>OX596368.1:5047050-10788502 GCA_951394395.1 Colostygia pectinataria | reverse complement strand
GGGTACCGCTTTTTTATATATAAAAAAAAAAAAACCTAACCTAACCTAACCTTCTTCTTCTTCTTCGTATTATAGAATTGACAGTTTCTCTTGCCATTACTACTAGCTAAAATACCAAATTTTAGCTTTCTTAACGTGTTTTTTAGAAAGTACTCTAAATTTTTTATGATCATCAGTGAGTTAACGAAATCGTGGTTTTTTAGATTTCAATAAAATATTAAGTTTATGTGAGCTATGCAATTGAAATTTTACATGTTTAATGAGTCTACTATAAATTGACATCATATTATCCCACGAATTTTGTTCATCTGGTTTAATCCAAACCAAAGCCTATGAAGGTTCCAAAAAAAGACGAAGCTTTTCGAAAAAAGTAGGTAGTTCCCTGGCCCTTGCGCTTCGCTTGGCTCGCCTTGGCGAGGCCACTGCCGTGGCCCCAGATTATTATAGATTAGTAAAAGTATAGATTATTCAAATAAAAAATTGGTAAGTATGTGTGATTGGAAACACTTGCCTATATTATTTTAAGAAGGACGGGTTGAAAACGTTTCAAATGAAACCATTAACACTCATATTTTACAATAAATCGTCATTAAACAGTCTTTTATTACAAACTCGTAGTAATAAGTATTGAGTAGCACATTTATTTTACTTGAAAAAGTTTATTAAAGTAGTTAAATTATGAATTGACTGATTATTCTAATAACATTAATAATTGATTATTATCGTACATAGTCTTATTATGCATTTACTACTTATTAAACTAAATACTACTACATGCTACTACATTAAGTATATTTATCACGCATTACATTCTGTCAAAGTTATTACAGATAATAAATAATAAAATTTCACAAAATATGCTAGTAAGTAGTTAGTTATATGCAAAAATGTATACAAACACTAAGTTTCATAAAACGATCTTAACAAAATATAGTCAGCACCACTCGCCGAATATGGTTTCAAAAGCATCCCATTTCTGCGGGCAGTATTAATGTCCTGTACCTATGTATTTATTGATGGCTGTACCTATTTTATTATTTGCCTACAACACCTAAACACCTTTAAGTGCTAAGACAATTTAAATCTAAGCGATTGTTTATATTTTTTTACATAAAGACATTGCTTTATGTAAAAAAATATAATTATAAAATTTTTATAGACAGGAGGATTTCGTTAATAAATAAAATTAAAAATAAAACATCATCGAAAGCGCTTTAGCCGTTTACAAAAGAGAGAAGGGAAACACTCAGGATGCTAATGTTCACTGTCTCCAGGCTCCAGGCTCCAGGCTCCAGGCAGGCGGCGCTTCAGAAGCCGCCTCACGTCACACGTGTAACGTCCACGCTACAATAATTGTATTCTATCAATACCTACATAGGTACATGTCGAGTTGTTTTAATGATTAGTTTAGTTTAAAGCTAGAGAGGCAGATGTCTTCTGCGGCGAACCTCGTTGTCCTCCGCCGCAGAAGTGGAGGCGGGCGGCAGGGGGCGGCTGGTGGTGGTGGTGGTGGTGGTGGTGGTGGTGGTGGTGGTGGTGGTCGCCGGGTCGAGACCTTTGATCTCGAACTGTCCCTTAAAGAGAGGGCGGAAAAGCCGCAGGAAGCTCTGATAGCGCACCGCTGAGTTCTGAAACATACAATAATTATACACTTCTCATAATTATTATTAGTCGACTATCATGTTAATCTCAATAATATCTCAATAATTTTGACTACCAACCATACCAAATATAAGTTATAACTAACCATACAATAATAAATATTAAATTATGTTTAGGTAAGTAAATTATGTATTTTTTTAATATTACTCGTACTTTAGAGATGAATTCATCTCAATGAGTAAGACGCGGGTTGGAATCCTGCCCGTCTTAAGTTTTTGGAAACAATTTTAACATAGATTTAAATAAGTTAAAACAGATGACTTTGAGTTATTGTCTTGCGCAGTATCACAGAACAGTTAGTACGGTAAGTGAAGTTACCGCCGTCAAGCACCCGTGTCGTTCAAAATACTGAGCAGGGCAGTTGAAACTTATGCAAAATAAGTAGTTAAGTCGGAGGAGGATGTAGATAGATTACCTGGATGACATCGCCGACGACCTTAGTGGTACGGATGAGGAGGGAGACGGACGGCCCAAACAGGTTCCCCGGGAAGTCCAGGCTGACCTTGTTGCGGTCGAAGTTGGGGATATCGTCGGCCTGGCGCGGCGAGCGGCTGCGCGGCGACCACGACCGTGCCAAGCTGCTCGCCGAGCTGCTCGCCGAGCGGGCCCGCCACGTAGTGCCAGTGCGGCTCTGCCGTAAGCACACTCAGCTCGCATCACTCCGCGCGAGCTCGCAACCCTTGCAGCGCCTCGACGCCCTCGCCTCGCCTCGCCTCATCTCCTATAGCACGGGGTACTCTATCTATCCACCCCCCCCACCCCCCACCCGCTTGTACGCAGGTTGTGTGTAATATAACGAGGATTCATTAATGTTAATAACAAGCCCAAAAGTTATTTATGAAAAAAAATCAGAGTTAGGTAAGGTACCTATGTAACTAAGTGGAAATAATTTTCCAAAAGTTCCCGCACAGAGGCCGGAGGCTGTGTTAAATGTATTATGTTGATTTGTGACCTTTTTGTCGCACTCAAATTACCTACATTGTTTTAAGGCATTAAGAAACTACCCAAGTAAGTGTAATTAGCCGAGCTATTTGTGCAAATTTTAGTAGAAGGTCGTCGAGTCGAGGTGTAATAACAGCAACACTCCAAAGTGTCCAATTAGGCGGACACGAAGCCGCCGTCGGTCGCGCTGACCCGCTGCGCCTCACTCAGTCTCCACTACACTAACGTCTATTTAATTACAGTTACTGCTTCTGCAAATAACTTCGACCTCAATGTGCAACTTTGAAAATGACTATTCGTTAAATAGAATTATCAAAACGATGAGGGCTGTGAGCAGTTCTCTGCTGTTTTGTACCTGTGTACTACACACCGATATTTTTGTAATTGATTAAGTTACGCAGCGCACCTGAATGTCAACTCGGTCTTTTTTTCTGACAAAACAGTTGCAACTGACAAAGAAAATGAAACCAGTTTCATCGGTATTTAATTCTGATTTAATTTTGACATATTCGTACTCACTACAAAATTACACGTAGGTATGTTAACATGACAACACACATTTATTTGTTTAAAAAGTGTATTAGGATTTAGTTGTGTGGGTGGGTTGCTTGAAATGAAGGACTACAGTGCCAATGGTTTTGTGACTAGCTACTTTGCGATTTGAAATTATTTATGTGCTTCTGAGAACTAAAAACTGTGACGAGATAGTAGTAACTGTCGGAGGGTGTGAGAGCTACGAGGAGGCTACGCACTACGGGTTGCGGGCTACGATGCTACGCCGGCGCCGCTACGGGCTACGCCGACCTCATTACTAAGTAATGCTTTCAGTATGCATGCACTGCACAGTCGAACAATCACTGAAAATGATTATACTATCGACCGGCAATACACGCTACGAGATATATTAAATTACACGGGAGCAAAGCCTTATTAGTTAACTGGTTTTCTTAGACTATAATTACAGAAATTCAAAATTCAGTGATCGTTAAAATATTGGTTACTAATTCACGTGTAAGTATAATACATGATTATGTACAGCTCCTTGGCAACACGCATCGCGTGGCGTCGCATCGGTCGGTCGGTCGGTGGGCTACACTACACAGCTGGGCTACGAGTATGTATGCACTGCTCGCACAGTACCACCGCTAGCGCTGCGCTGATGGGAACATCGCGACTTCATATTGTAGACAACCGAATACAATCAGCGTATCACTATACCCATAATGAAGCACTCTGTTTGTTTGTGACCGACAGCTGTGACTGTGACTGTGACGGATCACCTCAATTGAGACAATGTGATATTATGATTCTTTTTTATATATCGAATCTGAAATAGTTGCTGTAACTTTATTCTAAAAAGTTTATTTAAAGTGATGCGGCTTATGAAATAATGAAATATACAAAAGTATATGTGTTGTAAGGAGGGAGTGGTGGCTGACCTCTGGCGGGCGCGTTGGGCAACGCACCCGCCCCGCGCCCGCGCCGCGGCGCAGAAAGGAGCTCACCTTCGCAAGTGGAGCGTTTCAAGATGTATTAGGTATATCCAGTGTTACATTACCGCAAGCGTCGGCCACGCTCAGCCGACATCACGTCACGTCACGTCACGCACACGAGATAATGCAGCTGGTTCAACCACTTCTTGTAAACGTAATTTATAAATAAAGTTAGGAATTATGCAAAAAATGTAGAAACACACTGCTAATAAATTAGTTTTATGCAGTTTTTTTGAAAATATAAAATAAGTAAATAAATAACCTACTATCCTTGAATGTTCATGTTACACATTCACAAACCTTGAAGTTACGAGTGTTATTATTATTATTTAGTAGGTACTTATTTTGGAAAATATTTTGATGTAGAGTGACGCATGACTATACAAACGCATGAAATTGACGGACCGACACATTATGTAGCGAGCACAACTACAACTACAACTACAACTAGAACTAGAACTACAACTAGGACTACAACAAGCATACGAGTGAGTGCACCCGGGCCGGCAGGCAACACTAAGCTAAGGACTAGGTGCGACTAGACAGAAACAAAATAATAAATATAAAGAAAAAGACTAGATCATACTCACAATTATGACTTTAAATAAAATGGCTAGACCGTGAATATTATAACTAAATTACAACAATCTAGCGCAAGAAAGGTAAAATAATGTTTAGTGATGCGACAAGATGAACCAAAAATGGGAGTGTCGAGCGTGCTGCCGATGCCGGTCCCGCCGAACGAACTCGTACATACAACACTAGCGACATAACCTGGAAACGATCTACACAAAGCGACACTATTTGCTACTTATCTAGAGTCGGGTGCAGCGAGGGTGCCGGGAGGTGCAGTAAAACACTCATTTACAAAACAATATTTAATATCACCATCGCGCACCTAAAACTATTTACAATATAAATACAAACGTAACGGCACTTTGCACCGGCACCTCGGGATCACTGGGGAGAGGAGGAGCGGGAGCGGGCGGGGGAGGGGGGAGGTACAGGAGGGTTCGGAAGGAAGCGTCGGGGCCCTCACGAGGCGTCGCCCGATCCCACCGGCACGCTAGTCACACTAGCGAGGGCGGGAGCGGGGAGAGCGGCGCGGGCTCCTCGGCGGGGTGGAAGGGGAGGCGATCACGAGTCGTCCTCCTCGGAGGAGTCGATGGTCTCGACGGTGCCGCCCGCGGCGGCGCCGCCGCCGCCCGAGGAGGAGCCCGACAGCGACGTGACCAGCGACAGGATGGAGCCGAGCCCGCCGCCGCCGCTCCCACCTGAGGAGCCGCCGCCGCCGGACGCGCCGCCCAGCAGGCCGGTCACCGCCTGGATCTTGGGGCCGAGCAGCTGCAGCTTGGGCCCGATCACCTGGCCGATGACACCGGTGAGCGAGGCGAGCCCGCCCTGCGAGGGCGCCTCGATGCCGTACTGCTTGTTGATCTCGATGTTCTGTCGGTCCAGTGTGTCCACGAACCGCGTCTTCGCATCGATCAGCGAATTGATTTTCTACGGAAGAGAGGGGCGGTCAGAGCGAGCGGGAGGGAGAGCGCCTCGCGGGGCGAGAGGGAGGGCGGCTGAGAGACTCACCCCGAACACGAAGCCGAGCACGGCGTTCTTGATGCCGAACTTGGCCTGCGTCACTCCCTCCAGCTTGCGCTTCTCGCGCGCCTGCTCCGTGCCTGCGGCGTCGCTCCCGTCCTGCACAACACACGGCACGCGTCAGCATCGGCACGATACACGGATCCGCGCCCGCACCGCACCGCACCGCACCGCACCGCACTAGCACCGCTACCATCACCATGCAGAAGCCGACACCGGATCAGAAAGAATAGTCCAAGCGAAGAGTCTACGCGTTAATAAGGTGCAGACTCGTACAGTTTTAATCGCCCGGATTGATGAGCGTGTGAGTGAAGCACCAAGCGGGGCCTTCACGTGTCCGCGCGACCTCTGTGTTCGATATTATTTTTTTTATACCATTAAAGTGGCAAAATGTATTGGCATCCTAGTAGTCTGTGATAGCTAACAGCATACGACTCACTTGATGGTAAGCGGTTACCGTAGTCTATGTATCTACGCTTCCAACATCTGAGTTATAACTTGCCACCCTGATAATATACCCAGAAATATATCTACTAAATCTGGGGGAGAACTACAACCTGTATGGTGGTAGTATGGTGTGTACCGTACACACCATCTAGTACAAGAGTCACGTACATTATTACGTATTTACCGCGGGGTGTTACCGAGCGGGAACGACTTTTAAAATGAATGCCAGTTGAATTGAAGGCGGGGCGCCGGATGTCGCGGACTCGCGCGAAGTGCCGCGGACTCTTGAAGGCCGCGCCTGGTGGCTCGCTCGCACGCTCATTTGTCAAATCGAGCCGATTTATTTTAAGCAACTCAACTCTGTGCCATTGAGCCGTCACTTCGATCCTGTGCGTTGAGTAACGTCCACTCCACTCTGAATTAACGATGCGCCTGATGACGTGCCAATGATTTACGAAGTCATTTAACCAACTGCTTACCACTACTTTAGCAGCGAACTCTGAACCGAATGACGGAGCTTAATGCGCTCAACCTGAATGCAATGCTCCATATTATTAAACCGGTTCACTAAAAAAATACAAGTCTTTGAGTTAAACGGAAAGTGCATAGCAATAATATGTTTTAAGAAGATGTCAAGAGCATGAGAAGAGAAGTGGTCACAGATGTGTGTTTGAGCGGGTGACTCGGTTAGGTGGGGTGAAGTGTTGCAACACAGCACAGCACGGCGCGCGACACGCGAGACAGCGCGACGCGACGCGACGCGACGCAGCCATACGCCCCGTACCGGCGTCATAGTCGCGACATCAACACTACCATTAAAGAGTACCTACCTTACCTACCAACAAATGAACAAATTATGAATTACTTTTGAGGATTAATTATTTTTAGTTTAAACTGTTTCTTTTCTTTGGTGTAACAATAAAGAGTTTTCTATCTTCTATCTATCTATATATTAATTTGAGGACGATAATCATCACTCAAAATATGTTCTAAATTTCGTAGGAGAATAGTATATTCATTTATAAAAATGGCAACAGTGGTACTGATTGATTTCAAGTTGAAATAAACCGACGTTCGAAACATCAGCAACGCATTTTGCAGGCAATCATTATAATTTGTGATATATTATTATATATATAGATAGATTATGATATCGATGGAGTGTAATACAATGCCTATACTGCAATATACCGTTTAACAAAAGTATTTACTCAATGACACCGCTAAATGTAAATAACTAAATGTGCTCTCCAGTGGTTATAACATTTAAAAAATATAGAGAACATGATATTGCTCCGTAATAAATAAGAACAATTTATAATACTCGTATTTTGTACCAGAAACACGGTTTCAATAATTTCTGCAAATAAATAACGTGTAATACAAATCCTAATTTCAATTGTTATAGAGTTTAGAAGTTCCTTTGTTTATGTTAGCATTATGAGCTCGGCATACGATAGACATGCGCGCACGCATGTGCTCGGCGCTGCCAGCGTGTGCGTGTGCGCTGAGAACCCACGCACGCAAGAACCGGCCGCGATTGTTTTGCATTTCCACAGCAACCTTAGAATCGATTGCACACTTCCGAAGATCGCAAAAAGAGTTAATTATCTAGATCGATTCCGAACTTAGACAATGGTCCGGCCGAGCTTTGCTGATCGCTTGCGCCAGCTAGCGCTGCGCCGCGACGCGCCTTGGGAAACCTTCTCCCTGTCTCTCACGTCTTAGTTTGCTATGAACTATGGCAAGAAATAACGCATTAGAGCTCCTAATGATTTAGTTCGGGCAGCCTTCGACGGTGTGTGCACACTATTTCACCATGTACCTACTCGTAGGTATGCTGGTCGGCTGCAGCTTGGTTTATCTTATTATTTACAATTAGAACTAAGCAGCGAGTGCATCACTTATGGTGCCGGAGGCGGCGCGCGAAGCGCTCGCCTCGCATCAACATGCTTGCTAAAATGCGGAACGTTTCCCAGATAAGTAGTAAGATATGTATAAGATAAGTATAAAGTTTAAACTTTATAAGTGAAGTGAACTTTAGTGAATTTTGAACTATAAGTGAATATGTACATTTATAAGTAAAAGGACCTATAGTCCTTTTGGTGGGCGGTATGTTTGATTTGAATTAACATAATGTATGTTACTTTATTGTCTGTGCACAAAACAACATAGTGTTTATATTCTCTCGGGCACACAATATGGAGATGCCATTTTTTAGTTTTTTTACAAAGTAGTCGTCAAATAAATAACAAAACAAAATAAGTATTTTAGTTCGTAAAACCCAGAAAACTAAGTGCATCCTATTAACAAACAACAAGTATGATGACGGTAAAGAAGCTACCTTAACAAAATGTTATTCGGTAGTTTGAACCTTTTATTAGATCAAACGAATGATTTTTATGAGCTGTCTAGTTTTTTATTATTTTATTGTTTAACTGGAATCGGAGTGATGATTTTCATATCAGTAATCAAGAAATGTCAGCGACCGCAGTTATAATTGCAAAGGTCGGTTGCCCTTGCAGCGCGCTGGCGTCGCAGCCGCCTTACATAACATGTTAGATAAGCCGTGCCTCGCGTCGCGATGTCCCTCCGCGTGACGCGACGCGACGCCACGCCACGATGTGAACTTGACTCGCACTACACGGCTGAGCCGACACCGTCGACCTACTTCCTCGTCCAGTGGCTCTCAGCGCGACCACTGCCACCGGTCTTATATAGCAATCGTTTATCTGCTAACACGATGGTTATATGACAAAATTATATATAGATCTACTTTTGTTTAACGAGGCGTAGCGTTGATTTAGGATCAAATGCCTCAATTAAAAAATATTGAATTTATAATAATGATGTCCTTGATCAAAGTACATAGTAATTTGTACTAATAAATGTTACGGTGTAGTGTCGGAGGAGGCACGTCGCGCAGGCGCGCTGCACGCCGCATGTAAATGTGTCTAATTTGTCGCGCTCAGGTAAGAAGCAGTCCATAAAATATTTGAGTTCATAGTCAGTGAGTAGTTATGAGAAACCTCGGAGCAGTTATTTGGTATTCGTTATTTTGTATGGTGAGGCAGATCTGTACGAGTTAGTCGATAGTCCGTCATCACGACTGGTGTACGAGCCATGCGGGTATTCACAACAATAATAATAATACTGCATTGTGCATGAGCGAGCACCCACCTAATGATGATGATGGCTGCTCCGAAGCTTACTTCTGTCATTTTGTACATTAAAGTACACTTTTTTAATGAACAGACCTTGAGAAGACCGATGAATGGTTAGCATTTGATTGATTTATTGAAGAACTTACAGCTTTGTTACATGAAACAAGGTTGTTAGGTACGAGTAAGTGTGTTGCAAGCGGACTGCCAGCGCAGCGCAGCGCAGCGGTGATCGTGTTCCCAAACCGGAGTCGTATCGTACGTACTGCTGCACAACATTAAAATAAGACGCAGCCTGCTTAGTATATAACTATTCATAAGAGCTTCGTTTCAGTTTATTAGAGGCGAGGGTTGCAAGGCGCTGAAAGGTTCAATAATATGCATAATAAAGTACACGGCGCAGAGTCAAATTATATGTCCGTGTCATACCATACTACTTTAGTAATTTACTTTAGCTGTAACTTATCTTACGATGTGATAATGTTGGTGACACAATTATTACATAATTATAATTGGACTCTGCTAAAATACAAGTTCAAAATATACACAACATAATAATTATTATCATCTCACCAGTCACCGACGGACAGGTAATCAATATCCTAACCAGTAACCTATTATTTGTTTTGCACTGACTCCTACGTCGTAGCGCTACGACGTAGCGCGTAGCTAGTGGGGACTAAAATTAGGAGTCTAGAATAAACAGATAAAAGATAAAAGTAAATAAAAAGATACAAGTTGTTCAGTTCAATCACTGAATAACTTTTACCTTGAATGTAATAATTAGGCTTATAATTTAAAAGTTTAATCTCCACTAGCATCATATTTACAACATAATAGCATGGTTTTATGATTAGTAGCAACATTAAGCGAGTTAGTGAAAGTGCCGCTTGACATAAAGTAAGCTTTAATGTAATAAACATTGCGTCGTTGGGAACGTCACGTGAGCGAGCATTGTTACGAGTGTGCACGAGTCGAGTCGAGTCGAGTCGAGCACAAGTGGAACAGGGAGCTGCAAAACATCTCGATCTGATTATTATTATGCAAGCGATTAACTGTGTCACTCTCGTGTCAGCGCAGTACTTGTACCTACCGATATCTAGGGGGAGGAGGGGGGCGGGGGGCGTGCAGTCAGCTCTACATTACAGCACCCATTCTCATTATAAAACGAGTTAAACAGGCAAAAAGTGAATCGGCAGAGCCAAAGATCGTTCTTGGGAAAGACCTTACGTCTAGTAGACTGCAATAGGTTGATTCGAGTTAAATATTTGAGGTGGGTTTGAAAAGATGAGTTGTTCTACAAGCGTGTGTGTGCTTGTTGTGAGGGCGAGGCGATGGTAAGTGTCGCGGGGCGAGGCTATGGGGTAGAGCGGCGAGCGGCTCGGATGTCGCGCAGACCATAGGAATCCCAATTTATGCACCTAAGGTCAATACTAGTTTATTGGCAGTGGTATATAAACTAGAACGTAAGTGCAGTTTACTGAACGCGGCATCGTTGTGCAACCCCCCAGCTCCCCCCCCCCGCCCCCCGCCCTCGCCCGCGCGCACCAAACTAGTTCCATACCCGGCGACCTCGGCACATCAATTATCAGCTAAAACATTTGCTGCCAAATGGAGGAGCTTTATAAACCAGCAGCTCGCATTTCATAGGAATTGCTTCAGCCTTGTGAGTTGTGTCTCTCGGCCGGATAACACATACAAGGGTATTTATAATAGTTATAAGATTTTGATGGATAGCGTGTTGTGACCTTCTACGAGTTACACACGCTTTATTTATTTACTATTTTATTCGTTTCCGTTCATGAAGACAAGTTGGCTAAACATTCGGTCAGTCTGATTACAGTAAACGTACAGAACGTGGAAGATGAACGCTATTTGGACGTTAAGCATATCATTATCCACACAAATAATATGAGCGTGACTTAGAAAACGTCAAAGTCAGGCAGGTGCACTGCAACTGCATTGCGCTGCGCCACTGAGGGCTTTGCGAGCGGAGCAAAGAGCACCAGACCATGGAGTCATTAGTACGAGCTACTTCTTTATGATACTCGTAGTAGCCAAAAAATATATTTTCATTCCATCTATACGAAAAAGAACGACTTGGTTCGCCTTTAAGTGCACCTAAAGGTGGTGTTTTCTACAACAAACTTTTAGCGGGCAGCAATGAGTTTTTAATCTTCTTATGTGCGCCGCAGTTATCTTTGCCTCGCACCTTTTGAATTTGGAACATCTTAGAGTTGAGCGCCAAACAAAAAGAACGCAAATATTGTTTAAATAAAGACTGGCTGGTACGACGGCTCATATAGTCGCGCCGGCCGTCGGTCGGCTGAATAAAAAAAAAACAAATTTAAAACGCGCGAACTTCAGGCTGCGTTTTCGGATTGGCGCCTTTTATTTTCTCATAGAGGGCGATAAAAAGAAGAGTGAATCACTCGGGAGCAAATTATATTTTAGTCTCGGGCGACGTACTTTGAATTCCTCGCTACTTTCAGGGTTCTACTCTAGAATCCCTCACTACGCTCTGGATTCAAAAAGCGCTCTCGACATAAAAATATTACCTTGCTCCCTTATGATACAATCTACTATTTGATGCTACCGAGGCATCTAACAACATGTTATTGGGAGTATTCTAGCTAACAAACAGCGTAGCGAGGCAGCTTATGCTAATTATGACCCTGTTTCAGAAGGTGCCACACGCCAGCCGCTGCGCCTGCGCCGCTCTCCACCGGCTGCCAACCAACATGTCCCTCCACTCACGCCGGAGTGATGACACACACCGTATAATGACACGCATCAACCTAATCATGCTACGAGTAACTAACGATGCTAATTTCATTTTAATATTTGACTTGCAAGTTTAATTCTCGAAATGTAAATGCATAATGCAAATTGATAATTATGAAATTAGCAAAAACTTTACCATAGCGGTATAGCAGTTATGAATAGTAAAAGTAATGTTTATTGTCGAGTGATATTGAAGCCTGCAGCGTCCTTATGTCATAGTCCTATTATATAGAGCAGTGTAGAGCGGCGCAAAATAAAAGTGCGATCTGTCACCTTGAGGGGACAAAACTAGGTGACAGATGGGAATAATCCGTCGCAGTGCGGGCGCATGCTCACGCGAGTCAAGGGTGGCCTACATTATAACGAGTATAGGATCGCTCTTTCCAGCTTCTACTTTTACCTGAAACGACCGCCAGCTCATGATTGTTCCGCTGTGGATGCTGCTGCAAGGAGCTTGCGTCTCGGACACAGTCGATATTAGTAAGACTACAAAATATGGTCAGCTCAATGTTAAATTGTGTGGTGTTGAGATGGCAAGAACGAGCTAAGGCTTGCGTGGTTGAGTGTACCGGTTAGTAAACAGCGCATCATCACGTCGCGACCTGAGCGGAGCGGCAATGAACTTTAACAGCTTTTTGCAATATTTGAGCGTAAGTTTGTAACTCTGTGCAATAATGCTCTTTGTAATGTGATTTTAATACAGTTTATGAAAATCATAAGGTCTTGGCGCGACGCGATGACGGATGGCGGCGGCAAACACCGTTACGTGCGCGGAGACGGCTCCTTAACCATCAATGTAGTAATCGGGGGGATGGCACAATGTTTAACTGACATTTGGATGCGAGCTGCGGGTCAACCGCTCGCCGCGAGGAGGGGTCTATCTAACCGTGTCGAAATCTAGTTTACAATATTTCGTAATTGACCGAAGTTAAAATTAATTAGATGCTTTTGAAATTCTACTCAAGTCTGCATCAAATACTTGATCAAGATTATTTGGGATGTAATACGTGACAGTATCATCTGCTGCTGTATCACAAAAAATTAGTAAAAAGAAATAGCTACCCCGGTCCGCGAAGAGAGCGGGCGGCGCGGGTGCGGGTTCATACCTCGAGCGGCTGCAGCGCGTCGTCTGCGGCGAGCTGGCGGCGCGCGCGCAGCAGCGCCGGCGCCACGAGCGGCGCCACGAGCAGCGCGGCGAGCAGCGCGGCGAGCGCGGGCGAGCGAGGACTGCGTGCGACCACCATCGTGCGGGAGAAGGGACTGAGCGCTCCGCCGCGCGCCGCGCCGCCGCAGCCGCGCCGCACGGTGGGGCTGCCTGCCTGCGTGACGTCACTCCGCGCCTGCAGTGCACTCTCACCTCACCAGCGACTCAACTGCTCGTTCGAGAACTCCCCTGGATCCTTCGCGCCGAAGGTCACGGATCCCGTCCGGTGGAGTCGCGGCGACGCCTGACCTTCGCGGACGATGTGCGACCGTCTATCGTTCAAACACTGCGATGTCGTCCTAAGCAACTCACCGGCAAGATCGATACTATACATTTTTTTGAACAGATTAAAATCAGGTAACGCTCGAACATATTAATAGCTTTTCAAAAACTTTTAATTATCTTATTTCGTTGGTGACATTGAGCCACGGGTTGGTCCACCAGCCACGGGTTGGTCCACCAGCCACGGGTTGGTCCACCAGCCATGCCTAGACTCTCTGCTATTTTTATTTATTTATTTAGACACACCAATGACAGTTACATAGAACTTTATTAAATAGGTACAGTAAAGAGTATTAGATTATAAGTAACCAGCACTTATAGGTGTATACAGCTTTCTACCTTTATGGTACGATAAGATTAAAAAGATAAAATTCAATTCAGCAGGATGAAGTAGAGTTCTGGTATATAATGCTGTACAAGTATTATTTCTAAAAGTCCCTCTATCGGTGCACTGCGCCCGCCTAACTCATGAACCTAGGAGAGAACCTGGAGATGTAGGCATGTCCTGATTGTTTTGCTTTCAGTACATATCATAAAGTAGGTATGTCCGATGTTTCCCACTGAGATGCACTCGCACTGTGGCACTGCGCACGCGCCGGCCGACCGACGCATCCTTCATTCACACGCATCCATAAACAAACTAACACTTGTTTGCACCTCGAGTGCGTATCTTTGATTCCGAGTTACGCTTTCATGCCATGTTACATTTTGTTATATTATTTTAAGGCGCATTTATTTTGTATAATCAATTCAGTAATAAAATGAATGCCTTCGCCTAGGTGGTTGTTGATACTATACTAGTACCGGAGTCTGAATAGAGAATGCTAACCCTGGATACAGCTTGATAGTTGTACTGTAGCTGTTACTATGTACATGTATAGGCGGCCGGTGTCGCAAAAAGCCGAAAGCTCCTAGCAAAATGTTTAGGCAACCAGCCGAGAGCTCTGTAGCAAACTGCTAACATTTTATTGATAATTTTTTGCGCTGCTGCGTACGAAAACAAATTTGTTTTTATTAGTTGTTAAACTTTTTATTTTCAATAATGGAACTAGTTTTATACGTTATGTAAGAACAAAATAAAACTGACCCACTTTTCAGAAATAAATAACAACGGGCAGTAGCGCGTTGATGTCTTTTGTATGAAGTTATGTCGCATTCAAATACAAGCCGGCACGGTCCCTCCCTCCCCCCTCCAGGGCCTCCAGGGCCTCCAGGGCCTCCAAGGCGCAATTAACCATATGTTTCAGTTTATTTCTTTTAATCGTCGTTTATTTAATTTGTTCTAAAGCTAAAAGAGTAGTAGAGTTTTATGTGATAGAGCTCGTTCGGGGAAGAACTATCACCAAACTTGTTCATGTCGCAAATCAGTAATGCACGCATTGCTGTGTTCCGGTTTGAAGGGTATGGTTTCCGCTAAAATTACCTACAGGCACATGAGACTACGTTTCAAGTTGGCAACGTGCAAGTGAGATCTCTAATGTTGCAGGCGTACATAGACTACAATAACCGCTTACCACAAAGTGGGCCGTACGCTTGGTTGCTACTCCAGTAACCTAAAAAAAAATCGAGAACGGCTGGACCAATTTTACTAATTTTGCTCTTAAAATATTTTGTGTGAGTCTAGGGAGAGCAAACGGTAAGAAAAATAACGCGAGTGAAACCGCACGGGTCAGCTAGTGTTTAGACACAATGACCGCGGCGTGAAGTCACGCTCGCGTCGCGAGTGGAGAGGTTAATCCTTGATCCTCTAATCCATTGCATTAGTTAGAGTACCTAATGTACATTATGTACAAATAGAAGTGTGCATTCAACGAGAAGGCTGCCTCTCGCGGTCCGCGCGCGTGTCCAAGGAAACCCTTTCTAAATACACATACTTGCAAACATAAGCATTAGCATTCAAGCTTATTTTTATTTAATTCTGCACGACCTACTAAATTATTTTATTTTATTTATTTATTTATTTATTTAGACACACCAACGACAGTTACAGAGAACTTTATTAAATAGGTACAGTAAAGAGTATTAGATTATAAGTAACCAGCACTTACAGGTGTATACAGCTTTCTCGACTTATAAGTAAAATTAGATCTAAATTACATTTAAATTACATGGATATATATTAGCAGATAATAAAGGTAAAAACGGACAAGTGCAAGCTAGAAGCTCGCCCTGAGGGTTCTGCTTTGTAAAAGTTAGCTCGAATTATGTTTTTTCACAAACCTGCTATTTTTTTCGTTTCAAATCAAATCAAATATCTTTCTTTTTAACCTGTGGATTTTACTCATGGAACCATAAACGGTTAAAATTATACAGCACCATAATTGAGCGGCAAAACAGCTAGGTCAAGAGTTTGATTTGATTTTAAATAACTGATAATGATTATCTCTGAACGGGAAGTTTGTTTTACTGTTTAGACTGAGCTTGAAGCTCCAAAGAGGATTTTAACACGAACGCGATGTTTTGTTCATTCATTAGTTTATATTTGTTTTGGGTGATTACTATAAACAAAGTACTTTAAAAAAAAATAATGCTGGACAATCCACACAGCGTCATCTAGTCCCAAGCTAAGCAGGGCTTGTGTTATGGGTACTAGATGACCGATATAATACAATACATATATAGATATTTTTCTTTATACATATAAAAAACGCAGGACACCAATATTTGCAGATCGTACAAAAATTGGTTCCAAGGCGAGAATCGAACCCAACCTCCTGCGTCGCAGGCTGACCTTCGCCCGCCGCGTCACATCGGTCGTCTTTGTTACGAGTGATTCATTAAAATAAAATTATAATAATTTCGTAAGCTATGTCGTCGTGGATACTGTTCATAGTGATACTTTCAAAATGATCCTTGTGATTCAAATGAATAAAGCACTTTTGATTTTGATTTTGATTTTTGACTCAACATGATAATATCCAGCATTGAACTTGCTTGATGATGATGATTGTATTACAGAGCTCTAAGACTACGGCAAAACTAACTCTTAACTTTATCTATGACCCAACGTAAAATAAATGTTACAGTTTCCTTGGTCGAACCTAATAAACAAATGGCACTATGACCTAAGGTACTCGTAGGTACTCATAACATGGTCGGAGCGGTGCAGTGGGCAGTGGGGGCGCCGGCGCCGGCGCCGCTGACCCACTGCTCTTTGCCTGCGCGCGCACAACAACACACAAACACAACTATGTGTAACAATCCTTATGTAATTGATTGCATTGCACTTTCCTGCTGAACAGCTGTGACTCAGATGATTAATGTTGCGAACGAAGACGATTCTAATGTACAATACACTGCTCCGTTAGTTAGCTTTCTGTGAGGACTTTAGCAATGGGACGCGCATTGTGCGCACCGCGCCAACACACCTGGCAAACTAAAGAAAATATCATAATTCTCATTCAATTAAAACCAATCTAAGAATATTACTCAAGCTCAGCTAGTCTCAGGTAAGCTCTACAATTTTATGTAATTGGTGCCATTACAATATTATTCGAGACACATTAGTTTTGTGATGATTGCGAACACGTAACATAACAGCACAATGGATGCTTTTAATTCCGCTCTTATCTGAACTCAGATGAGACGATAGCACAGTTCTCTCACAAAGCTTGCCGACATCTCGAACCGTGAACCAAAATATTACTTAACATCTTTGCTCTATGGTTTTAAAAGTTGTATTTTACAAGATTTATATCAGATTGTGGTGTCTGTGCGAGTCACGTGAGGAGCGTCGGCGCGCCGTGGGAGCCGGCCGGCGGGCGGCGGGGCTCCAGCAGTGTTGAGAGATCGCACCACTCATTTATAATGTCATAATTCTTATTTGTCGTGAACGTTACTATATGTATATATATATATATATTTTTATATAAAATACAAAGTTCGAAGAGGGTTTCGCAGGGGATTTATTAAGGGGATTTCCGAACCAAGCCACTATTAAAGTGGAGTTAGTCGTTGATGCAGATAATGTGATGCTTAAGCTTGGCCTTGCCGGAACAATTTGCCGTTAACCAGCCTTCGCGCGTAAACGTATTGACATATGAAGTGCACCGAGGCTTCCCCGCAAGCGCACCCACCACATGTTTACAGTTACAGTATGTACATGTATACTAAAAATACTGAAACGCTACAGTTAAGGCGAGGTTTATCAATTGTGGAGCCGAAACGTCTGCGTCATTTTAAAGTATTTATATAAGATATACATGTGACTTTCAGTTATCCAGGATGCATGAACAGGTTTGTGCATTTGTGAGCTGAAACAGCTCCGCAGCTAGTGGGAAGGGTCCTATTCGTAGATGTGGCTCGGGCGGCGGCGGTTAGATAGCTGTAGGTATTGGATAATTGTAAATGACTTCGTGGGGGAGGGGTAGGGGTAAGGAAGCATGAGCCCTGCACGCGCCCCCCGCTCCGGCCGGGGCCGGTGGCAGGCGAGCGTGCTCCACTCACTGAGCTACATCTCTACACATGCACTAAAGCTCAGTTTTATGACAGCTGGCGTCGATTTGAATAGTCGCTCCTGCAAAGCGTTGTAGGTCACTTTAGTCTGCTTAAAGGTTGTTTGCAAGTTAAATATATTGTGCTTAAATCTTGGTACGCTACGAGATCTTAGTACTGCAGAATTTATTTTGTCAGTTTTGTATGAAAACTGTTAAAAACCAATCCATATTTTTCTAATACTATTATATCGTAAAAGAGATGCCAAGAACATTGTATGTGCGGTGAGCGCACCGGAGCGCTCAGCGCTCGCCCGCCGAGGAAATGACATTGTGCAACGCAGCCGCATGACACAATAACGCAAACAACTTACATTCTATATATACACAATATTACATTCTATAGTTTACATTACACGAGTTAGTCTAGTTGAAGTTGAGGTTATTTAATATTGTGCGTAGGAAATATGAAACGTAAAGTACGTACTTCAAGAAATCTTTACGTTACATCCAGAACTGGTAAAACAATAACTTGATTATGTGCAAAGTTGAATAACTTGCTTGTGCGAGCGGAGCGGAGGTACCGAGCGGAGGCACCGAGCGGGCAGCTGGCTCTAGCAACTCTGTATGGTCACACCGTTATATATCGACAATACTCAACTACTAAATTAGTTTACAGTGCAAGTCATTTTCGAGGTCTACGTCCTTAAATAAGAATACATCAAAACGGGTAAACCAGGAAACCTGCGACTGCGCACGTCATGACATGACGTCTCAGAATAGCTCTGCACCAGTACATCAGGAAACGACGGTAAAGTGTGTAAGCTTCAGGATGTCAACACACTGCGCTTGCACAGTGCAGTGCACGCGTGAGCATGTGTGCGTGCGTCAGGGCAACATTCACCTCAAAATAACCCCAAGGCTGGTTCAGCCATTCGAATGCTCACCACAATATTATTGAAATCGGTTATAATTTACGCAACCAGGTTAACTACCCGCCCCCGCCCGCCCCCGCCCGCCCCCGCCCGCTCTCTGACTCACGCCTTTATCTACTGTTATACCAACTCACTAACAATCACCTAATAATAATCGTCAGCTGTATTTACTAATTAAAATGTGCACACGTCCTTATTTGCAACATTGTTACCAATATTGTTAGTTTATCCGTCGGATTTCAACAAGCGTTATCTGGAGGAAGTGCCCGCGATTGCCGGAGGTACTTCCGCTTTGGACGCAAGCTTGCTCATGCAGAGAGAGGACAGGACGCTATATGGCTATGGTCGCTTCATGGCAGAGTTCGCTCGCAACGTATAGAGTGCAGCAAGAAGTAGCTTCCCACTAGAAGAGTAAGTTCGTATGAGTCAGTGGCCAACTCTGGTGACATAGTTTCTAGGCCGCCCGAAGGCCTCTGTCATGGACTAACCACTTTGAAAAAGCCGAGAGGAACAACTTAGCCAGCTACGTCACGAGCGCTCCAATCCATCGCGATCTGAATAGATCTCGCTGCTGCGATGGTGCGCCATGCGAGTGCTGCAACCCCCCCCCGGAGATACATTCACGCTGTGGGACTTCCCATCTTAAAATTATCGCAATCGATTATGGCAAATCTGAAAGTAGAGCAATGCTTTCCGAAGAGGTAGGCAATACAGTAGGCGGTCATATTCTACAGATTGTAAGGAAACGTGTTACAAAAAGGTGTTGCAAATGTTTCACACGTTTTGAGCACACGTAAAATAAGGACTTGCTGATGTGGGACGTTCGAAAAGGTCTGTTTTGGAATAACTATAAAGAGAAACACTATCAGTGGTCAAAATATCGTAGAATTAGTAAAAAAATTATAATCCAAGCTACGTATGTATGGCATATTGTATGCCCTGATTATAAAACTATATTGCCAGCCCTTCCTAGCATCACATCCTCGGTAACAAACAGATCAGCATATTTGTTTTCTCTCTCGATGGACCGATGACATTAAAGCGGTCGCAGCAAGTTGGTGGATCGCTTAGAATCAGTCTTCAAAGCGCTTTTTTGGGGAGGCCTATGTATGCAGTGGACGTTTATCGGCTGATATGATGATGATAATGGTTATTTTCTTACATAATAATAATAATGCAGACCTCGTTCTATTACCCACTCGATGGCACAGACAGGCAGGGTCTCCGAGCGTCCTGCCCCCGCCCGGTCTCAGGGTATGAAGAAGAAGCCGGCCGCATCAGCGTTGGCTCGACACAAACAGATGATATTGCGCAACGCGTGACTGCAACTATCGCGCGTTGATATTACAGTGAATGCATTCACTATTTGTTCGTTACCGAATTATCAAAAGTTGCGATTGCTGCAGATTTAGTTCCGTAACGGTTTACATATAATACATGAGGCGTACCACTTCGCTTAGTTTACTTTGCATAATGTACTATCAAAATAACCAGAAGTCTGTATTGTGCAAAACATAGAGGTTTTGTAATCTTCTTCTTGGTTTAGTTTAGCTTCTATTTAGACTTTGTACTGTAAATTCAAATTAACAAAGCACGTGCTCGATCAAACACAATCGTAAATTGTCTTTTACAGAATAATTGTGAGACGATCTCTATAAGTTCTGACAATTCTGACTGATTTCCAAACCGCTCTCGTCGCATCAGTGAGTGATGACTCATTAAACTGCATCTACATTTTGCATGGATCGTGCATTAAATTATCTAATGTGTTTCTTTATATGTAGGTAACTAATCACATAATTTATCATCATTAGATTTTGACACTTTGTGACATTTTGTTAAAGGTATTCAAGCCTTTCATAAAATTGTCTTTATACGGCCATAATAGATATTAAGCAATGAGTAGTAATCCTTCGGTTAGGGAGGGCCTGGGCCCGGCGGCCTCCGCTACAAGTTGTTTCATCAGCTGTCTGTGACTCGTGTGAAACACTCCGACAGTTACGACATTATTATTTATTATTTATTGAGATGAGTCGCAATAACATCATAAATCGAAACTCGCACAGAAAAGTGTTAAAAACTTTATTACATTATTTTTTTTGGTTATGATGTCCTGTTCTATGCAACGCTCATCAAAGTCAAAGTTAAAAATATACTTATTCAATCATATCACAAGGATTATTTTGAAACGTCCTAAAGCTAGGTGAATTTACGCCAATTCTACTCATCATCATTAGCATCTATTAGCTATAAAATAATTTAATGTTTCATTTGGAAAAGTAGTCCTGTTTTAAATAATTGATGGTGGCACTTGAGCACACAGCCCACCAGCTAAACTCTCACGAGTCTGCAATGTCAACGGCAACCACACCGTTCCAATAGAAATACAGCATCTAAACATTGCTGCTTAGCAGCAGAAATAGATATCATAATATCCCAGATGAGCTCATCACAAATAACTTTACAACTCTAAATCCGATCAAAGTGGATTATGTGCAACTTGATTTCCCCATCGAACACTTACCCTGCGCCGAGCCTCTTTCTGCGCTGGTAACACCTTACTGTGTAACATCTCATAAATTACTGATATCATAGATCAAACCATCAACTATTTCTTCACAATAAGCCTAGCTACCAACCAATTACGTGTATTTATTATTTTATTCATTAAATACATATATTAACAAATTAAAATATGTACACAACTACACACATTACTTACAAATTATACAAAATACATAATATGAAACAGTTGAGCCATCTAAAGACCGTTACAAACGATCTATAGATAGCTCAACAGATCCAAATCACTATCAGCGATCCTAACATGCTGGCTGCATTGCCACGTTGAATGAAATTTTAGTTAACTTTAAAGTATGCGTTGCGGGACATAAAGATAAAAGTTTTGTGATTGTAATTTAACCTGTAATGAAATTTCAGGTTTACTAGTTGTGAGGTTGTGACTAGGAGCACTTAGAAGATTCTCTCGTTGATGCAGACATTGTCGAGGTAGTCTCCGGCTGGCGGCTGGCGGCGGGTCGGCTCTCGTCAGTGAGTGCTCGCTCACAATCAATTCATTGTGTTTCCTAACTGGTGCTTCACCCGTACACTGCGACCGCGGTAGGCCTTTGTATCTACCCTTGTTATTTATTATTATTTCTAACCATCATTTGATAATCGCTGCGACCCCTAACCTAATTATTAGACTCGACTGACATTCGTGCTGCGACTTTGGCTCAACCGTTTCTGAATCCATTCGTCACGGTTCCAGCGAGATCTAGCTAGGGTCTAGGTATAGAAATATTTGGGTCTAGGACATAAAGTAATCTGGTTGCTGAACATTTCGCAAGCGTTGCACAACGCTCGCGGATAATCCACGGCTCGCTATCGTTACAACGTATCTGCACTCTAATGAGAAATCAATTATTGTTGTGACACACACATGTACACCATCTCGTAATAACAGGAGATATTTTGAAATAACGGATATCACCCAAACTGGGTTGGTGTGCCAGATAAAGGAGCTCTTCATTCAGATTCAGTCAATCAGATCATGATATAAATTCATTTTTACACCAAAACTCCCAAAATCCCCTTCAAAGGGGATTTTCAAGGGGATTTTGACACTAACCCTAAATAATAGCGCTAAGAAAAATGACACATAACTTACTAATATTATTATAAAGGGGAAAGTTCAGATGTTTCTGTAAGTATCGCGCCAAAAGTATGAAATTAGTCACAGGTATAGATTGTAGTCTGGAATAGCACATGGGCTACTTTTTATCACGAAAAAATGTTCTGCTCCTGCGACATAAAGAAGTGTTACACGCAGCTCAGTTTTCCGTACAACCTGTGGTACAACTGCTCGAAAACCCCTCATCGTGCAATTGGTGACGGTGAGTCGACACGAGTGGTGCGGAAGAAGCAGCCAGTTAGCCAACTTCAGATAATGAGGGTATTGTGTTCCCGCAACTAATCATTATATGTGTAATCACTGTCATTATTATATAATTATGCGCTCGCGCACACACAATATGATCATACACAATGTGGATGAATAAGGCACGACTATTTAAAATTTGTATTTATTTTAAAATATAACCACGGAAATGTAAATTGAACCTTTAAAATGTGGATAGGTTTATGTACTCTTTATACGAGTTAATTACTAAAAAGTTATCCAAAAATAAATAATTAAGTAAGTATCTAGACGCCCGTCCGAAAGTCCGCCTGCGACGCGGAGGTTTGCGGGCTCGATTCCCGCCTCGGAACAAATGTTTGTACGATCTACAAATATTTGTTTCGGGTGTTCTGGGTATTTTCTAATTATAATAAAAAATGTCTATCTATGTAGGTATTGTATTAAGTATATCAGTCATCTAGTACCTATAACACTAGCTCTGCTTAACTTGGGGCTAGATGATGCTGTGTGGGTTGTCCAGTATTATTTATTTATTTTATTTTTTATCTCGATCAGTCAAATGTTAACACTAACGGCCCAGCTGGTTGTGCTCGTGGTGATCCTCATCCTAATCAGAGATATTTAGACTCCACAATAATAATGACACCGCGGCGCGAGCGCGTTCAACTCTTTTGAAGTCATATTATGAGTGAGCGAGTGGCGAGTGCATCGCATGTAGTACGTAGCGCAGCGCACGCGGCACTGCACCGCCCGGGCGCCCTCTACAGGTGCAGTTCTGAGTGAGCTCACCGGCACGCGGCACCGGAGCCTGCTCCAACCGTGGCTCCGCGTCGGGCTGCTGCAGCGCAGGCCTTTAGTGCTGCCATTCTTACTTAGGAGCGTTCGTGACGTGGCTGGCTAAGTTGTTCCTAACAGATCAACGATGTTAACTGTTCCGCTTAGTCACCATTTGGATGGGTGACCGGCAGTGGCAATTTAAACTGAGCGCTCCCGTGCTTTGGAGGGCACGTTACGCAGTCGGTCCCAGCTTTTTCAAAGTTGTTAGGCCATGACAGACGCCTTCGGGCGGCCTGAAAACTCTGTCACCAGAATTGGCCACTGACTCATACGAACTTGCTTTTTCTTACTTCACGCCATCAGGGAATATTATACGAATTTGTTATCATAACAAATATATTTTGTGTGTATTTAATTAATAATATACGAATATTATTAATTTTTATAAATGCAACATTTTAAGTTTGGTATACTTTATTAAGTATGTAAGTAAATAAAACTGCCGAGACTGGTGCTGCGATGTTGCACCTGTAATAAAAAGCATGAGTCAAGACTGGTCAATCTCCTAATCTATTAGTTGGATTAGTTTAAGAACCTCAACCACATGTAGTGCAAAACCTAGATTAAATACCAGATTTAGCTAAAATGTTGTTCTATCGCCGATATCAAACCTAGGACCCGTGCTGTAGGCTCGCGTTTTAGTCGCCAGAGGTCCAGCGCCCCAAAGTTTTGCGTTTATTTTGTTTTTGAACTCGTTCGCAAGCAGAGCTTAATTTGTAACTGAAGTGGTCTACTTCGTATCTAAAGTGCGGAAGCGCCGGCGCCGGCGCCACAGTGCACTCACTCCGCAGTACGTACGCTCACGTGAGCTCAAATGTCAGCAACTCTGGATACCAAAAAACACGCGGATAAAGTAGCGGGCTATAAATTTGTTAGCCTACTCAATCTTCTTCTTAAATGAATTGCTGTTCGTTAGTCTCGCTAAAACTTGAGATATGGAAAAAAGCGCGAGTGAAACTGCGCGGGTCAACTAGTATAATAAGTAAATTATGCCGAATCCACTAACAAAAAATCTGCAATTGGTATTTCCAGTGACACGCTGAAATGACGAGGGTAACCAGTATTTAGTTTAATCAAGTTTAATTAATAATAATAATAATAATACATAATTTATGTCTATGTTTATGTTCAAAATAAAATGTGACATTTTATCCAATTTCGTATTAATTTGAATGTTTGACTATTAAATGTGTTTCGGTTAACAGAGAAGGCATCGTCTATTCGGAGCAGGTGCAATACGATTCCGCTGGAAGATGGTCTCGCAGCACCAACAAGTAGAGTTCAATTCCTTGCTAAAAGTAAACTGGCTGTAGTTGAGAGACAGAGTTGTGCTACTGCGTCGCAGGTACTGCGGGTACTGCGGGTACTGCGGGCGTCTCAAAGCGTTCGTTTCGAAAGTCCGTCGCAAGCGCAACACATTATAATGCTAATTACGTAAACCTGCGCACGGGGTCCTGACCTACTACTAACTCACCTTATTGTACTTACACGTTTTATAGTGAGCCATAACCTCTTAGTACGTATTTTTTTAAGTAGCTAGTTTAGGTTGTCCTATGACCCAGAGCTATCTCGCTCTAATTTTTTATTTTTTTGTTATGACAAAACGTGAGACAAATAACTCCTTATTTGACTTAATGTCTCCCTATCTTTAAGGTTGGATTCGACCAAACTCGAATAGGCGCTATTCTCAAAGTAAACCGTAGTTATTCGCAAGTACTGACAGATTCCTTGTATTTGACATTTCTTATTCGGCGGAATAGTTATTCTAAAAGTTGGTAGAATCCACCCTAAGTGCCATAACTGTTAATTGAATTTATAATAAAACTTACAAAATAAAATGAAAGGCGGGATGGGATGCCTTTCATTTTATTTTGATGATTGATATTTGATTTGATATTACTGATTGAGTCGACGATTGCTTACCCTTCACTTTTTACTTTTTTCAAAAAGCCCCTTGAATTTTTATCATTTTAGAAATCAGAGCAAAATAGCAACCGTTGGGTCATAGCATTGCTTCAAGTAATTAATTTTTTTTGACTCTTGTTACTTAAACGCTAAATAATTATCTATCCCTCGTGAGAAAGGCGGCAGTACATTAGTCTGTGGGTACTAATTTGCTTATAATTGTAAGTTGAGTAAGCGCAGTGGTAAGCTTCCGCACTCGAGAAGGCGCATGGCGCATGGCACATGGCACATGGCACAAGGCATACGGTGGTTGGCGGTGAGAAAGTGAATCAATATCCAGGTCAAGGCGAGTAGTTGACAGCTCTACAAAACTGTGAAAACTATAAAATGTCAATTAGCACGCGACCGCGACTTTGGGAAGAGGGAAAGGTACCGGAGTGGTGAGGGGCGAGGGGGGAGAGAGGAGGGGGGAGGCCTTCACCCGCGACCTGTGCGGAGGTCTGAGGTCACGAGTCGCGACCCTACATGTATGCCAACTACCGACATTGGACAGTGAGTAACACATTTCCTACAATACAAAGCATACATAATTGCTATTTTGTAATGATAAAGAGAACTGATGGTTTTGCCTTCTGATCCTAGGGTCGTGAGTTCGAAACCGCTCGCATTTGCTTTGATCAATATTTTTTCGTTCGTGCTATCCTGGAGCCTGGCCGGTGTTATTACACTATCACACTATCACGCTAAGTAAGTAAGCTCGTATGAGTCAGTGGTCCACTCTGGTGACAGAGTTTCTAGGCCGCCCGAAGGCCTCTGTCATAGCCTAACAACTTTGAAAAAGCCAGGACCAACTGCTTAACGACTATCACACTAATCACATGACTTTACTTTACTTTCTTTAATAATATAAATGCGAAAGTTTGTATGTTTGTTACTCTATAACTCAACAACCACTTAACTGATTTGGCTGAAATTTAAAAAATAAATAGATAATGGCCGAAAATAATACAAAGGCTACTTTTTACCCCGAAAAAAAGTACGGATCCCGAGTTATACGCGAACGAAGTCGAGGCGACAGCTACTCGTACCTACCTTATCTATATATACAGTACCCAGCAAAATATTAACAAAGTTCAAACATCTAGACTGTCGCGTTTATAATATTTGTGTGATATATAAGCTAACAATTTTATTAAAATTTCTTGATGACTAATTTGCGTGTGCCGCAATACAACTCAGCATTTAATTTAACTATAAATGTGGAGTTTGTCTTCGTTAGTAGACATAGATAGTCAAGTAGGGCACCGCCACCAGTGCCTGGACGTGACTTCCTCGAAAGCTGACAGCTGACAGCAGCTAGCACTCTCTCTCGGTTAGCAAGTATACTAGGTACTACGAAGCAAACAAGTCAGTCGCATAAAAAATAGGATTTTCTGTGAAAATTATTATTTTACGAGCTTACCCGCGCGGCTTCACCCGCGTTTTTGCAGTTTTTATGCTATCCCGCAGGTACAGTACATTTTTCCGAAATAAAATATAGCCTATGTGTTATTCCAGGACTTAAGCCATCTACATTACAAATTTCATAACAATCGGTAAAGTCATCACGGAGATACGTGCTAACAAACATACACACACACAGACTTTTGCATTTATAATATTAGTAGGATTCTATTCTTCTCAACAGCATGATTTTAGTATTTAATGCCAACAATGGACTGTCTGAACCAGTAGATGCTGTTACTGCTAATTATATTATGTATTTCAAGATTTTCCTCAAGTCAGTTTCCAAAGTCAAGCACTGAGCTCGCTGAGCTCGCGAAGGTGGCCACTCATCTGAAGCCGAGGATATTAATGTCATCCCACTTACACTAATGTGATCGGACATGAACGGCGCGGGCGGCTCCGCCATGCGCATGCGCCTTGACTTTGAACTCAAATCCACTAAAACAATGGCGTGTGCGTTATAAACTCTCAGATTCACACAATTATGATTCCCACAATATGTTATTAAACTAAACATGCCAGCTCATTAACGACATTATACATCGGAGTCCACCAATACTCTGCGGTCGGTCAATGTCTGTAAGTACAGCATAACCAGCTCTTTTCAAATATATTATACTTAATCAGCTATAATAAACCAGTGGTTACCCAGACCGCTACAGTTGCCCGGTTTTGTATTTTTAACAATGTGATGCTTTTGTGAAGATCGTAAAGCATAAGCATGTAGCTATTTTATAAACAACTTCAGAGCTTGTAGTAACTGATGCTTCTATTGTACTATTACTAGTTTTGCTCAGTAAATGAGTATGTAATGTACCCCGAAATAATTCAGTTCGCATGTATATTTATGTATTTTTACTATTCTGGAAACTGTCTATCGATTGAGTAACTGTATACTTTCAGTTCGTACTTGTAGTTCGAAGTTATACATTTTTTTTTGTAAGTTACATTACATACAATGTGGGCTCTACAGTTTGTGAGTAAATATCTGTGATATATAAAGAAACACCATGAATTCTTATATTCTTGAAGATTGAAGATCTTATATTTCAAAAGTCAAGTCAAAAGTCAAAAGTCTTTATAATCGTACGGTAGTACATAGTAGTTCCATGCTATCATATCATAAGGATCATTTTGAAACGTCTTTAAGCTAGGTGTTTTTTTTTTTATACAACTAATATGACAACCAAGCGTACGGCCCACAGGATGGTAAGCGGTTGCCGAAGCCTATAGACGCTCGCAATACCAGAGGTATCACTCACGGGTTGCCACTCTGAGACGTAGTTCGAAAATCTCATGTGCCTGTAATTTCACCGGAAACCATACCCTTCGAACCGGAACACAGCAATGCAAAACATTACAGCTTGACGGCAGAAATAGCAAGGTCATGCCAAAAAAGCGATAGGAACCCAGCCGGTGTTGTTGCCAGTTCTTTTACGGCATGGGCATGCGTTGGAACTGGTGTAAATTTTTCTAGCTTGTAAGACGTTTCAAAGTGATCCTTGTGATTTTATTGAATTGTTTGATTTGATTTTGAATAGGTATGGTGCTAGTTCCCGGACGAGCTCTATCACAAAGAACTCTACTATTCTTTATTGAATTTACGCCAGTTCCACGCGCCCCAGCCTAGAAGAGTGGCACGCAGCTGCGATTTCTAGCTTTGTTTTTGATGATCCCTCTTCATCATAAAGCTTCAGTGCGGCGCCGAGCTAACTATAAAAGCATATAAAAAAGGGAAAAAATGAAGATCCCAAGTTTTATAGCAATACACGCTTCGCTTGATGAGTTTCTTCACACGACCCCCTGGGCCCTGACTGGTGACCTGACGGGGTCCTACTAAGGCCCCGGGGGCGACCCTCGACCTGCACAATTAGCGCTAAAGCGGCGACCCCCACGGACACCTGCCGTCAATTGGTGTCGATGCTAATTAGCGCCTCTCGATACATTGCGCCGACGAGGCTCAACTATTTCTTAATCACACATAATCACAGTGTTTCCGAATAGTGTCAAAAGTTAGTCATGATTTGTAATTTTATTGTCAGCAGTTAATGACTAACCTTTAAGCATTATACATTATGCAGAAAACACTTTGTCCGAGCCAATATTATTAATTGTACATTCATTCAATCGATTGCTAAAAACGACCGTTCGAAAGCTCTTTCGCAGAGTATCATAGATTACTATATACCTAAGTAGTCACCTAAATAAAACCATTTAACTTATATATAAATAATAATACAAAAGTTTATTTGTACAAAAGTACACTTACTCTTAATACATACGAGTATTACACAGAAATATGTATTTTCCCACTCAAGAGAGATCTACGTCCATAGTAGCTACCTGCAGTACATTGTTTAAGTTAGCCGTTTCGATGCGATGGAGCTTTCACGAACTATATTGTCTTTGGGCATCACAAACAGCTAATTTCACGACGGCTGAGATCCGTCGTGCGAACTATACATCTCAACCAAAAAACAGTATCATGTTATTAGTCCAGTGAAGCACCAAACACGAAGTTTCCTGCAAGAAGGTGCGTAAGCTCATGCGGCAAAAGCTCTCGCGCATCGGAAAATCCTGTCGGAAAACTGAAGTGGGGGCTTGTGCGGTGCGGGGGGGTGGAGTGGTGAGGGGGGAGGGGGGGGGGCTTGCGGCGCGGCGGCGGCTAGAGGCGGCGTCGCGCCGGGTGCCGCACTGTGCCGCGCGCGCTCACCTCGCTCGCACGTCTGTGTCAGATCCCTCGCCGCCGCGCAACACGCTCCCGTCAGTACCCTCCCGCAGCTCCGCACCGGCTGGTAACGTACCGCACACACCCCAGCGCACCCGAAACACTGATTCAACCGGACTTCCGAAATAGTCGTTCATGGTGGGACACATTTTCATCCTTCAGGAAAAGTGAACCGGAAAATGATCTGATGATGAATCACTGTGGACGGTGCGCTGCACACTCAGGCAGGAGGAGCGGCTCGTCGGTACCGGCTCGAGCGCCTTGCTCCGCTCGGTAGAGGCGATGTTGCTTCACCCAACCTCGCTTCGGTTTCGCCACCGCGCCGCTGACTGCGATTTCGATAACATTGAAAGTTGTTACACAGCACACATAATTAAGTAATTTCCTGACGATATGATAGAGTTCGATTGCGAGAACTCGCGCCTCTGGTCGGCCGCATCGGAAAAGATGCGCAAGGACGCCGCCGGCCCCGTCACGTCGCCGTCGCGACACCGCCACGTCCCCGCACTGTCCTGCTACTCCGACTCTCCTAACTGGGTGACCGACATCCACTTACGCAACCCGCGACGTAAACAAAACGGTTTGCAATAACAGATCACCCGTCGACATTACTGTAACCAATTTAATCTTTCCACATTCGAATCATCAACGTGCACGACGATGTCTACTTTTTTACAAGATACTTGCATGATAATCTTATGAATATCATAATAATAAGATTTTAATTATCTAGTTTGAATTGGCTTTGATACAGCCAGGAGCTATGGATGATTTCTTTTGTTTGTCCATTTAGTTCCGGTTCGAATGCAATCAGCGCAAGGTTCCAATCTCGCGGGTCGGGGGTCAAGGCGCCCCCCTCCCTTGCCCCCTCGCTCCTCTGGCGACAACGGCGTGCAACCGAAACTGAAATGAATTCATTGCCGTAAAATTAATTATAACATTCAATCGACATTGGTAATCGAAAGCGCGCCCGCGAGCAGCTCTGGCCGACGGCGATGGCGGCGCCCGGCGGCTGGTTGCAGACGCGGGTTCGCTTCCAACACAGCCTGCGTTACGTATTCGACACACATTCTCTAATTTCACTTTCGAGTGGCGACCATTTGACCGTCGCGGCGTCCATCGCCGCTTCTCCGCTGCGCCCTCGCCTGCCGGTGGCACTGGGCGAGCAGCACGCGCGCGGCTCTCCGCTCGCGTCGCGACACCGACGACCGACACTCCACGCGCCTGCACCGCTATTACGTTAGAGTAGACCCGTAACCGTAACTCACTGTGTCGTGGAAATGTAAACAAAGTGAATACCGGCGGCTTCACTTAGGGTTGTATTTGTTTACATTTTTAATTTCGTCATTTGAATGAGGGCTCACTTCATATTATTTTATTTTCTTAGGAAAACTAAAAGCTACTTAATAAATAAACATGGTAGAGAAGGCGACGTTATTATGCAGATCGTTTCGTTAGGCAGACTACAGAAAAAGAAAAATATTTTCGGTATATTTTTATGAAGGCTTTTCAAGTCTGAATCTAAAGTAGGTATTAACACATTTAGTTAAAGTGGGAGGAAGAGCCTCTTTAGACTCGTAACAAAACGTCTAATTTCGCCACCTCTCATTAAATTCAGTTTACAACACTAGAGTAAAACGCTGCTAATTACTTTAGACGAGCTTAGAGTGAGGTGAGGTACTTACACTTGCGCACTAAACGGTAATGGATTATTCATGAGCAACCTTCACGTAACTTAGAGACATTATTAGAATTCTGTTCAAAATCCAAAAAATCTACTCAGTATTCCTAGGTATACCCAAGGTAACCTTTTAAAGTCATTGATTGTTCGATCTTTTTGAAGATAAACATTTGGGAATGTTTTGCTTTTGAGCTCGATGGCTAGTCGAGCACCGCGCCGTTCGCACCGCCGGTTGCGGGGACCGGAAGGTGTCCGTGACCTCCATCAGGTAGGGCTTGGTTGGAAATACCCTTAACTAATCCCCTTCGATGTTGGGACCTTATCAAAAATTGTATTCTTATAATTTAAACAACAATGTTTTGTCCTAAGTCTGTTGTAATTTAAATGAGACGTGCGTTCGCGCATAATTGCGTAACTTTGCCCTGTGACCCGTCACACGGCGGCTTGCGCTCGCTCTTATTATTCAGAACGGCCACTTTACCAGAGCACATACCTGCAAGGACTTTGCACCTCTTTAGACTACACTTGGATTAATGTAGTTAGCTGTTGAAAGCTGCGTGACACGACGTGACACGCGGCGCGGACACAGCCGGTGTACTAAGTCCCACGTCCACAGCCCTTACGTGCCACTACACTGGCACTCAGCACTGGCTCACTCAACACCCGGAAACGCTCCTTCAGAGCACTTGTATTCATTTTCTGATTTGATTAATTTAAGTAGAGCTCTTTGTGGCAGAGGTCGTCCGTTAAAGAATTACCACCATTCCCTATTTCTGCCGCCAAGCAGTAATGCTCGCATTGTTCCGGTCCGATGGTTATGATTTCTGAAATTACAGGCACATGAGACATTAGATCTACGTCTCAGGGTGGCAAACCGCGAGTAATATCTTTAGTATGTTATTGCAAGCGTCCTTAAGCTGCGGTAACCACTTACCATCAGCTGGGCCGTTACGCTTGGTAGCTACTTTAGTTGTATAAAATAGAAGACCAGAATCATAATCCTAACAAAAGACATGAACGCGCACTCTCGCTGTGTCCCCGTTGGCCTAGTGCGTACTATGTGGTGTGTGAACTTTATTTAAAGATCTGGTAGTACTCTTCAGAAATGTGAATGTGAATAAATAAATTAAATAAAATGAAAGAGTCCGTCTCGGCGGAAGAGACGCGGCCAGATATTTTGCTTTCAGAATTTCTGTATTTAGATTTGAAGGGAACAAAATGAAACTACATAAATAATGCAAAATGTACTAAGATTTAGGCCCACATAGACCAAATCTCATTATTAAGAGCCGTCTCCTCTACTTATAAATTAAGATTTGCTCTACTTATTCAACCTGTATTAATTATGCATGTAATGCATTTACGCACGCGCACGCGCACGCCTCATCGCTAGCACAGTGCAAACATATGAACTCACTAAACGAATACTTCACAACTTATGGTGGTAAACCTACCTACTATTATCAACTAAACAGTCGCGCTACTGATGACCTAACCATCAGCGAGTCTTGTACTTATTAAATTAGAGTTATTGAATTCAAACCACGTCAGGTACTAACATTAGGGGTTGGTTAGAAACGTGATCTCTAGTTTTGCAACTACATTCTACTGGTGGGTGAGAGAGGTCGATTCAACTCCTCAGCCAGTGGGCCAGTTACAGCAGCCTTTAACTATACGAGATCAAGTTCATAACATACCTACTACAAGCTAACAAAATGCAAGCCATCGACATTTACATAATATCGTCATAAATGTCAAAGAACCATAATCTGTGACCTGAAATCACAGTAAAATACAAGCCAGTTTCGGAAGCCTTTTAAAAAGTTCAACAAGCTCAAAATCAGCAAACAAGTCCAAGGTCAATGACCTCGAATGACAATTATAGGGTCGATTGTTCTGACATTTCATTTTATTAACTCTAAGGTTGCATATCGCGATGTACCTACTCTAGATACCAAATCTGTTCACTCGCAGGTAACTAGGTACCTAGTAATTATTTAACAGTCGTTCAAATAGTTTTAGGTATATACCTACCTACCTATTTCTTCAGTTTGGATGAGTTCACCTCTGTCTTGTTGATAGCAGGATTTGAGTTGCACACTCTGATATTAATTGTTAAATAATTAAATAAAAACTTCCACTCGTCGCAGCCAATCTATGCAAACTACCATTATAAAACGGTACCTAATGTAGTTTGCATAATACAGATACTTAAAGCAGTATTCTCGTAGCTCAATCCTTACACTCACACGCTTACAACAACAGAGCAGTGATGTAGGCACCTGCTGCAGCACCTCTGCTAGTTCAAGGCCAAAACCGACGACATCAATTGCAAATCTACTATTATCAAACAAAATACAAGCTTAGTCGCACGTAATACGAGTAATTATTGTTTGCCGGCAGTGTGACAGATGAGCTCGCAAGATCAAGGGCTGGCGCGCGCTGAATCTCGGCGGCCCAGTTAGGAGCTCGTCCCAAACAATGCGCTCCGGCCTCCGACACATTCTGACGAAACAATACAACTCTTAAGTCATTTGTAAGCTTTTGTGTACAATTTATAATTGTGTAATGTTCTAAAGTTCGTACGATATAATAAACTTATAAAACGTAATCTTTTTATTGAATAATATTTACTTTTATTATTAAGGTAATAAACGATGCGGTCCGTTTCGCATTCTCTATAATTCTGATGCAATTTTGTTCACATTGTACTCGTATGCTATTACCTATAATATTGACCTCTTCCATGATGCTTTTGCAATAAATAATAAAATAATGTTGCATGTAGGAAGAACGGATACCATATTAGGGTTATATTTCTCAAAGCTTAGGTAACTTGGCTCAGATTTAGTTGCATAAGGAACCTGATATCGATCTTCTATACATATCAATAACTTTGCCTATCACATTATATTGAAGTGTTGCGTTGTGTTGCGTAATAACCCTGCGTCGGGTACAGAGGGCAGCGCGGCATCCTCTGAACTGTACGGGCTAGCTAACCACGAGCGCGCAACTTGTGGGCAGGCCTGTACTGTGCGCATGCGCCCGAGCCGGAAGCGCAGTGCTGTAACGCGTCCTTGCCGCGGCCGCGCTCGTGTGTACACACTACACACTGCACTGCACAGTACACTGCGCACACGCCTCCAAGGCCCGCATTCCTTAGAACTTAGCGGAGGACTAAGTACGAGTATAAAGAAAAAACGTAGGGTGGTTACTTAATGGTAGAGCATAAAACGTAATCGGCTATATACCTACTACTGAGTGTACAGTGGATACAACTCCCAGCTAGAGCAGCAGTTTATTTATTACAGTTTATTACAAAGTGGGGTAATATTGTATTGAGGAGTATGTAGTTATGTAGCTAAGCTGGAGCGCGTGATGTCAGCTCAGTGGATCGCGAATTATATAAAACGGGCGAGTAGCGGTCACATCGCGGTTGCGTCACCTCACTCCTTTCCTCTCTCTCTCACACACACACCACTAGAAGCGCACGCACACCACCGCGTGTTGTCTTTCTTGGCGCGCAGACTATGGTGTCTGTGTTACAAAACAACTCATCGAGGCCACAATGATTTGATTTAATTCGTCATCGCTTGACACACATCCGACAGAAAGGTGGCTAATTATTTATTTGTTTCCAAAAAAATTACATTGCTCACTCGTCTGATTGTTTCCTGCGCTTGCGCACGAACTTTTATGATATTAACAAAACAGCCTCGCCCCCGACTCTGTGCCCCCGACCTTGTACAGTCAGCGGCGGATATCAAGTACAGTCAGCTGCAGTACTCGCTGACACTTTCAGTGCACTTGTCAGAACCAGGTGACGTCACCTCTGCCCTTGCTGAGCACTCGATTAATTGACAAATAGTTATTCAAAAAGTGCTTAACTCACTTGTACTTTAAGTACCTATAAAAACATTATAGCACCAAGAGTTTGGGTACATTAGCTTTATACAAGGTTAGTAAACATTATTTAAATTATTCATCTCTGAAAATAAAAACAAGTAATCTGATTAACTTCGTTATAGAAAAACAGTTAATCTTAACCAGAGGTTAACCTCAACACCAATTGTTACGTAATAGACAGTTTTTTTGCAACAGGTCCAGAGGATGTTGTTTGCGCAACATATTTAAGTGATCCATTTATTTTTAATTACATTTTTATAATTATGTTAATCATATAATATTATATCTGATCCAAGTTTCCATGGTCAGCGTCAAGGCAAACACATGTTTTATTAAAAAATACAACATGATATTAAAGTTTGACAGGTTACTTATAATACACAAATGTGTACATAATGTACAGCTAGAACCTTGTTATAAATGCAGAAGAGTGAGTCGGACTCGGGAATTAATTTATTTATTAGACATATTATAACTTATTTCCTACACTATTAACCGCCTTTTTCGTACTCTCTGTGAAAAATAATTTCATAATTATTTCAGGTTATTATTATTGTTATCAGGTACCGTATTATCCATGTTTGAGGTGAACTCGAACTTTATTAAAACTTTGTAATTTAGTACCTACCTGCCTACTTTAAAAGCCAAATTGAGTGTTATATCACCGTCGTTTATCATAAGTAGGTATTATTCAACCGCTGCCGCCTGACCGACTTCACAATGATGCATCACCTACTTACCTTTATGATTTGACCTCATATCATTCAAACGTTATAAATCGATTCAAAGTTCACAAGCTCTGCCGATCTTCCTTAGGAATGTTTTGTAATTGCTTCACTGACAGTGTCCAAGTAGCTTTCTCCGATTCATTGCAGCTGCTCCATTTGTAACGTTTCGACAGCCGACAGCAGTTATATTCACGAATCTAACTCATTCTTGTTAGTGACAATGACGTGCGCTGACGTCACACGGGCCGCGGGCCTGCGCCAGCGGGGGGGCAGCGCGGGGGGAAACACTTTCGCTGGCGCGGAAGGAGGTCGCTGATAGCGAAAGGGGCACGCTCACGCACACACTCTCAGCCGGCGTGCACGTGGTCACAGCACATCTGACACTCAGCTAGATCATCATTATAGCCACACTTTACTCTACTCGCATCTACACAAGTGACTCCATTCACCTTCTCATATTATATATTTTTATATGTATGTAGATAAAAGTTTAGACAAGTTCGAGAGATAATCTCTGAAGAGGAAAAAACTTAGTAGCAACAGCTCCATATGATTTTTGTAACATTATTGATAAGTGTGCCAGCTTGGCTAGGCGCACACCGGCGCAGGCGCAGCGCTGCAGGCGAGGTGACATAACACCCACACCGGTCACACTCGTTCTTAACTCGGACAGATTTGTGGATCGACTCCAATCATTTTAAATTATTCACTCAAGTTAATATTGAGGTCAATACACTTTACAAAAGTATAAGTAACAATGCCAGCTCGGTATAAAATAAATTAATGTAAAAAATAAATAGAAATTGGCGGACTTTTCACACATCTAACTTCAATGTAAGCAAAGCTTGTACTATGGGACAATTAGAATAAACTTAACATGTAAAACATGTAAACATGTAACATGACAAATGTAAACTTTACATGCAAGTACTTTATACAGAGATCACCTCTAATAAGATATCAAGTTCTGTGTACCTACTACCTTACTTACTTACCAAATATTTGAGAGTGTAATTAAATTACTGACTCCGGAAACAAATCAGGTCTGCCTCATAAAAAGCTGCAGTATCTATTAGTGAACGTAACTGATATCCGCTATCAATAAATATTGTGAAAATATAAATTTATTCCAAAAATTATTTAGTCAGGGGGTTTTTGGACTTTTTGTGCAGATATTTCCCTCCTTTCCTTCGACACGCATGAATAAATATAATATTTGGATATTATAGTTTGGGGCGCTGCAATCCGTTGCGTCACGCACACGCACGCGCGCAGCACGCAGTACGCACGCGCGTCTACGCACACTGCGTCGCTGACAGGAGACTGACAGTACATTGTCGTGTAGGACATCTCTGACAGCAGGTGTCACGCTCGGGCAAGGTCATTTCATCTCTTGATCTTTGTTTCACAAACCCTAATTTAATGGTCGTTGAACTAACATAATGCAAATTATTTCTATTGTTCGTTGCGATTACTTGATCAGTGTATTATTTGAGATTATTTCTAAATAAGTGTCATCAGTTGGCGAGGTCCGACTCGCACTTGACTACTTGACCAGTAGACCACAACGCTAGCTGTACCCTCCGAGTGCTCAAGTGCAGGAGCTGGAGAGGTATTCAGTATTAGTAAAATTATAGCGTAGTATCCGAAACCAACAAGTATTCAAGTTAAAAATTATGCATTCATGGTAAATCAAATAAATCTTTCATTAATAATTTATATACAAATTTTCAACTTGTAAATATTATCATAATTCACATGGAGGTCAACATTTGAGTGGCTAATCAGTGAGCAATTAATCACATTTCACAATTTGGTCAAATCAGTCCAAATCGAAACGAACCTCCCCTCCCCCTCACCACTCACGGGGTTCGTCCGGATCGCTGCCGGCGCCGGCGCCGCTGTGTCGATGCACGATATCTAATAAAATTTATGTTATACCATTAATTTCGATTTATTTGAATCGGTTAGGCTACATAAAGATAGTATGTAATGGCCTTTAAATAACTCTGCTGTATCATATGTATTTTGTATATTTGTATGTAGTTATGTTCAATCACTCTCGCTTGAGAGTAGGCCAGTGTCCCAGCAGTGGGAAGATTAGAAGGCTGTCATGAATGAATGAATGAATGTTTATATTTTAAATTTATTTTGATAATAATGAAATTGATGTTCATACAAATTATTAATCATATTATTTGATTAATTAAACAGCAACAGAACAAACTACATTCATCACAATCAAAAAAAAGGCAGCACATCGTTAAATTTTAAAACAAGATTGACAAAGTCTATAAAGTTCTAATATCTAAAAACTGACCTCGTTTACTTTCCCACCTTGTACTAATTAGCCGCGAACTGGTCGGCTCATGTTCAAGCTAGACCTCAAACTGTCGCCGCTGGTTTCGCAAACACAGCCTTCGTCGTAAAAAGCCATTTATAATAAACTTGTGAAACTAATAGTCCGAGTTAGGGCGAAAGGTCGACCGTAATGTCCAAGCAACCTGCTTCCCGCGGCGCATTACCGCAGCCTACACCTATCTATACAACTAGCCTGAGTGTGACACACTCATTAGATGCTTCATTAATAAAACTTATGAATACCCAGCCAACCGAACGGTTGTAAATCATTCAGCTTTTCAAACTTTATTTATTGTAGTACACAAGAGTGTCTTAACTTACGCGTGATTTGACCAAAGCTTACAAAATCTTAAATTAATAACTTCAATGTCAACATTTAATTTGATTTCGAACCATATAATTTTATTAGCATCATTCAAAATGTATAAATTACTTTTGTATTGGTTTGTAGCAGCGGCGCCGGCGCGTAGCTCGTAGCATCGAAATGCTACGAAACGTCTACGCGAGCGCGTTTATGTTTTTTGTAGGGAATTTATTATTGTGTGCTCGGCTTTGTGTGAATATAAATTATGTTAATAACTTTTAATGTTTAGCAATCTGAACGCTACTACTATTAGATCAAAGTCACACATTACCCATATACTCGTAGTATCGAAGTTATAAAAAACCCATAAACAATGGCGATACAATAAAAAGGCAAGCGTGTACATAACTGTAGGCAGGCACCGCTCTGCACTGCACGGCGGTGATCGTAGCTGAGAAACGCATTTGGAGCAAGAAGTCTCCTCGGTTCGAACCTTTCTTATGCGCATGCGCGCGCGGGACAATGCGTCCCACGGCTCGGGCGCAATGTGTGCTGCAATACGGTGCATGGGAATATAGATCAAATATTGCACTTACATTTTTCTTGGACAAACCTCATTTGCATAAAGTACCCTATAATAAGTTATTGCATTTTATAATGTAACTATATTGCAGTCTATAATTCTTTACAACAATGGATTCACAAAAAAATATTTTTTTGTACGAAACCTACGTTTATCAAGTGTAAAGAAAAATATTAATGTTAACTTGCCTTGTACTTCAAAGATAATAGCTTAGCAATAGTATGCTAATTTGTTTTTTCATGTGCACATCTACCGTGAGTGACGCAATCGTATCTAATCAAAATACAACGTACATAGAGTAGGTAGGTGCATGGATGTCGGTATTGGAGGAATCATTACCCGCTCGAGTGTAGCTGCACCGCAGACATTATGAAATATCTGAAAATAACTGATTATGAGAAGTAACCTTCTATTGTTTTGTTACTTACATAATGTTGCATTGAGAATGCGTCAGGTGAGCGCTATCTGTTCCGGTGTCAGAGGCAAAACAAATTGCACTCTAACAGAAAACGTTAGATGTCGTAAATTGAACGGCTATTATTTACGTTTTGTAAATCTCTAATGAACTCATATAAAAGCATTAACGCTAGTTCTCACGAAACATTGCTGAGCCAAATGCAAGAACAATTACGCCTTTCCAATTATAGCTCAATCACTTAAATCATAATATTTTTATATGACCTTCAGTTCTAGAAAATGTCTGATAGTGTTACCAAATGTTTGCATTTTTAATATCGAAGCTCACCGATATGAACTCGGTGAGCTGCGCCGGCGCCACCTGCTCACTTGTGTCACTGCACACCTTCCTATGTGGCAAACAAACATATAGCCCAACTGATGATAAGTGGTTATCATAGCCTATGGACGCTTGTAATACCAAAGGAATCACTCGGGCGTGGCCGACCCTTTAAAAATTTCAAAACTCCTTTTTTGAAGAACCCCATACTGTAGTCTCCAGGGAAAACCTCAGCAGGGTGATCATTCTACAGCCTAACTGTACGCGGGAGGAAGTATCTCTGTAACCGTACGGTGCGCTATTATCTTCTAATGAAAATAACCGAGCGACAATATTGTAAGTTGGCTACAAAGAGTAGTGAGTAATGGCGACGGCTCTCTCACGGCTCCACCCAGCCCAATGCGAACGGGTCCACTTTTACCGTCGCCCTGTCCCCTGTCCTTGTAGCCAGCCTCTCACCTCTGCCTTCTGGGCTCGTGAACAAACATTACCTATACTAACATGTTTTTAACGACAAGGTACTGTTCACTTGTAATGCGCATGATACTTTTAATTTTAAAGTGTAGAAGTAAATTCTTATGCGCCTGTAATCTTACTGGCTCTAATATTTTTGAACCGGAACTAACAAGTTGGAAATGTTTATCGCATGAACTGAACAGCCTTCTAGTGTTCCCACTGCTGGGACACCGGCCTACTTTTGAACAAGATGGATAAATTATGGTTATTTCTCAATATTCATAAGCAATATAATTGTGGCTGTCTATTAAATGTAGTTTATAGTGAGATGGTGAGATGAACAGCCTTCCGGGCAGAGAGCGTGCATGTGCCTCCGCCAGCCTGCAGTCGACACGTGCACTCTCAATCAGCAGTTACATAACAGCCAGCATCACCCGCCCGGTGATCCGCTCGCTTCCTTCATCACTGCGCTAAGCTAGTTCTAGTTTTAGCTAAGTACGTTTAGAAAGTGCAAAACATTGCAACTCGGACACAATATGCAATCATAATTGATTATTTATGATTGACTATAAATTATATTATTAATCTTGTTCTTTTATATTTCATTGAGTTTTATTTGAATCTAAAGTAGAAGTTGCTAAAAAATAAATTACGCGATGGTGATGCAGGGGATTGCAGCGAAGAAGACGCCCCCTCATGCACGTCGGCGTAGGTCACGACCGCAGGCGCTGTCAGAATAAAAACAATGTGTAAAAACACAAATTCATGACAGTATCTACCCGGTTGTGGTAGTACGCATCACATTCTGACCAGGCAATAAAAAATAATTTAGCAAATGACTTGAAAATGACAGATACAACTCGGGATAGTTGCTCGCATCATTGTCATAGCTATTTCGATAATATTCAGTGACAGTAGCAGCCCATAGTTAGCAGTACACATCACAATTATCGAATTAATTTTATTGCACAAAAATAAAAGTATTGTACTTACAGTTTTGTTCATCTTCCGATGAAGATGTTTCAATAAAAACGCGTGGACGTGTCGGCTTTTTATTTAGTTTTTCTTGTAGTTTTGCAATTTTCTTTCTAATTGTTTGTTCGTCGTCATTACTGCGTCCTCTTTTTCTCCCCATGTTGAAAGAACTTAATTTTTCTCGAGTTTTGTAGACGTGCGAAGGCCTGAGCACGGAAACACGGAATGACGATATTTCTCCAAGCATAAACGAAAGAAAACCGAACAGAAACCGAATCGAACCCGAGTCGATCATGTACGACGTTACAACGACTTGATATCAATACAATAACTGGTAGTCATGCGACATCTCGAGCATTTAAAAAAAAAAAAAAAAAAAAAAACTATAAAAAATCCGTGTGTGAGGCCGGTGCCTGGGGGCATATCTACAACATGTAAAATTAATCGCTAAGAATGAAGCCGTTCACATAATTGTGATCGAACTTCACTTGGTAAGTTCGTTTGATCATTAATTATGATTGACTATAAATTATATTATTAATCTTGTTCTTTTATATTTCATTGAGTTTTATTTGAATCTAAAGTAGAAGTTGCTAAAAAATAAATTACAATAATATGTAAGAATATTTCAAGAGTGCAGTCAACTTTAGGGGTCATGGGTTCAAACAGCGGTTGTTTGTACAACCAGCCAAAACACGCGATTTATAAATAAAGTGTGACTTACGAATGAGTTAGTTAAATATTGTTTGAGGTTTTGTCATTTTCTAATCTTATCTATTTTACGATTCTATTAAAAATAATATTACATATATGTTTATTATAGCGACGTGTCTCATCATTTATTATTTTTTATAAGCTACCTTGTTAGTTAACCTTTACACTGTACCAAACGGTTGACTTTACCTTGAGAGCTTTTGTAGGTTAGTCTAATTTAACTACGTCGTAAAGAGATCTGTATCTAGCGCAATTGCGCTTTATTACAGGCGTGAGTAGACTCGTCACAATCGCCAATAACTTAGGTGTAAGTGCGAGTGCGTGCGCTCCTCCATGGTCGAGTCAAGCAGCCTCACTAGCCAGAGATCACCTCTTGAAAGCATCACCACTCATATCAAAATCTTCAAATAACAAAGATGCTAAAAGAATTCAGTTTATAGCTGGTACTTATAACCTCGTAGTATCTGGAACATATGATCTAGACGATGATGATGATGTGGATAGTAACGGCAAAAATATACGAAAATCTACAGTACCCACTTGTACTAATTTATCTCTGTAAGTATATATATAACTATTTATTAGAAAATTCAAAATTAAAATGAGTTAAATCAATAAACATAAAATTATTCTAATAGAATATTTATCACAATTGAAAAAGTATTTATACTTACTCAATGATTATCAGTCGATATTACATTGTCTTGAATTGAAACTATTAAGTTTTGACCACCGCTTATTTGAGTGTTGAGGTTTTGGGTATTTTCCATCGTGAGCCAGTGAGCCAGGCCACTGCGCCTGCGCCAGTGAAAGGGCGTTTTGTAAACTTACTTCATGTCAGTTATTAAATTTACAACATTCATATTTTGTTCACATTTAGTAAGCTGAGTATACTTTGGTACCTATTACAACATAATACCTACTTACATTTATAATTACTCAGTAAAGCTGGTACTAAGTATGTAGCTCTGTATGATGGAATATTTGAAACATTACAGTTTTACCAAACACTTTTGATATTGCAATAGATAAGTATGCAGAGTGACTAGATTGTTACATTTACAGCGTGAAGCAACATGAATAGTGCTATTTAAATGTAAACATTACGCAAGCTCCCGCTGCGGCTTCAGATAACCATTCACTCAATTAATTTAGAAACCTTGCTCGTATGTACTATACATAATTATATTGTAATAACTCTGTAAGCTAATAACAATAAGCTAGCTCGGATCAGCTGCTGCTATAGCTCCTTCACTAGGACTGCAACTCATCTGCAAGGATGCCCCGCTGCGCTCAGCTCATAATCACGTAACTTCTCAAAACCACCTGCAGAGTGTACGTGTATATATACGCGATTTCATCCAGACAACCTTTGGATGGAGAGAAAATACAATAAATAAAAGAATGGTTGGGGGTGTACTTATATAGGATCACAAATAAATTGTGCAACTTGCTACATTTGAATAAATGAATACAAATGAATAATACTAATATTTAAACATAAATACCTACTTAAATAATCACAATAAAATTATTAGTTTAGTTGTAGTAACTGTAGCAAATTATTATTACGTCGCAAACATCGACAGCCACATAAGTCATGTCTGTGTTAATACATAGAGTAGAGTAGAGTAGGCAGCTGTTTCCTTTCTGTGCCGGTTTTGTTGCTCTTACTGAACTGGTGACATCATCCATGGTACTTTATACTATGGATTAGCAGCTCTATTATCTGTTCTGTGCTTTGGATCACGAATTTCTAACATACGATTTAGTAGCAACAAGGTAATTTTGATTGCGCGGCATCCAAGTTATCTTATGTGTAGCGTTGTGCAAAGCTTTCGTAAGCGAACGCGCATTGTTAACAAAACAGGCAATTGGCTCGCACGTGACGAACGATGGTTAATATTCTAAACTTTGGCCCATTGACGTTCGTTGACATAATACTCGTATTATGAGATTGTAAGTTATCATCATGCGTGACCAATTACAACACATATAGCACGTTTGCTACCGTGTCACCGTGTTCAAGGACATTTCAAAGCACGCAATGCTTAGAAATTGGCAAGAACATGCTTTTTTTATCTTTTATATACCTACATTTTGTGAATTTTGTAATAGCCTTACCTTCCTTAGCCTTACCTTCCTTAGCCTTACCGCCTTCGTCGTAAAAAAACCAGTGAGTTCAACAGGTACATATAATATGTTTTTTACTCGCCTATAGGTATGTAAAGCAAAGTCATTCAAAATGGAAAGTTGCAAGCCAAGCGTAGTAGTTAAGGTCATTCCGTAGAACAGTTAAACTGCAATTCAATTCAGTGAAATGTCTTGCAACACGCACACACAGGGAAAATCCACTATTCTGACCTTCATCGAATTGAACTCAGCAACAATGGCATCCGTTTTCCTCGTCGTGTCTAGAAATGATTCACTTTACTATCCACAGATTAATAACTTCAAGTCGCCAAATCTAGTTCATAGTTCTTAAGGAAACAGGATTGGTGGCCGCGCCTGCGCATGTAACTGACTAATCTACGACTTGCGCAAAGGCCTCTGAATATCTGTTAATACCACTAGAAATTTATTTTGCTCTGTAAGGCAATTGATCTGAGATAATATTATACTAATCAATAAAGAATAATACAATATGTTTTCTGTCTACTGTCCTGGTCAGTCTTTGTACATTTTCATGTGTATTTTGATCCTTATTTTCCTGCTTATTTATGTATTTCCGAATTTCCTCTGGGTTTTTCGTAGATTTTGATTATCACAATTAAGTAAAGCTCTAAAATCATTTATTTACTAGGTAAAGTTAATACTAATATTGTCCTTTTCTCCGGAATAAGAACATTATTTCGTAAAAAGTATATGATAGTTGGATCACGGAAATGAGACATGTAACTGTAGCAGCAGCAAGCTATAGGTAGGTACAGAGTTATTACTCTGTTGTGACAGAGTAGTGCTAATAACAGCTGTTACTAGTCTGTCCCACTCCGAGCGTAAACATTAGTGCGAGTGTCGGCGCACGCCTGGGGGCGGTCACCGGCAAGTAGGGTTCACGACGATAGCAGATATAATATGATGCAAAATTGTTTCAATAGAAGCATTAGTCGCCAAACCTATTTATTTTCTTAGTGAATGTTTTGTAAATATAATTATTACATTTCATAATCTTTTAGTTAATTCTTAGGACGAATAATACATTTTTAAATGTAAATTTATACCTTTTATGCATAACTATTTGAACCAAACTGCAAAATAATAATTTGATGATGTGTTCGAATCTATAGGCTTTAAAGTAGATGTGGTAACAACCCTAAAGTGCGCATGCGCCGCCGTCTAGACGGTAATTAGGTGCATGCCTAGTAGTAGACGTATCATCTGTTTATACAAATCCATGACATTTGCTCTATGGAACCAAAGTAAATAACAATTAATTTCTATAAGCAATGGTTACAAACCCTACCAACTAGTTATGACTAGTTTAGCTAGAATAATGTAGGTCGTGCCATAGAAAAACCAATAATTAGGAAGGATAAATCTTTCAAGAAAATAATTACTTTACTGATTTTCTGTGCTAACATTATACATCATCATCATCATCATCATCTACAGCCTGATTTCACCCACTGCTGGGTATAGGCCTCCCTTTGTATGTGCCACACCTCTCGGTCCTGTGCTAGTCTCATCCAGGTTCGGCCCACGGTTTTTGTTATATCGTCACATTATAGTATATATTATATTATTATATTATCGTTACATTATACATAGATAGAATGTTTGGTTGGACGGAAGTTTGTTCCTCTACGACAATCACTGAACCGATTTTGCTGAAATTTATAAATATTATAGTGACCGGGAATAGGGCATATGATTTTTATAAACTAGATAACCTAGAAAAAAGTACGGTACCCGAGTTCAACTCGAGATTAGCCGCGGGCAACAGGTAGTGTTCAATATTTTTTGAGCTAAAGCAACATTCTGTGTCAGTCGGTGTCCAGTGTACCGAGAGCCATGCCGGCTTGCACCACGCACCACGCACCACGCACCACGCACCAGTCAGCATGCAGCTCCGCACTGCACGTGCACGTAACCTAACGAGCGTCGTTATACAACTCCCATTGTTGTGTACATATCGTCCTCGTATAATACCATAATTGTGCTTATGCTTTTCCGCCATTTCGGATCATTTCTGGCAATTGGCATTCGGCCTGGCTTCCTCGCATAGCGCGTCCATTGTCTACCGAGGCGCTGGTTACGAGCTCGTCACGCAAGCTGCAAGTAGGCGAGCCTCACTACATCCTACCTTACCTATCTCGACACAGATCTCGCACACGCGCGCATGGATAGGAGGCTCTATTTATAATTGACATTAACCTCAGTTGTACCACACGTTTGTTAGCCAGATCCTCTGTAATGTAGATATACCAATGATATACAATCCATAACGAATCATACACATTTGCTACGTTAGGCGATATCGATTGACAAAAATCCCAAAGATTCCTCAAAATCCATTAAGCCTTCGTAGGCATACATTAAATTAAATCATGAAACACTAACAAAACTATACATTACCGAGGTATTGTACTATCTAAACTCCGAATACTGTATCCGATCACATAAAATAATACCAGAATATTTTGTAATAGGTACCGGAAAGAGGTTTTTTTTTTTTTTTTTTTGTGTGTAAGTGGTAACCAAGCGTACGGCCCACTTGATGGTCAGCGGTTACCGTAGCCTATGTACGCATGCAACATCATAGATATTTGCGTGTTACCACCCTGAGACGTTAGATGGTAAGTCTCATGTGCCTGTAATTTCACCGGAAACCATACCCTTCAAACCGGAACACAGCAATCCGAGCATTACTGCTTGGCGGCAGAAATAGGTATGGTGGTAGTCCTTCCCCGGACGAGCTCTATCACAAAGAACTCTACTACTCTTAAACTTACTTACTTAGGTTGTCGTGAGTGCTAACAAAAACGCGGCGAAACGAATTCCAATTTAAACATTGTGTGTAGTATTAAGTGCAAACATCGAGATGTTAATTTATAAATCTTTACCTAAAAGTAACAGGATTGTTTGTTAACTTTATAAAAATATTGCATATTATTGTATCGTTTTGTTGACGTTTTATTAGACCGCGATCAGTGTGGAGGCCGACGCGACCAATCGAATGGGCTCTTAGGTGAACGACTTTTGGTCAAAGTTAAAGTGGTTTGTATTGAAACTGAGTTATGCTCCGCTGGCACCTGAAGGGTATTCACTCATTACTGCACGACTTATAATAATTGCTAGTTTAGCTTATATTTAAACTCACGGTTATTTTCAAGTGCAATAAGGAAGCAAACATGACTTATAAATGGATAAAAAATTGCATAATTAGCAATAAATTGATGGCTCCGTCAACAGTATTATGATAGCAGTAATGTGCTCACCATGGTGCTCGTGGTGCTTAGACGTAATAGCGAGCAGCACGAACTTTGAATCTACAAACCAATCATACACAATCTGTGCTAAAAATGTAGTCATTTCATAAGTATTTTATAAAAGATTATTAAGTTATCATGATGACTGTAGCATGCTGAATGGGTCGGTTCAAAACACCACTGCTGCTTGTGTCAAAAAGGACATAAAGAAACTCTCCAACAAGGTCATGGTCTTGAACGTTAGCTTACCAATAGTCACAGTCTAGTAGAGGCTTTAGGATGGGTCATGATCTATCAGGAAGTCATTTGTTTGCTGACTGATGATGCACATAACATAACTGTACAGCTTTGCATGTTAGGAAATGTTTTCGAGAAGCATTGATGTAAGTAGGTACCTATCTTATGAAATATGATGCAAAGACATTAGACATAATAGATGGTAATCGAGTCCCTCGCAACGTCGCAACTCGAGATGGTTGTCACCGGTGGTCACAGTTCAACCTAATGTCTCGTTTGGTTTGTAACCGTTACAACGCCAACGGTCTAGTTACAAGTTACAAACCAAACGAGACTAATTCGAGAACTGACAGAAAGTGTAGCAAAAATAAAATAGCATTATACTAGTACTACTGTCTAATAATAAATGATATTTTTTTTGAAAAAAAGGCCAGAGACTTGACCAGCGGCTACCTCACAGAAGTATGATATACTTCTGTGGACTACTTCTTTACAACATGTAGAGTTGTGCAAAGTTTAGCTTGTTAAAATAGCTTGCTTAATTAGCAACAAAAATGTAATAAGATCTGGGGATGTATGGATGGTTGCCCTAACACAACTCAACACGGTTGGTTGCCTAAATTTAGTTTATCCGGCAGATACCGCCTCGTTATTAGCTGAGATATTATCTGAGGCGTTCTTGTGGTACAACCATCACGCGAGTCCCGCCCGCCGCCGGCGCAGCGGCCGGTCACGTGGAATCACAATTAGTTTTATAATAATGGTAATGGTATTGTTTTACAATATCTCAATAAAATACTGCGTTCCAGCAACCAGCTTACAAATACCTATACTTAGTCCTTACAGATTCATAAACAAGAGCAACTCTGTGAATCACAATTAATTCTTATAACATAACTCTGTGTACAAACATAGACCAATATTTACCAATTGAATGTGAAAGACCACACTAAATGCTTTACTAGTCTGTCGTTACTTCATTAGCATAGGTGAATAACTGTATCAACTTATATTAACTTGAATCAGTGCAACAATGAAAAGCATCCAACGACCACAGAAGGTACTAAAATTAGTCTTGTGACATAAGGTTACGACGAGACCACACGCGCCGTCCCCAGGGTGAGCAACCAGTGCAGTGTTGGCGTTCAATGAACAGTAAAAAGCACTAAAGTCTGAGTTACTCGGTACGTTTTTTAGTATTAGGTGTGGGTTTATGCAACGGACCCCGAGGCCATAGAAAGGACCTGAGTGTTTAGCACGAATAACTCGTTTGACAATCGTAAAAGTAAGCGTATCGTCAAGCTGTCAATTTGTATGGAATTTTGGAAGTTCATTTCACGCACTAAAAAACGCTGTCAAAAATCCTATACAAATTGACAGCTGGACGATACGTTTACGTTTACGATTGTCAAACGTGTTTTTCGTGCAGCACTCTGAAGGGTCAGAGCCACTTCAAAGCACACGTCAGCTGTGTTGAATGCAATATCCATTTAGTCGAATGCACGATTTACCGAGGCCAACCAAAAGTGACCGCCAATGTATTGTGTCAAAGCAAACGAACTGGTTTTAAACTTAATTTTTTTCTTATAAATAATTAAGCATCAAGGTTGCTAAGTACTCAACCAAATATATCATGTTGTAAAATGCAAATTCTTAATACCAACGTGTTATAATATTACACTTCAAAAATGGAGGTAGGTACTTACTTAGTCAAGTAGGTATTAGCAACATACTGAATAAGCACATGACCAACAAAATTGTGCAATTCAGACAACCTTTGTTTAATAGTTACAGTTGTTTTGTTCGAAGTGGAAAAAATCTATCGCAAAATAATGATAACAATCGATTAGAGACAGCCGCGTGTTGAAGCAAATTGTAACTTGTAATAGGACTATTATAGTTCCACATTGTCCGCGCCTTCCGCCGCTGGCGACAAAAACAAAGCCTTCGACACGTGCGCTTTGCGTAATTATAAATAATAGTAAATAAATAGCGAATAAATTCCTTCAATTACTTTTTACCGTTTTATAATTGAACGACAAACCATTCGTTAGATCGACACGAGAGAAAATTATTGACTCTACTTTAATAGAGCATGACAGAAAGCCATTAATCTGAGAGCTGGTTTCTGTCGGAACCTCTAAGGGCTAGTTTTGGGACTATTTTTAAACAATATCTTTATCTTCTCATATTGTTTACTTGTAAAAAATCCTTCACATACTTTAGTAATTTATCAGTGTTTTACCTTCAGATTTAAATTCAAATCATAGGACCTACATGATAAGTTAGCTTAGTATTTCTGCATACAAAAAGCAACACCTAACAACAATTGGCGACCTCTGATCAGTTATAATTGCGTCAGCGTACTGGCGGAGTGCCTCGGCGAATATTAATGCGGTCAAAATGCCTGCTCTACTTACCAACAGACAGAACTTCGTTCATAGTTTGATCCATAACTTTGAAGAATCGAAAACTTACAACTGCGGAGTCTTCAGGCCAGTAGCTCGACTGATCTCGTAGCTAGATAAGTGTCGGCTCATTCAGTAAAGTGTGGTACAAAAGGTCGCGTCACACCGCGATCTGCGTGCAACCTCGTGCGTTACGCAACGCCCAGGATGGCCTGAATACACATCGCGGCATTTACATCGATAACCGAGAACGCCGCCCGAGACAGCGCACTCCACTGTCGAGGTCTGGCGAGCACGGCACGGCACTGCTACACACCACACACTATTTTAACTAATAGCAACATCGTACAGGCACTGAATACATGATCACACAATATACCTGTGCGGTACTTTACCTAATAATGCTACTTTTTTTATTATGTTTTATCTACGAGGGTCATAGGTACGATTAGTCAGACGTTAGATAAATCATCAGTGATGTGAATTTAAGTGTCTGCAAGATCGATTTGGTGACCCTCTGCTGAGCTCATAGCTAACGTTGCGTTTGTCTTGTTGCAGGTGACGAATATAGTTTGCAACGGAGAGAAATAACCGGTATTTACGAGTATTAGTGAAGTAGTAAAGAGAAGACTGTAGCAGAATGAGGACCTCAGTGTATATAGTAGCGATATTCGCGCTAGCGACGACGCTCGCGGCGCCCGCGCCTCAGCCCGACCCGCAGCCCGCCGCCATCAATGACCAGACACCAGAAATAATTGAAATAATTGCTCCAGCTGCCAGTGCACAGGTATGTATTACTGGCATTATCTAATTATATTTTTACCACACTAGCTTTGGCAAAACGCCAGTGTGATGCACTTTTACATATTCAAAATTCTAAAAATGTAGTAAAGTTACAAGTAATTAGAATAATGCTAAGGAGCAGCGCACGCAGGCGAAAGCAATAAACACTAATGCAGGCGTCCTTCTTGCGCAGCCACGCGTGCGGTCTGGCGCGGCGCGGCCCCGGCGCGGCTCCGGCGCCCACCTTGCTCCGTTTGCTCCCGGTGTAATCTACACCTTAGTGATGCACACCTATGTTTTCCGTCATTTCACCTTGTTTTCAGGATTTCATTAATGTAGATTTTTTCTTCTTAAATATCCCTCTTAAAGTCTCCCGCACCATCTAGAAAAAATAACTAATGTGAGGTTCTCTACAACCAAAGAATAATCGATTGAATGGCATATTTTTCAACTGTCCATTGTGGCTTGCCGCATCTCCTTACCGATGCGATGGTATCGGCATCGCGTGCAACTACACTAATTACATAACAACTTATAAAAACCTGGGTATACTTAGTTACCTACTAGTGCCACAGCTAGTACTCATTATTGAAGGTAAGTCTTAAATAAGTAGGTAGTTATTCTCGCCTTTGTGTTACGACACTGATGAGTCAACAGTGATGACCCCAAGAACCCCTAAAACATTTACAAACTGTAAATGTGACCCTAATCTCTGAAGACAAAGAGAAATCAGTAAAGGTCATCAATCAAGAAAAACTTATCGTTAAAGGTAATAAACAAATGAAGGTTTGTTAAGTTTAAGTTGAATGTTGTTCTGTTGCGTTCCAGGAGACGCTGGCGACGCTGAACCTGGGCGCGCCCGGCTCCGAGCTCAGCGAGCGCAACAAGCGCACCATCGGCATCCTGCGCCAGCTCTTCCCCTCGCTCACGCAGGTAATACATCCCACCCAACACTCTCTCTCTCGCACCAGGTGCACTCCCCAACATCACTGTTCTAACTCTAAGTTTTTTGACGTCGTGGGAAACTCTACAGCGTTTTTAAAGGACATTTTTTAAGTCAACAGTGGGTCTTTTTGGTCATCAAATACGACCAAGACGCAAAACCCCGTTTTTTACTAAGTAATTAAATTTTCTCAGCTATTGCTGAACCTTGGGCACCTTTTGCTGCATCCCCGGCAGGTTCCTGGAGGAAGCACGTGCACCACAACCATGTGCGCTGTGCACCTGCACTAACCGCTTGAAACTGTACAAGAACTGTTTTGATTTCTAAATTAATTTACATCTTACAGGCGCTGCATGCAAAGTTCAAAATGCAAACAGATCTAAACTTAAGTAAACTGGTTTCATCGTAGGAGCCTTCACTTTGCAGATCGACAGCAATCACGCTTTGGACATGAAATAGTCAGTACTAGGTGGGAATATGTTCTAGATAATCGAACAGAAGGTACAGCAGATCACAAGCATGATCCTGCAGACCTTCGGGCCTGTGCTCCTGCGCACCTTCCTCGGGGGCGGGCGCACCGCAGGTGGCGGCGGCACCGCGGGCGGCGGCGGCGGCACCATCGAGCTCGACGACGATGATGATGACGACGATGAGGAACCACTCACGTCAGCGCCCACCTCCACCACCGTCAGCGTCAGCGTCAGCACCGGCGTCAGCACCGACGCCAGCACGAGCACGGAGGCCGAGGAGGCATCGCCCTCGGCGCCGGAGCGCCGGCGCCGGCGCAAGCGCGCGCTATTCTTCCTGCCGGTATGACGTCACGCACGTCACCCTCACCAGCCTGCCACGGACGGCAGCGCGCGCGCAGACCGCACGCCCATCGCATTCATTGTCACGTCACCTCACGTCCACCGTCACGTCATGCCACGTCCCCCGGGCGATGCGTGCTCTGACCCGCAGCTCTGGTTTCAGAACGGCGTCGCCGGGGAGGAGAACCAGCTGCTGTCGGGCGCGGAGTCGCAGCAGGCGGAGGTGCGCGTGGCGTTCGGCGACGCACAGGACCAGGCGGTCGCCGCCAGCGAGGACCAGCAGGCGGCCGCGCAGACCGCCAGCATCGACGAGATCTCGCTCGACGACGTCGACGGCAGTGAGGAGAACAGAAATAAGAGGTGCCCAAATACAAATAATATAAAGTCTCTCTCTGTAGGTAGGTAAGGTACTATTTATTGCAACGGTTACATGTTGTTCACATCGCCAATCATTATAATTTTACAACCGCAGCATTTCTTCGAATTTATTTTCGCAACGAAGCGTGGCCCGCAACTCTTCAAAACTGGGAAACGAACCAAATTGTTGTTTGCAATACGCGCTATTTTAGCGCTTATTATTAGCAGATCATAACCTCAACATAACTGACATACAAAAAATTACTTATTACTTACACTTGCAACTAAAAGGAAGGTTCTTCACACTGATTTAACAGAATAAGCTTATGATTTTCTTTTAAGAGGGGATTTTGGGATTTTATTGTGTCAAAAACCTCTTTAGACTGAGCTTAAGCTCCAAAGGGGATTTTACCACTAAAAAAAATTCCCAAAATCCTCTTTTTAAAGAGTATTTTAACACTAGCCCGATTGTTGCACAGTTCGTCACTGCATGTTTATGGACTTAATTGACTACTTTGATATTGCGCTCTCTCGGTAGGTAGGTACTAAAGAATAAGAATAAGAAAATATTTATTGTTTAGCTGATGAAGGCACAAAAAGATCTTAATACTAAGCAAGTAGGTACTTAAGTAGGTAAGCTCAGCTTATCCATTTTGGACGTACAATATTAACTAGGTTATGTACTAAACTTTACTATACTCGTAGTATCGGTAATATCATCTGTTCTGTGGTATCGGAGTACAATAGCTGAGTAGCATCTTGCTTTTTACATTACTTTTCGCACGTTTCGATTTCGCTTCGACTAGGTGTAGGTAGGTACCTACTCAGTAATGTACCTACTCGGCTAGAGACGCGTAGCTCATGTAACTTGTAGCGTTGCTTGCGTGGAATAAATTACTGTTACGATGCGATTGCTGTACTAATGCGATGCTTCTGTGCGTCCAGAACCATCTAGATCTGCTGAGGTCTATTTATGTTATTTAGCATCGCGATGGCGCAACTAAACTGACCACCTATAAAACATTATGTCGTCAATTACCTACCTAGCTTAAGTTTTATTGCGGCCATCTTTAAATATTGTTGACATGTTCCTGATGCTGATGCTGGTGCTGATGTTTCAGATTTCTGAGCTTCGGAGGGCAGGGCGCCTCCTCCGGCGGCGGCGGCGGCTCAGGGAACTTCCTCTTCGACATCGTCAGGGTAAGAGCTTCCTCAACACTAGGAGTTGCCTATGAACCTCTATCAATATTTACACTTCTTCGAAAATTCTTCTTATTTTATCTAACTTCTATTTTCTGATACTTCTTTCAAATCTTTTCTCATGTATTCTTTTAAAAACTGCGCAATTTCTTAACTTACCACTTTATTTATTATATTTAACAAACGACCAAGTACCAACCTAAGAAGTGATATCGACATGACTGTACTGCGACTCTAACTCGCGACTCTACCTTGCGACCGGTATACCGACCGAGCACACCACACCACCACAAGGAATCCAGATGCAGGGCCACAAGATGATGGGGTGCACGATGAAATTGGCGAGAGGTGCGAGTGAGAAGGGTTGTGTTTCAGCGCGCGCCGGAAGCCATGGCCCGCGCGGCGGGAACCGCGTTCCGCCTGTTTGCGGGCACCGACTCGCTAAACGTGGGGCTGACAGCCTCGCACTCCGCCTCCCTGGACCCCTCCGACCCACAAGTACACACTTACAAGCACGCCTCCCCTCACACCCTCGTAGAACACCACAGAGGCTCTAGCTCTAACAACAACCACTGATCCACACAAGGCACAGATCTGCGTAGAGTGTAGCAAAAGGTGTAGCAGTAGCACGTACACCGACCATTTCTGACAACAAACCTGCAATTTCAAAATGTACTATAAGTAGGTATGTAGAAGAAAAGCCAAAAAGTTAGTTCGGAGCCTCTGTTCTAGAGCTACCTTCACCGCACACAGTACTCGTAGGACTTGCCGGACAGCGCCGTCTTCAAGTCACCGCCGCCACCACTGACCAGCCTAGCAGTGTCGGCTGGTTCCGTCGAGGCCATTGGAACTCTTGATACTTTTAGCAATATGGACTTATTCAAGTACCTACCTCACATCTACGATATAAGTGTCGTATATTTAATAATTACTTATTATAAGTACTTACCTAAATCGCTGTTCAGCGCAGATATTAAGCAATTTGTTAAAATGACTGGTTTCCATCGGCCTCGATAATATGAGTTCCTCTCGAAAGCCTTGAGACAACGATCGTAGTTTAGTTTTGTAACAGCTGTTTAGTTACTTAGGTACTATCTAACTTACCTAATCTAATCCTTAATTGGTAGGCAATTGCTTGCCCATTACTGATGACTTCGAAAGTTACCACTTTCTTTATCCTTTCTTATTACTTATCTTTATTGTTTTTATTTTTTCATTTCTATACTCATGTCTTTTATCATAATATTTGTGTATTACTTAACTAATATATATATCTAACAACTAATAACTAATATATATAACATACTTAGTGCTACAAAATTTATTTCACGTTACTAATGTATTTATTGCACGAGTAGACGAGTAGATAGCTATAATCTTTGGTAAGTTGCTCTGTCGTCATTTTAACTTGATTTTTTATTGTACCTACTAAGACTTTTTTATAATTTAGAGTTTAAATTTAATTTGACCCTACTTTCATAAATATAAGCCCAAAAATATTTATAGTACGTTTAATATACAAACATTGAGAAAAATTGACTATCTCACTGCTAAGAAAGTTATAAAATTCGGTTTACGAAATCGTGTATAAATTACCGAGTAGTAAAACTAGTTAAAATTCGAATTAAATTAAATTATTGCAGCATCCTTCACTATAAAATTTAGACCCTTGGGTAGCAGTTGAGCGAGCGAGACATGACATGACAGCACCTGGCTAGTGGCGCCACTCACGATGTTACGTTTCCAGCTGGTAGCGGGCTCGTCGTCGGGCTCGCAGGCGGACGCGGGCGCGGACGGGGAGGACGCGGGTGCCGCCAAGGGCGACAACCTCACCGAGGGAGTCCCCGGGCCCATCACGCGCCTCTTCATCATCGCCAACCGAGGGATCGCCAACCTCATCCAAGACCTCATCCTCCGCATCGCGCAGACCTCCGAGAGGATAGTGAACTTCAAGGCGCGACTCATCACCTCGATCATTTAACGCGTGCGCGCTTAGACAATAATTAGCGTAGTGTATAGGAAGGCGCTAGGCGGAGCCGCGGGGAGCGGCCGGCGCGCGCTGTGTCCGCGACCTGGGCCCGTGGCGAGTGAGATACCAAACGTGTCCTTGAGCTGCTCAATCATGTGCCAACTTCCTTTAGGCTCACAGTTTATAATCTCGATGATAAAAGGCTTCTGAAGTGTGAGGAAGGACTCTCTTTGGTGCCTCCAAAAACGTTTGACAAATAAAATACAAAACTGAAAAGGAAAATCCTAAGGTATAGCATTTGTGCTCGTAGCTCTCTGAAATGTTCAGTTTCTGAACGTTTAGTAGCTAACTAATAACTCGCCACTTGACCAAGACACTCGCACAGAGGGCGCCGGTTTCGGCCGCCGCACTCGCCGCCAGTGAGCAAGCCAGTGAATGATCGAGTGCGGCGGCCAGCGTAGGAGTGCTCAAGCTTTTTATACCGTGACATTCTTGATTTATTTTACGTTTGTAAATATGTATTATAGCGGAATTTGTGTAAAATAAATAGTTAAATTATTGTCATCTCTATCACTTCCATTGACGCGACGCGAGGGCTTCTGGGTATTTATGGCTGTTTTCGAAGATCGACTGTATGTGTACAACATGATCATTTTTATTTTTTGTTAATATTTGTAACTAAGTGATTCCTAAGAAAATAAGAATAAAATTTTAAAATCCTAATCTAAACTATTTTAATTCAATCTACCTTATCTACCAACTCGATGTCTACAAGTAGGTACATTGGATTGGATCTAGCTGGCTAGGCTAACCATTCCTCAAACTACACTGCCGAATCAATTGCCTATACCTGCTAGTACCAGTACCTACGTCTACATCTATTTATACTAATACTAAAAAGAGAGAAGATTTGTATTTTCGTATTTTTGTTTGTTATGAAAAAACTCAAAAAATATTATTTGACCAGTAAGGTCTGATTTCTAAATTTTTTTTAACAGAATGCTACATTATCCCAGAGTAGGTAAAGAAGCCAACATAGGCTATATTTATTACTACCGGCCCGCGCCCCGGCTTGGCACGGGTGCGGTTTCATTGCACCCGTGCAAAACTGAGACGGACTTGTATCTAATACATGCAGTGCTAATTTACTAAAACACAGATTTAACGGACAAGCACTTTAATCACCTCGTCATTACGATAAGTTATTTATAAATGAGTCGAGCATCTTGGCGACGCAGCCGACGCAGCAGCGGCGCCACGAGGAGGCGGAGGCGGAGGCGGAGGCGGAGGCGGAGGCGGAGGCGGAGGCGGAGGCGGAGGCGGGGAGCGGGCACAGGCCGGGGGCAGTCCGCGCAGTCTGCGCAGCGCACGACGGGCGTGAGCGCGGCGTCACGCCGGGGATGTAGGGCGGGAGCAGCTTACAACGAGCTGCTAGTGTTGCAGGACGAGATAAACTCATATCCCCAAGAGCCTTTGGTTTATTTACTGCATAAATAGCTACGAAATAAAATGAGTAAACATTTTCAATCGGTTTTAGTTCCATCTTACATAAACTAGGTAGGTACCTATAGTTCCAAAAGTTAAGATTTTATTTTGTGTAGTATTTCAATAACGCTTATTGGATAGGTTTAGGGTTAGAGAAGCAAATCATGTAGGTAGGTAATAGTCATCATCATGACAGCCTTCTAAATGTTCCCACTGCTGGAACACTGGCCTACTAGAGTGATTAGGTCTTATTCCGGACCCAATGCGGATTGGTGGATGGCACACGCCCTTCGAATTCTTAGTTCTTGGACATGCCGGGTTCCCTCTCGATGTTTTCCTTCACGATGACCGGGTTTGAACCCGCGACCTTAGGATTGGAAAGCGGGGTCACTACCACTATACCACCAGTGGTTAATAATAGAACCTACTTACAGGCTAATTTTTCTTTCTATTGTACCTACCTACCACGCAAGGAAAGCGACAAGCAGAAGCTAGAACTCGAAGGTAAATAATTAAATAAATTAAGTATAATGTTTAGGCAAATGATAGGCATAGCTACTTAGCTGAGGCCTTTCCAAGATTTGGCGATATAATTCATGGAGTTCGCCTGAATGTATCTTTATATAGTATAAGCAAATGCGTAATAGTGCGCGCGACAAGGAGCGATACGTCCTCCCCTTAGAAGCGCTCAGCGCGGTTTGAGTTGAGAGTCGGTGCTTCGATCGATATGATTCTAAGTGCGCTAAGGAAGGTGTGATTTTAAAAAATTCGTATTAAAAAAAGTCAATGCTATTATACTATTTTCTCTGTTGTATTTTTATTGTAAACTGCTTACTTTAGCAGAAATAATGAGCGTAAAATTGTAAAAAGTACCTACGCGTTTTTTAAACCGTCTTTTTTCAAAAATATTGAACTAAATGCTGTATTTTTCTCTGTTCACTTAAATTTTAAAACTGTGATTATTTTAATTGCATTTTTGGAAATATGTTAGACTTTGTTATTTCATAGAAAACATGATCGAAAATTGACTGGAATTGCTCATTTTACGAAACGTGCGTTACTAATTATTTTTTTAATCAGTTGTGTCTTTTTGAGTTAATTAATATTTGTTCTGTTGACTTAAATTTAAAGATATAAAGCTTTTATTTATTTTTATTTTGTTTAAAATATCTTCAACACACGAGCCACAATAGTGTTCGAAACTTTACGGGCTACAAGAGGTCATCGTGAAGTTAGCGGCTTGTGATGCGCAAAGACAGTTTATTTCGTAAAAGCTCCATTGCGCATCGAAACGGCTAACTTCACGATGGCCGAGATCCGTCGAGAGTATTAAACACCTCTGAGCTTTACAGATACATATTAAGTAAATAATAATAGGTATAATGATGTAAGTAGGTACGTACATAATGCAAGATATAGGTAGGTAGGTACTTATTGGGTTTCAGGGTAAAAAAATTAAAATAAACTGTATGATATTGATAAGATTGCATGAAAAGTATACTCAGAATTTTTTATTTGACATTGCTTGACATTGACAATAATTAAGTTGAACTCGCATATAGCATAATTTTGTTTACATAGACATAAAAAAGTTTAAGTTTACGAAGCACGAAGCTACTTACAACACTTAAAACGGACACTGGCTTATTTTAGGGCTTCTGTAAACGTCTAATCAAATATTTTATACTAATTTTATGACATTGGCAATATTGTTAATACTGACAGTAACAGACAGACAGACGACAACAAAAAAAAGTTAACGTAGTGCTAATAATCGATTCGCACTATGTCAAACACAGTTAAACAAACAAATCGAATAATCAAAAAATAAATATTATTTGTTTATTCTAGTTATTAGATAATAATATAATGATTATTACTGATGAATAAAGTTACGGAGACAGAAATTTATTAAGATTTTTTAACATGGCTTTGTACGAAGGCATAGCACTGATTCAAGAAAAGCAGGCCGTTGTTTTGGACCTTGGCTACGACTACACAAAGTAAGCCTAAATGGATACACAAACCGCAAAAGATTAGTTGGCAAGTCTATCCATTAACGTGTTGAGTAAAATCTGTATGTTTGTGTTTGTACCAACTTGTGCAGGTTTGGGTTCACTGGCGAGCCCTCACCGCGATGTATCGTGCGCTCCGAGTTCTGGGACGCGGCGGCGCGCGCCTACAAGCGCGTGTTCGACTACAGCTCGCCCGAGGAGCTCTACGACAACCTCGTGCACATGCTGCATCTGCTCTACTTCAGGTACCTACCTACTTTGCTCATTAAGCAGTTAGTCCTAGCATTTTCAAAGTTGTTAAGCCATGACAGAGACCTTTGGGTGGCCTAAAAACTCTGGTACCAGAGTTGGCCACTGACTCACACGAACTTACATAATGAGTATCCAAAAACAGTAGTAGAAATTCATAAATATTAGGAGCCCGGCGCTAACTTTAGATCTGCGCTGATGTTTGGCATAGGGGTGTACATATATTTATTTATTTATATATTTATATGTTCAAGGAAAACCAACAGCACATAAAAATTTAATAAAAAACATCTTATACAATAGGTGGCCAATTAGAGGTCTCCACTGATAGAAAATAACTTTAGTTTTAAGCAAAAACAAAGTGCCAAAAAATAATAATATGATACTTATCTAACAAAGTTAAAATAGGATAGGTAGCTGAATATTTACCTTTCATATAAAAATTTCTAAGATATATATCTAAAAATACAAACAAAAAAGAAATAAGAAATTAAACATCTGAGAAGAAAACGCCACTAAGAAGGCTCCTCAGTGTATCATGACTGCACTCAAATATGTCAATATCAATATCATGCACTTTAAATGCCTAAATAAATATACATAGCAAATTATTTCAAAGGTTTGTTGATAAAAAACAAATAAAATTTAACACCTAGTGCACTATGCATATATTTAGAAGATCAGTGCGCTGTGTATTTTGTTGATTGTTTTTTTTTTAGTATGGTAAAGTTTTCTATATTTTTTTTTTTTTTTTTTTTTATACAACTGAAGTGGCAACCAAGCGTATGGCCCACAAGATGGTAAGCGGTTACCGCAGCCTATGGACGCTTGCAATACCAGAGGTATCACTTGCGAGTTGCCACCTTGAGGTTAAGATCGAAAGCCTCATGTGCCAGTAATTTCACCGGAAACCATACCCTTCACACCGGAACACAGCAATGCGAGCATTACTGCTTTGCGGCAGAAATAGGTATGGTGGTAGTCCTTCCCCGGACAAGCTCTATCACAGAGAACTCTACTACTCTTAATATTTTAGTTAATTATTATATATTATTTATTTTGGTTAATTTTGTTCAGAACTATAATAATAGTATAACTCTAAATAAAATAATATGGTATGTTTCAGACATGTACTGGTGAACCCAAAGGAGCGCAAGGTAGTGGTAGTGGAGTCCCTTCTAACCCCCACCGTCTTCCGGGAGACACTCGCTAAAGTGCTCTTTACACATTACGAGGTATATTATAGTATAGTACAATGACAATTTGTTTTGGAAAAGCACCATACTGGATAGCACAGACTGGATATCAAATTAAAAGACAGTGTTTAGCACTCAAAGATGACTTCCAAAGCACATGAAGGAAGAACGCAAATTATTTAAATTACATTCCTATTTGTCCCACTGACATGATTCCTTAGGGTGACAGACAGGATTTTTTAACCCATCTGTCCTTTAGCATTAGCATTTTTAACGAACAGGACATGCATTTATTTTAGTACCACTGCCAAATGAGCAGATTGGTACAGAAACACAATAAGAAGGGAGGAATGTGAAGTGTTTTTGGCTTTGAGCAGGTGTCGGGGGTGATGTGGGCGGACAGCGCGCGCATGTGCGTCGCCGCACTCGGCGCGCCCGTCGTGCTCGTCTGCTCCATCGGCGCCAGGGAGGCTGAGGTCACCGCAGGTATTCACTTCTTTATTTATACTAATCCACATTTCCAAATGAATTTCATAAAACAGTGTATTTTCAATGGTTAATGAACTGGTTCCAGTGGTGCACGGATGCTGCGTGCTCAGCACGTTAGAGGCCGTGCCTTGCGGCGCGCGTGCGGTGCGACGGGAGCTGGCGCGGCTGCTCGATGAGGATAACGGAGCTCCACTCGATCTGCCCGACGACGTCATCGAAGATATCGCGGGTGACCACTACACGTTATTTAAATGTATCGCAACATCAAAACAAAAACATTGCCGTTGGAAGTTTATCACTGAGAGATGTTTTTGTAACATTTCAGTGAAAACGTGCCTAGTGACGACTCGCGAGAGAGCGCTGCAGTGGGCGAGCTCGAGCCCTCCGAGCCCGGCCCGTTCGGTGCGCTTCCCGGTGGCAGGCCGCGCCGCCGTGCTTGTGTCGGGCCGCGCCCGGGAGCTTGCCGCCGAGGTAATTTTGTAATTGCGTAATTCTGTTGCATCGATTTCACTTGGTTTCAATCAAAAACTAACGTATTTTGTATGAATGTGACAGCTTATTGACAGTTTGCTGATTGAGAGGCAGAACGAGCATTTCGGTCGTCCGTCCCGCATTAGTTGGTCGGTCGTCCCGTGTGATCGGTCCGGCTCGGTCCTCAGGTGATGTTCGCCCGCGACGCGGAGCTGAGCGCGCTGCCGGACGCGGTGCTGCGCGGCGTGGCGCGCTCGCCGCGGGACTCGCGCCGGGCGCTGGCCGACAACCTGCTGGTGACGGGCGGCGGCGCCTGTCTGCCCGGCCTGCTGCCGCGCCTGCGCGACGAGCTGCTGCACCTGCTCACCGAGGTGCCGAGCGCCGTCTGCCGTCTGCCGTCTGCGACACCGCCCGGAACCTCGACGAGCTAAATAAAAGCGGCGATTCGTTTCAGGAGCCGTACAAGTCGCAGCTGTTCGTGAGCGAGGTGAAGTTCCACCGCGCGGGCGCGCACGCGAACAGCGTGGCGTGGTGCGGCGGCGCGGCGGCGGGGTCGGGCGCGGGTGGCGCGGCGCGTGCGCTGGCGCGGGACGTGTACGCGCGGCGCCGGCGCCTGCCCGACTGGACCTGCTTGTTGGACAACACGCCGCCCGACCACCCGGCGCGCGACCCCCACATGTAGCCTCCACTCTACACTCTACACTCTACAGCCTACACCCTCCCGGTGTGACGTTCATTCGGGCCCGATCCTACACCAACAGATGTTGGTGAAAGATGAGTGATTCTATTTCTGCTAGGCTAACTTTAAAACTAGTGTAATGTGTAGTATATTTTATAAATACAATGAAAATATCCGATAATCATTTGCTTCCCAAGCTATTATTTACGCTCACATCGCATCCTGTCAAACGATTACTAAATACTTCACTTCTTGGTGCAGTAGACTGCTTGCTTTCAAAATGTTCTACTGTTTGCAGAATTTCTAGTAATAAATGTACAAATGAAACTCAAATCCCTGACTTTCATTTGTACTCCCTACCTATTGTAATGTTAACATAAATGAGTATTTTCATAATCCACATGTTGTTTTATTCGAAATATTCCTACTTGTCCTACCAACTTAGGATGACAGAAAGAATTTTTTTATCTTGTTTATCATAAGGTACACCGTTTTGGTAACAAACAATATAAGTAATTTAGTATATTTTTTTTTTATTAAGTATTTGGTTTTATTATTTGAACCACATGAGATACATAATGAGCTTACCTATTAAAGTCAAAACCGGTCCCTGCCAGGCGTCCACCTACATTGTTACACGTAGTTGTACCAGGGGCATTTTTTTCTAACACAGTGTAATTTCCTGCACAGCATGCATTGTGTGGACATGGTAATAATACCTACCTCTAAATTGTCACATCAGTGACCGATCTAGAAATTTTGGTCTTAGCTGAGGCCAGAGAACCTGAGAAGATATCATATTTTGAACGTATTCCATTAAAAAAACGGAACATTCGGTACAGCGGAGAATGCTGACCTACAAAAATATGACATATTATTTTAATGTAAACTAACTAAAGCATTGACCCGTAGCTCAGACAAATTAGAAATTGTCTGAGACCCTTAGCGTTCCTGCACACGATGCCGTCGCCGCGCAGTTACACCAAGGAACATAACTGAATTACACTGTAGAGTGTAGATACGGGTCGCGCGAGACCCGCCTCCGCGCGCGTTCCCTGTTTAATTCATTCCATTACCGGCCGCGTACGAACGTGCACGCTGCGAGATCGCACGCGATGCAAACATGTCTAATATACCTAATGGAAAAAAAAAGAAGTTTGTGCTTGCTTATTATATTATGTATAGAAAATGGCAAAAAGAACGTCGAGTTAGAAAGTTGTGGGTTCATCATACACTGTCGGCAAGGGAGCAATATGGTGAATTTCATACACTTTACGAAGATCTCCGAAAAGACGAGGCCAAGTTTTGTGATTATTTTCGAATGAATTACAAGACATTTGGTAAATTATCGCGACGGCGGCGGCACGGCGACGCGACGGCGCGGCGACGGGCCTCGCGCGACCCGTATCTACAGTGTAACTGCGCGGCGACCGACGGCGCGGCGACGGCATCGTGTGCAGGAACGCGTAGTGATACCATCTACTCGTGTGATCATGTTAAAGATTAGGTAAGACTCAGACGTTCAAATTTATCTGAGAGGTAAGAGTTAAACATACCGTAACATAACATAACCACTATTTATACCCGAACAGCACGGGTTTTTGCGAGGAAGGTCTACAGCACCAAATCTCCTCAACTATGTCAGCGATATAACTGAAGCGTTTGACAATAGACTGGAAGTTCACGCACTTTATACAGACTTTTCAAAGGCGTTTGATGTAGTAGATCATGAACTACTCATCTACAAACTTGGTCACGCTGGGATTTGTGGATCATTGCTGAGGTGGTGTGAATCGTATCTTCGTAATCGCTCCCAATCGGTAATAGTCCGTGACTTTAAATCTGATGCAAAGGTTGTTCCATCGGGTGTGCCTCAGGGCTCGCATCTTGGACCTCTGTTCTTTCTCATTTTTGTCAATGATTTGTGTGACAGTATAGAATCAAAGTTTCAAATGTTCGCAGACGATCTCAAGCTTTATAGAACCATTCGCTCTCACGATGACATCTTACGTTTGCAATCTGATATAAACGTTATTAACGATTGGTGTGCTCGAAACATGATGGTTATGAACCCAGCCAAATGCTTTCACTTAAAATTTACGAGGAAAGTAAAACCTACTCCTGCCACCTATTTCATTGATAATACGCCTGTTGCAGAGGTCACTAGTATGCGTGATTTGGGAGTCATAGTCGATGCGAAGTTAGACTTTCGCGAGCATATTGATCACATCACCAAAAAAGGAGCGCGCGTTGCTGGTTTTGTAATACGACAAACAAAATTATTTAAAGACTTTGAAATCCCTGTTATACTCTTTAATTGCTATGTCCGTAGTCTATTAGAATACTGTAGCCCCATTTGGAGTCCGTCGTACGAAGTTCACATCAGTATGAGAAACTTCAGAGAAACTTCTTATACCACCTCACGTACGCCAATAATCTGTGTCGCAGCTTGGATTCTTACGATTCCAGACTAACTTATTTTGGAATGGTTACACTCGAGCGCAGAAGGAACTAACAGACATTGTGTATCAGCACAAAATTATAAATGGCAACATTGACAGCCCAGATTTGGTTCTAAGATTCAAACTTGCTATCCCGCGTCCTTCAAGCCGTCTTCAAAATAGAAAAACGTTTGATCTTCCTTACTGTCACACTAGTTATAGTCAACACTCACCTATAAACAGAATGTGTTCGTCCTACAATGCCATTTATTTAGTTATTTCTTTCAAATTTTGTAGAGTTAGTAACATTACTTTACGCGTGCCGTGTTCTCTTCAAGAAGGCCGTATACTTGTAATATTAACATTATGTCAAAAACCTTTAATGTAAGTTTATGGTGTAACGTCCAGATTAGAGAACCATTCTACCGTCCGCTAACTAAAACGCAGCTATGTGACAAAACCACTTTTTGAGATATCGCTAAAAAACGCGGCGAAAATTTAAAATCGATGCCACTTCATAACCGTTTGACGTATGACAGATTTTCTTTTTTTGGAAGATAGCTCTAATTGAGTACTATCTCATAGCTTTACTTTATTTAACCATGTTTATAGAAAAATATTGTTTTAAACGTGTTTTGGCGTTATAGCATAGCATTTATACAGTGTAAAAGTCTTGTTTACACCACTACAACGCCGTTAGGTATACCTTAACGGCTCTATAGTCGTGGATTTGTTCATAACTACCGCAGCGTGTTTTGGAAAACTAAATTATTTAACAATACATAACTAAAATGCAGTCATTGTGTTTTAGGTTAGCATACTTGCAATGAATGAATTTGCTTTACTTAGTTAAAAAGCTGTTAATGTACTTTAGCCACGTTTAAGACTAGTATTGGTCTGAAAATTGTTTTTGCGTCTATTATAATCTAATAAAACATCACTAAATTGCGGCTAAATCAAAAACAATTCCCTATAACCGCTTTTTTGTCAAGTATTAGTTATTAAACTTTCAGGTTGTTTTACAATAAGACGTTATTTACTAAAATAAAACAGGATTTAAAACTAAAATAAATTATTGAAAAAAAAATTATTGAATGAACGAGCGGCTCAGTTTTAAGATTGGCCTTAAACGCTTTTGTCAAACTGTCTGTTCTTGCCTACGGGTTGCATTTTAAACCGATATAGTTAAAACTTAGTTCAATGGCTTATTATTTTTTTTTGTCAAAGATTTTGATTGGAAACGTACATAAAAAGGGAGAAAAAGGAGGACTTCTAGATAATTGTTTTTGCCTTATTAATGTTTTATTTTTTATTTGAATGGTAGCTTTAACTTGATCATATAAAAATATGATGAAGCTCTGATGAGGGATTTCAGTGTGATGAGCAGAATAAGTCCTAAAAATGAAGTAAATTGCTCACTTCTGAGAATTTGTGCTTGCAAAGTCTTGTGTTCAGAGAATTACTAGTTATCTTAGAGTAAAGCAAAAAGCAGTTCCTTGAAACAGCTCCTGTTTCCGTCATCAGATCAACTCAATGTCACCATTAAAACTTTCAAATAAAAGCTACAAAAGTCTGCTAAACAACCCAATTGCTTAGCGAGAACAAGCTTAAAATTCAATTGCAAGATTAATTACATAGCTAGGTTCCAACATTAGTAGGTTAGGTTACCTATTACCTTAACAAAAACTCGTAAAAATGTACTTAATTGAAAACTTGCATAAAAATAATATTAATAAAATAACTTGTTATTCCAGGTTATAAGCTATGTGTATTCCAATTTTCAGTCAAATTCGTTTGGCCTATATGGATATGAACGTGTATAAGCATACTCTCTTACAAACTTGCATTTATAAGATTTTTTATTTAATTTATTTAAATTTTACATGTTTGGAAAATTAAAAGCAGCACAATTTGCTAATGGTGATGCTAGTAAGAAGATTATTATTATTATCATTATTGTTTATCTGTGACTGTCCCACTGCAAGGCAAAAGCCGCCCTTCCTTTCTTTTACTCTTCGTGATCTAACGCCGTGACAGGCCATGAGCTTCATTGTGAGTCAAGTTTACAATCAATCACATCCGGGGTATCTTAGTAAGAAGATGATTAGAAATAATTTAGTAGGAACTTAGGTAGGATAACATATACTGCATACCAAGTCAGTAAGCATTATATTATAAGGCTTTTAAGTTAATTTCTTATGTTAGGTTTTATAATATTTATATAACATGTACCTAGGTACTTGATAATAATTTGATAATTTATTAGTTGAGTATCTACTACATAATAAGTGCACGCTATGGCATCCTATAGTTGGAGAAACACAAATGTTCTTTTAAACATTTATTGTGATTTTTTCGTTGGATGTCCTAAATTAAATAAATAAATGATGAATCTTCAAACGGTGTACAGCCAATCTGCGTGAGTGAGCACCTGATAAAGAAAAAATAACCACATCACACTTTCACACTAATATTATAAATGCGAAAGTTTGGACGTTTGGATGTTGGTTTCTCTTAAACTCAATGTTCAAAAATCACTACCAATTTGGTTGAAATTTAAGACAGATAGATAATAACCGGAAAAAAAACAGAGGCTACTTTTTTTGCGATCGAAAATGACATGATATTGAAGCAACAGTTTACTTAAATTTACCTTAATTTAACCTTTTTAACCTATTGATTATTGAGGTAAAACAATTTCGTTGAATACCACACCTGTATTAGCTTGTCCCACATCCTACTCCGCTCTTAGGACACGTTACTTTCCTTACCCGGTAAGACGCGAAGGCCGCGACGCTAGAGCAGATAACTACTCTTTAGCTGTGGAATGCTACTTAGCCACGGTTTAGTGTAGCAACTCAATAAAAATATATTTTAATTTCATTTACAAAATTTAATTGACGGCGTAAAAGAGTTGTTTTATTAAGTAAATATGAACAAGAATATATAGCTTAAACGTAGTTAAGAGACTTTAACTACGTTTAAGCTTAGTATTTATGTATAACGGCTCTTTAGCATTGGATTGTGTAAAATTTTGGTAAATAAAACTAGGCTTAAACTATATAAAGGTACTATAACCACGTTTAAGATAAGTAAAAATGGTTAACGATGTTTTAGCTATGCATCACTTAGGTAAGTTTTCATATTACGGCAACGTTAAGCAACTGTAACTGCGTTTAAGCCGAGTAATGCTACTTAACGACTGTTTAGAATTGTAATTAGAAATAAAAGTGTCAGTTTGCCGCTTTCTTACTTTCTGTAACTCGAAAACTATAAACGATAGGAACACAGTTCCAAGACAGGTCGATAGAGAATTTTGAGCTTTATAACATGGCATTTAAAAGTGAAATTTGACCACATGTCACTTAACGGCGTTTTAGCTAGCGGACGGCAGCATTAATAAAAAAAAAAAAAAAAAAAACTAACATATGACCAGACCACAGAGTAACCAGACGGATCTACCGACCCATATTACTCTAAGAGATGTTCTGTGGACTTAGTTATTTTAATTCGTAGGATTATGGATTTTGATTGATTCTGATATTGACTATTCGCAGGAGTTTCTACTGCTGCGTTCAAGTTCACTGCAACAATGCACAGAACAGAACTCATGATAGTAATAATAGTTCTGTAGCCCAGAATGTACTCTGTGCAATGTTCCGCGGACGCGGACGCTTGTAGGTCTTGGTGTAGGTAGGTAGATTTGTATTTTGCTTTCTGTTAGAACTAACAAAAAGCAACAACTCTTCTTCTTCTTCTTCTTTTGTTTTATGGCCTCTGTGGCTAGTTTGCCACAATTTTGCCAGTGTCAAGTCTATTAGTTTGATTGTCGCTTAGCTACGTAAACAAACGAAATTTGGAAAGAAACGATGACTTTTCTTTCAAAATTCTCCTGGAAAGCCTTTGACTAAATTACCAACCAACATTACCCCTCCATTTCAATTACTAACACTTGTGCTAAGTAAACAAGTTAAATTGGATAAACTGCCACCAAATTTACGCAATAAAACTTAAAATAACACGAGAAAAATAATTAAAATGGGAAGACCCATGTCGTTTTGACAAGATAGCCAAAGACCAAGCAACAACTCACTCAACAACTGTGCATTGTTTGTGACATTATTCTGACATTGGCAAAATTATAGCTGAATAAATTGACAGATGCCGTAAACAAAAGCATGCACGTCAAAATCAATCAATGAAACTGCCAATGTCATTGTCAGTCATTCATTGTCATTTGTGTTGTGATCTGACATAACTATATCGTCGTGTGTGAATGTGAAATTAATTTTGAGTTCTAGAAAATCTCTCGACGAATTTACAAACATCGCAAACGAACCGACCTACGCAGAAGCCCAGCGGAAATAGGATGGCCGACGAGGTGAAGACGGTCGCCGCGAGCATCGTCAACTTCCTGAAGCAGCAGCTCGACGGCGACTCACTCGGCGCCGACTCGCGCGAGAGCGTCGAGGTCGCCGTGCAGTGCATCGAGACCGCCTTCGACATCAGCGCCGCCGACGCAGCGCGCGGCGCCGACCTGCTGCAGCTGCTGCGCGCCCGGCCCGCGCCCGCCGTCGCCCTCGCCGCGCCCCCGGGCTCCGGCGCCGCGCCCCCGGGCTCCGCGCCCGTGCCGCGCCTCGACGCGGAGGAGCTCAAGCGCGAGGGCAACGAGCTCATGAAGGCGGAGCGGCACCGCGACGCGCTCGAGTGCTACTCGCGCGCGATCGAGCTCGACCCGCGCTCCGCGGTGTACTTCTGCAACCGCGCCGCCGCGCACTTCAAGCTGGCGGACCACGCGGGCGCCGTGGCCGACTGCACGGCGGCGCTGGCGCTGCAGCCGGACTACAGCAAGGCGCACTGCCGCCTCGGCCTGGCGCTGACGGCGCTGGAGCGCCACCGCGAGGCGCGCCAGGCCTTCGCGCGTGCGGCGCAGCTGGAGCCGGACAACGAGCCCTACCGCCAGAACCTGCGGCTCGCGGACGAGAGGCTCGCGGCGCGCGGGGAGCGCCCGGCGCTGGACCTGGGGGGGCTGCTGCAGAACCCGGCGCTGCTGAGCATGGCGACCGAGATGCTCGCGGACCCGAGCATGCAGAACCTGATCTCGGGGCTGATGACGACGACGGCGGGCGAGGGCGCGGCGCCCGCGGGCGGCATGTCGGCGCTGCTGGAGGCGGGGCAGGCGCTCGCGCAGCACATGCAGGCTTCCAACCCGGACCTCGTGGAGCAGCTGCGGCGCCAGGTGCGCCCTCCCGGCCCGCCCCCCTCTGAGGGTTCCCCGCCTCCGCAGTAGTAGTCCTTGCGATGCATCCTATACGTGGGGGTTCCAAAGGAACTTTGGTATATAGTATCGCATTGAGCTTCGATATCATAAAGCTTGATTTCCTTAATATTTTATTCACCCTCATGATCGACGATAAGGTTTCCATTTGTCACGATAGTTTTGGGCCTTCTGGCTGGTTTTATGTGAAATAAGCTGGAGCTTGCATATAATTTCATGATAAAGTGTCATTTTCTAGGAACCTAGGTTATTGATTGCATTTATCTATTCTAATTAATGATACACTTCAAGAAGAGTTTACACAAACAATATAACATACAGTACATCCATATTATGATTTCAAAATTATGAGCTATTTATTATACTTACATGAGGAAGTTGTGTTAATCTAACTAAACTTTAACAAAAAACTAAAATAATTATAATCCTGTTAATAAGAGACAAACTACAGTATGGATATTTGTAAGTTTGTCTTTTTCTAACAAAATTTATACCTATCTAGATAAGATTTGAATATAATAGTATGGTATTGTTAATAAAATGTTTGTATAAATATGCAACTGTTTTCTTGAAGGTTAGTTACCTAGTAGGCTAGTAGGTATAGTTGAAGTAGGAGGTGCACTAGCTAACTAGTTTGTTAGGAAAATAAAATAAACCATAATATTTCTTAACTATTTATTACACACTATGTATAATAATTTATGATTATTATAATCAATTTACATTTCTTTATTTACACATAATGTAGTAGCAAATTGTAAAAAGTTGGACAAATGCGCCTCCTTCCCGTGCGCCGCCGCGCGCCGCCAGGAGGGACGCGCCAAAATACTATCCAAAACATTAACCATTATATAAAACTCTGTATTTAAACTAACTTCTGTTGACAGGTGTTTTAGTCAATTTTTTAGTTTTAGTGTTTCAACAATTAGGAAATAGCTAGATGACCTCGCTAATGTCCAACCCATAACACAAAGCAAAGGCACCACGGTAGAGTAATAGGTTCACACGTAAATGCAGAAATGTCACAACAGCCTAATTATACAAAAAGTATGCAGTTAGTAAATATATTTTTAATAGCATAGAATGTTTAAGAATAGGTTTAGCTCTAAATAAAAACTCTCATGGTAATTTTAAAAATAAACAATTTTAATGCAAATTGATTTACAATGGCTGAATGTTTTAAAAACAGTTACCTACTTCTAGGCAATTATAAAATAATTTTGAATCATAAGACAACAATATAAAATACTTATTTTAGAAACGCAACTAAGTAGTAAAGTAAATACAAATCTGACTCTCAAAATAATATTCTAGATAATGTAGTAAAATTAAGTAATAAATAATTCTTACTATTCTCTTCATAATACCTATTACCATTAGGATACTGCTTGTTATTAGTTTTGCATTTGAGTCCCGAGTTCCCCGGAGAGACCGAGCTATATGTACTTAAGTAGTTTAATAATAAAATAATGATTGGTAGGGTATATTTAATACCTATGTTAAACATATCCTTCTCATACACTTAAATCAGGCCGACATGAGCCGAATGCGAATGAGGTACTAGTTAAGCATTCAGTGTAGCGCAGCATTGAATGTACCTCGTTACGGGAAACGGCTTTCCAATGTTGCACAAGGTGAAGCGAATGTTACACGACACTAGAGTGCGAACAAGAAAGTTACAACCAGAAACAAGCAAGCCGCATCCACAATCGACAGAGAAGCCTCAGAAAGTCGAAAGAATATACCTACCCAATTCCCCAAATTAGGTATATTTGTCGTATCAGATCGTAGATACAGCCCGCTTTGAAATTTTGTTAGTTTAGCTCTATAACACTAACAAATACAGCCTCAGATTTTTCTAATAAGTTAAGTAATAAAAAAGTTGTGAAAATTTAAAATGTTAATGTTTCCTCAGTTCTTTTCGGGGCGTGCGCGTCGCGCGCTACTTCAACGCATGCTCATTATTTAGTTATTTTCAATTCATAAATATCAAACAATGATCTTAATAATAAACAGTGGGGTTACTCTGTCGATTACAATTAACTGATGTTGCACATCGCATAGGTATGCAGCCAGCACCGGACAAGCTGCACTGCATTTCAACATAATTAACACTAAGCAAAATATAACAATACAAAGTGTACCAAAATTATTGCACAGCTGACAAAATAAAATATATCATCGTAAGGCCCCGAAGAGCAAACCCACTGCGTCGCATCACATAAATAAACCGAGAACACGTTGGTTACACTCAATAACAACGTTGCACTCTGATAGTGAATGAACCAAAATATCCTCGCGGTAGAACATCTACCTTCACTTGAATCACGCATACGAAAAGCAAGTTGCAGCAACCTGTGGGGCTATTATGTATATCTATCGCTGTGGATTGTCTGTTGTTGTGTTGTTGTCTCACATCTACAGTAAGTAGTGAGTCGACAAGCGATCGACAGCGATAGACTTACGTACTAACCCTACGGATCGTCCTAACAGTTATTCCTTGCAGAGCTGGTAGGTGGGGGTGGGGGGTAGGAGCTAGTTGCGCTTGGAGGGCGGCACGAGGTGCGGGGGCAGCTCCACGGGCAGGTCGTGTCCGTCGATCTTGACGCGGATGAGGTGCATCGCGAGCGCGAACTCCTCCTCGTCCAGGAAGCCGTCCTTGTCGATGTCCGACAGCTTCCAGATCTTACCGAGCACGGAGTTGGGCAGCTTCGACTTCACCATCTCCGTCTTGGCGGCTGTGGAGAAACGGCCGGTGAGCTTTCTACGGGAAGGATGAGCGCCGCGATCGAAACAAGTTCTACGGCGGAAGAGATGGTACCGAGATTGATGACATGTTCGTTGACTGGGACAAAAAAGTATTGATGTGCAAACCAAACAAAAACTGAGATCATCCAGTATGAAACTGCACGCCTCTCCACCGCGTCTGTCATACATTTGAATGTGACAACAATGAAATTTTTGGAGAGTGGCATGCAGTTTTAGACTGGTTTATCTCTCCCAACTAAATATTTCCGCGATAAAACTCTGTTTAGATGGAATCAGGCTAGGGACATAATATCTGGCGAACACATCGCGATGGAGAAAGCCAAGTCAAATGTTCAACCAGAATTGTCCCTTTAAACTTCCTCGTTTAGAAAGTTATAAATAAAGTTATACTCATGCACCACCACCGAAAGGAATTACCGAATTTTTAGTTAGCAAAATAGGTACGTATTACTTTGAAATGCTGTTAGTAGTTAGTAAGTACTTTATTAGCCTGTCATTCGCTCTAGGTACCTACATGTAAAGTTCTACGAGCAAGTAGATTGTTTGTTTGCATGGAAAATGAATAGCAGCGCTGACATTTACCAAACCGAATAGCTTCTGATTGTAACTGTCTCGAAAAGGATTCCTAATATTATTCTTTAGGTTGTGCATGTGATGTGACGTAACAATGATTGTGGCTATAGTAAGTCCGTACGAAACACTACTAATTCATTTATAATAAACAAGTAGGTATCAAAAGTTGATTCACTTAAAATTATACCTTACATGTTATGTAAACAAAAACGAAATTAAAATTCTCACTATAGAACAATAGAGAGACGTAAAGCTAAATTGAGCAATAGGAATTTAGCGTAAACCGAAAAAAAGATTATTATCTACTGCGGACGGAGACAGCTGATGAAATACTTTAGAATGTTGACGAAATTGTGAACATTCAAGAGTTCCACGACTGAATGGATCCGGACTGTTTCTTCTTCAGGACTAAATGCAAGCAGTTTTGCTTTATCTAACCAAGAGTCTGAGGACTTTTCAACTGTGAACTCAAGGAAATGCTCACGAGCTATTGCGTACACCACCGTTTTGAACAAAAGCTCTACTATTATAGCAGTCACTACTACATTCAACACAAGCAACACTATAAACTTTACTGCATTGAACAGTCGTCGGATATACCCGCTCTCCTCTGCAACTGTGTGCTTTAAGTTTTGCGTTTGAGGCTCTACTTCAGACTCTTCATCGGAATCTCGTATGCTTTCTGAATTATCGTCGAGGTCGGGTACATTGAATCCATTTTGAGAATCAAACCTATCGTCACTCTCGTAAAAGCGCCCTTTGTTAGTAATATCACCGTTACCTGCCCTGTCACCTGACCTGTCGCGACTAGGTTCCTCAATAGCTAATGTGTCTAAACTATGAATTGAAATGGACGAGATCGTATCATCTGTTACACGATGGTACACACAGCTCTGGTTCATAAACTGAGAAATAAGGTTTGTGCTTTGCGCGACCACCGATAGCGCCTCCACTATCTTATCTTTTCGATCAGAGCTGTCATCATCCTTAAAGTGAATGCATAGCTCGGTTAGTTGCGAGCAATTGCGCGTGGAAGAGAGCAACGCTTCTAGAGTTTTGTCTACGAGTAGAGTAGGATGCGTGTTCGTACCCGCGCCGGTGACCTTGCCGTCGATGGGGTTGAGCGCCTGGAACATCTGGTCGTAGTGCGGCTTCTCCTTGCTGCAGATCCAGTCGGGGTCGCCGTGACCCGCGTCGGCGCCTTCGCCGCGCCCGTACCCGAACGGCGACACTTTGTCTTCCACGCCTTCGAACGCGCCGCCTGAAATATAAAATAATACCTGTTCTCATATTTTGTTTAAAGGCTGTACTTACATGAAAACCTTCCAAATAGTCAGGCAGATTACGATACATCAGTATAGATAGTGAACACCAACATAGAAAGTCCTAGACATGCAATGTAGCAAGTTCAAAGAAGAATGTTATTGTTATCCGACGAGTGTAAGGGTAAATATTGTAACGCCGATGTCGGCAGCGGTACGTGTGCCTCGCGCAAACATAGTCGAAATAACCTACGGTCCTACGTGACCCTCCTGGCCCTCGCTAAATACTTATATTATATCAATTATTTACATTCTTACAATAATAACAAGGTTTCTATGAATGGTGTTGATATGAATAGAACCAGTTAAATAATTAAAGCAAAACACTTACTAGTAGGTCTACGCGTTAACGTCCTAGGTCACATGTAGGTTATATTACAGAACACCTAACATTAAATTTATTATTACATGTTCTACTAGAGATAAATAATAATTGTCCTGAATTCGAGATACCCTCATTCACCTTGCTTGCAGTTCATTCAGTCAACCAAACAGAGATAATGGCCGACTGACTCCTTAGCGGTGCTTAGCGACTCTGACGAGCGAGCGCGGCTACCTCGGGAAGGTCAGCTATTCATTTCACTTCAAGCCCACTGGTGCGGCTCATTTTAATTTGACAGTATCATCCATCATGAACGCTATGCAAACGTCGCAAACGCACCATATATTTGAGGTCGAAATAGTTTTTAGACAAGCATAAGAATAAACAAATAAAAATAATAGGTTTTAATATTCATAGAGAATTGAAATTTTATCGTTTTTGGCTTAAAAGATATCATGAACTGTTCTGAGGACCTAAAACATGGCTGATGAAGGAAGCTGAAAAATAGTCCCCCATCGTCGCTAATAGTTGATGAAACAGAACGAAAACTGAATCGCAAAAGGGGTCGACAGAATGACACTATTGGCGGCCGGTAGATCAATATAGCTGATAATAAGAAGAAAGTTAGCACCGTATAGCGACTAACCGTCAGAAGTTTATTAATATAATTATTACATGCGTACGAGGACGCCGACATCAAGGATTTAATTTGCAGTAGTTTACAGTAACTAAGTCTACAACTATTGAGGAAAATCGTTTTCAGAATCAGTCAAACTGCCTCTAATAAAAAAAAAAATTGTATATTGTGGTGGAACCTGAAGTCAAGGTCGTCGTCATAGTTGATATGATAATAAAAATGACATTGTTAACCTAAAGTATCTACATTGATTTAGAACCTATTGTTGTACTTCAAGGATTAATTGTTTTGTTGCAACATTATGGCTAATGTAGGTCAGTGCTTTACCAAATAGCGGCGGCATGCGCAAAAAGTGCATAATCAAGCGAATCATACTGAATAAGAAGATACTATCTAACACCGCGGTAGAGTGAGAGCGATGAATTTCATTTCATTTATGGATAGACCATATAAAATTTGATATGATTAAAGCAAATAATTAAATATTGCCAAAACCTTTTTACAAATTGTTATAAATAAATGAATTGAAAACTAAGTAAAGCTTGTACTATGGGAACTAGATAACTAACTTTTTATATTATTGGGTACGTATACAAACTTACGTAAAATACAAAAACTAGCTTTATAATTATCATTATTTATCTATCTATTTAATTGTAATTAATTGTTGTAAATTGTTATGTACACGTAGTCGTACACCTATGTACTTGTGTCTGAAATTAGGCGAGGGTCTTAAGATAGCCGAGGACGGTAATCATCAATACACACGTGTATCATACGACGTATCATACACTTGTGAATAAAATAACAAAAAAACTCATAATAAAATAACAAAAAAAACACTAGTGAGTTATAGCAATGAAAAAGTCATAGTTTGATTATGGGTGTCATTATGTGCCTAATTGCGATAACCATATAGCCAATTTATAAGCAAGTGTGCTGAAAATATTATTTTAATGGTGACGAACAAGACAATATGTGTAGTGCCAGGTACTTCACAGTATAAAACAAAGTCGCTTCCTGCTGTCCGTCTGTCTATCTATCCCTATGTATCCTTAGATCTTTAAAACTACGCAACGGATTTTGATGCGGTTTTTGTTAATAAATAGAGTGATTCTAGAGGACGGTTTATAATTATAATTTAATATTAGTGTTAGTTTGATGAAATATGACGATAATCAAGCCGACTGAGAGCTTTTTTCGAAAACATTGTCTTATCCATTTGAAATACAACAAAATAATATATGACGGAATTGTTCTTCTTTATTAGGACTACAAAAAAAGTCAGTGATAGCATATAATTATTATGTCTTTGTACGGATAGCTACCTATAACCATTTTAATGTTTTTCAAACTCCACATGAATTTTATTAAACTTTAATTTTAAAGTTTAATAAAATTCATGTGGAGTTTGAAAAGCTATTTATAAGGGTACGATAATTTTGTTCTTATAAATTCAATATTTTAGTTACCTTAAGCATTTCATGTAAGTACATAATGATTGCCTTTTACACCACACAATTTCAATGAATAGCTGAGATATCGTATCGTATCGTAATAAATTGAAGGTCCGCGTCCGCGCCGGGTGGCATGCCCGGGCGGCAGCGGCGGGACGGGGCAGAGGCATTACATTGCATCTATATTGCACCCGTGCGAAGCCGGGGCGGATCGCTAGTAAGTAAGTAATACAACAGCGCTTAAGACGCATATTTTTAGATGCAATAATGTAGATAAGAGGTCAATGCTGAGGGCATTAGTGATATTAAATTGAGAAATATGGTTATACCACTCAACTGTAACCTAGTGCCAGCTGAGAAGTGGCGAACTTGACAGGAATACCAACGGGAAGTAATAAATAACTGGCGCGTTAGAGTAATGAAGCCTCTACCGCCAATCCCGCTATGCACCCAGTCGACAGAGCCGACGGCGACGACGCGACGCGTTGAGTCGACGAACGAAAATATTTTTGCATTTGAGTGGTAGATACAGGTACCTGAGAATCAGGCAACTACTCCGCTCCAATTTTCACTTGCATTAAGTACTTACATAAAAAAATATTCAGTTTGTCACGACACGACATATTTTAGTTTAGGAAGCAACCAGGCTGAGTAGTAGGTATACCTTGGCATGAATTAACTTTAAACTACTTATAACGTTGATTTCCGCGGTTGAGTAAAACTCTTGATCGAGAGCAAACACCTATACTTAGCGTGTAATGGTAACAAGAGACAGTTGATCTCGCTCGATGACGGTGATGGTAATTTATATGTAGAATCAAATTGGGTACTAGATTGGCTCTTACGTAGATGTGCTTTTTATGAGACCAACAAACACAGATATCCGTGTCGCGAGTCGCCCACTAAACTGTAAAATATACCACTATAGTGTTCGTCTGATGCTCGACTAGGTATTAAATTGTTTTGTACAATTTACAACAGGGTATTTGTGATCGCTCGTAAGTTGAAGACCCCCCCACTGTTTAAAGAATATTTAGGCAACCCTTAAATATTCCTTAAACAGTGGGGGGGTCTTGGAATTAAATAATCTCTATAGGAATTAAATAATTATTTATTATAACGTAGTATTTTTAAGCAGTGTTGATGATCAAGCGCAAGCTAGGTAAGATAAGTTTTGCAATTCACTTGCGCGCGTGGATCATTAGAATTTGAATCTTATATCAACGACACAAACACAAATGTCACTGAACGAGCTACGAAAGGCAATTCAATATATAAATAATAGCATAGAGAGATAGAGAGCTCACCGCAAACATTTCTGAAACGTAAGTAGGTACAATAAGCCGTGAATAATCTGTGCTAAAACTGAGCAATGTAGAGCATACTGATTGTGCTGCACTGTACACATCAAACATCTTTGATCATGTGGACGAGAATGTTTACAACAGATGTGAGGATTATTGTTACGTTTGTCACACACATGACACAACCCAACACTATACCAGATATACTAACATTTATGATTAGTGAGTCAATGCCAATAAACATGCAAATGATCACGACAAGGGATTCGCACGATGTAATAACCGATGTAGCAAATTTATCAGATTTTCAATGACTTCGTAGTTTAGCAGGTAAGATTGGATATCAGTTAGATTTCGTAATGCATGCGATACGGCTTGCTAAGTTTGTCTCAACTTTGAGCCAAAACTAAACACAAAGACATTATGTTGACGATGTTTTAGAAGGTGGTCACTTTAGAGACAAGTCTAAGCCCACGTCTACTCAAAGTAGGTAGTTGTCAAGCCAAACCTGACAGGTTGATAACTGAACACCGCTAGAATGCGAACTAATTTTCTGGCGATGTTTTGTTGACTTTTCAGCATGACGTGTTGATGAGAACATACATTTATCAAAAACATTACAAGCGTGCGAAGCGGGGGCGGATCGCTACTGCAGTTTAATATGATTTGGACATTGGACATCTCCGAGGCGAACTACTAGAGTTATAATAAGTAAAATCGATGCGGCTCGCACCTGCCTCACAGACTGCATTAAACATTCATCGTCCAGTCGCGAAAGCGAACCGATTACAGTTATATTTAGTAATCCACTGAATCTTTAAGTTTATCTTTAATGTGGTAGAGGTGGTAACTTGGGTGGGATACTAAAACTATTTAATAATTGTTTACAAATATTTAAATAATTATTTTTAGTTCATTTAGATTATTATGATTTAAGTATAGTAGAGGTTTCGGATGTATATATTAACATCGCATTCAGTTCACAAAAAGAAACTATATTTATAGGTTTATTCATAATATGATAATTAATTTAAGGATTTATTGTTTTACGAAACATTAATATTAATTTTTAAATTTTGTTTGAATAAATACGGATAGAAGAAAAGTAACATCCGCTAGGTATACTTTAGGATAAGCATTAAATAAGTTATATTGTGTTTTATTTATGTCAAAAATCATGATAAAATATGAATTTTACTAGTAATAATTTTAGGTAGGTATAGGTAAGTATAATAATTGATGTACGACTGACGACGACAACAAAATATGCTCATTAGGCATAATCAAACTCAATCTTCCTAACAACTAAACATGAATAGGTACTTATATAAAATAACTTGACAACACAGCGCATTATGAGCCACACATAATCATGTAACATGCAGAAAGGTAATCTAGATCGGACAATGCGCGGGCGCACAGTGAAAGTGCGGGAAGCGTTTCACATGACAGATGAGGAACGGACGGTCAATTGATTACACTGTATGATAATATAAATATTAATAGGAACCTCCTATCTATTTAATAGACGGCCGAGCACGCGAGCAGTAAGTGAACCTATGTTGTTGTTTGTAGTACAGGTATTATTTGAGGATAACGTTACGAACGTGCAATAACTTTACCGCAACTCCGGAAGTTTCGACGCACTTACCACGATTGACAAATAGAATATTAAAAACCAATATTTTTTTTACAAACTTGGAAAACCAGATTTTATTAAATGAAATTATTCGAAAACATGAAGCAGTGCTTAGATAAAGCCGTGGTTATGGCTTTACCTAACCACTCAAGGAAATGGTTCCATGGTCTTCAAGTGCATGACTAGTTAGATACTCAAGGTGTTCCCCAGAAGTCGGCAGGATACCTGTATCCTCGTCTCAAGTGCCGTAAGGAGGAAGCGCATCCGCCCCCGCAGCGCCTACGCGAGAACTGCGACCTTGTGGTGCCCGGCTGACCGCTGCGCCGAATCTTCTTGCATTGCAAAAACACTCTACAACGGATGTTCTAAGTTCATCTTTCCTTTATTTTAATTACTACAGTAGATATCATCTAATAATGAATCGTACATGTTATAAATGAGTGAATGAATAGCAGCAGTTAATTAGGCATTCGAGAGCAATTCAGATTCCGCGCTATAATTTCTCGATTATCATCCTGCAACGGTATATTTAAGACGCGGAGGTGGGAGTACAATGGCTGCATTGATGCACGTCCCCATTCGAGGCACGTCGGCGCCTGCGCATGTGACGCCTGCTGCACCTATTATTACAATCCATCGGCACTGCCATGGATTGTCCAAACCGTTACTCTGTATTGTCGAGAGAACAAATCAACATGGGGATCAGACGTTTTTGGTTCGTTTGATGATTCAAGTAGGTAGGAAGAAACAAAATAGTACATTATACCGAACCACCTACAAAGATTCGCTGACCATTTGCAGCAAACGAGCACTAGTTTTATCTAACAGTTGTCAGCTACGCGATCGCCTAAGTATTCGTTCATTATGTAATTCAACTCACGGCGCAGATTGACATCAAACGTCCTATCTACAATACGAATTCGAGTCTATCGATATCAATTGTTTTGTTATCATTCTTCGATAGAGCGAGCAGTTTTTATGATGGACCAGTAATACACAAGTCACTAGGTCAAATGAAACGGTTGCGTTTGAACGAAGAGCTCGGTGATTACTTTACTATGATTCATGGTTGATTGGTGTTCCGGAACCTTTTATTGATAAACGAACGTACTGCGTAAACGCGAACCTTTTATTTTTAGTGCTGATATGGTGTCGAGGACTAGACAAACATCGAGAACACTTCCTCTGAGCAATCCATAAAAAAGAACCTAATTTAAATTTGAGAGTGAAATATTAAGCATAAAGAAGGTATCAACGAGTCACATTATTCTATTTATAGCGCCGATATCGACCGACTTCCCTCGCGTAACAATCGCTAAAAGAACAATCGTTCCAATTCCGATGCAACGCAAGCCGACGACATCGTGATGCACGCACAATAGCGATCCATTCAGCGACAAGTGGGCCGCTTACAATAGATGCTGGATGCTCTCTCAAAGGCCACTGGTACTGTGGATGGACATGATGTCACACACAGCGGATGCAGGAACAATGACCGGTCACAATTAATCGTATACCCACTATAGGTATGCTTGCACCACAACGGACGTGGACGAATGATCCGCCGATCCAAGTAGGTTACCGTTACCACTTGGGTCGAGTTATCATGTTTGGACCGCTATCGGGTCGGATAGATACTACTATACGAGTAGAAGTAAATTAACCTAGTGTTGTACATGCCCGAAAACATAATGAGCAACGAGAAACAATAGGTACTTATTTATATTGAGCACCTAGTTTTATGACTCTGGTCCTTCTTGCACTGACTGAATTGGTATTCTTTCACGGGTGAACATAAATATGCGTCCTGCTATGGTTGCGTGTTTGATAGCGTCGTCACGGATGTGGCCGTGGAACCGGCGGAGCGGTCAGCTGTAAAGGAACCCCCTTTTTATTATTGAATACAGGCTATCAAAGAGACAAAAAGTCGCGTTCAGCAAATATCGGCGTTCGATTTGCGACACTTCCACTCATGGACGCACGCGAATCACGCGATGTTGGAACGATATGATTAAACGAATAGCGATCTAGGTTCACCTGTATGTAATTGCCACTTCCTAAGTTGCAACAGCACGGTCAGTGAACTTTTGGAATCCGTGTTGTGCAAAGATAGATAAGCTTTATAATTATTTTACGCCTACTACAGGATGAAGTAGATTGGAATCTAAAGTCCGCTTTCATTTCAACATTTTAGACAACAATTAGTTTTTATTTACACGTTACCTATTATTACTTTTCTACGTTACCTATTCTTTCTTTTCTGCTTGTATCAACTATCAAACGACATAATATACTTTTACAAACACACACAAACAGCTTCTTGATAGTTCGCACTACTCGAACGTTATAAAGGCACATAGAGAGAGTTTCTCTAGTGCTTTTGTACCTCTCTGTGTTTAGATGTTTCTTAGACCGTTTGACGTCGCAAACCAAGAACAATATCGCACTACCATAACACTGAATAAAATGTAAATAAGAAGAGCAAAGTTAGGAGCGAGCCGTACCTAAATGCACGGCGGTCGTCATCGCGCGGGCAACAACCCCGGCAATTAGACAACGCATCCACTTGATTATATCGCGCTAATCCGGCAGAGGTTAACTCCTTCACTGCAAAAGTGTGGATCACATAATATAAAAGAGTAAGACTCGAAATGAGCGTACCAATCATACACAAGGCAAGGGAGAGTGAGGAGCCTATAATAACTATTAACCAAAGTTTAGAGACAGCCGAAACCGGAATACTCACCGGTTTCATAGATTTAAACTCGTGTAACAAATAGTAGAGCAGCGTCAGTAGGTAGAGGCAGTAGCCTGGAGGCGGGGAAAGTATTCGTTCCGCTCTCATTAGCACACTCCCTGTATGAGAGCAGTCACTATGTAGACAAGCAGCCTTGGCACTTGATCGAAGTTACCGAAGCCACCTTCTACGCTCTCTGCACGCACACTCACTACTTTGAAGTACTCAAAGGGATCTTATATTATGATGCAGGCGACTGTAATTTCATGCCCAGAAAAGCATCAATTGGACTATATTGTAAAGATTGTAAATCGTTTCCAATAAAATTTATGTAATGTTATGAAAAGGATTAAATCCTTGTGATTAAATTCAATTAACTTCATTGGATTTACACATTCTGTATATTGGATAATAACATTTTCGTTATCTGGTTCAGCTTAATATTTGCATTATATTTTCAATTTGAAATCTAGCTCTATGAATTTGCGATAAGCAAGCGATCTAGACCAGCCGCCTGCGCCTGACCTACTTTTTGGTTATTTCAAAGAATACATCCGCAGACGTTCTTTAAACAATCACTATTATATATAAAGAGTAGTAGAGTTCTCTGTGATAGAGCTCGTCCGGGGAAGGACTACCACCATACCTATTTCTGCCGCAAAGCAGTAATGCTCGCAATGCTGTATTCCTATGTGAAGGGTATGGTTTCCGGTGAAATTACTGGCACATGAGGCTTTCGATCTTAGCCTCAAGGTGGCAACCCTCGGCGAGTGATACCTCTGGTATTGCAAGCGTCCATAGGCTGTGGTAACCGCTAACCATCTTGTGGGCCATACGCTTGGTTGCCACATCAGTTGTATAAAAAAAATATATAACTATCCTCATTTTTATAGTAATTAAAGCTTAGTTTTGAGATCGAATTGATTCATGCATTCTCAGTTTTAAAATCAAAAGCTTATAGGATTGTTTTCCGGAAGCCAATAAGTAAGTAAGTAAGCTCGTATGAGTCAGTGGCCAACTCCGAAAGCCAATGAAAGTGACTTATTTTTACAATTGGCATAGACACTGCGCGTACTTACATCAGACCCTGTATGGAGATATTACGGAGATTGGGCCCCGGTCGGTGTCTCGCAAACCTACGCATCAATTTTTTTTATACCCTTCGTATCTCTAACTAAGCATACGATAGATTAACTTTCCCAATTGTGTTATTGTTGTAATGTAACCTATTTTTATCAATTCCGAATATTCCGATTACTTAATTGCTTTTCGTAACACACAACTACCTACCAACTAAATTTTATTCAGAAATCTTTATTTGATTGAATAAAAATGAGAGTTATGATTTTATTCAACTAAAACTATTTTTAATATTAATTTGTGTTCGCAAATAAATACAATACTTCTGTTCTGTGGTTCACCATGATATTCCGAGAACTATAAACATGTTGAATTGTGCAACTTAAAACAAGAAACTATGACATCATCACTGTTACTTGTCTAATGAATCGATAGTAACGTCATCGTAGGTAGAGGCACAGACGCACAGCACAGTGCGAATACTATGTAGACTGTAGAGGTAGAATATAACTTATTAATAATATATGAGGCTTGGTTCAGAAATTCCCTTAGAGATGTCAGCCTTAGAATAACGTGTTATTATTCTAAGATGTCAGCTATATTATGATGGTTTCGTGTGTTAAATTACGTAGATGAAGATATAGTACTGAGTTCAATTCAAGGTGGGCACAGTACAGTGGTCAAGTGAGACGGGGCGCCCTAAATTACGTTTCCGCATTAACGCGAGTCAGCGCGACTAACTAACGCGTGCCGGTGTTTGCGCGCTGTGATGTGATGTGATGTGATGAGAGCCACTTCTTGTGGCGCTTGATATGTCGTGTGCGTGCCGGGCTTATTGTTGTACTATTAGCTGCCGCCCGCGGATACTCTCGTGGCACCACGACAAAAGGTTTCAGCTGTTACGACGTGATTCAGAAAACGAACTTTCGCATTTATAATCAAGTGTGAAGATAACCTTTGGCATTTTCTGTAAGTGTCAAAAGAGTTTTCTATTAACTTATTTCCTTAGAATAACAAAACGGAGAAACGAAGTACGCGCACGCAAATTGTGATCATTTTTAGTGAGATTTGTTAGTCTCACTTAGTCAAGCGGCTCGCCATTTATCAATGTGAAGTCATCGTACGCACGTCTCTCACAATTATAATTTCAAAATGGTGTATTGTGTGGTGAAAGGCTGATGTAACACCACGTATATACTAAATTAATCACGTATCATACATAGGCCGCTCACGCAAACAACAATTGTTTTGTGAACACACTTTTAGAAATAATTTTGAATGAAACTATCATTCTACGTGTTGTTATTCTAAGCTTATCATGTTCACAGATTACGGTACAATCCATTGTACTTTTATTACCTATCGAACAATGTTAAAGAACTCTTTGTCAAGGTTCGATAACGACCTATACTTACCTACATAAATATGAACACAATTAAACAATATAAGTAAATACGATCAATGTGAAATGTGAACGCAGACGTACGTGTACAAACTGCTGACACAAACGAAGTGCCTGATACTGCTGACTTGCTATGCTAGTAAGTAGTAACGCTTCGAGAACACACGAGACTGGTGATTGGTGACTGGTGGCTGGTGAGTAAGCGACAGACGATGACGCACAGTTTGCAAGAAATGAAGCAAGCTGCTCCCGCTATAATTAATTTTTAGAAAAAAACAAAAACAGACAAACTAAAAAAATAGTTACCTACGATGAATTGTGAAGATACGAGAGGTGTAGTAAAGTAGTAATTGACACATTTTTATGATTTTTGAAAAAGCGCTAATACAATTCCTATAAAATTTATATGGGACAAGGACAACCTTTGAAGTTTACCTATCAAATTCATAATTGGCAGAAAATCGCGTTACAAACATACAAAAAAAACATAAATTCGAATACTTAACCTCTTTTTTTTGATATCTGCTAAAAGTGCTCACTAGTTATTGAGACGTGTGTGCTCGAGTTGTTAGCACACGTTGCTTGGAAACATGCGGGTTCAACTTGAGGTGAAATTAGACCAGAACATTGAACTTACGTTTGATATGGTACAGCAAATACTTAAATACTTCGTCACATTCACAACACTTATTGGTGTTTGATGCAGGCGATATAACATATAAGATTCGAATACTGGTTGAACAACATTATTCTAATGTTATTTTAATCTAGACAAGTTTTCGGAAACGGCTAATCTAAATTGTCATAAATAATGACCGCATAATTTCACTCACGCTTTCTACCAAAATAGTAGGTAAGTAAAATTGTTGTGTCACTAACTAACGACTAACGACTAAAGAACAGCCGAAACTGTACTCGTGGGTCCCAGAATTTTGAGGGTTTTTCAGGTTTAGAGGGAAACTGAAATTTATAATAAAAAAACTCAACGCGGACAAAATCGCGGGGCGTTCCACGCTAAAAACTAATTGCGCCATCATTTTGACTGTATAATTTTTGTGAACTTCAAGTCAAACTATTGTGAAGACTGTTAATTGGTTCAGGAGCAGATCTTGCTGAGGGCTAAGGGATTGTGAGAGGTCTTGTGATCGAGGATACATGCCTCATCAAAAGCTGATAGCAGACAGATAGAAGTCACAAACACTTAGCAGATAGCAGATTGTATGTACGGAATACCTAACAGTTAGTAGCTAGCTAATTAGTGCTCCACGGTCCGTTACGCAGTTTAATTTAATTATGAATGGAAATTACTTTACTGTATATTTCAATAAAATGGATTGTCTACTGATAACTGTGATAATATGTTTTGTAGATTTGGCAAATCGTATATTAATTACGATAGAATAAATACTTATACCACTAATGCATTACCTCCTTATTAATGAATGGATTAAGTATGTATTTTTTTATATTCTATTTACTTAATATTTATGTACAGTATACTTATCATTATTCTGTTTGTTGAGTGCTTTGCTTATACCCGTTCGACCCAAAGAATTGTCTACCTATAAATATAATAAATATCTATAGGTATTTTGCTCAGTTCAACCCAAAACATTTGATTCATGTTACCCTTTCTACCCACACCTTACTTATTCTAATTTCTATTGTTTAAATTCAAATAAATGACACAGTGAAACACTAAAGTAGAAGGGTCAGTAAACCAAAAAATGTAGATTAATTGTATTTATTATAAAAAAAAAAAAACAGTCTTGTTCAGATAATACTACATTGTCTTACTTAAAATAAAATAAATCAATAAAAAAAACTCGATCCAACGCTAGCGACTCGCTGAGTAGTACGTCGTGTATTATCTTTTCTTGTATTATCAATGTTGTTCATTGATGATAACAGATTTGAAAGATACCTACGTTAGCTAACCGAGGTGTGTAATGTGATTATGAATAAAGCCTATAGGTTTTTATCATTGGTTTATTAATAATTAAATAAACACTGGCTAAATCACCAATTAAAAATGCTCTTGTTTGAATTTTAATTATTATCTACTACTAATTTGCATTAATATTATGTAGATAGAGATGAAAGTTTTTGCAAGCTGCTCATTGAATTATAGCTAATTTAATGCTTATTAGAAAGAGGTGACATTTTTGATTAAGTACCTATAATTATAAATCATGATGCAAGTGAAAGAGGACTTGCCAAGCCAAAGATAAGAAATCAGAAGAATAGATGTTTTGATTCCATTAGACTTTTGAAGAAAAAATTCTCGGGCGAGCGAGATTAACATATACCTTCGCAGACTCGCGGAATATTCACTCATCATCATGACAGCCTTCATTTTCCCTGCAGGGACACTAACACTATCTTACTCGAGCAAGAGTGGCGCAGATCCAATGCATATTGGTGGATGGCACACGTTTTTCGATTTTATTATTCTTGGTTGGACATGTCGGCTTTCTTTTGGTTTGATGGTTTGGTGCACGATCGGGTTAGAACCCACATCCTTAGCATACCTAGACACTACCACCACTAGACCACTATTGCAAGAGCACTAATTTGCGCTGTTATTGTATTATGAGCAATTAAGAGATATTGAAGCTCGAAGGAGATTGAAGTATGATTATTGGTCGATCGGTAGTATCCGATAGCCTCCGTACTCCATACCATAGGCCAGCCAGTAGCCATGGAGCCTAGATTATAACACGACAAGGCCGTGAACACACAGGTGCGGCCTATTATCAGTGACTCACGTACTGACTACCATCTTATCTGTGGTGGGTGACGGCAATATTACAACTTGGTGTAAATTGTAATGCCTGGAGAGTTTTATCAGCATGTGGAAACTATACCTACGTTTACGAGCGTTTTCACGATATACCTACCTACAGTACGAAATGCATCTGTGTCGTCTACGCACGACACACCGCCCAGGGTCTCTACTCATGCGGACAAAAGCGATATAGGTACAGGTAGGTAACCACAAGCTCAAAAGCAATATTGAAACAATGTTCAACTGACATTTCGGCATACAAAAAAACAGTGTAATGTTATTTCAATACTGCTATAAAAGTTCGTGGTTACCCCCCAGGTATCGTGACAGTTCTCGTGGTTCAGCCACAAGTTCAGCTAAGACCGTGAATGCTCTGAACTTCGTTATTATCACTGACATAAGTCGAACTATGTTATTGGCCACGTTTATCAATTGTCGCTTTTAGGAGTAGAATAGTGAAATGTATGAAAGTGTCGTGGACGACATGTTAAAGGCAAGCACACGGTACTTTTTATTCATATTTAACTTACCACATTGTCGTGTGTCGCCCAGGAAAGCACTGCACACTGTACGGCACGATTGCCGGATAATGTGAAAACGCTTAAGACTCATGAGATAGTTTTAAGTATTGACCGTATTCAATTGTAAATAATTCCATGACGCATGGTTCAAAGTGCTTTACGGAAATCTAAGAATGTTCACAACAATAATACTACTAATTGGTTGTATTGCACGACGTGAGTCTTCATACTATAACATTGAGTAAGAGAGTAAGGAAAGCAAACGCAGTACAAAGCAACACAGTTTATTTAAACTAAAAGTAGCGAAAGTAGATTTGGAAGAACCCGAAATAAACGAAAAAATTCGAGGTATTCTAATGTAAGATTTCTACTAAAAATGACATTTTACCATAATCTTTATAAAAATAAAATTGTAAAAATGTTGATTTCGTTACAGTTTCGGCATTGTGTTGTGTGTGTTACATGACAGAAATGAAGTCTCAGTAATTGTTACGTAATTTTCACCTTCATGACGATTATGATTACAATACCTCTGTAGGTACTCTGTGGTAATAAGCGTTTACGTGTTGTTTAGCACACTAGCATCTCATCTACTCGAATCTACATATACAAAGTGATAGCGGGAATTGGTATTTATTCTAGGCTAGTAACATTCAGCATGATGCAATGAAGATAAATTATAAGTCATAGGTCATGGCATGGCTCGCACGAGTCTTTACCACTGATCGAAAAAAGGGTGTTTAAGTAAGAACTAATGACAAGTAGAGAAAGGAAATCCAGGTACCTAGATCACGAGAAATATGGATTGTTGTGAAAAACAGAGAGCTCGAAATTATGAAGAATCTAGACTGTTTGCGGACCCTGAGTATAGTCAGTCATTCATTACATTAGTTATGCATAAATGAACAATGACGTCTCTGATAGTGATCATCGCTAATGTAGAAAAATTATCATTTTCGTATCGCACCCAACAGAACAGATAGACCAGGAACCACTATTTGCAGATCATGCAAACGTTAATCCCGCAGCGGGATGCGATAACGCAACCTAATGCTTTACAACTGGACACCCACCCACCGTGCCACCGACGGCAACAACGTTTACTATCAAGCAAGACAAAAACCTTGCAATTCACTCAAAGCATTCTTATAAATTTACTTGCTTCATGCTCAAATCAGAACTGGTTATGGAATGTGAAATATTTTTTCTTGCAACATTCTAGTACTAATTAAGATGTTTAGAATAGATAATAAATACTCAAAGATGCGAATAACTTAATAAAATCACAGATTAAAAAAATAATAGTACCTACAAGTAAAAGATGAGGCAGTACAGGCAGAGTTATCTAAAACAGTAACTTGCTGTAATAAAGCAAAGGAGATCAGCGTGCCAGCAGGAAAATAGACCCAGAACAATGAGGTCAGCTCTCGTCTGACCCCTGTTCCAAGAAGTGGCCAAACAATAGTTTCACACCTGACAATTTAAGTCACCGATCGAGGGAGCAATTTTGTTGAATAAGGCACCTTTTATAATGATTTAGGAAGCAGTCATTATAAAGGTGTAGATGGGTCATTCTAAGTGAAATACCGAAATCACACAATTTTTCATATTTTTTGTCATGCCGCGCTTTTTCTAATAACTTATAACTCTTAACTTAGAATTACCCAGATATTATTTGTCGAATCGTTTGTATTTTATGAATTATTAACCTTTAAAACTTTTGTTTGTTATGCTAAGGTAATTACTTTATTCAGGCATCGAGGCAAGAGGTCAGACTGCGACCTTTGCAAGTCATTGGTAAGTGTTTGGTGGTTATGTCGTTCTATTGTAGACTGGCCATGGCTGGGCTGGGACGAAGTTACTGATAGACGATGCTCTGCACGATGGCGATCAAATGTTTAGTTAATAAAATATAGTACCTTACCTACCTACCTCAGTGCTTGGACGCACCAAAATTAGCTAATGCGTAACTTTCATTATCAAATCGTGCTACGAATTCAAATTAATATTTGCACCTAGTAGGTATCTAACCTTGCTAACCACCTAACGATAGTCGCAGAATAAACAACAGTATCTAGAGCGTGTGTTCATAAAAGCGTCGTCGGCGCTTTCGCCAGCAATGATCGCTTCCTCGCTATTGTGATGGTCTCATTGCCTGACACATTTATAAGTTGATCTCACTCTTTTCGTAAGCATTATTATTCTCATCTGATGGTGGGGTCTGCTTTCTTTGTTTGGTCTTTCCACTTTGTTCTATAATATTTATTTTACGATTCGTCAACTCACACCAGTTGGGACAAGATTCATGGTGTGAGTTGACGAACGACTCTATACAACGACGTATCCGTCCGTAATATTGAATCAAATGTAATCCCAAGTATAGACACGCAGACAATCTTTTTTGTACTTTCGTTAAACTTTCCCCCACTAACTACCTAAGTAGGTATTAGGTAAAGTCAACAAATCAATTTTGAGGAAAGGTGTGTGGTGTTTTAGGTTATTCAAGTGAAGTCAGGTGAATGCTAGTGGTGATGTAATATGGATCCAGTTGGCAACTAAATATAATGCTGTTTTTCAAAGTCACCAACTGGCTCCAGTCAGACTCAAACTTGTGGATTTGTCAATACTCTATTTGTAGGACGAATATACTGTACCCAAATAAGCACCTAAAATAAGGAAGTTTGCTACAAGCAATGAAGTCAGACAGCACAATTTAATTCTAATTATAGTGATGCTATAACAGCTTATAGTAACTGCTAGTTTTGTTATCAGTGCGATAAGAATGATTATTCAGGTCAATATCTCTAGATAAGTTGAACGCTGGCTGAGTATACTTGTCGATGTGGCTTGGTTTACTCATAAACTCCTAAACAGTGGCTTGTTACCCTAAAAAAAAATGTATTTTGGACACAGGTCAAAACTTAAGCATCTTAATGAAGTGCTTGTGGTACAGTTGGCTATAAGTTGTTCTTAACAGATCAAAGCACAGTTCTGAGGGGTACAACTGCAATTACAACCGAGTATTACCAAGCTCGGAGCATGTTATGGGTTCCAACGGGGCATTCTTTTAACTCTTTCAGCAGAGTTGGCCACTGCTTAATAATAACAACCTACTTACTATTATAGTATCGACTGTTATACTTCTTGTGACCTTAAACAGAGCTTGTGATAAACAACACTGCTTATTTAAAGGCTCTATGTATGTAATATAGCACTAAGATGATTATCGTTTATGCTACATTACTCAAAATTATTTTGATCAAAATTATTTCAACAGCTTGGTATCAGATATCACTTGATAAAATGTATTAAACATGCTTATTCCACGTACAGTAAAATGAGTTTGTCATGTGATATCCTTTAGAATTAAACTACTACACATGTAGTACTTCAAATTATATTTAAATGGTAGTCCTATTCTGCCTTTCGATTTCTAAAAGGCAATTAATTTACAGTAAACTTATAACAATGAACAGCCTTTTAGAAATTGAACAGCAGTATTAATAAGATTTTTAGCAGTACTAGTATATAAATAAATAACTTACCCTTTATAAGTGGCTCGCTAACAATGTTGACATCCTCCTGAGGGATCATATCCATCAGCTTAGCTATGTCCATCGCCAACATCTGGTCCACCACTTCCAATAACTTAGGCTTGAGTGGATGGAATTTTGTAAAGTCATGATTTGCTAATGTTTCCTGCATTTTCTTGATGTCTGGGAAATCACCGGGAGAAATCTGCATTTCTTTTTGGATCCTGTCGTAAACCTGACCCAGGTTTTTGATTAAATCTTTCTTTTTACCATCTTTGCCAAACACGGATGGCATCTCTTTCCTTAGTTCGCTTACAATGTAAGCGTGAACTTTGGCGAGACGCGCCCTTTTTATTAGGTCGTTTAATTTGCGTAGCGCAGCATTCCGAGGTAGTGATTGCATGTCCCTGAAGAGATCCTGTTCCTCATCTTCAAATAACCGTCTGTTGACGTCGTACCTGAGGGGCTGGTCCCAGAATGACCCAATATAAACTCTAGCCACCTCCGGCGTCTGCAGTACTTTGCCTAAAGACCACATGAGTGCACCGTAGACCCTCATGAGTTGCTGATGATCGATCATGTCAGCTTTGTTTAAAACAATGCGAATTTTATCGTCGTGACCCCTCAAAGCCTCAATACTGCGCCGGAACTCGTCAGATATATCTAGCTTGTGGGCGTCGAACAGGAGTATGATCCTGTCGACCCGCTCCGCGAACCATTCCAGTACTCCGGTGAAGTCGTAGCCGCGATCCACGCGCTGCTTCTCCCCCGACAGGATGCCGGGCGTGTCCACTATCGAGATGCCGCGCAGCACCGGAGAGGCCACCGTGGAGCACTGGAATCTGTTCAGAAAGGCGTTTCCGAACTTGCTGAGAGGCCGGAACTGTTTTTTCGGGTCGACGACGAGAGCGTTGCCGGGAATTACGCCCTCTTTTTCATCGAACATGACCGCGATAAACCTGTCCGTGGTCGGCTCCGGGCCGATGCGGATCCCCGGAAAATCTCGCTCGAGGAGGTACTTGATGAAGGTAGTTTTACCGGTGGAGTACTGACCAACCAGCAAGATCATGGGCTTGGCATCGAAGTCCGGCTCTTCGAGCTGTGGCGAGTGAAAGTCGTGGAACTGGTAGTGCTGCTCGAGCGGCAGCAGCTTCGTCCTGTATATCCTTTTAAGCCCTTCCACGACATTTTCGATACTTTCGGTTTTTTCGCCTTCCTTTTTCAGCCAGCTAAACATGTTGGCGGTGGCTACAACAGTTTTTTTGTATTTGAACTGCACAGGCACTAAATAACTAACTCGCACACTGAACCACCTATTTATTGGATGATTTCTTCAACAAATTTATTAAAAGAGACCACCGCGATCATCCTTTCTTCTCACAAAAATGAAACTACAACGAACGAAACGAAACGAACGAAAAAAGAATGACAGACAGACAGAGACAAGTACTTGGTAGTGTCAAATGACGTGTACTTCACTTCACTTTTTTGTTTATGGCGTCTGTGGCTTTAAATTCAATTTTCAATTTCAATTTTAATTTAATTAATAAAGTCAGTAAGTACTGACCGCCCGACAGTGTAAGTTTATTTTAGGTCAGTAGCGGGTGTAGCGATTCAATATTTCACCACGAAATATAATCGATGGGTCACATCCCTAGCGAGAGAAGTGGTACATCACTAGCAGGCACATGATCCGCCATTACGAACTTGCTTGACTGCTATCAATTGTATTTTCTTAGATTAATCTTCTGTATCTGTACCAGCCTAAAGTTACTTAGAATTACATGGTTTTACTAGAAGATTTTCTATTTTATTTTCTACACGGGAGCGTAGATATCTCCCACACGGGTTAGCACTGACTTTGCTACTGACTCAATGTGCTTGTAAGACGTTTCAAAGTGATCCTTGTGATTCAAATGAATAAAGCACTTTTGATTTTTTAGAAGCAAGTACCTCAGACTTGTCTTGCACAGACGCCATTATAAAAAAAATTTAGGCAATTTGACACTGACAAAAATAAAAGAAGATAACGAAGAGCTTGACAATTGACACTGGCAAAATTGTGGCAAATAAAATAAGTCCGTATAAGGATATTTTAAGTTGTTACGCGACAATCAAACTAATACACTTGACACTGGCAAAATTGTGGCAAAAAAGCCACAGAGTCCTTAAAAGAAGAAGAAAAAGAGTCTCTAAACGTCAAACGAAGAAGAAGAAGGAGAAACGTGTTTGATTTGATTGAATTTGATTTGATGGCTTGTTTTGGTTTTGCTTGCCATAAACTTGTAATTTGTATTTTATTATTTTGTGAATGAAGAATAAAAAATAGACATTATTAGCTAAATAAAATGACGATTTTTCATGACGAAGTAGAAATTGAAGACTTTGAATATGATGTAGACGACGAGATGTACTATTACCCATGCCCTTGCGGAGACCAATTCCAGATCAGTAAGGTTAGGATATTCAAAACTAAAAGTTTTACAATTTGTTAACTGTATAATCATTGAAAATGTTGCTTCCAGGAGGAGTTGATGGCAGGAGAAGAGGTAGCTACCTGCCCCAGTTGCTCCCTTGTTGTTAAAGTTATATATGACCCTGTAAGTAATTTAAAACAATAAATAAATGTATCGAAATATAACTACCAACCGCGTGTGATTGATAATTATATTTTATAGGAAAAGTTTAAAGCCGAATCAGAAGAAATGGTAAAAGAGGATGGTGACAAGGAAGTTGTAATGGCCTAAGACAACCCAGGTGCACATAGCCGCGCTATGTACGACATACAAAGTGACAGAACCTTGAGGATGAATGTACCCAGGAGTGTGGCTTGGAAAACAATTCTAATGCTGTGATCTGTGATTTATGATATTAATAAAAAATTAAGATAAACAAGTTTCAGCTTATTTATTTTAACAATGATTATTCAAATAATGATCTTGTAAAAACAAATGCTTATATCTTTTGAACTAGAGAAATACAAATTGAAAGAGTTGTGTTTTCAGGAACTACAAAATAATTACTAAAAGATGGCATACAATCCAGATTTATTCATCACAGATCCCAGGATTCTGATGTCAATAAATAACCTAATAAGGTAGCATCGCTGGCTGACAGGTAATCTTGCACTCAAGTGTTAGAAGGGCAAAGAGAGTTTAATCATGATGGTTTGTGCTCAGTTCTTGAAAAAAACTACAAATAAATTGCAAGTGATCTATATTACACTCCATAAAAAACTTGATAAACACATTGTTAACTTATTCTAATGTCAATGTTCTTCAAATACTCTAAAATAATATTCTAAATAAATAGGTAGATTCAACTAAATGTTTGACTAGCTAGTAGAAAAAACTATTCTGTGTACAAAAAGATATACATTACACATCCACATATACATAAATATTGTCATTTTATAATCAACAATATTACAAATAACTTTAGCTATAGTTTTAACAATAATAGATAGATATTCAGCTAATACAAAACTAGCTTCACAAACACCAATAAAAGTACTGATATATTATGTAGGTAGGTACTTACACCAAACATGATCAGCTGTTTAGGCAGCACTTGCAACCAAAAAATAGATTTATGTACTGAAGTGTGAAATATCATTTCTACCCAGAGTAGACAACTTTCATTTCATTTTTCATTTCATTCTAGTATGAGAGTAGAGTACAACTTAACAAGCTAATAAGTAGTAGCATTAAATATTATCAGATTATTATTCTGTACAAAATGCAGATCTATGAAAGGCTATGAAAGGATAACTGTTGAGCTAAATATTTTATTATGGCTAAATAATCTAACCCATTCGATATAAAAATCCTTAAGAACTAGCTAACCACAAAGTAATAAAATACTGGAATTAAACAATACTGAAAAGTCTTCACTTCCATAATTAAAAATTAAAATGAAATAATTTATTCACGAACCACCCAAAAATTAAATGCAAATTTTCAACCAACCCTGAACTAATGATAACTAATTTTCCTCCCATTCACACAGAAAATGTGTTTATTTACAGTAACTCAAGTGTTTATTTACAATACTCAACTTGAAACTAAAGAAAAGTCGTGTACAGAATGACACAGACAAATGTTTCAGTAATTTTTTGGAAATAAATTCATTTTTTATTAAAAATTAAATAAATCCAACACTGATATTTCATCAGTCAATGTTGGTGGAATATTTTGAATATTGTTAGCCTGTGATGGCTCTAGGTGTGGATTGAATGGTGCTGTCGTGTTAAATATCACTGATATGAGTGTGGAACATTTCTAATTTTACATCTTAAATATTTCGCTTGACCTAATCATACTTAGGCTTATATTAAATTGTTCATAAAAGGCTCACACAACAACTATGTGCCCCAATTGAGTTGCTTTGCTTTATAGCTTAATTTAAAATATTGCAGTAACAAGGTTTTCAAGTATTGCATTATAAACTACCAAATATCTCTCTTTCTATTATTTTGTTAGTAATTCTTTAACACTTAATTAATATTCCATACATGACATTATGTTGTTAGAAAGTCAATAACCTAAACTTAAATGATATTGTCAACATTCTAAAACAGTTACAGATATAAATGGATACTGGATCAGAAACTAAACTTTATAGGAAGATTGTTTAATTAAACTTATTTTTATCTACATGCGGGTTTCAGCTAGTATTTATTAACTCTTTATAATCAAATAATGGTGTGTAATTTATTTCCCCAAACATTTTTGTTCACATCTGTACTTAAAGTTCAAATAATACACTAATATTCATTTGTTTTAAGAGCGGGATGAGTTAACCAATCATATTAAGATAAAATAATGATTTGGTTAACTCATCCCATAGGATGAGTTGACAGCGGGATGAGTAGACTAAAGAGCCAACTCTTCAGCATGATAAATACTGACATGGTAAAACAATGGCTTCCAACAATAAGAAGATTGCTTTGTTAAGAGTTTGACATAATTTCAATGTTAAATGCGATAGGAAACATTTAAATACATTTGCCCCTCTGCCTTAAGCTATGGGCAGGCCATACCACAAGTTACTGTCTTACTACATTCGCTAGTGAGTTCGGTATGAATTCCAAATGATACACCCTTATCAAAATAGTTTCAACTCACTCTTTGTTATTATTAATATTATTAAAATGTATTTTTTTTCCTGGACTTGCTAGCGTCTTAAGTAACTCATAACTCTCAGTTAGAAGATATTATTAAGCTTAAGCGAGCACAATAGTAAATTTAGTTTGATCCATAATGCTGAAGATGATTTATAAATTATATCAACCGTTATGGCAAGGCACTGATCGTGCGTTCTCACTCTGGGTTCTTGCGTTAGGAGTTCTTTGGTGGGGAGTCTGGTTCGGACGCCGAGGTGCCGACAGTGGGGGGCAAGGAGGGGCAGTCGGGCAGGGGCAGGGGCAGCGGCAGGGGCGGAGGCGGGGGCAGGGGGCGCGGCACGGAGCTGTGCGCCGGCGGGATGTTGAAGTGGCGCACCGCCGCCTCCAGAGCTACGCTGTTCCCGCTGAAGTATGCGGACACGGCGTTGTGGAATAGGAGAAGCTGCTTGTTCATCACTTTTATCTGCAAAACGAGAATTGTCTAAAATTAAATGCTTATTTAAGTTTAGGCTCCTGGGGTCAGGCCCACACTATGACTACGGTCAGGTAATCATTAGAATCATTTGATTGGTCTTAAATATCAACATTTCTAGTATGTATCCATAATAACGATTTGGGGATATTTGTGGTATATTCAGGTTGATGGAGAGTGTTGGTACTCGTAAGATTTTCATGCGGAGATAAGAACGGTACTGACCCGGTTCTGGTGCAGCAGCTGCAGCTTGACGGCGGCGTCGCTCCGAAGCCGGTCGTACTGCTGCCACAGCCGCGCCGTGTGCGCCGCCAACGCGTCCCCCCCGGCTGCCCCCGCCCCTACCCCTGCCCCTACTGCCGCCCCCGCGACTGCCCCCGCGCCGCCCCCGCCAGCGCTCTCCAGCTCGCTGCGGTACGCGTCGTACTCCACCCTGTTACCACACGGTACTTATTAAAACCAAGCTTTTTAAGGATACAAGTACCTTCGAACTGGGTAGTGCATTTGAATACGAATTAATTTGGCTCGAGCGCACTTGTATAGTGTAAAAGCGGTTTAACCGCACGCTAATTACCTATATGACATAAAAATTTATAATAAGAACCCAATCAGAACTCTTAGAATGCTATGAAAAAGGAAGGAGTGGGAAATTTTATTAATGGCTTTCGTTTCTAGGGCTATTTTGGCAGTTGAATGGCATGAAGTTAGCCATTTGTGATGCGTAAAGAGAATTTTGTAAATTAGTAATTATAAATTGTAAATAAAGTAATTTTGAGTATATTGCGCATCAAAAGGACTAACTATTTTTTTCAAAACCTCTTTTGAGCCTCACATGGCTCTGGAGTGTAGAATGTTGGGAAGTTATTATAATGGCTTTTGTTTCTTTTTTTCTTTTTTCAGTTTGTCAAGGTTATGAAGGTCTTGGGCACATGTCTCACCTGGCAGCTTCGTACTGCCTCACGGTAAGCAGCGTGTCTTCGATGGTCTTGTGCGTGAGTGTGCTGAGCGCGTTGTTGAAGAAGTGTAGCGCGCTCAGCAGCGTCTCGCCGTTGCGCGTCAGCGAGCGCTGCGTGTCCGCGTTGTACAGGAACCTGGGACACAGACAACAGTGTCTTAGTTAGTTTATATAGTGCTATACCAAAATTCCATATATTTTTTATTTCTTTTCTATAAAATCACAAGGATCACTTATAAACATCTTAAAGCTTGGTAATTTAAGTTCCACGCGCCGAAGCTTAGATCTGGCCACAAACTCAGCTGGGTTCCAAGCTTTTTTCAATCCCTCTTCATCATAAAGCTCCAGTGCGGTCCACACTAAGAAATAGTCAGTATAAAATCCAACCAAACAAGCAATGCGACACTTCTCTTCAAATCACTAAAAAACATTAGTCATTGAACATGTCTGGTAACTGAAATATTTCCCCTGGAGGTGGAACTATTGGTGTTTGGATCCGGGTGTTGTTGCAGCATGTAGTGCAGAGGCAGAGGATCACTAGTGTGCACTCACTGGTCCCGAAGCTCGGGAGACTTGTGCGCCAGGTCCGCGAACACGTCGGCGAGCGCGCGCTGCGTGGCGTGCTGCGCGCCCAGCTGCGCCGCCAGCGCGCCGCTCAGCCGCAGCACCTGCCCGTACTTGCGCTGCGTCTCGCGCACCCCCGAGATCTGCGCCTCCAGCTCTGCAACCAAACTACTAAGTTTCAAGTTCAAATATTTATTGCAATCATATTGTACAAAAGCTACATGAGAATAGTGACAACAGGAGCCTCGGTAGGGCACCGGTAGGCATTACATACTCTACTGTTTTACTGATGATATTCCACTGCTGATATCAATTGCCATCTATGAACTAGAATTCAACATGATGTTCCCTCTCACCTGTATCCACAGTCCGTGAACTCTTGCCAAGTTTTTCGTACAGTATCTGCTTAGTGCACTTGTAGGTGGACACTCCCCAGCTGCGTATGGTCTCCAGCTTGGAGCCCCCTGCCCGGAGCAGTGTGCTTGTTCCTGCTGTGCCATTCTGAGATTCTGAAGCTGAATACAATGTTAATTTAGCATAACAATGGTTCAATGCAGTCTAATGGTGATAATATTTGTCAGTGGAAATGTAATAGATGAGGAAGAAAGTTAATATTTCAACTAAACTACTTAAATTAAACTAGCTCTGTAATTTGATTGTTTAACCCAGAAACTCCAGAAAGCTATGAGCCAAGATTGATGATTCATCGGATCTTCAACTGTTTGTTAGATGTTTTCAACCGTTGGGGCCACAACTCAACTCAAATAATTTAACCCTGTTTAGCTCATTCTGATTGAAAGCCGGTCTCATTAGTGATGTAAGTAAGTGAGCTAACTTACCGTATGTGGGTGGAAACGGCATGGAGTGCGACGTGGGGAACTTGGCTTCCGTGCCCGACGTGATGGAGTCCGAGGACTCGCGAATTGGTGGTGTGTCTTTGAGCATTTCGTGGATACTCCGCTCCGATTGCCTACGCAACACCACACTTTATTCTCTAGTAGAACACCGCAAAGTAGAACAGATTAAGTTGGAAAGATGCTAAGAATATAAATATCGGCAAAACATTATAGATTTTCTTGTGAAAATACAACTTACCATTTGGACATGATGCCGGCGTAGAAACTCAACACAAAACCACAGAATATTGCTTAGTAATATCAGCAGTTATTATAACAACGATTTATACATTTTTTCAGTCTAAATACAACAAAATAGGTAAAGAATCTCGTCAAAAAGGCTACGGCCGCAACGGCAAGTTCAGTTTCCACAGTGTACAAAAAAAAACATGTACCAGTGTTGCCACTTGCCGACAGGGTTGAAATTAGTTTTTTTTTTTATGTCAGCAAGTGCTTCTTCTTTTAATTTGTGTCAGCAAGTTCAGTTTTATTGCGTAAATTTGGTGGCAGTTTATCCAATTTAACTTGTTTACTTAGCACAAGTGTTAGTAATTGAAATAGAGGGGTAATGTTGGTTGGTAATTTAGTCAAAAACTTTCCAGGAGAATTTTGAAAGAAAAGTCATCGTTTCTTTCCAAATTTCGTTTGTTTACGTTGCTAAGCGACAATCAAACTAATACACTTGAACCTGGCAAAATTGTGGCAAACTAGCCACAGAGGCCATAAAACAAAAGAAGAAGAAGAAGAAGTAGTTCAAATCTAAAGTCAGCTGACAGCTGTTTATTTATTTATTTATTTATTATTATTATGGATCACCAACGAAAGATACACAGGCATACAAATTTTTAGCTGTTATAAATAAATGAAAAAAAAACCTAACCGCTGCTCACTTTGCGTTGGGGTCTTGTCTTGGGCATTTTCCAGCGCAAGGAATGCTTCCATGTTTTATACTTCGTAGTTGTTATGTCTCTTTCGCCTAGTAATTTAGCTTGCTAAAGTGCCCTTCAAACCTAAACACAGTAATGCTTGCACACTACAGCTTGAAGGTAGAATATCTGGCACTGCGGTGGTACCCCCCAAGATGGACTCTTGCTATAGAGTTTATTTTGTATGAATGTGACAGCATAATGACAGTTCGCTGATTGAAATCGGATTGAAACCAAGTTACGCAATCAGGGGGCAAGTGACAGTGATTGAAGTGGTTTCTTGGACTAAATCTAATCTACTAATAATATTATGTGAAAGAAGATTTGTATGTTTGTATTTTTGTTTGTTGCCTACGAATAAACTCAAAAACTTATTTATTATTTATTTAAGTATTAATAGTATGGATCACCAACGAAAGATACACAGGCATACAAATTTTTAAATTACAGAGGTACTCAGGTCAGGTGCTCTCTCAACTAAAGGTGACCACATCATGCACAAAAATAAAAGTTATTGTGAGTTCAACTGAAAACTGACTCTAAACATCACTAGAATAAGAAAAATAAATATAAGTTTGAAATAAAGTAGGTCTGATGTAATAGGTAGGAACCTAGTTACATATGAAATTAATTAAATTACAAAATCGCAGTCATGGACTACCCAGAATAGGTATTGTAAACATTATTGTAAACTTCGTTCGATTTCAAAAATTCTTTCACCATTAGAGTGCTAGAATGCTACATTATCCCTGAGTAGCTTAAGCTATATTTTATTTTAGAAAATATTTTTTATATAGTTCCCTGCTAAAACTCCAATAATGTAACCCAAGGTGTTGATAGATACAGGCGTTACTTTGCGAAAATCCATTACTAGATAAAAAAAACAGACGAAAAATCTCTAATACGCCGCTTAACCTTTTAATTAATGAGTCACACAGTTAACCTCAAAAGAAAAATATCGACACGTGTTTCATCCCTCCACGGGACATCATAGATAGATAGATAGATAGATAGATAAATCATTTATTTGTATCTTCAAAACACACGTACATTTTAAAGTGCAAAAAGGCAAACCATACAGTTTCTTAACACTAACATAAATCAGGTAGGAATGTATTTGCCCTAAACATTGACCTCGTAAAAACAAGCTAGGCACCTACCTATGTATGTACCTAGGTATTTAAAACTAAAAAGCACGTGTGTGTTGCAGTTGACAAATAGGTTATAGCTCAGCGATAATATTGCTCAAGGAGCAAACACTGATTCAGCTATCACCTTCGAGATGACGAGACGAGAGTGTAAAAGTACCTACAATTTGTGGAGTCTGTAATGTGTAATGTGTAGGAGTGTGTCATATGGACCATCGACTTGTTCTCCGGCAGACGTGTTGCTCCGTCGAGCTTGAGAGTTGCTTTGTTTGTCACTTTGGCTCCAGCGCACACACGGGTGCTTAAGTTTTCATTGCATCCGTGCGAAGCCGGGACGAGCCGCTAGTATAAAATAAAACCTGCTAGACTCTAGGCTAGATCGTCAAATAAAACAAATTGTTGTCAAGTACCAGGTACGTAACTGATGTACCTAATATTTATTATTTCTTTCCACAGATAATTTTAAAAGTACCTAGTGTTTTGTAAATACATAATAGAAGTAGGTAAGTACAGTACTTAATTAATTATCGAATTACCCACATAGTATTCTAGCTAACTATGCTCAAGGACGACAGATCAATCGACCGAAGATATGTGAAAGCGTGAAAGCGAGCTGATCAATCTCGAATAACATTTTATAATCTATTAATAAGTCAATGTAATCACTCAGTGCAAAATAATTGTTAAATTAATTACCTTCCTACGTGTAAATAATTTAAACTGTTCACTTTGATAGGGTGTCATCGCGCTAGCAAATAATAATAAGGGTTCCCGAAATGCTCTATTTAATTATATTTATATTTAATTTTATTGAATTATTATAGATATGTAAGTATACTTTTAACTAGTGGAACTAATACTTAATTAGGTAAGTACCTATGTAATTTTATCTGAAATACCAGACCGTTTGATAATAATAAAAATCCTTGAGCCATCTCGATTCACATTTTGATTGCCGAGAGAGAGCTCAAGATTCCACTTCTTACGAATATGGTGTAGATACTTATTTATGTGTAGTACTAGTACTTACCTAAACCTACTTATATATAAACCTTCCAGCTCTATTCTCAAAAGAGTTTTCGAGAATCTACCTACCTAGCTTGTAAGAGTTACGAGTCTTTGGTACTTTTGCGAAGTAGGCCTATCAAGTGAGGTGACTTAGACGACCACGATTGATGATGGTGGTAATATTATAGTAACTATTAGCTATGTATTGTCATGGAAGCTCTAATTGAGCTAGTGCTCAGTGTCCACTGTTCTGTTCAGTGTTTAGTGTTCAGTGTTTCCTGTTCTGTTCAGTGTTTAGTGTACAGAACATATTTACTGTTCTGTTCAGTTGTTAGTGTACCTACAATGTTCACTGTTCTGTTCAGTGCTTAGTGTTCAGTTTTCACTCTTCTGTTCAGTGCTTAGTGTACAGGACATGTTCACTGTTCTGTTCAGTGCTTAGTGTTGAGTGTTCACTGTTCTGTACAGTGCTTAGTATACAGGACATGTTCACTGTTCTGTTTAGTGCTTAGTGCTCAGTGTTCACCGCTCTGTTGAGTGTTCAGTGTTATGTTCAGTGTTGAATAATGAGCAGCGCGGCGGTAGCGGGGGCGGGGGGCTGCACGCTGTCCGAGGTGAGCACGAGCGTGTCGGGCGCGCAGCATGACGTCTTCATCGACATCGACTCCTGCGATGTCTTGTGGCTCTGCAACCAAAACCAGGGCTTTAGCACCGGTTCTTCGTTTCGAATTCCTAAACGTTTGACCGTACCTATATATCTACGTAAGTCATCATCATGACCAGCCCATGTTCCCATAGCAGGGGCACTGGCCTACCCTCAATTGAAAGTGATAATGCAGAATTGTAGATAGATGGATTTAACAAATAGAGTCTTTTGAATTTAGTTATTGGATATGCCGGTTACTTCACTCTACCCGTATAATTATCTATCTTACACTGTAACGCTTGCAATTATATTATGTGCCAGAGGTATGGCTCGCGGATTGCCATCCTGAGAGGTAGATCAAAAAAAGTATCCATGCCTGTTACACCGGTAACTATTTTATTCTTCGAACTGGAATACACGTAAGTATTACTGGTTTTGGTTGGCGGCAGATATAATAGAAATCCTGAGCCATCTCGATGCTCGTTGCCAAGCTCGTTAGTGAGCTAGCTCATAAAATACATCAAGCACTAGGTTGTATGTACCGCGTACTTCCAAGCGCTAGCGGGAGGCTACCTCGGCTCACCATCTGCGCTCAGTCTGTCCAAACACACCACTTTCACTCCTTCCACACTCATTCTCTGAAAAAGAAACCAACGTTTTCTGATTCGCTAATGAGTGGATGCTTATCGAGGAAACGCAGCGCAGCAACTATAACCTTTGTAAATTTATGGTCTATGGTTTATAAAGTGGGCTGCGCAAGCACAGCCTACATGGTGGATAATTCCAACTTCTTCATTGCGTCTATTGCGTAAAAGTTTAGGGTGCTACCCGGGAGCAAATTATTTTAACCTTTCACTGCGCTGTAGCATCCTATAATTGGAGAAACACAGCTAAAAGCCTGAAAAATGTTGTTTTACTTAAACATGTAGGTATTGTGATTTTTTCTAAATTAAATTAAAAAAAATATACTGAATGTGTCAAAATTACGACAATGCAACTGTAAAATTGTTGTCATTTTAAAGTAGAAATGGGGCACAAAGTGATGATCTTAACTACATGCGAAAGATTGTGAAACGGAAATAAATATATATCCTCTCGACGAACAGTCCAATGGCAAATCGGTCTTATGAGAAGGGTTGCAACTGTAATTTGTTGTCCTTTCAGAATACTGACACAAAGTGATGATCTAGACTTTGCGTGACTGCGTGAGTTATTGTTACCCGCTTGAAGCAGGACGCGACGGAGTGGCAGAGCGTGGCCAGCGGCTTGCGGCGCCGCATCAGCACGTACAGGATGGGGTCCAGCACGTAGTTCAGCAACATCAGCACGTCCGACAGGTTGGCCAGCGGGCTCAGCCGCGCCCAGTGCCGCGGCCCCAGCGCCAGGTACAGCGCTGTCGTCACCTGGAACAGAGCACAATGTCCTATGACATGACAACTCGCCTTCGGGCATGAGTCGCCGTGGCGTACTTTGAAAAGGGAGTCAACAAGTAAAGCTGTTTATAGGTATCCGGTTGCCAACTAATAGTCTTTGCCTGCCTAGTCTATCTACCCATAAACTGTTCTAAAATATTGTTTAATCAAACCTAGCAAGCTACCCCCTAATAGTAGGTACCTATGTGATTTTGGTCTCTCCAATGTTGATGGGAAAATATTTATTTTCGGCTCTATTTTTTGTAAGAGTCCTGTTTAGAAGAACGAGATACTCTTTAATTCCTCGCAGACGTACAGAATGTTGATTCTCGCATTTTTTCGCTACTAATTTAAAATCGATAGGCTCGTATCTATAATACTAATTGAAAACAAGCCATTATTGAAACAATGAAATATTTCCGTGACTTGCGACAGTAACAACTCCTGCATACAAATGTGGCACATGTCCGACAACAATAAAATATTGTTGACGTCTTGACGAGCAGAAACTGAACACCTTCGAGGTTCACAGAGTTTAGTGAACCTGCAGTCACTAATTGACAATGAACCTCATAGGTTTATGAACTGAGGAAAACTCATCGTCGTCCAAATTAAAGTGCCTATTAACTTGATGAGAACATTCAGAAAATACCTTCGTATTTTTTCTGGCTGGTAGCAGCTTAGATAGAAAAACACTAGCAAGATGTGGAAATGTTTGCACTCGTGGGGTGAGAATTGGATTAGGTATAGTTAGTTTACCGGAAAGTTTCCGCTTAACATACAACTAAAATGTCCAAAACGGTTTCAAATACTATTATCTTTTCAAAACTGTATTTGCACAGTCTAGTCTACTCAGACTATGTCTTTAACATTGAAAATGGTTCTAAGTTGCATAGGTCCGACCTTACGATCACTGCCTATCTTTAGTGGCTATATGCTTGCTGAATGCCAGTAGGGCCCGACAATAACAGACAGTAATTTAACAATTTGTCGTCATTATGGCCCTTGGGTTATCTGCATCGAAAGGAGGTCAGTAATGGGATTGCATTCATCATGCATAATTGGAGCTAGGAGATTTTGCCACCCTGAAAGACAGCTTTGTCTGTCTCCTTGTTTGGATTTAATGCACATGTCGGTTCGTTGTAAGTCCAACAGAATAAACATTTTGTTCAGAATATTTGTTGGCAACAATTTGTGCCGCAATAAATGTTCTGAATAATTTTCTTCTTACGAGTCCACCAGAACATACATTTGTTCAGCACAATTCAGAACTCGGAATCGCACCATTAGATATCACAAATATTTGAGTCATTGCCCAATCTCTACCTATCTATTTCAAGGTAGTTATGTTTGAACTCTTTCGCTTGTTCGCACTTTGCCTAGGCTCGAGTACCTACTACCTACAAAAGACCGCTGCACCATTCTCGCATACAAATAGCTACAATCGAACCTTTACGAGCTGATTGAAACGTGGCTGGACTGCGAACGCAGACTTACCTAGATTATTGAACAGTTTTTACGTGATGATATATGCCTAGATTTGCACAAAGGCAGGTAACAAGATGTCACAATGTGTCAAGATGTTTGCTCGCGCTCGCGTAGCACTAGAAAGTAAGTAGGTACCTATTTAAATGAGTACCGGTTGTCTAGTGGTAGTGACCCCGCCTTCCGATTCTAAGGTCGTGGGTTCAAATCCGTTTGTGCACCACCAAAAAGCTATTGGTACTCTTCCACAGAAATCGTAATAAGTACGTACTCTTCGTTCTGCAACTCCCACCACTTTTACTTTAGGTGAATTTTGGTACAGTCAACAGAGTTATGGTTTCCTGGCAGTGAGCATGTAACTCACCATCTGAGGAAGCCAGCAGATCATAAAGAGCACGGAGAGCATGGCCATGAGCCTGCTGAAGGCCACCTCCTCGGCCGTGGCGGCGTTGTGGTGTACGGGCTGGTCTCCGCTGGCGAGCGTGCGCTGGCGCAGGCGACAGCTGCTCTTGGACACGCGACGCACGAGCGGCGCCGCGCCGCGGGGCGTGCTGATGGCGTACAGAGCCTGCATCACCGCCAGGTTGCAGTATACTAGGACCACGCATAGTAACGTGCCTGGGGGATAACAAGCGATAGAATTTTTTTATATTTTTTTATTGGATACTAGCAGTTTGTCCCTTTGCACGGGTACGATGAAACCACACCCGTGCGAAGCCGGGGCGGGTCGCTAGTAATAAATATAGCCTATGTTAGGGATAATGTAGCTTTTTAATGGTGAAATAATTTTTTAAATCGGACCAGTAGTTTCTGAGTTTATTCGTAATAAACAATAATGCAAAAATACAAATTTTCTCTATTTCTAATATTTAGTATATATAGGTAGACGAGCGTTTGCCCACCACCTCACCTGATGGTAAGTGATGGTGTGGTCGATGATAGAGCACGTTTGCCTGGAAAAAACCTGTTCACTCTAGCCTTGAAGACTCCTAAATTGTCCGGAATAACAGACACAGCAACGAGTTCCATTCTTTACTCGTGCAGTCGTGCTAATGAGAAAAGAAGATAAAAAACATTTGGTTCGGCATGGTGAGATTTTATCAGTTACGTTCAGTTTAGTTTTAAGAGTAGTAGAGTTCTCTGTGATAGAGCTCGCCCGGGGAAGGACTACCACCATACTTATTTCTGCCGCCAAGCAGTAATGCTCGCATTGCTGTGTTCCGGTGTGAAGGGTGTGGTTTCCGGTGAAATTACTGGCACATGAGGCTTTCGAACTTAGCCTCAAGGTGGCAACCCGCGAGTGATACCTCTGGTATAGCAAGCGTCTATAGGCTGCGGTAACCGCTTACCATCTTGTGGGCCGTACGCTTGGTTGCCACTTCAGTTGTATAAAAAAAAAGTTACAAGTATCTACACACAAGGACTTTTAATAAAATAAATTAACAAAGGTAATAAATATTATGTCATCTACGATTATAAGGGTTAGGGTAATAAACGTCTTTAGGTCAAGATGTCAATGGGTAACATGGTATGGTAAAATAGCACAACTCTCGACGAATCAATCAATCAAATCTCTTTGATATTCTTGTCCTTTGATAGATCCGGTATTTCTATAATAGTCGTTTGCCTAGTTAACCCAGTAACCACTGAACAGTGAACAAGCAGTCATTACTGACTGGGAACTTTGTGCATATTGATTTATTATAGGCTCTACTAATTATAATATTCTGTGACTCTACGCGAGGATGGCTCTATCTACATAAAGGTAAGTAGGTAATTTTTGTTGTAATAAGAACACAATCAAATGTCAGTTTTCCGGGACTTATGGTTTGAGCTGATTTTTAGTCAGTCAGTCAATCAGTCAGTCAGTAACGCACGGAACGGTTCCGCAGTTGGTTAGTGTGACTCGCCGGCGCTCGTCGTAGTTCAGCCCCAGCACCCGAGCACACGCCAGTCAACCCATCAGTCAGTCAGTCGTTGCATCAGGGTGTCACTCACCGAACAGCACGTAAACAGTCGCGTAGCTGAAGTCGACGGGCGCGGTGGCCTCGCGGTACCGCACGCAGACCCGCCGGCGCTCGTCGTAGTACAGCCCCAACCCCAGCACCGGAGCGCACGTCAGCGCGCCCGCCACCAGCCACGAGACCAGCAGCGCCGTGCGGATCACGTAGTACGTCACTTGCTGCAACACACCAACATGCACCATCACCTGCCGTCCGATTTCATTTCTAAAAGGCCGTTATGTTATATTAAACTCATATCACATAACAGCCTTTTACAAATCGGAAGGCTGATCATTACGGATATCATCGTGGCAGTGCCCTTCGAATGCTGTTGCCGCTGGACACGGTCTCGATAGAGTGTTCGCTTATAATCCACCAGCGTTTTAGGCTACAACAACGACAGCCAATAAAAATAATCAAAAAATAATAAAATCTTCTCTTTTAAATAAAAATGAATTGCTGTGCGTTATGCTGCTAGAACTCGAACACTGGACAGATTTGGCTGATTTTGGTCTTGAAATGTTTGTAGGATTCCAGGGAAGGTTTGAACGGCGAGAAATTATGGAAAAATTGCGAAAACATAAGACGAGTGGAACCGCGCGGATCAACTAGTAGGTAAATAAAAATAACTCGCATACATAAGCAATTAGTTATATGTCAGTAATTCCAAAATACCACTCATGATGACAGCCTTCTAATGTTTCCACACGTAGTGCTCATATTCTCTCTGGTTTCCACTGCTGGGACACTAGCCTATTCTTGAACGAGTGATTGGGTCCACCACGCGGACCCAATGGAATGGTGGATGGCTCATGTCTTTTAATTTTTTTAGTTCTAGGACATGCCGGTTTCCTCACGATGTTTTCCTTCACCGTATGAGATCACTGGCATTGCGCACATACATGCAGTAAAAAATCCATTGGTGCGCTCGGATTCCAACCCAATAAAAAACCAATAAAATTACCCCCTTTTTTCTTTTTGGGTAAAATCATCGTTGTCACAAAACACAGAACTAGATCTAGTTCTGTGTCTAGTTCTGTGACTAGATCTTGTTCTGTGTCACAAACTTATCTCCTATCTCGATATTCTACAACTACCTAGCATTATTGACCAACAGCCTGCGAGGTTGCGAATAAGCTCTAGCTCTACAGTGCTGCACGTCCAGATCAACCGAGTTACTGACTCACGGACAAAATGCTCACCAAAACACACGTGCAATTTCATAATTCCATCCGCCCAATAAATGATTCTATGTCGGGATAAATAGAAAAGGTAATAACGCGTTATAATCCCGCAAATATTAAAAAAAATCTATGAGAGCTTTTAAAAACCATTTTTTTAAGTTTTTTAAGTACATGGTACCTAGTAACCTTTCTACCTAGTACTTACCTACCTGATGTTGTTGTAAATGTGTAAACTAAAGAGGTGTGACGTAATCAAACGAGTCAGTTTTGAAATAATGCTAGACAATCCACACAATCCACACAGCATCATCTAGCCCCAAGCTAAGCTGAGCTGTGCTAAGGTACTAGATGACTGATAATATACTTAATACAATGCAGTACATAGATAAATATTTTTTATTATACATAGAAAATACCCAAAACACCTGAACAAATATTTGTAGATCGTACAATCATTTGTCCCGAGGCGGGAATCGAACCCACAACCTCCGCGTCGCAGGCGGACCTTCGCCCGCTGCGACTGCGAGTGCGACACATCGGTCGTACAGGCAGATTTAATCGTTGCTGCACTGTAGGTCCGTTTTCCTCGTGTTTCAACTCTATAGCAGAGTCGAGTGGGAAGTGAGAACTACGCGCAAACGAATTTTCTGATGCTTACTTACTAAGTCTATAGATAATAATTTAACTTTCAATGGGTCACCAGTCCACTATTGAATACACTAACTAATGAACGTATCTATGCACTGTGAGCAGTGACGCAATTTAACGTTTCACAATGTTTTTGGTAGGAAAGGAACCTGATTGTGTGGCGTTAAATAAATATTTTTCTATTCTATTCTATTCTGATTGATAGGTACTACCTACCTAATCTAAGTAAATAATAAGCGCTCGCAGTTATTTGCTAGTTTGTATGAGTCAGTGGCCAACTCTGGAGACGGAGTTTATAGGCCGCCCGAAGGCCTCAACTCAATCAATAAAAAATACAGTTTGCAGTCTGGCATCTTCAATTAAGGTGCATAATTTGCTCAAATACGAAGTGATTGATATTTTAAATTCGTGTTGAATTGAAAAGTAGAATTTCAAAGTAAGCAGTTACGTGAATTTGGGCTCGATCTTCATGATCAAGATCGAGTTGTGTAAATTATTGCTACTTTTACAACTGGACTATTTGAATCCCGGACACAAAACCTCAACTCTAAAATACAATGTTAATTCGATTGCAGCAACTCATCCTATGTTTACAATCCTCCTCATGCATTCATTTTAATCGATTTGGTATTAAAATCGAGTAGATTTTAGAATTACCTGCGTCATGGCGTCAATGACACAGATTACAAATTCAGATCGCGAAAATAAACACTCGGCGACCTATATCTAAAGGATTGCGCAATTTCAACACGTACCTATATTACCTAGTAGGTCTTATTTTATAAGGACATTATTATAATTTTTTATTCAAACATCAAAGAAGCCACAGGTATTTTATGAGAAAAAAGCAAAAAATTTTATATGTCTTTATGTTTATTGTGAGGCGTTAAATAAATATTTTTCTATTCTATTCTATTCTATTCTAAAAATAGGCATTGATGAGATGACCAAACAACAACATAACAATATGATAGTACTACACCAGTTGACGAAATTTCGTTTGAGTTGGGCGTGATACTCCCACAAACAACTAAACTTTCATTAAGATTTGAAATGTTTAGGAAGTCGGTTATTTTAATAAAGCATTCGTAAATTTATTTTGCAGTTCTAATCCCAAACAAATTACGATCTTAGAATCATGACCACTAGACAAACAATATTGATCTCGAATTCCAACTCAACTATGGCTACTAGTTGCTAAAGCAGTTGCAAAGTCTACAAAGAGTGTGTTGAGGCATTTAATATCTGGCTTACTAGAGGGTTCTAGAGGTCAAGTTTGTTTTCAGTAGCTTCAGCTTTATTTCTTGGCTATATTTACAGACGTAGCGTAGGCGGAGACTTACTTTAACTGTTATTAATCAACTATATTATATATGTATGTACCATCCCGGCTCGCGCGTCACACTGCCGAGTGTGAATGGAGAGGCTGCTAACAGAAAGCTTCACTAAGTGCGGTCAAACATTTTGGTATCACGGAAATCTGGATCTTGAAGAGACACATTCCATGTCTTTTAAGGACCTCGGTGGGTGATGATTGAGATGAGAAGTGAGAGGTCGCGGGTTCGATTCCCGCTGCGGGAAATGTTTGTAACTTTGAACAGGAATAGATACAGCGAGCATTACTGCTTGGCGGGAGCTACACAGTTATGGTGGTATTACGTTGCCGAACGAGCTATATTACAAAAAACTCTAGTACTCCATGATAACGTAGGAGAGTTTTAATCGTGTGACAGATTGACCCAATTCAAACCCATTTTCTTGGAATCGGTCTTTCCCTACTGTTTTTTGTTTTTGGGGACAGAGTCTCGGCCGATCTTAGAATATTGGAATAACAAAGTAAGCATCATCAGCAGTGACTCACTGAATAATTGAATGTAAGTTTAGTTGTCGGTTCGTTTCCGGAACACAATTAGAATAGCACTTCCCTGGTATGCTGGGCACGCGCGTGCGAGCGGAGTCTGTTGATTACCTGCCTACATTGTTCGCGCGCGGAGTTCAGTAAAGGCATTTTTGTTATTAGATTAGTGTGGCTAAAATAACACAGCGGGCATGCAGATGCAAGCTATTGTGCTACCGCGTGACATATTTGACATAAAACAAAATAGCATCAACAAGATAGGTACTCAGCATAATCTTCTGCTGTTGCATTCATTTTTACTTCTTCGTTTGGCAAAAACGGTAATAACTTCTTGAGTTTCTAGACTATGTCTATGTTATCTGTGACTATGTTTAGGCAACAGAGTTTGAGAATTTGCTTTTGAAGTATTTATATATTTACCTATTCGATTTTATATATAAATCAGGGCGTAAGCTTATGTAGGAATTTAATTTATCATTCAAAATAATAAGTGGAACTATTTATAAATTTTCCTGTTTTCCAATCTGAGAGTGATGGATAGGTTACTTACCTATCAATAGAATGCAATTTGGCGGTCGAAGCACTAAACATATTTTGGTTTATGAGTTTGTTATTAGCGAATTGGATTAGGATTCGCAAGTGACCCAGTTAGTTATGTATCTTGGGAATAAACCTGAAAGAGAAATTGTTACCTAGCAAACGATTAAATCAAGTCATAGTCATAGTAATAATATTTATTGGCCATAGGAACACTAGGTACACTTGGTTTCGTTATAGCAATAATGTATACTTAGGTACTATAGATAAGACATAATTAGGTAGGTAGGTATAACAACTAACCCAAACTAACACAAAAATAAATAAATTCTAATGATAAAGTACGTAGGTATCGCTATGTAGGTACAAGGAAATATGCTAAAGTACAAGAAAATTGACTTCCTTGGATTCAATAGTTTGATTCTACTTACCTGCAAAATATCTTTGAGGAAAAGTTGTTTGCTAAAGCACGCAAAAGTATACATAGGTAAGTACTTGTTTGCTTGCATCGAAATTATCACTTCTACTCTGCCTATTGTTATACTACCTGTTGGGCTGGTCGTTTTAACGTTGGCTGGCAATGGCGCGGGAACGGCAAAACGACACGAGTTCAAGGACACTTTCGAGTGCTCTGAGGCTATAATAACTTTAGAAGGGCTCTATAACACTCGTTTTTATTTAATTTTTGTTATTGTGTAGGTCTCAATCACAAACCAAAAAACGGACGGAGCGCGCGATGCATGCTAATTGTGATAAGTTTTAGTGAGACTAGTTAGTCTCACTTGGTCAAGCGGCTCTCCATTCATCAGTGTGAAGTCATCGTGCGCACGTCTCTTACACTTATAATTAAAAAATGGTGTATTGTGTGTTGAAAGGCTGCTGTAACACCACGTATATAATCATTAATCACGTATAATACATAAGCCGCTCACGCAAACATCACTTGAAAATAATTTTGAATAAAACTATCATTATACGTGTTGTTATTCTAAGATTATTACTATATTGTGGGCAAGTAGGTTCTGTACTTAGAGTCTGAACAATAAGTCATTTACCGTCGTTTGTCATTCCTCATTTGGCAAAGAATCAGTCATCGCAAAAGCGATGACTCCATAACACTTGTTTGGCGTAATGTCGTTGTTTGTGATAAAATAACTGACATCGTGACCATGTTAATAAATTATCTACAAAACGTCATCATCATGAAAGGCAGCCTTCTAAATTACTCTCGAGCGTGAGTGATTGGGCCAATATCTCATAATCCACCACCTAATGTTGAACCCAAATAATACAGATTGGGGGATATCTTTTGGAGCCTATCTATTGAATTTTTTATTCTTGGATATGCCGGTTTCTCTCTTTACCGTTTGAGAGCTCATCACTTTTCAAATATAAATATTGCTCTAAATCCCTCATCGCTAGACTGTGTCTCTGTGTGAGCTCTCAGAGCTCTCAGCCAGAGCAAAACGTGTAACGCAATAAATATAGCAATAATATGTTAGCTCTATCCTAGTTATACTCGTAGTTAGTAAAGTGGTTAAAAACTAGCTAGGACTAATGGAACGCCTAGCGACTTTGTCCGTGTTTTTTTTACACTTTAATCTTCCAGGTGTGTTCTGAAACCGGAACTGGTTTGGCTGTGCGCTGATTGTCAGTCAGCCAACGCAAGAGCTTTCAGCAGAATCCTTTTGTTTCACTTCAGTTCAAAAGGAAACCAGAAAAAATGTCACATGCCCAGAGTCTCAACAAGGTGACTTTTATGTCGTTGACGTTGAGAAATTGATGACCCAATCATTCTCGCTCGAGAGTAGGCCTGTGTTCCAGCAGTGGAGACCACAGATGTAATATGTATATTGACAATATAATTTTCAACACACTTGCTTATAAAGTGGCTCTATGGTCATCGCAATTAGGCACAGAATGACACCCATAATCAAACTATGACTTTTTCAATTTTTATTTTGTTATTTTATTCACAAGTGTGTTGAAAAACGTCGTATGATACACGTGTGTATTGATGATTACCGTCCTCGGCTATCTTAAGACCCTCGCCTACGGCTCGGGTCTCATTGGCGCCTCAGCGGTAATCACCAATGTTACACACTAGTACCATAATGTACATTATCTGTGTTGGAACATAGACATAATAAACTAAATTAGATGTGTTATAGGTATAATAATTAGTATACCTTCTGGTAGAGGAAGGGTCGCGTGAGCGCGAGGAAGCGCTCGAGCGCCATGGTGACGGCGATGCACACGCTGCCGATGCCGAAGGTGCGCAGCACGACGCGCGCGCCGCAGTACCAGCGCGCCTCGCGCGCGCCCGCCACCTGCTCGCCCACCACCATCGCGCACATCATGCCCACCTGCACACACACACACACACACCTTACAATCACAATATGAATTATTCTATTATTGTTATTTTTTCACACTGGTAATATTAGTGCTAAAAGACTGGGTGACGGCAGGAAAAAACAGAGTAGAATAGAAGAATCTGGAAGAAGCCTTTTTTTTATACTACTAAAGTGGTAACCAAGCGTACGGCCCACTTGATGGTCAGCGGTTACCGTAGCCTATGTAAGCATGCAACATCATAGATATCACTTGCGTGTTACCACCCTGAGACGTTAGATGGTAAGTCTCATGTGCCTTTAATTTCACCGGAAACCATACCATTCGAACCGGAACACAGCAATGCGAGCATTACTGCTTGGCGGCAAAAATAGGTATGGTGGTAGTCCTTCCCCGGACGAGCTCTATCACAAAGAACTCTACTACTCTTAGCCTTCACCAGAGAGGGGTTCTTATTACTAAACAGATCAAAAATAGTATTTTGAAAACTTAGATAGGTACATAAGTAAGTAAAGTATAAGAAAATATATGGCTTTTTATTATTAGTATGTTAGTAACTGTTTCTTCTCCAGATAAATAAAATAAAATAAACAATACAACTCGCGAGCACAATCTTTTATAAGTGAAATTCATAATATTTTTATTCACAAGGTGAATTAGCTAGGCTATAATTAGCTAAGCGAGACATTTACTGCATTTTAGAGAGCTGTCCTGCTCATCACGCCCAAGATCCTCGTCAGATATTTCAAATAAAAAAAGAACCTTCAAGAAATACTATTACTTTGCCCTCTTTTGGAGAAAGTCCTTCAATCAAAAATCCCTGACGCCTCAATAGATCGCAAAACAAGAGTACTACCACAGATAACATAATACTAGCAGTTCTACCAATAAATGACAGACGCAAGGTAAATTTGCCAGAGTTGAAGCAGACGGTAGTACTAATATTATGTTCTGTGGCAGACGCTTCGTTAAGAGCTTCACTTGCTCGGTCGAAAACAAAAGTTTGTGCAAGAGAATAAGGGTGTGTATTTTAGCAAATGGTTTGACTGATTTGGATAAAACTTGACATGTAGATAGCTTGACTGAATGAACATTCTATGTGTTAAACTTGTGAAAAATTTACTGTTCCTGTAAGATAACATAAAAACTGCACGTGAAACCGCGGTATCTCGAGGTAGGTACCACGTCTCCAGGCAGTATATCGCTTCTAATAGTCCTTTAGTATGTTTTTAATAGTCACGTGCGGTACTGTGGGTATAAAGCACCCTTTACACCAGAGCAATCCGATATCTCTGATATTTATATGAGCCAGAGAAAAGATCTCCCTTTTTTCCAATTATTGAGCGCTAGTGTCCTGTCTTGTGGGATTCGCTCTGTGGTGGCTTTTTTGCCCAACTTTTTCCCAATGCTGATCCAAGATGCAGCAGTTTCCTGCCCAGTGCCACTATAGCTCGCGAATTTGTTGCCAAGACTGCTATTTGTGTAAGGTAGGTACAGTCAACAAAGAAAGTGGTCTATCACTTTTGACAAAGTTCCTTTGAAATCCTGTGACATTCAAATGAATCTCAACCTTATGGTGCTAGACCACACTTTTTGCTGACTGTACAGTCGTAACATGTAAAAAGGCAAGCGCAGTGCAGCAGTTGGATTTATGCAATTTTCGTCCCGAGTTTTTGGCGTACGCCGCTAGGACGTCTTTAATCGTCCCGCACGATAATTAAATATTTTTCCATATTCGTCCCACATACCAAAATTATTGTAAGTACACCGTAGCATTTAGCACCCCCTACCCAATTGCGTAGCGGAGATCATTTCGTAGCACTTGTCGTAGCAGGTAGCAGTGAGATCATGTGAATAAAACGCGTCAAATATTTTTTTTTATGTCAGCGAATGACGAGACCGTCAAGTCGTTTGCGTGGTGTTAAGCGCCACGCCTGGCCATACAGCTAAAGTGTCATCCAAAAATTTAAGTTTTAAAGTTCTGTGTGGCACTGCACTGCGTGTGTCACTCCGAGCTTTTACCTAAAAAACTTTACTAGGAGTTTTTAAACAAAAACTGCATTTTACTTGAAGCAATAGCTATTACTTGAGCCATTGATTGAGCTGCTTGACTGCTGGACATCACGCGACATCACACTATGATGCATGTGACTGAGGAATGAACTCCTATGAATCGAGTTATGTTAACCATTATTTACGTTGATGTACTTACGAGCAACTAACCATGTGATAAGATATCTATTTGAATTATGATAGAACATTATTATAACGATCGTACGTTTATCTGTTAGAATTACGATATATTTTTTATTTAATTAAGTACAAAAGGCAAAAGTACGCCCTGATGGTAAGCGATAAATTTTGCCAAATTGGATACTGTAAGTACATCTATTTCTAATAAATAGGCATGATTCGACCAACTTCTTTTCTTTAAGAGTAGTAGAGTTCTCTGTAAGAGTAGTAGAATTCTCTGTGATGGAGCTTGCCCGAGGAAGGACTACCACCATACCTATTTCTGCCGCCAAGCAGTAATGCTTGCATTGCTGTGTTCCGGTGTGAAGGGTATGGTTTCCGGTGAAATTACTGGCACATGAGGCTTTCGATCTAAGCCTTAAGGTAGCAACCCGCGAGGAATACCTCTGGTATTGCAAGCGTCCATAGGCTGCGGTAACCGCTTACTATCTTGTGGGCCGTACGCTTGGTTGCCACTTTAGTTGTATAAAAAAAAACTTCTGGAATAACTATTCCAGGCATAAGTAATGTCAAATACAAGTAAAACTGTCAGTTTACTCTCGAATAACTACGATTTATTCGGAGAATGCGTTTTCGAGTTTGGTCGACTCCAACCTTAGTGTTGTAGAGATTCTGGCAGACAGGGTGAATCCTGATACATATTTATACAAAGTTTTATAGCTCTCATCTATCTACCCCTATAATTTTGCCACAAAACGAACCACAACAAAGCGTGCATTGCATTTTGTTATTAGAACCCGTGAAGGAAAGCGACAAACATATAGCTGCGTCCACTTACCAAAGCAACGAGGTCGTTGGCGGCCAGGGTCGTCAGCAGCAGCAGATGCTTTCGGTTCCTCACCCTCCGCTCCCCCCTCCTCAGGGCCACGATAGCCGTGGCGTTCCCAATAATCCCTATTGCGTAGACAACTTTTACAATCATCCCGAACATCCTGCCCTTGGCCAGGGGGTTTGCTACTGTGGCGTTCACATTAGGAAAGTCAGTGAAGTTGAAAACATCACTTGTGTTGTATTGGTCCGTGTCGAAAGTTGTGAAATTGGAAGGATAATCCATTGTTGTTCTGAAGTCCATGTTGTTTTTGTAAGCGTATCGTTCGAGTCGTTTAGATTTGTGAACTGTGGCTCATCACGTAAGCTATGTTTAAATGTCCGTATCTGGGAACAATGAAATATAAAAAAAATAAGTAGGCTCACGATTACAATACTTACCAAAGTCCGATCTATAGCTCTTCAAATCTCTATATGTAGTGATTGAGATCCATGAGGATTTTTAAAAGGATTAGGTATATAGGTACTAGTGGCACGTTCAAATTATTATTGTAGAATCAGTTACAATAAAATAAGTAAAATTTGTTTTTTCTGATCCTACGAGAAAGCACACCATTTTAATAAAGTTTTTTCTTCCAGATTATCTTGAGCTTTACATGCGTAGGTCAGCATCACAAGCTTAGCTCGCCACATAACTGTGCAGGTAAACAAAGCAAATCAGAATCCGATATCGTCGTTACCGCTCAAACATCATATTAATCACTTGTTATGAGCATTAACGAGCTCCTACCACAGTCTCGCAAATATAAGCAATCAATCATCATCCGTCACATCTGCCCGAGTGGTGGTGTGAAAGATGGAAAGTGCGTAGGTCGTCCACTAAAGTGAGCTCGTATTGAGTCATTGGCTAACTGATGACGGAAGTCGCCTGAAGGCCTCCAATGGAGCAAACGTAACCACGGCACTATAACTAACTACTGTTCATTTTTATGTGTAGCCTGCTCTAAAAAACATATTTTTATTCAAAGTCAAAGTCAAAGTCAAAGTCAAAGTATATTTATTGCTAGAAATACATGTACAGATCAGATGGTGGGAAAGATAATAAATGGAAACAATGTATTCTGCCTCTATCAAAGCATGCAATATAGAATAAAACATAACAAATTAAATAAAAAATAAAATAATCAATAGGTAAATGTCAAAAGAGAATTGATGTAAAAAATAAATAAAATAATTAAAAATAGTCGAGCTTCTAGTAAGAGAATAAAATGATATCCTTACAACAAATTAATAGAATTATACAAGATCAAAATAATCATTATCTAATTAATTAAAAAAGTTTTTATCATTTAAAAATTCATTTACGGTGTAATACGTTTTGTGTAATAATATGGTTCTCAACTTCCTTTGAAATATTGAAGATGGCATTTCTCTTAATGTTTGTGGGAGTTTATTATAAAGGAAAGGAGCCATACAGAAAATGGATTTGCGCATAAAGGCAGTCTTAGAGTTGCGAATACAGACTCTACTTTGGTCGCGTCTGTTTCGATCTACGACATCAGACAGCCGACAAAACAGATCAGGATTGTTTTTAGATAGATAGATAGATAGATAAATCATTTATTTGTATCTTCAAAACACACGTACATTTTAAAGTGCAAAAAGGCAAACCATACAGTTTCTTAACACTAACATAAATCAGGTAGGAATGTATTTGCCCTAAACATTGACCTCGTAAAAACAAGCTAGGCACCTACCTATGTATGTACCTAGGTATTTAAAACTAAAAAGCACGTGTGTGTTGCAGTTGACAAATAGGTTATAGCTCAGCGATAATATTGCTCAAGGAGCAAACACTGATTTTCAGCTATCACCTTCGAGATGACGAGACGAGAGAGTAAAAGTACCTACAATTTGTGGATTCTGTAATGTGTAATGTGTAGGTGTGTGGTGTGTGGGTTTTTCACAAACATTGCCGTTTCTAAAATATATAGCGATGGAAATGTTAAAATTTTATGTTTATTAAAATAAGTTTTACATGAGTCCGTAACCTTAAGGTGAAACATGGAACGAATACATCGTTTTTGGTATTTAAAAATTATGTCAGCGTTAGTAGAATTTCCCCAAAATATTATGCCATACCAATCAAAAGATAATTTTCAATTTTAATATTCAATTTCCGAGAGGACTCAGCCTTAAAAGTTTGTAAGCGTGAACTATGTCGCAGAGGCATTTAATTAATAAGTTATAGTACTTATACCTACGTTACAGATAATGAATGAATTGAGTTACTTCGTAGTAGCAGTAGTAATAGTAGGTATAGTTAAAGTTCAACATGTTTTGAGGAAAATCTTTGCTTGCATACCTACTGTAACTTTAATAGGGGACGATAAAAGAATCACAATGTAAGAATAGCCAAAGGTCACACATTCAACAATCGAGTGTAGGTATAGTGAGTTATGAATGAGCGAGTTATAATCGCGAACCCGTAGTAATCCAGAAACTGTTAGTACAAACTATTAGTATTCTGCTCTGCGTAGGCGTTCAAGTATCGATAACAAACTAATTTGAGCTTCACAAAGCTACCGGTGAAATATTACCTTAACCTATAGATAGACCACATAACTCAGACCTCTCCCTAGAACATTTGCATGTTCACTGGAGGAGCTGGAGCATTGTCCATCATAGTTACTGCTTAGATCCAAACCTAGAGGCCTATGGCACAGCTTATGGCCAGCATTGGTCGTCTATTGGCTGATATGATGATGATATGCGTTATAATGTTATGCACGTAACATCGACTTGGTATGTCCGTGGCTTATGTCACTGGGCTCTGTCAGAAAACCATAGCTGCATAGAACTTGCAAGTTCAATGCAGCCATCATACTGAGACAGGGACCTCTTGGGCCCCACAATTATTCCCCCATATATTCTGTGCAATAAAGAATTAAATAAATAAATAAATGTTACTGAGATTAACCAGATATTACTTAGCTACATCATTATAGAGTTGTTTTGTGACGAGTTTATTTAGAAACAAAGTTTATCTTGGCACTTATCTAAGATAAATAACATTAGGTATGATGTTAGTTTCATTCATCTTCTTAAATTTTTTCCTCATGTTGGAGTTTGACCATTTTGTAAGATTAGTGCCCTTATTCTATTACATAATATATGTAGGTACATTTCAAGTACCTACCTACCTACCTAAGTAAGTTAGGTAGGTACCTAAGTAATTTTAAGTGTGTTACCTAAAAAGGTACCAATATTATAATATGTATTTCGCTACGAAAAAAGAGTACGACTTCAAAACTCACTTCATCAAGATTCAAATAGGGAAAACAAAAAGGTAATTATGACAAAATGAAATATTCTAGGAGATGAATAGGTATTCAAATGTTTTGTCCCGTTAGGTTAGTAGGACTATTTTTAATAGTCCTACTCTATTATTAAAATGCGAAAGTCTCTGTGTGTGAATGTTTGTTACCACGTACGTATCTCCATGACGACTTAACCGATTGTGATGAAATTTAGAATGCTGGTTGCAGTTCTGAAAAAACACATAGGCACATAGATTTCATAAAAACTGTAAAAACCGTGCGTGGGTGAAACCGCGCGAGTTAGCTCGTGGGAAATAAAAGAAAAGTTGAACAAGTTTAACGAGTTTGTATAAATACTAGCTGTTGCCCGCGACTTTGTTTGCGTGGAACTCGGGAATCTTACTTTATTTTGGGGAAAAATGTAGCCTTTTCCTATTCCCGGTCATTAGCATGTTTTAAATTTCAGCAAAATTGGTTAAGCGGTTGTCGAGCTATTGGATTGGATGATACAAACATGAAACTAAATAAATAAACAAACATTCAAACTTTCGCATCAAGTTGTAATTCATCGCATCAAGTTGCAATTATATAAGTGTCATTAGTGTAATGCATTTCTCTAGCCTAGGCCTAGGACGCACGTAATGACGCACTATTGATGGTGAGCGAGTGGTGCTGTGCTAAAATGTCCACTAGATAATAAATATCTACTTCCAGGTACATAATAGTAAGGTAGGTTTTTTATTTACCTATATTACAATATTGATATAAAAATTAAATAATAATATAATAATAATAATAATAATAATAATAATAATAGCCCTTTATTTCAGACACATTTTTTTGTACATAATCTTACAAATAAATAAAATAAAATAAAAATTTTCATGCAACCTAAACTAAGTATATTTTAGCAAAACTAGTTATTCACTCTCTTCTTGGTTTGTGTCTGTGTGCTTTCCAGCATAGGCCTCCTCCAATTCCTTCCATTTGACTCTCTCTTTTGCGGTCCTTGTCCATAGTTTTCCTCCTGTTCTTTCTATATCGTCTTTCCAGCGTTTATATTGTCTGCCTCTGTTTCTTTTCCCTATCCTTGGGTACCAGACTGTAACTCTTTTGCTCCATTTGTCGATACCTCTTAATATGTGTCCTGCCCATTTCCACTTAAGGGTTTTTATTTTGTATGTCACATCGGTTACTTTTGTCTTTCTTCTTATGTCTGTGTTTCTTTTTCGGTCACATCTTGTGATGCCTAGCATGCTTCTTTCCATTGCATGTTGACAGACTGAAAGTTTGTTTAACTGCTTATTAGTAAGAGCCCAAGTTTGGCAGCCATATGTCAGCACTGGTAGAATGCAGGATTCGTAAAGCTTGCGTTTTAGCTTAATATTGAATGTTTTGCTTTTCATCACTTCCTTTAATGCCCAGTATCGCCTCCAAGAGTTGGCTACACGTCTGTTTACCTCCTTCTCGTTAAGATTTTCTGTGGAGATTACTTGTCCTAGGTATATGTATTCTTGCTGATAATCAATGGTCTTGTTTTTGACAATAATCTCTACTTCCCTGCTATTTGTTAACAACTTTGTCTTATCGGCGTTCATTGTGAGTCCTACTCGCGCACTTGCTTCGGCCAACTCTTCTAGCATTTTTTTTAAGGCAATTGGTGTCTCTGAAAACAGTACCACATCATCAGCAAACCTAAGGTGTGTTAGCCTATCTCCGTCTATTGTTATTCCTAGATGGTCCCATTGCAGCTGTCGGAAAACTTTCTCAAGTGTGGCTGAAAAAAGTTTAGGCGATAGTGGATCTCCTTGACGCACACCCCTTTCTACTTTGATGGTTTCTCCTTTTTTTTCTAACAGAATCCTAGCCGAGCTCTTGTTGTATATGTTTTGAATGATTCTTATGTACTTGCTTTCCACTCCCTGCTCCTTTAGTGCTTGCCATATTGATTCGTGCTCAAGCGAATCGAAGGCTTTGTTGTAGTCTACAAAAGAACAGTATAGTGGTAAGTTATATTCTTTGTATTTTTCTACAACTTGTTTCACAGCGTGCAGGTGGTCCATAACAGAAAACCCACATCTAAATCCCGCTTGCTCAATCGGTTGGTTATCATCCAGTACTCTAGTTAGTCTTCCGAGTATTACCTTGGCAAAGATCTTATAGATATTAGACATAAGACTGATTGGTCTGTAATTGTTGATGTTGTATATATCTCCTTTTTTGTGTAGAAGTACAATGTTTGATTCGGTCCATTGGGTTGGGATATATTCAGTAGTCAGAACTTCATTAAATAACTTGGTCAGAATTTTTGCTGTTGTTATCTTTGTGTGCAGTAGCACTTCATTTGGAATGTTGTCTGGGCCAGGAGATTTATCTTTTTTTTGTGTGTTTAGTGCTTTTTCCACTTCGCTTAGTAGTATTTCTGGCGTATCTTCGTTATTGGTTTGTAGATCGAGCTGTTTTACTTCTTTTTGCTTTTTGTATAACTCTTTGTAAAATTCGGTAGCTATATTCAATATATCTGATCTTTTCGTTTTGTCATGCCCAGTTTTTGATTTGAGTTTGGGAATCCAATTTTTATTATCACTCAGACTTTTCTGAGCTTTCCTTATACCTCCTGTTTTTACTATATGTTCCTCTATAACCTTCAGTCTTTTGTAATCCCTATCTTTTTTCAGTTTATCTTTAATAGATTTGCTTATTATAGCTATTTCTTTTCGTATTTCTTTGTCTTTCTTCTCTATACTTATGAGGGTTTTCCTTTCTTTAAGTAACTCATTTACCTCGTTTGTTATAGGTGGGTTCGTGATTTTGTCTTCTTTCTTTTCTCTTGATATCAAAGTTTGTTCGATTTGGTCGTATCTTTCTTGTAAAGTATGTTTTGTTGGTTCCCTTTCATAGTCGGATAAAAGATTCTGTAGGTTATGTTCTTTATTGTTGAGTTCGCTGCATCCTAGCTTTTGATGTGACGTGTGATAGTTTGTCCTAGGTGTTTTTTTGGATTTATTCCTTAGGTGTGCACTGACCATTCTGTGGTCTGTGTAGAAGTTGAGCTTAGGTAGGACATTTATATCTTTGAAGTTGTTTGGGTTATTTACGAGAATGAAGTCTATTTCGTTCCTATTTTCTCCGTCCGGTGAGATCCAAGTCCATTTACGGTTTTTTTGTTTTTTAAATTTACTGTTCAAAATTGTGAGGTTATGTTCGAAAGCAAACTGAACAAGTCTTTCTCCATTAGTATTTCGTGTCCCTGTCGTGTGCGGTCCCATGATTATGTCTTCAAATTCTTCTCTTGTGCCGATTTGTGCATTGAAATCACCCATTACAATTAAATTTTTATGCGAGTATTCTCTGGTGGTTTTGTTTAGATTTTTGTAAAACGTTTCTACTGTTTTGGCTTTTTCTTTGTTTGTAGGTTCTGTAGGTGAATAAGCTTGTATGATGGTCCATTTATTTTTGTAGCCTTCTAGTGTCAGGTTTAAGACCGCAATTCTTTCTGATACTCCGATAAATTCATTGATATTATCTTTATATGTGTCTTTGATGATAAAACCTACCCCATAACGGCCAGGTGTTTCACCAAAATGGTAAAACAAAAATTTTCCGTAGTCTTCTATTCGTTCCCCCTCTCTTCGTACTTCGCAAATACCCAGGATATCCCAATTTGTTTCGTTTAATGCCAGTTCTAGTTCTAAAAGTCTTTCCCTGGATAGTAGCGTTCTTGTGTTTAATGTTGCTATATTTATATGTTTTGATTTTTCTTTTAAACTTGGAGTTGGAGGGTTTTGGTCGCTTTCCTCCATGGTGACCAGCCTTGTTGGAGGAGAGAGAGAGGCGTTGCTTGTTAATTGCTATGTTCTGTGTTGTGGTTGTAGCTCTGTGGTGTCTAATCTTTTTTCTTCAGCTTCAGTTTCATTTTGTCTTTGGTTTTTCTGCGTAGTAGAACAAACCCAGTAGGATATTTTATTCTTTTTCAGGGGTTGTATGGGTCCTCTTGATTCATTGGGTTTGTAGTTAGGGTTAATCTGCGGTGGTGTCTGAGATAAGGTTCGTTTAGTGTTTCTTGTTTGTGTTCTTGATTCGGTTGAGTTCGAGGGTAGTATGATAAGTTTATCATATTTGATGAGCACCTTGTTTCCTTTTTCTTTTTCAATTCTAGCTTGCTCGTACAAGGATTTTCTTTTCTCTAGGATCTTGGGGGGGAAATCTTCTGCAATCGAATATTTTGTATTGAGTAAAGATTTCCATTTCTTTTGGACCTCTATTTTCTTTCCTAGAGTCGTAAGCGTAAGTACAACCGGTCTGACTCTATCTCCCTTCCTTCCGATTCTTCTCAGCGCCTGTATTTCGAACATTGCGCAGTTTACTCCCATTTTGTCGTTTAGAATAGTTAATATTTTCTGTGTTAGATCTTCATAGCTGCGCTCGTCCTCTTCTACTTCGAATATGATTATATTACGTTGTCTCTGCGTTCTTTCTATTGTATCGAGCCTTCTTTCTTGTCCTTCATTTACCTCTTCCAGCCGTTGTAATTTTATCTGTAAGTTTCCAACCATTTCGTTTAGATTATTGTTTATATTTTTTGTTATATTTATTTCCATTTCTTTGAGTGACTTTTTTGTATCATTTACGTCTGTTTGTAGTTTTTGGAACATTTCTCTGATTTCTTCCATTTTGTTTAGTTTAGTGGCTGATACGGTAAACCAAACTCGAAGTGCGAAACCGCCCTAAAGCTGTTACTGTTTTCCCTTCTGTGGTGTTGTTGATTAGGTGTGTGTTTTAGTTCACTGCCGCCACCTGGTAGATCGCTTTGTAACCAATTAAGTTTTTTTTTTTTTTTGTGGTTCTTTGGTTCGTTTCTTTCTCAATGGTTAAGCGGATTTAGTGATACTACCGCCTGTTGGTCCTGTTGGTCTGATATTTCGAGTACCACTATTAATTGTTGTTTTGAGTTTGTTCTATCTGGCGGGGAATACTTGAGCTTTTGGCTTCTTGGTAAAGATCCGGGTCACGAAAGTAATTTTTGGATGCAAAAATATTACACAGCTGGTCGGGATTGAACACGCGTCGTCGTGCTAGAACATGCAAAGCGTTTCGATGTAACCGCTACACCAGCGGTCCAGTTGTAGTCATCAACGAATTTAGGATACAGTTCTAGATACCACGTTTAGCGTACAGAAAGTTTTTTGTTCACCTTCAATTTGGCAAAATAACACAAGTTTTATTGATGAATCACTCAATCACTCTCATTATTTTAATAAGTCTAGATTACTTGAATGCTTTGTGTTGTGAACTTGTTTGTTATGCTTTGCAATACTTAACAGTAATTCCACACTTCGTCGCACTATAAAATATGTTTTACTTCTTTCCACTGAAGATTGTTTATATTAGCACTTTCTGTGTAAAACGTTGTGAACACTGATTTCTCTTATTTACTTCTTCTTTCGGCGAATTGGTTGTAGATAACAATTTGGGTGAGTTATTGTGTTGTTATGTGCACATCGAAACACTGTAGGCATTGATTTACGGAATATTTATATTTTTAAACTTAATTTTGCAAGAGAACTAATGTTGCTTGTTTGGCAGCAGCGCCATCTCCAAAAATTAAATACATGACCCCAATATTCGGCACTTGCGTTGCGATCGATTTGAAATTTTAATCCGAGTAGCCTCATTCTATTGTAAAATAAGCGTTTATACTAAACGTATTTGATATATTCAAAACCATTTTTTGACCAACCAAATGATAGCAATTTTGTCTGAGAAAATTTCTACAAGACCGCTCTGTTTTTATCTAGATTCTACGTATGATATCGGTGGCGAGGCTCGGTTGAGAAACAAGAGGCTGTGGGTTCGTTTCGCTTATTTTCGCGCTTTCGCTTATTTTGAGGATAGACGGCTTTTTATAGAGAGACAGGGCTTTATTTATTTTATTCTAAAGTTTATCAAAATTAGTCGCCTCTTTTTAAAATGTTTTTATAGTAAGCATACTTGTGTAGTAAAGTATAGTTAGTACACAAGTTTATTTATTATTATTTATTATAGTTTCAAGCACAATTGCACAATACTTAGCAACCAATTAATCTTAGTTCTTGCACATTTTTGAGGATTGTGCTATGTGAATAATTAACCACAGAAATAAATACCCATGGCTTAGGATAGAAACACAGAAGTCGGAATAAGGCACATTACGATTTCTGTGCTTAGGAATCACTACTGCCAAGTTACTTTGAAATATAATTCCTTGTACCTAGGTGAAAACACAGAAAGTACCTAGAACTAAGTTGTTAGCTTTTAGACAGTGTCTAATGAACTGTGATCTTGCAAATTACAACATTAATAGTTTTTTAAGTAAGTTTCAACAACTTTTTAATAATTCTTTTAGGAGGAAAAATGTGAAAATAAATATTAATAGGAAAAATAAAATAAAATGGATAACAAAGGGTATTAGAACAGCTAGTAAAATGAAAAGATTTCTAAAATCCATAAACAAGACTAGCTGTCATGAATCGTTAAAAGTATACATACATAAATACATGAGGATTTATAAAAAAGTTTTAACTTTATCAAAAAAAACTACAGCTAAAGTAGAAATAAACAAGGCAAAAAACAGATCCAAAGAAATATGGAAAATTGTTAATAGACATAGGAACAAAAGTAATTTAGGAATCATTGACAACTTTAAACTAAAATATAATAATGAATTAATTGACAACTCCCAAATTTTAGCTGACATTTTTGCAAAACAATTTGATTATGGAACTGATTATAATAATGATAACAACAATGATTCTCTTGCATTGACGTTCTTGTTCAATAATTATAATAGAATTAATAATGACATGAGCTTTGGACATACAAATACAAATAAAAATGAGATTAGAATTATTATTAAAAAAATGGCAGAAAAACGCTCATGTGGATTTGATGAAGTACCTATTTCAATAATTAAGGATAACATTGATTTGCTTGCTGAACCATTGTCTGTCTTTTTTAATAACTGTATTAGTTCTAATCTTTTCCCTGAACAACTAAAAATGGCAAGAGTTCTACCTATCCATAAAAAGGGAAAAAAGAGTGATCCCTTAAATTATCGGCCCATCTCGTTATTGCCTATAATATCAAAGATATATGAAAAACTCTTGAAAGATAGGTTAGTGACACACTTAAATGATAATAATATTTTAGACAAACGGCAGTTTGGGTATCAACCCCGTGTCGGAACTAACGATGCGATTGATTCGCTACTGAGTGAAGTAATTAGCAATCTAAATAATAAAAAGAAAGTAGCGGGACTGTTCCTTGACCTATCCTCTGCTTTCGATTTGGTTGACCACAATATACTGCTTGCTAAGCTTGAGCATTACGGGGTAAGAGGCGATGCGTTGTGTCTTATTGGATCATACTTCACCAACAGAAAACAATTTGTTGAAGTTAAAAATATAGTAAAAGGCCATGAAGTAGTAGCTAAATCTAAAATTACTAACATTAAGCGTGGAGTTCCACAAGGCTCTATATTAGGGCCTATATTCTTTGTAATTTATCTTAATGACTTATTTAATCACATAAGCAATATATTTCCTGACATAAAATTAGTAGTGTATGCGGACGATACTAATGCAGTAATTCCAGCTTCGTCGTTAGATGAACTTAAAATTAAAATTGAAAAAGCTTTAGAAGTCTTCAATCAATGGTTTCGGGTAAATAACTTAAAGCTTAATATAAAGAAGACACAAGCTCTTTTGTTCAAATCAACTGCGCGTACGTCCGATTCCATTGATGTTCGAAGTGAAGGCGCAACAATCCATTTTGCTAAGAGTGTTAAATTTCTTGGAGTTCATATTGACCAATTTTTAAACTGGAAAAATGAGTAAGAGTCCATTGAAAATTATATAAGCTCAGCTTGTTATGCACTCAGAAGCCTGAGAGATGAGGTAGGTGTCTCACAGCTTAAAATGGTTTACTATGCTCTCGTAGAATCAAAATTAAGATGTAGTATTAGGTTCTGGGGAAACAGCTATGAATATAATATACACAAAGCGTTTGTCATACAGAAAAGAGCCATTCGAACCATAGTGCGTATCCCACAGTGGGAATCTTGTAAAGTGCATTTCCAGAGTCTTAATATTTTGACAGTTCCTAGCCTATATATTTTAGTACTACTGATGGACATTGTTAAACATCCATTTAAATATGAATCTGGGGAACAAAGAATAAGTAGACTAAATACAAGACGTAAAGATCTTGAGGCACCTCTATGCCCGAGGTTGAATATTGCAAAGCATGGCTCTCGTTATCAAGCGGTAAGGCTATTCAACTCACTACCTACTGACATGAAGATCATCGAAAGTCCTTACATATTTAAATCGCAACTTAAAAAGCTGTTGTTGAAAGGGTGTTTTTATTCATTAAGTGAATTTTTAGAATGTGATAATATTATAATATAAAGTTGACTTTGTTGACATTTATTTATGTATTAGAGTTTAGACATTCATTAAGGAGTTGACATTTTATTTTCTCTGATTATTTGGACATGTGTATTTTAATTTTTCTTTATAAAATTTTATTAATTTCTGTTGTGTAATATTAGAATAATGTAGTATATTTAATTTTAGTTTTAGTTATAATTTTTAATTAATTTCAAATACGATTTTATTAATTGTTAATGAATAAATGAAATGAAATGAAATGCTATTCTGTGAATGAAAATAGACAGAAATCAACATATTCTTATCTTCTTCTTATATATAAAAATAAACTGCACTGCTGTGCGTTAGTCTCGCTAAAACTCGAGAACGACTTGACCCATTTCAAGACAATCAGGGTCTTGAAATATTTGTAGAAGTCCAGGAAAGGTTTAAACGGTGAGCAAATATGGAAAAATTGCGTGCGAGTGAAACCTTTTACTTACGAATTAAAGTTTCAAAAGAATGCTCCTAGTTCCTCAAACTTTTATCAAACTTTAACTAAACTTTTTTAACACAATATAACAAATAACTTTAAATATTTTCACGTATAAGTGATGACATATTGCTAGAAGTTTTTTATTATTGATGGTGTGTGCGTATTGCGCCGGCTACGCGCGTGCGTATTCCGAGCGTGTCCGCGGCGACTGGTGCCGGCTCGCGCGGCTGACCCTCAAAGGACTACTGCTGTTGGCTATTGCCTATTGCTAGCACAGATCATCAGATCAACAAGCACCTACCTGGAGACAATGTTTAGGTACCTACAGATTTATTAATGTGATACAACCACACTTCACACTGTTATTATTGTTGTTTGTTTCGCACAATCACTCCGCTATATTTGGTTGGTATGCTAAAGATTATAAGTAGTTACCCTTAGTGTGATGGTTAACACTATAAAAACAAGAATTACCAATATTTGGTACCTATACTAAAAACCAACTGGATTTAAACATAGAATAGTTTTTATGCTAGTGCAAGTCAAACTTATGTAAATGAGTAATTCAAAACGATCCTTGCTTGTGATTGTCTCTACTTCTCTAGCGGTATTCCTCAAGGATCTATAATTGGGCCGCGTCTTTTTATCAATTACATCAGACTCGATTTTTCCCCCGTGATTTTCGAACGAACGAACCCGTGGTCAATTAGGTAAAAGTTTATTAAATAAGTTAGTTCAAGAGAATTTTATGACTGAAAATTTAAAGTGATAAAAAATGCCTTGTTCACTTCTCCAAAATCAAGAATTCCCTGCATTGATTGGCGTGAATGGTATCACAATAAATATACCCAATGCGATAGTATCAACGTGGGAACTGACTACGCACCTCTCGCGACGCCGACCTATCCCCCGCCGTGTCAGAGAGGTCATTATAAATAATGTCTCATCTCAATTGCTCTCAATCTTCCATCATTCCACACCCATTGTGTTGGCAATTTCTCATTCAGAGCGGAAAAAATGCCCATTTCGGTAACTACTGGCCTCTACAAAGGACACTGCCCTAGGATATAGCAATTGGTTTCATAGAGGAAAGTATAACATACTCTGCAATAAAAAGTGATATCTTATCAGGAACAAACGCTTGTACTATGCAATTACATGCATGATAATGAACATTTTAGGCAGCGAGATAACTAATTATTTAAAGTGTCGCCATGTCGTCAGTATTTACAAACATGATAAATTGACCACAGCGTATTACTATTACTGGTATCCAGAGTCACCTCATGACTAAAGTTGGCATCCTTAATAGTGACGTCACTCTCGTTAGTGAGTTCACGGCTATGGATACCCAGCGTAAGCATACGAATGCAGTAATACTAGTGCGAGTCACGATCTGCGTCTCTACAATTCGAAACAAGCACTGGTTTCAAAAAAACCCCAGCTTCACACGGTTGCCAAACTACTAAACCTATACATCGACGAGCTTTCCTCTTGAATCACTCTATCTATTAAAGAAAACCGCATTAAAATCCGTTGCGTAGTTTAAAAGATCTGAGTCCTTCGTCAACTCACACCATGAATCTTGTACATCATACAGACAGGGTCCATGTAGAGATGAAGATTTTAGTACGATTATGAATAAGGCTCTTAAGTGTGAACTAATGTTGAACTAACCGCATAACATTGCATTGTACACCGTAGACCCCATACCAGGCGCCAGTATGCCATAACCGTAGAGGAAGCAGTGAATCCCTAATCGGGAGCCATTGTTCTCTATGCAAAGTTCAGCTAAATTATATTGGCATAGGTGCGACTGCGGTCCACCATTATAACCAGTGGTTTTTAATAATTACAAGTTTTATTTCACCTTTCGGGCCCAACCGATCGTTCCGCGAGGTCATTGGATGGGTGACCATTGGCAATTTCATCACAGCGCTTTCTATTGTTTCGGAGTTACGTTCAATTGTCGGTCACGGCTTGACGTCTTAACGGCCTAGTAAATAAATAAATATTGGCGATAATTTCACACAACGCCATCTAACGTCAAACCACGGCAAACTAAGCGAAGCTTGTAGGTTGGTACTATGGTAACCAGATAGCTGATGGAATACTTTTTTTTTGTAAATATGTATGAGTACGTGCCTACTTTTAATACATACAAACACCCAGACCTGTAACAAATATTTGCAGATCAGCAAACATTTGTCCCGTAGCAGGGATTGAACCCGCACCCTCTAGCTTCTCATCCGGGCACTCGCCCATCGCGCCACCGTTGTTGTGACAATACATTAAGCGAGGTTTAAAGTAACCACTGGCTGATGCGTTGGTGAACCAGGGCCGGAGAATCGCTGCCCCTAATTATTGGGCTGGTGAATTATTATTGTCACAATAGGCAGTTTGGCGAGGCTTGCTGTGCTGATTAATGGCCTTTATCATAGTACTCCTATAGAAGTACTCGGTAAGTGTTTTTTATTATGTTGGTTGCTACTTTGTAGTAACGTATAAGCGTAGATTTCGTATACGTCCCTGGCTGTATGATATCTCAACAAACCAAAAACCAAAAACGGGTATGTATACAAAACGGAGAAAAAGGAGTTTTTTATACCACTAAGAGTGGATTCGAGCAACGTTTGGAATAACTATTCCGCGGAATAAAAAATGACAAATTAATAAATAATGCTGGACAATCTACACAGCATCTTCTACAGTATACTCTGTGGTTTTGGGTACTAGATGACTGATACATACTTATTAAAATACAATACATATACAGATATTTTTTATTATATATAGAAAATACCCAGAACACCCGGAACAAATGTTTGTAGATCGTACAAACATTTGCCCCGAGGCGGGAATCGAACCCGCTGCGCCACATCGGTCGTCAATACAAGGAATCTGTCCGTTTACTCGCGAATAACTAGGTATGATTTACTTTGAGAATAGAGCTTATGTATTCGAGTTTGCAAGCGTAACTTGATGGTAGGGGGTACCGTAGCTTGCCGTTGGTATCAGAGTTCATCACCATCACTTGCACCAAGTACAATTGATGGACGAGCGCAGAGCAGTGCCACGCAGAACTTTAAAACTCAAATTTTGGGTGACACTGCCGCTGTTAACATCAGACCTTATCAGATGTTAACATCAGACCTTATCAGATGTTAACATCAGACCTTATCAGATGTTAACATCAGACCTTATCAGATGTTAACATCAGACCTTATCAGATGTTAACATCAGACCTTATCAGATGTTAACATCAGACCTTATCAGATGTTAACATCAGACCTTATCAGATGTTAACATCAGGCAAACAACTTGAGCGTCTCGTCATTGGATAATTTAAAAAAAGGCGGATCTTTAGTATGATACATACTCGTAATTAGTTTTGACCTACTATTGACATTTCTAGCAGAAAACATTGTATTCCTTAGAAGTAATTGCTGCCACCCACGCGTTGAGGCGAGCCGATCGGCCCAGCGAGGTGCCATGCCCATAACACATTAATTTAATTAACTTCAATAACAACCCTGCTAAGTAACGCACGCAATTCTTGGAACCTTAATAAAAGTAGGTAGGTAAGGTACTTATGTAGGTAAGGTACATAAGTAGGTAAACGCTGTCGAATCTGGCAGAATGGTTTCTGAGTTCTGGATCCCGTAGCTTTGTCTAGTGCAGATGCAGTGTCCAGTCACTCATCATCTGGTGATGAGTACGGTAACCGCTTACCATCAAGTGGGCCATACGCTTGGTTGCCACTTTAGTGGTATAAAAAAGGTGAATGTAGAAGATTCAATGGGTTTTTAGTCGGTATGCTATACCGTCAGTTGCTAATGTCTCATTAGTAGCAGACGGAGAGCCCGAAATCTCTGTTCTCCCCGAACTGAGGTGGATGCGTAACGCATTTTCCTATTGTAAAGATGGTACAAGGAAGTTTAGAAATTTGTGGTGAAATACGTAAGCGATTAACTCACATAGCCACTGCATCATCATTAACAATAAGAGGAAGAAGTTTGAATAAAAACCGCCTCTGTAAACTTTAAACTTGGGTTTTCAGGTGAATCAAAGTCAAAACCATGACGCAAGGTTATTGCGTAGAGGCACAGAACATATTAGTACATAAAGGTATAGTAAACAATTATCAAGTAATACCGACCGATGTGGCGCAGCGGGCGCCAGTCCGCCTGCGACGCAGAGGTTGCGGGTTCGATTCCCGCGGGACAAATGTTTGTACGATCTACAAATATTTGTTCCGGGTGTTATGGGTATTTTCTATATACAATAATAAAATATCTATCTATGTATTCTATTGTATATATCAGTCATCTAGTACCTACCCATAATACCGCTCTGTTTAACAGCAGCTTACCTTGGGGCTAGATGATGCTGTGTGGATTGTCCAGCATTATTTATTTTATTTTAATAATGATGATTATTTTATTCATATCGGTGTATGATGTAGGTACTCTATCTACCTTACGAAGAAGACTTGCATGATAGTGACGATTAATATATTGCGTACAATAGGTCGACCGTCTATAGAATGCTCGCCAACAAATATCTAGGTAAGTATATACGATAACTTAAGGGCCGTACCTACCGTGTTATGAGGATTTTGCGAACTTCGCTTGCTGTCGTGTTGAATATCAAGCCATGCCGATTTACGGATTTTTGTCGAATCTGGAAATAGGCTGTATTGCTGGGAGATTTTTTTTTCTATACATACAATATACATACATAAAATCACGCCTGTATCCCGTAGGGGTATTTATTTATTTATTTACACCTTTATTCTATCAAGGTGTGTCAAGGTGTTAAATGAATTATTAAGTAAGAACCTAAGTTTGTTTGTATGAGTGTATGAGTTAGTGGCCAACTTCAACTAAATACTAGACGAAGTACAGAAATTATAGAAAGCTATTGTTTATGAATCTTACAAAAAACTTTTTAGATAAAAAGTTCCGTAAATTCCAAGTGCTACGCTGCTACGTGTCGTTTTGTATTTCTTCGTAGCGTTCGTAGCGTAATTTCGTAGCGGTTAACAATGAAAATTACAATGCCAAAACGTAATCTATGGCTGGGATGAGCTACGTAGAGTTTTGTAGCACTCTCGTAGACCCCTTGCTCCAGGACAATATTTAGTACCTACTACTGTTATCTGTGATACTACGTACCTATTTGGGCACATTATTTTTCCGATGTCCCAGCTGTGGGGACATTAGAAGGCTGTCATGATGATGATGTTGATTTTTACGATTGATTGAGCGTTTTTCCACTAGCCGGCCCTGCACCGGCACGGCATAAATAATAATAAGTATAGCGCGTTTTTTCAGGTTTGATCGCGAACTAAAGAATTTGCCTAAGTAGGTAGGGTAGTGTTTACCTAATATTAAATACTTAAATCAAAGAGTTCTCTACGTGCGGATATTAGAATCCTCTTTTCTTCTAACATTCCACAGCGTCATCTCGCTGTCAAATAAGGTAGTATACGTCAACAATAAAAAAAATACAAAAATAATAACAAAAACTAAAAGAAAACACAAAGATGCTCAAAATCTGAATGATCTAAAAGCAATGTAAATCAACAGTCAAGCAGCTTATTTTCTGTCTGTGGGTGCAGAGCGGTGCTGGTAGCGATGATGATGAAGTTTCTGCACGCCTTCGCTGCCTTCCTGACTGTAGTGCTCTACCTGATGAGGCGGCACTGCATCGCGGGTCGAGTCTGCTTTGTTAGTACCTATCTCCTACCTACCTACACATCACGCAGTGGTTTTAGAATACTTAATAGATCCCCCAAACAAACCCGGCCACAGACGCCACAAATTAAAAGAAGAAGAAGATTCCCCAATTTTTGTTTCCCTACGCTACGGGGCAACGTAGGATATCTATAATTTTGTGGGTTCAGTTTTCAAACAGTAGGTACAGACTACAGTTTAGCGCTTCGCGAAATATTTTCCCTTAGAACGGTCTGATGGAAAAACAGTGGTTTCCGTAGGACGTAAGTAAACCATGAGTTAGTAAGCTAGATTGTAGTACCTACTACTAAGTTCTGTGCCAAGGCTAAGGGTAGGTACTACATCCATGTCGGCATACTTTACTTGCTTGCTACAGGCACACTATAGGCACAGAGCTACAGGCCCGCCCGTATCCGTTTCTGGCTGGCACCAGCAGCACCACCAATCGCCCGCAGCGGAGCTACTTAGAGTTCATTCCGTAGACAGAGTATACATGATAGATAGACAAGTCATCAGCGTACACAGTGTGAGATAGCGATAGATCTATCTAGAATCTTCTGTCTACGGTTCATTCAGCACTGAAGATTAACAGTGCTGCCAGTAATAATATTTTTTTTCCACGAATAAGGTAATAAATCGCTATTTATTCTTGCTTTTATTTTCAGACAAAACGCAGCGGATTTGAGCCATCTTTCTGCACCTACGGCGATCCTTCTCAAACATCCTTACAACTTCCTGCAGAAGAGTGCATGCTTTGCGACCGTAGCTCAGTGAGCTCAAACGTTTGTAAAAGGCCTAAATACAAACGCGATCCTGAAATTCTGATTGACAACGAAAACATTGGAATTCATCCCCGTGGACAATAAATAATAGCCCCACGATGTTCTTATCTTTTATATAATAAAAATATGCAAAATAAATAATAACAGTTGTATTTTATTCAGAGCATTATAATAATAATAAAATTAGTAGCACAAAGTAGCACTCACATCACACAAATAGCGTACTACTTTTTGTGTTTAAAAAAATATATTATATATTAATAAGTTGATAAACCAAAAATGTTACAAAATGAATGTAATTTAAATGTAAAAATACCTACCTGCCTAGTCAAAATGGAATTGTTAACTGCTTTGCCGAGTTGGTGAAGCGTACATCCGCCTCTTTGACGCTGGAACCATAAGGAACTTCACATTTTTTTTGTAGTATGGGCAATTTGGTTCGTCGCATCCCAAAACTTCAGCTTCGTGAACCGTGTGTCCTTTTTGTAATAATTCGTCTCCTATAATGAGTCTTCTTGCGCATGCTAATAAGCCAGGCCCACAAAAAGCAACTGCACAAATTGCTGCTAAAAATTCCAGCAATAACATAACAAAATCACTCCACATTTTTCATTTGGCTAATAAGCTTTAGGTTGTTCATCCTTGATTCTGATTATTCTATAAAGGTATACTTAGGTACTTTCTTAGTGATACAATTCTTGAAAAAATGTTTGCAAAACGTACCTACATAAATATTTTAACTGAAACTACGCCCGACGCTATAAAGTAGGTACCTACGTACGATTGTCAGCTAAATAAACTGTGTCAAAATATTATATATTATTTGTCATGCTTTTTGTCCAATTTTCATTTTGCCAGTTCCATTCGAAAATTTATTGAAAAAAAATGGCAACCTACTTAATGTTTCACTTGACTTCTTTGCCAGTGTCTCAGTTTCTTACAACCAGAATGGAAACCTACTTAATGCATGACACAACACAGCTAACACTGACATAACTTGACTTTTTTCAAATCAGGTTTTTTGTTTTGCTTCACTCTCGCTCTTCTCGCTCGCTCGCGCTTTGTGCTGTGCTGTGCGTGATGGTTTAAACGTAGTGTAGTAGTACATACTCTTGGGTCGCTCGCACTAAACGTAGCAAAGATGAAACGTAGTGCTTACATTCTCTTGGGCTCGCACGCACTCGCTGAGAGATAGGAAAGTGCCGCAAATTCTTAAAACTATATAAATTATATTAAAAATGTAAAAGCGTATTTGAATTGCATTGCAACAATATTTTTGTTGGTGTAATATTTTCATAGTGTTCAGTTTTAGGAAAGCAAAATGCGCTCAAAGCTAATACTTGGGTAAGTAAACTATTCACATAAATAATAGAAAACAAAATAAGTGTAAATAAAATTTCCCGTAAGTAGGTAGGTATGTTAATTCCAACTTACTTTCAGTTTTCTATTGTTGTACGGTCTGGCTTAGGCGTTTACTTAATAACTGTATTCGTTCATATGTTTACAATATGCTGACTGGTATTCAAAAACATTAAATGAATTTGAGACCATTCTGTTTAATGTAGGTACCTACTCATTATGATTTTATATTATTATTATGAATATTGTAGTAGTTTTGTGAAATTATAAGATGCAGCATACACTAATTTTTACTTAAAATAATTGTTTGTTTTTTTATTAGTTGTAACTTTTACATTGTAGTTAGGTATGTTAAATAGTGTGTTGTGTGCAGAGCGGTGGGCACGTCATGTGTGGGAGCCATGTGGTTGTTCTCGCATCTCTACAGCCGACTGCTGGATGCTTACGAACAGTCTGGAACACTGACCGATACTGAATACTCTTGGTAAGTCTTGACATTTTGATGTGATGACAAGTAAGTGAAGTAAGTTAAATTGTGATGTAAAAACAATAAAATAAAACATGCAAAATGAATGTTCCTCAACAATTAGATAACACTTTATTGGTATCACAGGCTAACAGTAACTAATGTTTCTTTAAGATATGTAATAGTATATTTTTATTCATGTTATTTAAAATAAGACACTGTGAACCTTTGTTGGGTAGAAACTTTAACATTCAAAACATAAATTCAATTGTAAGGAGATTTCATTTCTAAACAAAAAGTATAGAAATCCCCTTTGCAAGGTATTATGTCATTAAATTTTTTTGATCTGTGTTCATTTGCGATGAGTCTTCAGACTATGAGCAAGTTTGGTGTGGACAGGATCAAAAAGTAAAAAATAAGTAAGCTTGTATGAGTCAGTGGCAAACTCTGGTGACAGAGTTTCTAGGCCGCCCGAAGGCCTCTGTCATAGCCTAACAACTTAGAAAAAGCCGGGACGGACTGCTCAACGTGCCCTCCGAAGCACGGAAGCGCTTAGTCGAAAACGCCACTGGCATCTAAATGATGACTACGCGGAACAGTCCTTACCTTTGTTGATCTGTTAAGAACAACTTAGCCAGCTACGTCACAAGCGCTCCAAAAAAGGCTTGTAAAAGGCTTGCATAGACATTACTTTTTTGTGTTCAGTAATCAAGATTCATCTAATTCCATGATGTGCTGTCAGCATAGTCTCTTGAGGTAGCTAATAGTGGTTAGCTGTGCAGCCAGGTGGTTCGGATGTGCATTTAGGCATTGTATTGTAATTAATTAGATGGATAGGTATTCCTATTTCCTCATCTCAACTGAGATTAGAAATGTTATCTACCAATGACCCAAAAACCTTGGTGCAGTTGTATAAATTTTTAAATGAATATTTTTAATAATTAATTGCTAATTATGCTAGCCAGCGATAATTTTATTTTGTCATGTGCTGTTTTACGATAGGTTTGTAATGTTTCTATCAGCAAAAATCTGTTTTAATTCTAATTGTTAAAGCCTGTTATTGGCTTTCTGTGGTCCTGTATCTACCTTACCTTTTTTAGCTTAGATCTAAAATAATGTAGCTGCAAGTGAGTACATGAACCCTGTTAGGGCGTTGCAGGTAGTAACTAGTTATAGGTTAAATAAATAATACAATTTCAATATGTCAATAATACACAATTTAACAATTCAAATAATAATTATGAGGTATTAGCGTTAAAAATGTCAAGCGTATCTATCTTCAGGAGTCTATCTAATCCTAGTTTAAGTTCGTCAAAAATGTCATAGTAATTTAAGTCAAGGCGTGTTTGTGCACTGCACTCATAATTAATAAATAAATGTTGTCAATGTTCAATGTCAAAAAAGTAGTAGGTATGTCAAATATTTTGGTCAGAAGCAAATTCATCAATTGAATAATAAGCCTTTTTCAAAAGCAATGTCTTTAGGTTTGTTAAAAATAACGAACCTACTTATATTTAGCTGTTGGTTGTCCATATAAATAAATACCTAAGTAAGTAAATAAAAAAAGTATCATATCATAAATTAATGACAACATTATAAAACAGGTTAGTGTTATTTCATCATCATCATCATCATGACAGCCTTCTAATGTTCCCACTGCTGGGACACTGGCCTACTCTCAGGCGAGAGTGATTGGGTCTTAATCCACCGCGCGGAATTTTTAGTTCTTGGACATGCCGGTTTCCTCACGATGTTTTCCTTCACCGCATGAGAGCACTAGGATTGCGCACATACATTTTTCGAACAGAAAAATCCATTGGTGCACGACCGGGTTTGAACCCACGACCTTAGGATCGGAAGGCGGGGTCACTACCACTAGACCACCGCTGACCACTGGTGATAAATTAGCGATAATAAAACCGCAGGCTGTTCCGGCTGCTGCTGAACCTGGCCGGCTACTCCACCGTCATGGTGCCAGGCTTCATCCTCTACAAGTATCTCAAGAGAATAAACTACTTCGACAAGATAAGTGAGTATCCCATGTTCGCTGCAAGACACCAAACCGCCAACATAAACCTACCCTCTATTCAGGATTTTGAGATTAATTAATATGTTCACAGTTCCGAGTTACTCATGCAATCCAATTTCGATCAGTAAACTGCCAATAAGCTGCCATATTCATACAAAATACGTTAGTTTTTGATAGAAACCACAACCAAGCAAAATCGATTGCAACCGAATAACATAATCTAGGCGGACTCGGCGTTAAACGTTTGCCGACTGAAAGCAAAAGGCGCGAGTCTTAATTCCTGTATTTCGTAAAGCTCTACTCAGCATCCATAACAATAGCAAGGCTCATGCCAAAAAAGCGATAGGAACCCAGCCGGTGTTGCCAGTTCTTTTACGACATGGGCGCGTTGGAACTGTCGTAAATTTTCCTAGCTTGTAGGACGTTTCAAAGATAAAATCTGAAATAAACCATTTTTGATTTTTTTGAGATCGGATCGCATCTAGGTATCGTACCGTTTGGAACGCAGGTAACAAGCCTCCCAACGTGGTGTCGCGCGCGCTGTACGCGTGCTACGGTCCGTACGAGCGTCTGCCGGAGGGTGGGGCGGGGGGCGCGGGGGGGGCGGGGGCGGGAGGCGCCGCCGAGCTCGCCCTCTGCTTCGGGGGACTCATGGCCGCCTACCTCGTGTGGGGCCTGCTGCAGGAGAAGATCATGACGCAGGTCAGCCCGCCGCACAGAACTGATACTTAAGTAATATTATTACAGATATTTAAGTAGAATGAAAGAGTTTGACGATTTGTATAGAAACCGAGCGTGTAACATTTTGCGTATTTGTATTTTACACACGTATTTTAGTGACAAACATAAGCCGCGCGGAAATGAATGATATAAAAGCATCGATTAGCACGCTGCAAACCGATCCTAGGCACTGCCACACCACCACACCGCCCACTATTGAGAGCGGATTGAGTTTCGCGGCGAGTAAAGAGGTTACTCAGCCCTTACTTAGCCCGTCTTTTCGACACGCGAGGTACATACACTCACTCATTCTACTTAAATATACATGTTGTGTCATGTATACCCTCGATGAATCAAGTAGGTAGACCAGAAACATTCGAGACAGCAGCAAGTCAGGCACGATGTTGTCTTGACGTAAACGAGCCCTGTAGGTAGGAGGTATAGAGTGTGTGTGTGCAGGAGTACGTGGTGGCGGACGGCAGCTCGGTGCGTCTGGGGGACGCCCAGGTGCTGGTGCTAGTGAACAGTATACAGTATAGAGTGTGTGTGTGCAGGAGTACGTGGTGGCGGACGGCAGCTCGGTGCGTCTGGGGGACGCCCAGGTGCTGGTGCTAGTGAACAGTATACAGTATAGAGTGTGTGTGTGCAGGAGTACGTGGTGGCGGACGGCAGCTCGGTGCGTCTGGGGGACGCCCAGGTGCTGGTGCTAGTGAACAGTATACAGTATAGAGTGTGTGTGTGCAGGAGTACGTGGTGGCGGACGGCAGCTCGGTGCGTCTGGGGGACGCCCAGGTGCTGGTGCTAGTGAACAGTATACAGTATAGAGTGTGTGTGTGCAGGAGTACGTGGTGGCGGACGGCAGCTCGGTGCGTCTGGGGGACGCCCAGGTGCTGGTGCTAGTGAACAGTATACAGTATAGAGTGTGTGTGTGCAGGAGTACGTGGTGGCGGACGGCAGCTCGGTGCGTCTGGGGGACGCCCAGGTGCTGGTGCTAGTGAACAGTATACAGTATAGAGTGTGTGTGTGCAGGAGTACGTGGTGGCGGACGGCAGCTCGGTGCGTCTGGGGGACGCCCAGGTGCTGGTGCTAGTGAACAGTATACAGTATAGAGTGTGTGTGTGCAGGAGTACGTGGTGGCGGACGGCAGCTCGGTGCGTCTGGGGGACGCCCAGGTGCTGGTGCTAGTGAACAGTATACAGTATAGAGTGTGTGTGTGCAGGAGTACGTGGTGGCGGACGGCAGCTCGGTGCGTCTGGGGGACGCCCAGGTGCTGGTGCTAGTGAACAGTATACAGTATAGAGTGTGTGTGTGCAGGAGTACGTGGTGGCGGACGGCAGCTCGGTGCGTCTGGGGGACGCCCAGGTGCTGGTGCTAGTGAACAGTATACAGTATAGAGTGTGTGTGTGCAGGAGTACGTGGTGGCGGACGGCAGCTCGGTGCGTCTGGGGGACGCCCAGGTGCTGGTGCTAGTGAACAGTATACAGTATAGAGTGTGTGTGTGCAGGAGTACGTGGTGGCGGACGGCAGCTCGGTGCGTCTGGGGGACGCCCAGGTGCTGGTGCTAGTAAACAGTATACAGTATAGAGTGTGTGTGTGCAGGAGTACGTGGTGGCGGACGGCAGCTCGGTGCGTCTGGGGGACGCCCAGGTGCTGGTGCTAGTGAACAGTATACAGTATAGAGTGTGTGTGTGCAGGAGTACGTGGTGGCGGACGGCAGCTCGGTGCGTCTGGGGGACGCCCAGGTGCTGGTGCTAGTGAACAGTATACAGTATAGAGTGTGTGTGTGCAGGAGTACGTGGTGGCGGACGGCAGCTCGGTGCGTCTGGGGGACGCCCAGGTGCTGGTGCTAGTGAACAGTATACAGTATAGAGTGTGTGTGTGCAGGAGTACGTGGTGGCGGACGGCAGCTCGGTGCGTCTGGGGGACGCCCAGGTGCTGGTGCTAGTGAACAGTATACAGTATAGAGTGTGTGTGTGCAGGAGTACGTGGTGGCGGACGGCAGCTCGGTGCGTCTGGGGGACGCCCAGGTGCTGGTGCTAGTGAACAGTATACAGTATAGAGTGTGTGTGTGCAGGAGTACGTGGTGGCGGACGGCAGCTCGGTGCGTCTGGGGGACGCCCAGGTGCTGGTGCTAGTGAACAGTATACAGTATAGAGTGTGTGTGTGCAGGAGTACGTGGTGGCGGACGGCAGCTCGGTGCGTCTGGGGGACGCCCAGGTGCTGGTGCTAGTGAACAGTATACAGTATAGAGTGTGTGTGTGCAGGAGTACGTGGTGGCGGACGGCAGCTCGGTGCGTCTGGGGGACGCCCAGGTGCTGGTGCTAGTGAACAGTATACAGTATAGAGTGTGTGTGTGCAGGAGTACGTGGTGGCGGACGGCAGCTCGGTGCGTCTGGGGGACGCCCAGGTGCTGGTGCTAGTGAACAGTATACAGTATAGAGTGTGTGTGTGCAGGAGTACGTGGTGGCGGACGGCAGCTCGGTGCGTCTGGGGGACGCCCAGGTGCTGGTGCTAGTGAACAGTATACAGTATAGAGTGTGTGTGTGCAGGAGTACGTGGTGGCGGACGGCAGCTCGGTGCGTCTGGGGGACGCCCAGGTGCTGGTGCTAGTGAACAGTATACAGTATAGAGTGTGTGTGTGCAGGAGTACGTGGTGGCGGACGGCAGCTCGGTGCGTCTGGGGGACGCCCAGGTGCTGGTGCTAGTGAACAGTATACAGTATAGAGTGTGTGTGTGCAGGAGTACGTGGTGGCGGACGGCAGCTCGGTGCGTCTGGGGGACGCCCAGGTGCTGGTGCTAGTGAACAGTATACAGTATAGAGTGTGTGTGTGCAGGAGTACGTGGTGGCGGACGGCAGCTCGGTGCGTCTGGGGGACGCCCAGGTGCTGGTGCTAGTGAACAGTATACAGTATAGAGTGTGTGTGTGCAGGAGTACGTGGTGGCGGACGGCAGCTCGGTGCGTCTGGGGGACGCCCAGGTGCTGGTGCTAGTGAACAGGGCGGGGGCGCTGGGCGCGGCGCTGGCGCGGCTGGCGTGCGCGCGTCGCCCCGCGCTGGCGGCCCCGCTCTACAAGTTCTCGTACTGCGCGCTCAGTAACGTGCTGAGCGCCTGGTGCCAGTACGAGGCGCTCAAGTACGTCTCCTTCCCCACGCAGGTAAGCGCGCTGCACCGGCCGCACTCGCCGCACTCGCCGCACTCGCCGCACTCGCCGCACTCGCCGCAGCGCAGACGCCTATATTTTTATTTTATTTTTTTATTCACAATAGGCTTGCGATTGACCAGTATCAACATTGTGTGAACCGCGTCCGCGCGATACAAAATCTACTCAACATCACGCTTAGCTGAACTGCGTCGCCTGCGCATTAGCTCTCAGTTTTTAACTCATTTTATTATTGTCTGTTGCTACAAAATATAATCTTGTTCCGTCCAATATACCCCACATGAGTTTTTATATCATTTCAATCACATTTTAAAAGTAACAATAGCCACTATACAACCAGCGTTATCGCTTATTTGGCTCATTTCCACGCACCGGTGAGCACGGCCGTACAATATTACACAATATAGAAGGCCATATACATTTGGTCTCATAATTATTGTCAATTAATTAATAAAACCCTCATTATTATCTACTTAGAATAGCAAAATAATCGTTGGCTTTTTGTTTCTTTTTTTTTTGATGGTTGAGGCCCAATAAGATTCAGCTTCTAATCTACTATTCTCTTTAAATATATTCTAATAAAAATGAAAATTTAGTAAAGATCTGATGAGGATCTTCAGCATGATAGATTAACTTTTCAAAATGCAGTAAATCTTTTATTAGATAATTCTTCACTTTTAAAAGTTTGTGGTTGTCAGGTCTACTGTTCGCAAAACATGAATAAAAAGCAGTATCGTATGTCCAGGTGCTATCGAAGTCGTGCAAGGTGATCCCGGTGATGCTGATGGGCAAGCTGATCTCGCGCAACAAGTACGAACCGTACGAGTACGCGACCGCCGCGCTCATCTCCCTCGGCATGGCCATGTTCATGTTCGGCAGCCACGACGCGCACTCTGGTACGTGCTCACTGCTCACTGCTCACTCACTAGTCGACACTCGGGTACCTAGTCACCAGTCAGATAACTAGTCACCAGTCAGACAACTAGCTAGCAGTTAGATAACTAGTCAGCAGTTAAATAACTAGTCGCCAGTCAGATAACTAGTCATCAGTCAGATAACTAGTCGGCAGTCAGATAACTAGTTGGCAGTCAGATAACTAGTCGGCAGTCAAATCCCTAGTCGGCAGTCAGATAACTAGCCGGTAGTCAAATCACTAGTCGGCAGTCAGATTAGTCACCAGTCAGATAACTGATAAGGATTTAGATAACTAGCTAGTCAACTAGGAGGTAGATAACGGGACTGCCGAACGTGAGCATATAAAAGTCGTGATGTATTCACGTTTGACAGTCCCGATACCTCGATCGATCTACGGCTGAGCCTCTCGGAATAGACGGCGGGTGTTTCGACTAAACATTTGGTTGCGGTCACAAAACTATATTTAAGTAGAATGAGTGAGTGTAAGTACCTCGCGTGCCGAAAAAAGGGCTAAGTAAAGACTGACCTCTTTATAGTTCGCACAGCGGATCTAGGCTTCCGTTAAGTTAGCCGTTTGTGATGCGCAAAGTCAATTTAGTTTGAAAAAGCCCCATTGCGCATCGAAACGGCTAATTTCACGACGGCCGAGATCCGCTGTGAGAACTATACTCTCCACGCAACTCAGTCTGCTCCCAACCGGGGGCAGTGCCTTGAATCGGTTTGCCGCGTGCTATCGATGCTTTTAAATCATTTATTTCCGTGCCGCTTATTATTTTATTATTTATTATTAGTGTACTTAAATAACATGATCGAAAATTTTGAAATCTGGAAAATACAATTAGCATAAAATGTGTCGCAGTTTCCAGTAAATGTTTCCCATCGCAAATACATTTGTGTGTAAAACACAAATACGCAAAATGTTACACGCTCGGTTTCATACAAATCGACGAACTCTTTCATTCTACTTAAATATAGTGTGGAGCTATCGGCGCTTCGAGCCGAACACATCCCAATGATTATTTCGTCCAAGCGAGATATGTCTCGATAGTTCAATTGGTAGAGCGCGTATCAAGCGGTGGTTGCGGGTTCAAATCACGCTTGAGTTGAAATAATAGAGTGATATTATAATGTGTAGTACGTATTGTATATACATGTATGGTTGCGTGCGGTGTTTGTTGTGAAGTGGGCGCGGTGGGCGGCGCGGGCGGCGCCATGCTGCTGGCGCTGTACCTCGGCTGCGACAGCTTCACCTCCTCCTGGCAGGCGGCGCTCTTCAACCAGCACGCGCTGCACCCGCTGCAGATGCTGGCAGCTGTCAACCTGTGCGCCGTGTGCCTGTGTGCCGCCTGCCTGCTGCCACGTCCCCTGCCGCACCACCTGCTGGCGCTGCTGCAGGTACACACACACACACACACACACACACACACACACACACACACACACACAACCTGTGCGCCGTGTGCCTGTGTGAGTATGTATGTATGTTGTTGCAGCACGGTGGGTTCCTGGCGGACTGCGCAGTGCTGTCGCTGAGCTCTGCGCTGGGGCAGCTGCTCATCTACCGCACCATCGCCGGCTTCGGCGCCGTCGTCTTCGCCATCATCATGACGCTGCGGCAGGTGAGGAGCCTCTTCCTTCTCGATTCTCTAGAACAGGCGTGCAAACCTAACATTGATTTAAATAGTGCCATTTTACGATAACAAAAAATATAAAAATATTGCCGTGTAGATAGCGCTCTACAAACGTGCTAATTAGAATGAATATTTCAGAGCCAGCAGATAGACAGAGTTGGCTAGTTGTATGGTTATCCGGTAATCGCTCAGGGTAGGTATACTAGGTATTCACAAACATATACCACTGTCAGTAATGTCTAGTAGGAGTCACTCATACGAACTTTTTTTTTTTATTTACCTTAACAAAAACATAATAATTATAAAAAATATCTATCTATGTATTGTATTGTATTAAACATATATCAGTCATCTAGTACCCATAACACAGCTCTGTTTAACAGCAGCTTACCTTGGGGCTAGGATTGTCCAGCAATATTTATTTATTAATTATAAACATTTAAAAAACCCCTAGGGATTTGTCATAAATGCTTGAGAGAAAAGAGTCATTATTAGTTAGGAAGGTAGTACTTAACACTTTTACTCACATTCTAATGTTAACAAGGCTATCTAATATAATATAGATACACAGATTATACTTATAAAATATGCGTAGGTATTGATTGTGTGAGGTGGTGACGGTAGGAACATAACAACGCAGCAATAGGTCACAAAGTAACACACTACACTCAGTCAGTCAGTGACTGAACTGAACAAAATGCTAAACAAAAAACATACTTTACATACTTAGTCATTTAAGTAGTAGGTATGTTTTTATTGTGTAAATCTGTCACTGTTCAAAAATTAACCTAGCAGAAGATAGTTTGTAAGCTTCACTAACACCATTGGACTACAAGCTGTCTGAATAAATAACTATATTATTATTTAGTAGTGTCTTTCAAATCTTCAATCGTCTCGGTTCATCGACATGGATGACAAGGAAAAATAATATTTAGTAGTAGTTCACGCTGCGTTTAGACGGCACAGTTCGCGTTCGAAATGATAGTACCCGTATTGTAAACAGCGGACTAATACGTCGCAGGCGGTGTCGATCCTGATCTCGTGCGCGGTGTACGGGCACGCGGTGTCGCCCGGAGGCGGCGCGGGCGTGGCGCTCGTGTTCTGCGCCGTGCTGCTGCGCGTGTACTGCGCACAGCGCATGCGCCAGCGCGCACGCGCACACAAGCAGCCGCCGCCGCCGCAATGACACAACCACTACAAGGTACATACGCTGTACGGACACGTGCTGTACGTCCACATGTTGTACGGACACGTCCTATACGTCCACACGCCGTACGGACACCGTGTATTATTATATTACTTTAACGAAACAAAACTTTGATAATAACAAATAATATTGTTATATATTGTTGAATTCTAATAACTATGGTATGTTATTTTAAGATTGTAATTATCTCTTTTCGCCTTAAATACAGGATTGCCTAGTTCAGGCTCAAGTGTTATTTATACCTAAGTTTTTGCATTTGTTATCCTATTGTACCTTTTAGGATAAAAAACAGATGAAAAATCTCTAGTACTACTCCGCTTAACCTTTTAACTAATGAGGTCACACAGTCACCACAGTTCACCTCAAAATAAAAATATCGACACGTGTTTCATCCCTCCACGAAACATCATCAGGACCATCGACTTGTTCTCCGGCAGACGTGTTCGTTCGTTCGGAATAGTACTAGAGATTTTTCGTCTGTTTTTTATCTTGTAATGGATTCCGCAAAGTAACGCCTGAATCTATCAATTATCTATTGTACCTTGTTAAAATTGAATTAACTATTTCTTATTGTTATTATTTCAGGAGCAGAGGCGTCCCAGTGGAGCGTCGCGGATGCGGTTCAACCACGCTTTGTCCGCGTTTTTCAAGCAAAAGCAAAAAATGAAGCTAAAGTCCACATCGTAGTGAGTGCTTGGTTACTGTGACCGACACTCAAACGACTGCTTGGATTCGACCAAACTCGGAATAACTATTCTTAGAATAAGAAATGTCAATTATAAGTAATTTTTCAGTCAGGTTTTCTCTCGAATAACTACAATTTATTCGGAGAATGGTGCCTATTCGAGTCTGGTCGAATCCAAACTAAGTTTAGATTCGACCAGACTTTGAATAACTATTCTGGGGAATAAGAAACGTCAAATACAAGTAAACTGTTAGTTTACTCTCGAATAACTACGATTTATTCGGAGAATAGTGCTTATTCGAGTTTGGTCGAATCCAACCTAAGAACGTTAGTTTGTCAATGACCAAAGAATTGGTGATTATCTTGGGACTATGGCGTCCTCGGTGGCGTGGTGGTGATCGGTGAAGCGAATGGTTGCGGGTTCGATTCCGGTATGCACTGTACTATGGTTTACTTAACACCAAAGTATTGCATAAAGAGACCTTTGTGAGGTAAATAAAGATTATTCTTATTCGCTACGGGACAAATGTTTGCATGATCTGCAAATATTTGTTCCGGGCTGGCTGTTGTGGTATTATGGTACACGTAGGATCCTAGTTAGCAGTTAGGACTAGACTACTGGGTGTGTTATAAGATAATTAGCTTAGCTATCAACGAGGAAGTAAGTAACATATCTAGGCAGTCGTGAAGTCAGCCTATAGAGCTTATAGAGCTTAGCTTTTTCAAACTAAATTTGTCTTTGAGCATTACGATATCCTGGTGGTAGGACTCTTCAGCAAGAGTCCGTCTTGGTGGGTACCACCGCAGTGTCAGATATTCTACCTCCAAGCAGTAGTGTGCAAGCTGCACTGTGTTTAGGTTTGAAGGGCACTGTAGCAAGTGTAATTACTGGGCGAAAGAGACTTAACAACAATGTCTCGGGGTGATAAGCGCAGTGCAGTGCCACGCAAACACTTAAAAACTAAACACTGCATCTGTAATAGTCAGGCGTGGTGCTTAACATCAGTCGGGCACCTTGATTGTCTTGTCACTTGCTGACATAAAAAAAAAACGAACGGCTAACTTCACGACTGCCTAGATCCGTTGATACGCTCAAGTTGTCAGTTGCCAGCCTTTTGGGAACTTTACATTGTGGTCGACGATCTGAACTTAGTTTTCTATCTGTAATTTCTTACAATGTAAAAAGAATTACAATATTTTCTAAAGGTATTCAATTATAATTAATAATTTATTATTAGTAATTGAGTGGTAGTTCTACTGCCGTTTTTAATATTTGTTATCATCCAGTTCCGAGGCAATAAGCGTCCGCGACCCAGTGACTAAATAATAATATTTTTTTTTAAATAAATAATGTTGGACAATCCACATAGCATCATCTAGCCCCAAGTTAAGCTGCTGCTAAACAGAGCTGTATTATGGGTACTAGATGACTGATATATATTTAATACAATACAATATATAGATAGATATTTTTTATTATATATAGAAAATACCCAGAACACCCGGAACAAATATTTGTAGATCGTACAAACATTTGTTCCGAGGCGGGAATCGAACCCGCAACCTCTGCGTCGCAGGCGGACCTGCGCCCGCTGCGCTACATCGGTCGTCAAATAACAATAATCCGCCGGAATCGAACCCGCATCTCGTCGGTTACGTGGCAGTTTAATGTATAAGTGGTATTAGTCAATAATAGTAATAGTAGGGCATTCTCTATTTTGCCTGCCTGCATTGTGCTAGGATTACGGATGTCCGGAAAAAATCTTTTGACCGGATCCGTGACTGAAGGTTTTTTTCTAGGTTGTAAGCTTTGTCTTACCTTGGATATTTTTGTCTAAGAATCATAACACACCGCGACGATATGGCGACGTCGCCAGACCGTAGCCAAGTGTGTAATCTGTCATACATTGCAATACGAATTGTTTTGAATTGGCGACGTCGCCATCACGCATATTTTTATTATGGTTAATTAGTCCAAATTTTAGCTTCGACGATGACATGGTAATTAAATAATAATTAGCATAATTGGACGCACTGAGAGTAGGTTCGAATCCCGACAGAGATAGCTGTAATCATGAGTTACATATCAGTATTTATGTGAAGTTACATTAAGTTACCGACAGCTTGAATATTATGAAAGAACTCGAATATAACATTGTTCTCGAAATGTTAAACTTACAGATGTGTGCTATTCTACTATTGACTGTAAGGAGTTTAATTATACAGATATATTTTGACCGTTTTAGGCCATTTTGTACAATCGCAGTTGATTCATTTCGAAAAAACAAGCCCGAATGAAATATTTTTTCATTCCGTGCTTGTTAGTTAGTAGTTTGTATGAAACTTCAGGTGTTCGGGGCACCTTTAGGCTGCGCTTCCACCAGAGATGTGCGCGGATGTGGAGCGAGGGATGTGTTTGTTACGAACCAATAGAATCACTTCATTAGTTAGTTACGAGTAGTTAGTTCGTATGAGTCAGTTGCCAACTCTGGTGACAGAGTTTCTAGGCCGCCCGAAGGCCTCTGTCATGGCCCAACAACTTTGAAAAAGCCGGGACCGACTGCTTAACGTGCCCTCCGAAGCACGGGCGCGCTCAGTTGAAATTGCCACTGGCGGCACATCTCTGGTGAAAACGCAGCCTTAAGCGAATATTCCTATTGTATTTACAGTACGGACAGCGGATCTAGGCAATCGTGAAGTTAGCCGTTTGGATGCGCAATGGAGCTTTTATGAATTAATTTTGAGCATCACTAACTGCCAACTTCACGATTGCCTAAATCCGGCTACAGCTCTAAAAATTGTATGTACAATTACACCTCTAAAGTTTGTATTTACTTCAATTAGTTGCAAGTCAAAGTCCTGGTATATAAATACTTTATCACTTTGTGTCGTTTTGAATGCTAATTCAGTTATGGTTATGAATGTGAAAATGCATAGCTTTTTAAATGCTTGTTCATGTTGAATGGATGATAGTCTGTTAATTCGGCCTAGTATCAGTTGTCCGGTTAGTTTGTTAGATGATCGGACAGATGAGACTGAGAAAAAGTCTCAGTAGTCCGAGGATTTTAATCACCGAACTACTGAGACGAGTCACACAAACTAACCGGACTACTGATACTAGGCTGTTAATTCAAGTTACATAAATACGTGTTCAAAATAAACTCTCACTAAGTATGTAAAAATCTACATTTGATTCTTCATAAAATGACTATATTTATTTAAATGTATTACGACATCTAATTTATACAAAATCTGTTTCTGTAAAATATTATTTTTATTGTAAATTATTTTTAACTGATTTTGATCTAAATCCAAATTTTAATACTAATTAGTTAGGTAATAATGGAACTTGTGCAAATAATAAATGTACCTTAGGTACCTACTTGAGTTTTGTTTGTTATTTATTGCTGGCAACTTCTATAATTTTGCTGTAAGTTCGAATCAGTGACTAATTTGGCTGTAAACGTGTGCAGCTTGTGCAGTGCGAGGGTTTTTTTTAAAATCAGCAAGCGATCAAGTCGCCCGCCTCATGTTAACGCACCACGCGTGACCATAACAGATGCAGTGCCACCCAAAGCTTAAAGTTTTTAAGTTCTGCGTGGCACTGCACTGCGCTCGCTCGAAGTATTCGCTATAACATAGCTTTTCGGTTCTCTTTTACCTTCTGTAAAACTTATACACCACCCCGGTTCACTTGCTCTCGTTTGTTAGCGCTCGCTCGCTCCAGCCGTTATGACGTGTATACCGACCTTCTTTGGACCTGCATTTTGGACTTTTTTAAACCATAGAGGCTTAGAATTCGAATCAAGACCATTTCTGACGTAAGGATAGTTATGTTCCTTGCATCTGACAATATGTGTAAATTACGCCAACCCGCCAACCGAAATTGTAATGTAAATATATTTTAGCATTCGTATTAGAATTGATTGGAAGCATGCTGTGGCTGTCGAACCCGATCCGCGTCAACAGCTTCTACGAGTTCAAGCAGTTCCAGCACAACATGCAAGACAAAATTCAAAATATTAACAGCAAACAATAGGTTGGTTAAGTTATTTTGGTCACCATTTACCGTTCGTTCGTTCGTATGAGTTAGTGGCCAACTCTGGTGACAGAGTTTCTAGGCCGCCAGAAGGCCTCTATCATGGCTTAACAACTTTGAAAAAGCCGGGACCGACTGCTTAACGTGCCCTCCGAAGCACGGGAGCGTTCAGTTGAAATTGTCACTGGCGGTCACCCATCCAAATGATGACCCCGCGGAACAGTGCTTAACTTCGTTGATATGTTAAGAACAACTTAGCCATCTACGTCACGAGCGTTCTATTTACCATAAAATGTATCCTTCACTTGCTCATTCTTCGACCACCATCAGCAAGATATCGTCTGGTCTGGCTGGTCCTTTCTCTATTGCCTTAGTGCAGAAGTGATCGAAAACTAAATAGACTTACCTAGCCGCGGTAATTAGCATGGGTATTACCAGTAGTCCTTTGACGATATATAGAAATCTATGGATTAGTCCTACTGTTGGGTCACTGAACTAACCTAGCGAGCAAGTCATCCGCTTATTGCATTGTTTTATGGAGCATTTTGTTAATTACTAAGAGCAAAGCCACATGCACTGCGTTACGCACTTAGCTTTTCGAATGGAAAATTCATTAGTTTAGGGATCACAAAATCTGGACCCAATCTGGTCCCTGAGGCACTCTTCGTAACCCCCGCTACTACTTCATCACCCAGTAAGTAAGTAAGTTCGTATGAGTCAGTGGCCAACTCTGGTGACAGAGTTTTTTGGCCGCCTAAAAGTCTCTGTCATGGCCTAACAACTTTGAAAAAGCCGGGACCGACTGATTATCAGTCACATCCAAATGGTGACTACGCGGAACAGTGCATAACTTCGTGGATCTGTTATGAACAACTTAGCCAGTTACGTCACGAGCGCTCTCATACATTACTCTCATACGAGGTTATTCAGGTACCACCTTGCAGGTTATTGAGCTACTTGAATGCGTTAGGTACCTACTAGGTGTCTTATCTTATGTCATGTTGGCGGCCTGTCTCGGTGAGCAAGTGCCCGGTTTCTTTAGAACAAAACGTTAGTCTGATCCTTCGATCAATTTTTGATCGAAGGCCTGATCTGAAAATATTTGTTTCGCGTCTATTATTGTCTCTGGTCCCACGACTCAGGGTGTCTAGCAGGACTATGTAACACACACGTTCTCCCGTGGCAGCATGCTGGTGCAGGTGGTGGTGTGCTTGCTGGCAGCAGCTGGCATGTCGCCGTGCGTGGTGCAGCGCGCATGCGCCGCGCGCCCACGCCCGCCGCCCTCCTCCGTCTGCATGCACAGCCTTGGCGTCGCCGGCGCCTGCTCGGGGTATGTAATTCTCCACAGCTTTCCACAGCTTTGGGTACTAAATCTGTTATGTGGCTTTGACTCCTGCCGGGTTTTTGCTTATAAACTGCAAAAAGTTTGCTATTTTTTAAAGGTAGGGTACTTAAGTGGTAGCGAAATCGGGGCGAAAACGACACTGCAGAGTCTGCAGGGTGTGTAGGTAACAAAGTCCATAGACGCAATGTTGGGTGTTATTTTTTTATTGACAGAGTTATTTTCTTTTGTCTTTTTCAGAATGCCATCTAGAACAATGAAGTCAAATCAACATTAGAAAAAAAAAATAACATTTTTGGTAGGTAAATAATGACCTTTAGCACATTTACGAACCCATGACCATGGTAGGATCTGCTCCTAATGAGCGTGTCTTGATGAAAGTTTTAGGCCGCCCGAAGGTCTCTAGGTCTCTGCCAAGGGACAAGTAACCGAGATCGACCGTTTAACGGTTATCCGGAACCACGAAAATTGTATGCTGTGCTGTAAGTCAATTTAGTGTGATTTCGCGGGACGCGGTAAACGGCAGACGGTATTACATTGCAGTAGGTTTTCATTATTTGTATGAAGTTCGAGACCGTTTCCGACCGACTGCAAATTGTCGCGGCAGTTTTCATAGCTACTGCATAGGTCGGGATAGGAAAACCTTCGTCAGTTATCTTTTTCATTCATTTGTCAAGTCGTAAACTCTTAGTACCTTTTGAAACTAAAGCATTACGCAGACAACAGCACATAAAATTATACTGACATAGTATGATAACAAGGGTCAAATTAGTGCACACCTTTGACCTACGTCTAGTTTCATATCAACATCAAACCTTTTTAATGGCCTATTTAGTTATACAAACTTTTTATTAGTTACGATATTTTCTGTTTAATTGTCAATATCTGTCACTGTCACATATTTTTGCAATACCCAATAATTTATTGTTACGTCGTGTGAAATTTGATAATGCCGAGGAATTTAAGCGTCGAGGAAAGAGCTGCCATTATTGCAGACCATGAAACTGGGTATAATATTAGCGAAATTTCGTCAAATCTAACAAGAGATACTGTAAGGTTCTGGATCATCAGACACGCGGAAGAGGGTAATCTTACTGATCATCGCCATACTAGTTCTGGACGTCGCCCTACCCTCACCCATGAACAATTAAATTTTATGAGGCAAAAATATGAAGAATATGGTTTTGAGAAAACTAGTTTTTTTGCTGAAATGTTTGACGTGCCTCCAAGAATAATAAGAAATGCATTGCACTCAATTGGATTACATCACCGCCGTCCTGCCAAAAAAGTGGCTTTAACTTGTGCTCATAAAGCTCGACGTTTAAGTTTCGCCCGATCATATTTAAATTTCGATTGGTGTCTACAAGCTGTGATTGATGCGAATGGCGGATATACTCGGTTTTAGTTATGTTTTGTTTATTTAAATAAATTTATCATAGTTGCAAATTATGTTTACTATTTTATTTACTTTTACTAACTATACATCCACGAGACGGCACTATTGAACACGAACTCAAGCCGCATACTCTTAAACAAGATGACACAGCTGTTATCGTTATCTCTTTCATAAGATACAAAGCAACCTAATCGCCGATATTACACGAGCAATCACGAAGCATAGTCCTTCGTGAATGCTTTGTAGTCTAAAAAGTTGGTAACCTATAGTTGTAACTGTCATCCCGACTGGCGGCGAGTGACAGTCGACCACCGACTGCAATATGTCATACTCAATCGGTTAAGCAGAGTATCGTTCATTCCGAGCAAACGAAAATAGATCTTAAGGTGACGAACCTTTTCTTACCCCGACTGTACCATACTGCCGCGTCCTGAATCACATATTTACAGTCAATTTGCCACATATTTGGCGTGACTCCCCGCATGTTGTGAGAAGCAGCCGGTCCGCTCCTTGTTGACAAAACAACAGCTGTGTTGTGATGCGCTCTCATAATAATCCTCCTCTACTCCGACACAAAGCGATATCCTACAAGTTGGTTTTAACATCTTGCCTTTTGCTTTTTCCTTTTGGCTTCTAATGTTCTGCACTGCTGGGGCTGAACGATTCAGACTTAATGTTGTTGGATGACAAAACGGTGCTGTTTTCCTTCACGGATTTTGCACAATGGCAAATAAAGGAGTGCTGATGCTGATCATAGTTGACGAGCGATGTGGCGCAGCGGGCGCGGGTCCGCCTGCGACGCAGAGGTTGCGGGTTCGATTCCCGCCTTGGGACAAATGTTTCTACAATCTACAAATATTTGTTCCGGGTGTTCTGGGTATTTTCTATATATAATAAAAAATATATATCTATCAGCAGCTTACCTTGGGGCTAGATGATGCTGTGTGGATTGTCCAGCATTATTTATTTATTTATTCATCTAAAGTGATAATTTAAACGATTTTAAAAATCTGACACCTGAGGTAAGGAAAACTTTAGGTCTGTTTTCCTTACCAGCATCCATAAAAACTTACCTCCTTGAATCCTTTTTTAGAATAAACTTATCTACACTGAACTACAAGAATCTATCGCTAATCGACAATACGTGGTACATTTTACTGAAAACCAGTAGGTATCCATAATCTATAACCTTCTAGAATCCTTTTTTAGGATAAAACTTCACTGAAACTACAAAAAACTATCGCTAATCGGCACAACGTGGTACACGGGCAGGGTAGAGCCAGCGTAAAGTGTCGGTATGCGCGCGAGTATAAAGCGAGAGCGGCACAGAGCCGCTCGCGAGTGCAAGTGCTGCTGCCGCCCGTGCTGCGGCCGTTGGTTGACCTGCTGCTTTGGCTGTCGCTGCGTGTGCGAGAGAGACAAACCACGCGATGACTAGACTTCTGCTACTTGCTGCAGCGTACCTTCAGGTTTACACTACTGCCAACAATATCGGCTGTTGTGAAGTTCGTTTCGATGCAATGGAGCTTTTTCGAACTAAATTGTCTTTGCGCTTCATAACGGCTTACTTCACGACAGCCGAGATCCGTTTCAATATGCTTAGCTTTTCTTAGGTCTATCAGCCATTGTTCTCCATTATATTAATATCAAGACTTGAAGCCGAACCTAACACCTAAGTGCCATGGCGATGTAAGCGGCTGTGTCAAAATAATTCTTATTGAAATGTTTGTTAGATAACTCACTTGGCTACGATTGGCGACGTCGCCAAACCGACGAAATTATTTGGATACGTAGCCGGCAATGTCGCTATGGCATCCCGAGGTGCGGCTCCAATACCTCGTTCGTAACTTTAACATTATGTTGTTGTAGAATACCAACAAGTCTCATTTAGGTACCTACACAAACATTTTATTCATATTGAGTGACATCGATTGCTCGTGCAAAAAAATTCAGCTTTCATTGTTTATTTGCAGGCGGTAACAGCGTGCACAAACTGCGTGGTAAGTGTGATTCGTTTAATATATCTACGCACGGTCTTATGAGATCAACTAAGTTAACAAAATTAAATGTTCTGCATCTGCACGTTCAGGCAGGTTCTACTTATATGGGTGACCGCCAGTAACACTTTTTCATCTCAGCGCTTCGGGTCCTGACTTTAAAATACCGTGAGGCCAAGGAAGCTTCCCGGCGGCCTATTTTACTATGACTTGTTCAATTTGTTTCGGTTGTCAGTGTGAAGACAGAACGGCTTTTCTCTAAAAGCGATCGTAACCCAGCCGTTGTTGTTGCCAGTTCTTTTTTATGCCGGGTTCGTTGGAACTGTTGTAAATTCATCTAGCTTTTGAGACCGTTCAAAGTAATCCTTGTGTAACGGTTAAACTAAAAAACTAGGTAGCTACGGTCCGATTTCAAAAATTCTATCACCATTAGAATCCTACATTATCCCTGAGTGACATTATAGGCTATATTTTATGTCCACCCGTCCGAAGCCGAGACGAGACGCTAGTCACATCACATCACACTCGCGGGCGGCAGCTAGTATCTACTGAATAAAGGATCGTTCAAACCAACACGGCGACGCGAAAGTGGAGCGTAAGCGTCAGCCGCGCGGTGGACGCTGCAATGCCTTAGCAATGGCGCCTTGCACACCAAACGCGACCGCGACGCGGCAACACAGCGTTCGCAAAGTCCGCTTGCGCCGCGTTGGTTTGAACGATCCTTATAGTTCATTTGACTTTGACTTGTAACTTCTCCCACCAGATGCTTGGTAAGGAAGAGAAAGCGATGTTCCGCGCTCACTCCGACGCCTGCCTGCAGCGCTCGCAGGTAGACCCGAGGCTGGTGGAATCTCTGCTCAACGGAGAGCTGGCAGAGGACGCGGCTCTGAAGAAACACGTCTACTGCGTGCTGCTGAAGTGCAAGGTGGTGGGCAAGGATGGCAAACTGCTGAAGACGGCGGTGCTGGGGAAACTCGCGGTTAGGAGTGATGGCCGGAATGCTAGCAAGGTAACACTAAATCTACGAACTTATTAGGCATGCATGGTCGTATGCATATACATTGGTGCGGCGTTGTTAGCTGCACCAATGTAATAAACTAAATCTATAATTAAAAAGATTTAGGACTAAGGTTGGATTCGACCAAACTAAAATAAGCTCTATTCGCGAGTAAATTGACATTTTACTTGTATTTGACATTTCTTATTCCGCGGAATAGTTATTCCAGATGTTGGTCGAATCCACCCTTAGTAGCTATTGCTGTTTTGCGATCCAAATGTGAATCAAATTGTATTGTTGTACCACAGGTTGTACCGACTAACAGTTGGGACCCGCTCTACTCACGCATATTATTTCAGCAGTGGAAGGAATTGAAAGCTGATTATTAATTTTTAATCTTTTATTTCCAGGTACACCTACATCAATAAATATTCTGCTTTATCTCTAGGAACGTGCCTTTAGTACGGCATATCTTTGAGAAAACTACATTTTATCCTAATTTAGAATTTGAAACAACTTTTCCGGGCATATTATCTCGGAACTTACTTTCTCCAGGTATTGGAGCAGTGTGCGGATCAGTCGGGCGACTTCTTGTCTCCAGAAGACGTCGCCTGGCAGCTGTTCCGCTGCGGGTACGAGCGGAAGGCGTTGCTCTTCGACTACATGCCTACCGACGACGTCGACGCTGTGCCTCACGTGTAGATGGCGCTCTTACATAATATTTGTACCACTTGCATTTAACGTTAATTTCTTGTATTTTAATGTGTTTTCAATAGTAATATGATGACAATATAAATAAAAAATATGACAAGGTGCAATTATTAATCAATTCCTTCTCATCCCTTAATTCTTAATTAACCAAAAGAGCTCTACCACCTCTAATAAACCATAAAACACAATCTTGAGGGGTGATCATCTACCATAGCGGAACGGAGACGGGATGCAAGCATCGACAATTTGGTGCAAAACTGCGTCACTTTGGTGTTCGGGTGTCGTGTTTAGTTCGCTATGAGGAGTGCGTTCCGTTGCGCTTCCATTATTTTACATTTTCACATATTTTCACATTTTAACGCTTCGAACAATATTGTATATATATGTATTGTACCATAGGTGTGCAGTGTACCTACAGTGTACGCATTAAAAAACAGGTGAGATTACAGGTTTATTTCATGAAACATTCACAGCATTCCATCCGCGGTTGCTATTGACATAAAATACATAAATAAGCATATTTTCATTTCAATTAATAATTTAATGATGGATGATCAAATTCGGTTAAGTACCAGCGGCCAATATTCTTGGAAGGCAAACAGGATTCATCGTTTCCATAAGTAGGTAGGTACCTACATACGGTGGGTACACAGGCATCGATTTGGGTATATACTCTATGGTCACAGGTAAATAAGAACTTGGATGAGTGACGTACTTACTTAACGGTGTACGTTGAGTATGAGTAGGTATAATGTAGAGGGGTCATCCATCACTCATCATGGCTAACGCTCCAAACATGACAAATTGTTATTTTGATTATGTTGTACCTACACACTACATATTTATCTCAAAAATAGTCTGTTATTAGTTTGTTACCTATGTAGGTACTAAGTATGCAACCAGTTGCGTCGACTGCCTGCCTACATGCCTTCACCGCATTTCTATTTACATATTGATAGTTAAAGTAGGTTTTAGTTGCAAGTCGAGTGTAAATTATAAGTAGTTTTGTGATCTCATTGCGGTATGGTGGGCGGTGACCCACAACACAGCCAGCCTCCGTCCGTCGCTCGGTGGAATTCTGGCAGTATGTCCGTGCGTGCCTTTGCCACGAGCAGTGTTAAAAATAAAATCATTTTTTTTATATTTGCGCGCGGGCCGCCATTTCCGCGCCTTCGCATTTGAAAATGGAACTCGTTACTTTTTCAAATTGTATTGAATGCTAGTGGTTTTGTAGCAAAAAAATATTAATGTGGTTAGATTAGTACTTAAATATTGTCTTAAAATAAGAGTGTACCTAATAGTGAATGACCGGTGAAGTGTACTTACAATGCAAATGTGTGGACAACCGGGAAGTGACGATATAAATAAACGTGAGTATTTTTATTAGATAAACTCTCAAAGCGTATCAATTATATTAATTTACATCCTCTAAGAATTATCTTCATCTAATTACTTAGATTAGGGCTGTTATATTCTGTGGTTAGGTAAGTACCTACCTACCTAAAAGTGATGAGGTTTACTAAAACGACGTTAGGGGTATTCCATTGCGCATCGAAACGGCTAACTTCACGGAAGCCTAGATCCGCTGTGCGAACTATACCAGGTCCAATACTTAGGTTACTTGCTGCAGTTATAAGTTGCTTTCGAGGAAAGATTTTCGAACTCTACCTACTCTACTGCTCAACTCTACAAAACGATCTAGGTACCTCACAAAAGTATATCATCTACCTACTTAGGTACCGTACTTACCAAAACCACAGAGTAATAGCAAAACAAAACCGTGTGCTATTGCTACATTTACAAAAAGGGTGATTGCTAACTTATACTTAGGTTAGAGACCTTAGAGACTTGGTTAGAAATCCTTGGGCCGCGTGCGAACAAGCGAATTTATTGCCATTTGCATAACTTGTCACGATAACTGATCTCTGCGTAGGGCTGCGCATCCTGGTGGCACCTGCACTACGTTTATATAGAAAGCGGGGAGACCTAGGTACTGATAGAAACATGAATATTAATTATGTCAACGTCAAATAAAAAAAAACTAATTATAATAATAATAATAATAATAATAATAATAATAATAATGCTGGACAATCCACACAGCATCATCTAGCCCCAAAGTAAGCTGCTGTTAAACAGAGCTGTATTATGGGTACTAGATGACTGATATATATTTAATACAATACAATACATAGATAGATATTTTTTATTATATATAGAAAATACCCAGAACACCCGGAACAAATATTTGTAGATCGTACAAACATTTGTTCCGAGGCGGGAATCGAACCCGCAACCTCTGCGTCGCAGGCGGACCTGCGCCCGCTGCGCCACATCAGTCGTCAAATCAATTATGTAACTATAGAAAAAATATATAAGCACGTAGACAAGTAGACGGGACAAGTCAACATTTTTTTTTCCGCTAAACGTTTTCAGAATCGTGGTCTGATTGCACCCACCCTGTTTTCGGTAGTAGTCTTTTTACACCCTGTATAGATTCTAGATTCAGTAGCCCTAAAACCCATATGGCTCATTTGCTGGTCATAATCAGACTCCAAAAGAATATCATCTTGCAAACATTTCAAACAAAAAAAGCTTTACTAAATAAAATCAGACCACTCTTGGCTCTACCTACCTTCGATTCTTAACTCCAGTAAGATGTGAAATTGAACATTTTGATTGAGCTCAAACTTACGTTCATAATCAACCTGATGCTTTAAACTTTTAAAGGATATTTTATTATTAGTGCATAATATTCAAGCAGTATGTTCAGTTCACTCTTGCTCGAGATTAGGCCAGTGTCCCAGCAGTGGGAACATTAGAAGGCTGTCATGATGATGATGTTTCACACACAAAAAAAAATACATTTAGGTACTAGGTACCTACAATTATTTTTATTTACATATTGTCTGAAATATGTAGCTATAGGAACTGTAGAGAAGACACTGGCCCTTTTAGAACATTCGTTTATTTATTTATTAAATCATCTCCGTGCTTCGGAGGGCACGTTAAGCAGTCGGTCCCGGCTTTTTCAAAGTTGTTAGGCCATGACAGAGGCCTTCGGGCGGCCTATAAACTCTGTCACCAGAGCTGGCCACTGACTCATACGAACGAACGAAAAAAAAACCATTGAATAGACTTTGTAGGGTCAGCAGTATAATTAAGACTCTTATTTTAATAATAATTAAAATCTTAGAAAAAAAGTAGTTGTGTAGGTACTTGTTTACTCAGATAAGTACCTACCTAGGTGGAGGTAATTACCTACTAAACGTTCGCACAATAAAGCTCAATAAGCTATCTTCATAACGACCTTACGAAATTAACCATAAACGAATTTGGCGAAAACACATTAGAATTAGGCGTCATGTTTAGCTGCCGCTTTAGGCCACTCCCACACTATATCGAAAACTCGCTAATTACGCGTAATTTTATCACGTCAGCAACTGACGGAAGATTGATAACGATTGATGGAGAGCCTTGAGTGGTTCGATCCTTAAAGTTATGGTCAAACCGAGGATTAATTACCACTCGTTTTAGGATACGGAATGCAGTTTCCTGCCAAATTGTAATAGCAATGGAATTATCAATAATTATGATGTTTTTTCTTTTTTTGATCTCACTGGCTTTTACTTGGACAATGCCTTTTAAAGAAGATATTTTGTCAAAGAACCGCCTACATAAGAGATGCTAATCGTTTTCAACATTGTTTCTTTCATAACTGCTCAAGTTTGAAGAAGTAATACAATACGGGATGCCTTACTACAGTTTAAGGCGTGGAACAATAGTACCTAGTACTTATTATCTACGTTGCGTCGTTGAACCCATAGTGATAGTGACCAAGTTCGCTCTAACCTTTATCACTTCGATACACGGGGACAAACCTTCACTTCAAAACCTGCAATATTGTGTCTCCTACGGACACAGCTCGGCCATTGCGAACGAAGTCACAGGTACAGCTAGTATGAATATTACCAAAAGCCTATTTTGCCTAAATAAGTGACATTTAGTGACAATAATCTGGACATGGGCATCAGTGGCACGTGGGCCGGCGCCGGCACTAATGATGACATCCTACGTGGTGGGTATAGCCAGTGGATTAGACACCTCGTACAAACTGCCATAACGATGGTACTTGCCTAATGTCACACCCCGGACACTCAATAAAATGTATGAATGAAGCAAACACGTCGCAATCACCACACGCATAGTTTGTGTACGTAAACGGTGCTGTTGTATGTGTGAGTGTCATAGTTGTCCCCACCCAACTCTAACAAGAGCGAGATAGCGCACTTTCGCTCGCTCTGGCATGCGGGCGCTTCAACCTATACAAAATCAAAATAAACGCGTGCCTTTAGCTTCAGTGCCGGCGGAAGGTGCCGTGTGGTGCCGGCAAACTCGCTCTCGGGGTGGGGTAAGTAAAACCGGTGGGAGGTAGGGAGTGGCCATTCTGTACGTAGTACTAGATATCTGTTCTGTGCTACTGTCTTGGTAGCTTACTTGTCGGTATTGATGATAATATATATGTGATGCTAACAATTGCAGATAACATACATAATCTGTTAGTCTCATCTTTTCATCTCAAGTCACTAGCATATAAAATCATATAAAGTCATTATCGAGCTATGGATAAAGCTACTACTGTCCGTAGAACAAAGATCATCCGTCATAGTTCTCTCGTAGACAGTTGAAGTGGCAACGGGCAGGCCATAGTTTGCAGATCCAACAACAGTTAGGGAGTAGGGGACGAAACGTAATTTTCATTATTATTATTTTGGCTGGAACTTTTCGAGACTTATAACGGGCCAGCGAAGTCGTATTACCTTGCAGCAATGACAGTATTTGCCCAATGATTACCTCAACTAGAGAACCATTAGTCAACCATGAGTGAAACAACCGGGCCTTAACAAGTCTTAAATGCACGCATGTAAATAAATGCATCTTTTTTCCCACGGTGTTTCATACTTTATTGACTTTAGCTTGCCTCAGTTTTATTTTGTACCTCAGTAAAGATATATTGGAGTGTTGGCAATCAGAAATCGATGAAAGCGCCTTTTGAGGGCGGTAAGATGGTGAGGTGACCGGTCGAGCAGGAACCGATAAATACTGTTCGTTTTAGTGCGCGCCGAATCAGGCCCAGCCAGCGGCCTCGGACATATTTCCTTATAATCCTGGAGGAGTAGGGCCATACTGGAAGCGAGTCTTTACTCTTTACATAGGTAGGTTAAAACTAAGTCGCTTCGCGCCGTGTGAATCTGCCCCGCTGTAGGTATATAATGTATTTGTATGTATTTAGGTACGCATAAATCTTTTAAACTAATAAGCAACGGATTTTAATGTGGTTTTCATCAATAGATAGTGATATAAGAGGAAGGTTCATACGTATATTATGCAAACGCAGTTGCTGGCTACAGCTAGTTGGAAATAAAAACAAACCTTTGCGCTACTGACTAATAAAAATATAGCAAAATATTTGTTTTATAGCGGTTACCATTTTTGATTAAAAAAATCAAAAAATTAACAACAAAATTATATATTTTTTGTTACGTTTTTACTTCCATAAAAAAAAACATCCTACCTACTTATAATTTTATATTACGTCTACCTAAGAGTAGTAGAGTTCTTTGTGATAGAGCTCGTCCGGGGAAGGACTACCACCATACCTATTTCTGCCGCCAAGCAGTAATGCTCGCATTGCTGTGTTCCGGTTCGAAGGGTATGGTTTCCGGTGAAATTACAGGCACATGAGACTTTCCATCTAACGTCTCAGGGTGGTAACACGCAAGTGATATCTATGATGTTGCATGCGTACATAGGCTACGGTAACCGCTGACCATCAAGTGGGCCGTACGCTTGGTTGCCAATTTAGTGGTATAAAAAAAAAAAAAAAAAACCTTGAAATTTGAATATTTATGTTGCTTTCGCGGAATTCCATTTTTTTATCGACTTCAAAACGACGACTGTTTTCTAGTATTGAAAAAATCAGATTTATCTGGGAAGTTGTCTATCTATTAAATACAAAATGCTGTATTTTATCGCTGATATCGGCACCACACGCTTATCGTGTCATTGTGTCCTGGTGGTTTATAACTATTCCGTATTGTGGCCTGTCTCTTGTCATTTAAAGGATGTCATTAGTGCCGAAATAAAGGGTGCATCGACCCTTGTAATACGCCTTTTTAGGGCTGACTGGTGAGTAAGCTCGCGTTTTAGATCGCTACGTTTACGCTTGCAATCGCACCAAAACCTTATTTTCGCTTATCGACACAATATCGTTGTGTCCTGTTATGGTTTATAGCCATTCATGTTGAATTATTGTGGACAGTCAGTAACCATTTTCGGGTCCTCGTTAGCGCAGAAGGAAACTACTGACCAGCACAACAAACCTTGCTAAGTGGAGGCTTAGGAATATTTTTTGAGCTGACTTACCGGTATGGTGGAAAGCCAAAATTGATATTTAACATTGACTAATTATTTGTACTTATTATTCAATTTACCGTGTTTAAAGCTGCAACCAAGTTAAAAGATGTTGGCTAGAAAAAAAATATGAAAACCAACAAACCAGGTTGTCGGTTAGGAAATAGTCCAACTAGGTGGACGCGGCGTGGTTGGTCAGTTGGTAATAGAATCCAAACAGGATTTCATTCACCAGCCGCTTTGTTCGCGTCATCGGTTTGACCAAAGTGTTGAAGTGCAGTTTGTTTTTATGAGCTGAGGGTATGACAGGCCGCCCGCCCATACGACTCCTAGAAGGCTATCTATAAACCGTAAATTGTAGACAAAACCTATTTATTTAGAAAGAAAATAATACTAACCATCAATTTGCGAGCTTCATGACAAATTACTAAACGACTATTTTTGGAATGGAAAATATTTCATAGTAACATTTCACAATGAATCTAATTCGTCTAACTAATTGATTATGGTCCCCAATAAGTATTTCCATTAGATTAACGAATGATCTCATAAAGGCCAGCGTCTTCTATACAGCTATAGCAACAGGACTCAGCAGGAGTCAGGAAACAGGCCGTATTCAGAATAATGCTTTTAATAATCGTATACGTCAACGTTTCATGTATTGTTTAAAGCTGTCAATTTCTATTGAATTTTTATAGTTACTTGGCCTCTTCACACGACTAGCATATAATATTTAACATAAGCATAAGACTATAGTCCACAAGCGGCTTTAAAAGTGGAATAAAAAACCTATTGAATTCAATTTGTCAATTAGCCCGCGGCTCATTTTACACGCCATACGAACAGTAATGGCATGTTAGAGAATATTATGGACTGCTTATGGACAAATGCGCTGGTTTATTATTATAATTATTATTGTGGACGTAGGCGGCTCCCACTGCGATGTGAATCATTGCCACAGACCCATTGGATACGGCTAGCTCATTTATAAACAAATGGCCAAGCGATGCTTCAATCAAACATCTTTGAAATCTTCATTGGTAGAGGTAAATTATGTATTTTACATAGACAAAACTTCGTGCCAAAAATTTACATAACAGGAGCAGGGCATCAGGGAAAAAATGTTTTTCCAGGAAAAACGAATCCAAGATGGATTCGGTGAAAACTTTTTGTTCTCTAAACAAAATAAATATGCCTCAAAGACGTTCTGGATTTTGCCTAAACATATACTATCTGACCGCTCTTGACCCGGGGTCTAGTTGAAATGAAATGAAATGTAGATAGTTGGCCTGTAGATATGCTTTTTAGAGACTAGACTCAATGCCCTTGCGACATTTTCACCTCACTAGAAACAAGTTTGCAAACTACTTGTGATAAACTGGGGTATCCTTTGATTTAAGACTCTGGTTTTCTCTTGTATTTCATCTATTCAATAGCAAATTCAATTTAAAATAGTTTTATTTAATAAAATTACAGAAATCACTTGAACAGCTAGGTGAATTTACGCCAGTTCCACGCGCCCCAATCGAGAAGAATCTGGTAACAAACTCGGCTGGGTTCCTATCTTTTTTCGATGATCCCTTTTATCATGGAGTTATCAAGGTTCGCCGTTCACGGACACGTCAAGGAGGACATCATCATGAGGTGGTACCCTTCAACTATAAAAATACACGAATGCACAAGCGATAGTCTCCGTATCCTGTGGCAATGCTCGTGCCCGCAGTAATGGACTGTGGATGTCTTGCAAAAAGCGCTGATGATGGATCGCCGGACTTGTAAGCTCGTCCCGTGGCGTGTTAATGTCGTGTAATTGCGGGGCGTCTCGTCGCGCCGTCACTCTTCACGCCTCGTGGGAGGACCACCTAACCTAACATTAGAATATAAGCATGCTCACCTCAAGTTGAGATTGGAAATTTCACTTGAAAGGTAAGCAGATTAAAATAAAATATGTAAGTACATAGTTACATTAAGAATCATACAAAGTACATACTTAATTAAGTATGAAATAAGTGTGCTTCAAATAACGATTTTTTTGTAAGTCCGTTTCGACTAAAAACAAATCAGGCTTTGGTAGAAATTACCTATTTAGCTAATGGTCAACCTACTAATGGTCAGTGCCTGAAAGCCTTCGTCATAGCTTTAAAGTTTTAAGCGGGGGACACTTTATCACAACGATAAAAAAATTATTAGTAACCTACTTACATAAAGCTACTTGCGTTGCGTAGGTAGAGCACTCAATTAATTTAATACCGCTCTCTCAGTACGTTGACATATCACGTTACTTGAGAGGTGTAGGTTCGAAGACCGGACATCCCCTCACAAATACATTTTTATTGTTATTTTTATTTTTATGTTAATTGTGTGGCGTTAAATAAATATTTTTCTATTCTATTCTATTCTATCTTCAACCTTATTACAAAGATATACAAATTTAAATCAAACAAAGCTTGTTTAAAATAAAAGTATTAATATTATACTAGTTCCAGGTCAACTATCAGCCTTATTACAAGCAGATAAGAACCATATTTCAATAGCATAGTTTTGAAGAGTGTGCTAAATGATGTGGGCGATTTTTGACAAGTTGATCAATAAGAAGTCTATAATAATTGGAGAGTGTCGTGTTCAATTGCGTATTGTTCGTGTGACAAGTCTGCTAGTGCAAAGTGCTTTATTAAGAGCCCTATCCTTGACAATCCTTGAATTTTCTTGTAGCCCGTGAAGTTTCGAACACTATTGTGGCTCGTGTGTTGAAGATATTTTAACGAAAATAAATACAAATAAAAGCTTTATCCCTTAAAATTTAAGCCAACAGAGCAAATATTAATTAACTCAAGACATAACTGATAAAAAAAATAATTAGTAACTCACGTTTCGTAAAATGAGCAATTCCAGTCAACTTTCGATCATTTTTTCTATGAAATAACAAAGTCTAACATATTTCCAAAAATGCAATTATAATAATCACAGTTTTAAAATTTAAGTGAATAGAGAAAAATACAGCATGTTAGTTCAATATTTTTGATAAAAGACGGTCTAAAAAACGCGTACTTTTCCCAATTTTACGCTTGTTATTTCTGCTAAAGTAAGGAGTTTACAATAAAAATACACCTACTTAATTAAAGTTTAAGTTTTTATTAAATATATACAACGAAGAAAATAGTCTAATAGCATTGACTTTTTTTAATACGATTTTTTTAAAATCACACCTTAGCGCACTTATAATCATATCGATCGAAGCAGCGACTCTCAAACCGCGCTGAGCGCTTATGGAGGGATGACGTATCGCTCCTCGTCGCGCGCGCTATTACTTATACTATATAAAGATACATTCACGCGAATTTCATGAATTATATCGCTAAATCTTGGAAAGGCCTCTTAAGTAGTAAGTACCTAATTAGTTTGAGGAAAAACAAAATTTTTACTTCGTAAACTAGGTATCGTGATACACTCATTTTATACTAAACCCGCTTTAATTATTTTATTTTTAAATAGCTGTTTGAAAAATTAATAAACTTTTAAGTTTATTAGCTACCTACCTACCACATAGCCGACAAGTAGCCCCAAGCTAAGCAGAGCTTGTGTTATTGGTACTAGATGACTGATATATACATTTGTTATTATACATAAAAAATACTTAGAACACCCGGAACAAATGTTTGCAGATCGTACAAAAATATGTTCCAAGGCGGGAATCGAACCCAGAACCCGTCGCAGGCGGACCTTCGTCCGCCGCGCCACATCGGTCGTCAAATTCAGTATGAGGTAGAGTCAATATTAAGAGAGCACTAAACAAAATGTAGGTTCCCACAAATAACTTCAGTTAGTATGTGGGTAGTTTATGCAAACATTAGGACAGCAAGTGAAACTTAGCGAAGGTCGGTGGACACGCCTCCCAGTGAAAGGACAAGCAGTGCTGCGCTTGCGCCGGCGCCGCATCGATAGTCAGCATAGTCAAGTCATTCGCCACGCCTCACCATAAACATTTGCAGTGTCACTTATAAGTTTGAGTTTCAAAGTTCTGTTTAGCTCTGCGCTCGTCACCCGAGACGTCTTTCGCCAAGTAATTTCACTTGCTACAGTGCCCTTCAAACCTAAGCAAAGCAAAATACTTGCACACTACTGCTTGGAGGCAGAATATCTGGCACTGCGGTGCTACCCACCAAGACGAACTCTTGCTGAAGAGTCCAACCCTAATGTAAAACTGTAGCGAGGTGCCCAAGTGCATTTCTAAAATACGAGTAACTAAATTGCTTTATTATATTCTTTGAGTGCCATAATATTAATTACCATAATAACATCGAAGACCGGATCAAATATTGAAGTGTTGCAGATCAGACAAACAGTTGTCCCGCAGCGGGAATCGAACCCTCAACCTCATGACGCCGAGGCGATGCCAACGAAATCAAAACAGTGACGTGGCGGGGTTGTGCTCAGGAATTAGTTTTACTAAGATAAAGTTACGATTTACTACTAGGTGCTAAGAGTAAAATAATGTAGATAAGAAACACGTTTGTGAATATACCTACTACTAAGATGAAACTCCTACGGCATAGCGGCAGGGATTGGGGTCAGCCGGTGTGGGACTCCACGCGTGGGCGCACGCAGCTGTCTGCCGAACCCATAGAAATCTATGACCGAACCCCTTACTCTGTGATGGCGAAAAGTGCTGTTCATTCTAAACACTAAGTGCCAGGATTATAAATCAGTCACACTGCTCGTCTAGACTTCTCTTGATGGATCGACCAACTAAGTCACCGTTCAACAGTGTTTTGTTTCAACAAGTTTTATCTAGTATAGTTCTCACTACGGATCTCGGCCGTCGTGAAATTAGCCGTTTCGATGCGCAATGGAGCTTTTCCAAACTAAATTGTCTTTGCGCATCACAAACGGCTAACTTCACAGAAGCCTAGATCCGCTGTGCGAACTATAACTGAGGTTTTGTGTTTGCCATGTTTTGACGAACTGTTGTTTTTTTTTGACATAAAGTAATATTGTTTCGCCTCTTTACAGCGAACGAATAGGTACCTAGGTTTAAGAACATTGTCGTTCAATCAAATAAATGACGAGTCATTGCCTGTTCACTTAATGTATGTATTTAAATTGTACTATATTTTACGTGTTTCACCTGTGACAATAAAGATATTCCTATTTCTATCCACATCCTGAATGGATGGTCATTTGTACGTAAGATCCTTACAAAAACTTTTAAAATCAAAACCTAAATATCTGTTAAAAAACAATTCCTAATTAGACATGTTCATAATTAGATAATTAAAAATTGTTCTTAATTAGATAATACCTAGTTAGTAAAGTGATTGAGCCGCAGTGGCAGTGCGCGTTAAGCTTTAAATAAATCTGTATTTTAGTCGCATTCTATCTATTCGCTGTCCAGAGCTATTTGCGTGTCGGTACAACTGTGAATTGTTAGCGTTTTCTAACAAACTGCTAAGAAACTATTTGGCAAGTGATTTTTTCTCGCGAAAAAGTTTAGATTCCTGCTTTTCTGTGATAAAATAAAATAATTTAAGATTTTAGTGCCATGAACAACGCAAAACAAGAATACTCATTAGCGTTTCTTCCTAAGTACAATGAATCTTCAGGTAAGTAATCTATAGTTACTTGCTAATAACTTTTTTGTTTTTGACGGGAAGGAATTTGCTAGCAGCCTAGCAGGACATTCCGTCGCATAAGGTATGAGCTTTATTCTAGTTCAAAAATATTACCATACTCTACTCGAATGGCGACCGCGAGACGGCCCACTCGATGGACCGACGACATTTAAGCGGTCGCAAGTCTGATGGTGAAGGCTCAAGGTCGGTCGTCATGGTACTCTTTAGGGGAAGTCTATGTCTAGCAGTGGACGTCTATTCGCTGATATGATGATGATAATGACTGTAACTAATATCTTTTGTGCATGATGTGGTCACCTCTAGTTGAGAGACTGCACCTGACCTGAGTACCTCCGTAATTTAAAAATGTGTATGCCTGTGTAAGATACACAGGCATAACATCGTTGGTGATCCATAATAATAATAAATAAATAAATAAATAAATAAACTATTCCAAGTTTAGTTTAGGCCGTTACAGTGTGGTTATACACTGGTGATACACAAAAATATAAGATTTAGATTTATAAAGTAACGGTTCCACTTGGACGAGTATAACAACATTTAAACGTCTCGAGAGATAATAAAAACAGACAAGTGCGAGCAACACTCGATCGCGCTCTCTAAGGGTTCCGTACTAAAATATAGTTTAATCAAACTGAAAAACATCTAATTCGTTGATTATTTAGAGATCAGCCGAGATAAGTGGCACAAACTTCATTCTATTTAGGGGTAAAACCAAAATTCCTCAATATACCAAATTTCAGATTGTGAGATACTCAGAGTTTTAATTTTTCAGTATCTCCATACAAATACAAATCATTTTTTTTTTATACAACTGAAGTGGCAACCAAGCGTATGGCCCACAAGATGGTAAGCAGTTACCACAGCCTATGGACGCTTGCAATACCAGAGGTATCACTCGCGGGTTGCCACCTTGAGGCTAAGATCGAAAGCCTCGTGTGCCAGTAATTTCAAACCATACCCTTCACACCGGAACACAGCAATGCGAGCATTACTGCTTGGCGGCAGAAATAGGTAAAAACATTTATCTTTTTAATACATTTAATTAGAAGCTTGATTTTTATACGGTAATTAGGTTTTTTTTATATTGATTTTCCTGGTGGTAGAACTCTTCAGCAAGAGTCCGTTTTGGTGGGTACCATCGCAGTGTCAGATATTCTGCCTCCAAGCAGTTGTGTGCAAGCATTACTGTGTTTAGGTTTGAAGGGCACTGTAACAAGTGAAATTACTGGGCGAAAGAGAACAACAATGTCTCGGGGTGATAAGCGCAGTGCAGTGCCACGCAAACACTTGAAAACTTTAAGCTTTGGATGGCACTGTATCTGTAATAGTCAGGCGTGGTGCTTAACATCAGGTGGGCGCCTTGATTGTCTTGTCACTTGCTGACATAAAAAAAAAATTTTTGCTTACAGACAGAAAGGTCTTGACAGATAGACTGACATACGACAGTAAAACGGACAGACATTGTTTCAAGGGTTCCGTTTTTCCTGTTCAGGTATGAAGCCCTAAAATTTACATAACTCAAAATGTTTTATTTTTAGAGTAGATTGGTACGATTATTGGATGCCTAGTGTAGCGCCTACAGCATGTTTCACTGCAGATGCGTAAGCCGGGCATAGCATTTCACGAAGTAACAGCCACACATACATGTTGTGTCTATCTACTGACAACATTATTGGTTTTTAAAGCATTGCTTGAAAACGTTTATTGCTTTTAACACCTTTGTACTTTCAACAATCGTCTGCCTGCTCTCAATATTCCTGCTTTATGAGTAACTGCTATTCTAACCGAACGGGGTCAATTATAGTATCATCGTAAAAGCCCAATTTTCCTGGAAAAGCTCCCAGTATCCGTCCGCGGCGGCATCGCCAGCGCGCTACACCAGGAATAGACTTTATCGCAGACTTAAACAAAGACTCCAAAATGGGTCATCGGTGAGATCATCGGCATTCGCGAAAATCGTTTAAATTCGGCGCATTCCCGGATCGGAGAGGTAGGGCCTTATAGGGCAGGAGATAGGAAGCAGACGCAGGCGCAGAGCGCAGACGGAGCGGGACGGCGCGCGGCTGGCAGCGCAGCGCCACGCAGAAACTAAATACCCAAAACCGATCGGAGCGCGCGCCGCGGCTGCCAAATACGGCACGAATCTCGGGTTTCGCGAGCGCGCGCGGTCTGGCACGGCACCAGACTACTGCAAAAACGCTCCGTCTAAAAACACGTAAAAAACGTTTTTATTTCTGTTGCGAGCGCCCTCTAAATTTAGGCCGTATGGAAACCGAAAGTGATACGAGCGATTTTGGTTGCGGCCGCGTTGTCTGTATTTAGATTAGAGCGAGTCGCACCGCACCGCTCGCGCAGCGCGGCGCCGACGGGAGTCCGCGCCCTCCGCCCGCACTGCGATAACGGCTGCAGCGCCGCCCGCGCCCTCGCCCGTACTGCACTCGAGTGACATTCGCGATGCGCACGCTCTCTCTACTACCTACTGCAACTTATCAATGAATACTTCCGTGTGTACAGTGCGTCATTAAAAGGATTTGGATGTCACAGATGCTGCCCGAAGGTGGAGGTGATTATTTTCTTTTATACCTACTGAATTTATCTCGATGACATAATAATAACTTACTATTTAATAGAGATGCGCCGGCGCGCGCGCGCCATCGCATCACCAAATTCTTCTAAGCCCATTTAATTTTATATTTATTGTTTTATTGAATCCTTACTTAGCGAATTTTTATTTTAAGGAGCAAGTATCTAAATAGAAAATCAAATTGCTATTATATAATGATGTTATCTAAACTAACTAGAGTAGGTACCCATGTCCATGCTGTTATCTAGTTGTCTGTTTATTATCATGTTTATTTTATGTTATGTAGGTACCGTACCTACTGACTTCGTGTGTGCAGAGCACCCACGTAATGACAATTTACAATTCCATTCCATTGTTGTGCCTAGGTGTTAGAAGGTATGCGGTGTCAAAAAGTATTTTTTTGTTATTGTAATAAGTTAACTATGTTGTTCACAATGTCAAATTCAAATAGTCTCTTCTCTTTTTTCCTGTTTACCCTTTTTGTGTTATTCATTGATTCCATAAATAATACAGTTAGTATTAACGGGGAAGGGGATTAACGGTTTTATTCCCGCCAAACCAGTAAACTGCTCTAAAACCTAATCCTACAATCAAATGCTCTACCAGCTGTACCTAGATATTAAAATACATTCTGATTTGGAGCCACACATTCGGCAATAGCAACTAGAGCAGGACGCAACACCTAAAACAACTATGCAAATAAATTCCACGTTAAACAAACAAAATAAACTTCAAACGCATCTTCAGACTTTTCCGCGATTCCAATTGTACTGTCAATATCAATTAGATACCGATGTGTGTCATGTTTGTCTGTCTGCTTAACGTACAGACAGACTCATCACTGCAAGAAAGCTTCAGCCTACTCTGTACAAGGCGGTGTTAAATTGACTAAATTGTTCCAAATAGGTATAGTTACAGTGAAATCGCTACAATCATACAGTTAGCAGAGACACCAAGGCAAGTTTTGTTATCACTAGTCCCGTATGGGCACATCGAGGTGATGTTATTTTAAGCAATCATTTGTGGATTGAGGGTTTGTTGCCTGGCACTCGCGTTTATATGTTTGTTCCGTCTTAAATCAGATTCAACTGTTCTGGCCATATTATAAAACTCATGACTCTCATTTTCACAAAGGCTGATATCACATTATTGGGTAGTATAGATAGAAGATACTTTAGTGTTCACCATAAAATAAAGTTTTGACAGATAATGTTAAATAATACTAATAACGATGTGGTTTGTCAGATGCAACTCCATCCATACACATATCACACAAACATTTAATTTTGATCATGTTTTGCTTCAACAGTTGCATATTTCGATGGTTATAGCAATCGTAGAATATGGATGTGTTTCACAAGTCAATGTCAAATTTTATCCATAGTGCCTACAAATTTACTTGTGGTACTATTTTACTATATAAAGAATGTCTTGTCTATATGGTAAGCAAAACAAACAGCCTACCATAATCATATCTCCATTAGCACGCTCATAAAACTAATAGAAATTCATCACAATAAACTCACTGTTAGGTAAAACAATTTCCATACGCGTTTGTTTTGTTTGGGCTCTGCTGTTTCTATACGTAAATAATAAGGCATTAATCCTACGCATGTGTATATGATTCATGCTGCTCACCGTATACCTAATTTGGCAGCTATTAGCATACCCTTTATGCCAATCGTTTAAATTAATAGTTAACATGATCCCTACCCGATGGATACAACAGAGTTTTGGGAAGCTACCAATAATAATCGCCTTATACAAATTATAGGTCGTTAAAACACTTAAATGTTGAAAGAAACGTCATATCGCTTATTAAGTTAGGGATATTTTTGGTTCTCCGCTTTTATGGAGTTAAGTTAACCGATACGGAATCGTTATTTATTGGCTCCGTAGTTGGATATATAAGTTTATTGTTATGATTCAAGTCCCTTCCTGTATTCATGCCAAAGTGTTTCTTTGTCATTTTACAATATTTTTCATTCCTTTGCTGAGTTTATCTTTCGGTTTGTTGTCATTGTCAAGCTTCAATTCGTTAAATCTCAAGTAGATTTATCTTAAATAGCATCTTGAAAAATATATATTCTCCGTTAATATTTTTAACGGGAATATGTATATAAAAATAAACCGGAAAACTCAAGGTGAAAACCAAAGTATGTCATCAATCTCCAACACAGTTATAAATTGTCGTTTCTATTTTTAACGCCTAAAAACAACTCGAACACTATCACGGCAGTTTTTCTGAATACTTCCTACTGTTGCCAAAAGTCTTCCAATTTTCCTCCCACTACTAGGTATACCTACTGCTTTTTCTAATTTTAATAAACTTTTTTAAAAAGGAAACTAAATCATATTAAATCTTCCAACGCCAGAATACTCCAACGTTATTTAAATATGTATGATCGTTAGTTTTCCAAATCGTATTAGTTTTACTTTTCAGTATATAGTGCGTCAGACTTCATTTTCCTATCATAGATAGTCGTGATATGGAAAAATTGCACTGCATATCTAAAAGCTGTCTCGCCCAATTTTGCGTCTGTACGTTTACCTGTTAGCCCAATTGCGTGCACATGGAGTACACATGCCCGTGACGTCACAGACAGCTGGACAGCCGCCAAGCCGGTCCGTAATTATTACTTCACCGCGGTGGAAATACAACAACACACCATTATTGTTTATTTGGGAGTTATACCAACTACGCGAATCAGGTTGTACTTAGTTAGAAATGTAAAAAAATAACTAAAATTGTATAAAAATAGTTTTGATTTCATTTCAGCGTTTGATTGTTCTTCTTCATGATAAAACCGACGACGCCGAAGTTTAACATATTAAACAGAAAATAATCTCTACTTAAAACTAGCAAAAGTTGAAACATAATATAAAAAAATAGTTTCAAGTTCAATTACTATTGCCGTTATTGCCTCTACAAATGTGACAAAGAAAGCTTGGGTCACGCAAGGTTACGTTTTAGGTCCTGAATTAACCACTTTGTCTCATTGGTAAAAAAGGTAATTTTAAAGGGAATTGTTTACATAATATTAACAACAAATTAGGTTGTTACTTAACTTATGCATACTGGCCATAATAAACACCGTAATACATTCACATTCCGGTAAAGGTCGTACATCTTCGTAACAGCGTTATTTTGCAAATTATGCGCAAACAAGTATACCCCGAATTATTTGCAACGCATATATTTAGGCATTTCTACTAATTAGACTATTGTTTTTCGAAAATTGTAGTACGAGACGACCCATATTAACGCGGAAATATCTCTCATAAATTTAGATTCTCTTCAATGATTCACGGTTTACGTGACGTCAGCGTATCCTAACAATAATACCTCCTTACGAGCGTTGGTTCAAGAAAAACTTAGATATTAAAGATTGAATGGATATTTGATTAAACCATCGAGCACTAACTATTCAACCTTACCTAACTTATTTGACTAGAACAATTCTTCTTCCTAAATACCCAAGTTATATTTAGGTGAAACCTACTGGAAGAAATTATTATATCTTACAATATTTTAACAATAAAATGTAGATCGTTCGTTCGTTCGTATGAGTCAGTGGCCAACTCTGGTGACAGAGTTTCTAGGCCGCCCGAAGGCCTCTGTCATGGACTAACAACTTTGAAAAAGCCGGGACCGACTGCTTTACGTGCCCTCCGAAGCACGGGAGCGCTCAGTTGAAATTTCCACTGGCGGTCACCCATCCAAATGATGACCCCGCGGAACAGTGCTTAACTTCGCTGATCTGTTAAGAACAACTTAGCCAGCTACGTCACGAGCACTAAAAAAGTAGATTAATAAATAGTTACAATGCCTCTGATAGTAATTAAACTTTGTTGGATAATATTTTAACCCATTACCTAATATGGTAATTTCGATTTACCTACTTATATTATTATAATTCTTGGTAATTTACTTTTATAGTTCTTGCTTATCTTCAATGATTATTATGATTGCCAAGCAATTGAGAAATAATGCTGCATAATGAGTTTGTACTTCCTACATGGCACTAAATCATTTTGTATTTATAGCCGAGACGCTCCGCTCGCCCGTATACGGGCAAAGATGATCATTAGTTGTCACACCATCTACCACTTCTCTGCTGCCTTCTATTGTATTCAAACTATTTTATAACAAAAAGATAATTGAAAATTGCAGAGCTTTATGTAAACTAAGTAAACTTAGTTACCCATGTTAAAATGATAAAGATTTATTCGCAAAAACGTACCTATTTTTTACTTCTATCAAATGCCATCAACACTCATGTTTTTTTTTTCTTTTTCGAAATAATTTAAATTATTTTATAATAATTGCGTAAAACACATTAAATATCTCTGTTTATTACTTATTACCAAAGAACTCTACTTATTACTTATAGCCATCTTCGCCATTGACCTTCTCAGGGAGACAGAGAAAGAGCCAGTTCCATGTCTCACGAATACAGATGATAATTAAATGAGATGATAGCGATAAATTTATAATTTGTACTATCAGTATTTCGACACATACATTATCATTATCAGTGCGATAGTGATTGGATCTGATCCAAATCAATTAGGCGCTGTTGATATCACGCCGGCGCGTCGGCGTCGGCGTCGGCATAACGCTGTTTTCTATAAACAGCGAATCAATATTTTTAATAACAAATCAGGCGGCGGAAACTTCAGCTACTCTGGTACCTAAATATTGTTTCGTTAAAACGTTCGACAATAGATGTCTTTTTAACGGACATCAAACAAACACAATTCGGAGAAATAACACATTGATACAATAATGCCAAAAATCTGCAACACCTTATTAATAAAGCTTTTGAATTCGAATCAATGCGGAGACAAGCCGTCTACGGCCTCAACTTATTTGGGAGATTATTTTTGTCATCGCTTTATTTCTGTATTTGATTGCTTCTTTATCGGGCTTCGGTTTTCCCTGAATCGAATTCAGAGCAGTCGAGCCGTAGCAGTACTAATATCAGTTTGCCGTAGTGTAAGTATCGGCTTCGTTGCGAAATGCGTCGGTCGGGCGCGCGCCGGTCGGGCGTCGGGCCGCGCACTTCGGGTATTTCGAGATCGCGAGCTCGGGTTTCAGCTCAGTGCTTTACATCCGAGGGTTGGCATAGTAGGTACTGATATGCTGACGGATCTCGCCCACCGAGAAGATAGCCATATGTGATGCGGAAAAACAATTTCGAAAAGAGCTTCATTTAGCATCAAAACGGCTAATTTAAAGCCGGCAGTAGTATCTATAGTTTGGTCCTAGAGCATCAACATGAAACCAACCATTGATGCTGGTTTTGACATAAACCTACCACAGCCATCTATTCTACCGTTTACCTATAATGCTCGCATTTCTGTGTTAAAGTTCGTATGGTTTCCGTAAATTAACTACATGCACATGAATTTTCGATCCAGAGTGATTTAATGAGTGCCCTTCGGATTTGCAAGCGTAAAATAAGACAAAAATAATTGCCTAGGCGGTAAACGAGTCTAAAGTTATATGTATCATCATCATCATAAGCCCGCCTGTAAATTCTCGGGGCGTCTAACTTTATAGGTTTTTGACTGCAACGCTAGTTAGCGTCATCAGAATCACAGACGATGACCAAGATGAGGCCGATCTGCAAAAAATTACAAGTATGGTAACAATCACTGGTAGTATATTATATTGGAAGGCAGTTTGATGCGCGCATTCTGTGCGCAATGACGTATCATAAACAAACTTTTGATTTATGAGCTTTGTGCGAGTTCGTTCACCTGTATTTTCAGTTCGATTTTAATTTATTTATCTACAGCATGAGTCATGAAAGTAAACAAAAGTGTTTCATTTCATGAAATTAAAGTGTAGACGAGTAGTTCGACCAGCGTCTTCTTGCCCTGGTCCAGTAAACGCTAGAATCGCTAGGCCACCAATCCTGAAATCTTGCGATGCTAAAAATCCCGAAGAATGTCTATCGGAGCGTTTATCGCATTGTTTATAGCAACATACCTTATACATATGACGTTGCGTTAACAATAACATTGCGGTTTAGTTTTCCTGAAGGTATTTTTGGTAATTGTACCACACTAGTATCGTCGTTACAGGCTGCGGTCAGCCGTATTGCCGAGCTAGTCATCTTTTCCTAGTTATTTGCCTTTCGCTCGGCAAGCTCCAGTCCGAGACGGTTTTGTTCATTATATAAGTAAGTTAGTATGAGTTAGTGGCTAACTCTGGTGACGGAGTTACTAGAAGGACTCCGTCAAGCCTAACAACTGTCTACTGCAGAGTAGTTTATAGAATACTGTATTTTTCTGCCAGAACCGTTCCCTACGGCAGATAGACAGACCGAATGAGTCAGGTGTAAGAAACAGTAGTAGAACTGTGTGTGTATTGTTGCAGAAGTGATGCGGCGCGCCGTGTGCGGCGACGTGTGCCCCGCGCCGCGCGCGCAGCCCGGCGCCAACACGCGGTGAGCCCTCTAACTCCCCTAAGCCCTATTTTTTTAAATTAACGAGGAGTAATCTGCAAACAGACATCCTTTCGCATAAGGGTGCGAACAGGGGTATGTAAGGTTGTCCGACTAAAAAACGTCGGACGACTCACTAAACCTCCTCGGTTACCAGCCTCGTTTGGGTCAAAGGGATCCCTGTCTCAGTCGCTTGTCGTCGCGTCAGGCCATCCCTTACACGCGTAAGGTTCGCACTGTAGGTGTGAAACAACAAGTGATCGAAAACGATTCGACAGCGATATATACTCACATAATAGCCCTACCGGTTAGCTAATTTAGTTTGTTTGACTCTTTTTAAAAAATCTGACCAGTATCGGTTTAAACTAAGTAACTTATTCGATGTGTTCGTTACAGATCGGACAACAAAGAGTTGCTCCGTCAGCAGCTGCTGTCGACCAGCAAGGAGCGGCTCGAGAAGGCGGAGCCGCCTAAGCAGAAGCACTGCCGCAACCGCCAGAAGAACCGCTGGAAGCTCAAGTTCCACCACCAGGCGCTCCCGCAGGAGTACCTCGACCACTACGAGCGGAGCCTCCAGAGAACCAACGCCAAAGCTCCCCAAAAACACAAAACGGAAAAACCAAACGAGCCCAACTTTGATCTGAACAACATCACCAACGAAACCTTCAAAATCTGGGCGCAAAGACTTGCTGGCATCCAGAATGAAACGGGAACTTTGACTGTCCCGAACGTGGCAGCGAAACCACCCTCCAAACCAGAAGACAAGAAGAAGAAGAACCCAGCCATAGCACCCAGCAAGATCGTCACCTACGACGATCTGCCGTACATGGGCGAAATGACCCTGAACAACTCAAAACCGAGGCGAGGTCGGAAGCCGAAGAAGGCGGATATCTGCCACCTCATCTACGAGAACTATGGAACGGTTGTCCCGGGGCAGCCGCCGCCCGCCCAAGACAGACTCAACGCGCTGAGCATGTGTCCGCCCTTCAGGAACGAAAACCAACCTTTGTCCAGTTCCAAAACGGACCTCCAAAACAAGATTATTTCGAGTTTACTGGAAAGGAAACTGTCGCAAGAGAATAAAAGACGACTAGAGAATCTGTCTCCTCCCAGATTGAACAGTCCCGACGAGCCGAGGCCGGAAGCGCCCCCAACCATCGCCGGACCCCTGCATAGCGACGAGGAGCCGCTCAACCTCTGCATCAGGGACCTGCACGATCTCAAGATACAGATCCAGAAGAAATTCGGCAACATCTACACTTCTCTCCCGGACGTCAAGGACGAGGAAACGGATCTCGACAGTCCCAAATCCGAGCAACCTAATGCGATATCCGTCATCCAGAGGAACACGAACCTTCTCCCGGCCACCGCGAGTAGCTCCCCGGACCTGTCGCGACAACAAAGAACTATATCTCCCACGTTATCGGAGCCAGCTCAATCTACCACTAGTCCGGACGGTGAGGGGAAGTTCCCCGGGTACGTGTACTGGCCTAACGCAGGAGTGTACATGCACCCCCTCGCTCTGCAGAGCCAGCTGCTCTACTACCAGAGGCTAGCGGCTGCCGCCCAGCTGCCTATGCCCGACGATAAGGGACCGCCCACACCAAACAGTATAGCGGAAAGCGTGTCCACTGAAAATTCGGTAGAAGACAGCAAAAGCAAGCTAGTTCTCAAACAAATCTCCGAGCTGCTGGACCCAAAGGTCATTAAACAAGTGGAAGAAGCGAAGAAGAGCCCCGAACAGAAGATGAAGCGGGCATCTCCTAACCCGACCCAAGGTCCGGTCAAACGGAAACGCTCAGCGATCTTTATTCCTCCTATCCCAACCAAAACAAATTCCACAACCCCTACGACTGAAGTCAGTATTTGCAAGTTCAAATTCACCGGAGGATCAAAACCTTCGTTACAAGAAAAGAAAATGTTATCTGTTGATTCTGGGGGTAACTTCAGGTACTACAGTGGAACCGGTAATAAGGGGAACAAAAGCTACGACTTCTTGCACAAAGATGCTAGCTCTGCGCCCCCAGAAACCAGTGAATCGGCTTTATCCCGCGCGAAAGAGAGTCAAATCGCGATCAAAGAAGACTTGAACAAGAAAAAGAGGAAGTCTAGGAAAAGCTTACAGAGGGAGAAACTAGAACAGACATTCAAGGAAAAAGGGTTTTTGATACAAACGCAGCAGCTTCAGTCGGCGGAGGGAGCCACTTATTGCAAGTTTCGGCAACTGAGGAAGTTCACCAGGTATTTATTCAGGAGTTGGAAGGACTATCTCCCTGGGGAGTTAGAAGGGCCTGCAGGGGGGGCGGTGGAGGGCCCCCCACCTCCCCAACTACCCCCGAACGAAGGTGCGACGGCGGGTGAATGGGGATGAAACAGACCAAAGAATCTCGTCTTCAAACATGTCCTCAAGTATTATAATTCGGTGCTCAGAATTTGTAAATTGTTTAGTTCGCTTTAATGTTGATTTAAGTAGTCGTATTCAAAAGTAATTGACTATTTCGTCTTTTGCTACACAAACCTCAACAAAGGAAATACTGACTGAATGAATAGCCAACTATGCTTTGAATACGATTTAAGTTATTTTGATATTGTATATAGAGTTTTGTGAAATTAATAGGCTACTTAAAAATAAATGCAAGTAAACGCGCGGTTTGCGTTTGTGGATGTTCGTAAGCTAGTGGCCAAATAATGCATTTAAATTGTGTAAAGTGAGATTAACTGATGTTTGTGTGTTTGCCACTCCGTCCGATTTAATATTATTTAGCGTACATTTAACTGCTTTGTTGTACAGTATTGTGTTGTGTTATTAGTATTTGGTAAACCTTTTCGAGTACTTTACATTTTTTTTTTATGATTTAAAACTATATTTGAACACTTAACCATTTTTTTCTAAAGTTTACTATCGATAGGAAATCAGTAGAGTTTACTAACTAAGCTAGTCAGTTGACCTCTAATACCTATATATAAATAGATAAGTAATTGGAATTTGTACATACAAACAATCGAGTTATCTAGTCATTAATATAAGTTTTTAATTTATACACTGTTATAATAATGTTAATACCTTATTAATGTTTTGTAATGTTATTGAAACAAATTTTTATACTCAAAAAACTTTTATTACACAAAAACAATATTCCATGATGTAAATGCAACAGGAATGTATTGTACCAATAAACCATTTTAACCAAGTATTTTGTGTGTGATTTAACAATAGGGGAAAGTTCTCACAAAATTGAGCTTATAATATAGTTTTAAGTCTCTTTGATTTCTGGTCATTCTATTTGATAGAATATGGAAAAGATAATATATTTATACATATAGGAAAATATTCTTGATGTCTAACCTTTTTAAATCCATCCAGAAGCAGTCTACACTAGGTGTGCTTTTAAGGCACAGATTCACAACAGTTCATATAATATGTATAAAGTATAGAAAAACAAATATAATAATAAACAACTCCTTAACTACAGCACAACTATTGATAATAATTAATCTTATAACGATTTGTATTTAGGAACTAGAATATTTTGCTGTTTGATCAAACGGAATGTTTGTTTCTAAGAAGAATAGTAAACGTGTAGAATAGGAACGAACTTTTTAGTAGTTTAATTCTACAGGCGTATGTGGAATTTTGATAACAGAAATCGGTCCAAAACGTAAATATACAAAGTTGGATAATTAAAGAAGCTCGGACTATTTAAAACGGGGCAGTTTACGTTTTTGAATCTAGAAAACCGCAACATCGAAACCATCCATATAAAGAGTGTCCAAATGCTTATTAGCATAACAGGGATGGGTATATCAAATCTTTTAGCCTTAAACGAGCCTCCGCTTTCTGGCATAATAAAGTAGATCAGAGTTCTAGCGGTGTAATAAAGAGGGAACTCACAAAGGTAGTATATAGGAGGGTGGTGGTGCAGTACAGTAGACTAGGCGCTAGGCGCTAGGCGCTGCAGAGCAGGCGCGCGGCGGCGGCGACGTGCGGCGCGGAGATGCCGTACATGTCGAGCAGCGCGTGCGGCGGCCCGGAGCGAGGCACTGCACGCACGCACACGTGCACCACCACCACGTCTCGTTGCAGCGCCAGCGCAGACAGCACCGCCTCGCCCAGACCACCTGCAACCAACCAACCACAACTGTACACGCCGGCACGGGTTTTAACTCGGTAAGCGGTTCCCGCAGCCTATGGACGCTTGCAATGCCAGAGTTATCACTCGCGGGTTGCCACCTTGAGACTAAGATCGAAAGCCTCATGTGCCAGTAATTTCACCGGAAACCATACCCTTCCCACCGGAACACAGCAATGCGAGCAATTCCTGCTTGGCGGCAAAAATAGGTATGGTGGCAGTCCTTCCCGGACGAGCTCTATCACAAGAACTCTACTACTCCCTTTTCCGCAATTGGACTCGATATTTGTTGTATCAGATTACAAGTGTAACGGCTGCTTTATACGCCATTGGACAAGGACTTACACTTGCCACTGTACTTGTACGCTTTTGTCCTGTACGATTAATTTTTAGTTTTTTTTTCGATAATATAAAATTGTACTAAAGTTAAAAATATGGATGACTAGCTCTCGCACGCGACTTCGTTCGCGTTGAAACGGGCACCGTGCTTTTTTTCAATAAAAACGATTGGATAAAAAGTAACCTAATATGTCCTATTCCCAGTCATAAACTATTTATGTTTTACATTTCAGCCAAATCAGTTCAGTGATTAAAGAAATCAATTTGGCAACAATCAAATCATTTTGGCGACAAAAAGAGGGTAGAACGTGATCGGTTCGTCTGCCTCCTGCGCTGTCGCCGACCATAATATGAGAGCTCAATATTTGCATCACATTGGGTCATTATAACATCATGTCAGGTCATTAAAAGTGAATAAAACAATCAACACACAATATTATGTACCCTGTAAGAGATTGCACAGTTAAGTAGAAACATATCGATATTACAATTTTCTTAAAAAAAAAGTGATTATTAATTTGCTAGTCACTAAGAAATTCGTCTAGCACGGAACAGACTAGCTGTATCACTCACCAGCCTGGTAGTGGTCTTCGACGACCACGACGCGGCCTTGGGCAGCCTTGGCGGCGGCCAACAGAGTGGCCTCGTCCAGCGGCTTGATGGTGAAGGGATCCAGCACACGCGCATTCACGCCTGCGCAGAACATGCATCATTATAAAGCCACCAATACATGTTGGCACAGTGAAGGTACATATAAAGATAAAAATAAAGACAAGTGCTACCGACCACAAGTTTGGCAAGTCTAATGAATCCTATACACGTTGGCGCTTGGCTTTATAGTAAGTAACAATGTGTAACAATGTCTCGGGGTGATAAGCGCAGTGCAGTGCAAACACTTAAAAACTTTAAGGTTTGGGTGGCACAGCATCTGTTATAGTCAGGCGTGGTGCTTAACATCAGGCGGGCGTCTTCATTGTCTTGTCACTTGCTGACATAAAAAAAAAAAAAAAGTAAGTTCATATGAGTCAGTGGTCAACTCTGGAGGCTTATTCGCTATGACCAAACGCTGGTTACGATATCTGCGTGGAATCGTTGTCGACGAGCCACGTTTTAGGGCTCGTCTGACTGTTTTTCAAAGTCAACCTATCGATAGCGAAACTATCGCTATTAGAACAACACAGATACGGAAAACAATTTTACAATTTCACACCATGGCACGTATAGAAAACGTATTTTTTTTTTTTATAAAACTTAAGTGGCAACCAAGCGTACGGCCCACAAGATGGTAAGCGGTTACCGCAGCCTATGGACGCTTGCAATACCAGAGGTATCACTCGCGGGTTGCCACCTTGAGGCTAAGATCGAAAGCCTCGTGTGCCAGTAATTTCACCGGAAACCATACCCTTCACACCGGAACACAGCAATGCATGACTGCTTTGCGGCAGAAATAGGTATGGTGGTAGTCCTTCCCCGGACGAGCTATATCACAGGGAACTCTACTACTCACGTTACTAAGTTACACGTTATTGGTAAGGAATCTCCTATGTCATAGCGAATAAGCCCCCAGCTTACACACTAGTCTTCAAACCTTAGGTATTCACAAACTAACTTTTATTCAACTTCAAAAAGCTGTCATTCTAAACAGTTGCCGCATTGGTTATTTTTGTTTTTATAGTGTTAACCATCACACTAAGGGAACCCAATGATTATTTCGTCCAAGCGAGATATGTCTCGATAGCTCAATTGGTAGAGCGCCCGCGTATCAAGCGGTGGTTGCGGGTTCAAATCCCGCTTGAGGCAAAATATTTTTTGGGATATTATAATCTTTAGTTGCCGCATTGTCCGTATGTTTCTATCCAATAAAATCGTAACGATTTTTCGTTTGGCCAAAAGCCCGCGAGAAACGTAAACACCTCGCTCTGCGAGAGATAAAAATTAAAACACATGTGGCGGCTAGGTATAGCCGCAGGACATCGGGCTGACGCGTAGGTTTTATGTGCCGCGTCGCCACTCGTTTCTCCCACTCGCTAGGTTCAGACATGTTCAACTCATTAAGCTAAAGTGGAAATATTAAACAGTATGTGGAACAATTTATTAATATTATTATTTGTGTCCCCTCATGAAGATTACCTATCATTAGAGTAGGGGACACACAAAACACTCGTACCCCCACACACATAAATAATAATAATAATAGTAGAGTGGAGTAGATACCTTCCGCCTTGAGTGTGTCTGCGGCGGAGAGTGCCTCGTGCAGCGTGACCCCGGCGCCCACCAGCAGCACCTGGTCCGAGGGGGACTCCCGCACTATCTTCGCCTGACCCACCTAAAAAAAAAATACAATGCAAACAAAATTACTTTCATCATCATCATGACAGCCTTCTAATGTTCCCACCAAAGCTCACTTTGGCTCCAGCGCTCGAGGGAGCAACACGTCACGAGCAACAATCATTAAAATAACATTCGTTCTACGAATTTAGGACATAATAATTTTCTAGTTAGAATAACCTGTGTTAGTAGCGTGATCAATCGTATAATAATAGGAGAGGCGCCTCAGCATGTTGATAACGAGATGTTAGGTTGAGATGAGCATACCTTGAATATTTCATCAGGTGCGTAGAGCAGCTTGGTGTTGGGTCGCGAGGTGCGGATGTAGCAGATGCCGCGCGTGTTAGCAGCCAGCTCCACCGCGCGCTCCGTTGACACTGCATCGCTGTAACACACACACACACTTAACGAGCCGCTCTAACACATACCGCATCGCTGTAACACACACACACACTTAACGAGCCGCTCTAACACATACCGCATCGCTGTAACACACACACACACTTAACGCGCCGCTCTAACACATACCGCATCGCTGTAACACACACACACACTTAACGCGCCGCTCTAACACATACCGCATCGCTGTAACACACACACACACTTAACGCGCCGCTCTAACACATACCGCATCGCTGTAACACACACACACACTTAACGCGCCGCTCTAACACATACCGCATCGCTGTAACACACACACACACTTAACGCGCCGCTCTAACACATACCGCATCGCTGTAACACACACACACACTTAACGCGCCGCTCTAACACATACCGCATCGCTGTAACACACACACACACTTAACGCGCCGCTCTAACACATACCGCATCGCTGTAACACACACACACACTTAACGCGCCGCTCTAACACATACCGCATCGCTGTAACACACACACACACTTAACGCGCCGCTCTAACATATACCGCATCGCTGTAACACACACACACACTTAACGCGCCGCTCTAACACATACCGCATAGCTGTAACACACACACACACTTAACGCGCCGCTCTAACACATACCGCATCGCTGTAACACACACACACACACACTTAACGCGCCGCTCTAACACATACCGCGTCGCTGTAACACACACACACACACACACTTAACGCGCCGCTCTAACACATACCGCGTCGCTGTAACACACACACACACACTTAACGCGCCGCTATAACACATACCGCGTCGCTGTAACACACACACACCCACACACCGCGTCACTGTAACAGACTCCGGCCCCCTTATTATGTAAGTCTATCGCTAGTCAATCCCTTACATTCATAAGGTATTCTTCTTCGGTTCTATGGTAGGTGTGAAAATGACGGCCAAGAGATCGACAGCGATTGAATCACATAATAAGGGTGCTGGTTCGAATCCCTGTAATCCAATAGGCCTGCAAGGCCACAGTGTTTTTTTTAGCCACACTAATTTAGTGCTCTGAAACGGCGAAAGAAAAACACCGTACGTACTAATACCGCACCGTACACTATCCGAGTAACTAAAAACTCGAAACACATGTATTGTATCCATTGTATTAGGTTCAATCACTGTTACTTGGAAATAAATAATAGAGACATTAAAAAGCAGATTATAATGATGTATCTCACGAGGGGTAGAAGACGGTGGCTGTGGGCACGGCGCGGAACAGCGCGATGTCCTCGAGCCCCATCTGCGAGGGGCCGTCCTCGCCGATGCTGACGCCGCAGTGAGACCCCACCAGGTTGATGTTCGACTGGCTGATAGCGCCCATGCGGATCTACAACATAATACAACTTTACATCTTATTCATATTCTTTATTGATTGACTAGCGGCTGCCGGAGAACAAGTCGATTGTCCTGATGATGTCCCGTGGGGGATGAAACACGTGTCGATATTTTTCTTTTGAGGTTAACTGTGTTAGCTGTGTGACCTTATTCGTTAAAAGGTTAAGAGGAGTAATACCTACTAGAGATTTTTCGTCTGTTTTTTATCCAGACTAGCGGCTCCTCCTGGCTTCGCACGGGTGGACATAAAATATATAGCCTATGTTACTCTATCCCTGAGTAGCATTCTAATGTTGAAAAATGAAAAGTTTAATAACGGACCAGTAGTTTTGGAGTTTATTCATAACAAACCAAACTATTTCTTTTGGTAACTTATGTCAATTACAAGGGGTGGAAAGGGAGGGTTATAATGGTGGGGCGGGGGCGGCCCCTCCGTCTCGCCACAAAGCTGCCGTTAACACTGCTTTATACTATCACGAGTGAAGGTAGCTCTTTCCTGGTGCTAGTGTTAGCTGGTGGCTGGTGGATGGGGTGGGGAGGAGCTGTGCTGTGCTGTGCTGGTGGTACCTGGTCGAAGGTCCTGGTGAAGAAGGCGGCGAAGGTGGATGCGAAGACGACGGCGCGGTCGCGACACGCGGCGCCGGTGGCCACGCCCACCAGGTTCTGCTCCGCTATGAAGCACTCGATGTATCTACAACACAATGTTATGCACTTTTTGTACTATGCCAGAGGAACCGACTATATTTACCGGTTAAACAGTTACATATTATGTTAATCCAGGGCATAAGTTATTCTAATGTCTTATTATTCCCTCCAGTCGGTTGAGCGTGAGGAAGTAACAAACGAAGACACGCGAAAACAAATCAATTTGACTTCTAATATATAATATTATTGGGATAATACAGGGTGTAAAAAGACGATAACCAAAAACGAAAGGAGGTGGTAGGAGGTCCAGCAAAACAAATCCCAAACCCAAAAAAAATCAATTGTCTAAAAAAAATATAGCAGGAAAAACACGATTATAAGGTTTTTATTTATTTTAGCTGTCACACACCCGCGTGATTGAGAGAGAGGAGTCTCCCGTCTCGCTCACGCGCAAGCTCGTGCACCTGGTGAGATCATCTGTTCGTGTTGTACATTGCTGTTTTTTTTATTTTGTTTTTTGCTTTTATTAATTAGATAGATGTAGCATTATTATGTTGTATGTAACTAGTAAAAAATGTGTATAATGTAAACAAGTCAACATTATTTTTGCGTTTTTTTTTTCGCTAAATATTTTCAGGACCCAGTATTCGGTAGTAGTCTTTTAATCACCCTGTATATAGGACATAGGAGCAATAGGTTACCTGTCTGGGTACGCGTTGCGGAGCTTGTCGCTGAACGTGGAGTTCTTGGTGTCGCCGTCCAACGCGATCACCCTGCAACCAACACACACACAGTTTTAAGTGTAAATTAATAACTTATGCATATTATTAACTCATACTTATGTTTTTTTTTGTTAAAAAACACATACAAGATTACATTGTGGTTACTTCAAACAGTTATCTGTCGATACTGCAAAATTATTATCTACACAAATATTATATAGACGCAGAGGTTGCGGGTTCGATTCCCGCCTCGGGACAAATATTTGTACGATCTACATATATTTGGTCCGGGTGTTCTGAGTATTTTCTATATATAATAAAAAATATCTATCTATGTATTGTATTAAATATATACAGCTCTGTTTAACAGCAGTATACCTTGGGGCTAGATGATGCTGTGTGGATTGTCCAGCATTATTTATTTATTATTTATTTATTATAAGGAGGAAAGATCTGTATTTTTGTTTGTTACGCATAAACTCAAAAACTACTGGTTCGATTTGAAAAATTCTTTCACCATTAAAATGCTACATTATCCCTGAGTAACATAGGCTATATTTATTACTAGCGACCCGCCCCGGCTTTGCACGGATGCGGTTTCGATGCGCCCGCGCGAAGCTGGCACGGTTTGCTAATTTTCTATAATATATCTTTTTGTTTTCTAATATGAGGATCAAATTCAATGTTACCCAAATGTATGACAGATAACACACTTGGCTACAGTCTGGCGACGTCGCCAATTTAGAAGCGTAGCCACAACCAAGCGACCCATACGTGAAGAACGAGCTGGCGACGCGTAGCCAAGTCGCTAGTATGTTGTATGCAAGTAAGTTACGCCACAAGCTCTAAAGCAATATTGAAATAATGTTATATTGACAATTCACTATAAAAAAAAACAATGTAATATTATTTCAATATTGCTTTAGGAGTTTTTCGTAACCCCCTAGGTCGGACAACAAACAATAGCCACTGGCTACTCATTTGGCAACTAGCCAGAAGTAATAATTATGGGCTAGGTTGGACAATCCACACAGCACCATCTAGCCCCAAAGCTAAGAGTCCAAAAATTTTACAGTAGAAAATAGAAATTAGGATTGGATCGAAATTGTCATTGGACTCAGTGGCACTTGATATTGCAAGTACCATTTTCGAATATTTTGTTCCAAAATCAATTTGACAAGGCAATTCTTGCATGCAATTATTGTATGGTGTAAATGGGCCTTCACCCTCGTAATGATGATGCAATAAAGATAGGAAACAGTGTTGTTCCGTGCGACATACCGCATGTTGGTGTCCGCGAGCTTCTTGAGCGCGATCCCGTACGCCAGTCGCGTCGCCACCAGCTCGCCCGTCGCGTAGCTCGGGGGGGACGACAGCGTTATGTCCTCCAGGTGCACGCGGGGGGCTTCCGACAGGGGGGCGAGGGGGGACAGCTTTATCTTCGGGTTCTTGATCAGGGACTGCAGGTGCTGGAATTTAATGTTCATAAATGTTATTATTTAGTGTCAGAGATTGAATAAGGCTTGAAAGACCTGTTTAAATAAGTCAATTCTATTTTAAAAGTTCAATTTATTTCATAATTTATCTTATCTATTACAAATTCCAGTGTAAATTTAGATCCTAGAATGTAACAATCTTATTATTAAACGTAAATTAAGCTATAGGCGCTTATCAAAACTTATACAATTATATTTATTTTACTATTAAGAAGCATACAAATTCATTAAATACCTTTTTATGAGACATGCAAACTTTATTTGAGCATTGCAATTATTAACATAAGATTTAGCTACTAATAATACGATGGCTCAATAGCGATGAATAAATGCAAGGCTAAACTGCTAACAAGCTAAAGTACCTCTTTGGGGGTACTTCTAAAACTTTGCTAGCAAGTGGGCAGACAAAATGCAGCTAGCAACAGGAACAGATTTATTTTATTTATTTATTTTATTTTAGGAAAACCAACAGCTTTTACATTTAAATATACACTTGGGTAGCTATGGAGAGCCAATTACAGATTCTCACGTATAGGTTTTAAATTAATTAAAAGATGTACATAAACTAAAAGTAGGAAGTAGAGGTAAACATTACCAACAAAGCAAAACAATTTAGAAAATAACAATAGACTTGATTTGAGGGTATGAAATTTGAACAACTAAAGAATACTCGTATCTATTACTTAGGTACTATGAAAAAATCAGCGCTTAGCCGCTCGATAGCGCTCGTTGCTCGTCGTAGTGTGACAGTCGCCCGCCAAGCTCGCGCGGTTTAAATAAGTAACTTGAAGTTTAGCCCTTGCTTATTTTTATATAAACAACCAAATAATATTGTTAACCATCACACTAAGGGAATACTAAAGATATCCCTAAAAATATTTCCCCTCAAGCGCAATTTGAACCAGCAACCACCGCTTGATACGCGGGTGCTCTTCCAATTGAGCTATCGAGACATATCTCGCTTGGACGAAATAAATTTTGGGATGTCTTCGGCTCGAAGCGCCGACAGCTCAAGCAATGATTGCGGGTTCAAATCCCGCTTTAGGCGAAATAATTTTTGGGATATAATCTTAGCTTAAAGTTTAGCTCTATTTAGTTGAAACACTGCACCTTAAAAACGCTATTACAATGTTTTACAATTGTGCTTAACTTACTTAGCACTGTTGGCCTACTCTCGAGCTAGTGTCGAGATCTTAATTTACCTCTGGTCGTGGATTCGAAACCGGTCGAGCAGCGATCATTCTCCAGATTCTCAATCCCGGTTATTGGTCTTGGCTTATTGTTGCTGTCACTGATTTTCTAATTATCTTCTTTCATTTTGTTTGTACTCTTGTGTATTTAAATACACAAGAGACCAAAAATGACCTCAACGATGACTCGCGAGCGAATGGCCCCGGTTGCTTGCTAGTGCCGCCTTTTATACTTCTTGACAGCACACAGCCAACTTATTTCCTATAGTACTGTATGTGTGTGTCATAACAGCAAATAAAAATATGCCTATGTGTATGTCTTATCCATACCTTGATAACCCTGTCTCCCTCAGCTCCCAGCGCCTTCCCGTGCCAGTTCTCCTGATCCTCGATCCCGGGGAATCCTTTCCCCTTGAAGGTCTTGGCGACGAGCGCGGTGGGTCGGCCGGAAGTGTCCGCGGCGGCGTCCAGCGCCTTCACCAGCTCCGTGACGTCATGTCCGTCCACCACGATGGAGTTCAGCCCGAACGCCTTCAGCCGCGCGTCGTATACGTCAAGCTTTAAAGGAAATATTACAGATAATTGATAGATTCAAGCGTTACCTTGCGGAAATACATTACAAGATTTAAAAAAACAGTCGAAAAATCTCTAGTACTACTTAATGAGGTCACACAATTAACCTCAAAAGAAAAATATACAGCCCTTACAGGGTCCATGTACTCACCTACATTATCATTAAGTTACACCTAAGCTGAATAAATTGTACATGGAGCATGAAATAAATGAATTGAATTGAATTGAAAATATCGACACGTGTTTCATCCCTTCACTCTGAATGATTTGTTAATAAATTATGTTATAATTATATTGCATAATTTAAATAAAATAATGATTACAAATGTATGACGTGATAACGGAATCTTAGAACGAGAGTGAAGTGCGTCGTATTGCGAACGCGTGCGATAGTCAGATTGCTGGAACTTGTCATTCGTAGCTTCTAGATGGCGCTAGTAGTATCCATACCTATATCCTGCCGCCAAACAGTAATGCTCGGATTGCTGTGTTCCATCGAAATTACAGGCACGCGAGTGATATCTATGATGTTCCAAACGTACATAGGCTACGGTTACCGCTTACCATCAAATGGGCCGTACACTTGGTTGCCACTTTAGTGGTATAAAAAAAAAGTAGCTTGGTCACCTTGTGTTGCAGCGAGGTGGGCTCGGACTGGCCCAGGCGGTTCACATCGAAGATGACCACCAGGTTGTCGAGCTGGTAGTGCGAAGCGAAGTGCAGGGACTCCCACACGGAGCCCTCGGCCGCCTCTCCGTCCCCCACCAGGCAGTACACCCTGGGGATACATAATAAAAGTAGTGATCAGGTAAATTTTGAATAAAACCACAGCCTCATGTCCATTGCAGGCATTTGTTTGATAAACATGGACATATTTGTGCAATGTTGCCTGTTTCAAAATTGTTAGGCCATGACAGAGGCCTTCGGGCGGCCTAGAAACTCTGTTACCAGAGTTGGCCACTGGCTCATACAAACTTACTTACTTTATGGTCGATAAACCACGCGTTTTGCTTCTATATTTTTCTTGCGCAGTCATAAACAAAACTAGAAAACCAGCCGAATTGTTACAAAAAGAGCGATTACGCAACTCTATTGTTATTTGATTTCAATCAGCGAACTGTCAATAAGTTGTCATATTCATAAAATAAATACGTCGATTTAAGATTGAAACCGATTGTAACCGTAAACTCACCTAGCTTTATGACATTTCAGAGTGATCCTTGTGATTTTATTAAATACAAGTATTTCGAATTTTATTGGTCAAGAATATTACAACCGGTTGTTACTACGGTGTCTGATCGAAGTACTTCCCAATGCAGGATCGCGGTAGTTGGCACAACCCAACGGAGGCCTACACCAGTTGGTGAAGTCAAGCGGTTGTTACCTGTAGGGCGCCTGGTCGAAGTACTTCCCGACGTACGCCATCCCAGCGGCGACCGCGAGCCCTTGCCCCAGAGAGCCCGTGCCCACGTCCACGAAGCTCAGGCGCGGGGTCGGGTGTCCCTCCAGGTCAGAGTCCAACTTGCGCAGGTTCTTGAGGTCTTCCACTGGGAACAGACCGGCTTCGGCCCACGCGGCGTATAGGATCGGCGCCGCGTGACCCTGGGAGAGGAAAACTTATTATAATGCGCGAAAGAGCATAAAAGCAGTCCGTTTTATGTTCATCATGACAGCCTATCTATGTTCCCACTGCTGGGGCACTGTCCTACTCTCGAGCGAGTGATTGAGTCGTTTGACAATCGTAAACGTAAACGCATCGTCCAGCTGTCAATTTGTATGGAATTTTGGTAGTTCATTTAACGCGGTAAAGAGGCGCTGTTAAAAATCTTATACAAATTGACAGCTGGACGATACGTTTACATTCACGATACGAGCTAAGCACTCAGGGTCTACTTTTGAAAGCGACAAACGATAATCGTGCCAAATATCATAGTTCTATTTATGTTGGTCGCAACTAAGTTCAGAGCATTCACTGACATTAGTTGAACTACTTAGACCGTCGCTATATATCGCTTTTGTCCGCAAGAGTATCAGTAGCAGGGGGTCCCGACCATAACAGTTGCAGTGTCATCCAAAAATTAAGTTTTAAAGTTTTGCGTGGCACTGCACTTGCGACTTAACCATCTTGTCGATTGCTGACATAGAAAAAACCCGTTTCCATCGCGTAGAGCGTACCAATCCGCGGGAACAGCTATTTGAATACCTTACCACACCCGGACACTCTCAATAAAATGTATGAAGCAAACACGTCGCAATCACCACATGCATGGTTTGTGCAAGCGTACGGCCCACAAGATGGTATGCAGTTACCGCAGCCTATGGACGCTTGCAATACCAGAGGTATTACTCGCGGGTTGCCACCTTGAGGCTAAGATCGAAAGCCTCATGTGCCAGTAATTTCACCGGAAACCATACCCTTCACACCGGAACACAGCAATGCGAGCATTACTGCTTGGCGGCAGAAATAAGTATGGTGGTAGTCCTTCCCCGGACGAGCTCTATCACAGAGAACTCTACTACTCTGGTGCCGACAAACTTGCGACCGGGTGAGGTAAGTAAAACCGGTGGGAGGTAGGGAGTGGCAATTCTGTACGTAGTACTCATAATCTGTTCTGTGACCTTACCATGACCTTACCTTGGATAGAATGAATCTGTCTGCGGAGGCGTCCCTGGGCGCGGAGACCTTGTAGCGCATGGTGTGGAAGAACAACACGGACATTATCTCCGCCATGGACGCGCATGATGTCGGGTGACTATAACACACATTATGTTATTCATTTATAGAAAAAAAAAAACAAAAAAAATGTTTCGATGGAAAATTGATTCGAGGGGATGTACATAGTTATTGACACGTTTTTATTATTTACTAGCAGTCCGTCCCAGCTTCGCGCGGGTGCAATGAAACCGCACCCGTGCAAAGCCGGGGCGGGTCGCTAGTAATAAATATAGCCTATGTTACTCCGGTGATTATACTATTCTGATGGTAAAAAAATTTTTGAAATCGGTCCATTAGTTTTTGAGTTTATTCGTAACACACAAAAATAAAAAAATACAAATCTTCTCTATTTATAATATTAGTATAAACCAGCTGTTGCCCGCGACTTTGTTCGCAAGGAACTCGTACGTTTTCCGAAATAAAAAGTCATGTTTTAAATTTCAGCCAAACCGGTTCAGTGGATGTCGAGTTATAGATGAACAAACTTAAACCAACATCCAAACATTTGCATTATATACAGGGTGTAATCGTTAAGTGTGCACAGGCGATTATTCCGTAACTATTGCAGATATCAAAAAACTTTAAACTGATATCGAAAGTACTTTACCTAATGAGTAAAATGACATTAATAACTTTTTAAAAATAAAACGAGAAATATCCAAAAAAAAATACATTAATCACTCCCATACATTTTATTTCTTAGTAAGTACAAAATTTTGTGTTCAAAGCATATGTTCGAAGTGACGTCCTCCTTGTGCAATACAATGACGAGCTCTATTTACAGTTTCTAAATGAACTTTCCTTAACATTTGCGGAGTAATTAAAGCAATTGCACGACGTACACGATTCTGTAACTCTTCTAGGCTGTGTACTCTCTCAGCGTACACGTGGTCTTTGACAAATCCCCATAGGAAGAAATCACAAGGCGTGAGATCCGGGGATCTGGCAGGCCAAGGGGTTGCACTATTATTGGCTATTAAGCCATTATAATTGTTTCGTAAGAAATTCATTACAACATTTGTATTATGTGCAGGTGCTCCATCTTGTTGAAAAATTATCGACCTTCTTTCATCGTCTGGAATTGGTTCTAAGAGACTTGGCATATCGTTCTGTCCATTTAAGGTTCCACTGTAAAAATATGGCCCAATGATCCGATCTCCAAGAATACCACACCACACATTAATTGAGAATCGCACCTGAGCTCTAACTTCAGTAGTTAAGCGAGGATTGTCAATTGACCAATAATGCGAGTTTTTTCTATTGTAAATGCCGCAGTTTGAAACATTACTTTCATCGGTCCATAAAATTGACCTTACATTGACATAATTATTGACTAGCCAATTGCAATAGACCAGCCGACGAGCAGGATCATCATTGTTTTTTTTTTTTTTTTTTTATACAACTGAAGTGGCAACCAAGCGTACGGCCCACAAGATGGTAAGCGGTTACCGCAGCCTATGGACGCTTGCAATACCAGAGGTATCACTTGCGGGTTGCCACCTTGAGGCTAAGATCGAAAGCCTCATGTGCCAGTAATTTCACCGGAAACCATACCCTTCGCACCGGAACACAGTAATGCGAGCATTACTGCTTGGCGGCAGAAATAGGTATGGTGGTAGTCCTTCCCCGGACGAGCTCTATCACAGAGAACTCTACTACTCATTGTGCAGCGTTTGAGTAGGTTTTATCTTAAATGCTTTGAAGTTGTGTTTTTTTAATAACTTGTGTACATAATTGTGGGACACTGGAAATGATCGGGCCACTGAACGCGTTGATTCTTGTGGATTATCTACTACGTAGTTAATAATATTGTTATCTAAGTCATTATCAAATTCCGGAGCTCTTGTTCTCGAACCTTTTTTTCTGTTAAAAGATCCATAATTTATCAAATTGTTATCCAACTTACGTAAATACGTACCAGAAGGAACTTCTCTATCTGGGTACTCTCTTCTGTAGGCGATAATGGCCGCCCTATTGTTACAATCATGTTTGTAGTACATTTTTAACATGTCCCTCTTTTCTGTATTGGAATATGCCTTTTTTCAATCAATAAATGCAACAATCACGATTATTAACGCAAATTGAAAAATACAATAAATTGGCGGGAACGAGAACCCGCGATAAAGAATTTGAATTTAGAACGAACACCAAAGAGTATCTTTCTTTTTGTTTTTATTTAGTATGTTGCTTTTCAGCTAGTTCAAATCAATACAATATTGAAACAAGGTTTATTATAAATTTGAAGTGGTAAGATAATTAATCTACACGTGTATCTACTTGAAATTCATTAATACCTTCATATCGTACATAATTATAAAATGACAAGGGTAAAATGAGTAGGTACTATTCCACTTAAAATAAGGAAACTAAAACCTTTCTACTATCTCATACTAAATGTATGGGAGTGATTAATGTATTTTTTTTGGATATTTCTCGTTTTATTTTTAAAAAGTTATTAATGTCATTTTACTCATTAGGTAAAGTACTTTCGAAATCAGTTTAAAGTTTTTTGATATCTGCAATAGTTACGGAATAATCGCCTGTGCACACTTAACGATTACACCCTGTATACATAATATGAGTAAATAATATTAGTGCGATTCAAAAAGTACTGAACCAATTTCAATAAAATTTATATGGGACCTCTGAAGTATTACCTATCAAACAAAAAATAATCACTAAAATAAATTCGTAACTGGCGGAGAAATCCCGGAATAAATTTAAAAAAAAAATTTTTTTTTTTAAAAGTCAGATAATAAACAAGGGATTTCTTCCCACTACTGGGACAGTGGTCTACTCTCCACCGAGAGTGATTGGGTTATAATCCAACACGCTGATGCAGATTGGTGGATAGCACATGTCTTTCAGAGTTTTAGTTTTATCATTCCCACTACACCGAGAGCGCTCTGATGACATAACAACTTGTAACTACTATGTTTTTTGTTATTTACATTTGTTGAATCTCTTCCAAGCATGACATTGAATTTTATCAAATCATTAATGTTGATTTTTACAGATATGATGCAAAACTATGACTTGCATTATTACAAAATTCATTGTCATTATCGATTAGCGAATAGACATTAACTACGGGACATAGCCGCCCCTCAAAAAGCGCTAAAATAAGAAGTTGTGTGGCCAACTCTGGTGACAGAGTTTTTAGGCCGCTCGAAGGTCACTGTCATCGCCTAACAACTTAGAAAAAGCCGGGACCGACTGCTTAACGTGCCCTCCGAAGCACGCTATGACGATGGATCTTGAGCTTTCACCGCTGACTTCCTGCGGTCCCTTTAAAGTGATCGGTCCATCACCAAATTCACATTACAGTATTAATTTGAATTTAAGTTAACCTCCAAGCTCTGCAGATACTAAGAACAAAGAATGATTGGAGGTCTTTTAACTCAACTTTAAGGGTTTTTTCCTAAATGTGTGCTACGTTTATGCATTAATGGTCCACGTTCTCCCCAGCAAGTAAAGAGGCGTTTGATTTCATCAGCTCACAGAGTAAGTTTGTACGAGTCAGTGGCAACTCTGCTGACGGAGTTACTAGGCCACCCGAAGGCCTCCGAACTTTATACTGGAAAGTAGTTTAAAGAATACTGTAATTTTCTATCAGAACTGTTGAGTACGGTTGATAGATAGACAGACAGAAGGACTCAGAAAGGACTCAGGACTCAGGAAGGAACAGTAGTAGAAGACCATTATGCCTGAAGGCCGCCTGAAGGACGCCTGAAGGCCTCCTTCATAAGAACTCACAGTTTGTGTCAGCTACCTCATGATAAGCCCCTGGCTAGGGCAATCCACCATGCGGACCCAAATAATGGTTATTGTAAGTTTAGTCACAGACAGTGAACACAATAGAAAAGGTTATCAAGAATAATGTGATAACGAAAAATAGGTTGTCTTGGTTTCTCAATTACATTATGCCAGTTAGACACATTGGCTTAGTTGGAAATACATAAGAATGATTGAATCATTGTTTTTTTCAATTTTAAAAATTTTACAGACACCACAAAGTCTGTATTTCTTGTATTTTACTTAGATAGAGAGCACCGGTGGTCTAGTGGTAGTGACCCCGCCTTCCGATCCTAAGGTCGTGGGTTCAAACCCAGTCGTGCACCAATGGATTTTTCAGTTCGAAAAATTGATGTGCGCAATGCCAGTGCTCTCATACGGTGAAGGAAAACATAGTGAGGAAACCGGCATGTCCAAGAACTAAAAATTCGAAAGACATGTGCCATCCACCAATCCGCATTGGGTCCGCGTGGTGGATTAAGACCCAATCACTCTCGCCTGAGAGTAGGCCAGTGTTCAAGCAGTGGGAACATTAGAAGGCTGTCATGACTTAGATAATATGTTCTTTGTTTGGCTACGTTTGAAAGCCTCATGTGCCAGTAATTTCACCGGAAACCATACCCTTCACACCAGAACACAGCAATGCGAGCATTACTGCTTGGCGGCAGAAATAGGTAAAAATCACATGTCACATGTTATAAGTTTGCAAACAGCAATGATTGATCAGTTATATCACAGCCTATCAACACCACATGCAATAGTTAGGTATGTGGATAGTGTCAGTGTACAATTATTAGTATATATCAACTTGTATTATTATCATCATTCTGTGATAACGTTGTTATGCAATCATTGGGTCAGTTCTCATTCAAGGTCTTGTGGAAGGCAAATAAATGTTACCTACTCACTCATTCTGAAAGGACAATGCTTATAATATTATTGCATAACAGGTAAAACAACACATCCAAGATATGACATTGTATTCCTGCAAAAATAAAGCATGTTTGTATAGCCAAGAGGAAGAGCAAAATCTGTGGTAAATAACAATTCTTTGATATTTTTATTTATTGCTATAGGTAGGTATATAAGGACTAATGCGCCCGGATCCCAAACGCCAGAGAAATATACAACTCATCCGCCCATAGTCCACCGACTCGATTGTGTATAATAAGAGCAACTAAAAAAATTTATTGTTATTACTCAGGTGATGCAGTTTTACTAAGGAGGTCTCAAGTCTCCAGACTTAACAACAGTTAAAACTAAAAACCAGCTTCTTAATATATCTCCATATCAGAAAAAAATCTAAAAAATATGACAAAAGATGATTATTCAAAGACTATAGAAATTTAAGTTCCGTTATCTCGAATACAAAAATCTATTTGGGCTAGATCAAGATATCAACCCACAATGAAGTGAATAGAAATAGTCCATGCTATGGAACTACAAAAGGTTATGAACTTTTATAATTACAAAATTCATCACAATCGGTTCAGCCATTGAGACACAAATAATCTTACTTTTAGATATATAATATTAGTAGGATGTAGTAATAACTTGGTAACAACCAGACTCAACTGATTTGGATGGAATCATAAAAGTAAGTAAAAACTCTTTATTCAATCATATCACAAGGGTAGTTTTGAACTATTGTGAACTATTATTTAGCATGATTGCCTTGCATCAGCATTAGTGATATTAAACACTTACCATAAAAAAAAAACATCCTGATATGTCAGCATAGCGATATTGAACACTTACCATAAAAAAAAACATGATAAATGGTAACCTATTGTTGTATTTCATGATTCTTTAAACAACTTATAAATGAATACAGCAAGTAGGTACACTTGTTTTTATGACCTATCCCAAGAAAAATTTAAAGTATGTAGGTCTTTCTTGTGTAAGACAATAACTTCTCTAGAGAAGAATGAAGAAGAGAAGATGGAGAAGTTATTTCTCCATGACAACATAGAGAAGTCTATAAAATGCAAGAAATAATATTGGTTGCTATTTCAATATAGTAGCCACAATTGCTGATGTTTTTACATCAATAAGATACACCTTGAACTTGAAATATGTAAATGTATCAGTAGTATCAAAGTACACAGATTATACTTACTGGGTGATTTATTGTGACCTCGAACGAAGTTAAGATATTACTGACAAATCATTCCATGGTTTTGAGGTAACTTAACATGTGGAAATGTACAAGTTGAGTAAGTTACTGTCTTACCTACCACAACATTCTATAGTCAGGAATTAAGGGAATAAAGTTCATTAGCTAAATTGTTTAATCGACCTACACCGCGACCCCGGCATCCCGGCAAATGGAATCTCAATTTAATCATTAAGTATTGTACCTACTTATTAGTATCCACACTTTTATGGTCATGATACTGGAGTTATCATATTTTTCCTGAACTTCCAGTAGGGCTAAAAGTATTCTCCATCTAAGAAATGCATTCCCTCACCTTCATTAGACCTTCAATGTAGCGGCAAAAACCGGCTAAGTTATTGAGGTTAGGGTCTACTTACCCGGACTTAGAGGCGTTTGTGGCAACGATGCTGTCGATTCGTAGCTTGTTGGCGATGTCTTTCAGCGCCTGAACATCGACTTTCTGTTCACCCTTCATTTTTGGAATGTTTTACACTTGGAAGTAAAGCTAGATAACCACGCTGCTCTGCGACCGGTCGCTTCCCCGCAACTTGATTCAATGAAAAAAAAAATGAAGATGAAGATGAAGAATGTCACAAACAAATTCACAATGTCAGTCAATCAAACAATATATCTGTCAAGTCAAAAGTCATTTAGCTTACATCAATTCTGACAGTGACATACAAGTAATAGTCAATGAGAGGAGCCAATAATGCACAAGAAGAAGAATGCACAACATGTGTATATTTTTAGATATCACTCAACATGGTGATTATTACTCTAAATAATCCGTTACATTACACTGTATCTAATGAGATGTATTTAGTGATAATTGTGTACTAGGCGTTACACAATTATCTACTATTACTGCGTTTGGCGATCTATGGTGAATGTGTATGGAATTACGTGTTTTTGTCTCTAGTTATTAAAAAAAAAAATGTCTATTTAGATGGCGGTAGCTCAACTGGCGAGCCCAAGAGAATGTAAGCACTCACTACGTTTGGCAAGCTATGGTGAATGTGTAGGGAAATCAACATTGGTTGCTCCTGCTGTCACTATCTGTCATACCTCTGGCTGGTGTCAAAGTCATAGTAGGTACGTACTACGTAGTACATTAACTTTGGTCGTACTGGAGTTAAATTATTTTGCCTCAAGCAGGACATGAACCCTCAACCTTCCGCTTGACACGAGATGAAACAAAAAGGGAATTACCAACTTTTTTCTTGTTTTGATAACCTTTCCCAGTATGGCAGTAGGGCAGATAGCGCCATCTGTCAAAGCAATCGGAATTACTTTTTTTTTTAAATCTCGAATCGAAAACCCCTCATTCAACATTAGTGGCTCCTGCTGTCACTGTCTGTCATACCTCTGGCTGGTGTTAAAGTCATAGTACGTACTACGTAGTACAATATCTTTGGTTGTACTGGAGTGGAAATCAAATACAAATGAAAAGAAAAAAATTCGCTTGACACGAGACGAAACAAAAACGGAGTTACCAACTTTTTTCTTGTTTTGATAACCTTTAACAGTATGGCATTAAAGATCCTATGAATTAAGATGATCCTATGATGATTGAATAAATAAATAAATTATTTTTATTAAGGCAGCTAGCGCCATCTGTCAAAGCAATCGGAACTACTTTTTAAAAAAAATCTCGAATCGAAAATTTCTCATTATATTCTCGTTTACTTAGTTTATCTGCCACATATCAAGCCAAGGTCCTACTTAAAATTTGAAACTTTCATCATTATAATTGGACATTAAATATACAATGCTAATGAATCTGGCAGCTTCCAAACAGGCGTCTACGGTGATTTGTTTTTGGTCAAGTCAACTTTGCTAATTATGGTTTTTGGCTTCCGGCTCCCAGCCTCTCCAAGCCTAGTTCCTTTCTTGTCGACCTCTATCAAACACTACGTAGCGCTATCTGCCCTACTGCCATACTGGGAAAAATTATCAAAACAAGAAAAAAGTTGGTAACTCCGTTTTTGTTTCGTCTCGTGTCAAGCGGAAGGTTGTGGGTTCATGTCCTGCTTGAGGTGTATTTGATTTCTACTCCAGTACGACCAAAGTTAATGTACTACGTAGTACGTACTATGACTTTGACACCAGCCAGAGGTAAGACAGACAGTGACCGCAGGAGCAACCAATGTTGAATTCCCTACACATTCACCATAGCTTGCCAAACGTAGTGAGTGCTTACATTCTCTTGGGCTTGCCAGTTGAGCTACCGCCATCTAAATAGACAGCTTTTTTTTTTAATAACTTGAGACGAAAACATCTTATTTTCTACCAACTGATTTATGATAAGTACCTACCAAGATGCTTGGGTGTTTCTCACTCGCATTTATTGACAACTGAATGTGATTTTTTGTTGACCTAGGTATTTCTTCTGTACCTGTAGGTACCCTTTATTCAATAGGTACGAGTTGACCCGCGCGGTTTCACCCGCGTTTTTGCAGTTTCTATGCTATTCCCACAAGAACAGTAATTTTTTCCGGAATTCAAATTACATACCATTCGGTAAAGTCGTCACGGAGATATGTGATATCAACATTCACACACACCCCTAGATTTTCGCTTATTACTATCAGTAGGAAAGGTGGCTAAAAAATACAAAGATTTCAAATTCTTTCAACTGCCAAAGTATTGGATCTATAATACCGAATCAAATAGGTATACCTAGTAACTGCCTCATAATCGGTACTTAGGCATACCCGGTGGTGCGTATTTTGAAAATATGTGGAGCTGACGATTAAGCATGGTTGCCTCGCAGAAATCGCTCTTAGTGATAAGGCCGCCCTTTGTACTTTGTTAATGTTTTTTATATTAGTTAATGAGTATTTTTTTGTGTACAATAAAGTGTTCATTTATTCATTCATTAAGACGAAGTAGGTAAGTAGACAATTATTATAGGTACCTAGGCCACTATTATTTTACCTAGTCAATTTTATTAACAAAAGTAGCTGAATACAGAAAACTTAATGTGAGTGTTTTCGCCTAATAGGTACTGCAACCAATCAAATTGTACCTACGTAGGTACCTAGATCACGTAGATGTATGCTTGGCAATGCTTGGCCACTAAATAAAACATCACAAAACATTCTAGTTATGAAGGTAGGTACGTACAATTTAGATAAAAGCCATGTATTGCAAACAATTCTATTGTGTCACATCACAATGTCGGCATTTGAGTAATATCTGCAAAACGACGGCTTCGGACGTGTATGTTATTGAATTGATTCGTTCAAACATCATACTATCTGATTCATATCATAATATTTACTATCAACCTTATTCGCAAAACAATAAAGCACAGTTTGGATAGTGATGTGGATAGTGTAAGATGGTCATAGTATAGATTCGATAAAAGAGGGTGGCTATTCTAAATCGCGCTGACGTATCATAGTCGGACCTTCGTTTCACCTGACTGCATTGGATTAGGGTGGATAAGGCCGACTCGACCAACCTTTTACTTGCAATCAAAGACATTATTTCATCTGAGCCTGCAACGGGACGTGTAGCCCGTACAAAAGCAACAGGCGATTTTGTGTGTTGTGACAGATAGGTGCACAAAATTTCAAAATTTCATCCACAGGAAAAAAGTTATAAACAATAAATTGCAAGTGAAACGTTCAAATTCAATTTAAATAATAAGTAGCTTTGATAACTTTAGAATAGACTATGTGTTCTAACAGTGCACAAGAATAAAAATTTTCCTACTGCTGGGAAACTAGCCTACTCTCAAACGAGAGTGATTTAAGTACTTATAATTATTTACATCTAACTATATTTATATTTTGTAAGTCATAATCCACCACTATGCACTAGGACCCAATGCAGATCGGTTTTAGTATAGGTATGCCTACATATTTAAACAAATATCGGCGGATTTTTTTTACATTACAGGCCCAAAGTAAGCCATACTTGTAAATGGGAACCAGATAAATAATAGAGTACACACTGAATACATTTTTTTACTTTTCCAACAATTTTCCATACGTAGGTACATAAGCTGCTAAATTATTAGTGGTCGTATCTATAAAATACTTTCGCATCTAGGTTCGTCCTTTGCTACGTCATAAAAGAGCGGGCCAAAAACGATACGGCAGAATAACGCAAAAAACACCGGCGGATAAATAAATATAAAAACAATAAAACTCTTGTCTATGGCTGGGAAAATGGCCGCGCTGGGCAGAGGGCAGTTGAGGTGACCAGGAAAGTACATGTTGCTAGGATTTTTATATAAAAACTTGTGTAGCTTTATACAAGATTCAGAACAAGAGTAGTTGAGTTATTTTTGATCGAGCTTGTCCAGACAATAAATGTGTTATACCTATTTTCAGCTATCTTTCCAATAACAGGGCTAAATAATTTGCTCATAAAAAGATAGAAAAAGATGACGTAGAGCCGCCGCGTAGCCGTCGCCTGCCGTCGTGTAGCGGCCTCGTAACCACTGCGTAGCGGCCGCGTAACGACTGCGTAGATGCGGCATAGATGCGGCGTAGTAGACGCGTAGCTGCGCGTCTTGTAGAACCTTGGTATTGTAGCAAAAAAAGTCCTTGCTTGTAGCACTCTTCGTTTCAATTTAAACATTCATGTGCGTAATTATATTGGTGCCTACTGGTTACGCTGTCTATTATATTTGGCGTTGCAGGGCTACCTTGTAGTAATACACAGGGTAATTTTGCTTTCTTGTTGATTACGCTCAATTTTGTGAAGGTTTTAAATCTTCGCGCGCCTTCGTCGCGAACGGAACATCGCACGCACACAAACAAGTGTGTGTTTGAAGGGCATTCAAAAACGCTCTCAGCGCGCCCGCACCCGCTTTTCGTACATAATTCGCTAGACGGTCACCGCAGCCTGTGTATCGTAAAAAAAACCTCTCGCGAGCCCGCGGGCCATGACCCAGCTTTTCGAGAATCGCAACATAAACTTGAAGTGAACGTGCGTGGAGTGCATTGGGCTGGAACTGAATTCCAGACCTTCTCAGTACCGGAGCAAGCTTGGGTGGCGTCCTCAGGTCAGTAAAATTACCTATTCATTATGACTGGTGGCCTTTCAACGTCCGTTGCTTCGTGTACAAAGTAAATTGTTTATCAGTGGTCCACCGCATCCGCTGGAGATATTCATATATATTATCATCCATTAGTTTGGTCCTTCGAGCCGGATTTGATAAATAATTTTCTTTAATTTTATATAGCACCATTGCATATCGTCACACGACCTACGCTCTTATTGTGTTAGTGATAAGGTTCATAGTAGTCTGCACGTATCCCGAACTACCGGTCATTCGCATTGTTTAAATTAATGTTAATTCGCACTATAAGTTATTATTTCTTATAGGAAGTTGTATAAGTTATTTACAATTTCATTAGTTCATGTCGTTGAATAAGTTTTAGCTATAAATACGAGATAATAATTCGTAATTACGCATTTATTCATCGGCGTACTGCGGGTAGTTTCGCGGCTCTTAGCGTGCAAGAACTGGGTCACGAGAACTCGGTTCGGGGTTCTAATTTATGTACTGTTAGACATACACCCAACTGACTAATAACCGATCTTGTTTCACACACACTAATTCATATTGCAAGTTTGCAATTTATTCTAATGTACCAGCTGAGCGATTAAGCTCGAGTAGGTATAGGTCTGTGAGGTCATTCACGTAAATAGGTATTTATTGCCTTTCGCATTTTCTAGTTTATGTTTTTTATTTAATCGCCTCGTTATAATAGTGCATTATACGAGTACCTTACCGCATCGCAATACAGTCCATTTCGCGTATGATTAAATTCTTATAATTTGTCGTACTTTTCTCTGATACATTTATTGGAGAACTTTAGGTAGGTAAAATTGTTTACTTACTATCGCTAACGGTAGGTACAAGGCACTTCTTGGTTATTTTTATTGCCGAGTCGTGTTGTTTAGGATATTGTATCCATACCTATCTACTTTCGCATCGCACCTATACGTACCAGTGACGTTAGGTATTATTTATTGGTGTAACGTATTTTTGGTTCCCAATAAATAATTTATTCTATTTGTCGCCCTTTGACATTTCTTTGTGTCATTAAGGTATCGCGTGGTTAGATAACTGTTCTTTCTGTTAGATAAACGATTATATTTGTGTTTAAATTTTTATCCCTTGTGTACGTACCAGCTTACGCTAGGGTTCCGCCGGTTAGGAAACTTGGTTCCATACCTATAAAAATTAAAAACATTAAATATTTAAATTTATTTACACTCTTTAACACCAGCTTGTTTTAGGGTTTCGCGGGTTCGGAAAAGTGGTTCCGTACCTAATATTTTTTGTTAGTGATAATTATTTGCTTTCATTTCGCACCCTTTTACACCAGCCTGTTTTAGGGTTCCGCGGGTTCGGAAAATTGGTTCCGTACTGACTATTTTTCGTAGTAACATTTATTTTGCTATTTTATTTCGCACTCTTATACACCAGTTGTTTTAGAGTTCCGCGGTTCGGAAAAGTGGTTCCGTACTCTTAACTTTTATATAGTGAAGTTTATTTTGCTATTGAATTTCGCACCTTTTGCTTTAGGGTTCCGCCTGGACGGATAAGTGGTTCCGTACCAATTTTTATAAACAACTTTTTGTTTACGCGTTTTGTTTATTGTTTCCGTTCATCATAATGGAAGATTTACAACATAAAATCAACCTTTATGAAGGGAAACGCGCTGCATTGTTTTCTCGGGTACAAGAGATCTATGATTCTACATCCAATTTAAATGATGAAAAATCTAAAAAAAGATTTATATCTCGAGCCAAAACAATGGATCAGATTCGTAGCGATTTTGTAGTTACAATCGATAATATCAACATGCTTTCATTAAAGCTAAACCCTAAATATGAGGTTTCTTATCATTCATTGTCCGCCTTTGATGATCTTTGTTGCGAAATTAAGGACAAGTTAAGTTCTTTGACCCCATCTCAAGATTCTACTGTACCTACTGTTCAAGTTACAAACACAGGGTCAGGGTCGTGTCATATCAGAGTGCCTAGGATCGAATTGCCTACGTTTGAGGGTGACGGTCATAAGTTTCCGTTCTTTTATGAAACGTTTAAACGGGTTATTCATAATAATCCCGACTTATCGGATTCCGATCGCATTCACTACTTGCTGAGTCACCTCAAAGGCAAGGCAGCAACGATCGCGGCAGGCATTGTACCTTCCGCTTTGAACTATCGTGTAATCTGGGACGCGCTTATCGATAAATACTTAGATACGCGTGCGTTAGCAGTTAACTATCTAAATCAGCTGTTTTCATTGAAGTCCGCTGGTTCTTCGCCTGCTAACGTAGAAAAGGTATTCGATAAATACACCGCGATTATTGCATGTCTTAACCAACTGAAAATAGATAAATTGGATGAATTTATTTTTACGTACATGGGTCTTAAATTATTAGACTCGGACATCGCAAAACAATACGAAATGTCACTTCGTAACTTAAAAGATCCTCAAAGCGTCGACTATGATTATTTTGTCAAGTTTGTTCGTGAACAAATAAAAATCTTACATCGCATCGCGCCGCAGCGGCCAGAGCGGCCGACTGCCGGCAGCGGCGCCGGCGCCGCCAGCGCGTCGTCCGCCGCGCCCTCTAGGGTTTCGCAGGCGTACGTTTCTACGTCGTCTAAATGTTCTCTGTGTCAATCGACTCATACACACTTATTTAAGTGTAACGCTTTTCAAAAACTTAATGCAAATGAGCGATTTAAGTTTATAAAAGACAATAACATGTGCGGTAATTGTCTGAGCAATCAGCATACCGTATCTAAATGTAAGTCTACATCCACATGCAAGAAGTGCAATGGTAAACATCATTCGCTTCTACATTTTGACCAATCTGCGCCGCCACAGAAACCCGCTTCAGCAGTTAGCGCCGCATCAGCTGAGCGTACGGTAGATACATCCGAGCAGGAACGTATTTCCTTATGCACTCATTCGGCTACCGTCCCAGGTACTACTCGTACTACTGAAGTGCTAGCTACTGCGAAAGTGTTAGTGGTAGGTAGGAAAGGGAAGGATGTTATTGTTCGCTGTCTTCTTGACCCAGGGTCACAGAAAAATTATATAACAACTCGATGCTGTCGTAAGCTTGGGTTACCTATCCGCGCGGATTCAGTGACTACTGTCAAAGGTATTGGTGGTACCTCTCAATCCGTACGAGGTTCTGTCGACCTCACCTTTAGTTCGCGCCTTCGTGCGCAGCCCAAGTACACCATGGACGCTCTAGTTCTTGACGAGATAACCGGTCAACTTCCTTTATGCTCGATAGATGTCGCTGATCTCAATCATATCGATTCAAAGCTACTGGCGGACGACACTTGGGGTGTGCCGGGGAACATTGACATTCTGCTTGGAGTTAAGCTGTTTGCTAAGTTATTGCAACCAGGTCACGTGACTTCCACGGCTGGATGCCTTGACGCATTGGAGACTGTGCTTGGTTATGTGCTGATGGGAGACGCGCCCGTTTTAGAACCTCCTAAAGCCACACTGTCTTTCTTTGCTACGTCTTCTTTGGAAAGCTACGACTTGCGCAAGTTCTGGGAAATAGAAGAAGTTCAGGCTTCTTCTATCACTAGTGTGGACGATAAACACTGCGAACAGTTTTATTGTTCCACCACTACTCGCACCCAGTCTGGCAAGTATGTCGTTGCTCTGCCACTGAAAACAGACGTGTCTGCGTTAGGAAATTCTTTCGAAATCGCACGTCGTAGGTTTCTTAGCCTCGAGCGTAAATTAAAATCGCATCCTAACGTCAAGTTACTTTATGATGACGTCATCAAAGACTATTTAAAAAATAATTACATTTCTTTCGTGAAAAACATTTTTCCTGGGGAGATCTCGTATTATATTCCGCACCATGCTGTTATTCGTGAGGATAAGGCAACCACCAAGTTACGAGTGGTTCTCGACGCAAGCGCGAAAACAGCCAATGGTACATCGCTTAATGATATTCTCTACGCAGGTCCAGTTCTTCAATCTGACCTACTCAACATTCTTTTGAATTTGAGACTCTTCGCTGTGGCTATCACGGCTGACGTTAAGGCTATGTACCTTCGAATTGGAGTGTGCCCTGAAAATCGTCCTCTTCAGCGCATCATATATCGCTTTCAGGACGATCAAGAATTACAAATCTTGCAGTTTTCAGTGCTCCCGTTTGGTCTTAAGTGCTCGCCTTTTGTCGCCATCCGTACAATTCAACAATTGTATAAGGATGAAGGTCATCAGTTTCCTCTTGCCAGTGATATACTGAGTCGTGATATTTATATCGATGATATAGCCAGTTCTATACCTAGCATTGCGCTAGCCATAAACGCCGCTCACCAACTGATTAAATTATTTTCACTTGGTGATTTTCAACTGACTAAATGGTCGAGTAATAGTCTTGATGTTCTTCAGGCTATACCCGAGTCATTGCGACTCTCGCACAGTGTCGATCTAAGTAAGGATCCGACACTGAAGATTCTTGGGCTTCGGTGGTTCCCCGACGATGATTATTTCGCTTTTCAGGTCAATCCTGATGATCGCCCCTGCACAAAGAGGAATATACTTTCGTCTATCGCGCGCCTCTTTGATGTCTTGGGCTTAGTCGCGCCCATGATCTTATACGCCAAGCTACTTATCAAGGAGCTTTGGCTTGTAAAAATTGGTTGGGATGAAGTCCCACCAAACCGCATTGTTCGCCTTTGGCAACAATTTCAGGCTGAACTGCCTCTTATTTCGCAGATTAATTTCGCACGCCATATTGGCGTAATTGAAAATTGTGAATTTTCAATTGTTGGCTTTGCAGATGCTAGTGAGAAGGCTTATGGTGGCGTTGTCTATGCCCACGTAGTCAAGCCAAACGGCGACGTCGCCGTCTCACTAATATGTGCAAAGTCCAAAGTCGCGCCTCTTAAAGTTATTTCGCTAGCTCGCCTAGAGCTATGCGCTGCACTCCTTTTATCGACTCTGATAAAACGAGTTTTCGCTATCTACTCCGCCCGATATGCTATTGAAGCTGTCGTAGCTTTTTCTGATTCAACTGTAACTTTGAGTTGGATTCACTCATCGCCACATCGCTGGCACACTTATGTGGCCAATCGCATCGCTAAGATTCACGAGAATCTATCGCCAGAACACTTTTTTCATGTCAAAGGAACCGAGAACCCTAGTGACTGTCTCTCGCGTGGCGTAACGCCAGCTCAACTCGTCCATCATCCACTGTGGTTGAATGGACCGCCATGGCTTAAACTGCCCCGCTCTCAATGGCCAATCAAACCATTCACATCAGGTGACACGCAAGATCTTCCTGAAATGAAGCCCGTCGCTCTACCTGCTGTTGCGTCAGACTGCCCTGATGCAACGCCTTCTACAGAAAATATTCTGTATCAACGCTCCACTAGGTTCTCATCCTGGACAAAATATTTGAGAACAATTTGTTTTGTCTACAAATTTATAAAGCGGCTTCCTAAAGGCCCAGTTACCGCATCTGACTTGGAGTTCGCGGAATCAATAGTGTGGCGCTCTGTTCAACGAAGTCATTTCGGGTCAGACTTAGATAATTTATCTCGCAACAAGTTATGTTCTAAGCCATTACAGAAATTGAGCCCGTTTCTGCATAATGGACTTATTCGCGTAGGTGGACGCTTAGCCAACTCTGAGTTAGACTTTGACTCGCGTCACCAAATTTTACTTCCTCGACAGGACCACGTAGTGGAACTTTTAGTTTCCCACTATCATATCAGTAATTTTCATACAGGTCCTAATCTACTTCTGTCTCTACTGAGACATCGGTATTGGATCCTGTCCGCACGGCGTATTGTTCGTCGAATTACATTCAATTGTAATCTCTGCTTTCGTGCCAAGCCGCGACCGGTCTTCCCGATCATGGCTGATTTACCGCGCTCTCGCGTCGAAGCAGCTCCCAAAGCGTTTTCTCACACTGGGTGTGATTATGCGGGACCGCTCATGATCACTTCCGTGCGCGCTAGAGGCCAAAAGAGTCGCAAGGCATATCTATGTCTTTTTACATGTCTGACAACGCGTGCTCTGCATCTTGAGGTCGCCTCAGATCTTAGCACACCTAGCTTTCTGTCAGCATTTAAACGCTTTCTTGCTCGCCGTGGTCCTATCGAATGTCTTTACACCGACAACGCTACCAACTTTGTTGGTGCTAAATCATATCTAAACGAACTTTACCGTTTTTTATCGCATGAATTTCGCCCTTTTTGGGATAGGGAACTGGCGGAACATAAAATCACTTTAAAAACGATCCCATGTAGAGCTCCACACTTTGGTGGCTGCTGGGAGAGCGAAGTGAAGAGTGTCAAGACGCATCTTTTAAAGGTAGTCGGTCAACAAATACTCACCTACGACGAGCTTACAACTGTGTTAGCTCAGGTTGAGGCCCTGTTAAACTCGCGCCCGCTCTATGCTCTGAGCTCTGATCCGTCAGAACCTACCGCACTAACGCCTGCTCATTTTTTAAATACCACACCGCTTGTCTTTCTTCCTGCTCGCGAAGTTACTGAGACGCGCTTACATCTTATTTCGCGACATGAATTAACTGATCAACTTGTCCAGTCTTTTTGGAAGCGGTGGCGCAATGAATATCTGCACACTCTTCAATCAAGGCAAAAATGGAACACTCCTTCTAATCCAATACGTGTTGGTATGGTAGTTGTCTCTATGCAGGACAATGTTATGCCTTTGCATTGGCCGTTAGGTTTAATTACGGAAATCTATCCGGACAAAAAAGGTGTATGTAGAGTCGCATCAATTAAGACGCAAAGTGGTATTTTTCAGAGGCCAACCGTCAAGTTGTGCCCTCTACCCACTCAGTAAATAATTATTATGTACTGTTTCTTTAGCTTAAGACTTTAGTTTAGTTTCGCATCGCATTGTAGCCGTTAGTTTTAATTCGCATCTAGTTTAGATTATACCTTTCTATAAGGTAGAGTCATAGAGTTCGTGACGATATGCAATTTATTAATTCAATTTCGCTTCTTTCGTGTTTTGAAAGTAGGATCTTTCAAGCCGGGGGAAATGGTTACGCTGTCTATTATATTTGGCGTTGCAGGGCTACCTTGTAGTAATACACAGGGTAATTTTGCTTTCTTGTTGATTACGCTCAATTTTGTGAAGGTTTTAAATCTTCGCGCGCCTTCGTCGCGAACGGAACATCGCACGCACACAAACAAGTGTGTGTTTGAAGGGCATTCAAAAACGCTCTCAGCGCGCCCGCACCCGCTTTTCGTACATAATTCGCTAGACGGTCACCGCAGCCTGTGTATCGTAAAAAAAACCTCTCGCGAGCCCGCGGGCCATGACCCAGCTTTTCGAGAATCGCAACATAAACTTGAAGTGAACGTGCGTGGAGTGCATTGGGCTGGAACTGAATTCCAGACCTTCTCAGTACCGGAGCAAGCTTGGGTGGCGTCCTCAGGTCAGTAAAATTACCTATTCATTATGACTGGTGGCCTTTCAACGTCCGTTGCTTCGTGTACAAAGTAAATTGTTTATCAGTGGTCCACCGCATCCGCTGGAGATATTCATATATATTATCATCCACCTACAATACCACTGACATTAGTCTATTTTTAGTTAGGGTACCTAACTTTAGTCAACGACAGTAATAACTAGTTACAGAATACATACATACTTATTCAATTTCAATTATTTTTGTATAAAACTTATCTGAATATTTTCCAAGAGCATGGTCTCCCAGCAGAGGGCATCAGTGGGTGGGAGCGGGAGGGGAGATGTTCTGTTTTCAAATTCAATTGGCCAATGTCCCGAGGCGATCTTTCCCGCCCGAATTGAATATCAATCGAAATTTCCGATCCTACAACGGTTTTGTGTGGACATGACTTTTTTAACGGATATTGCAAAAATACTTTTATGAATAAAATGATTATTTTTATATAATAATATAATACTACCCATGTATAAAAGTGATTTGGTATCTATAAAAAATATTATTAATACATGACATGCATATTAAAGGGTACGTAGTTAAAAGGTGTAGGTACTAATCTTGCCTACCTGACTAAGCAAGGTATAGACGGACATTATAGACCTAGAGACATACTTATATTATAATATTGGCTAAGCACGTAGAAAAAAAATACGTTAACTACATACATCTTTACATCATATTATTAGGCTTAGATAGAAACTATAATTGAGTCAGTAATACCTAGGTATTACTGACTCAATTATAGTTATTGGATAGGTAAGTACTAGTACTTACCTATCCAATAATACCTAGACCAGACAGTGGTACTTAGATGATTCTTAAATATTAACCCACGGTAGGTCGCTAAGTACCTTTTTGAGAGATTATTTTTCTTTCTTTTCAAACAAAATGCCGCGTCCACACAACATTGAACAAACACATTATGCACGTCGCAGACGGATGCAAGGAATCGCTCGGAAATTGAATCGCGAACTTCTTCAACTGTTAGTTCGTTCAGGATTGGCGCGTCCTATTGACGCGAAAAAATGGCGGTGTAGAAATATGCAGAATATCAACTTAAGAACTGGAATAATGCTACATACTTACCTAATTATTAAATCCAAGATTTGTAAAAATTGGTAGACATTGTGGCCTTAAAAGTTGCTGTGAAGGCGTTTAGTGCGTTTTGTCTCTTTTCTGCGTTGTTTATCATTTGAGAGCCTGTAGGTAATTTAATTATTGTAGACTAGAGACACTTTCTTTGACTTGTCCGCGCTAATTTTTTCATGAAAACTTATACCGCTCTGTCCTTTGATAGATAGAAAAGTCCTTTGATAGTCCTTTGAGCTAAAAATAAAAAAAAAATGCTACCTAATTTAGTAATTGTAGGACTTACCGTTTTGGCTATACGCTTATAAATACGGTTAGTTAGTCAATGCAAACACCGCGTTGTAAGTGCTTATTTTTTTTTTTTTCGAAACAAAAGTCAAATGATACCACTTTGGTATGCATTATTTCGGTTTGATTATGAACGAAGCATTATAGTGGAATATGTATACCTACTCGTACTAAGTAATCGTAATAAGTAACTTAAAAACTTTAATTCTTACTCTAAGTATTAAGGTAACAAAAGTAGTCTTACTGTAACAGGCACCTGCACTATGTTCTCTCAGTTGCGGTCGCGTCGCTCGCGGGAAAACAAACAGTTTTCATATTTCACTGTGATTGTTTCATTCAAACGTCGAACGTTCCTGTTTGTCCAATGAGAGTCTAAACCTAAACAAACGAATAACGGACAAAGCTTTGATGTCATTTTCGAATGTGTAATTTTTACACACATTTTTTATAGTGTAAACAGAGGTATTGTGATTGTAATCCGTAATTTAATGGTTTGTCAAAATATACCCTTTAATTAAATTTTACCAACGACCTACTAGAAAGCAGACGGCCTAACAGACTGTCACCAGAGTTGGCCACGACTCACCTGAATGAAACACGTGACTCGTAGATTAAAAGTAGGTAGGTACCTATCGTCGCATTCTTTAGGAAGTAGATATGAAGCAATATATGAAGTTCTAACAATGGATTTCGTATTAGTGGGACTAACCCATACGAACTTATTATACATACTTTACATTACATTACATTATTATACACCCCATATTGCATATCACTGACCGATAACGTACTACAACAATGAACCATTCACAACATCGCTAATTTGCTAAACATCGATCATCAGTAATCCTAACGTAATTACAAGACGAGACTGGTGACGCGTGCCGGCCGCGTGCCAGCCGCGTGACAGTGGCGTGCACGGAGCGTGCGGGAGGCGTGAAGGGTTATGTTTTACATGTTTGCCCAGTTGTGGGTTACATTGGTTAACATCAGCCACAACAGTTGGTGATTTGGTTGTTTTTTGTTGAGGGTGATAAGCAAAGGACTCAAATTGAGTGAAAAGAAGTGTAATAAAGTATATTTATATCCTCACATCCCAAAGATTATTTCGAGCAGACAAGGCAAAAACTTGGTGGCTCAAAAACGGTAGAAAATCGCGACGAAACCACAAGTAATAAGTAAGTAAAGTAATAGTTTTATTGCGTGATTGAACAATAACATAGTTACCTATAATAGGTACTTACTTAGAACTTATAAACTTATGCTTCTGAGGGTGTATTCGACCAACATCGGAATAACTATTTTGCGGAATAGAAATGTCAAATTCAAGTAAAAACTGTCAGTTTACTCGCGAAAACCTACGATTTATTCAGAGAATAGTGCCTATTCGAGTTTGGTTGAATCCAACCTGAGTGATACAAGTTTAAACAACTAAGCGTGGGCGCTACCGTCAACAAAAACTAACCTGCAACTTAAACGAAACTTAAACAAAACTTAAACGTAACTTAACAAGTTGTTGGACAACTTAACCAACGGTATTAAGTGCTCACAGTAAATTTATTACCAACACTCATTATTTATCTATTTTACTTATTAGTACCAAGCCAAGGCTAGGGAGGTTTTATCGCTGCGAGTTTCAACCTTAATGTTCATAGACCTCGGTGGCGCAGTGGGCGAGTGCCTGGTTTAAAAGCTAGAGGTTGCGGGTTCGAAACCCCGCTGCAGGAAAAATAATTGCATGATCTGCAAATATTGATTTCGGGTCTAGGTGTATTGAAAGTACTATAACCTATGCCTACTTTCCCACTGCTGGGCAAATGTCTCTCCCAAATCTTTTCAATTTTCTCGTGACGTAGCTGGCTAAGTTGTTCTTAACAGATCAACGAAGTCAAGCACTGTTCCGCGGGGTCATCATTTGGATGGGTGACCGCCAGTAGCCATTTCAACTGAGTGCTCCCGTGCTTCGGAAGGCACGTTAAGCAGTCGGTCCCGGCTTTTTCAAAGTTGACAGAGGCCTTCGGGCGGCCTAGAAACTCTGTCACCAGAGTTGGCCACTGACTCATACAAACGAACGAACCTGTTTAGTCAGTGTCCCACAATTGTATTGCAAGTATGGATAAAAAAAATGTGGATTCTAAGAGTTTTCTGAATTCCATAGTACAAGCTTTGCATAGTTTGATTCTAGATGGCGCTATGTTAAATGTCCGCCAATATTTATTGAAATGACGGTGAATCTTCTCCGTTGTATTACAGCCGTCACGTAGAACGTTAGGTAAAGGGTGGGCGAGAGGGTGGTTTGATTAATGAATGTGTGTAGATAAATAGTTATAATCAGTAAGACAAGTTTGCTAATATAGTTTTGATATCAGTCACAGAGGCTTTAGTAGTTTAGTACAGTGGTGACTTTAGATGCGCAGTGGGCGAGTGGGCTTGGAGTTGCTTATATTTTGTTTGATTCCCGCGCCCGGACAAATACTAGAAATCTTTGGGCCTTGCGTGTTGTTGAGTGTTGCGTACTGGTAGTCGTCAGTATTTTTTATGTCAGCAACTTTTCGTCACTTGCTTTCGCTAATTTTGTTTGACGTTAAATGCCACGTTTGACCTTACCATTTTCCATCAGTGTGGGTGTAGAGCACCGGTGGTCTAGTGGTAGTGACCCCGCTCTTCCGATCCTAAGGTCGTGGGTTCAAACCCGGTCGTGCACCAATGAATTTTTCAGTTCAAAAAATTTATATGCGCAATGCCAGTGCTCTCATACGGTGAAGGAAAACATCGTGAGGAAACCGGCATGTCCAAGAACTAAAAATTCGAAGGACATGTGCCATCCACCAATCCGCATTGGGTCCGCGTGGTGGATTAAGACCCAATCACTCTCGCCTGAGAGTAGGCCAGTGTCCCAGCAGTGGGAACATTAGAAGGCTGTCGTGAGTGTGATGATGGGTGTTCTCAAAACATCTAACAATTCCTAACAGAATGTAACAATTTCTAACATTTGTTAGTAAAAGCAGTGTGGGAGCACCATGATAATTGCAGTGCCACCTGATGCTTAAGGTTTTGAGTACGTGACATAGCATTGCGCTGAGACATTGATATTTTAAGGGCTGTTCAGCCCTTCAAATCTAAACACAGTTATGCTTGCACACTACTGCGTGAACGCAGAATTTTGGTACTACGACCACCTACCAAAACAGACTCTTGCTGAGTACCACAAAGTAAAACTTCTTAGTACCTGAAATAAAATATACCAGAGTCATAAATATTAATTTGAATATTACTTCTAGGTATGTACCAAAGAGCCATAAAAAATTGCAGAAAACCTACATGAATAAGACTTCGGAGTTCCTTAACGGCAGGTGCGCGGACTGTAAACTTTAGTGCGGATCCCGCCGATTATGACATAAACCGTAACTCGACCGAGAGCCATTCGATTGATGTATCGATTTGTGGTAGTGTCGAGTAATAGAGTTCCATTTTGTGGTGGAAAGAGATATATCACTAATCTCACGGCATACTCTACACTGACTACATAAAGAACAGACTAACTTCTTGGTATATTTATTCATGTTCACAGCTGGGCAAAGGCCCAACTGTGAGAGCTTTCTCCATGAAGATGGCAAGACGAACTAGATAACTTCTAGTGACTGGCAGTCCAAGATCGAGAAGCCTGAATAATATTTAAAAAAAATGTAGACAATTATGTACAGTAGACAAATGTATCTGGTTTTTTCTTTGTAAGCTGAAAATATTATGAATTTTTAGCTTTTAAAAATGTAAGAATCTATCTATTTGACCAAAAATCTAATATATTTGACTGAGTTTGAGTTTCCGTACTGTAGTAGGAACCAGAGACACACCTTGATAATTTTTTTTTATACAACTGAAGTGGCAACCAAGCGTACGGCCCACAAGATGGTAAGCGGTTACCGCAGCCTATGGACGCTTGCAATACCAGAGGTATCACTCGCGGGTTGCCACCTTGAGGCTAAGATCGAAAGCCTCATGTGCCAGTAATTTCACCGAAAACCATACCCTTCACACCGGAACACAGCAATGCGAGCATTACTGCTTGGCGGCAGAAATAGGTATGGTGCTAGTCCTTCCCCGGACAAGCTCTATCACAAAGAACTCATTAGTATTTCAAAATCTATTTACACAGCAAAGAGTTACACAGTTCTTTGGCAATCAAATAGTACATACAACCAATTAGTAAATAACAAAATCTTGCGGAAACCTCAGCTCTCAAGACATTTAGGTCTGTACTGTAGGTATTGTGTACTTTTAATAAGCAAAGAAAACAATATAAACTCAGGTGCAGATCGTAAAATAGATGTTTTTGCGCGTTACAAGTAACAGACGTCGGGTATTATTCAAATGTGAACCAATAAGAGCATTTACGGCCCGGCATAAAACTACAATCGAACGGCACGAATAAATATCCGACCTCTGTAACTTATAACCTTGTGCCAGGAGCTCGTGCTGACTGGATGAGGCTTACGAGCTGAGCCACGCGGACGGCTGGAGAGCATTATGATAACAATTACTGTTACTGTTATCCTTCAAGATCACAGTTTTAGGCAAAGGCCTCATTCCTCCAGCATTTGCGATCCTGGGCAGTTCTTATCGTAAGTAACAAATACAAAATACATACATAAATAAATGAATGAATGAATGAGTAATTGAAATAAGATAAATTATTGCACAAAACTAGAAGAAAAAATCTTATTGCTATTGGTTGTAATGGAATCAGTTTTCCCAGTAGAACACAAAGTTTGACGGTTTTAATCAACTTTGGCTCCAGCGCTCGACGGAGCAACACGTCTGCCGGAGAACAAGTCGATAGTCCTGAGGATGTCCCGTGGAGGGATGAAACACGTGTCGATATTTTTCTTTTGAGGTTAACTGTGGTAACTGTGTGACCTCATCAGTTAAAAGGTTAAGCGGAATAGTACTAGAGATTTTTCGTCTGTTTTTTATTATGGTTTTAATCAACTATGTGGCGCGGCGGGAGAAGGTCTGCCAGGGCGGGTCGCTAGTAATAAATATAGCCTATGTTACTCAGGGATAATGTAGCATTCTAATGGTGAAAGAATTTTTGAAATCTGATCAGTAGTTTTTGAGTTTATTCGTAACTAACAAATATACAAATCTTTCCTCTTTTATTAGTATAGATAGTGCGATTTAGGAGAAAATCGTATACGTATAATTTAAGCATCACTGCGCTTCCAGTGACATAACTTCAGTGTAAGTTATAATAATACAAGCCATAAGAGTGTTACGGGCGAGCCGTAACCCGGACTGCGCGAGGTTAATTCTGCACCTGTACTTAGCCGCCTTTATACTCCATAGCGTAATATGTTGCTCTCGACCCTCTGGATCTTGAGGGAGAGGAAATGAGGGTTGTAGGAACCTTGAGGAGTGGAGAGCGCGATCTGATGTATTGAGAGTATGAGTATTGAGTATTACTATAATCGTGACCTAAGAACCATTATTGTCTTTACATATAGACAAATAAATGACTTTTGATTTGTTTGATTGATACGTAAACTATATAGACTGCTGGTACAGACTGGTACCTACATTATGACGAGATAATTGAACAAATGCAGTGATACTCTGCGTGGCACTGCACTGCTTGTCATTCTGTATTGGATCAGTTATTATTTGCATCATTTGTATGGGACATTGAAGCCCTTCAAATCATTTAAAAAATTGTTGTTAATTACGATAAAATTTCAAGGACAGATTGTCCTTTATCGAGTGTTATAAAATAATTGATAACTAATAACTTCTAAGAGTTACAGATCACATTAGTCTTCGTTGGTTCAACGATCAATTGTGAAATAACACCCATTTTTAAATGAATTATTAAAAGTTCACGATAGTTTTATTAGTTAAACTGTACTGTACTCTAAAAATATTTTTTTTTGGTAAATATCGCCTTTTTCAATGAGTATAATAGGTGTTTATAAGATCTATGTCTAGTCTAGAAATGTTGTTTTTTAATTATGTTGCCATCTTTTCACTGTCATTATGAAACAAGCTTTCTTTAGTTTTAATGCACTTTAAAATATCAAACAAAATAATTTAATACAGCTACGCAGTGCTACGGCGTAGCACCCGAGTTCTACGCTAATAATATGAATTCAAACTGTTTTCCGTATAAGAATAAATAAAACTCCATTATCCAGCAGGTGATTCTAAACACCGGAACATTCTCCATTCTCTTTATATTGTTTTGTTTTTATAGCGAGAGCCTGTGTTGCCATATTTAAATTTTATTCGCCTTAATGTTGCCACACACGAAGCTTGCAATCTCATACCTATAATATCACCACTTTTACTTTACTCCTCCAATTTTTCTCGCTCACTTTTATATCAACACAGTAAGGTTGAGAATGGATTTTCAAAATGGTAAGTAGGTTGTGGTTTAAGATACAGATGCTTGGGAAATAGAAGCGATTTGGTAGCAATGGTTTTATTTAGAACGAGGCAGTTTCGTTGTAGACGGGACAGGACACGGGAACCATGCGTCGATGATCTTTAGGACAACCTTTGAACTACTAATGAAACTTCTTTTATGCGCGTGTTGTTAATTGATTTTAATTAAGCTTACATCATTAAGGGGTTTAGTTTTATAAACTCCTTATAGTATTTTTCATATTCCTAGATTATAAAAAAGACCTTAGAACTACTTGGAGATAAAAAAAAATAGTAGTAAACTCGTGTTTGAGAAAAGATCCCTCATGGTCACCCTATTGTATAGGGTTGTTTGATGTTTGTACCTGTGTTTTGATTTCAGCAACTACAGGGGAGGCCGGTGCCTAGGGCGGGCGGAGGCAGGCGGGACAAAGGCGAAAAAACACCGCAATATTGTTGTCAATAGCCAACCCGCCTTCTCGATCGAAACATCAAAGGAAATTATTCATTCGACAACAAACAAGTAAAGACCTTCTGTTTATTGTTACCGAAGAAAATATAAAAACGTAGTCAATTACAAATAATTTATGTATTTAGGAAAGGAAAACAATCTTTTGTTTTAGGATGGATTCGACTAATATCTGGAATAACTATTCTGCGGAATAAGAAATGTCAAATAAAAATACAGGTAAACTGTCAGTTTACTAAAGTAAAGTAAAGTAAAGTAAAGTAAAAAATTATTGCGAGAAATACATGTAGGTAGTTACAAAGTTTTTTTTTTGTTTGCATAAATTTGGAAACAATGTATTTTGCCATGTTATGGCATGCAATATTTGTCTATTATGTGTTACATTAATCTTATATAACTATTATCATAAAATTATTTAAAATGTCAGCCTAGAAAAAATATACCCTATACTTATATACCTAGATAATCAAAATAATAATAATAAAAATTAGTAATTAAGTATTCAATATTACATATGAGATTAATTTGTCAAATTAAATATTTTTTTTGTAAATGTTAAATGTAATTTGTTTGTAATACTCGCGAATAACTACGATTTATGTGAAGACAGTGCCTATTCGAGTTTGGTGAAATCTGTCGTTAGCCTAACGCTACGCATGTTACAACCTTTAGAAGAGACGCGTGCGAAGTAATGACATTCGAGAAAGCAACTTTATTTGTAAAATACGACACCCATATAGTTGCAGTGTCACCCAAAGAATCCAGCGTAGCACTGCACTGCGCTCATCACTCCGAGACATATTATTAACTATATTCGCTCAGAAATTTCCTTTGATGCAATGCATTTTACACTACTGCTATGAGGCAGAATATATAAGTAGGCGTATTTTTATTCAAACATGAGGGCTACAGAATTAGTTTTAAGTTTTTAACAATGACTGTAAAGCTTAGGTTTGTCTCGATGTTTATCTGACGCTGTGGTGATATCCACCAAGACGGAATCTTCCTCAAGTGAAAAGCCCTACCACCTGATAAAATAGTCCTTCACCAATCTTGGTGACCAGAATTGTGGTAGTCTCATTTATTTATTCCCTAATCTACATGGGTTGCAGAAGTGTAGGAAAAGGTTTTTTTAATCCTCATTTAAACAAAAACTAGCCTTCTTTTATAAGGCTAGATCGTAATTATGTTTGGATTCATTTTTGATTTATAAAATGGTTCAAAGAGAAAATAAAATTGAAAATAAAAACGGTTCACAATGGTTTTTTTCACTCAAAGTGGTACAGAGCGCACAAATGTCACCGTGTGTATAGGCGTAGTAAGTTCTCAAGAAAAAATACTGTCCAACTTCAGAAATGGTACTTTTATAAATGAAACAGATGAATAATCGCCTTTCACCGTCACTAGCCAAGGTGTTAACTTTTTCGAACGCTAATTAAGGCGAGGTCCGCAAGTGCGCTTGGCGGCACGTAAATCATCCGCACTTATTAAAAGAATTCTCTACGAATCGACCTCTTTAAGACGTTAACCTCTTCTCACATCCTCACTACATAACCAACCGTATCAGCTTAGGAATAAGGTGGAGTTTGGTCTAAAGGCGAAAGTACAGTCATCGTATGGGTGTGTATAAGAATGGCATCGGAAAAGTAATGCTTTTTAATATAAAGGTGGAATGTGAATGGTGAATGATTTCTGCGTATTAAATATCGGGGGATGAAAATTTACGATTGCTGTTGATGTGTTTTGCGATTAATTTTTATATTGTTTGCGAAGTAAAGTGAAGGCGTTTGAAATGTGTTTGTTTTGTTGTTGGAATTGAAAGGTTTTTGTTATTTTATGCGAGTACTTATATTGCCGAAACTAAGTTGTTCTTTAACAGATCAACGAAGTTAAGCACTGTTCCGCGTAGTCATCATTTGGATGGATGACCGCCAGTGGCAATTAAACTGTGCTTCGGAGGGCACGTTAAGCAGTCGGTCCCGGCTTTTTCAAAGTTGTTAGGCCATGACAGAGGCCTTCGGGCGGCCTAGAAACTCTGTCACCAGAGTTGGCCACAGACTCATACGAACTTACTTACTTACTTTATCGAAACTTAAGTCTGAGTAAATGTATTTGGTCACTCTTGCTCAATGGTAGGCAAGTCTTCCATCCAATAGTTCTACACGTCATCAGAGTTGGTCAGTGGCTCACACAAACTTATTTTGTTAACAGTGGTCCTCGCAGTAGCGCGGTTCACTTACACCTAAATATCCACTGGTTCTGATGCCAAAATAAATAAGAAAAATTAATAAATGAGCCGATGGTAACAATAATCTTAAGTAGCAGGGGAGGGTGGGGGGTGGGGGGTGGGGGCGCATTACGATCCCCTCGATCTTAGATTCGATTGCACCCTGATCGAACGTATTTGTTGTTAACCAAATACAGGCTGTGCTTTTTAAATTACCGAATAAAGTAAATGTAAGTTCGTATGAGTCAGTGGCCAACTCTGGTGACAGAATTTCAAGGCCACCCGAAGGCCTCTGTCATGGCTTAACAACTTTGAAAAAGCCGGGGCTTAACGAAATAGATTACCGAATAAGACTAGCACACTTATTTATAAATAAATAAATAATGCTAGACAATCCACACAGCATTATCTAGCTCCAAGCTAAGCACAGTTTATGGGTACTAGATGACTGATGCTTAATATAGTACAATACATAGATAGATCGTTTTTATTATACATAGAAAATACCGAGAACACCCGGAAAAAATATTTGCAGATCGTACAAACATTTGTCCCAAGGCGGGAATCGAACCTCCTGCGATGCAGGCGGACCTTCGCTCGCCGCGCCACATCGGTCGTTGTTATAAAATAAACTGTCATTTTAGCGGCTCACAAAGTTTTGACTTTCCTTGTCATTCTTTTGTCAATGATATTCGTTCGTTTAAGAGGCCTTTCCAAGATTTAGCTATATAATTCATGAAGTTCGTCTGAATATATCTTTATATAGTATAAGTAATAGTGCGTCCTCCCGCAGTAAGCGCTCAGCGCGGTTTGAGAGTCGGTGCTTCGATCGATATGATTATAAGTGCGCTAAGGTGTGATTTTAAAAAATTCGTATTAAAAAAAGTCAATGCTATTAGACTATTTTCTTTGTTGTATTCATTTAATAAAAACTTAAACTTTAATTTAGTAGGTGTATTTTTATTGTAAACTTCTTACTTTAGCAGAAATAACAAGCGTAAAATTGGGAAAAGTACGCGTTTTTTAGACCGTCTTTTTTCAAAAATACTGAACTAACATGCTGTATTTTTCTCTGTACACTTAAATTTTAAAACTGTGATTATTATAATTGCATTTTTGGAAATATGTTAGAATTTGTTATTTCATAGAAAAAATGATCGAAAGTTTACTGGAATTGCTCATTTTACGAAACGTGCGTTACTAATTATTTTTTTAATCATTTGTGTCTTGAGTTTATTAATATTTGTTCTGTTGGCTTAAATTTTAAGGGATAAAGCTTTTATATGTTTTTATTTTCGTTAAAATATCTTCAACACACGAGCCACAATAGTGTTCGAAACTTCACGGGCTACAAGAAAATTCAAGGATTATCAAGGATAGGACTCTTAAGTTGCTAAACGACAATCAAACATACACTTGACACTGGCAAAATTGTGGCAAATAAGGCACAGAGTCCATAAACGAAGAAGAAGAAGAAATACGATGCCAGATTTGAAAAACATTTTAAAATACGCCGCATTTAAAATTTTTTTTAAAAGCTGCTGTTTGTAATTTTATGGTAAAAGCTGGGCATGCCAGTAATTGGCACACATTTCATAGTAAGTACCTATGTGATGTAATTGTTGGTAAATAAAATAAAAGTTAAATAAAATACTGACGTGCGTCAGCTACTCGGATATACATTTGTTCAATTTGAGCGGTTAAAAAAAGTTTGAAAAGTTTGTGCGAATGAGCTCTTACACAACTTTTTGGAAACGAAAAGGAATAAAAAAAAAATTACTGATATAAGTACGGTAAAAATGTGTTAAAAAATACGCCCCGGGTGAGGATCGAACTCACGACCTTAAGGTCATGAGCCTTACGCGCTGCCTACTACGCCACCGGAGCTGTGAGAGACAAGTGCAAAAATAAGGAATGCCTAGATAATTAACATGACGTAAAAATATTAAACTACCCACTTCCGTTATAAAAATAAGGAATAATAATTACATCACGCTGTCGATCGTCCCCTTTTTGATTCGAGCATATTTTCATAAATGCAAACATTCAGAAAGAATTTCCTTCGAAAGCTCATAAATATTTGCCACTTCTACTACTTCTTTTCAATACTTTCCGGTTAAAATTAGACCTTAGTGTTTTAAAAATAGGATTGAATATTTGTTTGGGGTAAAACTCATCAGCGTACAGTTTTTTCTTCAAAGTCTTCATCCGATTTTCATCTCTAATTTCTCCTATAGAGGACTGAGAATAAGGTTGTTCTGTAAACTCATAAGCGCGTTTTAAATCGGATCACAGCGAGATTAATCGGGAAGGCCAATAAATTCGGAATGGATTTGGTTCAGAATTGGAATAAGAATTGGAACTTATTTGAGATCCATTTGTAGATGAGCTGTTTTTGCGATGAGTAACGGCCACTCAGTGCTGGCCAGTTTGCTCTTTTAGTGTTCTGTATATACTTACCTGAAATATTTATAACATTTACTTCAAAATAATAAAACAACACTTTTGCCGACTCGCTGCAAAAGATGAAAATGCCATCCATGCCGGTCTGATTTTTTTTCATTAGATTGATGATACCAGAAATATACACTTTATTATGGTAAATTAGAATGATATCTAAATAATAAAAATAAAGTCAATACCTACTCAAGCAATTTTACTTTGTGTGAAAAAAAAGCATTTAATAAGTAAGTAAGTAAGTACCTAAATAATGTTGGACAATCCACACAGCATCGTCTAGCCCCAAGGTAAGCTGCTGTTATTAGTAAATAGTACGAGTAAATTATTATTAAAAACAGAAATAGGTAGGTACTATGAGAGCCTTCGCGGAACAGCGCTTAAAAACATTTTTATTAGCTGTTGTCTGACATTTTATAGTAAAAACATAGGCATGCCTGTAATGTAATTGGCACACATTTCATAGTAAGTAAGTTTGTAATCTTAATTTTTTTGTTTTTAGTTATGTGTAATTCGGTACCTAACTGTTGGCATTAAATAAAATAAAAGTAAAATTAAATGATGACGTGCGAACAGCTACTTGGAAATACATATTTTTTTTTCTAAGTATTTGAGCGGATTTTTAAAGCGCGGTAAAAAAAGTTTGTGCAAACGAGCTCCTGCACAACATTTTTATGATTTTGGAAACAAAATAGAATAAAAAAAAGCATTACTGATATACAGTAAAAATGTATTAAAAAATACGCCCCGGGTGAGGATCGAACTCACGACCTTAAGGTCATGAGCCTTACGCGCTGCCTACTACGCCACCGGAGCTGTGAGAGATAAGTGCAAAATAAGGAGTGCCTTGGTAATTAACATTACGTAAAAATATTAAACTACCCACTTCCGTTATAAATATAAGGATTATTAATTAAATAGGTACACAAATATGAATAGGTAGGTACTATGAGTGCCTTCGCGGAACAGCGCTGATCTTGGTTGATCTGAATCTCAAAAAATCCAACAACTTAACCAGCTACGAGCGTGAGGGGTGTAAAAATAAAATAAATGCTAGTTACTTAATAGATGCGGAAACATAACATATTTTGTCGACTAGCGCTTGACCAATTTTTTGTAATTTACAATTGCGATTTGCTAATGAAGAAAATAGGACGACTTCTGGAATAGATGGGGATGCCGATGAATAAAGTGAATTTTTTATTCAATCCTGCAAATTGCTTTAATAATAAACCTATGAATCAAGTTTTTTAATGCTTTAATTTATGCGAATAACCGTTTTAAGTTAGACGAAGTAGTAGGTACCTAACAAGGTTTTACTATGATTTTTTATTAATTTCCTAAGTAATTTTTTTTTAATTTCTGTGATTTGCACAGAAAAAAAGATTTTGAATAGCATTAATGTAAAGTATAAATAATAACCTGATTATTTTATCTCACTGCCTGCGTTGTTTAAGATATCGGGAATTCCTTTCTAACCCAGTGTTCCGCAAACTATTTGTGTTTATGGCACACCTATCAAATCAAGAAATGTTGAAGTAAGTAAGTACACAAAAAAAAAAATTTTTAACAATATTAAATAATATTTATTTATTGTGTAATTGTGAAAACATGTTCAATGAGATAACATGTTCGCCTGTTTAGCAAAGCACAGGCGATCAAAGTTTGAAGCAATCGTCAATCGTCATAGGGCGTCTCATCTCTTCGTCGACCGTCCTCAGGCGTTCTCTTTTTTTATTTAATAGTAGGTGTTGAAAATACTATTCGCATCGCAACACAAGTAGGGTAATAGTTATTTTTTTCTGCTAAAAGCTTCAAGTGTTTCACTATCAAAGCCTGCACTTATTTTTCTGAATCGATAGCCATGATGTTTGAAAACATTTTGTTACTTCCATCGGTAGCGTGGCTGATCTATTTCAATATTGTCCGATGACGTGAAGCTCTAGTATTTTAACAAATACCAGAGCTTCTCCCTTGCATCTTTTGCATCAACTTCTGACAAAACTTGAAAATTTTCCGCAGCACTATTTATTTATTTTATATTTTCCTACGATTGACCGTTTGCGGAACACTGTTCTAACCGACCCTGAATAGTAAAAAAGAGCAATTCCACTTACAAATATTGCATACGAAAGGAGGGTGTCAAGGTCTATTAGAATATCTATAGAAAAAAACTATAATTTTAGCTTCGTAATGTATTTTTCCTTGTCATTCGTTATGTCAATGATAAAAGAGGATGATAGATTTGAAAGACACATTAGCTATCAGCCCCCCGATTGCGTAAAACGGTTGCAATCAATTTCACTTGGTTTCAATACGCACGTCAAAGAGGCCTCCACTCCAAGCATCTTTAAGAGACTTTCTACACTTTTAATGAGTTCCTCAGCCTTAAAACCGTCGGCGTCGTAGACTCACATCAAGTACACGAGCTGTGTACGTTTTCTGACCTGACATAATTTTATATACTTAATTCTTTTTTATTTATAACTAATTGTATTTTGAATTTTTTACTCATATAAGTACGACAATGTATTTTAATTTTTTTAATTTGACGTGTATCTTTTCCCATACCAATAAATGACTATTTGAATATTTGACTATTCAATCAAAAAGTAACGTATATTGTATGAATCTGACAGTTTATTGACAGTTCACTGATTGAAATCGGATTGAAACCGAGTTACGCAATGTTGCAATCAATTTCACTTGGTTTCAATCAAAAAGTGACGTATTTTGTATGAATCTAACAGCTTATTGACAGTTCACTGATTGAAATCGGATTGAAACCGAGTTACGCAATCGGGGGGCAGGTTAGCAGCGGCATGGCGGTCAGTCAGTCAGTCCGTAATCACAGAGCAGATTATTAGTACTAGATAATACAAGATTTTATATATTTAGATGTTAAAAGAACAGCGCGCGTTCGGTATCAGATGGGTAGGTACTACTGAACGGGTAATTCCCCCGCTAACAACATTAAAAGCCACTCTCCACAACTCATGGAGAGGTTCCAAGCTTGTTCAGATGCCCAGGGGCTACTGCGAAGAGAATAGCAGATTTTTCTGTCGTTAATGTTCGTAGATTTTCAACATTTTTTATTATTAAATATTATCTACTTCTTAGCATTGAAGTTTGATAAGTACCTATGGTCATTCCTTATATTATGTAAATGAGCTATTTAGGTACAATTTACCTAACTACTTAGACTTTTAAATGACATGTAACCTACCTATTGTTACCAATAAATAACTTGAACTTGAACTTGAACTTTGTCATTCCAAAGACGATGATAGATTTGAAAGACACATTAGCTAAAATAAGTTTATAATTTGTTTATGAATAAGGCCTTTAAAGTTTAAATTTTGTGGAAGACTTATTATAACGGCTACTCATCATCATCATCATCATTTCAGCCCGGTATCACCCCTGCTGGGTATAGGCCTCCTTTCGCTTATGCCATTCTTCTCGGTCCTGTGCACTCATATTCATGTTTATTCAATTGCTGATTGCTAACACGTAGGTAGGTACATAGATATTAAGTAGCTTAGTTCTCGGTAGCATAAGTCAAGTAGATGCACCCTAAAACAATCCTCAAGCTTTTTCAGTCAAAAAGAAAGAGTCCACATAATATCCTTGAAAGTTCAGAGTAGCACTAGTAAGTATTTTCTAGTAGGAAGTAAGTAGCATTATAAATTAGAGCACAATTAGGTGTATCCTGACCGCAAGCGGGCCGGCAGCGACGCGGCGGCGGTGCGGCGACGGCACGGCGCCGGGGAGACGAGCTTTTTACTAATAAATCACAATTTGTCGGCACTACCGCATCGACATGCTTCTGCCATAGAGTTAGAGGTGGTCTAGAACTTATAACAATACCTATTCTTATGGGTATATGGGTAACTATCTATGACGTCACAGTCCTATAGAACAAATGGGTTCTATAAGACTGTGACGTCATAGAAGTGATTAGAACCTCAGTGACGCAGTGGGCGAGTGCCCGGTTAGGTAACGAGAGGTTGCGGGTTCGATCCCTTTAACCTCAAACTCGATATGCAAACATTGGCTACGGAACAAATGTTTGCATGACCTGCAAGTGTTTGTATAACTACCTATGTATTTACAAAAATAATATTGTATCAGGTAACTGGTTCCTATAGAAAAAGATTTGGTTAGTGAAGTTAAAGATGGCGCTTTGAAATATTTATTTATTTTATATAAACAGTTTCCAACCGTATTGAGTGTTTTATTTCAACACAAAAAAAACTCATAGATAAAAATTTACAGCGTAGCACTTTTCTTGTCGGACAGCCATCATAATCTAAAACAAAAAACCTCATTCATTCCGTTCCATTCATCTCGTTCAATCCTTTCTTTCATTCCTTTCACTCAACCCGTTCGGATACTACCATGCACTCATCTCTAAAAACTCGGATACATTCACCATTCTGATCCTACATATCGAATCAAATCAAATCAAATCATTTATTAATTTTGCGAAACATGGGTATGTCTTCGAAAGCAGTTATGCACATGCGCCAATAAATAGTTTTATTCGAAAGAAATTCGCAATGTCAGGTTCTTCGATCCAATGTGGCACAAAGTCTTTCCAACTTTTAGTTCTTGGACATGCCGGTTTCCTCACGATGTTTTCCTTTGCTGTTGAGCCACGTTGAGCCGAATGGTGCTCAGAATCTCGCTCTGCAAAAACCTCGAGTGTGATTTTGACTCTGTGGCTGATTATGTATAACCCAATATCTCTCGTTCAATTGTAGGTAGGACAATATTCCAAGTTTTAATCATCATGTAGATATTCTAGAGCTTTCCTAGTTCTATCCGACCAGCTTTTAACACAATGCGACCTGTCTGAGATGGTTACAATATTGCTAATTTAACCTCCTACCTACCCTCTGAGTGCAGAGTGTTATAATGTTACGTAAGTGTGCTTTTGGCACGAATTCTGTCGATAAATGTAATTTAATATCATGTCTTCATGAATTTATGGACGGTTTTGTCGTGAAGAAGTGCTAAAAAAGCATGTTACCATCATAGAATTACTGCAAATAACGTTTTTAATATGTCGCAGTTGCTAAGTAATCAGTTCTTTTAAATTAGTAGGTACGAAACTAAAAAAAAAGTACGCAAACAAATATAAAAAGCTCAAAAAGTTTAACTCTCCGGCGGGGAATCGAACCCCGGTCTCCCGCGTGACAGGCGGGGATACTTACCACTATACTACCGAAGATGGTTACTAAATCGTTGAAAAACTATATCAGTATAATCAAGTGCGAAAAAACCGAAATAACTAGATAGTAAGTAGTAACCATTAAGTATTTTAGCAATACGATAAGATATTTCTGATATGGACACTGAATAGACATTGCTAGGTAACCAAATAGGTAATAATAACTATGCCACATACTTACCTGAACATAACTCTCGGCGTCAATAATAAAAGCAAGGAACATTGCGCAGTAAAAAAAACGATAGTCGTCTTGGAACACTAATCTTGCAAGAAGTTTTAAAGTGATCCTTGTAATTTAAACCAGTAATTTTACTAGTATCTATTTAATGGCAATTTTAACTAAGTGTTTCTGTGCTAAGGAGGTTACGTTAAGCTGTCGTTCCTGGCTTTCGCAGAGTTGTTAGGCCATGTCCTCAGTGGACACTTAACTTCTTTACTAGCCATAAAATTTCGTGTCCTGTAATTCAACTCCAATGAAAAGTATAAAATACTTACAACTAGCGAGGTAAATAAATAGGTGTTGGTTCAATTATCAAAATGTTGAGCCATTAAAAGGAGAAGTGTGGGTGTCGTAAATTCGGGACCACACCACTCCACATAATGTCCTGAGTTTGTTCAGGAGCCACGGACGGTCAGTGAGTGCAGGGGCGGACTCAGGACGCGACAGATCGCATCATACCTCCCTTTTTAGTAAACAACCCATTGCTATAGAAATTTTGGGGCTTCTGATCAAAATACCGCGACAAGTGGTTTTGGCAGTCCTCTCGTGATGTTAACCTGACAATGTCTAAAGAATTCTGAAGAGACCGAAACAGGTGGAAATCTGAAGGTGCAAGGTCAGGAATTTACGGCGGATGTATTAACACCTCCCAGCCAAACTCTCTTAATTTTTGCTGAGTGGCTAACGATGTGTGAGGTCTAGCGTTATCATGATGAAAAACCACACCCCGAGACCACAGATAAGAGGGGGCTCTTCTAACACAGGTTATTAAAACTTAACCGAAGAGCCACAATATTATTATATACCCTGTATTATAAATGTTTAACTCAAAACTTAAAATGTTTTTTTTCTAACGTCTTAAAATAAGTTCGTATAGTCAGTGGCCAACTCTGGTGACGGAGCTTATAAGCCGTTCGAAGGCCTCCGTTATGGCCTAAAGTAAGTCACTTTATTTTAGTTGTCACCGACGTAAGTAAACCTACGGTATTTACAACGATTATCGTTTAACGCTTTCAAGAGTAGACCCTGGGGTTTCTTTTGTTATTTTTTTCTAAATAATAATAAATAAAGAAAGCTGGACTCTATCTACACAGCATTATCTAGCCCCAAGTTAAGCAGAGCTTGTGTTATGGATACTAGATGACTTGTATACATAGTTCAATGCAATACAAGACAGACTTTTTTATACATAGAAAATACCCAGAACACCCGGAACAAATATTTGCAGATCTAATTCCACACCCCCTAAACATTATAGTCCTGAGTCCATCTCTGCCCCACAGAAGGATGTCTTCGCCATTTGTCCGGTCAATTAGCGCCGGACTAAGCAATTACCGAAACAGTTGGAGCTATTGTTTCGTCAAAGTTTCATCGTTTGCGATACAGCTAATTGGGATAAAGTGTTAATGTATAGGGATATAAACTAGCCTTTTGAAGACGTTTTAATGTAAACGGGTGGTTACCATTTTAGAATATTTACGTACTTACATAACTAGTGGAGCGCCCGTGACTTTTTCCACGTTGTTTTTTTTTATTTTTTTTATTGGTTATAGACCAACGTTTGACCACTACCTCACCTGATGGGAAGTGTTGGTGTGGTCGATGATGGAGCACGATAAATGTGTATGTATATTATATATTATGTTATTATATTATGTAGGTAAACCTTTCCGCTGCGATCTCTAAAGAGTATTGGAGATTCCTTAGTGCATTTCTACACACTATAAAGGGAAATTACAAGTTTCAAGTTAGGTCCAGCGGCTTAAGCTCTGCGTCAGTATGTCGGTCAGTATGTCACCAAGTTTTATAATACAACTAGATGACTCGCGTGGTTTTTTTCGCAATTTTGCCATAATTTCACACCGTTTAAGCTTTCCCTGGACTCCTGCAAACATTTCAAGACCTAAATTAGCCAAATCGGTCTAGCCGTTCTCAAGTTTTAGCGTGCCTTTTATATAGGAAGACTACTGTTGCCCGCGACTTTGTTCGCGTGGGGTTGTGTACATGGAAACCGTTTACATGAAATAAAATATTAAGGTAGGATTCGATTAAACTCGAATAAGCACTATTCTCCCAACAAATTGTAGTTACGATTAGTATCAAAAGTCGAGAGTAGGTTCTAGGATAAGTAGGATATAGATATAGGTAGGTAGGATATAGGTTCTTGTATTTGACATTTCTTATTCGCCAGAATAATTATTCCAAGTTTAGTCGAATTCAGTCTTCAGAAAAAAGAAGGGTTAGTAGGTACTAAAATTATATGTTTGTCATCAAATACTTATACCCACCCAGTTTATTAAAATTAGTTAGTCAATCTGGGTGTTTCTAGTAGGTACTATGACTATAAAAAAAAATTATAATATGCCTACTGATGTGTATCGTATCAGTTATTTGGTTCCCATAGTACAAGCTAAGCAATAGTTTGGCGGTGTGTGAAATGTTCGCAAATATTTATTTAGGTATTTATTTAAGACTTGCTTCTTTGGATCCCTTTATAAAACCTTAATAAACAAAGCTACTTTACACGAAGCAATACCAAGGAAACATTCCATTCAATTATACCAATAATTTACGAAATAACAATAAACATTTTTCTCTTAAACTTTTTTAATCGCGAACTTTCGTTTCATTGTATCGGGCGGATTTATTGTTTTTAATTCAGGTGTGGCGCCGGCGCCGGCACAGCATCAGATCAATGTTTAGTTGCTCACTGCCTCTAGGGAGGGGACCCTATCGATACAATACAGTAAAAAAATATCCTCGATTAACTCAGAATTCAGAATCTATACTAATAATAAAAATATTATTAAGAGGAAGGATTTGTATTTTTGTTTCTCAAAAACTACTAGACCGATTTCAAAAACTTTTTTACCATTAGAATGCTACTTAATCCTTCAGTAATATTATAGGCTATAATTATTACTGGCGACCCGCCCCAGCTTTGCACGGGTGCTTAAGTTTTCATTGCACCCGTGCGAAGCCGGGGCAGGTCGCATCTTATAGAAGCACCAACGACCATTTGACGACCGTTATGACGCGGCGGGTGAAGGTCCTGTGACGCAGTAGGTTGCGGGTTTGATTCCCGTCTTGGGACAAATGTTTGTACGTTCTGCAAATATTTGGATGGGTATATTTTTTAAACCGGGTATTAAGCCGATATGAAAGCCAATTATAAACGAACGTTCACTTAATGTAAATATATCGATATTAAGGTAACGTATCGACAAACGTATCGACATTCTCCCCGCCTTATCCTCCGCGTTGGTTAACAGCAAGTTTTCCAATACACGAGCACACCTGTGCGCTGTTTATTGCAGCGATCGCCTGCGATTGTACCTAGCTTCTTGTAATTACCACTTGAACTCGTTTCACAACTAAATATCTTGTACAGATCGCAAGTACCGAGCTCTGTATGTACACAACATAAACTGTAGAATCACCTGTTTCTTATACCCAATGGTACAAAACACACAAGAACCTCAATTATTGGATAAAAAACAGACGAAAAATTTCTAGTACTATTCCGCTAAACCTTTTAATTAATGAGGTCAAACAGTTACCACAGTTAACCTCATCGAAACGCTCGACGGAGCAACACGTCTGCCGGAGAACAAGTCGATGGTCCTGATGATGTCCCGTGGAGGGATGAAACACGTGTCGATATTTTTCTTTTGAGGTTAATTGTGGTAACTGTGTGACCTCATTAGTTAAAAGGTTTAGCGGAATAGTACTAGAAATTTTTAGTCTGTTTTTTATCTTGTAATGGATTTCCGCAAAGTAACGCCTGAATCTATCAATTACAATTATTGGAACTAACTGGTTATGTTACTCGTTTAAATAATGCTGGAAAATCCACACAGCATGTATATAGCCCTAAGCTAAGCAGAGCTTGTGTTATGGGTACTAACTATATGACTGATTCTATACTGAATGTATTGTATTCATATTTAATAGATATTATATATTTTTTATGATAACAATATAAAATACCCAGAACACCCGAAACAAATATTTGCAGATCGTACAAACATTGGTCCAAGGCGGGAGTCGAACCCGCAACCTCCTGCGTCGCAGGCGGACCTTCGCCCGCCGCGCCACTCGGTCGTCTGTTATTATAATTATGTAGATATTTTTTTTTGACAAAATCGACATTTTCAAGTCAATTATTTAGTCGCATTACGAGTAGTAGGTCCTGTACTATACAGTTGAAGCAAAATGCCCCAAACTATTAACTTCTTAGAGTAACGCATCTTCAAAATGGCTGCACTAATTTAGTTATAGTTCCATTACAGTGATGTTTGCAAAACTGCGAGTCAATCGAGTGTTACAATTACATTTAATAACAAAGGCGAATCTCTCTTAAATAGGTAGCCAGACCACTGAGAGATGAGATATTTTATATTTTACTATTTATATAATATCTGTTGCGATACCTCCCACACTGGAGCTTTATGATGAAGAGGGATCATTGAAAAAAAAATGATGTTCTTTATTTTGTGCATTATAAATAAATAAATAATGCTGGACAAACCACTCAGCATCATTTAGCCCCAAGGTAAGCTGCTGTTAAACAGAGCTGTATTATGAATACCTACTAGATGACTGATACATACTTAATGCAATACAATACCATAGATAGATATTTTTTATTCTCTAAAGAAAATACCTAGAACACCCGGAACAAATATTTGTAGATCGTACAAACATTTGACCCGAGGCGAGAATCGAAAGCGCAACCTCCGCGTCGCAGGTGGACCTGCGCCCGCTGCGCTACATCGGTCGTCAAAATATATTAAAATTTGTTTATGTTCATAGCACTAAAGAAATAATATTTCACGAAATTTTGTATTCTGAAATATCCATGTTATTTCAATATTGCTGGGAAGTATCTCACGTAGGTAATATGTAGTTAATAATGTATTCTTAGCTATAACAACGCTCTTACTGGACAACAAACCTAACTTTTGGGATGCGGGACCCTAACCAAATGTTATTAGGAACCCTCCGAAGGGTTCTTTTGATTTAATTCCCGTTTGTTTAGTGACGGAGCTTGCTATGATTTAAAGAACATTAGACGATTGCATTTTAACTGGATTGTAATAGTTTCTATTGGATTTAATTAGTGATAGTTTGGGAGAATTTCAAGTCATAATTCTTCGTAATTTCACCGGCATAACCTATTTCAAACCGGAACACGTCAATGCATTATAGTTTATAGCCACCCACCACCTGTGCCACCATGTAGGGTGGCAAAAACAGTATGGTAACAAAGTACTTACGTACTTTCCGAGCGAGGTCTATCAAGGCTCTAGGAAAAATAATGAATGAATTAATGAAAAACGTGCAGTTGAAAAAAACTAGCACCAAAACTTTCTAGTAAGTTTCTAAATTTGCAGCGTGATTTTTAAATTATTTATAGGAATAACATAACATAACATATCTATCAGTTACATAGTATTCCTGAACCCACACTAGGATTCCTTGTGTCGAGGGTGTTATAAAGAATTCGGAAACCATGACAAGCAAAGTCAAGTGCTAACCCGCTACTAACCTAATGTAAACGCTGTCGGGTCAGTAGGTACTGACTTTAAATTCTCGCGTACTGACCCTTTGTAAACAGAAAAAGTCAGTTTTCAAAGACTTCATTTGGAGTCAGTAACTGACACAAATGTAAATCGCACTTTAGTAAGTTTGTATGAGTTCATAATGAGAGGACAGATCTCTGGTGACATAGTTTTTAGACCGCCCGAAGGCCTATGTCATGTATCAGCCAATTTCACGTAATAGGAATAGTTTACGTTATAGCCAATTGGGGAATATAAAGTAATATAAACCGTCAAGTTTATAAGTAATATCTGCTTAAAATGCACAACCCGCAGTTGTGCCGTAAACATGTGAAAGTTTTACCCTTGTGTCGGCGGCACGTCCGCTCGGGGCGATGCTCAAACTCATCTGACAACAAAAACTTGTGTTGCCAACTCTCAAGACTATCCGGTTAGATTTTACACAAAACTCATTTTCTTTGTTCGTTTTTAAGTAAAAAGTTAAATTATGATCTAGATTTCAGATCTAAATGAGATAAAATATGATGTAAGAAAAGGTTAATACGATATATTAAGACAAACCAAAGAGGAGTTCCAGAGATATTTCATATTCTATTAATTTAGTTATTATTGAAAAAAGTAGTACACCATAACATTAATATAGCTTATCAACTAGTGGAACGCCGCAATACTATTTTATTAATTTATTGAAAGGAAATTTATAGATAGTGGTCTCTATAAAGTTTCTTTCAATAAGATCAAATACGTTTTTTACTGAAAAATCTCGAGTAATTCGATTACGTTTTTCTGGACAATTATTAATTATCCTTGTTGGAAATTGAAAGGGGAGCGCGTGGCGTTAATGAACCGCGTGTTAATAACCCACGCGTCAATGACCTGTGCGTGTCAATGACCCCCTATAACCGCTACGGGGCTGGCGTGCTCGAATATTTTATTATTACGCGATTTCCATATTGATGAATAATAATTGACCAGATATACGTATATCGGTTTACTCGAGGTTTTTAAGAGAAAATATACAGAAAAAAAACATAGGAACATTATTTTTTTTTTAATTATGGTGGTAAAGTGGAACTTTGAGTGATAGTACCTTGAATATTACGCAATAATAATCAAAGACCCTTATTTAAACATCTATAATTTTATTTACATTATTTTACGCTGTTTCCTCTAGTTTTGGGAAACTCTTATTTCACCCCTACACATTTTAAGCAAAAATCCCTTGTATTTTCAGGCCACCAAGGCTTTTGGTTTCTAAAATTTAAAAATCTTGCTAGATTTAGCCAGATATTGTGAAAGTTGGCATCAGTGACAAAACAAGTGACTGACTCTATCCACGTAGGAGGGGCTTTTCATTCCTACCAACCAATAATACACCGGTATTGTTAGCTGTTTCATTCGATCTTGTGTGCTGTCTCATTCTAATTCGTAGATTACCATACTCAATTCTTCATAACAGTCGGTTGATTTTTTATGGCAATGCAAAGTTGAAGCTATAGAGCTCACGGGAATATGGCGAGATAGAGTTTTGAAGTGGCTAAATGCCTTTTAAAGTCTTTATTTTTATTTGATTGAAAAAAGTATTTGGTCGCAAGGTTAATAAATCTTGACTAACTTGTTAGACAAACTAAATAATTGTTTGATTTTATTGAATAAAAACCATTTTTATAAAGTTATCTTTAAATAAGATACATAGTACATTTCAAGGTGCAAATAAACCATAATGTGTTTTTGTATTATTGGAAAAAAATAAAATAAAATATTTCAAAAATATCAATAATAGGTTACATTTGAAATAAATTCAACAAGCATTGCATTACTTATTATTAGTAGATAGTTATGTTTATAACATGCCAGTAGCATACGAGTAGCATCTAAATATCCAGTGGGAACTTAATTTAATATCCCAACGATTAGTAACGGTTTTATAACTCATCCAATTTATATTTAATCCATAAATACCTCCGAGCTAATAAAAAACGTATACCAACCTATAATCCCACAGCCTCTAAGCTGAGGGGCTAAGGTTGAAATTTGTGTGATTTGTCTAAAAGTTAAACGTCAATAATGTTAGTGTATAATAAACCGATGATAAAATCGTACAAAGCAAAGGTGTCGGCTAATTTGACGGGGGGTTGAATGGGAAGCTGTGGGGAACCGGGCGCGGCGGTGCGAGTGTCAGCGGAGCGGGCAGCGGAGCGAGCAGCGGGGGAACTGTTATGATGACTATTATAAAAAATATATAATTACTATTGTTCTTTCATAATAGTAATCAGGCAGGGTCTCAGATTTGTAGAGTAACTGATATAAAATGTCGGGTGTGTTTCAGAGTGATCTTTGTTATTTTAATAAATAAAAAAGTGATTTTAAAAAACTGTCAACATACCTAAATGAGTTGATAAGAAGGTACTTAGTTTTTTTTTCTTTTTAAAAAAACCTGAATATGTTTATTTCTTGTATCATTTAAATAATGTGTAAAAATGCACAAAAAAAGAAAAAAGAAAAAATTCTCTAAATATATCTTCCAAATAACTTAGTAGAAAAAAAAACTTAAAATAATATAAAAACACTTTAAGGAGATAAAATTGGGGCGTTCTGATTACTAGAACCCACTAGAAATAACTACCGCATTCATTGAATTCATTTTATAATTCAGGTGAGTAGGTAGGTACAGTAGTTCATTACTATTAGGTATTTATAGCCCAACAACATAACCTACCACAAGCCACCAAGACCTAGAACTAATATTTACAATTAATGCAAACATTTGTAAAAAAAAATTATTTGCCCCGCAGCGGGAATTAAACCCGCAACCTCTTGCTACTCATCCGAACACCGCGCGACCCATGTCGTCAGTTTTTTTTAACAATTAGTCGCTCGCAGTACAGACACGCCTTTTTTGACTTTGTTGTGTCGCATCCGGCGGAAGGGGACGCAGCGTGCTGCGCGCGCGCATTGTCAGCGACGTATTAGCACACACTCTATTGTACTAGCTATCGGTTTCATAGGTACCGAAAATGATGTTCTGTCGAACAATTGTGACCATTGTTTAATTGGTTGGTTGCTATAAGGTCTAATTTGCTAAAATTATTGAAAATATTGAACTTATTAAAAATATTGAAGTTTAGGCAAATCATCCCTTCACAGTATAAAGGATGATTTACTTATACTTCGTTACTTCGTAGTTAAAACATAGTTAACATAGTTTAAAAAAATATTTTGAGGTTATTTAATTAAGTATGTAAAATAACCAGATTTAAATATATAAAAACGGCTCTACTTAAAAACACTGAAAATAGGTAAACGAAATTGCATAATATGTTAGTATTTTCTGTGATTCTTATCTGATACAACTGATTCTAATTAAAAATAACAAGGTTTGTGTTCTATTGTAATCCCCTTAACCTGATAATATAACATCAAGCAGGCTCCAAACAGGATACCAATGCCAAAATGTTATTTTATAAATTAATAGTTTGAATCGAACCCTGTTTAAGTTGAACCGTTTACGACGCCACCCTGTAGGGGAACCATTTTGAATTGTATTGTATTTGAGATTCAAAAAAGGTATTAAAATGTTGTGGTGCGTTTGTATTTTGAGATCATTAATGATATTATGATCCGGATGTGATAAATATAAACTATTTTTATTTCGGTTTATAAAATTTGTGAATGATGACCGAGTTTTTTTATTATTATTATTGTGATTTCTCACCATTAATGGTATAAAGTAATTTTAACATAGATGAGTGAAATTACTGGACGAAAGAGACTCAAAAATGTCTCGGGGTAATGCGCAGTGCAGTGCCACGCAAACACTTAAAAACTTCAAGCTTTGCGTGGCACTGCATCTGTTATAGTCGTGGTACTTAACATCAGGTGGGCGCCTTGACTGTCTTGTCACTAGATGACATTAAAAAACATGAGATGTTTTGAATTCTGTTCTGAAGTTCTGAAACAGAATACTTAGTAATTTTTACTAAGTTGCGAGAAAATAAAATAATTAATAGTTTGATTTTAAATTCAGTTAACAATTTAGAACAAAATAAATAACCCGTGAAATTTACTTATAAACACAATTAATAGCCGTAAATGACCCTAAAAGACATCATTCTATGAAGCAGATGTCTCTTTAATGGTTTATAATTCCATGGGTGTTATATTTCTGGCGAAATCGAGTGGCATTCATACGGGATTGTCAATTAATACAATATTTGTCACATAAATTACAGTCGACAAATGACTTGAGATCCTTCCGGAATAGGGATGGGACACGCTGAAGGTGGGATAGCGGATTATGTCCGGAACTCCGGACTTTTATGGCTAAATTATTGCTAGCCTTTCGTGTGACCATATTATTAGTAGGTACTTGTTTTTTTTTTGTTTTTTAACATTTGATATGAATGTAAAATAATAATACTACCTAGTTACCTTCTCATGTATCTTTCCTTTCGCCAAGATTGTTTTTAATTAAATTTAAAACGTACCTACTTAGGTTAAAAACTATGTTTTTTGTAACAGAAAAAAAATCTAAATTAGTGGATACCAACCCAAAAAAAATTAAGTGTATAAACTTAACTCTTAAAACTGACTTAGTTCGTTAGACAGTTTTTTTTTATGTCATTTGGAGGCAAACAGGCTTACGGCCCATCTGATGGTAAGCGGTTACCGTCGCCTATTGACATCAACAACACCAGAAGTACCTACAGTTGATGCGTTGCCTGCCCTGGATGACTCTTTTTATATTTCCCTTAAATCGGCCCATATTGTAGCTCAGCGGAAAGACAGCGGAAGGAAGCTCATTCCACAACTTGCACGTATTTATTTTAGTTTAATTATTTATTGGTAGGATAAAAACAAGCTATATTATAGATACTAATAGAGGTAGGTAATGCTAAATAAATACATTTTGAAACAAATGACGCTATTACTTTTAGAACTTTAATGGTTACACGCATTCGATAATATTTAAGTTATCAACTACCTACAAAATATCATATTAAAAATTAAAAGGTAATCACATTACAAAATAAACCGTACCATTGGGCTTATTATTCGAAACACAATAGTTTTTAGCGGTGGAGCAGACAGGGGAGAGTCCGCCACGGGGGGAGGGGGGCACCGCAAAAACTGCACCCGACTTAATTATAAAGAGACAAGAAGCGCCATTAAATAGCGATTCGTTAAATCTACGCTCTCGTGTTAACACCACATGTCTCCCGTCCCTATCACTCACACCAAACACAGAAAGAGAGAAACATACATTTCGAGTGACGTCCGGCAAGGGGCGGCGTCGACGATATAAGGTTTAGATTGACTGGGCGTTCTCTATTCAACCGTTTTTTTGTTTGCGCCCGGCAAAAGCGTTCGGGAGCTTTTCATTTGGTGTCGGCTCGTGATCGTAAGCACTCGTCCGGTACCGAATATCGAACTGGACAATGACCGTGTAATTTACGGATACTTCCGGACAATGTTTTAAAGGAACATTGGAGTGTGGTGAAAAAATGTCGGATATGCGCGGTTCGTCGCCTCTCTCGCGGGGGTCTCTGGAGAGCGGGTTCGGGGCTCCGCTGGCCGCGTTGAGTTCGTTCGCGGAGCAGCCCCCGCCGGCGCCGAACCCGCACGGGATCGACCACATCCTGTCTCGGCCGGCCCCGGGCTCCAGCGTGGGAGCCGGGCTGCTGGCGCCGCGGCTGTCGCTGGCGGCGGCGGCGGCCGGCATGGCGCACTACCTCCAACACAAGCCGCTCTACTGGCCCGGCTTCCAGGGCCTCGTCTCTAACCCCATGGCGTGGCGGGACCGCTTGCAGTCTAGTGAGTATATTATTTTTGTTGCTATTTTATAAACTCATTTCGCTATCATAATAAAGTAAGTGTAAGTAGGTAAATGTTGTTGTCGTAAGGTAGGTTCTATTGTTCTAACTAAGATACAATGTGTGTGTATGTGCCTTATGTAGGCCCTACTTTAAAAGTAGAAATAAATAAATATAATAATAAAAAATATTATAATATTACCTACCTACCAACGAGAACCGTGTATGACTTTTTTTTTACCAGCAGGTCCATTGCAATAAGAAAAACATTTTTTTTAACGAGCAGAATTTTTAGGTTTAATGAATGTATAATCACAGCACTATTTCAAACGTTCAAAATCTTCTCAAAAAGTTCTTTCAAAAGATTTCAACGCGCTTCAAGAGTATTTATTTGTTTTCTTTAAGTTTATTAGTTGTCGTTTACTAAAACATAATGGCATTATATGTTATGATATTAATATTGATATCATAACAATGTACTACCATACATTAGCAAGCCTTTAAAATTACAGTTTCAATTTATGAATAAGGCCTTTACAACATTAAAACGTTACTTAAACATAATAATTCGAAATATTTACTTGAATTATTCAATTTTACTAATTCCTAGTGAATTGGTTTATTTATAAGACATTTTCATTTTTATACAATTCTTCAAACAGTGTTAGTTTGAAGTTTGAACTATACAGTAACTAGAACTGAATATTTTAAATACTTAAAAGTTTATTGATCAAAAATATCTTTGCAATATCTATGACAACTATTGAAATACCTGTGCGTTAGGTATTTTGATTTAAATTATAGTTATAATTTTTTGCATAGGTTTTGCTCCTAAAGAGTAAAAATGTCGCAAAACAAATATTTATATATTTTCCGCCAATTTTTAATTTATGAAATAAACTAAACGGATAGATACTTTTCGAATTCGTCATTGATTAAAAAAATGACTTCCTAAACCCATAAATAAAATGACCACAATACAAAAAGCCCCAACGCAATTCATTCAAAGGCTCTACACAATAAGGCTTTGACGCGAAGGTTTACCGGCCGGCGGCGGCGGGTGCCGACGGAAGTTACAACGGCCCTAGGCGCTCATTACGGTTATTTACGGGTTCACGTACAACACTACGGTTACGGTACTGTTGTCGATAGTAATTAGGGTTGAGAGCTGTTTCTTGGTCGGCTTGTTGGATTTGACTGCGTAGTTAAAATACAGTTTATTAAGCAATATATGTAGCTATTTGTTATAATATCCGAGATTGTGATTGTGAAGCAATCGGAACGTTGGGAATTGGTTTGGAATTGGTACCTACTGACTATGTGTTTTCTCTTCTCATTTGTAATTTGTAATCTGCTGTTTAATTTTTGGAATTATATATTATTATTATTATACTCTATGTGTAGGTATGTTTATGTACCTGATTTTTTTAATTTCCGCATACAATGTAATTTTTTTTTTTTGAAAATAAATACTATGACTACTATACTACTATGTCTACTACTACTATACTAATTCAAATGTTTTTGATTCTGATTGAAAATAGGAATATGAGTGACTCGCTGGTATTTTCTTCCCATCAGGTCACGCAGTGCGGCAAAAACAGATATTTCATAAACAGATGTCTTTAAAAAAAATGTTTAAAACGACATGAGTATAGTTTGTGTTTTTATTCACAATAATAGTACAGTATAATATTACAAAGACAACAGACAATTTCCTTTGTAACATCTATGGTACAATGGAATATAATAAATACCTTATCGCATAAAAGCGATCACTTTCAGGTGACTTTCGGCTAGTCTGGGTAAGTTAAAAAATGGACTAGATTGATGACGTCACCACCATGATTATACTAGAATAAAATACCTAGAACAGAATATAATATAAATAATTTGTTTTGCGTCACACAAGCATTAGGTAGTGTATCATGTAATAAGCTCGTTACGAATCTTAATACCATCCGCCACTCCACCTGATAACAGTAAAAGTAATCACTTTTCAGCTGATATTGTTAAAAGTACTGGAAAATACGGTCTGTAATAAATAATAAAGAGAAAAGTAGTAGAGTTCTCTGTGATAGAGCTCGTCCGGGGAAGGACTACCACCATACCTATTTCTGCCGTCAAGCAGTAATGCTCGCATTGCTGTGTTCCGGTTCGAAGGGTATGGTTTCCGGTGAAATTACTGGCACATGAGGCTTTCGATCTTAGCCTCAAGGTGGCAACCCGCAAGTGATACCTCTGGTATTGCAAGCGTCCATAGGCTGCGGTAACCGCTTACCATCTTGTGGGCCGTACGCTTGGTTGCCACTTCAGTTGTATAAAAAAAAAAAAAAAAAGAAAAAAAGGTCTGTTCAGATATGATCAGTATTTCGCGACCACCAGCGCGGTGTTTTAAGTTCCAGTGCGGTATTTTTTTCTGAAAACATACGTTCCATACAACAAATGCAGTACGGTCGGTCGTGAATTCGCTATTCGCATCCGAAGCTTAAAGTAGATAAAAGTGGTTTAGATTAAGTGATTTTATAGATGAAAAGATTGGTTATACATAAAGCGAATTCAGATTGTGATCTTAAATCGGTAATATTTAGATTTTCTTATAGTACATTTTATTCCAGATTCCGATTCATTTATTTAACCAATATAACACATGATATTTACTAAAACCAGAATATTTACAATGATTAGTTTATTTTTAATATTTAATTGTTTTTTTTTAATTGATTTCGACGCATTTTAATAAAAAATAAGTATGTACACAGATACTCGTAGATAATTAAATATATAACTCCTTTTTGTTACACCAAAGAATCAATTAAAACAAAAAAAAAATCGAACAATTTGTTCATAAGCTGAGAGAATAATTTGAATGTGATGATAATAAAAATATTGAGTATTGAGTATTGAATTTAATATTATCCAATGCATCTTAAAAATTAAATGAATGAAAAAACCCTTTACCTAGATGTTCAATTATTCTAAAACATGTTGCTAGTCGCTTCGATTTCATATTTAGACGTGACGTGCTGCATTGCGCCGCTGCGTTTATCTTTAGTGCGAGCATACCGCGCTGTCTGAAAAAGTCTTTATGTATAACTTCATAGTTGGGTTAGGTATTAGGAGTTATAATGATTCAGTTAATATTACTACTAATACCACGAAAGACTAATGTTTTAGCGACAAATATCTTATTAGTCTTTACATAAACTTGAACTAGTACCTACCTGTCACTATTGTAAGTTTAAATTAAATCTCTATGTAGCTACATAAAGTAGCATGAAATTAACTCGTTATAACTTCGCTTAGGTGAGTGATTATTAAAAGTGTAGATAATCATAAATATGTACTGAGTTTATGACACAAAAAATTAATAATTACAAATGTATTTTATCAATTTTAAAGGGTTTGTGTTTAGCGGTAAACCAATATCAGAACAAGTTTAATAACTTGTTATTAATTTGATATATCAATAGCATAACTCATTGAATACTATCATCTAATAAAAGGATTACTTCGATAGCTGGCTATCGCAATAATCTGCAGAATTCGATTATACTATCTACTACAAGTAACTATATCAGGAACACGACCTAATCCGCAGTCACGGACCACGGATTTTAATAAAAGCGTATCTATTAGTTGAACACTTAGTTTATTATCGCTGATAAGGTATCGGTCGATAGGATCAAGTAATAATGTGTAATAAGTGTAATAAGTGTGTTGGACGGCGACGCGTCCACGCGGAGTGTGCTGCGGCTTTGTTTATCATTGTAACAGTCATCATTAGCATCATCATATCATATCAGCCAATATACTAGGCCCTTCTCAAAGAGCCGATTGATCTTGAGCTCTTGCGTCTGATATAATACATCCATCTATTGAGCCGGACGCGGCCGTCGCGTCGTGAGAAGAACGAGATACGAGAACCTTTATTCCCCAAAATTTCCCCAACGGTTATCAATACCTACTCCTATTTGGAATAAACACGCAAATTAAAAGATTGACAATGATTTTTTTTCATGACGAGTGCCAGTGCTTTTATACGGCGAACAAAAACATCATGCGGAAACCGGTGTCTCCTAAAACAAAAAATCCAAAGCCTTCCACCAATCCGCGTGTCGGGTGATAGTTCAAACTCTTGATCGAGAGTAGAAGAGTATTGATGATCTTACTAAAACTTAGGACGTACGAAAGTTTTCTATCTCATCGCAATATTATTTTGTACAAAATAAACTTGCATGTACCTAAGTACATAAAATAATATGCGTCTAAACGTTGTATCTATAGCGATGAATAACAATGGCTTTACCCTTCCACTCCATTACAAGTACACGCTCTAATATCAGAATCAACAAAAACAGTTTAATAACGTAGCAAAGCGAGATTATTATTAAAATCCCAAAACCATTAGAACATTCGCGAGCCGTTTCGTTCGGAAATTATTAATTAGTTAGGGAGGTACCGGTGCGGTTACACTGGGCGCGGAATGAAGTGGGACACATTTTTTTAATTACATCTCACCCCACACTGCCCACAGGGGGAAGGGGGGAGCTGGCATATGTTACAGGGAATTAAAATTCCAGTTTTCGGATGCAGTTTTCAATTGGAGTTTTGTTTGGGACAGAAGTTATGATAGACTTTTTGCGAGGACCAGCCGGTAGTTAATTGGTTTGCTGTTCCGCTTCTTTATGGTTATTAGCGCCGAAAGTTTGCTAGTTTCATATCAGAAGTGCAGCTTTTAGGTTTTAGGCTGTATGGGTGTTTCTGTTACCCATTTAGTTTTTAGGCAGAGCCACCACTGAAAAACTACAAACATTTTTATAATCATACTTTAAGTCTCTGTTAGTTAACATGTTGCAAAAAATTGTCGTCATCATTGTTTATCGACATGAGAATGACAAGGAAAGGCTGTGCTTTAGCGAACCGTTACAATGACAGTTATTTATGCATAAAAGCATAATAAATTAACATTTAATGTCATGTTAACCTTTGTGCTACAGTTTAGATATTATGATGTCTCAAACATAAGCGGTGCAACGTTGCACTGCCTAAAGTGCGATTTACATTGGGTCAGTGACTCTATATGAAGTCAGTGCTGACATTGAGAACTGACTTTCTCTGTTTACAAAGGGTCAGTACGCGAGAATATATATATATATATATATATATAATATTGAGGTCAGTACTGACCAGACAACGTTTTACTGACTCCAAATATATTTACACTAGGTCAGTAGCAGGTCAGCACCGACTTTGCTTGAATTTGGAGTCAATACTGACTTTGCTATACTTGATTCAGCTTAGCACGGGTACCTTATAACAAAAACGGCGTTGTTGCCGTTTTTGGCTGTTAGACTTCACATCGCATAGCGTTTCGCCCTTTTTTGTTAACTGCCCTTGCAAGGCGACTGTACTAAAATTCACCCAAAGTAAAAGTGGTGTAAGTTGCAGAACGAAGAATATAAGTAGCTTTTTTACGATTCGTCAACTCCCACCAGTTGGGACAAGATTTATGGTGTGAGTTGAAGAACGAATCGCTCCGTAGAGCCGTGGAGGTGGTCACTTATGGATCCTAAAAAAAAAAAAACATTAAAAACATTGCAATGATTTGTACTCTAGGTACTAGATTCGATTCCTCAGCTGAAACATGCGCAGGTAGAAGACTGAGCTGACAGAATCATATGGGTGCGGGCAAGCCTACTTTATCAAAAACCTGTCCCAGGTACTACGGCATCTGCACTCACACTTAATACATTTATTATTTACACATTTGAATGATGTGAAATGTATCAAGTAATATAATTTTTCAGTGGTCTTTTAAGCCTGTTGAGAAGAAAATTCCCATAGTACGAGTAGTCTAGTAGTCTTACCAGTAGGTACCAGTAGGTAAGACTACTCGGTAAGACTACTATGACTACTTCTACGATCTTCGACTATAATAGCTAGGACGGCTCTTCAAAGCACAGAAGCGCTTAGATAATAAAAAAACCATTGGTTGTCAAACTTCTTAAACAGTCGCCTTTCCGTGCTAGAACCGAATCACTTCATTAACTGTCATAGCGAGGTTAGCTAAATGAAGTGATTCTATTGGTTCCCAACAAACACATCCCTTGCAACACATCCTCGCACATCTCTGGTAGAAACACAGCCTTATGTTGCATATATTATATTTTTCTTAGTGTTGAAAGTTAAGTTCAAAATGATCCTTGTAAAATTAAATAAAAATATTTTAAATTTAGCATGAGTTTTATTCAAGGAATACTGAGATGAAAAAGGAAAAGCGAAAAAAAAAATCAAAGCTTTGCCACCATCAATAATACGGTACAAAATTCACCAACAATTAAGTTGCAGACTGCGTAACCGGCAATTATACCTCGGTCGACATAAAACCTGCGCAATCGCGGAACCTAATGAAATTAAATTAAGAATAACATAATTCCGAGCCGGTAGGGAGCGCCTCCCTCCCCGCAGTGCCCCTCCCCCGGTGGGTGCTCTAGTGGGCCACGGTCCTATGGCTCCATCTTTGTTTTCCGGAATGAGGTGACGTTTATACCGAAGCCGTATTATTATGTTATGTTCCATGTATTATTATGTTATGCGCGTTATGGTAGTTCTTGTTTTGATTGTTTGTGGAAAATGATGTTTTTGTGTGAGCGTGTTTGATAGTTTTATGGAAGAGGCTGGGACTAAGTGATATTTATGCATCTTTTGATAAGATATGTTGGAGATGTTTTCAAGAAATTGCGTCTATATGACGCCGATGAGTCTTTGATTTTGCACCAACGCGAAACGTGGTGCAGTGCAGTATTACAGATCAATTAACTTAGACTACATTGTACTAAACTACACATCTTTTTCCCCCGCCAAACAGTAATGCTCGCATTGTTGTGTTCCGGTGTGAAGGGTAAATATTCAGCTACCTATCCTACTTTGACTTTATTAGATAAGTATCCAATTTTTTTTGCTTGTGCTTGTTTGCTCTTTGATTTTGCTTAAAACTTAAGTTGTAACTATCAGTGGAGACCTCTAAATAATTTATATGGAAAATAAATGATTTATCTATCTATCTATCTATCTACCTCTAATTGGCCACCTATTGTATAAGATGTTTTTTGTAAAATTTATATGTGCTGTTGGTTTTCCTTGAACATATAAATAAATAAATATATAAATAGTAATAATAGTCATAATAATCATTTATTGATAATAGATATCATAAGTCAAATTACATCGGTAGGTATTACCTAAAATAAAAACTATTGCTACAGCAAAGTAGCCTACATTCACACAGCGGTGAAATTACTGGCACATGAGGCTTTCGATCTTAGCCTCAAAGTGGCAACCCGCGAACGATACCTCTGGTACTGCAAGCGTCCATAGGCTGCGGTAACCGCTTACCATCTTGTGAGCCGTACGCTTGGTTGCCACTTCAGTTGTATAAAAAAAAAAGTTCAGTCGCTTAAAATACCTTCCGGCGGATCTGGGCCGTGTCATGAAGTTAGCCGTTTCGATGCGCAATGGAGGTTTTTCATACCACATTGTCTTTGCGCATCACAAATGGCTAACTTCATATCACAGTTTTTAATGGGTTCATGGTTAGGAAGATTTATGAGCATCTGTTAGTAAAAAAAAAAATAAAGGAAAAAATAAAGAAATAAATAATGCTGCACAATCCACACAGCTAGCCCCAAGCTAAGCTGCTGTTATACAAAGCTGTGTTATCGGATCTCTGATATATGTACTTAATAAAGAAAGAAAAGGATTGAAAATAAATGTATTTCATTTCATTTCATTTTTCATTTCAAAATTATCTTTTAGGAATATAGCGGATTCAGTTTAGGATAATAATAATAATAATAATAAATAATGCTGGACAATCCACACAGCATCATCTAGCCCCAAAGTAAGCTGCTGTTAAACAGAGCTGTATTATGGGTACTAGATGACTGATATATATTTAATACAATACATAGATAGATATTTTTTATTATATATAGAAAATACCCAGAACACCCGGAACAAATATTTGTAGATCGTACAAACATTTGTCCCGAGGCGGGAATCGAACCCGCAACCTCTGCGTCGCAGGCGGACCTGCGCCCGCTGCGCCACATCGGTCGTCGGATGTTTGTAACTCAAGCAAATCGTAACAAGTATAACCAATTTTTATGAAATTCGGTATTCAGATAGATTATGCGTGGTACCAAGATAACAACTATAATAAAATGAAATCCAGGCCCAGGATTGAAAATATACCACGTGAGCGAAGTCGCGGGTGAAAGCGGGTACATAATATTAATAATGTTGCCGTTAAGACATTAATAATAGAGTACTAGAAAATTTGAATGAATTAAGTTTGATGGCGTTTTGGCAACTCGCCAAATAGAAGCTCTTTCATACACAAATATGATTTTATGAGATGGATGGGATCGTGACTTAAAGAGCAAAGCTTTTTTCATTCAAGTTTTCTATTAAATATTTTATTAAATTGTTAAATAACACTATAACAACCAAGGATACATCACTGGCGGTCTAGTGATAGTGACCCCGCCTTCCGATCCTAAGGTAGTGGGTTCGAACACGGTCGTGCACCAATGGATTTTTCTATTCGAAAAATGTATGTACGCAATACCAGTGCTCTCATACGGTAAAGGAAAACATCGTGAGGAAACCGGCATGTCCAAGAGTGAAAAAAATCGAAAGACGTGTCATCCCACCAATCCGCATTGGGTCCGCGTGGTGGATTTAAGAGTCAGCAGTGAGAACATTAAAAGGTTGTCATAAGCGTAATTTTTTTTTTATAAAGTTATTTTAAAGTGTAGTTTCCCATAATTATGTTCGTATGTGTTAAGTGTAAATAATTTTTAGTATAAAGCAATGGTTGTTTCTGTAATGTTGTACCTTTCATTTCATTCATTTATTTTATTGCTTACATGTATAATTATTAGGTACATGGATATTGTCTTAAGTATCTATTAAATATCTACATAAATAAGGATGGTGGGAATTATACATGTACCCCGTTAGGGCGTTGCAATTTTAATTATTTACATGGACAATTTTTAAAAATACTTACTCACATAAAAACAAGATTAAAGAATTAGCCAAATAAATTAAAAAGTGTACTCTTCTTCTTCTCAGTCGGGCACTCTTTGCAGAGCGGTCGTGGTTATGGGTGGGTCCTGATGAATGACGGCTCTTGCTATGCGTCTCCATTCTGTTCTATTTGAAGCACTGTGAGAGCAGTCGGTCATTGTAGATTTGGTAAGAGATTTAATAAGATCTCCCCATCTGGTCGGAGAGCGGCCACGGGATCTCTTGCCCTCCATTCTGCCTTGGACTACAAGACGCTCCATTGAGCCTTCATTTCGGGTTACGTGCCCAAAGAACTTCAGTATTCAGTAGTAAAAAGTGTACACATGTGATTATTAAATTAGCATGTCAATCCATTAAATTAGAAATATAATAAATTACCTACTTAAGCTTAAATAAATGAAAATGGAAATAGCCAGCCAGTAATTTTAAGATAAAAATATACAGAATGTGCAAAAAAAACAGCCAGTCAGTAATGTTGAAGCAACAATATACAGGATGTGCAAAAAGCTCAGTTATTAAAGCGATATCGGTCGCCACCGGCCGGTGCGCAAAAACTTGCTCAGCGAGGGTTTTGTAGTTGGATACTGTAATGATATAGTTTACCAAGTACGGTACTGCTATAACTTGCTATACACTATTTTATACTACTTTTTACGGACTACAGAATGCTTTACCCCGTATAAAAATATATGGCTACAAATTGTAAATACCATGGAAGGACAGCAGGACTTACAACACAAGCCTTTATGACTTAGTGCCTTTATGACAAGCAGTAATGCTCGCATTGCTGTGTTCCGGTGTGAAGGGTATGGTTTCCGGTGAAATTACTGGCACATGAGGCTTTCGATCTTAGCCTCAAGGTGGCAACCCGCGAGTGATACCTCTGGTATTGCAAGCGTTCATAGCCTGCGTTAACCGCTTACCATCTTGTGGGCCGTACGCTTGGTTGCCACTTCAGTTGCATAAAAAAAAAAGTGTAGGTCCTGTCCTACAAAATACAAAGATACAGTACCACCCTGAGAAGTTAGATGGAAAGTCTCATGTGCCTGTAATTTCACCGGAAACCATACCCTTTTAACCGGAACACAGCAATACGAGCATTATACTGCTTAGCGGCTAAAATAGATATGGTGGTAGTCCTTTCCCGGACGAGCTCTATCACAAAGAACTCTACTACTCTTAAAATAAATACCTTATACGAGTATACATACAAAGGAAAAGTCGGTGGGAATCGATTTCTTTTATACTTTGTAAAAATTGTGAATGAAGTCATAAATATTTATTTAATTTATGTTTAAGATTATTTTAGGAATACATATATTTTTTTTAAGATTATCAATAAGAGTGCTGGTGGTCTAGTGTCAGTGACTCTAGTTTCCGATCCTTTGATCTTGAGTTTGAAATCAGTACACCAATGGATTTTTAACTAGAACATTTGGTTAACCTTTTTTTTTATTCCAATAAAATGGCGACCAAGCGTGCGACCCCCTTGATGGTAAGCGGTTACCGTAACCTATGTACGCTTATAGTATATACCTATAGTTGCTTAATATTGTAACCAGTCGCTTACACATAAATAGTAATATCGCACATCATATCAGTACAGTATGCTACTGATAAAGATCACAATATCGTAGAATACACGCTTTCAAGCCGCTACGACACATGCTACACGTGCTACACATGTCGTAGCGATGCTACGCCGTAGGCGCGGTGCACACTACGATTTAAATCAATACAGTGAGTACTTGAACGGTATTGTGACAGTTGTGACTTGTGATATCATTTAGGCCAGGACACACGTTAACTTAGCTAAAATCTAGTAGAATTTCGAATTTTTATTAAAAAAATTAAGTAGAAAACTACTTCAGGATGGTATTCTTGAATATGGTATTAGCGTTCTAGATTTGTTGTTATATAAAAAAACGTAAATAAAAAAAAATCTTTATCTTGTTTTTTTAAGCAAGTTTTGCAAAATTACATGAATGTGATCTCGATAAAAAATAAGGTCAGTTTGCACACAAATTATTCGTTTCATAGAAATTAAAAATACACACTTCAAGTATAATTATTCATTTGCAATTTTTGTGTTACCACAGCCGTGTGCTAAGAGATCTCCTATTTATTTTATTTTAGTAGTTGAAAAAGTCTCATTTTTTTATCAGGAAAAAGAAAAAACTCATTTACTATTTAGTACTTTATTATTTAGTGAATTAAGGAATAAGTGGTCAAGTATATTTTATTTGTGTAGGAAACTTTGATAAATTTACCAAAATCACACAAATAATCAAAACACTTAAAAAATTCTCGGCATTCGTGTGCACCAGCCCTTATCCCCCGTTATCTATCCGACAGGTGTATATGTCGTCGCCACATGGCGGTACAGCTTCATTACTGCGCCGCGTCTCGTGTGTACACGCCCTTATCTGTTTAGCAGCGCGCGTGTGTGCACGTCCTATCTGTGCGATGTCTTTATTATCTGTTCAAGTGTATGTATGTTGACTGAAATTGTATGAGTGATTCATTCTTTATGTAGATATAGGAAATACTTTTTTGTACACCACATTATAACTAATTTGACAAAAATAATCTTAAGTTGAAAGCTCAAAGGGCGGTCTTATCGCTAAGTAGAATTCTCTACTAAACAACCTTTTTATGCAAACCACAAATTCATTTGTTTTTATTGAACTTGGCTGACAAAACAATAAACACTTTTTTAAATAAATAATGCTGGACAATCCACACAGCATCATCTAGCCCCAAGCTAAGCAGCTTGGGGCAGAGCTTAGGTTATGGGGACTAAATGACTACAATACAGTATTTATATAGATATTTTTTATACATATAAAATACCCAGAGCACCCAGAACAAATAATAATAATAATAATAATAATAATGCTGGACAATCCACACAGCATCATCTAGCCCCAGGTAAGCTGCTGTTAAACAGAGCTGTGTTATGGGTAACTAGATGACTGATATATATTTAATACAATTACAATACATAGATACATATTTTTTTATTATATATAGTAATACCCAGAACACCCGGAACAAATATTTGTAGGTCGTACAAACATTTGTCCCGAGGCGGGAATCGAACCCGCAACCTCTGCGTCGCAGGCGGACCTGCGACTACTACTGCTTGGAAGCAGAATATCTGGCACTGCGGTGGTACCACCATCAAGTATTCACTCCCGCACACCACTCGTGTGTAAACACCCTTATTATAGTTATGTAGAGCAGGTGCGATGTGTTCATTATGTCATGTGTAGCGCCGCCCTAACGTGTTCTACGATTATTGGTTGTTTTAACACGTGGAGTGAATACGAAAGGCTTTCAGGGAAAATACTCCGTTAACATGCGCACGGTTGAAATCAATTTAGTGTTTTGCTATTAAATAATACGACGATGTAGTTCGGTTTGTTTGCTAACAACGGTTTGCTAGCAAACATGCCATTGCTGTGTTCCGGTTCGAAGGGTATGGTTTCCGGTGAAATTACAGGCACATGAGACTTACCATCTAACGTCTCAGGGTGGTAACACGCAAGTGATATCTATGATGTTGCATGCGTACATAGGCTACGGTAACCGCTGACCATCAAGTGGGCCGTACGCTTGGTTACCACTTTAGTAGTATATAAAAAAAATAAAAAAATTACAGACTACAGAACTACAGTAAGATCACCTTTGATGCGCGGTGGGTGAGTGCCCAGTTGGCCATTTAAGGACCGTTACAAACGATCTATAGATAGCTCAACTGATCTAAATCACTACCAGACGGAAGTGTTATATAGATAGATATTTTTTATTATACGAGTGCATAAAAAATACCCAGAACACCCGGAACAAATATTTGCAGACCGTACAAACATTTGTCCCAAGGCGGGAATCGAACCCGCAACCTTCTGCGTCCCAGGCGGACCTTCACCCGCCGCGCCACATTGGTCATCGACGAATCGATCGACTGATAGATCGAACGATCGAAAATCAAATTAACATTATTAGTTTATGAGCTGTCAGCTCACCAATGTAGAAGCATCTTCAGAATCAGACACAGAACAATTTATTTGCCCAAGTACCTATAGTTAAATAATTTAGTTATAGTCATATGAACTAAGGTGTCCTTATAATGCAAATCTAAATTTTAATTGAATCCGGTTGACAAAATATAGGTAATTAAGATCATGAAACGAATGTCAAATCAAGGTAGCTAACAAAAACTAACTTATAAAAAATATCTATGTATAGCGATTGTTTCAAAATCCCCTTTAAACTAAGCTTGACGCTTCAAAGGGAATTTTGACACTAAAATACCCAAAATCCCCTTCAAAGGGGATATTCAAAGGGGATTTTGACACTAGCCCGCGAAATTAACTGTCAAAATTTAAAATTACAAGTCACTTATGTGCAACGCAATGGTGGCAATGCTCATAAAAATAGTAGCAATAATAAAATACCTCAAGTGATAATGATTCAAAGGTTCTTAGTTGTAGCATGTAATTCCCCGTCACTCACAACTTTGATCATCCGCCCCACATTCGAGAACTTTGTCAAACATAAACCGACATCCCTAAGGAGGTATAACAATTAGAGCAAAGGAAACTTTGCGTTTTCACATGTTCTTTGAAATTTCACAAATGCTCGGTTTCACCCCCTCCCCCGGGGTGGGGGTTGAGGATTTATTTGCAGATGATGGAGCAAAGGTTTCTACCTTAAAGGTGGTGGGATAAGCTCAAAGTGTCGTAACAAGTACCGTAGTAATGAAAGTATAACAATAATCTAAAAACTGAAATCGAAACCAATGTTTCACCCACCAATCCACATTGTGTCTTCTACCACGCGTATCCTATAAGAATTAATGGATGGCACGTCATTAATTTTTCTTGTTTTAGTACGTGGTTTCCTCACGATGTTTTCCTTCACCATTTGAGAGCACAACTGCAGTAGAAGAAGTTATGTGCAGTGCTCTCAGCGGTAAGGAAAACATCATTGGGAAACCAGTAGGTATGCCCAGAAACGCAATACCTAAAATATGTTTCAGTTTCAGTTATTTGAATAACATCTGTCATTAAAATAATAGTTAATAGCTCTTTTAAAAATATGGGTCATCCACCAAACCATAAAAATCAAAATCAAATATTATTTATTTCAATAGAATCACAATCTTTGAAACGTTTTACAAGCTAGAAAAATTTACAGAAGTTCCAACGCGGGCCCATGCCGTAAAAATACTGGCAACAACACCGGCTGGGTTCCTATCGCTTTTTTGGCATGATCCTTGCTATTGTTATAGCTGCCGAGTAGAGTTGGAGCATATTATGTTTGCATGGCGGATTAAGACCCACTCGTTCGAGAGTAGGCCAGGTAGTACAGGAGTAAGAGCATAATGAAGTTTATGAATTCATGAAACGCAATCAAAGAAACCCACTTACAGAAACATAATTTGAACTTGTTGACAAAACACCCATCCGAAGGAATAACAATGAAAATTCAGAAACCCTTCACAAATCCCTGCATTCCTTGCCGAGACCGCACCCCCTTCCACCGTCACCCCCTAGGGGTGCGTTGCACCCCCGCGGCTCAATTTGTACGGGCCTAACGAGGAGCGAAGGGGTACATTTGTAACTATGTGCTTTTTAGATAAGGGGCTGGTTATGTGAGGGCATTTGGTACTTAATTTGGGTCGATTTTGTGAGATAAATGTGCAGACCGCATCTTGCAGTGAGACTGTTAGGTGCGGAATGGGATTTTAAATAATTCTTATCTGATATATAATAAAACACCAGAGTTAGGCAATTTTCTGAAGGACTCTATCTGGATGGGTGACCGCCAGGGGCAATTTCAACAGCGATTCCGTGCTTTGGAGGGCACGTTAAGCGTGTGATTCGGTCGGATCGGTGATTCGGTCGGATTCAGCCAGTCCCGATTTTTTTTTTAAATTTGGACCTTTTGGTGACTTTTTAACTCCATTACCACATAGGCCACTGATTCATACGAACTTGTTATAGTGTAGTGTCTCTTCTAAAAGCTTCAAGACTTTTTTGCATAACACTTTGCATAACACTGCACTGCGCTCGTCACCCTGAGACATAGAAATTAAAACGAAATGTGCATGCCTCCTTCGTTCCGTCCGTTTCTTGGTGTGTGACCTACACTAAAAACAAAATAAACGTGTGCGGAATAGCCCTTAGCTTCAGCGCCCCTGAAAGTACCCTTAAACTTGCGGTCGCGGTGAGGTAGTAACCGGTGGGTGGGGAGTGGCTATTCTGTACGTATTACTATATCTGTTCTGTGACACATCATATTTCCCGCATGTTTTATGAAATAGATTCAAATAATAAAGTTGTGGACTCGAGTGGCCGGCGTGGCGCGGCGTGGCGCGGCGTGGCGCTGCATGCATTATGCAGATGGTAATATCGCTCTGCCACTCGTGTGTCGCGCCTGTATTATCTGTGCTGTGTTTGAAACAGATGCACATAACTGTCTCTTCTTTTATAGCTAAAATATTGCATGGCCAGAGTTTTCCACAGTTTCTTTAAATCGTAAGTAGTAGTTGATTATTTTGATCAGATTATGTAAATTTTACAATTACTATAGTCAGATGAAGTATAATCAATGTTTGTTGTGCTTTATTTTTTCGAAAAACCTTTCTTTTAGTTCGATTTTCTTAATAATAATAATATCAAGAATAAACTGGCAAGTATAAAACTTGTCCGGTTTGAATATTTGTACAAATTGCGTCTTATTTTTATATAAATGGGCAATTTTAAATATCTCAAAGAAAATAGAATTATTCTAAATGTCTTTGTAAATTATAAGTAGGCTTTATATAGGTGTAAGACTTCTATAACGGTTTGTGGTGCTAAAATTAATCAAATGCCAGTCATTTTCGGTATCAAATGCCAACTTTTGCTACTTACTAATACCTATGGTACCTAAACTGTAATTGGGACCAAATGGTAGTTCATGTTAATTATTTTTAGGTTCAAATGAATAATAATAGTAAATGGGATCAAACTTGTTGGATCAAATGATAGTGAGCCAAAACTGTGGTCTCTGGGCTGTGCGTTGATTGTCAGTCATTCAGTAACGCAACGATTTTGGTTCGACCAACTTTTGGAATAACTATTCCGCGGAATAAGATCATGTCAAATATAAGTACCAAAAGCACGGGGCGCATCACAAATTTTAGTAAACATTGCTAGCTCTATATCACGCTGTGCTCTACATTAGAAAACAGACAAAGCAATGTATATTAAAGTTACACAAACGCTACGCAATCACAAATCGCAATCATCTACTAAATATCTACCTTATCTATGCAATGTAAAGCTTAAATTCACTTGGCAAAATTACTGTAGCCGTACTGAACAATGAACATGAACTGTAGTGTTATAGTAATAAGGTTGGGTTTGGTACGAGTTTAATAATGTTTTCATTCGGTGGTCAATGTACTAAACATGGCACATTAGGTATGAAACGATTCTGTTTAGTGAATAATTCGAGTATTTTGCTGTTTTGCTGCTATTTGCCTTGAATTAGTATCCTGAGTTTAATATCGTTTCAATGCTCTTTGCTACCTACCTACTAATAATGTCGGGTTTCAAAGCTCGTTGCTGTAGGTATAGTTCGCACAGCGGAACTAGGCTTCCGTGAAGTTAGCCGTTTGTGATGCGCAAAGACAATTTAGTTTGAAAAAGCTCCATTGCGCATCGAAACGGCTAATTTCACGACGTCCGGACCGCTGCCGCGCCGCCGCCGTCACGCATGTATGACGTCACGCACGCCTCACGCCCCAGAGGTGTCGTCTACGAAACGCGTTTTCAATTCTCTTTTACATGCTCTTTGTACACGATAGGGTCAGCAAAACAACGTTTATAATTATTAAAAAAAAAGACTTTTGAAGGCAATAATTTATTTTATCGTTTCTAATCTCTTTGTGCGTTTTACACGCGGATAATGCGGGGATTGTGCGGAGAAAGAGTGAAAGATGCCGCCAGTTACCTGCATCATCCATTCCATCATGCATTTTTAAGAGTAGTAGAGTTCTTTGTGATAGAGCTCGTCCGGGGAAGGACTACCACCATACCTATTTCTGCCACCAAGCAGCAATGCTCGCATTGCTGTGTTCCGGTTCGAAGGGTATGGTTTCCGGTGAAATTACAGGCACATGAGACTTTCCATCTAACGTCTCAGGGTGGTAACACGCAAGTGATATCTATAATGTTGCACGCGTACATAGGCTACGGTAACTACTGACTATCAAGTGGGCCGTACGCTTGGTTGCCACTTTAGTGGTATAAAAAAAAAAACCGCGTTTCATCTAATATTCGTGAAATTGGGGATAATTAGTAGGTTTTAATTTGTATTGTTATTTTTATGTTTATTGTGAGCTGCTAAACAAATAAATAAATATTTTTCTATTCTATTCTATTTTTACATAAAAAGCAAAAAAGCACAGTTTTTTCCAACAATAACTAGCTATTCAATCGATATCATTACCTTCTCAATTAGGTACAATATTTCATTGTATTTATTTCCTGTTTTGAACTGAAAAATATCCCCAAATCAAATATACCGCCGGCAAATTCAATTTGGCAAAAACCATCGCGAATCAACCGTCGCCCTCGGCTTTTTATCATTATTTTCATTTTTCGCCCCCTCCCCGGGGGCATTGTGTCGGCGACTGTACCGACCGACGCTTCATCAAAACACTTTTATACGCGATGATATTATATCGCCTCTGTCTGGGCATGTCCTTAGTCCGTTTTGTAGATATATATTTTTTTATGTCAGCAAGTGAAAAGGGGGTCAAAACGCTCGCCTGATGTTAAGCGCGACGCCTGACTATAAAAGTTGCAGTTGTTACCTATCTATCTACTTTTTTAATATGAATACCTGATGCATAAACCTCGGCCTTTCTCCATGTTGCAATACCCTAATAACAGGGTTTATGTGTGATACTACTTATTCTGTAACAACTACATAATGTACCATATGACAGCAATAAATGTGTTAAGAGTAGGGAAAGACTACCACCATACCTATTTCTGCCGCCAAGCAGTAATGCTCGCATTGCTGTGTTCCGGTGTGAAGGGTATGGTTTCCGGTGAAATTACTGGCACATGAGGCTTTCGATCTTAGCCTCAAGGTGGCAACCCGCGAGTGATACCTCTGGTATTGCAAGCGTCCATAGGCTGTGGTAACCGCTTACCATCTTGTGGGCCGTACGCTTGGTTGCCACTTCAGTTGTATAAAAAAAATTAAAAAAAAATGATTGATTGATTGAAGTTCTACGTGGCACAGCACTGCGCTCGTCACCTCGAGACGTTATCTTCATTGTGAATGATCGTAAATGTTGCATCAGGCAAATTATCACAGCTGCAGAAGCCATAAAAATAAAAGATATAAAAAAAAATGCAAGCACTGTTATTACCTACTTACTTTTCTATCAAGCTTTTATTCAAATATCAAATACTTTGCACAAACTACTTGCTTATTTTGTTCTTCTTCTTTAAAAATAAATTGCTGTTCATTAGGCTCGCTAAAGCTCGAGAACGGCTGGACCGTTTTGACTAATTTTGGTCTTGAAATGCTTGTGAGAGTTTAGGGAAGGTTTAAAAGGTGAGAAAATATACAGGGTGTAAAAATTACGCAAGTGAAACCGCGCGGGTCAGCTAGTAACTAATAAAAAAATACGTTTTTATATACGTAAGTAAATCAAAAAGGCTGTCTGTATGTTAACAGATACACAGTTCCAAAAGTTCACTTAAGTAATACACATAAATATTAATAGTAGTAAGGTGAATTATGGGCCGAAGTACTAAACTTATTACTTATTATTGCTACGCCATAGTAGTACTCATAATGCCTTCAGAGATAAATATTATGGTTTATTATGTGCATGTTTTGAATTATTTACTTTTGTTTCATACAAAAATTGGTCCAAAAAAGTAGGGCTATTTCAAACTCTCTTTTCAGCAATTTTCTTTAACATTTACTAGTGTACGACCTAGGGCCTTGAATGGATCGGTACAATTGGACTCAGTATTAAAAATTTATGTGCGCAATGCCAGTGCTCTCATACGGTGAAGGAAAACATCGTGAGGAAACCGGCATGTCCATGAACTAAAAATTCGAAAGACATGTGCCATCCACCAATCCGCATTGGGTCCGCGTGGTGGATTAAGACCCAATCACTCTCGCCTGAGAGTAGGCCAGTGTCCCAGCAGTGGGAACATTAGAAGGCTGTCATGATGATGATGATGATTGGTATACGACATGACAACCTTGCGCCAAATTCAACATTATTTCAAAGTGTAGTCAATTTTGACAGTAATTAGATCTTACGAGAAGATGTAGTTATTGACACGTTTTTATGTTTTTTCAAAACATTTTACTTTACGATAAAATTTATATGTGAAGAATTTAGTCTGAAGACCTAACTTATTCTTTGTTAGCAAAGAGCAGGATCATTTACACATTTATTTTTATTCCTAAAAGGGGGGTCTCAAAGCGAACTTAATATAAATTAAGTTATTTAATAAGCAATTTATTTAAACATGTTTAAACTAATTATTATTCCCCAGTGTCGAACAGCGCGCTGAGCGCATGCGCGGCGCAGCAGGCGCTAGACAAGGACGGCAAGAAGAAGCACACGCGGCCCACCTTCAGCGGGCAGCAGATCTTCGCGCTGGAGAAGACCTTCGAGCAGACCAAGTACCTGGCGGGGCCGGAGCGTGCCAAGCTCGCGTACGCACTCGGCATGACCGAGTCGCAAGTCAAGGTGACATTATTTATTTATTTTTCTAGGTATTTTCTATATATTTTATTTTCTATGGTTTTTTTCGAACTACGTCTCAGGGTGGCAACCCGATACCTCTGGTATTGCAAGCGTCCATAGGCTGCGGTAACCGCTTACCATCTTGTGAGCCGTACGCTTGGTTGCCACTCTAGTTGTATAAAAAAAAATATATACAAAAAAAAACTATCTATGTATTGTATTGTATTAAGTATATATCAGTCATCTAGTACCCATAATACAGCTCTGTTTAACAGCAGCTTACCTTGGAGCTAGATGATGCTGTGTGGATTGTCCAGCATTATTTATTTATATTTATTTATTCAAACAGCTACTACTAATGTGAGATTATTTATTAACCTGGTGGTAGGACTCTTCAGCAAGAGTACGTCTTGGTGGGTACCAGATATTCTAGCTAGCTGTGTTTAGGTTTGAAGGGCTCTGTAGCAAGTGAAATTACTGGGCGAAAGAGATTTAACAACATGTCTCAGGGTAGTAACACGCAAGTTATATCTATGATGTTGCATGCGGTATCCGCTGACCTTCAAGTGGGCCGTAAGGGGTGATAAGCGCAGTGCAGTGCCACGCTAACACTTAAAACTTTAAGCTTTGTGTGGCACTGCATTACAGTCCGGCGTCGTGTTTAATAGCAGGCGGGCGTCTTGATTGTCTTGTCACTAGATGAAAAAAAAAACTACTATCTTGTCTTGTCACTACTATCACGCTATGTGTTTAATACATGTGTTTGCACTGGATTCAAAATATTTATCAACTAAGTAAGTTCTATAAGTAAGTAATTAATTGAGTCGTTTGTAACGGTCTTTAGATGGCTCAACTGTTTCATATGTATTTTGTATATTTTGTAATGTAATGTAATTATGTAGATATTTTATTTTGTTTAATAAAAACTCTTCTGTAAGGTTGACTAAATATTAATTGACGAAATAACTTGAAAATAAGGCTAAGCCTGAATCGCGGGATTCCGGATTACAATTAGAGATTACCAGTTAAATAAAGAGATGGCACAGTAACAGGGAGAGCAAATTTATAAACAAAAATATGTTGACGACCGATGTGGCGCAGAGGTTGCGGGTTCGATTCCCGCCTCGGGACAAATGTTTGTACGATCTACAAATATTTGTTCCGGGTGTTCTGGGTATTTTCTATATATAATAAAAAATATCTATCTATGTATTGTATTGTATTAAATATATATCAGTCATCTAGTACCCATAATACAGCTCTGTTTAACAGCAGCTTACTTTGGGGCTAGATGATGCTGTGTGGATTGTCCAGCATTATTTATTTATTTATTATTTATTTATTAAAAAACAAAAACCATCTAATAATCATGTGCTCCTCAATCATAGACAATATACTTTTTATCTGAAACCAGTTCTGCAGTTAGTTATACTCACACAAGTACCGACTAGCCAATTAACAGTACATCCGAGTAATGGAACTCCACAGCAGTAGGGTAAACGCACCATGTTCGACCGTAATCCGATTATCCGATTATACAGATTGAAAAGTCAATCACTTACGCGGCGCGTCAGACAAACGGTACCATACGCTCTATAACTAAAGGTTATTACAATAACATGCGCACATGGCTATAATTTTGTTTCATTTTATCGATAGATCTTTTTTTTTTTTTATACAACAAGAATGGCAACCAAGCGTACGGCCCACTTGATGGTCAGCGGTTACCGTAGCCTATGTACGCATGCAACATCATAGATATCACTTGCGTGTTACCAGATCTATACTAATACTACTATTAATACTAAAATATTAAATTCAATCACTAAGTATCGGTTATTTTTTGCCACTAAGCTACATAATAAGCATGTCTAAGAGTAGCAGAGTTCTTTGTGATAGAACACGTCCGGGGAAGTACTACCACCATACCTATTTCTGCCGCAAAGCAGTAATGCTTGCATTGCTGTTATCCAGTGTGAAGGGTATGGTTTCCGGTGAAATTACGGCAAATGAGGCTTTCGATCTATGCCTCAAGGTGATACGCGAGTGATACCTCTGGTATTGCAAGCGATTTGCATCTTGTGGGCCGTATGCTTGGTTGCCACTTAAGTTGTATAAAAAAAAATGTCTGGTTTAATTTCGTTTAAAACAACTAGGTGCTCAGAAATCGTTACTTTTTACTTATTTTTTATTTCTGCTAAATTATTATTATTTCGAAATGCATGCCTAAAAATACATATAAGCTGTGACTATTTAAATATATCTGGTTTACCAATGTACATAAAATTATATTATGTATAGAATAAACCGTTATTAAATAATAAATATAAAAAACCATGATGACGAAACTTAAATGGAAAATCAACACGTAATTCAGGTAACTGATACATAAATATCAATATTACTAGTCGTAAAACATAATAATAAAACAAACAATAAAATACAAGCACTCCCGAACTCCGTCTCAACAGCAATCTCGAGCTAACAACCGAACTAAGCACATCGCTTTCAATTAATCTAAACACATCAAACAGGCGTAAAAAGGCGCATTTTTATTCCAAACTAATTAGGGTGCGACCCTCGCTCCTGGCCTCGCTGCGCACGCTGCACTCGCTAAACGGGGGCTTGTCCTTTGTCTGCTATTGTGACTGTCGGCCACTTGCGGGCTCCACCATGGAAGAGATTCAGTACAGTCACAGCTGTGTCACTCCGCCATGTTCTCATCGACTTGATCTACCCTATGTCTATGATCGCAGTGATAGTTCACAGAAATTAGTACTCGTGAAGGAGCGCTCGTGACGTAGCTGGCTAAGTTGTTCTTAACAGATCAATGAACGTACGCACTGTTCCGCGTACTCATCATTTGGATGGGTGCCCGCCAGTGGCAATTTCAACTGAGCGCTCCCGTGCTTCGGAAGGCGTTAAGCAGTCGGTCCCAGCTTTTTTAAATTTATTAGGCCGTGACAGAGGCCTTTGGGCGGCCTAGAAACTCTGTCACCAGAATTGGCCACTGACTCATACGAACTTACTTACTTAGGCCAGTTTAAGTAGCAGCAAGTGACGTGGCTCAACAACTGACAAAAATACTTTAAATTGATAGCTGTTTTTATTATCATTTACTGAACACTTGCTTGCATGTCAGTACAAACTGTTCCACTGGCTGACAGTTGCTTGTCATTCAGCCTGAAGTGACACAAGCCAGTCGCCAGTCGGAGAGGGCGACGACTGTTGCACTCGCCCTTTTGTGGTCACGCTGTTTAGAGAACATTGAATTGTTTTCCCTATTAGAGGCTGCTCAATGTTAGATAATTTAATTGACTGCTGCAGACTTTTAAATACTACAAACTTCTTATCAGTCAGTTTAAAATTTGGAATTAGAGAACCTTATTCAAATTCATAATTTTTAAACCTCTATTAGCTAAAAATCTTTCAGACGATGAAAGATTTTGAAAGCACTTTTGCTAACAGAGGTTGTTCATTGACAAAGGAATGACGAGGAAAGATAATACTTATTTTTCTTAAGATATAATATACTAGCTATCGCCCGTGACTTCGTTCTCGTGGATATCGGGAAACGTACTTGTTTCCGGGATTAAAAGTAGCCTATGTCCTATTCCCGGTCATTATCTATTTATGTTTTAAATCTCAGCCAAATCGGTTCCGAGGTTGTCGAGTTATTGAGTAACAAACATCCAACCATACAAACTTTTGCATTTATAATATCAGTGTGATGTGACTAGCGACCCGCCCCGGCTTTACACGGGTGCTTAAACTACGTTTATACCTTCCTGTTGAATCACTCTATCTATTGCTGAAAACCGCAACAAAATCCGTTGCGTAGTCTAAAAGATCTAAGGGTAGATACATACTGACTATATTTGACTTTGACATGCATACAAAGGGTCAGTCAACGTGGAGCGACTTTATACCATGTAAAATAGTTTAGTATGATAGTAGGAGTAAAAAAAAAAGTACTTCCCTGGACGAGCTCTATCACAAAGAACTCTACTACTCTAAAACTAATGATTGTGTAAATCGAATCAAAAAACGTCGGTTCAAATATCGGCAATCACAACTTTAACTAATAATATACTCTTAAATTGTTCCTGGTAATTCCATTGTTCTAATTATTATTATTATTATTATTAGCCTGTGGTGTCCCACTGCAGGGCAAAGGACTCCCTTTCTTCTCTCCATTTATCTCTATTTTGAGCTACTGTGGACCAATCTTCTAGGTAGGCATCGATCTCGTCTCTCCATCTCCGCCGCGGTCTGCCGCGAGGTCGTTTTCCGTTCAGGGGTGTCCATTCCGTGGTGACTTTAGCCCATAACGCATCCGACATTTTAAATTTAATATTATTCTAATACTAAATTTAAAATTTAAAATTTAATATTGTTCTAATATTAAATTTAAAATGTTGGATTCTTGATGGATGTTTTAATAAATTTACTTTACTGTATCTACTTTAACAGTAAAGTATTTTATCATTATTATGAGGTTCACTTCGCGAATGAAGTCAAGAATCATCAATAAGAGCTATCAGACTGCATCGTAACTCGGTGTTTAGTGTTTAGGGTTTAGCTCGGAGGGTGCAAATCGTATTAAACTAAGTGACGCTTTGTTGGGGCTGGGATTAGGGTCGGTGCACACTGAGCGACTATTGACATAGTCTACCTTTATTTATAAAACGTTACAAAAGAATTATTTTAACTTTCAAATAAACTTTGATGGATTGAGTTCAAAGATTTGTTTTTGTCGATTGCTCATTTTTTTTAAATAAACTTGAAAATACTGATACTGTTAGCCTACTGGATCCCAGTGTTGGGCAAAGGCCTCCCTCCCATTCCTCCAGGATTTGCGATCCTGGGCAGTTATTCGCCAGGCTTTACTTTAAAATACTTAATTTTATTACCTATTAGATAAAATAAGTTATTATAAAATAAACAATTCAATAGTACGTATTTATGAATACTAAGTTACCCAAGCTATATAAACAATGATAGTAAGTAAGTTAAGAAGGATAACATTACATAATATATAAACACTGTAATTCAATTGTAAAACTTTTAATTTTATAAATGCTTTTGTAATTACAGGCAACTTTTTGTCTCCCCGTATATGTTGTGCGTTATTCTATTATTATAAGTAAAGTGTTAGTTGCTGAGTAAATCAGGCGAATCGAGACTAATGGAATCGCAACAGTTGCGATGACGCGAGAATGTAACGTGGCGTGACGCATGACATTGTGTTTACATGTAACCTGACACTTATTTTAGAAGATCTATGTTATTGTGACAAAAACAAAACTTCATTAAATTGCGTAATAATGTTGGATTCTATGAAATATATTGAAAAGTGTTTTTTAAAAATATGCTTTATTTTTTTTAGCTTGTACTACTATAAAAGTATCTGTATGGGTGTGTGTGTGTATGTTTGTTACCACGTATCTCCGTGACGACTTAACCCATTGTGATGAAGTTTTAATTGTAGATAAATACATAAATCCTGGAACAACACACAGGCTACTTTATATTCGGAAAAATTGACTGTTCCCATTGTGATGAAATTTTAATTGTGGATAGCATAAATACTGGAACAACACACAGGCTACTTCTTATTTCGGAAAAGTTTAAAAAAAAAGGAACGTATTAGATTGAATGACTATATTTTTTTTTAATACCTAGTTGGAGCGCTCGTGACGTAGCCGGCTAAGTTGTTCTTAACAGATCAACGAAGTTAAGCACTGTTCCGCGGGGTCATCATTTGGATGGGTGACCGCCAGTGGCAATTTCAACTGAGCGCTCCCGTGCTTCGGAGGGCACGTTAAGCAGTCGGTCCCAGCTTTTTCAAAGTTGTTAGGCCATGACAGAGGCCTTCGGGCGGCCTAGAAACTCTGTCACCAGAGTTGGCTACTGACTCATACGAACGAACGAACGAATACCTAGTTTGTAAAATGATTGAAATACTTTTTTTTTATAATACACATTGTAAATGGCCACTGACACGGAGTTTCTAAAAACAGTTTAGCGGAACACGTTTTGCAACCGATTAATTTGATTTTCGATGACAAATGCCAAACTATTTGTTATAATTATACAAATGTTATATGGAAACTGAATTTAACAAACCAACGATTTCCAAGATTCCAGATTCTCTCAAAGACGTCAATACGTTAAACGGTCACCCATCAAAAGATTTATCGAACCTTGAACAGTAATAATCCTTTATACCGATAAATGCACATCACTTTCATTCACAAATTGAGCTCAAAAGGCAATGGTCTGTGAGGGGATCAATTACCCCCAGCTTACCCTAAAAGTTTGTCACGTAATTTTGAACCTTGTAGCTTTAAAAATAAGGACAGCGCACAGTGAATGCATAAATTGGCAGGCTCATTCAATCCCCTACATGGTGTCATAGCTCATTTGGCATTTGATAAAATTAATCCAAAGAGAAGATTAACTTTAGGAGGGTCGTCTGTTTACACATGCGACACTGCAGGGACACAGCTAACATCAAACAGTTGGTCCATTCAACTCAAGGAACGAGCTATTAAAGCTTTTGAGATTGACATTTTCAAAAAAAAATCTACGTATACCCGCGTATCAAGCGGTGGTTGCGGGTTCAAATCCCGCTTGAGGCAAAATAATTTTTGGGATATTATAATCTTTAGTATTCCCCTAGTGTGATGGTTAACACTATAAAAACAAAAATAACCAATTGAATAAGCAATGCGATACCTCTCGTCAATGAACTAAATTAACTTTAGTCATTGAAAAGGCTTGGATAACTGCAACGTTTCCCCTGTAGGTGGAGCTATCGGCGCTTCGAGCCGAAGACATCCCAATGATTATTTCGTCCAAGCGGCAAGATATGTCTCGATAGCTCAATTGGTAGAGCGCCCGCGTATCAAGCGGTGGTTGCGGGTTCAAATCCCGCTTGAGGCAAAATAATTTTTGGGATATTATAATCTTTACGTATACCCACTGAAAAAATACTTTTATTTGTTACTTTAGTGCTCATAATACAGCATTTAACAAATTGAAGTTTTCTTCGTGTTTTTTGTAACGACTGCCTGCATACTGTGCAATATTTGTTATTTGTTTTTGTGTTAATAGGCCACTGACTCATACGAACGAACGAACGAAGAAAAATTATAGGCCATCCAGGTAACTTAGAGTATGATTCTCCTTGTTAATTTACCTATAGGGGAAGTGATTTTTTTTGGTTGCGGTTTGCTAAAAAATGAGTAAAAAGATTCGGAAACTGGTTATAAAATAAATTTAATCAAAGAAAATGAAAATCTAAATCAAAAATCTCTTTATCCAATCATATCACAAGAATCATTTTGAAACGTCTTAAAGCTACGTGAATTTACCAGTTCCACACACCTAAGCCTAGATTCATACTATTTAGGCTCACAAGTGTGTTGTCCAAGCGTCAGCTTCTCGCATTACTTCGTTCATTGGTTTCTTTTTTTAATTTAATAAAAAAAAACAAATTTTGTTTCCGTTTTTCGCTGACTAAAATGATACTCGAAATGCTACAGTAGCTTGTGGGTACTCACCCAGTTGTTTCGACCTCGCTGTGCCATCCCATAATGGCATAATGCAATTTGATTGTTGACTGCGTATTCAATAAGTATAATTTAGTGCAATGTAGGATAATCAGGTTATATAAACTGCATCGCAGTTGTCCATTCAATTATATTAATGCGTTGTGTACCTTTCTGCTAAAGTGTCGCGTAATTGCGTTAATTTTCACTTCAATTGATTCTGTTAAAGTAACGTGTCCGTGACGATATTTTTAAAGTTCATCCCTCATCTTCTGGAGTAAACTTTCGCCTGATTTAAATTTCAAAATATGGTGATTTATTTAAGTTAAGCACCACGCCTAACCATAGCAATATCATCTACAATACAAAACCTTAAACAGTATAGTAATTTTACATGTTTCTTTCAAACCTAAACACAGTAAATCTTTAATATCTGGCACAGTGGTGGTACCCATCAAGACTGATTTGACGCTAAAAATTCCCACCGTAAGGTAAAAGTTACTTCGTACCAAAATAATTGTAAAAACGCAATACGTCTTATTTTAATGTTTATAGAATAAAACTAGTAAAACGCAGTCTTGTGTAAGATATTACAACTTAAAATAAAATGAAAAATAAAGTATTCATAAAAATGAATTTTGATTAATCATTGTCTTGAAAAGACGTTATAATAATTTATTATTATGAAAGTTTTTAGAGCTCCGCATCTCAAGAGCCTAAACCCTCATAGGATCACTTTGCCGTCGTAGCATATATAAAAGTGTGAACATTATAGCGTATAAAAACATATTCCCAACCCAATGCGTTAAAATATAGCAGATAATAAATATTTTTCATTTGGGAAGTGCATAAATATACAATTTAGTTGAAAGCAACGGCTTATTTATTAAACATTCTAAAATTAAGGAATTTAGAATTTTTTATCCATAAAATGGGATGGTTAAGTTTATAAGCAAGTGTCTGAAATCTAAGCGATGTCGAAATAGCTGAATTTATTTCTCTAACACTGAACTCTCAGAGCCCAAGCCTCACTCGCCCTCGGCCATTTTTATTTCACACGTTATGACGTTTATGTCGTCGTCATAAAAGTCCTAAAATAAAAACTTCAAATTCAAACACAAATCAATCAAAACTAAAAATGTGACATAATCTTCATTTAAGCGCGTCACACACGGTGAAGATAATATAAAATATATATTATCTTAGAGCATATTTTAGAATATCGCTCACCATAGAAATCCTATGAACCATCACACACGACGAAGATAATTTATATTTTATCTTCAGTATCTTAAGATACCGAGCGAATACGCAAATATGGAAATATATATTTCGTATCTTAATATGTTATCTTAAGACGATATAACAAGGAATACGTGTGGCATCAACGCAGACTCGTAAGGAAATGAACAGGTTTTTTAATATTACTGTATCTTAGCCGTGTGTGATAACCTAAGATACTATAATATTTTATATTAGGGCATCTTAAGATAAAATATTATAGCATCTTCACCGTGTGTGACGCGCTTTAATGACGGTTTCAGAATACATAATGACATTGTCCATAAAATATTGTAATCGATCATTAGAGTAATAATTTTCGAACGGAACTTTAAATCAGAATAATAAAATGATAAAACTATAATCCTTTACGTTAATAATCCGAGCGTGTTGTGCCGGCGCCGGCGCGGGCGCTAAATTGCATAACAATTACAAATTGATATATTGTGGTTATAACATCGACGACATCAGTGGTGCGGTGGGTGAGTGCCCGTTTGAAACCAGAGGTTCGATTCCCGCTGCAGGACAAAATAAATGTTTGTAAACAAACCTGGTCTGGGTGTTTCGATGTAATGTGTAATTCGATGTATGTTACAAAACGGAATGTATAATAGTTAACTGGTTCCCACTGGCACAAGTTTTGCTTATTTTGGGATGCGATACTAGATGGCGCAGTTTATAAATGCCCGCCACGTTGGATACAGGCGTATTTCACGTTGGATACAGGCTCATAAATGAAATGAAATATTTATTGTTTGTGAAACTAGGTGTAAGGGCTGGTAGATAATAAACATTACTATCAAAAAGTTTCTCTAGTGCCTACCAGCTGGCATACAAACATTGATCTTATTGGTAGTTAAAAAAGAAAAAAGTATATACTAAAAATGTTCAACAATTAATTCAAGCATGCAAAAATTACTTTATCATAACAAATGTCAAATAATTAAAATTAGTCAATATAATTGATAAGTTTGAAAATTAAAAAAAATACATTTGCATTATTTTGATTAATAATTTTTTTTTAAAACATAAATATCTATTCATTACACTTTCTTGTTTTATATTATACATAAGTACATAAAACGCGATGACAATTTTAAGCGCCCATAAAAATCTAATTAAAATCTTGCCTACCAACCACCACTGTCAATTTTTATGTTAAGTCTAATGAATGTTAACCTTAATTGATAAAAACGTAGCGTCACTTTCAATTTCTCATCCACACTAATGCGTTTTCTCATCACTGTATCTTGTTTTTCCAATTTAGGTGTTACCAAACGTAGCAAGTTATTGTATAGAGTCATATTCATTCGTAAATAGTTACGAAACTCTTCAGTTTTACTCATAAAACTATCGTGAACTATATCATACATTTTTACAATCGGGTGTTTTCACGTACCGATATACCGGTACGTGAAAACACCCGATTGTAAAAATGTATGAAACTCTTCAGGTTCTAACTCTTTTATCAAATTAACATGACTGTGACGTTCTCTCCTTTGTAACATTGGCCTAACCCAGCGACGACGCTTTCTTCGCGTAGTTTTTCCCTGACAGTAAATGTAGCAGGCGATGCCCACCAAACACAACAACGAATCGTCCATTTCTCGAAGAGTTTCAACGCGCACTAAACATGTTGAGCAAGCTTTTACGTGAAGACGCAGGGTCGAGCATGTTTGTAGATAGTCATGCTCGGATGAAACATGCACATTGCGCATGTACGTACATGTGTACCCACCATTAATTGATAAAAATATTAATTTTTATATAGAGTGGAAATATTGACTGAAATATTCACAGGTTTAACCAAACCTGTGAATAGACACACTTCATAAATGCTATTTTGGATCTAAACCGCTCTCCTAATGACATCAAGATAAGAATAACGACACTTTAAACTCGTGTAGATAATATTGATACAAAGGGGATGAAACCACCCTACCCTCGCCTACCCCTAGACCGAGCATATTAAATTATTGTGATGGATAACGCTATGATTTAATTTTAATGTGTTTTGATAAAAATAAAGCGTTTTGAATGCTTTTTATAATTTTAGCATAATTGAAATATAATTTGGTTAGTGATGCGTAAAATGGGGATACGTTAGAATACGAGATTAGAAAACGGCGTGATGTTTTTGGAAGATAAATAGTTTTTATCCGGAAGGTGGAAGACGACGCCGAGGCAGACCAAGAAAGCGCTGGCGTGACGACTTAGACGTCTTCCACAAGGGCTGGCAGGAGATGGCACAGGACCGGGATAAGTGGAGGGATGCAGGGGAGGCCTTTGCTCAGCAGTGGGACAGTATAGGCTAGATAAAAAAAAAAAATAGTTTTTATGGCTATAATTTTATGAGTGGGAAAAACACAAGATTCTATTTATACTCGTTTTTATTATAAGGTCGTAGTGTAGTTTACAGGTTTATAACCATTTTATTATGAACGAGATGACCCGCAAGGCTTCACTCGTGTTTTTGCAGTTTTATGCTATCCTACAGGAAGAGTCAATTCTTCCTGTAGCTGGATAGCATTCGTTTGCGATCCATCAAAAATAAATAAGAGTTAATTTATTTTTGATGGATTTTTAGAGTATATATTCATATATTCATATTCAGTAGTAGTAGTAGTAGTAGTAGGTTTATTCACAAAAGACATGGTACATTTTTACATTAGGTGGAAAATATAAACTTTAGTGCTGCATATCTCGCCCGAGTACAGGCACGTGAACATCATAATTATTAAGTACTTACACATTATATTGAAGTTATTAATTAATTTAAAAAAAAATTTACACATAAATATTAAGTTACAATAAATGAATTACCAAAATTTGAATTAAATGTCATTTACAATACCTACCTATTTGAAATTTGATGTCACTTGATTCATACATTTGTCAACTAATTTAGATTGCTAAGTATAAATGCACAGATTACTTTTATTAGAGAATGTCAAAAGTTAAATTAATAATGTCAAAATTTAAAATTAAGATAGTCGTCAACAGAATAAAAACAATGATCAATTAAAAAATGGAATAACTTTCTGTTGAATAAGGCACCGTTCAGTTCTTTAACAACACTTGGCAATTTGTTGTAAATTTTGATAGCCATGGTATAACAGTCATATATTTATTTAAACTTTTGGAACACATAAAGGAACTCTTAGTTACGTCAAGTGACATAATTACAAAAAATAAGTAGAACATTTCAGTAAATCAAAAAATACATTGTAAGTCAAATCAACTTATATTGTATAATATGACGGAACTCTAGTAATCTCGTGCATTTCGTTCTTGGCGCTGATTTTGACGTAACTAAATGACAGCGTGTTTTGATGGATCTTGTCATTAAGTAGTTTCAACATGTCATTTGCATAATGCATCGCTGAATGCTTAACGTGTCATTTAACACGATTTATTTGGAAACATAATTCATATTATTATAAATACTTAAATGCAATTAATGAGTAACTAGGTATGTTTGTTTGTAACTGTTTTCAAATGTTACTTAATCCTAACTTTTTTTTTTATACAACTGAAGTGGCAACCAAGCGTACGGCCCACAAGATGTTAAGCGGTTACCGCAGCTTATGGACGCTTGCAATACCAGAGGTATCACTCGCGGGTTGCCACCTTGAGGCTAAGATCGAAAGCCTTATGTGCCAGTAATTTCACCGCTGTGTGAATGTGGGCTACTTTGCTGTAGCAATAGTTTTTATTTTAGGTAATACCTACCGATGTAATTTGACTTATAATATCTATTATCAATAAATTACTATTAGGACTATTTATTTATTTATTTATTTATATGTTCAAGGAAAACCAACAGCACATATAAATTTTACAAAAAACATCTTATACAATAGGTGGCCAATTAGAGGTAGATAGATAGATAGATAGATAAATCATTTATTTTCCATATAAATTATTTAGAGGTCTCCACTGATAGTTACAACTTAAGTTTTAAGCAAAAACAAAGTGCATACAAGCACAAGCAAAAAAAATTGGATACTTATCTAACAAAGTCAAAGTAGGATAGGTAGCTGAATATTTACCTTACATATCAAAATTTCTTAAATATATTTCGAAAAAAAAAAAAAATTGGGAAGAAAACGCCACTAAGACTTATCTTATCCTATCCTATTAACACACTATAAACGCGGAAGTCTGGATGCATGGATATGGATGTTGACACACAGATAGATTATAGTCCATAGGCTATATTTTATACCAAAAAGGTATGGTTTCCGTGTAGACATCAAAACTTCCACGCGAAAAAAAAAATTACACGTCTGAATTCCGTGTTCCCTTTGATTGATATATTTTAGATTCTATATAAATAGACTCTACAATAAATGCCAACAGTGTGATTGTCAACATTTTGTATCATCTATCAAAACCTGTCATTTGTTTTACAGATATGTTTGAGCTGCTATTGACAGTACACTCGATGACGTATATCCGCCTAAATTCCGAGCTAAATCTATCGGACAGACAGTGATCAAATTAACATTCGACCCCAAACCACAATGAAATTTGAGCTTTATAACTTCGATTTTACATTCTAAAATCTGTTCGCTTCGTTTTCCAATACGTTTGACAAATATGTTATAGCATTTGCAACTTTACAATGTGAGACGTAAGGTTGAATGTGTGTTGTAGGTGGAAAGCTGAAGTGATCAATCGATTGTCTCGATGACAGGGCGAAGCGAACGGTAATCGACGCTCATTAGTGTTGGGCGACTGAATCGTTCGGGGAACATCTGCATTTCGCATACTATGTTAATTTATTTAATTGGGGATTTTATTAATGAGGTCATTAAGTTGGATTATTTATACATATTTAGTGTTCCGATTCAAGTTTGAAAAACGGAACGCTTGTTCTCATTGAGATGTTTGTAGTATCTTTACTAAGGCTAATGGCGTTTTTTATTAATATTGCTACATTTTTAAACACTGCATAACATTATTACCTACAAATCTGTTTTTTTTATACAATTGAAGTGGCAACCAAGCGCACGGCCCACAAGATGGTAAGCGGTTACCGCAGCCTATGGACGCTTGCAATACCAGAAGTATCACTTACGCGTTGCCACCCTGAGACGTAGTTCGAAAGTCTCATGTGCCTGTAATTTTACCGGAAACCATACCCTTCGAACCGGAACACAGCAATGCGAGAATTACTACTTGGCGGCAGAAATAGGTATGGTGGTAGTCCTTCCCCGGACGAGCTCTATCACAAAGAACTCTACTAGGTACTCTTACTTGTTGTCTGCTATTTGTTAGGAGATAAGTCCTAGTAATATTATAAATCTATTTTTTAAATATTTGGTATGTTTATGTTTCTATCCCGATTTAACGGCTGAACCGAGTTAGATAAAACTGGTGCCAGTGATAGTTCTAAACCTAAAATAGCATGAACTACTTTTTTTTAAGGTACCATACGAGTGGAGCCACGGTCAGATACTAGTAACAAATTCTTCAATTCAAAGGTAGAGAGGATATTTACCTTATCTGCAAAACAATAGGTACCTAATTTATTTTTCAAGATGAACACAATAACGAACACCCACGAACACCACCATTAAAATAATGTATAGTCGATAAATAAAGGCGAGTTCAAACGGTTGTCGACTGAACCCTCAAACAAGTCGTTAACGCAATTAGGGTTCCGTAGAGCCGCCACAGCCGCAACACGCGCCGGAAGGAACTTACTAGCTGTGTTGTGACATCGAACAAGTCGTTTTCTTGGAAATATTATTAGCTAGCAAATGTTTTAAAAATTATATCATTTAGAAGAGTAGTAGAGTTCTTCGTGATAAAGTTCGTCCGGGGATGGACTACTACCATACCTATTTCTGCCGCCAAGCAGTAATGCTCGCATTGCTGTGTTCCGGTGTGAAGTGTATAGTTTCCACTTCAGTTTGTATAAAAACAAAAAAAAACATTTTTGACGGTAATTCTAAGGTTAAAAAGTTAGTATGAGTCAGTGACAAACTCTGGTGACTGAGCTTCTAGGCCACCTGAAGGCCTCTGTCATGGCCTAACAACTTTGAAAAAGCCGTGTCCTCCGAAGCACGAGAGCGCTCAGTTGAAATTGCCACTGGCTGTCACCCATCCAAATAATGACTACGCGGAACAGTGCTTAACTTCGTTGATCTGTTAACAACTTAGCCAGCTACGTCACGACCGTTTACGATTTTTCACCGTATCCATAAGGCTAAAAAGTTAGTGTGAGTCAGTGGTAAAGGAGGTACTAGAAAGAAAGAAAAAAAAATGAAATAAAGAAAAAAACTTTATTTGCTCCACAGGTTTACAACACAAGATTTAAATGTAGGTATACCTACACTACTTATAAGTATGTAAGTATAACAGAGTAATTATAGCAAAAAAAAACTACTAGGCCTATGCCGTCGTCATTTCCTAAAAACGTATGATAAACAATTCGTTTTTGCAACGAAGGTACTCGTAACTCTTCGTTTTTGCTCACTTGGTGCCTGGATAAAAAATAGCCTACATGTTATTGCAGGCTTTAAATGATGTCATATGTTTTTTATTATTAAATGATGACACCCTCTCCGCACGCTGTAATCCACAAAAACAAATAAGCCAGAAAAGGTTTCCAGATCATTCCTCAAATATATCGGCGTCAACAGCGCAATACTCCACACCACATGATCACAATAAGCTAACACAAATAAAACCTGAAATTCAACCTTATTATCTCACGAAATAAGCGCTAAAACCGGCTGAGATTCAACTTCCACGACGTCATGACGGTAGAACCGAGTTATAAAATAAACTTTAGACTTTATTATTGAATGGTGAGAGTTGAAAATTGTTTGGAAAGCGGTGCAGCTGATGCCCGGGATAAGCCGACATGATAGAAAAGATCCGTGATGCAAATCTGTGAATGTTTTGGAGAAAACAATTTCATTTCTGATTATTTGTACCTCGGGGGAAATTTGTGGGGATTCGAAGCTTGTTTCAATAAGTTTGGTATTACGATGTTGTTGGCCATTCTTATAATGATTTCATAAGATTGCTCTAAAAATATCTCTCGTAGTGAGTTCTTTGTGATAGAGTTCGTCCGGGGAAGGACTACCACCATACCTATTTCTGCCGCCAAACAGTAATGCTCGCATTGCTGTGTTCCGGTTCGAAGGTTATGGTTTCCGGTGAAATTGCAGGCACATAAGTCTTTCCATCTAACGTCTCAGGGTGGTAACACGCAAGTGATGTATATGATGTTGCATGTGCACATAGGCTACGGTAACCGCTGACCATCAAGTGGGCCGAACGTTTGGTTGCCACTTTAGTGGTATGAAAAAAAATATGTATTGATATCCAACTAATTTAGTTTAATAAACAGACATATTTGCAAGCAGCCGCAAAAGCTTACATTAGAAATCCATCTGTCATACAACAAACAAATCCGTAAGGGTCGCCGCACACTGCGAGGGCGCGTGTATTGTCATGCTAATGTACGCCCACCACGCCAAATGTGGCCGGCACTAATACATTGTAATGGAAGTGTTGATTGATGTATTCGTTACAAATTGAGGAATTTATTGACAAATATGGTGAAGCTTATTAATTCTATGCGCAACTACATATAGCACAGATGACTAAAGATAAGAGAGAGAAGATTTATTATTCAGTATATTTTATTGCACAACTAGCTGTTGCCACACGATTTCGCGTGGGATACGGTACCCCTAATTTTCCGGGATAAAAAGTAATGTATGTCCTATTCCCAGTTATTATCTAACTATGTTTTAAAACGTGTGATAGCGTTATAGTGAGATTGTTTGGTGTGATGTGTTGAAAAATTATAATTCTATGCGCAACTATTTATAAAGAAGATATGAATCTAAGAGAGAGACGATTCAGTAGTCAGTATATTTATTGAACAATATTATTTATCAACAAAGCGCTTCCATCCTTCGGAAGGCACGTTTAATCATCTGTTTAGGATTTTTCAAAGTAAGACCATGACGGAAGCTTTCAATACGTTTTATTCCTAAAATTGCAGAGAGCATTTTAAAACATCCACGAGCCCCAGCCTAGAAGAACCGGGCAACCAACTCGGCTGGTTTCCTAACTTTTTTCCGATGACTAACATGCCTGATAAAAACACTTCACATGAAACATAAAACAGCCTTCCATCATTGTTCTTAACAGATCAACGAAGTCATAATAGTCATAATAGTCATAATAGTCATTTATTGATAATATATATTATAAGTCAAATTACATTGTTAGGTATTACCTAAAATAAAACTATTGCTACAGCAAAGTAGCTGTTTGGATGAGTGACTGCCAGTGGCAATCTCAATTGAACGTTCCCGTGCTTCGGAAAGCACGTTAAGCAGTCGGTCCCGGCTTTTTCAAAGTATTGGCTATGGCTAAAACTCTACCACTAGAATTGGCCACTGATTCATACGAACATACTATCAGAATATCAGCAAACTGCTGAATAAATCCATTTCCACCAACGCAAAGCCTATAAAAGCAGTACGTCAAGACGTGTCACACATACACAAGCGATGCCTTCAAACAAAAGGAGGCTTCGCAATAATAATGCCGCGTGATTGATACAATGAAATCCCCTGTCGACACGACCATTTGCATTTTTATGTGCCGCCCGCCCCCGAGCCGCCCCGCCCGCCCAGCGGTGTATAGGGAACTCAAGATGGAGTTTTTATTCATACCACCTAGAGTTAATACTTTTATGGTAGGTACTACATGAAAAAGTGTTAGAATAATTTTTACTAGTCTATCTCGAACGAGCCATTATTTTGTACGAAATGAGAAGTAGGCTTTCTTTTATGCAGGACTAGCTGTGCCCCCCGGTTTCACTCGTGGTTTTGTGTTTATATTGTAGATACTAAAACAAATCACAGATGCGTTCTGGCGTGATTAAGGAACGAGCTTCCAAACTTTTGCATTTTTTTTTAATAAGAGTGAGATAACAGGAAGTGTGTAGTATGATTATGAATAAGGTCTTTCTTGCTATTCCTACTTACTCATACTACTTTCAATGATAATTGGTAAACTATTTTTGGATTTAATTTTATTTCAAAAAACACCCAGATGGGCCAAATGTTTGCAAGATCTGCAAATATTTTTGTAGAATACTTTTCAGGCAGTCAAGTAAAAGTTTTAATGGAAATATAACCAGTTTAGAGCACTGGTGCTCTAGAGGTAGTGACCCCGCCTTCCTATCCTAAGGTCGGGGGTTCAAACCCGGTCGTGCACCAATGAATTTAACTGTTTGAAAAATTGTGCGCAATGCCAGTGCTCTCATATGGTGACATCGTGAAGAAACCGGCATGTCCAAGAACTAAAATGTTAAAGACATGTTCAATCCACCAATCCGCATGGATCCGCGTGGTGGATTAAGATCCAATCATTCTAGCCCGAGAGTAGGCCAGTATCCCAATTATTAAAAGGCTGTCATGATGGGAACCAGTTTAACAAGCGCAGTGTAAAACCCATCACAGGTAGGTAGGTACCTATAACATCATATATTTAATTTGAAAGGCTTTACTGGCATCTGTATAATTTTTAATTTAAATTCGTCACGCACTCGTTGACATTTCCGGATCGAGTCATTGTATCGAGTTCACGACGAGAATAATCGATTTGATTTTAATCGATTTTGATTCAACTCGATTGAACAGTCTTAATTGCTTTTAAGATTATTATCTTGTTTAGGTTGATTGAAGTGCTATTATATTTGATGAGTGAGATATACTTACGGTTTTTTCAAAGGTGAATTTGACATCGATGGCGTGGTGGGAGAGTGCCCGGTTTAAAAGCGTTACGGGTTCGATTCCCACTGCGCGACAAAAGTTGGCTTCATCAACAAATATTTGTTTAAAAACTGGGTTTTTCTATGTATTATAAGTAGGCATACAAAATTTATCAGTTACCTGGTTCATAACCTACAAACTTTACAATATTTAAATATTTTATTTTACAATATAATTTTATCATTTTGAACAAGCTAAGTATAAGTAATAAGTGTAGATAAATAATTAATTTTGTGATTTATCTAAATGTCAAACAGTGCTATGATACCTCTACGGCGTAGCACTTCGTAGAGCCTCTACGCCGTACTAAAACACCATCAATTCAGAGTTTACAAGGAATTCGTCAGTTTGTCAGTGTTTAGTGGGTCTCAAAGTGGGGCCTCGCTGGAGCCCTCGTTATCCCGGATCACCGACTTTACCCGGCGTCTTCAAATAAAACAATACAACGAATCTGACACTTGACACTCGAATAAACGAGAACACTCCAGTTTTACGCGAGCAAACAATTATTTATTGCACTACCCCGGACCGATAATCAAAACCCGACTTTGTCACCTCGGGTTAAGGTGCGAATTCGCGCGCCGGATCAAGATTTGAGTGAGCAAGATTAATAGGGCATAAAACGTCAGATAATACAATATACAAGAAGACACGTTGTTAACCGTTCTGTTGCGCGACGGCGTTGAGTGATGTGTGTCGTCTCTTTCGCGCTCATTCGCACCGCTATCTCTGTTTCAGCCGCTCGGTTTCAATTATCTGAGTAATCCCTCAATTACGCCGGCAGATGTCGCCGTCTTTCAGCTTATGTGCCAGTTTAAAGTACAGTCGGCAACAGCGGTTGATTGCCTGGATTTGCTGGTATTGAGGACTTGCTCGTGAACACAATTATTTTGTTTGATTGTTATTTTATTCACGGTACAATTTAATTGTTAATTAAGACAAATTTGGTATAATGTCAAACAAAAATCAAAGAGAAATACATTTCAAAACGAATCAACTGTTTTATTAAACGCACAAAGTTTTTTAGTTAGTTTAAAGTTTTTGAAGCAACTACGTCATGGTACGATATTTCTGGTTAAAAGAAACTGATTATTTAGATAAAAAAAAAGCTTAGATGAATATGCTCTAACTCTACCTGGCATTCATAACAATAGCAAGATTCATGCCTAAAAAAGCTATAAGAACGTTGATAGTCATTGTTGATACCAATTCTTTTACGGTATAGGTTCGTTGGAACTGGCGTATATTCATCTAGCTTTTATTAAATACTAGCGGCTCGTCCCGACTTCACACGGGTGTGATAATGTAGCATTCTAATAGCGAAAAACTTTTTTTTTTTTATACTCTTTATAATATTAGTATAAAAGACTCTTTTGACTTTGAGTAAGCTGTGAGGTTGTGTTCAAAGTTGTCGCGGCACTTTCGTCGGTGCCTGTACATTCCGGTCACGTCCCTTAAGGGTGGGGTACACGAGTTAGCTAATAATTAATATTATAATTAATGTTGCCATAACCAACCGCTACGTTTACAGCGGCTTAATGGCGGACCTCTGTGCTTCTTCATTAGGTTATTGGGTAATTAAATAACAGATTACGTGATAGATTCCAGGCCTGTGTCTCATTAAATGAGTGAGATGTGAGTTGAATTCTTAAAAGGAATAGCTGGTTGACTATTTATTGCCATATTAAGTACAAATGTGAACAGTAGTAGAGTTCTTTGTGATAGAGCTCGTCCGGGGAAAGACTACCATTATACCTATTTCTAAATCAAGCAGTAAATGCTCGCATTGCTGTGTTCCGGTTCGAAGGGTATGGTTTCCGGTGAAATTATAGGCATATGAGACTTTCCATCTAACGTCTCAGGGTGGTAACACGCAAGTGATATCTATGATGTTGCAAGCGTACATAGACTACGGTAACCGCTTACCATCAAGTGGGCCGTACGCTTGGTTGCCACTTTAGTGGTATAAAAAAATAAAAGACCAATGTGGCGCGGCGGGCGAAGGTCCGTCTGCGACGCAAGAGGTTGCCGCTATGCGACAAATGTTTGTACGATCTACAAATATTTGTTCCGGGTGTTCTGGGTATTTACTATTTAAAATAAAAATCTATGTATTGTATAGTTTGTATGTTATAAACGTGCCCTCCGAAGCATGGAAATTCTTTAAAATTGCTACGTTGACGGTCGCTTCTGCGGGTATAAAGGAATTATTATAATTTTGTTCAAAACATGTCTGACTTGTGTCTGTGCTTGTGTCGCATTCCTCGTGCTTTGGCTCTCATGTCACCGCTATCTCTACATCTGTCGATTGCATCGTGCGTTGAGCAAAGTACACTCAGCACTAAATTTAACTACGTCCGTCACGATAAAAAATTGACAAATGGTACGCTTAGCCCTGTTTTTAGTGGACGGGTTGACGAATGACTCCGAAACATAATTATGAAATTTTAAAAAAATAGTCCTAGTCGAATTGTGAAGACTTTACCTTTGTAGTTGTTGTTTAATCTATTATTTTTTGTTACTTTAATGGTGTTAACGTCCCGTTTGAGTCGGTTACTTTTAGAATTTATAAAAAAAACTTTACATTTTCAATGAAATGATTCGCAAGCGCTTTACAAGTTCTTAAATTTTTTTTCTTTGTAATAAAATTTTTGCTTAGTAAAGTTACTTACTTAATTAACTGTTAATATAAAAAACCAACATATTTATTTAGAAAACAATTAAATATAACACCATCAGAGCAAAACCAAATCGATGTTATACCTATCCATATACTTCATCAAATCCGAAACATAGACTGAACCAAATTATATTTTATCTCATACCACCAAGCGTACGGCCCACAAGATGGTAAGCGGTTACCGCAGCCTATTGACGCTTGCAATACCAGAGGTATCACTCGCGGGCTGCCACCTTGAGGCTAAGATCGAAAGCCTCATGTGCCAGTAATTTCACCGGAAACCATACCCTTCACACCGGAACATAGCAATGCGAGCATTACTGCTTGGCGGCAGAAATAGGTATGATGGTAGTCCTTCCCCGGGCGAGCTCTATCACAGAGAACTCTACTACTCTTAAATCTTTAATCGTTCATATTGTTTTAAATTATTTTTAACCACTAAGTATCTTCTTCTTAGTAAGCATTGGTGGTCTAGTGGTGGTGACCAAATAAAAAACGGTAATCGAAATAATTATCTCACGCGCAGTGCGACACTAAAAAAACATTCTATGCCTAATCATTAATGATATCGACGGCTACCGCGCATTCCGCTTGTCGTGCATCATTACCGTTTGATAGAATACACCTACACTACGCCTATCACACACTTAATAACCACCTTCGACTTTATATTCACTGCGTAAAGTTCATATTCGCCTGCGGATACGTGGTGACCACGACGCAGCGGTATAAAGACTTTATAGTCGGTATTTAAAGTTGATATTCGTTTGCGTGCTCGTGGTTATAACGACGTATCGGTATGATATCATAGAGCGTAGTAAACCTCGTTTGCCGATATAAATGAATCCTTCTTCTATTAGTAGTAGGGTGTGATTTAGATTGTACTCGTAGATAATTATCGGAGGGTATTTAATTTCTCTGATGAGTGTGTCGGCCTGACGCTTTCATTTGTCAAAGCGACGGACAGACAGACAGATTGGCCGTGTTGTCAATCACAGTATAAGTAATAGTGCTGTCGGAACGCAGATTTACTCATGTCATGTCGGTTTTTTTTTTTTTTATACCACTATAGTTGCAACCAAGCGTACTGCCCACTTGAAGGTCAGCGGTTACCGTAGCCTATGTACGCATGCAATATCGTAGGTATCACTTGCGTGTGACCACCCTGAGACGTTAGATGGAAAGTCTCATGTGCCTGTAATTTCACCGGAAACCATACCCTTCGAACCGGAACACAACAATGCGAGCAATACTGCTTGGCGGCAGAAATAGGTATGGTGGTAATCCTTCCGCGGACGAGCTCTATCACAAAGAACTCTACTACTACTTGTATTGTAGAGAAATCCTATGTGTGAAAAAGAACAGTTAGTAAATTTTATAGAAATTAACTGACAGTTGCTACTTGAGGATCTGGTGAGTGTTCGGTTGAAGAGCCAGGGGTCGAGAATTCGACTCACCATTTGGATGGGTGACCGCCAGTGGCAATTTCAACTGAGCGCTCCCGTGCTTTGGAGGGCACGTTAACAGTCGGTCCTGGCTATTACAAAGTTGTTAGGTCATGACAGAGGCCTTCGGGCGGCCTGAAAACACTGTCACCAGAGTTGGCCACTGACTCATACGAACTTACTTAATCCCTTTATTTTCAAAATTTAATCACTGGCTTTCAAGCTATTTTGAGTCCTAAAAGTAGTATGATAAGATTAATTTTATAATGTGTCTGTGTCTATGAGTGATATTCAATTTAAATAATTCTAGATGGTATTAAGATAGTTGGCTGGTTAATTGTACCATTTGGACATGGTGGTTATACGTCATCTTAATTGATTCGTTTGTGCTGCACCGTTTTTGATAAAGATCTAATTATTGGGCAGGAATCATGGAGCTGAGTCACCACTAGTTTAATACGAAGTTTAATTGAAATGTAACCTGTTATTGAGACATTTTTTTATGTCAGCGTGTGACGAGACTGTCAAGTCGTTTGCTTAATGTTAAGCGCCACGCCTGACCATTATTGTATTGTCACCTAGCTTTAAGTTGTGCGTAGCACTGGACCATTCTCATGCCAAAAAAACGACGAGAAAAATTGTTTTTGGCAGATTCTTTTAAAGCTAAGCGGCGTTGGAACTTACATAAATCTAACTTGAAGGACATTTTAAAGTGATCTTTGTGATTTTATTAAATGAAACTCTTGATTTTAACCATAAAAATAACTGTGCTTTGTTCCAAAAAAATAAAAACGTCAGCATATATAACAAAAACAAGTTGTAAATATTTTTTTTAAACAATTGAAGTGGCAACCAAGCGTACGGCCCACAACATGGTAAGCGGTTACCCCAGCCTATTGACGCTTGCAATACCAGAGGTATCACTCGCGGGTTGCCACCTTGAGGCTAAGATCGAAAGCCTCATGTGCCAGTAATTTCACCGGAAACGATGCCCTTCACACCGGAACATAGCAATTTGAGCATTACTGCTTGGCGGCAGAAATAGGTATGATGGTAGTCCTTCCCCGGGCGAGCTCTATCACAGAGAACTCTACTACTCTTAAATTTTTAATCGTTCATATTGTTTTAAATTATTTTTAACCACTAAGTATCTTCTTCTTAGTAAGCATTGGTGGTCTAGTGGTGGTGACCCCGCCTTCTGATGCTAAGGTCGTGGGTTCGAACACTGTCTTACGGTGAAGAACATCGTGGGGAAACCGACAAAACTAAAAATTCGAAAGACATTGTAGTCCGCATTGAGTCCGCGTGGTGGATTAAGACCCATTCACTCTCACTTGAGAGTAGGCTAGTATCCCAGCTGTGGGAACATTAGAAGTCATGATGTTTATCTTCAATAGTATAATGTTCAAAAGGTCGTTTCCCCGCTCCCATAAGGGTGATGCGTGAACACATCGCGACGTGAGCCGTCAAAATCGATAGAACATTATTCATACAGCTACCGACGCCGCGGGCATGTCTTGACTTTAGAACAACAAATGTGTAGAGTATCTACACCTTAGGTTGGATTCGACCAAACTCGAAAAGGCGCTATTCTTCGAGTAAATCGTAGTTATTCGCGAGTAAACTGACAGTTTCCTTGTATTTGACATTCTTATTCAGCGGAATAGTTATTCCAGAAGTTGGTCGAATCCAGCCTCAATCTGTTAAGTTATTTCTAGCTTTTACTAGCAATTTACATTTAAAAAGATTTCCCACACGACCTGGGGCCCATTGCATAATATATTAAAAATCTTCGAAAAATAACTATTTTAAATTTGATGTTGTAAATAAAACTTCTTAATAATTAATTAGTGACGTAGAACAAAAACGCTCTTAGCTTGTACTTTGTTATGCAGCCGGCCCCGGATTCTGCACCGGTGATCTAAGAGCGCTGGTGGTCTAGTAGTAGTGACCCCCTCATCTCTGAAAGCTCGTAGGTTTGAAGTCGTACACCAATACATTTTTAAATAGAAATAAAAACGTAGGCAATGCCAGCTCCTAAAATGGTAAAAAAAATCGCAATGCTTTCTCAAACGGTGAAACAAAAATAAATAAATCATCATCTTCATGACAGCCTTCTCATGTTCCCACTGTTGGGACACTGGCCTACTCTCAAGCGAGAGTGATTGGGTCTTAATCCACTACGCGGACCCAATGCGGATTGGTGGATGGCACATGTTTGTCGAATTTTTAGTTCTTGGACATGCCGGTTTCCTCACGATGTTTTCCTTCACCGTATGAGAGCACTGGCATTGCGCACATAAACTTTTTGAACAGAAAAATCCATTGGTGCAAAACCGTGTATGAACCCATAATAAATAAATAATGCTGGGCAATCCACACAACATCATTTTGCTCCAAGCAAGGCTTGTGTTACGGGTACTAGATGACTAATTATTGTACAACACAATACTTAGAATGATATTTTTTTATTATACCTACATAGAAAATACCCAGAACACCCCAATTTTGAAGAAACCGGCATGTTTGGTTTGGTTTACCTATAGCATCACGAGTTTATTCTATGTGCTTTATTTATGGGAAACATTTGCCATCGACTCCACGCCATCGTTGTCCAAAGCACTTACCGACACCCGCGTCTCACGCGACGCTCGCCACTACACGCGAAAATGATCCGAATACCTTGATTCTGTAGCGATGTTTTAGCTTTTATGTTTTGAAACATGTAGAGTAGTAGTAGCGATCTACTACTTCTTAGAGTAGTAGTAGCGATCTACTTTTCATAAAAGCTAAAACTTTTATGTTTTGAAACATGTAGAGTAGAGAAACATTTAAGAGTAGTAGAGTTCTTTGTGATAGAGCTTGTCCGGGGAAGGACTACCACCATACCTATTTCTGCCGCCAAGCAGCAATGCTCGCATTGCTGTGTTTCGGTTCGAAGGGTATGGTTTCCGGTGAAATTACAGGCACATGAGACTTTCCATCTAACGTCTCAGGGTGGTAACACGCAAGTGGTATCTATGATGTTGCATGCGTACATAGGCTACGGTAACCGCTGACCATCAAATGGGCCGTACGCTTGGTTGCCACTGTAGTGGTATAAAAAAAAAAACGAGACAAATAACCTTGCAAATAGTGAGTTTACAAGGATTGCTATATAGTTAACTTTAACATGTTCGAGATGATTTTATTGATCTGTTTTTTTCTTCATAAATCTCCAGGTCTAGGTAAAGTAAAAAAGTAAAAGTAAAAAATATAGATAGATAGATAGATAGATAAATTATTTATTTGTATCTTCAAAACACACGTACATTTTAAAGTGCAAAAAGGCAAACCATACAGATTAACACTAACCTAAATCAGGTAGGAATGTATTTGCACTAAACATTGAGCTCGTAAAAACAAGCTCTGCACCTATGTACCTAGGTATATAAAACCTAAAAGCACGTGTGTGCAGTTTACAAATAGGTTAGCTCAGCGATAATATTGCTCAAGGAGCAAACACTGATTTTCAGCTATCACCTACGAGATTATACTCGTATTAATTCAATCTCAGAAGGATCATTTTGAAACGTCTTATGGTGGTCTTAGTCAATAGCGGGTCACCGCTGACTTTGCTCGGATTTGGAGTCAGCGCTGAGTTTGCTACTGACTCAATTTAAATCATACTTCATGCTTTGAAACGTCATCAATAATGTGGCGAAGGCAGGTGACGAGTGGACGTTTTATCATTACTATTACAAAATATGTATTAAGTGCGAGTATGATACGTTTTTAGAGATTTTAATTTGCGTTGTTATTCTGTTGCTTATCATACTTATGTCTTACTTATGTTGACGAGCGATGTGGCGCAGCGGGCGCAAATCCGCCTGCGACGCGGAGGTTGCGGGTTCGATTCCCGCCTCGGGTCAAATGTTTGTACGATCTACAAATACTTGTCTCGGGTGTTCTGGGTATTTTCTATTTATAATAAAAAAATATCTATCTAAGTATTGTATTGTATTAGGTATATATCAGTCATTTAGTTCCCATAACACAGCTATGTTTAACAGCAGCTTACCTTGGGGCTAGATGATGCTGTGTGGATTGTCCAGCATTATTTATATTTATTTATTTATTTATTTATTTATTTATTTATTTATTTATGTCTGTTTGTTGGTGAATAAATTTATTTTCTTTCTTTCTTTCTTTCTTTCTTCAAAAAACATAAGTACTCGCGCAAGTAATGAAACCTGGTATAAGCTAAACCACCCTCCATATATCCCGATTATCAAAAGATACCCACTTATTATTCGCGCGAGTCGTTTTCCTCAAATCCAGAACATAATCAGGCTAAGAACAAATATTACGCGTGTTGTAGCCGCAATATATATTCATGAATCGATTCCGCCGATGGAATCGATATGGCTGTAATATCGATATGATTGCGAATCGGCTTCATTCGCATAACGACGACTGATGGAGTTTTCCTGTACTTTCTGTGATAATGTCAATGTGGATTAAGCTTTGTTTTCTTCTATATTCTTAAAAACAATCACGTAGGTATTGTTCTCATGCCAACCATATTGTTTTAACTCGATCCTTAGCATTAACTATCTGTAGATCGTTTCTAATGGCTTTGAATAGCTTAAATGTTTGATGTGCATTTTGTTTATACTCGTAATTTGACTAAAATATTTTAATAGAACACGTTTTAGTTGGACCACGAAGAACTCACATTCCCCACAGATCAACGAACGAAATAGTTGTACATTTTAGTTGGACTACAGTTTTATATTGTCGATTTTTATCAAGCAATAAAACCTACTGCGAGGAAGAACAAATTTCTCGTACCAATATAAAACCTAGTTACTACTCGAGTCGATAAGCTCTAAGTTTTATAGCTCACTAAAACACGTGTTACTTTTACAAGCAGCTTTGTTGATCTCAGCTTGCCAAATAGCTTGCAATATAGCTCTATATTTACAAATTGAGATGTTTATAAGCTACGACGAAGCAAATAAATATATATCATTTCATTTCATTTCGAATAAAATAAGTGTTATAAGTTTAAGTCAGCAGTGTGTCTGTCTAGCTAGCTATAAAATAATAGCTCCCGAACGGGTTAACCGCTTTTTGTGTGTGTCTTCTTAGCTGTATTTGAAGATAATCAGAAAATAATTGCTCAGCTGTTTGAAGATTGTTGATGTTGTGTTAGTTTTAGTTGATGTAGAGATATTTTTAAACTTCTAATCTAAGAGTGTCTATAAAACCATAGTGAAAGCAGATGAATGTCGATGAAACGATTAAACTCTACCAAGATAGAGATTTAATTTAATATTTTTAAAATAAGAACGCCCTGCTAATCTGCTCTCACGGACAATTTTTATGAACAAATATTTTCTCGCCTATAGAATCCAAATTTCGGGTCTTTCAAATAAAAATTATTTCACATTCACATTAGATTCAAATTCAAAAGAGTTTTGCGCAATCATTCACAAAGATCATTTTGAAAAGTCTTACAAGAAGATGAATTTTCACCAGTTCCAAATTTCCGAAACCTATTTCAGCTAATTCATTAAAAATGTTTATTAATTTCCACTAGGACACCGACTACTCTCTACCAGGAGTAAATGTGTTATAATCCACCACGCTGTCCCATTGCGGATTAGATTATGTTCATTACTATTATATTTTATATTATTTAGATAATAGCAAAGGTACGTTACAAACACAAAACTCCATGAAATAAATGGTGAAACAGGCAGTAAGTTAAAGTGGCGCTCGCCAGCGATACCCCGATAATGCCTCGATACGTATGCGGGCTGCGCGATCTTTTATTATTATATCCGCATATTGACTTTGCGTTGTCTGTCCTTCCAACTTCCTCACAAAGCCACAGAATACCGGTCACTTTCATACCGCTTCCTCACTAGGGACGTAGAATATCGGTCACTTTATTATCGGTTTCTCACTGAGAATGTAGAATATCAGTCACTTTTATACCACTTTCTTATTGAAGACGTAAAATATCGGTCACTTTCGACACAGAATATCGGTCACTGTAATACCACTTTCTTATAAAGGACGTAGAATATCGGAACTCGGGAACCGTATCATTTTCCGGGATTAGAAGTAACCTCTTCTCGGTCATTATCTATCAATGGTCAATTACCTATACATTGTGTTGTCGAGATGTAGAGGAACATTTTTAATTGTTAATTGTTGAACATTTTTGTTTATTTATTTCTTTAAAACTACCAATATGTTAAATGTGTATAGTTCTCACGGCGGATCTGGGCCGTTGTGAAGTTAGCCTAGTTAGTTTCGATGCGCAATGGAGCTTTTTCAAACTAAATTGCCTTTGCACATCACAAACGGCTAACTTCACGGAAGCCTAGATCCGCCGTGCGAACTATACGCCAGCTAGTTGGAACTAGAGAAACTTTTTGACAGTGATGTCAATTATCTACCCATACAACTAGTTTCACAAACAATAAATATTTCATTTCATTTCATTTCAACAAACATCGAAACCTCCTCTTTCTTACTTATCCAAACATTCAAACAAACCTCCAAACTTTCGCATTTATAATATTAGTGTGATGTATAAATAAGAGTAGTAGAGTTCTCTGTGATAGAGCTCGTCCGGGGAAGGACTACCACCATACCTATTTCTGCCGCCAAGCAGTAATGCTCGCATTGCTGTGTTCCGGTGTGAAGGGTATGGTTTCCGGTGAAATTACTGGCACATGAGGCTTTCGATCTTAGCCTCAAGGTGGCAACCCGCGAGTGTTACCTCTGGTATTGCAAGCGTTCATAGGCTGCGGTAACCGCTTACCATCGTGTGGGCCGTAAGCTTGGTTGCCACTTCAGTTGTATAAAAAAATAATAATAATGTGATGTGATGTGATGTGATTACACTAAAGCTCGTAGTACACTGGGAGCGAGCGGAGTGGCACAAGCTGGGCGAGGAGACGGCTCAGCTCGAGACACGTGTAGCGACCGGATCGATGGGTAATGCGAGTTGGATGGGCTTGCACGCGGTGTTATGTAACGCTTTGATTCCATATTAATTGTGTTTTGGCCAGTAGATATTGCAAGAATTTGTTTGCTAAAGTTCTATTTGACAATCGATGTGGCGCGGCGGGTGAAGGTCCTGCGAAGCAGGAGTTTGCGAGATAGATTCCCGCCTTATAATAAATAAATAAATTAATAAATTGTTTATTTCAGGCAACAAATAATTGAGTATACAAAAATATTGGCCCATATTTATAAATACCTTACAGACTAACATACATAAAAATATTAAATAATACGAGTCATCGACGCTCCGATGACACACGCGCGGTGTCGTTTAGGACAAATGTTCGTAGAATCGCCAAATATTTGTTCCAGATATTCGGGGTATTTTCTATTATTTTTATTATTGTTATTTAGCTATCACTGTCCCACTGCAGGGCAAAGCCCTCCGAAGCTACCTCTCTTCGCGATCTTACGCCGTGACAGGCCATGAGCTTATTGTGAATTTGTGAGTCTATCTTTTTATGATTTTCTATGTATAATAAAAAGAAGATCTATCTATATATTGTATTGTATTAATTATATCAGTCATAGAGCTCGTCCGGGGAAGTACCTACTACTACCATACCTATTTATGCCGCAAAGCAGTAATGCACGCATTGCTGTGTTCCGGTGTGAAGGGTATGGTTTCCGGTGCAATTACAGGCACATGAGGCTTTCGATCTATGCCTCAAGGTGGCAACCCGCGAGTGATATCTCTGGTATTTCAAGTGTCCATAGGCTGCGGTAACCGCTTACCATCTTGTGGGCCGTATGCTTGGTTGCCACTTCGTATGTCACCCATAACACAAGTTCTGTTTAGCTTGGGCTAGATGGTGATCTGTGGGCTATGGATTGTTATTTTAGTACTAACAACGGTAAAGAGGTTCATTTATTTATTTTCTGGAAAACCAACAGCTTTATTGCAGTAAATTAGACAACCTTTAGCAATATAGAGCCAATCAGAGGTTCTCACGAATGTTAATAATGTTACATGTGAATGTAACATAATAAGTGATATCTCTGGTGTTGCAAGCGTAGGTACAGGCTACGGTAACCGCTTACCATCAAATAAATCGTACTTTTGGTTGCCACTTTAAGTGGTTTATAAAAAATACGATAAGTTTGTCAAATATACTAATTTTATTTAAAACAGACCATTTTTACCTGAGTTGTAGTAATGTGACCACAACGCTATAATCTTGTGCAACAAAGCGGAAAGCGCTGCATTATCATAAAGCGCTGCATTAACATAGTAAGCGTTGCAACTGACCTCAACCACCCACCATCGTGTAAACACTAGAGTGGTGCAGAGTTTCCGTATCCGTAATTCTAATCCGGATAAACTCAGTGGTGCGGTGGGTGATTGCCAGTCGAGAAAAAAATTAATTCATTTCATTTAATACAATAAAAAATCTTTGAATGTAACAAAATAAACAAACAAATTTAATTAAATCAAACAAATAAACATCTTAATCCCCGCTCCGAGACAAATGTTTGCATGATCTGCAAATATATGTTCTTGGTATAGGTATATCTGTATATATACAGGGTCTTTCGTTATTAATGCGCAATATTCAAGGAATATGTTCCACACACAAAAAAAAATATACATGTACTTTTATTTTATAACATTTTGTCTGAAAAATTTCAAGTAAATTGACTACGTTTTTTTGTGTAAACGGTGGTAAACGGTGTTGGTTTCACAATTGTTAATCTTAATTAGTTTACTTATTAGACATTAATAACATTGTGTTACTGTTTGTTTACCCAAGAGAAGTTTTGAGAAGTTTAAGAGTAGTAGAGTTCTTTGTGATAGAACTCGGGAAGGACTACCACCATACCTATTTCTCCGCTAAGCAGTAATGCTTGCATTGCTGTGTTCCGGTTCGAAGGGTATGGTTTCCGGTGAAATTACAGGCACATGAGACTTTCCATCTATGCCTCAAGGTGGCAACCCGTGAGTGATACCTTTGGGATTGCAAGCGTCCATAGGCTGCGGTAACCGCTTACCATCTTGTGGGCCGTACGCTTGGTTGCCACTACAGTTGTATAAAAAAAAAAAAAAAAAAACGTACTTTTTTTTTAGTTTATATGGGTTGTGGGCGTACGGCCCACAAGATGGTAAGCGGTTACCGCAGCCTATGGACGCTTGCAATACCAGAGGTATCACTTGCGGGTTGCCACCTTGAGGCTAAGATCGAAAGCCTCATGTACTTAGTACGTAGGTATGTATTACGAAAAAATTATGTTTAAAGTATTCTATCAGTTATTTAGTTCCCTAAGTACAAGCTCTAGTTAGTTTGGGGCTAGATAACGTCATTACCATGAATCATATGAATAGGTCTCGAAGACGCACTTGTCTTTATAATCAAACGATTTATTGACCAATGAAATTTCATGGTAGCAAAGTGCTTCGTATTTCGTTCGTGTTACGTTCGGCTCTGAAGTTTCGGATACACATTTTTACGAAGCTTTACGACATGACAGCTGGACGATACGTTTACGTTTACGATTGTCAAACAAGTTTTTCGTGCTAAGCACTCTGTTCTGTGACGTGGATGTACCTTGGCACATCCCTAGTAACTGCAATAGTGTTGTACTTACCTAGGTATTGTACATTATGTCTGCGGTGATACAGCGATCCAGCGCTACATTGTAACGCACTCAGCTTACAACTTTTCCAATAACATCGCGACGGGGGACAGTTTTCGTATTGGTGCACTCGGGGACAAATAAACCGATGACATAGATTATTTTTTAATCTTATCTTACTACAATGGGGACAAAATACATCAATGATATGGATTATTTTTTAATCTTAGTAAGATTATATATTATTTTAAACTATTTTAAACGCGAATGTTTGGATGGATAGATGTTGGTCACTCAATCACGCCAAAACCAGTACGGATGTGGATAAAATTCTGGACAGAGATAGATGGAATACCATATTTTACATAGGCTACTTTTTATCTAGGTACTACGTGAGCAAAGCCGTAAGCAAAAGTTAGTAAATAAAAAGGAAAAAAAAGGTTTTCTTTTAATTTATTGAGTAAATATTTATATAAATTTTATAAACAACTTTAAAAAAATTACTCATAATTGTTGGTTGTAAAGCTTCTTATTTTTTCTAAACATCGATTTAATAATATCTATTTGTTTAGAATATAAAGGCATGACTTTAGATCTACGTCTTAAGGTGGCATGGCAACGCGTGAGTGAGTGATACCTCTGGTATTGCAAGCCAGAGATATGCTAGATATGCTAGATATGCTACGGTACCGCTTACCATCACGTAGGCCGCAAGCTTCGTTGCTACTTGAGAAGCATGAAAACAAACCTTTTATTTTTTGACCATTTTTTGTGTCCTCAAGTGTAAGGCAATTCGGGCGGGCGGCGGCGATATTTACAAGTTATTGCGCCAGCGTAGTGCCTCTTCTTTATATAAATGTACTTTCATGTTTCAGACGGCCAGTTGATGCCTTTGTGTAGTTTCCGTGCCATCGAGTGTACTTTGGGATATAATAAAGACTAGATGTTACATTTTTTGCCTTTTGGAATAATAGGAATCGAGGACGAATTAACAAGATTCTGCGAGGTTATTAATTGGATGGGTGACCGCCACTGGTTATCTGTTCATTCAGTTTATCTGAGCGCTTCCGCGCTTCAGACGGCTACCTACCTACTATTCAGTACTTTTTTTTGCAAAATTTATTAAGTACGATGATAAACATTGTATAAAAAAAAATTTATGTAAATTACTACGTATATTATACAAAATACATTACTGATTGGCTCAACTGTTTCAGATTCAGATATCATTAAAATATCAATAAAAAAAAAACAAAGGTCCAAACCGATACATAAAAAATAAAGAACTAATTCATACTTTCTGTATATTTTCACCACCTTCGTATACACAATCAAAGCAACACTTTTAAAAATAAACCTTTCATTCTTACGTGTAAGATAAAATTATTATAAAAGGAGCATTTTCATAAGAACCTCTATAACAATATAACAGGACATAAACCGTGTAGGTAATCGTCGTAAAACTAGACATCGAGTCAGCAGAGGAGGGAATATTGGTAGATAGTGTACCGTGACTCTCGTGCTAACTTGCGATATCTTTACATTCATATCGACCGATGAGGCGCAGCGGGCGCAGGTCCGCCTGCGACGCAGAGGTTGCGGGTTCGATTCCCGCCTCGGGACAAATGTTTGTACGATCTACAAATATTTGTTCCGGGTGTTCTGGGTATTTTCTATATATAATAAAAAATATCTATCTATGTATTGTATTGTATTAAATATATATCAGTCATCAAGTACCCATAATACAGCTCTGTTTAACAGCAGCTTACCTTGGTGCTAGATGATGCTGTGTGGATTGTCCAGCATTATTTATTTATTTATTATTTATTTATTTATTATTTGAAGACGTTTTGTTGATAGATTTAGCTTACAAATCTCTCTGTTTCCAAATAATATCCAAATATTAAACGAATTTTTAGATCAAACGTAGATTTATTTTGTTAGCTTGTAATATATGTAATACATTTGTACCTACATGTAATTCAGCAATAAATATACTTTGTCTTTTTTGTTGATTTTGTTTAGATGGACATTTGATAATAGATCATGACAATCAATGTAGTAACAGCACATCCGATTTTCATGAAATTTGGACTAGTCTTAAATCGCTGAAGCTGCAAGCGGTAGCTAGAATGTTAATAATTTTTTTTTGTCTGTTATTAGAGTGATTAAGTGAATTTCGTGTTGGTTTAAAAAAAAATAAGTTATAGAGTCAACCATCATATAAAATGTATCAAATCCAAAAGTGAGCACGAACTTACGTTTGGCCAATCGCCACACTAGCAAAAACTATTAAAAATAAAAAATAAGATCTGTTCTGTTATCCGCCGCGGTGCCGGTGCCGCACCGGTGCCGCGCCGGTGCCGCGCCGCGCGCCCTGTGTATCTCAGGTCCATTAATAAAAGCGGCTTATCCCTAATCTGCGCTCATTCCTGCTTTCTGCAAATCTTTTCGCGCCAAAAAACCGCCGCCATTTTATGTCCGCGAGATTTATTGCCAGGATTAAACGCTTGATAAATAATAAAACAGTGATATTGGTAAGGTTTTTTATTGGTTAACGTGTGTGCACACTGGCGAATGTTTAGTTTCAGTCTAGTTATATTTCAATTTAAAAACTGAAAAATCTCTAGTAGGTACTATTCCACTTAACTTTTTAACTGAAGTCACACAGAAAGTCTGCTAAGCGATATAGTACCTAATAATTATATGTGTTTCAGGATATATAATAGGTTACCAGCTGAATTAAAAGATTTGAAGGGAAACCTATTTCATATAACATTGAAGAAATGGCTGATAGACAAATGTTTCTATTCAATAAATGAATTTTTAAATTATAGGGACATTGTACACTAATAATAATATTTTTTATTGTTTATTATTTTTTATTTTTTTGACATTTTTAATTTTGTATAATCATTTTAACATTACATTACATTACATTTAATATAATATTTGCATGCCAAAGATTTTGGTAGGACATAAATGAACTAATTTAATTTTAAGACCATTCATATGACATGTGTTCGTGCAAATAAATATAATTTATCATTTATCATTTATCATTTATAGATATTTTTCATCTGTTTTCTTATCATGTAATGGATTTTCGCAAAGTATCGCCTGAATCTATCAATTATAATTATTTCTAGTGTGTTAATATAAGCTACTTACGTCTGTGTAAAGACCTACTTACTTTTCCAGACGTTTTTTTTTTTTTTTTATACAACTGAAGTGGCAACCAAGCGTACGGCCCACAAGATGGTAAGCGGTGACCGCAGCCTATGGACGCTTGCAATACCAGAGGTATCACTTGCGGGTTGCCACCTTGAGGCTAAGATCGAAAGCCTCATGTGCCAGTAATTTCACCGGAAACCTTCGAACATACCCTTCGAACCGGAACACAGCAATGCGAGCATTACTGCTTGGCGGCAGAAATAGGTATGGTGGTAGTCCTTCCCCGGACGAGCTCTATCACAGAGAACTCTACTACTAAATCTGAATAACCAATCTAATATTATTTTCTGTCATTAAATTTAAAAAAAAAATCTTTTGTTGACGGTAATATTTGTTATAGGGATACCAATGTATCGAAAAGGAAAAGCAAAAAAAAACCAGTGGATTTAAAAGTAGTTTTGTATTATTTTGTCTATATCAGTTTAAAAAAAAAAACAAATTTATTACATCACTACATCATCATCATCAATCATATCTTTACAGGATAAAACCTAATACGACAGAGAGATTTACATTCAATCAATGAATACAGGTCAAAAATACATTTATTCCATTTACATAATATTTCGGTGTACCGCGTTACGATGGGCGAAAATACTTTATTTCAATAAATATATTTTTTAAACAATTGAAAAACTATGAAACGTAAAACGTCACCCCATCCGTCACAGTGTCGGTGGCTGAGCGCCCCTACCGATAGAATGAAATACTGCGGCGTCGCTCGCGGTTTTTTATCGGTTTTATTCAATTTGTTTCGGATGTGATCCGGCTTATCGGGATTCCGATACCCAGGGGGTGCCGGGGTGCGGGGTGCGGGGGGTTGAGGGGTGTACGCCGCCCTTGTGGTTCTGGTACAGAAAACAAATACTGCCTATTTTGGGATTTTTTTAAATGCTACGATTCTAAAACTCATTAACATGCGAATAAATTACGTTTTTTCGTCTACTTAATACCATTTGAGATGATAAAAAATTTAATTGGGTTATTAGCGTGTAAGTTTGATTGAATAATTTATATTATGATTTCCTAACCTAATCGGAAGTTCTCTAGCCAAAGCTTCTCTCGATTACAAAATATTCAAATATCTGGCATGTAACCAAAACATAGTTTAAAATGCACCCTTAAGGCTCAGTGCACACGATAAGAGCAAGCCGCGTCGGACGCTAGCCGCTCAAAACAGTAATACCTTAATTTAAATTTAAATGACATTGAGCGGGGCCGCGATAAAATCGGTCACATCATTACGGTTGGGGGAATGTGCGTAAATTGTGGGCGTTGTGTTGTCGCTGTTTCTAGTCGGCTTTATGGCGAACATACCTCGTTTTTGCGATAAGTAAGTAAGTAAGTTTTTATGAGTCAGGAAAACTCTGGTAAAATAAAAGCAATAAAACATATAAAAATATGTATCATGCATGGCTTATTGAGCTGGCGAGTATAAAAAGATAATTTGTAAGAAATACCAATATTTTTTGACCAAATACTTGAAGCAATTACTAGATTAAATACTTTTGTAGAGCGAAAATATTTCTAACGCTGAAGAAAATGTTTTCTTAAAATTTAATAAGGTATGGAAATAGTTTCAAAAAGAGACCAACTCGTGCATAATTTTGCGCCTTAAAAGTTAGTTGCGCTTTAGAAGTTTTTTTTTTAGTAAACTCACTAATATACTGCATTGACACATTCATCTTGTAAAATAAGTCTAGCATTAAAATGATGACTACGAAGAAAGGTAACATCAACCGAACTCCCCGTCACGTACCCGGAATGAGAGCGCGAACCGTTCTCACAACATCAGGCTAATGCCGGCTTGATGAGCGGCTTACACGCGATAAGGCGGATTACGCCGCGCCGCGCCGTGTGCACGCGCCCTTACTTTAAAATTTCAAGATTCGATGATAGGCTAGGTGTATTGGGATTTTGAGGGTGAAACGTTTAGTCGTAATGGAACAAGTAGGTACCCAAGCTACTTGTTCATTTTATTTATTTAAACGTTGTACTCGTGGTAGGTACTCGTAAGTACCTGAATTTATGAAATTATACTTTTTTTTTATACAACTGAAGTGGCAACCAAGCGTACGGCTCACAAGATGGTAAGCGGTTACCGCAGCCTATGGACGCTTGCAATATCAGGTATCACTTGCGGGTTGCCACTTTGAGGCTAAGATCGAAAGCCTCATGTGCTAGTAATTTCACCGGAAACCATACCCGTCACACCGGAACACAGCAATGCGAGCATAACTGCTTTGCGGCAGAAATAGGTATGGTGGTAGTCTTTTCCCGGACGAGCTCTATAACAGAGAACTCTACTACTCTTAACGTCTTCGTCTACCTACAAAATCAGAACATTTAAGTACATATTATTTTAGATTATTTTAAGCAAGCGAGATACTGTCTCGATAGTTCAATTGGTAGAGCACCCGCTTTGGCTTTTTTTCAAATACCACTAGAGGCGAAACTGTTTTTGGGATATTACCGATGATATTAACCAATTTTTAACAGCGCCTTTTTAGCACGTTAAATGAACTACCAAATTCCATATAAATTGACAGCTGGACGATACGTTTACGTTTACGATTGTCAAACGTGTTTGTCGTGCTAAGCACTCTGAAGTTGAATATATAATCGAGTTTGATTAGATTTTTTTTTTATTTTTGTGCTTACCTCTGGTCTCTTAAGTTATTTTCTCCAAAATATAATTCCAACTTTCTTAATTACGAAATAAGAAAACTCTCACAATTTAATATCAAAGGTAGGAATACATTAGTCAACCGCGACAAAAGTTGCAAATTAAAAAAAACCCACTTCTCTCCCGGGGGGCCGCTATCAAAAATCTCTGTCGTTTCATTAACTAAAACAAAAAAAAGTAAGAAAATACTGTCACCGAAAGAGCACAGATTAAATTTTAAGGGTACTTTTCTAAATTAATTATTAAGGGAGGGAAAAAATTAAATGTTAAAATTACAACAAGATTCGCCTTAATTATGTCCAGGGGTGTCGTGGGGGTGGCACTAATTACATTTTCTTAATTTGCAAAGTTCGAGTCGTTCCTGCATTCGGACTTGTAAGGTTTTTGTAAATTACCTCTGTGATTTGTACCTATTGGGAAAGTTTAGGTTTTCACTGGAATTTCCATTCGGCAGTTTCGTCACAAAACAGATATTAGTACCACGGTTTGGTGACAAAATCACTATAGCACACTAATATTAATAATTCTACTTAAGTAGTATTATAAATACGAAAGAAGGGTGTGTGAATGTGTGTAACGTATCTTCATGACGACTTTACCAATTGTGATATTCGGATCGTAGATAGCTAAAGCTGACATACCTATTAAAAATTTAATTTAATAATTTTTTAGCTTCTTTATTATTGATTATAATTTGATTTTTCTAATTTTGTTTAATTATTGGTTAGGTTTGGCATAAATAATGTTTGTATGCTAAATAGCAGAATCTAGAGATACATAATTTTCACAACACCTTAATGTAACTATTACCATACCTGGATTCACAAACAATAAATGATTTATGATTTAAAGTCCTGAAATAACAAATAATCTTTTACCTCAGGAAAATGTACTGTTCCTGTGGGATAGCATAAAAACTAGTTTATAAACTCTTAGCATAAAAACTGTAAAAACGCGGGTGAATCCGCGCGGGTCAGCACGCATTTTGGATAGATGGATGGATGTTCGATACTTAACCTCGCATGGAAGGCTGAATAAATGTAGATGAATGAAAAAAAGAAAGTTTTTTTTTTTTTTTTTTTATACAACTGAAGTGGCAACCAAGCGTACGGCCCACAAGATGGTAAGCGGTTACCGCAGCCTATGGACGCTTGCAATACCAGAGGTATCACTCGCGGGTTGCCACCTTGAGGCTAAGATCGAAAGCCTCATGTGCCAGTAATTTCACCGGAAACCATACCCTTCATACCGGAACACAGCAATGCGAGCATTACTGCTTGGCGGCAGAAATAGGTATGGTGGTAGTCCTTCCCCAGACGAGCTCTATCACAGAGAACTCTACTACTCTTAAAATTTATAATTAATAATTATTATCAGAACAAAAATTTATTTGAAGAAAACCGAATTTCAAGTGTTTGTTAAACCATTTTGTAAGTTTGCAAACTAAATACAATTCAGCAAAGTGGTTTCAAGCAACCTCATTGCAGATAATATTTTTGTTATGAACGCACTGTACCAAAATAGTTCTCAAAGACAGATCCAAGCAGACAATAATGATTATCTGTTCAGAGTAAGAGTAGCTAACACCCCCCGCGCCCAACTACATTAACATTTTATGCTTACTTAAAGTAAAGGGTTGTATTTTTTCATCGCCCAACAGAGACTGGAGATAATACTTTTTATCGCTTTAATATCTTTTGTCTTTTCTAATTTGCAAATGAGTTTTTTTAATAACGTCGAATTTGTAGGCTCCGGGCCGAGAGGGAGATTTCTACTAATCCTTTTATGATTTACGACTGAAGGCGGTAAATGAAGTTTCAGGTTTTTTGTTTATTAGAATCAACCTTTTTAAATTTTGGAGTATCTTAAATATTTACATTCAATATTAAATACAGAGATATTAAACAGAAACAGTTTTTGTAATTATTAGTTAAGATATATTGAACTCATTAATTGCAATGTGTTCATATGCTTGCTGAATGGCGCTGTGTATATTGTCCGCTAACGTTTATCATTTCAATTTGAACCTGTAATTGAGGTGACATTCACCTTGATAGCGCGCTAAATTATAATTGTGTATGTTGTTGGTTTGTTGGTTCAACTAAAAAATAAAATATATAAGAGATTGTTGTTCAATTTTAAATATTTTGTTCTATTAAATTCAGCACAATTTTTATAATTTTTTAACAATGATGACGAATTTACATAAAAATTAAAATAGACTGCCAATGCACAGTGCACCATAAAACCCATTCTGTATTATTCAAAAAAATATTTGTCTACTAAATAAAAAGCACATCGCATCCAAACAGATAAATTCTAACGTGGGGCAATAAACAAAAAACATTTTTGCATATCAATGCATACATTGCTGGGTACGGGGAGTTTTATTCTTTTATCCATTAGCGTGAGCGGCGATCGATCACGCGCGGGCCAATTTACCCATCGGCCACAAATTCCTCAGCGTCCGATGGTACAAACAGATAGTGCTATTGTGAGAGCTGTGCTTGCAGCTCTATGTCATTTATCTAGTGTCTCTGTCTGACATGTAGACAAAGGATACCATTTATTATTCTAAAAACAACCTTTTACCTCGCCCAAACATCAGTGGTTTTAGTGATATTTTGTTATAATAAGTATTTCAATGATAAACTAGCATGCCCGCGACTTCGTTCGCGTGAAGTTCGGGTGTTTTTTTGAGATAAAAATGTAGCCTATGTCCTATTCCGGGTCAATATCTAACTATGTTTTTAATATCAACTAAATCGGTTACATGGTTTCGAATTAAAGAGGAACACATCCATCAAAACATCCAATCTTTCGCATTTATATTATTAGTGTGATAAATCAAAAGTAAACTGGTAGTAGGTATTTTAAGCAAGAGTCCGTCTTAATGTGTACCACCGTAGTGCCAAAATAATGCATCCAAGCAGTAATGAGAAAGCTGTGCTATGTTAAAGTTTAAAGGGCACTGTAACCAGTGTATATCTATTTTAGAGTAGTAGAGTTCTTTGTGATAGAGCTTCTCCGGATAAGTACTACCACCATACCTATTTCTGCCGCAAAGCAGTATTCTCGCATTGCTGTGTTCCGGTGTGAAGGGTATGGTTTCCGGTGTGATTACTGGCACATGAGGCTTTCGATCTTAGCCTCAAGGTGGCAACCCGCGAGTGATACCTCTGGTATTGCAAGCGTCCTTAGGCTGCGGTAACCGCTTACCATCTTGTGGGCCGTGAGCTTGGTTGCCACTTCAGTTGTGTAAAAAAAAAAACTATTTATCAAAAAAAAATATTTACTATGACGACTTCAGTGGCGCGGTGCCCGATAGAGAAAAAAGAGGTTGCTGGTTCATTCCCAATCAAAACAGATCAGAATTATCAATGATTGGTAGATTAGTTTGTCTGGATGTGAATGTGAACATACATCAAGCTCCACTGATTCACATTACCCTACAAAGACGCCATAATCCCATCGCACATCAGAGCACCTCAATCGACTTACTAAATCAGCTTTATTATTCACTGCATTATATTTATGCCTTTTCATGTGCACACGGCTAAGACCGTGTACATTAGTGTAGCGACACATCTGCAGATCATTCTTGGAAAACACTCCGAGCATATATTCAACCGAAAATCCGCGCGGTACGCTTCGCAGATTGAGCTACACTTACGCGCGTTTTAACACTATAGGTAGAGATGACCATATGAGAGCAATAAATAAATTGAGTATTGAGTATGACATGTCAGCGCACGCTTGCATGTGTACACCACAGAACTATATTGGAGTAGAATGAATGAGTGTATGTACCTCGTGTGCCGAAAAGACGGACTAAGTAAGGGCTAAGTAACTTCTTTACTCGCCGCGAAACTCAGTCTGCTCCCAACCGGGGGCGGTGTGGTGTGGCAGTGCCTAGAATCTGTTTGCCGCGCTTATCGATGCTTGTAAATTATTCATTTCCGCGTTGCTTATGTTTTCTATAACTAAAATACATTTGTGTGTAAAAGACAAATACGCAAAATGTTACACGCTCGGTTACCATACAAATCGACGAACTCTTTAATTCTACACACCTTTTGACAGATATGTCTATATACTTAAAACGCGCATTGCCGGAGCGCGTGATTAAAAGCGTCTAATGTGAACACAGTCTCAGCGTGGTCACAGATAACAAATGGTACTTTGATGTTATTAGAATAGAATAGAAAAATACTTATTTGGGCCACACAATAAACAAAAATAACAATACAAATTAAAACTAAACTATTGCGACGAAAAAAGGCAGCCACTCAGCATGTGCACAGACTTAATGTGTCTGTAGCGCTGATTAGAGATTGTTGTAAATAATTTTAAGAGTAGCAGAGTTGTTTGTGATAGAGCTCGTCCGGGGAAGCACTACAATACCGAGCTGAAAGCAGTAATGTAATGCCTGCTTGTTCAAACCGGTGAAATTATTGTCACATGAAAAGTAAGTTCGCATAATCAATGGCCAACTTAGCTGGTGACGGGAGTTAATAGACCATCTGAATCTGAACACATAAGACTTGGATCTGAGCCGTATGCTCGTTTGATAAAAGGTATATTAAAATAGCAATGGTAACCGTCTACATGGGACAAGGCGCAGTGAGTAGGTGGCCTTAATGAGCTAATCATAAGTTAGGTTCCTGTGTATAATTAATACACACCCATGTGAATGTAAGATAGATTACAACACATGTAAATTTAATAAAATAGCGACTTATCCCGACTTTGCACGGGTAGACATAAAATATAGTCATTGTTACTCAAGGATAATGTAGAAAATTTGAAATCGGGGCAATAGTTTTTGAGTTTATTCGTTACAAGCAGTCCGTCCCAGCTTCGCGCAGGTGTATTGAAACCGCACCAGTGCAAAGCCGGGGCGGGTCGCTAGTAATAAATATAGCTTATGTTACTTAGGGATAATGTAGCATTTTAATGTTGAAAGAATTTTTGAAATCGGATCAGTAGTTTTTGAGTGACAAACCAAAATACAAATATACAAATCTTTCGTCTTCATATTGATAGTATAGAAGTATAGATATACATTAGGTAGGTACGTATGGAATTAATTTATATGTAGATACCTACCTAGGTACTTTAATAGTATGGCAATTCCGCAAGAATCAAACCTGCATTTTTCGCGACTCAGCTGGCTAAATTGTCGCATGGGTCGCATTCGATCGTGTCGCAGGGGTCACAAAAATACTTATTCTTTTTTCCTAGTTTTTATTATTTTTGTTCATCTTTTTTTTTTACTAAAACTAGATATTTGTCCGGTTCGAAGGGTATGGTTTCCGTTGAAATTACAGGCACATGAGACTTTTCATCTAACATCTCAGGGTTGTAACATGCAAGGGATAACTATTATGTTGCATGCTTACATAGGCTACGGTAACCGCTGACCATCAAGTGGGCCGTACGCTTGGATACCACTTTAGTAGTATAAAATATATATATATATATATATATATTTACAGGTTACAGTCGATTGCCCAAAAAACTCGTTCGCCTCCAATATCGCTTAAATAGTTACTTTGCCTTCGATCGACTAACACTTGCGGTGAAAAGTTAAAATTTAGTTGGTTTTGTACAAGTATCTGCCACACTCATTTACGTAGTGCAAATAAATGCGATCTACCTAACTGTATACTTATTATGCAGAAATAAAAACATCTACTTTATCTATCTATGCATACAATCAAACAATATTATCTCGTGATTCAGCGACGCAATAAATTGCAGCAATTAACAAAGGCCAGGCCCGTCCACACGACGCGACAAATCGCCGCAACTGAACCAGAAAAGGGTGCGATAAGTCGCGTGACAAATGATACGATGCGTGCTAATGATGCAGCGAGATCTGGGGAGTCAGTAACACTCATATCTGACCTTTCCTGTTGAAGGCAGGTTAACAACCCGCTTCTGTGATATAAAAAATAAATAAATATATATTGGATGGGCATTTTTTACATGCCATCTAGCCCCAAGCCAAGCCAAGCTTGTACGTGTACATTGAACCCAGATAACTGATTAAATAATAAATAAATAACCTTAACTTTAACTTTATTTATACATTTTTTCTTAGTGCTAATACAATTTTAAGAAATGCTAGTAGAAAAATGCTATTATTTAATATTACTTATGACCTGATATTACATCATACATGTATATTAAAAATTAATTCCCTCATAATTTTTATGCAATAAATGATACTGAATACTGAATAATGAGAAACACCCAAACCAGGAACAATAACTTGCAGTATGTAGAAATTTGTTGCATATTTGGGGATCGACTACGCAGCTTCTTGGTTCTCAACCGGGCACTCTACCAATAACTTATTCGCAAATAATTTTTAAATTTGTAAACTTGTGAACTGCCAAAGTCTTCAGAAGACGGATAGCAGTAGTTATAACTCGGCCGTTCGTAGCCGCGTCACGTGCGCCCGTGTAGAGAGCACCTAATTTATCTCTGCGTATTGACAGCTCGCAATATTGCCGCAAACATACAGAGCGGTGGGTAAATAACTGTATTATTGAAAAAAAACCTAAAAAGCTTATCGATAAAAACATACGCGGTACGTCTGAGAACAAAAGTTTTTTTAATTATTATTATTATTATTATCAGCCTGTATCATCCCACTGCAGGGCAAAGGCCTCCCCATCCCCCTTCCATATAGTACGGTCATGTGCTTTTAAGGACCAATCCTTATTAAATGAGTCCAGGTCATCCCGCCATCTAAGTCTGGGTCTGCCACGATGTCGTCTTCCGTCGTTGGGGGCCCACTCCGTTGTTAATTTTGCCTAGAGATCATTGGACATGACATTGACATTGTGACATCACATCATTTTTTAATTATTAGTTTAAAATATTTAAGGAATAGGCTCCTGTTTTACTTAAGGACCTCTTAAAAAACAAAAAAATTACAAACAATGGCTGTGATAGAGCAATAATAGTAATTTGAAAAAGTTTGCTTTTTTATGTGATGTTCTCGACGCATAAAATTCAATGGAAACAAAGAGCGGTGTGAGTTGCAGAACGTAAATAATATTTATTTTACGATTTACATACATTTACATTACGTAGCTTTTTTTACATATTAAGTTTTTCTGGTCAAATTATTAGTTATTATTGTCGGAAATCGAGACGGGAGCGCGGCTGCGGCGGTTAACACAAAATGTAAGAAACCTATTCCTTAAATGTTTTAGAATCCCATTTTACAGAATTTTGACCTACGTCATAACTACGTCTCAGGATGACAATGCGCGCTCGAGATACTTCTGTTTAGTATTAATGATTATGATGATTATTATCACAAACTTTTTGTGAAATAACATAAATCAGTCAGTTTCTACTCAGTTTTTTTATACAATTACGGTGTTGGTTGCTTTATATTACTTAAACCCGACACGTTCATTACCCTTATAATAAAATTATAATGCTATAAATACGGAATACTGAATTCTGAGTATGAGCGTGCATAGGCTGCGGTAACCGACTGTTTACCGTGGTCGTATATTTATTTGCCATAAGTGGTATAAAAAGGAAACCTTGCGCAACTGAACCGTTTATCACACTTATAAATAGTTAGTTACAACTCTAACAAGTCGTTAGTATCGAGTGCTCAGTATTAACTCCCTCCTCACAAGTTTACTGCTCATACATTACGCGAACAACCCTATAAAACTTAATAAAGCCGTTATCCAACTCATTCAAATTAATTACCTGTAACTAGAGTTGTATCGGACAACCGGCGAAAAACGACCGGCTTTTTTCGCCGGGTTGGTTCTGAAAATGCTACATGATCTTGCTCTGGTGATGGAGTTAATAGGGCGCTTATAGGTCCCCGTCATGGCCTAACAACTGAATAAAATACTTTATTTAAAGAAGTAATGTTTGCATTGCTGTGTTCCGGTCCGAAGGGTATGGTTTTCGATGAAATTACAGACACATGATACTTTCGATCTACGTCTCAGGGTGGCAACCCGTGAGTGATACCTCTGGTATTGCAAGCTCCCATAGGCTGCGGTAACCGCTTACCACTTTGTGGGCCGTACGCTTGGTTTCCACTTTAGTTGTATAAAAAAAAACAGAAACCCCGTCATGGCTTAACATAATAAAATACTTTGTTTAATTATATTAACTAAATAAAAAACCTGCTGACTGAGTTTGACATACTATTTACCTAAACCTTACCCAACAATTTTATTATGATAGATTGTATTTATTTTATTTATTGAAAATAGTTTATTATACGTACTTAATGTCATTAGTTATTGAAACAGAGACTACTAGTAACTCTTATTATTAGTGTTCGAATGAACTACACTACACTTTATTATATTTACGTACAAGAATGTATACTTACATTCGATTAGATTTATTTAAAAAATTTTGACCGGACACAGATCCTAATAGCCGGTCCCAACCTTCCTAGCTGAAGACAACATGGCCGCCGACCGAAAGCGCATTATCTCAATCAAGCCATTACAAGCTCCTGTGAAAAATAATAGTTATACATAATTACCTCACCCTCCGATCGAGACGGCATACCTTAAATAGCACAAGTTGAAAAGAGACAGCCATATGTCTCGCGGTTTGCTCGAGCACTTAAGTAATTGAAAGGAGCGAGAGAACTTGGGGAAGATGAAAATAATATTATAAGTAAATGTTATGGCGTCTTTGAATGCCTTGTTCGGTTACCTCGTAAATGTTTGTCAATGTTTGCCCTATTATAAGGAAGGGTTGAGAGTTCAAATAATATTGTTATTGACATTATACAAGTAGTTGAAATGTTTCTTAACAACTTATTAGGTACCAAAGCTATAAGGTGCTTAGTCAATTCGCTAAACAGTACCTTGCTTAGCGAATTGACTAAAGAAGCACCTTATTCATAAAAGGAACTTTAAACTGTAATTTTCGCGGCTCGCTTAGTATTACCTTACCTTGTTATTTCTTCCATTTTTATGTCAATCAATAAATACAATGATCTTATTTATATATATTATTTATATAGACAAACCGCTCTAATGCCATTTTTCAATAAACAAGATATATTTTTTTTATAGACACCTAACAGTATAAGTATTTACAATAAAATCAAATTTACTCAGGCAATAACTGAAGGATATTGAAGAAAAAGCAGCACGATTTCAGTTTCAGCGGGAGTTTATTGAGATGCACAGAAATAGCGTAGCGTGGCGTGAGAAGCAAGCAGAAGAAGGAACGAAAAAATACAAGTGACATTCCATTTATCGAGCTGTCTGACAGATGACATTGACATTCATTTCTATTGAGTTTACATGTTACACAACAATAACATGAACCCGCGAGGATTGTCTTTGGCTATCTTGTCAAAACGACATGGGTCTTTCCATTTTAATTATTTTTCTCGTGTTATTTTAAGTTTTGTTGCGTAAATTTGGTGGCAGTTTATCCAATTTAACTTGTTTACTTAGCACAAGTGTAAGTAATTGAAATGGAGGGGTGATGTTGGTTGGTAATTTAGTCAAAGACTTTCCAAGAGAATTTGGAAAGAAAAGTCATCGTTTCTTTCCAAATTTCGTTTGTTTACGTTGCTAAGCGACAATCAAACTAATACACTTGACACTGGCAAAATTGTGGCAAACTAGCCACAGAGGCCATAAAAGAAAAAAGAAGAACATGAACCCGCAATCTTACGCTTGATAAGCGGATGTGCAGATAGAATAAGCTAAAGGGGTATCATCAAACAAAAACACAACGTCAGTAACCGTAGAAGTTGGTTTCGTCAAATAAAACCACATCTTCTAACAAAAAACGTTCACAAAAGGACTGGATACTGCTAGATCTTTTCCCTCCTCAATCCAGCCTCCCAGTATCATAAACTATTTACTCCATGTTATGTAACATGAAAACGTAAAACACATAATCCTCATTTTTCCGCCCATCAAGTTTTCCATAATAAAAACAAATGGAGCAATGATAATGCGAATAAATTACTCTATTGTTGTGTATCTTTCTTATACAGGGTGGCCAATTGACAGTGGGTGGGTCCTACCAGAAGTAAAATGGTAATTTATTAAAAAAAACTTCATCACCTATCGTCTATCAATGATATGACGATCGATTTCAATTCATCATCTACTAACTTTCTGCGACCGTTTTAACTTCATCGGTTTGTCAAAAACGTTCTACATTTCGTTTTCCATTTCGCATGAATTAAATTTTACACACAATATAGGTTTTTATAGCAATGTTCTTCTTTTTGTAGCGTTTAAACTCATCATTTTTATTCTAGAGTTAAACTTTTGTAACTTATTTATTCTAGAAAAGCTGACCAGCGCAGTTCCACTCGCGTTATTTTTCTCACTTTCCTTCCCTGGACTCACACATTTTAAAAGTAAAATTAACTAAATAGCTGCTGCCAAACCAGCTGTTGTTAAATTTTGGCTAGACTAAGGCCACCCTGTATACTGGCCATCATGTAACTGTGATGTTTTCTTGTTTTGTTCGTTTTTTTTATAGTTCGCGACGATGTATCGACTTTGTCGATTTATTTTATACGTTGTAGCGCTGTCGTAAAACTAAATTGATCTGAGTATATTAGGCTGTAGATATAAACAAGTAAATTGTGTTTACTGTACTGTTACAACCTTGTAAAAGTATGTACTATTCAGAAGAGTTTGACCGTTTAGTATAGGGAATACTTAAATCAAAATTAATAATGAAATAACAATTATTTACTTAAGTAGTACCTACTACCTACAAACATACCTTACACTACCGAAAAGCCGTATAATATTTATATATAATAATATATATTTTTATACAATATATAATGTATTACTTTCAAATATCTATGTTAGCCGTTTCCATAAAAATCTAAGAGAGTCTTCGTCCAAATCACAAACCAACACTTTCTATTTCAATTGTTTACGTTTGTACTAAGATAATAAGCTCGACTATTGTTAAAAATACCAACGAAACTTTACAATAAAACCAAAACTACGTTACGTTTAGCACAATAGCCCCCCTGGTAATGAATCGCGTCGGCACAGTGCCAGAGAAAAGCCTAATGAAATGCTACACACGTATACAACTTATATACATTTGTCTTAATTATTTAACTTGCAGTTTCACTAGGCTCTGTCCACGCAAAATTAATGAAAGCTAATAAAATAAGTTCGAATGAGTCAGTGACCAACTCCGGCAATATAAAAATATGATAGATATTATAAATGCGAAAGTTTGGATGTTTCGATGTATGGATGTTTGGATGTATGTATGTAAAGTAAGAGTAGTAGAGTTCTCTGTGATAGAGCTCGTCCGGGGAAGGACTATCACCATACCTATTTCTGCCGCCAAGCAGTAATGCTCGCATTGCTGTGTTCCGGTTCGAAGGGTATGGTTTCCGGTGAAATTACTGGCACATGAGGCTTTCGATCTTAGCCTCAAGGTGGCAACCCGCAAGTGATACCTCTGGTATTGCAAGCGTCCATAGACTGCGGTAACCGCTTACCATCTTGTGGGCCGTACGCTTGGTTGCCACTTCAGTTGTATAAAAATAAAAAAAATAAAAATGTATGTATGTATGGATGTTCGGATGTTTGGATGTATGTTACTCTATAACTCGACAACCACTGAACTGATTTGGCTGAAATTTAAAAAAATAAATAGATAATGACCGGTACGCTTGATTGCCATTTCAGTTGTATAAAAAAAAAATGCTCGTAGAGATGAAAAGAATACTCCAAAACTTCCAAGTGATGTTAGTGAAATCCTTTTTGCAGTGATTGTGTAAGCTGTGTGAATTTACGCATGGTCTTACTTTCAGAAAGCTCTCAGTCTAAAAGCATTTTGCAAAGTTGCAAGTAAATAGAACAGTTCAATATTAAACCGACCAAAGTCTGTGAAAACACCGTAAAAGCTGAAATATGTCTGAAAACTCGAATTACGGAGTTTGTACAACAAGCCAAATATAAGGAGCGGGCAAACAGCATGTGAACCTAATCGCCTCGCCCGACATAATAATGCCTCATTAAATACCGCCTTTTAAGTCGCAACGCAAACTCCCCTCTCACTCCCTCTTACCCACCTACAGGCAACCCACAAGATAGAGACGGAGATAGTAGCCATGTTCCACGGTAATTAAGGGTCGTTTTGCAAATTACACGGTACTTAACCACCCATATAACGCTCATTAATCAAAGAGACCACTTTCACTTCTCTTTTTAGCTTGTTGTTAAACAGTATTTTCGTCTCGTTCTTCCGGGTGGTTGGAAGGTAGACAGGAGTTTAATTAGGTCATAAATACATTTTCATGATTAGAGGCTATTCGGGATCCTTCGGGAGCAGATGTCGAAGTATTTATAAAGGAATCTCAGATGTTCGGGACGGCTCAAGGGTTTTGTCGATGATCGCTATGCTAATATCATGGAAGTTGATTTTGTGGGCTTTCTCTTGTTTACAAAAAGTTTTTATTGTATAATTAGGACTTTTAACTCTGAACTTCGATTTGTACTAGCGAAAGTGTAATGTATTACTCAATAACCATTTAATACAGCCAGCATGTTGGGAACGCTTCCGTCTGGCAGTGATTTGGATCAGTTGAGCTATCTATAGGTCGTTTGTAATGGTCTTTAGATGGCTCAACTGTTTCATATGTATTTTGTATATTTTGTAATGTAATGTAATTATGTACATATTTTATTTTGTTTAATAGATATATACACAGAAGAATTATCAAAAGTGTTGCAACTTTTTTGTGCAATTTGTCAAAGTAGACAGACCGCTGGCTAGGTGACAGATGGGAATAATCCTAATATTTTTAGAATATTTATAAGGTACTCGAGTTTTTAAGAGAAAATATACAGAATAAAAAAAAAACATAGGTACATTATGTATGGAACGTTTGTCAGGTTGATAATGATTATCCCTGTATATTATTTGAAATTGAAAACTAGCTAACCAATTATTTCTCCAACAGGTCTGGTTCCAAAACAGAAGAACAAAATGGCGGAAAAAGCACGCCGCCGAAATGGCGACCGCGAAGCGCAAGCAAGAGGAGCTCGGTGAGGAGTGTGACGATCAGGAGCAACATGACGAGTGCAGCGACGAGGACGACGCGAAGCGGCCTAGGCTCGACTTACACCAGCACATCAGCCACCACGCCCTGCCGCACCACCGCCAGTGATCCTTACCCCCGGCCGGCACCGGAATGATCCCTAACCGACGCGAGCTCGACTTACGCGATCATTTCGACGCATGCGCCAGTGATAGTGACGCTAAAAACGATGCCGACAACGAAGTGAACAGTGCCAGCACGCGGAGCGAAGACTTCGATGAGAAGTTCGATAGGAATTTCAGCTCGCAAAACTATAAGTTCGAAAACGATCGGTACGATAGCTGCTACAGTGTATACCCCGAGTATCTAGTGCCGAAGACGTTCTGTAAGGAATCTAACGATGTGCCATTCGACCTGTCTAACTGGCAGGTCAAGTCTAAGTTTGAACCGAGCGGGTCGAAGTTTGATCCGAGTTCCGATGACCGTGAATTCGTTAACGCCAGTGAGTCGAGTGAACGTAACGCGAGTGATCCGAACGATACGAACAATGCTGAGCAAGGCGATCAGAGCGATCAGCCGATCAACTTTGCGTATTATCATTTCTAAGTTTGTGATTGATCTGTAAATAGTCAGTAGTCTGTGAATAGGTAACTTATTTAGATTTTACATGATTATGATTAGCTGTAATATTGTAAAGTTAAACCCTTTGGTGCCAATTTTTATTTACTAAGTATTTTTGCCAACAATAATGTCATTTTTTTTTTAAAAACTTTATTTTTTGTCTAAATTTAAGACAAAATATGGGTAAATTCAGTTCCTTTTCACTGTTAACTGATTACGTGTACATAATTAATGATAAATAATGATGGCCGATATATTATAAAATACTTTATCACATTTTATCTGTTAATTTTGTGAATATACTTATGACTAAGGTACGAAATTAAATTTAAAAAGTAAAAGTCAAAGAATTTTTTTAAAGTTGACGCTAAAACGCGAAATGCAATTTATGTTTAAAATAAATTATAAGTGTAAATAAATATTTAAACGAATTTAACAACAATTGTAATTATAGTACCTAATACTTATGTCTAGTTACGACCACGCAAAATATTATTGACGCAAAATTATGGAAATTACCTTAAAAAATATAATATCAAACAAATACTATGCCAATACATTACATTGCCTACTATTTATCATTGTTTATTATGATTTTTATATCATTAATTAGTTATTGAGTATTTTCGAGACGGTGTAGAAAAAAATACATAATATAATTTAAACACTAAATAACCATAACAAACAATTTTATTAGTGAAGTTCGTGTGTAATTTTTGAAAACCTGTGAACGTAATGTTATTTTTTACGTAAAATATGTACACAGTTTGTATGTGTTGGCATATATTTGGCATTATAAAAGTAATATACAAACTGTAAGCCCTTCAAACTTATTTATATAATAACATTAAGTATATTATAATAGAAAAGAGCTTCGAAAAGTTACAGAATATTTGCTTGTAATCGCACAAAAACATAGAAATACAGTTATCTGCTTGTAATGAACCCACAATTACTACATTTTAAATGAAATAAATGAATATTTTAAATAAACCATGTCTGGAATTGTGAATATGAGGCGTGGGCAGTCATGTGGTTGAAATAAACGGTTAGTCAAAATATTGTAATGACATATTTTATTTATATTTAAACCTGATAGGAAAACATGATAGTGGATTCATATTGAATACTTTGCGAGGATACATTTCTATAGAAAGAGAGCCAAATGGTAGAGCTATGGGGGAGTTGAGCAAGATGGGACGGGTTCGATTCCCGCTGCGGGTCAAATATATAGCCCAAAACAAATCGAGGGCTTTTTAGTAAGCTACTTAAAAGCTTTAAAGCTCTGCTAAGCTGAGGTAAAACTTCTCATCATTTGACACCTTAGAGTAAGTCTTAAAAAACGGCCTCAGAATACCATCGTTAGTAATGCTGAAGGTGGAGTAAAGTCTTCAGAAGACTGGTAGACACGAACCTTTTATAAGCATAGAAGTTTCATTGAATGATAAGACTCTTCAGCAAGAATCCATCTTAGTGCGTACCATCGCAGTGCCAAAAATTCTGCCTCAGAAGCATTAGTGTGCATTACTGTGTTTAGGTTCGAGGTGCACTGTAGCAAGTGAAATTACTGGGTGATTCTTGGGGTAACGAACGCAGTGCCACGCAGAACTTTAAGTTTAAATCTATAGATAAATAAATAAATAAATAAAGCTGGACAATCCACACAGCATCATCTAGCCCCAAGGTAAGCTGCTGTTAAACAGAGCTGTATTATGGGTACTAGATGACAGATATATACTTAATACAATACAATACATAAACAGATATTTTTTATTATATATAGAAAATACCCAGAACACCCGGAACAAATATTTGTAGATCGTAAAAACATTTGACCCGAAGCGGGAATCGAACCCGCAACCTCCGCGTCGCAGGCGGACCTGCGCCCGCTGCGCCACATCGGATAGATAGATAGATACATAGATGACACTGACGATGCAACAGTTATAAGTCAGGGTAGCCCATAACAAGCCTAGCTTATGCTCTGAAATATTTTAGGTTTCAATCTATCTCTGTGCCAAATTTCATCAAGATCATCTTAGCCATTCTGGCTTGATTTAATAACAAACATCTATCCAACCACCAATCCAACAGACTTTTGCATTTATATGAATAATAAGGAAGTATTATATTTTTATACTAAAATGTTATGATTATTTCAAATGACACTAAGTTATTACTGACGTTATTATGACGAGCGATGTGGCGCAGCGGGCGTAGGTCCGCCTGCGACGCGGAGGTTGCGGGTTCGATTCCCGCCTCGGGTCAAATGTTTGTACGATCTACAAATATTTGCTCCGGGTGTTCTGGGTATTTTCTAATAAAAAATATCTATCTATGTATAGTATTGTATTAAGTATATATCAGTCATCTAGTACCCATAACACAGCTCTGTTTAACAGCAGCTTATCTAGGGGCTAGATGATGCTGTGTGGGTTGTCCAACATTATTTATTTATTTATTTATTTATTACTATATAAATAAGTATGAATTTCTCGACGTCTATATTACTATACCAATGAATGATTATGATTTATATTATTATAATTATGAAGTAAGAAGCAAGATTTATAATTTTATTGTAGTATATGCAACTATGAAACTGTTAGTCTTTGTTCATTGACTTGAACAGTACTTAGCGAGCCGCTAAAACTACAGTTTTTTTTTATGAATGTACAGATTCAAGTAACAAGTAAAAAGAAGCGGTAAATTCAATTTCAGTAGGTACCGTACACATTTAATAGCACAAAATAAAGCCTTTTCTAACGTCACGCCCCGTCCAATTTCAACCCCTAGTACAGCATTCAATCCGATACTAGCGTACCCTCTTCCTATCGATAGTAAGTACATAGGTACCTATCGACCAAGGAGGCGCGAGCAAAAATCGCGACGCGTCTACCGTTGCCATGGCAACAGACCGACGAGTGAAAAACCACCCTAAATATGAGGTAAGTAAGTTGATATTGGAACGAACAAGATAATCTTGTAGTGCTTGTAGCTATAAATGTAAAACAGTTTTATGGAAAGGCGCTTGTACACGAATGCGGTATGCCGCTATTACTTAATTACCTATTCAAATAAGTATGCTTAGATATTTGCACGATAGAAATAAACAGAATTTCTATGCTTCGGGCGGCCTAGAAACTCTGTCGGCAGAGATGGCCACTGACTCATACGAACAAACGAACGAACACAAAAAATTGTAGTAGCAGTTGTAGGAAATTTCATATATTTCATAACTTTAAAGTACCTACACTTTAAAGCTACCACTATAGAGTGCATTCTTAATTCAATTATTAATTGTTTTGTTTCATATCTTTATTCGTATAAAAGTTATAGATAAGGTTTAATCACAATTAGTATTATTGCTCGTAAAATTTTGACTTTTGAACAAAAAAAAAAAAAATCACGAGACGACTATGAATGCCATCAATAGTCGTAAAGTGATGCACTCACAAAGTTAAGTTATAAAGTTCTGGGTGGCACTGCACTGCGCTTGTCACATATAGACAGTTATTTAAGTTAAGACCATTGTATTTGTTTTTCTTTTGGAAAATAAATGATTTGATTTGATTTGAAAACCGATACGTCACGGACATTATCATAATGCTTATGAACTTAATTAACTCTGCGACTATCCGACGGGGCCGGCGGCATGTCACGTAGCCTACAACTTCGTTTGCAAGCACATCGAGTGAGAGAGAGAAAGAGCTTCTTCTAAAGGTTTCAACGATAAGGTGCGTCTACCTTTTATTTATGACTCCATTTTAAAGTGCGCTTGAATCACGTAATGCTGTTACGACCCAGGACGTGCTAGGCTAGGCATATTTATGTCCGTCTTCATGCTTATCCGGTTTACTCTTAACCGGCAAGATGTTACCGAGAAAAAAATCAACCTTGAGAAAGATAAAACTAAATTACTAAGATTATAAAAGTACCTAGGTATAGAGTTCAAAGATTGAATCATATAAATGAAAAAAAAAATTGAAACGTTTTTAGTATTTTTATTAATGTAAAGACGATACTAAGAGTTGGACTACTGGAAGTTATGTTTTACTGATCAGTCTACTGGGAACAAAGTTCCCAATGCTCTTACTAGTAAGTTGATTGGGAACTGGTAAGACTACTGGAAATAGCCCATAATTTTAAATAATTATATAAGGAAATATATACTTAATATATATTTTACGGAAAGTTCACAAATCCTCATCAAAGCTTAACATGCAGGTATAATATTCATAAAAAAATCGTAGAAGTAGTACAAAGATTTTCCAATGTTCGACTTTTTTTTCACAATTTTTCCTTTATTCCATTAAGTTCAACTCAAAGTTCAACGAGTTGAACTAATATTTATTTCCAATTTTTTTAACTTTGTAACTACTTAGTAAAAGTTTAAAGAAAAGGAATATTAATTTAAAGGTTATCCGGTCATTTTATATTCATTATCCCCTTTCTAAGGGTAGAGAGGGTGTAAGTGTAAGGCTAATTCACGCTGATTTATAATGTGTTACACTTTCTAAGGAAAAGGAGAGCATTGTGGGTTAACTAAGAATAAGGGAACCAGTTGGAACATGTTTTCCAAGAGTCGTGTTATTGGGTTATCGGGGAGCTAGAGAGGGAAATTAAGTTATTTGTAACTAATGGAGGAAACGAAAGTAAATGTTACAAATTAGCACAACTTTTTATTTACTACTAAAACTGTAGGCTGACGAAATGACTCAGACTTAACTAGTTTACAGGTGCGTGGATTGCGAAATAAATAAATAAATATGGCGGACATTTCACACAGCGCCATCTAGCCCCTTGATAAGTAATACTAACTGATGAAGAGGGATCATCAGTTAGTATTTACATCAATAATCAAAAAGCTAGGAACCCAACCGAGTTTGTTGCCAGATTCTACTAGGCTGGGGCGCGTGGAACTGGCGTAAATTCACCTAGCTTTATGACAATTCAAAAAGATACTGGCGCTAAGATGGATAAATATATTTTTTACTTTACTAAAAAATTTAAGTAAAGTAAAAAATTTATTGTGGGTAGTTTCAGTTAACTGATTGCTATATAGTAATACTATGTATGTAATATAGTATTTTTATGACAAATTTCAACCACCTTCAAACCGGAACACAATTTTACTGCTTGGCGGCAGAAATAGCTACGGCAGTGTTTCCCCGGACAAGCTTTATCACAAAGAACTCTACTACCTATCAAAATAAATTGTTTCAAAACACAACGAAGCAACCCACGGCCTACCAAACAACACGACAGAAAATCATGGTCAAAGCCATTAAAGACAAAACTAAAACAACAAAGAATTACCGCTACATTAAAAGCAAATTAGAATTTACGAGACCATCAAAACAGAAGATCAAATAGAGTCGTCAACTCTTCACAATTGCAAAACAAAGCTGATTTAGATGAAACTTAAACAATAAATGTAAAATGAAACGGATAAAATATCAATAAATGATACCTACATGGATGAGACACGTGTAATGCCGCATAGCACGGCCACACAATAAGACATACCTATTCTGAAATATACTTACAAGAGGCACCAGTAACCATATTTTTATCCCTCTCGATGGACCGATGACGTTAATGCGATCATCCTCATTTTCATTTTTGAATAATATCTATTATGTTAAATTATAATTTACGTCAGAATGGATTAACTTATAAAACTTTGTACAAGAGCTGTAAGTACCTATACTTATTGACTTACAATAAATATGTTTCTAATATCAAAACATAGCATAAATAAAAATCTAATCAAACTTACAATAGTAAACTTACAATAAACTTTGAAGAGTAGTAGAGTTCTCTGTGATAGAGCTCGTCCGTACCACCATATATTTATTATTACTATTTCTGCCGCCAAGCAGTAATGCTCGCATTGCTGTGTTCCGGTGTGAAGGGTATGGTTTCCGGTGAAATTACTGGCACATGAGGCTTTCGATCTTAGCCTCAAGGTGGCAACCCGCGAGTGATACCTCTGGTATTGCAAGCGTCCATAGGCTTCAGTAACGCTTATCACCTTGTGGGCCGTACGCTTGGTTGCCACTTCAGTAGTATATAAAAAAAAACCATTAAACAATTTAAAAAAAGTCGTCATGCCACCCATGGGGGAGGCCTATGTCCAGCAGTGGACGGTCAATTAACAGATTATGATGATGATGATGGAACTTTATTTTTAAAACAAAAATTTCTTATCATAACATTTTTGTGCGTGTATCGAGATTAAAAAATAGATATTGTGACAGCTTTGTATGTAAAGTAAGTAAGTTCTTATGAGTCAGTGGCCAACTCTGGTGACAGAGTTTTTAGGCCGCCCGAAGGCCTCTGTCACGGCTTAACAACTTTGAAAAAGCCGGGACCGAGTGCTTAACGTGCCCTCCGAAGCACGCTTTGTATGAAAAACGGTCAAACTAAGCTTCGTTTGAGTTTGAGATCACACCATCCAGAATACCCCTGTACGTTGTGAAACACCCCAAACCGCATTTACACCGATCGGTGAGTGATTCACGTCGAGTAGATTTACTGCGTCCGACTGTCCCACGTGATTTATGTATTCACCTACATCGCCCACGGAATTATGTTTTATCGTGCGATCACGGGACGAACTGTGGATTTATTTGTGACAATAATCGTCAAGTTTGAACGGCACGAGATAAGTGTCGGGCCGAGATTCATTGCCGTAGTCTTCATCATTATAAGACCTATACTGTAACAACATAAATTGCGATAAATTATTTGAATTTGAATCATCATGACAGTCTTCATGTTCCCACTGCTTCACTGGCTTACTCTCGGGCGAGAGTGACGCGGGCGCAACGCGGATTAGGCGATGGCACGTGTCTTTAGAGTTTTTAGTTCTTGGACATTCCGGTTTCCTCGCGATGTTTTCCTTGTCGTATGAGAGCACATGCGCTCATAATTTTTTTTAAATATAAAAATATCATTTTTTTTTTTTTTTTTTTTATACTACTAAAGTGGTAACCAAGCGTACGGCCCACTTGATGGTCAGCGGTTACCGTAGCCTATGTACGCATGCAACATCATAGATATCACTTGCGTGTTACCACCCTGAGACCTTAGATGGTAAGTCTCATGTGCCTGTAATTTCACCGGAAACCATACCCTTCGAACCGGAACACAGAACACATATCCATGATGCACGGCCTTAGGATCGGAAGGCGGAGTCACTACCACTAGAACACCAGTGCCACTCATGTGCTGTAGCAGTATTCACAGATTACATATTTTGTAATTGTATTGTATTAAATATACTTCTAAGAATAACATACAAATCCTACTTTTTTTATGTGATTCTTTTCTTCCTATTAGTGCTAATAAGTGCTGTAAATTGATTTATCCTGTCTGCAATTAGAATACCTACCTATTAGTGTATGTACAATGTATTATTATACCTGGAATGATGAACGTCTTGGGCGTCTCCAGTTCTAAGGTTGGGCGCTGGAAACTGCGACACAGTTTATACTAAATGTATTTTCCAGAGTTCAAAATTTTTGATCATGTTATAAATACACTAAATAAATAAATAAAAAATTAAATAAACATTTTTACACAACACCATTTTAGCCCCAAGCTTAGCCGAGCTTGTACTATGGAAACCAGATAACTGACACAATGTAGTACATTAGTTTTTTGTATATATTATATAAGGTCATTCCCTATCAACCTGACAAACTTAAGAGATATGTTCCACACATAAAAAAAAATACTTATATTTTTTTTTCTATACTTTTTTTTATATTTAAAAAAATCTGTAATTCTGCTTAATAATTGTTACGCTACGGGGCGCGCACACTCGAATATTTCATTATTACGCCGCTTAACTCGATTCCCAACAATGATAAATAATAATTGAGCAGAAAAACGTAATCGATTATTAATTATTTATTTATTATTTCATTCTTTATTGCACAATTAAAAATACAAAGGTGGGCTTAATGCTAACAGCATTTTCTACCTGCCAACCTCAAAGGTAGGTAGAGAAAAAAGGGACTTATTCGTCAACTCGCTTGAATTAAACACAGTATGAGGTCCTTCAAAAAGGGTGTTATAAAATTTTTAAAGGGTCGGTAACGCGCGAGTGATACCTCTAGTATTGCAAGCGTCCATAGGCTACGGTAACTACTAACATCAGGTGGGCCGTATGCTTGTTTGCCACCTTGGTGGTATAATAAAAAAAAAAAAAAACGTGAGTTCGCGCGAGTTGGCACCTTGCGATTTTACCTATTTTTCTTGTTGTCAACTCGCGCAAACAAAATAAAAGCGGTTTTGTGCGTGCTTAAAACTTAATTAATAATTAATCTTTCATTCTTTTTTTGACGACCGATGTGGCGCGGTGGGCGAAGGTCCGCCTGCGACGCAGAGGTTGCGGGTTCGATTCCCGCCTTGGGACAAATGTTTGTAGGATCTGCAAATATTTGTTCCGGGTGTTCTGGGTGTTTTCTATGTATAATAAAAAATATCTATCTATGTATTGTATTGTATTGTATTAAGTATATATCAGTCATCTAGTACCATAACACAGCTCTGTTTAAACAGTAGCTTATCTTGGGGCTAGATGATACTGTGTGGATTGTCCAGCATTATTTATTTATTTATTTATTTATTATTTATTTATCTTGTTTCCATACTATAAGTACAAGGCTTTTTTAGTTTGGAACTAAATAACGCTTTGAAAAATGTCCGCCAATATTTATTTGTTTAAATAATCTTCCAGACTGTCACCAATCACCACCAAACAGTTCACCATCAAACAACATTGAAATTGATGGCGTCCATCACTGGCGCTATAAAGACATCGAATAAACCCGATTGATTGGGGAAAGACAATGGGCCCATGAATCACGGACACTTGTATCTCGGCTCACATATCAGTCGGACGTTTTGATTACCCGTGTTTTGGGATATTGTGAGACTTTATAACTATGACGAGCGCAGTGCAGTGCTACGTCGAACCTTAAAAACCTTAAAACTTTTGGGTGACACTGCAACTAGGTCAGGCGTAGCGCTTAACATCAGGCGAGTGTCTTGACAGTCTATTTTAATAAATAATAATAAATAAATAAATAATGCTGGACAATCCACACAGCATCATCTAGCCCCAAGGTAAGCTGCTGTTAAACAGAGCTGTATTATGGGTACTAGATGACTGATATATATTTAATACAATACAATACATAGATAGATATTTTTTTATTATATATAGAAAATACCCAGAACACCCGGAACAAATATTTGTAGATCGTACAAACATTTGTCCCGAGGCGGGAATCGAACCCGCAACCTCTGCGTTGCAGGCGGACCTGCGCCCGCTGCGCCACATCGGTCGTCATTTTATGTTATTTTATTGTATTTCGGAACAACAAACAGTTACAATATACATTATAAGAGTAGTAGAGTTCTTTGCAATAGAGCTCGTCCAGGGAAAGACCACAACTTATTTCTGCCGTAAGTCATTATCACAGAAGTTGGCTAGATCAACTTCTGTGGTCATTATGTAGCCGTAATGTAAACGAATTCGAAGAAGCCTACTATTAAGTAGTAGGTCATCTATCGTTGTTAATAATTTATTTTTGTACGGTACAAGTAACCGTGCATCTTCCTGGGTCAGCAATACTGCGCTGCGCATGCGCCTCTGATTCAGACATTTACAACATTTTATTTTATATAAATTATCAGCTATCAAATCAGTCCGCATTCAGCCATCAAGGGATTGCGTTCTCATTATCATCATCATCATTATCAATACAGTTCACTCATCAATTGTTTGTTTAATATAATTTCTATAATGCTACAAACGCCTTATCATTCAACAATCTAGCTGTACAGGTTAACAAGATACCGTACAATTTTTATAATTTTAATGAATTTATTTCTAAGACGTATAATTTAAGATATTATGAATAAAATGTTTATATCGCAAACAGTAAGACCACCAAGATATTTACATTTATAACACTTTGCTAACATATATTTTACAATTGACAAAACTTTATAAAACTACTACGAACGAGCCATATAAATGAATAACTAATTGACAATTGATTTTGTCGAAGTCACTATAACGCAAGATAATGAAACTGCAAATGGGTTTATACATTGTAAAGATTTTAATAAATAAGATTTTAAGAATAAAATAGAATAAGAATAATTAATTGTTCCAAAAAAGAAACTTATGAAACAATAGGTACCTGCTTAGGGTATACGCTTATAATAATATTAATTATAAATGCGAAAGTCTGTCTGGTTGTGTGTGTAAATGTTTGTTACCAAGTATCTCCGTGAGAGCTATCGATTTAGATGGGTGACCGCCAGTGGCAATTTCAACTGAGCGCTCCCGTGCTAGGAGGGCACGTTAAGCAGTCGGTCCGGGCTTTTTCAAAGTTGTTAGGCCATGACAGAGGCCTTCGGGCGGCCTAGAAACTCTGTCACCAGAGCTGGCCACTGACTTAAACGAACGAACGATCGAGCTACCGATTGTGATGAAATTTGGAATGTGGCGTAAGTCCTGGAATAGTACATACGCTACTTTTAATCCTGGAAAAATGTACTGTTCTTGTATAAAAACTGCAAAAATGCGGGTGAAGCCGCGCGGATCAGCTCGTACTAATAATATAACAAACCAGCATACAACTAACCTGATGGCAAGCGGTTACTGTAGCCTGTGGGTGTTTGCAACCAAGGGCATTACTGCTAGTAATTTTACCGGCCACCTTCGAACCGGAACACAAATGCGAGCATTACTGTTTTGCGGCAGAAAGTAGATAAAACTTCCCTGTACGAGCTCTTCTAATGTTCCTACTGCTGCGACACTGGCCTCCTCTTAAGCGAGAGTGATTGGTTCTTAATCCATCACGCAGACCTAATGCGGATTGGTGGATGGCACATGTCTTTCGAATTTTCAGTTCTTGGACATGCCGGTTTCCTCACGATGTTTTCCTTCATCGTTGAGAGAATTGCGCACACACATTTTTAGAATAGAAAAATCCATTTGTGCACGAGCGGATTCGAACCCACTACCTTATCTGTAGGGGTCACTACCGCTAAAACACCGGCAGTGTGTACCACCACGGGGATCAAACCCGCCACTTTAGCTTCTCAACTGGACACCTGTCTACTCGTCAAAACATCTCCACCTCGAGAAACCTTATCAAAATTAAGAGTTTTATTATTAGTATTCAATTAAATTGATACTTTACAACGCTATAGCTGCGTATTTCTCGGGGCAGTGCAAATTATTGATTATACTGTCGATTGTATGGCAGGCTATCGAGCGACGCCTCGACTTTATTGCCCAATATAGTTGCCGGGCTGCACTAGTGCGGCTACTGGGTTTACTCGCTAACAATACGCGCAATACGCCATCACCCAGGACCATAATCCTAGCTTGGGTACCAATGTTGTCCATCAAGGAATAGGATAGGTACGTCTTATAATCAAACCTTAAAAGTAAGATTGTACAACCTATGTGTAAAATGTAATGTATGTTATTATTCAATAAATTTCAAATTTCAATTTCAATAACATGTGCACTCTGTGCAGGGCAATTTATGTCAGCAAATGATAGAAGCGCTAAGTGTCGTTTACCTAGTGTTAAGCGCAATGCCTAGTTTTTTTTTATAATAAATATGCTGGCCAATCCACACAGCATCATCTAGCTCCAAGCTAGCAGAGCTTTTGTTATGGGTGCTAGATGACTGATATACAATACAATATGTACTTAAATAAATATTTGTAATGAAGATAAGTCGTACACTTCATTAATTTGAATTTTACCGCGTATGCATTTTGGTTATTTTGTTTATGATCTGTGGTCTGTTCTACTGTCAGATTTCTGCTACAACTGACACTGACATGATCGGTGACACAGCCAGCTGTCATGTCAATATATGAGAGAAGAAGAAAAGAACCTTCTGGAAGAAACGCTGAAACAACGCTGAAATAAAATAAATAGTTTTGTAAAAGAAAAATTTGCAGATGCACAAACATTTGTCCCAAGGCGGAATCGAACCCGCAACCTGCTGCGTCGTAGGCGGACATTCGCCAGCCCCCGCCGCATCAGTCGTCAATAATAACAAATAAAATACTGTGTTTCCAAGATATTTTTTTTATTTCGAGATCACGCTTGCTTAAGAGAAACCTATTCACTCGTGACTTGACCCAGGTTATAATTTGTTTATACAAGACGCCCTGGTCTTCGTGGCCATCAGAATGTGGAGAAGAGTAGTAGAGTTCTCTGTGATAGAGCTCGTCCGGGGAAGGACTACCACCACACACTATTTCTGCCGCCAAGCAGTAATGCTCGCATTGCTGTGTTTCGGTGTGAAGGGTATGGTTTCCGGTGTAATTACTGGCACATGAGGCTTACGATCTTAGCCTCAAGGTGGCAGCCCGCGAGTGATACCTCTGGTATTGCAAGCGTCCATAGGCTGCGGTAACCGCTTACCATCTTGAGGGCCGTACGCTTGGTTGCAGCTTTAGTTGTACAAAAAAAAAAAAATTGTCTCGTGACACACAGACAAACTCTTCTCCCCACATACTGCTGCAGTTCCAAGTAAACATTTATGGTTCATTCGCGTGATTATTTTAATAAAATTGGCAATAAGGGCCATAACGCCGACCTGTCCCGATTGCTGTTGATAGATAGCATATAGCGCGGTACAGTCGCACACGTAAGCTTATTACTGTTTACAACAAGCTGCTGATAAATACTGATCGTAACTGTAACTAGAGTGAATACACCAGTATAAAGGTGAATACGCAGCTTAGTATTCACCTAGCTAAATAATTCTTGTCTTGTTATTCTGGGATCAAATGATATTATATTCATCAATTTGCATTGGGTCTCTCAACCACTCTTGCTTGAGAGTTTTTGGTAACAGTTGTGGAACGACTCAATGTCCCAGCAGTGGGAACATTAATCATTAATAATGATTGTATGTTCTAGTTAGTATAATTTTTTTTTCTTATGGATTTTGCGTTATCTGAAATATTTTTTATTTTTTTTTATTAATTTTTTTTTATTAAAAGACTGTCATAATGACTAACCAAAACCCTAAAAACAGAAGATCAATATCCACTAGTAGGTACAGGTGGAAGTAATAGTGATTATGGCATATTATTGAATAAACTTTACAAAAAGTGAATGGACTTATATCGCTGACTGTACAGGTAGCGACGTAAAACTGAGATACTCGTAATTAGCAAGGCTCTTCATTTCGTAATTGGCTTTTGATGCCGGGATGATTGGGGGACATATTTATTTCATAATTAATTTTATAGAAAATCGACGCAAACCAAAAAAAAGTACTTCCCCGTTCAATCCTATATGTATTTTGCTCCGTTCGACCCAAAACATAAAGTAGTAGAGTTCTTTGTGATAGAGATCGTCCGGGGAAGGACTACCACCACAGATTTGTTCTTAAATCTAGTTCTAGTTTAAGATTATTTCTAAAATCTAGTTCTCTGACTACCACCATACCTATTTAATAGTCACAATAGTTAAGTTTTAATTTTTATTGTTATTTTTATTTTTATGTTAATTGTGTGGCGTTAAATAAATATTTTTCTATTCTATTCTATTCTATTCTATTTCTGCCGCAAAGCAGTATAATCGCATTGCTGTGTTCCGGTTCGAAGGGTATGGTTTCCTGTGAAATTACAAGCACATGAGACTTTCCATCTAACGTCTCAGGGTGGTAACACGCAAGTGATATCTATGATGTTGCAAGCGTACATACGGTATGTACGGTAACCGCTTAAGTGGGCCGTACCTACTACGCTTGGTTGCTACTTTAGTGGTAAGTATAAAAAAAACATTTAATTCAAGTTACCATTTATACCCCAATCCGGATTAGCTTTCGAATTTTGAGTTCTTGGACATGCCGGTTTCCTCACGATGTTATCCTTCACCGTATGAATTAGCATTGCGTTACAACAGAAAAATCCATTGGTGCACGACCGGGCTTGAACTCACGACCCACGATCGGAAGGCGAGATCGCTAACACTAGACCACCGGTGCTCTATGCAAGGAACTCTACCACTCATTAATTATTGTGAACACATTTTTTAGTTTTGTATATAAAGCTTCAATTTTATAACATTTTGATACCAATCAAGTCTTTATCAGTGATGTCATCCTCGAATCAAGCGACTGTCAATAATTCACTTTTTATTGACAGATTTTAAGTTGATATAAAGCCTTTCGGGCAAGGCATCAAGTTGATTTGTGCCCTTATCGATAAGGCTCTTTATCGACGCTTATCGACTCTTAGTACGTTTTTAAGTTTACGTTAAATCTTGTGTCTCGTAAAAAGTTGGTAAACTCTAAGACACGTCGATAACATTAATTAAAAACTCTCTTATTCACAATCCTAGTAATATTATAATGCGAAAGTCTGTGTGTATGTTTGTTACCACGTATCTCTGTGATGACTTAACCGATTGTGATGATATTTGGAATGTAGATGGCTTGAGTCCTGGAATAACATATAGGCTAATTTTTATGCCGGAAAAATGTATTGTTCCTGTAGGATAGCATAAAAACTGCAAAGCGCGGGTTAGCTCGTTTTTAATATAATATTCTTGTATAATGAATGACCTTATTTTTTTATACAACTGAAATGGCAACCAAGCGTACGGCGCGCAAGATGGTAAGCGGTTACCGCAGCCTATGCACGCTTGCAATACCAGAGGTATCACTCGCCGGTTGCCACCTTGAGGCTAAGATCAAAAGCCTCATGTGCCAGTAATTTCACCGGAAACCATACCCTTCACACCGGACATTACTACTTTGCGGCAGAAATAGGTATATATAGACACTTCCAGCCACAGACTAAACCTCTATGTTTATCTCAAAATCACAAGGATCACTTTGAACTTTAAGCTTTTTACAAGCTTGGTGAATTTTCGCCAGTTCCAACGCGCCCATGTCGTAAAAGAACTGGCAACAACACCGGCTGGGTTCCTAGGTAGGCTATTAAGGTATGATTTTTTCTATCGTTAAAAGATGACTAGAAAAGACTATAAGACGTTTCAGAGTGATCCTTGTGATTTTATTAAATAAAACTGATTTGAATGAATCCAGTTGAAAAGTTGAAAACCAAGCAACACATCAAGCATTTCATCAGTTTATCTAAAACTTAATCTATTCATTAACTCTCAAAACACAGTTATTTATTACCAACGAATAGTTTTATACCATCCGACTTTTTCATGCGAGTTTATCGTAAGACATTAAGATGGTTTGAAGTGCAATAAATAATGTCATTTAATGTGTGCGACATGATCCGACATCAGTCAAGGGCTCGCGCGATGTTACATTTTATTACATGTAAATGAGTGATGGGGACTTTTAGAGGGCACGATACGACATTATAATGAAACCCCGGAGTTCTGTGGTCTCTATGGTTACTGCGCTAAACGTTAACGTAACTGATTGGTCTATTCACTAGAAAACATTAAATTATAATTATAATTCAATAATTCAGTTTAATAATAAGTTCGAAGTAATAGAAAATATGACAGCCTTCTAATGTTCCCACTCCTGGGACACTGGCTTACTCTCAGGCGAGAGTGATTGGGTCTTAATCCACCACGCGGACCCAATGCGGATTGGCGAATGGCACATGTCTTTCGAATTTTTAGTTCTTGGACATGCCGGTTTCCTCACGATGTTTTCCTTCACCGTATGAGAGCACTGGTATTGCGCACATAAATTTTTCGAACAGAAAAATCCATTGGTGCACGACCGGGTTTGAACCCACGACCTTCGGATCGGAAGGCGGGGTCACTACCACTAGACCACCGGTGCTCTTAATAGAAAATAATGTGTCATATCTTAAGAGCTTTGGAAGATACGTTGGATGATTGCGGTCAGCCAAACAGAATACATTGCACGTTAGTCGTAAGCGACAATTTGTATTATTTATTCATTTTCTCCAGAGAAGAGCACCGGTGGTCTAGTGGTAGTGACCCCGGCTTCCGATCCTAAGGTCGTGGGTTCAAACCCGGTCGTGCACCAATGGATTTTTCTGTTCGAAAAATGTATGTGCGCAATGCCAGTGCTCTCATACGGTGAAGGAAAACATCGTGAGGAAACCGGCTTGTCCAAGAACTAAAAATTCGAAAGACATATGCCATCCACCAATCCGCATTGAGTCAGCGTGGTAGATTAAAACCCAATCACTCTCGCCTGAGAGTAGGGCAGCGTCCCAACAGTGGGAACATTAGAAGGCTGTCATGATGATGATGACTCATTTTCTCATGGGTTTCATGAAGCTTTAAACAAATAAAGATATCGGAAAGTGTAAAACCAGTCATAGAGCTTCAAAATTAAATATTACAAACCAATTACCATAAAACTTTGTAAAAATAATTTTAGACCGTCTATAAAACAAATATTATTTACACATGTTTTTTATACCATCTAAAGCTGCAAGCGTACGGCCCACTTGATAGTAAGCGGTCACCGTAGCTTATGTACGCTTGTAACATCAGAGATACCACTTGCGCGTTGCCACCTGAACCATACCCTTCGACCCGGAACACAGCAATGCGAGTATTACTGCTTGGCGGCAAAAATACTTAATATATATTTATTATTTATAGGTAACTATGCACTATGGTACCACAACAAAAACGAACAGATATTTGAATATGCAAACACTTGTCCTGCAACGGGAACCGAACTTGCGACCTCTCGCTTCTCAACCAGGCACATGCTCACCACGCCACTGAGGTCAGTACTTGTTATCGTATTCACTATAATGATATCGTAAATCCTAAATATTATGTACTAACAATTTATTAACAAATAAAATATGTACATAATTACATTACATTTCAATTTAAACAAAATACATATAAAACAGTTGAACCATCTAAAGACCGTTACAAACGATCTGTAGATCAACTGATCCAAATCACTACCAGACAGAAGCGTGCCCTACGTACCTACTGGCTGCATTGCCACGTTACTCCTAAATTAATTTCCAAAAGGCACAGTGTTAACTTTATCTTTGTATATCTTATCTATATATATAATATGTACATAATTACATTACATTACAAAATATACAAAGTACATATGAAACAGTTGAGCCATCTAAAGACCGTTACAAACGACCTATAGATATATATATTGACGACCGATGTGGCGCAGCGGGTGCAGGTCCGCCTGCGACGCAGAGGTTGCGGGTTCGATTCCCGCCTCGGAACAAATGTTTGTACGATCTACAAATATTTGTTCCGGGTGTTCTGGGTGTTTTCTATGTATAATAAAAAATATCTAACTATGTATTGTATTGTAATAAATATATATCAGTCATCTAGTACCCATAATACAGCTCTGTTTAACAGCAGCTTACCTTGGGCTAGATGATGCTGTGTGGATTGTCCAGCATTATTTATTTTATTTTATTTATTTATATATAATATGGTTTCATAATATTTGAAGGTCACGCCTCAACTCCGGGAGAGAACCCGCGGTAGATCATAAACTAATCTATTTATAGCACGCTTAATCCTTAAACGACTTTTTAATCTTAACAATATTAATATGGAAATATAAAGTTTTATTGAACAAAAAAATAAAGACGCGACCAAGGCGGGCAATAAAAAAATAAACATATAAATAAATAAATAGAGGAATAAATCCGTAGTTATTTATGTGATTGTGGACGATGGCGATTTAATGACGCGTACGGACAGACGGATTGTTAGTGATATTAGTAATAAACCACGGGCGCGACGTGCTAGGGCTGGGAGCTTCCGCGCTTTTACGGATACGGAATATCAAATTATCCCGTATTTTTGTTTTCTATTGATGTATTTTTTTAAATTAAGATACAACGTTACTTGAATAGTTTTTTTTTTAAGTTTGCTCAGTTGAATGAACACCGGTAGTGTTGCCAGTTCTTTTACGGCATGGGCGCGTTGGAACTGGCGTAAAATTTCCTAGCTACAAGCTAGACGTTTTAAAGTGGTCCTTGTTATTCTATTGAGATAATTTTGGATTTGATTTGTCTAGCAATTTGGGCTCATAAATTCATGTTTTTAAGTAGGTACTGTAAGCTGTATGTTTTTTATTGTTTTTTTTTTTAAAAAAAATTATATTTATTGTATTATTTCAGTTCTGTTGTCTTTGTCTTTGTCTTTGTGCTGTCAAATAAATTCTTTCTTTCTTTCTTTCTTTCTCATAATCAACCTGCAGTTTACGTTCCGCATCCGTATTTTTCCGTATCATCGCACACCACTACCGCCCCATGCCTTGTGAGGTAGGTTGTATTTTATAAAGCTATAAGTGCCCATAAAATAGTGGGTACCTACCTATAACCAAGGATGGTTTTACGTATTTTGACGCATCATTGAAGAGCTGATCTGGGGGCTTATTCGCTATGACATAGAGATTCCTTACCAATAACGTGTAACTTAGTAACGTGTTCTATACGTGCCATGGTGGGAATTTGTAAGATTGTTTTCGGTATCTGTGTTGTTTCAATAGCGATAGTTTCGCTATCGATAGGTTGTGTTTGAAAAACGGTCAGACAAGCCCTAAAACGTGGCTCGTCGACAACGATTCCTCGCAGATATCGTAACCAGCCCACGTTTGGTCATAGCGAATAAGGCCCCTGATCTGATGAGGAATGTATGATGGGGGTAAACGTGACACATCTACATCTATCTCTCTTTACCATCTCATCATGACAGGCTAATGTTCCCACTGCTGGGCCACTGGCCTTCTCTCAAGCCAGAGTAGTTCTGATATCGAGTGGGGGCCTTTTCAAGTCAAATAATTAGAATGTTCAAATTATTCTTAAGTTTTCATTTATGATAGTAAGTGTTTTGGTAGTAATAATTTTAAGAGTAGTAGAGTTTTTTGTGATAGAGCTCGTCCGGGGAAGGACTACCACCATACCTATTTCTGCCGCCAAGCAGTAATGCTCGCATTGCTGTGTTCCGGTGTGAAGGGTATGGTTTCCGGTGAAATTACTGGCACATGAGGCTTTCGATCTTAGCCTCAAGGTGGCAACCCGCGAGTGATACCTCTGGTATTGCAAGCGTCCATAGGCTGCGGTAACCGCTTACCATCTTGTGGGCCGCACGCTTGGTTGCCACTTCAGTTGTATAAAAAATAATAATAATAATAATAATAATACTGTAAACTATAGAAGTTTATTTACTTTATTATTTCTGAATAAATAAATCTAAAACTAAAGTCAAAAAAGTTTTGACTTTGATGATGATGATGACGACTGATGTGGCGCAGCGCTGGTCCGTCTGCGACGCGGAAGTTGCGGGTTCGATTCCCGCCTCGGGTCAAATGTTTGTACGATCTACAAATATTTGTTCCGGGTGTTCTGGGTATTTTCTATATATAATAAAAAAATATCTATCTATGTATTGTATTGTATTAAGTATATATCAGTCATCTAGTAGGTACCCATAACACAGCTCTGTTTAACAGTAGCTTACCTTGGGGCTAGATGATGCTGTGTGGATTGTCCAGCATTATTTATTTATTTAATTATTTATTTTATTGAATAAACTCACTAGGACAGAGACTCAGAAATGGATATAGATAATGATGATAGTACTTCTACTGCTCTTGTGCTAGTTAAGTTAAACTGGTCTTTAATAGAATAGAATAGAATAGAAAAATATTTATTTAACGCCACACAATTAACATAAAAATAAAAATAACAATAAGAATTTAAGGGTGTTTTTGGTTACTCAAGGAAGTTCTATCGTATACCTGTCGATATTATTGTTGTTTTAAGTTTTACTGATGTCTCTACAAAAGTTTGTGTTTAGCTATCAACGAATGCGTGTTTTGATAACGTTCAATCTGTAAGTTGATTTCAAACATCATCATTATAAACAACCTAATGTTAGCAGAGACACTGGTTTTTTTTTATACCACTAAAGTGGCAACCAAGCGTACGGCCCACTTGATGGTCAGCGGTTACCGTAGCCTATGTACGCATGCAACATCATAGATATCACTTGCGTGTTACCACCCTGAGACGTTAGATGGAAAGTCTCATGTGCCTGTAATTTCACCGGAAATCATACCCTTCAAACCGGAACACAGCAATGCGAGCATTACTGCTTGGCGGCAGAAATAGGTATGGTGGTAGTCCTTCCCCGGACGAGCTCTATCACAAAGAACTCTACTATTCTTGAGCGAGAGGTTTTGTGTCTACGTGGACCCAATATGAATTTGTGAATGGTTTTTTTGAATTTTAAGTTCTTAAACATGTTTGATACACCGTTTGAAAGTGTAGCATTACTCACATACATTATGTTAATTAATAACAAGGTTTGAACTCATAGTCCTTAATTAAAATTGGCGTACCACTAGACGCTGTTTGCTAATGCTGTTTGTTTATACACCCAATACCAAAACAATAGTGAGCATTTTAGTCAGGTACATGCGTACTTATACTATCTTATTCCACCCGTAACCCTTTTAAAATTGAAAAGGCATTTCCTGCTACCATTTTAATCATTATGAAAGTTTCTATGATTATGACACACTGACCTATTCTCGAACCAGAGTGATACCACCTTTTTAATTTTTTCTTTTTTTTTCTTGTCATCTTGGTTAAAAATTGAGCAGTAAACCTAATAGCAGTAATTCTATTTATTAATATTATATTTCGTTCCGTAAAAAATTCATCAGTCGTTCACAATAAACCCGACCCACAATAAATCAATTAATCTAAACAGAAAAACTCTCATTAAAGATATCACATCCGGTCATCCATTCTTATCTTACTAATACTATTAATGCAAATGTTGTGTCTGTACATAAATATGTATATTTATTAAACTCCTTCACGCTCAAAAAGCTGGATGGATTAGGATGAAATTTAGAATATCTACTCTTTATCCCGAAAAAGTAGTAGGTAAATGAAGTGGTTTCGGCAGAATACCAGGGTCTACTGTTCTTAGTGGGCATGATGCTGGTTCGAGGCCTTTTTGCTGCTGTAGCACACAATATAGGTAGAAGAAAGAAAGAAAATATATTTATTTGTCCCGCACACAACACAACATAAAGTCGTCAAATCATGAAATTTGCTAAAATCAAAATAAAAATCACTATTTGCACCTTTAAAATTAATCTTTAAAAATACTTGTTAAATTCTCAAAAATCTGATCCGTAAACAGTCGTTTTTTGGTATAATCTTAGTAAAATAACTCAAATCTGGACATTTCTTAAGCTTGTAATCAAAAGTTTTGAGTTTTCAGGTGTTAGGAAGGGTTTCTTCTTATAGGTTTTTAGTTGTTGCTTTGGCTTTCTTAGCAAATCTTTATAAAATGTACCTAAGTAAATTGTTAGATAGTGAGAGACTCGTGTCGCAGCTAATTGCTGCTACTACTACTCGTAGGCTACACTGAAAACCAGCGCTACAGACACATTATGTCTGCAGCACATGCTGAGTGGCTGCCTTTTTTTCGTCACAATAGTTAAGTTTTAATTTGTATTGTTATTTTTATTTTTATGGTAATTGTGTGGCATTAAATAAATATTTTTCTATTCTATTCTATTCTAAACAACATTATCCTATAACATTAATTTTATCATTAATAACTAGGTATAATAAGTAATGTTGCGCGGGGGCAAAATGGTCTCACTCTCAGCAAAAAGCCGCACCAAACCTGGGTTACGGTGCGACACTGGTTTTCAGGTGATATACTTAATAGAACTGTCTTATTATTATAATATTACTTAGGCTGGATTCGACCAACGTCTGGAATAACTATTCCGGAGAATAAGAAATGCCAAATACAAGTAAGATGTCATATTGTGTGAGTTTTTTTTATGTGTAGGGATGCACTATAAAAACATTCCCGAAATTCAATGTTCTATAATGAAAAAGTTAGCGCGGACAAAGTCGCGGGGCATTCCACTAGAACTATAATAATTTAACCGACTTCAAAACCTCTATAAATCCTTTATTAATAACGTATTTTACAACTTTAAGTTTACAGGTATAATAACCCTTAATGTTAAAGTAATAAGAGTTATATTTTTGTTTTATGGGAGGCAATAGTGATGGGTCATAGAGTGTAGATGTAAAATATAAAACGGTAGCCAAAAAGGATTACCAGTAGGTTGTTGGTGAGAGCGCTGACGGCTAGGCGTGTGTCTGATTTATTAACCTTAAATATCGATATCGATGAAAAAATATTTTACTATTCTTAATAAACTAGTTTCAGCTCTCGGCTTCGCTGCGTGGTACCAAGATAAACAACCACTCCAGATCTAGGACTATTACTATTATAAGTTTCATCGAAATCGGTTCAGCCGTTACGGAGGGATTAAACCATAAACATACATATCCAGACTTTAGAATTAATGATATTAGTAGAACACTTATTATTGAGTCAGCTTTTTGTATTCGTAAAATTGTGAAGTAAATCATCGTGAGAAAATCAACACGTTAAAAAACTTAAAATTTGAAAGATATGGTACCAATTCACATTGGGTCCGCGTGCTGAATAAAGACCCAATCACTCTCGCTTGAGAGTATTTCAGTGTCCAGGCAGCGAGAGCTATAAAAGGCTGTCATGATAATGAAGGTGTTTAAGAACACAGACCAGGCCCAGTCCACTCAGACACGTTAATCCTGTGGTGAGTGCTGACTTAAAGCTATGTTATTACCCTGATGGCGCTGGACTCTTAACATGGTCAACCTTTTAATAAAAATAAATAAAGATTATGTGCTTAGTAGCTAAGCCTTCGTTAGACGACGTCGGTGGCGGGGTAGACTATTGCCTGGTTTAGAAGAGTTAATTGCGAGTTTGAGTCTCGTTGCAGGACAATGTAGTAGAAATTTTTCTGAAATACAATAAAAATCTGAAACAAAATTTTTTTTCAGCATAGCTGTGTAATAAAAAGTGTGCAATATTTTTTTTATTCGGTTGATGTTTGTAAGAATCGATATCACTGTCACATCACTAGCCAAGTGTTATTAATGTTAATAATGAGCCGTGCATCATTAGCGCATATCAATGATGTGCTGTCTCCCTCGCACTGTCGTCTGTCGTCTCCCTCGCACGTCGTCTAAGAATGTTATTGTAACTGCGAGTGCGCGGGAGACGACATCTGAGTAACATGATAACGGAAGATACAGGATGTTTCTAAATAAAATGAATACCTATTTTATTATTGAATCTAAAAAATAGAATTAACTAGTTAGAATTCCCTGCGACTTCGTTAGCGTGGAACACGAAACTGTACATTTTTCTGGTACAAAAAGTAGCTTAAGTAGCTTTAAGTAGCACTTATAAAATCTTCCAGACTATCTATCTCTTTGTCAAATTTCGTAGAGATCCGTTCAGCCGTTCTGGCGTGGTTGAGTGAACATCCATCCAATCAAACTTTCCTAGCTTGTAAGACGTTTCAAAGTGATCCTTGTGATTCTACTGAAATAAATAATTTTTGATTTTGATTTTGATTTTTGTCTCGAGGTGATAAGCGCAGTGCAGTGCCACGCAAACACTTAAAAACTTTAAGCTTTGGGTGGTCTGATCATCTGTAATAGTCAGGCGTGGTGCTTAACATCAGGTGCGCCTAGATTGTCTTGTCAGTTGCTGACATAAAAAAAAACCTAGATGCCAGCGGATCTTGGCGCTCGTGAAGTTAGCCGTTTGTGACGCAAAAAAATCTTTGCGCAAAGACAATTTATCTTTATAAGCTCCATTGCCCATCGAAACGGCTAACTTCATGAAAAGCAAGATCCGCTAGCTATACTAGGTACAGTCAGCAAATAAGCGGTCTATCACTTTTGACAAAACTTTCTGTGAAATCGTATGACGTTCAAATGAATCTCTTTTTTTTTTTTTTTATTGAATAAAAAAAAATGCTTTGTCGCTGAGCGACCACACCGCCTAATCGGTAATATTTACAAAGTTGTTAATTAAACTATAGATACTTAAACTAGGTAACAAGAGAGAAAAAAAAATGAAATAAAAACTTAACTCTTAAAATAATTATCTACTAAAATATACATGTATTGGGCTACGTCAGACATTGGATCAGCCAACACACTATTGCATAGTCCAACATCGAACATTGCAAATGAATCTCGACATTGTGGTAGACCATATTTTTTACTGACTGTCCTCTTGCTAACGTTCAGAAAACGTCCTAAAATCTTTCTCAAAACCAAACCACATTGTACTAAATTCTAAAAACAGTAATAAATTCATTTTTTCATCCCAAATAACACCTTATTAGCCCAGCAGCCAATAAAACCCATCAAACAGAGTCTCTTGCGTACGCGCTACATATCTTTGAGTATTTTTTTGGGTACTTTTATATTTTTACCTGCAACTTCCTTCCTCTAACGATCTATTACTGAATGACATTCCGCCTGCTTGACAGTTAAATGGATCTTGACAACTCGAGATGGGATGAGACGGGTGATGTTGTATTTTGAACCTTATTGACTCCAATAACAGCTTGAGATTTTTCATTAGCTTCATATAGCTTTTATCATTTTACGCTTTTTTTAAATCCACGAAGTCCACTTGAAGTCAATAGTGGTCTTCATAATAATAGCAATTTGAGATTTTTTCATTATTAACTAAAGTTACTAAAGTAAGTAGGTACTTATACTTCACTAGCTGACCTTCCCTGGACTTCTACAAATATTTCAAGACCAAAATCATTCAAATCGATCCAGCCCTTATCGAGTTTTAGCGAGACTAACGCACAGCAATTCATTTTTATCTAAAAGAATAAGATGATTTAACCGTTCTTTAAAATCTTTTGAAAGACAATAGAAACCTGTCATCGAAGCACTCTTTAAGAGAGGCATTGTTTATGTCCAATTGTCTGGCAGTAAGCGTCTCTTAGCTGATGATGGTAATTTAGATTAGTTTATTTTATCGATGCTTATATAAATGCATGATGAAATGATGCTAGGCGGGATCACTTGCTATAATATAGTAAAAAAATATCTAAATGTATTTATTTTGGAACAAAAACATAGAGATAATAAGAAGAACGATAATATCCCCAGAAGTTTAGAAAACTGTGTCGCGAACATTAACGCCCATTTCCCAATATTCCATGACCCAAATAGTACATTTTATAGTTATTTTTCCTTCTGATAGAGTAAGAGAAAGCTCTAAACGATCAAGTTCGTAGGTATAGTTCTCACAACGGATCTCGGCCGTCGTGAAATTAGCCGTTTCGATGCGCAATGGAGCTTTTTCAAACTAAATTGTCTTCGCCGCATCACAAACGGCTAACTTCACGGAAGCCTAGATCCGCTGTGCGAACTATACTAACCGGAATCCAACTTTTGAAGTATTTTTTTTGTTGCATTGTAAATGTCGAAACACTTTTTGATGTATCTATACAAATCATAAAATGTAATAATAGGATCAGTTGCCCGATTCAAAATATTCATTAGGTCAACTGATACCGCGGGATAAGTTCGATCGGGATGAGTTGACTAAAGAGCTATTTTTTTATGCTCAAGCATGAGCGACATAGGATGACAAAAGCTCTTTGATCCTGTCATATTAATGACAACTTCTCAGAATATTTTGCGGAAATACTCCCGATACAACTTGACCATATCCTCATCAAACAAAACTTGACACCATTCCTCAAAATAACATTACCTAAAGTTCCTATTTTCATTATAATAGAGTTCAAAATCCTCAGCAAAGTCAGCGACTCGTAGACGCGTACGCATTGAGCGGTGCCATACTGTCTGGCGAAGCTTGTTTTTGTCAGTTTTAGACTTTTTTTGTCCCTTTCCCGTCCCTAAATAGTGTAAGGTATAATGATACATTTGACAGACACTAATGCCCTGTCAACTGTGTGTATCAAGTTAATTGCTTTTAATTTTGGGGTTCTGTATCAAGGGTGTTATAAATAATAATTTGTTGTGGATGAAAATGTGTAAAAACAATTTGCGTAGTCTGTTATTTATTTAATTCTTTATTGCATAGAATATACAGTACCAAAAGGTGGGCTTAATGCTAACAGCATTTTAACTTGCCTAAAAAATTTTTGCTTGCCTACCTTAAAGGTAGGTAGAGAAAAAAGGCTTAATTATTACTTATGTACCATTGAATATAGCTAAGTTAGATTAACTACGTTCGTAATAAGTTTAAATGAGTCAGTGGCCAACTCTGGTGACGGAATTACAGGCCGCCTGAAGGCCTATGGCCTAACCACTTTAAATAGACTCTGCTTATTGTGCCCTCCAAAGCACGGAAGCATTCAGTTGGAATTGCCACTGGCGCATGGCCACGTCACCCACCAAAATGGTGACTAAAATGCTTTCCTTCGTTGATCTGTTTTCGTATTATTTGAATTAGTACCTACTCTGTTAATTCACTCTAATTAAGATAAATGTAATTTTCATTTCATTTCATACTCCGTACAACGGCTAAGACAAAAGCAAAGTTAGTAAATTAATTCACAACAACGATTATAATATAATATTATTATGACACATGTGCTGTGCAGTTATGAATGAAAAATACCTAAAATAAAGTCTACAATCATCTTTAAAAATACATAAAGAAATCTTGTTAATAAAATATCTAGTTGGACCTAAAAAAAACTTTGTGAATAAAAGTCAAGTCAATAGAAATCGATATTCTCACCTGAATAGCGTAAAAGTGGCGTAAACCGGCATAATACAGAATACAATTACTTATAAACACAATGGTTTCGCGATTCCACAAAGGAGCTCCATCCGGCAAAGCGGTTCCGTACTCGTGGACGCACGTCGCGCCATTGTGTGACTGGTTCATTTATGGATTGCCACCTTCGCAGCCACAGAATATCACTGCGAATACACACCACAGAATATAACTAAAACGATAGTTTTTAAAAATAAACGTTTCATAAAACGACTCGTGCATAAAACAGCAAGAAAAGAGAGCATTTTACGTGCTTTAATTTTAAATAATTTTAGATTGGCTTTCACTGTAATTTATAGAGAATTGTAGATTAGCAAAATAATGGCATACTCAGCACAGGAGAATTAAAAGAAGAAAAAAATTCACACGAATAATATTATGCAAAAGTTTGAAAAAAAAAAAGGTTAATTTCAATAACAAGAAGTACAGTTTTACACTCTTGGATTGGAGTCTCCTTTTAAGCAAAAAAAAGAATTTGCTTTTATTATGAGATACCGCTCTTAAATAACTATATTATAATGTTTACAAGATCAAGATCTATAACTCCACTGAATCAATTTCGCAACAGCTTATTACAAATAGATACCAAAGTTTTTTGAATAATGTTCTCTAAAGCTCTTTAAACTAAAACTACACCTAGTTTTACCGCCAATTTAAGTACTCTACGTTTCAAAGAATATGATTGCCAACTGGTGAAATAACAGGCACATGATAATTAGGATCTAGGTCTATCCTATTGAAAATAATCATTTCTTTTTAGCATTTGTAAATCGGCACATTGTTTCAAAACGCCACATTCAAATACCAAACCAAACATAACATTGACAGGTCGCTGTTGTGTTAGGACTAATGTCAGTTTGACAGGAAGCTGTCAGCTGTCATCGGCGTGTGTTGATCTTCCTGTATCCGCTAATTGCCTGTAGTGGTACTCAAATTGGCTATAAATTCTAAATTGTCACAATATTTGGTTCACATAATAAAAATAACAGTTGCGATCGGTTTTTATACGTTCTGCACGACCAGGGCCTTATTCATAAAAGTATTTTAAACGTCTGTTATCTAGTGTTTATCAAATAGTCTTTGTTCATCGACAAGAAAAGTCAATATTATGTTACACAATTAAAGTTTTTTTATGAATAAGCATTTACATCATTTATATTTACTTTATTGAGTATTTTTATTTTCCGTCAGAATGTTATTATTAACAGATTTCAAAAATGGGTATGATTCTATGTACGCGGACTTTTTCTACATCTTGATTCGTATTCACAATCATATTTTAACGGATACAAGACCACAACGTACCGCTGAATACCGGTAGCCGCACCAACCCTCATTAATCAGGCTTCAAACCCGCTACCTGTTCGTTAGCCTGACTTCAAAGGTGCAACTTTGTTAATCATTGCTTATAATAAGGATCCCTTTGTTGAGTGTATGCTAAGCTTTTCTGGAAACTATTTAACAAGACCATCGGTTTATTCCCACTGCTGGGACTCGGACCTACTCTCGGGCATGAGTGAAATTACAAACCACGCGATCCCAATGCGGATTGTTGGAAAAGGTCTTGATTTTATTCACATTGCGTGCTCAACCAATGGTTCCATTTAGTTTTTTTTATGTCATCAAATGACGAGTAATCTCTAGTTTGATAATAATATGTTTTAGAGTTCAAACAAAAGTTCCAACGCAGAGTTGCAGGCACTGCACTGCGCTCGTCTTTCGCCTATTTTCGTAATTTCATTTGCTACAGTGCCTTTCAAACTATAACACAGTGTAGCTTGCAAACTTCTGCTTGAAGGCAGAATATCTGACACTGCAGGGTGGTACCCACCGAGACGAACTCTCGCTGAAGAGTCCTACCACCAGGTAATTTTGCAACTCACCCTGTAAAACTGGCAAAGATGTCTGAGTTATTTGGTTCGGTATACCCAATGCACAGTGAGTATTAAACAAACATTACTTATAATAAAGAATAAATAAATATGAAGAATATAAGTGTGAGCCGGTCACGTAGCGTGCTCGAGTATTAAACTTACGAATGCACTTAATCTTTAGCGTGGGCTTACATGGCGACAACTAAAAATACCAAATAAGAGTAGTAGAGCTCTGTGTAGTAGAGCTCGGCCGAAATTAGAACCTTCTCGGCTGAGCTCTATCAGAAGTATGTTTATTTCTGCCGCCAAGCAGCATTGTTTAACAAAAAGTCAGTATTGTGTGACGAAAGAAAGTATTCTTTAGTAACTAGTATCGTGTAAAGATGAATTTTGCTTCTACCGTAACTGATTACGAATTTTCGGTTTCGTATGCAACCTAAGGAGTACTTGCGCGAGCGAAACCCACTGAACCAGGGGCAGTCCCCCTGCGAGTTGAAGCCAGAGTAATGACAAAGATGTCGAGGCCTTTACCTAAACCCCAAGTAGGAAGCGTTAGAAGACCAGTGTTGTTGTCAGTTTCAAAGGTATGGCTGCCGAGGTAATTACTGGCGCAAGACTTTTAACCTAGTCTCGGTTGTCGGTGTCGGTGTCGGTGACAAAGCGCAAGTGACATATTTGGTATTGCAAGCGTTCAAATGCTACGGAAGCTGCGATAAGAGAAGTGAGGTATTTCACTTAGGATAGATTATTATTTTGATCAATTAGTTAACTTAACTAATGGTTAAAATTTACGTTGTTAATTAATTGCTAGGTCTATACAAACACAAGGGTTTGAGTCCATTTGTAAACTGGGTTTAGATATCCTATTTTATTTTATACCAATAAAGTTGCAACTAAGCGTACGGCCCACTTGATGGTCAGCGGTTACCGTAGCCTATGTACGCATGCAACACCATAATATCACTTGAGTGTTCCCACCCTGAGACGTTAGATGGAAAGTCTCATGTGCATGTAATAAAAGACGTAAGATGTATATAATGATAAGCAAAAGTGCGCCATGTAAGCCAACAACATTCGAAGTTGCACTGCACAGTCTGGCTTGGCGTAAACAAATATATTTATTTAATAACTTTTTATTGCCATAATCTGAACATAATTTACGTTGATAAGCAGATCAACAAGCGATAATATATTATCGTTTAATACTCTACCAGCGGTTTTGTTTTATTTGAGGAACAAGCCTTTGCTGCGGCTTTGCTTGAGTTTATATAGGGAGTTTTTATACAGCGTCATGCAATTATGGCTAAAAGCAATAGGAGTCAGAGAACTTCTTTATTATTTATTTTATGCTATAAATATTCGACCGATGTGGCGCAGCGGGCGCAGGTCCGCCTGCGACGCGGAGGTTGCGGGTTCGATTCCCGCCTCGGGTCAAATGTTTGTACGATCTACAAATATTTGTTCCGGGTGTTCTGGGTATTTTCTATTTATAATAAAAAATATCTATCTATGTATTGTATTGTATTAAATATATATTAGTCATGTAGTACCATAACACAGCTCTGTTTAAACAGTAACTTATCTTGGGGCTAGATGATGCTGTGTGGCTTGTCCAGCATTATTAAAAATATATATATATATATATTTATCACTAGATTTTAATAAAAACTGACATCTTTTGCACGAGTTATATTATCATCATAATAATAATATAACTCATGCAAAACACGTCATACGTCATAGACCTCTCCCGAAGAGCGCCATGACGACCAATTTTGAGTCAGCACCTCCACTGACTTTCTGCAACGCTTTAATATCATCGGTCCATCGAATGGAGTCCTATTCTTCGTTTGACGTGCCAGTAATTTCACCGGTAACCATACCCTACAAACCTTGGATTACTGCTTGGAGATTCTAAGATAGTTCAAACAAATATATTAGATATACAAATTTAAAAAAATGCTACAGAACTTATAACCATAATACATAACATTATGACACTCTCACTTGAGAGTAGGCCAGTGTCCCAGCAGTGGGAACATTAGAAGGATGTCATGATGATGATGACATAACATTATAAAACTTAAAATAGAAATAGCAGTAAGCTTCTCTTACAAGATAAATAGACAAACACTACATTTAGAAAATATATTTATATGTTGTATTTATAAAGCTTAATCCTCACGCCAGTTTTATAAAATAGAGTTATAAATACGCGTTTATTTTTGCTTTTAATAAAATAACCTGACTACTGCTTAGCTACTCAAAGTTTTTTTTAATTGGTGCCAAAGTAGAATATTTATATTTTTGTGTTAAATCTACTAATTTTATAAGAGATTAGATTAGATAGAGATTTATCACCAAGAACTCTACTAGAGTTCTTTGTGATAGAGCTCTTCCGGAAAAGAAGTACCACAATACCTATTTCTGCCGCCAAACAATAATGCTTGATAATGCGAAGCATAGCGACAATGGTGTGGGTTCAAATCCCGCTTGAAGCGAAATATTATTGGGATATTATAATCTCCAATATTGCTCGCATTGGTGCGAAGGGTATGGTTTCCGGTAATTACAGGCACATGAGACTTTTGATCCTATGTCTAGAGTCTTATAGTGGCAACGTGATATCTCTTGTTGCAAGCGTACATAGGCTACGGTAACCGCTTACCATCAGATGGGATGTAGGTACGTTTGGTTGCCACTTTAGTGGTATAAAAAAAACCTTTGCAAATCAATTACAGTGTGTCATATATTTGCAAAGCTTAGCCATTATCCAATCATACCCAAATCTATAGAAATACCCCGAAAACGGAATCACTCAAATCTATGGAAATTTCCAAATGGGCCCAAAAACTGACATACTGCAATAAACGTCACTCATGTGCATTTCATCAAAAAACGTCAATTCTAGAATTTGGTACAAATCCTATTATTTTGTATCAATTCCATTTGCGAACCATCCTGTCTTTAAAATGACAATTTAGTAAACGAAAATAACATTTACCTTCTGCTAAATTAAGTTCAATTTATATTTTTGTGTTGAATTCAGCATTAGTTCTACAAATTGCTTGCGCTTTTGGCATGCGAAATGAAGCTCTAAAGCTTTTGTAATAGGGAACATAAAAATGATGAGTAGGATCATTGAATATTGGACAGTCGGCGTGAAAAGTGCAGCCGATCTATTACATCTAATCGGATTAAGGAGACGTGACACTGAATGGGATTGTTACTCGTGGAATAATATTATTGCCATTTTTACAATCAATGTCAAAGTCAAAGTATTATTGCTTGAAATACATATCATGTTGAACTTAGATGTCAATTATTTAAATTGTGCACCAATAATGTATAGGTCTCACAACGGATCTCGGCCGTGGTGAAATTAGCCGTTTCGATGCGCAATGGACCTTTTTCAAACTAAATTGTCTTTGCGCATCACAAACGGCTAACTTCACGGAAGCCTAGGTCCGCTGTGCGAACTATACTTTAAGAGGCATGCAATATATGATTTACAATGTCAAAAAATATAAAAATTATAATAAAATACAAACAATCATTAATTAATAATATGAATTAACAATACTTAATAACAATAATATGAATGCAGTTACAATGTCAGTTGAAGAAATAGAAATATTTTTATCATTCATAAATTCATCAATAGTGTAATAAAATTTATTTGCTAGTAGGTTTTTGAGCTTTCCTCGAAACAATGAACTAAGCAGTGCTTACTTTACTTTTTATAATAAAATTACAACCAAGTAATTTCTGGTTGTATAGATTCTTATTCAGATAAAATGTTTTGTTGATACTTTGTGATAAAATATCTAGTAATTAATAGTTTCAAATTTTGATTAAAATTTTGACTAAGTAGGTACAGACAAAGCCACGGTTTCACTTGCATTAATTTTCCATATTTCCTCATCGCCCTGGACTCAAATATTTCAAGACCAAAATTAGCCAAATCGGTCCAGCCGTGGTCAAGTATTAGCGAGAGTAACGAACAGAAATTCATTTTTATATTTTAAGTATAAAAAAGAAGATAATTATATTGAAAATTATATAATCAAATTCCTAACATAATTAAAAATTAAATAAAGGACAACGTAAACTGAAAAACATACTCATAAATAAATGCTATTATTCCGTAGAAGAATTCGTATGTGATAAATTCAATTGAAATGAAATGGTAAATGGCCTGATTTTATAATTTTACACTGAAATTATTATTTTATTAATTATTTTTATATTTTTAATTTTTATTCTATTGTTCAAGAATCTGGTAATAATCTGTTATAATATAATTAATGTAAATCTAATTATAATTTACAATAATTGCGCCCTACAGTATAATATGTACTACTAACTTAAAGCTACCTTAGAACTAAGCTGTAATAATGTAATATACATATTGGCAATCAATAAATCTATGAAATCTATGAATTAATTTGAATTTACCCGATGTGTCCCATATAATACTTACTTACGTAACACCGTATTGCTGTAATTAAGGCTCACGTTGTAACGCGTGCTAAAGCTACATCCTCAGTCATCGTCAAAAACATTTTCAATAAAATTCATAGCAATTCAAAAGACGCTATCGTCTCGCCTTACTCCAAGAGTGATAGGACACGATTACCGGCGCGTTGGAGATTAGAGCCAATTTTAAATTGTTGATTGCTTCCCCCCTTCCACCCCTCAGCTAGGTGGGAACCCTCCCGCGGAATGACAGCTCCTTGAATTTTTGTTAGAAATCTTATTTGGTTGGTAGTACGGTTAGTTAGTATGACTTGTCTGGTTTTTTAAGTCTGATTAACTTAAAAAACTAGACAAGTCATGTGGTACATAGAATATACCCAGAACACCCGGAACGAATATTTGCAGATTTTGCAGATCGGACCAAAAAGTTCGATCTGATGATCTTTTTGCCGCCTTTTTACCGACCTAATAAAGATGATTTATATTAATGGTAACAAGTTTTATAAGTTGTTTTATATTTAGCTTTAAATATTAACTGTTTGTGTGTGATTTCCGAATAAAATAAATATTAAGAGGCCTTTCCAAGATTTAGCGATATAATTCATGAAGTTCGCGTGAATGTATCTTTATATAGTATAAGTAATAGCGCGCGCGACGAGGAGCGATACGTCCTCCCTCCATAGGCGCTCAGCGCGGTTTGAGAGTCGCTGCTTCGATCGATATGATTTAATGTGCGCTAAGGTGTGATTTAAAAAAAATTGTATTAAAAAAAGTCAATGCTATTAGACTATTTTCTTTGTTGTATTTATTTAATAAAAACTTAAACTTTAATTAAGTAGGTGTATTTTTATTGTAAACTCTTTACTTTAGCAGAAATAACAAGCGTAAAATTGGGAAAAGTACGCGTTTTTTAGACCGTCTTTTTTCAAAAATATTGAACTAACATGCTGTATTTTTCTCTATTCACTTAAATTTAAAAACTGTGATTATTACAATTGCATTTTTGGAAATATGTTGGACTTTGTTATTTTATAGAAAAAATGATCGAAAGTTGACTGGAATTGCTCATTTTACGAAATGTGCGTTACTAATTATTTTTTAATCAGTTATGTCTTGAGTTAATTAATATTATGCTCTGTTGGCTTAAATTTTAAGGGATAAAGCTTTTATTTGTTTTTATTTTCGTTAGAATATCTTCAACACACGAGCCACAATAGTGTTCGAAACTTCACGGGCAAACAAGAAAATTCAAGGATTGTCAAGGATAGGGCTCTTAAGTATATGGAAATAAATAAAACAAGGTATTCATGACTTGTCTGGTTTTTTAAGTCAATCAGACTCAATCAATCAGACTTAAAAAACCAGACAAGTCATGAATACCTTGTTCTATTTAGGCAGCGAAAAGATCATCAGATCAAACTTTTTGGTCCGATCTGCAGTATCTGCAAATATTTGCTCAGGGCGTTTTGGGTATATTCTATGTACAATAAAAAATATCTATCTATGTATTATAATGAGTTAAGTATATCAGTCATCTAGTAGGTAAGCACAAGCTCTGAATAGCTTGGGGCTATTATTGATGCTGTGTGAATTGTCAAGCATTATTTGTTTATTTATTTATCTGTCACCAGACAGTTGACAGACAGTTGGTTTTGCTGAAGCCTCTCAGTTCGTCGCAAGACGAAAACTTAACAGCAAACGCCGAATGACCGCCGCAGCTGAGCGGTTGGACTGCGTAAAGCCTCTGAAGAACCAGTCTGACTAACTGGCACCCAGGGCAATACCCAAAGACTCGGGTAACAGTCGTGTCCGTAGTAGAAGCTAGAAAAAAGAACGCAGAGTTCGATTCTTACCCGCTCTTCCGATACCATAGACGGTAGAGTCGAAGAGCAGATGACCAAATTGATTGATTGGTTTTGCTGTCGCTCCCAGGGTCTTATTTCAGTTGATGTGATAATATTAAAGAAACGGCTCTTGCAAATAATTTTATAAGTTTACAAACTGAATTTCAGGCAATTTGTCTGTTTTAAAATATAATTACGGTATTCGTCTGCAAATTCGCAAGGAGAGGTTGTCATTTTGGTTTACTTATGAATGTTAGGTGGTTTTCCAGGTTAGGAAATCAAAGTTATCCGTACTGTTATAGTTAAATAGTTACCTAAATTAAAATTACCAACGTAAAAATAACCAGGCCCAGAATTTTTTTAGACCCTGAATATTTTGTCTCAATCGAGCACTTGACCACCGCGAGACCGAGGCCGTCGATTTGTAATCAAATAATAGTATCTAAAAATGTGTAGTTCAAAATTATGAAAATAGCTTTATTTTTGTAAAAGTTTATAACAAAGCAAAGTCAACAGTCATAATCCTTAAATAGGTTTATGCAATACACAATCTGCGCACAACATCTGCTTGTCGCGGGTTCGATTCTCATTGTGCTGGCGACGTTTTGCGACAATTTGTCGCACTTCAATGGGTAAAGCACGCATCATTTCACGGGTGTGTGAATATGTGTTAAAGCTGGCTATCCAAGGTGCGACAGAGTAAAGAAAAATAAATATGTACCCACTTCGTTTTAAAGACATACGAATAAGATTTCTTGTATGTTTTTATTGAGCACAATAAAAAGTTCCGTCTTTCCTCAATAAGTGCATTAATTTTGTCGTTAGACCTACCTCGGACCTACCTTGTAGCAAAGTTTAAGCAGCTTTAACCCGCCACTCGCAGACGTTAGAAGATTTTACATTGCTTATTGTAAAAAAGAAATATAACCCTCATGTTTGAATTAATGAAATACAAAATACAATACATGTTAACCTAAGCGAGCCACAGAATAAATAGTTTTTTTGGCATCATCCAGAAAAATAATATTAGTCGAGCGTAGAAGAACCTTTTTTTTGTCTTCTGTGGCTGCCACAATTTTGCCATTGAAGGCCCTTGGTTGCGTCGCGTGCTCGCTTGGCGTTCATCGCTCTCATAATGACAACGCACAAATAAGTCATACCTAAGTCGCCTTGATATTAGCTGCACTTTGAATAGCCCGCTTTAAAGTGCAAGCATTTGTGACATTGTAATGCAATAAATAGTAATGCAAAGGTGTCAGTCGAGTTGGGTATCGGGTCGGAAGTGATTAGTTTTATTGCTAACTAAACTGTTTGCTGAGGGTCAGTGTTAAATGTTTCGCGCTGTGTGTTTCACAGACAATTTACTTAAAACTAGCGACTTTGAAACTACTCGCTCTATTGATGAAAATCGTATTTAAATCCGTTGTCTAAGGTACCTAGTATAATAAGATCTATGCGTAGTACCTAAGTAAGTATACCTAGTTACTTAAAAAATATATTCTCAATATTTCGTAGAATGACAAGATATAAATTAATAATCATTGCTCTTCAACTGTCCTCATTAATTCAAAGACATCTGTCAGAATTAATTTTATTAGAATTAAGTTTTAGCAACTTTCTGATAACATTTCTCTGGGTGTTGCAAAGTTTTCCAATTTGTAACCAAACGACGGGCCAAGGGCAATGTCAAGTGAAAAAGTGATTGCTCTTAATTATAACATCATCAATTGATTATTTAAGACTCTCTCAAAATCTCAATATAATATTAATAATAAATAATAAATAATGCTGGACAATCCACACAGCATCATCTAGCCCCAAGGTAAGCTGCTGTTAAACAGAGCTGTATAATGGGTACTAGATGACTGATATATATTTAATACAATACAATACATAGATAGATATTTTTTTAATAATACATATTAATATAAAAATATTATTAAATAAGTTAGTTGGATATTTAACTTTATTACCTAATTTGCTATCTTTTTTTTAATAGTAGTAGTTATAAACGACGCATTTTAAATTAAAATTCTATTTCAATAAAAAAGTACTACTTTTATAGTTATAGGGTTTTTAGTCTCAATTGTGCAGATTCTCATTTCTACAGATTTTCGTTTTAACAAAAACGCAGTGGCATCTGTATAATTTATCCTAAACTATTTGGTTAGAAGGCATGCAAAAACCTTACAGCACAAAACAAATGTGGCGATTGTAGTGTGTGCTCAAAAACTTTGGGTAGTATTCCATAGATGGCGCCAGTTTTGTAGTGTCAAGCTTAATTAATAGATGGCGCTTAGATGAAACAATAAAACTTTTCCTGATAACAATGGTTTTCGTAGAAGGAATTTAATCGTAGCACCCACGTAGCACCGTTTGTAGCACTACTAAAGTAAATTTATCAAAGCAAAATTATCATAATTATTTACGTGTGATAAAAACTCAGTAAATTATAATTGCCTTATTCATAAACGTACCTCTGCTTACGTACGGTACTTTAAACCTCTGCAAGCTAGTGTTATTCTAACCAGTCATCGTTTTTATTCATTGGCATAAGAATGACAAGAAAAGTCTATTCTTGCAAGCCGGGGGCACTGGGCATAAAGATTCAACAAAGACTTGCAAGTTCACCAAACTGAAACGGGAGCTAAATCACCTTGAAAACCTTTCAAATTGTGTTCTATTTCAATAGTGTAGAGATATAATATTTTAAAGAACATGGTGGTAGGACTCTACAGGAAAAGTACTTGGGGGGTACCACCGTAGATATATCTGACTCGTGTACCTAATGTAGGTAAGCGTCACTGTGTTTAGGTTTGAAGGGCACTGTAGCAAGTGAAATTACTAGGTGAAAGAGACCTTGAGGTGACGAGTACAGTACAGTTCGTACGGTGCAGTGCTGCGTAGATTTTTAAGTTTTAAAGTTTCACATAAAGCCCAGATCAGATTTAGTACCTACTAACTAAAGTGAGTGATGCAACTTTTATGGTCAGGCGTAGACGTAAAACTAAGGCAAGTTTTATATAATTAGCTCTAAGGTAAAATAAAACATGAAAAAATGGAAAACTATTTATTCTTATTCTCAACTCACTAATTCGTAACTAAACTACATTTAGCTTAATTTTGTTCGATTGCCTAAACCTAGATTTGTATTGAGTCCTTAGTTAAAAATATTTTGTCACTACTATAATAGTCATTCGATTTATATAATAAAGTATATACAAAAAAACTAAATTTTTGATAGATTTTGGCAACACATATTACACAGTAAAAGTTATAATCAGGGTAAATAAAGTAATGGTTAGCAAAAATCGTAAGGGTTCACATTTATGTAAGTAAGTACTAATTTATTACTATTATTCGTATACATTTCTTTGATTTAAATATAACAAGTCGTAGTTAGTAAACACACTGTTGAATTAGAAAATAATAAGTGCAGACTTACTAGTAAAAAACCTACTGCTACGTAATTGCGCGTTTAGATGCTTAGTTCACAAAAAACTCTTGACTCACGCATCACGTAGGTACAAAAAAACAACTGTGACAATATAAAAATGTACTTCAGCATCATCATGACAGCCTTCAATGTTCCCACTGCTGGGACACTGGCTTACTCTCAAGCAAGATCTGAAATCCTCCACGCGGACCCAATGCGGTTTGGTGGATATCATAAAAATGTACTTAATAAGTACAAATTCATTCAAAGTTATAATAAATATTGCACAAAAACACTACCTTATCATATTAAGTTTATTACCGTCAGATTCATTAAAATATCTACATAAAAACCGATCATGACTACCAGAAAATAATACCGCAGTTGATAAAACACATGGCCTTGAAACCCTGAATTCAGTACGAAATATAGGATAAACCTAAAATTTAAGCTTTGTAAACCCAAGACAAACAGGGACAAAACATTTCACATCATTTTTTAGACAAAATTCAGTTTCCAGATTTGTACTTCAGTCATGTTTGAGTAACCACAGATTTCAAACGAAGACATACATTTTTGAGAACCGGAGAAATTTTATAAAAAAGCAATAATATTTTATTATTGTTCAGATCTCTCGTCATCACTGTGCATGTCATCATCATCACATCAGCCAACAGACGTCCTGCTGGCCATAGGCCGCCGCCAAAATGCATGTATAAATCAAATCTCACAATAATTAAAATCGATAGCTGTTGTACTTTCATCAACTTTTTGCATTGACAAGTTTTTCTTCAATTATGTTAACAACAAATTCACTCAATGTGCTCGCACAGTATTTTATAAATTAAAATAAAACTAACGACAATAAATTTATAGTACTGTAATGTGTTTATTTACCGTGGTACACCTGGGTGTACTAACAATGTGGACCATGGGTAAGGACCAAAATTAAAATGCCCGTGGTCAACCTTTAGTCCACCTGGGTGTTCCACGCGCAAATTTTTTGGCCGTGGAACACCTAGGTGGACCACGGGTAAGGAACGTCGGTGAGCAGTGATTGAGCAAGAGGTGGCAGGTTCGATTTTGGTATGGGATAAAAATTCTTATCATCTGCAAACATTTGTTCCGGGCTTAGGTGTTGCGGTACTCATATTAGTAGATACCTACAACGAAGAGTTCTAGTGTGGGGATTAGCTAAATATGGGACTTTCTGGTTTGTTGAGTTATCAGGTCCAAGAGGTTTTTAAAGTTATTAGGTCTTAGAGGTTACTTAAGTAGGTGTAGTGTACAGGTTTACATTTCCACGTCTCTACTGAGCGCGTCAAAGTTAAGGTCCTTCACTTCTTCAGGGTTGAAACTTTTAACAGAGATCTTAACATCCGAAAGGTCTGTACTTGACAACTTATTAGTAATTTTAGTAATCGAAATCCTACTTTCTATATCATTTGAATCACATATCGTTTCTAATACTACCCCCTTATCTACCTTCCTCGGTTTGGGGGGTATTTTGGTGTTTTTGAGTTTTTCGTTGAGTATTTTGTTGCAGTTCTTTTTGGACATGTCTAAGGCTAAAGGATCTTCTTTTGCGTCTGGTTTATCATCTGCTGGCTTCTGTTTGATTTCTGCTAGTTCTGCGTTAGTGACGTTGTCCTTTTTCTTCCACTTCGTTCTTCTGTTTTGGAACCATATTTTCACCTGTAAAGAGGAAAATAACTATTTTAATTAATGTGTTTCGTATTTTAGACAATAGTCCAATAGATTATAGAGCAAATTTTCTTAATAACTTGTTCTCTGAAATTCTGTGAGAAATTAAATTAAAAGAGATTTTGTAGCTAAATGTAAAAATGTAGCGGTTCCCTACTCCCACGCATACAAAGTCGCGGGCAACATCTAGTAGGAAATGATATCCTAATAAAATAGTTTGTTCGTCTCATAAAGTTTTTCAGACTCTGTGTACGAATAACGGCTCATTCACACGGGAACCGTAATTGACGATTCGTCAAAAGAATTCAAGTAAAATTATATTTTTTGCCTTAATGACTAAATTAAAATAACTTAATAGCCTTATTAACATGCAGAACAATCAAAACAAAAATTATGAATTTAGCACAAAAGGACTGGATAAATAAAAACATTATAACTGAAATCGATAAAAGGAATGTATTATGGAAAGAATTGAAACAGAGACCAGAAAATGAAGAGTTGGAAGTAACCTTTAGAAAACAGAGAGATAATACCGCAAAGATGATTCAAGCCACGAAAGAGACGTACTATCTCAAAGAGTTTACTAAATGTAACAATAAACCAAAAAAACTATGGAATTTAATAAATAATCTAGCCAATAATAAAATCAAGCAAAGTAGCGCACCTCCAAAACTCTTAATAGACTCAAAAACCTTAGTCAATCCTTACGAAGTCTGCGAAGCTTTCAATCTATACTTTTCCACCATAGGTAGTTTGTTAGCGAATCAAATACCTCAAAATTGTCACCTCAATTATGTTTGTGCTTTGCCTTCTTTCGACGGGAAAAATGAGCTATCTACTTTTGACCCATGTAACCTTAATGAAATCGACCTAATCATACGAAAACTTGACTCAAATGCTAGCGCTGGTTTAAATGGCATTAACACTATAGTCGTAAAGTGCTTAAAACCTTTAATACTTTATAACCTAACAAATTGTATCAACGTTCTACTAAAAAAAGGTGAATTTCCGCAAACACAAAAAATAGCCAGAGTCACTTCTATTTACAAATCAGGTCAAAAATCAGATCCCGGGAATTACAGACCCATTTCAATATTGCCTGTGTTTTCTAAGATTATCAAAAAAGTCATATTTAAGCGTCTCGAGACATACTTAAATACAATAAACTTTTTAAGTAAAAAACAATACGGATTCAGACCTCACAGCAATACCCTAGGAGCAACAATCGACCTAGTCACTAAAATTAAATCAAACATCGATAATAAAAAAATTGCTCTAGGTATTTTTATCGATTTAAAAAAGGCCTTTGATACCGTAAGTCATGAACTGCTACTTAAAAAACTAGAAGTAATAGGCATAAAAGGCGACGTACTAAAAATACTGGAATCGTACCTAGCAAATAGATCCCAGGTGGTTAAAATTAATAATGTCCAAAGCAAAGCAACACCTATAACTTGTGGCGTCCCCCAAGGATCCATACTAGGACCGTTACTTTTCTTAATCTACATAAATAATATTCACACCATCGGACTACATGGTCACATAACTTTGTATGCCGACGACACATGTCTACTCTACTTCGGCTCGTCACTACAAGATGTATTGCCACAAGCCCAATCGGACCTTAACTCTCTATTTTCTTGGTTTCAACACAACCTTCTTACCATAAATACCTCAAAAACGTGCTATGTTACCTTTAAAGCCAAAAACAAAATAATTAAACCTCATAACCCTTTATTAATTAATGGCATACCCATACAAGAAAAAAGTAACGAAAAATACCTTGGCTTGAGGATTGATAGTCGCTTAACGTGGAAAACACATATCGAACACCTACAATCTAAGCTTACATCACGTATTGGGTCAATTCGCAACATTGTTCAATGTATTCCACGTCAAATACGATATAATGTATACAATTCCCTGGTTAAACCACACCTTTTATATCTGATTGAAGTTTGGGGCAGTGCAGTTAAAACGAATTTATTAGAACTTCAAGTTATTCAAAACAAAATTATAAAATTACTTTTTCGATACCATTATAGAACACAGACTACCAAAATTTATAAAGACACAAAAATAATGAACATCAAACAGCTATATATTTATAACTCCTGCATACTAGTACGCAAATTATTAAAAAGTTCTCTCCATACTAACCTAACCTTCACATCTACGAACCAACTAACTAAGCGAAACACTCGTCGAGCTAGTTGGGTGGTACTTCCGAAGGTGAGGACAAATTACGGCAAAAAAATGTTCACTTACGAAGGCGCGCAGCTTTTTAACAGACTACCTTCAGTTATAAAAAATATAAAATCATTTCAAGTGTTTAAAAAGAATTTAGCCCAACATGTCATCGAAAACTTCTTTTAATAACCCTTATTATCTATGTTTACTATATTACCTACGTATTGAGTGGTGTAATAGTTACCTACGCTCCTATTTATTATAATTATTTATGACACCTTACTTATCTAGATTGTTAGAACGACTACCTACCTACCTACCTTAATGAATGTATAATATCTACTTAGTATTAATTTACACGTTTCTCTGTAAGTGACCTCGGTCTTTTGAGAAATAAATGTCTTAAACCCAATTATCGTTATTTTTCACGATTACTGATTCGTGTCAACACGGCCATTAAAAATTAAAAACCATTGCCACCGTCTAAAAAAACAACGCAACTCTTTTTAGTGTACAAACGTTAGCCTAATTTATGTAAAAAAACCACAGACGCCACAAATTAAAAGAACAAGAATAAGATAAGTAAAAAAAAACGGCAAGGAACAATTTTGTGAATGAACTGTACTGTAAGTACCTAGTAGGTACACCTACGCTAGTTGATGAGACCTTAAATATGACCAGTTAGCTTAAAGTTAGTAAGTATTCTCTACTTAGTGCCAAGCCTACCAATCCACATGACGAAATCTCATGAGAGGAAATCCACATCTGAACTAATGAGCGTTTGTACACAATACAGGGTGTCCTAGTAAGAAGAGTATGCTACCACAAAGTTGTTGCAGTAAATTATTGTAAGATTAATACGCGATTTGTTTCTTATTCTCTTTACACTAAAGTTAATTTATGTATGCATCAAACACAAAATAACCTCCTCACCTCACCTCACCTTCAAGCCAAGTCTTTGTCCTCAAAATAAGCAAGACTCGATGACGTTTCAGAAACCATATAAAATATTCCTAGGTACAACACAAAACTTGATTGTATAACAACAAAAAATGATATTTAAAAAAAAGTTGTTCTAAAAATCGAAAACTAAAACTTTCCTATTGTTATTCCTACTTTTATTTTAATCATTTTTTAAGTGATAGTCAAGCGTTTGGCCGCTATCCCACTAGATGTTAAGTGTCGATGCGGCCTAATATGGAGCACGCTTGGCTAGAATATACCTGTTCACTCTTGTTTTGAATGTTCCTAAATTGTATTCTTCTGGAAAGACTGACGCCGGCAACGAGTTCCACTCTTAATTAATTATCAGCAATAGTCGCCTCCGCGGCGTAGGCCTCCCCTGAATCTCTCCATTCGTCTCTTTCTCTCGCCTTCATCATCCAATTTGCCCTGCACCGTTGTGTAAATATGTCCCTCCATCTCATTTTTGGTCTCCCTTGCTTTCTTTTTCCTACAAGTGGACTCTCTCTCTCTCTTAACTCTCTCTCTTAACTGTGTTTTTTGTTATGAAATGTAAGTAATTCCACATTATTTCTTGAGCCACCCTGTATTATTTGTAATTGTGTGCGTGCAACAACACAGAGAGTGTATCGGCTAACAAACAGTTAATTACCTCTGATCGATTCAACCCCTCAGGGATGGATGGTAGAGTCGGGTGACTGTCGATGACGATATTATATCGATAACATTGTTTTATGTAATAGAACAGTTGCAGAATGTATTTTTACAGGCATGTATTTAATTATGTAAGTTATTTTGAGCACTAGCTTTGTGCCCATATTTTTTAGATTTTCTTTTTATCAGCTAGTGATGGATAAGTAGTTTGAAGAAGATTATAATATCCCAAAATTATTTCGCCTCAAACGGGATTTGAACCTGCAACCACCGCTTGATACGCGGGTGCTCTATAGTTTGCACAGCGGATCTAGGCTTCCGTGAAGTTAGCCGTTTGTGATGCGCAAAGAAAATTTAGTTTGAAAAAGCTCCAATGCGCATCGAAACGGCTAATTTCACGACGGCCGAGATCCGCCGTGAGAACTATACCAATAGAGCTATCGAGACATAATCTCGCTTGAACGAAATAATCATAAAGATTTCTTCGGCTCGAAGCGCCGTGGCAGCAGGAAACTATATATATTTAAAGGTAGTAGAATAAGTTTTATTTTTTTCTAATGTTGCCTGAAATAAAGTTTATTGTATTGTATTGTATTGTATTAAAACTGCGGTGACACCCACCAAGACGAACTCTTGCTGAAGATTTCAGATAACACTAGCAATGTGTCTAACATAAGAGCTACATAAACTTTTAATCGTTCTTACTCGTAAGTAACCCTCATTATAACTATTGAACTTTAACAGATTCTTAACGACCTCAAGTACACGCGGGTACAGAATTACTCACTACGTATTCAAAGTGATTGCTAAAGTTAGGGTTTCTAAGAAAACGGCAATGACATTTTGCTCCGGATAAAGCGGTAATAGATTGGCGTAGTATAAGCACAGAACATATATTAGTACTAAGGTATATGCTCGCAAGTCGCAGCAGTCTCCTAAGGAAACGCACTGGTACGGTAACGCTGTGTTTTCTTAATACATCTAATGTGCGCGTGGAACTGGCGTAAATTCACCGTTTCTAAATGATCCTTGTGATTTTATTGAAATAAATCATTTTTGACTTTGTCTTTGCTTTGATTATCCTTTGGGAGCAAAGTTCCGGCTGCGGCGCAGGAGGTTGCGGGTTCGATTCCCGCCTTGGAACAAATGCTTCTATGATCTACAAATATTTGTTCCGGTCGTTCTGGGTATTTTCTATGTATAAAAAATATCTATCTATGTATTGTATTATGTATATCCGTCATTTAGTACCCATAACACAATCTCTGCTTAGCTTGGGGCTAGATGATGCTGTGTGGACTGTCCGGAATTAGTTATTATTTATTTATTTATTAATCCTGGCAAGACCGTTGCATGTTATCTCTTTCTCTTCGGAAACTCGACCAAAAACGCTAGTAAACTCACTCGGAATAAAAATAATGGAATGGTTCTAATATTTATTAGAGATACGGTAAAAGTTTTTTTTAAAATTTTTGCCAGCAGATTGTCAGTCAATTACGGTCGTAATAAAACGGCCATTGCTTTTAACAAAATCGCAACTTAACACTTAATACAATACAACCTTCACAAAGCTACAGTTAAAGTGAGTGAAAAGCACTTATCTCTATTTGCTTTATCACCATTTAGAGCCCATTATGTTTCCGTTCAAAACGGTTCTTGCTGGCTCTTATTATATCATCAGGCCATGGCAGAGGCCTTCGGGCGGCCTAAAAGCCCTGTCACCAGAGTTAGCCACTGACTTATACGTACTTACTTTTTACTTATTGTATCTTCACCAGCCTTTTTTCCTTACCACGCGTATCCAATGCGGATTGGTGGATGGCATCTTTTGTTTTTTCAGTTCTTGAATTTGTGTTTGTTTTTTTATAAAGTATTCCTTTACATTGCGCACGTAAAACTTTTGATGCGAAAACGTACTGGTATAAAACCGGTTTCGAACCCACGTCTTTAGGGTCGGAAGGCGGGGTCACTACTACTTAACCAATAGGTAATGGTATATTAATGTATAACATAATCATTTTGTGCTGAGTATTATTTTATAATGTAATGTAGAACGTAAATAGAGCAGTGTTAAATAATATCACCTGAATCACTTTGAATCGTCTTCTAAAGAATAATTTATTATTCATCATGACAGCCTTCTAATGTTCCTCCTGCTGGGACACTGGCCTACTGGACTACTGGACTACTCTCAGGCGAGAGTGATTGCGTCTTAATCCACCACGCGGACCCAAAGCGGATTGGTGGATGGCACATGTCTTTCGAATTTTTATTTCTTGAACATGCCGGTTTCCTCACGATGTTTTCCTTCACCGTATGAGTGCACTGGCATTGCAAATAAAAATTTTTCGAACAGAAAAATCATTGGTGCACGCCCGGGTTTGACCCATGACCTTAGGATCGGAAGACTACCACTAGACCACTACTACTACTACTACTACTACCACTACCACTTGGAGCGCTCGTGACGTAGCTGGCTAAGTTGTTCTTAACAGATCAACGAAGTTAAGCACTGTTCCGCGGGGTCATCATTTTGATGGGTGACCGCCAGTGGCAATTTCAACTGAGCGCTCCCGTGCTTCGGAGGGCACGTTAAGCAGTCGGTCCCGGCTTTTTCAAAGTTGTTAGGCCATGACAGAGGTCTTCGGGCGGCCTAGAAACTCTGTCACCAGAGTTGGCGACTCATACGAACGAACGAACTACCACTAGACCACCGGTGCTCTATCTGTAGATAATGAAAGGCAATTACATCGAATGGATAATCAAGGATAATGCGTGGGCAGCCAGTCAGTCATCCTGAAGATACACTAAACATTGATTCCTATAACATATATTAGTATCGCATCTCCTAAACAATGGCTTATCTACCGCACCATCGATAGATAAGATAAGGCAGGTTTCATTTAGGGCTGTCACCTAATAAGGTACTGCCTGTCACTTAGCAAGGTTTACCTGGTGGTCTCTTCAGCAAGAGTCCGTCTTAGTGGTTACCACCGCAGTGTCAGATATTCTACCTCCAAGCAGCAGTGTGCAAGCTGCACTGTATTACAGCCTGAAGTATAGGTTTTCCTAGTTCAGGCATAGTATAATTTTTACTCTTAGTTAGTTATTAATCCCTCTAAATTGTAAACCTTAGTACTAAGACTATGAATAAAGTTTATTTTATTACTGGGCGAAAGAAACTTAACAACAATATCTCGGGGTGATAAGCGCAGTGCAGTGCCACGCAAACACTGAAAAACTTAAAGCTTTGGGTGGCACTGCAACTGTAATATATCATAGTTTTACGCGAGCCGCGTGCGTTGTCCATCTTTTGTAGTCGTTGTCAACCCTGAGTTGCAATTAGTCCTTTGACATGTTACACATAACCCCTTTGTGTCAATCTGGCATCTGTCTCCCTCTAACGCTACCTGTCTCACTAATGCGCAATCAATAACAATTATCTTTGTGTTTGGGAGAGCACGAGAATTGCATTGAGGTAAAGGTGGGTTTATAACAATTCTCTTGAACACACTTATATTATAAATGCGATACTACGAATACTATGAACGAATAATAAACAGTCACGAACTATAAGTGACTTTACCACAACGTCCCAATCCAGTTATACAGGGTCATTCATTATCAACCTGACAAACTTAAGGGATAGGTTCCACACATTAAAAAAATATATTATGTGTACCTATACATTTTTTTTTATGTACTTATATTTTGTCTTAGAAATCCCAAGTAAACAAAAAAAAATCGATTAAGTTTTTCTGCTCAATTATTATTTATCATTGTTGGGAATCGAGATAAGCGGCGTAATAATGAAAAATTCGAGTGTGCGCGCTCCGTAGCGGATCATTGACACGCGCAGGTCAAGGACGCGCGGGTTATTGACCCGCGGGTCACTGACACGTGCTGAGCGCTGCCTTTTTGATTTCTAACAAGGATAACTAACTATTAAGCAGAATTACGTTTTGTTTTTCTTAATATAAAAAAAATGTTTAGAAAAAAAAAATGTACATGTATTTTTTTTTATGTTCCACACATAAAAAAAAATACATGTACATTTTTTTTTAACCTAACCTAACCTATCCCTTAAGTTTGTCAGGTTGATAATGAATGACCTTAATTTGCAATTCATCCAAACGTATAATTTGTCGTGTAGTGCGAATCAAACTTTCGAGCTTTAATAAGAGATTTGATAAAGTTTACGTGATTGTTGAATTATGTAAAAATTATAATAATCTGCGAGGAACCTACTTGGAACTTATTTATGTATATATTTTGTATGTACTTATATGTATTTATATATTTTATACACTATTTTATATTTATATATTAATATATATATATAAATATTATATTATACTTTAGTATAAGTAAATTTATTATCTTACGCACTTTATGTAAATAATTATTTATTCTTCTCTTTTTGTTTTGGCACCGTCCCATTTCATTCTAACAAGTTTCTGTCCATCCAAAGGTTGCCTGGAAGAAATCGCTCACAGCGATAAGGCCGCCCATTGTACTTCACTGTTAAACATTGTATATAATTATTATTTTTCTGTTTTTAATTTTCTTTTGTGGTGTACAATAAAGAGTTTTCTATCTATCTATCTATCTAACCTAAATGTTTCACTGGCCATACCTATTACCAGTTAGTAGTGGCACAGATTGTAGTGGGTTTGTCGGGGGAACATTGAAGACTCAAGTTCCAAAATATTTATTTGCAAAAAAAGTTTTTTTATTTTTTATGCAACTGAAGTGGCAACCAAGCGTACGGCCCACAAGATGGTAAGCGGTTACCGTAGCCAATGGACGCCTTGCAATACCAGAGGTATCACTGTCGGGTTGCCACCTTAAGTCTAAGATCGAAAGCCTCATGTGCCAGTAATTTCACCGGAAACAATACCCTTCACACCTGAACACAACAATGCGAGCATTACTGCTTGGCGGCAGAAATAGGTATGGAGGTAGTCCTTCCCCGGACGAGCTCTATTACAAAGAACTCTACTACTCTTTATAAAAATTTCACCAGAGTTGGCCACTGACTCATACGAACTAACATACATTTTTTACCTGCAACGCCTTAACAGGGTTCATTCATGTAATCACTTGCAGCTACATTATGTAAGACCTAAGCTAAATGTACATTGTGCAGAATAAATGAATATGAATATGAATATTTTAGGATGACCTATCATTGTTCTGCACACCCCCTTATGCCCTAACCACGGCATGTGTGTGTGTGTACATCTCGTACACACTGCTCGAGTCAAATGCCACATGTCCGCATTAATTCCCGCCAATTACACGGTGAGCTATTGTGCAGTATGATGTATGAGCGCGCACGTCACACGAGAATACACAGATATGTTAACTGGGCTGTTTAGATTCCCTTAGGTCATTCTGTTCATCCAGGGTAGTAAGTATGTAGGCTTACGTATGTCGATCTATGCAATAAAAGTCAATAAATGCAAATAAATAATGCTGGACAAATCACACAACATCCTAGCCCCAAGCTAAGCAGAGCTAAAAAAAAATAAAAAAAATAAAAAAAGAGTGTATTATAGATAGGTTTTATACGTATAAGATAAGATAAAGATTTATTTTCTCTCAACACAGGTTACAATTTATAAAAAATACCCGTCATTGACGATTCATCAAAAACAACTAAAGAAAAAGTGTTTTTTTTTGTATAGTCATTTTTCACGATCCGTGAAACACGGGTAATTAAAACCATTGCCACCGTTATCTTATCTTATCTTATCTTACGTCAAAAAAATCACGAAACGTGAAAAAATATTATACATGAAAAAACACGAATAATCCTCTTATTTCTCATTAAAACTATATACATTTAGTACCTTTTATGGTAACTCCTGACAAGCTAAACTGTACCACAATTTATTATAGGGAACGCCACTTCCTTTAACAGTTGTTTTTTTTTTATACAACTGAAGTGGCAACCAAGCTTAGGGCCCACAAGATGGTAAGCGGTTACCGCAGCCTATGGACGCTTGCAATACCAGAGGTATCCCTCGCGGATTGCCACCTTGAGGCTAAGATCGAAAGCCTCATGTGCCAGTAATTTCACCGGAAACCATACCCTTCACACCAGAACACAGTAATGCGAGCATTACTGCTTGGCGGCAGAAATAGGTATGGTGGTAGTCCTTCCCTGGACGAGCTGCTTTGATGGGATTCGAGTGACTTCATGTTTGAGTAAGCAAACTATTAAATGGATAAATAGTATAGCTAAGTTCAATAGTTTCCATTCATTTAAGTGTAGTAGAGTTTTTTGTGATAAAAAAACTCTACTACACTTAAATGAATGAATGAATGCATAAAATTAATCTGGAAACTATTGAACTTAGCTATACTATTTATCCATTTAATAGTTTGTGATAAAAAAAAACTCTACTACACTTAAATGAATGAATGAATGCATAAAATTAATCTGGAAACTATTGAACTTAGCTATACTATTTATCCATTTAATAGTTTGCTTACTCAAACATGAAGTCACTCGAATCCCATCAAAGCATTACATAATTAGCCGAGAAAGCCATTAGCGCTACTTCTAGGTAAGTTACTAGCTATGCACATAGCTAGGAGCTAGTTTAGCTCACAATAACATGATTATAATGATGACGTGTATCATCATCATCATCTTAGCCAATATACATCTGCTGGATGAAAATATCGTGATGACACGGCATGTCGAAGAACTAGATTTGAAAGACATGTGCCATCTACCAATGCGCATTGCGCGTCTTGGGTCCATGCAGTGGATTAGTATCAAATCACTCTTGCTCAATAGTACGCTAGTGTCCCAGTAGTGGGAACATTTATTTATTTATTTTATTTACTTATTTAGGATTGCCAATTTTAGACATTCTTCAATGTTCGATGTTGGACTATGCAATAGTGTGTTGGCTGATTCAATGTCTGACGTAGCCCAATACATGTATATTTTAGTAGATAATTCTTTTAAGAGTTAAGTTTTTAGATATTTTTTTTTTCTCTCTCTTGCTACCTTGTTTAAGTATCTATAGTTTAATTAACAACTTTGTAAATATTACCGATTGAGCGGTGTGGTCGCTCAGCGAAAAAGCTTTTTTTTTATTCAATAAATTAAAAAAAAAAAGTATTGTTAATGAGAAATACAAAACACTTAGCGCTAAACTCAATACATAATAACACTCCATGTGCTCACTCTTTGAAGGCAAACACAGCTAACGCAGATATAATTATAGAATAATGATAAAAGTCAATAAAATTAGATTTAGTGTGCGGAAAAAATAGATTTTTAAAAGTATACAGAATGAAATTAGATAGGTAGTTATTAGTTATCTGTATAATCACAAAACTCCAAAACTCACATACTTAATGAAATACTCTCAATTAAAACATACCATTGGGCACGTTAAGCAGACGGTCCTGGCTTTTTAAAGTTGTTAGGCTGACAGAGGCCTTTGGGCGGCCTAGAAACTCTGTCGCCAGAGTTGGCCACTGACTCATACGAACTTATTTATTAGCGACTATTACTATAATAACGTTGGTTCACTCGAAGGGGGGCTATACTTCGTTTTCCAGTTGGTGGTTTTTTTTTTTTTTGCGTACGGCCCACAAGATGGTAAGCGGTTACCGCAGCCTATGGACGCTTGCAATACCAGAGGTATCACTCGCGGGTTGCAACCTTGAGGCTAAGATCGAAAGCCTCATGTGCCAGTAATTTCACCGGAAACCATACCCTTCACACCGGAACACAGCAATGCGAGCATTACTGCTTGGCGGCAGAAATAGGTATGGTGGTAGTCCTTCCCCGGACGAGCTCTATCACAAAAAACTCTACTACTCTTGGTTGCCATTTATGAACCTTTATTCCCCAGTAGTAACTCAAGAACCGATAGTTCTTGAGTTATCATGACAGCCTTCTAATGTTCCCACTGCTGGGACACTGGCCTACTCTCAGGCGAGAGTGATTGGGTCTTAATCCACCACGCGGACCCAATGCGGATTGGTGGATGGCACATGTCTTTCGAATTTTTAGTTCTTGGACATGCCGGTTTCCTCACGATGTTTTCCTTCACCGTATGAGAGCACTGGCATTGCGCACATAAATTTTTCGAACAGAAAAATCCATTGATGCACGACCGGGTTTGAACCCACGACCTTGGGATCGGAAGGCGGGGTCACTACCACTAGATCACCGGTGCTCTTGAGTTATATGCCCTGCTTATTAATACTTAAACTTGATTCTAATGTCATATAGGTACGGATCAAGTTTTAGATAACAGTAAACAGTGGAATCTACTTATCTAGTGGGCCGTACGCTTGGTTGACACTTTTGTTGTATAAAAAAAAACTCGTAGACATTACATAATTAGCTGTAAAAGCCATAAAGTAAAGCTACACGATCATAATAATAATAATAATGCTGGACAATCCACACAGCATTATCTAGCCCCAAAGTAAGCTGCTGTTAAACAGAGCTGTATTATGAGTACTAGATGACTGATATATATTTAATACAATACAATACATAGATAGATATTTTTTTATTATATATAGAAAATACCCAGAACACCCGAAACAAATATTTGTAGATCGTACAAACATTTGTTCCGAGGCGGGAAGCGAACCCGCAACCTCTGCGTCGCAGGCGGACCTGCGCCCGCTGCGCCATATCGGTCGTCGATTATGGTGGTAGCTAGTTATATATAAAGGGTTAATACCATCCATCAAATACGTACAAAATAAAATATCCACTGACTGACTAATGATTGTTTAGTATCGCGACTAAAAGCAAATGCAAATTAGCCTGTGACTGCGCTGAATTTTGTAGCCACTTGTGAAACACAGGACTGTACCAACCTAAATAAGCTTTCTTCTGTGCTACCGTGTGACCGTGAAACTGTATACTATTTAGTCATAAACATAAAAGACCACCCAACTAACAATAATAATTATGAGTTTATGACTATAAAAACATCAAGACCTACCAAGAAGTCATAATACCTTATAAACCAACTCTTAAACAAACCGTGTTACAATCGGTTAAGTCAATTCACTACAGTGAGTAACAAACAAACATAGCGTTCAGTTTTTCCCATTGCAAGATGAAATACATCTCGGATCGGTTAATAAAGCTAGTTATACACAGCGGCAATCAATGGCGCGGTCTCTTTGTTCGCGAGTGTACACTGCCCTATTAGCGCCGGCGTACTAGTGATGCGACATGATTGAATGCTTTTCGACTATTACTTGAGACTCTACTGACTTGAGAATCGATTGTGATGTTAATCTGCTAGAATGGTGATAGGTTTTAAGGACGCATTAGCCAAGTTATTTTTTATTATATAGTATAAATACTATATAAAGCAAAATCAAAGTTTCAATCTTTTCTTGATCTCATAAAATAACAATAAAATATTGATACAACAGTAAAATAATATATAAATATATAAAAAGTGATCGAATATCAAGAATTGAAACGAAGTTACATAATTACGTGAATTGCCTCTCTGGTTTGTAATAATTTACGATCCTCGAACGTTACCTACATATACGCAGACTTAGTCACATCCTACTATTCTCGCTAACCTACCCGCATTAGTCTTAAATTACCTACATAATAAATTAGATATACTTGTTTACGCACGGTACTCACTTACTTACTTACTTAACTTTATTTTTACCTACATTTTTTCTATACATTAATATTCTGCCTAGCTGCCTACCTACTTTGAATTATATAACACTCATGTCTAACCTACAGTCACTAATCTAATCTAACCTATTAAAATTTACTACCTAAGAGACCACAGCTAAGAGGGGGCTCTTCTCACACAGGTCATTAAAACTTAACTGAAGAGCCCCAAACCCTGTAATATTTAAAACGTGTAATATAAATAAAAATATTTTGAATTTTGAATTTTGAATTTTTTTGAAGACAAAGTCAAAATATATTAATGTAACGTAGCAGAGGTTTAGAGTACGATTATGAATAAGAACCTTCTATATTTACTACTTTAGTCATTATAAAATCTTTAAGCTTGAATTTTTTAATTAATTATAAAACATTTCGGTAGAGAAATAATATTATATAACTATCAAAATCTAATATAGCTATTTGAAATGTCAAAATTACTTGAAAATAAATAAACTACTATGCGTACAAAAAAACACAAAGTTTTATGTATTTAAAATTTAGGTTCCCCTTTTCAATACTTATCTCATGCACACTACGCGACCAAAGCCGCAGTCGGCCTAGTGTAATGACAAAACATCGATGTCGCTATAAAAAAAGAAGTGCACTTTCCCCTCACTACCCTTATCTAAGCGGCTGCGATCGAGGCCGATGAGTGAGCCTCGTTAATCTAACAATTATTCATTGAGATCCCCCAAGCGGAGATCAATTGTTCCCTCTCTCTCTTTCCTCTGCCACAAGAGAGGGACGGAAGAAGCAGATAATACGCTTGCGGTCAGCGATACTGGGACTTAATTTGTAGAGCGTTGGGCATTTAAATAATAGATATTGATAGGTATTACGAGGTAGAGATGACTTGTCGCTGAATGCAAAAAGCTTTACAGTTGTAAGTATGGAATGATAAACACAGCTATACGTTTGTATAGTTCGCACAGCGGATCTAGGCTTCCGTGAAGTTAGCCGTTTGTGATGCGCAAAGACAATTTAGTTTGAAAAAGCTCCATTGCGCATCGAAACGGCTAATTTCACGACGGCCGAGATCTGACGGATCTAGGCTTCCGTGAAGTTAGCCGTTTGTGATGCGCAAAGACAATTTAGTTTGAAAAAGCTCCATTGCGCATCGAAACGGCTAATTTCACGACGGCCGAGATCCGCGGATCTAGGTTTCCGTGAAACTAGCCGTTTGTGATGCGCAAAGACAATTTTGTTTGAAAAAGCTCTATTGCGCATCGAAACGGCTATTTTCACGACGGCCGAGATCTGTTGTGAGAACTATACAAGGCTCTCAACGTTTTAAATCTGTGTTTAGAAGTATAAGCCGGTATCCAAAAATAGCTAGAGATTAATAAATCAACACTCATTTGAATAATTATATAAAACCGTTGCGTTACTGACTGATTGACTGACAACGAACGCATATCTCAAAAACCATAGAGACCTAAAATATGGGGTTGTGTTTTGTGAAACAGTTAGACCCGTAACAAAATTATTGGCAGATCCTGCAAATGCATGCTCTCGCCGAGGTCATCGAAATCACTTTTGAGTTTTAATAGACAGATGTGATTTCAGTTGTTTTCGGTACCAAGGTAGCTACAGTAAAAATTATCTTATTTAGAAAAATGAATCGCTGTGAGTTAGGATCGTTATAACTCAAGAACGGCTGTACCGATTTGACTAATTTTGGTCTTAAAATGTTTGTAAGAGTCCAGAATCATAAAATTGCGAAAAAAATAACGCGAGTGAAACCGCGCGGGTCAGCTAGTAATATATTAATTCCAAATTATAATCAAAATTTTAATTATTTGTTTACAATCAGATTATCATTAAAAACCATGCAAAATACCACAGCATGTTTTATAATTTCACTTGATTCTGGTCGTATTATTTCATCTCATTAGAGTTCAATACACCTCAATGAGTTTAAATTAAACCATACCCGTGAATAATTTACGCTATTAGCGACGCATGATGTTATAAATAAAGGTATTATTAGATCCGGGTATCGATGTTCAACAGCATGAGAAATGTCTCTTCACTAGTTATAAGGAACTCATTTTTCGACTTTGACGTTTAAAAAATATTCTGTTAGTTTTTTTTTTTCTTTATTTTTACTTATTTTACACCAAGTGTCAAGTAGTGATTGGTTAGCAATGTCGCAAATGTTATTTTATTTCAGCACAGTTAGCTATTAGAGCATTAAGTGCACTTGCTAAAAAAAATTAAATGTTTTCTAGTGATACAAAAATAAACAAAATAATAATGAAAATTTTACGCATTAACGATTTGTAAAAAAAACTAAACAAGTGTTTTTTTCGTATCGTAATTTATCATGATTCGTGATTCGTGTAACCACGGCCATTTATAAACCATTGCTGCTATCAAAAGACACGTGAAAAATGACAATAATATGGCAAAACACGAAATGTCCTCGTGTGAAAGAGCTGTATAATATTTAGAACTTGAATTTGAGATTTATTTTTATTGTAAATTATTGCGAATCAATAAACAGATCACGACCACTTAGAGCTTTTTGTTTTTATAAAAATAACCTTCTTTTATAGATTTCCTCTTTTCGGATTACCCGATACATGTCACACTTAGTTAATGGTGCCGATTCTGATAACACTACACTGTTAACTGTAACATTTTCTAAACTAAACTAATACAAATTACAAATATTTTATTAACCACAAAGACAAATGTTGACACAGTAGTGATTCACTGGTTTCTGAGTTAGTTCTCACTGTGTTTCAGAAAGAAAGTTGATTTCCCAAAATGTTTTTTTTTTTTTATACAACTGAAGTGGCAACCAAGCGTACGGCCCACAAGATGGTAAGCGGTTACCGCAGCCTATGGACGCTTGCAATACCAGAGGTATCATTCGCGGGTTGCCACCTTGAGGCTAAGATCGAAAGCCTCATGTGCCAGTAATTTCACCGGAAACCATACCCTTCACACCGGAACACAGCAATGCGAGCATTACTGCTTGGCGGCAGAAATAGGTATGGCGGTAGTCCTTCCCCGGACGAGCTCTATCACAGAGAACTCTACTACTCTTGTATGTAATGTAACTTATTGTTGCCGTGCTTTTCTAATGAATTAAAATACAAAGTACCGCGATTTTAGTTAGCTAAGTTTAGAATGCTACAGCAGAATCGACATCAATACCTACTTAGTCTTGCATAGTTTTTAGTTAAAAAGTTAAATACCCAGGCACCATTCACTCAGTAATATCACTTGCTTTAAGTATGCCGCACACTACGTGACTTTTATCGAGTTGTTAGGTGGCATGACAGAGGCCTTCGGGCGGCCTAAAACTCTGTTACCAGAGTTGGCCACTGACTCATACGAACTTACTTACTGGCTGCTAAACCTCCTACTAAAACATAAATGGATGCAGGTATTATCAATGTTTGTGGCAAACGCTCTATTTCACTCGGCTGGACAGTTATTGATTTATGCGGTTAGCGATTGGTGAGCGAATTAGAATCCAGTTCTGGATTTACAGTAAAACATTTATTTTACTGTGAATGTAATTTTCACCGTTGGACTCTTCATCGGGTGTTCGTTGATTTTTCGATTGTTCTTTTGATGGGTGGGTACCACCTACACGCAGGTAGTGTGCTTGACTTTAGGTTTGAAGGGCATTGTAGTAAACAAAATTGCTGGTTGAAAGGGACTTACTAACTAGGTCTTGGGCTGAAATGAAATGAAATGAAATGAAATGAAATGAAATAGTATTTATTTGCTTGAAGTATGGTATTATGGTATTAGGTTTGTTTTAAATGTCTCACACACTTCGTCGTTGACCGACATGCAAACACAGATTTACACATAAATAAATTAAAAATAAAATAAAATAATAAAATTATGTACCAAAAAAAAAAAAAATATAAGTAATAGTCGCATATTTAAAGAATTCTAAAATTAGAGCAAAAAAAAAAAAAAAAAAAATGTAAGATACAATATAATAGAATAAATTATTAATCATTAACGGAAAAATAGCTTAATATGATATAATAATGTCAATTTTCAAAAAATAAAATTTAAATAAATCAATAATACTAAACAATGTCAATATTACAATTAAAACTATACTAAAGAATTTCATTAATATTGTAAAAGCATTTCTCACTGAGCCACATATACAGTTTTTTCTTAAATTGTTTTGTCGGTAATTCTCTAATAGCTTTTGGTATTCGATTAAAAATTCTGACGAGCGCAGTGCAGTTCCACGCAGAACTTTATAACAAAAATTTGATTATAATGTCAGATAATAGAATGCCTTCCCTAAAAGTGCCATGTTGACCGATTTTGAGCCTTAATTATCTACCAAATTTCGTGACCGCTTTAATATCATCGGTCCACCGGGGCTTTAACAAATTATTAAAAGAAAATTTGGTAGCAAAAATGAAGCCAACATTTTGTAATCTATCAAAATCGACCGCACCGATATTTCATCCCTCGAGTCTATCGACGTGAGTCTGCATTTCAACAGACAGACAAACAAAATAACCCAAGGCGCTGCCGGCTGACAGCTTCCACCACGAGGGAGACTCTCGAACAGATGCCTGAAGATAACTAACTACCTACTCTTGAAGAAAAGCTATTTCAAGCTTTTTGGAAAATGCTTCGGAGATAAAAATAAATTCTGATAGAAAATTGTCAAAAAAGATCAACGAAAGTTTAATTCCGAAGACTTTTTAGATGAAATAATGTACAGAAGTAGAACAGGCAGTCTTATCGCTGTGCGCAATTTCTTAAAGACAAACAATTTCTCAAAAAGCTTACTATAAAATAACCGATTACCTAGATGATAAAAAAGCTTGGGACGAATGTGCTCCAACTCTACTCGACATCTATAACAATAGCAAGGGTCATGCCAAAAAAGCGATAGGAACCCAGCCGGTGTTGTTGCCAGTTCTTTTACGGCATGGGCGCGCATTGAAACTGGTGTAAATTTTGCCTAGCTTGTAAGACGTTTCAAAGTGATCCCTGTGCTTCTATTTAAATTAAAAAATTTTGATTTTAATTTTGATTTTCAACCTCTATTACTGCCGTTACTCACAGTCTCAAAAAGTATTTTCTAGTTCACTGGAATGCTGTTGGTCTGAAGCCGGATTTAGACTAAACACTCATAAACGCCAACTCTTACAAAAATAATTATTACTTAAAACGTTATTATCTGTTTTTTTCTGGCTATTTACAAACTCATCTAAACGAGAGGTAACTGCTACTATCGGTTATACAAACACTTATCAAAACATCTATCAAAAAGAACTGATTAAGCTAAACAGCCGTTAAACACAAGATTATTGTGAACTTTAGCTAGCTATAAAATGATGCAAGACTGGCTGACAACATCAAAGCACCAGGCACTAGGGAGCTACTTGAAACCTGCGCATCCATCGCCAGGATCTGCTGAAATAACTGGATATGGCTACTTGGAAGATATTCTTAGCTTTAAGTTCAGTGAACCACTTTTATATTAGTCGGTGCTTGAAAAATATACAATTAAAATATTTAAGATCGTGAGGTCGTTTTCAAAATCGTGTATCGTAATGGTATACGTCAAAAACGGCATCAAATTAGGCTTTAGTGCATAGCATCTCAAATAGAGCATCGGTGGTGTAGTGGTAGTGACCCCGCCTTCCGATCCTAAGATCGTGGGTTCAAACCCGGTCGTGCACCAATGGATTTTTCGCTACGAAAAATTTATGTGCGCAATGCCAGTGCTCTCATACGGTGAAGGAAAACATCGTGAGGAAACCGACATGTCCAAGAACTAAAAATTTGAAAGACATGTGCCATCCACCAATCCGCATTGGGTCCGCGTGGTGGATCAAGACCCAATCACTCTTGCTAATATTGAGATCTCATTAAAGTTCTGCGAAAAAAAGCTGTCTTGGCTTAGTGGAATGGGCTCCAACTTCCGATCAAAACGTAATGAACAACTTCATGCAAAAAATATGTGCGTATTAACACGAGCTTAAGCCTATTAAAACATCGTGATAAGTAAGTAAGTGCGTATGAGTCACTGGCCAGCTCTGGTGACAGAGTTTTTAGGCCGCCCGAAGGCCTTTGTGATGGCTTAAATAAAGCTTAGGCAAAACGTAATGTGCTACAAACTAGGCAACGTTTTTCTACAAAGAGTAGACAAGTTTTAAGTTATGTGTGTCAAAAGTAAGTTTTTCTCTACATTTCCGCAGAGAAAACCAATGTATTTTATTACGGGGTCTACGCTCACTACCTACCACTTCCAGCACCTGTATATCCACAGTCGTCAACTCTATCTCAATATCTGCAGCACTGTGCAGTTAGTTTTTGGCATCGCCCCGACCGGAGTTTGGCATGAAACCAATTTATATTTATACACTATTAAATAAAACGCCACTTTGCGGGTACTTAGATAAATCGCCCATTAGGGATGAGCCATTGCGAGTATAAATAGGTGTTTTAGCTGGTAAGTGCAATCGGTTTGATGCGTTTTGTTGCTTCACGTTTCGGAAGTCGATTAGCACATTAATGTATTTTCTTCATTTCTTTCATTTTTTAATCAGAGCGGTCTTTTTTTTATTTATGTACTTGATTCAGGGCAATGTAAAGTTTCTAGAATTCTTATATAGCCTTGGCCTTGTTTTTCTCAGTTTAACAGATGCGTGATGGTTAAAGAGATTTGCCAAAAACATTGTTTTTTGATTGAACACCCAAGTTTTTTCTTAACGTTATATTTATACATTATTCTTTGTTTGTGTGAACTAGTAAAATGATAAAAAACAGACGAAAAGTCTCTAGCTAGGTAGATACTAGATATTTTTGGTCTGTTTTTCATCTTGTAATGGATTTCCCCAAAGTAACGCCTGAATCTATCAATTATAGTAAAATGATTTCAAAAAATTTTTTGATGTGACATTGCATTGTGTAATTTCGGCTGTATAACGTGAAATTGAGTGTGATAGTGATTTAAAATTTTACAATGATCATCTAATTAAATTTAACCTTTAAAATTTTAGAAAGGGGTTTAATTGAAATCGCAATAAATCACGTTCCCTTTGTGCTAATTCTAACTAGGATTCAAACGTATATCAAATACATTAGGAGCTCATTAAATATAAATCTATTTCATCAATGGAGCGGCAATGCCAAGCAAAACAAGCAATTAAACAACTCATTGAAATGGCAAAACGAAAATATGCGCACGCGCAGCTCTACCATTGGCTAGCTGTAATCTCGAGAGGTTGGAAAACTGGCTGCGATTGGCTAGCTGAATAATTTGGCAGTTGTTCAATGGGCGTGGTTTGTTCTATAACTTTTTTTAAAACACTAGTTTTTTAATATCGTGGGTAGTATAGACATGGTATTTGAGGTCAACCTAGTTAAGTTGCGATTAAATATAAATGACGCTCAGCCGACCGGTTGGTCGATTTTAAATTGTTTCGAGTTCCGTCTGTCTGTTTGTGTGATGTTAATGTGATTTTTATTATGAAGTAAATTATGTTAAAGCTGAATGTGGACAATGTCTGTTTTTACGTTTCACTAAAAACTTGCACAGTTTTTTTACTGATATTTATCGACTGTTGTGAAGCAGTTTCTGATACACAATTTTACAATTTTATTTAGTTCGAAAAAGCTCTATTGCGCATCGTAACGTACAACTTCACTACTAATGAGATTCGTTGACAGTATGGTATTGCAAGCGTCCATAGGTGTTGCGCGTAGGGATTGTCTTTGGCTATCTTGTCAAAACGACATGGGTCTTCCCATTTTAATTATTTTTCTCGTGTTATTTTAAGTTTTATTGCGTAAATTTGGTGGCAGTTTATCCAATTAAACTTGTTTACTAGCACAAGTGTAAGTAATTGAAATGGAGGGATAATGTTCGTTGGTAATTTAGTCAAAGACTTTCCAGGAGAATTTTGAAAGAAAAGTCATCGTTTCTTTCCAAATTTCGTTTGTTTACGTTGCTAAGCGACAATACACTTGACACTGGCAAAATTGTGGCAAACTAGCCACAGAGGCCATAAAACAAAAGAAGAAGAAGAAATCAATTTGAACCAAATCAGTACCTAATACTGGGGCCTTACTCTTGAAACCCATGACAATTCCGATCCAATCCCAATTTTTATTTAGTGCTGTCAATTTTTTGTAGGTATATATTCATGAAAACAAGGTTGGATTTTTGGCACTAGATTTGCTGTCAAAAGTACGAAATGTCATATTCCAATTATTGTCCAATACCGATCGCGTTCAAGAGTGACGGCCCAGGCTGTAGCAAGTGTCATGCCAAAAAAGCGATAGGAACCCAGCCGGTGTTGTTGCCAGTTCTTTTACGGCATGGGCGCGTTGGAACTGGTGTAAATTTTCCTAGCTTGTAAGACGTTTCAAAGTGATCCTTGTGATTCTACTGAAATAAATATTATTTTATTTTGATTTTGATTTTGTAAGCTTCGTTTCCATTTATTATTATAGTGTTTTAACAAAACAAACTATCATTGTTTTGTTGCAAAATGTAAGCACGGAGAGTGGTCGCGATCGGGCGATAGCATCACATCCTAAGTCGTGGGATAACGATCTCGCGTCGACGTGATTTCCTACGGAACCCTGCGTACGGGACCACCGACGACGCTAGGGCTGCCACACAAGGCTTGAAAATCAGGCGGGTAACCACAAGCTCAAAAGCAATATTGAAATAATGTTAGAATGGCACGGCATACAAAAAAACAGTGTAATATAATTTCAATATTGCTATGAGCTTGTGGTTACCCGCCTGTACACAACAGCTGACTTACTACTTGGTTTCAGCTGTTGTTTAGTTTCGATCGCAGTTTGTTTTGTTCAATAACAAATTCTATCGTCAAATAACATAATAAGCAAACACGACAAACAGTTTTTTTTAAATATGATTTATTAAAGTGGCAACCAAGCGTACAGCCCACTTGAAGGTCAGCGGTTACCGTGCCTATGTATGAATGCAACATCATAGATATCACTTGCGTATTACCACCCTGAGACGTTAGATGGAAAGTCTCATGTGCCTGTAATTTCACAATGCAATGCGAGCATTAGGTACTGCGTGGCGGCAGAAATAGTTATGTTGTTAGTCCTTCCTCGGACTAGCTCTATCACAAAGAACTCTACTTCTCTGAAGGGAGAAGTTTTGCTTCGTTTCGTTTGCGTTCTTTCAAAAGTTTGCTAACAAAATCGCCGCCATGTAGCAAAATGCTGAGGTTGCCTTTTTTAGTCACGATAATTTGGTTTTTATGTATATTATTTTTTTGTACTCTCATAGAGTTCTAGAACAAATAATTATAATATTCAATTAATTATTAAATTTACAGTAATGAAAATTAATAGTAGAAACAGATAATAATAATGTTTTGACAGATCCAGCCAGATCAGTAAGGGCAGAATAATATTTTTTGGCAGTCTCAACCATTTTATATAATATACAAATACTATTTAGTTTTACCTATAATATAAAACCTAGGACAAGATAAGAAAGGCGACAACCCTACCGCCTCCAGGACATTTGCATAAAAATGTCCGGACACGCGCCTTAATTGATCGCACGTACTGTACAGTCCGCCACAAAAGCTATAGCATAAATTAATTTTAAAATGTCTTTAATTAGTCGCGGCATCGCCTTTTATGTTCGAGGGTGGCTACGTTTTTTACATTTATCTAAATGAGAATAACATTTATTTAAATGGGCTTTAATTGTTACTGCATTGGTGTCTATCTTTTAAGGATAAGTTAAGCAGAATTATGTTAAGTGAGTACCCATATCGAGATTTAAATAATAGGTTTTTAATTGGGTGTGCCCTGTTATTAGATTCTACATAATTTATAGTGCATTCTACATTATATTCGGTTTTGTATAGATTTTTATTATTAACGGCTTTGTTCATAATCTTTAAAACGTCTTTGATATAAAAATGTCAAGGAAAGACAAGTAGGTACCTATACGTAGCAAGTCGATGAAATGATGATGATAGATTTGAAAGACACATCAATAGCTAACAGAGGCTCAAAATAGGTACGTTTATAAATACGGCCCTTACAGACTTGCTATAAATAAAACAATTCTGCTGGTTTCTCCCGTGATAATAAAATGACAATAATCATTTGAATCACCAACCTATTAGATATTTTTACAGCATATTCCAAGATTTTGTAAAAAAAAAGCATAAATTAATGCATTGAATAAAGATGTTATTTATACGAGAACTGAAACTCCCGAAGGTACGATAGAAACGAAACTCACCGCAGCAAAAAACTAATAAATCAAAATTTCTTCATTTATAATATCTTCTCTCAAAATCACGATTATGAAATAGGACAAACAATAAAAATACCAGCAGTTAAAACAAAAAACATAGGAAAACGGTAGTCATAGATTTTGATTGTATTGTGAAAATATTTGCTCTAGTTTTTCAAAAAACATGGGAACTAAGGGCTCAATCTCACTAGGACAACATGGTGGCGCCATCGGGTCGCGCCACCAATAAAATGTATACAGCTGTATAAAGGTTACCTCACCTAGTGTCCGCTAGGTTGCCCAACCAATTTTATTTATGATTATTATTATGATTATGAGTAGGGTTGCAAACCGATTTCAATTAGCGAATCAGTCAATAAGCTGTCATATTCATACAAAATACGTCAGTTTTTGACTAAAACCAAGATAATCGATTGCAACCGAATTACACAATCACCCCTGATGTCCGCTTGGTTGCGCAGCTAATTTGGTGACAGCGACCGAATCACCGTGTTGTATACATTTTGTTGGTGGTGCGACCCGGCGACGCAACCCGGTGGCGCTACCATAGTGTCCTAGTGAGATAGAGCCCTAAACGCCCGCCGCTACATTTCCTCATAAAGCGCTTTATTTATAAATCAAACAAAGCGATATCCGGAGCCAAAACAAAATGTTACCCTACACTAAATCTATGCAGTTTTTATGCAGTTATTTTAAACGTCAATTAGAATAGCACTTCTGCGCTCGTCAGTACTCGACTTGTGAAGTCCGGAGACAATTAGACCCACTCTCTACGTAATTGTCGACGACTGTACATTCATTGTTGCACCTTCTAGCGATATATTATAGAGCTTTCAATTTGCGCTTTTAAATTGTTGGGGTTTTGCGAATTTTTGTTTTAAGCATATTTTTTAAGTGCAGTAGGGAAGCACTTGTAAATATTTCATCCGGAGTTAGTTTTTCATGAAAATAATTTACAACGTAATTATAATATTTACACCAGTACCAAGTACCTAACGTGACTCGTAAACCGACACAAGGATCGAAATCAGTTTATTCTATAAAGGTAATCTTCTTATTAACTCGAGAAAGGCTGGCTAATTTTGGTTTTGAAATATTTGTGAGAGGACATGAGAATGTCATGCCAGTGCAGTCTTTGTCAAAAAAAGTACCAACGTCTATGATATAAAGTAACAAATTATGTGTCGAAGCGAAGTGTAGAACGTCCCCCACTCGATGAACCGATGACATTAAAGTGGAGGAAGTCGGTGGATGGTGAAGGCTCAAAATCGCGTCACGGGCTTTTGGGAAGGCCTATTACTTTTGTGATAAATATAATAATAATAAAGATAAGATGATAGATGATGATAATTTCTGTGTCGCTTGTTACGTCTGTGATGTATGGTAGATGACAAGACAATCAAGGCGCCCACCTGATGTTAAGCACAACGCCTGACTATTACAGATACTTCAACTACACGAGGTTCAACATATACATATATTTTTTTTTTATACAACTAAGTGGCAACCAAGCGTACGGCCCACAAGATGGTAAGCGGTTACCGCAGCCTATGGACGCTTGCAATACCAGAGGTATCACTCGCGGGTTGCCACCTTGAGGCTAAGATCGAAAGCCTCATGTGCCAGTAATTTCACCGGAAACCATACCCTTCAAACCGGAACACAGCAATGCGAGCATTACTGGCGGCAGAAATAGGTATGGTGGTAGTCCTTCCCAGACGAGCTCTATCACAGAGAACTCTACTACTCTTAAACTTACATATTATAATGACATATATAATTTTATATGAATATAATGATAGTTTAAGTATTGTTTTTAATTATTTAAGAGTGTTTCTTAGTTTTAATTTAAGATAGCGATAGTGTAAACTATTCAACTGATTCTATTCTATTTCTACTCTACTCGGCATCCATAACAATAGCAAGGGTCATGCAAAAAAAGTGATAGGAACCCAGCCGGTGTTGTTGCCAGTTCTTTTAGGGCATGGGCGCGTTGGAACTGGCATAAATTTTCCTAGCTTGTAAGACGTTTCACAGCGATCCTTGTGATATTATTGAAATAAATCATTTTTGACTTTGACTTTGACATTCTATTCTATGGTTGAACCTTAGTAGACCTATATATGGTAGATTAGAAGTTAGCTATGTCATGTAGAAGGCACGCTGACCGCACGTCAATCACCTAAATGCGGTTTGTTGGTCTACCACACATCAAACACAGTACATAGGTAATACACAAGTTAATGAATACATAATAGACTATGTTATTGCTTATATAGGCTAAGTCGCTTATGCTAATGTGAGTCAATACTCAACACTCAATTCATTTATTGCTCTCATATGGTTGGTACATATACAGTTGTTATATAATAGGTGGTAGTATCACATATGAACCCTGTCAAAGGGTATGACAACATGGAGATAGGCCGAAGTTTAAATAAGTAGGAAGCACGTAGATAAATTAAGTAGATAGATTAAGAAGGTTGTTGGCATTAATTCTCAGGCAGTCATCATCATCATACCAGCCATTGTCCACTGCTGGACATAGGCCTCTCCCAAAGAGCGCCATGACGACTGTGAGCTTTCACCATTCATGAGTAAAGTCGTTCTACAACTGGTACCGTAATAATATACAATAAAACAAAAAATTACATTAATTTAATGGGTAGATGATTTTATGTTTTGGGTAGAACGGTCAAAAATTATATTGGGTAGAAAAATTGTGGGTTGAACGGGTAAGCACTCTTATTTCTGCAACTGGTACCTTGTAAATAGGATTGGGAAAATCTCGTCCACCAACTATTTGCTTGGGTGGGACTCTTCAGAGCTCACGAAAGGTTTTTTTTTATATCACCTATGTGGCAACCAAGCATACGGCCCACTTGAAGGTAAGCGGTCACCGTAGCCTATGTACACTTGCAATGTCAGAGATATCACTTGCGCGTTGCCATCTGAGACGTAGATCTAAAGTCGCATGTGCCTGTAATTTCACCGCAAGCCATACCCTTCGAACCGGAACACAGCAATGAGAGCATAGTAATGCTCTCATTGAAGGGAAGGGTATGGTAACCACCATATTTCTGCCGCCAAGCAGTAGCTTGGCGGCAGAAATATGGTGGTTTTGAACCCAGGACCTTAGGATCAGACAGCGGGGTCGCCACCACTAGATACTACTACATTTTAATGTTTTGTCTTTTATCTTAGTGACTTGTAATTTTTGTAAAAAAAATATCTTTTGTAAAAAATCTTCGAACCTATCCCTTCAATTTACACAGCACTTAAACCTCCATAATAATCATTATTATGAGACTAATTAACAAAATACGACAAGGGATGAAACCATCCCCAGGGCAGACGAGAATTCCTTTAAACCCACGCTCAACTTTCCACCCTAAAGTTACCAAACCTAAGACTGGATATTGAAAAACCTGTCGTATCCAGAACAAAAACAACGCGGACCTTAATGGTCTCAGAACAGAGGTCAAAATCGTTTGGTTTTTGTCTTTAGGTTATTTTAATTTAAGTACAGTCGCGCACGGTTGACATTCCGCGAATTGCAGTGATTGAATCAAGTATTTATTTAGGCATAACCCTTCTTGCCCATCGTGGTCCTGTTATTACATTACAGATTACTAGCTTACAAACCCGTCTTCGCTCGCGTGGTACCAACACTTAAAGTAGCCTATGCTATTTTAGATCACTACCTATATCTATTCCAAGTTTTATCTAAATCCGTTCAGCCGTTTGGGCATGATTGAACCATTAACATACAAAATATTTAAAAAATCTGATATAATAATCCTACGAGTATCTTACAAAAATATAAAAAGACGCTTATTAAATTGACTGTCCAATTGACAATAATAATTGCACAGCGTAAACAGTAAAATGAAATCTAGATATGAAAGCAGGACATTTTCCTTTGTATGACGTTTCAAAGTTATCCTTTTGATAATTTTTTGTGGGATTATTAAATAAAACTCTACATTTGGCTCTTAATCTCTGGTTAAAAGATAAATGAACCAATCGCAATTTTCACGCAAGTTTACAAACAAGTTAAAAATATTTACCCAAAACTTTTAGAGTTTATCAATTCACAAAACCAATCCCACGTCCAATTGAATAGGTTTTTTTTTCTTAATATTTGTTTTAACTAGAACATGCCACCATAGAGGTTAACAATAATGGAATTAGGTACCCACTACAAAGGCTAAAAACGTTATTTAACGAAACATAATCAAATGGGAGACGACCAATGTGGCGTAGCGGGCGCAGGTCTGCCTGCGACGCGGAGGTTGCGGGTTCAATTCCCGCCTCGGGTCAAATGTTTGTACGATCTACAAATATTTGTCCCGGGTGTTCTGGGTATTTTCTATATATAATAAAAAATATCTATCTATCTATCTATGTATTGTATTGTATTAAGTATATATCAGTCATCTAGCATCCATGACACAGCTCTGTTTAACAGCAGCTTACCTTGGGGCTAGATGATGCTGTGTGGATTGTCCAGCATTATTTATTGATTTATTTATTTACTTAATAGTAATAAGGGATAACATAAAAATCAATTCAATTGAGGTAGGTACTGTCGCCTACATTTTTATAAATACAGCCGAATTGTTCCGTTAATAATAAGATCCTTACAGAAGTCCCGAATCATCATTTTCTCAAATTCCACCCCTACGTGCGCTATCATCACGCCATCGCGCCCCTAGGGGCCGCCAGAGATCAATTGCAAGGATTTAGGGGAGTCCTTTTGTTGCCAATGCCCGGTCGGCGAAGTTTTGAAACAAAGAAAGGCTATAACTGAGAAATTGTCTCATTTATATAAAAAAATTATAAAGACTCGTTTAACGCGCTGCTTCCAGTTTATTGTCTATCCTGTCTATTATAATCGAGGTACATTAAATGCCTTTATTCAAAACTGTCATTTCAGCGCTTTGCTAATATTGTCTTGCCTTGTCATACTTAGATCAATGAACAAAGATAATAATAGATTTGAAAGACACATTAGTTAACAGAGGTTTAAAATACGTTTAAGAATAAGACCCTTGTATATAGTAAAAAAAAAAAAAAAGATGACGTGTGTTAGAATTCTAAAGGGACCTTGCTTTAGTAGCAATCTAAAAATTAAGTCATTAAAACAATCATAAAACGTACCTGTACCTACCTACCTATTCAAAACTGTGTAACAAAGATATATCACGTCACAACAACATTAGAACCATCACAAAAGTATGACAACATAATATTGTAATTTCTACAGATCTCGTCGTTTTTAGAAACATTAAGTCAATAAAACAATCATAAAACGTACCTATACCTACCTAGTCAAATATAGTTTAACAAAAAAAGCACGATATATCACGTCACAACATTAAAACCATCACAAAAGTATCACAACATAAATATTGTCATTGCTACAGATCTCGTCGTTTTTAGAAACATCAGAAATGGAACTTTATTAATGTGCAGTGTTTGCAGTCCTCTGTAAGCTGTCACCTAAATACTATCAAAGATTGAGATAAATCCCGAAAAAATCCAACATATTTCTGTTCATAAATCCACGGCTTGGTAGCGTTATAATCTGATGTGTTCGAAATACCGCGGATTAATGAAATAGAGAAATGATTACAATATTATAATCGCTTAGTAGAATATGAGATTTTCAGACGATTATCAGTGCTGGAGTAAAAACGTGAAACGTCAAACGCGTTGATTTATTGAGGGTTCTGTGTTAAATTACTTATTTTATTTGCTATTAGTGTTCTACATACGTTTCTTGTTCAAAATAGTTCCTAAGAACATTATTTTCTTTGATTTTTTACAGGCAACCACTAGTAACAAGATCTTAGACATACTGTCTGTGTAATATAGGTGTTTAATAAGTTTAGTATATTTTGATAGCTTAGAAACAAAATGTTATCTATCATGGAGACTGCTTCTGTTACTATTTACGTTACTCTTACAACCTTTAACCTTACTTATTTTTGATTACTGCTGGTATGGGGTTGGTAATTGGTAGAGATAGAATAAAGATGTAGTAATCTGTTTAATAAGAGTTGAAGAAATTTAAAGAGAAAACCATTATAAAATAAAATATCTTTTTACAATTTTTAGTTTCGAGCCAAGTAACAGTCCTGTTATTTTTTCTAGTCGCAACTATGGAGATAGTATTTGATGAAAGAGGTTGCCACACTGGTATTATCCAAAAATCCAGATGTTTTCAGAAAAAGTATGTAAAATGTGTACACTTAATATTAAACATTCGATGTAGCATCCCTCTGCAGTCCCCTCTTTCAATAAACGAGGTACATTTCACCGACACGTCTGCTTCCTCACGTCTGAGAATTTCCCTCACTCGATCGTCACATAGCGACATAATTTACTTCTCAAATTTGGAAATACTAGACGCAGTATATTGTAGGCAATGACAAAATTGGTATTTTGGGGCAATAACAGTAACATACTTAGCTAATACATCCAGACCACCTGACAAAACTCAATCGTGAAAGTGAATTTGAGATACCTACCAAAACTGGAAAATGTTAAAAGAAGTTTATATTTTACCATTTTTACAAAAAATACGATATGAAAATCCACATACTCTACACCTACTTAACATAATGTAAGGAGCACATATCAATATTAAACATAAAATAAATCAATAAATATTGCTGGACAATCCACACAGGATCATCTAGCCCCAAGGTAAGCTGCTTTTAAACAGAGCTGTATTATGGGTATTAGATGACTGATATATACTTAATACAATACAATACATAGATAGATATTTTTTATTATAAATAGAAAATACCCAGAACACCCGGAACAAATTTTTGTAGATCGTACAAACATTTGACCCGAGGCGGGAATCGAACCCGCAACCTCTGCGTCGCAGGCGGACCTGCGCCCGCTGCGCCACATTGGTCGTCAAAACAAATATCTACTTCTCACTTTAGTCTACTTTTCGAACGCGCGCGACACGAAATTCCCGCGCGCTCGTAACTCACTCTACGTGTTTGAGCTGTCAGTGTCAACTCGATTAAACACTTTTCTGGTTTCGGCCTTTTCGGCTTTTTTCGGCGAACTCGGTATTAACACTTTTCTTGTTAGCTGTCCTAAATTCTGTTGTGAGTGTCTTGCTTTAACTCAAAATGGATTTGTAGATTCGTAGAACGATTGTGTCGTTAGCATTTTCCGGGATTTTTGTCCAAAATTAATGTTTACACGGTTGCGCAGTGGGCGAGTGCCCGGTTTGGAAACGAGAGGTTGCGGGTTCGATACCCGCTGGCGAACAAATATCGGAAAAAATTGCCAATTTTGTTTCCTGTCTAGGTGTTGCTGGCTATGTAATAAGTTGTATATCTACCTATTTACTCGTATGTGTATTCTACCATGAACTCTTAAAGCGATTCAAATGAAGACCTAAACCAAATTGTCAAATAATTAAAAAAAAATTAATACCATGACATGATTGTCTAATTGATATCATGGTACAATTTTTTTTGACAATTTAGTTTAGGTCTTCATTTGAATCGCTTTAAGAGCTTCATGGTTGGGCCCCAGTTATTTGTTTTTTTTTAGGATTTTTTAAATCAACATTGCAAGTTCCCAACTGTCATCTGTCACCCCTCGCCCCTGTAAACACAGGAAGATACCTAAGTTATTTGGTTTTAATAGATACTTTTATTATTTACTAGCAGTCGCCTGCAAATTCGTTCGCGTAAAACTCGGGAACTGTACTTTTTTCCGGGATAAAAAATAGCCTATGTTCTATTCCCGGTCATTAACTATTTATGTTTCAAATTTCAGCCCAATTGGTTCAGTGGAACAAACATTCATCTAAACTTTTGCATTAATAATATTAGTGTGACAGTGTAGTAGAGTTCTCTGTGATAGAGCTCGTCCGGAAAAGGACTACCACCATACCTATTTCTGCCGCCAAGCTGTAATGCTCGCATTGGTGTGTACCAGTGTGAAGGGTATGGTTTCCGGTGAAATTACTGGCACATGAGGCTTTCGATCTTAGCCTCAAGGTGGCAACCCGCGAGTGATGCCTCTGGTATTGCAAGCGTCCATAGGCTGCGGTAACCGCTTACCATCTTATGGGCCGTACGCTTGGTTGCCACTTCAGTTGTGTAAAAAAAATAATGTAATGAAAGTTCCAGACTTATGGCATATCCAGCTGGGTTCTAGATATACCCGCGCGAGATCAGTCGGTAACCCGATCGGAGGAAATGTGCAATTTTCGCGCTGGTCATGAACGACTGGGACACAGTATCTACTAAGGGGCGAAATAAGGACATAGATACACTGGACAATGCTACTTTTATTACTAAAGACGGATTAATATTACGGGTTTATATGAGGAAAGTTTGGATGCTTAGAGTGATTTTTGTTTAGCAGATACGTATCGTATTGAACTAATGTTATAATCACCTTTTCCCAAAATTACTGATTATCTAAATGTATTTGTTTTTTTTTTTGTTCCTTTCTTCTTGGCTTCGCGCATTTAGCGCATTTGCCATTTTTTTTATTTTTTTTATATCGTTTTTTTATAATTTTTAGTACAAAAATTAGGGAAACATTAAAATAAAAGGAACCGCGAACTAAGGAAATGGAAAGGATCAGGAGAGTTAAAAATGTTTGATATTATTATAAAAAAAATTATATAATAAGTAAAGATTAAACAACGTAAATACTTATATAAATTACAGAATATAAATTATATGCACAGAATATGTATTTGTTCATGAATGTCTTAAATTCGTAATGTCTGATGTTTGTGGAAGTATCACGCCAGAACGGCTGAACGGATCTGTATGCTATTTGGCACAGACATAGATTATAGTCTGGAATAGCACTTAGGCTACTCTTTATCCCGAAAATTTTCGCTGCCCGCGGGATAAAAAGCTGTTTAACCGCGGGTAACACCGCATTAAGCAGCTTGTTTATGACTCATTTTAAAAACGGGTGTTTTCACGTACGAGAGTCTTCATCGGCGTGTCTCTCAACCCTGATGAAGACTCTATATCTCTATATCTAATGATATAGTTCACGATAGTTTTAGTAGCTTGTTTATGTTTTAGAGTCACAAATTGAACGTAATTTTTATTCTATTATGTAAGTTCTAATACTTTTAAACTTATATATCATCACTAGAGTTGGCCGCTGACTCATACAAACTTAATACTTTTAGACCGCCTGAAGGCCTCCGTCATGGCCTAAAAACTTTGAAAAAAGCCGGGACCGTGTCTTCTGAAACTCCGAAGTGCTCAGTTGAAATTGCCAACCATCCAAATGGTGAAAAATTGCCACTGGCAGTCACCTATTCAAATGCTGACTACGCGGATTACCTTCGTTGATTTGGCCAGTGTATACCAGTCCTAAACTCGACACTTCAGAGAACGCAGTGTATTTAAATTAGCCGTCAGAAATTCAGTATGCCGTTATTGCAGTCCCCTTTTGCATAACATACGCCTACCTATGAGATACAGATAAAGTTATTTATCGCGTTTCTGAATGATTACGAATATGAACTTTGAAATCATGACAATTTTTTTTTTATACCACTAAAGTGGCAACCAAGCGTACGGCCCACTTGATGGTCAGCGGTACCGTAGCCTATGTACGCATGCAACATCATAGATATCACTTGCGTGTTACCACCCTGAGATGGAAAGTCTCATGTGCCTGTAAATTACAGGTTTAATGGTTTCCGGTGACCATACCCTTCAAACCGGAACACAGCAATGCGAGCATTACTGCTTGGCGGCAGAAATAGGTATGGTGGTAGTCCTACCCCAGACTAGCTCTATCACAAAGAACTCTTCTACTCTTAAAAATATTCGGCCATACCGCAACTCGTTAGTCCTACAAAGCTGTCAGCGACCAAAAAGACATGTAATTGTAGCCGGATAACTGTTTTAATATCAACTTTTGTTTCACTCGCATTATTTTTCCATATTTTCTCACTCACTCGCACAAATGTTAGCCAATTCAGTCGAGAAGTCGAATTTTAGCGAGATTAACGAACGGTAGGTATAGTTCGCACAGCGGATCTAGGCTTCCGTGAAGTTAGCCGTTTGTGATGCGCAAAGACAATTTAGTTTGAAAAAGCTCCATTGCGCATCGAAACGGCTAATTTCACGACGGCCGAGATCTGACGGATCTAGGCTTCCGTGAAGTTTGCCGTTTGTGATGCGCAAAGACAATTTAGTTTGAAAAAGCTCCATTGCGCATCGAAACGGCTAATTTCACGACGGCCGAGATCCGTTGTGAGAACTATACTTAAATCTTTTTTTTTAATAAGATTTTGACATTGTTATTGTTATCTACTACATTCAGCATTTGAAGTCGGTAAGTACATAAAACCAATATTCATCCATAAATCAAACATCTCGAAAACTCGAAACTCGAAAATAAAATTGCTAAACCCAATACGTAATTTTTTATCATTTCTTATTCAGAGAAATATAACAAAACGAAATGAAAACGGTTGGCTAAGGCTTTACAATTATTAGTGATGCATACGTTTTATATGATTTTGATTTATCGATGTTTTGGTGTCATATTTACTTAATAACATTTGCCCTGAAGCCGATGACGTCATAACCTAACATTTTTGAACAAAAGACCTTCTGAAAAAAAAAGCAAAAACATAAAGTACATTTTTTGTAACCGTACGTACAGGTAAAAAAGTAAAAGTAAAAAATGTTTATTTTCATAAAATATTTACATTTGCACTTATCTCGAACTTATTTAAATATGTTGGTCTGTTTACACTATCCAGGTACCTACATAGTTGTTCTATTTTGTATACAGGTCTAGTAGGTCTACTAAAGAACAGTTGAGGTATACAAAACTTGTATTTATTAAGATAAAATAAAAGTAAATTATATTATATTGCCTTGCTAGCTATTTTTACAGCTTATTACTAAACATCGTTAGATTCCTTAGCGTTATCGATGAAAATTATTTTCGACCATCCCTAACAATCTTTACCAATTTTTAAAACACACCCTTCAAATTCTCAGCATTCAGCTTAATTCTTTTCCGCTGAGACGGAGAATATAAATTATATGCATGAAAAACAAGGACAGAAATAAAACAGAATGATGTACGCTTTTATGAGACAATAATGAGTGGAATTGGTCCTTTAATAAGCGCTAGAGATTACCTCCGGTTAATAAAAAAGACGGTTAACTTTGGACATTCTTTAATACTTATTCATAACATTCTTTAAAGTTAGTGCTTTTTGAGTGTAAAACCAAAGATTTCTATATGTGTGACATGTATACAGGGTCATTCATTATCAACCTGACAAACTTAAGGGCCTACCCCTTAAGTTTGTCAGGTTGATAATGAATGTTCCAAAAATTCCACACATAAAAAAAAATTCATATACTTTTTTTTTGTATTTTCTAAACGTTTTTTTTTATATTTAAAAAAATATAGTTAAAAATAGTTTTTCCAAGTGTTGTTGACTTTTACTTTTTTTTAATAAAATTCTTTGTTATTTTTGTTTCTTTCTTTCTTTCTCTCAAAAACCAAGAGCTCTTTTTTTTATACAACAGAAGTGGCAACCAAGCGTACGGCCCACAAGATGGTAAGCGATCACCGCAGCCTATGGACGCTTGTAATACCAGAGGTATCACTCGCGGGTTGCCACCTTGAGGCATAGATTGAAAACCTCATTGTGCCAGTAATTTCACCGGAAACCATATCCTACACACCGGAACACAGCAATGCGAGCACTACTGCTTTGCGGCAGAAATAGGTAAGGTGGTAGTACTTCCCCGGACGTGTTTTATCACAAAGAACTCTACTACTCTTAAGGCATATTTATATGGAGTTTATTTATTTATTTATTTATTGTGTTATACATTATAGTTGGATTTATATGGAGCTATACTCTTATAACTCCAAAGGTCTATAAGCTTATTAAATAGTATGAATAAGAAAAAACAGCAAAGCTCACTCTTTCACTTATTTTATTATAATCTAAAGATTATTATTATTTGATGTGAATTTTTTTTTACTCTCGACATGAGAGGCATTTTTTTTCGTGTATCTTCTTTCCTTTTTTAAATTCAGCTTATAATAAAATAGCCGGCCTCGATGTGAAAAGCCGGACTCTTCCGACCCTACACATAAAATGTTTCGAATAAAACTGTCAACTTGCAATTGTTTATTGTGATGTTGAACGACCAGTGTACCGAGAGCCGTTGTAATGACCTGTCACGCGTTATTGACTTACGGATGGTAGGGTTGCGATTGTGAATCAAAGTCTTCTCGAAATAGATAATATAGAGAAAGACAAGTACAGTAATAAATAAATAAATATAGGCGGACATTTTTACACAGCGCCAAACTTAGCAAAGCTTGTTAAAGGAACCAGATTCATCATCATGACAGCCTTCTAATGTTCCCATTGGAACACTGGCCTACTCTCGGGCGAGAGTGATAGCGTCTTAATCCTAATTCTATATCCTTATTAATAAATAATATTTCACATTTATTACCTTTCAAAAGCGGATCATTTATCCCTCTGACCAATATTTCACAAGTTAGTTACCGTAATCGATGTCAAGTTATACTGGTCGATGCCGACTCAATTTAGGATTCAAATAACGAGTCTCGGATGCTTTGAAACAGTAAATGGTGTTTGTCATACTTAACTGTGTGATCGTGAGTCGAATATTATTTATATGGCTATTAAGTTATTAAATACATAATGGTTCAGTTACTTGGGGCAAGTTGTAAAACTATTGAATCTCACTAATATTTTATATGCGGAAGTTTAGATGTTTGTTTCTTTGGATAGAGGTTTGTTCCTCTATACCAATTTGTCTGAATACCTGATACCACTGAACCAATTTGTCTGAAATTTAAAATATAGATAGATGACGATGATGATAAGACTTGCTTATTTTTATCCCGGTCTTTAAACAAAAAAAATTACGAGATAGTTGAGTGGTTTGTCTGGTGTTAAGCTTCTCGCCTGGCCATTACTAATTCATATTGTGTTTCTGAATTAAGTATCGATCGACGTCTTAATAAGACATCTCTATTGCCTCAGGGTTCTGCTAAGTAGCTAGAAAAGAATACAGGAGTCAGTGAAAAAAGTCATCTAATTATTATTTTTCCTTGTTAAAGAAACTAGCTTCAAAGATTGCTCTTTTACGGCCTCTTAACAGACATTTATGCGTAATGCCTAAAGATATCGCAATAATTCTTCCCAAAATAAAACGCTCGTAACCCGAAATAATGACAAAACAGCAACAGTTTGCCAAAGCCCGCCATTTCTCGCCAATTATACTCGTGTCAAAAACATTCACCCCTATCTACAAGCCAAACCCACCCTTATATCTTCCGACACAAATACCATAACTGACTGAGAGAATCTGTGCTAAAATCAAAACGATAGGCCAGACTATAAAATCAGCGTGAATTAAATTCGGACGGTATATCACAGACAGTAAGGTCGGATTTCGTTTGCTTTGTAGATCAAAGTATAGTTGATGTCGTTGTATGAGGTATGCGACAATAATACAGCGATTCGAAAATGGCTGTTAAGGGGAAGTTAGTCAGAAATTCTGGTTTAATATTTAAATGTTATGTTCGGAAATGGTTTGGAGGTTGGGGGAATTACAGGGATGTAGGAGCTGCGGGCAATGAATCGTTTAATATTAGTTTATAACATTCTAAGCAGAAAATATATATTTATCGACTCCCGGGAGAGGCAGTAGGCTTACAAAGATCAAGTGAAGGTAAATTACAATTCAAAAATTCAAATTCAAAAATGGTTTATTTCAATAAATTCACAAGGATCACTTTGAAACGTCTTACAAGCTAGGAAAATTTACGCCAGTTCCAACGCGCCCATGCCGTAAAAGAACTGGCAACACCGGCTGGGTTCCTATTGCTTTTTTGGCATGACCCTTTTTGGCATGACACACCCCACCCTCACGCACAAACATAAATAAGTAGGTAGGTACTAACTGTAACACGCGACTTCGTTTGCTTGGAAATACGTATATTTTACTCTGGAATGAAACTTTTTTCGGAATAAAAGTAGACTACGTACTACATCTAGTTTATTTCATACAGATTCAGCCGTTACAAACATTCATACATTCAAACTTTCATTTAAGTTTAATATCTAGTAAAAAAAAGTAAGTAAGTTCGTATGAGTCAGTGGCCAACTCTGGTGATAGAGTTTCTAGGCCGCCCGAAGGCCTCTGTCATGGCCTAACAACTTTGAAACAGCCGGGACCTACTGCTTAACGTGCCCTCCGAATCACGAGCGCGCTCAGTTGAAATAGCCACTGGCGGTCACCCATCCGGTGATCCAAGAGCACCGGTGGTGTAGTGGTAGTGACCCCGCCTCCCGATCCTAAGGTCGTGGGTTCAAACCCGGTCGTGCACCAATGGATTTTTCTGTTCGAAAAATGTATGTGCGCAATGCCAGTGCTCTCATACGGTGAATGAAAACATCGTGAGGAAACCGGCATGTCCAAAAACAAATTATTCGAAAGACATGTGCCTTCCACCAATCCGCATTGGGTTCGCGTGGTGGATTAAGACCCAATCACTCTTGCCTGAGAGTAGCCACATTAGAAGGCTGTCATGATGATGGATGATGATGGTCACCCATCCAAATGGTGACTACGCGGAACAGTGCATAACTTCGTTGATCTATTAGGAACAACGCAGTTCTACGTCACGAGCGCTCCTAGTAAAATATTATTATGATTAACAAATATATCAGTTCTAAGAAAAAGCCCCTTAAGCAAAGTACTGTCGGGCCTCGATTCTCCGACAAACATTTAACGCGTTATGGAGCGAGTGATTTCGCTCCGACATCATAGGCTCGGCTCTGCCGCTACGTTACTAACAATATTTTATATAGTTACAGCTACTGCATGTGGCTTCTCTCGCGCGATACGACTAATCAATATTAATATAATAAAATTATTTGATTTATGAATAAATGAATGTCGTCAGCTAGCAAACAAAACCGATAAAGTCGATTTTGACGGTTATTACAACCGGTTTTAAGCAACATTATAGATTTTACTCGTCCAGAACAACTTAAGTAACTATAATTACTTTTAGTATCTTATTGTAAGAATTTCACTAATCATATGTTTAGTTTTAGCAATTGATAATCAACTGACTAAATTTAAGACGCGTTTTTGAGTAAGACTCAATATAATTTAGACATAGTACCAATACATTTTGTACGTCTATCATAATACCGAGTTTATTCAATATTAATATCTCTCGTACATATTATAATGAAGATTATAATAGCCCAATGAATGTGATGGTTAACACTATAAAAACATAAGTAACCATATTATAATGTTAATTACACGAAAGGGCCGAACGAAACGATCAATACCGATAATGAACATGCGGAGGTCTAAAAAGACTTGCAGCTTTAAAAAGCTTCGTGTGATCGAGGCTTAAAGGGCCGTATTCAGCGTGCGTAATAAAGCAATGATTACTAGATCCGTCCCCGCGCGTCGCGCACATTAGCGATACAGTCACAAAGGTTAATTAGAGCGCCCTCGCTTTAGGGCTGTCACTGCCAAGGGATGTCCAATACATTAGTGTCGTTTATGCTATCAAAATATTATGGTCATTGAAGCGCTCGTGACGTAGCTGGATAAGTTTTTCGAAGTAACGTAAGTAAGCACTGTTGGATGGGTGATGTCAGTGGCAATTTTAACTGAGCGCTCCCGTGTTTCGGAGACGTTAAGCCTTTACTTTTTTGTTCATTAAACAAATGCAGTATATATTGTAACAGTGTATTTTTAGGTTTCAAATGAATTATTTTCTAAACTAAACTTTATTGACTTATGCCCGAATACTCTATGCTATTTATTATTTTAAGATCGTGTTTAGAGGTCGTTAGTTTTTAAAATCGTATGGGAAAAGTCAAAAAGTCATCGATTAAGCTTAGATTAGTTAATAGCGTTTCAGTATTAAGGCTATAAATTAAATGAATTGAAATACAAACGACCTCGACGCTTGCTTTTTTTGATTTTGAATATTTTTGAATAAAAATTCTGACTGGAATGCGTTTAGCCGTGGCACTATATCACGGCTACGCAGTCCGAAAAAAACTCGGTATTTATTTTAAAATTGTAGCAAATATAAATATTAAATGTAGCCTGTAGCTTTGTGTGTTTAATGTGAGAATCCGAGATACGGTTTAGAGCTAGTTCGGTGGGTAGGGTGAATCCTATCCTACCATTTGTCAATATAATATTTCATCTTATATTTCGACCTTTTGAGTTAGTAGTGTAAAATCAATAGTGACCTTAACATAGAGTGAAAAATGACAATAAACACATGAACAAAGTGCTTCCCCTTAATAAATAGAGACAGTAAGAAAAGTGCCAATGGACACATTCTTAGCGACTAATTTATTTTATAAGAGTAGGTCAACTTAAAATTACTCATTAGCCTAAACGTAAGGCTAGATTGTAATATTATTGAATACATTATTTTAAAATGTATTCTTAAAAAAAAAAAAAATATATATATATATATATATATATATATATATAAGGTCATTCATTATCAACCTGACAAACTTAAGGGGTAGGTTCCACACATAAAAAAAAAATACTTGTACTTTTTTTTTTTTTTTCTAAACGTTTTTTTTTTATAAAATTAAAAAAAAAAAATTACGTAATTCTGCTTCATAATTAGTTATCCTTGTTAGAAATCGAAAAGGCAGCGCTCGGCACGTGTTAGTGACCCGCGCGTCAATGAACTGCGGGTCACTAACCCGCGCGTCCTTGACCTGCGCGTGTCCTTGACCCGCTACGGGGCGCGCACACTCGAATATTTCATTATTACGTCGCTTAACTCGATTCCCAACAATGATAAATAATAATTGAGCGGAAAAACGTAATCGATTTTTTTTTGTTTACTTGTGATTTTTAAGACAAAACATACATAAAAAAAAAAAAATATATAGGTACATATATTTTTTTTTTTAGGTGTGGAACCTATCCCTTAAGTTTGTCAGGTTGATAATGAATGACCCTGTATATATATTTCGACCTACCTACTTTTGTACTTTGGATAGGAAATTCCTGTAAACTTTCTGTTTGAAATAAAAATATTTGTATTTGTTTTATAATGTATTGCGTAAGGTTTTTTTTTAAATTCCGATTTAAGAGTAACTTTTAGATTTATTCTATAAAAAAAAATTCTAACTGATGATAATCTAACTCTACGTGAGTCAGGATTTCTAAAACATTGTAACTTGAAATAAATCAAACCTATAAATGGTATCGATTTTTGTGCCAGCCCTATCGTTCCCTCTCCTCTTCCACCCCGTCCCTCCCGGTCCCGCGTGGAAACAATTATAATAACCACTATGGAGGTAGATTACGCAAACTAAATTAAACCGCCTATAACCAGATGAATTTATATGTAACGTATCTGAATCCACTTGAGATTATCAGACAGATATAGTTTCGGTTAGACTAATTGGCTGTCAATTTATCCTTGAACTAGGGTACTTACACCCGAATAGTCAAACGTTATTTAAATATTTAAGATCGTGTGAACTGTGTAACGTTACTTTTCAAAATGGTATCGAGAATCGTCAAAAAAGTAGTTCTTCTGATTCACTTTCTGTTTCGTCAACTCATTTTTTAGTTTTTTTGAGTTGAGCCGGTTTCGTTTTGGGTGTACGATATTATTTTGTCCAAATGTTTTAGGGAGTAGGGTGCAATGCTACTAATATAATGTGTTATGTTAATAAAAATAAAACATCAGTAAATATTTTTTTTAGTGGCAGCTTTTGATTTAAAAGTAGAAAATTCTAGTAAAATAATTTACTGACGTTCTATTCATCAACCAATGAAAGCAAAGTTACTGCTGCATTGTAAGTGTTACGTTGGTTTAAGGGTGGGTTCGACCAACAGAATAACTATTCCGCGGAATAAAAAATGTCAAATACAAGGAAACTGACAGTTTACTCGTGAGTAAATACGATTTACTCGAAGATTAGAGCAGCTAATTTGAATGTTGCCGAATCCAACCTTAGTCGGAGTTCAATTTGGAGTAAACGCCGCCATTTCCTTAGACATTTTGTTTGTTCACTAATTACTTGACACTGGCAAAATTGTTTAAATGAATTGACAGATGCCACACAAAAAAAATAAAAATAAAATGATTAATAACACCGACCCCTATCACCATACTACTTTCAGTCATTACAAGTTTTTTTTTAAATTTGTGTACCTATCTCAGAGTAAAGAAACGAAACAAATAATGACTTTGATTAGTACGAAATAATCACCTTGGAATTTTACAAGTACCGACAAAAGCACCTATTCACAGCTTGACAATTTGACATCCCTAATAATAGCTCCGCCATAATACTTTTCAAAAGTATAAAAACGAAGGCACCCATTGAAAACGTAATAAAGCTATGTCGCTTGGTGAACAACCCATAATTGATTTTATTGAATGACAACTTGACAATCTAAAGAGGAACTTGATAGAACCAGGAAATAACCTGTGTTTATTGAAATCTAAAGTATTATAACTGATCGTTTTGAGTCATCTAAACGCACAGAATTACTGTGCCGTTGTAACAATCACATATAAATTTTATTTTCCAAACGCGCCATTAATTGAGAGAAAATTAAACTAAACACAACTTTGAAAAATGTCGATTTGGTTCCAATCCAAGCGCGGTTTGGTTGCGACTGGCTCATCATTTAATGGAATATATAGGTTAGTGTCAAAATCCCCTTTGAAGATCCCCTTTGAAGGCGATTTTGGGAATATTAGTGTCAAAATCCCCTTTGAAGCGTCAAGCTCAGTCTAAAGGGGATTATTCAGGTTATTAAGCAAAAACCAAACCGTGATCGGAATAAACTACAGTTGGAACTGAGTAAAACCGTAACCATTGTACTTTAGTGGAATCGAGGACCTGAAGGGCTATTGTGTAATTTGGTTGCAATTTATTTCACTTGGTTTCAAAAACTTTGTATAAATATGACAACTTATTGATAGTTCGTTGATTGGAACCGGATAACAACCAAGTTGCGTAACCCAACTGGTTACGGTAACCGCTTACTATTGATGGATTACCTCACGCTTTTTTGTAATAAAAATATAAATGTCTTTTTATACTAATAGCATTTTAATTTAACTAACTACTAACTAACTACTATCTAACTAACTTTGTTATTTTATACCTACCTACCTATTATGAAACGTAGTGAGAGTAGTTACCTACGATACTCCGTTGCTAACTAAAATCGACATTGACTTATGTAAGTAGCATATGTGTATAAACCTCTGTGGTTTTTTATGTGCTATTTGTTACCTTTCTGTACTTATTATTCTTTATTTGGTAAATAAATAAAAAAAAATAAAAAAAAATGTAATAGAACGAAGGCATAAAATATCGGAGCCTTTACTATCGGTCTATTAAGCGCTATTCACATTTAGCCACATCCTAATTGGTAACTCACCGGCGCCAATAAAGCATGATAAACAAAAACCAACGCGGGGGTGTTTGTCTGTTTACGACGCCACGAGACGAGACCGACACGGGGCCGAGACCAATCTTAGAACGGGTATAAATAATATGGGTAGAAAAATTGTAGGTTTGTTTATCATTACGTGCGTGAAAACGTCTTTACAGTTTAAACCCTCATAACGAACTATAATGGTCGTAATACTTGAACCCTTACTGCCGGACCCGTCGCATTGTGATGTAAAAAGGCAGTAAGTCTTTTATAGCGTTTTTAAATGTCAGCAGAGGGCTATACCGTGATAACCGTGATAAGTCACGCGCGGTGACTGAACGCGACGTTACAAAATTACTGTCCACGAGCTGTGTAATAAAACGGCAGTTCCAAGGCTTTGTCTACGATATGTATTTAATTCCTGATTTTATTCATTTCAACATGTTTGTGTGTATGTTTTGTTTATCTAGTTTACTGTGCCTGCTTATTTTCTTATTTTACAATAACTAGGGTTCTGTTTTATGTTATTTCAAAACTTTTGTTTGAGTGATAATAAATAATAATTCATCATCATCATCATATCAGCCGATAGACGTCCACTGCTGGACATAGGCCTCCCCCAAAGAGCGCCATGACGACCGATTTTGGGCCTTCACCATCCACCGATTTCCTGCGACCGCTTTAATGTCATCGGTCCATCGAGTGGGGGGCCGTCCTACACTTCGTTTTCCATTAAATAATAATTATAAATGAATATTGTTGGATACTTTTTTTTTATGTCAGCGAGTGACAAGACGATCAAGACGCCTGCCTGGTGTTAAGCACCACGTACTTTTTATTTTTACACAGTACCATTTATTCTAACATTATGTAAGTAAATTAAGCAAGTAAAGTCATATGTACCAACTGTAATGTAGAGTTTTCGATTCGAGATTTTAAAAAAAAGTAGTTCCGATTGCTTTGACAGATGGCGCTATCTGCCCTACTGCCATACTGGGAAAGGTTATCAAAACAAAAAAAGTTGGTAACTCCGTTTTTGTTTCATCTGGTGTCAAGCGGAAGGTTGTGGCAAAATAATTTAACTCCAGTACGACCAAAGTTAATGTACTACGTAGTACGTACACCAGCCGGAGGTATGACAGACAGTGACAGCAGAAGCAACCAATGTTGAATTCCCTACACATTCACCATAGCTCGCCAAACGTAGGGCTTTCATTCTCTTGGGCTCGCCAGTTGAGCTACCGCCATCTAAATAGCCAGCTTTTTTTTAATAGCTTGAGACGAAAACTGTAATAGAGTCGTGTGAAAACATATTATTCTTATTAAATCGTACTTGTGTAATATCTGGAATAATGCTCTTGACATTTGCAAACGTTAGTTCGTTTTTAACGCACTAAAGAGGCGTTGTAAGAAATCATTGACAGCTGGGGGGTTATTCGCATGAAATAGGAGATTCCTTATCAATAACGTGTAACTTAGTATCGTGTTCTAAACGCCCTATGGTGTGGAATTGTAAAATAGTTTTCGGTATCTGTGTTGTTTCAATAAAGATAGTTTCGCTATCGATAGTTGACCTTGAAAAAACAGTCAGACGAGCCCTAGAGCATGGCTCGTCGACGACGATTCCACGCAGATATCGTAACAAACGCGCGTTTGGTCATAGCAAATAAGTCTCAATAAGTCTAATAGTCGATATGCTAACGTTTACAAATATCAAAAGTTTTATTCTGGGTACGGCCTCGGTATAAATTACCACGTACAACTCTACTTACATACATAATTTCAGCGTACATTAATACTGACAGAACAACATACATAACAAGCTATCTCTACCACCAAACGCCATAACTTGAACACGTGAGCAAACGTGTTGGAATATAATTAATTAACGGTGGAAAGTCGTTCGCGCATAAAAACCAAATATGTCCGACGGCTGCCGACAGGAGTAGATAGAAATCCGTACGTGAAAAAACATTTCTGTTTATACCACTTAAAACAAGCAAAGTAAGTAAGTAAAAAATATATTAATACAATCATTATCACAAGGATCATTTTGAAACGTCCTAAAGCTAGGTGAATTTACGGCAGTTTCACGCGCCCCAGCCTAGAATAATCTGGCAACAAACTCGGCTAGGTTCCTAGCTTTTTTTTGATGATCCCTCTTCATCATAAAGCTTCAGTGTGGTGCCAATCGAACTAGGTGAGGCTCATGCTACGAGTAACCTCATTTAAGCAGTTACCGTAGTCTATGCACGCTTGCAATACAAGAGGTATCATTCGTTGAAATATAGAGTCATAAAGTCTCATGTGCCTGTTATTTCACCGGGAATTTTGAACCGGAACACAACAATGAAAGCACTAGGTAGGTACTGCTTGGTGTCAGAAATGGTGGTGCTTCCCCGTACGAGCTCTATCACCAAGAACCCTACAATTTTAAAAATTATATTTTAAATAAGTTCTAATATTTTCATACAAGCACATCCAACAGTCACAAAGTAGTTAATAGGTCGTTTGTAACGGTCTTTAGATGGCTCAACTGTTTCATATGTATTTTGTATATTTTGTAATGTAATGTAATTATGTACATATTTTATTTTGTTTAATAAAACAAAGTACCTACCTGAATATTATTGTATTACGCAGATAAACACTGTGACAAAATTATATTTTTAGATCACGTAGTTTACATAAGGTTAAAAACAGAGCAGTATAATTTTCCCCAATGGTTTACTTCGAGCAGTTTAAGCCACAAAAAAGATCTACTCAAAGACAAAAAGACAACATTTTAATTTCCCTCCATCCTGTTCCTGGCGTCATAAATCCGTTTTGATTTCAACTCTATTATTTTAGTGGTCGCTTTATTGTCTATGGCTTAACTATCTTTTTAATGCTCATCATTTATTGTAATAGATTAAAAGACTGTTGGTGTGTTTGTTGTAGTTTTATAGATGGGAATATTATTTTTGAAGTCTTTGCTTTATGGGTTCTGTTCTTAGTGATCTCTTAATTGTGGGATAATGCCTTTGATGTTATTAAAATTAAGCCTATAATTAATTGAAGTTGTGTTACAAAGGTGGTTAATAATTGTGTTGCAAAGCAATTTCAGATTATAAATAGTTCTCAAACATTTTTTCATCAAACTTTTCTTTTTAATTTTCATAAAAATAAACCTAGTAAAAAAATGTTGTGCCTTTTGTAAAGTATACACGGCCGATCTAGGCTTCCGTGAAGTTAGCCGTTTGTGATGCGCAAAGACAATTTAGTTTGAAAAAGCTCTATTGCGCATCGAAACGGCTAACTTCACGACGGCCGAGATCCGCCGTGAGAACTTTACAAACTGTGGGTTTTAGTTTTAAGCCTTTGAGCGGGCCAAACGCTTCATCACCTTTATTCTGATTCAAAGTTATTTTAGAGAGGAATTCTACAGTTTCTCGAACCTAACCAAACCATAGTTAAATAAATTAGTTATGCGATTTTAATCCGTTGTTTCAGGCTAATAAGCTGCGGCACTTTGAAGTCGCAGGGTTGTCATGCGATAATCAAACTTTAATCGATATATTCGTGATGACCCTGATTCATTCTTTTTTACCTTTTTAGTACTTACCGAGGGATATAATAAAGAATGAGAAGAATAAAATAAATAAAAAGAATATTGTTACAATGTTATTGTCCCACTGCTGGGCAAAGGGAAACCTTTTTGGTGAATCTACTAATGGAAAAATCTAAAGAAAACATCGTTATGATCGATGTAACTTCCGCCAATTAATTATAGTTTGACAACCCTAACCGTATGCTTTTCAACTGTTTCAATATAGATGCAAAATTATTATTAGGTACGGAACACGGGCTATTAACAATACTTTTTGGTGTTACAGCTAAGCAAATTTAAATATTTGTAGCATGTGAGTGTTAGGATGAAGCTATGCCTAAATATAGCAGTAATTGTATTTTTCTCTGTTCACTTAAATTTTAAATCTGTGATTATTATAATTGCATTTTTGGAAATATGCTAGACTTTATTATTTCATAGAAAACATGATCGAAAGTTGACTGGAATTGCTCGTTTTACGAATCGTGCGTTACTATTTTTTTTTTATCAGTTGTGTCATGAGTTAATCAATATTTGTTCTGTTGACTTAAATTTTAAGGGATAAAGCTTTTATTTGTTTTTATTTTTGTTTAAATATCTTCTTTTTAATTTTAATTCATTTAATTCTTCAACAAACGAGCCATAATAGTGTTCGAAACTTCAAGGGTTATAAGAAAATTCAAGGATTGTCAAGGATAGGGCTCAGTATAAGATCACCTCTGATGTATTACCAATCAACAAAAAAAATAATCAAAATCAATTCATAATTCTGGCGGCAAAATCGCGTTCATTATGACAACCTTCTAATGTTCCCACTGTTGGGACACTGGCCTACTCTCGGGCGAGAGTGATTGGGTCTTAATCCACCACGCGGACCCAATGCGTATTGGTGGATGGCACATGTCTTTCGAATTTTAGTTATTGGACACGCTCTCCTTTACCGTGAGAGCACTGGCATTGCGCACATAAATTTTTCGAACTGAAAAATACATTGGTGCATGACCGGGTTTGAACCCACGATTTTAGGATCGGAAGGCGGGGTCACTTCCACTAGACCACCGGAGCTCGTTCGGAAATCGGTCAAAAATAAGCGTCAGCTCATAGCCTTCACAATTTTGATTTACATTACACCTCATAGTGAATAAATCTAGTTCCTCCGACTTCGCGGTAATTACGCGCGGCTGCACAAACACATCTAATTAGAGAACTATTAACCCCACACATTCGATGTCAAACAAACTGCGTCTTATGATTGAGTGCTACTTTAAGTGGAATTAAATGGGTATTTATAGACGATCCTTAACCTGTGCCTATGCCAGTGCTCTTAACTGAGGAAGGAAATGGTACTACCCAGCAGAGCCACCACGTTAGAATCCGATCATTTATATCTTAAAAGAATGTACTTTAAAATTACTTTTAAATTTTTTACTTTTTACATACGTATGCCGTTATTGCTGACTAAAATTAATCAGGCGCTTTCTTAGAAAATGGTTGGTATAGTTTAAATCAGTTATAAAAATAAAACCACTGCATAATAATGATATTTTTTAACACGTACTAGTACTACTGTGTTTAGTATGTACATACTAAACACAATACGAATAACAGTTTTTGCGTAAGCACAGTAGCGTTTATCTTTCCTAAATACATAATAACAGGTCCTGCTGGGAAGCATGCTTCCTAGCAGGACCACTAGCGAAGTCGTTTTTATCAGTACCTGGCACACGTACAGCAATAAACGGCATACGTACACTATGTACGTCTAACGTACATTCTTGTAAGATATAAATGATCAGATTCTAATGTGGTGGCCCTGCTGGGTTGTACCACGCAAGAAAGGAAACCAGAATAACCAAAGAGCTATACATTACTCAATACTCAATTCATTTATTGCTCTCATAATGGTTGGTTCATTTACAGTTGTTATATAATAGGTGGTAGTATCACATATGAACCCTGTAAAAGGGTATGACAACATGGAGATAGGCCGAAGTTTAGTTCAGACATTCGAAAGACATGTGCCGTGTTACCAATCCGCATTGGGTCTGTGTAGTGGATGGTGACCTAATCACTCTCGCTTGAGAGTAAGCCAGCATTGTCATACATTTCAGGCAACAAATGATTGTATTACAAAAATGAGAACCCAACTCAACCCAACAGTGGGAACACTAAAGGCTGTACCTATAAAACAAACCGAATAACTCACATGTGAAAGTTTAGCATATTTGGTTTTGGTTGGAGTTAGATGTGTGAAAAGTCCACCATTATCTATTTATTTCTTATTTTTCTAGCACTTTAAAATTAGGACTGTATACCTATTAGATTATCAGTCAGCCAGTAACATAACGATTTTATATAGTTACAAGATTCACCGTTTGATCTCCCACTAAGTGTAAAATGCACCGATTTGTTTGAAGTTAATATAAAGGGTGTAAAGTTATAGATACATCTAAACTTAGGCGAACGGAGTACCAGCTAGAGATGGTCAAAGAATAAGCTACCATACAGATACTATGCAATAGGCGAACCAAAGAATGATAGAATGAATGAATGAAAGAAAATTCTTTTTTGTACAGTGTACACCTTACAAACTATAAAACAATTAAAATAAAATAACGGAGAATAAACACAATGTACAATGGGCGGTCTTATCACTAAGTGAGCGATCTCTTCCAGACAACCTTTACATATAAATAGATAGATTAACACTTTATTGTACACGTAAATAACATAATAAATTAAACATAGCTAATATAGTACAGTGGGCGGCCTTATAGCTCAAAGCGATTTCTTCCAGGCAACCAAGTTGGATAGTAACGAGCAAAGTTGTAATAATTGAATGTTGTTGAATGGTTCCTATCTGTCGCCCAGCTATCCGCCTAGGTTAAAAAATTAACTTAGGGCTTGTTTTCTTAGTTCTTTAAAACATCAAACTAAACGTTGTAAATTAGTAAAATCGGGCTCTGATTAGTAGAACTTGTCGTTTTGGTTGTACGTTCGTTATCGGTCAGTAACAATCTTAATCTTAATCATTTTAATATCTTAACCACAATCTTTCCCGATTTAGCTCATTTTGGTCTTGAATTGTTTGTCTATATAGTCTTTTTTTTATTCCGGGTTCAAAAAATATATTTATCCAAAAATATCACAAGGTAAGGTAAAGTAAAAAATATATTTAATTTTATTCAATATCATTATTACATTTACAGGATCATTTGGAAACGTCTTAAAGCTAGGTGAATTAACGCCAGTTCCACGCGCCCCAGCCTAGAAGAATCTAGCAACAAACTCGGCTGGGTTCCTATCTTTTTGATGATCCCTCTTAATCATAAAGCTTCAGTGTGGTGCCGACCAAACTAGGTGAGGCTCATGCCCAGAATATAATATTATAATATATAATAAAGGTATTAATTAGGTTAGAATAACATATATCTGTAGTGTGCATTCAATTAAGTCTACATCACGTTATAATACGGCCATTAGGCAAAAACAAGCAGTCGTCCCATCTGTACACAAACAGTAGGTATGGTGAAGTGGCCGCGCGCAGGGGACTACAAAAAGTTCTTTTAACAAATGACATATGGTGAGAATGACGGTATACAGGATGAGGATACTTTAGCTAGACAAACTAAGGCGTCTTTTCCACCAGAGATGTGCGAGGGTGTGTAGCGAGGGAAGTGTATGATAAGAACCAATTATAATCACTTCATTTACCTAGCCTCGCTCTGACAGCTTTAATGAAGTGATTCTATTGGTTCCTTAAAACACTTTTCTCGCTACACAACGCAGAAACGCAGCCTTAATCGGAACGTTGGAACTAGTGTAAATTCATCTAGTTTACTAGACATTTCAACGCGATTCTTGTGATTTTGTAATGTAAAACTTTGACTTTAATAACTCACATAGTTAGACTACTCCTCAATTTAACGATGACACGAAGTTCCAGGGAGAAAAAAACAAGTTTCTGAACGTTTTCAATCTTTGCTTATATTTTTATTATTTATTATTCTTGGGAGAGACCTTTGTCCTGCAGTGGGATAATATAGTTTAGAATGAGAGGTTTTCGTATCAAATTATTTTAAAAAAAAGCTGTCTATTTAGATGGCGGTAGCTCAACTGGCGAGCCCAAGAGAATGTAAGCACTACGTTTGGCGAGCTAAGGTGAATGTGTAGGGAATGCAACATTGGTTGCTCCTGCTGTCACTGTCTGTCATACCTCTGGCTGGTGTCATAGTCATAGAACGTACTACGTAGTATATTAACTTTAGTCGTACTGGAGTTAAATTATTTTGCCTCAAGCAGGACATGAACCCACAACTTTCCGCTTCACACGAGACGAAACAAAAACGGAGTTATCAACTTTTTTCTTGTTTTGATAACCTTTCCCAGTATGGCCGTAGGGCAGATAGCGCCATCTGTCAAAGCAATCGTAACTAATTTTGTTTTTTAATCGCGAATCGAAAATATCATTAAAATAGAAGAGTAATAGATAATTATATTCCCAGTTTGCTACAAAAAAAACACTCAATTGTTATAACGGCCTCGGTGGCACTGTGGGTGAGTGCTCAGTTACGAAGCAAGGTTGTGGGTTTGATCCTCGCTGCGTAACAAAATGTTTTCATGTTACGAAGTTGAGTGAGTGACATACTAATACACAAACTTTCGCGTTTAATTATAGTGTGATAACCTACCTCAAACCTTTTCTTCACATTGATGAAAATTATATTTAATGGCGCAGGACTGTAATTCAAACTAAGTAAAAAACATAAATTATAAGTTTGACTAGTGTAGTTAAATTATTATAATAAGTTTATCTTTTTTTTTTTTTAACCACAAATTACTTAACATTAAACTGATTATTGTACTCTAAAAACCACCTAGGGTTTGTCTGACTCACATTCGTCTATATAATTTTAATACCTAGTCTATATCTTATAAGTAGAAGAAACACTGCTACATAAAAAAAAATAGGTAAATATCACATCATTAGTCCGATACCCACACATTCTGAAGAATAATCAAGACGGAATAATAATTGGAAGCATTATAGCGCGCACGCTCAGCTGTGCGCTCATTCTTTCTACACTAGTGAAACCAAAAAAAAATAAGTTAGGTATTATAAATAATATTTATCTAACTTTTTTTTTGTTGGTTAGCATGAGTTTTAAGGAAATACAAAATGTGTTATTGTTTTGAGAAAAGTAATTTTCTTTATAAGAACAGCAGCAATAATCAGAATATTATTTTGATATTTTATCATAACATAAACATAATCCCGTTATAACAAAATAAACAAGAAGTATTCGCTCTGTTATTATACCAAGCCTAACCCCGAGCCATGTTAAATCCACCACAAATGAAATCATCAAAACAACCGTTTATTCACCCTGTATACGAATCCCAGCGGACTCAAAGATCAATAGTCATCACCCTGCATAATAAAATCAACTTTGTTTTCACAGCAATTAATATCATTTTTCTTTAACTCTGCTAATGGACCATAGTTGAATCTCATTCTGTTATCTACTTTATCAGTTAGGAATAAAGGTTAGTTTTGTACAGCTGTGTAGATTGGATCTCTTGGGATGTTTGCCGTCAATTAGTGGATGACGCAGTTATAAAATAACATTTTATAAATGTGCTTTTAAACCAACAGTTGAGTTTGTTACCGTAGGTTAGGGTTATGGGACCCGTGGTTTTAATGGCCGATGAAAAATAACTTTTTTTTAATACAATTTGTTGAATATTGTATTTAATAATAGGTACTATAATACGAAAAGAAAAACTATACTCAGTTGTGAGTGAAATCGGGCTGTGGATAATGATGATGATGACTAATACCACAGAACAGATATTAAATATTATTATTTAATACGACCGATGTGGCGCAGCGGGCGCAGGTCCGCCTGCGACGTGGGGGTTGCGGGTTCGATTCCCGCCTCGGGTCAAATTTTTGTATGATCTACAAATATTTGTTCCGGGTGTTCCGGGTATTTTCTATATATAATAAAAAATATCTATCTATGTATTGTATTGTATTAAGTATATATCAGTCATCTAGTACCCATAACACAGCTCTGTTTAACAGCAGCTTACCTTGGGGCTAGATGATGCTGTGTGGATTGTCCAGCATTATTTATTATTATTATTATTATTATTATATTCTTTCTTATCAGATTTCAGGGCTAACAGAGATGAAGCGTAGTAGAGTTTGTGATAGAGCTCGTCCGGGGAGTGATTACTCGGGTATTGCAAACGTATTTACATAGACTACGGTAACTGCTTACCATCAGATGGGCCGTACGCGTGGCTGTCACTTAAGTAGTCTAAAAAAAAAAGATCACCAACATTTTAACACATTCGATCCCATGAGTCTTTTTTGACCAATTTTTTGTCAAACTTTTTCAACTCGTCAAACAACATTCTAGTAAATTGACTTCCTGAAATTGGGGCCACGTGTCCCACAAGTCATTAGGCGACGAAACTTTAATGGCGGAAAATTAATTAATATTTGGGTGTTCCGAAATAGCATATTTACAGCGTTCTGATGAAAAAATTATGGTATAGCTGGACAGTTTCGATCATTAGGGTATCTTGGAATTGATGGGATAAAGTCACTTTAAGTTTTTTTTTGCGTAAATGAAAGAAGTTTTCGTTCGTTATGAATGAAATATTATTAGTTACAAGCTGACCCGCGCGGTTTCACCTGCGGTTTTTCAGTTTTTATGCTATCCCACAGGAACAGTATTTTTTCGGGATGAAAAATAGTTATTCCAGAACTTGGTTCAAGTACGTCACGGAGATACGTGGTAACAAACATACACACAGACTTTCGCATTTATTAATGTATATTAGTAGGATTTCTGCTGTCAAAAAATCACAAAAATAATGTAAAATGACGTTACAACGAAAAACAGGTATCATGAGTTGCTGTCGATTCGGACAAAATTTATTGGGACACAGTGTCCCAACTGATACTTTTCACCCTAATGATAACTGCTTACATTTTAAAAATCCGTTTTAGAAACAGTTTTTTCTCATACAGACTATATCGGTAAACGGTGCACTGACACTGTTCCGACTCAATGTCGGTATATCCGGTATACTTATACCGGATATACCGGATATACCGGTACGTGAAAACACCCGTTTTTTTAATATATTATAGTGATTTGGATCAGTTGAGCTATAGATCGTTTGTAACGGTCTTTAGATGGCTCAACTGTTTCATATGTATTTTGTATACTTTGTAATGTATTGTATTTATGTATTTATTAATAAAACTTTGGCTACACTCGACGGAGCAACAAGTCTATAGACCTGATGATGTCCCGTGGAGGGATGAAACACGTGTCGATATTTTCTTTTGAGTTAACTGTGTTAACTGTGTGACGTCATTGGTTAAGAAGTTAAGCGGAGTAATACTAGAGTTATTTCGTCTGTTTTTATCTAATAAAACTCTTATACATGGTGAGGCAACCAATTAGCAGAAAGCAGGCGACGCCGAGGGCTCGGCTAGTATCGCAGAGGCCAGCATCCCTCGCTGCAGCCGCAGCTCTTAATTAGAGCCGCCATGTGTGACGGATCACGTCGCGGGGGACGATCGTATAATTATCTCTTCACATCGTTTAACGGATGCTGTACAGCATGAGAGGGAGAGATTTGGACCACAAATAAAATTTATTATCAAATCAAACTATATTATACAGGTGTTCTGGGTATTTTCTATATATAATAAAAAATATCTATCTATGTATTGTATTGTATTAAATATATATCAGTCATCTAGTACTCATAATACAGCTCTGTTTAACAGCAGCTTACCTTGGGGCTAGATGATGCTGTGTGGATTGTCCAGCATTATTTATTTATTTTATTTTATTATAAATGTGTATAATTAGTGTGCGCTGTTTGTTGTGTGTCCAGAATAAATGTCAATGATCATCAGTGCTCACAATACTACCATACTTTTTTTGTATACAATGTATGCAAACAGTCATACGGCCCACCTGATGTTAGGTGGTTACCGTAGCTTATGGACGCTAGCAATACCAGAAGAATCGTTCGCGCGTTGCCGATCCTTTAACAATCTAGAACTCCCTTTTTGAAAAACCCCATAATTATAGTCTACAGGGAAACTAACTTTTAAGCAAATGAATAACAGTCATCATGACAGCCTTCTAATGTTCCCACTGCTGGGACACTGGCCTACTCTCAGGCGAGAGTGATTGGGTCTTAATCCACCACGCGGACCCAATGCGGATTGGTGGATGGCACATGTCTTTCGAATTTTTAGTTCTTGGACATGCCGGTTTCCTCACGATGTTTTCCTTCACCGTATGGGAGCACTGGCATTGCGCACACAAATTTTTCGAACAGAAAAATCCATTGGTGCACGACCGGGTTTGAACCCACGTCCTTAGGATTGGACAGTAAAAAAGTAAAAGTAAAAATATATTTATTCAATCAAGGATTATTTTGAAATGTTCTAAAGCTAGGTGAACTTACGCCAGTTCCACGCGCCCCTAGTAGCATCTGGCAACAAACTCGGCTGGGTTCCTAGCTTTTGATTTGACATTTGATTTGAGAAGAGTTTTAAGAGTAGTAGAGTTCTCTGTGATAGATCTCGTCCGGGGAAGGACTACCACCATACCTATTTCTGCCGCCAAGCAGTAATGCTCGCATTGATGTGTTCCGGTATGGCGGGTATGGTTTCCGGTAAAATTACTGGCACATGAGGCTTTCGATCTTAGCCTCAAGGTGGCAACCCGCGAGTGATGCCTCTGGTATTGCAAGCGTCCATAGGCTGCGGTAACCGCTTACCATCTTGTGGGCCATACGCTTGGTAGCCACTTCAGTTGTATAAAAAAAAAACGCACAACACTTAAAAACTTTAAGCTTTGAGTGGCACTGCATCTGTTATAGTCAGGCGTGATGCTTAACATCAGGTGGGCGCTTTGATTGTCCTGTCACTTGCTGACTAAAAAAAAAAAGCCTTAACTAGTATGAGAGTATTACCTATTATGACCTACCTACTGTGTACTGTACCTACTCCTAGATAAAGAAAATATTCTATGTTGCGAATCCGCCACCGCTTGTGACATGCAGCTCTGAAATGAAGAATACCCAGGCGACGTGTGGCACTCTCCGAAAACGTTTAATTTAGGATGTTCGGGGAACCAGCTTTAAGTGATCCGTTTCGCGGATGTTATTGGACCGTTTGAGACGACGGATGGTGACCTAATGATTTGAACAACGATTTGAGTAAGAGTAGTAGAGTTCTCTGTGATAGAGCTTGTCCGGAGAAGGACTACCACCATACCTATTTCTGCCGCCAAGCAGTAATGCTCGCATTGCTGTGTTCCGGTGTAAAGGGCATGGTTTCCGGTGAAATTACTGGCACATGAGGATTTCGATCTTAGCCTCAAGGTGGCAACCCGCGAGTAATCTGGTATTGCAAGTGTCCATAGGCTGCGGTAACCGCTTACCATCTTGTTGGCCGTACGCTTGGTTGCCACTTCAGTTGTATAAAAAAAAACTTAGTTGATAATAGATTCTGGGTAATTGAGAATAAGAGCTGCAGAAAATATGAGAGCAAACCAACCTGGTTTTAGGACTCTTGAATCCGTCATGATGGGTACCACCGCAGTGTCAGATATTCTGACTCGTGCAAGCATTACTGTGTTTAATTTTGAAGGTACCCGGCAAAAAAGACTTACTACCTGGTGGTAGGACTTTTCAGCAAGAGTCCGTCTTGGTGGGTACCACCGCGACGGATCGCGGTTTAAGGGATTCTTCCACGGTGTTAGGACTATCGTTAGGGAAGACGGTGAGTCAGATCTTCCTATTATCTATGGTAATTTGTGATAACATGTGATCCACCTAGTGGTAGGACTCTTCAGCAAGAGTTCGTCTTGGTCGGTACCACCGCAGTGTCAGATATTTTACCTCCAAGCAGTAGTGTGCAAGCATTACTGTGTTTAGGTTTGAAGGGCACTGTAGCAAATGAAGTTACTGGGCGAAAGAGACTTAACAACAATGTCTCGGGGTGATAAGCGCAGTGCAGTGCCACGCAAACATGGGTGGTACTGCATCTGTAATAGTCAGGCGTCGCGCTTAACATCAGCCCCCCTAGCATGGCGATATCATCTCTACTCTACAGTAGAATAGACAACACTTTTTCATGTCTTCTGATTTTCTCTTTCGCGCGAGCATGGCGTTACAGAAGACAAGCCCTATAGAAAAAGTTTCTTCGTAGACAAGCTTTCTCTATAGCAACGGGAACGAAACTACCCAAGAGATTAAAAGCACTACGCGAAACCACTCTTTGCGTTCCGTTACTAACAAAACATGACATAAGACTAATAAAATTGGTCCCAATTCCGTAAAACGAAACGTTTTATGTTGACAGTTTCTAGTAATCACATTGACAGATATAATCATGTGACATGAAGGCATGTTTTTCGCGGAGAATAAATTGAAATTTTTCCTCAAATTCATTTTTAATTACACAATTATTCATAGTTTATTATTTAATAAACAAGAGATAATAATAATGATCTTTTTAGAACAATATTACTAAAAAAACGCAGAGATAAAAGCTTGTCTCAGGAGATGTAGACAGTTTCCGAAGAAATATTTCTATTCTCGAATGTCAAAAGTAGAGAAAATTGAACGCCATGCTCGCATTTGTAGACTCATCTCTAGGGTAGAATAGAGAAGTTTCTTTCCGCTCATTCTTTCCATCGCCATGCTCGGAACCGAAGAAATGTTTCTACACTCTACACTTACCTGACATTTTTCTCTACTCTACCCTAGACAAAATCGTTGTCTACGCTGAGCAAATTTAAAAACTTAATTAAACAAAATCTGTCTCAAAAAGCTTACTATAAAACAACCGATTACCTAGATGATAAAAAAGCTTGGGACGAATGTGCTCCAACTCTACTTGGAATCCATAACAATAGCAAGGGTCATGCCAAAAAAGCGATAGGAACCCAGCCGGTGTTGTTGCCAGTTCTTTTACGGCATGGGCGCGTTGGAACTGGTGTAAATTTTCCTAGCTTGTACGTTTCAAAGTGATCCTTGTGATTCTAATGAATAAATAATTTTTGATTTTGATTTTTGATTTTGAGCATGCTAGCCCCGCAGGTGGGCGCCTTGATTGTCTTGTCACTTGATGACATAAAAAAAAACTACGTCTCGCAGTGAGGAACGCTAAGTTTATGAATTATAATTCAGCATTCCTATAGAATTCCCAAATATTTAAGCCTTTTTTCTAAGCTTTATAGATTAAAAGGCTGATGATGATAATAATGAAGCTTTACCAAAAAATAATATTACTAGGTACGTAAGCCAACAAACATTCCTACGGCAAATACCTAACTTTATTACAAAACATTATATAAAATTGCGACAAATCCCGCAAATTGTAAACGATAATTAAAATAAACTTGCACAATTTAATATCGGATTTTCGCCAAAACTCTACACAGGGTCGAACTTTTTTTCATAATTTCTAATTCTTCTTATATCTGGATATCATCATGATAACGACCAGCAGCGGGCGTAGATCCACCTGCGACGCGGAGGTTGCGGGTTCGATTCACGCCTCGGGTCAAATGTTTGTATGATCTACAAATATTTGTTCCGGATTTCTGGGTATTTTCTATATATAATAAAAAAAATATCTATGTATTTAGTTATTAAGTATATATCAGTCATCTAGTACCCATAACACAGCTCTGTTTAACAGCAGCTTACCTGGGGCTAGATGATGCTGTGTGGATTGTCCAGCATTATTTATATTTATTTATTTATAATACCCAAATACATGCTGTGGTAGCTCAGCTAACACTTACCAACATGGATCATAATAACAGAGACGTAAAAAAAACAATGGAAGATAAGACGTCAAAATCGTACGTACGTATGAGTAGTAGAGTTCTTTGTGATAGAGCTCTTCCTGGGAAGTACTACCACCATACCTATTTCTGCCGCCAAGCAGTAATGCTCGCATTGATCATTGACCATGGTGATTGACCACTGATCTCTGGGGCATTTGTGTTAGCGTAGTGAAATCATTCATTGACATTATTGCACCTGACCTAGCTTTTATATTTAACCAATGTATTGACTGTGGTGGGTTTCCTGAAGGGTATGTTTCCGGTGAAATTACAGGCACATGAGACTTTCCATCTAACGTCTCAGGGTGGTAACACGCAAGTGATATCTATGATGTTGCATGCGTACATAAGCTACGGTAACCGCTGACCATCAAGTGGGCCGTACGCTTGGTTGCCACTTTAGTGGTCTAAAAAAAAAAACTACGTGTAAACAAGTGACAAGCAGGCTGTCGCCCAAGATTTCACGCAAATAGACGTCATCTTTCTCACTCCTTAGATCTTTGTCATATGTTTTATCTCATAAGATTCTAATTGTGTTGCTATCCAGCGAATAAAATGGTGATATCACACAACGATAGAACTTGACACGCACGGGTTAGAAGAGCAGTACTAACCTGAGTTTCTGTGACATTGAGCAGTTTCGCCATATCTGCGCGTTCTCCCGACGACAGATACTTCTTCACCTCGAACAGTTTCTCCAGCTCGAAGATCTGCCTGCCCGTGAAGGTGGTCCTGGCCTTCTTCCGCCTGGTGCCTGGGTCCTCTCCCTCCTCAGACGTGAGGGAACCCTCGCCGCCGAGAGGGGAGCGCACGTCTTCACACGACTTCTTTCTTTTCACCAGTTTTGACGGGTCTGGAGATAGAGAAAAGCTTTATCAGAATATATAAGGCTTTCGTGACTGAGTGACAGATCAAGCCTTATAGTCAGGCGTGGCGCTTAACACCTGGCAAGCGTCTTGATCGTCTTGTCACTTGCTAACATAAAAAAAAATATATAGTAAACCTGCTGTCGCTCGCGACTTCGTTTACGCGGGACTCGGGAACCGTACTTTTTTCCGGGATAAAAAGTAGCCTATGTCCTATTCCCGGTCATTATTTATTTATGTTTTAAATTTCAGCCAAATCGATTCAGTGGTTGTTTAGTTATAGAGGAACAGACATCCAAACATCCTCCTCTTTGACCTTTTTGACCCACACACAGCAGAAAACTAATTGGCACAGTAAGGCACAGTCCACCAGTTAGTAGGTTATCTTGTTTAAAAAATGTCATGTTGTTTATCCTATGTACCTACTTACCTACCTATTTTCTTTTCTTTTTATTATTTAAGTCTCTTGTTTTATATTTTTTTTTGTTTTCTTTCTGTGTGTTTGTCAAATAAACCGAATTTCATTTCATTTCATTTCATTTCAAACATCTATACATCCAAACGTCCAAACTTTCGGACAGTAATATAAATAAGGATTTTTTTTCTTTCTTCTTTCTTTCTTTCAAGGTGTTGGGGTGCAATAAGAAATCGAGTCGAGCCTTTATGCACAGATGTGGCTGGAGGGAGTCGCCGGCGTGTGAATGTGGCGCACCCATACAGGACGTCGCACACATTATAACAGACTGCCCACTTACTAAATATGATGGCAGCCCAGCAGACTTGTTTGCCCTTGAAGATGATGCTATCCAATGGATAAAGAATTTGAAAATAATATTGTAATATTGAACGATTGCATGCAACGCCATACGAATAAATAAATAATAAGAAATGAATTCCCGATATTCAACTCCTAGAAGACGTTACGGGAAGATGAAGTTTATATAAATTCTAATCAAATGTTAGTGCACTGCCCTACTCTCGAGTGAGAGTTTTTTTTTTTTTTATTAATAATGCTGGACAATCCACACAGCATCATCTAGCCCAAGGTAAGCTGCTGTTAAACAGAGCTGTCTTATGGATACTAGATGACTGATATATATTTAATACAATACAATACATAGATAGATATTTTTTATTATATATAGAAAATACCCAGAACACCAGGAACAAATATTTGTAGATCGTACAAACATTTGTCCCAAGGCGGGAATCGAACCCGCAACCTCTGCGTCGCAGGCGGACTGCGCCCGCTGCGCCACATCGGTCGTCAAAGAGTGATTGTAACATTATGGCGATTGGCACTTGTTTTTAAAATTTCAGATCAACATGCCTGTTTCCTCAGTATTTATAAGTGATGTGTATTGTCATAAGTCAGTATGTACAAGCCTTTTAAAACTATTAATTTGTTGTTGAATCCCAGTCACGGATTTCCTGTTAAATGAAGATCTTTAAAACTATTTTCGACGCGGATTATCGTATAATAATCTAAAGGTTATAAAAATAATTGTCAAACGAAATCAAAAGTGTAATAAATCAGCGGTAGCTACCATCTGTTTACGACAAACGACCTTGGATTCTCAACAACCGATGATCGTCATAATACCAGCTGTAGTGTGGCTGTAGTAACCGCAGATTTAGGTACGTAAATAAATCAACGTCACAGCTCTAGGACAATATTGATTCCAGCACAACTCAAGTACCATGAGGATCGTTGAATCGTATCTGACAGATTAACACAAAGCTTAATTTTCAATCTTCTAGAAACACGTTTGGAGAAGACATTCCGTTTATGGCGTAGGGGTGCATTAAGACGGTCACCTGCTGGTAGGACTCTTCAGCAAGAGTCCGTCTTGGTGGGTACCACCGCAGTGTCAGATATTCTACCTCCAAGCAGTAGTGTGCAAGCTGCACTGTGTTTAGGTTTGAAGGGCACTGTAGCAAGTGAAATTACTGGGCAAAAGAGACTTAACAACAATGTCTCGGGGTGATAAGCGCAGTGCAGTGCCACGCAAACACTTAAAAACTTTAAGCTTTGGGTGGCACTGCATCTGTTAAAATCAGGCGTGGTGCTTAACATCAGGGGGACGCCTTGATTGTCTTGTCATTTGCTGACATAAAAAAAAAAGACGAAAAGTCTCTTTCTCCATAGAAACGTAGTCGACTATTTCCTTCCTGGATAAGGACACTATTTTGTATCATAAAACTTTTAACTGCCATGATCATGCTCCTTTATTTTAGTTTCTTTCATTTTTCAATCATTATAGGAGTACTCTCTAGAAACTAGAACTAGAAATATTGCCTATTTTTTATACATTTTGAGACATCCAAAAAAACTACGCAAATTTACAAAAAACATAAGGGTTTTGTTTTAATTATGTTTTTCGACTGCGAAATGACGTTTTGGTCAATAATTATTTAGCTAAATCGGTCTGACCTGCAGTTGTCTCCTTCTCGCTGTTTGTAGAGAGCGGCATACAGCGAGACAGGAATATTTTATTCAAATATCTATTTTCAAAAGTCTCTCAGGTAATAAGAAAGGAGTTCCTGTAACTCAACTCAGAGGACGCAGCGGAAAGATGAAGTTTGTTTAAAAACGTTGCGAGGCGTTCCGCTATTCACGTAATAAATGCAAATATTTTTGTCCTTTCACCGAATGCATCCCAAAGTACTTTTGGAGACCAACGGGAAATTGAATTCTCGCTCGTCCCCTTGAAATTGAAATAGAACGAGCGGGAAGTTCTTTTCTTGTTAGTCCCCAATTCCCCATTCGGACCAGAACAAAATTAAATGTATAGTTCGTACAGCGGATCTAGGCTTCCGTGAAGTTAGCCGTTTGTGATGCGCAAGACAATTTAGTTTGAATAAGCTCCATTGCGCACCGAAACGGCTAATTTCACGACAGCCGAGATCCGCCGTGAGAACTATAATCATGCAATTTTTTTTTTTTACATGAATATACCTTCGTTTGGCCACAATCTCGCCTGGTGGTAAGCGATGATGTGGCCGACAGTGGAGCACGAAGGTCTATAAGACACCTGCTCACTCTAGCCTTGAAGAGGCCCGGATTATAGCTTTCAGGAAAAACAGAAGACGGCAGATTATTCCACACCTTGGCAGTTCGCATAATAAATGTTGAGCTGTAGCGCTTGGTGCGAATGGGTGGTATGCTGACAAGGTAAGGGTGGTACTGCGCCGTACGTCTGCTAGTCCTTTGATGAAAAGGAGATGGTGGAATGAGATCATGCAGTTCCTGGGCACATTCTCCGAAATGTATTCGAAATGTATTGTTGTATATATTTCGTCATACTTGTATGACTTCTAATGCAGCTAAATAGCACACATGCTGAGCGGTGGCCATTTTTGTTATTCTTATAATTTTAGTTAAGTATAGATGATTTTTTTTTTTTATACCACTAAAGTGGCAACCAAGCGTACGGCCCACTTGATGGTCAGCGGTTACCGCAGCCTATGTACGCATGCAACATCATAGATATCACTTGCGTGTTACCACCCTGAGACGTTAGATGGAAAGTCTCATGTGCCTGTAATTTCATCGGAAACCATACCCTTCAGACCGGAACACAGCAATGCGAGCATTACTGCTTGGTGGCAGAAATAGGTATGGTGGTAGTCCTTCCCCGGACGAGCTCTACCACAAAGAACTCTACTACTCTATATAAATGTTTTTATTTGGTAACAAAATAAACATTTTTCAAAAATACTATTATTAAATTACATAAAACCGACCAGTTTGACTGTGTTCTCTACTATAAGTTAAAACAATATTAATCGAAAAGTCTTTCTATACTGTAAATGAATTTCTAGCCTAGTAATACCTACTTATTTCAAATTGTAAATTTTCTTGACTTATGTTTATAAAATTGACTACTATTTTTATTATTATTTTATGATTCACCTTTTGACATTTAAGTATATAAATAAATTTGTTATTCGTTTTAATTTATTATTAATTTTTGCATGCTGTGTCTACAGTGAGTGTGTGAGACAATAGTTTTAAGAACATCTAAACAACCGCACTTCAAGCAAATAAATCATTTCATTTCATTTCATTTCATAACGGCGGTGTATACCGGTCTCTGCTCTTTACAAAAACACGGAAAACACGGCACTAGATTCCGGTTTCCAGAGTCAGCAACGAGCTAAAGTCCAAAAACAGACATCTATACTTCTATACTATAATCTATACTTCTATACTATAATCTATACTATAATCTATACTTCTATACTATAATCTATATTTCTATACTAATATTATAAAGAGAGAAGATTTGTATTTTTGAATTTTAGTTTGTTACGAATAAACTCAAAAACTACTAGTCCGATTTCAAAAGTTCTTTCACCATTAGAAATACATTATCCCTGAGTAACATAGGCTATATTTATTTATAGCGACCCGCCCTGGCTACGCTACTGGCTTCATTCAAGTACATACATAAAAAGTAGCCTAAGTTTGTTTTCAAACTTAAAATTACTTTCGTGCTAAAGTAAATATGATGAACCGCCAGATTTGCATGCAAATGTGTTTGGAGATATGTTAACCTTAGAAACATACTTCAAGTCCTTATAACCATATTTCTCGCAAATAAAACATTTTATTACATTTAATTTTAGCTATTCACGTGAATACAAACATATTTGCAAGACATCACAAGCAAAGCGTGTTGCGACCGCCAGTGATAAGGCTATTAAGGGCCTGTCACCGCGTGATTTACAACCGCGCGGTAATTGACGCGCGGTAATGACGCACATTATTGTAGCTTTGTTTGTGTTTTACGGCACTCTTATTTAAGGCCCTAGGCTCTAGGGAAACGGTCGTTTATTTTATACGAGCTGATCCGCGTGGCTTCACCCGCGTTTAGCAATTTTTATGCTATCCCACAGGAACAGTATTTTTAAAAGTAGCCTATGTGTACAGGACTTAAGCCAATCCAAATTTCCTCACGATCGGTAAAGTCACGGAGATACGTAGTAACAAACATTCACACACACACCATCAGTGTGAGATCATGAATTTTCTTGACCAAACCTGAGACTTCGGTGACTTTCACCTATTACATACATAGAAAAGCTTAAAATCGCTTGTAGAATATGAATTAGTGATCGAGGTAATCCGAGGACGCTCGAAAAATACCTCGGTATACAAAAGTCGTCGGTAAATTAACATTATAAAATAATCACAGGCAACAATATTTTACAAAATATACAATACTAAATAATACAATAATAAAAATAGTTGTTTTTGTCAGCAAGTGACAAGACAATCAAGGGCCCAAAGCTTAAAGTTTTTAAGTGTTTGCGTGGCACTACACTGCGCTTATTTGTCGAGACATTGTTGTTAAGTCTCTTTCGCCCAGAAATTCACTTGCTACAGTGCCCTTCAAACCTAAACACAGTGCAGCTTGCACACTACTGCTTGGAGGTAGAATATCTGACACTGCGGTGGTACCCAACCCACCAAGACGGACTCTTGCTGAAGAGTCATACCACCAGAGTTACTCGCCTCTGACTCAAACGAACTTACTATCAGAATTAGTTTTATTATAAAGAAGTATTTAATTAAGATAATAATATCGTGTACGGATGGGAGCAGTCCCAATATGGCACATCGCTCGGGCCGAGTATTTTAATTGCGGACGCTTGCTAAACTGGCGAATTGATTGCGGACTTATTGCGATGTCTCGATGTATAGGCGTCGACAAAAGTGTTTTACAGCTCTTTCTGGTAGAGCTACCTAGCATTATAGCTTTAGCAATGTCATTCTTTTTTTATGGTCAACGAAGACAAGATGGTTGCAGTACCATCCTCCAAATCAAAAGTGTCAGTTGGGATACTGTGTCCCAATAAATTTTGTCTGAATCGACAGCAACTCCAAATCTTTAAGTTCTAAAAGTCATTGCACTGGGCTCGTCACCCCGAAACATCACATCAAATCAAACTATTACACTAATTCACACTAATATTATAAATGCAAAAGTATGCATGTTTGATGGTTTGGGTGACACTGCATGTGTGCCAGTGACTTGACAGTCACTGGCATTAAATAAGCCTACCTGGGCCATGGCAAAAATACAAATGAAAAATGCATACCAGGAATTAAATAATTAAAATAATACATGTAAATAATAAAATAATTACTAGACTTTGAGATTTAACTTTTGCAAGTCGCACTAAGTGTCTACGACTGTACCTGTCGCCGCTCAATATTTTATTTTATTGCCCTGTCACAAGGTTCAAACTCGTGCAGCCAGGCGTCACATCAATAAGATGTTACTGATAGACATACGATGTGTTTACAGTGTAGGGCCGTTGCATTGACAATTTATAGAACTGTTTGACGGCTTATTTTAGACTACTTATAGCTAAACTGAGCGTATAACTACTTAACATAGTTAGTAAACTTCACCGTCGTCATTTGCACTGTTCCGCGTAGCCACCATTTGGATGGGTGAACGCCAGTGGCAATTTTCGGTTATAGATATTTATTTCTCAAAACAGAATACATGATATTCACTTACAAATTGAGAAAGACTAGTTTAATAAAGTAAAATAATTAGTAATTTCATGTACTTATGTACCTATATGAGTATTCTGTCAGTATTTCTGCCGCTAAGCAGTAATGCTCGCATTGCTGTGTTCCGATGTGAAGGGTATGGTTTCCGGTGAAATTACTGACATATGAGGCTTTTGATCTTAGCCTCAAGGTGGCAACCCGCGAGTGATACCTCTGGTATTGCAAGCGTCCATAGGCTGCGGTAACCGCTTACCATCTTGTGGGCCGTACGCTTGGTTGCCACTTCAGTTGTATAAAAAAAAAAAAAGTTAATAAAAGCAAAGCTTGTACTAAGGTTTCCATGGTACAAGCTTTGCTTAGTTCGGGGCTAGATAATGTAAAAATGTCCGCCAATTTAGGGACCGCAGGTTCGGGCGGCAGGTAATGAAAACCTACCACCCGTTCTTTAAGAATCCTTCTCGTCATCCGCGTTTCACGGTCAAAACTCGTAAATATTCGTAAATTACTTAATATAAAATAAAAAAATGTTCATTTTGTGACTAAATGGTTACAAAAAATTGCTTTAAAGGCTTACCTAGGAGTCCCAGGAATCGATTACGCTCCTAATCGATAGCGCACAAACCCGGGCAGTTCCTAGAACTAGCATAGCAGTAATCCGTTCACATTAGTCGATAGCTCACCTGAGGGTCTACTCTTGCGGATTAATGCAATAAATCGTGACACTGTTCGTGGTTCAGCTTAAGTCCGTGAATGCTGTGAACTGAGTTGTCACCGACATAAGTTGAGCTACGATATTGGCCATGATTATCGTTTGTCGCTTTCTAGATTAGACCCACTGGACGGCCACACACGCTTACGTGGGAAAAGAGAGGTGAGTTAAGGGCACGGATACGATGCAAGCGAGCGATTAGATTAGCGGTAAAGTTAATGCACAGAACAAATATTAGTACGTACAGAATGGCCACTCCCTACCTCCCACCCGTATTACTTACCCCACACCGGTCGCAAGTTTGCCGGCACCACAAGGCACTTTTCGCCGGCACTGAAGCTAAACCATGACAACCATGACACTCACACATACCACAGCTCCGTTTACGTACACAAATTGTGCTTGTAGTGATTGCGACGTGTTTGGTTCATACGTTTTATTGAGAGTGTCCGGGGTGTGGTTATGTTATGTAACAAAAATAAAATATGTGCACATTACATTACAAAATACATATGAAACAGTTGAGCCATCTAAAGACCGTTACAAACGACCTATAGATAGCTCACTCAACAGATCCAAATCACTACCAGACGGAAGCGTTCCCAACATGCTGGCTGCATTGCCACGTTGAATGGCAATGCTGATACGTTGAGCCAGATATGAACCAGCCTTTGGATCACGCGTCGCTTCGACCAGACGCCCGGAAAGAATTGCCTGGTAACCCATGGACCCACTCCACTCCAAAAAGCTCCTAATTAATTGAAAAGGGTAATTACTAAATTATCTTATCGCTCCGCTCTTGAGTGTGACGTAAGGCTATGGCAACAATAAGAACGCTGACAGAACAATTAAAGAATCACACACGCCATATCAATTACAATTACGGAGAAGTATTGCGTTCGCTTAGTTTATTGTTTACCGTACCTACGGTACTGTCGACGAGAAAGATACTTATAAACATTTTTATATGAACCAAAAATGTTTTGATGGCTTGTTAGATAAAAATCAAAAATCAAAATCAAAATCAAAAATCAACTACGATGTAGTTATTGACACGTTTTTATAAGATTTAAAAAAAAGTACCTACTGTATAGTAAAGTAAGAGTAGTAGAGTTCTCTGTGATAGAGCTCGTCCGGGGAAGGACTACCACCATACCTATTTCTGCCGCAAAGCAGTAATGCTCGCATTGCTGTGTTCCGGTGTGAAGGGTATGGTTTCCGGTGAAATTACTGGCACATGAGGCTTTCGATCTTAGCCTCAAGGTGGCAACCCGCAAGTGATACCTCTGGTATTGCAAGCGTCTATAGGCTGCGGTAACCGCTTACCATCTTGTGGGCCGTACGCTTGGTTGCCACTTCAGTTGTATAAAAAAAAAAAAAAAAATATTTTGATGAAATTTATGTGGAACCTCTGAAGTAATAATAATAATAATAGTTTCGTTTTAATTTGTATTGTTATTTTTATTTATGTGTTTATTGTGTGGCGTTAAATAAATATTTTTCTATTCTATTCTATTCTATTCTATTCTATAAGTATTATCCTATCAAAAAAAACATTATCGAACTTCCTCCTTTTTTAAAGTAGTTAAAAACACATTACACTGAAAGGGCTGGCTTTAACTTATTATGTAAAAACTACAAAAAAATAATTAAACTAAGTTAAAATTTAGAGGTTCAGTAGATTGGATGTTAATGCTTATTCATATTGTTACAATGCTATTGACTATCATGACAGCCTTCTCATGTTCCCACTGCTGGGCCACTGGCCTACTCTCAAGCAAGAGTGATTGGATCTTGATCTACCACGCAGACCCAATGCGGATTGGTGGATGGCACATGTCTTTCGAGTTTTTACTTCTTGGACATGCTTGTCATGGCTCTAGAGCACTGGCATTGCGCACATAAATTCGTAGGAAAAATCCATTGATGCACGACCGGATTCGAACCCACGACCTTAGGATAGGATAGTATCGGAAGGCGGGGTCACTCCCACTAGACCACCAGTGCTCACTATGCTATTGACTGTACCTGCAGATTAAGAAACAGTTAATGGCTTTCGATGTTAGATTGCAAAGTGGATTGTTGGCACTCACTTCGACTAGGTACTATTTTAATACTTCTGGGATGAGAAAGCTATAATATTGCTAGTACCTATTAGTGACGTCTATTGTATAGTTTATTAATATATATTAGAATAGAATGATCTATCATATCATATATCATATGATATATCAGAAGAATACAATTTAGGAATATTCAAAACAAGATTGAACAGATATATTCTAGCCAAGCGTGCTCTATCTTAGGCCGCATCGATACTTAACATCAGGTGGGATAGCGGCCAAACGCTTGACTATCACTTATAAAAAAAAAAAAACTTATAAATAAAACTGAATTGCTGTGCGTTAGGCTCGCTTACACTCGAGAACGGCTGGACCGGTTTGGCTAATTTAGATCTTGAAATGTTTGTAAGAGTCCAGGGAAAGTTTAAACGGTGAGAAATTATGGAATAATTGCGAAAAAATAACGCGAGAGAAACCGCGCCGGGTCAACTAGTTATTATTCTCTAAAAGGCAAGTTCCTTTCCTTTGCCATTTAACGTGGCAATGCAGCCAGTATGTTGGGAACGCTTCCGTCTGGTAGTGATTTGGATCAGTTAAGTTAACTATAGATCGTTTGTAGCGGTCTATAGATGGCTAAACTGTTTCATATGTATGTATATTTAGTAGATAATGCTGTCTAGCATCAAGTTCGCTTTTGTAAGCATATTTGAAGTTGTGCAAGAAAGAACTTTTTTATCTATCTATCTATATTTTCGTAATTTAATGTAATGTTAATAAGGACATATTTTATTTTGTTAATAAATTTTACATTTTAGTTACTAAGAAAATAGTTGCTATATTTCAGCGTGGTACTACCCAGCAGAGCCACCACGTTAGAATCCGATCATTTATATCTAAAAAGAATGTACGTTAGACGTACATAGTGCACGTATGCCGTTTATTGCTGTACGTTCGTCTCTTTTATACCATATTTTTTTTTTTTTACAAACAAAAACTGCCTACTGTATCTACCTACTGATATACCAATGTACTTTTTGATTTTTCAACCTGTAATGTGTGTCATAATTTGTCAAAATAAACGTTTACTTTACTTTACTTTACTTTTAAGATTATGATCGGATTCTAACGTGGTGGCTCTGCTGGGTAGCACCACGCATATTTCAGTCACTTCCGATTCCGACCACATTACATAATGCTATCCATCGACGTGTCTAAAACAAAAGGTAATAAACTTTTAACTGTGAAACCATAGAAACCGCGACCTGTAAATCTTAGTTGTACAAACAGACGTACGGATAAATCTCTTATAACCCGCAGCTGTGAGGACGAGAGACACCTGTGACCCAGGCACAGTGCTTCTGAACAGCTGGTCTACCGTAAATTTTAACATACTTGCTCTTGCCATTAACAGGGTGACAGATTTACCTGGTGGTAGGAATCATCAGCAAGAGTCCGTCTTGGTGGGTACCACCGCAGTGTCAGATATTCTACCTCCAAACAGTAGTGCAAGCTGCACTGTGTTTAGCTTTGAAGGGCACTGTAGCAAGTGAAATTACTGGGCGAAAAAGACTTAACAACAATGTCTCGGGGTGACAAGCGCAGTGCAGTGCCACGCAAACACTTAAAAACTTGAAGCTTTGGGTGGCACTGCATCTGTAATAGCCAGGCGTGGTGCTTAACATCAGGTGGGCGCCTTGATTGTCTTGTCACTTGATGACATAAAAAAAAAGAACTCTTTCAGAAATTAAAAGTGTGATCTGACACTCTATTCAAAAAAGGGTGACATATCGCACCTTTGTGCCATCTGTCACCCTAGGTGGACAGAACTGGGGACAAATGGGAGTAATCCTTTATTTAAGAGTATTTTGCACTTATAGTAGGAGCGCTCGTGACGTAGCTGGCTAAGTTGTTCTTAACAGATCAACGAAGTTAAGCACTGTTCCGCGGGGTCATCATTTGTATGGGTGACCGCCAGTGGCAATTTCAAGTGAGCGCTCCCGTGTTTCGGAGGGCTCGGTCGGTCCCGGCTTTTTCAAAGTTGTTACATGACATAGGCCTTCGGGCGGCCTAGAAACTCTGTCACCAGAGTTGGCCACTGATTCATACGAACGAGCGAAGTGGAATATGGTAGGTTAAAGTAGAAACTAAATAACCTTTTGCCTTTACATCCCTCTGTCTAAGTTTTTTGGTTTACGTATTTATATTTACTTGCAGTTGTACAAAACAGGACGCGTTTGGTTAAAACTCTATAAAAATCACATAAAATATTTTTGCCTGCAGAATTTAATTTTTAAATGAAATATTTTATGATGCGCATGTTTCGCATTTGACACAGTACCTGCTACGTACAGAATGGCCACTTACCCTCTCCCACCTTTTCCCTACCCTGCCCCCCACCATCAACTCTTAGAGCGATTCAAATGAAGACCTAAACTAAATTGTCAATAAATTTTATACCATGACATGATTGTCTAATTGATATCATGGTACAAAAATGTTTGACAATTTAGTTTAGGTCTTCATTTGAATCGCTATAAGAGTTGATGGTAGGGGAGCTGATCACAAGTTCGTTGGCATTTTCGTAGGCGATAAATCTGTAAGGCCCGACACACGTTTATACTTTTTTGTGATGAAAAATTATTATAAATCTAGATATTATCTACCTTAGTTAGATATAATGGCAAGATGGAGCTCTGAAAAATGTTCGTCAATATTTATTGGTGTATTCCACTTTTATTATTACTTATTAAGTTAATTGCTTCGCTTAACCAAAGCTTATGAACTTATGAGGAAAGCTTACCAAAAAATGATTTAATTCCAACAATGCATATTAGTATGTGTGTCAAACACCTTTTTCCTTTTACAGAATGAACCAGCTGCGCTCATTACCCTGCGCCGGAGTAGATTTAACACCGGAAATTTTAAATTTTTAATGAGGAAACTGTAAAGTGGATAATTAATGGCGGCAACTTCACACGACTGGACGGATTGATGTCGACGCGGATTGACAGCTCATCTACACATGCCACAGATCACGTAGCAGTGGTGTACCATAAAGTAAGTTCGTATGATTCATTTTGAAAACGGGTGTTTTCACTTACCGGTATATCGGTGAAGAGGTACCGACACTGTTTCGACTCAATTTAGAGAGTCTTCATCAATTACTTGCGTGTTGCCACTCTGAGACTTAGATCTGAAGTCTCTTGGCCTGTAATTTCAAAGGAACCATACCACACCATACCCACCGAACCGTAACACAGCTATGCAAGTATTATTCTTTGTTGTGTTCTTTCTAAATTGTATTTTTATTTTAAATTTGTATTTTTGCATGTCGAGTTAAACGTGTGTGACACTTATACTTACGTAAACAATAAGACCTTATGTAACCGTACCTACTTCTAGCAAAATAAATCATTTCATTTTATTTCATTTCATTTCATTTCATTATATTTTTTTTAGGTGCTCTGTCTACTTAATACTGTTTTGTTTTAAATTAGTTATTCTACATAAAAGTGGAAACTTGTAATTAGCCTTTAATAGTGTTTAAACTGTTCTTTTGTTAGCAGTAAGTTTTCCTAAAATGTTAAAAATAAAATTACTGCTTGGCGGCAGAAATAGGTATGGTGGTGCTTCCACAGACGAGCTCTATCACAAAGAACTTTACTACCCTTAATTAGCTTAGTAGTAAGGTCCGCCAATATCACACTAATCAGCCTATCACACTTATCACACTAATCATACAATCACACTAATCACATCACACTATCTGACTAATATTACACTATCACATCACACTATCACACTAATATTATAAATGCAATAGTTTAGATGTTTGTTTAGATGAATGTTTGTTACTCTATAACTCGACAACCGAACCGATTTGGCTGAAATTTCAAACATAAATAGATAATAACCGGGATAAGGACATATGTTACTTTTTATTCCGGATAAAAGTACGGTTCCCGAGTTCCACTCGAACGAAGTCGCGGGCGACAGCTATTGCAAATATTTGTCTATTACGTATCAAAATATCTAGATAAGTACTTATAAATTGAATAACTCATCGATTGCATTAAAACTACTTATCCATCGGCTCACGAATCATTTCACAAACGGTATTAATCAGTAAAACATCAGTAAATTACAATCAATCCAATACTTACCGCAATTATGATAACGTTTATTTTACAATATCGCTAAGCTGTTATGACATCTGCATAAAACCAATAAAACGTGACCCTTGTTCTTTTATAAATAAAGTTGAATTTCCATTGTGAATGTGAAATCAATTACTGACGATTTATGTTTAATCGTGAATATTCGACCTTATGATGATGTTAATAGTATACATAATTAATTGGGATCAGATATAATAGGTAACAAACGCGAGAAACAAAACATTTGTTCAGAACATTAGCTCTAAATTAACTTTGCTTATGTGCATAAGGCTTAACCCGACGCCCGGGTTAGCTGAGAACATTTTGAGCGATAATCATAATAACCAAGAGAATTCATAATTCATAATTAATAATATTTATTCATCAGAAAGTAGGTATTACAATGATGATAAACTTTTATAGTATTAGTCCCGGTACAATCTTACCATTATAGGCACGCAAAAGAGTTGTTTCTCGATGTATGGAGCCGGGCCTAGGTCCTTTGTAGGGGTCTAGATATTTAGATATTCAATAAAGAAACCATTTTAAGCTGTTTATTTAATTTATTTTAGCTTCTTTCACAATCTTATGTAAGTTTATCTTTGTGAAGGAGTGCAACACAATGCAAAACAACATGGCGGATTTAACGAACAACTGGGTTATTAGGTACTGTCAAAGTCAAGATGCGTCACGATCATTGGCTAATAGCTGTCATGGCGGACCTCCAGTGTTCCCGTTTTAGGAAACTCAACACAACAAACATTTTTCATATAGAACTTTGTTTGTCTACATAAAAATAAAATTGTATTATAATGTTAGTTTTATATTTTTTTCCAATTTCTCTATGGTGTTACTAAGACCTAGGCCCTATGAAATTGGTTCTTTATAAGACTTAAATGAATTAAAAATTTATATGATTGTTAGCATTTCCATTATTATACACACTATCCACTAAATATAAGAACATTAAAAGAACTCAATGTTTGACTCAATGTTGAGATCACCGGTGGTCTAGTGGTAGTGACCCCGCTTTCCGATCCTAAGGTCGTGGGTTCAAACCCGGTCGTGCACCAATGGATTTTTCTGTTCGAAAAATTTATGTGCGCAATGCCAGTGCTCTCATACGGTGAAGGAAAACATCATCGTGAGGAAACCGGCATGTCCTAGAACTAATAATTCGAAAGACATGTGCCATCCACCAATCCGCATTGGGTCCGCGTGGTGGATTAAGACCCAATCACTCTCGCCTGAGAGTAGGCCAGTGTCCCAGCAGTGGGAACATTAGAAGGCTGTCATGATGAATGTTCTTTGTTATTCTTACAAGTACAGCTACAAATGTTTTATTAGATTGAAATAATGAAAACATATTCGGGAGCGGAGATTTATTATTAAACTGTATTAAAAATTGTGCTTTATAAGTAAGGCCAACCATTATTTTGATTGACTTTGATGACAAAATGGCTATGATCATGCCAAAAAATGATAGGAACGCCGTTTTTGTTGCCAGTTTATTTTGGGCTTTAGGCCCAAAATATACTGATTGTCTAATTCATGTCATGGTACAACATTTTTTGACAATTTAGTTTAGGTCTTCATTTGAATCGCTTTATGAGTCCATGGTTGGGCCCCTGGACACGTTGGATCTAGCATATTTACCCAGCTTGTAAGATGTTTTTGTGATCATTGTAATTTTATTGAATAAACTACTGATATGGATTGAAAACCTGGACGCTGTAGACGAGAGCCCGGTTGAAAAAAAATGGTTCACGGGACAAACGTTTGCTTGATCTACGAATATTTGCTCCAGGTGTTATGGTACCAAAGACAAAAATTTTAATAAGACAAATTAAAAATAAAAAGTTTTGTAAGACAAATTACCTAACAGAGGTTTATAGTTCGTTTATGAATAAGGCTTTAACGTCAGGAACATTAAACACAGCTTATGAACGTTACACTATACGAAGGTAAATATCCACTGATCCCAAAACTATTTAAAACATCTGAAGAAGCAAAGCCATTTAATAAACCGTATAATAAGACCAAAAGCCGTAACCTCTTCAGACAGCTAAAAAGGCATAAAAAGTGTAACTGTAATAAAATCAACGAGTTCGCACGAATATAGATGTAATCGTAGTCTAAACAAGGAGACGGGAGGACATCGAGTTGCACCATACCGATGCTTGATCGCCATTCAATCAGGGCTGCCACTCGCCACAAGCTAGTAAATTAACCCAGCCGAGTTTGTTGCCAGATTCTTCTGTGGCGCGTGGAACTGCCGTAAATTCATCCAGCTATAAGACGTTTCAAAGAAGAGGGCGAACTCTCGATGTTCTTGCCCATCATCATCATCATTAGCCCACATTAGTCCACTGCTGGACATGGGCCTCCCCCAATACGCGCCACTGAGCCCGGTGTTCGGCTCTTCGCATCCACTTTTTGCCCGCCGCCTTTCGTAGGTCATCGCTCCACCTAGCCGGGGGGCGCAATGTTCTTGCCCAGTTTACTCAAATTCTGCTGATTGTAATTCAAGCATTGTACTGGAACACCTAAGCTTTCTTTCGTTCATTCAAAACAAGGTCGCTTATTCCAGAAGTCTGTCTCTTTGTTTGTGTGTATGTACGTATGTACGCTTAGAACTTTTAAACTACCTACGCAACGGATTTAAATGAAGTATTAATTTTTAGATACAGGCATTCAAGAAGAAGGATTATACGTATAGTTTAAGCACCAGTGCGAAGCCAGGGCAAGTCGCTAGTGTATTTTTAAAAAGGCTTAAAAGGCTCTGTGTAATAATCGTACATAACTTAATTTTAAATAAACTTTGATGCTTTAATGCACTCTCTAACGCAACAGTCACAAATTTAACGTCAATACGAGAAGGTTATTTTAAGTTAAGCTTAGCAATAAAACGGCAAACAATAAAGATCGCAAAGTATCCGATTCGTTCCGACAAGTGAGAGCGAAGATCAAATATAGCTTTATAATCGCATTCTAAACAAGGAGACTCTACAAATGATACGGAGCGTATCGCGATCGGTATCCGTCGCGAAACGAGCCGACGACCGGCCGATGCGCTTAGGGCTGTCACGTCTTATCCGAATAAAGATGTAGTAACGCTCGTGGCGCTGACTAAGTTGTTCATAACAGATCAACAATGTTATGTATTGTTACGCGTAGTCACCATTTGGATGAGTGACCTGTAAACTGAGAGTTTCCGTGCACCGGATGGACGTTGAGCTGTCGGTTCTAGATTTTTCAAAGTTATAGTTAAGTTATATTTTAGGCTGTGACTCTGTGGTATAAACATTAAAGCATTACCACTTTAGTTGTATAAAAATACCTTTTTTTATTTTTTTTTAGTTTAGGCTATAGTTCGTTCGTTCGTATGAGTCAGTGGCCAACTCTGGTGACAGAGTTAGCTATAGGCTATAGTAAAGAAAGTAAAGTAAAAAATATATTTATTCAATAATATCACAAGGATCACTTTGAAACGTCTTAAAGCTAGGTAAATTTACGCCAGTTCCACGCGCCCCAGCCTACAAAAATCTGGCAACAAACTCGGCTGGGTTCCTAGCTTTTTTTTGATGATCCCTCTTCATCATAAAGTGTGGTGCCAATCGAGCTAGGTGAGCTTTGATTATCAGCTTAATTATTCAGTAAGTATAACACAATTGTTTTGTATCATAAAACTATATCATGCGAGTGAAAACACGAGCTAAACTTACTTTATCAGCATGATTACCAATATCTGAAAAAGTGCTAGCAATAATGACATAAACATTATTGTAATGTGAATACATAACAGTTATCAGATTTTATCATTTGAATAATATAAAGTTTTTAATGTTCTTGATAATATGCGATTGATTGATAGTCTAGAAATCGAAACAATCAATTATGATGCAATATTATATGACGACCGAGACGTATTTGAAGAGAACTGTTTGCTTCGGTTTTCTCTACGGAAGCGTGAAGAAAAATTACAGTTTTCGAATAAATAAAGTGTCATTTTTTTTTTGAAAAGTTTTGCTTTCCACATTTAGATTATTTTTGTGTTTAGCAACTCACACCATTCGGCACCAGTGGTTTCGGTACCAGTTGTAAAACGACTCTATGATTGAAATGACACCGTGATTCATTAAGCTCAGTTTTCTTAAAAGTTATCGCCGTATTTTGTAGAACGTAAGATAGCAGTGCTTGGTGTACTTAAAATCTCAACTACCGCTATTGTGTTTCCGCTATATTAACACCGTCAAACCACCGCAATTTGATGATCGGAGCTTAAAGCTCCAGCCAATAATCCGAAATTCCAAAAATAAGTTGGCAACCCTAAGCGCAGCTGCTTCAGCCAATAGCTTATCGCTTGGACGTTTCAATACCAACTTACAATCGCTTTTGCATCGCACTTGCCTGTTTGCAATAGAGTACAGAATAGCTCGTTTAGCGATTCAGTAGTGTCACTCGTTTAAAGATTATGAGCTTCTACAACTCTGTGTCATTTCAAATTGGATTTCAATGTGGAGCTTACAGGATGTCTAATCTGTGTAACAGGATGGCAATACGCAAGTGATTATAGACCAATCATGAATCATAAAGTGAAGTTTAGGGTCGAAAATTGAATAACTTTGTAAACTTTTGCCTCTAATCATAAAAACTTTCATTTTTCATTTGACGACCGATCTGGCGCAGCGGGCGCAGGTCCGCCTGCGACGCAGAGGTTGCGGGTTTGATTCCCGCCTTGGGACAAATGTTTGTACGATCTACAAATATTTGTTCCGGGTGTTCTGGGTATTTTCTATATATAATAAAAAATATCTATCTATGTATTGTATTGTATTAAATATATACCAGTCATCTAGTACCCATAACACAGCTCTGTTTAACAGCAGCTTACCTGGGGCTAGATGATGCTGTGTGGATTGTCCAGCATTATTTATTTATTTCAGCGGCTTGGTTAGTATACTTCCTTGTCTTTACTTGTCATTCTTATGTCAATGAACAAAGACGATGATAGGTTTGAAAGACAAAAGCTACGTACGTAAAAGTACGTTAAAGTACGTTTACGAACCATTTGACTTTTTAAAGTCTTGTCAAAGAACACATATTATTACGGTATTGTCTCAATGGCTGTAGTGAAGCTTCTGGTTACTTACTTCATTTCTGTGCCCGCTATGATCGAAATAGGTCTTTAATCGCTTCTAAGAAGGTCCGGAATAACATTTAATGCCGATTGACAAATAGATGGTAAGTGGTAGGCGGTCTGCCAGACACCCTATAATTAACTGTTGAAATACATTGAATGGATTAAAACTAATGATGGGAGATATTAAGTATGAGACGGCTCTGAAATTATTTACCTCTAGTATATCCACATCATCGTCAGCTTGTAGACGTCAGACACTCCTGGTCACTAATCCATAAACCTACCACTAATATGCGACAGTAACTCTGTCTGTTACCTTTTCAGAGCTAAGCCACTAAACCGACTTAGAAGAAATAATGCATGGGAATATTTTTATAGTCTGAAGAAAGACACTTTTTGAAAGAAGTATAAGTAAAGTAAAGTAAAAAATGTTTATTTTCATAAAATGTTTACATATTTGCGCTTATCTCGAACTTATTGTAGATATGTCTGTCTGTTTACATAGGTATCCAGTTAAAGGAGGAAGATGTTATTTATTAGCTCCTACGCCCCTATAGTTGACCAAATAAATTAGACGTCTCTTGGTTAGCCTTTTACTCCTAGTAAGACAAACGGTGTACATAACTAATATATATAATACTAGGCCTCATCTCCGCTTACCATTAGGCGAGATGTAGCCAAACGGTCAGCGTTTGGCTACATTCTCATTTTTTATAAAAAAAAACCCTAAATTGTAAAAAATTGAGGCCGCGCACACCACCCATTTAACCGGTCATCCAAAAATTAAGACACACATAAATACAACATGAAACAAACAAAGCCAACAACAATAGGCAATAACCAGTCAAGAAATTATGCAATAAATGCACCGATAAAAATATTATCCTTCCAAAGAAAAGAGTAATACACAACGCGAATGCCCTTAATTGACGCTGATTTACAACTTAGCCGGTTCATAGTCTTCGGAAAACTGTTTGCTTTGTTCATCAGACCTATATAAATCCTTAAATTTGGTTTGTCTGGAAGTAACCACTTTAAGATAAGACTGCACCACCACTAAATAGTATTTTTTTTCTTCTTTGTTAAATTCAATCTATCTATTTATCTTTCAATTTTTTCCTAATAAATTAAATGCTGTTAGTGTTTAACAGCAGTTTTTTGTATTAATTATAAAAATAATCATATTTTGAAATAAATAATTTTATTTGAATTATAATTAACTCATCTATATTGATAAAAATAGGATCTGCCCTTTTCCATTTTTGGGTTCCCAAATATTGTAGAAGGATTTTTATTTTTGCCGCCAAGCAGTAATGCTCGCATTGCTGTGTTCCGGTGTGAAGGGTATGGTTTCCGGTGAAATTACTGGCACATGAGGCTTTCGATCTTAGCCTCAAGGTGGCAACCCGCGAGTGATACCTCTGGCATTGCAAGCGTCCATAGGCTGCGGTAACCGCTTACCATCTTGTGGGTCGTACGCTTGGTTGCCACTTCAGTTGTATAAAAAAAAAGATTTATCATGATTTAATAATTATATTTGAATCTATTAGTTTAACAGTAAGACCGTCTGACGGTCCATTCCCTAACAGCTTTAAAACCTTAGAGATAGTATAGTCACTGACCTAACACGTGACTAAAAAAACAATTGCAAACAAATTAAAAAACAAGTGTGTTTTTTAATTTGTTAACAAGTTGTGCAAAAAGTCAGTAGCTGTTATATTATTATCACTGAGATTCGAACCACGACTTTTGTAATGGCTTTCGTATTAATGCAGCCAGGTGGTTATTATCCTTCCAAAGCAAATAGCACTTAGCCGTAATTGAGGGTGATTTACAACTCGGCCGGTTTATAGTCTTCGCGTGGTTTATTGATGGTCGTTAATTGGTGGCACTTTGACTTTCGGCGCGTATTGTTTTCGGCATTGTTGTGAAACATTTAGGGCTGTCAACGCGCTACTTTTAAACGTTTCGGTTTTTTTTTCATATTTAATTTTATATTTTTTTTTCAATAAAATCTTAAAGAGCACTTTAAAAAGTCTAAAACTAGGTTTTACACCAAGGTTCTAGTTTGGTTCTTGTTATGTTACTTGTTTATCTAATTCGTTAAGTTAATGTTGAAATAGTACGCGTTTTACTGTAACACTTATAACTTGAGCCCCGCGCAATCAATCAGCGTAAACCCGTTTTCCTTACGTTAACGTTTAGTGTAAGGCGCTAAGTCTGCATAAAATTAAATAGAAGTTACTCAGCTTGCTCTAACTTAGCACTGTCTCTGTCACTCATTACCATTTATCTTTTTTAGCCATTGGACAGGGGTGCACTCAGTTCTGGCAACTTACACTTGCCGCTGAGTGTGCTTTTGTCCAATACAATTTTTTTTATTATTACCTAGTTAAGTTGTGAAAAATATGGATACTTCCGTATGGTATGGTTCTGAATTTTTTTTATTTTTTTTTTATTACTCTTCTGTTACAGGTTGATAGTGAATGAGAAAGGCTAGACTTAGACTGTGGCTTAGCCAAGTTGATCGACAATTACTTATTGATAATCTTAACCCTGTTTGGTGTGCAAATGGTGGTTCTCAACTGCCCACCCGCTCACAAGCAAAGACGTCATTAAAAATTAAAAAAAAACATGTCCAAATTAAAAAAATACAAAAAATTGCTGCTCAAATATGAATACTCCAAAAAACCGACTTCAAACTAATAAAATGCATCGACGTCTTGTAGAGATACGAGAGGGTGCTGTTATTAGCACGTTTTTTTATGAATAAAAAAATAAAAAAAATTATTATTCTCACTAAAATAACTGTTTTTTTAAAGTCGGTTAAAAATAACGCATTGCAGCAGGTTACAGCATATAACATTTGATAAGTTCTGGAGCAGATTCAATATGTAAGTTATCTAATACAATCTCGACACCAGGCGCCTTATTCGCTATGACCAAACGCGGGCTCGTTACGATATCTGCGTGGAATCGACGTCGACTTGCCACGTTTTAGGGCTCGTCTGACTGTTTTTTCAAGGTCAACTATCTATAGCGAAACTATCGCTATTGAAACAACACAGATACCGAAAACCATTTTACAATTTCACACCAAGACACGTATAGAACACGTTACTAAGTTACACGTTATTGGTAAGGAATCTTCTATGTCATAGCGAATAAGCCCCCAGGCGGCAGGTATATTTCCAATACTGTAGTGGACTAGGTATTCTCAAGTATAACGATTTATACGAGAAAAAGTTGTATAACAATTTTTTGTTACTCAGTGAAAATCTTATGTAATTTAATCAAATATTGAAGCTATTTAAGTAATTCTTCATCATGACAGCCTTCTAATGTTCCCACTGCTGGGACACTGGCCTACTCTCAGGCGAGAGTGATTGGGTCTTAATTCACCACGCGGACCCAATGCGGATTGGTGGATGGCACATGTCCTTCGAATTTTTAGTTCTTGGACATGCCGGTTTCCTCACGATGTTTTCCTTCACCGTGTGAGAGCACTGGCATTGCGCACATAATTTTTACGAACAGAAAAATCCATTGGTGCACGACCGGGTTTGAACTCACGACCTTAGGATCGGAAGGCGGGGTCACTACCACTAGACCACCGGCTCTCAAGTAATTCTTATGATAAGATAAAAATCTATAAAAAAAATGCTATTACGATAATAAATTACCCTAAAAATATGGAAAATCTGTCTGCCGTTATCAATTCAATTTAGTACGGATATAATTTAATTATAGTCAAGGTTAGGAAGGACATAGATTACTTAAATTGTATGTACGCGGTCGCAGTTACCTCAATTGAAACATTACCTATCAAACAAAAAAGAGCATAATAATTCCAATTATTATTCAATTCATAATTGGTGGAGAAATCACGTTACAAACATACAAAAAACAAACAGTCACAATTCTAAGAGTAGTAGAGTTCTCTGTTCTCTCTCCACCATACCTATTTCTGCCGCCAAGCAGCAATGCTCGCATTGCTGTGTTTCGGTTCGAAGGGTATGGTTTCCGGTGAAATTACAGGCACATGAGACTTTCCATCTAACTTCTCAGGGTGGTAACACGCAAGTGATATCTATAATGTTGCATGCGTACATAGGCTACGGTAACCGCTGACCATCAAGTGGGCCGTACGCTTGGTTGCCACTTTAGTGGTATAGAAAAAAAAATAGAAGTATTACCTATCAAACAAAAAAGAGCATCATAATTCCAATTATTATTCAATTCATAATTGGTGGAGAAATCACGTTACAAACATACAAAAAACAAACAGTCAAATTGATAGCTTTGTCCTTTTTCAAATCGGTAAAAAGAAGCTGTTTGGCTTCTTTTTATATAAAATATTTATATTTTAATACAATTACAAATGTTTTATTGCGTTCCAAAAGATATAACAATGTTAACAGTGATAAAATACTTGTCATAGGAGATTTTGCTTTTGCTTATGTCTAATATTGATATCATGAAGACAGTGATTTAACTAACTACCTTTACCTACCTTTAGAGTTCTTCTCGTCATCCAGCCAGTCCTTCCTCGGCACGGAGAGGTTCAGCGGCTGGTCCTCCTTGAAGCCGAACACCTTCTCCAACTCACTCTCACTAGTCCTCACCCTCTGCAGTAACTGTTCCTGCAGCTTGTTCTTATTCAACTTCCTATCTTCCTGGCACTTCCTATCCTCAACTTGAAACTTATCTATTTGTAACTTTCTGTCCTCGACTTGCACACTCTTTTCATGATAACTTCGTTTGACAGACAGACTCACTTTATTTATTCCTAGGATGTATTCTATGGTATGGGGGGTTGGTTTTTTTGGTGGTTTCCCGTACACATGGGGATGCCATGACGGTTCGCTGTTTTCCTCCGTTTTATCTTCATCTTGTCTAACATCAGTTTCAACGTTTAGAGTCTCATCATCGATTATAAGCTCCTTGTCATCATCGACGTTGATCTTGGTGTCTGGACTCCGCTCGCAGTCGTACCCAGAGTCGTTGGCCAGGGTCTGATCCAGGTGGTTTTCAAGCAGGTCGGAGTAGGAGACCACAGTCTGCATGTCTTGGCCACTCATGGGTACAATAATTTCCTAGAGTGCCATGTTTATTTTTATGATTGAATCATTTAATAGCCCACTTTGGATTGATGAAGTCTTTGAAGTTCGCAGCTTTGATGTTGCTTCCTGTAACAAACAGACAGCCGTTTAGGATTCCCTGGGATTTGAGCCTTTGATATGTAATGGCTTGAATTGTGGAAGTTAACGTAATGCGAAATTGAACAGATCTGTTTGATTGATACAGACAAGGGGGTAAAACGGGCACTTCAGACGATTCATAAACTTTCCTAAAAATGTTAAAATGACAAGTAGTTCGATATTCAACGCAACCAATGGTTAAAATTGAAAACGAACGATAAGTTTTCGGTTTTATTTCCTCGGAAAACAGTCGTTTAATTATTTTGACAAACGGTTAGCAAGTCGGCTTTGTTCAAAAACCCCTCTAACAAACCTTCTGGTAAGTATTTCGGAACTTTTTGTCATCATTATAAGTCCAAAGACATCATAAGTCAAAAGAATATCTAGTCAACGCAACTTTATTCCCTTGAAGAAATAACAGTTACTATTTTCACAAATAGCTGAAACCATGCATGAAAGTACCGGACCTTAAACAATAATAGTCGTGTAAGCACATCAATTGTTCCAACTCATAAAGAAATGTATCATACAGCGCTATAAAAACTCGACAAAACCGCCAAATTGCATCGATAAACACTGAGATATCTAAATAAACCGACTTTCAACTTTACTGCGAGTAGGTAAGACTTCAAGTTGAGTGGAGCGCGCCCCCCTCTGATTCTCACGCACACATAGATAAGGGATCAACTCTCATCGTCGTTGATTGATTTTTATTGGAATGACAAATCAGGGTTGTCACTGACTCATGAGTTGTGAAGTGGCTGGTTTGCTTACATTGTTCTTCGAAGGTTATCAACTGACTAAGGCAAACGATTTCGTAGTAATATCACACTAATAATATAAATATGAAAGTTTTAGTTCCTTTTAGTTTGCTGAGTGACTGCCTTTTTTTCGTCACAATAGTTAAGTTTTAATTTTTATTGTTATTTTTATTTTTATGTTAATTGTGTGGCGTTAAATAAATATTTTTCTATTCTATTCTATTCTTTTTAACTCGATAACCGCTGAACCGATTGGGCTGCAGTAATATATCATTATAACTCGTATTGTATTCTAAAAAATAATGTAATAACATTTTATTTTATTAGACTTGGTAGATGTAGATACGAGGTTAGTAACCAGCCTGGAGATATGGGGTGGTTACAACTAAACTAGTGAACGGGTTACAACCAAATTATTGCAGCGCGCTTATAGTGATACCATTTTCTTACCCAGTTTATTCAAACTCTGCTTGTGTGGTTGTAAAGAATTAAAGCACTTGTAGAGGATGGGAGTGCGCGGAGTGGTGAGTAGGTACTCGTGAATGAGAAGAAGATTTATATTTTTGGAAATCCCGGCCGTTTGTGCGCGGACGCGGTACTGCGCGGTGTCAGAGCCACGGGCCAACTGTTTTGTCGTCCGTTGAGCACAAGCGGAGGGTAGATTCCGTTTTATTGCAGTAAGATAGGGTAATTACAAGTGAGTTTTAATATCTACCTACATAATTAAAATAGAAAAATAACTGTAATTATTTCGCGCGGTACGTCGTTTACATTCTCCACCCAGTGTCGTGTCAAGGACACTCTTTCTCCACAGGAAGCAGTGCCAAGCGAATCACGGGTCGGGTTAATGCATCATTCTTGGTTTTAATTTCAACGGTCCGAACGTCTAGGTACTGCGTCAGCGTCCGCAAGCAGCTATCAGGTTGTATTTGTTTATTATTTTTTAATAAATGTATTTCTGTAAAAAAAATATTCCATCTTTGCGTAGCGAGTCCTTTTCTATTTTACAGGTTTTTTTTTTTTTTTCTTCATTTCTCCAGGAACAGTAGAACGTAAGCGGTGCCTTACAAGAGGCGAAGCCACGACGAAAACTTCTCAGGATCTAGAACAGGTAAGATGTCGCTCTCAGTTGCGTATACATGGTGAATTATTTCTAATGTAAATTAATTAATTTTTATGTTTTATTTTTCAGGTGCGGATGTCATCCAGGAGCTGTCCTTTTCATACAGGAAGTTAGGACCTTTGAACCATTCATCTTCGCGTAATTTGAAGTTCACATTTTTTGAAGCGATATCGGCAATATTTTTATTTGATTGTATGTAGTGCCATTCATTTATTTTACTTAAATCGTCGATTTCACCAAGTCTATTTGCGACGAATGTTTTGTAATTTCTTGTATCATTTTTTATCCAGTGTAATACAGTCATAGAATCAGTCCAAAAATATATTTTATTTACTTTCATCCTATGCTCTTTTTGTATGACAGCGGCGAGGCGGCATGCGAGTACAGCACCCTGTAGTTCAAGCCGAGGTATCGATGTAGGTTTTATAGGTGCAACACGGCTTTTCCTAGCGATAAAGGACACGCACACGGACGAGTTATCAGTGTGTACTCGCCAGTAGGCTACTGCGGCATAGGCGGCCGGTGACGCGTCACAGAATACGTGTAACTCGGTAGTCTCGTACATACTTGAACTGATAAGGCTATTAGCGGAACTTTCATTGTTCGTAAAATCATGCTTTGAACGAAAATACCATCTTGGTATGCGAATATCTTTTATTTCGTGTAGTTGAGAAATCCAGTCTTGAAATATCTTGAACTGTTTCGTAGGTATTTGTTCATCCCAGTTAGTCATAGATTTCCATGTAGGTATCTTGAATATTTATTTTTACCTTTATCGTGAACGGCGTCAATAGGCCATAAATGTCGAACATAGACATAACAATGCGTAGAAGTTCTCGCTTCGTAGATTTGTCGTTACATTTTAATAATTTTTTTGGTAATTTTTGTACTACTCTCATTGTTCTTAGGGTTGTGTCGGCTGAAGTAGCAGCGCCGGAGGCGTCGAAAACAAGGCGAAGTTTTTTCTTTTTTGGATTGTCAACACCAAAGTAAGGTAAGTACGATTCTTTCGTAGCTCTATGGTCATTCTCACTGGGATCGATCTTACGGGCATAGTCATTGACGAACAAATGATCAATTCTTTCTGTGTATCGCAAAGCAAATTCTTGGTCGTTTGACATCTTTCTTTTTATTGTTTTTAGGCGACGATACGCATTACAAAATGAACTAGCCATCTTGGCTTTTTCGTCTTTCCACGGAAGTCCAACTTCCCATATCCCGTCAATCAATTTAGCAGAATTTTCGACAATTTGGATAGCTTTCAATTCATCTTTATTTTGTCTCGGTTTATTATAAACACCAATGCTTTCAAACATGAAAGATTTTCGTACCAGTTCGTGTAGTTGTTCATTATACTTTTGGTCCGTGTGTATAGAATCATCTGGGCGATAACAAGTTAGGCATTCAATATTCATACCTTTGTTTATGAGCGCGTGGTGTAAAAATGGGTCAGCTGTGATCTCGCAGGTGTCTGTGTGCGTGCCCACCTGTGGGAAGGTGTTGGTGGCAGCGCGGGCGCAGACGTGGCGGGACTCGCAGGCCGAGGCGGGGGCAGAGGGGCGCCTCGGTTGTTCCACAGTTATCATTGCACACTTCGGTCTTGAACTTGAATATTGACGACTTGAAGGACAAACGCCATGTACGCACCAGCCTAGCGGTGTTAGTGTGGCGCAAGGTTCATTTTTGTTGCGAATTATTGTTTTTATGGGCGCAATAAGATGATAATTGTCTTGCCCGATTAATAACATAGGTTTCACATTTTCACTACACGAAATGTATTTGTTTAAATGGTTCAAATGTTCATAGTCTTTTATTTTTATGTTAGCTAATTTTTGTAACGGTAAATTAAGTTCACTTATTTTTCTTGCACTTAGTTCGAATGAGTCATTGTTTATATTAGTTACTTTACACTTTATACTTTCACTGTTACACATTAGTTCAGAATCCCACGCGCCACGGACGCGAAGGGTTTGTTTTTTCCCGTGTAAATCGACACGGTTGGCGATATCAGCTGATATTAATGATACCGTCGCGCCGTCATCTAAGAGTGCGTGGGTACGGAACACTCCCTTCGGTCCGTGGATGTTCACGGGCACCACTTTGAGGAATACACACGATCTTGAGCTGGTCATCGCATGAGCCACAGTTTCATTACTCACTGAGCAGTCATTGTCCACTATTTTATCACTGGTTAACACTTCGCCGTCGGTATTGTCACTGCTGGTGGGTTTATTGTCACTTTCACTTTTAGCACTGTTTGCACTGGTTTTTAGTTTCCAGTGCAGAAGACGGTGATGAGGTAGGCCACACTCATCGATTGGGCAGGACGCTGCAGAGCAGATGTCGCGACTGTGAGTAGCTAGCAGGCATTTATGACACAGCTTGTTTACACGTACGAAGCGCCATCGGTCTTTTGTCATCGCGCGCTTGAACCGCGGGCAGTCAGGTAGCTTGTGGTTTTTTACCTTACAGAATTTACAGCTGTTTGTGACGTCACTCTCCGTACTAATAAAAACAGATTGCGATTTTCGGTCTTCAGGTTTCTTGCGGTGGTCAGATTGACTATGTAGGTGAGTCAAACCTGCGGCGGATACTTTCATAGCTTCACTGTATAGGAACTCTGCTAGCATTTCTAACTTAGCTTTTTGTATGTTGCAGTTCGCGTTGTAGTAGTCAGCCCACTTGTTGATCAGCGCACCCGGACACTTTGTAAGTACGGAGGACACCAGTTCAGGACTTCTCAGGTAATCAGTTTGTATTACTGCTTTTGCTGCGGCCACGAAATTCTTTATTTTAATTGAAAATGTAACAATTTCGTGGTGGTAGTTTTGCGACAGCGATGGTATTTTCTTTAATTGATTTGTAATTTTGTGTATTATTGTTTCAGGTCTGCCGTAGCGGAGTTCCAGAGCTTCAATGATGGTTTGCGGAGCCGTGGTACCGATGAGAAGTGAAGAAACAGTTTCTTTTGCTTCTCCTTTTAATGATTTGCGTAATCTCCACATGTTTTCAGCATCACTGTACTTGCATATTTTAGTAGATTCATCGTAAGCTTGTTTGTAAGCCAGCCACTCGAGGGAATCTCCGTGGAATTGAGGTAAGTCTCTTGAGGAAGCAAATCTTGACATTAATTGTTTATTTTGCAGGTTAGACTGGTAGATAGCACTAACTAGGTTTTTCATGTTCGCGCCGCCATCGCCGGCGCCGCCGCCGCCACCGATCGCGTCACGTCGGCTACCGCCGGCGCCGTCGCCGTCGCCGTCGCGCTCAGCGCTTACACTGTTTTTTGTATTTTCAGCTATACGACTTTCTTCGAGCCACTGTTGCACTTTTTCAGCTGAATTTATTTCAGGAGGCTGGTATTGAAAGCTTCGTCGACTTTTTGATGACGCGTTTTCTAGGGCTGCTATATCTGCGGCTAACTTTTGTTCCACCAAAGACTTTTCCAGCTGGGCCTTCTTTTCAATTACTTTTCTTTCAATTTCAGCTTTCTTTTTAGTCGCTTCAAACTCCAATTGTTTCTTTTGGGCTTCGATTGACTTTGATGAGTTGGAATGTTTTTTAGAGGAAAGGGGCTTCAAACTGTGGGCGATATTTTTCAAACAGTTGCCTTCAGTTTTAGATTGTGATGGGATACTAAACGCAGGTTCAAGGTCCCCTTTTTTCAGTATTTCTGACTTCACGTCGCGTGCTGCGTTTGCCATCGTATTTCGAGCGAGTTCTTCTTTTTTCCAAGCGCTTCGTGTCCGCACCGATGTTTCGTAATGGCGGCTGCTATGCGGTGGAGTTTTAAACATTTAAGCGAATACTACACTGTTCCACGTTTAATCCGGTCGGAGGACCACTTGTAGAGGATGGGAGTGCGCGGAGTGGTGAGTAGGTACTCGTGAATGAGAAGAAGATTTATATTTTTGGAAATCCCGGCCGTTTGTGCGCGGACGCGGTACTGCGCGGTGTCAGAGCCACGGGCCAACTGTTTTGTCGTCCGTTGAGCACAAGCGGAGGGTAGATTCCGTTTTATTGCAGTAAGATAGGGTAATTACAAGTGAGTTTTAATATCTACCTACATAATTAAAATAGAAAAATAACTGTAATTATTTCGCGCGGTACGTCGTTTACAGCACTGTTATTTATTTGTATTCATTATTTCTTTATTTACTTTTTTTCATATTATAAAATTATGTGTTTAATCAAATATAACCATTAATTTGTAAAATATGTACATAATTATTTCATATTTATTCACTTACTTGATCACATCTCCTAAATCAACTTTTTTCCCAACTTTTTCGTTTTGTATGACACAAATTAAGGGTCAAAGTGTTGTCATCTAAAACTGATTTCAACCCAGGACAAACATAATTGTGATGAAAAATATTGTTTTCTAAACGTTTATAAATAGACGTATCAGCATTGCCATTCAACGTAGCAATGCAGCCAGCATGTTGGGAACGCTTCCGTCTGGTAGTGATTTGGATCAGTTGAGCTATCTATAGGTCGTTTGTAACGGTCTTTAGATGGCTCAACTGTTTCATATGTATTTTGTATATTTTGTAATGTAATATAATTATGTACATATTATAAATAGACTGTAATATCTCCTAGTAGGTTAATATCTACAAACTTTTCTTAGTTTATGACTGCTGTGAAAAGCCCACAAATCTCATTTATTTATTATCATTCGAGTACTACTAACAGTGGAATTATTATTCACTAGTTTACTCTGAAACTAGTGAATGCCACTGTTATTATTGGTTTATGGTTTGCTATGAACGCGTGGTTACCTGCTCACCAGCTCGGAACAGATGCAAGTGATCGCAACGGTACTAAACCAAAGGTGACCTGACTGAGATGAACTGAGACTACTGCAATGCAAAAGGGTTATAACTTTTGCCTCAAAATAACGCATTTAATTGTTTCAGACGCTATTTTAATTGTTAGCTGGAAACAGAATGAAAATGGCTTGACAGGTATGATAATTCAGCTCTACGGCTTATCCGCGGTAATGGAGTTTTATATATCATAAAAAGTTAAAAGTCGCCTGTGTTTTTGTGTGTCACGAGAGGTCACGAGCAATTTATTTTTTAAGTTTCATTTAAATCGGCAAAGCGTGATTGAACCACAAACATACAAATATACAAAATAGGGATTTATAATGTACTAGCTCTTGTCCGCGACTTCGTTCGCGTGGATTTCAGGAACCGTACGGGATAAGAAGTAGCTTAGGTTCTGTTCCCTTTCATTATATAAGTAAGTTATGAATTTGAGCCAAAAAACATGTTTATTCCTTTATCGTGGTTGTCGAGTTAAAGGAATAAACATGTATACTTTCACATTTACAATATTAGTGTGATTAATGCTTGCTTAGCGACATTTAGAGTAGGCTCTCAAACCTTGTGTGTGTGTGTGTGTGTTTTTTATGTCAGCAAGTACCAAGACAATCAAGGCGCCCACCTGATGTTAAGCACCTGACTATCACAGATGCAGTGCCACCCAAAGCTTAAAGTTTTTAAGTGTTTGCGTGGCACTGCACTGCGCTTATCACCCCGAGACATTGCTGTTAAGTCTCTTTCGCCCAGTAATTTCACTTGCTACAGTGCCCTTCAAACCTAAACACAGTGCAGCTTGCACACTACTGCTTGGAGGTAGAATATCTGACACTGCGGTGGTACCCACCAAGACGGGCTCTTGCTGAAGAGTCCAGGTAATTAATTATTGGTTTTATTTTGCTCTACTAATTTTGTTTTTTACTTACCGATGTCTACCTGTTTTTTCTTTTCTAACTGTACATTTCTATGTCTACTGTAACTTCTTATTCGTCCTAAGAAGCTCAATGCGAGCCCTAATGCAAGCCCTGCGAAACGTTCACACAAATCTCTTAGATCCTCTAAAGCAGAAGCTCCTCGGAAAGCTAGAATATTACGAACTGGAAAGAACTTGGATAAAAAGCGTAGCAAAATCTAAAAACCGTTAATTTAAATAATTAAGCTTGCCAGTCTGACCAGCCTGTTCCTACCTAATAGCCAGGACCTACCTAGTAGGCTCAAAAAAAAAAAAAAAACTAAAACCTCAGCATTGATTTATTATGATTTTAATAAATGATGTTCTTACCTTTATGTTCTTACCTTTATTCATAAATGGTTACTGTTTTATAATTTAGAAAACTTAAAAAATGGCCTTCTTTAATGGGTAGGTTATATTTATTAATAATGTTCGCATGTTCTGCACATATTTGATCCGGGTTTCGTTAGTTTTTTAGTAGTTTTCATTGTCATCTAGTTGTTGAGACAGCCCTAGATGAATTAAATTGAAACAAATACCAAGCTGGCTGTAACAACGGACTGGACTATTACAAACGCTTTGAATAACTTGCAACAGGAGCAAACAATAAGCAGTTTCCGACATTATCACGGCCGTAATAAAGCGATCGATACGAGCACCGGTGGTCTAGTGGTAGTGCCTTCCGGTCCTAAGGTTGTGGGTTCAAACCCGGTTGCGCACCAATCGATTTTTCTATTCGAAAAGTTTATGTGCGCAATGCCAGTGCTCCTATACGGTGAAGGAAAACATCGTGAGGAAACCGGCATGAACCGGCAACCAAGAACAACAAAATTCGACAGACATGTGAAATCCACCAATCCGCATTGGGTCCGCGTGGTGGATTAAGACCCAATCACTCTCGCTTGAGAGTAGGCCAGTGTCCCAGCAGAATGAATGATGAATAAAGCGATTTATGAAAAAATAGAGTCTTTTTTGTATCAGCGTTGGCGACGTGAAGTTAGTTGACGACTAGTGTTAGACCAGTGTTAGTAATTATATAAGGATAATAATTATACAACCTAACCCACCCAACAGTCACATACATAGTCACAATAAAAAAAATTAAAAAATTAAATTACAAAGGTTCACATATTTATTTTATAACTAGGTATTTATTTAATAGGACTAGGATTCATAGTGGTAGTAACTACGAGCACTACCACAAAACCCTGACCCCGAAAATAATATTTGCAAAAACCCCAAAGTAGGAATCGAATTTGCAACCTCTCGCTTTTCACCGCGCCACGAAGATAGTAAAAATTGAGATAAGCATAATTTAAAAATTGAAAAAAACCGACACTCTTAAGCTGATGACTTTGAAACAGCTGAAAATTTTGATAAATCATGTTAAGGAACCATCGCTACTAAACCTGATTTCAAATTAAAAACCGCATTCAAATCGGAACTGTGCCAGCAGACAGGCATACCCCAAAAATATACCCCTCTTCTTGCGTCGGGGGATAAAAAGAAGACCTCAAAAGAACCAGTGACGCAACGTGGAAGTACCATTAGCTTATCCTCCAGTGTCTTATACCACACTTATACAGTCCATCCTGTACAGTGCAACACAAGTTGTCGTTCCGGCCAATCATGTCGACGATCGAATATGACATTAATCGATCAGAGCGGGCGGCGGCCACAAAGCTCCGGATGTCGACTAGGGTGGTCCAACATCCGGCTTTTACATCTTAGTTTAGTTAAAACTTTAACTAAGTTGTGGATGTTGTGATACGACATTTATCGATGCGGCTTGCATGAGCATTAGACTATTTTTCTAATTCATTTTTCTAATTTATTTTTATAATTTTTATAATTTATTTTTCTAATTTACTAATTCCTTCTACTAGCAGTTCTCCGAACAGTAGACATCGCAAGCACTAACTTGTAAAGTGAGCTTTGAAAGTGAGCAACATATTGCTTTTTGAGGATCTATTTTTCTTATGATCTAAAGATCCTCATCAGATCTTCACCAAATATCAGACATACTTAAAGTTAATACTTACCTTTCAAATAAAATAAAAATCATCGAAATCAAATCACATTAGGCGGAAATATTCAGCAGCCCCCTTTTTATCCCTTTCTGAAGAAAGTACGTCCCTATCGAAAATCCCCGACGACAATCAAATTCTATAAAGTCATAGAACCTGTATACCAAGTTTCAACCAGATTGGTTAAAAAATGCGACCTGTAGGCGAGAACACAAAATGACCGGACAAACTGACAACCAAAAGCATTTTTGGCCAATCTCGAAACTGAGACGCTTCGCTCGCTTCGCTCGCTCGGTCAAATATAAAAAATGCTAAAGACTGATGTGTGTGTGAATGTTTGTTACCACTTATCTCCGTGATGACTTAACCGATTGTAATGAAATTTATAATGCATATGGATTAAGTTCTGGAAAAACATATAGGCTACTTTTGATTTTGGAAAAACTGATTTTTTTAAGGACAACACAAACTAAAAAAGCTCGGATGAATCCGCGCGTGTCAGCTCGTTATAAAAGAAACTTTTTTTTTTAACGACTCGCTAAGGATTCTATTTTATCATAGTAATGTCGACGAACAAAGACGATGACAGATTTCAAAGATAAATTAGCTAACAGAGGTTTGTAGCATGATTGTGAATAAGGCCCTAATAATTTCATAATTCACAACCAAAAAATTACTGCTGACAATGACAATTTTGTTCGAAGAAAACGATTATTTTCCTTTTTGTCCGTAGAAGAACCAGTGTGGTGTAAAGAATACGGCTTTTTCGTTTTTTGTCCGGCTTTTTCGTTTTTTTATCCGGCTAAAGATTGTATAATTCTATGTTTTGAGATTGTTATTGCAACAATATGGAAATTGTTGTGTGTGTCGGTAAAACGAAATTTATATTTTCAATGAATTGAATGAAATGAAAATGAATTCAAAGCTTTGGGTTCTTTCAAATTCAGACTAAAAATGCTACATAAGTAAACGGTGATATTTCTATAACTAATGAAATGAAATGAAATTTGATTTATTTGCCAGAATACAGGTGCATTGGTTCTTAAAATGTTATTATATAGGTAATATTCGAATCACTGTATTCGACCATTTGTCGTGCAAATATTAAATACTTAGTTTAATTTTATAAGTAGGTACATCATTCATGCAATATAAATAATTGTAATAGGAAATTAAAATATCATAGCTTAATGTCAAAATAATGTCAAAATAAAATATGAGTAATTAAGTAAAATTCAATATTAATTTCTAGTAAGTGAATGAGTCAATCCACCAATCCAATCAGCGTAGTGGATTAAGAGCCAATCACTCTTGCTCCTATAGGCCATCATCATAAAAAAAGCATAAATGATGACATAATTCAGATTTTGACTGACTGCAGTTGGAATGAAACTACCTACCTTCCGATTTCTACCTGCGCCATCACCGCGCTAGTCTTGAACGGAAACGTATAAGTTTTCGTTTAGTTTTTCTTTTTATCTTTTGCTTTTCTAATCTGGGCTCACAGTAGAGCCTCCGCCAAGACGAGCCATTTATAATTTACCCAAGTACATTGAGTCGTTTTTAAATATTCATGTTTGCGTATTTGTTGCTTCGTATATAAATAAATAAATAATAATAAATAAATAAATAAATAATGCTAGACAATTCACACAGCATCATCTAGCCAAGGTAAGCTGCTGTTAAACAGAGCTGTATTATGGGGACTAAATGACTGATATATATTTAATACAATACAATACATAGATAGATATTTTTTTTTATTATATATAGAAAATACCCAGAACACCCGGAGCAAATATTTGTAGATCGTACAAACATTTGTCCCGAGGCGGGAATCGAACCCGCAACCTCTGCGTCGCAGGCAGACATACGCCCGCTGCGCCACATCGGCCGATAGACGTCCACTGCTGGACATAGGCCTCCCCAAAGAGCGCCGAGCCGATTCCGAGCTTTCGTCATCTACCGACCTCCAGCATCGCTTTAATGTCATCCGTCCATCGAGTAGTATAAACGTAATGTTTATGTCTATGTCTAGTAGGGGACCGTCCTACACTTTGTTTCCCAGTTCGTAGTCGCCATTCGAGAACCTTTATTCCCCAGCGGTTATCGGTTTTGCGAGCTATATGGCCTGCCCGCTGCCACTTTAACTTACTTATTCTAAGAGCTATCTGTCACCATGGTTCTTCTACGGATTTCCTTGTTGCGACAAAAATAATATGACCGGCTATTTCGAGAAAAATAGAAAGCCGGTCAGTGTCTTCCCTAAGCACGACTTGTGTGGCCTTTGATACCACCGCCATCTTTAAACGAATTAAAAGATCACATAATTATAATAAAACATGTTTTTTCATTTGAGTATCGCGAAAACTGCTTTCCGAATGTGTTAATATCTAGCATTTCCTGGACTCTTTTTGATGTGGCTCTTTGATTTTGTCAATTTAATTTAGAGGGTGTCATTCGATGACAGCTGGGTTCAAACGATTTTTATTGGACGACAAGATGCGCTTTGGTGTTGCCGTGTTCTGTTGATGAAATATACATGGAAATGGAAATGGAAAATGAACATTCTGGTCTAGCTATTTTAAAATAACTGCGGGTGTTGGATGACTAGGTTTTGTTAGTTTTTGTGTTAATGTAATGTACCGTAAGTCGAAATTTACATTATTTATTAGGTTTAATACCCATTTACACCATACAGTAATTGCATGTAAGAATTGCCTTGTCATATTGATTTTGGAACAAAAATGATCGAAAATGGATTTGATAAGGCAATTCTTGCATGCAATTATTGTATGGTTGAAATGGGCCATTTGGAACGGTTTAAAACTCTTGGTTTTTATAATAATTATAATTTTTTGTAGAGCAGTTGTTATTAACAATAAGTTTAGTCAAATACTAATTAGATAAATCAGGAGGTGATTCTAAATAAATAAAAATAAATAAGTAGGTACCTGTGCGAATAATTAGACTATTCCATAAGGTAGTGTTGCCGAATGTACTTAATCTACTGCTATTGAATGCAGAGTGAAATATAATTTTTTTAGTTAATTTATTTTATCCCGATTTTTATAATGTGTTTACAACTACGCGAATTGGCCTACTGATTATACTGATTTATCTCCGTCAGAGAGTAAATATGTATAATAAATAAATAAATAAATAATGCTGGACAATCCACAGAGCATCATCTAGCACCAAGGTAAGCTGCTGTTAAACAGAGCTGTATTATGGGTACTAGATGACTGGTATATATTTAATACAATACAATACATAGATAGATATTTTTTATTATATATTGAAAATACCCAGAACACCTGGAACAAATATTTGTAGATCGAACAAACATTTGTTCCGAGGCGGGAATCGAACCCGCAACCTCTGCGTCGCAGGCGGACCTGCGCCCGCTGCGCCACATCAGTCGTCAATTAGACTAAGTACATTTTGTAGTTATATAAAGTTTGATGAAAATGGCATCACAATTTATCAGTTACCATCTTGACAATTCATTTGCTGACAATGGTACTTTCTGTTGACGTAATCAACGCCCCACATACACACATCACTACACGCCGTTATCAACCTTATACCTATAGTAGTAAAGGATATTTCAAGCAAGGTGCATTGTATTTAATTATGCAGTAGATAAAAACAGTCAGCGTATTGGAAATTGGATATTGCCATAGGAAATAAACATTATAATTTAATATACAGTTATTTCTTAAAGAAAAATGTTCCTTTTGTATTAAAAACTAGAGTTACACTCGTTTATCGGTGAAAAGACATCGATTCAATTCTGAGAGTCCTCACCTGGGAACGTCAAAACGGCTGAACGGATCTGTACGAATCGACCCTTAACAAAAATATCTTCAGCGATTCGCACCGCGGTCCGAATCGACCCATTCAAGAAGAGCTCTTGGGCGATTCGCACCGAGGTTCGTATCGCTTGTGGTGCGAATCGCCGAAAGACCCGAAATTGGCACGGGTTATTCCCGATCACCCCCACATCTCGCCCCCCTGGGGAATTTAAAATATGACCAAAAATACCACATGGGTTACTTTTTATCCCGGGATAAAAATTCGGTTCCCGTGGAATAAACATTTAGCCAGGTAATACCGCGAGGCGCATCTAGTTTTATATATTTAATTATCTCATCTAGTTGCAGATCAATTAATGATAACAATGGCTGGTAACAATTAAGATAAGAATATACTTAAAAATAAGTGTATTTCCAAATTATTGTAGCATTATAAATTGTGATAGCGTATCTATTGATTTAGGAAATTGCTCATGCAGAGTTTATCAATGGTTCCAGTAGGTAGAGCTCTATGATAGAGATCGTCAGGGGAATTACTAGAAACACCCTTTTTTGCCGCCAAACAATAACGCGCACATTGGTGTGTTGTTTTTTATATCGGCAAGTGACCAGGAAAAAAAATGTGTACGGTAGTATATCATAAATCTTTTTAATCAAATCATTTGACTTTGACTTCGATGACATTTTAATTACCTTAATTTTTAACAAGCATCGCACGTGTAGTGCAATGAAAGCACCCGTGCAAGACGGGGAGGGTAGCTGGTAATAAATATAGCCTATGTTACTCAAGAATAATGTAGCATTCTAATAGTGAAATTATTTTTGAGGCTTACTTTTGAACGCGATCGGTATTGGACAACCTTGGTTTTTTTTTTTATACCACTAAAGGGGCAACCAAGCGTACGGCCCACTTGATGGTCAGCGGTTACCGTAGCCTATGTACGCGTGCAACATTATAGATATCACTTGCGTGTTACCACCCTGAGACGTTAGATGGAAAGTCTCATGTGCCTGTAATTTCACCGGAAACCATACCCTTCGAACCGGAACACAGCAATGCGAGCATTGCTGCTTGGCGGCAGAAATAGGTATGGTGGTAGTCCTTCCCCGGACGAGCTCTATCACAAAGAACTCTACTACTCTTACTACAATTATATTACATTTTGTACGACAGCAAATCAAGAGTACCAAAATTTGACAGCAGTAAATAGCAATTGAGATTGTATCGGAATTGTCATTGGATTCAACAGACGCCACAAATTAAAAGAAGAAGAAGAAGTCATTGGATTCAAGAGTAAGGCCACCCCCCCCCCACCCCCTAGTTTTTGACTTTATTCGTAGCAAACAAATATAAAAAATTACAAATCTTCTCTCTTTATAATATAAGTATTATATAATACAATTTATCTTTCTGTAATTTGTAATTGTAATTGACATTTGATTTAAATTAATAACTTTATGATCTTTCTGCTACTCGCTATAAAACCTCATGCATGCTCTCTGTACCTTTAATTATAATGTCACTTGGTTAGTTTTACTCGAAATGTATCCTATATAATTGTAGTGGTTTACATTGTGTTGGTGCTCAATAAATAAATATAATATAAATATGAAAGAAATACAGAAATAAGAAAAAAGACAAATGTTATTGATGCTCTTGAACACTGCAAAAAGCTTAAATGGAAATGGGCCGGTCACGTTGCACGCATGAACAATAACAAATGGACAAGAAAAATCACAACATGGCCCACCAAATAAAAGAAGTAGAGGAAGACCAAAAGAGAGATGGATAGATGAAATAAAAGAAACAGCCGGCGAGAAATGGATGAATAAGGCAGAAAATAGAGTAAACTGGAGCAAAATGGAGGAGGCCTTTACTCGTTGAGAGGTCCTTATAACTTTTTGAAATTCAGAAATTGACATATTTTATTTTAAATCAACTTATTATTTATTTTTTTGCATGAATTATCCTATTAATTATTTAACAAATGAATTGTAAAAATTAAGTTATTAAGGAAATAAATGAGGCTTTATTATTATTATTATTATAATATAATAAATAATAAATAAATAAATAATGCTGGACAATCCACACAGCATCATCTAGCCCCAAGCTAAGCTGCTGTTAAACAGAGCTGTATTATGAGTACTAGATGACTGATATATATTTAATACAATACAATACATAGATAGATATTTTTATTATATATAGAAAATACCCAGAACACCCGAAACAAATATGTTCCGAGGCGGGAATCGAACCCGCAACCTCTGCGTCGCAAGCGGACCTGCGCCCGCTGCGCCACATCGGTCGTCAATATAAGTCATAATATAAATATAAGTATAGATAAGCATTACAAAACATACTTGTGACTTGTTAAAAATAGTAAAAATATTAATTAACAAAAGGTAAGTATAAAGATATCAACACTAATAAGTCGCATACCTGACTATTAAAACTTCTGAGTCGTAGGTATTAGAAACTAATAGAGTATGTATAGTTCGCACAACGGATCTAGGCTTCCGTGAAGTTAGCCGTTTGTGATGCGCAAAGACAATTTAGTTTGAAAAAGCTCCATTGCGCATCGAAACGGCTAATTTCACGACGGCCGAGATCCGTTGCGAGAACTATACTTTTTTATGATAATTTTATCTTTTAAAATAGGTAGGTAGCTGGTGGTAGAACTCTTCAGCAAGAGTCCGTATTGGTGGGTTAAACCTCTACTAGATATTTTACCTCCAAGCAGTGGGTGCAAGCTGCACTGTAATTTTTAAGGAGTAACTTACGTCTCGGGGTGACGAACGCAATTCCACGCAAAACTTTAAAACTTAAACCTTTGTGTACCACTGCAACTGTTATGGTAAAACGTAGAGCCTAACATCAGGCGAGCGACTTGACTGTCACTTGCTGACTTTAAAAAAAGGTACAACTTAATTGAAACGTTGATTGAAGAGTAAACTTTTGTTAAAAATGTCACGTTCAATATCAATCGGGATTCACGATTCAATAAACACATTTTTATTAGGGATTCGATACGAATGGTTTACTTATAATGATCGGTTAAAATAACCATTAGTTAGGATATGATTCGGTTCACGTGATCGGCTATAAACTACTCTATTACTACACCATCCCACTAAAATTATACATAGTACATTTTAAGCGAAAAGTTTGTATATTTTGTGTCATTGTTTCTATGTGGTTATGAATGATCTGAATTTATCATAATCGTCATTGGGAATAATCATTATAATCCTATTTGAAATAAATTTAAGATAGGCTTATTTTAGGATTAAATGTAAATTTAAATTCATATTTAATTATGCTTTAAAAATTAAAGTACTTAATCATAACACTCGTATAAACCGTATACTCGTATTTGATGTCAAAATAATAATAGTCATAATAATATAATATAGGATACTATTATCCTGGTAACATGCAAAGTCGCGGGCTGAGACTGAATTAGCAATAAATATTATCATTCTAGATCATTCATTCATAAATAGTTATCTACCTAAAGTTACATTTTTACATAACAACGCTTATATTTAAAAACCTACTCAGATTCATATGTTTTATATTTATAACGACTGTTGGTACCTCTGATTTATATATTACATAGCTGGTGGGATAACTATTATAGAAGTAAGTTCCTAATACTTAATGTATTATCCTTGAGATACCAATCAACTATTTATGTACTATCTAAATTAACTTTCCAATATATTGTTGGTATCTAAGATAAGTACACGTACTTTATTACCCAGTTCTTATCTAACACTTCCCTATGACTTACACTTCTATAAAACTTTATTAAACAAGTGTTTAAATCGCGTTTCCCGCAATATATTAACTAATTAATTGGCCTATAAACACACAAGAAGCAGCAATTTGAACTCTATGCAACCTTAAACAAACTATAAATAAAAAAAAACACTTACCAGTGAATGAAAAATCCGTTACAATTCACTTCACTTCACATAAAAACAAAATCCCGGACGAACGAAAAAGCGCGACAGCCTTTCAATTTAGAAATACGGAACGTTTTCCGCGCGTCGTAACGTTGGACTGGCGGGCTTCGGCGGCCCGGCCCGTGTGTGGGTGTCGCGTACGAGCCTACACCGGCCGTGTGCGTGTGCGACAGAGACAGCTAGCGGGCTGTTAACGCGGCGATTCTCACTGTTAGACTAACTCACATCCAAATCGCTTAATTTTATGAGTTGTTGCCTTCTCCACCCCCTCGAGTGCGGCGATGTGACTTTGTCAAGAGGACTTTGAGAATAATGTATTGAATTTTTATTCGTAGATTTCTATGAATTATTAAAGTCGATGTTACATCATCCTATTTAGTGCGTTCACATGTAGGTACCTTTTGCGAATATGGCATCAATCTAGACAATTCATAGATCGCGCAATTGCTTCGTTTTCATGAGTAACAATGCTGTGCTGTGGCGATGACAAATTTAAATGTCACATTTGGTCATATTTCTAATCTATCCCTACAATTGTGTGTAACCATTAAGTTACATGACTGTTTAGAGTTTATTGATTTATTAATCCACAAAATTATACTTGTCATTAGCCAGGTTTGATTGTTATACAATTACAACTCCATTGCATAAAAACTATGTCTGTTTTTAATAAAATATACAATTTCTGCAACAGTTGTAAACAAAACAAAGTATAATTGCTCGATTTCTATGTCACTTCACATATTCATAATATTACAATTTACAAAGTTCTACAAGGGCAATGATAATAAATAGAGCAGTCAAAATCTAAATTTATTATACCTTCTAAAACTGAAGATTAACAAAAACTGATAAAATTGAAAACATGCAAATAATAAAAACCAATTAACGATAAAAACAAGCACAATACTGCGTCAATGTACTGATAAATCGATAAAATAATCGATTAACAGCAATATTTCGATTTATTATCCACAGCATTATAATGATAAGGGCGATTGAGTGGATTGCAACAAAAGTAATGATACTGATAATACCGCGGGTTACAGTACCTACTCCTAGTATCATTTTTTGTCAGATTAAGAGGTTTTTAATATTTTAATTACTTTATAGAAATGTATCGTATCTCTCTCGTATAAAGCGATACAAAATATTTTAAAAGATTAAGACAGATATTTTAATATGTATAGTGAGATACAGTTTTAGTTTTTTCTTTCTATAACAGATTTCTGATCGATCTAGCAAAAAAACTTGACTGGTTTTCGCGGTTCCTACCATTTTTTCAATGACCCCTTTTCATCATGAAGTTTAAGTGTGGTTCCATATCTAAAGTACCTTATCTATTTCTTTTTTTTTATATTCATCTCTGTATGTTTGTTTTAATTTTAGGATAACTAACAGCTAAGTTATTCTTAAAAAAAAACAAAAATGCAAATTGTAGTTACAGTTAATATAATAACTAAAAATTAGTCCATATCTAAATATATATTTTTATCAACATTTTTTATAGTTACATAGAATTATAAAAAGTAATTAATCTCGCTTGAGACCAGTGTCCCAGCAGTGGGAGTATAAGAAGGCTGTCATGATGATGATTATTTATACAAATGTAAAGCTCTCCACGACAAGGTCACAGCGCGTAAAGCATTTAGCGCCCGGTACAGTAGCAATAACTCAGCGCAGGAAATCACGTCATCGCTCTATTACAGCTCCTTGCTAGTGTGCACACGCACACACACACATTCACTGCGTACAACACAGGGTACATTGTACGACGAGTAAAGGTACAACCACTACTACAGTTTTAGAATTTTTATGAGAGAAGTTTTAGAAGTTTGTTTTATACCACTTTAGTGACAACCATGCGTACAGCCCACTTGATAAAGCGGTTACCGTAGCCTATGTACGTTTGCAGCATCAGTGATATCACTTTGTGGTCACTTTGTGACGTAGATCTAAAGTCTCATGTGTCTGTAATTTCACCAGAAACCACACCCTTCGGGCCAGAACACAGTAACGCGAGCGTTACTGCTTGGCGTCAGAAATTATGGTTGTAGTTCTTGTTTAAACCTTTTCTGAACCGTTTAAACCTTTTCTGAACTTTTACAAACATTTCAAGACCAAAATTAGCCAAATCGGTCTAGCCGTTCTCGAGTTTTAGCGAGACTAACGCACAGCAATTCATTTTTATATATAAGAAGATATATGTGCGTCATGTCGCACCTGTACCCGCCGTACGGGTGACCGCGTCAATGTGTGCGTAGCCATCACATCTCATTGTTATTGCTGTATCCATTTGAAATATTAACGTAATGCCGTATTACGTATTACGGCGTAAGCTGTAATAACGGCTCATACACGTATGTAATTAACCGACAATTATTTGTGTTTGTTTGAGCGTTTAGTAACCTTAATAATAACCTTATTAATAAGGTTACTCATAAGGTCGCCATATGATGACCGATGTTCTAAGAGTAGTAGAGTTCTTTGTGATAGAGCTCGTCCGGGGAAGGACTACCACCATACCTATTTCTGCCGCCAAGCAGCAATGCTTGCATTGCTGTGTTCCGGTTCGAAGGGTATGGTTTCCGGTGAAATTACAGGCACATGAGACTTTCCATCTAACGTCTCAGGGTGGTAACACGCAAGTGATATCTATGATGTTGCATGCGTACATAGGCTACGGTAACCGCTGACCATCAAGTGGGCCGTACGCTTGGTTGCCACTTTGTGGTATTAAAAAAAAAAAAAAAAGATGTGGTGCGGCGGGTGAAGGTCCACCTGCGAGCCTCTTTGTATCAATTGTATGCTGTTTTGAAACTAAATGGCACAAAAAAAAATTATAAATACTCAATTAGATGGTTGTTACCACTATGCTACTAGCGCTCTTTCATCTGTTGTCTCTCTCATCAATAAAAACTCATCAAAACATTTCTCAGTCATGCATTTATCGTCTACGACGTAGCAGCCGCTACGGGTCAGTGCTACGAAGGTGCTACGCGTACGAACTGCTAAATAAATTTTAGAAAATGTCAAATACAAGTAAACTTTCAGTTTACTCGCGAATAACTACCATTTATTCGGAGGATAGCGCTTCGAGTTTAGCCGAATCTTAATTTAATTTTCAGAAACAGTTATTTCTCAGTTTTTTGATTTGGAGAAAATAGATAACCCGTTATTCATAAAAGAAACTGTAATTTTAGCGGCTCGCTAAATAATGTTTTCTCTTGTCTTTCTAATGTTAACAAAGACGACGCCAGATTTGAAAGACATTAGCTAACAGAGGTTTATATTAGGATTATGAATAAGGACCTCAGTTTGAAAAGGTACAGATGGTTCTAACTCATATTGGGTTGTTCTTGGTTGGCTGCTCATACATTTGCTGTAATATTTCTTCAAAACTCAAGGTCAAAGTTATTATTTAAGTATAGTAAGTGCGTAAACACGGTGAATATAACATTGATCAGATTATTTTCATTATTGACGTCTTTACGTGAGTTACTATTGCATCACATTCATAAAGTTAAGCACTGTTCCGCGTAGTCACCATTTGGATGGGTGACCGCCAGTGGCGATTTCAACTGAGCGCTCCCGTGCTTCGGAGGGCACGTTAAGCAGTCGGTCCCGGCTTTATCAAAGTGAAAGTAAAAAAACTGTTAGATTTTTTACTTTCACTTTGGCTTTACGCAGGCGGTTTGACCAGCATTGTAAAGTTTCGTGTCTCTTTGTCTTCTTTAAGTTTCGTGGTCTTCACTTGCGCAAGTGACACGCGCCGTGCCTACGCACCTCAACCCAAGCTCGTATGTTATTTAATAGTCTAAAAACGTGTAAAAACTGAATAACTTAGAACAAAAAATGATTACAAAGTAAATATTCCGAGAAGCAGAAACGCAGTAAGTTTACGAGCAAATAAAGCCACGTCATAAACTTAAGTTATAGTTACTTTAAGTGAAGCTACACTTAGTTAATAGTGTTGTATATTCTGTTATGCGTATGATATAACAGTGCTTTTATACAGGATGTGTATTTTTTTTTTTTACTAGCAGTTACCAGCGACTTCGTTCGCGAAGAACTTAAGAACTTACTTTTTTAGGGATAAAAAGTAGCCTATATGCTATTCCCGGTCAATATCTATTTATATTTTAAATTTCAGCCAAACCGGTTCAGTGGTTATCGAGTTACAGAGGATCATGACATACATTCAAACAAAATAATTAATAATAAATAATAAATTTAAATAATAAAATAATTTTATTACCTTTTATGTCGGCTATGTGTTAGTTAAGTAGGTATGTAGTTAACCATTGGGTAGGGGAGAGTGTGTAGTGTCTATATTCTCTTCTCTATGGTCCTTGGCTAGCGACCAAGGGAATGTTTGCACTACGTTTAGCTAGGGACGGAAAAATGTAATAGAACCTAATAAATCCAATTAATTAATTTATGGTGTTTCTTTATATATCACACATACAAACATCCAAACTTAAGCATTATAAATAAGTGTAATAAATTATTGTGATAGTGTGGTTGATAATGAACCAATGTACCTGTATTCTGGCAAATAAATCTTTTTTTTTATAAGTCGGCAAGTGACAAGACAATCAGCGCCCACCTGATGTTAAGCACCACGCCTTACTATTACAGATGCAGTGCCACCCAAAGCTTAAAGTTTTTAAGTGTTTGCGTGGCACTGCCCTGCGCTTATCACCCCGAGACATTGTTGCCCAGTAATTTCATTTTAGTAGTGTGGTATGGTCAGGCGTGGCGCATAACATCAGGTGAATGATTTAACCATCTCGTCATTTGTTGATTTTAAAAAGCCACCTGTATAATACGAAACCAGCCACTCTGTATAGCGTTCAAACCACCCTGTATGATGTCAATAAAAGTGACATTAAACAGAAAAGCGATGGAGGGTGAATTGAGTATTATCGTCACAATACAATCTTACAAAAACTCTTAATATTATATTACTTTTGTATTATATTATGTTTAATACAAAAGAAATATAATATGTATAAGAGTAGGTGTTCTTTGTGATAGAGCTCGTCCGGAGAAGGACTACCACCATACCTATTTTTGCCGCCAAGCAGTAATGCTCGCATTGCTCTCTTCCGGTTCGAAGGGTATGATTTCCGGTGAAATTACAGGCACATGAGACTTTCCATCTAACGTCTCAGGGTGGTAACAAGTAAGTGATACCTATGATGTTGCAATCGTCCATAGGATACGGTAGCCGCTTACCATCAAGTGGGCCGTACGCTTAGTTGCCACTTTAGTAGTATAAAAAAAATATTTATTGAAGAGTTTTCTAAGAGTGACTCTGAAACGGTGATGGAAACATCACGAGGAAACCTGCTCCAGGACTAAGTAAGTAAGTACGAGTAAATGGCCAATTCTAGTGACAGAGTCTTAGCTTAACAACTTTGAAAAATCTGGGGACGAAATTCGAAATAAACTCGTATGTACCATCCACCAATAAACATTGGATTCGTTTTGTGGATTATAATCCAATCCCTCTCGTTCGAGAATAGGCCCTCTAGTCTCAGTGCATTGTAATTAAGCCTATAAAGAGAAAATAAAATCCCAAGCCACTTCCATATAAAAGAATATGTCGTCAAAATACCAGTTTCCAAAATAACGTCTCCAAAAACCGCTTAAATAATTCCATAAACATCCATCTCATTTAAACCTATACAATCCCATAAAAAACTAATCCCTTTTTTCAAACAATTAAGGCGAAGCAATTAAAACACCCATTTAGTTAATCGTCTTCGATTCTCCGACAAAAAATGGTATAAAAAAACATTGAAACGGTTCAAAAGATGTCTTTATAATGTGTACTTAATTTTTTGTGGCCGGTCTCAACCATACTATAAAGTGAAGGCATTCCGGCCATATGTTGTTTATTTCTAAATTCTGTACACTGAAGATGAGACCCGTATTTCAAGTCAAAAATTAACAAGCGAGAGGTTGCGGGTTCGATATTCACTTCGGGACAAATTTTTGCATGATTTGGGAATCTTTTTTTTGTTGAAATTTCTGTGTATTTACATAAAAAAAGGTTATTTATATTCTATCAGTAATGTTCGCATAGTCTAAGCTTGTTCGGTTTAGTTAGGTGGTGTTTTGTACAAATATCTGCCGATATTTACTCATATATTTTTAAAAGGGTCATAACATCATAATATGTACATATTTTTAATATTACATACATTTTTTTTTTTTATACTACTAAAGTGGTAACCAAGCGTACGGCCCACTTGATGGTCAGCAGTTACCGTAGCCTATGTACGCATGCAACATCATAGATATCACTTGCGTGTTACCACCCTGAGACGTTAGATGGTTAGTCTCATGTGCCTGTAATTTCACCGGAAACCATACCCTTCGAACCGGAACACAGCAATGCTCACATTACTGCTTGGCGGCAGAAATAGGTATGGTTACATTTATTATCTACAATAGTTTTATTTAATAAAATCTCTAATATTTTTTATTTAATTTACCAAATCACACATGTATGTCACAAAATGAATACACGTTTTAAATTTTAATTCCGAGACCCGTAATATTTTAAAGTTCGACTAATTTTATTAGCCGAAGCTACCTGAGATAGAATGACGACAGTCAAACCCTTCAAAAACATTTAAAAACCCTCTGTTCAATCCAATTTAGGCTTTAAATCTACATTTATAAGAGTCAATAAGATTTTGGTAAACTGTAAACTTAATTTACTAAGCTATTAAGCTTCTAGTCTTGCCAGTATAAAAACAACAATGCGATAAAAAATTATCGAATCGAAACTTGATCGGTCAAAACTTTTTAGAATGAAGTTATTTTAATATTGATGCTGGCGGATTGGTCTGTCAGGAAATGTTATATGTGTACCTTCTTAGGTTGAAGTACTACTACTGTCTTTGTACATATATTTTTTATATTAGAAAGAAAGAAAGAAAGAAAGAAAATATATTTATTTGTCCCGCACACAACGCAACTAGGTTTAAGTACTACTACTGTCTTTGTACATATATTTTTTATATTAGAAAGAAAGAAAGAAAGAAAGAAAATATATTTATTTGTCCCGCACACAACGCAACTAGGTTTAAGTACTTACTACTACTGTCTTTGTACATATATTTTTTATATTAGAAAGAAAGAAAGAAAGAAAATATACTTATTTGTCCCGCACACAACGCAAGAAAGTATTTTAGCATGAAACAACATTAGGTTTGATAACTAGGTAAGAAACTTAAATTTATGAAACTTAATAAGTATGTTGCGTGGGGGCAAAATTGTCTCACTCTCAGCAAAAAGCCGCACCAAACCTGAGTTTTGAACGGTGCGACACTGGTTTTCAGGTGAGGCCAAAGTGATATTACTTATCACTTCACATAAATATATGCGAAAATTTGCGCGTGCGTGTGTGTTATTTCTTCACGCTCAAACGGCTAGCGTTATTTGTTGAAATTTGACATAAAGGATAGTCTACGTGTAAATCCAGATACCTACCCTGGATTTACCCTGGATTTATCCTGGATTTACCCTGGATTTAGGTACTTTATGTTTCGAAAAAAGCCGATTACTTTCGTAAAAACTGCAAAAAACTGCTAGTCAACTCATCCCGCTCGAACTTATCCCGCGGGATCAGTTGACCTAATGAATCGGGCAACTGATCCCACTGATACATTATGTATGATTTGTATAGACACGTAAAAAAGTGTTTCGACATTAGATTTAAGAAAACAAATGCAACAAATAATAACTTATAAGTTTTTCTTTATAAAATGGAAGGATATGTGGGAGACCCTTACCCACTTACTTAAACAGAAAATATTGGTGAACATTTTCAAAGCTTTACCTAGTTTGGGGCTATACGTAAAAGAGAACTAAATAACTAATACTAAATTCTACAATTATACATTTGTATGTAAATATTTACACATAATACATTTTTACAAGCAACTAATATACTTAAATTCTTTAGTAAACCTATGTCCAGCAGTGGACGTCTAACTTGATGATGATGACTTTAAAATAGTTCTAGAACTTTCCACCCACACTGAGTATTTAAAATAAGTACCTAGGTACCTTTGTACTTCTACCCCGCAATAAATAAACGGTCCAATAAATACTCTATCGGTCATAGCAATAAAACACAACTTTATGTCAATGTTTAATTGCTATAGTGGAGTGGAGCCTTTATAGAGCTATTATAATACTCTCAATGTAAAATACTACTTAATATAAAGCTGTTAATCTTTTGTGGGGTCGAGAAATACCATTTGCGTAGTGGTGAATCTGCTTTCCGGAGCGTGGGTTCATATCTAACTTGTACCTTGTGTCAACGTTGTTCTTGTGACGTAGCTGGCTAAGTTGGCTAAGTTGGCTAAGTTGGCTAAGTTGTTCCTAACAGATCAACGAAGTTAAGCACTGTTCCGCGTAGTCATCATTTGGATGGGTGACCGCCAGTGGCAATTTCAACTGAGCGCTCCCGTGTTTCGGAAGGCACGTTAAGCAGTTGGTTCCAGCTTTTTCAAAGTTGTTAGGCCATGACAGAGGCCTTTGGGGGGCCTAGAAACTCTGTCACCATCGTTGGCCACTGACTCATACGAACTTACTCACTTTTATAAGAGATTAACGAAGAAAAGCAACGTTCCGCGAGGTAATCTTTTTGATCGGTGACCAATATCTTTGCTAACTTGATAAGAGAGCACGATCCTGCATATAATAGTAGGTAGTAACTGTTGACCGCCTTTTTTGTTTGCGTAAGAAAGTAGCCTATAATCTGAGTGCCAAATGTCATCTAAATCCGTTGGATCATTCTGAATTGAGTAACTAACTTAACAGAAACTAATCCATCCATACTTTTGCATATAAATATATTATAATAAGTTAGTAAGATGACGGAAGCCTTAGAGCTGCCTATATTATACTCTATCACCAAAGTAGACCTCGTTCCTACGAATTTACTTTTTATTGAATTTTCCATTCGATCTGGCAATATAATGTATTTTTAGTCAAAATATTATTTTGACGATGATTTTAATAAAATTTAATTATGACTCGTTTTACATTTTTGAAATGTTAGCATTCTAATAATGACCGGAAAGGTCAGCTTCGTGTGTTGAAGAAAATATTATTAGATATACTAGCTGACCCGCGCGGTTTCTGACATGACATGACAATTATTATTATTATTGTTATTACTTAGATACATATTAACATTAATCAAATCCAAAAAAATAAATATAAATGATCAGCTTTGCATGAATATTAATTTTATAAGCTATCATTATAAATCGTCACTAACAATTTTATTTATTATTAGGTACCAACATTATCATTTAATTCATGACATACTTACCTATCTATCTACTTTTTTACAAATACCGAATGTATAAACCTCGGCCTTTCTCCATGTTGCAATACCCTAATAACAGGGTTCATGTGTGATACTACTTATTCTGTAACAACTACATAATGTACCATATGACAGCAATAAATGTATTGATTGATTGATTGGTTTCACTCGCGTTATTTTTCCATATTTCTCCATGGACTCAAATATTTCAAGACCAAAATTAGCCAAATCGGTCCAGCCGTACATAACCTTTAGCGAAACGCACAGCAATCAATTTTTATATTTAAAGAAATTGACCTTTTCTAATAAAACTGTGTCTTTGATGAATCAACCCTTAAATTAAGGCAGGGTACCTAACAGATAAAATTAGATATCCACTGTTCCATTGTGAGGTGCCTTGTCAAATTGGTTTGAACCCAGGTATTTAGAATCGGGAGGCGGGCTCACTACCACTAGACCACCAGTGCTCTCGATCAGGAAATTAACGAAACGGGGAAAATGAAAATATATATCACCGCAACATTTGAATTGGAAATATAATCGACGAACAAAAATAGACTTCAAATCAATAAGTGAACCGGTGAGATATTTATAGAGATGTACCCTTTTTATGACATTTATTTGAAACATCGATGATTTTTATATTTAGACCATACAGCTTGCAGAACCGATAACCACTAGGAAATAGATTTCTCGAGTAGCAAACACGAGCTGTACGAGCATGTATAGGATAGCCCCTCACTTGATGGAGTGATGACTAGGTTGCAGGAAGTCGGTGGATGGTGAAGTATCAAGATCAGTCGTAATGGCGCTTATTCGGGGACCATCCCCGAAGACACAGCCAAAGTCAAAAGAGCTTTAGTCTTTATTCAATAAAATAACAAGGGTCACTTTGCAACGTCTTACATTACAAGCTAGATGTCCAGCAGTGGACGGCTGATAATATGATGATGATGGTGATTTTTTTTATAATTAGACGAACTTATCTAGATAATAAAATCAACTTGCCTTCAAGTGTGGTGGGCGATTGCACGGTTGAGTAGCGGAGAGCTTGCGAATACAGTTCCCGTTGCGAGACGAAAAAAAACGATCTAAGTTCCATGATTTTATCGATACGAACCTAATATAATATTATCGATAGCTTCCAGCACTACATCCCTTAGGGTTGTCAGCTTACTAAGTAATCGGCCATTATCTCAATCGATTCTACCCACTGACTGTCCACCGAATCAGAATTAACTTGCGACAACCCTAAATTGCGACAGCTCTCAAATATTTTATGTACATTGCTGCTATAAAACGAATTAGTAAAATACTGTAGTAGCAAGACAGCAATGTAAACTGTTTTAGCGATCTTGACTAGATCGCTCTTGGTTTTAACAAAGACATTAACATGGCTAACCTTTAGGGCAATGTAACGGAGTATAATTGATTCCAAAAAGGTTTTTAGGGTTCCGTTATATTAAAAAATTCTTTCATAATATGACAAAATAATAAATCAAGAAAACTATGTTATGAGCACAGGTATTTTGAAAATTCGCAGACGACTGGGTGTGACCTTATGATTGAAAAAAAAGGCTTTATAAATGTAGATATGTAAGATTATAGAAATAGTTGTAAAATAGAGTCGTTTGCACTATTTTAGCTGAACTGCGCTTAGTTTCAAACAGTTTAAAATCTCAGTTTTCATACAGTTTGACAGCATTTGAACAGTTTGAACAATAAATCGAACCTCAACCGAAAAGTTATAGAACGAAAACTGTACCCTTATTTTCTCTGTCGAAATTATCTGCTAGGCGGAACACTCGAGGGTGGCCCGACTCGCACTTGATCGTTTTTTTTATACGTTTGGTTGAGTCGATCGTTATTATGTGACGTGGGTAAAGATTGTTTTATTAAGCTTTATAAATTGCCGCCAAGTTATCAAATATACTTACCTACTTAGAAAAGCACCATTAAATGGTTATTAGTTAATGGCTTGATATTTTTATAAAGATATAATCATAAATCATAATCATACATATAAACACATAATTAATAGGAATATCATACAAAACTGGTCGCCTGTTTTGTTTGCATATACATATAAGGTCATTCATTAACAACCTGACAAACTTAAGGGGTAGGTTCCACACATTAAAAAAAATACTTGTACTTGTTTTTGTTTTTTTATATAAATAAAAAAATTACGTAATTCTGCTTAATAATTAGTTATCCTTGTTAGAAATCGAAAAGGCAGCGCTCGGCACGTGTCAGTGACCCGCGCGTCAATGAACCACGGGTCAATAACCCGCGCGTCCTTGACCTGCGCGTGTCCTTGACCCGCTACGGGCGCGCACACTGGAATATTTCATTATTAAGTCGCTTAACTCGATTCCCAACAATGATAAATAATAATTGAGCGGAAAAACGTAATCGGTTTTTTTTTGTTTACTTGGGATTTTTAAGTCAAAATATACATAAAAAAAAAATATAGGTACATATATTATTTTTTTTATGTGCCGAACCTATCCCTTAAGTTGTCAGGTTGATAATGAATGACCTTGTATAACCATTACATCATTATTCCAACGTACCTAGTTGTTTTTTTTTCTTATTCGAACTATTTTGACGTTTAGACATGTGACACACACAGCCATGCCCTCAAAACTCAGATAAAATTATCTACACATTGTTTTGTCTATGACTGTTTTTTTTTATACATAAAAGTGGCAACCAAGCGTGCGGCCCACAAGATGTTAAGCGGTTTCTGCAGCCTATGGTCGCTTGCAATACCAGAGGTATCATTCACGGGTTGCCACTCTGAGACGGAACTTCGAAAGTCTCATGTGCCTGTAATTTCATCGGAAACCATACCCTTCAAACCGGAACACAGCAAATTCTTGCAATGATTGCTTACATTTTCCATGTACCGAATATTTAGGTACTGGTGTTTATGCCCGACACTTGCCGCGAAATCTTTGGCCCCATCCTAACCCTCCTGGGCAGTCGGCTAAAAAACTCAAAAAATCAAAGTCAAACCATAAATCAAAACAAAAATTTAAAGAAAGAACAAAAACAATGGCCGCCAATTAACCGCGAAAACTTAAATATCAGGGTAAACTCGATTCTGGACTATTGGAGCTAAACAGACAAAGGGTAGAGCGGGGTCGGACTACGCCCAGGCCCAATTATTTAGACACAATTAGCCACCCTTCCCGAAGTCACAAAAGGTAGAAAAACTCCTCTCATTAATTACGTAGTACGACCTGAGAGCATATATCTCGAGAGATGTCAAGCTAAGGTACTTTATGCATTTCCCTCTGCCAAAGTATTACTCTGTGGCCAAAGCCTCATCACCTTTGTCCTTTGACGTAGCTGGCTAAGTTGTTCTTAACAGATCAACGAAAATAAGCACTGTTCCGCGTAGGCACTATTTGGATAGGTGACCGCCAGTGGCAATTTCAACTGAGCGCTCCCGTGATTCGGAGGGTCCCAGCTTTTTCAAAGTTAGGCCATGACAGAGGCCTTCGGGCTGCCTAAAAACTCTGTCACTAGTTGGCCACTGGTGTCGATTTCGCTGTAACATTTTCTAAGCTAAACGTGACTACTAATTGTTGCCGTCCTTTTCTAATGAATTAAAATATAAAAGGCCGCGATTATTTTAGTTAGCTAAGTTTAAAAAATGCTACAACAGAATCGATGCCACTGACTCATACGAACTTACTTTATTTAGTACTTACTTTCTTCTTTTATTAATTTCTAGTTTACTGTCTTTACAAATTTAATAATGAGTAACTATGAGTCAAAAAATATACTCGAAATAAACAGATTTTATTTATTTTTATTTATTATTTAGTTCATACCGGCGCGCTCTATGCTATGTTGTTACTCAGGATCCTGGCTGAAGTTGGAAGGCACTTTGTTATAAAGCCATTCTGGAGACACGGCTCGTGGAAAGTGTACGTTTCGTTTGTTTGTACAGCTTTTTGTAAACTGGCAAACAGAAAAATCTAAATAATGTAATAAAAAAAAATAGTCTAATAAGGTGTGTAATTATAAAATATTATAACATCAGATAAACATAGATTTCGGATGAACTAGGTAGGTACTAAGTGAATAATGACGAGGTGGAAGAGTGCCTTTGAGAAGTCAAACTACTAGTCAAGAGTAGTAGAGTTCTTTGTGATAGAGCTCGTCCGGGGAAGGACTACCGCCATACCTATTTCTGCCGCCAAGCAGCAATGCTCGCATTGCTGTGTTCCGGTTCGAAGGGTATGGTTTCCGGTGAAATTACAGGCACATGAGACTTTCCATCTAACGTCTCAGAGTGGTAACACGCAAGTGATATCTATGATGTTGCATGCGTACATAGGCTACGGTAACCGCTGACCATCAAGTGGGCTGTACGCTTAGTTGCCACTTCAGTAGTATAAAAAAAAAAACATCAGATAAACATAGATTTCGGATGAATAGGTAGGTACTAAGTGAATAATGACGAGGTGGAAGAGTGCCTTTGAGAAGTCAATTTTGAATTTTCCGTTTTGGAATTTAAATAAATTGATTCCATGGTTTGAAAACACGAGTTCACGATCGCTTTAGAGAATGACCTACAACAAAAAATAATCATCTTTTTTTTTACATTTTTTACATTTTTTTAAATCAAATCAAAAAGCATACAGTCGAATTGAGAACCTCCTTTCTAAAGTCGATTTAAAATAAGTAGGCCATGATAAGTATTATAGAAAATAGCAATCACCTATCAGTACCCGTGTTCAACTAATCCGATGATGGTGTTAACAAACACCGTTTGCAGTGTTTTTATAACGGCATTAGATAAGTCTATTAAACGGTAGTGATCGCGCTAATCCCAGCTTGCCTCGTAATACGGTCAAGCGTGATCCGAGAGTTTATTGCAAGGGTTCATAAATGGTTTTTAGCCCCCGACGCAAAACGAGCTGTGTTTATAAGTTTGACCGCTTGTGTGTCTGTCTGTCTATGTCTGTGGCACCCGATTTGAATGTGTTTTTTTAATTTGAAAGCAGGGTTTCCAGCGATGGTTTTTAAACATCTTATCAAATTCGGTTCAGTTCAGTCGTTTCAAAATAATCAGCTTATGAGAAGTAGAACGGTTATTTGCCAAAGTATCTACTCGTAATCGACTTTTGGTCACTTCATGACTTACCTAAGTACGACTTATGAGTCAAGAGTGAGTCAAAATTGCAGCTCTATTCGATGTGGGTTCGATTTCAACCCAGGACAATGATTTTGTGTGATATACATAATATGAATATTTCTTATTCAAAAGTATTGTTTACGTTTCAAAGTAATCCTTGTGATTTTATTGAATAAAGCTCTTTTGACTTTAACTTTGACTTTGTTTTTTAACAAAAAAGTTCCTTAATTTATTCTATCGTTTCAAATTACAAGCTTTGCTTAGTTTGCGGCTAGATGGCGTTGTGTAAAAATGGTCAATATTTATTTAAAGTTAAAATTATTGCGGTTCTTATAGTTCTGATAGCTAGTTCTAAGCGAATTGATAACTGCTTTTTTAAAAAGGTAAAAAAGAGCTAAGTGTGCCATCCATTCTTATCTCTAGCTAATTGATTGGGGATACGTGAATAGATTGTGTTACATTACTTACACTATCGACGGTGTCACACTAAGCCGCGTTGGCGTGTACACTAATAGACTTAAGCCACAGAACAGATATTAATACTACGTACCTAAGCGCGAGTTTAACAGATTTGTTGAGGTTCTGTACAAAAAAGGTTTTAACCTACGAAAAACGAAGAATGTAAAAAAACATAGCTATTTATGAAAGAGGGGTTAGTATTTTCGAATGCTTACGTATACGCGCGGGTTATTGACTCGTGGGCTATTGACGCGCAGGTCATTGACACGCACCGCGCATTCCCGCCTCGATTCCCAACAAGGATAACTAATAATCGACCAAATAAACTTTATCAATTTACTCGAGGTTTTTAACACAAAATGTGTACAAAAAAAAGTTACACGTGTACTTATTTTATTTTTATGTGTTAAAATAATACCTTAAATATTTTGGACTAATAATAAAAGACCCTATATTTGTTGACGCTGACACCGTCTAATTGAATTAGGTAATAATAAAATTATTAGGGTTCATGTACTCACTTGCAGCTACATTATTTTAGACCTAAGCTAAATGTACATTGTGCAGAATAAATGAATATGAATATGAATATTATCTGGTTCAGATGGTACCAGTTTTGCTTAATTAAGAGCTAGATGGTAAAAACATGTCCTCCAATTTGTATTTACCTATGCAGACTTCTACATTATGTAAAAAATTTTTAGAAGCATTTCAATCGAAATTGACTGATATGACAGATAGTTCCAAAATAGTTTCGATATCAAACCATTTACGGTAAACCAATCTGATACAACACGCATCCATTAAATTAGTAGCTGACAATTACTTAGCTGATAACTTTTATGGCGATAAGGATTTGGCAGTACCGATTAGGTCCCCATCATGTGCGCTTGCAAGCAAAAGAAGTCTTTCCTCATAGAAGACATTCTACGCGATACAACGAAGAAAAAACCTTATAGAAACCTTAGTAATGAACCCAGCAAACCCTTTTACTGCAGGAAAGAGACACACATAGAAAGTGTGAAGAGCGTTGACGAAAAACCACCGAAAGCAACCTTACAAAACGAAAACTTAAAATTCAACGGAGTGACCGAAGTACAGCATGATAAACTGAGCAAAGTGAACCTGGAAACCAGACGGAACACCTACCCCATCCACCCAACAGCAATAAAGCCTAACTACCCCTGGAATTATAGAAAACCTGTGGAGTACCTAGGACCTAGGCAGTTCAGTTACTATAGTGATCCTTTACTAAACACAAGTCTTTTAAGAAATCAGTTGGCGAATAGATTTGTGTCACATCCACTTTCGATACGGCAAGCTTATGGATACGAGAGAGGTAGGTAAACTTTTTTTAAATATATTTTTATTTTTAAACAATTGTATTTTATAGCTCACCAAACGTTACTTTGACGATCAATGTGGCGCGGTGGGCGAAGGTCCGCCTGCGAGGCGGAGGTTGCGGGTTCGATTCCCGCCTTGGGACAAATGTTTGTAGGATCTGCAAATATTTGTTCCAGGTGTTCTGGGTGTTTGCTATGTATAATAAAAAATATCTATCTATGCATTGTATTGTATTAAATATACATATATCAGTCATCTAGTACCCACACAGCAGCTTACCTTGGGATAGATGATGCTGTGTGGATTGTCCAGCATTATTATTAATTAATCTGTCAGAAAATCCGAGTTTCAAAGATGTGCGACAGGATTGAGGACCCACTTTTAAAAACCGTGCAAAACAAGTTCATAATTATTGAGGATTTAGTCAAAAATAGTAAAAACTTGAAGCAAAAGTCCATAAACTTCATAAAAGTGATTTAGAGAAGATATGACCAATCCTCAATCCTGACGCACATTTTCAAAATCTTCTACGTACCTAAGCTTTAATAATGAAGTATTAGATATCTTACATAACATCCGAATACTGAAAAACGTATTTATGTAAGTATATTTTGGACTTTACGACCTCGATGGGTGCGCCGAGAGGTTGTGGGTTCGATTCCCGCTGCACTGCAAAACAAAATGTTTGCTTGATTCTTGGTTTGCGAATATTTGTTTCGTTCCGGGTTTGTGTTTCTCGTAAATAATTAAATAATAATTAAAATAATTAATTAATTCATATATTTAGTTTTTGACGTTTCTCTATACGATTTTGGTTACTCTGTGATTTTGGAGACCGACATCTCAAATAGTAGGTTATTTTTGTTTTTATAGTGTTAACCATCACACTAAATATTATCTTATCCCAAAAAATATTTTGCCTTAACTGGGATTTGAACCCGCAACCACCGCTTGTTACGCGGGCGCTTTACCAATTGAGCTATCGAGACATATCTCACTTGGACGAAATAATCATTGAGATGTTTCCGGCTCGAAGCGCCGATAGCTAATTGAATAAGTAATGCGACACCTCTCGTCAATGAACTAAATTAACTTTAGTCATTGAACTGGGTTGGATAACTGCAACGTTTCCCCTGTAGGTTGAGCTATCGGCACTTCGAGCCGAAGACATCCCAATTTCGTCCAAGCGCCCGCGTATCAAGCGCTGGTTGCGGGTTCAAATCCCGCTTGAGGCAAAATATTTTTTGGGATATTATAATCAATCTTTATCTCAAATAGTGGGCTTGAATTTGACATTAATAATTAATTAAGACCTTATTATTATTATTAATTTCTATTACATTTATTTAATTTAGTAGCCATTCAGGAGGTATCAGCATTAGAGCGAACATTATCACGGACTTGGAATCGAACCCGCCTTACTCTTCAACGCGATCGGTATTGGACAAGTATTGGATTATGACATTTCGTACATTTGACAGCTAAGTTAGCACCAAATTCAACCTTGTTTTCAGGAGTACAAAAATTTGATAGCAGTAAATAGAAATTGAGATTGGATTGGAATTGTCATTGAATTCAAGAGTAAGCCACCAGAGACGCTCTTGAACGCGATTGGTATTGGACAAGTATTGGATTAAGATATTTCGTACATTTGACAGCAAACCTAGCGCCAAATTCAACTTTATTTTCATGAGTGTAAAAATTTGACAGTCAGTAAATTGAAATCGGGATTGGATCGGCATTGTCATTGGATTCAAGAGTAAGGCACCTGTTCTGTGGCTATAGGAACAAAGTTACCGCTAACTTTATAAATAACTTAGATTTTATATGACTGTTATCGATACTAACTAAACAAACATAGATATTACGTGATTAAACGCCAATTCGACGATGAACTGATAAAATCCACATTATTTGGACTATTGAATCACCCAATTTTCGAATATCTTATCTAAAATTACGTCAAAACACTTTATTATAGGCTCTGCGTACTAACACAGAAATTATTTTACAACAGTTTAGGTATTTTATTAATACATTTTTCTTATCTAGCAATATACCCTACATAAACTGATTAATTTATTAGAGGTACCTAATGCTTGACTGTATTGCAAGCATGGATTAGTGCGATTATGTACTGTGTGTGTACAAAGATTATGTTCTCTGTTGCGTAGGTACATAGGAGGTAGTAGGTCTCTATTGCTAGTTAATGCAATGACAAAAAAATAACCTATGCATTATTGAGTACCTACCTACTAAGCATAAGACAGTTGTCTCACTGCGGGCGACAGGCGAACTATTTGAGGGTGTCAAAGTCAAAGTAAAAAATGATTTATTTCAATAAAATCACAAGGGAGTTTCTTTGGTCATTTTGCCGGTACGACATGTTCCTCCCATTTTAATTGTTTTTCTCGAGTTATTTTAAGTTTTATTGTGTAAACTTGGTGGCAGTTTAACCAATACGGCTCGTAGTCTTGGCACAAGTGTGAGTGATTTAAATGGAAGGGTGATGTTGGTTTGTAATTTGGTCGAAGATTCTCCTAAAAAATTTTGAAAGGACGCCATCTATTCTTTCAAAATGTTGTTCGTCAAATTCAAAATTCGAACTTGTTCGTCTTTGATGTATACGTCGACACTACTTGACACAGGCAATATTGTCTAAACAGACAGACTGCCATAAAAAAAAAGGAAAAAAAAAAACAAGGATCATTTTGAAACGTCTTAGAGCTAGATGAATTTACGCCAGTTTCACGCGCCCCAGCCTAGAAGAATCTGGTGTATTTATTTATTTGGCTACAACCTTGCTCATTGCCAGTCGAACTCTGTCACCTGTGCCCGCGGTGAGACATCTGAATACTGATGGTGGTCTAGTTCGTTCGTTCGTTCGTATGAGTCAGTGGCCAACTCTGGTGACAGAGTTTCTTGGCCGCCCGAAAGCCTCTGTCATGGCCTAACAACTTTGAAAAAGCCGGGACCAACTGCTTAACGTGCCCTCCGAAGCACGGGAGCGCTCAGTGAAATTGCCACTGGCGGTCACCCATCCACATGATGACCCCGCGGAACAGTGCTTAACTTCGTTGATCTGTTACGAACAACTTAGCCAGCTACGTCACGAGAGGTGGTCTAGTGATAGCCCTGCCTTCTGTCTGATTCTAAAGTTGTGGGTTCGAAGCCGGTCGGCACCAGTGGTTTTTTTCTATTAGAAAAAAATATATCTAGTGCCTGTCCTTGCTAGACTTGCCTAATCCGTGTCATGGACTTTCATGGATTAAGCAAGTCTATTTCTAGGAAGATAACCTGTAGTAAGTAGTTAGGTCTATCTATTTTAAACCATTAAAATAGATTAAAATTATCAATAATTATGATTAAAACATTGAGGATATTAGGTATTACCTACATTAATTTTGTGATTAAAGTATTGGCCTAATATAATAATGCACTAAGATAAAATAATAGATAAATAGTAGAGATATAAGAAAATTCGCGAATAATAAATAATCTCATCCAATAATTAGGTATAAGTAATGCTTAATTTAGTAACGCGGATCGAATCCATAATGAGGAAATCCTTAGAAGAACCAAGGTCACCGACATAGCTCTTAGAATTAGTTAGTTGAAGTGGCAATGGGCAGGCCATATAGCTCGCAGAACCGATAACCGCTGGAGTATAAAGGTTCTCGAGTGGCGACCACGAACTGGAAAACGAAGTGTAGGACGCCCCCCTACTCGATGGACGGATGACAGGAAGTCTGTGGACGGTGAAGGCTCGAAATCGGTCGTCATAGCGCTCTTTGGAGGAGGTCTATGTCCAGCAGTGGACGTCTATCGGCTGATATGATGATGATGATGAATGTAGTAAACCTAAATGAATATTGGCGGACAGCTTCAGATAAGTACATCAGTGTTTCATTTCGTATCCAGCCGGTACAAACTGCTGCAGCTGGTGGGGTCTGGGCGGGCGGCGCAAGGGCGGGCAGGTGCGCTTCACGGCGGCCCAGACCGGCGCGCTGGAGCGCCGCTTCGGGGCCAGCAAGTACCTCAGTCCTGACGAGAGGCGCGCCCTCGCCACCACGCTACGACTCACTGACAGACAAGTAAGAACTTTCACTTTATTTAGGACTAGCAGTCCGTCCCAGCTTGAAACCCGGACGCCGCGGACGCCCGGACGGCCGGACGCCGCGGGGGTGCAATGAAAACCCACCCGTACGAAGCCGGGGCGGGTCGCTAGTAATAAAAATAGCTTGTGTTACTCAGGGTCAGGGATAATGTAGCATTCTAATGGTGAAAGAATTTTTGAAATTGGACCTGTAGTTTTTAAAACAAAATACAAAATTTATATACCTATTAACTACAAAAATACAAATCTTTCCTCTTTATAATATCAGTATAAAAGTACCTTTAAATAATAAACAAGTTAAGTGACTAGCGTGTAATTGTGATTGTGACTAAGTAGCACTGGTGGTCTAGTGATAGTCCCCCCGCCTTCCGATCCTAAGGTCGGTGCCAATCTTACACCAATGGATTTTCCTATTAATAAAAATTATGAGCGCAATGCCAGTGCGAGGAAACCGGCATGTCCAAGAACTAAAAATTCAAGACTGCCATCCACCTATCCGCATTGGCATTGGGTGGATTAAGACCCAATCACACTCACTCGAGAGTAACCATTGTCCCAGCTGTGGAATTAGAAGGCTGTCATGATGATTTACGACCTAGATAACTAATTTTTTCTCTTCAGGTAAAGTTGTTAGGCCATGACAGAAGCTTAAAATATGTCACCAGAGTTGGCCACTGACTTAAACGAACATACTTTTCAGGTAAAGACCTGGTTCCAGAACCGACGGGCCAAGTGGCGGCGAGCGGCGCCCGACAGCGCTGACGCGGGGAGCCCGACCTCCGCCGAGGGCTCCGACGACGATATACACATCACTGAAGCGTAACCACGCCACATCATGGTGACAGATTTTAAGAGTAGTAGAGTTCCCTGTGATAGAGCTCGTCCGGGGAAGGACTACCACCATACCTATTTCTGCACATGAGGCTTTCGATCTTAGCCTCATGGTGGCAACCCGCGAGTGATACTTCTGGTATTGCAAGCGTGCATAGGCTGCGGTAACCGCTTACCATCTTGTGGGCCGTACGCTTGGTTGCCACTTCAGTTGTATAAAAATAAAAACATCACACGCGTGAACCACGCCGCGTGAGCAACATCGCGTGAACCACGCCGCTTGAAACCCGACCAAGGACTTTTTATATCAAAAGTCCTTGAACCTGACTGACCCTGGTCTTGATTAAATGTACTTAGATTTTGATGCTGTAGTTTTTTTGTCAACATTAGTGTCACCTAGTGGCTGGTGATAGAACTCTTTAGCCTTTCGGTGGAGACTATTCCTATTTCTGCCGCCAAGCAGTAATGCTCCCATTGCTGTTCTGGTTCGAAGGGTATGGTTTCCGGTGAAATTACAGACACATGAGACTATAATTCTACATCTCAATGTGGCAACGCGCCAGTGAGCCCGACCTCCGCCGAGGGCTCCGACGACGATATACACATCACTGAAGCGTAACCACGCCACATCATGGTGACAGATTTTAAGAGTAGTAGAGTTCCCTGTGATAGAGCTCGTCCGGGGAAGGACTACCACCATACCTATTTCTGCACATGAGGCTTTCGATCTTAGCCTCATGGTGGCAACCCGCGAGTGATACTTCTGGTATTGCAAGCGTGCATAGGCTGCGGTAACTGCTTCCCATCAAGTGGGCCGTACGCTTGGTTGCCATTTTAGTAGTATAAAAAAAACAAGATGGCTTTCCTTCAAGAAGTTTTAGGTTACCTTCATTACTACATAAACTGTGTTTTATTTTCGTTTGGAATAGAGTAAAGAAATCACCACCTAACGATTATAATATTAAATATTATAATCGTTAGGCTCAAATTTTGAGCCTTTACGTAGTAAAAATTGCTTTGTCTATACCCGCTTTCATAATGGATGGGTGACCGCCAGTGGCAATTTTAACTGAGCGCTCCCGTGATTCGGAGGGCACGTTAAGCAGCCGGTCCCGGCTTTTACAAAGTTGTTAGGCCATAACAGAGGCCTTCGGGCGGCCTAGAAACTCTGTCACCAGTGTTGGCCACTGACTCATACAAACTTATTTACTCACATTCATAATTCCAAGATAGGTACCTACTTAAAATGGAAATTCGTTTAAGAAAACATAATATGCTAGCAAGGTACAATAAAATAGCTCAACTACAGCAGACACAACTACAACCAGAATTAATTAAAAAATACTTTATTTTTTTATAAAACAATCAAGGGAAAACCTCAAAACCAACAAACTTTAAACTTCATTATAAAACGGACAGAAAAGATATACCTTTACTTTTATTTACACATACATTTAAATAAAATATATTTAGGCCTAGAGCGTCTTGTATAACTACTCACCTTATTTAGGTACACATTTTTAATCATGAGACATATCCAGTACCAGTCAAAATCAACTTTATATGATGCTAATTCTATAGCCAGCCATCATAATAGTTATTCATTATAAGTTAAGAATATTTAAGGAACAAGTTCTACACATTAAAATATTTATTTTTATGTACGTTTTTTTTTTACACTAAGGTTTTTCCTAAGTTTTTTTTTAATATTGAACACATTTGAACAAATATTGAACTTCTTCACATTGAAGCGAAATTATAAAACACACAGGAGCAGTAAGTACGCATATACCCTATTCCTTACATTGTATACGATTATAGTATTCTAACACCTTCAAATTAATGTAATCATAAATAAGTTATTTACACCAGAAGTTATCTAAACAGAAAATATTAGTTCACTACAAACAAATGTCATTTGTGCTTAAAATCTAACTTTTTCTAAAACAACAATAGACACATTACAGTTTATTTACTCTACGCCATATACGTTCATTTTATATTGACGGCTGACATGCCACTTTAACCACATCAGGGGTATTTTGAAACTGTCGGAAAGCCATTCCTTCGGTATCGGATTCTTTCCGACGGAGATTCCGTAATTCGAAATTCGAAAACGTTCCTGACAAAATCGAAGTTTCCGACCCGACATCTTTCTGACAGTTTCAAAGTACCCCTGCAGAAGAGCAATTTCTAATATAAGTAAAAGAAGACGAAGAAGTACTAAAAAGAAGTTTCTCCCCCTTAAAAAAACAACTAAGTTGGAACTGACTAGAAAATTAAACGTTGGTTATTAATGGAACAGGCCTTTTTAGAAGAGCTGTTTATACAAATAAAATAAAAAATACTACCTTTGTACCATGCTACATTTTAATCTGTTTAGTCGTTTGAGCGTTATGCGATTACAAAAAAACATCATAACTTTCGCCTTCACAATATTATTAGTAGGTGATTTGCAAAGAAAAGGTGATTTCGGTATGTTCTGCACTACATACATAAATAGCAGTTGTTCTATTATTATATTAAGTTTTGATTTTAGTAATAATTCGTAGATTGTATTAAAAACCGTAATTTCGTTTTAGTAAACATTATTATAAAAATGAAACATGACATGTCAGACGTCAGAGTAAAAGAAACGGACGAATACAGTGCAAGTACATTAACATTAACCTATGTCATACAGGATATCAAAAATAATAAAATATTGGATATTTCAGGTGTAGGTATACTCTAAAGATCACAATTCACAACATTTATGGATAAGGCAGTGTCTACCAACCCACTAACGGATCGTTAAGCTGGTCACATACAAACATTGATTCGTCAATTAACCATATCCGAGTTGTGTAACTAATTTGAGCACCATAGACAACGGTTCTGTCTTTTCTATGTACAGAGGAGACAATAGAAAAATAACATTCGTTCAAACAATTTAGCTATGGTGTATATGCTCTATGGCTGGTTTCTTTTCTAGTCTAGTGTTGTATTTATTCATGGCTCCTGTAAGGATTGCATGAGATTTGTAGACAATGTTTTTTGTAAGCTGTCTCAATTTGTTTTTTGATAAATAAAACTTTTTTTACTTTGACTCTACAGATGTAGACAAAAATGAATGACTGTCAAATTTTGTCTTCGTTTGTCTACATTTCTGTAGATAAAAGTATTGTCTATGATGCACTTGCTAGCTATAGGGTCTTTATTAGTGACCTATTAAACGTAACTTGAACTGTTTTGTATTAACAGTAGTTCTAAATTATCGCTGCAAATATAGGTACGTCATTAACCTCTAAAGGTATTATGACACTGGTTCGGGCTTAAGTTTTGTTTTTCTTGTCATGCATCCAATAAGCACTGGTGGTCTAGTGATAGTGACCCCGCCTTCCGATCCTAAGGTCGTAGGGTCGAATCCGGTCGTGCACCAATGATTTTTTCTATACGAAAAAATGATCTGCGCAATGCCAGTACTTTCATACGTTGAAGGTAAACATCGTGATGAAAGCGGCATGTCCAAGAACTAAAAATTCGACATGTGCCATCCACCAATCCGCATTGGGTCCGCGTGGTGGATTAAGTAAGACCCAATCACTCTCGCTTGAGAGTAGGCCATTGTCCCAGCATGCTGTCATAATGATCCAATAAACCTAAAGATTAGAGCAGCGATAATTTAGGACTACATTACCTTTACGTAGAAACTCGTAAACATGTCATGTAGATGGCAATTTGTACGGGCTTTGACAGCGCGAGAAAACTGCGCAAAATCCAACCAAGTTCACAGTTGGTCGATACGTTTACTATACGATTGTCCTGGACCCGCAGTGCAGCTGAAAGGTGTGCACTGCACTGCACTGCAGTGCACTGCACTGCGCCTAGTCCTGGCGGCGCAGCTGTCCGCGCGCGCGCCAGGCTGCCAGCAGCGCGCGGCTCACGTGCAGCTGGAACACGTGCACCTGGGACGCCAGCAGCACAAACGCGTACCACAGCACACCGTACGGGTAGCCCTGGAAATTGACATACATATTCTATATCATAATTCTATATTTTTTTATTAAACAAAATAAAATATGTACATAATTACATTACATTACAAAATATACAAAATACATATGAAATAGTTGAGCCATATAAAGACCGTTACAAACGACCTATAGATAGCTCAACTGATCATATATATTCTATATCAACAGGTCATCATAGCTTTTTGAAGAGAGGTCATCCAATCTTAAACTGAAGCAGGATTGATAATATTTTATTATTATATAGTTTTTATATTCTTTAAATTTTTCATATGGTAAAGACGTAATTTTAGTGATCTGTAATCATGACTATCCCATTGACTCTCATTCCAAATACACACCTGATGATGATGACAGCCTTCTAATGTCCCCACTGCTGGGACACTGGCCTACTCTTAAGCAAGAGTGATTGGGTCTTGTGGCACACGTCTTTCGAACATACAGTTCTTGGACTTGCCAGTTTCATCACAATGTTTTCCTTCACCCACTGACATTGCGCACTTAAATTTTTCCAATTGAAAAATCCATTGGTGCACAACCAATTCGAACCTGACCTTAGGATAGGAAGGCGGGGTCACTACCACTAGACCACCAGGGCTTTTTTTTTTATTGTTTGTTCCGCCGTTTGTTTCTCCGACATGAAGGTCGGAGACATTTTCAGGCTAACATATTGTAAACTTAATTACTGTTTAATCAGATAATTTGAACGATCAGCACAATCTGCGTCTGGTCGTATGGAATTAAGGGGGGAGGGGGATGACGACAAGTCAGGTAAGTAGGTAAATGTAAGACTATTAAAATTAAGATGTAGGTAGGGGTTTTTTTTCTTTTTTTTTTATAACCACCAGGGTTCAATACACACCTGCCAGCTCACAATATCCAGTTCAGCCTCATCATCCTCATCATAGGTGAGATACCGCCACACGTCCGCACAGTAGTACACCACACAGTACAGCAGCGGACCGAGCCCTAGCACCGTGATGCCGAGCATGTATCTCTTCAGATGCTTTATGTTGTTCCGCTTGATGGCAGACAGTCCGAGGAACGAGAGGAGGAGGGAGAAGCACCAGATGTACTCCCACCAGAGGGGCTGCAACAATGTTATCATGACAATGACAGCCTTCTAATGTTCCCACTGCTGGGACACTGGCCTACTCTCCAGCGTGAGTGATTGGGTCTTAATCCACCACGCAGACCCAACGGATTGGTGGATGGCACATGTTTCGAATTTTTAGTTCTTGGACATGCCGGTTTCCTCACGATGTTTTGCTTCACCGTATGAGAGACTGGCATTGCGCACATAAATTTTTCTTTGCTTAAAATCCATTGCACGACTGGATTCGATCCCACGACCTAAGGATCGGAAGGCGGGATCACTACCACTAGAGCACCAGTGCTCTAATGTTGTAGTATTTAGTATTTATTTATTTACTTTAACTAGATTTTTTATTTGTTCTGATCATCCTCGATCAGTTGATGGACTATAAGCGGATGAGTTGGATGTTTCTCTGGCGTTTGGATCCGGGTTTCCCTCATTATTGGAGGTTGTCCAGGATATGGCTTCTTTTCAAGCGGCATGTGGTACTCGGGTTATCTATGAGTGCCCTTGCAAGTGGGTTAGTGTGACTTTTCAAGCGACCCAAGTATTTGCTTCCTCTCAGTTTTATTTCTTCGTCCACTGTAGGGACTTCCAGGTACTCATGTATCTGATCGTTTGTTGTGAACCATGTGCCATTGACTAGAGTTCTTAGGATTTAGTTTTGGGCTCGTTGTATGATGGCGCGGTTGGATTTGCAGGTAGTGCTCCATATATGTACCCCGTAAATCCATACATATGGACTTAACCAAAATAGATTTTAACTTTTAACTTTTCTTTTTAATTCTAATTACCTATAACCTCGGTTTAGAATTAGAATTAGACCTCGGAGTTGCATAGTGAACTGAAAGTCAACACAGTCACCGAAGAAAGCTTTTTTCTTCCAAATAAGAAGAATTAAGAGCAGTAGAGTTCTTTGTGATAGAGCTCGTCCGGGGAAGGACTACCACCATACCTATTTCTGCCGCCAAGCAGTAATGCTCGCATTGCTGTGTTCCGGTTCGAAGGGTATGGTTTCCGGTGAAATTACAGGCACATGAGACTTACCATCTAACATCTCAGAGTGGTAACACGCAAGTGATATCTATGATGTTGCATGCGTACATAGGCTACGGTAACCGCTGACCATCAAGTGGGCCGTATGCTTGGTTACCACTTTAGTAGTATATAAAAAAAATAAAAAAAAAATACAAGGAACTCCTAAATGTACATACAAACTGCCTGGCTGCACAGCTAACTATTACCAGCTACCCAAAGAGACTATGCAGAGAGCACAATCATGGAATTAGATGAAACATGAATACTGAACAAAAAGAGAAATGTACTTGAGACTTTAGATCCATTTCTCAAGGTGGCAATGCGCAAGTGATATACCTGATGTTGCAAGCATATGTTTTAGTGGTATAAAAAAAGTGGTGGAAAAGTGGTGGTGGTTTCCTTTTATAATGCACACAACTAAGCATGCTTAGAATGTACTCTGTTTACTTTGGTTTCCAAACTACAAGCATTTCTCACCGGTGGTATTTGTAGCTCTTCAATCTCTAGTATGAATATGTCAAGCTTGTCGAGGATGTCTGCGGAGAGCTTCGTCAGCATCACCAGGAACATCACATGGTGGAAGAACATGCAGTACTTTAGGCGGGATTTGTTGAGTGCACTGGAATTGAATTATAATAATTAGTAAATTAATAAAAACCTTAGCACTAATAAACCTCACAAAATGATATCACAAAATGTTAACAGCCAACATAAGCCTAGATCTGCTGTTCTCGCGGAGTGGGGCTGGTGAACATACAGGTTCATAATGAACCTACTTCAGGCACCATTCTCTCACAAAGTAATATATCATCAGATTGGCACTACTATTACTATTGCACTAAGATTACCCTATGATAAATGAATTTATTTTAAAAAATATATATCTGTTTTGAATATTCTAATAACTGAATCCTGTGATGAGGCCTGTATTTCCAAAAATTGAGTTTACAAGTTGAGATGTTTTAAATAATTGGCGCGAATCGAAACTTCGTTTGGGATGGATTGCTTTTGTCTAAAAATAATTCAGCGGAACTTAGAATAAATCTGTCAACCATTAAAAGAAACGGGGTTCACTAGTAGCTATCAATTCCTATAAAATACACATGAACTCACCTAATTTGATATTGTGCAGCAATTTTCTCTCGATGTTCGAAATCTGCTCCATTGGTCCCAGTGACCATAATTCCACCTCGTGAAGCCATTTTATAACTAAATTATCGCAAATGCCTACGGAAAATATACTCCACGATAATTAAACTTCACATAAAGTGCATGCTACGGGACCTTCGCTTAGTTAGTAGAGCAAAAATTTAAGATATTCCGATCAATGAACAAATTCAAAATAAATTAATCCCATTCCATTTTGCCGTACAGTCAGCCAGCCAGGCAGACAGGGCAGGCGGGGGGCAGGCGCGGGGCATTGATGGTGAGAGGTGGGAAACCGATTGTGGCCAGTGCTGCCCGATCGAAATTTTATTTTTCGTCAATGCGATGTCAAAGATTTTATATTATTTTTATTGATTATAGTATCAGTAGTGAAATATACACACGGCCTAATACAATGTCTATAAAATTCATTATTACGGCTGAAAAATACCCAGGTCATGTGCAATTTACTTAAGAATAATAATAATTGGAGAAAAAAACAAAAGTTTTAGGATACTCGTTTCATTTTAGTTATATTTCACATTCGAAGATAGTAATTTAATTCAAACACTTACAAAGCTTTATAACCAATAAAACATAAATGCTTTCTAGTTTACATCAAGAAAGCGCTAGATATAGCATCAAAATTAATAACGTGGCACTATTACGTATGCTGAAAATGACATTTTGTGTAAGGTATATGTCAAAGTCATCGCATTCTATTCTGTCAGTCAACGTCATGCCAACATCTGCCAACGTTACGCAGCGTTCCAAAAATATCAAAACTTATTAAAAACCCATTCTGAGAATACAATACTACTTACTAATACAACAGCACACAAGTTAAAGCTGTTTTCACACAAAACTAAACAAAATAGCGCTGAATTATGAGCTCCTACGCTCTCCTACGTACTATGTAGGTAACCTAATACCTATTAGGTTTTTGGCAAGGACTTTGTCTTGAAAACCAAAGACATTGTTTACTTTTATGCTCTGGAGCCATCGTTAAAGTATTGGACCACTTTAGCGATGTCTGAGTTGAAAACTAACAGTTTTATTATGTTCGTCTGCAAATACAGTCAGGTAGGTAGATACCAAGGAAGATATTGATTTCCTTGGTAGATACCTACATAATAACCTTAACTTTTCTCCATGACCGTACTACCACTTACTCTGTGGTAGGTACCTACTTACCTACCTACTACTAAAATGTAGGTACCTAATCTAACCATAGTTATAACCTAACCAAAAACATTTTATTGGTAAAACCAAGGTAAAACCAGGTAAAACTGTTTTTGTGGTAATATTAAAAACCTATGATATACTATTGGTGGTACCTAAAGGTAGGTACCAATGACGGGACATGGGTGGGACAGACCCTTGTCATAGAAGGAGGTCAGTTTTCTTCCTCGCAATCCTCTGCTTCTTCAGCCTCTTCATCTGCCGCGTGTGGCTTTTCTGCCTCTGTAAATACATCAACATTGTAGGACCTACATTTTGGAACACCTACAGTGTAGGTAGACAATCTAGGGGTATGCACGATGTGTCAACTACTTAAACTAGAGATACTAGGTATGCGTCTTAGATTATTCTAAGCTATGCGTTATGTTTACTTACTTAGAAAATATTTTTTTGTTACTTAGATATTTTTGTACCTAACTAATTTCTTAGGGATTACAATATGAGTAGGATATTCTCAAGATCATTTTCTTAAATTTATTGAAATGACCATAGGTTAGGATAATCTCGTCACGAAAGAAGAAGAACCTAATATAACCCTAATATAACCGAAACTTGAAAACACGGCCCTAGTACTAATACAGCCTATCTGTTCTGTGACACGGGCACAGCTGTTATGCCGCGTGTCATAACCACTCATAGCGCTGTAGATACCTGCCCTATTCTCTCTCAGTACCGGATTAACAACATAGCAAAAGTAGCAAATGCTACGGGCCCCGCGTATTGGGGGGCCACGCAAACCTAGGCGCGGGTTTAAAGCGTAAAAATTGATTTTATTTTTTAATTTATTAAGATAGTATTATTTTTAAAATTAAAATAAGACATACACACACGAATAATCGCTACAACAGGCCGATGAAAAGATGTTAGTATTCAAATATACAATGATAATTTAAAATTAAAATTATCATATTTAAACAAGTTAGTGCTGGCCACGTGGCCACACTACAAATTATCTGCTGTTGGTATAAATTCTGTTTTAATTTTGAACCACGTAAGTAAGAACTAAAGCAAGCCAAGGGCTTCTTGATAGAAATTGGTACAGGCTACAGCGGTTCCAAGCAAGTGAAAATTAGCATTTAGGTAAATCAGACAAATAAAAAAAAAGGAATTTACGAGTTGTTTTTAATTTTCACACTGATATCCTATATGTATACCTATACGGAGTACCTACTCCGTAGCCTGTGCCGCAAACAATCTTCAAATACATTATAATGCAAGCCGCGTTGAGTGCACCGATATAAGAATTTGCTCATTTCGCGGTTGAACAAGATAAACACTCAGAATTTTTCGCGGCTCGCTACGCTTGCCGTTAAACTGTATGCTAAAGGCTAGTAACATAAATTGAGTTGATAAGCTCATAATTTGAGATATCTAGCTAAATTTTTTTGCGGCTTGCTCTGCTCGCTGTTGAACTGTCTATTACAAATAACTAAGGGCTTGTACACAAAACTGCAATGCAACGTCACATCGTAAATATCTATAAGCTCGCACGACGCGCGACGTCTCGCAAGAACTTACAAATCGATTTGCATCGCAAGGAATGGTCACTCCAATCGTGGAAGGTGTCTTCCACGATTCGGGTGTCTTGCACGATTCGGGTGACTATTCTTTCGCCACACGAAATCGCCCCTTGTCGCAGTTTTCTACGTTGCGAATTCGCATCGCACCGATTCGCAGTTTTTTACTCGTATACAAGCCCTAAAGTAAGACCCTAAAAAAATTTTTAGCGGCTCGCTACGCTCGCCTTTGATCTATCTATAACGTGCGATTAAAGTAAATTCAGTTCAAAAGATTATAAAAAATTTACATAATTATTTAGAGCGTCAATGCCAGAAGTTTAAATTTAGTATTTTGGAGCCTGTCCTGGCAGAACATTGACAATTAAACCCCTGATTCAAAGGCTGACAGGCATTTGGCTAGGGGCCCCGCGCGGGCATTTGATCCGGGCCCCGCGCTAGCTTAATCCGGCACTGCCTATTCTAGATATTTAGATACCTTGGTAGGTACTTACATAAACCTTGCTTTACTGGTGAAAATCAGTTTTAATTTAAACCTACCTTTGTTACCATCCAAAAAACTGCGCAAGAGCATTCCAAGAAGCATCGTGACTTTTTTCATAGTAGTTTCGAGTTTTCTCATTTTGTGACTCCAGTGCGTGCTTAGGCTTAGAATGTGCTGGGTCTAAGGACTTTATTGCGAGAGTGGTAGGGATGATGTTAGCTTTTGCGTATGTTAGTTGGTTGTGATTTAGCAATGCACCAGGTTTTTCAGCGAAGTGCGCAGGCGCTCTTAGCCCTGAAATTGGAAACACTCTTTACTCTTCTAGATTTATCTAGAAGTTAGCTAAGGGTGATTGTCGAAATGACAAAAAATGTAATGTTCGTGTTTTAGTCACACGTAGTATCTAGGTAGGTACCTAACTGCAGTTTGTCTATATTTTTTCATTAAATTTAATTTTGTGAATAAATAATAATGTTTACCTAAGTCTAGGTCTTGTGGTTTGTAGTTCCTTCGATTATTTCTATAGATCGGCATCGGCATATATTATTTGAAGCTGCTTTTTTTATTAATATAAAGGTTTTTTTTTTAGTTTTTAAGAACTTTCGCAAGAAAAAGTGAGAACTCTCTCTTTTGTAAGTTTTCTATTCAAAACTAAATTTTGAATACCTAACTACTAGTAAATTTTGAATAGAATAACTCAGTCACGAGTCGGGCTTGTTAGGTTCCTATCGTTTTTGATTATTAGGTAGGTATTGCTATTATTCTAAGTCCCGAAATGAAACTAAAATTTCCTAATTTCCTGATTCTTAATCCATGAAACTCGACAAACTGCATAATTATTTAATATGAAAATAATTTTATACGGCTTGCTTCGCTTTCCGATATTATAATAATGTCTGCATGTCTGTTATTTGGGGTTTATTATGTTTTAAATGCAGTACATTTTTTAAGACTCGATCTGCACGCTTTTGTTTTCGTTGTAAGTAGTAATCTAGCTATAGGACGTCTAAGTAGGTTTACTGGTGATTATGCAAGAGACAGCCCTGGTTATCACAAATCAGCTACTGCTTTCTAGTATACCATAAGAGTATATACCTACTACATTCTAAAGTTAGTTAACAAATTGCAATATTCTAAATTACCTACAGAATATTAATGAATTATTAATTTTTAATTTTAGTAACGCAAAAGTAAAATCGTTGTACCTACCTGTTTAAAAACGGTCATAAATTCTAAGTCCAATTATGTACCTTTAAAGGTTACTTAGAAAACTAAAATTCATATTGTTCAGCTTACCAAAGTAGATACATACGGGTACTAACGATTTTCGTCAACATTAAAAACATTGTAGTAGGTAGGTAAGGTACCCACTGAAATAAATTCTCATGAACTTAATTATTTTCGATTATTCTGATTATAGAACTAAGATGATGGGTTAGTCAAGTCAAGTGAGCAGTCAGAATATTAGTCAAGTTAGTAAAGTTATAAGTAAGTGAGATGTCAAGAAGAGTCAAATTGAGTCGTAAAGTCACAAAACAAGTCGAGTCAAGATATCATTGAAATAACAAATCATAACAAACATTTTATTTTAGTAACAATTCACATCGTTTCGTTTAAGAGACATCGCACTTAACTCTTGTTAGTTATGTTACAGTAACATAGTATGCAACATGTAATGTAACGTTACATTACATGTTACATTGCTGTGTTGCTCTACTGTAGGTACTCCCGCTTTCATTATTAAACATATAACTATTCTAAGTTATACAAAACCTGAAAGCATTTTCATAAATAAGGTGTTATTTCGTATAAAAGTATAAAAATATATCACAAGTCGTTGAATATCAAAAGTTAGAATGAACTACGTATCTAATATCTTTAACTATATTATTTACACTTTGCAGATGAATCTGTCCTATTTTACATTTTGTTAGTAACATTTTAAAAGAATACTGGAAGGTTTACTTCAATATTCTTATTAATACTACCCACCTTTAATCTTAAACAGCTCTGGAAATTTATATATTTTAAGTAAGGTTTAGAGAGAAACTTAAAAACTTTTTTTAACTTAGAATTCTTTTTTCAACATAGAAATGTTATTTTTTCACTCATTATGATAGGCATAATATATCCAGCAGTGTACTTTTATAGGCTGATGATGATAGTTAAATAAGTAAACAAAATAACACTAAATGCCTACAAAATTTGCTAAATACAAACGTTAAAAATATAAAAATTCCAGTTCCATTTGGACTTTTGAAAAGCTGCAGTAAAATGACATTATTTGGCGTATGCGCTGTCATTTTTTCGTACACATACTGTATACTATATATTTTAAGCATTTGAGTACTTCACACCAGAAGTATTCAGTTTTATTTGTCATTTCACAACATCTAATAAAATCTAAGTTGCAATATTATCCTAGCTACTGGTTCTGATAATCCGACTGTATAGGGTAGTACTCGACACTGATGTCTTCTTGGCTCTGCTGCTGTGGGGGGGCTACTTTGTACTCCTCGAATGCCGTACCTTCGTAGGAGGCGTCCTTGTGGCCGCCGAGACCAGCGGCGGCGGCTTTGGCGGCGGCCTCCGCTGCGTTGGCTTGCGCTTGCTGAGCAGAGCTCTGGAAGAAAATATTTATTTCTAGTGGTGTTGCAATACATATAAGGCATAGCATAGCTTTACTAAAAAACTATAGTGAATATCATTCATTTTATAAACGGGTGTTTTCATGTAAGTACCTGTTTAGTGACGAGACCCCGACACTACGTGAAAACACTCTTTAAAATGAAAGCATAGCTTGTCTTCAAACAAGTTCTGAAGAATGCCAGGAGCCAAACAAATCGAATTAAATATAAAATGAATTAAGATAACAAAAAAAAAAAAAAAAACGCATATTTAAGGTTGTGTGGCCACAACACAAAGGAGAGCATTTAATTTGCATTTTTCTAAGTAGGTATGCAATATAAGTTTAAACTAGGGCAAAATTTTAAGGTTTTAAAGAAAAGATACGAGTTTATTTTCATACATGTGTTTATTGTATCTACTCTTAACAAACGTTTAAAATTATACTCCTTGAATAAATAAAATAAAAAACCAGTGGATTTTGTTTCTAGAAGAGCACAGATATCTTTATATCTTCGAAGATGTAGACCTTTGCGTTCTTCACTTCCTGAATACGAAAACCATACGTTAGTATGATGAGTAAAAGCCATGTTTGTGTCACAATCATGTTTGTAACACAATAAAGACTTTACTTCAGGGATATCAAGGTACTCTGTGCTTCAGAGGTTAAACAAGTCCCTGCGAGTTGATCACAAAACTCTGTTACGACCCAATCTTTATTAATTTCTATCTCAAACTGAGCTGGAGCGCTCGTGACGTAGCTGGCTTAGTTGTTCATAACAGATCAACGAAGTTACGCACTGTTCCGCGGGGTCATCATTTGGATGGGTGACCGCCAGTGGCAATTTCAACTGAGCGTTCCCGTGCTTCGGAGGGCACGTTAAGTAGTCGGTCCTGACTTTTTCAAAGTTGTTAGGCCATGACAGAGGCCTTCGGGCGGCCTAGAAACTCTGTCACCAGAGTTTCTAGGCCGCCCGAAGGCGTCAGTGGCCACCACCAGAGGCCACTGACTCATACGAACGAACGATCTCAAACTGGTATAGGTATGACAGGTTGACCAAAGTTGCTCTACTGTCCTATTAGACAGTTTGAGATTGGAGATCAATGAAGATTGGTCGCTAACAGAGTTAGCCATGTTAATTAATGGGAGAAACATTCTACCTGTAATTTCCTGGCGCTGGACTGCGTAGCCTCGAAGTTGGTGATGCTAAACAACTGATGGGAGATCTCACCTGTGCTTTCCTGGCGGCGAACTGCGTAGCCCTGAAGTTGTTGATGCTAAACAACTGATGGGAGATCTCACCTGTGCTTTCCTGGCAGCGGACTGTGTAGCCTCGAAGTTGGTGATGCTAAACAACTGATGGGAGATCTCACCTGTGCTTTCCTGGCGGTGGACTGCGTAACCCCGAAGTTGGTGATGCTAAACAACTGATGGGAGATCTCACCTGTGCTTTCCTGGCGGCGGACTGCGTAGCCTCAAAATCGATCCTGACGCCGTGCAGCTGATCCTGTAGCGTGGAGAGCCTCTGCCGCGCGGCGCCCACCATCGCCGTCTGCGCGCCGAGCTCGCCCGCCGCTTGCGACGCCGCCTCGTTCGCGTTCTCCGACGTCGCTTGCGCCGCGTTTAGTGCTGCTTGGATCACGTTCACCTGAGAAAGTATTTGTGTATTTGCGAACTAAAGTGCGATTTCCATCTCCCGAGCACAGGATGAGCGATGGAGCGAGCGTATCCTCTATTGGTACCTACGAGTGGCACGCGCACGAGGAAGACCACGGAGAAGGTGGAGCGACGACGTGATAGAGGTTGCGGGAAAAATCTGGACCCAACTCACTCAAGAGCGCAAACAGTGGAACTGCTTGGAGGAGGCCTTCACCCACTTTTGGGTGAAGGCCTCCTCCATATAAAGTCTTGACAATACAGTAGATACTGTAGATAGGTACCTACATACAATGGTTACTGTAAACCCGAACCGGAAGGAAATGCGCAGGCTTGGCGCAGCATAGATCAAGTATCATGCGGTAACTCCTATCTGATTGCCGGCTCCGTGTAGGTGATATCTAATAGCGTATTCACATTATCCAACACGACGAGAAACGCTATTCCGAATACCCATGTTTAAAAGGTTTACTTTTGAAAGCGATAAACGTAGCAAACGTAGTTCAACTTATGTCGGTGACAACTAAGATCAGCGGATTCACGGCCATAAGACACAGACAACTCAATTGAATAATGCAAAACAGATGATAGAAGTGTGGCCAGAACAGTAATTGTAGCATGCCTCGCATCGACAGTATGCCTTTTAAGGGTGAGTTGCACCATCTAACGTTAACGTCAAATTGTTCGACGACGATTGAACAATTTGACGTTAACGTTAGATGGTGCAACTCACCCTAAACTGTGCAAGTAAAGAAAGAAAGAGAATAACTTTATAAACTGGCACACAACAAAACAAAAGCCAAAAGCAATTATTTAATAGAAAAAAACAAAAAACTCGTCGGGTAAAAATAAAGGAGTGTGTGTGTGTGTGCAGTGCTAAACGCCATGACAAGTTAGAAAAGATCCTGAGTTCAGCAAACGTTTGGAATAAAATCCACAACACTGATTTTAAACATGTGCGTCTGGATTGAGGGCCCACTTTTAAAATCTCATATTTATTTCATATTTCATTTATTCATGCTCAATGTTTCAGCATAGGTGTAACATAGTATTGCTGCAGGGCGCTCGTGACGTAGCTGGCTAAGTTGTTCTTAACAGATCAACGAAGTTAAGCACTGTTCCGCGGGGTCATCATTAGGATGGGTGACCGCCAGTGGCAATTTCAACTGAGGGCTCCCGTGCTTCGGAGGGCACGTTAAGCAGTCGGTCCCGGCTTTTTCAAAGTTGTTAGGCCATGACAGAGGCCTTCGGGCGGCCTAGAAATTCTGTCACCAGAGTTGGCCACTGACTCATACGATCGAACGAACGAGGGCGCTGCAAGTTAATATTTCAAGTTAAAATAGGTAAGTAATAATAATCGTTACAATCTAATCTGCAAAACAAGTTTAAACTTAAAGAATTTAGTTAAAAACATTAAAAACTTGATCGAAGATATCAAACATCAAAATAAGTACCGACTTGTCATTTCGAAATGAATACCTACGATTGTATGAAAACTACGGTGTTCGGGTCAAACTGTTTCTGTTAAAACAAGGGAGAGGAAATTACGCAATAAATATAAAAACCAATTATCGTACTGGGTATTACTGGGTATTGCTCAACGTATCAGCATTGCCATTCAACGTGGCACTGCAGCCAGCATGTTGGGAACGCTTCCTACTGGTAGTGATTTGGATCAGTTGAGCTATTTATAGGTGGTTTGTAACGGTCTTTAGATGGCTCAACTGTTTCATATGTATTTTGTATATTTTGTAATGTAATATAATTATGTTAATGTTACTATATTACCTACTATTTAATTTGGTAATAAGTATAAGTACCTACTAAACTGACCTTGTAGACTCCGTGGTTGTAGTCTTGGGACAAAAAGTGAATTTGTAATTTTTGTACTTATCGAGAGCAGCTCGAATCAGAGCGTGACAATTTATTTGTTAAACATGTCGAAAACAAATAAACTAAAGCACTAAAGCATATTGTCGTCCCATTATGTAAAAACCCGATCGAGTTTCACAAGCCTTTGGCGACCTTCGTCGGAGATAGAAGAAGTCCTTGTCAAACCGTTATTTATGAACTTATGAACATTCATTGGTTGGATCGTGTTAGGAACACTGATGTACTTCGACGAGCAAATGTCTGCGGAATGGAGGCGTACCTAATGCGTCGTCAACTTCGTTGGTGCGGGCACCTGTCACGAATGTCCGACGAGAGAGTAGCGAAGCGCACTTTCTTCTCTGAGCTTCAGGATGGCAAGCGGAAAAGTGGCGGCCAACTCCTCCGTTACAAAGATGCTCAGAAAAGAAACATGAAAAAGTGCTTGATTAACCCTTCTCGTTGGGAGAAACTGGCAGAAAACCGGCCAGAATGGAGGCGTCTTGTGCAAAATAGTGTACATAACTTTGAAAATGAACGTAGGCGCGAACTAGATTTAAAACGCGACCATCTTAAAAGTAAACCGCCAGTTAATATAGATTACAGCTATGTCAACGGTGTTCTGACATGCACTTTATGTGCAAGAACATTTAAAGCCAAAATTGGTTATGCCAGTCATCTCAGAGCCCATCAAAGAAAATAATAATTAATTTTATAAATTAAGTAGAAACGTTGTCGCCGTAGCCGAAATCGGCTTGGATGACATCATCATCATCATCATCATCATCATCATTTATGAACTTAGTGATGATAACTTCCTCATTCTTTTTCCTTTTTTCTAAAATGTATCTGTTCCTACGTAATTAGTATCTTAACTTATCTTTTTTTTCTGTTTATCTATGGTAACGAGCCGAAGCAGAGAGCCCTCGCGTCTACTTACAAAAAATTCTTAAAGCGAGGAGTCAAAGTGTTTGACTCTAAACTGTAAGGTATTAGCAATTAGCAAAAATTTTCAGCAACCTAGGTATACTGCTGCACTGTTAATAAAATGTTCTATTCATACTACTCAAAGCTTTTAAAACTGTTGTTAACCTTTTTTGAAAATAAATACACTATCTTATCTTATCTTATCTTAAGCCCCGCCGCACAGCCGACACTCGCATTGGTTGCCTTGCCACGAGCCACGGGCGAGTGGCACCGTTTAACCTATTATATGAAACACCGCATTTGCCTTGACGTGTCCACGCATGGACGGACGTATAGACAGTACTGACTCTCAACGGATTTTGGCCATCGTTAATTTAGCCGTTTAAAGGGCGAACCATCGTCGAGTCAGGACGCGGCAACAGAGCCACAGAAAGACCAGCAAAAAGCATGGAGGAGCCGCCTACCCAGGAAGGCAGGCACCATAAAGGCTGAGCCCAGCGACCCGGGAATTGTGGTTCCTGCGAGCAGATGCCAGGGTAATGGGTTTATACCCGAGGCCCTCACCTGCAGCTCACTACAAGAGCAGTAGAAGACCCGGATTGATTGATTTGATTTAGCCGTTTTTGATGCGCAAAGACGAAAGTTCGAAAAAGCTCTATTGCGCATCGAAACGGCTAACTTCACGATGGCCGAACAGTACCTAACATACATGAAGGTAGACAAAAAAAAACTTTCTTTTGAGGTTAACTGTGGTAACTGTGTGACCTCATTAGTTAAAAGGTTAAGCGGAATAGTACTAGAGATTTTTCGTCTGTTTTTTATCTTGTAATGGATTTCCGCAAAGTAACGCCTGAATCTATCAATTATCAATTATGAAGGTAGACGTCAATTTTGTACAATGTCACGTCGGTCGTCGTCGGGCCGTGTCCGTCGCGTCGGCACAGTAAGTGCAAGTATAATCACAGAACATATATTATGGTATTGTTTCACTTGCGGCGGGCTTTTAGAAAAGATTTCAACGCGCTTCTCGTTTTATAAAGTCTTTTGCTAAACTTTCTGTGCCATCTTGCATTGAGTTGCAAAGAGCGCTGGTGGCCTAGTGGTGGTGAGCCCGCCTTTCAATCCTAAGGTCTTGGGTTAGAAATCACTTGAGCATCAATGGATTTTACTATCGGAGCGCTCGTGACGTAGCTGGCTAAGTTGTTCTTAACAGATCAACGAAGTTAAGCACTGTTCCGCGGGGTCATCATTTGGATGGGTGACCGCCAGTGGCAATTTCAACTGAGCGCTCCCGTGCTTCGGAGTGCACGTTAAGCAGTCGATTCCGGCTTTTTCAAAAGTTGTTAGGTCATGACAGAGGCCTTCGGGCGGCCTAGAAACTCTGTCACCAGAGTTGGCCACTGACTCATACGAACGGACGAACGAACTATTTGGAAAGTTAGTGCAAGCCAATGCTTTCAAACTACAAAGAAAATTATCGTGAAGAAAGATTGTCCGATAATAAAAATTCTAAAGACATGTGCCGTCCACCAATTCGCATAAGGTTCGCGTGGTGGACCCAATCACTCTCACTCTAGAGTAGGTCAGTGTCCCAACCCAGGAATATTTAGGCCAAATAAGACTGTATCATTCGCAACGAAAAATTCATGTGCGCAATGCCAGTACTCTCATACGGTGCAGGAAAACATCGTGAGGAAACCGGCATGTCCAAGAACTAAAAATTCGAAAGACGTGTGCCATCCACCAATCCGCATTGGGTCCGCGTGGTGGATTAAGACCCAATCACTCTCGCCTGAGAGTAGGCCAGTGTCCCAGCAGTGGGAACATTAGAGGGCTGTCATGAATGATGAATGAATCTTTGTAAATAATAAATTGCAGTGTCGACAGAAGATTGGTTACGGCTTTGTCAACGTTTTCGTAACTCGATCAGAAGCAATTCACATTACCAAAGATCTTATTACAAAATGGCACAGTAAAATCAATGAACACTTGTTAAATTGATTACCAAACCTGCTTAATTATTTTTAATTAAATTTGTAGGCCATTTTAGTTGTATCAGAAACTGCGAACATTAAATTACCACAATACCTAGGTCTGAAATAAATATTCGTGCAAGCATTTCCCCCGCAGCGGGAATCGAACCCGCAATCCCCTTGCTTCTCCACCAGACACTTGACCCCTGGACTAGTAGGTAGGGTACAAAACAGATGAAATATCTCTAGTACATTCCGAATCAATCAATTACCTTCAATTAGGTAAGGCACCTAATGTTGAAAATTACACAGATTTTAGCCTCAACTATTCCAGGATATTAAGACTTTTTAGGACAGTAAGACTTACCTGATGCATAGCCTGCTGTGCCGCCTGCGCCGCCGACTGCGCCGCCCGTTTAGCCTGCTGCAACTGCATCTCTTCCCCTTGCAGCCCCACTTTAGCATCCCTCACTTGCTGCTCCAACCCAGACAGTATAACCTGCTTGCCAGCCAGCGCAGCCTGGGCAGTCGCACTAGCCTGCGCCGCGGACTGAGCTAGCGTGTTCTTCGCCACATAAGCCGCTTGATACGCCGCGGCTGCTTGATTACTAAGCGCTGTCTTCGCTTGATTGGCAGAACCAACAGCGATGGTTCGAAGCCCACTGCCCCGGGAGAAACCCTTCTTCCCATCGTTGGCTGCTTGCACCTCCTGAAGGTAAGCGTCGTAGTGGCTGTGGCTCGCTGACTCCTCGGGTTCTGACGCTTGGAGCTGGGAGTTGTCGTAGTCGTACTCGTATTCTGGCTGTTGTTGGATTTGTTGGTGGTGTTGTTGTTGGATTTGTTGGTGTTGTTGATGTCTTACCGGGGCTGCTGCGGCGAGGGTCATCGAGCCTAAAATAAAGGCGATTTGTTATGTAACAACTTCGAGCTTGTCTATTACCCATGCCCTGTGCCCTTATTCATAAAAGAAACTGTCATTTTAGCAATCGTTTCCAGTGTTTATTTGTAATGGGTAGGTACTTATGGTTAATGTTTAATACTCATTTAAAGTTATGAAACAAATGAGATACATAACGAAATGATTATTAAAGAAAGTATCCATTGGTGCGTACCGGAAGTGGCTAATAGGAAACACACCCTGCAGTTATACATACGTGTTTATATAAAGATGATATAATGTTTGCATGTTCTGTTAGTTCAGATTCATTTCATTGTATCTGCAATCATTATAATGTAGAGCGTAAAGAAGCTAGAGTATTCTTGAATCAAAATTCGAAGATATGTGTCAGATATTCTGCTACCAAGTAGTGTTGTGCAATCATTATTGTGTTTAGGTTTGAAGGGCACTCTGGAAAGTGAAATTACTGACGTTTCGGGGTGAAGAACGCAGTGCAGTGCCACGCAGAACGTTAAAACTTAAAGCTTTGGGTGGCACTGCAACTGTAAAGGTCAGGCATGGCGCTTGACATCAGGCGAGCGACTTGACCGTTTTATCACTTGCTGATATAAAAAAATTGAAAAACCGAAACGCGCTCACTTTTGAGTCTTTTCAGTTTAGTGCCAACCTCAATAAATCGAATTATGTTTAGCAAGTTCATGTTATGCATAATCAAAAGTTAAAATGATTGTTTGAATTTTTGAAAGAAAGACTTTGTTTTAAGCTATTATGTACCAGGAAGCTGAGATTTGAGATGAGTGGCGTCGAACTGTGTGTCAAGCCATCTCTGAAGTGACGACTATGCATGAACGCTTTTTTTTAAAGTGTAACGAAGAAGAAGCCGCTATGAAGGTTTTCCGTCATCTATAAGGTTTGACCACTGGTTCGTATACTCAAACTTGATAAACGCTCAAGCTATAAATCTATTATGTGCTCAAGCATACATTTTTTGATAAATCTTCATAAATAACTGTCACAATCGTTGAGTCTAGATCTTAGAATAATATACTAATGTACCTAATGCTCGCATTGTTGTGTTCCGGTGTGAAGGGTATGATTTCCGGTGAAATTACTGGCACATGAGGCTTTCTATCTTAGTCTCAAGGTGGCAACCCGTGAGTGATACCTCTGGTATTGCAAGCGTCCATAGGCTACGGTAACCGCTTACCATCTTGTGGGCCGTACGCTTGGTTGCCACTTCAGTTGAAATAAAAAAAAACACTACCACAGAACATATAATAGACACTACAGCTGCTGGTCTAAATTTAGGCGAATTCTAAATCAAATTTCATTTCAATAAAGTCTAGAGCTTTTATTGCAGCTCTACTAAGTTTTTCATGTCAGCAAATGACGAGACTGTCAAGTGGTTCGCCTTATGTTAAACGCCACGCCTGACCAGAAATACTTAGGCACAGTCTCACAGTATAAACCAAAGCTTTTCGCTTACTATACTGAAAAGTATAAAATTAGTAAATCTGACTTACCTATGCACAAGAGTATCGTCCTAAAACCCTTCATTTTGAATACAGTCACACTGAAAGCACACACAGACACTTTAGAAAAACCTATAAAAAATCACAAAATAGTATCAAAAAATTAAAACACTTTTAGGTAAACACTTTTTTGAAAAATTCGTACCTTTCAGTACTTTCACAGAAGTTTAATTGTGGTATAGCCGGGGGCTAGGTAGCCCTTACTCTGAGTTCAATGTAGCAATGTTACGCCCAGACCGACAGTACTTGTATTTATAGTGAATGTCTATTGGACCAGAGAGCCACGAAAGCGATGCTGATATCTATATAGAGAGGATTACACTGTCTAGAGATATAACAATAGATGTAACAAATGAACTGAGTAAAAGGAATCTTGTCACGATGTTATTGAATTTGATGACTTTCGATCATGTTTTAAGTATAACTTTGTAGTTAGGCAGCAGTACTTCAATTACGTTTCTTACGATACACTTAAACACCAAAGAAAAGTACTTTGACTAACGTTTCTATCGTAATCAGTAGTATTTTCTTATATTTTATAACGATGGCTAGTAGTAGAGATTCTCGCTCGTCTTTTTGCTCTAAGTACTTACTTAGTTTATGTATTTAGAGTTTAGAGTAGCCTTCACAAATCTATAGACATCTTACAGGCTTCGCAAAGTGCTAGCATAGCACAGACAAATTTTTATCAACAGCCGTGCTAGGCTGCATCTAGATCTAGATGCAACCTAGCATTAATAAATATATTATATTATAGGTACCACTCTTTTCACTCTTTATTGAAATATCTTTATTCGGCAGGTACACATTTTCTTCTATGGTATTATCAACTATAGATTATTCGTTACAGATTTGTGCTTATTGGTTCTGAGTGCATTGTGAATTGAAACAATATTGTGCACAAATTGACAATACGTAGGACTTGAGTGATACGAAATTGAACGTGCCAATAATTTCACCGGAAACCATACCCTTCACACCGGAACACAGCAATGCGAGCATTACTGCTTGGCGGCAGAAATAGGTATGGTGGTAGTCCTTCCCCGGACGAGCTCTAATCACTAAAAACTCTCATGATAAAAATAACAATGACGTAAAATATTATGGAACATAGCATAACATACCGACTGTGTTTTAAGGTAGGTACTTAAAACAGATATTTGTATCAATCTCTCTACTAACTATACCAAAAAATAATGCACGCAACGCCAGTGAAACGGTAAAAACATCATGAGGGAATCGGCATATCCAAGAACATCTAAAGACATGACATTAAATCCGTGCCATTTCGGAGCTATTTTGAAAAGCATATATAAAATCCGCAGTTGATCAAAAAATGCCCACCACAAATACAAATAGATACAAATGTTTTATTGCGTTTCCAAAAGATATAACAATTATAACAGTAAACCTTAAACCTAAACACTTGGCACTGCGGTGGCACCGAGACGGTCCCTTGCTGAGCAGTCCCACTAGGTAAGCAATGGTGCCTGTATGTGACGAGATGGATTCTTGCTGAAGAATTCCTGGTGCCTGTATCTAACCGCACCAGTACACCCTGCGAGAACTCAAAAATGTGAAGCAGGGACGCACTAAACATGTTTTACAATAGTAAGGCGGTCACAGATTACAATAGGCACTAGGCTCAGTTATTCGATGGCTTGTTAACGCAACCAAATGGTCAAAATTAATGCCAATTTTCAGTCTTCCCATAAAAAACTACCTACTTAAACCGTGTAAAAAACTACTTATATTAAAACCGTGGTCAATTACGAGTAGCTAACCTAACCTAGCCGGCAGCAGACATTTGGCCAAGCCATAATTAACCGGTGGACGAAAAATGTATGTGCGCAATGCCAGTGCTCTCATACGGTGAAGGAAAACATCGTGAGGAAACCAGTATGTCATTTGAAAGACATGTGCCATCAACCAATCCGCATTGGGTCCGCGTGGTGGATTAAGACCCAAGCACTCTCGCTCGAGAGAAGGCCAGTGTCCCAGCAGTGGGAGCATTAAAAGGCTTCATGATGATGAACCGGCGGACCTTTACCTGATATACTGGTTATACTTAGTCAGGGTTTGAAGCGTTCGCGCAAATCTTGCTAAGTCGCTCTAATCTAGAACAAAGAATTCGCCATTTGATGGGTGACCAAGCCACAATTAATATAATAAATAATAATAATTAATGACCATGATGCAATGAGGTGACCAGGCAATTTCATCTGTTCGCTTCCATGGACACTCCAAGCGGTCGGTTCCTCCTATTTCAAAGTTATTAGGTCATGTTTGAGACATTCAGGTGGCTTATAAAACACCAGAGTTGACCACTGCCGGTTAACACTAACTGTGCTTACTTAGTCTGGGTTTAACCCATATTAATGCTATGTAATTATTCCTAACGCATGAGTGAGCTCGTAATTTGAATATAACCAGCTCTTCGTGTGAAGTGCTCTGCTGCGGTTCCATTCATGATAAACAACTTAACATGCAATTGAAATACAACAGCTACTTTTTTTCGCTGCTTTTTGTAACCCAGGTATATATAACATTTTGGTCGACATCCCACCATGCCGAACCAAACGCTTTTCATCTTCTTTTCTCATTAGCACGAGTAAAGAATGGAACTCGTTGCCGGGGTCTGTTTTTCCGGACCAATAGAATTTGGGAGTCTTCAAGGCCAGAGTGAACCGGTTCTGTCTAGGCAAGCGTGCTCCATCATCGATCACACCATCACTTACCATCAAGTGAGGTGGTGGTCAATCGCTTGCCAATTAAAAAAAAAAGCCAGGTATAGATGATTTGTAAAAGAACATGTCATGTGTGTTATACGCGAATACATCTTCTTACCTACTATAATAGGTAGGTACATTATATTATCATGCTTAGCACACTATTACATGACATTTCACACTAGTTAAATTTGAATATAATATAAGTAACAAATAACTAAGTAAATAGGTACTTAGCTGTAACCTTGGCCGTCGATTTTTCTGAACTGGTCAACCACCACCTTTCACAGCCCTTTCGATTTTATTGAGAAATCAATTTATGTCAATGCCTCTGGATTTCCGGCAAACAATTTTTTTAATTGAGAGTCTTGCATATTTTTTTAGGCACCAACCAAATCTCAGATGCTTAAATGCCGTTTGAGGTTCTACGGATTGGAGCAAAACCTACATAATTCCAACCGCATTGGCTCTTTAAACTAGGCTACATCCAATAACTAACATAGGTATTAATAAAGAAGGTATTGTACCTAGTAGATAACAAATAGATACAAAACCAACGAAATTATATTTTTTTACCGCAAGAGCACTGTTGACCGAAGGCATAGTAACTAGGCATTTGGTAAGCAATATCGGGGGCTAACGAGTTCGGGGGCAAACAACCGTAACCCAGGTAGCAGGTTTGTGATGGAACCACAAAACTGGCTGAGTGGATCGATTTACCTAAGTAGATGACCTTTGGAAAAAATTATGGTTTGTGGCCAGAAAGTCATGACTTGCAGACAAAAGCGGTATGCCGTAGTATCAAAAGTGAGAGTGGAGTTCTCTCGTCCGGGGAAGGAAGGCCTTTGTAACAGTAATGCTCGCATTGCTGTGTTCTGGTTCGAAGGGTCTTTTTCCGGTGAAATTACAGGCACATGAGACTTTCGATCTACGTCTCAGGTGATACCACTTGCGTATTGCCAGCAAGTGATTATAACTTGCGTGTTGCCACCCTGAGATGTAAATGAGCGGTTACCGTCAAGTGGTAGGTACGCTTGGTGTTCGTTAGTATTTTAGAAAAAGTTAGTTTATTACCTAAAACCATCCCATCAAATACTTAATCATCATATAATCTATGATTTCTAGATTGAACAGCCTTCTAAAGTGAGGTTTTTGCTAAGTAATTGAAACTCATGCAAATCAAATAAGAATAAGTTTAAGGGAAAGTATACACAAAAGCCACGCTTTAGTGGACCTTGACCTAGCATTGTTTGTGATTGTGCGTTCATATCTACCACCACCAATGTACCACACTGTACCCTCGAATCAGTCACAGTTATATTATTATCTGTAGGATTTGACACATTTTCCATACCTACCTACTGACTTTGACACAGTCCGATAGTAATGTTCCTTGCATAGTCCTAACATACCCAGAACAAACGAAAGTTAACGAAAAATATAATACAATTACAAATCGATATTGCAATAAAATTGTGATAAAAACAAAAATAATAAATCAATACATACATACATACATTGCAAATTGAAACAAACTTATTGTAAATTTATATATTGTCGATAATTGTTTGTATTTTGGTTATATTTGTTTTTATAGTAAGTAAAACTAAGTGTTTAAAGTTGTGTTTGTGTTTTTTAGCTTTACATTGCCGAATAAATTAAGCAAAAAAGGAAAAACAGAAATGTGTCACACACAACACCCTTCATTGTGAAATAAATTATAGGTAAACTGTTCTACAGCGAGTGCGTTTAAATCTTTTGGAATACTATCGGTTCTAAATAGACGTTTGGCTCTGCCTGTGACGAAAGCCTTGGGCGGCCTAGAGTAGGCTACAAACCAATACGAACTTAGTACTACATTAGCATAGTGGTAACTAGTAGACAATATCTATCTATGTATTGTATTGTATTAAATATATATCAGTCATAATACAGCTCTGTTTAACAGCAGCTTACCTTGGGCTAGATGATGCTGTGTGGATTGTCCAGCATTATTTATTTATTTATTGAAATTGTGAACGATCACCACCATATTACCATAGCCAAGGGTTAAGGTCGCACCAAGAAACGGTTTCAAATCTTACGGAACATCTGTTTCATAAAGAGTGACCAATGATTCCGTCTCGTGCTCATCGTACCATGACGATTACAACTACACTGTCATAACTCTTATTGCTAAGGTATAAGGCCTGATTTGGAGTGTTTAGAGCACTCTGGAGTAAGTTACGAACGTGACTAAAAACGCATTTGTTTAGGTAAACCATGCCTTTGTAAAGGATGCCTCACGTTTCAGAAAGTTTTTTTGTCGTAATTCATCTTTACAAAAAAACGAATTGTCAATTTTAATAACCTACCTAGGTTCTGTCGTCCATAGTAGCTGTGATAGTAGTAATAAAAATGTAAGTTTTAGACCCCTTCTTTTATTCGAATCAAATTCTTAACGTTTTAAATGTTTTTGGACCAGTAAGTAGCCACCTCCACGGCTCTACTGGTCGCCTTGTTTAGGTCCTCCTGGGTACAGGTGGACTTAAACAAGGCTTAGACCCCTCATATTGCTAATTTGAAATTTCCTGCTTTATTACACTACACACAAAATAACCTTCAAATTATAAGTTGCAAGGACCAGTGGTTTACAAAAGATGACATGACTTACTGAGCTACAATGCAGCGTGTCATCTTTTTATAATAATACTTACCTTTAATATCTTTGGTAATTTCGCTGTAACAGTGAAAATAAAAAACGGATGATTTTTGTAATGCCTAAACTAGATTTTATGTAACAAACAAAAACTCAGACAGAGCGCAGTTGTTGCAAATCTGCAATTAGCCGTTCATTAGGTAAGACGCGCAATGGATGAACGCATACGCAACTATACAGGGCCTTTTAGTATAAACCTGACAATAAGGAATAGATTCCACACATAAAAAAAGTAAAAGTACCTACCTACTTAAGTAAAAATGCCTATTTTTTTATACATTCTGCCTTCAAAATCTCGAGTAAATCGATTACGTGTTTCTGGTCCAATTATTAATTTTTTTTTGGAAATCGCGCTGGCGCGGCTTAAACTAAATAGATAAAGGTAGATAGTCCAGACCCCACACTACTATTTCCCTGTCGTTGGGTATCTACAACAGCCAGACCAAAAACAAACAAGTATTTGCAAATCATGTAAGCATTTGACCAGCATCTGTAATCGATCCCAAAACCTCTTTCTTCGGGCACTCATCCACCGCACCACATAGCTCGTCATATTTCCTGAAGCCTAGTGGAATGATGGACAAGTCTGCTTTATTTCCGCGAAATAAAACTAAAAAGCGGTCGTTTCGTAATCAGTAACAATAGGCACTCCGCTGTGACATTTACAACTTTATTCTGCAATTAGTTTTAGGTTTAGGATCCAGTAGATTAAGCAACGGTCACTAGTGGAGCATGGTCTAGTGGTAGTGACCCCGCCTTCCGATCATAAGGTCGTGAGTTCGAACTTGACTTCTTCTTCTTCTTTTATTTATGGCGTCTGTGGCTGAGTTTGCCAGTCGACAAGATTTAAAACTGTACAACGATGGAGGTTTGAGTATGAAAAATGGTCGGTCTAACAGAGGGAGACTCAACCATAATTTGGGAACATGGTGATTTATTTTAACCTGCAAGAAAAGGACAACACAATAATAATTACAACAGCACAAATATATTATAGTATAGGTAGTAGATTTATAATACTTGACTTCTTTAGTTTATGGCTTCTGTGACTAACTGTCACAATTGTCAAACTAAGTGATGATCTAAGTAATATTTAGTGGATAGTGTATCTATTAGTAAAGTTATAATCTTATTAATTTTTAAATCATCTATAATGGTAAGACTGTACCTACCGGGACTAATATTTATCATCATTGTAATACCTATGTTCTGGCAAATAAATAATTATATGAATTATTATTATGAAATAAAAAAAATAAAAAAAGTGTCCGTTTGTGTTGCTTCGTAAACTTGTCTTATCCATGTAACTAATAAGTATTTTGATCCTAATAGACAGACTGCCATGTACTCGTACCTACCACCTACCAATGGATTCAAAAAGTTTTTCTTGAACGCAAACTCTGCTTTACTTTTTTTTTCTTTATATTCCTATATTATTAATTCGATACTATTGTATAGTTCTCTCGGCGGATCTAGGCTTCCGTGAAGTTAGCCGTTTCGATGCGCAATGGAGCTTTTTCTAACTAAATTGTCTTTGCGCATCACAAACGCTTCACGGAAGCCTAGATCCGCCGAAAGAACTATAAAGGTTATAAAAATTAAACAAAAATCAATTGTGAAATCTACTTTTATTAAAACACATTTTGTACTAAACTTAAATAAACTAGAACATCAATTCAGTACATCGCTATTACTGTCACATCAATCATACAATATAATAAATGTATATTTTAAATGTATAATTAATGTAAAAAATAGTAAATAAATGTATCATTACATGAAATTGCAAACAAATGAAAATAAAATGGCAGATTTTCGTATAAAACTTAAAAGTAGTTAACCTATTCAAAATATTTACAAATATTAAATACACTTATCTAGATACCAGTTTCTGTCCGCGGCTTCATTAGAATATTTCACACCTCATGGGGTATAAAAAAAGCCTAATTGATATCCAAGACTGCTTACTGCGTACGAAACACCGCAATACGATCATTGGATACCGAAAACTATACCAACAAACACACACAAGCTTTCTCATTAGATATTTTAGGCCTAGGCCCTACTTTATAAGTAAATGTTAATAATACCAGCCAATAATACTAGATTTTTGTGACGACAAAAAAAAAGAATATCAAACGAAACAAAAACAAATAACATTTTGCTAAATATCCAAATCAATTATTGTAACGCAATTATTGAAACTTCAAGCCTGGTTAGAATGAATCTTCAAAAGTACTTCTCTACTACTACTATCAAAATCTAACGAAACGCTTAAATCATCGCTAAATATACCTAAAAAACGTTAATTCTAATCGGACTTGTAATTTCGAAATAAACGTTGATTCTCAGATGTTATTAACTGACTAGACATGACTTTACAATTTAAAACACTAAAAACTTCACTTCAAATCAAAATTTAAAAAAATCTAGTCCAACCTAATAATACTTCACCCCGTTATCTAAGCTAAGTATACAATACACATCAATGATTCACATAAGCTATGCGTTTGAACTTCTGACCAAAAAAACTAATAATAAGACCATTATTGTGTAACCTATGTTTTTATTAAATACTTAAAAAAAAAAAAAAAACATCATAATTTAGAATCTAATTGGTTAATATGACAATATCGTAACCAACAAATCGTCTGATTGGTCAAAACAATTTAAGTATTTGTGCTTCGCGTATAGAATTATTTTAAATTTGTAATGAGATGTGGCCAATGATGATGACAGTGTATAAAGGACGCACGCTCCATCATGGAATTTATATTTTAACGTGTCCTCCGAAGCACGGAAACTTTTAACGAAATTGTGTATGTATGTGTAACTTAATTGTATACTAACTCATCATCATCATGACAGCCTTTTAATGTTCCCACAGCTGGGAAACTGGCCTACTCTCAACCGAGAGTGATGTATGCTAACTATTTTATGGTAAATGTCATTAAAAAAACAAAACTAACTAAACCCAAATCTATTTACAATAATTTACAGAATTAGGGGTGGTACATGCATGCATAGAGCTGAAATATGTAAAATGAATGAGCAATATCTTGTTAGGACAATGTGTTTTAACCAGACAATAAAATATGTACTGGCACCATATTGCGCAATGACAATTTAGTTTTAAAAAGGTAATTGTGCATCGTATCGCCTATCGGCTAACTTCACTATACACCATTGACACAATGCTTTTTCCTTATGTGGTTCCGTCTGTAGTGACACAACTCCTCATATCATCTTCAGTGAATACCATCCCTAATTGCACCATCCTTATAGTGTAAGCTGTCTGATGTATTTCCTTTGACAGCAATTGACTAAATACAGTATACATTTTGCGTTCCCTCTAGGGAGTTGGTGAAATCAGGTTTTACGCGTTTATTTATACTTCTATTTCTGTTACCTCAATATCATTAGATTTAGCACCATTCTCTGCTACCTGAGCTGTCTCTGAAATGAGTTTATCTGGTTCCCCAACTGTCTTTTTATCATCTTCCGTTTGTTCTATCTTTTCTTGCACCAGCTTTTTAGGACTGGATTTGGGAGATGCATTCTTTTTAGGACTGCATTTAGGAGATTCTGCCTTTTTAGGGCTGTCAAGTATATCTGGATTGACCTTGTTTGGTAGTTCAACTTCATTAGCATCAACAACGCCATTTTCTTTAGTATTCTGAGATTCAGTAGTTGTAACTTTAGCATCTTGAACTTGGGGACCATCCATTATTTCCTTGTTTTTGTCTTCGCCGTCCAAAACTTCCTCGATAGACATAGCGTTGTCGCTTACTACTTCTAAATCGCACAGATCAACGTTAGCAATGTTGATCGCTTGCATAAGGCTCTCAAGTACTTTCTCATCCACTTTTTCAACTGCCAAATCTACGCTTTCAACGTTTGAAACATCTGTTACTTCTGCTTTGTCTTCTGTTGTGGTTACAGATTCTTCTACTGTAGATTCATTAGTTTCTTGTTCTGCTACTTTAGCAACATTATCATTTCTAGTTTTATCATCGACGATATCTTCGATTCCTTTAGCTTCCTCGACGGCTGCTTTCTTGGATTTCTTCTTGTTCTTGTTCTTCTTGGGTTTCTCCGGTTGGGCCGGCTCGTCGGCCGGCTGCGTCTGCTGCGTGGTGAGAACGTTGAGTTGGCTCTGCAAGTGCGCCAGACTTTGCCTGAGTTGTGCGCAGTTTACCGCCATCGCATCCACCTATTGATATTTATTGGATTACTAGTGAGTTGAAATGATCTTTTACGACAATTTTTAGTTAGTTTAATTTATAATTTGTTGGTTTGTAGAAAGTATATTATTTTGATTAGCAGATAATGTTAATTAAATCTCAGGTAATTAGCGCGTGAATCAAGAAAAAAAAAAAAAAACACGAACACGGAAGTAAATTTGTTGTTGAAAAAAAAGTTAAAATAAATAAAAATGTTAATGATTTTGAAATGAATGAATCGGCGACGTACCTTAGCGTCGGAGGCGGCTGCGTGCGCGGGCGGCGCGGGCTCCGGCGCAGGCGCAGGCGCGGGCGCGGGCAGCGGGGGCCGCTCTATGTTGTTCTCCTTCAGCGTGCCCAGCAGCACTGTGCGCTCCGCCTGCAACCATACAACACTCTCACATATCGCTACACACACACCCACACATGCGAGTGGCACACACACACACCTGCAGAGTGCGGCACAGACTCTGCATGTGCGCGAGCTGACGCTGCACGGCGAGCAGCCTTGCGTCGGCCGCCTGGCGCTCGCCGCACATGTCCAGCAGCGCGCTCTGCGAGCTCTCCCACCGCTGCTTCCACGACACTGACTCCTTCTCCAGCGTTTTTATCTTCTTCGACATCTGAAAATTATTACACAAACTGAAAAATTGTCTTGATTTGATTGAGCTTGACAGATTTGTGTCATAGGTTCAGAACTATTAAAAATTTAAATCGAAACCCATCAATTTCAATATGGTTTGATTCGACCAAACCTCCACTTGAACGTCCGTGGGTACTGTAGTACCACAATTTTTTTTTCCAGCATACGTCCTTTGTTTCAAGAGGCCACCCACGCGGCTTTGTAACTGACACGCGCCATTTTGTACGAACGTTAGTCGTGTGCAGCGCTCGCGCACCCCGGACGTTAGAGTGGATATAAGCAATATACTCAGAAAAATCTCAGTAGTTATCTAAGAGTACCTTGACATTTTACTCGTATTTGACATTATCTTATCTCCATAATAGTTACCAGAGGTTGGTCGAATCCACAGTTCCACTATAACCAATCGAGCAGCTAATAGAGAAAAAGTTCAGCAATGGATGGCAGATAAGACAGTACCTTTTCCATCTGGTCCTTGAATCCGCCGAACACTTGGTTGCTCTTCATGAGTGCTGATTGGAACTCATCGTACTTGTTTGTGTACACCGCTAGCTGACCTCGCAAACCTGGAATATTAAACATATTATAAGTCTTATTTTTCTGTCATCCGAGCAATAATAGTAATAATGTGCTTTGTTACTATTGGCTCGTGAAGAGCGCTCGTGACGTAGCTGGCTAAAATGATAACAGATAAACTAAGTAAAGCCTACCTACTCACTTCATATCTAAGTGATAGAATACAAAGAGTTGACGTAAATGGAAAGCGTTCTCCGGGATCAGTGGTAACAATTGGTGTACCACAAGGATCAATACTTGGGCCATTCTTGTTTTTAATATATATAAATGATCTACCCCGGCTTGTTAGGAACGATCATGAGATTGTACTGTTTGCTGATGACACGTCACTTTTATTTAAATTAAAGCGACAAGAGACTAACTTTGACAAAGTAAACAATGCAATCTCTAAAATTGTAGGGTGGTTTAATGTAAACAACTTATTGTTAAACGAAAATAAAACGAAATGCGTTCGTTTCATACTACCTAATGTAAAACAAAACCAAACTAATATAAAAATAAAAGATGAAAAGCTAGGCCTTGTGGACACCACAGTTTTTCTAGGCATAACCTTAGATAATAAACTGCAATGGGGCCCACACATAGATAAATTGTCGAAGAGACTTAGTTCTGCAGCATACGCAGTCAAAAAGATCCGTCATTTCACCGACGTCGATACAGCTAGACTAGTTTATTTCAGCTACTTTCACAGCATTATGTCTTACGGTATTTTGTTGTGGGGGAGTGCTGCAGATATTAACACCATATTCGTGTTGCAGAAGAGGGCTGTTCGCGCAATTTATAACATGGGTCCCAGAGAATCACTTAGAGATAAGTTCAAAGAAATCAATATTATGACAGTACCCTGTCAATATATTTATGAAAATCTTATGTATGTTCGCAAAAATATTAATCTGTTTAAAAAAAATTGTGATAATCATAATGTTAATACTAGAAATAAAAATAAACTCGCTGTTCCCACAGTTAGGCTCACTAAGGTCAGTAAATCTTTTAAAGGGCAATGTGTACGCTTCTTTAACAAAGTCCCAAGCGACATACAAAATTTATCAATTGGCAAATTTAAAAACTTAATTAAACAAAATCTGTCTCAAAAAGCTTACTATAAAACAACCGATTACCTAGATGATAAAAAAGCTTGGGACGAATGTGCTCCAACTCTACTTGGAATCCATAACAATAGCAAGGGTCATGCCAAAAAAACGATAGGAACCCAGCCGGTGTTGTTGCCAGTTCTTTTACGGCATGGGCGCGTTGGAACTGGTGTAAATTTTCCTAGCTTGTAAGACGTTTCAAAGTGATCCTTGTGATTCTACTGAATAAATAATTTTTGATTTTGATTTTGATTTTGATTTTGAAAAGCACTATTCCGGTAAGTCACCATTTGGATGGGTGACTATAGAACTTTGCTTGTCTACTTAGAAATAAAATTATATGTTACTGTTGGTCTTGTATTTTTTTCTTATTTTTCTATAGTGTTACAAAGACCTAGGCCACAATTGGTCCTTTCATGTTTCTGAGACGTCTTCTTCTTCTTCTTTTAATTTGTGGCGTCTGTGGCCGGGTTTGCCACAATTTTGCCAATGTCAATGTCGACAGGGTTGAAACAGTAAGACAATGGAGGATCTGAGACTTAAGATGGTCGGTATAAAAGAGGGAGACCATAATTTTGTAACAAGGTGATTTGTTATTACATCATTTCTAAGACGTCTAATGTGGTTGACTTGACTTGACTTCTTTCTTACATGGCTTCTGTGACTTTTATCTGTCACAATTCTGCCAGTGTCTGTTTGTGTTGCTTCGTAAACTTATTAGATGTTTATATGTAATAAAAATTATCAGCTTCAAAAATTCTGTCACTTACGAATAAACTTAACAACTACTAGTTTTTGAGTTTATTCGTAACAAACAAAAATACAAATCTTTTCTCTTTATAATATTAGTAAAGATTTGTTGGAGTGCAGTTAGGTGTATACCTGTCTCGGTTCCTTGCATCTCTCCGACCTTGGCTCTATACTCCACCACAGCCATCCTGAGGCTCTCCATCTCGGCCAGAAGGCGCTCCCTCTCCGCCTGGTGCTCGAGGGAGGCTTTCTGCATCTTAGCTGCGTTCAGCTGCGACTCTAGTTCCATTTGCTTCGACATTTTCTCCACCTGGAAACGAAATTTAGTTTTCTGCCTGGAAACGAAATTTATTTTGAAAAAGCCGGGACCGACTGCATAACGTGCCCTCGGAAGCGCTCAGTCGGAGCACGGGAGCGCTCAGTTGAATTGCCATTGGCGGTAACCCATCCAAATGATGACTACGCGGAACCGACTTAACTTCGTCGACCTGTTAGGAACAACTTAGCCAGCTACGTCACAATCCAGTTTTCAGATTAAAAAAGGTCACATACCTGATCCTCCCTCAATTGGTACTGCTGGACCACAGTCTTGAACTTCTCCGTCATGCTGATGTTATCGTCCCGGAGTTTGGCATTCTTCTCGTTGTTCTGCTGAAGTAGATTAGATATCTCGGCCAGGGTGCTCTGGAACTTGGCTTGGGTTTCTTTGCGGCGTTCTTCTTCTTCACGAATCTTGTGCAGGGACTCTTCCTAAGGGTTTCAAGAGTTTATAATTAATATTATTATTATTTTTATATTACAAAAGTGGCCACCAAGTATACGGCCCACTTTATGGTAAGCAGTTACAGTATGTACGCATGCAACATCACAAATATCATTTGCGGGTTACTCTGTGACGATAGATGAAAAGTCTCATGTGCCTGTAATTTCACCGGAAACCATACCCTTCGTAGTAAGTATCTATTTTAATTAGCAAGGATCAAGCTTAAAAAGTGATAGGAATTAGATCATGGGCATGTTGGTGTGAATTTGCCTACTTTTATTGAATAAATCTTTCTGACTCAGACTTCATAATATACCTATGATCAAAACAAATAGCATACCTTGATAGATTTATTCTGTTTCTGCAACTCCCGACATAAGTTCTCCAGCTTCGACTTAAGAAGAACAGTTTTGTTAAACTCTAACTGCAACTGCTCTTTCTCTTTTAAGATCAGTGCGTGCCGCTTATCAGACTGCTTGATGTAGAACTGCATCTTCTTGTTCTCGTCAAGCATGGCCAGGTACTTCTGGCTGGCAATACTGATCTGTTCTGCAGCGGGAGCTGCATTCACGGCTTTCATAAACATGTCATAGTTTCTGTCGTCTTTGCGGTTGCGATCTTCTCTGCGCTGCCTTTTGACTGGCTCTTGTGGCTTGGCCATTGGTGCTGATGCCTGTAATGAAATGTTTATATTCTAAGGTGAGATATCTTGACTGGAAAATGAGGTATAGGATGGCCCCACACTTGATGAATCATTAAAGCTGGCTCAGTCAGGATGATGGTGGATAGTGAAGGCTCAAAATTGATTTAGGGGAGGCTAGCAGTGGATGTCTATAGGTTGATATGATGATAATGAGACCACTTCTCAAAAACTAGGTACTGGCTTTTTTGCATTTATTTTGTTAGGACAAAGCACATTAAATTTTTGAAAAACTAAAATTATTAATTTTAGTACATAAACTGAATAATATTTTACCATGTTATTTCAGTTGTCATTCATGTCAGTCATCATTGTGTACTTATGTAATTTAAAGTAGGAAATTCGACTCCTAACTAACCCGTTTGTATGAAAGTAGAATGGTTTGCCAACTATTTAACAGAAGTACCCTACAAGGAGATTGTCTAACACGAACATTAACATTTCTTTCATGCGTGATGAAACAAAAGCATTCCATGTGCACCTGGGTATCGCTTTGTCGTCAACCGTAAAAGAAGAAACCACCTGAATCGAGCTTTCGTACAGAAATAGTAAACATTCCCACATTTTGGAACAAAGCCAAAAACTTTTAGGTTAACCAATTTCCCGTTTTTAGCCGCTTTTATTCAAAAATACAATTAATGAATTATTATATACATTGAATATGGATTAATGAATGCAATCATACGGAGAAATTGCGAAATAAGCATATAATACAATGAAATTATTGATTTCAAGAAATTGCCGATACCCGATCGGTTTCTATTTTTATATCGGTTAGAAATTACTGTTTTTGACTTACTGCAGCAACTTGTTCTGGGGCATTTACTGCGTTTTCTTTTTTGGGCTCTTTTTTTACTGTTTCTGCCTCCATTTCTTCAGCAAAACTTGTTCAATTTTACAAAATTATCTAAAACAAATATCGGAAGCGACACCGACAGCGAGACACCGACAAACGTAGTGCTTACATTCTCCTGTCCTGGGACACCGATATCGATACGATAGCACAAATAACTTAGTCTGTGGCAAGAAAGACAAACGGAGAAACCTCAGTTTGTCTGAGGGAGTCACTCCATGACAAACACGACGTTTGTTTTAGAGATGCGAATTAAAGTGTACAGTATTACAATAAATAATGGAAATCAAGATTATTATTGTATATTTTTTTTTTCAAATTCACGATCGTTGGATAAGTTAAATTTGAACCGAAAATCTAACTTTTATTACTCGTTGTTTATTCCTAACGTTTTTGAAAAACAAATTAGTGTTTACGAAAAACGAACACGCTACATTGATACACAAGACACAACACTAACTAACTAACATTAATTATAGGTTGTCTGGTAGAGATCGCTATTTAGCGATAAGACTGCCCATTGTAATACCTGTTTGTTAGTAATGAAGATTGTTCTTGTCTTTGTTTAATGTGGTGTTCACTAATAGTATTTTCTATCTTTTAAATATCTATTTATACCTAAAGCATTCATTACAGTCAAAGTCAAAAATGATTCAATAATATCACAAGGCTCATTTTGAAACGTCCTAAAGCAGGGTAAAAACAAAAGGAGCGATCTAGAAGTATGTGATTATAAAAGTAACTCGATTCTCACTCATGTAATGGTAACAACTCTAAATCCGTTCGAAAACAAATAGCACTTGTATCAGACAGAAGACCAAAAAAGCGATAGGAACCCAGCCGGTGTTGTTGCCAGTTAATTTACGGCATGGGCGCGTTGGAACTGGGAACTGGTGTAAATTTTCCTAACTTTTAGGACGTTTCAAAATGATCCTTGTGATGCTATTGAAATAAATAATTTTAGATTTTTTGATTTTGATTCTATCCATTTATTTTTATTTGTGTATTATGACAGCACATTCTGAAAAAAATCTTGATGGTTCCTAGACAAAATATGCATTGAACGAAAAACCCATCAGTTCCAACTATTCAAATCGGTTTTATTGCCAGCTATATTTAAATAATATTTCTGCTAATATGGTAGATTTATTCTATCAATTTATTATTATTATTATTATTACTATTTGCCTGTGGTGTCCCACTGCAGGGCAAAGGCCTCCCTTTCTTCTCTCCATTTATCTCTATTTTGAGCTATTGTGGACCAATCTTTTAGGTAGGCATTGATCTCGTCTCTCCATCTCTGCCGCGGTCTGCCGCGAGGTCGTTTTCCGTTCAGGGTTTTTCATTGACCAATATGCCTTCCAGGCGTTCTCGGTGCGTCTTGCAATCTCGAGGTCTTGTCTTCCCTGGAAGGATATTAATTGGCCTAGGTACAAATATTCATGGACATATTCTATCTCCCCGCTCCCTACCTGTAGCTTGTGGTGTGTGCTATTTGTCATTAGCTTGGTCTTTGAACTGTTCATGCTAAGGCCAACTTCGAGGCTTGCCGTGTTTAACACGTTTAGCATCGTTTCGAGCTGAAGAGGAGAAAAGCACGATGTCACCGGCAAAGCGGAGATTAGTCAACCTCTTTTCGCCAAAAACAATGCCTCGCTCTCTCCAGTGCATTTCTAGCTTTTTGAAAACCTCTTGCAGTGTAGAAGTAAAGAGTTTCGGGGATAAAGGGTCTCCTTGTTTTACGCCTTTTTGGATATGAAAGGAAGGCCCAACAGTGTCTATTTTAATGGCTGCGATACTGTTACAATAAATTTGTTTCAAAAGATTAATGTAAGTTGCTTGAATTTCCTGACTATTGAATGAATCAAAAATGGCTGAGTGCTTGATGCTGTCAAAAGCTTTTTATTTATTATTATTTATTATTGTTATGGATCACCAACGAAAGATAGGTACACAGGCATACAAATTTTTAAATTACAGAGGTACTCAGGTCAGGTGCTCTCTCAATTAGAGGTGACCACATCATGCACAAAAATAAAAGTTATTGTGAATTCAACTGAAAACTGACTCTAAACATCACTAGAATAAGAAAAATAAATATAAGTCTAAAATAAAGTAGGTAGGTACCTAGTTACATAATGAAATTACCAAATCGCAGTCATGGACCACAAAGAATAGGTATTGTAAACAAGCAAAAGGAGCACAAGTATAATCTATACTTGTGCTCCTTTTGCTGCCACTTAAGTAAGTAAATTATCAGAACAGACAACCTGTATACTTTTATACTTAATAGGAAAAAACTCTACCTAATCTCTAAATAACTTGACTCAGGTGTTTTTTGTACTTATAGAGAGGTTCACCCAGATCCAAGTCACTATTCCTGGCCAATCCGTTATAGTGCTTACAGATCCTCAGCAATGCGGTGTTCTGACCAGACCTAGGTAGTTCGAGTAAAAGGAACACTAAACAAATTGAATGCTTTCTTGCGCGGCAGTCTTGTTGGGGCGTTAATTCGCAGTTGACTTGTCAATTCGGAGCAGTCAATATTATTACCATTGTACAGTTTGTGAAGGAATAACAAATCGGATATTTTTCTTCGGCTAGCTAAGGAGGTAATGTTGTATTTTGTTAATCTATCCTTGTAGCTTCGATTTTTTTTGGCTTTGGAGTAATCGACGAAAGCTAAATAAAGAAGGAGCTTATTTAGCCTTATATTATATTGCCTTTATTTAGGTATTTTGCCATTATCTGATTGAGAGAGTGTAAGTGATCCGTAGTAGAGAGTCCGCGTCGAAATCCAGCTTGTTCTGGTGGTTGGTGTTTATCTAATTGATCTGGTAGTCTATTCTCTATAGTTTTTATAAAAGCTTTGTATACGTGGGACACCAAACTTATGGGACTGTAATTTCCTATATCCACCTTATCGCCTTTTTTATGGAGTAAGATAATATTAGAGTAACAAAAGTTTTTAAGAAATTTACCAGTAATCAAAATGGAGTTGTAAATATTAGTAAGGTGGGGAAGTAAGATCAGTTCTCCCACTTTCAAAGCGTCTGAAGTGACACCATCTTCTCCCGGACTTTTTTCATATTTCAAACACCTGAGTGCGCGATGTACTTCAAGCCCCGAAAATGGTGTAATATCTGCCGAGTAAGAATATGTAGCTGGATTGTTTTGTGTCAACGATGTTATATCAATTGGCTATTTTTGTTTTTATAGTGTTAACCATCACACTAGGGGAATACTAAAGATTATAATATCCCAAAAATATCTTTAGATGTTATATCAATTTATACTTGTAGATATTTAGAGTACCTACCTACTCAGTCTTTTTTTTATGTCAGCAAGTGACAAGACAATCAAGACTATTAAAGATGACTGATGACTGAGAAGAGAGGTCTTTGGCTATCTTGTCAAAACGACATGGGTCTTCCCATTTTAATTATTTTTCTCGTGTTATTTTAAGTTTTATTGCGTAAATTTGGTGGCAGTTTATCCAATTTAACTTGTTTACTTAGTAAGTAGTAATTGAAATGGAGGGGTGATGTTGGTTGGTAATTTAGTCAAAGACTTTCCAAGAGAATTTTGAAAGAAAAGTCATCGTTTCTTTCCAAATTTCGTATGTTTACGTTTCTAAGCGACAATCAAACTAATACACTTGAAACTGGCAAAAAGGCCATAAAAGAAAAGAAGAAGAAGATGACTGAGACCTGACTATTAAAGATGCAGTGCCACCCAAAGCTTAAAGTTTTTAAGTGTTTGCGTGGCATTGCACTGCGCTTATCACCCGAGGCATTGTTGCTTCCGTCTTCTTTCTTCTGTTGTCTCTTTCGCCCAATAATTTCACTTGCTACAGTGGCCTTCAAACTTAAACACAGTAGTGCTTTAGTAACAACTTTATTAAATCTAGCTAACTTTAGCTATCTATAAAAGCTTTAATTGTATGCACGAATTCTAATAAAATTCACCGACCCTCCAAATCATAGCTGCACTGAACACCCAACCTTAGCAGCTCGTTAAAATGGCTCCTGTTGAAAATATGCGGTTGCATGATGCATTAACCTAGTGCTTATAATCCTTATTAGCAAAAAAAAACTTTACACCACTCATCAGCCCCCCTAGCATGGCGATTTCATCTCTACTCTACAGTAGTATAGACAACACAGTTTCTTGTCTTCTGATTTTCTCTTTCGCGCGAGCATGGCGTTACAGAAGACAAGCCCTAGAAAAAGTTTCTTCATAAAGTAGGTAGTAAAGTAGAAAAAGTTTCTTCTTAAACAAGCTTTCTCTTTAGCAACGGGAACAAAACCACCCAAGAGATTAGAAGCACTACGCGAAACCACTCTTTGAATTCCGTTACTACCAAAACATGACATAAGACTAATAAAATTGGTCCCAATTCTGTAAAACGAAACGATTTATGTTGACAGTTTCTAGTAATCACATTGACAGATATAATTATGTGACATGAAGGCATTTTTTTCGCGGAGAATAAATTGGAATTTTGCCTCAAATTCATTTTTAATTACACAATTATTCATAGTTTATTATTTAATAAACAAGGACTTTTAACAAATCTTTTTAGAACAATATTACTAAAAAAACGCAGAGATAAAAGCTTGTCTAGGTCTCAGGAGATGTAGACAGTTTCCGAAGAAATGTTTCTATTCTCGAATGTCAAAAGTAGAGAAAATTGAACGCCATGCTCGCATTTGTAGACTCATCTCTAGGGTAGAATAGAGAAGTTTCTTTCCGCTCATTCTTTCCATCGCCATGCTCGGGACCGAAGAAATGTTTCTACACTCTACACTTACCTGTCAATCGTTATCTACGCTGGGCATGCTAGCCCCGCAGCTTGCGTGTTGCGACCCTGAGACGTAGTTTGAAAGTCTCACGTACCAGTAATTTCACTGGAAACCATACCCTTCGAACCAGAACACAGCAATACGAGCTTTAGGTATTTATTTATTGTGTTGGCTGAAATATGTATGGTAGTTCGTCCCCGGATGAACTCTATCACAGAGATCTCTACTACTCTTGCTACATAATATTACTCTATGTATAGTTCGCACTGCGGATCTAGGCTTCCGTGAAGTTAGCCGTTTGTGCTGCGCAAAGACAATTTAGTTAGAATAAGCTCCATTGCGCATCGAAACGGCTAACTTCACGGAAGCCTAGATCCGCTGTACGAACTATACATAATTTTATACAAAAAAAAAATATGAAAAAAAAGTTAAGCCGTAGCCGGTACGGCGGCCATTGCATACAAAAACAAACAAATGATTTTAGTAGTTGTTTTAAAATTAATAGGGGAACACTACCTGCATCTGTCTGTCATTTAACTGTCAAGTTTTGAAGTTTCGTTCGTCGTCGTTTTCTTTTTCATTCTGTCAAAAAGAAGGAAAGCGAACGGTGGTGAGTAATCATTTTCAACGCATCCATTGTTGAAAGTAAAAAAAAGTTTGCCTTTGATCATCTTTCTTCCATCGAAAAAGTGCTTTCAATCTTTTCAAGTGTTATCTGCAAGTGGTGCTAAACGGTGAGTGAATAAAAATAGATCTAAAATATGTAAAAATGCCGGTCAGAGCAACGTTTCAGAGGCCGTTATTTTTCAATATTTCTAAGGTCAATGTGCTTTGTTTGCCGGACGAGAGAGACTGTCTCGCCGGCATTGGGTGTGCGAATTACATGGCACCATAATTGCGTATAGATCGCTATGAATTTGATTTTACCGGATCGATCCCATGCCATGCGTTAGCTCAGAACAAAAAACACCGTTATCCTTAGCGTACCGCATGAATGGGCTGACCGCCGCAATAGGTAGGTGCCTATGGATGGATGGACCCATTCGTTCGATACAGTTACATTTCTAAAATAACTCTGCAATTACGAGATTGCTTGCCGTGGTATTATACTACCTACCACTCAATAAATGTAATTGGTAAAATTACCACCTCAATGATGGATAAATAGGTGCTATTATTTCAGTATGAACCTACCTTTGTTTTTTGTTATAGGATCTTAGCCTGGTTAACAGAAGCCACAATCTTTAAAATGTATGTCCATAAAAATATACTTTTATAGGTAGATATTGCATGTCACAATATTATTCCTTACTGACTCATGTTTCATCAGAATTTCTTGTAAGTATTAGAAAATTGCTTTGCTCAGGATTGCTGACACATAATCAAACATCTTTTAGAAATATAAATCTGAAACAACTTCATAGAACAAATAATTGTGTTTCCGAGTCTGCCCTTTTCCAAGGACAAAGCCGCTGAACCATTAAGATCGTGGCATAGACAATGCAATCATCAATGTAAGCGCCATAGTCTTAACTAAAGTACCAAATGGGTATCTAAACACAATTGAGTTGTAAATCAATTGTCATTGCAGTGGTAAATTAATTAATTAGATTGGTTCCATAAATTTATTTGTCACAAGTCACAAGTTTGTCTTGTTGGGTACCACTGCATTACCCAAGCAGTATCAGATATTCTGCCTTCAAGCAGTGTGAATGGTGGTGAATGTGAAATATGACAAGTTGAATGACTTGACCATCTCCACATTTACTGTCATAAGAATGTCAAGGAAATACTATACATAATAGATACTTAGCGAGCATATAAAATAACAGTTTATTTATGAATAAGAGGGAATGATTAAAATTTATTAAGTTAGACATATTTGTGTACTGACTAATAAACCGGTTGTGTCAATGGAGTGAAACTTTTGTCACATGTGTTGCATTGCTATTTATAAATAAGGACAAACTGTGTGGTATATTCTGTTTGAGTTGGAATGTTAGAATGCCCTTTAGCCAAAAGCTTGCATTTTAACTAAGATTTTTTCGGATAAATTTTAGTTTGAATAATTATAATTGATAATAATTTTGATTTTGACTCTTAGTAAGTGACTGAGTGAGTACAATGAACCTTACTTAAAACAGTAAATAACTGATATTATACAAGTTCAGGGTGATTCCATTAAGTACATACTTATTCCTAAAATTTGACATCAAGTAAGTAAGTTCTTATGAGTCTGTGGCCAACTCTGGTCACAGAGTTTTTAGGCTGCCTTTGTCATGGTCTAACAACTTAATACAGTGACAGATAGGTACAGTAGGTTCTTCACTTACTACTTCCACTACTATAATACATTTATAAACCTTTATCACTCTGTAACACAATTAAAACGAAATAGCATTATTTATACTTTTTATGTATGCAAGCAACGTCGAGCAGTAGGTAGCTAGTACTTTAAAATAAAAAGATGAATTTATCTCTATGAAATTTTTATGTCTAACTGTTATTGAAACTGTATGTTATTTTTGAACAAATTCTGATTCACTATGTAAAAGGGGCTTGGAAGTTGGAACTAATGGGAAAAAAATATGTGTTTGTGTCAAATGCAAATCAAAATATCCTAATAGGTATTAGTTATTTACTTTAAAACCACAGTCGAACAAAGAACAGTGTGCTGTGGTTATATTCACATTAGGTTTCAATTACTAACCTATTACTGGTTTATTCTTAGCCTCTGTGCGAGTGCTCTGAAGGAAAATGGCTTCATACAGGTAATAGTGTACAAAAACAGTATCGGCATCTAATTACCAAAGTTTTATATGAAGTACCTATTTGAACACAGGTCCTTGACCTTTGTGTGTAGATGGCCGGCGCATAAACCTTTAAACTAGGTATATCAGATAACTTAAAGATACCCTAAATTATATCTAAACTGTTGGTAACCATGAACGTGGGTTAAAGTGTCAAAAATTAATGATTATGTTTATCTGTAATTGAAAGGCCGGTTATTGAACTTGAAGTGCAAATTCGATTCCCGATGCCAGAATGTTTTTTTTATTATCATTATGTAGGTATTACGCTTTGTGACATACCGACCTACAACGCAGCGTAAACCGCTGCACCTAGAAACTTGAAACTTGAACATAAGGTAGGTACCTACTCTACTAAAAGATTTTTTTTAAACTCGACTCCTAGAGGACGCAGTTTTTTTTATTTTTTTTTGTATGTTGCTTACGCGTTTTCTCTGCTAATTATGAATTAATTTTGATGATTCTTTTTTTGTTGGATAGGTAATCATTCAGAGGTGATGCCATATAAATTTTATCGAAATCGGTTCAGTAATTTTTGAATAAATCATAAAAAGCGTGTCAGTATATCGATCGCCTCGTATCACCACAATCTGCCGAAACATTTTTTAGTATGAAGTCTGTTGTGGTTTTTTCTTAAAAAAAAAAGATACTCACGACACAGGGAATCCGTGTGTGGGTGTGGGTTTATACGTGACTGTCTGCTGTGTTTAAAGGGTTGGTGAACTGGTAAAGGGCAATTAGGGCAACCCTAGCCTAGAATACCAAATTAGTCACCCCAAAGCTATTACATTTTATTATAGTCTGGCTGGATATGGGTAGGTCTTTGTCGTATCTAATTCTAAATAAATGATTATTCTATGACTAATACTGGCGCCTTTACTGTCTTCCTATACAAACTTAGTAGGAGGCACTTAATAGCTGGTTACTTAAAAGACAACGAAGCTTAACACGAATGTGCCCCAACTCCACATGGCATCTATAACAATAGCAAGATTCATGTCAAAAAAGCGATGGTATGGTTAACCCAGCCGGTATGGTTGGCAATTAATGGCATATTATGGAACTGGCGTTCCGCTCGTGACGTAGCTGGCTAAATTATTCTTACCAGATCAACGACGTTAAGCACTGTTCCGCGGGGTCATCATTCGGATGGGTGACCGCCAGTGGCAATTTCAATAACTGAGCGCTCCCGTGCTTCGGAGGGCACGTTAGCAGTCGGTCCCGGCTTTTTCAAAGTTGTTAGGCCATGACAGAGGCTTTCGGGCGGCCTAGAAACGAACGAACGAACTGGCGTAAATTCATTTAGCTTGTCAGACGTTTCAATGGATCACCCTTGTGATTTTGGGGTGGATTTTACGAACATCTGATATTGTAGAATCCAGATGTTATTAAAATCCACCAATCATAATTTGAGTGTTTTCCATACCTCATGGTAGGTACTTTGAACATTGGACTTTTAGGGATAATTCACTTCAAAAGGTAAGCTTTCTTTGACGACGTCAATCGCATATGTTTCCATCCTTCTACCGGCTGAGTGATTTACGTTTAAAAACTTTGTTATCGTAACGAAACATCATACATCGTACGGTCGATACCGGTTGTCTGTGCCACATCACGGAACGTGCGACAAACTATTTCATGTAATGACAGGGATCGTAAAGGTAGGTAAGGTTCATCGATATCCCGCATGTCTATGTCTATGTCATGTCCCCGCGGTGGTGAGAGGGTGGGTAGGTTTTATCTTTTTTTTTTTTTTTGAATCGCAATTAGCTTAATCACATTGAAATCTCAAGAGTTCATAGACATATTTCGATTAATCGGTCGAGTCGAAAATAGATTGAGTTAATTGACATATTCTAGATATCTATAGGGTTCATGCATAACATAATCCTAAGAAAATTAGTACCATTTTGCTAAAATTCGTCTGTATCTTTTTAATATCCATCTAATCTTTATTACTACTAGCAATATCCAGTCACATTAGAATCTCAAGAGTTAACCTACTATTTTGCAACAATTCGTCTTTATCTCTACAAATATGCATACATTAATTCCGTAGCGGGTATCAAACCCGCTCGCATTTCAACCACCCGCCCACCTCGCTACCGAGGTCAATTACTTGGAAACATTGTTTCAGACCAATTTGTCTACCCCTAATTGTAGGCACACTGGGTATTTCCTGGTCGATGCCGCTCGCGTGATCACCGACCCCATATTTGCGAGGATGTTCGTGCGCTCAATGATTTTTACAAAGTTACGTAGGTACCTACCTACCTATGCGTGGAATGTTTCACGAAACAGACTCATTTGAATATTAGAAGCATCACGTAATGATAATAAAATTTAATCCATAGAATGTACATAAAAATGCGTGCCTCAGTAAAAATGACTGACGACCGTTATTATATTCGGTAGACTGACTTGCTGTCGGTTCGGACAAAATTTATTAGTTACTTAGTTCGTATGAGTCAGTGGCCAACTCTGGTGACAGAGTTTGTAGGCCGCCGAAGGCCTAACAACTTTGAAAAAGCCGGGACAGACTGCTTAACGTGCCCTCCTAAGCATGAAGAATGTATTCAAGTAGCATGATTTTAGAACTCAGATGAGTTACAATCGGAAAGAATGAAAGAAAATACATTTATTCTGGACCTTCGAGTATATACTTAATGCCTTTGTTCTGGACACAACTAATTCTGTATCAATATTATAGTCGGAGAAACTAATTCAGTCTGTTTTTCGCTTCAGGTGAACGAATCGCGGAACTTTCTAAACTTTTTCAGTTTGATCACGCAACTAAGAATAGTAAAAGGAAGTAAAGTTTCAAGAATTTGGATGCGTTGATAGATTAATGAGCTGTGAGAAAGAGAAAAGACACCACGCTTCTTGAAATAGTATTAAGATACCTTCTTGGTTTTTAAAATGGTAGCTAATTGCGAAATGATCTAAGCAAAAGCCTAGAGAATCGATTGTAAAGTTAAAGCAAGAATGCAAGTCCGGATGATTACAGCCTCATTTATACAATCGCTTATCGAGTAAGCTTATGGTACCTAGTAGAGCGGAATTGTTATACAGATAACGATAGTCAAAACTGAAATAGTAGTGTAAATATTGTGCTCATCAGAGCAGTAATGGGAATGAAAAGTGTGCACTCGAAAACTGTGCAGTTCGCAGGAATACCTGGAATATACAGGCTTGATCGTTGCGCGTAGCGTAAGATCCAGCCTAAGGTCCTAAACCATAAGTCCTAGAAACCTGAAAGGAGTTGTTTTACGCAGTATGGAGCTGGTTCCTGGTCCTTTGTAGGTGTCTAGATAATTAGATAATCATTAAAGAAACCGTTTATCACTGTTCATTTATTTTATTTTGGCTTCTTTCATAATCTAAAGTAAGTTTATCTTTGTCAAGAAGTGCAACACAATGCAAAACAACATGGCGGGTTTAACGAACAACGCGTCCTTCGGGCGGCCTAGAAACTCTGTCACTAGAGTTGGCCACTGACTCATACGAACTTACTTTGCTTAACTTCTTTACTTGTGCATTTGATCTCTTTTGTCCCGGCACAAATCGTCCTCTATTTCGTGTCTCTTGTCACAGACCGTTTTGGCGTTTCTAGCTAAACTAATAGCTTAACCAATATCTGCTATCGTAACCAATAATTTTCTACATCTCAGGTTTTTTATTTTTAGACTAAACCCAGCCAACTGGTCGATGTTGGAATACCTTAGTCATCAAGTTATTGCATACTATCAACAGATTTGCAATCTCGACTCTCGACCGGCTGTTGTCTAGACATGCCCAATTACATGGCAGTTTCGGCTTCAGTGTTCTTGCCGAAACTGTGACACAACTTATTTTTATGATTATCTATCGTATCTGTATCGGTAATGTAGCATGTCGGACGTCGGTGCCTTGCATAGGTACATTAGTGGCGTAGGAAGTTCTCTTTTATTTTAGCAAATTATAAACATTCTAGGCGGAATGTTCGGCGCATTCTGTTCTCCTGGAGGTTTCTACCAAAGAGAAAACTTCCTTCCTCCAAAGAAAGTATAAAACAGTCGCTTTCCGCCCCGTTTTTCAGCCAAATCGTTTCACTCGTTGTCGAGATTATAAAGGTACAAATATACAAACTATCGCATTAATAAAATTAGTGTGATTATACTGTGATTCTTCAGAAATACTTATCATATTTTTTCGCTAACGATACTGAATTCGGCTTTATACTGACCGAATACTCTGTGCCGAATATAAGTGTAAATATCTTCTCTAGTTTTTGCACCAACGCAAAAGGTTCAAACCTATATTGAAATTGCAATAACAAGTTGTGTCTGTCTGTCTGTGTACTTATGTAGCGTACATTCCGCACTCGTCTGCGTTTGCATTTATATTGATTCAAACAAGGAAGGGCAAGATCGAATGGCCGTCTACAGTAATCCTTAAATGGTCACGGTCCGTCATTCTCGACCTTGATGCATCGGAATAAGATACATTTGTTACGATATTAGCGTAGGATAACCTAATATGGCGGAGCATTAAAGAGGAAATTGTCGCAAGACGTATTTGAGTGCGAGTTAATAAAGCCAAAACGGAATGTAGTTTTGCGTGGTCCCAGGTAGGTTAGGTACCTAACCTACTTACCAATCAGTAGTAGTTCAAAGAGCTCTTTTGCAAATTACTTGCGTACCTAAATTAATTGGGTAACATTTTAATTTGATAGAGTTTTACTAATTTTGAACCTACAATACTATGTTCACTATGAGAGCACCGGTGGTCTTGAGAGCACCGGTGGTCTTGAGAGCACCGGTGGTCTAGTGGTAGTGACCCCGCCTTCCGATCCGAAGGTCGTGGGTTCAAACCCGGTCGTGCACCAATGGATTTTTCTGTTCGAAAAATTTATGTGCGCAATGCCAGTGCTCTCATACGGTGAAGGAAAACATCGTGAGGAAACCGGCATGTCCAAGAACTAAAAATTCGAAAGACATGTGCCATCCGCCAATCCGCATTGGGTCCGCGTGGTGGATTAAGACCCAATCACTCTCGCCTGAGAGTAGGCCAGTGTCCCAGCAGTGGGAACATTAGAAGGCTGTCATGATAGAATACTATGTTCATTTATTTGACCAGAGGCCGTCGGGCGGACTATTTACTCCGTCACCAGAATTAGTCACTCGTACGAACTTACTTACTTTTCTTAGTTTTCTTCTTCGGTCGACGGTTCCACGTATTATCAAATTTGATTTGCCCAGAATCTAGAAATGTTAGTCACTTATTTTTCAACCGACTTCAAAGAAGAAGGTTATCAATTCGACTGTATGCAATTTTCACAAAAAACGGGATATTTACCATGATTTGTGAGTTCTCCCGTGATCATGGTGCGTGTAACTGCGCCGAAATATCGGAAATCAATAAACAAATCATGGTGAATATCCCGTTTTTAGTGAAAATTATGTTAATAACCATGATAGTTTTAAAAACTATATCGACTGTACGTTTCACACACACCTATTTCTGCCGCCAAGCAGTAATGCTCGCATTGCTGTGTTCCGGTGTGAAGGGTATTGTTTCTGGTGAAATTACTGGCACATGAGGCTTTCGATCTTAGCCTCAAGGTGGCAACCCGCAAGTGATACCTCTGGTATTGCAAGCGTCCATAGGCTGCGGTAACCGCTTACGATCTTGTGGGCCGTACGCTTGATTGCCACTTCAGTTGTATAAAAAAAAGATTTCTCCGCTTATTATGAATTGATTAGGATAGTTATTTTTTTTTTTTCTTAGGTAATACTTCAGAATAGGTCCCATATACATTTTATCGAAATAGATTTAGTACTTTATAAATAAATCTCTCTGCTATTATTTCATAGCGACGACCGATGTGGCGCAGCGGGCGCAGGTCCGCCTGCGACGCAGAGGTTGCGGGTTCGATTCCCGCCTCGGAACAAATGTTTGTACGATCTACAAATATTTGTTCCGGGTGTTCTGGGTATTTTCTATATATAATAAAAAATATCTATCTATGTATTGTATTGTATTAAATTTATATCAGTAATCTAGTACTCATAATACAGCTCTGTTTAACAGCTTACTTTGGGGCTAGACGATGCTGTGTGGTTTGTCCAGCATTATTTATTTATAAAAAAAAAAAAAAAAAAAAATTAGGTTTATTTATTTTATTTTTATTTTGTTTATTTGAGAAACCAACGGCGATTTACAATGTATGTACTTAAATATATTATTAATCCTAGGTAAGTTACTAAACGTAAGGCTAATAATAGGTTTCTACATTTGTCTGAAGTAAGCAAAGTTGTTGGGAACAAAATATTTGCAAGTTCGTCAAGGTTGAAGATAATTATTAATATATATTTTTTTTTTTATACAACTGAAGTGGCAACCAAGCGTACGGCCCACAAGATGGTAAGCGGTTACCGCAGCCTATGGACGCTTGCAATACCAGAGGTATCACTCGCGGGTTGCCACCTTGAGGCTAAGATCGAAAGCCTCATGTGCCAGTCATTTCACCGGAAACCATACCCTTCACACCGGAACACAGCAATGCGAGCATTACTGCTTGGCGGCAGAAATAGGTATGGTGGTAGTCCTTCCCCGGACGAGCTCCATCACAGAGAACTCTACTACTCTTAATACTTAATAAATATACTACTAAGTAAATATACTTAATAAGACGCATCTAGACAATTTTTACCTAATTGTCTATTATACATATGTATGTTTTACCTATTTAGCCTTATGTTCTATTAGGATCGGTCAAGCTCGCATGGTTTTGGCACGTTTGTATTGTATGTTGGTTTGTTTTTAATCGTGAGTAAACAGTAACTGATTATGTCGTAATATACTAGGCTAGGCCGGCGTCATAATAATTCGCATTTCGTTGTATCCTTATCACCTACATGCGATTAAATGCTGTGTATTATAATCTCTTCTTTCTTGGGCTGAGTGTGTGTACTTGTGTAGTCGGAGTTTAAAGAATAACACCCATATTTATGAAATAAACTGTCCGTCATTTTAACAGCTTGCTAAGTATTGTCTTTCTTTGTCATTCTTATGTCAATGAACAAAGACGATGATAGATATAATTATTAATTACTAGCTGACCCGCGCAGTTTAACTCATCATCATCATCATGACAGCCTTCTAATGTTCCCACTGCTGGGACACTGGCCTACTCTCAGGCGAGAGTGATTGGGTCTTAATCCACCACGCGGACCCAATGCGGATTGGTGGATGGCACATGTCTTTCGAATTTTTAGTTCTTGGACATGCCGGTTTCCTCACGATGTTTTCCTTCCCCGTATGAGAGCACTGATATTGCGCACATACATTTTTCGAACAGAAAAATCCATTGGTGCACGACCGGGTTTGAACCCACGACCTTGGGATCGGAAGGCGGGGTCACTACCACTAGACCACCGGTGCTCTCTGATCTCTGCAGTTTAACTCGTGTTATTTTTATTTACAATTTTTCATATTTTCTCACCGTTTAATTAAACCTTCCCTGGACACCTGCAAACATTTCAAGACCAAAATTAGCCAAATCAGTCCAGCCTTAGTAGAGTCGACAGCATTTTTTAAGAATGAATAAGGCGCTAAGTGATTATTAAATTAGGTACCTATATCTATCCATTAATAATTAAATCGGTCCGCTCCTACTCAAATCTATAGTGCCAACACCCTTAGGTACATAACATATCTACATGACTGCTCTGATATTATTTAATATTACTTAAGAGCTGGTATTACATTGTATTACTCTCATGTGTTCCAACAATTTTAGGTGCATAGGCATCATACATTTATTTATTTGTTATCAAACAAAGAAGACAAAAATGCAAAAAAAAAATTTTTTCACAAACTTACTTTTTCTCAGAAACTATAAATAAATGTTTACTTTTTTTAATACAGAACTTATCTTTTTATATTCGAGCGCGTAACATCTAACATTACTTTTCGATAACTCTCACGGTTTCAGACTTCCCCTCAGCGGCCCTGAAAAAAAAACTCACCCTGTATAAGTTTACAATCATGTCTAAGTCCTAACCTTTTTAGAAATTATAATGTACTACCTAAGAGACCACAGCTAAGAGCAGCTCTTCTCACACAGGTCATTAAAACTTAACTAAAAGTAAGTAAGTTCGTATGAGTCACTGGCCAACTCTGGTGACAGAGTTTCTAGGCCGCCCGAAGGCCTCTGTCATGGCCTAACAACTTTGAAAAAGCCTGGACCGACTGCTTAGCGTATCCTCCGAAGCACGGGAGCGCTTAGTTGAAATGCCACTGGCGGTCACCCATCCAAATGATGACTACGCGGAACAGTGCTTAACTTTGTTGATCTGTTAAGAACAACTTAGCCAGCTACGTCACGAGCGCTCCTAAAACTTAACTGAAGAGCCCCAAACCCTGTAATATTTAAAAACATATTTTATTTTAGATTTTTAGATTCATGATAATTAGGATGCAATAAATAATACTGAAATACTGAAATTTTTAAAACCTCAAGTCATCAGGATTATGTAGAGTCGAATCCCAAAAAAACTTGTAATAGGTACTCGTATAGTCAGTACTCAATGATACCTACTCACTCAGTTATTCGTCTCATTCATTATTCTGTTATACATTGGTGTAATCCATGTGTTATACTATATTATGTAAATCATATATATTTTCATCAATATTATGTTATATTTTCATAGTCAAAAAACCTGTAACTAAGTCAGGAGATGGGCGTTGAGGCTGCTACACAGTTTTACAACTTTTTGCAGTCTTATCGTTTTACTTTATAACTTGCTCATTGTAATTGTTCTGAATAAATGCTTTTATTTTATTATTATTATAGTGAAACATCGGCATTTACGTTAGTCATAATAAGTAATAAGAAATGCAAGACTCTGTTATCGTGGAGTCGAGACTGAAAATCTAATTATGTGCTGAAATCTTGATGACGCACCGTTACTACTCAATTTACTTTCTCAATCATGAAACGGAGGATATGGCGGATATCGCTGGCATGACGTTTTGGTGATTCATGTAAATAAGCTGTTTTATTTGTCCTACGACGTTTTTTTTTTTTTTTTAATCTCCTTTTTTTCTTGCAATCTGCCTTTCTGGGCATTGAGCTAGAGTTTTGTCTCCTCTTGCATTTTGACATGGATGGAGTAGGCCCAGTGGCGAATCCATATTATGAGTTCGTCTATATTATAAGGTCTTGAGGGGCTCTCCTCTTTATCCTTTTAAAGGTTGTCGTTTTTGTCATGAGGACCTTAGCAAGCTCATTCGGATGCATTTCTATTCGTTTGGCGTAGGATTCGAGTTTGTCGGTTATTTCCTTTTTAACTGTTGGCATTTTCAGGTCGCGGTGTAATTGGCAGTTGGTAATGTACCATGGTGCATTCACTATCATCCGTAACATTTTCGATTGGAAGCGTTGAATAATGTCTAGGTTAGAGTTTGCTGCTGTCCCCCAAAGCTCAGCTCCGTAGGACCAGACTGGTTTGACGATTCGTTCAGTCGTCCTACGACGGTTATAACGACGTAAATTAAGTTCATTGTTGAATTACCAGAGTCTCTGTTATGGCCTAACAACTTTTAAAAAGCCGGGACCGACTGCTTAAGCCCGGGAGCGCTCAGTTGAAATTGCCCTACCAAATGGTGACTACGCGGAACAGTGCTTAACTACGTTGATCTGTTAGGAACAACTTAGCCAGCTACGTTAAAAACTGTAATTTACATACAGTGAAAACTAGTACGGAGGGTAGTCACTTGAATATGTACACTATTAACTTACCAACCCTATAGTTAGTACTACTTATATTGTACTGTAGACCCCGTAGAACTCGTACGTAGGTACGTGATTTTATTTTTTATAAGTTTATGAAACATTAATATTGAATTGTATGTAAGAATGTTCTAGATGGTAGGTTTGATTATACAATCTCCAAAAAACCACAAGCTGCGAGATAATTTGTAAGATTGCCTTCTTTAGATTCAGGTCACGGGCGAGGTTCGCCAAATCTGTATCAGTATTGATCGCCGTTAGTGCTACCAGCGGAGTGAATGAACTAGCTTACCTAACTTCCAAAATGTTACGTGGGCTAGGCACGTAGGCACAGACATCCGCAGTGAGACGCAACCCCTGTTAGACAGACAAGTTAGCGGTAAATTTTAACCATTGGTCGCGTTAACTATTGATAAAATAACCGGCCCTTATGAGCCCTATCCTTGACCATCCTTGAATTTTCTTGTTGCCCGTGAAGAATCGAACACGATTGTGGCTCGTGTGTTGAAGATATTTTAACGAAAATAAAAACAAATAAAAGCTTTATTTAAGTAAACAAAACAAATATTAATTAACTCTGACACAACTGATTAAAAAAATAATTAGTAACGCACGTTTCGTAAAATGAGCATTTCCAGTCAACTTTCGATGATGTTTTCTATGGAATAACAAAGTCATATTTCCAAAAATGCAATTAAAATAATCACAGTTTTAAAATTTAAGTGTACTTAAAAACATTATGCATAGACTTTTGCACCCGATGCTTTAGTCTTAATTCACGCGCAATAATTATTATTATATCAGCCATTCATGTCCCACTCCATGGCCTCCCCCATTCTCTCCAGACTTCTCGATCCTGGGCTACATTGCGCCAGTCTATTAGGAATTTGTCCAGCTCATCCCTCCATCTTCGTTTAGGTTTTCCGCGTTGCCTTCTTGCTGGGTCAGGGCGCCACTCAGTGGCTATCCTTGCTCACAGCTCACAGCTCACTTGGCATGCGACTGACATGACCAGCCCAATTCCACTTCAGCGTAGCTACCTTCGAAGCCACGTCCACGATTTGAGTCTTTGAGCGCAGGTCGGTGTTTCGGACTCTGTCCGTTCGCTTGACACCCAAGATGCACGCGCAATAAGTATTACCATTTTTTGATATGTAAAATCTGTTTCTTGATTATTTCAGTCTGATACTGAACAACCAAGAGCACCGGTGGTCTAGTGGTAGTGACCCCGCCTTCCGATCCTAAGGTCGTGGGTTCAAACCCGGTCGTGCACCAATGGATTTTTCTGTACGAAAAATTTATGTGCGCAATGCCAGTGCTCTCATACGGTGAAGGAAAACATCGTGAGGAAACCGGCATGTCCAAGAACTAAAAACTCGAAAGACATGTGCCATCCGCCAATCCGCATTGGGTCCGCGTGGTGGATTAAGACCCAATCACTCTCGCCTGAGAGTAGGCCAGTGTCCCAGCAGTGGGAACATTAGAAGGCTGTCATGATGATGATGACTGAACAACCTTCTATTTTAAATATGTTATTATTATATACTGACTCATACGAACGAACGAACGAGTAAACCTACATCAGAGCAAATAAACAGACTATTATTCTTAATGTCTTTGATTATAATATTCAAGGAACAAATATTCGCTTAAATATAACATATTTCTATTATGTTCTGAAACACGGAATTGTATACTCTCAATACAAACGTGGTAGCGATATCAGCCAATACCGATTTTAATAATGTACATGCATAATTATTTATCGGCCTCTTGTTTTGATTAATTATGGCTTGGTTATACCTAGTGCCGGCACACATTGTTCTTTTGTCGGCCATTTTGTGTAGACAGGATGTGTGAACTATTGTAATGATAAATACACTTTCTACGTCAATGTAATTGATGTTATGAATCACCGTATGCCGTGTCTAGAATGGAATAACGGTTTTCAAAAATAAAACTAACTTTGCCTTGTTTGCGAGGGTTACCTTAAACTGTTTGTTTTTTGAATCTTGCGATTTATAACTGTGCCGATTCTACTAGGTACGAATTATTTAGATAGCTTAGCTTAATTTGACAGGGTTATTCCAATTATCGCAGTGCTTTATTTGACAGGGTTATTCAATTATAGCAGTCCTATTTTATTTTAGACCATTTAGAGAAGGTATAATTTTGCGAACAGAGAAATCATATTGGTAAAATAAAGGTGCACGATCGGTTTATATCCCACTTAGGATAGGAAGGGTACCACTAGGCCACCATGCTCTCGAAGATAATACAGAACCATTAGGACTACCAATTGAACTATAGTTTATTATCAAAACAAACAATAAAACAAAATAATAAATAGAATATAAGAAAATACATAATCCAACAAAGTTTCCACTGGTTTTAAATTATATTGGTGCCTTATCTTCATTTGATAAACATAATAACATCGTGCTCTCTCAAGATATAAAGTTATCTCAGTGAAGTTTATTTACCTCTGACAGTACCGCTATTTATGGTAAAGTTCGTATCCTCCTAACGGACACTTGAGAACTTATAAATAAAAACAGCATAAGAACTCGGAAAGTAAAATTAGACGTCTCGAAGTAGCACCACTAGCACTGCTGGTTATCCAATCAAGCAGCAGGCATTAGTACAGTGATGTTATCAAATTAGCCTTTATAATCATCATCAACATAAGCCTAGATCTGCTGTTCTCGCGGAGTGGGGCCTGGTGACCTGTGTAATACGGGTTCCTAGCGAACCTAATTCAGGCACAATCAAGACGCCCGCCCGATGTTAAGCACCACGCCCGACTATAACATATGCAGTGCCACCCAAAGCTTAAAGTTTTTAAGTGTTTGCGTGGCACTGCACTGAGCTTATCACCCCGAGACATTGTTGTTAAGTCTCTTTCGCCCAGTAATTTCACTTGCTACAGTTCAGTGTTTCAGTTGCTACAGCCCTTCAAACCTAAACACAAGTAATATATCATCAGACTGGCACTACTGTATTTATTTATTTATTTAATTCTTTATTGCACAAATATAAGTACAAAAGGTGGGCTTAATGCTAACAACATTTGCACCTGCCAACCTCAAAGGTAGGTAGAGAAAAAAAAAATACTGTACACTAAGATTACCTTGTGAAAGAGAATAAATGAATTATATATTAATCGGCAACACAAAATCGGTCTGCCTGTCTGTCACGTTATGGCTAAACCAATTTTAGTGCACGAAGACAGTTTTTATATCTATAGGCTAATGTTTATGTCTAATTATCATAGGTATTTAGGAAAACGCAGAATGTTGGATCACACACAGAACAAAATATTGATTGTTTTCTAAGAATCGATTTCACTATTCTAACTGAAAGGCTTTTAGCTTCAAACCCGAGTTCAAAATTCCAGTTTTAATACAATCAGGTGCCTTATTCTTGAATCCAATGACAATTTTTGTACTCTAGGAAACAAGGTGGAATTTGGTGCTCGGTTTGCTGTCAAAAGTACGAAATGTCATATTCCAATATAGTTCGCACAGCGGATCTAGGCTTCCGTGAAGTTAGCCGTTTGTGATGCGCAAAGACAATTTAGTTTGAAAAAGCACCATTGCGCATCGAAACGGCTAATTTCACGACGGCCGAGATCCGTTGTGAGAACTATACTTGTCCAATACCGATCGCGTTCCGAAGTAAAGCCCCAGAACTTGAACTCAGCTTAGTAAACGCCGTTTATTTTGTACGGTAAAATCTAACCTTAGTAATATATTTTAACGTGAATTAATTATATCAGACCAAGCCTGTTGCTATAACTTTGAAATATGGATATCCGTACATATTATTATACAGAAGAAAAACAACGACTTATATCCACCGATGACTAAAATAACAGAAAGTATTTGTTTTGCTTATGTTGGTATATTGTTGGTAGACAAGGATGAGGAGATTGAGGACATACCATCTGGCGAGCCATCTGCCCTTGCGCCATTTGTTTTTATGTAAAAGTGCGGTTGGTACCGTTACAACATATCATGTTGGCGTTTATATTGCACAGGTAAACCAGCTTTTTGCATAGTTATACCTAAAGTTACGTTGATCTTACTATAATTAGTACATCTGAGCTCGTCCGGGAAAGTACTAGGGTAAAAGCACCAGTTATTGGCTACCTAAGCACCTTGGTCAATTTCAATTGGTATAGTTTCTTTAGGCGTCATCCAAATGATGTTTTTATGGTGTTAGTGGAGACGGAAAAAGTTCTAATATCATTTTAATAACAATAAAAATAATTAACATTGTTTATAAAGTTTTTATATTCATTCAAATAAAAATTGTGTTACTGGCACCCCAGAATTAGTTACTGGCATGTTTGGTTTCAGTTATTGGCTATAGCATTTTTTACGAAACACAGCAGATTATAGTCATTTTTTTTAAGAAATACAAGGAGCATAATTATCGAGTTCTTAGCTCTGGTATAAACGAACTTTTCGAAGCCCTTGTATAAATAATTACAGTATAAAGTTCACCAGACAAAATGAATTAGTATCGGTTTCGGCACAAGTTTATTACAGGCCATCGGATCTTGAACTGATCTCTGCATGCGGTGGTTACTTAACTGGCCATCTATGCTGTGCTCTTCAGCAAACGTCAGATTGAGTTAAAATTTAGCATTAAACCGATTGACCAAAAACTAACTAAACTATTGCGGAGTAAGGGTCCACTCGTTCGCATTACTTGGAAGAAGGCCATTTTGTAAACAAATTTGACAAATTATAAATTGAATTCGTAGGTGACTGGCGGTGATGTACATGTATAGCCACTTAAAACTTAGTTTTTTTCGTTTCTGTTATTGGCTATACCATAATTTAATGTTTTGAAGAATAATAATAAAAATAAATACATTTAAATTAAGATAAAATAACTTAAATAGTAACGAAATATGGATCAACTACAGAGATATGAGGTATGAGACAAGTTTCATTCGAATTTTAGTCAAACGCAATCCTTACCGTTTTCACAACAAAACCCCACCATAGTAGCCGGATTGCCGATTGTCAATCAATTATGATTTTTTTATACGAAATTATTCGAAAGTTGGTACAAATTGGCACAAATATTAAAGCTAAATATGTAAACTATTCTCTAGAATGAAGGGAGATATTGTACTTAGCATCAGTAGCTTTTAGGAAGTGTTTGAGTATGAAGTAGCCAATAACTACTGCCAGCCAATAACTCATTCATTTACCCTACCTCTATTTACGCTTTATTCACATTGCAATAATGCTCGCTGTGTTCCTGTTCGAAAGGTATGGTAGCCGGTGAAATTACAGTCCCTTGAATAAACTGTCTTTTTAGCAGCTTGCTAATGTCTTTCATTGTCATTCTTATGTCAATGTATAAAGACTGATAGATTTGAAAGACATAGCTAACAGAGTTTAATTGTTCGTTTATGAATAAGATAAGACCCTCGGTGTAGTAATGCCTCTGGTATTGCAAGCGTTCGTAGACTACGGTAACCATTTATCATCCAGGTGGGCTGAATGTTCGTTTGCCACCTAAGCGGTACTTATACATTGTATATAAAATGTCAACATGTTTATCTAAAAGCATTCCTTTCAAATGATTTTTGGGTAAATAAAACAATAAATGTAGGTACCTAAGTTATTAGAAGATGAAGATAGTTCATCTAAAAACAACTGTGCCAGAAACGATTGGTCAAAGTAGAAAAACTTGAATAACTCGTTTTAAGTCCACTGCATGTTTTATGTTCTAAGAAAACTTTGGTATTATAAGCAAAAAGAAAATTCTGATGAAATATTTTAGTTACTTTTATGGGATCTCATATTTTTTCATACGCTTCCTACTTATTTTGTTACTATCGTATTATTTCCAGCTTTGTTATCATTTTTGCAACCATCTATTTTCTCTAACAGTGTTCTCATTTTCATCTTTGATCTTTGTTACCATTATTTTCTCCAATTAATGTTGCTAAATATACTTAGTAAATGTAGACATAATCATTCCATTCATGGTATCGCCCAAGGAATAGACTGGAATAGAAAATATTTACGATGACGTTTTAATCTTACCAGTGAACGCATTAAAATATGGAAATAGTGAGAATTTGAGTTAGTTTAGCCGTCCACCGCGGCCTCACAGCTTAGTTGGTGACTTGCTTTCTGTGCTGTAGGTTGAGGAGTTGATTCCCTTTCAGGATAAACATTTTTGTAATAAAGATGATCTTATACTAATATTATAAAAAGAGAAGATTCTTATTTTTGTTTGGTACAAATAAACTCAAATCTACTGGTCCGATTTTAAAAATTATTTCACCATTAGAATGCTACATTATCCCTGAGTAACATAGGCTATATTTATTACTAGCGAAGCCTCCTGCGAGGCTGGGGCAGATCAGCTAGTTATAAATAATTAAATAATGCTGGACAATCCACACAGCATGATCTAGCGGAGCCCCAAGCTAAGCGTACTAATAAGGAAACTAGAAAACTGATAGAATACTACAGTATTTGATACATTTTTTTTTGTAAATACGTAGAAAGCACAGAAACACCCAGACCATGAATATTTGCAAATCATGCAAACGTTTTTCCAACAGCGAGTATTGAACCAGCAACCTCTCACTTAATTGCGCCAAAGAGTAGTAGAGTTCTTTGTGATGGAGCTCGTCCGGGGAAGGACTACCACCATACCTATTTCTGCCGCCAAGCAGCAATGCTCGCATTGCTGTGTTCCGGTTCGAAGGGTATGGTTTCCGGTGAAATTACAGGCACATGAGACTTTCCATCTAACGTCTCAGGGTGGTAACACGCAAGTGATATCTATGATGTTGCATGCGTACATAGGCTCCGGTAACCGCTGACCATACCATCAAGTGGGCCGTACGCTTTGTTGCCACTTTAGTGGTATAAAAAAAAAAAAAAAAACCTAAATAGTTTTATTTAAATTCTTATTTATTTGTGCAAAACCGTACGTATATTTTCCACGTTGCAAAAGTTTCTACGTTGATATGCGTTCACTGGCCCACACCACATCACCAAATCTAAAGGACGCCTTCTTCCACAGCACTCCAGGAATTTTAATGAGTATGACGTCTACTGAGTTCACCATCGGCCTCCAAGGCGACGGCGCGAGGAACTCTTCGCGAGTACTGCGCCCCCCGGGCGGCGGGCACACGGATATCTTCGGGGGGGAGCCCGAGCCTACCCGCGGACGCCGTCAGGGATACGCGCAGCCGCAATCTTCTATTGGTAAGTCCTGTCGTGCATATTATGTTTTCCTGTAAGTTCGTATGAGTCAGTGGCTAAGTCTGATGACAGAGTTTTTAGGACGCCCGAAGGCCTCTGTCATGACCTATAATAAAATAAAAAAAAGCTTTATTATTCCTTCATTAAAGTTAAACTTAACTAAAGACCCCTCGGCGGGTATTAGACCTCCTCCAAAAGTTTCCATTTTTTCTTATCTCTTGCTTTTTCCATGACTTGCCTGCTATCCCGGCTATCTCGTCCTATCTTTCCTGCTATCTTTCCTGTGGTCTACCTCTTTTCCTCTTGCCAATTGGGCCTTTCCATAGGGTAGTTTTTCGGGTCCAGCTGTCATCACAAACAATAAATATTATATATTTTAAATCGGACCAGTAGTTTTTGAGTTTATTCGTAACAAACAAAAAATACAAATCTTCTCTCTTTATAATATTAGTATAGACTGTATAAGAGTCATTACCTCATTGTAATGGTCGTTTCCAGGACAAGGCGACGAGCCGAAGCCGAAGCCGAACGGCGTGGAGCCCGCTCAGAACGGCGCCCTGACGCCCGAGCAGCCCTCCGCGCCCGGCTCCACGCCCGAGCCGCAGCCGCCGCAGCCCAGCGCCGCTCAGCCCGAGCCTAAGGTCAGTGCCACTAAACCTCTTGTCTAAATGTCTGTCTATCTGTTAGTGACGGGGGGATTAATAAAAAATTAAAGTGCGATCTAACACCTTATTGCAAAAAGGGTGACAGATGAGAATAATCTAACCTCTTCACCTAACTTCAATTGTACACCGGTATTTAAATGCAACACATCTGCCGGAGAACAAGTCGATGTTCCTGATGATGTCCCGTGGATGAATGAAACGCGTTTCGATATTTTTCTTTTGAGGTTAACAAGTTAACCAAATTCTTTTACGGCATGGTCGCGTTGAAACTGGCAAAAATTCAACTGATTTCTGTGCATAACTTGCAATTTTAGTGAATAAAATCCTTGTGACTTTGTCTCAACAGTGATTCAACAACATCTCAGAGCGACAGTGATTACCCAATCACTGTCGCTCGAGAGTAGCCTAGTATATAAGTCATAATAAGTCTTGGCGTAGTGGTATTCGTGGACATACTACTTAGGTTAAATTCGACCGATTCGAAACTCGAATGAGCACTATTCTCCGAATAAAATCGTAGTTATTCGAGAGAAATTTGACATTTTACTTGTATTTGCCATTTTTTATTTGGATTCGACCTACTTCTGGAATAATTATTCCGCGGAATAAGAAATGTCGAATACAAGGCAACTGTCAGTTTACTCGCAAATAACTACGATTTACTCGGAGAATGGTTCATCAGGTATGCACCGCGCGAGAGTTATCTAACGCAGCGGCTGGTACACACTGGGCCAAGAGTTGGGCCAATGAGTTGGGCTATTCGAGTTTGGTCGAATCCAACCCAAGTTAGTTTTAAGCGAAGCTTATAAGCCTAAAAAGCCGCCTCCTGGACTCTTCATCATATTACTTCGTCTTCCAGATGAGCAGCCCCACTAAGGAGCCGCGCGCGGCGAAGCCCGAGCCGGCGCAGGCTGCGCAGACTGCGGAGCCGGCGAAGCGCGTGCGCGTGCCCCCCGGCGGGTTCTCCTCGGGGCTGTGGTAAGGCGCCCCACCCCTCCCTCTACCCCCCGGGGTGTCGGCCAGCACGCTGGGACCAGATAGGTTTATTTGGGGGCATATTGGCGCGCGCTTTATCTACACCATTTTATAATTTTATTTTCAACTTACAGCTTTTAAATAGTAATTTTATATAACCGGAAATTCGACACTTTGTAATTTCTCACGCTTCTAACTTACTTAGATTGAAGTGGTTTTATCTTGTCTGTGGCCAAAATCTTAGATTAAAGTACCAGAACAATGTGAAGTCACTTCGATTTCTCTTTTTGGTTCTAAGTTTTAACCAACAGTTATTACGATAGCTCTAATTAAATAAACTATTTCTTATTTTACTGATACATCACATAACACTGAAATTATTTTGCAAAACTTGTATTATTTTTACCAAAAGAACGGGAAATTTGTGTCCCTGGCAACATTTGGTTAAGGGGTCGTCTAGCCGCGCCGGTATCCGAGCTTTTTGTGGAAATTGTGCCTTTGTTGTGAAGCTAGAAGCTAGTTTGTTTAGTCATTGTTTTAAGACGGCGGCTTATTGTCTAACTTTATTATCTGTATCGTGATATACTAAACATTTACAAAACTACAACAAAATTACTATGGAAGAAGATTATAATGATTTCCGTTTCTGAAACACCATTGTGAAACTGGACATCAGATTTTCGTAAAAATCTGTAATCACAGAATCAGCTATATAAATCTTATAGAAATCTTGAAAGATCAATTCGAAATCCAGATATTCGGGATGATTTTGTAATTCACAAAGAGCTAATTACATTATCAGCATTATAGGTCTTAAAAAAACTGTACTGATAATCTAAAATGATACCTCAAATCAAACATCCAAGGTTCATTACAGCTTTAGTTGTTCACGATACTTTGATCAAGTTTGAGAATGACCGTTTGTCTCTGGTCCTAGTGGTGTCGCTTGTTTGCAACGATGGTTCTTATCCTCGCAGAGAATTTATTGTATCCTTTACTAGTTTTAAACCTGCTAGCTACGATCTGGCGATCGAGACTATCCTATCTACACACTGGTTCTGTAGCTATCACAATATTCCATGGGTCATATCATCAATTTTTAACACACGAGTCTTATTATGTGCAAAATGTGTGACAGTGTGACACAGTTTGCTAAGTCGCAATGTGTGATGTGATGGATTATATGGGTGTCTAATGGTGAAATTAATGTGATGTTCCATTTAATCGAAATAGCGGAACCTTTTCATAAAGTTGATTCTATAAACCCACTTTTTGATGCAAGACCTATCGGTTTTAAATAGAGCCAGGAACATTGGAAAAACTATTGTCTGGACTACTGGTATTGGGTTTGAAAGGTCTTCTTTGGAAGTGGTAGTTATTGCGTCTCGATCGCCAGACCACAGCTTATGCTACTTTCAAATGACGCGGTAAATCGTCTTGCGGTATTGAAGTCAAGCCGCAGTCGCGGGCCGCGTCTGTTTGGGAAAGCTAGATTTTTTCGTCGATTGACGCAGCCAAACTGTAGACTTGGTCACAATTTGTAATCTTCTTCACCTTTTGAAATTATTTTTAAATGGATTTCAGATTTTATTATTGTTTTTTGAGTTTCGGGTGAGACTGTCTTAGATCTATTCCATCTTGGGCGTCTTCCATCATCGACAGAAGTCGTTAAGAGCTTTTTGATGAACCTCCATAGGGATTCTATCTCTTTGATAAAAGGTTGATGATGATAGAAACATCTGAAACAACCCTAATTAGATACATTTCTTAGAAGTTGTCCAAAGAAGATCTCAATTAATTTTAAAATGAAATTATAATGTTCTTGAAATAATAATAAAATATGAACAAAATCCATTTAGAATCCCTCATTCTCTGAGACTGTGTATTGTGAATTTAAGGACCTTTTTCACCATGTACTGAAGTCGCGAACAGCTTTATCCGATGCCACAGAGGCTTTTTTAAATTCCAGGTAATTCACTGGTGGATACTGTACAATACCAGGGCATGGTGAAAATGGTCCTAACTAATTTTATCAATGACTGACTTGTATCTTCACATAATTATAGTATTGTACTTAATCGCATTTAATGTTTTGCAGTTATCGTATTTTATTGAGAACTATGTATATGCCATCGCTGGCAATCGCGATTATGTGTATTGATAGCTATAATTGTATTTTTATACGAATTACAATTCTGAAAATGTATAATGTTTGTTTTATTTATAGTTTTATGTCTTAAATAATTAGGATTGTTTTAGGAAGATAATGAACAGATTCCAATCCAAATGCCAAATAATCTTTATTTGCAACAAAGAACAGAGGTAGGGAGGGAACAAGTATGTTGGTAAAGTAAAAATTGTGTAGGTAAGACTTGTTTCACGGTACTACATTAGTTCCGTGGTCTAACTATGTAATGTAGTAGTAATAAAATATGTATATGTGTGCTACCACCTAATTATATAACAACTGCTACCAACCTTAGGAGAGCAATAAATAAATTGAGTATTGGAAGTATCTTACCCCAAAAGATGCTTTAGGCAGGTAAACGTAGTGGGTGCAGGCAGAAAGATTACAACTTTTTAGATCTTAAAAATCCTCGTTTTAAAAAGAAAATATAAATCTATGGGCATAAGATCAAAAACCATAGATTTTATTTTTGACAAAAATCTAGACAGCTTTGACATAAAAATGGGGGAAATGTCCCGAATAAATAAACATAAATACCAATAAAATGTACAATAATACCACTGCTTACACTGAAATGTTAACAGTACCGAACTAGTGCATCATTCTACACTGCAGGATCTCAAAAAGTGAGTACAATCCATTTGATATCATCACCTTGTTATAGAAATATTTGATAACAAATTAAAACTAAACTATTGTGACGAAAAAAAGGCAGTCACTCGGCATGTGCTACAGACTTAAGGCTAGACCGCACTGAGCGACACTTCGCGGCAGCGCGGCGGCGCGACGCGACACATAGCGACAAAATATTCTTTGTATGAAATTGTATGAGGTATAACGCACTACGCTGCAGCGGAACTACGCGACGCGACACTGCGCCTCAAAGTTGACCAACTTATCAAAACTGATGTCTTAGTGAGTAGGTGATGCTGGCACTGTCCTTGGCATTGTTGGCATACTTGCTCATATTTGCTTAATTCGTCATAAAGAAAGCTCTGTGAAAGTATGATACAAAGTTTAATGAGTATTAATGAAATAACGCAAATATGCCGAATATTGCCAGCATTGTAGGTTTTGACCCTACACCATCTTCCTACGACCACTTTAATATCATCGGTCCATCGAGTTTAGAGCCGTCCTATACTTCGTGTTCCAACTTAGTGCCAGATGCTACTGAAATTGACTATGGTTGTGTCATGTTATTGTTTTCAGTAGAGCGCTCGTGACGTAGTTGGCTAAGTTGTTCTTAACAGATCAACGAAGTTAAGCAATGTTCCGCGTAGTCATCATTTGGATGGGTGACCGCCAGTGGCAATATCAACTCAATTCAATTCAACTGAGCACTCATGTGCTTCGGAGGGCACGTTTAGCAGTCGGTCCCGGCTTTTTCAAAGTTGTTAGGCAGAGGCCTTCGGGCGACCTAGAAACTCTGTCACCAGAGTTGGCCACTGACTCATACGAACTTACTCATTGTTTTCAGTCAAATAGTAACTACAGCTAATGGAGGGCGGTGGACGGTCTCGCCTCAGTCGCCTGCTCAACAAACTGCGCGGGGATCATCATAAATTCTCTCTCGACAAAGGAATCTCTTTCACTTCTACCGCGTAAGTTACTCCATCATTATCAACGAGTACGTAACTGTGGCGGAAGAACATGGATTTAGTTTCTTTTCAAGTGTTCTAGCGTCTGCCATGCAAGCTGTTCTATGTCGTAGGTGTTAGTTCATGGTACAGGTATTATTAGGAGATTTAGGAGTCAGGACAATCAGTGTTTATTTTTATTTATTTTGTTATGTCCAGCATGAGCGAGAGTGCTGGATGCGGCAGCAACGCGAAGGAATCTGAGGACACCAAGGAGTTCTCCGAGGAAGAAGAACAGACGCACACCCCTCACGCAACCAGCAGCATCGATGACGAGCAGTTCGCTGCTAACATAGACCTCAGGTGGGTCTTATCGCGGGTTTGTTGTGTGATCCGCTACGAAGCAGAGTCTACCCTTACGGACAAAACCGATACTATCGTAGTACTAATATCTGATCTGTGCTATTGAGACAGCCTAAGTCTGTGAATTCGCTGAACTTTTGTCGCCGACATAATTTGAACTACGTGCTACGTGCCTGCTAGCATAATACTGGCCTATCTGACATTATTTTACCGCCCCGTCCTACCTACCTTTGCATTGTATTAACGAGCTATCTACAAAATATGGATTCTAATTGGTTTATGTACGGCTTATTTAACTTCTTACCTATATTATACAATTAAGAAAACTGAATCCTAGATTAAATAAATAAAATAAAACTACGAAAGCCACGGTTATCGTTTGTCGCTTTCGAGAGTGGACCCTCAAAATGCGGGTTCAGTTTCGGGGCAATTGGTATCATAATCTGCATATATTTTCCAGGTCTGTGTCTAGGTCTTGTTATAGCAGTGGTAGGTCTTTACTGTGGACTAGGTAAGCTAACTAAACTGAGAGGATGATGTAGATGCTGGGCAAGCCTAATCTAAAACCTGTCCCAGGCACTACATCATCTGCACTTCACACATCCAGTGTGGGCAACAAGAGTAACCATCTTATGCCACTAGATGCTACGTAAGTCATCTCATGGTTTATGTTGATTATAAGTGTGTAAAAGTTTTTTGTGACAGAGCTCGTCTTGGAAGAACTAGCACTACCTATTTCTGCCGCCAAGCAGTAATGCTCGCATTGCTTTGTTCCGGTTCGAAGGGTTTGGTTTCCGGTGTAATTACAGGTCATGAGACTTTAATATCTACGTCTCAATGTGGCAACGCGCAAGTGATATTCTGATGTTGCAAGCGTACATACGCTACGGTAACCGCTTACCATTAAGTGGGCGGCGCTCGGTTGCCACTTTAGTGATATAAAAATGTAAATCTTCAGATACGGAGGACAGTACCTAACGCCCGAGCAGCTACCGGTGTTCTGCGATCAGCTCCACCACCTGGTTGAAGTGATCAGGAACATTCAGTCATACGCCAAGGTCACCGGCGAGTACCCCACGTGAGTCTATAGCCTTATACAGCCTTCTAGTGTTTCACCGACCAGCTTTGCTTAGTTCGGGGCTAGGGGCGCTTTATGAATTGTTCGGCAATCACAATCGTATAAACTGCGGAGCGTTTGCCGCGGGTAATTTGTACGCACCTTTATCGTGGCTGTACACTCCCGCACGAGAGCAATCGCTATGTCTCGCCCGAGAGGCTCGATCCGGGTCGGAGAGCTTGCGAGGAACACCGAGACAGGGCGAGCGCTACCATGTACAATCTCGCGTTCGCCTCGTCTCAGCCTGCCTCGGTGTGAGCGTAAACCCGCCGATAGAAATACGATAGTGCGAGGGTGTGTTTGCTAGTTTGCCACTCTTTAGATGGTTAGGCAAAGTGAATAATTATGCTGTCCACACGTTGATAAATGGCGTTCACTCGGCAACTGACTTGTATTGGAGACTACACTTAGTAGTAATATTGTGATCGGTCGGTGAGGTCGCTGGAGCGGCGGCTGGAGCGCGAGGCGCGCGAGGTGGCGGCGCTGGCGGCGGAGACGCACAACGCGTGCTCCGTGTCCGCGCGCGCTCGTCTGCAGCGCGCCGCCCTGCGCCTGCACGCCGCCGACCTGCAGCTCCAGCTCCGCGCCGCCAGGGACACTGGTATACACTTTACCTCGACGCGCGACGAGCGAGCTCGGCGGATCTCGCCCATCGAAAACTTAGCCGAATGTTATGCGCTTCAGACCATACCGCCTCTTACGTTTTGCGCAAAGAGAATTTAGTTCGAAAAAGTTCCGTTGCGCATCGAAACGGCTAACTTCACGATGGCCGAGATCCGTTGAAAGATATAGGTAGACAGAGACAGACAGACAAACCATACCCCCCATACCTACCAAGTTGGTTATCAGATTCTTATAGGCTGGAGCGCGTTGAACTGGGCTTGTGTTTTTATTGAATGAAAAAATTTTAATTTGATAAAAAAACCACTAATCGATAAAAAGTCTTTGCCTAGATTTAGTATAGATTAAGTAGGTAACTAGTGTTTTTATTTCTTTTGGAATAAAGTAACTGTTCCGTGGAATAACAAATGTCAATCGAATTCAATCTTAATCATTTAAACTATCTTATTTTTTGGATTATTCTGAGCCCTTGAGTTTATTTACCAATTCTAATAGTATATTAGAATTGGATTGAAATTGGGATTGGATCGAAACTGTCATTGGATCTATGAGTAAGCCCCCCCACCCCCCTCATCAGATCAGAATTGGCCACTATCTCATATAAAACCTGTATTTGCTATAAGAGTTGAAAAATGATGATGAGTTCGTGTCTAAAAGTCTATTTGCAATAAATAATTTTCTATAATCTTTTTACTTGATTAGAAGTGAGGGAATTGGAGAGCACCGTTCGTCTATCAGATAGGAAACTGTTCAAGAGTTGGGAGGCGTTGAAGGAAACCACCGATCCAGCTGCTTTCGAGCCTCTACTGGAGGAAATAAGAGTTAGATTCCTGTTTACTGTTCCTGTATTAACGACTGCCGGTGTAATGAAAACTTAAGCATCCGTGCGAAGCCGGGGCAGGTCACTGGTAATAAACATAGCCTATGTTACTCAGGGATAATGATGCATTCTAATTGTAAAAGAATTTTGAAATCGTACCAGTAGTTTTTGAGTTTAGTCGTAACAAACATACAAAAATACAAATGGTCTCTCTTTACAATATTCGTATCTAATACCTATAGATATGTTGACTATGAAAATATCTTACTACATCCATCATAGTCTTTTTTAAACTTTCGCGATCAGAACTCATAGTTTTTTATAATATTTGCGGGATTTTATCGCGTAATTTACCTTTTTATTTCCCCGACGTTTCGGTTGTGTTGCAACAACCGTGGTCGCGGGTAGCTACCCGAAATAAAAAGGTAAATTACGCATAAATACTTTCTTAATATGCTAAATACTATATATAATAATAATGCTAAATACTTTCACTTGTTTAAGAACTAGGTATAGTTCTCTCGGCGGATCTAGGCTTCCGTGAAGTTAGCCGTTTGTGATGCGCAAAGACAATTTAGTTTAAAAAAGCTCCATTGCGCATCGAAACGGTTAATTTCACGACGGCCGAGATCCGTTGTGAGAACTATACCTACGTACTGTGTACGTGACTTAAGGGTGCTTGAAATAGGTACTCTTTAGGTACATATCCGCTCAAATAGTCCATTGGTTGAAATGATAGGTATTACTAGATACTTAAGAGTAGTAGAGTTCTCTGTGACAGAGCTCGTCCGGGGAAGGACTACCACCATACCTATTTCTGCCGCCAAGCAGTAATGCTCGCATTGCTGTATTCCGGTGTGAAGGGTATGGTTTCCGGTGAAATTACTGCCACATGAGGCTTTCGATCTTAGCCTCAAGGTGGCAACCCGCGAGTGATACCTCTGGTATTGCAAGCGTCCATAGGCTGCGGTAACCGCTTACCATATTGTGGGCCGTACGCTTGATTGCCACATCAGTTGTATAAAAAAAAAATACTTGACCGCTTAAATTTTACCACCTAAGAGATGGTTAGTATCAGGATGCACAATGTAATCAATTTCCAGAACAAGCAGTCAGCCCTAGAGTGCTTGCTTCGTCTGATAGAAGGGCGACGAGCGACCATTTCAAAACCCGCTGCGCACCCGCTGCCGCCGCCGCGACCCAGGGACAGCACTGAAGGTAAAATGCTATTGGTTGTTGAAGTAAAATATCTTGCTACTTTCATCACGACAGCCTTCTAATGTTCCCACTGCTGGGACACTGGCCTACTCTCCAGCGAGAGTGATTGGGTCTTAATCCACCACGCGGACCGAATGCGGATTGGTGGATGGCACAAGTCTTTCGAATTTTTAGTTCTTGGACATGCCGGTTTCCTCACGATGTTTTCCTTCACCGTATGAGAGCACTGGCATTGCGCACATAAATTTTTCGTAGTGAAAAATCCATTGGTGCACGACCGGATTTGAACCCACGACCTAGCTACTTTAGATCGTTAGTAATTTTAGTGCCGATGGTCATTGCTTAATTTTCTTTTCGAAACACGCACGCTAGACTTTTGGGATAGGTACGTAATGCAAACGGGTGATATTTATAAATGAGCGTCTTCTAAATACCATTTGTGACTGACTTACATACGGAAGTCCTGTGTGAAATCAAATTATATTCAAAGACTAGTTTGCTTAGTTTTTTTGTAATTTTATTAAATTGTACTTACATTAATCACAGACAAACTGGCGACGGACCATAACTCTTATGTAGGTATCTATTAGATTAGGTCGTTCGACGACACACCGGCTGCGTTCGCCTTGACGTGCACGTACCTACGTTTTGTTGGAAAATGCCCGTCGTTCGGACAACAGGCAACAATGAGACCCTTTCTATTAGTGACAGAGTCTGTGCCGGGGCGCACGCGGCGCGAGGCGCGGCGAGGCAAGCGGCGGCGCGAGGTGCGCTCCGTGCCGCTCTCCGGCGAGCCCAGCGAGCACGCGCACCCCGCGCAGGTGAGCGAAGCGACCCGGATACTTTTTCATTCAGATTCCTCGTAAGCTAGTTCTCCAACTTTACGCTACAATACGGCACGTTTTTTGCAGATTATTGCAGAACTTTGGCTTGTGGTTACAAAATGAACCTTGTGATTTAATAGAAACAATACTTTATTATTGTTTGCTATTGTTTTTGGATGGGTGACCGCCAGTGGCAATTTCAACTGAGCGGTCCCTTGTTTTTGAGGGAACGTTAACCAGTCGGTCCCGGCTTTTTCAAAGTTGTTAGGTCATGACAGAGGCCTTTGGGCTGCCTAGAAACTCTGTCACCAGAGTTGGCCACTTACTCATACGAACTTACTTTTATCAACAAGGCTTGTTATTTTGTATGATTTGGACGGCTGTATTAGTTAGGCATTTAGCGGATTTAATCAGAATTGCAACAATTGCGTGAGCCCTGAAGTTAATTAAGCATGTTGGTCCGCAGGTGCGGGTTTACATCCAGGGTTCGGAGCCGGCCGCTCCGCTGCCAGCGCTCGAGCTGCCCTCTGGCGGGAGCGTCAGGGACATCCTGTTCTTCACCACCAACACTTCCTGAGACCACTAGGCCCCTACTAAACTAAGCTCAAAATACGAGAAAGCAATGGCTTGCTTGCGTAGCCGCACGAAGAAATAAATTCGTGACTATGCGCGAGACGCATAGTCACGAATTTATTACCCACTTAGTTATGAAACAGTTTCGGTATTGGTTAACGTTACAATAATTGAATCAATAAAATAAAGTCAAAATTGCGCGAAATTTACATTAAATATGATGCAATCTTGACACGATTCTATTGGTTGATTGTGTCTGGGGGGGGGGGGGGGGGGGGGGGGGCCTTACTCTTTAACGCGATTTCAATACCAATTCGAATTTACTGCTGTCAAATTTTTGTACTCTTGGAAACAAGGTTGAATTTGGCGCTAGATTGTCATAAAATGTCATATTCCAATACTAAACTCCGATTTGAAATTGTCTAATCCGTTACAGACCAAAATTACAAACAGCAGATAAAATTGTATTGAAATTGGATCTAAATAGTCGAGGGTTGGCCCCTTCCGTAAATATCCGCCGCAATCGTATCGTAAGCTGTTAATTCGTATCACATTTTCTACAGCACTTCAGTGTATAAATAATACAATCTCATATTAAATGTCAGTTTGCGATACGATTACGTTAAATTTGAATATGATTAGTACCAACTACTGCGTATACTCGTAACGATTGATTCACATTCACAGCTAACAAAGTTATTGGTTAATTAAAATAAACACAATCTGGTTGAATCTTATAATTTATTTTTACAAAGATTTTTCAATTCAAAAAATTTACAATTATATAAAATCACAAATATTATTGTCCAATCAATAAAATCATTTCTACCTGTTTCTAAATAAATATTAGTAGATTTGTCGAAACCCGATACAGTCGCATAAACCAAATTTTCTTTAAGGTCTGTATTTCAAAACTAAAATGAACTAACTAAAATCAATTTAACGATAAAATTAACCAAACCACCCCAAGATTTTAGGTTTTTTGTTATTTTTTGGTTCTGAAATACGGACCTACATTATATAACTAATGTAATTTGTTATTCCTTCTTTTCTTCTAGAGGAGCTACTGAGCTAGTGGTTAGTGTCGTGTCAGGAATCCCCGTTTCAGCTCTTGGCTCAGCCTAGAAAAAACACGTTTTAGTAAAATATTGTTAACTTTTAAATTATAATACAAAGTTTGTTCTTGGACAGGCACTGATAAATAAAGCAGGTCCTAGTATTGACCCCTGCGGTACACCAACTTAAGGCGGGTCCACACATACGGTAATGACATCGCTAAGCTGAGTTCGTCGAGCAAGAAGCGGGCTGCATGAATCTTGTTCTTCGAACATTTGGGTTCGATTCCAAGCAATAAAGATCTATAAGTACCTGCTTTCGATCTTGCTCAATCGAATGAAGGTAAAAACGTCAAGCTATTAGGTTACGGACTTAGCTTTAGTAAGTAACTTTCGTATAAGGCTGCGTTATCACCAGAGATGTGCGAGGATGTGTTTGTTAGGAACCAATAGAATCACTTTATTTAACACATCTTCGCACATCTCTGGTGGAAACGCAGCCTAACTCTGGTGGCAAAATTAATCGGCCGCCTGAAGGCTGTCATGGCTTAAAAACTGAAAAAGCCGGGACAGACTGCTTAACGTGCCCTCCGAAGCACGGAGCACTCAGTTGAAATTGCCACTGCCACTGGCGGTTACACATCCAAATGGTAAGTACGCGGAACAGTGCATAACTCCGTTGATTAAGAGTAGAGTCCTTTGTGATATAGCCCGTCCGAGGAAAGACTACCACCACACCTATTTCTGCCGCCAAGCAGTAATGCTCGCATTGCTGTGTTCTGGTTCGAAGGTCCGGTGAAATTACAGGCACATGATACTTTCAATCTAACGTCTCAGGGTGGTAACACGCAAGTTATATTATGATGTTGCATGCGTACACACAGGCTACTGTAACCGCTGACCATCAAGTGGGCCGTACGCTTGGTTGCCACATTAGTTAGTCGTATAATAAAAACTGGATCAAGTTAGCCAGCTACGTCACGAGCGCTGGTAACTGTTACCTCCGCGGCGACGGCGGCCGGCACGGGGGGCGTGGCTGCTGAAGCCGGCTCCTCCTTCCGCTCCTCGGGCCGCGGCGTCGGCGCCGCCTGGCACATCTACAATACACATTATTGCGCTTTTCATTTAAAGCCACCTGGGGGACTTCTTTGTTTATGGACTCTGCGGCTTATTTGCCACAATTTTGCCAGTGTCAAGTGTATTAGTTTGATTGTTGCTTAGCAACGTAAACTGGAAATCTCTTTGACTCTTTGACAGAAAGTCTTTGACTAAATTACCAACCAACATTACCCCTCCATTTCAATTTTAGTTAAATTGGATAAACTGCCATCAAATTTACGCAATAAAACTTAAAATAACACGAATAAAATAATTAAAATGGGAGGACCCATGTCGTTTTGTCTGTTTTGACAAGATAGCCAAAGACAATCCACCTGGGGACTTACTCGATCGAACGCGATCGGTATTGGACAAGTATTGGAATATGACATTTCGTACTTTTGACAGCAAACCGAACGCCAAATTTAACCTTTTTTTCAAGTCATCATGACAGCTTTCTAATGTTCCCACTGTTGGGACACTGGACTACTCTCGGGCGAGAGTGATTGGGTCTTAATCCACCACGCGGACCCAATGCGAATTGGTGGATGGCACACGTCTTTCGAATTTTTGGTTCTTCGACATGCAGGTTTCCTCACGATGTTTCCTTAACCGTATGAGAGCACTGGCATTGCGCACATACATTTTTCGTACAGAAAAATCCATTGGTGCACGACCGGGTTTGAACCCACGACCTTAGGATCGCAAGGCGGGGTCACTACCACTAGACCACCAGTTCTCAGTTCAGTGTTGTAGGTCCCTAATGATGATGACTGATAAATAACTTAGAGCCACTTACCTGAACAGCCACAAAAGCGAACAGAGCAACAACTAATAGGACCTTCATGGTTCGAAAACTAACCACCACAGCTGAGCCCTATATTTATAACCTGCCGATTTTGAAAACAATCTAAATGTTTATTAAACAAACATTAATTACATAGCCGGAACAATCACATTGTTATCGGTTTGAGACTGCTTGATTGGATAGGTATACGGAATTATTGAAGGGAAGTTAGCTATGTACTTACCACATAGTTACTTATTTATCTACCTACTGTGGAAATAATTTGTTCCACAGATCAGACGCTATGTCGAGGCGAGAAATAAACAAAACATTGACACTTTAATTAATAATTATTATATTTAAAAATGCCCAGTAATTTTATTATTTTAATTTCGAGACATCAAACCTAACTACATTGTACATGTGTGTGTATAATACCTACTGTTACTTTCAGAAAAATAAGGCATCATCAACCGACGAGCGTTCGGGTTCGTGGTCGCCATTAGCGAACCTTTATTCTCAAACGGTTGTCGTTTCTGGGAGCTTAAGACTAACCCATTGCCACTCCTATTCAACTTACTTAAAAATAAAGCTAAGTTTTTTACAAAACAATAAACTACAATCATCCACCGACGAGCGTCTTCCGGTTCGTGGTCGCCATTAGAGAACCCTTATCCGGTTATCGGTCCTACTATACTTCGAATTATTAAGGTAATATTTACTTATTTTCCATGATTTTTTAAACGTTTTTTCAAAGTAGTTTCACGGGCGTAGTTTTTATAACATAACTTGCAAGCGAACGGTCTGCCCTCATGAGTCCTCTCGTGTCCCGAACGAGTGCTTGCGGTAGGATAACACTTGTCACATTTACTGCATGCATATGGCTTTTCTTTATGTGTTCGTAAATGAATTACCATATGATTATACAATTTACACGTCTTATTACATTTGTCACAAATAAATTGTTGTTTGTAATCTTTATGAGTTTTCATGTGAGATCTCAAACTACGCTCAGTAGGAAATATGTTATCGCACATGGTACATTTACATGCCAATACGTTATTATGTAACTTCTTGTGGTTATTTAAAAGACTGATGGAAACGTACGACATAGAGCATTGATCGCACAAATATGGCTTTGTCATAATCATAATCATAATCATAATCATTTATTGGTACCTATAGTAATATACACGTCGAGAATTTCATACATAATAGTAATAACGTAGTGTCATTCATTACCTAATCATAACATTTGTGTCCCAGTATGTCTTCGTAAATGTAATATTAAAACGGATTTTATAGGGAATGTCATATCGCAGGAATTGCATGCATATGGCCTTTCACCGGTGTGAATTTTCATGTGTCTTAATCTACAACTAGGATCCATGAATCTCCTTCCACATTTGTCGCACTCGTATGGCCGAATTCCGGTGTGAGATTGAACATGTATTTTAAAATGATGTTTATCAGGGTACCCTTTGCCACAAACGTTGCAGGAAAATGGCATCGCTCCAGTGTGTTTGTACTTGTGTTTTTTCAATTGATACCGGTCAGCGAATGACTTGCGGCACTGGTCGCATTTATACGGCGTTTCTTCAGAGTGGGTCATCATATGCGTTCGCAAACTGATCTTTGCAGAGAGATTTTTATTGCACACATTGCAAGTATATTTATTTTCGCCGTGGACTCTCTTGTGGCTTTGCAAAGTTTCTCTTAATTTTCCATGAATTTTATTATGTTTTATCAGGTTTGATTTTGTGTGAAATGTTTCATCGCAATGTTCACAATTGAATGGTTTTCCTACACCGTGGATAGGCATATGATTTAAGTACAATACCTGTTTTTGTTTTGAACTGTTTGCTGCACACGTGACAAACGTAGTTATTTGAGTGTGACTTATATACATTTGTATTTTTATCAACTGCTGGTTGAGCTACTTGTTGTGTTTCCTCTTCTAATTCTATTTTAACAGTTACTAAATCTTTTTGTGAAGAGGACAGTGTCGGTATAATACCTATGTTATGCACCATTTCTAGGTTTAGTCTTAAAGAAACCAGTTGTTTCAACTGAAAATAATATAAAATGTGGTTTAAAGTTTGTGTTAATAGTAACTCTACTATGGGAACCATGGTAAGTAGCTACCACAGCACCTCTAAATAAATATTCATGAATATTACAAAAAATTGTCACATTGCAGGAATTGAACTTTCAGCCAGTTGCTTGTCAAGTTACTATCCTTAAACAATAGGTATAGTTCGCACAGCGGATCTAGGCTTCCGTGAAGTTAGCCGTTTGTGATGCGCAAAGACAATTTAGTTTGAAAAAGCTCCATTGCGCATCGAAACGGCTAATTTCACTACGGCCGAGATCCGCTGTGAGACCTATAATAAAAGTAATGTCCATACCTCAGCTCCAATGTTATCATTTGATATCATTTCAGCTATTTGACACATTTTAGAAACTCGAAGACATAAATCTTTAGTTGGGACAGACAGATGTAGCAAATTGTAACAGGCCGGCCATCTTCAGTAATGAGCTAAAACATTATAAATATAATCAACTTATAAATGTTATGCAATAGATTTTCTGTTTAACATTTTTATAGTGTCCTTTTCAAAGTGCACAGTGAAGCACTTGCGGTGTGGTTTGTTAATTTTTAGACCAACTAGATATTGTAATAAATAAATAAATAATGCTGGACAATCCACACAGCATCATCTAGCCCCAGGGTAAGCTGCTGTTAAACAGAGCTGTGTTATGGGTACTAGATGACTAATATACAGGGTGTAATCGTTAAGTGTGCACAGGCGATTATTCCGTAACTATTGCAGATATCAAAAAACTTTAAACTGATATCGAAAGTACTTTACCTAATGAGTAAAATGACATTAATAACTTTTTAAAAATAAAACGAGAAATATCCAAAAAAATTACATTAATCACTCCCATACATTTTATTTCTTAGTAAGTACAAAATTTTGTGTTCAAAGCATATGTTCGAAGTGACGTCCTCCTTGTGCAATACAATGACGAGCTCTATTTACAGTTTCTAAATGAACTTTCCTTAACATTTGCGGAGTAATTAAAGCAATTGCACGACGTACACGATTCTGTAACTCTTCTAGGCTGTGTACTCTCTCAGCGTACACGTGGTCTTTGACAAATCCCCATAGGAAGAAATCACAAGGCGTGAGATCCGGGGATCTGGCAGGCCAAGGGGTTGCACTATTATTGGCTATTAAGCCATTATAATTGTTTCGTAAGAAATTCATTACAACATTTGTATTATGTGCAGGTGCTCCATCTTGTTGAAAAATTATCGACCTTCTTTCATCGTCTGGAATTGGTTCTAAGAGACTTGGCATATCGTTTTGTACAAAGGAGAAATATCTCTGTCCATTTAAGGTTCCACTGTAAAAATATGGCCCAATGATCCGATCTCCAAGAATACCACACCACACATTAATTGAGAATCGCACCTGAGCTCTAACTTCAGTAGTTAAGCGAGGATTGTCAATTGACCAATAATGCGAGTTTTTTCTATTGTAAATGCCGCAGTTTGAAACATTACTTTCATCGGTCCATAAAATTGACCTTACATTGACATAATTATTGACTAGCCAATTGCAATAGACCAGCCGACGAGCAGGATCATCATTGTGCAGCGTTTGAGTAGGTTTTATCTTAAATGCTTTGAAGTTGTGTTTTTTTAATAACTTGTGTACATAATTGTGGGACACTGGAAATGATCGGGCCACTGAACGCGTTGATTCTTGTGGATTATCTACTACGTAGTTAATAATATTGTTATCTAAGTCATTATCAAATTCCGGAGCTCTTGTTCTCGAACCTTTTTTTCTGTTAAAAGATCCATAATTTATCAAATTGTTATCCAACTTACGTAAATACGTACCAGAAGGAACTTCTCTATCTGGGTACTCTCTTCTGTAGGCGATAATGGCCGCCCTATTGTTACAATCATGTTTGTAGTACATTTTTAACATGTCCCTCTTTTCTGTATTGGAATATGCCATTTTTCAATCAATAAATGCAACAATCACGATTATTAACGCAAATTGAAAAATACAATAAATTGGCGGGAACGAGAACCCGCAACCTCCGCGTCGCAAGGGACCTGCGCCCGCTGCGCCACATCGGTCGTCAATAGAATGTTACTTTACTAAATTGGTTTCAAAATACAATCAGCAGGGAAGAGCATATCTATTCTAGGCTATGTACTTCATTATGTCAAATTCCACCAAAATCAGTGTTGAGTAACAAACATTGACTTATCACAAACTTTACAAATGTTAGGAGAATAGGATAAAATTTATTTATTTATTTATTTATTTATTACATCATCATTATCAACTCTATCCTTACAGGCTAAAAACCTAATAAAATCTGCAGGATAAGTTGGATTTTGACCTTTGTGCTAGTGGCCATTTCAAATATATCCTTGAGTCCAAGGGTTTCAATGCAGTATGTCCTGGCTTGCGCAGCAAGGCATACTCTGCAGACAGAGCTAGATGAATTGCCCGGTTTTGTCACAACCACTGTTTTTTCCTCATCATCAATTGTTTCTTCCTTCAGAAACACTGGATTTGAACTGTGATTTATAGATATCAGGTCCGTTGTGGTAATGTTTAAGTTGTGAGTCATTCCTAGGTTCAGCATAATAAGTAGCCGTTGTGATACCTGTAATTAATTATTAGTTTATTTATTTATTTAACACTTTCACATAAATTTTAATGCTAGGACTTAATGCTAAAAGCATTCTCTACATTCTCTACCAGTCATCCTGGAAGTGCAGAGATGATGGTGAGGTGTAAATAAAAAAATATACAAATATGCTAATAAATATACCCACATAAAACAATAATTACATTACTTAAAATATATATACCTACTTATAAACATGTAACGAACCAAATATGCTTAGTTTCGTTCCGTTCACAAATAAAAACATTAAATTAAATATAAGAGTAATAAAATAGATAAATACGTAAAAATACGGTGACCGTTTTTGTAAGAACATTATAATAACGTTAATCTCTAAATTCGGAACGCTACCTTTACAAGCGCATTCCATATTTGGAAGTGTTTGCGAGTCATGGAATGGTCTGTGATTGGTCTGATTTTAAATGTGGCGCCATTCTGTCTGGCTGCGAACCAATCACAGAGCAGTGTCTAGATTTGTAGATAGATTTGTATTAGAAAATGTCTCCAGACTGCGGGGTAACCTTCCCCCTCGACTATAAAAAGGAAAGCGTGCGCTGACGCGGGGTCATTACGATTATTTTAAATTCGAGCTAGGACGTTTTGCTGCCCGTGCGTGAAACGATTATTTTCGGGTTATCTCACCATAGATTCCTTTCGACACGCGAGTGATTGTCTGCTTTTTATGGTATTTACTTACCAAAGTTTATCATATTTAGCTGGTACTTCATTTGTGTGAGTGAACGGAGTTTGAAGTTAACATGGTTTAACGTCTGGTTGGATACTCACTGTGACAACTAAAACCAGATTTCCTCCCTTGAAAGATTAGGCTGAATGTGTTGGAACGACTTTCAGGATTGATTTTACCTTTTCATAGGATCAATCTAATTGTTCCCTGCTTTGGGTTGTACTTAGTCTATGGAGGCGAGATTCGTCGAAGTGGATCACATTCGTTTATCTATATTCTAAATCAACTCAGGCAGTCTTTGCGGCAATTCCCCGTCTTGATTCACAACCCTGGACTCCGGTCCGTGATGACAGACCTTAGGGTGTTTTAGGGAGTAGGTCAAAATCGAGAGTAACGCCTCGTGACACTATCTTAGATTAGTTAGATATTTCATCATTGCACTTCGATGAAAGACACACGCAATTAATGTAAATATGAAGTAGCGATATCTACTTTTAGTTTGTTTATAACACATCTAGATAGCTAGTAGGGATGTATTCTAAGTACACCTTGAACATAGGTAGGAGTCAGTTTAAAACAGTTAGAAGAGAATTAGATACTTACTTCGTACCTACTTTAATCCTTGTTTACGACATTAAACTTTGTTACTTTTCTTGTCTTTTGAATGACTTTAAAGCTTAGATATTTAACTTTAACTTATTTAAAGATTATACCTATCACCTGAGAATATTCATGGTATTTCCAATAGTCAGACTTAGAACAAGGCTGAAGCAGTTCGTAGTTATTAAGGATCTGTACACGACCCCAAAGCTACTCTACGACAAGTCTTAGACTGGTGATGTCTTGGGTATCAAGGTGAAAAAGGTATATATCTATCTACTTAACAAAGCCTAACTTCAGGGTCATTCTTATAGATAAGTTAAGTTATTTTAAATAAGAATAGACAGACATATTAAATTTAATAAAACATTTGAATGACTTCAAAGTATTGATACTTACTTACTTTTTAACTTTGTGACGTTTTACCTATTTACTGTGAATAATCATGGTATTTCCTATAGTCAGACTTAAGGGCAAGCTGAGCAGTCCCTATAGTTAGTAAGTTACCGTACAAGAACTGAAAACTATTCTACGAAAAGTCTTTAGACTGGAAATGTCTTGGTTTTCTAAGTACAATGGGTATAAATTCTATTTATTTAGCAAAATCTTACTTCTTGGTCATTCTTATAATTAAAGTACAAAATCTAGAAATAGGACCGATAGGAAAGTTAGGTAGGGACCGTCCGAACCAAGTGGTTCCAAATGGGATCATCTAAGTGCCAAGTAACACTCGAAGGTGTGGAATACTGGATGATACCCGCGATGAATAGTTTCGACTATTCCTATCTACTTGCTAAAAGAATAAGCCCTCTTATCCCTTGCAGACTAACTAAGACGGACTAAGACTTGGAAGTTGTAAATTCACAGATTAGATTCTGTTTCCCCGAAATATTGTGGGCATCCATGATAGATGGATGTCTACGGAAAATATTTCAAATACGGAAGAGGGTTAGCCCAGTCAGGAGACGAAACCCATTGTCTGGTGCGGGGCGGGGCACCGAAGACCTATGGAAAGCATTCCATAGCCGTTTATAAAATAATATACATAAATGAGTATAAATAAATCCTTCATTGACTTGATAAAATACAGAAATCTAATGTAAGTTTAGTACCTCAGAACAGATACAATAAATTATAGTAGATAGGAGGTTTTGCCTAGTGACTCACACTTGGCTATATAACAAATACAATAAATTAGTAGATAGGAGGTTTTGCTTAGTGACTCACACTTGGCTGTATAACAAATACAATAAATTATAGTAGATAGGAGGTTTTGTCTAGTGACTCACACTTGGCTGTATTTGAGTTTAGGTAAGCTATGTAGGTATTGATAGGATTCTATAGGTAGATTTAGATAGACTTTGCACCCTGAAAAGAATTTGAGTTACGCGGACACAACGTAGAGGGACTAAGTAGGGAACTAGACGATCACCAAGGCCAAACAAACAAACAAACATTTATATCGGTTGACGATGGAGAAGTGGAGAGGGGGAGGGTACAATATGGTATGCCGTGAAACCAGGATCTGAACTATTAAACCTAAGTAGATTTAAGTAGCAATATTTAGTTGTAAGTTAGTAATATTTAGTTGTAAGTTAGTATAGTAGTGCGGGGTAACCCGCACAATTTGCTGCCGTGGATGGATAGGGGTGCAAAGTCTTTTATAGTTAAGTTAGGTGATAGGTATTGTACATAGATTGCTAGTAGGTAGGTAGGATTAATAGGTAGGAATAAGACGAAAGTAGATAGTTAATAAGACTAGTTTATGATTAAATTACAGTGTATACATAATAAGTACTACTATAAGGTGTACCAACTAAGAAATATATTAGGTAGGTACAAAGAAAAATGTTAGTTATAATTCCTGTTTAGATAAGTTACCCACCAAGATTATGAATTAATTAGCAAGTGAATAATTCAGCAGGCACCTAGGTATCTACTTATTGTGTTGAAATAAAATAGCCAAATTTGTAGTATTTATTTAGGTTAGAGTATGTATTTACATTACAATCTTAAGTATAGGAATTACTTTTAATAAATACGATGCTTTATCAATACTAAGTTATTGTATTGTTGCTTTTATGTGATACAATTTAGACTAGGTCAGTAAATTAAAAAAAAAAAATACTTTAATTATTATGAGTAGGAGATATTCAGAGTTCATTCTAAAGGGGAAATCGGAGGGGTTGTTGAGTGACTAAGTAATTAAATAACGGTAATATTAGAAATTAAGTAAGTTCGTATGAGTCAGTGACATCATGACCTCATCATATTATTAGAGTAAAAAATTTGTTATTTAGATAAAATCTAGTAGATTTGTAGAAATTGGGGGGTCGTAGGATGATTAAGTAGTTAAATAACGGTAATGAAAAAAAAGTAAGTTCGTATGAGTCAGTGACATCATGACTCTCATCATATTATTAGAGTAAGAAATATGTAGTTTAGATAAAAAAAAAAAAAAAAAAATCTAATAGAATTGTAGGAATTGGGGGTCGTAGGATGATTAAGTAGTTAAATAACGGTAATGTTAGAAATAAAGTAAGTTCGTATGAGTCAGTGGCATTATGACCTCATCATTTAGAATAAGAGATATGAAACTTAGATTTAAGTTAGTGAATTAATAAGAATGGGGGGTCGTAGAGCAATTAAATTGTTAGTGTTGGTAATGTTAATAGTAAAGAGAGATCATTCTAAATAAGTAAGTTTGTAGAAACTGGGGGTCGTACGTCAAGAAATAAAATAAAGGGGTTTAGTTGGGTATCTTAATCAAATAACTTAATATGATTAAGAATGATTAAATAACATTAATTCAGTAGAATAAGTTCAGCTAAAATTAGGACGAGTTGATGATGAAATTCTTGACCGTTGACAGTACAGGTAGTAATCGGCATAGGAATGTGTAGACCTGAAATTACAAGACAGGAATTAGTATTTAAAAAATTCAGATTTGTTAGTTATGGTAATTAGGTAGTATATTAAAAAAAAACAGTAAAGAAGTAATTGCCATATGACATTATTAAAACAACTAGTATAATAAAAGTAATAATAATGTGGGTTCGATTCTCATGCAGCATTGCTTTTGATAGGTAGATACAGAATCGATACTAATGTCAGTTTATTATAGTAAGTAAGTTTGTTTAAAATCGGTGGCCAGCTCTGATGATGGAGTCTCTATCGAGGCTTAGGTAAACAACTTTAGGGAGGATGAGACCGGCTGCTTAATGTGCCCTCCGAAGTAAGGTAAGATTATCTACCTTATTGGGGGATTTTCTGAGAATTTTAATACATGCAAGTATTGGACTGGTTGATGTTGGTTAAAAAAGCGGCTATTTAATTAGTATGTATGTAAACTAGCTACTGCTAATAGGTTTACCTACATTAATAAATAGGTAACAGTTTGACATCGTAGGTCAACATTGTGGGATGAAATCGCTATCCTAAGAAAATACAGATAGATTAGTGTACTCACAGTATCTATTGTTTGCGATTTGCAAATAATCCGGTCATCAAGGTGTCACAAACTAAAACTTTATTGACACGAGACGCTGTCCAGTAGCCGACTTGAAACTCTTTTATTCTTAAAGCTGCTACGTATATTTCTTGTTAGGTATCCACAATGTCGTTAAACGTTTTCACATTGAGAAAACTTTCAGCACTAATAGGTTTATTGATAATTGAGCGGTTGTTAGAAAACATTGAGAATAACAAAAGCTACTTTATAATTTAGAATTTTCGATGATACGATAGCCGTTGTAGCGATAAAAATGACATCAAGTAAATAAATAATAAAGTTACTACTTTGACATTGACATTGACATGACAATGATAGTCCATGGTTCAATCGATCAATCGAATCGACTTGATCAATCAATCGATTACTTTTGTTTGTTATTCTGATACATACGTTTTTGCACGGTAATTGATTTAAGATACGGAGTTAGGAAAAAGGAAGACATACCCAGCAGTTTAGGGCAGCGAGTTGATAGTTCATCACAACCATTTCCCATTTCACTTCTTGGAAATGGTAAAAGTAAATCACAATATTAAATGTTTGTTAGAAGGTTATTGCAATATAGTTAGGAGGAATTGTTAAAAATAAATTACAAAATTAAATGTTGTTAAGAGATTATTGCAACGAGTTAAGATAAACTAATTCAAAATAATTGTATTTACTCAATCCTTAATACAAATTAATAATAGTTATGTTTGAAATAAAAAATAATAATATTAATAATACTAAATACAAATTAATTAGTGTGATGATAACACAAAGCTAGGGTGATAATGGAGTTAGGAAATTGATTTTTTAGGGAATTTTAGACAGACAATTTCGTAGTTTCTTATTAAAATAAATTTATTGGTTCACCTAAGTGGGGTGAATAGCAATGCAAGGGTGCTTTGAATGTTATGAAGGAATGTTGGTATGAAAAAAAAAAAAAAAAAAAGAGGCTTAAGTGAATCCATGATTTTTTAGTAGGAAATGGTTTATTGATGTTTGAGGTTGGATAATACAGAACACGCACAAAGATTTAATATGGAGGAGAATTTTGGTGTTAGGATAGGTCAGCTGACAGTACATCAGTGTTAATCCCTGATTCCATAGAAAATCTTACTCTACATGCAGGAAGTAAATTTTCCCCACACTACACATGCTCCAAACTATAGGTATTGTTAATTTGAGTTTTGTGCCAAGTGGAAATGTGACAACTATGGGGTATTAGGCTTATTGCAAATGGATTTGCCATTTGTTGGGGTCAGTGGTGTGGTATTTCATACGTTAACGGAATGTAGGTTAGGGTATCAAGTATCCACACTGTGCCATTAGGGCAAATTGAATTCACAACTCAGTTCTGATGCTGACACTTGTCGAATTCGTAATGGGCATGATAGTTCATAAATTGTAACATTGATGAACCTTGGTTACGGACTTAAGTAATCAATATTTATGATTTGGTATAAACACACTTACATAATAGGTATTCACTCACTTTAACATACAAAACATTAGTATTCAAAATCAAATATTAATAGATTAGAAGTTGAACTGTTGCAAATAAAGCTATAATATTAAAATATAAAATTAAAATTAATAGCAGATATAAAATTATAAAATTATAGTTATATAGTAATAAAATAAAATATAAAAAAAATTCAAGAATATTTTGGAAAAATTGGAGTTTATATTTGTGAAAATTATGAGAATTAGAAAAGGTTTCCTACGGTTAGATATTTGAACACCTGCGTAAACCTTTGGGGGTCGAGCTGTAACGAACCAAATATGCTTAGTTTCGTTCCGTTCACAAATAAAAACATTAAATTAAATATAAGAGTAATAAAATAGATAAATACGTAAAAATACGGTGACCGTTTTTGTAAGAACATTATAATAACGTTAATCTCTAAATTCGGAACGCTACCTTTACAAGCGCATTCCATATTTGGAAGTGTTTGCGAGTCATGGAATGGTCTGTGATTGGTCTGATTTTAAATGTGGCGCCATTCTGTCTGGCTGCGAACCAATCACAGAGCAGTGTCTAGATTTGTAGATAGATTTGTATTAGAAAATGTCTCCAGACTGCGGGGTAACCTTCCCCCTCGACTATAAAAAGGAAAGCGTGCGCTGACGCGGGGTCATTACGATTATTTTAAATTCGAGCTAGGACGTTTTGCTGCCCGTGCGTGAAACGATTATTTTCGGGTTATCTCACCATAGATTCCTTTCGACACGCGAGTGATTGTCTGCTTTTTATGGTATTTACTTACCAAAGTTTATCATATTTAGCTGGTACTTCATTTGTGTGAGTGAACGGAGTTTGAAGTTAACATGGTTTAACGTCTGGTTGGATACTCACTGTGACAACTAAAACCAGATTTCCTCCCTTGAAAGATTAGGCTGAATGTGTTGGAATGACTTTCAGGATTGATTTTACCTTTTCATAGGATCAATCTAATTGTTCCCTGCTTTGGGTTGTACTTAGTCTATGGAGGCGAGATTCGTCGAAGTGGATCACATTCGTTTATCTATATTCTAAATCAACTCAGGCAGTCTTTGCGGCAATTCCCCGTCTTGATTCACAACCCTGGACTCCGGTCCGTGATGACAGACCTTAGGGTGTTTTAGGGAGTAGGTCAAAATCGAGAGTAACGCCTCGTGACACTATCTTAGATTAGTTAGATATTTCATCATTGCACTTCGATGAAAGACACACGCAATTAATGTAAATATGAAGTAGCGATATCTACTTTTAGTTTGTTTATAACACATCTAGATAGCTAGTAGGGATGTATTCTAAGTACACCTTGAACATAGGTAGGAGTCAGTTTAAAACAGTTAGAAGAGAATTAGATACTTACTTCGTACCTACTTTAATCCTTGTTTACGACATTAAACTTTGTTACTTTTCTTGTCTTTTGAATGACTTTAAAGCTTAGATATTTAACTTTAACTTATTTAAAGATTATACCTATCACCTGAGAATATTCATGGTATTTCCAATAGTCAGACTTAGAACAAGGCTGAAGCAGTTCGTAGTTATTAAGGATCTGTACACGACCCCAAAGCTACTCTACGACAAGTCTTAGACTGGTGATGTCTTGGGTATCAAGGTGAAAAAGGTATATATCTATCTACTTAACAAAGCCTAACTTCAGGGTCATTCTTATAGATAAGTTAAGTTATTTTAAATAAGAATAGACAGACATATTAAATTTAATAAAACATTTGAATGACTTCAAAGTATTGATACTTACTTACTTTTTAACTTTGTGACGTTTTACCTATTTACTGTGAATAATCATGGTATTTCCTATAGTCAGACTTAAGGGCAAGCTGAGCAGTCCCTATAGTTAGTAAGTTACCGTACAAGAACTGAAAACTATTCTACGAAAAGTCTTTAGACTGGAAATGTCTTGGTTTTCTAAGTACAATGGGTATAAATTCTATTTATTTAGCAAAATCTTACTTCTTGGTCATTCTTATAATTAAAGTACAAAATCTAGAAATAGGACCGATAGGAAAGTTAGGTAGGGACCGTCCGAACCAAGTGGTTCCAAATGGGATCATCTAAGTGCCAAGTAACACTCGAAGGTGTGGAATACTGGATGATACCCGCGATGAATAGTTTCGACTATTCCTATCTACTTGCTAAAAGAATAAGCCCTCTTATCCCTTGCAGACTAACTAAGACGGACTAAGACTTGGAAGTTGTAAATTCACAGATTAGATTCTGTTTCCCCGAAATATTGTGGGCATCCATGATAGATGGATGTCTACGGAAAATATTTCAAATACGGAAGAGGGTTAGCCCAGTCAGGAGACGAAACCCATTGTCTGGTGCGGGGCGGGGCACCGAAGACCTATGGAAAGCATTCCATAGCCGTTTATAAAATAATATACATAAATGAGTATAAATAAATCCTTCATTGACTTGATAAAATACAGAAATCTAATGTAAGTTTAGTACCTCAGAACAGATACAATAAATTATAGTAGATAGGAGGTTTTGCCTAGTGACTCACACTTGGCTATATAACAAATACAATAAATTAGTAGATAGGAGGTTTTGCTTAGTGACTCACACTTGGCTGTATAACAAATACAATAAATTATAGTAGATAGGAGGTTTTGTCTAGTGACTCACACTTGGCTGTATTTGAGTTTAGGTAAGCTATGTAGGTATTGATAGGATTCTATAGGTAGATTTAGATAGACTTTGCACCCTGAAAAGAATTTGAGTTACGCGGACACAACGTAGAGGGACTAAGTAGGGAACTAGACGATCACCAAGGCCAAACAAACAAACAAACATTTATATCGGTTGACGATGGAGAAGTGGAGAGGGGGAGGGTACAAACATAATATACTTAATACAATCTTTAAAAATAGCAACTATAAAACTATGAGTTTTACCGGTTATACATACATACATAAAACGTGAAAAACAATAAAATATCAACATCACTTTCAAAATGCCAAAAGGGGCAGCTCTAGTCTGCCCTTTGGGCAAAATGAAACTAAAGCTGAAATCAGACGGGTCATTTTTCGTTTTTCAATATTTTCATTCGCATCTTTCCCAATCCGAATGAACGAAAAATTAACAATCTGAACACAGTGAATGATGTTCACTATATAACGACATTCGGCCATTTAGTCTTCAATTTGTATGAATAATTATCGCACACTGTGTCGGGCCGCAGCGGCTCGCATTATCGCGAGGCGGATTTATATCCGTGCGATGCGGCCCGCCCACCTCCCCGTCAACAGTGCGCTATAGAAGAGAAGCAGACAAAAATTAACGTAGGGCACGTCGTTATGCAGTCGGTCCCGGCGCGGCCCGGCTTAGGTAGGTGTACCTATTTAAAATTGTTAGGTCATGACGGAGGTCTTATCAGGCGGTTTATTTTTGCATATGCACTGCTTTTGTCATTAAGAATGCTTGAACGCGCTTGGTGTGAAATAATAAGATGCTCGTTCTCGCTTCCAGCCGGTCTATATAAAATAGTTGGCGGCTCCGCTCCGAGTCGGAGCCTCCGACCAATTCCAAGCGTGTATACGATCCGGTCTTTGTGAAAAGAAAAATGCGCGCCGATGCTCTCCGAGCCCGTCTGTGTGAACAGACCTTATCTCCGTCACCAGAGTTGTTCACTAACTACGACGTGAACTTACCTCCTTTGATTGCAATGACGACGTACTAGTATGCCAATAAGTTGGTTTATGTTTTCCCATATAGGTACACTCGCGAGCAGCAGAATCGACTCACCCCTACAAAAAGTACAAAGTGTAACTCTTTTCGAAAATTACTTGAGTAATGCACCTACATAAATAATATTTTTTAAAGCTTGGTTATTAGGCTTTTAGATAACACCAATCATTTTAATTCATTCAGTTATTTTTTTTTAAATATCTTTATATCACTTCGTGCGGTAGCTGCGCGCGCGCGTCGCAACTTCTTTTAAAATCCCCTGCAATCAGTGCATACTTATTATTTGCTTATCAGACGTTGACCTAAACACACCTACGCAAGTTACTATCCTCGAATTACAACCACTATGGATACAACATCAGAAAATGCCGCTCAAGTTGTTGCTTTGCTGCAACAGAACCTTAACCAGCAAAAAGTCGCTCGCCGACTAAATCTGAGCAAATCTGCTGTGTCAAGGTTGTACAAAAGATTCCAAGAGACTGGTTCTTACTCTAGGAGGCCAAATACCAGTCGGCGCCGGCGCCGGCTTACTTCTGAGAGAGACGACCGTTTAATCGTTTGGACGAGTCTCAGAAATCGCCATCTCACCGGTGTTTCTGTCCAGCAGCAGCTGAGAGAATTTTGAGGAGTATTTGTAAGTCAATGGACGGCCAGAAAACGATTGAAGGAAGCGAACCTCATTCCAAGCATGCCTTCAATTTGCTCGCGAACACATTGATTATAGTGCTGAGCAATGGCAGTCAGTCCTGTTCACTGACGAGTGCAGTGTGTCTGCATGGCAGTGACAGGAGAGCTAAGTCTACAGGCGTCCAGGTGAGTGGTTTGCACAGTGCTGTTTTGCCGAAAAAGTGTCCTACGGCGGTGGTTCGCGTATGATTTTTGTAGAAGTGAGTCGATTCAGCTGCTCGCTAGTGTATATTTTACTCTTTGGTTTAGGTTGATTTCAACAGAGTTTTAACAACACTAATAGGTATACCTACGTCTACTTATCACTTAGCCAAAAAATAACTGTCGCGCTCTGCGCTACACGGCGACTGACAGACAGGGTCATTGTGTTGTGAAATAAGGTCCTAATGCCCTAATACTCAAACGCTATTGTATTGAGCTGTTTAGCTAAAACGCTATTGATCGAGTTTCTCTTAAATCGTATGGAGAAAGAAACGTCAAAAAGACGATCGATTATGCTTTGACTAGCTAAGTATCTAGCATTTCAGAATTCGGACGTAAAACTGTTACTGACTGTTATACAACTGTTGCAATTTTGAAATAATGCAATTAAACTAATACTTTTAGCATTTAAACATTTTATTGTTATATTTATATAATTCCATAAATACCTACTACCCATTACTGTCAGGATGACGTTGCGTGCGAGCTGTGATATTTGAGACGAAATTATTGTATTGATTAAAATATTTTGCCCATACAAAACTGGATCAAAAAACAACAAAATAATAACTTACACATCAAAAATTAATTCAAGCTTCTTCTTGTGCCAATAACTCATAGTATTAAATGTTATTACCTTGGTAGGACTAATATCTGTTTTTTGTGACTTAGGTACCTACCTACCTAAATTTAGATTAAGTATAGGTACCTACTTACAGAAATACTAAACTTAAGTATAAATTATTGATATAAAATAAATGAAGTTGAACAATATTATGCACAATTTTTATCTAAGTAAGTATGTAAATAGAATTATTTTAATTACCTACCTACCTACTTAGCATAGCCTTAGTAAAAATATTTAAATAATATTATGTCTATTACTAAACTTGTCTCGCGTTTTATAATGAGTTAATAAAAGTATTTATAAGTAGGTACATGTTAAAAAATCAAAAATCTTTGTCGCTATTACTGAATAAATAATTCCAATTTTTTTTATACCACTAAAGTTGCAACCAAGCGTACGGCCTACTTGAAGGTCAGAGGTTACCGTAGCCTATATACGCATGCAATATAGTAGATATCACTTGCGTGTTACCACCCTGAGACGTTAGATGGAAAGTCTCATGTGCCTGTAATTTCACCGGAAACCATACCCTTCGAACCGGAACACAACAATGCGAGCATTACTGCTTGGCGGCAGAAATAGGTATGGTGGTAGTCCTTCCCCGGACGAGCTCTATCAAAAAGAACTCTACTACTATTAATTAATTGGCTTTTTATCCAATAGATTGGAATAGATAATTATAACCATCATTAATGAACCCTATTCAAGCGTTTTCGCGAGGTCTATGTTCTGGCCACCATTCTTGTCTTGCCTGTTATACATAATCTGAGTCATACAACAGATTAGCAGGACACTGATGGAGATAGGTTTACTTTGTATGTTTTCTGTTTATATGGTTTCTCAAACCACCATTACGGGCGTACTTTTTATCACATAACTTGCAAGCGTACAGTTTGCCCTCGTGAGTTCTCTCGTGTCTCAAACGTGCAGTTGGGTTAGAATATCTCATGTCACATTTACTGCATGCATATGGCTTTTCTCCAGTATGTGTTCTTATGTGAAGCACTATACGACAATAGTGACTAAACGTCCTATTACATTTATCACAAATATATTGTTGTTTGTAGTCTTTATGGGTCTTCATGTGACATTTCAAACTACGCTCTGTAGTAAATAAGTTATCGCACATGGTACATTTATATGATCCAACCATATTATGTATCTTCATGTGCCTATGTAAACGACTGCTGGTATAGTACGACATGGAGCATTGATCGCATGGATATGGCTTTATGCCAGTATGCGTCCGTAAATGTAACATCAAAACGGATTTTCTAAGGAATGTCCTACCGCATTGATTGCATGCGTGTGACCTTTCACCGGTGTGAATTTTCATGTGTCTTAACCTACAACTAGGATCCATGAATCTTCTTCCACATTTGTCGCACTCGTATGGCCGAATTCCAGTGTGAGATTGAACATGTGTTTTAAAATGATGTTTAGCATAGTACCCTTTGCCGCAAACGTTGCAGGAAAATGGCATCACTCCAGTGTGTCTTATCAAGTGTTTTTTCAATTGATATGGGTCAGCAAATGACTTGCGGCACTGGTCGCATTTATATGGCGTTTCTCCAGAGTGAGTCATCATATGCCTTTGCAAACTCATCTTCCCAGAAAGAATTTTTTTGCACAGATTGCAAGTATATTTATTTTCGCCGTGGACTCTCATGTGGCTTTGCAAGGTTTCTTTACTCTTAAATGTAATGCTGCAGTGGCAACAGTTGTATTTGCCATGGTTTATTTTGTGTTTTCTTAAATTTGACTTTGTGTGAAATGTTTCTTCACAATGTTCACAATTGAATGGTTTTTCAACACCGTGGCTAGGCAAATGATTCACAAGACTCGTTTTTGTTTTAAACTTTTTGCTGCACACGTGACAAATGAAACTAGAATGTGATTTAGATATTGTTACGGTTATTTTATTTTCATCAGCAGGTCTAGTGGTGTGTTTTGTTTCATCTTGGAATTCTATTTTTACAGTTAAATCACTTTTCAAAGAGTTTTTCAGAGAAGATGTCTGTGTAGTTTCAACTCCTATGTTATGTACCATTTCCATGTTTATCCTTAAAGCAGTTAGTTGTTTCATCTGAAAAGAAAATGGATGTGTGATGAAGCGATATAACTACTCATTAATTTATTACAATAAAAATATTAATACGAAATCAGGATAAAAAAGACCGCAATCTACAGAGCGTGTTCATATTAATGTAGGGTGTATGTGTACCTACTAAAGGGTTTTTGAAAAAGAGGTGCAACGAGTTACGTTATATTTTTCTTTCTTTCTTTCTTTTTAAACAGCCGCCTGAGGCCGTATTTAAATATTGTTCGAATAATGCTTTTGACAAACGTAAACGTTAGCGTATCGCGCATTTGCCAAATTGTATGGTATTTTCGAAGTTCATTTTACGCACGAAAGAGGCGCTGTAATAAGCCCCACACAATATGACAGCTGAACGATACGTTAACGCAGCGTGTTCGATTGTCAAAAGCATTATTCCGGATACGGTCTCTGAAGGTAACTCTTTCATAAATATAAAAATGAATTACTGTGCGTTTGGCTCGCTAAAATTCGACAACGGCTGGACCGATTTGGCTAATTTTGGTCTTGAAATGTTTGTAAGAGTTCAGGGAAGGTTTAAACGTTGAGAAATTATGGAAAAAATTCGAAAGAAATAACGCGAGTGAAACCGCGCCGGGTCTAAGTACTAGTGGTTAATAAATTTCACTTTACTTCTCTTCTTTGTAAAAAAAAATAACAGTAGGTGCATGAACGATGTGGGGAGGTAGGTACCTCTAGTAAATTAAATTAACACAGAACCTACAGTCCCATCCCATATCTTGACCTCGAACTAGGTCTATTACTATAAATACTATGAGAAATCATGGCTACCATGGTAAGAAGTGCTGTATAGTCTACAAAAAAAAAACAATTCCTGATGATCACATCATTCCCGCTCCAGGAATCGAATCTGCTCTTCCCACGTCTCAGCTAGTCAGTCGCACGCCAAGATTGTTAAACAGATAAAAAATAATCAAGTTAGTATTTCATACCTCTGTGCCATTGCTCTCATTTGCTAGTAATAATTCTGCTAGTCGACACATTTTAGAAACTCGCTGGCATTTTTTTAATTGAGAAAGGCAGATGTAGCAAACTGTTACAGGCCGCCCATCATCAGTATTCAGCTAAAACAGTAAAGTCAGAATTTAAGCAAAACACACAGAGAGCGGGCGCGTGTCGGGTCGTGTCCGTCGCGGGTGTATTCTGTTTCATTTGTATGGACGCCAGGGATGACAACAAGGTTTAGTTCTCTCGGCGGATCTAGGCTTCCGTGAAGTTAGCCGTTTGCGGGCTCTCGATAGACACGACCCGACACGCACTCCCTCTGTGTGTTCGCTTTAGTGACAGTTAATAATAGGCTAATTGGCAATTAGCCTATTTGACGCTTTAGTCTAAGATGGTGAAAGGAGCCTTTTTTTAGCTTTTTATGGCTATTGCATGTTGTTTTTTTGTGTTAGCCACAAAAAAACTCGTGTGTAAGACCCCTTAATTTTTTCTTTATTTCTCTTCATAAAAAAAAATTTTTAGGTACTTTAAAAGTAACAGGTACCTTATTTGTTCATTTATTTTATCTTTGGCACAGTAAATTAACTTGGAAACGTCAAAACAATATTTTTTTGAATAGATGATAATAATTGAGTCTCCCTCTGTTAGACCGACCATTTTTCATACTCAAACCTCCATCGTTGTACAGTTTTAAATCTTGTCGACTTGACATTGGCAAAATTGTAGCAAACTCAGCCACAGACGCCATAAATAAAAGAAGAAGAAGAAGATGATAATAACACTATAATGAGTAGGTATAGAGAAATGCATACCTTGGTATTTGTTACTCTTTCAAATATATCCTTGAGTCCAAGGGTTTCAACACAGTATGTCCTGGCTTGTGCATCAAGGCACACTCTGCAGACAGAGCTAGATAAATTACCCGGCTTTGTTTCAACTACTATTTTTTCCTCATCATCAATTATTTCTTCCTTCACAGATACTTCAGTATTATTTGAACTGGATTTCATAGATATGAGGTCCGTTGTGGTAATGTTTAGGTGGGTCATTCCTAGGTTCAGCATAATAAGTAGCTGTTGTGTTACCTGTTAATGATTATTAAATGTGAAATATATTGATTGATGCCACCAGCACATTTCACTACTGCCCTGGACTGGAGAATTTTACATGCTCAAATATTCAAGCAAGATAATGATTAAGGAGTGAGTGTTCCTTACATCCATGCCATTATTAACTAAATCTGTAATTGTTTTCTCAGCCCTTTGCGACATATTGGATAGTTTATAATATCTTTCCAACTGGGAGCAACAGATGTAGCATACTGTCATGGGTTTGCCATCCCCTGGGCTTAGCTGGAACAGAAGATAGATATTAATCTTAACAAATAATAAGTAAGTAGGTTCATATGAGTCAGTGGCCATGGGCAACGCTGGTGATAGAGTTTCTAGGCCGCCCAAAGGCCTCTCTTATGGCCTAACAACTTTGAAAAAGCCAGGACCGACTGCTTAACGTGCCCTCCTAAGCACCGGAGTGCTCAGTTGAAATTGCCTCTGGCGGTCACCCATCCAAATGAAGGCTGCGCGGAACAGTACTTAACTTCTTTGATCTGTCAAGACAACGAAACAACTAAGCCAGCTAAGTCAGCTTGAGCGCTCCACAAACAAATAATAGTACATTTAAAGGTTACACAACAGTTGCTATAAACAGCTTTTTTAAGACTTTGAATGTGCTAGCAGCTTTGCTATCTTACTGACTGACTAACACTGCTCAGCCAAAATAGTTTTTTCTTTGTGTGTAGGTACCAATAATTCCCATAACGCGACTCCTAGAGGATGCAGTGGCAAGAAGTTTGTTTGAAATACATTAAAGTTTGGTAACCCAAAATGAGGTTAAAATTAAAAGTAGGTAATAATACATAGTAGTATATCTTGAAGCTGTTTTTTGTCAATTAAGTAAATAATAATAAATCAGATTAAAGAATCTGAATTAAGAAATCTTCAAAGGAAGACAATGAAATTATAGTCCCAACTCTCAGATTATGGTCAAACTAATCTAAATGGACTTAGGTACGTACGTAGAAAGGACTTACCTTGGTACTTGCTACATTTTCGTATAACTCCTGCAATCTGGTGTTTTCAATAAAATACATTTTGATATTACCAGCTATTAAGCACATTCTGCAGAGATATCCAGACATTCTTGTTCTTGTTAAACTAAATAATTATGATTATGTAAAATTTATAATTTGGGAAAAATTATAGAAAAGTAAAAAATAGTGTTAGTGAGAGAAGCGAGTGACGACGTGAACCAAGAGAATGTAAGCACTACGGACGTGAAGTTTGTTTTGTTTTGTAAACTAAAGTATAATTTACACTAAGTCAGTACACTTCAGTACAGTAGCAAATCAGTGCTGACTCCAAACTAAACTCGAGCAAAGTCAGTGCTGACCCACTATGGAGTCAGTAAAAGTTGTCCTTCAACATTCTCGCGTACTGACTTTTGCAAACAGAGAAAATCAGTGCTTAAAGTCACCTCACCACTTCTTCATTTGGAGTCAGTCATTCATTATTGACCCATTATAAATCACACATAACCACACACGTTGACTTGAATAATTTATTTTATTTTATTTTTATTTATTTTATTTTATTTTTACATGTTTGGAAAACTAACAGTTTATATCATGTGAGAATGGTTATGCTTAAAATATAGAACAGGATTAACCTAAACAGTTTTCACTAATAGTTCACTTATACTTAACAAAGTTTTAGTTGTCCACAAATTATAACACTTAGTGGGTTTTAACACTTAATATTTTTTAGAAAAAATGAATAAGAAAATAATGATCACATAATTAATAGGTACCTACCTACCTAACGGCTTGTGACTTTTAGCTGTCACGTCCGTTTGTCACTCTAATATACTGTAGTTTAATGTAGTATACTGTGATGCGCAATGACAATTTAGTTGGAAAAAGCTCCATTGTGCATCGAAACGGCTAACTTCACGGAAGCCTAGATCCACCGAGAGAACTATACACTTTCTTTATTTTGCAGCCAGGGCAATACTTCGTCCAGTCTTTCAGTCAAAGTTACCTGCCGCTACCACGAACAAAGGTTGGAGTGTACAAGATCCGTAAGGATAGTTATGTTCCTTGGTACAAGACCTGCATACGCACTTGGCTAACTTAAGCTGCCCCATCTTGGTACGACCTTTGTTCGTTCACAAATAAGAGAAGATTGCAAGCCCAGCAGAACATCGCGCTTTGGATGTGCACTGGAGCTGGACGCTACGTCCGCAGCGATATAATCGCCCGCGACCTCTATACCCCAGAGTGTTGAGGAGTTCGTTGTCAGGCTGGCGCACCGTATGTTTGACCCCGCCGACAACAACCGACATGACACCTCCAGGGATCCGCTACATACACGCCCTCCAGACCACAAAGGACTTTGGCAACCACTACCTCGCGAAGTCCTGGACGTATCAACATCATTGGTTGAAGACGTCGGTGAAGAATAAATCATCGTCAAGTCAGGACGCGGCAACAGAGCTGCAGAACGACCAGTGAAAAGCTTGGAGGAGCCGCCTACCCAGGAAGGCAGGCACCAAAAAGGTTGAGCCTAGGCAGATGCCAGGGTAATGGGTTTATACCCGAGGCCCTCACCTGCAGCTCACTACGAGAGCAGTAGAAGATTGATTGATTGATGCGTGGACGTGGAGGGACGCGTAGAACTGGCGTAAATTTACGACGACGAGACGTTTCAAAATGAACCTTGTGATTTTATTGAAATAAATCATTTTTGACTTTGACTTTGAATTGATTGATTGATGACATGATTTTATTTTGATGTTTACGATTGCCATTGTCAAACTTGTCGAAGGTTTCTGTGCCAGCCATTATCAGAAGAAGAGCTTTTCCTCAGCCACAGACGCCATAAATAAAAGAAGAAGTGTGAACAACTGCCATGACTGCCATATGGGCGAAAAAAAATATCTCTTTGAACAACAAAAACATCACTTGCACGCATATCGCGATTTCGCATGAATTACAAGAAGAAATAAGTGGAAATGGCTATCGTAAAGAAAAAGAAACATGTTTCCAAAAAAAATAAAAGTGACTGGCGAAAGCATTGTGATATACGTGATGTTGAGGAATTTCTCGAAGATCAGAGATTGGAGGAAAGGCTAGGGTAAGGTTATGTTTACAATTTTTCATGCATGTTTTATATAAACTAACTTCTGCGTAAATTAAAACTGTTAAACTGGAGAGTAGCGTATTTACGTTTTATAAGACTAACGTTTTTCTACAAATAGCAACATTGAATTACTAACTTATTATTAAAGTTAAGTAACATTTACTTTTTGTTTTAGTAAATTCGATTCCAAACCTGATAGCGAGTTATTCGTGGTAGACACAGCAGGCAAAGAATCCGAGCCGCAGGCAGAAAGCGGGGCAAAGCCTCTTTCAGCTAAACTGAAGAAACGTCAGAAGTTGGCACAAGGACCAAAATGTTTTGAAATTCTTTTACCGGATTCCAAGGTATGCCTCTATTACGTAAGGTGATATCAGAGAGGTCATTTTTCGTTCATTTTCGGCTTTCATTCAGCACCTTGAATCTTTTAACACAAAATGAAACAACTTTGCCAAGAAAAATAAAGCATTCACTCAATTGAACATTCATTAGAATGACCCGTCTGATATCATCTTTACTGTTGCCATATTCATATTCATATATTTATTCAAACTTTTGGAACCTTAAAAGGAACTCTTAGTTACCTGAAGTGACATAATTACAAAAAATAAATAATAACTTATCTCTAAGCTTTAAATATGAGGGCTCCACTGTACACATAGCCGAGATAACCCGCCATTGAACTAAATTCATTGGATTGTTTTATTGTAGGTGATTGGATTTTGATACCCAATAATACCTTTCTTATTGTTTAATAAATGAGTTAATTTTGACATTATTACGTAATTCCTGCACAGACATATATCAGGACTAACCATTCAACTTATATCCAGGTCCAAGACCCAAATGCGAAACGTAACCATGTCAATCCCGTGGGCTTTAAACCAACATCGCTGAGCAAGCTGACAGACAAGCGTCGGCTGGAGAAAGGGGTCTACCAACGGAAAGTAGAGGAAGCTCGGACCAATCGACAGATTGCTCGGGATAAGAAGAGGAAGAACAAACTAGTTCGGCAAACATTTGATACTGATCTGTGGAATGCTGATAGCAAGAGTAAGAATGAATTGACAAAGGGATATCTACTTTAAACATATTGATTTGTTCTATTTCACACTAAAAGTAAGTAAGTTCGTATAAGTCAGTGGCCAACTCTGGTGATAGAGTTTCTAGGCCGCCCGAAGGCCTCTGTCATGGCCTAACAGCTTTGAAAAAGCCGGCACCTACTGCTTAACATGCCCTCCTAAGCATGGGAGCGCTCGATTTAATTTCGCACTGAATCAACATCTGTGTAAATAATGTGATATATAAAAATTTAACTAATGGCTATTGATTTAAAGTTGATTTACCTACTCTTGTGTCAATTTTATTGTTGGATTGGATCCGCGTGGTGGATTAAGACCCAATCACTCTCGCTCGAGAGTAATCACTCTCGCTCGAGAGTAGGCCAGTGTCCCTGCAGTGGGAACATTGGAAGCCTGCCGTGATGATGACAGGTAGATAGCAACTCATTAAACCATTAATAAAGAAGAGTGAAACCATAAACATTTAAGAAGTTTCCTTACAATGTTATTTATACATTGTTTATGAGTATTTATTGTTGTTGCCAGTGGCGATGTGAAAAAAATAAATATCTTGACGACGGGTTTCGAGCTTACGACGTTAGGAACGGAAGACGACCACTGGACCTTACTGCTAGCGACCTGCCTGGCACTGAGCACTTTACACAAGCATTTTTTAAAAAACAATATATTTTCCTCTACCTACATACTTATATTTACATAAATTTATAAAATGTTTCAAATAAAGATTTTTATTTATTTATATTTCATAACTAGGTCCTGTGAAATCCGTCTAGGGCTGAAAATAAATTATCGTCGACAGTCTGTGAGCGGTATAGGTCGAGCATCAACTGATTTATTTAGACACACCAACGACAGTTACATAAAACATTATTTAAGATTATAAGTAACCAGCACTTACAGGTGTTTACAGCTTTCTCGATTTCTCGAAGATGTCGATTATAGAGCAAAGTGGAAAAAGAATTGTAGGAAGGCTGACCCAATTATGTTGGATAAATAGTCAGGAAGAGAGAGAGAGACAGAGAGAGATACCGTTGTCTACGATGCGCATGCTAGCCAGAATCATCAATCAATACTTCTATTGTAATAAGTGGTAGGACTCTTCAGCCAAGAGTCCATCTTGGACTTTGTGGGCAAGCTCCAAGCAGTAGTGTGCAAGTGTTACTGTGTTCAGGTTTGAAGGGCACTGTAGCAAGTGAAATTACTGGGAAAAAGAGACCTAACGACATTGTCTCGGGGTGATGAGCGCAGTGCAGTGCCACGCTGAACTTAAAAAGATTAAGCTTTGAGTGGCACTGCATATGTTATGGTCAGGCGTGGTGCTTCATAACAGGCGGGCGACTTGGCCGTCTTGTCACCTGCTAACATTATTTCCAGGTCCCGAAGCCAAAGGCATCCCGTCCACGTTGATAGGCGAGTTCATCTCAACGGAGGCTCAGCTCCACAACGTCCCGGCGGAGCGGCGCATGCGCACGCGGCCGCCCGGGGCGCACACGCTGGCGCGGGCGGCTGTGGAGACCCCGCACCCGGGGGTCAGTTACAACCCCACCTTCCAGGTAAATGCACACTCGTGCCACAAAACAGATATTAGTACTACCTTGTGGTATAGCTGGCTAAGGTTGGATTCGATCATACTCGAATAGACTTTATTCTCCAAGGGTATTTAGTGGTAGGACTCTTCAGCAAGAGTCCGTCTTGGTGGGTACCACCGCAGTGTCAGATATTCTACCTCCAAGCAGTAGTGTGCAAGCTGCACTGTGTTTAGCTTTGAAGGGCACTGTAGCAAGTGAAATTACTGGGCGAAAGAGACTTAACAACAATGTCTCGGGGTGATAAGCGCAGTGCAGTGCCACGCAAACACTTAAAAACTTTAAGATTTGGGTGGCACTGCATCTGTAATAGTCAGGCGTGGTGCTTAACATCAAGTGGGCGCCTTGAATGTCTTGTCAATTGCTGAAATAAAATAAAATAGTATACATTTACTTTTTTAATATATTTTTTTTAATAGTATACAGCGGTGGGCGAAGGTCCGCCTGCGACGCGGAGGTTGCGGGTTCGATTCCCGCCTTGGGACAAATGTTTGTAGGATCTGCAAATATTTGTTCCGGGTGTTCTGGGTGTTTTCTATGTATAATAAAAAATATCTATCTATGTATTGTATTGTATTAAATATATATCAGTCATCTAGTACCCATAATACAGCTCTGTTTAACAGCAGCTTACCTTGGGCTAGATGATGCTGTGTGGATTGTCCAGCATTATTATTATTATATTATTATTTATATAAGTCAATACCAGTCTACTAGTCAGTCAGATATATTATGGTATATTATAATGTTCCGTTACAATTGCAGGAGCATCAGGAGTTACTGCAGACGGTGGTGGCGCACGAGCAAAAGTTGATGAGCAAGCAGGCGCGGCTGTACCGCCTCACCACGCGCATGTTCAGCAAGGTCACCGCGGCCGAGCGAGAGGTAACACTTTTTTATACAATGAAGTGGCAACCAAGCGTACGGCCCACAAGATTACCGCAGCCTATGGACGCTTGCAATACCAGAGGTATCACTCGCGGGTTGCCACATTGAGGCTGAGATCGAAAGCCTCATGTGCCAGTAAATTCACCGGAAACCATACCCTTCGCACCGGAACACAGCAATGCGAGCATTACTGCTTGGCGGCAGAAATAGGTATGGTGGTAGTCTTACCCCGGACGAGCTCTATCACAGAGAACTCTACTAATCTTATCACACCACTTGCTGTCTTCTCTCTCTCTCTCTCACTGCATTCATTCAGAATTCTAAATTCAAATTTTTTGTTCTTAGACATGCCGGTTTCCTCACGATGTTTTCCTTCAACTTATAAAAGTACTAATATTATATTTTTTGTAATAGAAAAATCTATTGGTGCACGACCGGGTTTGAACTCATGACCTTAAGATCGGAAGCCTCACTACCACTAGACCACCAGTGGTTTCTATAGATATTAATATTCATATAGATATTGATTAAAATAATTAGTTTCTAATACATTTTTTAAAATTTTCTAGAATTAGTAACATTATTTTACGCATACTGTGTTCTCTTCAAGAAAACCGTCTTGTAATAATAATAATAGTAGTTTTCAGTGTAACGTCCAGTTTTGAGAACCTATAATTAAAAAAAGCTGTAAACATAAAACCCCCAGGACCAATGGCGTGAGGAGATGAGCGTGGGACTCCCCACCCCTCACAACCCGGCCGTTGACCCCGAGCCGGAGTCAGACAACGAGTACAAGCCCATCAATCCCCCTGTCAAGAACAAGAAGAAGGACCACAAGGCTAGGAGGAAACAGAAGGAACAGCTCCTCGAGAAGGAACGGTTGAAGAGGAAGAAGATTGATAAGAAGAAGATATCGGATATTTACAAGTGAGTGCTGGTAACTGCATTTATAATGAACCTGGTTAGGATTCTTCAGCAAGAGTCCGTGTTGGTGGGTATCCCGGTGATAAAGTTTTTTTTTTATGTCAGCAAGTGACAAAACAAACAAGGCGCCCACCTGATGTTAAGCACCACGCCTGACTATTACAGATGCAGTGCCACTCATAGCTTAAAGATTTTAAGTGTTTGCGTGGCACTGCACTGCGCTTATCACCCCGAGTTAAGTCTCTTTCGCCCAGTAATTTCACTTGCTACAGTGCCCTTCAAAGCTAAACACAGTGCAGCTTGCACACTACTGCTTGGAGCTAGAATATCTAACACTGCGGTGGTCCCACCAAGACTGACTCTTCCTGAAGAGTCCTACCACCAGGTAAAGTAAGTTTGTATGAGTCAGTGGCCAACTGACGGAGTCAATAGGCGGCCCGCCCTTTTAAAAAACCGGGACCGACTGCTGAACGTGCCCTTAACTGCAGTACCAGATATATGCCTCCAAGCAATTATATGCAAGCATTACTGTAGGGCAGTTGCATGACTTGCAAGTGAAATTACTTGGCGTCCAATGTCTGTCAAGTCGTTAGGCTAATGTTAAGAAAATATTTTTATTGAATAAAATCGCAGCTAGATGAATTTATATTCCACGCGCCTTTAGCCTAGAAAAATTTGGCAACAAGCACGACTTTTGCCTTGCTTTTTTTTTATATGATCCCTCTTCATCATTGAAACTGTAATCTCAAATACTATTTACAGGCTCCGCAAACTGCAATCGTGTATCAAAACGGGCGAGCAGGCGCAGAGTTCAGTCCGCGCGAGGCGCAGAGAGAAGCGCGCGGAGAGCGCCGCCACCGCCGCGCCCGCGCTCAACCGGAACAAGACTCCCCTCAAGGATCCGGAGTTCGTCGACCCCGGCACGCTCAGCGGGGATCTGCGACACGTCACTACCTCCTGTGAGTACCTTGTCTCGGGGACATTGCTCTACTCTCGAGCGTGAATAAACATGCTTGTATTTACGCTTCGAACTTTTAAACCATTCAACGGATTTAAATGCGGTTTTTATCAGTAGAGTGATTCAAAAGGAATGTTTATACATAGTATGAGGACTAGTACACCTATAAATTTGACCATGCCATTCTAATCGAAACCTTATTTCTAAGAAATATGTGTTATATTTCAGCGAACCTGCTCCGAGATCGCTTTGAGTCGCTCCAGAGACGCGGAGCGTTAGCCGCCTCCAAGGTCATGATGAAGAAGAAACGCAAGGTCAAATCTTACTTTAAGCAAGGTCACAAGGTCACCGACCAGGACATACAGCGGTACATCGACAGGGGCGCCGCGCAGAAGAAACCTTAGACGTAGAAGTAATATGGAGAAGTGACCTTTGATCCTAAAAGTGCCCTTAGATCCTAAACGTGACCTTTTGAGAAATACCTAAGGTAAATTAAATATATTATGTTGAATATAGTTTTTTGTAGTTTTAATGAAATAGGCATAGTCACAAGTCTCAGAAGTTTAAACATTTATTTTAAAACTATCTATGTACTATGATTTATGTTGTCATTCTGATTATACTATGACACTGGTTTGATAGTATAGTAATATATGTCTTAGGCGGTTCGCCTATCAAGAAGCACCAATTTACGTGACAAATGAATACTTAGCCGTTTGTTCTATTTTCAATCAAATATGTTCGATAAATTGAAATGTGCGTTCTGCTCGACACATTCGTAAAATATCTATCTTTTTCGATTTAAAGTAAGATTTCGTGTATAGGTTGTTAAATCATGTCACTTGTTGCTTCTAAAGTAGGCGAACCACCTTATTCCATGTCGCTTAGAGGTGTAACATAACTTAGGCTCAAAAATAAAAAAAAACTGGTATTTATATAAAAATTTACTATAAAAATCTCCCTTACAAATATTATATTACAACTAATCTATTTAACTTACAAAAATATATTACAGTAAGAATGGTGGCAGTGTAACAAGTTAAAACTAAACCTTACCACAAATCACTGGATTTTCACTACTTAGGGAACTCTATAAGAGAGATTTGAGTTAATATCTTGTGGTAAAGTCCAAATAATAATCTAAGTAGGTAACTCAGTAAAACTAGAAATTCCTGAATATCTCCTTCGAACACTATTCCAAAGTCTATAAAATATTTAAAAACAAAACATAATAAATTAAAACTAGGGCAAATCTCTTATAAATACGAACTCTTCACATTTTTTAAACAGAAATATTATTGTTGAATGAAACTGCAATATTTTAGAAATTGGTAAATTCATCTTTATCAGTATAGAATATAGTTTTAGAATCATTTTGGGATAATTTCATCACACAAAAGAGACTGAAAGGTGTACCAATTTTTATTGCCTTCTGCAAAACATAAATAAAACGGATGCAAACGCTATTCTTGTGCCTATTCAGTTGAAAATTAATGCCAAATATTATTAACTTATAACTTAAGTACTTGCAATATATAGTTGGCACACATTTCAATGTCTGCGTTATTTTTGTTATCTGATTTCGTTGAACTAATTTAGTTTAAAGTTTTATGCCACTCGAAACTCAATATCCAAGCACAACAAGTTTACCTCAACCCCACCTGGCTGCGATCGTATATAACGATCTTAATAGTTCTAAAGCTCTAGTATCTGCTGCTGTTTTAAGATCCTCCTTATCTGCTGTTCTGGCTTCCGCTTTAGGGGTGTCAATAAACGCCGCTTTAGTACTTCTAGCTTCTAAGGGAGTCGTCCGCGTTCCAAACTTTTTAACACCCCTACGGTTGGCAGTCGTTTTGGGTTGACTTTGAGTTGTAGAGGAGGCAGTTGTGACTGGTTCTTCAGTAGTCTTTACTCTTTCTGTGGTAGGGCTCGTCTCTATTCTCTCTGTAGTAGGACTTGATAGTGAGTTTATAGCGCTAGGATCGAAGGTAAGGCTCTTGCCTCGTCTGTCTTGTCGTGGCCTGACTTCTAATCTATCTGTTCGTCTAAAACTGTCGTACTCAGGCGTTGATGCTTCTTCTTCTTTTGCTATTTCTTCCATATCTTTTTGAGACACTGCCATCAATGCTTCTAAAAGAGCTTTCTTGGACGCTTCGGCAGTTGAGTTGTGATCATCATCACATGTCTGTACTAGTAATAGAATCAGTCGCTTTACCGTTTTTGATTTAGTCTTCTTCATAACGTTCATGAGTTTCTCTGTTGTCGTCGCATTCATACCTCCCATGATTTCCTTCGCCTTTTCAACTACTGTATCGGTGATCGCTGACAAATCTTGCGCCGGCTCCGTTGACAAGTCATTCAGAACCCTCCCTCTTCTGTTATCAGCTTTAGTGCTGTAAGTAGTGAGTTCAAAGTTGCTTGTCGATGATGCGGTTTGCTCAGTAGTAGCGTAATCTATCGTTGGTGTTGTAGCGGTATACGTGTATGACGTATCTCTTATATCTGTTGTTAATTCGTCAGGTGCTGTATGAGTCAACCCGTCGTTAAGAATTATAGGGTCTATGACGGTACTCTGCCAGTTGTCAAAAGTGCTGGACCACTGAAACTGATTGGTGGTTTTGTCAAGATCTGGAGAAGTAAATATACTGCTAGGCACTTGGGTGCTAGTTGTTGATTCCTCTTGCTTGTATGTTATTGGTTCTGGAGTGGTTTGGACAGTGGTAACATCGTCATCGGGTAAAGTTGGAACTTCTAAGTCTTCCGATGGTCTTTTAACGGTAGAGGATTCCTCAACGTTTAGCTGTTTTCCTTGTCGTAGGTTGTTATTCTGAGGCCCTATAAATGACTGACTATGAGCTCGTTGCAACTCTTCCTCATTTTCCAACTCAACGCTGTCGGTTTCAGTGAAATACACCGCAGTTGTTGTGGGTATGTAAGTTGTCGTCCTAATTTTCTTGCTTTCAAAATCTTGAGTGGAGATTGGCACAGCTGTAGAAGCGGATGCGTCTATACCCCAAGCTGTGGGTAAATTGGTAGCTTCTACGTATTCACTTAGTGGCTTGTTTTGTGTGGAACTAATTCCAGTGCCATATGGGTCATTGACCAAAGCATTATTCTGGAACCCTCCGTATCTTTGTCCAGAGTAGTTCTCAGTGGTTAAAACTTCGCTGTAATTGTTCGCCAAGGTGTTGACATTAAACGCAACAGTATTGGTATAAGGAACAGGGGTTGTGGACGATGATACAGGGGTAGAAGCAGATGTGTATGACGCCGATATCTTTCCACAACATCTGAAAGGGTTCCTTGCTGACGTTCCTCTATAGTTGAAAGTAGTCGATGGTTCTGTTGGTCTGCGTGTGGTTATCTTAATATCATCGTAAGCAATAGTCTGGTACTTGCTAGATATGTCCAAAGCTTTAGGTTCTCTTACATTAGCCAAAGAGGCTTTGTTGTCCTCAGAGAATCCTAATATTTCGTCATCGTCTTCATTTATAGTTGTCGTTGGTTCTGTGTTGGCTGGCTCATCCGTGGTCGAACCAAGTTCTGCGAATGTAGGATTGGTCGGTCTGATGTCAGAAAGAACTTTCCTGAATTGGACCGGGTCTTGAAGGTATGCGGATAAAGCATGTGTGAAGACTTGAGCTAGTTCTCTTATTTGCGGTGAAGTCGCCAGCGGACTTTGGCTCTGCTGTACCATTAGGTCCTCCATGAGCTCGTTGTACGTTCCATTGGGATCCTCTTTAATTTCCTCGAGTAATTCAGCGTTGTTTGCTTCATGGTTAAATAAGTTACTGTATTTGTTAATAGTGTTGGTGCTGAATAACGCAGGCAAAGCTTCTTCCATCGCTTCGTAGTCGAACACTGGTGTGGTAATTTCAGATTCATCAGGGGTTGGAGTGGTTGAAAGATTATCTAACGCAGTTGCATAGTAAATAGCTAAACTATGAAGAGTTTTTGATGACGATGCTGGGACAACAAGTCCTGACCGACTCTGATCTCCATAGTTCTTTTCAGCTGATGTCTCTGGAGCCGTGGGCTCGGTAGCTCCGAAGGTATTGAAGTTCAGTTTTCTCATGAGGCGTTCCCTTCTTTCTTTATACGATGGTTCTGTGGTACCTTCTACGTGATTGGTTGTGGAATATACGTCGTATCTATCGGAAGACGCTGTTTCGGAGAGATATGACCCGTCTGATCTTGTTGTTGGTACTTTGGTAGCAGATTCGAATGTATGTTGGTTTTCTGTTATTTTTTCTGTAATGGGAGTGCTTTTTTCAGTTGTTGTTGTAAGAGTCTTGTTCTTCTCTTTAGCTAGGAAATTCCTGAGCAGTGATACACCTGGTCTTGTGTAGGGATCATTGGGAGTTGTGTAGCTTTTTGTGTAAGGGATTAAAGTGGGGCGTTTCGTTGTTTCCTGGGTGTTTGACGCGTGTGGTTCTTTGTCTCGAATGTCGTACAACGTCGTTAAGTTGGGGTTACTCTTTAGTTTGGGTTTAGGAGTATTGGGAGTGTACACTGGGTATGGACGATAGTTTTTCGCGTTGTAATCCTGGAGGAATTGCCTGTTGTTCTTGTTGGCGGCAAATGACGCTGTCTCCGCTGCTACTTGCATTTCCTTCAAGTTGTAATCTACTGGCGTAGTTTTTAACGTGGACCCTTCGAAGAATGTTGGTTTTGTGCTTCTGGATGGGAACGCGAAGTTGTTAGATATGAGTTGCACTAGATTCTTTCGTCTCTTCTCGAATGCTGTGGTCAGTTGGCTCCTTTGTGTCGGGTTGTAGTTAGCATCGGGGAACAGGGTTTGGTAGCTCCTAGCGGTCGCTTGAACCGTGTATGGAGTATCCGTCTGGCTTTGCAACCTTTGTCTGTGCCTCAGCAGGCGTTCTGTCGTGCTTGGGATGTTGACAGAGGAACGCCTGGACTCTGCGCGTAAGCTTCCATCTATTTGCTGCAGGTCCTGGTTCTTGCTCAAGCTTTGAGTGATCTTCTGGGTTTTCTTCTGCTCGTTGGAGTAGTATTCAGCGCTGGACTCGTAGAGAGCGGGGGCGGAGGCGCAGTCCACCTTAAACCACCAGTCGCATATGAGGTGGGACTGGCTGAAGATGGTACCGTTGGGACAGAGGAAGGAAATCTTCCGGGATGTGTCACAGATGTGAAATACCTGTAAGCAAGAGCAAATCCATCGCTGTAAAAATGTTCGTGAATGACCTCGAAGATTTGATTGATCGTTGTCTCTTCTACTTGGTAATGATTGAAAAAGAAGAATAAAAAATTCTGAAATGTCATGATAAAATTGGGATGTCCATTCTATAAAACATTTGGGAGGTAATTTACCTGGCAATCGGTCTCCAAGTCAGCGTAGTAGCCGGTTAGTACATTCTTGCAGTTGAAACCCGTGTTTGGTATGTTAGGGTAGGCAGGGAAGTCCACACCAGCCTTGCCAATCACACCTGAAACACAAAGATTGGTCTATTAGATGAGTTTGAATGAAGACTGACTAGTTCCTATAGTAATAATATAGTTTCTTTTATGACAAACAGCAAAAGACTGAGTAGTCTGAAACTGCAAAATAATAAGCTTCATTTTTTTTTCTCGTGAACGAACGAGTCAGTGTCTTCGTATGAGTCAGTGGCCAACTCTGGTGATAGAGTTTCTAGGCCGCCCGAAGGCCTCTGTCATGGCCTAACAACTTTGAAAAAGCAGGGACCGACTGCTTAACGTGCCCTCCGAAGCACGGGAGCGCTCAGTTGAGATTGCCACTGACGGTCACCCAACCAAATGATGACCCCGCGGAACAGTGCTTAACTTCGTTGATCTGTTAAGAACAACTTAGCAAGCTACGTCACGAGCGCTCCGATAAGCTTCAAGTCTACGCTTCAACAAACAACCTTTGATAGGAGTAGAGATAGGGAGTAGGTAAACACACACTGGTCGGTCAACTGCCGAAACAGTGATAGAGCTCGTCCGGGGAAGGACTACCACCTATTTCTGCCGCCAAGGAGTACCTAATTTTCGCATTGCTGTGTTCCCGTCTGAAAGGTATGGTCTCCAGTTACTTTACAGGCACATGAGACTAGACGTCTCAGGTGGCAACGCGCAAGTGATATCTCTGATGTTGCAAGCGCTACGGTGACCGCTTACCATCAAGTGAGCCGTACGCTTGGTTGCCGCTTTAATGGTAGGTATAAAGTAAATAACCTAAGTTCGTATGCCGCCCGAAGGCCTCTGTCATGGCAACTTTGATAAAGCCGGGACCGACTGCTTAACGTGCCCACCGAAGCACAAAAATTTTAAACCAAAAAGTTATATAAAAAAGGAACTTGTATAAATAAAATAAAAATAAATAAATAATGCTGGACATACATCATTATCTAGCCCCAGGTAAGCTGCTGTTAAACAGAGCTGTGTTATGGGTACTAGATGACTACAATACAATACAATACTGATAGATATTTTTTATTATAATAATAATAATAATAAATAATAAATAATAAATAATGCTGGACAATCCACACAGCATCATCTAGCCCCAAGATAATATTATAAGTATATAGAAAATACCCAGAACACCCGGAACAAATATTTGTAGATTGTAAGATAAAAAACAGACGAAAAATCTCTAGTACTATTCCGCTTAACCTTTTAACTAATGAGGTCACACAGTTACCACAGTTAACCTCAAAAGAAAAATATCGACACGTGTTTCATCCCTCCACGGACCAACGACTTGTTCTCCGCCAGACGTGTTGCTCCGTCGAGCGCTGGAGCCAAAGATTTGTTTGCTTTGCTCCAGCTTAGCGGAATAGTACTAGAGATTTTTCGTCTGTTTTTTTATCTTGTAATGGATTTCCGCAAAGTAACGCCCGAATCTAGCAATTATTTGTAGATTGTACAAACATTTGACCCGAGGCGGGAATCGAACCCGCAACCTCCGCGTCGCAGGCGGACCTGCGCCCGCTGCGCCACATCCGTCGTCATAATCAGGTGAGTATAACCTTGGTGCTCCACAATATCGATGTCGGGTGAGTCCGCGGCGGCCGGTATGAGGCGCTTCACCAGCGGCCTGCCTTCCGCGTAGTGCTCGAAGCCGGCCGCGCCCATGGCCTGCGCTATCACCTGCAGGCGCTCCGTGCTCGGCACCGGCGCGTACAGCTCCGGAGCCGGGGACGTGTCCTGGAAACATCACACAAACATTAAGAGTAGTAGAGTTCTCTGTGATAGAGCTTGTCCGAGGAAGGACTACCACCATACCTATTTCTGCCGCCAAGCAGTAATGCTCGCATTGCTGTGTTCCGGTGTGAAGGGTAATGGTTTCCGGTGAAATTACTAGCACATGAGGCTTTCGATCTTAGCCCCAAGGTGGCAACCCGCGAGTGATACCTCTGGTACTGCAAGCGTCCATAGACTGCGGTAACCGCTTACCATCTTGTGGGCCGTACGCTTGGTTGCCACTTCAGTTGTATAAAAAAAAAAACAAACATGTCATACTAAATAAAATATGTAAGTACATAATTACATTAAATTTTAAAATCTATTAGAGCACCGGTGATCTAGTGGTAGTGAATAAATGCTTCCGTGCATAAATGGATTTTTCTGTTCGAAAAACGTTTTTTTTTTTTTTTTATACAACTGAAGTGGCAACCAAGCGTACGGCCCACAAGATGGTATGCGGTTACCGCAGCCTATGGACGCTTGCAATACCAGAGGTATCACTTGCGGGTTGCCACCTTGAGGCTAAGATCGAAAGCCTCATGTGCCAGTAATTTCACCGGAAACCATACCTATCACACCGCATGCATATGTGCGCAATGCAAAAGTTCGAAAGACATGTGCCATCCACCAATCCAATCAACCCAGTAGTGGGTTTTTTGTATTAGGTATGTTTCTTTATGTATGATCTTGGGGGCCAGTAAACATGTTTTCTTCTTCTTCTTCTTCCATCCGCATTGGGTCCGCGTGGTGGATTAAGACCCAATCACTCTCGCCTGAGAGGCCAGTGTCTCAACAGTGGGAACATTAGAAGGCTATCATGATAAAATATACAAATTATAAAGACCGTTACAAACGATCTATAGATAGCTCAACTGATCCAAATCACTAGCAGACGGAAGCGTTCCCAACATGCTGGCTGCATTGCCACGTTGAGCCAGATATGAACAATTCATTTTAAAAACGGGTGCTTTCACGTACCGGTAATATAAGAATAAGAATAAGATTTTTTTTTTTATATATCACTAAAGTGGCAACCAAGCGTACGGCCCACTTGATGGTCAGCGGTTACCGTAGCCTATGTACGCATGCAACATCATAGATATCACTTGCGTGTTACCACCCTGAGACGTTATTTATTTGACACACACTATTAGGAGAGCAGTACAGTAAAAATGCAAGAAAAAAAGGTCAAAAACAAAAACAAATAAATTTATACACAAAAAATAAAGTCGGAAAATCAAATAAATAAAAAAAAAAAACAATAAATATCGGAAATATCGGTGAAGTACCGACACTGTTTCGACTCAATTATGAGTCTTCATCAAAGTTGTGTGACACGGCGCGCTTCCTCCGCGTCGTGATATGCTGCATATCACCGATATACCGGTACGTGAAAACATCCGTTTTTTAAATGAATAATATAATTAGTTCATGATTAGTTTTATTAGTAAAATAACATGTCAATAGATTATAGAAGTCTTTATGTTAAGTCAAAATCAAAATCAAAATAAAAAAATATTTATTCAGTAGAATCACAAGGATCACTTTGAAACGTCTTACAAGCTAGGAAAATTTACACCAGTTCCAACGCGCCCATAAATTTGACAATTGATAAATTTTGTATGTCGCTTGGGACTTAGTTAAAGAAGCGTACACATTGCCCTTTAAAAGATTTACTGACCTTAGTGAGCCTAACTGTGGGAACAGCGAGTTTATTTTTATTTCTAGTATTAACATTATGATTATCACAATTTTTTTTAAACAGATTAATATTTTTGCGAACATACATAAGATTTTCATAAATATATTGACTTGAAATATATAAGACACTGCTGCAGGTGTAGAAAAACCTTTAAGAACAGCGTGCACTATCATCGACCACACCATAATTTACCTACAATCAGATGAGGTTGTACCTAATGTACCTTTGTCTAACAATTTTAAAAAAAATCTACACCTTCAAAAAATTTGTATACCAGGAAGCGTTCTACGTAAATATGTACTCGTATGAGTCTAGATGTAGTGACCCCGCCTTAGGTAGTGGGTTCGAGCCAATACGTGTTTCCAATTAAAAAGTGGTCATGATGTGCGCAATAACTATGTTCTTAAATGGTGACGGAAAACATCGCAATGAAATCGGCATATCCAAGAACTGCAAATTCGAAAATCGGCTTTGGATCCGCGTGGTAGAGTAGGATCAGTCCTAGTCCAGTAACCCAGTAGTGGGAATATTAGAAGGCATATACATGATCTACTGTTTAGTATATTAGATGATTAAATCATCGTATAAATTACCTTTCGCCGTTGCGCCGTCCGCCTATTAGCTCCATCGCAAACGCCTGAAAAAATATACAGTTCGTTACCAGGGCACTGCTTTTCCAAAATATTTTAAAACATTGTAGACGTTCATTCTATTCTATTATATCTAAAAGTTTTTATGACCTGTTTGATACTGAACAATGAGACTGAACAAAAATACTAAACAGCGCAGCATAGATTCTATTTTCTATAAAAAAGGGTCTTTCATCAGCATCTAATTAGTAGTAAATTTAAACCCCCATACAATAGCTGATACAATAAATAGCTCTATACAGCTCAATGGGAGATAAGATTACTTTCTACTTAATAGCCTAGTAATGTACGGTGTCTCATTCATGTATCGTTTTATTATTTGTATTGTCTAAAGGTAAAAAAAATACCAATTTCATAGTGGCCTGGGTCTTTGTAACACCATAGAAAATTTGGAAAAAAAATTAAGACTAACAGTAAAAAACAATTTTATTTTAAGTAGACAAACAAAGTTCTAGAGGAAATATTTTTAATGTGTTGAGTTTTCTAAAACGGGAACACTAGAGGTCCGCCATGATAGCTATTAGCCAATGATCGTGACGCATCTTGACTTTGACAGTTCCTAATAACCTTGTTCGTTAAACCCGCCATGTTGTTTTGCATTGTGTTGCACTCCTTCACAAAGATAAACTTACTTTAGATTATGAAGAGAAGTAAGTAAAATAAAATAAATAAACAGTGATAAATGGTTTCTTTAATGATTATCTAATTATCTAGACCCAGTCTACAAAAGACCCCCGGCTCCATACTACATGAAAAAATTCTTTATATTAAATATGCAAAGAACTTCTGGAAATTCATGGGTATTAGAAGTAGAGGTTACCACTATTAAATAAGTAATTAAAAACTTTGTATGACTCCCACATACCCAAATACGCGTACACGAATTCATTTAGAAGTTCGTGTTGAAATCTTTTCTAAAATCAATTAGTTGGCCACTTCATCTGAAGTTTCTTCAACTGTCTATTAGATCGATGGATCGATGAACTATTGACCACGTAATGACGTGGTGATGTTGAACCACCGGCTAGATGGTAACAATGAAATTAATAGGCAGCGTTTCGTAAGCGCTTCGGTTTTCATGTTGAGGAAACCAGAGCTAAGTACTCACTGCGTAGGTATACTAGACACTTCAACTTACTAGGTAGTTTTTCTTACTTTATTTTATAACACAAAATGATATTACTGACCTTTCAAAGGCGATTCTTAGCTTTTTATTTTTTCCGTAAGTTTGCTTTTATTTTTTAAAACATAGGTAATGTTTCAACTCCTTTCTACTCAAATAGAAAAAAGGTTTTATTTTCTTGAAAACGAATTTGATTTTTCGTAGCCTAAGTTTAAATTTAGAACCTACTCAGTTGTTAAAATAAAAAAGGGGAAATTCAACATGAATGCTAGGGTTACATTATTCTGTCGTGGAGTGTCGTGAGTCGTGACGCGTCATAAGTATATCGTATACATACATTTACAGAATTCGTCACAACACACTTTTTTTTTTATACTACTAACGTAACCAAGCGTACGGCCCACTTGATGGTCAGCGGTTACCGTAGCCTATGTACGCATGCAACATCATAGATATCACTTGCGTGTTACTACCCTAAGACCTTAGATGGTAAGTCTCATGTGCCTGTAATTTCACCGGAAGTCATACCCTTCGAAGTGGAACACAGCAATGCGACATTACTGCTTGGCGGCAGAAATAGGTATGGTGGTAGTCCTTCTCCGGACGAGATCTATCACAAAGAACTCTACTACTCTTTATACACTGCGCTTTATTAATATAATTCTAACCATACAAATTTATGGATACGATATGCTTCAACCAATGGTTAAAATATGATAATCTTCATAATTTTTTTTTAAATTTACATTTATATTGTCGTATTAGGTTTTTAGCCTGTAAGGATAGAGTTGATAATGATGATGTAATAAATATATAAATATATTTTGAGAAAAGGTCTAAGACTACGCGTAAAAACTTTAGCTAATTTTTATTTATCCATAGCTGAAAACTTATAGTCTATTGTGCTTGCCGCCGTGTTCTATCGTGAGAAGGAGCTGGCATCAGATAGCGAACTGTGTAGGTAATACAATGACTGCCCCGAGCTCATTGCTATTGTGTCTACTGTCTGGCGTTATCAGGGCGAATACAACGTTGAGATATTCAAAATTAAAAAAATGGTTTATATCAATAAAATCACAATGATCAAGGATCACTTTGTAAAGTCTTACAAGCTAGAAAATTTACGCCAGTTCCGACGCGCCCATGCCGTAATAGAACTGGCAAAGTTGTGGGTTCATGTCCTGCTTAAGGCAAAATAATTTAACTCCAGTACGACTAAAGTTAATGTTCTTCTTCTTTTCTTTTATGGCCTCTGTGGCTAGTTTGCCACAAGAAACGATGACTTTTCTTTCAAAATTCTCTTGGAAAGTCTTTGACTAAATTACCAACCAACATCACCCCTCCATTTCAATTACTTACACTTGTGCTAAGTAAACAAGTTAAATTGGATAAACTGCCACCAAATTTACGCAATAAAACTTAAAATAACACGAGAAAAATAATTAAAATGGGAAGACCCATGTCGTTTTGACAAGATAGCCAAAGACAATCCCCACAATCAAAAGTTAATGTACTACGTAGTACGTTCTATGACTTTGACACCAGCCAGAGGTATGACAGACAGTGACAGCAGGAGCAACCAATGTTGAATTCCCTACACACTCACCATAGCTCGCCAAACGTAGTGCTTACATTCTCTTGGGCTCGCCAGTTGAGCTACCGCCATCTAAATAGACAGCTTTTTTTTTTTATAACTTGAGACGAAAACAGCTAATTACTTAAAAGAAGAAATCAGATCAATCACTGACCGACACTTACATAGCCGCCGCGCGCCGCGCTGTAAATTCAAATGAACTTACACCTAATTTTAGTGATTTAGAGATCATTTCTCTTTAAGTGCGAGCGCCCGGACGGACAAACGCACCGGTCAAAGGACGCAACAGACGTACAGGTGCCGCGCCACGCGCCCATTTCAAATGAATGAACTTGCACTTTTTTAGAGATCGATTTGCTTCAAGTGCGGGCTCCCGGGCAGCAATGACAAAGGGCGCAATTACTCGTACAGACTCACAGGTGCCGCGCCGCGCGCCCATTTCAAATGAACTTACACTCTTACATTGACTTAGAGATCATTTTGCTACCGGGCGGCAACGTGTCAAACGTAACGTACACTGTCTTTGGATTAGAGATTTTGCCGCGCGCGTGTTGTATTGTATTAAATAAAATTGTTATTTGTGTAGTGTAGTAATGCTGTAAGCGCCAAAGCGTAATAAAAGTAAAAAAAATATTATTGTTAATGACTATTTTTTTTTGCTTGCGCATACATATTTGTCGTAAATAACAAGTATATAAAACTGTGCAACGGCGAAAAATTCAACGCTAGACAGGCGTGATCAACTGAAATTACTGGGTGATTGTAAGTATCTACACTACATGATACAATAATATTACTGCGCCAGTATCTATCGAAGTGACGTTCGCAGTACATTGTCACTCAGTTTCGGTTATGGTCAGGCGCGGCCCTTAATCTCTTCTCGTGAAATTTCTCGAGTCGGTATAAAGTAACCACGCATTTCATCGCACCAGCATAACCGCTGTGATAACTCTTATATTATGTGCCTAACCGCAGAACTGAGTTCCTTCATTATTGGACCAGCCCACAGATTGCGTTGAATGAGACCACAAATATGCAAAGAGTATCAGTTTACAGATTTGTTCCTAAACTTGTGCAGTTGATGACAAAGTGTGACTAGCTAAAGAGTAGTAGAGTTCTTTGTGATAGAGCTCGTCCGGGGAAGGACTACCAGTACACTATTTCTGCCGCCAAGCAGTAATGCTTGCATTGCTGTGTTCCGGTTCGAAGGGTATGGTTTCCGGTGAAATTACAGGCACACGAGACTTTCCATTTGACGTCTCAGGGTGGTAACGCGCAAGTGATATGATGTTGCATGCGTAGATAGGCTACGGTAACCATCAAGTGGGCCGTACGCTTGGTTGCCACTTCAGTGGTATTAAAAAAAAGCTAAAAGGTTCAAATTCTAGTTCAAACTATTTTTATTTACCTGATACAAATTACAAGGATAATTTGAAACATTTTAAAGCTAGGTGAATACTCAAAAGGTGCTAAGTTGAAAAGCTAGTCAGCTACATAGTTTATCGTTATTGGTTGAGATTATTTGTGTAATTTGAATTGCTTAAAAGAAACAAAAATAATTAGGAATTTACAATGTAGGTAGTAATATAATCTACTGTATTACTAGAATAATAAGTCATTGGTAGGTAAATCTATTATAACCTGAACGATCTGTGTTCTGCCACATTAAAGCCATCCTAGCTAACAGACGTATAAAGTAGGATTATGAATAAGGCCCATAATTTGGTATTATTACTTTTATAAATGCGATAGCCACAGAGATAGTCTAGAATAGCACACAAGCTACCTTTTATCTCGGAAAAATGTACGGTTCCCATGTTCTATGCGAACAAAGTCGTGGTTAACAGCTAGTTTTGACGACCGATGTGGCGCAGCGGGCGCGGAGGTTGCGGGTTCGATTCCCGCCTCGGGTCAAATGTTTGTACGATCTACAAATATTTGTTCCGGGTGTTCAGGGTATTTTCTATATAATATAATAAAAAATATCTATCTATGAATTGTACTGTATTACTTCGGGCGGCCTAGAAACTCTGTCACCAAAGTTGGCCACTGACTCATACGAACGAACGAACGAACGAACTGTATTGAAATATATCAGTCATCTAGTAACCATAATACAGCTCTGTTTAACAGCAGCTTACCTTGGGGCTAGATGATGCTGTGTGGATTGTCCAGCATTATTTATTTTATTTAGTTTGTCAATATTTCGCAAAAAGACTCTCAGCCTATATTATTCGCATTAGAACTTGCGACAGCAAATATAACCCTTTTGAAGATGATTTCAAGATGACATAAATATAGCCTAGACTTGCGAAGGCTTTCTGATAAAGCTGTCATTTAGAATGGGATTACTCTTAAATTATAGGCATCCGATGATGCTCCGAAGAAGGACTGGTGGTCTAGAGGTACTATAAGTCGTGGGTTTGAAACCGGTCGTGCACAAAGAATATTTTTTTGAAATTTACATACTTAAACGGCGAAGGAAAACATCGTGAGGAAACCGGCATGTCCAAGAGTTAAAAACTCGAAATCATAGAGCTTCAGTGTGGTGCCAATCGAACTAGTGACTAGTATCGTTCTAGTCTAATCTAATCTAATCTAAATCTCCACTTCCCAAGCGTCTTTTGTTAATGAGATACAACTGACCTGCTATGGCTACCGTCAAGAGTACAGTCCATAATATCTCCATTCCCGTATCTATTCTCCACCGCATGCTTCTGAAACAACAGAACACATTTTAACGTAAGAAAGAAAATGCTAAATCTGCAAATTATTCATAAACCAGATTATGTATCAAGTTCTAAAAACACATTTTAACGTTTTGACTTTTGGAAAACTGCAAAACTTCGTAAACCAGACAGCAAACTAGAAGGTTCTATTTCTAACAACGTTGAAGTTGTATTCAGTTTTAACTCTAGTGTATTTTCTATTCTATATTCTATATTTCTATAGAGTTCATGTTTTTACCTAAGCTATTCTATGAAACTGAAGGGTAAATTTAATAACACACCTAACGGCAGCTGAAAAGTTTGTGTTTTGTTAATTACCCTTCTGCAGGGGTATTTTGAAACTGTCGGAAAGCCAATTCCTTCGGTTTCGGATTCTCCCCGACAGAAATTCCGTAGAATGCTATTTTGATTTCCGAAATAGAAAGCTTTTGACATTATGTTTCGGCTTGTTTGACGACTAACTTTACGATAGTTATAGGGTAAGTACTCCTGAAGATCGAATTGATATTAAATCTTATATTTTATGAAAACATAGCCTTTTTTTTATACAACTGAAGTGGCAACCAAGCGTACGGCCCACAAGATGGTAAGCGGTTACCGCAGCCTATGGACGCTTGCAATGCCAGAGGTATCACTCGCGGGTTGCCACCTTGAGGCTTAGATCGAAAGCCTCATGTGCCAGTAATTTCACCGGAACCCATACCCTTCACACCGGAACACAGCAATGCGAGCATTACTGCTTGGCGGCAGAAATAGGTATGGTGGTAGTCCTTCCCCGGACGAGCTCTATCACAGAGAACTCTACTACTCTTAAAAGCTTTAATAGCTTTGGTTCTCCAATAAATAAATATCTGACATTTGCGCTGGTATTCGGGCAGGCGGTTATAGAGTTTGTCAGTCCCAGCCAAAGGACGCTGGTTCGAATCCTGCCCGTCCGAAAACCTGGAATCGCATTTTAAATACGATGATGTAATATTACTACTTAGTCATCAAATAAATTACATTTGTGAAAACGGAAACAATCGCATGTGCTTACAATTTAATGTAGAGAAATACTTTCATAGTCGTGAAGTTTCTAAGTATATCAGGTTTATGCTCACGCGCATCGTGCATTCGTGACCTCCGTGTGAACTCAGCTTTACACCCGGATCTAACGCTCCTACTACCTAGCTAAATAGTATATCTATCTACCTACTTTATATATAAGTATATATATTTTAAATAATATGTAACTAACCATTACTTAATATTAAATGCGAAAGTACATTTTTCATATAGAAAAAAAAAATCATTGGTGCATGACTGGCTTCGAACCCGCGATCGGAAGGCAGAGTCACTACCACTAGACCACTAGTTCTATAAAATTAATCTACACAGCATCTAGCCCCAAGCTAAGCAAAGCTTGTGTTATGGGTACTAGATGACTGATATACATAATACAATACAATACATAGATAGATATTTTTTGGCTTTTATTAACTTAGTTTTAAGCACGCCAACCTTTACTTTTTCACCAGATAAGGATGACTGGTAGAAAATGCTGCATAGCATTAAGTCTTCCCTTTGTACAATTTTGTTTTTTGTGCAATAAATAATTAAATAAATATTTTTCACATTTTACAAAATAAAACCGTATAAATCGCCACCAACATGCCCTTCCGACTCCGACTGTCATCGAAGATTAATACAATCTCGTTGCAGTGCGTGCCACTTTCTATGACTTTTGGCCCTAGTTTCGGGTCTTGCAAGTGACTTTCAAAACAGTTATTTATGACAATAAATATGGCTTTATATGATTTTATATATAGGGTTTCAAATAAAATAGATAAAAGAATACCTGTATGCTCAATTTTCTGTGATATGACACAAGCATTCGATTATATCGACCATAATATTTTATTTAGAAAACTTGACAGTTATGGAATTAGAGGTAACGCCTTAGAATTAGTTAAATCTTATCTCAAAAATAGAAAACAAATTACTGAAATAAATAAAATTAATTATAAAACTAGACGCGATTTTTCTCAAGAACGTATTATGAAATATGGGGTTCCCCAAGGAAGTGTCCTAGGACCACTGCTCTTCATAATATATATAAATGACCTACCTAGAGCCACTATTCAACCAATGTCGCTATTTGCAGATGACAGTACAGTAACAATACAATGCAATAATATTGAAATGTATAAATGTGACATTAATTTGGCGTTGACATCAATTATAAAATGGTTAGAAAATAATAATTTACAAATTAATTTACTTAAAACTAAAATTATTCATTTCCGACAACGCGACACTGCTGCATCTACAGACTTTGACATTCAATATAATAACAATAAAATAGAAAACGTTGATAGCCATAAATTTTTAGGAATATATATTGATAAAAAAATAGACTGGAAAACACATACAGAACATCTTTGTAAAAAAATAAACAGCTCAATATTTGTACTTTATAAACTATCATCTATAGTAAATATAGAAACAATACTCATTGCTTACCATGGACTCATTGCCTCACAAATCAGGTATGGCATAATATTTTGGGGAAATTCTACTAACGCTGACATAATTTTTAAATACCAAAAACGATGTATTCGTTCCATGTTTCACCTTAAGGTTACGGACTCATGTAAAACTTATTTTAATAAACATAAAATTTTAACATTTCCATCGCTGTATATTTTAGAAACGGCAATGTTTGTGAAAAACAATCCTGATCTGTTTTGTCGGCTGTCTGATGTCGTAGATCGAAACAGACGCGATCAAAGTAGAGTCTGTATCCGCAACTCTAAGACTGCCTTTATGCGCAAATCCATTTTCTCTATGGCTCCTTTTCTTTATAATAAACTCCCACAAACATTAAGAGAAATGCCATCTTCAATATTTCAAAGGAAGTTGAGAACCATATTATTACACAAAACGTATTACACCGTAAATTAATCTTTAAATGATAAAAACTTTTTAATTAATTAGATAATGATTATTTTGATTTTGTATAATTTTATTAATTTGTTGTAGGGATATCATTTTATTCTGTTACTAGAAGCTCGACTATTTTTAATTATTTTTTTTATTTTTTACATCAATTCTCTTTTGACATTTACCTATTGATTATTTTATTTTTATTTAATTTGTTATGTTTTATTCTATATTGCATGCTTTGATAGAGGCAGAATACATTGTTTCCATTTATTATCTATCCCACCATCTGATCTGTACATGTATTTCTAGCAATAAATATACTTTGACTTTAACTTTGACTTGCTTTTGGATACTACGGTGTTACAGAAAGTAACACCATCGTCACAAGCAAGATTTTGTCATAATTATTGGTTTTTAAAAGTTACAAAAGTCGAGTAAGTTATACTATCCCAAACCCCCAAACCAGCTTGATACGCGGGTCAAAAGTCAAAAGTCAAAAATGATTTATTTCAATAAAATCACAAGGATCACTTTGAAACGTCTTACAAGCTAGGAAAATTTACGCCAGTTCCAACGCGCCCATGCCGTAATAGAACTGGCAACAACACCGGCTGGGTTCCTACCGCTTTTTTTGATCCTTGCTATTGTTATGGATGCCGAGTAGAGCTGGAGCACATTCGTCCCAAGCTTTTTTATCATCTAAGTAATCGGTTATTTTATAGTAAGCTTTTTGAGACAGTTTTTGTTTAATTAAGGGTGAGTTGCACCATCTAACGTTAACGTCAAATTCTTCGACGACGATTGAACAATTTGACGTTAACGTTAGATTAGATGGTGCAACTCACCTTGCCAATAGATAAATGTATGTCGCTCTGTATGGGTGCTCTACCAATGGAACTATTGAGTCATGTCTCGCTTGCTCTACTACTCTACTACTATTGGGTGTTTGGTCCTCTTCAATTAATACGCCCAGTCAATGATTTACTTATATTTAATTAAGTACCAAACCATACAAGCTGAACTATTTAGGTAGGAAAAATTTAGAAATTAATAATTATACTAGAGAACGACGTGTGCGCCACAGTGGTGCCAGCAGTGTCTTTTCGCAGTGTTGCCAGTCGGGTATATTTTGAATAAACAACTACTCTCTATTAGAGTTGATAGAACTAAGGCTGCCGGTGTTTTCTTACAAGAGCGTTAAAAGCTACGTGTGACCTACGCAATAGGCACGTCTTCCAGAAGCTTCGGAATTCATAAGTTGTTTGCCGTGCCAACTTGTCGCACCGCTGCTCGAGCATTTTCTCCAGTGCCTCGCGTCCTCACCGCACGCAACGCTCTCCTGGAGATCCTCAGTTCGACTTGTTTGCTGATGGATGGCTGAAGATACTGGCTGAGTGTTTGAAGTTCTGTGTGCGAGATGGATGACAGTTTTGTTTTGTCTTATTTTCTGATTTATTTGATTTTTTCCTTTTCTGTTTCTGTATTGATAATTATTCTTACATGTTTATTGATTTCTTGACTATTATTATGTTACCTTTTTATTATTAGATTTTTCTGTGGATTTATTTGAAAGTATTGTTTAGTGTAAGTGTCATTTTATAATAATTACTAAGTATATTTTATAATTAATGTTATTGGTCTAAACCGTATTAATTATTATTAATAAATAAATAAATAAATAATACTTGAATCGATACTCAAGCAAATTTTTTCATTACAAAACAAGCAGAAAGTCTATGCGTGTCGTTTCAGTTTGAGTTTCCGATTGGATTCTTTTTCTTGTATTATATCTTTTCCTCGAATATCCATCAGTTTTTGGACTTGGAAAGATAGATCTTGTTAGAGCACGCAACACGCCACACCACACTCTCTGATAATCGCGTCGCGGCGCGTTGGCGTCGTGTCGTGACAGACGAAAGCCTGGGAAGTCGTGGTAACGCGCCTTTCGCAACGTTGCGATGACTGATGTCATCACTAAGGCTGCGTTTCCACCAGTGATGTGCGAGGAAAGTGTTTTTAGGGACCAATAAAATCACTTTATTAAGCTCAGAGCGAGGCTAGGTAAATGAAGTGATTCTATTGGTTCCTAACAGATCCCTCGCTACACATCCTCGCACATCTCTGGTGTAAACGTAGCCTAAGGGTCTTGCTACGTGCGGTCACAGTAAACATAGTGGGGGTGATACAAGTCACCGCACGGCAATGTATGTACTTATATCTACTGCGCGTTGAAATTATGTGTGGTGTGGCGTTCTTCTTATCCTTACCTCATCATCTCTTGTTGTCGCGCAAAGTTGGAAGAATTGTGGATCAATATTTGTAAATAATATAATTTTTAGTGCGGTACGGTAGGTAAACACTAGGTAAACTCTTGGTAAATACCTAGAACTGATTTTTCTAAAATAATTAATTGTCAATTATATTTTGGAACTTTAAACAAGTCTAATTCATTTAATTAAAAACAAAGATGGGGCATTATCGATGTTTGTAGCTTTTGGAACTGGCGTAAATACACCTAGCTTTATGGCACACAAAGTAATCATTTAACATTTTTATTCAATAAAATTTTAAATTATTCAAATCATTTTTATTCAATAAAATTATAATGATTAAAAAAAAAAGTCCGACTTTTTTGTATATCAGCGATTGTACAAAACGACCAAAATCTGTTTGACTACTATACCTAAATACCGAGGCACGACACTGGAACGACACTGGTGCCGCAACGCAACGTTTGGCACGGCCTTAAAGAAAGTAGGTACGTTGTGGGAAGAAGGGATCTCAGATGGTCTACCTAATATGGCTTTACGTATTTTGATAATCTCTACGATATATCTCGAAGAAAATATTAGGTTTTCTTTACATGGCGCAAGTATGTAAGTTTAAATGAGTCAGTTCTCAGCTCTCGTGATGGAGTTTAATAGACCTCAGTCATAGCCTAAATACTATTATAGCCGGGATCGACAATATAACGTGCCCTTTGAAGAACGGAAGCGCTTGGTGAGGTGATAGATCAGGGGGGCAATTCTCGGTTCCTTCCATAAAATATCACATTCGAGATACTAAAAATTCAATTAGTAATAAAATAATACCGAATGTGATATTTTATCGAAGGAATCGTGACTCCGGGCCCAGTCAGTCGCATTGCGAGTTTGCACTGCTGCTGTATTTATACGTAATTGTATAAGTCTAAGGGCCCAATGCAACTACGTTACAAAAGCCAAGAAAATTACTTGCAAGAACCAAAGCATTGAAAACCTTAATTTAGGAGTCGTAGCATACCTCATCATACCACCCAACTAGTCCAATTGCGAAGTCAAACTCCGTTCCATCTTATACATTAGCAGAACCAACAGAACTCGCAATTATTCAGTAGCTATTATTCCAACTACCGGTTGCCCCCGGTTGCCCTCGCAACCTCTCAGACTCTCAGTCATATAATCTCTTCCATAGATGATGTAGTCCGCTGGTTGACCCCTGACTTGATCGTAAAAACAGGTGAAATTATTGACTTCCTTGTTTGATCTATTGACGGATCGAAAAACTATATATTAGATCTTGTTATTCAACTAACACTTTCTAAGTTCGTCTGATCGGCTTGTACGAAAAAGTCAAGCTCATTGCTACATTGGCGTGGCAGGCTAGTGCCCGGTCGAGAAGCGAGATTAAGAATGTGGGTGTGTCAAAAGTCAAAGTCAAAAATGATTTATTTCAATAAAATCACAAGGATCACTTTGAAACGTCTTAAAACTAGGTGAATTTACGCCAGTTCCACGCGTCCCGGCCTAGAAGAATCTGGCAACAAACTCGGCTGGGTTCCTAGCTTTTATTTTAATGATCCCTCTTCGTGTATTGTCTTGTGTATGTTTGTTACCACGTAGGTATCTCCGTGACAACTTTACCGATTGTAATGAAATTTGGAATGTAGATGGCTTAAGTCCTGGAATAACGCATATGCTTTTATCCCGGGAAAATGTACTGTTCCTGTGGGATAGCATAAAAACTGCTAAAACGCGGATGAAGCCGCGCGGGTCAGCTCGTAGTATTATATAGTTTGGTATTATTTGTAAATAAAGCTTAATAAAGTACATATAATAATGTGACTAAGCTAATCTTTACTTTGTTTAGTGCAAATTCTTACACGTTGCGTTGAGTACAGGGGCAACTCTACGTGCAAGCGTTTTAGAATTGAACCGGCGACCCTAGCTTCTCAGCCGCCCAGAGGTCATCTAAACATCCTACTCATTGTTACGCAAATCAGATAATACTTCTTCATTTGGCTCCGTCTACGCTGTTCTAGTTTATGCTTTAAACTTTGGGGGTAAGGTTGGAAGTACTGTGTCGGGTCTACCAATAATATATGATTTAGCTTTTTTTATTCTGTACTCTAGTGTTTGAAATTAAGGTTTGAAATCGATTGAGTTACTATCAGTAGGACTAAATTGTTTTACTGATATTATGAGCTTTTAATGGTTATGATTGGTTATGATAGTGAAGGTTGGTTATGTTCTCAGTGGTTATGGTTTATTTTATACTATGATTGTTTGTTTACCGGCTGGCTACCGAAACAATGCTTTATCGCTAATTTATGTGTTTCTGGAATCTTTATCATCCGGTTTATACCCACCAGGATAGATTAAAAAACTTGCAGTTAAGTATGTAGTTTCTATAGAGAGTACCTACTAGCTTTCAATCATTTTTGTAATTAACTTAACAAAACACACATTTTACTTCTAGATCAGCAGGATAGGTTACGGTGGTGTCCTAAGTTTATAAGAAATATTAAATTAAAATTGCTCCGACATTTATACACACAACACGCTTTTACATTACCTAAATACCTAGCCCTGATCCCATAACAAGATTCCCTGTTTCTGGCTGGATACTGAAATTACGAGTACTAATGGTACCAGAACTATGTACCGGAATAAATATTTGCAGATCATCCAACATTTTTATTTACTATATTATATAATAATTGATTAATATTGAATAATATTGTGAGGAAACCGGCATGTCCAAGAACTAAAAACTCGAAAGACATGTGCCATCCGCCAATCCGCATTGGGTCCGCGTGGTGGATTAAGACCCAATCACTCTCGCCTGAGAGTAGGCCAGTGTCTCAGCAGTGGGAACATTAGAAGGCTGTCATGATGATGATGATATAATAATTTGTTTTATTTTTGTATAAGTTAAAACATAATTTGGTTCTATTTTATTAACGATGACAAATCAATTTCACCATTGACTGTAACTGTTAGAAAACCGGGTCAAACGGGACATGAAAAAACGAAGCGGGTGAAACGGGTACTTTTTTAAAGATAGGGTCAAAACATCAGGGTCAGAAGGGTCTGAGATCCTAAAGTCCAACGGATACGTGATGAGCGTTCAAATCGGTACTTTACCACATAAAACAATGAAGAATAGTATGTCGGCAATCCACAGTTCTGCACAAACAAATCGGCGTTTACTTCGCGAATAAATTGCCGATTTAGGCAATACCTCATTAAACGTTCAAGTTGTGTTAGCTGAGCTGATGCAAACGTTTATAAATCTATCTGGTTATCAGTCAGTAATCTAAAGTTTAACCTACAGGCAAACTAAATAACTCAGACATCTCCTTGCAAGTACCTACCTACTTATATATAGACCGTTCTAGCCAACCAGCACAAACACGGCGTCATCGTCATTTTCAAAAATTAGGAAGTTACAAATATCGTAAAACCCGTCTAATCATACCATTAAAATTTATGAAATTAATTATCTATTATTATTACGATAATATGAAGAGTTAAATATTCTGTAAACAACCTACGTTACTAAACAAAAGGCTAGCTACATCTACGATAACCAAACCTATTAATAATAGGAATCTTCCTCCACCAGCTCATCCATCTCAAAGCCAAGGTCTTGCAACAATAAAATGAGCCGTTTCATTCTAAAACAATCGATCATTACAATATTTTGATATCCGGACAACTTCCGAAACGTGTTAACCTAAATAGTTAGAGTAGATGAGTTTGTTTGACCTCTAAAGCTCCAAACAGCGTGTTGAGAATAGGTCAAGTTTGTAGGTCAAGTATTCAATCGTAACAGGTACCTTCACGTTTTGAAGATCTTTAAACCGTTCTTCAATATCACGTTCATAGCGTAACATACCTGGCTAAGTTGATCCATAAAGATCAATAAAGTTATGCATTGTTTCGTGGACTTAACATTTGGATGGTTGACCACTGCTCGCATTGCTGTGTTCCGGTTCGAAGAGTATGGTTTCCGGTGAAATTACAGGCACATGAGACTTTCCATCTAACGTCTCAGGGTGGTAACACGCAAGTGATATCTATGATGTTGCATGCGTACCTAGGCTCCGGTAACCGCTGACCATCAAGTGGGCCGTACGCTTGGTTGCCACTTTAGTGGTAAAAAAAAAAAAAAAAAAAAACGAACTCTTGAATGACCATGTGTGTTGACTGTTCACTCAAGTGAGGCAAACTGAGCTTTTAATAGATCTGATTTCGGCATTTCCACAATCATCGGCTATATATTTCACTAATTAGAGATGTGCCATCATTGCAGACTATAATCTATCTTTGTGCCAAGTTTCAGCCGCTCTGGTAATAGAGTAACAACTGGGCCTAATATGAGTATTTACTTCGTAGAAATAATCGTAAGTATGTTTCGTAAACACGTGTTTGTTACAGCATGACATTTTATGAATCATGCGCTTATAATTCACCATTATCTTATGGTGATTTGGCGCTATTCATTTCCCTCACAATAGCAAAGGACAACAGCTCTCTGACTCTACATTACACGATTCGGCTGACGTACTTACAGACGAGAAATCATGTGCTAAAATGGTATGGTAAAGTTTGTAAGACAAAGTAGCTGAAACCCGAAAAGGGTTCGAACGATTTGGAAACAATTTTGAAAATATATTTTTGGTCAAGAAAACAAGCTGAGTTTTATTTTCTACAACCTTAGGGGCGTGGATCTCGTTTGCACTTGTCTGGTTTTTTACTACTCATCATCATCATATCAGCCAATTGGACGTCCACAGCTGGACATAGGCCTCCCCCTAAGAGCGCCTTCACCATCCACCGACTTCCTACGACCGTTTTAATGTTATCGATCCATCGAGTGGGGGTGAGGGGGGGGCGTCCTATACTTATATACGTTTTTGTATACGACATTTACTACACTTTTCATTTATGCCGTGAATTAAACTCTCGGGTGTTAGACAATTCAAAATTATGATCGCGATCGTTAGCATGCATTATACTCACAAGGTCTTTGACTATTAGTGAGCAATATTCAAGGACTAGGTTCCACACACAAAAAAAAATACATTTATGTACTTTTTTTTTATAACATTTTGTTTGAAAAATAGTAACCGATTTACTTGAGATTTTTCAACAAAAAAATCATGTATTATTTTGGTCTGTGGAACATATTCCTTGAATATTGCGCATTAATAATCAAAGACCCTATATATTCTCTTTGACCAGTCGATCGAATCGGGTGGTCTCCGATGGCAGCTCATATATAAGAGGAAAGTCTGAACTAGGGGTCAGACAAAACAGCTTTTACCTTTGGCCAAAGTTGAATTTCTCAGTCATGTTCGATACTATGCAAATCTAAGCCTTTAATGGGAGTGTTATAAATTTACGTGTAATATTAGCTGTAGCCCATGGCTTCCCACGCGTTACCATGTTCTAAACTAGCCTACATGTTATTCTAGATCACTATCTATATCTATTCTAAGTTTTAACAAAATCTGTTTAGCCGTTCGGGCTTGATTGAGCCAAAACACAAACTTCAAATTTTCGGATTTATGATTAGCAGGATTTTTAGTTTTATTATTTAAATATGTCATCATGACAGCCTTTTAATGTTCCCACTGCTGGGACACTGGCCTACTCTCAGGCGAGAGTGATTGGGTCTTAATCCACCACGCGGACCCAATGCGGATTGGTGGATGGCACATGTCTTTCGTATTTTTAGTTTTTGGACATGCCGGTTTCCTCACGATGTTTTCCTTCACCGTATGAGAGCACTGGCATTGCGCACATACATTTTTCGAACAGAAAAATCTATTGGTGCACGACCGGGTTTGAACCCACGACCTTTAGATCGGAAGGCGGGGTCACTACCACTAAACACTATTTAAATATGTATCCATAAAAAAAAATATTACAGTATTCAGTTAACTGGTTCCTATAATACGTATTTGCTTCGGTTAGATGACGCTGTGTAAGAAATTTTCCTCAATATTTATTAATTAATCAGCGACTTACCCGGCTTCGCACGGGTGCAAAGAAAACGCACCCGTGCGAAGCCAGGGCGGGTCGCCAGTAACAAATATAGCCTATGTCACCCGGGGATAGTGTAAACGGTTAAATAATTTTTCAAATCAGTCTAGTAGTTTCGGAGCCTACTCAATGCAAACAAACAAACAAACAAATCTTTGCATCTAAAATATTAGTTTAGATGGAGACACGCAATACTTACAGCATAGATAGTAGGAGACGCAATGAAATGTTTCTGAATCGATTTCTCGGTTGGGCGAATCCTGCGCATCCCGACTACAGTGAAAGTGTGAGATGAGGACGCAAGTGGTAGGTGGCAGCGAGTATGGTCTTGAGTTACCATCAACAAAATTTTAACTGGTAGGTTTTTTACAGATCCTATTTCGTGTGTTACTAAGTACCTAAATCCCATACAAACTAAAGAAAGAAAAAGAAAGAAAGAATTATTGGGTACATTTTTACATACATACCTATTTCTGCCGCCAAGCAGTAATGCTCGCATTGCTGTGTTACGGTTCGAAGGGTATGGTTTCCGGTGAAATTACAGGCACATGAGACTTACCATCTAACGTCTCAGGGTGGTAACACGCAAGTGATATCTATGATATTGCATGCGTACATAGGCTACGGTAACCGCTGACCATCAAGTGGGCCGTACGCTTGGTTACCACTTTAGTAGTATAAAAAAAAAAAAAAATACATTAGGTAGGTACTAATTGTACGTATCCATTTATGTCTAACTGGAAATCGACAGCGAATATCTATTGTTACACGACCGGTTTCGAAGCCTTAAGATCGGAAGGCTGGGTCACTACCACTAGACCATCAGACGTCTACGTTCGTATGAGTCCATGGCCAACTCTGGTGGCAGAGCTTTTAGGCTGCACGAAGGCCTCTGTCATGGCTAACCACTAGACGATTGCTAAATGGATTATACCATAGACTACGAGATTGTCAAGTCGGTATGATGAAGAGGGATCATCAAAAAATAGCTAGGTTTTCAGCCGAGTTCGTTGCCAAATTCTTCTAGGCTGGGGCGCGTGGAACTGGCGTAACGTAAATCACCTAGCTTTAAGACGTTTCAAAATGATCCTTGTGATTTTATTGAAATAAATCATTTTTGACTTTGACTTTGGTCGCCCCACGCCTGACCTTACCAATTGCAATGTCACTCAAATCTATGTTTTGCGTTACTGCGGTCATTCATCAACACTTAGGTTAGGTTTGAAGGGCACTGATGTAGCAAGTGAAATTACTGGGTGAAAGACTAAACAACGTCTCGGGGTGATGAGCGCAGTGCAGCGCCACGCAGAACTTAAAAACTTTAAGCTTTGGGTGGCACTGCATCTGTTATGGTCAGGGACTTGATCGTGTTTTTTTTTTATTTATGTCAGCAAGTGACAAGACAATCAAGGCGCCCACCTGATGTTAAGCACCACGCCTGACTATTACAGATAAAGTGCCACCCAAAGCTTAAAGTTTTTAAGTGTTTGCGTGGCACTGCACTGCGCTTATCACCCCGAGATATTGTTGTTGAGTCTCTTTCGCCCAGTAATTTCACTTGCTACAGTACCCTTCAAACCTCAACACAGTGCAGCTTGCACAGTACTGCTTGGAGGTAGAATATCTGACACTGCGGTGGTACCCACCAAGACGGACTCTTGCTGAAGAGTCCTACCACCAGGTAAACGCACGTACCACGTACCGTACGTTACCAGCATAAAAACCAAAATCTATAAAGCAATTAAGTAAGTTCGTAGTCAGTGGCCAACTAATAGGCCGCTTAAAGGCCTCCGTCATGGTCTCCAAGATCAATAAGTTTTCATCTTACACCGTATGATGACGCAGAGATGCGCACACGCCAGGTTAGCGCACCTTGCGGCATGCTGCAGCATCATTAGAAGATCAGCATCTCGTAATTACGAGATGAGTGTTATAGCTTATGTAATTACAGAGATCGTTGACATGGGACACCTACTTACATTCTTGAGCAGGGTTTTTGATACAACGCAGCGAAAAAACACAAAATTTAGGAGTCTTCAAGAGTGAATAGGTTCTTTCTAGGTAAGCGTGATCCATCATCGACCACACCATCACTTACCATCAGGTGAGGTGGTGGTCAAACGCAGTCTATAACCAATAAAAAAAAAACATAACAATAAATTATTTCCAAGAACAACCATTTCTTTAACTCAGCTGTGTGGATTGGGTAACGTTGGAAATTCATAAATAAATCTTTACCAAGACAAACATACAAGGATTTCAATGGAAAACATGAAAACGTGAATCACTAAACATTATAGGTAGTGTAAAAACATTAATGTTTACTTCGCCAAAAACTTTTGCACAATATCCACCATCCTTTTGATACAATTTTCAATCTTGAACCCTTGTGATAAAGTACATTCATATGAAAAGTAGGTAGGACATCGTCATAAATCTAAGTATATCAAGTAACACACCGAAGATCTTTACCATAACTCTTGTTACCTCATGTAGTATGCGGCACGAGCACTCGCGTCTCTACTCAACTCAACGAAGACAATGGAATGCACACAGATTGAAAAAAAATATGAAATGAAATGAAATGAAAATGAAATGAAATGAAATTGAAATTATATAATTGAAAAACTATAAATTTTTTAATACGCTACGCTTGCTTTACGTGCAGTAGAAGTACATAAGACAACTTGGATATTTAGTAAAGATATATTTAGATAAAATTTACATTTTAAGCCGTAGATCTAAAGTTTCATGAGCCTGTAATTTCACCGGAAACTTTACACTTCGAATCGGAACACAGCAATGCGAGCATTACTGCTTGGCGGCAGATATATTTATAGTAGCCTGTAGCAGTCACAGAACACTTCTGTGGTAGTAGGTAGTTCTTCTCCGGACGAACTCTGTCACAAAGTCTTTTAAAATCCGTTATGTAGTTTAAAAGATCAAATACATACACACATATAGTTCTCTCGGCGGATCTAGGCTTCCGTGAAGTTAGCCGTTTGTGATGCGCAAAGACAATATAGTTAGAAAAAGCTCTATTGCGCATCGAAACTTCACGGAAGCCTAGATCCGCCGAGAGAACTATACAGGACAGATTATGTAACTAGTAATAATGAAGATGCTCAAACACTGCAATCCTCAGATCGGTGGTGGCGTTTTGTGGCTGTAGCGTGGTTCGTGTGCGGCGACCGAGACGGTGTGATGAAGTTGTAGACACTTATCTCACACGCGTAACCACATGCCGCGCACTGCATGATGTTATCCGCTGTGTTGAGACACGGGAGAAGTCGGAGAATGCTCCATAGCGGTATCTCGGCTAATTAGAGCTGATTGTGGTATTCGCAGATTGCATTACCTACTGATGATTGCTTGAGGTTAGGGCAAAAGAGGTATTATTTATTTACAATTAGTACCTTAATAAGATTACTATTATTAGACAGACTATAATTATTATTTTTTATACCACTAAAGTGGCAACTAAGCTTACGGCCCACTAGATGGCAAGCGGTTACCGTAGCCTATGGACGCATGCAACATCATAGATATCACTTGCTTTATATTTTAGAAGAATCATAGAAATAAGAGGAACCGAACGTGTTTGTTGCGTGATTCATAATGGCTTGGCTGCTTTACCGAACCAATTAACTCAGACTCCTGTGTATTTACAGAGCGCGGGCAGTGATTTTTTTATACCGCTACCAACAACCAAGCCTCTGGCAGTTACCTTACCGAAGCCTATGTACGCTTACAACATCGATTACACCAGAAACCATACCCTTAGAAACGGAAAACATTAATGCGAGCATTACTGCTTGGCGGTAGAAATAGGTATAAATAAATAAATAAATAATGCTGGACAATCCACACAGCATCATCTAGCCCCAAAGTAAGCTGCTGTTAAACAGAGCTGTATTATGGGTACTAGATGACTGATATATATTTAATACAATACAATACATAGATAGATATTTTTTATTATATATAGAAAATAATACCCAGAACACCCGGAACAAATATTTATATGGTGTGGTATATTTGTGTGGTGGTAGTACTTCCCCGGAAAAGCTCTATAACAAAGAACGCTCTTAGATTAATAAATGCATAGAAGATTTTGGCCGGTCTACGATCGGTGGTGGTGGTGGGTGGAATCGTGGAACTAGTGTAAATTCCCTTTAGTACGCGTACGTAACCAAGATTCGTAACCAGCTACGTAGGTAGAAGTAATTTTTATCATTAGTTCGTAACCCAGTTACAAAGTAAGAATAAAAATTTGTTTAACTGTTCTCACTTCGTAACCGGGTCACGAACTAATAATAAAATTATGTGTTTCTGTTCTCACTTCGTAACCGGGTCACGAACTAATAATAAAATTATGTGTTTCTGTTCTCACTTCGTAACCGGGTCACGAACTAATAATAAAATTATGGGTTTCTGTTCTCACTTCGTAACCGGGTCACGAACTAATAATAAAATTATGTGTTTCTGTTCTCACTTCGTAACCGGGTCACGAACTAATAATAAAATTATGGGTTTCTGTTCTCACTTCGTAACCGGGTCACGAACTAATAATAAAATTATGTGTTTCTGTTCTCACTTCGTAACCGGGTCACGAACTAATAATAAAATTATGTGTTTCTGTTCTCACTTCGTAACCGGGTTACGAACTAGTAACGAAATATTAGGTTTCAATTCACTTCAACGTGATCCTTGTGGTTTTAAGAGTATTATATTTTTAGGCCCTGCCTGAAAATCAGTGCTACTTATCATGGTTACCATGATAGGTAGCAATAAGCTGAGTCAGGACCTGTTCGAGGCACACATTTTGGCACGGGGTGGGACTGGTTGACACCTGATGTGTGTGTGTATTAGCTTTGTTGTCTGAGTGTTTTTGTTTAGGATAGTTATGTTTATTGTTTTGTGGTGTACTTACCTGCCAGTCTGTTTCTGCTCTGTGTTTTTTTGTTTGTTGTCGAATAAATACTTTTCTTTCTTTCTTTCTTTCTTTATTAATAAATCTATTTTGAATTTGAATTTGATCCGAATGGCTACAGTTTCACGAATTTCCTACAAAACATGCTCGACCAATCATAAAAGTTATTTTAGCCTAAACATCGCATTCCTCGGACGAAAGTAATTAGATTAGAGCGATTATGAATAATATTATGGTTTATTACATAAGTTATGCAATAAGCGTACACGTAACGAGTAATTTAGCGGTGAATGTCGATCTACCATCATTACAGACCATTTTACGTGGGAAGTAATGGCGCTTGTATTATTAATTACCGTCTTATTATGTGGTTTATGGAGGCTATCAGGTATAGTTTTTAAAACTATCATGGTTATTAACATAATTTTCACTTAAAACGGGATATTTACCATGATTTGTGAGTTTTAATAAAAGACTAAGAAAGAGGGTGGACAGATTTGTCTGTCAATAGTTATAAGACCTACCCACAAAGACTTCAGTTCTCCCGTGATCATGGTGCATGTAACTGCGCCGAAATATCGGGAATCAATAAAACTCACAAATCATGGTAAATATCCCGTTTTAAATGAAAATTAGGCTATCAGGTAGGTTGTGCTTGACAGTTGTGCTTGACAGTTTTGTCTATCAAGCACAAGCAAAGCTACGGTAACCGCTTACCATCAGGGGGCTTATTCGCTATGACCTAGGAGGTTCCGTACTAATAACGTGTAACTTAGTAACGTGTTCTATACGTGCCATGGTGTGAAATTGTAAAATTATTTTCCGTATCTGTGTTGTTTCAATAGTGATAGATTCGCTATCGATAGGTTGACTTTGAAAAACAGTCAGACGAGCCCTAAAACGTGGCTCGTCGACAACGATTCCACGCAGATATCGTAACCAGCCCGCGTTTGGTCATAGCGAATAAGCCTCCAGGTGGGCCTTAAGTTTTGCTAGCTAAGCCTTACGCCTGACTAAGCTTGACCAGCCATATTTATTTAATTCGCCCTGGATTTTCACTTGCTACAGTGCCCTTGAAACCTAAACACAGTCAGTAACACTTGCACACTACTGTGCTTGAAGGCCGAATATCTAGCACTGATAGGTACCCACCAAAATGAACTCTTGCTGAAGCGTCCCACCCTACCACCAAGTAAAAGTAAGTAAGTTCGTATGAGTCAGTGGCCAACTCTGGTGACAGAGTTTAGGCCGCCCGAAGGCCTCTGTCATGGCCTAACAACTTTGAAAAAGCCGGGACTGAGACTGCTGAAAGTGCCCTCCGGTTGAACTTGCCACTGGCGGTCGCCCATCCAAATGGTGACTACGCGGAAGAGTGAAGAAAGAAAGAAAGAAAATTCGGTTTATTTGACAAACACACAAATCGAAAACAAAAAAATATATATAAAACAAGAGACTTAAGTAATAAAAAGAAAAGAAAATAGGTAGGTAAGTAGGTACATAGGATAAACAACATGACATTTTTTAAGCAAGATTACCTACTAACTGGTGGACTGTGCCTTACTGTGCCAATTAGTTTTCTGCTGTGTGTGGGTCAAAGAGGCTCTGTCTCAGTTTAAGCTGCGACACATACACAGAGTGTGATAGCTGAAGCTGCACTGGTTTTCAGACAAAACCTGGAAAACAAGAGTGCTTAACATCTTGGTCTGTCAGGAACAACTTAGTCAGCTACGTCACGAGCGCTCCAGGTAAAATCTACTCTAAGTGTAGGTACTCTGCACCAGATTTAGCAACTATCTCGTACAAATTTAATCATGCAAAGGTAAACGCTGACATAACAGTTCAATTTCCGTATAATTATTCACGCACTGTTAAATAGACAAAACATATGAAAGGCGCATAAAAAAGCTATTAGTTCGTACAATAAGATGCGCGCGCGCATAGGAAGCCGCGTGCAAACTCCGCTAATCATAACACAAAGTACTTTTCTGTCTCTCTGAAAGTAATTACTGCATCTTGTTTGTTTCTCTGTTATCAACGAGTAGGAGAATACCTGTGACTTTGTTCGCATAGAATTTGTTTGTGAATTAAAACTTCTCTAAAAATATACGTGCGAGAGATAATGGTGTGATACTGGTTATAAAACAACAAAAAACATCACTTGATCAGTAAAGTAAACACTCAAAATAAGTATTACATTTATTTTAATTTAAATACTTACCTACTTACCTACTACTTAAATTTATTTACAGTTAAGTGTTTGTTAAACGCCAATAAATGATTTCATTTTATGGATAAAATCATTTGAAGTATTTAATAAAGTAATAATATAGCTTGGTGGATAATAAAACAAACAGTTTGATTGAAAGTCACGGACCTTAGAGTTAGAACGATTTCTCATATATTTACTAAGAAATCGTTCTATAAGAACTTTCAATCAAATTCTTTGTTTTACGTACTAAATGTCATATTCCAATTTGATCGTGCATCCACCAATCCGCAATGGGTCCGCGTGGGTGATTAAGACCCAATCACTCTCGCCTGAGAGTAGGCCAGTGTCCCAGTAGTGGGAACATTAGAAGGCTGTCATGATGAATTTGATCGGCGGATCGGAAAGGCCTTTTCTTTTGACTTCTTTTTTACTTTTGCATTTATAATTTACTAGCAACCCGCCCGGCTTCGCACGTATAAACCTTCCTCTTAAATCACTCTATCTGTTAAAAAAAACCGCATCTAAATCCGTTGCTTAAAGATCTAAGCTTACATAGGGACAGACAGCGAGAAGCGACTCTGTTTTATACTAAGTAGTAATTAATTATTAGTAAGTTCGTACGAGTTATTGACCAACTCTTGTGACAGAGTTTTTACGCTGCCCGAGTGCCTAAAATTAATATGTGAATTGGTGTGAATAATCCAGTTACCTAACTTTTTTATATTAAGGTTTACTCTTATGGTAATTGGAAACTACTTATGAGCACAGCGGTAAATAATGCACCAATTTGCCAATTTACGGCACTTAATGGTAACCTTCGTTCACTTGTACACTGCGTTGCAAGTTAACGGTACACAATGAAAGGTTGTTTTCTATCTCGTTTCACGCTGCTCTGTGCCGATTGCGATCTCAAAGGAACATCCTCCTCTCGATATTGTAAACCTACTAAATAGAGTGTGACGTTTATTTGCACCGATGTGTAATTAAGTAACAAAAGGGTTGCCTTGTGATGTGAATGTGATGTGAATGTTGTGGTTTTTGTGTACTTTTTCTTTTACTCGGATTTGCGTAATGTATGCAGGTGAATATCTAATTAAACATCTATAATCAATCCATTTACATAGGATAAAATTAGTTACATTAGTTTTACTGCAACTACTGCAAACACGTTTACAGCAAAAATAGGGTAAATAAGTCACACACAACCGAAATGAAGACGCCGGCGCCGTGGCCGGAATCGGCTGAATGACATAATCATAAAATAAAGTCACTCCTCGCCGTATGTCCCTGTGCATGTATGTATAGTTCGCACAGCGGATCTAGGCTTCCGTGAAGTTAGCCGTTTGTGATGCGCAAAGACAATTTAGTTTGAAAAAGCTCCATTGCGCATCGAAACGACTAATTTCACTACGGCCGAGATCCGTTGTGAGACCATCTAGGCTTCCGTGAAGTTAGCCGTTTGTGATGCGCAAAGACAATTTAGTTTGACGACCGATGTGGCGCAGCGGGCGCAGGTCCGCCTGCGACGCAGAGGTTGCGGGTTCGATTCCCGCCTCGGGACAAATGTTTGTACGATCTACAAATATTTGTTCCGGGTGTTCTGGGTATTTTCTATATATAATAAAAAAATATCTACCTATGTATTGTATTGTATTAAATATATATCAGTCATCTAGTACCCATAATACAGCTCTGTTTAACAGCAGCTTACCTTGGGGCTAGATGATGCTTGTGTGGATTGTCCAGCATTATTTATTTATTTATTTATTTATTTAGTTTGAAAAAGCTCCATTGCGCATCGAAACGGCTAATTTCACTACGGCCGAGATCCGTTGTGAGACCATCTAGGCTTCCGTGAAGTTAGCCGTTTGTGATGCGCAAAGACAATTTAGTTTGAAAAAGCTCCATTGCGCATCGAAACGGCTAATTTCACTACGGCCGAGATCCGTTGTGAGACCATCTAGGCTTCCGTGAAGTTAGCCGTTTGTGATGCGCAAAGACAATTTAGTTTGAAAAAGCTCCATTGCGCATCGAAACGGCTAATTTCACGACGGCCGAGATCCGTTGTGAGACCTATACGCTTAGATCTTTTAAACTACGCAGCGGTTTTCAGCAATAGATAGAGTGGTTCAAGAGGAAAGTCGTGCAAAGCCGAGCGGGTTTCTAGTAATATTATAAACGACCGGCCGATGCGCTTAGGGCTGTCATGTCACGCATTTATCCTAATAAAGTTATAGAGCGCTCGGGCTCTACACCCTTAGACACTCAAGGACAGTATGTCTACAGAGTATTACAGTCGTGAGATGTTTTTAAGTAATAATAATAGTTAGGTACATGCTCTATTAAATAAATTTATACAAAAGTCGTGACTGCGCTAATTCACTAGGTGTAACGTCCTTGCTTTCCTGTGTGGACTGTAAACGACGCGTAAGTGCCTATTAGATAAAGGGTTTGAGATACATTCATCATCATGCCACCCTTCTAACTAATGGAACACTGGCCTAAGCTATTCACAGGCATTTTTTTAAACTTAAACGCCTACATAATGCTTGTACTACATTTTTTAAACAAATAAAGTGTCAACCTAGCTTACGGCCCACTTGATGGTAAGTGGTTATCGTAGCCTACGCGCGCTTGCAACATCAAGGATTACAGAGATATCATTTGCGCGTTGCCATCTTGAGACATAGACTTAAAGTCTGATGTGCATGTAATTTCACCGGAAACCATACCGGATCCCAACAATGAGAGCATTACCGCTTGGGAGGTAAAATATCTGGAACTGCGGACCACCGCAGTTACATTAATTACTATTCTTATATACCAACCTAAGGCGAAATAAAGAAGTAGTTTCACGCAGTATGGAGCCGGGCCTTGGTCTTTTTTAGGGGTCCAGATAACTAGATAATCATTTATCACTTTTTATTTATTTTATTTTGGCTTCTTACTTAATCTAAAGTAAGTTTATCTTGAGTACTGGTGGTCTAGTGGTAGTGACTCCGCCTACCGATCCTAAGGTCGTAGTGGGTTCAAATCCGGTCGTGCAGCAATGGATTTTTCGCTACGAAAAATGTATGTGCGCAATGTCAGTGCTCTCATACGGCGTAGGAAAACATCGTGAGGAAACCAGCATGTCCAAGAACTAAACATTCGAAAGACATGCCATCCACCAATCCGCATTGGGTCCGCGTGGTGGATTAAGACCCAATCACTTTCGCTGGAGAGTAGGCCAGAGTCCCAGCAGTGGGAACATTAGAAGGCTGTCATGATGATGAAACACAATGCAAAACAACATGGCGGGTTTAACGAACAACTGGGTTATTAGGTACTATCAAAGTCAAGATGCGTCACACACAATCATTGGCTAATAGCTGTCATGGCGGACCTCTAGTGTTCCCGTTTTAGGAAACTCAACACAATAAACATTTTTACTTTAGAACTTTGTTTGTTTACCTTAAAATAAAATTGTTTGTTAGTGTTAGTGCTATATTTTTTTCCAGTTTTTCTATGGAGTTGCAAAGACCTAGGCCACTATGAAATAGGTCCTTTATAAATTGTGGTTATTTGTGTAACTTTGACATTACCGAATAAATGATGCAAAAAAGTGAAAAAACAGAAAAGTCTCAGCACCCTTTCTATGTTAAATGGACTATACAAGGTGCCTTACTCTTGAATCCAATGACGATTCCGATCCAATACCAATTTCTATTTTCTGCTGTCAAATTTTTGTACTCTTGAAAACAAGGTTGAATTTGGCGCTAGGTTTGCTGTCAGAAAATGTCATATTCCAATACTTGTCCAATACCGAACGCGTTCAAGAGCAAGGCCCCAGGAAGGCGATTCTCGTGCTTAGATAAATGGTTACATGTGATATATATATCGTCAAAACTGTCAAAATTTCTATAGGTACATTTTTGACAGTTTTGACGATATATATCACATGTGACCATTTATCTATGGCACGAGAATCGCCTTCCTGTCTATAGATTGAATAATGAGCCACAAATGACAGACTACGAAAGATGATTAAAATGTTGAAAGTACGAGTAAAACTGGCTCAAATCGCTGAGTTATCTCTCATCTCTCGCCAGATCGAGGAGATATCTGCAGCAACTAGATCACGTCCCAGGCGGTTTGTCACGTTATTATGATGTACAGTCAGCAACAAACATTTTTTTTTTTTTATGTCAGCAAGTGACAAGACAATCAAGGCGCCCACCTGATGTTAAGCACCACGCCTGACTATTACAGATGCAGTGCCACCCAAAGCTTAAAGTTTATAAGTGTTTGCGTGGCACTGCACTGCGCTTATCACCCCGAGACATTGTTGTTAAGTCTCTTTCGCCCAGTAATTTCACTTGCTACAGTGCCCTTCAAACCTAAACACATACTACTAACTAACCTCACTATCAAAAATCTTAATAATCACACTGCACACTAATATAAATGCGAAAGTTTGGATGTTTGTTGCTCTATAACTCGACAACCACAAAACCGATTTGACTGAAATTTAAAACATACATAGATAATGACCGGGAATAAGACATAGGCTACTTTTTATTCTGAAAAAAGAACGGTTCGCGATTACCACGCAAACAGAGTCGCGGGCGACAGCTAGTCGGTTATAAGCTGTCATATGATCATACAAAACACGTCAGTTTTTGATTTAAGCCAAGTGTAAACGATTGCAACCGAATAACATAATCGTTCATCGATATCTAATAAAAATTTATTTAGTAAAATATTATTAGAAATATCCAGACCCGAAACAAATATTTGCAGATTATGCGAACATTTGTCCCGAACGAGGCCTGCACTCTATCGCACAGCCGGACAATCGCCTACAGCGCCATCGAGGTCGCACATCTAATAATTATAATTTAAATATTTATTTCTCGAAACTTTATCAAACATTTACCTTGATTCGACCAACTATTCCGCGGAATAAGAAATGTCAAATACAAGTAAACTGTCAGTTTGCTCGCGAACAACTACTATTTACACGAAGAATAATGCCTATTCGAGCTTGGTCGAATCCAACCTAAATAAATAATGCTGGAAAATCCACACATCATCATCTAGCTCCAAGGTAAGCAAAGCCGTGTTATGGGTACCAGATGACTGATATTTATATACTTAATACAATATTTGCAGATCGTACAAACAATTGTCCCAAGGCGGGAATCGAACCCGTAACCTTCGCGTCGCAGGCGGACCTTCGCCCGCCGCGTTACATCGGTCGTCACAATTAAACAATTATAATTAGATACTTGAGTTTTCTGCTGTCGGTACAGGAAGCCTTATTAAGATCTCAGACGATTGGGCAGACGTCATGTCTCTAGTTATGTAAAGATGAGCCTGACTTTCAAATGGAAAGGATAATGACACAGACTCGTCGATAGTGCGGACGGGGCCTAACTATAAGCGTACAGCGGGAAAGATATCCCAGATAAATATAACACCAAATAACACACATATATTATTCGAATCTAGTTTTTTTATTATTGCATGTCTTTATGAATATGATTTAACCTTATTATAATGTTTATGTTAATTACCGTGGGCCGCACATCCAGGTATGTCGCCACCAGTCTTAATTAGACCTTGATGAAAGATAAGGAATACATTCTTTACTTATAAAGCGATTTATTTTATTCTAAACAGCATTTCTTAAAAACTGGAATTATGAAAAAAATATTATTGTTTAAATAATACGATGCAGAATATCGTTAAGAAATTCCTTTAATTGTAGGATATAATTGGGAAATAAGTTGTAATTTTTAGATGTTTATCAAGTATCAAGATTTTAAACTAATTCGTGTTTGACCTTTATGAATTAGAACCGTATATATTTGAGTTTAAACACATATAGTTTTCATCTAAATACATTCAATAGGATTTGAAAAAATGAACTAAAACTTTAGGATATTCGCCCTTTATATGAAAAAAATAAATAAACTTTAACAGTCCTGAACCAACAATAATAAATAGCACACCCTATAGTTACATTAATTGACCTGACCCCACACTAAGATTTACTGTATTGTGAGTATCAGTAGCTGTAATAAAAATAATGAATATTAAAAGGAAAAAACTTATAGAATAAGTAAAATCATTACCCCAATCACAGGTGAGCGTCCCAACAGTGGGAAATTACAAGGCTGCTGCCATGATTTAACTATTATTTATACAAAAGTTTGTTGTTATACAACCGCTCTCGCCGCTCACTTGGGCCGCACGCTAACAGTACCTCACGCCAGCGACTGCTCTCCGTGTCTGACTGTACGCGGTGATCTATTATCAGCTTTCTTCTCATTGTGACGAGACAGAGACCAATAACGACATAACAAGGTACTTGTTGCATTGTCGAATGTTTTCTCGAATCATCGGCTCGATTATTTTGATTGCTATTTAATTATCGTTTGGGAGATGTCAGATGGTGGTTCTATGAGTAAAACTAACGTTCTTCCAATTTTCTAATTTGTATTAATAATGTTAAAGTTTACTTATAAATACACTCAGGCAGATTTATTTATAATGATTCTATAAATTTTAGATCTACCTACTTGTATGTATTTTATCACTTATATATAAATCAAGTCAAAAATAATTATTAATAATTAAAATTACATCATTATCAGTACATACTTATTTATATCAGTCAAATTTAGTACCTACTTAAAAAATCAGCAACAGTATAAAAACATTTGTCTTGAACAAACATCTTCCCGCTGCATCTGATGCCGGTAGTACATGCTTTGCCAATGGTTGGCCAATAAGTTGGCCCAACATTCTGGGCCAGAACGTATAGAGAATAAGTTGGTGACTACTTTGGCGTGTTGGCAGCTGGCGACCAATGTTGGCGGGCAAACCAAATAGTGTCGGTTTTTCGTGCAAACATCAAAGGATATTTGGCGCACTCCGCCAACAGTGTTCACACGTTGGCGTCCAATTCTGTTTATTCTATTAGAGTAGTGTCGCGTCAAATTCGGAAATCTTATTTTTCCTTTGGTTATATTGGTATAGTTGAACAAGCAATTAAGTTCAAAAACCAAAATTTGCCGAAAACTTGACCCAACATGCTGGCCTATACTTGGCCAACTTCCTACTGCCGGCTTAAGAGTTGAGTTTCGGACATTCATTACATTACTAAGTGCATCTAGCTAGACTAGATAAACTGGAAACTTGAATGGTATCCTCCAAGTTTCTTGTTTCTAGGACCAGCCCCCCTACTCTTAGAGTGATTCAAATTAGGACCTTTTTTGACAATTCAGTTTAGGTCTTAATTTGAATCGCTCTAAGAGTTCATGTTAAGGGGGCAGGCATAGAATCTTCGTTTTAGTTCAGCATGTCAACAAGCCTCATAAGTTTTTATAGTATATGTGATGATAACTTTAAAACAAATCAACATTATTATTTTTAATCATTCTCATGCTTTACTAGTAAGTTTTCTCATAGCAAAATAATTTTACAACTATACTTTAGCATAATTTGTACTTGACCGATATTAGTCGCAAAGTCAAAAAATTAAATAATGTACCCACTTACTTAATAAAACTAATGAATTGCCCAAATGCATTGTCTCCTAGAGGCTGGTGCGCATGCGTGGGAGACTTGCAAAATGTATTTTCGCGCCATTCTTGCTTTTTCATTGATGATGTTATGTGAGATTACGTGGTCAAGGAATTACAGTGGCCGGTCGTTGCTGTGGCACAAGAAGAACTAGCCAAGATCAAAAGGATCTAGCCTAAACGTAACGTCGCGCGATGGCGGCCTCTGATTATGTCAGAGTCAAAATAGGCTTTTTCAAAGTTGTTAGGCCATGATAAAGGCCTTCGGGCGGCCTAGAAACTCTGTCACTAAAGTTGGCTGACTCATACGAACTTACTTACTTACTTAGAATCAAAATTAGAAGAAATTTTAATAATTGCAGAGGTTTTTAATGATAGAGCTCGTCTGAGGAAGAGATCTATACCAATTTCTACCAACAAGCTATATATTGCTGTGTGGATTGTCCAGAATTATGCTTGCATTGCCACATAATAGGAAAGGCATTGCTGCGTTTCTGTTCCAAGGTTACCGAATAAATTACTGGCACATGATTCTTTTCATGCACATCTCCGAATGACAACGAGTGATGCATAATTCCCATCAAAGTCACCTGCACTTGACAAATCCTAGAAGAGCGACATGACAACATAAGAGTGATACATGCCATTAAAATGGTATTAAAAAAAAACTTCTAAGTAAACTTATCATCAGTGTCAAAATAGTTTGAAATACAGTGGCAACCCTGCGAACCGGAAAACGATGAGTTATTATATTTAATGTGCCGAAGTAACAGCCGAACGCTGTACCGATTACCAAATTGTTTGTTTTAACTTTTTGAGTTACAAGTACATGTGACTTCATAACGCGTTTCAGTCTCAGGCATTGTATAGCATGTAACTCACATTCATAACACAAAAACATGATTATTATCTTATCATAAATATATTAAAATAAGTCTTTGTTATTATTTGTTACTCGAAATCAAAGACAATATTTGGGCGCAGGTCCGCCTGCGACGCGGAGGTTGCGGGTTCGATTCCCGCCTCGGGTCAAATGTTTGTACGATCTACAAATATTTGTTCCGGGTGTTCTGGGTATTTTCTATATATAATAAAAAATATCTATCTATGTATTGTATTGTATTAAGTATATCTCAGTCATCTAGTACCATAACACAGCTCTGTTTAAAAGTAGCTTATCTTGGGGCTAGATGATGCTGTGTGGATTGTCCAGCATTATTTATTATTTATTTATTATTTAATTTAATAAAACTTGAATAAAATCATTATAAAAATTTGGCAGATAGGTACATCCACACCGGACGATCCAACGCGCTCTATCGGACACTCAATAAAATGTATGAAGCTAACACGTCGCAATCACGACAATGAAGTGGCAACCAAGCGTACGGCCTACAAGGTGGTAAGCGGTTACCGCAGCCTATGGACGATACTAGAAGTATCACTCGCGGGTTGCCACTTTGAGGCATAGATCGAAAGCCTCATCATCATCATCATCATGACAGCCTTCTAATGTTCCCACTGCTGGGACACTGGCCTACTTCCAGGCGAGAGTTATTGGGTCTTATAATCCACCACGCGGACCCAATGCGGATTGGTGGATGGCACATGTCTTTCGATTTTTTAGTTCTTGGACATGCCGGTTTCCTCACGATGTTTACCTTCACCGTATGAGAGCACTGGCATTGTGCACATAAATTTTTCGAACAGAAAAATCCATTGGTGCACGACCGGGTTTGAACCCACGACCTAAGGATCGGAAGGCGGGGTCACTACCACTAGACCACCGGAATTACGGTTTGTACATAATATAATAAGGACTTTGAAATTTTTTTTTATTAATCAACTTAAATTTTATTCAATTTGTATTTTACCTCTTTTTTTTAAATATGACCTTATTTAGCAAATTTTAATGTTATGTTTTGACTTATCTAAGTACATGTAACATGTGAAAAGATAAATAAAATGAATTGAATTGAATTGAGTTTTTAACTGAACACTATAAATGTCTCGCGGGGTGAATAGCGCAGTACAGTACAATATACCTACATTAACATGCAAAATATGTGTTTCAATCAACGTTTAATAAAGATCATCATCAGCATCATCATGACAGCCTTCTAATGTTCCCACTGTTGGGACACTGGCCTACTCTCGGGCGAGAGTGTTTGGGGTCATTGATTGGATCCATCACGCGGACCCAATGCGGATTGGTAGATGGCACATGTCATTCGAATTTTTAGTTCTTGGACATGCCGGTTTCCTCACGATGTTTTCCTTCACCGTATGAGAGCACTGGCAGTGCGCGCATAAATTTTTCGAACAGAAAAAATCATTAATAGTGCACGACCGGGTTTGAACCCACGACCTTAGGATCAGAAGGCGAGGTCACTACCACTAGACCACCGGTGAGAGACCTGTTAATACAGATTTTAATGAAAACAGTGCAAAAATCGTAACTGCAATTTCAGATTGACCTAGTTATCTCAGTAGCATCTACGAGCGACTCCAAAGTTCATCAGTTGTACCAATCTAGAGATTCGCCTTTTTACCATAAACATAAAACTTCACACGACCCAAAAATACCCAGCACAAGTAGGTACTCCTGCAGCACGCGACGTTATATAACGCCATCTCTCGGGTATCGTGGGAACTCATTGTGATCCAGTTATTGGGACACTGATAGCAAATTCAAATTGTTGGGCTAATTACAAAACAGAGGTATGACGCTGCTTATGTAGGGTGCCGAGTTGTGCGCGCGACATGGTCACAGAGACATGGTGCTGGATGAGTGACGCGCGCGACAAATCTCTGGACTCCGAATACTGAAAAGCTATATTTATATATTAAATTTCTTCACACGACTTTGAAGAAAAACTACATCAAAATAGTTTAAACAGTTGATACGATCTCCAATGTTTAGAATTGACATTAGTTGTCACAATTATGCCAGTGTCAATTTTAAACATTTGAGATTCTGTCAACTGTTTATGATGTCGTTATTCTTCAAAGTTGTTTAGAGACACTTCAAATTTTTTCGTTTCAGTAATCGGGCGTAAAAAGCCGACGTAACGGAAATATTTGCGTAGAGCTGTCATAAAGTGCATCAGCGATACGCATTCTAATATCAACTTCTATTGTTCAACTAATATTGTTAAGTTTAAAAATATAACAGCATCTAACGTACGAACTATGGAAGATACGGTCGAAGACGACGATAAAACGGCTTCTAGATAAGTGGCAAAGCTACAAATAGTTACAATTAAAGTGGTCAAATACTGACACCATACCTATTTCTGCCGCCAAGCAGTAATCGCTAGCTTTGCCGTGTTCTGGTTTGAAGGGTATGGTTTCCAGTGAAATTACAGGCACATGAGACTTTCCATCTAACGTCTCAGGGTGGTAACACGCAAGTGATATCTATGATGTTGCATGCGTACATAGGCTACGGTAACCGCTGACCATCAAGTAGGCCGTACGCTTGGTTGCCACTTTAATGGTAAAAAAAATAATGGATCCAAAGAATAAAAGCCGTCGACGGACTTAGCTTTAACAAAGCAAATCTACAACTATAGGTCGCACGTTTGGAACCGTCCCTTACGGCTCATTAGTAACGAGCCACTTGCGATGCGTAGGCCGTGGGAACGATTCCTGTATTGTGGAAAACACTGAATGAAATATTAGCTGCCAGTCTGTTTCACCAACAATTCCATTCTATCAGAATTTTGGTCGACGTAGATGTAGCGGCAGGAAACTCGGTGTCACTGTATTTTGACACTACGATCTTAATATCGTTTTAATTATTTTATTATTTTTAATTTAATCTGGAAATTAAATTCTTCTTTTTATTAAAGTTAGTTTGAATACAAGTTAGTACCATCTTTTTATTTTTAGGCTGAGAGTAAGTATAATACATTTTCTATTTTATCCTCAGAGAGGTAAAATAATAAATTATCTATTTTATCCCCAGAAAACCCTAGTCAAACCACTGTAAAACCTTTTCGCTTCATTTCACTTCTTCGTCTATGGCTTTTTCTGCCAGTGTCAAGTAATTTCATAATCTATCATCAATGAGATTCGCAATTTAAACTTCAGAAGCTTATAAAGGTTCTACAGTGGATTTTGAATTGCGAATACATCTGGCAAATCGGATTGGTCACCTTTCAGTTTTATTATGTCGTGGATTGCTCTTCAGCCATTTATAGTTCTCTCGGCGGATCTAGGCTTCCGTGAAGTTAGCCGTTTCGATGCGCAATGGAGCTTTTTCTAACTAAATTGTCTTTGCGCATCACAAACGGCGAACTATTCGTTTATGAATCCTGTTAATTCGTTGGTATTTTTATTTAACCAATAGAACATAATTTTTAGGTGTAGGCAGTAATACCTAAGTTACTTAGTTAGTGATTTAGACTGAAGTGTTTTTATTTTACTTTTTTCCCTAGTACCTAGTTAGTTCAATTTCTACACGTGTGCTTAGAAAGAGCATTGCTTCAGTTAAAATTATAATGCTTAAAAAAATACATACAGATTAAAATGTAGTTGTATTAATAATAGAACCGTATACCTATTAAATTGAGGTACCTATCATTTCGAGACGGTAAATACTTACCTATAAAAAAAAAATATAAAAAATCCTGACAGCAATAATAATTGTTAATTAAAAGTACTACATCTGTCAGATGTAACTAGTAAGTCTATGGTCGGTTCATTTCAGTATCGATACCGTCATGGGAAGATGGCCTTTGCGAACTCGGCCAGTGCGGAGAGTAGGGTCGGCAAAGTAAGTGTAACAATAAAGAATATTGATTTTTGACAACAAAAGTGGCCCCGGTATAGCTCAAAATACACAGAACGCGCCCGACCCGCGCCCGACCCGTGCACGCGTTCATTATATTGTCATCCTTGTCGTCCATATAAATTAAACAAAATAGATCCGCGATGGACCCGCGCCCGTCCCGTGCCCGACACGCACCGTTCTCTGTGTGAACTTAGGTAGTGCAAGAGAAAGAAATATACGGTTTTCTCGATGCAAAAATTTAATAGAAGCAAAGGGCGGTGTGAGTTGCAAAACGAAAATAATATTTAATTTACGATTCGTCAACTCACACCAGTTGGGACAAGATTCATAGTGTGAGTTGACGAACTACTCTATAAATCAGCTAATGATTATTTGTAGCAGGCATGGTAGGTGTAAATACTCTCGAATTAAGACGAAAATGTTCGCTTATGATACATTACTTTCTTCTCATGAATAGCAAAATTGATAACCCTACCGCACTGTCCAAATGTTCTCTGTTTGTGCCGGATCGCTATCTACGTATGCGCATGCAGCGCTTGTTGGCGCCGCCCGCAGCGCGCACTAACACTGCACTATACGCGCCCACCGCGCATGCGCTCATGCTGCTCAACACTCTAATTGCCAATCAGCCACAATATGTCGATCTGTTCCACATGACCATACATCAGTTTGGTAGTTTATGTGTATCTTTCTTTGTAACATTGTTGTAAACACTGTAATAACGGCTCATCAAACGCTTTGGTGTAAACTGTAAGTTTTTGAGCATCTGTTATAAATAAAATAAAAAATAAATCAATAAATGAGGAGACTGTCTAGTCGTTACGCTACACCTGACCTTTACAGTTGCAGTGTCATTCAAGCTTTACGCGCAACACACGCCGCGGGTGTTTTTTGTTTTAATTTGTATAGACGACAAGGATGACATCACACTGAACGCAGGAGCGGCTGCTGCTGCGCGCGCACCCGATCCGCGCCCACGTTCAGTGTGTCATCCTTGACGTCAGTATAAATACAACAAAAAACATCCGCGGCAGATCTGCCGCGGGCCCGCGCCCGCTTTCTGTGTGTGTTTCGCTTTAAGTTTTAGAGATAGGTATGCGTAATGCATTGCGCTCGTCAACCCGAGACGTAGTTATTAAGCCTCTCTAACCCAATCATGTAAGAGTAGTAGAGTTCTCTGTGATAGAGCTCGTCCGGGGAAGGACTACCACCATACCTATTTCTGCCGCCAAGCAGTAATGCTCGCATTGCTGTGTTCCGGTGTGAAGGGTATGGTTTCCGGTGAAATTACTGGCACATGAGGCTTTCGTTCTTAGCCTCAAGGTGGCAACCCGCGAGTGATACCTCTGGTATTGCAAGCGTCCATAGGCTGCGGTAACCGCTTACCATCTTGTGGGCCGTACGCTTGGTTGCTACTTCAGTTGTATAAAAAAATCATTTCACATGCAATGCAACAGTGCCTTTCAAACCTAAACACAGTGCAGCTTGCACACTAGCTTTGCTTGGAGGTAAAATAATTGGAACTACTGTGATACCAAGACGGACTCTTGCTGAAGAGTCTAGGTTCAAGTAAGTATAAAGAAGGAACTCACAATCCAATCGTTACAATCCAGTTCAGCACTGGACTGGATTGATTCGCTGGATTACTAGACTGGAATAATGTGGACTGGGCATAATACAATGACAGCAAAATTACAGTTACATTGTAGATGATATCATAATATTTATTTTAATATTATTTATAAAATAATACTTTTACCTGACAGTAGGACTCTTCAGCAAGAGTCCGTCTTGGGGAGTAGGCAAGTGAAATTACTGGGCGAATGAGACAACAATGTCTCGGGGTGATGAGCGCAGTGCAGTGCAAACACTTAAAAACTTTAAGCTTTGGGTGGCACTGCATCTTTAATAGTCAGGCTTAACATCAGGTGGGCGCCTTGATTGTCTTAAAAAACTTAACGTAGCGATTTTGTATATTTAGATAACTGGTACACTTTTTCTTCGATCGCTACCTTAATCCGAACCGTCCTTGAACTTTCTCGGTTGGGCAACTGCACACACCTTCACGCACGCACACATACACTACACTACACGTACATACAGTTATCGAAAACAATACCGTATGGTATGATACCCTGTTATTACGCTGATTGTGACTGTATCAAGTGGAGCATCTTGTACTTCACGCCCTTATGAAGTAAGCCGTGCTAAGACCGCTATTTAAACATTTTTTTATATGTATTGGGTTTTTGCGGCTAATGTAACACCGTCGCCAAGCAGGCCTTTAATATTGTGTTGGCCACTTGTGTTGTTGCTAAATATTCGGTTCCGAAATAAGATAATATTATTAATTACAAGAGTATGTTCTACAGACTTACTTAGATTTGTTGTTACTTATACTTTTTCTTATTGAACTAAGCGAGAGAATAGAGCTCTGTGGGAGATTATGTCCAGCTGTGGACGTCTATCGGCTGATAAGATTAATAACAAATAATTTAATATGGTTATGCGTATTTTCTTGAGTTATTTATGTACCGGTTTATATCAATGAAAAATAATCAATAATTCGTCTGTAGGTAAGTGTAATAAACATTAATTACTTTTGAAGCTCAAGTGATAGGCTAAAAATGTCATCAGATTGTATTGACCTAGATCTATTTAGATATTTATTTACTTAATTTAGTTTTGAATGCGATCTACTGGTATTTAAACTATATGTTCTGCCTTGATTAGATTTAAATGTCAACAACTGCTAACAACTGCATAAAACTTATCTAAAATAATTGTGTGATATTTAAGTAGGTTTATTATATATTAAATTATATTCATATGAAATCGAAGCTGTGAAATGAGACTAATTGCAGATTTATTATAACAATGTGTAATGATTTTTAACAAGCCATAAATAATTTTACGTGAGTAATATCATATTGCCGTTTTAAACCTTAGTTGACATACTTTGGTGATAATATTCTTGAAAATGCTTAGAAATTTAAAGCTTTTAAAAACGTCAATGCTTTGCATGCTTTTGGGTCTAATTTGAGAGGGCACTGTAGCAAATACACGGGTGATGGATGAGCACAGTGCAGTGCCACTGGGTGACACTTCATGCTATATTCAAGCGTGGTGCGAAGATATAAAGAAAGTTATGGCAAACTCATAAAAAAATATAGAGTCAAAATTATTACAAGTAATTTATTATCGATTTATATAAGTATAGTTCGCACGGCGGATCTCGGCCGTAGTGAAGTTAGCCGTTTCGATGTCTTTGCGCATCACAAATGGCTAACTTCACGGAAGCCTAGATCCGCCGTGCGAATTATACCTTATTTATTATCTGTAGATCTAATGGCTCCAACACACTATGCCGGCGGGTATTCCGCGTGGTTATGCCGCATGCGGTGACGCTCAGGGCCCAGCCGGCATTGCCAGCCATAAAATGAGTACGTAAGTTTGTATGAGTCAGTGGCCAACTCTGGTGACCGAGTTTTTAGGCCTCCCTAAGGCCTCTGTCATGGTCAACTTTGAAAAAGCCGGGACCAACTCCGAAGCACGGGAGCGCTCAGTTGAAATTGCCACTGGCGGTCACCCATCCAAATGGTGGCTAAGTAACCTTACCTACAAAGTTGGTACCTACACTTGCTACAAAGAAATTGTTGTTCACTAACAAATGTATTGTGAGTACTATAATGTATATCTAGGAGCAGTAGAGTTCTTTGTGATTGAGCTCGTCCGGGAAGTACCTACTACCACCATACCTATTTCTGCTGCAAAGCAGTAATGCTCGCATTGCTGTGTTCCGGTGTGAAGGGTATGGTTTCCGGTGAAATTACTGGCACATGAGGCTTTCGATCTTAGTCTCAAGGTGGCAACACGCGAGCGATACCTCTGGTATTGCAAGCGTCCATAGGCTGCGGTAACCACTTACCATCTTGTGGGCCGTACGCTTGGTTGCCACTTCAGTTGTATAAAAAAACTCTCAATACACGAGAAACAAGATGACACAAATCATCACATTATTAGGAGTTATGCAACGCACAAAAACATTACAAGTAATTAGACATCGCACGCAACAGATAGACACGTCGCAAACTTCACAAACGTGGTAATTCGCAGTAGGTACTGCACTCATCTGCAGTATGTAATATCGTGTAATATACTACTCGTAGATAGGTACTCCACATCAATAACAATGGTAAAGACAATGCCTAAAGACGTCAGACGCCGTTTTGGTGCAAGATTACAGCAATAAATAAAAATCTCGTAAAGAATAAAGAATGTAAATACTTTATGACAAACCTATTATTGTATGTATTTTTAGCCAAATGGTACATTTACCTACATTATTCGTTAAAACACGTTCACACTAGGTTTGCCATCTGTCATAGCTTAACTCAATAAATATCTGGTTATAAATAAATCATATTATATTAATAAAATATCTGATGGGTTTATATTTTAATTTTTTATTTTTTTATTTATTTTTTAACTATTTAGCGTCGAAACGAACATTGTGGAAGAGCGCGTTGAAGTCTTTTGTATGAAAAATTAAGATTTCGAAATAATGCGACAATTAAATTAAAACCTCAGATTGAAACTAACGTAACTGTTTGAATAGGAATAACAGCTGACTGGTTAGAAATTAAACTGTTCAAAATTTCGATAATTATTTTATTGAGACGCTGATTGAATTTTCTTTTTATTACAAACGAATAAAAATGTTTTTTTATGTTTACTAAAAGCATGGACGTGGTATGATTACAAGATACTTGACAGTAGTATTTGACGTCTTTAATTTCATTCCAAGTACCGTATCAAGCTCATAGTAAGTACATAAGTCAAACCCCACTATTAATAAAAATAAGAAATAAAAACAATACGATATTAAGTGTTTATAAAATACATAGTACATTAAACCAGGCAAATTATTTATACTTAGTTAGAATTTATTTTAAATTATTTTTGTTTATCAAATATCTAAGTAAAATAAATAAAGGGTTATAAATAGCCCGTCTTATTATAAAATTACGATAAAAAGTAGGTAACAACTCACGCTTTTGTAATAAGGATTCTTATCTCTTTTCTGCATCTATTATTAATTTCATCCCTAAAAGTTCAAATCAATTTTCTCCGCGGCAGTACTGTGTGCTTGAGGTAAAGCTAGTTATACAATACCCTCGTTAGCGGATCATCATCGCACTCATTATGTGTACAAGCTTAAACAAGATCATGGGAAAGATCGTACGACTCAAAACACAACAAAAATTTAGAGAATAGAGTTACAAATATTATTTTGTTTGAAGCGAATTTTCAAAACTAGCCTGACTGACTGGCTACTGTCTGATTGAGTGAGTGACTGACTATTCAAAATAATAATAAATAATAAATAAAATTCGTTTATTTCAGGCGTTGTAAATAATAATGTATCAACACCCATATTACATGAGATTCAAACATGGAAAACATAAAAACAAAAGCAAACAAAAATACCTGAATTAATGCTAACAACCTTCATAATCTATCTACTTACTTCCTACTTATTTAAACTTCGGCCTATCTCCATGTTGACATACCCTTTGACAGGGTTCATATGTGATACTACCACCTATTATATAACAACTGTAAATATACCAACCATATGAGAGCAATAAATAAATTGAGTATTGTGTACTGGTAAAATAAAATATTGTCAAAAGACATTGTCAGCCTTACCTACCAGTTAGTGGCAGTCTTACCATTTGGTGGCAGTCATTTTTTGTTTCGGTCCTACGAACAACGGTTTCGGTACAAATGGGAAGAAATCCAATGCTTGTAAATTGGATTGGGCAGGTAGTTTTACCGCGCGCGACGGTTAAATTACGCTCTTTTATAAATAAAATAAATAAAAATCATTTATTTCGGACACAGTTTATGGTATGGCATTTTTCTTGATGTCATAATGTCAAATTATACCCGATATTGCACTATAGTGTATATTTATTGACTTACCTCGTAATTTGTAAGACGCGTTTTATAGCAGTGTTCCGATCCTGAAAACAAAGAAAATATTTTGTAAACAAACTTTTTATAAAATAAGATCAGAAACATGCTATTATTTTTAACCGACTTCAAAAAAGGAGGTTATCAATTCGCCTGTATGTTTTTTTATTTTTATGTTACGATTTCTCCGCAAATTATTATGAATTGATTTTGATGATATTTTTTTGTATGTAAATAATACTTTAGAGGTTCCATACATTTTTTATCGAAATCGATGGGTTTGTGTCAAAATCCCCTTTGAAGATCCCCAGTATTTCATAAATAAATCATAACGTGACAATAACATCATCTCGTATCACCACAATAATTATTATATCGATTTTTTTTTAATTTGAAGTCGAATTTTGTTCTTTTCTAAAAATTAAGCGAGTTGACAAAATTAAATTTGTTTAGCTACAGATTGGTTAAATAGAGACTACGTCTTGAGATGGTAGTGGAGTAGTGCAGTGCCACGCCGAGCTTTAAAACATAAAGCTTTGGGTCACACTGCAACTGTTATAGTCAGGCGTGGATCTTAACTTAAGGCAAATGAAATGAAACATTTATTGTTTGTGAAACTAGGTGTAAGGGTACAGGTGGTAGATACGACTTAACTATCACTTGCTAGCACAAAACATACTTTTATTTCTTATTATTATAATACTTACACTTATTTCAAGCAAATAAATGATTGATCGAAATAATAAAAATAAAATTAAGTGTGTCGCCATAATTTGTGTGATTTGCACGACTTGGACTAGAATTTGTATCAAACGATGAAGACACTCATTGAATCTCAAAGCAGATAAAATAAAAGTCACAATTTGAATATTACCTCACTATTGTCACGAACAAAGAGTCGAACCTGCGACCTTTGCTCGACAAAGCTATTTCGTAAATATAACAACAACGTAATAATAGCTATAGAATATATACATATATATAAGATTTTAAAAAGCTTTTTTATAGAGTACAAGAGGCAGTGCGAAGCCGGGGCGGGTTGCTAGTAAAGTACAACAGTATTATTATCAGAGCGTTCCTGCCCCACTTCAAAAACACCATAACGTATTGCGCTACTTCCATTGCAGTAACAATAGCACATTCACCTATTCACACCATTCCACACCAGTTCTTATAGAGCTTTGAACAGCTTTATTTATTTTATGGGTATTGCTTCTTTGTTCTGGCGTTATGTGACGTTGACATAACTGAGGAATATACATCTAACTTCTAGTGTGCCGAAATAGTATGCATTTTGCAGTTAGCGTTTAAAAAAATACAAAAAGTACCTACTCATCTATTTTGGTACTACCAGCGGATCTCGACTGTCGTAAAGTTAGCCGTTTGTCATGAGCAAACACAATTTAATCTAAAAAAGCTCCTGCGCATCGATATATAGATCCTTAAACCCGCGGCAACAACAAAATGACTTCTTCTTTTTCTTTTATTTATGGCGTGGAGTCTATTAATTTATTGTTTGTACGATCTACAAATATTTGTTCCGGGTGTTCTGGGTATTTTCTATATATAATAAAAAAAATATCTATCTATGTATTGTATTAAATATATATCAGTCATCTAAGTAGTACCCATAATACAGCTCTGTTTAACAGCAGCTTACCTTGGGGCTAAATGATGCTGTGTGGATCGTCCAGCATTATTTATTTATTTATTATTGAGACATTTTTTTTCAGTCATCATCATCATATTTATTATAATCATTGCGTTACTGATTGATATTCATCACACAGTTTAAAGGGTAAGTCCAAGCCAAGTCTTAGAGAGCTGAAAGTTTTAGTGTTTGTTAACAAATCAATGCGGACAATGCAGTTCGTTTCACTTAGCAGGAAACCAGTTATTAAAGTTAAGTTGTCTAGACTATCAAAAACCAGATAAAATTTTGCAAGCAAATAATTTTAGGTACGCCTCTAATGTACCGTTTAAATAGCTAAACAAAACTATAATAAAATACGCATTTACAGCAATTAGCCGACAACGAAGCGTAAGTGCTTTCGGTTGATGGTCGCGCAGCTGGCATGCGATACTTTCACCGAGATCAGCGATTATTAAACTATTGTGTAATGAAATCTGCTTATTTGTGATGTTTCCTTCATTATTTTACGGTAATTTAGGCAGTTATCAAGCAAATTGTTTTAGACGAGACATTATGTAAGTTTAGAAAAATGCTCTGATTTTCTTTAAACAACAAAGTACTTGTATGGAGAGCAAAATGCTCTATTTTAATATAATATTCATTTCTTAGCGTAAGTATCTGCTTAGCAAACAAAAATATAAATGAATGGAAATCCTAGTGCCCACCTATATTAAAAATTATAATAGTACATTATGGTACTAGTGTGTAACATTGGTGATTACCGCTGAGGCGACATTGAGACCGGTGCCTTTATTACGTAAGTCTATTGCTGTCAAATTGCTGTCGATCGCTAGTCGATCACTTACGCGCTTATGGTACGCACTGTAGGTTTTTTTTTTTTAAACAACTGAAGTGGCAACCAAGCATACGGCCCAAAAGATGGTAAGCGGTTACCGCAGCCTATGGACGCTTGCAATACCACAGGTATCACTCGCTGGTTGCCACCTTGAGGCTAAGATCGAAAGCCTCATGTGCCAGTAATTTCACCGGAAACCATACCCTTCGCACCGGAACACAGCAATGCGAGCATTACTGCTTGGCGGCAGAAATAGGTATGGTGGTAGTCCTTCCCCAGACGAGCTCTATCATATAGGTGTGAAAAAGACGGCCAGATGCAACAACAAGTGATCGTTAGCGATAGACTTACTTAATCAGGGGGCCGAGCCGTAGGAGAGGGTCTTAAGATAGCCGAGGACGGCAATCATCAATACACACGTTTATCATACGACGTTTTTCAACACACTTGTAATTAAAATAACAAAAAAAACTCATAATAAATTAACAAAAAAAACCCTATAACTCACTAGTGAGTTATAGCAATGAAAAAGTCATAGTTTGATTATGGGTGTCATTCTGTGCCTAATTGCGATGACCATAGAGCTACTTTATAAGCAAGTGTGTTGAAAATATATTTAAATGCATAAATGCGTAGATAAAAAGCTCTTTCTTAGGCATACGTTCATAAAAAATAGTCATTTTGGCTGCTCTCTACAGTACAGTCTGTCTGTCTGTGTAATTCTCATAAATAACAATAAACTAAGATGACATTATCTTATAGCCACATCAACTAACAGAGGTTTATATCTTAATTATAATTATATAATAGTTAATACGTTTTCTTATTCTGTGGTTATGGTATATCTTATACAAAATTATTAATGATTAATAAGACCATAACTTATACAGTTAAGTAATTTTAAGTTTAATAATCCAATTAACATTTTGCGCATAAGTACTTAGTTTGAGAAGATTTCAAGATTCTTGTAAATAATTAGAGAGTACTTTACTGAGTATTTAGCGCATGATTAGACAAGTTTCGTGCAACATTTTGAAAATGCTAGAATTGTGTTATAATTGGCGAGTAAATGCCGTGATAATTGGATGCTTGTGTGTTAGGTCAAAGGGTCTATGTGTGAGTTAGACCTAACTCACACAGAGTTAGGTCTAAGTCATATGGGCCGTTAGTGAAATAGTTAAACACTTAAGAATGCAAACCTGCAATGGCCTATTTTTTTTTAATACAACTGAAGTGGCAACCAATCGTACGGCCCACAAGATGGTAAGCGGTTACCGTAGCCTATAGACGCTTGCAATACCAGAGGTGTCACTCGCGGGTTGCCACTTTGAGGCTAAGATCGAAAGCCTCATGTGCCAGTAATTTCACCGGAAACCATACCCTTCACACCGGAACACAGCAATGCGAGCATTACTGCTTGGCGGCAGAAATAGGTATGGTGGTAGTCCTTCCGCGGACGAGCTCTATCACAGAGAACTCTACTACTCTTACTCTTCGATAACATGTCAATAAGACTTTTATGTTATTTGTTTGTGTTCTAACCACATTTTTTTACGACTAAACCGATTTGGATGACGCTTGGAAAATTAATAGTTCTAAAACTGTAATAACTTTTTTATTTTTGATATTTTTTAGCAAGATATCATGGGAGCGGAGCCACGGTCAGACGCTTGTTGTACTTATTAAGCTGGCGCTGAGTAAACAATGCCCAACAATATTTATTTATATATATGGAAAACGAAGTGTAGGACGGCCCTCCACTCGATGGACCGATGACATTAAAGCGGTCGCAGGAAGTCTGTGGATGGTGAAGGCTCAAAATCGGTCGTCATGCCTTTGGGGGAGGCCTATGTCCAGCAGTGGACGTCTATCGTCTGATATGATGATGATGATTTATTTATATAACATGACAGCCTTCTAATGTTCTCACTGAAGGCCTACTCCCAACCGAGTGTGATTGGGTCCATAATATTGAATATTTAGAATTTTTAGTTCTTGGGCATCCGGTTTTCTCGCAATGTTATTCCTCCACCGTTTGGGAGCACTATTCTAATAGAAAAATCCATTGATACACGATTTGGTTTGAACCCACGACAGAAATGTTTTTTTACTTTATTTAATTAATTTTAATATAAAAACAATAATTATTTATTCATGTCATTGTACGTAATCTGACGGGTCGACCATGACATTTCCAAACTGTCCTTAAGTACAGGAGTAGGAAAGATCAATCTTGGTCCTTTCGCATTGTGACATTTGATACGCATTCTTGATACTCCAATTACAGCTTGCTGTGTTGAGTTGTATGTAAAGTAAATGTAAAGTTGTTATGATTTTATTAAGGCGATTATACGAGCAAGCGTAAGCTATCCCGTTCTGACTTCTAAATTAATATCAGGAAATAATTATGAGGTTTTTACAAAAAAATATGACATGTACCAATGGATTTGTGCGCAATGCCAATGCGGTGAAGGTGAAGGAAAACATTGTCAGGAAACCGGCATGTCCAAGAACTAAAAATTCGAGAGACATGTGCCATCCACCAATCCGCATTCGGCCCGCGTGGTGGATTAAAACCCAATCACTCGCTCGACAGTAGGCCAGTGTCCCAGCAATGGGAACATTAAAAGGCTGTCATGAATAATGAATGACGGTGGGAACCAGTGCGGTCAAGCGTGGCCTTGGAGTGGTGTCGTCCTCTCACTCAAGACGACATTATCCAACATACTCCTTTGATTACTTAAAGATCTTTGAATGGTGCCAGGAATCGCGCACCATTCAAAGTTCGAAATTCATTGCATTGGGTATTTGGTATCTTAATAAAGATGAGCCCAGTTGACCCCAAGAACAAGGTACAAGTATTTCATCATCATCATGACAGCCTTCTAATGTTCCCACTGCTGGGACACTGGCCTACTCTCAGGCGAGAGTGATTGGGTCTTAATCCACCACGCGGACCCAATGCGGATTGGTGGATGGCACATTTCTTTCGAATTTTTAGTTCTTGGACATGCCGGTTTCCTCACGATGTTTTCCTTCACCGTATGAGAGCACTGGCATTGCGCACATAAATTTTTCGAACAGAAAAATCCATTGGTGCACGACCGGGTTTGAACCCACGACCTTAGGATTGGAAGGCGGGGTCACTACCACTAGACCACCGGTGCTCTTACAAGTATTTAAACCTCTCTAATATAGTTCAGTGGAAGTCTCGCTCGAGTTACGTGAATGTAAGTGACCTTGCCGAATCGAGGTGGTCACGATGCGACTCTGATGGTACCAGATTGAGGTCATCCGTAAAATATCAGATTTATAGCTTGTGTACACTACAATTTCACGGGCGTGAGAATTATAGTTAGAAGAGATATAAGTTAAATTTATGGTGGAACTTTTAAAAACCGATGCAGTCACCTATTCATATAGTGACTATATCGGTCTTCAAAAACGTTGCTAATGTTGTAAAAGTTTCACCTTGCTGCTATATTTTAGCGTGTTATTTTCTCTATAAATAAAAATGAATTGCTGTGCGTTAGTCTCGCTAACACTCGACAACTTGAACGATTTCTCTAATTCTGGTCTTGAAATATTTGTAGGAGTCCAGCCCCCATACCATGAACTCTTAGAGCGATTCAAATTAGGAATTGTCAAAAAAATTTGTACCATGAAATTAATAATTATTAATTTTTAATTTGATTTTTTTTTGATTTGATTATTTTGAGCAATTCATTTTTATTTATAGAGAAGATAACACGCTGGAACTTAGTTTTTTTAATATAAGACTAGCTGATTACATGGTACAAATTTTTTTGACAATTCAGTTTAGGTCCTAATTTGAATCGCTCTAAGAGTTCATGGTAGGGGGGAAGGTTAAATGGTTAGAGAATAATTATAAAAAATAACGCGAGTAAAACCGCGCGGGTCAGCTAGTCTTATATTAAAAAAACTAAGTTCCAACGGACACATACTTGTTTTTAATACATACGTAGGTACACTTAGCTAAGTATTTTAACTTTTACAGAATTATAATATTATCAAATAAGCCTTTAATAAACACACGTGTATGAAAAAGCACAAATTGGTAGCCGGAAGTTAAAAACCAGTGCATTTAATCTAAATTACATCTTGTGGGAATAAGAAAATATTCACTGCAATCTCTTACCAAACTCACTAACTACAAAAGTATGAAAAACAAATGTCAAAGAAAATTGCCTTGCAAAACAGAATTGTAAACTTTATTGTGTGAGAAGTAAAGGTTAGTTTCAATTGTGTAAAGTGCAATTCATCTAATTTTAAGTAATTATAAGATGTGTAAGAGCACTGGTGGTCTAGTGGTAATTACCCTACCTTCCGATCTTGAGGCGTTGGTTCGAAACCAGTCGTAGTCAGGTAGGAGTCAAAGTCAAAAGACTTTTATTCAATAAAACCACAAGGATCACTTTGATACGTCTTACTAGGTGAATTTACGCTAGTTCCAGCAAGCAGTATTGCTTGCCGACATAAATAGGTACCCCGGACTAGCTCTACCACCAAGAACTCTAAATAGGTGATTTTGGAAGAATATAGGAATACTTATGAAAACATCGTGAGGAAACCGGCATGTCCAAGAACTAAAAATTCAAAAGACATGTGCCATCCACCAATCCACATTGGGTCCGCGTGGTGGATTAAGACCCAATCACTCTCAAGAGTAGGCCAGTGTCCCAACAGTGGGAACAACAACAAAAGGCTGCCATGATGAAGAATACTTATTCATATTTATACCCGCTTGGTTACGTGATAAACTTGGATATGGTATACGCTTCTTTAACAAAGTCCCAAGCGACATACAAAATTTATCAATTGGAAAATTTAAAAACTTAATTAAACAAAAACTGTTTCAAAAAGCTTACTATAAAATAACCGATTACCTAGATGATAAAAAAGCTTGGGACGAATGTGCTCCAACTCTACTCGGCATCCATAACAATAGCAAGGGTCATGCCAAAAAAGCGATAGGAACCCAGCCGGTGTTGTTGTCAGTTCTTTTACGGCATAGGCGCGCATTGGAACTGGTGTAAATGTTCCTAGCTTGTAAGACATTTCAAAGTGATCCTTGTGATTCTATTGAAATAAATATTTTTTTATTTTGATTTTGATTTTGGACCCAAATCCACCCCCCGAGACGAATGGTCTATTATGTCACAAAATTAGCAAGTGAACTCGCTTAAAAATGCACTTTAATATTACATAACTCACATTGTTTTTTACAACGTGCATCAGAAATAAATTGTCCAAGACCAAATGTCCGCTTGTTGACGCAAACCGTGTTATTATATACTATTTTTATACGATTATATACTTGGAACATGGAGATTGAATTTTATAGGCACACGATTCTGTATTTCCGGTCTCTTATGTATTATTTCCTTCTGAGCGTGATAGCTGACACAGTTCAAAGCCGCTGTGCACTGTGCACTCTCACCGAGGCAGACCGAGACAGGGCGAGCGCGAGAGTACATGGTAGCGCTCGCCCTGTCTCGGCTTGTCTTGGTGTTCATTACATTCATTTATTTATTTTACAATCGTGTCTGAAAATATATATAATATAATAATAATTCAAATTAAGAATATTTTTTTTTAACATGCAATATACTGAAACATAAAAGAAACAAATAAGAAGAGAAAAACTAATATTTAAAAAAAAAGTAATTTGTTTTTATTACTTTCTGATCCGCGCGGTATCACTCGCGTTTTTCTAAGCTTTTAAACCTTCCCGGACTTCCATAAATATTTCAAGACTAAAATTATCCAAATCTGTCCAGCCATTCTCGAGTTTTAGCGAGATTAACTCACAGCAATCTATTTTTATTATAGGAGAGAAGATTATCGACTCCACCTATGTCGCCGACTCTACTGTCGTGTCGAGCCGTCATGTCAACCACCTGAAGATGTGTCGGTGAACTGCCCTCCTGCGCATGCGCACTGCGTGTCTTTCAACGAACATAATAAATGCCCACATTTTGTGCGGTTACGTCGTCTACTTGCGTCTTCAACTTTCAATTTATCTTGCACATGCACCAGAGGAAAACGCAAGTTGTGTACGGGAATCTATCGCTACGTGCGTCAAATGCATGCGTCATATAAGACGAAAACGAAAGTGCAAGGATTTGACCGACCGTGTTCGAACCCACGACCTTAAGATCGGAAGGCGAGGTCACTACTACTTACTACTATACAACCAGTACTCTATTTATTATTATTGGATAATTATTTGAATTGACTTTTGCTCTAGAGAGAAACGAAAATACATAATACAAATTATGTTTGGTCAGGCGCTATAGCGGGCCGAACCTGGATGAGATTAGCACAGGACCGAGGGGTGTGGCACATACAAAGGGAGGCCTATACCCAGCAGTGGGTGAAATCGGGCTGTGGATGATGATGATGATGAGGCACTATAGCCATTAGCGATGGATGGACCTACAATGCAAGTAAATAACTGACCTCACAGTTTAGTCTAGGGATGGGTAATTACCTAATGTTAATGGTAAATTACCTACAAGTAATTTGGACCTCACAGTTTAGTAGTAGCTCTGTCTTATTTTGCTGTAGGTTCGATTCCCTTCAAGGACAAACCTTTGTGTTTTATTACAAAAATTTTAGCCAAATGGCGCTGTAATCAATAAAATATTCACCAAATTTATTATATAGTTAGAGTAAGTGTAGGTACCGAATTCTAACCATAAAGTCCACTTCGTTCCTTAACTTGTGGTATTTAAATAAACAAATCTAAGGTAATTACGAAAATTAAGTTCACAAGTTGAGTAATAACGTAATAAGATACATTTCAAATAAAGTTATTTAAAACCGATTATGCTTTTGATAATGTTCCCATTTTTTTGAACACCACACTTGGTACGTACGCTAAACGCCGTTCAGTACAGTAGTAGTTGGATGGGTGACCGTGTCAAGTTTCTCACCACTTTACCATAACAGTTGTAGTGTCTGTTGTAACATGTAAGCCCCGCTGGCTGGAGAATTTTGAGATATTATAAACTATTTTTCAACACACTTGCTTATAAAGTGGCTCTATGGTCATCGCAATTAGGCACAGAATGACACCCATAATCAAACTATGACTTTTTCATTGCTATATACTCACTAGTGAGTTATAGATTTGTTTTTGTTATTTTATTATGAGTTTTTTTTGTTATTTTATTCACAAGTGTGTTGAAAAACGTCGTATGATACACGTGTGTATTGATGATTACCGTCCTCGGCTATCTCAATGGCGCCTCAGCGGTAATTACCAATGTTACACACTAGTACCATAATGTACTATAATATGTTAGAACTGCTAGGAAGCAAAATATCTTCACCAACATGGCTAGTTGTCCACTACGCCATAGAGATTCATAATAGTCCATACATCGCAACACCATTAGCATAACCCAATGACCAGCTTGGTACTATAATGATCATGACAGTATAATCTACATAACATTTATGATATAGTAGTAAGTTGTTTGTCATAGAGCTCACCCGGATCAGTTCTACCACCACACCTGTTTATGCCGCCAAGCAGTAATGCTTGCATTGTTGTGTTTCGGTTTGTAGGGTATCGTTACAATAATAGATTTAATCGACGGAATTCTAGGGTTCATATAATTTAAAACCAAATCACATAGCTTAGAGATAATGGTTATAAATTTTATATTATTACAAGATTAGACACATTAAACCTTAATTTAATTTATGATATTATATAAGAATAGATACCATAGATAAAGAGCATTCTATAATAAATTATCGGGTTCTAGTCACTATGGTAGAAAGAAAGTTTGAATCATTGTCTTCAACATTTCAACACGCTGCTATCAAATTCAGCACATCTCAACAAATTGATGAACTCAGAAACAATACGAGCACAGATCATCAGATAGAACATGCTACTGACGTAACCACCTGCCTACAGTACTCGGCCGTGGCTATGGCACATGGAATAGTGCACCTAGTCAGCACAGCCCCCATACCATGAACTCTTAAAGCAATTCAAATTAGGACCTAAACTGAATTGTCAGAAAAATGTGTACCATGATTTCAATAATTATTAATTTCATGGTACAAAATTTTTTGACAATTCTGTTTAGTTCCACATTTGAATCGCTCTAAGAGTTCATGGTACGGGGGCAGGTGCCACTTCGAAAGAGCCGCTTGCAGTAAACGCATTGCTCAATTGCATTGTTTTTACAGAGCATTGTTTTATCAGTGTCATTGACCCTCCTGTCGTCTGAAACCAGTCGTTCACTAATGGATTTTCTATTATACAAAAATATAACGCCACCGGCATATCCAAAACTAATCATTCCAAAAATATTTGCCATCTGCGCAATAACTCACGCTCGAGAGAGGGCTGAGCTCTTAGAGCCAATCAGTGCGATGTCGTAGATGTGTGCCACAACAGAAGCCGGCAACTGTACTACCATTATTTGGCTTGCTCTAACTAAATGACCTTTCGTAGATATAAATTAGCTTATAAAACTAAGAAAAACAGTGAATATGAAGTCATTATCATGATACGTACTTATATATATTGTATTGACATTTTGATTGACATGTATTTAATTTTGTTAGACCTAAGATAATGTATTTAATTATGATTTTTAATGTTTAATGTTTTAATTTTGTTTTTAATTTATTTGATTTTTGTTTTTATGTTATTAGTATTGTAATTAATTTTAATAATTAGTGTAATTGGTTATGCACCGTTCTAGTTAAATAAATAAATAAATATAGACCAGCAAAGTATTTCACAGCATCTCCCATAACTTTAAAGAAGTGCGGGGCGTGTGTGTAAAGTATTTATCCTACCTAATACCTAGTATTATGTTATCTGTACTAATACTAATCCTATACTACTAATATTGTAAGAGTAGTAGAGTTCTCTGTGATAGAGCTCGTCCGGGGAAGGACTACCACCATAACTATTTCTGCCGCCAAGCAGTAATGCTCGCATTGCTGTGTTCCGGTGCGAAGGGTATGGTTTTCGGTGTAATTACTGGCACATGAGGCTTTCGATCTTAGCCTCAAGGTGGCAACCCGCGAGTGATACCTCTGGTATTGCAAGCGTCCATAGGCTGCGGTAACCGCTTACCATATTGTGGGCCGTACGCTTGGTTGCCACTTCAGTTGTGTAAAAAAAAAATGTAAATGCGAAAGTCTCTGTCTGTGTGTGTGAATGTTTGTTACCACGTATCACCGTGAAGACTTAACTGATTGTAATGAAATTTAGAATGTAGATGGCTTAAGTCCTGGAATAACACATAGGCTACTTTTTATTCTGAAAAAAAATACTGTTCCTGTGGGATAGCATACAAACTGCAAAACCGCGAGTGAAACCGTGCGGGTCAGCTCATTCGAAATAACTTTTTACATTTTTGTGTGTAAATTAGTGTCGTGTTAAGTTAAACTATTAAAAAGTAAGAATTTTTTATATAGATCAAAAATGGAATAGGTACCTAATAAAAGTGAAATATTGTGATGAATATAAATAATTATTAACTTAATGCATTTCGAATTATTTAGGCATACTTATTGTGATTTTATTGCGATAGAAGTAGAATCACACACTCGACTTTTACTACTTTTATGTAATAATAAAAAAATTGCGCTTGCGTGTTTGTAAATAATACTAATATTGTTATTGTATACGTTAATTTTGCTCCGCGAGTCAGTCACGCGTACATTTGTGTCATTTTTAGGACATCAACGCGTTTGGTCAGCGCTCGTTTCAATCAACAATTGTTGTTTTCCGTTTCAGAAATACTTTTATGTAGGTAATAAAACTTAAAATATAAAAACAAAAGGAGAACCAAATTAATACTTAAATGATCAATTGGATTAGGTACCTATTTATAACGTAGTTATTCTATTATAAACTAGCGACCCGTCCCGGCTTTGCACGGGTGGTTAAACGATCATACATTTAACCTTCCTCTTGAATCTCTATTAAATAATCTATCTATTAATAAAACCGCATTACAATCATTTGCGTAGTTTGAAGCGACTTAAACTATGTAAAGATTATTTATTACATTAGGGCTAAATAACAATGTGTTTATGCAATATTTAAGTAATATTTATGATTAATACATTATAGTAGAACAATGTAAATTATTATTCATGTAACATTGTAAGTATGTTTACTAAAATTATGAACATAAAGTGCATGCGTGAGTGATTGTGCCTGCGCAGGCGCAACCCAAGGATACATTATGTAGGTACATAATGTCACTGCAATAATGTAAACAACAACGCTTCCTGACTAAACGAGATGTGAAAAACAATATGCAGTTGTTGAATTTTTCGTTCCTGCTTTCGTAATTTACCTCTATACCAAACCAGTTATTCAGAATGCCTACGTAATTCAAGGTCCTAATTTTATAACTTCACTATTTTTATTATATATTAATATAAAACAAAGTCGTCTGTCCCTCTGTATATATGTACGCTTAGATCATAAGAACTATACAACAAATTTTAATGCGGTTTTCATTATTAGATAAGAGTGATTCAAGCCGCGGGTAACAGCTATAAGCGTAATATTTTTTATTCTCGAAATCCTTAATTCTCTAAAACCACTCCTACTACACTACTAATGAATAGAATGACAGAAAAACTAAAGTTAATAAAGTCTTTGATACTTAGGTAGTTTTGTTTTTTATGTCAGCAAATTACGATTTCGTATTTTTTATTCATACTTATAGTTCTCTCGGCGGATCTAGGCTTCCGTGGAGTTATCGGTTTGTGATAAGCAAAGACAATTTAGTTAGAAAAAGCTCCATTGCGCATCGAAACAGCTAACTTCACGGAAGCCTAGATCCGCCGAGAAAACTATACCGTGTAAATAAAGTAATGCGTAGAACCCAACTAATTTGTAATTGTTAAATTAATAGACTTAAGTACAAAATAAACACGACCAATTCTCAGTAAAATCCATTTAATACCATTGTGAAACATGGACCATTTCAAATATTTATGTAAAAGAATAAAGTAATTAATGTAATCACTTACCCTAAATCAGACCTTCTCACAGAGAACTTAGACACAATTAAGTGAATTAAGTTATGTCACATGTCACACGAGAATACTTTATTTTTGTTGACTTTCAAATAGTTTAATTGTGCTTGAAAATGCGGCTAAGGTTGGATTCAACCAAGCTGGATTAAGCACTATTTTCCGAATATATCGTAGTTATTCGGGAGTAAACTGACAGTGTATTTTATATTTGTTCCGGGTGTTCTGAAAGTACGAGCTGTCACTCAACTGCAAAAAGGTGACAGACCGCACAAAAAAACTAGGTGACAGATGGGAATAATCCGTATTTTCTATGTATAATAAAAGGAGAGTTTCTTCGGTCATTTTGCCGGTACGACATGTTCCTCCCATTTTAATTGTTTTTCTTGAGTTTTTTTGAGTTTTATTGTGTAAATTTGGTGGCAGTGTAACCAATACGACTCGTAGTCTTGGCACAAGTGCAAGTGATTGAAATGGAAGGGTGATGTTGGTTTGTAATTTGGTCGAAGATTCTTCTAGAAAATTTTGAAAGGACGCCATAATTTATTTCAAAATGTTGTTCGTCAAATTCAAAATTCGAACTTGTTCGCCTTTTATGTATACCTACGTCGACACTACTTGAGACTGGCAATATTGTCGAAACAGATAGACTGCCATTTAAAAAAAGGAAAAAAAAAAAATGTCTTTGCTTAAATAATGTGGAGAGCTCGCCAGCAAAGTTAAGCACTGTTCAGCGGGACATTTGGATGGGTGACTGCCAGTGGCACTTTCAACTGGGCGCTTCCGTGGTGCGACCACGGTGCGGTGAATCTTCGACCAAATTACAAACCAACATCACTCTTCCATTTCAATCACTTACACTTGTACCAAGACTACGAGTCGTATTGGTTACACTGCCACCAAATTTACACAATAAAACTTAAAATAACTCGAGAAAAACAATTAAAATGGGAGGAACATGTCTTACCGGCAAAATGACCGAAGAAACTCTACCGCAATGACATTTGTTTCTAATATTGTTATAATGAGTATTTCAACATGAAGACGATTCTAATGTCCTAGTTATTCGAGCAGGTAATTGCTGTTGCTAAGATACTTAGTTTAAAACTCTACATTAGATTAGAAGCATTAGGCACTATTCGTTTTTTTTTATATTTTTTAAACCAGGATTGCTAAATAATGGATGAGTATAATTACTTTTGTGTTATAGTTTTGAAAAAATTGTGTCACTATGGTGTCTTTTGCTTATTGTCAACGCATTATAGAGCCACACAAAATTAAGTAGAGAATAGTTTTTTTATATATAGTTCGCAAGGCGGATCTCGGCAGTAGTGAAGTTAGCCGTTTCGATGCGCAATGGAGCTTATTCGAACTAAATTGTATTTGCGCATCACAAACGGCTAATTTCACGGAAGCCTACATCCGCCGTGCGAACTATACTTAATTATATTTATTGCATAGCTTTTAACTTCTTGTTCAATTTGAAAGAACAAAGAACTTTAAAGTAAACTTACGAACCTAACAATAAGTACAGGTTTTACTTGCACATACATATTTATAGTTTTAACTGTTTCTTTGGTGTAACAATAAACATGTATCTATCTTTACCTACGTTTATTTTATTTTATTTATTCGGGATAACAAACAGTTATACATTTATGGTTGAGTAAATGGTAGATTAATATATAACCAACAGCGTTATCCACAACTTACATATAAATATAACATACTTTGTATGTATATTACTTATAATTGTAAATTTTAATTACATTGTAGGTATCAGGTGTCAAAGCTCAGTTCCTATATTGTATAACGGATTCATAACTGGAGTACAAAAAGACGTGTCGTCTCACAATGCTGTCCCACGGTGGATAAGCGATATATATCTTACGCAAACTCCACGTAGTACGTCTATCTAATTATACTCGAGGTTTTTCTAAACTTTGGACAATAGGTTTAATGGTGATAATGATTTGTGGTAAGTGTCTAGCAAAAAAAAATATAAACAGTATTTATGTGAGATTAGTACACTATGAAAGAGATAGTACATATTTTATGATAGTACACTCAGAAAATACCATATACTTAGGTACATGAGTATGGAAAATCTCATTCATGAGATAAACTATCATATAAGCGACTCATTTTTGGTTTCCTTTTTCATCTTTTTAATTTAATTCTTATGTCGCTGAAGAAAGACGATGACATATTAGAAAAACACATCAGATACAATAAACATTTATAATATGACCCGGCTCTATAACTTACGTATAAACCTTCGCTTTGAATCAATCTATCTATTGATGAATCCGCATTAAAATCCTTTACGTAGGCGTACATAAATACATACAGAGGAATAGACGTAAACGAGGCGAAGCGGTTTTGTTTTATAGAAAAGATTACAAATAAGGCCCTTAGTCCCTCCATTACGAATTACGATACTCGCAAGAGAAGATACTGTCGCCTCAGTTACGAGATTGGCCAAAAATGCTTGATTGTCAGTTTGTCCGGTTATTTTGTGTTCTCGCCTACAGGTCGCAATTTTTAACCAATCTGGTTGAAACTTGGTATACAGGTTCTATGACTTTATAGAATTTGATTGTCGTCGGGGATTTTTGATAGGGGGCGTACTTCCTCCAAAAAGGGACAAAAGGGGGGCTGCTGAATATCTCAGCTTAATGTGATTTGTCAATCCGTATCGTAATGTAAGAAGGGCCAGAGTTAACTCAGTCAAAAGTATTACAAAATATTGGCGACCAGATTATTATCTCTATTCTCGCATTGTCATAACAAGGTAACTCTAGATACTTGTGAAAAATATAACAATTAGACATAATACTATTGTCTAGTCGCAGTGGAGTGAGAGGAGATATGATAAAGGTTATGTAAAATGTTGGTCAGAGCTCAGAGGTCAAAAACATTGAAATTAATGAAACAAAGTTACTAGAAAAGTGCTAATGTTATTATACTTCAAAATAAACAAAACTGTTCAATAGTAAGTTTTTTCGTAATGATAAACAAAGTAAAAATTTTAGTTTAAACAAATATAAATATTTTTTTTTTATACATTGTGTTTTTTGTTTTTCATGAAAATGAAAATAAGAAGTTTAGAAACGTATTTACGTATGTACCTACATGTATTTTAGTTGCTTTTATGATGATTTTGATTCTCCTGTAGCATAGTTTTATTATAAAAATAATAATAATAATGTATCTTACCCTCAGCGGCCGATGTCTAACTTGCTGTTATCAACTCTATAACGAACGTTCACATTCAAAAACCAAAACTATTGCGAGTTTCAAGCTTTCAGATCAAACCAACCCTTACTCTAAAACTGAACAATTTAAAACGTAAATCAACAATTTTATAGATTGAAAAAATTCAGAAAACAATATCTAAATAATATTTGTATTTTTTACATTTTAAAATGTTAATTCCAGAGTAAGAGGGTTAAGAAGTACCGAAGAGCACGCGTAGATGCGCTCGCGTCGCGGACGATGACTGGCGGCTGCGCGGGCGCATCGCGAAGGTAGCCCGGTGGGGCGGGGTGGTTGGCCAATGATGGTGACCTGGGAGATAGCTACTCATGCTGGATCGGTAAAGGTTTTAGGTGACGATGTCATGTTGATGTTCAGGCGTGACTGCCGACCTTGATGTGTTAATTTATGAGCTCGGTCGCGCGGGGGGCGAGTTGGTTGCGGGTTCAATTCCCGCTGACAATCACTCAGCTAAGAGATGAGATATCACTTGCGCGTTCTCACTTCAAAACGTAGATTTAAAGTCTTAACTGCCTTTAATTTCGCCGGAAACCACCGAACCGGAACACAGAAATGCGAGCATTATTGCTTTGCGGCAGATGCTGGTAGTTCTTCCCCGGACGAGCTCTATCACATAGAACTCACTACTCTTCAGTCTTCAATGGACGTAACTTGTCGATCATGTATTATTTCAATTTAAATCTTGTGAGATTTAAATTGAAATAATAGGATAATAGGATGCAGTATGTATGTCTGGTGACTCTAAAAATAACTATTGAAAGGCTCTACTTTTATGGGAGTCGTAGAGTACATTAATATTTTGTTTTTGTTTTTATGGTTTTCTGTACAAACACAAATAGTTGTGCTAATAACCGTGAGAATGAAAACAATTAGATGCTCCATACATGGGCCTGGTAAACAAGCGCAATGTTTTGGCAAATGAAAGTCTGCGAATTTCAGTGGGCGTTCCTTCTAATAAAGATTTATGTTATACCAGCTGCAGCCTTCGAATTCACTTGCGGAATTCACCATCAATATAAAAAAATGATAAAGTAAGTTCGTATTGAGTTAGTGGCCAATAACTCTGGTGATAGAGTTTCTAGGCCTCCCGCAAGCCTCTGTCATGGCCTAACAACTTTGAAAAGCCGCGGAGCGGTCAGTTGCAATTCCAAATGATGACTACGCGGAACAGTGCTTAACTTCGTTGATCTGTTAAAAAACAAATAGGCCAGCTACGTCACGAGCGCTCCAAAAAAAAAAGATTAGATTGGTAAACGCTGTTTTTTCCAGGATAAAATATGCTATGTGTTAATCCAGGTCAATGTTTACTATACCCTTAGTTACCTTTGGCCTCTTTGTTTGGCCGCTAAAGAGTTGTGTGGAAACATACAGACACCAAGCTTTCGCATTTATAGTATCTATTAGTGCGGTGTATGATGTATCTACGTAAACTATAGTGAATGTAATTGGTAGATGACATAACTTTACTTTCTAGGATGCAGAATTGGGCTTTTGAATCTAAATTTCATACGACTATTTCGATCCAAAAACTCTAAAAAAAAATTTAAAAAAGCCTTAATTATTGCTGCATTAAAGTAAAAGTTGAAAGTGGTTCAGGTAACATAGTGGTATACTAAAACTTAACTAAAACCACTCGGCGGGTTCCTTCTCTAAAAGTTTCCATTTTTTCCTATCTTTTGCTTCCTTTGTCCATGACTTGCCTGCTATCTCGGCTATCTTTCTGTGGTCTACCTCTTTTATATAGGCTCAATATATTTCTTGAAAAATGATTCGATTCTACATAAAAATTAACAAAATGCTTAAAAACTTACTTATAATATATTATAAATGCGTTGGTATTCTATGTAAGTATCTATTATTAAAATTATTTAAATATTTAAAGTATTTTCTTGTGATATGCGTCGAACTAATCTACCGTACAACAGCTTATAAATTCCTTGTTCTTATGTCACTATACAAAGGCGATGATAGACTGAGGTTTTTTCTTCTTTAAGTTTATGGCGTCTGTGGCCTAACAGAGGTTTAATTGACCGAGCGAGCGAAGTGAGCGAAGCGTCTCAGTTCCGAGATTGACCAAAATGATTTTGGTTGTCAGTTTGTCCGGTCATTTTGTGTTCTCGCCTACAGGTCGCATTTTTTAACCAATCTGGTTGAAACTTGGTATACAGGTTTTATGACTTTATAGAATTTGATTGTCGTCGGATATTTTTAATAGGCGGCGTACTTTCTCCAAGAAAGGACAAAAAGGGGGCTGCTGAATATCTCCGCCTAATGTGATTTGATTTCGATGATTTTTATTTTATTTGAAAGGTAAGTATTAACTTTAAGTTTGTCTGATATTTGGTGAAGATCTGATGAGGATCTTCAGCGTGATGAGTAAAATAGTTCCTCAAAATGCAATATGTTTACTTTCAAAGCTCACTTTACAAACTTGTGCTTGCGAGGTCTACTGTTCGGAGTACTGCTAGTTAAAGTATGATTATGGCTCTGTGAGTTTTCCTTGTCAATAAGTATGTTAGCAGGTGTCATAATAACGAAAACAGATACCTAAAAAGCCTGCGAAACCGAATGGCTACAAATGATGCATCTTCCACGCGAATGCATTAGGTCCCCAAGGTCGCGAGGATCAAGTTACCGAATGACATAGACAATCGCAAAACGAACAGCTAACTAACGAATTCGTAAAGCGCCCTACCGACTAACTACGTATGCGAAGCTGAGCTTGACTAATTCAAAATCTAAATCGTTGCTTGGCGGTACTGAGTGTACTGACTCTACCAGTAGGTAGAGTCAGTACACTCAGTACCGCAGTAAGTACTCAGTAAGTATACTGCCTGCTTCTTCTTTATTTATGGCTTCTGTGTGTAAATTTATTTTATTTTCGCTTATCAAGACAAACAACATTTTTTTTTCTTTTTTTCCAGCACAATACTTACACTATAGTTCATTTTTTTTTAATCCTGTCGACCGTAACTGAATATAATAATGGATAATGGGACTATACCCTATAATGTACAGTTGTAGGTAGATTAAGTACTACAGGTTGTACGTTATTTTTAACTCGAACAAATATATAATTTATGTGTGATACATTATTATGTCAGTGGGAATGTTTTTTTTATTTATAAATGCTGCCGGATGTCAGTGATGATCGATGATTGATCTTTTGGATATTGGATGTGATGGGATTGGGAAGGAACCAACTAAACTATGCTCGCTCGGCGCGGTATACAATCTCTTAGCGTTTTCGCAAGTTAGCGCAATTTATTTGCGCTGGAGTGCCATCTCGTGCCATGATGCGTGCCGGAAGCACTTTGCCAGACCATTGATTAGATAGGTAGGTAGGTTAGGTACGTCGTTCGAGTAAGTATGTACCTAATGGTATAAGTAGTTTGCGAAATGGCTAACGCACGGCAACGCATTTCTTTTTGTTATTTATCTCTGAGTGTGGGTGGATCCGCTGAGAAGTGCTGGTTCGATAAAAATCAAGACGAACTTTCGAACGAAAAAGTAGTTAGTTAATTTTTAGACAGGGTTTTAGGTCGGGTCAGCGCGGCCCGTCTCGATTTCTAACAAGGATAACTAATAATTGACCAAATAATCTTTATCGATGTACTCGAGATTTTAGCACAAGATGTAAGAAAAAAAAGGTGAGTAGGATGTATATTTTTTATATGTGGAACCTATTCCTTGAATATCATGCGCTAATAATAAAAAAACCCTGTAAAAGCGAGACTTGAACCCGCTACCATCCGCTTGGTATGCGGATGCTCTACCAGTTTTTAATTCGCACAAATCAAATTAAATTCAGTTTAGTAGTAAATTAATCATGAAATCTAAAATGCAATGCAATGCAAATGGGGTATCGTACTCTACCTCAAATGAGGTTACCTCGATGTTCATTATCTCGATGTCTCTACCTCGACAGTACGTTTCGTCGAAGGGTCGTTAATCCGAACGATCGTTAGCTTGAATGGTTTCTACATCGAAGGTACGTTTCGTCGAAGGGTCGTTACCGCGAACGATCGTTACCTCGAATGGTTTATACCTCGAAGGTACGTTTCGTCGAAGGGTCGTTACCTCGAACGATCGTTACCTCGAATGGTTTCTACCTCGAAGGTACGTTTCGTCGAAGGGTCGTTACCTCGAACGATCGTTACCTCGAATGGTTTCTACTTTGAAGGTACATTTCGTCGATGGGCACCGAGCTCGTCATCACGAGATGTTTAGCAAAACTAATATAGAATTACAACAATACCGGTATTTAAAACAAAGTCGCTTTTCGCTGTCTGTCCGTATTAGTATTCTGCAACGGATTTTGATGCTGTTTTTTTAACAGATAGAGTGATTCAAGAGGAAGGTTTGTATGTATCCGTGCAAAGCATGGGCGGGTCGCTAGTTATATAAATACAACATTGCAATAGCATAACTAATAGATATCTTTCTTAGTACCTTTACAATATAGACGTGTTGCAAGCGAGCGATGATCATCAGATCTATTGTGTCTAGTGTGTTCCGTCACCACGCTTCACTCAATAGAGTCGACCACTGACTTATACGAACTTACTTACTATTCTCTATTGAGTAAGTTAACTCAATAGCAACCATCGGTGATGTAGTATTGAAAACTTGTATTAAACGTCTCGCCGATTTCGTTCGCGACAGTTATTTTTGGGTATTAATACCCGCTCACCCCCACATCTCGTCCCCACTGGGGACGTGGTTTAGTGGTTCAGTTTATCGGTGATATGATAACTCAGTTCAGAACAATTACCGATATAAAGCTGTAGGCCAACCATGACACCTAAATTCCAAAGTTTAGGGTTGAAATTTCGTGTAATTTGTAATATCTCAATAATTCCGCTATAGGTCCCAAAGTTGCCTGATACGGTAGACATAAATAAATAAATAAATAAATAAATAATGCTGGACAATCCACACAGCATCATCTAGCCCCAAGGTAAGACAGAGCTGTATTATGGGTACTAGATGACTGATATATATTTAATACAATACAATACATATATAGATAATTTTTATTATATATAGAAAATACCCAGAACACCCGGAACAAATATTTGTAGATCGTACAAACATTTGTCCCGAGGCGGGAATCGAACCCGCCACCTCCGCGTCGCAGGCGGACCTGTGCCCGCTGCGCCACATCGGTCGTCAAAAAGTATGAAACTTCGTGGTAATAGTTTACTACAGTTTTTCGTTCGCTTTTCATTCGGCTCCTTAGGGACAGAAATTTTCATAGTAAGCCAGTAGAGCCATGATAACTGTTACGATATATCGTTTTAGCTCGCAAAGTTGAACCAATGACCTATACCACAATAAAGATAGTCCACTGAATAGGGGAGAGAAATGATAGATCGATTCCATATACTTCAATACATCAGTTAGCTCAATGCACTTTAATGAAACTGTTGCGTAATGAAACAGGCATGCTCAGTCGCGATGTGGACAGTGCCAGTTATAGAAGCGAGAGGTAGTGGGATCGATTCCCAGTCGTTTTATTTGATTATAGGACTAATGTTGGACAGCAGCTGCAAATATTTGTTATGGGTATTCGTACAGTAGTACTTATATTAAAACTGTCAAAACAACACAATCGACCCCCACTTCCGATACCAGGGGCCCAACCATGAACTCTTATAGCGATTCATTTTTTTTTTTTTTTTTTATACAACTGAAGTGGCAACCAAGCGTACGGCCCACAAGATGGTAAGCGGTTACCGCAGCCTATGAACGATTGAAATACCAGAGGTATCACTCGCGGGTTGCCACCTTGAGGCTAAGATCGAAAGCCTCATGTGCCAGTAATTTCACCGGAAACCATACCCTTCACACCGGAACACAGCAATGCGAGCATTACTGCTTGGCGGCTCTTATAGCGATTCAAATGAAGACCTAAACTAAATTGTCAAAAATTTTTGTACCATAACATCAATTAGACAATCATGTCATGGTATAACATTTTTTGACAATTTAGTTTAGGTCTTCATTTGAATCGCTATAAAAGTTCATGGTTGGGCCCTAGGTCGTGGGTTTAAAACTCGGTCATGCACCAGAAGATTTTGCAATCGAAAATATATACTATTTACATAATAGTACACAGGTTCTACTTATACCTGAGCACCTAAGTAATGTACCATGTGGGAAATAAAATTGCTGTATGTACCACACAAAGTGTAGCGAATTTTGAATTTTCATTACTCAATTTCGCATCAGGCAATTTTTTTCCCACGTTCGAGGACTTCTGTGGTGTGATGGTTGAGAGCTTGAGGCAGTGCGTGTTTGATTCTTGCGAGTCGTGTGTGTACACATTCTGCAAATATTTATTACCAAAATTTTAGTAAGCAAAATATTGTTAGTTTTTTTCTCAAATATATTTTAAATTACTGACCAACGTCTTCTTGAGATGTTTAAGCGCCGTGTAGTAGTAGTAGTAGGTTAAGAGTAGTAGAGTTATTTCTGATAGAGCTCGTCCGGGGGAGGACTACCACCATACCTATTTCTGCCGTGTTCTGGTCAGGCACTGAGACTTTCGATCTACGTCTCAGGGTGATACCTCTAGTATTGCAAGCGCCCCTAGGCTGCGGTAACCGCTTACCATCTTGTGGGCCGTAAGCTTTGTTGCCACGTTAGTTGTATAAAAAAAAGGGGGCGTAAATGCGGAGATAATGCGTTTTTTTTTTTTACCACAGTGGCAACCAAGCGTCCGGCCCACTTGATTGTCAGCGGTTACCGTAGCCTATGTACGCATGCAACCTCATAGATATCACTTGCGTGTTACCACCCTGAGACGTTAGATAGTAAGCCTCATGTGAAGTAACGACACGCACATTTCTAGCACCAGTCTTCCGTACCTCACGCAACCCCCGCGCATTTCACGCCCGCACCTACGAGGTAAGTTAAGATATTCCAAAGATATCTCGTGGCATTAACGCGCAACACACACAGCGGGCGGGCGCGGGTCGGGTCAGATCCGCCGCGGGTGTTTTTTGTTTAAATTTGTATGGACGACAAGGATGCATCACACTGAACGCGGGAGCGGCTGCCGCGCTTCACCCGACCCGCGCCCGCGTTCAGTGTGTTGTCACCCTTGACGTCAGTATAAATACAACAAAAAACACCCGCGGCACATCTGCCGTGGTCCCGCGCCCGCGTTCTGTGTGTGTTGCGCTTTAAACACCTACATAATTAAGTTGCCCTTATTAATTCCACCGAACAAACGAACCCACGTTTGAATTGCAAAAATGACAGACAGACGACAGGCCGTCAGCGTTGATTGCCCATATCTAATAATAAACAGCCCGTCCGTCTATCTGCCCTTGAACTATTGAGACATACATTGTGTAAGCTTTCTTTGTCCATTTATACACCTCTGTTTACAGCCTAATAAAATAAATAACTAAAAGGTTTTGTCTATTGCATTGCAAAGAGTTAAGTTCGCGTGATCGGTCGTACCGTATAAGATCTAGGTGTCACTAATACTGAAGAAACGAATGGTGACCCGTTACCCTTAAAACGACGTGTTGTCTTGATGAAAGAACACAATTAAAAACAGCTGAGCTGACGCGGGGCAAACGCAGAGAATGGAACAAATATTTGCCGATCTTCGCTTATAATTATAAGTATTGCCGATCATGTAATTTGTTGAATCGAACCTGCGCTTCTTGCATCTCAGCAGAAAATCCATCCACCCACCGCGCCACTCGGGTTACTCTTAATAAAAAAAAGTGATTAACTCTACTTACACCAATGCTCGACCCTTCGAGATCTCATCTATTTTAAACTAATTTTTCCTGAATAAAGAATTTGTGACAATTATTATTAGGTACTAGTCAACATTCAAATACTTAGTAAAACTCACCTTAGACAGTGAGCTCACGATTACGAATACCAGGATACCAATTATAGAGCTTTTACGGACTCATAAAAATTATAACTACTTTGAATCCTTTCTTAATAATCGCGATCTCGCACTTTCGTGTTTAAACAAATACTATAGATTACTTGTCGTAGTAATAGTAATTATCAAGTTAATTTAATTTTCAAATTAAATTATTCATCGAGCTGCCCGTCAATGTCACGAGATTAGACGCTACAATGACAGCTATTATAATAATAATGACTATTAAAATTGCATTATCCTGTCCTTGTAGTTGGAAACCTAAATTCGTGACAGTTTTGATCGCATTTCTTATAATCTCATCAACTTAATTAAAAACAAATTCCAAAAAAGTATAGAAAATCCGGCTTTACTGCGCTAAAAATACGGAAGCTTTTCCGACAGAGTCAGAAATAGGTTGCAAATTTTGTGTGCGTGCAAAAAAGATTTTCCTAACTATTTGCATCTTAATTTAATGATCATAGAGATTAAATTCCCACAGCAAACTCCAGAAACCGTGAATTAATTTAGGTAGTCGTTGAAACTGCAAACGTGGCTGTCGCAATTGATGGGGAAAGACGCTCAGCGCAATGATGGGTTTGTAATTTAGTTAAATGGGGTCGAACGCATTCTCGGGTAAAAGAATATTGGCAGTGAACTTGAAAATAACTCTATAAAACCAATGAAGTTTCAATAAGTATTTTGAAACTTTATTGTTCAAAACTCTATCCCATAATAGTAGTAGGTACCCTAGTAAGTACAGACTACAGTCCTCCACTAAGCGTAAAAAAAAATTTTATTCAAAACTTTACTCTAGGTAAAGTGTAGTATATTAAAGGACTTGCAATTTTTGTCAATTTCAGAAAAGGGCATTCAGCATTCACTAATTACGATCTCAGTTCGCATTCATAACAAACTGTTAACAATCAATTTTAATAAAGCTTTCGACGCGCTGACACATTCGCGTGCTAATATGGATTAATGCGAATGCAAACTACTAAGTAGGTAAATAAGAAACTATGATCTCGATTCGACAACAGAAAAAGGTGTTTGATTATGATTTTACCATCATTTGAGATGTGGGAACCTTGTAGAGACAGACAGACGTAGTGTTGTGCTAATTTGCTAATACATATCGATAGATTTTATCCTGTTTTATTATGTCATTAGATGGCGAGACATTATGGTCGTGTTTTACCAATATTAGACACCCAAAACTTTAAAATTTTGCGTGACACTGCAATGCTCTTACCTACAGTGCCCTTCAAACATAAACACAGTGCTTGAACAATACTTGGAGGCAGAATACCTGCTACTACAAGAGGCTTTAGTTTTTATGACCGAGTTTAAATGTAGACAGGGTTTCAAGTAGGTAACAAAAAAATCCATAAAATTTATCCGGAGTGAATTGGTATAATTTATTTATTTATTATCTACCTATCCTATCACATATCACTATCCACCTACGATAATTCTAAAAGGTTTTACGAACATAGTGCTAAATCGTCAAGCCATCAGGTTTTATCGATAATGTGTTCGCTAGAACATCTCTAGCTCTGAAGGCTTCGTAGCGGGTGACACGAATCGCGCATGCGCGTAATCATTGTTATTATGACATTTTGTGACGCAAGCCAGCGCCATCTTGCGGGAAGCTGCGGTTTAGCTAAGCGTTTTTATATCGATTGGGGTGCGATCGACTGTTCAATTTTGTGTAACTTTTTTTAACTAAAATGACTTTTTTTTTATTAAACTGAAGTGGCAACCAAGCGTACTGCCCACAAGATGGTGAGCGGTTACCGCAGCCTATGGACGCTTGAAATACCAGAGGTCTCACTCGCGGGTTGCCACCTTGAGGCATAGATCGAAAGCCTCATGTGCCAGTAATTTTAAGTTTACCTATGCCACCGCTTACCGCTAATGGCTGTAAGCTGCATTGTACAAAAGGTGGTCATCTACATTCGCAACACGCAACCCGCTAACCGCATTGGTCGGATCGGTTCAGTAATTTTTTGTTCAAGATAGCCGCACCATCGACGGCCGCAAAACGCAAACTGCATTACTCAGAGTCTACCTTTAGATATTTTTGTAACAGGTGCATTTATAAGTGTAAGTTAATACGTAGTTTTCGTATTGAGTCAGTGGCCAACCATGGTGGCCATCCATAAGGACGCCATGGCTAGCCATGGCCTAACAACTTAGAAAAAAAAAAAACCAGTACCGACTGTTACAAGTGTGTACAAATTCCTTATCTACTAAATCGTTTTGAGAAGGAATTTTGTAGCAGAAGGTAGATTTTAAAGTTAATTTTATTTTTAAAATTGTAGAGGAGTCTTTAGTTTTTATAACAATGCGATATGGAACCGTTGTATAATAGTAATCATCTATCGGATTAGATTATAACGATCAAACGCACACCGCCACACCACTAGGTACCTACCTACCTATAAATATACCTGCTTAGAGAACTCTCTACCTACCCATTCTAGCTAGATAATTAATGTTATACTCGGTCCTAATTACAAACGTAGTAATATAAAAATCTGTTATCTAATTTAAATTTGTCATCGTCGTCGTATAAATTTCTAGATCTGGAATTACTTTCCTACTTTTTGTATAATTACCACGCGGGTGAAGCCGGGGGTCGACGCTAGTACCCTCTTAGAAGTGTTACCAATAGCGCCTAGGTTTAACATCACCTACGCTACCCAACGCTCCGTTGCCCAACGTTTATCGCACAAAGGAGAGTAATGAATCGATCCTCGGCTGAATGAAGTCGATCTATTGTCGTTTGCACCCAATTTCACCGCCTGTGTGGGAGGTTTCATTTTGCACTATTTAGCAACGATTCTATATTCCATCTACAACTGCTTACAACTAGTGGACCGCCCCGCCACTGTCCAGTTTTTTATACAAACGCCATCTTCTCACTGCGTCTTTTAGGAGCTGAATTTCGGGAATTCCTTTCTTATTGCACTTCTACATCCTAAAAACAATGAACCCTGCAAATTTCATGTTCTTAGATCTTATGGTTCAGGTTGTGCGATGATCTGTCAGTCAGTCACAAAAGTCTTTTAAATAATTCTGATGATGATGATACCGGTGGTGTACCGAACCCTACCTCAAGTGAGGAAAACTACCTCACCGTAAAAGCTAATAATGTATCAAAGTAATACAATAAAATACTTGTAGAAATATCGTAGAAATATCGTTGAAATGGCCACGTGATCGTCTAGTAGTAAAAGGTAGGACCTAACTTGTGTTCCGTATTAGTAACCTAAATTCTTTTTAAAAGTGATCAAGTCTTGTCTATTGCGATACTTATTTTATAATTGTCTACTTCGTTACCTATTTTATAATTGTCTACTTCGTTACCTATTTTATATATGTCTACTGCGTTACCTACCTCGTCTAATATTGTACCTAAAAACAGGAATGTCTACTGTGTTACCTATATTTATTTATTGTCTACTGTGTTACTTTCTTCGTATAAATATCAAGCTAAAGTCTAATACCGAACGTACGTCGAGATAACATCCTTCAGGCTATTGTACCTCGGGCTATCGTACATCGGCTAACATACATTTTATATTATTAAGATGAATGAAGATGATGATTATAAATAGAAACGGCTATAAGGATCATAACATAATCCTTATAGGATCAGAGCACCGCCCCGCTCAGATCAATGGGCTCGTCTCCAAACTGGACACCCTCTTCCGTATCATGAAATATTATCATGGAAATTATCGTGGACATCCTAGTGACTTGGATGCCCATCAATAATTCTGGGAAACAGAAACTATATCTGTAAAACTCTACGAATTTCAACTTCAAGTCTGTCATGTATGTCTACAAGGGACAAGAGGGCTTTATCTTTTAGCAAGTCCAAGTCGAAGGTCCGTCAGTCTTTATTGCCTCTCCAGTAATCCTGCATCTAGAAATGCAACTTGGCACTTGGAGAGGTCCGTTCTAACTACCCTACCTACTTACCTGCCTGCCTACCTACCTACCTACCTACCTATCTATCTATATAGGCTTTTTAGAAAGTTTTGGAAGAATAATTTAGTTTAGAACTTTCCAGAATAGCTTAGTTTTCTGACAGAGAATATATCATAAAATCGGCGTTACTTAACCTTTGCAGAATGAACCAAATTCAGATATATAATTTGTATTGTTAATGTCGTGGTAACTCCGGTCAGGACTTCGAAGAGGTAGCTCACCATCCGTGAACAGGTCTGGGTATTGCTGGTGGGACTTATACTGCCCAAAAGTCCGACGTAAGATATACCAAGCGAACTTAACGTAGCTCACCAGTTGTACATAGACTGGATTATGGTTACACCGGTCGAGACTTTAGTAAGGTAGCTCACCATCCGTGAACAGGTCTGGATATTGCTGGGTGGGACTTATTCTGCCCAAGTCTGACGTAGGATAAACCAAGTGAACTTACCTCGTTCACCAGCTGTACAGTCTGGGTATCGCCACTAGGACTAAATACGTCCAAAGCCAAAGAAGAATATAATATTAGTAGAATTCAGCTCACTGTCTGCATTGGTCTAAAACAACACAATTTAATATAATAAATTCAACATCAAGATCAAACCCAACCATTCCTTCAATTTAGGTAAATATTCACAACATTATAAAAATAGCCCTTAGTAAATACTGGTTATTTTAAATGTACAATTAAATGGTATTGATATCAAATAAGCCAATATCGAGAATTTCACTGAAACTACGACAATTCCGTATCCGGACTTTCTAGCTTACAAACTCCTCAAAGGGCACTGAATCGATTCACGCTTTTTGTATTTAAATCACAATTAGTCTACAGCTGATAATAATGTGTTTGAATCAAATATTTTGAGATTTTTTAGCCGATAATTTTCAATTTGTTATTTTTCACGACCTGACAGCCTGCCTACCAGAATCCCTGTCCCATCTTTCTTTTTGACATCTACCAACTTAGTACTATTTCTCTACAGCTGTCTAGTAATGAGTTTTGAATATAATGACAAATAAGATTTTAATGTTTGTTTGAAAGCACTACTGATGTGTTTTAGAAATCTTAAACGCCCCAATAATAAATGTTAAAGGCCTCCTAAACTATGTTTGTGAATAGAACGAAACTAGGCATAGGCTGTTTCGTTACAGTGGGTGGTAGGTCTTTTCGGCAAGAGTTGGGTACCACCGCAGTACCAGATACCCTGCCTCCAAGCAGTAGGTAGTGTGCTAGCGCTGTGTTTGAAGGACACTGAGCCAATTTAATTACTTCGCGAAAGATACTTTAAAACTGGATACCTACCTACGTCTTGAGATGACGAACGCAATGCAGTGCCACACAGAAAACACAAATTTTTGGTGACACTGCAGCCTGTTATGGTAAAATATGATCATTATGGTTATGGTCAGGTGTGGCACTTAACATCAGGCGAACTTGACCGTCTCGTCATTTGCTGACATAATAAAAAACATCAGTGGAATATCTATGGTGGATTTTTATCAACAAAATCATGATGAGCTGACTGCCGATAAAATTCCGGTTTATATAAGAATTACAGAGCTTTTATTACATACGGGCGATTAAAGTTGCCCTTTGCTTTGCTGCTGTAAGCCAGAAGCTTGCTTGATACCGCACCACTGTTCGTGTTGTGTGGTAACGTAGTCTACCAAAAGGAGGACCAAAAGCAAAAGCGTGATTCGTGTTTACAAGGCTATAAATCATTTAGCTAAATTTTACATAGCTAGGGATTAGCTAGACAATTGAATTTAATTGATATTGACGCAACTTTCAGATAGGAGGTAGGGACTTAGTAACCCATGGAGTATAATCGAGTACCTACCTACCTGGAAGGTCCGGGTCCGGTACCTATGCAATTAGATTCATTTACCACAGTAAGTACCTATCTACTGTTTAGATTTGCGATTTGCAGAAAGTTCGAAGGTCTGTTTTAGCTTTGACTGATTCAAAAATCTATCTTAACCTTGTTGCTATTTTCACCTGTAATGAAGTTGTAGGTATGTTCCTGTCGCTCAATGCACTGTAAGTTCCATTCTCACAACATTTTCGAAACAATTCGAAAAAAAATTGAGAAATTCGTTCATCTTGGACATGCCGGTTTCCTCACGATGTTTTCCTTCACTGTAGGTAGAGCACTGGCATAACGCACATTCATTTTTCATATAAAAAAAGCCATAGGTGCACGACCGGAACCCACGACCATAAGATTGGAAGGCGGGGTCGCTACCACTAGACCACCAGTGCTCTACTAGACCACCAGTCCTCTCACACACGTTATAACTGACATTTAACACAAGGCAATAGTTGCTGACAAAGTTGCCCGTTCAAATGCAACTTCTCAATTAATTTAGCCATTGTAAAACTTCATTAGGATCCGCCATGAGACGATATTGTCCGATGCGTTGCATCACCAAATTACTTATTGTTCATCCCACCGCTTACAAAGCAACCACTAAACATAAATTGAACCTTACGCCTTTGTTTTACGGCTCAGATTGCAATTATACAAGTGTGTAACAAAGTTGGTAGTACATGACAAATTATGAATGTTTTGCGATGCTCTCGATCAAATTCTAAAGATGAGAAATATTATTTTCCCACGAACTGTGCTTTGTCTCTTTGGTTGATTGATTTGATGGATTCAACTAGCTCCAGCACGCGGCTTTGCTCGTATTTTCTCTAAAGACACTGCTGCAACAAGTATGTTCACTTCACTTCTCTTCTTGTATAGGGCGTCTGTGGCTTAGTTGTCACAGATTTTCTGCCAGTGTCTCATGTCATGTTAGTTTCTTAAAATCGAAATGGAGAGTGGAACAAAAAGTCAAGTCTAGTAAAAGTAGACGTCGATTGAGACTAGTTTTTTGCGACCTTTTTGCGACCAAAAAGGTTGCAAGACAAAATATCCCGCGAAGTCGGTCGACATCGTCCTAGATTGCTGTTAGCGACACGTGTCGGGGCATTATGTTCCTTTTATAATAATCTGTGCTGTGTGATAAAGCTGCTATTCTTGTCAATTATTTTGTACACGAAAAATCTCATGCTAAGAGTCTGAGTAGGTTGGCTTATTAAAAAAAACGAATGTAATTTTTATAATTCCATTAATTTATTAGATAAATCTATGACATTCATTACTTATTCTATTTACTCAACAACATAACAATTAGTACCTATATAATTTAATACATCTACTTGCACTTTTTGACACATCAATTTGACACTTATGACTACATTTCATCCAAATGGGTACAGCTGTTTAACCGTGAAAACGTAACAGACAAACAGAGTTGAACTGCATAGTTTCCCCTCTAGGTGGAGCTATCGGCGCTTCGAGCCGAAGACATCCCAATGATTATTTCGTCCAAGCGAGATATGTCTCGATAGCTCAATTAGTAGAGCGCCCACGTATTGAGCGGTGGTTGCGGGTTCAAATCCCGCTTGAGGCTAAATAATTATTAATTAAGAATTAGTAAGTTGAAGTGGCAATGGGCAGGCCATATAGCTCGCAGAACCGATAACCGCTGGAAAAAAAAAGGTTCTCAAGTGGCGACCACGAACTGGAAAACGAAGGCCCCCCACTCGATGGACCGATGACATTAAAGCGGTCGCCGGAAGTCGGTGGATGGTGAAGGCTCAAAATCGGTCGTAATGGCGCTTTTTGGGGAGGCCTATTTCCAGCAGTGGACGTCTATCGGCTGATATGATGATGAAGATGATGATCTAATCTTTAATCTTCCTTTAGTGTGATGGTTAACACTTTATAAACATAATAATCAAACAGGGTTACTTTCGAATTAACAATATTAGTATTTTTTTAGCTCGGATGGTTTATATAAAGTAGAAGGTGTGAGGTTGGAGCTCCAACTGCGCCATCTTAGCGAGCAGGCGGTGCAGGCGGCGCTGGTGCGGGGGCGCGGGGGCGCCGGCGGGGGGCGCGCCGGGGGCGGGCGGGGGCGCGGGGGGGGCGCCCGCCGCCTCGGGGGGCACCTCGCGGCACGCCGCCAGGCGGGACGACACGTGCCGCGGCATCTGTAGTACAATACCGTTAAGAGTAGTACAGTTCTTTGTGATACGAGCTCGTCCGGAGAAGGTCTACCACCTATTACTGCCAACAAGCAGTAACGTGAGCATTGCTGTGTTCCGGTTCGAAGGGTATGGTTTCCGGTGAAATTACAGGCACATGAGACTTTAGATCTACATCTCAGGTGGCAACGCGCAAGTGATATCTCTGATGTTCCAAGCGTACGTAGGCTACGGTGACCGCTTACCATCAAGTGAGCCGTACGCTTGGTTGCCACTTAAAAAAACTGTAACAGGAATATTATATTAGCAAAACACATCACCGCATACATATATATAGTCCTGACTAGGTTTCCCCGTGTCATGAATATCAGAAACCACATTTCATCTAGCTATAAGACGTTTCAAAATTATTCTTGTGATATTATTGAATAAATATATTTTTTACTTTGCTTTACTTTACACAAGTATTATAGTCCCACAAGGCGAGAGTAGGCCAGTGTCCCAGCAGTGGGAACATTAGAAGGCTGTCATGATGATAGTCCCACAACACCCGGAACAAATATTCAAATCACGCAATTATTTGTAGAGTTGGTCACTGACTCTTACAAACTGACATTTTACTATATTTGTCAAGCAGCGGGAATCTAACCCGCAACCGGGCGCTCGCGCACAATAAAATAAGTCGTAATGCCGACTGTAATTGCTATGATGAATGATTTTGAAAAACTGTTGTGTTCAGAGGTATCGACTTTATGCAAAATATAACATAATATTCCAGAAATTAATGGTTTAATAGTAATAAAACGTGATTTAAATTTAAATTTAAAAATTTACGTCAGAACGCGTTCAAAGTCACGTCGTGACAGAAGTGAAGTTAAATGTATATAAAAGTATTTTCTTTCTTTCAAAAATTTTAACAAAAAGGTTAAAGTTTCTGCAATTTTGTTTGATGCCACCAATCAAAGAACCAAGATGCTCTGATTGGTGTTCAACCTTTTGTGAAACTACTGTCCAGGCTCAGGAGTGCAGGGTACTTACGACGAAGTGCGGCGAGTAGAGGACGGGCGTCCACAGCGGCAGGAGCTTGTTGAGCACGGTGGAATTACACTCCAGGAGAGACTCCAGCAGGCTCAGGAAATGCAGGTTCACCGTCTCAGCTAGCTGCAACACACGATTATACACGGTCACACCCTGGACACTCAATAAGTAAGTTCGTATGAGTCAGTGGCCAACTGGCGATAGAGTTTTAGGCCCAAATGCCTCTGTCATGGCCTAACAACAAAAAAGCCGGGACCGACTGATTAACGTGCCCTCCGAAGCACGGGAGCGCTTAGTTGAAATTGCCACTGGCGGTCACCCATCCAAATGGTGAGGACGCGGAACAGTGCTTAACTTCGTTGATTTGTTAGGAACAACTTAGCCAGCTACGTCACGAGCGCTCCACTCGGTAGCGGGTCTAGGTCGTACCACTTTAGAGTGCGTGGTGAGATGCAGCACCGTCGGCACCAGCTTGCACCAGAAGTCGAGCAGCACGGAGATGGCGGCGGCGTGCGCGTCACTGTGCGGCCCCGCGCCTGCGCACAGCGCCTCCAGGTACAGCGTCCACAGCTGGCACAGCACGAACGCACCCAGCAGCGCCCCCAGCCCTCCCAGCGCCCCCGCGCCCTCCGCCCCGGAGCCCGCGCCCCCGCCCGCGCCCCCGCCCCCGCCCCCGCCCGCGCCGCCCGTGCCTGTGCCGGTCTCCACGTACGACGTCATTATCGTCTGAGGATAAATGTGAGCTGGACATTTTTTTTTTAAAGTTCAATTTATTTCATAATTTATCTATTACCAATTCCAGTGTAACTTTAGATCCTAGAATGTAACAATCTTATTATTAAACGTAAATTAAGCTAAAGGCGCTTATCAAAACTTATACAATTATAAGTATTTTACCAATAAGAAACATGACGACCGATGTGGCGCAGCGGGTGCAGGTCCGCCTGCGACGCAGTGGTTGCGGGTTCGATTCCCGCCTCGGGACAAATGTTTGTACGACCTACAAATATTTGTTCCGGGTGTTCTGGGTATTTTCTATATATAATAAAAAATATCTATATATGTATTGTATTGTATTAAATATACATATATCAGTCATCTAGTACCCATAATACAGCTCTTATTAACAGCAGCTCACCTTGGGGCTAGATGATGCTGTGTGTATTGTCCAGCGTTATTTATTTAGGTACTAAGAGATATCGTAAATGCTCCTTGGTACATAAGAAACGAAGATCTGCACCGGGACCTTAACATAGACTTCGTAGACAACGTAATAAAAAAATATGCAAAAGCTCACGAGCGTCGACTTCACCATCATGTAAACGTCGAGGCAATCCAGCTCCTCGACAACACGGATATAGTGAGAAGGCTCAAAAGGACTAAACCTTTTGAGCTAGTAGTGTAAAACCAATAGTGACTCTAATACAAAGTGTAAAACATATTATAGTGAACACATGAACAAAGTGCTTCCCCTTAATAAATAGAGACAGTAAGAAAAGTGCCAATGGACACATTCTTAGCAACTAATTTATTTTATAAGACTAGGTCAACTTAAAATTACTCATTAGCCTAAACGTAAGGCTAGATTGTAATAATATTGAGTACATTATTTTTAAAATGTATTCATAATAATAAAAAAATAAAAAATATATATATTTATTTAATATTTATTTTTAACTGACTGGCAGTAATTTCTTGAATAAATGTGTTGGTTAAGGCGACTACTCAGTGCACGGGGGACAGGGGTACCTGTATGTGGTCGGTGATGTGGCAGGTGGCGTCCTGGGGCACGCAGACGCGCAGGGGGGCGCCCCCGCGACAGTTGCACAGCGCGCCCACCACCAGCCACGACACCAGCCGCACGCGCGACACGCACTCGCTCACGTCGCGGTTACTGCAATATACTTATTTCAATATAACAAAAAAAATAACTTATTCTATTCTATTCTATTGTATAAGTTGTTCATCTGATGCAACAAGTCTTGACTAGGTAAAAACCGCATCAAATGCCTCCTAGGCGGCCCCTAATCCAGTCTCATACAGCCATCAGCTCTATAGCTGTTCTAAGACTATAACATAGCTCGTAGAACCGATAACCGCTGGGGAATAATTTATAGAACGGCGACAACGAGCTAGAAAACAAAGTGTAGGACGGCCCACTCAATGAACTGATAACTATTTATCGGTCCATTGAGTGGTGGATTGTGAAGGCTTGGCACGGTTGGCAACAGCCATCAGCTCTATAGGTAGAATTCACCCAGGTAAGCTAGAGCTCATCCAAGGCATCAGATGCCTGCCAGGCTTCCCCCTCAAACTGCCCCCAGCTCAGGTATAATACAGCCAACAGCTCTATATGTAGAACTCACCCTGGCAGGCTAGAGCTCATCCAAGGCATCAGATGCCGGCCAGGCTGCCCCCTCAAACTGCCCCCGGCTCAGGTATAATACAGCCAACAGCTCTATATGTAGAACTCACCCTGGCAGGCTAGAGCTCATCCAAGGCATCAGATGCCGACCAGGCTGCCCCCTCAAACTGCCCCCGGCTCAGGTATAATACAGCCAACAGCTCTATATGTAGAACTCACCCTGGCAGGCTAGAGCTCATCCAAGGCATCAGATGCCGACCAGGCTGCCCCCTCAAACTGCCCCCGGTTCAGGTATAATACAGCCAACAGCTCTATATGTAGAACTCACCCTGGCAGGCTAGAGCTCATCCAAGGCATCAGATGCCGACCAGGCTGCCCCCTCAAACTGCCCCCGGCTCAGGTATAATACAGCCAACAGCTCTATATGTAGAACTCACCCTGGCAGGCTAGAGCTCATCCAAGGCATGAGATGCCGGCCAGGCTGCCCCCGGTCCGGCCTCATGCCGCTCCCGTGCTCCAAGGCCAGCTCCATGGCGACGTACTGGGCGATGCCGCCCTTCACGATGGATCCCAGGGTGTCCTCGTTCAGGCAGATCAGGTTGCGGTTCACTATTGATTTGGAGACTGAACCCTGCAAATAAAATTCTAGATTCTGCAATTTTGTTTGATGCCACCAATCAGAGAACCAAGATGCTCTGATTGGTGTTCAACCTTTTATAAAAATATTATCAACCGGTTTTTATATTCCTTAAATCCTTTTTCATATGGTGAAGAAGTAATCTTCGGGATTCTGGGTTACTGTCATCTTGCTTATCGTGCCATACTACTTGTATGACAGGGCAATAACCACAGCTCAGGACCTGTAGGGTGATTATACAATTCGGTTTCTATCCTATTTCAATCAATGAACTGCTGCGACAGGTCCACCTTGATCCAGTTCAGAAGATGAGGGTCAGGAACAGCCTGGTTATGTACAGTTGGTTCGAGAGGGCCCGAGGCACATCGCGGGCTTCGGTGAGCCCAAGGCACATCGCGCACCTCAGGCCGGTGTCAGGTCTGATGTTCAACCGAGGAGGTTACCTTGATTTTGTTCAAGAGATGAGGGTCCTGCAGCAGCTCGATCATGTCGGGCAGGTGCGGACGCATGCAGTCCAGCGCACCCGCGCTCACCTCGCGCGCCTCGGGCCCGCTGGGGCCCGCCGTCAGCAGGTCCCCCGTGTTCAACTGAGGGGGCAGCAGGAGGTTGCAACCGTGACCTGGATACAATTAAGATACCTTTTAATGACGACTTAGTCGTGATCAGCTTTTTATTGGAAGTCTCATTATTGGCTTCAATTATAGGCTGATCATCCCAACTTTGGTACAGGCTAACTCTCGAGCGAGAGTGCGTGAGTGTCGTGGGAGTAAGGAACTGGTATGTAAATTCACGCTTTATGACGTTTTAAAGTGATCCTTGTGATTTTCTTGATTTATTCAAGCTATTTTGAATTTGAACTTCAAAGACTCAAGATGTGAATATAAAATTTCGAGTGCTCAGGTTATTTAAGCTTCAATTGATACAAAATATGTCCCCTTGTCTTCTCTTGTGATTCCGGGTTTACTTATTTATACTTTTCTATTTATTATTTTTACATTCAAATTCGTATTCAATTCAAATTCAATTCAGGAGCGCTCGTGACGTAGCTGGCTAAGTTGTTCTTAACAGATCAACGAAGTTAAGCACTGTTCCGCGGGGTCATCATTTGGATGGGTGACCGCCAGTGGAAATTTCCACTGAGCGCTTCCGTGCTTCGGAAGGCACGTTAAGCGGTCGGTCCCAGATTTTTCAAAGTTGTTAGGCCATGACAGAGGCCTTCAGGCGGCTTAGAAACTCTGTCACCAGAGTTGGCCACTGACTCATACGAACGAACGAACGAACATTCAAATTTTCGACACAGTTATGACAATGTTGTTTAAATTATGATTAAGTCATTACCTTGTAATATAAACTGTATCAAGATGAACAGGTTGTCATCCGGCACAGTAGTCTTCGTGCGGAGAGCGTGCACCAACTCGTACACCAAGACGCGACACACCAGCAACTATACAAGAAGAATCAAATCATAAATGAAATTAAATGAAATTTGTTTATTTCATAAAATTACAGACCAAACCTCAAAGTAATGTTACATGTATGTAACGAATTCCTACTTAAGATTATAATATCCCGAAAATGATTTTGCCTCAAGCGGGATTTGAACTCGCAACCGACGCTTGATACGCGGGTGCTCTACCAATTGAGCTATCGAGACATATGATTATTTCGTCCAAGCGAGATATGTAAATAATTTTTGGGATATTATAATCTTTAGTATTCCCTTTGTGTGATGGTTAACACTCTGAAACCAAAAATAACTAATTTCTACTTAGTAAGTAAGTTAAGTAATACCTACTTAAAAAAATAAAAAAATAATGATTTGAGTTGCCTAAAATAATTATTATTGTTGTTAGTAAAACTATCGTATATATTTTCAGTACATATATTTATAAGTAATTGTTGTTAGTAAAACTATCGTATATATTTTCAGTACATATATACGTATATATTTTCGTCGCGATATGCACTCGGTCGGTGCCTCGTTATCGATATACTTGTACGTGAAACCGTTTTTTTAATGAATAATTGATATGTTAACCTAGAAATATGTAAGTTTACATAGATATATAGAGGCAAACCTTATCTCTGTCGCGGGTAAAGGCTCGCACACACGCCACACTGAGCTCGGATATCACGGACAGTTTCAGCACGAAGTTCTGGATTCCGTAGCTGATGATCTTTGATATCGGCTCCAGAATGCTCTGGAAAATTTAATGTTAACTAAAATAAGCTAAGCTTAGTAAAGCTGCCTCGTCGAAAGGAGGGTGAAGAGTCTCCAGGACATCATTACCCTGTTCCAGGAAACAGACCCGGACGACGTGTTTTTGGCGAAGAATAGATGAACTTCGGTTGCTCTAGGCTGATGAAGGACATAGCAAAAATCAAAATCAAAATAAGAAAATATTTATTTCAATAGAGTCACAAGGATCACTTTGAAACGTCTTACATGCTAGGAAAATTTACACCAGTACCAGCCCATGCCGTAAAAGAAGTGGCAACAACACCGGCTGGGTTCCTATCGCTTTTTTGGCATGACCCTTGCTATTGTTATAGATGCCGAGTAGCGATCTTGAAGACGAGCCTGGCTGAGGTGCATTTGAAATTAGAATTATTATTACTTCGTAATTCGACGAGCGATGTGACGCGCCGGGCGAAGGTCCGTCTGAGACGCAAGAGGTTGCGGGTTAGATTCTAATAGTTTATTTCGGAACAGTGTATAGTTCAGCAAGTACTGAAGCCTTTTATTTTAAACCTGTGACCTTTGATATAAATTTATTTTAATTTTGATTATTGTATTTGTGTGTGAATAGTGTTAAGTAGGTACTGATTATGTGTTTTCTCTTCTTGTGGTAGCTACGGGGAACTTCGGGTTCGTCTTCAATGAATATTTATTTAACTCCAGTGAAAATACGTTTATTTTAAATAAATTACAATCGGTGTCTTTTTCTTACAGTCGTATCAGAGAGAATGAATGTTCTAGAATTTTGTTGGGGGCAGCACTCTCTATTGGTTTATTTGCTACACTATGAAATGTATCTATGAGTTCTATTTAACGCTCCAACACGCTGGTAGATGGCGCTGAACGTATGGCTGGCGCCGACACTTCTCATCTGTAATTTGTTATCTGCTGTTTAATTTTTAGAATTTTAAAGTTGGTTGGTTGGTTAGGTACCTGATTTTTATAATTTCCGCATACAAAGTATTTTTTTTTTTTTTAAATAAATACTATGACTATGACTATGGCCTAGATCCGCCGTGCGAACTATACAAGTACAAGTAAAGTAAAATATAAAATTGATTAGGCTAAATATTGTACGGGTGCATTTAAAGGGTTGTGTTGTGTGTGTGTGTGTGTGTGTGTGTGTGTGTGTGTGTGTGTGTGTGTGTGTGTGTGTGTGTGTGTGTGTGTGAAATAATTTAATTATTAGTATATTTAAGTACATACCTATAACTAGTTACTACCTGCAACGCCCTAACCAGGGTTCATGTACTCACTTGCAGCAACATAATTTTAGATCTAAGCTGTACATTACATTGTACATTGTGCAGCGCGCCAGGCACATGGGGGGAGGGGGGTACCTTGTGCTGGCTGGCCTGCGGGATGCGCAGCGCGGCGGCGGCGGCGCGCAGCAGGGGCAGCACCTCGTCCAGCTGGTGCAGCTGCAGCGCCACGCCGCGCAGCAGCGCCTCCAGCTGCACCAGCAGCGCGCCGCACGCCGCCCCGGGGCCCAGCACCTCGGGCGCCAGGCACTCCAGGTACATGCCGATGTTGCCGGCTATTGTTGGGATTTGCTGCATAATATACATTTTCCATGAATAAGTAGTGTTTATTGTATTTAGAGTAGTAGAGTTTTTTGTGATAGAGCTCGTCCGGGGAAGGACTACCACAATACCTATTTCTGCCGCCAAGCAGTAATGCTTGCATTGCTGTGTTCCAGTGGGAAGGGTATGGTTTCCGGTGAAATTACTGGCACATGAAGCTTTCGATCTTAGCCTCAAGGTGGCAACCCGCGGGGGATACCTCTGGTATTGCAAGCGTCCATAGGCTGCGGTAACCGCTTACCATCTTGTGGGCCGTACGCTTGGTTGCCACTTCAGTTGAATAAAAAAAAAACAAGCTATGACAAAAAGTAGTTTTATATTGATGAAAAAATGGATGGATGATCATAATGATTAACTTTGGAGTCAAAGAAACCAAGAGTGTGCAGATCCAGTTCTTGCAAAGGATATTTGTTTTAAATATGTTAATGAGTTATGAGACGGTAAAGATAAAGCTAAAAGAAAAAAAAATGAAACAAAAAAAGGAATTGTGGAAGACAAACTTGGACAAACAGTTACGGCAGACGATGATATAGTTTAAACTTAATGAATATAAAAACTGTTATTTATAATATGTATCTGATATAAAGGTATATATAAAGGCTTATATTATTATTATTATTAAAGTTAAAGCTGTTTACCACTTTGTTTTTACGCGAACTGCCAAGGAAGGGTTGTTATTATACGATTAAGGCTGAATATCTGACCCTGCTGTACTAGGATTCCCAAGACCAGGGGCCCAACCATGAACTCTTATAGCGATTCAAATGAAGAAGCGATTCACTAAATTGTCAAAAAATTTTATACCATGACATGATTGTCTAATTGATTTCAAGGTACAAAGAACCAATTTCATAGTGGCCTAGGTCTTTGTAGCACCATAGAAAAATTGGAAAAAAATATAAGACTAACAGTAACAAACAATTTTATTTTTATGTAGACAAACAAAGTTCTAAAGGAAAAAGAGTTTCCTAAAACGGGAACACTAGAAGTCCGCTATGACAGCTATTAGCCAATGATCGTTACGCATTTTGACTTTGACAGCACCTAACAACCCAGTTGTTCGTTAAACCCGCCATGTTGTTTTGCATTGTGTTGCACTCCTTCACAAAGATAAACTTACTTTAGATTATGAAAGAAGCCAAAATAAAATAAATAAACAGTGATAAACGGTTTCTTTAATGATTATCTAACTATCTAGAACCCTACAAAAGACCAAGGCCTGGCTTCATACTACGTGAAACAACTCCTTTTTTGACAATTTAGTTTAGGTCTTCATTTGAATCGCTATAAGAGTTCATGGTTGGGCTCCTGACAAGAGAGCAGAAAAGACGAACTTACTTTTTAACAGCAGTTCCGAATACGGAGATAAGTGCATCTAATTCTAATTCTAAATGGGGGTATAAGATCTGCACTGACGTCCCGCATTGTCCTCTTAACCTGACCCTAGCCCAACTCCTTGAAATAACGGAGAAGGATTGGTTGATGGCAGTAATGTTCTAGCATCTTCGATCGTGTTCGTGGAGGGTGGCGATCAAGTGCCCATTAGCTCCTGCAGTCCCGATACGTACATCTAGCGGCAACGTCTTCTTGCTGTTAAGGTGTTCGACCACCAGCTGCAGCGGACCGCACGGATATAACTCGTTGAAGTCCACGAACGCTTGTGCTATGCTCTTGAAGAACATTTGACGCTGCTTTTCTGTAAATATTGTTATCAGTATTTAAGAATACAACAATGCTTTGTGATAGAGCTCGCCCGGGGAGGGGTCGCGTGCCGCTAAGCAGTAATGATCGCATTTTTGTGTTCTGATTCGAAAGTTATGGTGAAATTGAAGGCAACCGCTTGCAATCAAGTGAAAAAAAAAAAAGAGATGATAGTAGTCTACACCACAGGACTTGCTCATCAGGCTGGGCAGTTAAGACTAATTTTGTATTAAAGCAGCCCTTATGATTACTGCATTAAGAGCCGCAGGAGTCACTCACCAGGCTGATGATGAAGGAAGATCTGCAGGAAGACGTTGTGCGGCGCGAGCTGGTGCAGCACGCAGCGCAGGAACTGATGCGCCACGAACACGGCGCTGCCCGGCAGCCGAGTGTTCGTGTCCGCCTGCCACGAGTAGCTGCCCAGCTGCACCACTCTGTAAGTAACAGTCAGTGACAGTAGCTGCCCAGCTGCACCACTCTATAAGTAACAGTCAGTGACAGACTATTAGCGTAGATAGGCTATGGGGACCACTTACCAAGTGTACCGTACACAGCTGTCAAATCTAGCTCCTCATCGCTGTACAGTTACCTGGTGACGTTGTGCAGCAGCATGGGCAGCAGGGGCGCTGCCGCAGCGGGCTCGCGGTGCACGAAGGTGGCGAGTACGATCACGCACAACCCTAGCTCCTCATCACTGTACTGCTGGACCGCGGTACCGCATTCACCACCTGGATATTATTATAGACATAAATAAATAAATGTTAGCAGTTAAGTTATCAATTTTTGCATATAATTGTACCAGTAGAGATGAAATCGCCATGCTAGAGGGGCAGTTGGTGTTCGATTAAGAAGTTCGATGTAAGTGAGTAGTGCAGTGTATACTGACATCGGTAGCAGAGCGTGGTGTCGGGGCTGGGCGCGGTGTTGGCGTGCGCGGCGCGGCGCTCGGCGCGCGAGCCCCCGCCCCACCACATGCCTGCGCCTGCGCACCACCCCGCTGGGGAACCAACATCACGACTCAATATCACGACAGCCAATTGATAGATTTAGGCGTTACTTTGCGGAAATCCATTACAAGATAAAAAACAGATGAAAAATCTCTAGTACTACTCCCTTGACCTTTTAACTAATGAGGTCAGACAGCTAACACATTTTAACCTAAAAGAAAAATATCGACACGGGTTCATCCCTCCACGGGACATCATCAGGACCATCGACTTGTTCTCCGGCAGACGTGTTGCTCTGTCGAGCGCTGGAAACACGTGTCGATATTTTTCTTTTGAGGTTACCTGTGTTGACTCTATGACCTCATTAGTTAAAGGGTTGGGCAAAGTAGTACTAGAGATTTTTCGTCTGTTTTTTATCTTATTACGACAGCCTATTAATGTTCCCACTGGCCCACTTTCGAGTGTGCGGGGCTTAATCCACCACGCGGACACAAAGCGGTGCGGTGTCAGTGATATGTGGAATGTGTCAGATGGATCAGTGATCATATGTTTCATCGGTAAAAAAACCTTCTAAAAAGCTCTTCTAAAAACCTAACCTCGTTCTCTTCGTTATTGTAAAATTTCAAATCCCATCTTTATAAAGTTTTAACTGGATAATCGATAATAGATAATACTTAAAGCAACTGTCTATGACCTTATCGGGATTCTTGTCAATACGCAGCGTCATGGTGCTAGAATAAAATCCCACCGCCAAAAGTTTTTAGTCAAAGCGAATGCTTCATTTTTCCATGTTGCTAATAAAACACTATATGGTGTCTTTAAATACAGTTCTACGAGTGATGGCATCCGCCGTAGTTCGTAAAGTCATTTATTAGTTAAACTAAGTGAAACTTTTCGGCACCGAAAATTCTTCTTTCGTTTTTGTAATATTTTTGCTTGACTTGTCCTATATTTATGTACACAGCCCGTATCGAATATTATTATGTCGAAGAATAACTTTATACCACATATATTTTAAGGCTGACAGACTTTTTATACTGGAAAATTGACGGTTCCAGTGGGATTCAATGCTATCCCGTTTAAGGTTAAGCTAAGTAAAACGAGTGAAACCTCGGGGCACAACTAGTAGAAAATAAGTTACCAGTGTTGGAGGGCGCGGCGGGGGCGGGCGGGGAGCCCAGCTGGGCGGCCTGGCGCGCCAATCGACGCGGGGATGCACCGCGCTGTCTGCTAGTAATTATATGTTAGGGTCATTCATTATTAACCTGACAAACTTAAAGAATAGGTTACTCACATAAAAAAAACCACATGTAAATCGATTATGTTTTTCTGGTCAGTTATGATTTATTCTTGTCGGAAATCAAAAAGGCAGCTCGCGGCGCGTGTCAATGACCCCCGAGTTAATTAACCGCGTATCGCTACGGGGCTCACGTGCTCGAATATTTTATTATTACGCGATTTCCAACAATGATAAATAATAATTGACCAGATATAAGTAATCGATTTACTCGAGATTTTTAATAGAAAATATACAGAAAAATAACATAGATACATGGAACTAAAATATTAGTTAAATAATGTTTAAAGGGTTAAAGGTTTTTAAGTATTCATATTTGTTTTAATTTCTATCTAAAGTAAAACTTATTTTAAAACATTTTTTTTATTTATACTGACTGACTGACAGATTTTACTAATCATTTTAGAAATACAATCTGTATTTCTAGTTGCTTACATATGAGAGAATATTTTCAGCTACTTAGTAAAATTTTCAGACGTAGCGACGTAGTGACGAAATGAAGTAGTGACGTAGATAGATAGATAGATAGAAAACTCTTTATTGTACACCACAAAAGAAAAACAAAACAGAAACATAATAATTACATACATTTATTTAACAGTGAAGTACAATGGGCGGCCTTATCGCTGTGAGCGATTTTTTTCAGGCAACCTTTGGATGGACAGAAACAAGTTAAAATTAAATGGGACGGTGCCAAAACAAAATAAAACATACGTAGTGAAGTAGGTAGTGAAGTGGTGACGTAGTGAAGTAGTGACGTAGAGAAATAGTAACGTAGTGTTGTAGTGACGTAGTGAAGTAGGTAGTGAAGTGGTGCTGTAGTGAAGTAGTGACGTAGTGAAGTAGTGTTGTAGTGTTGTAGTGACGTAGTGAAGTAGGTAGTGAAGTGGTGACGTAGTGAAGTAGTGTTGTAGTGACGTAGTTAAGTAGGTAGTAGTGACGTAGTGTAATAGTGACACAGTGTTGCAGTGAAGTAGTGAGGTACCTGGCGCTGGGGTCGGGTTTTCGGTTGAGGTCGAGCGGGCGGCCGGCGGGCGACGGCGCCGGCGCCGGCTCCGGCTCGGACCGACTCGAGTCCGTCTTGTCGGTGGAGTCGTCTGTCAACCATTTTTCATTTTATTTCATTTATTTCAAGCTCAATGTAAATTCAACTTAGGTGTTACTTTAATGATAATGCACATCCTATGAGATATGTACATGGATCCTGTAAGGGTGTTGGAAGTCAGATATACCAGTAGTTTACTTAGTTCGAATATTAGACAACAATGCAATATTCAATCTACGTTCATGTCCTTATCAATACACTTATCTAAATAATTACCTACAGTACTATTGTTATTGGTTTATACGGTATCTTTGGCAGGGAATAAAACTCAATGGAATGGACACAATGACTAGTGATTTATTTAGTATGCGTCGGTTGACGCGTTTTGCCAATATAAGCCTACCCTATGGTTTCTACGAGTATACACATTCATTCATTCATTTACACTACTGCTTAGAGGTGGAATATCTGGCACTGGTGCCCACCAAGACGAACTCTTGCTGTAGAGTCCTACCACCACTGGTGACCGATCAGGGGTCTTACTCTTGAACGCGATCGGTATTTGACAAGTGTTGGAAAATTACATTTTGTACTTTTGACAGCAAACCAAGAGCCAAATTCAACCTTGTTTTCAAGAGTACAAAAAATTAACAGCAGTAAATAAATATTGGGATATCATCGGAATTGTCATTGGACTCAAGAGTAAGGCACCAGTACTCAAACGACCTTACTTTTCTTTTTATTTTTTATACAACTGAAGTGGCAACCAAGCGTATGGCCCACAAGATGGTAAACGGTTACCGCAGCCTATGGACTCTTGCAATACCAGAGGTATCACTCGCGGTTTCCAACCTTGAGAACCATACCCTTTTCACCGGAACACAGCAATGCGAGCATAACTGCTTGGCGGCAGAAATAAGTATAGTGGTAGTCCTTCCCCGGGCGAGCTCTATCACAGAGAACTCTACTACTCTTAAAGCCTCGCGTAAAATTAACAAAACCAGTAGTAGAACTAATTACCTGGCGGTAAGCTGAGCGCTTCTCGGACCCTGTCGACCAAAGCGTTGAACACGGGGTACGGCTCCTTGTTTGGCTTCGGACCGATCGGTAGTAGCCTGAAAGAATTCAACATGATTTACTAGTCACAGACAGTTCTCAAAACGGGCATATGCAAAGTAGTTGAACGTACTGTCGGAGGGTGGTACATACACATTTTTTTATTTAATTTTTTTATATTAAGTGACATTTTCATCTTGATGTGAGAGTATTTGGTATTGACATATTTTTGTTCTTGTAAAGTTAGTTCTTTGGACCTGTCTGTAAGTAAGTAAGTAAGTAAGTAAGTAAAAACGTTTATTTCGAGACAGTTGATACATAGCAGGTGGTAATAATATTAAAATTGTATATCTAAGCAGTTAAGCATATACGAGTACATGTAGATCATAAGTCTTCGAAAATGGTCGCCATTTAGCATTTGCTAAAGCAGCATGCAGTAATATATACATACTACTTTAGCGCTGGTCTTCTATGGCGCCAACGGCAACTGCAGACTAGTAAACCTTTACTTTGTTTTTTGAATAAATATAAAATAAATATAAATACTGTCGGTGGGTCATACCGTACTGTTGAAGGGTTGTTCGTACTGTTGGGAGAGTCGTGTGTACTGTAGGTACTGTCGAGTCGTTCGTACTGTTGGGAGAGTCGTGTGTACTGTAGGTACTGTCGAGGAGTCATTCGTACTGTTGGGAGAGTCGTGTGTACTGTAGGTACTGTCGAGTAGTCATTCGTACTGTTGGGAGAGTCGTGTGTACTGTAGGTACTGTCGAGGAGTCGTTCGTACTGTTGGGAGAGTCGTGTGTACTGTAGGTACTGTCGAGGAGTCATTCGTACTGTTGGGAGTCGTGTGTACTGTAGGTACTGTCAGGGAGTCATTCGTACTGTTGGGAGAGTCGTGTGTACTGTAGATACTGTCGGGGAGTCATTCGTACTGTTGGGAGAGTCGTGTGTACTGTAGGTACCGTCGAGGAGTCATTCGTACTGTTGGGAGAGTAGTGTGTATCTACTGTAGGTAGGTACTGTGGAGGGGGTGGGTGGTGGTGGTGCGTACCTCTCGGGGGGCGGGATGTGGAAGGGCTGGTGCGGCGCGTGCTGAGGCGCGGGCGCCACGTGCCACGCCACCTCCATCTTGGACAGCGGCGACTCGGGGGATGCGTATGCGCACACGCCCTTCACTGTAACACAACCTACACTGTTGCAAATCTTAGAGGAAATCTTTGCAGCCACTATCGCGTCATTCATCATTATTTATCGTTCTGAAAAGTTCCGGATAAATATGATGAATCTTATTTGTGGTTAATTTTGTTCTTCTTATTACAAGATACAAAAAATACAAAATATTTATTTTCCAAAAACAAAATAAATTGTGAAAGAGAAACTTATGCAAGAAAAACTATACAATAATATAGACTAAATATAGGATAAACTATACCATACATTAACTCCTAAATTATATCTTTATTGTAGGCACCTAAGAAAAATATACATTGGAGGTAGTTGTGTTTAGAGTGTAATGGGCGGTCTTATCACTAAAAGCGATCTCTTCCAGACAAAAATGTAAGTTTTAAAGTTCTGCATGGCACTGCATTCACCTGAGACGTAGTTGTTAAGTCTCTTTCGCCCAGTAATATTACAGTGCCTATTACAGTGCTTGCGCATTAGTGCTATGAGCACTGGTGGTCTAGTGGTAGTGACCCCGCCTTCCGATCCTAAGGTCGTGGGTTCGAATCCAGTCGTGCATCAATGGATTTTTCGCTATGAAAAATGTATGTGCGCAATGCCAGTGCTCTCATACGGTGAAGGAAAACATCGAGAGGAAACCGGCATGTCCAAGAATCAAAACATCGAAAGACATGTGCCATCCACCAGTCCGCATTGGGTCCGCGTGGTGGATCAAGACCCAATCACTCTTGGTTGAGAGTAGGCCAGTGTCCCAGCAGTGGGAACATTAGAAGGCTGTCATGATGATGAGATGAGTGGTAGGAGGCAGTATATGTGGGTGGTGTAAAAGTGAGGTATACCTGGGCTCTTGATGTGGTGGTGCGCGGGCGGCCAGGGCGCGAACTGCCCGTCGCCGTTAGAGGACGGCGCCGTGTCCGGGGACGTGCTGCTGCCCACTGACACACACACACACACACACACACACTAAGTAAGTAACTAAGTTCCTATGAGTCAGTAGTTGCTGGTGTGTCGCATCTTGGTGTACGAGTTGGTGCACGCTCTCCGCACGAAGACTACTGTGCCGGATGACAACCTGTTCATCTTGATACAGTTTATACAGGGTCATTCATTCTTTCATTCATTCATTCATTATCAACCTGACAAACTTAAGGGATAGGTCCAAAAAAATATATATGTACCTATAATTATTTTTTTATGTATATTTTGTCTTAAAAATTGCAAACAAACAAAAAAAATCGATTACGTTTTTCTGTTCAATTATTATTTATCATTGTTGGGAATCGAGTTAAGCGGCGTAATAATGAAATATTCCAGTGTGCGCGCCCTGTAGCGGGTCATTACCACGCGCAGGTCAAGGACGCGCGGGTCACTGACACGTGCCGAGCGCTGCCTTTTCGTTTTCTAAAAATGATTTATTAAGCAGAATTACGTAATTTTTTTTTTAATATAAAAAAGTATTTTTTTTTATGTGTCCTATCTCTTAAGTTTGTCAGGTTGATAATGAATGACCTTATATTACAAGGTTAATCATAATTTAAACAACAATGTAATAACTGTGTCGAAAATTTGAATGTTCGTTCGTTCGTTCGTATGAGTCAGTGGCCAACTCTGGTGACAGAGTTTCTAGGCCGTCTGAAGGCCTCTGTCATGGCCTAACAACTTTGAAAAAGCCGGGACCGACTGCTTAACGTGCCCTCCGAAGCACGGGTGCGCTCAGTTGAAAATGCCTGGCGGTCACATGTGCCATCCACCAATCCGCATTGGGTCCGCGTGGTGGATTAAGACCCAATCACTCTCGCCTGAGAGTAGGCCAGTGTCCCACCAGTGGGAACATTAGAAGGCTGTCATGATGATGATGAATGTATTTACCTATAATTCTTTTTTGCTTGCCGAGGATCTTAGCTCGCGGGGAGGTCTGCCCGTGTAGCTGGTCCGGCCATATCTCCACAGACTGCCCGCTCATCGGCGTCGACTTCCTGCAACGATGTCAATCACTCTCGCTGGAGAGTACGCCAGCGTCCGAGCAGTGGGAACATTGGGAACTCTACTCCGCATCCATAACAATAGCAATGGTCATGCAAAAAAACGAGAACCCAGCCGGTGTTGCCAGTTCTTTTAGGGCATGGGCGCGTTGGACCTGGCGTAAATTTTCCTAGCTTGTAAGACGTTTCAAAGTGATCCTTGTGATTCGGGAAAAGTGACGATCATCTTGAAATATCACAGGGTTTCTGAGATCCAGATCCAAACAACTAATTTACGTATTTTATTCTATCTTGTTTTTTTTTTAATTTTCAGTTTTTAGGAAATATTATAATATTACCATTTCCTTAACATTTAACTCGTACCTGGAATAGATACTGAGTTCAATATTGGTTTCTGCGACTAATTGCGCGTTCTTAATATAATTGTATTAATAATTTAAAAGATCGAAATAATACTCACAAGTTAGAAGAATCGCTGCCGATCGACACTGAGGAACTGGTAGACAACTGCTGTCCTGAACGTGATCCAATTGTGGGCTGTCAAACACAATGTCCTTATTCATAAAAAATATTTTAATTTCAGCAGCTTGCTAAGTACTTTACTGTCATTCATAAGTCAATGAACAGATTTGAAATATACATAGTCATTATCGCTCAAGAAAAAAAGTCTATAAACAGTGCGTATTGCCAGTGATATCCTTATAATTAAATATCATTAATTACACTTAAACATTTTAGTATAAATTAATAACTAATAATAATAATTGGTAAATTATTAAGTAAATCGAACTCAAAAGTGTTGCAAAGCTATAACATGTACATACTCACAAACGTATTATAAGACCTAAAATACTAACTACTCAATGTAAATGAATGAACATGAAGCAATAAATAAATGAAATGAAATGATGACTTACGGCACTGAGACGTGGTCGCTGACAATTGGTCATTCACAAGCTGTAAGGAATCTGTGTGTTTATCTCACCATTTTGGTCAAGGTAGGATGTGCGGTGGACGCGGCTGTAGTCTCGATTTTCGGCGGATCCTCGTAATGAGACGGTTCGTCGAACGAGCCCTGAAACATATTATCGACCTATGACGACCGATGTGGCGCGGTGGGCGAAGGTCCGAGCGCTACGCAGGAGGTTGCGGGTTCGATTCCCGCCTTGAAACAAATCGATTTGTTTGTACGATCCGCAAATATTTGTTCTGGGTATGTATAATATGTATGTATAATAAAAAATATTGAATACAATTGAATTAATTTATTGTATTGTATTAAGTGTATTAGTCATCTAGTACCTACCCATAACACAAGCTCTGCTTAGCTAGATGATACTGTATGGATCCAGAAATGTTTATTTATTTAACAAAATATATTATCATCTCTTTCTTACATAGTATAAAACAAAGTCATTTCCCGCAGTCTGTTCTCTATGTATGTATGAACGCTTAGACTTTTTTAAACGCTTAGTTTTAATCAACAGATAAAGTGATAATAAATAAATAAATAAATAAATAAATAAATAAATAATGCTGGACAATCCACACAGCATCATCTAGCCCCAAGATAAGCTGCTGTTTAAACAGAGCTGTGTTATGGTACTAGATGACTGATATATACTTAATACAATACAATACATAGATAGATATTTTTTATTATATATAGAAAATACCCAGAACACCCGGAACAAATATTTGTAGATCGTACAAACATTTGACCCGAGGCGGGAATCGAACCCGCAACCTCCGCGTCGCAGGCGGACCTGCGCCCGCTGCGCCACATCGGTCGTCAAAAAATAAAGGTAGTGTAAGGAGCACTGGAGTCTCTAGATGGCGGTGTGCTGTAAATACAGTGCGGCGCGCAATACGCATGCTCGGTCGCGTTACCTGGCCAACGGGAGAACGAAGATGTTAGAGAGTGTGATCGTTGACTCCGAATAATTGTGGTCTCTGTTTAACAGCAGCTTACCTTGGGGCTAGATGATGCTGTGTGGATTGTCTAGCTTTATTTATTTATAAAACCCCCTCTAATAGTAGGTTTATAGTGTAGTATAAGTAATTGATAGATCCAGGCGTTACTTTGCCGGAGAACAAGTCGATGGTCCTGATGATGTCCCGTGGAGGGATGAAACATGTCAAACATGTGTCGATATATTTCTTTTAAATATATTAACTGTTTGACTTCATTAGTTTAAAATTAAGCGGAAAAGTACTAGAGATTCATCTTGTACCCGTGCTAAGCCGGTCGGGTCGCTAGTATATAAAACGCTGTATAAGTTTAGTGTTGGTCTCACCGGCGCAGTGCTGCCGTGCACCGTGGTGTCAGACTTGTCGCTGGTCTCCGGGATGGCGATCAGCTCGCTTTCGGACGACTCCTGCTCCAGGCTCCACTGCTGGTACCTGTAAATCATCCTCATTTTTTTTTTATGTCATCAAGTGACAAGACAATCAAGGCGCCCGCCTGATGTTAAGCACCGCGCCTGACTATTACAGATGCAGTGCCACCCAATGCTTAAAGTTTTTAAGTGTTTGCGTGGCACTGCACTGCGCTTTTCACCCCGAAACACTGATGTTAAGTCACTTTCGCCCAGTAATTTAACTTGCTACAGTGCCCTTCCAAGCTAAACACAGTGCAGTTGGACACTACAGCTTGGAGGTAGAATATCTGACACTGCAGTGGTACCCACGAAGACGGACTCTTGCTGAAGAGTCCTACCACCAGGTAATCATTTACGAGTGTGGGTACAATGGATATACAAAAACATTTGCCAGAGTAAAGATCGATCAATAAGATAGCTGGTTTGTCACATTTAGTCAGTACCGCACAGATAATGTCGTTTTTTTTTATACAACTAAAGTGGCAACCATGCGTACGACGGCCCACAATATGGTAAGCGGTTACCGCAGCCTATGGGCGCTTGCAATACCAGAGGTATCACTCACGGGTACCTGAGACGTAGATCGAAAGTCTCACGTGCCTGTTATTTCACCGGAAACCATACCCTTCGGACTAGAATACAGCAATGCAAACATTAGTGCTCGACGGCAGAAATAGGTATGGTGGTAGTCCCCCCCGGACGAGCTCTATCACAAAGAACTCTACTACTCATTGTTATTGTAATGTTATTTGAACACGTTATTACATTTAAGAGCACAATTCAGTCATAACCAATTTGGATGGAAGAAAAAAATGTCTCACTGTGTTTCTTGATTTGGCAAAGGCCTTCGACACAGTCTCTGTTCCACTCTTAATTTTAAAGCTGGAAAAAATTGGAATTAGAGGTCCGCCTCTTGAATTATTCAGCAGCTATCTCAGTTGTAGAAAACAGCAAGTTAAAATCAATGGTTGGTTAAGCTATGAGATTGACGTTCAATATGGGGTACCGCAAGGCAGTATACTTGGTCCGACGCTGTTCCTCATTCATATTAATAATTTGTGCCATCTACAATTGACTGGCGGTAAAATCATTGCTTTTGCTGACGATACGGCCTTATTCTTCAGTGGAAATAGCTGGGAGGAGGTATTTGGTCTAGCACAACTCGGCTTTAGAAAGGTTAGTGCCTGGCTGCAGAGTAATGTTTTGACGTTAAATATCTCTAAAACAAAATATGTAACATTTGCTTTGAAGTCAAACCACCTCCCGCCATCGTCTTATAGTATATCTGCTCACACTTGTGTCCCTGATATTGCCTTATGTTCGTGTCCATCTTTACAAAGAGTTAATAGCATCAAATACCTGGGTGTAATTATTGACCAAGCACTAAGTTTTAAACCACACATTGAAGCACTTGTGCCTAGGATGCGTAAACTTATTTACATCTTCAAGACCCTTAGACATGTAGCTCACCAACAAATTCTCAAGATCGTTTATTACGCTTTGTGCCAATCAGTGGTAGAGTATTGTATTACCACCTGGGGCGGTGCTGGAAAAACTTATCTCATTGAGGTAGAAAGAGCACAGCGCGCTATACTTAAAGTAGGTGCTGGTCTCCCCTTCCGATACCCTACAGTTGATCTCTACAGAAAGTGGAACTTATTGACGGTTAGACAAACGTTCGTACTGCATACTGTGCTCAAGAAGCACAGTCTACTCAAGTACGATCCGTTACTTGTAAAGGACAAAAGAAGAAAAGGCACTGTATGCCGATTAACATCATTCCATACGAGTCGTTCACACAATTTCTTCTGTTTTTTAGGCCAATCTATTTACAACAAAATAAATACGGTATTAAATATATATGCTCTGCATAAAACCAATTGCAAAGTAACTGTTTCCAATTATCTCAAAACGCTAAACTACCAAGAAACAGAAAACTTATTAACATCTATAATCTGACAGGTTATTCCAATTTCGTTTTACTATGTAGTTCTTGTGTTATACAAATGATTACTTTATTGCAATTATTTTTACTTTATCCACTTCTGTTCACATAGTTTGCTAATTATCAAATACTTTTATTTTATTTAGTCTTAAAATATGTCTTCTTGCCGACCCCAATACCTTCCTATCTCATTATTTCACACAAACGCATCTTCTCACACCCTCTTACACTACACATTCATACAGGTGGGGTTCTCCTGTGAAACCCTGGCTCTTAAGAGCCTTGAGTTATCAGGAGATCCCACCCTCACACCTTTATACACCCTCTCACTCACCATTACACACCCTCTCACCCACCCACATACCCTCACCCTTACAAAGATACACCCTACACACACACGCTGTGGATTTCCCGCTGTGATAACCAGACTCTTATGAGACTGGGAGGAACAAGGAAATCCACACGCACCCTACACACACACACACTCTCACTTTCACACACTCTCACACACTCTTTTTGCACCTATCAACACATCCACCAACTCACCCTTTTAACACTGTTATTAAAAGTATAGTACTTAGTTATAGAATAGTTTCATAAGTATAAGCCTTAACATAAGCCTAGATCTACTGTTCTCGCGGAGTGGGGCCTGGTGACCTGTAATACGGGTTCATAACGAACCTAATTCTGGCACCAGTCTTTCACAAAGTAATCATCATCAGACTGGCACTACTGTAATGTAAACTGCACTAAGATCACCTTGTGAAAGAGAATAAATGTTTTTTATATATTTTATATATTATATTTAAGAGCACTGGTGGTCTAGTGGTAGTGACCCCGCCTTCCGATCCTAAGGTCGTGGGTTCGAATCCGATCGTGCACCTATTTTTTCAATTTTTCATTCCCAGGATTGTCCAGCATTATTAAAAGCTTACTCAGCTTATTAATGTTGTTACTTGCTTGTATAAAGTGTGTGTGCTTCCTCTTGCTGAAAGTTTGCTACCACCTGGTAAAACGCGATTTAGGACTCTTTATTCTAAGCTCGAGCATTGATTTTAGCTTGACTAACTCACACAAGTTTTGTAACCCTAAAAAAAGTGTAGGTAGGAACTAACTTATTCCCGTGTTCCTCCCAGTGCGTGTGCATATGCCCCGGCGACTTGTGCAGCTTGTGCTTGTGCTGCAGCGGCGAGGGGGGCCCCGCAGCGCCCCCCGCGCCCCCCACGCCCCCGGGGGGGCACATGCTGTCCGTCCGCAACTCGGTCTGCTCCGTCTTCAGGGACGGTTGGCTTACATCTGCAAATGAGCACAAATCATTTATTTATCAGGATTATTATATTGTTGTTTTATTAAATAAATAATAAATAATGCTGGTTAGTTTCATCCAAATTGATTCTGCGTGATTGAACCACAAACATAAAAATATATAAACTTTCGGATTTTAGGATTTCTTCGCTATCTACCGACTATCTTTACTAGCGACAGTACTTAATGGCAGTACTGCAGTACCTTCACTAGCGATTGCAGTACCTTCACTAGCGACTGCAGTAACTTCTCTAGCGACTGCAGTATCTTCACTAGCGACTGCAGTAACTTCACTAGCGACTGCAGTACCTTCACTAGCGACTGTAGTAACTTCACTAGCGATTGCAGTACCTTCACTAGCGACTGCAGTAACTTCACTAGCGACTGCAGTATCTTCACTAGCGACTGCAGTAACTTCACTAGCGACTGCAGTAACTTCACTAGCGACTGCAGTATCTTCTAGCGACTACTACACTAGCGGTACTGGGCCAGCTCACCCCGAGGACGTGACATGACGATCATGGGCGGGATCCTCTTGCACTGGTGGTACTGCCCCTCCAGAGATGTCAGCACTGTCTTCACTACCGCCTGCACCATACCGTCCAGCGGCGAGTCTTTGTAGTTGTACTAAATAGAACGTCATGATTCATTGAGAGAGAGAGAGACCAGAGTTGGCACACTCATACGAACTTACTTTAAAGTAAAAAAAATTAACACCCGACTCTCTATGCCGATGCATAAACGTACTTTAAACCTCTGTTAGCTTTATCTTTCAAATCTATCATATAATAGTTTGTTTGTATGTATGTTAAGCGGCTAAAATGGCAGTTATTTTATGAATAAACGCATTTTATGTCTTACTACTGTGTAATTTTTGTACCACATTGAATTATGTCCTCAATCTATACTAATATTATAAAGAGAAAACTTAACAAAAAACATAATATGTAATTATAAACATTTTAAAAACCTTTAGAGGTTTGTCCTTAATGCTTAGAGTCCTTAATTAGTTAAGAAGGTAGTACTTAACATTTTTACTCACATTCCAATGTTAACAAGGCTATCTAGGTCGCAATCACCACACGCATAGTTTGAGTATGTAAACGGTGCTGTTGTATGTGTGAGTGTCACGGTCCCCCCCCCCCCCCCCCCATTATAGCAAGAGCGAGATAGAACACTTTCGCTCGCTCTGGCATGCGCGCGCTTGAAACTACACAAAATCAAAATAAACGCGTGCGTAATAGCTTTTAGCTTCAGTGCCGGCGAAAGGTGCCGTGTGGTGCCGGCAAACTCGCGACCGGGTGAGGTAAGTAAAACCGGTGGGAGGTAGGGAGTGGCCATTCTGTACGTAGTACTAATATCTGGTCCGTGCTAATATGTATGTGTTTGTAAGTAACTCAAAAACTACAGGTTCGATTTCAAAAATTTTTTCACCATTAGAATGATAATATCCCTGAGTAACATAGGCTATTTAGGTCCACCTGTGCGATGTCAACACGGTCCGCTAGCGCATCAACAAACCTTGTACAGGATCACGAGGACCGCCATCAGCCAGTGCCGGCGCACGTGCGGCTCGAGCGGCGCCAGCGAGTGCGGCGCCGTCATGTCGCCGTCGCTGTTACCTTCCCCACTGCCCCACTGTCAACACTTCTTTACAACAACACTCTATTATAGTTCTCACGGCGGATCTCGACCGTCGTGAAGTTTTTTCAAACTAAATTGTCTTTGCGCATCAAAAACGACTTCACGGAAGCCTAGATCCGTTGTGCGAACTATACTTGTCAATGCCGGAGTCCTGCTTTTAACAATCAAATTAGTTAACTTATGGTCTGAATAGTTAAAATAACCACTAGATTAGTAACTAATGGTTTGAATAGTTAAAATAACTACTAGATTACTTTAGCTAATTAATTCATGATTTACAAGTTGTTTTAAGCCTGTTTTCTACAATGTGTTACGATATATACTTTTTTTCTTATGTTAAATTTCATGTTATGACATCGACGCCGTTATCTGTTTGCCTTTTTTGGCAAAGGCAACCAGATAACGGCCACCTCCAACTTTTTCTTTCTTCTTTACTATCATAGGCTACGGTAACTACCTGACATCAGGTAGACCGTATGCTAGTGTGCCACCTTGGTGGTATAAAAAAAAGATTTGTATTTTCTTTGTTACGTATAAACTCAAAATCTGGTTCGATTTTAAAAAGAGAGATTTGAACCCACTAGCATAGGAGGCGGGGTCACTACCACTAGACCACCGGTGCTCAACCTACATGGTCATCATGACAGCCTTCTAATATTCCCACAGCTGGGACACTAGCCTACTCTCGGGCGAGTGATTGGGTCCACCACGCAGACCCAATGCGGATTGGTGGATACCAACATGGTACGGTCCATAACTCTTACCAGTAGTACATTTAGAGAGGATTCAGCAATCATCGCCCCCATGACATGGTTCTGGTCCAAGACTTGAGGCAGATTCGCCACAAACGCGTTGAATATTGACGATTGCCTGGATAATGTAATTTAATGATAATTTTCTATTACAATTATTTATATTGCTTGAATGATGTACCTACTTATTAAATAAATTAATAAATGGTTTCGAAAAAAAAGTAAGTAAGATCGTATGAGTCACTGGACAACTTTGGTGACAGACTATAACAGATGCAGTGCCAAAGCTTAAAGTTTTTAAGTTCTGCGTGGCACTGCACTGCGCTCATCACCCCAAGACGTTGTTGTTAAGTCTCTTTCACCTAATTAATTCACTTGCTACAGTGCCCTTCAAATCTATACACAGTAATGATTGATGCGATTATGTGTGATTTTAGTGTGATCATAAACATAAGTGATTAACCTTTGTGATATAATAGTACATTATGGTACTAGTGTGTAACATTGGTGATTACCGCTGAGGCGCCATTGAGAGCCGAGCCGTAGGCGAGGGTCTTAAGATAGCCGAGGACGGTAATCATCAATACACACGTGTATCATACGACGTTTTTCAACACACTTGTGAATAAAATAACAAAAAAAAATTCATAATAAAATAACAAAAAAAAATGAAAAAGCGTCATAGTTTGATTATGGGTATCATTCTGTGCCTAATTGCGATGACCATAGAGCCACTTTATAAGCAAGTGTGTTGAAAAATATGTTACCTTAGTGTGTACGCTGATATATGGAACATTTTATAGGCAGCATCGTAGCCCATCAGATAGAACAGGTGGTTCAGCACCATCACCTGAGGCTGTTCCGCTACCTTGTCTTCGATTGGGTGCGCTTGATCCGCTCTGAAAAAAAGAAAACATGTTTATTGACCCCCAAAATCATACTTCAAGAAACATACCTAATTCCTAATATAAATTATTTCCTACTTATTTAAACTTCGGCCTATCTTCATGTTGTCATACCCTTTTACAGGGTTCATATGTGATACTACCACCTATTATATAACAACTGTAAATGAACCAACCATATGAGAGCAATAAATGAATTGAGTATTGAGTATTGCAACATTTATCTTTATCTCTTTTATCTTTATTTAATAATTCGATAATAAAATAACAATATGACATTATATGACATTTTATACCTGGATAAGAATTGCATGAGCAAGAAAACCAGTAAGTTAGAAGTTTCCTTGTCTGTCTCCTCAAACTCCATTTTGGGAAGAGTCGAGGCCGGGGTATCATCTGTTGATCGGGAGACGGAGGGAAATCCTTCTGTTGATCAAAATATAATATACTAGCGACCAGATTCGGCTTCGCACGGCTGCTTAAACTATATGTATAAACCTTCCTTTTGAAACACTATCTGTTGCTGAAAACCGCATTATAATCCGTTCCGTAGTTTAAAAGATCTAAGCGTACATACATACAGAGAGACACAGACTCAATAAAATGTATGAAACAAACGCGTCGCAATCACCACACGCACGTTTTGTGTACGTAATATGCCGTTGTATGTGTGAGTGTCGTTGTAGCACGTTTTCGTGTGCCTGTGCCTGCGAAAGTGCATGAGAACTTGCGATCGGGGTGAGGTAAGTAAAACCGGTGGGAGGTGGGAGTAGCAACTCTGTACGTAGTACTAATATAATCTGTTCTGGTTATGAGTGTATGACCGGTACGAGGTCACAACTGGTACGACTACGGACTGGCATGAAGCTATGAGTACCGTTGAGCTTGGGCGCAGCGGGCTGGGGCTCGGGCTGGGAGACGGGCTGGGGCGCGGGCGCAGGGTGCGAGTGCTGCGCGGCCAGCAGGTGCCCGAGGCCGAAGCGCGAGGACTTCCTCTTCAGCAGCGGCGCGGAGAACTGACGCGAGTACACGCGCTCGCGCTCTGGAACAAACACCACTATTAATACTATACTATATTAATAGGTCTTTATAGTTCGTACAGCGGATCTAGGCTTGCGTGAAATTAGCCGTTTGTGATGCGCAAAGACAATTTAGTTAGAAAAAGCTCCATTACGCATCGAAACGGCTAAATTCACGACGGCCGAGATCCGCTGTGAGAACTATACCTATGAAATTGCCGTTCTTCAGTACTGGTCATTTCAAATAGAAATGGCAAAGTTTGGAATGGCTTTGTATTCTAAATTAAAATTAATTTTGTTTTAAAAACATGACATTCTTTTTACAAACTCAGTCTTTTGATTATTGTTTAACGTCGGTTAGTGTGACCAGTCTGTCGTTATTTGGCAAGCAGCCAGTGAAAGTTTTTGAAAAACAGTGGGAAACAGACAGAGTAGAATACAATAAAATGGAATGAAATTGAAAAAAAGTGCAATTGCAATCGAATGGGTTGAAATACAATAGAATAGAACGGAACAAAACAAAACAGCAGAGCAGAACAATGCAGAACAAAACAGATCCAGGCCGACCCGAGCTAAAAATACAGAACAGAATTGAACTGAACTGAATAGAACAGAACATAACAATAGAATATAACAGAATAAAATAAAAGCACGAGTATGAGAATAATGTGAGTAAGCTATAAAGTGTGTACGTTACCGTGCCTGTGGAGGGTGTGCGCAGGCGCGGCGACGGCGGCGGGCGCGGACACGGTGCGCTTGTAGGGGCACTTGCCGCACAGCGACGCCGACACCGAGTGCGCCCCCGTGCCCCGCGCGCGCCGCGCCCCCACCCCCGCCCCCGACCCCAAGCCCGACCCCGACCCCGAGTCCGACCCACCATCTACGGGAAACACTGTTCGTAACCACTCTATCCCTGCACTACTCTCTTTATTCTGCCTACCCTCATTTTTAAATATAACGAAGTATGTTTAATTACTTTACTTTAGATTTAGGGAGCGCTCGTGACGTAGCTGGCTAAGTTGTTCATAACAGATCAACTAAGTTAAGCACTGTTCCGCGTAGTCACCATTTGGATGGCTGACCGCCAGTGGCAATTTCAGCTGTGCTTCGGAGAGCACGTTAAGCAGTCGGTCCTGGCTTTTTCAAAGTTGTTAGGCCATGACAAAGGCCTTCGGGCGGCCTAGAAACTTTGCCACCAAAGTTGGCCACTTACTTATACGCACTTACTTACTTACTTTCTTTTGATTTGAGCCGATACAGCAGTAGAGTTCTTTGTGATAGAGCTCGTTCGGGAAGAATTATCACTATACCTACTTCTGCCGCCAAGCAGTAATGATCGCATTGCTGTGTTCCGGTTCGAAGGGTATGGATTCCGGTGAAATTACTTCACACGAGACTTTTGATTTAGGTCTCAGGGTGGCAACAAGTGATATCTGATATTGCAAGTGTCTTAGGCTACGGTAACCGCTTACTATCAAGAGGGCCGTACGCTTGGTTGCCACTTAGGTGGTACTTATAACAAATGCAAAACTAATGTTTTTTTTTTATTTGGAAATTTTTCGAAATTACCCAGTAGATACCTATAATTGTGTGAGTTATTAGTTAGTCGGTCAGTCATATTGGCCTAATTCTGCGGTCTAAGGGTAAGACATAGACACGGTAACGTACAAATATGGCTTTAAACTAAGTAAAAAATAAAAAACAGACGAAAAATCTCTAGTACTATTCCGCTTAACCTTTTCACACAGTTACCACAGTTAACCTCAAAAGAAAAATATCGACACGTGTTTCATCCCTCCACGGGACATCCTCATCATCCATCGACTTGTTCTCCGGCAGACGTGTTGCTCCGTCGAGCGCTGGAGCCAAAGTACTTTGGCTAGAGATTTTTCGTCTGTTTTTTATTTTGTAATGGATTTCCGCAAAGTAACGCCTGAATCTATCAACTACAGACTAAAAAAGTTTAATAATAAAAAGGTACAACACTACAAGAAAAAGTTTAAGAAATAGAACGAAACGATATTTGTAACCACCTACCTATTATAATACAGTAGCTAAATAAACCATGCAAAGATTCACCAGGTGGTAGGACTCTTCAGCAAGAGTTCGTCTTGGTGGGTACCACCGCAGTGTCAGATATTCTACCTCCAAGCAGTAGTGTGCAAGCTGCACTGTGTTAAGGTTTGAAGGGCACTGTAGCAAGTTAAATTACTGGGCGAAAAAGACTTGTTAACTACTTCTCGGGGTGACGAGCGCAGGACTTTAAAAGTTAAAATTTCGGGTGACACTTTTTTTTTTATGTTAGCAAGTGACAAGACAATCAAGGCGCCCACCTGATGTTAAGCACCAAACCTGACTATTACAGATGCAGTGCCACCCAAAGCTTTAAGTTTTTAAGTGTTTGCGTGGCACTGCACTGTGCTTATCACCCCGAGACATTGTTGTTAAGTCTCTTTCGCCCAGTAATTTCACTTGCTACAGTGCCCATCAAACCTAAACACAGTGCAGCTTGCACACTACTGCTTGGAGGTAGAATATCTGACACTGCGGTGGTACCCACCAAGACGGACTCTTGCTAAAGAGTCCTACCAACAGGTAAACTAAAGATAGACACTGCAGTTGTTATAGTCAGGCGTGTCACATAACATTCTGGCTTACGACTTGACCGTCACGTAATTTTTTTTTGGGAATACAAATAACTTTTCTGACATTAAAAACAGACATTTGACCATATTTTCAAAATTCACCTTTCAAATTGTTCATATCCATGGTATTGTTGGAAGCTTCCGCCATAAGAGCTTCGAACCTGTTAAGGAAGAACTGCCACGTGAGGATATTTCTGTCGCTTAGCGAGTTGTGCAGCTGGTACACGCACTGCAGGATCATGGGTCGGTCCACCACCACCAGGTCGAATTGACTCTCCAGGCAGAATAACAGCATCTGACAATATTATAGCAGGACTTGAGAACTAGAACCAGCATTCGAGAACAAAATACCTACATTTAAGAACAAAATAAAACAGTTTCTAATTAATCAATCAAAAAATATTTTCTAAGGATTGCAGACATACTGACCAACAGCGTAGAGCCTAAGCTGCTGAACCTAAAAACTTGAAAATTGAAGGAAAGGAATTCTCTTTGAAACTCAACTCCTAGAGGATGCAGGGGAAGAAGAAATTTGTGTAAAAGTCAGAGCGGACATAGTAAAGAAAATATAGACACAAAACCGGCATGCCCAAGAACTAAATTCATGTGCCACCATCACCAAGTGTCCGTGTGGTGGGTTATTATGACCCAATTCCTCTCATTAAGAATATGAAAACGTTGTTTCATGCTAAATTAGATATTTATTATGTCGTGTTGTAGACAAATATAAATAAATTGTTTATTTAAGTATTTTCTTTCTTGCTTGCTTTCTTGAGGTAGTAGAACCAGTAGGAACAGAAGGCTGTCATGAGGATACCTGTATAGCATGGTCGTGTATAGTCCCGAGGTAGAGCGTGGCTCGCTGCGCGACGTACACGCTCGAGTCGTCCATGCTGCAGATGAGGTAGCAGAACGCGGTCGCCATCGCCGTCTGGAGCGGCAGGCTGGACGCCACGGGCGCTCCGTCCATGAATCTGTACAACAATTACAATAACACACAACGCCATCTAGCCCCTACTATTGTTTTATTCACAAGCTTAAAGTCGCTACGAGCTAAGGAAAGAGCTATGCTAGAAGTTTCACACACAGTACCTAATGATAACAGCCACCCTCTCCACCGCCGCGAACCTAACGGACGGCTCCAGGTGGTGGAACTGGTCCCTCACGAGGGCGCAGAACACGTCCGCTCCCCCCGCCAGGGTCACGCAGTGCAGCAGCACCGGCACCCCCACACAGCTGATGTGCGATGCTGATAGGGTGCATACATTCCATAAGCTGGAAGCAAAAACAAGATGCAGTTGAAAATATCTTTATTCAATAAAGTCACAAGGATCATTTTGAAACGTGGAGTTGAAAATATTCATTTAATTCTCACTACTGAGAAAAAGTCTGCCTCAAATCTCTAATCATCTTTGTCAGAGACTCTTTTGAAGGTATCGAGATTACTTTATTATTTTCTTGGCCGACCACAATGTCACCTTCTGTCAGGCTACAAAGATGTCAATTTATTAGCCCATTAGCAAGAAGGTATCCTCAAAATGTTTCACGTCATTATTGAAGCTTAAAAATGTTCTTAGACTTCCTGCATTATAGATATTTTATCAGTATTTTTAACATTCGCCATGGAGCCATTTTTACCGAATATAATAATACAGGTGACTTTGCAACGGCTATCCTATTAGTCATCTTTCTTTTATACAGTACCCTGACTGGTAAGATAGAAGTCAAAGTTCATACGAAATCTCTAAGGTCTTCGAGAGAAATGATCTGGGTCTTGGGGCAGGGTTGGTCACGGTTCATACGTACTTGTCAATTAACAGGTTCTCCTGACACCAGGGGCCTTACTCTTGAACGCGATCGGTATTGGACAAGTATTGGAATATGACATTTCGTACTTTTGACAGCAAACCAAGCGCCAAATTCAACCTTGTTTTCAAAAGTACAAACATTTGACAGCAGAAAATGGAAATTGGGATTGGATCGGAATTGTCATTGCATTCAAGAGTAAGGCACCAGATCAGGAAGACCTCTTGGTCAGCAAAGGCGTCTGTCACTTGGAGACATTACAACAGGTAGTACACATCAGGCTAAGAACAACACCAGACTTGATCACTGGTTTATACGTACTTGTCAATAATCAGGTTTTCCTGACATCAGATCAAGAACCTCCTATGATTAGGGCGTCTGCAACTTGGAGACATTACAACAGGTGGTACACATCAGGCTAAGAACATCACCAGGGTTGATCACTGGTTTATACGTACTTGTCAATAAGCAGGTTCTCCTGACACCAGATGAGGAAGCCCCTGTGATCAGCAAGGGCGTCTGCGTTGAGCACCAACACTTGCAGGCATTGCAGCAGGTGGTACAGTACGTCGGGACGTGATGTGTTCTTAAGCTCCTGGGATATAATTCATGTATTCAGGTACTTTTTCGGCCACACTGTTTCCGTTTCTGTTTTCTGTCGCTTCAGTGCATGATAGTTATATATATCTTTACTTTTTTTAAACAATCGTTACTTAAGTATAGAATAGAACAGAAAAACCAAGCATACGAAAGGAAACCAAGAGAGATTTACCAAGTTACGAATGAAAATAACATTTACACTGATAAAATCATGTATACTACTACTACTACTACTACTACTACTACTACTACTCGCATACTATTTAAAGGATAGTCAGAGGTAATTCCAAATTTGCATATGGATAGATCCAGTTCCAGTTTTCCAGCGGAATTAAACAAACCTGTAACAGCTGATGTATGTACTGCAACTCCTGAGGCAGCTCCTCGATGCAGAAGTGGAATTTACCAGCGGAGGTCGGCCAGAAGTTAGTCATGTCTTCTTCTACTGACTCCGACTTTCCCTCGTGGTCGCATACTAGATGCGGCGTCGATACCTGCAGTCAGTCAGGTGTTGATGTTGATCATTTTGTACCCATCAAGACGGACCATTGCTAAAGAGTCCTACTACCAGGTGAAATTAATTAAATAAATAAAAATAAGACAGCAAAGAGTCCATATTTCTAAAGCTTAATATTTTAAAAACAACACACATAAACAAATAGTAAAATATTATAAAAATAAAAATAGGCACTGCGACATGCTGAGGAGAGGATAATTAATCAAGGAAATAGCTTCCTTCATTGATTACCCTCTGCACGAAAGACTTCCAGCGTGGAGATGTCAGGCACTCTGCCACAGTCCCAGGATGCTGTTGCGACTGTCCCGTACTCTGCGCATCAAGGACGCTGTTTTTTGCGTATGATAGCATGAAAGCCATCAGTATGGTAGTTTTTTTTTTTACAACTGAAGTGGCAACCAAGCGTACGGCCCACAAGATGGTGAGCGGTTACCGCAGCCTAAGGACGCTTGCAATACCAGAGGTATCACTTGCGGGTTGCCACCTTGAGGCATAGATCGAAAGCCTCATGTGCCAGTAATTTCACCGGAAACCATACCCTTCACACCGGAACACAGCATGCGAGCATTACTGCTTTGCGGCAGAAATAGGTATGGTATAGTACGCAAACATCCCCGACTATGAATACTCACATCAGCGGTAGCAGTGGCGACATCAGTGTCCGTGAGCGTGTGCGAGTGAGCGTTGCAATGCGCAGGCGCATCGGACGGTGGCAACGACACCGCCATATCCAGCTGTTCGGTGATTGTCTCCACCGTCGCTGTCATTATCTGGAGGCATTGTGACATTGGCAAAACCTGCGGTACTACCAGCGGATCTCGGCTGTCGTGAAGTTAGCCGTTCGTGATGCGCAAAGATAATTTAGTGCAAAACCATCGATAAAGTAGTCCATGGATAACGAGAGCAGTTCAAAATTCTCGAAAAAAGCGTCCCGTGTTGACATCAATCGCACTTATTGATATAGGTATGAGATCAAACAACACTAAATATTCTCATTCTAATTTGAGTCGTATTTCTATGAGACTTTGCATACACTTCGTTTACCTAGAGCTGCTCTGCTGACTACGTGCGTGTGTAACAAGGATAGCAGATGTCGCCTCATGTCATTGTTGATTTAATTTTTATTTGTAGGTTGAAATTCGATAAATATTTATTGAAATGTCGCGTTTTGAGACAAATATATGCATTAATTGACTAACTGCTCGTCTTAAATAGAACACTTCATCTTTTTTTTCTTTAGCTGACTCGACTGCATACTAAAGCTTGATTGTTAGTAATCGAGGAATCAATTGACGACCGATGTGGCGCAGAGGGGGCAGATCCGCATGCGACGCGGAGGTTGCGGGCTCGATTCCCGCCTCGGGTCAAATATTTGTACGATCTACAAATATTTGTTCCGGGTGTTCTGGATATTTTCTATACATAATAAAAAATATCTATCTATGTATTGTATTGCATTAAGTATATATCAGTCATCTCGTACCCATAATACAGCTCCCTGTTTAACAGCAGCTTACCTTGGGGCTAGATGAATGATGCTATGTGGATTGTCCAAAAAAAGTAATGTTTCATTTTGTTAGTAAAGTTTCAAGCCACTTGAGAAGCGGTCCATGGACTACTTTATCGATGGCAAATACCGTCAATTGCGCATCGAAACGGCTTTACAACAGCCGTGATTCGCCCCAGCAAAACTATACCTATCGCATTTGTAAACCAGATACTTTAATACTATTATTAATTGCAAATATAGATTTTGTTTTATAATTTTTATTACTGTATTTTTGAATAGCTTTCGCCCGCGGCTTTGCTTAGAAGGTATATTATAAAAGTATCTAGCATTCAAAATATTTATGGTTAGAATTCATACGTAAAAAAGACTGAGGTAGTTCGCTTATGCCGGGTTTTTGTAATGTAATGTAATGTATGGTTCTCACAACGGATCTCGGCCGTCGTGAATTTAGCCGTTTCGATGCGCAATGGAGCTTTTTCTAACTAAATTGTCTTTGCGCATCACAAACGGCTAACTTCACGGAAGCCTAGATCCGCTGTGCGAACTCTAAGCTTCCGTTTGTATCAGTTAATTTTTTTATGATAATGTAAGCGTTCGTCCTTTTTCATGGAAAAATGTACAGATGCTTGTACATTATAGAAACCATACCTACATTAAAGAACATGTTAAATAGGTTCAGTCATTATGACGCGATTCAATAGGAAACAACCATCCACACAGACTTTCGAGTTTCTTATTAGTATCAGTAACAGTAGATTACCTTAGTTTAGGTGATGTTTTATAATACTTTTTAGTGCATTTTAAGTTGTCTATACTCTAGTTGTAAAAGTAATAATTGCATGCTTTGTGTGTTGTGTAGTAAAAAAGTAAGATACCCAATTTGATTAATAAAATGATGGTTTTAGAACTAAACATTCAAAGCAATTTTTAACAGTTTTACTGTAACGTCACTATCATCAGTAAAATTGTTAGACTGGGTTTGCACTGTCAAAATACTTTATTTATTAAACTTATAGGTATCTCATGAACATGCTCAAGGTTTAGAGATTGAAGATGTCTAAAATGCCGTAAGCACCTAATTTTTTTTTATTTATTTATACGACTTTTATTGGTCAACAGTATCGCCATTTTGTTTTAGGTAACTTGTGATTGGCTAGGGTTTGTGCAAGTGGCGATTAAGTTTTCGCAGTGTGTTACCATACCGTTGTTTTTTAGTAAATTTTACAATATTTTTCTAATGTGACATACATCATAAAAAAAAATATAGTAAAAAAATAATAATTAAGTATGTTCTTTTTTTTACAAAACAAAGAATAACATAACGAAAAGAAAGTGTTTACGTTGTTCAAACTTTAATCATAATACACATGAAATAATTGAGTCATTTAAAGACCGTTACAATAAACTATAGAACTTTATTTAATACCACTAAAATGACAACAAAGTGTACTGGCCACTTTTTTTTTTAACTTTATTTGGGGCAACACTTGATGGTAGCTGACAATTTGGGAGTGCAACACCAGCCGTCTAACACCGACAAAGGAAAGCACAACACACACAAAAGAAGCGGCACTACTAATAGAAAAGATAGACGTACTTGTGTATCGTTGGAGGACTTTGTCGTGGCGTCCGAAGCGACGTCGCTTATGAGTGACAGTTGCATGAAATGAACAAACTATACAACTATTATACAAATTATTCTAATTTCCAACAAATAATTTGTATAATTTGTACTATTATACAGGGCGACTGATGGCAATACCGGTACCGAATATCTAACCGGAAATGGATTTATTTTCATATTAATGTTGCCTTCAAAAAACATTTTTAAGGTTTGCTCCGCGGTTTTGTAGTTTTAATGGTATACCACAGGAACAGTAAATTTTTCCGGGATTAAAAGTAGCCTATGTACTTAGCTATATTGTTTCTGAACGATGACGCTATCCAATGGATAAAGAATTTGAAAATAATATTGTAATATTGATTGCATGCAACGCCATACGAATAAAATTAAAAAAAATACTTAGCTATTCCAGGCATACCTGTGGCAAATTTCATCAAGTTCTGTTCACCGTTATGGCGTAATTAAGTAACAAACATCCATTAGTGTGATCACAAGTGTGATAGTGTGATGTGAATAAGGTGTTGTATAAACCCCAAACTTTTTTTTATTAGTTTCAAACGTTCCGACAAAACATTAAAAAAAAATAACTCGAAAATTTAAAAAAATCGGGAACATACATGGGATATTTTCGGATACCCCTGGATCTGAGGAATCTATTTTTTCTTATTGACGTCTATGTTTGAACCACCCTGTATAATAATTTTTTGCCACATATACACTTTTAAATACGAGTTGTAATAAAACAGTCGCCCTGTATAAGATGAAATAAAAATCTGCAGAAGTTTTTTTTATTTCACCCTGTGAAAGACACATTGATAGAAATAGAATTTGAGCATTTTCAATGTTTTTATATATACTGTCAAATTACGAGAACCGAATATAAGAAAAACGTGCATACATGTTGCGTAAATAACTGTCATCAAATGACACTTGCACAATAGATCAATGTATGTACGCGACTCACACAAGCAAGGCTTATGCGTTCTCATATATTGAACGTTTTAAGTATAATAATATTTTTCTGCTATTTACGTATCAAAACATTGAAAATGTTTGTTAGAAATGAAGGATAAGTGAGTGGCTAGAAAATTATTCTTTAATATTATATTAAAAAGAGGTATTTTACACAAAAATCGTCACTTGATATCGACTACAATAAAAAAATAAAGCAAGTGATACACAGAAAAAGTTAGAATAATGAACAGTACTTTCGAACAATATCAAAAACATGAACTAATTTTGAAAAACATGTAAAACACATAAAGCATAAATCGCAAAACAAACATAATGAAATCAAGAACCTACTCGTTTAAGAGGGTAATAATCTGATTTATTTATTTAACAAGTTAACGTTGTTTTGTTAAAATTTCGTCAAATCCACAATTCAAAACATGCAAGATGCGTACCATAATAATAAAAAAATAAATATTAACTTATAAAAGTACCAATCTATTTCAGAAAAAAGGTTTAAATATACCGTATCCACATTTCTTAGATGATTAAATATTACCCTTTTTTTCACCCCGATTATTAATTCAGCCAAAACATGTACTAGGACAACTATAACTTTTGTCCAGAAATCTTATTTGCTTCTCTTTTGAGAGCCGGAAAGGTATTTTTGGACCAAACTGTCCCGAAATCTCTTCGCAGGGGATTTCTGGAATAAGTGTTACCCCTGACGCCCTAAAAAAGGGGTATGAGTGTTACCCCTCACTCCCTAAACAGGGGTAGAAGTGTACCCCTGGTTCCCCGAGAGAGAAGGCTACACAGGACAGGACAGAGGAGGAGGTAGATGAGGCGGTACGTACATGCGGCATGTGCACCAGCACGCCGCCGACGGCGCCGGGCGCGCGCTCCTGCAGGTGATGCGAGGCGAGCGCCAGCAGCGCGTCCCCGCCGGCACCTGCCGCGCCACCCGCCGCGCCCGACACCGCGCCCGCGATGCCGGACCACATCTCTTCTGCACCAGCCTTAGCGCACATAGGCGCCGCGTTCCAAGGCTCCTCCGCCGGCTGGCGACGGCACAGGTGCTTTTATTATTTATCTCTCACTAGCCGATCTGCCGCAGCTTCGCACGGGTGCAATGAATCTTTAAGCACCCGAAGCGGGGGCGGGTCGCTGGTATTAAATATAGCCTATGTTACTCAGGGATAATGTATGCTCCATTACCCCTGAGTAATTTTCTTTAATTATCATTAAAAAGATTTTCTTTAATCGGACCAGTAGTTTTTGAGTTTATTCGTAACAAATAAAAATCTTCGCACCGGAACACAGCAATGCGAGCATTGCTGCTTGGCGGAAGAAATAGGTATGGTGGTAGTCCTTCCCCGGACGAGCTCTATCACAAAGAACTGTCTTTCTTACTCTATAGGTATAGTACGCGACCGATATCGAGGGCAACATGTAGTAATAAGATAAAAGGTTACCTCCATGAAGTTGGGTTTGTCTGGCACGAGCGCACGCACGAGCTGCACGGCCAGCTGGTGCCACAGCGCCGCCGCCTCGCAGTACGAGCACGCGCCCTGAGCCAGGCACGACGCTGCAACACACACACACAACACCTATACTATTGCACACACACACACACACACACCCTCTCTTACTGCGACCCCACCTTGGAACAAATGTTTGTGCAATCTACAAATATTTGTTCCGGGTGTCCTGGGTATTTTCTATGTATGTATAAGAAAAAAAATATCTATCTATGTATTGTATTATATTAATTATATCAGTCATCTAGTATCCATAACACAAGCTCTGCTTAGCTTGGGACTAGATGATGCTGTGTGGATTGTCCAGCATTATTTATTTACTTATAGTCACCATACTTCAGGAATTACTTCAGGGATACAAAAGATGTTCTCTCACCATGTTCAATGGTATTAGACTGGTTTGACTTCAACATCAACCGCAGTAGCTTGGTGGCTTGGCTGCTCACATTCTGAATGTTGATGCGACGCTGTTGTAGCTCCATCTAGTGGGGAAAACATTAACACAATAACGAAACGCCCCGCGATTACAGCATTATCATTGAGTTACACCTTAGCTGAATATACATTGCATGAAATGAATGAAATAACTTTAACCACGTTGAGTTATTTTACTCATAAAACTAACGTGAACTATATCATACATTTTAAAAACGGGTGTTTTCACGTACCGGTATTCCTTAATCCCCCCCCCCGCGCGCCTGTCGAGCCGCGCTGCTAGAGCCGCAGCCTGCAGTGCATATGCACACAACCCTGATGAAAACTCTCGAAATTGAGTCGAAACAGTGTCGGTACCTCTTCACCGATATACCGGTACGTGAAAACACCCGTTTGTAAAATGCACGATGAGTTATTTTATACAAATTTCAGAGCACTGGTGATCTAGTAGTAGTGACCCCGTGTTCCGATCATATATCCATGTGACCGACCTTTTCTCAATTGATGTTTCTATTAGAAAAATTTACGTGTATTTCCGATGTCCCCATGATTTTGACCCCGGTAATGAGGACAGCGGGAAGTAAAAAAATAACTTCCCGTTGTCCCCATTGCGCTTTATCTTCAATGGAGACAGTGACACGACATTGACATTTATCTGAACTGAAACAGATTTAATACATGCACAATGCCAGTGCTCTCATGTGGTGAAAGAAAACATCGTGAGAAAACCGACATGTCAAAAAACTACAAAGTTCAAAAGACACGTGCCATCCGACAATCCGCGTGGTAAGACCCAATCACTCGATTTAGAGTAGACCCGTGTCCCAGCAGTGGGAAAGAGGAAGAGTAGTAGAGTTCTCTGTGATAGAGCTCGTCCGGGGAAGGACTACCACCATACCTATTTCTGCCGCCAAGCAGTAATGCTCACATTGCTGTGTTCCGGTGTGAAGGGTATGGTTTCCGGTGAAATTACTGGCACATGAGGCTTTTGATCTTAGCCTCAAGGTGGCAACCCGCGAGTGATACCTCTGTTATTGCAAGCGTCCATAGGCTGCGGTAACCGCTTACCATCTTGTGGGCCGTACGCTTGGTTGCCACTTCAGTTGTATAAAAAAAAAAAAAAAAAAAAAGAGAAGAGGGGGTAAAAGGCTGAATGATTACCTGCTTGAGTAATATGTCGAGCATCAGTATACAGCAAGTCAAGTTCTGCGGTTTCATTTGATCATCTCTGTCTTTCTTCTCCTTGTCGTTGGCCGTCGGTGAGTCTCTACTGTCCTTGGAATTTGTACCGTCTGAAAATATAACATTGGCGGCCGTTTTCCACAACGCCATCTAGTCTTGAACTAAGCAAAGCTTGTACTATTCCCATTTTTTTTAACTTATACTTAGATCTAAAGTCTCATGCGCCTGTAATTTCACCGGAAACCATAACCTTCGAACCGGAACACAGCAATGCGAGCATTACTGCTTGGCGGCAGAAATAGGTATGGTGGTAGTCCTTCCCCGGACGAGCTCTATCACAAAGAACTCTACTCTACTACTCTTAAAAAAGAGATAAATGAGGTAGAGGCACCTGCTGAGTGCGGCGGCTTGAAGATCTTCTCTGGCATGTTGACGACGCAGTGGCTGAACAGATCGAACAGCTGCGTGAGAGGCACCTTCACTTCCAGCAGTGATATCGTCTGGAAATACCAAATCACACTAATACTAGCAGTAGACCTCGCAAGCACAAACTTGTAGTGAGCTTTGAAAGTGAGCAACATATTGCATTTTAAGGAACTATTTTGCACATCACGCTGAAGATCCTCATCAGATCTTCACCAAATATCAAACAAACTCAAAGTTAATACTTACCTTTCATATAAAATAAAATAAATAAATAAATAAATAATGCTGGACAATCCACACAGCATCATTTAGCCCAAGGTAAGCTGCTGTTAAACAGAGCTGTATTATGGGTACTAGATGACTGATATATAATTAATACAATACAATACATAGATAGATATTTTTTATTATACATAGAAAACACCCAGAACACCCGGAACAAATATTTGCAGATCCTACAAACATTTGTCCCAAGGCGGGAATCGAACCCGCAACCTCTGCGTCGCAGGCGGACCTTCGCCCACCGCGCCACATTGGTCGTCTTTCTCGATTAAAACCGGGAATAGGACTAGGCTATTTTTTGTCCTGGAAAAAAGTACCGTTTCCGAGTTTCACGCGAACAAAGTCGCGGGCAACAGCTAGTCATTAAAAGAGTCAATATTCATCATAATTCATAGGGTTAGGAAGCGCTTGTTCATAACAGATCAATGTAGTTAGGCACAGTTTCGCAATTGGATGGGTGACCGCCGGTAGCTATTTCAACTGAGCTCTTCTATAATTCAGAGAGATTGGAACTTCTATGAGATAAAATGCCTGACAGCAACAGTCACATGACTTCACGTGTAAATACTCTCCCTTTCACACAAACCTCTTGACACTGGCAAAATTGTGGCAAATAAGCCACAGAGTCCATAAACAAAGAAGAAGAAGAAGAAACCTTCTATACACACACCCTCAACCACAAAATCTTGGCTATGTTCATTTTAAAACTCACCTGTTGAGACGGTGTTGAGATCTCTGAGCATAGTGCCAAGGTCTTCCAGCGACTCCGCCATTATCGCCTTGACATCACATGAGCCTGTGCTATTAAAAAGTAAGATAAAAGCAAAGTAAAACACGAACCTGGAACCACTCCAGCACAGGCAGCACTGTCTCCGGGGTGGGGTCATCATGGACCCTGGCTGATGCGAACTGGTATAAGTTCTTCTCGTCCAAGCCCATCATAGCGCCGTCCGGCTCCAAGATCTTCGTGAGCGGCACTTTCAGTTCAATCAGTTCCTGTGGAATTTTGAAGTTCTCTGTGGATCCTGGCTATAAGACGTTAAGCCAGGACGGAGGCGTTCGGGTGGCTTAAAATTAAATAAATCTTTATATTGGCGGACGCGAGCACTGGTTGTCTAGTGGTAGTAACCCAGCCTTCCGATCTTAAGATCGTGGGTTCGAATCCGGTCGTGCGGTCGATTTTTCACTACGGAAAATTTAAGTGCGCAATACCAGTGCTCTTATACGGTGAAGGAAAACATCGTGAGGAAACCGGCATGTACAAGAACAAAAACTTCGAAGGACATGTGCCATCCACCAATCCGCATTGAGTCCGCGTGGTGGATTTAAGACCCAATCACTCTTGCTCGAGAGTAGGCCAGTGTCTTAGCAGTGGGAACATTAGAAGGCTGTCATGATGATGATGATGATTAGCGGACGCCGCTAGATGGTGCTCTGTGTAAAAATGTCCATCAAATCATTTATTATGTAGTTACTTTTTCAGGGACATCTGTGCAGATAGCTTCCATCCAGGCAGGCATTATGTAGTCCCAGATCGACTGCGTGATGATGCCGTACGGAATCAAGCAGTACAGTCTGCAACAATCACACCAATCGTACTGATTATGAGACAAAATGTCATAAATAAATAACGCTGGACAATCAACACAGCATCATCTAGCCCCAAGGTAAGCTGCTGTTAAACAGAGCTGTGTTATGGGTACTAGATGACTGATTATATACTTAATACAATACAATAGATAGATAGATATTTTTTATTATATATAGAAAATACCCAGAACACCCGGAATAAATATTTGTAGATCGTACAAACATTTGACCCGAGGCGGGAATCGTACCCGCAACCTCCGCGTCGCAGGCGCCCGCGCATCCGTCGTCGTACAAACAAAAAGTACAGTGTTCCAGTATAGGGCGATAACGCGACTCGGTTACAACCAGATTTCAATCAGCGAAATGTCAATAAGCTGTAACATTCGCGTAGTGCGGACGGTGCGGTCGGTCGGTTGGCTCACCTGTTGAGTCCGTCCTTGAGATGGTGCGTCTTGGTGGCGAGTGCGTCCCAGTGGCCCGCGTGGCGCGCGTAGTGCGGCGGGTGGGGGAGCAGGCTGGCTACGCACACGGCGCGGCGAGCTGCGCATGCGCCGCGCACCCACGCGCACACCTGCTCCACCTTCAGCTTCTCCACGCGCGCCGCCGTCGACCCTGCGCCCGCACACACACACACCCACACTTAGGGTACACCCAGATCTGACCACAGCGCTGCGTGCGCGTTCTCCGACTACAACTGGTTGTGTACTTCTCGCGTGCAACTTATGTATGTGTATTATGTATTAGTATAATATATATATATATATATATATATATATATATATATATATATATATTATCCGCAGTCTAACCCACTGCTGGGTATAAGCCTCCCTTAGTTTGTGACATCTATTACGATCCTGCGCTAATCTGATCCACTTCCGGCCCGTGACTTTAACTATATCGTACCCATCTCGCCAAGTTCACAGAACTACTATAGTTTATTAACTAGAGCGAGCGAAACGTTTCAGTTTCGAGATTGGCCGAAATAGTATATTTCATTACAAGTGCGGAAAGGCTGTCATTGCAAAGAGTTCCGACAAATGTCTATCCGAGCCGAGGCGCAGCCGAGAAGGCGAGGGTTGCCAGTCGGAACAAGTTGCAATGACGGTTCCGCACGTGTACTGAACGACTATTTTTAATACAGTTGGGAAAAATTAAGCAATTTAATAAAATAATAAAAACACAATAAACTCAACTAACTAAAGGGTCGAAATTACTCATTTTGTGCAACAAACAACTAAACTCGCAGAGAAAATTTCTGAAAAATGGCGCCAACCGTAGAATATAAGCAGAGTTTTTTTTTTCTTCACCCATTCTGGTAGGCAAAGGGAACTATGCTCATACAGCCAAGTCTTCAGTAGAATTTTTTTATTGATATGAAATGAAAATGAAATTTAACGAGATGAAATGAAATAAAACCTAACCTAACTAATTCAATCAATTCATTAAATCTGATATTGAAACAAATTAGGGGTAAATTAATGAGTTATTGGCTGGCATTAGTTATTGGCTACTTCATACTCAAACACTTCCTAAAAGCTACTGATGCTAAGTACAATATCTCCCTTCATTCTAGAGAATAGTTTACATATTTAGCTTTAATATTTGTGCCGATTTGTACCACCTTTCGAATAATTTCGTATAAAAAAAATCATAATTGATTGACAATCGGCAATCCGGCTACTATGGTGGGGTTTTGTTGTGAAAACGGTAAGGATTGCGTTTGACTACAATTCGAATGAAACTTGTCTCATACCTCATATCTCTGTAGTTGATCCATATTTCGTTACTATTTAAGTTATTTTATCTTAATTTAAATGTATTTTAGTATTTTTTTACTTTTAAACATTAAATTATGGTATAGCCAATAACAGAAACGAAAAAAACTAAGTTTTAAGTTACTGGCTATACATGTACATCACCGCCAGTCACCTACGAATTCAATTTATAATTTGGCAAATTTGGCGAAAATGGCCTTCTTCCGCCAATCTGACGTTTGCTGAAGAGCACAGCATAGATGCCCAGTTGAGTAACCACCGCATGCAGAGATCAGTTCAAGATCCGATGGCCTGAAATAAACTTGTGCCGAAACCGATATTAATTCAGTTTGTCTGGTGAACTTTATACTGTAATTATTTATACAAGGGCTTCGAAAAGTTCGTTTATACCAGAGCTAAGAACTCGATAATTATGTTCCTTGTATTTCTTAAAAAAAATGACTATAATCTGCTGTGTTTCGTAAAAAATGCTACAGCCAATAACTGAAACCAAACATGCCAGTAACTAATTCTGGGGTGCCAGTAACACAATTTTTATTTGAATGAATATTATAACTTTATAAGCAATGTTAATTATTTTTATTGTTATTAAAATGATACTAGATCTTTTTCCGTCTCCACTAACACCATAAAAACATCATTTGGATGACGCCTAAAGAAACTATACCAATTTAAATTGACCAAGGCGCTTAAGTAGCTAATAACTGGTGCTTTTACCCTAGTAGCTTCTTTTTAGAAATATACGTATTTGCATGAAACATAAAAACTTCTATGAATTTTTTTAGTAAAAACTTCATGGTTAGTTTTTCTTTTTAATAGACATTATTTTGACAGTTGGGAAAGAGAACGCACGAGTTCGGGAATGGTAAAAAAAAGCACGAGTATGTATAGTTCTCACAGCGGATCTCGGCCGTCGTGAAATAAGCCGTTTCGATGCGCAATGGAGCTTTTTCAAACTAAATTGTCTTTGCGCATCACAAACAGCTAACTTCAAGGAAGCCTAGGATCTCGGCCGTCGTGAAATTAGCCGTTTCGATGCGCAACGGAGAATTTTCTGCGCGAACTATAATAGCCCACATCCCGAAAGCTATACGTCCCTGCAATACGCCACTTTTTGAGCAACTGTATTAAAAAATAGTTTTGTCTGTCAGTTAATCTGTTCTCGCCTACAGATCGCATTTTTCAACCGATCCGGTTGAAACTTGGTATATAGGTTCTATGATTTTATAGATTTTTTTTTGTTGCTGGGGATTTTTGATTGTGGACGCCCACAGAACTTCCTTCAAAAAGAGCTACTGGATATCTCCTTCTTATAAGATCCTATTTTGATGGATTTTTTATTTGAATGTTTATTTTATGTTGGTCTCATACAAGTTTGGTGAAAATCTGATGAGGATCTTCAGCGTGACGAGCAGAATAGCTCTTTAAAATGTAGTGAATTGCTCACTTTTAAAGTTATGCTTGTGAGGGCTTCTGTTTGGAGGACTATTACATTTATTGATACCTTGATAAGCATACGAAGTGACGTGAAACCAGTGGAACAGAACAGAGAGCAGACGGCCCAGCACCTCGTCAGGAGTGTCCGCGTTGGGGGTGCACAGGCCCACCATCAGCCAAACACCGTACCTTCAACACAAGCATGGTAGTCACAAAACAGATATTAGTACTACGTACAGTATGGCTACTTTTTACCTCCCACCGGTTTTACTTACCGCACCCTGAGAGCGAGTTTGCCGGCACCTTTCGCCGGCACTGAAACTAAGGGCTAAGGGTGTCCAAGCGCGCGCATGTCAACGCGCGCGAAAGTGTGCTGTCTCGCTCTTGCTATAATTGAGTGGGGCCAAATATCACACTCACACATACAACGGCACCGTTTACGTACACAAACCACACATGTGGTGATTGCGACGCGTTTGCTCATCATTATCTTCAATAAGATGATTTATACAGCATCTGGTGACAAGTGGGTTACTCTTGTAGCCCACACTGGGTGTGGGAAGTGGAGATGCTGTAGTGCCTGGGACAGGTTTTAGATGAAGTAGGTTTGCCCTGCACCTACATCCTCTCAGCTTAGCCAGCTTAGTCCACAGGAAAGACATGCTCAATACGCGCGGAGCCAACTAAGCCGCGGGTTTCATCACGATGTTTTCCTTCACCGTTTTAAGCACGTGTTAATGCGCACATACATTTTTCGAAAGACATCAACATGATTATATCAATTTAAGACTTGGCAAAAGAAAAACAAACCAGTCAGATAACTTCCTAGAACTTATTAACGCTACCTGCCCAAAAGCTGCCTGTCCTCAACAGAGATGGGGTCTGGGAGATCCACACTCAGCGGAGGCTTCAGGTGCTCGCTGCAACTGTCGGGGTCCTCTATGCCCAGAGGTTTAGCGTCCTTAAGCAGGCTATCACATAAACATACCTTTTGTGATTCTGATAGAGAAAGAAAACATTTGTTAATGGTGCACGGAACGTCGTTTAACTTATGCCATGTCTCTATAATGTACAGTTATGAATGATACACGGATGTATTCATGCTTTAATAGTTGCACTGCCTAGCTTGCACGCTTTGCTTCCTCACCAGCATCAGCTTTCATAGTATAGAATAGAACCATTCCTTTACCAATCTTCCCAGAATAGTAAAGATGCGAATGGTCGGGTTCTCTGGCCTCAGCTAAGGTCAAAATTCCTAGATCTGTCACTGATGTGACAATTTAATTGGTTATTTTTTATTTTAAATTAATTACTTTGTTTTTTTTTAGGTAGGTATTATTATCATGTCCACACAATGCATGCTGTGTTCACTGTTTAAGAAATTACACTGTGTTTTGACTTTCTTATGTAAGCTCATTATGTATTTCATGTGAAAATTTCAATTTGTGAACCAAATAATAAAAAAAAAAAAAAAAAAAAAATGGTCTTAGGGGAAAGCGCAAAAGTCGTCAAGATCCTTAAGGTGTCCTTCACCTGGTTGTCCCCCTTTAATTGGTCGACATCCACTGAAATAGATGCAACAACCAGAGGAACACTGCAGTCTTGAGGAGTCCCTGCAGGTCCATCATCAAAAGGTTAGATGGTGGACAGTTACACTCAGCGCTGTCGTGATGGGGGAGATGGGTGTGAGGGAGAGGTGACTTTCAATTGCTTCTTCCGCCCATCCCCCTTTTTTCTCCTTACGAAAAAGTAGAGGTGCCGCTTGGTTAATGGCATCTACCAGTTTCCTGCGCTCCGCTAACCTTCTAATCTAATCGTTGTTCGCAGTTTAATTTATCTATCAGTAGTTAGTAACATACAAAGCATAATAAATGGCAAAAAGTGAGATGCCATGCGAGCTGGCGCTTCCGGCCCTCGGATCGGAAAGTGTGAAGTCAGCTACCGAAGGCACCAACCCCCACCTACTGGATCAAGTGGAGACGCAGCATCCACTGCCTCATCTGCCTCGTTACAAGACTTGCCTGGGCGAGTACGGAACACGAAGTCCAGTAATAGGAGTGCGGCGAAGTGGAAGGCGGTGATGCCAGTAGGAGAAGATAGTCGCGACGGCCAGCGGTGATGTGCTGGATTAAGCTAAAGGACAGTAGCATGGTGCCTTCACTAACGCTATTGTAATGGTAATGGACTCTATGGATGGATGTGGTGGAGCTAGCTAGAGGAGGGAGTGAGGGAGGGAGGGAGGGAGACAGACAGACAGTACACACCTGACGACGGCCTCCACCAGGTTGGTGTGCATGTCGGCGTGCATGTGCGAGGCGGGCGGCAGACGCGCGTGCACCACGTGGTCCCCACCGCGCCGGCTGTTGTGTCGGTTGCCGTGACACGCCACGCAGTACCTGCACACAACCACTTCACTCACACCATCCATACATCCATCCATCCATCTTACTGCTATACCTACCTTATACACAACCTAGTTCGATTGGCACCACACTGAAGCTTTATGATGAAGAGGAGGATTGCATCAGAATATTCAGGGAATTTGTAACAAAGAGTTAGAACTGGAATTGTACCTGAACTCAAATAATATTGACATTATTTGCATTACTGAACATTGGCTGAAAAGCAGTAATCACCAAGTTGGTAGTTCCTTCTGCAGAGTTAACTTTATGAGAGGTGGATCATTAATACTACTTAATAAAGAAATTAAATTTAGAGAACGCAAAGACATTGTCACCCACTCTGTAGAACGACACATTGAGATAGCCTGTGTGGAGTTGGAGCAGTTCATTGTTATAAGCACTTATAGCCCACCAACCGCCTCATTTGATGTTTTTGAGAAAGTAATGGAAGAGGTAATGTTTAAATTAGTATCAAAATCAAATAAACAAACTATTGTTTGCAGTGACTTTAATGTAAACTTGCTTGAAACATACTCTTTAAGTACCAGAATAACTAGTCTATTTAAATCATTTGACCTTGAACCATTATTTATGGAGCCCACAAGAATAACTGCCACTTCGGCTAAATGTATAGATAATATGTTTTCTAATGTAAAAGTATTAAGAAAAAGTATAATAAGTAATATTAAATCGGACCATCTTGGTCAACTTATTCATGTAGAAGCAAGAAACAAAAAAAATGTAAATAGAAAAATAACTTTTATTCCTGTGACCATTGATCGATTGGATAAAGTAAAATTTAACCTTATTTCTAGATTGCCTGATTTATCATATAACTATCATAATCCAAATGACTCGTATAGTCTATTTTTTAATGAATTTAATAAAATATTCAATTCGATTTTCACATCCAAGACGGTTACGGTATCAGGCAGTTCAAAATTTTGTGAGTGGGCAACAGCTGGTATTCATAAAAGCAGGAAAACCTTGTATGAACTTTACAGCGAAAAACAATACAACTTTAGTGAAGAGTTTAAAGTAAAAGTTAGAAATTATTCAAAAATTTTTAAAAGCGTTTGTCAAGTTGCAAAATCACTATATTTATGTTCAAAAATTAAAAACAGTCAAGATAAAATTAAAGCTACATGGAAAATTATAAATAATGAGACTGGAAGAGTCAGGACTCAGAATAATGTTTTTAATTTAAATATTAATAATAGTAATATTAAGCATGATGATGAAGTAGCCAAAGCATTCGAAAAATTCTTTACAGATATTCCAGTTTCTACTACAAAATCTTTAAACTCTTCTCACATAATTGCAGAGTCATTGTTAAAAAATAATGTACCACAATGCAACATACAATTACATTTCGACTATGTAAATAATAATGATATTATCAAAGCATTTAAACTGATAAATGTAAAAAAAACCACTGATCTCTGGGGCATTTCTGTTAGCGTTGTGAAATCATTCATTGAAATCATTGCACCTGACCTAGCTTTTATATTTAACCAATGTATTGACTGTGGTGTATTTCCTGATTTAATGAAACATAGCAAGATAACACCTCTTTTCAAATCAGGTAGTCATTCTGACCCTGGTAACTTTCGGCCTATATCAGTATTGCCTACATTTAGTAAAATTTTTGAAAAACTTATTCTTATTCAGTTACAAAGACATTTTAGTATGAATAACTTACTTGATAGTAAACAATTTGGGTTCACAAGAGGTCGCTCAACAACTGATGCCGGTGTTGAGTTGATATCACACATTTTTGAAGCCTGGGAGGAATCGCAAGATGCCTTAGGCATTTTTTGTGATTTATCTAAGGCATTTGATTGTGTACATCATGAGACACTAATTAGAAAATTACAACACTATGGAGTTAGGGGTGTTGCTCTAGACCTTCTCACTTCATATCTAAGTGATAGAATACAAAGAGTTGACGTAAATGGAAAGCGTTCTCCGGGATCAGTGGTAACAATTGGTGTACCACAAGGATCAATACTTGGGCCATTCTTGTTTTTAATATATATAAATGATCTACCCCGGCTTGTTAGGAACGATCATGAGATTGTACTGTTTGCTGATGACACGTCACTTTTATTTAAATTAAAGCGACAAGAGACTAACTTTGACAAAGTAAACAATGCAATCTCTAAAATTGTAGGGTGGTTTAATGTAAACAACTTATTGTTAAACGAAAATAAAACGAAATGCGTTCGTTTCATACTACCTAATGTAAAACAAAACCAAACTAATATAAAAATAAAAGATGAAAAGCTAGGCCTTGTGGACACCACAGTTTTTCTAGGCATAACCTTAGATAATAAACTGCAATGGGGCCCACACATAGATAAATTGTCGAAGAGACTTAGTTCTGCAGCATACGCAGTCAAAAAGATCCGTCATTTCACCGACGTCGATACAGCCAGACTAGTTTATTTCAGCTACTTTCACAGCATTATGTCTTACGGTATTTTGTTGTGGGGGAGTGCTGCAGATATTAACACCATATTCGTGTTGCAGAAGAGGGCTGTTCGCGCAATTTATAACATGGGTCCCAGAGAATCACTTAGAGATAAGTTCAAAGAAATCAATATTATGACAGTACCCTGTCAATATATTTATGAAAATCTTATGTATGTTCGCAAAAATATTAATCTGTTTAAAAAAAATTGTGATAATCATAATGTTAATACTAGAAATAAAAATAAACTCGCTGTTCCCACAGTTAGGCTCACTAAGGTCAGTAAATCTTTTAAAGGGCAATGTGTACGCTTCTTTAACAAAGTCCCAAGCGACATACAAAATTTATCAATTGGCAAATTTAAAAACTTAATTAAACAAAATCTGTCTCAAAAAGCTTACTATAAAACAACCGATTATCTAGATGATAAAAAAGCTTGGGACGAATGTGCTCCAACTCTACTTGGAATCCATAACAATAGCAAGGGTCATGCCAAAAAAACGATAGGAACCCAGCCGGTGTTGTTGCCAGTTCTTTTACGGCATGGGCGCGTTGGAACTGGTGTAAATTTTCCTAGCTTGTAAGACGTTTCAAAGTGATCCTTGTGATTCTACTGAATAAATAATTTTTGATTTGATTTGATTTGATTTGAGGGATCATCAAAAAAAAAGCTAGGAACCCAGCCGAGTTTGTTGTCAGATTCTTCTAGGCTGGGGCGCGTGGAACTGGCATAAATTCTCTTAGCTTTAAGCCGTTTCAAAATGATCCTTGTGATTTTATTGAAATAAATCATTTTAGACTTTGACTTTGACTAACCACCACAGTGCCAGATATTCTATCTCCAAGCAGTAGTGTGCAAGCTGCACTGTGTTTAGGTATGAAGGGCACTGGACCAAGTGAAATTACTGGGCGAAAGAGACTTAACAATAACGTCTCGGGGTGATGAGCGCAGTGTAATGCCACGCAGAACTTAAAAACTTTAAGCATCTGTTATGGTCAGGCGTGGTACTTAACACTTGTCTTGTCACTATGTAAGTGATTGTGAGCTCAATGATGGAGCACACTTGTCTAGAAAGAACTTGATCGCTTTAGCCTTAAGACTCCTGCTTGCAGCACGGACTTAAACGCTACAACGTCAAGTGACCCTCGAACCGGAACGCAGCAATGCAATTTACTGCTTGGAGGCAGAAACAGGTATGGTGGTAATACTTCCCTGGACGAGCTCTATCACAAAGAACTCTATATCTGCAAGTATTTGTTCCAAGTCTAGGTGTTTCTATGATTCTAGGGATAAAGTAGCCTATTTGTTATTCCAGATATTAAACCATCTAATCCAAATTTCATCACAATCGGTTGAGTCGTCACGGATATACATTGTAAAAAACATACACACAGAATTTCGCATTTATAAAACTAGCGGTCGCCGCGACTTCGTTCTGTCTTCATTTCATTATCTATTTATATTTTAAAAATTATACCAAATTGGTTCAGTGGTTGTGTTATAGAGGAACAAATATCCATCAAATATTCAAACAAACATCGAAACTTTTGCATTTATAATATTAGTGTGACAGTGTGATAGTGTGAAAGTTTGAAGTGTGATAGTGTGAAAGTTTGAAGTGTGATAGTGTGAAAGTTTGAAGTGTGATAGTGTGAAAGTTTGAAGTGTGATAGTGTGAAAGTTTGAAGTGTGAAAGATTGAAGTGTGATAGTGTAAAAGTTTGATGTGTGATAGTGTGAAAGTTTGAAGTGTGATAGTGTGAAAGTTTGAAGTGTGATAGTGTGAAAGTTTGAAGTGTGATAGTGTGAAAGTTTGAAGTGTGATAGTGTAAAAGTTTGATGTGTGATAGTGTGATTAGTAGGATTTAATGTTCTTACCTAATGGGATGGTTTCCATTATAACTCGCGCACTCAGTGGAAAAACATATAGAATAAGCAGCCTTGTCCGAAGAGCGACAGTTCTGGAAACCACCATAAATTATATAATAAACCATAATGGTATAGATATAAAGTACATTTTGTAAAGACAAAAGCATGCATTGCTGTAATGATTTACTGAGGTCCGGTTTTTAGGTCTCTAGTCAACCAATGGTTTATATGTAGGGAGCACTGAATTTTCAGTCTTAATCCCTTGAAAAAATGCCTTATAACTATTTTGATAAAATTAAATGGTTTTTGATTGACAATGGACGAAAAAGTACTCAACCAAGTTTTTTCGTAAATACACTTAGCGTTGATTTTATCTATTTTTACTGTGCGTTGCTAGTCATATTTGGCAAAAAGGTAAGTAAGGTCGCGTGAGTCAGTAGCCAACTCTGGTTACAGAATTCCTAGGCCGCCCGAAGGCCTCTGTCCTAGCCTTAACAACTTAGAAAGAGCCGGGAACAAGAAGGCCGACTCCTTCGAAGCACGTTACTGTTGACTTTTTTTTAAATATAATTTTGAGACAAACAGGCTGACGGCCTGCCTGATGGTAAGCAGTTACCGTCGCCTATTGACGTCAGCACCACCAGAGGTACTGCTGAAGCGTTGCCTGCCTTGTAGGAGCTTTTTTTTTTTTTTTTGAAGCCGTTCATATTGTACGACAGCGGAAAAACATCAGAAGGAAGTTCATTCTACAACCTGCACGTGTGGGGAAGAAAAGATCTCATGAAGCGAGTAGCGCGAGACACCCGCGTGTCCATTAGGTGTGGATGAGCCTTGTGCCGCTGTCGGAAGGTACGATGGTAAAACCTCGATGCGGGTATAAGGTCGAAAAGTTTCTCAGAGCAATACTCAATACTCAATTCATTTATTGCTCTCATATGGTTGGTTCATTTACAGTTGTTATATAATAGGTGGTAGTATCACATATGAACCCTGTAAAAGGGTATGACAACATGGAGATAGGCCGAAGTTTAAATAAGTATGAAGTAAGTTGATAAATTATTTATTTCCCATTCCCCATTATAAACTTATGTAAAGTAAAATATTTGTTACCTTATTTTCGCACACCATCGAGACTTGTTGTTGTGGATGTAAAATGTCGAAGAACCGTTGATTGGGATGCTCTCTGTAAACATTTTTTTTTTTTATACAACTGAAGTAGCAACCGAGCGTACGGCTCACAAGATGGTATGCGGTTACCGCAGCCTATGGACGCTTGCAATACCAGAGGTATCACTCGCGGGTTGCCACCTTGAGGCTAAGATCCTAATGCGCCAGTAATTTCACTGAAAACCTTCGAACCGGAACACAGCAATGCGAGCATTACTGCTTGGCGGCAGAAATAGGTATGGTGGTAGTCCTTCCGCGGACGAGCTCTATCACAAAGAACTCTACTACTCTTACAATTAATGCAAACTCACTCACACGATAATAACTCTCATACTAATATTTGTTTATAATAATATTTGTATCGGGTCTGTGTGTTCCTTTTTATGTAATACTAGCCACCTGCCCCGGCCTCGCACGGGTGCAAAGAAAACCTCTCAGGCCACAGCGCGCTCCCGGGTGTTTTTAGTATTTTGTTTAAATTGATATTTTTCACTTCGTAATATCTTTAGAATGGAATGTACGATTTCAATACTTTAAACAGTTATTTACAGGTATTATACTATTAGTGTAGATATATAAGTATTATTATTATATATAGTTAATTCGTGACAAACCAAAAAAACCAAATCTTTTTTTTATTTTTTTTTTATTGATTATAGTCAAGCGTTTGACCACCACCTCACCATCTTTTCTCTTTATAAGAGTAGTAGAGTTCTTTGTGATAGAACATGTCGGGGGAAGTACTACCACCATACCTATTTCTGCCGCAAAGCAGTAATGCTCGCTTTGCTGTGTTCCGGTGTGAAGGGTATGGTTTCCGGTGAAATTACTGACACACGAGTCTTTCGATCTATGCCTCAAGGTGGTAAACCGCGAGTGATACCTCTGGTATCGCAAGCGTCCATAGGCTGCGGTAACCGCTTACCATCTTGTGGGCCGTACGCTTGGTTGCCAGTTCAGTTGTAGAAGTATAGATACATAGATAGGTTACCTGTGTATTTCATTAGCGCACTCTATACAGAGGTACAATGGCGGCGGTGTGTCCGAGGCGAAGGTGACACTGATGCAGTGGTCGTAGCACACCTTCGCCGCCTCGGCCGAACCCGCGTTGGGGCACATGTCGCGCTGGCACAGGAACGGCACCAGGTCATCTGACAAACAATCATCATGACAGTCTTCTTGTTCCCGCTGCTGGGGCACTGGCCTACTCTGGATCCAATGCGGATTGGTGGATGACACACATGTCTTTTGTATTTTTAATACTTGGACATGCCGTACTCCCGGCGAATCTTGGTCGACATGAAGTTAGCCGTTTCGATGTGCAATAGAGCTTTTTCGAACTAAACTATCTTTGCGCATCACAAAGGGCTAGCTTCACGTCAAAGCGTAGTAGAGTTCTCTGTGATAGAGCTCGTCCGGGGAAGGACTACCACCATACCTATTTCTGCCGCCAAGCAGTAATGCTTGCATTGCTGTGTTCCAGTGTGAAGGGTATGATTTCCGCCTCTTAGCCTCAAGGTGGCAACCCGCGAGTGACACCTCTGTTATTGCAAGCGTCGTGTCGCTAGAACTATAGTCAGGTGTATAATAGAGTAATAGAGTTACGTAGGCAAACTACGCGTGTGGTGATTGCGACGTGTTTGCTTCATACATTTTATTGAGAGAGTCCGGAGTGTGCCTACAGCCATGCACTTACTGGCAAACTTGGCGAGCAGCCCCTTCCTGTCGAAGAGCTTGGCGTCGAAGGGCGGCCAGTAGTAGAACAGCAGCTTGGCGGCCGACAGCCGCGCGCCCCACGTGCCGTACGCTATCACGCACAGGACGTCCTTCACCACGGACACCTTCATCGACATCAGGCACTCCAGCAGCTGGCAGTGGTGACCTGGTGGTACCACAATCCAGGACTATTCACTCCACACTAGGATCTTGCTCACACATTAATCCAGGTCTATACACTCCACTGTCCTGTATCCACATCTGCTGCTGTAGGTACAAGCTGTATTAGCTGCTTCATCGACATCAGGCACTCCAGCAGGTACATTAATCCACACCCAACACTTACACACTAGTCCTGACTCCACACTCCCAGACAGGTGTTTCTGGTATCCTCTGGAGACTGGTGATACATTAATCGACACCCAACACTTACACACTAGTCCTGACTCCACACTCCCAGACAGGTGTTTCTGGTATCCTCTGGAGACTGTACAAGCTGTTTTATAGACCCCAGGCGCTCCAGGAGCTGGCAGCGATGAGCCGGTGATAAGTAAATCCAGGATCACATTCTTAGTCCTGACTATACACTAGAATTCCATAGTGGGCATCAGAAACTACTAGTCTGTTTCATAGACATCAAGAATTCAAGGAGTTCAAGGAGCTGAGGGGTCGTTACTTGTTACTAAATAAATATTTATACACACAGGGCCTTATTCATAAAGAAATTATAAACCTGTTAGCTAATGTGTGATCAAATCTATCGTTGTCCTTATTCATTGTCATAAGAATGACAAGGAGAGACCGCATGGTCTAGCAAGCTGCTAAAATGAAACTTTATTTTATGAATAAGGGAAGTCTTGACTCCACATAAGGGTTTTTCGTGTGCCGTGAGTACCATGCTGGTCACGTATCTATACATCGATCCTATCACAATTACATATACGACGGTGGTACATCATGCTCACCTGGGTTATGGGAATGTTGGAACACCATCATGATGATAGCCGCCACTGACTGAGAAGCTTGGCTCTCCTCCTCTTGGCCAGCGTATTTACGAGCTGAACAGAAGAAAACCATCATTTCAATATTATGGTCATGAACGTTCATAAATTAAAAGACACTTGGTACCCATATAAAACTTCTAGACATTGTTAAGTTTTATTTTTGATATCATGGACATTGGCAGTGGGAACATTAGAAGGCTTTTATGATGTACGTACTCATAATAAAAGGCAGGATGTAGTAGCAAAGCAGGTTGCTGGAAGGTCAATCTTGGATTCTTAGAAATCAGCAGCTATTATATATGAATTACAAGTAAAGTACGTACTGATAGTAAAAGGCAGAATATAGTAGCACAGCAGGTTGAGTATCTCCTGGTGCAGCGCGACCGGGAACACGGCGACGCAGTACGCTACCAGGTACGGCAGGTTGTCGATCATGTCGTACTCAAGGAACGGCAGCAGGCAGCCCAGGCACTGCAGCACCGCTTCCCCGAACGCTGTAGAATCCACTGAGTTCTGAAGACTCCTTACACAAGGCTTACACTCCAACGCAGTTCCAATCGATCGGTGTTGGACAAGTTTTGGTCGACATCCCACCATGCCGAACTAAACGTTTTTTATCTGCTTTTCTCATTAGCACGAGTAAAGAATGGAACTCGTTGCCGGGGTCTGTTTTTACGGACCAATACAATTTAAGAGTCATGAAGGCTAGAGTGAACAGGTTCTTACTAGGAAGGCGTGCTCCGTTATCGACCACACCATCACTTACCATCAGGTGAGGTGATGGTCAAACGCATATTTATAACCAATAATAAAAATAATTGACATTTCGTACTATTGAGTGCAAACCTAGCGCCAATTTCAACCTTCTTTTCAAGAAGAGTACATAAACTTGAAAGCAGTAAATTAAACTTGGATTGAAATTGTCATTGGATTCATGAGTGAGGCCCCTGGATATCATATTCTCATCATCATTCTATCCTATCGCTGTCTTCTGATGGCCATTGGTTTCTCTCATGGCATGCACTAAGCACGGTTTTTATTCACCCTGCGCAAGGCGATTTGATACTCCATCTAGATTTCTACTGATATTAGTAGTAAACATAATAGTAATGTGGAGAGTAGTGTAGTAGTAGATGTTTATTTTTGGATGAATCAAACCACAATGATTGGACATATCCATCCGTAACTTGGACGAGGCTGAAACATAACGTGCCAGCCGCGATCCTTGTAAAAACATTGTATGCTTTTATTGATTCCCGATATTTCATCGTTACATGCACCATGATCACGGGATAACTGACTTTTAATAACTAAGTATACCTGAATTAAAATTAGTTCAGCAAGTGCTGCTAGTGGAAACTACCAACAGGACAAGTACTTATGCAACATGGTCACGGAAGAACTGACTTTTAATATATATACCTGAATGAAAACTAGCCTAGCAAGTGCTGCTAGTGGATAAGAACAAGATACTTGGACTTACCCTGGATGCCGTACTGCAGATGCGGCGCCGAGTCTACCAGCTGAGAGATCGCGTTGAAGAGCCCCTTGTAATCCAGGTTCGGGTACAAAGCCATCCTGTCTGCATCGTTGTCTGCGTCGCGGATCATCTCGAGTGGAGAGCGCGGGACATCTTTCAGCACGCCTGGGGAATTATGAAGAGTAGTGGAGCTCTTTGTGATAGAGCTCGTCCGGTAAAGAACTACCACCATACCTACGTCTGCCGCCAAGCAGAAATGCTGACTTTGCTGTGATCCAGTTTAAAGGGTATGGTTTCCGGTGAAATTACAGTCATAGTCACTTTCGATGTACGTCTCAGGGTGACAACACGCAAGTGGTATTCTCTGATGTTGCAAGCATCCATAGGCTACGATAACCGCTCACAATCAAGTGGGCCGTACGCTTGGTTGCCACTTTATAAAAAAATACTCAGTAGACCACGGCGCAGCTGTGATGATGAGCATTACTGCTTGGCGGCAGAAATAGAAGCTCTATCACAAAGAACCTACTGCTCTTTGCTTGCACGAGTACATTCTAAAAATCTGGATGTAGGTACTTACTAAGTAAGGTCTGCGAGAAGTACTTGACGGTGTTCGCGATGTCGACCCCGGACGGCAGCGGCTGGATATTATGCATCAGCCGCAGCTGGCAGTCGTACAGACTGCGGATCTTCGCTGTGACTGCATGAGGGTGGGCACGTTACTAGCTATTCACAACTGCCACCTACTTAGTTACGCTGAGATAACATAGAAATCCCCTAAGAAGGAGATAGCTAGGGTAGCATGAGCACCGTAGAAAAAGTAACATTACATGCGTACATTATCTATACGGTAATGAAGAGAAAATTGACAGCTTTCTTTCGGAAAAATACATTTTTGTCTACTTCTCCGTATGGAGAAACGTTGTCTAAGGTACCTATCTATAGATACTTACAAAGCCTTTAACCGTTGTTATTAAAACCACTTTTTTATTATGTAAGGTATATACCTATCACTATATATGAATATTAACTCGTAAGGCTGGCCCCCAAACAAGGCTTTGGCAATAAAACCAGATATTTAGTCAGTCCCTAGTTCCCTACATAGGTAGGTAACCTAATTGAGAGCTGTTCGCTATGTTAGCGGAGAGCGAGTTTATCACCCAACTACATAATAATTAATTATTATCAGATGGCGTTAGGTGCTCAGTTATACTACTTCTCGCTTCGCTCACCATTAAAGGTGGGGTAGCATGTACATACTGCTCCACACATGCGGAGATACGCAGAGCGTAGACTCTTAACACCCAACTTATCAGTGTAATCAGTGTCCCTTTGCTCCTTACTATTTTAAAGACTAACAGCAATAGGCAGGGTAATCAATTGTTTCTTACCACTCCTCAGCAGCTCGCTTAGCTTCAGAGAATTTCTTAAAATTAAAATTCCTTACCAGATCAAACAAAAATAATTGTTCATAGTAAAACATGTGTTTTTTTAATGTATATATAATGTATAAAAAATAGGTAGGTATTAATATAAAAATATTATCCGTAAACCTGTGTATCAGTGCTTTTAAACAGTGAAGGAAAACATTGTGTGGAAACCAGCATGTCTAAAAAATTAAAATCAATAACCCTTGCTCGAAAGTAGGGTCCCAACTGTGGGAACCCAAGAAGGCTGATTGTGGTGATGATGATCAGTTAGCCTACATGAGCTCTTATTGCAACACTATCTATCTTAGCTAGCGCTGCAATATGAGTCTTAAGTAGACCAGCCTAAAGGTTACTATGGAATATAAAGCATGGGCAAGACAGATATACAATCAGCCTATGTAACACCGGGACGCCAAGCTTAGAGTTTCTGCTAACTCACAATACTGTTATTAAATAATCTTTTGAGTCTTTGTGAACTATGATTTTGATTATATCTTCAAGACTCATTATGCAGTTAACAGTTGGTTACGTATTACCTAACATAGGTAGACAGCAGAGGTTGTGTTGCAAGTAATAAATAATTATAAGATCCCATGAAGGTAGGTATATCAATATGAAACAATAATATGAATATGAATAAAGACCAGAATTTATTTAATTATAAAGAAATTGAAAGGAGATATTTTATCCAAATGCTTATAAATCATTTAACTAAAAATAAAATATTCAAGAAATAAATAAGTTAAAGTTAGCAGAACCAGAAAACATTGAACATCAACTTACAATATTGCACATAAGAGGGTTGAAACAACTAGAAACACCAATTCATACCAAGGGTCGGATCACACATAGTGACACAAACATTCCAACACTGAACACAGGGAGAAGTCGGAGCAAGATGCAATCTGAAAAGGGTTACCATCTCCTCCTCCAGGCCCATACTCAAACAAGTAGGTAGGTACTTACTAAGATGTGCATAATATTTTATTTACAGTAGTAAAACAAAATATTATAAGAATAACCTTATTTTATGTTTTGAACATTTTTAAGATAAACATTTTTTAGAGAAATTAATATAAAAATTCAGTATTACTTTAAACCCAGCTACCCATATAAAAGTATGTACCTACTAAGGAGAAAGATTATTAGAGTTGAAAGGGTGAGTAAATCTAAAAAGCTAAACTATTAATTGTTTTAATACTATTCTATAACACTTAGGAAAATTATCATCAACATCATGATGAGATCATAAATCAGATAGATTATTCTTAGTAGGGTTACCACTGAGTAATAAACTAGGTAGGCTTAGGTAGGCACTTAATTTCTGATTGTCAAAATGGTTTAATTCTATTAAAAAAAATGTGAAAGCCAGAGAGTAGTTAGCTGACTTCAAAAATTGCATCATAGACAAGTTTTAGGAACAAAAAAACTACAGTCCTAAATAATTTTTAGCAAGGTGTCTTAATTCTTCAGGTAGGTAGGTGTTTATGTAGAACTATTTTCTATAGAGAGCTTAATCTAAGAAGAGGGTAACCCTAAGAGAGGAGGAAGCATTATAATCACAGTATAAAGATTATAATAATTAGATCATCTTCGGTCACTCTAGCTCACCATAAAACCTTCTTAAATATGCCTTGCTGGAACAAGTTAAAAAAAAAAATGGCAAAGGCATCAAGTTCTCTGAAGTGACCAAATTGACCACTAAAAGTTAATACTGTGTTCAGGAAAGGGGTCGTGCGACAACAGAACACAACCGAACCGAAAGTTGTAGTTCACCTTTCTGATACAACGGCTCCGTAGGCTGCATACTATCGCAGGAAGGCAGCATTTATAACACAAAAAGCTTTCTAACCAACGACGACAGCCCGATTGAAACAGCTCTGAAAAATAAACGCGTTTAATGACCATGCAAGCGGGTTCTTGATCAGTTTATCTAAGTTTCTAGGCTGATAGTACAAAATATACTTACAAGCGGCCGCCCTCGTCCCCATGTTTATAAGCTGGATCTTGAAACTGCCCTGCATTGGCCCGCTGAATTACACCCACCGATAACATGAACACAATCGATAGAGGTAGGTCCGAGCACCGGGAGAAAGAGATGAGACCTGGATCTAGATTTCCCCTTCCTTTTCAGTCAGATTATTGATCGATTGGATTCAGAATAATAGGAGTTGTCCTGCTCGTATCGTGTTTGTTAGTTTCAAATTCGTAAAACCGCGCACTGCGCATGTATTGGTAATGTCAAATTGAAATGATGTTGACAAAATAAGACAATGTCAAAACTGACAGATAACATAATTTGAAAGTGATTCAAAAAATGTAACAGGACAGGAGGGCAAATACTACTAAATAAAACGTCAGTTGTTTTTGAAATAAATAAATCAATAAGAGTCGATTCGACCAAACTCGAATGAGCACTATTCACCGAATAAACCGTAGTTATTCGCGAGTAAACTGACGTTGCCTGCCTACATTAATTTTAAAATTAAATTTAATTAACATTTACCTAAACTAGATGTAAACTGGACCTTACACTTGCTTAAACCTCAGTGGTTTTTTAGTGTTAGTTAAAAGTTTCTTTGTTAGGTAAGTTTTTTATTACGATAAATAATAAAAAAAAACCTTGTATTTGACATTTCTTATTCCGCGGAATAGATTGTCCATGTTTGGTCGAATCCAATACCTACCTTGTAGTCATTGTACAAAACAAAATAGGTAAGTACAACGGACTTAATAAACCACATTAAATCGATTAATAAAATCTAAGTAAGTAGTTATGTACCTACTCACGTACCTACTTACTATAGAGCGGTTTTATGAAAAATAATAAACACTTAAATATTATCAGAAGAAATTTAAGTACCTACCTGGGTATAGTTCGCACGGCGGATCTAGGCTTCCGTGAAGTTAGCCGTTTGTGATGCGCAAAGACAATTTAGTTTGAAAAAGCTCCATTGCGCAACGAAACGGCTCACTTCACGACGGCCGAGATCCGCCTTGAGAACTTACCTACCTAAGGTATACCTACCTATCATACTGCTCTCTATGAAAAATAAAAAGGTTTGCAAACGTTTTGCTAAAAAAACTTTTGAGATAAAAAAAACTAAAATTGTTTTTGAGTTATCAAATTCGAATACGGGGTGGTGCGGTAGCGGCTCAGAGTAGCGTGCAGAGCGGTGCCAGTGATGGGTGGTTTGGTTACCCCTAGTGCTACTGCGCATGTCCGGTTCCGGTAGGATCGATAACGTCGGCCAAAGAGACTTCCCTGAAACTAGGCGACATAAGTAAATTACAACAATCTGGCCCAGCCAGAGATGGGCAATTTTTACCCACCCGAGAAAAATTCGGGTGGTTAAAAAAGGAAGGAAGGGTAAAAATTAAAAAATACCCATTTATACCGGGAAGAATCTATTAATGCCGGGTAAAAATACAACTTGTGTTTTTACTATCTAAAAAATCTTAATTTCTTGGAAAATAAGTTGCAAGTAAGCTTTAGACTATGTAATAAAGCTATTAAAGCTATACTATACACAGCTAAACTACTAGTCGATCACTGACATGTGATATCTCGTGACATGTAATAGCTGGGACTCCCAGCTATTATAACAGCCCATGATGAGTTATACTCTGTTATCCATCAGCAGATTTGGCTCATAAAGAAACTGAGGTAGTAAGAAATAAAAGATGCATTGCGTTTAAAAACGTTTTATTGTCATTGGGCATTTATTTATCACAAAGAACATAAATAGGTAACTTATCCTATATAGTTTAACTTAACCGATACCTAAGTTTAATTTTAGTAAGCAATCACAGTATCCTCTCCCACGGCAACTTACCTACTACCGTATGTCGCCAAAGGTTAATTTACGGTAGGTAACCGATCTGAATACCTAGGCACAGAACAGGTATTAGTAGGTACTACGACCTAGGTTAGGGAAGTAGGTACCTACCGAATAAATAATAATAGAAATGTCACAACGCAGGTCACACAGTAAACAAAAGGTACCTACATATTCCAGTCGGTACCTAAATTTAGCCTACTTAATATTATGCAAACTACATCTGTAACTAAATGAAAATATAACTAAAACAACCCCATAAATCTACATAATCCTAGTGAAACTAAACGTGAAATCATAACTCTCCCGGCTCGGCCGATGTTGGGTAAAAATATCACTGTTCTAAATTAAGTCCGCAAATTGACAATAGGGTCCGAACGGGCACACATACATGCATACTTGTAGTTTATTGACATAAAGATCGTCCGCTCTACGGCACACGATGACACGAGTCACGACGCGACTCACCTAAAATTTTATTGACTGAAGGTCGAATTTTGCAAATGTTTGTCAGCTTTGCTGATACATTTCGACAACCTCACAGGCGCGGTAGGCAACTCTCCGTCTGAGGCGAGTGAGTGCGGGTTCGATTCCTCCTGAGTTATATGGTACAAAAGTTTGCTTGACCTTTAGAAATTTGGGTGTGGTGTATCCAGATGCAATATGCAATGCTCTGCCACAACAAAGGACATAGCTTGTCACGTTAAATTTGTAAGAGGGGCGTTTTGCGACTTGTATCATAGTGCGTACGAGGCTTTAGTCCCGATGGCATTGAAACTAACTGACTGTCGGCCATTATATCATCAACCGTCCATCACGCCGGCCAGTGCCTGTTGGATCACAAGCTGCTGCGCGCTTATCAGCTTCTTCAACTCTTTCACCTCTTGCGTCAACTGCTTAACATTCTCCGATGTCTCATCCATCCTTGATTGCAAGCTCCCTAATCCAGACGAGTAACCGTACTCTCTGTAGCCGGAATCGTTGTTATTCTCGTACTTTTTGAAGCAGGAATAGGCTCCTGTCGTCGACCCGCTCGATGAAATCGTATGTCCGTATTGCTTCCTCATTTTAGCGATGTCGTAAGCGGCCATCATTATGTCTCGAGGCAGTCTTTTCTCGCTAGGATTTAACGGCTTTACGCTCAATACAACTCTATACGCTTGGGGAGAGACTAACGCAGACGAATGTAGTATTTTTAGAAGACATTTAGGCAAATAGCCGTTGAATAAAGCCATCTCCATGTAGGATATTAGTTTGGTTTGGCGGACGAGCTTGGATAGTCCGGCGGTTTTTCTCAATCCTTGAATATCGTGGACCGCTATACCGACCAGCAGATTCATAAGCACAACTGTAACAAACATAAGGAAAAGCACATAAGTGACTTGTGCGGAAAACTCCAAAAGCACTGGTGGATCGTTTCCGTCTGGCTCGTTTAGCAGGAGATCTAGATTCAGTTCTCCAATCATCATTGTCAGCACAGTTATAAAACCCATGAATGGATTCGCGAACGAAGAGGAGTCAGGAAATATGACACAGAAACTTATCGTAAAACCAATGAGTATGCACGAATAGGCCATTAGCAGTTTGGCAAATTCTTTCTGGACTTTTTGGTACATTGCGACATAAGTTCCGAAGACAGGGAGTTGACCGATCATCATCATCAGATTTGTCCAACCGGCGAGGACGGCAAACGCTCCCACGTGGTTCTGCCACGTGTAAGTGATGTTTGTATAGATGTATGATATCAGAAACACGCTCACGATCACAAACCACTCTATGATGTTTTCCGATTGCATCAGATATTGCTTCACAGTGGAGTATCCTGCGATTCCGTACACTTTTCTAAATATCTCAAAAATCGTTATCCCGGCTAGAACCCACCATTGCATTTCGATGACGAATGGGTTTTTTCGTAACAAGTCACCGAGTATCGATTGCTTTTGACAAAGTTCCTGCTCTTGGATTGTTTCCTCCATATCTTTACTTCCATTGTAACAGTTGTGCGCAAGAGCCGTGAGAACGTACAACGTGAGACACATTATAAATATAAAACTTAGAAATAATCTGGCAACGTAATATTTACGTATTTTCTCCCATTTGATGTATAGAAACGCTGAACAAAGCGGATGTTGTAATACTTCCTTCTGTCCTTCGTCAACGAAGGTGTTTAGGTAGCTGATCTCGCGTGGGTAGCAATGCTGCAGGATGCTGCGAAAGTCAAGTTCTAGTTCGACTTCTCGATTGCTCGTTTGCGAATGATGCAGCGTAATAGCGCAGTCCAATTTTCTCGTTATCATTGCGAGTGAGGCGGGCGTTTTTCTTGCGATTACATTAAGAGCCGAGTTTCCTTTTTTAGATCTGGTGGTTACGTCAGCGCCGTGATAGATTAACGTTTCGACGCACGAGGAGAGTCCGTCCAGTGCAGCCAGGTGCAGCGGAGTGAAGCCGTACTCGTCCTTCTGGTTCACGTTGGCCCCCCAACTAATGAGCGTCTCGATGATGTCGCACGCCGAGTCAGACTTGCCGATGGCGGCGTGCAGCGGCGTCCGCAAGTCAAAATCTAACGCGTTGGGCTCGGCGTTTCCCTTCCTCAGAAGCGACTCAACGCACTCCAAACTAGCCGACCGGGCGGCTAGGTGCAACGCCGTGAACCCGCGATGATTCTTCAGGCTCGCAGTTGCCCCTTTGCCTATCAACAGGTCCACGCAATCAACGAATCCCCCGTCGGCGGCCAGATGGAGCGCCGTAGATTCCCGATCCCCAACTCTCGTTCTCGCGTTCGGGTCCGCATCCGGCGTTTCCAAAAGCAAAACGAGACATTGGATCATTCCCAGATCCGCCGCAAGGTGGATCGCATTCGTGCCACCCGGCTCGATCTGATTCACGTCCACACCGTGCGAGATAAACAGCTTCAGGCACTCGACCGAGTTCGCTCGAACCGCGCAGTGAAGCAGGCCGCCCTCGCAGTTCACGTACTTGACCGCCGCGTGCACCGATGCACCTCGTCCGATCAGCAGATTGGCGACCTGCACCGAGTTTCCGAACGCGGCGCAGTGGAGCGGCGCGAAGCACCGCGGCATGTAGTTCGGGTCGGCGCCGCACGCGAGCAGGAACGCAGCGCACTCCGCGGAGCCGCTGAAGGCGGCCGCGTGCAGCGGCGACAGGCCGAGCGCGTCATAGCACAGCGGGTCCGCACCGAGCTCCACCAGCGGCGGCAGCAGCTCCGGCAGCTTCAGGAACGCCGCCCAGAAGAGGCACACGTTGCGCTCCGCGTCCGAGGCGGAGGCGAACGACGTCGCCGCGTCCTCCGCCGCGAGCGCGCCCGACTCCAGCTCGTCCAGCAGCCGGAGCCGGCCGCCCGCGGCGCGCATCTGCTCGTGGGCGCTCTGGCGCAGCGAGTCGGCGCAGATGTGCGCGGCGAGGTCGAGCGGCGGCTCCTCGAAGCTGTCGTACATGTTGGGCGCGCTCTCGGCCGGCGGCGAGGAGCCGGCGAGCACGTACTCCAGGTGCGCCATGGGCGGGGCGGGCGCGGGGCCGCGCTCCAGCGCCTCGGCGTCGGCCTCCGCCTCGGGCGCGGCGCCGGGCGCGGCCGAGGCGCGGGCGCGGCGCGCGCGCAGCCAGCGCGGGGACAGCAGGCGCGGGCGCGATGCCATGCGGGCGACGGCCAGCGGAGCACTGGCGGCGGGACCGGCTCTATTGTGCACCGATCGCGGTGATGAGTCCCGCTCGCCTCTCGCCCGTAAGGAGGACCGTCCACTGGACCGTGATATTTTCCATCGCCGCGGTTTGATGATGTTTTCGGAGACCGAGCGCACCGGCCGACGCGACGTCATAATGAAGATGCCGCGTTCCGGATCCGATGAGCACCTACTCATGAGGCAGGCGCCGGCTAACTGCGCTTGAGTATCCCGAGCGATAGATTAAACAGCAGTCCCTGTGGTGAGCTTGTGGCATCGCACCTTTACCTACACGTTAGTTTTGTACTGATCGATTGCGTACTGGTGTAAACGCACCTTTACCGAGTGCTCAGAAACGATTACCCACCTAGAGGAGCGGGGTAAGGAGACTGGCGTTTCTTGTTGAAAAGACAATGAGTTCGTTTTTCTGTTTACTAATATTGTGATGAGCTCATTTTACGGTCTCGCTCACTATCATAAGATAAATCTAAATGTTATCCTTCATTTACAAAATATTTTGTCAATTAGCATGACCTTCCATTATGGCTGTGAGAAGAATTCCGATGTTTTTGATAATGTTTTCTCAAATTTTAGATAAGTATCTGGGAAACGGTGGTCGTTATAAAACGGCCGAGCTTGTGGTACTAGGGTAAGTAGATACAACATGCCTACTCAAGTAAGCACCATATTAACACTACTTATAATTATTTTCTTCTGTTCGATGACAGAATCTCTTTCGTTCCCTAAACACTCATAAGGTCATGTCTGACAGGTCACCCGTCTTAGATTAAACGTGCTAAATGTTTTTCAGAAGCCATTGAGATGTTAACATTCAATTCGAAGTCGTCATTGTGTTAATAACAAAACGAACACTTCTTTGTCTGCTATTTCTATAATTACCTTGGTATAGTTATAAGTAATTAAGTAGGTATCGAGGCACGCTATTATTTAGCAAATTATTATAGGTTTAGAATTTATTCTAAGATTAAAGGTACCTACATATTTACCTGCAACGCTATTTAACAGGTCGGTCGGTTAATCAGCTTTTTAGAAACTCACTGAAAAAACAAATCCTGCTTGTTTTTGTGCCTCTGTTATGAACAGTTTTGCCATAATTTATGAAAAATTGTATCTAAGTACCTAGATACCGGGTAATTCTAGTTAACAATAAGTTATTCAGCTTTGATTCTTTTAAGAAGCCGCTTTAGTATGTGAATTAGATAGATAGATAGATAGATAACTCTTTATTGCACAACACACAAGAAATAATTAAATGTTACACAGATATTACTTAATTAGAGCGAAGTACAATGGGCGGCTTTATCGCTATGAGCGATTTCTTCCAAGCAACCTTAGGATGGACAGAATCTAACAAGAATGAGATGGGACGGTGTCACCAATTTCTGAGTAGGTTAGTTAATTTTGAATACAATAACAATAAAAAATAATAATAATAGTAAACCTATCTACAAAAAATAATACATACTAAGTACTTAATTATGTACTTTAGTATGTGAAAATACGCGCGGTTTATGTAAGTAACATAATAAACATATGTAGTTATGTTGAACATAGGTAGTCAAACAGTAGTTACTTACCCAGCCAACAATATAACTCCACAGTCGCATGACACAGTAATTCACCGGATATCCGGCTCACTGGTTTACAATAAACCCCATGATTGGTTCCCGTAACCAATTGGATTGCCATCGATAAATGGACCATGAATGACAAGGTGCACTTGACACAATGGGTAACACAGGTATTCATAGTCGTGTAAATCATTCTCGTCTGGGTTCACGACTATGGATAGGTTGGTTAACTGGAGGAGGGTAACTCACATAGAGAATAAATAAAATATTAACGTAAACCTTGTTCATTTACATTAAGTAGATGTTATAAAACTAACTAATTTTTTTTTCTAGTTTAGAATCGAGTTTCGAATAGAAAAACGCACCTTTACCTGTACGAATCCTTTGTCTTGTTGGTTTGCCTCAGAATATCCCACGGTTTATCTGCCTTCGTAGATATTTATCGCAAGTTCAACTCGTTTCCTCAACTATGTAGTCCTCCGCGTAGTTTCCAACTTTATAAACCATAAAAAAAAAAAGATTTGTGTGATCGAATTTTAACACATAAAGTGTTAAACAATGCAACTGTAATCTTTGAAGTAGGTATGTAATCTTGATGTTTTTTTTTTTTTATACAACTGAAGTGGCAACCAAGCGTACGGCCCACAAGATGGTAATCGGTTACCGCAGTCTATGGACGCTTGCTATACCAGAGGTATCACTCGCGGGTTGCCACCTTGAGGCTAAGATCGAAAGCTTCATGTGCCAGTAATTTCACCGGAAACCACACCCACACCGGAACACAGCAATGCGAGCATTACTGCTTGGCGGCAGAAATAAGTATGGTGGTAGTCCTTCCCCGGGCGAGCTCTATCACAGAGAACTCTACTACTCTTGAAATACCTCGATGTAATCGTATTAATAATTAGTAGTATTTGCCCCCAGTTGCATTGAAGATATTTTTTTTAACTTTTGCCATAGCTGCTGAAAGTGTCAACGCATTAATTTATTTAGATTTAGATTTAGATTTATTTAGATTTATTTATTCAGAAATGATAATGAGACCTACGTCGAGTAAAATAAATTCCTGTTAGTCACACCAGTGTGACAATCTGGTGTGACCACGAGTCCGCCATCCATTAATCTGGGTTAGTTTCAAAATCCCCTGAGGTACCTACCTCCCTACATATTTTGCTGTTATTTAAGTTATAGGTACAGTATACTAGAACATTGACCCCTGGTTCTAATTTATCACAGGAACCTATGAGTCGCGATTTTTAAAATCAAAAATCAAAATCAAAAATTATTTATTCAGTAGAATCACAAGGATCACTTTGAAACGTCTTACAAGCTAGGAAAATTTACACCAGTTCCAACGCGCCCATGCCGTAAAAGAACTGGCAACAACACCGGCTGGGTTCCTATCACTTTTTTGGCATGACCCTTGCTATTGTTATGGATTCCAAGTAGAGTTGGAGCACATTCGTCCCAAGCTTTTTTATCATCTAGGTAATCGGTTGTTTTATAGTAAGCTTTTTGAGACAGATTTTGTTTAATTAAGTTTTTAAATTTGACAATTGATAAATTTTGTATGTCGCTTGGGACTTTGTTAAAGAAGCGTACACATTGCCCTTTAAAAGATTTACTGACCTTAGTGAGCCTAACTGTGGGAACAGCGAGTTTATTTTTATTTCTAGTATTAACATTATGATTATCACAATTTTTTTTAAACAGATTAAAGAAAATTGTAAAAGTAAAACGCTTAAGCAAATAGGCGCGGTGGACTAGTAGGTAGGGCACTTTGAAGGGCATGCTCTTGGGCGACTTGAGCGCTTTGGCCTTTGGCGTAAGGTATCTAGATTTCGAGTGCATACCGGGTTACAACCTAGTCTTGCAAGATTCTCAGATAAGTTAAGTAAACGTCTCATTTTTTTTTTTTTTTTTTTTATACAACTGAAGTGGCAACCAAGCGTACGGCCCACAAGATGGTAAGCGGTTACCGCAGCCTATGGACGCTTGCAATACCAGAGATATCACTTGCGGGTTGCCACCTTGAGGCTAAGATCGAAAGCCTCATGTGCCAGTAATTTCACCGGAAACCATACCCTTCATACCGGAACACAGCAATGCGAGCATTACTGCTTTGCGGCAGAAATAGGTATGGTTATCATTAAGACCACGTGCTTGTAAGGTACCTTAGGTACAGTTGGACTAAACAATCGCATCCATGACCCTTCTGGCTCTTATTAACCCGGCTTCCGGGATCTGTTTACAAGATTTATGGTCATGGAATGGATTACAGTTTATTACCTACTACGTAGTTGCAGTTATTTGAAATGAAATAGGTAGTTTTTTCCATCTGGTATCACGAAAATACACTCAGAGGCACAGAATGTGGCCCAATCACAAAAATGCGATTTGAAGCGATTATGTTTTTTTAATTTTACTCATAAAACTATCGTGATATATATCATACATTTTACAAACGGGTATTTTCACGTACCGGTATATCGGTGAAGAGGTACCGACACTGTTTCGACTCAATTTCAACCCTGATGAAGACTCGAAATTGAGTCGAAACAGTGTCGGTACCTCTTCACCGATATACCGGTACGTGAAAACACCCGTTTGTAAAATGTATGTTTTTTAACTTAATTTTTTAGGACAGGAGGTGAAAATTACTTAACTTCTCATGCAGCCCCGTGTTGCTCGATTAAGATTAGCCCGCAAACATGCTGACTGGACGAATGAGCTTATGAGAATGATGATTATGGGAAATGCGTTCTCCACGACTTCTATAGACTCGCTCACGATCATCTGCAAGCCTCAAAGCCACTCTGAACTCATCTGTGAATAAACATTTACTCCATAGCTCATTTGTTCAGTCAGCATGTTTGCGGGCATGGGCCACATTCCATGCCTCTGAGTGTAAATAGTAGCTGGTCCTAAGGTTGTAGGTTCGAAACTAATCCTCCACCAAGGAAAAATGTATGAATAGAATAGAATAGAATAGAATAGAAAAATATTTATTTAACGGCACACAATAAACATAAAAATAAAAATAACAATACAAATTAAAACTTAACTATTGTGACGAAAAAAATGCAGCCACTCAGCATGTGCTGCAAACATAATGTGTCTGTAGCGCTGGTTTTCAGTGTAGCCTACGAGTAGTAGTAGCAGCAGTTAGCTGCGACACGAGTCTCTTACTATCTAACAATTTACTTAGGTACATTTTATAATGTGCAATGCCAGTGCAAATCATGATAATGATAATGCGAGCCAAGTGCTCTCAAACGGTGAAAGAACATACTGAGGAAACCAGCATGTCCAAGAACTAACAATTACAGCTACACCAATCCGCATTGGGTCTGCAAGGTGGATTTATCTGTTATGGTCAGGCGTGGTGCTTAACATCAGGCAGGAGACTCGACGTCTTGTCACTTGCTGACATAAATATGGAAAAAAGTTAAGAGTGGATTCAACCAACTTTTGGAATAACTATTCCGCGGAATATGAAATGTCAAATCCAAGGATACTGTCAGTTTACCCGCGAATAACTACTATATACTCAGAGAATGGAACCTATTCGAGTTTGGTCGAATCTAACTTACTACGTTAGATTAATATAAAAACCGGAATTTAGTTGAAAATATTTATTGTTACACATTTTTGGGGCTTATACACATAGATAATGTACATATTGTTCAAAATTAACATAATTACAACTATTGAAATGAAACCACGTAGAACTAGGTTATTGAGAGTGAAAGAAAATGTTGACGCAGCACTTGACACCAGATCGAAATTACCTCGGCCCTCGATGGCGGTACCACGCTGATCAGTGTGCGTTGCAATATGAAGTTTTATACAAAGAACACTGAATCACTCGAGTTGAGGTAAGGGTAACGTTGATCTGTGGCCGAGCCGATTCGTCATTTTCAACCATGAATTTTAATACAAAAATATGTTGTTAGCGTGATGTGAGCCATGAAAAATTAACATTTACATATAAAACTACATTCAATAATCGTACACATTTTTGGATTATATGTTTTTAGTCTATAATATAACTATTAAAGCTAAAGTAACACAAATATAAGTTAATATAATAATAAATATAATATCTATTTACAAATATTACAATTCCCATATAGCATCTACAAAAACTTAAGAAAACTGTGTGTACTTTGATATAAAACCAGAGAATAAAATGCATTGAGTTTTATATTACGGAGGCGCGAAATAATTATTTAAAATAGCATTGCTTGTATAAGTAACATAATGTTTTTTCAACACTTGCTTATAAAGTGGCTCAATGGTCATCGCAATTAGGCACAGAATGACACCCATAATCAAACTATGATTTTTTCATTGCTATAACTCACTAGTGAGTTATACCTTTTTTTTTTGTTATTTATTATGAGTTTCTTTTGTTATTTTATTCACAAGTGTGTTGAAAAACGTCGTATGATACACGTGTGTATTGATGATTACCGTCCTCGGCTATCTTAAGACCCTCGCCTGCCAATGTAGTACCATAATGTATTAATAAACTATATTTAACACAAACAAATTCAACAGTTATACATACTTCTGAACCCACACTAGGACAACACATGGATGTCTCGGATTAGAAAATACGAATACTATTGTACAACAACACCCAGGTCAAGAACAAATATTTGCAGGTCATGCAAACATTTGTTCCGCCTCGGGAATCGAGCCACCACGGGTCTTTAATCTCTATTGCCAGTCTAATTCTTTGTTATTGCTACTGCGCCTCTATTATATAAAACTCAATCATGAAATGGCACAACGCAGACCAAATATACTTATTCGAGCCAAATCACTGCTTAACTCCTTATGCCAGTTCTACACTAACGCCAAAATTAATCTGCCAAGTCTGGTGCACAGATTGCTTACACCGATTTCACCATTGTAACTGAATGGTGCAAGGTGGTGTCATGGTGAGTACAGTTTAATTATATGATTTGACAGCACACGGTGAAATAGAAATTAAAAGAAAATAAAGCTTTAACTTTTTCCTGAGTGATATATTTTTGTGAGTTTGTTCTGAATTTCAGCCACCGCTAAACAGTAATTAAGTACACGGCGCCAGTATAGAGCTAGATTTATAATTAAAAATAATGTGTAACGAAAACTAAACAAAGCGTGCAGAAGCCCACTCAGAACTGGCTGAGTCGCTGAGACGTTTGAAACATTCACGATTTTGATAAGATCAAAATTAAGGCATTACCGCGCTTATTTCGAAGTGATAAAGTCGATTTTACAAAAAAAGAAACTAAAACGCCTTTACCGTAACTAATTTAAATGTACTTGTTAAATAAAGGTGTTAGAAAAACTATTCAACTAGAACACATATCGATACAAATCCTCTAAAATATTAGGCAGTACAGTTATTTACATTATTTGGCTATTATTAAAATTATATATGAGATTTATAGGCATGTTACGTAAATATAAGTCAACAAGATATCTCGAACATCATTCACTTCGTAAGTCCTTCGTAGATTCGATCGATCACAGTAGTCATTTTTCACTCATTATCAATACACGCCTAACATTGTACTTAGTCTTAACATAAACGTTACTATCGTATGGTAAGAAAATTGTAAGCTATCAATTCGTATGCGAAAGAACTACAAAACCGTATTTTACATTAACGACGCGATAGTATTATTTATGCTAGTACTCTGTAACATAATTGGCATCGTCACAAAATGACAGATAAGTTGGTGCCGGCGTCACTAAACCGCGGAGTAGTTGGTGGCAATGCAACTAGACCGCGGAGTACTTGGTGCCGTCGTCCCCGTGGCGGCAGGTGCGGCAGTGCAGCCTGCCCCTGCGCACGCGCACGTCCACCCCGCGCGGGGCCCCGAGGCGCGCGCCGCACACGCAGCACGTGAAGCACCACACGTGGTAGCAGAGGGACAGAGACTCTATTATCATAGCGGCGCCGCGACCTGCATCACACCACGGAAATTGTATCAAAATTAGGATTCTTCTAATCTCACTAATAAGATTTACTACTTAGTTATGTAAACTAAAAAAACTCGTAAGCACAAACTTTCAAAGGTGAGCAATTTATCGACAAAACACGATTTTATAAAGTGGAGATATCCAAGTCCCCTTTTTACCCATTTTTGGAGGAAGTTCTCTTCCAATCAAAAATCCCCAACGAAAAGAAATCTATAAAGTCATAAAACTTGTATACCAAGTTTCGTTCAATATGACATGTAGAGGAGTACCAATAAACTGACAGACAAAAGCAAATTTTGCTAAAAAAAACGCTTCGCTCGCTCTGTCAACAGTGTGTGACTTTGTAAACGTTATTGACTAACTAATTATTGTCCTACCTATACTGTCCCACAGCTGGGCAAAGGTCTCAATAAAACAAACATAATAAACTCACCAAGTTCCTCCCCGCAGTGCGAGCATTTCCGCTTGCCACTCACAGTGAGCATCTTGTCCTCTCGCTGCGAGCTGAGCGGCATCTTCACCTCCTGCACTAGGTGCTGTTGACTGCAATCATACAACATTATACATTTTATTGCATTAAGTTTAGTTCATAAGAGAGTCAGTGGTGAAACCTGGTGACAAATAAATATATATCTTGTTAGTATAATGTAAAACCGTTATTGGCTATCTGTTTTGTATTTAAGTTGTTATTTAGTTTATTCCTAAGAGCTGTGGATTTTGTAATAAATAAAATAAAATAAAACAAAGTTTCTAGGCTGCCCGAAGGCCTCTGTTATGGCCTAACAAAAAAGCGATATGGGTGGAATCTTGTAACTCAATTTTGAAGCAGATATCTTTAACAGCTATTAACATATTGTCTTTTGTTTTCTCAACACTATTCATTTTGATTTTCTGTGTACTCAAAAGTTATGATATAAACCAGATCAAAACTGTATTTTAGCTATAATTATGATTTTTGTTGTTTGTATCGTGAATTGTGTGCCTAAAAAAAAAAAAAAAAAAAAAAACAGATTGAGCGGAAATTTTGTATACACGTTAAATTTGGATGACATTGGTGTTGATTCCGTTGTAGCATTTTCTAATTTTAACTAACTAAAATAATCGTGGTCCTTAGTATTTTTAATTCATTTGAAAAGGATGGATTATTTTATTTAGTTTAGTTCGGAAAATGTACAACAGAATCAACACAAATGCCTGGTTTGCTATGTGACGTCATTCTAAATCCAACATGGCGGAACACCCAAGATGGTGTTATTTTTAATGCACTCCAACAATAGTATCAAATTAAAAGGCTTGCTGAGATTATCTTAAAAATAAAGTAACGTCACTATAAATTCAATATGGCGGACTTCTAAAGATGGCGGACTAAGTTTTTTATGCTTTCCTAAAATATGGGTATAATAATATCAAATTAATGAAAGGCAGTCAGTTAAAAACTTAAAAAAATCTAACAAAAAAAAATTGAAATGTACGACTAAAAGGTTGTATAATTAAAGGTTGTATAAAAGAGTAAGAGCACCGGTGGTCCAGTGGTAGTGACCCCGCCTTCCGATCCTAAGGTTCAAACCCGGTCGTGCACCAATGGATTTTTCTGTTCGAAAAATTTATGTGCGCAATGCCAGTGCTCTCATACGGTGAAGGAAACCATCGTAAGGAAACCGGCATGTCCAAGAACTAAAAATTCGAAAGACATGTGCCATTCAACCATCCGCATTGGGTCCGCGTGGTGGATTAAGACTCAATCACTCTCGGCTTAGAGTAGGCCAGTGTTCCAGCAGTGGGAACATAAGAAGGCTGTCATGATGATAAAAGAGTAATAACAAAACCACCTGCCGCTAAGGGACTGCAAGGCGAGCGCGGAATGCTGCATGTCCTGGTGGTACGAGTGCCGCTGGCTCGCCCGCTTGCTCCTCTGCTCCTCTATCCTGCGCTGTTCTGCCTCCTGGAACCCAGAAAGTAAGTTCGTATGAGTCAGTGGCCAGCTCTGCTGACAGAGTTTTTAGGCCGCCCGACTGCTTAACGTGCCCTCCGAAGCACGGGAGCGCTCGGTTGGAATTGCCACTGGCGGTCACCCATCCAAATGGTGACTACGCGGAAGAGTGCTTAACTTCGTTGATCTGTTAGGAACAACTTAACCAGCTAAAGTAAACTAGTAGCTGTTGTAAGTAAGGTAAAAAATATATTTTCAACACACTTGCTTATAAAGTAGCTCTATGGTCATCGCAATTAGGCACAGAATGACACCCATAATCAAACTATGACTTTTTCATTGCTATAACTTACTAGTCAGTTGTAGATTTTTTTTTGTTATTTTATTATGAGTTTTTTTTTTTTTTTATGAGTTTTTTTTGTTATTTTATTCACAAGTGTGTTGAAAAACGTCGTATGATACACGTGTGTATTGATGATTACCGTCCTCGGCTATCTTAAGACCCTTGCCTACGGCTCGGCTCTCAATGGCGCCTCAGCGGTAATCACCAATGTTACACACTAGTACCATAATGTACTATTATTCAATAATATCACAAGGATCATTTTGAAACGTCTTATAGGTAGGTGAATTTATGTCAGTTAGTTGCTCGCGCGGAACTCGGAAACCGTACTTTTTTCGGGCTATAAAGTAACTTATGTTCTATTCCCGGTTATTATAAACAGGGTCTTTTATTAATAATCTAAAATATTTCAGGAATACGTATCACACATCAAATAATACACTTATATACATTTTATTTTAATACATTTAGTGTTAAAAACTTCGAGTAAATCAATAAAGTTTATCTGGTCAATTACTAGATAACATTGTTGGAAATCGAGACGGGCGGCGTAATAATATAATATTTGAGCACGCGCGCCCCGTAGCGGGGATCGAACCCGAAACCTCTCGCTACTCAAGCACTCGCCACCGCGCCAATGACGTCGTGTGTGCTAACATGTGACTCAGTGTTTGTGTTACCTGTATAAGCCAATGTTGGTTGTAGTTGGTGGGTTTGTTGCGAACTTTTGACTGCATCCATTCCGTGTTTGAGATCAGTTTAGGAGTGGGAGCAGCGCTTAGTGCCTGCAATTAAAAAAACAAGTATAAGGGACTTTATTCTTAAACGAACACAAACTAAAAACCGGAGATCCATTGCATAATATAATACAAGTTAATAATACTAGTGATTTTGTATGGGAAAATGCTCTGAATATTATTAGCTTGTACTTTATTAGGCAATCGGCCCCTGTTTATTAAAAGAATAGCAAATTTTTTTTTTTTATACAACTTAAGTGGCAACCAAGCGTACGACCCACAAGATGGTAAGCGGTTACCGCAGCCTATGGACACTTGCCTATTGCCACCTTGAGGCTAAGATCGAAAGCCTCATGTGCCAGTAATTTCACAGGAAACCATACCCTTCACACCGGAACACAGCAATATGTTGGCTGCTCTGATATTATTGTGACATGTATTACCCTCATAATTATGATTCAATAAATGATACTGAATACTGAATACTGTTTAGCTAAATGTATCATTATCACCTTGAAACGTCTTACAAGTGGGTCTTTAGTCACCTCATCCAGCTCTAAACTCATTCTACGGGATGAGTTGACTAAATAATCCATTTTGATTGATAAACTGATCCCGCTCTTAAAAAAGAAAAAAGATGAAAAGGTAAGTTTAAGCCAGTTCCAATGTACCCACTTAAAAATATCTGGCAACAACGGCTCAGTTCCTTGCTTTTAGGCATTCTTGCTATTTTTATGGATGCCAAGTTGGAGCAAGAATATTATAATCTACATCTTGTGATTGAAATAAATTAAATAAAAGTTACTACTGACTGACTGATAGCCCACACATTGTTTTTTTTTTTATGTCAGCAAGTGGCATGACAATCAAGGCGCCGCCTGATGTTAAACACCACGCCTGACTATTACAGATGCAGTGCCACCCAAAGCTTAAAGTTTTTAAGTATTTGCGTGGCACTGCACTGCGCTTATCACCCCGAGACATTGTTGTTGAGTCTCTTTCGCTCAGTAATTTCACTTGCTACAGTGCCCTTCAAACCTAAACACAGTGCAGCTTGCACACTACTGCTTGGAGGTAGAATATCAGATACTGCGGTGGGTAGAATATCAGATACTGCGGTGGTACCCACCAAGACGCGCTCTTGTTGAAGAGTCCTACCACCAGGTATTTTTTTTTTCTTAAATACAGTTTAGCAATGAATTTAATAATATTACTAGCCTTATGTTTAGGCTAATGAGTAATTTAATGTTGACCTAGTTTTATGGAATAAAATTATTTATTAATTACCTAAGTTTTGGCACTTACTACTTTTGAAACGGCAAGACGCGTAAATGTACCGACTCATGTACCTATTATTCGTCTTTAAGTAACAACTTTACTAAATGTTATCTGCCTACTAAGGATCGTCCATACAACCACGGTCAAGTTCTTTTTCCCATATTGATATTGTATTTCATAAAACTTAGCCATTAGATGTCCGACGGAGGGCGCTGGAAGTCGGGATACAGTTTTACTCATTCGAAAACCAACGCACCGTTTATATAAAAAGTGTATCTATTTGCTACCTACATACCTACATGGAAATAATGTTCATTTTCTCTTCCTTATCAACCCATTTTATCACCCAAACTACCAGCTAGAACCTAAGTTAGTAACAAATAAAATGTACTATGATTGTAGTAATTAGATACCTATATTTTTTGCACAATAAACTATTTCTATTTCTTTCTATTTACCTACCACCAGGTAAATAAATAATTATTTACCATCAAGTAGTACAAAAAGATCATCGACACACCTGTAAAGATTGCCTTGACATCGGATGATAGCCATTGCCGTTAACGTGACCGTTGTTTACGGCCACGTTGTTTACGACAACGTTGTTAACAGCAACGTTGTTAACGGTGACGTTGTTAACGTTGTTCCCGTTGATCGCAGGTTTCGGCCGCAGCTGCACTGTAGTTCGATCTACGTTTACGTACTCCACCGCTGAAGGTACCCGACTACTTCTGAAATAGTAAACAGTATGAGTTAGCACTGTTGGTATAGATAGCTCTGGGCACTGGTGGTCTAGTGGCAGTGACACCACCTTCCGATCCAAGGTGGGTTCGAACCCGGTCCTGCAATATATTAAATAAATAAATAAATAATGCTGGACAATCCACACACATTCTTTGTGATAGACTTTGCCTAGGAAATTACTACCACGGTTTACCTGACGACCGATGTGGCGCAGCGGGCGCAGGTCCGCCTGCGACGCGGAGGTTGCGGGTTCGATTCCCGCCTTCCGGGTGTTCTGGGTATTTTCTATATATAATAAAAAATATCTATCTATGTATTCATCATGACAGCCTTCTAATGTTCCCGCTGATGGGACAATGGCCTACTCTCAAGCGAGAGTGATTGGGTCTTAATCCACTACGCGGACCCAATGCGGATTGGTGGATGGCGGTTTCCTCTCGATGTTTTATGATTTATGTATTGTATTGTATTAATTATATCAGTCATCTAGTACCCATAACACAAGCTCTGCTTAGCTTGGGACTAGATGATGCTGTGTGGATTGTCCAGCATTATTTATTGGAACCAAACACTCAATAATACATTACATACATCCTGGTCTTTGCAGCAGTACTGACCTCATAGTGATCTCTCTCTCAATAGACTCCCTGGTCTTCGGCTTTGGCGGCAGCGCCGGCAAAACCCGTCTCTCCTTCCGGTCTTCGTAGAGGACTCTCCTACTCTCTTCCACGCCAAAATGCCTCTGGATGTGCTCTTCTGATACAAACGGCTTTCGTTTCATATTTTCGTCGTATGCTGGCAACTCTGGGACCTGTCAAAGAGATTAGAGTAGAGTTCCTTGTGATAGAGCTCGTCCGGTGAAGGACTACCACCATACCCATTTCTGCCGCCAGTAATGCTCGCATTGCTTTGCTCCGGTTCGAAGGGTATGGTTTCCGATAAAATTACAGGCACATGAGACTTTCGATCTACGTCTCAGGGTGGCAACCCGTGAGTGATACCTCTGGTATTGCAAGCGTCCATAGGCTGCGGTAACTATTTACAATCAGGTAAACGGTTCGTAATCGTACTCTTGGTTGTACTAAAGTTGTATAAAAAAAAGCTGTCTCGTTATGCCTTCTCTTTAAACGATAGTAAGTAAGTTCGTATGAGTCAGTGGCCAACCCTGGTGGTAGAGTTTTTAGGCCGCCCAAAGGCCTCTGTTATGGCTTAACAACTGAAAAAGCCGGGAACGACTGCTTAACGTGCCCTCCGAAGCACGGGAGCGCTCAGTTGGAATTGCCACTGGCGGTCACCCATCCAAATGGTGACTACGCGGAACAGTGCTTTACTTTGTTTTTTTTTATTTTTTATAAAAAGCATGCCCAAGCTATGCCCAAGCATTCAACCAAATACAGTAGGCAGGTTATTATAAGCTCTCACACTAGGATACCCTGAGTCGTGAGGAGCTTATTCACTTCCTTCGTTTATCTGTTAAGAACTTAACCAGCTACGTCACGAGCGCTCCGCTATTTAAACGATGATGCTGATGACATATTCATGATTTCTTGAGTGAAAGAGATTGAATCCTAAATCGACCAGGCCCATTCTGGATTCGTTAATGGCATAGTTGCGAAGAGCACTGGTGGTGACCTGTGGTAGTGACCCCGCCTTCCGATCCTAAGGTCGTGGGTTCGAATCCGGTCGTGCACCAATGGATTTTTCGCTATGAAAAATTTATGTGCGCAATGCCAGTGCTCTCATACGGTGAAGGAAAACATCGTGAGGAAATCGGCATGTCCAAGAACTAAAAATTCGAAAGACATGTGCCATCCACTAATCCGCATTGGGTCCGCGTGGTGGATCAAGACCCAATCACTCTTGCTTGAGAGTAGGCCAGTGTCTCAGCATTGGGAACATTAGAAGGCTGTCATGATAGTTGCTAAATTTGGGATGGATGTTTGTTCCTCTAATTTAATTTTATTTAATTTTATTTATTTATCTATTGCTGCCAATGAGAAAGACACAACACTTAGCACTAAATCCAATACATAAATACACTCCCTGTGCTCACTCTTTGAAGGCAAACACAGCTCTATAGCTCGATTGTCAGATAACCGATTTGGCTGAAATTCAAAACATAGATAATGTCCGGATAAAGGACATAGGCTACTTTTTATCCCGGAAAAAGTACGGTTCCCGGGTACCACGCGAAAGAAGTCACGGTAAAAAGTAATATATTATATTATAGTGTAAGTTACCTTAGGCACGACATAACTCTCATTGAGAGCCAAGTTAGGCATAGAATGCCGATGGCTACCAATCCTCGGCTCCACAGCAGACACATCCTGCACTGACTTCCTGATGATGCGGTTCTGGTCTCGCAGCAGGTTCTCTCTCTGGCGACGTAGCTCCTCCTGTTCTAACTGCAGTAACTCTCTTTCGAAGCGCAGAACCTCCTGTTTTGTTTATAAACAGTTTTTAGGAGAAAAAACACGGTTTGGTTTCACACTAGTAAGTAATTTCGTATGAGTAAGTGGCCAACTCTGATGACAGAGTTTCTAGGCCGCCCGAAGTCCTCTGTCATGGCTTAACAACTTCTGAACACAGTTAGAGCCTTCATCATGACAGCCTTCTAATGTTCCCATTGCTGGGACACTGGCACACTCTCAAGAGAGTGATTGGGCCTTAATCCACTACGCGGACCCAATGCGAAATAGTGGATGGAGGATGGCACATGGCTGTTTGTTTGCAGTACCAATTAATATAAACTTTATTCCCAAAGTGTCAAGATCCTGTTGGTAAGTGGCTACCGTAGCCTATGACGCTTGGGATACTAGAGGTATGTATCTCGTGTTGCCACGTTGGTAAGTGGCTACCGTAGCCTATGACGCTTGGGATACTAGAGGTATGTATCTCGTGTTGCCACGCTGATACTAAAGATGAAAGTATCAAGCGCCTGCATTTGTTTAAAAAAATAGTTGGACATCGGTTATTACTAGATGGCGTAGTTGGTCACCAATAAATGGTATACAAAACTAGCGCCATCTATTATTTCGTCATTAAAACTTTTTAGACGGCTTATTTCGAAGGCACCCTAGGTACCGTAAGTTAGGCGATGCTCGTTAAAGCTACGTTATGTTTAAATTAAATTGTTAGGTTTATGTTTAAATCAGTAATATCTAGCATTAGTTATAGAGACACAGCTAGCGTGGATTAGTATTGTTTATGGATTCTGACATGAGCGAATAAAACAAGTTGAAACAAATTTTAGTAAATATTCGATAAAAACAAGCTTTTTCTTTAAAAGTCGGACGCAAGGCACTATTCAGATTCGTCAAGTAAACCGTTTTCTTACTAAAATTACTTCCAACCTGTTTGTAAATAGTAAATGGGACAATATCTGTGGAATGGTACCTAACACAACTAGTTTTCGTTTTAAATTTTTACCTAAGCTCATACCTAGAAATAATGCAAAGTTTATTCCACTGATATTGTTAATTTAAAATAATGATTAAAAAACATGGTTCACCTTAGTGTGCGAGTCATCGCAATGCCCGTCAGGCCAGTCCTCGTTAGTGCGACACTGAAATCCGGCACGTCGGCCATCTTGTTAATGGTATTTACACAAAATGACGGATGAGTGGGCGGGACCATAAGATTAGGATTAAAGGTTAGTAAATATTCACAAGTAAATACATACTAAAACAAATAGTATATAATAATGATTATTTATTTCAAAATATTGACTTGAATGATAAAAAAAGACCAATTTATATTATAAATGCGACAAAAATATCTTGATTAATGTCAAATAATATTATGGTTCCTATTAATAAAACATGACAAACCTACAGAAACAAAAACAAATAGCAATTTGAATAGCATAAATTGAATGTAATAATGTGCATTTAGTGGGAAAACAAACCATGCAAGTGAGAAAATTACTAAGTGCAGAAAATAAAAAACCAAACTACGATTTCATATAAATACCATTTATTTATACAAATAATATATTATACTAAGTATACCTACAACTATAATTAATCACCTGCTATATACCAAGTAACTAATATACAAATAAAAATATAATATTCTCTTTTAAATCAAAATATTTGTACTATAAACTCTCTAAAAAATAAAATAAAAGCATTAAAAAGCAGTGTACAGTGTTAATATAGCCGCTTTTACCGAATTTTACTACCAATAACTACCACAGAACTACACAAAATTTAAGTTTGTAGTATTTATTAGGTATTATTTAAGTAAATAAGTTATATACAAGACCTTATTCCACATAACAGGTGCATTTTAAACATTTACAGTGCAAGTACTACTATTAGTAGATGTAAGTATATAAATATTATATTTTCTACTTATTATCTACAGGAAATGACCAAAACCCTAGTAAATTAAAGCTTAAACATAATAATATAAAGTTAAGATATATATTTCGAGATGCGTAGTATCTATACTTCTACCAATAATATATTTAGATACTTACGTCTAAATTCTATGAGATCTACTTAAATTAAATATATTTAAACATAAAATAAATATATCAGTTGTAAGGTCCGAAACACAGACGCGAGACGACGCGACGTCGCTCCGGCAAAATGTGTTTCGGCCCTTTTTCATTGAATTTAGATGTAAAGCCTCAAATTCTGCATTGGATTTGATATGTTTTGGATTCTACTACTTTTCGAACAATAAATAAGTATAAATAAAACCAATAACTTCTTGCTTTATCATTTCACTGGATATGAAACGAACAGAAGAATTTTGTATAACACTACCCAATCAATCATCTATTCATTTAGCAATTTAATGTTTGTATAAAGTAATAAGTAATCACAATTACTCAAATATAACCATTACAAATCATTTCACATTAGTTTCAAGTAATTTGTTCTTGAACATAAATTATCTGACAGGTGTAATTAACAAATAGATAATTCTAATGTGCATCATTGGATAGCTTTGCCTCTTGCAAATATGTGAGAGGGTGCGTAGAAGTGTGGTATAGAAACAGATCAATTCGTAAGATAAACCTGCATGAACCAAGCTAAACTCAAATAAAATCAAAAGCCAAGCCCATGGTACAACAGTATACTGCGCCAGATTTTTTGACAGCTAAAAAAAAGCTTTTTAACAGCAGTGTAAAGACACTTAAACTATGAAAATATGATGTAATTGTCAATGATGGGTGACAGAAATTTCAACCAACAAGCTTACGCATCCTCACACATATTTGGTGGAATGGCAGTTTCGCTTGTATTCCATAACTAAACTCTACTAACTAGCCTAGTTATATCGTAGTCGTGATCTTTTTGAAATTCGAACTTCGAACGACTAAACGCAGTGTAAGACTGTTCTAAAATCTTTTTTCAAGCATAGATTTCTTTTTAAGGTTCTAATATACAAAGCTGTAAGAAAATGTCTTCATGGTCGATTTACACGGAATGCCAACGCCCACCGCACATGCCACCACTCGCATTGTTCACGTCACTGCGCCGCATGGACGTCATTACCGACACTGTTGGTAATTGACTTCCACGCTCATGTATAGGTCTCACGACGGATCTCGGCCGTAGTGAAATTAGCCGTTTCGATGCGCAATGGAGCTTTTTCAAACTAAATTATCTTTGCGCATCACAAACGGCTAACTTCACGGAAGCCTAGATCCGCTGTGCGAACTATACGTCCCTGCATCGACACGAGAAGGCAAATGCTGTGTTTGATACAATGCTATACGTTTGAAATAATACAGGGGCCTTACTCTTGAACGGATCGGTATTGGACAATTATTGGAACATGACATTTCATGACAACCTTGCGCCAAATTCAACCTTGTTTCCAAGAGTAAAAAAATGGACAGCATTAAATTAGAATTGGATTAAAATTGAGATTGCGTTCGTAGAGCGTAGGCCCCTAAGTAACCAATGCGAGTGGTAAAAATAAAAAACCACTTCGATCTCACCACCACCACTGGGCGGCAATAAGGAATATAATTCATGGTAACCACCCTATTTGTAGCGATCGAGCTGGTGAGAAACAGGAATAGACGGATGTGTGGCGGGCGATAGAGTCAAATCCTCAACCAAGCAGCTAGCTAGGTGCCTCACAGTACCTGCTGTTGCTGGAGCTTCTGGTCCAGGTGTTCGACCTGGTCGTCCTCCAGATCGTTCAGCTTGCTCGACAGCTGGCTGGAGAACTTCTTAGACTCTTCTTCGTCAGACGTCAGGGTAAGCTGCGTGTACGGCTGAAATTGAGAAATAAACTACGGTTAAACATTCTGCTGTCGGTTGCTGAGCTGGTGGTGTGGTGGTAGTGACCCGCCTTTCGATTCTATGGTCGTGGGTACAAAATCGATCCACGACCTATGGACATCCCATTATTCTAATAAAAATATGCGCGCAATCCATCAAACGGTGAAGGAAAACATCGTGTGGAAACCGGCATGTCAAAAAAATCAAAAGACAGGTGCTATCCACCAACCCGCATTAGGTCTTATGGATTATGACCCAATCAGTCTCACTCGAGAGTAGATCAGTTTCCATACAGAAATGTTCTGAAGGCTGACAACGATGTCGAATTATCTAAGTCCCGCGCCGACGCAAACCAGTTAGAGCAAGGGATAAAGCATCCACTTCCAACACTTAATTTGGAAGTAGGCCGGTATTCCAGCAGAAAGCTTGCCATTACCATCAAGCTGACTTGCTGCTATCATCAGCTATAACTGCCTCACCTCGCTATTTTGTCTGCTATGAGGGTTAGAAACCTCAGGAGATGACTGGCCTTTATACCACGCCTCCGCTGATGGCCCCCTGTCTACGTCGACCCCGGAATCTCGGCTCTCCCTCAGCTTCGCGTCCATGTCATGGGAGAGTGTCTTCTTATACAGTAGCTTTTCTATCTTGGTTTCTTCCTGAAATATAGTTTAATATAGCACTATACTAATTCCTGCGTCATGAGTAACTAGAAATTAAAAATCTGTATTTGTATGATCTGCAAATACAGATTCCTCGCCCCGCGGAGATTGAACTTTTGCTTCACACACAATCACACTATAGGTCATCAAATATTTCTAACTGCAGTACGTCGCCTAAGGACTTTTCTAAAAAGTTCTTGGCGTCGCCGCGTCGTCGTGCGCGATAAACTGTAGCTCGCAGCACCCCAGTTGACTCTACTGTCTTATGACCAAAGTTGACTTCCCATTTTGTGATCATACCTGCAGAAAGGAGGTTATGTCTGGCCTCGGAGCCAAGTTAAGGTCTACATCGAGGTAGCTGTCGTCCACTTGACCCTCGATGCCGAGGAAGCTGGTACGCTTGTTGCGAATTTCCTTCTTTATGCGGCGCGCTGAGCTCGTGTGCTTGAAGTTACCCTGGATACAAAAAGTTAGTAAAACCTTTTGGATTTATGATATTAATAAGAAAGAAGCACAATAATAAGATGCGAACTGAGTTCTTCCATCATTGGTCATAAGGTTTCAATGCTAAAAGGAGAGCAAGAACCACTAACAAAACAGACGGAAAACGGAAATTCCTTGAATACGATCACTGAGATTATAAGTGATGATGTTACGATGACTCGATCATTTTTATCACGGAATTTCATTAACACGTTATTCATGGCATCAGATTTATGAGCATCAAGTATTATACTCACATTTCCAAGTAATTCGTCCTCTACATTATCATCTGTAGGTGGTGGTGGAGGTTTCTCTTTGGGGGGCTCCAGAACATTTGCTGGCATATCCAGTGGAAAAGCATCAGACTCATCCACTGTGTTCTGATAAAATAGATCGATGTTCTCATACAGCGGCGTCACGGAGATCTTCTTGTTGAATTCTGGGTCATCATCGATTAGATCTTTTACCTGTTTGGTTTCTGTGTCTACTAACTCATCCATGTTGTTGGTTATATTATCTTCAGAGTCCAGCTCTTGAAATGCTAGTTCTAGGGCATCAATAACCTGAAGAATTCAATTAATATTATAACTTATCTATAGAGCAAATAAATAAACATCTGCTAAGGCTCAAATTAGGAACAAAAAGCTCTCAGGTAACCAAATTAACTCGACAAACATTTATCTTAATACAATAATTATTTGAATTGCATTGTCTTGAGATAAGAAACAATAAGGGCTTTGTGTACCTGACCAAGTAAGACAACGGATGAAAAATAATTGCAATTCAAACAATTATAGCCAATTAAATTTTAAAACAGAATTTACTTTTGTAATTTAAGAACTGAAAAAAAACAACATAAGTAAACACATTGGACAAAACAAATAAAAGTAACAATAAAAAAAAAAACAGGTGAGACACATGCAGAAGCGTTATAAATGAAGAGAATTATGAAGCGACATGCACATACATAGACACTGACGTCTTACCTTAGGAACCCATCACCAGTGCTGATGCAACAGTACCTAAATTAAAACAGTTTGAAATTTAAAAGCAAAGAGGCCTACTCTCGGAGCATTGAGTTACTAACTAACGATATTCAGGCGATAAGACTTGTTTGTCTTAGATAATATAGCTCCATCGAGATAACTACGCTCCTATCTACTTCATCTTACAACCATGAATTGTATTTCCGTGATTTAATATGTATTATGTCAAGCATATTATTCTGTTTGATGGCTTGGTTGTTGTGTATGATATAGGATTTTACATATACATAAATAAAACCCAAACAATTAACAGTGTAACATATATTTCAATAAATGAGTTTACAGATATCACGTTTTCTGGATAAATATACTACTTGGGCACTAAATGAAAGGGCCTAAGAACTACATCGTTGTATATAAAGACGATCTATTTATACATAATGTTGGGGTATACATGAACCCTGTATTAATCTAATGAATAATGTAAGAACTAAGTGCTAGGAATTTGATGGTTTAGCTTTAAATTACTACAAGGGACATCGATGTTACATACACAATTAGTATTAACTTCACTAGACGGGACATGTGATTTTAAGACAAAATTAGTGTAATGGATATAATGGTGGGTGAGATCAATAGATCATAAAAATTCTAAAAAAATCAGTCCAATGCGATTTCTCATCTAGCTTGCAACCGGCAATGTATGAGAAACGTTTGGACCGTAAACATTGATATATTAGGCCTTATCGTTTGTATTGGAATTAGTTGTTTTCGTTGTTACTTTGTTATTTATAAACAGTATGGTCTTCCTTCTATTTGGTTCTATGCAACGTTTCGTACGTTTTTGCCAAAATGGATTAGAATCTTGAGTACTTACCACGTCATTGGCTGGAGCTGTAATGTTACGGTTTTGAGCGACTTCATTAGTTTTAGTATTACTTGTTAATATATTAGGTGAATTATTTACACATTGAACAAGTGAACACTCAGATGTACACGTTAGATCAGCGACATTATTAAGCGTGTTATTTTCGAATGTTTTTAGCGATTTAATGGAATTTTTAGGTGAAATGTTAGTAATGGTGGTTATATTAGAGACAGTTACCATTGGCATGCTCTTCGTATTAGAAGAAACGTTAGTAATTTCGTTAGTATTCCCAGCACCAGCGTTCATTTTGTTGCAGATTTCATTCAAGTTTAGGTGTATAGTCATCTTGCCCTCAAACACTACTGTATCACCCTCTGATGCAGTCGAAACGGGTTCATTTAAACTTACACTAGTGTCTTGATTATCCAAACTTTTTAATGTGTCTTCGTCTTCTTTGTCCATTTGTATTTCTGTTACTTCTTCTGTGATGCTCATTTCTTCAGGCTGAGAAATAGCTTGAGCGTAATGACTTGCGCTGTCATCATCAACTTTGCTGTATTGTTCTTCCTCTTCTTCCTCCACAATTATATCTTGTACAATCGTTTGCACAAGAGGTTCTGGCGTCTTCATGGGAGGTTTTGGAGTCTTTACCATTTCAATGGAATCCTCAATTTTGTGGTCCATCATTATTCCATCCTCATTGGAAGATTCATATTCTGAAACCATGGGTTCTCCAATGGGAGATGCTACCTGTGTCAAATCGGCAATATCGTCAGCGGGAGCTGAATCTCTAGCTGTATGTATTCCACTGTCTTCTGTCTCAATATCACTCGGAACTGTGTTGTTTTGTAAATCACCACAGTCAAAGTCCTCAAAACTTTGCACCCTTTCAAAAGAGCTGGGAGAGGATTGTCCATTTATGTCAAGGCTATCAAGTGAGCGACAGAAACTTTGCATTTGATTTTCAATACCCAAAAGACTGGACTTCAATGAGCTGTCATTGAGTTTTTCATCTGCATCGTCAATGTTAGTTTCCATCTTTTCACAGCGAGCGATTTCGTCTTCAACCGATATCTTGGGAATTTCTTTATTTTTGGCAGCATCAAGGCATGATAGTCTTTCTTTCAGACTCATCGAAACTTCTTTGACTTCAGTTTTAGTGGCTTTAATCTCCTCTTCAGAAGTTTGTGACTTTAAACTCGAAAGACGTTCTTTTAATGATTTTGAGTTATTGATATCGCCATTGGAAAGCCTTTTAACTTTTTCTGGCTCTATTGAAGCAGTTTTGACTTTCTCGAGAGAAGACAGACGTTCCTTTAAAGGTTTGACTTCAGTTGGTAGCTTTGTGAGGTCGCTTGTAGACTTTTGCACGTGAATCTCTTCCGTAAATCTTTCTAAACTAGAGAGTCTTTCTTTTATCGACTTTTTGTTTGCAATTTCTGGCAATTTTGGCTTGGTTTGCGGTTCCTGTGAGTTTTCTCTTTCAAACTGTTCTCTTCGTTTGTGAATATTGACTTTTGGCAAATCTTTTTTCATGTTATTATTTTTGGTGTCGTTTGCTCTCTCTTGTTGGAAGGATGAGACTTTTTCTTCTATTTTGTTGCTGACTGATGTTCTGATTCGATTCACGTCTGACTTTTCTGGTGATTTTTCTTTATTGTTGTTGACGAGTGTTTTGGCAATGCTACTGTTAGTTTGTGAGATTATTCTGGACTTGTAGCCCTCGATGGCGCCTTCGTATGTGTATTCTTCTGGCTCTGGTGAGCTGATGGTCGTGGTCGTGCAGGTGTCGTATTCGTTGGCACTCGAGCCCAGTTTGCGGTTCATATCGCAATTCGACATATTGTCGACGTCTGAATGGTTTTTATCAAGGTCCATACCGTCACTCTGAAACCCAAACATTATACTAAAGTACATCCTATAAAGATATAATTGAAAATCAATGAGTCGTAAGGAGCTTACGGCTAAACTGTGCGTATCACAGTCTTCGCTAAGGCTGGACTTTGTGCTCGAAGTGCCAATCCCCAGGTCACTCAGGTCATGCGAGTCGTCTTCTGCGTACAGGGCTAGCGGGTTCCGCCTTCTTTTACCAGCTCTGGAAAGATAGAGAAAACCAATTATTAGGAACCATCGTTTTATTTACGAAGAAGATGTAGTAGTTTAGTAGATAAAAATTAGCCAACCAAAGAAAATTATTTATGACATACTAATAATAGCAGGTCTATGGATAGATCGGATTGTCACGGAGTCATTGTCCGACCTCAGTCACGGTGTGGCGATGTAGGTTGCGCATACGCATAAATGCAACGTTTTAATTATAGAACAAATGATTGAGACCGATAGTCTGCCATCTGGCCTTAGATCTAGATAACGCAATTACAACGTAAATAATATTAGCTGTTGCGTGAATATAATGTTCAATTATTTTAAACAATTTTTTTATGATTGAGATATAAAAGCTACCTTTTTCAAAGCTGATTGCTGATTTGTACATAAAACACAACCATTCATAATATATCTAAAAAAAAACTACGCTTCTTCGCTTTTCAAAGCGAAAACTAGAGACAGCATAGCTCTTTTTATAAATAACCTTGTTGAATCATTTTTGCAGAAATGAATATCGTTTGTGATTACCATATTTTACGATACGTGTTCTTCGTGGGTTAACATTTTGGAACCATCCTTTTATGAGTATAATAACTTAATTTGTGTGCTTGGTTGAACATCATTTGCGAATCCCTGCCATCTACATAAACCACATTAAACTAACATCGTTACATCAAAACTTCACTGAAAATTCACTGCATAGTTAAATAATGAAGTGCTCCAAATGCTTCACCTTTGAGCACGTGTCTTGTGTCTTCGGCCGCATAAACTACACATACACTAATAGCCCAGGCTACATATCCGTCGTCCGTGTTGTCCTACTGAATCATTCCTATTTATTCTGTGTCACTACTATAATTATCCGAAGATACATCACGCCTATGTTTGTTAAAATTAGTCACGCTTATTGGTACAGCGTCTGTCATTCTGTCGTCGGAGGATTACTTGGAACTACTGTTGTGAGGTCTTGTTTGTTTAGAATGACGAAAAGTAGATTATTTTTTGTCTTATAAATATTAAAGTTTATGTAATTGTTAATATGCTCATCTGACTTATCAACGCTATTATCAAAACAGTTTTTCATACCATTTAAACGTTCAGAAATAAATAACACATTGCTAAAAGGTAACGTGTAGCAACCTCCTTGTCATTCGAGTTTTACGCCCTTTTACAACTTGTAGGGAGATGTTTGAGTTAATTGGTTTGCAATTTGCATATAATAGAGTACATACATACGTACCCAAACTATTTAATGATTTTTATTAAAATACTATGAAATTCATATTTAGCATTCTAAGTTTCTAGACTTTAGTTCCATCGTTACTATGTTAATGTTACAACAATTGATAAATATAGAGTTAAAGACCTCTGCAGTTTCAACTCTTCATTTCACCAGTTTAACCTTCGACCAGACCCCACCTTGTGCATTAAAAACACATTGAACAAATCTCACACGTTCTAGGTCGCGGTACAATTGACCTTAGTTTACATGTTAACCATTAGTAAACTATCTGTTTCAAATGTTGCAGCATTTGCAGTTATTAACCTGTGACTTGTTTGTATCGATTTGTTGATATGTTGATACAGAATCATATCCACTGTTCGTAAAATATCATTGTGCTACTGCAAGGTGTCTGTCTATATTGTCTTTGTTTTCCATCTCCACTTTTAGTCTAGCGGTGTGGCTGTCTGTCTGTGGCACCGAGCTTTTATGCGGTTTTTGTTATTTGAAAGCAGTATTTCTAGGGATGGTTCTTAGTCATGTTTTATCAAAAAAATTAAAATAACTAATTATTCAGCAATGTAATTCCAAATTATTCCTATTGTCTATGACTTCGCAAACGATCTTTATCAACATATTTTTATACTTTCTTCAAGAAGGCAGATCTGAGCGCACAAATTAAGCCGAATGACTAGAAAGTAAGTACCTTCGACCATTTGATGCAAATTGAATTTTCTAAAACCCTTTTACAGTGTGTTTAATGGGTACAGTAAAACTATATCTTCCAAAAATGGGCTCAACAGTTTGGTGATTATATTGATAGCTTGTCTTTACTTTTTATTTTGTTCTTTCAGCTAACAGACGACAGTGATGCCCAAATCAATGAGACGTTTTTGATTCGAGATTTAAAAAAAAAGGAGTTCCGATTGTATTCAGTATTCAGTAACATTTATTGCATCATAATTATGAGGGTAATACATGTCAAAGGTCTTATGTAATATTAAATAATATCAGAGCAGCCAACACATAGCTATGTACCCAGTAAGAGTGTTGCACTATAAAATTGAGTAGGAGCGGACCGATTTTAGTATTAATGGATTGCTTTAACAGATGGCGCTATCTGCCCTACTGCCATACTGGGAAAGGTTATTAAAACAAGAAAAAAGTTGGTAACTTCGTTTTTGTTTCGTCTGGTGTCAAGCGGAAAGTTGTGGGTTCATGTCCTGCTTGAGGCAAAATAATTTAACTCCAGTACGACCAAAGTTAATGTACTACGTAGTACGTACTATGACTTTGACACCAGCCAGAGGTATGACAGACAGTGACAGCAGGAGCAACCAATGTTGAATAAGAAGAAGAATTCCCTACACATTTACCATAGCTCGCCAAACGAAGTGCTTACATTCTCTTGGGCTCGCCAGTTGAGCTACCGCCATCTAAATAGACAGCTTTTTTTTTTAATAACTTGAGACGAAAACCTCTCATTCCACTTCAGAGCTAAAGCTTCGAAACTTCATCTACTTGGTCTGTCAATCAATGCTACGCTCATATCAAGATGCTACGCTCCATCAACAATCCAAGAACATGTAATTTGTCAAAGGAAATTAAATAAAATTATAAAATATCCATCACACGTTGACAAACTTTGAGCTTGCAGAAGATAAAATGGTAAGTTATGATGTTAGTAGATGGTGTCCAAGATGGGAGTATGAAAACAAAACCACCGCTTTCTATTAAAATGTCAACGGCGAAAGTAACCGATGACACAGGTTAGATTATGCATCATATTTACATTATATAGGCGGTGCAAATCATTATTACGTAAACTAACGTAATAAACATAATTTTTCCTAAGTTCGATAACATTTACCGATGACTGACGGAATACCATTTAAATAATAATGACTTAATATGAATGGCCAGCCTCCGAGTTTGCGTGACCTGGATAAACTTAGGCCCCTATTCATAATCATACTAAAAACCTCTGTTAGCTAACGTACATTGGCTTTGTTCATTGCGTTTATTGACATAATGATTGATAAGGAAAGACAATACTTAGGAATCCGCTAAAATGAAAACAAGGCAAAAGGGTGACAATTTTCGTGGTTCAGCTTATATAGTTAATCCTCTGAACTTAGCTGTCACCAACATAAGTTTTTTTTTTGTTTTTTTTTATCGAGAATAGACCTTCGTTTGACCACGATTTGAAATTTGAATTTGAAGTTGAACTACAATATTTGCCAAAATTTATCGTGCCTTCCGAACCACGGAAGCGCTCCAATAATATTGCCACATAACACTTATTCGAAGATTGTGAAATAAGCAATTTAGAATTAGCAAGACAAAAGAATTCCACATTCCCAGCCTTTCCAACAAATTCCCTTTCAGTTCCCAAACCAGAAGGTCGTGAGGTAATTTACTCGTGAGTGGAGGCACGAGCGGCGTGTGGGTTCGATTCCTGTGAAAATTGCACCTGCACATTCCCAGGCTGTAGGATAAGAGCAATTTCATTGTTAGAAACAGGAAATACAATTTATATGAACTTTTACATTTTATGATGAGTTAACGTTTTCCTCTTCATCATCAACTTTACATCTAAGCGCTAAAGCATGGTAAACTGGTTGTTATGGTTATACCGATTCTAAGGTTATGTATGGGGTAATCTTTTGGGCAATCTATGAACTATGTCGCCGGGTCGCCAACTCATGCGAAATTAGCACCGACCGATGCGAACCAATTTAAAGTTTCAGTCAAAAGGGTGGACTACTAACATGGGTATTATTTATATCCTACAATTATGTCAACTAAACGTACGGCCTACCATGGTATGTGGTTAAAGTAGCCTATGAAGCTTGCAATACCAGAGGAATGACACGGACGTTGCCTCTCTGAGACATCGAAAGTCTCATGTGCCTGTAATTTCATCAACAATACCCTTCCAACCGGAACACAGCAATCGTTGGTATTCATAGTCAAGGTTAACCTTCCAAAATAGCTACAAAATTGTAAAAAAGGTGCAAAGGTGCAGCAAATAACTCATAGACCTTTCGAAAGCTCCCAGTTCCCACAGAGACAGGCTTGTCTCAAGGTGAATGTCGACTCCCAAACTGTATGTAAATATCGATTATGTAACCCGTAGAAAGTGAAAACCTGTCTGGGTGGAGTGAATTAGCAATCTGTCATGTCTTCGACGCGCTGTCACATGTAATATCGCGTTCTGTACTTCCTGCTGAGTGCAGACATTTTTCAGCCATCTTGCCAATACGACATGGGTTTTGGTTTTTCGTGTTATTTTGAGTTTTGTTGTCTGTGTGCACTAACAACTTTCTCGCTTTGTCTTTCTTTGTAATATCGCTGTGCTGTCAATTCAAAATACAAAATTCAAAAAGTGCTTTAATAATTTGAATCACAAGGATCACTTTGAAACGTCTTACAAGCTAGAAAAATTTACTCCAGTTCCAACACGCCCATGCCGTAAAAAAACTGGCAACAACACCGGCTGGGTTCCTATCGCTTTTTTGGCATGACCCTTGCTATTGTTACGGATGCCGAGTAGACTTGGATCACATTCGTCCCAAGCTTTTCATCTAAATAATCGGTTATTTTATAATATCATCCCGTTAGTTTGGCAATACAATAAGATGTAGTACGGCCAGAGGATCTAAGCTGCCGTGAAGTTATCCGTTTGTGATGCGCAAATACAATTTAGTTCGAAAAAGCTCCATTGCGCATCGAAACGGCTAACTTCACGAAAGTCTAGATCTGTAGATGGTAGGTACTAGCTGTATAACCTCTCATATCTAATCTAATAGGCCTCTAGCAGGGTAACGAGGCACAGCAACAAAGTATATCTTTAGCACGTTTCAAATGTCAATTCCATAGAACCGATAGCCATTAAGGCTAATACATGGGCAATCTTGCACTTCGAGGGCAATGGTGCTGTAAGCAATGTTATGCACAATTTATTAAGCTGACTGTTAATTGAAACTCTCTCTTGGACCTTTATGGTGATGCCGTGGATAGAAATAGCAGCAGTAACCTTTCCGCCACACTGTAATGTTTTTTTTTAAGATTTAAGCCAGGCTTTTATTATTCTGTCGTGGAGTGTCGTGACGCGACATAAGCATATTTACGCAATAAAACACAAAATAACACTCATAGGACTCATGTTGTTCTGACAAGATAGCCAAAGACAATCCCCATCCATTAGTTAGTTTATCATATTAACGAAACGTCATTCTAACCAGAGTAATATTCTAACGCCCGAATATTATACAGAGTAAAGTTTTTATAATTATCAACACTGAGACGAAAACCCCAATCAATTCCGGGTTAATTTTAAATTTATGGTTAAATTATCACAAAACAATCATACTGCACTGTTTACCATTCGAATAGGCAATAAATGCACAGCATTGTGCAAAATGTGATCTACAACACACAGATAAGGTTGATAATGCGACGCCAAGCACGATGCCGGAGGAACGTAAATGCATGAATCGTGGATTTTTGCACGAAAAACCACTCATGCGCATTCCATACTGTGAACTAGAGGGCGCGGCGCGAGTGATGGCGGTAATAAGGGCGCGGTGCGACTGATGGTGATAAGCGATTCGCGTGTCATACTGCACGCATCGTGAGGTAACATAACGACCAAGGTCAAAAGATAGATATGTTTCAATTACGTTCTATTTAATCAAGCCAGACGAGCATAGGTGCTTAGTGGTAACTCTGGCATCTGGTATAAGGTTGTGAGTTCGATTCAAGACTGCGCGCTCATAACATTTTATTTTTATTAGCTACTAATAGTCGAACCCTGATCAACCCTGATGAAGACTCTCGAAATTGAGTCGAAACAGTGTCGGTACTTTTCACCGATATACCGGTACGTGCAAACCGTTTGTAAAATGTATGGTATAGTTCACGATAGTTTTATGAGTAAAACTAATAGTCGAAGTGATTTTTTATAAGTTGATACAATTTCGAAAATAATCGTGCAAAATTGGATACTTCAAATTTCTAAATTTTGAAAAACTTATGTTGCAATGCTTGTGCTCTCAAAAAGTGAAGAAAAATATCGTGAGGAAACCGCCATCTTAGAATTAATTCGTATTATGACTGAGTCATGTGTTCCCTGCAGGGAACACATGGATAAAGATAGCGAGAGATAGAGAAGAGTGGAAAAAGTTGGAGGAGGCCTTTGCCAAAAAAGGCAAGCAGATAACGGCGTCGATGTCTTAACATGAAATTCATTATAAGAAAAACATTTATATTTTATCTGAAATAAAGGCTTATATGTAATATAATAATATGACTGAGTCAACATAACATCGCGTGAGTTGATAGAAAAATCTATACACATATCACAGTGACGGTATGGCAAGGTTATGTGCTCGATTGTCGTCGACGATTTAACTGTCGTGTCGGATCATGTGAAACCGCTCTAACAGATAAAATGTTGAGGAATTAAAAGCACTTGTTCCGTCCATTAGCGACATGAATAATGGAATAGCCGACAAGAAAGATGTTTAGTGCTCGAAGGATCTACTGCAGGTCAAGACTCAACCAGCGGCTTTATCACCCTTGTCAGACTTATCATACGACGTTCATACGTTAACAGTTAAAATGCTTCTTCTATATAAAACTAGAAATCCGTCCCAGCTTCGCGTGGGTGCAATGAAACCGCACCCGTGCGAAGCCGGGGCAGGTCGCTAGTAATAAATATAGCCTCTGTTACTCAGGGTTACCGTAGCATGTGAAAGAATTTTTGAAATTGGACCAGTCGTTTTTGAGTTTATTCGTAACAAATAAAAATACAAATATTTCCTCTTTATAATATTAGTATAGATTATAACATTGTATATCTAACTAATGTCCGAATAAAAGCCTGTTTTATTATTTTTATTTTTATTTTTATAGATTAATTGCTGTTCGTTTACCATAAGTGGCGCTAAACTCGAGAACGGCTAGATCGACTTGACTGATTTTGGTCTTAAAATATTTGTGTTAGTCCAACCAGGGAAGGTTTAAAAAAGGTGAGAAAAACCACGCAAATGACACTCGCGTTTTTTCCGCAATTTTTCTATAATTTCTCGCCGTTTAAACCTTCCCTGGACTCCTACAAACATTTCAAGATCAAAATTAACTAAATCGGCTGTTCTCGAGTTTTAGCGATCCTAACGCACAGCAATTCATTTCGAATAGAATAGAGTGTACTGTAGAACTTCATGACACCAGACGTAAACAAAACGTTTCAGTTGCGTTAACGTTTAGCTCAAAAAAGCCCCAGGTGGCTTTCAACTAGTTTGCATAGAGATTTCAGTGTCGACGAATGACGCTGTCGATAGTGTGGGACAAATGTCGATAGACGCGTCGATAATATTAGTTTAACTCTATGACGTTGTACTTGTATCAGAAATACCGCGTTAGAGCGTAAAAAGCCTAAGGGCCTTATTCATAAAGTACTCCAACCCCTGTGTGCCCCTAAAGAAACTTCGTATGAGTCAGTGGCCTAATCTGGTGACAGATTTCTAGGCCGCCCGAAGGCCTAGTTAGCTAATATGTCTTTCAAATATATCATTGTCTTATCACCCCGAGACATTGTTGTTAAATCTCTTTTGCCCAGTAATTTCACTTGCTACAGTGCCCTTCAAACCTAAACACAGTGCAGCTTGCACACTACTGCTTGGAGGTAGAATATCTGACACTGCGGTGGTACCCACCAAGACGGACTCTTGCTGAAGAGTCCTACCACCAGGTTAGCTGATGTAGGCACAAGTAAAACGTAAACGTAAATAAGATGTAATAAAGTAGTCGGTTATACAAAAACATCGAGTACTCTTGTCCCATCACTAAGCTATGCTATACTAGCTAGAGGATAGCTTTCAAACGGCTCCGCAGCAACGTAATAGGCAACATGCCATGGAACCCGCAAGACGGGAAGCGACGCTTTTTGCTCACATTTCCAATACAGCACTGGACAGCTACTTCGGCGAACGATAGTCCCTCCAATAACAGTAGTTAGATATAACTGCAATTTTTGTACACTGTGTCTATGACATTGATACGCCAATTAGTAAAGACATAGACATAGACAAAGACATATTACGGAATAATAGTACGGAATAATCTTCTGGGGAAATGCTGTAAAAATCGATCAAATTTTCATAGCCCAAAAAAGCTGCATTCGAGCAATATGCGGCTTGAAAAGACATTAATTTCTAATAATTTATTCACTTTTTTGACATTATTTTCATTTCTCACTAATAACAACCATGAACTCTTATAGCGATTCAAATGAAGACCTAAACTAAATTGTCAAAAAATTGTATACCATGACATGTCATGGTAAAAAAAATTTTGAGTTCATGGTTGGGCCCCAGGACGGTCCCCCCTCGATGAACCGACGACATTAAAGCGATCGCAGAAAGTCGGTGGATGGTGAAGGCTCAAAACCGTTCGTCATGGAGCTCTTTGGGTGAGTCCTATAACCAGCAGTGAACTTCTGTCGGCTGATATGATGATGGCTTGAAATTTTATAAATTCTCATGATGACAGACATGATGACAACCCGATATCCGATAGGTAACGTCAGTGACACAAGTGCAACATTATCTTGTATAAGGACTGGTCCAGTTTCACAGGTTGTAACACGACACCTTATAATAAAACAGGTTTAGATATAGGCGACAGGGAAATAGATATTAGCAGAAATATTGCTTTTAGAGCCGATATAGTTAGCTTTAACAAATGTTTTGTATGAGTAAAGGCTGGCACGGTTGCAAATCAGGCTCAGATATTAGTAGGAGCAAACCGTGTTTCCAGATATCTTTTTACATCTTGGGACGTAGATTTTTTTTAACGCTGCTGGCGCCAGAAACAGTATGGTGGTAGTCCTTTAACGAACGAGCTTTGTCACAAGGAACTCTACTATTCTGTTTAGTTTAGAGTATTGAAACCACTGCTTTGGTTACCAAGTTGGTTAAACCACCAAGTTTCTTTTGAAGCATGGTTGGTTCCCATCAATATTGGAGCCTAGATTGCGAACATGTACTCTAAAGATACTTTTTACACAACACTTCAAATTTCAACTATTTGTAAAAGCTAGCTGATGGACCTATTCAAAGGCCAAATAAAATTAATGATCACACACAACAGATATACTAAAGGTAAATAATGACCGATATAAACCATTATTGTATCATCTATTTCTAAGACCACTTTTAGTTTTAGTGATGGTACAATCGATTATGAACACTACAAAGCGAATTGCAATTGTAACCTTGGGCGTAATGCGGGTTTTTGTAACAGCATGGGAGTTTAATTATGTATTTCACAATATAACGGTGGTTTTACATCGCATGAATGAAACAAATAAACAATGTATAGTTCAGACGTAGGAGTCGCACGTGGATATATAAAGCTGGTCGTACATCAAACCCACGCAATGGACATAAAGCTCTGTTCAGTACACGATGACACAATACGTAAAGTCTTGAATGATGTAGCCATTAATCATTGTGATAACGTTAGCATGTAGGTACCTACTGATTTCAAAACGCATGCATTCGTCCACAACTACCTTGATAAGATTGTTTATCAAGAAAGCAGTAAAGAGACTTTCATAGATTACAGATGTAAGATGCTAAGCCAATATTTGATTGACAACTAAAGCTACACTCAAAGATACCAGTAACAAGGCGCACGTACTGGCATGTGCTGGAAACGTATTTATTGTTATTATAGTAATAAAATTGAGTGGATAGATACTAAAAAAATATGTAACAGATTAATGGCTATGTGGGCAAATGGTTTGGCAATACAAACGCACTTTGAAGCTTTGAACGTAGGGAATAGACATAAAATGAAGCAAGGTTAAATTGTGTTTTGATACGAATGCATAGAGAATCTCAGCTGACCAAAATATGTACTTTGGAAGAAATAAAACACGTTTATAGAGTTTATAGACCCACTCAAATAACTTACAAAAACAGAACAAACCAAGACAAGTAAAAGAAACATAGGTGTACAAAATACTTAAAATAATATGATAGGTACATTTTTACAAACGGGTGTTTTCACGTACCGGTATATCGGTGAAGAGGTGCCGACACTGTTTGTAAAAATAAACACCCGTTTGTAAAAATGTATGATATAGTTCACGATAGTTTTATGAGTAAAATATGATAGGTATATAAAAATCTTAAATGCGAAGTAATATTTGCTGAAAATAGTGACGCAATCGATGCATCTACAAAACAGTGTAAGTGTTAACACCTACACTGAAAGTATTTGGATCTAAGTGGTCAATTACAAAAGGTGAAGGCCAATATTTAATTTTAGCAATTTGTGTTTTATGTTTTAAGGTATTAGCCGGGGGCGGTTCAATACCTACCTATACTGAGAACATATTGAAGGAGTGCCTTTAAAACGTGCTTATTATTGAAGAATTACATCTAAGTAATCAATTTTTTTCTTTTTCTATCTTGTGTATAATAATTACTTAGTAAAGGTACTTGTATAACATTAAAGTAGAAGTATCTACTTTAATTTATTTCCAATTCTGGTTTCCCACCCATTGCTGGCTGCAATCCTTCGAATGCCCGAAGCGTTACACAAAACCAGCTATGATATGGTCATAATTTCTGGGTAAAACATAACCAATAGTAATTATTACGCACGGTATAAATTCCTGGAAAAGTTGTAAAATTAGCTGCACATAATGAGTTGGCTGATAGTTTCTAACACGTACACTTCTGTAACCGTTCAGAGGCACATAAATTGTTGGTTAGAATGGAAGCTATTTGCGTAGACGCAGAAGCAGGAAACGAGGTATATTTATACGAGAGTCAGGAGATTAGATAGCCATGAGATATAAAAAACGGGCAACCATATTCAAAACATTACATCACTTTGTACAGTTTTTTAACTACGAACAGTAATATAAATACATAAATACTTTCCATGATTTGGGGGAGACCACAGAACTATATTTAAGTAGAATGAAAGAGTTCGTCGATTTGTATGGAAACCGAGCGTGTAACATTTTGCGTTTTTGTATTTTACACACAAATAAATGTATTTTAGTGATGGGAAACATAAGCCGCGCGAAAATAAATGATTTAAAAGCATCGATAAGCACGCGCAAACCGATTCTACGGCACGGGCACACCACCACACCGCCCCCGGTTGGGAGCAGACTGAGTTTCGCGGCTGAGTTCTCAGCCCTTACTTAGCCCGTTTTTTCGGCACGCGAGGTACATACACTCACTCATTCTACTCAAATATAGTTCTGTGGGGGAGATCATTAACCCAAATGGTAGAATTGGACATAAGCAATTGGTGATGAGAGGCATTCTAATAAAAATAATATGTCAGAAACCAGAAATGTTATCCAAAAAGAAAACAGTCTTTCGAAATTGTCTTTTCTTTATAATTGTGATATAAACAGTAAAAATTACATAATTATTAAACTACTATGAGAACCAGACAGCAATGACGTAGATGCTCAAAAACTTTAAATTTACAACTAAAACATTCTTAGAATTCGCCATAGCTTAGTTCTTGTCCCTAACTACTCTCCCTATAAAGGCATGATCCTTCGTATATGGTCAACAATCATAATGGTATGATAGTATGGGCAAAGCTTAAATAACTAGGAGTTGGTTCACTTGACACGCGAAACGACTGGTAGCTCTTTATTTTGTAAAATATGTTGTAAGAAGAAACACAATGTGTCTGTAAATCATAGTCATGACTACAGAAGACAGAAAAGAAGACATGCCAATCATAACAAATCTAAATAAAAAATAACAGTAAAAGTATTTTGAAATAGAGAACAACAATAGTGTATCATCTACATAAATTGAATAAATATATTTTTTACTTTATAATTTAAAAATCTTTACCCTATCTTTACACCCTTACTAGGTACATAGCTATGTGTTGGCTGCTCTGATATTATTTAATATTACATAAGACCTGTGACATGTATTACCCTCATAATTATGATGCAATAAATGATACTGAATACTGAATACTGAAATCTAGTACACTTCTAAACTCCAATAAAAGATCCACGAGAATATAAAATAAAAAAAAAGAAAACTGTATAATAAATAAATAAATAATGATGGACAATCCACACAGCATCATCTAGCTCCAAGGTAAGCTGCTGTTAAACAGAGCTGAGTAATGGGTACTAGATGACTGATATATACTTAATACAATACATAGATAGATATTTTTTATTATATATAGAAAATACCCAGAACACCCGAAACAAATATTTGTAGATCGTACAAACATTTGTCCCGAGGCGGGAATCGAACCCGCAACCTCTGCGTCGCAGGCGGACCTGCGCCCGCTGCGCCACATCGGTCGTCAAATATATCTCAATAATATATCTCACTAAAACACGCGAGGATACTAATGTTGTATTTGAAGTAGCTATCTATTATAAGCTGGTACAGATTGGCTACAGGAATGACACGTAAGAAGTGCAATAGAGTTTTAACCCATAAATTGTAAGTACGTGATGTGGGGCTATTATGTAACGTGGCTTATGTGGGAAAAAACAACGTAACTCAACTATTGTACTATTTATTCTGTGTCTTAGAAATTGCGCTGTTCAGAATATAGTAAGCTATTGAATGGTAATGTTAATGTTAGAAAGAAGTTGGTTTATTGCTCATTAGGGTTCATCAAAATTCGTCTCGCTCGGAAAGAGTTGAAATATTGAATTAAAAAACTTGGGTATTAAACAATCTGAAATAAATTGTATTATTGAGGACCTTTGAGTATTTCGAACAGGAATTGGTTAGCTTACACGTTCCCTTCTGCTTTATGTTTATATACCAGGTATTCTTCGTATATAATGTGCTTGTTTTGCGTTTGTGTGCACCTTTTATTAGATTGTGCGTTTGTAGAGATGCCATGTGTTTATGTGACTTTGTAAATATGTTTTTACCAGCTCTTCCCAAATAAAGATAGTGGCACTTCCCAGCTAGCGTTCTGAATGCCATGTAAAGATTTAAGAACAGATGATGACCAATGACATTATGAATGAACTACTGAACTATTTTGAATAAGCCATGTAGCCGGTCTTGAACCCATTCAATCTAAGTATATTACGTCACAGATAGCTGACAAATCTTTTTTTTTTATTTTTTTTTTATACAACTGTAGTGGCAACCAAGTGTACCACAAGATGCCCACAAGATGGTAAGCGGTTACCGCAGCCTATGGACGCTTGCTATACCAGAGGTATCAATCGCGGGTTGCCACCTTGAGGCTAAGATCGAAAGCCTCATGTGCCAGTAATTTCACCGGAAACCATACCCTTCACACCGGAACACAGCAATGCGAGCATTACTGTTTGGCGGCAGAAATAGGTATGGTGGTAGTCCTTCCCCGGACGAGCTCTATCACAGAGAACTCTACTACTCTCTCTAAAAGGAATATATAGGATTTATTGATAGGGTTAAGTCGTCAAGTGAAAGATAAAAAACACAGATCTATTTCAACTAATGGCAAGCAGGAAACAGGGGTACAGTGAAAGTGGCAGTCCCGTATTATCAGACATCATGATTACAGGGTCCCCACCACAAGCCAGCCACCATCGGGGTAATGATAGTGCTGGTAGAAAGCTACCTCGGCTTGGAGATCAGTTCTCTGTATCAAAACGTAACATCACATAACATGTAGGATATGTTAGCTAATAACACTTATAATGATGCATCAAAATCTAGCGGAAAACTGCTATGCATGTCGTGTCTCGTTTGCCCAGTAAATTCACTTGCTACAGTGGCCTTCTAACCTAAACACAGTACTGCTTGGAGGCAGAATATCCGGCACTGCGGTGGTCCCACCGAGACGTCCTACCACCACATGCAATGGATTTAAACAACAACTTTAGGAAACGTTTCACTGCAGTCATCTCTATAATCTAGACACTTCTTAGAAGCTGCGTGCAAATTACCAGAGTTCACGAATCATTCGGACAGACGGACAGGCAGATGGGCCGACATTAGCGCGTCAAGCACTTTCTATTTGATTGTGTTTCATTTTTGAGCATGCTCTTTATTGCCCTTTACTGTTCTCGTAAATTTGTTTTTGGTTTGAATTGCGAGTATATTATCTTCTTTTAGTTTTTTGACGACCAATGTGGCGCGGTGGGCGAAGGTCCGCCTGCGACGCAGAGGTTGCGGGTTCGATTCCCGCCTTGGGACAAATGTTTGTAGGATCTGCAAATATATGTTCCGGGTGTTCTGGGTGTTTTCTATGTATAATAAAAAATATCTATCTATGTATTGTATTGTATTAAATATATATCAATCATCTAGTACTCATAATACAGCTTACCTTGGGCTAGATGATGCTGTGTGGATTGTCCAGCATTATTTATTTATTTATTATTTATTATTTTTTAAACTTTCGCGATCAGAACCGTTTATATTATAAAAAACTATGAAGTTTTTTATAATATTAACGGGATTTTTCGGTTGTGTAGCAACAACAACTTTGATTAAGTCCTGGTTCCATTCCAAGTTACAAGCTCAATTAAAGTTATCGCAACAGTTAACAAAAACACTTACTTACCACCTCAATGGCTGAGCCGTTCAAGATAAAACTTTGACACATGGTGTTATTATAATGCAGGAAGCTGGTTGGCTTCTCTTTAATTTCCTGCAGACAGTTAAGATTGCATTATCTGAACCAATTAAATAGATTTATTACTTTATAGCGTGAAGCCTATGTTATATCTAGGTATTCAAATGCAACGGCCGTCAATATGGCGGTGTTGATGTCAGATAAAGATAAAGATAGTTTATTTGCAAAAAACATGCGTGCAGAAGTAGGATGGTGGATCAAGATCGGTCTCTCTTGGGGAGTCTGTTGGCTGATAAGATGATACCCAAGCTGAAACTGAGCGAGGTAGGAGGCCTTAGCACTGCGATGGGAAACAACAGGCTTATAATTAACTAGCAATAATATGGAACTCACAGAAGGCGATTTTTATAGCAAGGACTAACCAATGTTAAATTACAAAGTTTTGCTAAAAATATTTCCACCAGAATACCATGAACGCTCGTGACGTAGCTGGCTAAGTTGTTCTTAACAGATCAAAGAAGTTAAGCACTGTTCCGCGTAGTCATCATTTGGATGGGTGACCGCCGGTGGCAATTTCAACTGAGCGCTCCCGTGATTAAGAGGGCACGTTAAGCAGTCGGTCCCGGCTTTTTCAAAGTTGTTAGACCAGAGGCCTTCGGGCGGCCTAGAAACTCTGTCACCAGAGTTGGCCACTGACTCATGCGAACTTACTTACTTAGCAGAATATCATCTCATCTTGTGTTTCGATCGTTCTGTGTTAGTCTGTGTCAAATCATTTCATTTAATTTTTTTTTCATTTCATTTCATCTTCTTACTGTTTTTATGGGAAAGCACTCTGTCGCCATACTGCTTGTTCTGAGCTGTTGCTTTATACCTAACTAGGGTTTAACCGTTTAGTGTAATGGGCGCAAATATAACGGACCAAGATTTTATGAAAGGGGGTTATGACTGAAATAATGACTTTATATCATAAATTCTGAAATTATACAGATTACTCATAAGATTTAGATCTATGGTTATTATTAAGTAAACACTGGGTTTTACCTTTATTGCTGTTATCATTACCTTGAGCCTTGAGAACCTCAATAGGTAGAGAAAATAATATATAAAAATAGGCAAAGAAAAATAAAATAAATAAATAGGCAAAGAAAAATAAAATAAATAAATAGGCAAAGAGTAGTACAGTTCTTTGTGATAGAGCTCGTCCGGGGAAGGACTACCACCATACCTATTTCTGCCGCCAAGCAGCAATGCTCGCATTGCTGTGTTCCGGTTCGAAGGGTATGGTTTCCGGTGAAATTACAGGCACATGAGACTTTCCATCTTACGTCTCAGGGTGGTAACACGCAAGTGATATCTATGATGTTGCATGCGTACATAGGCTACGGTAACCGCTGACCATCAAGTGGGCCGTACGCTTGGTTGCCACTTTAGTGGTATAAAAAAAAAAAAGGTAGGCAACCGGACCGCTGCAGATGCGAGCAGTTTGGTAATGGGTCGATTCGGACCGCGCCCGCGGTGCGAATCGCTTAAGAACTTTTTATTCTGTTAAGACAACGATGGAAGTTGTTATTGAGCAAAAAACAAACTGTGATAAAAACTAAACTACAACTGAAACCAAGTAGTACGTCAACTGTTTTAGACGGTGGGTTTCTAATATAACTAACACTTAGCAGTCACATATTTAGTCCTAACATAAGTTTGAAAACCGGTTGCCTGTTTAACCGAAAAAAAAAAACAAATAACCGCCTTATTTTTGGACTCGATTTTTATTTTAAATGAACCCCGATCATTCGGTTGTTTTTATCATCTTTTCACAGTTTTACAAACCGTTTATTTTACTGATTATTTAAAAAACTAATAAATGAATACTAATAATAAGGGTCTTTTTGACCCCATACTAAGTAAGTACGTTCGTATAGTTCGAGTCCACTGACTGACTAGTTGGCCACTGCCAACTATGGTTATTTGATGACAGAGTTTCTAGGCCTGTCATGGCATCTTTGAAAAAGCCGGGACCAACTGCTTAACGTGCCCGCCTAGGCACGGGAGTGCTCAGTTGAAATTGCCACCGGCTCACCCATCCAAATGATGACTACGCGGAACAGTGCTTAACTTCGTTGATCTGTTAAGAACAACTTAGCCAGCTACGTCACGAGCGACTACGACCCCACACTAGGATTCCCTGTATCAGAAACCACAAACTAAACACAACAGTCATACCCGGAACAATTATTTACACATCATGCAAACATTGTACAATTCTAGAAAACAAGGCAATTTTAATGTTTATGTTCTCGATCAAGTTACTTAACGAAACGAAATATTGTTTAAACTACACGTTGTAGTACGGATCAGATAGTATCGAACGCTTATTGGAACATCGTGATAACTCAAACCATGTCATCTCGATCACGACTTGATTCAATTTCATAACAACTACAGAGTAGAGATAAGCTCAGCCGGGCAGCATGACTTCATTTACAACTGTTTTATCCATGGTGATAAAATTTAAAAAAAAATATTAAAAAAAAAACTTTGAAAAGAAAACTACACAAAAGTAAATCTACACTTACGTAGAGAAAATGTCTACGGTGCTCGTTTGGGTCTTAATCCAACAAGCGGACCCAATGCGGATTGGTGTATGGCACATGTCTTTGGAACTTTTAGTTCTTGAACATGTCGGTTTCCTCACGATGTTTTCCTTCACCGTATGAGAGCACTGGTATTGAGCATATGCATTTTTCGAACAGAAAAACCCATTGGACCACGACCTTAGGATCGGAAGGCGAGGTCACTACCACTAGACCACCGGTGCTCTTGTCTATACTATATTATAAAGATGAAAAAAAATATATTTTTGTATACGAATAAACTCAAGAACTACTGGTCCGATTTCAAAAATTATTTCACTATTAGAATACTACATTATCCCTGAGTATCTTAGGCTATATTTTATGTTCACCCAAAGACGGGAAGAGCCGCTAGTTCATAATCTGTACGCTAAACCTTTGATTCATACCTATACAAGCTGCGTAGTTACTTCTATATCTTAGGACGAAGTTAATAAAGCTTTAGTCGAGAAATTACGGAATTAGATCAAGTTACAAATAGAAGGTGAACGTAGTAATCATTGTCTGAGCGTACTTGCATCATGTACAATTTATGGTAACTTAATAAGGACTACGAGAATTTCCACGACTTTGTACGTGTGTACAAATTCTATCCAATTTGTACTAGGATTGCTGTTGCACCAAAGCGTTTTTACACTATCCGACACGACACGACAGCAGACTCTAACAGAGAACCAGGATGGATAGAACTAATAATTAATTTTTAGACTACAATCATGCTAAAAAATCTTTCAACAGATTGTGGTGATACGGCGATGTATTGACAAGTTTTTTATTATTTTTTCAATAAGTACAGAAACGATACAATTTATACGGGACAACCTTTGAAGTATTGGCTAGCAAACAAGAAAAAAATCACCAAAATCAACTTATAATTAGTCGAGAAATCGTGTAACAAACATACAATTTACCTGGTGGTAGGACTTTTCAGCAAGAGTCCCAAAGCGCCCACCTGATATTAAGCACCACGCCTGACTATAACAGATGCAGTGCCACCCAAAGCTTAAAGTTAAGTGTTTGCGTGGCAGTGCACTGCGCTTATCACCCCGAGACATTGTTGTTAATTCTCTTTCGCCCAATAATTTCACTTGCTACAGTGCCCTTCAAACCTAAACACAGTGCAGCTTGCACACTACTGCTTGGAGGTAGAATATCTGGCACTGCGATGGTTATTACCAAAATGGACTCTTGCTGAAGAGTCCTACCACCAGGTCCAGGCAAACGACTTATGTCTCGTCATAAGCCGACTTACTAACGAAAGGCCCACACAGGAGGTAGAATATCTGACACTGCGGTGGTACCCAGTACCCACCAAGACGGACTCTTGCTGAAGAGTCCTAAAGTCAAGACATTATAACATAAAATGCATAAACAGCTGTAAAATCCTGTCTGTCTGTCTGCTAGTATTGTGGTAATGTGCCACAACTGGGTCATTTATGGTAGTTGATTGCATCAGGTCACGTAACAGACAATGTTTGGTTAACCTTTGCCATCAGTGTTATATTCGTAATTACAGTGTTAGAAAACATTGCAGGTTTTATAAAAGTTTCTCTACATCATCATGACAGCCTTTTATGTTCTCATTTTTCGGACACTGACCTACTCTCAAGCGAGAGTGATTGGGTCGTAATATACCACGCTGACCGTCTTTTGAATTTTTAGTTCTTAGACATGCCGGTTTCCTCGCGTTTTTCTTAACCGTTTGAGAGCACTAATACTAATTTTATTCGAATAGAAGAATCCATTGATGCACGACCGGTTTCGAACCCACGACCTTAGGATCGGCAGGCGGGGTCCATACCACTTTACCACCAGCGTTCTTGCTAACTAGTTCTTTAAATAAATACTGCTTTACGGGAAATAGTGTAGTGTAGCAGACAAAAAGGATGTGGTTGTATAGAGCAGTGTCAATAAAACAAGAAAGCTGGTGTTGAGTTACAAGCTTTGCGGCGAGTCTTTCCCCAGCTATCGGGTGACATGACAAGGCGTGACACATCACGTGACGCGACCGGCTGGGTATGAAATGGGTTTTTCTATTCTAGAAGGGAAAAAGGCGTTTCTACTTGAGAATCCGAAAGTATGAAATTACATTGACGCAGTGCAGTGCCATGCAGAACTTTAAAACTAAAATTTCTGTGACACTGCACTGTTATGCCGAATATCAGGCGAAAGACCGTTTCGTCAATTGTTGACATAACATTTTTTTTTACATTTCTGTTTGTGGTCACGCCATAACGGCTGATTTGATTGAAACTTGGAATAGTGACAGGTCTGAACCTGGAATAGCATAAGTATAGACTTTTGATCTTGGGTACAATTCGAGCGAAGCCGCCGGCGTCAGCTTTTATTACATAAACATAATTAATTGGACTTTATAACGGTCTGTAGTCCAATTAAAATGGACAGACGACATTGTTAAGATTGCGTAATGAAATCAATTTTAACCAACTTACACAATAGACGTACCTATCTATAATGAGTTAGGTACGCGGATATCCGCCAATACGGCCTTGAGGTATGTATAGATTTGATGAATTGATCTTTATTTTAATTATTTTGTGTCACATCGCCGTCGCCTGCAGTCGGCTACCAACTCGTACCTTTACCATTTACCGAGCCCCGCTCTGCCCAGTTTTAAAGAAGTGATTCTATTGGTTCCTAAAGGTTCCTAACAAAGTTCCTAACATCAATCGCTTCACATCCTCGCACATCTCTGGTGGAAACGCCGCCTTCTGCTGACGTTTCGATACTATTTTTAATTGTTAGATTTATTAGAATTGTATGTACCTATCTGTATATAAATGTATAGGTCTCACGACGGATCTCGGCCTAAGTGAAATTAGCCGATTCGATGCGCAATGGAGCTTTTTCAAACTAAATTGTCTCTGCGCATCACAAACGGCTAACTTCACGGAAGCCTAGATCCGCTGTGCGACCTATACCTACTTCTATGCTCGTCACAAATAAAACTATTTTCTTTCTTTCTTCTTTCTATTTCTTTATAAGAAAAACTGAGTTTTATAAAATAGCTGGCAAAACGATCTATCCGTAATATCTTATACAGGGTCACTATAAGATTATTTGTTCTTATGAAAATGAGGCTATATTTCTTACAAGTTAGGTCTTTACGTCAGCTAAAGTAATCTTATCTTGTTTTTATGGCATGTTGAGATACACGGAGGTGTTAAAGTTACTTTGTAAGCTAAGGATTATGTTTGCCAGGATTCCTAAATGACTCAATTTAGTTACAGTCGAGAGCGCTGGTGAAGTAGAAATAGTTTATCTTTGGGCACTCGTTCGTTCGTTCGTTCGTATGAGTCAGTGGCCAACTCTGGTGCCAGAGTTTCTAGGACGCCCGAAGGCCTATGTCATGGCCTAACAACTTTGAAAAAGCCGGGACCGACTGCTTAACGCATGGGCACTAATACTGGTGTATTGACCACGCTGGTCATTTGGTCACCGCCGTGAGGTAACTCTGATAAGTGTTTTTCTCTTTACTAGTGGAATTTTTCGAGTAAACTTTTCATCATCATTAATTGATAATTTAAATTAGTTTAAATTTTCATATCACGATATCAAGGTCATGTGAAAAAGTAAAATTGTTAAATATTTATGTGATAAACGATCAAGCACAATCCAATTACGTAATCGTCCACCATTGTTGGGACGATCGGCTTTAGGAGTAAAAAATACAGGTTCATACTTAGAACTTTCATAATGCCCACATTTATTATGACACCCTGTATAATTTTAATAAGAAAGGCAGTTAAAGGTAAAAACTCAAAATACGAGTAATGTAGTCCAAATTAAGCATTACCTACGCAATCTTTAATGTAATTCGAATGAAGTTACACTGTCATTCAACACTCTCGCTGTACACTGTAAATTTACCTACTAGTGCCGTGCGTACACGATTATCGATACCGAAGTCAATGACATCGATATAGTGTTACCGGCGTCGTCTCGAATCAATAACCAGCCTCCTGACTCTTAACCACACGATTCGGCTAGCTTCCCTGATATACGAGAAACAACGGCACTTTTAAACTGATAGAAAAATAAATTTTGACGTTTATCAGCCGAATCGTGAGACGCGTATCAGAAGCTGACCAGTGACCACTCTACCGCAAGTAAACCAACACACATGAGAACTCATAAATAGGAATTTACATCCTACACAGTATAGTCATAGAGTCGAAAGTCCAAGTCAATAACCTCTACCAAGTGGACCTCAACAAATACAAATTAACCCTTCAACTAACTGCATTAAGGTTTGAAGTTGAGTGCATTGATTCCGCGCAAACTAAATAAACTGCAATTAAAGTTAATAGAGAAAGGTTGAAAGTTCAAATCAGGGCATTGATTTCCGTGCATATAATTGTTACCACATGTGAATGCATCAGTGCAAATATGAATTTTATTATCCGAGAGCAAAGGCTCAAACTTGTGTACAGATATGATAAATTAGCATACGGACGTAAAAAATTGTTGTTTTTTTTCAAGACATTAGTTTTTCAGTCAGAAACTAGGTACGAACTTACTTAACTGATGTATTGACTCTCTTTAAGCGGGCCCTTAGAGTAGGGTCTTATTAATAATCGTACTATAAACCCCTGTTATCTAATGTGTCTTTTAAATCTGTTAGTGGACCAGAAAGACAATACCTAGCAACCAGCTAAAATTACAGTTACTTTTATGAATTTAATTTTTAATAAGGGCATGAGAGTTTAAAGAAGAATAAGTAATTACAGAAGCTAATTTCTTCGTTATTGTTGCAATGATCAACACCATGGCGCCAATAATTATACAAATCTAATTAAACATAACAATATCTACAATCAATGGTAGATGTTATAGTTGCCTAATCAAATTTACTGTTACAAGAGCTCTTGTTATTGTTGGTCAATATTATAACTTAATTAACTGGGTATATTACATACCATATACCATAACTTAATTACGTAATTTCCCTTCCGGACCTACGCAACGGATTTTAAAGCGATTTTCATGAGAGTGTTTCAACAGGGCGGTTTATACGTATAGACTAAGCACCCATTGACGACCGATGTGGAGCAGCGGGCGCAGGTCCGCCTGCGACACGGAGGTTGCGAGTTCGATTCTCGCCTCGGGTCAAATATTTGTTCGATCTAAAAATATTTGTTCCGGGTGTTCTGGGTATTTTATATATATAATAAAAAATATCTATCTATGTATTGTATTGTATTAAGTATATATCAATCACCTAGTACCCATAATACAGCTCTTTTTAACAGCAGCTTACCTTGGGGCTAGATGATGCTGTGTGGATTGTCCAGCATTATTATTATTATTATTATTATATATTATAATTGATTCATCCAGAGTACAGTGGTACAGAACAGATAATGGCGGAACTCCTGTACAGGACATGTTTTTTTTTCTTAGAATAGGATAACGTTTAACCACTATCTCGCCTGATGATACGCGACGATGTGGTCCACGGTGGAGCACACTTGCCTAAAAGAAACCTATTCACTCGGGATTTGAAGACACCAGGTAGTAATTATCGGGAAACACAGACTCCGGCAAAGAGTTCCAATCTTTAACGGTGCGCAAGCGCTTTCCTGTTCACTAAAACACTACCACCTGCATTCGGCAGCATTTATGTAAAGCAACCTATTGAACACCTGCTGGTCGAGAAGAGTTTGAAGAATTTGATACGATAAGAAGTCGATACACCAGTGCGAAGAAGTTATAAGGTTGTTAAACTAGCTACTGACCGTTCCTCCAGCATCTCGTTGAAGGTCTTGGACTTGGCGCGTGGCTGGCTCGGCTCCTGCTCCATCTTGCGAAGCTCCACGCAACGCTCGATGATCGGCTCCACGCGCTTCCGCCGGGACGACTTCCAGTTGTCCAAATTCTGTAGAGCAAGAGTAACATTCATCATCTCTGATGGCAGGTGGAGCAAGGCGACAACATAGTGGCCGAGGAGTGGCTATAGAAACGTGGACCGTTCAATGAGTAGACGACATTGTCAAAGTCGCGGGCCGTAAATGGATCAGATTATGAAAATATATTTTTGTGGCAAAAATGCTAGGTTGAAGAAAAGAAAGAAAGAAAGTCCAGGGAGTACATACTACTATCACATAGAGCTTTATTACTAGGAAAATAGGGGCACCTAAGTCAAGCGAGCATATCTTTGAAAACAAAACTCAAATCCGGGAGACACCAACATTGTTTAGCAGCACGACCACCGTTTAAATAAAACGTGAACCGAGCTAAACTGTGTTGAATGTGAGCACTTGCACGAGCAGCAAGCCATGACCTATTCAGCAATTGTAACAAATGCAATAAACATGACAATGGCAGCGGAGCAGACTGATTGGCATCGCGAGAGAGCAGCGCACTGTTGATGAGCCAGAATGACTCACCTTGTTAAAACAAGGTAGTTGTACCCACTGGGGTCTACTAAAATGATAACCAAAATCAACTGGTGCAATTTGTAAGGATTATGATGAAACAATTTGTTGCCTGAGGATCTACTCTTGCTGACAAAAGCTATATCGTGACAGTTTTCGTGGTTCGGCTTAATTCCGTGAATGCTCTAAAGTTTCACCTGGTGGTAGGACTCTTCAGCAAGAGTTCGTCTTGGTGGGTACCACCGCAGTGTTAGATATTCTACCTTCAAGCAGTATTGTGCAAGCCTGTCTGTGTTTAGGTTTGAAGGACACTGTAGAAAGTGAAATTACTGGGCAAAAGAGACTTAACAACAATGTCTCGGGGTGATAAGCGCAGACTTTTGAAAACTTAAAGTGGTGAGAAGATTTAAGGTAATGCTAACCATACTGAGAGGAACCAGACAAGCTTTACCTCTTCTAGAACCCTAGCTAGATGGTTACCTGGCTGTATTTTTGTGTAGTGAACTAGCTAGCTAGCCTGTGACTCGGTATTGTAAGCCGACAGTGACATGGACAACTCGGCACGCATGTGTCTCGCGTGCTCGCAAAACAAGAGTTTTTTTCTCAATTTCGCTCACAATCACAATGAGATAAGTGCTGCAATTTGTTTGGTTCAAGCTATGAGATCGTTGACTCATAAAATCTATGAGCAGTAAACGATTTATTTGATACAACTTTTTTTTTTATACAATTGAAGTGGCAACCAAGCGTACGGCCCACAAGATGGTAAGCGGTTACCGCAGCTTATAGACGCTAGCAATACCAGAGGTATCACTCGCAAGTTGCCACCTTGAGGCTAAGATCGAAAGCCTCATGTGCCAGTAATTTCACCGGAAACCATACCCTTCACACCGGAACACAGCAATGCAAGCATTACTGCTTGGCGGCAGAAATAGGTATGGTGGTAGTCTTTCCCCGGACGAGCTCTATCACAGAGAACTCTACTACTCTTAGACTGAGACTTAACTACAGAGAGATTAAAAAAGAATTTCGATGTTCGTGGGAGCTTGAACATTAACCAATCACCTGATTTAATAACGTTATATAGCTCTATCCGATCAAAGATGCAAGAATCTCATATATATCACCAGAGTTTAAAATCTTCTGATTAGCAATCTAGTAATTTGATTTTCAAAGTTTTGGCAATAACAGTCAATTATTATGATCGCATTGCTGTTGTAAAAGTGCACGTAGTTCGAAAGTGTGCTTCATTTTTCTACAATGCCATCATTCACCATCAGGTGAGAACGAATACTGGGTAGTGGTAAACCACTATAATAACATAACACGACAGACATGACAATAGTCCTGACCGACTAGGATTCACTGTGTGGTGGACATCAGAAACTAAGAGTACTAAACTGGTCCCTCTAAACCTAGATCCGGAACGATTTTTTGCAGTTAATGTAAACATTTGTCCCGCAGCAGCAATCAAACCAGCACAACTGTGCATTCCAACCAGTTACATCGTGCCATCGAGGTCGTCAAACATGTTTTAAACTACATAAATAGAGCCACATAAGGGATAGAATAGAAGGATCCTAATAACATAACAAAAAGTTATTGCTGAAATACGCTTTCCCCACACATTTGTACCATACGCAAGACTAGACTTAATAGGTCCATTGAGTTGTATTACAAATGTCTATTCTACAAACACTTCGATTGCGCAATGTCTAAGTATTTTAATGATAGCTAATATCTCTAATAGCGGGCGATAAACTTAGAAAATGGCTGAAAGAAGTACACAATTCGTTTTTGTTATGTAGACTTTTATATAGCTAAGCAGGTTCTCAGAATACTGTCTTGTCATATAAGAGTTCTCGATCAAGTAAGGTTTATAGCTCTCACTGCCGATTTGTTAGCGAGTTTTCAATAAGTTCACTGTGAAAACGTATGAATGCGAAATAAAGTCAACGTAATATAAGTATATTACGTATAATAAGCATAATAAGCAGTGAGAGTGGTAGAGTTATTTTGAGCTCGTCTAGGGAGTACTACCACCATGTTTATTTCTGAGACCAAGTTGCATTGCAGGCATTCTTATGTAACGGTAGCTTACCACCAGGTAGGCACTATACTAGTTTTGCCATCAAAGTGCCATAACAAAAGAATAGGAGTAGTATCTTAAAATCATCTCGGATTTTGAGCCAGATGAACCCAAGGCTATACTGATATCAAAATAATGCAATTAAAAAAACTATAAAGGATAGTCACATAGCAACAGATTGTAGAAATAATATCACGGGTTTTTTTAATTGCTGGTAATTGTTTGACCATCCGCTTGTTAAGGCTAACTATTTATCATTGGGGACAATTATAATGATTAATCCGCGGACGTCAAGAAGTAATTGGTATTTATGGTGTAACGACATCCTTGGAGCTAGAGCGCCGCCTTTCAGTAACTGGCTCTTTATTGTATCACAGCTAAATCAGAGCAGAAGAACTTGAATGAGGCCATCGCCATAGATCTTCCCAACTCACTTCAGTTGTTCTGTGGAGAAGACCATAGCAGAAACGACCACTACTAGGGAATAAAGGATCTTGAATGGCGACAGTGTACCGGAAAACGAAGTGTAGGACCGGACCCATAGCTGAAGGACCGAAGACATTGCAGCCGTCGCAGAAAGTCCGTTGTTATTTGTCGAGCCATTATTTAGAGGTCTTTGTTCAGCAGTGGACGTCTACTGGCTTGTGATGAAGGCCAAAACGTGCTTTGAACCTCTGTTAGCTTTCAATCTTTCAAATCTATCATCGTGTTTGTTCATTGACAAGAATGACGAGGAAAGACAATACTTAGCAAGCCTCTAATATTACAGTTTTTTTATGAATAATGATAATACTGATCTAAATAGATCGTAAGTTTGTCTCCATTCAAAGAATCGCTTCAAATGTAGACAGTAGATATTCAATTTCTTAATGATGATATAATCCTTCACAACTTCACAAGCATTATCCACCATTTCAAAACTTACTCCATTTATAACAAATACCGACGTGGTGATGTTATGTATAGCTGGAAAGCGGAAGTTGGTGCATTCTTCGACTTCGGCGTTTCCGGCGTCGGGGATAACAAGGTTTTTGTTTACAAACTATCCTGTGGCGGGTATTTTTAGCTGTTCAGAATGAAGGTATGTCTGAAATAGTTTAGTTCAGACGTTCAGAGGAGGTAATATTTCAACGAAAAGTTCAGTTAATGAGAGGTTCGTGCTATGAACTTCATGACAGCCTTCTAATGTTCCCAATGCTGGGACACTGGTCTACCTACGGTCAAGCGAGAGTGATTGGGCCATAATCCACCACGCTGATCCTACGCAGATTGGTGGATGGCACATATCTTTTGATTTATTGTTCTTGGACATCATGCTGTGTAATAATATAGTAATTGTTTACAAGATAATTAAATAAATTATCTCCTATCCTGCTAAATTGTATCTACATGACTTCGATACGTTATTGTATAGACGATCGGAATCGATATGTGACACCAATTCGAAATACCTGATAAGATAGACAAATGGAACTAATGGTATGAATCACTGAGCAATCTGAGCATAGCCTCATAACAATATATCACGAATCAAGTTAATAACAAACCTAGATTGTGTACGTGCCCGATACTAGATTTACGACGCATAAATCTATACCCACACTTGGAGACTATTCTTTAGGTTTTGATAAAACGTTCGCCGTTGTGTGACGCCCGGAATATAGATTGATTGCAATGGGGCAAGTGAAACTGGCTATTGTTGTAATTTTATTGAATAAATAAATATTTTGAATTTGAATTACACCAAATAATTTATGTTTTAGACGAAACATTGGCATGTCGTCTACTAAATAAAGTCAAGTATGATAAAATGATATCAACAGAAAGTCAGTATGGTGATAAAAGAAGTTAGATTGATATACTTTTGTAAACAAAGAGTCTGCATAACATTTGTAAGCGAAGGGAGCAATAATTATGGCGATTTCTGTGATCGAAAATTCATAACGCTTTACTGTTGAATCGCTCCTTTAGAAATCAGAGCTTAGCCACAAGTCCACAACACATTAAAAAATCGCCGATAAATCAAACAGGCAGTAATAGGAACTTATAAAGAAAACTGGAAAACATCTGCCAATTAACCTGGTTCTGAACCTCATCAGTCCGAGGAATCCGGTAATTAAGGTCGTCGTGACAAATCATGGCAGAAGGAAGAAAACTTTGCAACGTTTATAGGTATGACTGAATGTGTGACGGTATGTCTCGTTTTTCTTGCAGCTGATTCTTCAATAAAGAGATTGATATATGGTAACCCAGAGAATACCAAGATTTAAACTGCAAAGACTGTACGACGAGGTCCTGCTATATAAATATATAATAATTAAATAAATAATGCTGGACAATCCACACAGCATCATCTAGCCCCAAGGTAAGCTGCTGTTAAAACAGAGCTGTGTTTATGGGTACTAGATGACTGATATATACTTAATACAATACAATGCATAGATAGATATTTTTTATTTTAAGTATATAGAAAATACCCAGAACACCCGGGACAAATATCTGTAGATCGTACAAACATTTGACCCGAGGCGGGAATCGAACCCGCAACCTCCGCATCGCAGGCGGACCTGCGTCCGCTGCGCCACATCGGTCGTCATGTGTAAAGAAAGGCATTCCAGCAAAGTAAATTTCTTGCGCTTGTGCACAAACACCCTAAAACTATCAGTTTTTACATCAACCAGCATGCAACTTTTGTGACTTCCTTAATACTTCCTCATCCGAAAATAGCCGCGCTTCTCTGGAATTTTTATAAAGCTCGTTCAGTTTTGATTGCTTCGTTTGCACGTGGTATTTACTGGATTTATGACAGGCGCATTCTGAGCTTTGAGTCTGCAGCGAATTGGGAAATTACTCATTAGTACCGTTCGTCCGGGAATGCTTCAGTGCCAATGAAATGTCGCGATACAGACATCTCTCTACCTCCTGCACGCAAAACGTCAAGTGACTCAGTACGTGCTCATCTTAGAACCTGTCCCTGTCTTACAATCGCAAGAGCGCGACAGTGACAGCAGTAAGTCAGAGCAAGTGCTGAGTTACATTTAATACAACCATACATGGAGATGGGTTTAGCACGGACGACTGTGAATGGATGAACCAAATAGTAGCCGTAAGATAAGACGTGCTCGAGGGACACCCCGAGCTTGACGATTGGACGATATCATGATTGGGCAGTTAGTGGAACATTAGAAATATCTGGCAAATAGGTCTGTCTCCAGTGCTACCCCGATAAGGAAATTTGGTCTTGGATAATCATCATATCAGCCAATAGACGTCCAATGACCATAGGCCTCCCCCAAAGAGCGCCTTGTCGACCGATTTTGAGCCTTCACCATCCACCGACCGCTTTTATGACATCGGATACATACCGACTGCCAGTCCTCCTGGCGTTCGATCCGCGCCGGCTCCGTCCGCTTGGCTAGCTCAGCTCTCCGGAGCTGTTCCCGCGCCCGGCTGCCGAGGTCCGCGGGGCCCACACGCACGAACTGGAGTGGGTTCCCAGCCGGCTTCCCGGGCAGCACCGCCGCAGTGTGCGGACGGACGCCGAGGAAATCCGCGCTGTCTGTTGTCTGCAAGAGGAAGATACTGTTAGGTGGAGTTTCTACGACACCTGTGGATCTTTATATAGCATCTTGATGCTTGTTGTGTGTGTTGCGTGTATACGTTCTGTCTTTATGTATGAAGGTATGTACGCTTAGATTTTTTAAGCTACGCAACGGATAATAATGTGTTTTTATAAATAGAGTAATTCAAGAAGGTTTATGACACCCGTGCGAAGCCGGGTCCGTTAATAAGTATATAATATAAAACAGTAAAATAACCACTGGTTATCATTATAATCATCATATCAGGATATACGTCCACAGCTGGACATATTAGTTCTATAGAGTGCCAGAACAATCGATCTTGAGCCTTAATCATCTACTGACTGCCTGCGACGATAAAATGTCATCGGTCCATCGAGACAGGTCCGCGCGCGCCGGGGCACCGTGAATGATTCTTTAAATCATAGGGAGGGATACTAATCGTTCATGTCGTGAGAAATGTAATTTTGTACCTAGTTACTCACATTTAGATACACTCTTGTTTTGTTTTGTTCGTGGACAAAAAACTATCTCAAGTTAACATCGCAAATGGAACTTTAATCTAAGGGTGATATGGATCTATTTACTTAAATGGTATGATGTAAAAGTTAGCAAATAAACTAAAACCTACGATTAGTCCGAATATAATCAATCAGCGTTGAATTGAACAGTTAACTAACTGTTAGAGGGAATTAAGAAACTCATTTATTATGAGAAAATTGATTATGTATGGACGGTAAAAGCGTAGTTTACACGGAACAGCTGGTAAACAAATATTTACAAAAACAAAAATGCTTGACTATCCACACAGCATCATCTAGGCCCAAAATAAGCAGAGCTTATGTTATGGGGCTCACCGCGTTTTCAAAATTCTTTCCGGGCGTCTAGTCGAAGCGACGCGTGATCCAAAGGCTGGTTCATATCTGGCTCAACGTATCAGCATTGCCATTCAACGTAGCAATGCAGCCAGCATGTTGGGAACGCTTCCGTCTGGTAGTGATTTGGATCAGTTGAGCTATCTATAGGTCGTTTGTAACGGTCTTTAGATGGAAGAAAGAAAGAAAGAAAGAAAGAAAATGATTTTATTTGTCGAGAACATAAATAGAATAACATACAAAATAGAAACTAATACACATGTAATTAAATAACAAAGATTATAACTTGAAAAAAGAAAAAAAAAGAAAAAATGGTATGTTCTATAGTGTTACAAAGCCCTCGACAAATTTGGACTCAACTCAGCATTGTGCCGAATAGATAGGTTTGACTATCTACCCAACGCTGGTTTTCAGTTGAGACCAGTTGAGCGAGATAAGCTGGCGAGATAAGATAAGATGGCTCAACAGTTTCATATTTTGTATATTTTGTAATATATGTAATTATGTGCATATTTTATTTTGTTTAATAAAGACTTATTGTTAAAAAAATACATTGCTTCTAAATAAAATCTAAAATATATCAAAATTAAGAGTAGTAGAGTTCTTTGTGAGAGCTCGTCCGGGGAAGGACTACCACCATACCTATTTCTGCCGCCAAGCAGTAATGCTCGCATTGCTGTGTTCCGGTTCGAAGGGTATGGTTTCCGGTGAAATTACAGGCACATGAGACTTACCATCTAACGTCTCATGTTGGTAACACGCAAGTGATATCTATGATGTTGCATGCGTACATAGGCTACGGTAACCGCAGACCATCAAGTGGGCCGCTTGGTTACCACTTTAGTAGTATAAAAAAAAAAAAAAAAAACCTACCGAAGTCGGTTTCAACTCATTTCTTAAGTACTGCTATGTATATTTGTAGTTTGATGTTTTTAAAAATGTTCGATTGAAAAGGTTGAAACAAATCAAAACAATGTTAGTAAACAAGTACCTACCTTTTTTTTGTAGCATGATCTATAAGTTTTAGCATATAAGCATTAGTGTATACTTGTTTATGCAGTAACCCAGCTGTTGTTAAGGACTGTGGCAACAAAACCTAGATTGTCTGTCACGGGCGTAGTTTTGAGTAAATAAAGCTGTAAATTATATTCATCATTTATTAATCTGCTGTTATCGACAGTTTTAGCTTTCTATTACATAAATGCCGGTGACTTGTTGGCACACGCTATACTGCACCATAGTGCAGCCCTATAGGACTCGTTTTAGTTTCACTGCCGACGGATCGCGGCAATGCATTAAACTAAGTATTACCTACTGTGTCTGAAGATAGGTAGGTAGGTACCCCAAAAAAAATCAAACTCAAGCGGGACTTGAATTCAGCTTCTAGTAAGTAGAAGCTGAAGGGTGGGTTCAAGTCCCGCATAGCATCAAACTAGATTCTACCAGTTGAGCCACCAAGTAATTTCATCGCATGCTCGAAATAATCTTCGGGGTCTATTCCGTCAGTTTCGGGTCGTCGCCGTCGTGAAGTTAGCCGTTTCGATGCGCAATGGAGCTTTTTCGAACTAAATTGTCTTTGCGCATCACGGCTAATTTCACGATGGCCGAGATCCGTCGACCGTAACGTCTATTGGCTATTAGGATGTTAGATCATTACTTTATTGTTATAGAGTCGTTTTCATATACTTTTAAAGGTCATCATCATTATCATCAAGACTTCTTGTGTTCCCACTACTAGGACACTGGCCTACTCTCGAGCGAGAGTGATTGGGTCATAATCCACCACGCGGAACCCAATGCGGATTGGTAGATAGCACATTCCTTTTGAATTGAGTTCATGGACATGCCGGTTTCCTCACGATGTTTTCCTTCACCGTATGAGAGCACTGGCATTGCGCAAATAATTTTTTCGAACAGAAAAATCAATTGGTGCACTGGGATTGAATCCACGACTTTAGGATCGGAAGACGGGGTCACTGACACTAGACCACCAGTGCTCTTTTAAAGGTCAATAACCGTTAAATGTTTGTGTCTGGCGCGAAGTACCTAAATCACGTTACATTACACGTCATTCTCTCGGGAACATCACGAAACCGAAAGTGACGTAAAAACGTGTTCATGATCAATAAATCAAACAAATATTAGTGCCTAGTAGAGCTGTAATGCTGGTTTCCACCAGAGATGTGCGAGGATGTGGTAGCGAGGGATGTGTTTGTTAGGAACCAATATAATCATTTCATTAGAGCTGTCAGAGCGAGGCTAGTTATAGGAAGTGATTTTATTGGTTCCAAACAAATATATCCTTCGCTTCGCTACACATCCTCGCACATATCTGGTGGAAACGCAGCCTTATATATGGATGGCAAATGGTGCACGACCGATTTCGAGCCCACAACCTGAGGATGGGAATGCCCCTCACTACCACTAGACCACCGGTGCTCTCACCAATACCTAATGCAGTTATATGCAATAAGTTACGATCGTCCGGTGCGGAAGGAAGATGTTCATCTGGTCTGACATAACGTGTGACCTAGATACTAGAACTAGATACACTAGAACAAATAATATTGGCGGACATTTTGACACAGCCCATACTACGCAAAGCTTGCACTATGGGAACCAGTTTTATTTTTGTAAATTACACTTCACATATACCACTAATATAAATAATTATGCGCAAATTTGGATGTTTGTTCCTTTATACAGGGTCATTCATTATCAACCTGAAAAAAAAATGTTTAGAAAAAAAAAAAGACAAGTATTTTTTTTTTGTGGAACCCGTCCCTTAAGTTTGTCAGGTTGATAATAAATTACCTTATCGACTCGACAGTCACTGAACCAATTTAGCTTAAATTTAAAACATAAATAGATAATGACCGGGAATAGAACATAGGCTACTTTTTATGACGGAAAAAAGTACGGTTCCCGAGTTCCAAGCGAACAAAGTTGCAGGCGACCGCTATTTATACATAAGTAGGTAAGCACTTAGAATAGACACGGAACAAATATTTGCAGATATTTATTTATATTATTTATTATATTTGCAGAGATACAAACAATGGCAGCAAGAGTAGTAGAGTTGTCTGTGATAGAGCTCGTCCGGGGAAGGACTACCACCATACTTATTTCTGCCGCCAAGCAGTAATGCTCGCATTGCTGTGTTCCGGTGTGAAGGGTATGGTTTCCGGTGAAATTACTGGCACATGACGCTTTCGATCTTAGCCTCAAGGTGGCAACCCGGGAGTGATACCTCTGGTATTGCAAGCGTCCATAGGCTGCGGTAACCGCTTACCATCTTGTGGGCCGTACGCTTGGTTGCCATTTTAGTTGTAGAAAAAAAAAATGGCAAGACATAAGCATAGATATTAGCTGATAGACGTTACGATTACGATTATGAATAAGACCCTAGTCTATTATTAAGTACCTCTATTCCTTCGCCCTATCATTACCAGGGTGTTTATCCCTCCAAGTAATCACCAGTTTCACAAGCCAACAATGGTGGTATGTATGCTGAGCCAATCGCGATGTGATTGTTAGTTTACCGCAGCAAGTGTCGAACTGTTACGACAGATTTCCTAACTTTATAGTGATAGAATATGGTATTTATTATTAATAATAAATAATATAAATGAATAATAAATAAATAATGCTTAACAATCGACACAGCATCATCCTAGATGACTGATATATACTTCATACAATACAATACATAGATAGATATTTTTTATTTTATATAGAAAATACTCAGAACACCCGGAACAAGTATTTGTAGATCGTACAAACATTTGACCCGAGGCGGGAATCGAACCCGCAACCTCCGCGTCGCAGGCGGACCTGCGCCCGCTGCGCCACAACGGACGTCCGAATTCGTCCGTATTCGTAATCCGTATTGCTCTCGAGGTGATAGGTGTCGAAACATCATGTCACCAAAATTACAAGGTAGTCAAGTAATGTAATATTTTATAGTAAGTAAGTTCGTATGAGTCAGTGGCCAACCCTGGTGACTGAGTTTCTAGGCCGCTCGAAGGCCTCTGTCATGGCCTAACTTGTCCCACTTTCAAAAAGCCGGGACTGACTGCCTAACGTGCCCTCCGAAGCACGGGAGAGCTCAGTTGAAATTGCCACTGACGGTCACCCATCTAAATGATGACTACGCGGAACAGTGCTTAACTTCGTTGATCTGTTATGAACAACTTAGCCAGCTACGTCACGAGCGCCCTTTTTTTAATAGTATTTTATAAATACGCGATTGAAAACGCCGCTATTTTTTTCTACATTATGTTTGTTTACGTCAGTTCAGCTTGCTATGGTTTGTTTGTCCATTAACATATTTTTGATACGGGCAATATTGTTAAAATTACAAACAACAAAATAGAAAAAGTTTGTTATAATGTATAAAAATGGTTGCAGTTTCTTCAAAAGTTATGGCAAGTCAACAAGTAAAAATACATAGCTCGTAGGCAAGCCGATTTTTAACTTAACGCAGGGTGACCAAGAAATAGCCAGTTGTACGACGAACAAGACAAGAACTTGAGTAGCCGTCCATCGTTATTAGGCATTCATGAGTATTGACAAAAATAGTTTTCACGTTAGATAATAACGATAATTTTGTCGTAGGAAGACAAATTATCAAACCTGCTAAAAGCGACTTCAAAACCGGTTCCATTTTTCCAAGTAAAATAATAATTAATATTCAATATAGTGAAAGTAAATTAAAGGGTTTATTGGCCCCGACATGTCGCCGAAATATTTACCTAAACAGCACGTCTGTCAAACACTTTCACTGTCAATGCCAATTACAAGCATCGTATGTAACCACGCCCTGCGATCACGATATGAGGACCGATAACGTATGCGGACTTTTACTAAAAGCAGATACCATAGGTACTATCAACAAACAGTCGCCCGTAAAACGGAACGCTTTAAAAAAAGAAAGCGGATTCCCTACGGACAAAGTTCACACTGGCAGCTGCACTCGAATTTAAAAATAGAACGTGCAATCCGTTGGGCGGTCTAAATTTCCGTACGGTATGCGAGTTTAAATTTAGAACTCGACTTAGTTCAATTCGACACTGTCGTTTGTCACTCGCTCGTTCTATTTTTCGGTTATAGGAGTTTTCGCGTTTAGTTTCACGCAGACAAGATGGTAGATAGGCGCGCGCGAGTTAACTGCTCGTTGAGTTAACTTTCGCAGTTTTCCACAGGTCTAAGTCTCCAAGAGAGGGGAAAGTAACATGTTCGAATAATTAATGAATAATTTTAACGGTGGATGCTCGAAGCATGTAATTAGATTCAGATAAAACAGTAAGTTTCAAAATGGCCTGTGCGTTGTCGTTTTTGCTCGCGTGCTTGGGCCCCGTTAGTCAGTATAACTTGATATTTTGACACATTGCAGACGTGTGGTTTTGTAATTGTGCCGTTTGGTGTTTTTTGATTGCTCAACCTCTGTAAGATTGTGTGCTGATTGAGTGGTGACATGCGGATTGAGCCTTGCGCTAACTTGCACTTCTAATAAGTCTGGATTAGACCAAATTCTGGTATAACTATTCTAGAAAAATTATAAGGTTAAACACAAGTAAAATGTCAAGTTACTAACATAACACTCGGCCATACAGGCCTATTGTTTTCGCCACACAAAGGAGGCTTTTAGCTAGTTTTTTTTATTATTTATTTATTTATTTTAGTGTACCTACTTATATAACATGATCAAAAATTTTGAACTCTGGAAAATACAATTAGTATAAACTGTGTCGCAGTTTCCAGCGCCCAACCTTAGAACTAGAGACGCCCAATCCAACGAATTATAGGTGATACCAGAGCAAGATAATGATGATGAATTGTAGTGTAATAAACTCTCTTGGAACAGCTAAGCCGTTTTTTAAAGATTTTAGAAGTTATGCAACGTTCCGTGAGGTCAGCATTTGGAGCTTCCGTGCTTCAGATGGCATATTAAATAGTTGATCCCGTCTATAATAATAAAATTGTTAGGTCATGACTCCTTACTGATAGTACCTAAAGTTAGTCTGAAAAGTTTCTAAGTGTATGACCGACCATGCTTAGGCTGGATTCGACTTACTTTTGGAATAACTATTCCGCGGAATAAGAAATGTCTTATACAAGTAAACTGTCAGTTTACTCGCGAATAACTACGTTTTACTCGGAGAATAGAGCTTATTCGAGTTTGTACGATCAGAGTCGCCTAAAACATTCAAGCAGTAGGTAATTTTATTTATTTTATTTGGGAAACTGATGATGCTAGACTGAGGAGCCTTCTTAGTGGCGTTTTCTTCTCAGATGTTTAATTACTTAGTCCTTTTTATTTTCTTTTTGTTTGTGTTTTTAGATATCTATCTTAGAAATTTTTATATGTAACCTATCCTATTTTAACTTTGTTAGATAATAATAAATAATAAATAAATAAATAATGCTGGACAATCCACACAGCATCATCTAGCCCAAGGTAAGCTGCTGTTAAACAGAGCTGTATTATGGGTACTAGATGACTGATATATATTTATTACAATACAATACATAGATAGATATTTTTTATTATACATAGAAAACACCCAGAACACCCGGAACAAATATTTGCAGATCCTACAAACATTTGTCCCAAGGCGGGAATCGAACACGCAACCTCCGCGTCGCAGGCGGACCTTCGCCCACCGCGCCACATTGGTCGTCAAAAAAAAAAAAAAATCAAAAGATAAGTATCCAATTATTGTTTTATGTGCTTGTTTGCACTTTGTTTTTGCTTAAAACTTAAGTTATTGTCTATCAGTGGAGACCTCTAATTGGCCACCTATTGTTTATGATGTTTCTTGTTAAATTTTTATGTGCTGTTGGTTTTCCTTGAACATATAAATAAATAAATAAATAAACCAACAGTACTTTTATACAGTTATAACAACTAAAGCATATTACATAAAATAAGCGAAGTTTCCTCATTTATTTAAACAATAATGCTCGCATTGCTGTGTTCCGGTTCGAAGGGAGGGTGCCGGCGAAATTGTTGGTTGCTTTGGTCTGCTCTGTGGTATATTATGTGTAAAATTGTGGATCGGATACACAAGTATTAATCCAATTTATTTATTGCATGTAACAATCTTGTACAAGTTACAAGTAAGTATGCATATTTTTGTAATGTATGTATAGTTCGCACGTCGGATCTAGGCTTCCGTGAAGTTTGTGCCGTTGTCAGTGCCGTTTGTGATGCGCAATGACAATTTAGTTCGAATAAGCTCCATTACGCATCGAAACGGCTAACTTCACTACGGCCGAAATCCGCCGTGCGAACTATACCTGAACCCTGTAAGGGCGCTGAAGTCTGATTAAGTATAATAAAAAAGAGATGAGTGAGAGAGAGATGGAGTGGTGGGAGGTTACCAAAGATCGAGACCGATGGAAAGAGTCAGGGGAGACCTTTGCCTAGGAATGGGACAATACGGGTTCAATATATCTTATAATAAAATTTATATTATAATAAAAAAAAATATATATATAATGTGCACGACGAGAATTAGTTTAAGTTAGATTTAGTTAATTTTGTTTAGAGTTAAGTTCATGTAATAAACCTGTTCGGCCTTGGCGGACGGTGCAGATGGTTGCTCAGCAACTAGCGTTTGACAGTGACGTTGACATAAGTCAATCGAACGAACGGTCAATTGCGTCCGAGACAATATTGTTCGTGTTCTCGGTCGCGTCATCTTCGCGTTACAGTCCGCTCATCGTTATCGCCCTCTTGCTTCGAACACGCTCGGAAACGCACGTCTCACGCTAGCACGCTACTGCAACCATCGACATCGGCCACCATTATCGCATAACTGTAAAAGGCATTTTCTCTTCGAAACCCAAATAACCCCTCATCGTAGGCTGTAGGTACAGGCAGGTTAAAATCGAACTCGCCACCTGTCTGCCACAGTAATTGGTCCATCGAAGCCGGATCGGGAAAGTAATTGGTCCAAACGAAGCGGATCGGTAAAATGCCTCTCACGCGGTCGATGTGCAGCAAGTCGGCAATGAAACAAGATGACAACGTGCCGCCAGCTAAGGAATCGACAGAACATCGAAGTATCGAACATAGAATCGAGAAGAGCGAAAAATCGACGACGGCTCAATCGCAGGTGCCGCCCGTAAAACCGCATGATGTGGTACACCACGAGGTTAGTCCATCGATACGGTCTAAGTCTAAGTCACATCAATGGAGGGTCGCTGAGTAGCAGTAGTGAAATCACTAAACAAAAATCACTACTTGTACAACCCTGAGACTGTTCGAATAACAATAGAAAAGATGACCTCTGCTATGAAGTACAGGTGGTATGATTATGCAGCTGCAAGGAGAGAGGATGAGCCAGACCTAATAAAGCTTGCATCTTTTTTAGCTAGAGAAGCCGAGCTATGCAGTCAGTATGCGCAGGCAGAAGTTACTAGAGACCGTTCACCATCAAAGTCACACCGCACCTTTGCCACCTCACCAGCAGCTACATCAACCTCATCGAAGCCGCCTAAGAACAGCAAGCTGCCACCCCAAGCGAACGAAATAGAAGCTATAACCAATGTAAGTGATCGATGGGAAAAAGCTAAGATACTAAATTTATGTTTTAGATGCTTGCACAAACGAGGCTTTCGGCACAGGTGTGCATATCAAGCGTGTGGCATAGCAGGCTGCGAAGGCTCACATCACCCCTTCCTGCACAGCGAGAAGCCAGCAAAGACAGTGACGGCGGCGGTGACTGCAGGGGAGAACGAGGATGATGCGACCACACCTGAAACGGTGACCACCACAAGACCGCATACGCAGGATAAGGCGTTCCTCAAGGTAATACCCATCTGTATACAAGGCCCTAATGGTACTGTGGATACATTTGCCTTACTCGATGAAGGATCTACTGTTACATTGGTTGAAGAGCAAGTGGCTCGAACCATTGGAGCCACAGGACCAATAGAGCCATTTAACATAGAGGGCATTGCTGGAGCCCAGATTAGTGCCGGCTCATCAATGAGAGTAAGACTAAATGTAGCTGGCAGACATAATAACGTAGAGCATGAAATCAAAGCTAGAACTATACATCAACTGGGACTGTCACCCCAAACTGTTGAGGAATCGATTATAGACCAATGCAAACACCTACAAGACATTGCCAAGGAGCTTGTTTATCAAAATGGCACGCCAACCCTACTGATTGGCCAAGACAATTGGCACATCATCGTGAGTCGATCAGTAAGAAGTGGCACTCGAGGACAACCAGCTGCATCGCTAACGGAACTGGGTTGGGTACTACATGGTTCTTCCTTCCTTCACGGTCAACAAAGAGTACATCATATAGCAAAAGTAGAGCAGTCGGAGAAACGTATGGCGGAACTTATGAAATCGTTTTTTGATCTAGATAACATAGGAGTGGAAGCCAGGTGCCCTAAAAATGACAAGAACGCGCAAGCCCTGGTTCTGTTGGAACAACGAAGTCATCGACTGCCTGACGGACGGTTTGAAACAGGGCTGTTGTGGCGGGATGAGTCCATCGTTCTACCCAACAACCGAGAGACAGCGGTAAGACGACTTCACAATATTGAAAACAAACTCGAGAAGAATCCTAACCTAAAAGAGCAATATCACACACAAATGGCACATTTACTACAGAGTGGGTATGCAGAAAAGGCCACTGACCCGCCACAACCTGGACGTACCTGGTACTTACCTCACTTTGCGGTCACCAATCCATCCAAACCAAAACCAAGGATAGTACTCGACGCAGCAGCACAGACTTGTGGACTTTGTCTCAATGATTGCTTGCTTACAGGACCTGACCTGCTGCAGTCACTGCCTGGGGTACTCATGCGCTTCCGCCAGAGACAGGTTGCCGTCACCGCTGACATCCAGGAGATGTTCCTCAGAATCAGCATCCGCAAGGAAGACCGAGATGCTTTAAGGTTTTTATGGAGAGAGGGTCAACACCGGCGGGAGGTGCCTCCTACTGAATATCGAAAGCGGAGTGTCATCTTCGGTGCCGCTTCATCGCCGTGTACCGCAATCTTCATAAAAAACAAAAACGCTGAGGAGTACAAAGTCAGGTACCCCGAGGCATCAGATGCTATTATTAGAAATCATTACATGGATGACTACTGCCATAGTTTTGACACGATAGAGGAGGCCATACAAATCTCATCCGACGTAGACCATATTCATAAACAAGCGAAGTTCTACCTACAGAAATGGGCATCGAATCAACCCAGAGTATTCGAGGCTGTAGCGCCAGAACAACCAAAACGTAACGAGCAAGTCGAACTAAACGATGGTCAACTGTTTGAGAAGACACTAGGACTTGTGTGGAAACCGCAAGAAGACGAGCTGGCATTTAATTTAAATCTGAAAAGAGTCGCTTCAGAGGTCCTTAACGGCACAAAACGACCTACCAAACGAGAAACGCTCAGGACAATAATGTCTCTTTTTGATCCTTTAGGTCTAGTAACTCCAATCACCATGCCAGCAAAACGCCTCCTCCAAGACACCTGGCGACTGGGCGTCGAATGGGACGCCGAGCTGCCGGGCGAGCTCCACGCTGCGTGGCTCGAGTGGCTGGGCCACGTCCAGCGCCTGCAGCACCTCTCGATCGCGCGCTGCTACCCGCGCTACGCTAGCGCAGTGCATCTGGAGATGCACATCTTCGTTGACGCGAGCTCGACCGCTTGTGTCGCCGCCGCCTACTGGCGCGCGGTGACCGAGTGCACCATCGTTCACCTGTCCCTAGCCATGGCTAAGGGAAAGGTAGCCCCCCTGAAAACGACATCGATCCCGCGCCTGGAGCTCCAGGCGGCCGTGCTGGGTAGTCGCCTGGCCCGCACGGTCGAGCGCGAGCATGACTTGAAGCCGGTACGCCGGGTCTTTTGGTCCGACTCGCGTACAGTGCTCGCCTGGCTCCGGACCGGTCCCCGCGCCTACAAACCCTTCGTCGCGCATCGACTGGCGGAGGTTGAAGAGGACACAAAGGTCTGCGAGTGGCGTTGGGTGCCCACCGCACTCAACGTCGCCGACGACGCCACTCGCGGCACGCCGAGCGGTTTTGACCGCAATCATCGCTGGTTCTGCGGCCCCGACTTTCTCTACCACCCTGAGGAGTCCTGGCCGCGGGAGCCAGACACCACTGAATCATCAATCACGGGCGAGGAGCGCGTGGCGACCACGCGCGGTATGCCTCGCATCATCGACGCTCTCCCCGAGGCGGCCAGGTTCTCTTCCTGGCTGCGTCTCGTGCGAGCTACCGGTAGAGTCCTGCAGTTCATCGAACTTTGTCGAGCACGGCACACCGCTGCTGCGGGACGCATGAAACGAACGCGCCGAGAAGAAGACGATCCCGCCTGGCCGGCACCATCGACCCCGCGCCGCACAGCGCCGCGTCCACAGGGCACACGGCCCACTCGCTCGGTATGTTACATCTCTCTCGAGGCACAGCACGTGAAAGCAGCAGAGAAACTATGGTGGCGCGCTGCCCAGCAGGACAGCTTTAACGACGACCTGCTCCGGCTCCGCCAGCATCAACCGATCGAACGAGATAGCCCGCTACGAGCGCTGAGCATACTTGAGGACGGAGAGGGCGTACTTAGGCTCAGATCGAGAATCGACGCCGCCATAGAGCTTCCAGAAGAGCTTCGCTATCCGCCTATATTGCATGGTGAGCACGCTTATACTAGACTATATATCGCATGGGTTCACAAGCTGAATCATCACGCTGGGACTGAAACGGTGGTGAATGAGATTCGATCGCATCTATGGGTACTACGCCTCAGGCCTATAACACGCACAATCGTAAGAAGTTGCTTAATCTGTTGTAAGCTGCGAGCCAAACCAGCGATCCCTGCGACCGGAGATCACCCGTACACCAGACTTGCACATCACCAGCGCCCCTTCACGTATGTGGGTCTTGACTACTTCGGCCCCTACAGCGTCACCGTAGGGCGCAAACATGAAAAACGGTATGTAGCACTTTTTACCTGCTTGACGACACGCGCAGTACATTTAGAGGTGGCAGGATCGCTTAGTACAGATAGCGCTATAATGGCTCTCCGACGCATGATGGCAAGGCGAGGGTGTCCTACAGAGATTCACAGCGATAACGGTACCAATCTGCGTGGCGCCGACACTGAACTACAGAGAGCGGCGCTCCAGGCAACGAAAGACGAAGCGATTATCCACACGATTGTCTGGCGATATATCCCACCTGGAGCACCATTTATGGGCGGCGCATGGGAACGGTTGGTACAGTCCGTGAAACGAGCGCTGGCAGCGACATTAAACGAGAGGCACCCTTCAGAGGAAGTGCTAACGACCCTACTGCTAGAAGCTGAATACACTGTTAACAATCGACCATTAACACCGGTGTCTATTTTATCAGATGCTCCAGAGGCGCTTACACCGCTGCACTTTATCCTGGGAGGGCCAGCGCGAGTACCACTACCTGGCAGTTTCTCCGACCACGACATGAAAACGAAACAGAGATGGCGCCACACACAGCGACTGGCTGACATTTTTTGGGCGAGATGGCTACGCGAGTACGCCCCCCTTTTACAATGCCGGCGGGAGCCGAGGACACGAGGAAGCCAGCCGCAGCTTGGTGATGTCGTTCTGTTGGTGGACGAGACGCTACCACGGAACGCGTGGGTCAAAGGAAAGATCATAAAGACATATCCCGGCAAAGATGGAATCGTGAGAGTAGTGGACGTAGATACCAAGAATGGTACACGCCGAAGAGCCACTAAGAAAATCGTCGTACTGTCACGAGAGAACTGCACCAAGTGCACGGCGGGAGAATGTGCACGACGAGAATTAGTTTAAGTTAGATTTAGTTAATTTTGTTTAGAGTTAAGTTCATGTAATAAACCTGTTCGGCCTTGGCGGACGGTGCAGATGGTTGCTCAGCAACTAGCGTTTGACAGTGACGTTGACATAAGTCAATCGAACGAACGGTCAATTGCGTCCGAGACAATATTGTTCGTGTTCTCGGTCGCGTCATCTTCGCGTTACAGTCCGCTCATCGTTATCGCCCTCTTGCTTCGAACACGCTCGGAAACGCACGTCTCACGCTAGCACGCTACTGCAACCATCGACATCGGCCACCATTATCGCATAACTGTAAAAGGCATTTTCTCTTCGAAACCCAAATAACCCCTCATCGTAGGCTGTAGGTACAGGCAGGTTAAAATCGAACTCGCCACCTGTCTGCCACATATAATAAAAAAATAAAAAAGGTCAGTTTTGACCATTGGTTGCGTTGACTAGCGATCAAGAACCAGTCCTGGTTTTTACCTTTCTAATATCATTATGCCAGTTCTCATCACGACTTAATAACGTCGACATTAATACTAAATGTCATTATTATGTCACTAACGTCACTTATGCATGTTATTTAACTGTGCTTCATTCTTCTTCTTCTTTTATGGACTCTGTGGCTTATTTGCCACAATTTTGCCAGTGTCAAGTGTATTTGTTTGATTGTCGCTTAGCAACGTAAACAAACGAAATTTAGAAAGAAATTATGACTTTTCTTTCGAAATTCCCTTGGAAAGTCTTTGACTATATTACCAACCAACATTACCCCTCCATTTCAATTACTTACACTTGTGCTAAGTAAACAAGTTAAATTGGATAAACTGCCACCAAATTTACGCAATAAAACTTAAAATAACACAAGAAAAATTACTAAAATGGGAGGACCCATGTCGTTTTGACAAGATAGCCAAAGACAATCTCAACTGTGCTTCATTGTTCTGTCTTTGTCATTGTCAAATTAAAGATTATGTCTGTATGATGCACAATTAAACTTAATCATGATCATGACAGCCTTCTAATGTTCCCACTGCTGGGACACTGGCCTACTCTCAGGCGAGTGATTGGGTCTTAATCCACCACGCGGACCCAATGCGGATTGGATGGCACATGTCTTTCGAGTTTTTAGTTCTTGGACATGCCGGTTTCCTCACGATGTTTTCCTTCACCGTATGAGAGCACTGGCATAGCGCACATAAATTTCGAACAGAAAAATCCATTGGTGCACGACCGGGTTTGAACCCACGACCTTAGGATTGGAAGGCGGGGTCACTACCACTAGACCACCGGTGCTCTGTTAAACTTACACTCCAGTAATTACACCGCTAACCATGTCCTTCGTACCGGAACACAACAAAGCAAGCGAGTGCCTAAACTGTTGAACCTAGAAACTAAAAAATTTGAGGGTTAATATGTCCATGGTATTAGTGTGGTGTGCTTTGAAAAGGGTTTTTTGAATTCGCTTTCTAAATAGTCTAAAACAGAGGTCAAAGTTCAACAAATTAAACGTTTCTCTAAAACGAAACAGAACACAAGCCACGTACAAACAAATGGAAAGTCAAACAAACACGGAAAACAATTACACAGCGTGATTGTCGAAACCGAAGCGATAAGTGTTTCTGCATTTCGCCTGCGCACGCGCCGATCGTAAAGATTATGATTTACAAGTTTAATGCACTTTGCCCGGGTGCCGGTTACCTGCGGTTGGACTACCGTTTGCTCTTGTTGAGCTGATTTATTGCAAGCGCCCATAGGCTGCGGTAACCGCTTACCATCTTGTGGGCCGTACGCTTAGTTGATATTTTAGTTGTAAAAAAAAAGGTGAACATTGTGACCAATGTGACCATGACTGGGCCTGGTAGGACTTCTCTTTTTAATTTTAGTCCGCTCCGTTCATAGGTTGCCTGGCAGACGTCGCTATCAGCTAAAACTAGAATTAAAGATTTTTTATCTCGCTGAATTACTGTCGTCATGAATCGTATGTTACAGTTAATTCTTTTGTAAATTTTTATATATTCATAGTATTTATATAATATATTTATAGTATTTATATTATATATTTACATCTATTTATGTATGGTTTTATGTATGTATATCGATTACCTATAATATTTATGTAGATATGACATTTGTTATGATGCACCCCGACCAATCTTCCATATAAAAATAGACTCCTCTCCATCCAAAGGTTGTCTGGCAGAGATCGCTTACCTAGCGATAAGACCGCCCATTGTACGTATACATTTTGTTTTATCTTGTAGTCTTTAGTTTTAGTTATTAAGTTTGGTGTAAGTACAATAAAGAATTTTCATTCATTCATTCATTCATTCATTCATTCATTCATTCATTCATTCATTCAGCGATAAGGCCGCCCATAATATTACCTTTTATATTAAACTTGTTCCTTTGTATTATATCTGTGAGGAGATCAATAAAGCGATATCAACTAATCTATCGAAGCGCTCGTGACGTAGCTGGCTAAGTTGTTCCTAACAGATCAACGAAGTTAAGCACTGTTCCGCGGGGTCATCATTTGGATGGGTGACCGCCAGTGGCAATTTCAACTGTGCGCTCCCGTGCTTCGGAGGGCACGTTAAGCAGTCGGTCCCGGCTTTTTTTCAAAGTTGTTAGGCCATGACAGAGGCTTTCGGGCGGCCTAGAAACTCTGTCACTAGAGTCATACGAACGAACGAACTAATCTTGTGAGCAAAAGTTCATCTTGGTGGGTAAGGTAACAAATAGGTATGGAAGAAAAACGTAGCGACCACAAAACATTAATTTAAGATCATCAATGAGGATATCATAAAATCACTCACCAAAAAGTTTCAAACTAAATCAATTTCAAAAACAACACCACTAATATCACATCCCTCAGAATAGTTCGAAGGCTCAGCGCACACTGCGCGATCCGCCGCCGACAGACACGACTCGAAACAACGCGACTTTCACCCAAAACGTGAGCATTTTGTGAATCGCCGTCCAAAGTCGTAATCGCCTTACACCGTGTTATGCGGACGACGCGACGATTGAATGCTGATAGGATCGTGTTGCAATGACATGTTTGGATTGTATGTGAAATGGATTTTTGTGATGCACGTGATTGGTTTAAAAATAAATTTGGCAACTGTCAAAAAACTGTGTGCGTTTGTGTTGTTAAGAGTAGTAGAGTTCTCTGTGATAGAGCTCGTCCGGGGAAGGACTACCACCATACCTATTTCTCCCGCCAAGCAGTAATGCACGCATTGCTGTGTTCCGGTGTAAAAGGTATGGTTTCCGGTGAAATTACTGGCACATGAGGCTTTCGATCTATGCCTCAAGGTGGCAACCCGCGAGTGATACCTCTGGTATTGCAATCGTGCATAGGCTGTAGTAACCGCTTACCATCTTGTGGGCCGTACGCTTCGTTGCCACTTCAGTTGTATTAAAAAAAAAAACTGTTATCTGTCATAGTTTTTGAACCTGTCACTTTTAGGTCTTTAAACGTACTTTGACTTTGAACTGTGTAAAAGTAAGGATTGTCTCTGGCTATCTTGTCAAAACGACATGGGTCTTCCCATTTTAATTATTTTTCTCGTGTTATTTTAAGTTTTATTGCGTACATTTGGTGGCAGTTTATCTAATTTAACTTGTTTACTTAACACAAGTGTTAGTAGTTGAAATGGAGGGGTGATGTTGGTTGGTAATTTAGTCAAAGACTTTCCATGAGAATTTTGAAAGAAAAGTCATCGTTTCCTTCCAAATTTCGTTTGTTTACGTTGCTAAGCGACAATCAAACGAATACACTTGACACTGGCAAAATTGTGGCAAACTAGCCACAGAGGATATAAAACAAAAGAAGAGGAAGAAGTGTAAAAGTAACAGGGCTAAAACTATCAGACGTCTATTGACTTATGTTGAGGGCCAGTTATTACTTGTATTTTATGAATGAGATTTCGAATAATTGACAAAAGATTTATTCATAATATTCATAATAATAACAACAAAGTCGTTTGTAATTCATTTATTTATCCATAGACATGGTGCCATGTACTTAGATAAGTCATACAATACCGAGAGTAATTAGGTAATTATTTCAGCAAAAGCATGGTCACATTGTATAGAGTTTTTTAAAATTAGTTACTTAAATGAAATTATATTTAAAAAAAGTCATTTTTAACTAAACTAAACATAATAATATAGGTACAAAACCTAATTAAAAAATAATAATAACAATTACACACACACAACCATAAACAAGAAATCATTGAGTATAATGTGGTCATCATCATGCATGACAGCCTTCTAATGTTCCCACTACTGGGAAACTGGCCTACTCTCAGGTGATTGGGTTAAGATCCACCACGCGGACCCAATGCGGATTGGTGGATGACATATGTCTTTCGAATTTTTAGTTCTTGCACATGCCGGTTTCCTCACGATGTTTTCCTTCACCGTGTGAGAGCACTGGCATTGCGCACATAAATTTTTCGAAGAGAAAAATCGATTGGTGCACGACCGGGTTCGAACCCACGACCTTAGGATCGGAAGGCGAGGTCACTAGACCACCGGTGCTCTTCGTATGTGGTATAATTAATTAAACATTTTCTTATCAACAAAAGCTTGATCAATTTTATAATAGCTTTTGCGTATCAGTTGACTTAGTTTTACAAAGTTTTTGTGTAGGTAGTGGAGGAGACGCAGGAATAAACAAGTCTGTTTCTCCCGGTTAGTGACGTGTGTCAGAAGTTTATCGCATCTCGTTATTGAAAGGATGACAAATCGCACTATTCAAAAAAATAAAAGTGCGATGTCACCTCGAGGTGACAAAACTAGGTGACAGATGGGAATAATCCAGTGTTTTGTGATCAACGAAGGTAAGCACTGGCTTGAAGTAGTTAAGCACTGGCGTAGCTGGCTTAGTAACTAAGCCAGCTACGCCACAAGCGCGACAGTTGCATAGGGATAAAGCGTAATGGGGACAACTGTTTTTTTTTATACTACTAAAGTGGTAACCAAGCGTACGACCCACTTGATGGTCAGCGGTTACCGTAGCCTATGTACGCATGCAACATCATAGATATCACTTGCGTGTTACCAACCTGAGACGTTATATAGTAAGTCTCATGTGCCAGTAATTTCACCAGAAACCATACCCTTCGATCCGGAACACAGCAAAGCGAGCATTACTGCTTGGCGGCAGAAATAGGTATGGCGGTAGTCCTTCCCCGGACGAGCTCTATCACAGAGAACTCTACTACTCTAAGTTATTTTTTGACTTCCCGCTGTCCCCATTAATGGGATCAAAATCATGGGGACATCGGTAATACACGAAAGTACCGATTTGTTCTGACGAATCCGGATTCCGGATGTTTGGAAACCACGTGGCTATTAAACCGAAAGTAAATGTAAACAGTGATAATGTTTACAACAGATGGTAAAAGACCGACAGTCGCCAAACCTACTCTTAGAATAATACTGAATCGCGCGTGTGATACCTCTAGTATTGCAAGCGTCGATAGGCTACGGTAACTACTTAACATCAGGTGGGCCGTATGCTTGTTTGCCACCTTGGCGGTATAAAAAAAAAAAAAAAAACTAAGGGTCATACACAACTTGTCCCAAGATACCTAAACAAACCTAAAACCTACACTTACCTGATACTTTTAAGTTCTAGCCTATATTACGTACCTAATACGATCACCTTTACCTACAGTAGGTACCTAAATTAATTTATTATTTACCTACCTACTAACTATCGAACACTGTCCGTGAAATCTTACGACAAACCTTTTTTAAGCTTTTATAAATTGGTCTCCACAGAACAGGGAATCCTAGTGTGGAGCCCAAGGAAAGATTCTACATTCTACCTACTCATTGAATATTAACTGTATCTACTGTGTCTCTCTCTCAAACTATTCAACGGTTACTGTAACCCTACGGTTGCAAAAAATTATAAATATATCCGAATTGATTTTACGAAATTCGATTGAAAGAAGATTTTAGAACGAAAGGTGGCGAAAACCCCTTCGCAGGGGATTATCTAAGATTTTGGGACCATTTGGTCACCCATCCAAATGATGACTACGCGGAACAGTGCTTAACTTCGTTGATCTGTTATGAACAACTTAGCCAGCTGTGTCACTTATGCTACAGCCTTACAGGTACTACAGTCAGACAGACTGTCTTGAACAGATGTTACCTTGGAAGGGTAAGAGTAGTAGAGTTCTCTGTGATAGAGCTCGTCCGGGGAAGGACTACCACCATATCGATTTCTGCCGCCAAGCAGTAATACTCGCATTGCTGTGTTCCGGTGTGAAAGGTATGGTTTCCGGTGAAATTACTGGCACATGAGGCTTTAGATCTTAGCCTCAAGGTGGCAACCCGCAAGTGATACCTCTGGTATTGCAAGCGTCTATAGGCTGCGGTAACCGCTTACCATCTTGTGGGCCGTACGCTTGGTTGCCACTTCAGTTGTATAAAAAAAGGTACTACAGTCAGACAGACTGATGAGTAGTAGAGTTCTCTGTGATAGAGCTCGTCCGGGGAAGGACTACCACCATATCTATTTCTGCCGCCAAGCAGTAATACTCGCATTGCTGTGTTCCGGTGTGAAGGGTATGGTTTCCGGTGAAATTACTGGCACATGAGACTTTCGATCTTAGACTCAAGGTGGCAACCCGCGAGTGATACCTCTGGTATTGCAAGCGTCTATAGGCTGCGGTAACCGCTTACCATCTTGTGGGCCGTACGCTTGGTTGCCACTTCAGTTGTATAAAAAAAAAAAAGACTGTCTTAAACAGATGTTACCTTGGAAGGGGATGTTGGTATTTCTAGAAATAAACAAAGGTTACTTGAACTCTGTAGTTACCGATTCGTTTTAATAATTACCTAGCAGTTAAAGCCTTTTCATGTGTACACGGCTGTTGTCGGCGGGTGAAATGGTTTTTTATATATCCTAATGTTGACTGCGCTGAACATTGCTTAACCTAGTTCTCCTGGACTACCGACAGAGTCGCGGTAGAATCCGACCGGGACCCCGTGGCTTTGTCAGGTGCGGATGCAGCGTCGAATCACACATCATCTGGTGATGAGTGGTTCGACGATGCACTGGCACTAAGGTGAGTGCAGAAGATTCGGTGGGTTTTTAGTCGGTATACCGTCAGTTGCTAATGTATTAGTTAGTAGCGGACGGAGAGCCCGACATACCCCCTCTGTTCTCCCCGAACTGAGGGGGATGCGTAATGCATTTTCCCACCGTAAAAAAAAAAAAAAAAAGTTCTCCTGGACTACGAAGCTAGTAGCTGTACTAACGCTTCAATAAATGTATTATTATAATTATTATTCAATAATTTCGCTTTTGTATCTATTTAAATTCTAAACAGTCTCGTAATGTAACTGTAGGTAATTCTTTAGATAATCAATACACGATAATTAAAATTAGTATAGATTTAAAATATTGCATAATTATTAGTACTAAGTAAACTACTGGTACCTACAACTAACTTGCAACGCCCTTACAGGGTCCATGTACTCACCTACAGCATTATCATTAAGTTACACCTAAGCTGAATACATTGTACATTGAGCATGATATAAATGATAAATTATATATGATAAATCTGTCATTTTAGCAATTCACGCTTGGTTTTTCCTTGTCATTCTTTTGTCAAGAAACAAAGAACCAGTTCTAATGTGTAGAAGATTAAAGAAAGAAAAAAAGAAAGAGTAGTAGAGTTCTCTGTGATAGAGCTCGTCCAGGGAAGGACTACCACCATACCTATTACTGCCGCTAAGCAGTAATGCTCGCATTGCTGTGTTCCGGTGTGAAGAGTATGGTTTCCGGTGAAATTACTGGCACATGAGGCTTTCAATCTTATCCTCAAGGTGGCAACCCGCGAGTGATACCTCTGTTATTGCAAGCGTCCGTAGGCTGCGGTAACCGCTTACCATCTTGTGGGCCGTACGCTTGTTTGCCTCTTGAGTTGTATTAAAAAAAAACATTTATGAAAACTTCTAACTAAAAAAAACCAACAAATTAAAATTGCACTAAGAAAGGAATTCTCGGAATGCATCTCCTAGAGAAAAGCGAGACGAAGTTTGAATAAAATAGTCAGACAAAGTCGCGGGCAATCCACTATTAAGTACAGAAGCAAAAGGGATTTCTAGACAAAAGTTGGATTTATTCCAGATATCCCTTTCGCAGGGGATCATTGCAGAACATTCTGGAATAGAAGCTCAAGCCCAACTTTTGTCCGGAAATCTCCTGTGCTTTTTTTTTGTGAGTAGGAAGGGGATTTCTGGACAAAAGGTCAAATATTCCCTTCGTAGGGGATTTTTGGAATAAGCCATCTGTAGCGAATTGAAAGAGACAAACGTGTGCATATAAAAAGGCACTTTAGGTAAGTTATTACAACAATTTTACGAGTCGATGTAACGGTAGCTTTTTGATGGATTTGCATTGTAATTGTTTTATAATGGCACTCATTCAGAATTACGTAAACATAGTACAATCTGTTTGGTTTAGGCCTTATTCATAAACGAACTATAAACCTCTTGACGACCAATGTGGCGCGGTGGGCGAAGGTCCGCCTGCGACGCAGAGGTTGCGGGTTCGATTCCCGCCTTGGGACAATGTTTGTAGGATATGCAAATATTTGTTCCGGGTGTTCTGGGTGTTTTCTATGTATAATAAAAAATATCTATCTATGTATTGTATTGTATTAAATATATATCAGTCATCTAGTACCCATAATACAGCTCTGTTTAACAGCAGCTTATCTTGGGCTAGATGATGCTGTGTGGATTGTCCAGCATTATTTATTTATTTAACTATAAACCTCTGTTAGTAAGTTCGTGAGTCAGTCGCCAAATCTGGTGACAGAGTTAGGCCGCCCGAAGGCGTCTGTCATGGCCTAACAACTTTGAAAAGGCCGGGACCGACTGTATAACGTGCCCTCTGAAGCACAGGAGCGCTCAGTTAAAATTGCCACTTGCGGTCACCCATCTAAATGGTGACTACGCGGTGAGTCCACTCCACTCCATATGGTAAGTCCGTTAGTTACCTGATGTGTCTATCAAATCTATTATCATCATAAATAAATAAATAAATAATGCTGGACAATTCATACAGCATCATCTAGCCCCAAGGTAAGCTGCTGTTAAACAGAGCTGTATTATGGGTACTAGATGACTGATATATACTTAATACAATACAATACATAGATAGATATTTTTTATTATATATAGAAAATATCCAGAACACCCGGAATAAATATCAGTAGATCGTACAACATTCGACCTGAGGCGGGAATCGAACCCGCAACCTCCGCGTCGCAGGCGGACTTGCGCCCGCTGCGCCACATCGGTCGTCAAAAAAGAATATTTGGGTATTCGTAAAATGTTCGACTGATTCCGCCCAAATGACACTTTCAATTTTAATTCATTTATTTACTGACATTTCGGCCAACAATGACGCTGTTTTGTACAGTCAGAATAAACTTAAACTGCCAAGACAAATCATTCATCTTTGTTCATTGACATATGAATTACAAAGACTATACAGGGGGATTATCCGCTATGACATAGAGATTCCTTACCAATAACGTGTAACTTAGTAACGTGTTCTATACGTGCCATGGTGTGAAATTGTAAAATGATTTTCTATATCTGTGTTGTTTCAATAGCGATAGTTTTGCTATCGATTGGTTGACTTTGAAAAACAGTCAGACGAGCCATAAAACGTGGCTCGTCGATAACGATTCCACGCGGATATCGTAACGAGCCCGCATTTGATCATAGAGAATAATGCTCCTGAGCTAGCCACCGAAAACACAGTTTTTTAAGGGCTTTATGATTGTCTATGTCAATGACTCACTGACATACACAGAGATAAATAGAGATATGTCTATATGATAATAAGCTTCCAGTCTTTGGTGTACAAGCTTTTAACTGTTACGGCAGAGGTCACCGACCTCGGTTATCGGTCAAGCAGTAGTGTGCAAGCATTACTGTGTTTAGGTTTGAAGGGCACTGTAGCTAGTGAAATTACTGGGCGAAAGAGAATACAACAACGTCACGGGGTGATGAGCGCAGTGCAGTGCCACGCAAATACTTAAAAACTTTAAGCTTTGGGTGGCACTGCATCTGTAATAGTCAGGCGTGGTGCTTAACATCAAGTGGGTGCTAAACTCTTACGGCAGAGGTCACCGACCCCGGTTATCGGTCACTCGCTCTGTTTGATTGTTTGATAAAGTCTGTTTGTTTCTAGCATTTCTCTGGATAACGCACTTTAATGGAATTACTGAGGAGCACTGGTGGTGTAGTGGTACCCCGGCTCCGATTCAAGGTCGTGGGCTCGAAACCGGTCGAGCACCAATGAGTTTTCCATTCGGAAAAATTATGTTCCCAATCAATAAATTTTAAATTTCATAAGTTCGTTTTTTTTATACCACTTAGGTGGCAACCAAGCGTGGTACGGCCCACTTGATGGTCAGCGGTTACCGTAGCCTATGTACGCATGCAACATCATAGATATCACTTGCGTGTTACCACCCTGAGACGTTAGATGGAATGTCTCATGTGCCTGTAATTTCACCGGAAACCATACCCTTCAAACCGGAACACAGCAATGCGAGCATTACTGTTTGGCGGCAGAAATAGGTATGGTGGTAGTCCTTCCCCGGACGAGCTCTATCACAGAGAACTCTACTACTCTTAAATGTTAATGCAATACTCTTAGGTTATTATAAACATCGTTAGCAAACATTATATCCACCCACCAATCCGCATTGGGTTCGTGTGGTGGTAGGTGAGGTAGGTAAGTAAGTAAGTAAGCTTGTAATCAAAAGTTTTGAGTTTTCAGGTGTTAGGAAGGGTTTCTTCTTATAGGTTTTTAGTTGTTGCTTTGGCTTTCTTAGCAAATCTTTATAAAATGTACCTAAATAAATTGTTAGATAGTGAGAGACTCGTGTCGCAGCTAATTGCTGCTACTACTACTCGTAGGCTACACTGAAAACCAGCGCTACAGACACATTATGTCTGCAGCACATGCTGAGTGGCTGCCTTTTTTTTCGTCACAATAGTTAAGTTTTCATTCTGATTGTTATTTTTATTTTCATGTTAATTGTGTGGCGTTAAATAAATATTTTTCTATTCTATTCTATTCTAAGTAAGGATGCGTTTCCACCAGAGATGAGCGAGGAAAATGTTTTTAGGAACCAATAGAATCACTTCATTGAAGCTGTCAGAGCGAGGCTAGCTAGGTAAATGAAGTGATTCTATTGGTTCGTAACAAACACATCCCTCGCTACACAGAGATACTGCGACGCGGAGGTTGCGGGTTCGATTCCCGCCTTGGGACAAATGTTTGTAGGATCTGCAAATATATGTTCCGGGTGTTCTGGGTGTTTTCTATGTATAATAAAAAATATCTATCTATGTATTGTATTGTATTAAATATATATCAGTCATCTAGTACCCATAATACAGCTCTGTTTAACAGCAGCTTACCTTGGGCTAGATGATGCTGTGTGGATTGTCCAAAAAAATAAAAAAAAATAAAAAAAGATACACACTTCCACAAGAGATGTGCGAGGATGTGTAGCTAGTACACATCCTCGCACATCTATTGTGGAAACGCAGCCTAAGTAAGTAAGTTGACCACTAACTCCATCTAACATGGAGCGCTCGTGCGTGACGTAGCTGGCTAAGTTGTTCCTAACAGATCAACGAAGTTAAGCACTGTTCCGCGGGGTCATCATTTGGATGGGTGACCGCCAGTGGCAATTTCAAGCGCTCCCGTGCTTCGGAGGGCACGTTAAGCAGTCGGTCCCGGCTTTTTCAAAGTTGTTAGGCCATGACAGATGCCTTCGGGCGGCCTAGAAACTCTGTCACCAGAGTTGGCCACTGACTCGAACGAACGAACGAACTCCATCCATAAGAACTTACTTCTTCAATGGATTCGCATGGTCAAACAAAATCCCTAATCACTCACGCTCGAGAGTAGTCCAGTGTCCAAACAGTGGGAACTTTGCTGTCATGATGCTGGAGTTGTTCCAAAACAATATTTGTAAAGTGAACTGTGGCGCAATATTGCATAAGCAACGGAATGCGAGTGCCAATGACATTTGACCAGTTCATTGCTTGGTCAAACAAACCGAGCTCGGGTCAGTGGGTGTCACTAGTCTAATAACAAATCTGGGTCTCTCTATGACATTGATTGAGTGACAATATTTTCGTATGACATCAATTTAAGGTACTTTAATACGCCTGTAACATTTAAGCAATTTATTTTATTGGCACAAGGCTATTAAACCTAGTAGCACATCCCGGACACTCAATAAAATGTATAAACAAACGCGTCGTTATCGCCACGTGCATGGTTTGTGTATATAAACGGTGCCGTAGTATGTGTCAGTGTCATGGTTGTCACCAAAGCATCGAGGAATTACAAAAAATAAAAAAAGTTCTTAATATTAAACTATGTATCTACTTGGCATCCATAACAATAGCAAGGGTCATGCCAAAAAAGCGATAGGAATCCAGCCGGTGATGTTGCCAGTTCTTTTACGGCATGGGCGCGTTGGAACTGGTGTAAATTTTCCTAGCTTGTAAGACGTTTCAAAGTGATCCTTGTGATTATACTGAAATAAATAATTTTTGATTTTTTTATTTTTTTTGTACCTAACCTACCTACTTAGATATTTATTCATGTAAGTATAAGAGTTTTATTTTGTAGATTAAGGTTTATACTCTGTTTGTGGTGAAATAAACGTCTTCTTTTTTTTCGTTCTTCTTTCTAAATTGGGTAATTCCTCGATGGCACCAAGTATCGTAAGAGCGAGATAGCACTTTTGCTCACGCGCGCTGCGTCTACTGTAGAAAGAGAGCACTGTGCACTGTGCACCAACACAAAAACAAAATAAACGCGTACCTAATAACCTTTAACTTCAGCGCCTACGAAAGTGCCTAAGAACTCGCGATCGGGGTGAGGTAAGTCAAACCGGTGGAAAGGGGGTGAGTGGCCATGCTGTACGTAGAACTAATATCTGTTCTGTCCTACTGGTTGAGATTTAAAATAGGATTAGGAACTTACCCGAAATCTTCACAAGTTATAACACTGTTTTGCTATTACACTGAATTAAGAAAATAACACTGGTTCTTTCACTGTCAATCACAGCACTAATTAGTTTAGTTCTAAGCAGACCCATCAAACTTTGGGAAGCGCGGTCACATCGACTAATAATAATAATAATAATAATAATAATGCTGGACAATCCACACAGCATCATCTAGCCCCAAAGTAAGCTGCTGTTAAACAGAGCTGTATTATGGGTACTAGATGACTGATATATATTTAATACAATACATAGATAGATATTTTTTATTATACATAGAAAATACCCAGAACACCCGGAACAAATATTTGTAGATCGTACAAACATTTGTTCCGAGGCGGGAATCGAACCCGCAACGCTGCGCTCCGTTGCGCCACATCGGTCGTCTAAATAATATTTTAAACACGTCGCAATTAAAAGTCAAAAATTAGAGAAATTTAAGTTCGACTTGAGAACCTGCATCGGTTCAAAAGTTCTAAAACAAACTAAACGTCGATTTTTTTTATATATAAAAATTACATTCAAATATTCAAATTGTTTAGACTTCGTTAGAACGAGGAGCTTAACGTATCCTCCGGTAGCGGGTCATTCCTTACACACAGTAATACACTTGGTTATTTTTGTTTTTATAGTGTTAACCATCACACTAGGGGAATACTAAAGATTATTGGATTTGGAGGATTTGAACCCGCAACCACCGCTTGAGGCAAAATAATTTTTGGGATATTATAATCTTTAGTAATACACTTATTGTATAATAACTTAACTGCACGTTACCTAACATTGTTAATATGTATTCGTGTACTATGATTACCATTTTGAAATAAACATTTATCTTATGTATAGTTCTCACAACGGATCTCGGCCGTAGTGAAGTTAGCCGTTTCGATGCGCATTAGAGCTTTTTCAAACAAAATTGTCTTTGCGCATCACAAACGGCTAACTTCACGGAAGCCTAGATCCGCTGTGCGAACTATAAATATCCACGTATTTATTTAGTTCGTTACCTGCTTTTCCAAATTCGAACAAACGCCGCTGCTTCAAATACAACTAATTAAAGGGACGGCCCCTTGTCCTCGATGAACCGATGACATTATAGCGATCCCAGGAAGGCTCAAGATCGGCTATATGGGAAGGGGGGGGGCCTTCGCCCAGCAGTGGAAGTCTATTGACTGATATGACGATAAGAAACCACGTTATTCACTTTAGTTTAAACTATAGTTTCTCCAAAACATGTTAAAATCATTAAAAAAGTATTGATTGTTTTTTAGTAAGTCACAACTGCACTCTTGGACGGTATTTGCAACACTGAACCATGACAGACCATACAAGTGTATTCATAGCAGATAAGTACTTCCTCATGCATGACTTTACCGGTGCTCAGCGTTCAACCACCGGCATTGTACGATGTACTTATCTGATGTAGCTTAGGGCTTCAATCATTATCATCATATCAGCCATGATCCAATAGACGTCCACTGCTGGATATAGGCCTTCCCCAAAGAGCGTCATCACGACCAATCTTGAGCCCTCTACGCCTGCCGTCCGGTTTATATTTTCAATACATTAAACCTATTATAGTTTCTTCTATTGATGCTTATGTATATTGATCGTCCCGTGTACACTTCTATGCATATTGGTCTATCTGCAACTTGGATTTACGTGTATCTGTGATTGGTCAATCAGCGAATTGGTCTTTATGCGACAGAAGAGTAGTAGAGTTCTCTGTGATAGAGCTCGTCCGGGGAAGGACTACCACCATACCTATTTCTGCCGCCAAGCAGTAATGCTCGCATTGCTGTGTTCCGGTGTGAAGGGTATGGTTTCCGGTGAAATGACTGGCACATGAGGCTTTCGATCTTAGCCTCAAGGTGGCAACCCGCGAGTGATACCTCTGGTATTGCAAGCGTCCATAGGCTGCGGTAACCGCTTACCATCTTGTGGGCCGTACGCTTGGTTGCCATTTCAGTTGTAGAAAAAAAAAAAAAAAACCTTGACTATAAATAAATCTTTTTTTTTATTTTTTTATACCGCTAAAGTGGTAACCAAGCGTACGGCCCACTTGATGGTCAGCGGTTACCGTAGCCTATGTACGCATGCAACATCATAGATATCACTTGCGTGTTACCACCCTGAGACGTTAGATGGAAAGACTAAATAAAATCTGCGGCTGAACAGACTTACCTTACTACCAGTACTTAGGGGTCAATTTTATTCTAGATCTTTGTATTGTCCCTCACTGATCGTAATTAAAAATCTAGATAGATAATAAATAACTTGCAAATATTTTGTTCCCAACAACTTTCCTTACTTCAGACAAATGTTAGAAACCTATTATTAGCCTTACGTTTAGTAACTTACCTAGGATTAATTATCTATTTAAGTACATACATTGTAAATCGCCGTTGGTTTCTCAAAAAAAAAAAAAAACGTAAATAAATCTTGAAACACATAATAGTTTGTGAATTGCGTCAAACTCAAACGAATTTAATTCGATAAAATCACAAGCATCACTTTGAAGCGATTTGCAAGCTAAGGTCAGGTTTTAGGATTTGATTTAGGTAGCACGCGAGCAAAGCTGCGGGCAGCTAGTAGTTTAAAGAACTGTTAGCAAACGGTAACATGACTGTTCCAGTGACCGTCCACCGTGAAAAGCCAATTATGGACTTATGCACTTGTAAGTATTGACCGCGTGACGGACTAATTAATATTGTCACGGAATGCTATTGTGACAACTGATGGAAATAAAAGGTCATCCAGGACCTCCAAATATTTCATCACTAGAAAAGACCTAAAAGCTAGGAACCCAGCCAAGTTTGTTGCCAGACTCTTATAGGCTGGGGCGCGTGGAACTGGCGTTAATTCAAGACGTTTCAAGATCTTTCGTTTCGAGATCTTCTAAACTACTCAACGGATTTGAATTTGGTTTTCATCAATAGATAGAGTAATTTAAGAGAAAGATGTAGCACCAGTGCGAAGCCGGGTCGAGTCCGCTAGTAAAGTATACATCTCCTAACACACAATCTTCAAGAGCGTTTAGCTTATCAGCCACAGATCTGGCCACACGTTTCCTAATCTCCTGCCAGAACTGTTCCCACGGCAGGCCCTCTTAAGCCGTTGACTGACACAATCCACGTGGACTGAATACTGAATATCGTTCAAGATGGCGTAACCACCTTTGTGGCACAGCGGATCAGATGCTAAAGGTTTGAGTTCGATTCTCATAAAGAGATTTGAAGCGCTTTTGCGGAGCTGACTGACTTAGATCTGTTTTACTAATAAAACTAACGTGAACTATATCATACATTTTAAAAAACGGGTGTTTTCACGTACCGGTATATCGGTGAAGAGGTACCGACACTGTTTTGACTCAATTTCGAGAGTCTTCATCGGGGTTGAGTTCCACGGCGAGCGTCCTCCTCCGCGTCGCGAAATTTTTTTTTTTTTGTTCACAAATTGAAATTTTTACATGAAATACATAATGAGCTTACATAAGAAAGTCAAAACACAGTGCATTGTGTGGACATGATAATAATACCTACCTTAAAAAAAAAACAAAGCAATTAATTTAATAAATAACTAATTAAATTGTCACATCAGTGACAGATCTAGAAATTTTGACCTTAGCTGAGGCCAGAGAACCCGAGAAGACTTAGACCTGGTTTTTTTCATGGATCATTGGTGTTATATTGGCAGTTTTATTTGAACGCTTTCGTGCTTCGGAAAATAAATTAAGATCTTTGGGCTTATCAACAGTATTATCCAATTCAAATTTGTTATACACAAGAATTGGCGACACTCATACGAACGACTTAAGTAAGGTAAGTACTTTAGGTAAGTTAAATATTGTACAATAGTTATTTGTGATGAGTTCGTCCGGAGAATTACTACCATCAAGCCAAAATGCTTTTAAGCTAATCTTAAACTTGGATAGAAAACTCGCTGAACTACAATGTTAAAGTACAAACACGCGCTACACATAAAGTTGTGCAATAAACGCCATGGCGGTTACGACACTATGCAATTCAACTTAGTTTCACTCATTTCCTTTGAGGTTTCTATCTATGGACAGAGAAATCTTCAAATCCCATAATCCCTGAGAAAGTGTGCTAGATGACAGACCATAGCTATGGGTATAATCACAGTATCAACAATAGTACAAATTAAAAATATGTGTATCACTACGATGAAAAAAAAGAGAATCGAGAATATTCGCTCGTGTCCGAAAATATAAACAGTAATAAATTATAAAATAAAAAACTGGATTTCCGCAAAGTAACGCCTGAATCTATCAATTATAGTAATAAATTAATACATACACTTGACATATGGGTTCCATCAGACAGAAACTCGTAATTCCAAAATTCTAAACCGAGTAAAATCGAGTAAGCCCAGCAGGAATCGAACCCACGCCTTTTGCGTCTCAGCTATATCGTCTACCACGCCACAAAATCATCAAAATATATTTGAAATTGAATTTAGTCTATTTCAGCAAACCTTCAAACTATTATACTATACGGATATAGAGACAAATAATAAGGAAGGAGGTTCCTTATTCTTTCAGCTGTTAGACTCTTTCCAACCAATATTGAAACTAAAGCTGTGACTAAAACCAGCAGAATCAAAGGTTCATTATTCTCGGCAAGTTTGCAGTGACACAATTCCTGACCCATGGGTATGCTGTCAAAAGTAGAGCAGTTAAGCTAAGTGCGTGCACGCACGAGGTACAGTTACGAGCGCAAGGTCTATCGAGTAGTTTTGGGGACTGTCATTGGCAGTTGGCACGAAATAAGAAATATCGGTACTTGTTACTGTGCTTGTGACCACTCTTGTGGAACTTAGTGAACGGGAAGCAACGTTCATGTTAAATATAACCATTCATATTTCATCGCATATATTATTATGATGATGACAATTAAAAGACTCTTGACCCACTTAAATAAAATGGATGCTGTCTTCTTGTTCACCACATTATTATCCTAATTCTATTATATATTATTTTGTGGTCTACCTTCCGCCAGCAATAAGTATATATATATACTCCGTTACTTCAGTTAACGGAATACAACTTTGGGTTGATGGCACCGTTGAAATGTCACGATGTACGATGGTGATGAAGTTCAGCTTATGTTAGGTGTTGATGCTCATCCATGGCCAACATACGACCACTGGATATCATTGTTCTTCATTCATATTCTTTAATCAATCACGATATGCTAGACCACATTTCTGCTAAGTAATTTTGAATACCATTGAAATTTGCAATTCTTTAACTAAGCCATTAGTGTCACTTTTCGAATAAATTTGAGACAGTCAGTGTAATGTAGTGCCGAAATATGCAAAAAGGTGGCAAAGGTGAACAAGGGTGCGACCGCTTCGAAATGTTGCATTTACATTTTTGGAATCGAGGATTTTGAGTGCATTCCAAAAAGGCGATGATGTCAGATATTTTGAGATATGAATGGACACAATTTCAACTAGTACTTATAACTTACAGATTAGATATCCTACCTACCTACTTCATAAAAAGCCGAAGCCTGCTATAAGCCTCGAACATCAGTCGATATATTATCTTGAAAGCCATTTCGAGTGTGCCCAAAGATTTCTATATGTTTTTGTCTAAGAGTGTGCCATTTTTTTCTAAATGCAAAAACTCCCGCTATTAAACATTGCTGCCGTAGAAATGCATGCTTGTGTGTCTGTTTGTGCTTCGCCGAACGTGACAATATGTCTGAATGTAAACATACAAATTTTAAATACCAACAAAATTACAATCGTCATTTGTCGCGCGTCTCGGTAGCTAAGATACACTCAAGTCTCGCCAGCCATGTGGAAACGTTTCCCATAAGTCATGCACAATAGCACAATGAACAATTGAACTGGACGACCTTGGGTGGTGAAAGTCAGACTACGTTTTCGACAAACGGAGGAAAAATATACAAGACATTTGAAGGAATTAGGAATCTGTTCAAAGCCTTATTAAATACGTACTTTTTCTTGGTTTTTCAATTGTGGTTTGGAAAATAACATGACGTCATATTTATTCACAATATTGTACTAGAAGCTGCAGGTGTAACATATTACAATGACGCCGGTTTGATTATTCCATAATTCCATTGCGGTCAAGCAGCTAAAGGTCAAGTGACAATGGTTGTAAATAACTAAAATAGTTGGTTTATTAGTTCGGACCTGCACGCTTTGTTGGCAAATCGACTGTCGATCTTGTCGTGATAAATATTTGCATGGTGGTCAATTTTGATCATGACAGTAATGGACTGTCTAATTTGTCATACGCTTAAATATGATATGAAATAATGCAACAGTTACATATCAGTCGGTAACAAAAAAGTGTAGGTAACATTGGTGCGGAACGTAAAAGAAGATCCTAATACATTTAAACATCATATTCAGCTACAGCTACCTTTTATGTTCCAGCATTACTATGTCTCAGTGTGAAAGTTGTGAATGTCAGAGATAATAAAATAACTTTTAAAGTTATACAAATAAGTACTGTTGATTTTTGAAAAGGCATACTTGGGTTGGATTCGACCAAACTCGAATAAGCATATTTAATAAGTATGTTTAAGCACTTTTCGCAGAGTAAATCGAAGTTACTCGTGAGTAAACTGACAGATTACTTGCATTTGACATTTCTCGGAATAGTTATTCCAAAAGTTGGTTGAATCCACCTTTAGCCTTTAAGAGTAGTAGAGTTCTTTGTGATAGAGCTCGTCCGGGGAAGGACTACCACCACACCTATTTCTGCCGCCAAGCAGCAATGCTCGCATTGCTGTGTTCCGGTTCGAAGGGTATGGTTTCCGGTGAAATTACAGGCACATGAGACTTTCCATCTAACGTCTCAGGGTGGTAACACGCAAGTGATATCTATGATGTTGCATGCGTACATAGGCTACGGTAACCGCTGACCATCAAGTGGGCCGTACGCTTGGTTGCCACTTTAGTGGTAAAAAAAAAAAAAAAAAAAAAAAAAGCCATATACAACAGCCTACTTTGTCTTCGCGCGATCACAATAACTTGAACAGTGAACACACAGATTACACTAAATTGATACCATCTGTTAGTACAGGTAAATTGGTTCACGGTGTCAAGGGAGCCGCTAGAATCAATATTAGATCAGAAGAGCGTTCCTCAGCATCGTAGCTGTTACTGACATTTTACATGGACGATTCAGTAATCATCCATTGGATGGAACTGTCATATTTTCATGATAAATATTGCTATTTATGATGGACTTTATTTAAAAATCTCATAATTTTGATTTTCTTGTTTGATGAAGAAATGTTAAGTGAGGATATTATTAACTTGTCATTGGGTGCCATGTAGCGTGTAAGTGAGAAATGTAGAGTCTAGAAGACAAAAGGTAACTGGATCACACAATTTGAGTACAGGAGGCTAATCTTAAAACAGTAAAACTTTATTATATTTTGTTTTGAAAATGTACTCCAAATGGATTCGCCTACGCGGTTCCACTGCATAGATAGATAGATAGAAAATACTTTATTGAACACCACATTATAACAAATTTGACAAGAACAATCTTAATTACTAACAGGTATTACAATGGGCGGCCTTATCGCTAAATAGCGATCTCTACCAGACAACCTTTGGATGGATAGGATTGAATGGTAGTTGACAAGGGTTTTTAGCGATGTTCTATATTTATTACTAAAACAATTATAATGAAAAATACAATGCATAGTTCGATCTATTACACATTCACAGGCACACTTTGCAACAGACAGAATGCAATACATAGCAACAATCAAAAAATTCAGCCGACATTTACATCATTCGCAGAATGTCAGCGGTCGTCAGCAGCTGATGCATTCCATGTTTTTCTATCAGTCACTGATCGCCGATCTTGCAGTTCTCTTCGATACAGCCTGAGCTCAGTTCAAATTATCATAACAAAGATCTTTGTTAAACAGCGGTGGACCCATTTTAAGTTCGTGGCTGCTAATTTTGATCTAGTGTACACAACTAAATCTTTTCAGCCTGCACCACTGTAGTTTAATCACAGAAAATCAAAACGTTATATATTTTTTTTTTATTTCAGCAAGTGACAAGACAATCAAGGCGCCCACCTGATGTTAAGAACCACGCCTGACTATTACAGATGCAGTACCACCCAAAGCTGAAAGTTTTTATGTGTTTGCGTACACTGCACTGCGCTTATCACCCCGAGACATTGTTATTAAGTCTCTTTCGCCCAGTAATTTCACTTGCTACAGTGCCCTTCAAACCTAAACACAGTGCAGCTTGCACACTACTGCTTGGAGGTAGAATATCTAACAATGCGGTGGTACCCATCAAGACGGACTCTTGAAATATTTATATATCATCAAAATGAATAAAACAATCATAACTTTAGTAGCTGCAGGTTAAAAGCAGTCCTTACCTTTTTAATTAGCTTAACTGTTATTCTCATATGGTATGCATGCATAAGCACTACCATATCAGCATAAGTGGTAACCAAGCGTACGGCCCACTTGATGGTCAGCGGTTACCGTAGCCTATGTACGCATGCAACATCATAGATATCACTTGCGTGTTACCACCCTGAGACGTTAGGTGGTAAGTCTCATGTGCCTGTAATTCCGCCGGAAACCATACCCTTCGAACCGGAACACAGCAATGCGAGCATTACTGCTTGGCGGCAGAAATAAAACTATGTTATCATAAATCAATTAAAAACAGCGTACTTAATTGGCTGGTATTGTATCGCTCAGTTGGTGAAAGACGTAGTCCTTCGACCTAGCTGTCAATTTGGACATGCAACGCACGAAACAGGATTTGAGAATGCATTTCACTTTCAAGGTTGTAGTCGGAAAAAACTTTGAAAGTGAAAAATTTAAACTCGTTAATTTCAGATATAGCGATGGAGAGTTTTTAATGAGCAACGATGGGTTATCAGTTTTCTAAATGATAGCCAAATGTATTTGATTGGAATAAAAAAAAAAAAAATATATTTATTAAATGACGCAATAACATGGAATTAGGTTACCATTGGTTCCCGCACAAGGCTGAGCCTGAATCGGAATCAGATTCTATTCCACTCGTAGCTGGTTAAAGTTAGATTTTTTTAAGAGATGCGTGTCACGTGGCTCTCATTACAAATAATTATGAAGCAAGAATAACTTAAATACTTAGCCGCATCACATCTGTCGGGGACATCAGTTAGGGCTGGCGCGGCGGCAGATTGTGCGGAGAACACCAAAAGGCGCAAATATGCCGGTCTAGATAGAGCCTACATATTTGAGCCTTTTGGAGTGGAGACCCTGGGTCCGTGGGGTACCGGGGCTCACCGCGTTTTCAAAATTCTTTCCGGGCGTCTGTTCGAAGCGACGCGTGATCCAAAGGCTGGTTCATATCTGGCTCAACGTATCAGCATTGCCATTCAACGTGGCAATGCAGCCAGCATGTTGGAAACGCTTCCTACTGGTAGTGATTTGGATCAGTTGAGCTATCTATAGGTCGTTTGTAACGGTCTTTAGATGGCTCAACTGTTTCATATGTATTTTGTATATTTTGTAATGTAATATAATTATGTAAAAAAAAAAAAAAACTTAAATACTAATCCTACTAATATTATAAATGCGAAAGTCTGTGTGTGTGTATGTTTGTTACCACGTATCTCCGTGACGACTTAACCGATTGTGATGAAATTTAGAACGTATAAGCTTAAATACTGGTGTAGCACATAGACTACTTTTAATCCCGGAAAAATGTTATGTGCGCAATGCCAGTGCTCTCATACGGTGAAGGAAAACATCGTGAGGAAACCGGCATGTCCAAGAACTAAAAACTCGAAAGACATGTGCCATCCGCCAATCCGCATTGGGTCCGCGTGGTGGATTAAGACCCAATCACTCTCGCCTGAGAGTAGGCCAGTGTCCCAGCAGTGGGAACATTAGAAGGCTGTCATGATGATGATGATGAATCCCGGAAAAAATACTGTTCCTGTGGGATATAAAAACTCGTATGCACATAAGGGTGTCATAATCTTAGCCTTCTTTTGCAATAATATCTTACTCTTTGATTTTGGTTACAGGATTCAGGATTCTTGAAACGATAACTTTTTTTAGAAGTTTTTTTTTTATACAACTAAAGTGGCAACCAAGCGTACGGCCCACAAGATGGTAAGCGGTTACCGCAACCTATGGGCGCTTGCAATACCAGAGGTATCACTCACGGGTTGCCACCTTGAGACGTTAGATGGAAAGTCTCATGTGCCTGTAATTTCACCGGAAACCATACCCTTCGAACCGGAGCACAGCAATGCGAGTTCATTGGTATTATTTTCATTCTTTCCCAAGATTCGCACCATCTGTCTCAATCGTAAGTAACCCAAGGACTCGGTTAGTCTCGGTTCAACGTTTTTATCGCAATGCTCGCGTGTCCTGATTAATTGCAAAAAGAAAGGCAATTGGTGCCGGCGCCTGCGCTTTGAAGCCGGCCACGTCAATTGGAAGAATTAGTCGCTTCCTCCCAGCTGTTGCTTGTAAACAAAAACAAACTTTTATAATGCAATGATTCGACCTTAATGGGAAGGGCTTATCATCATCATTTCTTAGTTTCTTAGTAAGTGAGTGATTATTTTAAGATTGTAATTAGCTCTTTTCGCCTGACATACAGGATTACCTAGTTCAGGCTCAAGTGTTATGTTTACCTATGTCTAAGTTTTTGCATTTGTTATCCTGTTGTACCTTGTTAAAATTGAATTAACTATTTATTATTTATTTATTATCATCATCATGATAGCCTTCTTATGTTCCCACGGCTGGGACACTGGCCTACTCTCCAGTAAGAGTGATTGGGTCTTGATCCACCAATCCAAATCCAATGCGGGTTGGTGGATGGCACATGTCTTTCGAATTTTTAGTTCTTGGACATGCCGGTTGCCTCACGATGTTTTCCTTCACCGTATGAGAGCACTGGCATTGCGCACATAAATTTTTCGTAGCGAAAAATCCATAGGTACACGACCGGACGACCTGAGGAACGGAAGGCGGGGTCACTACCACTAGACCACCAGTGCTCTATTATATTAAGGCAAGGGCTTATATTGTAACCAATTCCTTCTTTGGGTTTTGCCTTTTGTCATTAATTCTTCTTCTTCGTTACACTCTTGACAGAGCGGTCGTGGTCGTCACTTCAGGGGGAGCTGTGGCTCGCTTCACAATTCGACGCCACTCATCTCGAATCGCAGCTTTCCTGGTACATTCATGCAGCGGGCCACTTAATGCAGTCTTTATCTGGTCTGTCCATCTCAGAGGTGATCTGACCCGCGCTCGTGTGCCCTCCACTCTTCCCTGCACTACGAGGCATTAATATCATTGGATAATTTATTAAGCTATTCGTAATCGATCGTCGGTCGTCCGTTAGCGAGATGGGTAGACGACATAGTGAAAGTCGCGGGCCGTAAGTGGATTAGATTAGCACAGGATCGCGGTAGATGGCACAAACTAAGGGAGGCCTATACCCAGCAGTGGGTAAAGTCAGGCTGTGGATGATGATTCGTAAACAGGGAGGAGGTTCTCTCTCTCTTTCTGATGCTAACTACGCTTTTGAAGTGCCTTGCTCACTACAAAGTATGAGCCTTGGAGTTTATTTAGGCTAAATGATTTGAGTTGCTGTCGATTCGGACAAAATTTATAGGGACTCAGTGTCCCAACTTTTTTTTTTTTATACCATTTTATAAATAAAAATGAATCCAAACATAATTACAATCTAGCCTTATAAAAGACTAATCAGTAATTTGACGTTGACCTAGTTTTATAGAATAAAGTTATTGCTAAGAATGTGTCAACTAACACTCTTGATTTTAATTTATATATAAATACTGTCGATTCGGACACCATCAAATTATTGAAGCTGTTGAGTACAGTCAATTAAGCTATATAATGTGATAAAGCTAATCAAGTTGTAGTTCGCACAGCGGATCTAGGCTTCCGTGAAGTTAGCCGTTTGTGCTGCGCGAAGACAATTTAGTTTGAAAAAGCTCCATTGCGCATCGAAACGGCTAATTTCACGACGGCCGAGATCCGTTGTGAGAACTATACTTTGCGAGCTTGTGGGATCGGGATCTACTCACCCCAGACAAGCCGCACGTCAAAATCAAAATCTTGAATGAATTAATGATTTATTTATTTGCTTAAATATAGGTATTTCTACAATAGATAAGGCTAAGAATATAGTTACATTGTGGGTAACTATATCACTATATTCGACCAACTCGTCGTGTAAACATTTAATTAATTATTGTCCTACATACCTATAAAATATGTACTGATCTATTATAAAGTAGTTTTAAGTATAAGTGAGCGATTTTAGATTCAATTTTAAATTTACATAATAATTTTACAATAGCTATAATACTTGACATCAATGCGACAACCAAATTAGTCTCTAGCCTTCAATTTGTTTTAGTTTCATGGTACTTGACTCAAGTTGACTCTGATTGTGCCAGAGTCATTCCAAATTAATTTATTTCTCATAAAATTGTAGAATTTGTTTTAATCTACAGATCTCTGCGTGATAATTACTATAACCTTCGCCTCAATATGTCTGCCATTGTTTGTTGACCTACAATATTCATTTATTTTAATGGTTTTTTTTTAACCTTGATGTCCTTGAACAACTGACTGTATCTTAATAATACTATAATGAAGATTTTAAGAGATCACTGCGAGCGGACTCAGATTTTTATAAAATTTTAATTGGCTGTCATTAGATTAGGTAAGATTTTTTTTTTATACAACTGAAGTGGCAACCAAGCGTACGGCCCACAAGATGGTAAGCGGTTACCGCAGCCTATGGACGCTTGCAATTCCAGAGGATCCCTCGCGGGTTGACCTTGAGGTTGACCTTGAGGCTAAGATCGAAAGCCTCATGTGCCAGTAATTTCACCGGAAACCATACCCTTCACACCGGAACACAGCAATGCGAGCATTACTGCTTGGCGGCAGAAATAGGTATGGTGGTAGTCCTTCCCCGGACGAGCTCTATCACAAAAAACTCTACTACTCTAGTAAGTAAGTTGATCAAACCTCTTATCTTATTAATTTGCATAAGTTGCCACATCAAATTCTTTGGTTTAAATGTAAAGAACAAGAACAAAATGTTTGCTTTGAGAATCTTTTAATATTTTAAAAAGCTAAATGTATCAAGTAGGTATCTGAGATTACCTGTGCAAAAATACCTCAGACGTTTCAAAAATACTTTAAATTCCAATGTAGATAATTTGCATCTACCGCTTCCAATCAAAATACTTCAGTAGTCAGAATTCTTTAATCGGTATTCCTTTAATAAAACCACCGCTTTTAATAATTATCATTTAATGGAGATAAGAAACAAGAAATAATACCTAATTATACAATGTATGAGAGAATACAAAACCCGTAACTATCATTAGAATCATTATGTAGTAGATGGGTAGTAAGTACCTGCTAAATTGATTCTTGACCTTATAAGGCTACAATGCTGTCCAGATACCAGAGATTTCGATCGATGGATTGAATTCTATACCGACAAAAAGTTACCTTGATGTTTTTTGTTTAATCTATTGTCTACTTAATTCTTGGCTATAAGTATTTGTACCTACGTACGTTGTACTTATAAGTAAGTTTTTATCTGAGTAAGGACCTTCAACATTTTTTTATTTTAGAATATTTATATTAACCAAAGTAATCAAAGACATTGCAGACATTGTACGTTTTTGTTTGATCTCGGGAATACTTACAATAAGCACCTAAACAAACAGTTCTAAGTCCATTAAAACCGATTATTTATTTCAATAGAATCACAAGGATCACTTTGAAACGTCTTAAAAACTAGGAAAAATTACACCAGTTCCAACGCGCCCATGCCGTAAAAGAACTGGCAACAACACCAGCTGGGTTCCTATCGCTGTTTTGGCATGACCCTTGCTATTGTTATGGATGCCGAGTAGAGTTGGAGCACATTCGTCCCAATACACAACCTATTCAACAGATTCTGATTATGATCATTCATTGACATCACCACTAGATAAAGGTTTTTTTTTTTTTTTATACCACTAAAGTGGCAACCAAGCGTACGGCCCACTTGATGGTCAGCGGTTACCGTAGCCTATGTACACATGCAACTTCATAGATATCACTTGCGTGTTACCACCCTGAGACGTTAGATGGAAAGTCTCATGTGCCTGTAATTTCTGTTCTGTTGTGAGGTAGACTTAATTAATTAGTATAGCTGGAAGATGTTAACAATAGAAGTTCTAAGTTGACTTTCAAATCAAGAAACTCCATGCTCGAATTATGGTAATGAAAAAGTCGCCATCTTGGGAATTATTTTGATTTAAATTCTATTCTCCTAATGATCTAGGTATAATTATAGGTAATTCAGTAACTATTTACAATATCTTAGTGATATAGTTTTAGGCATTTTATTTTGGAAGAATTTCAGAATAAATAAACCAACCAAGGCTGACAAAATTAAAGGGACAAGTAAAGAAATCAACTCAGTTATAGTCAAACGTTATTAAAATAAATGATTACATAAAGAAGGTTACAATATGATTAATTATTAACATTACGATGTGCAGGCGTACAGATTTAAACAGCTTCTTACACAATGCACCTACAGAAATATTCAGAGTTCAGTGGTATTATGTTCCGATTTATTTAATGTAATTTTAAAACGATATAACTTATAACAGTGTATTGTGTATTGTGTGTAGTGTATTGACGACCGATGTGGCGCAGCGGGCGCAGGTCCGCCTGCGACGCAGAGGTTGCGGGTTCGATTCCCGCCTCGGAACAAATGTTTGTACGATCTACAAATATTTGTTCCGGGTGTTCTGGGTATTTTCTATATATAATTAAAAAATATCTATCTATGTATTGTATTGTGTTAAATATATATCAGTCATCTAGTACCCATAATACAGCTCTGTTTAACAGAAGCTTACCTTGGGGCTAGATGATGCTGTGTGGATTGTCCAGCATTATTTATTTATTTATTATTATTTATTTATTGTTGGTGTATCTAAAAAAAAATAAGGTAAATGTGTAAAGTTAAAAATATTATTAAATATTAAATCTAATACGCTTTTATTTCATCCACAACCTAAGCTGGTATTGATAATATTTTTGTCCGTTTTTTTATATTGTTTTTGTCAATGTAGACATCTAGAAATTAATGGTATTTGAAAAGTAAGCTGGCTTGTTAAGTACATGCCACTCTTAGCCATAAATTACAAACCACACTACTACGACTAATTTAAACAACGAAAGTAAATGATGGTGCAAATGCACATAATTCATTTACAAGCTCATTGTCAAGACAATACAATCAGCTTTAATTAAGAGACAAAGAGACATAGTATGATTAGGTTAGTAGGTGTGTGCTCAAGTAGATTAGGTACTATTTTATTACAGTCACGAGTTTATTTGAGATGTAAATAAATAATAAATAAATAATGCTGGACAACTGACACAGCATCATCCCCAAGTTAAGCAGAGCTTGTATTATGGACACTAGATGACTGATATACTTAATATTAATACAATACACAGGTAGATATTTTTTATTATACATAGAAAATACCCAGAAAACCCAGAACAAATATTTGTAGATCGTACAAACATTTGTTCCGAGGCGGGAATCGAACCCGTCACGTCGTCAAATGACGAGTTGCACAGGACTAACTACAAGCAGGCCCAAATAACAAATATTAAAATAACAAATATTACAATAACAAATATTAAAATGAAAAAATATTACAATAACAAATATTATAATAACAAATATTAAAATAACAAAACAAAGAGCCACGTTGAATCAAGCTTGTTAAATAAGGTAAGTCAAATAGGTGGATGTCTGTCTGCACCTACACTATGGTTTGATTTGACCAAAACTCGAAGCCTTATTCGCTATGACCAAACGCGGGCTCGTTACGATATCTACGTGGAATTGTTGTCGACAAACCACGTTTTAGGGCTAGTCCGTCTGTTTTTCAAAGTCAACCTATCGATAGCAAAACTATCGCTATTGAAACAACACAGATACGGAAAACAATTTTGCAATTTCACACCATGGCACATATAGAACAAGTTACTAAGTTACACGTTATTGGTAAGGAATCTCCTAGGTCATAGCGAATAAGCCCCCTGTAAAAAAACTGTAAGAGTAGTAAAGTTCTTTGTGATAGAGCTCGTCCGGGGAAGCACTACCACCATACCTATTTCTGTCGCCAAGCAGCTGCTCGCATTGCTGTGTTGCGGTTCGAAGAGTATGGTTTTCCGGTGAAATTACAGGTATACGAGACTTTACATCTAACGTCTCAGGGTGGTAACACGCAAGTGATATCTATGATGTTCCATGCGTATATAGGCTACTGTAACCACTTTACATCAAGTGGGCCGTATATGTTATTGGCAGAAGAGTTAGTTGGTCGAATCCAGTTTCACAATTTTAATAGGCTACTTTACCGTCCGTCCGTCTTGGTGGGTACCACCGCAGTGTCAGATATTCTACCTCCAAGCAGTAGTGTGCAAGCTGCACTGTGTTTAGGTTTGAAGGGCACTGTAGCAAGTAAAATTACTGGGCGAAAGAGACTTAACAACAATGTCTCGGGGTGATAAGCGCAGTGCAGTGCCACGCAAACACTTAAAAACTCTAAGCTTTGGGTGGCACTGCATCTGTAATAGTCAGGCGTGGTGCTTAACATCAGGTGGGCGCTTGTGCGCCTTGATTGTCTTGTCACTTGCTGAAATAAAAAAATAAAAAAAAAACCGAAAAGCCACGAACGAAAGCCAACTAGTTTGTAATAACATCGATAAATCGTAACTCAAATATGACACAATAGCTCATTACCATCGTGTTTTACCGCCAATTTGTCTACCATTGTTTCTGATTGCTTTTATCATGGTCTTATGCTATAATTACCAATAATTATATGAACAGGTATATGCAGGTCTCTCATGGATTTGCGTGCTTGTTTACAATACTAGCTGTTAGCTTAATCTGTGCGTTTTCTATACCAAGTAATATCTATTCTGTGTCGTGCGTGTTTCATTCATGTATGAGTGCTCGTGGAAATTGTTTTGGAACTTTTTACCACTTACTCGATACAGCCAATGCATTCTCGACTCTATTTATGTATAATGTAAGTAAATTGGCAACTTTGAAAGGTCTAAGTGACTAGACAATTAAAATAATAATAAATAAATAAATAATGCTGGACAATCCACACAGCATTATCTAGCTAGCCCAAGGTAAGACAGAGCTGTATTATGGGTACTAGATGACTGATATATATTTATTACAATACAATACATAGATAGATATTTTTTATTATACATAGAAAACACCCAGAACAAATATTTGCAGATCCTACAAACATTTGTCCCAAGGCGGGAATCGAACCCGCAACCTCCGCGTCGCAGGCGGACCTTCGCCCACCGCGCCACATTGGTCGTCAAATCAATTAAACATAAATATTGGTTGTGTTATGCACCTAATTTGGTTTCCGGACGTATTTTATAATTAATTATTAAGTAGGTAAGTCATATTTTACAACAGGGAAATCTAGGTTTTCTTGTATAGACAAAAAAGGAACAAGTCTTTTTTTTTTATACTTCTAAAGTGGTAACCAAGCCGTACGGCCCACTTGATGGTCAGCGGTTACCGTAGCCTATGTACGCATGCAACATCATAGATATCACTTGCGTGTCACCCTAAGACCTTAGATGGTAAGTCTCATGTGCCTGTAATTTCACCGGAAACCATACCCTTCGAACCGGAACACAGCAATGCGAGCATTACTGCTTGGCGGCAGAAATAGGTATTAATGTAAAGTCTCAAAGGACAGAAAGAAAACAAAAAGAATGTATAGTTCTCACGACGGATCTCGGCCGTCGTGAAGTTAGCCGTTTCGATGCGCAATGTTGCTTTTTCAAACTAAATTGTCTTTGCGCATTACAAACGGCTAACTTCACGGAAGCCTAGATCCGCTGTGCGAACTATAAATGCATATAAGTTACATACTATTTTCAGAATCAATCGTATTTATCTATGAGTAACTTTACATTAATTAATTAATAAGAGCACTGGTGGTCTAGTGGTAGTGACCCCGCCTTCCAATCCTAAGGTCGTGGGTTCAAACCCGGTCGTGCACCTATGGATTTTTCTGTTTCCAAAAATTTATGTGCGCAATGCCAGTGCTCTCATACGGTGAAGGAAAACATCGTGAGGAAACCGGCATGTCCAAGAACTAAAAATTCGAAAGACATGTGCCATCCACCAATCCGCATTGGGTCCGCGTGGTGGATTAAGACCTAATCACTCTCGCCTGAGAGTAGGCCAGTGTCCCAACAGTGGGAACATTAGAAGGCTGTCATGATGAACTTTACATTACTTGTATTATCTTATTCACAGAAAAGTAAAAGTAAGTTATTACTATATATATATATATATATTATATACTTACCTTATGTTGGTTTAACCACATTTAGTGAGTTTTAAGAAACTGTCAAACCTAAGAAGTACATGCTCATTATAGTTAATTAGTTACCACTTACCAATATTCAAGTTATAGTAATATACAGGGTCATTCATTATCAACCTGACAAACTTAAGGGATAGGTTCCATCCACACATAAAAAAAAAAAAAATATGTACCTATAATTTTCTTTTTTTAATGTATATTTTGTCTTAAAAATCCCAAGTAAACAAAAAAAATCGATAACGTTTTTTTCGCTCAATTATTATTTATCATTGTTGGGAATCAAGTTAAGCGACGTAATAATGAAATATTCGAGTGTGCGCGCCCCGTAGCGGGTCAAGGACACGCGCAGGACAAGGACGCTCGGGTTATTGACCCGCGGTTCATTGACGCGCGGGTCACTGACACGTGCCGAGCGCTGCCTTTTCGATTTCTAACAAGGATAACTAATTATTAAGCAGAATTACGATTTTTTTTTTAAATATTAAAAAAAAAATCGTTTAGAAAAAAAAAAGTACAAGTATTTTTTTTATGTGTGGAACCTACCTATTAAGTTTGTCAGGTTGATAATGAATGACCTTATATATGTCTTGTTACAGACAGACAGCATGATGCAATCATGATCTCACAACTTGCACAATATCACGTAAACACACTGTTTTTGTTGTTCGATTATTATGTTCCAAGTAATATGTAATGAAATCGATTTTTTTATAGCAATGTATTTTAAGATAAAAAAAACAGACGAAAAATCTCTAGTACTATTCCGCTTAACTTTTAAAATAATGAGGTCACACAGTTACCACAGTTAACCTCAAAAGAAAAATATCTATATTAAAAATACAAAAAAATATCTATATTAAAAATATAGATATTTTTCTTTTGTAATGGATTTCCGCAAAATAACGCCTGAATCTATCAACTATCAATTATCAATGTATTTCTTATTACCGTGTTAAACTCCTAGTTTACTCTAAGTTTAGACAGTCACAAGGCTTTATAAGTATGCTATATAAATATTTTTTTATTCTGGACAATCCACACAGCATCATCTAGCCCCAAGGTAAGCTGCTGTTAAACAGAGCTGTGTTATGGGTACTAGATGACTGATACATACTTAATACAATACAATACATAGATAGATATTTTTTATTATATATAGAAAATACAGAGTGGAGCCCTGACACAGCGAGCCGGCGTCGTGGCAGACCACGTAGAAGGTGGCGCGATGAGATCGACACATATGACAAAGCCTGGCGAACAACTGCCCAGGATCGCAAATCCTGGAGGTATGGGAGGGAGGCCTTTGCCCAACACTGGGATCCAGTAGGCTAACAGTATCAGTATCAGTATAGAAAATACCCAGAACACCCGGAACAAATATTTGTAGGTCGTTCAAACATTTGACCCGAGGCGGGAATCGAACCCGCAACCTCCGCGTAGCAGGCGGACCTGCGCCCGCTGCGCCACATCGCTTGTCAAGTAACTAACGTATAAACCTTTAAAAGCGTAAGCGTAAAGTAAAGTAACGTTCTTGTAAAGATATGGCGCGGCGGGTGAAGGTCGATGCGCGTTCGATTCCCGCATTGGGACAAATGCTTATACGATCTGCTAATATTTGTCCTGGGTATTTCTATGTTTAATAAAAAAATATAGTTATATGTATGTATATTGTATCAGTAATCTAGTACCCATAACACAAGCTCTGTTTAGCTTGGGGCTAGATTTTAACTTTTTTTTTTTTTTTTTTTTCTTGATGATGAGATGATGCTGCCCAGTATTTTTTTATTTATCTATGTAAAGATGATTTAACCCTGTTCTATCGAGCACATAAACATTTCTTTATCAGCTGTATTTAATTAACAAATGATAATTTCTGAATCAATCACACATCTCTCGGGACTAAAGTGTTATCATTCCGTCGTAAAATGTTATGACTCTGTTTCTTGTTCAAGAGTACATCGACTGTTTGTACTTGACACTTGCTTGTAATCTTATGCCTGGGGTAATTCTACTACATAGGTTTTCCTAGCCCAGGCCTAGTCACACCCCGGTCACTCTCTATAAAATGTATGAAGCGAACAGGTCGCAATCACCACACGCATAGCTTGTCTACGTAAACAGTGCTTTTGTATGTGTAAGTGTCATGGTTGTCCCCACCCAACTATAGCAAGAGCGAGAAGTTTACTTTCGCTCGCTTTGGCATGCGCGCGCTTGGACCTACACACACACAAAATCAAAATAAACGCATGCCTTAGCCCTTAGCTTCAGTGCCGGCAAACTTGCGACCGGGTGAGGTAAGTAATATCGGTGGGAGGTAGGGAGTGGCCATTTACGTAGTACTAATATCTGTTCTGTGACATAATATAATTTTTACTCTTAATTAGTTATTAATCCCTTGATATTGTATTATAATTAAATATTGTAATATATTTTTTTGGATATACTAAGCCTCTTATTCATCGATATTATAAGCTTCTGTTAGCTAATGTGTCTTTTAACCCTATCACCGTCTTTGTTATTGTTTACAAGGAAACTGGAGGGCGATTCTCGTGCCATAGATAAATGGTCACATATGATATATCATCAAACTGTCAAAAATGTATAGAAATTTTGAAAGTTTTGACGATATATTTATATCACATGTGACATTTATCTATGGCATGAGAATCGCCCTCCTTTACTTAGTTAGCCGCTAAAATGGTGCTATCTTAAACAGTCCTAGACTTCTGTTTGTACTAAGAATCTTTATTACGCCCTAGATTCTAGCAGGCAGATAGTAAGTTTTATGTCTCGACAATATTTGCATATGCAATTTGCACTGGTGGTCTAGTGGTAGTGAACCCGCCGTCCGATCCTAAGGTCGTGGGTTCAAATCCGGTCGTGCACCAATGGATTTTTCGCTACGAAAAATTTATGCAATAAATAAGTAAATAAAATAAAATCTGTTTATTTCGAGTAACTTTTTTGACTCAATGCCAGTGCTCACATACGGTGAAGGAAAACATCGTGAGGAAACCGGCATGTCCAAGAACTAAAAATTCGAAAGACATGTGCCATCCGCCAATCCGCTTTGGGTCAGCGTGGTGGATCAAGACCCAATCACTCTCGCCTGAGAGTAGGCCAGTGTCCCAGCAGTGGGAACATTAAAAGGCTGTTATGATGAATTTTTGCATTTACAAAGAATTATACTAACAGCTTGAAATGCTTTAAAACATGAAAATAATCTAGGTACAAAAAAAGTAAATTATTATGAGTCAGTAGCTAACTCTGGTGATGGAGTCAATAGGCCGCCCTTAGGCCTCCGTCACGGTGCGTAGTACTAATATCTGTTCTGTGGTCATAGCCACAATAATGATGGAATTTCAACTTGTTTGTTTTGTACCTTTTTTAATTTAAAAGGACCAAGACTGTTTCTGCGTTTCTATAATATATTATACAAGCATCCGTTGGAAGCGTGAGTTATATTTTTACCAAAAAATATGCTACTACTATTGAAGTGGCAACCAAGCGTACGGCCCACAAGATGGTAAGCGGTTACCGCAGTCTATGGACGCTTGCAATACCAGAGGTATCACTCGCGGGTTGCCACCTTGAGGCTAAGATCGAAAGACTCATGTGCCAGTAATTTCACCGGAAACCATACCCTTCACACCGGAACACAGCAATGCGAGCATTACTGCTTGGCGGCAGAAATAGGTATGGTGGTAGTCCTTCCCCGGACGAGCTCTATGCCTAACCTAACTAACCTAAACGTTTTGGATGGGTGACCTCAATTTTTATCACTTCTGTGCTTCAGAGGGCACATGTTGGTCTCGGCTATAGTAGTAAGGCCATGACCGGGGCCTCCAAGCAGCCTATACCGTACGCAAAATATTTCACTACGTGCGTAGTTTCATTTCACATAGCGGTCACAAAGTCGCAAGTAACCGGTATTATCTATGTAGTTTTGTGTTAAAATGTTCCTTAAACTGTTAGTTAATTAAATAAATAAATAATGCTGGACAATCCACACAGCATAATCTAGCCCTAAGGTAAGCTGCTGTTAAACAGAGCTGTATTATGGGTACTAGATAACTGATATATATTCAATACAATACAATACATAGATAGATATTTTTTATTATATATAGAAAATACCTAGAACACCCGGAACAAATATTTGTAGATCGTACAAACATTTGTTCCGAGGCGGGAATCGAACCCGTAACCTCTGCGTCGCAGGCGGACCTGCGCCCGCTGCGCCACATCGGTTATCAAATCGACGTGTGTCAATCTTAATATATTTTTTTATTTATTTTTTATTTATCGTACCAAACAAACTTACATAACAAAGTAACTTATAACTAACACTAAAAAACCACTGAGGTTTGAGCAAGTGTTAGGGGAGTTTACATCTAGTTTAGGTAAATGTTTAATTAAATTGATAATAATAAGATAAATGCACCTTATTTTAATCTAGGCAGGCAACTTACCATTCACATTCATTATTGTATCGGACCCAAATAGCCAGCAACCTACCTACTTACAGACAGATACTTTAATATTAAGTATTTTATAATCTAGTGAAATGGAACCAGCATAAAATACGGTATACTGAATGCCTGAAACCTGGAGAAATAAAAGGAGTATCTTCACTTTGGGCCTAAAAGTATACAGCGAAAGAAATTACAGGACTAAAAAGTGTGCATATCGCGACGCGGAAGAGGAAGCGCGCCGTGTCACTCCACCCTGTTAAAAAAAAATACCGGTACGTGAAAACACCCGTTTTTAAAATGAATGATATAGTTCACGATAGTTTTAATAGTAATAAAAAATGGATTACAAACTGCAAGAAAAATGGGAAAACGTGTTGGAAAACACAAAATGAATATTATTCAGTACAGTACAGATAATTCACTAAATTATAATTATATTTCTCAATGAAATATCTTCAAAACAACGTTGCACACTATTCACACACTTATTATAACTCACTCGAAATAATCTCTGAGTCAACTCACGAAATATTCTAAACAGTGCATTCAGTGTACCAAAAGTACATTCACACTAGTGAAGTGAGTCAAAGCTAAACTAAGGTAAGTTTACACAATCTTACTACTATTATATGAGTAAGATTGGAATCGGCCAAACTCGATTAGGCACTATTCTCCGAATAAGTCGTTGTTTGACAGTTTACTCGTATTTGATTTACTGTTATAGCATAGATGAGTTGACTAAAGAGCCATAAAAACGTACGTGTGAAACCGCGAGGCACAGCTAGTATGCTATGCAGCGACATTACCAAGAGACTGAACGACCCGTGTTCTAGTTACGAAAATGAGATGGTAGCCTTAGGACGTATGTAAGATGTTCTAAAAATTTCAAAGGATAACCTACATTTCTTTGACTGTTTGGAACATTCAAAAGGACGTTGGACGAAGTAGAGCATTCATTATACACAAGTAAGTTTGTATGGTATGATGAGTCAGTGAGCCAACTATGGGGACGGAATTAATTGGCTGATAAATTAAATACTTTTAAAAACATTACCTACTTAATTGTAAACGGTCTTAGAATGAGGAGGGTTGGCCTTTTAAGGATTTATTTTAATAAAATAGAGGAATTTCCCTCTTCAAACGTATTATGACCTAAAGAAACTAATATAAATGAGATGGTACAATAACTCATTCACTTTATTTAATTAATAATGTTATCTACAGTAGGTATTTTTGTTGTTTCTCTATCATACAAGTGTGTCACACCACACTAGACTTTTATGTGCGAAAACATATTATTGGTGTTTAGTTATTTAAGTTGTTTAATATTTAGTTTTTTATACTGTTTGTTTTCCGAACCAAAAAAAATAAATAAATGAATGAATAAAGCAATAAATAAATTCAACGAAATGAAATGAATTTCAGTTCTGGTTAATTTAGGCTGTAAAGTGTTTCTCAGACGGTAGGTAAGTAAGACAGTAAGTAACGTAAAAATTTTACATTTATAAATGACTTTTGGAAGGAGTGCAAGGAAAGTAAGTAAACGCTTTCGGTATGCCACATACCATACCGTTTTAATTTAAGCTAAGCTTTCTTGATCTCGAAACTTCACAATGAAAGCAATTTAATCCAAAGATAATCCAATAAATTGCTTGCTAATATTGACAGCAAACCATTAACCGTGAAACGTATTGCACTGACAATAACTGTCACTTTCCCATGTCAACTGTACTAACTTACTATGTGGTACTGACTGGCCCAAATTCGAGGTCAAGTGTAAACAGTTTCCTTTTTAAATACAGCTACTGATCGATTGGAATTAGGTTTTAATGGTTTGATAATAAGGTTTAGATAAGTTTGGAGCTCCTTTGCCTGGTTTCGTTAAAACCGGGCCGGAAATAGATTACATTGTTTAGTACTGAGATAGGCTTTCGCGTGCCTTAAAAGAGGTCGAACATTCTAGAAAAGTAGGTACTTAGGTCCTTATGTTCTTGACGGCCCTGTTATCTATTAAGCCCAAGCTAGGTCGCACATTCTATTCCTACATTATAGAACAGAATAAAAATATCCTTTGGAGCGTTCATTTTAGTTTGCATCAGTTCTTTAATCAGGTTTTTTTCAGACAAATTGTCAAAATCGACAGTCGAAGTAGGACGAAAAAATTTTTTTTATATTAAATATATACAATTAAACGTATACAATGTGGGGCTAAAGCAGATTTTTTTTATCTGGGAACTTCCGCAGGACGAATATGGCATAAATATAAACAGACATGATATTTTTTTTTAATTCGGGGTAAAACCTACATATTTGAGCCTTTTGGAGTGGAGACCCTGAATCCGCGGGGTACCGGGGCTCACCGCGTTTTCAAAATTCTTTCCGGGTGTCTGGTCGAAGCGACGCGTGATCCAAAGGCTGGTTCATATCTGGCTCAACGTATCAGCATTGCCATTTAACGCGGCAATGCAGCCAGCATGTTGGGAACGCTTCCGTCTGCTAGTGATTTGGATCAGTTGAGCGTCGAGCAACACGTCTGCCGGAGAACAAGTCGATGGTCCTGAGGATGTCCCGTGGAGGGATGAAACACGTGTCGATATATTTCTTTTGAGGTTAACTGTGGTAACTGTGTGACTTCATCAGTTAAAAGGTTAAGCGAAATAGTACTAGAGATTTTTCGTCTGTTTTTATCTTAATCATTTGTAGACAAAACCAGGGGCAGTACTATCAACAGATGCTCAATTAAGACTCAACTTTAAAAATCGGTTAGATAACCGGCCGGTATGTACATTCTACCTTTGCTATACAAATATAAGCACTATCACAATGGAACAAAGTCTAATCAAGTGCGCATACGCATTAGGTTATGACATAACTGACTTTCTTCAGTGTCGAATAGAAACTTGAGTTTTGTATAATGTTTGTAATTTAATATCTTGCATGTGTTATAATATTATATTAATTTTGTGTGTATAAGTAGTATATTTTGTATAATTTATAAGCAAAAAACAAGTATACATAATGTAATTAATTAATTAATTACAAGGTACCCCTACAAGTGAAGGCTAAGAAAACATTCTTAAATTTTTACAAACTTAATTATTTTTGTAATAAGTGCATTTTTAATTAGCACCAGCGTGTTGGGAATGCACTGTCTGCCACTGTTCTGGATTATTTAAGCTATCTATGGATCGTTTGTAATGGTCTTTAGATTGGGTATACGTAGTTGTTATGTCTTGATCCAATCACTCTAGTTTGAAAGTAGTACCTACTATTAAAAGTGTAGGTATAGGTACTTTCAATACTTAGTAAGTGCTATATGCCTATCATCATCATGACAGCCTTTTAATGTTCCCACTGCTGGGACACTGGCCTACTCTACAGCGAGAGTAATTGGGTTTTAATCAACCACGCGGACCCAATGCGGATTGGTGGATGGCACATATATGTCTATCGAATTTTTAACTCTTGACAAAAAAAAATTCATTGGTGCACGACCGCATTCGAACCGACGACCTTAGGATCGGAAGGCGGGGTCACTACCACTAGACCACCGGTGCTCCTCCTAATATTGAATGAAAAGTAGGTATTAAAATGTCTCACTCGTTTGGTATTTAGAAGGAATAATAATAAATAATAATAAATATTAAATAATAATAGAATGTCTAGACGAAATAAATAAATAAAAATATAACAGTATCTTAGATAAATAAACAAACACAAATTGACTCAAACGACTATTAGGTGTTATATTCGCATCATTAGTGAAAAATTCAAAATACCTAGGTTTACAAAAATATTCTAGATTTGAATCTTATTTAAATTAAATTTATTTATCAGCATTGACCCACAGATAAAATTATACCTAACATTAAAGAATTGATCGATATGATAAGCATCAAGCACTTTTCACATGCACCAGGTCCGTCTAATTCTAACTTCAACTTGAACGTGTACAAGCGTGGCACCGATGTTTTATGGTCTATGCACCAATTTAGTCAGTTTAGTAATTTTAGTTAGTAGGGTTTATAATTATAGATTTAACTAACTACTGAGAGCATAACTAAAATTTTATCTCCAAAAAATCGCCTCAAGCGGAACTTGAACACGCTTCCAGCTTGATAAGCGGAGGCTCTGCCAGTTGAGCCACTGAGTCTTGATTTAGTAAGTGACAGATCGCACTTCTAATTTTCGCTGATAACTCCAGTCTGACCAAGTAATTTTTTGGTACAATATAAAACTTTATAATTTTATGTATCTAACAACCTATTTTTTTTTATCTTATAATCTTACGGGATTAAAGTTGGTAGGAATTTTATAAAGTAATTCGTCATGCTCATGACATTATTTTATCAAATTATTGGCTCTTACATATAAAGGTCTGACAGTTTTCTCACAATGTTTAATCGCATTTTTTATATAACCGTATTGCGCATATATTTTTAGTGTCGTTTAGTCAAACACAGCGTCCGTGTGCATGTGAAATTGATTTTACGTGTCGATGAAGGCCATTGCAAATGTCAGCTACAGGTGCATTCCTAGATCAAGTTATGAGCTGGTGAGACCTGATTTCTACCTACGGCTAAGGTGGGAGTGACTTGGTATTTAATGTGTGCTATCATTCTTAAGCTGACACATAGCAAGGGTCATGCCAAAAAAAACGATAGGAACACAGCCGGTGATGTTGCCAGTTCTTTTACGGCATAGGCGAGTTGGAACTGGCGGTAATTTTCCTAGCTTCTAAGCCGTTTCAAGTGATCCTTGTGATTTTCCAGAGTAAAGCACTTTTGTTTTGAACTAAATACTAAACTTTGTGCATACTTACATAGAGTTGACTTTGTATTGACGAAATAACGCAAACATTTGAGCAAAAGCCAAGTGTACGGGCTATAGCGTAAAGTATTTTTTTAAAAAATTTTTGAAGACAGATGTGGCTCATCGGGCGCAGGTCCGCCTGCGACGCGGAGGTTGCGGGTTCGATTCCCGCCTCGGGTCAAATGTTTGTACGATATACAAATATTTGTTCCGGGTGTTCTGGGTATTTTCTAAATATAATAAAAAATATCTATCTATGTATTGTATTGTAATAAGTATATGTCAGTCTTCTAGTACCCATAACACAGCTCTGTTTAACAGCAGCTTACCTTGGGGCTAGATGATACTGTGTGGAATGTCCAGAATTTTTTTTTAGCGTTATTTTTCATTCATCATTTGTTTTGCCTTTTGAAAAATGTTTTTTTGTAGAGTCCGTCTTACGAGGCCACTTTATTATCATGTTTTTATATATTTACTTGTATTTAGTTACTGCCCTTGTCATTTTTGTAGCGAAAGGGAGCCAAATATGTGCTTGGTGAGCTCACCTCACCTCACATCGATTCATACATGATTTTTAGAGTGACCACTACTTGTGAGTAATTTTAGGACATTCGCTAATATTAAATAATGCTCTTTCACGTTCAATGTCATATTAGGGAATAATACAATTTATTTCAATTGTTTTTCCCGTTTTGTATATAAATTTGTATAAATATATCAGGCCTAAAACTTTTACTAATGATTTAGATGAGTAATATATTAGAGACACGTCATAAATAAATCAAAATGTTTTTTTCTTTGATAGTTTTTTAATCTATTTTACTTTATCATGATCTACCTTTTAATGTTTCCAATGCTGTCACTCTCGGTAGAGAGTGATTGATCATTAAGTTCTAATTAGTCAGTGACCAATAGCCAATCCATTGAGCTGGCCCAATGCGGACTTGTAGAAAATGGACCGGACAGTCACATTATTTATTACTAGTGTACAAGTTTAGTGCCTACTACTTTGCCTGCATCCCCAAGAAATTATACCATAAAGTAGTAATAAACCTGCGGCGATGTTGCAGTGACTCACCTCACTCACAAGCCTACTGTATTCTGTGTCTTCACTTGCACCGTGAGAAATGAGAGACATGCTAATTGTGATTGATTGGTAACATCCGCTAGTACTGATCGATGATACATCGTAATTAAATGTTTTGCACTGGTCTGGATAAACTTGTGTTTCTGGTGTAAGTACAATGTTATTATGGAGTATGTTTCCATATACTTGAAATCACACATGTTTCCCGTAAGGTAGAAACCAGGGATTTTCACTTGTTATGACCCTGAGATACTTATTTTCTTTATTCACTCTCACCGCATTCTTCATACGCTGATTGTACTCTTGAGCTGGCTTTTCTCTAAAAACGTCTTAGGTTTGATCATACGCCTAATTCTTCCCCTCCATCTGTACTGTACCATTCACGCTAGCTTTATCTATTTTGTCAATCTTCCATTCATCCACTTTGCTTATTTTTCTTTATTCTTTATTGTACACACACACATGATAACATTTATAAAAATTAAAAAAAAGGACATGTACACAGGCGAGCTTAGCCCTAAAAAGAGTGCTCTTCCAGCAAACCCAAGTGGTGAAAGATGATTTTTATAGAAGTGGGTAGGTTTATACATAGTTATTATAAACTGGAATTACATAAATACAAAAAAATTACAACTAAATATCTAACTACTTAAGCTTATTGTGCAATATTCATTCACGAATTTGAAAGAAGTGTTAATAATACGCGTGGCATGTGGACGATTTCGGAAAGGGCGGGTAGATCGTAGTAATACTACACCTTGGACACTAGTAGATAGTTTCAACAGTTACTGTCACCATAGGATATCGTATTCGTATCGTACTTCGTATTGTCACGCAGTTATCATATACACATAACCTGACCTCAGACTGGAACACTGAAATTTTGATTTTTTTATATTCATGTGACATATAATTTGAAATAATCTATGTCACCATAATTTTATTACGTTTATTTGCATGCCAAAAACTGTGGTAGGACATAAATGGACTTATAGAATTTTAAGACCTGATTGTTTTACATAATGTTCATGCAAATAAATAATATTTCATTTTATTTATATCACATAATCTGATACACAAATAGCACTAAAGTTTAATGCTATCACCAAGGCCTAAAACAATTGGCGTGCTTCATCGAACTAAAATCGGCAAATGTGTCAAAGGATTATAATAGCTGTTTTGTCAACTAACACGTGACATGACATTCGAGTACTTACAAAAGCTGGATTTAGTACTAAGCCGGCTTTGTACACTTTAATGTCTTCTTGGAAAGGTCAAAGAATGTACTGAACAAAGTAAAGTTTATTAATACCTGACGCCAGCTACTTGAAAAACCAGCAATTTAACTTTATGTTGTGTTTTTACTAAAATGTCTTGTTCCAAGGTCTAACGACACTAGTGTAGGTGTCTGGCTGCGTTGCAGATACCCAGCATCTTATCAACAGGTCAAGGTGTCAAAAATTGCACCTGCTTAGTATTCAGTCTTTAAATTTTAAATTGACTCACCATTCACCAGCTAACAGTTGTCTGGAGTCGTTTGAATTATTCATAGCGGACCAATTCACCTAATATTATTAGATCTACGAGCATAGGTATCATTAAACGATAACAGATCAGTTTAGAGATAGATTAAAAAAAACCGCTACTTATAGATGTTTACAAAATCAATAAAATGTTTTAAATGCATTGTAAAACTGGAAAAATGGACATTCTAAATGGAAATACGGAATGACCTTATAGTTTAAACAATTCGCGTCCATGAATTATAGATTATTGCAAAACTCAAAAAACTGTAGCATCTAAATATATATAAAATCTTTACGTTTACTGACTGACGCCGTAAGACTTAAAGATCTGAAATTTGCATGGTGTGTTCCTTTCAATAAGCAGCAGAAAGATCAAGTTTTTATGAAAACTTAACGCGAACAAAGTCGCGGGAAGTTTCACTAGTAATTCAAAAGGTCGTAGTGGTTTCTTACTTCTATTTGACCCAATAAATAAAGGTAATTTAATCGAACAGAAACTGGATAACCCTCCTATAAGAACTTAGAAGTATTGACTTACAAATTTACTATGTACCAGCTAACAAAACTATGAAAGTTACCGCCAGTATTAACTTAAAAGTGAAAGCATTTTCTTAACGGCTGGCTGCTTACACTTCGATTTAAGTTTATTTTCAAATAAAATATTTGTTTAGCTGCGCAGGACCGTCGATAATCGATGCTAGTGTAAAAAATTGTTTGTACACGCTGTTTCGCATGGCCGTGTGTTTTGAAAGATTAGAATTTCAAGCCTATTTCAAATCAGTAATATAGGTGCAACAGTTTAATATAATCGGCCTACAGAAGACACCACATACAAACAGATTTGTTAGTCTCCTACAGCTGTTGTAGATTTTTCATATAGTTTTCGTTATAATGTCATGCTCGATGTATCTCATTTATAACGTCGATATCCGACAGGACAGTTAAATAGCCACCTAATTGCTCTGTTTGATTCTGACGCATTGTTTTATTGTATTGGATATCCGCATGCTTTACTATGGCTCTACTTAGCTTGTTCTTAGAATCATTTATCTAGTTTGTCATCAACTTCTTCGTTTAAATATCAAAAGCGTATCTATCTTAAAATATTATCTGATTCATAGTTTCTAGCAAGTATATTTCAATGACAAAACATTCCCATGACACTGAGTACATTACTGAGATGTATTGTATGTCTTGAATATTAATTTTGGAGGCACGTCCAAGGTTAAGCCCTATATTGCTCAAATTTTAATTATAATTTTGTTTTTACAGGAAATTTGGATCAGTCTTTGGACTATGAGTAAAACTGACACATTTTAATTCTTAATTCAAAATTCAAGCACTCCTAAATATGGCTCTCATTTTCACGTAGGAAGTCACGATGCGCAACACAATTAGCGTTGCACATGTCTTCTTGTCTAGCTTCGAATATATTTGGCAAAACTACTTACAGCTTTAGAGTACCCGCTTCCGGCGCTGCCATCTGACGAGTTGCTCAACCTCCTCTCGCTGTTGGACGCCGGTGGCGACCACGCCGAACCACTGTCTGAGGGCATTTCGTCACATCCACTGTCTCACATCATAACTGGACGGTACACTAGCACAACACTATAACTTCACTAGAGGCGCGGTCCATGTTCGAGTCCCATTTACCTGAGGACAAAAGATACAAATATGAAGGGTATCTGATGACATTTTGCGATAAAGCAAAGGGTTCTGTTTGACGCATGATTTTACCGAACTTCGATGAATTAACCTTTAACTTGAACAAATGTTTCGATGTCCAGTTCGAATCTCCACAGCAGGTATAGCTGGTTTCTTTCTGTAAATTATAGGTTCGGATGATCTTTTTTTATCACTATCTCTCGAACAGAGCCAGGTAGCTCGAATATTGCGTTAGATGGAGATAGCACAATGTCGTATTTCGCTGATTGCGAATGTACTAGAGAAATGTTTTATCAAACAGATAATGTCTGATAATGCCCGTAATACAAAGCTTGTGAAACTAATTCGTCGTATAACTCGAAACACAATTGCAGTTAAAGTAGGCAGTCAACACAAAAACAACTATTTCGTAATGGTGCTTGAGGTAGCTAATTTTCGCATGGACATAACAATGGGATCCGCTAATTACCTGAACACTGAACGCGCAATTTCCAACAGTAACACTATAACAATAAAGTTTACAATCGCTCGGGTATTGAGGAATAGCCGTGGTTGTAACGCACGTCCGTTCGGGCAGAGACCGCGGTCGACACTGCCTTTGCCTGCCTGCCTTCACTTCACTCCGCTTCCCGTCGCGCGTCATACAAAATATCATTTCTTAATCGATAACCAGTTGTATTTTGCACAAGATTTTTTATTATGTTTTGTGTCGTTTTTGTCTGATTTTGTTTTACTTTTATTGCTGTCACTGTGTTTTATGTCATGTTGTAATTTGAACGGATTTTAACGATAAACAATGAAAATAACTTTGACGGCGACAATATTGTTTTTTTACGATTCAGTATATTTTAAAGTTTGTTTATGTCTTATCCAATTAGGCCAAAAAAGTCTCAACTTAAAACGTAGTATTTATGTTTATTCATTTACTATGTACATGTAATTTCTACAAAATATATTATAGCCGTGTAGGTATCAAACGATTGATATATCGATAATGTCATTGTTTTCTAAATAATTCAATGAATGAATAGCTATTGATAATAGTCTTTACTGCCGCTTTCTTTCACTTCTCATGAATTTACTACCGAACCATTTATCACCTTTCTATCATCGGACATCATCAAAAATTCAACACACCATGTGCTACATACAACGTATCTGTGATCTAAGAGCAAGTTTAAACTCGCCGTGATCAATTACCCATTCATGTGACATGGTGATCCCTATAATACAATACCGTAACAAGGAAGAAACAATAGTACTATCGCACGTTGCTTTCACTATAAATAATTGAACAAAAACTGAGGTATAAAAGGGATATTGGAACATATAGCCAGCTGATTAGTCTATGTTGCAATGGCTAAACAACTCTGACACTAATTATTGCATCTGAATCATGATAATCCTCATACCTCATTACATATTGTAATTACTGGCACATGAGGCTTTCGATCTTAGCCTCAAGGTGGCAACCCGCGAGTGATAACTCTGGTATTGCAAGCGTCCATAGGCTGCGGTAACCGCTTACCATCTTGTGGGCCGTACGCTTGGTTGCCACTTCATTTGTATAAAAAAAAAACCTATTTCTGCCGCCAAGCATTAATGCTCGCATTGCTGTGTTCCGGTTCGAAGGGTATGGTTTCCGGTGAAATTACAGGCACATGAGACTTACCATCTAACGTCTCAGGGTGGTAACACGCAAGTGATATCTATGATGTTGCATGCGTACATAGGCTACGGTAACCGCTGACCTGATGGTCAAGCCAACCAAGCCAACCAAGCGTACGGCCCACTATCAAGTGGGTAACCACTAAGTAGTATAAAAAAAAATCTAGTTTTATGTAAAACTGACACGATCCGCAACTTTGCCAGCACAGACTAAAGGACACACCATATTTCTAGGATCAGCTGTTGAGGCTCTCTCTGCGTCTCTTTTCTCTCACAATGCCTTTATTATATACCAGAGACCCGTCCTGGCTTCGCACGGGAAGAGATAAAATATAGCCTATGTTATTCAGGGCAAATATAGCATTCTAATAGTGAAAGAATTTAGAAATCGGACCAGTAGTTTTTGAGCTCGTAATTCGTTTCAAACAAATATACAAATAAATGATGCTGGACAACCCACACAGCATCATCTAGCCCCAAGGTAAGCAGAGCTTGTGTTAGATGACTGATATACTTCATATCAATACAATACATAGCTAGATATTTTTTATTATACATAATAGAAAATACCCAGAACACCCAGAACAAATATTTGCAGATTATACAAACTTTTGTCCTAAGGCGGGAATCGAACCCGCAAACTCCTGCGTCGCATTCGCCCGCCGCTCCACATTGGTCGTCACTTAAAATATTTCCTCTTTATAATATTATTTAGTATAGATAGATATTGATACATTTGAAGTGACATGGGCCTTGTGATAGGCCCTCGCTAGTCGTTGTCGGTGCGCACGCGCTCCAGAGAAATGGCTGCATTGTTGTGGACGATGATGTGGCCAAACTTTTGAATCATTAAGGACATGTTTAGACATTTTCTATATTTGGCCTAAAATCAGTCGCATCTTAGTTAATAAATATTTCCAATAAAAAAAATATGTCAAGACCTAAATAATATGCCATGATTTTTATTATTTGCTATTTTGAGGACATAATAACGCGTTAGACAAATAACATAATTTTCCCAGGCAGTAGGACATTTGCAGATTTAATATAATTAACTTAATACCTGTTTATAAGTTCTATTCAGACAAAACTAATTTCAGAAATTGCATTACACCATTACCTATTAACTTCCTTCTTGAATTATAATATAGAGGAACGAAGTTTGTGTTTCATTATACTCGCTCTTTTCACTGTCATCATCATCATTTCAGCCCGGTATCACCCACTGCTGGGTATAGGCCTCCTTTCGCTTATGCCATTCTTCTCGGTCCTGTGCAGTGTACAGTCAGCAAAAATGTGGTCTACCACCCTAAGGTTGAGATTTTGAGATTCATTTCATAGATTTCACAGAAACTTTTGTCAAAAGTGATAGACCACTTTCTTTGCTGACTGTACATAGTTTAGTAAATATTATAAAGCTAACGGCACTTAATTTTCTAGGAAAAGTGGTGAGTTCTTAACTATCCTCTTAAACATTTGTAATTTGGATTATGGTCATAAGTTCACGCCGTTTGTCTTGTGAATGGACAGGGACAAAAGTGTTAAGTCACACTGTCACAGTTATCATTACATTTTATTGCATAAGTTCATATTAAATTAGATGAATCACACAGAGAATTATGTTTCGCACGTATAAATAGGCCATTAGATAATTTTAGTATGTTGAATTTAAACTTTAAATATTCAGTAGCAGAAAATCAAATGTTTTTATAAATTCGTAGCTTATACAAATATTTGAACTTATTTTTGTCTGAGATAAATAAATGCCAAGGCTACAAAATACTTGATTTTAAGTCATTAAAATTCTATACAAATTATCGACGTTATAAATATTACCTAGCCACATTGATGGAAACAAACTAGGTTCGTTCGTTCGTTCGTATGAGTCTAAACTCTGGTGACAGAGTTTCTAGGCCGCCCGAAGGCCTCTGTCATGGCCTAACAACTTTGAAAAAGCCGGGACCGACTGCTTAACGTGCCCTCCGAAGCACGGGAGCGCTCAGCTGAAATTGCCACTGGCGGTCACCCATCCAAATGATAACCCCGCGGAACAGTGCTTAACTTCGTTGATCTATTAAGATCAACTTAGCCAGCTACGTCACGGAGCTAGGTAAGTTTGCCTTATCAAAAAAATTAAGGTAGGAAACGTAATAAAAAGTAAAACCTCGACAATCTTATTTATTATGTACCTACCTACGTAGGCTACATACACAATTACACAAGAAACTCTCTAGTAGGTTTTTAAGTAGGTTTGAAAGTTTTTTTGGTTGGAAGTTTTTTGATCATCTATAAATTGACCTCTAAACCGATTGGCGAAAAATTCTTATCCCGAGAAAAGTAGGTACGGTTCCCGAGTTCCACGTAAACGAATTCGCAAGCAACAGCTTATAAAATATATAACTTTTGAATAGTTATATACGAGCAACTAGTAATAGTACATTATGGTACTAGTGTGTAACATTGGTGATTACCGCTGAGGCGCCATTGAGAGCCGAGCCGTAGGCGAGGGTCTTAAGATAGCCGAGGACGGTAATCATCAATACACACGTGTATCATACGACGTTTTTCAACACACTTGTGAATAAAATAACAAAAAAAAACTCTATAACTCACTACACTAGTGAGTTATAGCAATGAAAAAGTCATAGTAATGAAAAAGTCATAGTTTGATTATGGGTGTCATTCTATGCCTAATTGCGATGACCATAGAGCCACTTTATAAGCAAGTGTGTTGAAAAATATGTTACTTATGATTTTTTACTTAAAAAGCGAATATCCTATATACATTATACACCCTAACTTATAGTCACCCGACAACGGGACACTTTCTACAGCAGATAACGGAATCGGCGTTTCGACTACAATAGTATTTAACACCCTTAGCGCTTACACAATAGGGTTCAAGTTTGCACTTCGGGAACATAGAAAGACTAAACAGTAGCAGTAAAATTTGTATGACAATGAACGATATTTTTATCCAGCGCTTATCTGATTGTAACAACAATGTCGGTAAAAGCTTTATAATTTATAGCTGTTGCCCAGACTTCGCTCACGTCGCTCACAGCAACAGTATATTTTTTCGGTATAAAAGGTAGCCCTAAACTGTGTAAATTCATATAGGAAAACTCTGGTGACGGAGTTTATTACCTACTTAAAAAAAGCCGGGACCGACTGCTTAACGTGCTCTCCGAAGCATATTCTTTTATACCACTAAAGTGGCAACCAAGCGTACGGCCCACTTGATGTCAGCGGTTAACGTAGCCTATGTACGCATGCAACATCATAGATCACTTGCGTTTTACCACCCTGAGACGTTAGATGGAAAGTCTCATGTGCCAGTAATTTCACCGGAAACTATACTCTTCGAACCGGAACACAGCAATGCGAGCATTACTGCTTGGCGGCAGAAATTGGTATGGTGGTAGTCCTTCCCCGGACGAGCTCTATCACAAGGAACTCTACTACTCTTGAAACATGGAAGCTCTCAGTTGAAATTGCCACTGGCGATCACCTATCCAAATGATGACCAGAGTAGTATAGTTCTTTGTGACAAAGCTCGTTCGGGAAGAACTACCACTATACCTATTTCTGCCGCCAAGCAGTATAGCTTGCATTGCCGTGTTCTAGTTGAAGGGTATGGGTGAAATTACAGGCACATGATCCTTTAGATCGACGTCTCAGTGTAGCACGCGCAACTGACATGATAAACTTATTTCTGATGTTGCAAGCGTGCATAGGCTACGGTAACCGCTAACCTTTAATTGGGCTAACTTGGTTGCCACTTGAGTGTTGTAAAAAAACTTACTAAGTTTAATTTAAACTAGTATTATATTATATAGTCTGACGACAGACATGGCGCGGCGGGCGAAAGTCCGCCTGCGACGCAGGAGATTGCGGGTTCGATTCCCGCCTTGGAACAAATGTTTATACGATCTGCAAATATTTGTTCCGAGTGTTCTGGGTTGTATGTTGTTGGTATGTATAATACAAAATATCTAAGTATCTATGTGTTGTATTGTATTAAGTATATCAGTCATCTAGTACACATAACACAAGCTCTGCTTAGCTTGGGGCTAGATGATGCTGTGTGGATTGTCCAGCATTATTTATGGTGCTGTGCTAAGGTGGTGGGTGTTGATTCTGCAACACAGTTTTTAACTTTTGCAGACTCAAGGTTCAATCTGTAATCTGACTCTGTATGACTGAATAAAGGACCAATTTCATAGAGGCCTAGATCTTTGTAACACCATAGAAAATTGGAAAAAAATATAAGACTAACAGTAACAAACAATTTTATTTTTGGTAGACAAACAAAGTTCTAAAGGAAAAATGTTTGTTGTGTTGAGTTTCCTAAAACGGGAACACTCTATAACACTCTAGAGGTCCGCCATGACAGCTATAATATTAGCCAATGATCGTGACGCATCTTGACTTTGACAGCACCCAACAACCCAGTTGTTCGTTAAACCCGCCATGTTGTTTTGCATTGTGTTGCACTCCTTCACAAAGATCACAAAGAACTTACTTTAGATTATGAAAGAAGCCAAACTAAAATAAATAATCAGTGATAAATGGTTTCTTTAATGATTATCTAGTTATCTAGTTGATCTAGACCCCTACAAAAGACCAAGGCCCGGCTCCATACTACGTGAAACAACTCCTTTATCTTTATTTTATAGTCAGCTGCCGCGCGGGTGGCAATTTAAAAATAGGCTAAGAGACCGGAAAATTTTTGAAAAGCCGACCATCATAAACAAGCCAGATCATTGGTACAGGCATCCTTGAGAAGCGAATGTCAGTGGGCGACCTCCACTCTTCCTGCAGATTCCTTAAATGTCAACCGTATTCATTATTCCGATTTATGTATTATATCGATTGCATTATCACTTGGAATGTTTATTATACCCACAGATTTATATAGTAGAATGATAGAGTTCGTCGATTTGTATGAAAACGGAGAGTGTGACATTTTGCGTATTTGTATTTTACACACAAATGTATATTAGTGATGGGAAACATCTGTGCGAAAATGATCGATTTAAAAGCGTCGATAAGCACGCGGCAAACCGATTCTAGGCACTGGCACACCACACCGCCCCCGGTTGGGAGCAGACTGAGTTTTGCGGCGAGTAAAGAGGTTACTCAGCCCTTAGCCCGTTTTTACGGCACGCGAGTTACATTACATGCAATCCGTTGCGTAATCAAAAAGATCTAATTGCAGACGGCGGGAATCGATTTTGTTTTATACTTTGAAGACCAGTTTCTGACTGTGGCTTCTCTCGTGTGGTACCTAGATAAAATAGGCTACATTTCAATTAATATAGCTTTTAAGTTAAGTTAGAATATGAATGACCAAAAAGCAGTACATAATAACAAAATACTTTTATCAACTAATTAAAATCGTCTAATCGATCGATAGCTCAACTGATCCAAATGATTGAAAATTTCGTTTAGGCTTGCATGTGCAACAAGAGATATATTAGTCGAAATCGACAGACGTGTCTTCCAGGCCAAGAAAAAGTTATAATGTTGTAAATATGTACCTAACCTTGCCGGTAGCAAGCTAGATATATTAGAACAAACCACAGGCGCCAATAATAGATATTAAATCCTACTTTGGTCACATAATAGAAATGTATACGTGACTAACCTACGCAAGTTTCAATAATTTTACCTATTCATACATGTCGTAAAATTATTATAGCATATCATAAACGTAATAGAAATATGAATATCTATTCACAAATATAACGTGACGACAGAGCATTTAATTACAAAAAATATCGTTTCTGTAAGACCTATAACCCACCAGTGGGATGTTAACAGGCCATAACTTGTACAGGTCATTTTAATTTACAATAACCAAGAATTTAACAGCGCTCGTAACTTTGTAAGCCCACGCTTATTCTTATTTAAATCTAAATTAAAAACAAAGAATTCAGTATTCATTAGACGCGATAACTTTCGATTGATAAAACTAAAAGGCTACTTATGTTTTGAGTTTTAATTTAATTTGTAAATGCTTTAAACAAGCTCAGGATGAGTATTTTAAGACACCAATAAAATATAACTTGAAAACAGATTTTTAAAACGGATTAAAAGTATGTGGTTACGTTGCGGAATCGTAAATTTTATCTCGTGGCGTGTAGTCATAAAACGTGGAGATGTCCATAAACAACTCTTTGGAGAATACAATAGTGGATTTCGAAAGGTATATTAGCATGAGAATCTACGATTTGACAGTCGTGAGCAACGACGCATCTCTGAGGGCCCAGTATTCCCCCAAGACCAAGACGAAAACGGAGACGGGAATCAAAACAATTGAATAACAAAATGTTGATTTGATGGATACTTTGAAAATAAACGGTAGTCGAGCCAGAATCAACAGAACGCAAAAACAATGAAAGATAGCGCTTTTAAAAACATTGTAAAGTCCAGTAGCGACTCTAGCTAAGCGACCTAAAAAACGTGCCAAATAAAGAGCTTGCCTACATTCCTGCCGTGCCTTGACTTGCCAAACCGAATAATCACGTCGCGTTTAACCACCTTAAACGGCAGGCATATGTCCTCTTATCCGGTAACTGCAGTATCTTATGACGAAATCAGATCCACCACCAGATGGCAAACTCAACTCAACGAAGCAAGTAACGCTGATTTTATAATAACGGGATTAATCTTATAACTGAAGATGATAACAATCGAGGCAGAATTGAAACCAGATTCGCTTCCAGGAATACGAAACGAGATGAACCTATCATTCGACCGAAAAAAAGAATTCGCAAAAACGAACACAACACATGGCCTGCGCGACCTTTGGAATTCCGAGCGGATCCGATCATTAAAACGAAATAATGTACACCTAATAACGATGAGAATAGAGTTGAAGATATAGATGACGGTAGTTGCGACGTTGACGGTTCTGGAAGGAAGAAAGGTAATACAAAAAGAGAGGAATAAAATTGTAAAGCGGTACAACAACGACCTTGGGTTATACTGTAGGCCACATGCCGGCTGTTGCTCCTACGGGCCGAGGTATGTGTAGCCGGTTCTGGTTTTGTACACTTTTTGGGTCGAATGTTTTGATGGATGGATTTCGGGGCCCTCGATTTGAAGTGGTCCGAGGCTCTGGCGCATTGTTTGTAAAAGTTTATACGGTTGCAAAGACTCGCAAATATTTTGTGATCATTGTGACATTACGCGCAGCCTGTTATCGAGATACAGTTATAAGTTTTAACTGCTTTAAAAAAATCAGAACATCTCGAATTGAAATTATAGTAGGTACTTAACGAAGCGTATAATAATTTTATGGACATGCGTAAAGTGCGAATATTTTTTCGAATATCTTGCTTTTGATATTCGTGCCGCGCCTATGCCGTTCAGATCGGAATAATATGTCTGTGGACAATTATAAACTTTTACTTTTGCTGTTTATTTTTAAATATTTATGATGGGAGAAAGTTCCGGGATCGTGGGCAAAGCACGTGTAGTGAAATTTTTAAACCGATAAGTATCTTTCTATGTTCTAAACGTGAGCTAGCGTATGTCATCGTAATGGTAGGGTTAGTTCTTTATTGCGATACCAACTGCGATCGCGTGCTTTCTGTTTTCGCTTGGGAGTTCCACAGGGTCATACCGTAGGTCCACTACTATTAGATCGGCATGCAGAGTAATTTACAGTTATTGAGCGGTAGCTATTAGATACTACACAACAGTGAATTCACCTCTCACCAAAATTGTATAATTGTTGCAATTAGATATTATAATTAGAGCATGAACATAATTGATACTTGTGAGCTCTGAATGTAAAACTGTAATATGAGATAATTTGTTGATTTATGATGCTGATGAAGAGAATGGTAATATAAGGAACTGTATTTTACTTCTTAATAGCGTTATATTCTGTTATAATCAATACATTTTGGATACCCCTGGGGCACTCCTGGGGATACGAGCTCTTATAGCAATATGTTTTTTTTTATTCCGAAATGTCAGTCTAACATTGTTTCAATATTGCTTTTGAGCTTGTGGTTGTTACCCAGTGGTCATGACAAATGTAGATGACAAACAGAGATATTAGAATTCAAACAGAGTATCCGATAAAATAAGAACACCATTGAACAAGTAAGTCATTCTGCACATGCGCCATGCTGCAACTGTTTTTTCGATAAATAAATGTACGACAGACACATTTCAAATAGCTACACGAAAAGGGCGGATGGATGGCTGATGGTAAAGGTAGATAGAATGATAGATGCAACAAATGCTACCACCATATGTGAAGGTTTGCAGGATATTTTAGAGCGCTGACCCTGTATAGTTATGAGTCCTGTAGAATACATGATTTAAACAACAATAAATATTAAATCTCACACGACTAGGCTTCACATAGCTTTCGTCAAGAGCACTATTTACTATTTAGAGTAGTAGAGTTCTTTGTGATAGAACACGTCCGGGGAAGTACTACCACCATACCTATTTCTGCCGCAAAGCAGTAGTGCTCGCATTGCTGTGTTCCGGTGTGAAGGGTATGGTTTCCGGTGAAACTACTGGCACATGAGGCTTTCGAACTATGCCTCAAGGTGGCAACCCGCGAGTGATACCTCTGGTATTGCAAGCGTCCATAGGCTGCGGTAACCGCTTACCATCTTGTGGGCCGTACGCTTGGTTGCCACTTCAGTTGTATAAAAAAAGAAAACAATCTAGCAATACAAAACTACAAAGCGATTAATATTTTAGGAAATACCAACGAATCGATTTGTACTACCTCAACTCGATGCAACCCAGTATCTTTGTTTGAAATGACATACATCATCATCATCATCAACCTATTGCAGTCCACTACTGGACGTAGGTATCTCCCAAAGCGCGCCACTGAACCTACAAATGTCATACACAGACTAATAAGCATCGCACCGGCACCGCCTTCCACCAGAGACGATAAACAAAACGGCGCTGCCGGCGCCACTCTGCGACGAACTTCACACAACTCTCCGCTTTCAATCTTCTCTGTCTTTATATGTTGTATTTTATACAATTTAACAGTACCACGCTATCCCCGAACATTTCTATGCATATTTTATTTTACTATCGAACATTAATTATACACCTGTCAACATTTGTTATTATTCTCTTCACCGTAACTTGCAACACCACATTCAACAGTAGCAGCTTTAATTTCGAAAACCTGTTAAATCCGACCAATACATTAGAATCATTCAAATCCAATTTGGCTTATCCTAATACTTCATATACTAGCTTAATCAGTCCGCATAGGGCTCAAACTCCTATGATAATACCCTCAGCGGTGGTAGATATCTGGTTTAATTTACAACGCCTGACAGCCTATAATCATGATGCATTGTAGATGTAAGTACTTTAATCTTCTTAAAAACACCTCCGTTATTTTGATACCGTAATGGTAAAACAAATATAGTAAATATCGTTACGAGATAGTAAAAAATCCATCGAACTAAGGTCATAAACTATTACAGCCTTACAAATAAACGTGGTATAAAGTTATTCCTAGGAATAAACTGGGAATCCCAATGCTTATTCTTAGTTTATTCCAAGGAATAACTAAATCCACGTTTATTTCTAAGGCTGTTAGAAATCACAAGTTAAACTAGCAATGAGCAGGCCACTTAGCTCGCAAAACGAACTGGTGAATAAATATTCTAGAATGGTGACAATGAACTGAACAGCAAAGTGAAGGAAGGCTCTCCCACTTGAAAGAGTCACAGAAAGCCGGTAGATGATGGCGGCTCAAGATCCAATCTAAATTGCCATCGATAATGCCACCTCGGCACGGCGCCGGCGACTTGATGCTTCTGGTTTAGATCAGTTGAGCTATCGATATCTCTAGCAGATCTGATATAGCAGTGTGCGTCACATGGTCTAAAATAGTCATAATTTTTAATTTAGTATTTATAGTCATGATTTATGTCTTTTTAAAATTCATTACGAATTTCGTAAGTTGCATAAGATCACGTCATGTGCATACCATTTTCTGCAATATTCAACAGTTTTATTAGTATTCAGGGTACGATTACTGACGAAACTCGCTTGAAACGGGTAAATGCTCTCCTTGATGCATTCTAGTTCTTCTTCGTGATGGTAATCTAAGGCTTTTAAAGTTCGTTGTGTCACTGGTTTATTCTTGTTCACCAGGATGTAAGTCCAGAGAGATAAGACTCAGATACTCAGATCACAAAGATCTTTCCTTGTCTCGTTTTAAACCTTTATGGTAGAGAGCATTGCTCCCTTTAGCAAATGAGTTTAAAAAATTCGTGGATGCCTTTTGAACTTTGAAAGAATATGGTGGATGCTTTATGTAAAGCGTAAATAAATATTACTTATAGAACATTAAATCTCAGCCTGATAACTGGATAGTTTTAAAACCCATTTTCATTTTCTTTAATTAAGTTTAAAGGAAATAACCTTATTAATAATAAAATAAACTGTCATTTTTATCTACTCGCTAAGTTTTTCCTTGTAAGTCTCATGTCAGTGAACATAGACAATGAAAGATTTTGAAGACACATTAGCTAGCAGAGGTTTATGGTAAGATTATGGCGGCTAAGTCCGGTCACAAAAAGTAAGTTGAAATAAGAAGAAGTATGATTATGAATAAGGCCCGATTCAATAAACTAGGCTAGCCTATTTTAAAGCTCTAGAATTGTAGGCAATTTGATCAAGTTAATGACGTTAAAAATAGCTCGCCTCGAAAAAGTTCGTCGACCTTCGTCGGCCATATTTGACCATAGACTAGTAGGGTTAACAGAGCATGACCATAAACAACAAAACCCTCCCATTCGGCTATTTGTCCGTTCGTGACGCATCACCAGTTTTTATTCGCATCTACAGGTTCTTTGAATCTACGGATTCTGGTAACGATTTACGATCTTTTTACAGGTCTTCTTACGAGCAATCGTTTAATTAAATTAGACTTTTATGTTTGTCTAATTCTACTGTAATACCTGTTAGCATTGCTTATGTAAATAAACATTGCCAATATAATAAATAAATAAATAATAAATAATAAATAATGCTGGACAATCCACACAGCATCATCTAGCCCCAAGGTAAGCTGCTGTTAAACAGAGCTGTATTATGGGTACTAGATGACTGATATATATTTAATACAATACAATACATAGATAGATATTTTTTATTATACATAGAAAACACCCAGAACACCCGGAACAAATATTTGCAGATCCTACAAACATTTGTCCCAAGGCGGGGATCGAACCCGCAACCTCTGCGTCGCAGATATATAGAATATGTTTAGATACATTGTTTTCAATTCGATAGTCATCATCATTGGTCTCTACGTCTATTTCAGACGGTTTAAACAGTATCTGTATTGAGATTGCACTTTTTCTGGTGGCATTTACGACAGTGCTGCATAAGATAAGGTACCGTCTGGTAACCTTCGAAAAATATCTTTTATTTTTTTCGTCTTTAATTCATATAATGACGGGATAGTCAAGTCATTCGCCTGATGTTAAACGCCTGACAGAGTGTCACCCAAAATTTGAGTTTTAAAGTTCTTCGTGGCACTGCACTGCGCTCGTGAGCCCGAAACGTCGCCCAGTAATTTTACTTGCTACTTCAAACCTAAACCACCCTTAACACAGTCGGCAAGCTGGCCGAGGCAGAATGTCTGGCGCTGCGGTGCTACCCACCAAAACAAACTCTTGCTGAAGAGTTCTACCACCAGGTAATAGATGAATTCTCACAGATAACTAACCTAGGTACCCACATTGCTCGTATTATCATGGTTCCTTGCCAAGAAATTACAGAAATCTAATCCAAAAATATCTCTTTTTGTTTATTTTCTCTGAGATTTCTATTTACGTTATAATTGGCAATCAGTCAGATTTTCTTACCATGTTCAAGGTTCAGCTTTTCAAACGTCACACATATTCAAGCACAACACAATCTTGTTCCATATCAAGTGTCTCTGCTAACTTGAAAGTTTTGAAACAGCTGATTGGATAAATCCATGAATCCAATCAAATCCATATCAAAGCATATAATTGGAGTTCAGAAAGTTCTCGTTAACAATGCCGACAGATACTGCTGGCCACGTAGGTAGGTACAGTCACCAACAAAGGAAGATGAAAACTTTTGAGCATGTTTATTTTCAAATTAATAAAATGTTTTTAAACATTTTCCATCAGAGCACTCAAAAAATCTAACAATATTCATCAATTTATAACATTTGTTAGTAAGTTTAGTGTCAGAAAATTTTTGCAAAAATTTTTACATTTTTTATAACAGCAGTGTGGGACCACCCTGAGTAATCTTAATAAGCTAGCGACTAATAAAATTGTTGTTTATCTTGGCAAATGGCTGGAAATGTCCGCAAATAATTATTTATTCATTTGGCATATTTGCTATTTGTTCAATACAAACTAAACTTTAATAATAACAATATCATTTAACAACTTTGTAATAATACTTTCACAGAGAGCAATTGAACATTTGAGCAAGTATGTCAAGTTTAATGCCGGCAAAACAGAACACAAAAATTTAATAATAAGAAAAAATATGGGTGTGAATATTTTTCATTTTGTATTCTATTATGACTGATACGAAATCCTTATAGTTCAATCACTACATAGTATAAAACGAAGTCGCTTCCCGCTGTCTGTCCCTGTGTATGCTTACATCTTTAAAACTTAGCAACGGATTTTGATGCGGTTTCTTTAATAGATAGAGTGATTCAATAGGAAGGGTTATACGTAGTTTAAGCACCCGTGAGAAGCCGGGGCGGGTCGCTAGTTATCATTAATAATAATCCAAAACTACGAGCATAAAGTGAAGATATGTATCTTCAATTCCGAAAAAAGCTTAAACTTCTGCAGCTGACTGTACAAACGAGGAACTATGAAAAGCGAATCGGTTAGAACGTATAAGGCCCTGGTCCAACGCCTACAGGCTACAGGCCCTAACGAGGTTATGCAAGTGATAGTTTTAGAACATCTTGCAATGTAAACCTATCTTCCGCAACGCCATGGAAGAGTAGAGATGGAATTAGTAGGTAGGTTTCAAAGTGCAGCGCCGTCTGGTGTTAAGTAGATGAAACTTACAATGTAAACGAAGGATATCGCAAAAGTGGCCTAGGTCTACGTAACACCATAGAAAAATTGGAAAAAATATAAGACTAACAGTAACATACAATTTTATTTTTAAGTAGACAAACAAAAACAAAAGCACTGAAGCTAAAGGCTAAGGCACACGTTTTTTTTGATTTTGTGTAGGTCCAAGCGTGTTTACGTACACAAACCATGCATGTGGTGATGCGACGCGTTTGCTTCATACATTTTATTGAGTGTCCGGGGTGTGGTTTGGCTAGATAGAGCTGTAGATGGGTCCGTCAGTGTATATTTATTATTTTATTGACTATCTTATAGTACATTATGGTACTAGTGTGTAACATTGGTGATTACCGCTAAGGCGTCATTGAGACCCGAGCCGTGGGCGAGGGTCTTAAGATAGCCGAGGACGGTAATCATCAATACACACGTGTATCATACGACGTTTTCAACACACTTGTGAATAAAATAACAAAAAAAAACTCATAATAAAATAACAACAAAAAAAAATCTATGAAAAAGTCATAGTTTGATTATGGGTGTCATTCTGTGCCTAATTACGATGACCATAGAGCTACTTTATAAGCAAGTGTGTTGAAAAATACAAGTGCCATTATGATTTATGAGTAAATAGGTAAACTGTTGGACAAACTGTTGGACAAACTGTTGGACCACGGGTCGGGTAGCGGTGCGAGCGGTGCGGAAAAGTGCTTCCGATGAAGTAAACCTATGTCTAAGGTGAATTATGTTTACGTGTAACGTAGGACTGATTAACCATACAGGCTATCATTAGCATATTAAACATTGACAATTGAATTATATTTCTACTGAATGTTCGATGAGTCTTATGTGTAAGTTGAAATAGGTATCGGAAAGGCGTATAAACCCTGAGAAACCATAATAATGGTCATAATCCTTTAATGCTTTGTAAAGGCAGACAAATAATAATTAATTAAATTTATGACTTCCGTCGTTGAAAGCGGAATTAAATTCGGAATTTATACATTACTAGCGACATATATAGTTTTGTATTTATAACCTTTCTCTTGAATCATTATATTTATTCATGAAAACATACATATTACATAATATCTATACTAATATTATGATGAGAGAAGATTTGTATTCTTGTTTGTTACGAATAAACGTTTGCCGCATGCCGAATGAACTGTGGGCCAAGACTGCCACTGAGTGGAGCCCTGAGACAGTGAGGCGGCGTCGCGGTAGACCACGCAAGCGATGGCGAGACGAACTCAACACCTTCAGTGATCAGTGGAAGGTATTGGCGTTAGACCGCAAAGTCTGGAAAACTCAAAGGGAGGCCTTTGCCCAGCAGTGGGACAGTGCAGGCTGACAACAACAACAACAACAACAACGAATAAACTCAAAAACTACTGGTCGCATTTCAAAAATCCTTTCACCATTAGAATGCTACATTATCCCTAAGTAACATAGGCTATATTTTATTTTAGAAATAAAATAGAGAAAAGAGAGTGGCGGGAAGCTTATGTTACTAATAAAGTTTTTAAAACTACTCGTATCATGGTTATTAACATAATTTTCACTAAAAACGGGATATTAACTGCGCCGAAATATTGGGAAACATCAAAACTCACAATTCATGATGTGGTGGTATAAATAATAATTTTAAGCGGCGGGCAAAAAGTGGATGCGAAGAGCCGAAGACCGGGCTCAGTGGCGCGTATTGGGGGAGGCCTATGTCCAGCAGTGGACTAATGTGGGCTGATGATGAGTAAAAATAACAGAGCTGGTGAGAACATTGTTTGGCTGTAATATATGTTTGTTCCTATATAACTCGACAACCATTGAACCAATTTGACTTTTTAGATAGATAACGGGAGTAGAATTACATTTGTAGCGAAAAAAATACAGTTTCTGAAATCCACGCGCACTCAGCCGAGTTTGTTGTCAGATTCTTCTAGGCTGGGCGCGTGTTATTGGCGTAAATTCACATACTTTAAAAAATGATCCTTGTGATATTAATGAATAAAAATATTTTAACTTTGTCTTTGAAGTCGCGGGCATCAGCTAAAATACTGATGATGATGGTTCGAGATCCAAGATCCGGTTCCAAGTCATTCAAAAAATCAAATCAAATCAAAATCTTTATTTAATAAAAGGGTCTGATACAAAATTATTTTATACTAGCAGTCCGTCCCAGCTTCGCGCGGGTGCAATAAAACCACACCCGTGCAAAGCCGGAGCGGGTCGTAATAAAAATAGCCTATGTTACTCAGGGATAATGTAGCATTCTAATGGTGAAAGAGTTTTTAAAATCGGACCAGTACAAACAAAAGTACAAATCTTCTCTCTTTATAATATTATTGGTATAGATAGTATAGATGATATGATATTAACAAGTATTGATAATGCATTCCATGCATTATCTTCGTTACAACGTGGGACTAATGCATTAGCATGTTGACACCCACATTGTATGATATATCGTACATGATATATCGCAAGGGTCGGGTATTTGTTACAATGACGGAAGGTTAAGTAAGTGTTATTTTAAACTTATTTAAAGACCATTTACACGTTCAATAATTGCATGCAAGAATGGCAAAGGTCCGCTTGCGACCAGGAGGTTGCGGGTTCGATTCCCGCCTTGGAACAAATGTTTCTACGATCTGCATTGTTTCGGGTGTTCTGGGTATTTTCTATAATAAAAAGTATCTATAATTTTTTTGTATTTTGTATAATTTGTGTATTTCAGTGATTTAGTACCCATAACACAAGCTCTGCTTAACTTGGGGCTAGATGATGCTGTGTGGATTATAGATCATTTTTGCTTCATTTGTTCTGAAATCGATATAACAAGGCAATTATTGCATGCAATAATTGAACGCCGCTCACTCGGTCAACATGTGTAAAGATAATATATAATGGTTTGATTATCAAATTCAATATTCCACAAAACCTAACGGACTAAGCAAAGTACATGAAACTAGATCTCCACACATCTTGTATCTACCAAATGAGGTCTAATGCAACGGTACACACCCTGTGTTAGTGACCAAATGAGACCTAAAATCCTGTGTATAGTGACCAAATGAGACCTAAAATAGATAAACTACTAACTAATTGCCCATAAGAGCTGGAAACAACATGTTTTTGATGATAATAGAAGCAAAATACATTTACCGTTGTGGAAGTGCTATTAATATGTGAATATTATTGGGCTGTAATATTCCAATCTGAGAATATAAAATAATATATTTATGTATAACTGACCGAGCCTCAGTATAACCAATGTATCCTGCCCATACTCACATACGGTTCCGTAATGGCCGCTCACAATATGGGCCGCTTCAAGGAAAATATAAAGAGTCATCTAGGGCTGGCAACCCATCAACTGTACTTCTGGTGTTCTTGATGTCGCGGTAACAGCTTACCATCAAGCGGGCCGTAAGCCTGTTTGCCTCCAAATGACATAAAAAAAACACAGAGGAAAACATGCAGAAAATAACTTTTTTTTTGTCCCTAGTTTTGTCCTTTAAGTGATATCTGTCACCCAGTCAGTAATAAAAGGAGAGATAAAACTATTTCAAAACGAATATTCAAATCCGATCATTTATTGAAAATGTTTGTATAGTTCTATTAGTTATAAAAATAAAACCGCTGCATAATAATATTTTTCAACACGTACATACTAAACACAATACGTATAACAGTTTTTGCGTAAGCACAGTAGCGTTTATCTTTCCTAAATACATAATCCAAGGTGGTCCTGCTGGGAAGCATGCTTCCTAGCAGAGCCACTAGCGAAGTCGATTTTATCAGTACCTGACAAACTTACAGCAATAAACGGCATACGTACACTATGTACGTCTACATTACGTACATTCTTTTAAGATATAAATGATCTGATTCTAACGTGGTGACTCTGCTGGGAAGTACCACGCAAAAAAGGATTGTTATTGTTTTAAACTCGTGCACTCGAGCGAATGGCAACTCGATGATGTGTTATGAACTGTCACTCGATGGCTTAAGGTTTAAAATTATATTGGATGTTTTAGCGTCATTCAGAGAGAAACAAGTCCTGGCAATAAAATAGTAATATCCAGGTCATCGTATAATCAGAAACCTAACATTACTGTAAGATAACATTAGTATTATCTAACTTGACAAAGTAACGGAATTTATACTTCATCACGACAGCCTTCAAATGTTCCCACTGCTGGTACACTGGCCTACTATCAGGCGAGAGTGATTGGGTTTTAATCCACCACGCGGACCCAATGCGGATTGGTGGATGGCACATGTCTTTCGAATTTTTAGTTCTTGGACATGCCGGTTACCTCACGATGTTTTCCTTTACCGTATGAGAGCACTGGCATTGCACACATAAATTTTTCAAACAGAAAAATACATTTGTGCATGACCGGGTTTGAACCCACGACCTTAGGATCGGAAGGCGGGGTCACCACCACTAGACCACCGGTGCTCAATTTATACTTCACTGCATAGTATTAACAGAGTTGTAAATGTATGCTTCCCGCTGTCTCTATGTATGCTTAGATAAGAAAACAACGAAACGGATTTTGATGCGGTTTTTTTAATGGATAGAGTGATTCAAGGGGATGGTTAGAGCTTAAGCACGTGCGTGAAAATGTAAGACAGACAGTAACAAGTTACTTTCGCATTTATAATATTAAGCATGGATTTATGCAAAATAAGGATTAGCAATGCGACAAATCCAACATCGCAACACTTTGGAATTCTCCATGTCCCAACGTTCACATGGTCCAAACATCTTACTCAACTGAATCTCGCCATTCATGAGAACGTGAGGAAACCTGCCATTATACCTAATTAATTTGAATTCGTAAATTATAATAATGCCACTGTCGATTGCATATGGCTTGGCTTAGAGAAATTGCGTTGATGGAAACTTTTAATTATAAATATAAATAAATAATGCTGGACAATCCACACAGCATCATCTAAGCCCCAGCTAAGCCCCAAGGTAAGCTGCTGTTAAACAGAGCTGTATTATGGGTACTAGATGACTGATATATACTTAATTCAATACAATACATAGATAGATATTTTTTATTATAAAAATAGTTACCCAGAAAACCCGGAACAAATATTTGTAGATCGTACAAACATTTGACCCGAGGCGGGAATCGAACCCGCAACCTCCGCGTCGCAGGCGGACCTGCGCCCGCTGCGCCACGTCGGTCGTCAAATTATGCAGATATCAGTGGAACTTAGTGGAGCGCTCGTGACGTAGCTGGCTAAGTTGTTCTTAACAGGTCAACGAAGTTAAGCACAGTTCCGCGTGGCAATTTTAACTGAGCGCTCGTGCTTCGGAGGGCACGTTAAGGACTGGGACATACTGGTCCCGGCTTTTTCAAAGTTGTTAGGCCATGACAGAGGCCTAGAAACTCTGTCACCAGAGTTGTCCACTGACTCATACGAACTTACTTAGTGGAACATAGGGATCAGTCTAGTTTCACAGCGATCCAATCCGTAGCGAGGAAATCCGTAGAAGAAACAAGGTCACCGATATAGTTCTTAAAATTATAAATCGAAGTGGCAATGGGCAGGCCATAGAGCTCGCAGAACCGATAACCGCTGGGGAATAAAGGTTCAGGCGATCGCCAATTGGAAAATGAAGCTTAAGACGGCCCAGTATAAAACAAAGTTAGTTTTTGCCATACATAACATATGTACGCTTTTTAACTACGCAATTGCGTTCTCAGAGAACTGTGTGAGGCCACAGAAAGTGCTATCAAAATTTAATGATAGAAAGAAAGAAAGAAAATACATCTATTGACTCCCAAGAAACAAACAAAAGATTTTTTTTTAAATACATTTTAAAATAATGTATTCAATATATTTTTTTATATTTTTTTATAAAAAAAATGGTCAGCGTTTGGCTACATCTCGCCTGATGGTAAGCGTAGATGAGGCCTAGTATTAGTCACGCTTTCCCAGAAGATATAATTACAATCTAGCCTTACGTTTAGGCTAATGAGTAATTTTAAGTTGCCCTAGTTTTATAAAATAAATTAGTTGCTAAGAATGTGTTCATCGGCACTTTTCTTACTGTCTCTTTTTATTAAGGGGAAGCACTTTGTTCATGTGTTCATTATAATTATTTTTACACTTTATATTAGAATAAAAGAATAAGCAATAAAAGAACACAAAATAATAAAGCGGCATCAACAACAAATTGCTAGTTTCTGGGCTTCATCTATAATACTTATTATTATAGAGAGGAAAGATTTGTATTTTTGTTTGTTACGAATCAACTCAAAAACTACTGGTCCGATTTCAAAATTTATTTCACCATTAGAATGCTACATTATCCCTGAGTAACATAGGCTATATTTAATACTGGCAACCCGCCGTGGCTTCGCACGGGTCCGGTTTCATAGCTCCCGCGCGGATCTGGGACGGACTGCTAGTAAATAAATATAGTGATTCAAATTCAATTCAATTTAATTTTTTTTTTTTTTGGCACAGTATATGCACTTAGACTCGTCAAAACATTACAATAAACATTGATCTAATTGTCATAATACAGTCACAAAAATATTATAAAATAAACATCAAAAACAAAAAATTAAAAATTTACAATTTTTACTGTACAAAACAGTACAAACAATGAAAAAAATAAAGAAAGGAATGAACGTTGTTTGTTTGTCTAGCAAACAGTTTATAAGCAGATGTTGCCACCTACCCAACATAGAAAATACAGAATTATAATAATCGATGTCAATAAAATTACGATATAGATTTTGTCAAAATAAAATAAAAATAAAAATAATAAAGGGTAGGTTTATCAAACGTAAAATTAAAGCACCCGTGCAAAGCCGGGGCGGGTCGCTAGTGCATTATAAACATGATAATTATGTATTATGCATGACTTTGATGAATCCGCACATTAATTTGTTTACATAAACATGTACCGTGTCCACGTTTATTATGAGTGTTAATGGAAAACTAATTAGCGATACACATTGATTTATTATTATTTACATATATTTATTTTGTTTGAAAGATAAGTATTAACTTTAAGTTTGTCTGATATTTGGTGAAGATCTGATGACGATCTTCAGCGTGATGAGCAAAATAGTTCCTTAAAATGCAGTATGTGGCTCACTTTCAAAGCACACTTTACAAATTTGTGCTTGCGAGGTCTACTGTTCGGAGAACTGCTAGTAACTATGTATGTACGCTTAGACCTTTAAAACTACACAACGGAATTTTAAACGGTTTTTAGAATGAGTAAGTAGTAATTTAAGAGGAAGGTTTATAAAACCCATTTTGTCTTCCACAAAACATTATGATTGTTTATAAGCGAGCAGCTCTTACTTTGTTCTTTAAACAAAGAACGAAAGAAAATTATTTATTCACACACACACACACACACTCACACTCACACACACACACACACACTCACACACACACACACACACACACTCACACATATACCCTTACACATTAATATACACCGAATTTACTATACCTAAATATTTTTCATTTTCATGTACAATTTTGTTAGTCTGTAAGTTTCCTTATTATTTGAATGTCAACCTCCTCTTATCCTTGGCCGGGCACTGGAGACTGCGATACAGTATTATACTTCTGCAGTTTTCAGTGTTACTTTTTAGTATTTAGTACATTGTAAAATGTTCAAATAAAAATTTATTGATATTGATTGATATTCGACAGCACAAACAAAAAACAGAGAGCAGAAACAGACTGACAGGTACATCACAAAACACTTTATGTATTCTAAACGTGAAAACCTATTACTGGCTTCCTTTTTTATCATAAGATAGTACATAAAGATGTATCCGATGTTGGTTTTCCTAAGAAAAAAAAAATGAATACGAGTAAGAGTAGTACAGTTCTTTGTGATAGAGCTCGTCCGGGAAATGACTACCACCATACCTATTTCTGCCGCCAAGAAGTAATGCTCGCATTGCTGTGTTCCGGTTCGAAGGGTATGGTTTCCGGTGAAATTACAGGCACATGACCATCTAACGTTTCAGGGTGGTAACACGCAAGTGATATCTAGGATGTTGCATACGTACATAGGCTACGGTAACCGCTGACCATCAAGTGTGCCGTACGCTTGGTTACCACTTTAGTATTATAAAAAAAAATGCCGAAGCCGGGACGGGTACGCTAGTGATTAATGAAATGTCAAGAAATAAGTGATGGAAGTGGTAGGTAGCTACTAAATATATATAACGGTCAGCTTCCGCCACAGGAAGCGCCATTAAGACGGTTGACACACTACAGTTACCTTTGTTTGATTGTCGATTATTAGGTCAGTAAGCGCTTCCGTGCTTTGAAGGGCACGTTAAAGTCGGACCCGGATTTAACAATGGCGGGGCATGGCGGAGACCTATTAACTCCGTCACTAGAGTTTTTTTTTTTTTTTTTAAGATAAGATAACCGAGTTGGCCACTGACTCCATACGAAGTTACTTAGGTCAGAAAGGTTAAGATATTAATTTGTGGCACAGCGTGTGAGACCTATGGGGCGATTGTAAATTACGGTTGCAATCGATTTCATTTAGTTCAAAGAAAACTGACTTAATTTGTATGAATGTGACAGCTTATTGACAGGTTACTAATGAAATCGGATTGCTGCCAAGTCGTGTAATCGCCAAGCTGGCCCTAGATTGTATAATTCAGTTGCAATCGATCTCACTGGGTTTCAACCAAAAAGTTTTTTTTTTTCTGTGTTCATCTGCGATCAGTTTATGATGATATTACTATGAGCAGGTTTGGTGTAGGCAGTGTGGCTTGTAGAAGATTAGCTCCAGTGAACATATCTCCATTTGTTCAGTAATCATGTTCCATCTAATTCCATGATCTGTTGTCTGCGTAGTCTCTTCGGGTGTGTAGTAGTTAGCTGTGCAGCCAGGCGGTTTGGATGTAAATTTAGGCGTTCCTTGTATTTGGAAGAATAAAGTTTTATTTCTTCGGTGACTGTGTTGACTTTCAGTTCACTATGCAACTCCGAGGTCATAAGGAACCATGGGGCATTTGACAGATGTCGATGTAATTTTGCGCTCGTTGTATGTAGTTTACATTGGAGATGCAAGCTGATCCCCATAGTTGGATGCCATAGCTCCGTATTGGCTTAAGTACAGTTTTGTAGATGAGTAGCTTGTTTTCTAACGACAGTTTTGAATTTCTGCCAAGTACTTGGCAGAAATTCAACCAAAAAGTGACGTTTTTTTTATGAATATAACAGCTAACTGACAGTTCATTGATTGAAATCGCAACCGAGTTGCGTCATCACAGAACAGATATTAGTACTTCACAGAACTGCAGAAGATTTTTAATGTTGACACTGTTTCTGATAAACCAACTGGTGCACTATCGGTTTCAAAGTTGTTAGGCCATGACAGAGGCCTTCGGGCGGCCTAGAAACTTCACCAGAGTTGACCACTGACTCATACGAACGAACGAACGATCGGTTTCAAACCCAGGACCTTAAGAACTAAGACGGGGCCACCACTAGACCACCAGTGCCCTCAGCGTGTCATAATGACAACAGTACAATTGTCTCTTATTTACGGCTCTATTGTCTGTGTGTTGCAATTTGGGTAGTGGTCGATTCGACCCACATTTGTTCACCCTTGCTCTTTCCTGGTCACTTTGCGTTTAGTCAATATGGCAGCTCTATAATAGGCCTTTGCAGTGGACAGTCAGATTCAGGGAGAAATACGCGTTTTCCTACTATAAATTACAATCAGTACCCTAGCAAACTGTTGACAAAAGATCGATGAAAATATTTTTACATCGATAAATCTTCTTCTTTTATGGACTGACTGTGTTCCGGTGTGAAGGGTATGGTTTCCGGTGAAATTACTGGCACATGAGGCTTTCGATCAGCCTCAAGGTGGCCACCCGCGAGTGATACCTCTGTTATTGCAAGCGTCGATAGGCTGCGGTAACAGCTTACCGTCTTGTGGGCCGTACGCTTGGTTGCCAATTCAGTTTTATAAAAAAAAAAAAATTTGCTCCCAGCAAATGAGAATTTGATATTACTTTACTAATGCTAATTATTCCCAATTTAGAAATTGCATCAAACTCCATTCAGCTTTTGCAGCGTGATTGCACAATAAATACAGATATCTAAAATATTTATTTGTTTTACTAATCATGATTTTATGTTTCTTAATTACCCTGTCATTAATAAAGAAGACAATAAAAGACAATTTAAAAGACATTTACATGTTTAAATAATCAAAACAGTTGTTATAAATTATTGCGAATGTCTTAGGAAATACTCTAGGTCGCATTTTATCTAAAAGGTCAGTTGTTTAAAATATATTGCTTCTTTAATTAAAAAGAGCTCATTAATTTGTCAGCGATGGTGATTAAGCATTGTGCAATATTGCATAGCGCCATCCTAATAACAGAGTAAAAATTTGTAAAGTTGCATTGTGTAATATTGTATAGCGACATCCAATAATTAATTAATACAGAATATAATACATGTAAAGCGCCTCGCGACTTTGCCCGCGTCGAGTTTTTGAAGTTCATACTTCATTTTTACATGTGTCTTTTATGAGATCCTTCGTGTCGATGGTTACCTAAATGTATGTACTTATGTATTACTATCAGATTTGTCCAAATACTTGACGGCATTTTCCTCGCATAGATCTTTGAGTGCACGAGCGAGGTATTGTCTGTGGGGCTCCACAGTCACAAATAATTTGGTTGGAATATCACCATTAGACCAGCTGACTTTAGAGCCTGTATTAGTATACCCAGGTGGAATTTCTAGGAGCTGAGCATCGGGAATTTCAAAATAATAATCATAATATAATCAAAATCAATAATATAAGTAATCAATTACTGCAGAAAAGTAAACAGAACGCAAATCATAATTCTCTAATCCGCCGACAGAGGGCTGCAAAGGTTATCGGCTCGTTTATGGCTTGCCGGGAGCAAAATGTCAGCGTTGCGCAATTTCAATTTGTAACAGTGTTGATACACCTTTCACACTTGCCAGTGCCATTTGTCTGGGAGCGTTAGGGTAGGTACCCACCGAAATAGTACAGTACGAAAGAAGAGGCGCTACCACAGAGTTAAACAGAACTACACTTAAATATAGCTCTGTGGGCGCTACACATTTATCGGCACACTAGAGCGGCCCGTCCCAACATAGCACGAGTGGAATATATAACCTACTAGCTGTTACCCGCGACTTCGTACGCGTGTATCGTGCGTGTGATTTTTCATCCCTTTAGGGGATTCATTTTCAAAATTCCTTTCTTATTGACCCTCTACACCATAAGAGAAATGCACTCTCCAAAATTCATGTTTTTAGGACTTGTAATTTAGGCTGTGCGAGGATCTGTCAGTCAGTCACGCAAGCCTTTTATATATTCTGATTTCTGACTGATGTTACTCAGGGATCATGTATGTATGGTCTAATTTTTTTAAAATCGGTCCAGTAGTTTTTGAGTTTATTTGTTACAAACCTACTAAAATACAAATCTTTCCTCTTTTTATTATGAGTATTTTTTTTAATTCTATTTTTATAGATTAGGTTCGGCAGTATTTGTTGAACGGCGAGGCCGGCCTAAAGCATCACATATTCGGCTAGTGTCAATCGGATAGCAATTCTTCAGATTTTTTCACCAATTTTACGTGAATTTGTACACGATCGACTGAAGACCACTTCGATGAACAATCGCCCTTAGTACAGACCTATAAACACGACGAGAGAGCATATTTATTACAAAATATGTAATTGGCTACAGACTCCAATACTAAGAGTAGTAGAGTTCTCTGTGATAGAGCTCGTCTGGGGAAGGACTACCACCATACTTATTTCTGCCGCCGAGCAGTAATGCTCGCATTGCTGTGTTCCGGTGTGAAGGGTATGGTTTCCGGTGAAATTACTGGCACATGAGGCTTTCGATCTTAGCCTCAAAGTGGCAACCCGCGAATGATAACTCTGGTACTGCAAGCGACCATAGGCTGCGGTAACCGCTTACCATCTTGTGGGCCGTACGCCTGGTTGCCACTTCAGTTGTATAAAAAAAAAAACTCATATATGCGAACTTACTCATAACTTATACAAAATAAATACTATCTAAGACGCGTTATGACTTATTCCGTTAAGATTGAAGCAATTATAAAAAATACAACATAAAAATATGGGGGCACTGGCATTCGCGACGCAGATTCTAAAGAGCAGTAATAGTTTATAGTCTTCATTACGGGTCATTAACGCGTTATAGACCTAAAGTACCTTCAGGTACCTGTCTTCTAAACGAGGCGGAACTTGTTAAGAACTTAAAAGCCCTATTCTGATAAACGGCCATTACGCGACTGCTGTGCAATTTCAGATTGAAATGGTTCGTTTTTGTTATTTATTATTTCTTTACTAGGGTACCGCACCGGCTTCGCACGTGTGCTTGAACTATACGCACAAAGACATTAAGAATATTTTTTAAAGATTTATTTATATGTTCGAAGTATACGTATAAAACCGTCCTCTTGAATCTCATAGACGAAAACCGCATCAAAATATGTTGCGTAGATAAGCGCAGAGGGCAGACGGCGAGATAAGCGACTTTGTATTATACTCGTGCTAATTAATTAATAGTAAAGTAAAGTAAAGTAAAGTAAAGTAAAGTAAAGTAAACGTTTATTTTGACAAATTAGGACACACATTACAGGTTGAAAAATCAAAAAGTACATTGGTATATCAGTAGGTAGATACAGTAGGCAGTATTTGTTTGTAAAAAATAATGTCATAAAAAGTAATCTACTATGTAATTTGACAAACAAGGTCCGTGCTCAGCATAATGCTGCAGTAAACTGCAGCGCTGGTTTTCAGCATGGACCCGTGTTAACGCATGGACATGGCACAAGTGTTATCGCTAAAAATAAAATAGTACGTATGTATAGTTCGCACAGCGGATCTAGGCTTCCGTGAAGTTAGCCGTTTGTGATGCGCAAAGACAATTTAGTTTGAAAAAGCTCCATTGCGCATCGAAACGGCTAATATCACGACGGCCGAGATCCGCTGTGAGAACTATACTAATATTACAAGTTTATTACAAATGCGTATAATAATAAATTATGTAGAGACTAGAAGTCCGTCCCAGCTTCGCGCGGGTGCGAAGCCGGGGCGAGTCGCTAGTAATAAATATAGTGTATGTTGCTCAGTGATAATGTAGCATTATAATGGTGAAATAATTTTTAACTGGCCCAGTAGTATTTAAGTTTATTCGTGACCAACTAAAATACAAATCTTATCTCGTCATAATATTAGTAATGTATAGATGACAGAATAATAATTCATTATAATGTTAAAATTAATTATTTTATGGAAGCATCAACAGCAATAATTTCTGAACTAATTAAATTAAAACTTAAAGCAGCGTATTATGGGTTTTTTCATTACATTTACAAACGCTCCTCTCATATCATCACCACCATCAGGCGTCCACTGTTGGACATCGGCCTCCCCGAAAGAGCGTCATGACCGATCTTGAACCTAAACCATCCACCGACTTCCTAAGACTTACTGTCATCGATCCATAACACCGAACACCCTTCTTCTAATGCGGAACTCGGAACTAGACTAAAATAAGCAAAAAACAGTTACTTACGCAAACAAACACTTCACCGTATCCATTTCATCACAAGCAAAAACTATTTTAAACCGAAACTATTTGGTAGTTTTGTAAGCACATGACCTCAACAACAATATCATATTAAATTCACGTCACAGATGCTGGGTCGAGCACCCACCGTGACGCCGGACAATGGTTGGTCACCTCTGCTTAGTTTGTACTTTCGCTTGCCGCGCCTAGTCGCGGCCAATCACAGCGCGCGTTGACGTCACGTGTTCAGTCAATGTCAACATTTTTAGGGTTCTATGCAAATAAGATGAATTTAGAATGAGTAATTGTTAGTTTTTAAACTAGCTGATCCAAATGTACAGCCCAGTAATTTGATTTGTAGGCAACTTATAGAACCTTTTCCAACTAAATATACATCAAAACTTTACAGAGTCATCAAGTCAGTAATTACATAAGTAAATATGTGACAAAAACATATAATTGACGTAAAAAACAGTTAGTATGACATTATGCTACTTAATTTGAAGACTAATTAACATTAAACAAGTAATTAAACACGTAGAATATTATGTTTATTGTACACTTCCGGTCATAATAGCAAACCTTGACTTACTGTGTTAGAAAAACTTGATTTCATAACTGTACATTAGCAAAAAAGATGTACAAATACTACTATCTTAACAAATTAACTAATATACGGATGATCGTGTATGTTTGTCTGTCAGCGAGCGTGCCTGGCCTGCATACAAGGTGTCCAAAATTATGTATTTTGAAATAGACTAGCGAAGCCAAACGATGGAATTAGTACAGTTTTACACTGATCGCACACGAGCAACTGTTGCCTTAGGGTCTAGCTCTAGCTAGCTGCTGGTGCTACTTTGCCTTTATTAACTCATTTATTTTTAAGGTTCCGTACCTCAAGAGAAAAAACCTATGACTTATAGAATAATAAATAAATAAATAAAAAATGCTGGACATTCCATACAGTATCATCTATAAATAAATAAATAATGCTGGACAATCCACACAGCATCATCTAGCCCCAAGGTAAGCTGCTGTTAAACAGAGATGTGTTATGGGTACTAGAAGACTGATATATACTTATTACAATACAATACATAGATAGATATTTTTTATTATATTTAGAAAATACCCAGAACACCCGGATCAAATATTTATAGAAACATTTGTCCCGAGGCGGGAGTCGAACCCGCAACCTCTGCCTCGCAGGCCTCGTCCTCTGCGCCACATCGGTCGTCAACATTTTGTTAACCGTCTGTCAATCATAAACTTTTGGCTAGAGATATTAACTTCAAATTCATATAAAAGTAAGGATCGATGAGCTATGAATAATTCAAGCTTTTTCAACTTAATGCATTGAGCATTAAAAAAAAAGAAATTGAAACATTTTTTTTTTGTAAATGGTATAAATTGAAAACATCTGGTGTACTTTTACAGTAACCTCACAATTTTGAAATTTGGAATCTGACATTCCAAAATCTTTGCCTTTGTGACGCATTTGCCTTGGTGGAATTTTTTTTTGTAATTTTTACGTCTCTGTAATGGGTAAGAAAAGTGGCTTTTGAATTAAAAAAATAAGCTGAGCCTTAACTACAGCACGGAACCTTCAGAGTGCGAGTTAATTCGCACTATTTGTTTATTTGTTTTGTTCCGTAAAAAGATGTAGGTAGTAGAGTTCTTTGTGATAGAGCTCGTCCGGGGAAGGACTACCACCATACCTATTTCTGCCGCCAAGCAGTAATGCTCGCATTGCTGTGTTCCGGTTCGAAAGGTATGGTTTCCGGTGAAATTACAGGCACATGAGACTTTCCATCAGTCTCAGACATGTCTCAGAGTAGTAGCACGCAAGTGATATCTATGATGTTGCATGCGTACATAGGCTACGGTAACCGCTGAAAATCAAGTGGGCCGTACGCTTGGTTGCCACTTTAGTGGTATAAAAAAAAAAAGATGCTCTCAGATGCCCGGGCAACAGTTGCCGGTTGGCGTTTAGCCTTATTATATAAACAAGTTTGATGCCGTAAAACTGGATCGCATAAATTAATGCTGTCCGTGATTGTATGCCATTTCCTTCGTTTTATCTTAATCAGATCTAAGATATGTGATTTTATACGCTTTTTACTTCTCAATAGTAGTTCTAGTTTCTCGGGAAGGCTATTTTACATTCCATTGATACGATCTCATACAACTATTTGATATGTTAAATGTGTTGTTGTTATAACGTTGTTGTAAAAATAAATTGTGTTTGTTGTTGCACTTGTAGACAACATCAAAAAAAAAAAAAGGTACTACATACACATACTATGCTACCTAGTTTCTGTAACAGTTCTTACATAATGGCTCATTTACACCATACAATAATTGCATGCAAGAATTGCCTTGTTAAATTGATTTTGGAACAAAAATGTTTTAAAATGAATTTGACAAGGCAATTCTTACATGCAATTATTGTATAGTGTAAATGGTCTTTAAAGCTCATAAGATCATCACCTGTGATGTAGAGGTCAACGTACCTGTAACAAAAACAAATTAATAAGTACACTACTAACACTTTACAAAAGACAGGTATATAGTGAAAGATAAAAGGATTAAAGTATGATTTACATTGGGTCAGTACAGTAAGTTAGTATTAGTCAGTAGCTAACTATAGTGACGTCACAGAACAGTTATTAGTACTACGTACAGAACGGCCACTACCTACCTCCCACCGGTTTTACTTACCCCACCCCGGTCGCCAGTTTGCCGGTACCACACGGCACGTTTCGCCGGCACTGAAGGTTAGGCCCGAGCGCGCGCATGCCAGTGCGAGCGAAAGTGTGCTATCTTGCTCTTGTTTTAATTGGGTGGCGCTAACCATGACACTCACACATACAACGGCATCGTCTACGTACACAAACCATGAATGTGGTGATTGCGACGCGATTTGCTTCATACATTTTATTGTGTCTGGGGTGTGGTGACGTAGTTAATAGGCCGACCGAAGGCCTTCGTCGTGGCCTAACTATAACTTTTTGATAGTAACTCTGATTTACAAACACAGTTATTGTCTTAAGAAATTATCGTAAACATTAAGGACAATACATTTCGACAAACAATAGTACTTGACTAGTTGGTAAACATAGCTGGGAAAATAAATACTACAGTGCGTCAAGATAATTTACATTTGATAACAATGCATATACCCAAACATGAGTTTAAACTGAATAGGACAGTTTGGCAAGCCTTTTTATATCGGCAAGTGACGACAGAGAATAGAAATATATATCGATCAAATTGTTACAAAAAAATAATAATTTATTAAGAAAATAAAATATGTACATAATTATATTACACTAGCAGTTCATCCCAGCAATGAAACCGCACTCGTGCCAAGCCGGGGCGGGTCGCTAGTAATAAATATAACCTATGTTACTCAGGGATAATGTAGCATTCTAATGGTGAAAGAATTTTTGAAATCGAACCAGTAGTTTTTGAGTTAATTCATAACAAACAAAAATACAAACATACAAAAATTCAAATCTTTCCTCTTTATAATATTAGTATAGAAGTATAGATAACTAAATATATATGAAACAGTTGAGCCATCTAACGACCGTTACAAACGATATATAGATAGCTCAACTGATCCAAATCACTACCAGACGGAAGCGTTTCCAACATGCTGGCTGCATTGCTACGTTGAATGGCAATGCTGATAAGTTGAAAGTATCAGATGGAGTATCATTAAAAAAAAACAAAGTTCTTTGTAACACTGCGCAGCACTCATCATCTGGTGCCTTACTCTTGAATCCAATGACAATTCCGATCCAATCCAAATTTATATTTACTGACTGTCAAATTTTTATACTCATGAAAATAAAGTTGAATTTGGCGCTAGGTTTGCTGTCAAATGTACGAAATGTCATATTCCAATACTTGTCTAATACCGATCGCGTTCAAGAGTAAGTCCCAGGGGCCTTACTGATCTTGACAAATAATATTAATTTTTCATATGCAATAAGGATTTGTAAGCGAAAGTTTTAGAGCAAATAAAGTATTCTTTACAATCCTCAATCCATATTAATTACTAGAATACAAAACAAAATCTTTAGCCGCGATTATTACAACACAATAAGCTAAGCTATAATAATTAACAGGATTATGACGCAAAAGTTTACGACTAACTGTAACATATTATGCAATTAAAAAAAGTTTTAGTAGGTAGTTAATATAGCAGTAATTATAAATGTACCGGGAGATCTAGTAGAAGTTATAAAAACGCCGACTGATGCCCAAAACGTCATAAAGATTGACAGTAAAGATCATGGAACTCCCTGACCTGGAGCCTTACTCTTGATCGCGATCGGTATTGGACAATTATTGGAATATGACATTTCGTACTTTTGAGTGCAAACCAAGCGCCAAATTCAACCGTGTTTTTAAGAGTACAAAAATTTGACAGCAGAAAATAGAAATTGGTATTGGATCGGAATTGTCATTGGATTCAAGAATAAGTGGCCTTTAGGAAATTCCGAAATTGTTGGCCTTGTCGAACACAAAGCTGTCGAACCTATATTCCACGCGAACCAAGTCGTGGGCAACAGCTAGTTATAAAATAAATTATAATTATTTAATTAATAACAGTATTGTACAAAATCGCAAAGAAATTCCTTGAAATGTAGGATATATTTGTGAAATATATTATTGTAATTTTTGGATGTGCAAGGAAGTTGAAGTATCTATAGACTTCCTGTGGATGTGTGTTTTAAAAAAAAGATATTAAACTAGATTCGTGTTCTGGATAAATTAAAAGCTTTAAAAAACAAGGATACAATACTTTTTTAATGCTCGACAATCCACACAGCATCATCTAGCCCCAAGCTAAGCAGAGCTTGTGTTATGGGTACTAGATGACCGCTATATATAGAAAACAATACATAGATAGACATGCATGACACTGACCTAATCTCGGTCCAGAAAAAGTTATTGGAAAAGTTACGTAAAATACACAAATTTATTATTTTAAACAACGTGCATTGTTGATCATATAAATATATTTCTGCGCCGAACTCTTGAGTCATAAATTCATAACGGGAAGCCGAAACCACTACCGATGCGATCTGACACCGATTCCGGTAATTGAATGGCATTACAATTACACTTTATGTACATTTTGAGAGTAAACCGAATGTCACACTGCGAGCTATGCTAATTTCGCTGAAGAACACTTTGGCTAGCCTTAGAAACAAAAAAAGCCACTTATAATTTGGGTATCTTCAAAAGAAGAGTTAATCAGCATCTTCTGGGAAAGCGTGACTAATACTCGTATTAGGCCTTATCTACGCTTACTATCAGGCGAGATGTAGCCAAACGCTGACCCATTTTTTATAAAAAAAAACAGCTATGACCTGCCTCTCGATTGCGTAACTCGGTTTTGATCAGATTTCAATCAGCGAACTGTCATAAAGATGTCATATTCATACAAAATATGTCAGTTTTTTATTCATGATCATGACAGCCTTCTAATGTTCCCACTGCTGGGACACTGGCCTACTCTCAGGCGAGAGTGATTGGGTCTTAATCCACCACGCGGACCCAATGCGGATTGGTGGATGGCACATGTCTTTCGAATTTTTAGTTCTTGGACATGCCGGTTTCCTCACGATGTTTTCCTTCACCGTATGAGAGCACTGGCATTGCGCACATAAATTTTTCGAACAGAAAAATCCATTGGTGCACGACCGGGTTTGAACCCACGACCTTAGGATTGGAAGGCGGGGTCACTACCACTAGACCACCGGTGCTCTTCCACTAGACCACCGGTGCTCTTGTTTGGTTGGTTTTTTATTGAAACCAAGTAAAATCGATTGCAATCGTTTTACGCAATTGAGGGGCAGGTTTTTCAGTTTTTATGTTATACCACGAGAACAAACTATAAGCGATTGGGATGCAGGTTTTTCAGTTTTTATCATAAGAATCGACTCTCTATGCATATTTCAACCAATCCTTTCAGCCGTTCTTGCCGTCTTGCGTGATTAAGTTACAAACATCTAGAGTTAGAAACATCATTTTTTAAGAGTAGTAGAGTTCTTTGTGATAAAGCTCGTCCGGGGAAGGACTACCACCATACCTATTTCTGCCGCCGAGCATGCTCGCATTGCTATGTTCCGGTTTGAAGGGTATGGTCTCCGGCGAAATTACAGGCACATGACTTACCACCTAACGTCTCAGGGTGGTAACACGCAAGTGATATCTATGATGTTGCATGCGTACATAGGCTTCGGTAACCGCTGACCATCAAGTGGGCCGTACGTTTGCTTACCACTTTCGTTGTATAAAAAAAAACTATTCATCCATCCAAACTTTCGTGTGTGTTAGTGTGATTGAAAGCCTCCAAGCAGTGTGCAAACTATGCTGTTATAGTTTAAAGAACACTGTATAGCGGGTCAGCACTGACTTTGCTCGAATTTGTAGCACTTTGTAGTCAGCACTGACCTTTGTTACTGACTCAGTGTAAATCATACTTCAGTCTATTTCGCTCAGCAATTTCCCTTGCTACAGTGTTCTTCAAAGCTACACTCAGTAATGCTTGCACAGTAATTGCTTGCTTGGCAGAATATCTGGCACTATTGCGCGGTGCCCATCAAGATGGACACCGCCTTAGTCCTGCCACTAGATAAGCGTGAGCTAAGTTAGTTTAGCTTGCGGTGTGGCTTGCGCTTTATATAATTATTTTGTAAGTAACATTAAAGTACATGTAAGTATGTCTGTATGAATCATTAACGGGAGCACTTATGTAATCAAAATATTATGAAGTTTTTGATGTTATCAAAATATTATGACGTTCCAGAATCGAGATCATTTGGCTCTGACTTTAATTTAAGAGGGTAAGTAAGTAAGTATTTGAGTTTTTATATTTTTTCAAAAAATGTTTTTTTTTTTCGTTTACATTTCGTTACAAGGAACTAGAATTAACATATATCCAGGATTTCTTCACTATCAACATGACATGTTTTTTTTTTCGTTTACGACATATCGTTGAGATAGGAATTTGTAATATATATCCAGGAACATAGATAAATTATTATCCGTATCCAACATAAAACGTAATTGTGGTGGAAATGTACTCGATTTAAGAAATGATTTTGGTAAATATCACGTTTAGTATGGATAATTCATCCTTCGCCCCATATTAACTATTGTATGGTTATTATGACGATTAGAAAGAAGAAAGAATGAAAGAAAAATCATTTATTAACACCTAACTCACACAAAATAAAAATACACATTTCTAATCTTTAGTACACATTTCTAGTTGTTATTTTTATAAGAAAAAAATAACAACTAGATAAGTAATAAAACTAAAAATAATTAAAAATTAAATTATCCTACATAATTTGTGATGTGTGTGAGTAGGGGTCAAATGGTCCCTGACTCAGCATAAGCTACATCGCACCTGATAGGAAACGATGTAACACTGATTATGATTTTAACCGTTTTTCCTTTTGAGGCACGGATCCCTGAAAACAAAGGTACACAACATATGCAAATGATCATACTCTGACCACAACGAAACGCATATTACACAACAACTCGTCTAATTATACGCTTTCATCGGTTGCGAGCCCTATCTGATATCATCTGTCAACTTTCTATCTAGAACTTTCTACGGTGCCTGCGCTACTAGCCAAGGTCGACTATTAAAAGGTTAGCCGACTAATCTGACGCAAAACGCTCGCGTGCGAACCTGGGGCCGATTGCATACTTTTTTTATTTTTTTTATTTTATACAACTGAAGTGGCACGGCTCACAAGATGTTAAGTTGTTACCACAGCCTATGGACGCTTGCAATACCAGAGGTATCACTCGCGGGTTGCCACCTTGAGGCTAAGATCGAAAGCCTCATGTGCCAGTAATTTCACCGGAAACCATACCCTTCACACCGGAACACAGCAATGCGAGCATTACTGCTTTGCGGCAGAAATAGGTATGGTGGTAGTACTTCCCCGGACGTGTTCTATCACTATCTAGTCACCTAGCACCCATAACACAAGCTCTGCTTAGCTTGGGGCTAGATGATGCTGTGTGGATTGTCCAGTATTATTTATTTATTTATTCTATTACATTGTAGCTGTCTGGTTCCTCTAGTAGTACAAGATTTTATTAGCTTAGGGCTGATAACGCTGTGTAAAAATGTCCACAAATATTATTTACTACCACGCAAGTGAAGTACGGGCCTAAGTTAGTGCAACTTTATGGTAACCTTCAAGGTATCTTGCATAATTTCTATTGGTCAGTAGGTAACGCATAGTACATAAGATACGCATCCGCTTAGGTAACCACACATTACTCGAATACTTTTATTATGGAAATGGAGCGGTTTAAATACCATTACTTTAATGAGTTTAGTACAGTCAGCAACAGTTGATATTTTTTCGAGGATTAAAATTTTTTTGGACTTGAGATTGTGAGACGTGGAAAAACCTTCTCCTCTTTCCACGTCTCAATCCAATACCAAGTGCAAATAAATTCATCATGACAGCCTTCTAATGTTCCCACTGCTGGGACACTGGCCTACTCTCAAGAGAGAGTGATTGGGTCTTAATCCACCACGCGGACCCAATGCGGATTGGTGGATGGCACATGTCTTTCGAATTTTTAGTTCTTGGACATGCCGGTTTCCTCACGATGTTTTCCTTCACCGCATGAGCACTGGCATTGCGCACATCAATTTTTCGTAGCGAAAAATCCATTGGTGCACGACCGGATTCGAGCCTACGACCTTAGGATCGGAAGGCGGGGTCACTACCACTAGACCACCAGTATTATAAATAATAAATTATATCTTTACCGAGTCGAATGTATAGGTCTCACAACGGATCTCGGCCGTAGTGAAATTAGCCGTTTCGATGCGCAATGGAGCTTTTTCAAACTAAATTGTCTTTGCGCATCACAAACGGCTAACTTCACGGAAGCCTAGATCCGCTGTGCGAACTATACTCGTATATTGTTATCCGCCATGCGCCATTATGAATTGTTTATTTAGGTTTATTTAGAATCATCATTTAGATGCTGACTGTACAATACAAAAACGTATAAATTGAAAATTATCGGATTAAGTATCGTAACGTTTATGGATATTACGAATTAAAATTGATATCATGCTGTTATGGTTTCTATGCGCCACTAAAATCATAAGAACCATATATAATTGTATATTATATATTTTTTTAAGCATTTAAAGTACAACACCAAGCGTACGGCCCACAAGATGGTGATCGGTTACCGCAGCCTATGGGCGCTTGCAATACCAGAGGTATCACTCACGGGTTACCACCCTGAGACGTAGATCGAACGTCTCATGTGCCTGTAATTTTACCGGAAACCATACCCCTTCGGACCGGAACACAGCAATGCAAACATTACTGCTTGGCGGCAGAAATAGGTATGGTGGTAGTCCTCCCCCGGACGAGCTCTATCACAAATAACTCTACTACTCTTACAAGCACTAAGACTATATCGACCCTGGAGAATGCACCTTGGATGAAGACACCAATTCTACGACCACCTTCGATGACGAATGAGGATGCGAAGACGCAATGCCAGAACTCTTCAGAAGGAGTCCGTCTTGGTGGGTACCACCGCAGTGCATATTTATTTGCAGTAAGTAAGTTGAACACATTAAACCAAAAATTACTTTCCTAACAGGTGCCCTCCGTAACGTGGTAAATTGCCTTCCAAGTTCGTATGAGTCAGTGGCCAACTCTGGTGACAGAGTTTCTAGGCCGCCCGAAGGCCTCTGTCATGGCCTAGCAACTTTGAAAAAGCCGGGACCGACTGCTTAACGTGCCCTCAGCAAGTGGTCCATCTGTTTTCGGAGTCTGAGCCAGATTTCCAGATGGACCAAGGTAGTTGACGACCTGTAGGCAGCAGAAGAACTGCCTACAGGTCGTCAACTACCTTGGTCCACATGAGATTAACAAACCAGCGATATCCTATGCTCAATACTCAATTTATTTATTGCTCTCATATGGTTGGTACATTTACAGTTGTTATATAATTAGGTGGTAGGATCACAAACATATGAACCCTGGAGAACATGGAGATTGGCCTAAGCTCGGTACCAGGATTTGATTCGCTTACAATCTAATGCTGTAAGAATAGCTGACTTCCCGTTGTTTAATATACAAACCATTGAAATTAGCCAGTGGATCTATTTACGAGAGCTACACGTTGCGTGCGCGGGCGCAGGCAACACCCGATACTTTAATGGGTTCAAAGTTTATTTTAAACTCACCTGTCTGGGGTATTCACCTAAGGTGGGTCGCCCATCTTATTAACCAAGTGACGAGACCCGAATACTGACACAGGAATTGCAACTTTAAATCGATACCAGTTAGTTCTAGTTTGATTTATCGAATTCTTTGCGAGCAAGGAGAGCCTAAAGCCAATAGTTTGTTTACAATTGAAAAAATTCGCTAACAACCGCGCGGAAATGACGCGACTTTACTTTGACACAATTGGTTTATTTACACATCTATAAAAATATGTCTATGTCTACATCTCTTCATAAAGCTTCGCTAGATACTGACCTTTAGTGTGGAATAGTGTGTATTGATTCAAATACTTTTAAGAGAGAATGTCTGTGTGGTAGAGCTCTTCCAGACAAGTACTACCCCCAGAGGTATCACCCCAGAGATTTCCTATCTATATATCTATCACCACGATATACTTCTGTGGGTATCACATATCTTGAAATACCTGTCTGGCGCCTTCAAGTTCGATTGATCTATCTTTAGTTCTGATACCATCGTCTCCTGAAATAATCCTGAACAGCGCCTTGCATCAATGATCCTATTTTTAGCTATGATCTTGGTTACTTTGCAGACTGATAACGCCTTGCTTGATGCTATCCTTGGCTATGACGGGTGTGTTACATTAACTTTGTAGCCTGCTGCACTACGGAAAGAATTCTGACAGTTGTTGATCACATAAACTCTGTTATAAACTGATAAGACAGTGGAGCTAATAGTTTATTTCACAGAACGTCACGTAAGTATACTTCAACACAATGTAAGAAGCTTGCAGCGCCCATGCGGACATCACAGGCACCATGGTTTGCCTGCACGTCCTCAGCGCCCATACGCTTTTTCTCGTCATATTCATATTGTCTTTAGACAGTTTGAGAAGGAAATCAATGGAGGATGAGAGAGTTGAAGAGAGTTATGTGATCAACCCGCTGGTATTATTGCAGACTTTACTCCTGACAGCGCCTTCCATCCATAATATTATTTCATTTTTAGCTACTATGACGACGTCTTGTTATTGTGCAGACACCACTCTCAAAGGTAGTTCAAACTTTCAAGGGCATTGCACCGTACAGCTAAATTAAACCAAGCTTAACCGCAACAGTTGTAACAGAATACAAGCTTTTTATAGAACGAGGCATGGCACTGTTTCTCTACTGGTTTGTTGGAACTCTACCGATTTTAAACTTCGAAACTTCTTTATCATCATTATAATTATAATAATTCTTCTAGTCTTGAGCAAGAAGAACAAGGTGATTCGAAATTCCATCTGCATTTCAGTCTCGTGGATCTTCTCGCTATTTTTCGGCGTTTGGTTTTTTCATAAAGTACGTAAGTCAGTGGCCAATTCTGCTAACGGAGTTATCTAATAGGCTCCCCGAAGATCTCCGTCATGGCTTGACAACTTTGTAAAAGCCGGGACCGATTACCTATCGTGCCTATTCTCAAATTCTGACAAAGTAGCTTTTAGTTTTATGTTACGCGCATATAGCTTCGGCCGTTTTTGCAGTTTTTATCCCACAGGAACAGTATTTTTTTCCGGGATAAAAAGTAAGTAAGTTAAGTCATCTACATTCTAAATTTCATTACAATCGGTTATGTCGTCACGGAGATACGTAGTAACAATTATTCACACACACACACACACACATACTCACACCCAGGCTTTCGCATTTATAATATTAGTAGGGTATTACACTTTCATAATAAATTATCAATTTGAAGAATGGCGACCTAAAGCCGTAGAGTCAATGAACACAGCAAAAGAGCTCTAATAAATCTTCATTTATCCGGCCTACTGTAACCTACATAGAACAATCTCTACTTTATCACCCGACTCCGGCTGTTACAAATCAAAAGATCTAGTTACCGGTAATGAGTTTACTGGGTAGCATAGTGCTCGGCAAACCACTATTGTAGTTTAATTTATTGTTATATTGTGATCGCTCTATTTAAGACTTTGTGTTATTGATTTCGTACAAATTCGTATGAGTTAATGGCCAACTCTGGTGACGGAGTTAATAAGCCACTCGAAGGCTTTCATCGTGGCCTAACTTAGAAAAAGCTGGGACCGACTGCTTAAAGTGCCCTCCGAAGCACATACTCAACTGTGAACAAGCAATGTTGACTGTCACAATTATTTTTGGCGATGAGAAACAAAAAATATGCAAATTCAGAATAATTCTTATGAATAAGGCCAGCGACAAATTTGTGCGAGGTGTCGTCTGTCGGTGGTAAAATAAACCATTTCCTAACAGCAATGTGCTAATAGCATGCGCAAGCGCATGGTGCAAAATTTCAGGCACAGATATGTTATTTTATGTCATGTGCTTGAGAGTATGACTTGAAGGGAATTCACACTGACGATATGACTACCTACTAAGATTTGATTTCAAACTAAACTGGCTCTCATAAAGTGGATGTCGAATTAATTTTCACTAAAAACGGGATATTAACCATGATTTGTGAGTTTTATGCGTCGAAATATCGGGAATCAATAAAACTCACAAATCATGGTAAATATCTCGTTTTTATAGTTTTAAAAACTATGTATATTGCTGTCAAATTGTATGAAAACTGAGGTTTTATACTAAGTTTGAAGTTAAAGACTTTTAGTTATAATGGTGAAATAGCTTCTAAATGAACAGATGCGCTGGTAGTTTAGTGGTAGTGTCTTTCGATGAGTTCGAAATAGGGCATGTAACAATGGAATTACTAAAAACACTAAAAAAAATGTTCCAATAATAATAGTCATCCCTTAAAATCTTTAGAAACTCAAGTTTCTTGAGGCTGTCTAAAAAGGGTAGTACATATTAACCTCGGCCTATTCCTAGTAGCCAACCAGTCAGCTAAATGATAAGTTATGGAAAATGATCTTACTAATTCCCAGCTTGAAGCTATAGCTAGAACCATTAATTTGTCTCGTTATGTCAAAATGATAAATCAGAATCAGCAGAAAAATGGCCAGCATCTATCAAGTTACCCTCGGGCTGTTGGCCATGGTCAGTTCTGGGTGGAATGAATGAGTTCGTATCCATCACAATCTGCCCTTACACCGCTTGCCACCATTAGCTTCCTCATCCTCTGATTGTGATAGATTACGTAGTACCTTCTCGGTAGTGTTGTCAGTGTCAGTGTCAATCATAAAGTCGGATAAATTGACTAGTAAACGTCTTTTTTGGTGGGAGGTCCAAGAGGTCTTCATGGACTTATGCAACGTATGAGTAAAGACTTCCAACCCCTTTATCGTTCAAAGACACATTTTCCTTTTAAACCTTTAAACTTCATTAACTATTCGTGTTTGCTAGGATAAAAAAATCCACTAAAAACTGGCTATAGCTTAAATCGAGAGTGACAAATCTCTTCTAGGCGCGGAGTGGAACTGGCGTAAATCACCTAGCTTTAAAAACGTTTCAAAGTGAAAATAGTAACTGATTTTGTTACATAAATAAAATTTATTTCAATTCGAAATATGAGTCTATGAACATTTTTTGTTTTGATTCGTCCGCTCTAATATGGTCAATTTAGAACATTTATAAGTCTAAACTATCCGGCTATTTGAAAAACATCGTGAGGAAACCGGCATGTCCAAGAACTAAAAATTCGAAAGACATGTGCCATCCACCAATCCACATTGGGTCCGCGTGGTGGATTAAGACCCAATCACTCTCGCCTGAGAGTAGGCCAGTGTCCCAGCAGTGGGAACATTAGAAGGCTGTCATGATGATGATCCGGCTATTATAAAGCTAGCGGTAGATTTGTCGCTAGCTTCAAATTGCTGGAAACCAGACAACCCTAGTTAGATATTTTTCGTGATGGATAGATATGGACGCAAGAAGTGAAATGTGGAGCTATCGGAAACAAGTCAAAGTTGAGGAAAGTCAGCTAATACATTTCTCTGTCAGAAACGTCAAAACGGTTAGAAATAGCCATTTGCCATTAGTTTTAACTAAAGCCAGGGGCCTAACCATGAACTCTTATAGCGATTCAAATGAAGACCTAAACTAAATTGTTAAAAAAAAATGACAATGACATGATTGTCTAATTGATGTCATGGTATAAAATTTTTTGCCCCTGATTTACATTGGTTTAGTTAGTGTTTATCAATGTTGTTATGGAGAGTTAAGGAGGCCCCCATACCATGAACTCTTAGAGCGATTCAAATTAGGACCTAAACTGAATTGTCAAAAAATTTTGTACCATGACTTCAATAATTATTAATTTCATGGTACAAAATTTTTTGACAATTCAGTTTAGATCCTAATTTGAATCGCTCTAAGAGTTCATGGTAGGGGGGTCAGGAGACTTAAATCAAATCTCACGTGCCAAGGATTTTCATACCTCTCACACCCTCTCTATTGCTGTCGGCTTTCAAACCGAAGAGCACACTTGTTTTATACACTATACACGCAACACTGAGCTTAAACAGTTTGAATAATATCAGCGTTCGATTAAGACATTAGACTATTTTCACCAAACAAACGCTGGCTAAAAAATGTAGGTCATTGACTGACTCATTAACAACACAGTGGAATCTTTAATGTAAACTAGCGTAGGAGTTCAGCAAACTTACCAGCATTAGCACCCCGCTTGCTAAACAAACATACGAGCACATTGTTCTATTGTATATGTTGACTAGCTTTAGCCTGCGACTGTAGCCGCTACAGTGTAGCGGCATGGGGCAAGCTGATTTTAGTACTTCTCTAAAACTTCATCGCATTGCTTGGGAATCAATGAATTTAGTTTTAGATTCAGACATCAACGGATTCCGCATTGGTGGGATTAACCTATTTAGCTGATTATTGGCAATAGCTAAAAAGTTTCAACGATATTTCCAGAAGTAATTGCTGGTAAACGAGGGTTACATTATATACTTTGAGCCTCATCACAAAGCTTTTCTATTGGTGTATCACATAATGTTGGTACTGGATGGAAATCGAACCCAAAACCTACAACTGATAGCAGAACTGATACGTGAAGCTATTCAGATGATAATACAACTTCAAACATACAAATAAAAGCGATTTAAACTACTCAAGTTATAGGTACTAGTGTTGCGGACTCAAATACTATCTTTTCTATGCTAAAACAACTATTCGTAATGCACTGCATTGATAAGGTATATGTCAAGGCTGCGGAATGCTTCACACAAGTATTTGCAACAAACGACCCACGCCTACCTGCCACTCCTAGCTCCTCCGACATTCTACAGGTATTACCAAGTTTGTCTTTTAGAATAAAAAAAACAACGTAAGGTCATCATCATATTATTAACCAATAGACAGAATGTAAAATACAAAATATACAAAATAGTTTATTCGCAGCAAAAATGGGCAGATATTTAAATAAAAAAAATATAAAATTTAGTGTTGTAGTGAACAAATGGTACAATTTTGGTTAGTGATGCCCAGTGCACACACTAGATCTGTATCGTGGGCATCTATACGACTTATCAATTTAATATTGCTTCGTCTAGTAGCATTTAGTTAAAGAGTAAGATAAAGTATAAATAAATAATTAAGTATCTACCTGTGTGCAAACTAAAACCGCGATTGTGAAGTCGCCGGTTGAAGAGGAATATTTTTTATTATTTTTTGCTTGTCGGATAAACGCGCCAAATTAGAGAAATGCTCTACGTCCAGTGCTGGTTATACATATTATGTTTCTCTTAATTTAAGGTAACATTGAATTTAAAAATCAGAGCTCGGATGGCAAAAATGAGGTTAGTATAGAAGATTCAGAATATTTCGGTACCTAAATGTCTGAAAAATTTCATGTAATATTAACCTAATTATAATAATCATTTCTACTTAATTATATATCATTGCAATGCAACTTAACCATATGGCACAGGATTGAATGATCGGCATTTTAGTTGAATGCAAGGAGATACACGCAAAAGATAGAAGCAAAATATTGGTAATTATAGTAAAAAACACGCATGTAGCATTTTAGTAACACCTAATTATTAGAATCCGGTGCGCGACCTGAATGAGCGTATGTATCGTATCGGAACAACGGTTCAGTGAGTTTCGGTGCGATAACTAGAACTTTGGCACGGCACGCATATGATTTAAATGATGTTGGCATTATTGCGTAAACAATATTTTAAACGCTGACAAATCATATAATAAAAAGTAGTAGGTAATGTATGGAAACTATAAAAATAAATAGATTGTAAAAGTTTACAGGATCTTTCAATGAGCACGAGTGAAAGAGTCTGTTTTAATATTTGTATAACCATTTCTTGGTTTAACTAAGACTTTTGATATGTTGTTGGTATTTTATTACTTACGATGTTTGTTAGTTCCTAAATACAGTGTAAATTGTGTGCCTATCTAATAATGTTTAGAAAGTAAAATCATTTCAACTGTAAGAAAACAAAATGTCGAGTCTGGTTTCATTCAAGTAAAATTGGGTGTGCCTCAGGGCTGTATTTTAGGGCACAATACATACGTAGTTTCGAAAGTCAAAACAATGATTTATTCCGGCAGTCATGCGGTATAACGGAGTATAACAAGCGAACTAATATGCGACGTTGTTTTACGGCGTGACTCGGGCAAGGTCGCAGCGTCACGCGTTCCTTCAGTTATTCTTTGGTCTGTATTGTGAACTAATGCGATTTTACCAAGAATACGCCACAAACAATATTGTACTCTTTACATAACGATAAGAGTTTAATTTTCTAGGCAGCTATTGGTATGTATGCATTGGTATGTGGGCATTGGTATGTAGGCAAATGATGAACAGGAACTGATGTTAGAACTTAAACTTTGCGAATGAAAAATTAAATTTAGATGACGTTAAAATATGGGTTCTTAACTTTTTCAAAATTGCTTACTTCATAATTTGATCAAAACGATTGATTATGAAATTTTCTTCTGTGTAGAGCTAGACACCAATCTAACATCAGTTTCAGTTCATCATTTGCTGGTCGTCATCAGACCCTGGAGTCAGAGCTTCAGTAGAATGTGGTCAAAACTGAACGTCAAACTACCGTTTCCAGCAGAGTCGATTTCCAGAATCCCTTCAGCAAAATTTTCCAAGATCTTCTTAATCTTCTGTGATGGAAACAGCTGCATCAATTTGCACCAAACATAGCATAACCATCACCGGAACACCAGATTTAATACCATCAAAGTAACTAATTAAAATCAGAATATAGTGCGTCAAACTAGAAACGAAATGCGAATTCAAGTATATACCGGTTTCTACTTGGACCAGCCTACAATTCCAACACTAAAACCGTAATAAATAACAGAATGAATTGCAAATACGACTCTAGATTTGTCATGATCTAGTGAAGCCTTGACGACTCACTGATCTAAATATTCGATCTCATTTTTCATGCATAAATGATTTTATTGGCGTTCGGTTGTGATTTATGGAGATGAATGAAAGTATTCTTGGTTTAGGTATTTATGCAGTTGTAGAACTGAAGCGAATGTAGACAAAATAAACGGTAGTTTAAAAAACTACAAATTTTGCGTCTATTATATAATTATGATAAGTATATAGATTTGAAATGAAATGTTTATTGTTTGTAGAAGATGATTACAATGTTTATAATTATGATCAAAGTGATAAATATTGAACAGATTTTTAAGACAGTGAAATTCAAAAAGAATAAGAATATGAATAGTTTATTGTACAAAAATATAGGTACATTGTAACATAACTTAGGTTCTATCTGGTAGTTTGGGTGATAACTGGGTAGTTAAGCAAGTGACAAGGAACATAAATACTATGCAGGTAGCAAAGTAGATAGGTACCTACACTTTTTCTAAAAGTAAACGCAAAGTATAGTATCAGAATGCATTTTTTCTTAACTATTATCCCTAGTAGTCAACCCGAATGAACTTCTAATGTCATGGTTTCAAGAGTCCGTTTCCTTTGCTCACAAACTTAACGATGCTACTGCGTGCTAGGCAGTACAAAGACTCGGTGTAATGAGGACCATATCCGTATCCCAATTACCTCGTCATATTTGGCAAGTTTAAAGAAAAAACATAGAAAACTTCACTGACCCCTCTAATTATGGCGCATATGGAATGGACTTGACCGTTACAACGGCAACTTAGTTCATTGTCATACTTAGCCTCTCAATTAAGCATGTCTGCGTAAGTTTAGTTAATTAACATGAGGCGGTGGTTTTGAAGTGTGCTGATGTTAATGACGTCTGTTTCTATCGGAAAGAAGAAATATAAATGCACTATCCGTCTGCAAAAGTAAAAATAAAAAAAACTGGCATAACATAGTAGCTGCAGATGCTGGAAAGCTGGTATGTAGTTGGTTCGTTCGTTCGTTCGTATGAGTCAGTGGCCAACTCTGGTGAAAGAGTTTCTAGGCCGCCCGAAGGCCTCTGTCATGGCCTAACAACTTTGAAAAAGCCGGAACCGACTGCTTAACGTGCCCTCCGCTGGTATGTAGTTGGTAAGGAATTGATTGATTTTTACAAAGTTATGGGATAATGAAAATTTTGTCTGAGTCGACTGATGATCGACTGTCAAGTAGAACGATCAAACAACATTTTGCTGAGCTAAACAGGTCCACGTATCCATAGAACATACTAAAAATTAAAATTATCATCATCATCATGACAGCCTTCTAATGTTCCCGCTGCTGGGACACTGGCCTACTCTCTAGAGTGATTGGGTCTTAATCCACCACGCGGACCCAATGCGGATTGGTGGATGGCACATGTCTTTCGATTTATTAGTTCTTGTACATGCCGGTTTCCTCACTATGTTTTCTTTCACCGTATGAGAGCACTGACATTGCGCACATAATTTTTTCGTACCGAAAAATCCATTGGTGCACGACCGGATTTGCACCCACGACCTTAGGATCAGAAGGTGGGGTCAATACCACTAGACTGATATACACTCGAGTGATACCTCTGGTATTGCAAGCGTCCATAGGCTGCGGTAACCGCTTACCATCTTACGCTTGGTTGCCACTTCAGTTGTAATAAAAATAAAAAAAAAGTGCCAGTGCTCTCTAAAATTAAAATATCACAAAAGTTATTGCAAAGAATGTTCGCAATGAGAAAGGAACTCAAAAGCCACTCACAACACTAAACACAAATAAATCCCGTCCTATATACAAATAGCTGCAAATCTCGAATCTATAGTCATCTCATCCATCAAAGAAAGCCAACTGGATAGACCAGCCATGCGTTTTGCTGTCAAGTCCTTTCAAATTACGCACGGTAGCAATTACTGAAGCATCCAGTCATTCTGGTCTCCAAACGGGACGACACAGGAGACAGTGAGCAAATAACATTACTATTTCTATAAGGTTTCTATTTGAACCAACTACGATTACGATTAGCCTGTTGTGTCCCACTGCTGGGCAAAGGCCTCCCCTTGCTCTCCAGTCATTTCGGTTTTGAGCCAGTTGGACCCAAGCTCTATTAAAGTCTCTTTTTGGGTCTGCCACGACGCCGATTAGCTGTTTCAGGGCTCCTGAGTGGTGTTTTTTTTTAGAACCAACTACATTGTTTGAAATTACCAGAAATATGTCAATAAAATGATGAGGACTATTAGAAGCTGGCTGGTAAGTTGAACAAGCTTGTATACATTTTGGTAAGGAATAGTCTTGAGATTTAAAAAAATGCGAGACTAAGGTATTTGTAGCTGGCTCTTGGCCTGTAAGTTATTAATAAATCATGTATCGAAGACAAACTAGTTTCAATCCGATTATATCGGCTATTTTAATATGAAATTGCGCGCTTAGATTATAAATATTCATAGTTGATATTAATAGTTTCAGCTAAATTCAGTCACGGTTAGTCTGGAGTGATTAAAATAGCATGAGGAGAGATTTATAGTTATTTGTGATAAGTGAAGTGATGAATAGATAAAGAAGTAATTATAAAACTAATCACAATATGAAATACTGGTACTTCGCTCGGAAAAAAAGAGGAAAAATAATTTTATCTGTGACGAGCATTATAGAAGTAGCACTTAAATACAGAGTAAATCAAATCAAATCAAATCAAATACATTTATTGCTGTCGTATGGTACATTATGTAGTTGTTACAGAATAAGTAGTATCACACATGAACCCTGTTATTAGGGTATTGCAACATGGAGAAAGGCCGAGGTTTATGCATTCGGTATTTATATTAAAAAGTAGATAGATAGGTAAGTATGTCATGAATTGAATGATAATGTTGGTACCTAATAATAAATAAAATTGTTAGTGACAATTTTATTTATTAATATTATGGTAGGTACATCATACAAACCTAATTATTATTATAACAATCAGAAAACCATGATTAAATTTAAAAACTAAGAAATAGCACTTATTATAAACCGTGTGTATTAGCTGTACACACAAAAATGAGGTCGCTACAAAAAGGCTCCAACTCAGCATTTGCTGGGTCGCATAGCTACTCTTAGCTAAACTAAAAAGCTAAAAACTAGCTAAACTTCGTACGATTATTTTAGAGTTAATTTTCTATTGACAACATAAATAAATAAATAATGCTGGACAATCCACACAGCATCATCTAGCCCCAAGGTAAGCTGCTGTTAAACAGAGCTGTATTACGGGTACTAGATGACTGATATATATTTAATACAATACAATACATAGATAGATATTTTTTATTATATATAGAAAATACCCAGAACACCCGGAACAAATATTTGTAGATCGCACAAACATTTGTCCCGAGGCGGGAATCGAACCCGCAACCTCTGCGTCGCAGGCGGACCTACGCCCGCTGCTCCACATCGGTCGTCAATAAATCAAATATTAAAGTAAATAAGTCAAGTGAGGTGCCAACATAACAGAGCTACTAAGGTTACAATAAAATTGAATAAATCGAAGAAATAAATGAAGATATCACAGACATTTTTACTGATACATACATTAGCAAGAATGTAGTTGTTAGTGTGAAAGACTGATATCTGAAATTGCTTCAGTACATGTTTATGCGAAGTCCCAATGCAAGTTTCAATCGAATCTAAATTTCAAATCAAGTTCTGATTCTAATAAATTCTGACTGTAAATTATTCCATTGCTTACTTTGTTTAGGAATCCCATAAAAAGGTCTCTGCTACTTATCTGATACTCTTTAGTCCATAAATAGGCTTTAAACAGATGAAACAATAGTATTGAGTTAGAGAAGTTTCACTCCAAGAGTAATTGAAACTGATGCAACACAACAGTTGCCGTGGTACAGATCTTGGATAAAGCAAAGTAAGTAAGTTCGTGGTGTATTAAGACCCAATCACTCTCGCCTGAGAGTAGGCCAGTGTCCCAGCAGTGGGAACATAGGAAGGCTGTCATGATGATGATGAAGTAAGTTCGTACGAGTCAGTGGCCAACTCTGGTGACGGAGTTAATTAGCCTTGCCACTGGCGGACACCCATTCGAATTAGTATCTACGTAGACCAGTGCTTCGAAAAAGATATTTGCGCAATGTCAGTACTCTCACACGGTGAAGGAAAACATAATGAGGAAACCGGCATAAAAATTTAAAAGACATGACCCATCCACCTATTTGCATTGGGTCCGCGTGGTAGATCCAATCTCAATAACTCTCGCCCGAGAGTAGGCCAGTGCCCAGTGCGCAGTGGGAACATTCAAGGCTGTCATGATAACTCTCGCCCGAGAGTAGGCCAGTGCCCAGTGCGCAGTGGGAACATTCAAGGCTGTCATGATAACTCTCGCCCGAGAGTAGGCCAGTGCCCAGTGCGCAGTGGGAACATTCAAGGCTGTCATGATAACTCTCGCCCGAGAGTAGGCCAGTGCCCAGTGCGCAGTGGGAACATTCAAGGCTGTCATGATAACTCTCGCCCGAGAGTAGGCCAGTGCCCAGTGCGCAGTGGGAACATTCAAGGCTGTCATGATAACTCTCGCCCGAGAGTAGGCCAGTGCCCAGTGCGCAGTGGGAACATTCAAGGCTGTCATGATAACTCTCGCCCGAGAGTAGGCCAGTGCCCAGTGCACAGTGGGAACATTCAAGGCTGTCATGATAACTCTCGCCCGAGAGTAGGCCAGTGCCCAGTGCCCAGTGGGAACATCAAGGCTGTCATGATGATAACCCGTAATCACGTGATGTAGAATAGTTTCTATGATGAGGGTATTCCACCCTAGATAAGTCAGTCCAGTAACGAACGCCAGATCCGCACTATAAAGGTCGACGCACACTGGACACGCACCGTTAGAGGTGGGTATTTGGGTCGGCGCGCGCGCACGCCCGCTACAGTATGCCACCAAAACCACCCCAGTTATTGACGACAGCGATTTTACATTAATATTATTTAGATTATATTTTTTTTATACCACTAAAGTGGAAACCAAGCGTACGGCCCACTTGATGGTCAGCGGTTACCGTAGCCTATGTACGCTTGCATCATCAGAGATATCACTTGCGCGATCGAAAATCTCATGTGCCTGTAAATTTCATCGGATACGTATTATTCGAAACGCAACACAGCAAGCCGCAAGCATTACTGCTTGGCGGCAGAAATAGGTATAGTGGTAGTTCTTCCCCGGACGAGCTCATCACAAGAACTCTACTACTCTTAGAATTATGCAAAATAAACGCTTTGGGTCATAGGGTTGACCCCAAATAACTTTGACAATGTAAGCTTTTTCATATCTTTTCTTTTGCATTATTTAAACAAGACATGCTAAGAATTTAATTAAATATATTTCAAATGTTTTAAATTCTGGTAACTATTTTATTATAAAAACGTACTGATTTTAAACTAATACTCGTAATTTTAAAATTAATGTAATTGGAACTTCTGTCCGTGTTAATTAAAGTGTGTTAATTTAAGAGTAGTATATTTCTCTGTGATAGAGCTCGTCCGGGGAAGGACTACCACCATACCTATTTCTGCCGCCAAGCAGTAATGCTCGCATTGCTGTGTTCCGGTGTGAAGGGTATGGTTTCCAGTGAAATTACTGGCACATGAGGCTTTCGATCTATGCCTCAAGGTGGCAACCCGCGAGTGAGTGATACCTCTGGTATTGCAAGCGTCCATAGGCTGCGGTAACCGCTTACCATCTTGTGGGCCGTACGCTTAGTTGCCACTTCAGTTGTATAAATAAAAAAAGTAAATAAACAAATAAATAAATATTAGTTTTAAAATCGGTACGTTTTTGGGCTTTTTTTGGCAACCAATCTTTTGTCTCTCAAAGCTTTCGTTAAATCTAAATCTAGGTCATAAGATGTGGAATTGAAACTAATTACTTAGTAGTAAGGAATTTGCCACGCTTTCGTTTATGATTTGGACCACATTGCAAGTACCAGTAATCTAGGATGTTATGTGTAATGTACGTGACATCTCTGCGCTGGCGACGGAATGTTATCGATTTTATAACAACTTTGGAATGGAATACGCGAGACCCAGCCATTCCATTGTGCGTTGATGTAGGCTTGAGTGGATTCCGGCGAATATGAAATATGTTTCATAATTAACTGTACATAAATGAAGTTATTATAAACTAGCGACCCGCCTCGGCTTCGCTCGTGTGTTAACTATAAGTATATATCTTCCTTTTGAATTACTATCTATTGATGAAACCCGCATTAAAATTCATTGCGTAGTTTAAAAGATCTCAAGCGTACAACAGAGGGACAGATGGCGGGAAGCGATTTTATTTTATATGTATGTATACTAGTTAGCAGTCCGTCCCAGCTTCGCACGGGTGCAATGATACCGCACCCGTGCCAAGGCGGGGCGGGTCGCTAGTATTAAATATAGCCTATGTTACTCAGTAGGATAATGTAGCATTCTAATAGTGAAAGAAATAGGACCAGTAGCTTTTAATATAAGTATAGATGATAAAGATTAAAAGATGTTTTAGGTATCCTACCGGTGCAGAGCGAAGCAAATTATAATCAACTTTTTTTTTTTTAATACTACTAAAGTGGTAACCAAGCGTACGGTCCACTTGATGGTCAGCGGTTACCGTAGCCTATGTACGCATGCAACATCATAGATATAACTTGCGTGTTACCACCCTGAGACGTTAGATGGTAAGTCTCATGTGCCTGTAATTTCACCGGAAACCATACCCTTCGAACCGGAACACAGCAATGCGAGCATTACTGCTTGGCGGCAGAAATAGAACAATCAACTGACAGAAACGGGTGAAGATAACCAGATAAAATTGTTTTTTTCCAAAACTTTATATTGACACTCTAGCAATAAGTTGACCCAATCACAAGCTAGCACAAATTATGTTGAACTTTCGACCCTATCGTAAGATATGAATTGCAAGAACTCACCATTGATATAAATCTTTCATTCCAATGACATCTGAAACAGAAAATATCAAATTAGCGTCTCCATACTTAACCAATAAATTTCGCAAATACGTCCAATAAAATGCTAAATCAGGTTACGCTTCTCGTGTCTCGTTCTAATTTATTCGGTAATCAATCGAAGCCGACATTGAAATATGGAAAGTGCGAGGTCGTAGCAACACTTCAATCTAAGCTGAGCTAGTGGATGCACGCGACTTTGCATGCGCATCTAAAATTCATGGACAGGTGTACTACAGGTTTGATGGAATGTAGATTGAAACAGTGGAGGCAGAATCAACATAATTTGTGATGAACTGCCGATAGATTGCAAATATACTTCGCATTATGCTTGTAGATGCAAGATTAAAATGTCTGGATCTTGCTTTGTAAAGCTTTATAAGTCTGGGGGCTTTTTTACAATCTTACCGAGATTTAATTGAAACCAAAAGTTTTGAGAGTTACGCTTGAAGTCAAAGTCAAATTCAAAGTATTATTTATTATTGTTCGAAATACATTTTTTTTTCTATTCACTATAGGCTTGCGCTTGACCACTATCTCGCCTGATGTTAAGTGCTTGCCTAAGAGCACCCTATTCACTCGTGACTTGAAGACACCCAGGTTATAAGTATCGGGAAACACAGACTCTATTTCTTCAAATAGATAGTGGTTAATTATTATTATTAGAGTAACAATGTATTTTACCTTTGTCAAGGAATGCAATAATGAAATTATAGATAAAATACTTAACCAAAAAATTTCAATAATACTTACTTGAGGAGAGAAAACTGTACTGTGGTCCGATAAACAAAATACATGAATTATTATTACCAAAATATTGGTCTGTACTAAAACGCTTACTTTTACAATTGGTATCAGTGGCAGAACGGAAATAAATAATTCTATATGAAGTGTTTCAGTACCCGTTGTGGAAAGACCTCAGAGAGAATTGATTCCACGTCTACGACAATAATTCTGTGACGACTATGGTTTAAATAAAAGGTATTCTAGGTATCATCATATGAAATTGTTTGTAAAGAATGCAAAACAACTAAGAAGTCATAGTATTTCATACAGTAACAATGGATATTGACTTAGAGGCGCGTCGGATAGTTTTCGTGGCGAAAATATTTACCACACTCAACGACAATAGCCGCTGAAGACCCTATCACTCCTGCTCTAGAGTAGGCCAGTGGTCTTAGCAGTGGGAACATTAGACGGTCATGATGTACAGACTTTTCACTCCAATTACATTAAAATTCTCTGTGCGGTCCGAAGCTATTTAGAATCGTATTTGAAAATTTAAAAACTGTTATAGGCACAGACATGCAAATTATTACGCTTATAATGCAGTAGGTATTTTCCATTTGGAACAAATTAGATAACCACATGTAGACACCTTATTTGCTTATAATTAACGTAAGAAACCTAGGCATATTGAATCAAACGCCAGCGTAATAAGTGTTATTTTACATTGAAGACGAATTTAGAGAGACAGACCTATAATCACGGAATGTAGGTCCGTAGGAAGCAAAACACTGACGACGGCAAATATGAATATAATCGTAATCACAGTCTCTTCGTCCGAAATGCGATATAAACGAGGCATGAAAGTCAGAAAAGTTGTGTAATATTTTTCATTGAAAAGTAAAACACGTAATAATGTAATTTACGAGAATTTAACAGCTTTTGACGACCGATGTGGCGCAGCGGGCGCAGGTCCGCCTGCGACGCGGAGGTTGCGGGTTCTATTCCCGCCTCAATTCAATACGTCAAAAAAGGTTCTTGCTCAGTAAAATGCCACAGATAACTGTGCGTTGATCTTTCAGTCAGCCACCATAGCCTTTTATTTATTCTGATGTCTCTGGCTGAGCTCACTTTCAGATACATCATAAACGATTCCTACAAACCCAATCAAAACACTAATTACCCATCCATCATCAAGATCCGGGAGAATAACCCACAAAGAGTATAGAATCCACACTATTAAACCAATTACGACGACTGTCACTGACGAGATAAAAAAGAGGCTGGTCGATGTGAGCCACTGGGTGACTGTGAGAGTGAGAGAAAAAATGATGAGAGAGGTCAGCTGAAGAATTCTGACCATATTTGCTAAGCTACGGTTGAATTCCGTGGGAAAGATAGACTTGGAATGGAAAACTGAATGTTTTTCAAGTGTTGTATGTTAATTCCTTTCTAAATGTTTAGATGTTTTGGCTAAGTTTAATTAGAATTGTACAATTTGTACAATTCTTATCTACTACTATTATTAATCTTTACATACTTAGTTTGTACAATTTTTACATAACATATCAACTACTATTAATAATTTTTACATCATACGAAGGCCGCTACGCTGAAGTGGAATTGGGCTGGGCATGTCTGTCGTATGCCAAATGAGCTGTGGGCGCCCTGACCCAGCAAGGAGGCAACGCGGCAGACCAAAACGGAGATGGCGGGACGAACTGGGAAATTTTTGGTAGATTGGAGGTTTTTAACTCGGGATCGAGACGTCTGGAGGGAATGGGGGGAGGCCTTTGCCCAGCAGTGGGACACCAACGGCTGATATAATAATAAACATACTTAGTTTATAAAAAAGAGTGTATGTACACTTAAATCTTTTAAATTACCCAACAGATTGAAATGCTGTTTTCATTAATAGATAGAATGATTCAAGAGCAAGGTTTATAAGTATCGTGCTAAACCGGGGCGGGTCACTAGTGCTACTAAAAGTGATGTTTTAAAATAAGCAGTATTTCGCGTAGCCAAATTAAATCCGGGGCCGACCAGACGATTCTACGGACCATAAAGGATGAATCGATGTAGTACGATATTGTAAATGTTTACACAAATTGATAGTCCCAAGTACTCAACAGATGTAGTTAACCCGGGACATGGTATTTATGAGAAAACATAAAATATATTTACCAATAAAATGTACGAATAGATTTCACGCAGCATATTTTCATATAATTTCGCATTAAAGTTTGTTAACACCATTATTGTGACAAATGACCACATCACGAGCCGAATGCTACAGGATCGTTATAATTCCCATTAGTTTTGTGCAATTGGATGTTAATTATGACCATTATTTTCTCGTAGAGTCCATTTCGAACACGCAACAGACAACTATGTTGCTAATTACTTCTAAAATATTGAATTTTGCAATGCTTTTCTGCACAGCAGAGCGGTAGCAATGTTTTTACCTGGTGGTAGGACTCTTCAGCAAGAGTTCGTCTTGGTGGGTACCACCGCAGTGTCAGATATTTTACCTTCAAGCAGTAGTGTGCAAGCATTACTGCGTTAAGGTTTGAAGGGCACTGTAGCAAATAAAATTACTGGGCGAAAGAGACTTAATAACAATGTCTCGGGGTGATAAGCGCAGTGCAGTGCCACGCAAACACTTAAAAACTTTAAACTTTGGGTGGCACTGCATTTGTAATAGTCAGGCGTGAAGCTTAACATCAGGTGGGCTCCTTGATAGTCTTGTCACTTGCTGACATAAAAAAATAAAAAAATGTTTTAATAACTCTTTTAAAACTTTAAACCATCCATGTGGTAATTAGTGAAACCGTTTAGAATCCAAATTACTTCACGTAGCTTAAAAATATTTTTAAAAAGCTAGTAGGCAGTCGATTCTGTGTTTTTATTGAGTTGTTTTAAAAATCGATTGTAAGCCGGCCATAGTATAATTTTAACCAGTAACATAGCTTCATCATCATCATGACAGCCTTCTAATCGAGAGTACTCGAGAGTACTCGAGCGAGAGTGACACAATGTTGTTTGGCACAATGACATGTCTTTCGGATTTTTAGTTAAATCCATTGGTGCACGACCAGGTTCCAAACCACCGTCGAAGGCACCACTACCACTAGACCCCCACTCTCAGCGGATGAATTCATGACCTGTAGTTCTCAGGGTCCACTCTTGAGGACAGTGATATATCGTGAGAGTTTCCGTGGGTTAGTTTTCACCGATATAAGTTGAGCTGCGATATTTACCACGATTATCATTTGTCGCTTTCAAGAGTAAGGTCCCGAAAACCTGGCTAATTGTGGTCTGCTCACGGGCGGCCGGTAGAATCGATACATAGTCACTGATAGCACGCGCCGGTAGTAGGTCAATGTGCGTGGCGAATCACACGACACGACTGCCCCACAGGCCCGGTTACTGATGGCGGTTATAAAGGAAGCTGCGGGCGATGACGATGACTGTTATTTAGGAATTATGGAGACTAAAGCGTAGAAAGATAAAGCATAAAACAGTAATCACGATTATATAGGCAAAGAAACCAACCATCAAGAAGCTGCGATTCAGGAGAAGAGTAATAAATAAATAAATAATGCTGGACAATCCACACAGCATCATCTAGCCTCAAGGTAAGCTGCTGTTAAACAGAGCTGTGTTATGGGTACTAGCTGACTGATATATACTTAATACAATACATGGATAGACATTTTTTATTATATATAGAAAATACCCAGAACACCCGGATCAAATATTTGTAGAACGTACAAATATTTGACTCGAGGCGGGAATCGAACGGAAATCGAATCGGCATTAACGCAATGCTCATCAGCAAACTTGTCGGGTGATAATAAAATGACAGATTCAAATCAGATTTACTTTCAAGATAGATATAATTGTGAACACTCCGATCAAAAACACGTGTCTTCGATCAAAACAGCTGTCAATCCTTATCAAATACAGTCAGTCTTAACAGAAGCAGCAAAAACAGTCACGAATGCCCTACATCGCTACAGAGTAAGCTAAGATTAGTAGAGTTTTTTGTGATAGAGCTCGTCCGGGGGAGGACTACGACCATACCTATTTCTGCCGCCAAGCAGTAATGCTCGCATTGCTGTGTTCCGGTTTGAAGGGTATGGTTTCCGGTGAAATTACAGGCACATGAGATTTTCCATCTAACGTCTCAGGGTGGTAACACGCAAGTGATATCTATAATGTTGCATGCGTACATAGGCTACGGTAACCGCTGACCATCAAGTGGGCCGTACGCTTGGTAGCCACTTTAGTGGTATAAAAAAAAACACTACGCACAGTATAGCGGCAGAGCTAATTATGTTTTTTGACATTCTCGAATCCTCGACTCGTGTCAATCGTGGCTTGTTAAAATCAAGAAGGTAGTAATGTGTTCGACATTTGGATCAACGTGTACCTTAGAGATACTGAATTTATTGAGCCATATACTTTATGTCTAGACATAAAGTAGTGTTTTTTTAAGATGGACTCCCGTTCCTCAATTGGATTCATTTTTGGTCCATTGAGCGTGGGGTTTTATCTGACTACTAGTCAGTAATATCAGTCAGTAACGCCCTACCATATATAGCGATTCAAATGAAGACCTAAACTAAATTGTCAAAAAATTTTATACCATGCCATGATTGTCTAATTGATATCATGATACAATTTTTTTTGACAATTTAGTTTAGGTCTTCATTTGAGCTATAAGAGTTCACGGTAAGAGGCAGTAAGACCTTTCTGAAATAAAGAATTTATTTATTTATAATCAGTTTAACTCCTAAAAGCATAGAAGCTTCATGGGATCTTCGCAGGCCTGGCCGTAGATTTGTGTGCGTTGAGTAGCTATTTTTTGTTATATCGTCTGCCCATCGCGCTACTGGACGACCAACGTTCCTATAACCACTTCTCTGACGCCATTCAGTTAACGCCTTACACCAGGCCGGACCTGGAAGAGACTAGCACAGGACCGAGAGGTGTGGCACATACAAAGAGAGGTCTTTTTTTTTTTGTTAACGAGGAGGAATCTGTATCCAGACATCCCGTCGCATAAGGGTACGACGGAGGTTGTCGGACTCGACGACTCACTAAAAACTCCCCGGTGGCCAGCCTCGATGCATGTCAAGGGACTCCACGGTCCCCTAGGGTTATCAGTGGTGCCCCTCTCGCATCGCGCTTAAAGCACTTCCCGGGGCTAACAAAAGTCAGCCCCAGAACCTCGCAGTGCTGCGGCATCACAGCGCCACGCGTGTGCTACCCCCCTCCCCGGGTCACAAAGGGAGGCCTATACCCAGCAGTGGGTGAAATCGGGCTGTGGAGGATGATGATAATGATGATGATGATGATGATGATGATGAATGGCTATTTCCACGCATTCTAGGACTGCAGTGTTGTGGAAATGTGGATAGTAGAATCTTTGACTCAAAATCAAAATCAAAATCAAAATCAAAAATTATTTATTCAGTAGAATCACAAGGATCACTTTGAAACGTCTTACAAGCTAGGAAAATTTACACCAGTTGCAACGCGCCCATGCCGTAAAAGAACTGGCAACAACACCGGCTGGGTTCCTATCGCTTTTTTGGCATGACCCTTGCTATTGTTATGGATTCCAAGTAGACTCATCTGGCCTTTATAGCCTGACCTTTCTCATGTAGTCATTGATATTACAAACTAAACATATAAAACTTGGGTCGGGACTCTGTTATTCACTGACAGATGATCGCATAGCCAAACTATAAGTCCTAAAAACATTTAATTTTGAAGATGTGTAATTTCATCTTCGTCAATGTCGCTTCCCTGCCTTGACAATTTTTAAGGCATCTAAATTTAAGAATTAATAGTTAATATTATGCTTGTATACTTTGACACCAATTTCTATAACATGCGATGGAAAACCTACGAAAATACAGAAAAAAATGCTGTTAATAATTTTACAATCATTGAGAAGCCACAACTATCGCCGAATTCTTTGAAATTTCTAAACAGGAAACATTTATTGGTGTCATGTGCCAATGCCAACATGTTATTTACATCCTCAGCGAAACCTTAACCGCCAATACTGGTTCTTTAAAAATCTATAATTTAGAACCAGTAGTAAACATATCATCTTCATACATTATCCTAATTCTTACAGTATCACACAGAATTCAGAGAAAAACCGTATCGTTAGATTTCTGAGCTTTTTTAAATATATATTTTTTTGTGAATGTTGTTTTGTCACTCGTACAATTGTATTATGGAAAAGACATGAACAGTGATAAATAGATAAGGATCCTAATTATTACACATCAGAGTTGATTCATTTGATTCATATACGACTTCGAAGTTCGAAGGCTTGGAACCTACTGATAAGGGAACTAAAAGTAAGTTTGTATGATTTAATGGCTAACTCTAGCGACGGAGTAAGCCGCCCGTAAACCTAACAACTTTGAAAAAGCCGTGACCAATTGAAGTACTAACCAACAAAATGAATGAATTTCATTTTGTTGGTTAGTACAACAACTTTGAAAAAGCCGTGACCAATTGAAGTACTAACCAACAAAATGAATGAATTTCATTTTGTTGGTTAAAATGAATGAATTTCATTTTGTTGGTTAGTACTTCAATTGGTCATTAGGTTTACGGGCGGCTTACTCCGTCGCTAGAGTTAGCCATTAAATCATACACAACTTTGATATAATTGAATAAAGAGATATTTGACTTTGACATTAGGTCAACTGATCCCGCGGGATAAGTTCGAGCGGGATGAGTGGACTAAAAAGCCAAAGAATCACTTGACAAGTTGAAAATCAGAGCATCACTTGAAATGTTTAAAAATCGGAACACTACGAAATCATTAAGAGCCTCTGAGTTGGCAGATACTCTGGACTGTACCGTGGGAGATACCATGCGTCAACAGTTTGACGTACGGTAAAAAATGTTAATCAATTCGCAGCTCGACCATATCCGTCTAAATTAGAACGACACTAATCAGATTAAACAACCGACAGCAGGCTAAGCTAAGCTTAATAATGCTTAATATTGTTAAGAAATATTTTCTCTTTTCTAAAGTGAGAAAGGTTTTAAGACCAAATTATTAAAGAACATACCTTTATATTATGTACTAGCCGATCTACCCTATCTTCGCACGGGTGCAATGAAAACTCAAGTTTAAGTTTAAGCTAGGGTAGATCGGCTAGTACAGTACCCGTGCGAAGCCGAAGCGGGTCGCTTATAATAAATATAGCCTATGTTACTCGGGGAAAATGTAGCTATGTAATGGTGAAATATTTTTTGAAATCGAACCAGTCGTTTTTGAGTTTATTCGTAACAAAAAAATATACATATATACTAATATCTCTCAATAATAATAGTATATTCCGATTTTAATATATTTGAAAGACACATTGGTTAACACGGGTTAAAAGTTAGTTTATGAATCTCTTTTAGTATAATACTCATTATAATATGTCAACAGTTATTAGTCATGCATCTGCATGGCTCGATACAAATAAGTTGGTCTACCATAATGCTTGTTGTTGGTAAAGGTCAATATTTTGTAAATTTCAACCATCTTTGTTTGACAGGTTCTTTCTAGACCAGCGTGCTCCATCATCGACCACACCAACACTTCCCATCAGGTGAGGTAGTGGTCAAACGTTGGTCTATAACCAATAAAAAAAAAAAAAAAAAACTTTATTTTAACTTTATTTTAACGTGTTTATAAACATCCAAATATTTAGTATTTAGTTTAGGAAAGAGCTATGCTGGGAGTTTCACTACGCGATCGAATCCGCAATGAGGAAATCCGTAGAAGAACCAAGGTCACCGACATAGCTCTTAGAATTAGTAAGTTGAAGTGGCAATGGGCAGGCCATATAGCTCGCAGAACCGATAACCGTTGGGGAATAAAGGTTCTCGAGTGGCGACCACGAACTGGAAAACGAAGTGTAGGACGGCCCCCCACTCGATGGACCGATGACATTAAAGCGGTCGCAGGAAGTCGGTGGATGGTGAAAGCCCAAAATCGGTCGTCATGGCGCTCTTTGGGGGAGGCCTATGTCCAGCAGTGGACGTCTATCGGCTGATATGATGATGATGATGAAATATTTAGTTGCCTTCAATTCTTAACAAATATAGGTTTAATAGCCGGCATGTCAAAACAGCTGGTGCGAATCGATTACTTGCAGACCAGACTTCTCCGGAACTTAAATAAACATCTATAGTAAACATGTTTTACTATTTACGACAGATTGTTTGACGACCGATGTGGCGCAGCGGGTGCAGGTCCGCCTGCGACGCAGAGGTTGCGGGTTCGATTCCCGCCTCGGGACAAATGTTTGTACGATCAACAAATATTTGTTCCGGGTGTTCTGGGTATTTTCTATATATAATAAAAAATATCTATATATGTATTGTATTAAATATATATCAGTCATCTAGTACCCATAATACAGCTCTGTTTAACAGCAACTTACCTTGGGCTAGATGATGCTGTGTGGATTGTCCAGCATTATTTATTTATTTATTTAATATTCACTAAAAACGGGATATTCACCATGATTTGTGAGTTTTATTGATTCCCGATATTTCGGCGCAGTCACATGCACCATGATCACGGGAGAACAACTGTGCGCCCTGATCCTGGTGTGTCGAACATGATTTGTGAGTTTTATTTGTTCCCGATATTTCGGCGCAGTTACATGCACCATGATCACGGGAGAACAGCTGTGCGCCCTGATCCTGTTAGTGTGGTGTGTCGAAAATTTCGACACACCACACTAAGAGTCGTGTGTGAGAGTGAAACCGATGGTAATATCACAATCGCTCGCAAGAAAACACTAAGAAAGAAGGTGGACAGATATGTCTGTCAATAGTTATAAGACCTACCCGCAAAGACTTCAGTTCTTCCGTGATCATGGAGCATGTAACTGCGCCGAATATCGGGAATCAATAAAACTCACAAATCATGGTAAATATCCTTTTAGTGAAAATTATGTTAATAACCATTATAGTTTTAAAAACTATATTATTTCTATAAACTATAGTGAATAAAGTTCAATTTAAGAGTAGGTTCTTTGTAAGAGCTCGTCCGGGGAAGGACTACCACCATACCTATTTCTGCCGCTAAGCAGTAATGCTCGAACTGCTGTATTCCAGTTCGAATGGTATGGTTTCCGGTGAAATTACAGGCACATGAGACTTTCCATCTAACTTTTCAGGTAACACGCAAGTGATATCTATGATTTTGCATACATAGGCTACGGTAACCGCTTAACATCAAGTGGGCTGTACGCTTCGTTGCCACTTTAATAATAAAGCCTTTTTTTTTTCCTTAACCAAGATACCTATTACTTTGCTTAAAATAAATAAATAAATATATATATTAGTAATATTATTATTATAGTCCTATTATTGTTGATGATGTTTCGAGAGCGTACTGTGTGACCTCATGAAGTCAGGCTTCAAAATAATCGAGAACTGGTGCAACAACCACGGTTTATCAGTCAACCCCAATAAAACAGAACTTATAATGTTCACAAACAAAAGAAGCTTCGGTACCCAACGACTACCTAAGCTATTCAACACTGATCTGAAACTGACCAACGAAGTCAAGTATCTAGGGGTCATACTAGATAGCAAGTTACTATGGAACAAGCACCTTGACAACAAACTGCAACGAGCATGCACAATCTTCTTCCAGTGCAGCAGAATGCTCGGAAAAACATGGGGGCTATCACCAAAGATAGCCCTATGGCTCTACACAGCCGTAATAAGACCTACACTGACATACGGAGCCATCGTATGGTGGAACAGAACCGAATTAACCACCGTAATCACCAAGCTACAACGTTTTCAGAGACTGGCATGCTCTGCAATAACGGGCTGTATGAGAACAACGCCTACAGCTGCCTTAGAAATCATCCTGGGCTTAACCCCACTTGACCTTCACATACAACTGGAGGCGACTATGGCAGCTATAAGACTAAAACACTTACACCTCTGGGGAAGTTCAAGAAGTCCGCATGCAACCATTTTGGACAGAGCGACATCACATGAACCACTCGTAGCTGCCCCCTGTGATAAAATTCCCAAACAACAAATATCTCAGAAACACTACCGTATACAAACATACGAGAACCATAGAGATCAATCTGGAAACAGTGAGATCCGAATCTACACTGACGGGTCGAAGACTAGCCAGGGAACAGGGGCCGGAGTTCACTCGCTAGATCTCAACATCAACATAACAACAACACTAGGCAAACACAGCTCCATCTTCCAATGTGAGTGTGTGGCCATAACTGAAGCTGCCAACGCAATTAAAAGGAGAGAGGTCGTTGACTACGACATACGAATTCTCTCGGACAGCACAGCAACACTTAAAGCACTGGAGAACCATAATTGCACCTCCAAACTCATACACGAATGCCACCTAGCCTTAGAGACCATAGCCCTAAGAAACAGGGTAACTCTACAGTGGATAAAGGGGCATAGCGGATCTTTGGGTAATGACGCCGCGGATGAGCTAGCCAGAAAGGGCTCAGAAACAAAAACAGAGGGACCGAATCCGTTCCTTCCCCTGCCTTTCTCCCAAATACGCTCTTGGATGCGGCTGCATACCCAAACCCTGCACAACGAACGCTGGACAAGGACGACGGACTGCAGACAGTCAAGGACAGCTATACCAACTGCCTCTAAACGACTGACACGTCGTCTGCTCCAACTACCTAGGATAGAACTCAAAACCATCGTGGGGACCTTGACAGGTCACTGTCCCCTGAATAAACATCTCTTTAACATAGGTGCCACAGACAGCCCACTCTGCAGAGGGTGTCTAGCCGAAGAAGAATCAGCTGCCCACGTAGTCCTGGAATGCGTGGGAGTAGCCACTCAACGCACACAAATCCTTGGAACACCAAGGTCACTCCTCGAAGCCTGCGAAGACCCCAGGAAACTTCTGTGCTTCTGGGAGGAGTTAGGCTGGCTGCGCGCATAGCCAGCTCCCCACGCACAACGGACCAAATGCGCGTCCAAATGCGGAAAAGGGAGTCCACATAAATAAATAAATAAATAAATAGTCCTATTATTTCGGCTATGGGGTAATGTTTTTATTTAGCTGTTAAAGTTTTTAAGCTGATACAATTTGAATACCCACCGACAATGATAAGATAAACTTTCAAAGTGAGACATACAACAAAATTAAAGATTATAATATCCCAAAAATTATCTCTCCCAAGCGGGATTTGAACCTTCAACCACCGCTTGATACATAGTGTGATTGTTAACACTATAAAAACGTAATTACCAATAGAACAAAATTAACATTATGATCAATGACCAGGCTGAATTAAAGATAGCGGTTTAGAAGTCTAGGCACAGAGAGAAATCACAGTGAAATGATATCTGTCAAGAAAGTGTATCGATGCTTCATTAGCATGCTCCAAGCGGCGTGAATAATATAAATAAAAAAACTTATTAAACGGCTGTCTGTACAACTAAGTGCGATTAAATGGACCATAATATGGGTAGGTAAAACTTTAATTTATTTTCCTTTTAACAATGTGATAGAGATTGTGATAGAGCTCGTCCGGGGAAGGACTACCACCATACCTATTTCTGCCGCCAAGCAGTAATGCTCGCATTGCTGTGTTCCGGTGTGAAGGGTATGGTTTCCGGTGAAATTACTGGCACATGAGGCTTTCGATCTTAGCCTCAAAGTGGCAACCCGCGAGTGATACCTCTGGTATAGCAAGCGTCCATAGGCTACGGTAACCGCTTACTATCTTGTGGGCCGTACGCTTGGTTGCCACTTCAGTTGTATAAAAAAAAAAAACAATGTCTTTCTGTCATATTTTAAGGGTAGTAAATAAGTTCGTTTGAGTCAGTGGCTAACTCTGGTTACAGAGTTTATAGGCTTCCACCATGTTATAATATAATGAATGTGATAACCGGGACAACATAACGTGTCTTTCGAAGCACGAAAGCGATAAGTCAGCATACAGAGCTAGTAATCTATAGATACCTACTAATTGGAAAGAGGTGAATGATTCGCATTGCGAGACGCATGCAAACAGACATATGATTTGCCTCAAGACAAACAGAGACAACGCTAAAAAAACATGATCACGATAGTGTGGAGAGAACAAATTCAATCTCAAGGACTTTTAAATACTATCATTAAGAACTGGTTTAAAAATATTTGCGGCACAAATATATCTGAAATATTAAAACACTCGCGAAATCCGGTTCCATTAATTATAGACATTTCAACTGGTAGTTAATAGTTTAATGGTGATATTGGTTTTATAGCACATGTTAAAACAAATAACTACCTACCTAATATTTACAATACAATCAAATGTATCATTTTAACTGTGTAAAGTTTTATTGCTATTTTATAAATAGTTAATAGGATTTATTGATTAAAGTACAAATAGGTTGCATTGCACTACGATAGTAAAAATAGTAGGCCAATTCTAATTTGTCATTTGAACTCGATAATAATTATGCAGGGCATATTAATAAGAATAATATGAAACAATGTAATATTTTTACATATAAAAAAACTGGTTTGGTTAAAACAAGTGTTAAAATATTCGCCAACCAGCAGAATAAAGCCAAACCTATAAAGTAACTCATTCCAAATCGAAGAATTTGAATCAACAATGTAAACCAGATCCTGCAATCGGTAATAAAAAGGAAAGCAGAGCATTCCCACGCCCAGATCAAAAATAATCAACATCAATATGCGAGTCCGTTACTGTCTCCAATATAATCGTCTGATGCTGCCAAATACCAGTAGCCTTGGCCAAGTGTAACATTGAACCTGATTACCTGATTGTGGATTTCAGAGGTGGCGTCTAGAGGGCTTCAACCGCCGGGTAAAGCTCTCTATACATCGGTTATATATTGAGAATGATTGATCTTTACAATGTCAAGCCAAGACTCGCCACTGCTAGCTATTATAGTAAAATCCCCTGTAGACTGAGCTAGAAGGGATTTTGACTCTAAAATTCCCATAATCCCCTTGATTTTCAAAGGGAATTTTGACACTAACCCGTATGTGATAAGTAAAGTACTGCCAGCGGATTTCGGCTGCCGTGATGTTAGCTGTTTGTGATGCGTATACATAATATATTTCGCTATACATTCATTATCATATGAGTTTTAGAAGTACCTAAATAGCCTTATAATTAGTTATTTCTCCCTAGCACACTTAACTATTCTATCAAGCTGTTCTAGGCTACTAGGCTAGGGAAGTGTGCGATTGTTAACCAAAAACTCACCACAAACATTAGCAGATCATGCAAATATTCATCCCGTAGCGAGAATCTGCAAAACTAACTTGGCTATTCAGCCATTATGAAAACAAAGGATACAAACAAGTACTGAAGTATGTAAAGATGTGGAATAAGCTCCCGTCTGGTATTTTCCCACTAGGTTTTAATATGGGCGTGTTTAATAGGAAAGTTAAGGGCTTCCTAACAGGTAGGCAACGCTTCTGTAACACCTAACATAGTGTTGCAGTTGTCTATAGGCGACGATGACTGCTTTCCATCAGGCGGCTCGTCTGCTTGATTGTCACCTTATGACATAAAAAAAATATTACAGTTAGCAATAAATACGTAATGGCGAAAAATTACACTTAATTTAGGCACGGAATATATAACTTTCAAAGGGTCTTGTTCAAAGACACAAAGAACGGATATTTTATCACCCACGGAATTAGCATTACCCACAGTTATTGTTCCACAATTGGCATTTCGAATCAAATCGTGAATGGCTATTGTTTCTGATTGTGTGTCGACCAACAGTATTTTTATGTAACTATTGACTGATAGAAGTTTAATGGAATTTGGGAACTACATAAACCTTTCATTAGCAACGACATTAACTGGATGTCAATTGTTTTGAAAAATCGCAGAGTTCTCGTATAATTTTTGGCCTAGTATCATAGTTTGTTATTCATGAAAACTACAATCCAGACCTCTACAAGACTAGAGTGAACAGGTGTCTTAAAGACCTATGTGCTCCACCTGTCTGCCACATCATCGCTTACCATCAGGCGAGTTTGTAACCAAAAGAACGTTTATTCATCATTAAAAAAAAGTCCGGTTAGTTAGTTCGATGACCGGACTGATTTCGGACGGTAGTAAGGATCCCTTGTAAAATTGACTTTACTTGTCATGCTGCCAATTCTCAGAATGACCGAAAACTCAGGTGAAGGTCGCCGGTTGAGTAATTTTAAAATAAACGTGTTTTCCGGACCTGACCTTGCCTGTTTGATCTAAATATTTTCGAAACGTGACGAAAGGTAATTAGTGGAATTGGCGGATGTGGCGAAAACAACATACAGGGGCAAGATGTGTAAATATTTGAACGAATCTGACTGATATATCAGAATACGTTCCACTTCCAACTTCGTTCGCGTGAACTGTGTTCCACGCCCAAATTTTTGACGTCATTTTATTAGCAGCATTGCCCCTGCACCTGAGTGTGTTCAAGTAGTGGTAATTCCTTCTCTTAGGTCCAATGCAAATTACCAGCTATGCCTCTACTTTTGAAAAGTCTCAAAGCGACCAGCAAGGTGACAAAGTGGAGACAAATGACACTGCACCAAAAGAAAATAACCACACGATCAATATTCATGTCATCCTCATATACAAAAGGCATATAATAAAGAACATTAGCGATGCAACTGACGAATCCATCATTATGCATTCTACAGCCTTTGAAAATGTCCTTCCATCCTTAGACAAATCCACCAAAGCAACATCTGACGATTTTTTCGCTCTTATCTCAGCAGTAGTAAGAGCTATTTTCGTGATTGGTGGTGGTATGGTTACAGTTGTAAGAGTGTCTTCAGTTATGCATGACAAGTTAGTCATAATAACGGGGCAATTTAATGGCAATGTTAGCAGTTGTATGGAAATTGCTGGTATATACAGGTAAAAGGTAACACCTACTACACCTAGTTCGCTTCGCTGGGTCACTGTACGGTTTTAGATTTTACGCTCTTACAAGATTTTGGATATTAACTAACTAATATAGGCGACAAATTACTCGCAATACTGAAATCTAGAACTAACCTGATCAATGAAGCACCTATTGCAAGGGCCATTTGCATTCTCAACAAACTATGCGAAGAGGACGATACAGACTTGTTTGTGATTTCCTTTGCGAAATTTACAGAAAAGGCCATAAAGTATGTAAGTAGGTAATAAGCTGCACTTATAATTATGTTAGCTAGGTACCTAACGCATTATGTTTAATTGTTGGTTTTGTTAATTTTCAGTTTAGATTTGGTTTAACACTGTTATTTTAAATAAGTAAATAAATAAATAAAATAAATAAATATCGACAGTCATTTTATTGACTGAAAATATTTGTATAACTATGATTATTTTTACCGTTTACCGCTGTGGCTACACTCTAATGATCACAGATATTCAGAAGAAGAATTTTAAAGTTGGAAAGCTCTACTGAAGCTCCTCTGTCGACAATAAATAGTCATGCCACAGTTGAAGATAAGAAATCGTGTAAAAAGACATCACTATAATATACAACAGATAGTAGAGCATCGGTGGTCTAGTGGTAGTTTCCCCGCCTTCCGCTCCTAAGGTCGTGGGTTCAAACCCGGTCGTGGAAATGGATTTTTCTGTTCGAAAAATGTATGTGCGCAATGCCAGTGCTCTCATACGGTGTAGGAAAACATCATGAGGAAACCGGCCTGTCCAAGAACTAAATGTTCGAAAGACATGTGCCATCCACCAATCCGCATTGGGTCCGCGTGGTGGATTAAAACCCAATCACTCTGGCCTGAGAGTAGGCTAGTGTCCCAGCAGTGGTAACATTAGAAGGCTGTCATGATTAGTAGTTAGTGAGTCTTATTTGCAAACACAAGTGCAAGAATTTAAAGTTAAAGTCAAAAATCACTTTATTCAATTCAAGGATGATTTAGGTGCATTAACGCCAGTTCCACGCCAGTCATTCTAAGGAGTAAACCAGCTGTTTTCTAAGCTGTTAATTTAATTATAACTGTTTCCATCGGTGAGGAAATGCCGACTTTAATGACCAGTGGTCACCAGAATCTGATAACTTGCAAAAGGATCTTTAAATCACGCGACTCGTCAGAAAACGCAGAAACTTGCTAAGGAAACAAACTATTAAAATGTCGTCAGTTTTAAAGATATTATCAAATTGAAATAGTGAGAAGCCAGGGTAAGAGAGACAGCTATTGAAATTAATCTTTAAACGCATCTGATGCTGCTGGACTAGGAACACCCCGCGACTTTGATTACGTTGTTCTTTTTAATACAAACTTCATAATTTAAGGTTTTCCCTAGAGACTACAGTATGGGGTCCTTCAAAAAGGGTGTTATAAAATTTTTAAAGGGTCGGCAACGCGCGAGTGATACCTCTAGTATTGCAAGCGTCCATAGGCTACGGTAACTACTTAACATCAGGTGGGCCGTATGCTTGTTTGCCACCTTGGTGGTATAAAAAAAAAAAAAAAAATTAACTGCAATCTAGTCTGATCTAGAGTTGAATTTTGGAAATTTCTTATTTTAAAGTGCATTATGTCCAGCCGTGCCGTATCGGCTGATATGATTCATGATCATCAGTCGATAGATGTCCACAGCTGGACATAATGCACTTTAAAAGGAACATATGCTCCAAACAGGTCTCTATTATGACATACGGTTTAGGCTCTGCATTTATTGGCCGTCATTCAGTCAGTACAGTAACGCAAAGATTTTATGTATTTAGATTATAAGGAAACGTTTAAATGGGTGACCGCTAGAGGCTTTTATAATTAAGCTCTAAACAACGTTATAGATGATGAATCTATAAAAAAGTGAAAAAGAACTGGTTATGCAGTGCCCGCTTAGTCATTAAATGACTGATGGATAAAGTAAATCTAATGATTTTAGTTCTAGTGTTTGTGATCCGTATGATAATGTAAAACTATTCCAATTAATACATGAAAATACCTCTCTCTAGCCTCAATGGTTTGCTGGAAGAAAACTCTTGATAGGGTTAAGCTCGCCTTTGTCAATGTACTATATTTAATTTTAACTGTGTTTATTTTTGGTAACTGCGCTCAGGCTGCGTTCCGGTCACATTCCATCAAATAAGTTTGCCTTTTTGATAAAGAAAGTAACATCGCCCAATTGTAATATTTGTGGGATTAAAGAGGATATTATTCACGTGCTGATGGAATGTGTTCGTAACTTAGATGACAGGCGAACTATGTTTAGACATTCTTCAATGTTCGATGTTGGACTATGCAATAGTGTGTTGGCTGATCCAATGTCTGACGTAGCCCAATACATGTATATTTTAGTAGATAATTATTTTAAGAGTTAAGTTTTTTTTTGTTTTTTTTTCTCTCTTGTTACCTAGTTTAAGTATCTATAGTTTAATTAACAACTTTGTAAATATTACCGATTAGGCGGTGTGGTCGCTCAGCGACAAAGCATTTTTTTTTATTCAATAAATTAAAAAAAAAAAACTGTGTTTATAACTTTATGTGTACAATAAAGAATAAACAAAGATAAAGAAAATAGAATATCGGGTTATGCAAAACAAGAAACTTTAAAGTTAATCAAGGGTTTAATCTAAGTTAATGTGAGAAACTGAGACAATGAAAGAACCAGGAAGACACGGCTCATCGGTCTAATGACCAGTTCTTCCACGACCAGTGTGTAAGGAACCTTGCAAGTGAGCCGCAATACCATCGATAACCATAAATTAAATATTTAAAGAAAACCTCGACACTCTTATTCTGATTACCTTGAAACTGAACCGATTTTAATAAAACATGGTCTAAGAACCATTGTTTATTACTGTAATTGTGCAAATATCAGTTCAAAGAATTTATTAATTATACTCAAAAGAACAGAGTTCACTTAAATGAGCCTAAAATAAATTTTATAACTAATTAAAGTTAAGTTATTTTAGTTTTTTTTTTTCCGGTTCCAGAGGTCTAGATGCTTCTTAAAATATTTTATCATAAATGTATTCTTTTAGTTTTTTTTTTAAACTAAACATTGATTCACAAGTTTTAATATTGTCTGGTAGGTTGTTATAAAATTGTGCTAAATATACTGAGTTCTGTTTGATTTTTTTTATAACTCCGAAACTCGGGATTTGCTTACAAAAAGAACTTTAAAGGATTAATATTGACGACCGATGTGGCGCAGCGGGCGCAGGTCCGCCTGCGACGCAGAGGTTGCGGGTTCGATTCCCGCCTCGGAACAAATGTTTGTACGATCTACAAATATTTATTCCGGGTGTTCTGGGTATTTTCTATATATAATAAAAAATATCTATCTATGTATTGTATTGTATTAAATATATATCAGTCATCTAGTACCCATAATACAGCTCTGTTTAACAGCAGCTTACTTTGGGGCTAGATGATGCTGTGTGGATTGTCCAGCATTATTTATTTATTTATTTAATATGATATCAAATCAAAATCAAATACTCTCGTAAACAAGGTAGATACATATAAAGGTTTATTATCTAAAGTACCTAAGGCGTTCATAGGTGCACCTGTTTTGCAAGAGCCTTTTTTTTTTTTTTTTTTATACAACTGAAGTGGCAACCAAGCGTACGGCCCACAAGATTATAGATAGACTACACTCTATCCGCGAGCGGAGCGAGCGGCGGATCCGGAGCGGGCCCTGGTGACCTGTATACTGCATGTTTTTTAAAAAAAATCTATTACAGGCACCAGGCTAGAGGCTTTTAAGAGTAGTAGAGTTCTCTGTGATAGAGCTCGCCAGGGGAAGGACTACCACCATACTTATTTCTGCCGCCAAGCAGTAATGCTTGCATTGCTGTGTTCCGGTGTGAAGGGTATGGTTTCCGGTGAAATTACTGGCACATGAGGCTTTCGATCTTAGCCTCAAGGTGGCAACCCGCGAGTGATACCTCTGGTATTGCAAGCGTCCATAGGCTGCGGTAACCGCTTACCATCTTGTGGGTCGTACGCTTGGTTGCCACTTCAGTTGTATAAAAAAAAAACATGAGACTTACCATCTAACGTCTCACAGTGGTAACACGCAAGTTATATCTATGATGTTGTATGCGTACATAGGCTACGGTAACCGGTGACCATCAAGTAGGCCGTACGCTTGGTTACCACTTTAGTAGTAAAAAAAAAAAGGTCTTTCGAGTAAGATATTAAACTAGTGAGCTGTAGAACTCGGAATCATTTCGATGTGTTTACCTGACTGTACCATCATCATCATTGGCCTTTTCCATCTATAAAAGATGATTTAAGCATCCATTTTAAGAGGTCCGGCACTTACGCAAATGGCTTAAAAGGCCGATACGGGAGCGACCTGACTGTACCGGGGTCTACTTAAACTGGTCATCGACCAGTACATTCTACCATTCTAGCTTGATTACATTTTAACCTATGGGAATCTATAGGATATGGTGTAATTTGTAAACGGCTGGAAAAAATTGGATTACTCGTAGATCTCGTTTAAGATGGCCGGAGTCACGAAGCAGATGTTGCGAAATACTTTAATGTACACTTTTATGTACACTTTTAAATTACACTAACTGTACACTTTTTTTTTTATACAACTGAAGTGGCAACCAAGCGTACGGCCCACAAGATGGTGAGCGGTTACCGCAGCCTATGCACGCTTGCAATACCAGAGGTATCACTCGCGGGTTGCCACCTTGAGGCTAAGATCGAAAGCCTCATGTGCCAGTAATTTATTGTACACTTTTAAATTACACTAACTATAAGTAGATAGAAACGGAAAACACTTTATTGCACACCACACATCATCATCATCATATCAGCCGATAGACGTCCACTGCTGGACATAGGCCTCCCCCAAAGAGCGCCATGACGACCGATTTTGGGCTTCACCATCCACCGACTTCCTGCGACCGCTTTAATGTCATCGGTCCATCGAGTGGGGGGCCGTCCTACACTTCGTTTTCCAGTTCGTGGTCGCCACTCGAGAACCTTTATTCCCCAACGGTTATCGGTTCTGCGAGCTATATGGCCTGCCCATTGCCACTTCAACTTATGTCGGTGACCTTGGTTCTTCTACGGATACGGACACCACACATAAAGAAATAAAAACATAAGAGTTAATACATAAAACTAGTAGCGGAAGTACATGGTCTTATCGCTAAGAGCGATCTCTTCCAGACTCTTGACTAAGTACTTGATATGTAAATGTTAACCAGCTATTAACAGTAGAAATTAAGGGTGCTGACTAAGGAGATGAGGACTGAATAACATTTTTTTTTTGTTTTTTTTTTCTGTAAACTCTGGCAACAGTTTTTTTTATACTACTAAAGTGGTAACCAAGCGTACGGCTCACTTGAGGGTCAGCGGTTACCGTAGCCTATGTACGCATGCAACATCATAGATATCACTTGCGTGTTACCACCCTCAGACCTTAGATGGTAAGTCTCATGTGCCTGTAATGTCACCGGAAACCATACCCTTCGAACCGGAACACAGCAATGCGAGCATTACTGCTTGGCGGCAGAAATGGGTATGGTGGTAGTCCTTCCCCGGACGAGCTCTATCACAAAGAACTCTACTACTCTTAGTTGTGCAACAAAATGCCTACAACAAATACCTGGCCCCACGATAGCATTAGATAATATTATAAGGGCTTAGGGCGACGATACCGCCATGAGATTGGATGGGTGACTGCAGTGGCAATATTATCTGAGATCGTTGGTCCTTCCTTACCTAAAATCTAAAAATAAAAATACTAAAATCGGTCCGCTCCTACTCAATTTTATAGTGCAACACCCTTACTGGGTACATAGCTATGTGTTGGCTGCTCTCATATTATTTAATATTACATAAGACCTGTGACATGTATTACCCTCATAATTATGATGCAATAAATGATACTGAATACTGAACACCTGCTACGGAGGCCTTCAGGCGGCCTATAAACTCTAAATTTGGCCACGCATACGAACTTACTTTTTTATCAACTAAGTTCTAAATCAAATCAAATCAAATCAAATCAAATACATTTATTGCTGTCATATGGTACATTATGTAGTTGTTACAGAATAAGTAGTATCACACATGAACCCTGTTATTAGGGTACTGCAACATGGAGAAAGGCCGAGGTTTATTGCATTCGGTATTTATATTAAAAAAAAAAAAAAAAAAAAGGACGCTTACAAGTTCCATTCTGGGAGACAGTTGGGATCAGCACTTTTGAGGATCTCTATTTTTTGAGTCCCCATATGTAATTGTAATGATGATAATACACTAATCTATCAAAAAGACCACACATTACATTACGTTGACAAGAGTAGTAGAGTTCTTTGTGATAGAGCTCGTTCGGGGAAGGACTACCACCATACCTATTTCTGCCGCCAAGCAGTTCGCATTGCTGTGTTCCGGTTCGCAGGGTATGGTTTCCGGTGAAATTACAGGCACATGAGACTTACCATCTAAGGTCTTAGGGTAGTAACACGCAAGTGATATCTATGATGTTGCATGCGTACATAGGCTACGGTAACCGCTGACCATCAAGTGGGTCGTACGCTTGGTTACCACTTAAGTAGTATAAAAAAAAAAAAAACGTTGTAGATCAACACTAACATAAAGCTCTCCCACACCATACAACATCTTTTGTCAATAGCAACAATCAAAACGTATCAAATTCTACACTTACCAGCGTTAAAACAATAGCCAGAGTTAAACCACACTATTTTCCTGAATAAAAATTGTCAGAACTACTTGAGCATGGATGAAGTTATTGTAGTCAAATTCTACACTTGCAGTGTACTTACACTTACCAGAGTTAAAACAATAGCCAGAGTTAAACCACACCATTTTCCTGAATAAAAATACCCTAACTAGAGTTAATTGTCAGAACTACTTGAGCATGGATGAAGTTATTGTAGTCAAATTCTACACTTGCAGTGTACTTACACTTACCAGCATTAACACAATAGCCAGAGTTAAACCACACCATTTTCCTGAATAAAAATACCCTAACTAGAGTTAATTGTCAGAACTACTTGAGCATGGATGAAGTTATTGTAGTCAAATTCTACACTTGCAGTGTACTTACACTTACCAGCGTTAAAACAATAGCCAGAGTTAAACCACACCATTTTCCTGAATAAAAATACCCTAACTAGAGTTAATTGTCAGAACTACTTGAGCATGGATGAAGTTATTGTAGTCAAATTCTACACTTGCAGTGTACTTACACTTACCAGCATTAACACAATAACCAGAGATATACCACACCTTTTTTATGAATAAAAATACTCTAACTAGAGTTAATTGTCAGAACTACTTGAGCATGGATGAAGTTATTGTAGTTCAGCAAACAAAAGGGTCCTTTGTCTGTCCTTGGCGACAGACGAAAACTGAAACAAAGGTCCAGACCAAACAGCTGTTAGACACGTAGGAACCCGGTGCAATCAGGTGGCTTCACTTCGCCGAAGGGTTTAGAGCTCTGCGTTGTGGATATTAGAGCTTCTTTTCAGGTGCGCTGTGGATACGGAGATTTGTATCCCAGTTCCCTTCCAGGAAGGGGATAGGTTGATGGGATTGTCTGCGGCTTGAATTAAAAATGGCGGGAAACAGGTCGATAGTGTTGCTTTTTTAGCTGTTTACGTCTGATACTGATACACTGTGGAAGTACTTATCACAGGAAGTGGCAAATTGTCTGGAAGTCTGGTTGATCAAGAAGTGCTCTTGAAAGCGACAAACGATATTCGTGGCAAATATCGTAGTTCAACTTATTTTGACAACTAAGTAAGATCGTATGAGTCAGTGGCCAACTCTGGTGACAGAGTATTAGGCCGCCCGAAGGCCTCTGTCATGGCCTAACGACTTTGAAAAATCCGCGACCTTCCGAGGCACATTACTCATACGGTGAAGGAAAACATCGTGAGGAAACCGGTATGTTCAAGAACTGAAAATTCTAACGACATATCCACAAATCTGCATTGGGTCCTCGTGGTGGATAAGAAAGAATGAAAGAAAATACATTTATAGACTCTCACAAAACAATAGAAAAAGCATTAAAAGAAAAATAAACACAGAATAATAAAAAGGCAACTTGTTTGTACTTTACTAGGTAGGTATACCAGGTAGGACTCTTCAGCAAGAGTCCGTCTTAATGGGTACCACCGCAGTGTCAGATATTCTACCACCAAGCAGTAGTGCACTGTGTTTATGTTTGAAGGGCACAGTAGCAAGGGAAATTACTGGGCGAAAGAGACTTTGTCTGAAGAGAGAATGTCTCGGGGTGATGAGCCTCTGTCATGGCCTAACAACTTTAAAAAGCCGGGACCGACTACTTAACGTGCCCTCCGAAGCACGGGAGCGCTCAGTTGGAATTGCCACTGGCGGTCACCCATCCAAATGATGACCCCGCGGAACAGTGCTTACCTTCGTTGATCTGTTAAGAACAACTTAGCCAGCTACGTCACGAGCGCTCCATCTACTTAGAAATAATAAAACAAAAATAACCACCAGCATAACTTTATCATAATTAGCATAAGGACCCAATCACTCTCGCCCGAGATAGGCCAGTGTCCCAACAGTGATGATGATGATTTTACTACTTTTACTCGAAACATAATATCTACAAAAGCAAATATTTGAACTCTAAAAGGATTAGAGGACCGGAAACGCCACACAAAAACCAGCTTTACCACCAAACAGTTCGGATCAGAATCGACTGGAGAGCTCAACTTTACGATCTGTGGCAATGACCTTATCAAACGGACGGATGGTAACTGATTCGGTAACCTGATCTGTGGGGCGATTATGCGATTCAGTTGCAATCGATTTCATTCAGTTTCAATCAAAACTGGCGTATTTGGTATATGACAGTTCGCTGATTGAAATCAGATTGCAACCGAGTTACGTAATCGCCTAGCAGATACCTAATGACGGTAATACCTACCTACAACTTTTGGCTTATTTTTGAGGCTTCGATAATACAGTTTTCCAATTAAAGAGCACTGGTGGTCTAGTGGTAGTGACCCCGTCTTCCGATCCGAAGGTCGTGGGTTCGAAACCGGTCGTGCACCAAAAGCAATCGCTTCCCACCGTTTGTCATTCTATCTATGTGTGTACGCTTAGAATTTATATTACGGCGTCTGTACTGTTTAGAATACACTGTGACTTAGATTTTATATTACGGCGTTTATACTGTTTAGAATACACTGTGACTTATATTTTACATTACGACGTCAGTACTGTTTAGAATACACTGTGACTTAGATTTTATATTACGGCGTCTGTACAGTTTAGAATACACTGTGACTTAGATTTTTGGATAGGGTAGAACGAAGCATATTATATTTCGGGTTGAGCGGGTAAAAATAATATTGGGCAGAAAAATTGTGGGTCGAACGGGGAAGCACTCATTTTTAACTGTGAAACGGATTTTAATGCAATTTTCATCATAGAGCGGTTTATTTAAAGAAAGGTCTATAGTTTAAGCATCCATGCGAAGCCGGGGCGGGTCGCTAGTATACTTATAACCCTTCAATGATCTCAATACATTCCGATTCAAGGCAACATTGAAAACCGAACTAATAGTTACAAGTACAACAGGTTAAATAACTAACTAATGACGTAACCGCAGAATAAATATAGTGGCCAGCTTACATAATAACTTAACACATTGGATATACTTTAACTTGGCGACTGGCAGGTGACCTTTTTCGGTAATTAATAGAAAATTACAATGCACTAAAAATCTTACAAAACCTCTAAATAGTATAAAACAATGCTTGTACTACTAAAACGGCAACCAAGCGTACGACTCACTTGAAGGAAAGCGGTTACCGTAACCTATGTACGCATGCAACACCAGAGAGATATTACTTGCGTGCTGCCACTCTGAGACGTAGATCTTAAGTCTCGTACCCTTCGAATCGGAACACAGCAATGCGAGCATTACTGCTTGGCGGCAGAAATAGGTATGTTGGTAGTCTTTCCCCGGACGAGCTCTATCACTAAGAACTCTACTACTAGCTTCTCTAAATCGTTTGTGTAACGGCTGAAATTTGGATGAATCATAGTACAGTAATAGCTCTGGACCTGGAATAGCATTACTATTTTTTTAAAAATTACGTTTACAGTTTATATTAAGTATGTTTAACAAATTTTCACTAAAAACGGGATATTTACCATGATTTGTGAGTTTTATTGATTCCCGATATTTCGGCGCAGTCACATGCACCATGATCACGGGAGAACTGCCCTCCTACCATGTACTCTTAGAGCGATTCAAATTAGGACCTAAACTGAATTGTCAAAAAATGTTGTACCAGACTTCAATAATTATTAATTTTATGGTACAAATTTTTTTGACAATTCTGTTTAGGTCCTAATTTGAATCCTAAATTGGTCCTAATTTGAATCGCTCTAAGAGTTCATGGCATGGGGGCTGAAGTCTTTGCGGGTAGGTCTTATAATTAGACGACCGATGTGGCGCAGCGGGCGCAGGTCCGCCTGCGACGCAGAGGTTGCGGGTTCGATTCCCGCCTCGGGACAAATGTTTGTACGATCTACAAATATTTGTTCCGGGTGCTCTGGGTATTTTCTATATATAATAAAAAATATCTATCTATGTATTGTATTGTATTAAATATATATCAGTCATCTAGTACCCATAATACAGCTCTGTTTAACAGCAGCTTACCTTGGGCTAGATGATGCTGTGTGGATTGTCCAGCATTATTTATTTATTTATTTAATTATAACTATTGACAGACAAATCTGTCCACCTTCTTTCTTAGTATTTTATTGCGAACGATACTACCATCGGTTTCATTCTCACACACGACTCAATTTTGACACACCAATAGTTAAAGAAGATCTCACGTCCTGCGGTCACCAAAAGACAGTTTTCCACTAGAAAAACCAGGAGTGTATAAGATTGATTGTAGCTGTGAGAGTTCTTCGGGAGAGGGAGACACCAGAGTTGACCACTGACTCATACGAATTTACTCAAGTAAATAAAATTGGCGGACTTTTTTTTTTTTTTTTTTATACAACTGAAGTGGCAACCAAGCGTACGGCCAACAAGATGGTAAGCGGTTACCGCAGCCTATGGACGCTTGCAATACCAGAGGTATCACTTGCGGGTTGCCACTTTGAGGCTAAGATCGAAAGCCTCATGTGCCAGTAATTTCACCGGAAACCATACCCTTCACACCGGAACACAGCAATGCGAGCATTACTGCTTTGCGGCAGAAATAGGTATGGTGGTAGTCCTTCCTCGGACGAGCTCTATCACAGAGAACTCTACTACTCTTTTAACACAGCGCAATCTATAATACATAATTTCTTTTTTTGTAATCCTTTACATATTATAAAAGTCGTTTCCGCTGTCTGTTTGTATGCTTAGATCTTTAAAACAACGCAACTGATTTTGATGCCATTTTGATTAATAGATAGAGTGATTCAAGAGGAAGATTTATATGTAGCTTAAGCATCGTGCGAAGCCGGGGCGGGTCGCTAGTAGTATATTAAAATAAATAAGACCACAAATATTTGCAGATCATGCAAACCACAAACATCCTGAGACCTTTATTAAGGAACTACAACAAAGAGTAATTGTGATTACCTACCATTGTGTATAATGTAGACGTACTTAGGTATATACCTAAATATAGTATATAAGATACAGTTCTCGGCTGACTCTGTCACATTGTAAGTCAGTAAGTTCGTACGAGTCAGTGGCCAAATCTGGTGACTGGAATCTGATCTGGAGTTTATAGGCCGCCCGAAAGCCTAACAACTTTGAAAAAGCCGGGCTAGACTGCTTAACGTGCCCTCCGAAGCACGGGAGCGCAGAAATTGCCACTGGCGGTCTACCATCCAAATGAGTACGTTGAACAGTGCTTAATTTTTATCAAATTGGATTGGATCGTAGTTTTCAGATTCAGGATGCCTCTGGTGCCTTACTCTTGAATCCAATGACAATTCCGATCCATCCCAATTTCTATTTTCTGCTGTCAAATTTTTGTACTCTTGAAAAGAAGGTTGAATTTGGCGCTAGGTTTGCTGTCAAAAGTACAAAATGTCATATTCCAATACTTGTCCAATACCGATCGCGTTCAAGAGTAAGGCCCCTTGTCGGGGCAGCCTTCACAACAACCCATTTCGTCTCACGTGCGACAGCAACAGCCGAGAACTGTAGCAGGTACAAAGTGACCTTGTCATTACGCGCCTCTCACCTCACCAGCTCCATTTAAACGAATCAACTCCGGTATGTGTTAAGTTCTTTATGACCATTTATAATTCTGATTAATAACTAGGGCTAACGCTCTTGAACGCGATCGGTATTGGACAAGTATTGGAATAAGACATTTCGTACTTTTGAGTGCAAAATTAGCGCCAAATCCAACCTTGTTCTCAAGAATTCAAAAAGACAGAATAAATTGAAATTAAGATTAGATCAGAACCAGATATTAGTACTACGCTTATATTTAAAGTGGTCGGTATATGTGTAACGTACCTACTACATAATGATAATTATTTTATAATCGTCAAATATCATTCGTCAAATAATTTGAAACATCGATCGTGAGAAAACTGTCCAAGAACTCAGAATTCGAAAGACATGGGGCCCAACCATGAACTCTTATAGCGAAATTGTCAAAAAATTTTATACCATGACATGATTGTCTAATTATAAATAAATAAATAAATAAATAATGCTGGACAATCCACACAGCATCATCTAGCCCCAAGATAAGCTACTGTTAAACAGAGCTGTGTTATGGTACTAGATGACTGATATATACTTAATACAATACAATACATAGATAGATATTTTTTATTATATATAGAAAATACCCAGAACACCCGGAACAAATATTTGTAGATCGTACAAACATTTGACCCGAGGCGGGAATCGAACCCGCAACCTCCGCGTCGCAGGCAGACCTGCGCCCGCTGCGCTACATCTGTCGTCAATTGATTCATGGTACAACATTTTTTGACAATTTAGTTTAGGTCTTCATTTGAATCGCTATGAGAGTTCATGGTGTCATCCACATTGGGTCCGCGTGGATTATGACCCAATCACTCTTGCTGGAGAGTAGAACAGAAGACTGTCTTGATGATGATGACTTAGTGGAGAATACGCCAGTGTCCCAGCAGTGGGAACAGAATGCAGTCATGATCAGCATTCCCAGTTATCGTGTGGAAGAGGTAAAGTTAAGAGTGGGTTACTATTTAAGGGTCGGCGCGCGATCGCGTGGGCCATCGATGTAATACTGGGCCGGCTGCCAGATGAATCTCGTTTAAAAATACGTATCAATCAGCTGCAACGAGATGCATGCAGCATCTAAATATACTTCAGGATACCTGGTGGTGAGACTCAAGAGGGTACCAGTTCTGCCTCCGAGCAGTGGGGTGCAAGCATTTTATTACTTTGGTCACTATATCCCTAAATATAGATAATGTACCTTTCTGACATGTAACTTGGCGTTATTAAAATACTATTGTATTGTATACTTCTCTCGGCGGATCTGGGCTTCCGTGAAGTTAGCCGTTTCGATGCGCAATGGAGCTTTTTATAACTAAATTGTCTTTGCGCATCACAAACGGATAACTTCACGGAAGCCTAGATCCGCCGAGAGAACATTATTACAGTATTGTATTAACTTTATTATTGGGTGGTAACACGCAAGTGACTTATAGAAAGAAAGAAAGAAAACATGTTTATTGCCCCCCAAAATCATACAAGCATACATATCTAATATATAAAAAACTAGGTATATAGGTATATAACCGTTCGTTCGTATGAGTCAGTGGCCAACTCTGGCGACAGAGTTTCTAGGCCGCCTGAAGGCCTCTGTCATGGGCTAACAACTTTGAAAAAGCCGGGACCGACTGCTTAACGTACCCTCCAAAGCACGGGAGCGCTCAGTTGAAATTGCAACTGCGGTCACCCATCCAAATGATGACCCCGCGGAACAGTGCTTAACTTCGTTGATCTGCTAAGAACAACTTAGCCAGCTATGTCACGAGCGCTTCTACGAGTGGTATTGCTAAGGGCACTTTTGATTGGTATAAAAAGACAACACGACAAACTAATTCTTTTTATACTTAGCTATCTGTGATCCAAAAATTTAAGTAAGTATGAGTCAGTGGCCAACTGTGGTGATGAAGTTAACAGACTGCCTGAAGGTGTTTACTCATTACTCATCAAGCAATCAGTTTGTTTGATTCAGAGAAAGTTCAAACTCCTCGGTTATTCTTAGCACCTGCGCAGGCGCCGGCGCCGGCGCCGAAATGTTGTCTGAACGCTCGTTTGGGAATGTTTATGTTGAGTCCCTATTGAAACATTGACGCCATTTTTCAAATGGTTTCTGAACCAGAGAAAGACGAGAACGCTTAACTGATTTTCCATCATGACAGCCTCTAATGTTCCCACAGCTGGGACACTGGGCTACTTTCGAGCGAGAGAGATTGGGTCTTAATCCACCACGCGGACACAATGCGGATTGGTGGATGTTTAAATAATTCCAAAAAATGTTTTCGCCCCAGCGGAAGAAATAATTTTTTTGCCATATTTAATAAAACTTAAGATATGTAGTCCGCACGGGCGAGGATCGAGCAATCAGGCGAACATACACGGGTCGCCCAGGTGGCCGGAGACCCATAGGTCGTCCGAGGTACCGTTGGAGCGACCAAGTTGAAAAAGGTCTGCGCGAACTAAATGTCGCCGACTGGACGCAAACAGCGACGGACAGAGTTGCCTGGCGGACTCTAGTGTCGGAGGCCACGATCCACTTTGGGTCGCTGCGCCACAGCAGTAAGTAAGTAAGTAAGATAAAAATACATTGTTTTTACACACAACGTTATATAACGTAGCTACATTATGTGGTCATGAGTGCGTATGCGCAATAGATGGCATCCAACGGTAATGACAGTAGCATAATGTCATTACCGTTGTATGGTTTTGAAGATACTGATCGTAAGATACCGTACTTATATAAGTAAACTTGACTGTGGTTGCATTAACATACATAATTTTATCATAATAATAGCATTGACTTGATAGAAATCCGTGAAGGATATTAAATAATCATTATCATATCTTATTAATGCAGACACACGGATATAGTGAGAAGGCTCAAAAGGACTAAACCTTTTGAGTTAGTAGTGTAAAATCAATAGTGACCTTAACATAGAGTGAAAAATTGACAATGAACACATGAACAAAGTGCTTCCCCTTAATAAATAGAGACAGTAAGAAAAGTGCCAATGGACACATTCTTAGCAACTAATTTATTTTATAAGAGTAGGTCAACTTAAAATAACTCATTAGCCTAAACGTAAGGCTAGATTGTAATATTATCGAATACATTATTTTAAAATGTATTCATAATTATTATTATTATTATTATGAGCCTGTAGTGTCCCACTGCAGGGCAAAGGCCTCCCTTCCTTCTCTCCAATCATCACGGTTTTGGGCTACTGTGGACCAGTCCTTCAGGTAAGAGTCAATTTCGTCCCTCCATCTTCGCCGTGGTCTGCCGCGAGGTCGTTTTCCATTTAGGGGCGTCCACTCTGTGATGAGCACCGGTGGTCTAGTGGTAGTGATCCCGCCTTCTGATCCGAAGGTCGTGGGTTCAAACCCGGTCGTGCACCAATGGATTTTTCTGTTCGAAAAATTTATGTGCGCAATGCCAGTGCTCTCATACGGTGAAGGAAAACATCGTGAGGAAACCGGCATGTCCAAGAACTAAAAATTCGAAAGACATGTGCCATCCGCCAATCCGCATTGGGTCCGCGTGGTGGATTCAGACCCAATCACTCTCGCCTGAGAGTAGGCCAGTGTCCCAGCAGTGGGAACATTAGAAGGCTGTCATGATAGATGATAGACTATGTGATGGATTTAGCCCAGAATGCATCCGACATAAAAATAATAATAATAATAATAATAATGCTGAGTCGAGGCCCTTTTGCTGCTGTAGCACACAATATACCTAGATTGTCTAACTTTTGTTAATTTTTACATTTGTTTTTGAGAGAAACTTATATTTAAGTAGTTATTTTATTTCATTTTTACCATTTTCGGAAAACTTACAGCTAATAAAAAGACAGTATAAACACTATGTACTTAAAGGCTAATTACAAGTTTCCACTTATAAGTAGGAATAACTAATTTAAAACAAAACAGTATTATGTAGACGGAGCACCTAAATATATATATATATATATATATTTGTATATAAATATATGAGATGTTTCCTTTTTTTATTATTCTCTTTCTTTTTATCTGTATAATTTAAATAATTTTCAAATGTGTCTGTATTGTGTGCTAATGTGGTAAATAAATGTCTATGTCTATGTATTTGACGACCGATGTGGCGCAGCGGGCGCAGGTCCGCCTGCGACGCGGAGGTTGCGGGTTCGATGCCCGCCTCGGGTCAAATGTTTGTACGATCTACAAATATTTGTTCCGGGTGTTCTGAGTATTTTCTATATATAATAAAAAATATCTATCTATGTATTGTATTGTATTAAGTATATATCAGTCATCTAGTACCATAACACAGCTCTGTTTAAGCAGTAGCTTATCTTGGGGCTAGATGATGCTGTGTGGATTGTCCAGCATTATTTATTATTTATTTATTTATTTATGTCTAATAATAAATAATGCTGGACAATCCACACAGCATCATCTAGTCCCAAGCTAACCCTTGTGCTATGGGTACTTACAAGATGACTGTATACTTAATACAATACATATATAGATATTACCCCCCCCCCCCCCCATATAACTAAAAATTCGAATGACATGGTGCCATCCACCATCCGCATTGGGTCCGCGTGGTGGATCAAGACCCAATCACTCTTGCTTGAGAGTAGGCCAGTGTCCCAGCAATAGGAACATTAGAAGGCTGTCATGATGATGAAGATAGATTTTTTTTTTTTTTATAAGTACATATAGAAAATTCCAGAACACCGGAACTAATATTTTCAGATCGTACAAACATTTATCCATGAAATACTTCTAGACTTCGAATATATCGATATAAGTATATCGAAGTGGCTCCAGAAACGTCGGTCGTCCGTTGGCGAGATGGGTAGACGACATAGTGAAAGTCGCGGGCCGTAAGTGGATTAGATTAGCACAGGATCGTGGTAGATGGCACAAACTAAAGGAGGCCTATACCCAGCAGTGGGTGAAGTCAGGCTGTGGATGATGATGAAGTATATCGAGGGAATACGCGAGCAGAAGCCAGTTTATGTGAAAGAAAGTACATTAAATAAAGTCATTTAAAGTGTACAACATAAATATGAATTTAAGTAGCAAAAGATAAGCCCATACGTATTTTACGAGCTAAATCCAACAGCACAAAACGAAGGATTGTGACCACAGAACTATATTTAAGTTGAATGAGTGAGTGTATGTACCTCGCGTGCCAAAAAGACGGGCAGTAAGGGCTGAGTAACCTCTTTACTCGCCGCGAAACTCAGTCTGCTCCCAACCGGGGGCGGTGTGGTGTGCCAGTGCCTAGAATCGGTTTGTCACGTGGTTATCGATGCTTTTATATAATTCATTTTCGCGCGGCTTATGTTTAACTCAAGTGGTATTTCCCATCACTAAAATGCATTTGTGTTTAAAATACAAACATGCAAAATGTTACACGATTTCCATACAAATCGACGAACTCTTTCATTCTACTTAAATATAGTTCTGTGATTGTGACAAATCGCATTAAAATGTTGTAAAAACTGAATAATTATACTATATAAAGCTAAACTACCACTGACTCACTCACTGATTCACTCATTGACATGTGAGTTGAGGCACTTGCAGTAGGGGTGGGGTAAAACCGATTACGGATTCGTATAGAGGGTGTTTTGAAACTTTCTAAAAAAATCCCAAAATCCCTATTTTTGACCCCCTTGAGGGGGTCGTTGTGGGGATTTTCTACTTGCCGTTGGAAAAGTCGCGTTTTTTTTGGAGATTCGTGTAGAGGGTGTCCTGATTGGTAGAAATCAATTTTTGAATCCTCCCTAAATCCCCCCGTTTTTTTTTTTTTCGTATTATCTCTGAAACTATTGAGGGGATTGGAATTTTTTTTCAAGATTCGTGTACGTTTTGTCCATGGAAGTACAACTGAATGTCGAATATACCCCAGACTAACTTCGAATCGACCATGAAAAATTTTTTTTTTTTTTTTTTGGGATTTTTTTTCGGAATGAAATTTTTTTTTTTTTTTTTCATTTTTTTTATATTATTGCCCCTGTTATGGAGAGCACTTTTTACCTTCGCGAGCTGCTTGCAGCGAGCGCACCACGCAACATCTACAGCAACCAATCTTCTCGCGAAGCTGCTTGCAGCGAGCGCACCACGCAACCTCTGCAGGAGCACACCCCGTTCGCGAGCTGCTTGCAGCGAGCGCACCGCGCAACCTCTACAGGAGCACACCCCGTTCGCGAGCTGCTTGCAGCGAGCGCACCACGCAACCTCTACAGGAGCACACCCCGTTCGCGAGCTGCTTGCAGCGAGCGCACCACGCAACCTCTACAGGAGCACACCCCGTTCGCGAGCTGCTTGCAGCGAGCGCACCACGCAACCTCTACAGAAACTTGACCCTCTCGCGAGCTGCTTGCAGCGAGCGCACCACGCAACCTCTATAGAAACTTTAACCCCTCGCGAGCTGCTTGCAGCGAGCGCACCACGCGACCTCTATAGGAGCACACTCCGTTCGCGAGCTGCTTGCAGCGAGCGCACCACGCAACCTCTATAGAAACTTTAACCCCTCGCGAGCTGCTTGCAGCGAGCGCACCGGGCGACCTATATTTTTTATCCGTGCAAGTAATAACCAACTTTTAATTCTTTTTAATTCTATTTATCTTTTTTTTCCTTACATCTTTCGTAGGAGTCCAAATGTAAACATTTTATACCCTTTTTTCAATTTGAAAATATTTCATGTCAATGTCCACGACCCAAACCCACACGCGAGCTGCCTGCAGCTCGCGCACCACAAAAAACTAGTTATACTATATATAGCTAAACTACCACTCACTGACTCACTGACATGTGAGTTGAGGCACTTGCGCTAGGGGTGGGGTAAAACCGATTACGGATTCGTATAGAGGGTGTTTTGAAACTTTCTAGAAAAATCCCAAAATCCCCATTTTCCCCTCCCTTGAGGGGGTCGTTGTGGGGATTTTCTACTTGCTGTTGGAAAAGTCGCGTTTTTTTTTGAGATTCGTGTAGAGGGTGTCCTGATTAGTAGAAATTAATTTTTGAATCCCCCCTAAATCCCCCCGTTTTTTTTTTTTCGTATTATCTCCGAAACTATTGAGGGGATTGGAAATTTTTTTCAAGATTCGTGTAGGTTTTTGTCCATGGAAGTACAACTGAATGTCTAATATACTTCAGACCAACTTCGAATCGACCATTTTTTTTTTTTTTTTTTTTTTGGGATTTTTTTATCGGAATGAATTTTTTTTTTTTTTTTTTTTTTTATATTATTGCCCCTGTTATGGAGAGCACTTTTTACCTTCGCGAGCTGCTTGCAGCGAGCGCACCACGCAACCTCTACAGGAGCACACCCCGTTCGCGAGCTGCTTGCAGCGAGCGCATCACGCAACCTCTACAGGAGCACACTCCGGTCGCGAGCTGCTTGCAGCGAGCGCACCACGCAACCTCTACAGGAGCACACCCCGTTCGCGAGCTGCTTGCAGCGAGCGCACCACGCAACCTCTACAGGAGCACACCCCGTTCGCGAGCTGCTTGCAGCGAGCGCACCGCGCAACCTCTACAGGAGCACACCCCGTTCGCGAGCTGCTTGCAGCGAGCGCACCACGCAACCTCTACAGGAGCACACCCTGTTCGCGAGCTGCTTGCAGCGAGCGCACCGCGCATCCTCTACAGGAGCACTCTCCGTTCGCGAGCTGCTTGCAGCGAGCGCACCGCGCAACCTCTATAGGAGAACACCGTTCGCGAGCTGCTTGCAGCGAGCGCGCCGCCTAACCTCTACAGCAGCACACCCCGTTCGCGAGCTGCTTGCAGCGAGCGCACCGCGCAACCTCTACAGGAGCACACCCCGTTCGCGAGCTGCTTGCAGCGAGCGCACCGCGCAACCTCTACAGGAGCACACCCCGTTCGCGACCTGCTTGCAGCGAGCGCACCACGCAACCTCTACAGGAGCACACCCCGTTCGCGAGCTGCTTGCAGCGAGCGCACCACGCAACCTCTACAGGAGCACACCCCGTTCGCGAGCTGCTTGCAGCGAGCGCACCGCGCAACCTCTACAGGAGCACACCCCGTTCGCGAGCTGCTTGCAGCGAGCGCACCACGCAACCTCTACAGGAGCACACCCCGTTCGCGAGCTGCTTGCAGCGAGCGCACCACGCAACCTCTACAGGAGCACACTCCGTTCGCGAGCTGCTTGCAGCGAGCGCAGCACGCAACCTCTACAGGAGCACACCTCGTTCGCGAGCTGCTTGCAGCGAGCGCACCACGCAACCTCTACAGGAGCACACCCCGTTCGCGAGCTGCTTGCAGCGAGCGCACCACGCAACCTCTACAGGAGCACACCCCGTTCGCGAGCTGCTTGCAGCGAGCGCACCACGCAACCTCTACAGGAGCACACCCCGTTCGCGAGCTGCTTGCAGCGAGCGCACCACGCTACCTCGACAGAAACTTAACTCTCTCGCGAGCTGCTTGCAGCGAGCGCACCACGCTACCTCTATAGAAACTTTAACCCCTCGCGAGCTGCTTGCAGCGAGCGCACCACGCGACCTATATTTTTTATCCGTACAAGTAATACCCAACTTTTAAACCTTTTACTACTTTTTTTTACTTTGTTTTACTTATATCTTTTGTTAGGAGTCCAAATGTAAACATTTTATACCTCTTTTCAATTTGAAAATATTTAATGTCCAAGTCCCAGCCTCAAACCCACACGCGAGCTGCCTGCAGCTCGCGCACCACAAAAAACTAGTTATACTATATAAAGCTAAACTACCACTCACTGACTCACTCACTCACTGACATGTGAGTTGAGGCACTTGCGCTAGGGGTGGGGTAAAAACGATTACGGATTCGTATAGAGGGTGTTTTGAAACTTTCTAGAAAAATCCCAAAATCCCCATTTTCCCCTCCCTTGAGGGGGTCGTTGTGGGGATTTTCCACTTGCCGTTGGAAAAGTCGCGTTTTTTTTTGAGATTCGTGTAGAGGGTGTCCTGATTGGTAGAAATCAATTTTTGAATCCCCCCTAAATCCCCCCGTTTTTTTTTTTTTCGTATTATCTCTGAAACTATTGAGGGGATTGGAATTTTTTTTCAAGTTTCGTGTAGGTTTTGTCCATGGAAGTACAACTGAATGCCGAATATACCCCAGACTAACTTCGAATCGACCATGTTTTTTTTTTTTTTTTTGGTTTTTTTTTTTTGGAATGTTTTTTTTTTTTTTTTTTCAATTTTTTTATATTATTGCCCCTGTTATGGAGAGCACTTTTTACCTTCGCGAGCTGCTTGCAGCGAGCGCACCACGCAACCTCTACAGGAGCACACACCGTTCGCGAGCTGCTTGCAGCGAGCGCACCGCGCAACCTCTACAGGAGCACACCTTGTTCGCGAGCTGCTTGCAGCGAGCGCACCACGCAACCTCAGCAGGAGCACACCACGTTCGCGAGCTGCTTGCAGCGAGCGCACCACGCGACCTCGACAGGAGCTCACCCCGTTCGCGAGCTGCTTGCAGCGAGCGCACCACGAAACCTCTACAGGAGCACACCCCGTTCGCGAGCTGCTTGCAGCGAGCGCACCACGCAACCTCTACAGGAGCACACACCGTTCGCGAGCTGCTTGCAGCGAGCGCACCACGCAACCTCTACAGGAGCACACCCGTTCGCGAGCTGCTCGCAGCGAGCGCACCACGCAACCTCTACAGGAGCACACCCCGTTCGCGAGCTGCTTGCAGCGAGCGCACCACGCAACCTCTACAGGAGCACACCCCGTTCGCGAGCTGCTTGCAGCGAGCGCACCACGCAACCTCTACAGGAGCACACCCCGTTCGCGAGCTGCTTGCAGCGAGCGCACCACGCAACCTCTACAGGAGCACACACCGTTCGCGAGCTGCTTGCAGCGAGCGCACCACGCAATCTCTACAGAAACTTAACCCCTCGCGAGCTGCTTGCAGCGAGCGCAACGCGCAACCTCTACAGGAGCACACTTCGTTCGCGAGCTGTCGCGAGCTGCTTGCAGCGAGCGCACCACGCGACCTCTACAGAAACTTAACCCCCTCGCGAGCTGCTTGCAGCGAGCGCACCGCGCAACCTCTACAGGAGCACACCCCGTTCGCGAGCTGCTTGCAGCGAGCGCACCGCGCAACCTCTACAGGAGCACACCCCGTTCGCGAGCTGCTTGCAGCGAGCGCACCACGCAACCTCTACAGGAGCACACTCCGTTCGCGAGCTGCTTGCAGCGAGCGCACCACGCAACCTCTACAGGAGCACACCTCGTTCGCGAACTGCTTGCAGCGAGCGCACCACGCAACCTTTACAGGAGCACACCCCGTTCGCGAGCTGCTTGCAGCGAGCGCACCACGCAACCTCTACAGGAGCACACCCCGTTCGCGAGCTGCTTGCAGCGAGCGCACCACGCGACCTCTATAGAAATTTAACCCCTCGCGAGCTGCTTGCAGCGAGCGCACTACGCAACCTCTATAGAAACTTTAACCCCTCGCGAGCTGCTTGCAGCGAGCGCACCACGCGACCTCTATAGGAGCACACTCCGTTCGCGAGCTGCTTGCAGCGAGCGCACCACGCAACCTCTATAGAGACTTTAACCCCTCGCGAGCTGCTTGCAGCGAGCGCACCGGGCGACCTATATTTTTTATCCGTGCAAGTAATAACCAACTTTTAATTCTTTTTAATTTTATTTATCTTTTTTTTCCATACATCTTTTGTAGGAGTCCAAATGTAAACATTTTATACCCTTTTTTCAATTTGAAAATATTTCATGTCAATGTCCAGGACCCAAACCCACACGCGAGCTGCCTGCAGCTCGCGCACCACAAAAAACTAGTTATACTATATAAAGCTAAACTACCACTCACTCACTGACTCACTGACATGTGAGTTGAGGCACTTGCGCTAGGGGTGGGGTAAAACCGATTACGGATTCGTATAGGGGGTGTTTTGAAACTTTCCAGAAAAATCCCAAAACCCCCATTTTTGGCCCCCTTGAGGGGGTCGTAGGGGGTATTTTCCACTTGCCATTGGAAAAGTCGCGTTTTTTTTTGAGATTTGTGTAGAGGGTGTCCTGATTGGTAGAAATCAATTTTTAAATACCCCCTAAATACCCCCGTTTTTTTTTTCTTCTTCATATCTCCGAATCTACTAAGGGGATTTAAAAATTTTTTCAAGATTCGTGTAGGATTTAGCCATGGAACTACAACTGAATGTCGAATATACCCCAGACCAACTTCGAATCGACCATGACCAATTTTTTTTTTTTTGGTTTTTTTTTTGGAATGTTTTTTTTTTAATTTTTTTTTATATTATTGCCCCTGTTATGGAGAGCACTTTTTACCTTCGTGAGCTGCTTGCAGCGAGCGCACCACGCAACCTTTACAGGAGCACACCCCGTTCGCGAGCTGCTTGCAGCGAGCGCACCGCGCAACCTCTAAAGGAGCACACCCCGTTCGCGAGCTGCTTGCAGCGAGCGCACCACGCGACCTCTACAGGAGCACAGCCCGTTCGCGAGCTGCTTGCAGCGAGCGCACCGCGCAACCTCTACAGGAGCACACTCCGTTCGCGAGCTGCTTGCAGCGAGCGCAACGCGCAACCTCTACAGGAGCACACTCCGTTCGCGAGCTGCTTGCAGCGAGCGCACCGCGCAACCTCTATAGTAGAACACCGTTTGCGAGCTGCTTGCAGCGAGCGCACCACGCAACCTCTACAGGAGCGCTCCCCGTTCGCGAGCTGCTTGCAGCGAGCGCACCGCGCAACCTCTATAGGAGAACACCGTTCGCGAGCTGCTTGCAGCGAGCGCGCCGCCCAACCTCTACAGGAGCACACCCCGTTGGCGAGCTGCTTGCAGTGAGCGCACCGCGCAACCTCTATAGGAGCACACACCGTTCGCGAGCTGCTTGCAGCGAGCGCACCGCGCAACCTCTGCAGGAGCTCACTCCGTTCGCGAGCTGCTTGCAGCGAGCGCACCGTGCAACCTCTATAGGAGAACACCGTTCGCGAGCTGCATTTAGCGAGCGCACCACGCAACCTCTACAGGAGCGCTCCCCGTTCGCGAGCTGCTTGCAGCGAGCGCGCCGCCCAACCTCTACAGCAGCACATCCCGTTCGCGAGCTGCTTGCAGCGAGCGCACCACGCAACCTCTACAGGAGCACACTCCGTTCGCGAGCTGCTTGCAGCGAGCGCACCGCGCAACCTTTACAGGAGCACACCCCGTTCGCGAGCTGCTTGCAGCGAGCGCACCACGCGGCCTCTATAGAAACTTAACCCCTCGCGAGCTGCTTGCAGCGAGCGCACCACGCGACCTCTACAGAAACTTAACCCCCTCGCGAGCTGCTTGCAGCGAGCGCACCACGCTACCTCTATAGAAATTTAACCCCTCGCGAGCTGCTTGCAGCGAGCGCACCACGTAACCTCTATAGAAACTTTATCCCCTCGCGAGCTGCTTGCAGCGAGCGCACCACGCAACCTCTATAGAAACTTTAACCCCACGCGGCCTCTACAGAAACTTAACCCCTCGCGAGCTGCTTGCAGCGAGCGCACCAGGCGACCTATATTTTTTATCCGTGCAAGTAGTAACCAACTTTTAAATCTTTTTAACATATATTCACTTTGTTTTTCTTATTTCTTTTGTAAGAGTAAAACTGGTAATATTTTATACCTTTTTTCAATTTGAAAATATTTAATGTCCAAGTCCCAGCCTCAAACCCACACGCGAGCTGCCTGCAGCTCGCGCACCACAAAAAACTAGTTTATACTATATACAGCTTAATTACCACTGACTCACTGACATGTGAGTTGAGGCACTTGCGGTAGGGGTGGGGTAAAACCGATTACGGATTCGTGTAGAGGTTGTTTTGAAACTTTTCAGAAAAATCTGAAAACCCCCTTTTTTCACCCCCTCGAGGGGGTAGTGGGGTTGTTATCCCGCTTGCCGTTGGAAAAGTCGCGTTTTTTTTTGAGATTCGTATAGAGGGGGTCCTGGTTGGTCGAAATCAAAAAAAAAATTTTCAAAATCTACCCCCTAACACCCTTTTGAAAATTTTATTCTTATTCGGTCGCACCGCGCTGCGATAACGCGCCATGATACTCCACGGATAGAGTTCAAATTCGAATGAGAGCCTACAGGCGCGCGTCTCGCGTTTGCGTTCAAGCTCCGCCCACTCGACCGCTGGCCACTCCCTTTAATATTCATTCTGCTCGCTGCCTCGGCGACAGTAGCATCGCATGCCGCGCGCCGAACGGTACGCTGTGCAGGCGCAGGATTTTTTCTACTTAGTTTACGCGTGGTAAATTTTGTTCAAATCCAGTAGTAGGTAAGATAACATTCATTGCGTTTAAGTAGGTAGGTACCTACCTCTACGTGTTATTATTCTAAGTTGCTAGGCACATCAAATTTTCAAGATTAACTCTGATGATGATGATGATGATGCAAACATACATAAAAGTAAGTACCTACCTACATACCTAGGTTACGGTAACTGCTTACCATCTAGGTAAGGTACCTCTACCTACCTACGCTGTTCACAACGAAACAAACGCAGGCACTGTTTTGCATTTGGATGGGTGACCGACAAAATAAACTGAGCGCATCCGTTGGCCTTCAGGCGACCTATTAACTCCATCACCAGTTCACCACACAGTTCTGTGATTGTGACTGAAGTAGGTAATTGTTGTCGGTCGAGTTTGAGTGGAACAATCATACATTCAGACATCCAAACTTTCGCATTCGTAATAGGTAGGTAATTTGTGTGATCACAACAACACGAATGCTTTATCTACAGCTTTCGTGCTTCGAAGGACACGTTAAGCAGTCGATCGTGTGTTGGCCTTGTCAGTTGTTGCCGTGCCAAAGTTCTTATTTAAAACTGATTGTCGTCCGCGATAGGTACTAGGTAAATAGGTAGGTAGCCTTTATGACCTATTCCCGATCATTATCTAAGAAGAGGTGCCTACCTACCTATCTAAATAGGTGTTAAATTTCAGCCGAATCGGCTTATTGTCGGTCGAGTTATACTATACATATGTAGATGAGGTAGGTACCTATATAGGTACAAACATCCACAAAACACGACAAAAACCCAAACTTTCGCATTAGGTATGTATTAGTGTGATGTGATTGAAAACTGAGCGCTTCCGTTCTTTGGAGGGCATGTTAAGCAGTAGATCGAGAATTTCAAGTCAGTATTGACCCGACAGCGTTTACATTAGGGTCAGCAGCGGATCAGCACTGTGACTCAATGTAAATCACTGTTTCGCGTACCTAATTAGGTAGGTAGTCATTATTTGGATGGGTTGCCCTCGGGCGAGTGTTGACCACTGTCTCATGCGCACTGCGCAGTGCAGTTTAAAACTGACTCAGTGCTGGGACACTGGTACCGACCGAGTAGAATTACACTTAGAGCTACTCGGTGACACTGGCCTTCGGAGTAATCAACCACACGGGCCAGCGGATGTCTTTCTATTTTATTAAATAGGTATTTCCTACGTTTTGTCAAAATAGGTACCTGCGGAAAGATAATAGGTAGGTACCTACACCTAAGAAATCGACTTCCTTGACACAGTGTAAATAAATTGCACACTTTGGTAGCTTTTTTGTTCCCTAAAAGTAGGTAGGTAGGTATTTTCGTGTCAATAAAATGTATCATGACTGACTAAACTTCTATGCAATCAATCAAGCGTCGAGCGATTTAATTATTGTCGACATTGACATTGGCAAAATTGTGCCAAGCTCAGCCACAGACGCCACAAATTAAAAGAAGAGACTGATATCCTTTCTTGAGTAGGTAAGTATCTAAATTTGCTTTCAAGTAGGCCGTGAGCTCAAAAAACACGCGCTCGTGCCTTAATCAGGTAGGTACCTAGACTTCCGTGCTTCGGAGGACACGTTAAACAGTCGGTCGCGTGTGGTGGCCGTTGACCACTGACTACTGCGCAGGGCAGTGCCATGCAGAGCTGACTGTCGCCTGCGATTTTGTTCGCGTCGGAAGTAGATTAGGCTACTTCCGATCATTATCTAAGTAGGTGTACCTAGGTAGGTACTTATCCACAAAACTTCGTTTCGTAGGTGTGAGTCAGTTGCCAACTCTGGAAGTTTTAGGTTGCCTGAAGGCCTCCTCTGTCTGACTGTGCCGCTGGCGGTCACCCATCTTGGTATACGTCTTCGTTGATACGTACCCACCCTGTAGGGTACCTACTAGGTAGGGTACATTGGTAGGTAGGTAGGCATATAGGCTACACATCAAGCGCTCGTGACCTACCTACCTAGCTGGCTAAGTTGTTTATCTTAGCACAACAAAACGAATGCACTGTTTCGCATTTAGATGGATGACCGACCGCCCCGCCCCGCCGCCAGTGGCAATTTCTTTACAGCTTGCGTGCTTCGGAGGACACGTTAAACAGTCGGTGCCTAAAGTTTTTATTTTTAACTGACTGTCGCCCGCGATTTCGTTCGCGTGGAACCCGGAAACCGTAGTATTACCTACCTACTGGTAGCCTCTAAGGCCTATTCCCGATCATTATCTAGAGGATACATAGAGTACCTAGGTACCTTACCTACAAACATCCACGAAAAACGACAAAAATTCAAACTTTCGCATTTTTTGTAAGTTGTGATTTAAAACTGAGCGCTTCCGTGCTTTGGAGGGCACGTTAAGCAGTCTATCATGATTAGGTAAGTAGGTAGGTTACTTAGGTAACGTGTGTGGGCATTACGGTTTCGTATGAGTCAATTGCTAACTCTGGAAGTTTTAGGCCGCCCGAAGGCCTCCTCTGTCATGGCCTAACAACATTTCAAAAGTTAAGCTGGCTAAGTTGTTCATCTTTTATCACAACAACGAAACGAACGCAAGAAAACAGTGTCTGCGTTCGTCTTGAGTTTGCCTTCGGGCGGCCTATTAACTCCTGCGCAATGAAGTGCCAGACTGTCGCCCGCGATTTCGTTCGCGTGGATCTAGGTAGGTAGGTTGGTAGGTACTTACTATGTGTTAGAGTTAAGAGTACATATGTAGGTAGGTATTAAGGTTATTAACATCCACAGAACACGACAAACATCCACTGCTTAGGATTACCGTCAAGTGGGCCGTAGGAAAAAGCGCTCCGCGATTTCCTTCGCATAGAACTGGGGAACCGTACTTTTTTCCGAGACAAAAAGTAGCCTATGTCCTTCCTTGCATATGTCCTATTCCCGGTCATTATGTAGCGCCATTTGAACCTGTGCTTGAACGTCTCGTAGTAGACAGGTAGTACTAAATAACTGTTCTGTGTGACTGTGACTGTGGTACTCACCCACTCCATGTTATGAAGGCATAGGTACCTACTACGTCAGTGTTACTGTAGTAACCAGTACCTACCAACTACCAACCTAGGCAGGGGGTCGAATATTCAAAAAATAATTTTAACTAACACAGGTGGTTTAATGTACGTTTATAATTATGGCCATAAGTTTTTAAGATTGTTGACTTAATTATGACGAAATATTCAGACGAAATGCGCGAGAGGGCGCTTTTATTAATATTGAAGAAATTCAATTACGACGGTGTTTTGTTTGAATATGCTATCTTTCACCAACCACTTCCTAAACAAATTGAAAGATGGCGTGTTTTTTTAAATTAAAATAACACAAAGTGTGTAAATAAATTGCACACTTTGGTAGCTTTTTTGTTCCCTAAAAGTAGGTAGGTATTTATTTTCGTGTCAATAAAATGTATCATGACTGACTAAACTTCTATGCAATCAATCAAGCGTCGAGCGATTTAATTATTGTCGACATTGACATTGGCAAAATTGTGCCAAGCTCAGCCACAGACGCCACAAATTAAAAGAGACTGATATCCTTGCTAAATAATAACCAACTTTTAAATCTTTTTAATTGTATTTTACATTATTTTCCTTATATCTTTTGTAGGAGTCCAAATGTAATCATTTTATACCTTTTTTCAATTTGAAAATATTTTATGTCAATGTCCACGACCCAAACCTACACGCGAGCTGCTTGCAGCTCGCGCACCACAAAAAACTAGTTATACTATATATAGCTAAACTACCACTCACTGACTCACTGACATGTGAGTTGAGGCACTTGCGCTAGGGGTGGGGTAAAACCGATTACGGATTCGTATAGAGGGTGTTTTGAAACTTTCTAGAAAAATCCCAAAATCCCCATTTTCCCCTCCCTTGAGGGGGTCGTTGTGGGGATTTTCTACTTGCTGTTGGAAAAGTCGCGTTTTTTTTTGAGATTCGTGTAGAGGGTGTCCTGATTAGTAGAAATTAATTTTTGAATCCCCCCTAAATCCCCCCGTTTTTTTTTTTTCGTATTATCTCCGAAACTATTGAGGGGATTGGAAATTTTTTTCAAGATTCGTGTAGGTTTTTGTCCATGGAAGTACAACTGAATGTCTAATATACTTCAGACCAACTTCGAATCGACCATTTTTTTTTTTTTTTTTTTTTGGGATTTTTTTATCGGAATGAATTTTTTTTTTTTTTTTTTTTTTTATATTATTGCCCCTGTTATGGAGAGCACTTTTTACCTTCGCGAGCTGCTTGCAGCGAGCGCACCACGCAACCTCTACAGGAGCACACCCCGTTCGCGAGCTGCTTGCAGCGAGCGCATCACGCAACCTCTACAGGAGCACACTCCGGTCGCGAGCTGCTTGCAGCGAGCGCACCACGCAACCTCTACAGGAGCACACCCCGTTCGCGAGCTGCTTGCAGCGAGCGCACCACGCAACCTCTACAGGAGCACACCCCGTTCGCGAGCTGCTTGCAGCGAGCGCACCGCGCAACCTCTACAGGAGCACACCCCGTTCGCGAGCTGCTTGCAGCGAGCGCACCACGCAACCTCTACAGGAGCACACCCTGTTCGCGAGCTGCTTGCAGCGAGCGCACCGCGCATCCTCTACAGGAGCACTCTCCGTTCGCGAGCTGCTTGCAGCGAGCGCACCGCGCAACCTCTATAGGAGAACACCGTTCGCGAGCTGCTTGCAGCGAGCGCGCCGCCTAACCTCTACAGCAGCACACCCCGTTCGCGAGCTGCTTGCAGCGAGCGCACCACGCAACCTTTACAGGAGCACACCCCGTTCGCGAGCTGCTTGCAGCGAGCGCACCGCGCAACCTCTATAGGAGCACACACCGTTCGCGAGCTGCTTGCAGCGAGCGCACCACGCAACCTCTACAGGAGCACACCTCGTTCGCGAGCTGCTTGCAGCGAGCGCACCGCGCAACCTCTACAGGAGCACACCCCGTTCGCGAGCTGCTTGCAGCGAGCGCACCGCGCAACCTATACAGGAGTTAACCCCCTCGCGAGCTGCTTGCAGCGAGCGCACCACGCGGCCTCTACAGAAACTTAACCCCTCGCGAGCTGCTTGCAGCGAGCGCACCAGGCGACCTATATTTTTTATCCGTGCAAGTAATAACCAATTTTTAAATCTTTTTAACATATTTTCACTTTGTTTTTCTTATTTCTTTTGTAAGAGTCAAACTGGTAATATTTTATACCTTTTTTCAATTTGAAAATATTTTATGTCAATGTCCAGGACCCAAACCCACACGCGAGCTGCCTGCAGCTCGCGCACCACAAAAAACTAGTTATACTATATAAAGCTAAACTACCACTGACTCACTGACTCACTGACATGTGAGTTGAGGCACTTGCGCTAGGGGTGGGGTAAAAACGATTACGGATTCGTATAGAGGGTGTTTTGAAACTTTCTAGAAAAATCCCAAAATCCCCATTTTCCCCTCCCTTGAGGGGGTCGTTGTGGGGATTTTCTACTTGCCGTTGGAAAAGTCGCGTTTTTTTTTGAGATTCGTGTAGAGGGTGTCCTGATTGGTAGAAATCAATTTTTGAATCCCCCCTAAATCCCCCCGTTTTTTTTTTTTTCGTATTATCTCTGAAACTATTGAGGGGATTGGAATTTTTTTTCAAGTTTCGTGTAGGTTTTGTCCATGGAAGTACAACTGAATGCCGAATATACCCCAGACTAACTTCGAATCGACCATGTTTTTTTTTTTTTTTTTGGTTTTTTTTTTTTGGAATGTTTTTTTTTTTTTTTTTTCAATTTTTTTATATTATTGCCCCTGTTATGGAAAGCACTTTTTACCTTCGCGAGCTGCTTGCAGCGAGCGCACCGCGCAACCTCTACAGGAGCACACTCCGTTCGCGAGCTGCTTGCAGCGAGCGCACCGCGCAACCTCTACAGGAGCACACTCCGTTCGCGAGCTGCTTGCAGCGAGCGCACCACGCAACCTCTACAGGAGCACACCCCGTTCGCGAGCTGCTTGCAGCGAGCGCACCACGCAACCTCTACAGGAGCACACCCCGTTCGCGAGCTGCTTGCAGCGAGCGCACCACGCAACCTCTACAGGAGCACACTCCGTTCGCGAGCTGCTTGCAGCGAGCGCACCACGCAACCTCTACAGGAGCACACCTCTTTCGCGAGCTGCTTGCAGCGAGCGCACCACGCAACCTCTACAGGAGCACAGCCCGTTCGCGATCTGCTTGCAGCGAGCGCACCACGCAACCTCTACAGGAGCACACCCCGTTCGCGAGCTGCTTGCAGCGAGCGCACCGCGCAACCTCTACAGGAGCACACTCCGTTCGCGAGCTGCTTGCAGCGAGCGCACCACGCAACCTCTACAGGAGCGCACCCCGTTCGCGAGCTGCTTGCAGCGAGCGCACCGCGCAACCTCTACAGAAACTTTTACCGCTCGCGAGCTGCTTGCAGCGAGCGCACTACGCTACCTCTACAGGAACTTAACCCTCTCGCGAGCTGCTTGCAGCGAGCGCACCACGCAACCTCTACAGAAACTTAACCCCTCGCGAGCTGCTTGCAGCGAGCGCACCACGCGGCCTATATTTTTTATCCGAGCAAGTTATATTCAACTTTTAATCTTTTTAACATATTTTCACTTTGTATTTCTTATTTCTTTTGTAAGAGTCAAACTGGTAATATTTAATACCTTTTTTCAATTTGAAAATATTTTATGTCCATGTCCACGACCCAAACCCACACGCGAGCTGCCTGCAGCTCGCGCACCACAAAAAACTAGTTATTATACTATATAAAGCTAAACTACCACTCACTCATTGACATGTGAGTTGAGGCACTTGCGCTAGGGGTGGGGTAAAACCGATTACGGATTCGTATAGAGGGTGTTTTGAAACTTTCTAGAAAAATCCCAAAATCCCCATTTTCCCCTCCCTTGAGGGGGTCTTTGTGGGGATTTTCTACTTGCCGTTGGAAAAGTCGCGTTTTTTTTTGAGATTCGTATAGAGGGTGTCCTGATTGGTAGAAATCAATTTTTGAATCCCCCCTAAATCCCCCCGTTTTTTTTTTTTTCGTATTATCTCCGAAACTATTGAGGGGATTGGAAATTTTTTTCAAGATTCGTGTAGGTTTTTGTCCATGGAAGTACAACTGAATGTCGAATATACCCCAGACCAACTTCGAATCGACCATATTTTTTTTTTTTTTTTTTTTGAATTTTTATAAGAATGAAAAAAATTTTTTTTTTTTATATTATTGCCCCTGTTATGGAGAGCACTTTTTACCTTCGCGAGCTGCTTGCAGCGAGCGCACCACGCAACCTCTACAGGAGCACACCCCGTTCGCGAGCTGCTTGCAGCGAGCGCACCACGCTACCTCTAAAGGAGCACACCCCGTTCGCGAGCTGCTTGCAGCGAGCGCACCACGCAACCTCTACAGGAGCACACCCGTTCGCGAGCTGCTTGCAGCGAGCGCACCACGCAACCTCTACAGGAGCACACCCCGTTCGCGAGCTGCTTGCAGCGAGCGCACCACGCAACCTCAACAGGAGCACACCCCGTTCGCGAGCTGCTTGCAGCGAGCGCCCCACGCAACCTCTACAGGAGCACACCCCGTTCGCGAGCTGCTTGCAGCGAGCGCACCACGCAACCTCTACAGGAGCACACCCCGTTCGCGAGCTGCTTGCAGCGAGCGCACCACGCAACCTCTACAGGAGCACTCACCGTTCGCGAGCTGCTTGCAGCGAGCGCACCACGCAACCTCTACAGGAGCACACCCCGTTCGCGAGCTGCTTGCAGCGAGCGCACCACGCAACCTCTACAGGAGCACACCCCGTTCGCGAGCTGCTTGCAGCGAGCGCACCACGCGACCTCTACAGAAACTTAACCCCCTCGCGAGCTGCTTGCAGCGAGCGCACCACGCTACCTCTACAGAAACTTAACCCTCTCGCGAGCTGCTTGCAGCGAGCGCACCACGCGGCCTCTGTAGAAACTTTAACCCCTCGCGAGCTGCTTGCAGCGAGCGCACCACGCGACCTCTATAGAAACTTTAACCCCTCGCGAGCTGCTTGCAGCGAGCGCACCACGCGACTTCTATAGGAGCACACTCCGTTCGCGAGCTGCTTGCAGCGAGCGCACCACGCAACCTCTATAGAAACTTTAACCCCTCGCGAGCTGCTTGCAGCGAGCGCACCAAGCGACCTCTATAGAAACTTTAACCCCTCGCGAGCTGCTTGCAGCGAGCGCACCGGGCGACCTTATATTTTTTATCCGTGCAAGTAATAACCAACTTTTAATTCTTTTTAATTCTATTTAGCATATTTTTCCTTACATCTTTTGTAGGAGTCCAAATGTAAACATTTTATACCCTTTTTTCAATTTGAAAATATTTCATGTCCATGTCTAAGACTCGTATCCACACGCGAGCTGCCTGCAGCTCGCGCACCACAAAAAACTAGTTATATTATATAAAGCTAAACTACCACTCACTCACTCACTGATTCACTCACTGACATGTGAGTTGAGGCACTTGCGCTAGGGGTGGGGTAAAACCGATTACGGATTCGTATAGAGGGTGTTTTGAAACTTTCTAGAAAAATCCCAAAATCCCCATTTTCCCCTCCCTTGAGGGGGTCTTTGTGGGGATTTTCTACTTGCCGTTGGAAAAGTCGTGATTTTTTTTGAGATTTGTGTAGAGGGTGTCCTGATTGGTAGAAATCAATTTTTGAATCCCCCCTAAATCCCCCCGTTTTTTTTTTTTTCGTATTATCTCTGAAACTATTGAGGGGATTGGAAATTTTTTTCAAGATTCGTGTAGGTTTTGTCCATGGAAGTACAACTGAATGTCGAATATACCCCAGACTAACTTTGAATCGACCATGAAAATTTTTATTTTTTATTTTTTGGGATTTTTTTTTCGGAATGAATTTTTTTTTTTTTTTTTTCAATTTTTTTATATTATTGCCCCTGTTATGGCGAGCACTTTTTACCCTCGCGAGCTGCTTGCAGCGAGCGCACCACGCAACCTCTACAGGAGTTAACCCCCTCGCGAGCTGCTTGCAGCGAGCGCACCACGCAACCTCTACAGGAGCACACCCCGTTCGCGAGCTGCTTGCAGCGAGCGCACCGCGCAACCTCTACAGGAGCACACTCCGTTCGCGAGCTGCTTGCAGCGAGCGCACCGCGCAACCTCTACAGGAGCACACCCCGTTCGCAAGCTGCTTGCAGCGAGCGCACCACGCAACCTCTACAGGAGCACACCCCGTTCGCGAGCTGCTTGCAGCGAGCGCACCACGCAACCACTACAGGAGCACACTCCGTTCGCGAGGTGCTTGCAGCGAGCGCACCACGCAACCTCTACAGGAGCACACCTCGTTCGCGAGCTGCTTGCAGCGAGCGCACCACGCAACCTCTACAGGAGCACACCCCGTTCGCGAGCTGCTTGCAGCGAGCGCACCACGCAACCTCTACAGGAGCACACCCCGTTCGCGAGCTGCTTGCAGCGAGCGCACCACGCTACCTCTATAGAAACTTTAACCCCTCGCGAGCTGCTTGCAGCGAGCGCACCACGCGACCTATATTTTTTATCCGTACAAGTAATACCCAACTTTTAAACCTTTTACTACTTTTTTTTACTTTGTTTTACTTATATCTTTTGTAGGAGTCCAAATGTAAACATTTTATACCTTTTTTCAATTTGAAAATATTTAATGTCCAAGTCCCAGCCTCAAACCCACACGCGAGCTGCCTGCAGCTCGCGCACCACAAAAAACTAGTTATACTATATAAAGCTAAACTACCACTCACTCACTCACTCACTCATTGACATGTGAGTTGAGGCACTTGCGCTAGGGGTGGGGTAAAACCGATTACAGATTCGTATAGAGGGTGTTTTGAAACTTTCTAGAAAAATCCCAAAATCCCCATTTTCCCCTCCCTTGAGGGGGTCTTTGTGGGGATTTTCTACTTGCCGTTGGAAAAGTCGCGTTTTTTTTTGAGATTCGTATAGAGGGTGTCCTGATTGGTAGAAATCAATTTTTGAATCCCCCCTAAATCCCCCCGTTTTTTTTTTTTTCGTATTATCTCCGAAACTTTTGAGGGGATTGGAAATTTTTTTCAAGATTCGTGTAGGTTTTTGTCCATGAAAGTACAACTGAATGTCGAATATACCCCAGACCAACTTCGAATCGACCATATTTTTTTTTTTTTTTTTTTTTTGGGATTTTTTTATCGGAATGAAAAAATTTTTTATTTTTTTTTATTTTTTTTTATATTATTGCCCCTGTTATGGAGAGCACTTTTTACCTTCGCGAGCTGCTTGCAGCGAGCGCACCACGCAACCTCTACAGGAGCACACCCCGTTCGCGAGCTGCTTGCAGCGAGCGCACCACGCAACCTCTACAGGAGCACACCTCGTTCGCGAGCTGCTTGCAGCGAGCGCACCGCGCAACCTCTATAGGAGAACACCGTTCGCGAGCTGCTTGCAGCGAGCGCACCGCGCAACCTCTATAGGAGAACACCGTTCGCGAGCTGCTTGCAGCGAGCGCACCACGCGACCTCTATAGAAATTTAACCGCTCGCGAGCTGCTTGCAGCGAGCGCACCACGCAACCTCTATAGAAACTTTAACCCCTCGCGAGCTGCTTGCAGCGAGCGCACCGGGCGACCTCTATAGAAATTTAACCCCTCGCGAGCTGCTTGCAGCGAGCGCACCACGCAACCTCTATAGAAACTTTAACCCCTCGCGAGCTGCTTGCAGCGAGCGCACCGGGCGACCTATATTTTTTATCCGTGCAAGTAATAACCATCTTTTAATTCTTTTTAATTCTATTTTAACTTTTTTTTCTTAAATCTTTTGAAGAAGTCCAAATGTAAACATTTTATACCTTTTTTCAATTTGAAAATATTTAATGTCCAAGTCCCAGCCTCAAACCCACACGCGAGCTGCCTGCAGCTCGCGCACCACAAAAAACTAGTTATACTATATAAAGCTAAATAAACTACCACTCACTCACTCACTGATTCACTCACTGACATGTGAGTTGAGGCACTTGCGCTAGGGGTGGGGTAAAACCGATTACGGATTCGTATAGAGGATGTTTTGAAACTTTCTAGAAAAATCCCAAAATCCCCATTTTCCCCTCCCTTGAGGGGGTCTTTGTGGGGATTTTCTACTTGCCGTTGGAAAAGTCGCGTTTTTTTTTGAGATTCGTATAGAGGGTGTCCTGATTGGTAGAAATCAATTTTTGAATCCCCCCTAAATCCCCCCGTTTTTTTTTTTTTCGTATTATCTCTGAAACTATTGAGGGGATTGGAAATTTTTTTCAAGATTCGTGTAGATTTTGACCATGGAAGTACAACTGAATGTCGAATATACCCCAGACTAACTTCGAATCGACCATGAAAATTTTTTTTTTTTTTTTTTCGGAATGAACATTTTTTTTTTTTTTTCAATTTTTTTTATTATTGCCTCTGTTATGGAGAGCACTTTTTACCTTCGCGAGCTGCTTGCAGCGAGCGCACCACGCAACCTCTACAGGAGCACACCCCGTTCGCGAGCTGCTTGCAGCGAGCGCACCACGCAACCTCTATAGGAGAACACCGTTCGCGAGCTGCTTGCAGCGAGCGCGCCGCCCAACCTCTACAGCAGCACACCCCGTTCGCGAGCTGCTTGCAGCGAGCGCACCACGCAACCTCTACAGGAGCACACCCCGTTCGCGAGCTGCTTGCAGCGAGCGCACCACGCAACCTCTACAGGAGCACACCCCGTTCGCGAGCTGCTTGCAGCGAGCGCACAACGCAACCTCTACAGGAGCACACTCCGTTCGCGAGCTGCTTGCAGCGAGCGCACCGCGTAACCTCTATAGGAGAACACCGTTCGCGAGCTGCTTGCAGCGAGCGCACCACGCAACCTCTACAGGAGCACACCCCGTTCGCGAGCTGCTTGCAGCGAGCGCACCACGCAACCTCTACAGGAGCACACTCCGTTCGCGAGCTGCTTGCAGCGAGCGCACCACGCAACCTCTACAGGAGCACACCTCGTTCGCGAGCTGCTTGCAGCGAGCGCACCACGCAACCTCTACAGGAGCACACCCCGTTCGCGAGCTGCTTGCAGCGAGCGCACCACGCAACCTCTACAGGAGCACACCCCGTTCGCGAGCTGCTTGCAGCGAGCGCACCACGCAACCTCTACAGGAGCACACCCCGTTCGCGAGCTGCTTGCAGCGAGCGCACCACGCAACTTCTACAGGAGCACACCCCGTTCGCGAGCTGCTTGCAGCGAGCGCACCACGCTACCTCTATAGAAACTTTAACCCCTCGCGAGCTGCTTGCAGCGAGCGCACCACGCGACCTATATTTTTTATCCGTACAAGTAATACCCAACTTTTAAACCTTTTACTACTTTTTTTTACTTTGTTTTACTTATATCTTTTGTAGGAGTCCAAATGTAAACATTTTATACCTTTTTTCAATTTGAAAATATTTAATGTCCAAGTCCCAGCCTCAAACCCACACGCGAGCTGCCTGCAGCTCGCGCACCACAAAAAACTAGTTATACTATATAAAGCTAAACTACCACTCACTCATTGACATGTGAGTTGAGGCACTTGCGCTAGGGGTGGGGTAAAACCGATTACGGATTCGTGTAGAGGGTGTTTTGAAACTTTCTAGAAAAATCCCAAAATCCCCATTTTCCCCTCCCTTGAGGGGGTCTTTGTGGGGATTTTCTACTTGCCGTTGGAAAAGTCGCGTTTTTTTTTGAGATTCGTGTAGAGGGTGTCCTGATTGGTAGAAATCAATTTTTGAATCCCCCCTAAATCCCCCCGTTTTTTTTTTTTCGTATTATCTCTGAAACTATTGAGGGGATTGGAAATTTTTTTCAAGATTCGTGTAGGTTTTGTCCATGGAAGTACAACTGAATGTCGAATATACCCCAGACTAACTTTGAATCGACCATGAAAAATTTTTTTTTTTTTTTTGGGATTTTTTTTTCGGAATGAATTTTTTTTTTTTTTTTTTCAATTTTTTTATATTTTTGCCCCTGTTATGGAGAGCACTTTTTACCCTCGCGAGCTGCTTGCAGCGAGCGCACCACGCAACCTCTACAGGAGTTAACCCCCTCGCGAGCTGCTTGCAGCGAGCGCACCACGCAACCTCTACAGGAGCACACCCCGTTCGCGAGCTGCTTGCAGCGAGCGCACCGCGCAACCTCTACAGGAGCACACCCCGTTCGCGAGCTGCTTGCAGCGAGCGCACCGCGCAACCTCTACAGGAGCACACCCCGTTCGCGAGCTGCTTGCAGCGAGCGCACCGCGCAACCTCTACAGGAGCACACCCCGTTCGCGAGCTGCTTGCAGCGAGCGCACCGCGCAACCTCTACAGGAGCACACTCCGTTCGCGAGCTGCTTGCAGCGAGCGCACCACGCAACCTCTACAGGAGCACACCTCGTTCGCGAGCTGCTTGCAGCGAGCGCACCACGCAACCTCTACAGGAGCACACCCCGTTCGCGAGCTGCTTGCAGCGAGCGCACCACGCAACCTCTACAGGAGCACACTCCGTTCGCGAGCTGCTTGCAGCGAGCGCACCGCGCAACCTCTATAGGAGAACACCGTTCGCGAGCTGCTTGCAGCGAGCGCGCCGCCCAACCTCTACAGGAGCACACCCCGTTCGCGAGCTGCTTGCAGCGAGCGCACCGCGCAACCTCTATAGGAGCACACACCGTTCGCGAGCTGCTTGCAGCGAGCGCACCGCGCAACCTCTGCAGGAGCTCACTCCGTTCGCGAGCTGCTTGCAGCGAGCGCACCACGCAACCTCTACAGGAGCACACCCCGTTCGCGAGCTGCTTGCAGCGAGCGCACCACGCAACCTCTACAGGAGCACACCCCGTTCGCGAGCTGCTTGCAGCGAGCGCACCACGCAACCTCTACAGGAGCACACCCCGTTCGCGAGCTGCTTGCAGCGAGCGCACCACGCAACCTCTACAGGAGCACACCCCGTTCGCGAGCTGCTTGCAGCGAGCGCACCACGCAACCTCTACAGGAGCACACCCCGTTCGCGAGCTGCTTGCAGCGAGCGCACCACGCAACCTCTACAGGAGCACACCCCGTTCGCGAGCTGCTTGCAGCGAGCGCACCACGCAACCTCTACAGGAGCACACACCGTTCGCGAGCTGCTTGCAGCGAGCGCACCACGCAACCTCTACAGGAGCACACCCCGTTCGCGAGCTGCTTGCAGCGAGCGCACCACGCAACCTCTACAGGAGCACAGCTCGTTCGCGAGCTGCTTGCAGCGAGCGCACCACGCAACCTCTACAGGAGCACACCCCGTTCGCGAGCTGCTTGCAGCGAGCGCACCACGCAACCTCTACAGGAGGACACCCCGATCGCGAGCTGCTTGCAGCGAGCGCACCACGCAACCTCTACAGGAGCACACCCCGTTCGCGAGCTGCTTGCAGCGAGCGCACCACGCAACCTCTAAAGGAGCACACCCCGTTCGCGAGCTGCTTGCAGCGAGCGCACCGCGCAACCTCTATAGGAGAACACCGTTCGCGAGCTGCTTGCAGCGAGCGCGCCGCCCAACCTCTACAGGAGCACACCCCGTTCGCGAGCTGCTTGCAGCGAGCGCACCGCGCAACCTCTATAGGAGCACACACCGTTCGCGAGCTGCTTGCAGCGAGCGCACCGCGCAACCTCTGCAGGAAATCACTCCGTTCGCGAGCTGCTTGCAGCGAGCGCACCGCGCAACCTCTATAGGAGAACACCGTTCGCGAGCTGCTTGCAGCGAGCGCACCGGGCGACCTATATTTTTTATCCGTGCAAGTAATAACCATTTTTTAATTCGTTTTAATTCTAATTTAACTTTATTTTCCTTACATCTTTTGTAGGAGTCCAAATGTAAACATTTTATACCCTTTTTTCTATTTGAAAATATTTCATGTCCATGTCCAAGACTCGTATCCGCACGCGAGCTGCCTGCAGCTCGCGCACCACAAAAAACTAGTTATACTATATAAAGCTTAATTACCACTCACTCACTCACTCACTGACATGTGAGTTGAGGCACTTGCGCTAGGGGTGGGGTAAAACCGATTACGGATTCGTATAGAGGGTGTTTTGAAACTTTCTAGAAAAATCCCAAAATCCCCATTTTCCCCTCCCTTGAGGGGGTCGTTGTGGGGATTTTCTACTGGCTGTTGGTAAAGTCGCGTTTTTTTTTGAGATTCGTGTAGAGGGTGTCCTGATTAGTAGAAATCAATTTTTGAATCCCCCCTAAATCCCCCCGTTTTTTTTTTTTTCGTATTATCTCCGAAACTATTGAGGGGATTGGAAATTTTTTTCAAGATTCGTGTAGGTTTTTGTCCATGGAAGTACAACTGAATGTCTAATATACTCCAGACCAACTTCGAATCGACCATTTTTTTTTTTTTTTTTTTTTGGGATTTTTTTATCGGATTGAAATTTTTTTATTTTTTTTTTTTATATTATTGCCCCTGTTATGGAGAGCACTTTTTACCTTCGCGAGCTGCTTGCAGCGAGCGCACCACGCAACCTCTACAGGAGCACACCCCGTTCGCGAGCTGCTTGCAGCGAGCGCATCACGCAACCTCTACAGGAGCACACTCCGGTCGCGAGCTGCTTGCAGCGAGCGCACCACGCAACCTCTACAGGAGCACACCCCGTTCGCGAGCTGCTTGCAGCGAGCGCACCACGCAACCTCTACAGGAGCACACCCCGATCGCGAGCTGCTTGCAGCGAGCGCACCACGCAACCTCTACAGGAGCACACTCCGTTCGCGAGCTGCTTGCAGCGAGCGCATCACGCAACCTCTACAGGAGCTCACTCCGGTCGCGAGCTGCTTGCAGCGAGCGCACCACGCAACCTCTACAGGAGCACACCCCGTTCGCGAGCTGCTTGCAGCGAGCGCACCACGCAACCTCTATAGAAACTTTAACCCCTCGCGAGCTGCTTGCAGCGAGCGCACCGGGCGACCTATATTTTTTATCCGTGCAAGTTATAACCAACTTTTAATTCATTTTGATTCTATTTTAACTTTATTTTCCTTACATCTTTTGTAGGAATCCAAATGTAAACATTTTATACCCTTTTTTCAATTTGAAAATATTTCATGTCAATGTCCACGACCCAAACCCACACGCGAGCTGCTTGCAGCTCGCGCACCACAAAAAACTAGTTATATTATATAAAGCTAAACTACCACTCACTCATTGACATGTGAGTTGAGGCACTTGCGCTAGGGGTGGGGTAAAACCGATTACGGATTCGTATAGAGGGTGTTTTGAAACTTTCTAGAAAAATCCCAAAATCCCCATTTTCCCCTCCCTTGAGGGGGTCTTTGTGGGGATTTTCTACTTGCCGTTGGAAAAGTCGCGTTTTTTTTTGAGATTCGTGTAGAGGGTGTCCTGATTGGTAGAAATCAATTTTTGAATCCCCCCTAAATCCCCCCGTTTTTTTTTTTTTCGTATTATCTCTGAAACTATTGAGGGGATTGGAAATTTTTTTCAAGATTCGTGTAGATTTTGACCATGGAAGTACAACTGAATGTCGAATATACCCCAGACTAACTTCGAATCGACCATGAAAATTTTTTTTTTTTTTTTTTCGGAATGAACATTTTTTTTTTTTTTTCAATTTTTTTTATTATTGCCTCTGTTATGGAGAGCACTTTTTACCTTCGCGAGCTGCTTGCAGCGAGCGCACCACGCAACCTCTACAGGAGCACACCCCGTTCGCGAGCTGCTTGCAGCGAGCGCACCACGCAACCTCTATAGGAGAACACCGTTCGCGAGCTGCTTGCAGCGAGCGCGCCGCCCAACCTCTACAGCAGCACACCCCGTTCGCGAGCTGCTTGCAGCGAGCGCACCACGCAACCTCTACAGGAGCACACCCCGTTCGCGAGCTGCTTGCAGCGAGCGCACCACGCAACCTCTACAGGAGCACACCCCGTTCGCGAGCTGCTTGCAGCGAGCGCACAACGCAACCTCTACAGGAGCACACTCCGTTCGCGAGCTGCTTGCAGCGAGCGCACCGCGCAACCTCTACAGGAGCACACCTCGTTCGCGAGCTGCTTGCAGCGAGCGCACCACGCAACCTCTACAGGAGCACACCCCGTTCGCGAGCTGCTTGCAGCGAGCGCACCACGCAACCTCTACAGGAGCACACTCCGTTCGCGAGCTGCTTGCAGCGAGCGCACCGCGCAACCTCTATAGGAGAACACCGTTCGCGAGCTGCTTGCAGCGAGCGCGCCGCCCAACCTCTACAGGAGCACACCCCGTTCGCGAGCTGCTTGCAGCGAGCGCACCGCGCAACCTCTACAGGAGCACACCCCGTTCGCGAGCTGCTTGCAGCGAGCGCACCGCGCAACCTCTACAGGAGCACACCCCGTTCGCGAGCTGCTTGCAGCGAGCGCACCGCGCAACCTCTACAGGAGCACACCCCGTTCGCGAGCTGCTTGCAGCGAGCGCACCACGCAACCTCTACAGGAGCACACTCCGTTCGCGAGCTGCTTGCAGCGAGCGCACCACGCAACCTCTACAGGAGCACACCTCGTTCGCGAGCTGCTTGCAGCGAGCGCACCACGCAACCTCTACAGGAGCACACCCCGTTCGCGAGCTGCTTGCAGCGAGCGCACCGCGCAACCTCTACAGAAACACACCCCGTTCGCGAGCTGCTTGCAGCGAGCGCACCACGCGACCTCTACAGGAGCACAGCCCGTTCGCGAGCTGCTTGCAGCGAGCGCACCGCGCAACCTCTATAGGAGAACACCGTTCGCGAGCTGCTTGCAGCGAGCGTTCCGCCCAACCTCTACAGAAACTTAACCCTCTCGCGAGCTGCTTGCAGCGAGCGCACCACGCAACCTCTATAGAAACTTTAACCCCTCGCGAGCTGCTTGCAGCGAGCGCACCACGCAACCTCTACAGGAGTACACACCGTTCGCGAGCTGCTTGCAGCGAGCGCACCACGCGGCCTCTATAGAAATTTAACTTCTCGCGAGCTGCTTGCAGCGAGCGCACCACGCAACCTCTACAGGAGCACACCCCGTTCGCGAGCTGCTTGCAGCGAGCGCACCGCGCAACCTCTACAGGAGCACACCCCGTTCGCGAGCTGCTTGCAGCGAGCGCACCACGCTGCCTCTACAGAAACTTAACCCTCTCGCGAGCTGCTTGCAGCGAGCGCACCACGCAACCTCTACAGAAACATAACCCCTCGCGAGCTGCTTGCAGCGAGCGCACCAGGCGACCTATATTATTTACCCATGCAATTAATAACCAACTTTAAAATCTTTATAATTGTTTTAATAACGTTTTTCTTATATCTTTTGTAGGAGTCCAAATGTAAACATTTTATACCCTTTTTTCAATTTGAAAATATTTTATGTCAATGTCCAGGACCCAAACCCACACGCGAGCTGCCTGCAGCTCGCGCACCACAAAAAACTAGTTATACTATATATAGCTAAACTACCACTGACTCACTCATTGACATGTGAGTTGAGGCACTTGCGCTAGGGGTGGGGTAAAACCGATTACGGATTCGTATAGAGGGTGTTTTGAAACTTTCTAGAAAAATCCCAAAATCCCCATTTTCCCCTTCCTTGAGGGGGTCTTTGTGGGGATTTTCTACTTGCCGTTGGAAAAGTCGCGTTTTTTTTTGAGATTCGTGTAGAGGGTGTCCTGATTGGTAGAAATCAATTTTTGAATCCCCCCTAAATCCCCCCGTTTTTTTTTTTTTCGTATTATCTCCGAAACTATTGAGGGGATTGGAAATTTTTTTCAAGATTCGTGTAGGTTTTTGTCCATGGAAGTACAACTGAATGTCGAATATACCCCAGACCAACTTCGAATCGACCATATTTTTTTTTTTTTTTTTTTGGGATTTTTTAACAGAATAAAATTTTTTTTTTGTTTTTTTTCAATTTTTTAATATTATTGCCCCTGTTATGGAGAGCACTTTTTACCCTCGCGAGCTGCTTGCAGCGAGCGCACCACGCAACCTCTACAAGAGGTAACCCCCTCGCGAGCTGCTTGCAGCGAGCGCACCACGCAACCTCTACAGGAGTTAATCCCCTCGCGAGCTGCTTGCAGCGAGCGCACCACGCAACCTCTACAGGAGCACACCCCGTTCGCGAGCTGCATGCAGCGAGCGCACTGCGCAACCTCTACAGGAGCACACCCTGTTCGCGAGCTGCTTGCAGCGAGCGCACCACGCAACCTCTACAGGAGCACACCCCGTTCGCGAGCGAGCGCACCACGCAACCTCTACAGGAGCACACTCCGTTCGCGAGCTGCTTGCAGCGAGCGCACCACGCAACCTCTACAGGAGCACACCCCGTTCGCGAGCTGCTTGCAGCGAGCGCACCACGCAACCTCTACAGGAGCACACCCCGTTCGCGAGCTGCTTGCAGCGAGCGCACCACGCGACCTCTACAGGAGCACACCCCGTTCGCGAGCTGCTTGCAGCGAGCGCACCACGCAACCTCTACAGGAGCACACCCCGTTCGCGAGCGAGCGCACCACGCAACCTCTACAGGAGCACACTCCGTTCGCGAGCTGCTTGCAGCGAGCGCACCACGCAACCTCTACAGGAGCACACCCCGTTCGCGAGCTGCTTGCAGCGAGCGCACCACGCAACCTCTACAGGAGCACACCCCGTTCGCGAGCTGCTTGCAGCGAGCGCACCACGCGACCTCTACAGGAGCACACCCCGTTCGCGAGCTGCTTGCAGCGAGCGCACCACGCTTCCTCTACAGAAACTTTAACCCCTCGCGAGCTGCTTGCAGCGAGCGCACCAGGCGACCTATATTTTTTATCCGAGCAAGTAATAACCAACTTTTAATCTTTTTAACATATTTTCACTTTGTTTTTCGTATTTCTTTTGTAAGAGTCAAACTGGTAATATTTAATACCTTTTTTCAATTTGAAAATATTTAATGTCCAAGTCCCAGCCTCAAACCCACACGCGAGCTGCCTGCAGCTCGCGCACCACAAAAAACTAGTTATACTATATAAAGCTAAACTACCACTCACTCACTCACTGACTCACTGACATGTGAGTTGAGGCACTTGCGCTAGGGGTGGGGTAAAACCGATTACGGATTCGTATAGAGGGTGTTTTGAAACTTTCTAGAAAAATCCCAAAATCCCCATTTTCCCCTCCCTTGAAGGGGTCGTTGTGGGGATTTTCTACTTGCCGTTGGAAAAGTCGCGTTTTTTTTTGAGATTCGTGTAGAGGGTGTCCTGATTGGTAGAAATCAATTTTTGAATCCCCCCTACATTCCCCCGTTTTTTTTTTTTTCGTATTATCTCTGAAACTATTGAGGGGATTGGAAATTTTTTTCAAGATTCGTGTAGGTTTTGTCCATGGAAGTACAACTGAATGTCGAATATACCCCAGACTAACTTTAAATCGACCATGAAAATTTTTTTTTTTTTTGGGATTTTTTTTCGGAATGTTTTTTTTTTTTTTTTTTTTTTCAATTTTTTTATATTATTGCCCCTGTTATGGAGAGCACTTTTTACCTTCGCGAGCTGCTTGCAGCGAGCGCACCACGCAACCTCTACAGGAGCACACCCCGTTCGCGAGCTGCTTGCAGCGAGCGCACCACGCAACCTCTATAGGAGAACACCGTTCGCGAGCTGCTTGCAGCGAGCGCGCCGCCCAACCTCTACAGCAGCACACCCCGTTCGCGAGCTGCTTGCAGCGAGCGCACCACGCAACCTCTACAGGAGCACACCCCGTTCGCGAGCTGCTTGCAGCGAGCGCACCGCGCAACCTCTACAGGAGCACACCCCGTTCGCGAGCTGCTTGCAGCGAGCGCACCACGCGACTTCTACAGGAGCACACCCCGTTCGCGAGCTGCTTGCAGCGAGCGCACCACGCAACCTCTACAGGAGCACACCCCGTTCGCGAGCTGCTTGCAGCGAGCGCACCACGCAACCTCTACAGAAACTTTAACACCTCGCGAGCTGCTTGCAGCGAGCGCACCACGCGGCCTCTACAGAAACTTAACCCCCTCGCGAGCTGCTTGCAGCGAGCGCACCACGCAACCTCTACAGAAATTTAACCCCTCGCGAGCTGCTTGCAGCGAGCGCACCAGGCGACCTATATTTTTTATCCGTGCAAGTAATAACCAACTTTTAATTCTTTTTATTTCTATTTTAACTTTGTTTTACTTATATCTTTTGTAAGAGTCAAACTGGTAATATTTTATACCTTTTTTCAATTTGAAAATATTTAATGTCCAAGTCCCAGCCTCAAACCCACACGCGAGCTGCCTGCAGCTCGCGCACCGCAAAAAACTAGTTATACTATATAAAGCTAAACTACCACTCACTCACTGACTCACTGACATGTGAGTTGAGGCACTTGCGCTAGGGGTGGGGTAAAACCGATTACGGATTCGTATAGGGGGTGTTTTGAAACTTTCCAGAAAAATCCCAAAACCCCCATTTTTGGCCCCCTTGAGGGGGTCGTAGGGGGTATTTTCCACTTGCCATTGGAAAAGTCGCGTTTTTTTTTGAGATTTGTGTAGAGGGTGTCCTGATTGGTAGAAATCAATTTTTAAATACCCCCTAAATACCCCCGTTTTTTTTTTCTTCTTCATATCTCCGAATCTACTAAGGGGATTTAAAAATTTTTTCAAGATTCGTGTAGGATTTAGCCATGGAACTACAACTGAATGTCGAATATACCCCAGACCAACTTCGAATCGACCATGACCAATTTTTTTTTTTTTGGTTTTTTTTTTGGAATGTTTTTTTTTTAATTTTTTTTTATATTATTGCCCCTGTTATGGAGAGCACTTTTTACCTTCGTGAGCTGCTTGCAGCGAGCGCACCACGCAACCTTTACAGGAGCACACCCCGTTCGCGAGCTGCTTGCAGCGAGCGCACCGCGCAACCTCTAAAGGAGCACACCCCGTTCGCGAGCTGCTTGCAGCGAGCGCACCACGCGACCTCTACAGGAGCACAGCCCGTTCGCGAGCTGCTTGCAGCGAGCGCACCGCGCAACCTCTACAGGAGCACACTCCGTTCGCGAGCTGCTTGCAGCGAGCGCAACGCGCAACCTCTACAGGAGCACACTCCGTTCGCGAGCTGCTTGCAGCGAGCGCACCGCGCAACCTCTATAGTAGAACACCGTTTGCGAGCTGCTTGCAGCGAGCGCACCACGCAACCTCTACAGGAGCGCTCCCCGTTCGCGAGCTGCTTGCAGCGAGCGCACCGCGCAACCTCTATAGGAGAACACCGTTCGCGAGCTGCTTGCAGCGAGCGCGCCGCCCAACCTCTACAGGAGCACACCCCGTTGGCGAGCTGCTTGCAGTGAGCGCACCGCGCAACCTCTATAGGAGCACACACCGTTCGCGAGCTGCTTGCAGCGAGCGCACCGCGCAACCTCTGCAGGAGCTCACTCCGTTCGCGAGCTGCTTGCAGCGAGCGCACCGTGCAACCTCTATAGGAGAACACCGTTCGCGAGCTGCATTTAGCGAGCGCACCACGCAACCTCTACAGGAGCGCTCCCCGTTCGCGAGCTGCTTGCAGCGAGCGCGCTGCCCAACCTCTACAGCAGCACATCCCGTTCGCGAGCTGCTTGCAGCGAGCGCACCACGCAACCTCTACAGGAGCACACTCCGTTCGCGAGCTGCTTGCAGCGAGCGCACCGCGCAACCTTTACAGGAGCACACCCCGTTCGCGAGCTGCTTGCAGCGAGCGCACCACGCGGCCTCTATAGAAACTTAACCCCTCGCGAGCTGCTTGCAGCGAGCGCACCACGCGACCTCTACAGAAACTTAACCCCCTCGCGAGCTGCTTGCAGCGAGCGCACCACGCTACCTCTATAGAAATTTAACCCCTCGCGAGCTGCTTGCAGCGAGCGCACCACGTAACCTCTATAGAAACTTTATCCCCTCGCGAGCTGCTTGCAGCGAGCGCACCACGCAACCTCTATAGAAACTTTAACCCCACGCGGCCTCTACAGAAACTTAACCCCTCGCGAGCTGCTTGCAGCGAGCGCACCAGGCGACCTATATTTTTTATCCGTGCAAGTAGTAACCAACTTTTAAATCTTTTTAACATATATTCACTTTGTTTTTCTTATTTCTTTTGTAAGAGTAAAACTGGTAATATTTTATACCTTTTTTCAATTTGAAAATATTTAATGTCCAAGTCCCAGCCTCAAACCCACACGCGAGCTGCCTGCAGCTCGCGCACCACAAAAAACTAGTTATACTATATAAAGCTTAATTACCACTGACTCACTCACTGACATGTGAGTTGAGGCACTTGCGCTAGGGGTGGGGTAAAACCGATTACGGATTCGTATAGAGGGTGTTCTAAAACTTTCTAGAAAAATCCCAAAATCCCCATTTTCCCCTCCCTTGAGGGGGTCTTTGTGGGGATTTTCTACTTGCCGTTGGAAAAGTCGCGTTTTTTTTTGAGATTCGTGTAGAGGGTGTCCTGATTGGTAGAAATCAATTTTTGAATCCCCCCTAAATCCCCCCGTTTTTTTTTTTTTCGTATTATCTCCGAAACTATTGAGGGGATTAGAAATTTTTTTCAAGATTCGTGTAGGTTTTTGTCCATGGAAGTACAACTGAATGTCGAATATACCCCAGACCAACTTCGAATCGACCATATTTTTTTTTTTTTTTTTTTGGGATTTTTTAACAGAATAAAATTTTTTTTTTGTTTTTTTTCAATTTTTTTATATTATTGCCCCTGTTATGGAGAGCACTTTTTACCCTCGCGAGCTGCTTGCAGCGAGCGCACCACGCAACCTCTACAAGAGGTAACCCCCTCGCGAGCTGCTTGCAGCGAGCGCACCACGCAACCTCTACAGGAGTTAATCCCCTCGCGAGCTGCTTGCAGCGAGCGCACCTTCTATAGGAGAACACCGTTCGCGAGCTGCTTGCAGCGAGCGCACCGCGCAACCTCTATAGGAGAACACCGTTCGCGAGCTGCTTGCAGCGAGCGCACCACGCAACCTCTACAGGAGCACACCCCGTTCGCGAGCTGCTTGCAGCGAGCGCACCACGCTACCTCTACAGAAACTTAACTCTCTCGCGAGCTGCTTGCAGCGAGCGCACCACGCTACCTCTATAGAAACTTTAACCCCTCGCGAGCTGCTTGCAGCGAGCGCACCACGCGACCTATATTTTTTATCCGTACAAGTAATACCCAACTTTTAAACCTTTTACTACTTTTTTTTACTTTATTTTACTTATATGTTTTGTAGGAGTCCAAATGTAAACATTTTATACCTTTTTTCAATTTGAAAATATTTAATGTCCAAGTCCCAGCCTCAAACCCACACGCGAGCTGCCTGCAGCTCGCGCACCACAAAAAACTAGTTTTATTTTATAAAGTTGAATGCCTACCTACGTTAAATCTTGTTTTGGAGATTTTATACTTTTACCTTTGTAAGGGCTATGTAATGATCGTACAGGTTTCGAAAACCCCAGTTTAGATAAACGATATAATTTTTATTATTGACGACCGATGTGACGCAGCGGACGTAGGTCCGCTTGCGACGCGGAGGTTGCGGGTTCGATTCCCGCCTCGGGTCGAATGTTTGTACGATCTACAAATATTTGTTCCGGGTTTTCTGGGTATTTTCTATATATAATAAAAAATATCTATCTATGTATTGTTTAAAGTATATATATATCAGTCATCTAGTACCCATAACACAGCTCTAACAGCAGCTTGCCTTGGGGCTAGATGATGCTGTGTGGATTGTCCAGCATTATTTATTTATTTATTTATTATCTTTGGGTCAAGTTGAGATATTGATCGTGTGTCACTTATGGGGGGGTTACTTGTTGGTAAACCCCCTATAAATGATGATGCGCAACTGATGTTGCCCTTGACGTAGCTGGCTGTAATTTAAACAGATCAACGAAGCAGTATTCCGTCAAATTGCTACTGGATGGGTGACCGCCAGTTGTACATGAAGGCTGGGGATGTGTATTTGCGTCCTTAGTCTCGATGGACGTGTGGAGATGGAGTGATCGTATCCAGATCTTTATGTTTCAACGGTTATTTTACTTATATACTTTGTTTGATTTGCAGCTTTGTAAAACGTTTTCACTTTTTTACGGCTTACAAGCTCACCACGCTTAACGTGCCCTGCGAAGCACGGAAGCGCTCAGTTGAATTGGCACTGGCGCGGGCGGTCACCTATTCACATGGTAAGTACCTGAGTAAGTTCGTATGAGGCGAACTCTGGTGACAGAGTTTCTAGGCCGTTTATTTTCGTTATTAAGAATAACTGCTACGTCACGAGAACTCCTTGTAGGTAAAAGTAGTACAAAATAGTGGTAAGATTTGCTAGTACTTTCATTCATTCATTCAAAGTAGGATGATTGGTTTACAGACAAACATAACTTTTGACGTTCAAACTATCTGCAAAAACTAAATATGCAACACGCATTCCATGACTGCAAATGAAATTTCTATGAGAATAAATGAATTCCCAACTGAGCAACACAAAACGAACCCAATACCATCGAGATAGAGACTACTTTCGTTTAACCCAAGGTTATAAGAAACGGCACAAATTCATAAATGATTTATAATAGCTACTGTGCATAGAACAATAACTATCTGTCGATTTCTGTAGAACTGATATTTAAAGGCTGGGTTCGACTAAATACGCCCTATTCGCAGTAAGTCGTACTAATGCCGGCTGTACACATTGGGCCAAACTTTTAGGCCAGCGTGTTGGGATAAAATTTCGGATACTAATTGTCGCTCTTTACAAGTTGGCGTAAACACGAATATATAATAATTTAATTTTAATTTAATATAAATCAAATAAATAAATAAATAATGCTGAACAATCCACACAGCATCATCTAGCCCCAAGGCACCAAGGTAAGCTGCTGTTAAACAGAGCTGTGTTATGGGTACTAGATGACTGATATTATATACTTAATACACATACAATACAATACATAGATAGATATTTTTTATTATATAATAGAAAATTCCCAGAACACCCGGAACAAATATTTGTAGATCGATAATTGATAGATTCAGGCGTTACTTTGTGGAAATCCATTACAATATAAAAAACAGACGATAAATCTCTAGTACTATTCCGCTTAACCTCTATTTGTAGATCGTACAAACATTTGACTCGAGGCGGGCATCGAACCCGCAACCTCCGCGTCGCAGGCGGACCTGCGCCCGCTGTCGGTCGTCGATCGGTCGTCGATATAACTACTTACAGTAATTAGGTACGGATTTTTTTTTAATTTATTTTATAAAGTAGCGTACCGAATTGGATACATTGTCAAATTCACGTTCAAAAATAGCGGAATCGGCTCCCAGATTATGCCCCCTATTGTACTTTCTCTCACAGCGATTGAGCTCCGTCCAAACTGACCCAAATATTAATACAAGTTTTTAATTTGTGTTCTCTTGCTGATCGAATTAAGGATAATCTTTAATTAATTTCGATGACAGTCACAAGAGAAGTATACATATATAAGAGTAGTAGAGTATTATGTGACAGAGCTCGTCCGGGGAAGGACTACCACCATACCTATTTCTGCCGCCAAGCAGTAATGCTCGCATTGATGTGTTCCGGTTCGAAGGGTAAGGTTTCCGGTGAAATTACAGGCACATGAGACTTTCCATCTAACGTCTCAGGGTGGTAACACGCAAGTGATACCTATGTTGCATGCGTACATAGGCTACAGTAACCGCTGACCATCAAGTGGGCCATACGCTTGGTTGCCACTTTAGTTATCATCATTATCGTCGTCAATCCAAATATTGAATTAAAATTATTAATTTAAAAAAAAACCCGACTTCTGACCTCTTTGTCTGTCTGTCCATCACCGTATTCGCCGTACACTCTCTCTGAGCAATAATAATTATTGTCGGGAACCGTAAAGTAAAATATTTCTACAAAACGCAACGATAGTGCGTTCTAATATACTAGCGACATCTTGCTTTAAACTAGTGACATGAGTACAACAATAACTAAAATAGTTTTGACAGATTGTGGCGATACGCGGCGATGCAGTTATTGACACGTTGTCTAGGGTAATTGACGTTTCGACCGAAAAATGTTTGACTGATTCGGCCCAAATGACACTTTCAATTTTTGTTTATTTATTTACTGACATTTCGGCCAACAATGATAAACGCTGCTTTGTACAGTCAGCAAATAAACATAAACTGCCAACACCTGACAGATCTCTCATTATAATTTGAATTTGATGGAACGCAAAAATATTTCATCACAAACGGTGTGAACGAAACTTAAAAATAATATTATTTTCGTTCTCGTACTAAGCCAACATTTTTACGTATTGATTTTATTCGCCATTCCATCATCGATTGATCATCTTTCCGTGAAATGGCGGAACGACCAATTAGAAACTTATAATAATAGCATACTCTCGAGTCTCAGTACCAATCATTTTATTAAGACCTACTGTCCACTAAAGCGTACCGTCTTTGAAACGTTGCCGTTGCTCTTACCAATTCAGAAGAACAAGTAAATTATCGCCGAAAGACAATTAAACGTGCCCTCCGAAGCACGGAAGCGCTCAGTTGAAGATGCTACTGGTCGTCAAAGTTGACCAAACCAACTTCCAAGAGGAGGATGTAAACGTTGTGTAACTCCGTTATGAATCTCGATCTGTTAAAAGGTGTTAGCTACGCCGCGACTCAAATAAGCTCATTTTACGTAGTTTTGACGGATTAGACCAAGCCAATCCTAAATTTCTACCCAATCAATCCACCGGAATAAATAATAATAATAATGATAAAACATTTGTCCAAACCAATCGGGTCACTATCATAGATCCCAAAAGTTTGATCCTACTTAAGAGTCCGTTCCAAGATCCAGCGCTGTCAAGTTTAGGTATTTACGGGCGCGCGACGCGAGGCTCTACGTGTGCGCGGCTCACCGTTGTGTGCGTTAGTAACTTACACAACTAAGTAAAGGACAAATACATTTGATCCTTTGTCATGTCGACTGGGTGATTATGTTTAAAAATAGGTGTCTACTGCATACTCTTATGTTCCTACCTAACTCTACTTGTTGAACAGATAATGACGTGAATAAAAATAGGTAGGTAGGTATACATATTAAATATATGTGTAAGTACCTACCTACTAACTTTTTTTTATTAAAACCTAGGTACCTACTCTAGCTAGGTTAGGTACCTACTTACCTATTATTATGACTGGGGACCACACGCTCTTTTCAACGTTATACCTACCTACTCTCAGTTTTGTCTTCAAACAGGAACCATTACATGGTAGGTAGGTAGGTAGGTAATACCCTGTAGTACCTATTTCTGCTGCCAAGCAGTAATGCTCGCGTCTGTGCTCTAGTTCGATGCTCTAGTTCGATGGGTATGGTTTCCGGTGAAATTACAAGCACATGATACCTACCTACTTTTGATTGTATTAGCGCGTGTAGCGCGCGGCTACCATACAGGCAGGGCTGGGGTTGGAGAGTACTAATACCTGTTCTGTGGTTAGAGGTACAAATAAGGGTGACTTGATGAAAGTGCCCGCGCGGCACTTTGCGGCTAATTTGAAATCACACTAACAGTAAGTACCTAGGTAGTTACCTAAAACTATTTATCTCGACGAGACGAGACGAGATAAAATAGTTTGAAGCGTATACATTGAAAATTGATTGAAGCCTGCCAGGGCGGCAGCATAGTAAATAAGTGCGGTTGAAAAGCGCGAGTGCTATAGCCGCCGTACTATGCGAGCGGAGCAATATAAACTTTCGGGGAACTGTGATAGAGCTTGGAATCGCTGGTAGTCCAATTCTTGAGAGAGTGCAGTTTTAGTCATGGTCATGAAATATTTGAGTTAGTGTTTTTCATTACCTACCTACCTATTTTATGATGCGCTTGATAAAAACAAAATCGTACTGATTATTATCTAAGTACCTACTAATGTTTTACAATACACATGCCATAATTTATGATTTGGAAGAACACATAAACCAGGTAGGTACGCGAACGGATGCTAGTAATAATTTAATTAATCTGGCATGATGATGTATGATATCTAATTATTTAAAACGTGTAACATAATGTACCTATAATCCCGAAAGGGGGGTATTCCACCCATGCACGTGAACACTTTGACGGTGCAAAAGTTGAATTAGTATATCGTATTTAAAAAGTCCACTTAGTAAGTAAGTATTCATTTCATTTACCTACGCATACAGTACGCATTTCATGAATGAAAAACTTTGAAATTTCAAAAGTCATAGTGCATAAAAGAGTATTAGAGTTCTTTGTGATAGAGCTCGTCCGGGGAAGGACTACCACCATACCTATTTCTGAAGCCAAGCAGTAATGCTCGCATTGCTGTGTTCCGGTGTGAAGGGTATGGTTTCCGGTGAAATTACTGGCACATGAGGCGTTCGATCTTAGCTTCAAGGTGGCAACCCGCGAGTGATACTTCTGGTATCACAAGCGTCCATAGGCTGCGGTAACCGCTTACCATCTTGTGGGCCGTACGCATGGTTGCCACTTAAGTTGTATAAAAAAAAAGTAATTGAAATAACATTGGGGGTATTTTTTTTTTTTTTATCGAGAATAGACCTTCGTTTGACCACGATCTCGCCTGGTGGAAAGCGATGATGTGGCCGACGGTGGAGCACGAAGGTCTATGAGACACCTATTCACTCTAGCCTTGAAGAGGCCCGGATTGTAATTGTCAGGAAAAACAGAAAACGGCAGAGTATTCCACACCTTGGCAGTTCGCATAATAAATGTTGAGCTGTAACGCTTGGTGCGAATGGGTGGTATGCTGACAAGGTACGGATGGTACTGCGCCGTACGTCTGCTACTCCTTTGATGAAAAGGAGATGGTGGGATAAGATCATGCAGTTCCTGGGCACATTCACCGAAATGCAATCTGTAGAAGATAGATAGGCACGCAACTTTGCGGCGGTGCTCGAGACTCTGGAACTTAGTCTCCGCAACTTGTTGCTCACCCACAAGTCTCAAAGCCCTTCGCTCAATCGAGTCTAAGGCAGCTGGTGTTGAGCTGAACCATCCCATAGGTGCAGCAATACTCCATACCTGACCGGACTTGTGCTTTGTATAGAGTGAAAAGCTGTCCAGATCAAAAGCTGTCAGAGTATTCCACAGATCTTGCCAAATTTTGGCAAGACCTGTGAATACCCCCTTTTCGGGCATAGAGGGACATTAGGTTACACCATGTACTTATACAGGGTGTAAAAAGACTTCTACCGTGATTAATCAGGTGTGAAAGATCAGACCATGATTCTGAAAATATTTAGCGGAAAAAAACGCAAAAAATAATGTTGTCTTGTTTACGTCCTTTTCGTTTTTTTCTAGTTTCATACACATAGTACAACAAAATAAGATCACAACTTTATAATTATCTCTAGTCGTTTTTTTACACGCTGTGTATTTTGTATCTTGAGTATTTTCTTTTTCTAATAAGTAGGTAACCTCATAATAATTATGAATTTTTTTCTTGCAAAAATAAATAAACAAGAACAGTTTGACTGTACTTTCATAAGGTTATTTTACACTAAAACAAAAAATCGAATAACCCCTCATCTGTGTCGCAGACTATTTATATAAACAGAGTATGTATTAAACGTATTTATTAAAACGCAATATTATGTTGGTTTCTTGAAGAAACCTAAACGTTGGAAAATATTATCGAGGACACGAAAAAAACCTTTGCTTAGTGGATTTTAATATACTGATTACAGATAACTATCAACTTGTATTATGCAATTTATTATTACTTCATCCGAAATAACTGTGTCATAATCATCCGTGTCATCGATCATTTCATCATCTTTCTCCTGAACTAATCCAATATTGTTATGGTGAATAAATCCACTGTCGTTCTCATAAACCATTCCATCATTGATTTCATGAAGAATCAATCTATCGACGTTTTCATTTGTCAATATGCGCACATTTTCTGTGGCTATAGAGTTCACAGTATCAGGGGCCAAGAGTCTGTAATACAAGTAGCATTTTATAAAGGAATATTCGTTTTATAATTTTACCTATAATTCTACAGAAATGTTAGGTACAATATCTGAAATTCCGAAAATTTGGAAGTGATCGGAGGTCACTACAGCTTTTAAGTGCATTGGGCACTCACTAGACCAAGAATGAATGGGGAAGCTCGGCTTTGGATGATGATCCATATTTTTTTTGTGAAGTTGATATAAACTTTATTGAACTACAAAGGTTTCACCAAAGTGCTACTACTTCTACAGCGAACTATTATCGAAAAGTACATAACAAATAAATTGAAAATAAAAAAAAAAGTTTCAATATGTTTTTCAAACCTTTTTTTTCTTTTAACGCAACCGAATTTTTCGGAATAATCTGAAAGTTACAAACATAAATATGTTATTATTTACGTAATTACATAATTTCACAAAGAAAATGACAATTATTTTCATCTATATCCATTATATTATTACATTTTCATTTATATCCATTATACCAACTGCTTTGTACTTTATTGAAAGAAGTACTCATGTATATTAATATTTTATGCTATAGGTATGTTACTACTTGATGCACTACTATGCTATACTTTTTTTGCTTTTATTGCTTTACTATTTACAGAGTGAGTACTTTCAACCGCCCGCTGAGGGTAAAATCTAAACGACAACATTTTTCCATATCTATAGCCTTTTTTTTTTTATACAACTGTTGTGGCAACCAAGCGTACGGCCCACAAGATGGTAAGCGGTTACCGCAGCCTATGGACGCTTGCAATACCAGAGAGGTATCACTTGCGGGTTGCCACCTTGAGGCTAAGAACGCTTCATGTGCCAGTAATTTCACCGGAAACCATACCCTTCACACCGGAACACAGCAATGCGAGCATTACTGCTTGGCGGCAGAAATAGGTATGGTGGTAGTCCGTCCCCGGACGAGCTCTATCACAGAGAACTCTACTACTCTTAAACCGTTTAGATTTTACTCACAAAGGGCGTTCGAGAGTAGGTATTCACTTCATACACGGTGTATCATAATGTCCCTATAAACTCGAAAAGAGGCTATTCCACAGGTCTTGGTGAACAATGTTTTTTCAACGACTTTTGACGACGACGATTTTTCATTCATAAATTAATAATAAATAAATTATCTGTGTAAACTTTTGCACACGTCAAAGTATACACGAGGACGACGTGTATTATACGTGCTTCGGCGGGATATTCCCCTTTCGGGTTTATGGGGACATTTTGTTACCTACACGTCTATGATACTAGATCATACCGTACCATACCGTCGTGCTTATGTTTTTTTTAAACTAACTAAGTAAGTGTTCTCATTCATTCTACCATACCATACACCATCATAAAACAAAACATACCATACCATAATCTATGTATTATTCCAAGACATAAACTATGTGTATTTCAAGTATCAGCCAAATCCGTTCAGCCGTTACGGAGTAAGCGCAGACAAACATACACTCTCACTAACTCACAAACTTTCGCATTTTACCATAAAGGATTCTGTTTTCTATTAGATTCAAAAGAAATTGAGGCTATCTACTTATACAACTGCTTCATCTATCCTGTCAATAATTTTATTAGTACCTAGGTAAGTACATAGGGAGGGTGATACTTACATAAGTTGTTACTTTGGTAGGTAAGTCTAATAATAATTAAATAGGTAGGTAGGTACCTACTAGTAAGTATATAATAATAAATAAATACCTACCTACATGATTTACGGGAAAGAGACCCCAGCTAGTGAAAAAAAAACGGGTTTGACCCGAGTTTGTCATTCCGTGGTCGTTTCTATGTTTACATTTTTTTACATAGAATTTGGCCGGAGCACTGGTGTTCTAGTGGTAGTGAGTGACCCTGTCTTGTGATCAAGGCGCAGGCCAGATAGAAGACGCGCGGGCGCGCGGGGGCGCGCCCCGCCATCGGCCAGCGCACATTATTCTTCTATCTGTTTTGCACCACGTCCCTCTCCCTCTCCTATATTTTGTATGAAGTGGTGCGGCGCGCCCGCCCGATGCGCGCCGGTCGCTTTTTTCTGGCTTGCGCCACAGAGTTGCGCTGCGTTTCGAACCGACCGACAACCATAAGGTCGTGGGTTTGAAGACGGTTGGTCGCACACCAATGGATTTTTTTTTTCGTAATAATAATGTGCGCAATGCCATCAGGTCAAAGAGGCGATTCAAAGTTTTGATTTTATCAAGAGTTAGCGAGCTCGGTAAGTGCAAATAATAACATACCATAACCTGTGACAATAGAGTCCAAATTTGAAAGACAACCTAAGTCCAGTGCTGTGCTGGAATGACATTGAATTTAATTGTCTATCTTTACCTACTTACCATAAAAAGATAAAAACCATATATAGATAAAAACTTAGAATCGCTTCTCAATGATCTATCTCACACGGTGAAGAAAAACATCGTGAGGAAACCAGTAGGTACGTACCTATGTCTAAAAACTAACATTCGAATAACGTGTTATTCATCATACCTATCGGTACTTGTATAGTTACGGTAGGTTCATTATTTTGCATACCTACCTACAAATACACCTACCTGATAAAGTTGGTACCAGCTCTCCTAACTAGATTCTAGTTAGTAAATCGATAAATGCAATTGTATCGCAAATAGAAAAGTAGGTACCTACTTATTTCATTTCAAGTTCCTAGTTCCTAGGTATCTATTTGCAGAACACGCAAACATTATAACCACTGCAAGAATTGAACCCGCACTTCATGCGTCTCAACTGGACACTCGCCAGCCACGTCACCGAGATCGTCAAAGTAGGTCTGGTAAGTTTAGTCTAGGTCTAGTGTCTACCTACTTAGTAGGTAGCTAGATTGTGTAAGTACCTATGGTATAGGTACCCATCTACGTAGGGACATCCGTGCCCTTTGTAAACTTACGTAAAACAATTTACCTAGTACCTGATCTAGGTCACAGAGCCTAGGTACTTTGACGATCTTGGTGGCGTGGCTGGCAAGTATCCAGCTGAGCAGCTGAGCTGAGCTGGGACGCAAGAAGTGCGGGTTCGAATTCTGCAGTGGTAAAAATGTTTACGTGTCCTGCAAACACCTAGGAACTTACTAGGAACTTGAAATGAAATAAATACTTTTACTTGACACGTAATTGCTTTTTCTGTCTGGGTCTTGTATTACCATGGTAGGTTGGTACTAGAGTTTCTGATACCCACGATTTAGCTACTAAGTAGGTACGTAGGTAGGTATCTGTATCTAGGTAGAAATTTTACCTACTACTTAGTGCTAGATTATGTACCTACCACGAAGAAGGTAATTTTAATAATGTCATAAAAGTTTACTACTAATAATACTATGTATTACTACTATGTACTACTACTAACATTCTAAGCTACTTACTCGTATCACTAGTTCTCTAGAACCAGTGTGGTTTACTACTTACATTATTATATCATAGGTACTTACTTAGAGATTTAACTATCACGGATCAAAACCACACGATCGCTTTATAATTTGTATAAGCTCCCTATGATTATACGTAACAGCTCGCGCGACAAACAGCGATACGTCCTCCCTCCACGAGCGCTTAGCGCGTAGTGAGAGCAGCCGCGTTTTGCATCAAGCTATAAAGTGGATTCGGAGGATTCTTTAAAAAATCGTATAAAAATAAATTAAAACTTTTAGACCATTTTTTAAATTTTATTTTGTAAATAAATATCAAAACTTTAATGTAGTAGGTATATTTTTATTATAAACTTTCTAATTTCGAAGAAACAACGAGCGTAAAATTAGGAAAAGTACGCGTTTTTAGACCTTTTTTTTTTCAAAAATATTGAACTAAGGTGATGTTTTTTACCTACTTACTTAAATTTTAAAACTATGATTATTTTAATTACATTTTTGGAAATATGTTAGACCTTGTTGTTTCATAGATATCATGATCGAAAGTTGACTGAAAATGCTCATTTTACGAAAATGTGCGTTACTAATTATTTTTTTAATCAGTTGTGTCTTGAGTTTATTAATATTTGTCCTACTTACTTAAATTTTAAGGGATGAAGCTTTAATATGTTTTTATTTTCGTTAAAATATCTCCAACACACGAGCCACAATCGTGTTCGATCTTCACGGGCTATCATGGATAGGATTCTTAATATTTTTAACAAATCCAACGTCTTTTTCTTCTTCTTCTTTTATGGACTCTGTGGCTTATTTGCCACAATTTTGCCAGTGTCAAGTGTATTAGTTTGATTGTCGCTTAGCAACATAAACAAACGAAATTTGGAAAATGGTGACTTTTCTTTCAAAATTCCTTTGGAAAGTCTTTGACTCAAAAATTCAGTACGGTCCCGGAAAATGACATGAAGTTTGCTATTACCTCATTCATACGAACTTATTTATCACGGCTACACTACAGTGGACAGCACGCCTAAGAAAATTGAAGTTATGCCACGAGATGGAAAAATAGCCGCCACCGCGCCCAAGACGGATGGCATTTTGAGATAAATGCCGAGAGAATCCGGGTCATATTCATAGCTGTACTCCTATCTCTTGCACTGCGGTGGTACCACCTAACCATACCACACTTCCTTATAAAGCATATTTTTGTGATCAGCCCCCATACCATGAACTCTTAGAGCGATTCAAATTAGGACCTAAACTAAATTGTCAAAAAAATTTGTACCATGAAATTATTAGTTATTGAAGTCTGGTACAAAATTTTTTGACAATTCAGTTTAGGTCCTAATTTGAATCGCTCTAAGAGTTCATGGTAGGGGGGCAGCGTCAGAATCGGTCTTTTTGTGAGCAAGCGTGAGTAGGATGTGTAAAGGGGCTCGCCGGTAACGAAATCACGATCCTAAGTTTTTATCAAGTAGGTAGGTACCTGGGTACTATTTAAAAGTAGCTTACCTACTTACTTAAGTAGGCCACTGTTACCACAAGAATTCTACCTCTTGTGAATATACTCTGGGTTCTATCGCCATTGTTGTGATTTTATTGAAACTACCTAGAGTACCTAGGTAGGTACCACCTACCTATACCTACCTACAAAAGTATTTAGAATTTGGGAGGTCGAGATGGGAATAATCCGGTTTTTCTCCACACAAGAATTTTTACCTAGTTAGGTAAGGTACCTCGGTATAAATTAAACTAGGTAGGTAGGTACCCACCTCTATCTATGTGTCTAGAAAAGGAACCGCTTTTTCCGGTAATTCTTGTGTTTTGACGTAACCACGGCATAATAATAGCAACATCAACACGAAATATCTGTCTTACCTATTACGCATAGCTTCATGTAAATCTGTGACTACGAGGCGAGAAAGTTAACCAAACTATAAGTAGATAGGTAGGTACTTTACCTATCTACATTAGAACATACCTAGGTACTAGGTAGGTAGTACCCTCGTTACTGTGTGTTAATTAGGTAGTTATCTGCGAGTAGGACGTAATTACATGTACTTAAGTACCTACTTCTTTCTAGGGACTAGAATAACCTAGAAGTTAGGACAGACTAGTTTTTTTCCCGCAAATATCTTAGAACGGCCACGGCACAGAAGTACAGTTAAAATATCTACAACTATGGTACTTACGGGAAGAGCGCAGCTTGTTTTGAAAAATCACTAGTTAGTGACACTTTGAACACTAATTCCGTCCACTTTATTGCACTAAACTGTTTTTATTTACGGACTGTGTTCCAGCAAAGTTCAGAATGCGAAGAGCGACGGACACACGTGTGAACTACACGGCGCAACGCGGCGGACTGAACGAATGAATATAAACGAACGAACAAATGCGAACGAAACAAACAGCCGACTTGAGCCGAGACGAGATGATGAACGAAACTCTCGGATCAGTCACTCGTTGCCCGTTTCGTATAATCAAGCTAGTCACGGAGATGGTGATCTAAAACTTTTGGCCGCTGCACTCACATAATTTTACGGCAACTAAAGAAAACCAGCGCTATGGCTTGAGTTGTTCTGACAATAGCACATGCTGAGTGGTGGCCATTTTTGTTATTCTATATTTAGCTGATGTAGGTATGTACCTACCTACCTAATGTTTTTAGTTGGTAACAAAATAAACGTCTTTATTATTATTATTATTATTAAAATTGCTCTTATTTCACCGCACTAAAAACTTAAGATACTTATCCCTTAATTAAAATATTTTTTATTAAAGTAATATCATTATTTATATACCTACCTACTTATCGTTTAAGTATTTCAATTTTTAGTTAAACTTAAAAACTATGTTAGTAGGTAACTTCATAAATGTATACTTAATGTAAATAAGTAGTACCTACCTACTTAGGTTTTACTTTTATTATTATTAGGTTAATTAGGTAACTTCTTTTAGCAAAACCTTTATAATATACTTAGGTACTTTTTACCTACTTATTTTACCCCTGATAGGTAGGTTACTTATAAATACTAATTAATAGACTATGTCCATTCTATTCTGCACACAAGGTGATCACCAATCTAGGATTTGATTTGCATAACGAATATTCTAGAATCACAGCTCAGCGTAAAATTTTGCGCTAAAATTTTCTAAACTAATAGGTATTTACATTAATGCTTATTTAAGATTAAGTAGGTATTTTTATTTATTTTTCTGCAAATAAAAACTTGATTACCTAGTAGTTATTAAAAATTATGTTACCTATAATGTATGTATATATAAAATATATACTATGCAGAGCAGTTATTGCATTTAACAACCTGGCTGACGTCTCTGAATTTGACTTATTTGACTGCAAAGTTTCAAGGATTAAAAACATTTAGGAAATAAATGGTTTGGCACGTCTTCGTAACTGTTTTTATTGTCGGTTTTTTTTTTGTTTTTTATATTTTAATATAATATATATTTTCTTGTAAGTATTCCTTTTTGTATTCAACAAGCAAGCTTAAATTAGTTGCAAAATGCGAAAACTTTTAAATGGTCTTTAGTTGTATCTTTAGATTACTAATATTTTGTTTGTTTTCCAATAAAAATATATAAAAATGAATAAAAATAAAATAAAAAATAAATAAGTATATTGGTTAGTACTTTACGTACTTTGAATTAATAAAAAAATAATATAAGTATAATTTGAAAACTTTGCACATAAGGGTATCCATCCACCCTTGACTAACATCTGGAATAACTAATTCCGCGGAATAAGAAATGCCAAATACAATGAAACTGTCAGTTTACTCGCGAGTAAATACGCTACTAAGCTCTACTCGAAGAATAGAGCTTATTTGAGTTTGGTCGAATCCAACCTTAGTTGAATAGGTCATGTACCTAGGTACCTAGAACAGGTGTTATATCTATAAACATAAACACCAAGTTTATGGGAAAACCTGACACGAAAAAATATTAAATTGTGGTCATTTACTACAACCAACAGACGAATCAACCACAGAACCCGTATAATAAAGTAATAGTATTTTTACGGGTTCTTTTAGTACCTAGGTACCTCATATAATGTTATTATCAACTGCTGCAACTAACATGACATGGCAGGCTGAGGTTAGAAAAATATTATTTTCTTTATAACTCCCTATTTCTACTCCATTTTTATTGCATTAACTTTATGGTCTATTCGATGCCTGCGACTGGGTGGGACACTAAGAAGTTACCTACAACGGCATAACGAGAGAGAAATTTACGGGCCTTATGCTTATAAATTCAAATAAATAGTTTAAGTTAAGAATAAGTAATGTTTAGCTAAAAATAAATAGATTATAAATAGATAGAAAGAAGAGTAGCTCGAATAGTAACGGAAAACATATTTAAGATTTATTTCCCTACATCAAACAATATTGGCAGATTAGAAAAGGTAAGTGCAGTAGCACCTTTTAGTGACATGAAACCTTCTATAAAAACTGCGTAAGTTCGTCACTGCGTAAGTCAGTGGCCAACTCTGGTGATGGAGTTAAAACCGCCTGACGACGGTTCCATCTTACTAATTAAATCATGTGTACTCTACCAATGTACGAGTAGATGAGCCGATCATGTGCCTTTCCCTCACCTTGAAATTGAAACTGCATTCAACAGGCGCCACACACATCAAAGCTCCCGCCCACACATACCGTCACTCGACAACTGACAGTGATAACCAAGGTCACTACCTTATTTCCTGTGTTTGTTTTGCTTTAAACTTTTTGCACAGAACATGACGCAGAGACTATCGCCTTGTATTGATTTTTAGATCTGTTTGATATACCTACATAGTAACTCTTCCTTTTAGTATACCTTCCTAGATAATAGGTAGAATTCAAATTGAATTGCATTTTTTTTAAAATTGATATCACAAGGATCATTTTGAAATGTCTTAAATCTAGCTAAATTAACGCCAGATCCATGCACCCCAGCCTAAAAAAATCTGAATAGAAACTCGGCTGGGCTGTTGAAGAGGTATAATCGAAAAAAGCTACGATCCCATTTGTGTTTGTTGCCAGATTCTCCTAGGCGCGTGGAACTTAAATTAATGTAACTAGCTTTTAATGTAAGACGTTTCAAATGATTTTTTGTAATTTTATTGATTTTTGCTTTGATTTTTAAAACTTGAATTAGAAGTTATAATAACTTGGGTCTATCAGACTCTTTTAACTTTAATAATTATATAGAATACTTCTTACCCTATTCCCTATATAATAATATAGGGACAAGGTTAAGTAGGTTTATTAGATTTAGCTTTTTACCACCAGGGGTTTTAGGTAATCCTTTTTTGCTGTACGTACTGTCTGTGCGAAGGGTATAGTTGCTTGCTGGTAAATTGCAATTTGGAAAAGGTTACTGTTTTCCATCAGACGGGTTTTCTGCTTTAAATTATATTTGTAGAAGATTAATATATGTCATCATCATCATGACAGCCTTCTAATGTTCCCACTGCTGGGACACAGACCTACTCTCAAGCAAGAGTGATTGGGTCTTGATCCACCACGCGGACCCAATGCGGATTGGTAATATATGTAGAAGCCGTCAAAGCTACATCTACACGGTCCTCAACCAATCTCAAATAATTAATTACATTACATACCTACGCCAATCACGTTTCATGGCCATCATAAAGATATTACAAAATAGTCACTGTAACAGAAACCCATAATTTTGTAGAGATTCTTGCATACCGACAAACTTAATGTTTATTTGAATATATTAGGACGATTACAAGACCGCTATATTGAACTGGTTTCAAATGAGTCTACAAGCATCAGCTCACTTAAGAAGTTCTCATTTAGCATAAAAGCACAAAATAAACTGTTATCGAATGCATGTTACACTGATAATCATAACAGTGTTTACGATTTTGGGACTGAATACAGTGTATCTGGTAGATGCACCAGCCTAAGGTGAAGATGTTAAAAAATGTTAAATAATAGAAGCTTAAATGAGTAGGTAATTGTACAATGTACATTACATATTATATTATTTATTGATTCTTTATTTTAAATAAGTTCTAGTACCGACGTATGAGCTATGCTAAGTTAAATTAAACATAAATAACTTTAATATCTGAGTAAACAGATAATATCTCTCAACCTAGATGTCGGTTGATCTTATTAGGGTATTAAGGCCATCAATAACCACTGCAACCACATCAAGGTAATAAGGAATTAGAATAGTTGCTTGCTGGCTATCATGTTCAATTGGAGGGATCTTAAATTATAAAATTTATGTTGCTGAGCTAATTCTGTGGAATTACTTAGTTGTTAACTTGGTACATGCAATGTTAGATGTCTATTTAAGTATATCTATTTCGCAATGTGTGAGTTTTCTACAGTAATAATGCCAGTGAAATAGTATGAACGAATGAAAAGAAAAGTAGACGATGATAGAGGGTCAAATTTGCTTTACCAATTTACTAGATAACAGGTACTAGATAAAGGCATGTTCCATAAGGCAGACCATTGTCATTGATCAATGAAATGGCTGAAATCCCAATTCGTCTGTTGTAGAGTCATTTTTGTGATGATTTCAACAGTTACATAGTAACAAAAATGCTGATAACAAGTATCATCCTAATAAACTCAGTACTATAATATTATAGGTAATCGTTTAATTCATTCAAATAAAACAGAGCAGGTAGGTCGTAAGGACCAGTTTTGATACCTACTGCTACCTATTGGCCTTAACTTAAATCTACAATCAAAATGCCCACTTACGTTATATAATAACCAGTTACATAATTAAACGCAAGGTAAACGACTCTCCCAGGTCCTGCACTTAAATTATGATTTTATTACATGCCGTGCCTACACTTATCGTACCTGGTACCTTATCTACCCACAAACAGTATCTAGTAGGTATAGGTACCAGGTATCTAGTACCTTATAACCAAGTCATCTCATATAAGTTTCGTCTAAGGCCCGATTTTTTGATCGCTAGTCAACGCAACTAATGATTAAAATTGTGAGCAAGTTTAATTTTCAGTCTTTTTTACTTGAAAATGAGACAGCAACTTAAGTTTTTTGATAGGTAACTACTTAAGATTTGTTACTCTCGAGCCTAAATAACTCAATATGTTTGGTGAATTACATTAAAAATTAAAGACTTTGGCATCTGATGGTTGAGTGACTAAAACGTCAGAGATTATAATCGTTGCCCTGCAATTTCCTCTGTCCACCCTGCTTTACCTTACCTTGCTTCAGCGTAGATCACATCATCGCATAACATCAGGCAAAATAGTTGTAAAGCGCAAGCCTATTGTGAATTTAAAAAAAACCTACACATCATTATGTAGGTATATTACAATTAGCTCTTGAACTACATTAATGGTTGATACCATGACAATAATGGGTAATCCCCGAATTTAAATCCGTATCAAGTTTGCGACAACTCGCGTGCGCCAACTTCCAACTTCGTTAGTTTGCGGAAATATCATCCGTTATCTATTTCTAAATCCATCGTGCATTTTGCGACGGATTCATCTACATTCCAGTATTTTCTGGAAAACCTGCTACATCAGGAATTCAGAAGTCAGAAACTGTTTGTGCGTCGTCGCCGCAGTAACTCCGTTGACAGATGCATACTTGGATGGATTATCTGTGGTCTGTGGCTCAAGATATTGGCGGCGACATTTTTGTACAGCCAGCGCCATCTTTTTTTTTTTTTTTTTTTGAATTTGGTAAATAGGTAGAGGTACTAGTAGGTGGTACTAGGTAGATACCTGCTAACCAGAGTAGTATTATGTTATCTGTGTTTATCAGAGATAAATTATTTGTAAATTTTTGAGTTAGTCCCCGCCCCGTGGCCCCGTGCCTTAATTTACATATAGAAATCCCCTTTAGCTCTAAAACAAAGATTTCTCTAATAGTCTAGGGTAAAAAAAACTAAAAACAAATGTGTTTTTTTTATACAACTAAAGTGGCTACCAAGCGTACGGCCCACAAGATGGTAAGCGGTTACCGCAACCTATGGACGCTTGCAATACCAGAAGTATCACTCACGGGTTGCCACCCTGAGACGTAGCTCGAAAGTCTCATTGCAGTTTTATGTTTCATTTTCATTTCATTTTATAATATTCATTCATGTTTTCTATCCACTCAAACGTCCGTGGGTATAGTTCTCACAACGGATCTCGGCCGTAGTGAAATTAGCCGTTTCGATGCGCAATGGAGCTTTTTCAAACTAAATTGCCTTTGCGCATCACAAACGGCTAACTTCACGGAAGCCTAGATCCGCTGTGCGAACTATACGTTAGTCGTGTGCAGCGCTCGCGTACGTGGGACGTTCTAGTGGCTATACAGAATACATTTCAGATTACAGGGGTTTAAACCGGCCCCCTGCCTTGACCGGCTTCCCGTGTAGCTTAGGACTCCCCACTAGGACTCATGTGCCTGATGATGATGTATGCCTAGTTTTATAACTCTTGCGCCATGCATAGGTAGTTTTTTTGTGGCAAGACAAGTGACTAGACGGACAAGTCACAGTGTGGTCAAGTCGCCCGCCCGCCTGACCTAAACAGATGAAGTGCCATTCAAAGCTGTTTTTTAAGTTCTGGGTGGTACTGCACTGCGATCATTACCCCAAGACGTTGCTACTGTTCCCTTCAAAACTAAACACAGTGCTTGCTCACTACTGCTATTACTCTGTGCTACTGCTCTCGGAGGCAGAATGTCTGACACTGCGGTGGTACCCACTACCAGGACGAACTCTTGCTGAAGAGTCCTACCATCAGGTAAATCGGGTACTCCGCTTACAAAATAGACCATCCAGTTAACGCATTATAAATCAGCGGAATGGTTTATGAAACTTTGTAATGCGACACCTAAATAGCTCTCGTGTACTTAAACAGATTGTAATACCTACTTAACTTGCTTACTTTGGTAGGTAATACAGTGGGTACCTAGACTTAAGTACCTCTTAGTGCTGCAGTCAAGGAAGTCTTTAGACTACCTGTAGGCAATACTGAGTTTTTTGACCTATAACCGGGTATCGAAGTGAGGTGTGAGCGAGCTCCTCACTTAGATTATCACCTCGATCGAAGGATACCTACGTAAAAAAATTAAAAAAGTGAGAGCACCGGTGGTCTAGTGGTAGTGACCCCGCCTTCCGATCCTAAGGTCGTGGGTTCGAATCCGGTCGTGCACCAATATGTGCGCAATGCTAGTGCTCTCATATGGTTAAAAAAAAACATCGTGAGGAAACCGACATGTCCAAGAACTAAAAATTCGAAATACATGTGCCATCCACCAATCCGCATTGGATCCACGTGGTGGATCAAGACCCAATCACTCTTGCTTGAGAGTAGGCCAGTGTGGCCAGAGTTCCCAGCAGTGGGAACATTAGAAGGCTATTATGATAATGATGATGAAAAAATTGAAAATCGCCTTACACTACAGAAACTATGAATAGGTAGGTGAGGTGTAGGTACGCTTAGAATAATTATTCCTAAGGGTGTACGGCAGGGGTCGCCTAATGGTAATAAATTTTAATACAGAACTACAAAAATTAGCTTTGAAACTTCTTTGTTTGGGTCAACATACAGGGTGTAAAAAGACGACTACCGAAAACGAAAGGTGGTGATACACGCAGCACCCCAAAACCCAATCAATAAAAAATGTGGCGTCCGAATAAATGCAGGTTTATTTGTGAAGCATTTTCGAAATTTAACTTCACCAGCAATCATTTTCGATCCTCGTTTTACTGCAAACTTCAGACAGATAGTCCGCAACAAAAAAATTAATTTTTCTCATTGATAAATTTATGTAAAAAATACTTTTGTTATTTCCGTAATTAATGTCACTAGAGTTGACCACTTAGATGAACTTACTTAAAAAAAAGATGAGGCATCGAACCCACTACTTAGATCTCAACCGAGGTCGCCCACCGCGCCGACAGGGTCGTCATTACAACTGACAAGTTTGAAATCGATTGCGAACTGCAACTGAATTGCTTGTTGATTATGATAGGCGGTGTGCACAATGCTCCGGGATTAGGGCGCGCCCTCGGCCCCGTGTACACTGTATATCGGTTGCGCAATGCGCACGCGCCTTATTGTAATTTGCAAAACGTTAGGGCTGCTATGACATTACATCTTACTAATTCTACTAATATGTAATAAATAAATAAATAAATAAAATGCGAAAGTTTGGGTATGTGGGTGTGTGTTGTGTGTTATGTTTATTACCACGTATCTCCGTGACGACTTAACCGATTGTGATGAAATTTCGAATGTAGATGGTTTAAGTCTTTGAATAACACATAGGCTACTATTTATCCCGAAAAAATGGACTGTTCCTGTGGTCTAGCATAAAAAGCGCAAAAACGCGGATGAAGTCGCGCGGGTCATCTCATTATGCATAAACATAAAAATAATTAAAAATTGGTACGGGGAAGAATTTAACTTTCATTAAGCGATTCTGAATTCTTTTTAATTTTTTTCGTTTATGAGAGTAAGTACATTTTTAACTGACGAAAAACGGAGGAGGTTTTCAAGTGAACGTGTATTATTTTAGTTAATGTATTTTATTAAACAAGCAAAATACCGAGGTCTTTTTTTCATATTCTGGACGGTGATCCTGGAAATGCTGCACCAATTTTCACCAAGCAAACACCAGCATAAAAAAAAAGTCCGGAAACAATAGAAAAACTCTACTAGGATCCTCTGGGCTCTTTCTCCGGCCAGTGGCAGCCCTAAAAACACCTTAGGGGCGTTACTAACTATCCACCGAGCTGTCAGGGCCTAACTGTGAATGATTTACCGTGTGTCCGCGGCTTTAGGCGCGTTTCTTAGGCGCGAATTAATCATTTCTTGTTATAAACTAGTTGCTATCCGCGGCTATGCTCGCATGTACATACCTACATAAAGTCAGGTACCCTAGTGTATGTCCTATAACAGACTTTTAACTTTCTTTGCCACATCCGATCGACAGCAATTTAGCTGCCAAAACGTGACAGACAAAAAGAGTTACATTTATTAAATTAATATATCCATATATTTGTACTATTGATAGTAGCACAAAATGGATGAAACTATGGAAAATTTACTCTAATCACTGACGATTTTCGAACGCGGTCTGACATCTAGTTTGTCCGTTGAATCACATCACCCTAGTTTGACAAATAAATATTTTTAACGGTGTTTTCAGGGTTGCGGTTTAGGGCCCATCTTTTATTGTACTTACGGTCTGTCAACCAACTAACATGTAGGTATAGTTCGCACAGCGGATCTAGGCTTCCGTGAAGTTAGCCGTTTGTGATGCGCAAAGACAATTTAGTTTGAAAAAGCTCCATTGCGCATCGAAACGGCTAATTTCACTACGGCCGAGATCCGTTGTGAGACCTATACCTAGGTTTAACCGTTTTATTATTTTTTTATCGACATTTTAATTACCTATGTAGCTATTTTTATGACGATTTTATGAATGTAATTTAAGAACTTTCATAAGAATTATTAGTTTTTTCATTTATCTGGTTTTTTGCAACATAAACATGTTAGTTTTTACACTGTTTTTTGTACAAGGTATGTACAACTCTGCGTGTAGTTAACAATATATTTGCTATATTACACACACAAAAAAACATACTATTGTTCCAGATGCCATTCTCGTGCAAGAGTAGTTCGGTCTTACTTAATCCACCACGCTGAACCAATAACCGGTGGATGTTACGTCTTTTGAATTTTTATATCTTGGACAATGCCGATATATTTTTGAATAGGTAACTTTAAAAACAAAAAAGTGCTAGTGCCTTATTGCAAAAAGGATGACAATCGCACAAAAAAGTGCGACAAAACTAGGGGACAAAACTAGGTGACAAAACTAGGTGACAGATGGTATATAGTAGAATAATAAAAATATATATATATAATCACAACAATTTTATTCTAAAATGTACCTATTACCTATTTTCAGCGGTCTTACTATGCCTATGTTATGATATAAAATTAGAAGGTGCAATTCACTTTGGAAAAGACATGATGAGAAGACTTAGCAATGACTTACTTCCTTTGAAACAAAGAGCATTAGAGGATTCCTCTCAAAAGCCAGATGTTTATCAAATGGTTGCAAATTCTGCAGAGCCTTTGAATAACCCGATCCAACGGAGTGATATGATCCAAGCACTGGTTGATGAACGACTGGCTAATGTTAAGACCTTAGAAATGAATGGAAAAGTCAAGAAGTTAGATAAAAATAACGAGTTGAGGCCAACAGAAAATACTAAGGACGAGTTCAGATTGGATTTACAAAATCAGCTAACCAAAAAAGGAACTCTTAGATTAAAAACTTTAGCGTTATTTATAAAAAAGAAGTTGGATCTAGATACAGACGTTAATCCTGTTATAAATAATGCAACAAAAGATTACTTGACAGCAGTAAACGAATACTATGATTTTATAAGAAAAAAACCTATTGAATTTGACATAGATAAAGAAGTAATCGCTCTAGATATGATAAAATCTACTAATAAAATACTAAACAATGAAGCTAAGAAGCTTTTAAATACATTTATTGATAAATCAAGCACTGAAACATCGAAAATTGATACGACAATGATAATGAAAAAGGTAAAAACCACAGTTTTGCAAGAGAAGAAAGACGAGTTTAGATATATTTGCAAAACGATTAATGTATGCAGAACATTTCCAAGCTATTCTGATCGCATAGCTGATTTATTAACCGAGATGTTACAACTAACTGATATTAAGTTTATAGACGTTATAAAAACCTTATATGAAACCGTTACTGCCAAACGTGAATTTTTCAAAAAGATCATGAACAATAACGTTTACAATAAAACAAGTACAGTGCTAACAAATTCAGTTAGTAAGATCACATTTATGAAGGAACTGGCGTCAATACTAAGAGCAGTGATCATTCAAAGGTATCAAATGTTCAAAAGTGAAAGTTCTTTAGTGAAAATCAAAACTAAAGCTGCTCGAATGCTGTTAGACCTTATAGATAAAGCATTTGTTAATGCTGATGATATGAACAACCACGTTAACATAATAGAAAGCTATAGGCAATGGACGTTGGGAGATCTTGACGACGTAAGCTTAATAACTAGGAATTTTGTCAGTAACGCAGTTGAAACACTAATTAATAACTGGAAGAGAGAAACGTTGGAGGACGTTAAACTTTTAACTGATGTTATATTTACAGGGTAGTAAAATTGGTAGTTAAGTAGTGTTTAGCTAAGTTACAGTTTCTAAATATAAATGCAAAAGCCTATCTGCCTGCGTGTCTGAATGTTTGTTACCACGTATGTGGATTATCCAGGGGCTTATTCGCTATGACCTAGAAGATTCCTTACCAATCACGTGTAACTTAGTAACGTGTTCAATACGTGAAATTGTAAAATTACAATAGCGATAGTTTCGCTATTGAAAGGTTGACTTTGAAAAACAGTCAGACGAGCCCTAAAACGTGGCTCGTCAACAACGATTCCACGCAGATATATAATGAAATGAAATAAGTTTATTTGCTAAAACACGGTAGGAAACATTATAGGTCTTAATATAATAATATGAAGTACAACATGTTTTTGCTTCACAAGCATGCAAATATTATAGTTGAGGTAAAGCAATAAAGGTCTGAGTAGTAGGTACAATGTTAAAAATGTGATCACTTACTAAAAAAAATCATTGATAGATTCAGGCGTTAACTGGAGGTTAACTGTGGTAACTGTGTGACCTCATCAGTTAAAAGGTTAAGCGGAATAGTACTAGAGATTATTCGTCTGTTTTTTATCTTAAAAAAAATCATTAAAAAAATCAATACTAATATCTAATTAATGAATTATTACTTGGTTAAAATTAATAACAAAATGTCAGAAATCCAAATTTTGAGTATAATATAATGAAAAAATAATAATAATAATAATAATGACAATAATGTTTGCATCTAATAAACCTTCTTCCAATTCAGGAATTCATCCACCGAATAAAAACACCTCTCCAATAACCATCTGTGTAGTTTTATTTTAAATAATTTAACCAGCCGTTAAAATAATAGTAACCAGCCCGCGTTTAGTCATAGCGAATAAGGCTCCAGGTGTATTTATTTATTTATTAGTTAGTCACTAGTGGACAAAAGACAGTCGCGTCCCGAATAACTCGCCGAAGCCCCATAGAGTAGTCCGAGGACTTGTGACGTCACGCGTAAGCTGGATATTACCTAGGGCTTATTACACAGTTGTCTAACTCTTCTTCTTCTTCGTATCGATGATACATAGATACTATTTTTGATGCCTTTATGTTGCGCTCCCAGTACTACGTAGTAGTAGTAGTAGCTACGTCTATGGCGTTTCTGGTAGCTGCATACAAATCACCCAGTGTGCAGCTGTTAGGGCACAGTGGGCAGCTCATTAAATGCGACATGGATCGTGGATCAGTGCCACACTCACAGCACGTCGCAGTTTCTGCGACATAACCCCATTTGCTCATGCTGCCCACTTGGGTCCTGAGTCGGTTAAGTGACTTCCAAGTGGACTAAGGGAGTTTATGTCCCGCTGGGAGTTCTTCAGCAGGTTCACTAACAGCTATCGATTTAAAGTAGGAATTTCTGTTCCCAGTCATCCATCCTTGGTCGTAAGATGACTGGGGTAGCCACACTGGTAGCCAAGGAAGTCCTTGCTGGTAGCATAATTTTAGAAACCAAGATAATTGAGTATTCAAATATGAACGGCTGTTTTGTTTTGGCGGATCTAGGCTTCCGTGAAGTTAGCCGTTTGTGATGCGCAAAGACAATTAAGTTTGAATAAGTTCCATTGCGCAACGAAACGGCTAACTTCACGACGGCTGAGATCCGCCGTGAGAACTATACCTAACTCATGAAGGAGAGCTGCTGTGGAGCAATAGTAAATACCCGTTAATTTTTAAAATGAATTTGGATTACGGATAAGTAACACCGCAGTGTCAGATATTCTACCTCCAAGCAGTAGTGTGCAAGCATTACTGTGTTTAGGTTTGAAGGGCACTGTAGCAAGTGAAATTACTGGGCGAAAGAGACTTAACAACAATGTCTCGGGGTGATAAGCGCAGTGCAGTGCCACGCAAACACTTGAAAACTTTAAGCTTTGGGTGGCACTGCATCTGTAATAGTCAGGCGTGGTGCTTAACATCAGGTGTGCGCCTTGATTGTCTTGTCACTTGCTGACATAAAAAAAAAAAAAAAGTAGTTTTACTTACCCGTGGTACAAGTACAAACTGTTGGAACTCGGGTCGGTAGCGACTTTATCTACTTAGCTACTTATTTATTCATAGCTACAAAAAATTCTCTGAATATTTTTGAAGCTACTTTTTAGGTACCTATTTTATTTTGAACGCATCCTGAATGTCGTCCACCCACGCTGAGACATCTTGTGAATCAGCGGTAGCTTTCAGAAAATAAACCTGTATCACCTAAATACACTATTAAACTAATTATACCTTTATACAAAGAATAATGTTGCAAGCTTAGATACTTTAATTTATTTATTTATTATTGTTATGGATTACCAACGAAAGATACACAGGCATACACATTTTTACAGAGGTACTCAGGTCAGGTGCTCTCTCAATTAGAGGTGACCACATCATGCACAAAAATAAAAGTTATTGTGAATTCAACTGAAAACTGACTCTAAACATCACTCGAATAAGAAAAATAAATATAAGTCTGAAATAAAGTAGGTATTGGCTTAGAATAACAACACGGAGAAACGAAGTACGCGCACGCAAATTGTGATCATTTTTAGTGAGACTTGTTAGTCTCACTTAGTAAAGCTGCTCGCCATTCATCAATGTGAAGTCATCGTGCGCACGTCTCTTACAATTATAATTTCAAAATGGTGTATTGTGTGGTGAAAGGCTGCTGTAACAACACTTGTATATAATCATTAATCACGTGTAAATTAATACATAGGCCGCTTTGTGAACACACTTTTGGAAATAATTTTGAATGAAACTATCATTCTACGTGTTGTTATTCTAAGGGTATAGGTACCTAGGTACATAATGAAATTACAAAATCACAGTCTATACCTACCAGTCTATAACTATCTAGTAAAAAAAACCCTGTAACAGTGGACTCTATGAGCACGTAATATGAGCACAAACGGGGCTACACGAATCAATCGCGATCCAGTTCAATCAGACACAAAGAAAAAAAACAAAACATTTAGAGTTTTGTGAATTCAAGGCCAATTTATTTCTGGTTATAAAAGAGTGTGGTGAATGGCACGTGCTAAACAATGGAGTTTTATGAGCTGAAGATGCGTTGGCATGTTTCATTGAATGACTAACTTTTCACTTTAATTAAAAGTAGGTAGGTAGGTACTATCTACCGATAAACGAGGGGTAAAAAAGCTTGTTATACTTCACTTTCAAACGTTACAAAAACTCAAACAGTCATACAAAATAATACATTACGTAGGTACGACCTTATTTTAGGTTAAAAATGAACATACTACCTAGAGCCTACCGGATTATTCCCATCTGTCACCTAGTTTTGTCACCTCGAGGTGACAGAACGCACTTTTATTTGTTTGAAAAGTGCGATCTGTCACCCTGTCAATAACGAGATGAGATAAACTTCTGTCACCCGTCACTAACAGGGAGAAATAGACCTGTTTATTCATGCGTGTCTTACAATTAAAAAAAATATTTAACCATAAAGCTAGGTATGTACACCGGGTACCGTTTAAGCCTTAGAATAATAACACGGAGAAGGATAAATTCATTTAAAATTATCTGCAAAAGTGTGTTCACAAAACAATTGATGTTTGCGTGAGCGGCATATACATACGCTCGCCGCCACTCACACAAGCGCACGAATAATGTTGCCAGCGGAGAGAGATTTTCCCAAAAGTCAGTTCCACTTTTTCAACCTTGCCTCATGTAAATGTGCACAGTTTGAAGAATTGTGCTGTACACGGCAATTTTCAATGCCGATCTCTTAATCGATTAAAGTCGATTTTAAAAGCAGGGTAAATAATAATCACTTACTGTGCGACTCTCAAAATGACGAATATTTTTTATGTTTTGATGAATGTTTATCGTAAGAAAACAAGTTGGCAGTTAGTACTTACCGGTGAAATGTTATCTTACCAGCCTTCTTGTGTTTATTTGTGGTGTTACAGCAGCCTTTCACCACACAATTTTTAATTAACATGTGTTAGACTTGTGCACGATCACTTCAAACTGACAACTGAAGAGTCGATTGCCCTACGGTGACTTTACAGTCGCAGTTATAGGGATTACAATTGGCGTGCGCGTACGTACGTGTTATTATTCTAAGGTTTAAGCCTACCTACCTATGGCGACATAATCACATTGTGATTAAGCTCTTTAATAAAGAATTTAAAAAAAAGCCTACCTACCTAAAGTATAAGAAACGTGTCAACTGTCAACGCGCATAAACAAAAAAGTGAAGTGAAGTGATGCTCCGTGAGTCTAAGTGCAAATCTTGTGAATCGATTTACTCTGGCGCGACAAATCGCCTTGAATCGCCGGAATCGACTCATAATAAACTGTAGCGATTGATTTGACTGGGTAATTAATAGTGCAGCTTTTGAACTTTGACACAATTGGTGTCGTTTCTGTTGTAGCATTTTTTAAACTTAGCTAAAAGTAGTATCGCGGTCCTTTATATTTTTATTCATTACAAAAGGACGGCAACAATTTTAGTTAGTTTGGTCACAGATAACGTCTTATTAAATAAATTGTTACAACAGGATCGACACCAATGTTCGCGAAATTGACGACCTCGGTGGCGTAGTGGGCAAATGTCCAGTTGTGCGCGATATTGTGTGTGACAATCCAGACAGCTTCATCTAGCCCCAAGGTAAGCTGCTGTTAAACATAGCTGTATTATGGGTACTGGATGACTGATATATATTTAATCTTCGAACATATTTTTTTATGATAATGATACTGAATACTGAAAATACCCAGAACACCCGGAACAAATATTTGTAGATCGTACAAACATTTGACCCGAGGCGGGAATCGAACCCGCAACCTCTGCGTTGCAGGAGGACCTACGTCCGCTGCGCCACATCGGTCGTCGACTGTAGGTACATAGCAAGGGTCATGCCTAAAAAGTGATAGGAACCCAGCCGGTGTTGTTGCCAGTTTTTTTACGGCATGAGCACGTTGGAGCTGATGAACCCAAAAAAAATAGTGTTTTTAAGTATTTGCGAAACAAATATGAATATCTGAATAAAACTATGCCTAAATCATCTATTTTAATTAGTTTCACAAGTCTTGGCTAGAATAAAAAATTCTTTATTCTTTATTCTTTATTGTACACACATAAACATTTAGAAAAAACTTAAAATATAGTGCATGTACACAGGCGAGCTTAACCCTAAAAAGAGTTCTCTTCCAGCAAACCTAGTAGTGAATGAGAGATGATAAAAAATTCTTACTCATTAATTTAGCATAAAATATTTCCCTATCAAAAGGAAGTATTTTTTTTCTATGGTATCACCATTGTTTAACTTTTTGCACTTGAATTAAAAACCAGACTATAGTACGTAAGTACTTGGCTTGTAGACGCTGTGATTTTATTGAATTAGGCTTCAAACATATAAGATTATTCTTAATTTCTTTGGAATTAGGTAATTAGTATAATTAGGTATATAGGAAGGTACTTACCTAATAAGTAAGTATTTTGTTTGACTATGCTTTGACTTTGACTTCTTTGTCATAGTCCTTGTTCATTAACCTATGAAGCTTATGAATGACCTTAGTTATGGAATGACAAAGAAAAACCAGCCGCACTAACAGTTTATTTTATGAATAGGAGGCTGTATCTAGTTATTGATGTTGTAGAGTGCAGTTTATAGTGCCTTCTAAAATTATAATAGCAAAACACATTGGTTGTTCGCGACCGCCGAAGCCATAATGTGGCAGTGTGGGCACAGAACAGTTATTAGTACTACATGGGGCTCCGGCCAGCCTGGTACTTTCAAGAACAACAAACTCGACGCCTGCAAGTCGTGAATGAATCATAAATCAAAATTGATTCATACCAAACTCTGAAATAAATTGTCTATATTTTTATTTTATTTTATATACTACTAAAGTGGTAACCAAGCGTACGGCCCACTTGATGGTCAGCGGTTACCGTAGCCTATGTACGCATGCAACATCATAGATATCACTTGCGTGTTACCTACCCTGAGACGTTAGATGGAAAGTCTCATGTGCCAGTAATTTCGGAAACCATACCCTTCGAACCGGAACACAGCAATGCCAGCATTACTGCTTGGCGGCAGAAATAGGTATGGTGGTAGTCCTTCCCCGGACGAGCTCTATCACAAAGAACTCTACTACCTACTCTAAATTCTTAAATCTTCTATGAACTCTGTGGCTTATTTGCCACAATTTTGCCAGTGTCAAGTGTTTTAGTTTGATTGTCGCTTAGCAACGTTAACAAACGAAATTTGGAAAGAAATGATGACTTTTCTTTCAAAATTCCCTTGGAAAGTCTTTGACTAAATTACCAACCAACATTACCCCTCCATTTCTGTGCTTAAATTGGATAAACTGCCACCTTTTTACGCAGTAAAACTTACACTTAAAATAACACGAGAAAAATAATTAAAATGGGAGGACCCATGTCGTTTTAACAAGATAGCCAAAGACTATCCCTGAAAGTAGGTATGTACTGTTATAGGGGGTTCAAAGACAAGACTATCAGTTCAATATTATTTTATGATATATTTTTAAAACCACAATTATTCGGAGTCAACGAACGATCACACTCATCGACATCTTCTTTCTTCCCGTTGCTCAGGTAACGCGGCCGAGCATGCGTATTGCGCGCCGCACCTTTTCCACAGCACACCGCCATCTAGCGACGCCAGTAGGTACTCCTTACAGTACCTACCTAATTACTTACTATTACTAATGGTATCCGAAGGAAGATAGATATGATAAGATGACAGGCGGGCAGACGTTATAAATATAAAATCATATTTTATGAAACATCAATTTTAAGGTGCTTAATTTTTAATTTACTTTGTGTCTGACTCTTTGTTATGAATGAATGAATGAATGAAATATTTATTTGACACGACACAACACGTATTGTACAAAAGAGAAAAATAAATAATGGCGAGATACATAAAGTAGGTACATAAAAAATAACCTAAACTTAGTCCCGAAATATCCCACGCATCTTACTCTCTAACTAACAGATAATAATCATAGTTACTGTTAGGTCATTGCGTTGAAAATTAGGACATTAGGTATTTAAAAAAACATTTAAGTAGGTACCTAACCTACCTACTTACTATACAATGACGACCGATGTGGCGCAGCGGGCGCAGGTCCGCCTGCGACGCGGAGGTTGCGGGCTCGATTCCCGCCTCGGGTCAAATGCTTGTACGATTTACAAATATTTGTTCCGGGTGTTCTGGGTATTTTCTATATATATAAGTAATAAAAAAATATCTATCTATGTATTGTATTGTATATTATTAAGTATTCAGGGTCATCCATTATCAACCTGACAATCTTAAGGGGTAGTATCAAACACAGCTCTGTTTAACAGCAGCTTACCTTAGGCACAGCCTTGGGGCTAGATGATGCTGTGTGGATTGTCCAGCATTATTCATTTATTTATTTATTTGTGTGACTGCTACAGTTAGCCACTTGTGATGCGCATGATTTTTTGACAGATTTTCGAAGATTTAATTCGAAAAAACTCCATTGAGCATCAAAAGGGCTAACTAAACGGTGAAATTACTGGCATATGAGGCTTTCGATCTTAGCCTCAAGGTGGCAACCCGCGAGTGATACCTCTGGTATTGCAAGCGTCCTTAGGCTGCGGTAACCGCTTACCATCTTGTGGGCCGTACGCTTGGTTGCCACTTCAGTTGTATAAAAAAAAAACGTAATCCACAGTTCCATTCGCCCCAGCCTTAGAAGAATCTGGCTAAAAACTAGGCTAGTAGGCTAGGTTTGTGATAATAATGTGTAAGTAAGTAAAGTACACATGTTAAATAAGTTATAATTCTGCGTGCGTGAACACTGAATGAATACACTTACTTCATCGCATGTACAGGTAATCAAGTATTTTCTAATCAATATCAAATTTCTCCGCGGCGGTAACCAACGGCACTGTCTCACGGTCGTCGGTTCGGTTCTCGGCTGGGCGGACCTGTCCGATTTAGTCGCAAGACACCAGAGTAAGATTATGCTCTTGAAAATGTCTGGGTCATTGCAAAGATAAAGGTACAGAAGGGCAAAACACACATATGCCACAGAACAAATATTAGTATTTAAAATTCATTGCGACACGTCGTCTAAATATAATATGAGAATATCTTGTTAGCATCATCATGATAATCGTCCACTGCTGAACATGGGCCTTCGTCACGGCGACCGATCTTGCCTTCACTAATTTCACCGGTAACTAAACCCTTCGAACCAAAACACAGCAAGCATTACTGCTTGGCGGCAGAAATAGGTTTGGTGGTATTTTCTCGGACTAGCTCTATCGCGAAGAACTCTATTACCTAAGTACCTTAAAGGCTTACCTACGTCGTTTCAAGAATCATACCATTACAATCATTACAATCATTCACCTAGCTTTAAGATGTTTCAAAATGATCCTTGTGATTTTATTGAAATAAATCATTTTTGACTTTTACTTTGACTTTGACATACCTCGTGACTCAAGCATCGATTTTTGACAGTTCTTCATAGAAAAATTACGTCACATCGATCCATGAGTCATGATTCTTGAAAAATGAGCCTGTCTAATCTTTGATAGAAAATGTCACCTTCCCGTTATGAAATTAGTAGAGCACTCTAATTACGGGTACTTAGTAAATACTTGCATCGCTTTGCTCAATAAACCGAAACAAGGAGACATGGGACAAGTTTGAGATGGTAGGTTGACTTTAATTATTTTCGTTTCATGTCTCTTGAGAAGGTGTCAAAATCAATCATTCATTATGAGCCTGTAGTGTCCCACTGCAGGGCAAAGGCATCCCTTCCTTCTCTCCAATCATCACGGTTTTGGGCTACTGTGGACCAGACCTTCAGGTAAGAGTCAATTTCGTCCCTCCATCTTCGCCGTGGTCTGCCGCGAGGTCGTTTTCCATTTAGGGTTGGATGCATTGTGGGCTAAATCACAGAGTTTCTAATAAATAAATAATAATATATAAATAATGCTGGACAATCCACACAGCACCATCTAGCCCCAAGCTAAGCAGAGCTTGTGTTATGAAGACTAGATGACGTAAAAGTACATAGAAAATACCCAGAACACCCGAAACAATATTTGCAGATTGTACAAACATATATCCCAAGGCGGGAATCAAACCAGAAACTTTTTTTTTTTAATAAATAGCACTTTTTTGAGGACACAAGAGTAGGTACTTGGGGACACAAGAGTAGGTACAAAGGTACAAAAGTTACTTAAGTGTAAACAATACTAAGTATGTAGTCCTACAAAAGGTGGTCATATAGCAGAGAGCGATTTCTTACTGACTACCTATTTAAGGCACAAAGGCTGTAACAAGGTTAGCAGTGTTCATAATAGCTTTCCTCCGAACTAGTGTAGAACTGTATTTCGGGATCCAGTTGTTACGCTCATCGCCGTCCTTGTCACCACAAAGGCAGAGCCCCTGTGTTCTATGATTCGGCTACGTGCAGTATTAGAATAGCTTAGGACATACTTGAACTAATCTTAGGGCTAGAAGTATAAACTAGGAAAGGTAAGAGAATAGTGTGTTTATAACAATCACAACAAAACTTTTTAGGTATGTAGGTAACTATAGCAAATTGAGGTCAGTGTGTGCTTAATAGGCATAGTAGCTGAATGTGTATATTGTGTTGGTTCGAGCCTAAAGGTGTATTTGTGTGAGGGTAGTATGTGTGAGGGAGGTTTCTCCTGTTAACTCAAGGCTCCTAAGAGCCAGGGTTTCACAGGATAACCGTGCGTGTGTGGGTGTGTTGCGTGAGTGTGTGTTTTGTGTGAGGTGGGTGTGTATGTGTGTACCTTCTGCGTCGCAGGCGAACCTTCGCCCGCCGCGCTACATCGGTCGTCAAATCGAAACAAATAGAAATATAGAGCGACAAGCGTTCGTTAGTAAGCGTATGTTATGAATTCCTACCGATGTACCTATTTAAATACCATTAACTTCTACTTAATGAAACCATTTCTCCATGTTGCCATACCCTAATACAGGGTTTATTAATTGTGATACCACCACCTATTCTGAAATAACTACATAACTACAGCAATAAATGTATTGAATATTGAGTTAGTTCGGGTAAAAAATGTTAGGTATAGGTAGGTCCTGAGTTGTAATAATTACTTACACTAATTTGTTTTCGCGAACTGAAAAACGAACGGACGCGCGGACGGCCCCCATTTGATGAACCGTTGACATTAGAACGGTCCCTAGTAGTCAGTGAATGATGAAAGCTGGATCAATAATAATTATCAAATTATATAAATTTTTATTCAATACAATCACAAGAATACTAAACTATTAGAACGATAATTTTTTCATTATAAATATTACGTAGGTAATTTAAAATTTAAATGGTAAAAAAAAAAAAAACTCGCATAAAATTTATTTCCTGGAGTCAACACCACTTGTACCAATGGAAGGAAGTTTTGAATGAAGCTGTGTAATTTTAAATTAGGTTTGAACTAAAAAAGTAAGTAAGTTCGTATGAGTCAGTGGCCAACTCTGAGGACACCACACCAGTCTCCTAAGAGTCTGGGTAAAGAATGACTCGAAAGTCTAGAAGTGCCTCTACCAGAGTTACAAAGAGTTGAAAACATTGCAACATAAACGTTGGGCAAGCGTACTCTGCAAATATTAACATGTAAACAATATCATTATAATGGGGTTGACGTACTGTCACTCATCTCAGTTTCAAGGAATCCTACTATCAGCTTGTTATTAGTCTAAAATCTAATTTACATTACCTTACCTACTTATATTTATATTATTTACAATAGAATAGAAAACCCATAGGTATAATCAACACAAGGGAGAAATAATAAATCACTTACTAGTAAAGCTAACATTTACACTGGTCTAAATTACTATAAAAATTTCAAGATATTTATTTGCACAAATAAGTGTTACAAAAGGTCTTAAAAGTTTATGGCACTTAGAACTTATTTGCCCTTTTCAGGCATTGCAAATTATATTTAAATATTTTTTTTACCTACTTGCCGCAGTGTTATATTAACATAGGTAGGTACTACTTCTAGTAAGTGCATTTTTTGCCAAAAATGAAGAGTAGTAGAGTTCTTTGTGATAGAGTTCGTCCAAGGAAGGACTACCACCATATCTATTTCTGCCGCCAAGCAGTAATCGCTCGCATTTCTGTGTTCCGGTTTGAAGGGTATGGTTTCCGGTGAAATTACAGGCACATGAGACTTTCCATCTAACGTCTCAGGGTGGTAACACGCAAGTGATATCTATGATGTTGCATGCGTACATAGGCTACGGTAACCGTTGACCATCAAGTGGGCCGTACGCTTGGTTGCCACTTTAGTGGTATAAATAAAAAAAAAAAATTGCTACATGATAACTGGCGGTTCTTATAATATTGCACAAATAATGGGGACGACAGGAATATTTTATTATTATTTTATTTAAATGTTCTGTCCCCAATAATAGATTATTGACAATGGGGAACACGGGAATGTCTTTTAATAATTTTATTAAAATCCCTTCTGTCCCCATTAACGGGGACACGATAAGTGAGATTTATTTAGATAAACTAAGTAGTGATTATATTATTTTATTTTACGATTTATGTTTAGATTATACTTAGACTACAAAAAAGCCTTTGATTCTGTCGAAACATGGACAGAGTTGCGGTCACTCCAGCAATGCTGAATTGTCTAAAGGTAGGTTTATCGAAGTGTTGAAGTATCTTTTTTTTTATTTCAGCAAGTGTCAGGACAATTAAGGCGCCGACTGACTATTAAAGATGCAGTGCCACCCAAAGCTTAAAGTTTTTAAGTGTTTGCATGGCACTGTACTGCGCTTATAACCCTGAGACATTGTTGTTATGTCTCTTTCGCCCAGTAATTACACTTGCTACAGTGCCCTTTAAACCTAAACACAGTGCAGCTTGCACACTACTGCTTGGAAAGGCACCATGTCTACCTGTATTCAAAATCAGAACACAAATTCCAACCAATTGCGAATGGGGTGAGACAGGGAGACATTATTTCTCCTAAACTGAAAAAAACTGGGCATTGGAAGATTTTTATAACCTTCTGCTCTAGAATGGTTTAACACCAACATTAATGGCGAATGCATCACTGTAATGTTATGCAACGTGAAAGTGAAATAACAGAAAAATCTATCAAAACAACATATTTCGAAACGCAAATAGCCAACTAAGTAGGTAAGACGACTGTTTGTGTGTTAGTTCTCGTGATATTGATAACAGTGCGCAAATAACACTGATATTTTCTAAGTAACTAGGTAGCTGTTATTCAAAACTAATTTTATCATAAATGGAAATTATCAAACGCATTAATACCAGACCGTTTGGTTTAAATCAGATATGGCCGGTTTAGATTATTATAAAAATAGTCTTAATAAAGTAGATGCCTGACAAAGATTTTATAAAACAAATTGTACATAACATGGTCTTGCTACGTGGATTCGCTAAAACCAAATAAACGTAGCTATCACAAAGTTAAGTACACACAAAAACTGTGCGGCAATAAAAATACCTTAATAAATCACGTTGTCAAACTGATCTCACCCGTCTTCAGCTCTTAAACAAACCTGAGATAAGATAAGAGGAGGCTGCGGCAGTCAGTCGCGCCCGGGCTATGGATAACTTCGGATACCGCGAGATGGGGTGGCCGTCCCCCCTCCAGACTCCCGCGCCTACTCCCACGCGCTCGCGACTTTCTAGCAGCCTCCGATCCAGAATCAGAGAACCAGAGGAATTCCCTCTGAATGACTACAAAGTCAGAAGCATAGACTTACTTGAGTCGGCTCGAGAACCTGGGAAAGCCAAAGAGTATATTTTCGTAGGACCGTCACCACCCGCTGAAGATGCTCCTAATATGCACCATAGTTTTGACATACTCGCACCGGATCCTGATGCCCGGTTAACAGAAGAAGGAGCGAGAAGAAGCATCTGTGAAAAGGCACTCAACTTGGGTGCAGGAAGGTTTTTCGATGATTTGGAGTGTGGATTAATCTCAGCTGATAACATTGAAGAGCATATTTGTTCAGCTCCCGAGGTAGTTGTTAACTTGACTCTACTTTGGGCTGCGTTTTTAGCTCGAGATGAGTTGCTGCCAGGTATTTTAGATGCAGGAGCCGACATCCACTTCGCAGAACCAGCAGGGCTTACAGCGCTACACATGGCCGCTTTTAGTGGAGCAGCCAGATCGGCTATGTATTTACTTTCCCGCGGCGCAGATGTTGATTTTGCTCCAAAATATTTCGCACCTCTTCACTGCGCTGCCTTTGGTAACACCTTGGAAGTAGCTGAACTACTGATAGCTCATGGAGCGTCACTCCACGCGGTTGTGCAACGTGCAGGATGTGAAGACAATCTTGTTCATTGCGCGGTAAGAACTGATGCTGTTGAATGCATGGAACTTTTTATAGAGCGAGGAGTGGACCCAGCATATTGTACATCTGGTGGTCTTAATGCACTTCATTTAGCTGCAGAATTAGGAGCACAAAGATGCCTTCAATTTCTGTTGAAAGAAACAAAGATAATAGTGAATGGTGTGACCAAACAAAGAGATAAGGAGTGTACGGCGCTACATCTTGCAGCCGCTAGAGGTTACGCCGAATGTGTAGAGATGTTGCTAGCCGACGGAGCAAAATCAAACGCGAAAAACTACAGGGGATTTACTGCTTTACATCTCGCTGCAAGATGTTCTAGTTTGGAAACTGTAGAAGTTCTTCTTCGTGACGGTAACGCAGATCCAAATGCTGAAGACTATGATAAGAGGACGCCGCTGCACGCAGCTATCAGTCGGTCAGAGCGTTCTTGCGACATCATCGATATTCTAGTCAGCTGGGGCGCTCAAGTTAATAAAAAAGATGAATATGGATATTCTCCTCTTCACCTTGCTGCAATGGATGGTTTGCCATCGTGTGTTGAAACGTTCATATTTTTAGGAGGAGACGTGACGTCAAAATCCAAGAAAGGACATACAGCTTTGAGCGTCATCGCACGAAAAACGCCTAAATCACTAGCTATATTGAGGCACAATTTAGATTGTGGAATATCGCTTAGTCGCTCTACGGAAGCGAACGAAGAAGTTCAGATTGAATTTGATTTCGGTAAACTGTTAAAATTCTCGTATCCCCGCGAGATAACATATTTAAACAGTTTGATTGATGAAGGTCAAAAAGACATCTTGCTGCACCCGCTTTGCTCTGCGTTTTTGTTTATGAAGTGGCGAAAGATCAGAAAGTTTTATTTGGCGAGACTCATTTTCTGTTTTCTTTTTGTATCATTTTTATCGATATACGTATTGACGGCTGTGGTAAAAGCGTGCAGAGGAAAGCATTCATCAAAGTACGGCGTACCGAATGAACTTTGTCAGTCACAATCGCTTCTGGGTGTCTTGTTAAAAAACAATCCGATTGAGTTTGAAAGATGGGTGCTAATGGCAATCACTACTTTTGAAATTGCTCGGAAGCTGACCGGCATTACTGGATATTCCAGCATCTACCAGTACTTTACGACGTTTGAGAATCTGATGGAATGGTTCGTACTGCTTTCTGTATTTTCCCTCTACAACATCCACAATGACTACAGCTGGCAGAACCACGTTGGAGGGTACGCCGTGCTGGGAGCTTGGACGAATCTCATGCTAATGATGGGTCAGCTTCCTATGTTTGGAGACTACGTAGCCATGTACCAGAAAGTGCTCACGGAGTTTCTGAAATTGCTACTTGCGTACATCTGTCTTCTTCTCGGTTTCACCATATGCTTCTGCGTCGTGTTTCCAAACGAAGAGATGTTCTCGAACCCTCTTATGGGTTTTATCAGTACTTTATCTATGATGGTGGGAGAGCTTAACCTGAATATTCTCATAAATGATCCTTTACAAGAAGACCCACCGTTGATGTTCGAGTTATCGTCACAAGTCATCTTCATCCTATTCCTTATGTTCGTTACTATTATTCTGATGAACCTGCTCGTCGGTATAGCCGTCCACGACATCCAAGGTCTTAGAAAAACTGCGGGTTTGTCTAAACTTGTCAGACAGACTAAACTGATATTGTTTGTTGAAATGGGTATGTTCAGCGCTTGGCTACCAAAGTGTCTTCACAAATACGTGTACAGAACTGCATTGGTTTCACCCGAAGCTGGGAAAGTGATCTTGAGTGTGAAGCCTTTAAACCCTCGAGAAAAACGACTGCCTACAGACCTGATGATGGCAGCGTACGAGCTCGCGCAACTAAACAAAGTAAAATCTGGACGATCTGTAAAAGAAATCCTTTACAAAAACAAGTATCACTCAAAGCTGAAAAACGAGAACCAGACCACTGACCACAACTTTAACTTGGAGATAAAGGGTATGCAGGAAAAGATTGATCAGACGACCTTTAACCTTAAAAAGATAGACCAAGAGATGAGGCATCTTAACACACTTCTGTTAGAGCAACAGAAGTTGCTGCAGAACTTCTTCAAGCTTGTAGAAGTGCCTCAACACCAGTCGTCCAGGGCATCGCATGTTGCTACGCCAGTCTATTCTCCAGAATCTCCAGTCTTCTTTTCAAGTAGTGGCTCTGACAGTGTTAGGTAACGGTGGACTGAATGTAAAATTAAATCTTAGTCAGGGTATTTTAGCTTATAAGATAATATCGGTATCTTAATCTAGATTGATTTGTTTTTAAACGTTATTCTTTTGTCTTAACAATACCAAAGTATTATAATCTAAACACAGTTTAGTATATCACGACAGCTGATCTAAAATATAACTTTTTTATTTGCATTCGCCAAAAAGTTTGCTTTAAGTACACTACCTAGTATGATTGTGTTTCTTGTTAATTTGTGATAAAGTGATTAAAGATGTTATGTACCTTACATAATTAAACTGATAATTTTTGCGATAATTTTTTAATTGTTACAATTAATGTTGCAATAGATAAGACACTAAATACTATGAAATTGAAAACGGTCTTACACGTTCTAGGTGATTCTATTGAATGGGTAACAGCTATTAATATATCTTAGCGATTTCGTTGATCTCTCGTCTTAGGGTGGCAACGCGTAAGAGTTTTTTTTTTATACAACTGAAGTGGCAACCAAGCGTACGGCCCACAAGATGGTAAGCAGTTACCGCAGCCTATAGACGCTTGCAATACCAGTGGTATCGCTCGCGGGTTGCCACCTTGGAGCATAGATCGAAAGCCTCATGTGCCAGTAATTTCACTGGAAACCATACCCTTCTCTCTTCTTTCTTAGATATCTCTGATGTTGGAAGTGTACATTGACTACGGTAGCCGCTCAGCATCAAATAAGTTGCACCAGGGTGATTTAAAGCCTCTGTGCGCTTGGTTGACACTTTAGTGGCACCTAAGTATTAAAAAAAAAAACATTTTTACCATGCTGAAAGTATCAAAAAACCGACATACGGCGTTATTCCCGCCTCGGAAAAATGTTTGTACGATCTACAAATATTTGTTCCGGGTGTTCTGGGTATTTTCTATAATATCTATCTATGTATTGTATTGTATTAAATATATAACAGTCATCTAGTACCCATAATACAGCTCTGTTTAACAGCAGCTTACCTTGGGGCTAGATGATGCTGTGTGGGGATGGTCCAGCATTATTTTTATTATTTTTTATTTTTTATTACCTACTCGTACCACTATTTTCGCAAACAACAGAGCGTTGTAGCTTGCAAGCTAACTTCAATTAAAAATCTCTTAATAAGTTACATTCATACAAAATATGTCAGTTTTTGGTTGAAAGATGTTTTGAATTTGATTACAATCGATACAACCATTGAATTTAGTAGTTTTTTCAAAGTTCTACCCCAAAGATTTCCCGGTCACATGGACGTCCTTGGCACTCTCTCTACTAGTTCGTACCAACCCGGATTGTATCACTCGTTCGTTCGTTCGTATGAGTCAGTGGCCAACTATGGTGACAGAGTTTCTAGGCCGCCCGAAGGCCTCTGTCATGGCCTAACAACTTTGAAAAAGCCGGGACCGACTGAATAACGTGCCCTCTCAAGCACGGGAGCGCTCAGTTGAAATTGCCACTGGCGGTCAACTATACAAATAATGACCCCGCGGAACAATCCTTAACTTCGTTGATCTGTTATGAACAACTTAGCCAGCTTCGTAACGATTGTCTCACTGACGACGCCTGATGTTATTGTAACATAATATTTCGCTGCATGCGTCACGTGGAATTCCTATCAGACTTGACTGAGTTCTATTTTAGGACACCTGCAATCGAAAATAGCGGCTTAATTACTCTCTATCTGCTAGGGTTGTTAATAACGGCAGCGTATCTTGTGAACATTATACCTGATTATACCATAAAGAGCCAAAATTTACGATTTTTTTTGTAAGCACAAGTAAAAAATGGAACTCGTTGCCGGCGTTAGCCAGGACAGCCGAGTTTGTTACCAGATTCTTTCAGGCTGGGGCGCGTGGAACTGGCGTAATTCAAAATGTTCTTATGATTTTATTGAACAAAAATATTTAGAATTTTGATTTTGCGTCTGTTTTTCCGGGCCGTTATAATTCAGGAGTTTTTAAAACAAAAGTGATATTCTTTGTAGAATATATTTAAAAATAATGTCTCGATGAACTTTGATCCAAAATTAGGATAGCTGGACCACTTGTCATTATAATTATTTAATAAAATTGTAAAATCTTACCTGAACTACCGAAGTAGTTTTATCATTTAAGAGTAGTTCTCTGTGATAGAGCTCCGGGGAAGGACTACCACCATACTTATTTCTGCCGCCAAGCAGTAATACTTGCATTGCTGTGTTCCGGTGTGAAGGGTATGGTTTCCGGTGAAATTACTGGCACATGAGACTTTCGATCCACGTCTCAGGGTGACAACCCGTGAGTGATACCTCTGGTATTGCAAACGTCCATAGGCTGTGGTAACCGCTTACCATCTTGTGTGCCGTATGCTTGGTTGCCACTTTAGTAGTAGGTATAAAAAAACACTCCCGCTAGAGAGTAGACCAGTGTCAGCTTTATGACGTTTTGAATGATCCTTGAGATATGACTGAATAAAGAGATGATTGAAAGAGATTTTAGACTTTGACTTTGTCCCAGCAGTGGGAACATTTAGAAGGCTGTTGATGAAGATGAAGTTTGTGTTAAAAGTCAGTACGGACAAAGTCGCGGGGGGTTCTAATAGTGTTAAGTGGCAGTAACCCTAACAGCACATATCTCACTCGCTCGTCAATCGCACATTCCGCGACTACTCGCCAGTTAGGTTACACTGGTTATTTACGTGCACCTAATAAGCAGGGAGGCAATGCTACTAATGCAATGACAACATTACAACAGTTGTATTGACACTTGTTGTATGACGAAACTGTAAAAATCTGCTGCTTTAAACCCCGCCGAGAACGCACAAGTCACGTATTTTTTAATAACACTAAAGTGGCAACCAAGCGTGCAGACCACTTGTTGGTAAGCGGTTGCTGTAGCCTAATACGCTCGCAATATCAGATATATCACTCGCATTGCCACCCTTTAGACCTAAGTATCATGTACCTGTAATTTTACCGGAAACCATGCCCTTCGATCCGGAACACAGCAATGCGAGCATTACTCCTTGGCGGCAGAAACAAGTATGTTGGTAGTTCTTCCCCGGACGAGCTCTACCACAAAATACTCTACTACTCATAAATGTGGGCTTACAGTTTGAAATTTCTGAAGAACCCCTAAATAGATAGATATCTAATTCATGGGAAATCGGCGCATCACGAAAGTTTATCTAGCTTATTCCAATGTCACCATGATATGAGTAAATCACGTGATAACGAATAGTATTTAAGATGTTTCTTTAAGTATTTTTTTAATTAATTTTCAATATTTGTGAAAATGGCAGCATTCTGGACATTAGCTTTAGTGCTTCTTGCAGGTACTATAACTGAATTTAACTTAACTGCGGTTATTTATTAGGTATTTTTAAACCTGGTGGTAGGTAGGACTCTTCAGCAAGGGTCCGTCTTGGTGGGTACCACCGCAGTGTCAGATATTCTACCTCCAAGCATTGCTGTGTTTAGGTTTGAAGGGCACTGTAGCAAGTGAAATTACTGGGCGAAGAGACTTAACAACAATGTCTCGGGGTGATAAGCGCAGTGCAGTGCCACAAACACTTAAAAGCTCTAAGCTTTGGGTGGCACTGCATCTGTAATAGTCAGGCGTGGTGCTTAACATCAGGTGGGCGCCTTGATTGTCATATCACTTGGTGACATAAAAAAAAAAGGTATTTATCCCCCGGGAACCGATTTTTTTTCCGGGATAAAAGTAGCTAAAGTGCTATTCTAAACTAATAATCTATGCCTGTGCATAATTTCGTACAGCGCCGTTCTGGCGTAATACAGGGAGTAAACATACGAACATCCAAACTTTTCCCTAGTAATTTCAACTCTAATCGTTTTTAATAAATGCGAAAGTAACTTTGTCTGTCTGTATTTTCACGCTAAGCCACAAAACCGATTTGAATTTAAATAAATAAATAAATAATGCTGGACAATCCACACAGCATCATCTAGCTAGCCCAAGGTAAGCTGCTGTTAAACAGAGCTGTATTATGGGTACTAGATGACTGATATATATTTATTACAATACAATACATAGATAGATATTTTTTATTATATATAGAAAACACCCAGAACACCCGGAACAAATATTTGCAGATCCTACAAACATTTGTCCCGAGGCGGGAATCGAACCCACCACCTCCGCGTCGCAGGCGGACCTTCGCCCACCGCGTCACATTGGTCGTCGAATTCAAAAGTTTCTCAATGGTAAATTTATTTAAAGAAACCAATATGTCCGGGTACCCGCGATACAAAAATCAAAATCAAATCAAAATGTATTTATTATGGAACAAAAACTTATAGTACAATAACAACACAAGAAGAACGATAATATCCGCGGAAGCTTAACACTGTGTCGCGAACACTAACGACCACCTCCAAATATATTCAGGATCCATATAAATAAACAAGATATAAGTACAATAAAAAATTAAAGACGTTAAACTACAAATAAGTATGATGTGTGCTGGTGTTAATGAGTATGTGAGGGTGTGTGGGTGTGTGGGAGGGTGAGTTTGTGAGTGTGTGGGAGTGTGTATGTGGATTTCCTTGTTCCTCCTAGTCTCGTAAGAGTCTAGTTATCACAGCATACAGACCATAGCCTGGTGCGGAGACCATTACTATCTGTGTTACTTGAGTTGTAATGATTTTTCCCATTCGCACCAAGCGCTACAGCTCAACATTTATTATGCGAACTGCCAAGGTGTGGAATACTCTGCCGTCTTCTGTTTTTCCTGATAATTCTCTCTCTCTGATAAATCTCTGCTCATCAAGTAAGTTGATTATGATTAAGAAGGTCAGTACTTACCTACAAATAATTTTAATTTTAACTTAAATAATGTTATGTAATTGAATTATAGGTAGGACTAAGTTATCTGAATAAATAATAACATTATTATTATAGCCAGCTACGTCACGAGCGCATGAGTGAGACCCGTTAAATCAACTCCAATGGCAATGATATAGGGTTTTTAATCTGTTGTCAAGGTTAGGTTTATACGTGCTTCTGTTCCAGGTTACGCCTGCTCGGGGTACAAGTTGACTTGAAGTTACTTAAATTTAGTACCTACTCTTTACAACGCTTCACATAAGGCTGTTTTTAAATTTTTTTTTTTTGTTCATATCATTTTTTATAAATCTGTTTGTAAACGCATGGCACATGTTTTTCGAATTCATAGTTCTTGCACATGCCGGTTCCCTCAGGATCTTTTCCTTCACCGTATGAGAGCACTGGCATAAGCACATTGAGAGATTTTTTTCTAATAGAAAAGTCCATTGGGTGCACGAATCGACGACATTAGTATCGGAAGGTGGGGTTACTACCACTAGGTCACCAGAGCTCAGAAAAAACACTTGGTGATAGAAAATTAAAACAGTAGTAGGTAGTTATCTTATCCTACGTAATAAAATATGTTTTAAGTTATATAGTTACCTAGTTATATAACGATTTATTTAATCCATTGTAATCTAATCTTAACATCCGGTCAAATTAGACACATTAGACTTTAGTTAGATCCACGTCTCAGGGTGGCAACGCACAACTGTTATATCTGATGCTGCAAGCGTAATATGCTACGGTAACCACTTACCACCAGTTGCCACTTCAAAGTGGAAACCAAACGTGCAGCGCAAAGGTTGTTATGTTTTTTTTTTTTTTTTTTTTTTTACAACTAAAGTGGCAACCAAGCGTGCGGCCCACAAGATGGTAAGCGGTTACCGCAGCCTATGGACGCTTGCAATACCAGAGGTATCACTAGCGGGTTGCCACCTTGAGGCTAAGATCGAAAGCCTTATGTGCCAGTAATTTTACCGGAAACCATAACCTTCGAACCGGAACACAGCAATGCGAGCATTACTGCTTGGCGGCAGAAATAGGTATGGTGGTAGTCCTTCCCCAGACGAGCTCTAGGTAATCGGTTGTTTTATAGTAAGTTTTTTGAGACAGTTTTTGTTTAATTAAGTTTTTAAATTTGCCAATTGATAAATTTTGTATGTCGCTTGGGACTTTGTTCGAAACAGGTGAAAATCTGAAGGTGCAAGGTCAGGACTATACGGCGGATGCATTAACACCTCCCAGCCAAACTCTCTTGATTTTTGCTGAGTGGCTAAAGATGTGTGAGGTCTAGCGTTATCATGATGAAAAACCACACCCCTTCTGTTGATTAATTCCGGCCGCTTTCTCTCAACTTCTTGCTTTTATCTCATCAGTTGTTCGCAATAGAGTTCAGAATCGATGGTCAGAACAGCTCATAATAATAATGCCCTTCCAATCTCACCACACACACAGCATCACCTTGTTGCGAGTTAACCCGGGTTTCGCCACAGTCTGTGAAGCCTGACCGGCCTTTGACCACGACCTTTTTCGCACGTTCTTGTCGTACGTGATCCACTTTTCATCACCAGTTATCAGCTTCTTCAAAAATGATTCGGTTTCATTACGTCGTAATAAAGAATCACAAATGAGTACACGGTTCATTAGGTTTCTTTCAGTGAGCTCGTGAGGTACCCAAATATCGAGCTTTTTTTGTACCCAGTTTATTTCAAATGTGCCAAAACTGTTTTGTGGTCAATTCCCAGTTCTTCAGCTACGTCGTAACTACTGATATGCCGATCTTGCTCCACTTTTTCACAAATGGCATCCATTTTATCCGTAATAGGGCGACCAGACCGACGTGCATCTTTGACATCAAAATTTCCGGATTGAAAACGCTTAAAACAAATTTGTGCTACTCTCACATACACTGCATAAGGTCCATAAACATCGTAAATTTTTTTGGGTTTTGCGTTGCATTTTTACTTTTTTTGTAGTAAAATTTTAACATGCATCGTATTTCGTGTAATCTTGACAGTACGAAAAAAAAATATAAAAATCACACATTTTCCTAATTTGAATTTGGAATTATGTTCTTTAAAATTTAAACTTTTAATGATACCAAAACCAGCCAGGTACAAATAGTATAGCCAAAGAGATTTTATTACAAGTTCATACATACTATAATGCGAAAAGACTTTTTCTATGCTGGGCGCTAAGCTGCTTGTAAGCAGCTTGTGAGGTCCTCTGTTCAGAGAACTAAATTAATTTATAATTCTAATCTAACTGACTCAAAAAAAAACCGGTAAAATTACTGACACAAGAGATTTTAGAGTAGCAACTATTTTGAACCGACTAAAAAACCGATTTGACTGTATGTTTTTTTGTATGTTTCTCCGCCAATAATAATTGATTTTGACGATTCCTTTTTTGTTTGATAGGTAATAATACTTCAGGTGGTGGCCATGTAAATTTTATCAAAATCAGTTTGGTATTTTTTTTTTTTTGAAATCTTTTTTTTTATTCATAGGCTGGGGCGCGTGGAACTGGCGTAAATTCACCTAGCTTTAAGACGTTTTAAAATGATCCTTGTGATTTTATTGAAATAAATCATTTTTGACTTTGACTTTGACATAATTACGTGTAGTAAATTATTATTACTCTAAACGCTAGAATTCGCTCTCGACTTCTTTCAAGTCCCGAAATAACTTCATATCTAAGCCCCAAATTAATATTATAAGCCTGGATAACAACCGAATTAAGAAAGATAATTTAAAATATATCGTCTCAAAGATAACGATTTTAATATTTAAGAGAATTTTCTTTTGATTTTATCATTCATATTTTTGTGATAATGGCAGCATACTGGACATTAGCTTTACTGCTTTTTGCAGGTGATTATTTGTTTTACTAGCTTTTAATTACTAGATACACTAGATCCGTGCTCCGGGGGGCACGTAAAGCTGTCGGTTCCGGCTATTTTAAAACTGTCAGGCCATAATGGAGGCCTTCGGGCGGCCTGTTAACTCTGTCACTAGAGTTGGCCACTGACTCATACTAACTTACGTATTAGATCCAAAATTCCTTTTTTTAACTTATTTATTTTTTAATTTTGATTTTATTATATTAATTCAATACAGAGCATAAAGAAACGAAAAGTTTTAAATTAAGCTACTTATTACTTTAGATTTTCGACAAGTAAAGACTTTTTTATATCACTTATGTTGCAACCAAGCGTACGGCCGACTTCATGATAAGCGGATGCATTATCATGAAGTATGAAGAAGCATGATACCGTAGCCTATGTACGTTAGCAACATCAAAGATATCTCATGCGCGTTGCCACCCTGAGACGTAGAGCAGAAAGCGACTTTGTTTCATATTACTTGATATTAGGTACCATTTAAAAAAAAACAAAGAAATTATGTATTTATTTTTTGCTTTTTATATAATAAATATGTTTTTATTAATCAATTATTTATTAATAATATAAAACCTGCAACCAAGCGTAAGGCTCACCTGATGGTAAGCGGTTACCACAGCCTATGGACGCCTGCAATACCATAGGTATCACTCGCGGGTTGCCCCTGAGCCGTAGACCGAAAGTCTCATGTGCCTGTAATTATACTGGAAACCATACCCTTCGGACCTGAAAACAGCAAGCATTACTGCTTGCCGGCAGAAATAGGTATGGTGATAGTAAGTATGTAAGTAAGTTCGTATGAGTCAGTGGCCAACTCTGATGCCAGAGTTTCTAGGCCGCCCGAAAGCCTCTGTCATGGCTTAACAACTTTGAAAAAGCCGGAACCGACTGCTTAATGTGTCCTCCAAAGCACGGGAGCGCTCAGTTGAAATTGCCACTGGCAGTCACCCATCCAAAAAATATATAAATAATGCTGGACCATCCACACAGCATCATCTAGCTATGTTAAACAGAGCTGTATTATGGGTACTAGATGACTGATATTATATATTTAATACAATACAATACATAGATAGATATTTTGTTTTTTATTATTATATAGAAAATACCCAGATCACCCGGAACAAATATTTGTAGATCGTACAAACATTTGATCCGAGGCGGGAATCGAACCCGCAACCTCTGCGTCTCAGGCGGACCTGCGCCCGCTGCGCCACATCGGTCGTCAAATTAATGGTGGTAGTACCTCCCCGGATGAGCTCTATCACAAAGAACTCATTATTCTATTTATTCTATTCTTTTCATAAGTATTAAGCAGAATTACGTACATTTTTTTTATATAAAAAAAAGTTTAGAAAAAAAAGTACAAGTTTTTTTTTTTTTTTTTTTTTTTTATACTACTAAAGTGGTAACCAAGCGTACGGCCCACTTGATGGTCAGCGGTTACCGTAGCCTATGTACGCATGCAACATCATAGATATCACTTGCGTGTTACCACCCTGAGACGTTAGATGGTAAGTCTCATGTGCCTGTAATTTTACCGGAAACCATACCCTTCGAACCGGAACACAGCAATGCGAGCATTACTGCTTGGCGGCAGAAATAGGTATGGTGGTAGTCCTTCCCCGGACGAGCTCTATCACAGAGAACTCTACTACTCTTATGTGCGGAACCTATCCCTTAAGTTTGTCAGGTTGATAATGAATGACCCTGTATATAAAAAAATGATTATTTATTTGTCAGGCTCCGTCTGCTCGGAGCGCAGGTTGAACCGCATCACAGGGGGGCAGCCGACTTCCATCGAGAGCATCCCCTCCATCATCCAGATCAGGAGAGTCAGCGGCATGGGGGACACCTATGTGATGTGGTGTGGAGGCACCATCATCAACAACGCGTACGCACTGACTTCTGCCTTGTGCTACGAGTAAGTAAAGCAAGATAACATAAAAGACAGATGAAAAATCTCTAATTCCACTTAACTTTTAAACTAATGAGGTCACACAGAACACAGTTAACCTCAAAAGAAAAATATCAACACGTGTCTCATCCCTCCACGGGACATCATCAGGATTAACGACTTGTTCTCCGGTAGGCGTGTTGCTCCGTCGAGCGCTGGAGCCAAAGTCTTTAGCTTTGAAGGTTAACTGATAGGTCTGAAAAATCACGAGTAAATCGATTACGTTTTTCTGATCGATTTACTCGTGCGCGTCAATGACCTGCGCGTGTCAATGACCCCCTATAACCGCTCCGGGCCGCGCGTGCTCGAATATTTAATTATTACACGATTTCCAACAATGATAAATAACAATAATAATAGGAGTTTTTTTTTATGTCAGCAAGTGACAAGACAATCAAGGCGCCCATAATATCAAACAGAACAAAAATCTCTTTAAACAGCTAAAATGTTTACTAAATTTTTGAGTCAGTTGGCCAACCCTGACGACATAGTTTCTAGGCCGCCCGAAGGCCTCTGTCGTGGCCTAACCACTTTTAAAAAGCCGGGACCGAACCTGCATGACTATTACAGGTGCAGTGCCACCCAAAGTTTAAAGTTTTTAAGTGTTTGCGTGGCACTGTACTGCGCTTATCATCTTTCGCCCGGTAATTTCACTTAAGTTAAGTAATTTGTTATTATGCGGCTTGATATCGCCGGTTGGTCACTCGATGTAGCGCGACGCTGTTGATCTCTAACGATAGGTTGTATTTATTACTAGTGAGCCGCCCCGGCTTCGCATGGTACAAATAAGTTAATAAAGAAATATCTATAAAATTCGGGTAACTCGGGTAAGAGTAGTAGAGTTCTTTGTGATAGAGCTGGTCCGGGGAAGGAATACCACCATTACCTAATTCTGCCGCAAAGCAGTAATGCTCGCATTGCTGTGTTCTGGATATGGTTTCCGGTGAAATTACTGGTACATGACGCTTTCGATCTATGCCTCAAGGTGGCAACCAGTGAGTGATACCTCTGGTATTGCAAGCGTCCATAGGCTGCGGTAACCGCTTATAGGCCGTACGCTTGGTTGCCACTTCATGTGTATAAAAAAAACTGTTAGTTTTATAGGATCATAAAACTGTTAAACTTTTTTCCAGTAACATTCGAAACCTTCAAGTCCGCGCCGGCGCCCAACGCTCCGGTATAAACAGTCCCGGAAGAATTGCCTACATTGAGCGGTTTGTCAGGCACCCCTCTTTTGGTCACCAGAACAACTACGATGGAGATATCGCCTTGATCCAGTTTGTACAGCAATTGACCTTTGGACCCACAGTCAACCTGTCCCCAATCATCAGCCAAGACACGATTGTTCCTAATAACACTCCCGTCACGTACTATGGCTTCGGCGATCTAGAGGTAAGTTTTTTATCAACTATTGAGGACCTCGGTCGGTAAGTAAGGCATCAAGAGTAGTTTCCGGTGAAATTACTGGCACATGAGGCTTTCGATCTTAGCCTCAAGTTGGCAATCCGCGAGTGATACCTCTGGTATTGCAAGCGTCCATAGGCTGCGGTAACCGCTTACCATCTTGTGGGCCGTACGCTTGGTTGCCACTTCAGTTGTATAAACGAAATAAGGCACCATTTAGTCCTATGCGGACGGTCCGCACGTAGCTCCGCAGCACGGATTGTCGCTCGTTCCGCAGTCCGTGCACTACTAAACGCAATAATTGATTTCTATACGATAGCTCCAGACAACGGACGTCCGCACGGACTGAATGGTGCCTAAGTTCGCATGAATCAGTGACGAACTCTGGTCACAGAAAAGATATTAGTACCACGTACAGAATAGCCACTCCCTACTTCCCACCGGTTTTAATTACCCCGACCCGGTCGCGAGTTCGCCGGCATCTTTCGCCGGCGCTGAAGCTACGGGCAAGGCAGCTTTTATTTTGGTTTTGTGTAGGCGCAGTGCACTTTTTCCACATGCGCGAACGAAAGCGTGCTATCTTGCTCTTACGATAATCGTCGTTGCACAGTCGCTTCTCGTACCTGTGTTGGATTATGCCGACACTTGTTATCTCAATCTTACTGAGGAGCAGCTCGATAAGTTTTTTTTTTTTTTTTTTTTTTTATACAACTGAAGTGGCAACCAAGCGTACGGCCCACAAGATGGTAAGCGGTTACCGCAGCCTATGGACGCTTGCAATACCAGAGGTATCACTTGCGGGTTGCCACCTTGAGGCTAAGATCGAAAGCCTCATGTGCCAGTAATTTCACCGGAAACCATACCCTTCACACCGGAACACAGCAATGCGAGCATTACTGCTTTGCGGCAGAAATAGGTATGGTGGTAGTCCTTCCCCGGACGAGCTCTATCACAGAGAACTCTACTACTCTTAAGTCTTAAGTTAGAGCGCCTGCAAAACTTTTGCATAAGGTTTATATTTGGGTTGAGAAAATATGATAATGTTTCACCCTATCGCTCTATGCTTAAGTGGCATCCTATTCGCCTTCGTCGTAACTGTCATATTCTTTCTCTTCTATACTCTATTTTATTGAACCCTCTTTCTCCTCGCTATCTTAAGGAAAGGTTCGAGTATCTGCATTCTTCTAACTCTTTTTCACTAAGGTCATCAGAAAACTTATCCCTCAAAATGCCTCTGCATAGCAGTTCCTTTTACGGTAAATCTTTCACAGTCCAAGCCGCGCGTTTATGGAATACCTTACCAGTAGACATTAGAAAGGCATCTTCAGTGCATACTTTCAAGAATAAGCTAAAGCAGTTTTATGGTAAAGATACTCTTTTATAAGTTATTATTTCTTTATTTAGTATTGAGTTTTTCAGATATTTATTTTAAATGTAATAGTTTTATTATTTATTAGTGTATTATATTATTGATGGTATTTAAGTATTAGGATTTATTAAACAAAATATAATATGTACATAATTATATTACATTACAAAATATACAAAATACATATGAAACAGTTGAGCCATCTAAAGACCGTTACAAACGACCTATAGATAGCTCAACTAACTATTATCATAGGTTGTGCACCCCCGTCCATTATAACTTTGCTCTTGCTATCCTACCTGGTTGCCTGGAAGAAATCGCTTTAAGTGATAAGGCCGCCCACTGTACTATATCTACTTGCTACATTTAAATGTATTATGTAAGCCTTGTGTACAATAAAGTGTTTATCTATCTATCTATCTATCTATCGTGTGCTCTGGTGACACTCATAAGACAACTCGGTCGTTCATTTTAGTAGTAGGTATAAAAGTTTATTATATTATTATTAATAAAAAAAATTCAAAAAACCTTACAAAATAAAATGTATTGTTTTCTCAAAGAAAACACGTACGATGTACGATGTTTTTCTTTACTGTTTGAGCAGAGGCATTGCGAATACATTTTTCTAATAGAAAAATTCATTGATGCACGACTGTTTTCGAAACTACGAGCTCGAGAGAGACCTGGTTATAAGAAAATCACCTCCCCTAAAAAAAAATACCCTAGAAAATACCCTCTACCAGGACGTCACCATTACTCAGTGAAAGAAAAAAACATAATAAAATACATGATAACTAACTAGCATTGCAACTGTTGAACTTGCATAAAATAACCGCATACTTGAGTTTCCACCTACAAAATAGTCCAGCGGATTTGAAATGAACTCGAGAAGGCAAGCGTTTGTGCCCAAAAAAAGAACCCTGTCCCAAACGCCTGATTAAAATTTGGTTCTGCTATTAGGGACTACAACCTGTTCTAGAGAGCGGATCCGAATCATTAAGGATTCCGCACCGCTTGCGGTGGAAACAGAGCTTCATCATATCAGCCGATAGACGTCCACTGCTGGACATAGGCCTCCCCCAAAGAGCGCCATGACGACCGATTTTGAGCCTTCACCGTCCACCAACTTCCTGCGACCAATGTCATCGGTCGATCGAGTGGGGGGCCGTCCTACACTTTATTTTTCAGTTCGTGGTCGCCACTCGAGAACCTTTATTCGTCAGCGGTTATCGGTTCTGCGAGCTATATGGCCTGACCATTGCCACTTCATCTTACTAATTCTAAGAGCTATGTCGCTTACTTCGTTCTTCTACGGATTTCCTCATTGTGGATTCGATCGCGTAGTGAAACTCCCAGCATAGCTCTTTCCATAGCTCGTTAGGCGACTTTGAGCTTTTGAACAAGACCTATAGTTAGCGACCACGTCTCAGTGCCATAAGTCATCACTGGCAACACGCACTGATTATAGACTTTTGTCCGAGCTTAGAGATGATATAATCTTACATTTGTTCACTTCCAGGACAGCCCTGAAGGTACCAATTATGAGCTACAAAGTGTGACCACACGCGTCGTAGACACAAGGGTCTGCAGAGAATACTACAGGGACACGGACCCAACTCACGAGGTCACAGATAACATGATCTGTGCCGGTGAAGAAGGCAGGGGACACTGCACTGTAAGTAACCACGCATTTTGACGACCTATGTGTAACCACGCCTTTTGACGACCGATGTGGTGCGGCGGGTGAAGGTCCGCCTGCGACGCAACAACAGAGATATCACTTACGTTGCAACACTGAGACGTAATTCAAAGTCTCATTACCTGTAATTTCACGGGAAACCATTCCCTTCGAATCGGAACACAGCAATGAGAGCATTACTGTTTATTTATTCGACGACCGATGTGGCGTGGCGGTCCGCCTGCGTGTATAAGGTCATTCATTATCAACCTGACAAACTTAAGGGATAGGTTCCACAAATTAAAAAAAAAATACTTGTATTTTTTTTATCCAAAGATTTGGACCCAGTGATTGTTTTATGTATTCATTCTTTAATTGCTTGTTTTATTTCAGTATGATGAAGGCGGCCCCGTTATATATGATGGCATCGTCGTTGGTGTTATCTCATGGGGTCTAGAATGTGGTGCTGCCAACTACCCCGGAGTCAACACCAGAGTTTCCGCCTATACCAACTGGATTAGAAGCACCACAACAACTGCACATCACTGATAGCAATCGCTGTTTAATTTCTAATAGCTTTCAAACCATTATATTTTGTGAAAAATCTTCATGAGCACAAAAAAAAATGTTTTTTTTATATCATCCTTTTTTTATACCACTAAAGTGGCAACGAAGCGTACGGCCCCCGTTATGGTAAGCGGTTACCGTAACCTATATAAGCTTGCAACATCAGAGACATCACTTGCGCATTGTCACCCTGAGACGTTTCAAAGTCTCAATTGCCTGTAATTTCACCAAAAACTAATTGAGATCTCAGTTTTCAGTGGGATGGTTTTTTACTTTGTTCCAGTGAACAAAATACCTACAAAAAACGTTGCGGTAGCCTATTATGTCCAACTATTGTAGTTATGTAACAATAACTTTTTTTTACATTTTAATAGTTGATAGAAATGACGACCAAAATCAGACCATGTTATCCATACCAATAATATATTAATCCTTATCCAATTAAATTATTTCGTATTCAAGACTGTTTCAATACCTGTAAAATACTTTTTGAATTATTAAAATCCTACGAACAAACAAAGCATGGACGCATTCCTTGAGCTAGAAAATGCCCCAACGCAAACGGAGCTGCGGCAGGCGGGGCTTGTCAACGGAGCTGCGAGCGAATTTAGTTTACCCGAAAATACATCATCATTTCTCCTGCGCACCGCCAAGGAGTGGAATTCTTTGCCAGAGTCTGTGTTTCCCGATACTTATAACCTGGGTGTCTTCAAGTCACGAGTGAATAGGTTGCTCTTAGGCAAGCGTGCTCCACCGTAGACCACATCATCGCTTAACATCAGGCGAGATAGTGGTCAAGCGCAAGCCTATTGTGAATAAAAAAAAAAAAAAAAAATTGTTAATGATGACGGCGGTCATTTAATTTTTTATAGGTTTTGAGATTTTCTCATAAAAAAATGCCTTCTTGAGCAGTGAAGTGGTGCATTAGCCAATCTCATTTACATAAAAAGAATATTGGTGTTAGTTTTCACATGTAAGTTCATCGCTATTTACTTATTTCCGTAAAAAATATCTATGGGGATGGTGTTATGCCACCCAAAGCATGTATTTTATATTATCTACCTGATATGACTGTCCAACAAATGTTTTCAATATATTGTAACTAGATTTCTAACAAACAAAAATACAATTCTTTTCTTTTTATAATAGTTAGTATAGATTTAATAGTAATACGCTAGATAAATTTATGTGAGTAATACAATAGTGTGTATGTTACTATGTAGTATGTATTTTTAATATTTAGTTTATGTTTATTTTAAGTATAATATTATAAACTATTTATACTTACATCTGTTTGTATGTATTATTTTTATATTATATTTTCACATAATACTGGTGTCGATTCTGTTGTAACATTTTCTAAACTAAACTAACTAAAATTGTTGCGGTCCTTTTCTAATCAATTAAAATACAAAGGACCGCGATAATTAAAACGCGAGATAAAACCTTGAATTTTGAAAGTGTCATAATCACATCATTCAAATGAACATGCTATAAAAATATATACAGGGTGTAATCGTTAAGTGTGCACAGACTTTAAACTGATATCGAAAGTACTTTACCTAATGAGTAAAATGACATTAATAACTTTTTAAAAATAAAACGAGAAATATCCAAAAAAATTACATTAATCACTCCCATACATTTTATTTCTTAGTAAGTACAAAATTTTGTGTTCAAATATGTTCGAAGTGACGTCCTCCTTGTGCAATACAATGACGAGCTCTATTTACAGTTTCTAAATGAACTTTCCTTAACATTTGCGGAGTAATTAAAGCAATTGCACGACGTACACGATTCTGTAACTCTTCTAGGCTGTGTACTCTCTCAGCGTACACGTGGTCTTTGACAAATCCCCATAGGAAGAAATCACAAGGCGTGAGATCCGGGGATCTGGCAGGCCAAGGGGTTGCACTATTATTGGCTATTAAACCATTATAATTGTTTCGTAAGAAATTCATTACAACATTTGTATTATGTGCAGGTGCTCCATCTTGTTGAAAAATTATCGACCTTCTTTCATCGTCTGGAATTGGTTCTAAGAGACTTGGCATATCGTTTTGTACAAAGGAGAAATATCTCTGTCCATTTAAGGTTCCACTGTAAAAATATGGCCCAATGATCCGATCTCCAAGAATACCACACCACACATTAATTGAGAATCGCACCTGAGCTCTAACTTCAGTAGTTAAGCGAGGATTGTCAATTGACCAATAATGCGAGTTTTTTCTATTGTAAATGCCGCAGTTTGAAACATTACTTTCATCGGTCCATAAAATTGACCTTACATTGACATAATTATTGACTAGCCAATTGCAATAGACCAGCCGACGAGCAGGATCATCATTGTGCAGCGTTTGAGTAGGTTTTATCTTAAATGCTTTGAAGTTGTGTTTTTTTAATAACTTGTGTACATAATTGTGGGACACTGGAAATGATCGGGCCACTGAACGCGTTGATTCTTGTGGATTATATACTACGTAGTTAATAATATTGTTATCTAAGTCATTATCAAATTCCGGAGCTCTTGTTCTCGAACCTTTTTTTCTGTTAAAAGATCCATAATTTATCAAATTGTTATCCAACTTACGTAAATACGTACCAGAAGGAACTTCTCTATCTGGGTACTCTCTTCTGTAGGCGATAATGGCCGCCCTATTGTTACAATCATGTTTGTAGTACATTTTTAACATGTCCCTCTTTTCTGTATTGGAATATGCCATTTTTCAATCAATAAATGCAACAATCACGATTATTAACGCAAATTGAAAAATACAATAAATTGGCGGGAACGAGAACCCGCGATAAAGAATTTGAATTTAGAACGAACACCAAAGAGTATCTTTCTTTTTGTTTTTATTTAGTATGTTGCTTTTCAGCTAGTTCAAATCAATACAATATTGAAACAAGGTTTATTATAAATTTGAAGTGGTAAGATAATTAATCTACACGTGTATCTACTTGAAATTCATTAATACCTTCATATCGTACATAATTATAAAATGACAAGGGTAAAATGAGTAGGTACTATTCCACTTAAAATAAGGAAACTAAAACCTTTCTACTATCTCATACTAAATGTATGGGAGTGATTAATGTATTTTTTTTGGATATTTCTCGTTTTATTTTTAAAAAGTTATTAATCTCATTTTACTCATTAGGTAAAGTACTTTCGATATCAGTTTAAAGTTTTTTGATATCTGCAATAGTTACGGAATAATCGCCTGTGCACACTTAACGATTACACCCTGTATATACTATGGTAATTTTACTGAAAAAGTATCTATTCTATATCGAATGTCTGTGTTTTTTATGTCTGTAGCAGACCTACGCTGCGAAACCAAAACAGCAAAACTGCTGCTTGAATTTAGCTATATGCCACACGTTGATGTAGACGGCGCCTGAGCAAATAAAGCGAAATAATGTGAGAAAGAGACAAATCATAGCCAGTTTTGTACGTTAGAGCGGGGAAGAACTTACAACTCACAGCGAAACTACTGCGGTTTTGCAGTTTCGCTGTGTTTGTTTCGCAGCGGAGGTCTGTTACAGGCATTAAGCTTGTCAAAAATAATTGTGTCGTTCGTTGTGCAAATATATCAAGTCGTGCGGGAAACCCCTGTTTTGTTTACAAGAAAAGCTTTTGTAGGATTAATATGATATGTGTAGTCTTTAAAAATCTAAGTTTGACTTTGATGCAGCCTGATGCAGCATGATACGAGATTCCCTGGACCCATGCTCATTCTGCTTTGATTGTACTAAGGGGATTTCAGAACAAAAAGTGACGAAATCCCCTTCGCAGGGGATTATCGAAGGGGATTTTGGTACTAAGCCCATAGTTCGTTTATGAAAGGCACCAAGATAAAAATAACCGAAAAAACATTTTTAACTCCATTATAACTCATTCGATTTTAAAAAGATTGATTCGACTGATTTGAAGAAGATTAGGTACCTACGCAAGTTTATCTAAAGTAATACTGTTATTATGTAAAGATTAAAAGTGATAAAATAATCCGATACTTTTATAAAAAGTCTGATGTTTTTATTATTTCATTCATTAGACAAAATGGCAGCATTAAGAGCATTGGCTCTAGTCCTCTTCGCAGGTATGTAGCGTCTGACAGTAATATTATATTAATCCACTAGTGGAATTCCCAGTGACATCGTCTGCGCTTTCTAAGTTTTCATATTTTTCATTCATTATTTTTAGCCGACTTCATAAAAATAGGAGGTTATCAATTCGACTGTATGTTTATTGTATTGTTTGACGTTATTTATTCGCCAAATTATGAATTGATTTTGATTATTTAACTATGTAACTAGCTGCCGCCCGTGACCACGTTCGCGTGGTACTCGGGAACCGTACGTTTTTGCGGGATAAAAAATAGCATTTGTTCTATTCCAGGTCATCATCTATTTAAGTTTTAAATTTCAGCCAATTCAGTTCAGTGGTTGTTGAGTTATAGAGGAACTAACAGCTACTTCTTCTCCTTTTTGATCAGATTTCGATTTTATATCTATTTGAAAGGTAGTAACTTAGAGTAGAACACAGTAGTACACAATTTAAATAATTTACTTTGACTTTAAATTGGTCTCATAGAAATTTGGTAAAGATCTTCGGCGTGATGAGCAGAAAAGCTCCTCAAAATGCAGTAAATTGCTCACTTTTAATGAGCATTAGATATCCTTTCCAGGTTTCTGCTCGGGGTACCAGAATGGCGAACGTATTGTTGGTGGTGATATAACCACCATAGAGCGTTACCCATCCACGGTCCAGGTGGACTACCTTCCGTGGGGAACTAACAGTTGGAGCCAAGCTTGTGGTGGCAGTATCCTTAACTCTCGCTACATCTTGTCTGCTGCTCACTGCTTCCATAGTCTGTAAGTACAAGCGTAGGTTTAAGTTTAACAAAAATAACCAGTAAAATAAGCAATATAAGCCTATAAGCGACACCTCTCGTCAATGAACTAAATTAACTTTAGTCATTGGCTTGGATAACTGCAACGTTTCCCCTGTAGGTGGATCTATCGGCGTTTCGAGCCGAAGACCTTCCATTGACTATTTCGTCCAAGCGAGATATGTCTCGATAGATCAATTAGTAGAGTACCCGCGTACCAACGGTGGATGCGGGTTCAAATCCCACTTGAGGTGAAATTATTTTTAGGATATTATAAAATAAATAGAAAAAATAAAAAACGATTTTTCGGACAACGTAACTCCATTTTGTGTTAGTAACAAAATTTAATACAGTTTGTAAGTAGAGAAAAATTTAAAACCATATAAGTAAAGTAACTTAAGGTCTAAATAGCTGCCTAAGCTCCTATGCTGAGGATGATCAAAAAGAAACTTAAGTAGAGTGAAGATTATAATATCCCAAAAATTATTTTGCCTCAAGCGGGATTTGAACCCGCAACCACCGCTTGATACGCGGGCGCTCTACCAATTGAGCTATCGAGACATATCTCGCTTGGACGAAATAATCATTGGGATGTCTTCGGCTCGAAGCGTCGATAGCTCCACCTACAGGGGAAACGTTGCAGTTATCCAAGCCTGTTCAATGACTAAAGTTAATTTAGTTCATTGACGAGAGGTATCGCATTGCTTATTCAATTGGTTATTTTTGTTATTATAGTGTTAACCATCACACTAGGGGAATACTAAAGATTATAATATCCCAAAAATTATTTTGCCTCAAGCGGGATTTAAGGGATTAAGTAGAGTGCTCCTTAGATCACCCTCAACACAAGGCACTTCCATAGCGGCGACGTGTACCTGTCCGCTATGGTCTTCAGGATGCTATTGTGGCTACTACGTGTTCTGCCAATCAGGGTTACAGTTAAAAGTTTCCTATCAAACACGGAATGTTTTAAATTAATACCAAAACAAGGATCATTATGAAACGGTTTCGGGTTGAAGTCTCGCATAAATCAAAGTTTTTGGTATATTAAAACTTACCAGTAAAATCAAAGGTAAATTATTGGCTATTATGAAAACAGAAAATATGCTTAGAAGCGTGCAGGCATTAAAGGTGTGGTGCTTAACATCAGGTGGGCGCCTTGATTGTCTTGTCACTTGCGGACATAAAAAAAAAACTTCTTTAAGGGTTTTGGGGACCCTGATTAAGTGGAGTCGAATAAGCTTTTATTATTAATTATAACTAAATTCACGTAAATTATAATTATATAATTTTAGATGAGTTACATTTAATTGTATTTTTACTTACAGTTTATTGAATAGGCGCCTGATGCCCAAGAATAATTTAAAAAACGCGGTGAGCCTCGTTACCCCATCGTCCCATGTCACGATTATTTGAAATATTGTTTTGTTTAACCTCTTCCAGCTCGTTCCTTGGTGTTCAGTATCGGCGAATCCGCGCTGGCGCCACCTACCGCAACAGCGGAGGCACGATCGCGTACATATCTCATGTGTTCAACCACCCCACTTGGGCCATGAACGATATGGACGCCGACAACACCGTGTTGCGACTGACAGCACCCCTGACTATTGTCAGCCCTACCATGGCGCAAGTTAGCATCGTCAGCCAGGGTACAGTTATCCCCGATGACACGCCGGTCGTGTACGTTGGATGGGGCACGGTTGCTGTAAGTTTTAACGCACTATCCAATATATAGAGGACCAGTGGAACGTCCCGCAACTGAGTTTTTTATAAAAACTTCATCTTCCCACCGCGACCTCTAGAAGTTGAATTTCGGGAACTTCTTTCTTAGTGCACCCCTACACAACAAGAGCAATGAACTCTCCAAATTGTATGTTTCGTGAACTCATGGTTTATGCTGTGATATGTTCGTTAGTTACGAAATCCTTTTATATATTCTGATAATTTGCTGAGATCTCTCTCTCTTTCTGGTAACTCTGAATAGCCAGGCGTGTTAACATTACTTAGATCAGACGAGGGAACTGTCATTCTACGCGTACGCGTTCAAAAGAAATAACTCATACTTTAAGCACACATGTAATTTTTCCAGTACGGTGGCAATTATTCTCCTGTGCTGCGCGAAACCACAGTCCTGACTGTGAACCGGGACCTCTGTAGGCGCCGTCACCAAGAGTTGCCGCGAAACCAAACCGTCACAGAGAACATGATCTGTACTGGCACTATTGGCGTGGGAGGCAGCGGGGCTTGTCATGTAATTAACGATATACATACTTATTACGAAGTACTATTATTATTGAGAGATTAACTAAACTCAGAACAACGAATACTTCTTTCCGTGGAGTGTTGTGACCAACTGTTGAGACACTGGGCTACTTTCGACTGATACTGGTTGAGTCTGAACAACGCTGACCCATTATGGATAAAATCTATAGAAACGGCTAGGGCAGCAATAGGCTAAATTATTAAAGAAAAAAACTCGAACTCAGACGCGACTTGAACCTTTCTCTTGATACGCGGATGCCTAACCAGATAGGCCACTTAGTTTCTGCTTCGCCTGCACAAAATAATCTTTCTTCGGTCTAAGAATACATAACAAATTCTTTATACACAACAACTGGTGATCAGAATCTGTGAGTTGAGTTTGTGTGAGTGTGTGTGTGTATGAAAGAAGACTTTCTTTGTAAATTTGTTCTTGTTTACATCTAATTTGAACTTGTTTCATTTCAGGGTGACTCCGGTGGCCCCCTATTCTACAACGACATCCTTGTCGGCATCGTCTCCTGGTCCGAGCAAGGTTGCGGGAACCCTTACTACCTTGATACCTTTATAAAAAGTCTGATGTTTTTATTATTTCATTCATTAGACAAAATGGCAGCATTAAGAGCATTGGCTTTAGTCCTCTTCGCAGGTATTTAGCGTCTGACAGTAATATTATGTTAATCCACTAGTGGAATTCCCAGTGACATCGTCTGCGCTTTCTAAGTTTTCATATTTTTCATTCATTATTTTTAGCCGACTTCATAAAAATAGGAGGTTATCAATTCGACTGTATGTTTATTGTATTGTTTGACGTTATTTATTCGCCAAATTATGAATTGATTTTCATTATTTTTGTTACTAGCTGCCGCCCGCGATTACGTTCGCGTGGAACTCGGGAACCGTACGTTTTTGCGGGATAAAAAGTAGCCTTTGTTCTATTCCAGGTCATCATCTATTTAAGTTTTAAATTTCAGCCAATTCGGTTCAGTGGTTGTTGAGTTATAGAGGAACTAACATCCAAACATCCAAGGGAGCTACTTCTTCTCCTTTTTGATCAGATTTCGATTTTATATCTATTTAAAAGGTAGTAACTTAGAGTAGAATACAGTAGTACACAATTTAAATAACTTACACCTTAATATAACATGTATTTCAAGCAATAAAAAAATACTTTGACTGTAAATTGATCTCATAGAAAATTGGTGAAGATCTGCTAGGGATCTTCGGCGTAATGAGCAAAAAAAGCTCCTCAAAATGCAGTAAATTGCTCACTTTTAATGAGCATTAGATATCCTTTCCAGGTTCCCTCTGCTCGGGGTACCAGAATGGCGAACGTATCATTGGTGGTGATTCAACCACCATAGAGCGTTACCCAGCCACGGTCCAGGTCGACTATCTTCCGTGGGGAACTACCAGTTGGAGCCAAACATGCGGTGGCAGTATCCTGAACTCTCGCTACATCTTGTCTGCTGCTCACTGCTTCCATAGTCTGTAAGTACAAACATAAGGCGGTGGTTGCGGCTTCATATTTTTTGGGATATTATCATAAGTATTCCCTTAAAAAGTGCTCAGTATCGCACAGCTGCCCATTACAGCCTTACTAAAACAGAGGCGATTGCGTTGGTTAGGGCACGTGCAAAGGATGGAACCTTCTCGTCTTCCCAGGAAAACTCTCCTTGGAGAAATCACGGGTGCCAAGCGACCAGTTGGTAGTCCTATGTTGAGGTTTAAGGACAGTGCTAAACGGGACATGCTTTCATTTAATATAGAGTCGGCAAACTGGGAGAAAACCTCACTTGACCGCGACCTCCGGAGGAAATCTATTTCAGATGGAGTTGTCATTCACGACAACGCATGGTTTGATGCACTATCTCAGAAGCGTGAGCTACGACTGCACCAGGGACTCAATTTGGGGTCAGATATGCGCGCGTAGCTGTCGCTCCCGTATCGGCCTTTTAAGCCATTTGCGTAAGTGCCGGACCTCTTAAATGGACGCAGCTTAAATCATCTTTTATAGACGGAAAAGGCCTATGATGAGTGTGATGGTTAACACTATAAAAACAAAGATTACCAAGGTTAAGTTTCTTAACAAACACGGAAAGTTTCGAATTAATACCAAAACAAGGATCAATTTGAAACGGTTTCGGGTTGAAGTCTCGCATGTTTCGAAGTTCTTGGGATATTAAAACTTAGCAGCAAAGTCAAAGGTAGATTATTGGCTAATAAGGAAACAGAAAAAATGCAGAAAAGCGTGTAAGTACATATGAATTAAATATCTATTAGGTACACTCTGGTACACTACACTGAATTATGCACACAAAGCAAAGTATAACTATAATAATACTTATACTTTGCTTAGAAATTCTAAAAAGGTACAGCAAGCTTGTGTAGGAATCTCCAGTGGCCAAGAATCGTAATGTCAAACTTAATTTATTTTCAACTGAAATTGGTAGCTTAAAATGCGTTTCCTTTTTAGCAATCTTGAAACTAACCATCTGTAGTAGATTTTGATATAATTCTGGTGACAATTTAAAAAAATTTGCATATATCCGCTTAATTGATGACTTTTCAACTCCGCTACTATATTCTGTTTTTTTTTTTAAATAGGATTTTGCCACCAACGCCGTTGTCTCTTTTTTTTCCTTTTTATCAGTAATATAATAGCTAATGATGCAGCAATTATATTAAAAGCACTAGTGTCGTCCGACATCTTCGAAAGTACTGAGCCAGTAAACGGAACTGTAAGCACGAGAATTGAGTGCGCGCAGATCGCCCGCCGTGCGCACGCCTTTTACGAGCCTTGCATGAGTTGCGCTAAAGAAGCGCACCAAACCATTGCCGTGACTGCACGCACGCAGCTCGCGCGCAGCTCGCTAATGGCTCGCGAGCTGCACATTCGCGGCACATTTGCCATATGTGGACGCACCCTAAAGAACGTTAACTATGAGGGCTATGATTAACTCAACTGATCCAGATCACTACCAGACGGAAGCATTCCCAACATGTTGGTACGAGTAGCATTGCCACGTTCAATGGCAATGCTGATACCTACATTGAGCCAGTTAATTAAGACCCAGCTTTTGGATCACGTGTCGCTTCGACCAGGCCTCTATTTTATTAAACATTACACAACTGTCAGTTTTGTAGATTTTTGTTTGAAATTACGACAATATAAATATATCAAAAATCTACAACTATTTTTATTTTATTTTTTTTATACTACTGAAGTGGCAACCTAGCGTACGGCCCACAAGATCGCAAGCGGTTACCGCAGCCTACGGAAGCTTGCAATACCAGAGGTATCACTCGCGGGTTGCCACCTTGAGGCTAAGATCGAAAGCCTCATGTGCCAGTAATTTCACCGGAAACCATACCCTTCGCACTGGAACACAGCAATGCGAGCATTACTGCTACTACTCTTCTTTTTAGTATATTACGTACCCAAATATTCGTTCAATAAAGATTACATAATAATTGTAAAAAACGCATATAAAATTTTAGATAATTAGAACTGTATTTTTACAATTTGCAATGTTTATTGAATAGGGGCCGAGAATAAATATAAATATTGTTTTTTCTCTTCCAGCTCGTTCCTTGGTGTTCAGTATCGGCGAATCCGCGCTGGCGCCACCTACCGCAACAGCGGAGGCACGATCGCGTACATATCTCACGTGTTCAACCACCCTACTTGGGCCATGAACGATATGGACGCCGACATCACCGTGTTGCGACTGACGGCACCCTTGACTATTGTCAGCCCTACCATGGCGCAAGCTAACATCGTCAGCCAGGGTACAGTTATCCCCGATGACACGCCGGTCGTGTACGTTGGATGGGGCACGGTTTCTGTAAGTTTCAACAAATTTGTGACGTAACTGGCTAGTTGTTCTTAACAGATCAACGTAGTTAAGCACTGTTCCGCGTAGTCACCATTTGGATGGGTGGCCGCTAGTGGCAATTTCAACTAAGCGCTCCCGTGCTTCGGAGGGCACGGTAAGCAGTCGATTCTTTTTCAAAGTTGTCCTTTCAAAAAGTCCTTTTTCAAGATCCTTTTTCAAAGTTACTGGCACATGAGGCTTTCGATCTTAGCCTCAAGGTGGCAACCCGCGAGTGATACCACTGGTATTGCAAGCGTCCATAGGCTGCGGTAACCGCTTACCATCTTGTGGGCCGTACGCTTGGTTGCCACTTCAGTTGTTTAAAAAAAAAAAGAACATTATATCAAACGAGGAAGGACTCTTAATATAGATCACATGTAATTTTTCCAGTACGGTGGCAATTATTCTCCTGTGCTGCGCGAAGCTACAGTCCTGACTGTGAACCGGGACATCTGCAGGCATCTTCACCAAGAATTGCCGCGAAACCAAACCGTCACCGAGAACATGATCTGCACTCTTGACGAGGGAGGAAGCGGGGCTTGTCATGTAATTAACGATATACATACATATTACAAAGAGCTTAATTCATTCGGAAGTTTTTTTATATCTGCATGTGGCGAAACGGTCAAATTACTCCCGCCAAAATGATGATGAGCGCAGTTGAGAGCGGGGTGATGAGCGCAGAGCAAGTACTTAAGTTTAACAAGCAATGAGGTTAAAAAACCAATTCAAAATGATCACTAAATCACCATATATCCAGCAACAATTGGTAGCCGTGCTGGCCCAACAATCGGCCAAGTGTGTAAACAGCGACAGTTGGTACCTTTTGTCCCAACATGCTGGCCCAACCCTCTGGGCCAAGTGTCTACTGTTGGCATTAGAGGCGGGAGACAGACTTGTGAGATAGTATGATTAGCTTACTGCATGCGCTCTGATTTTGACTTGTTTAAATTGTGATTATGTACCTAAATGTTTGTAAGCCTATTAGGTTAGACTAAGAGATACTTAAATATTTTAGAATAAGATCCATTTTATGTAATACCTAGTTCTACAAACAATAAATTTATCTTTATCTTTAGACTATCTGGTACATCCTAGTAATTACCATAGGTAATCATCGTTCTTAGCCACTGAAAATGTGACCGACATCATGAAGGTTCAAAAGTAGTGGTAATTTATAAGCTTACGTATAAACTTATTCGGTTTCAGGGTGACTCCGGCGGTCCCCTCTACTACGGCGGCATCCTCATCGGCGTTGTTTCCTGGGGCGAAGGTTGCGCCCAAGCGAGATATCCTGGAGGCAGTACCAGAGTGGCTTCGTACACCAACTGGATCGTGGAAACTGCTTCATAATTAAGTTCAAAGATTTTTTATTCTCATTCGAGAACGCTTAATATTTAGAATTTAGTACAAATCGTCATCTGGTTACGATGTCGTTTCAATGTATGAAGGCGCAAATTGCCTGTCAATTTATCAGTGAGAGGTCATTAAAAATGTAAATTAAAAATTTGTTCTAGTATTAGTTTAAATAAGGAGATCGAAGCGAGTACGTAGGTACGAGTACATTCAGAGGGAGGTAATAAGTAGTGTTTTTTTAAGGTTTCTTTAAACTACAGTTATGTAAAACTGCATTGTATGAATTATACTCAAACTATAATAAACTGTCACCTACATTATTATTTTTAAGTGACCGAGAGAGCGAAGCGAGCGAAGCGTCTCAGTTTCGAGATTGGCCAAAAATGCTTTTGGTTGTCAGTTCGTCCGGTCATTTTGTGTTCTCGCCTACAGGTCGCATTTTTTAACCAATCTGGTTGAAACTTATTATACAGGTTCTATGACTTTATAAAATTGTCGTTGGGGATTTTTGATAAGGGGCGTACTTTCTCCAAAAAGGGACAAAAAGGGGGCTGCTGAATATCTCCGCCTAATGTGATTTGATTTCGATGATTTTTATTTTTTATTTGAAAGGTAAGTATTAACTTTAAGTTTGTCTGATATTTGGTGAAGATCTGATGAGGATCTTCAGCGTGATGAGCAAAATAGTTCCTCAAAATGCAATATGTTGCTCACTTTCAAAGCTCATTTTACAAGTTTGTGCTTGCGAGGTCTCCTGTTCGGTGAACTGCTAGGTTAATTTATGAGATACCGAAACCACACCCTGGACACTCAATAAAATGTATGAAGCAAACGCGTCGCAATCACCACATGCAGGGTTTGTGTACGTTAACGGTGCTGTTGTATGTGTGTGTCATTCAATTAGAGCAAGAGCGAGATAGCACACTTTCACTCGCGCTGGCATGCGCGCGCTTGGACCTACACAAAATCAAAATAAACGTGTGCCCTTAGCTTAAAAAATGTATGAAGCTATCGCGTCGCATTTACCACATGCATGGTTTGTGTACGTAAACGGTGCCGTTGTGTGTGAGTGTCTTCCAGGCAGTGTCTCGGAAAAGATATAGATGGCGCTTTATGGGTTGATTAAATTTATTATTTTTGTTTTTATAGTGTTAACCATCACACTAGGGGAATACTAAAGATTATAATATCCCAAAAATTATTTTGCCTGAAGCGGGATTTGAACCCGCAACCACCGCTTGATACGCGGGCGCTCTACCAATTGAGCTATCGAGACATATCTCGCTTGGACGAAATAATCATTGGGATGTCTTCGGCTCGAAGCGCCGATAGCTCCACCTACAGGGGAAACGTTGCAGTTATCCAAGCCTGTTCAATGACTAAAGTTAATTTAGTTCATTGACGAGAGGTATCGCATTGCTTATTCAATTGGTTATTTTTGTTTTTATAGTGTTAACCATCACACTAGGGGAATACTATAGATTATAATATCCCAAAAATTATTTTGCCTCAAGCGGGATTTGAACCCGCAACCACCGCTTGATACGCGGTGGTTGCGGGTTCAAATCCCGCTTGAGGCAAAAAAATTTTTGGAATATTATAATCTTTGATTAAATTTAGTTTTAATAAATGATTATATTTGTCAAGGTCGTAGGATAATGTCAATAAAAGTGGGAAACTCAGACCAATTGTGTGGTATCTTTTGCGACTATAATCTATAACTAATCTCTGTTATATATAAAATCCGATAAGCAGGGTATTGCTATAAAGTTAAAGGTTCCGTATAATCTGGATTGTATGGACAGAGAGGTGGTGGTAAGAAAGAAAGAAAGAAGAAGAAAGAAGGCAATGGGCAGGCCATATAGCTCGCAGAACCGATAACCGCTGGGGAATAAAGGTTCTCGAGTGGCGACCACGAACTGGAAAACGAAGTGTAGGACGGCCTCCCACTCGATGGACCGATGACATTAAAGCGGTCGCAGGAAGTCGGTGGATGGTGAAGGCTCAAAATCGGTCGTCATGGCGCTCCTTGGGGGAGGCCTATGTCCAGTAGTGGACGTCTATCGGCTGATATGATGATGATGATGATGAAGTTTTTGTCTTATGAAAATTATAAATATTAAGAGAGAACCCTAAATGAATTCAACCGACATAAATAAGCTGGCATTATAATATCCAAAAAATGGGAATTACACATAATCTGAGGTAAAGCATAATTTACGATTACGGCTGGTATTTAATTGGAAACTATTTCTTTTGTTTATTCAGTTGACCTAAAACAAAATGGCGGTATTCTGGACAATTGCTTTGGTGCTCTTTGCAGGTGTGTTGAAACTTATAAATATTTTTTAACTTTTCTATGAAAAACTAGAGAACCGACAGCGCAGTACTCTCTCTGCGTTTTCTAAGAGTTTAATTTCGGAAATTGTTGTTTATTGCCACCTTATATATGAAAATATTAATGACCAGGATTGGGAATTGTTTGCTACTGATAGACCTGAATGGCAAAAGTGCTTGCGAGATGGCAAAAAGCACCACGACCAGGTCTGGTTTGCCACATTAGCAGACAAAAGAGCTAGAAGGCATGCCAGCGAAACGAACCCATCACATGGTTCACTTGTTTGCAACAAATATCTATTTATGTATTGTACTGTATTAAATATATATCAGTCATCTAGTACCTATAATACAGCTTTGTTTAACAGCAACTTACCTTGGGCTAGATGATGCTGTGTGGATTGTCCAGCATTATTATTATTATTATTATTATAACTGTGGCCGTTTTGTCCGCTCCTGTATTGGTTTGTTTAGCCACCAAAAAAAGTGCAATCTTAATACAGACACTGCTTAAACCGTCTGAAATAGACGTAGAGGCCAATGATGATGATATATTATAAGGAACAGACTCTAAAAATTTCAGGCCTCTAGGACCTTTCGATTTCCAAATGATAAATAATAATTTACAAAAAAAAATGTAATCGATTTACTAGAGATTTTTCAGATATAATGTTAAAAAAAGGTGCTAAGTACATGTAATTTTTTTGTGTGTTGAACATATTTCTTTAATATTATGCACTAATAATAAAATACCCTGGATATGCTCGGTACCTTACAGAGGGACACATAGCGGAAACCAACTTTGGTATGTTGATAACCCTAAATTCGAGTGTACTTTTTTTTGTATGTTGGTTACGCTATTTCTCTGCCAATTAGGAATTAATGTTGATGACTCGTATACTGTTTGATTTTTTGATTTTGATTTTGTTTGATAGGTAAAAGAGTGTTCAAAGGTTCAATTTTCACATTTCAATTTTGTCGAAATCGGTATATAATAACCATAAAAAAACGTATACGGCACAGTATTAATAACTGACCCAGTTATTGTTACTGTGCAGCCTCTTGTCACTAGAAGTTTGTAACTAGATGTCCCACTAGTCTGTTAGAACGCGGTATTGTTGGGTAATTTAGAAATATTTTATCGTTGAATCTAAAATTTTGATTTAGTATTGAGTATTACCTAGTAGAGTAATATACACCCTATATACATTCGTGACCGCGATCACATAGCTTAGCGATGTGACGAGTTGATCTAACTGTAGTTATAGTAGTAGTATGGCCTGGCTATAGATAACATAATACTAGCAGGGATGAAACAATACCATTGGTGGTCCCATATACATTTTATTCGGTGAAGGCGGTTGCTATTTTTGTTTAGAAACACCTATTTATTTTGATGATATTGATGTGCGACTATTTGTTTACCAGGATCAATAACCTCGGGGTATCAGTTCGCCGACCGCATCGTGGGAGGCGATCCGACTACTGTTGAGGTTCATCCCTCCATCGTCCAGCTTGACCGACTCCCATGGGCTGGAGCGGCCTGGAGCCAAGCTTGCGCTGCTTCCATCATCAACATCAGGCATGCCGTGACCGCAGCGCACTGCTGCAGTGGAATGTAAGGATAAATCATTACACTAGTTGAAATGATTCGTGTTATTGATTAACATGTCGCATGTCCTTCATGACAGCCTTTGTAAATTCCTTCTCACTGCTAGGAAACTGGCCTAGAAGCTTATCATTTCATGGTCCAGCTTGACCGACTCCTATGGACTGGCGAGGCCTGGAGCAAAGCTTGCGCTGCTTCCATTATCAACATCTAGCAAGCCTGACTGCTGCAGTGGAATGTGAGGATAAATATTCATTCCACTAGTTGAATTGACTCGTCTTGTTGATCAACATGTTGTATCTATCATGACAGCCTTAGTAAATCTACTGCTGGGACTCTGACCTACTCTCGAGCGACAGTGATTGAGTCTACCACGCGGACCTAATGCCGATTTGTGGATAGCATAAATGTCTTTCGAATATTTAGTTCTTGAACATGCTGGTTTCCTTAGTATGTTTTTCTTCATGTATGATAGCATTGGACACATAAACTTCGAATAGAAAAAACCCATTAGTGCACGACCGGATTAACATACGATCTTAGGATATCGGAAGGAATTGCTACTAGGTACTATAATCTTTAACAACTTCTTTTCCAGCCTCTACAGTGGTCCGCATACCCGTCGTATTCGCGCCGGCTCTTCGGAACGAAACGTCGGAGGCGAGGTCCTATATATCTTAGAGGTGTTCAACCACCCCACGTACGGCACCAACGGCTTAGACGGAGACATTAGTGTGGTCCGCCTGAGCACACCTCTGGTGTACAGTTCTGTGATACAGCCAGTGCCTATCATCAACCAGGGTGGAATCATTCCTGATAACACGCCAGTCGTGCACGCTGGATGGGGCGCAGTTTCGGTAAATAATTTTCACATGTTCAAAATAATTATGATAATAATACGCTACCGACCCGTCTAACAGCTTTGTCCAAAAGTTTGTACGGGTAAGTAAAACTATTCGTGGTCCTGTCTGTCAGAATTATGCATTTGTGTTGAAATTTTCTAAGTCAGATTTATAGAATCTAAAATATAAGTAGGTACTCATTAACTGACTGACTCACTCATCATCCCCGAGTCGAAACCGCTGAAGCTAGAAATCTGGAGGTAAGCTTTCTGTTATGGAACCCTAAAGAAACTTACTAATACCTACCACCAACACTTGATCAGTCATAAATTCATAATCCACCATATACGGACCATAATGCAGATTGGTAAATTAACAACTGAATGAACCTTATTACAAACGAACCAAACCGCGCGGCTCCACCCGCGGTTCTGCAGTTTTATTTCTATCCCCAGGAACAGTAAATTTTTCCGTGATAAAATGTAGCCTATGAATGAATGAATGAAAAATGCTTTATTGTACACCTTAACAGTATTAAAAACATAAAAACAAAACCTATGTGTTATTCCAGGACTTAAGCCATCTACATTCCAAATTTTTTTACAATCGGTTAAGTCGTCACGGAGATACGTGATAACAAACATTTACACACATACACACACACACAGACTTTCGCATTTATAAATCATAGTAGGATAGGATATCACCCGTTTCTCCCCTCCTCATCTTCTTTAATCGGTTCCCCATAGATAGGTATCGTGACTCTGTGCAAGGACACTCATCTACATTTATAATTCTCCTCCATCTGCCACGCTCTTCGGCTTAATGGAGAGCGACGTTGACTGGACTCTCTAGCTTATCCGACACTTGGTCAGACCATCGTTTAGGGCTCCTCCCTCACAGTCTTTTGCCTTTTATTTTGCCTGTGATCAGAACCCGTTTCTACCTCAGAAGTTTCAGGAGCGCTCGTGACGTAGCTGGCTAAGTTGTTCCTAACAGATCAACGAAGTTAAGCACTGTTCGGCGTAGCCATCATTTGGATGGGTGACCGCCAGTGGCAATTACAACTGAGCGATCCCGTGCTTCGAAGGGCACGTTTAACAGTTGGTCCCGGCTTTTTTAAAGTTGTTAGGCCTGTTAGGTTGGACAAAGGAAACTCTGTCACCAGAGTTGGCCACTGACTCATACGAACCTACTTACTTATGGTCACAGATAAAAGATTTATGGTAACTTACCGTTATTTCAACCAACAGCAAGGTGGCAGTGTTTCACAGCAACTGCTTGACGTCACCATCTACACTGTGAACACAGAACTCTGTAGAGAACGCTACCTCGCTGCACCTCGTCCTGGGATTGTCACCGACAACATGGTCTGCGCTGGTATCCTTGACGTCGGCGGCAAGGACGCTTGTCAGGTAACCATTTTTTTAAAATTAATTTGATGCGGATGCGACTAATACAACACTGCGGCCATGCATGCCTATTGTGTCCACTTGTGTTGTCACCCTAGGGGGCGTTTACAGTTCATCTCCAAGCCCTGCCGATACTTAGAACTGATGGAGGGTTTGCTTGAGGGTGATGTCTCTTAGCTCATCTGGGCTGAGGATGTGCTTACCCAGATGTATGCTACGTTTTTGCTTTAATAGCCCACACTCATCTAGCAGATGTACACGTTTCGTCTGCCTCATTGCACAGTCTGCAGGTTTGTGTGTCACTCAGCCTTAGCTTGAACATGTGTTTATTAATGCGACAATGTCCAGTTAAGGTAACACAATGCGTGAGTTATTCTTATTTAGCGCTATGATTTGGTTAGTGTACCGTTTATCCATCCATCATTGTTTTGGCAAGAACTGACCAGCAGATTAGATGGACTGATGGATACATCAATCATAAGATTCTGGCTTCAAAGCCCCCTTGAGTCGAATGCGTTCGTCACTCCAAGACATAGTTATAAAGTCTCATTCGCTCAGTAATTTTATTTGCTTATGTTTCCTTCTAATGCTTGCACACTACTGCTTAAGCCGGCAGTACACGCTTGGCCATACTGGGCCAGCGTGTAGAGATTAAGTTGGTACTTTGCCGTGTTGGCCGCTGACGATCAATGTTGGCGGGCAAATGAAATAGTGTCGGTTTTTCGTGCATACATCAAAGGATCTTGGCGCGCTCCACCAGCAATGTTCCCAACCCTTGGCCAAGTGTCTACTGTCGGCATTAGAGGCAGACTATCTGGCACTATGGTAGTGCTTCGAAAGATGGACCCTTGCTGAAATGAATGCTACCACCAAAATCGACTTCTACCTTTGGTACATCCTAGTTATCACCATAGAAAGAAGAAAGAAGAAGAAGCTTACGTTTAAACTTGTTTGGTTTCAGGGTGACTCTGGTGGTCCCCTCTACTACGACGGCATCCTTGTCGGCGTTGTTTCCTGGGGAGAAGGTTGCGCCCAAGCGAGATATCCCGGAGTCAGTACCAGAGTGGGTTCTTACAGCGACTGGATCGTGGAAACTGCTTCCTAATTTGTTTAAGTATTAGTTTAGATATGGAGATCTAAGCCTACTTTCAGAGGGAGGTATTAAGTTGTGTTTTTTTATGTTCCTTTAAACTACGGCGTTAGAGGTAAAACTGAATTGTATGAATCATACTTAAACTACACATTGCTACCTGTACGCAAAATCTATATAGTTAAGCTGTTGTTAACCTTTTTGGAAATAAATTGTCACTTAGATCATTAGTTTTAATTTAATTTTTATGATACTGTCAATGTTTTTTTTTTAATACAACTGAAGTGGCAACCAAGTAGAGTTCTTTGTGATAGAGCTCGTCCGGGGAAGGACTACCACCATACCTATTTCTGCCGCCAAGCAGTAATGCTTGCATTGTTGTGTTCCGGTGTGAAGGGTATGGTTTCCGGTGAAATTACTGGCACATGGGGCTTTCGATCTTAGCCTCAAGGTGGCAACCCGCGAGTGATACCTCTGGTATTGCAAGCCTCCATAGGCTACGGTAACCGCTTACCATCTTGTGGGCCGTACGCTTGGTTGCCACTTCAGTTGTATAAAAAAAAAGGCAGACTATCTGACACTTTGGTAGTACTTACGAAGATGGACTTTTGCTAAAAATTTTAGCTCTACAATATGGTCTGTGTATTTGTATGCAGCATACGTAATTAACTAGTTACGTATGCACCGTTAATGGTGCAAGAAATCAATTCAATGGTGCAAACGTAACCACGTCAGTCTACCGCTATCTTTGATACATAACAGTAATTTCCATAGAGTATTCATCGTGCCTAGACGCTACAAAGCGGCAAACATGAAGGTTAGAAAAGAAAGAATAGAATTGAAAAATATTTATTTTGCGCCACACAATAAACATAAAAAAAAAGCTATTTGCTTGGTTTCAGCACCCCGAAACCAAGCAACTAGCTTTTTTTTTTGTTTTAGTAAAGACGACGACATCCTCGTCGGCATTGTTTCCTGGGGAGAAGGTTGCGCCCAACCGAGATATCCCGGAGTCAGCACCAACGTACCTTACACCGAGTGGATCGTGGAAACTGCTTCCTAATTTGTTTTAATATTAGTTTAGATAAAAGTTCTAAGCCTAGTAAAGAGGGGTAAACGGTGGGAAGCAACTTTGTTTTATAAACTGCCATAGTATACTATGTCTTATTGATTTTAAATCCTAATAAACAACATTGGGTAAATATTTTATTTAGCAAAAAATTCATCCTACCTTAGAAGACAACGTACCTACCTTTTACTAGGTTTAGTTTTTGTAAAGCCTTGTGGTGCTAATTATTATTATGAGGTATATTTAGAGCCTGTAGTGCCCAACTGCAGGAAAAAGTTAAAGATAAATTTATTCAGAACACAGTTAATACAGAGTCAGATTCAGATTGAACGATAAGTCTGCAAAAGTTAAAAAGTGTGTGGCAGCATCAACGCCCACCTAACACAGCGTAGTTTTCTGATTATATAAAATACAGTTAAAACCTTAGAATAACAACACAAAATTATTTCCAAAAGAGTGTTCACAAAACAATTGATGTTTGCGTGAGCGGCTTATGTATTATAAGTGATTAATGATTATATACGTGGTGTTACAGCAGCCTTTAACCACACAATACACCATTTTGAAATTATAATTGTGAGAGACGTGCGCACGATGACTTCACATAGATGAGTGGCATTTCACATTGAGTAAGTGAGACTAACAAGTCTCACTAAAAATGATCACAATTTGCGTGCGCGTACTTCGTTTCTCTGTGTTGTTATTCTAAGGTTGAAACTCAAAAAAAATAAATTAATATGGCTACAAAATAAGAAAACAAAAAGAAAATCGTTATAATACATCATGCGAATTTAACAGAGTATTGTTTGGTTAGTAGGGTGTATGGGTGTGTGTTTGTGTGTAACTGGTTGTGGGTGTGGGTGTGTGGGTGTGCGAGGCCTCCCTTCCTTCTCTTCAATCATCATGATCTTGAGCTACTGTGTACTGCTAATTATTAATATTAATTGGCGCGGCCCCAGCTACTACATTTTATCTAACGCCTACAAATCTATGCGAGCAAGGCACTTCTAGAAACCAAACATATTTTGAAGGACAACCGCAGGAACTCAAAATTATCCAACCTACCAACACATTTCAATACAAGCTAGATCACCGTGTCGAGAGCACAAGACTATAAAAGGCCTATTACATTACACGATTCCTCGGCACGATGAGCCGTGACGACAGATCGGACGTTCTGTTTACACTACACGATAGCCTCCCTAAATCGCCTTTCTAAAGGCTCGATTACATCGCGATCGATACAGGCGACGACGAACTGCCTAACAGCGATTACACCTTACGATTTAGGCTCCCTGCTTCAAATCGTCACGATGAATCGTAAAATGTAATGATGATTGATTGATTATCACAAGAGATTAATATTTTTGCGAGCATGCATAAGATTTTGCATCTATGTGCAGTTTATCTTCTACGGTTATGCCTAGTCCCATGTTATTTTCATAATATGGAACAGCTTCATGCTGAGACACGGCCTGTTTGACGCACGCTGCATGGAGAGACTGATTGGTTTATGGTAAGTAGTTGGTGGCTGCCTATGCCTACTTATAGTTTTTTATATAGGTACTAATGATGTATTTAGTTACCTGCCTCTACCTACCTGTATTTTCATTGTTCCTTATAAAATGTTCTTTCTTCGGTCTGTTCTTTGTACTTGTGTGTGTCAAATAAAAGCATTTCATTCATTCATTCATTCATTAATTCTAGAAAAACTGTGGTGTCCACAAGGCCTAGCTTTTCATCTTTTATTTTTATATTAGTTTGGTTTTGTTTTACATTAGGTAGATAGGTTTAGATCTATGTCTCAGGTGATATCTCTAATGTTGCAAGCATACATCGGGTACGGGGACCGCTTACCATCAAGTGGGCCGTACTTGATTGCCACTTAGGTAGTACAAAAAAAAAATTAATACATTTTAAGCATATTATTGTAGAATGTATTTGTTAAACGATGTTGTTACCTATAGATAAGATCTATTTCATGTGCGCAAACAGTATTATTATCATGTTATGCAAAAGAGATTTAGGTAGTACCTACGTACTTATCTAAAATCAGTAAACCTCTTTATGTAGATAATTTTATTATAATGTATTGTGTTTTATCAGTTTATTATGTTCAACAAACAGGATCTAAGGTACATGCGCCTTGTAAGTTACACTTTTGACAAAGACGTTTTAATTCTATGAAATAAAGCTTTTAGCGAAAAAAACTTAGTGAAAATGTGTGCGTTACACCAGCAGAAAAGTATCTTCTAGAAGAAAATGAGTTCGAACAAAAAATATTGCGTTGTATTGTATGCTGTAAATGTGCCTCAAGAAAAAAGAAAGTTATTGTTTTGGAATAAAACGCAAAATTCGTTTTCTGCTGGAGTATCGTTCTACCAGCAGGAACATGTCATGATTTATTTATTTTTAAGTTTACTCGTCCAAATATTTAAGTACCTTAAAACATTTTATTTTCAGCAAAAAAATATAGACTCTAAAAAACATCGATAGTGGGCTTTCTTTAATAGGAACCATAGTCCTAAAAATAGCCCAGTATTATGAAGAGCTATATTTCACAAAATTATTGATTTAAAAATGTTATTCAAACAAAACTGAGATAATAACACGTTTTATTAGATCGACATGACTGTATGTCGATGTATAAAACGATGTATCATTCAAAATTTTAATAAAAAGATCCATCAAAAAAAAAGGGTCTACCTTGGATTATGAAAATTAAAAGTTGCTAGAAAACAACGTTGATTTAGTGCATTGGAAGTCGGAAATATTTGAAGTAGGCTTAAGAGAACAGGACCCAAATCGGTGCATGTACCTTACTCATGAATAAATAATGCTGAACAATCCACACAGCCCCAAGCTAAATAGAGCTTTAAAGAGCGGAGATTTTTTTGTAAATATATATTATTATTTTTTGTTTGTTACGAATAAACTCAAAAACTACTGGTTCGATTTCAAAAATTCTTTCACCATTAGAATGCTACATTATTCCTAAGTAACATAGGCTATTTTATTTTAAAAAATAATAGGGATTCCTACTAAAACTACAACAATGTAACCCAAGGTGTAAAAAAAATAGCCTAAAATGTGTTTCATTGCATGCGCTGCGGAAACTATTGATGATAGAACAAAAAAATGTTCTGCAATATTGCAGAACATGATATCTACAAAAAAGTCAGCGATACCATTTGTTGATATAAGATACCATATTGTAGTTATCTAACTACTACTTTTTTACATTTTAAAAGTTGATAGAAATGCCGGCCAAAATCAGACCATGTTTTCCATACCTTTATATTAATCCTTATCTAAATAAATCATTTCATATTCGAAACTGTTTCAATACCTGTAGCTGTAGATAACTGTTTGAGTTATTGAAAAAAAACATTCCATTCAAAAGTTATGACGAAGTCACAGAACAGAGACTGCCCTTTGTCGGTATAAAAAAAATGATGGCAAATCACCACTACTTTTTTGCGATGACGAATCACTACGATGGCGAATCTCCACTAACCCATTAGTACTACGTAACGAAGTTTAAAAATGTCAATCTAAACAAAATATTAAAAACGCCCGCGCGCGCAGCGTGGTCAGAGAAAGAGGCGTGCACTATGTTGCACTTGTATGAAATAGGTAGCCGCGCGGCTAAACTTGCGGTCGGCTCCTACCATCGACCCGCCCTGGCTGCGGCTGGGATCTGGGATGAGTAGATCCCGAGATATAATAGATAGCCGTTTAAAGTTTGACAGCTGTCAACTTTAGATGTGTCAAACGTGCCAACAATGTCAATAAGTAATAATAATTAAAAGCTGTCAAACTGAAGTTGTTGCCTATGTCCATGTCCAGAAGTGGACTGATTATGATAATGACGATGATGATGATGATAGACTCTAGATAATCTTATTAGATAATCATTAAAAAAACCATCTATCACTGTTTATTTATTTTATTTTGGCTTCTTTTGTAATCTAAAGTATGTTTATCTTTGTGAAGGAGTGCACAATGCAAAACAACATGGCGGGTTTAACGAACAACTGGGTTATTAGAGGTACTGTCAAAGTCAAGATGCGTCACGATCATTGGCTAATAGCTGTCATGGCGGACCTCTAGTGTTCCCGTTTTAGGAAACTCAATACAATAAACATTTTTCCTTTAGAACTTTGTTTGTCTACTTAAAAATAAAATTGTTTGTTACTGTTAGTCTTATATTTTTTTACAATTTTTCTATGTTGTTACGAAGACTTAGGCCACTATGAAATTGGTCCCTTACGAACTCTTTTGTTCTATTTAGATCTAGTTCTGTGTTCAGCGCCCATGAATGTGCCCTCCAGTGTTACCAGATGAGACAACTGATATTACAGTGTTTGGTGCTCTCTAACTCGCGATCGGGGTGGGGTGAGGGGGGGGGGTTAAACTGGTGGGAGGTGATGAGTGACCCACTAAATACCTGTTGTGTGCCTAGAGCTTCTTCGTATCAATAAATAAATATTTTTCTATTCTATTCTATTATATTCTATCAAGCAGAGGGTTGGAGGTTCAATTCGCATTTGGAAATTATTTAGGACTAGCGCTAGCGACCTACCCCGGCTTAATAATAATATTAACTTAGTTATAACTTATTTGCAGATAAAACTAATTTAGGTAAGTATGTTAAAATAATCACTTTATCAAATTCATTAAAACTTTAAAAAACCTCGATAGTTATCTGATAGATTACTAAAATGTATTATCTAATTAGCAACTGAGGAAGGTCTTAGAACAATAATTCTATAAAATATTTACTGATAACCTAATTAGCATACGCATGAGATGCTCACTCTCGCTCGAGAGTAGGTCAGCACCCCAACAGTGTATCATTAGGAGGTGATGTGATGATCTAGCTAGCTAGATGTTTGCATTATTTACTACCTAGCTACCTACCTACATAATACAAATTCATCTTCCATTTTTCTATCCAAACCTATTAATACTACTAATACAAATAAATAATGCTGGACAATCCACACAGCATCATCTAGCCCCAAGCTAAGCAAAGCTTGTGTTATGGGTACTAGATGACTGATATACCTACAACACATAGATAGATATTTTTTATTATACATAGAAAATACCCAGAACACTCTGAACAAATATTTGCAGATCGTACAAACATTTGTCTCTAGGCGGAAATCGAACCCGAATCAAAATAAAAAATAAAAATAATGGTTATTTTCAGTAATATCACAAGGATCACTTTGAAACGTCTTACAAGCTAGAGAAATTTACGCCAGTTCCAACGCTCCCATGCCCTAAAAGAACTGGCAACAACACCGGCTGGGTTCCTTACGCTTTTTACAAGTAAAGTAAAGTTTTTTTCCGCAATGAGGAAATCCGTAATGAAGAAATCCGTAGAAGAACCAAGGTCACCGACATAGATCTTAGAATTAGTAAGTTGAAGTGGCAATGGGCAGGCCATATAGCTCGCAGAACCGATAACCGCTGGGGAATAAAGGTTATCCAATGGTGACCACGAACTGGAAAACAAAGTGTAGGACGGCCCCCCACTCGATGGACCGATGACATTAAAACGGTCGCAGAAAGTCGGTGGATGGTGAAGGCTCAAAATCGGTCGTCATGGCGCTCTTTGGGGGAGGCCTAAGTCCAGCAGTGGACGTCTATCGGCTGATATGATGATGATATGAAAGTTTTTTTCTTTAACCTGTGTTATCTCACTGCTGGGCAAAGGTCTCCCCCATCTTTCCACATTTTACGGCCATCCGCCATTCACACCAGTCTGTTTGAAAGGTGTCGATTTTGCCACGCCAACGTTTTTTCGTATTCAATCATATCACAAGAATATTTTCTTTTATACGACTAGCAACAAAGCGTAAGGCCCACTTGATGTACGCATGCAACATCATAGATATCACTTACGTGTTACTACCCTGAGACGTTAGATGGAAAGTCTCATGTGCCTGTAATTACCGGAAACTACCTTCGAACCGGAACACAGCCATGCGAGCATTACTGCTTGGCGGCAGAAACAGGTGTGGTGGTAGTCATTCACTGGACGCGGAATGTTTCATCATCATCACATCAGTTATTTGCTAAGTAAACTGATATTGTGTATTTGATTATTTTTAATTTTATATACAGGGTATCTAAAGGTGTTATTAGTGCATAATATTCAAGGAAAAAAAAATACATGAACTAACTATTAGTGAATTATATTCAAGGAAAAGGTTCTGCACACGAAAAAAAATAAACGTAGGTATTTTCCTTTATTGTTTTAAAAATCTCGAGTAAATCGATTAAGTTTATCTCACTTTAGGTAATAACTTAAGGCTCGATTACATTTCACGATTCATCGTGACGATTTGAAGCAGGGAGCCTAAATCGCAAGGTGTAATCGCTGTTAGGCAGTTTGTCGTCGTTTCACGATTCATCGTCACGATGAATCGTGAAATGTAATCGAGCCTTTAGAAAGGCGATTTAGGGGGACTATCGTGTAGTGTAAACAGAACGTCCGATCTGTCGTCACGGCTCATCGTGCCGACGAATCGTGTAATGTAATAGGCCTTTGAGAGCTAAATCAGCTATACCTCAAACCTTTCAAGAGTAGTAGAGTTCTTTGTGATAGAGCTCGTCCGGGGAAGGACTACCACCATACCTATTTCTGCCGCCAAGCAGTAATGCTTGCATTGCTGTGTTCCGGTGTGAAGGGTATGGTTTCCGGTGAAATTACTGGCACATGATGCTTTCGATCTTAGCCTCAAGGTGGCAACCCGCGAGTGATACCTCTGGTATTGCAAGCGTCCATAGCCTGCGGTAACCGCTTACCACCTTGTGGGCCGTACGCTTGGTTGCCACTTCAGTTGTATAAAAAATCTCAATCAATAGTAAAGAACATGATTGTGTGAACGAGCATCAACTTTTGATTTTTAACCAACTTTAAAAAAAAACCGGTCGCGCCCCTCATGGGTTTTTTTTCACTCAAATATTTTCATACGTGAATGCCAGTGCCCTCAAACGGTGAAAGGAAACATCGTGAGGAAACATTTTATTTTATTAGAAATAGTTCTGTTTGTTTTTTCATTATTTTTTTTATTTTAAGAACGTTTTATTTAATCTGTAAATATTTATATAGCTAGATTAGATTTGGAAAGCTGTAACGTTAATTCTAAGTTTACATGAATAAATAACTAAATAACTAAATGAAATGGCTAAGAACTCAAAGTCAAAAGTAAAAAATGGTTTAATTCAATAAAATCACAAGGATCACTTTGAAACGTCTTACAAGCTAGGAAAATTTACGCCAGTTCAGTAAAAGAACTGGCAACAACACCGGCTGAGTTCCTAATTGTTCCTAGCTTTTTTTGGCATGACCCTTGCTATTGTTATGGATGCCGAGTAGAGTTGGAGCACATGCATTGGTGCAATATGACCCATTCACTTTCGCTCAAAAGCAGGCCAGCGTCATAATATCTGTTCTATGCCAGCGTCCCTGCAGTAGGAACATAGAAGGCTATCATGATGATGGTGGCTCCTCACGAGGAGCGCTCGTGACATAGCTGGCTAAGTTGTTCTTAACAGATCAACGAAGTTAAGCACTGTTCCGCGGGGTCATCATTTCGATGGGTGACCGCCAGTGGCAATTTCAACTGAGCGCTCCCGTGCTTCGGAGGGCACGTTAAGCAGTCGGTCCCGGCTTTTTCAAAGTTGTTAGGCCATGACAGAGGCTTTCGGGCGGCCTAGAAACTCTGTCACCAGAGTTGGCCACTGACTCATACGAACGAACGAAGGAAGAGTGGAACCCGTCTTGGTGGGTAACACCGCAGTGCTAGATGCACACAGTTAGTTCTCTGCGATAGAGCTCGTCCGGGGAAGGACTACCACCATACCTATTTCTGCCGCCAAGCAGTAATGCTCGCATTGCTGTGTTCCGATGTGAAGGGTATGGTTTCCGGTGAAATTACTGGCACATGAGGCTTTCGATCTTAGCCTCAAGGTGGCAACCCGCGAGTGATACCTCTGGTATTGCAAGCGTCCATAGGCTGCGGTAACCGCTTACTATCTTGTGGGCCGTACGCTTGGTTGCCTGCCACTTCAGTATAAAAAAAAAAAACACACCTAACGTAATAATCGGTAGAAACATAAGAGTGATAAATCAAGAGATTATAATAATTATGATAAGCGCATTTATAACACTGAACCGACCCTTGGTAATTTTATACGTTTTTGAATTTCCAGTGAGACAGTAACCTCGCTGCCATCATGATTTTTATTTGGGCTCTCTTACTTGCAGGTGAGTTTCTAGAACAATCTCTGAACATTTCTGTCCAAGTCATCTGTGAATATGATCATTGACACTTAAATAATACCTATTGAAATTTTACATTAAAATGAATTGTGTCAGTTGTGTCTTGAGTTAATCAATATTTGTTCAGTATACTTAAATTTTAAGGAATAAAGCTTTTATTTTCGTTAAAATATCTTCAACACACGAGTCACAATCGTGTTCGATTCTTTACGGGCTACAAGAAAATTCAAGGATGGGACTTTTAACAGCTTTACAACGACGTGGCATTGATTCAATTAATTTCTCACACGTTTCCAAAGAAATTCGAAAGTTTCATCGAATGCGTGATACACTTCATTTTATATTGATGATGATCTTATCCGACAAAGAGTTATTTACAGCATGACATAAGTTCTTAGCGAGGATGTGTAGCGAGAGATGTGTTTGTTGGAACCAATAGAATCACTTCATTGAAGCTGTCAGAGCGTGACTAGGTAAATGAAGTGATTCTATTGGTTCCCAACAAACACATACCTCGCTACACATCCTCGCACATCTCTGGTGGGAACGCAGCTTTAGTCCGGACTGTTAGCAGGCCAATGTAATGGCCCATTTACACCATACCATAATTGCGTGCAAGTATTGCCTTGTCAAATTGATTATAGATCAAAAATGTTCTGAAATGAAATTGACAAGGCAATTCTTGCATGCAATTATGGTATGGTGTAAATGGGCCATTACTGTCACGGATTGCTCGCTCAAAAACGCTTTAACACTGTTAGCAGTGTGTTTTGGGTCATTGTCGAGTTGAAATATCCAAGTCACCGCTAAATTTTCATCGGAATATGGAATCATTGTCTTCTCTAATATAAATTTGTGCTGGTACTGATCCATCAGCCCTTCTATCTTTCTCACGGGACCAACCCCGTATCCTGAAAAACAACCCCACACTTTCACATTTCCTCCGCCATGCTTAACTTGACGACCGATGTGGCGCAGGTCCGCCTGCGACGCGGAGGTTGCGGGTTTGATTCCCGCCTCGGGTCATATGTTTGTACGATCTACAAATATTTGTTCCGGGTGTTCTGGGTATTTTTTGTATATAATAAAAAATATCTCTCTATGTATTGTATTGTATTAAGTATATATCATTCATCTAGTACCCATAACACAGCTCTGTTTAACAGCAGCTTACCTTGGGGCTAGATGATGCTGTGTGGATTGTCCAGCATTATTTATTTATTTATTTAACTGTCTTTTTTGTGTACTTGTTATTCAAAGCCTCGTTGATTGGTCGTCGTACGTATTGTTTTCCGTCGGAATTTATCATAGTTATTTTAGTTTAAGAAAACACTAAACTATTTTTCTTCATTTTTTCTTTTTTATACAACTGAAGTGGCAATCAAGCGTACGGCCCACAAGATGGTAAGCGGTTACCTCAGCCTATGGACGCTTGCAATACCAGAGGTATCACTTGCGGGTTGCCACCTTGAGGCATAGATGGAAAGTCTCATGTGCCTGTAATTTCACCGGAAACTATACCCATAATGCATTGCATAATTGTGATGACGCTATGAAAGATGTTTTTTTATTTCAAAATCCAGTTTTAGAACCTAATTATACTTTGTTTCTAATTAGTTGTCCAACTGCCAATAGGTACTAAGGATATGAAGACTCATTAATAATTGATTTTTTTAAATTGATATATTTTTAAATTTTTGCATTGATTGTCTAAATGTTATTGTTCATTAATAAACTAGAGATGTGAGTGTACATTGTGATTTACTAAATTAATCTTTGATTGCATAAAAATGTTGGTTACTTAAAATTCGATCAATGTTAAAGTTATTAAGAGTAGTAGAGTTCTTTGTGATAGAGCTCGTCCGGGGAAAGACTACCACCATATCTATTGCTGCCGCCAAGCAGTAATGCTTGCATTACTGTGTTCCAGTTCGAAGGGTATGGTTTCCGGTAAAGTTACAGGCACATTGAGACTTTCCATCTAACGTCTCAGGGTGGTAATACGCAAGTGATATCTATGATGTTTCATGCGTACATAGGCTACGGTAACTGCTTACCATCTAGTGAGCCGTACGCTTGGTTGCCACTTTAGTGGTATAAATTTTTTTTTGTTACCATTAATTAGTATTGGCTGATGCATTAGGTAATGATTGTGAATAATATTCTTGATTATAGCTGCAGTAAGCAACGTAAGCGGTTCTCGGATCATAGGTGGCCAGCCAGTCCCTATTACTCAGTATCCATACATGGTGCAGATAGAGTATCGCCTAACAGTACTTTTCTGGGCTCAATTTGGCGGCGGAGTTATTTTGACCCCTACCTTGGTCCTATCATGCGCAACAAACTTCGATGGCATGTAAGTGAAACGGATACTTCGACTTATAAAACTTCGATGACATGTAAGTGAACCGGATACTTCGACTTATAAAACTTCGATGGCATGTAAGTGAAACGGATACTTCGACTTATAACCGACGCAGGTGGTGATAATGGTAAACATTATACGATTATACTTACCTACCAGTTGTCCTCCGAACTGAAGACCTCGGAAGCACACTACTTTTAAAAGTGTGCAATTAACTGCATTTTGAATTTTAGTTAATTTTAATTCTTAGGGTACCTACTTCCTGAAGTCCTAAAAAGCTGAAATTTGGTATATAAACTAGTAGTACAGAAACAACAAATAAAATCTAAAACTTGAAACTTTTACCCCCATTAAACCATCTCATCAGGGGATGGAAAATTGTATGAGACTTCCTCAAATTTTGATGTAAGAGCTAGAGGTCTAAAAATCGATGTAAATAATTCATAAAGTAAAAAAATAAAAACTCGTAGATAAACATTGCCCTAGGCAACTTACAAAAAGAAGTGAAATCCCACCAAAACATTTTCTTGTCAAATGTTGCCAAGACGGGATAAGATGTACGAGTTTGTGCAGTTAGGTTGTGATTGTAGAGTTAGGATTTCAAGATTTCAAGATATTTATTTGCATAAATAAGTGTTACAGAATAGCTTAAAAGTAATATGGCACTTAGAACTTATTTGCCCTTTTCAGGCATTGCAAATTATATGTAGGCTATTTATGCTGGGCGCTAAGCTGCTTACATAAGAGTACTAGTATCTATGTATATATGGCGTGTAGAGTTAGAAGCTTAGCTCTACAAGAGATCTGATAACTTTTTACAGTGCCAGTGAATAGTCTCGTCTTGGCAACATTTTACATGAAAACGTTTTAAGTGGGATTATTATTAGTAATAAGTATTCGTTTGATCCAAGCAAATATTGTTAAAAGTGTATTTTTTTTATATACCTTCTGTCTTGTGTCTTCCAAATTTCAGAATTGTGAGATTACTGGAAGTAGGTAGGTACGCTAAATGTTTTTCATTTTTATCATTCCAATACAAATCAAGAAATTCATAATCCCCTGCGAAGGGATGCGGGAACTGCGAGGAATCAAGCCGTCGTAATGTCTTTTAATGCCTAGGGTTAGGACTTTGATATTTTGAGAGCATCACAGACTTTTATCACAGACTTTTATACAACGTGTTGTGAAAGGAACTTCCCAGCCCAAAAAGGGTATATTTTGCTCATGCACGTAAATACGTGTGCAAAAGTTGAATAGATCGTATTTGAAAATCCTATACAAAAGTAAAATTAATATTATCTTAGAAAAATGCAATAGGCCTTGCTTACATTTTTAGTAAAATCTACTCCTGCTCAACACTAGACGGCGCAAAAAAATCGAAATCATGGGTTCAATTAAAGATTTTAATAAAACCCGCGAGTGTTGCCAACTGTACCATCATCACTTAGCTAGATCTTTTGCAAAAAGTAACTAAAAGTAGCTAAACCACCTGTGTTTTGAATTTAGCTAGACTTTCTGTGCATTATGCCTGATCTGCAAAATCACACTCACATCATAAAATTATCACACAGATTAAAAATAAAATTCTAAACCAATAGTGTGTTCCCCGTAAAATGGGAGTTCAAATAAAATCAGTATGATACAAAATTGCTAGAAAAGGTCTACAATTTTAGTTTAAGTTTTTTAAAGTTTTTTTTTATGCTATTAAATATGTTGTTATTAAAAATAAAAAGTAACAGTTAATTAATGACGATTTTTAAACCCACCGGGAACATATTGGTTTACATTTTATTTTTAATCTGTGTGATAAGTTTGTGTAAAAACAGCTAGATCTAGCTTTAAATTATCCAAAACAGCCGGCCGCTCTGATGCAGTGCTGACTAGCCTCTTCCCGCGAGGTGGCACCCGTGAGCCTAGAGTTCATTCAGGTCAAACAGGATTTAACAATAAAAGATGTTCGGGGCTGCTTCTGTAGTGTGAAATTACATTTTTGAGGAAAGTTTAGGACGCATTTTCATGAATGAAAAACTTCGGAATTTTGAAAGTCGAGTCGAAAAAACATTTTTTGCCAGGATCTGTGGAATATTCCCCCCTCGGTATTGACACAATAAATATAAAATATAAATAAATATGTTTATTCAGTAATATAAAGTGTTTACAAATTTACCATCTAGCTAGAACATTCTTACATAGATGCTATTAATGTTTCATAAGCTAATAAAAAAAAAATACTTACATACGTACGAGTTCTACGGGGTCTACAGTACATTGTAAGTAGTACTAACTATAGGGTTGGTAATTTATAGTGTAGTCAAGTGACTCCGTACTAGTTTTTTACTTAGTACTAGTTTTCACTGTATGAAGGCAGGGTCGTTGCTCTTCCATGTGACCTATTAACAATTAGTTATGCGTTTGACAATAATTAAACATCGTGTCTTTAGTATGAATTTTAAGTTGATATCTTCAGCCGATCCTGAGAAAAAAACTGTTGACAGACGGACAGACAGACGGACAACAAAGTGATCTTGTAAAAGTTCCTGTTTTCCTCTTGAGGTACGGAACCCTAAAAATGAATTAATAAAATAATATAAATCTAATGCTAAGGGAATGTTATTGTAAGCTAAAGAGTAGTAGAGTTCTCTGTGATAGAGCTCGTCCGGGGAAGGACTACCACCATACCTATTTCTGCCGCCAAGCAGTAATGCTCGCATTGCTGTGTTCCGGTGTGAAGGGTATGGTTTCCGGTGAAATTACTGGCACATGAGGCTTTCGATCTTAGCCTCAAGTTGGCAACCCGCGAGTGATACCTCTGGTATTGCAAGCGTCCATAGGCTGCGGTAACCGCTTACCATCTTGTGGGCCGTACGCTTGGTTGCCAATTCAGTTGTATAAAAAAAAAAAAAAAAAGCTATTAGTTAAGTTTAGTTTAAGTTATTGTAAGGCAAACAACTTTATCTTATCTATCTTACTTTTGCACAATTGCTTCGTTATTTTAATTACCCGTTACATTAAAATTACCTTATTATTTTCAGATTGTACTCGAACACGAACCGCCGCCTAATCGCTGGTAGTGCCGTACGCGAAGCTGGCGGTGTGACGCGTTACGTTAATTCTCGTGTTAACCACCCCGACCACGAAATTGGGGCTGAAGGAGACAGTGACATTGCCTTGGTTAGGATCGATCCACTGGTATGGTCATCTAGTATTGGTCCTGGATCAATTCCGACTGCGGGCTTTAATGTACAACCTGGGACGATTGTGCAAGTTGTTGGTTATGGCAATCGAGTAAGTTTTTCATCTAGATTTCTTTGATAATATAGCCGAAGCAAGGATCCTTCGTGACTACAATACAAGTTTACTTAGTTAGAGCGAGGAGTCAATGCGTAGACTTTGCGTTGCGTTTTTGCGATTTTTTTGACCTACGTAAGAATTATGAATTATTTACCTACTAAGTACCAATAACTTGTAAACTTTGTCGTAAAAACATATTTTGTAAACCCTTTTATGAAAATATTCATTATTTATTACTATTATTATAATGACGACCGATGTGGCGCGGCGGGCGAAGATCCGCCTGCGACGCGGAGGGAACCCGCAGGTTCGATTCCCGCTTCGGAACAAATGTTTGTACGATCTACAAATCTTCGTTCAGGGTGTTCTGGGTATTTTCTATGTTTAAAAAAATATATATATTTATGTATTGTATTGTATTAAGTATATCAGTCATCTAGTACCCATAACACTAGCTCTGCTTAACTTGGGGCTAGATGATGCTGTGTGGGTGGTCCAGCATCATTTACTATTTATAATAAATTAATTTATAGAAAAATAACCCGACTTCAAACTGAAAATAACGGGTACCTACCTAACGACTCATCGATACTTACGATTATTAGAGCGACAAATAATTATTTACTTATTATTCTTATCGAGGATCGGAGATCACTTACACCGCCTGCGTATGCGCACGCGTAAGCGTAGACGTGCGCGTACCGGGAGGTTGCAAGTATGAAACTGTATGCATAGCAGACTGCTTGAGTGACAGCCATCATCATCATCGTCCACAGCCTGACTTCACCCACTGCTGGGTATAGGCCTCCATTAGTTTGTGCCATCTACCACGATCCTGTGCTAATCTAATCCACTTACGGCCCGCGACTTTCACTATGTCGTCTACCCATCTCGCCAACGGACGACCGACGTTTCTGTAGCCAACTAAACCAACGAAACGACAATAAAATAAATAAATAAAATAAATAAATAATGCTGGACAATCCACACAGCATCATCTAGCCCCAAGGTAAGCTGTTGTTAAACAGAGCTGTATTATGGGTACTAGATGACTGTTATATATTTAATACAATACAATACATAGATAGATATTTTTTATTATACATAGAAAACACCCAGAACACCCGGAACAAATATTTGCAGATCCTACAAACATTTGTCCCAAGGCGGGAATCGAACCCGCAACCTCTGCGTCGCAGGCGGACCTTCGCCCACCGCGCCACATTGGTCGTCAAACAACACTAGAAGTAACAATCTTCTGACATTGCGTTACTTATTGCATATACTGTGCCAAAAGAGAAAATAAATTGAATTGAATTGACAATGACTAGTGCCCTAAACGTGGTGCATATATTTTCTTGAGCTGCCCTGTCTTTTTTTTTTATACAACTGAAGTGGCAACCAAGCGTACGGCCCACAAGATGGTAAGCGGTTACCGCAGCCTATGGACGCTTGCAATACCAGAGGTATCACTCGCGGGTGGCCACCTTGAGGCTAAGATCGAAAGCATCATGTGCCAGTAATTTCACCGGAAACTATACCCTTCACACCGGAACACAGCAATCAAAAAAAGTCAATGAGTGTTTTTGTTATTTCTAGTTGACGACTGCAATGCGCGCAGCTAACCAGGAGGTAGTTTCCAGAGCGAGTTGTAGCCAGGCCCACCAGTCGATGAATAACGGTTTCCAAGTTACCGACAACATGATATGTGTTCTGCCCGTCGGTGGATTGGGCGGCGCGAGCGCTTGCGAGGTATAGTAAAACATTTTGTTTTTTTTTTTTCAGCTAGTTACGAACGAGACATCGACCACTAAACCAGTAGAGAAGAAATGTTAGCTATCTAATTCCGAAACTAATCAGTTATGTTTTTGAATTTAAAAGTTCTTTTAACACTAATATTACTAGCAATTCTCCGAATAGTAGACCTCGCAAGCACAAACTTGTAAAGTGAGCTTTGAAAATGAGCAACATACTGCATTTTGAGGAACTATTTTGCTCATCACGCTGAAGATCCTCATTAGATTTTCACCAAATATCAGACAAACTTAAAGTTAATACTTACCTTTCAAATAAAATAAAAATCATCGAAATCAAATCACATTAGGCGGAGATATTCAGCAGCCCCCTTTTTGTCCTTTTCTGGAGAAAGTACGCCCCCTATCAAAAAACCCCGACGACAAACTTTATACCCGATCAAACTTTATAAAGTCATAGAACCTGTATACCAAGTTTCAACCAGATTGATTGAAAAGTGCGACCTGTAGGCGAGGACACAAACTGACCGGACAAACTGACAGCCAAAAGCATTTATGGTCAATTTCGAAACTGAGACGCTTTGCTCGCCTCGCTTGCTCGGTCAATAAAAAGAGAAGATTTGTATTTTTATATTTTTGTTTGTTACGAATAAACTCAAAAAACTACTGGTCCTATTTAAAAAATCTTTTACCATTAGAATGCAAAAGGCAATTTTTTATTTTAGAAAAAAAATAGGGATCCCTTCTCAAACTTCAATAATGTAACCCAAGGTGTAAAAAAATTAGCCATAAAATGTCTTTCGTCGCCTAGGCTGCGGAAACTATTGATGATAGAACAAAAAAATGTTCTACAATATTAAATAATATATTAATATCTACAAAAAACGTTGCAGTAGCATTTATTATTGTAGTTATGTAACTATAACTTTTTTTATATTTTAAAAGTTGATGTTAAAAAAAGCAAAATGGCTGATGAATCCCAAGAGAATGTAAGCACTACGTGGTGAATCTTTTGTGGGACGTTTGGTAAGTCACGCATCGCGGGATTTTTCGAAAATTATATTTTTCATTTAAAAAACTATTCATCTCGAAAACGTAGTTTAGTAGTACTTGTAATTAGTAATAGAGTCGTTTAAAGTGTATATACATAGTATTGACGAGCTCGCGGAGCCTCCGGACCCCGGCTGTGGGGGCCGGTTAAAGGATACGGCTTTCGTCTCGCCAGATTTAGTTTGACTCTTGTCCATCCTCTCCAAGGGGTGCCCCATCCCCCCCATCTGAACAGGATATAGATTATCATCCCGGTAACATTTGTCCATATAAGACGGAAACGTTCGTCTACGGCATCATCTCAACCTGTGGAGTCTGCGAGTGCAGACGCAAAATTATTGGCAAATGTGCCAATAGTGAATTGCCAATCAGTGATTCATCTCCGTCTCAGCCTCTGAGCCCTCCTCTCCGCCAGGAGTACTTAGATAGTGACCTAGGTCCCTTCATAGTCCATCTAACCAAGGTGACTGAGGACCCAGCAGCAACGACTCACATCCACCCACTAAAAGTGGGTAAGATTCTATTCGATTTAAAAGTTCCATCTATTAAGGGTGATAGCCTTGATAGAAAAAATTTGGTAGGAACAGAATCAGTATTGAATTTGACTGCTTCGAGGCAGCAAATAAATTCTTAAAAATGGAAGAAATCTTAGCGAAAGGCTATGTCATGTCAAGCATATTGATTAATTCATTCATTAATTAAGGATTTATTCGCAAAATAAGGGTGTGAGACTCTGTCTGGAGTCAGTCTGGAGTCTGGACCGTGTTCGTGTAGCTGCGACGGTTACTACTACTTAGGTAGTTACTTTCCCTTAATGCCCCGCTGAAAGTTTCCGCACTGTTTAGTGCATCATAATAATAATATTATAATTGTTTTTTCAGGGTGACCAGGGTGGACCAATGGTAGTTCAAAACATTACTTTGGGCATAATTACGATAAATCACGATTGCGGCTCATCTGTTCTACCCGGAATTGGCACCGATGTCTCTCGCTTTGTTAATTGGATCTTGAGTTCCTAGAGTTGGTTGGTTCAAGCTAGAATTGATACTAAAATAAGAAATCTATGTCACAGTCGATCGAATAGAGATGGAAATAATAACTAATACAACTCAGAATTGTTTACTAAATAATAGGTAATATAATAGATATATGTATGTATAGTTCTAAAGACGGATCTCGGCCGACGGAAGTTAGCCGTTTGTGATGCGCAAATAAGTTCAAAAAAGCTCTTTTGCTCATTGTAACGGTTAACTTCTGACGCTCTTGTAACTTGTGGCTCTTTGTAACGGTTTCCCATTCCAACCAACAAATCTCTCTCGGAACTATCGAGTAAGAGCAGTCGCGTATAAAGCGCAAGGAATTAGCAGAAGATTCGTGTTTTAATAGTCAAGGAACATGCACAATTAGATCCGCTACTCGTACATTAGAAAACTCTGATCCTGAAAACGTTAGACAAGTGATCGTGTGTTGACTTATTTCTTTCAATAATGTTTTCTCTCTTTCCGTCTATCTTCTATATTGTCTCTTGCGCTGTGTCTACATATCTATATTATTATAGATATATAGATTTATTGCATACTGATAATAATTTTTAGGCCACTTTTAATATAGGTATTTATGATAATAAAATTATTTGTTTTAATCCTGTGTTTATCTTGAAAATATTATTTGTAACATGTAGGTAGAAGATAACTTTCACTTACAACTACGGAATTAAAATGGAGGGAACATGGTTGTATTGGCAAGATGATTCATGAAGGCTCTTTTTTCGGCCATTTATTTGGCCACATTTTGATTATTCTGAGATTTTTGTTTCATCATCATCATCTAACGTCTCAGGGTGGTCTCATCGTCTAACGTACGCTTGGTTAGTCTGGGATGAGTAGTTTTTTTTTTTAAATTTTTCTCATACAACTGAAGTGGCAACCAGGCGTACGGCCCACAAGATGGTAAGCGGTTACCGCAGCCTATGGACGCTTGCAATACCAGAGGTATCACTCGCGGGTTGTCACCTTAAGGCTAAGATCGAAAGCCTCATGTGCCAGTAAATTCACCGGAAACCATACCCTTCACACCGGAACACAGCAATGCGAGCATTACTGCTTGGCGGCAGAAATAGGTATGGTGGTAGTCCTTCCCCAAACGAGCTCTATCACAAAGAACTTTACTACTCTTAGCTCTAGATCCCGAGATATAGCTGTATGAACTTTGAAAGTTTAATTGAGAAGGTATTTATCATTATATTTTATTAGCTCTTATTTCTTCTTTATTTATATTAAATTAGCACCAAGTTGTAGCACTAAGATATGAATAAAGTTATTCTTATTAGTTCTATAGAACAAATAGGACAGTTTTGTATTAATAGTTCTATCATAGAACTACTGGGACAAAGAAGTTTTAACAGTTATAGTTACATCCAGAGGACCAAATCATTGGTAGTTTTTAAATGTTAGAGTGATTGCTGGCCATCTTATTAAGTAATAGGTATACAATTTTTCATACAATTTTTTTATACCTATTCACCCCCTTATGGGTAGAATTAAAAAAAATAAAATCTTAGTATTATTACCCTACGCATCAAGACGGATAGGTATACCCTAACAATTTTAAATCTCTACGACCAGCGGTTTAGGCTGTGCGTTGTCATCAAAGAAAGAAAGAAAGAAAGAAAACATTTTTATTGACCCCCAAGATCATACTTAAAAAAAACATACCAATACATAAAAAAATATAGATAGATATAGATAGTACATATAGGTATATATTATAATGAAAATCGCGCTTAAGGGTCAAAAGGTCCTGTCTCAGCAAAAGCTGCACCGCGTACGCAGGAGGTAGCGGAGCAGCACTGCTATTCTGACAGAACCTTGTGAGATGACGGCACAAGAATAAAATTAGAAAAAATACTTTTAAATTCAACTTAAATAATAAACAATACTAATAGGAAATACTTTTAAAAAGCGTTTTGCATGACTAAACTAACTAAGTGCATCATCATCATGATAGCCTTCTAATGTTCCCACTGCTGGGACACTGGCCTACTCTCAGGCGAGAGTGATTGGGTCTTAATCCACCACGCGGACCCAATGCGGATTGGTGGATGACTAAGTGCATAGGTACCTAAAAAATAAAATAAAAAAAGAAAACGTTTAACACAAAATATGCTATTTCCTAAAATTACCTACAAAAAGAAAACTTATAATTATACAAACAATTTTGATTATCAGTCATCACATCAGTCAATCAGAACAAAGATTCTTCTAACAAATGTATTGATTAGATGACAGTCTGTTTTTAGTGTGTACCTGTTTAAGGGGTTAAATAAATTATATCTGAAATCTGAATCCACCTTGGTGGGTACCACCGCAGTACCAGATGCACACACTAATTGTAATCGTAATCTATAGTTCCATGAAACATAAGAGTGATATATCAAGAGATTATAATAATAATTATGATAAGCGCATTTATAACACTGAACCGACTCTCGGTAATTTTATACGTTTTTGAATTTCCAGTGAGACAGTAACCTCGCTGCCATCATGATATTTATTTGGGCTCTCTTACTTGCAGGTGAGTTGCTAGAGCAATTATAAATAAGTAGCGGCTCGTCCCGGCTTCACACGGGTGCAGTGAAAACACAAGAGTCTTATCCTTGATCATCCTTGAATTTTCTTGTAGCCCGTGAAGAATCGAACACGATTGTGGCTCGTGTGTTGAAGATATTTTAACAAAAATAAAAGCTTTGTCCCTTAAAATTCAAGTCAACAGAACAAATATTAATTAACTCAAGACACAACTGATTAAAAAATTTATTAGTAACGCACGTTTCGTAAAATGAGCAATTCCAGTCAACTTTCGACCATGTTTTCTATGAAATAACAAAGTCTAACTTATTTCAAAATACTATTAAAAAATTAAAGTTTTAAAATTTAAGTGTATTAAGAAAAAACAGGATGTTAGTTCAATATTTTAGAAAAATGGTCTAAAAAACGCGTACTCTTCCCAATTTTACGCTTGTTATTTCTGCTGAAGTAGAGAGTTTACAATAGAAATACACCTAAAAAATTAAAGTTTAAGATTTTATTCAATAAATACAACAAAAAAAAAAGAGTTTGGATGTCAGTTTGTCCGGTCTTTTTGTGTTCTCGCCTACAGGTCGCATTTTTCAACCAATCTGGTTGAAACTTGGTTCTATGACTTTATGAAAATTGATTGTCGTTGGGGATTTTTGATAGGGGGCGTACTTTCTCTAAAAAAGGGTAAAAAGGGGGCTGCTGAATATCTACGTCTAATGTAATTTGATTTCGATGATTTTTATTTTATTTGAAAGGTAAGTATTAACTTTAAGTTTGTCTGATATTTGGTGAAGATCTGATGAGGATCTTCAGCGTGATGAGCAAAATAGTTCCTCAAAATGCAATATGTTGCTCACTTTAAAAGCTCACTTTACAAGTTTGTGCTTGCGAGGTCTACTGTTCGGAGAACTGCTAGTATTAATTATAGTCTCTTTGGAAGACGCCTGTCTAGCAGTGGACGTCTATTGGTTGTTAAAATGATGATTAAGATTAATGATATTCTTGGTTTGTAGCTGCAGTTAGCAATGTGAGCGGTTCGCGTATGAATGGTGGCTCGGAAGCCTCTAGTAACCAGCACCCATACATGGTACAAGTAGAATACCGCAACTTGGGAATTTTCTGGATTCCTTTTGCTGGCGGAGCCATTGTGACTCGTAGATATTTCGTATCTCTAGCATCTAACTTTGATGGCCCGTAAGTGAAACTGATGCTTCGTCTGTTATAAAAACATGTAATGGTGATGCAATGGTGAACATTAAAACGTTCACCATTCCTGTGGATAGGTGACCGACAGTGGCAATTTCAACTGAAGCTTCCGTGCTTCGGAGGGCACGAAGCAGTTGGTCTCGGCTTTTTCAGTTGTTAGGCCATGACTAAGGCTTTTGGGCGCCTTATTAACTCCGTCACCAATGTTGGCCATTGACTTGGACGAACAGTTGGAAAAGTGCTTACTTGTCACCGATTGTGAGTTTTGAATAGACAGAATACCTATCTGGCGGTAGGACTCTTTGTCAAGAGTCTGTCTTGGCGGCTTGGGTACCACCGCCATGCCAGATATTCTGACTCAAAGCAGTAGAATTCTTTAGTATGTCTGTAGTACCTACCAACTATTAGGGCAAATGAAGTTACCTCGACTCGGTGTGATGAGCGCAGTGCAGTGGCATGCAAAACATTAAAGCTTTGAGTGATACTTACTCAAAATAATCTTATAAGGTCTTTGTTATTGGCGCGTGATATTCAAGGAATCGATTTTCCACCTAAAAACTATTCGTTTGAACGAAACAATTAATTCTAAAAGTCATTCCAATTTTCATGTCACAATTCTTAATTTATTGAATTTTAAAGACTTATTGCATAACGATTGCCAAATACTTCACAGACCGAAAAAGCAGATCCACAGAAAATAATAACTGAATAGGATTTATTCAACATATTACACATTTTTAGACTCAGACTTGGAAGTACGGCCCCAGTAAATGCTCGCCTATGCAATGTGTAAACACTGTTGGAGGAGCGCGCTAAGCTCCTTTGATGTTTGTATGAAAAACCAACACTATTTATATGGTTTTCCGGCCAACATTGGTCGCCAGCTACCTGTACGCCAAAGTAGTCAAGATCTACCAACCCTTGCCAACCCTTGGCCAAGTGTCTAATGCCGTCTTTAGCTTAGAGCTAGATGATGCTGTGTCGATTGCCCAGCATTATTTATATAATATTTGCAGATAACGCAAACATTTTTCCCTAAGCGGGGATCAAAACCCACAACCTCTGTCTTCTTAACCGGAACCCTCCGCAACACGCTCCTGGTTGTCGAGTTATAAAGTAACAAACATCCAAACATCCAAACATCCAAACATCCAAACATCTAAACATCTAAACATCCAACATCCAAACATCCAAACATCTAAACATCTAAACATCCAAACATCCAAACATCCAAACATCTAAACATCTAAAAATTCAAACATCCAAACATCTAAACATCCAAACATCTAAACATCAAAACATCCAAACATCTAAACATCCAAACATCTAAACATCCAAACTTTCGCATTTATAATATTAGTGTGATGATTTTCAGATTATATGTCGATGCCAACCGTCGTGGAAGAGTCGGTAGTTCCAGACGCGAAACTGGCGGTGTAATCTATTACATACAGGATCGTGTAAACCACCCTAACTATCACCTTGGGGTTGAAGGAGATAGCGACATTGCACTGATAACGTTCAGTCAGCTCTTGCCTCCCCCAAGCGATACGATTGCTTCAATTCCAATCTCGAGTGAGAACTTCGTTATGCAAGCTGGGCAGAGTCTAACCTACGTTGGATTTGGCAATAATGTAAGTTTTTCATCATATCATTGATAAAAATATAGCGTGTTAGTCATAGCCACATATTTTGAAAAATGTAGAGTTTGTGAAGTTTGGGCTTATAGAGTTAGGACGTGTAGTTAGAAGCTTGGCTCTACATGTGATCTGATAACTTTTTGACAGTGCGAGTCAATGGTTTCGTCTTGGCAACATTTTACATGAAAATGTTTTTGGTGGGATTTACATTTCCCGATTGGACCCGACTCCGACTACTACCGAGGTTTTTTTTTAATACAACTGAAGTGGCAACCAAGCGTACGGCCCACAAGATTGATGAGGTGTGTGGTGTGATTACTGGTACCCAGGGGCTGATAGCGTTACGGTATATACGTATGGGTAACAGTTGAAAGCTCCGTAAAAGCTCAAATTGAGCTTTTACAAAGCTATACCGTTATTTTAACGGTATAAATTTACGGTACCGAAAAAATAATAAGTTGAGTCGAGGTCTTAGGTTATACATTTACCGTTATTTTATAGCGTTTAGTACATAAAACCATCCAAAACAGCTTATTTGTATTTATTTATTTACTTTAATTAACACGGATAAACCAATTACATCAATTAAAAATATAAAAATAATATAAAACAGCTTTAAGATATACCTATTTCTGCCGCCAAGCAGTAATACTTGCGTTCCGGTGTGAAGGGTATGGTACCTGTGTTCCGGTGTGAAGGGTATGGTTTCCGGTGAAATTACAGGCACATGCACTCAGAGTGGCAACCCGTGACTAATACCTCTGGTATTGCAAGCGTCCATAGGCTGCGGTAACCGCTTACCATCTTGTGGGCCGTACGCTTGGTTGCCACATTAGTTGTATAAAAGAAAAAACAGTCACAATCTGCTGATTAGCATTCAAGAGAGCATTGAGCGCGGTGAGGATACGCGGAATGGGTGATAAGGCACAAGGCGCCGGCGCCGTGCGAGAGAATTGTGCTTTCGACAATAAAGTTGTTGTTGTTGTTTTTGTCAGTCTGCACTGTCCCACTGCTGGGCAAAGGTTCACCATTCGAATGCTACATTATCCCTGAGCAACATAGGTTATACTTATTACCAGCGATCCGCTCCGGCTTCGCATGAGTGCTTCAGTTTACATTGCACCCGTGCGAAGCTAGGGCAATAATATTTTTATCGGCATCGCCTAGTAACAAATATTTTTATACTATTTTGTATTCGAAATGTCAAGTCAAGTTCTTAACTCGAAAAACACGAAAAATCGGGGAACGTACATGGGGTATTTTCGGATACCCCTGGATCTGAGGAATCAATTTTTTTTTTATTGATGTCTATGTTTGGACCACCCTGTATAATATAATATGTGGAAGCATGACGACAGAGTATTTTGATCAGTAGATAAGTATAACCAATACTACTATAACCATTGATTGCGTTGACTAGCCATTAAAAAATTACTCAATGCTTTTGTTATTTTTAGGGTATCATGCGCGCAGTGGAAAACGTGGTCGTCGCAAATCAGACATGTACCCAGGTTTACCAGTCGCTGCCTCGCCCTTACATTATTACCGATAAAATGGTCTGTACTTTGCCCCCCGGCGGAGTTGGCGGTGCCAGCCCTTGCGAGGTAATTTTTTTTCAGCTGGTAACGAGACATCGAGCACTAAACCAATAGAGGAGAATAATGTTGGTAATCTAATTCCGAAACTAATCAGACCTGTATGACCTCTCCGTATATTCCGACGGCTAAACAGGGTCTTTGATTATTAGTGCGCGATATTCAAGGAACAGGTTCCACACCTGAATAAAAGAAGGAATGCACCTATGTTTTTTTTCTGTATATTTTCTCTTAAAAAACTCGAGATAACCGATTACGTATATCTGGTCAATTATTATTTATTATTATTGGAAATCGTGTAATAATAAAATATTCAAGCACGCGAGCCCTGTAGCGGTTATAGGGGGGTCATTGACACGCGCAGGTCATTGACGCGCGGGTCATTGACATGTGCCACGCGCTCCAAATTCGATTTCCAACAAGGATAATTCAATAATAATTGACCAGAAAAACGTAAAACTAGAGATTTTTCAGACAAAATGTAAAAAAAAAAAACATGATTTTATTTTGTGTGTGGAATATGTTCCTTGAATATCGCGCACTAATAGTCAAAGTCAAAAATGATTTATTTCAATAAAATCACAAGGATCATTTTGAAACGTCTTAAACGAAATAATCAAAGACCCTATATAGTAGTATATATAGTATATACTTTCTCCGTAATAGTAATAGTTGCTTATCCAACTCTAGTGGGATCTTTGACTTTGGGTCGGCCAATCCAAGCACAGCGATCATCGCATTGATTTGGCGGAAATTGCGTGTCTATTGAGTACATGCTCGATGTAACGAGATCACCGACATAGCTCTTAAATTAAGCAAGTTGAAGTGGCAGTGGACGGGCATATAGATATAGCTCGCAGAACCTTGTTGATGATGATGAGTGACGAGATGGCCTGATGTTAACCATCACGCCTGACCCAAAGCTCCGCTGCAGATCTTCACCATTTTTTAACGAGACCAACTTAAAGTTACTAGGTACCTTTCAAATAAAAAAAAGCATCAAAATCGGACCTCACAATGCGGAGATATTCAGTAAACAATGTAGACCTGTAGACGCCTGTAGACGATTAGGTACAGACTGACTGACTGACGGACAAAATGATTTTTGGTCAATCTCGAAGCTAAGACGCTACGCTCGCTTCGCTCTCTCGGTCAATAAAGCATCGTAATAATATAATTGTTTTTTTTTTCAGGATGACTTGGGTGGTCCTGCTGTAATGCAAGGCGTTCTTGTTGGCTTACCATCGCATATTCAAGTGTGCGGCTCAGCCACTTATCCCGTAGTTTCCACCATTATCAGTGCCTTTTCTCGCTGGCTCCAAGAACAAGCAGTGGCATAAAATGTTTTATAATAAATAAAATCTCTACTCGATCGACTGTTTCATAGATGTCTATGAAACAGTCGATCGAGTAGAGATTTTATTTATTTATTTTATTTTAGGAAAACCAACAGCTTTTACATTTAAATATACACTTGGGTAGCTATAGAGAGCCAATTACATGCAGATAATAACATTATTAATAATACAAACTCAGCATTTTTGACCAAATAATAGATAGGTACTTGCATATTATTCACATGTGAGTACATTATAACTAAGGTTGTAATATCCCAACACATCGAGTCTCTCGGAACTACTCTCGAGTCTCTCGGAACTACTCTCGAGTCTCTCGGAACTACTTTCGAGCGAGAACAGTCGCATATGAAGCTCAAGGTATTGCACAAAACTTTATACTATTACCTTAATGTGGTACAAAACTTTGCTGTAGCAATACCAAAATCAAATCAAAATTAAAAATTATTTATTCATTAGAATTATAAGGATCACTTTGAAACGTCTTACAAGCTAGGAAAATTTACACCAGTTCCAACGCGCCCATGCCGTAAAAGAACTCGCAACAACACCGGCTGGGTTCCTATCGCTTTTTTGGCATGACCCTTGCTATTGTTATGGATTCCAAGTAGAGTTGGAGCACATTCGTCCCAAGCTTTTTTATCATCTAGGTAATCGGTTGTTTTATAGTAAGCTTTTTGAGACAGATTTTGTTTAATTAAGTTTTTAAATTTGCCAAATGATAAATTTTGTATGTCGCTTGGGACTTTGTTAAAGAAGCGTACACATTGCCCTTTAAAAGATTTACTGACCTTAGTGAGCCTAACTGTGGGAACAGCGAGTTTATTTTTATTTCTAGTATTAACATTATGATTATCACATTTTTTTTTTAAAGTTTTATAATATTGCTACAGTATTATAATACTCAGTAATCGTACACAATACCACCACGACTACTTACCTATAGAACTATGATCCTGAAAACGTGGGTTAGTGTCAAAATACCCTTTGAGAATCCCCTTTTAAGGGGATTTTGGGAGTTTTAGTGTCAAAATCCCCTTTGAAGCCTCAAGCTCAGTCTAAAGAGGATTAATACATGTGAATATGCTCAATTTGCGCTGTGTCTACGTAGTGCATGTAGGTACTACACAAAGATTATTGCATAACGATAAATAATGATATGGGCCACTTTTAAAACAATTTATATAAAATGTATGTATTATCATAAGATAATAAAATTATTTGTTTTAATCCTGTGTTTATCTTCAAAATATTATTTTTGACTGTAACGTTTTTCAACCTTTTTAGATAATAATTCACACACGGAGCATGGTTGTATTGGCAAGAAGGTCGAATAACTTTTTTTTATGCAAGTGACAAAATGGTCATGTCGCCCGTCTGATGTTAAGCACCACGCCTGCCTGACCATATCAGATGCAGTAAGTAAGTAAGTTCGTATGAGTCAGTGGCCAACTCCGGTGACAGAGCTTCTAGGCCGCCCGAAGGCCTAACAACTTTGAAAAAGCCGGGACCGACTGCTTAACGTACCCTCCGAAGCACAGTGCAGTGCAGTGCCACCGAAAGCTTAAAGTTTTTAAGTTCAGCGTGGCACTGCACTGCGCTCGTCACCGTCTCTTAGTAATATCACTTGCAATTAAAAAAAGAGGAAGTCCAGCAGCGACCAACAACAGCTTTCTCTAATTATATTTATATTTATATTATATTTATTTAATGAGTACCAACACAATGTACCACTAAAATTATATAGGATATATATATTTATATATTATTTTATACAACTGAAGTGGCAACCAAGCGTACAGCCCACAAGATGGTAAGCGGTAACCGCAGCCTATGGACGCTTGCAATACCAGAGGTATCACTCGCGGGTTGCCACCTTGAGGCTAAGATCGAAAGCCTCATGTGCCAGTAATTACACCGGAAACCATACCCTTCACACCGAAACACAGCAATGCGAGCATTTCTGCCGCCGCCGCCTAAGACTACCGTCCTTCCCCGGACGAGCTCTATCACAAAGAACTCTACTACTCTTAAATCTGCATAAAGAACGCCTGTAACAGATGCAGTGCCACCTAAAACTTAACGTTTTTAAGTTCTGCGTGACACTAAGTAAGTAAGTTCGTATGAGTCAGTGGCCAACTCTGGTGACATAGTTATTAGGCCGCCGGAAGGCCTCTGTCATGGCCAAATAACTTTGAAAAAGCCGGGACCGACTGCTTAGCGTGCCCTCCGAAGAACGGGAGCACTCAGTTGAAATTACCACTAGCGGTCACCCATCCGAATGATGAATACGCGGATTAGTGCTCAACTTCGTTGATCTGTGAACAACTTAGCCAGCTACGTCGCGAGTGTGTGGCACTGCACTGCGCTCATCACCCCGAGACGTTGTTAAGTCTCTTCCGCCCAGTAATTTTACCAGCTACAGTACCTAACATGCTTGTACACTACACTACCCACGAACTCTGATGAAATTTTTTAAAAAGTAAAAATCCGTTGGTGTCCGCCCGGGTTGTACCCACGACCTTAGGATCGGAAGACGGGGTCACTACCACTAGATCACCAGCACTCTTTAGTTTAGAGTTCTATGTGATAGAACACGTCCGGGGAAGGACTACCACCATACCTATTTCTGCCGTGAAATTACTGGCACATGAGGCTTTCGATCTATGCCTCAAGGTGGCAACCCGCGAGTGATACCTCTGGTATTGCAAGCGTCTATATGCTGCGGTAACCGCTTACCATCTTGTGGGCTGTACGCTTGGTTGTCACTTCAATTGTATAAAAAAAAAAAGTTTAGGTTTATAATAAACGAGCTGACCCGCGCGGCTTCACCCGCTTTTTTGCAGTTTTTATGCTATCCCCAGGAATAGTAATTTTTTCCGGGATAAAACTAGCCTATTTGTTATTCCATCTACATTCCAAATTAAATTAATAGTCGTCACGGAGATACGGGGTAACAAACATTCACACACATTTTTTTTTTATACCACTAAAGTGGCAACTAAGCGTACGGCACACTTGATGGTCAGCGGTTACCGTAGCCTATGTACGCATGCAACATCATAGATATCACTTGCGTGTTACCACCCTGAGACGTTAGATGGAAAGTCTCATGTGCCAGCGATTTCACCCGAAACCATACCCTTCACACCGGAACACAGCAATGCGAGCATTACTGCTTGGCGGCAGAAATAGGTATGGTGGTAGTCCTTCCCCGGACGAGCTCTATCATAAGAACTCTACTACTCATAAAATTATTATACTTAATACGATACAATACAGATAGATATTATTACATATTTTTATTATACATAGAAAACACCCAGAACACCCGAAACAAAATTTGCCGATCGTGCAAACATTTTTTTCAAGGCGGAACCGATTTCGATGATATTTGACACAGAGATAGTTTAAAATAACGTCTGGGCCATGGACCAATTTCATAGTGGCCTAGGTCTTTGTACCACCATAGATCAATTGGAAAAAAATATAAGACTAACAGTAACAAACAGTTTTATTTTTAAGTTGACAAACAAAGTTCTAAAGGAAAAATGTTTATTGTGTTGCGTTTCCTAAAACGGGAACACTAGAGATCCGCCATGACAGCTATTAGCCAATGATCGTGACGCATCTTGACTTTGACAGTACCTAACAACCCAGTTGTTCGTTAAACCCGCCATGTTGTTTTGAATTGTGTTGCACTCATAAACAAAGATAAACTTACCTTAAATTATGAAAGAAGCCAAAATAAAATAAATAAACAGTGATAAATGGTTTCTGTAATACAAAAGACCGGGCCCGGCTCCATACTACGTGAAACAACTTCTTTTACGTTTATAAGACAAACGAGCAAAAACGCGGGCGACAGCGAGTAATAATTCAAAAAATTATATCTTTTTATCTTGTACCTAGGTAATCTACAGCTTCTAGTATTGCATATAATAATAATTGATAAAATATACGCTATATTTTATCAACGGTAAGTAACCTAATCTTTTTGTAGATTATTCTTGTATTCATGATAAAATAGGTACTGGTAACTGACTCTTTATATATTTAGCTTCAGTATAATTATTCGGCGTAAGGTTACAATCGTCGGCATCATGATTTATGTTTGGGCGATTTTGGTAGCAGGTACGTCTACTTAGAACCTATGCTTGAACATATTAAATTATTAACGGCTATTTACCACTTCTTCGGACACATCTCACGATGCGGGGAGGTGTCCATTGAACGCCTCGTAGTGCAGGGAAGAGTGGAGGGCACACGAGCGCGAGGAGATCACCTCTGAGATGGACAGACCAGATAAAGACTGCATTAAGTGGCCCGCTGCATGAATGTGCATGAAAGCTGCGATTCGAGATGAGTGGCGTCGATTTGTGAAGCGAGCCACTGCTCCCCCTGAAGTGACGACCACGACCGCTCTGTCAAGAGTGTAACGAAGAAGAAGAAGAATTTACCACTTGATTTTGTAATTTATGCTGACTTTTCGAAGCTATTTAGAAGCTTTTCATGAGCACCGCATGCGACCGAGTTCGACGGTTGCTCGGCGAATAGCTTTGAAACGTCAGCATATATGACAAAATGAAGTGGTTAATAGCCGTTAATAGTTTATGATTCCTGATCACTATAGTTTCAAATCTTTATGTTTGAGCATCTCAGGGGTTCAATCCAACTCTAATTCACTACTGTTCTTGTTTCCTGCTATGTTTGGTCTGTAACGGTTTAGATAATTTCAAAAATATTATTTCAGCTGCAGTAAGTGATGTGAGCGGGGCTCGTATTGTCGGTGGTGACACAACCACCATCCTCGAGTACCCTTCTTTAGTGCAGGTGGAATTCCGCTCTGGCTCGACGTGGAACCAGTTCTGTGCCGGAAATATCCTCACTTCAGAACTGATCGTGTCAGCTGCGAGCTGCTTTGCAGGCGAGTAAGTAAAACAAAAATGCAGGATCTGGAAAACGATGAGAGTGGTCGCTCTTTGGAGAAGGATTGGAATAGCGCTCTTTGGGGAAGATGTCCAGCAGTGGACGTCTATCGGCTGATATGTTCAGTATTCAGTCACGGACGGTTATCTTGTGAAACCTTGGCTCTTAAGAGCCTTGAGTTATTAGGAGAACCGACCCACACTCACACAATATCACTCACACCCTACCTTACATACTCACAATTTCTACTACACATACTCACACCCTTAACACACACGACACATAACACATTCTTTCACAACACACAGAACGCAACGTTTTACATGCACAGGTAACACACAAACATTTTATCACTCTAATTTAATTGAACTCACATTTGCGAGCGCTTTTTCATTTTCATTTTTACTTCAAAATAATGTTTATTTTAAATGTCTACGTACCTATAGTTCGATCTTGTAAACATTATAATATAGTTATTTAAGAGCGGTATTACAAGCAAATTCTTTTTTTTTTGCTTAAAAGGAGACTCCAATCCAAGAGTGTAAAACTGTACTTCTTGTTATTGAAATAAACATTTTTTCATTTTTTTCATTTTTTCATATGATGATGGTGATGATGATGACGATGATGAATGAATGAATTAAATCTTTATTTGACACGACACAACACGTATTATACAAATGAGAAAGAGCAAATGGTGAGATACATGATATTATTATTTTATATTTGTGATGAAATAAAGCAACTAACAAAACGCAAATGAGACGAATACCACACTATCATAACACACTAATCACACTATATCACTAATCACATTATATCACACTAATATTATAAATGCAAAAGTTTGGATAATGTTTGTTTGTATGTTCCTCTAAAACTCTACAAACACTAAACCTTTAAGAGTAGTAGAGTTCTTTGTGATAGAGCTCGTCCAAGGAAGGACTACCACCATACCTATTCCTGCCGCCAAGCAGTAATGCTCGCATTGCTGTGTTCCGGTGTGAAGGGTATGGTTTCCGGTGAAATTACTGGCACGTGAGGCTTTCGATCTTAGCCTCAAGGTGGCAACCCGCGAGTGATACCTCTGGTATTGCAAGCGTCCATAGGCTGCGGTAACCACTTACCATCTTGTGGGCCGTACGCTTGGTTGCCACTTCAGTTGTATAAAAAAAAAAAAAAAACCAAACAGGATAATTTAAAACATATATAGATAGAAACAGGGAATAGGACATAGGCTACTTTTTATCCCAGAAAAAGTACGGTTCCTGTCGCGGGCAACAGCTAGTTTATAATAAATAAATAAATAAATAATACTGGACAATCCACACAGCATCATCTAGCCCCAAGGTAAGCTGCTGTTAAACAGAGCTGTATTATGGGTACTAGATGACTGATATATATTTAACACAATACAATACATAGATAGATATTTTTTATTATATTATATAGAAAATACCCAAAACACCCGGAACAAATATTTGTAGATCGTACAAACATTTGACCCGAGGCGGGAATCGAACTCGCAACCTCCGCGTCGCAGGCGAACCTGCGCCTGCTGCGCCACATCGGTCGTCTATAATAATAATATAGAGTAGTAAAGTTCTTTCAGAGCTTCTTTGTGATAGAGCTAGTCCGGGAAAGAACTGCCACCTTACCTAATTGTGCCACCAAGCAGTAATGCTGGAGGTATCACTCGCAGGTTGCCACCCTGACATGTGTTTTAATTTAATTTAGTTGGTAATTTTGTTGGTATGTTGACATTTTAATTTTTGATTTCTTTGTCTATTATGATTAATTATTATTTCCTTGGATTTAATCTGTTATAATTATTATAATTAGTATCCTATATTATTGTACTTATCATTTAATTATTGTTATTTTCTGTCTTTAATTATTGTAATTGGGATTAAACTTGTTACCACTGGCACAGCCTTTGTGCCCTAAATAGGTAGTCAGTAAGAAATCGCTCTCTGCGATATGACCTCCTTTTGTAGGACTACATACTTAGTATAGTTTACACTTTGTACTCTTGTGTCCTCAAGAAAGTGCTATTACTTAAACCCATTTTAATTAAAGTAAATAAATTATTAAAAAATAAATAAATAAATGTGGATTGAAAGTTTCATGTGCCTGTTATTTCACCGGAAACCAGCATTAATGATTTGCGACAGAAATAGGTATGTTAGAAATTCCTCGGACGAGATATATCACAATGAACTCTTTTGTATTTTTATAACGCCGTACAATCCCCACAGCATCATCTAGCCCCAAGCTAAGCTGAGCTTGTATAATGGGTACTAGATAACTGATATACACACATCAACATTGTCTAGGGATATTCAACATTATGTTGATTTTTACAAAAACTGAAAATAATATCTTTAGAAAACTAGGTATGGCAAGAATCTTTATTTTGTGTTGTGTATTAATAATAATAAAAGCCTATTAATAATAAAAAATATTAAAAAAAATAATTAAAAGAAATTATTTTCAGTTTTTGTAAAAATCAACAAAATGTTTAATATCCCTAAACAATGTTGATGTGTGTACATACAATACAATAGATACTTACCTAGATATTTTGATTATTATATTTTTTATTTAGGTAATCCAACAAATATTACTACAAACATTATATTATAAAAATTATACTTAAAATAAGGTCAAAAGAGGATTACACAGGTTATAGTGATATTAGATGTAGGTAAATTGAACATTGTGCTCGACATTAGGTAGGTATTTAACCTTAGATAAAGATAGATAGATAAATCATTTATTTGTATCTTCAAAACACACGTACATTTTAAAGTGAAAAACGGCAAACCATACAGTTTCTTAACACTAACATAAATCAGGTAGGAATGTATTTGCCCTAAACATTGACCTCGTAAAAACAATTAATTAGGTATCAAACTCAGCTCAACTCTCTAAGCTTTACAGGTAATTTACACATAGAAAATACCCCGAGCACGCGGAACAAATATTTGCAGATCGTACAAATTTTTTCAAGGCGGGAATCACACAAACTTCTGCGTCGCGCGGACCATTGCCCACCGCGCCCATGATGCTCTTTAACCTATAATTGTTTCTAGCTTTTACGCAAACCAAAACCGTCGTATCCGAGCTGGTGCGACTGGACGGAACATAGGAGGCACCGTCGTCGGCGTCGCCAGTCGGCTCAACCATCCCTCCTACAGGCAGAACCAATATGACAGTGACATCGCCATCATTCGTACAGCGAACCGTTTTGAATTTGGCCCCGCTATCAATACTGTACCCATTGTCCCACAAGGGTTCGAATTACCCGATAACTTGCCCGTAACCCTCGCTGGATGGGGGAGCACTTTTGTGAGTTTTTTGACCTTACAAATATCTTATTTTTTAAAGTTTTTTCTATTCTAGAATAGGTACTACTGGACACTAGACTAACAAAACACTTTGAAATCATTATTCATTATTCATTTATTGATTGCTAACATGTACATAGTTATCATAGCTTAGTTCTAAGGTAGCTTAGAATCAGGCTATAAAAATATGCTTTAAGCAGAAAACGACACGAATTGCTGCGATGCAATTTTGTGCGGTAAGGCGTCTCTCTTATAACCACTACTTCGACCATTCTTATGACCATTACTTCGTCATCAAGTGTGAGCGATGTGAAACATATCGCAAGTACTTGCGATGCGTCGTGTGAGCTCGTAGTTTTTTACGATGCGACGTCGCATTGCAGTTTTGTGTAAAAAACCTAACTTTGTGCGGTAAGGCGTCTTCCTTCCATTACTTGGGAGACCATTGCTTCGTCATCAAGTGTGACGCAAGTTCTTGTGATGCGTCGTGACTCGTGTGTCGTGTGAGCTCGTAGATAGATAGAAAATACTTTATTGCACAACATAAATTATGCTTACAAAGGCGAACTTAATGCTAGACAGCATTATCTACCAGTTAACCTGTGGGTAGCGAAAATACATAATATGTAGGTAATTGATAGATTCAGGTGTTACTTTGCGGAAGTCCATTACAAGATAAACACGAAAAATCTCTAGTACTACTCCACTTAACCTTTTTTTGGCTCCAGCGCTCGGCGGAGCTACACGTCTGCCGGAGAACAAGTCGATGGTCCTGATGATGTCCCGTGGAGGGATGAAACACGTGTCATATTTTTCTTTTGAAGTTAACTGTGTGACTTCATTGGTTAAAAGGTTAAGCGGAGTAGTCCAACATCCCCCTTCACTTGTTATTTAATTCAGGTCCATTCATCATCATCATCATGACAGCCTTTTAATGTTCCCACTGCTGGGACACTGGCCTACTCTCAGGCGAGAGTGATTGGGTCTTAATAAACCACGCGGACCCAATGCGGATTGGTGGTTGGCACATGTCTTTCGAATTTTTAGTTCTTGGACATGCCGGTTTCCTCACGATGTTTTCCTTCACCGTATGAGAGCACTCACATTGCGCACATACATTTTTCGAACAGAAAAATACATTGGTTCACGACCGGGTTTGAACCCACGACCTTAGGATCGGAAGGCGGGGTCACTACCACTAGATCACCGGTGCCCCATTCATCGGTCCATTCATGGTTGCCTGGTATAGATCGCTTTTAGCGATAAGGCCAGGTCAAGCGGGGTAGTCCAACATCCCCCTTCACTTGTTATTTCATTCAGGTCCATTCATGGTTGCCTGGTGTAGTCGCTTTTAGCGATAAGGCCGCCCTTTGTATTACCTTAAGTGTACATTTGTCTTTTTTTTTTATTTTTGTTAGTATTTATTTTGTGTTGATCAATAAAGTGTTATCTATTTATCTATCTACTAGATATTTTTCGTCTGTTTTTATGTTGGTAGTATATTTTTATGATGCGACGTCGCATCGCAGTTTTGTGTACAAAACCTAAAGCGTAACCATCGTTTTCCAGTTCGGAGGCCCTATGTCTTCTGTTCTCCGCCACGCTGTGGTATATTCCATCAACCACGCTGAATGCAGCGCTCGCTACCAGAAGCATCCACAGCGTCCTCGCAACGTCTCCACGAACATGATATGTGACGGGATCCTCGACGTTGGCGGCATGAACGCTTGTCAGGTACTTACAAGTTCATAGTATTTATTAAAAAAGAAAAAATTCACTGTATGCGGAAATTATAAAAATCAGGTCTTTTTTTTTTTTTTTTACCTCTAAAGTGGCAACCAAGCGTAAGGCCCACTTGATGGTCAGCGGTTACCGTAGCCTATGTACGCATGCAACATCATAGATATCACTTGCGTGTTACCACCCTGAGACGTTAGATGGAAAGTCTCATGTGCCTGTAATTTCACCGGAAACCATACCCTTCAAACCGGAACACAGCAATGCGAGCATTACTGCTTGGCGGCAGAAATAGGTATGGTGGTAGTCCTTCCCCGGACGAGCTCGATCACAAAGAACTCTACTACTCTCAGGTTCACTTATAGAGAAAAATTTATGCATAATTAATTATAAAATAAATAGCAAATTACAAATTACAAATGAGAAGAGTAAACACATAATCAGTAACTATTTAACACAAATACAATAATCAAAAATAATATAAATTTAAATTCAAATGCTTTAGTCATATTATAAATTAATAATAAATTGCAAATAAAAATGTCCAAATCAAATAAATACATAATTTTGGTGAGATCAACAAAAGCACGAGTTTCACACACTTCGTTAGTAGTTTAAAGTTCTACGACAGTGTAGAGACACTTCTGCAGAAGAAATGACCATATACAAATGAATATTTTCTGAAGCGCTCATGGCATAGAATAAGAATAAGAATAGGAATTTGTTTATTTGACGCACACAATTAGGAGTTTTCGTCTCAAGTTATTAAAAAAAAAGTTGTCAGTTGTTGAGCTACCGCCATCTTTAGATGGCGGCAACTGGCGAGCCCATGAGAATGTAAGCGCTACGTTTGGCGAGCTATGGTGTATGTGTAGGGAATTCAACATTGGTTGCTCCTGCTGTCACTCTCTGTCATACCTCTGGCTGGTGTCAAAGTCATAGTACGTACTACGTAGTACATTAACTTCGGTCGTAATGGAGTTCAATTATTTTGCCTCAAGCAGGACATGACCCACAACTATCCGCTTGACACGAGACGAAACAAAAACGGAGTTACACACTTTTTTCTTGTTTTAATAACCTTTCCCAGTATGGCAGTAGAGCAGATAGCGCCATCTGTCAAAGCAATCGGAACTACTTTTTTTTTTAAATCTCGAATCGAATATCTCTTAGGAGAGCAGTACAGTAAAAAGGCAAGAAAAAAAGGTCAAAAACAAGAACAGATAAATTTATTATTAATTAATATATTTATTTATTAATGAATTATTTATATTTATTTTCACGGCGAAGATGGAGGGACGAAATTGACTCTTACCTGAAGGACTGGTCCACAGTAGCCCAAAACCGTGATGATTGGAGAGAAGGAAGGGAGGCCTTTGCCCTGCAGTGGGACACTACAGGCTCATAATAATAATAATAATAATAATTTATTTATTAATTTAGACGACCGATGTGACGCGGCGGGCGAAGTCCGATTGCGACGCGAAGGTTGCGGGTTCGATTCCCGCCTCGGGTCAAATGTTTGTAGAATCTATATATATTTAATCCGGGTGGCCTGGGTATTTTCTATATACTCGTATAGTAAAAAAATATCTTTAGATATAAATTATATATTGTATCGTATTAAGTATATAATATATATCAGTCATACCCTGTGAAATACCCTGTGTAAGTGTATTTCATTATTTGTGCGTGCGTAAGACGTCCATGACGTCACTCTAATGGTACGGCGCTTTTATTTATTTATTTTTTGCCGGAATTCAGAACGCAATTTTTGTGGCTGTTTCCAGGGTGACTTTGGTGGTCCTGTCTACTACGGAAGTGCTCTGATCGGCATCAAGTCCTGGGGAGAAGGTTGCGCCAACAGCCATTACCCTGGTGTCGGCACTAAGGTTTCTGCTTTCACGAGCTGGATCGTCGAAAATGGACAATAAACTAAACATCTTTGTGATTCAAATTACTACTACATTATGGATTGTAATTGTTCGGAAAAAATCGCGTTGTTTATTTTGCAAGTAAAATAAATTAATTCATGACATGTTTGTTGATTTAATTTGTTGAGTTGATTGGAAGACCGATGTGGCGCAGCGGGCGCAGGTCCACCTGCGACGCGGAGGTTGCGGGGTCGATTCCCGCTTCGGGTCAAATGTTTGTACGATCTACAAATATTTGTTACGGGTGTTCTAGGTATCTTCTATATATAATAAAAAATGCTCAATACTCAATACTCAATATTTTTATTGTCATCACATTGGTAGGTATAGTTCTCACAACGGATCTCGGCCGTAGTGAAATTAGCCGTTTCGATGCGCAATGGAGCTTTTTCAAACTAAATTGTCTTTGCGCATCACAAACGGCCTAACTTCACGGAAGCCTAGATCCGCTGTGCGAACTATACATGGGGTGAAAATACAAATCGTGGATCACAATGTGCGCCCATTAGGGCATAACAATAGGTGAAGGCAGACCGAGGTTTATTAAGGTAGGTAAATAGAAGGTAAGAAGTAGGTACGAGTAGGTATGAGAGGTAGGTAAGGTAAGTAAGTATTTTATGAAACAATTTTATTTGATTTTATTTTTAAATATCTATCTATGTATCGATCCGTCATCTAGTACCCATAATACAGCTCTGTTTAACAGCAGCTTACCTTGGGGCTAGATGATGCTGTGTGGATTGACCAGCATTATTATTATTATTATTAATTTAAAAAAATGTAATGGCAACAAGACAAAACAAACTGTACCGCTTTTTAGCTCGACTTGGCGGGGGCACTGCCCCCAGATAAGACAGTGCCAAATGCCAATTAGTTATAATTAGATAAGTACTCACTTATTTTTATTGTGAGTTTTTTTTTAAATACCCAAGTACCTATTAATAGCACTTCGTGGCAGCATGTAGAGTAGACTCTGGTGCCATTTATTGCTGATAGCGTATTTACTTCCAATGTCAAATGCACTGTACCGGATTAGGATAATATTATCTAAGTCTAGTATTTAAAATGTCTCCATATTTTAATCTTTTAACACCGATAATGATATTCAAACCTATATCCTGACAATGAGCTTTAGTAGATTATGACTGGAATTAATGATAAGTAAATACTCTTTATACATAATAAATAAAATAATAAATAATGCTGGACGATCCACACAGCATCATCTAGCACCAAGGTAAGCTGCTGTTAAACAGAGCTGTATTATGGGTACTAGATGTCTGATATATATTTAATACAATACAATACATAGATAGATATTTTTTTATTATATATAGAAAATACACAGAACACGTACAGTTTGCTAAAGCACCGCTAAGTTTATTACAAAGTATTTGAATTCCAATTACGGTGTTGCACAATCGGCATTATGATTTACGTTTACGTTTTGACACTCTTAGCTGGTGAGTTAAACCTTTTATTTTGGACACTCTTAGCTGGTGAGTTAAACCTTTTATTTTGGACACTCTTAGCTGGTGAGTTAAACCTTTTATTTTGGACACTCTTAGCTGGTGAGTTAAACCTTTTATTTTGGACACTCTTAGCTGGTGAGTTAAACCGTTTACGTTTGGACACTCTTAGCTGGTGAGTTAAACCGTTTACGTTTGGACAATCTTAGCTGGTGAGTTAAACCGTTTACGTTTGGACACTCTTAGCTGGTGAGTTAAACCGTTTACGTTTGGACAATCTTAGCTGGTGAGTTAAACCGTTTACGTTTGGACAATCTTAGCTGGTGAGTTAAACCGTTTACGTTTGGACAATCTTAGCTGGTGAGTTAAACCGTTTACGTTTGGACAATCTTAGCTGGTGAGTTAAACCGTTTACGTTTGGACAATCTTAGCTGGTGAGTTAAACCGTTTACGTTTGGACAATCTTAGCTGGTGAGTTAAACCTTTTATTTTATGTTTCTTCTTTCTTTTATTATTTCTGCCACCAAGCAGTAATGCTCGCATTTCTGTGTTCCGGTGTGAAGGGTATGGTTTCCGGTGAAATTACTGGCACATGAGGCTTTCGATCTTAGCCTCAAGGAGGCAACCCGCGAGTGATATCTCTGGTATTGCAAGCGTCCATAGGCTGCGGTAGCCGCTTACCATATTGTGGCCACTTCAGTTGTATAAAAAAAATGTTTGGAGAGAAAACAGATGGTTTGTCGGGCTCTTCGTCCTACAAATGAGACATTATCAACTGACGGTATACCCACGAAAAACGGGTAACTATCATTTGATCCCACGTATTAAACCCATCAAATCTTCTACGCTCACCTTTTGCTGTGCATCACCGAACCACTCATCACCAGGCCTTTTCGTTCGTTCGTATGAGTCAGTGGCCAACTCTGGTGACAGAGTTTCTAGTCCGCCCGAAGGCCCATGTCATGACCTAACAACTTTGAAAAAGCCGGGACCGACTGCTTAACGTGCCGAAAGCTCCCGTGCTCCGAAGCACGGGAGCGCTCAGTTGAAATTGCCACTGGCGGTCACCTCTGTCAATTTGTATAAAGTTTTGGTAGTTCAATTAACGCACTAAAGAGACGCTGTTCAAATCTTTTATATTATTATTTTGTTATCGCTAATCCATAATGGAACGCTATTTTTGTGTCCTAGGATGAGGGCGCTCTCACTGCAACTCAGTTTTATTAACTTTTGCAGTTGACAACGTTCACACTTAGTTTATGGTATACCTTGTTTTGTTCCTAACCACTCGCGTGCTCATCATCCCCACCACCTGGTGCCATTATGTCCACTAAGTACCTATACCTTTATTTTTTGTCGTCCTGGGTGCGCCCCTGCGTCACACTTATGGGTTTTACCAAGAATCACACTTGTCGACTCTGTGGCTTATTTGCCACAAATTTACCAGTGTATTCGTTTGATTGTCACTTAGCAACGTAAGAACACAAAATTTGGAAAGAAATGGTGACTCTGACTAAATTACCAACCAACATTACCCCTCTATTTCAATTACTTACACTTGTGCTAATTAAACAAGTGAAATTAGATAAACTGCCACCAAACTTACGCAAAAAAACTCAAAACACACGAGAAAAATAATTAAAATCCGAACTATCGATCCGAATATCCGATAATCCGATTAAAATCCGATCCGAGGACCCATGTCGTTTTGACAAGATAGCCAAAGACAACCCCCCAAAAGTAATTTAAAGTAACAGTATTCGGTTTAGACATTAACATTACGGAAAGTCTTTGGAAGCTGTTGAGCTTAAGCTCTACCTGTATAAGTGTGCGCGCGCTGTCTAAAGTATTCGCAATAACCGACGCCAATACTATCAACCACCGAGAGCACCGGTGGTCTAGTGGTAGTGACCCCGCCTTCCGATCCTAAGATCGTGGGTTCAAACCCGGTTATGTGCGCAAAGCCAGTGCTCTCATACGGTGAAGTTAGGAAACCGGCATGTCCAAGAACTAAAAATTCAAAAGACATGTGCCATCTCGCAATCCGCATTGGGTCCGCGTGGTGGATTAAGACTTAATAACTCTCGCCCGAGAGTAGGCCAGTGTCCCAACAGAGGGATCATTAGAAGGCTGTCATGATGATGATGATACTATCAAACATCATCAAACCTAACCTGAAGTCAGTAAATCTTTGTACGCTGTACGCAGTGTGTACGCTTTTTTGACAAAGTTCCAAGTGATATGCACATTCACTTGTTTTTTTTCCAGCTGTAGTGAGCAGTGGTAGTTGTGCTCGTATCGTCGGCGGCGACCCGACTTCTATCGAGCAATACCCAAGCATAGTACAGGTGGAATTCCGTAATGGAATACTTTGGAGCCAAAACTGCGCCGCTAACATTCTCAACCCATGGTACATAGTGTCGGCTGCGCATTGCTTTGATGGCCTGTAAGTGTAACTACAATAATTATTTTTTGGAAAAAAACTATACAGACTTCAAGAATATGTTTATTTATGTTTTTTTTTGCTTTGGTAACGTACATGTGAATGGATTTTTCTTTTCGAACAATTTATGTGCGCAATGCCAGTACTCTCAGACGGTGATGGAAAACATTGTGAGGAAATCGGCATGTCCAAGAAGTAATTTCAGACTTAACAACAAGTGACAAGACAATCAAGGCGCCCACCTGATGTTAAGCACCACGCCTGACTATTACAGATGCAGTGCCACCCAAAGCTTAAAGTTTTTAAGTATTTGCGTCGCCCTGCACTGCGCTTATCACCCCGAGACATTGTTGTTAAGTCTCTTTCGCCCAGTAATTTCACTTGCAACAATGCCCTTTCAACCTAAACACAGTGCAGCTTGCACACTACTGCTTGGAGGTAGAATATCTGACACTGCGGTGGTACCACCAAGACGGACTCTTGCTGAAGAGTCTTACCACCAGGTAAACTCCTCCAGTTGTTATATTGAATAATACATTATTTTTCCAGCTTCTTCTCAATCCAGAGTCGTCGTATCCGTGCTGGTAGCTCTGAACGCAACAGAGGAGGCACCATCGTCAGCTGCCGACGCCGGCTCAACCACCCTTCATACGGACGAAGTGGAATGGACGGAGACATATCCTTAATTCGGATGGAAAGAGCACTGACGTTCAGCCCCAGCATCGCGGCGATTAGCATCGTGGAACAAGGAGTCCAGTTACCTGATAACTTGCCTGTGGTCCACGCTGGATGGGGTACCACTAGGGTAAGGTTTTTTTGACTTTACTAGCATACCACACTACTCTATATAGCTTAGTCCTAAACCCACGCAAGCGAGGTAAGTAAGTAAACTTGTATGAGTCAGTGGCCAAGTTTATTAAGTCACTTAAGTCACCACTAGTGAAAGATATTTGACTTTTAAACTAGCACTAGTCTATTGAATGCGTGTTGCCAGTGATGACTTGTGGCAATCAGCCGTGGTCGCTAACTATTGGCAAGCTTAATGTAGCTTAAGAAAGATCGGCTATCGGCATCAGCATATTAACGATGATCGTTTTTTTCAGTCTGGAGGTCAAATGTCCGCCATTCTCCGCCATGTGGAGGTCTTTACTATCAACCACCATGAATGCGCAGCTCGATACCAAGCTCGCCCGCCGCGTCCGACCCCCGTCACCGAAAACATGATTTGCGCAGGCATCCTCAACGTCGGAGGCAAGGACGCTTGTCAGGTATGTAATTTAAGGCTATTTTTTTGCTATTTCCACAAACGGCTTCAAGCGAAATTGACTTGTGTAGTTAAAGTATGTTTTTTTTTATACAACTGAAGTGGCAACCAAGCGTACGGCTCACAAGATAGTAAGCGGTTACCGCAGCCTATGGACACTTGCAATACCAGAGGTATCACTTGCGGGTTGCCACCTTGAGGCTAAGATCGAAAGCCTCATGTGCCAGTAATTTCACCGGAAACCATACCCTTCACACCGGAACACAGCAATGCGAGCATTACTACTTTGCGGCAGAAATAGGTATGGTGGTAGTCCTTCCCCGGACGAGTTTTATCACAGAGAACTCTACTATTCTTACAATGAGTCTGACCTAATAAAAGTAAATTTGGAATTTGATCAAACGTTGTCGGGTCAGTACTGACTTCAATTCCCGCGTTCTGATCCTCTGTAAACAGAGAAAGTCAGGTCATAATCATAATCATAAATATTTATTTGCATGAATGTAGGTGTTACAATTTTTCAGTCCTATACATTCTACCATCAAACTGGTGTGCAAATGTCAACATGTCTTTCGAATTTTTAGTTCTTGAACATACCGGTTTCCTCACAATGTTTTTCACTGTAGTCCTTCACTGTATGAAAGCACTGGCATTTGCGAAAATCCATTGGTGCTCGACCGGGTTTGAACCCACGACTCTAGGATCGGCAAGCGGGGTCACTACCACCGGTGCTCCTATACTATAGTGTAGAGATATTTAATTCATTGATTTGGATCAATCTATCGATCGTTTGTAATGGTCAACGGTTTCATATGTATTTTGTATATATGTAACTAACTGACCCGCCCCGGCTTCGCACGGGTGTTCGCACCTTCCTCTTGATTTACTCATATTGATGAAAACTGCATTAAAATCCGTTGCGTAGATTAAAAAATCTAAGCGTACATACAGCGTGAAGTAGCTGGCTATGTTGTTCCTAACAGATCAACGAAGTTAAGCACTGTTCCGCGTACTCACCATTTGGATGGGTGACCGCAGTGGCAATTTTAACTGAGCGCTCCCGTGTTTCGGAGGGCACGTCAAGCAGTCGATCTCAGCTTTTTCAAATTTGTTAGGCCATGGCAGAGGCCTTCGGGCGGCCTAGAAACTCTGTCACCAGCGTTGGCCACTTACTCGTACGAACTTATGTCAATGGCGGGAAGCGACCTCATAAACTTGGTAAAAATAAATAGTAATTAAATCTGGTGCACTACGGCGTAGCAAGTAGCTTAGCAACTACGGCGTAGCAAGTAGCTTATCAACTACGGCGTAGCCACTACGTAGCTATTAGAAAGCGTTCATACGTAGACAGACGGCGGCGAGGAGCAACTTTATTTTATAATATGTAAGATTATGTACTGAGAGTGTGGTCTCATATTTATTTTATTTTTTATATTTAATTAAATAAATAATAAATAATGCTGGACAATCCACACAGCATCATCTAGCCCCTAGCTAAGCAGAGCTTGTGCTATGGGCACTAGATGACTGATGTACAGAGTATTTTATTATGAGTGCTTAATATTCAAGGAGTATGTTCCACACACAAAAAACACATGTACCTCATTTTTTTCTAACTTTTTGTCCGACAAATTTCAAGTAAAGAGATTATGTTTTTCTGGTCAATTATTACTTGTACTTGGTGGAAATCGAAAAGAAAGCACGCGGCGTGACCGTGCTTTGACCACGAGCGGGTTAATGGCGCGGTTCATTGACGTCCGGTCAATAATAACCCGCTCGTCAATGACCTGCGCGATACAATTGACCCCGATAGCGGTTATGGGGGGGCCCCATAACCGTTACGGGGCGAAAGTACTCGAGTATTTTATTATTATGCAATTTCCAACAATGATAAATTGACCAGAAAAATGTAATCGATACACTCTAGATTTTTAGACAAAATAGTAAAAAAAATGTACATGTATTTTTTTGTGATAAAAAAAACCTCTGTACTTAATACATTACAATATACATAGATACATATTTTACATAGAAAATAACCAGAAAAAAATTTGCAGATCGTACAAACATTTGTCACGAGGCGGGAATCGAAACCGCAACGCCTGCGTCGCATGCGGACCTTTGCCTGCATCATCGGTCGTCGTTTTTAATGTAGCTATTCTATTTGGTTTGTTCCAGGGTGACTCAGGTGGCCCTCTGTACTACAGTGACTACCTGGTTGGCATCGTATCGTGGGGAGACGGCTGCGCCCACCCTATTTACCCTGGAGTGAGCGCCAAAATATCTTCCTACACCGATTGGATCGTTGCAAATGCTGTGTAAATTCTACCATAATTTTAGTGAATTTCAAATAATAAATAAATAAGTAAAATATTATCATCAGTTCTGTTTTTGTGGTCTGGGTGTTTTTATGGGAGTCATAAGTAAATTCTAATTTCGAAATCGAAAATTCTAAGCGCACGACGCTTTTGCGAAAAGTTACGTTGTTTAGAAGTTACGCTAGGTTGATTATGGAAATTCGAATGCCGTTGTGTATTCTATATTATGTGGTACGCTTGGGTACACTAGATCGATAGTAAAAAACTAATGACTATTTTATCAGTTCTCTGGTTCTCCATTGTACAAGCTAAATGAATGAAATTCTTTATTATACAGAGAAAATAAAACTTAAAATCAACAATTAACAAATAAAGTAAAACGGTCTTTTCATATGAGCGATTTCTTCAGACAACCTTTTGATGGAGGGAACTTTTATACACTTGAACAACGGTTGGTGGTGCAATAATATGAATATAAATTCTTTTCATCATCATGACAGCCTTATAATGTTTTTTTTTTTTTTTTTTCAACTGAAGTGGCAGCCAAGCGTACGGCCCACAAGATGGTAAGCGGTTACCGCAGCCTATGGACGCTTGCAATACCAGAGGTATCACTCGCGGGTTGCCACCTTGAGGCTAAGATCGAAAGCCTCATGTGCCAGTAATTTCACCGGAAACCATACCCTTCACACCGGAACACAGCATTGCGAGCATTACTGCTTGGCGGCAGAAATAGGTATGATGGTAGTCCTTCCCCGGACGAGCTCTATCACAAAGAACTCTACTACTCTTAAGTTGTTCCCACTGCTGGGACACTGGCCTACTCTCAGGCGAGAGTGATTGGGTCTTAAATCCACCACGCGGACCCGATGCGGATTGGTGGATGGCACATGTCTTTCGAATTTTTAGTTCTTGGACATGCCGGTTTCCTCACGATGTTTTCCTTCACCGTATGAGAGCACTGGCATTGCGCACATACATTTTTCGAACAGAAAAATCCATTGGTATACGACCGGGTTTGAACGCACGACCTTAGGATCGGAAGGCGGGGTCACTAACACTAGACCACCGGTGCTCTTATATAATTTTTTTTATAAACAAATAATACAATAACTTACATACAATTTACTTTAAATGCAATATGAAATAATGTAATAACAATTTACTTTGCTTAGTTCGGAGTTAGATGGCGCTGTAAATGTGTCCGCCAATATTTATTATATTTGTAGTAACTCTAGTAAATTCCCTAAGGTCCGCTGCGAAGGGGATTTCTGGATTTTGTTCGAAAAATCCCCTTCTGGCTAACAAAAAGAAGCGAAGGGGATTTTTGAACAAAAAGTTGGGCATACTCCAAATTCTCTGCGACGATCCATTGCGCAGAGGATTTCTGGAATAAGCCCAAGTACCCAACTCTCATCTCTGACATGTGTTCTTGAGTCGATCCGTAGCACCTTTTTTCACAACTTTAAAAAACACTGAATCCATTCAAATTGTGACCGTGCGGAACGTTGCATTACTCTGAATAAGCTAAGGCTAAGGCTAGATCCGACCAACTTTTGGAATAACTATTCCGCTGAATAAGAGATGTCATTTACAAGGAAACTGTCAATTTACTCGCGAATAATTACGATACTCGTAGAATAGCACCATATACCATACACGTTTTTATACCACTGAAGTGACAACTGGCAACCAAGCCTTGTTGGTGATGGCAAACGGTCCACTTGATGGTAAGCGGTTTCCCTAGCCTTGCAACATCAGATGTTACTTGCAGATATCACCCTGAGACGTGGTTCGCACTCATGTGCCTGTAATTTCACCGGAAACCATACTCTTCGAACTGGAACACGGCAATACGAGTATTATCTACCGTTTGGTGACAGAAATAGGTATGGTGGTAGTCCTTCCCCGGACGATCTCTATCACAAAGAACTCTTCTACTTTATTTACATTTCTATTCATTGATTTATATAATCTCATATAGAGACGTAGTGCTATAGTAATTCAAAACACATGATGTCACATAGTTAGTTATCGAAGGTGTACATAATATCGCTATAATTACGATAGCTACCGGATTTTATGTCTCAAAACTTGAATTACGATAGCATTTATCACTAGCATCTGCCTATGGATTCGTTTGATAAACAACCATTAAAAAACGGCTAGAGCGCTGCTGTTGTTGCAATAAAGAAATATTCTTCTTCTCTTAATACGACCGATGTGGCGCAGCGGGCGCAGGTCCGCCTGCGATGCGGAGGTTGCGGGTTCGATTCCCGCCTCGGGTCAAATATTTGTACGATCTACAAATATTTGTTCCGGGTGTTCTGGGTATTTTGTATATATAATTAAAAATATCTATCTGTGTATTGTATTGTATTGAAAATAAAATAAAAAGATTTTATTTCGGACAAAATGAATCCATAGTGTGTTAGTAACAAAATTTAAAACAATGTGTTAGTAGTAGAGAAAAATATAAACTAAGTAGGTGCTGGGTGTAGAGGCTTAAGCTCCTATGCTGAGGATGATCCAAAAAGAAACATAAGTAGAGTTCTCTTTAGATCACCCTCAACACAAGGCACTTCCATAGCGGTGATGTGTACCTGTCCGCTATGGTCTTCAGGATGCTATTGTGGCTACCCCGCGTTCTGCCGATCAGGGATACAGTTTTTTGCGAATGATGGCTTAAAAGCCATCAGTGTGGTACAGCGCAAACATCCCTGATTCACTACAAAACCGTGGCAGCCCCAACAGCATCGTAAAGATATTATTATATTGAACACGCAGGGCATCTAGCGACCTTTTGGTGTATTTGACCCACAGATTTCCCGTGTAGAAGCTCTGACAATATGCCTTAAAAAGCGTGATCTTCACCTCATCGGTACACCGGGAGAATCTGCGTGCCAACATGTTGCCTCGGACCGCTAGAGCGCTACGCTCTCTCTCAATATCGCCATCATCTTTAAGGTCGTCAGTAATTAAATGCCCCAGATATTTAAATTTAGTAGATAGTAACGCAATTAACATTCAAGCCATATAGGGTAATGAAATTAAGTATATATCAGTCATCTAGTACCCATAACACAGCTCCGTTTAACAGCAGCTTGCCTGGGGCTAGATGATGCTGTGTGGATTGTCCAGCATTATTTATTTATTTTGTCCGAACACCTTTAATTTTCATTCGTTATTTCCTGATGTTTCGGACACCATCAAAATACGTATCAAAAAGACAGATAAATACAGTTCTGGGATAAGTATTTGATCTGAATGCCATCGTAATTGTTAAATAAACAACAAACAAACGTGGTGTACACAAATAAAAATTATATAATAATTCTCAAACGATGGTAGGTACTTAGTTAGGTACCTACACAGATAGCTAGTTATCTATGCGTTTTATTAATGAGTTTAATAATCTACATATGTACCTATCTACCAATCTACCAATTATTTTAATGAAATTTTTAATAAAAAAAGTAATCTAAATCAACAAAAATAATTACTACTTAGGTTACGTGTATTCTATTTTTAGTGTTTCGGCACAGATTAAAAAGTAAATTTTGATCCAATTATTTAAAACTACAGAATACTACAGAATATCTGGTAATGCCATGCCTTAGATTTTTTTTTTATATACTGGACAAATCGACACAGCATCATCTAGCCCCAAGCCAAGCAGAGCTATCTTGGGGCAGATGACTGATATACTTCATACAATTCAATATACATAGTACATAATAAAATAAAATAAAATATATATTATTTAATTTTATTTTATTTTATATGCATATAAAATACCCAGAACACCCGGAAGAAATATTTGCAGATCGTACAAATATTTGTTCCAAGGCGGGAATCAAACCAACAACCTCCTGCGTCGCAAGCGAACCTTTGCACATTCAAGTTATTACCCATTTCGGTATCTAGAGTTATAAAAATTATTAGATTATTAAAACCTAAGAAATCAAATGACTACTGGTTCGTCACACCAAGTCTAATAAAAAAACTAGAAGTGGAGATAGCAACACCAATGACGACTATTATCAATAATTGTATAAAAAGGGGCCTTTTCCCAGACGAAATGAAAGTTGCTAAGGTAGTGCCACTGCATAAAAAGGGAAAAACTTCTATTTGTAATAATTACCGGCCAGTCTCTATCTTACCAAGTCTCAGTAAAATTTTTGAAAAATACTTGGCAGAGGAACTGATAGATTTTTTAATTGGTCAAAACACATTATGTAACAGACAATTTGGTTTTCAGAAAACCAAATCCACAAAACATGCTGTATTACGACTAATTGAAGACGTGTATTCTGGTTTGGAGAAATCACAGAAGACTTATGGTATTTTTTGTGATTTGTCCAAGGCTTTCGATTGTGTTTCTCACGAGATACTTTTAGGTAAGCTACAACACTACGGTGTAGTCGGGCCAGAATTACTGATATTTACGTCTTATCTTATGAATAGATACCAAGCAACTGAAATTAATGGATGTCGCTCTACCAAATGTAAAATAAATCTAGGTGTGCCTCAAGGGTCAATTCTTGGACCTCTACTTTTTTTAACTTATATTAATGATGTTTCTGTTGTTTTAAAAAATGTGGACGTCATCTTGTTTGCAGACGATACAAGCTTAGTTATTAAGGACAAAACTAGCGAAAACGCTAGTTGCAAAATATTAGATTCGATAAATAACATAAAGGCTTGGTTTTCAACAAACAATATGCTATTAAATGTAGATAAAACTAACATCATCCAGTTTTCACTTGGCACTAGATCAAATGATATTTCTAAATGCATGCAAAAAACACTGCATGATCTAAACATGTCTTTGAGTAGCAGCGTAAAATTTTTAGGAGTGTGGCTAGACACTAAATTGACATGGGCCGTACAACTTGAGGTACTGACCAAAAAGTTATGCTCAGCCACTTATGCTGTCAAAAAAATCAAGGAGATAGGCGGAGAAAAGGCAGCACGAGATGTCTATTTTGCTTATTTCCACTCGCTTATGAGTTATGGCATATTGTTTTGGGGAACAGCAGCAGATGCTAATAGAGTCTTTATTCTACAGAAACGAGCAATACGGTACATACTAGGATTAGGTTACTTGGAATCCTGTAGAAATAAGTTTAAGGAACTGGGCATTATGACTATGATTGGCGAATTTATCTACCAAAATATTTTACATGTTAGGGATAACTTAAGAAATATAAAAACAATGAAAGATGTACATAATTACAACACTAGACATAAAAATCGCCTTGTAGTACCGAAGACAAGACTGGCGAAGGTGTATAAAAGTTATTTTTGTACGTCGATAAAACTCTATAATAAAATACCTAAAAGCGTAATGCAAATGCCAGATAATGACTTTCCATTGTATATAAAAAGACATTTAATTGCTAAAAGTTTTTATAGATTGGACGAAGCTTTTGCTGATAAAGAACTTTTTACTGATGACCATGCTATTTGTTAAATTGTAACTTATTTTCTACATTTTTGACGATGCTATTGCAGATACTACTTCTGAATTTGTTTGTTTGTTTATGTTAGTGACATTTTAATTTGTATTTTACATATTGTATTTTTAAGACAATTTAATCATAATAATGTTTGTAATTTATGACGATCCAAGAACATGTAATTTGTCAAAGGAAATAAAAATTGAATTGAATTGAATTTGCCCACTGCGCCACATTGGTCGTCCGTAAGGGATGAATAAATAAATAAATAAATAAATAATGCTGGACAATCCACACAGCATCATCTAGCCCCAAGATAAGCTACTGTTAAAACAGAGCTGTGTTATGGTACTAGATGACTGATATATACTTAATACATAACAATACATAATAGATAGATATTTTTTATTATATATAGAAAATACCCAGAACACCCGGAACAAATATTTGTAGATCGTACAAACATTTGACCCGAGGCGGGAATCGAACCCGCAACCTCCGCGTCGCAGGCGGACCTGCGTCCGCTGCGCCACATCGGTCGTCAAACGTCAAAAAAATGAATGACGTCATCAATCTTGCTTATGTTTTTGCTTATAATATTACCTATAATGGTTAACTTCGTCGTCTTATCTTACTAATTATCTACACGAGTATTATTATCCAAAAGTTTGGAATTAAAAGCTTATCAAGTCAAGGACCACCTTGGTGGCGCGGCAGGCTGCTTGGCTGGAGCGCAAGAACTGTGGGTTCGATTCCCGCTGCCTAAAACACTGCACTGCACGATTTCAGATAGTTTTATAGGGTCAGGTGTGGGGTCTAGCATTCATTCGTTTTGTAAATGCTCTTTGATTTTTAGGTAGCTATACAAAGTGATATCCTATATTCTACAATTCCTATATGTTATATTATTTTCAACACACTTGCTTATAAAGTGGCTCTATGGTCATCGCAATTAGGCACAGAATGACACCCATAATCAAACTATGACTTTTTCATTGCTATAACTTACTAGTGAGTTATAGATTTTTTTTTGTTATTTTATTATGAGTTTTTTTGTTATTTTATTCACAAGTGTGTTGAAAAACGTCGTATGATACACGTGTGTATTGATGATTACCGTCCTCGGCTATCTTAAGACCTCAATGGCGCCTCAGCGGTAATCACCAATGTTACACACTAGTACCATAATGTACTATTATGTATTATGTATTCTATATTCTATACGAGCTGACTCGCGCGGCACGGTTTTTCAGTTTTTATTATATACAGGAACAGTAAATTTTTTCGTGATAAAAAGTAAGTAAGTATGTGTTATCCAGGACTTAATCCATCTACATTACAAGCTTCCACTTTTATAATTTTAGCAGGATTCTATGAATATATTCAAATATTATTAATAAAATATTTTATAGAATCTTAGAATAACAACACGTACTTACAGAAAAAAGTATATAATTATAGGAAATATGGATGACCTCGGTGGCGCGCAAATGGCCGGTTAAGAAGCGTGAGATTGCAAAAATATCCGCCAAATTTATAAGTTCTTTATTAAATATTTTTTTCATTCCATCTTTTCGAAAAGAACGAATTAGTTTTCTATAAGTGCACCCAAAGGTGGTGTTTTCTATAAAAAAACTTTTAGTTGGCAGCAATGAGTTTTAATCCTCTTTATAAGTGCGCCGCAATTATCTTTGCCGCGCACTTTTTGAATTTGGAATATCCTAGTGTTCAGCGCCAAAGAAATCGAACGCAAATATTGTTTGAATAAAGACTGGCTAGTATGACGGCCAATAAAGCCGCGCCGACTAGGTAAATAAAAAAAAGCAAATCAAATTAAAAACTATTTATTTTGCCTAAATGACATTTAATTTTATACCATTTATTTATATGTAACTTGTATTGCAATGTATTATGGATATTATCTGAAATAAATGAGTTAATTACTTAATTAAAAAACGGGCGAACTTCAGCCTGCGTTTTCGTCAAATTTCACGGATTGGCGCCTTTTATTTTCTCACTCGTAATTTAATAAAAGTAGAGTGTATAACTCGGGCGCAAAATATATTTTTGGCTCGGACGACGTACTTTAAATCCCTCGCTACGTTCAGGATTCTACTAAAGTACTGATAAGTTTTGTATTGGAATAATAAAATAGTGTCTGGATTACAAACTTGCTAATAGATACCGTTCTAAATATCTCTCTAGGGTCTACTCTTGCGGTCCAAAGCGATATATTGTGACAGTTTTTGTGGTTGAGCTGAATTAATGCATAAAGGTAAACGGCTGTACACTCTCACCGATGCAGACCGAGACAGGGCGAGCGCGAGAGTGTACATACTGTACATGGCTCGCCCGCCTCGGCCTGTCTCGGTGTTCCTCGCCAGCTCTCGTCTCCGCCCCGGGTCGGTTTTTTGTACCGAGTCAAAGGGTCTCGCGCCGCCTCGCGAGATTGTACTTTGTCCTCGTCTCTACCGAGACCTCTCGGGCGAGGCATAGTGAGTGCTCTCGAGCGGGAGTGTACATCCACCATTCGATATGATTATCTGTATATAACTTCTGTGGTATCTGGCTCTGACATGCATTAATTCGTTTTGTTAATCGCGTTAACAATCTACCTTTACTGGTTATGTACTTAAAATCTTTTAATTCATAATTAATCCACATTCAGTAATCTTGGATTACCATTAGGTGCATAAGAGATTTTATAGGATAATTATAAATAATTTGTTAGATTACTTGAATTTAATGATAAGAAATAAGTTATAAGCACCAGACCTACCGGTCAAGAGTCAGATCCACCATTGCCAGCATCATGTTTTTGGTTTGGGCTCTTTTTGTAGCAGGTGAGTTTACGGCAACTTTTATTTTTATAAAATTTTCAGAGAAATTATGCGCGACATCATAACAGGCTTCTAATATCCCATTGCTGGGATATTAGAAGGCTGTCTTACTCTCGAGCTTGAGTGATCGAGTATTAAATCTGTTGCAGACCCGATGCGGATTGGTGGATTGGTTTCCTCAGGATGTTTTCCTTGACCGTATGATGCGTTAAGCACGCAGTGCCACCCAAAGTTTTAAGTTCTGCGTGGCCCTGCATTGCGCTCATCACTTCGAGACGTTGTTAAGTCTCTCTCGCCCAGTAAATTTACTTGCCTTTCAAACCTAAACATATTAATGCTGCACACTACTGCTTGGAGGTAGAATATCTGACATTGTGGTGATACCCACTAAAATGTCCTACCACTAAGTTAACTTCATTTGGAGTCATTGACCCAGTGTAAATAAGAACAATTGATAGATTCAGGCGTTACTTTGCGGAAATCCATTACAAGATAAAAAACACACGAAAAATCTCTAGTACGGTAGTACTAGAAATTTTTCGCTTAACCTACTAGATATTTTTCGGTGTTAACTGTGTGACCTCATTGGTTAAAAGGTAAAGCAGAGTACTGGAGATTTTTTGTCTGTTTTTTATCTTGTAAATAAGGACTTTAAGGACATGGACGACACATAATCAGGGGGCAGCACATTAAAACTCGTTTTTATTCCGTTTCAGCTGCCGTCAGCAATGCTAGCGGCAGGCGCATCGTCGGTGGTGAGTTAACCACCATTGAGGAGTACCCTGAAATTGTGCAAGTAGAGTTCTCTTCGGGAAGTTTTTGGAGCCAGTCCTGTGCTGCTAACACCATCACGGAACTTCACGCGGTATCAGCTGCGCATTGCTTTGAGGGCTTGTAAGTAACTACGACTACGTACCAAATGTTTTTTTAAACCACTTAAGTGGTAACCAAGCCTAGGCCCACTTTGATGGTATAAGCGGTACCGTACCGCCTGTAGGTTGTAACATCAGAGATATCACTTAACGTTGCCTTGAGATTAGATCTATAGTCGTATGTGCCTGTAATTTCACCATACCCTTCATTCGAAGCTATTATGAAACTCCATAACTCGGTTGCAATCTGATTTCAATTAGCAACCTGTCAATAAGCAAACAAAACAATTCACACAAAATACGTTAGTTTTTGTTTGAGTAAGTTCGTATAAGTCAGTGGCCAACTCTGGTGACAGAGTTTCTAGGCCGCTCGAATGCCTCTGTCATGGCCTAACAACTTTGAAAAAGCCGGGACCGACTGCTTAACGTGCCCTCCGAAGCACGGGAGCGCTCAGTTAAAATCCAAATGATGTAACAGTGCTTAACTTTGTTGATCTGTTAAGAACAACCAGCTGCGTCACGAGAGCTCCAATTGATTTTGTTTTGTTTGTCAATTTGTTTGAATGGAACATAGTGAAATTGATTGCAACCAAAAATTAAAATCATATTCTCGCATTCACATATTATTGTCCAAACAATGCATGCTGTGTTCACTGCTTAAGAAATTACACTGTGTTTTGACTTTCCTACGTAAGTTCATATGTATCTCATGTGGAAATTTCAATTTGTAAACAAAAAAAAAAAATTGCGCGGTCTCTGGTCTTGCGTCTCTTTCTCCTTCCCTTTCTCGGTCTCGCTCGCAAACTGATGCCTATACATTGCTTAAAGCATGGAACTAATAAGTACCTACCTACTACCGAAACTCAATGAAAATTCCGATCCAATAGGTAGCAATTTCTATTTACTGCTGCCAAATTTTTGCTTTGGTCCACTTTCATAACTATTTTTCACAACTAGTTAAGAAAAGACACTTTTTACACCTTATTTCATAACCGGTTATTAAAATGGAATAAAAAGTGGCATGTCTCAACTGCGACCGAAAATAGTTAAGCAAGGAGATATATCATTCTGCTTTTACAACTAGCATACACATAAGAATCTGTACTCATTATCGTTTAACTAAAAACCTCATTGTTCAAATTATATCGAACTTATGTATGAGGAAAGCCCGACGCTACCCGGAAAGCGCGGCCTCGAGGTAAGACCGACACGGGGACAGAAGATAGTAGTGCAATAAAATAGTGCGGGAGCCAGAAGCTCAGAGAGGTCCTGAGAGTGGTTTGTTCACACGAGTCTGAGGCGGAGCGAGGGGGCAGATGGCGAGCGAAGCGAGCCGGCGACCTCCGTAGTGCAGCCAAGGACTCGTGTGCACAAACCACTCCTAGGGGCGATAGTCTGTGTTTTTTTTTTATTCTTGTTTTTTGTTAATTATGTTTCAGTATTTTGCATGTCAAATAATTGTAGCCTTAATTTGTACTTATATTGCATGTATTTTCAGACACAATTGAAAATTGTTATTGAAATAAATAAATGAAATGATATGAAATGAAAATGTCTAGAGCTTTTGGCGGGAGCGCACACGGAGTCCAAAACAGAGTACAAAGTTTCTTATATCTATGCTAGTTGTAAAAGCAGAAATATATTTCTCTTTTCTTAACTGTTTTCGGATGTCAGTTAAGACAGGCCACTTTTTATACCATTTTAATAACTGGTTATGAAATAAGGAGTAAAAAGTGTCTTTTCTTAACTAGATGTGAAAAATAGTTGTAAAAGTGGACACTTGTACTCTTGAAAACAAAGCTGAATTTGGCGCTAGGTTTGCTGTCAAAAGTATGAAATGGAATATTGCAATACTTGTCCAATACCGATCGCGTTCAAGAGTGAGGCCCAAGAAACATACATTGGTAAGACCTGTTAAAGCCTCTGGTCGTATTTGTCATTACACAAGTGCGATGCAGCTTATGCTGAGCCAGGACCATTGACTCACATTTTTATTTATAAAATAGATAGTTTAGGTAGTTTTAGGTATTAGGTACTTACCTACATATTGTAGATAATATCTTTTATATTTTCTTTTTATTTTTACTTTGTTTTTGTACCTACCTGCTTATTTTTTATCTGTATTTCTTCTATGAGTGTGTCAATGAATAATTTTTATTTCTTTCATTAGAAAAGAATTAATAAAGATGAATACACATTTTTGTTTGCAGTAATTTCCAAATTTCGAGACGTCGCCTTCGCGCTGGTGCTACTAACCGCCATGCAGCAGGCACCGTCGTCAATCTCATCCGGCGCGAGAACCATCCTTCTTACGGAAGCAATCAGGCTGATGGAGATATAGCTCTTCTTTGGCTAGCGAGTCCTCTGACCTTCAACAACCGAATTCAGCCAGTCAGCATACCCGTTCAAGGGTTCAGAGTACCCGACAACACGTCTGTTGTCCATGCTGGGTGGGGTACCATTAGGGTGAGTTTCTTTAAAGGCAGTACACACTTGGTAAAGGGTTGGGCTAGCATGTTGAGCCAAGATATTGGACACCAATTTGTCGCTGTTTACACACTTAGTCAAGAGTTGGGCCAGTATGTTGGGCCAAGATATCGGAGACCAATTTTCGCTGTTTACACATATGTTTAGTGATTATTTTGCATTGGTTTTAAATTGTAGCACCTTCATGCTTGTCCAACACCACACCGAAGAAACGATTTTTTTTTCAATTTCACTCTACTATAATAGAACAAACAGAACATTGAACCGACACTATTTGGTTTTCCGGTCAACATTGGTCGCCAGCTACCAACATGCCAAATTACAACATAATCTCTACACGCTGGCCCAATATGTTGGTCCAGCACTTTGGCCAACCCTTGGCCAAGGGTGTACGTACAGCCGGCACAAACCAAAAACTATGCTATTTTGTCTGCAAACCGCTCGCGTATTAATTTAAAAGTAACCAGCCGTTTTCGTGATAATTCTTTTTTATTTTTTTTTACAACTGAAGTGGCAACCAAGCGTACGGCCCACAAGATGGTAAGCGGTTACCGCAGCCTATGGACGCTTGCAATACCAGAAGTATCACTCGCGGGTTGCCACCTTGAGGCTAAGATCGAAAGTCTCATGTGCCAGTAATTTCACCGGAAACCATACCCTTCACACCGGAACACAGCAATACGAGCATTACTGCTTGGAGGCAGAAATAGGTATAGGTAATTCCATAAACATACAAACATCCGAACTTTCCCCTTTACTCAGTAAGGTTTATTTACTTACTAGCTGTTGCCCATGACTTCGTTCGCGTGGAACTTGGGAACCATACTTTTTTCCGGGATAAAAGACAGCTCATATTCTATTTTCGGTAATTAACATGTTTGAAATTTCGGGTTATGCACGGTGACCGGTTAATTGTAATTTCAGTCTGGAGGTCCCATGTCCTCGGTTCTTCAGCACGTGGAAATCAACACCATCAACAACCAGCTGTGCTACGATCGGTACCAGGCGCGCCCCCCGCGTCCTCTCCTCGTCACAGAAAACATGATCTGCGCGGGAATCCTTGACGTCGGTGGCAAGGACGCTTGTCAGGTATTTAAAGACAACTCTTGATTGCACAACATACAAGAAATAATTAAAAAGTTACATAGATATTACAAAGCGAAGTACAATGGGTGGCTTTATCGCTATGAGTGATTTCTTCCAAGCAACCTTAGGATGGACAAAATCTTACACGAATGAGATGGGACAGTGTCAACAATTTCTGAGTAGATTGTTAATTTTGAATACAAATCAATAAAAAATAATAAACCTACCTACATACTTAAATATTTAAATTAATATAGGTACATATAAATACTACTTCATCATGACAGCCTTCTAATGTTCCCACTGCTGGGTCACTGGCCTACTCTCGAGCGAGAGTGATTGGGTCTTAATCCACCACGCGGACCCAATGCGGATTGGTGGATGGCACATGTCTTTCGAATTTTTAGTTCTTGGACATGCCGGTTACCTCACGATGTTTTCCTTGACCGTATGAGAGCACTGGCATTGCGCACATAAATTTTTCGTAGCGAAAAACCCAATGGTTTTTCGCACGACCGGATTTGACCCCACGACCTTAGGATCGGAAGGCGGAGTCACTACCACTACACTACACGCGTTCAGTGTGTTGTCATCCTTGACGTCAGTACAAATACAACAAAAAACGCCCGCGCCCGCGTTCTGTGTGTGTTGAGCTTAATATATGCTAATATTTTGATTCCAGGGTGACTCGGGCGGTCCTCTTTACTTAAACAATCCAGAGTACGGTCGGGTCCTGGTCGGCATCGTGTCTTGGGGAGAAGGTTGCGCCCACAGTGTCTACCCTGGAGTCAGCACTAACGTCGCTTCATATACGGACTGGATTGTTAATGAGGCGTCTTAATCGCTGTAGAAACAGATAAACAAACTTTAAAATTGAATAAAATTGTCTGTTTTATCTGTATTGTTTGCTTTTTTCCCATTATCTATTCATAATAATAAAATAATAAATAATGCTGGACAATCCACACAGCTGGTTATTTTTGTTTTTATAGTGTTAACCATCACACTAAGGGAATACTAAAGATTATAATATCCCAAAAATTATTTTGCCTCAAGCGGGATTTGAACCCGCAACCACCGCTTGATACGCGGGCGCTCTACCAATTGAGCTATCGAGACATATCTCGCTTGGACGAAATAATCATTGGGATGTCTTCGGCTCGAAGCGCCGCGTATCAAGCGGTGGTTGCGGGTTCAAATCCCGCTTGAGGCAAAATAATTTTTGGGATATTATAATCTTTAATCCACACAGCATCTAGCCCCAAGCTAGTAAGCAGAGCTTGTGTTATGGGTGCTAGATAATACCTAATACAATACAATACTTATATGTACTATAAATATTTTTTAATATACATAGAAAATACCCAGAACAAATATTTGCAGATCGTACAAACATTTTCTCTAAGGGGGGAATCGAACCCGCGATAGCGCATGCGGACCGTCGCCCGCCGCGCTACATCGCTCGTCTAATAATAAAAGACCCTGTATGGTATGAATTTCAAGTTGATGTCTTCTTCTTCTTCTTCTTTTGTTTTATGGCCTCTGTGGCTAGTTTGCCACAATTTTGCCAGTGTCATATGATTGTCGCTTTCTTCAGCCGTTCCTGAGAAAAAGGGTCTTGACAGACGGAAAAACAGACAGACAGATGGACAACAAAGTGATCTTGTATAACTCACTCCGGTTCCGTTTTATCTTCTTGAGGTACGGAACCTTAAAAATTATGTTGCAATGATTATTTCGTAAAAACTGATTGTGTAAAATCGCGAATGCTATGGATTAAAACAAGTATGCTATTATCTCACTTACGTAACGTACCTCTATTTACGTATAAATTAACTGTCTGTTTAGATAAATAAAAAAATAGTAGATACTTAAGTAAGAAAAACACAATAGTTTGAATTAGATAAGTACTTAAATCTATACTAATATATACTAATATTAAAAAAAAAAAAAAAAAAAAAAGAGAGAGAAGATTTGTATTTTAGTGTTTTTGTTTGTTACGAATAAATTCAAAAACTGCTGGTCTGATTTCAAAAATTCTTTCACCATCAGAATGCTACATTATCCCTGAGTGACATAGGCTATGTTTATTATTAGCGACTCTCCCCGGCTTCGCACGGGTGCGGTTTCATTGCGCCCGCGCGAAGCTGTGACGGACTGCTAGTATATAAATAAATAAATGAATATTGGCGGACATTTTTTGTCCAGTGCCATCTAGGCTTAAACTAAGCAAAGCTTCGATGTAGGTGCTATTGGAAACGGATAACTGTTAGAGACATAATTGTCATCCACTACTCTGCATTGGGTCCACCAGACACAATGATTCTCCCTCAAATGATTAATTAGTGATTTAATTAGTAATTAGTAATAGTAATAATAAAATTATGTTTATTTTCATTGTTATATAAATACCTACGTCAGCAAATGAATAGAAGGTTAAATCGTTCGCCTGATGATAAACGCCACGCCTGACCATAACAACTGCATTGTTACCCTTTAACTATTAAAGTCTGCGTGGCACTGCACTGCGCTCGTAACTCCGAGACGTGAATAAAGGGGAAAGTTTGGATGTTCGTATGCTTCTCCATGTTGCAATACCCTAATAACAGGGTTCATGTGTGATACTACTTATTCTGTAACAACTACATAATGTACCATATGACAGCAATAAATGTATTTGATTTGATTTGATTTGCTTGTGAGAGTATCACACCCAGACGACCAAACGTTTTTTTTTTTTATATACTACTAAAGTGGTAACCAAGCGTACGGCCCACTTGATGGTCAGCAGTTACCGTAGCCTATGTATGCATGCAACATCATAGATATCACTTGCGTGTTACCCTGAGACCTTAGATGGTAAGTCTCATGTACCTGTAATTTCACCGGAAACCATACCCTTCGAACCGGAACACAGCAATGCGAGCATTACTGCTTGGCGGCAGGTAGATTATAATCCTGCAATATAGGCTACCTTTTATCCCGGAATAATGAACTTGTTGTTCAATTTCATGTGTTCCACGTAACCAAAGTCGCAGGCAACAGCTTGTCTTCATTATGGTAAAGGTTTTTAATGGCCAATGGGTCTTAAATTAATATACTTATCTAACGTTTAGTGGAATATTAAAAAACTATAAAACAAATCAAAGCGATTCTACGGAAAAAAAACAAGATTTTGATATGATAATCTTGTGATAAGATATACACTTATCACGAGTACATAATAAAAGCTTAGCCAACCTCAAGCACTTCAGAACTGAGTCGCGTGCGCACAGACGGAAACATGATTTTTGTTTGTGCCCTTTTATTAGCAGGTAAGTGTAAAGTGGCTACCATGTTAAGTTGCCAACACATGTTGGCCGAGTGAAGGCGAGCGTAGGCAAATCGATGCAAGAAAAGTGCCTGCGTCCACACGTTTGACAAATAAAAGACAAACATAAATTTATTTTTCTTATTCGAGTACATAATTAGAGTCAGTTTTCAGTTGAATTCACTACAACTTTTATTTTTGTTCATGATGTGGTCACCTCTAATTGAGAGAGCACATGACCTAAGTACCTCTGTAATTTAAAATTGTGTATCTTTCGTTGGTAATCTATAATAATAATAAATAAATAGAATAAATTAGAAAAATATTTATTTAGCGCCACACAATAAACATACAAATAACAATACAAATTAAAATTAAACTATTGTGACGAAAAAAAGGCAGCCACTCAGCATGTGCTACAGTTAATGTGTCTGTAGCGCTGGTTTTCAGTGTAACCTACGAGTAATAGTAGCAGCATAATAAATAGACGTAGACATAGACATATTTTTATTTGCTGTTTAAACACACACACACACACACACACACACACACACACACACACACAGTATAAACATAATGAAAGAAGAAAATCAGAAAATCAGTAACAGCAACAATATCCAGTAGTCATACTATTTGTATGCCAAAACGGCGTAAAGACGTCGACTCAGCATTGTGCCTTGCCACTAGGAAGAAGCTAGGCGCTGATATTCTGTCGATACCTTTAGCCAATAGACCCTGTGACTATATGACTGATATATATTTAATACAATACATAGATAGATATTTTTTATTTTGTATAGAAAATACCCAGAACACCCGGAACAAATATTTGTAGATCGTACAAACATTTGTCCCGAGGCGGGAATCGAACCCGCAACCTCTGCGTCGCAGGCGGACCTGCGCCCGCTGCGCCACATCGGTCGTCAAATAATAAACATACTTGTACATTATAAATACTTATATAGTTAACAGAACAATCACATATATATTTTAGTAATAAATAGTAGGTGACTTATTGAATCTACTTTTGACGCTTGGCTTGACTCGGCCAGCATACGCGACGATTGTCACCGAGCGATGGCAAGGCAAAGCATATAAGCTGTTTACACGTGTGTGATTGGCGTTCACTCGGCAAGGTTGGGCCAACATGTATAGGGAGGACTACCACTATACCTGTTTCTGCCGTCAAGCAGTAATGTTTGCATTGCTGTGTTCCGGTCCAAGGGGTATGGTTTTCGGTGAAATTACAGGCACATGAGACTACGTTTCAGGGTGGCAACCCCTAATAATAAAAAAATTGCGCGGCCCACTTGCAACCACCGAGAACCGAATGTTATCTTTATTAGCCTCTTCCAATATCTACCTTTACAATATCTACCAATATCGATCTCTCTGAAGTCGTAAGCTCAAAAACATTTGTTATGATTTCAGTCTCCGCCATTAGCAATGCTAACGGCGCCGCCCGGATCGTAGGCGGCGAGTCCGCCGACATAGCTAACTATCCTAGTTTAGCACAGGTGGAATACCGCAATGTATATTTATTCTGGAGCCAGACGTGTGCCGCTAACATCCTCAACGAGCGGCACCTTGTCACGTGTGCGCATTGCTTCGGTGGCTTGTGAGTGATCCGATCTTTAAAGTTGTTAAGCTGAGAAAGAGAAGAGAAGACCAAGATGTTCAGAACAAATGTTCAGAACAATTATTGTTCGCAACAAATGTGCGGAACATAATGTTCTCTACATTTTTTCTTAGGAGTAAAACAAACAGAGAGAACATTTGTTAGCAACAGGCTGAACACGTATCTGTAATCGCACCATAAGATCCCTAGGTTTTAGAATTTGAGTTTTAACATGACACCTCTTTGATGCCTTTAGCCTATAATGTACTTATTGTTGGCTACTCTCAAGCAAAAGGTATTATGTCATAACCACCACGCGAAACTAATGTGAAATTCTGGAAGACATGTCTCTTTCGAATTTTTAATTCTTTGACATAAATGGCGATATCCCCACGATATTTTCCAACGGCAACATTTCCCAAAACATTTCTCATGCCGTGGTAAACAGCCGTTTAGGAGCACTGGAATTGCGCACAGTTTTCAAATAGAACAATCTATTGGTTTCGAAAAGGCATGACGGTTTCGAAACACTAGACCACCAGTACTGCTAGACCATTAGTGCTCCGATTTCAAGGTAACGACTCACTAATGTTACTGTCACTAAAGAAAGACTGTATTATAGAAGACTGTATTACTTCCAGCTTGTTTTCCATCAATCAGCGACGTATCCGCGTTGGTGCGACACAGCGCAACGAAGGTGGTGCCATTTTTGAAATCCAGAGACACATTCCCTACCCCCGTTACCGTTCAAGCAGTTTCGAGCACGACATCGCTATCCTCGAGCTGAAAAGGCCAATGACCTTTGGCCCTGGTATCCAGCCAATAAGTATCCCTATCCATTGGTCTGAGATTCCTGATGGCAGTCCAGTGGTCCATGCTGGATGGGGTGTTACTGGGGTAAGTTTCAAAAGGCGGGTTTAGAGTTTTCGTTCGCTTCCGACAGTGATTACTAAATTACTATGCCCCCGATTGCATTACGAAAACCACTTATAATTAGTTTGTATAATTGATGTGATAATTAGTTTGTATCTGATTCTGAAAGTGGCAATTCTGCACCAGATGCTTTCCATTTTTGAAATACTTATTTATATTGCAGCGCTTGATGCAATATAAATAAGTATATTTGGCCCACTTGATGCTAAGCGGTTACCGTAGTCTATGCACGCATGCAACATCATCGATATCACTTGCGTGATACCACGCTGAGACGTTAGATGGAAAGTCTCATGTGCCTGTAATTTCACCGGATACCATACCCTTCGAACCGGAACACAGCAATGCGAGCATTACTGCTTGGCGGCAGAAATAGGTATGATGGTAGTCCTTCCCCGGACAAGCACACACAAAGAACTCTACTACTCTTGTAGCGTTTTTTTCAATAACAGCTTGTTTTCATAATACATACTCTGTGCTTAGGGTTGCACAGCTATGGAGACTGAAAAAATTTAGTTTTAGACTTTTGAGTGGCACTGTATTACTCTTATCACCCCGAGACGTGTCTCTTTCACCCAGTAATGTCACTTGCTGTGCCTTTCAAACCTAAACACAGTAACGCTTGCACACTACTTCTTGGAGGCAGAATATCTGGTTCTACGGTGGTACCCAACAAGACGGACTCTTGCTTTAAAGTCCTACCATCAGTTAAAACTTAAGAAGGGCGTAGCCGGCACCGTAAGGGCATGTCCTTCTGGTGTATGACTTAAATAACCTTCGTTTACAGATTGGAGGTTCTGGAGGCTCGTCTACCCACCTACGGCGCATACAGGTGTCCATAATCAACAACGATATATGTGCGAGCCGCTACAGAACTCTCTCTCGTTCTCCACAAGTTACCGCAGACATGATCTGCGCCGGAGTTCTTGACGTCAGTGATCGGGACACTTGTGAGGTATAACTTAACTTTTTATAAATCACGGCAGACCACGCAGAAGGTAGTGGCGAAATAATTTAGTGGCAGCCACAGAACTATACAGGGTCATTCATTATCAACCTGACAAACTTAAGGGATAGGTTCCACACCTAAAAAAAAAAATATATGTACCTATAATTTTTTTTTTTTTATGTATGTTTTGTCTTAAAAACACGCGCAGGTCAAGGACGCGCGGGTTAGTGACCTGCAGTTCATTGACGCGCGGGTCACTAACACGTGCCGAGCGCTGCCTTTTCGATTTCTAACAAGGATAACTAATTATGAAGCAGAATTACGTAATTTTTTTTTTTAATTTTATAAAAAAAAACGTTTAGAAAAAAAAAAAAAAGTACAAGTATTTTTTTTTTTATGTGTGGAACCTACCCCTTAAGTTTGTCAGGTTGATAATGAATGACCTTATATTTAAGTAGAATGAGTGAGTGTATGTACCTCGCGTAAAATACAAATACGAAAAATTTTACACGCTCGGTTTCCATACAAATCGACGAACTCTTTCATTCTACATAAATATAGTTCTGTGGTGGCAGCCAAGCGTCTGTTGATTGATGATTTCTATATTTCAGGGCGACGATGGTGGTCCCATGTACTACAACGATACCTTCCTGTTCGGCATCGTGTCGTGGGGTCGGAGCTGCGCTGATGCTTACTACCCCAGGGTTAACACCAAGGTCTCATCCTACTCCATCTGGATAAATCTAAATATTTAATGATCGACATTGTCATCTGCTGCCTACTAGAAAGCCTCTTCCTTTTTTTTTTTTTTTTTTTTTATACTACTAAAGTGGTATCCAAGCGTACGGCCCACTTGATGGTCAGCAGTTACCGTAGCCTATGTACGCATGCAACATCATAGATATCACTTGCGTGTTACCACCCTGAGACGTTAGATGGTTAGTCTCATCTGCTAATAATAAAGGATTATTTATATAAATGTCATTGATTCGGACAACAGAAATCCATACAAAATTAAATTTATATGTTTGTAAAACTTAAATAACAAGGTAATGCTGGCTAGTGCCATATTACCACATATTACATACCTATTTCTGCCGCCAAGCAGTAATGCTCGCATTGCTGTGTTCCGGTGTGAAGGGTATGGTTTCCGGTGAAATTACTGGCACATGAGGCTTTCGATCTTAGCCTCAAGGTGGCAACCCGCGAGTGATACCTCTGGTATAGCAAACGTTCATAGGCTGCGGTAACCGCTTACCATCCCCCGCAGGTGGGTATGCGTAAATGCAAAAAAAAATGTTAAATGATTTCCGTGAATTTGTAAGAAAGAATAATTAATCTTTATGATATTATTATTAGCCAGTACATTAATGTTTACATATTTATAATATACGTCCATCACTGTTTATCTAGAGTTGGCCACTGACTCATACGAACTTACTTACTTACTGTTATTAATGTCTTAAACTTAATTAATGTGTGTAACTCTATTTCTTACAATTGATCGAATCCTGGTACCCTATGGCTTTGCCACACGATGACAGAGACTGTTTAGAGGAGGAGGGTACCTGACCCTCGGTATACAGTTCTATACTAGTTCGAGGGCTGGGGATTTCAACTCTCTTAGTCTCGTTTGTCGATGGCAAATCCATTAGTTATCAGTATCAGTAACTTAGTTATTAATATTAGGTTTTGTTTAGTTAGTAAGGGTTGCCTGGAAGAAATAGCTATTTGCAATAAGACCGCCATTTGTAGGACTACATTTTATAATTATGTATGTTAAGTATGAAAAGTTACCATGCAAATTGTGTCCTTAAAGTTATTATTTATTTATCACTGGTCGACCGCCAGTGGCAATTAGAACTGAGGGCTCCCGTGCTTCGGAGGGCACGTTAAGCAGTCGGTCCCGGCTGTTTCTAGGTTACTAGGCCATGATAGAGGCCTTCGGGCGGCCTAGACACTCTGTCACCAAAGTTGGCCACTAACTCAAACGAACTTACTTACTTACTGGATAGACTATACTAAGCCTGTGGGTTCTCCCCCAAAAAGCTCCATGACGACCGATCTTAAGTCTTCACAATTCACCGACTTCCTGCGAACGCTTCTATAGTAACAGGCCAATTTTTGTTACAATAGCCACCCCGGATACTCTCAATAAAATGTATGAAACAAACGCGTCGCAATCACCACTTGCATGGTTTGTACGTAAACGGTGCCGTTATGTATGATGTGTATGATGTGTGAGTGTCATGGTCGGCCCCACCCAATTATAGCAAGAGCGAGATAGCACACTTTCGCTTGCGCTGGCATGCGTGCGCTTGGACCTACACAAAATCAAAATATACGCGTGCCTTACCCTTTAACTTCAGTGCCGGCGAAAGGTGCCGGTAAACTCGCGACCGAGGTGGGGTATGTAAAACCGGTGGGAGACAGAGAGTGGCCATTCTGTACGTAATAAAAATATCAGAAAAAAATTGTACGCAACGCCAGTACTCCATACGGTGATGGGAATCATTGTGAGGAAACCGGCATGTCTAAGAATTACTCATTCGAAAGACATGTGCCATCCACCAATCCGCATTGGGTCCGCGTGGTGAAATAAGACCCTATCACTCTCGCTCGAGAGTAGACAGTGTCCCATCAGACAGTGAACCAAATTCATATCATTACTAAGTAATTTCGTATGAGTCAGTGGCTAACTCTGATGACAGAGTTTCTAGGCTGCAGGAAGGCCTCTGTCATGGCCTAACAACTTTGAATAAGCCTGGACCGACTGCTTAACGTGCCCTCCGAAGCGCGGGAGCGCTCAGTTGAAATTGCCACTGGCGGTCACCCATCCAAATGATCACGGTCACCAAGATATCATTACTAAAACACAATAATTCATATTTTGATCATGGCAGCTTTTTAATTTTACTGCTGTAACATTGACCTACTCTCGAACGAGAGTGATTAAATGTAAAGCAACGCGAGATTAGTAGGAATCTTTGTGATAGAGCTCGTCCGGGGAAGTATTTCTGCCACCAAGCAGTAATGCTCGCAATGCTGTGTTCCAATTCAAACGGTATGGTTTCCGGTGAAATTACAGTCACAGATCTACGTCTCAGGGTGGCAACGCGTATGATGTTGCACTTACAACCATCATAAGCTACTCAGCTTTTTAGGTTTTGTTAGGTTAGTGAAAACTACGCGCGAGGCGAGCGAGCGTAGCGAGCGTGCCGCGGCAGCGGCCGCCGAAGCGCCAGAAATTTAGTATTTGTTTCAATCAAGACTGTACTGACTGTACTTCGGAGGTTAGTAGTTCTATTTGGAATAAAATCCATGTTTCCAAATAGTTCGATCCGTCAGTATAACAATTTGGAAAAAAAAAACATCCAAACAGTTCGACTATCGAACTACTGGTAGGACTGGATGGAATAAAGCGAATGTTTCTGTATGTAGATAGCACTTGCACGGGTCACAAGGGTGCCATTGCGTCCGTGCGAACCTGGGCAGATTTACAAATACCGGTAGCAAACAATAATAAATGATTATGATTAGATTGATAGTTGGTTGATTGATTAGGCATTCTATTTTACAGGAAAAGATAATAACAATCGCCAAAATCAATGTATTACTTCCTACGATTTCATTATAACTGAATATTTAATAAATAAATCTATACTTATATTTTAATAAATAAATAATGCTGGACAATCCACACAGCATCATCTAGCCCCAAAGTAAGCTGCTGTTAAACAGAGCTGTATTATGGGTACTAGATGACTGATATATATTTAATACAATACATAGATAGATATTTTTTATTATATATAGAAAATACCCAGAACACCCGGAACAAATATTTGTAGATCGTACAAACATTTGTTCCGAGGCGAGAATCGAACCCGCAACCTCTGCGTCGCAGGCGGACCTGCGCCCGCTGCGCCACAACGGTCGTCAAATAAATAAATAAAATAAAAAGCTTTATTTTCCGATACACTAGATAAATACAAGTACTTACTAATAAATAAAAATAAATAAATGAGTAGAGATAATTATATAACTAAAATTAAAAACTATAAATTAACTTATGTGGACTCAAGTAGTACAGTTCTCTGTGATAGAGCTCGTCCGGGGAAGGACTACCACCATACCTATTTCTGCCGCAAAGCAGTAATGCTCGCATTGCTGTGTTCCGGTGTGAAGGGTATGGTTTCCGGTGAAATTACTGGCACATGAGGTTTTCGATCTTAGCCTCAAGGTGGCAACCCGCAAGTGATACCTCTGGTATTGCAAGCGTCCATAGGCTGCGGTAACCGCTTACCATCTTGTGGGCCGTACGCTTGGTTGCCACTTCAGTTGTATAAAAAAAAATATATATGAACCGCCTGTGGCGGTGAAAGCCTCCTCCAAGTGTCTCCACATAGTTCGGTCTCTTGCTGACTTTGACCACATCTTTCCGGCGACTTGGACTATGTCGTCACATACTACAGTAACACAATAATAAAAAAGTTAAATTTGCACTGATTATTTCCATAATCAAGGTCAAAGACGTCGGGAATCGGATAATGGAACTCAAATGGAGCTGGGCAGGACACATGGCAAGACGTGGTGATGACAGGTGGAGCAAGGCGACAACTGAGTGGTGGTCGAGAAGTGGCTACAGAAACGTCGGTCGTCCGTTGGCGAGATGGGTAGACGACATAGTGAAAGTCGCGGGCTGTAAGTGGATTAGATTAGCACAGGATCGTGGTAGATGGCACAAACTAGAGGAGGCCTATACCCAGCAGTGGGTGAAGTCAGGCTGTGGATGATGATGATGATTTCCATAATCTCCGATTTATTAGTAAACATGATAATTAATTTAAATCCGTGTACCTATTTATATTATCTTAACTAAGCTAGCTGTATTAATAATATAGTTATAGTAAATACACTTTGTTCTGGATGTTCGTTTGTAAGAATTTGAACTCGAGCTATTTGTAAGTACAAATAAATTGTAAGCAACAATAAATATAAAACTGTCTTAAATGATTATGATTTTTTATACCACTAAAGTGGCAGTATTGCAGCGCACGACCCACTTGATGGTGAACGGTTACCGTACCCTATGTAAGCTGGCAACTGGCAACATCTGAGATATCACTTGCGCGTTGCTCCCTGGGACGTAGATCTTCATGTGCCTGTAATTTCACTGGAATCTATAACTTTCGAACCAGAACACAGTCCTATGAGCATTACTACTTGGCGGCAGAAAGGTATGGTGGTAGTTCTTCCCCATACGAGCTCTATCACAAAGAACTCTAACTAGTATAATTAATTTTATAATTTGTTCTGAAAGAAAAACTATTAATAGCGGCAAAACTTCAGAATGAACCAATGAATGAAACGACAGTAATGAGAGCGTTTAATACTAGGTGATTACGCAACTCGGTTGCAATCCAATTTCAATCAGTGAACTGTCAACAAGCAGTCATATTTATACAAAATACGTCAGGTTTTGATTGAAACCATGTGAAATCGATTGCAACCGAATTACATAATCTAGGGGGCTGGTCTATTGGTATTTTTGTTGCTTCTATTTTCACCTGAGAGTAGAGAAGCAACAAAAGAAAAAAATACAAGATGCGAGAGAAACAGGAGAAGACAACGGCATCCACTAGTGCTAGTAACTTTGAAAGTTATCGTATCGTATCGTGTATTAAAATGATATGGTATTAAGCATAAAAGTCGCTTGCACCAAATTTGTGTGTGCATAATTAATTTAATTTAAGCCACCAACATCATCATGATTTTCTGGACTCTCCTTCTGGCAGGTTAGTATGGTACTCGTAACTATAGTCTAAGGGCCTTATTCATAAGCAAACTATTATTCTCTGTTAGCTAATGTCTCTTTCAAATGTATTATCGTCTTTATTCATTGACATAAGAATGACAAGAGAAGGCATTAATTAGCAAGCTGCTAAACAGTGTATAGTGCGGTTTTCGAGGCGGGAGAACCGCCCGTGTAGTATGGCCCTTATCTAAAGTGACCCACGACCTTATTCATAGATATACTTTAAACCTTTGTTAGCTAATGTGTCTTCCTAATCTATCATCGACTTTGTTCATTGACATAAAAATGAAAATAACACTGTCTTTCATTATTATGTTAAATAACAAAGAATCAAAACTGTCGAAAATGACAGTTTTTTTAGGATTTGACAGTTCACTAATGTTAATAAAATTTATAATGTTGCCACATTTATGTCCGGTTTCTGAAGATCTAACATAAACCATCAATAGCTATTGATTCAATAAAGATATCCTTAATATAAACTACAGTTAACTGACGCCGTGTTTCTGAGCATGAAACGAGCTTTTAGTTAACTATGGAAGCGATAACTAGTTAAATAATATATATGTAAATAGTTAAATATACAGATATATTTTGTACGGTTCATCACGATGGTTGATTGGTATATAAAAATGCCGAGTTGTAACGGTTACAGAGCACCGTCTCTTTGAACTCTCGTGAACCAAGAACACGTCATCACAGTTTATTTTGACATTGTTAAATTTCCAAATTCCAATTTGATATATCGTCAAAGTTTTCAAAATTAAAGAAAAGGGGATCCAATTTCTATCAAAAAGTGTATTGAACGCTAGAGGGTTTACTCTTGCGGACATAAGCGATATTGTGTCAAGTCAATGACGAATCGTCCTGTCGGCGAACAGGTCAGTGACGAATCGTCCTTTCGGCGAACAGGTCAGTGACGAATCGTCCTGTCGGCGAACAGGTCAGTGACGAATCGTCCTTTCGGCGAAGAGTCCATCGACGAATCGGTCATCGGAGAACGGTTCCGGAATCCAATTTTCCTTGTTCAGCTTATGCCCGTGAATGCTCAGATCTTCGCCGTCACCAACATAAGTCAAACTGCGATATTTGCCACGACTATCGTTTGTCGCTTTAGAGTTGGCCACTTACAAACTTGCATTTGATTTCCAGTCGCCGCTGTTAGCAATGCTGACGGTGCCTCCCGCATCGTCGGTGGTGAGACCACCTCTATAGAAAGGTTTCCAAGCCTGGTGCAGGTGGAATCACGGAGTGTACATTCCTTGCTCTGGAGCCAGACATGTGCTGCCAACATCCTTAACAGTAAACACCTGTTGACGGTTGCGCATTGCTTCGGGGGCTTGTAAGTGAGCTGGACTTTCTAGAAGATTCTGGTTAAGGGTAGCAACAAATCTACGAATTGTTATTTCGGTCATTTGTGTTTGAAGTTGGTTTGTTCCGCTCAGATGACTCAGAAGACAGAATACTTTCTAGAAGATTCTGGGTAAAGCTAGCGACTAATCTACGAACTATTGATTTGTTCCGGTCAAAATATTCGGAACATCAGTTAATTTCTAAAAATTTTTTTTACATAATTTTTTGTGTAAAGTTTTAAAGCTAATATGCATGTGCCTTGGGACTTAAAGAAGCGTACATAAGCAATGATGATGTAGCACTTCAAAAGTTTTTTTAATCATTATAGTAAAAACCAAGCGTACGACCTACTTGCTGGTAAGCAGTTACCAAGTTCCAAGCGTCATTGGCTACAATGACGCTTGGAACATCAAAGATATCACTTGCGCGTTGCAACCTTTTGACGTAGATCTAAAGTTTGATGTTTTTTTTTTATACTACTAAAGTGGTAACCAAGCGTACGGCCCACTTGATGGTCAGCGGTTACCGTAGCCTATGTACGCATGCAACATCATAGATATCACTTGCGTGTTACCACCCTGAGACGTTAGATGGTTAGTCTCATGTGCCTGTAATTTCACCGGAAACCATACCCTTCGAACCGGAACACAGCAATGCGAGCATTACTGCTTGGCGGCAGAAATGATATGGTGATAGTTCTTCTTTCAACGAGCTTTACCACAGAGAACTGTACAGTATTTTTTTGTTCCAGCCTTTTCTCTATGAACCATCGTCGCATCCGAACTGGTACATCCTACCGTGGCAGTGGTGGAAGGATCTACGAAATCGACAGATATATTTCCCATCCTTCTTACGGAAGGAATGATTATGACGGGGACATCGCAATTCTTACCCTGAAGGGTTACTTCAGCTTCAATGCTGGTACCCAACCAATAAAGACCGTGCCCCATGGCTTTGTGCTGTTCGACCACCTTCCTGTCACCCATGCCGGATGGGGTGTCACTAGAGTAATATTTTAATATATATATATAGGTTCTTTCTAGGCAAGCGTGCTCCACCATCGACCACACTATCACTTACCATCAGGTGAGGTGGTGGTCAAACGCTTGTCTATAACCAATAAAAAAATAAAATAAAATTATCATCATGACAGCTGTCTTATGTTCGTCTTAGCTGGGACACTGGCCTACTCTCAAGCGAGAGCTGGGTCTTAATCCACCACGCGAACCCAATGCGGATTGGTGGATGGCACATGTCATTCGAATTTTTAGTTCTTGGACATGTCGGTTTTCTCACGATGTTTTCCTTCAACGAATGAGAGCACTGGCATTGCGCACATACGTTTTTCGAATAGAAAAATTCATTGGTGCACGACCGGATTCGAACCCACGACCTTAGGATCGGAAGGCCCCGCCTACTACCACTAGACCACCAGTGTTCCAGTGCAATATTTTAGTATACATTTCTTTAAAGCTGTTGCCTGCGAATTTGTTAGCGTGGCAATCGGAAACCGTACTTATTTCCAAGAAAAAAGTGGCGTACTTATGTCCTATTTCTGGTTATTTCTTTCTTAAATATAATATCCCGCAGTGTCAGATATTCTACCTCCAAGCAGTAGTGTGCAAGCATTACTGTGTTTAGGTTAGAAGGGCACTGTAGCAACTGAAATTACTGGGCGAAAGAGACTTAACAACAATGTCTCGGGCGCCGTGATTGTCTTGTCACTTACTGACATAAAAAAAAAAAAAAACTGTTCAGTGGTTGTCGAGTTATAAAAACAAACATACAAACAGTAACACATAGGATTAGTGTGTTACGTGTGACTATAATGCTTGCACCTCACTTGGCTTATTTGCTCAAATACTTGCGTTATTTCGTCAATACAAAGTCAGCTCTGTGAAAGTATTAAACCAAGATAAGATTGTATTGATGAGATAACGCAAACATTTGAGCAAATATGCCAAGTGAAATGCCAGCATTATAGAAACCCCCTTGTACTTGTTAAGTTTTTTTATACTTTATTTTCCCGCTCTCTAGGAGATTAATTACGGAAAATCCTTTTATAATGCACCCTTACTTAATATACTCTTCAAGTTTTTTTTATACCATCTATGTGGCAACCAAGCGTACGGCCCACGTGACCTATGTAGGTACGCTTGCAACATCAGAGATATCACTTGCGCGTTGCCACCTGACGTAGATCTAAAGCGCAACACACACAGAACGCGGGCGCGGGCCCGCGGCAGATCCGCTGCGGGGTTTTTTTTTATACCACTAAAGTGGCAACCAAGCGTACGTACGGCCCACTTGATGGTCAGCGGTTACCGTAGCCTATGTACGCGTGCAACATTATAGATATCACTTGCGTGTTACCACCCTGAGACGTTAGATGGAAAGTCTCATGTGCCTGTAATTTCACCGGAAACCATACCCTTCGAACCGGAACACAGCAATGCGAGCATTGCTGCTTGGCGGCAGATATAGGTATGGTGGTAGTCCTTCCCCGGACGAGCTCTATCACAAAGAACTCTACTACTCTGGGTGTTTTTAGTTGTATTTGTACTGACGTCAAGGATGACAACACACTGAACGCGGGCGCGGGTCGGGTGCGCGCGTGTGTGTTGCGCGTAAAGTCCGTAAGGATATAGTTATGTTCCTTGATCTAAAGTCTCATGTGCATGTAATTTCACCGGAAACCTACCCTTTGAACCGAGTTTCAAGTTTCTACATCCAGCGGTTTGTGCTCGGTTTTGTGGGTCAGTATGTCATCAAGCCTTTTACAACTTTGTATTATTATTTGCAGGTCGGAGGCGGTGGTTCATCTTCTTCCCAACTACGTCATATACAGGTTACTATGACTGCTTTTACAGTAGTTTTAATATTATCCAGTAAGGGGGTTTATGTTGTGCTAATATTAAACGGAAACGGTTTTGACTATTAAAGTAGGTAGTTTGGTTTTCGCTACACAATGGACACCAGTTTTTCTAATTGAAACTTAAGGCCCATTTATACAGTTCAATAATTGCACGTAAGCAACATTTTGCTCAGAAATCAATTTGACAAAGAAATTCTTGTATGTGTTTCATTTCAAATTCTTATACATAATTTATAGAATGCGTATCACTGACACCTAACGTACGCGTAGTCTTACGGTTATTATATATAGAAAATACCCAGAACACCCGGAACAAATATTTGTAGATCGTGCAAACATTTGACCCGAGGCGGTAATCGAGCCCGCCACCTCCGCGTCGGCGGACCTGCGCCCGCTGCACCACAGAATCCTCTACAAAAGGGATTTCTATAACTTTTTGTCTATAAATCTCCATAGAATCGAATCAATCTGCGGAAGGGAATTGTATATACAAAACATCTAAGCTCGGCGTTTACCTAGTTGCTATTATTTGCCTTTACTGAAAAATGTATAGCCTGAATTCTCAGATGACACGAATAAATTCTCTAGTAAAACTAAGCCCCGTATTCAAAACCATACTTGAGATTGAATCGTGACTCAAGCATTGATTTTTGACAGTTCTTAGAAAAATATTTATTTCGCTCCACACAATAAACATAAAAATAACAATACAAATTAAAACTAAACCATAAAATAAAAATATTATAAAATAACTTTCTCATTACCAGGTGTACAGCATCAACCTCAATGTATGCATGGACCGCTACAAGCGGTGGAAGCGCGCACCAGATGTCACCAGGAACATGATCTGCGCTGGCGTACTCGACGTCTCCGACAGGGATGCTTGTGATGTAAATGGTTCTTTTTTTATACCACCAAAGTGGCAAACAAGCATACGGCCCACCTGATGTTAAGTAGTTATCGTAGCCTATGGACGCTTGCAATACTAGAGGTATCACTCGCGCGTTGCCGACCCTTTAAAGTATAGGCACGGAGTCAAAGATAACCTCTTGTTATCGGATGTATATAGGTTATAATAATAATAAATAATAAATAAATAATACTGGACAATCCACACAGCATCATCTAGCCCAAGGTAAGCTGCTGTTAAAAAGAGCTGTATTATGAGTACTAGATGACTGATATATATTTAATACAATACAAGACATAGAGAGATATTTTTTATTATACATAGAAAACACCCAGAACACCTGGAACAAATATTTGCAGATCCTACAAACATTTGTCCCAAGGCGGGAATCGAACCCGCAACCTCTGCGTCGCAGGCGGACCTTCGCCCACCGCGCCACATTGGTCGTCAAAGGTTATGTTGCTATGGAAAAACTTTTCTTTTTATTTGCCCAAAGTATTGCGTACATAGATTTTACCTGGAGCTCTCAAAGGTAAATTAAGATGGAGATACATAACAGTAGTCTGATGTCAATTAACTTCCATTCAAACCTGACTGACCATAACATAATCTTGATTTTTTGAAATTTCACATCACTGACCATCATAAACACTTTATCACATAATGAATTCAAAGGGTTGAATTTCTAATTCACAGTTTACGAATAAATTGAAAATTATTTTAGGAAATTTCAAGCGATATCGGTAGACGCGCGAAAGAAAAAGTGACGTTGACAGCGGGATTACCTAAATATTTCGCGATTTTGGTGGCTGGCTTCCGCGGGAATAATACTACTAATTGGTTAATAATTGTATAAGTTATTGCTAGCGATGTAAAATGGGGACTGTTTCCCCAACTCAGTCCTACTCAACGACTCAACAAACAATCTGTGCCGACAAGCTCGTCTTTAATCTGAGACTGACATCTTAACGTGCCTAGCACGGAAGTTCTCTCCTCATTTTTTTTTACCACTAAAGTAAAACTACTTTACTTCATACTCTATTCTGCTCCCGTACTTCGGAGGGCACGTTAAGCAGTCAGTCCCGGCTTTTTAAAAGTTGTTATGCCATGACAGAGATCTTCGGGCAGCCTAGAAACTCTGTCACCAGAGTTGGCCACTGACTTATACGAACTTACTTATCTTACTCTATTCTTTTCCATTTCCAGGGTGATGATGGTGGTCCTATGTACTGGAATGGCTTACTCGCCGGGCTCGTGTCCTGGGGCAGAAGCTGCGCAGACGCCACCTACCCTAGGGTCAACACCAAGATCTCTTCCTACACCAACTGGATCCGAGCAAATACTGCTTATCCTGAGCATTAAAGAAAAAAAATAAAGAAAACCAGTTCATTGACCCATTGATATTTGATCTTGCAAGATACATAACATAGTTTCACTAAAAACGTAATATTCACCATGATTTGTGAGTTTAATTGTTATCCGATATTTCGGCTCAGTTACATGCACCATGATCATGGGAGAACTGAAATCTTTGCGGGTAGCTCTTATAACTATTGACAGACAAATCTGTAAACAAAACTCACAAATCATTGTAAATATCCCGTTTTTAGTGTAAATTATGTTAATAATTTTCACTTCCAAACCAATAACAGGCACACAGAAAGTAGGTACCTACTAAGTGAACCTGAATTGGGCTTGGTAGACAGGCGTAGGTAGATAGGCACCCACAACACAGAACACAAAGAGAGTGGAGACAAAAGACTCCAGACAGTATAGAGAGAACAGAACGATGTAATACAGAGGCTCTACTCTTGGAACTGAGAAATGACAATCGTGGCAAATATCGTAGTTTAACTTATGCCGGTGACACGGTGTGTTCAGAACATTTACGGACATAAGCTGAACTACAAAAACTCACGATATATAAGGTCATTCATTATCAACCTGACAAACTTAAGGGATTGGTTCCACACATAAAAAAAATACATGTACTTTTTTTCTAAACATTTTTTTTTTATATTTAAAAAAAAAATTAATTAAAAGTAATTCTGCTTAATAATTAGTTATCCTTGTTAGAAATCGAAAAGGCAGCGCTCGGCACGTGTCAGTGACCCGCTACGGGGCGCGCACACTCGAATTATTACGCGCCGCTTATCTCGATTCCCAACAATGATAAATAATAACTGAGTAGAAAAACGTAATTAATTTTTTTTTGTTTACTTGGGATTATTAAGACAAAATATACATAAAATTACACATATTTTTTTTATGTGTGGAATCTATCCCTTAAGTTTGTCAGGTTGATAATGAATGAACCTGTATAGCGCTTTTGACCGCAAGAGTAGGCCCTTACAACTATACTACTTTACATCAAAGACAACTTTTAGTGATACCATATTTACTTAAATAAATTGATTCTGTGAGCTGCAATTCCTATGATTTATTTATTTGTACAATACAAACTAAATATAATTGGCTATTTTGTTTTTAAAGTTTTAACCGTCGCACTAGAGCCTAGGGAATACTAAAGTGTCTAATATCCAAAAAAAATAGTGTGATTGATATCACTTTATAAACAAAATAACTAATTGAATGAGAAGGCAGGCGTTTGGGCCCGTAAGAAAAAGGAACCACGGTCCCAATCGCCCTAAGCAATGCGACACCTCTCGTCAATAAACTAAGTTAAAATTAGTCATTGAATAGGCTTGAATAACTTCATCGTTTCTCCTCTAGGTCGAGCTGTCGTCGCTTCGAGCCGAAGACATCCCAAGAATTATTTCGAGCAAGCGTTACATGTCTCAATGGCTCAATCGGTAGAGCACCCGCGTAACAACCGGAAGGTCCCGCTTGAGGCTAAATAACTTTTGGGAGATTAATATACACTATAGTTTCAGTGCAAGTTAAAAAAAAAGGTCAATAGAGTTTTCTTCAATAAGTTCATAAGGATCACTTCCAAACGTCTTACAAGAAAGCGAATTTACGCTGGTTCCAACGAGCCTATGCCATAAAGAAAACTGGCAATAACAACGGCTTGTTCTAGGTTCCTATTGCTGTATTAGGCATGATTCTTGCTATTGTTAGAGATGCTGAATATAGAGGCGCGGTGCGTGAAAAACGCGTTTTTTTTTACCACTGAAGTGGCAACCAAGCGTACGGCCCACTTGATGGTAAGCGGTTACCGTAGTCTATGTACGCTTGCGATATCAGAGATATTACTTGCGTGTTACCACCCTGAGACGTTAAATGGAAAGTCTCATGTGCCTGTAATTTCACCGGAAACTATTGCCTTCGAACCGGAACGCAGCAATGCGAGCATTACTGCTTGGCGGTAGAAATAGGTATGGTAGTAGTCTTTCCCCGGACGAGCTCTGTCACAAAGAACTCTCTTAAAGTTACGGCACTGAAGTGAGGATTGCACGGTGAAGTGGCAAAAACCCTGGACGACTCGCGCGTCATCCGCGTTTCATAATAATATATGTCGTATATTTCACGTTTCAACGAAGGAACGCACATGAACATGATAAGAATTTTTAAGTAACAATGCCAAATGTCACATCGGCGCAGTGACGTGAACCAATGCGAGTGTGGGCATATGCGTAAAACTCGGAGGAAGATGTCTGAGTGGTTTGCCTTAATTTTATATACGTATAAAGGTTGCATAAAGTGAATTAGCAAATAGACCGGTCGTGCTGCATGAACTAATACTCAACCCAGCAGCAACCCAGTCCAGGTCCAGGTCTGCCAGTCGACTGATGCGAATAATGTGAGCTCACTCCTTTCAACGTGAACCTATTTTTTTTTTTTTTATTGAACTTAACAGCGTTGCCCTCTGACATAACCAGAGTCTTTTCTTATGCTGGCGCCTTACATGGGCTATGTTGGCTCCAAGTTATACTGTTGGATCCAACACACTAATGTGAGGATCGATCTTGGAACATTATTGGATCAAAACGGAACATTGCTTCCAATAGCCAATGTCAACCCGACTTGTGTCGGTTTTTTGTATAAGTTCAAAGGCGAGGGGAGTAAAGTGTGTAGGCGGGGGGGCAACTTGGGTCCAACGTCACTTCTCGATCCACACGTTGGTTCCATCAGTACGCGCTCTGCCGATGTGAGTGCTGGACGTGCTGCGTCCTTCCAATGCTCTTGGCATGAGTGTTTGCCCACTTATATTGGAGCCCATATGAGGCCGCAATCTTGGTTGCAATTATTGGCCATTCTATTCGTAACTAGCGTTGGAACCAATTCATAAGCCCATGTGAGGCGCCACCATTACATACTATCGTTAATCTACGTGAACCTATTTTAAAGCGGTCGGAGCACTGTCGGGGCCCTTCTATATATCGACTTCCTTGATAAAAAAAATGTAAAAATATGTCCCACAACGGTGATCGAACCCGCAACCTCTTGCTTCTCGGAGGTCATAAGAGGATTACCGGGGATTTTTAATCCGTTTATGTTGATTGCAATCAGAAAATTAGTTAATTAGTGCATAACGTAGCATGAGTTGATTAAATACTTACACAGAAATGATAAATTACACACTAATTTAACAATTACTACTCTACTCGGCTTCCATAACAATAGCAAGGGTCATGCCAAAAAAGCGATAGGAACCCAGCCGGTGTTGTTGCCAGTTCTTTTACGGCATGGGCGCGTGTAAATTTTCCTAGCTTGTAAGACGTTTCAAAGTGATCCTTGTGATTCTACTGAAATAAATAATTTTTGATTTTGATTTTGATTTTTGATTTTAACATTTTGACAATAACAAACAATTCATAACAATTATCCATGTTGCACATAGGTCATCATCATCATCAATATATCTTTTCTCGTGACGTAGCTGGCTAAGTTGTTCTTAACAGATCAACGAAGTTAAGCACTGTTCCGCGGGGTCATCATTTGGAAGGGTGACCGCCAGTGGCGATTTCAACTGAGCGCTCCCGTGCTTTTGAGGGCACGTTAAGCAGTCGGTCCCGGCTTTTTCAAAGTTGTTAGGCTATGACAGAGGCCTACGGGCGGCCTAGAAACTCTGTCACCTGAGTTGGCCACTGACTCATCATACGAACGAACGAACGATACCTTTTCTATCTATAAAAGATGATTTAAGCAGTGTCCATCTTACGTATGATGAATCTCTTCCTCTAGATTATTATTATTTTTATAGTAACGACCGATGTGGCGCAGCGGGCGCAGGCCCACCTGCGACGCGGAGGTTGCGGGTTCGATTCCCGCCTCGGGACAAATATTTGTACGATCTACAAATATTTGTTCCGGGTGTTCTAGGTATTTTCTATAATAAAAATTTCTATCAATGTATTGTATTGTATTAAGTATATATCAGTCATCTAGTACCCATAACACAGCTCTGTTTAACAGCAGCTTACCTTGGGGCTAGATGATGCTGTGTGGATTGTCCAGCATTATTTATTTATTTATTATTTATTTAAATATAGTGTTCACCATCTTTAGTAAACCTCCACATTTTTTGAAGTCGGTTAATAAAGCAGCGTATTAAAATACTGTGAGTAAACTTAACGGCCGCAACTAGTAAATAATTACAAAGATATAATCTTCTGATTACTGTCGCCTGATTACCATAATACGGTTATTGAAAAGGCTGAGCTGAATTGAAAGTGCTTAAATAGGATTACACCTGATTTTAGCTCCGACGTCTTGGTAGAATCATGATCTTTATTTTGGCCCTTATAACAGCAGGTTAGTGTAAAATAAATGATTAAACATAATAATAATAATAATAATAATGCTGGACAATCCACACCGCATCATCTAGCCCAAGGTAAGCTGCTGTTAAACAGAGCTGTATTATGGGTACTAGATGACTGATATATATTTAATACAATACAATACATAGATAGATATTTTTTTACTATACATAGTAAACACCCAGAACACCCGGAACAAATATTTGCAGATTCCTACAAACATTTGTCCCAAGGCGGGAATCGAACCCGCAACCTCTGCGTCGCAGGCGGACCTTCGCCCACCGCGCCACATTGGTCGTCAAACATAAATAGTACATTATGGTACTAGTGTATAACATTGGTGATTACCACTGAGGCGCCATTGAGGTCTTAAGGTCTTAAGATAGCCGAGGACGGTAATCATCAATACACACGTGTATCATACGACGTTTTTCAACATACTTGTGAATAAAATAACAAAAAAAACGTGTTGTTTCACACCACAGAAGTATTAATAGATGTAATTTTAGACCTTATTTTAATGTTACCTACTGCGAGTAACATTACCTTTCAAATAAAAAAAGAATCAAATCAAAATTGAATCTCGTAGGGCGGGTATATCCAGTAGCCTTCTTTTTACCCCTTTTTGGTCCCCCCCTGCATTCTACTTTTGAATTTTCGCAACATCTTGTGTATAATGAATTCTTTAGTGTGCTTCTTAAATTTAACTTCTTCCATTCAGACCCTGGAACTAATAATAAAATCGACTGTGTTATTTATGTTTGTTACGCGATCTCTACACCAATTTATGAATTGATTTTGATAAATTAAGTAAAAGTAAAGTAAAGTAAAAAATATATTTATTCATGCAGCCAGCATGTTGGGAACGCTTCCTACTGGTAGTGATTTGGATCAGTTGAGCTATCTATAGGTCGTTTGTAACGGTCTTTAGATGGCTCAACTGTTTCATATGTATTTTGTATATTTTGTAATGTAATATAATTATGTACATATTTTATTTTGTTTAATAAATACTATTTTCAGCCTTTATTCAATAATCTTACAAGGATCATTTTTAAACCTCTTAAAGCTAGGTGAATTTACGTCAGTTCCACGCGCCCCACCCTAGAAGAAACTGACAAGAAATAGAGTTTTTTTTTTGTTTGTTAGGTAATTAGTACTCCAGAAGTCCCATAAAAATGTTACTGAAAATAATTGATATATTGTTAATATCTATTATATATTTTTTTAAATAATTATAAAAAAACGTGCCAATAACTAACCACATCCTCTCGAGACAATCCATGGAAACCTTTTAAGTTTTTTTCTAAAAAATACTTTTTAATATTAGTTGCTGTAAGCCATGTTAATGGCGCGGGCGACCTGATCGAAAGCAGCGATCTCATCACCATAGATAAGCACCCTAGTTTGGTGCAGGTGGAATTTCGCAACGCACTCCAGGTCTGGAACCAGGCTTGTGCCGGCACCATCATCACCAAGCGTCACGTCATATCAGCGGCGCATTGCTTCGATGGCATGTAAGTAAACTCTTCACCAGGACTCTCGTGACGTAGCGCTCGTGACGTAGCTGGCTAAGTTGCTCTTAACAGATCGACGAAGTTAAGCACTGTTCCGCGGGGTCATCATTTGGATGGGTGACCGCCAGTGGCAATTTCTACTGAGCGCTCCCGTGCTTCGGAGGGCACGTTAAGCAGTCGGTCCCGGCTTTTTCAAAGTTTTTAGGCCATGACAGAGGCCTTCGGGCGGCCTAGAAACTCTGTCACTCGAGTTCATACGAGAACTCATACGAACGAACGAGTAAACTCTTCACCAGGACTATTCAAGAGCCCGTCTGGACGAGCGATTTGGCGCGGCGGGGGAAGGTCCGCCTGCGACGCAGGAGGTCTCCGATTCCCGCCTTGGAACTGGAACATTGGAATGTTTGCAATCTGCAAATATTTGTTTTAGGTGTTCTGGGTATCCTATATGCATAATAAAAAAACTATCTCCGGTTATAGACATTTATTTTCCCTTAAAGAATGTTACATTCACTTTCATGAGAAAAAAACTTAGCTAAGAGAACTTAGTAAGTACTTAAAATATTTTATAAAGCGTATTGTATTGTATTGTTTGACGACCGATGTGGCGCAGCGGGCGCAGGTCCGCCTGCGACGCAGAGGTTGCGGGTTCGATTCCCGCCGGTCAAATGTTTGTACGATTTACAAATATTTGTTCCGGGTGTTCTGGGTATTTTGTATATATAATAAAAAAAATATCTATCTATGTATTGTATTGTATTAAATATATATCAGTCATCTAGTAGCCATAACACAAGCTCTGCTTAGTTTAGGGCTAGATGATGCTGTGTGGATTGTCCAGCATTATTTATTTATTTACTATTTATTATTGATGGGTACCACAGCACTGGCTGAAATTCTGCTTCTAAGCTGTAGTGTCTACGTTTAAATGTTTTTTTTTTATGTCAGCAAGTGACAAGAGAATCAAGGCGCCCGCCTGATGTTAAGCACCACGCCTGACTATTACAGTTGCAATGCGACTCTAGTTTAATAGGTGAAATTACTGAACGAATGAGACCTAATAACATGTTTCGAAGTCAGCTCTTCTTTTGCTGAATTAAAAAAAAAACTAAATGCCGTAGCTTTTAACTCACTCACAGAGTAGGGAGTGTGAGTAAAAATGATATTAGGAGCTTCTAAGCTCCTTCTAATTTTAAGGTGTACCACTATACATATGAAACTTTTTGCCTTTTCTAAATCCAGCCTTTTCACAATCAAAGACCGCCGTATCCGAGCTGGTTCTACCATCCGTAACCACGGTGGTCTTGTTGTGGAAATCAGCAGCAGACTCAACCACCCTACCTACGAACTAAGAAATGGTTATGACGGAGACATCTCCATTGTGCAGCTGGCGTCAGACCTTACTTTTAGCTCTAACATCCAAGATACCATGTTCGTTCAACAAGGATTTATGATGTTCGATCACCTCCCTGTCACCTATTCTGGATGGGGTGCCACAGTCGTAAGTTTATTACCTTGTTTATTTTATATTATCTTGTATATTTTATTAAACAAAAAAAAACTACTGTTTAGCATTGTGAATGCTGTGTGCGCTATACTTTTTTTGTCCAGACAGGTGGAAATGGAGGCGCGTTTTCCCAGCTACGTCATGTGGAAGTGACCACTATGAACCAAAGCGTCTGCTACGAGCGCTATAGGCAGCTGTCGCGTCTTGTCACCAGCAACATGGTCTGTTCAGAGGCTGTTGGAGTTGATGGAAATAACGCTTGTGTGGTAAACAACCTGTTCTTTTCTACATTATTCGAACTTGAAGGAAGGAAGGTCTGCCCAGCAATGGGACACTACAGGCTCATAATAATAATAATATTCAAACTTGTTAGAGTTTTATTGGAAGTTAAACGCAAGTACTGTGCAGCAGTTCAGTAATTCGTTGCAAGAATTGATAAAATTTGACACAATGGTTTATTACGAGCTCTTTTTGCAGCGGTCAATTTTGCATAAAAGCAGATTAAACTTGGCTTTGCAATGGAGCTCATGTTATAAAGCCCTAGAATGTAGACAATATAACAGTTTTTAATGAAATTTACGCTTTGGCCACATTCGTAACCAAGGATCAAAACCGGTTCCGAAATAAGAATACATTTTAGACAAGTCTTTTTTTAATTTGTCAGGCAACTGAACCGTATACAAATGAGCCTTCCGGCTTGGTTTCCTGCAAGTTTAACAAGCGTTTTTTGAACTTTCAGGGTGATGATGGTGGACCAGTTTATTTCAACAATGACATCCTCGTTGCCATTGTGTCTTGGGGCCAGCAATGCGGTGACCCAGCCTCGCCTAGAGTCAACACCAAGATAGCCTCCTATTCTGATTGGATCACTGAAAATATAGCATAGTTTAAGAATAACAATCAATGTTTCCGGAACCACCCATGCTATCCGTAAACATAAAAACCATGTTTTGGTTTAATTATTTTATTGTTTTTGTTTTGCTATATTATTAAATAAATTGGCGCTACCCATAATTTTGTAAAAAATCCAGCGCAGCGCGCATTATTCATAAACCGTAGGCAAGTCGTCCATTAGGTGTTTCAAACATAGTGTAAACATCCAATAGTGCAATTGATTATAGTTCAATTAAAATTATGTGTAAACCCATACATCCTACCTAGGCTAGGTAAATTAAGCAATTTTTGGTTTATAAAATTACATCCCTCGCTATACATCCTCGGTCATCACAACACATCCCTCGCTATACATCCTTCGTCATCACAACACATCCCTCGCTATACATCCTCGGTCATCACAACACATCCCTCGCTATACATCCTCGGTCATCACAACACATCCCTCGCTATACATCCTCGGTCATCACAACACATCCCTCGCTATACATCCTCGGTCATCACTGGTGGAAACACGGTGTGTTTCTATTGTAGGTGCCCTAAAATATCTTGATCAGGCTACCATGTATTAATTGCATGCGTATAAATTATCTATCTACTAGGAATCAACATGGAGTTACATGCTGTAAATTAGGTTCCTATCATAATTTATTCGGTAGAGTAGAGATTACACGATAAAGTTGTGTACGATTTCTTTTTATCAGAATGATCTGGTTTTTATAGATTTGCATTATGTTGGTCATTGCATGGTAATCGTTAAATTTTATTTTTAAATTTGGCGTGACAATTGGTTACGCCATCTATGTAAAACCATAAAAACTAAAAGTAGTTTTGCTACATGGTGACTCAGCTAAATTTATTCAAAGTTACCAGTGTTTTTTACTAGATGACTCTGCGTTTAAACTACTACGCGAAAGCGGTAAAAAAAAGTCTGAAAAAATTCGTATTTTATACTTGCCTGGGTGTTATAATCTAAAAGAAGTATAATTTGTTTTATACTACTAAAGTGGCAACCAAGCGTACGGCCCACAAGATGGTAAGCGGTTACCGCAGCCTATGGGCGCGTGCAATACCAGAGCTATCACTCACGGGTTGTCACCCTGAGACGTAGATCGAAAGCCTCATGTGCCAGTAATTTCACAGGAAACCATACCCGAACCGGAACACAGAATTGAGAGCATTACTGCTTAGCGGCAGAAATAGGTATGGTGGTAGTCCTTCCCCGGACAAGCTCTATCACAAGAACTCTACTACTCATAAGAAATATAATATATTTAGTTAATTTTAACTGTCTTCTAAAAAGGAGAAGGTTATCAATTAGACTAAGTACCCTATTACCTATAAAAAAAAAACACTAAATAATTTATTAGCAGAGAAATAGAGTAACAAACACAAAAACAAACATGTAGGGTACATGTTACAAGTGTTTTTTTATTTTTAAAAGTTCTTTATTTAACATAAGCACAGTAATATATAACATAGCTAAACACAGTTTAGCACATTACGACTCCAGATCGATGTGACTAGCAGGCTGTAGCGCCTATAAAAGTCTTTTAAATAAACATAATATGACAAATATACCACTTTTTATAATTGAATTTAAAATATTTTGCATAATTACTATAATGCATGAATAAACATTAATTACATAACATTATGAACACTTTAGAAAGCGCTCATACATGTTACAAGTGTGTACAAGCCTACATGTTTGTTTTTAGGAACGTACTAAAATATAACAGATCTATTATATTCTATTCTATTCTATTCTGTTATTATGTAGGTATGTAGGTACTACTCAAGTACAACTTTACACTAGAACCCCGAGTCCTGGATATCAGAATCTGTATTGTACAACAGCACCCTGAACCGAAACAAATATTTGCAGACGACACAAACATGTGAACAAAACAAGATACAATTAAGTATGTGCTATCTTTTTTACTCTTGTATTCAGAGTCATGAGGCAAGTGCAATTTTTAGTTTACATTTTTTTAGGAAGTAACTAAGCTACAAATAGTGGCAAATAACAAAAGGCCTACATGGCCGCAATAATTTAATAAAAAAAAAACCTACAAATTTCTTGTCATTTAACACTACGTTGAGGCACAGTTCAGAGAAAAGTGTTATTTTCAGAGTACCAGTGTTTAAATTTGGACAAAAATTATTATGCTGAGGTTATATTCAATTACTCCTCTAATCAATTACTCATCTCATATTAGCATGTTAAGTAAGTAGGTACCTAGCTAGTTAAAATATACTTCCTAAGTAAAACTGTCCCTATAAAAATGTATTCTATGTAGAGTTCACAAAATCCAACTACAAATTTTAAAATTGAAACATGAACATCAAGCTTACATTCAAGACCTAGGTCCTATTCCCGGGTGGCGATCAATAGCCCTCCCCCAATCCAGAGGGCGCACCCGCGCATGCGCAATCAGCTTCATTCCACCGGGAAGACGCGGAAACCGGGACGCACCGGCTGAAAACATAATCCATCTTTGGTATCTGGTTTTCTGCTAATAAAAGTGATAAGATGAGTCCGGAACGGGAAAATCAAGGTAAGTGGTCTTATGTGGTACAACAGTGGTTCGTTGTTGATTGGTGTTAGAAAAGGGTGTGTGCATGTGCAGTTTGCAGGTCGATACGTATCTAGGTTAAGGGGATAGGTGCAGTGTAGGGAGCTATTGATTTGTGAACTATCTTGTATGATATTTTGAAATATTCGTTGCTTATATACGAGTAGACTAGACATGTTATTGTTAATTCCAATTTCTTTGTGATTTTCATGTGATCTAAAGCTAAAAATAAAATTAGGTCACAGAGTTTATTGTAATTTGTTCAGTTTTTTTTTTAAACCAACTTCAAAAAAGATGTTATATACTTGGGGACTGAGTAGGTATGTATTTTTTATGTACCATTGTACCAGCGATTATTCCATGGCTGGTCTGATTTCAATGGGTTTTTCTTTGTTGTGTAGAGGGTTATTCTGAGTTTTTTATACAACTAAAGTGCATCCAAACTTACTTGCTCGCTTGCTTCTAGAGGTATTTCACGCGTCTCGTGTGCCTGTAATTTCACTGGAAACCATACCCTTCGAACCGGAACACAGCAATGCGAGCACTGCTTGGTGGCAGAAATAGGTGTGGTGGTAGTTCTTGCCCGAATGAACTCTATTATAAAGAACTCTACTGGTCCTAATCATCATCATCATCATGATAGCATTCTAATGTTCGCACAGCTGGGACGCTAGCCTACTCTCAAGCGAGAGTGAGTGAATTACCTAAATATTCACTGGCAAAATCTCGTGTTTTTGCGCCAAAAAATGCTTTTATTTTTATTTATTCTAATATGAGATGTTTAGGGACAAAATAAAATATGTTCATAATTATATTATATTACAAAATATAAAAAAAAACATGTTTAGGGCCGATAATAATACCGAAAATATTTTCAGCTTCAACCGACATGACGGAGTCCATCGATGAGCTGAAAGAGCGTCTCTCGTCCATGAAGAGGCTGATGGAGGAGCGTAAAGCCAAGGGTTCCAAAAAAGACTTGCTAAAAGGCCACGCCCGAAGTCTCAAGGGCGCTTGCATCATCGATGGAAACTTCCTCGCTTTCGTCTTCGGATCATCACTTCTCATCATCGTCAGCGTGTCAGTCTACGCCTTCTATCATCTGTATCATGCAGTGCTGAAGAAGTTTCCGTCTACTCACACAGAGCTATGATTTTCCGTTGTTTGGGGATGGAAAACTACTCTGCCGAAACTGGATTACAAATGGATTGATGGATACAAACATGATGCACTTGGCTATAAATGGATTTACGACATGGGCTACATAAAAGCTGAAAAAAACGCATTGCAAACGGAACTTGGCTACAGAGTGTCTGATGGAAACGCATCTCAAAATGAACAAGGATCCAAATGTAATAGCGAAAACGCAATGCAAACAGTCCACAAAATAACTGACGAAAGAGAAGTGGTCTACGAAATAACTGAAGAAAGAGAATTGGTCTACGAAATAACTGAAGAAAGAGAAGTGGTCTACGAAATAACTGAAGAAAGAGAAGTGGTCTACGAAATAACTGAAGAAAGAGAAGTGGTCTACGAAATAACTAAAGAAAACGCATCGCAAACGGAACTGGGCTTAATACAAACTGAATAACTAATGGAAATACGCACGCACATTTAAAATTACTTAGCGCAGTTAAATTATCAGATAATAAATAGATTAGCTAACATTAAGGGTGAGTTGCACCATCTAACGTTAACGTCAAATTGTTGACGACGATTGAACAATTTGACGTTAACGTTAGATGGTGCAACTCACCCTAAGTTTGACATAAAGGCAAACATAACATAGCGGAGCTAAGTCGAGTCAACCAATAGAATCATGTGAAAATTACGCGATTTATGTGTCGTAACTATGACTAAACAGTCATAGTTACGACACATGTCTGACTATGCTTAGTAAGTAACCGAAATCAGTCAATAGAAACCTATTGACTGATTTACTAAGCATAGTCAGACACCCACTTTAAGGTATATTTTTACTGAATTTAATTAACCTAGATTTCCCTAAGAACATAGTAAGTTGTACTTTTTGAAATAGTAGATGTTAAGTATGAATAAGGAATTTTTAAATTAGTAAATGTCTTTCTGCATAGGTACTTCATATTTTAAATCTATAAAATCTCAGTGTTTTCACTCAATACAACTAGTAGCTGCTGTTTTCAAAGTTTGTAAAAGTAATTATAATAAAAGTAATGGTCTAGTCTTCACGTCGAATAAGATTATCTCAGTTTAAAAAAAAATGTTTTGGTTTCATCAGTAATTTTATCTAAATCGAGATTTAACGGTGAGACAACCTGTCTCAATAAATTAAACGATAGTTTAACAGTAGCTTATGTTGTTACCAATTTCAATTTCTTTGGGATTGTCGAGTATTATGATTTTATTTTATAAAAAATTACAAAAAAAACACAAAAACAACTAGACCCTCTAAAATACAGTTAACATAAAATAAATAGAAATAAATTAAACAATAATAAGAAACCAGCGCTACATCAGTACCTTGTAGATAGATGTTTGCGGTGCGTTTTGCCTGTATACGTAGACATAAGATCTTTATAAATTAGGTTAAAGTTTTACAGCAATATCTTGTAACGTGGCTCTTCGCTGCAAAGCGAACCCGCCCCGACCGACAACCGGTGACCGATTTATAACCGGTGAATTATTGCTATTTTTTGTTTACGTAGACATAAGATCGTAATAATTAGGCTAAATTTTTAATGCGATATCATCTTGTGAAGTAGCTCTTCACTGTAAGCGAGCCCGCCAACGGCCGACAATAAATAATGCTTGTTCTCAAAGGTCCGACGATGGGTCGAATTTTTTCATTGACCTTCATCGTCGATTTTGTGACTAACGTCTGACGCTAACGTCTTTCCTTAACAAGTGTACGCGGCTATATCAGTGAGTAGTATGCTGAAGCGCATACATTTCTAAATGATTCATTTTCCAGTAATAATCGAGTCAACGTTATAAGTATGTTTCATTTATCGCTGAAAAATCCGTATTTATTGCCGTTCGTTGGTGGGCATCAGACAATCTTGCTGAAATGCCACGCGATATCATTTTGTTAATAACGCGGCTCTCTGCTGCATTGATTTTTTTTTAAACTTAAATGCTCAACCACACTGCACTTCATTTACTAATAAAGTCAGTGTGCAGGGCCTTAAATACGAGTTAAAGAAGTTAGACGGTTATATAAAAGGGATCATTTGTTCCTTGCCGCATGTGCACAGTTTCCTGTAAAGCACCTTTTAAAGATTAAGATAACTTTTTTATTGCTATAACTAGCATCATCTAGCAGCAATGACTCAAAAGAACCAATATGAAATACCTTTTGAGATTGAACGCCCATGATAAGTTACCAAGTAGACAGCATTGAACAGAGCTGATGAGCAATTAGAGATGAGCGGGCATCGAATTTAACAGCAATTCAAAACCCTCCATTAAGTGACATGACACGTCACTTAAAATTATAGCAACCCAGAAGAAAATTTATGGGTAAATGGTAATGGTAATGGTGCTTAACGTGCTTCGGAGGGCACGTTAAGCAGTCGGTCCCGGCTTTTTCAAAGTTGTTAGACCATGACAGAGGCCTTCGGGCGGCCTAGAAACTCTGTCACCAGAGTTGGCCACTGACTCATACGAACTTACTTACTTACTTAATGGTACCTTTGGTTTGAATGGTTTTTGCTATTAACATAAATACCAACTTGAAATAACAGGTTATCTTATTGAGGTTTTGCATTAAAATGGTTGTAAAAATATCTTAGGTGATTTTAAAATATCAAGATCACCTCACTACAAGGTTACTGTGTATATGAGAAAAGACGAGACACTAGTTAAGTTTATCTTATAAGTATTAGTTAATGTAATGTAGATTAGATTTTTTCGAATAAATAAAGTATGTGTAATAGTTTTATTTTAACCACCCTATTGTTTCAAACTAATATTATAAGTGAATGTTTTCGTTTGTTTGTTTACTTACACTCAACTCCTTAGACTCATCGTTCCTAGCAGTCACTTGCACAGATGTAATAAGATAAGATAAGATAGATAAGACATTTTTTGTTTATTTGCAACCAAAAAATGTAATACATACAGAGTAGTAGTGTATAGACTTTTACAGTCGCGGGTGGCAGCTGTTAAAAAACTGACAGTTGTTACCACTTGCCTTGTTAAAAAACGTGCTAAATTCCCATTTGTTTTCGACATTCAAAACGATAATGCGCAACACACACAGAACGCAGGCGCGGGTCGGGTGAAGCGCGGCAGCCGCTCCCGCGTTTAGTGTGATGTCATCCTTGTCGTCCATACAAATTAAAACAAAAAAACTCCCGCGGCGGATCTGACCCGATCCGCGCCCGCCCGCAGAGTGTGTTGCGTGTAAGCTTTAATGACATGATACTGCGTTTGTCACCCCGAGATAGATATTCTTCCTACCACCCAGTTCAGTTCAGAGGTGCAAATGGTAATCCACGTTACTAAAGCTACTAATTTATAAGTCAAGGTAACATTTGGTTTGAACAAAATTTCAAACGCGTTTTCCACTCAGCGATTATTACATTGCCACCAACCTTACTTACTTCCTTATGAAAATTTGGGGAAACGGAGAGGGTACTGTTTGTCGAAAAGCACGTTCAAATTGTTCGGATTCGGGTGTGCCATTATATCCATTAGCACGCCATTTTAGTAAGAGCAGATCCTACCAATCCTATTTAATTCAGGCGTTAATGGTGGCTGTATACTCCCGTACGAGAGTACTCGCTATGTCTCGCCCGAGAGGCCCGATCCGGGACGGAGAGCTTGCGAGGAACACCGAGACAGGGCGAGCGCTACCATACAGGGTCATTCACACAGAACTATATTTAAGTGGAATGAAAGAGTTCGTCGATTTGTATGGAAACCGAGCGTGTAATATTTTGCGTATTTGTATTTTACATACAAATGTATTTTAGTGATGGGAAACATAAGCCGCGCAAAAATAAATGATTTAAAAGCAGCGATAAGCATGCGGCAAACCGATTCTAGGCACTGGCACACCACCACACCGCCCCCGGTTGGGAGCAGACTGAGTTTCGCGGCGAGTAAAGAGGTTCTCAGCCCTTACTTAGCCCGTTTTTTTGGCACGCGAATTACATACACTCACTCATTCTACTCAAGTATAGTTATGTGGTCATTCATTATCAACCTGACAAACTTAAGGGGTAGGTTCCACAAATAAAAAAATATTTTTTTTTAATGTATATTTTATCTTAAAAATCCCACGTAAAAAAAAAAATGATTACGTTTTTCTGATCAATTATTATTTATCATTGTTGGGAATCGAGCGGCGTAATATTGAAATATTTGAGTGTGCGCGCCCCGTAGCGGGTCATTGACACGCGCAGGTCAAGGACGCGCGGGTCACTGACACGTGCCGAGCGCTGCCTTTTCGATTTCTAACAAGGATAACTAATTATTAAGCAGAATTACGTAATTATTTTTTTTAAATTTAAAAAAAAATGTTTAGAAAAAAAAAAAAAACAAGTATTTTTTTTTTATGTGTGGAACCTATGCCTTAAGTTTGTCAGGTTGATAATGAATGACCTTATATACACTCTCGCGCCCTGTCTCGGCCTGTCTCAGTGAGAGTGTACAGCCGCCTTAACACGTTGCTAGGAGCATCTTTGGCGAGGTCATCATAGTTCTACCATGGAACTACAGGGTTATAAAGGTTTAACACAGTTCACAGTCACAGTTCTATAGAACAAATGGGAGTTACGCATCCTGGCCAGCCTTTTTACTTTTTGGACACTGGTCTAGTCTCCAGAGATAATAATGGGGTTAATCATTTAATAGATGTTTATATTGACGACCGATGTGGCGCAGCGGGCGCAGGTCCGTCTGCGACGCGGAGGTTGCGGGTTCGATTCCCGCCTCGGATCAAATGTTTGAATGTTCTACAAATATGTGTTCCGGGTGTTCTGGGTATTTTCTATATATAACAATAAATATCTATCTATGTATTGTATTGTGTTAAGTATATATCAGTCATCTAGTACCCATAATACAGCTCTGTTTAACAGCAGCTTATCTTGGGGCTAGATGATGCTGTGTGGATTGTCCAGCATTATATATTTATTTTATTTATATTTATAGCTTAATCCATTGCGCAAACCCAATGCGAATAAGTGGCCGTCGATTTTATGGAATCACCAGTGGTATTTCAAATGGGTTGTTTTTTTTTATTTATTTTTCAAAACCTTTTGCTGTTCATACTTATTGCTTTGAACTGCTTCAGTGCTTCATTAGATCATAGCGGAAGCCTTCAGATGGCATATGAGTTGATCACTTGACTTATACGAACTATCTTAACTTAGGAGAGGGTTTTAACTCAAGTTTTGCAAAACAGGTTGTTAACAGCAAGCAGCGGGGCAGTACGTCAAGATGAATTTATTAAAAGCGCACCTTGATCGCGTCTTTACCTTCAGCCACTTCAGCTTTCTATAAATTCCACCTTGAGTACGAGTAGCTTCGTCCGGGGAGGACTACCACCATACCTATTTCTGCCGCCAAGCAGTAATGCTCGAATTGCTGTGTTCCGGTGCGAAGGGTATGGTTTCCGGTGAAATTACTGGCACATGAGGCTTTCGATCTTAGCCTCAAGGTGGCAGCCCGCGAGTGATACCTCTGGTATTGCAAGCGTCCATAGGCTGCGGTAACCGCTTACCATCTTGTGGGCCGTACGCTTGGTTGCCACTTCAGTTGTACAAAAAAAAAAAAAAACTATTACTGCCGCCAAGCAGTAATGCTCGCATTGCTGTGTTCCGGTTCGAAGGGTATGGTTTCCGAAATTACAGGCACATGAGACTTTCCTTCTAACGTCTCAGGGTGGTAACACGCATGTGATATCTATGATCTTGCATGCGTACATAGGCTACTGTAACCGCTTACCATCAAGTGGGCCGTACGATTGGTTGCCACTTTAGTGGTATAAAAAATATATAAAAAACAGTTAATTTGAGTTGACATCCAACGTGTTAAGCTTGTAGGGCTTTAGAAAATAACAAATCGGTGCCTGGTAACATTCAAATACAGATGTTAAACATTTTCTACTATCTAAATCTCTGAATAACCTTAAAATAGACTCTAGTTTTCAAACATAAGGTCTAAAGTTAAATGCATTGTCATGAGTACAAATTGTAAGCTTTGTACTGAATAATGTATTTTGCAAATTGCCCAAATGCATCCGAACTGGATTCGGGTTGCTAATATTTAGGTAGTAGGTACATAAAGGCGTGTTTTCATGTTATTTTCGAAAAATACAAGGTGGTCCAAAATACGATATGTGAGCTCCATAGGTTTTATATAATTTAACAGCTATAATTTAACACCTTGTAATTTATTTCAGAACATGTATTATGCATTCTAGAAGACTTCATGATAGTTCCTGGCGAAATTACTGGCACATGAGGCTTTCGATCTTAGCCTCAAGGTGGCAACCCGCGAGTGATACCTCTGGCATTGCAAGCGTCCATAGGCTGCGGTAACCGCTTACCATCTTGTGGGCCGTACGCTTGGTTGCCACTTTAGTTGTATAAAAAAAAAAAAAAAATAGTTTCCTGCTTTGCACGGGTGCAATGCAATAAGTTCTAAGTGCCATATTACTTTTAAGACCTTTTGTAACACTTATTTGTGCAAATAAAAATCTTGAAATCTTGAAATCTTGAAATGTTGTTTTTATTCCGACATCTCGAACAATAATCGTCATATTTAATCAAATTAACACAAAACAATATTAAACCGAAATAAAAAACCGACGAAAAATCTCTAGTACTATTCCGCTTAACCGGAACCGGTTAAGCGGAAGAGGTCACACAGTGTGTGACCTCATCAGTTAAAAGGTTAAGCGGAATAGTACTAGAGATTTTTCGTCTGTTTTTTATTTTGTAATGGATTTCCGCAAAGTAACGCCTGAATCTATCAATTAATATTAAACCGCACAAAAGAGTATTAGACGTAAGTGTAGCATTAATACTGTATATTACCTTTATCCGCTCAACACATTTTGTTTAAAAAAATGTCGTAAGGGTTTTCTACACTTTAGAAACATATATAACTTATAAAAATTTATCAATTGAATTTATTTGATTATATTTCACAATTAAATTAATCTTAGTTTTGAGTAAAACTTTGGTGAAATCTCATCCCTATTCGTTTTATTACTACTAAAGTGGTAAGCAAGCGTACGGCCCACTTGATGGTCAGCGGTTACCGTAGCCTATGTACGCATGCAACATCATAGATATCACTTGCGTGTTAGCACCCTGAGACGTTAGATGGTAAGTCTCATGTGCCTGTAATTTAACCGGATACCATACCCTTCGAACCGGAACACAGCAATGCGAGCATTACTGCTTGGCGGCAGAAATAGGTGGTTCTTGTCAACTTGGTCAAAAATACACAAAAGACTGACCTACTTTCTAACAAAACCACGGATTGCGAGTTGGTATCTCACTCTGTTATATCTCTGGGTTATTCCCAAAGTTTTGTCTAACCTCTTACTTTGGAAGAGTCCTGTGTCACTGAGAATTAGCTTTGCAAAATGAGCTCTATTGGACTCTGTTTTAGATTCCATCAATACATATTATAATAATCTTTGTCTTGATTGACAGATGACAACGCACTGCCTAAACCGCTGGTCGTAGAGACTTAACATTTTTAGGGTAGGGGTGTACTAAGAAGAGATTTTTTGAAATTTAACCCTTATGAGGGTAAAAAGGGATAAAAAGTTTTTATGAAAAATCGTATTTCTGAAAGTACTTACCAACTTAACATTTTACTCACACGGGAACACAAGAAGTTCGCCATGACAGTTAATAACAATGATCACGTGACGCATCTTATCTTTGACAGCACCTAATAACCCAGTTGTTCGTTAAACCCGCCATGTTGTTTTGCATTGTGTTGCACTCCTTCACAAAGATAAGCTCACTTTAGATTATGAAAGAAGCCAAAATAAAATAAATAAACAGTGATAAACGGTTTCTTTAATTATTATCTAATTATCTAGACCCCTACAAAGGACCAGGGCCCGGCTCCATACTGCGTGAAACAACTCCTTTGATAAAAGTTGGTATTAAAATATTTTTTAGTAAAACCTTTTGCCTCTTAAAAACTACTGTATTATATTCTGTGTTAAAAATTTAAGATAGGTATTTTGTGACAGTTTCTTTTGTGTTACTTTGAAACTACGTTAAATCTCTAGAGAGAGCTTAATAAATCTTCTACTCAAGTTTTGTTTCATCATCAGGATAACCTTTAACTTTTCCACTGCAAGACACTAGCCTACTCTCGAGTGAGAGTCATCATGACAGCCTTCTAATGTTTACACTGCTGGGACACTGGCCTACTTTCGTGTGAGAGTGAGTGAGTGATGAATCCACCACGCGGACCCAATGTGGATTGGTGGATGGCACACGCCTTTCGAATTATTAGTTATTGGGCATGCCAGTTACCTCACGATGTTTTCCTTCACGGTATGAGTGCACTAGCACTGCGCACATACACATTTTACACATTTCGAATAGAAAAATCCGTTGGTGCAACCGGGTTCGAACCCACGACCTTAGGACTGGAAGGCCATTACCACTACCAGTGCTCTGATCTAATGATCCTTTTTCATAAGGTGAACAATGATATTAGTGATTGTTGGCTACTGTCATCACGCCTAAAAGTAATTGTGCAAGTGTCATTAAATAAGGCTTTTGAGTTACAATTCGACTATTCTATCTTCACAGTAAAATACAAAATCAAGTTATAAACACATCTGAATAACATCTAAATACCGAAACAGAGGAAATTCAAACTAATAGCAGCACCGACTTCAACTGACACAGTCGTTAGTGAATAACTAAGTGTATCCCCCTCGCTCTTATTCATAACTGCAAACACAGCCTCGCGTGGGAGGGAGACGGAGATATGTGTGATTGTGTAAATTGTAACGTGAAGAGAATGAAAATATGGCTGTGACTGTCGGAATGATGGAATTGCGCTGTTAATGAAAGCACTGTAGTGATGTCACTAACTTTTACTGTATAATACTTCCAAAATAATATTTATTTTATTTTATTTTTAGAATTTTAGAAAAACTTAACAGCTAACACAGATATATATTATAAAACAAAAATAGTTACATGTATTCTTACATGTAGCTAAGCTGAAAGCCAATTATAAAGTTTTTACAAATAGAATTATTAAAAATTAGTAGTTATAAAAACAACAGTAAAGTAGACGATGAGAAAATACATAAAATAGATTAAAAGAGGTAAAACACTAACAAATAATAATATCAATGATATCAACAGTTTATATAAGATATGACGGAGGCCTTAAGGCGGCCTGTTTACTAAAAATTGGTCACTGACTCATACGAACTTACAAGCCGTCATTCCACTAAAAAAGATTTAATTATCATTTTTTTGTCCGCGATGAGATTTCAGTTGGATATAGTGTCACCCATATCTGACAGACATGTCGTAGATTTTTGTAGAACTTTACGTTGATTTCCTTTAGAAAATTTTTGCATTTCCTAGAATTTATGACATAGTGATTAGGTAACTGCTGAATTGAGAATCGTTTTTATTATTGTAGAGCTATCATAGACCTTTCGTAGAACTGTCCCGATGTCGTCATGATTTTGACCCCAATAATGGGGACAGTGGGATGTGTTTGGTAGCTCACATGGCTACGCGAAAACTTTCTATACCCGAATAAGTAAGTAAGCTTTTATGAGTCAGTGGCCAACTCTGGTGATGGAGGTTATAGGCCACCTGAAGGCCTCCATCATGGTCCTAATTAAATATGCTAGTAAGCCTCAATGATAGATATCGTAGTTTTTTGTGGACATTACGTGTGTTTATTGAAGGAAAGTCTCTTCTAGAATTTCGTAGGCTATCCGTAGAGCCTTCGTAGACTTTCGTAGAGATCACATGAGAACTAGAAACTGCGATTTTAGTGGCTCTCTAAGTATTGTTTTTCCTTGGATTTTTTTGTCAAAAATAGATTTGAAAGATACATTAATAACAGAAGTTTTTAGTATAATTATTAACCTTAACTTTAAAGATCAATCGAGAAACTGTTCTTAAAAACACAACCCATTTAAAAGAATACTGAATTTTCAAGCTTAAAATAATAAAACTCCACGAACATTTATCGAGTATCTGTCCGAGCCATCCCTACCGCCCCCACCCTTAAAATAACAAAGTAACAGGTAAAGGTACTCGCTGCTTCGGGCTCGGCTCAGTGCCGCTCGGTCGCCCAAGTAGAACGGTCGTGAGAGATACAACAACCAGATAATATTGTGTCTGACTGTACCTGGCGCTGTACAACGAGAAATTGAAAGGTATGTCGTAGTTATACGAAGTTGTTTTCAGGAAAAGGTAATTCCGTGTATTTTAGGATGGATTTCTAGAACTCATTAAGTTAATTGATAAAATAATATTAGTCAAATAGATTCTGAATACGCCGCAGCTGGTAATTCTCTTGTTTACCAGCTTGTTTATTGATTATCTACCTAGCTGTTGGTTTATAAGGATAATTAAATATATTTATCCTTAATTAATTTTCATTTAACCAATTGTTTCTCAAACATTAGCTAAATTAATATTTAAATATAGGACAATAGCCTGTCTGTTTGATTAATTAAAAATGCTTGATAGACTTGTAATCATTTATAAAATGGTTACAGCTGACACAATGCTGAAAATTATTTGAGTTTTTTTGTGTTTTTTCTTTAGAGAACAAAGAAATCTGTTGCGCTTATCAACAAGTAGGATATATATCATATTTTCAACGGGTTTCTTCCAAGATTTAGGTGAAGGAGAGGCTTTAGCTAAAATGTGTACTATTCTTTGTCTTTTACTTCACTGGAAAAATTTCGGACTTATAAATGTGGACCTTTACCATCTATTGAAGAAGATTTTACAGCGTGTAATGGCTAGTTTTTTACTTTTGTTACCCACACTAGATGTGTGAAGTGCAGATGCGGTAGAGCTTAAGACAAACTTATTATTAAATAGTTATTATACGACTTATTACATAAGAAGAATCTGAGTATGAGATTCAATGAAATTTCAACAAAACTTAAAGCTAGCAGTTGTCAGCAAACTCATTCCTTTTATTATTCTAGTTCTAAAAAGACACGAAGGCCGACAATTCACTGTTCGCGCTATAGTTCAAAAACCGTCTCAAAATCTATTGTCTTAGATATGTGATCGCCTTACATAATTGGTTTTTATTTTATTTTGTTCGGAAAACAAACAGTATAAAAAACTAAATATTAAACAACTTAAATAACTAAACACCAATAATATGTTTTTTAACTTCATTGTTCTACATACAAACATAATCACGCTTGTTTTCCGCAGAGACCACGTATTTACATTTGCCGTGTATTTCATTGTCTTTGTTTAGTAATTTTCATGCAGACCGAAGTTAGGTCGAAAATATCTAGGACGTCTATAAGCCAGGTGTATCACGTGACATCAAAAATACCATGAAATATCTGGTCAGGAGACCTATTGACGCAGGAAAGAGTCCTAATAACAAAAACTTGATATATAAAACCTTTGGCTTATAAAGTGGGCGATACCACTATGAAAATCATGATAATAACGACCTTTGGTGATGCGGTGAGTCTGCCTGGTTAATGACTGAAAGTTTGCGGGCTCAATACCCGATGCGGGACAACTTTTTTGCATAATCTGCAAATTTTTGAACCGGTTCTGAGTACATTGCTCGTAGTTTCCGATAAGCACTACTGAGTTTAGGTTTATAGGGCTCTGTAGTGAAATTACTGTGCGAAAGAGACTTCATAACTAGGTCTTGGGGTGACAAGCGCAGTGCCAAGAATTTATTTAAAATTTATTTTGAAAAATTTAATTTCTGGGTGCAGTTAATCATAATCATAATTTTTTATTTTTATTTTTTATTTTTTATTTCACAGGAAAACAAACAGTCGTTAAAAACAAAAGTATTAGTAATCTAATGATACAACTATAGACCAATTAAAAGTTTAGTAATCTTAGTCATAATCATTTATTCATTTGCAAACAAGAAAGATTAATAAAATATTAGTTCCAAACATGTTTTGCTAATTTTGACATGCAAATATATTATAGTCAGGCGTTTGCACTTAACATCAGGCGAACGACTTGACCGTCACGTCATTTGCTGATAAAAAACACAGGGAGCCCTAGTCACGACTAAAATGTGACTGTTGGGAGTATTTTGTTATGTTAATTTCATTCTCTTTCGTTAGGCCAGCCCGTTATAAGGAAATTGAATTTGATAAGATAGCTTTTCACGATTTGGTTTTATGCAAATACTTGCCGATGAATAATGAATATAATGGCGGAACATCAATTTCGTAGTCTTGGCATTATTAAGACATCGTTTGAAGTAAAGTCAATGAAACGGATCCTAAATAAAGTAATAAATAAATAGCACTTTATTGAGGACACAAGTAGTACAAAGGTTACAATACTAAATATGTAGTCATAAAAGGTGGTCATATCGCAGGGAGCGATTTCTTACTGACTACCTATTTAAGGCACAATGGCTGTGCCAGTGATAACAAGGTTAGCAGTGTTCATAATCGCCTTCTCCCGAACTAGTGTAGAACTGAATTTCGGGATCCAGTTGTTACGCTCATCGCCGTCCTTGTCTCCACAAAGGCAGAGCACCTGCTTTTATGATCCTAGCGACAATTTAGACACATTCTAGTCGTCCTTTACAATAAAAGGTTCCTTTTTGTTTTTTGGATCGGAGGAAAGTTTGAAGCGGCCATTAGAACCGATGTTGAGTCACCACCGATTTCCTGCGATGGCATCGGTTCATCGAATCCGGGGGAATATTTCGTTGCTTGTGTTCACAATTCGAGAACCTTAATTCCCGTATTTCCCCAAATAAAAGGCAGTTCCGCAGAATTCAGCAAGAAACCTTATTAAAAAAAAATAGGCAGCTGTTTATAAACAAAATCCTTATTCGACGACAATGGTTGTAAGTAACTTGACAAAAAGTATTTTCCCCTAGACAATATAAAAGTTTGTTTATATATCTGAGCTACGCCAACGGAATGCTTATTCCGCGTAAAGGTCACGTCTTTGAACTTAAAATACTTGTTATTTGGCAAAATGTTATTCTGAAAGTTTGTGAAAATATTCACAAAATGGTACCTTTGTAGAAGCAGGGGCTAATATAAGAACAGAGGCTTTTTTTTATTTATTTTTTATACCACTAAAGAGGCAACCAAGCGTACGGCCCACTTGATGGTCAGCGGTTACCGCGGCCTATGTACGCATGCAACATCATGGATCACTTGCGTGTTACCACCCTGAGACGTTAGATGGAAAGTCTCATGTGCCTGTAATTCACCGGAAACCATACCCTTCGAACCGGAACACAGCAATGCGAGCATTACTGCTTGGCGGCAGAAATAGGTATGGTGGTAGTCCTTCCCCGGACGAGCTCTATCACAAAGAACTCTTATATATAGGCTATGTGAAACCAACCAATGTACAGCAAAAATACCATTTTGAAGTGTTTGAAGTTAGGAATGGTTTCCGGTGAAATTACAGGCACATGAGACATGTCTCAGGGTGTCTCATGTGCCTGTAATTTTACCGCGCAAGTGATATCTCTGATGTTGCAAGCGTAAATAGGCTGAGGTAACCGCTTGTCATCAAGTGGGCCGTACGCTTGGTTGCAACTTTAGTATATGTTATAAAAAAAACGGCGATACCAAATGTAACGTTATACCATCTCAAGTTATTTAAAAAAAGTACTTAGTAGAGTTCTTTGTGATAAAGCTAGCAAAAAAATATCATAGTGAGAGAAAAAACGCAGTCATTTACCAATTTTTTGATAGTCTATCCGTGTTTGGTCGGGAAATTGTGACCTTGCGCGTTGATTGGTTGATTGAATCACGTGTCTATCCCCGCCGACAGAATCCTTAAGTAGCAGGTCCACCATGAAACACTATTCCCAAGATATAGACCGAAACTTCGTACCATGAACTACATTGGTCATAAATCGATATAAAAGACGGCACGTGACTACTAAAAAATTCTACGAAACTTCATGGTATCTAATGGTGCGATTACATACCTACGCGTTCAGAACTGTTGCGAACAAATGTTTCATCACGTGTACGTGTAATGCTGTAGTTCATTTGTTCATGAACATTTTGTTCAAAACATATGTGCGGCACAAATTGTTGTGAAAAAATCTTTTTCTGGTGTACTCGTAATAAAAAAATTGTTACGAACATTTTGTTCCGCACATTTGTTGCGAACAACTGTTCTGAACATTTTCTTGGAGGAATCTCAGCTTAAGTGCTTCGTATTTCGTTCGGCTCCGAAGTATCGGACATTCACACACATAGACCAGCTAATCCTATTCAAATAGAAATAGAAATATGAAAATATTTATTTTGTTCACACATTAAACATATAAATAACATATACATATAGTTAGTTGTAGTTCTCTCGGCGGATCTAGGCTTCCGTGAAGTTCGCCGTTTGTGATGCGCAAAGACAATTTAGTTAGAAAAAGCTCTATTGTGCATCGAAACGGCTAATTTCACGGAAGCCTAGATCCGCCGAGAGAACTATAGCTTTGACTAAAGCGCAACACACAGAGAGCGGGCTCGGGTCAGGTCGTGTCCGCCGCGAGCCCGTCGCGAGGTATTTTATTTAATTTGTATGGAAGGACAAGGATGACAACACACTGACACAACCCATCCCGCGCCCGTCCTGCGCACGCGTTCAGTGTATTGTCATCCTTGTCGTCCATACAAATTAGACAAAATAAACCCGCTGAGGGCCCGCGCCCGCTCTTTGTGTGCTTTGCGCTTAAATCTTTAGTTATTAGGTTTTTTTTTAACTTATTCATGTAGATATTACGTCCCGGTCCTTAGCTGTCTCCCCACTCTCCTTCAAGATTTTCGTTTATTGAATAAGAACTCAACAGGTTCAATAATTTGATGATCTCCGAATAGACAGTAAAAAAAAAGTGTCAGTGTGTCCCAATAATAATTAAATATATTTTTAGTGTGTCCCAATAAATTTTGACCGAATCGACAGCAAGTCAGAACTACAAGTAAACACAATACTTATTTCGTAAGCCCCTAAAAAAAAATGTTTTATGTTTATATTTTTTTATTTAAATAAAATTAAAAAAAAAGATAACATAACAATGGTAATCCATCGAAAAAAGGACGCAGGAAATTTAAGATTGCATGATAAAAAGTTAGCTCAGACAAAGTCGAAGGCAGCTCCACTTATCTGCTGAAAGTACTGAGTACTTTCGTGCTTTGGGCAAGTGTTTGTTCAGGGAATTGTACTACCACTGTACTTACTCGTATTTTATTCTGCCAAGCAGTAAAGCTCGCTTTTCTGTTCTGTTTCGACAGTGTTATATTCCCTTAGTGTGATGGTTAAAACTATATATATAAAACTATAAGTCATAAGCATCTATTGATAAAAGTATTTACAGGTATACACACTTTAGAATATTATTCGATTATTATTTTATAACATCATATAAACACAACAATTAATAATCATATTACAGTAAAAGTAAAATAATCAAATCAATGTCATTACAAAAATGTCAAAAAGTAAATTAAATATTTATTATAAATTCTCAATGTCAATACAAAACGCAATAAACAAGTCATGTAGGTATATTTAAGATATAAATTAGAAATATTATAATGTATTACAATTTAAATCATAGTGCTACAAATTTGTCAAAACTGTAAAAAGTCTGCTCGACAGGTAAGCTATCAGCTTACCAACTTTTTTGACTGTCACTCACGCCACTAATATTTAATGTTGGCAGACATTTACCATTATAGATAAATAAATAAATAAATAAATAAATAATGCTGGACAATCCACACAGCATCATCTAGCCCAAGGTAAGCTGCTGTTAAACAGAGCTGTATTATGGGTACTAGATGACTGATATATATTTAATACAATACAATACATAGATAGATATTTTTATTATATATAGAAAATACCCAGAGCACCCGGAACAAATATTTGTAGATCGTACAAACATTTGTCCCGAGGCGGGAATCGAACCCGCAACCTCTGCGTCGCAGGCGGACCTGCGCCCGCTGCGCCACATCGGTCGTCATATATGCATATACAATTTTTTTTGTAAAATCTTAAAATGCCTTAAACACCCGCATCAGAACAAATATTTTTGATCCAATTTAAAAAAATATTTCACCATTAGAATGCTACATTATCCCTGAGTAACATAAGCTGTTATTTTATTCAACCGTGCGAAACCGGGACAGCTGCTAGTGTAAAATATAACAATCTTGTGATCTAGTCCGAACTTTAGTTAGTTGTTAGTTGGGACCCGTGTTACAAAGTTTGTAAAGTAATTCTCGGATACGATCTTTCCAAGATTGCCCTTTCTAGAAAACGGGTCTTGACCCGAATATGTCAATAACAGTAGTTATATCAAGCTTGGAGACTCTAAAATGATATAGGACAAATAATAATGTGTCACAAAAAAACTCATGACACAAATATCCAGACAGCTTGTCAACTTTTTTATGGTATGTGGCAGTTGTCCGACCTCTGACGATGAGCGAAAACGTTGTTGTATTGTACGTTTTTTGAGCGATAAAATCACCAATAGCTAGTCGCTTTCTCGCCGGCGGTTGGACAACTGCCTAAAACTTGAATTACATCACAAATAAAAAAAAAAAAACAAGTAAAAACCTTTATAGTAACTAATTGAGATTGAGAATTAGAATTAGAGAATAAGTTATGTACTATGTTGATGTCCCGTCAACAGAATTAGGTACATAGCAAAATTTATATTAAATAAATAATAAATAAATAAATAAATAATGCTGGACAATCCACACAGCATCATCTAGCCCAAGGTAAGCTGCTATTAAACAGAGCTGTATTATGGGTACTAGATGACTGATATATATTTATTACAATACAATACATGGATAGATATTTTTTATTATACATAGAAAACACCCAGAACACCCGGAACAAATATTTGCAGATCCTACAAACATTTGTCCCAAGGCGGGAATCGAACCCGCAACCTCCGCGTCGCAGGCGGACCTTCGCCCACCGCGCCACATTGGTCGTCGGTAATGTATACCTAAGATTTTGAACCAATATAGTATAGCCAATTATAGGCGAGCATAATTATTTTTTTTATATACATATATATAGGTACTTTAAAATAAACAATAAAAGTATAATGAGTAATATTTATGCTCGCATTGCAGTGTTCCGGTTATGGTTTCCGGTGAAATTACTGGCACATGAAAATTTCAACCTTTACCTCAGGGTGGCAACGCGCAAGATATACCTCTAGAATAGCAAGCGTTTATAGACTACGGTAACCGCTTACTATTTCGGGCCGTGAGCTTGGTTGCCATTGTACTAGTCTAAAAAACTGAAACCAAGGTCTTAAAGTTCATTTTACGTTAATAACCTAACATAAAGAGTCATCATAGTGAGAGAAAAAACGCAGTCATTTACCAATTTTTTGATAGTTTATCCGTGTTTGGTCGGGAAATTGTGACCTTGCGCGTTGATTGGTTGATTGAATCACGTGTCTATCCCCGCCGACAGAATCCTTAAGTAGCAGGTCCACCATGAAACACTATTCCCAAGATATAGACCGAAACTTCGTACCATGAACTACATTGGTCATAAATCGATATAAAAGACGGCACGTGACTACTAAAAAATTCTACGAAACTTCATGGTATCTAATGGTGCGATTACATACCTACGCGTTCAGAACTGTTGCGAACAAATGTTTCATCACGTGTACGTGTAATGCTGTAGTTCATTTGTTCATGAACATTTTGTTCAAAACATATGTGCGGCACAAATTGTTGTGAAAAAATCTTTTTCTGGTGTACTCGTAATAAAAAAATTGTTACGAACATTTTGTTCCGCACATTTGTTGCGAACAACTGTTCTGAACATTTTCTTGGAGGAATCTCAGCTTAAGTGCTTCGTATTTCGTTCGGCTCCGAAGTATCGGACATTCACACACATAGACCAGCTAATCCTATTCAAATAGAAATAGAAATATGAAAATATTTATTTTGTTCACACATTAAACATATAAATAACATATACATATAGTTAGTTGTAGTTCTCTCGGCGGATCTAGGCTTCCGTGAAGTTCGCCGTTTGTGATGCGCAAAGACAATTTAGTTAGAAAAAGCTCTATTGTGCATCGAAACGGCTAATTTCACGGAAGCCTAGATCCGCCGAGAGAACTATAGCTTTGACTAAAGCGCAACACACAGAGAGCGGGCTCGGGTCAGGTCGTGTCCGCCGCGAGCCCGTCGCGAGGTATTTTATTTAATTTGTATGGAAGGACAAGGATGACAACACACTGACACAACCCATCCCGCGCCCGTCCTGCGCACGCGTTCAGTGTATTGTCATCCTTGTCGTCCATACAAATTAGACAAAATAAACCCGCTGAGGGCCCGCGCCCGCTCTTTGTGTGCTTTGCGCTTAAATCTTTAGTTATTAGGTTTTTTTTTAACTTATTCATGTAGATATTACGTCCCGGTCCTTAGCTGTCTCCCCACTCTCCTTCAAGATTTTCGTTTATTGAATAAGAACTCAACAGGTTCAATAATTTGATGATCTCCGAATAGACAGTAAAAAAAAAGTGTCAGTGTGTCCCAATAATAATTAAATATATTTTTAGTGTGTCCCAATAAATTTTGACCGAATCGACAGCAAGTCAGAACTACAAGTAAACACAATACTTATTTCGTAAGCCCCTAAAAAAAAATGTTTTATGTTTATATTTTTTTATTTAAATAAAATTAAAAAAAAAGATAACATAACAATGGTAATCCATCGAAAAAAGGACGCAGGAAATTTAAGATTGCATGATAAAAAGTTAGCTCAGACAAAGTCGAAGGCAGCTCCACTTATCTGCTGAAAGTACTGAGTACTTTCGTGCTTTGGGCAAGTGTTTGTTCAGGGAATTGTACTACCACTGTACTTACTCGTATTTTATTCTGCCAAGCAGTAAAGCTCGCTTTTCTGTTCTGTTTCGACAGTGTTATATTCCCTTAGTGTGATGGTTAAAACTATATATATAAAACTATAAGTCATAAGCATCTATTGATAAAAGTATTTACAGGTATACACACTTTAGAATATTATTCGATTATTATTTTATAACATCATATAAACACAACAATTAATAATCATATTACAGTAAAAGTAAAATAATCAAATCAATGTCATTACAAAAATGTCAAAAAGTAAATTAAATATTTATTATAAATTCTCAATGTCAATACAAAACGCAATAAACAAGTCATGTAGGTATATTTAAGATATAAATTAGAAATATTATAATGTATTACAATTTAAATCATAGTGCTACAAATTTGTCAAAACTGTAAAAAGTCTGCTCGACAGGTAAGCTATCAGCTTACCAACTTTTTTGACTGTCACTCACGCCACTAATATTTAATGTTGGCAGACATTTACCATTATAGATAAATAAATAAATAAATAAATAAATAATGCTGGACAATCCACACAGCATCATCTAGCCCAAGGTAAGCTGCTGTTAAACAGAGCTGTATTATGGGTACTAGATGACTGATATATATTTAATACAATACAATACATAGATAGATATTTTTATTATATATAGAAAATACCCAGAGCACCCGGAACAAATATTTGTAGATCGTACAAACATTTGTCCCGAGGCGGGAATCGAACCCGCAACCTCTGCGTCGCAGGCGGACCTGCGCCCGCTGCGCCACATCGGTCGTCATATATGCATATACAATTTTTTTTGTAAAATCTTAAAATGCCTTAAACACCCGCATCAGAACAAATATTTTTGATCCAATTTAAAAAAATATTTCACCATTAGAATGCTACATTATCCCTGAGTAACATAAGCTGTTATTTTATTCAACCGTGCGAAACCGGGACAGCTGCTAGTGTAAAATATAACAATCTTGTGATCTAGTCCGAACTTTAGTTAGTTGTTAGTTGGGACCCGTGTTACAAAGTTTGTAAAGTAATTCTCGGATACGATCTTTCCAAGATTGCCCTTTCTAGAAAACGGGTCTTGACCCGAATATGTCAATAACAGTAGTTATATCAAGCTTGGAGACTCTAAAATGATATAGGACAAATAATAATGTGTCACAAAAAAACTCATGACACAAATATCCAGACAGCTTGTCAACTTTTTTATGGTATGTGGCAGTTGTCCGACCTCTGACGATGAGCGAAAACGTTGTTGTATTGTACGTTTTTTGAGCGATAAAATCACCAATAGCTAGTCGCTTTCTCGCCGGCGGTTGGACAACTGCCTAAAACTTGAATTACATCACAAATAAAAAAAAAAAAACAAGTAAAAACCTTTATAGTAACTAATTGAGATTGAGAATTAGAATTAGAGAATAAGTTATGTACTATGTTGATGTCCCGTCAACAGAATTAGGTACATAGCAAAATTTATATTAAATGTATACCTAAGATTTTGAACCAATATAGTATAGCCAATTATAGGCGAACATAATATTTTTTTTATATACATATATATATATATATAGGTAAAACAATAAAAGTATAATGAGTAATATTTATGCTCGCATTGCAGTGTTCCGGTTATGGTTGAAGAGTAGTAGAATTCTCTGTGATAGAGCTCGTCCGGGGAAGGATTACCACCATACCTATTTCTGCCGCCAAGCAGTAATGCTCGCATTGCTGTGTTCCGGTGTGAAGGGTATGGTTTCCGGTGAAATTACTGGCACATGAGGCTTTCGATCTTAGCCTCAAGGTGGCAACCCGCAAGTGATACCTCTGGTATTGCAAGCGTCCATAGGCTGCGGTAACCGCTTACCATCTTGTGGGCCGTACGCTTGGTTGCCACTTCAGTTGTATAAATAAAAAAAAAAAAATGGTTTCCGGTGAAATTACTGGCACATGAAAATTTCAACCTTTACCTCAGGGTGGCAACGCGCAAGATATACCTCTAGAATAGCAAGCGTTTATAGACTACGGTAACCGCTTACCATTTCGGGCCGTGAGCTTGGTTGCCATTGTACTAGTCTAAAAAACTGAAACCAAGGTCTTAAAGTTCATTTTACGTTAATAACCTAACATAAAGAGACGTGCTTTCTAATGGTGTGTCACGAAGGGTGAAATTATTCATACTTTTCAACTATGACGTAACACGGGAAACCCGGTATTCAAATTACCTACCCTAATGTCTACCTGTCCCCTAGAGGGGTACTTTACTTCAGTCGCTCATGGTTTTGCTTTTAGGGAAGGGTTTTGAAGTACTTTGTGCAATTGAAATTGATATATTTTTTTTTTATACAATTGAAGTGGCAACCAAGCGTACGGCCCACAAGATGGTAAGCGGTTACCGCAGCCTATGGACGCTTGCAATACCGGAGGTATCACTCGCGGGTTGCCACCTTGAGGCTAAGATCGAAAGCCTCATGTGCCAGTAATTTCACCGGAAACCATACCCTTCACACTGGAACACAGCAATGCGAGCATTACTGCTTGGCGGCAGAAATAGTGATATGGGGTTTTTCATGTTCTTTTTAGGTTTTTCATGTTATTATTTCTAATTTCGTTTTACTGAAAACTCTGGTAGCGTAGTGTCAATCGATAACTAACATGGGAATAACTACTTTAAATCGATACTCAAAATGTTTTATTGCATCTAAAATGTCAAATTATCAATCCACACTTTCGATGCGTGCGGGACAAATGTTTGTATGATTTGCAAATGTTTGTTTTTGGTTTGGTTATGTATGATAGAATGTAATTTAAAAAAAATAGGCATTTTATCATTTGCTTAGTTTGCTAAATGCATAAAAATACATGGAATTTGTCCGACAATATTTATTTAATAATTACGAACTATTACGCGGTTATTCAGGTTTTATACCACAGGAACAGTATTTTTGGGATAAAAAGTACCTAGCTGTTATTCCAGAACGTAAACCATCATCATCTTCATCATCATATCAGCCGATAGACGTCCACTGCTGGACAAAGGCCTCCCCCAAAGAGCGCCATGACGACCGATTTTGGGCCTTCACTATCCACCGACTTCCTGCGTAACCATTGCATTCCAAATTTCATCACAATCGGTTAAGTCATCACGGAGATACGCAGTAACAAACCATTGCGGATCAGAAGGTTCTGGAAGCTAAATGGCCTTAACGATAGTTAGTCCCCTTGTCATAATGTCTATGAATTCATCATGACAGCCTTCTAATGTTCCCACTGTTAAGACACTGGCCTACTCTCAGGCGAGAGTGATTAGGTCTTAATCCACCACGCGGACCCAATGCGGATTGGTGGATGGCACATGTCTTTCGAATTTTTAGTTCTTGGACATGCCGGTTTCCTCACGATGTTTTCCTTCACCGTATGAGAGCACTGGCATTGCGCACATAAATTTTTCGAAACAGAAAAATCCATAGGTGCACAACCGGGTTTGAACCCACGACCTTAGGATTGGAAGGCGGGGTCACTACCACTAGACCACCAGTGCTCTTTACCACCATGTCTATGAATTAATTTGACCATTACGGCAAAACGATCAAGGAGCAAGTCGTCCTCATTTCAGAAAGGATTGAATACAAAGCGCCTTTAACTCAAAATGTCATTAAATCAAAATAAGTTTAACGCATATAGAACTCTTCATATAAAACCTCTTCAATATATTATCTTGTCTAACTATACATAAACACAGACTTTCGCATTTATCATGTTAGTAGGATTTAATTATAACGCATTTCTAGGATCTTACTTGTATTGTAGAGCACCGCTGGTATAGTGACCTCGCCTTTCGATTCCAAGGTCGTGGGTTCAAACCGGTCGTGCACCAATGAATCTTTCACATGTGCCATCCACCAATCCGCATTCGGTCCGCATGGTTGATTAAGACCCAATCACTTTCGCCCGAGAGTAGGCTAGTTTCCCAACAGTAGGAACATTAGAAGGCTGTCATGATGACGATGACTTGTATTGTCTGCTCGACAGTTGATAGTTATGTAATCGCCCGCCTGGTCGATCGATACCTATTTCTGCTTTTAGAATCGGCTTCGTAAGCTTAGATGTTGAACCATATTTAGAGTTGGAAAATGTCTTCAAGATCTCTTAAATAAAATATTTAAATATGGTTATTTTTGTTTTTAAAGTGTTAACCATCATACTATGGAAATATTAAAGATTATCGTTCGTTCGTTCGTATGAGTCAGTGACCAACTCTGGTGACAGAGTTTCTAGGCCGCCCGAAGGCCTCTGTCATGGCCTAACAACTTTGAAAAAGCCGGGACCAACTGCTTAACTTGCCCTCCGAAGCACGGGAGCGCTCAGTTGAAATTGCCACTGGCGGTCACCCATCCAAATGACCCCGCGGAACAGTGCTTAACTTCGTTGATCTGTTAAGAACAACTTAGCCATAAATGATTATAATATCCCAAAGATCATTTCGCCTCAAGCGGGATAAAATCAAAATCAAAATCAAAAATTATTTATTCAGTAGAATCACAAGGATCACTTTGAAACGTCTTACAAGCTAGGAAAATTTACACCAGTTCCAACGCGCCCATGCCGTAAAAGAATTGGCAACAACACCGGCTGGGTTCCTATCGCTTTTTTGGCATGACCCTTGCTATTGTTATGGATTCCAAGTAGAGTTGGAGCACATTCGTCCCAAGCTTTTTTATCATCTAGGTAATCGGTTGTTTTATAGTAAGCTTTTTGAGACAGATTTTGTTTAATTAAGTTTTTAAATTTGACAATTGATAAATTTTGTATGTCGCTTGGGACTTTGTTAAAGAAGCGTACACATTGCCCTTTAAAAGATTTACTGACCTTAGTGAGCCTAACTGTGGGAACAGCGAGTTTATTTTTATTTCTAGTATTAACATTATGATTATCACAATTTTTTTTAAACAGATTAATATTTTTGCGAACATACATAAGATTTTCATAAATATATTGACAGGGTACTGTCATAATATTAATTTCTTTGAACTTATCTCTAAGTGATTCTCTGGGACCCATGTTATAAATTGCGCGAACAGCCCTCTTCTGCAACACGAATATGGTGTTAATATCTGCAGCACTCCCCCACAACAAAATACCGTAAGACATAATGCTGTGAAAGTAGCTGAAATAAACTAGTCTGGCTGTATCGACGTCGGTGAAATGACGGATCTTTTTGACTGCGTATGCTGCAGAACTAAGTCTCTTCGACAATTTATCTATGTGTGGGCCCCATTGCAGTTTATTATCTAAGGTTATGCCTAGAAAAACTGTGGTGTCCACAAGGCCTAGCTTTTCATCTTTTATTTTTATATTAGTTTGGTTTTGTTTTACATTAGGTAGTATGAAACGAACGCATTTCGTTTTATTTTCGTTTAACAATAAGTTGTTTACATTAAACCACCCTACAATTTTACAGATTGCATTGTTTACTTTGTCAAAGTTAGTCTCTTGTCGCTTTAATTTAAATAAAAGTGACGTGTCATCAGCAAACAGTACAATCTCATGATCGTTCCTAACAAGCCGGGGTAGATCATTTATATATATTAAAAACAAGAATGGCCCAAGTATTGATCCTTGTGGTACACCAATTAATATAAAAGATATAAAAAAAGAGAAGAGAAGAAAGATATAAACCCGCAACCTCCGTTTAAAGGTGCTCTACCAATTGAGCTATCGAGACAAATCTCGCTTGCTCGAAATACGAGATAATTAACGAGACATGACATTTGCACACCAGTTTGAAGGTAGAATGTATAGGACTTAAAATTGTAACACCTGTTTATGCACTTACCTACATTCATGCAAATAAAGATTTATGATTTATGAGAGGCGAAATGATTTTTGGAATATTATAATCTTTAAATACAGTTGTTATTTTGTAACGGCTAAGCAGACTTTCTTGTAACAAGCTAGAACATGTTCCATTAAGATTCCACTTTTATTACGATACCTACCTTTAAAAAAAAGAATTAGTTTAATGTACATTTCACACAGCGACAATTAGCGTTCAAATTAAGCAAAGCATAAGTAAGTAAGTAAAAAATACAGCTCAAAATCAAAATCAAAAATTATTTACTTCAATAGAATCACAAGAATCACTTTGAAATGTCTTACAAGCTAGGAAAATTTACACCAGTTTCAATGCGCGCCAATGCCGTAAAAGAACTGGCAACAACACCGGCTGGGTTCCTTTCGCTTTTGTGGCATGACCGTGCTATTGTTATGGATGCCGAGTAGAGTTGGAGCACATTCGTCCCAAGCTTTTTTATCATCTAGGTAATCGGTTATTTTATAGTTAGCTCTTTGAGGCAGTATGTTTAATTAAGTTTTTAAAATTTCCAATTAATAAATTTTGTATGTCGCTTGGGACTTTGTTAAAGAAGCGTACACATTGCCCTTTAAAAGATTTACTGACCTTAGCTAAACTCGCTAAACTCAGATACAAGACAAACATTTATGTTCATCACACAAATGTTTGTCCTGAGCTTACTCATTTCTTAAATAGAACACACAACTACAACGCAGAAAACAGAAACTATTTGAATTATACAAATTTTTGGCTTAACTGGGAATTGAACCCACGACCTATGTCAGCGCAGAAGGCAAGCTAACAAGCTGTAAGTCTAGTATAGCTAGATAAATCCGTTTATTTCCAGAAAGTTCGAAGGTAAAGTTGGGAATGTTTGACGTTTCATTTGGAAGTTTGATTGGGTTGCCCTTACCGAAGGGTCGGAAACTTTATAGGGAACCCTAGTGTTAGGTTAGGTTTATACTTAATATAATCGGAACTCTATTGTTACTTGTTATGTAAGATTCTTAATATAATCAATATGTTTAAGCGAAGGAGCGCTCGTGACGTAGGGAGCGCTCGTAACTAAGTTATTCCTAACAGATCAACGAAGTTAAGCACTGTTCCGCGTACTCATCATTTGGATGGGTGACCGCCAGTGGAAATTTCAACTGAGCGCTCCCGTGCTTCAGTGGGCACGTTAAGCAGTTGGTCCCGGCTTTTTCAAAGTTGTTAGGGCATGACAGAGGCCTTCGGGCGGCCTAAAAACTCACCAGAGTTTGCCACTGACTCATACGAACTTGCTGTAGCGGAGTTTACGTGTAGATAATACTATATCAGTATGTTGAAGAGTATTAGAGTTCCAACCCGCGAGTGATAGCTCTGGTATTGCAAGCGTCCATAGGCTGCGGTAACCGCCTACCCTTACGTTTGGCTGTCATTTTAGTATAAATATTTCAATATTTTAATTCCAGTCAACTTTCGATCATGTTTTCTATAAAATAACAAAGCCTAATATTATTTCCAAAAATGCACTTAAAATAATCACAGTTTTAAAATTTAAGTAATCAGAGAAAAATACCGCATGTTAGTTCAATATTTTTGAAAAAAGACGGTATAAAAAACGCGTAATTTTCCCAATTTTACGCTTGTTATTTCTGCTAAAGTAAGGAGTTTACAATAAAAATACACCTACTAAATTAATTAATAAATACAACAAAGAAAATAATCTAATAGCATTGACTTTTTAAATACGAATTTTTAAAATCACACCTTAGAGCACTTATAATCTTATCGATCGAAGTACCGACTCTCAAGCCGCGCTGAGCGCTTATGAAGGGAGAACGTATCGCTCCTCGTCGATATACTATATAAAGATACATTCAGGCGAACTTCATGTATTATATCGCTAAATCTTGGAAAGGCCTCCAGCCTATAAACATTTTCACAAGATTCGCTGACTTAAACAAATTTACTTATACTTAATTTTTTTTGACATTTATTATAATATTTACATTATTATTATAGTTCTCTCAGCGGATCTAGGCGATGTGATGCGCAAAGACAATTTAGCTAGAAAAAGCTCCATTGCGCATCGAAACGGCTAACTTCACGGAAGCCTAGATCCGCCGAGAGAACTATACATAAAATTGACTTTGGACGCTAATGAGGCAGAATGTAAAGGATCATTTTAGACTTTGATTTAAGAACTATTGTACCTACATTCCGGCGTTCGTTCGTTCGTTCGTTCGTATGAGTCAGTGGCAAACTCTGGAGTTTCTAGGCCGCCCGAAGGCCTCTGTCGTGGCCTAACAACTTTGAAAAAGCCGGGACCGACTGCTTAACGTGCCCTCCGAAGCACGGGAGCGCTCAGTTGAAATTGCCACTGGTCACCCATCCAAATGATGACCCCCCGGAACAGTGCTTAACTTCGTTGATCTGTTATGAACAACTAGCCAGCTACGTCACGACATTCACTAGACACTAGACAGCTACCTATATTCCGGCAAATAAATGAATATGATTATAGGTCTCACAACGGATCTCGGCCGTAGTAAAATTAGCCGTTTCGATGCGCAATGGAGCTTTTTCAAACTAAATTGTCTTTGCGCATCACAAACGGCTAACTTCACGGAAGCCTAGATCCGCTGTGCGGTCTCACAACGGATCTCGGCCGTAGTGAAATTAGCCGTTTCGATGCGCAATGGAGCTTTTTCAAACTACATTGTCTTTGCGCATCACAAACGGCTAACTTCACGGAAGCCTAGATCCGCTGTGCGAATTATACCAAAAGAATCGAACCCATAACCTTAATCAGAAGACAGTAGTTCTACCATTACACACACAGTGTTCTACAATAAAGGTGCTTTCTAATTATCGTTATTCTTTATACAATTAGCAAAGCCCTCATTACCATAATTACCTGCTAAAGGTACGTTATCTACGTTGGAATAATACGCCCAAGAACTTTTTGCAAACTGCCATTTATATATTTTATATATATATATTGTTAAACAGGGGGCTAATTGCGCTAATCTTAAATGAACACATTGCTAATTTTAAACATAGCATCGTTGAAATATATAGTTGAAATTAAGAGGGTTAATTGCGCTAATATTATATGAACACATTTCTAATTTTAAACATAGCATCGTTGAATTATATAGTTGAAATTATGAGGGCCAATTGCGCTAATCTTAAATGAACACATTGCTAATTGTAAACATAGCATCGTTGAATTAAATAGTGGAAATTAAGAAGGCCAATTGCGCTAATATTAAACGGACACTTGTTTTTTTAATTACGACCATAACAATGAAATGTAATTTAATACTACGTAATTCGCAGTTCACGTAGCCAAAACGCTTCTGTTACGTTAACTTTAGCGCAATAAGGAGGCAGTTCTTGAACATTAAAACGGCCGGTTTATTTTTCCGTCATAATTAGGTAGCCCTCATAATCATAAGAGTAGTAGAGTTCTCTGTGATAGAGCTCCTCCGGGGAAGGACTACCACCATACCTATTTCTGCCGCCAAGCAGTAATGCGAGCATTGCTGTGTTCCGGTGCGAAGGGTATGGTTTCCGGTGAAATTACTGGCACATCAGGCTTTCGATCTTAGCCTCAAGGTAACCGCTGACCATCTTGTGGGCCGTACGCTTGGTTGCCACTTCAGTTGAATAAAAAAAATAAAAAAAATAAAAAGCCCTTTGTCAATAATTTAAAACACTTCAGTAGAATTAAAAAATAAGAATTTGCTGTTTTTAAACTAATGGTTGTCTTAACTATCTGTTAAAAAGAAATATATTAATTGAAGCACAATCATCGCAGAAGAAGATAAAGCATTTATTTACAGAACAAAAGTATATATATATAGGTATATATACATTCATATTTTTTATACCACTAAAGTGGCAACCAAGCGTACGGCCCACTTGATAGTCAGCGGTTACCGTAGCCTATGTACGCATGCAACATCATAGATATCACTTGCGTGTTACCACCCTGAGACGTTAGATGGAAAGTCTCATGTGACTGTAATTTCACCGGAAACCATACCCTTCAAACCGGAACACAGCAATGCGAGCATTACTGCTTGGCGGCAGAAATAGGTATGGTGGTTGTCCTTCCCCGGACGAGCTCTATAACAAAGAACTCTACTACTCTTAAATCACTATTAATTATTATTTAATCTAATAATAATATAATGTACAGTGTTATAATATATAAAATTCTGTACAATGAAAAAAGTTTGTTAGTTGATTAGTTCAAAGCTCTATCCCGTTAAAGTGCATTGTTTTGAAGTTTGCCGTGTGCATGTTAAAAGGCACTTGTACTAATGAGCTGTAGTAGGCTAGTGGGCCAAGGACGTGGGCCATGGTTCAAGTTAACTAGTAAACTGAATTCAAAATGGCTCAGCTTAGTTAGTAACTTACAAGGTGCGAAGTAATTTATTGACATTGGTTTTCGAGTGTCGTGTACTCGTGTACCTGACTATATTGAAAACTATTTCAAAAAGTTCATTTACAATCTCACTATAAAATCTTCATAAAAATCTTCATAAAAAAAAATATGTCTGACGACCGATGTGGTGCAGCGGGCGCAGGTTGCGGGTTCGATTCCCGGCTCGGGTCAAACGTTTGTACGATCTACATATTTTTGTCCCGGGTGTTCTGGGTATTTTCTATATAAAATAAAAAATATCTATCTATGTATTGTTATATTAAATAAATACCAGTCATCTAGTACTCATAACACAGCTCTGTATAACAGCAGCTTACCTTGGGGCTATATAATGATGTGTGGATTGTCCAGTATTATTAATTTATTATTTATTATTAATATCCATACCTATTTCTGCCGCCAAGCAGTAATGCTCGCATAGCTGTGTTCCGGTTCGAAAGGTATGGTTTCCGGTGAAATTACAGGCACATAGAGACTTTCTATCTAACGTCTCAGGGTGGTAACACGCAAGTGATATCTATGATGTTGCATGCGTACATAGGCTACGGTTACCGCTGACCATCAAGTGGGCCATACGCTTGGTTGCCACTCTAGTGGTATAAAAAAAAATAAAAAAAATCGCTAAAACCCGAGAACTCCAGGTAAGATTTTTTTTTGCGTGATTCCAGGAAAGGTTTACCTTTTTCGTTTTGTGCCTGTGACGTAGCTGACTGAGCTGTTCATAACAGTTACAGATCAACGAAGTAAAACACTTTTCCACGTACTCACCATTTGGATGGGTGACCGCAATTTCAACTTCCGTGCTCCAAACGGCACGTTAACGATGACACGAACTTATTTAAATTTTAGGTATTTAAGACTCGTTTTCGCTGTGCGTGATTGTCAGTCAGTAATGTAACGCTTTTATATATAATAATAATTAAAAAGCTTTACGAGTTTTGTTCATAACAACTTTCTTTGTATTTTCTTATTAAGTTGGATTTATAATGTTTTTAACGACGATACTTAAGATCTTTTGAAATGTTAATAACAGGGTAACTTATTAGAACTTCAAAAATGAAAATTTTGCGGATTTTCGCATAATTTTCACAGTTTTCGTGAAGGCCGGATCAATATTTAACGATACTAGCACAACCTTCTGCCGCCAAACAGTAATGCATTTAATATTATACATTTACTCGCACTGCTGTGTTCCGGTGGAATTACAAGTACTAAATGAGACTTTTGATCTACATCTCAAAGTGGCAACGCGCGAGTACCTTTCAAATCGCAAGCGTTCATAGGCTACGGTAATCGCTTACCATTAGTTGGGCCGCAAGCTTAGTTGCCATTTTAGTGTTAAAAAAAAGTTAGTAACACAACTATTCTATAAGTAATGCTGGACCATCCACACCGCATCATCTAGCCCCAAGCTAAGCAGAGCTTGTGTTATGGGTACTAGATGACTGATTCATACTTAATACAATACAATACATAGATATTTATTTTATCATACATAGAAAACACCCAGAACACCCGGAACAAGTATTTGCAGATCGTACAAAATGTCCCGAGGCGGGAATCGAACCCGCAACCTCGTCGTCATCGTATGTGTCGATTATTTTTATTTCAACTGAGCGCTCCCGTGCTTCGGAGGGCACGTTAAGCAGTCGGTCCCGGCTTTTTCATAGTTAGGCCATGACAGAGGCCTTCGGGTGGCCTGGAAACTCTATCAACATTACTTATTTAGATAATAAATCTTTTCATTCTTACTTTTGTTTCGGTGGCAGATGTTTTAGAGATATCGGGATATGAATATAAACAGCTACTTTATTATGTACGAAGATCAAACGACGATTTATGATACTTCTTTTGTTGAGTCGTGGTTTGCTAAAAACTGCCACCGTAACGTGACGACAGGGATTATGCTCTTTGGTTCAACTTTTATTCCTGAAAAATAACATTGACCTACTAACTAAATAGTTTGTACCTACATTAAAATATACTAGTTTATTCCTTGTGGTTTAGGTTCTTTGTTCTTAATTTATTATTTATAGGTATAGAAATAAATAAATAAATAATGTTGGACAATCCTCTACACAGCATCATCTAGCCCCAAGGTAACCTGCTGTTAAACAGAGCTGTGTTATGGGTACTAGATGACTGATATAATATACTTAATACAATACAATACATAGATGGATATTTTTTATATAACAAATATTTGTAGATCGTACAAACATTTGACACGAAGCGGAAATCGAACCCGCAACCTCTTGCGTCATAGGCGGATCTTCGCCCCCCGCGCCAAATCGGTTCTTAGTCTTTTTTTTATTACAAAATGGGTCAGCGTTTGGCTACATCTCACCTGATGGTAAGCGTAGATGTGGCCTAGTTTAGTTACGCTTTCGTTTAGTGACTCTTCTTTTGAAGAGACCCAAATTATAAGTGGAAGGAAACACCGACGCGGGTAGAGTTTTTTTTTTTATTCACAATAGGCTTGCGCTTGACCACTATCTCGCCTGATGTTAAGCGATGATGTGGTCTACGGTGGAGCACGCTTGCCTAAGAGCCACCTATTCACTCGTGACTTGAAGACACCCAAGTTATAAGTATCGGGAAACACAGACTCTGGCAAAGAATTCCACTCCTTTTGCTGTTCTTATGATGAAAGAGAATGAGAAGCGGTTAGTACGCATCTTCAGTCTATTCATTATGTGCTTAAAAGAGGTTCTTCGCACCTGAAAGTCTCAGCAGGTAACCTAAATTCTACCAACATTAACTCCCACGGATACGGCAAAATTAATTAAAACATATTCCAGCCAAGTCACGTCTCTGGAGAAATAATGGCGATTTCACTCCGGCGACATAGCGCAGACGAGAAAATATTACCTGATGTATCTTGCTAATGTTATTACTGTTTAATAACTTTTTTTTTATTATGTTTTTATTAATAAATTAAAAGTACTTCACTATATTACCTACAAAATATACAAAATACATATAAAACAGTTGAGCCCTAATAGGATAGAATACATTGAATCTAGAATTATCTGTAACACCTCTGTACCTACATGTAATTCAGCAATAAATATACTTTGACTTTGACTTTGTTCTAACGACCGTTACAAATGATCAACGATAGTTCAACTGAGTGCTTAGCACGAAAAACTCATTTGACAATCGTAAATGTAAACGTATCGTCCAGCTGTCAATTTGTATCGAATTTTAGTAGTTCATTTACCGCACTAAAGAGGCGCTGTTGAAAATGACGATACGATTGTCAAACGAATTTTCGTCGATCCAATTCACTACCAGAAGCGTTCCCAACATGCTGGCTGCATTGCCACGTTGAATGGCAATGCTGATAATAATAATAATATAATAAATGGTGTGTAACTGTTATCTAAGGCTTGCAATACGAGAAGTAACTCCCACTTTTCCTTCTTGAGGAATTTTATCAGTAATAATAGTAATGTAAAAATGTTTGAATGGAGTATTTTTACATAATTCCCATTTAATTTAATTTATTAGTTAATTTCGCTGTACGCACAAAACCAAGGAGTTGATTCTGTTAAAGGCACATGTAGATTACACATTTGTGATAGTAGACGTCGGCGTCGACTGCTTGCCTCTCACTCAATGAAAGAATGCACTAAGCATAATGGTCATAGGTTTTGCGAAATTAACTTAGAAATTAAACCGTACAATAACACTCTTTTACTCAGTGTGCTAAGGCTTATATTACTGTAATAACTTTTTCCAAGTGATACGGGTCTAGTCACGTCCCTGAAAAGTGGTAAAAGCGATGACACCTTTACTTAATTAAGATCTTGAGACTTTCTAATTGAAAACCCTGCGTAGAATATTAAAGTGAGTTAGCTCGAAGAGTCACTGGCTTCCTCTGGTGACGGGGTTAATGACAAAAGGTAATATTAAACGAGATATGTAAATATGATAATAATAAATGTGTGGCGTACCTACTCCACCATCGTATACTTACCTGTATTGTAGTAGATATCCTCAACCAGTAACATAAAATATGTATTAGTAATCTTATAACTAAATTTACATTCAATAAAGTACGTACCTAGTAATATTATATAAAATTAACTTAGATAAAATCATACTTGGATTTAATGACTAGATTTAAACATTGCATTGTATAAACATAACTTACTAGCTAGGGTAATTAATAATATAAAATATTGTACTTACCGAAATTGTAATGTCGGAAGGATGTCGTAGCTCACTAATCGTATCGACTAAAGGTATTCTGTCCTTCTGTAAAGGCTCTAGTCGAGTAAAGGACTAAGGGCGGTAATTTTTTTAAATATAAATTATATTTTAAGATTATACATTTTTTTATTTTAAACAACGGGTTTAATATTATTTTTGTGTTTCGCAACCCACACCATTCGCTACCAGTGGTTTCGGTACCAGTTGTAAAACGACTCAGAGTCATCTAGCTCTAAACTAAGTAAAGCTTGTACTATGGAAACCAGATAATTGATTGATTACCTGCATGACAGAAAATTATTTGAATTATACTGAATTTTATTTATTTTATTTATTTATATATTACACACTAATATAATAAATGAGAAAGTTTCGATGTTTGTTCCTACGCGATAACCACTGTACCGATTTTGCTGAAATTCAGAACATAAAGAGATGATGACCGGAAATAGGACGAGTATAATAAAAAGATACACCCAGATCCGGAATAAATATTAAAAAAGAAAAAACAAATCACAGACTTAAATAAGTTTTTTGTTTTTGTCTTGTTAACTACACGACAGTGCAAGATTGAAATATTTGCCTACAGAAAAACATTTGTATGTTCTATAAACAATGCATTCTTTTTTCCCTTTATCATATTTTATGCCGAAAGGGTGTTTTTGTATTAAATTACATCCCTGAAGGCTTTTCTTTACCCATATCTAGGGTTGTCAGATGCAGGCATGTGTATTTGTTCAAAATTTTTAAGATTCTAGTTCCAGCGGCGGTATTCGTCCGACGTGAAGTTAGCCAATTGTGATGCGCCAAAACAAATCAAATCAAATCATTTATTATTATTGCGAAACATGAGTTAATAAAGTTGACATGATAATTATATAGTAGCCATGATAACATAGCAGAATGCAAAATGACGACTTATTCCCATCCTCCAACCTAACCCTCCACCCCAGGTTGGAAGTTGGAAATTCCAAAAACAATTCAGTTCCTAAAACTTCCATTGCGCATAAACGGCTAACTTCACGTCGGACGAATTCCGCCGCTAGAAGTACTAACCTACGATTAATTAATGATTTCCTCACAATATTTTCCTTAACCCTATGAGAGCTCTGGTTTGTTTATGCACAAGAAAATAACTATATTTAAAAAAAATAGAAACCCCTGAATTTCTTACATCCAAAGTTACATCTTTTCGATTAACTAAAAATGATAAGAGAATCTGCATTTTTTTTTAAATAGATCAATTTGAACTAAGACATCTTTCAAAATATACCGCGTTTCTTTATCCCTCGGTAGCAGTCGGGAATAAGATTGACGTCATCATCATCATATCAGTCGATAGACGTCCACTGCTGGTCAATTGCCTCCCCCAAAGACAGCCCTGTCGACCGATTTTGAGCCTTAACCCGATTTCCGACTGCTATAATAAAAATAAGATTAACTTATGGCAACCCTAACTCGTCCTCCAAGTCGTCGGTATTTTGGGAAGATATCATTATCTCGGTGACGTAAACACGTATTCTACTATCTTTCAATTTCAACTTTATGTTTATCAAACAAGCAATTACAAAATGGTTTATAAACTTTAAGGTTATGAGCTCTTTGTAACAGAGCTCGTTTAGAAAACATAATAAGCAATATCTTTATTTTCACATGTATAAGACAAAGTTGCTTCCATTGTCTGTCGCCTATTAGACTTAGATGTATGTATCTATGCACGCTTAGATCTCGTAAACTAAATTACGTATTTTAATGCAGTTTTGATCTATAGATAGTGATTCAAGGAGAAGGTTTACGTATTACGCAAACAAATAAATAATAAATAAATAACGATGGACAATCCATACAGCATCATCTAGCCCCAAGGTAAGCTGCTGTTAAACACTGATATATACTAAATACAATACAATACATAGATAGAATTTTTTTATTATAGAAAATACCCTGAACACCCGGAATAAATATTTGTAGATCGGACAAACATTTGACCCGAGGCGAGAATCGAACGTGCAACCTCCGCGTCGCAGGCGGACCTGCGCCCGCTGCGCCACATCGGTCTTCAACGAACGACAAATTACGCGGGCACACTATAATTTTATAAATGCGAATGTGGTTGTTATTTGTTCCTCAACCACTAAACTGATTTGATTTGACTGAAATTAAACTGAAAACACAAATTTATTACCAGAAATAGAAAGATAAACGGAAAGTAAATAATTTTATTTGTGATGGACATACTTAATACACTTGTAGAATAAGGGCATAGGCTACTTTTTATCCTGGAAAAAAATACGGTTCCAGAGATCGCGAACGAAATCGCAGGCAACAGCTAGTGTTGTCATAAAAACGTGAATACGGTATAGTTCGCACAGCGGATCTAGGCTTCCGTGAAGTTAGCCGTTTGTGATGCGCAAAGACAATTTAGTTTGAAAAAGCTCCATTGCGCATCGAAACGGCTAATTTCACTACGGCCGAGATCCGTTGTGAGACCTATACGTATATTCAGTATACAGTATATTTTCATCGGTTTTACAACCTACTTCATTAGTATTTCATCGTATCGGATATAATAAATGTCCGATCTGGCCGCCATTAGCTTTCGGATCGAAGCCTCCTTCCGGTCAGCGGTCAGGGCACGGAACCGGAAGTGTGCTAACAAGCTGGCATTTAGGCTATATTCTGGCAAAGTGTTTGATTACTGCCTTTGAGAAACTTCTACACGTTGACCGTCTAAAGGTCACTGTTTAGCTCAGTGATGGACGCATTATGACGGTAAGTAAGTAAGTTCGTATGAGTCAATGGCCAACTCTGGTGACAGAGTTTCTAGGCCGCCCGAAGGCCTCTGTCATGGCCTATGACGGTAACTTCACTCAATACTCAATAATTTTATTGTTATCACATTATAAAATAAAAGATATTATTAGATGGCTCAACTGTTTCATATGTATTTTGTATATTTTGTAATGTAATAGATAGATATATATAATATAATTATATCTATGTAAAAAAAAAAAAAAAATGCAAGAATCACAAAGTGCACAATGGGCAAAGGCAGACCAGATTCAGACAGAAGAGCTTTATATATAATTTATCATGTTTGTTTTCTTTATGTCTGTATCACTGTTTGTCTGAGATCGATACATTATATTATATTCGATCTCAGACAACAATTCGTTGCCGGCGTCAGTCTTTCCAGAAGAATACAATTTAGGAATATTCAAAACACGAGTGAACAGGTATATTCTAGCCAAGCGTGTTCCATCTTAAGCTGCATCGACACTTAACATCAGGTGGGATAGCGGCCAAACGCTTGACTTGCACTTATAAAAAAAAAAGACAAATAGTTATAGAAGAACAATCATCCATCCTAAAGTTGCCTGGAAGAGATCGCTTTTAGTGATAAGGCCGCCCATTGTTACACTTTTATGAAAATGCTTTTATCCTTTCTGTATCTATTTTTAAGGTGTACAATAAAGATATATCTATCTATCTATCATCCAAACATCCAAACATCTGAACATCTGAACATCCAAACATCTGAACATCTGAACATCTGAACATCTGAACATCTGAACATCTGAACATCCAAACATCTGAACATCTGAACATCCAAACTTTCGCATTTATAATATTAGTGTTATGAAAGGTATAAGTAATATAATATATTCGATCTCAGACAAACAGTTTCGCTCGAAACGACTGTTATAGAACTGGCGTAAATTCACCTAGTTAGTAAGTTTAAAAATGATCCTTGTTACCATAATGCCATAGGTTCTAGAAACATGAAATTTAAAAGGTTGCTCTTGTGGAAAAGAATTCCTAAAATTCAACTCTTAGAGGAGGCAGCGGGAATAATAAATATGTTTTTAAAAACTAAAGAAAACACAGTCGCGAATAAATGTAAAATAATTTCATTAAAGTGCTGTACAGACAGAAGTTTAATGAAATATTTTTTTAACTGGCTGTAAATAAATAAAAACAACATCATTTTATACCTGTTTGCACCAATTTTACTTTTACTACTTGATAAAGCGCACTTACTATTCCGCCTTGGCAGGATGTTATAAGAAAATTCTCTGGCCATCTCGGTTTAAATTCTGAATATTTTATAGACAAATTTAAAAAAAAGTTTTTTTTAAGAAAGTGTAACCTGTAAAGTCTTACCTTTCATGACGACCAATGTGGCGCGGTGGGCGAAGGTCCGCCTGCGACGCGGAGCTTGCGGGTTCAATTCCCGCCTTGGGACAAATGTTTGTAGAATCTGCAAATATTTGTTCCGGGTGTTCTGGGTGTTTTCTATGTATAATAAAAAAATATCTATCTATGTATTGTATTAAGTATATATCATATACCCATATACAATCTATGTGAGTCTAAGCATTTTACTAATAGAGGTACGTGTACCATTAGCGAAATTGCTATTGCTAACTAAAATGATGTTTTTCAACAGAAATACTTATTTGGGGCACTGTTGAAACTTGGAAAAATATTACTCTAATAATACAGTTTGTGCACAATCTAACCAAAGTTTTTCCAAAGACAAAGACAATAAAGGCGCCCACCTGTTGTTAAGCACCACGCCTGACTATTACAGATGCAGTGCCACCCAAAGCTTAAAGAACGTGTTTCACAACCAATATAACCTACACGATAACATGGAATTTACATTTTATTATAGGCCTGTTCAGATATGAGCGATTTTTAAAAGTATAAGGCAGCGACACAGGACAGAGTTATACGGTATAGTGCATAATATTCAAGAAATAGGTTCCACACCAAAATAATTACGTTTTTTTTAATTGTTATTACGCTGCCCGTCTTAACCAGATAAGTTTATCTGGTTTATACTACAATGGTCCGTTGCAGAAAGGTGAAGGCTCACAATTAGTTGTCATGACGCTTTGGGAGAGGCCTATGTCCAGCAGTGGACGTCGATCGGCAGATATGATGATAATGATTAAGTAAATTGATGGTGATATACTTCATTTTTCATTACATTATTTACTTACTCTAACTAACTCCAAAAATAATTTTATGGAACCAAGTCCAAAATCGTAGCATTCTATATTATTTTGTCGTAGCCATTCGTAGATCCATTGAGCGGTAATACGCTACGTGACTCGCGTAGCACGTAGCCACTCAACGTGCTACGGTTACAGGACAGAATAATATTACTGTGCACTACGGTCTACGGTGCTACATTTCATCAGTTGCACTCAAGGAATATGTAAATAGTACTTAAGTTCCATGATTGCACAAAATGGCAACCAAGCGTACGGCCCACTTCATGGTCAGCGGTTACCTTAGCCTATGTACGCATGCAACATCATAGATATCACTAGCTTGTTACCACCCTGAGACGTTAATTGGAAAGTCTCATGTGCCTGTAATTTCACCGTAAACCATACCCTTCGAACCGGAACACAGCAATGCGAGCATTACTGCTTGGCAGCAGAAATAGATATGGTGGTAGTCCTTCACCGGACGAGCTCTATCACAAAGAACTCTACTACTCTTACAGATTTGGTATTTTATGGTTGTAGTTAACAGTTTATAGTTTAAATTGACACTGCACTGGTGGTCTAGTGGTAGTGACCCCGCCTTCCGATCCTAAGGTCGTGGGTTCGAATCCGGTCGTGCACCAATGGATTTTTCGCTACGATAAATATATGTGCGCAATGCCAGTGCTCTCATACGGTGAAGGAAAACATCGTGAGGAAACCGGCATGTCCAAGAACTAAAAATTCGAAAGACCTGTGCCATCCACCAATCCGCATTGGGTCCGCGTGGTGGATTAAGACCCAATCACTCTCGCTGGAGAGTAGGCCGGTGTCCCAGCAGTGGGAACATTAGAAGGCTGTCATGATGATGATGAGTTTAAATTGTAAATTGAAACAATGTTTTGGTTTGCTTATAAATTGTGGTTAATTGTTTTTATTTCATAACTGTTACATTGCCGAATAAATGATGCAAAAAATGAAAAAACAGAAATGTGTCAGCACCCATGTGAAATAGACTATAGAAGCTCGAAACAGATGAGCCAGAGTAGTTATTTTTGGTTCGACGTAGCCGGAGCGTTAAGTGCAAACACGTGTACTATGAAGGTACATAAAACTAGCAGTTCTCTGAACAGTAGACCTCGCAAGCACAAACTTGTAAAGTGAGCTTTGAAAGTGAGCAACTTACTGCATTTTGAGGAACTATTTTGCTCATCATGCTGAATCCTAATCAGATCTCACCAAATATCGGACAGACTTAAAGTTAATACTTACCTTTCAAATAAAATACAAATCATCAATCTAATGTTTTTGTCCGTTTTTGAAGAAAGTACGCCCCCTATCAAAAATCCCCGACGACAATCAAATTCTATAAAATCATAGAACCTTTAGACCAAGTTTCAACCAGATTGGTTGAAAAACGCGACCTGTAGGCGAGAACATAAACTGACCGGACAAACTGATTGACAACCAAAAGCATTTTTGGCCAAACTCGAAACTGAGACGCTTAGCTCGCTTCGCTCGCTCGGTCAATTAAAGTTTTGTTGCAAAATGGAAAGCTATAAAAAGAACAATGAAAATGAGATCATGTTTTTGTTTATGATTAGACAAAGTAATCAAATGAAAATGAAGTTTGGTTACGTTGTACTTGTTCTGTGGTTTGGTTTTAGTTTTTACGTTTACGTTTATTCTATACTAGCCCATCTGCCCAGCTTCGCACGGGTGCAATGAAAACTTATGCACCCGTGCGAAGCCGAGGCGGGGATGTTAATAAATATAGTCTATGTTACTCAGCGATATCAATTTAATGATGAAAGAATTTTCGAAATCGGACCGTCTTTATTTCAACACGGTACCTATCAAACTTCTACCACCACTTTAACCCACCAGTTTCAGCAAAATCTGTTGAAACTACAAACGAAAACGCCCACGTGTTTATCGATTTCCCGCTTTCCGTACTGATGTACGTAAACTGAAGTTCAAAGTTCAAGTTATTTATTTCATAACAATCATAATTGTTACATGTCGGCAAATAAATAAATACAAATTCTGTATTGTATGATAAAGTTAATAGTGCTAAAATCTAATATGTGATTTTTGATAAAAAGATTAATGAATATTGTAACATCTGATTCCATAAATCAAAATTCATGTCAATATATGAATCAAAATTGAATACTATTATATTTAGTAATAATTACTAAAATAAAAAATAAATAAATAGTTACACGCATTTAAATGCAAAAACCCGAGGATAACGAGCTGTTATGCTGCGTTTACTTATACTCGACTACTTCTTCGCTCTCGCTCGAGAGTAGACCAGTGTCCCTACCTAATAAATATTTACAGATCGTAGTGTCCTAAGGTGGGAATCGAACCCAACCTCCTGCGTCGCAGGGGGACCTTCGCCTGCCGCGCCACATCGTTCGTCATCCATACTCCTACCTATAGTTTACGTAGGTAGGAGTACGTTAATGTAGGTATTCGTAATGCCAGTAAGAACATGCATTTTGACGTGACGAGCCCCATTCTCACGACAGTATTGAGTGTAGGTAACCTTTCGATTGTACTTTAAATGAAAACGAACTATTATTATCAAGGCTCTAACCTTGATAATAATAGACAATGAACTATACAGGGCGTAAAAAGACTACTACCGAAAACTGGGGGGTTGCAATCAGACCATGATTCGGGACGGACAGGACGGGAGACTCCTGCAGACGCCGGACGTCGTCTCTTTCTCAATCGCGCGGTCGCGTCACACGACTAATACATTGCTGACTGCTAATATAAATAAAAACATACAAATTGTATTTTCTCCTGCTATCATTTTTTAGACTAGTGATTTTTTTTTATTTGGTTTTGGAATGTATCACCTTTCGCTTTCGGCTGTCGTCTTTTTACACCATGTATTTTGCTGTTATTTTTTTGTTTTATCATCATTATGTCAGCCTTTTAATGTTCCTACTCGCTAGTACACTGGCTTACTCTCAGCCAAGAGTGATCTTAATCCACCACGCTGAACCAATGAGGACACATGTCTGTCGAATTATTTGTTCTTTGGACAGCCGGTTTCTTCCACTCCGTATGAGAGCACTGACATTGCGTAGGTACCTACATGTTTTTTTTTCACCAACCTGCATAGTATTCGTGGAAAGGTGCTTGACCGTTAAGGGTTGTAACCCTGTGTAATCCACTTGCGAATATTTTAATAAATTCTATTGTCTGACTTTAAATCGTCTCACAATTAATATTTGATTTGGGTTTAAACTTTAATTAAATGAATAAATAAAGCTTTGTTATTCGTGTAACCCAGCGGCGTGATTGAGTATATATTTACAATAGTAACTGCAAACATTTTAACCCCTTATTCATAAAATAAAATGTTGTTTCAGCAAGTCGCTAAGTAGCGTTAGCGAGAACTGATGTTTGCAAAATCAAATTCGATTGTATTTTGACTAGGGTCAGGGATGACCAAGATCTAGAGTAATGATGCTAGGTTAAATAAATAAAAAATAAGAACTTCATTAATACCTTATGTAAAAGCTTTGCTTACCGCTGCAAAAGTTATGGTCATGAGTTGAGCTTAGAATCCGGCGAGCAGTCTTGTAAGAAAACCATTTTATTTTAAGACTTTTTTTAATAGCTTATTATTATTACCGTGCACTGTTTTGAATCGTAAATCGAATGTTATCCCTTTATTTATTTTTTCATAATTATCCTACTAATATTAAAAATGCGAAAGTCTGTGTGTTTGTGTGAATATTTGTTACCATGTATCTCTGTGACGACTTAACCGATTGTGATGAAATTTGGAATGTAGATGACTTAAGTCCTGGAATAACACAAAGGATTTTTGTCCCGGAACAATGTGTAATTCCTGTAGGATTCAATGCAAAAGTCTGTGTGGGTGTTTATGTGAATATTTGTTACCATGTATCTCCGTGACGACTTAACCGATTGTAATGAAATTTGGAATGTAGATGGCTTAAGTCCTGGAATAACACATAGGCTACTCCCGGATTTCCCGAAATAATGTATTGTTTTTGTTGGATAGCATAAAAACTGCAAAAAAACGCGAGCCGCGCGGGTCAGCTCGTAATTATAAAAATCTTACAGCACAATAATAATTGCTGCTCGTAAAAGCGGGCGCCTATAAAGATAACACGTAAAAATTTTACGATCGGATCAAATTACGTGCTCAGTATTTTATTCAGGTAATGGTTTTATATGTATAGTTAACTAGTAAATGTTGAAAGTTTTCCGAGTTTGTAGAGCTCTAAACCAATTCGAAAATAAAAACACTAATCTCTTTTCGGTTTGAAACCATCCTTGGCGCGTTTTAACTTTTTTTATATCCATTGAAATAGCATTATACTAACAGTTTATAGATTTATTTCAGAAACGAGATCAACATTAACAGAATAATAAAAACAAATAAAATTCCCTGGCGATGTAAAAATGACAAGGACAGAGTATATCTGTTGAGTGCTTCCCCTCTGTGAGAGAGTGTGATGTCATTATACCTTCTAATGTTCTCTGGTTCTGGTTGTGTGAGGGTTAGATTTTCAAGCAACCATTTACTCTATTTCAATTTCAATTTTAAAAATTTAACAATTTTATACTAAGTTTACAAATTATAATATAATCTATGACATCAGTAATGGCAGTTTGATACGATTGTTTTGCTTTTCAGCATAGGCCTCCCCCAGACGTTTGCAGAGTATGCGATCATGAGCTATTCTCCTCCATAGCGGTCCTGCTGTCGTCTTAAAATCTTCTTCCCAACGAACCATTTAGAAAGAAAGAAAGAAAGAAAGAAAAATAGTTTTTATTTATGACAACACGCTAGGACAGCACAAAGTGACATTTAAAACAGTAGATAGGGTAGATAGTGAGGTAGAAATAAACAAAAATATGATGACTCTGTTCCACCAGAGGCTGTCTCGGGTCAAGCGGCAATTTACTCATTCAATAATAAATGATGATGGGTGACCGCCAGTGGCAATTTCAACTGAGCGCTCCCGTGCTTCGGAGTGCACATTAAGCAGTCGATCACGGCTTATTCAAAGTTGTTAGGCCATAACAGAGGCCTTCGGGTGGCCTTTATAATCTCTCACCAGAGTTGACCACTCATACAAACTTACTTACTTACTTACTACTAAAACTATCGTGAATTTTAAAAAACGGGTGATTTCACGTGCATATTGTGAAGAGGAAGCGTACCGTGTCACTCCACCCCGACGAAGACTCTGGTCAAAACAGTGTCGGTACCTCTTCACCGATACACCGGTACGTGTCGATATACAGGTTTTACCAGGTGGTAGGACTCTTCAGGAAGAGTCCGTCTTGGTGGGTACCACCGCAGTGCCAGATATTCTACCTCCAAGCAGTAGTGTGCAAGCTGCACTGTGTTTAGGTTGGAAGGATACTGTAGCAAGTGAAATTACTGGTCAAAAGAGACTTAACAACAATGTCTCGGGGTGATGAGCGCAGTGCAGAGCCACGTGAACTTTAAAAGTTTAAGCTTTGGGTGGCACTGCATCTTTTATGATCAGGCGTGGTGCTTAACATCAGGCAGGCTTCTTGACCGTCTTGGCACTTGCTGAAATAAAAAAAAAAGTGAAAACACCCGCTTTTAAAATGAACAACCAAGTAATGGTTTTATAACCAACCAGTTTCCACCCTGAATACAATCTGTTGTGCGTTCTAACTATTATATCCCTTTATACTTCTGCCACTTCAGTTTTATTACGGTCCGGTGATAACATCAGATTTATGGCCGATAATTGTAATTTGTGCTTTCAGGTACTCGGTTTAATTCAAACAGCGTACACTCCTATTCAACAGAGCGTACGCTGTTTGAATTAAATCTCGCGAGGGCAGTTACACTTTAATATAAAAATAAAGTGGATGATTGATGGTCATGATAAACAGAGATAAATAGGTTTTTATTATCCCAAACAAAACTTACTCAAGCGGGAATTTGTTTCGTAAGTTTTAGCTTGCTCTGCTTATTTTTAATAACCCACAAAGCAAGTTGTCCATTGTTCATTAGTTAATAAGTATTAATCAACATTATCGACCACATCACTTACCATCAGGTGAGGTGGTCGTCAAACGCTTGTTTTATATCTAATAAGAATAAAAATAAATATATAAGAAAAATTTCTTCAAATAGATAATGCTGTGTGACGACCGATGTGGCGCAGCGGGCGCAGGTCTGCCTGCGACGCGTACGTTTTGGTTCGATTCCCGCTTCGGGTCAAATGTTTGTACGATCTACAAATATTTGTTCCGGGTGTTCTGGGGTGATTTTCTATATATAATAAAAAATATCTATCTATGTATTGTATTGTATTAAGTATATATCAGTCATCTAGTACCCATAACACAGCTTTGTTTAATAGCAGCTTACCTTGAGGCTAGATGATGCTGTGTGGATTGTCCAGCATTATTTTTTTATTATTTATTTTATTTGTGTGACTAGACCTTTGTCCAGTTGTTGCTTTCAATTCCTCGCTTTAACTAAGAGACATTTGTTTGTAGAGCTTTTGAGTCTCGCTCACTCATGTCTCGCTTAGATACTTATTTTGTAAACTTTATAAAACTTTGATCAAGATTTAGAAGCACTCTAAGAATTACTAAGTTTAAATTACTTGGATAACATTTACATTGGCTCACTAGTAGAACGTTTTAAGACTTTGTCCGCGTTAAGTTTTTTTTACAAACTTTGAGCTTAATTCATATTTATTCATACCTATTTCTGCCGCCAAGCAGTAAAGCTCGCATTGCTGTGTTCCGGTGTGAAGGGTATGGTTTCCGGAGAAATTACTGGCACATGAGGCTTTCGATCTTAGCCTCAAGGTGGCAAGCCGCGAGTGATACCTCTGGTATTGCAAGCGTCCATAGGCTGCGGTAACCGCTTACCATCTTGTGGGCCGTACGCTATGTTGCCACTTCAGTTGTATAAAAAAAAAATATATATATATACTATTAAATATTGTTAGCTGAGGTTTTGTTCTTTTGTAATCGTCTTAATTCTATCTACCAAAGAATGACAAGGAAAGATAGTACTTAGCGAGATGCTAGTATGACTAGTTTTAAATCATAAATAAAATAAATCATAATTCATTTATTGTTTGTGAATCCAGGTATGGTAATAGTTACATTGTGTTGTAAAAAGTATGTATCTCTAGATTCTGCTATTTAGCATACAAACATTATTTATGCCAAACCTAACCAATAATTAAACAAAATTAGAAAAATCAAATTATAATAAAGAAGCTAAAAAATTATTAAATTAAATTATCAATAGGTATGTTAAAATAGAATACTTAATACTTAAGATAAGGTCAAATTGTCATAGTGTTAGTTTAAGTTACGGTCACACAAGAATTCGTCTATGGTATAATAAGCTTTTTTGATTAATAAATTATTTATTTCAATTTTAAAAGCATCCATAAATAATGTTCGAACAGATAGCGGTAACTTATTGAATATACTGGGCGCCATGCCAAATATACTTTTATTTTAGAAACTAGCAATCCGTGCTAGCTTAGCGCGGGTGCAATAAAACTAATTATTATATTATTATATCAGCCGTTGGTGTCCCACTGCTGGGAAAAGGCCTCCCCCCATTCCCTCCAGACGGCTCGATCCCGAGCCAGAAACCTCCAATCTACCAAAAATTTATCCAGTTCGTCCCGCCATCTCCGTTTTGGTCTGCCGCGTTGCCTTCTCAATAATAATAAAAAACTAATAGTAATAAATATATACTATGGTACTCAGGGATAATGTAGGATTCTAATGGTGAAAAAAAATTTGAAATTAGACCAATAGTTTTTGAGTTTATACGTAACAAACAAAAATACAAATGTTTCCTCCCTAAAATATTAGTATACCTAGGATGGGGGGTTCTTCTCGTTGCTTTCTATAAGACTTTAATTTTGGGAATGTCTAGTGCACCATATATATAAAAAAACCCTGAAAACCTTTTTAGAACTGACAGTTTTGGCTGTGTTGTTTTTTTTTTTATACATATGAAGTGGCAACCAAGCGTACGGCCCACAAGATGGTAAGCGGTTACCGCAGCCTATGGACGCTTGCAATGCCAGAGGTATCACTCGCGGGTTGCCACCTTGAGGCTAAGATCGAAAGCCTCATATGCCAGTAATTTCACCGGAAACCATACCCTTCACACCGGAACGCAGCAATGCGAGCATTACTGCTTGGCGGCAGAAATAGGTATGGTAGTAGTTCTTCCCCGGACGAGCTCTATCACACAGGACTCTACTACTCTTACAAACATTTTCTATATTTAAAAAAAAGCAACGATGCGTTTCTATAACTAGAAACAAAGCCTTTCAATATAAACCGGCTGTGCTATTATGCAACTCAGTTATAATCCAATTTCAATCAGCAACCTGTCAATAAGCTGGCTTATTTATACAAAATACGTCAGTTTTTGATTGAAACCCAGTGAAATCGATTGCAACTGAATTACAACAGCCCCTTTATGCACGCTAAGCTAATTTATCACATACCATTTCCGACACAACCTAATTGTTTGTGTTTGAACCGTAGCCTTCAGCGAACACAAACAGTAGGTATATCTATAGGTAGTATTCCGCTATACATTCCGAAATTGGACGCAATCGGACACATCAAACAGAACTGCCCGACAAAGGTCAAAGGATACCGCTGTACCTCATGTATTGTTTAATAATAGCAATTATTTAACCGCAACTATAGTTCAGATGTATTTTAGATTTAAGTTTTTTAATAAATAGCTACTAGCCGCGGCTTTGCACGGGTGCTTCTATTTGTATAAACCTTCCTTTTGAATCACTCTATCTATTGATGAAAACCGCATTGAAATCCGCTTCGTAGTTTAAAAAATCTAAGCAAACATACAGAAGGACAGACGGTGAAAAGCGACTTTGTCTTATTTGAGAGAAAGAAAGAAAGAAAAAACTTTTATTTGTAACAGTAGATAGGTAGGTACATGAAAGATAGGTATAAGATAGGATGGTGCAGATAGGGTGCCTCAAACACACCACGTCACAAATTGACAACTAACTCAGCATCAGTTTTTGCGCGTTGCCACCCTGAGACGTATCGAATGTCTCATGTGCCAGTTTTTTCACCGGAAACCATACCATTTGGACCGGAACACAACTATACGGCAAAAACAGGTAGGAAACTAACATTACAGAATATCTAATGCTGCTATATTTTACTGACATATATAAAAATAACATAATTATAAATTTCTCAACAGTGAAATTTAAAAACAGAATTTAAAAAAAGTTGACAAACTCAACTTTAAAAATTACTTTTTAGCCTTAATTGTGCACTTAGTTATATTCTTTAAGACAAATATTAAAAAGTGGTTATTAAGAATGACAAACTACAGTATCGGTGAACTCCTTCAGGGCTGTAAAATATTTTTCCTGTGCTAATTAAGTATGACTTCAAACTGAAATATAAAATTAAATTTAAATTAATAAGATGATAAAAGGTTAACATTATCTTTATATAATTTTATTATTATATTTTTACAAAATATTGTTTTATTTATTAAAAATATACTACGTAAAAATGGTTTTATAAATAATTACACTTGGGTCGGAAATTTCACGCGGACGGTCCACGGAGTATTTTTCACATGTTCCTTTGGATTCAAGATCAAAAAACTAAATAATTTAAACCAAAAAACTCACACATGAAAAATACAAAAAAATTGAGAGAATCTTGCCCTTTTGAAGTCTGCAAAGGTTAACTATTTCCAACAACTATCTTGTCGTCTTGTGACAGGCTGAAAGCTTTGAGCGCCAAGAAGATCGGATTACCTTTGAGCCGAGATGAACGGTGGATAGAATGACCTTTATGTGTTATTTCTACTCAATTTCGAGAGTACACCAGAGTGAACGAGGGCGGTGCACTGCTCCGTATAGAAACCGAGAGACTCAAGTACAAGAGAGTCAGCAATCGGTCACCCATTCAAGTTTAAACCATGCTGAAGTTATATCAGTTTGAATAGTCTGAAACAGTAGGCAAATAAAAAGTTTTTAAACTTAAAGATTTGGAAACACTACAACTGTTTTGATCAGGCTCATAAAATCAGGCAAGCGACTAGACCGTCTATAAAAATGAATTGCCTTTTGCACGTGAAAAGGCACTCTCTTCCCACACACCCATCATAAAGAGAAAGGTTCTAAGCCAAATTCCACGTGAAACTATCCTTCATACCTCGTGCCCTGAATAATGAATTACCCTTTAAGATTACATTCACCGCTTTAATACGGTCGTTATACCTCTAAAGCGACATAAAAAGTAGAAAGTACTTTGTGATAGAACTCATCCAGAAGAGTGCTACTACCTATTTCTGGTGCCATGCTTTCACTGCATTGGCATGGGCGCGTTGGAGCTGGCTTAAATTCACTATCTTGTTTAGGCATGGAACTAAATCATCTTCTTCTTCTTTTAATTTGTGGCGTCTGTGGCCGGGTTTGCCACAATTTTGCCAATGTCAATGTCGACAGGGTTGAAACAGTAAGACAATGGAGGATCTGAGACTTAAGATGGTCGGTTTAAAAGAGAGAGACCATAATTTTGTAACAAGGTGATTTGTTATTACATCCTGAATAAAATAGGACAACACAGACAACACTAATATAATACACATAAGTATTATATATTCCTTGTGTTTAGGAGACGTTTCTTCTTCTTCTTCTTTTACTAATGGCGTCTGTGGCTAAGTTTGCCTCAAAGTGATCCTTCTAATTTTGACGTTCATACTTTCTGCCACATGGACAGCCGATCGGCACAGAAATTTTGTCATTTTTACTTTCCAGTCCCGGAAACTAGGTAGCGGACGGTGACGTTTTCATGAAAATAGTCAGTTAATAATAATGCTCTTATTACTTCGGTCAGCAGTTGGATATACCGGAAGGCTTTAGGGCATCACACAATAACTAACAAACAATGGCACAAAAGGGATTACTCTCACCATAAGATAAGCTCAGCTACAGAACAGTTAATAGATACAGTTCTGCTTATCTCTTAAAATGGACATAATCTTACAAACCTAGCTTTTGCCTACAACTTCGTTCACGTGGCTTTAGATAAAAAGTAGTATTTAGACTATTTCAGCTTGTGTTTTGGCTGTGCGTTGATTGTCAGTCAGTCAGTTAGTAATGGTTTTATTTTAGAAGATATTAACAATAAATGAAACTGGATATTTCGCTCAGCGTCATATTTCCACATACCTATCAAGCCAAGCTTGTAGACTAAGATTTTTTTTTTTAAGTACAAACAAAAAAAAAAATACTGAAGCTCTTTTTTTAAATTTAGTTAGTCAGAAACGCATTCGGGTAAAATCCCTTTGCAAACATAATACATACATTATATTATAACACACAAGAACAGAACAAACATCAATCTTCATCACACTAATGTTTGTCCTGAGCGAGGCCGGGTCGTAATGCGAACCACTAAGGAATGGAACACAGTCTGTCTTTCCCGAAATGAAAACTACTAAGCGAGAGTGGGGGACTCAGTGGCCAACCATTCACCTATATTAATAGTTTTCTTGTATTATTTTAAGTTTCATTGTGCAATTTTGGTTGTATTTAACTAATATAGCTTGAGATTTTAGCACAGGTGTAGGCAATTGAAATAAAAGTTTATGTTAATTAATAATTTGAACTTTAAAAATACTACTTAAACGGCTCTAACATCAGACATTTTTTTTACTTTATTACTGCAAAACAGCAACACGGAGGTCTATTCAGAGTTTAACAAACTCTTTAATCGTTGTTTAACTGTGGCTGTAGCACGAATATAACTATTGTTACGTTGGTAACATCATGAGCTGTCAATTTTATATGAGCTTTGGCGTGTCTTCAATGAAATGAACTAGCAAATCGAGCAAATCTAAAACGAATTGACAGCCAACGGGTTTAATTAATTTAGTTTTTTGTATTTATTCAATTAGAACGGTTATACATCAATTACACTAATTAATATACTTAAACATGTCAAAATTAAATCTTATTTATAGATTTTAAATTAAATTCTCACAATAGTCCAAACACGCTGACAAGATCACCGCCGCTAGTCTTTTACTCTTCCCGAGTATGATCAAACATCAAGTCTTTCTTCTAAGCCTGTACTTGTTCTTTGCCAAGCACGAGCCAACAGTTATTTCATATCAGTTCACCGCTATGAGCAAGTCTTTTGCATATTATTTTCACACAAAAGTTTTTTATTTCAACTTTCAGAAAGCGTTAAATCACTGTTATAAGCTATCGCATTATCATTTCTAAATCGGGCTTTTCCAGCATTTATATATCTAGCTAGGAAAAGCAAAGATTTGCGTACTGTAGCTGGCAACAAACACACATTCAATAAATATTTCATTTAATTTCATTTCTGAAAGTGGATGAGAACAGTCGAATATTGAGCTTAGTGGTGCGCTTTGGGAGAAACCTACGTCCAGCAGTAGACTGCAATAAGTTGATGATAATGATTATCCAAGCAAACCAAGTTTCACGTTTATTATTAGAAAGTAACATTACAGAACTTTTTATATCAGGCGTTACATCAATCAAATAGCAAGATGTCTCCTTGTGAAGTTGTGACGCAAAATGCGTGCACGTTTTCGGCACCTGAGGCCGAAATGTAGTATTCTCGATGTCCCCATGATTTTGACCCCATTAATGGGGACAGTGGAAAGTCAAAAAATTCTCGTCCAGCTGTCGATAAGTATAGGATTTTGTACAGCGCCTCTTTAGTGCGTAAAATGAACTACAAAAATCCCATACAAAGGTGGACCACAGGTAAGGACCACAATTAAAATGCCCGTGGTCCACATAAGTGAACTAGAAAGGTGGACCACGGGTAAGGACTGAAATTGACAGCTGGACGTTATGTTTACCTACGTTAGACAAACGAGTTTTTTGTGATTCGCTCTTTGCCGTCTGATCCCCGCGCAAACCTCGCAGCATTCGCGTTTTCCACGCCCCTTTTTTGCAGAGAATCGTTTGAGTTATTTAATTTAATTACAGTAACACAAACCTTCTTTGACTAAAAAGTTTATACTAATCAAAATTCTTACCACGAACAACAGTTAGAAATTCTAGCTTTATTTTATATTTTCAGTTTTATTGCCTAAAGTTCTAAGAAACGGCACTTTAATTTTAATTGCGTTGAACATGAATATATTAGTTGATTAGTTTGTGAATAAACTTAAGAATTTCTCGGAATTACGTGAATTGTTAGTAAGTAATGTTGTTGGGTGTTTGGTATGGGTTCTTCAAATAACACGCCCAGGTTCCATGGTATACCTACTTATTTTGAATAACCAAACCCAAACAAACAAGCTGAAAAACTAATAGGTTGGAAAAGTATTTAAATTATTATAAATCGACGTGTGTCTGTGACATAATAATTTGTATGTGGCAACCCCGTCTCTTCCTTCGATGTCTTGGAAATGGTTGTTGCGTAAATTATTTCAATAAATTTAAAGTCGTTCAAAATTAAGTGTTTTTACATCAGCAGCCCCTTACATAGATCCTAAACATGGTGCCGAAACCAGGGACCTTCAGATGGTTTCGGCTACACGCTGCACGCTGCTACACGCTGTTACAGTCAGCCAAGTCTTTTATCAAGGTGCGCGGGCGCGCGGGGCGGGGAAGTTGTCTTTTTAATATTATCTATGATGGTTTATTTACGAATCAAAAAATAGAGGTATTCCTCGTGGCGCACCCAGCTGAAGCGCACCAAGACGAAGCGCACCTTAGTACTTCCACATAGCGCACCCGCTTAGGTGCGCTTAATTCGGCCTAGAAACTCTGTCACCAGAGTTGGCCACTGACTCATGCGAACGAACGAGCGATTCGGTAGGTATTGTATACATAACTTGGTGTATTATATAAAACTATCGACCCACCCCAGCTTCACACGGGATGCTCAGACTTTAGTATAAATCCTCTTCTTGAATGTGTACATACATACATACAGAGGTACAGACGGCGAGAAGAGAGTTTATTTTAATTTTATGTAGATACGCGTGAAAAAAGTTTAAGCCATTTAAAGACCTTTACCAAAGATGTATATAATTTATGTTAGGTTCTAAGTGGTAGAATATGAGAAAGTATGAGATGTATGAAAACGTTCCCGTTACGTAACAATTAGAGCAATAACCCCCGCACCAATCGCTATAACAAGCACCAGTATAACTCATATATTGTAACGGTAAACAATAGTTTCAAGATTGAATTGAAAAGCAATATTTATCTCGAGTAGACTCAGCGATGCAATTTACAAATTGAATTTCCTACGACAACACTCGACTCGTAGCACTTTGCTACGTTGCTGTAGCGTAGCACTCTTAGAACTAGAACCAACTAACTGTATTATTAATATTCTTTGTTCTACTTTTAGATCTTTAAACGATTTTTATTCTACTTTTAGTTTAACCTTTAGTCACGACCTCGATAACGCGGTGAGTGCCTTTGAAAAGCAAGGTGTGGGTTCGGTTCCCGATGCTGGACAAATGCAAATGGTTATTCCGGGTCTGAGTGGTGTGGTGATATTCGTAGTTTATGATACACTGGGGTTTCTACTGTGGAGTCAAGACTATGCATGAGAATATAGGAAGTGTGTGTGTTAAAAAATATTAGTTAATTTATTATCATTGTGTCCATGCCATTAAACCCATTTAATGAGTGGTTTTTGATTCAAGATTTTTAAAAAAAGTAGTTCCGATTGCTTTGACAGATGGCGCTATCTGCCCTGCTGCCATACTGGGAAAGGTTATCAAAACAAGAAAAAAGTTGGTTACTCCGTTGTTGTTTCGTCTCGTGTCAAGCGGAAAGTTGTGGGTTCATGTCCTGCTTGAGGCAAAAAAAATTAACCCCAGTACGACCAAAGTTAATGTACTACGTAGTACGTACTATGACTTTTACACCAGCCAGAGGTATGACAGACAGTGACAGCAGGAGCAACCAATGTTGAATTCTCTACACATTCACCATAGCTTGCCAAACGTAGTGCTTACATTCTCTTGGGCTCGCCAGTTGAGCTATCGCCATCTAAATAGACAGCTTTTTTTTTAATAACTTGAGACGAAAACTCCTCATTGCATTCAGGGCGGGTCTAAAACTCAACTGAATTAGTATGCCATTTTGAGCTCTTTGTACTTGAAATTAGCTCTTCAAAAGCACTGACAAGCGCTCATCTCAATTTATTTAAAGGATACTTGAGAACATCCGTTTCGAGATTTAACAAAATTAGCTTGAAACTTCTTCAGTTGCGTGATTTTATTACTCAAGTTGTTAGAAAGGTTTAACATTTAAAATGTTGAACGTTGTCTGTTTAAGTATTCCATTAAAACGTTACTTATTATAATGTTTTTTTTTTATGTTATCAACATTGATAAATGAAATGTTTTTGAATATTCCAAATGTACTTTTAGTCATGTCCACTGCTGTTTTGTTAATATATTAATTTTCTAAAAAATGTATTTCCTTTTCTCTCTTAGTTTTTTTATCTTACGTACCTACTTATCTGAAATCTGTTTGAAGGATTTTTGCGACGTGTAATATTATTTTGTTATCCTCCGCTGCTATTATTTGATTCTGAGATTTTATTAAAGGCAGGTTTACCTTGATTCAGTAAGTCGGTAGCGAAACTAATTTTATTTAGCGAAACTATTTTTATTTAACTAAGTTTATTCGACGGAAACTCACAAAACCGAGTAGTAGGTACTAGGTAGCTAGAAATCGTAAAGTATTTGCAAATTTATTCGGCCATCTTGACAATACAACTAAATTCTCCCATTTTGATTGTTATTCTTGTGATACGGAACATTATTAACATTATTATAAGTGTTATTGTGTAAACTTGGTGACAGTTTATCCAATGTTACTCGTTTTCTTGATGATGCTGTGTGGATTGTCCAGCATTATTTATTTAATAATTTATTCTTTAGCAGAAGTGTAGGTTATTAAAATAAACAGCGTTTCAAACAAAGCATCTTTTCTTGTTCTATGACAAAGCATCAATCGTAGTCTTGTCAGTTTTTTTCTCAGTTTTTTTAAGGAAAATATTATTTCAGATAAACCTACGAGAAAAAAGAAATATTTTCCGAGAGCAAGAATACCTACACTGCTGATGGCATTTGCCAGAATATAAATTGATTACAAAAATGATTGGATTTATACAGAAAATATACAATTTTGTGAATCTGTGTTATTTGCTCGTTCCAAGATTGTTAGTTTATAAAACCATTTTGTACGCGCCGATTTTGTAACTTTATTTTACCGCTGCGTCCCTGGTAGTCGAATTTTCGCTACTCCTTTTTGACCTAAAAAGACAAACCCTGAGATTTTCAAGTGAGAACATCAAAGGTCTTATTCATAAAAGAAACTGTAATTAAGCGGCTGCTAATTACTGTCTTTTTTATCATTAAAGTTCTGCGAGACACTACACTGCGCTCAACTCCCCGAGACGTTGTTATTAAGTCTCTTTCGCCCAGAAATTTCACTTGCTGCAACGTCTCAGGGTAATGAGTGCAGAGCAGTGCCACGCAAAACTTTAAAGCTTTGGGTAGCACTGCAACTGTTATGAACAGGCGTGGCGCTTAACAGGCTTGAAAAAAAGACGTTGATGGAAACGTTAGCTAACAGGGATTTATAGTTCGTGTATGAACAAGGCTAATCTAAATACTCAAAGCTACCTTCACGTGATGCTTCGATTCGCTTTCTATGCAAATTAAGTACCAACCATCACGCCGCCGGTGTTGCCAGCAAATTGATACAGTATTTATTTATTGTACGCTCCAGGCACGTAATCAAGCAAACGATGCTTACGTACGGTGCGTTTTCACCCTTTTTATTTTATTTATTATTGTATACTAGTAAAACGACCTGTATCTTTATGTGCGCTAACTTTTTGATAATTGATAGATTCAGGCGTTACTTTGCCGAAATCCATTATAAGGTAAAAAACAGATGAAAAATCTCTAGTTCTATTCCACTTAACTTTTTAACTAAATTGAGGATAAATTTCTTTTGAGGTTAATAACTGTGTTACCTCATTCGCTAACTTTTGTTTCATGTACCCACACTTCTTACTCTTGCGTCCTCTAATAACCGAAAACCCCTCATTGTAATTGACATTTGTTTTTAATTAATAACTTTATGCTCTTTCTGCTACTCGCTATAAAACCTCATGCATGCTCTCTGTACCTTTCATTATAATGTCACTTGATTAGTTTTACTTGAAATGTTTCCTATATAATTTTAGTGGTGTACATTGTGTTGGTGCTCAATAAATAAATATAATCCAAAGGCTGGTTCATATCTGGCTCAACGTATCAGCATTGCCATTCAACGTGGCAATGCAGCCAGCATGTTGGGAACGCTTCCTACTGGTAGTGATTTGGATCAGTTGAGCTATCTATAGGTCGTTTGTAACGGTCTTTAGATGGCTCGACTGTTTCATATGTATTTTGTATATTTTGTAATGTAATGTAATTATGTACATATTTTCTTTTCTTTAATAAAGGTTAAGAGCTTCCATGCTTACCGAAGCATGGTAAGCGTTAAGTTCAGTTCCGACTTTTTTAAAATATGTTTGTTAGGCCATACGGACGCTTTAAGCCCATTTAACTCTTAAGTTGGCCACTGTCTCATACAAACATATTTTATTTAAGTTTTTTATCGTTTATCACTTTTAAAAGTAGACCCACTTTGTAATATTATAAACTTTTAGGGATAGAATTGACATTTTAACTTTATAATATTTACAACCACAAACAGGTTTGGGTTTCGTTTATGTAGTTACACAGTTTAAGGAACATCTAGGGAAATCTACCAGTTCAAAATGTTTTTGTTAAAAGCTTATTTCGGCTTATTCCGAAAGCGATTTTGTTTTGACTAGAGATGAGAATAGAAATTGACACATTATATTAGTTTAGTAATAGAATAGTTAAGTTACTATATTCCTATTATAATAGAGACTCACGCAAGCATAAAACTGAAGCGAACTAATTATAATTTATTAATTAATAAAATTTATAAAAAACAGACGAAAAATCTCTAGTACTATTCCGCTTAACCTTTTAACTAATGAGGTCACACAGTTACCACAATTAACCTCAAAAGAAAAATATCCGCCAGACGTGTTGCTCCGTCGAGCGCTGGAGCCAAAGTACTTGGCGGAGAACAAGTCGATGGTCCTGAAGATGTCCCGTGGAGGGATGAAACACGTGTCGATATTTTTCTTTTGATGTTAATTGTGGTAACTGTGTGACCTCATTAGTTAATAAAATTTATATTCAAACAGAAGTAACCAACGTTAAATTTTCCTTTAAAGCCACCGCCAGCAGAACGCTTGTGTGGATCATATCAGTAGGTATCTTGTCGTTTCAATTCAAGTCTCAAAAAATACTAATAATATAGTTTTTTTATATAATTGAAGTGGCAACCAAGCGTACGGCCTACAAGATAGTAAGTGGTTACCGCAGCCTATGGAAGCTTGCAATACCAGAGGTATCACTCGCGGGTTGCCACCTTGAGGCATAGATTGAAAGCCACATGTGCCAGTAATTTCACCGGAAACCATACCCTTCACACCGGAACACAGCAATGCGAGCATTACTGCTTTGCGGCAGAAACAGGTATAGTGGTAGTACTTCCTCGGACGAGTTCCATCACAAAGTACTCTACTACTCTCCAACCAAACTACCTAAACCTACCAAACCTACCAAACTTCATTGAATTCTATTGATCTTGATATTGATTTTATAGTCTTAACCATCACACTAAAGGTAAACTAATGTTATATTCAAACTAAGCGTACCTATACTAATTTTTTCTAAGTGATCTTTGCGATTTTATTAAATAAAACTCTTTTGTATTTGTTCTGTAAATAAGAATTCATTTATTTTCCTTCTCAAATCAGCACAAACCAGACAGCTTGTTGTATTTTCAAGGAATCCTCTTTATATTCCTGTTCTTTATCCACGTGGGCGTCCGCCTGGGCGACCATTTAAACAGCCCTAGACAAATTTCAATTTAACATTACGTGCCCACGCGCTCGGGGTAAAGCGTGACTCAATTTAGAAGGTCTGAAATGCGACATAACCAACGTAAATGGTTATAAACGACTTTTTTACGTTGAATGTGGAGTTGAACTCCGTAAACAGACAGCGACATGTTGGGATGAAATTGAACTGTTGTGGTATGGAAATGGATGGCGACCTTTTATTTTCGAAGATGCGATTTTTGCGAGAACTTATACCTAACGCCCTGTGACTTATTTTATACTAGCCGTATTCTAGGAGTTGAATTTCAAAAAATCCTTTCTTAGTACACCTACAGACACTACAAAGAATACACCTTCCAAATTTTAAGTTTCTAGGTACAGCTTACAGAACTATATGTGGTGCAGCTGTTTAGGCTCTACGTTGTAGTCAGTATATGCAAGCCATTTTTATACCATGTGAATTAATAAGAGCCTGACTGACTGACTGTAATGACAAATCTGCAAAAATCCGCACGCGGAACCCACCCTACGTTTTTTGTTTGAAGTTTTGTTTTGTTTTATACGCTCAGCTACGGTGCGCTCAGAACATTTCCATGTTACAATGAAATTACGGGCTCGGTCGTTCCGCGGCACATATTGTGTCTCTAGCCTTAGATCTCGAAGCTCAAAGGTCTTGCTAGTAAAATCAATTATCGGAGAATTTGATGTTTTATCAAATTATCTCAGTATTAGGCAGAAGAATCGACGAAAACTCCCGCCATGCCCGCATCATTCCCTAGACGTTTGCGCCTTTTCCCAAATAAATTCTCCGGATGGTAATAAAAGTTATACCAAACTTCTGATGGCTCGGACCCAAATTTAATAAATTATTCTAAAGAATACGCATTGCCCAGGGCGTCAGAATAACTCAATACGATCACGCGCTGTGAAATATACCATCTATAAAACTGCTTTATTTTTCTATCTGGGAAAATATATTATAACAACATCCTAATCTGATATGCGGGGCTTATTTTATTACAATGATTGCAGACGTATCGTGAGTGAAATTTATTTTTTCAGAGCATAAACACTAAACAGTCAAAAATATTGAGGGTGAAAAAGAAACGTGTAACATTTCTATTCATAATGCTACAAGGTTATTGAGGGTGAAAAAGAAACATGTAACATTTCTATTCATAATGCTACAAGGTGAGCATATGAAAGACGTAAACCCACTTTAGTAGTTGGTTTTAGATTCGCTAGCGACGACTCACTAACCTTTCAATATGAAGTATGAGGACCATTATGGAGAAATTGTTTTATAGATATCCTATTTAATGTTATTTAAAAAGACAAGAAATAGAAGCATTTTTTTTTTTTTTCAACCTATCTTGTCCCACTGCTGAGCAAAGGTCTCCCCCAAAGTCTTCCATTCATCCCGGTCTTTGGCAGCATATTTAAGCAAAAAAAAAGAGTCAGTTAAACCAAGAGTTACTGAGCCAAGAGTCACAAAACAGCAGTTGTGTTTCCTAGCCGTGGGAAAAAAGAAGGCTTTTTATTTTCTTTCCTTTGTTGCAGCACAACTGAAATGTGTCAGAAAAAATAAATAAAAAGGTATTCCGCTATAAATTCCCACAAAATCTTGTGATCGCGAAAGTTTTAAAAAAACAAAAATACTATCCTTAGGTCTTTGGGTTTATCGTGGGTTTGAACCCTGGGGTGCTCCAATAGACTATTCAAAAATTTATTACGCAATGCAAGTGCTCGCATACGGTGAAGGAAAACATCGTGATAAAACCAGCATGTCCAAGAACTAATCATTCGAAAAACATGTGCCATCCACCAATCCGCATTGGGTCCTTGGGGTGCATTAAGACCCAATCACATTCGCTGAAGATTAGGCCAGTGTCGGGAGTGGGAACATTAGAAAGCTAGCATGGTGAAGACTAACTTGTAACATCGCTAACAAAAAACTGTCTGCCTAATCGCTGTCTGGCGGAGTTTCCACTCTACTTATAATATAAGTAGGATTAGCAGGCTGATCACGAACACAAAGCCAAAAGGCTCTATCTGTTTCAGTGTACCAGCAGGCTCCAAACGATCTGCGAAGGCTTGCAATGCATTTAAATGATGTATTAAACACAACCACGTACAGTCGTCACCGCCATGAGAGGATATACACAGTTTGTAGACAAATAAACATTTGACTCACGCAAGAGTATTTACATTGTGATTAGTAAGAAGTTAATTCAAACTTGATGTATTTTGTTTATCAGTCAGGAGCCCAACCATGAACTCTTATAGATCGTTTCAAATTGAGACCTAAACTAAATTGTCAAAATATTTTGTACCATGACATCAATAAGACAATTAGTTTATGTCCAGTTTAGGTTGCCGTCAATTACAAACCTATACGCAAACCATGATTTAGTTCATTCAATTCGTATGAGTCAGTGGCCAACTCTGATGACAGAGTTTTTATGCCGCCCGAAGACCTCTGTCATGAGTTTAGTAAGTAAGTATGTATGGTTCGTTTGAGTCAGTGGCCGATATTTAAACATCATGTTTGCACCACAGTATTTTATTTTACTGTAATTAGCAATAGTTTTATTTTAGGTAATACTTACCAATGACTTATAATATCTACTAGCAATCTGTCCCAGCTTCGCGCGGTTGCGGTTTACAGAATATTTATTCTTTATTCCATTTATAGGTTAAAAAGTTTTGGCAGAAAACCAGCGCCAGGTATAATATAAAAACCCACCCAGCAGCGCACTTTTCGTCACAAAGACATTTTTTTTGTTATTTTTTTTGGCACTTTACAAGTTTGTGCTTGCGAGGTCTACTGTTCGGAGAACTGCTAGTTTAGGTTGTGCCACTTTTTGGAAATCTTAGTCTGTGTCAAAAATAAATTCTTCTATTGTTTTTTATTCTATTATGGTGGCGACTGTACCTAGCTCGATCGTTAACCAGTTAGCTCGTACGAGCTACCATTTCCGTTTAATTAGGTATCTATTTGATGTTGGAACGTAATTTCAAAGCGATCGTGAACTAATTAGCTCTGTCTTCATCTAATAGTATTTGTTATTAATTTAATAATTAATAAATTTCCTTTTATACACTAACACTAACACCATCACAAATACACACACCCTCACACTTACACTTTCATCTTGGGTTCCATTTGTTGCCCAGTCTCTTATGAGAATGGTGTCTTCCGAGTTTTTTTAAATTACACACCCTCATTCACACTACATTTCCTCGCATAAAGCCATCCTACTCTATTTTCTAACTCTCTTTCTTTAATGTTTTATTAGTTACATCACTGTCTACATTAAATCTATAATAGACCTAAGCAAGAGCAAAATCTCCTATGACAAGTACTTGTTTATTACTTAAAAGGAGATTTTATCACTGTTAACATTTTAAACTATCTTTTGGAAACGCAATAAAACATTTGTATTTGTCTTGTACGACAGATGTGGCGCAGCGGGCGCAGGTCCGCTTGCGACGCGGAGGTTGCGGGTTCGATTCCCGCCTCGGGTCAAATGTTTGTACGATCTACAAATATTTGTTCCGGGTGTTCTGGGTATTCTCTATATATAATAAAAAATATCTATCTATGTATTGTATTAAGTATATATCAGTCATCTAGTACCCATAACACAGCTCTGTTTAACAGTAGCTTATCTTGGGGCTAGATGATGCTGTGTGGATTGTCCAGCATTATTTATTTATTTATTTATTATTTATTTATTGTATTGTATTGTAATAATACCTACCTTGTTATTGCATTTATGTAAGACTGATTAGAATTTATATATTAATGTGTTTTAAACAAATAGGTAAGTACTTAGGGACTAACTAATAATCAGTAGGACGTACTATAACTAAAAATATTATCGTAAGTTTCTGCTGTGAAATAAACTTTCTGTAGTGATAACAATATTGCCAACGCAAAATCATCTTAGGACGAGCTGTCATTTTAAAGGTTATTTGTTTTTGAAATGCTGGCCTTTTCCTCGAAAGTTTAACACCCATATTCTAAGACGATTCCTCAAGAATCTCTCGACTTGACTCAACCTCACTCAAATAAATCCGTATTTTTAGTTGCAAAAATTCTCCTCCAGTTACTTCCACTCTAAAGTTTTCCTTACCGGAGGTGAGAAAATGATTGTCAAACTCAAGGTACGTCTAAACCTACCTTGAGTCGAGTGGAAGAAGATTCGAGGAAACTTCTTAGAATATGGGTGTAAGACTTCGATTGTTTTAATCTCATATTAATAATTACCACTTCAAATAAAACCAACATTACCTACTCGTACATATAAAAATAACAACTTGTTTCCTTAGTAATATATCCTACTATTAAAGATTTTTTTTCTACATACTTAGTAGTGAGCTTTGTATGCGACTATGCGATGTTAATATAAATAGCTTTTTTTATTGTTAAAGTACATAAAATATGTATTTCGAATTTATTTCATACAGTTTTCAAGACAAGCTTTTTTTTTTTGTTTTTTTATACAACTGAAGTGGCAACCAAGCGTACGGCCCACAAGATGGTAAGCGGTTACCGCAGCCTATGGACGCTTGCAATACCAGCCACCTTGAGGCTAAGATCGAAAGCCTCAGTAATTTCACCGGAAACCATACCCTTCACACCGGAACACAGCAATGCGAGTATTACTGCTTTGCGGCAGAAATATGTATGGTGGTAGTCCTTCCCCGGACGAGCTCTATCGCAGAGAACTCTACTACTCTTTTCTACTACAAGCTTTTTCAAGACAGGCAAAAATTATATTGAAATTATATAGCTTGTAAAATAATATTGCGAATTGTGATCATTCGCCACATCTCTAATCAAGGCTGGTGGTATTTGGTCGGTCTAACATTCAAACTATTAACATTAAGTAGTTTTCTCCCAAAGTAACACTAACGTTTGCAAAGTTGGCTTAATTAATTCAACTAAAGTTTAAGTGTCCAGTAGGACTATGCTGTTTATTAAATTAAATCACAAAGTACGTATTAGTACAAGACTAAGTTAGAGAAAGTTAGTCAAAGTTAAGTTTTATTATTATAATTACGATGATTACTTTGAAACATCTTACAATCTAGGTGTTTTTTTTTTATACAACTGAAGTGGCAACCAAGCGTACGGCCCACAAGATGGTAAGCGGTTACCGCAGCCTATGGACGCTTACTATACCAGAGGTATCACTCGCGGGTTGCCACCTTGAGGCTAAGATCGAAAGCCTCATGTGCCAGTAATTTCACCGGTAACCATACCCGAACACACCGGAACACAGCAATGCGAGCATTACTGCTTGGCGGCAGAAATAGGTATGGTGGTAGTCCTTCCCCGGACGAGCTCTATCACAAAGAACTCTACTACTCTTAACGCCAATTCCAACGCACCCATGCCATAAAAAACTGGCAACAACACCGGCATGGTTTCTATAGCTTTTTAGACATGATCCTTGCTATTGTTATGGATGCTGATGGCACCAGTGTGAGAGTAGTACCTCGCAGAATATCTCTCGTGCAAATAGCAAGGGACCCCTTATGAGGTTTCAGTTTAGTTCTTTGAATATAGGTACATACAGTTGTCCAAACTTTTTAATACATAAGTTTATAAAAGTGTCTCCGTTTATGGGCACAGTAATAAAACTTGCAATATAAAATGCAATTTATTGTCAATTTTTATAAATACAGAATGACTTCATACATGCTTAGATTTTGTTAAAAGGAGCAATGTCAACAGTCTGAACAAAGTCTTCAAAATCTTGGATTCGTTCTGTCAAAAGATCAACTGATACTTTATCATCTTCGATTAAGCTAATGATCTGCAATTTCTTGATTCCGTAGCCTACAGGGACTAAAAAATTCTGTAGTATTCTTCGAAGGAAACTGTTTTACATTTTAAACAAATCTCTTTCGCCTTACATTGAGCCATTCTGTTTTGGTAAACTTTCCAATTATAACATTGTTTGAATTGAATCCTTTTTGGTAAGCGTTCAGTTAGTGAGTACCTCAATTAAATAATATTTAATATTTATGATTTTTTTGACAATGTCAAAAAAGCTTTTTATTCCATAAAATCACAAGGATCACCTTGAAACGGCTTTGAAATAAAAGTCCTTAAAAGAACTGGCAACGACACCGGCTATTTTCCTATCAATTTTTAGGCATGACCCTTGCTATTGATGCCGAGTAAAGTTATGCCCTCTAAAAGATTTATTAACTTTTGTGAGACTGTGGGGAACAACTTACCTACATAAACGGATATGATTATCCTTTATTGTAACAAGTTGTAATACCCCTGAACATACGTAACAAGAGATACGCTATTACTTGCTCCGTTTTAGTAATTCCCCTGTCGGAACACGCTACCAAAGAAAGAACTCATTTAGATTGGAACTCGCGCTCCCAGGTGGCTGTAATTACGGAAAGTTACAAAAGACTGACGAAGGCTTGTTCAGACCTACGTGAAATACCGCGTAAAAGTTCTGATCCGAGACCGTATCCGGAATGGGTTAGTTTCGTTATCCCCCAGTCCCGTATTGACCCGGTCCGTTCTCACCCGAATTGGTTTCGGTACGATCAATTTTATTCGAAGCAATTTTTAATGAAAAGTACTGACAGGCACAAATGTGTCCGGATTTAGAAATGTAAAAAGTTTAAAAAAAGTTGTAAAAGGCTTTTGGCAATCGTAAACGTTAGCGTAGCTAACTGTCAAATTGAGTACTGACTGACTCATGAATTTTCTTACTGTCAAAGTATGGGATTAATATAATTCACTTATGTCAACACAAATATAAAAAGCATTATTTAAGATACGGCCTCTCTCCGGTATTTATTTAGTGCTTTATTATGTTAGAAAAATAACGGCGTTCCGTTCCGTTGCACTGCAATCCGCTTCGACTCCGCGCTTTTCGTGTATTATCAAAGTGATCCTTGTGCTTTTATTAGCCAAAGTTTTCGTTTAATAAAAGCACAGATATCACTTTGAAGATATACGAGTATTACTAAAGTGAACTTGGGTACGTGGTATTTCACGTAGGTTTGAATGAACCTTAGACATTTCTAGCTAATGAGGTTAGGCGACTCGTGAAAGGTTACTTCAAGAGCTTGCTATTTTCGCTGCTTTCAAATTCAATATGTTGGTAATGGCGCTTAAGGTGCGTTACCATGCATGACGCCTTTATAAACTTACCTTTGAAGTGTAACACAAAATCGGAAAACCAGAGCAAGATAAATGTTGCTGGGTCTGAAAATCGAGTTAAGAATCTTTCGAATCTCTACCGATTTTCATCGTTATTCGTTTTGTTCAATGGTACGATTTTTGAATTATATCCACTTTTTTTTCACTCTTGTGGCAACCCACTAGATGGTATTCGGTTACCGTAGCCTATGTAAGCTAGCAACATCACAGAGGTATCGCTTGCGTTGCCACCCTGAGACGTAGATCTAAAGTCTCATGTGCCTGTATTTTCCCGGAAACGATACCCTTAAAGTAGCTTAAGAGTAGTAGAGTTCTTTGTGATAGAGCTCGTCCGAGGAAGGACTACCACCATACCTATTTCTGCCGCCAAGCAGTAATGCTCGCATTGCTGTGTTCCGGTTCGAAGGGTATGGTTTTCGGTAAAATTACAGGCACATGAGACTTTCCATCTAACGTCTCAGGGTGGTAACACGCAAGTGACATCTATGATGTTGCATGCGTTCATAGGCTACGGTAACCGCTGACCATCAAGTGGGCCGTACGCTTGGTTACCACTTTAGTAGTATAAAAAAAGCCCTTCGAACTAGAACACGGCAATGCGAGTATCACTGCATGGTGGCAGAAATAGGTAGGTAAACTAGGTATAATAGTGATAGTTTTTTTCTTAAACGAGCTCTATCACAATCTACTACTTCTACTCTGATTGTTAACAGACTTGTAATCTTCTTCTTTCTTCAAACAATTGCATGAAAGAAGACGTGTTCAAGGCAAACTTAAGTCAGTAACTCAGAATACTCTACTACTCATAGTAGATATATCTTCTGACACAGCCTCTAGTCTTTTACAAAAAAATATTTGTGTTATAGCCCTTATGACCAAATCAGTGGGACCACGAGCGACTGCATTACGTTGACTGGTGGTCCCACCAAGTGGGACCACGAGCCCATTAAATCGACACACCAGTGGGTCAAATTAGTGGGAACACGAGTCGCGACCCTCTTACACACTGAAGCAATTTGTTTCCCAAAACTATGACACATGGCATACCGGGAAAACCCTTATTTCTCCAACTAGAAAAATAAAGGGAAAATAAATAAAACCATTTACTTGGTCGTATTATAGGCAATTTCCCGCAAAATAATGTTCCAATTCTGAATGCCCCGGAGAGCATAACTTGAAGTTAGTAAATACAACTCGAAATAAAATAAGGGACACAAGTTATTTGCTTATTTTGTGAACCTTATTACCCGGCTGCGCGGGCATTTTCAGTGACAATTTCAACTTATACTGAGATTTCAACTGAGCACTTCCGTGCTTCGGAGGGCACGTAAAGCAGTCGGTCCCAGCTTTTTTCAAAATTGTTAGGCAATGGAGGCCTTCGGATGGCCTAACTGCTTCACCAGAGTTGGCCACTGACTCATACGAACTTACTAGCTGCCAGGCTAGCCATGAGTGAAAACAACGCCTTTTCTTTGAATAAAAAGCGATAAACCCGTTGTGTTTGTTCTAGGGCCAAGACGTAAGACGTTTCAAAGTGATTCTTGTAATTTTTAAATAACTTTTGTGATTTTTGCTTTGCTTTGACTTTCAAAATAGAAGTCCAGAGATTTTTTTATTTTTCATGGTGTGAGTTGACGAACGACTCGTATTGGTTGTTTATTTAATAATTCATATTACTTCACCCTTTTATTAACAAAAGAAGCTGTCTTATTAGCTTGCTAACTATTATTTTTCAACTGTCTTCAAAGGAGGTTATCAATTCGACTGTATATTTTTTTGTATGTTTGTTACGCAATTTCTCCGCCTATTATGGATTGATTTTGATGGTTATTTTTTTGTTTTATAGTTATATTTTAGAATATGTCCCATTTAAATTTTATCGAAATCGGCTTAGTACTGTATGAATAAATCATAAAAAACCTGTCTGTAACTACATTGTAGCGTACAACCACAATCTGCCGAACGAACGTTTTTTTTTATAAAAAAATGGGTCAGCATCTGGACTGATCGTAAATGAGGCCTAGTTTAGTCACGCTTTCGCAGAAGTTTATTATATTATATATAGGTTGAAATCGGTTTTTTTTTTATAAAAATTATTATTATTGTCAATGAAGACGAAGACAGATTTGAAAGACACATTTTTATGTATTTCGAACACAGTTACGTAGTACACAGTACGTATACCTATTATCCCCGTACAACGTAAAATGCATATTATTTGGATCCGCCTTTCTACCCGCCTTTAGATAATACATACATACCATTCGATATATTAGATCTATTACAGCTAAGCCTACTACGTTAGGGAAACGGTTTATATGGCCCATAAAATTGCTCTGGTCCGTTTCCCAGCGAGCTCATAAAGACTTGCGAATTATAGAGCATTTTGTTTATTAAACGTTATATAAACAAGTTTCAGACTGCGGCTTTGCTCTCGTGACTTCTGGCACAAATCATTTAACAAAACAAAACAATTTAATTTAGCAGTATGGAAAGTATATTAAATAGGGTACTATTAATGATACATTTAAGCCATGATTAAGTCAAACAAAAATTTTATCATTTCATGTCAAGTAAATTTTAAGTTTTTTTTTAAGTTTATCATAAAAAGTGGCAGCCAAACATATGGCCCTCACGACATAAAGACGCTTGCGATACCAGACTAGGTATATTTGAGACGAAGATCGAATGTCTTATGTGCCTGCAATTTCACCGGAAACCATGACCCTCGAACCTGAATACAGCAATGCAAGCATTACTGTTAGGTTAGGTTTTTTTTTATTTTTTTATACAACCAATGCATTGGTTGTATAAAAAAAATAAAATAAGGTGGCAACCCGCGAGTGATACCTCTGGTATTGCTAGCGTTGCACATTGCAATGTGGCGACCAAGCGTACAATGCGAGCATTACTGCTTGGCGGCAGAAATAGGTATGGTGGTAGTCCTTCCCCGGACAAGCTCTATCACAGAGAACTCTACTACTCTTGGTTACTACTAGGTTTGGACCTAACTTGACCTGTTGACGCGTTACGCACGAATGACTTACACAATATTAACCTCTAAGACCTTTGAACCGGAGCGATGCGAGTAGTACCTACTGGTAGGTTATGTTTATGTAGTCCAGTTGACGTTTACGCAAGGAAAGATTTACGCGTATGACCGAAAACTAGTTCATGCACGTTATTTGTGCGCTAAAGCCTTCGCTCGTAATTGCACACCCAACGCAAACCACGTAATTAGTAGCTTTGGAAGTTGAAAACAAAGCGCGGTTCGATTCCATTAACTTAAACTGAAGTTGAGAGTTAATTTAACTTCGCATTGCATTCCCTGCGGTGCAGAATACTGAATGGAAACGAATTGCTCCTGAATGAGTTACGAACTTGTTTTGCAGCATGAGTTCCCATTGTTTAAAGGTACTGACCGATGACGAGACGTGACAGTAATGTACCATTCACAGCGAGCATATACTTTTTTTTTATGTTAGCAAGTGACAAGACAATCAAGGCGCTCACCTGATGTTAAGCACCACGCCTGACTATTACAGATTCAGTGCCACCCAAAGCTTAAAGTTTTTAAGTGTTTGCGTAGCACTGCACGGCGCTTATCACCCCGAGACATTGTTGTTAAGTCTCTTTCGCCCAGTAATTTCACTTGCTACAGTGCCCTTCAAACCTAAAGACAGTTTTTAAGAGTAGTAGAGTTCTCTGTGATAGAGCTCGTCCGGGGAAGGACTACCACCATACCTAATTCTGCCGCCAAGCAGTAATGCTCGCATTGCTGTGTTCCGGTGTGAAGGGTATGGTTTTCGGTGAAATTACTGGCACATGAGGCTTTAGATCTTAGCCTCAAGGTGGCAACCCGCGAGTGATACCTCTGGTATTGTAAGCGACATAGGCTACGGTAACCGCTTATCATCTTGTGGGCCGTACGCTTAGTTGCCACTTCAGTTGTATAAAAAAAAACACAGTAATGCTTGCACACTGCTGCTTGGAGGTAGAATATCTGACACTGCGTATCAGCCGTTTGCAAAACGTTTGGAACCATGCTCGCCCGTGCCCCATATTGCTCCATATTCGATGCCACTCGTAGTTAAGATGTCGGATATCACATAAAAGGTAGCCTTCCGTCGAAATGAAGGTACTTAAAAATTAATAAATAAAAAATAAAAAGCATCTATTCAGAGCAATCTCAGTGAGCAAGTTACAAAGTAAAAACGATGAGACTGCAAAAAGTAGTAGAACTGTGTAGCAGCCTCAACGCCCATCTCCTGACCTAGTTACAGGTGTTCTGGCTATGAAATATAACATAATATTGACGAAAATATATAAGATACAAATAATACGGCATAACAAAAACAGAAACTAAAATAAGTACCTAGTAGTAATTTATTTATTAGAGAAATGTTAAAGCATATATTTGTATGCTTTAACTTAATTAATAAATGAATTAGCAAGCGAGCATTAGACATTTGTGGAAATACTCTAGTCTAATTTTCTTTGGAGAAGTGTAGTATAACTTTCAATAATTTACGCAAGCGCGTTTCTATGGCTCAATTGGTACTTTGTATGTACCTTGCTCTACCTTGGTTGTGGGTTCAAATCCCGCTTGAGACGAAAAACATTTTCGGGATTTATTATAAACTTTAATCATCAAAATCTCAAATCATAAACCTTACAAATTATAAGGCAATTTTAAGCATTCATCATTTATTCAAATTGGTTCAGCCGTTTCATTCAGGATTATTCAACCACAAATAAATATCTATATTGTAATGTAGGGTCAAATAGGGATGTCTAGTTGGGTTCAATATTACGTACGCGATAAACTTGTTTATAAAATAAAGTTGGTCTGTCTATTTCAATCGTTCAGCGCCTACATACATAAGTAAGGCTAGGGACACCTTATTAGTTATTCATGAGCATGTATAACGGGAATTGGAGATATTTGGAGCAAATTGATTTTTTTATACCAAAGATCTTGGCTACGAATGTTGATTCAAATGAGCTAGGTGTATTTAATGTGGGATTCACTCTCGATCGAGAGTAGGCCTGTGTCTCAGCAGTGGGAACATTAGAAGGCTGTCATGATAAAATGTGAGATTGGAGCACATAAACATAAAACATCACTTACATTCTCCTACTGTTTTTTTTTTTTTTTTTTCTGTTCTGATTATCCGCGATCAGTTGGTGGACTTTCATTTTTTTTTTTTTTCATTTATTCATTAACAATTAATAAAATCGTATTTGAAATTAATTAAAAATTATAACTAAAACTAAAATTAAATATACTACATTATTCTAATATTTTTACACAACAGAAATTAATAAAATTTTATAAAGAAAAGTTAAAATACACATGTCCAAATAATCAGAGAAAATAAAATGTCAAGTCCTTAATGAATGTCTTAACTCTAATACATAAATAAATGTCAACAAAGTCAACTTTATATTATAATATTATCACATTCTAAAAATTCACTTAATGAATAAAAACACCACACAGACTATAAGCGGATGAGTTGGATGTTTCTTTGGCGTTTGGGACTCGGGCTCATTAGTCCTTCTTCCCTCATTATTGGAGGTTGTCCAGGATGTGGCTTCTTTTCAAGCGGCATGTGGTACTCGGGTTATCTATGAGTGCCCTTGCAAGTGGGTTAGTGTGACTTTTCAGGCGACCCAAGTATTTGCTTCCTCTCAATTTTATTTCTTCGTCCACTGTAGGGACTTCCAGGTACTCATGTATCTCATCGTTTGTTGTGAACCATGGGGCATTGACTAGAGTTCTTAGGATTTTGTTTTGGGCTCGTTGTATAATGGCGCGGTTGGATTTGCAGGTAGTGCTCCATATTTGTACCCCGTAAGTCCATACAGGTTTGAGGATGGTGTTGTATACCAATCGCTTATTGGCAAGTGATAGTCGTGATTGGGGGCCAAGTAACCAATACAAGCTCTTGAATCGAGCATCGAGTTCAGATTTTTTGGATATTATATGGTCTTTCCAGGTCAGTCTTTATATCAAGAGTGAAGCCAAGATATTTAACGACATCTTTGTGTGGTAGTTCGTTCCCACATTCTCCTACTGTAGGTACTAATCTATACCAATATATTAATGAGGTAATATTTGTATTTTTGTTTGTAACGAATAAACTCAAAAACTACTGGTCCGATTTCAAAAATTCTCCATTATAACGCTATTACAGGCTAAGTAACAAGGCTTTATTTGACGACCGAAGTGGCGTGGCGAGCGCAGGTCCGCCTGTAACGCGGAGGTTGCGGGTCCGATTCCCGCCTCGGGTCAAATGTTTGTACGATCTACAAATATTTGTTCCGGGTGTTCTGGGTATTTTCTATATAAAATAAAAAATATCTATCTATGTATTGTTTCTAGTACCCATAACACAGCTCTGCTTACCTTGGGGCTAGATGATGCTGTGTGGATTGTCCAGCATTATTTATTTATTTATTTATTACAAGCGAAGCGACCCGGCGGCCCAGCGGAGGCAGGTCGCTAGTTAGTTATGTTCGAGGCTGTGTCAGTGGTAAAGCAGAAAATATTACTGTTACTGAATATACTGTTGGTAAAATTGAATTTCTATGAACCTGAATAACTGTAATGAGTCGTTTTGCGTCACAGACCGAATCGATTTGTTAGAGGGGCGGGTACCTATTATCTGGCCTAACCGTTTCAAGAAAAACCATTTACGTTTCAGCTATAGGTAGCTATATCTTGTAAAACTTACGTCTCCCAGATTTGAGTATTTGTTTTTTTTTATACCACTAAAGTGGCAACCAAGCGTACGGCCCACTAGATGGTAAGCGGTTACCGTAGCCTATGTACGCATGCAACATCATAGATATCACGTGAGTGTTACCACCCTGAGAAGTTAGATGGAAAGTCTCATTTGCCTGTAATTTCACCGGAAACCATACCATTTGAAACAGAGCAATGCGAGCATTACTGCTTGGCTACAGAAATAGGTATGGTGGTAGTCCTTTCCCGGCCGAACTCTATCACAAAGAACTCTACTAGGTAACGACTTCTCTTGGTTAGCCCATAGTTGCTTATTTTCTTTTTAAGATCTGCCTATACTTAGTCTAAATTAAGTTTACGTACTTACAGCTGGCTTGCTCCCGTCTCTCTGTCTGCAAACACCAGAGAGTATGAATTAGGTCTGTAAAATAAGTAAGTTCGTATGAGTCAGTGGCCAACTCTAATGACAGAGTTTCTAAGCCGCCCGAAGGCCTCTGTCATGGCTTAACAACTTTGAAAAAGCCGGGACCGACTGCCTCCAAAGCACGGGAGCTCATTTGAAATTGCCATTGGCGGTCACCCATCCAAATGGTGACGCGGAACAGTGCTTAACTTCGTTGATCTGTTAGGAACAACTTAGCCAGCGTCACGAGCGCTCGTAATTAGGTATGTAATACAGCGATGTTGCTCTAACATCTGAGAGTATGAATTAGGTCTTTAAAATACAGCTATGTTGTTTGTTTGCAGATGTCGTCGTGTCGAGTTGTAGCGTGCATCGCAGCGCTGGCGGCGGTAAGCTGCGCCTTGCCTCACACCGTGTCAGCACTGGACCTCAACCGTCTGTATGGACACCACACTAAACGATCGGGTAAGTTCTAACCATCAAACACTCAGAGGCACCAGCTTCGCCTCTCAGTTTACCGTTATCTACCTTATTTCTCAAAAGTAGAAAATAATGCGTCATCAGTGCACATTTCCTTCTGAGTTCTAACATATTTATGCCTAACATACCTGCGATAAAAAGAGATGGATACACAGGTATGGATAATATCCATACAATTTTTTGTATAGATACCTGCCGAACTTCTTTTGAACTCTTTCCAACATAAGCTTATATTTTTTTATCATGAGGGTCCCACACGACGGAGTTATATTCTAATTTAGAGCGCACGAAGGCGTAATATAATGAGATGATTGCTTTTTTCCGCTGAATCGTGCCGACTGTCGCATAATATAAGAGTAGTAGAGTTCTTTGTGATAGAGCTCGTCCGGGGAAAGACTACCACCATACCTATTTCTGCCGCCAAGCAGTAATGCTCGCATTGCTGTGTTCCGGTTCGAAGGGTATGGTTTCCGGTAAAATTACAGGCACATGAGACTTTCGATCTATGCCTTGGTTACCACTTCAGTTGTATAAAAAAAATAACAAATCCCAGGGACATGTGTGCGCGGTTGCTAGTATCTGCTTTAAGAACATTGAATGATAGCTCGCTGTCCAGCGTTAGACCCAGATCTCTACTTTCTTCAGATTTTTTACTTTCTTGTACACAAAAACCACGCAATGAATACTTTTAAAATGAGATACTTATTACGCAAACATATATGTACATTATGCGAGAGGAATAAAAAATATCACGTCAAAATGTAGCGTGTAACCCGCTCTAACGTTACATGCACCGTGAAAATTCATACTAACCCCCAGTAAACAATATTGTATACACCAAAATTGAGTTTCATTCGCATCGTAAAAATATTGCGCACTGGTATATTTCCTGTCGAATATTCAGTAAAAATATTTTCCATTGTTTACTATAACAAAACAGTGGAGGTCAAAAAGTCTGTACATCTAAATATAAAAACTGACGCCTGACTGACTAACTGACTGATTGTGTTTATTTATATTTTGTTTACTGATTGATGAAACAATAAATGATTTATGATTATGATTTATGATTTATGATTCGATATCGTATCTAATGTAATTATTTTGGACATCATCACTGAGTGGCAATCAACACGCTACTCACAGTGGCTCTGTCACCAGAGTTGGCCACTGACTCGTACGAACTTACTAAAAAAGGTACAATTACCAAAATTACCTAGAGGTTACAGTACGAAGCAAAACTCAACGCAGACAAATTGCGTGGCGTTTCAATTATGAAAAATATTACTACGAGCAAAACAAAATCTAGCATTTCTGTCTTTCTGTCGAGAATAATTGCTGCAATTTCGATGGGACCTTTATATTATTTTTATCCAAATTAGCAACAGGGGTTGGATAATACTTCTCACTCTTAAAAAAGAGTGAAAAGGGTAGAAGTTTCCATGGTAAAATCAAAACACGGGCGAAGTCGCGAGAGTAAGCTAGATCACAATATTTACTTTCCGCCAGAAACAAACATTTTGGTTGGCTTGGTTCTGTTTCCTCTAGGTATTCCATCGCGAAAATAATTGGCGCTAACATGAGAATTTTTACTGGAAAACATTGAGGCATGTATTTTTAAAACATAGGTACTTATAGTTCGCACAGCGGATCTAGGCTTCCGTGAAGTTAGCCGTTTCGATGCGCAATGGAGCTTTTTCAAACTAAATTGTCTTTGCGCATCACAAACGGCTAACTTCACTGAAGCCTAGATCCGCTGTGCGAACTATACTTACATTGTTAAAACAAAGGTTGGTTAAGTTTTTATGAAGGATGGTCATTGTATTTATGTATAAATGACAAAAAAAAGTATAATCAGCTACCTGGTGCCTGGTACCTGGTGCGATGTAACTTATACTGAGTCAGGGACCATTTGACCCCTACTCACACACATCACAAATTAAGTAGGATAATTTAATTTTTAATTATTTTTAGTTTTATTACTCATCTAGTTATTTTTTCTTTTTTTTTTCTTTTGTGTTAGTTAGGTGTTAATAAATGATTTTTCTTTCTTTTTTCTTTCCGTAGAAGAAGCTTTGCTTAGTTTGGGGCTAGATGGCGTTGTGTAAAATGTTTGCCAATATATTTTATTTATCCAACAAAGACTAGTTTTGCGCTATGATTACTGGTACGATTATCCCTTTCCAAAGTATCCTACTCAAACAATTATCTGCAGAGTTGAATAAGATTTAGAATAAAAAGTGTCAGTGTTTATCAGTTTATGTTTACACTGCTTTGTTACCAATCAATACATGACTGTTTATTCAAAATCTAACTTGCCAAGTTCGCCGAAGCTCGTAATGTGTTCAAACGTGGTTGCAACTCAATTTGCATGTATTTACGCCTGGTTGAGTCCAAATAAGCTACATTCATGTGCATATGTGCGTTAGTTTGCTTTAGCACTAATAAGTAGGCATGGAAATTATATAGAGAAGTCGCCACGTTTTGAAATGTAAGGCTAGCAACAAACCTGCTTAATTCCCACGCTATTGACTATTGTAACATTCTGAACTTGTCCTAATAGCTCCAATTGAGAAGAGGTTAATTGTGTCCTGATTTTTCATCTTATTACTATAACAATATAGCATCGCTAGGTTTTATTCTATCCAAGGTACCTAATTTAATAAGATTTGAAATGGTTTTCAGTGATCCAATATGAAAAATCTCTGAAACCAAGCACCTAATTTCGTCGGGCTTAGTAATAAATTTTGCTGTGATCCTTCACAAACCGTACTAAAACCGATATAAAGCAAGCAAGACAAAACATACAAATACAAACACGCTGAAATGAGATAAAACATGCCGAAACTCGTAAATTATTCAACAGGAATTAAGAGAGGGTAAGGATATTTCAAAGCAAAATATAGAATTATTTTCTTCCATTAGTCAATTTCGAGGAATCTAAATATACTTCTGGTGAACCAAACAGTGGTAAAAATACATTATGTAGTTGGTGGATTTTAATCGCGAGACCTCTAATTGGCTCTATTGATAAAGGATGTATATTTAACTGTAATAGAGCTGTTGGTTTTCCAAAAAATAAAATAAATAAATAATTTATATTATACAATCAAACTAAAGCAAAACTTATTTGATTTGGTTTACCTCAACGAAACCATTCGCTTCGTAAGTAGGTAGGTATATACTAAAGTTGTACCTACTTAGTCTATTTAATAAAGCCCGTTTTTATCCAAATGATTACCTATTTATCTATCCAAACTTTCGCATTCATATTATTAGTGTAATTCCAAATATTATACTATGCAATCTTTTGCATTTAACTTGATTTTGTAAACTTCACTACTATTTCAGGACTTTGTAGAAAGAAGAACAGCATGATGTTTCAGGTACAGAAATACTTTTTCTTTATTCGACCAACGTAGGTACTTTTCACAATGTTACTTGTTCGACGATCCAAGCCAGAATGAATCTCCGACCTTTTCGTTCGTTCTTTATTTTTTTATCTCAAAAAAAACGGGCTTTCGATTGATTCCTTCTTGAACGTTAGCCAATCACAAAACGAGTCCTCAATCGCAACGATTTGCGGGCAGATACTACTCTGTGATTGGCCAACCTCATCGATCCACCTTTTTTCATTTGACAGATAAAGAACCAGCGACAACGTCAAAGTTACAAAACAGTTGCTAGCATTAAATAATATCGAGTATATCCATAGATATCGAGATTTGAGTAATTTATCCAAAAACGAAATACATTTATTTTCAACAAATAAACAACCCTAACAATCGTCCATTCTGACAACGTGTGCGTCCCTGCACACGACCCCAGGTGGAACCCTAACAGTCGGATATTTTTATACAAGCCAACATTATCGAAAAAATATTATATGAATCTAGCGTTACTCTTAAGATAGTTTCTAAATACATTAGCTCAGTTACTTAAATGCCATGGCCACAATTATACCATCTTATACATAATATTCATGTTCTTATAAAACATATCTAAATAAGAACATATATTATCAACTTTAGTATTATTTAGTCCTGATCACTAAATTGCTAGTAGGTACATACTTTATCAATAAAAACAATTCAGGCCAGTGGACTACAAGACGGTCGATTTCCTGTGTGTATGATAGCGCTGATAACAAACTCAGACCGATCGACTCGGTTCCCCGTGGTCGCTAAAAAACTTAGTAAGAAACAATCGAATTCGTCAAGTTGATACAAACAGGATGATCGACTACCTGTGGTAGCACTGTAAAATAAATAACACAGACCGATCAATTCGGTTCCGTATTGAAAACTTAAGTAAAAGACGTCAAGTTAACGCTCACAGAAAGATCGATTCCCTGTGGACGTAACAAACGACGTAGAATAACATAAAAAAACTGTTTGATTCAGTTTGCACGTTTACTATCGAATCATCATATCAAAAAACGCTCAATTCGTCAAGTAGACACACACAGGACGATCGATCACCTGTGGTGATCCCTTCATCAATCGATCGATTCCCTGTGGGGAAGCTGTAGAATAACAAACACAGATCGACTTATTCTGTTCTGTGACAGTTAAGTAACGAATTAAGTCAAAATACTATCGATTCATCAAGTCGTCGCTCGCCGGATTAACAGTGGCGGCTTCTTTCATCTGATGCTCACAAGACGATCGATTACGGAGGGTTCTTCTCAGCATGGGCAAATCAAAACACGAACCGATCGATTCTCGTGTTTGATCTGAAACAACGAAATAACTTATCTGTAGTTAAACATGCTCAGTAACACAGTAACATTAAAGTTTAACAGTCGCTAGTTGAAATCAATCAAACAAAATCAAAAAACCTATTACTCTAAGGTTTTCTTATCTACTTTGTTCAGAGTAAAATCCACTTCTGCATTCGTGACGGAACTGAATAACGATTCGAAGGAGTTTCGTTTTTTTTTTTTTAACAACATTAAACACAGAGCATTGCCGTCAGTAAGCAAAACTATTTAAAATAACGTTTGAGCAGCTAACCATGACCTTTTCTCGAATCGGTGTCCAGTTTGGTTTTTGCTACCCTATTGTACTCACATCACTAGAATTGGCCTATCTTCAACAACTCTCGAAACATCTCGAAACTACTGTATCAGACATTCGATTCAAGCAATAGAAGCAGTCTTTAACAAGTTTTACAACTTAACGCATAACAAACTGATTTGCAAATTTCATCTACTTCTCGAAGATGACTGGTGGATCTGCTATAGCTATAGCGTCTAAAAACAGCAAGCCAAAAACTGGGCCTCAACATCAATTGAAGAAAGTCCAAGAACATAATTGTTACTTTGGATCAAACGCCACAACACGACATGTGTATGCTTGTACTATTCTAAGAGCGTAGAGTTAAAAACTTATTTTCGCGATATTGTTGGCCAATAGAGTAACGATCGTTAGCAATGAATGTTAACGGAGAAAAAGACGAATACTTTTCAACGACTTTCTAACATGACGGGACATCGAATACAGTGTTACTCTTTCTTAAACACAAAAAGAGATCATAATATATTACGAAGTAATGCGAATTCTAAATCTTTGACTTCCTCGACTTTATCGACTCCCTCGGCTCCCACGGCTCTCTCGACTATTGATTTCCTCGATTTTCTCTTCTCTTTGACTTCCTACCTCGACTTCCTCGACTCGCTCGACTCGCGACGGCTCCCTTGGCTTTCTCGACTTCCTCTTCTCCTCGACTTCCTCGATTTACTTGGCATTCACGGCTTCTTTAGCTTCCTGGGCTCTCTCGGCTTCCACGGCTTCCACGTTTTCCACGGCTCCCATGTTTTCCACGGCTTTCATGTTTTTCACGGCTTTCACGTTTTCCTCTGCTTCTACGTTTTCATCGGCTTCCACGTTTTCCTTGGCTTCCTTGTTTTTCTCGGCTTTCTTGGCTTCCACGTATTCCTCAGCATTTTTTGACTTCTACGAATTCTGTGACTATTACGACTTCTGCGACTTCTGCAACTTCTGCGACTTCTGTGACTTTTAGACACCTACGACTTCTATGACTTCCGTAGCTTCTGCGACGACTTCTTCGATTTCTATGACCTCTTCGACCCGTGACTTCTGCGACTTTTGAGACTTCTATGACTGCAAAAACTTCTACGACTTCAAAGACTTCTAAAACTTCTGCGACGACTTCTTCGATTTCTATGACCTCTTCGACCCGTGACTTCTGCGACTTTTGAGACTTCTATGACTACTAAGACTTCTACAACTTCAACTACTTCTAAAACTTCTGCGACGACTTCTTCGATTTCTATGACCTCTTCGACCCGTGACTTCTGCGACTTTTGAGTCTTCTACGACTTTTACGACTGCTACGACTTCTAAGACCTACGACTTTTTAACCTCTTCGACCTCTTTGACCTCTTCTTTCGACTGATTTGCTGATTCGCCTGACTCGGCTTATTCGACTGATTCGGCTTATTCGGCGTATTAAACTGATTCGGCGTATTTAACTGATTTGGCGTATTCGGTTTATTCAACTTATTCGATTTAAGACTATAACTTATCTGTTTGATCCGACTTATCTGACTTATCCAACTGATCCGGCTGTACCGACCGATTTGGTTTATTCGGCGTATGATCAACTGATTCGGCATATTCAACTGAATCGGCGTATTCGGTGTATTCGATTTATTCGATTTATGACTATATAACTTCTGATTAATCCAACTTTTCCAGCTGATCCGGCAGATCCGACTTGTTTTATTCCTTCTCTGACTTATTCGACTCCGACTTGACTTTGACATTGACTTCGACTTTGACTGGACCTCGACTTCGACTTTGACTTTGACTTTGATTTGACTTTGAACTTGACTTTACTTTGGACTTGACTTGACTTCGACTTTGACATGACTTTGTCTTTGATTTGACCTTGATTTCGACTTGACTTTGACTTTTACTTGACTTCGACTTTGACTTTGACTTGACTTATAATTGACTTGACTTTTCGGCTTGACTTGATTTGACTTCGTCTTACTTCGACTTTGACCTCGACTTACTTCGACTAAGACTTACTTCGACCTTAACTAACTTCGACTTCGACTTACTCGACCTCGACTTACTTTGACTTTGACTTACTTCGACTTCGACTTACTTAGACTTCGACTTACTTAAGCTTCCGACTTACTTCGACGTCGACTTATTAAACTTTCGTCTTAGTAACCTTCGGCTTATTAAACTAAGACTTATTAAACTTCGACTTATAAAACTTGGTCATTATATAAACTTCGACATTATGAACTTCAACTAATTAAACTTCGATTTATTCAAGTTTGATATATTCAACTTCGATTTGTTCAACTCCGATTTATTCAACTTCTATTTATTTATTTTCGATTTATTTAACTTCGATTTATTCAACTTCGTTTTATTCAACTTCGATTTATTCAACTTCGTTTTATTCAACTTCGATTTATTCAACTTCGATTTATTCAACTTCGATTTATTCAACTTCGATTTATTCAACTTCGATTTATTCAACTTACTTCGATTTATTCAACTTTGATTTATTCAACTTCTTCGATTTATTCAACTTCGATTTATTCAACTTTGATTTATTCAACTTCGATTTATTCAACTTCGATTTATTCAACTTTGATTTATTCAACTTACTTCGATTTATTCAACTTTGATTTATTCAACTTTGATTTATTCAACTTCGATTTATTCAACTTCGATTTATTCAACTTCGATTTATTCAACTTTGATTTATTCAACTTCAATTTATTCAATTTCGATTTATTTAACTTCGATTTATTCAACTTTGATTTATTCAACTTAGTCTTATTTAACTTTTATTTTTTTTTCAACTTCGATTTATTTAACTTTAATTTATTCAACTCGCGACTTAAGTAATTTCGAATTATTCAATTTCGAATTATTCAACTTCCGACTTATTCAACTTCGACTTATTCAACTTCGACTTATTCAACTTCGACTTATTCAACTTCGACTTATTCAACTTCGACTTATTCAACTTCGACTTATTCAACTTCGACTTATTCAACTTCGATATGTTCAACTTTGACTTATTCAACTTCGATCTGTTCAACTGCGACTTACTCAACTGCGAATAATTCAACTGCGACTTATTCAACTGCGACTTATTCAACTGCGAATTATTTAACTGAGACTTAAAACTGCGACTTATTCAACTGCGACTTAGTCAACTGCGACTTATTCAACTGCGACTTATTCAACTGCGACTTATTCAACTGCGACTCAACTGCAAATTATTCAACTGCGACTTATTCAATTGAGACTTATTCAACTGAGACTTATTCAACTGAGACTTATTCAACTGCAAATTATTCAACTGCAAATTATTCAACTGCAACTTATTCAACTGAGACTTATTCAACTGAGACGTATTCAACCTTCGACTTATTCAACTGCGACCTTGACCACGACCTCTACCTATATCGTGACCTCGGCCCTGATCGTGACCTCAACCTTAAGCTCGACATTGACCTCGACCTCGACCAAAGTAAGACCATCTGGTAGGTACATCGATAATACTGCAGTTCTTCGTTTTGTAATATAACATAATGGTATACTTAAGAAATACCTGATAGACAGACACTCACGATTTGACATAACGATATCGATAGAAAATATGAAATCACTCCATGCAACAATATAAACTAACAGAGCACGCGAGCAAGACACACTTCCAATCTGAGCAACGCCGCGTAAAAGCTTCAAACGTCTATACTATAAACACAATGACTTCGATGGAAGATTACGATCGAGGAAACATTCGATGTTCCGCGCACTAAAGCATTAAGAGTATTGGGATGGGTGATCGCTAGCAGCGGGAAAGCTAAACAGTCGGTCCCAGACATTCCTAAGTTGCTAGGCTATAACGGAGGCCTTCGGGCGGCATCGGCCGTCACCAGAGTTAGCCACTGACTTATAAAATTTATTTACTTTATGCATACAGTAGTGTCTCATCGTCCTATCAAACAACACTCGCTTGCCTTCCCAAATTCAAACATTATCAGCCTTGAAAAATCAAACTCTATTTTCGATTCGAAACCGTACATAAATAAGGAAAGACTACGTGACCTTTGCTTTTCCGCGTCGATACGCGGCTCAGAATTGTGGCGTCGCTGCCTGCCCTGACGAAACTCGCCGTCCATGGCTGGTGGCGCACGGCGATGCCGCTCCGATGCACGAAGTCGCCGGCGCAGTCAGCCCTTCCAGCAGCTCGACCAGCTCCTGACTCCGCACCCACTCTTGGTCCCGCTCAGCGCCGCCGACGCCGGGGCCGCAGACCCGAACACGGCATCGACCTCGAGAAAGCACACGGCGATCCCGACGATTCGGCAGCTGCGTTTCAAATCGACCCTGTGATCTGATTCGTTCATCGTCTGAAAAGGATTGCGTGGCATTGCAATCCCAGAAAAAAACACGTTTTAGAATAAAACATTTTGAGGGTAGTTCTAAAATAAAATATATTTTAGAAAATCATTCTACGAAAAACAATATTAGCTAGGTACAGGATAGAATCTAGATAAATTAGCCTTATCTAGGCATCTTACGAATAATAATTTTATGAAAATCGATCATGATAGTAAACCAAACTTACGGTTACCCGTAAAGGTTACTCGAGAAAAATACGAATCTAAATCTATCAGCACAGACTACTAACAAAATTGGTGACTGTTTCAACATCAAAAATTTAAAATCCGAAAAGCTAAACATTTTTTAGTCTTTGCAACGAAATGGGCGTGTACTTACTATTTATTTAAGTTAGTCTCGATCCCGGCTTCTGAAATGTAAACTTCACTACTATTTCAGGACTTTGTAGAAAGAAGAACAGCATGATGTTTCAGGTACAGAAATACTTTTTCTTTATTCGACCAACGTAGGTACTTTTCACAATGTTACTTGTTCGACGATCCAAGCCAGAATGAATCTCCGACCTTTTCGTTCGTTCTTTATTTTTTTATCTCAAAAAAAACGGGCTTTCGATTGATTCCTTCTTGAACGTTAGCCAATCACAAAACGAGTCCTCAATCGCAACGATTTGCGGGCAGATACTACTCTGTGATTGGCCAACCTCATCGATCCACCTTTTTTCATTTGACAGATAAAGAACCAGCGACAACGTCAAAGTTACAAAACAGTTGCTAGCATTAAATAATATCGAGTATATCCATAGATATCGAGATTTGAGTAATTTATCCAAAAACGAAATACATTTATTTTCAACAAATAAACAACCCTAACAATTTGTTGATCCAAAACTCGTGCAAATTGCTTTTTACCATTTTCACTACGGCCTACAGACTGTCTTATAAAAAATGACCGCCATTTATCATTGTAGAACGAAAATTACCCTCATTTATTTATCTAGGGTAGTTTAGGCACAACTGAATATCGTTGTAAACTACAACCAAAAACTATACAATCATCGATTTTAACACACTATTATTAATGCCTGTGACAAGAACGAGTGAGGCAAATTAACAAGTAATTACACGTTCTCTACTCGCACTAGACATTAGTTATAAGTATTTTGTACCACTGCTGGCAAACAAGCCACCAACGGTTACCATATCGTACGATTCCCGCAGCAGTAGCAAGTAGATACAAAACATTTGCAATGATACGCGGGTGCTCTACCAATTGAGCTATCGAGACATATCTTGCTTGGACGAAATAACCATTGGGATTTCTTCGGCTCGAAGCGCCGATAGCTCCACCTACAGGGGAAACATTGCAATTATCCATGTCGCATTGCTTATTCAATTGATTATTTTTATTTTTATAGTGTTAACCATCACATCATAAGCAATTCGACCCCTCTCGTCAATGAACTAAAACTAAAAAAACTTTAGTCATTGAACAGGCATGGATAAAGTCTGCAATGAATAATTGGATAACGGCGCTTCGAGCCGAATACATCCCAATGATTATGTCTCGATAGCTCAATTGGTTGAGCACCCGCGTATCAAGCAGTGGTTGCGGGTTCAAATTCCGCTTGATGCGAAATACTTTTAGGATATTATAATCTTTAGTCTTCCCTTAGTCTGATGATTAATACAAAAAAAATAACCATCATTTGCAATATTTGTTAGGTACAGATTTGAGTGTTGTGGCACAGATAGATATTTATATTAGTACTGGTTGTGGTATGATTTTCGTAGTTTCATTATGAAAGACCCCGTAGGTATGTCAATGTACTCTGTGCTTTAGATTCAGGACTATGTATGTGCTGTTATGCTGTGGCTCAGTTTTCTTATAATATAATACAGAAAATAATATCTTATAATCTTTTTTACATAATTTAAAACAAGTCGCTTCCCGCCGCATGTCCCTTATAAGTATTTATATAATACTGTTTTCATCAATAGAGTTTACTAGCTCAAAGCCGGGTCGAGTCTCTAGTTAAATATAATCAAACATACAAACTCTCTGACCACCTGATATGCTCTCCACAGTTGATCCAATTAATTTCACGTTTGAGTACAAACCACAGACTGTTCGTAACACAATAATACACGTAGGTAGGTACTCGTATAGATAATATTACCAGTACGTCTATACCTACGTACCAGTTAACATAGTTATTACATGTAGGTAAAGTTACAGGTTGTCTAGCTGTTAGCTAATTTGTCTTCCAAATGTAATCGTCTTTGTACATTTACATATACCGTCAAAATAATACTAAGCGAAGCGAGCAGCAAAAATTATAAATTTTTAAAGATTGGCATCATTTCTTTCAAAATGATGTCCGTCAAATTCAAAATTCGAACTTGATTTGTTGAACTTGTTTGTATACGACAATTACTTGATAATGCAAAATCTGTACAGACAGACTGCCATAGATTAGAGTTATTAGGAAAAAATTGCGCTCGCTCGCCTGCCAGCTAGCGGTGTGGATACGAGCTCTTTTTGTCAGTACCTGCCCGTTGTATTTAGACATAGACATAGACATAGACATAGACATATTTTTATTTGCTATTAAGACACACATATACAGTACATACAAAAAAAAAGAAGAAAATCAGCAGTACTCGTAACAGCAACAATTGACGCTGTCATGTACTTGTGTGCCACAACAGCAAAAAGGCGTCGACTCAGCATTGTGCCTTGCCACTAGGAAGAAGCTAGGCGCTGATATTCTGTCGATACCTTTAGCCAATAGACCCTGTGAGATAGTGTGTAGTGTTGTGTGTTAAATAAATTAATAATGTTTTTAACTAAGCAAAATACTTAAATATTACGAAAAGTAATAATAATATAATAATAAACATACTTTGTACTTAATAAATACTTATATACTTACTTATCAGAACAATCACATATATATTTTAGTAATAAATAGTAAGTTAAGTAGATAGTTATAATGTTATAATGAAATTATCCTTGTGATATGATTGAATAAAGAGATATTTGATTTGACTTGATTGAATAATTTCCTATTGAAAATTATATTATTGATAAAATAAAGAAGGTACTCTCAAAATTTAGCAAGTGAAAGGTGCACTATAGCTGTTCACCCCAGACAACCCAGTTTTTTGTTGTTCTAATAAAAATGATTTAAAATGTTTTTTAAATGTAAATTTGGATTTCAACAGTCGCAAAGGTGGGGGAATATTGTTCCAGCACTTAGTTGCCTGGTAGCGAAAGCTTCCCCGAAATGAGACGGTTTTGTGTTTGCTATAGTGCAGCAAGTTTCTTGTCGGTCTTCGACTGTAATTGCTGTTAGGGTGGTTAAGTTTCTCATAAAGATATTTTGGTATTTTAAAAGTCATAATGGAATGAACCAGCACTGCAAGATGTAAATACCTCCGAGAAGCCATATTTAGAGTGGATGAATTGTTTAGGTATGGTGTGATGTGAGTTCGCGGTGGTATATCATAGCAAAACCGGCAACATGCGTTCTGCACCCTTTGAATAAGACGAGCTGTCTTTGATGTCAACCGTGGACCATAAATCAAGTCACCATAGTTCAACCTAGACAGAATTATTGACTCACAAAGTTTGATGCGGATTTCTTCTTTTAGGTAATTTCTAATTTTATATAGCACTTTTAATCTAAAAAAGCAATTCTTAACCAGATTCGAGATATGATTTTCGAAGCGAAGTGCGTTATCAAATAATATACCCAGGTTTTTAGCTTCATTTACTTGCGCGATGCCCTGACCAAGAATGTTTACGTTGAGAGTTTGCGTTGACATTTCGTTTACCAAACGCTTTGTGCCGAGCACCATGAATTTAGATTTGATAGGGTTTAAGACGAGTGCATTATTTTGTGACCAGATAGATATCCGGTCAAGATCTTCGTTGATCTTATCAATTTCACAGGGAGCGTTTTCAGGGCGCATCGGTAGGTACAGCTGTACATCGTCAGCGTAAAGGTGAAATTTGCAATGTTTTATGTGCCAGCAAATATCAGCGCTATAGATTATAAAGAGAAGCGGTCCGAGAATTGACCCTTGCGGCACGCCGCGATTTAAAGTTCTCAACGACGACGACAACTGTGATCCATCCTCTCTAGTAATCCGCACAAATTGAGAACGGTCGCTTAAGAAACTTTTGAACCATTCTATCGACGAAGCATCAACACCATAATAAGAAAGTTTAGAAAGTAGCAGTGGTACATCTATCGAATCAAATGCACGTGAAAAATCTAACAACACCAAGATTGAACAAAGTCCCCGATCTTGCTCAACAAGTATGTTGTCAACAACATCCATCAATGCAGTTGTTGTTCCTCTGCCCTTACGAAAGCCCGATTGAACATCAGGTAATATGTTGTTTTGTTCAATAAAACCTCTCAGCTGGTTATATACTATTCGCTCAATAACTTTCGATAGAACCGGAAGTATACTTATTGGCCTCAAATCTTTGATGTCAGTTGGTTGTGAAACTTTAGGTATCGGATTTACTGAAGCAATTTTCCATTGACTGGGAAAAGTGGATGAAGTAATCGATCTATTAACAATACTGGTTATGACGGACAGGGTATAAGGTAAAGTCAACAATATCATATCCATAGATAGCCCGTCTACTCCTTGTGCATTGGTTTTGATTGACATTAGAATCTTAGCTACATCCTGGTCATTCACTGGTCTCAGACAAAATGTTTTGTTAGAATGTGCATTAGAATTAAAAAACGTGAGTTGAGTAGAAGGAATGTTATGTAATAAAGGAATATTTAAAAAGTGGTCATTAATGTCATTTGGTCGGTCAAAATGTTCCGGAAGACAAGTGTCATTTTTGGGAGGCAAGACATCCTGTTTAAGATTCTTCCATAACTTCTTTTCACTTTTCATGTCTGAATTTATACGAAAATCATAGTAAGCACGCATTTCGCTGTGAATACTACGAGTGACTAAGGATTTAAGCTCTTTGTATTGAGTTTTATGACTGTCAAGCTTGGATTGACGGTACCTATTGTGGGCTTCATTACGACAGCTCATCATTATCTTTATTGTGTTAGTAATCCACGGAGCAGGCTTATCCTTTACCTTAATTGTTTTGAGCGGCGCATGTTTGTCATGTAACGTGGTAACAAGGGTCGTGAAAGCATCAACCATTGCATCAACAGTGACAGCATCAGTGACAGCTTGCCAATTCATACGCACAACATCACCATCAAACTGGTCCTGGTTTATGTCTTTTAGAGGCCTAAGCACTATTGTCTTGGGGGGTAATTTATCACGCTTAACATTGAGTGTCACAGACACAAATTTATGTCCAAAAGAACCAGTGATATTGTTAACACTAACATTGCGAGTTCGACAATCCGTGCAAACCAAATCAATAAGTGTTCCACTATGATCCGTAAAATGGGTCGGATCCGTGACGACTTGAGTCAAGCCTGTGTAATCCAGAAACTGAATCAACTTACGCGACTCACTGCTATCTGGATCTAATACATCAATATTAAAGTCTCCCAATATCACAATACCATCGTAACCAGAAAAATGAGCAACCGATCCTGTCAGAGCATCTATGAATATATCTACATTGACCCATTGCGCACGATAAGCAGTGCCAATCGCTATACGGGACCCATTTACATTTACCGAAATCCACATTTGTTCTATTTGAGCGTCAGGATGACTAATTGCACGAGCATTAATGCCGCGCTTAACGTAGAAACCTACGCCTCCACCCCTACCTTGACGCATGTGTAGAGGGCGCGGTGTATTGCGAAATCTATAACCGGGTATATTAGGTGCGCGTGCCTCTTCACCAGCCTTAATCCACGTTTCGTTTATAGCAACAATATCCTCTTTGTATGTTTGCATCGCAACAAGGAAATCATTGTGTCCCGTACATAAAGAGCCAGAGTTATAAAGACCCAACGAACAAAATTTTGGACTAGACATTATGAAAAATAAACATTTCAATTAAGTGAATTATGAACGGGGTACCGCGTTGTTTCGCGCGTGTGAAAACTGTGAGGAAAAAGAGTTTGTAAATATGACTTATCATCCAATAGAAGAATATATAAGTAATATGATTGTTATACTTAAAAAGGCTGTAAAATACAAATTTAATAAATTGCAAAAATCTGAATAACTTAAATAATTGTGATATCAAATAATATAAATAAATAAAAGTATGAGTATGATTCAATGTATATAATATTTTGTTTGTAGAGTGTAATAGCAAGTATTTATTATGATAGTTCCAAGGGGGTAATAATATAATGGCTAACGTTGTAGCAGCACAAGTACATGTTACAATTTTGTAAAACGATTTGATAAAGTAAAACAGATAAAACGCAAACTTGAACACAACACATTGTAGATTACGAAATTTTGTATAAGTATGACCAATAAACTTCCTAACTGATACACGTTTACTATATGGCAACTTTTCCATCAGTGGAGCAAACCACATCAGACCCAAAAACCCGCACTAGGTCGGCTTCAGATCGCAGCCGGTGGCGTGGGGAGTCCTCGCTTTGGTGCTGACGAGCAAACACTCGACCGTCTTTCGTCCAGACAAATTTCCACCTCAGACGCGTTCCCATTTCCCGCGCCTTCAGGAAAAACTGCCTGTTTTCCCGAGTGAGCCTTTCATTTATATAGAAACGACGTGGTTCTCCGTTTAGGCCAATGTCTGCAGTTGTGACGCCACGACGTATACGTGCCGATCGCAACAGGTCGTCACGCAGAGCGCGGCGCGTCAATCGCACGGCAATAGGCCGCGCACGCACAACCCCAGTCGCCTCATCGCGTGTTGCACCCACACGGTCAGCACTGACGACATCATTTTCAGTCAACGACACTCCTAGCTTACGCGCAAGTGCCAGCACCACATGAACGACGGCTTCACCCTTGGACTCAGGGACTCCTACGATGTCTACGTCATTCGCTAAAGACCGTTGCTCTGACTGTTGAATGTGCTCCTCTAAGCGTTGCACGCTTTCCCGAAGCTTTCCGTTCTCCTTTCTTAAGCTATCTATGGTCTTAGTTTTCTCTTCTAATGTTGACTTGAGGCTTTCTAGTTGAGCATCAATAGACGACAAAGAGATGCGAAAGCTCCCTAAGATATCATTCATGCACTGTAACTGCTCCTTGACTATCTGACCCACGGACTCTGCTATAGCTTTGCTAATTTCAGTATTAATGATTGCCTTAAGGGTTGCATTTGTTAATATTATTTCCTCCTCCGAGTCGTCTTTTGTAGCTGGTGCAGACCCCGGCTTTCGCTTGGTGACGTTCACGTCGGCCGCGCTATCCTTAGCCGCGCCAGATGGTGTGTTTTTGTTATCAGTCAGCTTTTCCTTATTTCGGCAAGGCAGACACGTCCAGCTATTTTTAAGCGCTTGTTTCATTTGACTAAATGAGCGCTGTGTAACATTTGCGCAATCCAGATCGTAATGACTCTGACAAGAAGAACATTTCAAAAATTCCTTCCCCGCAAACGTCTTCAAACATCCAGCACACCAGACCTTCTTGTACTCCATTGTAGAAGACAGTAAAATAAAATAGGTTCTCAAGTCGTGCTTTAAAGTAATTTAAACAAGTATAAAAAAAAAAAAGTGTACAAAAAGTAAAAAATTTCAAATAGCTCATTAAGATTTGAACCTCCTGTCAATGGATTAAAAGCGTATGCCGTACGCGCTAAGCCAGAGAGCCTTGTATTAAAGCGACGAAATAATCAATCCGTAAGCCCTGCAGTTTCAAATGTAGTAACAATGTCAGTGTTCAATGACTCACAAGGTCATGCGCACAATGACATTCACTTTTATCACTGCAGTTTTTAGAATGTTTTTCCACAAAACGTCACAAATTCAAAGTTTATTTTTGTATACAACTACACCAATCGATAGGAAATTTCTCAACGAGTTCACCAATGTATAATTTGCTTCGCAAAACAAACTTTTTACTTTATATATGAAATAAAAACAGAGAGCAACACCGTACGTGTGTGTATCTCACAAGGTCCACCGACCGAAAAAAAAAAATATTTGAAAACATTTCAAACTCTGCTGCAATAGAGTTCATGGTGAGTAGGTACGGGCTTACATAGACCAAGTGGTGAGCCCCTGGCCGCTCGCTTACGCAGTGACCAAGATGAAACAAGAGATACAACGGAGTAGGTAAATGCCCATTAGCAGCGGAGACGGCTTATTACGCTCTATACTAATTACAGTCTATTGTTCGTAGGTAAGTAGGTCAAGCTAGCAGACTTGATAAACTATAGGGTTTTTTACCCTCGACGCAAAAAAAGTGTTGAATATCTCTCGATATTTCGGCGCAGTTCTATGGGTTAGTGTCAAAATCCCCTTTGAAAATTCCTTTTGAAGGGGATTTTAGGAATTTTAGTGTCAAAATCCCCTTTGGAGCTTGAAGCTGACTGAAGGGGATTTTGACACAAAAAAGTTACCAAAATTCCCTTTTGAAGAGAAATTCTTATTTAATATTTTGTGAAATCTTTCAATAAAATACCTGTCGTGATCATACGGTGCCTACGCAACTGCGCGGAAATATCGGGAATCAATAAAACTCAGAATCAATAAATCAAGGTAATATCCCGTTTTTAGTAAAAACTATGTTAATAACCATGATAGTTTTGAAAACTATAAATAAATAAATAAATAATGCTGGACAATCCACACAAGCATCATCTAGCCCCAAGGTAAGCTGCTGTTAAACAGAGCTGTATTATGGGTACTAGATGACTGATATATATTTAATACAATACAATACATAGATAGATATTTTTTTATTATATATAGAAAATACCCAGAACACCCGGAACAAATATTTGTAGATCGTACAAACATTTGTCCCGAGGCGGGAATCGAACCCGCAACCTCTGCGTCGCAGGCGGACCTGCGCCCGCTGCACCACATCGGTCGTCAACTATAGGCTATAGGCTTTAAGGCTTAAAACTTTTAAGGTAGGTTAGTAACAAAACTGTTATTGATCTCTCACAATTTCTTATTTCAATTTTTGCAGCACCAATTGTTTCCCCAATGTTATTCCGTATTCAGCGGCATAAAACTTCAAGCTGATTACATATTTATGCCCATGATTCTACAATTGGTATTTATTGGCAAAGTTTTTAAACATTTAGGAAACACGAAAATTTATACAAAAAGTTATGTAGACAAAGGACAAGTTGTTCAAAACGAATTTCAGTTAAGAACAACTAAATAAGTAAGTATATCGATAAAGTTGGGTCTTCGTATTCTACGGTTTGCAAAGTGTATAGGACCTAATAACAGAAAACCAAATCTTATATGTATAAAACTGTAGGTGGTTCAGTTAATCTACTACGTTATTGTGGTGACAGACGAACGAACGAACGGACAGACAGACGCCAGAGGCCAAGAGTTTTATAATATTTCCAACCTAGATACTGAACAACAAGAAAATGGATCGTTCTCAATATCCAATTGAAATCGTTATTCAAAGAAAAGTATCCACTAGATAATATAACAGCAACAGAAAATAAACAGTTTATCTTCGAAGCTTTTTAAAAGCTGTGTATTTTCTAAAATAACATCGACAGGCGCTCTAAAATACCAACTAGATATTCCTAGGAAACTACGTTCTGAGTTACACCGCAGTGAAATCAGATTAGCTGGTTTAGTGTAGTAAGTAAGTAAGTAAGTAAGTTCGTATGAGTCAGTTGCCAACTCTAGTGACAAAGTTTCTAGGCCGCCCGAAGGCCTCTGTCATGGCCTAACAACTTTGAAAAAGCCGGGACCGACTGCTTAACGTGCCTTAACCTTAGTGAGCTCGACTAGAGGGATTCACATATAATAGGAAAATTTCAAATTACAAGAAGTAATAAATAAAAGATAAGTAGGTAAGTTTAAGAGACCTTCCTACAAAACCTTGTCAACATATTTCTCGCAAAAATAAACATTTCATTTCATTTCATTTTAAGACTAGACCAGTGTAAAGTCTTTACTCAGCTGCTTTTACATCAGACTGTGGATCCATTTTCACACTTCAACTATTCTCAGAACGAGCTAAAATATTTTACATTTCCCTCCGTTTTTGAATTCAGTTCACGTCGTTTTAGTTTGCTGGTGGGAAGATGGTGGCTGTCGTACAGTCAACACCAGAAGTTAACATTTAGAATAGGGATTTTTTATCAAAAACGTGGAAAATAATATTAGGATAACAATATGTACATATAATCAGTAATCAAATGTGTGTGCTCTCAAACAGGTAAAGAAAATATTAACTGGCATGCAAACCAAATAGAAACTAAAATTTTGAAAGACGTGTGCCATCCACCAATCTGCGTTGGGTCAGAGTGGTGACCGAATCACTCTCGCTCGAGAGTAGGCTTCTGTCCCAGCAGTATGAACATCAGAAGGCTGATCATGTTGATGATGATGAAATATTTTGCAGCACAAAACTTATTCACGTGCAGGAAAGCTGCCAAAAAAACAGTTCTGTGAGTTATTTCCAACCCACTGCTTACGATAAGTTTCGAAACTCTGTATAGTTCATAACAATTTACTTTAAAATCTTGCGGTTGAACTTCTTGCGCTAAAGTAGTTTATACGGGGTACCTTTCAGTATTTTCAGAAGTTTAACAAACATTCAAAGTTTTTACTCTAACAGTAGGTAGGTACCTAAGTAGCAGCAGAACTCTTTGAATAGGAGCTCGTCTAGAGCCATATCAAATATCTGTAATAGCAGTAATAGTCAGGCGTGGTGCTTAACATTAGGTGTACGCCTTGATTGTCTTGCCATTTGCTGAAATAAAAAAATAAAAAAACTCTGCCGCCAAGCACAGCCTAAGAAGTTGCTATCCTGCCTAGCAGTAGTGTGTAAGCATTACTGTGTTTAGGTTTGTAACCAATAAAATGATTGGGCGACGTCTAATCTATTCGGCATCGATGCGGAAGTCATTATTTTAAAGCATAAGAATTTAAATAGTATTTCTATTGAGGTAAAAATTGAAAATCCCTTGCCATGCCGTCACAATGTGCGTTGGCCATAAGGGTAACGGACGTAGTTTAGTCTCTGTGGTTTCAAGATCTCCATTGATCTCCATCTCAAAATGTCTAATGGGACAGTTTGACTATAGCTCTACTGTCATAATAGATTTATGTCCTAATTTCAAAAAACCTTGTAACCCTATTTGAAGCAATTTACTAATGGTGAGTTGCACCATCTAACGTCAACGTCAAATTATTCAATCGTCGTCGAACAATTTGACGTTAACGTTAGATGGTGCAACTCACCCTTAAAGTATTATGTATTTTAATGCACCTAGGTCAATTAGATCAGGTGAATTAAGTTTACGTAGCAAATAATAAATGATTGATTGATTATGTGATTAACGCGCTGATACGGTAACCATTTGCCGTCAGGTGAACGGTTTGTTTGCCACTGTCTGTGGTATATAAATGATGAGACTGGACCTGTTTGACCGCACTCACAAGGAGAGACTATGTGACTAATACGCTATAGGTCTTTCTTTCTTTTTTGTGTATAAATTTATTTGTTTTTGTTTTAGACCTTTTTTTATTGCCTTTTTACTGTACTGCTCTCCTAATTGTGTATGTCAAATAAACAAATTCTTATTTTTATATATGTACTAAGTAAAAAAACAAAAAACTTTTTTTTTATCACAAAGATAAGGAAACGTCATAGAAGCGAGAAAAAATTACGCCAGTTCCAACGCGCCCGTGCCGTAAAAGAACTGGCAACAAAACCGGCCGGGTTCCTATATCTTTTTTGGTATGACTCATGCTATTGTTATGTATGCCGCTCTTGCTATTGTTATGGATAACTAAAAACTGACTGACTCATACAAACTTACTTACTTTAGTATAACAAAGTCCCGACCTGTGGTAACCGATGACCTATCGAGTTCCCAATAATCTAACGACCATAAATATTTAAAAGCGGTTTGGTCTGACCTTTGTACCTTTTAATAATTCAGGTGAATGAATTTCCACTTTGAACTTGGGATTTATAGCCCAAATTCTAGATAGAAAGTGAGCTCCTGTCCTACAGTTAAGGAGGACGGAGGAAGTAAAGTTTATTCAATAAAACAAGGATCACTTTGAAACGACTTAAAAGCTTGAAAAAATACGCCATTTCTAACGCGCTGATGCCCTAAAAGAACTGGCAACAACAGCGGCTGGGTTCTTATCGCTTTTTTGGCGTGATCCTTGCTATTGTTATGGATGCCGAGTAGAGGTTGGACGCGCAGTAACCTGGATAAAGGACTGGTAGACGTAGTAAAGGCCGTATCCTAAATAATGCTTTTGACGTAAAGTAAGTAAGTAAATAAGTAAAAAATAGTTTTATTCAATCATATCACACACAAGAATCATTTTGAAACGTCTTACAGCTAGGTGAATTTCCGCCAGTTTCACGCGCCCCAGCCTAGAAGAATCTGGTAACAAACTCGGCTGGGTTCCTAGCTTTTTTTTATGATCCCTCTTCATCGTAAAGCTTCAGTGAGGTGCCTAAGTGAAGCTCATGCCAAAAAAGAACCTAAAATCGTATTACGAGTCCCGCCTGAGCTGAAAAACTTTTAGGCAGCTGATAATCGTTTGAAATAAAACTCTCTAAAAAATTAAAATCCGTCATCATCTATAAAGTTGAGACAGCCTCAACTCACGATTAGTAAAGTTATTTATTATGATACTAGCTTGTCCGGGAAAATACTAAGGGTGAGTTGCACCATCTAACGTTAACGTCAAATTGTTCAATCGTCGTCGAACAATTTGATGACACCTTATGTACTTATTTCAGCCAATAAACCATAGGCTTCATAAAATGCCAACTATACATTTATTGCTGTCTTAAGGTACATGTAATTGTTACAAAATAGGTGGTAGTATCACATATGAACCTGTATTAGGGTATGTCAACATGGAGAAAGCCAGGTTTAATTATGTAAAAGTTAATGGTATTTGAATAAGTAAATTGGTTGGTATCATTCATGAATTTTCTCATTAGCACGAGTAAAGAATGGAATTCGTTGCCGGGGTCTGTTTTTCAGGACCAATAGAATTTAGGAGTCTTTAAGGCTAGAGTGAACAGGTTCTTTCCAGGCAAGCGTGCTCCATCATCGACCACACCATCACTTACCATCAGGTGAGGTGGTGGTCAAACGCTTGACTATAATCAATAAAAAAAAAAAAACTTGTCGGTCTTGGCTATCATGTGTAATATCAGCAATTTTACGATCATAGATGTAAAATAGGTTATTAAAATATTTATAGGTAAGTTAACTAACTAAGCAAGTGGTATAAAAAAGTGTAACCAATATTAGTCTTATTAGCAATATTGCTAAAGTCGTGACTTCGTGAGTTGAGACCGCGTTTCGACTTCTTTTTTTTTATAAACCATTTTATAAATAAAAAAAAAGTAATTTTATAGAATAAAGTTATTGCTAAGACACTTTTCTGGGTGTTCTGGGTATTTTATAAAAAAATATCTATGATAGCATTTTTTTTTTATACAACTGAAGTGGCCACCAAGCGTACGGCCCACAAGATGGTAAGCGGTTACCGCAGCATATGGACACTTGCAATACCAGAGATATCACTCGCGGGTTGCCTTGAGGCGTAGATCGAAAGCCTCATGTGCCAGTAATTTTACCGGAAACCATACCCTTCACACCGGAACACAGCAATGCGAGCATTACTGCTTTGCGGCAGAAATAGGTATGGTGGTAGTCCTTCCCTGGACGAGCTCTATCACAGAGAACTCTACTACTCTTAAAATAATATAATTGTATAATATAAATCAGTCATCTGGTACCCATAACACAAGCTCTGCTTAGCTTGGGGCTAGGTGATGCTGTGTAGATTGTTTAGCATTATTTATTTAAGTAATTTTTTTTTCATAGATAGCACAGTTAAGTTTAGTAGTTTAGAAATATCTACGTAAATAGACAAATACTAATACGTAATAAAAATAGAATCTGTATTACCTAAATGTTTTTAAGAGGGAAAAAAACGCTACCGACTCGTGGTCCAACAGCTTTGTCCAACAGGCAATTTTTATTTAGTTTAGTGTACACACGACTTTGAATACCAGTGCCGACTCGTCTTACGATAAGAACGTTGTAAGTACACGAACTTCCAGCTAAAACCAAGTTAGAACGCTTCAAAGTAATTGAGCAGCGAACCCAATCAAGTTATGCAGCTTGAAAGCTTTTGTACAGTCAGCGTCAAAATTCGAAATTACATTATTAGGTATAATAGAACATAACAGTGTATACGACTTACTGTTTAAACTCTACTAAAGTATAAATGAATTGCCTATACAAAAAACTTGGCCCGAATGTGAAGCTGAAAGGTAGGACGAAACCAGTAGCTACAATACCTAATAATTAATTGCCTTAATTAATATAATGACTAAAAGTACTCCAAAGAACTGCGGTAATTGTTGAGAACTTCATCATTCGACTTAACCAACCATGACTGTAGACGAATAACGCGATTTTAAACAATCTGACCACTGGAGGGTCGTGGGTTCAAACCAGCTCGTGCCCCAATAGATTTTTCACTTTGAAAATTGTATGTGCGCAATACCAGCGCTCGGATACGGCGAATGAAAACATCGTAAGGAAACCGGCATGTCCAAGAACAAAAAATACGAAAGAAAGTGCCATCCATCAATCCGCATTGGGTCCGCGTGGTGGATTAAAACCCAATCAATGGCTCGAGAGTAGGCCACTGTCCCAGCAGTGCGACCATCAGAAGGCTGCCATTGATGATGATTATACAAACTATAACTTCATAATCTCAAAAATCATATTATGCAATCGATAGTATTTTTTTAAATGAACATTTCGTATTAGCTACGTAGTGGCTACGCCGTAGTAGCTACGCTACTTGCTACGCCGTAGTGGCTAATTACTTGCTACGCTGCAGCCGCCGTAGTGGGCTGTAGCCAGCCACAGCGTACATCTCAACCAAGTATAAAATAAAGTCGCTTTTCGCTGTCAGTCCCTCTTTATGTAAGCACGCTTAGATCTTTTAAACTACAAAACTGATTTTAATGCGGTTTTTATCAATAGATAGAGTGATCTAAAAGGAAGGTTTCGTGTAGTTTAAAAACCTGTTCGAAGCCAAGATGGGTGGTAGTTAACATAATAATATGTGTATTGTATTGTATTATTTATATCAGTCATCTATTACCCATAACACAAGCTCTGCTTAGCTTGGGTTACTAAATCCACACAGCATCATCTAGCCCCTAGCTAAGCAGAGCTTGTGTTATGGGTACCAGATGACTGATAAACAGTACATAGATAGATATTTTTATCACTTAGACATAGAAATATACCCAGACTGAACACAATTTTCGTAGCTAAAGCGAAAACTTAATTTTTCGCTCTCTTGCTTCGTTACAGAAACGAAAAGTTTGCTTTAAAGCATATTTCTTGTACTGTAACAAACAGTTCTTAGAAATAAAGCGAAATACGTTACTAAAACCATTTTTTGCAATATTCTGTGCATTGGTTACAAGTATAACTTCACATCGAATTTTAGAAGACTAATAACTCTTATTACTCTGCAGTGGGACAGTGATGGCTAAATAATAATAATAATAATATATAATATATATAATAACTCTTATTAAATTGTTAAATTTCAATAAGTTTATGTAGATTTAATACAATAAATAAAATTCCCAGTAGTCCAACTGGTAAGACTAAGTACCTACCCGGTAAAACTACTGGGAAACTCAATAATCAGTGCGTGTTGCCATTAATGACTTAAGGCACTGAGACGTGGTCGCTAACTTGGTGTTATTCACAAGTTCAAGTCGCTAAACGAGCTATGAATTCTATTTCTTTAGTCTTTCGTCATTTTAGTTGGGAATTTTATGCGAAGCGAGTCAGATACCTACGCTAGTGAGATTGCTCGCCAAATATTTGCATTCGTATGAGTCAATGGCCAACTCTGGTGTCGGAGTGAATAGGCCGCCGAAGACCTATTAACTCCGTAAAATTGAATCACCTCATTTAAACCGGATTTTACAACGTTCTTGAGTGAGAACCGCCCACGCCCCCAGTTAAAAACACCCAACACTTTCCACCGCAAATTTTCAAAAACCTTTTGTTGAAAATAAACTTGGAAAATGTGTTCTCGTAATTCACTTGATTTATCGTGTTTGGAAGTGCTAATTTTCAAGTGTTTGGAAGTGCTTTGATTAAGGTATGCGGGAAGATTTATAATGGATTTGGGGTAAAGGCTATTCTAGATAAATCTTGGTAAATACGGATACTTACCTACCTAATAGCTACCAGCGTAGATACCTATCTAGTCAGCATCTGCGATGAACAAAATAAAAATGAAGACCTTTCCTTGAGGCATATTTATCAGACTAATGGTTTATAATTAGTAAACTCTTTCTTCATAATTATCGTAAAAAATAATAAGCAGGGCCAAATTCTAATTATGCAAAAGGTTAGAGGCCGAAATTTCGACAAAACTAAGTGAACTAAAATGGTTCTGGGACGATACAAAAAAAAATAGCCAAGACCGAACATGAATCCCGCTTTGGTTCCGTGTATATTAGAAATAATTTTGTCGAATAATTCAAATTTGGAAAAAATATATGACTAACAGTAATAAACAATTTTATTTGACAAACAAAGTTCTAAAAGAAAAATGTTTATTGCGTTGAGTTTTTTAGAACAGGAACACTAGAGGTCCGCCATGACAGTTATTAGCAATGGTCACGTGACGCATCTTGACTTTGACAGCACCTAATAACCCAGTTGTTCTTTAAACCCGCCATGTTGTTTTGCATTGTGTTGCACTGTGCACTCCTTCACAAATATAAATTTACTTTAGAATAAGAAAGAAGCCAAAATAAAATGAATAAACAATGATAAACAGTTTCTTTAATGATTATCTACTTATGTAGACCCCTACAAAGGACCAGGGCCCGGCTCTATACTTCGTGAAACAACTCCTTTAAACTTTATAATTTTACACAAAACTTGGTTTTCTTGAACAAAGATAATTAGTAGGATTAAGATTTTTGAGGCACGTTGAGACTTTAGAGGGAACCCTTGGCGTTTCCTTTTACAGTTCTAATTCAGATAATACCCACCAATTAGGTCTGTCCGTTTGTTAAGGCTCTGAAGGCTTCTCTTTTCATTCGAGGGTTTTGTATTATTTTTAGTGGATTCAGGGTGATTAGATTAGGGAGTTAGGGGAGACTGCTTCTTTCACGAGTTTTTCGAAACATTGAAGAAGGTTTAAAGAAGAGTTTCGGATTGTGACCTTGTTTTAGGATTAGGTACTGGAAGTTAGGCACTTTACTCTAGGTTCGTGATTCGGTGGATTTCAAATAAAAGAACCGCCGAAGCGGAATGGTGGTCATGATCACCCTCTAAGCAAACGCTCCCATGTTCTCAATAACTCTTTTACCACAGGGTCTACTCTTGTTTGCAAGAGCTATCGTGACAGTTTTCATGGTTCAGCTTACGTCTATGAATGCTCTGAACATAGTTATCACCGACATAATTTGAACTACAATAATCGGTTTAGGCACGAATTCACAATCTTTGTTCTCTTGCTTTTCAGAATATTGCCATCCGTACGAGCCGTTCAAGTGCCCAGTGGACGGTAACTGCATCTCTATACAGTACCTCTGCGACGGCGCACCAGACTGCATCGACGGATATGACGAGGATTCCAAGCTCTGCACTGCTGGTGAGCACTCACCATTGTCCTCGACGTCTGTTTATACAGCACCTAGATATTACGTCTTTTTCTTTATATATGCGTACTCACTCAAATAGATAAAGAAAGTAGGTAAACTAAGTACCTACTTACCTACCATGAATTCGTGTGGTTCATTATCTAGCTAGATATTACCACAGAGTAAATTAATCTATAGGGAAAAAATATCAAACTTTGTGTGCACAGGCAGAATATTCGTAACAGGATGATGATGAGTATTTAGTATAGAAAACTTCCGATTTAAAATATAAATAAATAAATAAATAATGCTGGACAAGCTGCTGTTAAACAGAGCTGTATTACGGGTACTAGATAACTGATATACATTTAATACAATACAATACATAACCGCTACGGTAACCGCTGACCATCAAGTGGGCCGTACGCTTGGTTACCACTTTAGTAATATAAAAAAAAAAAAAAAAACATAAATATATATATTTATTATATATAGAAAATACCCAGAACAACCGGAACAAATATTTGTAGATCGTACAAACATTTGTCCCGAGGCGGGAATCGAACCCGCAACCTCTGCGTCGCAGGCGGTTCTTGGCCCGCTGCGCCACATCGAAAATGAAATTACTGGCACATGAGGCTTTCGATCTTAGCCTCAAGGTGGCAACCCGCGAGTGATACCTCTGGTATTGCAAGCGTCCATAGGCTGCGGTAACCGCTTACCATCTTGTGGGCCGTACGCTTGGTTGCCACTTCAGTTGTAATAAAAAAAGAAAAAAAAAAAAAACATCGGTCGTCACAATGTTACGTAATTTGACTAATTCTAAAATTGCATGTCAAAGGTTGGCTACTGCCGTTTTTTCATGGACCTACTATTTTCTCCTATTAGTAGGACCACGAGGGAGACCTATTTCTGTCTTTCCTATTTTATACTATAAATAGAAACAACCAATAATTTATACACCCTGTATATATTATTGTGTAATTACATCCTGTATATAAAAGTATGTGGTTACCAAAAGAAACAATGATAATAAAAGTATCAACTTCATATTATTTAGGTAAGTATTTACAACCTAAAGTTGATTGAAACAAATACTAAATTTCTGGTGCTTCGGCGGCCGCTGCCGCGGCACGCTCGCTACGCTCGCTCGCCTCGCGCGTAGTTTTTCACTAACCTAACATAACCTAAACTACTGATTTCAATCTAATGAATAAGTGACATCCGCTTAGATCGAAATGAGTAGGTTAGGTTATGTTAGGTTAGTGAAAAACTACGCGCGAGGCGAGCGAGCGTAGCGAGCGTGCCGCGGCAGCGGCCGCCGAAGCGCCAGAAATTTAGTATTTGTTTTTCGATCTAATGAATAAGTGACATCCGCTTAGATCGAAATGAGTAGGTTACGTTATGTTAGCAAGAAGTATACCTATATACAGGAGGATAAATACGTTACTGAGCATAGGAATGGGACTACGAGAAACAGTTCTCCCTTGTAACTAAAAAAAAAAAAAAAACTAAACTAACTAACTTTTGGTAACCACATACTTTTATATACAGGATGTAATTACACAATAATATATACAGGGTGTATAAATTATTGGTTGTTTCTATTTATAGTATATAATAGGAAAGACAGAAATAGGTCTCCCTCGTGGTCCTACTAATAGGAGAAAATAGTAGGTCCATGAAAAAACGGCTGGCTACTTGCTTTTGAAACATCACTAGGGACGACGCCGGAAAACATAAACTAGGTAACTTTTGCTTGCACGTCGCGTCGGCTAACCACGACTTTGCATTTCCTTTGACGTCAGCTCAGCTTAGTCATTTAACTTTCATATTTTCCTAAAGAAGAACTAAGTAGGTAAGTAAATATTAATATTATAATATTTAAGCGGTCTGAAATAATATTTTAAGTAGGTATTACCTACGTTTTTTCAAGCGTACCTACCTACCTATGTCGAACTTTTCTCTGTTTTAAATAAGAAAGAATGAAAGAAAGAAAATACGTTTATTTCAACTCACCACAAACAGAGGAGGTATAAACCTTAATCTACAAATTTAAACTATTATACATGAACTAATATCTAAGTAGGTAGGTAAGGTACCTACATAGCTAAACATTAAGAACTTTTTTATTTTTATTAGGTACCTAATTTATACAATATTTTTGTGTGGTGGTGAAAAGGCCCAATATATTCTTTACCTAAATTTACTTAAGTGCACCTACTACTTAAGTGGCGAAACAAATATTTTTAGGGGTTATTTACCTACGCACTGAGGAAATAGGAATTTCCAAGTTCCAAAGAAACTCATTGGCAATTTCAGCTTTCTAGGCCTTTAACTTTTTAGGCTATGGATTGATTATCAAATTATCATCGTCAGTTAAGTTACTAACAGTTTGTCTACGTAGATACCTACCTACGTAAGTACCTACAGTAACAAATGGTAACTTTAAAGTTCAAAATTCAGATAAAGCTGATAAAAGTAGGTAATTAAAGCTGTTATTAAAAGTAACGACACATTAACCTACTCGTTCTGTTTCATCTCCACGTATTCAGACCATGTAAAAGCATAACTGCGGACATTTCGTATTCCCTTTATGTCCCACCGCAGATTGCTATCCCGATGACATTTCAAAGGCTCCATTTCAAAACAACGCTTGATCCTAACCGCGCTGAATTGCTCCTTTGATATTCCCTATAATTATATTCAATACCCACGGTTATTGAGGACTTTGCTTTGATACGAAAGCAGAGATTTTTCGCTTAATTCGTGAATGAGGTTGTATACTGGAAAACGTTTGGAGCTCCTTTGATTTGAAAAAGATTGTGTTCCATTTTCAAAGACCCTTTTGAATAGAGAAGGGCGAGTTAATACCAATTTAAAACATTTTATTCCTAAAATCTCTTTTAGATAGATAGATAGATAACGCTTTATTGATCACCACACAGAAATAATACAAAAGCAACAAACTTAGATTAAGAGGTAATACAATTGGCGGCCTTATCGCTGAAAGCGATCTCTGCCAGGCAACCTATGCACGGAGCGGACTAAAATTTAATTGAGAAGGGGCATGTTGGTGTGGTGTGTATTATGTATAAATATAATATAAAAATAATACATACACACATATGTATAAATAGTTTATAATAAAATATTTAAAATAAACATAAACTAAATATTAAAATACATACATACACTAATGTATTATTATAAGATATAATTAGATAGGTATTATAAAGTATCCTAGTGAAAAATTTACATAAAATTATACAAGTAGGTACCATAAATAACAATTAGCAGATAGATAAGTAATGTTGTACGACCATGTTTTTGAAGATAGGAAGAGACTTAGCCTGATATCCACTGGCAACGCGTTCCACAAACGAACAGCTTGCACTGTAAAAGATTTCGTGTAGAAAGTAGAGGTATGAACGGGAGTCTTCAGCTGATTGGTGTCAGAGGAGCGTAAAGAACGAGGGTTTGAAAGGTGCAGAAACTCAAATCGTTCCTTGAGATAAAAAGGAGAAGAGTGAGAGAACAGAATGTTGTAAAGGAGATTTAGAATGTGAGCATTCCGACGAAAGCGAATTGGCAACCACTTGAGTTTACTGCGAAATTCAGAAATGTGGTCATATTTGCGTAAACCAAATATGAACCGTATACAGTAGTTTTGGAGGCGCTCAAGCTTGTTAAGTTGCTCTTCAGTGATATCTAGATAGCAGGCGTCAGCATAATCAAGGATTGGAAGAAGGAGGGATTGTGCCAACGCAATTTTAGTAGCAGTGGGAAGAAAATTCCGAAGCCTTCTGAGCGAGGCACCAGAAGCAAACACTTTACGACTGATTTCAGCTAAGTGCGGTCGCCACGACAGTTGGTTATCAATACGGACGCCTAAGTTTTTGACCGAATCACTCAGCTGTATGCATTTTCCGTCGAAGATTACCTGAGGGAGATGAAACCAATCAATTTTAGAAACCATTCTGGAGCTGCCTATAACTATGATCTGTGTTTTATCCGGATTGACAGAGAGACCATAGGCTTTACTCCAGTCCAGGATGCGACGTAAATTGGTGTTAGTGGTTTCAATCGCCTCATGTAGCTCAGCTATAGATGTGTGGGTATAGATTTGGAGATCGTCTGCGTATAGATGGTAGGGTGAAGAAAGATGTTTAGAAATACTATTTATGAAGATCGCAAAGAGAAGTGGAGATAATACGCCGCCCTGTGGAACACCAGCTTTTATATCACACCAAGATGAATATGAATCATCTATGCGGATACGTTGCCGGCGACCATGCAGATAACTGCGGAACCACTCAATCACTGTAGGAGATATGTTAAGAGTGCGAAGAATTGCCAGTAGAATGTCAAAGTCGACATTGTTAAAGGCACTACTAAAATCAAGAAGTGATAATACAGTGAGTTTTCCGTCATCCATGCCATAACGTATATCATCCGTGATTTTTACCAAGGCTGACACCGTGCTATGGCCGGGACGGAAACCAGATTGGAAAGGATTAAGGAGATCATTACTAGATAGGAAAAAACTAAGTTGTTGATGGACTAGACGTTCTAAAACTTTGGAGAGGAAAGGAAGAATAGATATAGGACGATATTCAGCAAAAGAAGACGGGTTTGCCTTTTTAGGAAGAGGAGTTACTTGGGCTTCTTTCCACAACGATGGAAAAATGCCAGTAACCAACGATGCGTTTAGTATATGCCGGATGATTGGAACAATGTCATCAATAATGGGGATAATCATGTTCCGGCTAATACTATCGCTTCCAATGGCATTCGAGGATATGGACATTATGCTCTTCTTAACATCACTATCAGTAAATTGAGTAAAATCAAAAATAGAATAGCCTGGAATTGGAGTAGTAAAAAGATTATTTAAGGTTGAAGTTTTTGTGTTACTATCAAATAAAGTAGAAGTGGAAAAATGATTATTTAAAGAATCAATATTTAAATCTTTGGGAGTATTGTCTTGACGAGACTTTCCAATTCCTAGTGACCTGAGAAACTTCCAAACTTTGGCAGGATCTTGATTATCAATAGATTCATGAATGTAGCGGCGTTGTGCATCCCTACACACTCTATTGCAGCGATTCCGACAATCTATATACTTTTCTCTATTAGAATCAGATGGGCGTTGTTTGTACTTGGATAAAATCTCTTTTAATTATTTTTGGAGAGCATATTTTATTTTACTTTAAAAACAGTCTCGCAAAAATAAAAAGGTTCACAGTTTATAATAAACCTGGTCTATTTTTAAAAAAAGTAAAGCAGATTTAAAATATTATGCTGGTGAGTCTGTGAATCTTATTTGCACAAAATATAGGTAATTATTTGCTCAATATGACAGACCATAAACCTACAAAAGCTAATGAATGTGTGTTTATTAGGTATAGGTACTTAACTAGGTAGGTGTGAAATGGGGTTAATAAAATACCGGCGTGATGTGAACGGAAACAAAGCCAGGAAAACCTTTCAAGCAGATTTAGGGAACTAAAACCTTACACATTTTTAATACTTATTCTTAAAATATTGAGATTTTGGGTGTTTGTAGGATTAACCTACAAAATAGGATTAACTCCTATGAAATGCTTACCTACACAAAAATAATTTTTTGCTTGAAGACTTTTCTTGCTTTGCTTTTTTTGTGTCCGGTATTTTAAACGTCACGGGTTTTCATACTTTTCTTCAAAAGAGCTTGGGCACAGCAAGTAATGCCTGTCCCTAACGATTAACTTTGTATGTGTTAAGCGACGTTCTGCGCGGTCATCAACTGGATAGGATTAGGACCGGTTATAAAATTCGTCGATAAACAGACGGCCATACATGCACTTCATCACCAGAGTTGGGCATTGACTCACGATAACTTATCTCGTTCACAGCAAAAAGACCACCTGTAGAAGAAACTGCGTCCTTTCTGCAATCTCTGCTAGCGTCTCACGGCCCGAACTATCTCGAAAAACTGTTTGGCAGCAAGGCCCGCGATGCACTTGAACCGCTAGGTGGCGTTGAGAAGGTTGCCATTGCTCTATCAGGTAATCAGTCACAAGATGGCGCTGTTTTCAAAGTTTTTGTTCATACTTTACAACGTTGGCGCCCAACGTGGTATTTAATATGAATATGCTTCAAGTCAACTTTAGGTACTTATGTATTTATTGAATTATAGCGTTTTTAATCGTATTTGATACAAACTGGGTCATTTTATTTCCCAGAATCTCAAACCATTGAAGACTTTGGCGCTGCACTTCACCTGATGCGATCTGACCTGGAACACCTCCGCTCCGTCTTCATGGCAGTTGAAAATGGCGACCTTGGCATGCTCAAATCTCTCGGCATCAAGGACTCTGAGCTCGGAGATGTCAAATTCTTCCTCGAGAAGCTAGTGAACACTGGTTTCCTCGATTGAATAGCACCGGAGTCTGCCTCTGACTACTACATCGTCCAATTCGCACCCCTAAGCTCCTCCTTCTACTCCTACCTTCCTTACGACTCTACTAAATATCGGAAGAAATAACTTTCTCATAACCTTCCTAATCCTGAGAGAATGTAAATGTGATAAAACAGATAGAAATGGCTGAAAGAACGATATCGCGACCGGCCACTTAGCGATCCGATCTTATCACTCATTTCTAAACATTCAAGCTTCGGCTAGACTATATTAATTTTCTATTTTTAGAATAGGTGGTAAGTGTATTTTTATAACCCATTGCCCATAACCCATTTTTTAATATTTTAGATTACTTCGGGGTCGATTCTCGCGTCTCGGACGAAGCGCTGGCGCTGAAGCAAAGGACAGAGTACCTATCTGTGATGTGTTTCGGAATGTTTGCGAGTGTATTTTTAGCGCAGTGCTTCGTGAAACCCTAGTTGTAACACCAACAGTGAGGAATGACTGATGTGACGAACGAATGAATATCGCCCTTACCTTTCATAAATCTTTCATCGAGAATACCAGAGGCGACTCCACAAACGATTGAAATGATAAGCGTCCATTCTAAGCGAGATATAAAGCTACAATCGGACGATTTGAAATGTCCTTAGTATTTAAAATGTGAATCGTTAAAAGAATGCATGCGCTTTATATCTGGCTTTCGGATAAATCCAGAATAGGACCACGGAAACATATCATATCTTAGCCTTAGGTGAAATAAAAACATATCATAGATTTAATCAGTAGTTGATAAAGTACAATTATTTTATTATGATCGGTATTGTAGTTTAACATTTTATAGACCCTTTTAGTAGGACTTTAAACGTCATTTTTGAATCAAGAAAGCATAGTTTAACGGTGCTGCACTTACCGAAACATATCAAAAATATGTGATTAATGTTAGATTATTAAAATGTTTAATAGTGTAAGGTAGTTTCAATGTATTATAGGGAGATTTTATCGTAGCGTTACTCTCTACATCTTCACGAAAATTCACTCCATTTCATGGTATCCTTCACGAAATGTTATGTAAATGAAACTTTTGTCAAATGCGGGCTATGGAGACAACGAATTAACTAGTAATGGTAGTAGGTACGTTCTTAATCGTAATTGGGTACACAGATGGAGATTTCTTAACATCTATTATAATTTATAAAATCAGTAAGGCTGGCTCAACAATTGTCTCTTATTTGTTTTATTAATAAATCAGTACACTGTTACAATAACGATCTTTATTAAAATTGGTATCGAGAGCAGCCTGTATTTGTCAGAAGTTAAACCCCATCTTTGTATTTATGCCAAACCTAAGATATCTATGTGTACCTGTAGGATATATTCATTCTCAGAGGGTCCACGACGTCCTGTTATGTTTAAAATTGTAAACACTATTGTAAGAAAGAACAAATCATATTACAGTTAATATTTAAACTGGTTTAAACTTCTGTGCAATGGTAACGTTGAACACCGAATACAATAATTTTGTCAATTCAATGCTAGATTACTTCAACATCAAACATCCCAGTTGTTTAAAACATTATCTCGAAGATTTCATCAAGTAATCACCTAGCAGGACTGATGTGAAAGGCCCATAGGTTAGATACTCTTAATTCTAGCTATTCTTGAATTACCTATTTTATCTATAAACGTAGATAGATAGTTGGTAGCGTAAGGAAATTTGTATAATTTGATTTTAACTTGCGTCAGATCTATAAAACGTCTATGAACTTCGATCTCTGTTAGAATGTGTTTAAAATGTATAAGGCTTACCTTCATGACTAAGAAACATAATAAATGAATTACTTATCTCGAAATGATGTTTTATTTCTAGAATTCCTTTTCTAATAAAATATTCTAAATACGAACACTTATCAACCAATTATTATGTATTTAATTATAATAAGAATATTTACAACTTACAATAGATATATATATATATAAACCATTAGCATCCATACCATAATTTGTAATTCTGTATCATAGTAAAGGTTAAAAACTATTTTAACAGGTGGAAGAAACATATTATTGCCATGTGAATTCTGCTCAATGTGAGCACTTACATAAAGTCTTCTCAAGGTAAAATCTATGGGTACATTGACGACGAATACAATGTCAATTTCATTAATGAACGAAAATAATCAAAACAAATTAAAGTTACAAAAAACCGCCATCTAGCGGTACAAAGTTATAAGCAGAATTTAAAAAAATACAGCAAATTACGGAAAAATGCGCAATACGCACTTTGTGATAGAGCTCGTCCGGGGAAGGACTACCACCATACCTATTTCTGCCGCCAAGCAGTAATGCTCGCATTGCTGTGTTCCGGTTCGAAGGGTATGGTTTCCGGTGAAATGACAGGCACATGAGACTTTCCATCTAACGACTCAGGGCGGTAACATGCAAGTGTATCTATGATGTAGCATGCGTACATAGGCTACGGTAACCGCTGACCATCAAGTGGGCCGTACGCTTGGTTACCACTTTAGTATTATAAAAAAAAACAATTATTCAAAAGTATACCTGAAATTAATCTACTAATAAATCAACAAATAATAGTGTCGATTCTGTTTTAAAATTTTCTTAACTAACTAAAATTGTTGCCGTCCTTTTCTAATAAATTAAAATAGAGAGGACCGCGATAACTTTAGTTAGCTAAGTTTAGAAAATGCTACAACAGAATCAATAGCAATATCTATCCACTGTTATCAGATTTCGTAAAATGTATTTTAGCGCCATCTGTTGGACTTTTTTTTTTTTTTTTTTTTATTCACAATAGGCTTGCGCTTGACCACTATCTCGCCTGATGTTAAGCGATGATGTGGTCTACGGTGGAGCACGCTTGCCTAAGAGCAACCTATTCACTCGTGACTTGAAGACACCCAGGTTATAAGTATCGGGAAACACAGACTCTGGCAAAGAATTCCACTCCTTGGCGGTGCGCAGGAGAAATGATGATGCAAATCGCTTAGTGCGCATTGGTGGGATCTCGACCATGAAGCGATGACGCTTTGCCGTATGTCTAGTCGTCCGATGATGGAAAGGAGATGGGGGAATGAGATCGTGTAATTCAGAAGCACACTCTCCGAAATGTATCCGGAGATGTGTAATCACTCACAGGAGTGTATCAAGTAAATAAATAGCAAGACAGAGCACGGAGTAAAATGAGATACCTCAAAGGTAAAATATTTTGGAAATTACTCCTAATGTCAATTTGATGTGGCTGGAATCGACCTACGATTACGTAATTCGGTTGCAATCGATTTCACTTGGTTTCAATCAAAAACTGACGTATTTTGTATGAATGTGACAGCTTATTGACAGTTAACTGATTGAAATCAGATTGAAGCCGAGTTAAGCAATGGGGGGCTGAAATAACTATTCCGCGGATTAAGAAATGTCAAATACAAGTAAATTGTCTGTTTGCAAATAACTACGATTTATTCGCAGAATAGTGATTAGTGCATAATCGAGTTTAGTCGAATACAACCTAAATCTTTGACAAATAATACATTTCCTATGACAAATGTTATTTTGTGTCTGCTATTTTTTTTTTTTAATAATGTTGGCCAAACCACACTGCACGATATTCCGAAGACATAGGTAAACCATTTTAGTTGCGATATCGCATCGCTTCCGTGTATCATAGCTCAGCGTATGTAGAAATTGAAGGAATCGACATTATACATATCAAAAACACAACTTATAATATACAAATTTAAACTGAATTCGCTAAAGCATTTGCATAAAATGAAAATAAATGCGTAAGTCTAGTACATTTGTCATGTCCCTGTAAGCTCACTATGAGCTCAAAATGCAGTTCGTTTTTCATACTCGGTTGAAAATGAAAGCAAAATAAGCGGTAAATTAACCGTGGCAACGCGGCGTTCATCTTATAGGAAACCATAAACTGTTTTATCGAAATTTAATCAGAAATTACCTTAAAAACTACAAAGTAACAGATTCGTACTTAAAAATACTTAGCCAAAGAATAACAAAGAACGCTGTTATTTTTAACTTGGCAGTGTAATCATACTCGCTCCGCCTCACGAAAAATAAACAATTCAAGTATAATGCTTACCACATTAGTCTTGAACTGAATTTCTCTTCATCAGAGGATTTTTTAAAGCTTGTTAAATATTGTCTATCCTTGTCATTCTTATAACAATGAACAAAGACGATAATTCGATCACACATTAGCGAGCAGAGGTATAATGTAAGTATAGTTCGCACAGCGGATCTAGGCTTCCGTGAAGTTAGCCGTTTGTGATGCGCGAAGACAATTTAGTTTGAAAAAGCTCCATTGCGCATCGAAACGGCTAATTTCACGACGGCCGAGATCCGTTGTGAGAACTATACATACGTAAGTGAGTATAAATAATTACAGATTTTACCTAACTTGACAGTAGTTTACTCATAAAAACCACCTGATGAATAGTAAAACGTCTGCATAACAGTGTAAAATAGAGAAGGGAATTTATTGTTTCTTGTATGGAAGAAAGCTTATGTGCTAAGCTAATTTTTAAACTGGTCTAAATGAGCTTGTTCGTCAATAGCCACGTCATTTCGTTAAACATTAAAAACTTATTTTATACAATTTGAACATGTTTCTGTCTTATAAAGGTGTTACTATAAAACATACATCCGTTGTGTACTAAGGTTCTATATGGAAGAGATGTTTGATGCCTGTTAAGATAGCTCAGGATGAGGTCCGTACAATTAAGATACAAAAACATTGCTCAGAAGGCATCCCTTTAGAGGAGTATTCTCCTAATCACTTACTAAAATGAAACTTATCAACAGAAACTTCACTAAAACTTAATAACAAATACTCTTAGTTACTACTAAATGCTGTTTCAAGATTTCCTGGTGCGCCGTTTAGGACCTGGCTTCCCCGATTTTCTAGTTTCATCTTCCTCATCCATCTGATTATAGTGAGACTGTATGTGTGCGAGCAATTTCTTTTCTCTTGAGAAAGACTCTCCACACATGTTACAGGGGTATTTATCTTTATCTTTCTCTTTATCTACGGAAGGTTTAGCACCTGGAGTGGATGTCGTGATCTGCGACTCCTGGATTATATTATCAGTGGGTAGGACGTACGAAGGTTGGAGTAGAGGATCTAGGCTTACAAACGTGAAAAAGTCAGGGTCTTTCGGAGGAACAGCATCTGCTGTGGCAGCTTTGTAGGGCTCTTTATTTGCTTCTTTCTTTTTAGACTTCTTCTTCGGCGGCTCTTCAGGAACGGGTTTAGGCTTAGTGGATATTAACAATTTGCTTGGGTTTCCTGTTTGCACTATTGTGTATGATTGCTTCTTCATTGCGGGAGTTGTAAATGGCACAGGTGGGTGTGGAGGGTTAACACTAGAATGGTGTGGGACAGGTTGGAACAAGCCAACTGGGTACGGTTCAGGTTTCTGAGATTCATTGTTGTCATCTAAATCAATTACATCAGGACTACATGGTTTTTCTGTGACATCCGCTTTATGGGGTTTTGCTTTTATACTTGCAAATTTGTTAATTGTTGACTCATGTAATCTCCTTTTACTAACTGTCTTTTCTACTATTGATTTTTCCGCAGCATTTTCCTGAACTGGCTTTTCTTCGGGTACAGAAGGTTCTTCTACTAATTGGAAAGTGTTGTTGGGACCAGGTACTAACTTATAGCGAGTATTCAGATTCGGGGCAATCGGAAAGCTGACAGAAGGGGGGAGAGAAGGGAAGCTTGGAGCTTCTGGTGCTGGTTTTGGAGGTGATGTTGGTTTAGGTATTTCTTTAGGAGGCTCAGGTTTGGGTTTGACTTTGCTGGCTGGTCCTACTTTCGGTTTAGGTTTGGGCTTGACTTCAGACTCAACAGGCTTAGGGGCTGGTTCAATGGGTTCGGGTAGTTTTTCCACTGTTTTGTCTACCAACGCTGAAAGGGGTCTTTTTTGATCTTTGTCCATTTTTATGTACTTTACGGTAGATGGTTTAGGGGGTCCCGGTAAAGATGCATTAACTGTGCTAGTTTCCTTTGGCGGCGCGCTGTTTTTGGCGCATCCATGATTCATTACTATATCTTTTTTGAGGAAGTTCCTAACACAAAGTTTGCACTGGAACAGGATTCCAACACCATTGACTTTGATTGTGGAGACATGGTCCATTATATTAAAAGGTGGTGGAGGTTCTTTGGGTACAGGTGGAGGTGGAACTTCCTTTGGTTTTTCTACTACTGGCTCTTTTTTCTTTTCTACAACTTCAGGAGGAATAATAGTTTTAGATCTTTGTGTCTCCGGTGGCTTGGCTTCAACCACAGCCGGTGTTTTGATCTGAGATTTTCTTGTGTAAATTTTAGCTTTCTTAGAGTGATCAATTGGTTCTAGTCCTTCAACTAAATCAACAGGTTTGGAAGACCTTGATGCCCGAGTAACAGGAGCCTCTTCTTCAATTTTTGCAATCGAAAGTTTGACCTGCTTGAGACTGACATCGGCATCATCATCATCATCATCATCATTATCATCATCAGAATCAGATAAGCTTACTTTTTCAGTAATCACTGTTGGTTCTTTGGATTTTCTAGTAACTGGGGGTGTTTTTTCTTCTACAATGTCCTCTAAAGGAGCGTTCAAAGGTATTCCTTCCATGGCTCGTTTGATCAACACATCACAAATGTCATCATTAGACAAGTTTGTTTTGTGTAGTTGTTGTTCCCAACGAACTCGGGTTCTAGATTTCATAGTAAGAGCACCTTGCTTACCCATTGCAGATCGCAGGTTTTCTTGAGTCTTGATGCATTTTTGAATGAATTCATGCAGCTCCTCCACTTTTGCTGAACACCGGAAGCAAATTTTATGTGGCAGATCATCATTTTCAGCAATCTGAAAATAAGTACAATTTTCTATGTTTTTTCAATATTCTATATTATGTTCTTAATTACTGTTTTACCATTTACTTACAACTAGGAAAAGTTATATTAAAAAAAGGTTCCTCTAGGTATTTCAGTACCTTGTTCATGATTAGAAAACTTGAGCGCTTGTGACATAGCTGACTGAGTTTTACTTAAAAGATCAACGAAAATAAGTACTGTTCCACTTGTCACCATTTAGATGGGTCACCGCCAATGGCAATTTCAACTGAGCGCTCCCGTGCTTCACAGAGCATGTTAAGCAGTTGGTTCCGGCTTTTTCAAAGTTGTTAGGCCATGACAGAGGCCTTTGGGTGGCTTAAAAACTCTGTCACCAGAGTTGGCCACTGATTCATACGAATTTACTTTTATTTAATACACTTAATTTACATAATCAATTTGTGTTCCAATATGAGTAGGTATATTTATCGAACCCGCCATTACAAACTTACTTTTTCATTTATTTTCAACTACCACCTAAGTTTGAGCTTTGGGGTAGACTGAAAACCAGCCCTGCTTAGACCTTGTTTACATAGAATTAGTGCTGAGTCTAGATAGGTACTCCATTTGCCAAATTGTATAATCCGATCTAATATGTTAGGTGCATTTTGCTATTATTTATTTTGGCATTAAACTTTTTTGAAATTTGTATTTGTACTTTATTAGAAAACCAAGTTATCAAACTTTCAGTTTTACTTACTTTTCTTTTCTGATAAAGTCTTACTGTTAATGATAATAATTATGATAAATTTAAAGAAATCATCATCATTAAGTCTATAAGCAATAGACATCCACTGCTGGACATAGGCCTCATGTCCAGCAATTAGGGAAAGGCTTTAATATGAACTTCTGTCAAGGACTTCAGGTAGCCAAATAACTCTTGTCAGGGTTAGCCAAGTTCTAACAAGAGAACTATATATTATGCTAACGAGACAACGATGCCGAAAATACTTTTGTTACACCTCTCAAAAGCACTTTAACAACGAAACGGCAAAGGATAACAAGTCTACGAAAAACGAAGTCTGCTCTTGACATAACTAAGCAAAGAACTTACTGCAAAAGGCATCAGCTCGTCAATTTTTTTTGCGGTCACTTTATCAGCATCGAAGATGTTGAGGAACGGCCCATCCTTCATCTCACAGAGCCTACACACCCTCATCAGGACAGGTGGAGGCGCTTTGCTTATAGCAGCTGCTATCACGTCTTCGATTTGGTCGTTCTCAGTTGGCGGTAGTGTGAGAGTAGATGACTGTTTTGATTTAGATTTTGACTTTTTCTTAGCCATTTTGTTTCAGAAAATGGTCTAGACGAGAAACACTGGCCGCCAACAACCCTATCCAAAGATAAGCTGAAGACCAATTGCTCTATTTCTTTCTTGTCTCCTGAGTCTCAGCAGAAAAAATCGTTTATATCAAATACATAATACTTTTTGTATCTTTCAGTTTAAAATAAAATTTCTAGATTTCCTCAAAATACTAGTAAAACTTCTAGTTTTTACAAAATAAAAAGTAATAACACAACCACAACATGGCTGGCTGGCTGGCTGGCAAATTATACCACAGAGTATTTTGTTAAAAATAAACTAAGCAAGGTATGTCGATTACATAGACAAGTAGTGTAAAGAAGCCCTAAACAGTTTCAGATAAGATGGTAGTTCTTGGTAGAAATATTTTTTACAGTTGGCAGCACCGGTTAGTTCCGCCATCTTGAATTTAGTATAGTGCCAGTCGGGGGGGCGGTGACATATTTTATCCGTCATCGTCGTAATTTTGTGAATTTCGTTGATTTTTGCGAAAATTAGTGTTGTTTCGCTGTGTAAATAGTTTATGTCAGGACTGAACGTGAAGATGGCGGGTCAGACTATAAACGATAGGCTTTTAGCTGCTCGCCACAGCATAGCCGGGCAGGGTTTAGCCAAGTCCGTATGCAAAGCCACAACTGAAGAAATGATAGCTCCTAAGAAGAAACATTTAGATTGTGAGTATTTTAACACGTTCCACACTTCTTCGGCAGGTTTACTTTAGATAGCCTTCTGGCAACAGTTTGCAATTCGTGGCGAAGTCGCCACAATGACAAATTTATAGTCGATGGTCGATATCAGTACCAAAGGTTTGAAACCGCACTACTTGAACTTCATGTATTTGCTATCATGCCGCTACCTAGAAGCTAGCTATTCATATTCAATTAGATATTTAAATCTACAGTCAGCCACGTTTTAAGAGTCTCACGAATTGTTTCAAACACTTGACATACATTCAGTATTATGTCATGTTACAGTAAGTTTTTACAACATTACTCCTACCCTCCTCACGTTGGAGTATTATTGCAAAAAAACTTGATTGCTGACTACCCACCCAGATATGATTTATGTAAGAAGGTAACTGGTTATTGGGGCTATTGATTGATTTATTGATTAGTCTAGATCCAACAATACTGAAGAGCACTTTGTTGTGCTAAATCATGGTTGTCACAGTAACTAAGATGAGTTAGTACAGGGCTTGAGCTAGTAAGAGGTTTTCTTCTATCATCCATCATGTGTCCATCCATTTCTATCATCCATCGAGCGATGCTTAGAGTCAGTTTTCAGTTGAATTTACAATAACTTTTTTTGCATGATGTGGTCACCTCTAATTGAGAGAGCACCTGACCTGAGTACCTCTGTAATTTAAAAATTTGTATGCCTGTGTCTTCTCATTGGTGATCCATAATAATAAATAAATAAATAAATCATGGAATAAAAGTAGTAAACGTTAAAGATGATGAAGTCACAGTTACAACATTACTGACAGAAATTGATAGCTATTACCACATTGGCCATGTGACCAAATAAGCAATCAACCGAACAATTAATTTGATCTACACCAGACACCATAACCACCACAACAATAAATCTATATAATCTAAAACTGTGGCACTAAACAACCCAGTTTAGTGGTAGGTGTGGTGGTCAACTCTCATGACCACTGTAACGAAAAGTATCCACCACAAACCACCCTTCAGCTTATATAATATACATTGACATGGGTTGGTTGAATAAAAAGGGGATAAGTATTAGATGAAACCTGCACACAACAGGTTCTAGTGGAATAAATTGTCATCGTCAAACATGACAGCCTTCTACTGTTCCCACTGCTGGGACACTGGCCTACTCTCGGGCGAGAGTGATTGTGTCTTAATCCACCACGCGGACCCAATGCAGATTGGTGGATGGCACATGTTTTTCGAATAGAATAGAAAGGAATAACAGGTATAATTCAGTGGATGAACAATCATCCCTTATTTTACTAAATTGTAGAAGTCCTATACTCAGCAATGGGTGCCCTAATAAAGCCCTCGCTTTATTACTTGTATTGTTATTTATGTAATAAATTATGTTATATCAAAAGGTACCTAAACAGAAGAGTAGGTTACCTATGAGGAAATAAATCCATACTTATACTCGTACCTCGATTAACTTGTATTTATTTAGAAATTATTGGTCCAGATCGGTACTGTGGTTTAGTCAGATGAGTCATCAATAATAGTCTGAGCTGTACAGTCACTAGTCATTTACATTGATCCCAAATACTTTAACAGAATAGTACCTACCCTATTAAGAGCTAAACCAAAATGTAGCTTTAATACCTAGTTTGTAAGATGTTTCAAAGTGATGAACTGAAAATTCAGGCCTCTAGTTTTATCCATACGACAAAGTTATAATCGGGATTGAAAATAGCCTGAACTGTTTCGAGAAAAGGATAGTATGGCCGTGACGTTTTTTAATAGATCATTCTTTTTGACGAATAAGCGTTATACCGTTATACATATACTATGATAGTAGTAGAGTTCTTTGTGATAGAACTCGTCTGGGGAAGTACTACCACCATACCTATTTCTGCCGCAAAGCAGTAATGCTCGCATTGCTGTGCTCCGGTGTGAAGGGTATGGTTTCTGGAAATTACTGGCACATAAGGCTTTCGATCTGTGCCTCAAGATGTCAACACGCGAGTGATACCTCTGGTATTGCAAGCTTCCATAGGCTGGGTAACCGCTTACCATCTTGTGGGCCGTACACTTGGTTGCCAATTCAGCTGTATAAAATACTGCCTGCGGCTTTGTTCACATGTTTTTTTTTAAAACATTGATATAACTCATATTATTTTTCACCATAATCTACCCCAGTTTTTTGGAGTAAAAAGTCGTTTGAATCATGTATTCACTGATTGATGCACACTGACTTTTTTTCATGCTAACTAAAAAAAAACTACACAAGTGTGAAGTTAGGTCACATCTCTACTAAGCATGTTTGAAACTCTAGGACTATACTGTAACAATGAAAATGCAAAAATGATTTGAATTTGAAGGAAATTTCGGAAATTCTTTTCTCAGTGCTCAGTAACTCAGCATGTTTGTATGATTTGATAAAGTAAAAAAATATAATTCTAACCCAAAGCAATAAACTAAGTAAGTAAGTAAGTTCGTATGAGTCAGTGGCCAACTCTGGTGACAGAGTTTCTAGGCCGCCCGGAGGCCTCTGTCATGTCAAGCAATAAACTGCAACATGTAACTAAAACTTCAATGTATGTTTCAGAATAGTTACAAATTTACAATCTGAAAAGCCATCTGTCCAAACAAACAGCTTTTAGTGATATCATCACTCAAAAATATTCTGTAAAATAATTGAAACTGATACTGTAGGTAGACTGCTTATTTTAGGTTATGTTACTAACTTATCATTTGGAGTACGGCTGATCTAGTGGTAGTAACCCTTCCGCTCCTAAAGTTGCGGGTTCAAAACTGGGTGTTTTTGGTTTTTTTTTTTATACCACTAGAGTGGCAACCAAGCGTACGGCTCACTTGATGGTCAGCGGTTACCGTAGGCTATGTACGCATGCAACATCATAGATATCACTTGCGTGTTACCACCCTAAGGCGTTAGATGGAAAGTCTCATGTGCCTGTAATTTCACCGGAAGCCATACCCTTCGAACCGGAACACAGCAATGCGAGCATTACTGCTTGGCGGCAAAAATAGGTATGGTGGTAGTCCTTCCCCGGACGAGCTCTATCACAAGAACTCTTCTACTCTTTTTTCGTTTTTTTGTATTTATTACAAGTGTCCTGCACGATACTACTTATTACGATATTTGCCACGATTATCGTTTATCGCTTTCAGGAGTAAACCCTCAGATCTGATCTTTCCTCTTTATAATATTAGTTTAAAGGTGAAATTAGTCACTTCGATGTGCAGGAGCTTTTCGAACTAAATTGTCTTTGCGCATCACAAATGGCTCAATTCGCGATTGACTGGACCCACTGAGAGTATGGACGCGTAGACTATGATGATGATGATAAGATGCATGATGTCAATGAGCTCTGGATAGACAACACAGACAATAAACCATACATTGTAGCCTCTATCGACTTAGCGACACCGACACGCAGCAGACAAACATTTTGTTGGTCTATCTATATTAATACAGATAATACATTATGTTTGTTGTGATTGCGTTGAAAATTGATAAACATGACGGAATGGTTTCCTGTGATATTTCACTGATAATGTCCGAGCGGGGAGTAACATAAAACCCATTTTCCACTATTCAAAATGCCTCTTAAAAACACCACGACATTTTATGAAACACTGATCTGAGTCCTAATAAAAAAATAAATAATGCTGGACAATCCACACAGCATCATCTAGCCTCAAGGTAAGCTGCTGTTAAACAGAGCTGTGTTTATGGGTACTAGATGACGGACATATACTTAATACAATACAAATACATAAATAGATTTTTTTTATTATATATAGAAAATACCCAGAACACCTTGAACAAATATTTGTAGATCGTACAAACATTTGACCCGAGGCGGGAATCGAACCCGCAACCTCCGCGTCGCAGGCGGACCTACGCCCGCTGCGCCACATCGGTCGTCTATTGAATGACTATTAATTATTTATGTGCGCAATGCCCGTGCTCTCATACGGTGAAGGAAAACATGCAGGATGAGTAAACCGGCATGTCCAAGAACTAAAAATTCGAAAAACCTGTGCCATCCACCAATCCGCATTGGGTCCGCGTGGTAGATTAAGAGCCAATCACTCTCGCCTGTGAGTAAGCCAGTGTCTCAGCTGTGGGAACATTAGAAGGCTGTCATGATAAATTATTATATACTTAGGTATTTAATTAGCCTTTTTTAACTTAGTTTAAAAAATCTGTGAAATGCTACTTTTTATAATAAACTTGAAACTTGAAATAAAAAAATCTATTCATGCACGCTCAGTTTTAAACGCAGGACCGTAAGAGGAGTTTTAAAATATAAAAAACAAAGATATAAACATACGATATTTGGAAGATGCGTTTGACGACGGCGATAAAGCCTTAACCTTTTGTATTGTATTGTAATTTACAAACTTACTTTATTATAGTTAGATCGTATCATAAAGTGGATGAATACATTGAATACATAAATATTTAGGCATGAACTGAAAAATAATACGTTCTCACGATTTCTCATTTTGCTCCACAGATCATAACGCACTAATAAAGAAGCTGCAAATGCTGCATACAAAGTAAACTGTCTAACTGACTGACCTAGTATCTCTACAACATAACCTTATAGTCCGTAGTCTTTTATTACATTATAATTGTTTTTTCATAGTTTGTAACGTGTACACTGTACAATAAAGTATTTTCATTCATTTATCTACGGGCCTTTACATTATATTATTCATACTATAAACCTCTGTTAACTAATGCATCTTTCAAATCTACGCAAGCTTTTAAAAGTACTAGTTTGGTTTATTAATAAAAGGGGGTACCATCTACCATCTGATCTATTTTACTTTTTCTTTAGACCAAATTTTTACAACATATAAATATGAGGCAATTAATCCATCGTTTGTATTTTTATTGAGATCGTTACAAACGATCTATAGATAGCTCAACTGATCCTGACGATACGTTAACGTTTACAATGTCAAAAGCATTATTACGGATACGGGCTCTATGCCTTACGTCAGTGTGTCATGGCCTGCATCAAATCCAGTTAGCGTTCCTATCAATAAAGCCAAGTGCATTCAGGAAGCTCCGTGAGGGCACTCCAATCAATGGTAACACGTCAGTGAACATCCATGAACGAACTTCTAATGCTATCGATGCTGACGCTGAGACACTAGCGTACTTCCAAACTGGATTTTTTTAGTAGTATCAGTTACCGTAAGCTATGTACGCTTGCAACAGTAGAGTAGTAGAGTTCTCTGTGATAGAGCTTGTCCGTGGAAGGACTACCACCATACCTATTTCTGCCGCAAAGCAGTAATGCTCGCATTGCTGTGTTCCGGTGTGAAGGGTATGGTTTCCGGTGAAAATACTGGCACATGAGGCTTTCGATCTTAGCCTCAAGGTGGCAACCCGCCAGTGATACCTCTGGTATTGCAAGCGTCCATAGGCTGCGGTTACCGCTTACCATCTTGTGGGCCGTACGCTTGGTTGCCACTTAAGTTGTATAAAAAAAACATTAAAGATATTATAACTTGCGCGTTGTCACCCTGAAACGTAAATCGAAGGTCTCATGTGCCTGTAATTTCACCGAAAATCATACCCTAAGAACCGGAACACAGCAATGCGAATTGTGAGCATTAATTGCGGCAAAATAGGTATGGTGGTAGTTCTCACCCGGACGAGCTCTATCACAAAGCGCTTTACTACTCTTGAGATTGTAATTAGGGGTCTTGGGGCCTGCTCCAAGAACATGACTTTTAATACTTATTCGTAGTTGTTGGTTTACTAGTACTATACAATCCAGAAGCACAGAAGCGCTCTGTTGAAATTAGGTACCACTGGTGGTCACACATTCGAAATTAGTGACTACGTGGATCAGTGATTAACTTCGTTGATCTGTTATGAACAACTTAGCCAGCTATATCACGGGCGCTTATCATAATAGACCGCTTGTATGTCGTCAGTGGTAAAGAAATGGCATGGCAGGTGATAGGTAAGCTGTAAGTTCATACTATTCGTTTACGCTTTCGATGAATGAATCCGCCATAACTGAAATAAACGTAACAGAGAGAGAGTGGGTCATTATGTCAAGGACACAAAGTTGCGCGGCTGTAAGCTATCGGTATTCTTATGACACTTAACAAGGTCTGAAGTTCAATTCTACTAACTGATCAATCGATTGCAAACAAATCGTGCTGAACGGCAGATTTTCATCTGTTTTTGGGGGTTTATCTTATTCTACTATTAAACAAACGATCAAGCTGCAGTTACGTTTCAGCTAAAGCCAAGAATCGATCGAGTTGTGTTTGATTTGCCTTTTGTTATGTAGAAAAGCTTTTGGGTTAAAAAAAACTGGTATTCGATAAACTAACCTAGAATTGGAACTGAATGAAATGTTCGTTGATTATTGGAGACTCGACCTCCAGGGCTTCGAAAACTTTCTCAGGGTATGTGATTCTAATTATTTACTCTGAGAAAAAGCCTAGTCTCGGAGGAATCACTCGAAACGCAGTAACGAAGTGAATGTAATACACTTTTCATCTCATCAGTTGGCGTATCGTAGTAAATCGATAGCACTCAAGAAAACGAGAATTTACGTACTGATGTGATGCCAGTGTAAGCAACTATATTGTGTAGGCTCAACTTCTAAAGTACTCATTACGATGAGTGAACACAAAATACAGGTCTTGTTTTGCACATGTGTTGACACAGTAGACAACTGTGTCACAGTGAAAACTAACTCAGAAACCAGTGAGTTTTCACTGTGTTTCAGAAAGAAAGTTGATTCCCCAAAATGTAACTTATGGATATGGCAAAAGAAAATATTGTATCCTAATTTATATAAAAACTGTAATATAATTATTCTATCTGTGTAAATAATTTTAAACACTATTTTAAAAGATAAGTACAAAAATATAATTTAAAAAAAAATGTACAACACCAAAACTCACTATATTATTTAAATACCTAACTAACAATTAATTAATAAATGGAGGTTTAGTGAGAGAGTGTGTATGAGTGTTGTGTGTGTATGTAGGAGTGATATTAATGGAGGTTGAAATTGTTGTGTGTGTTGTTGTTGTTGTTGTGTGAAATTGTTATCTATTATTTATAACATAATTGACGATAATTTTGTAAATCGATAGCCAAGTAGCTGTGCATTATGAGAGTATCCTGGCTTCAAGATGTTAAAGGTACTATTTTGTTATTAGTCAAGTCAGCAAGAAACATCGTCGCATGATGTTAAGCTCTACACTTGACCAGCAGCAATCAACCAAAGCTTCAAGTTTTAATGCTTCTACATGATGGTCCAGCGCTGGACCAGCGAGATGGCCATGCGATGGTTGAAACGCGACTACACGATGGTGACATCCAGTTGTGATTAAGTCGCTTTCATTTATTCAAAGCACGAACGCCCACACTCAACCGCGTCTGAGCACGCACTGTGGAATGGGCCACGTATAAACGCGTACTGCCATCGTTGGACTACCTTTGATGTGCAGACGAAAAACCGACATCGCCATCCCGCCGCGCCATAAGCCATCCGACACAACTGAGTCCTCTACACGCTGGCCCATCTAAGTGGGCTAGTATGATGGCCCATCGTGTAGAAGCAGCATTAAATTCTGCGTGGTACTGGCTTGGCTGGCACCCAGTAATTTCACATGCCCTTCAAACTACTAGTTACTTGCAACTATAGCTTCGAGGCAGAATATCTGGTACCCAGACCAAGACAAGACTCTAGTTGAAATCTACCACTACACCACAATCTGGTAGAGATCTGCGGGTTAATCACTTAACTCTGTTAGCGACCTTCGATCTCCATCTCAAACTGTCTAATAAGACAGTTGGTCAGCTGGTCTGCTATAATGGTTATCATGGTATTTTTATTGCCCATATCTTATTGCTGTTCTGGGTTTTCTGGCGTACATCAAGATCAAATGTATTATATGTATAAACTATTTGATCTTGCGGCTCGATCCCTTTGATCCGATAAGTTATTACGACATCTGAGGTTACGCATAAAATGAATAATAATGTGTTAGCTCATATTTTTCTATTAGAACCTACTTTGTGATAAAACTCGTCCGGGAAAGTACAAAAATCGTACCTATTTCTGCCGCCAAGCAATATTGTGGCATTGCTGTGTTCCGGTTCGAAGGGTATGGTTTCCGGGGAAATTACAGGCACATGAGACTTAGAACTACGTCTCAGGGTGGCGAGTCAGGATGGCGAGTTATACCTCTGGTATTGAAAGCGTCCATAGCGGTAACCGCTTAACCATTAGGTAAGCTGAACGCTTATTTGCCACTTTAGTTTCAATTTCAATTTATTTATTTATTTAGTGTACTTAAATAACATGATCAAAAATTTTGAACTCTGGAAAATACAATTAGTTGTATATAAAATAACCAAATCGTGGTTTTGATATGTTTGCAAAATGTTTCTATTGAATAGGATTACATAATAGACGATCGCGCGATCATAAACCTGATAAATAAAAACAGGCAAGTGCGAGCAAGACTCTCCCCTGAGGGTTCCGGGCTGTAGAAGATAGACTGCTAGATATCAGATCTTTTGTAAAAGCTATTCTACTTTTTTTTCCTACTAAATTCCACCAACCTATTTGAAGGCTAAAATATCGATATTTTTTATTTATATTTTTTTGTTTATTAGGTTTTACGCATTCCGTTCCGTTTTTTCTCTTGAAGTACGGAAGCCTAAAAAACGAAAAGTTAACACCTCTATAGCCAAAGTTGTGCCAAACAAGTTATTTTCGACCCTATTAATACATGATTGTGCTAAAACAAGTTGAGCAAGCTGTACGGTTTTTGTTTATTTGAGATAACAATCAATTAGCTGGCAACATGGTGACCTTTACGCTCATTATGTTATGGCAATTTTATGTCAGAACTCAGATGATCAAAGAAGCTGCTAGCCTGCCATGAAAATGTTAACAATTTTATAACACTTACTTCCAAAGGAGTTCTTTCACGCAGTATGGAGCCGGGCCCTGGTATTTCGTTGGGGTCTAGATAATTAGATAATTATTAAAGAATCAGTTTATCACTGTTTATTTATTTTATTTTGACTTCTTTCATAATCTATAAGTAAGTTTATCTTTGTGAAGGAGTGCAATGCAAAACAACATGGCGGGTTTAAAGAACAACTGGGTTATTAGGTACTCTCAAAGTCAAGATGCGTCAGGTGATCATTGCTAATAACTGTCATGGCGGACCTCTAGTGTTCCCGTTTTAGAAAACTTAACACTTTTCCTTTAAAACTTTGTTTGTCTACTTAAAAAGCAAAGTGTTTGTTAATGTTAATCTTATATTTTTTTCCAATCTTTCTATGGTGTTACAAAGACCTAGGCCACTGAAATTGGTCCAGTGTGCACTGATTGTTAATTTTTATAGTTTTATAAGCTGTGTTAGCTCAGTGGGATAGACCCTAACTTCCAATCCAAAGGTCGTTGGTTCGAATTTTGACCGTGCTCAGATTTTTAACAAAAAGTCACAAACAAGTATTTTTCGGTAAAACTCTAAAAACTATGCCATCGGAGAACTGCGTTTTACGCGTGCGTTTACCTAACCACCCCACTATACAAAACAATAACCATATTTTGACAGCGCCACGCTTTGTCTACAACAGAACAAGGTAATTGCACAACACAATGCCGGAGAGGTCAAAGTGAACTGCGGATGTAACATAATCAAGCGCGAATACCGTGTGTTTTTGTAACGCAAAGTCTGGAAAAGATGTGCTTTTTTAAAGCAAACCGATGTAAGTGATCGAATAAAATGTTTGCATAATCAGCAAATATTTGTTCCATACCTGGGTGTTTTATAAGTATGTTTACAAAAAAATGTGTATTCTATTAGTAACCAACCTGGTTCCCATTCCATATAAGCTTTTTTTAATTTAGTTAGAGCTAGATGGCGGTGCGTAAAAATGTCCTCAAATATTATATTATTTCTGTGTACGGCTATTTTCGTACTAGATTATAAAGATAACGAACAACCATGGTAACAACATAATTACATGTTAATTGTTATAAAATAGCTAAATATTATTATGTAAATGAAGTAGGTAAAACTGAAATATAATTTACATGATAATAGCAAAGATTATCCGCGAAATAACATTGTATTATCTCATTAATAGTTACTTTGACCTCAAACACACGTATTAACCGATTGTGTCAGCAGGTGAACTACCGTGAAACTTTTTACCAAGACGAACTCTTGCTGAGGATTACCGTAGGACTCTTCAGCAAGAGTTCGTGGGTACGGCACCGCAGTGCCAGATATTCTGCCTCCAAGCAGTAGTGTGCAAGCATTGCTGTGTTTAGGTTTGAAAGACACTGCAGCAACTTACGAGGCGAGACTAAGCAACTGCGTCTCGGGCCGACAAGCGCAGTGTAGTGCCTCGCAGAACTTTGTAACTCAAAGTTTGGGTGACACTGTAGCTGTTATGGTCAGGCGTGGCGCTTAACATCGTTCGCCTGATGTTAAGCGCCACGCCTGACCATCGTCTCGACCGTCTCGTCATTCACTTGACTGTCTCACTAACTGACCGAAACTTCGTGCAATTCAGTCACATTAATTTCCTCAACCGGTCATGAACAGTGCACGTGACAATTAAATAAATTGTGTGAGCAACTTCGTGGTATCAAGATTGAGATTCGTTTTTCAGTTTAAGGCTGCGTTTCCACCAGAGATGTACGAGGATGTGTAGCGAGGAAAGTGTTTTAAGAACCAATAGAATCACTTCATTAAATCTGTCAGAGCGAGGCTAAGTAAATGAAGCGATTCTATTGGTTCCTAACATACATCCCTCGCTACACATCCTCGCACATCTATGGTGGAAACGCAGGCTAAGATTTGGTTCGATTCCGAAGTTACGAATAAACATTTTCATATTAGTACAGCTGATACATTGGCAGATGTGAAAATTCCACTGCTCGGTCGCAGTGACGGGCGGAAACGGTTTTTTGTGATAAACTATACGATAAACGGTCACCTCTGCTTACCGGTCTACCATGAAACATAATTCCGAAGTTTCGGACCGTATTTTCGTGCTACTCGTACGAAGACACGTGATAGTGTAATAAATTTTATGAAATTTGATGAACTTCATATTTCGTTTGGTTTCGAAGTTTCGGACAGACACTTTCATGGTAGTCTAGCTGTTCACATTAAGCACTGTTCCGCGGGGTCATTATTTGGATGGGTGACCGCCAGTGGCAATTTCAACTGAGCGCTCCCGTGCATCGGAGGGCACGTTAAGCAGTTGTTAGGCCATGACAGAGGCTTTCGGGCGGCCTAGAAACTCTGTCGCCAGAGTTGGCCACTGACTCATACGAACGAACGAACCACGAACGAACGATTTAATGAACAATAAAGTATTTTCTATCTATCTGATAATGTTTTCACTTGTTCACAGATCTAGTCCACTGCACAAACGAGCCGAACGTGTCGATACCACAGCTCGCCAATTTGCTCGTCGAGCGGACGCAGAACACCAACTGGGTGGTCGTTTATAAAGCCCTTATAACAGTACACCATCTACTAGCGTATGGGAATGAGGTGGGTACGGGGTTCGACGTTTTAGAACACTATCTTATTATGCTGCTTATGGTGGCTATACACACTACGGAGATGTCTAGGCTTCTGGTCTAAGGCTTGCGCAGATAGACGGGAGCGTTGTGTGGTAATAGACCTGTGCAGTTTTTTGGACGACGTGCGGTTGAGCTGTGCAGGCAAACATGCAGGTTACCTCTCCGGTAGACCGTGGCGTGTATGGCTTGCTTTAGCGTGCGACTTGCGACATCTAGTGGTGTAGTGGTAGTGAACGCTGCTTTTCGATCGTAAGGTCGAGTTCTAAACAGTCGTGCACCAATTTTGAGGCAGGCACCGAACAGATATTAGTACTGGTGAAGTCTTATCATTTGCCTTGCAAAAAGTCATTGTTGGCTCCATAGGTAGTAGTGCAAAAAATACGTTGATAATTTAGAAGAATAAAACCGAGACAAAGTGGAATTGAGATCAAAGGTTCAAGTCGTAAATCCTGATTTATGTTTCAAAAATATTCCCCAATTCCGATTCATCAAAAGCAGTTAACTTGTGTCTCCCTGCGTGGGTGGTAAGTGGTAAGGTCGTATGTGATAGCGGTCAATCCTTTACTGACCTTCCATCTTTCACAATTCTTCCACCATAAGTCACCATCACCATGGGGCACAGATCTGGGATTTTATTAACTTTAACATCATTACTCTTACATTCTATTTTCTATTCAGTATTGCGAAAGTATTGTCAAAATAGTAAACTACCTATCTCATCATCAAAAAAAGAAGGAAATGTATCGTTTGATGTGAATATTATTGGTTGCGTTGGCTAGCGATCAAAAAACGGGGCCAATGTAATGTCATCATAATAGCACAAATCTAGACTAAACTTAATAAGTATGTTATTTTTTTTTATACAACTGAAGTGGCAACCAAGCGTACGGTCCACAAGATGGTAAGCGGTTACCGCAGCCTATGGACGCTTGCAATACCAGAAGTATCACTCGCGGGTTGCCACCTTGAGGCTAAGATCGAAAGCCTCATGTGCAGTAATTTCACCGGAAACCATACCTTTCACACCGAAACACAGCAATGCGAGCATTACTGCTTGGCGGCAGAAATAGGTATGGTGGTAGTCCTTCCCCGGACGAGCTCTATCACAGAGAACTCTACTCTTACATGTGATACAATAATAGTCAGTTTAGTTTAATGGCTTATTAGAATATGATCTCTATTCGTTGACCTGCATGGTGATAAAAGAACCAGTGACGGATTGGAAACCGTATCGAAATGACCATTCCTGTCGATAGTTAGTGGGCGTCAACCTACTTTGTATAGAAAACAGATAACTTTATACTAGCTGCTGCCCGCGACAACGCACGCATTCTCTCCTCGGATTTTAAACTCCGTGTCTTTCATCCAAATCAGTTCCGTTCGGTTTAGCCGTAAAAACAGAAAAAGTACAGTACTTCTTAGGGCGTCCGTTTTTCCTGGGCCGTTAAAATTAAGGAGTGAACAGGTTCTTTCTAGATAAGCGTACTTCATCGACCACACAATCACTTACCATCATGTGAGGTGGTGGTCAAACGCTTGTCGATTAAAAAAAATATTTTTAATATAAAGTAGGGATTATATTTTGGTAGCTTTTAAATATTGATTATTAATATAAGAGAATATGAATACTCTTTTAGAAGAACTACAGAGCTAGTAGCTAATCTATCGGTATTATATACGCCTCTTCACTTTCTGGTAGTGTGGACCAGTAATGCAAAAACGTAGCATTAATTTGTAAAAGTACATCCTCGAACCGTATGAGCTATAAGACACCTCCAGCCAGATATTTCCAGTTCCTAGTATCTGTGGAGCTTGGGAGTGATCTGTAAATGCCCCCTAAAAGCGAGAAAGGGGCAAAAAGACTGGACTGGACATCTCCGCCTTGTTAGATCCGATTTTGGTGGTTATTTTTTATTAGAAAGATAGCTTTATGTTGCTCTTATAAAAAATTGGTGATGTGAATTAGCTCGTGAAATGTAGTAAATTGCATACAAAAGTACTACAAAGGACAGAGGCACTCGGGCGGCCTAAAAACGGATTATTCCCATAAACTCTGTCACCAGTTGGCCACTGACTCATACGAACTTACTTATTTACTTACTAAAATACTCAGTAGGTATTTGTAGGATCCCCAGGGAACTTTAGAGCTCTCGTACTAACCTTCAACCCGATAGCACTATCGATTGATGCTCGGTTCGGAAACCTATGTTTGGAAAGCTATTTAGAGTTTTTTTTTTTTTAATACAACTAAACTGGCAACCAAGCGTACGGCCCACAAGATGGTAAGCGGTTACCGCAGCCTATGGACGCTTGCAATACCAGAGGTATCACTCACGGGTTGCCACCCTGAGACGTAGATCGAAAGTCTCATGTGTCTGTAATTTCACCGGAAACATGCAAACATTACTACTTGGCGGCAGAAATAGGTATGGTGGTAGTCCTTCCCCGGACGAGCTCTATCACAAAGAACTCTACTACTCTTAGTTTCAAGCGAGAGAAGCTATTGTAAATTGTAAATTACGTTTCGCGGTCAAATTAGCCGATGGCAAAACTAGCGGAGGCCTGTCTACATTATCTAACTAGTATTATAAAAAGAGAAGATTTGTATTTTTGTTTGTTTTGTTACAAATAAACTCACCATTAGAACGCTACATTATCCTTGAGTAACATAGGCTATATTTATTACTAACGACCTGCCCCGGCTTTGCACGAATGCTGTTTGATTAGACCCGTGCGAAGTTGGGGCAGATTGGCTAGTATTCTATACCCAATAGTCAATTTAAGAGATTCTGGCTTTGAAAGAGACCTAAGAGTAAGCGAAAAGTCCAGATAGAAGTTGTTTAGAAAAGTACGCACACCCTAGATCATACAAACTTATAATCAACTAGCATAACAACACGCCCCGGATTCGCACGATACGTATAACATTATGTTTGAAACACTCAAACCGATGCGTAGTTTAAAAGATCTAAGCGTACTATATATTACGTCGGTCGTAAGTTCGAATCAGGTCGTGCACAAATGGATATTACGCTACGAAAAATGTATGTTCGCAATGCCAGTGCTCTCATACGATGAAGGAAAACATCGTGAGGAAACCGGCATGTCCAAGAACAAAAAATTGCCATCGAAATCGAAAGACATGTGCCATCCACCAATCTTCATTGGGTTCGCGTGGTGGATTAAAACCCAATCACTCTCGCTTGAGAGTAGGCCAGTGTTCCAACAGTGGGAACATTAGTAGGCTGTCATGATGAAGCGTACTATAGAGGGACAGACACACAGGAAGTGACTTTGTTTTACTATGTAGAGATAAATTTAAAAATCTCCACAGCACACTCAGCGCACGTTGTATAGCGTCAGTTATCAATAGAGGACACGCGGGTCAAATTGCGATCTTGACCGTCGGTCAATCACCTAATTGGGCTTCGTACTCCGTACTACTATTGTTACGTTACGAACTACGTAGACTCCACACCCACAGCACATACTGTATCCTTAGAATAACAACGGAGAAACGGTCGTCGCGCACGCAAATTGTGATCATTTTTAGTGAGACTAACCAATTCAGGTCTGTGTATATAATAAACAATTTGTTTATATGTTCGAAGGTTTAACAATAAATAATATTTTTGAACCTACCTTCAACTTGAAATAATGAATTTCGACCGACCCTTGAAAGACTAAAGAAGTAGAGAACAATACAATGACACTGCAACTAGCTTGACAGTGTATTACTCTGTGACAGTGACGCCCGACTTATCTTCTTGTCACTCTTTAAGATAAGATGAACAAGATTGATAAGATTTGTATAGTTTTGTTAGTTATTTTGGCAACGTCTTCAGTTTTGTGAAATGAACGATAATTTTATGAATGTTTGAAAATATACTCAACGTTGAAATCATAAAAATAAGCACAAAATGCAATGTAAAACATTCTTATCGCAATGTAATTTTAAGCCTGTTGCTATCGCGATGTGTTCCTAGCATATATAATTTACAATAGGTAGTATTTCGATGGTAACTTAATATGCAAAAAATATATAATTGTCCAATACATTATGTTTAAAAGCATTCCTCTATCTGGGTTAGATTTTGAGGATGAAATTATTGGTGGCCATTTTTACACAGCGGTATCTAGACCCTAACTAAGCAAAGCTTGCACTATGAGAGTCAGATAATTAATAGAATACACATTTTTTTTTGTTAATTTATAAATAATACATAGATACATCATCATCATCATTAAGAGTAGTAGAGTTCTCTGTGATAGAGCTCGTCCGGGCAAGGACTACCACCATACGTACGGCCCACAAGATGGTAAGCGGTTACCGCAGCCTATGGACTCTTGCAATAACAGAGGTATCACTCGCGGGTTGCCTTGAGGCTAAAATCGAAAGCCTCATGTGCCAGTAATTTCACCGGAAACCATACCCTTCACACCGTAACACAGCAATGCAGGCATTACTGCTTGGCGGCAGAAATAGGTATGGTGGTAGTCCTTCCCCGGACGAGCTCTATCACAGAGAACTCTACTACATTTAGAATTAACAAATATTTTATTAATATTCTTTCAAAATTAAGTAAATTAAATATTGTTTTTGTGCTTAATAAATTTAATTAGAACTCTTGTAAGACGATTGTCGTACGCGATCAAACTATCCCACAGGATCGTTCGAAAGCTGATGAAAGTAATATTTAACTCCCAACGACCACGTCGCCGTCTATCGTTAACAGCAGGCGATATCGTATCGCTGAATATGAAAACACTCAAACCCTTTTCAATCATCCTTCTTTCCAGTCCCGGGTTCTAACTTATGTATATTTCTCATTTCAGAGGTTCACACAATACCTAGCTTCGAGTAATTCCACGTTCCAACTAAGTAATTTTCTGGATAAAAGTGGGGTCCAAGGTATGTATCTTCATATTTTTTCACTTATAGTTCGATTGTTTAAGTATTTTACTTTTAGTTTATAAATATTGGTTGGCTGCGTAATGCAACAACCTCGTAACTGAGAAAATTGGGAAAAAAATTTAAGAAGATGTAATTTAAATCTACTGTGCAAAGTAGGTTAGAGGAAAAATTGTGTCGAACAAAACTATTTTGATACGAATGAAGTATAATTTTTGCGCCGCTAAGCGATAATAAACTATAGCATTAAGTAAATTGAAAGAACTTCGTTGCTGCAAGCACAGAGGAAAAGTGAAATGCAGTAGTGCATATCAACTTCCGAAGTAGGTACGAACTTGTTTTGCGGATGTGGAACTATCAGTTGGTATGTTATCATTACGAGCATGGATGCGTCGATAAGATGTGTTGTTATAAATATTGTTCGATAAAATAACAGTTACATGGTGTTACTACATGAGCCCACTTTTCTGGATACTAGTATATAGTAACACCATGGCTGCCTGAGGATGGAAGGCGACGTAGGGGTCGGCCTCGAAAGCGCTGGCGTGATGACCTTGACGTTTTTGATGTAGACTGGTGGGATATTGCCAAGGACAGAGATAGATGGAAGGAATTAGGGGAAACCTTTGCTCAGCAGTGGGACACAATAGGTTGAAAAAAAAAAAAAAAAAAACAATATATGTTATCGAATACAGTTAAAATCCTAATCGATCCATTGTTACAACTTAGTTTAATAATATATCGGAATAATGAATGGCTACATTTAAAATGTAAATCTATATTCGTCATTTCGTCAACTCTATAGTAAACTTTAACAATCCCTTTAATAAACTGTTATTATGCACAGAATTAATATTTTAACATTGACTTTGGAATTACCTTGTGCAATGTAGTAAGTGTGTAAATGTAGTTACAATTACACATAATTGCTATTTTCCCCATAGAAACAGCTATATTGAAGCCATTTTTATGTCTATTAGAGTGCAAACATGCTGTTTGACCTAGTGATTTTAAATTTACAGACTCGTAAATGCAATATCATCAATCATTGTATAGTTCTCTCGGCGGATTTAGGCTTCCGTGAAGTTAGCCGTTTCGATGCGCAATGGAGCCTTTTCTAACTAAACTGTCTTTGCGCATCACAAACGGCTAACTTCACGGAAGCCTAGATCCGCCGAGAGAACTATACAAATGTTTTGTTTATTTCTAATTTCAATGGGTTTTTTAATTAATTTGTTTGCATAAATATGTGACGTTGAAGTGACGTCAATACGTGCGTCGTAGAATACTTATTTATAAAAACCTACGTCACATAAATAAGAAATACAACGCGCGTATTCATTTCGCATAAAGTAGATGTACGTATTCTATTTGAATATAATTATAACACCACACTGGTTGCCGGTCTTTGTGCGGCGAAGTGTAATATCGTACTTTGCTATAGGCATTCCATCTAACAAAACAGTGTTACGCACTAACAATTGAGCTACTGAGGTTAACTTAACTAATATCAACATACCTCGCTTATTGGTGCTATTGTTCCAATGCCAAGTAATCTTGGCGCATGTTCTTGTATGAACCGGGAAACAAGGGTTTCCATCTTGTAGGTTTTTGTTATTAACTTCGTTATTCAAATAAAGTATGGTTTAATAATTTTTGTTTTAACCAAAATTCTTCTGGATATCCGCAAAGTAATAATATGTAGAATTTAGAAAATATACCTGTGCATTCATTGATTTACAAAATGACTCAGCTAACGGTCTGTCCAGTGCTCATTATAATTGCAATACCTGACCTAACACAACTAGTAGGTAATTGAGTTTTTTAAACGTAGGTAGTCTTGTTCTTGTCACTTCCTGATGACTTCACTTCACCGGCAAATAAATGTGCCCGTGGAACACCTAGGTGAACTAGCAAAGTGGACCACGGGTAAGGACCGATATCGTAGTACCTGTTGTAGAGAAACGAAGCCTAGCACAATAGTTTAGAAAAAAAAAACTAGAATATTATAATGAATAAAGTAACTGACAGTATATGAAGTAAAATAAAGAACTGGTGAAAATCCGCTGTCGGCCTAGGTATATTCTAAACTTAGCAACTGCGAATTTTTACATTTTGCACAGGTCCTAAAAACATTAGTCTTATTGCAATAAAGCTTGGCACGTTTATTATAATATAGCTACTTTATTCATATAATGCGTCGATGCATGGTGTTACGAGTTATTGACCGTTGACCTCGCGGTTCGTCGACTCGAACGCCCTCGTTGCTTTAATTTTTTGTCATAATAGTTTTATGTATTTTATGCCACGTAACGATTGACAAGAGACAACCCATACGTAGATTCGCCAGTCAAAAAGCATTTGCGAGGTTTTCAAATTTAGGCACACCACTGACCTGCCCCCATACCATGAACTCTTAGAGCGATTCAAATTAGGACCTAAACTGAATTGTCAAAAAATGTTGTACCATGAAATTAATAATTATTGAAGTCATGGTACAAAATTTATTGACGACTCGCCTTGAACTAAGATCTCGCTGTGTCCTAATCTCATACTTGACTAATAAAACGATGAAGGGAATATCGCGCAAAGAAATTAGTAATTACTTTGAAAAAAAAAAACTAGTCATGGTATTTCTTTAAAAACCATATAACTTGAACTCCCATGTTATGGTTTAAATTTGAAACTCGAACATTGGAGCTTCCAATAATTATCATATATTATTTTTCCAAGTTTTACATTTTTCGGTATATCGAAGAATAAATATACGAAAGATAAATTTTTTTTTTGTATAAATGTATAAATATAGCCTATATAAATATGTATTTTAAGTACTGGCTTCACTTTAGTTTTTTACTTCCATTTGAAACCCCATCATACGAACCCTTGGCCGATACGATTTAATTCATACTTACCAGCAAATTCACGAAAAATACATCTGTAGTAGAGAGCACCGGTGGTCTAGTGGTAGTGACCCCGCCTTCCGATCCTAAGGTCGTGGGTTCAAACCCGGTCGTGCACCAATGGATTTTTCTGTTCGAAAAATTTATGTGCGCAATGCCAGTGCTCTCATACGGTGAAGGAAAACATCGTGAGGAAACCGGCATGTCCAAGAACTAAAAACTCGAAAGACATGTGCCATCCGCCAATCCGCATTGGGTCCGCGTGGTGGATTAAGACCCAATCACTCTCGCCTGAGAGTAGGCCAGTGTCCCAGCAGTGGGAACATTAGAAGGCTGTCATGATGATGACATCTGTAGTTCTACCAAATATCATGTTGGTCGGACCAACGACCGTAAGTTATGTTATTGAATTATGCTCGAACAAACATATAAAGCTAAATATTTTTTTGCAATATAAAGTGAATCGACTAATTTATGATAATGGAAGCGATTAATGATTGTTGATGAATCAACTGTTATATTCAAGCTACAAAAAGCTAATTTCGACTTTCGCTCTATTAATAATCATAAATAATTAAAGGCATTCTTTCATTTCATTTCTTTCATAAATATGAAAGAAGGTTAGGATTTTAGGATGCAAAAGGAGACTAGGCAATTTGGACAATCCACATCGCTCGTAGTCTATTAACTGTGGTTCTATACTATTTAATATAATGTTATGAAGTATTATAACAACGTTTTATATCGACTGAGTCAAAATACTCGTTGAGTTCCATATCTGCATTACAAAGTAAACTTTATTTCTAATAAAGTCTATCACTGCATGAAATGCTATTTTGCAGCAATAAAACTACTCACGTTATCAAAACAATAACTGTTTATGCGGCGTTACATTAATTATTTGCTGATAAAGGGCCATTGATATCCCGACCTCCATTAATATGTAATTTAATAAATTTTCATACAAATTTTTATTTATTTTTAATATAAATAAGTTTGGACTAATCTGTGTATATTATATTCGATGTTTGTTCATCAAATAGTATTATCGTTTATTGTGTTAGCGATACAGCTGGCCATATGGTAAAATTAGGATTAGAAATTACAAAAAACGTAATTTGGGAGAATTTATTCAACCGAAAACAAATGTATGCATGCCTTGCATTGAGAATGAATTTGTAAATAAACAGTATCTTGTCTACATGAATATTATATACAATGCATGATATTATTAGCACATATCCGATGAATATCACAAAATATTACATCCACCACACGAAGAAGTCCTTGAGTAGGTACAAAGAAATTCTAGTGACAGCCTGGCAGGAATACTGGCTAAGCTGACCACGTGCTGTCGTGTTTATTGGTTTTAGTCTCGGAATTAAGCTTTTTTTTTATACATCTGAAGTGGCAACCAAGCGTACGGCCCGCAAGATGGTAAGCGGTTACCGCAGCCTATAGACGCTTGCAATACCAGAGGTATCCCTCGCGGGTTGCCACCTTGAGGCTAAGATCGAAAGCCTCATGTGCCAGTAATTTCACCGGAAACCATACCCTTCACACCGGAACACAGCAATGCGAGCATTACTGCTTGGCGGCAGAAATAGGTATGGTGGTAGTTCTTCCCCGGACGAGCTCTATCACAAAAAAACTCTACTTCTCTTTTAAATGCTTAACCAACCACACAAAGGAGAAACCTGGAGGTTAACTATGCCGTTGCAGTCCTACACCTTAGCAATAAGAGTTCATGGTAGGGCTACTGGTTGATTCATATGCAATAGTTAGATAACATACAAGATATTATTAAAGCTAGTAACAGAAACTTGATGATTTCGAGTATTTTTTCTACGCTAAAACGTTTCTGGTATCTCACAATATTTGCAACCACCAAATAGTCAATTATCAATGTTTGTGTTCCAAATAAACAAACACTGCTGACACAGCTCCGCAAATAGTATTCATCATTTCTGAAACTTTACTGATACCCTTTATTTCTTTCGCTTACTGAAAGGCGCGGCCGGTGCCCGGATTGGTGAGTAACAAAACAAAATGGCGGCTTGTGTTAGATGTTTGTCCGTCTCCACATTTTGCGTGTGCACGCTTGGAACTTTTTGTTGCAATCTGTTGTCTCACTCGCACGTGAATGTTGCTTTATCTTCGTTCTTTTTGTGTTGTTTTTTTTTTTAGGCATGTATGTGTTTGCTGTTTCCTGTCTTGGATACGGTATTACGAGGAAACAAGCAACTGATGAGTTGGGTTAGAATTACAACCTCAGCTGTTTTTCATTGATATACTCATTTTATCTCTTTCACTCTTACTACTTCTACCTATATAATCTGTAGTTTTGAGATATAACACTTTGCCTCATTCGCGCACATACTTTGACAATTTATATTAGTATCATTAGATAAAAGAAGTAAAATTACTGTAACAAATTACTTTTTTAAGTCATACAAATTCAATCACAAATAAATTAATGTTGGTGCTATAGAAAAATAATACATTGTATACAATTTATTGCAAATAATAAAGTGAACAATTGACCCGTCAGTTAACCTTGTTATTGAAAGCAAAGTAGTAGTTATTTTCACCTCAGCACAATGCACCTATTGAATGCCAACACTGTAACAAACTTATACACTATTTGCTACTGCCTTGGTTACACGTAGATTTTTAAAACTGCTAGTTCGTAAAGCACTTGTAAACATGCTGTGGTGTGTGCACTCGCAGCGCGTAGTTTGACACACTACTAACTACACAGCAAATGCAATGAAGCTAGCGTGTAATACGTGTAAATTACGTGCTAGCTTTCCATTCACTGTGAACCTTGTGCATTGCTTGCAATGTATGAAGATCACGTTTTAAGCTCAAATGGATCACGTAATGTGTGAGGTTGTGTGAGGTATGTAAAATACACTGCACGACATATAATGCACGGTTGTAGAGATTTTGTTTCTGTTTTGTTGTGGTCGCGGGCCCGCGACATATCTGCCGCGGGTGTTTTTTGTTGTATTTGTACTGCCGTCAAGGATGACAACACACTGAACGCGGGCGCGGGTCGGGTGCGCGCGCGGCAGCCGCTCCCGCCTTCAGTGTGTTGTCGTCTTTGTCGTCCATACAAATTAAAACAAAAAACACCCGCTACGGATCTGACCCGACCCGCGCCCGCCCGCTGTGTGTGTTATCATCAATAATGTTATCATACATCGTTAAGTTTCGTAGAATATATTTTAAAATCATCTCTTTTGAGACCTGCAATCCCAAGTTGGTTCATCAGAGTTACTGACCGCAAGCAATTCCGCTCTATTTCATCATAAGTTCGTATGATTCAGTAGCTCTGATGACAAAGTTAAAAGGGTGCCTAAAGTCCCCGTCATGGCCTCTTAAACTACAAAGACATTGGCAATCGGAGCTAAAAGAATGGCGCCATACTACCATGTATTTAAACTGCTACTCTGTTTGGCGACATCGCTCTCGCCCCCGCTTCTCGCTGTCTCTAAGGATACTACCTAACACTATCATTTTAAATTTGCACAGAAAACGTGATATTTACCATGATTTGTTAGTTTTATTGATTCCCGATATATCAGTTCTCCCGTGATCATGGTGCAAACGCACAAATCATGGTAAATATTACGTTTTTTGTGCAAATTTAAAATGATAAAGTAAGGCAGTATCCTCAAAGACGCCAATCAAAATAGTAGTTTAAATACATGTTTTGTTTTCGCTCCGATTGCCAATGTCATCCTAGTTATAGAGGCCATGACGGGTACTTTGGGTACCTTTTTAACTTTGTTGAAAATTAAAAATGATAGTGTTATACAGTATTCTCAATAGATAAACTATGTTAACCAATATTAAAAAAAATATTGATTTATCTCAAATTTTCCATAGTTCATGTATTTGGATGTGTTCACGTGTTTTCTCCTTACATGTCCAGGATATGACATGTCACCGTTCATCCGCCGCTACGCCAAGTACCTCAATGAGAAGGCGCTTTCGTACAGGACTGTGGCCTTCGACTTCTGCAAGGTTAAGCGGGGGTAAGCATTCAGTTTTTTTTCTGTACATAAATATATGTGCGTAATGCCAGTGCTCTCTTATGATAAAGGAAAACATCGTGAGGAAACCGGCATGTCCAAAAGCTACAAATTCGAAGGACATGTGCCATCCACCAATCCGCATTGGGTCCACATTACAAGGCAGTCATGATGAAGCATTCAGTGAAATTGAAACTAAAAATAGTTTTATTGTATAACTAGTGGCTCGTCCAGCTTCGCACGGATGCACATATAATATAGCCTATGTTACTTAGGGATAATGTAGCATCAATGGTAAAGGATTTTTTTTAAATCAGACCAGTAGTTTTTGAGTGTACTCGATACTAACAAAAATACAAATTTTTCTCGTTGTTCTTTAACCTGACGCCACCCAAATCAACTGCATTATTATGTATGAAAGCCTAAATAGAGTAGTAGAGTTCTTGTGATAGAGCTCGTCCGGGGAAAGACTACCACCATACGTATTTCTGCCGCCAAGCAGTAATGCTCGCATTGCTGTGTTCCGGTGAAATTACAGGCACTTATCTTGTATGAGTCAGTGACCAACTCTGGTGACGGAATTAATAGGCCGCCCGAAGGCCTCCGTCATGGCCTATCAACTCCGAAAAAGCCGGGATCGACCGCTTAACGTGCCTTGATGATGAATTGTGTTGTTACAGCAAAGAAGAAGGCTCCCTGCGGATGATGAACGCGGAGAAACTCCTCAAAACCCTACCAGTGCTGCAGGCTCAGCTGGATTCCTTGTTGGAGTTCGACTGCACTTCCAATGATCTCACTAATGGAGTCATCAACATGTGCTTCATGCTTCTCTTCAGGGATCTGATCAGGTACCTTCTAGATTTTTCTATGACCCCGCGGAACAGTGCTTAACTTCGTTGATCTGTTAAGAACAACTTAGCCAGCTACGTCACGAGCGCTCCTTTTAATTTATAGGGCTCTTATGGGCCTTAAATATTCATTTGAACGAATCAATTCAATTATAATTGACGCATAATAGTACATTATGGTACTAGTGTGTAACATTGGTGATTACCGCTGAGGCGCCATTGATTGTCTTAAGATAGTCGAGGACGGTAATCATCAATACACACGTGTATCATACGACGTTTTTCAACACACTTGTGAATAAAATAACAAAAAAAACTCATAATAAAATAAAATAAAAAACTATAACTCACTAGTGAGTTATAGCAAAGAAAAAGTCATAGTTTGATTATGGGTGTCATTCTGTGCCTAATTGCGATGACCATAGAGCCACTTTATAAGCAAGTAAAAATTTTATAATCTATGTACTCGACGGGGTTTTTATCATGAAATGTAAAAAAAATTAGTAGAATTTTTTTAACTAACCGACTTTAAAAAAGGAGGAGGTTAACAGGTCGGCTGTGTGTGTGTTTTTTTTTGTATGTTTGTTACGCTATTTCTCCGCCAATTATGAAATTGATTTTATTGATTCGTTTTATGTTTTATAGGTTATAATACTTAAGTAAGTTCGTATGAGTCAGTGGCCAACATTGACGACAGAGTTTTTATTCTGCCCGAAGGCCTCTATCATGTCCTAACAACAGAGAGGTCCCATATAAATATTATCGAAATTTGTTTAGTAGATACTTAATATATAAATAACGTGTCAATAACTACCTACCTCTCGCGTATCACCACAATTCGAAACATTTTTTAGTTGATCATCATCATCATATCAGCCGATAGACGTTCACTGCTGGCCATAGGCCTTTTTTTTTTTATACAACCAAGCGTACGGCCCACAAGATGGTAAGCGGTTACCGCAGCCTATGGACGCTTGCAATACCAGAGGTATCTCTTGCGGGTTGCCACCTTGAGGCTAAGATCGAAAGCCTCATGTGCCAGTAATTTCACCGGAAACCATACCCTTCACACCGGAACACAGCAATGCGAGCATTACTGCTTTGCGGCAGAAATAGGTATGGTGGTAGTCCTTCCCCGGACGAGCTCTATCACAGAGAACTCTACTACTCTTAAAAGCCTACCTAGCCTAACTCTTAGCCTCCCCCAAAGAGCGCCATGACGACCGATTTTGAGCCTTCACTATCCACCGACTTCCTGCGAATGCTTTAATATCATCGGTCCACACACACACACACACACACACACACTGTTTAACAACATTATGAAAATTATGAGTTTTGTTTGGTTTATTTTGTTGTTGATTAATTATTTTTAATTTGATAGATACTTATTATTGTTATTATTTTTTTATATAATTTTTGCTCTCCCTGTTACTGTGTCATCTCTTCAGTTATACGGTTATCTGTAATTGTAATCCCGCTTCCCGCGATTCAGGCTCAGCCTTGTGCGGGAACCAATGGTAACCTAATTCCATGTTATTGCGTCAGTTAATAAATATTTTTGTATTGGTATTTGGTCCATCGAGTGGGGGGCCGTCCTACACTTCGTTTTTCCAGTTCGTTGTCGCCACTCGAGTTATATTTAGTTATGTTTAGAGTTGGTGCACTGGTGGTCTAGTGGTAGTGACCCCGCCTTCCAATCCTAAGGTCGTGGGTTCAAACCCGGTCGTGCACCTATGGATTTTTCTGTTTCGAAAAATGTATGTGCGCAATGCCAGTGCTCTCATACGGTGAAGGAAAACATCGTGAGGAAACCGGCATGTCCAAGAACTAAAAATTCGAAAGACATGTGCCATCCACCAATCCGTATTGGGTCCGCGTGGTGGATTAAGACCTAATCACTCCTGAGAGTAGGCCAGTGTCCCAACAGTGGGAACATTAGAAGGCTGTCATGATGATGATGTTTAGAGTTATAGTAGGGTGAACATTTAAAAAAAAAAAAAAAAATTTTTCAGATTATTCGCGTGTTACAACGACGGTATAATCAACCTACTCGAGAAGTACTTCGACATGAACAAGAAGAACTGCCGCGACGCTCTCGACCTCTATAAGAAGTTCCTCATCAGAATGGATAGGGTCGGAGAGTTCTTGAAGGTAAGCGCCCGCCAGCTACAATCATATAAAGGAATTGGCGCAAAACCTAGCTTTAAGTTGCGCTTCAAAGTGATCCTTTGAAACGTTTGGATGGGTGACTGCCAGTGGCAATTCCAACTGAGCGCTCCCGTGCTTCGGAGGGCACGTTAAGCAGTCGGTCCTGTCTTCTTCAAAGTTGCTAGGCCATTACAGAGGCCTTCGGGCGGCTTAGAAATTCTGTCACCAGAGTTGGCCACTGACTCATACGAACGAACGAACGAAAGTGATCCATAAGATTTTTAATTTGAAAATTGGTAAATAATATAAATAAATAAATAAATAAATAAAGCCCCAAGGTAAGCTGCTGTTAAACAGAGCTGTGTTATGGGTACTAGATGACTAATATATATTTAATACAATACAATACATAAATAGAATTTTTTTATTGTGTACAGAAAATACCCAGAACACCCGGTACAAACATTTGTCCCGAGGCGGGAATCGAACCCGCAACCTCTGCGTCGCAGGCGGACCTAATAAAGATAAAGATAAGTTTATTTGTTTAAATCATCTTAGTTTTATATCCGCAGGTGGCAGAGAACGTTGGTATTGATAAAGGCGACATTCCAGACCTGACTAAGGCGCCTAGCTCTCTGCTCGACGCGTTGGAAGGGCACCTAGCTTCGTTGGAAGGCAAGAAGGGCTCGGCGGCTAACACTCCTACTCAGACGGCGAGGTAATTTATCAGGCGTACAAGTGGCTACCTACTGGTCAAAGAGTATATAAATTGAGTTATTGACACGATAAGAAGAAGAAGAAGACGTTAAGCAGTCGGTCCCGGCTTTTCAAAGTTGTTAGGCCATGACAGAGGGCTTCGGGCGGCCTAGAAACTCTGTCACCAGAGTTGGCCACTGACCCATACGAATGAACGAGCAAAAGACAAGACGGTCAAGTCGCTCGCCTAATATTGAACGCCACTCCTGACCATAACAGTTGCAGTGCCAATGTTCAAGTTTTAAAGTTTTGCGTGGCACAGCACTGCGCTCATCCCACCCCGAGATGTTGTTGTCTCTGTCGCTTAGTTATTTCACTTGCGTTATACCTAAACACAGTAATGCTTGCACACATGCTTGGAGGTAGAAGACGCACTCTTGCTCAAGAGTCAGGCCAGGCTGGTCGCGCACCGCAAGGTTTCAGTGGAACTTCCTCCAGCGAACACTTTGGCTGAGGTTTCCTCTGGAGACTACACATGAGGTTCTTCAAAAAGGGCGTTTTTAAATTTTTAAAGGGTCTTCAAAGCGCGAGTGATGTCTCTGGTATTGCAAGCGTTCATAGGCTACGGTAATCGCTTAACATCAGGTGGGCCGTATGTTTGTTTACCACCTTGGTGGTATAAAAAAAAGGCCTACCACCAGGTAATTAGGTGCTAATCATTCACACATCGCCATTTACCTACTTTTAAGACGTTTCAAAATGATCCTTGTGATTTTATTGAAATAAATCATTTTTTACTTTGACTTTGACTTTGACATCTAGCTTCACACAAAGCAAAGCTTGTGATCCGGAACCAGTGATTCTACCTCAGGTTATTGATTTACTAAGACGCTGTAGTGACCTAGGTCCTAGACCTAACTAAGGCGCCAAGCTCTTTGCTCGATGCGTTGGAAAGGCACCTAGCTTCGTTGGAAGGCAAGAAGGGCGCGGCTAACACCCTTACTTAGACGGCGAGGTAATTTATATTTAACTAGCGCCCTGTCCCGGCTTCGCACAGGTGCTATAACTTTTATCTTGAATTACTCTATCTATTGATGAAAACCGCATTAAAATCCGTTGCGTTGTTTTAAAGATCTAAGCGTATATACCGTAGGACTTTGTTTTATACATGTAAATATTTATCTGTATTTACCACAGAAATCGGAATAAGTACTAGAAGTCACATAACCGCGTGACCTTGTCGCCGCACAGGTGACTAATGAGCCATCAGCGCGCGAGTAATTTATTAGTAGTGTACGAGACGCGGGCGTGAAAGAACCAATAAAAATGGTGTGTTGCAGCATTTCTAATTGCAGAAACTCTTCCACAACTTGTAGTTATACCAATAAGAGGATTACATTTAAACAGTAAGTCATTTCTTTAATTATTATTGCTGTTTTTAATGAAATAGACGGAGAGAAATGATTTTCTATGAGAAACATAGTTGTTTCCTTTTATCGTCGTTTTGCATACCATTGCTGTATTAGTTCTTCAACATCCGGAGCGATACAAGCGCACGTAGCAATGTACTCGTAATATGAAGCTTACGATATCGCCATGCTCGCAAATCTTACATGGTACGGCCGCAGGTGGTCGTCGTAAGCTAAGGATGCGACTGCACGGCTTTGCTTCGATAACAATTATCGATAAAATCATGATAAAACCAATAAGAACACAATTGTTTTACTAGACATAATTATACTTTTTGCACAGACAAATACACAGTAAAATAATAACTAATACTTTGTTGCTAGTTTCTGTGTTGTCTACTACTAATAATTTACAAAAGTTAATGTTTTTATTTTTTGTTTTAGTTTCCCTCAAGATCCCGATATAAAGGATAAGTGAATAAATAAGCTAAAAGTAAAATAAATATTACATACTTCAATCCAATCGGATCTCGTGCACCCCGCATGTTGAAATTTCGATAATATCGACAACTTTTAAATTTTGTCATGCACTAGCGTATATGTAATAAATTGCTTATGTCAATGTATGTGTAATTCACAAACAAGCGTTTGTGCATGTGTAAGAACCAATCACGGCTCATGATTTTTTGTATGGCGCTGTATAAATGTGCGTGGCTCTGCGTTTGAATATATGCGTATGTAGTAGTGACGGCAAAGGTGGGAGAAACGTTTTGTAAGGAATCAGCGTCTCATAACATTTCTAGTGCCTCATTATTTACATTTCTGTGGTATTGACGACCAATGTGGCGCGGCGGGCTAAGGTCTGCCTGCGACGCAGGAGGTTGCGAGTTCGATTCCCGCCTTAGGAAAAATGTTTTTTCATCTCTAGGGTGTTCTGGGTGTTTTCTAAGTTGTTGTTGTCAGCCTGCACTGCCCCACTGCTGGGCAAAGGCCTCCCTTTGAGTTTTCCAGACTTTGCGGTCTAACGCTAATACCTTCCACTGTTTTCTAAGTATAATAAAAAAAAAACTATCTATGTATTGTATTAAGTATAAATCAGTCATCTAGAACCCATAATACAAGCTCTGCTTAACTTGAGGCTAGATGATGTTGTGTGGATTGTCCAGCATTATTTATTTATATATTTATTTATTTTTTTCCAGTGCTCAAAAGAACGTGGCGAGCGTGATGGGTGCCCTTTCATCAACATCGTCATCATTCGGCAACGTGGCGTCTTCGTCTCGACTGGACAAAGCGAGCAATGGTGCCCTTCTTATTGATGATTCGTTAAAACAACAAGTGTTGGCTGAGGAAGAAGCAGCCATGAACCAATACAAGGTAAAATTGACTGTATTGTAAGGTACTAGAGTTGATAATACCCCATTGTTACAAACTAAGTATAGATTTAATAGCAAGTGCATAGAGTTCATAGTCATTTAACAACGTAGGTTTATCCTCGATGTAAAAGTTAAAGCTGCCTTGAATCAATACAAATTAATATGTACTGTATTGTAAGGTACTAGAGTTGATAATACCCCCATTGCACAGTAATGACGAAGTATAGATCTTAAAGCGTGTGCTTAGAGTTTATTATTGTTTAGTGGAATTATCCTCTCATACAATTTTAAGAGTCATGCCATAAACTATTGTAAGGTACTAGAGTTGATAATACCCCCAAACTATCTATAGATCATAATAGCAAGTGCATAGTCTCAAATGAATAAACAAATGTGTAATTTATAGAATAGAGTCTATTATCGTTTGGCAATGTAGATTTAATTTTCCGATCAACCAAATCAAGATGTTTATCAAGTACCTAGATAAGATTAAAAATGTCCGCCAATATTTATTTATTTAATAGAGACAGTATTGGTGGTCTAGTGGTATTGACTTAGTTTTCCAATTCTAAGGTCATGGGTTCGAAACCGGTCGTGCTCGTGCACCAATAGATTTTCAAATCGTAAATATTTTGTCCGCGATGCCGGTGCTATCAAAAGGTGAAGGAAAACATCTAAAACTCAAAATTTGAAAGACCACCAAACTGTGTCTAGGCATTTAGTCTGCGTAGTGGCTTATAATGGCCAGAGTTGGCCACTGACTCATACGAACTTACTTACTTAGTGGCTTATAATCCAATCACTCTCGTGTGAGAATAGGCCAGTAGGTACATAAGAACGCTGTCATAATGATGATTGTAACATTAAACACAGGTGCATTTATTGCAAGGAGCAGAGTGGATCGGCAAAGAGGAATACTCGGAGATCATTGTAAGGCTATGGGCTGGTCTTGTTTGTGTGATACCATCGCTTAGGGATTATGATACCATCACTTAAGGATTATGATACCATCGCTTAGGGATTATGATACCATCGCTTAAGGATTATGATAACATCACTTAAGGATTATGATACCATCGCTTAGGGATTATGATACCATCGCTTAAGGATTATGATACCATCGCTTAAAGATTATGATACCATCGCTTAGGGATTATGATACCATCGCTTAGGGATTATGATACCATCGCTTAGGGATTATGATACCATCGCTTAGGGATTATGATACCATCGCTTAGGGATTATGATACCATCGCTTTAGGGATTCCGGTTGGGTTGGTTTCGCTGGCTCATTGTGTGTTCTATGATGTATCACTGTGTACTTTTAAGTCCGCATTGCCCGAATGCTCAAACGCTATTTAAATATTTAAGATCATATTAGCTGTTTAAGAGGTCGTCGTATGGAGATATGTCAAAAACGTCATCAATTAAGCTCTAATTAGGTTAGTAGCTTTTCAGTGTTCGGGCGTAAGTAAATATTTTATTGTGTGATGTTAATCAAAACATTTCGTATCGTCTTATTTGTATATAAACCACGAAAACTGTCACGATAATCGCTTTTGTCCACAAAAATAGACTGTATGGTTCGCCCGCGATTTTTACTAAAATGATCTTTACTTTTTACAGAATAAGGTGCAATCTCCGACGAATGCGGCCAACAATCCGTTCCTATCGTCGGCGCCGACCAACAACCAACAGTCTATAGTGGACTTGTTCGGTCCGACTCCGACGGACAACGGTGCGAGCGCGACCAAAGCGTCGGACGATTTGCTCTCGCTCGGCAATCCCTTCGCTGATATGTTTGGTGGTGAGTGGCCTTTAGAATTAGTGGATTTAGCACGAATCTTCTATCGTATGGCAAGTTAAGGCTGGCAATGTCTGAGAGATTTTTTACATTTTTTTTTTCTTTAGCAAGTGTAATTAAGCATAGTGTATCTTTAACTGTTTGCCAAGTATTGACTGTGATTGTCATTCTTATACAATACAGATACAAATGTTTTATTGCGTTTCCAAAAGATAGTTTACAATGTTAACAGTGATAAAATCTCCTTTTAGTAATAAACAAGTACTTGTCATAGGAGATTTTGCTCTTGCTTAGGTCTATTACAGATTTAATGTAGACAGTGATGTAACTAATAAAACATTAAAGAAAGAGAGTTATCAAATTGAACACTTTGCACTGACAAGTCATCACTCTACACGCTCCCAAGTGTTTGATAAAAAAAGCTAACGATTTGAAGAAGGTATTATTTCTAACTATGTTGGTTGTCGGAGCGTAGGATGGCTTTATGCGAGGAAATGTAGTGTGAATGAGGGTGTGTAATTAGAAAAAAACTCGGGCATTCCGCTGATGACACCATTATGTCAATGAACAATGACTATGATAGATTAAAAGACACACAAGCTCAAAGGCAATGTTGAAATAATGTTAGGCTGACATTTTCCATACAAAAAAACGGTGTTATATTATTTCAATATTGCTAAGAGCTTGTGTTTACACCCTGAATCATTAAAAGATATTTCCAAAATCTTGTACTAGCTGATACGATACGATTGTCAAACGATAATGACTCAGAACCCAGCTTTAGCGATTAGAAAGCGATACGATGGCATATTCGTGTTAATATTGTAAATGTAAACATTTATCTGGAGTGATAAATATTAAATACTAAATGCCAAATATTGGTAATATGGTTGTAAATCAGTTTACTAAAATATATTGTAAAATAACTATCATGTAATTTTTGTAATTTCGCCGGAAACCATATCTATTTCTGCCGCCAAGCAGTAATGCTCGCATTGCTGTGTTCCGGTGTGAAGGGTATGGTTTCCGGCGAAATTACTGGCACATGAGGCTTTCGATCTTAGCCTCAAGGTGGCAACCCGCGAGTGATACCTCTGGTATTGCAAGCGTCCATAGGCTGCGGTAACCGCTTACCATCTTGTGGGCCGTACGCTTGGTTGCCACTTCAGTTGTATAAAAAAAAAAATGTAAAAATTGTAAATTATTGTTCAAGAATATAGTATACATTCAAAATACAAGAAGCATGATCCTTGCTTGTGTATTTTGAACTGTATGTTCAAAATACACAAGCAAGGATCATAACATATAACATGTTAATGTTAACCTATAATTAATAAGATAACCAGAATAGTAACAATGTCGTTACTAATCGATCAACTAAGTAGAACCATTATAGGTGACCGCTAGTGGCAATACATCTGAGCGCTTCTGTTCTTCCGAAGGCACGTTAAGTTGACGCTCCCTGCTGTTGTTAGGCCAAAACTAAGGCTTTCGGGCAGAATATCTCCATCTCTACATAGTATAATGTAACGTCGCTTCTTGCTGTCTGTCTGTATGTACTCTAAGATCTTTTCAACTTTGCAACGGATTTGAATGCTGTTTTCATCAATAGATAGATTGATTCAAGGGGTAGGTTTATTGGTATATTTACGCGAAATAAGTCGCGGGCAACAGCAAGTAATAAACATTTTCACATATTAAGGGATATTTCCTTTATGTAGCTTCATGCTATAAACAAAGAGACTGGTAAATTTCACACATAACAAACACTTAGTTAGATCGGTACTGCACTTGGGGCCGGGTATTTGATCGATAGTCAACTTAACCAATGGTTAAAGTTGACAGCGAGCACTTCTTTACTGTCTTTTGTTAGAAACCAATAGAATCACTTCATTTACTTAGCCTCGCTCTGACAGCTTTAATAAGGGATTATCTTTCCTAAAAACATTATCCTCGCATATCTCTGATGGAAACGCAGCCTTATACTCTATTATGAAGAATTATAATTAACTAATTTGACAATTGGTTACCCAGTTGACCACAGATTAAAAAGCCGGCCCTTTAACATCCTTATTTTAAAACTGTACATAAAAACGCACGCCACTAGCTAGGGGATGGGTCTTCTAAATTAATCTGTATTTCCATAGTTACAAAGTTGAAAATTGAACGTGGCGCAACTATACTTATTAAACCAACACAATTTAAAACAGAGAAACAAGAAAAGTATAAATGTGTAGGTACTTATTTAAAAATAAAAACAAATGTTTTTGAACACTTTATCTTCGTGCTTGCGTGCTTTGGAAGGCACGTTTTGCTGTCGGTCCAGACTTTAAAATACCGTGGCTCCATCACCAAAGCTATTAAGTAAGTAAGTAACTACTGAGTCATACGTACTTACTTTTGGTGAAAAGACTTTAAAAAATGTTGCCATATAATATGGTTGTAAAGACATGTTTCGCGCGATGATAAAAAATTTAAAATTAGCCATTATACTACTATAAAAATAATCCAGTAAGTAGCAAGTAGGTTAATTGACGAATAGCCAATTTCAATTAAAAATACGAAATATATTTATTCAATAAAATCATAATGTTTATTTTGAAACGTCATAAAGCTAGATGAATTAACGCTAGTTCCATCAATATAACAGTCGATAAATGTGGCAAACTGAAGATATAAATGGCCGATTAATGCTTAGCGCACATTGGGAACGGATTTCAATTTTTTACCAATAGACGTTCAACTCTATCTACATAGAAATAGGATCTAAATTCCTATGCTTTCGAAAAATCCCTTTCGATGTCCATGGTATTATTTTAAGCATAGGAATTTAGATCTTATTTCTATGTATATAGAGTTGAATGTCTATTGGTAAAAATTGAAATCCTTTGCCATGCCGTCCCCAATGTGCGCTAAGCATAATGCACTGCTTGTGTTAGCCGCCGCGCCCGCGCCTGCGCCGACCAACAACCAGATGTGGGGCCAGCCGCCGACCAATGGATTCTCAGCGTTCACGCAGAACAACAGTTTCGTGCCGGAGGCTAACTTCTCTAACGTATTCGATAGTACTGATAACTCGGCAGGTGAGGCGCTTTGTGCACAACGGGGCTGCCATATGATCAGGAATTTTACCAAAATAGTAGCTTTTTTTAGCTAAATGGTTTTTCTTTACAGAAACACCTTTGCCAAAACATTATATTTTAGCAAAAATCATTGTATATAGATCTGAGTGTACTTTATTGTTATTGATTACATAATTGTATTATAAGACTGGTTCTAAAATTAAATTATTTATTTTAAAACTTGCCTGGTATAATTTATTCAAATGGCAGCCCTCACCTAATCAAAATAATTTTCTTGTAATTTACTTATTTTCAAACGCAGTTCTGATACCGTGTGATACTTAAAAGTAGCATTATTTCTGATGAACAGAATTCAGAATGATTATAATTTAAATAAATAAGAAGTACGCTATCAGAATCGTAATAAACTGTAATCTTGTCTATTCTTCGTTTTAACGGTGCTGGGTTACAATATGTGTAAATTGTGTAAAAATGTCAAGGCCACTATCTAAACTGTGTTTCTTGTGCAAGCTGCCGCGCCGAACCCATTCATGGGTATGGGAAACCCCACCCAACCGATATCCGCGTCTCCCGCCCGCCCGCCTCCCCCTAACCCCCCCAAGTCCGCGTTTGACGACCTCGAAGACGTCATGCGAATGTCACTCGGAGGCTCCCCAGCCAAGGCTCAGCCAATCACGCAGCAGCCGCAGCCAATGGCGTCCCAGCCGTTCAGTGACGTCATGTCGATGCCGATGTCTCAGCCAATGATGTTCGGCTCCCCCGCACGCCAGCCGATGATGCCAATGGCCGGTTTGAATATAGAATAGTTGCAGTGTGCTTTGTCATGCTAGGTTATCGTAGTACCCTCACAATGCACAGTTTTGCCTAACTTTGTACAGAGCTGTTTTAAGTGTTTTGCAATAGGTTTAGATTATTTTGTAACACTTTATTTTTCAGTTTATAGCATGATGTTTTTTTTTCTACGTTGTTCCGTATCGTCGTTTGAGTTAGCTTTTAAATGTTTATTGTTTTGTGATCGTTTCGTGTTGCTAAGTTAACTTACTGACAGAACTAAATCGTGCTACCAGTCATTCCCACCTTTTCAGAACCTCGTCCGTGCAATAGCAGCTTAGTTGTCATATAAATGTTAAATTACAGTTGCTATTTTCACTGCTATAAATTTATTATTGACTCTGTATTACACTCAGCGAGTTGTCATCAAATTAAAATCTCTCATCGTTTAAAATCTTTCTTTATTCTATGTACTATTATTATAATCTGTCACAAACATTGCATTTATCTCATTGTTCTTTCTCTATCAGCCATGCTAAGGCCAAATATATGAGCAGACACTTTACATTCGTTGAATAAAGTATAAAAAGTGCGTAAGAAATTTACTAATTTGTCGATCGCATGAGGTCATTTAAACGCTCTTCTTCTCTCGCTCATTGAATTACCCATCGCCATTGTCCATCATATCAATTCCGACCTTACCTCTCTACAAATAGCTCTCAAATCTCCAGGTCAACAGCAGCAGCAACCCGGCAAGGTCCTAACAGGAGACCTGGACTCGTCGCTAGCTCAGTTGGCCAACAATTTGACCATCAACAAAACCGCCGCCGCTCAGAAGTGAGTTATTTTTTTTATTATTGGCCATATTTTTTTTAGAAATTACTATTGAATGATTTTGGTAAAATTACAATGCTATAACAACCAAATTGAGCAATATAAATAAGAAAATTAGTAAAAATATTTAGTAGAAATGGAAAGATATGGCAACATTAATTATTGCTAACGTATGGTGCGATACGGTTTTGAGTGAACGTGAAAGAGGCCGGCTAGTGTACGTGTAAACTGTCAATGTTTCAGTTTGAAATGAAGAAAGTGAATATTAAAACATTATGTGGTGGCACTTTCGATAATTTATTTTCTGGTCCCGTTCATTATTTTTCATCTCGTACTGTATTGTACCTCAGATAAATGTTGCCAGCTTTCTTAGTACAAAAGTAAAAAAAAACTATTGAAACAAAATAAACATGAAGTCAGTATTGAATTCTCAAAATAATTCAATGGTTTTACATAAATAATATTTAGCTTGAATGATATTACTAGATTAAACTATGCAAGCTAATATTCCAACCTTTTTTTTTGTGTGTGGTAAATAGAATGTTTGACAAGTTTCATACAATTATTGAATGAAACTTAATGCAGTTGTGGAGTGAGATATTTTTGTAGTCTTACATATTTTTAAAGTTATTATGAATTATGCAAGTTAATTGATATTGCTTTTACATCATATTATTTTTTAAATTATCCTAAAATATAATATCCCTTAAAGAAATCCTGTTTGTCCTACTAAGGAGACAAGTCAGTGGGACAAACAGGTAAAATCATATGATATCGATTGTTGGATTTTTTCCCATTAGTAAGTATGGTGTAAAAGATTTTTTTTTAATCTAAATTTGTTTAGTTGACTTTTTAGTTTTGCGAACACAATAAATTAGCACTCGGAAAATTAAATAGTCAACCTTACGTGAATGAAAGCAAAATTATTGACAACAATACATTAAAAAAACTACCACACTCATAGGAATTAAGTGATTAGACCATTAGGCCTTCAGGCGGCCTGTTTTTCATTAGTCAAAATGATAAAGACTGACACATAAGAAAGAAAACTATGCAACGAAATAAATACTATAGCCTCTTCTTTGACTTTGTAATTAAACTATTTCAAAGTCAAAGACAACGCTATTCGGTTTGTCTAATCATAACTGTGAATATAGTTAATTGTACATACACTGATAGTTCACTAATATACACACTTAGCAATTTTCTATCTTAGCTGGCACAAGGGCTGGTAAATTATAACCATAGCTAACTTAATTGTAGAGTACCTACCCAACACTCCTGAGTATCCACACATGTAAAAGATGTGGGGTCGAGCTAATACCGAAAAATGCATGTAGGAATAATACTTTTACACCTAGAAACTGTCATTTTAGCTGCTTACCTCTCCTTGTGACACTGTGACACATAACAAAGGTTTAAAGCACGTTTATGAATAAGGTCCTTGGTGTCTGGACGTTTACGAAACTTAAACAGGGTTAACTCAAGAACGGTGGTATCTGCATTCATTCGTACTCATTTATTTCGGAATTACGATGCCGAATGGAAGATAAATATGGACAATCCACACAGCATTATCTAGCCCCAAGCTAAGCAGACCTTGTGTTTTGGGAACTAGATGACTGATATAATCTATACAATACAATACATAGATAGATATTTTTTATTATACATAGAAAATACCCGGAACAAATATTTGCAAATCGCACAAACATTTGTCCCAAGGCGGGATTTGAATCCGCAAACTTCGGAGTCGCAGGCGGACCTTCGCTTTCCGCACCACATCGGTCGTACCTTAATAGATGTTAAAAGCGTGTGGGCGCTTAGGACGCGCAGGCAAGCCATGGTGCCTGTGATGTCCGCATGGGCGCTGCAAGCTTCTTACTTTGTGTTGAAGTATACTTACGTGCCGTTCTGTGAAATAAACTATAGATCGCAATTATTTTTACAATTTGGGTCGTACGCTTGGTTGCCATTTAAAGTGGTATAAAATCAAACCCCGATCTTCGTATCTTTCCAGTTTAAGTTTTGTAAATTTTTTGGTCACAGCATATTTTAAAAGCACGGTAATATCTCAACTCCCAAAACACAATACACGCTTTCAAAAAAGCACAGTAATGGCTCCTACACACTAAGCCGGCGTTTAGGCCTATGGGTTTTTGTCGCGCGGGTATACCGCTATAATAACAATAATAAAAAAAAAAACTTTATTTCAGGCAACATTACAAACTATGCTAATAATTATTAATAAAGAAAATATTAGCTATGCTATTCGGGTAAGATCGGCACCACGGCATTACCAGAATACCCGCCGGTCTTGTTGGCGGCAAAAATAATGCTGGACAATCCACACAGCATCTAGCCCCAAGCTAAGCAAAGCTTGTGTTATGGGTACTAGATGAATGATATACAATACATAGCTAATTTGATTATACATACAAAATACGAACACCCGGAACAAATATTTGCAGATCGTACAAACATCTTATCGATCGTACAGGCGTTTCGCCCGCCGCGCCACATCGTTCGTCAAAACACATCAGGCAGGCGCCTTGATTGTCTTGTCACTTGCTGATATATAAAAAAAAAACACCCTCCGGCCTAGCCGCCGGTATAGTAATAGCCGTAATATCTAAACACGGTACACGGTACGCTTTCATTCACGTACGCTAACATACCCGACTGACGTCGTTGTCAGACCGATGCAATGGAGCTCCCCGAAGAACGCACAGAAGCAGGGAGCCGCCGCGTGGAGTCCTCAGCCAATGCAGGCGACGACTGGCGCGGGATACAGGCCTATGGTACGTGATAATAACATACAGGCGGTTCTGTCACCTAGAGTTATCCATCTCGCTCTGATTTATTGTTTACAGGTTGCCCGAGACTTCGTTTGCGTAATATACTTATAAACCTTCCCCTTGAATCGAGCTAATGTTGATGAAAACCGCATCAAAATCCATTGAGTAGTTGAGAGTTTAAAAGATCTAAGCGTACGTACAGAAGAATAAAAACGGCGGGAAGTAAAGATAAAGATTTATTTTAAGCTCCCCCCACTGTAGGGCAAAACCCCCCTCCTTTCTACACTTCTCGATCTTTGACTACTGTAGACCAATCTTTTAGATCGTCTGGTTTAATTAGTATAAATTCAAAGGAAAGGCAAAAATTCTTATAAGTCAAACGTGGATGGCTTACTTAAAGATTCTCTATATTGTATCCATTTTTTTTTTTATTAAATTGGTGCGGCTAATATAACACTACGGCCATGCAGGCCTATTGTGTTCGATATATATATTGTATCGATATCGATATATATATATTGTATCCATACAAAAGTGCGATCGGTCACCCTAGGCGGACAGAGCTGTATGGCAGATGGGAATAACCAATAGAGGGTCTAGTATATAAGACCTACCAATTTCGACTTAATTGAAATGACCTTTTGAATTTTTCCATAATTGAGAAATTACAGAGAGATGGACAGCTATGGGTCGTAGAATCGCTTTATACCCTATGAGCACACTTGCAGGATTTTACAAAGGTACGCGACGTGCGTCTATCGTGTGACGTAACGTATGATATGACACAAATGAGGCCTATTTCACGATCATTGAGTAAGCTAACTGCCAGTTAGCCGCTATGCTTTGCCTGTCTTTTAGACCACTGTGTGATAGGTGCACACAGTGACATAACAATGGTCTGTTTTCTAACTTAATAAAAATTTAGCGCTGGTGTGTTCGTAGGGCAACCGATGAATAGAAACTTTTTAATCTGGAATAATATTTCAATCGCTAGCTAAAAATATCTGAAAATTTAAATAAAATACTCGACTCTTTCTTTTTATTATTATTCTCGTGACGTAGCTGGCTAAGTTGTTCTTAACAGATCAACGAAGTTAAGCACTGTTCCGCGCATCATTTGGATGGGTGGCCGTCAGTGGCAAGTTCAGCTGAGCGCTCCCGTGCTTCGGAGGGCACGTTAAGCAGTCGGTCCCGGCTTTTTCAAAGTTGTTAGGCCATGACAGAGGCCTTCAGGCGGCCTAAAACCTCTTCACCAGAGTTGGCCACTTACTCATACGAACTTAATTACTTGATATTCTATTGTTAACATTTCGTACGTACGGTTATCATCTAAAAAGGTCTCTAAATTAGTAGCTTTTAAAAACTAAAATAACACTATTATTTTAAATAAACAATTATGAACTATTTACTTTAGCAAAAGCCTATGGTCAGATTTAAGCACAGGTAACTTTTTCTATTTCCAGTAAAGTACTCTAGTTTAATTAGATTTAACTATTTCAAAGCTTTACACATTGCAGTTTTATTTCTATGCTAGAACACTCTGCTTACTTAGATTTGTAAAATTCTTATTACCTTTTGTTTTTTAAGATCTACAGGAACTGTGTACTAATAGACTCCTATATTTTAGACATTTTTAAGTATCACTTAATATTTTTTTAAATATGCCAGATTTATTGTGATTTTTCTGATGTGTAGCGGTTTTCCTTTTACATATTTCACTTTAAATTACTTATGTCTTTAATACAATTTCAAACAACACAGCTCCTGTAATTATAACCATATACTCCGTAATTTAAACCCCCCCCCCCCCCCCATCCTTATTATTGCATTTACGTTTTTCCTCGTAGCATGCTTTTATTTTGCGTTACAGGGCCCAGGCATGAATCTACCCATGCCCCATACTATGCCACACACATACCACCCCCCGCATTTTGTTGTGGTAAGTTGCGCTATTTTATTTTGCTTAGGGCCTTTTTTACAACTTTCGAATAAGTGTCAAGTAGGCGTACTTCCGGTTAGCCAGTATAACTGTCGCGCGACAGGTATATTAGCTAACTGGAATTATTTCACTAGAAACTTACTCGAAGATGGTGAAAGATGTCCTTAGTTTTATTTCTCCCTTTTCCTTTAACCGTAGTTACTCGTCATGTGTGTATATTTTTGTTACTCAAACGATATAAACTAATTTTACTTACAAAATAATTAAAAATCTGGTTAAAGCTTAGCTTCACAGTTACATAATTTTCGGATTGAGTTTTGGGACATCATGTTGAAAATTAACAAAAAAAAACTTAAAACCAGGTGGAACTACTATTCTCATCTGTCATTTGAAGTTACTCTATTACTTTGATCAAAATGATTATGGTTTCTTTATTAACAAAAATTTATATTACTATTTCCCCTGCCGAGTCAGATGAGATCTCATTTATGGATCCCCATATCGTAAGAATACTAGGTTTTGTTTTATTATTTTGTTATCAATCCTTGAATTGTTAATTATTGTTTCCAAAATAGAAATAAAGGTGGGACAGTCCTGCATTGAATGAGCAGATGCATGCATTTGAATGGTTTTAGCATGAGTAAATAATTGTTTATAATTCTGTCTGTCTTCTTTCATACTTGTTATATCTGTCTCTAGACTTTTAGGTTACTTATTATTTTCTGAAATTCATTAAAAAGCAATATTAAAGTATTCTTACAACAAATTAAAACACGCAAAGCCATGATAATTACAGCACTTAAAATACCTAACGAAGTGTTCCGTGAGGTCATCATTTGGATGGATGAATGCCAGTGGCTTTTTTCATCTGAGCGCTTCAGTTCCAGCTATAACAGTTAGGGCTTCGGGTGGCCCATAAACTAATTTACCAGTTAGCCATTGACTCGTACGACAACTTTTAGTACTGACAACGGTATTTCCTCTCCAGCAGCAGCCGATGGTAATCGGCATGACCGGAGCTCCTATGATGCAAATGGGAATGCAAGCGCCCATGCGACCTGCGGTACCGCCTCAACCTACAAACCAGTTTAGTTAAACATTCATAAATACCTTTCGGCTTGTCAAACTACTTTAGGTAAAATATCTATATTAGAACCCCTTTAGAGTGCGGACGCATCGATTGATGGCTGGCTGACTCGCCGCAAATCAGAGGTAGCAATGCGTTGTTTAGTAAGCCGGCGATTGTAGCGTGCTCGCTACAAACCAGTCCGCTCACTAAATAAGTCGGCGAGCGAAACGCCTCAAGCTGCGTAAGCCACTAACTCAGGCAAACAGTCTGCCACTAGCATTTGCCTAATACGTCCGTGCTTTGTTCAGTTGAACATACCCTAGGTTTACGCTTATCGAGTACTGTAAAGTTCTAGTAGCTTAGACATATCTAAGTTATATCGTTGATAAAACCTGAATTAGATACTGGTTTTCTTCATGTCAAAGTGCTAAACGTGTAATAGATGTTTTGTGATAGAGTACTGTGTTTGAGTAGCTTAAAACTTGTCAAAGATGCAATATTTTGTTGAGTTTGATTGATGCTCATTAGTATTTCGTAGTCAAAGTACTTAGTTTTATTCACTATGATTGTATTACAATATTATGTCAAGTACGGTCAAATTACAAGAAAGATTGCTCTGTATTGTTGAATTGAAAATCAGACATACGCACTTTTTGAATGAACTGTCATATTATTTTCATATACTTCTCAATCTTATGAAAGAAATTAGTTTGCACTACATAAACGTCCTGTATTATACAAATTTTATTATTTTATAGTCAATTTGGTTTAGATAGTTATTTATGAGCGGACTTTTTGGTTCTAAAGTTACCACCATGTTGTGGTATGAATAAAAATAAAATATTCGTGTGAATGGGTCATAATATTCTGTTAATCCTTTTATGAAAATAGCGCAGAATTATCCATGCTTATGATTATTTATTAATTGAAACAAGAAATCTTATGAATATGGTGCGGATTTGTTAAAATTAATATAATTTCAAACCAATAGACATCACATTCCATAAGTTTGTAAAAAGCGGTCTCTATTAATTTTCATTTAATATATAATGGTTTTTGTTTCGCATTTTCTAATGAAAATGACAAGCAGAGTTCCATGTATATCATTTATTTCCAGATTTATTTACTATAGGATACATATTTTATGTCGTATATTATAGTATATTTATTGAGTTGACTTGTTTAGCTTATAAATTATAAGTTAATATAATAACTTTGATGTAATAGATGATCTTCATATTAATATAAATGAAAAGATATCGTACTCTTGAAATATATTTATATACCAGTTACTATTCATGTTTAATAACATTATGTCACTGTATAGATAAACTGTTAAAAACATTGAATGTACAATTGATATGTCGGTACTTTGCAAGTATCGCTTTTGTAAACATAATAGTCAATATCTTAAATTTTACAATTTAATGCTTTGTCAGCTGTTAAATATGACGAAATTCGAATGCAAAGCGCCACATAGACAAAACTCAATCACTTTTTATAAAATGCTTCGAAACATACGAAATGGATTTAAAATAACAATACTTTGTACAAAAGAAACTAGCTAATTTCAGTATATTTTTATGTGATATACTGAATTAAAAGCATTAAGATTAAATTCATATTTTTTTTTTTTTGTTTACTTGCATTATATACAAATCTTTTGGACAAAGTATTGGATAAAATTGTTGCCATTTTATGATATTTAAAATATAATATCAGTAGATATTGTGACTGTTTATACTAATAGCAACATTATCAAAGTTGCTGCTTTTTGTTTCATGTAGTAAAATAAAACTATAATATTCACTTAGTAACATGTAGTGGTTTAAAACAATTATTATAAGAAATTATTACTGCTGTGTTTGATATTTGAGTCCAAAACATCATTATGATTCAACATAAAGTGTAAATATATTGAATAATAGATGTTCAAATAGTACATAGTGCTAATTATTACTATACTACCTTGATACTCTTTAATAAACTAAGGACATCTTATAAAAACCTCAGTATCTAATATAATGAATCTATATTAAGTTGGCGTAAAGATGTCCTTATATCGCCCTTTGAGCTGCATGTTATGTGTTTTACGCGTTAGTATCAAAATTAATGATATCTAATATCATTTGCAAAGTATGAGATCTGTTGATTCTGATAATTACTATTATTTTATTGTGCAATATTTAGTTGCGATTAGTTGTATACCTTAATACATGGCAACACTGCTTGTTTGAAAAAAAAAATCGATTGGGCTTGTGAGTTAACTTATAATCCAGTGTTTATTTGTCGTTGGACCACATTGAGTTGGCCATAGTGTACTTCGTCTTTGTACGCTGTTATGCGTGGGTTCGACTGATTTAATTTGCAATAGTAGAATTTGCTGTAGGCTAAAACTTTTCCTTTTTTTAAGTGAAAATAATAGTTTTATCGCATTATGAATTATTTTTTTAGTACTCATTGCCTTGAAATTTTAAGTTGTACATTTTATTCTTTTATTTTAATCATATTATTGAGTTTTTTTTTATGTAAATATTACTCTGGTATGTTATTTCCTAGTTCTATCGCATCTTTAGATATCCAATTTAGTTTATTTATAAAAATAAATCAATTAATATTATTATCTTCTTTTTTATTTTTTTGCTATCTTGTAGTGCTTTATCCATGGGTCCAGATTGATCGTCTAAAATGAAATAGGTATTTTGTTAAAATCCCTTTTTTGATGTAAAAATAGATAACAATTAAATTATTCAAGTTGTAGCTACTAATCGGTGTCTATAATTACCTCTTGTTCCAATGACAATATTATAGCAAACTTGTATGACAATCTGTCTGTAAGCGCTTAAGTGTTACATTATCTTAAAAAGTATGGTGATTCCTAAATCCAGTTCCACCGCCATTAAATGAACTGCTGATACAAATGTCTGGAAAGAAGTGTCAAGAAAATACGGGTGTAACATGAACGAAACATCTACAACTGTGCTCATGTTGTACATTGTCCCCCTTTTTATGATAGTGTAATAATCTTATAATAAAGAAAATGTGTCGTCATTTTAAGGTTCGAGCACATTATGCCGGGCCGCAGCGTGTCGGGGCGGAGCGCACAAAAATCCGCTCAGATCGCTTGAATACAATTTGTATGAATTATCGCACACTGTGTCGGGCCGCAGCGGCTCGCATTATTGCGATGCGGATTTGCATCCGTGCGATGCGTCCCGCCCCGCCCCGCTGCGCCCCATCAACAGTGCGCGTGCTATAGCAGCAGGCAAAAAAAAAAAAGTTCTTCGTCAGAGCTATCCATAATGTACAGTTGCACGCGAATTCTGACGGAATACTGTACTCAAAATCCGTCAATGCACTGCGACCCGGCCCGTCACTAATGTGCTAGGTAAGCATTTTGCGCTGCGCTGCGGCCCGCTCCGCCCCCCTCTGCGGCCCGACATAAAGTGCTCGAATCTATATAATGCAACTTATTCGAGAGATGCAGTAATTCTCGTCATTGTCTCGGTATATCTAGTTGCTTCGCGCCTAATAAAAGGTGGGAATGTGTGGTAGCTGTTGAAAACAAAAATATCTAAGTATCTAGAATTTTAACAGATTTCAATTTATTCAACAGACAGAAGGGTGATTTTTCACCAGGTATTTAACGTTCCTGTCTGGTTAAAAGTAAGTATCCCCAGTACTTTCATCCTACAGATTAAAAATCCTGCTAATCTCACGACAATTAGAAAATTATGGAGTTGTTGTCTTGAGGGACTCATAGAAAACCGAGTTAGTCCGAGTTTTCACGTGAAAAATCCCTTTTCTCTCTATTATCCCATAACTGTTGTGAGTTTATTTATCGATCGTCGTTAAGTCAATTAGGTACTTAGTTAATTTCTGGTATAACTGTCAATTTGATAGTATGATATTATAAATCTTCTAGTCCAGCGTTCGGCGGCGTCACCACTAATTGACAGTTGTATCACTAACCGGAAATTAGCCTGCTTGACACTACTTGTACTCACAGATGGTGAAATCTGCACTTATTGGGCGATGGAATAAAATCATCTGAACATGCTCTGTTGAAAAAATTGGAATTTGCTAGGTAACTATCTATTGTGAAGAATATATTTTTGTTAGGTGTGAAGTAGGTATTTATTAATAAATAAATTGATGATCGGTTTCACATTAGGATAAGTGCCAGAGAATGCTTCGAAAGTGTACCTTGTTGAGTCGCAAATACTTAGTGAGGCGATCTGTCGTGTCTATCAATAAATAAAGTTAAAGTTATATCGGTGTTTTAGTTTTATCTACCTACTGAGCCACCCCTATGCCTCTCTAAGCTGCCTGTTTCATTTCCATGAATTCATTTCAGAAAATATATTTTTGGGTTCAGAATAAAAAAGATTTGGGGGGCATTTACCACGCGGACCCCATGCGGATTGGTGGATGTCACCTTCATCTCCAGCGCTGACATTGTAGGTATGTGAGCACCAGCCTACAGCCAGCTCTAGTTGTAGCTTTATGGAAAATATTAGGATCGGCGCCCTTTGCATTCCGCTCCTTTTATTATTTTTTAAGTTACTTACTAAAAACGAGAGTGCTCTTGGCTAGATGTTCTTACTGTGAGTTTAAAAAAGAATCCTACTAATATTCATAATATTCATCATGCCGGTTTTCTCACGATGTTTTTCCTGGCATTGGGCATTCACATACTTACCAAACAAATGCTCATATCTTTTGAACTAGAGAACTACAAATTGAAAGAGTAGTGTTTTCGGGAACTCCGTGACACTCACGGGAACGCCGCGCCGCCGTGAGAACTATACTTGTTTTTGGATGTTTTTAATAATAAAATTGATTTAAAAAAAAACTACAAAATAATTACTAAAATATAGCATACAATCCAGATTTATTCATCACAGGTTCCAGGGTTCTGATATCAATCATTTTTCGAATAGAAAAATCTGTATTGGTGCTTGACCGGGTTCGAACCCACGCCACGACCCGAAAAAAAACAAAGCTACTGCCGTACTTAGCTAGCACCTCTCATTAATAAATGCGAAAGTCCTAGTGTGTGTAGGTATATGAATGTTTGTTAAGTAGATGATATAAGGTATGTATGGTTTAAAAAATACTGTTCCTGTAGGATAGCTTAAAAACTGATAAACCGCGCGGCTCTGTGGTTATACTTACCCGGTTGCCGGTTGCACACGCGAAAACGGACCGTGTGGCTCACGCACGGCACGGGACGTCCTATTTTTCATAGATACCTACTGTACTCAATAACTTTTCTACCATTCAAAAAAACATTTTTTAGTATGGCAGCCCCAAACCAATCGATGACAGCGACGGATTTTCGCACAGGGTCGCTGACGACATTTTGTCAATAATTGTAAAATTGGAGTGAAATTCATAGGTTTCTCTTGTAAACTAGTGTTAATTAAACGCCATAAGCATGGCAGACAATGAGCAGAAAGCGATGCAGTTGATGGCGGAGGCGGAGAAGAAGCTAAGTTCGTCTAAAACCTTCCTTGGATCGCTTTTCGGGTAAGAACAATGCCTCGTTCATTATTTTCGCAATTTAACACATATTTATTCATAATTACCTATTTTGCTACAATACTAAATGTAATTTAGTCCAATATCTGTCGATATAACAGCCGCGCATTGGTTGTAAAATGTGGTTTTACTGCATACCACTTTGTTCCACATTCGCCTCAGATCTCCGAACTCAAATTTGCTCTGTGTTTGTTGTGATGATTTAATCTGACAATCTATGATTCATGCTATCGGTACTTTCCAGTTATTTAGACTTGCTACCTAGTCTATCTTCTTACCTTGTAGACTACCTAGTGTACCTACATAATTTAGTGATAATTGTAATGTCACAAACTATGAAAGTACATTATCTCCACAGATGGGTATTATGAGCAATTTGGTTAACACCTGAGAAAGTACTTCACAGGGTTGCTGTGTGTGAAATGTGACAATATTCTATTAGGAACCTGTAATGGCTCTAATTTCTTCACTGCTACATATCCTCTTCATTCCGCTCTCATGCAAACTTCTGGCTTTGCAATTTTTATTTTTAACTTAAGGGTCTCACTGAGTTGGTTCCGGTTCGAAAGGCATGGTTTCCGGTGAAATTACAGGCACATGAGACTTAAGATCTACATTTCACATGGTAACGTGCAAGTGATGTCTACAATGTTGCAAGAGTACATAGGCTACGGTGACCGCTTACCATCAAGTAGGCCGTACACTTGGTTGCCACTGCATGACGTATAAAAAAAGTGTAAGGCTTAGAAAGCTGACATTTAGAAAGTGTGTTCTTTTTAACATGTAGGAGTGAACCAAAAAATAAACTCCCGAAATTAAACTTCTAGAGAAGATGCAGCGGGCCAATAATTTTGTATGAAAAACTCATCCATTCCACTAGCTATAATAAATGTTGTTTCTTTGAACAGAGGTTCATCAAAAATAGAAGAGGCAGTTGACTGCTACCTGCGAGCCGCTAACCTTTTCAAAATGGCCAAGAAGTGGGCGCTGGCTGGCCAAGCGTTCTGTCGAGCAGCTGATCTCCATCAGAAGGCAGGTGTGCGACACGACGCTGCCACTAACTTTGTAGACGCATCTAACTGCTACAAGAAGTGTGATCCTAATGGTAAGTTCTAGAATAATTAAAGTAAGGCAATGAGGCCATATTGCTCGCAGAACCACTTAACTGTTAGGGAATAAAGGTTCTCGATAGCGATCGTCAGGAGAAAATGTCCCCGTCAACTCAATGAAATGATGACATTAAAGTGGTTGCAGGACATTGGTTGATGGTGATGGCTCAAACCGGTCATCATTGCGCTCTTGGGAGAGGTGCCATGCTTCAGTTGTTAGACCATGATTGAGGTCTTCAGGTGGTCTTAATTACTTACTGGTCACTATGATCGTGTAGCAATAAGCAGTTGGTCCCGGCTTTTTCAAAGTTGTTAAGCCATGACAGAGGCCTTCGGGCAGCTTAAAAACTCTGTCACTAGAGTTGGCCACTGACTCATACGAACTTACTTACATAATATGATCGTAATAACCATCTCCTCAAGAGCTACAGCTATTGGAATCTGACAGTGGGAGTGAAGAACAATTTATTACTTTAGTAGGTTATTGTCGTCTGCGCGCTATACTATGTATGTAGGTCAGTGAACCCTTTTTGTGAATGTCCCATTTTACGCGTGTACCATTTATTTTACCCATTGTATCAGCCTATAAGGTCAATGTACCTGATTTATTTTAAATGTAAACTATTTGGGTATTAAGGTATTGTTAAAAAACAACTATTTTCCGACTTTTGACTAGATGGTGCAGCTTAAAGCTAAGCACAAATAACAGTACCTAAATGAGTAGGGTGACCATCTCTCAAAATATTTGGGAATAAATCACAGAGAGGCCATGTTTGTGTTTATTTGTATACACCTACAAAAATCACATTTTATTGCCGTTTTAAAATTACATTCACTTATTTTACTAATTCATAGAAATAGGTACAATAGCATAATAAAGAACAAAATATTTTAGCTATGATGACTTTTTATATAAATTATATAAAGACATTGACACTTTTTGCCACATAGTTTTGTACAAAATGTTTTCGTCTCAAGTTGTTAAAAAAAAACTGTCTATTTAGATGGCCGTAGCTAAACTGGCGAGCCCAAGAGAATGTAAGCACTACGTTTGGCGAGCTAAGGTGAATGTGTAAGGAATTCAACATTGGTTGCTCCTGCTGTCACTATCTGTCATACCTCTGGCTGGTGTCAAAGTCAAAGTACGTACTACGTAGTACATTAACTTTGGTCGTACTGGAGTTAAATTATTTTGCCTCAAGCAGGACATGAACCCACAACCTTCCGCTTGACACGAGATGAAACAAAAACGGAGTTACCAACTTTTTTCTTGTTTTGATAACCTTTCCCAGTATGGCAGTAGGGCAGATAGCGCCATAGCGTGAGTAATAATATCAAAGAAATACCGCTAAATATTTTGTCAAAATAATACTAATAATTTGTAAAAATCAAAAAGTAAATAAACTTGACTTCTTTATTTTATAGCTTCTGTGACTTTTATCTGTCACAATTAAAAAGTAAATATTTTACAGAACAGTCAAAAACGAATGCCATAAAACCTTGTCTAAACTACTAAACAAACAACTGCTTCGTACGTCAACCTAAATTCATAAAAAATTAACAAAGAGCATTTAGGTAATTAGGTAGGTACCTACGTTTATTTATTCCGTGAGTATTACAGTTACACTACGATTTAAACGTTTAAAGGCGGCTGTACACTCTAGGCAGGCCGAGACAGGGCGAGCGCGAGAGTGTAATAGTACCGCTCGCCTTGTCTCGGTGTTCCAAGCTCTCCGTCCCGGGTCTGGCCTCTCGGGCTCGAAACATAGCTAATGGTCTTGTGCGGGAGTGTGCATCCACCATAGCTGTGAAGGAAAACATCGTATGTAAACCCTTAGTCATTGAGCCACCATTTTGTCCACGTGATAGATTACGACCCAATATTTTATGCCTCACTGCTTTTAATGTCTTTAGGCTGCGTTTCCACCGGAGATGTGCGAGGATGTGTAGCGAGAAAAGTGTTTTTAGGAACCAATAGAATCACTTCATTGAAGCTGTCTTGAGAGAGGTTAGGTGAATGAAGTGATTCTATTGGTTCCTAAGAAATACATTCCTCGCTACACATCCACGCACATCTCTGGTGGAAACGCAGCCTTAGTACTTAATGTTAGCCTAAAAACTTACAGCTGGCTGGAAGCCAAAGCGACATCTTAAAACATACAAGCTATATCTGTACCTACTTTGTAGTTACTACTATCTCGTACGTAGGAGCGCTCGTGACGTAGCTGGCTAAGTTGTTCTTAACAGATCAACGAAGTTAAACACTGTTCCGCGTAGTCACCATTAGGATGGGTGACCGTCAGTGGCATTTTCAACTGAACGCTCCCGTGCTTCTGAGGCCACGTTAAGCAGTCGGTCCCGGCTTTTTCAAAGTTGTTAGGCCATGGTAGAAGTCTTCGGGCGGCTAAAAAACTCAGTGCCTGGGGGTTATTATGTAAGTCTGTCGCCGTCCGCCTGTTGTTGCGTCGCAACATAACTGTATTTATGAAAGAGGAAAAAAAACTTTGACAGAGGCTGTCACCTGTATCCTGAAAGCCATCGAGATCTACACAGACATGGGACGATTTACAGTCGCTGCTAAACAACATCAGGTATGTACCTTGTTATACTTTTACAGAAGTTATACAAGCGGGGGGAGTAATCAGCTGCCTAATTATTGTGTAATGTATATGTAGATGCCTTTTTTAATGGTCTCTGTCAATTACAATAACATTAAAAATGCCTAGCAAGGGTTGCGTAGCAATTAGTAACGTTAGACACAGAGTTTTGATAAAAACAATGTCTCCAGAATACAGACAAATTATAGATAGGCACCCTTGACAATCTCAATGGCGCCTGGCGCGCACAGCGTGGCTCAGTGAGAGGTGCGCGTTCTATTCCCGATTCAAGACCAGGGAAGAGCATGATGTTCATATATTTTAGCATAATATAGAATGTAATAAACAGAACATAGCCGAGCTATACGAGACGGAGTGCGTGGACCTGGCGCGCGCGATGCAGCACTACGAGCAGGCCGCCGACTACTTCCGAGGCGAGGAGTCCACCTCCTCCGCCAACAAGTGCATGCTCAAGCTGGCGCAGTACGCGGCCCAGCTCGAGCACTACGACAAGGCTATCCAGATCTACGAGCAGGTGAGTGCGAGCGAGACAGAACGTATCAGTGCACGCTCACGGTGTACCTTTCAGATGTGTCACTGCTCGTCGACGTAAGTCGCATGAGCAATTTGTAGTGATGTTAACTTTGTAGTAATACAATGCCAGATGAAATTGGTTTTACCGTTCGCAGTACTAGTGGTATCTATTGTATTCAGTAAGTTTATTCACAAAAGACATGGTACATTTTACATTATGTGGAAAGTATAAGTTATAGAGCTGCATATCTTGCCCGAGTACAGGCACGTGAACATCATGTTAGGTACACATTATACTAAAGTTATTCATTATTTAAAAAAATTGAACACAAATATTAAATTAGAATAAATCAATTACCAAAATCTGAATTAAATGTCATTTACAATACCTACCGAAATGAAGGCTCAAAAGAGCGTCTTGTAGTCCAAGGCAGAATCCGCAAGAGATCCCGCTCTCCGACCAGATAGGGAGATGTATTTAAATCTCTCACCAAATCCACCATGACCGACTGCTCTCACAATGCCTCAAATAGAACTGTATGGAGACGCATAGAAAGAAGAAGAAAGAAAGAAAGAAAAATCATTTATTAACACCTAACTCACACAAAAAAAAAATAACAACTAGATAAGTAATAAAAATAAAGTAGGTAGGTAGGTACAAACATGGTAAATAGAAAAAAAATTAAGAAACTCAAAATGTAGGTACGACTTACCTAATTAAAAAAAAAATATGAAAAAATAAATTATATACTTAATTTGTGATGTGAGTAGGGGTCAAATGGTCCCTGACTCAGCATAAGCTACATCGCACCTGATAGGGAACGATGTAAGACTGGTATTCTGCGGGCGCAGGTCCGCCTGCGACGCAGAGGTTGCGGGTTCGATTCCCGCCTCAGGGCAAATGTTTGTACAAATATTTGTTCCGGGTGTTCTGGGTATTTTCTATATATAATAAAAAAAAACTATCTATTTATTGTATTGTATTAAATATATATCAGTCATCTAGTACCCATAACACAGCTCTGTTTAACAGCAGCTTACCTTGGGGCTAGATGATGCTGTGTGGATTGTCCAGCATTATTTATTTATTTATCTATGAATAGATAGCGAAGTCGTCGCTGGACAACAGCCTGCTGAAGTACAGCGCGAAGGAGTACATGTTCCGCGCGGCGCTGTGCCACCTGTGCGTGGACATCCTCAACGCGCAGCACGCGCTCGACAAGTACTGCGCGCTCTACCCCGCCTTCGGGGACACCAGGGAGTGCAAGCTGCTCAAGGTAACTAGCTGCAACAACAATAGTGCGTTATCTATACTAGCAGTTCTCTGAACAGTAGACCTCGCAAGCACAAACTTGTAAAGTGAGCTTTGAGAGTGAATCAGCATATTGCATTTTGAGGAACTATTTTTCTCATCACGCTGAAGATCCTCGTCAGATCTTCACCAAATATCAGACAAACTTAAAGTTAATACTTACCTTTTAAATATGATAAAAATCATAGTAATCAAATCACATTAGGCGGAGATATTCAGCAACCCCCTTTTTGTCCCTTCTTGGAGATACGCCCCCTATCAAAAATCCCCGAAGACAATCAAATTCTATAAAAGTCATAGAACCTGTATACCAAGTTTCAACCAGATTGGTTAAAAAATGCGACCTGTAGGCGAGAACATAAAATGACCGAACAAGTTGATAACCAAAAGCATTTTTGGCCGATGTCGAAACTGAGACGCTTCGCTCGCTCGGTCAACTAATATTATAGAGGGAGAATAGTGTTTCTAAACTAAGTTAACTAAAATTATCTCGGCTCTCTGTATTTTGATTCATTAGAAAAAGACATCCAAGTCTAAGAGCTAAAAAATCGAAAGATGTGCCATCCACCAATCCGCATTGGGTCCGTGGTGGATTAAGACCCAATCACTCTAGCTTGAGAGACCAGTGTCTCAGCAATGGGATTAGAAGGCTGTCATGATGATTGGTTATCAAACTCAAACTGCAGCGCCCTTACAGGGTTCATGTACCTGACAAAAAAATATTTTATTAGTAAGAACTTAAACAAGGTTGTTACATGATGCAATAAATTGAAATTATTGTCATCATCAATTGGTAAAGCACCCGCGTATCAAGCGGTGGTTGCGGGTTCAAATCCCGCTGGACGCGAAATAAATTTTGGGATATTATAATCTTTATTGTCATCATGCTTATCAGGAACTGATCGATCATCTCGAGGAGCAAAACGTTGAGGCATTCACCGAGGCCGTGAAAACATACGACAGCATATCCCGCCTCGACCAGTGGTACACCGCGATGCTGGTGCGCATCAAGAAGCAGATCAACGACGACGCGGATCTGCGCTGAATCACACCCCGCGTGTTGTCATCGCTCCAGTGAGTTGCTTCTCTGCGCATTACTATCTATTTTACGTTATTCTAGTTTACATTACGCCCGAATACTTATACTAACTTAACTGATGATCATGAATGATAACGTTTTTAAACAAAAATCACCTTGTTTCCAAATTATGGTTGAGTCTCCCTCTGTTAAACTGATTTTCATACTCAAACATCCATCGTTGTGTAGTTTTCCAATCCAATTATTTGTTTATGGCGTCTGTGGCTTAGTTGTCACAATTCTGCCAGTGTCTTTGTGCAGTTTTAAATCTTGTCGACTTGACATTGGCAAAATTGTGGCAAACTCAGCCACAGACGCCATACGTAAAAGAAGAAAAAGTTTTACGTTGCTAAGCGACAATCAAAATAATACAAGTCACACTGGCAGAATTGTGCAAACTCAGCCACAGACGCCATACGTAAAAGAAGAAAAAGTTTTACGTTGCTAAGCGACAATCAAAATAATACAAGTCACACTGGCAGAATTGTGGCAAACTCAGCCACAGACGCCATACGTAAAAGAAGAAAAAGTTTTACGTTGCTAAGCGACAATCAAAATAATACACGTGACACTGGCAGAATTGTGGCAAACAAGCCACAGAGTTCATAAAAGAAGAAGAAAAAGATAACGTTTTTAAAGTTTTTCCCACGATTTTGAAAACTGTTGTTAGTTATCAAAATCGTGTCATATACAGTTAACAAGACCCTAAATATTTAAAGCGTTTGAGTTCGGGCAATAATGCGTTCTTTTTCTGCGCATTACAATCTATGTATTACATTATTTTAGTTAACATAATGCGTTCTTTGTCTGCGCATCACTATATATTTGTTACATATTCCAGTTTCTGTATATTAAATAAAATTAAGTGAGATAGATAGCACAGAAAAGTATATAACCAATTGATAGATTCAGGCGTTACTTTGCGGAAATCCATTACATAATAAAAAACAGACGAAAAATCTCTAAACTTAACTAACTAACTTAGGTAACTGTCTGACCTCATCAGTTAAAAGGTTAAGCGGAATAGTACTAGAGATTTTTCGTCTGTTTTTTATTATATAACCAACTTTTCTTTGGTGCGCGGCTGCAAGACCTCGGGTATAGTTTCTACTTACGTTGGTAAACGCGGGCGGTTTGTAATAGATCCCGTGTGTTTCCTTCACTCAGGTAGGTTTAGAACCCGTGTGTTTACACAAGTGAGTTTTTTTCGTAGTAGAATCGAACTTCGAGTCGTTTTAAATATAAACGCTTTTAAAATTAAAACGTTTATAATATAATAAGCTATGTTTTTGTCTAAAAGATGATATTATAAATATTTAAAGGGTATGTTTATATGTATTCAAAATGTTTATTTGTATTCAAAATGTTTTTTTGAATCGCTAAGCTACAAGAGTTCGTCGATCCAATCCTAATTTAAATCCAATTCTTATATACTGCTGTGTTATTAATTTTGATTCGTAACAGATAAGACAATTTCAAATCCAATCGAAGTTTAGTTCACTCAATATCCAAGTTATTGACACTAATTTGGCGCTAGGTTTGCACTCAAGAGTAACAAATGTCATAATTCCAATACCGATTGATTGGTATAAGTTCAATTTTGAAGAGTAAGAGGCCTTCGGGCGGCCTAAAAACTCTGTCACCAGAGTTGGCCGCTGACTCATACGAACTTAATTAATTACTGGCTTAAAAAACTAGCTAACAGTAAATTGACAATGAACTGTTGAATGTTTGACTTTTGTACCTTTTCGTACAAATTATAGTCATTCTGAATTAATTTGTTTACACTTCAATGATATGCTATAATTATTGAAAAGATAATAAACAAAGTGGATGTCAAACTGTTTAAAATATTTATAATGTTAATCAATTTTACTGCTAACATAAACAATGTGAAATTTAAATTATTTGCATTTATTAGCGTTATAAGGCCCCGCTAACATACAAAAAAGTTAAATATTTAATTAGTTAAGTTACCTAATTATGCTTCTAATTATGTAAACATTGTTATTAAAATTGCGTGCGGTGAAATGTAATTATATGAATAAATTTGTAACTAAATAAACACGTAGGCCTTTATTCATAAAACTCTCATCTTAGCAGCTTGCTTCGTTGTCTTTCCTTGTCAATCTCGTGTCAATGGACAAAGACGATGACATATTTGAAAAACGCAAACTAACAGTGGTTAGAGGTAGAGGTATGACTATGAATAAGGGCTATATAATATTAATCCCTGTATTTGTATAATACACAACACATACAATAGTCACAAACATAGCCCTAGTATACAGGACTGTGTCGTGAGTATACTATGGTCCTACACTCCCGCAGCGAGAATCGAACCCGCAACCACACTTGCACCGCGCCCACCAGTCGTCAAATAAAAAACATCTAGTATGCAATGCGCAGTTGCAAAAAGCTGAATTCACTCAATAACTGTTTTACAGAGCGATGACGTCGTAGTATTAAATATTTTTATCATTACTTGATTATGTAGTATTTTATTATCCATATTTCTTTATGGAGAGATTGTTACAATATTGAACAGATAATACTAAGGTGTGTGAAACGTAGCTTGCTTAGTCGTTTCTAACAGATACATTAGGCTAAGCAACGTTTGGCGCGGTTATCATTTAGATTGCGCTAGTGGTGTTTATCAAAGCACTTCTGTGCTTGTTTTTTTTTTATATGTAAGTGAGGAGACAATCAACTGGTTCGCCTGATGTCAACAGTGACAGTGTCACTTAAAGCTTCATTTTTAAGTTCTCGTGACACTGCGCTTGTCATCCCGAGAGATATTATGCTCATTCGCCGAGTAATTTCACTTGCTACATTGCTTTTCAAACCTAAACAGTAATTGCACACTACTGCTTGGAGGCGGAATATCTGCACTGCGGTGGTACCCACCAAGGCGGACTCTTGCTGAAGACTTCTACAAAAATCAAAACAAAAATGCTTTATTCAGTAAATCACAAGGATCACTTTGAAAAGTCTTACAAGCTAGAAAAATTAACGCCAGTTCCAACACGCCCATGCCGTATAAGAACTGGTAACAACACCGGCTGGGTTCCTATCGTTTTTTTTGTTATGACCCCCTTGCTATTGTTATGGATGCCGAGTAGGAACTACTGTGAGTGTCTTCGAAGATTTATTTCGAAGGATTTTTTATCATCGCCACTAGCTTAGACAAGCATGGTAGGTATTGCTAGAGACTATCCTAATGGCGTTTTACTTAAATATCGATGTATGTCGACATAGTGTTGTTAATGCTTGTTTCGGTTATCGATAAAATTATCCTATTTATCGACAATTGATAGACTAGAGTGGTGATTGAGAATGTATAGCGAAAGTTGGGTAATGAATCATGTATTTGTCACATCTCGACACTAATTTAATGAATGGTAGTAAGATATGTCGATAATGTAACAGTCTTTCTATTATAGTCAGATAGATAAGTTCAGTGAATTCGCGTGTTTTCTAAACCAGATATAGATAAGTGGTTCCATGTTACGCTAAGTACACTGATTTATAGTTATGTCATAGTTATATACTCGTTATTATATTTATTATTCATGTTTATTTAATGTTTGTATGGCGGTCAATTGTATATATTCTTAATTTTAGCGTAAATACGTCTACTGTCTACTGTCCTATTTCGTTATAGTATTCAGAATAATCTATGTGTATTCGATGAAATGTTCGTAGAACCAGTTAGTAAGTTGTGAAAATTAGCGATGTTTCTAATTGTTTTCATCGACACAGAACATCACTATTTCTTCAAGTGTGGAATTCTGTGCTAGATTTCATTTACATTATTTTTGGGGCCTACTCTAATTTAGACTTAGTAAAATAATATTTTGTAACATTTATTTTGTTGTGTACATATAATAATTGTTTCGTTTTAATAAATTTTATAATAATTTAATTTTTATTTTTAATTATTTTTGTTCCTGCTTTGTAGTAAAGAATAACGTCTATGTCCACTGGCTATTTTTTAGCAAATTATCATGTGCAACTGAAAATTGATAAGTTTTCTAAGTAGCATATAAATGAATGGGCAACTAAAAAAAGTATCAAATTAAGTTATTTTAAAAAAACAGTAAAATATCATTAATACAACATTTTTCATGTAGCGTTTACCACGTGAAAGGTTATCAAATTGTAATAAATCAATTAAATGAAACTGTATGTACCCGTAGGTACACACAGTTTCATCGTCTTATCACTTAGTACGCGATCTCTTTTAGGTACCCTTTTTAAAACCGAGTACTTTTTATTCTATTTGTTAGATAGCCTTCGACTGAACAATTTCTTTTTCTTTCGTATTTTATTTAAGAATTAGTTTTGTTGCTAGTGGGCAAAGACTTATGCCCTTATTCATAAAGTAAACTGTCATCATAACAGCTTGCTAAGTGTTGTCTTTCCTCGTCATTATTTATTTTTAAGGAGGTTTAAGGTTAAGGAGTTCCAGTTCTTCACCGGAGAGTCGATGGACTGCGATGACATGATTGCTATGTGTGAATACAGAGATTTTGACGGAGCCCTAATTCCCATCATTATGTTCTTCAAACACGGCCTCAAAAAGTACAAGTTTTAAGTTCACGGCTTAGTGATATTACTCATACATCATACATGAGACTTTCGATCTCAAGGTGGCAACCCGCGAGTGATACCTCTGGTATTGCAAGCGTCCATAGGCTACGGTAACCGCTTACCATCTTGTGGGCCGTACGCTTGGTTGCCACTTCAGTTGTATAAAAAAAAAACATTACAAGGCGCCTCATCCAAGTACTAATTTATTTATAATTTCATATCGTAATACCGACTCGGATGCTCCCATCACAAGGCTGAACAATTTTGTTATTTAATATTGCATAAATTGATGTCAATGAACAAAGTCGATGATAATTTGAAAGACACATTAGCTAAATAGAGGTTTACAGTTCGTTTATGAATAAGGCTCATACTGTTGTAATATTAGTATAAACTGTATGTTTATTAAACTATTCTAAACATATACGATAATCGTTAAAGTAAGACACACGCCTTAATAGGCTAACTTTGAAACGAATTCTTAACATGCCACATTTCTGCTTTACGCTACTTTCCATTACTTAGAATAAAAGTAATGTTAGTGATTTTTAATCCGGAGATAAAAATAATCCGTTTTTGATAATAGGTTAGAGACTTGTAAGCTTAGTTTTTGTAAGTATAGATACATTCTTATCAGCAGGTAAACTGGCAACCAGAGAACTATATTTAAGTAGAATGAGTGATTGTATGAACCTCGCGTGCCGAAAGACGGGCTAAGTAAAGGGCTGAGTAACCTCTTTACTCGCCGCGAAACTCAGTCTGCTTCCAACCGGGAGCGGTGGTGTGCCAGTGCCTAGAATCGGTTTGCCGCGTGCTTATCGATGCTTTTAAATCATTCACTTTCGCGCGGCTTAAGTTTCCCATCACTAGAATACATTTGTGTGTAAAATAAAAGTACGCAAAATGTTACACGCTCGGTTTCCATACAAATCGACGAACTCTTTCATTCTACTTAAATATAGTTCTGTGCTGGCAACACTAGCCCCACCTCCCTCCCGCTACCTAGTGTTACTCATAATTTATTACACTAGTAACTTTCTGTAAGGTCTCATTGCTATAATACATTCGACATAATCAGTTTAGATGTAAATTATTATAACAAAAAACAACGCTTCGATCTGTCACCTAATTGCAAAGGGTAACAGATTGAATTTTTTTGTACGATCTGTCACCCTAGGCAGAGATGAGTGACAGACGGGAATAAACCATTTGATTGTCAAATCAACAATTGTTTTTTTTTTATAATTGTTATATCTATTCATGTCGGTAAAATAGCCTCAGTAATATAACATTTTTAACAATCATAATACAATTTTTTAGGTCATTAGAACTTATAATATATAAAATGTGGCATGTAACATTTAAAAGTTTGTCTCATATTGTAACAATAGAATCGGTTTGACTCATCGTTTGGCACTGATAATCGATTATTGTAAAGAAAATAAAGGTTAATATCAAACTTATTAATGTATTTTATTATTATATTTTGTGTAATTCCTTTCTACTCGAGTCAAGCTCGGTATTTCTAAGCGTGCCCCGAGACCCTCAGAGAAAAGTTTGCTCAGATTCCCCTTCGTTCCTATTAGTTCCCCCCGATTAACAAAAACTGTATTATATTATATTTATAGCTTATATTATAGACTATTATTATTTATTTATTATAGTGTCAATAGACTAAAACCGCTATGTACAGCAGTGGACGTCTATCGACTGTTTAGATGAAATAAATATAAAATAATGCACTACACATCGATGGTATTTACTTGGTCATGCGCATGGTCTCCATAAATCTGTTGGGATATTGAATGGTCTGGAGGTAAATACACGAAAGTTGGTAGTTGGTACTTATTTAGCTCTTGAGTGTTGGAGAATGGCGCCTGATGTGTTTCTGTATTCAGTTTGCTTAGTTCCCATAGTTCGGGAATGTTCGATTCGATAGAGCTGTGCAATGATGGGGTCTGCTTATCTTTCTCAAGAGCATTGACTATAGATGTGAATACATCTGCCAGTTTTTCGCCGAAAAACAGTTCGCCTTTAACTCTGATGTTGTACGGAGGGCGGAGTTGAACCAGATGTGGTAACACTGTAAATAATAAACTGTTGTGGTAACACTAAATACACTTCAGAAGTAGACCTTAGCTTAGATTAGCACTCGACTCTTGCTCTTCTATAGGTAGTTTAAACGTAGGTAACTTTGTTGAAATAAAGTTGAATTTGTAATGCGCTTGGCCGTTGCACTTATGACCGCCGCGCGATCCGAAATAAGAAACACTCAAGTGAAGTAGTACCTAAAGTAGGTACTATAATTTTGCACTGACAAGTCTTCACACTACCAGCTTGCAACTGTTCGATGAATGAAAATCAGAATCAGCTGATAATCACAATTAAAATGCAAATCTACTTGCTAATTATGTTACTACTTGTATCTACTTACAACACAAAATAAATAGTATACAACAAAACATTTTGTTAATGAAAGGTATCGGGTATTACTACAATTTGGTAAAGAAATAATTGTACTTATTAACTAGCTACCTCATTATTATCAAATTGAATTTACATTGGTAAACAATTTTAATGACTATTTAATTAAAACTTAATGTAAACGCATTAAATTTAATAATCGATTTTTTTTATGAACGAATGTGCTGATGCTTCTTAAATATAAGGGCAAACATCCAACGAAGCGGAGCGTAGCCGAGTCAAACCAATAGAAATGTTTTAAAACAGCATCACGCCAATTCTGCGCAATTTTGACACGATTTTTTGGTTGACTCTGCTCCACTCCTCTTCGGTCCTGTAAATTACACCAGAATTACATTATTTCTTACCACTTTTACGGCTACGGCATACGGCCCGGCCCATCTAATGCCACAGGTGACGCTAACTAGCAAGCACTGTAACGCAGTTAGCGTCACAAAAGGCAAATGGTTACCTAAGTAGTTGACAACGTATCATAAAATCAAGACTTGGATAAGGATATCAAAAGGATCAACGTTTTACTTGACATCAATATTTATTTTTATTCTTCTAACCTGTGTTTGTTAGTGCAACGCTCCGATTTTTGCTTGCGTATGCGGGTTTATAGAATAGAATAGAATAGAAAAATATTTATTTAACGCCACACAATTAACATAAAAATAAAAATAACAATACAAATTAAAACTTAACTATTGTGACGAAAAAAAGGCAGCCACTCAGCATGTGCTGCAGACATAATGTGTCTGTAGCGCTGGTTTTCAGTGTAGCCTACGAGTAGTAGTAGCAGCAATTAGCTGCGACACGAGTCTCTCACTATCTAACAATTTACTTAGGTACATTTTATAAAGATTTGCTAAGGTTTGTTACCCGGGCAGTGATTACTCGGAGGCTTAGAACTGCCACCGCAGAGTTGTGCTTTGATGTAGTCCAGATAGTGCTGGACTAACTTGTCGTGTAGTAGAACATTGCCCGTCAGTTTGACAGAGTATGAATCCAAAGGTTCTTCGCTCGACAATGGATCTGTAGGTTCTTCGATCGACAATGGATCTGTAGGTTCTTCGCTCGACAATGGATCTGTAGGTTCTTCGCTCGACAATGGATTTGTAGGTTCTTCGCTCGACAATGGATCTGTAGGTTCTTCGCTCGACAATGGATCTGTAGGTTCTTCGATCGAGTGTGGATCAATTGGTGGTAGTGCTAAAAGTAAGTTAGGGTGAGTATATGGTCAAATTATGCGTAATATAGAGCGGTTAAATAATAAATAAATAATGCTGGTAAGCTGCTGATAAACAGAGCTGTGTTATGGGTAACTAGATGACATATATATTTAATACAATGCAATACATAGATATATATTTTTTATTATATATAGAAAATACCCAGAACACCCGGGACAAATGTTTGTACGATCTACCGAGGCGGGAATCGAACCCGCAACCTCTGCGTCGCAGGCGGACCTGCTCCCGCTGCGCCACATCGGTCGTCAATATAACAATACTTACAATATAAAAATATTATTAAAAACCAAAACATTTTGCTATTGGGCAAGAGAACAACTAAAAATATAACGCGAATCGTTAAATAAACTATTTTCTAATAACTAACTAGGTACAGTTGGTTATTACTGCACGGCTAGGTACTTAAATTGATAACACAAATGTTTAAAATGGACATTACTGAGTTGCAATTTGGTGCAAATAGTTAGACAGATTGCTAGTCGTGATAGAGGTTATTTTTGGAAACATAAGCGACCGCTGACAATAATTATAACAGTCAATAAGATCAAGAAGGTAACTATAACAAAATAATTACTTAAATAAAATAAAAACTAGTAATTGTGACAACGTGAACACTATTTACTTAAAACTAAAAAGTGGAGCGCTCGTGACGTAGCTGGCTAAGTTGTCCCTAACAGATCAACGAAGTTAAGCACTGTTCCGCGTAGTCATCATTTGGATGGGTGACTGCCAGTGGCAATTTCAACTGAGCGCTCCCGTGCTTCGGAGGCCACGTTAAGCAGTAGGTCCCGGCTTTTTCAAAGTTGTTAGGCCACGTCAGAGGCCTTCGGGCGGCCTAGAAACTCTGTCACCAGAGTTGGTCACTGACTCATACGAACGAACGAACGAACTGCCGCCAAGCAGTAGAGTTCGCATTGCTGTGTTCCGGTTCGAAGGGTACGGTTTCCAGTGAAATTACAGGCACACGAGACTTTCTATCTAACGTCTCAGGGTGGTAACATGAAAGTGATATCTATGATGTTGCATGCGTGCATTGCTATGCAATCTGTAACCTTATCTGTATCTTTACATTATAAAACAGAGTTATTCCGTCTGTCCCTATGAAAAAAAATGAAAATGTTTATTTCAATAACATGAAGTACAGTTTTACACTTTTGGATTGGAGTCTCCTTTAACCCTATGTAAGTAAGCTCTGTATCTTTTAAACTACGCAACGGGTTTTATTGCAGTTTTCATCAATAGATAGTGATTCAAGAGGAAGGTTTATAGTATAGCTGTGCAAAGCCAGGGGCAGTTACTTACTCTTGTTTATTACAAGTTGGTTGATTCAGCTGTGTCGGGAATCCACTATACAAGAATCAGCGTAGCGAATTAATGTTTCCCGAGGGATGGCTCTGAAGAGCCGAAATACGTTTTGAATTTATTTTAGAAAGTTATGTGTATATAAATAAATAATGCTGGACAATCCACACAGCATCATCTAGCCCCAAGGTAAGCTGCTGTTAAACAGAGCTGTGTTATGGGTACTAGATGACTGATATATATTTAATACAATACAATAGTACATAGATAGAATTTTTTTATTATATATAGAAAATACCCAGAACACCCTGAACAAATATTTGTAGATCGTACAAACATTTGACCCGAGGCGGGAATCGAACCCGCAACCACCGCGTCGCAGGCGGTCCTGCGCCCGCTGCGCCACATTGGCCGTCAAGATATTAAAGGTTTGTGTGTCATTGGCAAACCTGTACTATGGTAATTAATTATTTACACCTTAAGCTTGATGAGAGCCTTCTAATGTTCCTGCTTCCTGCTGCTGAGACACTGGACACGGACATCGACCAAATGCGGATTGGTGGATGGCACGCCTTTAAAATTTTTAGATTTTGGTCTTGCCTATTTCCTCACGATGCTTTCCTTCACCAAAGCACAAAGATCTCTGATTGCCATAAATAATTATATTTTATATAAATTCTAAGAGTTTTAGCTACAGGAAAATGTTCTTGGTCTTAACTTTTTAAAACATCCGATATACCTTGCGTTGAAAGTTATTTTTTTAAGGTTTAAAGTTACCGTTCCAATGCGCAATGTAGCTTTTTTTAAACTAAATTGTCTGCGCATTACAAACGGCTAACTTCACGAATGCCTAGATTCGCTGGCAGAACCTACTATACGGAACCCTAAACTAAATAAACTACTGGTATAACTAACTTGCAACGCCCTTACAGGGTCCATGTACTCACCTACAGCATTATCATTAAGTTACACCTAAGCTGAATACATTGTACATTGAGCATGAAATAAATGAAATGAAATAAAACCCTAGTTTATGTCCACTTTTCCTCTTCTACGCATATCAAGCAGAGGGGCATACCGGGATTCCTGTTGATAACCTTTCCAGTCATCGAAGAACCACGATATGACTGCGTCAGCCTTTCAGAATTTCCATTATTCAACAAGTTCAGAGGTCAGCCTTTGTTAGCTTCTGGTCTACATACATTAGAATATCATTATACGCGTTAAACTGCTACAGTTGCACCACTTACCTTTAGGGAAGCTATTGTGTTGACTTTTTAAATTGTTGAAAATGTACCAAGAACATGAGGTTGCGAAACCAGAAAAGAATAAGTTTGAATCTTCCATCAGTGAGCTGAAGAAGAAGACTTTTGTTACAGCGGCTGAAATCGAGAGCTACAGTAAGTTTTGTGTTATTATTTTGAGAAATTTTCTTTAAACATTAACCGATGAGCACTGGTGGTATAGCGGCATTGAACCCACCTGATCTTAGGGCGCTACCTCAGAATTTATCTGAGGGCGCTACCTCACTAGTACACCATGGTGGCGCCACCGGGTCGCGCCACTAACAAAAGGTATACGCTATATGGAGGGTATCTCACGGTTTCGGCTTGATTGTGCTACCGATTTGGTGACGGCGACCAAATCACACGTAGGCTGGTGGCACAACCTGGTTTCCTGGTGAGATAAAGACCTTAGCGTCGTGGGTTTGAAATCGGTTGTGTACCAATGGATTTTTCTATTAGAAAAATAATCGGCGCAATGCCAGTGAAAACACACGGTGAAGGTAAACATCATGAGGAAACCAGCATGTTTAGGAACTGAAAATTCGAAAGACATGTGCCATCGCCAATCGCATTGGATCCGCGTTGATTATAACCCAACCACTCTCGCTTGAGAGTAAGTGTCACAGCAGTGGGAACATTTGAAGACTGTCATGATGACTGCTGATGATAGTTTTCTTCAGCTGGTGACTGCGGTGAAGCGGTGGTGCGGTTTTAGTATCTGCAGGGCAAGTTTCCTGATTGTTGCAGATTGTTTCCAAGATCTGCAAGTGTTTTTGTCGGGTTTGGGTATTATGGTATCATGGTATATACAGAGGACTGTACACTCTCGTTCAAGCATGCAACTACACTAAGATTCCCAGTGTCGTTAGTATAGAAACTAGGTACCAAAATCAAAAATCAAAATCAAAAGTTATTTACTTATTTCAGTAGAATCACAAGGATCACTTTGAAACGTCTTACAAGCTAGGAAAATTTACACCAGTTCCAACGCGCCCATGCCGTAAAAGAACTGGCAACAACACCGGCTGGGTTCCTATCGCTTTTTTGGCATGACCCTTGCTATTGTTATGGATGCCAAGTAGAGTTGGAGCACATTCGTCCCAAGCTTTTTTATTCTACCTAGGAGTATTACCTATACCACAACACCCAGACCCGGATCAATCATTTGCAGATCAGGGAAACATATGCCCCGAAGCGGATACACTGGGGTAGGTAGTTTTGTAGTTGCTTGCATATTGTGTAGATGAGAGCAGCAATACCCCAGAATGCCAGAAGGCTCTGCAGCGCTCCCTGGATGACCCTGAAGGGTTCTGGGGCGAGGTGGCCGAGGAACTGGAATGGACCAAGCCATGGGACAGAGTGCTGGACAACAGCAACCCTCCTTTCACTAAATGGTACGTGGCTTAGGTAGTAGTACCAGAGGATCTCGACTGCCGTGAAGTTAGCCGTTTGTTATGCGCAACGACAATTTAGTTCGAAAAATCTCCATTGCGCATTGAAACGGCTAACTTCACGACAGCTGGAGCCTTATTCGACTTGTCGACGAGCCACTTTTTAGGGCTCGTCTGACTGTTTTTCAAAGTTAACCTATCGATAGCGAAACTATCGCTATTGAAACAACACAGATACGGAAAACTATTTTACAATTTCACACCATGGCACGTATAGAACACGTTACTAAGTTACACGTTATTGGTATGGAATCTCCTATGTCATAGCAAATAAGCCCCTGAGATCCTCAAGCAGTACTATTAGGTACTTCGTATTATTCTGCCTGACCTCCAGCAAGTGTTATTCATTCAGACTGTTGATTTGACAGTAACTGTCGCAAGCAAGAAAATTGTGTGACTGTGTTGACTACACGTATTATGCTGGACTGGCAAAAGTGTTTACACAAAGAGACAACCATGCCAGCGCTGGCATGATAGCAACATTGTCGATAGTACCCACTGAATTATGCTGATTTATCTATCAGCATTATTCAGTGGGTCTATTGTGATGTTGTTGACTTATACAGTCGCTAGTCAGGTTATCATGTCAAAGCTAATAATAAAGTTTGGTTTAAAATTCAGCTATTGAGGCTTCAGGGTATTCTGCTCGCAGGTGGGTAGGCGGTGAGATGTCTGTATGCCACAATGCAGTAGACCGTCATGTGGCCAGCGGGAAGGGCGAGCAACTGGCGCTAATACACGACTCTCCCATCACGGACACAGTGAGGCGGATCACGTATAATGAGCTGAAGGATCAGGTTCGTAGATACACCAGTAACTTGGTATCAAAGCAGTGTCAGATATTCTGCCTCCATATCTGGCTTTAGTTACTTTATTTAAAGAACTCGGAAATGACTGGGCGTAGATATCTAAGCAAGCGTGATGATCCTGCAGTCAGCAGTTTTTTTTCATTTTTACAATCCAAACAGCATCATCTAGCCACAAGGTAAGCTGCTGTTAAACAGAGCTGTATTATGGGTACTAGATGACTGATATATATTTACTACAATACAATACATAGATAGAAATTTTTTATTATATATAGAAAATACCCAGAACACCCGGAACAAATATTTGTAGATCGTACAAACATTTGTCCCTAGGCGGGAATCGAACCCGCAACCTTTGCGTCGCAGGCGGACCTGCGCTCGCTGCGCCACATCGGTCGTCAGTACCTCTGAGAACCTTCAAATACTTTCACGCTATAATTTTCAATAGCTTTTGATGACTGTTTGGGCTGCATCTGTGATAAGACGGGCGCTTTTTTTTTATACCACCTAAGTGGTAACCAAGCGTACGGCCCACTTGATGGTAAGCGGTTACCGTAGCCTATGTACGCTTGCAACATCAGAGATATCACTTGCGCGTTGCCACCTAAGACGTAGTTTTAAAGTCTCATGTGCAAATTTAAGGTGTCATACCCTTCGAACCGGAACACATCAATGCGAGCATACACATACAAAAGTCTGAAAATAGTAAGTAAGTTCGTGTGAGTCAGTGGCAAACTCTGGTGACAGAGTTTTTAGGCCGCCCGAAGGCCTCTGTCATGCCATTACAACTTTGAAAAAGCCGGGACCGACTGCTTAACATGCCCTGCGAAGCACGGAAGCACTCAGTTGAAATTGCCACTGTCGCTCACCCTTCTAAATAGTGACTACGCGGAACAGTGCTTAACTGCGTTGATCTGTTAAGAACAACTTAGCCAGCTACGTCACGAGCGCTCTTCTACCAATAAGAACTCCATCCTTGTGTCTGAGGGCTAAGCCAGTTTTATGTCCTAGGTGTCCCGTTTAGCTGGAAAGTTGGTATCTCTCGGCGTGACTCGAGGGTCTAGGGTGCTTATCTACATGCCCCTAGTGCCGGAAGCAGTCATCTCCATGCTGGCTACCAACCGGATCGGAGCCATACACTCCGTGGTGTTTGGAGGTAACTATGACAAACAGAGATGATATGAAGAGCACTGGTGGTCTAGTAGTAGTGACCCCACATTCCAATCCTAAGGTCGTGTGTTCGCTGTTCCATGAAAAATCAATGTGCGCAATGCCAGTGTTCTCATACGGTGAATGATAACATCGTGAGGAAACCGGCATGTCCGAGAATTAAAATTCCACCAATCCGCATTCGGTCCGCGTGACCCAATCACTCTCGCTCGAGCGTAGGTCAGTGTACCAGCTGTGGGAACATTAGAAGGCTGTCATGATGATGACAGACAGGCAACAGTGTGCAAGCATTACTGTGTTTACGTTTGAACGGCACTGTAGCAAGTGAAATTACTGGGCAACGACGTCGCGGGATGAACGGATGGAAGCAGTACAGTGCCGCGCAGAACTTTTTTTTTATATACAACTGATGTGGCAACCAAGCGTACGGCCCACAAGATGGTAAGCGGTTACCGCAGCCTATGGACGCTTATAATACCAGAGGTATCACTCGCGGGTTGCCACCTTGAGGCTAAGATCGAAAGCCTCATGTGTCAGTAATTTCACCGGAAACCTTACCCTTCAAACCGGAACACAGCATTGCGAGGATTACTGCTTGGCGGCAGAAATCGGTATGGTGGTAGTCCTTCCTCGGACGAGCTCTATCACAAAGGACTCTACTACTCTTAAAACTACTACTCTCTACTACCTAACTACTTACTACTGCTCTTTTTGCTCTAGTTCCTATAAAGTTTTTTTTGTCTTTAGGGTTCGCAGCGAGAGAACTCAGGACAAGGATAGAACATGCGGAACCCACTGTTATAATCGCCGCTAGCTGTGGTGTGGAACCCAACAAAATAATAAGGTAGCTGTGACAACTAATTTCAATCTATAGCTACAAATAGAATTGAATTGAATAGAAATAATTAATTTTTCATCACACAAAAACATAAAAAAAATAACAATACAAATATTACATGACTATATCCACCAACCCGTATCGGGTCCGCGTGGTGGATTGAGACCTAATTACTCTCGCCAGAGAGTAGGCCTGTGTCCCAACAGTAGGAACATTAGAAGGCTATAATGACTATATCTGGGGTATAAATAAAAACTCAGAATTATTATTATTTATTATTTTTAGTCTAAATTGTTGTCCCACTGCAGGGTAAAGTCGAGTTTGCTCTGAAATAAAACATAGATATTTTATCCCGTAAAAAAATACTGTTCCTATGGCATAGCATAAAAACTGAAAAAACCGCGGGGCACAACTAAAAAAGGAAAATAAGATAAAATAAAATATCTCCAACCCAGATACAAAGACATCCTCGACGAAGCCCTGAGCCAGAGCTCGCACCAGCCCAACAGCTGCATCATCTACCAGCGGCGGCGCGTGCTGGAGTGCGCGCTGGAGGCGGGGCGCGACGTCACGTGGGAGGAGGCGCAGGCGGCGCTCCCGGCGCCCTGTCTGCCGCTAGAAGCCAACGAACCACTCTACATCTTGTACACTTCAGGTAACATGTCCCTATATCTTGTACACTTCAGGTAACATGTTCCTACATCTTGTCCACTTCAGGTAACATGTTTCTACATCTTGTACACTTCAAGTAACATGTTTCTACATCTTGTACACTTCAAGTAACATGTTCCTACATCTTGTATACTCCGGGTATGGATCTGGATGATCGAACCCGCAACCTCTCCTTTCACAACCGCGCTCTCGTCAACTGCGTCACCGAGGTCAGTAAAAAGTCAGGTCTGGTTGGTAAAAATGTTACTTAAATCGCACAGACGCTTCTAAAGGCATCCAGCGTCATCGGTGTACGGGCTAAGGAAGAGCGTGTGATGGGCAGCCTCGGACCTGGGCTGGGTGGTAGGCTCCTCTTCAATCTGCTAATGTTTGCAGATCATGCAAATTTGTTCCGCAACAACCGCTTCACAACTGGTTCTTCATATCGAGGTCGTCAGTAAAAAGCTAGGTCAGGTCGCGGTAGAATTCGACGGGACCCCGTGGCTTTGTCAAGTGCGGTATGCAGCATCGCGTCAGTCATTTATCTGATGATTAGTGGTTCGATGATGCATGGGTATCTAGTCGGTATACCGTCAGTTCTTGAACCACATAAGCAACTGACGGTAAGACCCCTGTTCTCCCCGAACCGAGAATGCTTAACGCATTTTCCCATAATAAAAGAAAGGTTGGTAAAAGAGATTTTCATAATTCAGTTCAAAAATAGTTTATTTCAATAAAATCACAAGGATCACTTTGAAACGTCTTACAAGCTAGGAAAATTTACGCCAGCTCCAACGCGCCCATGCCGTAAAAGAACTGACAACAACACTATCGCTTTTTTGGCATGATCCTTGCTATTGTTATGGATGCCCAGTAGAGTTGGAGCACATTTGTCCCAAGCTTTTTTTATCATTGTAAGTAATATCCAGGCATGTTATCTGTGTCCAGGCACAACAGATGCTCCGAAGGGTATCCAGCGTCCTTGCGGTCACGCAGCCACCCTCTGCTGGACCCTGAGGTCAGTGTACGGGCTGAGGAAGGGCGTGTGGTGGGCAGCCTCCGACCTGGGCTGGGTGGTAGGCCACTCCTACATCTGCTACGGACCGCTGCTGGCTGGCCTTACCTCGGTGCTGTACGAGGGGAAGCCGGACAGGACTCCAGACCCTGGACAGTATTATAGGTAATCCTACTAATATTATAAATGCGAAAGTCTGTGCGTGTGTGTGTATGTTTGTTACTACGTATCTCCGTGACGACTTAACCGATTGTGATGAAAAATTTGGAATGTAGATGGCTTAAGTCCTGGAATAACACATATGCTACTTTTTATCCCCGAAAAATTGATTGTTCCTGTGGGATAGCATAAAAACGGCATTACCACCATACCTACTCGTATTTCTGCCGCCAGGCAGTAATGCTCGCATTGCTGTGTTCCGGTTCCAAGGGTATGGTTTCTGGTGAAGTTACAGGCACATGAGACTTACCATCTAAGATCTTAGGGTAGTAACACGCAAGTGATATCTATGATGTTGCATGCGTACATAGGCTACGGTAACCGCTGACTATCAAGTGGGCCGTACGCTTGGTTACCACTTTAGTAGTATAAAAAAAAAAACGCATAAGTAGCATAACGTAGAAACGCGGGTGAAGCCGCGCGGGTACCACTAAAGTGGCAAGCGACGTACGGCCTACTTGATGGTAAGTGATTACCGGAGCCTACGTACACTTGCAACATTCGAGATACTGGCGCGTTGAGACGTAGATCTAAAGTCTCATGTGCCTGTAATTTCATCGGAAACTGCGAACCAGCAATGCGAGCATTACTGCTTGGCGGCAGAAATAGGTATGGTATTACACTAATATTATAAATGCAAAAGTTTGGATGCTTTCTCTCCACTAAACTAATTTGGATGATTGTTTTTTTTTTATACAACTGAAGTGGCAACCAAGCGTACGGCCCACAAGATGGTAAGCGGTTACCGCAGCCTATGGACGCTTGCAATACCAGAGGCATCACTCGCGGGTTGCCACCTTGAGGCTAAGATCGAAAGCCTCATGTGCCAGTAATTTCACCAGAAACCATACCGTTCACACCGGAACCCAGCAATGCGAGCATTACTGCTTAGCGGCAGAAATAGGTATGGTGGTAGTCCTGCCACGGACGAGCTCTATCACAAAGAACTCTACTACTCTATTTTAGATTAGATAATAACCGGGAATAGGATATAGGCTACTTCTTATCCCGCAAAAAGGTACAAAAACAAAAATACAAAAATATTTATTAACTGACGCAATAACATGGAATTAGGTTACCATTGGTTTCCGCATAAGGCTGAGCCTGAATCGCGGGAAGCGGGATTACAATTAGAGATAACCGTATAACTGAAGAGATGACACACTAACAGGGAGAGCAAAATTATATAAAAAAAAATAATAATAATAAGTATCTACCAAATTAAAAATAATTAATCAACAACAAAAAACCAAATAAACCAAACAAAACTCATAATTTTCTCAAAATATTTTTACAATGTTGTTAAACAGTGTGTGTGTGGGTGTGTATGGTTAATGTGGGTATGTGTGTAGTATTATGAGGTTGTGTGAAGGTGGGGTGTGTATATGTAGGTGTATGCAAAAAGGGTGTGTAAGAGTATGTAGGAGGAAATGTTAAAATGAAAATTTCTGTCCGTAAGTAATTTCAGAGCGATTTTGTTTGAGATTGAGTTTGGATAGATGTTTATTATTCAAGTGCAGCTGAGCAGATCTAGATCAGATGTTAATAGCAATTCGTATTTGCGTCGCCAAGCTGTAACCTCAATTACAATGAATAAAAGTAAATTATTAAGTGATTATAAAACCAACAACAAGAAATCACGATTCAAAAATTTCCGCGGCAACTAGGCTATACATACATTTAAAAGGAATTCGGACAATGAAAGTGGAAAACAATGCCAATAATGCTTGGCACTTATATATAGTCTGTAACAGCAAATAGGTTACATTTTATCCCGGTAAAAAATATTTATATATCTTTTTTTATATTACCAGGTGGTTACCTATTCAGCAATAGTCCATCTTGGTGGGTACCATCAGTGCCAGATATTCTACCTCCAAGCAGTAGTGTGCAAGCTGCACTGTGTTTAGGTGTGAAGGGCACTGTAGCAAGTGAAATTACTGTGCAAAAGAGACTTAACAACAATGTCTCGGGGTGATAAGCGCAGTGCAGTGCCACGCAAACACTTAAAAACTTTAAGTTTTGGGTGGCACTGCATCTGTAATAGTCAGGCGTGGCGCTTAACATCAGGTGGGCGCCTTGATTAGGTATCTTGTCACTTGCTAACATAAAAAAAAAAACAATTGATACGAGTATGTAACAGATCATAGAAATATATACCTTAGAGACTAACATACATAAAAAATATAAAACTGCACACTATTTAGCACGGATTGTCTGCTATGGTCAGGTGTGGTGCTTAACATCAGGCGTGTGACTTGATCGCCACTTGCTTACATAAAAAAAAATAGTTCCTCTTATTTTTTGCAGAATAATAGAACAACATCGCGTGAACGCGCTATTCACCATCCCCACCGCCTTCAGGGTCCTCAAAAGAGCTGACCCGAACGCCAAATACGCCAGAAGGTACTGCAGTAATTCCCTCAAAACGGTGTTCCTAGCTGGCGAGCACTGTGATCAGGATACCAGAGTAATTATACATTTACATTACATAATATAATTGATAGATTCAGGCTTTGCGGAAATCCATTACAAGATAATAAACAGACGAAAAATCTGTAGTACTATTCCGCTTAACCTTTTAACCAATAAAGTCACACAGTTAATACAGTTAACCTCAAAAGAAAAATATCGACACGTGTTTCATCCCTCCACGGGACATCATCAGGACCATAGACTTGTACTCAACAACGTGTTGCTCCAAAAAAAATATTTTTTTTTGCTCCAACACTCGACGGAGCAACACGTCTGCCGGAGAACAAGTCGATGGTCCTGATGATGTCCCGTGGAGGGATGAAATACGTGTCGATATTTTTCTTTTGCGGTTAACATTTGACCTGAGGCGGGAATCGAACCCGCAACCTCCGCATCGCAGGCGGACCTGCGCCCGCTGCGCTACATCGGTCGTATATTTTCTAAGAGTATCATAGGTGATTGGCTATTCTTGTGTCCAGTTTTATTAACTTTTGCAGTTGACAACGTTCACACTTAGTTTATGGTATACCTTGTTTTGTTCCTAATAAACAATTTTGAACTTTGAACTTCTGAGTGATTAGTTTTTAATTAATGTAATTGGGTTATAAATTGTTTTAATTAGTAAATAAATAAACTAGAATAGTCTAATAGATATTGACTATTGCGTACAAAGTGAACAACTGTACATTAATATGGTAATGCTATTCATTTGTTACCGTTCCATACCTTTGACTTTTGACTTATAGCATCGCCTCGGTTTACCGTTTGTCGTTTGGAACTTGTTCCCAACTATTTCATAGGCATGATGACAGTAAACAATAATCATTAAAATCACGTCTTCACCTTATGAAAAAGGATTCAAGGAATTCAAAAACCATATTTCTTTTTACATTAGATGCGAGATTGATAATATTTTTAATATAATCATCATGACAGCCGTTGGTGTCCCACCGCTGGGCAAAGGCCTCCCCCCATTCCCTCCAGACGTCTCGATCTCGATAAGTAATGTTATGTTATGTATGTCTTGTTGTCCGAACTTCGATTTAAAAAAGAATTGTTAAACATGTTACTAAATGAATAAACGTACAAAATAAACCACACTTTGAAAAAGCTCCATTGCGCATCGAAACGGCTAATTTCACGACGGCCGAGATGTTGTGTTGTTTGTTGTCCCAAATAAAGTAAAATAAAAAAAAAAAAAAATTTCAGCAATGGGCTGAGCGTGTGTTCTCTGTGCCCGTGCTGAACCACTGGTGGCAGACGGAGTCGGGGTCTCCGATCACGGCGCCTTGTCTCGGGTACGGCGTGAGGTCGATACCGCCGCACTCGGCTGGATACCCCGTTCCTGGTTACGACAGTAAGGATTACTAATGCCTTGTGACTCCTATGATTACTAATCTACGATATTAAGTACCTACCTTTAACATTGTAGTACATGACCTAGTTAACATAACCATGTACATAACTTTGAAAATGAACGAAGGCGCGAACTAGATTTAAAACGCGACCATCTTAAAAGTAAACCGCCAGTTAATATAGATTACAGCTATCTTAACGGTGTTCTGACATGCACTTTATGTGCAAGAACATTTAAAGCCAAAATTGGTTATGCCAGTCATCTCAGAGCCCATCAAAGAAAATAATTAATTTTATAAACGTTGTCGCCTTCGCGATGACATCATCATCATCATTATCAACAACATAACCTAGTTAATATTGTACGTCCAAAATGGATAAGCTGAGCTTACCTACCAGTGCCATACCTAGTATTAAGATCTTTTTGTGCCTTCATCAGCTAAACAATAAATATTTTCTTATTCTTATTCTTATTCTTATTCTTATAATAGGCTACTGGCTGTTGCCCGTGACTTGAACGTGGTAATGTGCTATGCAAGATGGTTTAGTGGTTGAGACTCCGCTTTCTAATCCTAAGGTCGTGGTCTCAAACCAGTGTTTAAAAGAAGATTTGTAAATGAATGTTTCCAGTCCGTGCACTAAGAGAAGACGGTACAGAATGCCAGGCAGGGGAAGTAGGACGGCTGGTTGCGAAGCTGCCTCTACCTCCGGGATTCGCCTCCACTCTGTGGCAAGCGGACGACAGATTCAAGAAAATCTATTTCCAAACTTACCCGGTAAGATTAGCTACAAATTATAGGCAAGATGACAGTAACCAAGAATCACTAAAATTAAAAAGAAAAAAAGAAAGAAAAAAAACCATTTATTCAACCACCAAAAAGTAACAGGAAATAAAAACAAAAATATGGATACCATGTACCTATAGCTACTATTTATCCCATCATATAAAACAACTAAACAGACAAAATACTATTAAATTGATATCTATATTAAAAGTTAGAAATAGTTAGGCGTTGAGTGGTGGAGAAAGGGACCTTAGCTCAGCATATGCTACTGTTGTATGAATATGTTGTCAGAGAAAATCACGTCTTTACCTTATGAAAAAGGATTCACGGAATATAAGAACTATATTTCTTTTTACATTAGATGCGAGATTGATATTTTTAATCAAATGAAACAACAAAATATAGCAATCGAATCGATTGATTTACTCGAGATTTTAACAGAAAATGATAAAAAAATAGTAATTCCTTTAATAATTAGTTAGTTCGTATGAGTCAGTGGCCAACTCTGGTGTCAGAGTTTCTAGGCTGCCCGAAGGCCTCTGTCACGGCCTAACAACTTTGAAAAAGCCGGGACCGACTGCTTAACGTGCCCTCCGAAGAACGGGAGTCTTTAATAATAAGCGCTAATGTTGAAAAACTTTATAAGATTATGAAAAGTTTTTTTTTTTACAGTATACAATAATCATTTACATCAACCACACGGGCTCTAAGCATAATACACATAATAATTTGTAATGTCTCAAGGGCTACTACGACACCCAGGACGCGGGCTGGATAAGCTTAGAGGGCGCGGTGTGGGTAGTTGCGCGTGCAGATGACGTCATCAACGTGGCGGGGCACCGGCTGTCGACCGCGGCGCTGGAGGACGTGGTCCTGCGACACGCGCGTGTCGCCGACGCCGTGGTGGTGGGCGCTCCCGACGCCACTAAGGGAGACGTGCCGCTCTGTCTATATGTGCTGCGGCCCCCGCTCGACGGTGAGTTACTGCACACTACACTAGCGCATGTCGCCGACGCCGTGGTGGTGGGCGCTCCCGACGCCACCAAGGGAGACGTGCGTGTACAGAAGTTGCGGGTTCGATTCCCGCCTCGGAACAAATATTTGTACGATCTACAAATATTTGTTCCGGGTGTTCTGGGTATTTTCTATATATAATAAAAAAAATATCTATCTATGTATTGTATTGTATTAAATATATATCAGTCATCTAGTACCCATAATACAGCTCTGTTTAACAGCAGCTTACCTTGGGGCTAGATGATGCTGTGTGGATAGTCCAGCATTATTTATTATTTATTTATTATTTATTATATTGGTCAGTACCTAACTCAGCATATCCTGGTACAGATGAGGAGATAGTAGCGGAGAGCACGGTGACCCAGGAGCTGATAGCCCTGGTGCGGCACCTGATCGGACCCATCGCCGCCTTCAGGAAGGCGGTGGCGGTGCCCGCGCTGCCCAGGACCAGGTCCGGGAAGGCGTTGCGAGGGGCCATCGCTAAACTAGCCAGGTAATATCATATCTTCAATTATTAGCATGACTCCAATTATTATTAACAGATCAACGAAGTTAAGCACTGTTCCACGGGGTCATCATTTGGATGGGTGACCGCCAGTGGCGATTTCAACTGAGCGCTCCCGTGCTTCGGAGGGCACGTTTTTTTTTCCACTTACCAAACTCTATTATTGGACGCAAGAGGGTTCGATTCACGCCTTGGCACAAACGTTTGTTCGATCTGCAAATATTTGTTCCGGGTATTCTGCGTATTTTCTATGTATAATAAAAAATATCTATCTATGTATTGTATTGTATTAAGTATATCATAGTCAACTGGTACCCATAACAAAAGCTAGCTTAGCTAGGGGCTGGATGATGCTGTGTGGATTGTCCAGCATTATTTATTTATTTATAGATTTTAATTAACTTTATTATTCTGTGTATGATTATTGAATTAATTTATTTTCTATTCTTTCTTTCCAGGTCCCAGCTGGTCAAACTGCCCGCTACGATAGAAGACCCTACAGTTTTCGGGGAAATTAAAATAGCTCTGCAGAAATTGGGTTACGCTATTGATGCTCCGGACCCTGAGTGTTAGCAGCCGTTGGTGTCAAATTCTGTTGTAGCATTTTCTAAATTTAGCGGTGTTTTTTTTTTTTTATACAACTGAAGTAGCAACCAAGCGTACGGCCCACAAGATGGTAAGCGGTTACCGCAGCCTATGGACGCTTGCAATACCAGAGGTATCACTCGCGGGTTGCCACCTTGAGGCTAAGATCGAAAACCTCATGTGCCAGTAATTTCACCGGAAACCATACCCTTCACACCGGAACACAGCAATGCGAGCATTACTGCTTGGCAGCAGAAATAGGTATGGTGGTAGTCCTTCCCCGGACGAGCTCTATCACAGAGAACTCTACTACTCTTAATTCCTTCCTTCGTATTTTAATTGAATAGAAAAGGACAGCAACAATTGTAGTTAGTTTAGTTTAGTAAATGTTACAGCAGAAAGCAGAATCGACAACATTGTGATGACCGGCCGGTTTCAATGCTGGACTGGACGGCCCCACTCTCGACCGAAAGTGAAAAAAGGAAGAAAACACATTTATTGACCCACAGAGGATAAATAAAAAGTATACTGTAGAGAGTGTACTATCGCTCGAGAGTGAGACCACTTAATCCCCAACTACTGGTACTGGTACTGGTGGTAGGACTCTTCAGCAAGAGTCCGTCTTGGTGGGTACCACCGTCTGATATTTTACCTCCAAGCAGTAGTGTGCAAGCTGCACTGTGTTTAGGTTTGAAGGGCACTGTAGCAAGTGAAATTACTGGGCGAAAGAGACTTAACAACAATGTCTCGGGGTGATAAGCACAGCGCAGTGCCACGCAAACACTTAAAAACTTAAAGCTTTGGGTGGCACTGCATCTGTAATAGTCAGGCGTGGTGCTTAACATCAGGTGGGCGCCTTGATTGTCTTGTCACTTGCTGACATAAAAAAAAACGGGTCGAATGCGGATTGGGTGAATTTTTAGTTCTTGGACTGCTGGTGAAGAAAAACATCCTGAGGTATCAAGATGTATCGGGATGTTTTCATTCACCGTTTGAGCGCAGTTTTGGAATAAAAAATCCATTGGTGTCAACCGGTTTCGAAACGACCGATCGGAAAGCGATGCAACCGCTTCAACACCTGTGCTCCGAGGGTCGACTCTTGAAAGCGACAAACTTGGTACAAACAAGTATCGTAGTCCAACTTATATCGGTGACGACTAAGATCAGAGCATTCATGGACACAAACGGAACCACGCCACTGTCGCGATATATCGCTTTCGTTCGCAAGAGGCCCTCTGAATGCTAAAGTAAAGCCCAGTTTACACCTACTGTTTCGGTCAATTTGCACAATGCCCAAAATGCCTAGTGCCCACAATGCCCAGAATGCATTGTGGGCACTGAGCGACTATTCTGATTGTCTGTTGGCTGGCACAAGTGGTGGCCACCAGTAAAAGCACGCTTCCATCTGATGACGACATGAAACAACTGAATTCTTATCGATAATGATCCTTTATTATATCTAACTTTTAAATATAGCTAAAAACTAATTACTTTTTAAGATCGTGTTGACTGTTTAACTCTGTTAGCGACCAATCTTCATTGATCTCCATCTCAAACTGTGTATTACGACAGAAAAGCTATGGTCAACTATTTATTTTTAAATTAATGTGGTAGGTTTTAATGTAATGTTAATATAATTATTGCACAGAAAATAATGGCTATAAAACTATGTTAATGATAATGAGACGCGAAGCTTGATAGAATGCCGATCGTGGACTGATTTGATTATTCTAATAACTGGCGTAAAGTGCACCGAAGACACAAATTATGTGGGTCAATGCACGTGCTTGTACAACGTAAATGATTATGTTCTTTAACAAACTAACATAAAGTGTGAGTTTTTTTATATGAGTAAAGTGCTGGAACCGATAAATGGTCAAGGTACATAGTTAATTTTTAAAGCTAAAATGGTGTCATTAGCGTATCTCACGGGTTTTTATGGCATAGTACAATTTGACCCCAAGTAAGGCCAGATTTTTTTTTTTCACTCTCGCCTGAGAGTAGGCCAGTGTCCCAGCAGTGGGAACATTAGAAGGCTGTCATGATGATGAAGGCCATATTGTGTGGCAAAATGAATTAATTATTTTATGTATACCTGTCAGGCATTTTGATATTACCTAGGTACCTGCAAGTTATATTAAACATGAGGGTAAAAACTAACTTGACCACCCTTTCATTTAACTTACATAACCGAAAATAGATAGGTTTATTTTATCTAGTACCTAAAATAGGGAGTTAAAATATTTAAATCAATTACGAAATAAGATAAAAATTTAATAATTTTAGTTTAGTATGTAATTGGCAGGTAGGTACTTACTTACTTAGTTCTTATTTTTGTAAGTTTAATTTATCAAATAAAATAAAATTCTTGCAAACTACCTATGTTTTATATTTTAGTGCTATGATATTCCTACATTTCACACCAAACCACACTAAACTAGGAACTGCCTATGTTGGTAGCGCGGCCTAACAGAGTTGGCCAGTGAGCCAGTTGGCAAGTTACTGCTTTTAAGTAGTGTTTAGAAAATGTTATCTACCACAACCAAGTACTGTCTTTGACCACAACACAGACTTGGCAGATAGATAATTGCAGATCATGCAAACATCGGTTGAGGACTCAAATATAGTTCTGTGGTTGAGGGTCATGTGGGAATTGAACCCACACATCTTGTCCCTCTGTAAGAGCACTGGTGGTCTAGTGGTAGTAACCCCGCCTTCCGATTTTAAGGTCGTGGGTTCGAATCCTGTCGTGCACCAATGGATTTTTCGCTACAAAAAACGCTGTTAAGCTGTACGCTGTGGCCCTGGCCATGGAACTAAAGCATGGAATGAATTAACTACTTTATACGTACCTACAATTACCTTTACATTCCTTGCTATTATGTACTACCGTTGGCGTTGTTACCTAGTAGGGTACATACTGTGCATCATGCTGTACATATTAGTACCATCCATGGAACTATTATGTACCTACCTAAGATAGCCATACTTGTTTGCCATCTTGGTGGTATAAAAAAATATGTCATGTGTACGTCAGATGTCAAGACAGTCCATGTGTCATTGACCATTGTCAAACTTGTTGTTATGTCAAATAAAATAAATAAAGTGAGTGACGCATCCACCCAAGAAGGCGTACTTTTGATTTTTCATTATTTTACTAATTAATATTGAAATAGGGCATTTCTCTTGAAATCTGTCTATATTTAATTGAATTAAATTAAAGTGCAGTATAAAATTCCTGTGTTAGTGTTAAACGTTTCATGAAATAGCGTGTGAAAGTTTCCTGGACGTTCGTGATAAACCGGTAAGAGGTATGTAATCCAACTTTCTCTACATTTAGATAAATAATCAGTAAGAACTTGGAAGATGCATGTTTCTATTGCTGTAACAATCACACCCTCAACGTCGATTGTATCATCAGTTTTCTCAAAGCAATACCTACTCCTACACATTAATTTATCAATAGAGCTATTGATTAGTATTATTACACACCATTTTTTATCTCTCACTGATTGTATCAATCGTTGTTTATCTCAGGGCAAACTATCAAAGAAACATTGATGTACCTAACCTAAAAGTGTTTTAATGTTTACCAATAGTAATAGTAATAACAGCACTTAATGTTCAGGAAGAATTTAATTAAGATTAATGCATCTAATCTTAATCTCTGAGCCTCTATGCCTCTAAGATTAATCCTAAGAGATTAAATTCTTAAATTCTTAAATTCTAAAAAACAGGCATCACAACATCACTAATATTTTGCCAGAACAATTTTCCTGTGCATCCAAAAGAAAATGTACAGTTATTTATTGAATACAATGAATTTTTTTAAAACCTCTAATATCGATCGAAACAATCTAAAATCTTTTTTACTCAACAACTGCACTTATAAAGATTTGCTGAAAGAACTTTAAAAAAGTCAGTGTCATTGTCTCATCATATTATTTTTGCAAATGCTGTTGTTGAACACTAGCATGTAAGAATGTAGAATAATAAGTATCTGTTCTTAGAAATCACCTGGCTTCCATTCCTATAACTCAAAGAAAAAAAAAAGAAAAAAAAAATGAAAATTTAAGCTGATAATTCTTTAATTTGTAAATATAAAGTAGTGTATTAATATTAAAAATAAAAATGATTGTACTATACAGATGTGGAAAGCATCAATAGATGCGAAGGTGTCGGCCCCAGCGCCGGCCGAGGCTGATGATTGGGACACGGACCCTGACTATATGAATGATGTCACGGAGCACGAGCAGAGGTGGGGTCCTGGAGGCAGGAATGTGGAAGCTATAGAGTAAGTATCTATATTTTAGTGATTATAAGCTTAATAATATTGTTTCGCCTTTATACAGCGAACAAATAGGTATGTTTGGGAACATTGTCGTTCGTATTTTAATTGTACTATATTTTAAGTGTTTCACCTCTATGACAATGAAGATATTTCTATTCCTATTTCTATGTGTACTATCTGTGTAACAATACTGGTGGACATTTTACACAGTGCCATAGAGAAAATTTGTATATATGTATTTTTTTTGTCACAAATAAACAAGAAGTACTGGTCCGATTACAAACAAGAGTAGTAGAGTTCTCTGTGATAGAGCTCGTCCGGGGAAGGACTACCACCATACCTATTTCTGCAGCAAAGCAGTAATGCTCGCATTGCTGTGTTCCGGTGTGAAGGGTATGGTTTCCGGTGAAATTACTGTCACATGAGGCTTTCGATCTTAGCTTCAAGGTGGCAACCCGCGAGTGATACCTGATATACCAACTTGCGATACCTCTAGTATTGCAAGCGTCCATAGGCTGCGGTAACCGCTTACCATCTTGTGGGCCGTACGCTTGGTTGCCACTTCAGTTATATAAAAAAAAAAACATTCTTTCACCATTAGAATGCTACATTATCCCTGAGTAACATAGGCTATATTTATTACTAGCGACATCCTATTTTTAGACTATTTTAAAAACTCATTAGATAACAGAGGTTTATAGTATGACTATGAGTAAGGCCCACAATATTTAGTTACATAAAATAGTGTGCATAATTAAGGAAAATAATTGGATAATAATAACAGAACTCTATAATTAGTTACACACCACTTTTAGTGTAGGTAGATAGAAAAAGACTGGAAGGAAATTGGTGGGTGTAAAATAATTTTATTATTGATTGACCTGTTATACCTACTAAATTATAACGTCAATGACCTTTGCAACACTGTCCCATAATAATGTATAATATAATATATATTATTATAGGGTATACTATAGGTTTCAAGCATTGATTTTCTAATAGTTTTGTACTATGGTTTTGTATGAAGATTATCAAAAAATCAATGTTTAATCATCCAACATTGCAAAGCGGTTACCGCAGCCTATGGACGCTTGCAATACCAGAGGTATCACTCGCGGGTTGCCACCTTGAAGCTAAGATCGAAAGCCTCATGTGCCAGTAATTTCACCGGAAACCATACCCTTCACACCGGAACACAGCAATGCGAGCATTAATGCTTGGCGGCAGAAATAAGTATGGTGGTAGTCCTTCCCCGGGCGAGCTCTATCACAGAGAACTCTACTACTCTTAATAATTATACGTATTAGTATACCATGACAACTGTTACGATATTATCGTAACAGTTGTCATGGCTCAGCTTATATCCATGAATGCGCTGAACTTAGTTGCCACCGACATAAGTTGAACTACGAGAGATATAATTAAATCTAAAGTCAGTAAATCTCACTAAGGTCAGTAAATATTTTAATGAGCAATTTGTACGCTTCTATAACAAAGTCCCAAGCGACATACAAAATTTATTAATTGGCAAATTTAAAAACTTAATTAAACTTAAACTGTCTCAAAAAGCTTCATCATCATCATCCACAGCCTGACTTCACCCACTGCTGGGTATAGGCCTCCCTTAGTTTGTGCCATCTACCACGATCCTGTGCCAATCTAATCCACCTACGGCCCGCGACTTTCACTATGTCGTCTACCCATCTCGCCAACGGACGACCGACGTTTCTGTAGCCACTTCTTGGCCACCACTCAGTTGTCGCCTTACTCCACCTGTCATCACCACGTCTTGCCATGTGTCCTGCCCAGCTCCATTTGAGTTCCATTATCCGATTCCCGACGTCTTTGACCTTGGTACGTCTTCGGATTTCTGTGTTTGGAACTCGGTCAATAAGTTTGATGCCAAGCATGGCTCGCTCCATGGCTCTCTGTGCAACTCTCATTCTGTACACAGCCTCATGTGTGAGCGTCCATGTCTCAGCACCGTAAGTCATGGTGGGCAGTACACATTGGTTATATAAACGGGTCTTCAGACACTGTGGAGTATCAACTGATTTCAAGATGTCATCCAACTTGCCAAACGCAGCCCACCCCAATTGTATCCGCCTTGAGATCTCCTTTTGTTGATACCCTTTGCCAAAGGATAAAATATGTCCAAGATAAAGATATCGGTCAACTATATAATTACCATTAGACTTACTCGTGAGCTTGATGAATCCCAACCGATAGAACAGGCCGGCTTCCGGAGCGGATATTCAACTATTGACCATATTCACACGGTAAAGCAGCTGATGGAAAAGTGTCACGAATATAACCGTCTCAAAAAGCTTACTATAAAATAACTGATTTCTAAGATGATAAAAAGCTTAGGACGAATGTGCTCCAACTCTACTCGGCATCCAGAACAATAGCAAAGGTCATGCCAAAAAAGCGATAGAAACCCAGCCGGTGTTGTTGCCAGTTCTTTTACGGCATGGGCGCGTTAGAACTGGCGTAAATTTTCCTAGCTTCTAAGACGTTTCAAAGTGATCCTTGTGATATTATTGAAATAAACTATTTTTTACTATGACTTTGACTTGACTAAAATTATTCACTTATTCACTTCGTTTCCAGCATGGCCAAGCTGAGGGAAGAAGTATTCGAAGCAGACAAACAGGCTAAACAGAAGCAAATGGATGCTGGACCCAAGTCTTCCTATGGGTGAGAATTGTTAGAAATAATAAAAAACATTAATAAATAAGTAATGCTGGACAATCCACACAGCATCATCTAGCCCCAAGTTACGCAGAGCTTGAGTTATGGATACTAGAGGACTGACATAGATAGATATTTTTTATTAAACACTAGCTGACCCGCGCGGCTTCACTCGCGTAATTTTTTCGCAACTTTTGCATATTTTCTCACCATTTAAACCTTCCATGGACTCGATTTTTCTCGATTTTTTATACAACGTATAAATATTCGCGACATAAAAATACCTAGCATCTATATGACACATTTATATTAATTTTAAAAGTCTATTTTTGTTTTGATTTAATGTACTGACCTGTAATAAGAAATTACCAATAAAATACTGTTTGACTATTTGACTCCTACTTACAAGACCAAAAATCAGGCAAATCGGTCCAGCCGTTGTCGAGTGTTAGCGAGACTAAATAACTAGAATTGATTTTTTACAGGCTAGCTATTGTTTTTGGATTCACGATAACGCTATCCTATTGAGAATTGAATGAAAATGTACTTCGCATCGTTTGTGCGATTGACGCAAATCACTCCTACTAAAGTAAGTAAGTTCGTATGAGTCAGTGGCCAACCCTGGTGATAGAGCTTTAAGGCCGCCCGAAGGCCTCTGTCATGACTTAACAACTTTTAAAAAGCCGGGACTGAACGTGCCCTCCAAAGCACTCCAACTCAAGTCACAATCGATAATTTACTATGGCAGTTTTAATGATAATTGCAAAACAGTGTTTTTAAATACCTATTTTATTAATTGTTTGTAACTTCTTGCTAAGCTTTGTGTTCATAATATTGTAGCTGTTTTAATTTTAATTTCAAACTTGATTGTAAATTGTTATTGTTATTGAAATAAATGAAATGAAATAAAACGTCAGCTATTTTTTTGTTTTTTATAAGTACCACTAAAGTGGCAACGTACGGCCTACTAGAATTAATAACTAATTCCAGGTATGGTGGTAAATTCGGAGTCCAACAAGACAGGATGGACAAGTCGGCGGTTGGACACGACTACATCGGCACTACTGAGAAACATGTCTCGCAAAAGGACTATTCAACAGGTAATCATTACAGCACGGCTAGTAAAGTAATAGTACATTATGGTACTAGTGTGTAACATTGGTGATTACCGCTGAGGTTCTTAAGATAGCCGAGGACTGTAATCATGACACAAGTGTATCATACGACGTTTCCCAACACACTTGAGAACACACACTTGTGAATAAAATAATAAAAAATAAATCTATATCTCACTAGTGAGTTATAGCAATGAAAAAGTCATAGTTTGACTAGGGGTGTCATTCTGTGCCTAATTGCGATGACCATAGAGCCACTTTATAAGCAAGTGTGTTGAAAAGTAAATAATATATTTATACAATCATATCACAAGGATCACTTTGAAACGTCTTAATGCTAGGTGAATTTACGCCAGTTCCACGCAGCTTAGAAGAATCTGGCAACAAATTCGGCTGGGTTCCTAGCTTCTTTTTGATGATCCCCCTTCATCATAAAGAGTAGTAGAGTTCTCTGTGATAGAGCTCGTCCGGGGAAGGACTACCACCATACCTATTTCTGCCGCCAAGCAGTAATGCTCGCATTGCTGTGTTCCGGTGTGAAGGGTATGGTTTCCGGTGAAATTACTGGCACATGAGGCTTTCGATCTTAGCCTCAAGTTGGCAACCCGCGAGTGATACCTCTGGTATTGCAAGCGTCCATAGGCTGCGGTAACCGCTTACCATCTTGTGGGCCGTACGCTTGGTTGCAAATTCAGTTGTATAAAAAAAAAAAAAAAAAGCTTTAGTGTGGTGCCGATCGAACTAGGCTGATATAGACATTCGTGAAGCTAGCTGTTTGTGATGCGCAATGAAGTTTTATAACTAAATTGTCATTCATGTCATGGCATTTTTATGTTCCCACTGCTGGGACACTGGCCTATACTCTAGCGAGCTGATGGGTATCCACGGACCCAATGCGGATTGGCGGATGGCACTACACTGTATTCCGAGTTTTTTTGATTTTGAACATGCCGGTTGCTTTACTGTATGAGAGCACTGTCATTGCGCACAATTATTTTTTCTAATAGAAAAAATCATTGGTGCACAACTGGGTTTGAAGTTGAACCCACGACCTTACGATCGGAAGGCAGTGGTCACTACCACTAGACCATCAGCGCTCTACATTTGATATGAGGGTTATTATGTAAATCTATCACTTTAATGTCAATAGCTTGTCAGTGTGTCGGAGGTTTCTTTAAATCCTACTAATATTATAAACTTGCTGTCGCCCGCGACTTCGTCCGCGTGGAACTCGGGAACCGTACTTTGTCGGGATGAAAAGTAGCCTATGTTTTATTCCCGGTCATTATTTATCTATGTTGTAAATTTCAGCCAAATCGGTTTAGTGGTTGTCGAGTTATAGAGGGACAAACATCCATCCAAACATCCAAACTTTCGCATTAGTGGGATTATTAGTGTGATAGTGTAATGTGATGCGAAAGTCTGTGTGTGGTTGTGATAGTGTGATGTGATGCGAAAGTCTGTGTGTGTGTGTGTGTGTATGTTTGTTACCACGTATCTCCGTGACGAATTAACCGATTCTGATGAAATTTGGAATGTAGATGGCTTAAGCCTGGAATAACATAGGTTATTTTTTAACCCGGAAAAATGTACTGTAACTGTGGGATAGCTTAAAAACTGCGAAAAACACGGGTGAAGCCGCGCGGGTTAGCTCGTTTTTAATATTTTTAATATCGCTGACCTACCAGTGCCATACCTAGTATTAAGATCTTTTTGTGCGTTCATCAATAAATATTTTCTTATTCTTATTCTCATTCTCATTCTTATTCTTATTCATATTCTTATTCTTATTTGTTTATGCCAGGTTTTGGGGGCAAATTCGGCGTGCAAAAGGACCGCATGGACAAGTCAGCAGTCGGTCATGACTACGTCAGCAAAGTGGAGAAACACGTCTCTCAAACTGACCACTCCGTCGGCTTCGGGGGCAAGTTTGGGGTGCAAACCGATCGGGTGGATAAGGTGACATCATCATGACATGACAGGCTCCTAATGTTACCCTGGGACATTTGACTCTCAAATGCAAACTTTTGCTACTATAAGTAATCATACCTAAACCGGAATTGGGACCAAATGGTAGTTCATGTTAAATTATTTTAGGTTCAAAAGTAAAATAATAATAAGTGGGATCAAATAATAATAAATAAAATAAATAATGCTGGACAATCCACACAGCATCATCTAGCCCCAAGGTAGGCTACTGTTAAACAGAGCTGTATTATGGGTACTAGATGACTGATATATACTTAATACAATACAATACATAGATAGATATTTTTTATTATATATAGAAAATACCCAGAACACCCGGGACAAATATTTGTAGATCGTACAAACATTTGACCCGAGGCGGGAATCGAACCCGTAACCTCCGCGTCGCAGGCGGACCTGAGCCCGCTGCGCCACATCGGTCGTCTAATTTCTAAATTCTAAAAAAATTCTTGGGATCAAATGATAGTTACCCGTCTCGAGGTTTTAATTGACCACGCGGACCCAATGATTGGTAGATGGCACCGCATGCCTTTCGAATTTATAGTTTTTGGTCATTTCCTCATGATGTTTTCCTTCACCGTATTCATCATCATCATCATCATATCAGCCGATAGACGTCCACTGCTGGACATAGGCCTCCCCCAAAGAGCGCCATGACGACCGATTTTGGGCCTTCACCGTCCACCGACTTCCTGCGACCGCTTTAATGTCATCGGTCCATCGAGTGGGGGGCCGTCCTACACTTCGTTTTCCAGTTCGTGGTCGCCACTCGAGAACCTTTATTCCCCAACGGTTATCGGTTCTACGAGCTATATGGCCTGCCCATTGCCACTTCAACTTACTAATTCTACGAGCTATGTCGGTGACCTTGGTTCTTCTACGGATTTCCTCATTACGGATTCGATCGCGTAGTGAAACTCCCAGCATAGCTCTTTCCATAGCTCGTTGGGCGACTTTGAACCGTATTGACGTGACGACCGATGTGGCGCAGCGGGCGCAGGTCCGCCTGCGACGCAGAGGTTGCGGGTTCGATTCCCGCCTTGGGACAAATGTTTGTACGATCTACAAATATTTGTTCCGGGTGTTCTGGGTATTTTCTATATATAATAAAAAATATCTATCTATGTATTGTATTGTATTAAATATATATCAGTCATCTAGTACCCATAATACAGCTCTGTTTAACAGCAGCTTACTTTGGGGCTAGATGATGCTGTGTGGATTGTCCAGCATTATTTATTTATTTATTTATTAGAGCACGGCATTGCGCACATAATTTTCTTGTAATAGATAAATCCATTGGTGTATATATAAATCCACTGCCTGAGAAGGCCACTATTACTAGCCCTCTTGAAAGATATGACAAGAAAATACAATAAGTACTTCATCATGACAGCCTTCTAATGTTCCCACTGCTGGGACACTGGCCTACTCTCAGGCGAGAGTGATTGGGTCTTAATCCACCACGCGGACCCAATGCGGATTGGCGGATGGCACATGTCTTTCGAATTTTTAGTTCTTGGACATGCCGGTTTCCTCACGATGTTTTCCTTCACCGTATGAGAGCACTGGCATTGCGCACATAAATTTTTCGAACAGAAAAATCCATTGGTGCACGACCGGGTTTGAACCCACGACCTTCGGATCGGAAGGCGGGGTCACTACCACTAGACCACCGGTGCTCAATAAGTACTTAGCATGTTGCTAATATTATGACAGTTCTTTTATGAATAAAATCCTGTATCACGTATACATATATGTCTATGTAGAATAGTAGTATAGTTCTTTGTGATAGAGCTCGTCCGGGGAAGGACTACCACCATACCTATTTCTGCCGCCATGCAGTAATGGTCGCATTGCTGTGTTCCGGTGTGATGGGTATGGTTTCCGGTGAAATTACTGGCACATGTGACTTTCGATTTTAGCTTCAAGGTGGCAACCCGCGAGCGATACCTCTGGTATTGCAAGTGTTCATAGGCTGCGGTAACCGCCTACCATCTTGTGGGCCGTACGCTTGGTTGCCACTTCAGTTGTATAAAAAACAAATGAAAATAGAAAAACAAAGTGAAATCTATACAATTACATATGGAATAGTGTTAACTAACAATTACAAATTGCATACGTTTTTTTTTAAAGTATCACCTAAAGGTTTTTAAGAGCGAAATAAAGCCTTTTTTTTTTTTTATTCTTTATTCTTTATTGTACACACATAAACATTTAGAAAAAACTTAAAATATAGTGCATGTACACAGGCGAGCTTAACCCTAAAAGGAGTTCTCTTCCAGAAAACCTAGTAGTGAATGAGAGATGATTTAGTAGAAGTGGGTAGGTGCACACCAGGACATAATAACAAGAAATGATATAAAAAAAAAATTAAACACAAAAAAAATATTTAGCAATAAATACATAACATATAAATATATACATTCGAATAATACATAAACTATTATTTATTGATTTATAATTTGTGTCCACAGAGCGCGGCGGGCTGGGAGCACCGCGAGACGATAGAGAAGCACTCCTCGCAGAAGGACTACAGCGCGGGCTTCGGCGGCAAGTACGGCGTGCAGGCGCACAGCCAGGACGTCGCCGCGCTCGGCTGGGAGCAGACGCAGCACACCGCGCCGCACAACTCACAGAAAGGTGTTCTACTCATCCATCATTACATAGTTTTTTTTTTTTTGTTTTGTTTTTTTATACTACTGAAGTGCCCTTCTTGCCTTCTTTGTATAGGTCGCACAGCGGATCTAGGCTTCCGTGAAGTTAGCCGTTTGTAATGCGCAAAGACAATTTAGTTTGAAAAAGCTCCATTGCGCATCGAAACGGCTAATTTCACTACGGCCGAGATCCGTCGTGAGACCTATACCTACCTAATAATAAACCTCGGTCTGGCTTCACCTATTGTTATGCCCTAATGGGCGCACATTGTGATCCACGATTTGTATTTTCACCCCATGTACCTGCCAATGTGATGACAATAAAAATATTGAGTATTGAAGTGGCAACCAAACGTACGGCCCCCAAGATGGTAAACGGTTACCGCAGCCAATGGACGCTTGCAATACGGAGGTATCACTCGCGGGAGCCACCTTGAGGCTAAGATCGAAAGCCTCGTGTACCAGTAATTTCACCGGAAACCATACCCTTCGAACCGGAACACAGCAATGCGAGCATTACTGCTTGGCGGCAGAAATAGGTATGGTGGTAGTCCTTCCCCGGACGAGCTCTATCACAGAGAACTCTACTACTCTTAAATTCTTTTGGCCTTCTAATGTTCCCACTGCTGGGACACTGCCCTACTCATTGGGTCTTGATCCAGCACGCGGACCCAATGCGGATTGGTGGATGGCACATGTCTTTCGAATTCTACTATACCTTATTTTCTTTTTCTCGATGGGGAAATCCCACAGAGCTATATATAACTGATAGACCCGGCAGTTTCACTCACGATATTTTTTCGCAATTTTTCTCACTGTTTAAACCTTCCCTGGACTCCTACAAATAATTAAAGACCAAAATTAGCCAAATCGGTCCAGCCGTTGTCGAGTTTAAGCGAGCCTTACACAGCGATTCATTTTTATATAAAAGAAGATGATAAATGATATTTATTTGCATGAACACATGTCATATTAATGGTATTAAAATTAAATTAGTTCATATAATATGTCCTACCAAAATCTTTGGAATGCAAATATTATGTTATCTTAAATTATTACACAAAATTAAAAATGACAAGAATAATAAAAATAAAAAAAATTAACTATTATTATTAGTATACAATGTCGCTATAAAAAAAGAAAAAAAAATATAAATTCTAAATATTCATTTATTGAATAATAAAATTTAGGTATCTATCAGCTATTTTTTTCAATGTAATATGGAATAGGTTTCCCTTCAAATCTTTTAATTCAGTAGTATTTAAGTAGAATGAGTGAGTGTACCTCGCGTGCCGAAAAGACGGGCTAAGTAAGGGCTGAGTAACCTCTTTACTCGCCGCGAAACTCAGTCCGCTCCCAGCGGGGGCGGTGTGGTGTGCCAGTGCCTAAAATCGGTTTGCTGCGTGCTTATCGATGTTTTTAAATCATTCTTTTTCACGCGGCTTATGTTTCCCATCACTAAAATACGTTTTTGTGTAAAATATAAATACGCAAAATGGTACAGGCTCGGTTTCCATATAAATACTCTTTCTTAAATATAGTACTGTGCATAAAGTAGATACTTCTGAAAACAATAGAACAGTTTTTCAAAATCAGTCATCATGCCTATTCCGTCAAACTAATGCGATCCGATTGGCCAACCTAATGTCAGACATCACACTAGAGTTGGGAAAGCAACTATCACTATCGATTATTAATACACTGAGGTCACACACAGGTCAGATATTTGTGCCTTATCTTTGCAACAGTTTGCAGTGCAAGCAAGCATTCATATGCATCAGTGATAAGTCACTGATCAATTTCAGAATTAGATGGCTAACATTTATCCTCTATTGGTTGAGTGCTGTGTGTGACGTCCTCATTCGTTATTTTTAAGATTTTTAAGTATGTACTTACTTACTTTATGATAATCAATATTGTAATAAAAGTTTACCCGAAACAAAACTAGGTGTCGCTGCTAAAATCGTCCCTATCCTGGATCGCGCTATCATTACGTTTTCACGAATGAAACTCACAAAAAAAATTTGAGCTTTAAATTCGTGCCTCAATCTATTGAGTAAGGAAATTATTGGGCCTTGGTAACGCTGGGCAATGTCCGCAAAGGGCGATACAGTTTTTGTAGGGCCTAGGTCGTCCTTGGGTCGGCACCTACTTTGTGCTCGGCTCGGGTGAAGCGATCTGCCTTTATTTGTATTATTATATTATTATTTTTAATTAATTTCGCATGCATAATTAGCGCACATTGCTGCACATGTAATGTATTGATTCGTGAACGTTTTGGGCCACGTATTAATTTGGTTTCTTGATTACGAAAACAAAATCTCTTGTATTTTCTTTTGATAAAATAAAATTTATTGGTCTCCTTACCTGCTAAAAATTTTATTATTCGCGTATTCTATCCTATCATTATATTCTGCTAATATTATACTTAATCTTGCTTGTTAATTTATTTAATATGTTAAAAATATGAAGCGAGCGTATCCCTGCTATCGATAGTTTTGGTAGTATCGATTATTTTGACGCGATAGTATCGACTAAGTTAAGCAACAACAAAAATAAAAATATTCATCAACAAAAACAGTTTTTTTTTTTTATACTACTAAAGTGGTAACCAAGCGTACGGCCCACTTGATGCTCAGTGGTTACCGTAGCCTATGTAAGCATGCAACATCATAGATATCACTTGCGTGTTACCACCCTGAGACGTTAGATGGTAAGTCTCATGTGGCTGTAATTTCACCGGAAATCATACCCTTCGAACCGGAACACAGCAATGCGAGCATTACTGCTTGGCGGCAGAAATAGGAAATACACGTATGATTAAGCACAGATTAATAATGCAAATTAAAATCTTTTAAAAAAGAAACACTCGTGTAGTTCTCTCTACGGATCTCGGCCATTGTGAAGTTAGCCGTTTGTGAAGCGCAAAGACAATTTAGTTCCCTCCTCGAAAAAGCTCCATTGCGAATTGAAACGGCTAAGTTTTCGATGGCCGAGATTCCGTCGAGATAACTATACCTAATTTTACAATAGTGAGCTTAAAACGGTCACTCGCCACCTGCCTTCGCCACTTATGCTGTTGACGTTTCAATCAAGTATGATTAATGATTTACATTGGGTCAGCAGCAAAGACAGCACTGACTCCAAATTCGAGCAACATCACTTGTATTGGCAGCCCAGTGGAATAAAAAGCTGAATTTTCGTATATTAGTTATACGAGTATTAGAATTAAGAGTAGTAGAGTTCTTTGTGATAGAGCTCGTCCGGGGAAGGACTACCACCATACCTATTTCTGCCGCCAAGCAGTAATGCTCGCATTGTTGTGTTCCGGTGTGAAGGGTATGGTTTCCGGTGAAATTACTGGCACATGAGGCTTTCGATCTTAGCCTCAAGGTGGCAACCCGCGAGTGATACCTCTGGCATTGCAAGCGCCCATAGGCTGCGGTAACCGCTTACCATCTTGTGGGCCGTACGCTTGGTTGCCACTTCAGTTGTATAAAAAAAAATAAAAAAAAAACGAAATAAAACATTATTTTGTATTATGTTCCGCAGACTACGCTATCGGCTTCGGCGGTAAGTACGGCGTGCAGACAGACAGGCAGGACGCTTCCGCGCTCGGCTGGGACCATAAAGAGAAGACGCCCGCGCACGCTAGTCAAGTTGATCATAAAAAGGTACAACAGTTCATTACAATCTTTTTAATGGTAATATATTGTACGCTATTGAGCACCGGTGGTCTAGTGGTGACCCCGCCTTCCGATCCTAAGGTGGTGGGTTCAAACCCGGTCGTGTACCAATGGGTTTTCTGTTCGAAAAATGTATGTGCGCAATGCCAGTGCTCTCATACGGTGAAGGAAAACATCGTAAGGAAACCGGCATGTCCAAGAACTAAAAATACGTAAGACATGTGCCTGGCTTTTTCAAAGTTGTAGGCCATGAGAGAGGAATTCGAGCGGCGGCCTAGAAACTCTGTCACCAGAGTTGGCCACTGCATACATATAATGAAAAAAATAACAATAATGAACACATGAACAAAGTGCTTCCCCTTAATAAATAGAGACAGTAAGAAAAGTGCCAATGGACACATTCTTAGCAACTAATTTATTTTATAAGACTAGGTTTTAAAATTACACATTAACCTAAACGTAAGGCTAGATTGTAATAATATTGAATACATTATTTTAAATATATTCTTTAAAAAACAAAAAAAAAAAGAGTTGACCACTCGCACGAACTTCTAGGTAAGGATAATGCGATATTTGCAGGGTTTCGGCGGTAAGTTCGGCGTGGAGAGTGACCGTGTGGACGCGTGTGCGCACAGCTACGCACCGGCGCATGCGCAGACGCAGGCGGCGGGGTATCCCCGGCACAAGCCCGACATCGGCGCCGCCAAGCCCGCCTCACTGAGAGCCAAGTTCGAGAACATGGCCAAGGAAAAGGAACAGGTGATATCACATTTTTTTGCTTTCATTTTCATTAAAATGTACTTATCTAATAATTTTTCGTTTTAGAGTTTTTGTTTATTTGTCAGCAAGTGACAAGACTATCAAGGCGCCCGCCTGATGTTAAGCACCGCGCCTGACTATTACAGAAGCAGTGCCACCCAAAGCTTAAAGTTTTTAAGTGTTTGCGTGGCACTGCTCTGCGCTTATCACCCCGGGACATTGTTGTTAAGTCTCTTTCGCCCAGTAATTTCACACCCTTCAAACCTAAACACAGCTTGCACACTACTGCTTGGAGGTAGAATATCTGACACTGCGGTGGTACCCACCGAGACGGACTCTTGAGTCCTACCACCAGGTAAAAACTTTGAAACTATAGAAAATTATTTATTAACAAATTAAAACCGATAAAATGTCGATTCGGTGGCTAGCGGTCATGACGTCGCCGTGGGAAGGCGAGTTCGAATCCCGCTATTTTCGTAAATTTTTGGATCATTTTTTTTGATATGCCATTCATGTCATTATCACCTCATTCTGTAGGAAGCGAAGAAATCGCCTGGCGGTATCATCGCCGGGGCAAAACCATCCTCATTAAGAAACAAATTCGAAAACATGGCTAAGGAGAAGGAACAGGTATGTAGGTTCGGTTCCCGTAACGTATTATAAGTCATAAGTCATAAGTCATAAGCATTTATTGATAAAGATATTTACAGGTCTATACACACTTTAGAATATAATATTATTATTTTATACCTTAATATAAAACACAATAGTTAATGAACATAAATTACAATGAAAGTAAAATAATCAAATTAAAGTCAAAAAATAAATTAAATAATTATTATAAATTCTCAATGTCAATACAAAAATAAAATAAACAAGTCATGTAGGTATTTCTTACCTAGAGATCAAAGTAAATAAATTATTACAATTAAAATTTAAGTCTTACCTAGTGCTACAAATTCGTCAAAGCTGTAGAATGTCTGCTCGACAAGCCAGCGTTTTAATCTAGCTTTAAATCCAGCTAAGCTGTCATTATAATAATGGTAAACATTTATACAGCGACATCTATCCCTAATCTAAGTTAAGCTGGTATTGAAACCATATAGCTGATAGAATATACTTTTTTGAGTCAACATATCAGCCAATAGACGTCCACTGGACATAATATACCTACCCCAAAGAATGTCACGTCAAGCGATCACCATTCTCCACCATCCGCCGACTTTCTGCGACCGCTACAATATCATCGGTCCATTATATATCATCCGTTCCATATTTTGAGGGAGTCTTATCTACAACGCTTACCACATGCGGGTCGGTTAATGGATAAATAAAATAAATATTGTATTATTAATTACCTAGCTGTTGCTGGCGGGTTGGCGTATTTTTCATACTCGGGAACCGTATTTTTCCGGGATAAATATTAGCCTATTATATTCTCGGTCAATATATATCTATGTTTAATATTTCAGGCAAATCGGTTCAGTGGTTGTCGAGTTATAAAGGAACAAACATCCATCTAAACAAACAAATTGTTAGGCCACGACAGAGGCCTTCGGGCGGCCTAGAAACTCTGTTACCAGAGTTGGCCACTGACTCATACGAACGAGCGAACGGACGAACGAACAAACAAATAAACAATTATCCAAACTTTGCTTCTCTAATATTATTGTAATTGAATTACAGGAAGCGCTACAATCCGTGCTGAAGATAAGAGAGCAGAGGCAACAGTTAGACAAGGACCTATCGCAGAAGGTAAGCAAACATATATAAACCTTACTTTAATAGTGATAGAGTTGTTAATAGTTTTAAAGTTTTGTTTCTAAAAGCATATTTATCAGAAATGTCGAACAGCGTATCTTACGGAATAAGTTTCAATCAGAAACACTTACCGCTTAAACGTCTACTCGAACAGTAAACCCTCAATTTTGTTTTTTTTTTTTTAGCAAATTTTTGCAACCTGCATATTTTCTTACCGTTTAAACCTTACCTGAACTTTCACAAACATTTAGAAGATCAAAATTTGCCAAATCGGTCCAGCCGTTCTCGAGTTTTAGCGAGACTAACGCACAGCAATTCATTTTTATATGTAAGATTAAAATATGTACATAATTACATAACCTACAAAATATACAAAATACGTTTTAGAAAAAAAAAAAAAATATACAATAAGCAATCTCTACCAGACCTTCCCTTACAGGAAAAGGACAAAGTTGAGAACGAGACAGAAGACCTTGCACCAGAGTCTGTCACAGAAGTACGGAAGATCAGCAAGATCCAACCTCAGATATCTCCGGAGATTAAGCAAGCAGAGAAGGCTATTCACCCTGTTGCAGAAGCGACGAGAAATAGTCACCCTGTGACAGAGGAGATTAGAGCTAGTCACCCTGTGACAGAAGAGATTAGAACTAGTCACCCTGCGGCAGAAGAGACGAGTACTAGTCATTCTGTGGCGCTAGAAGTGAATTCAGCTAGTCAAACTCTGGCTGAAGAGACAGTCAATCTACCTGATGTCACCAAGGTTGGAGCAGCCAAGGAAGAAAAAGAGGTATATATGGTATTTTATTGTACATAATATTAAAGGAATATGTTCCACACAAAAATAATACATGTACCTTTTTGTTTAATAAAATACCCTGTATACACAGTGAAATATCTGCCCATTCACGTGAATACTTTGACATCTGTAAAAGTTGAATATATAGTATTTGAAATACCTTAGACTAGCGACCCGCCCCGGCTTCGCACTGGTGCCTGAACTGTACTAACAGCGTACCTATTTCTGCCGCTAAGCATGCTCGCATTGCTGTGTTCCGGTACGAGGTTGCCGGTGAAATTAGCACATGAGACTTTCCATCTAACGTCTCAGGGTGGTAACACGCAAGTGATACCTCTGGTATTGCAAGCGTCCAGAGACTACGGTAACCGCTTACCATCAAGTGGGCCGTACGCTTAGTTGCCACTTCAGTTGTATAAAAAAAAAACTCCTGAATCAATTACAATAGTTTAGTTTAATTTGTATTAATTATTGTGTGGCGCAAAATAAATATTTTTCTATTGTATTTATAATTGTGAATAGATAACCCGCCAGCCGACCATAGTGGTGTCTCCGGTGGGGTGGGAGGGGTGCGAGGGCGAGGGGGAGGAGGGCTCGGGCTGCGAGGAGGAGGAGGGCTACACCGCGCGCGCGCTCTACGACTACCAGGCCGCCGCGCACGATGAGATCTCGTTCGACCCGGATGACGTCATCACTAACATTGTTATGGTGAGTTGAACCGCTTTTTATTTTATATTATTCTGTCGTGGCGTGTCGTGACGCGTCATACATTGTTATGGTCAGTTACATTATTCTGTCGTGGCGTGTCGTGACGCGTCATACATTGTTATGGTGAGTTACGTTATTCTGTCGTGGCGTGTCGTGACGCGTCATACATTGTTATGGTGAGTTACGTTATTCTGTCGTGGCGTGTCGTGACGCGTCATACATTGTTATGGTGAGTTACGTTATTCTGTCGTGGCGTGTCGTGAGTCATAAGCATATCGTATCCAATTTTTTTTATACCACTAAAGTGGCAACCAAGCGTACGGCCCACTTGATGGTAAGCGGTTACCGTAGCCTATGTACGCTTGCGTGTTACCCCCTGATGGAAAGTCTATTAAGTAATTTTGATAATTACAGGCACATGAGTTTTTTTTTATATTTGTATTATCATAAAAATTATGTCTCTGAATATTTTTTTTTTTATTTTTTTCCCGTTGCGTCCTCTAGGACTAAGGACTTTAATTTGGTATTTCTTTTTATAGTGCACCCCTACACAGCAATGCAATGTGTGAGCAATGCACCCTCCAAAATTCATGTTTCTTGCAAACTCTTCTCTCGTCACCTCACGGGTTCGGATCGGAAGTAGTGCGATGTCTCGCTCTAACAGTGTTTTTATTCACCAGATCGACGAGGGCTGGTGGCAGGGGCTGTGTAAAGGCTCGTACGGACTGTTCCCCGCCAACTACGTGCAGCTCCAGGACAAGTGAGCGCGCACCTTTACATTCCCAGACCAGCGGGCTACCTAACTCTGTTAGCGGCCAATCTCCATCGTTCTCCATCTCAAACTCTCTAATGATAGTTAGACCATAGTCACACCTCGGACACTCAATAAAATAAAAAAATAATGCTGGACAATCCACACAGCATCATCTAGCCCCAAGGTAAGCTGCTGTTAAACAGAGCTGTGTTATGGGTACTAGATGACTGATATATACTTAATACAATACAATACATAGATAGATATCTTTTATTATTATATAGAAAATACACAGAACACCCGGAACAAATATTTGTAGTTCGTACAAACATTTGACCCGAGGCGGGAATCGTACTCGCAACCTCCGCGTCGCAGGCGGACCTGCGCCCGCTGCGCCACATCCGTCGTCATGTATGAAGCAAACACGTCGCAATCACCACACGCATAGTTTTGTGTACGTAAACGGTGCTGTTGTATGAGTGAGTGTCATGGTTGTTCCCACCCAACTATAGCAAGAGCGAGAGAGCACACTTTTGCTTGCGCGTGCCTAGCAGCCTTTTGCTTCAGTGCCGGCCAAAGGTGTGTGGTGCCGGCAAACTCGCTCTCTGGGTGGGGTAAGTAAAACCGGTGGGAGGTAGCGAGTGACCATTCTGTACGTGGTACTAATATCTGTTCTTCTGACTGCTCTTCTGCTTCAGGAGCGCTCGTGACGTAGCTGGCTAAGTTGTTCTTAACAGATCAACGAAGTTAAGCACTGTTCCGCGGGGTCATCATTTGGATGGGTGACCGCCAGTGGCAATTTCAACTGAGCGCTCCCGTGCTTCGGAGGGCACGTTAAGCTTTTTCAAAGTTGTTAGGCCATGACAAAGGCCTTAAGGCGGCCTAGAAACTCTGTCACCAGAGTTGGCCACTGTCTCATACGAACGAACGTTCTGTTCTTCTGTCATAATGGACAGTTCGAGATGGAGATCAATGGAGATTGAACGCTAGAGTTGTGTGATCATGGGGCTGTTTACGTTGCGTAAACAAAATCAAATTTTGATTATGTAAATATTTTTTTGACAAGACGCTATCATACGACCGATATGGCTACTTGCCTTTATTTTATAATAAGATAAAAAGTTTATATGTATGAATCATAACGGAATAATAAGGCGGTTTACCTATCTAAGAAACACCAATTGGATTTAATTGTCGTGTCACTTCACTTGGTGCTTCTTACACGGGGGTGCCGCCTTAAGTGAACTGTCAAAACGGAACTGCATTTTTATAAAAGATAAAGTAAGAAAGTATTTTATCTTAGCACAGCCGAGAACTTGTATTAAAAATGACTAAAAGTAATATAGTTTATAAGATAATTGATAGATTCAGGCGTTACTTTGTGGAAATCCATTACAAAATAAAAAACAGACGAAAAATCTCTAGTACTATTCCGCTTAACCTTTTAACTGATGAGGTCACACAGTTACCACAGTTAACCACAAAAGTAAAATATCGACACGTGTTTCATCCCTCCACGGGACATCCTCAGGACCATCGACTTGTTCTCCGGCAGACGTGTTGCTCCGTCGAGCGCTGGAGCCAAGTGACTGTGGTAACTGTGTGACCTCATCAGTTAAAAGGTTAAGCGGAATAGTACTAGAGATTTTTCGTCTGTTTTTGTTTTTTTTTTTAGTTTATAAGATACATACTTATGATAAATATTACATTTTAAATACAGGGTCATTCATTATCAACCTGACAAACTTAAGGGATAGGTTCCACACATAAAAAAAAATACTTGTACCTACTTTATTTTTTCTAAACATCTTTATATTTAAAAAAAAATTGCGTAATTCTGCTTAATAATTAGTGCCGAGCGCTGCCTTTTCGATTTCTAACAAGGAAAACTAATTATTAACCAGAATTACGTATATATTTTTTTTAAATATAAAAAAAAATGTTTAGAAAAAAAAAAGTAGGTACAAGTATTTTTTTTATGTGTGAAACCTATCCCTTAAGTTTGTCAGGTTGATAATGAATGACCTTATATAATAGCAATTACATTATTGTTGTGGCTAGCCTACGTGGGTTCTAATCCCGGGCGTGAATTTTTCGACTAAGACTGTGGAATACATTTTAGTAGTCGATAAATGCATGAAAAACATGTTTTGATGAAAAAAGTAGTCTTTGGACAAAAGATTTTCGATTGTACTTTGGTAAGATCTGTGCATACGAAGGGCAAAAGGCCTATTTAGATACGAGTGTTGCCTAGGGACGCGGTAACTCCTTCGAGTGGTCTATAAATTCCGTCACCAGAGGAACTAATCTACTAATTTATTCTTAAACAATCTCTTTTATGACTCTTAGACAATCGATATTCGTGAAGATTATAATATCCCAAAAAATCAAATTACAAAAAGTTTCAAAAAAATTCAAAATTCAATTCAATTCAATTCAAAAAATTTATTACATTTTGATACATTTTGTACACTTGGAAAAGTCACATTTTTACATTTGTGGGTACAGGTACAATAATACTACCTACTTATTAAAAAAATAAATACCTAATAATATCTGAAAAAGTGTAGGTATACAGATAATAGTACTTAGTAAATGCGATTACCTATATAATAAAGTCAGCAGCCAGAGCTTCGTCAATAATATAATACGATTTTAACAATAAAAAAGATCTTATTCTATTATTAAATAGTTTAAAATCTAGATTTCTTATATCTTATATATAAAAAAGTCCTCAAGCGGGATTCCGCTTGAGGCAAAATAATTTTTGGGATATTATAATCTTTAGTATTCCTCTAGTGTGATATTTAACACTATAATAACAAAAATTACCAATCGATATTCGTGTCAAATATCGTAGCTGAACTTATGTCGGTATCAACTAAGTTTAAAACACATAAGATAAAAATTAACATAATTTTATTAAATTTTAAATAATTTCTTTTTTTTTCTCTTTATAATATTATGTTTAAATACTAAATCATGATTAAACATAAATATATTAATTTAAATAACTATATATTAAAATAATTATTATAAATTATTTATTTTATAAAATTAGTATGTAATATATAATATTGAACATAAGATGAATCACGGAAACCGTCACATTTAACACGAACTTACCCAATATCGTTTCACGGCCTCTTATATCTAAATAGACCTCAAAAACCACGCGACTTGTGAACACTCATTTATTTTATTTTTTTATTTTTTTTATACAACCGAAGTGGCAACCAAGCGTACGGCCCACAAGATGGTAAGCGGTTACCGCAGCCTATGGACGCTTGCAATACCAGAGGTATCACTCGCGGGTTGCCACCTTGAGGCTAAGATCGAAAGCCTCATGTGCCAGTAATTTCACCGGAAACCATACCCTACACACCGGAACACAGCAATGCGAGCATTACTGCTTGGCGGCAGAAATAGGTATGGTGGTAGTCTTTCCCCGGACGAGCTCTATCACAAAGAACTCTACTACTCATTTATGTTTTTAACCCACTAAGCGAGTCATAGATGTAATAATAATTTGTAATTCAGTTCTAGCCTTTGTAAGGTAATATGTATAGTAGCAGCCATTCTCGGCACGGAAGTTGAGCGCTGGCTGGGACACATTGCGTGTTCGCATAATTACGTCCATAGGCCGGAAAATCACGTTCTCAACTTCCATGCTGGATACGACACTGTAAAATACCACAAAATATTATTAAATGACACATTTTTGAAATTAATTATGAATTGACTTTAATAAAATAATATCATCGCCTAATTATAAGTGTTACAAAATGTATTATCTTAATAGGTTTAAGAGAATTATTGATATAACACATTTACTAGTAGATCAATGTTGTGTAATGTCTTCCTGGAAATAAACCTACCTCTATGGTCACTTCTTTATCCGAAATGCACTTTAAATATGAAGGCACATGTCAGCCAAAGTCATTAATATGAGGATTAACATTTTATATCAAGCTACCCAGTAGGGTAGAGCAAGTGTGAATAGTTGGTTTTTATACCAAAAATAAAAAAAAAACAGTATTTAAAGTCAAATTTGGTTTTATTATAATCTCTTTAAAATACAAATATTCTAAAATTTCAAAAATAATATTGTTTTATAAAAGACAGTAAAATAGATTATCAAAAAACAGTAAAATAGATTAGTCAGCGGTTACTTTAACCAATAGTAAGCTTAACTTGTCGTTGATCAGCCCTAACCGTAGGTGGTTCGCTCATCTTACAAGAACGTTTAGCTAGCATGTAGTGTAGAGGATTTGTCAGTCATGCAGCTTAAACAAAATGCTATAGATTTAAAGTAGATATTCTTTTATCGGTTGTTCAGTAACATCACTTTGTGCTTCTTAGATGGGCGAACCACTTAGAGCAGGTCCTAAGCTGAGCTGAGTATAGATGTAAAAGCCATTGATATATCAAAAGGACTTGTCATTTTCGCGATAGCATTGATAATTCAAAGCTGCTGCAAAGAGGCTGCCCATCTAAGTGACTCGCCCCGAAACGGCATCACGATCTACAAACGAGTATCTACATTTAGTTGATAGCTGGTTCTATTATCTTGCTGAGTGCTATGTCAGATCATGCCAAAGCTAGCCATGCTAGCGTATAGCTTCACTTAGATGGGGTAGCTGGCTTACACATCATCTCTGCTCAGCTTGGGTAGACATCTGCCCAAATAGTTTAAAATGTATACAATCTTTTATTATTTATTAAGTTTAGAATATTTTGCTTATAAATTACATTGCTCACATTGCTACAAATAAATAGTTATGTTAAACTGTAAACTGATATGAAATAATGTTAGTGATAATATTATAAACATTCATACGCCTGGTATTTGATGCCAAACTATGTTTTATATGAAATAATTTATTTTAAATGAGTTAATAAATATTTTTAGCTATATCTGATTTTATTTTATTTTGACACTTGACTTTGACTACACAAACAAAGACTAAATAACAGGCAGGATTGTTAGCGATATAACAGTGGCACTGAACAGTGGAGTTGGCTAATGAGAAATTAGCCTGATATTGAGAAGATGGATGTCATTAAAGTAGGTACTTGTACATGGTAGGTGATTCTGTCTATCACATTTATAGATCCGACAAAAAAAAAAGAAAGCACCTACCTAGTTTTATTTCTATTTCAGTCACACACTGAGATTAGTACTTACATAGTTACTAGGTAGGTACTCCTAAAAATACAGTCTCAATCCCACTTGGTGTGGTTAAAAACACTTCTTATGCACAATACAGGGGTCAGACTCATACTCCTGTTTCGTAACCCACATCTGCTGGAAGGTCGAGAGGGAAGCGAGAATCGATCCTCCGATCCACGCGGAGTACTTTCTCTCGGGGGGCGCGATTACCTCTGGCATCGCGGATGGGAAGAGGGCTTTGACCTCTTTCAGCATGCGATCGGTAAAACCGGGACACATAGTGGTTCCGCCAGTTAGTACTATGTTGGCGAGCAGATTCTTATGAATCGTGCTGTCGCACTTCACGATCGATTTGTATATGGCCTCGTGGATACCACAACTATTCATACCCAGAAATCCCGGTTCGAACAGAGGCTCGAGGCAACGAAATCTTTCGTTTCCGATGATGATAACCTGCCCGTCGGGAAGCTCGTACGACTCCAGGGATTCCGAAGCCATTTCGTGTTCAAAGTCGAGCGCGACGTAGCTGAGTTTCTCCTTGATGTCGCGAACGATCTCACGCTCTGCGGTGGTGTTAAAATAGTAACCGCGCTCGGTGAGGACCCTCATCAGATAGTCGGTGAGGTCGCGGCCGGCCAGCTCTAAGCATAAAGTGGCGTGTTCCAACGCATAACCCTCGTAGACAGGCACGACTTGGGAGATGCCTCCACCGGACTGCAAACTGATACCGGTGGTACGACCAGACGAATACATCGAAAGCACGCCCTTCGCAGCGAAAAAAATGGCAGGCGTGTTAAAGTATTCAAACAAGATTTGAGCGGTTTTTGCTCTGTTGTGGTGGTTGGGGCAGGTCTCCGTGACCAGCAGGGGGTGCTTCTCAGGCGCCACACCCAGGTCGTCGTAGGCTTGGCGCCAGATAATCTCAATATCGTCCCAGTTGGTGACAATCCCGTGCTCAATAGGATAGCGCAGAGTTAGAATGGCTCTGCGCCTTTGGGCATCGCTCCCTATGTACGTTTTATGAGCTGTTCCTTCTAGCTTGGATGCAGAAGTTGTAATTAGGCCTTTATGGTATCTTCCGATGATCGATGCAAAAGCTGACCTAGGTCCGTCGTCTCCTGCGAATCCAACTTTGCATATATTGGAGCCGTTGTCTAATACCACTGCAGCAACTTCCGTATCGCACATTTTGATTCAACGCGGTAAGTAATCACACAAATGGTAGGCCTACAACTGTTAGATACCTACAACTCTTACAAGAGTAATCCCTCTTATGCAGACCCCGAGAATCTGAGCTTTCAAGTTGAAAGTTTCAACACTTTAAATTTTAAATAGTTAGGTAATACTTAATAATTTTGATTTTAGACCACTTTCGAAATCGAACCATAGCTTACGGATACAGTCACAGTGTTGCCAACTGATCATCTCTCTTTTGCAAAAAGTAGTAGCCAGATCACCCTAGGATAACCACCTTTTTTTTTTAATCTATCAAGTAGCTAAACTAGAATTGAAATAGCCAAAGTTGCATTTTGCGTTACGTTCCCTAGGATGTATCTACCTGATAGCACGAAAAACTCGTTTGACAATCGTAATGTAAAGCTGTCCGCCTCTTTAGTGCTTTAAATTCAATTGAATCAATCGATTCGCTTGCCAACATTCTAACTATAATTAGCTGATTTTACGTTTTTACTCGATAGGATTGGGCTGGACACGTCGGCGTCGGTCGGCGTCGTTCGGCAGGATGCATTCTGTTAGTGGGCAACCATCATTACCACGCCACCTGCCGTCTGACGGACAGCGATCTTAGGGTCGGCCGAGGAAGCTTGGCGGGACGATCTCGACACTTTCGATATGAGATGGTGGATGGTGGGAGAAAGTTTAGGATAGAAGAGTGTAAATTGTGGACCTATGCGCAGCCTGGGACGCTAGAGGTTAGAATAAAAAAAAAGTTTAGAGTAGCTAAGTAACTAAGTAGGTACCTGATGAAAATATCAGAAATAATAGCCAAGTTTGGACAAAGTAAAAGTAAAACGGGATAGGTAGGTATGTCTACCTACTACCACAGAACAGATATCAGTAGGTATTACGTATGAGAAGAATGGCCGCTCCGTGCCCCCACCGGTTTTACTTACCCCACTCCGGTCACAAGATTGCCGGCACCTTTCGCCAGCACTGAAACTAAGGGTTAATAGGCACGCGTGTTTATTTTGAGTTTGTGTAGGTCCAAGCACGCGTTGCGACGCGCGAGCGAAAGTGTGCTATCTCGCTCTTGCTATAATTGGGTGGAGCCAACCATGACACTCACACATAAACGGCACCGTTTACGTCTGAGTGTCAACACAAACCATGCATGTGGTGTGATTGAGACGCGTTTGATTCATACATTTTATTGAGTACCATAGGTATATACTTTTAAGACCTACTCTTGTAACACTTATTTATGCAAATAAATATCTTGAATCTTAAAAAGTGAAGTTTTTTTGCAGATTTAAACTAATTGGCCGTTTTACTTTACACTAACGAATAATTCGTTAGATCTGACAGAAAATCCGTCAACTTGGCAATGTTGACTCCGCAAGCGGCTTCGAGGTGGCCGGGCTACGGGGATTTCCTGTTTTTTTATTAGAGTTGATCATCGACAATAATTTTTTTTACGTTCCATTTTTGAGTCTATCAAACATTCAAAGATTCCATTTACTAAGAACTGAGTACTGTAATAGACATTTTATGTGTCGACATTACACACACTTTTATGAAATGAATGTCTTTATTTATGCAAATAAATATCTTGAATCTTAAATCTTGAATCTTTGCACTTAGGTAGAGCGCTCGTGACGTAGCTAGCTAAGTTGTTCATAACAAGATCAACGAAGTTAAGCATGTTCCGCGTAGTCACCATTTGGATGGATGACCCAGTTTAGCAATTTCAACTGAGTGCTCCCGTGCTTCGGAGGGCACGTTAAGTCAGTCCCGGCTTTTTCAAAGTTAAACCATGACAGAGGCCTTCAGGCGGCCTAAAAACTCTGTCACCAGAGTTAGCCACAAAATATAGTTCTGTGGTACCTACATACATTACAATGGGACGTGATGGATTTTCACAAGACAAGACGGTCAAGTCGCCTGCCTGATGCCATGGTAAGTAACTAGGTTCGTATGAATCAGTGGCCAACTCTGACGACAGACCATAACAGTCGTGCACCAATGGTTAATTCTATTCGAGAAAATATTTTAGAAGCGCAATACCGCTCTCATAGGTACGCTGAAGGATAACAACGTGTGGAAACCGGCATGTCCAAGAACTAGAAATTCGAAAGACATGTGCCATCCACCAATCCGCATTGGGTCAGCGTGGAGGATTAAGACCCAATCACTCTTGCTCGAGAGTACCTATCTAGGCCAGTGTCCCAGCTGTGGGAACATTGAAGGCTGTTACTAGACGTCGGCTACGTCATCATCAATCACTTCCCGCAAATTACTATACCTGGTAGGTAGGTACTACTCTTCTTGAAACTTGATTATCTCTCAGAACAATAACTTAAAATATTATTCTGTGATTTTTTGTTCTGTTAGAGAAGACATTAGTAGGTACATTTTTATTAAGTACCTAGCATGGACGTAAATATTACGTCCATAGTAAGTAGGTAGGTACTTAAGTAGTTCTGTGCAACAAAATTGCTACTACAGCCTAGTTTCATAGAAAAAGTAAGCACTACACTTTGGCACTACGTTTACCAAATTTATTGTCAACCTTGTCAACCACGTTGACAGCATGATGAAATTGTCATTCCCTTTTTGCTTCCCTAAAATCTAAATTCTATGATTTTAATACAAACTTTTATCTTCACAATGCTACTCAAAATTAGTTTATGCGAATATGATAGACGAGTCCTTACAACGTTCAACTATTCCCGCTATGTCGTAAAACCTGTGATAGTAAATGGAGTCCCGGCTTACAGAGGACAAGTTCCTTATCTCGTTTCTATGAAGGAACCCGTGCATATGCTAAGCACAGGTCGGATACTGTGGGACAACTTATGCGGCGGCAGCATCATCAGCGAACTGAAAGTGTTGACAGCCGCCCACTGCTTCGAAGGCAACCGATTCTACTACTACAAACATCCAAGAGTCCTTCGGCTCGTAGCTGGCGCTTTGAAGAACAACCTTGTGCATTCTGGTGAGAGCGAGACAACAGAACAAGCTCAGTGGCGTAAGATAAAGCGAGTAACCTTACATAGAGACTTCGGCTTCCCATCCAACGACATAGCGTTGGTGTTCGTCGACTTAGAATGGAAATTCACGAGTACGGTTAACTTCATTCGGCCAGCGACAAAGCAGACAGATTACCCAGCAACATGCTTCTCAGCTGGGTACGGACGCACTGGGTACAGCTTTCACGACAAACAATCTCCTGTGATGCTGATTGCGAAAACAGATGTGATGTCAAGGTGGAAATGTTCTCTTCTTTGGGAAATGAACATGAATTCGCACGTTTGCACGGCGTCGGCAGTTTCTGACGCGGCTATGGGTGATTCTGGAGGGCCGTTGGTCTGTTCTGGGACCCGTGATCCGGTAGAGCCTAAAATGGATGTTCTGGTCGGCATTGTATGCGGGAAGAACTTTGATAAAACTACTTTGTACACACGCGTTTCAGCATTTCGAGATTGGATTGAACGAGACTCTTGTGATAATGTAAAGTTGGATGTGTATTTACTGCTGTTTATTACATGGTTCGGTTTAATATATCTTTTGTTTAATTAAATAAAACAGAGGCCGTATTGCGAACCAGCTCGCTATCGAGTAGGTACCTAGACTATAGCGAGCTGGTTCGCAATACGGCCTCGACTCGACTCACGCACGCACGGTGTTTATCTAATCGGTAATGTGAAAATATTGCGATTGTGTTGCATTTTTTCTACCGGTTCCAAGGAAGTCTAAGTATAGAAGGGCCCTGACAGTGCTCCGACCGCTTTAAAATAGGTTCACGTTGAAAGGAGTGAGCTCACTCCATTCGCATCAGTCGACTGGCAGACGCGGACCTGTGCGCGTCGGACAAATTTGTGAAAAAACAGGCGTAAAATGCCGTCCTGTGTATTTAAAAAGTGTACCAATAACTCTAGAAGCACCAACAAAGCGAATGGTATAACATTCCTTAGGTAAGTACCTACACGATTTTACAACGTAATTTGTTTTTTCATGATTATTTAGCCAATTGAAAACGATGTTCTTGCCATTTTGATTGAAAGAGAACGAATGTTCAATTTTTACTCGGGAGTAAGAGAGAACAGTACTTTGTCTCTGCAGTTCAATTATCTCTTGTGATGCGCAACTCAACCAGCCACTATTTTATGACCCGCGACTACGCTTATTATACGTTAAGCCAGAGGTCATGATTCGGTGGACTCGCTGACCTTGGATAACATTACTGTGTGAGTGCGTGCAATAGAAGTTTTGCTACGTTTTTTAAGATTCGGGCCCTTCTATACTTAGACTTCCTTGACCGGTTCTCAAAAACTCGCGCGAAAATAACGTGTTTCTCAAATTCTCAAAATCACTGACTTATTATACCTAGTACTAACATAAAGAGCGGTATTTACCCAGATACCGGTCTACCTACCTACCCATTTGAAATGTGATGGAAATGCTTAACAAAACTATAAGTAGGTAGTACGCCCAAAGACTTTCCACTTTCTCCTCTCAGTAGGTACCTAGATACGATACACTGTACCTACCTAACAATTTTTCTCTGAGAAGGGTAAAAAGTTAATGAAAGTCTCTGTAGAAGCGGTCTGTTGTTATTCTATGTAAAACAGTTTCAGTCGGTAAAGGATTATATCCTTGCAGTCTTAGATATTCTAAGCTTACAGTTAAATAAAACGTTTTATGAAATGGACTGATGGTACGATATTATTCTCAATTGTCTTGGAACGGTAGCAAAACTCTGGTCTCTTCACTTCCTACCTAGGTAGGTGATATATTTTTTACTAGGCCATGAGATGGAGGCCCTGAGTTGCATAGAGTTGGCCACTGACTCCATACATACCTACATACTTTTACTAGTAAATAGGTAGGTACTTTTTTTTTTTTATATACAACTGAAGTGGCAACCAAGCGTACAAGATGGTAAGCAGTTACCGCAGCCTATGGACGCTTGCAATACCAGAGATATCACTCGCGGGTTGCCACCTTGAGGCTAAGATCGAAAGCCTCATGTGCCAGTAATTTCACCGGAAACCATACCCTACACACCGGAACACAGCAATGCGAGCATTACTGCTTGGCGGCAGAAATAGAAACTGTGTACTGTGTCTTTACTAGCCTTTGCCTGTGACTTCGTTCGCGTGGAACACGAGAACCATTTAAATTAAGTTTGTGCTATTCTAGACTATCTTTGTGCAAAATTTCATCTAGATTCGTTCAAACGTTCAAGCGTGTTTAAATAAACAAAGAGAGGTACGAGGCCCAGTTGCAAGTTTTTAACTTACGCCGTGAGCCGCCGCGGGTATCGTTGATCGTAGTGAGCTGAGTGATGACTGATGAGTGATAGCGAGCTCAGTCAACGAATAGAAACCTACTCGTATCTTAGCAATATGAAAATAGAGTCGACAATAAAGTGGTGGTACTCTTTTCATACCGATATACTCGTATCTTAGCAATATGAAAATAGAGTCGACAATAAAGTGGTGGTACTCTTTTCATACCGATATAGGTACTTATTAGTGCTCTATACTAATTCTGGGGCAACTTTTATTATAATGAAGGCATTGCGAGGCCACATCACATTTTTATCATGTGGTAATCGTAGGTATGGCGATATGAAACTATTTTACATTTTTATTGAGCTATGAATACCAAGTGCTCTCACGTATCTGAGCACTGGTGGCCTAGTCGTAGTGACCCCGCCTTCTGATTCTAAGGTCGTGGGTTCGAAACTGGAAAGTTTTCATGAGCAATGCTGCCAGTGCTCTCGAACGTTAGAGGAAAACATCGTGAGCAAACCGGCAATCCAAGAACTATAAATTGGAAAAACATGTGCCATCCATCAATCCGCATTGGGACCGCGTACGGTGAAAAATTACCTTATCGCTGTCGCCAATTGTGAGTAGGCCAATAGTCAATGTCCCAACTGTGGGAACATTATGAAGGCTGTCATGATAATCGTAATGAAGTGCTTATTTACCTAGTTAGGTAAATTAAATACCCAGGTAGATAAATTTGTCCTTTCAGAGATCTCACTGCGTGAGTTGAAGAAGCCTCTTCCTCTATCGGATTTTTCGTTCAATGGTTCCTCGCGATATTTTTATTCACCGTTTCAGAGCAGTGGCATTGCGCACGACACTTTTTCCCTAGAAAAAAACCATTGGTGCGCAACCGGTTCGAACCCACGACCTGAAGATCAGAGGGGTCAACCACTACCACCAGTGCTCTCACCACCTACCCACTTACATCATCACTAAACCCAGGCATCACTATTATCTCAAACCTTCATATTTCCATTAGATAAAGTGGCAGTGTCTAATTGACTGAGCTTAGTAGAGCATTGATAAAATTAAATGTTTACTAGCGACCGGAAACTGAGAGTAATTTCTCTGAATACCTATAATTATTTTTTACCTAGCGACCTGCACCGGCTTCGCACGAGTGGTATGTAAACCGTGCGAAGCCGGGCAGGTCGCTAGTAATAAATATAACCTATGTCACAATCAAATCTATCCTCTATATAATTTAGTAAAGATGTCAGCAAGACGTGGTGATGACAGGTGGAGTAAGGCGACAACTGAGTGGTGGCCAAGAAGTGGCTACAGAAACGTCGGTCGTCCGTTGGCGAGATGGGTAGACGACATAGTGAAAGTCGCGGGCCGTAGGTGGATTAGATTGGCACAGGATCGTGGTAGATGGCACAAACTAAGGGAGGCCTATACCCAGCAGTGGGTGAAGTCAGGCTGTGGATGCTGATGATGATGATGTCAGCAAAAGTGACGAGAAGATCGAAAGTCGATCGTGATTTCGCCTGCATGAGCCGGAAACTCTAGATAGCTGACCATGATTATGATGATACTAATTCACCTGGTGGACACTTCAGCAAGAGTATAACTTGGTCAAGTGTCCAGTAGGTTCTGCCTCCAAGCAAATACAAATACAAAATCTCTTTATTCGGAACAATCATCATGACAGCCTTCTAATGTTCCCACTGTTGGGACACTGGCCTACTCTCAGGCGAGAGTGATTGGGTCTTAATCCACCACGCGGACCCAATGCGGATTGGTGGAACTATTATTATATTATTATTATATTATTCGGAACAATAAAATACATAAACAAAAAAAAAAGCATAATGATACGGAAACATAATGAAAACGATAATATGGTATGGAGTGAAACACTGCGTCGGCGTCGTGTCGCAAATACCAACGCCCTTATTAAACAGTAGTGTGCAAGCATTATTGTGTATAAAGGTTTGTAGGGCACTGCAGTGCAGGCTCAAGTTTTGTTAAATTACGTTTCGGGGTGACGAGCGCAGTGTAGTGCAACGCAGAACTTCAAAACTTGAATTTTCGGGTGACACTACAGCTATGGTCAGGCGTGGCGATTAACAGCGATCGACTTGTCCGTCTCGTAATTTGCTGACACAATCAAAAAATGGGCCTAACTCATAAAAAAAATATCTAGTACGTTACGTACTTATACTTCCTGTTAGCTCACCTCGATACCAAATCTAATAATAACTTTGAATATTACCTACATTTCACGCATATTTCACATACCTAATAAACTTTCAAAGAATTCTCAATAACATTCGTCATTATAGGAACTGCGATTCAATAGCATCAGAATACATAAAGTCATCCTACTAAAACCTAAATCCCTAAACTAAATATGGATTTTTTATTTTAATATTACCAATGTAGTATGTTTCCAACGGCTTCAACGGTTTGAATGAAATTTGCTTTAGTAATAGTTCTGGATATATTTAATTATGTAGCAGGTACCACGCGAGCAAAGCGGTAAACAGAAACTAGTAGCGCAGATAATCTTTTAATATTGTTTTTGTATTATAAGCAAATAGAACGTTACGAATTCAACATCATTAGCATCGTACATAGCTAAGCTAAATACATGCGTTACTGACTGAAAGATTAATAAAATCAGCACAGCCTCCGTAGATCCTTTTTTTACGGATAATGTATTATGTATTATGGTTTAGGCAAACGTTGTTAGGTATTTGTAAATTCGATTTATCGTGTAACATCTGACGATTTTGTTGAGCTATTTATGTACATTTTTTTTACCTAATACGAAAATTCCATCTGGAAATGGAAACACCTTCCATAAAGTACTGAAGATGATAAAAATTTATCAAAATCATAGACAAAATGAAAAGTTGACCTACCACGAAATTATTTTTATTATAATCATAATTTTGCACTGGTAAGCATTAGTGGTCTAGTGGTAGTGACCCTATTTTCTGATCCTAAGGGCGTGGGTTTAAAGCCGCTCGTGAGCGGGCGGCATATTTTAAAAAAATATGTGCGCAAATGAAAGTACCTAACCTACTAACTAATATCTTACGATGAACGCAAAAAACACTCAGAAAACCGTGCATGAACTATTTTAAATTCAAAAGCCATGTGTCTTTTACCAATCCGCAGCGAATTATGATCCTATCACTCTCGCTCGTGAATAGGCCAGTGTCCCAACAATAGAAGCGATCAATATCGCTGTAGTAATCACGTAGGCATCTAATTACTTTTTTTGTAAATAAATTAATTCTATCTTTTCCAAAACTACCTACTTATTTTTCATTGGACGTAAACATAGCTTGACCGAATTTTACCGAAGAAAAAACATTGCGGCTATGAATAAATGAATAAAATACTTCCATGTCATTCATTGAATATTTAGGATGTTTTTTCTGGATCATGTAACATTAAAGCACTTGCAGTTAAGTGGTAGTGACCCTGCCTCCTGATCTTAAGGTCGTGGGTTCGTAACCAGCACTTTGACAGAGTCGACATACATTTTTCTATACGAAAAAATATGTGCGTAATGCCAGTGCTCTCATACGGTGAAGGAAAATATCACCGAAGAACCGGTATGTCTAAAAACTAAATTCGTATTCGTAAATTCGTGCTTGATTAAGACCAAAACAATACTTAAAAACCAATTTGTTCCGTTCTGGAATTAAATAAATAATTACGTTAAAAAAAAAACTAAAGTTTTCAATACCCGCTGCAAGTCAACAGTATTTACATAATCTACGAATAGTGTACTAATTAGTTTATTTATACCCGTTCCCCGCTGATCCCCCCAGTGAAAATCGAAGGAAATCGTCTGAGTTATATGGTTTGCCTGGTAGATAGGTAGTTTTAAGGTAGGTAGATGAAACTTAAGTTAGTTTGGTCCAACAATTGTTGCTTTAATTACTTAAGTTTTGACGGATGATCGTCGCGACAAATTCAAAGAAAATTAGTTAGAAACTTGTGCATTTAATATGCATAAGATCTGCTTGCTTATTAAACTGGTTTTCCAGAGGTTCTCAAACTTGAAAAGAGCTATTTTCACGCTTAACTTATGTTCTTAAATGTTTGTAGGCGGTTCTCTAGTTCTAAGTAGAGCACCGGTGGTCTAGTGGTAGTGACCCTACCGTCTGATCTTAAGGTCATGGGTTCAATCCCGGTCGTGCAACAATGGATTTTTCGGTTCGAAAAATATATATCTAGTTGTATTGACTAGTTTGACTGTTTATTAATTTAATATTTACTAAAGTATCTACAAGTTCCTAACTACCTTTCTACGAGTATACTGCGCAATAATCTATCTAAAATAATCTAAAATATGCACTATAAATATTAATTTTTAACTAATTTTACTAAAAAATGGTCACGTGGAAACCAACTTTGAGGGCCACTGGGTATAGTGTGAATATTCATTATCCATAGTTTTATACGAGATCAAACAAAAGGTAATTATGTAAAGTTTTGTATGCAGTACAAGTAGGTAAGGTACCTAGTAGTTACATTTTGTAAAAGTTGTCGTCTTTCTTTCTAAAAAAAACTAACTTTGACCAAAGATTTCTTGAGATTGCCAAAGATCGTGACAGATGGAAAGATTTGGGAAAAACCTTTGTTCAGCAGTGGGACAGTATTATCTCACTGGGTTATTTTTTTAAATAATTATATTTATTTATCAGCCTGTGATGTTCCACTGCAAGTTCTTATTCCGTTCCAGTCATCTCTAGTGTAAGTAAGTAAGTTCGTATAAGTCAGTGACTCCTGAAAATCTCCGCTAAGGCCTGCCAATTTTGAAAAAACGGAACAAATATTTGCAGATCATGAAAACATTTTTGGTAAGCAACGAGGATCAAACCCGCAACCTCTCGGCACTCGCCCACCAAGCCGCAGAGGTCGTCAAAAGCGTCGAACGTGTCAAAAATCTACAATCCAACTGTAATTTCTAGGTGTTGTCACACCCCGGACACTCAATAAATTGTATGAAGCAAACGCGTCGCAAAAAGTCAAAAGTCAAAAATGGTTTTTTCATTAAAATCACAAGGATCACTTTGAAACGCCTTACAAGCTAGGAATTTACACCAGTTCCAATGCGCGCCCATGCCGTAAAAGAACTGGCAACAACACCGGCTGGGCTCCTATCGCTTTTTTGGCATGATGATTGTTTTGGATGCCGAGTAGATCGCCGCAATCACCACATGCATGGTTTGTGTACGTAAACGGTGCCGTTGTATGTGTGTTTAATGATCTGGCACCACCCAATTATAGCAAAAGCGAGATAGCACACTTTCGCCATGCGCTTGTACCTAGACAAAATCTTACATAAACTCGTGTCTTAGCTCTTAGCTTCAGTGTCGGCGAAAGGTCCCTGCAAACTCATGACCGGGGGTGAGGTAAGTTAAACCGGTGGGAGGTAGGGAGTGGCCATTCTGTACGTAGTATTAATATCTATTCTATGGTGTTGTATTAGTGGTGCCCCCCTGATTGTCAGCATTGGAGTAGCAAGTTCGTATGAGTCAGTGGCCAACTGTTGATAGAGTCTATACTTAATGTCCATAACACAGTGAGCTCCAATCAAAATGTCGTTTACCCACATTTTGGTAATTTAGTGTTTTGGGTGCGAACGAAATGGATTGAATTTATGAAATCCTTTTTTCTTATTATACAGGTTAACACCAATTTTTGACAGATATTCTGCCTCCGAGCAGTATAGTGTGTCAAGTTTGAAAGGCACTGAAGCAAGTGAAATTACTAGGCGAAAGAGACTAACTACTTCTCGGGGTGACGAGCGCAGTGCAGTGCTTTTGTTTGACACTGTAGCTGTTATGGTCAGGCGTCGCGCTTAACATCAAGCGAACGACTTGACTGTCTCGTCATTTGCTGACATAAAATATAGTAGTACATTAATTATAATGTGTAATGTTTTATTTTCAATTGTATTTGTCAAAATTTCTAATCAAACGCCTTTTTGGATACATTGAGCTCTAAGTATTTTTGGTTACTTTCAAATAGTTTGCTCAAAAATAACAATTAATATCAATCTTGCATAGGGCGGGCGGGGGCGGTGCTGTGGGCGCTGCCGCCCAGGATATAAAGCCGGCGTAGCGGCGTAGCAGCCACAAACGTAGCAAGCTCGAAGCGCCGTAGACACCGTAGCAAGTTCGAACTTTCAACAAAAAAATGGCTTTGGGGTAAGTTTTTTTTCATTATTATAGTAAAAGCTACATGACTAAAACATTAATACAATGTTGAAAAGAGTAAAATAAATAAAAAAGTAAGAGTAAAGTAAATTTAATCTGTACTTAGCTCTACGTGTAGATCTACGGAAAAGTGGTAAAAAATATTGATCTATTAAATATTTTATTTTATTAACCTATAAAGTTAGGTAAATTAAATTAAAACTGAAAGTTTTAACCTAGGTTTTCTAGTTAAATTTTATGTAATCTTTTTTTGACCTGAATGTTCATTCGAAATAACTTATTAATGCGCCATGGGTTTTTTTGTGAATCCTATTTTTCGAGGAAATAAAGCTTTTCTAACATAAAGTGCAACATTTAATTATGACAAGACTCTGAATCCAGTATATTTTAACTTATCGTCAAATCGTTTGAGAGTAGGCCAGTGTCCCAGCTGTGGGAACAATAAAAGGCTGTGATGATGAAATTCGTCGTTCATATAATAGGCAATTACTTTTTAACTCTTTGGCTAGCCGCTTAAAATGACAGATTCTTTTATGAATAAGGACTTACTTAGCATATGCTTTAATTATTTACCTAAACTAAATGTTTTGAAAAACTTTATTGGATTGATATATTTTTCGATTCCACAAGTTACACATCGGATTTCCCGACCTTTTTGTAGCCTTCAATTCAATAGGGTGACTATCTACTAGAGCAGAGGTTTTTTGGTTCCCTATGGTTAGAAAGCTATCATACCTCACATGCAGTCAGACGGTCTACAGGGCTTACAAAGTTCTTAGGTTATAAGCTCTGCTAGTTAGAAAGAAAGAAATAATACTTACGTAATGTATATTACGTTATACGTAGGTAATGTGCGAGTAATTGCTGAGACTCCTGTTACTAGGTACTTAAGTAATAGGAAACTTAGCTTAGATTCTTTTAGAAGATTTTCTGCGAAACGAAATAACGTATCATCTAATTAAAATATTCAGCTAGAAATGTCTGGCTCGCCTCGGGCGACGATAAAGGAACAATTGACTAGATTAATTGTCTAAAATCACGGGAAGTCAACAATTCTGGCTGTATTTTAAATAAAAAACCTACGAAATTACTAGCAAGAAAAACCGTGTTATGGTTTTTCTCATTTTAATTTTATTATTACCTCAATGTTAGGTATTTTATTTTTTGTACAAAATATGTAAATAGTTAAAGCGACTTAAGTAAATATAATATATTATAATAGTTATATAGTAATTATTAACTAAATAAATTTATTTTTCAAATCTTGCTCCTCGCTTTGGCGAATAATTTGACACCATACTCACATTAGGCTGTGCTGGCTAGCTGTGTATTCAGTTACAGTAACTAACTATTTATGTTTCACCCCAAGAACATCTTCTTTCTTAAGATTAAAAAAGACGAGATTACATTGCTACGAATATTGAGAAGGATGACACGAAATAGTTTTTATTTCAGACTGTAGCACAGAAACAAACGAATTTAAACCGTGTCCACCACTTTTGAAAAGGCTCTTTGACTGTTCTAAACAATTTAGGCTTGAAATTGAAAACCAACTTACCATGAAAGCGAAAAATTTAGCTAAACTGATCAAACTTGGGAGCTACAAAATAACAAGTAAAAACATATTTTGTAACTCATCAAATTAATATTCCAAAATAGGGTTGGGTTACTAAAGAAAGTTAAAAAGTTTAGAGGATAGATTAGTATTAAAGTTGTGGTTTAAAAAAGTGACAAAAGAATAACGACCGACGACGACTGATGTGGCGCAGCGGGCGCAGGTCCGCAATGTACTAAGTATATATAAGTCATCTAGTACCCACACAGCTCTGTTTAACAGCAGCTTACTTTGCTATAATTCACACAGCATCAGCAATGTGAATGTGATGTGATGCATATCATAAAACCTAGAACTAATTGCAAATATAATACTTATTGATAGACATCTCACACAGCGTCATGTATCTCCGAACTAAGCATAGCATTCATTCATAAAGCTTCTTTAAAACTCGCAAGGATGCGTCTAAGTTGCCTATAACTATACAGCCTTACAAAATAATCGTGGTATAAAGTTATTAAGTACTTGGAATAAATTAAAAATTAAGAATAGGCATAGGAATAGGTACTTAGTTTCTTCCAAGGAGTATCTTTAAACCACGTTTGTTTTAAGGCTGTTATAACCTGGGGCCTTTTTTATATACAATAGGCATGATGACAGCAACCAATAATCACTAAAATCATGTCTTCACCTTATGTAAAGGATTCAAGGAATATAAAAACCATTTTTTTTTACATTAGATGTGAGGTGGATAATATTTTTCATAAAATAAAACTACAAAATACAGCAATCCGCCATAAAAGGTTAAACACCGATCAGGGGCATCTTAGTTCTCTGATTGGTGGCATCAAAAAATTGCAGAATTTTGAACCTTATTGCTAAGATTTAACATTGAAAACTGACATAATGACGTCACCGCTGTCACTCCGCGACTCAGCGCGTTTTAGCGTGAATTTTAAAAATCAAATTTCAATCGCATTTTTGTACTACTAAACCATTAATTTCTGGAATAATAAGTAATTTTTTGCCTAAAGTCGATACTTCTGAATAGAATAGAACAGTTTTTCAAAATCAGTCATCATGCCTATTAACCACTTTGCAAGTCTGCACTTTGCTGTCTCATACAAATTTTGTATAGTGTTCTCTAGTAAGGAGAGCTGTTCTCTACTAAGACTTGCGGAGTTACATACATTAAATAGGTCCCTGGTATACAGAATAACTTATAAAGGACTTGTCGAAGCGATAAGTTTTAATATTAAAATGATTAATCTATAAGAAGGCTGAAACCCGGTAATGATCAACTAAAACTTTTCTTTTAGAGAAATAAATAATTTCCTGAATCGAATTAACCTAAATTTTATTTCTGAACAAAAATTAAAAACAGGCGATGATAAATTACATATATATTATCCGAAATAAAATTAAACATAAAATGATAAAATAAAATATCTTAATAAACACCTACTTAGATACTTACAAGTTTCAGTTTGAAGTGATTTGAATTAAACATAGAAACTAAAAAAAGCTCGCTTCTAATATATAATACCTACCTTGTAGCTGTTCAAAATTGTTAGGCCATGACAGAGGCCTTTGGGCGGCCTAAAAACTCTGTCACCAAGAGTTGGCCACTGACTCAACGAACTTACTTGCATGGTAATGTACACAGACACCTAAAACTATAACCATACCAAAGCTAAGTAGTGGTACCTGTGGTACATGTGTACGTACCAATAACACTTTATTTAAACTTTCAAAGTTTCAAGAAAACAAGGCTAAATTGGCAAATTAACACACACTGGCAACCGGATGGTTCGAAATTCAACCTAGGAGTAAATTGGTCGTTTGGTTAAGTTAATTTAAGTTTAGTGTCAGAACATTGTTTTGAAGAGTAACTTGATATTCAGGTTTTCTAGGTTATTATGGGTCTGTTGGGATTTGGGAGATGGGCTTTTCTTATGTTTCGCGTTTTCTTTACCCTCTTTGTAATGAGGAAATAAAATTATTATCTCGCATTCAAATTGAAAAAGTTCGGTAAGCCTTGCGTAACCTTTCTGCAATCTATTCCACTTTAGGAAACCTTCAAGCAAGAACTTTTTAGCTGTCATATCCAAACCATATTAACTCCTCCGGAGAACTATGACCTATTCCTGCCGCTAAGGAGTAATGCTCGCATTGTTTTGTTCCGTGTCGAAGTATATGGTTTCTTGAGAGATAAGCTCAACGTCTCAGGGTGGCAGGCAACGGTTATACCTCCGGTATTGTATGCTTACCTACGTGTACTACGGTAACCGCTTACCATACGCTTGGTAACCACATTTGTATAAAAAAAAAACAGTGTTAGAGTTTATTGTGAAAGAGTTTGTACGGGGAGTAGAACTTGGCAAATGGTGTACCAATGTCCTAAGCAACGAATTTTTATGCCATACAACACGATAGTACCTACTTGGAAGTTCCATGGGCGCGATGGAACTGTCGTAAATTTTCTTAGCTTGTACTTAAGTACGTTTCAAAGCGATCCTTATAATTTTATTGAAATAAAGCACTTTCGACTAAAACTTTTTAAAACTAGAAGCTTTGGGTGACACTGTAGTTGTGTTCACTCACATAGTAACATCAGAGTTATCGATAGGTAATAAAATTAATTATTATCATAATTAACTAGATAGTATGTTTTTTGCAAATGACATGTTCGTGTCACAATGTCAATAGCTGCAAGCTTAAACAAAGGCATTGATTGTTCAACATTATTTTAATTGAAACTTTGTACAACGTTTGCATTATTGGCACAACCTTCGTACTTTGGATGAAACGCGTATATTTTGGTTTGTTTTTTTTTTATACCACTAGAGTGACAACTACGGCCCACTTGATGGTCAGCGGTTACCGTAGCCTATGTACGCATGCAACATCATAGATATCACTTGCGTGTTACCACCCTGAGACGTTAGATGGAAAGTCTCATGTGCCTGTAATTTCACCGGAAACCATACCCTTCGAACCGGAACACAGCAATACGAGCATTACTGCTTGGCGGCAGAAATAGGTATGGTCCTTCCCCGGACGAGCTCTATCACAAGATCTCTACTACTCTGTTTTTTTAAGTATAAAGATGGACGCATATGTATCGGATCTGTAACAGATCCACCTCACCTCAACTGCTAGAGCAGTTCAGTATTTTGTTATGAACTCTACATACGTTGCACTTGCGCGCACAGTAATCAGCGCAAAGCCGCATCCGGGCACATGTCACCTAACACAACGAAGCGAAGTCTATCGGGTGCTGATGCTATTAGTTAGCGCCAACCTTTACTAGTACACATCGTCAGGTGTATAATGGCGGACAAAATCGCAGGTTGTGACTAGTCACCTATGTTACCTTATGTAATAAGTTCTAGACCAAATTCAAACAATAGTATGTAGTTATAATGAATCGCCCGTCCGCGGGGTAAAAAGTCAATTATACCCCTTTCCATACGGGAACAAAGGGCCGGAGTAATATGCGCTAGATAAATATTAAATTGATGGTAGAAATGAGTAGATTTGGTCGGGTCATAATCATCATATCAAAAGTAGGTAAGTAAAGTAAAAAATATATTTATTCAATCTTATCACAAGGATAGACATAAAAATAGACATAGACATAGACATATTTTTATTTACTCTATTATGACACAGTACAAACAAAATGATAATGAAAAAAATTGAAAATGAAGGAAGAAAATCAGTAGTACTCGTAACAGCAACAATTGACGCTTTCATGTACCTACTCGTGTGCCACAACAGCAAAAAGGCGTCGACTCAGCATTGTCACAGTTGTGTCTTGCCACTAGAAAGAAGCTTTTTTTTTTTAAGAGTAGTAGAGTTCTTTGTGATAGAGCTCGTCCGGGGAAGGACTACCACCATACCTATTTCTGCCGCCAAGCAGTAATGCTCGCATTGCTGTGTTCCGGTTCGAAGGGTATGGTTTCCGGTGAAATTACAGGCACATGAGACTTACCATCTAACGTCTCAGGGTGGTAACACGCAAGTGATATCTATGATGTTGCATGCGTACATAGGCTACGGTAACCGCTGACCATCAAGTGGGCCGTACGCTTGGTTACCACTTTAGTAGTATAAAAAAAAAAAAAAAAAAAAAGCTAGGCGCTGATATCATCATCATGAGGATCATTTTGAAACGTCATAAAGCTAGGTGAACATCAGCCAATAGACATCCACTGTTGGAAATAGGCTTCCCAAAGAGCACCATGAACAGTGCCGTAAATAGCCTTATAAGCGCCTGCGCCTGGTTCGAACTTCTAGAATGCGCCCTTGAAATTGAAAATGGAAAATTATATTATATACCTACCTTTTAAGAGTAGTAGAGCTCTTTGTGTTAAAGCTCGTCCGGGGAAGAACTACCACCATACCTATTTCTGCCGCCAAGCAGTAATGCTCGCATTGTTGTGTTCCGGTGTGAAGGGTATGGTTTCCGGTGAAATTACTGGCACATGAGGCTTTCGATCTTAGCCTCAAGGTGGCAACCCGCAAGTGATACCTCTGGTATTGCAAGCGTCCATAGGCTACAGTAACCGCTTATCATCTTGTGAGCCGTACGCTTGGTTGCCACTTCAGTTGTATAAAATTAAAAAAAAACCTACCTACTTATGTGAAACTGATAATAAAAATGATGCTAATAAACCCAAACAATTTGAGTTAGTTTTCTAAAAACAGCCATTAACAAATACCCTATTAAAAGGGTAATTATAATAATAAGGAAATTAAGGGGATAAACTGTTTTACTTGATGGAAACCCAAGATTTACGATTAAAATTTACTTGGCTTTAAATAGGTAATTAAATAGCAATGTTTTGATGGGTCGCTCTTGTCGCTGAATGTACTTCATTGTAATGAGTATTTGATAAATAAGTTTTTGATATATAAATATTATTTAAACTCGAAGTTCGAATTTTACTCCAACAATAGGTGAAACTTTATTAAAATATTATAATAATGTTAATTGTTTATTTCAAACAACGGATCCATTGTTTCTATCTTGTTTATACATTCAGCTCTATGCTAGGGTAGGTACACTCTTAATTTTATTATTGAAAATTCAATGTATTAAATCCAAATTACGCTTATTCATAGTTTATTTCACAGAACGGCACGTAAGTATACTTCCACACAAAGTATGAAGCTTGCAGCGCAAATTAAATCTACTAAACTAGCAATGTACAATCATCATCCACAGCCTGGCTTTACCCACTGCTGGGAAGTTGAAATCGAAGATTGTCAGAAACAGATCGCTTCCTTTGTGATAAGACCGCCCATTATAGACCTTATATAGGCCTATTAAGGCCTCCCTTTGTCCTCTTGGCCCTGTGCTAGCCGGTGTATCAACCAAGTTCGGCTCATTTATTTACGATATAAATTATTTTTTATTGTTTAAAAAATTTAATGAATGAATAGTATGTCGTATAACCGGGCAGGTAGGTAGGTACGGTACCTAACTATTTACCTACCTATCCGCAGTGATCAAACAAGGGTATGGGGTCTCCCGGAGGAAATCGGGACATGATTGGTTTTTGTTTCAATATAAATAAGTACCCTAGCTACCAACAATTGTAAACTCATAGATGGAATTTTAAAAATTGAAAAGATTTTTATAAACTAGACGACGCGTGGCACGGTGGGCGAGAGTCCGGTTTAGAAGAGAGAGGGTTCGATTCCCGCTGCGAGACAAATTATTGCATGATCTGCTAATATTTGTTCGTGGTCTAGGTGTATGATAGCATAGTAGAGTCATTCAGGGTAACAACAAGTAGTTTCTGTTCTTCTGATACAGTGCAGTGCAGCGCTCTTACAGGGTTCATGTACAGACAGCAAAAAATGTGGTGGGGTATGTGGTGGTTGAGATTCATTTGAATGTTACAGGATTTCACAGAAACTTTTGTCAAAAGTAATAGACCACTTTCTTTGCTGACCTACCTTACAAACAAATATTGTACATTTACTAAAAACTTATAGAAGACAATCTCGAAGTAAAACTAGCGCTAGTTGTCACTTTAGTTAGTGGTTTAATACATTATGGTACTAATGTGTAACATTTTTGGTGATTACCGCTGAGGCGCCATTAAGACCCGAGCCGTAGGCGAGGGTCTTATGATAGCCGAGGACGGTAATCATCAATACACACGTGTATTATACGACGTTTTTCAACACACTTGTGAATAAAATAACAAAAAAAAATCTATAACTCACTAGTGAGATAAAGCAATGAAAAAGTCATAGTTTGATTATGGGTGTCATTCTGTGCCTAATTGCGATGACCAATGATAGAGCCACTTTATAATATTTTTTCCACCACAGACAATATTATAAAACTAATTAGTGGCCAGTTGTAATTAACAGCCATGCCGCGCGGTCGTGCGCTTGCATAATTTGAATTTGGAATCCATCATGGCGGCCCAACTGTCGTCTGTCACTTTTTGAAACTCGCGTCGACTCCTAAATCAGATTTGAAACGTTTAATTAACTGGAGCTTGTGAAATAAGTTGCGGGGTTGCAACACTAACAAAGTTGTATCGCTCATTGCATGTAATATGATTTAGACCCCCTAGTGAGGCCCCGGGTTTTTCTTGCCAAAGAATAATATTGTCTTTCGCGCTGCATCTTCCCTGCTTGCTGTAGGTAATAAGGAGTTGATTTAATCCGAAATATTGGTCTTTCGTTAGTGATTAACTTTCAATGATTTTATTAAGGTACTCGTACCTATTGCGTAAAAAGCTTTTACCAATCGGCACGAAAGGCAAGTTTAAAATTTAGAAAACGTGAATTTAATGAACATTGTTTTACAAAGACCGAAAGTCAACTTAAAAGTTCCAGTTTTTTGGCTGGCTTAACTTAAACAGAGAGTAAACGACATTCACTTCAGGTTTTTGTATAAATGAAACAAATTACAAAATAGTGATGTACTTTCACGACATTGTGTCGATAGATTTTATCGGTGACTTTGATTTTTGACTTTGATGATGATTAGTAGGTGGGTATTAATACGTTTTTTTAATAACCGGTTTTTATAACCTTAAATAAGTTTACTTATTTATAGAGTAGATGTATGATGATGATGATGATTAAATTAAGTTTTGCAGGTACTGACAAAAAAAAATTAAGTATTTCTGTAATATTTTAGGAAAATATAATTATTATGTTAATTACCTACTAGCGTTGGTTTTTCGTTTTGCCATTTTGTAAAAATGAAATTGTTAATCTAAGCCTACCGCGAAATTACCATTTCAAAGAAAACAATTTAGTGGCCGGGTATGGTATGCCATGCGAGCTTTTCTGGTAACAATTTAAAGGTTACTTGTGGGTATTTATTAAGTTAGTAGGTATAATTGCAATTTCTGAATCTTTTCTTCTTAATCTAAGGACGAGTTGATAATATTTTTTTGAAATCACTTTAAAAATGCAATACAAGCAAATCAAATAACTTAAAAAACGTTTTAGACCGTTTTTGGCTCCTACCGCTCGTTACACGCGCATTTCTCGCGTCATCCACGCGCGTTTCACGCTTACGCAATTCGTCAATTCGCAGGGAGATGTCAGAGTTGTTTAGATTGCTTAAAAGCACTTTTTTTTATTATACTTAAATTATGTTAATAATTACGGTATTATTATGAAAACAAAAAGATGCGGCTCGATATAATAATGGCTGCCCTTGCACAAGAAAATAAAGTAATAAACCCGTAGCTTTCCAAGAAGTTTGCTTGTTTGTTTCTTATTTCAACAGTTGTACGGATTCATATATTTTTACCTTGAAAATTAAATAAAAAATAGCGTAGGTATTATGATCTCAAGAGTTCATCATCTAAAACACTTGTAGTACCTAGTTGTTCGTTTATGAAACAACATCACTACCCCATCTATGGTAAATTTAAGTGAGTATTGTGGTTATACATACTGAAAAACGAGATCTTTTCCATAATTCATCATCATGACAGTCTTCTAATACTCCCACTGCTGGATCTCTGGCCTACTTTCGAGCAAGAATGATTGTAACCTTATCTACACATAACGCGGACCCAATGCGGATTGTGGTGACCGTGATTTGGGAATTTAATTTGTTGCAATTTTAGTAGATTTGGGTTTGAGAACAGCTGAGAACCAGCAGATTCATGAAATACCAGATGAAGTTTGTCCTTCAATTTCGTGGATTTATTTGTTTCCCTCGATACAACGTGGAAAGGATATTGTCCAAATACATTCTCATTTTGTTTCCGTTTAATTTACCTCGTAAAGGACGCCTGAATTAGGCTATAAACAAACACCATTTGTGTTTTTCTTTCTCTAAAGCCCCAGTACACTCGCCTTTCCGTACAATCGTAGTTGTTGATTTATTTCTAAATTAAAATTTCGAGTGGTATGAAATTTAAAAATATACTTAATCTAATGTTCTGGCATTTTTTTGTAGAGTTTTGATTTTACAAAAAACAAAAATAAAACCTTTAATTAATTTATTATCTGACTTTAAAGAAATGCGGAGGTTCTATTCTAATTCGGGGATTATGTATTTATTGACTGTTGAATAGACCGCAGTGGCTTATGCTGTGTAAATTTCAGTGAGTTTAAAACTTTATTTCATAGATAATATTATTAAGTAGATGATTGTCTATCGAAAACTGCCGTTTTCGTTTTTACCGTTGATTAAAATAAGATGTGTACACGAAACACGTCAAGTGCGTGACTAAGACTGCAGGAATTGCATAGAAATATCCAACAGGTGAGTCAGGCTGTGACGACCAGTCCCGTCCAGTACTTACTTATCTAAGAATTCACTGAAAGGCACAATAAGAATAGATTCCCTGAGATTTATTTACATCTACAGCATCTTTTCCTCCCAGATAAGCTACACCTGTCCAATAAACGTGCATCTAATCTTGATTCGGAACTGGTAATTTGTAACTATTACGTCGACAGGTGTCTATTGCATGCCATTTGTCTACACGTCGGTACATTAACTCGATCGGTAAAGCTTATTCAGGGATCTAATGTTATAGCTTTGTGACGTAACAATTGCTGGTTTATAAAAATCTTCTTACTTTACCATTATTCTCCATACTTACAGCTCAGCTCTTTTGCGGTCTGGTCTAGCTTAAAAATAATGTAAATATTATATCATGATAGTAGATGATGAATTGATAATCTGACTAAAAATGAGATACCTAATGGATACATTAGATAGATAGATAGGTGGATAATTTATTTCATCAAAAAAACTTGGTACAATGCTGGTTAATAATGCCTTTAAACCTATGTTAGGTTTATTACTTAACTACCTTTGATGAAATAATCGAAACTTACACAGTAGCAAATCGTTAGACATTAGATCATGATGTTGGCGTTAGGTCCTATTTACTATGCCATCAGAATTGGTTATTGAATCATAAGAACTTACTAAATTAAACTTTATAATATGTAAAGTCAAGATTTCTTGGTTTATAATGGACGCAGTCGCAATCGCAACAAATAGAACCAATTTCAAGTGTCATATTATATCAATTAGAGTCGGGTCTCCAGACTCCACGACCGTACGGCTATTAGAGGATTTAAACTAACTGCACACAATATAGAGTTAGAAAAGTATTTAATTGAAACTTATTAAGACAATTTACTCAGTATTTTAAACCGTACTTCATAGTCATGTACAACATTGTTTTCAACTCATCTCTTTTTTATTAGAACAAAATAAAGCTTTGCAAGAAACGTCCCAAAAGAGGCTTATATTTTACGGGATTTTTGCGTCTTTGTTTTACTAAAATATTTGCAGACAAAAAGGTAAGACCCGAAAATAAATATTAGTTTTACAAACTTCCTGTTTAAATGTTTCAGTGAGTCATTTTGCGTAAAAAGGTATTATTACGATAAAGCTCAAAACCGAGGCAGCTATATCTTCGCAGTGAGTAGGTAGGTCTAAGTATTGAATTTAGCGCGTTACGAAGTTTTAATAAATCTATTGCATGCAAACTTGCACGTACGCACATAATTAATTCTTTGCGTTGAAGTATGAACGTTTTTTATTAGGTATTAGGTAAAGTAACTGCAAACCCAGGCTTATTAAATGGGTAGTTACTAACATGAATATGACTGGTTTATTCACACAGAATTTAATAACTCAATTAACAAAACAGTTTTAAAAATATAGATTACTATCTGTAACCTGCGACGTTGTCTGCTTGTTACAAGAGATTTTGTTAAGTAAGATACCCTCGTTCTAATCGCAGAGCATTGATAGTACTGTCAACGAATCTCGGCCATTGTGAAGTTAGCCGTTTGTGATGCGCAAAGACAATTTAGTTCGAAAAAGCTCCATTGAGCATCTAAACGGCTAACTTCACGAGAGCCGAGACCCGTTAGCAGTACTATACCTACCTACTTATTTAGGATAATAAAACCTTTTAACAAAGTCCAAGTCAACATCCGTTTTACACGGGTTCCTATGATTAAGATCAACCAAACTTCCCCAAGGCCGTGTTGGTCATATAGAAAACTTACGTAAAAACCGATGACTCTTATCGAATGAAGTGCATCTCTAAATTTCTTCGAAGTTCTCGAGATAATTGATGAGTATTCTGGCCAGCCAGAGCGTGCAGTAATATGTGAGTGCGTGAGCGCTTCGGTCGACGCAATGTCATTCAACCATCGATAACTTTAGATTCAACGCAGCCAACACTATTTTCAGTGTAGTTCTAATTTAAAATTGTGAGCTATATTTTGTGTCAACTAAATGTGACACATACGGTATTCTCTAAAAATATTTTTTTTTACTAAAGCCTGTGAATCGGTTAGATAAAAGTTAGTAAAATAAATCATAGTAAAATGACAATTAAAATAATTTTGTTGACTCTAGTTTCAGTTTTTTATTATTGAGTTTGTCAAGTGATCTGCGTAATTTGGATTAATGTCGATAATTTACATGTGAGTATTAACTATATCATGGTACCTAACCTAGATAGTCATTAAAAACAATTTACGTGGTCTGCTTACTTAGAAGCACCCGTGTAATGTCGGCGTTGGTCACTTCGTAAGAGCATATTGTTATTCCTCTCTGTTCGTTTACTTACGGCCAGAATATAAACAGCCTGAAAATGCTACAAATAGCTGTAATCAATAACGATTACTGTAACACGGGGCAAACTATTTTTGCCGCCAAGCAGTAATGCTCGGATTGCTGTGATTTTATTTTATTTTATTTATTTCGGAACAACAAACAGTTACAATATACATATTCTAAGTAACAGTAAGAATAAGAATATTTTTTATTGTAAAACTGTTATAAATGTAAGATGGAAAAATTAAAAATACAAAAATAGTCCAACAGTTTGCCCATTTCGGACGTACAATATGCATAGAGCAATAACTAAATAGAGTAATAAGTAAACAATAATATTATTAATAAGGTAACCAACTGCGTTATCCACATAATATTTAACAGTTTTAAATTTAATGATGCAGCTAGAGGGCTTGATGTGCCTAAATTAAAGGTTTTAAGTGTAGGTGTACCTACATTAAATTTTAAGTGTACATTAAAAATAAGAACATAATCAAGGTAGGTAGAGCATGACAAATATTCATAGAAGTAAAAATAGAAAAAAAAAATTACTATAAGATTAACTTTAAAAAAAAAGTGTTCTAATCCGAAGGGAATTGTCGGTGTAATTATCTACTGACATGGGACTTTGATCTACGTCACAGGATGGTAACACCCATAACAAATGAAATGTAGCGGTTTAAGTGTGACATCGTGTGACAAGAGAGAGTCCGTGACATCACGTAACTTTATAATTAAGTCACAGAACAGATATTGATCCAGTAGTACTTAAGTACTTGCTTAAGTAGTAGGTACTTAAGTATAGTTCGCACGCAGGATCTAGGCTTCCGTGAAGTAGCCGTTTGTGATGCGCAAAGACAATTTAGTTCGAATAAGCTCCATTGCGCATCGAAACGGCTAACTTCACGGAAGCCTAGATCCGCCGTGCGAAATATACCTACTTGCTTAGTTTTTCTTTTTCTCTTAATTATAAATTATTATTTAGCAGACCTAGAGACCATAGGATTTATCATATATTCTCCTCTGATAGATACCTACATCAGTTACGAGGATGCGTCATTTCTAAACAGTTCATACGAGATATTTTGAAAGCTATGTACTACTTATAATCCTTGTTGCCTGCTGTATATATTAAGGGGAAGCCCCAAGAGAAGATGATGGGGCCCTACTATAAAAGCATGAAATAAGCCAAGCTAAAACCTGTCCTGACCTTTAGACATCCTACTTGATTGATGGGCTGAAGCGCTTCTCAAACTGGCTATGTCGTCCTATCAATAAAGATAATGCAGCGATCCGCGAGATCATTTCGATAGGTGACCTCCAGTGTAAATTATTATTTCTTTATAAGTTAAATTATTATATTCATACAAACACTGAAATAAGCCATTATATTAGGTACCTACTATTCCGTTTTTCCAAATCTGGTCAGGAACACTAAATATCAGTAACTCGACCAAAATGTCTCCCTAATATTTTCCGAAAAATACAGCCGAAAACAAATTTATAAGACTTCGTAACGACAGATTATATTATACTGCAAGTTTGTTTGCGGATTGAGATGAACGAGCGGGTATTAGCCAATAAAAAACTTGTAGTGCCTTAAGTCTAATCTCTATGCAAAATGTCTTTTGAAGGCCGAAAGCTTCTGCTTGCTTAGCAGCTTAAATATCGGTTAAGTCCGAGTCGGATGTAAACGACATCATGACACTGGTCTACTCTCAAGCGAGAGTGGTCGGGTCATTCGCACGCGGACCCAATGCGGATTGGTAAAGGCTCGATCTACGGCTCACTAAACAAATAATAATACCATAGGTAATATTATTTGTTCGCACAAACAATACATACAATGTCTGTTTATATAATTTCAAGTGCACAATTATTCGAAGAAAAGTTTCCAAACAGAAAAAAACATTTACCTACTACTTTTTTTTTCTTAAAAATCTCAAGTACTTAAATCGATTTGTCCAGCAATAGACGTCTGTTGACTGATATAATGTGATGATTTATTTTCGCCCTAAGTAAGTAAGTTCGTATGAGTCAGTGGTCAACTCTGGTGACAGAGTTTCTATGCCGCCCGAAGGCCTCTGTTATGGCCTAACAACTTTGAAAAAGCCGGGACCGACTGCTTAACGTGCCCTCCGAAGCACGGGAGCGCTCAGTTGAAATTGCCACTGGCGGTCACCCATCCAAATGATGACTACGCGGAACAGTGCTTAACTTCGTTGATCTGTTAAGAACAACTTAGCCAGCTACGTCACGATATCCTTAAAAAAGGTTTTAGGGCGAAAATAAATAAAACAAAATGGAAATACAGTGAGCATTGGTATGCGAAGGGTATGTGTGACCTCTGAAATTCCACAAAACGCGTAATATCACACTTATTGGCTCTCAAACCTTAAGTTAACCAAATAACGCATTCAATACCCACTTCTTCAGGCCTTGAGCATGAAATGAAAAACTACTAAATATAAATAGGCTCGAGGTTTTAAGAGGTACTCGTAACAAGACCTTTCGGCTCCTAGAAGAGGTTTGAGGGGTAGGCGATGTTCAGACCGTAATGATATTACACTTAGGTACTTGATTGTGGATGTCTAATGCCTGGTTTACACTGTAAGGCTCCGTTCACACAGACCGGCTCGGAGAGCATCGGCGCGCATTTTTCATTTCACAAAGACCGGATCGTATACGCTTGGAGTTGGCCGAGCCAACTATCGGCAGAGCCGCCAACTATCTCACATAGACCGGCTGGAAGCGAGAAAGAGCATGCAATCGGAGCCGAACGGCTGCGCAAACGAGAAAAAGTACCTACGCGATCGGAGCCGGTCAGCTCCTGTATTTCACACCAAGCGCGTTCAAGCATTCTTAATGACAAAAGCAGTGCACATGCAAAAATAAACCTTACTACAAACACTAAAAACTCTGATTTCAACGTGATAAGAATCTGCTCTCCTCTCCGAGCCGGTCTGTGTGAACGGACCCACAGAAGTGGATCTAGATCCACTTCTGTGAATGGACCCTTAGTATCAAGTGCGAGTGACAAATGCAAGTGTAAAGTTATTAATAAAATCAGCGTGTAATCGGATAATTCTTCTGACACACATTACCAGACAAACTTTGATCATCGTTTCCTCAACGAAAAAGATTACTTCCTTCCTAATAAGTTATTTGATCTAACTATACCTGCATAAGCTTCAAAGGCTGGCCTGATTACGTAACTTCAATTTAGCGCAATTTTGCCACAACTCTGCTTATAATTTTGCCACGAATCTATTAGTTGACCCTCCGCTTCGGTTGATAATCGCCTTTATTTCACCTAAAACTTCTTAGGTACAAGGCATAAAAACTTGTCCAGTAGCTGAAATTGAACCCAGACCTGTCACGTTTCACGGAACGAATCGACGGATAGTTAAGTAAAGTAAGTAAAGTCTCTAATGTCAGACAAACAGACAGTACCAAGACAGTTCTAGGTATAGTAAATGACACTGCAAATGCTTTGAGCAATCCCTCGTTATAACAGTAAGATGAGCTACAAAGGGTGTACGTACAATACCCAGCTCTGCGATGCCATTAAGAGTCTGGCTACACTAGACCACCTATCATTTTACCATTTACTATCAATTTTATCATTGTAACCACAATGTACTCTGTGGTAATTGATGGCGTATACAAACCGAGCTTTTTTTATTTATGGCATCAACAATTTACAATTTGCCAGTGTCAAATTAATAAATATAGGTGTCTAAATATTGCGGGCATTTCCCAGAGCGTCATCTTTTTTTTTTTTTTTGTTAACGGGGAGGAATCTGCATCCAGACATCCCGTCGCATAAGGGTACGACGGGGGTGTGTGAGGTTGACGGACTCGACGACTCACTAAACCATCCCCGGTGGCCAGCCGCGATGCATGCCAAGGGGCTCCACGGTCCCCTGGGGCTATCAGTGGTGCCCCTCTCGCATCGCGCTCAAAGCACTTCCCGGGGCTAACAAAAATCAGCCCCAGCACCTCGCTCTAGCTTAGCTTTTATAGCTTAGCAAAGCTTGTTACAAGTTTTGTTTGGGGCTACAAGTTGTATTATAGGCACTAGATAACTAATACAATAGGTACCTATATAAAATAGGTACATTTTTGTAACTCGATACTTGTATCTACATAATACATAATAAACACAGACCCAGAAGAAATACTTGCAGATCATGCAAACAATTGTTTCGTCACGGGGATCGATCCCGCAACCTATCGCTTCTCAACCGACCTATCAACCACTGCGCCACCAAAGTTGTCAAATTTTCAAACGTCGACAAACCATTCCGAAGGAAGGGTGGCGTTCATTTTCCTAAACACTTACTTAACTAAAAAGTCCTCTCACTTTCTATTTCGGTCACAACGAAACTCTAACAAGGATAAACTCAGTTTAGTGTTATTACGAACTTTTAACCCTTTATTGCTGTTTCACGAGTTTTTCTTACAGCTTCGGCCTCACGTAGGCTCTTAGCTTTCGTAGTGTGTTTTCTATGCGTAGGTAGATAGATACATAAATAAATAAATAATGCTGGACAATCCACACAGCATCATCTAGCCCCAAGGTAAGCTGCTGTTAAACAGAGCTGTATTATGGGTACTAGATGACTGATATATACTTAATACAATACAATACATAGATAGATATTTTTTTATTATATATAGAAAATACCCAGAACACCCGGAACAAATATTTGTAGATCGTACAAACATTTGTCCCGAGGCGGGAATCGAACCCGCAACCTCTGCGTTGCAGGCGGACCTGCGCCCGCTGCGCCACATCGGTCGTCAAACTAACTAACTAACTAACAAATATAGCACTAGCTGGCTCGTGCGATTACACTCGCGTATTTTTTTCATATTTTCTCATTCAATATCAAGAGCAAAATAAGCCAAATCGGTCCAAGTCATTCTCGAGTTTTAGCGAGACTAACGAACGAACAGCAATAGGTATAGAGATTAAACACCAACATTCACCTACTTACTTAGTCCTACCTGACACCACTGTAGTAGAACTGCTTGTGTTGTTTATACAGAAACCACGGTGCTAAGGTCCTACCACACACATCACTGACAACTACAAAATAATTACTAAAAGATGGCATACAATCCAGTTTTATTCGTCACAGGTCTAAGGGTTCTGATGACAATGAATATTTGCAGATCTTGCAAACATTTGTCCCGAGATTCAAAGTTTCACCTTTCAACAGTCAATCAACGCACAATCTAAACCGCAAGTCAGGCCTGTAATTTAGAGAGTGTGTTAGATATAGATTAAAATTCAACTCATAAAACGCAGTGCAGAGCTAGAGCCTAAGTAAAGAAAAAGCTATCAACGCGGACAAAGCAGCGGGTTTCACTAGTGATAAATAAAGTTTTAAGTAGTACGTGTCCAATTTAAGAGGCGACAAGTTGTTGAGTTTAATATTCAGGCCTACGGGTCTTTGTAATTTTAAATCGCCAACAATAAAACAAGATCGAAAACTTTTCGCAGTTGCCTACACTTCGTGGTAACTTCATATCAGTCCAGTTCATAGTAAAACTGGCGTAAAGACGTTTCAAAGTGACTCTTGCTGGTGATTTTATTAAATAAAAATATTTTGAATTTGAATTTGACCCGATGGGATGGGCCTACGTAATAAATTCAGTTGCAATGAGCAACCTGTCAAAATGCTGTCGTACTCGTACCTAACTACTTATATACCCGTGTGGTGGATTAAGATCCAATCACTCTCGCTTGAGAGTAGGCTAGTGTTCCAGCAGTGGGAATATTATAAAAGGCTGTCATGATGATCTATTTTGACGTGTTGATGTGATGGTTCCCTAAATGTCATTATTTGACCAGAATTCTACATAAGTGTGGTTACGACTGCCTCGCGCATATCCATGATATTTGATTGGTTCGTTCGTTCGTATGAGTCAGTGGCCAACTCTAGTGACAGAGTTTATAGGCCGCCCGAAGGCCTCTGTCATAACCTAACAACTTTGAAAAAGCCGGGACCGACTGCTTAACGTGCCCTCCGAAGCACGGGAGCGCTCCCCGCTGACCCCGCGGAACAGTGCTTAACTTCGTTGATCTGTTAAGAACAACTTAGCCAGCTACGTCACGAGCGTATTTTATTGGTGAGACTATAGCATGTGCGTTGTTACAGTGCTGACGTATACCGGCTGGCGTGCGTGTGCGCACTGGTGGCGCTGTGCTCTGCGCGCGCGGCGCCCGCGGCGCTCTGCGCGGGCTCCGGCGACGACGACCCGCGCGCGCAGCGCTTCTGTCAAGCGCTGAACACCTTCCTCGAGCTCTACGCTGAAGCGGCTGGCGAGCAGGTGCCAGAGTACCAAGGTATATAACAGGGCAGCTGAATTGTACTGTCCACTAGCTTCCACTAAGGCGGGCTCTAAACCTACAATAACATTGCGCAATACAAATGATCGTCTAGGGTTAGTATTGTAGAAGTATTGAAGTTTGCGCAATGATTGATCGAAAGTTTGAGCATATAGCAGTCTTTCGACCAGCGACGTATTTTATTTTTATTTTTAGCCAAAAGTAGCAACATTATAGCTCTAGCCAAGTCTTGGTCTGACATCTTGTTCACGGAACAGTTCCGTTTGATCCTGCTCACGCAAAAAGATTGACGCTTATGAGTCGTCAATGATTGCGTCAAAATAATACTTAATTGATCGTTTGAGGGCAGTGGTGAAATGTCTTGGAGTGACGAGCTGTGAGTGCACTCCTTAGTGACACTGCTGTTAAGTTACGGTAGCGCTTTATGCAATGCTTGTCAACTGCTGAGAGATTAGTACCTAGAGTTTGTATTAGAACTCGTCCGGGGAAAACTACCACCATAACTATTTCTGCCGCAAAGCATGCTCTAGCCATCGTGAAGTTAGCCGTTTGTGTGTGATGCGCAATGACAATTTAGTTCAGAAAAGCTCATTTAAATATATTGACATCAGAATCCTGGGACCTGTGACGAAAAAATCTGGATTGTATGCCATCTTTATTAATTATTTTGTAGTTCCCGAAAACACTACTCTTTCAATTTTTACTTAGTTCTCTAGTTCAAAAGATATGAATGAGCATTTGTTTGGGTCCTAACATCCAGATCTCAGGATGTGAGGACCTGTCAGATAGGTACTTCGCACTATTCTCATCTTGATTTATGTTAACAGCGCTGGTCCGCGACTACCCCCAGCTCCTGGACTCGGGCATGAAGCGGCAGGACGTGGTGCACTCCTTCCTGCGCTTCGGTCGCCGCCGCTGACGCCGCGGCCGCGCCACGCACACGCAACCGAAACGCAACCCGCAACTAACATGATTTGCTAACTCAAGTTATTTCGTCCAAATGTTAAGGTTCCTTTCATTCATTGTAAACAGACGTGGTCTTTAGATAAGTGGCAATCGAATACTAAAACGACAAGCTTTACTTTCTTAAAAAAACAAGTTTTATTTTATTATTTTAATTAAAAAGAGAATTATATTACAGTACTATACAGTGAAATGTTTTTGATTTCAACAACGCCTTGAAAAACACTGCATATTTATTTTTAAAGATAGCATCAAATACCTGCCAATTTTACTTTTTTAAGTGATGCTTGCGTCATTTTAAATTGAAAGAACTTCTAAGAATAGATAAAAACTGAATTGTATCAGATAGTATTTTTTCTTTTAAGTTGTTAGGCCATGACAGAGGCCTTCGGGCGGCCTAAAAACTCTATCACCAGAGTTGGCCACTGACTCATACGAACTTACTTACATTTTAGCTAGAACGATGTCAAGAACGCAGCCATTTTTTTTGGTTTAAGCAATGTAGCTTTCGTTTTCGCTTGCCACATATCTAGGGCGGATCAGACGTCTATCTAAACCTCTCTCTCAAATTTAAACTAAGGCTAGATCTTAATGTACCTACGTATCGAAAGTATTACTTAGTATAAGGTAATTTATGAACTTGTTGTCAACATTTTTGGCATTTCATTTGTATAGAGTACTGAGTAAAGTGTTTTAAATAAATAACGTATTTATGACAAGCTAACAGAGTTTTATTTTACGTACCTACTATTATCTGAATATTTAAAAGGTTTTGATCAACGCACAGCATAAACCATAGGTCCTAGAACCATAATGGAAGGTACCATTGCTTAGGCAGAGCAGATGTTATGGTGTAGAAGTAATCCTGAAATTCAATTCCTAGAGGTTAGTAGCAGGAAGATAGATATATATATAGAAGATAGGTAGATAGAGAGAAGACAGAGAAGTTTGTATAAAAACGCGGACAAAGTCGTTCCACTAGTTTTTTTATATTGGCGTATATTTACACAGCATCCATACTTTGGTATCACGACATAATTTTCATATGGATTCACTATTACAATGTAACTCGTGTGAAAACTTTGTGTAAAAGCTATTAATTTCATCAATATTACACAATCTTTGAAACTGTGATCGTAAATTTTATGTGATATTTTAATTAAAGCCATCCAAACTTGAATGATAGCTCCTATAATACTTCTTAATAATGAATTTTCTTTTTTGAAATCTTGATGGTACCACCGCAGTCAGTATTATGCCTCCAAGCAAGTGTGCAAGCTGCACTGTGTTTAGGATTGAAGGGCACTGTAGTAAGTGAAATTACTAGGCAAATATGTCTCGGGGTGACAAGCGCAGTGCAATGTCACGAAGAACTTTAAACTTTAGGTACAACTGCTTAACAATAATTAACACATGAACAAAGTGCTTCCCTTTATTTAATAGAGACAGTAAGAAAAGTGCCAATGGACACATTATTAGCAACTAATTTATATTATAAGACTACGTCAACTTAAAATCACTGATAATGATAATATTTATTTCTCTTTAGACATGTTACATGTACTGAGATTCACTCATTAGCTTAAACCTAAGGCTAGATTGAAATAATATTGAATACATTATTTTAAAAGAAAAATGAATGCACCCCTACGGTATAAGGAACAAACCAAATTTCAGATATTTCAGACTAACGGTTTAGGCTGTGCGATAATTGTCAGTTATTTAAACCAACGATTTTATATAAATATGTATAATAAATTATATATTTATATCTACCAACTTGAATGCTACGTTTTTAAGTCTTAAATCCTAAAAAGTAAAAAACATGTCTTTAATTATTTTTATTTTATATATATATTTATTTTTTTATACAACTGAAGCGGCAACCAAGCGTACGGCCCACAAGATGGTAAGCGGTTACCGCAGCCTATAGACGCTTGCAATACCAGAGGTATCACTCGCGGGTTGCCATCTTGAGGCTAAGATCGAAAGCCTCATGTGCCAGTAATTTCACCGGAAACCATACCCTTCGCACCGGAACACAGCAATGCGAGCATTACTGCTTGGCGGCAGAAATAGGTATGGTGGTAGTCCTTCCCCGGACGAGCTCTATCACAGAGAACTCTACTACTCTACTACTACTACTTTGACGACCAATGTGGCGCGGTGGGCGAAGGCCCGCCTGCGACGCAGAGGTTGCGGGTTCGATTCCCGCCTTGGGACAAATGTTTGTAGGATCTGCAAATATTTGTTCCGGGTGTTCTGGGTGTTTTCTATGTATAATAAAAAAATATCTATCTATGTATTGTATTGTATTAAATATATATCAGTCATCTAGTACCCATAATACAGCTCTGTTTAACAGCAGCTTACCTTGGGCTAGATGATGCTGTGTTGATTGTCCAGCATTATTATTAAATATATAAAGACCAAATTTACACTCTTCATAATAAGCCTAGGTCCGACGCGTGTAATGTAACGTGAGGTTGCGGGTTCAAGTCCCGCCGAGTCGAAAAATTATAGGTTATTACAAAACTTTAGTATTCTCTTACACTTCAAATAACAATTAACCAAAATCACATTTCACATGCTAAAAAATTAAGCGCTTCCGTGCTTCGGAGGGCACGTTAAGCAGTCGGTGCCGGCTTTTTCAAAGTTGTTAAGCCATGACAGAGGCCTTCGGGCAGCCTAGAAACTTTGTCACCAGAGTTGGCCACTGACTCATACGAACTTACTTAATGTCTATTTATGACAGAAGAGCTATGGTCAAACTTTCATCTAGACAGTTTAAGATGGAAATCGATAGATATTAGTCGCGGATTGTCTTTGGCTATCTTGTCAAAACGACATGGATCTTCCCATTTTAATTATTTTTCTGGTGTTATTTTAAGTTTTATTGCGTAAATTTGGTGGCAGTTTATCCAATTGAACTTGTTTACTTAGCACAAGTGTTAGTAATTGAAATGTTGGTTGGTAATTTAGTCAGACTTTCCAGGAGAATTTTGAAAGAAAAGTCATCGTTACTTTCCAAATTTCGTTTGTTTACGTTGCTAAGCGACAATCAAACTAATACACTTGACACTGGCAAAATTGTGGCAAACTAGTCACAGAGGCCATAAAACAAAAGAAGAAGAGAATTAGTCGCTAACAGGGTTATGTGATCAACCCGCAGTTTTTTTACTAAATACACAAGTTTTGAAACACAATCAAAATATACATAAATACCAGTACATATAGTTCAGAAAGATTAACTTTTAAAAATAATTACAAACTGATTTTATAGATATCGAATACGTTTTTTAACAAAACGATTTGTACGACTGCTACTAGATGGCGTAGTTAAAAAGGATAAAACCAAAAGAATTAGTAAAGTCGTCGTTCACTAGATGGCGTTGTACTTGGCAAGATAAATTGGTTACTTTTCGTACACTTACACACAAATTACTAATAATATACATATAGGTCGCACAGCGGATCTAGGCTTACGTGAAGTTAGCCGTTTGTGATGCGCAAAGACAATTTAGTTTGAAAAAGCTCCATTGCTAGTAATTTGCGAAACGGCTAATTTCACTACGGCCGAGATCCGTCGTGAGACCTATACATGAGTATTGAAAATAAACTTATTACAAAAAGAGGTTTTATACATCAGTGTTTTTATTAACCTAAACCATCTAATATTGTTTACTGATTTCAACATTATATAGTTTTCACCCTTTTGGCAAGTAGTAGATTTTATTTTATTTGTACGAATGTGCTCCAACTCTACTTGGAATCCATAACAATAGCAAGGGTCATGCCAAAAAAGCGATAGGAACCCAGCCGGTGTTGTTGCCAGTTCTTTTACGGCATGGGCGCGTTGGAACTGGTGTAAATTTTCCTAGCTTGTAAGACGTTTCAAAGTGATCCTTGTGATTCTACTGAATAAATAATTTTTGTTTTTTTTTGATTTTGATTGATTTTAAAAAGTAAAATAGCGCCATATACTATTCTTGAAAAAATTAAATCCTATTAAAAAATCGTTTTTATAGCACATTAAAATTGAAAAGGTTCTGGTATAATACAACAGTTGGCGCGTTTTTGTAAATTGCATCTAAAAGTAGCGATACCATTTTAATTGTCAAAATAAATAGTGATGAGCTATTTCAAAATGCAATAATAAAAACAAAATAACATGATAACAACATGAATAGCACCTGATATTACTAATAACATCAGTAACACGTAACTTATTAAGATAAAACGACAGCTAGGCGAATAATAATAATTTTCACTAAAAAAAAGGGATATTTACCATGATTTGTGAGTTTTATTGATTCCCGATATTCCCGATAGATTGTCTGACGATAGTTATAAGAGCTACCCGCAAAGACTTCAGTTCTCCCGTGATCATGGTGCATGTATAGGTCTCACAACGGATCTCGGCCGTAGTGAAATTAGCCGTTTCGATGCGCAATGGAGCTTTTTCAAACTAAATTGTCTTTGCGCATCACAAACGGCTAACTTTACGGAAGCCTAGATCCGCTGTGCGAACTATAACTGCGCCGAAATATCGGGAATCAATAAAACTCACAAATCATGGTTTTTAATGAAAATTATGAATAATAATAAGTCTAATTAATATAATAAATAGCCGTTTAAATAATTGAAAAATGTTTTCTAACCATCAATTCTATGAACACTTATTGAAAAATATTTAAACAAACAAAATGTAATAAAAAACATGGCAAGATTCATTTCTCAGAGGTAATTTTTGTGCGATGGTAAGATATTTAGACATTTTAAAAACTATGGTAAGTATTGCATAATACAAACTGCAGGATAATGTAGATACATTTGTGGGGAATATAAGGATTAGAAAAGTAGAAAATGTAAAAATATGTACACAAAAAACTTTAAGCTGGGTTCACATAATACAACTTTATACAATTACCGTATCTGTTTAAGAGACATGAGTGCTTAGCACGAAAAACTCGTCTGACAATCGTAATTATGTAAACGTATCGTCCAGCTGTCAATTTGTATGGAAATTTTGGTAGTTCATTTAACGCACTAAAGAGGCGCTGTTAAAAATCCTATACAAATTGACAGCTGGACGATACGTTTACATAATTACGATTGTCAAATGAGTTTTTCGCGCTAAGCACTAAGATCGTTAGTAAAAAGCCGAGAAGCCTTGCTAGTCGACTTCGATTTTATCGAAATAAATTACATATTTGATACATACCGTCGCTACAGGGAGGCGCGACTGACTTGAACTCTCTGATAATATTATTAAGTATATGTATAAAATATGTATAAGTTTAGATATTTTTAGTTTACTATTTATGTACTTTTAGTATTTTTTTATTTTTTTTGCCTGAAATACAGGTTTTCCTAGTTCAGGCATATCAAAATTGTTATTAGCTCTTTATATAAATATTAAATTAGCTATAAGTTGTATAAGCACTAAGAAAAAATGAATAAATAAAGTTATTATTATTATTATACATATTCAAAATATTCGATAAAATTTATTTTTATTGAATATTTAAAAAATATCTAAAGTAATGCATCGATTTTGTATTTTTCTATCGACAGTCTATGCTCGGTATACGACACGACACGCCACAAAGATTATTGTCTGAACCCAGCTTTATTTAGGACAAAATTGACATATAAATATTACTCCAAAAGGTACTTTATACAATTACAAAACTTTATTTATCAGGAAAAACGTCACGCAACCATATCCGTTCTACTAGTATAAATAAACTCTTCATACCATCAGCCTCTACTGTCCCACTGTTGGGATTCAATCCCTATTCACAAGATCATAGCTTTCATTACTTATTTTAACTTTTTGAATATCATAAGCTGTCATGGTTAGTTTTACCGTCTAACCTCACTTAGCACACAGCAAGAACATAATTCACACGAATAAATCAATATTGCAGACAAAATTGCTTAATATAAATAATTTCAAACAAAATGTCTGAATTTTGAACCTTACACCGTTGCTATAAAGCTTTTTCTGAGCGGCCTTAGTCGATTCTGACCTGATATTATGTGGTGACACATACGGTCTATTCGGGATGTCAACTTAGTGCGTTTCAAAGCATTTTTAATGTGACATCGAACCCGCAACCCAGAAGGCCTTGACCCTGATGTACACATGCAACCTGGACCAGAAAAGGTTTGACCTTAATGTATGGATAACACTTGTAACCCATAACCCGAAAGGCCTTGACTCTGATGTATATGTAACCCAGAATCCGAAAAGGCTTGACCCTGATGTATGGATAACACATGTAACCCATAATACTGAAAGGCCTTGACTGATCCTAATTATTTGGATAACAAACGTAACCCGCAATCCAAAGGTCGTACCCTAGGTACCTAGGTACCCTAATGTATTGATTACTAGGTATGTATATATTAACTTTTGATTAATATAAATAAATAACCTTAATTGTACAAACTAGTTTCAAAAGACATATTTTTCAAAATATCTTTAAACAAATTAGGCACAAATTTCAATAGGTTGGTATATTTAGACAGGATTTAAAGCTATACAAGCTACTACATCGCGTACAGTTCGCGCGTAGCAATATAAATTCTATAAGTGTTGTAATAAGGTTGGATTTCGCTTCATTTCCGCTGGCGGGCTGCCGGAGCGTAATGTAAATAAAATTTTATTCTATTTCTATCACAGTAAAGTTGAATTCCCCTTAATTAGAATTTATTCCCGCAGTCAGGCTGATGGTCTGCCGACGCGCGTGGGTTTGAATAATAAATACATTCTATTTTTGTTATATTACGGTTGAATTTCCCTTTATTTGGATTCCTTCACGTTTCTAAAGGAAAGCGCGCTGACAGGCGTAGAATTAAAGTGAAAATACATTCTATTTTGTGTAACATAAGGTTGAATTTCCATTCATTTGAATTTGTTCACGTCGTTGACCGTATACGCGCTAATAGCGCAAGTGGAATGAAAAAGAATACATTCTATATGTGTTGTATTAGGGTTGAATTTTGCGTGTATATTGCTACGCGTCCGATATTAGCGTTGCACTAAAACCAGCCTTAGGATATGTCATGGATTTCCTTAACTTAATACGATACATGAACGACGTCGCCGCCCACAGACAGAAGACATTGACCCTGAAAAAAAAAGTTTTATTATAAAATAATAGCAGCTGGGGGAGCTTCGCGCGGAATGAAACCCTACAGACCTGTGTAAAGCCGGGGTGGGTCGCCTATGTTACTCAGGGATAATGTAGTACTTAATATATTTTCTTGTTTATTTATAACTAATTGTAATTGAATTTTTTACTCATGTAAGTACGACAATGTATTTGAATATTTTAATTTGACGTTTATATTTTCCCATACCAATAAATGACTATTTGACTATTTGGCATTCTATTGGTGAAAGATTATTTTAAATCAGACCTAGTGTGACACAAGCTCAAAAGCATTATTGAAACCACAGATCTATATTTAAGTAGAATGAGTGAGTGTATGTATCTCGCGTGTCGAAATGACGGGCTAAGTAAGGGCTGAGTACCACAAGCTCTTATAGCAATATTGAAGTAATATTGCACTGTTTTTTTGTTAGCCGAAATATCACATTATGTCTGCAGCACATGCTGAGTGGCTGCCTTTTTTTCGTCACACTATTTAAGTTTTAATTTGTATTGTTATTTTTATTTTAATGTTAATGTGTGGCGTTAAATAAATATTTTTCTATTCTATTCTATTCAATCAAAACATTATTTCAATATTGCTTTAGCTTGTGGTTACCCACCAAGCCTCACTGATTGACTGAGATGATTAGTAGAATTATTTTATATGACTTGTTGGGCCTGTGCCTTTACAAAATGACACTGCCTGACACTGCGGTGGTACCCACGAAGACGGACTCTTGCTGAAGAGTCCTACCATTAGGTAATGTGGATGTTTGTTCCTCTATAACTTGACAACAACAGAACCGATTTGACTGAAAGGAGTTGTTTCTCGATGTATGGAGCCGGGCCTAGGTCCTTTGTAGGGGTCTAGATATTTAGATATTCAATAAAGAAACCATTTTAAGCTGTTTATTTAATTTATTTTAGCTTCTTTCACAATCTTATGTAAGTTTATCTTTGTGAAGGAGTGCAACACAATGCAAAACAACATGGCGGGTTTAACGAACAACTGGGTTATTCGGTACTGTCAAAGTCAAGATGCGTCACGTTCATTGGCTAATAGCTGTCATGGCGGACCTCCAGTGTTCCCGTTGTAGGAAACTCAACACAACAAACATTTTTCATATAGAACTTTGTTTGTCTACATAAAAATAAAATTGTATTATAATGTTAGTTTTATATTTTTTTCCAATTTCTCTATGGTGTTACTAAGACCTAGGCCACTATGAAATTGGTTCTTTAAAACATATATAGATACTGGCAATAGAGTATATGCTACTTTTAAAACCGGAAAAATGTACGGTTCCCGAATTTCACGCGAACGAAGCGACAGCTAGTATAAATAATTGTCAAAATATTTATTTAGTATTGATTGTATCTGTTTAAGTAGAATATTTTTTAAAATATGTAAGTTAGAATCTAATAAAGTTAGGTATCAATTCAAAAACATAATTAAACTATTTTTAGAACAGCATCCATTCTATCATATTAATGAATATTTGATTTGTTCATTCTCTGATTTGCAAACATAGCAGGTACCTACACTAATTATAATGTTAGGATAAGAACTTAAAAATGTACAATTTGACTTGCCTATGTTATGCTTATAACGAAAAAAGGCTTAATAAATGAAATGTAGAAATGTAGAAGAGTAGTAGGGTTCTCTGTGATAGAGCTCGTCCGGGGAAGGACTACCACCATACCTATTACTGCCGCCGAGCAGTAATGCTCGCATTGCTGTGTTCCGGTGTGAAGGGTATGGTTTCCGGTGAAATTACTGGCACATGAGGCTTTCGTACTTAGCCTCAAGGTGGCAACCCGCGAGTGATATCTATGGTATTGCAAGCGTCCATAGGCTGCGGTAACCGCTTACCATCTTGTGGGCCGTACGCTTGGTTGCCACTTCAGTTGTATAAAAAAAAAAAGTATTTTGTATTCCATTTAAGTCTAAGTATTTTAATTATTTTATGTAAAATAGCATAATATTTAGATATATGTTTAGTACACAATGTACCCACAACGAAATTAACGTCTCTTTCTTTAGAAGGTTTGCTGGAAGAGAACTCTATTTAGGGTTAAGCTCGCCTTTTGTATAAGTTTTAATGTATATTTTTATTATGTACAATAAGGAATAATTAATAAAACGAACTTGGTTTTTATGCGCATTATCCTGTAACATCAGCTGCGTTATGTAGAAGGAGGTGAGTGCGTTCCCGCCCAGAGCCGCCGTGTACGCGCGCAGGATCGCTAGCACCTGAACAATTAAATACAATATATCAATAAAATTCGTTTATTTCAGGTATTTGAACTAAAGTACGCAAACCCATCTTCTTCATAAATAAATAAATAATGCTGGACAATCCACACAGCATCATCTAGCCCCAAGGTAAGCTGCTGTTAAACAGAGCTGTGTTATGGGTACTAGATGACTGATATATATTTAATACAATACAATACATAGATAGATATATTTTTTATTAAATATAAAAAATACCCAGAACACACGCAACAAATATTTGTAGATCGTACAAACATTTGTCCCGAGGCGGGAATCGAACCCGCAACCTCTGCGTCGCAGGCGGACCTGCGCCCGCTGCGCCGCATCGGTCGTCATAAATACAGGGCGGTCCAAACATATACTTCATTAAGATCTCAGATTCAGGGGTATCCGAAAATACCCCATGAATATTCCAATTTTTCGTTATTTTCGAGTTATAAGAGAGTGTACGATTTTGAGTGGACTGTAAATTAATCTTTTTTGCTAACAAACTAAATACGAAACACGTTAAACAATTATGAAGTTAAACACGATAAAAAACTATAATTAACCAAATTATGAGTGCAATTAGGAGCAAAGGATTTCACTAACCTGGCTGCTTCTTCCTGGAACAGCGCCCACGGAATGGGAAGGTATGGCTTCGTATTACCTCCGACTTGTCTGGACTAGCTTCGGTTCAACTTACACCTATACCGAACGATCAAATACCGTGGGGGCTGGCGCGAAATCTCCTGCTTCCTAGCACTCAACGAAACTGCTTGCACACAATACTAAATTACGATAAATTAAACGAAAACGAAAACAATACGATACGAAAAATTACGAGAACAAGATAAAGTAGCTAACGCACTTGAAGCCGTTACACGAATGTGTCGAATTTAGAGGTCAACCCAACTGCTGACTGAACGATATTTCGAAAAATTTGAATTTAGGCTAATAATTGGGTAAGCCAATCAGCTGTCGCTGGTCATTGAACCCAGTTCATTCAAATGTGTCGCATGAATCAGCTGACAGGTGACAGCCATCGTCGATCGCGGCTTACAACTCGATCGAGAGATGGCGCCAAAACTGAACAGAGAGTATTTGAGAATTTTTGTCCAAACTAAAATAAAAATAAATTGCTGTGCGTAAGGCTAAAACTCGAGAACTGTTGGACCGATTTGACTAATTTTGGTCTTGAAATGTTTGCGAGTCCAGGGAAGGTTTAAACGGTGAAAATTAAATAAAACAGCGTAAACAATAACCCGAGTGAAACCGCGCTACTAGTATAACATAAATATAGAAAGAAAGAAAAAATAACTAAGTAAAAAACTGTCAAAAGACATAGTCCGCGTAACCCGCTATTGGTACGGTCATTTCCTATTTCGGTCCAAATGAACCGAAGGGACCGAAATCCAATGATTATATGTTGAATTGGGCAGGAATTCATAAACAACCCTCAAGATGGTATCCCCCTTAGCATGCAGCATGCTCACACCACACAGCACAGCACAGCACAGTACAGCACAGCACAGCTGGGCACTGCACTGACCTCGCAGGTGAAGGTGTGCAGGAACCCGCTGAGGCCCCCCAGCTCCCTGACGGCGGTGGTCTCGCGCACGAACAGCAGCCGCAGCGCGCACAGGCGCCGCGCGCGCCCCTCGGCGCCTCCCACCTGGCTCAGTGTGCTGAGGCACACCGCGCTGCCCACCTGAACAACAAAAATAATGTAAAATAAATAAAAAAATAGTCCGCCATCTTTGGAAGTCCGCCATGTTGGTTTTAGAGTGACGTCAAATTTATTTTTCAAGTTAATCTCAGCGAGCGCTTTCATTTGATACTCATATTGTAAGAGTGCAATTCCGCCATCTTGGGTGTTCCGCCATGTTGAATTTTAAATGACATAAGTGCAATAAAAGATTTGTATTTGACGTCACACAGCAAACCATGCATTGTCAGCCAATGTGTATACACAATTTCAGCTAAATCGGTTGAAAATTTCTACTTCAAATTGAGTTACAAGATTCCACCCACAAACATTTTTTTTAAATTTATTACATCATTTTTATTAGATTGGTGTGGCTAAAATAACGTTGCAGACATGCAGACCTATTGTGCTCGCCATAGTTACATACATGCAGACATACATACATTGCAAATTAATCAAAAGCTTGTAATGAAAATTACACACATTCATTAGACAAATTGCTGATAAAGGATAGATAATGGAGTATACTCTCTAGAAACTCCTCACCTGTCCATTAACCACAGATTTATCCTCCACCATCTCCTGAGCTGTCAACCCCGGCTTCATCTGCTCCTCATCCAACTCGAAGATGTCATCATCGTTGCCATCCTGCTGGCTGTGCTGGCTGCTTTGGCCAGAACTCTGGCTGTTGGCTTGGGAATGGCCACTCTCGGAAAGTTCTGGCTTGGAGGTGTCAGCCAGAGGGATGGCTGTGCCAGATACTACCAGCTGGATCTCATCCTGTGGATAAGTCATACTCAGTTTTTTCAATATACGGGCATCGTATAATCTTTCAGTTATTTTTTTAGGAAAACTCTACCAGTAACGTAAATAAACATTATTAGTAGTTCTAATTTTTAAGTAAATAAACGCAGTTATTTTAGTAGAATTCGATATTTTTTTACTTCTGGTGCCTAGATCAAATTTTTCTAAAACAGCAAAATCAAAATCAAAATCAAAAATTATTTATTTCAATAGAATCACAAGGATCACTTTGAAACGTCTTACAAGCTAGGAAAATTTACACCAGTTTTAACGCGCCCATGCCGTAAAAAAACTGGCAACAAAACCGGCTGGGTTCCTATCGCTTTTTTGGCATGATCCTTGCTATTGTTATGGATGCCGAGTAGAGTTGGAGCACATTCGACTCAAGCTTTCTTATTATCTAGGTAATCAGCTGTATTTTTAAATAGCTCTAGTACAACTGAAAACCCTTTTACCTCTAGTATTTTAATATCTACTAAAACCACTTTGGTAGTTTAATTCTACTAAAATTGCTGTATTTTAAGTAGCTCTAGTACTACACAAAGCTGGGCGGCCTCATTCTTTTAGGTAGAGGTTAGTACAAAAAAAAAGATCTTTTATCTCTAGAATTTCAATATCTATTTCGTTCGTTCGTATGAGTCAGTGGCCAACTCTGGTGACAGAGTTTCTAGGCCGCCCGAAAACCTCTGTCGTGGCCTAACTTTGAAAAAGCCGGGACCGACTGCTTAACGTGCCCTCCTTAACTTAATATCTACTAAAACCGCTCAAGCATTTTTAAAATCTACTAAAATTGCTGCATTATTAAGTAGCTGTAGTACTACTAAAAGCTCTTACCTCTGGTAGTTCTAATTGGAAGGCTGCGTTTAGAGCAGCTGGAGATAGCCGTCGCAGTTTGTACGCGGCGCCGTCCAGCGCTCGCGCGACCTGGCGCTCCGCTGCCGCGCTCGCCCCCACTCCGCTGGAGAGGACTAGCCTAGATCGAGACACCTGGAAACAATGTGATCACTTATTCAAATCCAAATTAAATCACGCTCCCCTTTTGATTTCCAACAAGGATAATTAATGTTCGGTTTGCGGGTTCGATTCCCGCCTCGGGACAAATGTTTGTACGATCTACAAATATTTGTTCCGGGTGTTCTGGGTATTTTCTATATATAATAAAAAATATCTATCTATGTATTGTATTGTATTAAATATATATCAGTCATCTAGTACCCATAATACAGTTCTGTTTAACAGCAGCTTACTTTGGGGCTAGATGATGCTGTGTGGATTGTCCAGCATTATTTATTTATTTAAAAATAAAAGAAAAAAAAAATTTACCAGAAAAACGTAATCGATAGATTTTTCAGGCAAAATGATTAAAAAAAAAGGTACATGTATTTTTTTTGTGCGTAACATATTCCTTGAATATTATGCACTGATAATAAAATACTCTATTTGTACGCTTAGTTCTTTAAAGTACGCAACGGATTTTAATTTGGTTTTCACCAACAGATAAAACGATTCAAGATGAAGGTTTATACGTAGTTAAAGCACCCGTGCGAAGCCGGAGCGGGTCGCTAGTATATAAAATGATATTACCTGTGTGAAGGCGAGCGGTTGCGCTCCGGTAGCGGGTCGTAGAGCGTTGCTGTACGCCTGCATGTGCACTCTACGCTTAGCCAGTGCCCGCGCCGTCTCCACCTTACCAGATAACATCATAAATAAACACCGATGCTCTTACATAAAAAAAAAAAAAAATATTAACAATAGAAAAATATTTTAATTAGTCTACATATTTGTTTATGAATTAAACTATAAGTAGTTATGTAGGTGCCTATCTATATATTTTTACCTACTAAGGTATTACAAACTTTTTGTTCATGCCTTTATTATTTTGTATTTAATTTTCTTTTATGTATTGCTTATTCTTTTGTTTGTTTTTTTGGGAGTCAATAAATGTATTTTCTTTCTTTCTTTATATAATAGGCATAATGACAGAATTAATAATCACTAAAATCACGTCTTCACCTTATAAAAAAGGATATCATGCATCCGAATGAGCTTGCTAATGTCCTCATGACAAAAACGACAACCTTTAAAAGGATAAAGAGGAGAGCCCCTCAAGACCTTATAATATAGACGAACTCATAATATGGATACGCCACTGGGCCTACTCCATCCATGTCAAAATGCAAGAGGAGACAAAACTCTAGCTCAATGCCCAGAAAGGCAGATTGCAAGAAAAAAAGGAGAAAAAAAAAAAAAAAAAGGATACAAGGAATATAAAATCCATATTTCTTTTTACATTAGATGCAAGATTGATCATATTTTTAATAAAATAAAAATACAAACTACAGCAATCCGCCATAAAAGGTTGAACACCAATCAGAGCATCTTGGTTTTCTGTTTGGTGGCATCAAACAAAATTGCAGAATATTGAACCTTATAGCTAAATTTTACATTGAATAATGACTTAGTGACGTTACCGCTGTCACTCCGCGACTCTGCGCATTTTGGCGTGAATTTTAAAATTCAAATTTAAATCCCATTTTTTTTACTACTAAACCATTAATTTCTGGAACAATAAGTTATATTTTGCATAAAGTCGATACTTCTGAACACAATAGAACAGTTTTTCAAAATCAGTAATCATGTCAATTAAACTTTTTCCTAAACATTCATCGTTATATTATACCATTATATTTTGTCGATTATTGCCGGCCCCCAAAGCTAAATTCTTGTTAAATTAATAACGATACTTTATTTGTTCAGTCTCTCACAAAGTAATATATCATCAGAATGGCACTACTGTATACTGCACTAAGATTACCTTGTGAAAGAGAATAAATGAATTTTATTTTTATTTTATTTTGTTCAACACATAAAAAAGTTTTGACAGAAACAGTTCAAATACACCAAAGTGCTGTCTTCTAAGTATCTCTAGCGGACAACTTACATCCTCAGCCTCGTCCAACTCGAGTACGCAGGCGTCCTTGTCAGCGCAAAGGTCTAGGATAGGCGGTTCTTCGCGTTCTAACTCCGGTAATGCACCGTTAATACTTAACTCTGGCATACCAGCTGAAATATGGTAGTTTATTATTAGTTCATAATATTCAAGGAAAAGATTCTACACACAAATAAATATATTTATGCAGTAGCACTGTAGGTACATTTTTTTAACCAACTTCAAAAAAGAAACTTATTTTTTACATTTTAGTGTTAATAATCTAGAGTAAATTGATAAAGTTTATCTGGCCAATTACTAGTTGTCATTGACAGAAATCGAGACAGGCGGCGTAATAATAATTATTCAAGTGCGAGCGCCCCTTAATGTTAGGGGTTTGGTTTGCGCGTCATTGACACGAGCGGGTCAATGACGCGCGACTCATTTAGTTAATAAGATTTTACATATAAAAATATATTTACATATTTAATAATAACTGTGATAATAAATGTGATGGAATAATAGATGATAATAATATATTAATTTGTGATAATTTTGACATTACCAACCATCTTAATAATTATTTTGTAAATATAGCTAATAATCTGACATGTGATCTTAAATTTTCTATTAGTGATTCATTAAGTTTTTTAAGTAACTTTATTCCAGTCACTAGTAATACATTTGTATTAAAGCCTTTAAACGTTAGTCGGGTTACAAGAATTATTCGAAGCATGAAACCAAAAAAATCAAATGATTTTTGGTACATTACACCTTATTTGTTGAAAAGGTTGGAATGTGTAATGACATCATCACTTGTATGCATTATTAATAATAGTATTGAAAAGGGTATATTTCCTGATAAAATGAAAATTGCAAAAGTAGTGCCTTTGCTTAAAAAAGGAAAAACTACTTCTTGCAATAATTATAGGCCAGTATCAGTGCTTCCTAGTTTAAGCAAAGTTTTTGAAAAATATGTGGCTGAAGAACTTGTTTCTTATTTTTTGGACAATGAGTTCTTATGTAGCAGACAATTTGGATTTCAAAAGAAAAAATCAACGCGGCATGCGATTACAAGACTTATGCAAGATATTCTCTCGGGCCTTGAGGGATCACAAAAAACTTATGGAGTTTTTTGTGACCTTTCAAAAGCATTTGACTGTGTCTCACATGAAATATTACTTGGAAAGTTAAAACACTACGGTGTCCGCGGCAATGAATTACAAATACTTGAATCTTATCTTTTTCAAAGAGAACAAGTAACTGAGATAAATGGTGTCAGGTCAAATAAAAGTAGAATCACTTTAGGTGTTCCCCAAGGATCCATATTAGGACCTCTATTGTTTTTAATATACATCAATGATGTATCTGTAGTATGTAAGAATATTGACATGGTCTTATTTGCTGACGACACTAGTTTAATTATTAAGGATAAAACTAACGATAGTCTTATTGACAAGCTCAGGGATGTTATGCCCAATTTAGAAAAGTGGTTTGCTGTAAATAACTTACTATTAAACATTGATAAAACACATGTAATAGAATTTTGGCTAGGAACCAGTGTATCGCAAAATCAATCAGTACAAAAAACGCTAAGGGATTTATTTTTACCCACAATTGACCGAATTAAGTTTTTAGGAGTGTGGTTAGACTCTAAACTAACATGGGCAGTTCATATAGAAGAATTGACAAAGAAGTTAAGTTCAGCAACATATGCAATCAAAAAAATTAACGAGTTGGGGGGTATCAAAGCAGCAAAACTTGTATATTATGCATACTTTCATTCATTAATGACATATGGGATAATGTTCTGGGGTACATCAGCTGAGTCAACTAGGGTTTTTGTTCTTCAAAAACGTTGTGTTAGGTACATTCTAAACATGAAAAAAACGGACTCTTGTCGACTTAGATTTAGAGAATTAGGTATTATGACTATGATATGTGAATTCATATACCAAAACATTGTGCATGCACGAGAAAACTGTTGTTTTATGAAATGTAAAAATGATGTTCATGACTATAACACAAGGCACAAAAATAATATCATGGCGCCTTGTATTAGGCTAACGAAAACAAAAAACAGTTTTATGTGTATATCCATTAAATTATATAATAGTATTCCAACTGACATAAAAAATAAGAATGACATAGAATTTTATCACTTCATTAAAAAATGTTTATTATATAAAAGTTATTATAAAATTGACGAAGCCTTGGCTGATAAATACATGTTTTGTGAAAACAATAGTGATGGATGACCTAGCGACATTGTGACTATATTATTATTATTAGGTAAATGACGTTTTGTTACTGTTTGAACTTATATTTTATTATTAGATTACTATTTCAATTTTATTCATCAGTTTGTTGTCTCAAAGCATTTTATTTTATTTTAGTGTAGAAGGTACCTAGCAATAGGTATAGTAAACCTATAATTTTTTTACTTACCTACTAAAAGTATGTTTATTTATAAGACGAATCTAAGTACATGTAACATGTCTAAAGAGAAATAAATATTATCATTATCATTATCATTATCATTATCATTATCATTATCATTATCATTATCAATAACAATCTTAAGTAATTAGTAATACTTCAATAAAGTTTATACCTATGTTTGAATTGATAGCTATCGGTTGTTGAACCAATTCTACCTACATGTACCTACCTAAAATTTGTTGTTTATATAATTTGTGCAGGCTGTGTTCATCTATTATTGATTTCATATGTTCACACCCACACAGACATTCACATTTATAATATTATCAATATTTTAATGTACTTACCTAGCTCCACTGTAACCTAACCTTAATAGATACCTAACTTTGTTATTTTATACCTACCTATCTATTATGAAACGTAGTGAGAGTAGTTACCTACTATACTCCGTTGCGTTACCAACTAAAATCGACATTGACTTATGTCAGTAGCATATGTGTATAAACCTCTGTGGTTTTTTATGTGCTATTTGTTACCTTTCTGTACTTATTATTCTTTATTTGGTAAATAAATAAAATAAAAAAAATGTACCCGTAAAAAAATGTGTGTATGTAAAAATGTGTAAATGTAGGACACTTTGTTTGTAATTTTACTCATGTAATTATGTTTATGCTGTTGGCAAACCTAATAAATAAAATAAAATACCCAAGAGTTCACGGCATATATAAACTTACCGACGTCGTATCCGTTCGCGGCTTTATTGGCAGTGAACGTATCCCATAAGGCTTTTTGCATTTCCAACGCGTCTTTTTCTTTTTCAGATGCCTGTAACACGAAATTAGTATTAGTTTTTCTTTCATTTGCTCAAATGTTTGTTTTATTAGAAAGTGAAATTACTGGACGAAATTAACTTAATACGTCTAGGGGGTGGTGAGCACAGTGCAGCGCCACGCAGAAATTTAAAACCTTTGGGTGACACTGCTCAGGTCAGGCGCTTAACATCGAGCAAACGACTTGATCGTCTCATGTATAGCTGACATAAAAAATATGTTGGTCGAGAAAGTATTGGCAGGACGATCCATCTGCATTTGAAATAATGATGGGACACCGCTAAATACAGGTAAAAGTGGACAAAACCTTTGCCCAGCCGCGGGAAAGTAAAAGTCAAAAAAAAGTTTGTTTTATACGTTGAATAGTGTCCGATATGTCGATCGCGGGTACGTTGAACCGGGGTGGCGTGGGCGGTGGCAGCGCTAAGAGGTGCTGCCTGCTGGAGGTACGTTGAGAGAGCCGACAAGGTGTACCTTGATCCTTGGCGGCGTGGGCGGCGGCAGCGCGCGCAGACGCACGGCGACGCCGCTGGCCAGCGCCATCACGCAGCGCTCGCCCACCGCTATCTGCGTCACCAGCGAGAACAGCGCGTTCGCACCCTGCATCAGCCACCACACAACAACGGTTATTATACCAAACTAAATATATTTTTAAATCTCGAATAATTCGATTACGTTTTCTGGTCAAATGAGTTATCCTTGTTGGAAATCGAAAAGGTAGCTTGCGGCGCGTGTCAATGACCTGCGCGTGTCAATGACCTGCGCGTGTCAATGACCCCCCTATAACCGCTACGGGGCTCGCGAGCTCGAATATTTTATTATTACGCGATTTCCAACAAAGATAAATAAATTGACCAGAAATATTTTATCGATATACTCGAGATTTTTAAGAGAAAATATACAGAAAAAAAGACAGGTACATTTTTTTTTTGTGCGGAACCTATTCATTATTCCTTCCTATTGTTAGTCAGGTTGATAATGAATGACCCTGTATAATATATACCTGCATCCTAAGCTTGGCGAGTAGCAGCTTATGCAGTTCATACTCCAAGAACGGTAGCTGGTCAGATATATCCCTCGCGCCTGGTTCCGCAGACGGCGGTGCGCGTCTGATGCGGGCAGCTGTGGTAATTGAAAAGTTTTATCAATAAAGTAAAGTAAAGTAAGGTAAAAATATTTTAATTCAATGATCATTTTGAAACGTTTAAAAGCTAGGTGAATTCACGCCAGTTCCACGCGCCCCAGCCTAGAAGAATCTGACAATAAACTCGGCTGGGTTCCTAGCTTTTTTTTGATGATCCCTCTTCATCATAAAGCTTCAGTGTGGTGCCAATCGAACAAGGTGAGGCTCATGCCAAGAATATAAGTACTGTATGTAAAAAAGAAAAAAAAAAACAGCCAAGTTCTTTACCAATACACGCTACGCTTAATGAGTACACATTATTAAGCTACTGAATTCATCAGTACTGGAAACCGAAATGTAGTACGGCCCCCCACTCGATGGACTGAAGACATTTAAGAGTTCAAAGTTGTTAGGCCATGACAGAGGCTTTCGGGCGGCCACCAGAGTTCACCAGAGTTGGCCAATGACTCATACGAACGTACAAAAAAAATATTTAAGAGTAATAGAGTTCTTTGTGATAGAACACGTCCGGGGTAGTACTACCACCATACCTATTTCTGCCGCAAAGCAGTAATGCTCGCATTGCTGTGTTCCGGTGTGAAGGGTATGGTTTCCGGTGAAATTACTGGCACATGAGGCTTTCGATCTTAGCCTCAAGGTGGCAACCCGCGAGGGATACCTGTGGTATTGCAAGCGTCCATAGGCTGCGTTAACCACGAACGCTTAAAAGCGGTAGTCATGGTGCTCTTTGGGGGAAGCCTATGTCCAGCAGTGGACGTCTATCGGCTGATATGATGATAATGATCAATAACTAGCAGCCCGTCCCAGCTTAGCGCGGGTGCATTAAAACCACAGGCGAAGCCGGGGCGGGTCGCTAGTTATAAATATAGCCTATGTTACTCAAGGATAATGTAGCATTCTAATGGTGAAATAATTTTTGCAATCGGACCAGTAGTTTTTGAGTTTGTTCGTAACAAAAAAAATACAAACAGACAAAATTACTAATCTCCTCTTTATAATATTAGTATAGATAGGTGTTTGTAAACAAATATGACAGTTTCTTAAGCACTGGTGGTCTAGTGGTAGTAACACCGCCTTCCGATCCTAAGGTTGTGGGTTCAAACCCGGTCGTGCACCAATGGATTTTTTTTTTCGTTAAATGTATGTGCGCAATGCCAGTGCTCTCATACGGTGAACGAAAACATCGTGAAGAAACCGGCAGCGGCATGTCCAAGAACAAAAAATTCGAATGACATGTGCCATCCACCAATCCACATTAGGTCCGCGTGGTGAACGACCACGCGGTGACCCAATCACTCTCGCCCGAGAGTAGGCGAATGTCCCAAAGTGGGAACATCAGAAGGCTGTCATGATGATGATGAATAATTCAGGTTAAAAAAAAACCCTGATGAATATAATAACTCACCAACTGCAGTTAATGTGACAGATTTAGGATAAGCGGTCAGTTTGCTCGGCTTCGCGCACGCCGCTAGCAGCACTGCCGGCACTCGAGCTCGCCTACAAACAATGCTACAGTAAAGTAAAAGTAAAAATTATCAAAGTCGCATTGCTGTGTTCCGGTGTGAAGGGTATGGTTTCCGGTGAAATTACTGGCACATGAGGCTTTCGATCTTAGCCTCAAGGTGGCAACCCGCGAGTGATACCTCTGGTATTGCAAGCGTCCATAGGCTGCGGTAACCGCTTACCATCTTGTGGGCCGTACGCTTGGTTGCCACTTCAGTTGTATAAAAAAAATATATATATATCTTTTTAACACACTTGCTTATAAAGTGGCTCTATGGTCATCCTAATTAGGCACAGAATGACACCCATAATCAAACTATGACTTTTTCATTGCTATAACTCACTAGTGAGTTATAGTATTTTATTTTTTTTTGTTATTTTATTATGAGTTTTTTTTTTGTTATTTTATTCACAAGTGTGTTGAAAACGTCGTATGATACACGTGTGTATTGATGATTATCGTCCTCGGCTATCTTAAGACCACTTATCAATGGCGCCTCAGCGGTAATCACCAATGTTACACACTAGTACCATAATGTACTATTATTCAATCATAGCACAAGGATCATTTTGAAACGTCTTAATGCTTCAAACTCTTCAATTACCACAGGTGCCCGCATCAGACGAGCACCGCCGTCAGCGGAACCAGGCGCGAGGGATATATCTGACCAGCTACCGTTCTTGGAGTATGAACTGCATAAGCTGCTACTCGCCAAGCTTAGGATGCAGGTATGTATAGTACAAGAGTAGTTCTCTGTGATAGAGCTCGTCCGGGTAAGAATTACCACCATACCTATTTCTGCCGCCAAGCAGTAATGCTCGCATTGCTGTTCCGTAAGTAAGTAAAAGAGAGAGAGAAATAGGCATGGTGGTAGTTCATCCCCGGACGGCTTTATCACAGAGAACTCTACTACTCTTAACAAGTCTCTTTCGTCCAGTAATTTCACTTGAAATTGATTAAGGGCATTAACTAACCTGCAGCTGCCACATGTGGACAGCTCAGCTCGGTAGGGTCCCGCGCCGGGCGAGTAGGGCACGTGCGCTATAGAACACGAATCTTCGCTTTCTTCTATTGGAGCTTTGGACCCGTTTGGTACTGAAACACGAGGTATATAAGGTAAACTAATAGGCCTAGGTGATATTATATAGTGATAGCGTAGCATGCACCATTTGGAGGAGGTATATTTCCAGCAGTGAGTGGCTGATAATGATGACACGAGATATGAGTTAAATTAATAGGCCTAGGTGATATTATATAGTGATAGCGTAGCATGCACCATTTGGAGGAGGTATATTTCCAGCAGTGAGTGGCTGATAATGATGACACGAGATATGAGTTAAATTAATAGGCCCAGGTGATATTATACAGTGATAGCGTAGCATGCACCAGTTGGAGGAGGTATATTTCCAGCAGTGAGTGGCTGATAATGATGACACGAGATACGAGTTTAATTAAGGTCAGGTGATATAGTTATATTGGTAGCGTAGCATAGGATACGGTAACCGCTGCCGCTGCTGGTAAGTGGGCCGTACGCTTGGTTGTCACTTTAGTGGTATATAAAAAATAAAAAAGATTTTTGAAATAAATTCGAAACTCCTAGAAAACGCAGCTGGTAGAAAAAGTTTGTATAAAAGAACTTAACGCGGACAAAGTCGCGAGACGTTCCACTACTCGGAAAGGTCGAAAAAACAAACACTTCAATATTTAACAACCTGTAACAGATGCTTCGAGATCAGCATTAAAGTCGCAGTCTAAATTGATGACCACCGCAGTTCCCGACGCCGACAGTACGCAAACATCTTCACTGCAAACAGATAAGATAAAGATAAAGATATTTTCAAAAATGTAGGTACAATTACTTTGTAACTTAACCTATTATTAAAGCTCTTTTGGTCTGAGAGCACTGGTGGTCTAATGGTAGTAACCCCGCCTTTCAATCCTAAGGCCGTGGGTTTGAATCCGGTCGTGCACTAATGGATTTTTCACTACGAAAAAAGTAAATGCGCAATGCCAGTGCTCTCATACGGTGATGGAAAACATCCTGAGGAAACCGGCGTGTCCAAGAACTAATAACTCGAAAGACATGTGCCGTCCACCAATCCGCATGGGTCCGCGTGGTGGATTAAGACCCAATCACTCTCGCTCGAGAGTAAGCCAGTGTCCCAGCAGTGGAAACATTAGAAGGCTGTCATGATGATGATGAAAGCTTTATCTAATGAGTTACCATATAGCGGCAGTGTCTCTGTACGCGATGACCGCGTTGCACCGGAGCGCCCTGGCGTGCGCGCGCAGCTCGGTGCGCAGCTCCGTCCACCAGGCGGCGCGCGCGGCGCTCTCGCCCCCGCCGTCCACCAGCTTCACCGACCGCGCGCACACGGCGCCTCCTGCACAAACAAACAAGGGTGCCACCACTACTACATGACAATATCGTCTTTTACAGCCTCTATAATGGGGAATGCTCTGAAGAGCTTTTAACCTCGTCCCAGCATCAAGGTTCTACCACCGTACCTCACGTCAGCGGAACAAGGCTCATCCACATCTGATCGACACGTGGGTATCTCGCACAACACGCTTTACGAGAACTTTTCATCCCAATACGTGCAAGTTGTGGAATGAGCTTCCTTCCGCTGTCTTTCCGCTGAGCTGCATATGGGCCGCTTTAAGGGATATATAAAAAGAGTCATCCAGGGCAGGCAACGCAACTGTACTTCTGGTGTTGTTGATGTCAATAGGCGACGGTAACCGCTTACCATCAGGCGGGCCGTAAGCCTGTTTGCCTCCGAATGACATAAAAAAAAAAAAAATTCATAGAACTGACATTTTAGCGGTTTGCTTAGTATTGTTTTACATCGGTTTGACAGTTTCTAATGTCAATTATGAGGCCCTTAGTATATGTTTCTTCCAAATTATGGTTGAGTCTCCCTCTTAGACCGACCATTTTTCATACTCAAACCTCCATCGTTGTACAGTTTTAAATCTTGTCGACTTGACATTGGCAAAATTGTGGCAAACTCAGCTACAGACGCCATAAATAAAAGAAGAAGAAGAAGTATCTGTTTCAAAGGACGACAACTAAGTTCAAAGCATTCACGGGCATCAGCCTAGAAAACTAATATATAATAACTTTCTAGATTGAACTATCGCAATATATTGCTTTTGTCTGCTAGAGTAAACACTCAGAAAAGCAACGATACGATAATGAATATTTTACCGATATCTTTAATGGTACTATAAAGAGAGTAGATTTGTATTTTTTTATTTTTGTTAGTTACGATAGTTACGATAAACTCAAAACTGTCCAATTTAAAAAATTCTTTCACTATTATAACGATACATTATTCCTGAGTAACATAAGCTATATTAATTACTAGCGACCTGCCTCGGCTTTGCACGGGTACGGTTTCATTGCACCCGCGCGAAGCTGGGGCGGACTGCTAGTTAGTACACAATAAATCCAATATCTTACCGTTACGCACAATAAATCCAATATCTTACCGATATGCACAATGAATCCAGGCGGGTACTCTGTCATAGTCAGAAACGGGTATTCCAGCATGTCCAAGTTGTTACTGTTCATAGACGGCCGCAAGATGGCACCGCCTCCGCTTCCGGTATTTCCGGTTGATGTGTTCAGTGAGCCGCCTATTTAAAAAACTCCTATTTATTTGTTGCTCGATTGTTGAATAAGGTTTATGTTATTAAAAGTTGCTAAAAAATCATCACATGATTCATGATGGACAACCCCTAAGAGCAGGTAATTAACCAAGTAAGCGAAGCCGAGGTAACAATTGTGCACAATAAACCAATGCTAGCTTATGAGCATAAAATATCTTGACGCTTGACCTTTTGAATTTCAAAGGTAACTTTGTTGAAAATAGAATGTGATTAGCCGTGCACTTATGACACAGAGTAATACTCTGTGCTTATCATGGCCGCGCGGTCCGGAGTATAAGAAAAAAATCAATATTTTACTTGTTTTTAATAAAATTATCAATTGAAAACTGATTTTGATGATTGGTCGATTTTACACTATTTCTCGTTTATCTGCTTGGGTATAAACCCACTCTACTTTGCCCTCATGCATGGTAACCAAAGCACACTTACTTATAGAAAACCTATTTAGTTAATGGCTTTATTGTAGCTTCAGATTCAATTTAGTAGTTTGGAATTACATGCTGTGATTAAGACGTCAAAAATTAAAAATGTTTTAAACGAAATTGTTAAATTGTTATTGCAAAGATAATTAAGTACAAGTTTCGCCATACTTCGAGATGACGCTGCCTGTGTCTGAAAGCTGTAGCCATTACTAAACACTGCAAAGCAAAGCTTTGCAATGTTTAGTAATGGCTGTACCTTTAGGCGTGACACTAAGATCGGAATCAGAGGACCGCCTATGAATCCCCATTGGCGTAGACGAAGCGTTGAGCGATGAATTCTGCATCGTTGGCTCCCGGCCGCCACACGACTCGTGTCTCGCATGCTTCGGTGACCCCTTCTCGCTTTTTTCTCTATCCTTCTCCCTTTCTCGTTCCCTGTCAAAACGGCACGCTGCATGCGAGTTATCACACACACTAGCACTGTTAGTCTCACCGCTACGATTGAAGCACCCCTCCTTTGCGCGTGAGGTACTCGCGCTAGCTGCATCGCTACGGTCGATGCTGCCATCAACTGATGTGACTTCGCTAGTGATAGCCCCGTTGTTAGTGTCATCGATGCTACGGTCGAAACTGTCATTGCATTCCACAGATGGTATGGTCTCTAACCCCCCGCTAAGTATGTGATGGATGTGTTGTAGTGGTCTGGTTACTTTGTGCGTGTTAGGCTCTTCGTTGGACATTTTGTTTGACGTGACTGAGTGGACGCTGTCCTGACGTGTGAAATGTTTCTTTCTTTCTTCGAAAGCATTCTTATTTTTAGTGATCTCAGTATCTTGTGTTTTTTTCATTTTGTTATCTTCTTCGTATTTGTCTTCAGTCACTTGTTTAGAAAACTCTTTAGCACTGTCTGTTATCTTACCAGTTGGCTTTGAATTGTTATCTGTACAAACCACAGCAAATGCTTTTGATATTGTATCATCTTCTTTTGGTCTGACTTGCAATTGTATGGCTTTAGGATTAAAATCGGTATCTTCTTTTCCTGTTTCCTCGCCAATATGAATCGTGTTCATATCTGTACCGCTACCCTTTGCTTCATCTTGCTCGGATTTAGTTGCATCGTTTTTCGTATCATTTAATGCATCCTTTTCTGAAAGTTCGCCTTCAAGACCAGCTATAAGTTGAACTTTGTCAATTAAAATAGTTTGCATAACATTTTTGACCAAGCCTATACTTTTTAATTCAGTATCTTTACCTTGAATTTCCATTACGGAAGTGTCCTTAATATTCGCTTCAGCTTTAGGGAACATGGTTTGAACTCTGTCAATGAGAATCGTCTCCATCATAGTGCTGTCTAAACTTTTACTTGCCTCCTCTCTAGTCGTATCAATTTCATGACGAAAAACTTCTTTATTTTCAGAAATCGACTCTATGTTCATTGCTTTATGGTTTATTAATGATTGCGCTTTATCCAGAAGTATTGTCTCCATTGCAGAATGAACTAAGCTAGTAGGGTTTAATTCATCATTTTTATCTTTCTTATTTTCATTATCAGAATTCATATGAATAGGTATTGGTTCATTGGATTTAGGCAAAACGGACTGAATATTGTCTATGAGCATGGTTTGCAAAGCTGAGTGTACCAATCCGGTAGAACTTTTATCACTTCCATGACTTTTCTGTGATTTCGAGTCGTCAAAAATTGGTTCAGTTCTTATTGGGATTGGGTCATCCGAATCAGGCAGAACGGACTGAATATTGTCTATAAGCATAGTTTGCAAAGCTGAGTGTACCAATCCGGTAGAACTTTTATCACTTCCATGACTCTTTAGTGATTTCGAGTCGTCAAAAATAGTTTCAGTTCTTATTGGGATTGGGTTATCCGAATCAGGCAGAACGGACTGAATATTGTCTATAAGCATTGTTTGTAGCGCAGAATGCACTAGTCCAGTAGATTCTTTATCTTTATGATGATCATGCCCTTTTGAATGCTCGTGATGCTTATGATGTTTCCCTATTTCTCCAAAATCTGGTTCAGTATGTATAGGAATCGGTTCTGGAGTATCAGGGATCATAGATTGGGCTCTATCTATCAACATCGTTTGCATAGCTGTATCAATAAGACCGCCAGATTTTAAATCATGACTAGAGCCGTCTTTTTTATGATGGAAAAAGTGAGGATGGAGGTGTACTTTATCCAAGAGAGAACTGATAGAACCCCGTGTTTCTTTTTTCTTATGCAAGGCGTTTTCTTTCTCCCTGTCAAAGTCTTTGTTTAATGCAGTACTATAAACACTGTCTGTAGTTTTATGAAGCATGGCTTGGGCTTTATCGATTAGTATGTTTTCCATCTCTGTGTGCACTAGACCTTCAGATTCTTTTTCATGTTTTTTGTCTATTAATTTATCAACCCTTGCAGTCAAATCTTCGGAAATTCTTTTTGGCGTAACAGCAACAATCCTAGGCGTCGTTGAACCGGTTATAGACTGTAGCTGCCTCATAGCTGCTCCAGAGTTTTTGTGTTCTTTCAACTTCTCACTGACGTCATCAAAAAACTTTGTATTAACATCTATTGCAGGAGATGTGGGTATGAGTAACGACTCTACTTTATCAATAAGCATGGTTTCCATAGCTGTTTGGATCAATCCCGTGGGTTTAAGCGAATGTTTCTTATGTTCATGTTCGTCTCTACTGTGAGAATGTGACGGACTACTAATGGAGCACCTAGATACTGGTTCAGAACCTATGTACATCGAGAACTTTGAGCGCCCAATTTCATCGCTTTTGCAAAGCTTATTCGCTTGCACTTTATCTTTGTCTAACCCCAGTAAATCAGAATAAGATAGAAAGTGCGATCCTAAAACTGTTTCACTGGGGCATTTCGATGGACATGACGGTACGTCAGAAGTCGAACTAGGCTGGCTTAAAGTTTTCGCTTCTTTTTTTTTCGGGAATAATGAGATGTGAGAGATGCTTTTGATCATTTTGTTTTTTGATATTTTGGAAAGCTTGTCTTTAATTCTTTTCGAGGAGCGGTAAACAAAGTTGTGCTTTTCTATAGGGGATGACGGACAACTAATGCTGGCAGATGTCTTTCTATTGGCAAAGGGGTTGTGGATTTTGATGTAATGGCTATTGGATTTTGGTACACACATTTCGGCATCTTTCGTTGATGTGGACGGCTTATCTGAGACCATAGAAGACTCAGTTTTATCAACAATTGTCTCAGCTTTATCAAACTTACTCTCGAGTTCTATTGTTTCATTTTCAGGAGTCTTCTTATCAATATTATGAAGTGCCGCCTCCATAGATCGAGTGGCTCTTTCATCGTTTACAGCAAACGTATTCTCGGTAACGTTTGGTGGAGTATTTTGAAGAATAGTCAGTTTGCGATCTATCTGAGCTATGAATGCTGGATCAGCTTCAAATTTCAAAACAGATTTTACGATCGAAGACGTAGTTTCAAGCGCTTCGTCAGTATCTGTCTTCAGATCGGAACTTTCATCCTCGTCTTCAGTAGTAGAGTATATTGAGCTTTCGCCGGATAGAGCTGAAGATACCGAGCCAAAATAACCTATATCTCCAGGGAGCTTGAGTAGATTATCGGTTCTCCCAGCCATTGGGCTAGTGGGACACGATTCTGATATCCTCCTAACCCTAGGTTCACGATCTCGATTCAGCAGATCTTCCGAACTGATGTTTTTTAGCGAAGAGAATTGTATTTCTGGTACTTTTATTACGTTTGATTCGACTTTGTCTTGCACTTGATTTTTTTTAGATTTGTCATCGTCGGTGTTAACATTAGGTTCAGATTCGCTTGTGCGTCTCATGGTCGAACTGGGAGAGTTCTCGGCTTGCGAGTCTTGGGTTTCGGTTATACAAGCTAAAGTTGTCCTAGCGTGGATGACGGATCTAGCTAGTATCGACGCCATGCCCTCGCCTTCGTCTTCTTTGTTCAACGTTCTGATAAACTTTGGCTTCTTCAACCTTTTGAACTTTTTAAACTCATTTTTGACATCATACAGCGATATACGCGAGGTATCCGAGGAATTAGACTTCAAGGACATGGTATCGTCTTGTTTCTCGTCTGGTTTCTTGTCTCCCCTGTGTTTCCTGAATCTTTTGGTAAAGAAGTTGGTTTTTAACTTCTTTATCTTTTGCATAGGGCCAGAAGAATCGGAATCATCGCCATCTTTTTTATTGAGGAGTCGGTTTAGATCTGTCTGGTCTTCTGACAGATGCCTCATGCTGTTTCTTGAGATGTTATCATCTTGGTATAAAGACACAGATCCTGCGTAGCTGTTTAAGCTGGATTGCCTTACTAGTTCCACCTTCTCATCATCGTCATCAGGGTTCTCCTGAGAATCCAGTAAAGATAACCCTTTAGGATTGAGCAGAGTAATCATTTTCTGCAGTTCCTCCTGATGATTTTTGTAATACTGACTGAGATCTGTCACGCTTTCATCATCAGTCGCCAAAATGTCCAAACACTTTTTTAATTGTCTATTTTTAATGACACAACACGACACACCATGCAAAAATATTTAATCAGTATTTTTTTAATAATCAAGCTAAATTTGGATAATAAGACAACATTTAAGAATCTAGAACAATCAGCCAATAGCTTTGGCAATTTACAGCACATTGATGGAATATTTAACAGTTTAAGTACTACCTCTAATCTATTAAATATACTTTAATGTAAGAACCTACTTTTAAATATACAGAATATACATTTTACTTATCATCATGACTCTCACTGCTGTGACACAGCTTACTTATTCTCGGATTTGATAATGACGAAATCATATAAGTAATTATCCACAACTGAGTTATGTGAGAATTTAGATTTAAAAAAATTGTCAACCAGCTTTTCTCTCGTTTGGCGAGAGTGATAAGCCTGCAATTCACAGACCAAAGCGCATTGGTTGATATTTCTATGGTTTAATGTCCACTTGGCAAGATTACATAATTTTCTTTCTAACCACTTCACCTTCTACATCATTTAATTGTCGTAATTCAAACTGGCAGATGGCCGATCAGATCATGAGCTTTTCAACTACCAAAATAGACTTTAAATCTTTGAAATATGGTTCAAAATATAAACGACCTGATTTAGGATCGAAGTAAAATGGGCTTAAATTATAATACAGAATAAGGTTCAATACGTAATGCAAACTCACTGTTGCGTGCATGGTATCACATTGACTGGTTGACTAGGCATTGGCAGAGGCGAGATACTGACGGCGGTACCTGAAATAGAGTTTTGAAGGTCTAATCTATACTAATATTATAAAGAGAGAAGATTTGTATTTTTGTTTGTTACGAATAAACTCAAAAACTACTGGTCCGATTTCAAAAAATATTTTACCATTAGAATGCTACATTATCCCTGGGTAACATAGGCTATATTTATTACTAGCGACCGTCCCCGGCTTCGCACGGTTGAGGTTTCATTGCACCCGCGCGAAGCTGGGACGGACTGCTAGTTAAATGATAAATTTTAGAGCATCGCGGGATTTATGAACTAAGGAGCGGACCACACAGTGCGTACATAAAGTTTATACACTGTTCGGCAAGACAGTCGTGTAACGTCCGCGACCCGGCCACAGAACAGATATTATTACTGCGTACAGAAGGGCCATTCCCTACCTCCCACCGGTTTTACTTACCCCATCCCGAGAGCGTGTTTGCCGGCACCACACGGCACCTTTCGCCGGCACTGAAGCTAAGGGCTAAGGCACGCATTTATTTTGATTTTGTGTAGGTCCAAGCGCGCATTCTAGCGCGAGCAAAAGTGTGCTATCTTGCTCTTGCTATAATTGTGTGGGGCCAACCATGACACTCTCACATACAACGGCATCGTTTATGTATGTACAAACTATGCATGTGGTGATTGCGACGCCTTTGCTTCATACATTTTATTGAGTGTCCAGGGTGTGACACGGTCATGTACATGTAGACGTATATAATATACGTCTACATGTCCTGCAAAACATGTAGACGTATATTATACTGGATGACACACGGTTTGTCGTGCCGGACAATGAAAAAGCTTTTACGCAGTCACATCAATTACATACAACTTCTCTCGCGCGGTAACCTTGTGTGAGAGTGTGTATATGTGAAGGTGTGTGTGTGTATAATATAAAACATACTCTGGCTACGCTACATACTATTAAAGGTTGTCTGGAAGAAATCGCTTCTAAGCGATAAGACCGCCCATTGTACTCATACTATAAAATGTGTTATGTTTTTATGTTTTTAATACTGTTAAGGTGTACAATAAAGCATTTTTCATTCATTCATTCATTCATTCATTCATACTATTGTTCTGGTCACGACTCCCGCTACCCTACGAGTTAAACTCTTTTTGGTAGCCCATCATAAGCTTTGCTGTCTTCAGCTCAACTAGACGTTGCGTGAGTTTTTTTTTTTTTTTTTAATAAAAATAGGACATCCAACACAGGTTTACACTACTCATTAAAAACATAAACTCCAAAGGTATTAAGCCTAGTGTTCCCGTAATTATAGGGTATCACAGCATGCGTTATTAGCGAGGTAACTTATTACTAGTAAAAATGAACTTATCAAGTACTTAATTAAAGTAAGTACTTATGTAAGTAACATAAATTAAAAAATACTTATATAAAATTATAGGCCAGGTCAGGAGTACCCTAAACCGACGAGCGTGTATGAAGAATGTGATGAGAGTAAATGAAGCAAAACAGGTGTGTCAGGATCGTAGCAAGTGGAAATCCGTGGTCTCTGCCTACCCCTACGGGATACAGGCGTGATTTTATGTATGTATGTATGTAAAATTATACAAAGAATATGAAAGAAAGATTAAGGATAACAGTTTCCAATATACAAACATTTAGAAAATTTAGATAGGTACAATATAAAAGTGATCAATAGTTAGATTTATTGCGTGTGCAAGGGCGAGTTTTTTGTGTGTGTAATTATAATATGTGTAGTATATGAGAGGTTGTGTATGTGCAAGATTGCGTGTGTGTAATACACACCAATAGCTCTGGCGACGACCCCGGCTTCACCCTCCAGGTCGAACTCTTGCTGGTAACCCACCACGGCATTGGCACCAAGCTCCGCTGCTTTCAGTCCGACCAGACGTTGTACCTGAAACATTCATTATATTAGGGCTTATGGTGTCATCATCTAGCCTCAAACTAAGCAGAGCTTGTGTTATAGGTACTATATGACTAATATACAACTAATAGTACAATACAATACATAGATAGATAAATAAATAAATAATGCTGGACAATCCACACAGCATCATCTAGCCCCAAGGTAAGCTGCTGTTAAACAGAGCTGTATAAATAATAATACCCAGAACACCCGGAACAAATATTTGTAGATCGTACAAACATTTGTTCCGAGGCGCGAATCGAACCCGCAACCTCTGCGTCGCAGGCGGACCTGCGCCCGCTGCGCCACATCGGTCGTCTATTAGATATTTTTTATTATATATAGAAATTTTGTTGTCCGTCTGTCTGTCCATCCGTCTGTCAAGAGCCTTTTCTTTAAGCACGGCTGAAGATAACCAAGAGAGGCAAGACGATTATTTTTGTATATTTGTTTGTTAATGATTAAACTCAAAAACTACTGGTCCGTTTACAAAGATTCTTTCACCATTAGAAATAGAGTGCTCGTGACGTAGCTGGCTAAGTTGTTCTTAACAGATCAACGAAGTTAAGCACTGTTCCGCGGGGTCATCATTTGGATGGGTAACCGCCAGTGGCAATTTCAACTGAGCGCTCCCGTGCTTCGGAGGGCACGTTAAGTAGTCGGTCTCGGCTTTTTCAAAGTTGTTAGGCCATGACAGAGCCAGCCTTCGGGCGGCCTAGAAACTCTGTCACCAGAGTTGGCCACTGACTCATACGAACACACGAACGAACCATTAGAATCCTACATTATCCCTGAGTAACATAGGCTATATTTTATGTCCACCCTTCGAAGCCGAGATGAACCGCAAGTACCATATATAAAAGTCTTTAAGGTTCATCATCATCATGACAGCCTTCTAATGTTCCCACTGCTGGGACACTGGCCTACTCTCAGGCGAGAGTGATTGGGTCTTAATCCACCACGCGGACCCAATGCGGATTGGTGGATGGCACATGTCTTTCGAATTTTTAGTTCTTGGACATGCCGGTTTCCTCACGATGTTTTCCTTCACCGTATGAGAGCACTGGCATTGCGCACATAAATTTTCGAACAGAAAAATCCATTGGTGCACGCACGACCGGGTTTGAACCCACGACCTTAGGATCGGAAGGCGGTCTTTAAGGTTAATTGCCATAAATAAATTACCTGATTGCTAAGCTTAATAAAAGCCACCTGCCTCGCTTCATTGGAAGCTCTAGGTGTTCTGATCTTGTCGATCCACTGGTACTCCGGGTCATCATTCACCACCAGCTCCTCGACGAAGCCGTGGATGGAGGCGGCTTTATAACCCGGCGGGATCATTGGACCTGAGGAAATGAAGGGTGCTTATTTTAATCATTAGTCAATAGACATTTACTGCTGAATTCCTTCTTCTTTATTCTTTATTGTACACATAAAGTTATAAACACAGTTAAAATAAAATATAGTACATTGACAGAGGCGAGCTCAACCCTATCAAGAGTTTTCTTCCAGCAAACCATTGAGGCTAGAGAGAGGTGATTAAAAATGTTGGGTGTACAAAATAAAAACAGAAAAAGATATATACATACTTGATGTAATAATATAATACCTAATAAAAAATACTAATACATTATAATATATAATAATAATATAAATGTACTTATAAAAATAAATAAATACATAGGACAGAAGATTATATAGACAAAAAGTGCTCCTTTACTCTACTCCTGTGCTTCCTGTACTTATCCGTCGTGTTAATGCTTTTGTCCGCCAGGTTTTTGTTTTTTTTATACACCACTAAAGTGGCAACCAAGCGTAAGGCCCACTTGAGCTGTTACCGTAGCCTAGTACGCTTGCAACATCATAGATATCACGTGCTACTACCCTGAGACGTTAGATGGAAAGTCTCATGTGCCTGTAATTTCACCGGAAACCATACCCTTCGAACCGGAACTCACTAATGCGAGCATGACTGTTTGGCGGCAGAATAGGTATGGTCGCATTTGTCAACCAATTTGGTTGAAACTTGGTATATTGCAGGTCCTATGACTCAATAGAATTGTTATGTCGCCGGTGATTTTTGATCGGGAGGGTACTTCCTCCAGAAAGGGGCAAAGAGGGAGTTACTGAATATCTCTGCCTTATTAGATCCGATTTAGATGTTTTTATTTTATTTTAAAGGTAGTAAGAGAAACTTTAAGTTTGAAGTAAAAATTTGATAAAAATCTGATGAGAATCTTCAGCGTGATGAGCAGAATAGCTCCTCAAAATGCAGTAAATTGCTTACTTTTAAAAGTTCTCGCGAGCGAGGTCTTTTGTTCAGAGAACTACTAGTTTTGTCCGAATCGACAGCAACTCGTATTATTATTATTATTATATTAGCCGTCAGTGTCCCACTGCTGGGCAAAGGCCTCCCATTCCCTCCAGACGTCTCGATCCCGAGCCAAAAACCCTCCAATCTACCAAAAAAATTTCTAGTTCGTCCCGCCATCTTCGTTTTGGTCTGTCGCGTTGCCTTCTCGCTGGGTAGTATAAAACTTCATAATATTATAAGTGATTTTGTATGAAACATCGCTCATTAACACGATTTTAAATATTTAAATAGCGACTGAGTATTCGTAAAACTTACAATGGAAGAACTGCACTCCACAACTGGACGTCTTATACTTGTTGAAGTCCGTGAACAGCTCCACTTTCACGATGACGTTCAGTTCGCCGCGGATGCCGTGCATCGTGTCAAACACTGGGATCCATCCGGACAGCACTGCGCCTGGACATGCCACAATACGTCATTGATTACCACAATACGTCATTAACACTACAGTAAAAATAAGTTCGAAAGTTCGTCGGCCACTGACTCATCAGTGGCCAACTCTGAGAAGACAGACCCTCAAAGGCTTGGGTAGTTTCAGTTCATTTCATCATTTACTTGATGGTAGGACTCTCAGCAATAGTCTGCCTTGGTGGGTACCACCGCAGTGCCAGATATTCTACCTCCAAGCAGTAGTGTGCAACCTAAACGGTTTGAAGGGCACTGTAGCAAGTGAAATTATTGGGCGAAAGACTCTGATGTGATGAGAGAATGTGATGAGCGCAATGCAGTGTCAAGCAGAGCTTTAAGCTTTGGATGGCACTGCAGGTGTGATGCTTAACATCAGGCGGGCTACTTAATCGTTTTGTCACTTGCTGACATCAAAAAAACTAATACTTATGCTTCTCCGGTGACTTACCACCAGGTGGGCCTGTTGTCCCCTTGGCATTATTCGCCTCTCTAGCCAACAAGGGAGCAAGGCTGATGACGACTTTCCCGATCGCATCATTCGCTGAGTACGTGTCATGGTCCATCAGACGCAGCTGAAGAGGCTCGTCTTGAAGCTCGGATTCGTCTACCTAGGGGTAAAATTATTGTCTACTAGCCGATCGCCCCAGCTTCGCGCGGGTGCAATGAAACACTTATAGATATAGCCTATGTTACTAGCATTCTAATGGTGAAATAATTTTTGAAATCGGACCAGTAGTTTTTGTTTGTTTTTATGAAACAAAAATACCAATATTTCCACTTTATAATATTAGTATATAAGGTCATTATCAACCTGACAAACTTAAGGGGTAGGTTCCACACATAAAAAAAAATACTTTTTCATCATTTTCTTTTTCCCTGGACTCCTACAAATATTTTAAGGCCAAAATTAGCCACATCCGTTCTTGCGTTTAGCGAGACTTACTCACACACAGCAATTCATTTTTATATTTAAAAAAGAAGATTATGTTTAGGTGTTTTTGAGACACTGCAGCCGTCTGGCTCTGCATTATCATCAATATAGTCTATGTTGTTGAATTTAAAATAAGTTAGTAAGTAAAGTCCCTAAGGGTATTGAACAAGCACATGCACATGCAATATTTATTTGCATCATGTCAAGAACATAGGTACCTAAATGAAAGGGAGTACAACATACCTACCTAGTACTACCTACCTACTGTGTTGGTATTTGAAATTGGCACGCATTTCTCGCCCATTAGTACAAGTAATCACAAATATCAGGCAGTTAATTAGGTTTGTTGTCTTTTGCCCCTTATAGGTAAGTAGGTATGCAGAGCATAAAATGACTAGCATGCCAATAAAATATCTGAAGGTCATTTTATTGCAATAGCGAGAGTTTGTGAGTCATTTTAGGTAGGTGCCTTAGGTGTTGCATGTTTTTAATATTTAGGTGGGGGTTTTTAATATTTAAGTGGGGATATCTACCTATTTTTATCTTCTGTGCAAGTCAATAAAAGGGGTTTATTCATTTTCTTTCTAAGATTGGGCTGTCTGGGATTTTAAGATGGATATCTATGTCAAGATTTTTGGCCGAGCTGAGCTGGTATCCGAATGGTGGCCTAGCAGTTACAGTGTTTGGCGACATGTCCTAAAATTTTGAATCACATTTAAAAGTTTGATGTCAATAATAATGCAATCAAAGCTAAGCAGTTACTAACTATTGCAAACACATTTGGCACAATTTCAAATGAATCATTCACCATTATGCCCACATTGTGGAAATACTAAACAAATAACAAGCAGACGGACGCCAGACTTTTATATAAATACCTACAGAACACAACGGAATTGTGATTTGTAACAGTGCCAAAATATAGCTGGTGATAAATATTTTGATAACAACCTTGATAGCGGAAATATTTTTGTTTGATTCTCATATGAATTTTATACGAACCTAGTAGGTAGGTACCTACATAACCTAAATCTCTTTGTTTGATCACAAATGGATCTGACATGGCCAGTGACATTGTGTTTATACTCAACCTACTAGTTTTTAGGCTATGATGCAGGTTTTCAGGTGGATTTACTTTTATAAGTACTTTTTCTATTATTACAGTCATTTTTGCACCATTTTTACATAAATACAATTTGACTCAGCATTACTCCGCTATTGTAGATGATCCCATTAAACATTCTTACATCATATTGCAGTTTCCTTTGTTTGTGTGTACTACTACTACTACCTACTACTGCCTAAACAGTTTTTAGTACTTATACAAGTACTTATTATCGTAAGGTCGTCGGTTCAAACCCGGTCGTGCACCAGTGGATTTTTCTATTCGAAAAATTTATCAAGGGAAACATCGTGAGGAAACCGGCATGTCCAAGAACTAAAAACTCGAAATACATGTGCCATCCACCAATCCGCATTGGGTCGGCGTGGTGGATTAAGACCCAATCACTCTCGCCTGAGAGTAGGCCAGTGTCCCAGCAGTGGGAACATGAGAAGGCTGTCATGATGATGATGACAGGAACTTGATAGTTTTTGCAGTTTTGTTTATGAGATGAAATGAAATCAGTTCATTTGCTAAATTTAGTTCTAGGCAGTTATAATTTCAAATAATATAATGCTGATATTCCTTTAGGTTTATGCACATTACCTCAAACCTGTACCATTCCGTGCTGCTCCAGTGAGGGTTCAGAGACTTCCGGCAGACATCTGTCTTGTGCGTGACCCCTCCGAACTTTATTTCAACAAACGCATCCGTTGTATCACTTGCTCGGTCCATCACAGGAAGATTCCGGCCAGCTAGCACTTTCACCTTAATCTTACCAGGCATTTTGACTGTTTACTTACTGTACTGTACACGAATAGTACTGTTATTGGCACAGCTATTTAGCGATATTATTCAGTCCACATTATCACCACTTCACACGACATTATCACTCAAAAACCTATAATCACACAAAAAAATAGATTGATATCTTATCATAACATTGAGTTATTTGAGACAGCTGAATAAGATAGGCTCCCAATACAAGAGAATCGTTTCTGTTTAGAAGATTGTGGCGAGTTAAGGTGCCTAAATTTGCAAAAAAAAGTGTTCTATTTGGTCTACAACATTCCGATTTGTGATATCTGTTGGTATAGGAGACACTTTCACCGCATTATTACGCGGTTGTTATTACACACTGCACCTCAGAGCGCCTCTCTGGCATATCTAGACGATGTCTAAAAGTATTCTCTTGGTTTATTTATAGATAAAAGCGAGAATTTATAAATAAAATACGTAAGAAAGACGGGCGTGCACATCCATGAGCCGTCCGTCAAGGATAGCTAAGTGTAAGTTCCTTGCGTCCGTCCGACCAACGAAAAAACGTAGTGCTTACATTCTCTTGGAACCAAACACAACAAAACAAAAACAACCGACCTCCGCCGGACCGACGACGACCAAACCACCGAACTCCGAACAACGTAGCATCATTCTCTTGGCTCCAAACCGAACCGAAACGAGCGAGGCGAACGCGTAAAGTTTGATTTATATTCAGTAAATCAGTCGGTAGCAAAGTTAAGTTAGTGCTGATTCCAAATTCGAGCAAAGTCAGTGCTGACCCACTACTGACTCAATGTAAACGAAGTCAAATCAGTACTGACCCGACAGTGTTTACATAAGGTCAGCACTGACTTTGCTACGACTCAATGTAAATCAACGAAATCAACTTTTGTCGTGATTGACTTAACTGTTCAACAGTTAGTTAGTTACGTAACACTGGCTCTAACACAACAGAAAAAAAATTAAAAAAATTCACAAACTGTACAATGGTAATAATATTGACTGCTCCGAATTGACAAGTTAACTGCGAATTAACGCCCCAACAAGACTGCCGCGCAAGAAAGCATTCAATTTGTTTAATGTTCCTTTTTCTCGAACTAGGTCTGGTCAGAACATCGCATTGCTGAGGATCTGTAAGCACTATAACGGATTGGCCAGGAATAGTGACTTGGATCTGGGTGAACCTCTCTATAAGTACAAAAAACACCTGAGTCAAGTTATCTAGAGATTGGGTGGAGTTTTTTCCTAGTATAAAAGTATACAGGTTGTCTATTCTGATAATTTACTTGCATAAAATCTATACTTGTGCTCCTTTTGCTGCCACTTACTTGTTTACAATAACTATTCTTTGTAGTCCATGACTGCGATTTTGTAATTTAAGTAACTAGATTCCAACCTATACCTACCTACTTTATTTCTGACTTATATTTGTTTTTCTTATTCTAGTGATGTTTAGAGTCAGTTTTCAGTTGAATTCACAATAACTTTTATTTTTGTGCATGATGTGGTCACCTATAATTGAGAGAGCACCTGACCTAAGTACCTCTGTAATTTAAAAAATTGTATGCCAGTGTATCTTTCGTTGGTGATCCATAATAATAAAATAATAATAATAACAGTAACTGTTGTGTTAGAGCCAGTGTTACCATGTTTATTTGTCAATTTTTGTGATAACATCAAAAGACGATTTTAAAACATTGCTAACTTAAAACAACGAATAAGATAAACAGTTAACTATTTTATGGTATTGGATTTTGCTGTACATATTTGTTTTGAGCTATGACAAGTAAAATATAGAAAATTAAAAGAAAGGAATCAATTATTTAGGTATCTTACATTCTTACATAAAGATTATCGCAATTAAACGAACCTCGCAACTTTGGCTTCATTTCGCTATAATTAGGAATGTAAAAAAACGACTATTTGGATTTTGATGGCTCACAAGCTACGAACATTTGTGTGTTCGTAGCTCACAAGTTAAGCTCATTCAAATAAGCTTAAATTGACTTTACGGATACTGTGCAATGAACATTATTTCTATCGCGGCTTAGCACAGATCAAAACAAATTGATATTTTTCAATTTAAAAAAAAATCCTAATGTCTTTGGCTGTATGTATGCATGACAGACACAGGCATTGGATTGGCTGAAGTTGCTGACTGATTTGTCTGTTTCTGTGATCTACTGATTGACTGTTTGTTTGTTTGTTATGCTTGCTTTTTGTTTTGTTCTCTTCTCTTCTCTTGTCTTGGGTGTTACAGTAAATTTGTAAACACAGTGTTTGTTTTGAATTGTGTTATTTACGGTTTATTTCATTAAATGTGATACCTGAGCTGCTAGATAATGTAAGATCTGACAATCGACGCGAAATAATACGTGCCAGTCTCAAATCTGAATCTAAAGGAAAATGTAAGGTTAACTCTAGACATGGAGACCGATTGCTCAAACGAAATAAACCAGCTCCATCGATAAACATCATATACCTAACTAAAGCAGAGCAAGTGCCTGCTTCCCTGCCTCACATCATATAACTGATCGAAGATTTTTTGTGCCCACTTTTACTCATTCACAATCACTCACCATAGTACTTTATAATTTCAAACTCCCTCTCACTCAACACTACCCTGATAGAATGCTACCCGCATTTGCAATTATTATTTAAATTATTATTCAGTTGAATTTGCACAGTACCCATTTATGTAGAAAATAAGTGAGTTAATAAACGTTTTCTAAATACCTAGCATGCCTACATTCTATAGGAATTTAATTTCGGGTAAGTATTCTTTTATTAGTGAACCTCAATATATTATAAAGGACACAAGTTCTAAATTTCAGGTCTCTAAAAGGTCTATTCATTGTCACTCAATAGAAATGCAACAATTAAATTGATAAGTACTTAAAATAACAATTTTGTATTCTAAAAACATGCAAATTAAATCTGTGCTATTTCAGAAAAATGCATATTCTATGCACAATCTGCAGTGACTTGGTGAATCAAGCAGAGAATATATATGTCACAAAATGCGGACACATATTTCACCACCACTGTCTGGCACAGTGGATTGAAAGGTAATTTTAAGTTTAACCATACCAAGGTAGACCCTACACCTACAATAAGTTTGCACAATATTCTTATTGCGCAATATGATTGAATCACCCTTCTCACTCAAACAATCAATTAAATAATAATTGATTGTTTGAGTGAGAAGGGACGCAATTATTGACGACTCTTATGCGTCAATCTTTTCGCGTGAGCAGGATCAAACGGAACTGTTCCGTGAACAAGATGTCAGAACAAGACAGCTATAGTGTTGCTACTTGTGGCTAAAAATACAAATAAAATACGTCGCTGGTCAAAAGACTGCTACATGAAAAGGCAAAAATACACCCACGAGCATGGTCCGATCCTCGTCAAAAAAATATTGCGCAATACAGATCCTACACGGTGCAATAATAATAATGGTGCAATAAAAATTAAACTCGCTCAAACTTTCGTTAATTCATTGCGCAAACTTCAATACTTCTACAATACTAACCCTAGACGATCATTTTTATTGCGCAATTCGTGATATTGCGCAATGTTATTGTAGGTGTAGGGCCCGCCTAATAATAACCTATATTCTCTATAAAATCCAGGTAGTCTGGTTCAGATTTGAGATTTAGCTAAAAACAGGTGAAATTATTCATACTGGCATAGCTGTATAAGCGAGGCCAAGAGTTATTGGGTAACCACATGAGCCCATGATGCTGGTGGTCTAATCAACGTCCCAACCGAATAAAGCGGTAATATCAAAATCCAAATTTTACAGGAGAGCTAAAAAACATAAAATTTAATTTCTATCCAAATGCTTTATACAAATGAAGTATCATAGGATTCGCAAAAAAATTTGCTTTCAAATGATATAAATGACATGAATAAAAACAAAAACTCGTAATAAACACTAAAAACTAGTTCACATGTTTATTCGTCCAAATATGTGCTTTGTTATTTTTTGTTCAAGACGTTACGTCTTTTTTCGATGGAAATCATCGAGTGGACTTTTTTGTATTATACGTTTACCTACCCTTTCAGATCATTTCGTGCTAGCACGGGCACCGCGTACTTAACTATTACGCCAATCTTCGTCTGAAGATGACAAATTATGATTTTGGTAACTTTGCAATACAAACTAAAACTGTGAGCATCCAATAAGAAAAGAACTCATGCAACTTTTCTTTTTTTCAGGATAAACTAGTAAAACAAGTACTTTATTAGTTTTAATTTTAACACAGTTAATCATAAATTAACCAGTTAACCATTTTTTATAAAGAACACGAGAATATTTTACTAATTCATTCAGAAATAAAATAAAATAACCGTAATATTTTAAATTTGATTTTTTAAAGTTTAATCATTATTTTTATAGGTGAACAAAAAAAAAACTTCATAAAGCCAACACTACTTCTGTAGTTGTCTACCTGGTGTTATTAAACCATTCGTTAAGGTTATTATATCAAGACCTCCCACGTCCTTCGAGTGAGGGGGCCATCATGTACTTTGTTTTTAGTCCGTGGTCGCTATTAGAAAACCTTATTTTCTAGTGGTTATCAGTTCTGCGAGCTATTTGGCCTGCTCAATGCCACTTCAGCTTACTTATTCTAAGAGCTGTCAGTGTCCTCGATTCTTCTATTGAAGAATTATATGAAGACTTCTATAAAAAAACGAGACGTTTTTCCGAAACTATTTTTTATATGCGACACAGTATGTTCCAAGCTTTTGCCCTGGTGGAAGTACGGCATCAACATCAATCACTTTGATTTACCGATGATACAATTATCAGGCATAGCGGAATGGTTTAAAAACCTTCGCACAATGTTCAGAGATCTATAATAACATACGAAAGACCAATATTATATCAAATTCTCATGTCGCACATGTACTGCCATAAGGCCATTTTGAGAACGACTGATGACATTGTAGCAGTCGCAGGTAATCGTTGGATGTTAAAGATCACTGTTCTGGCATTCTATGCGAGAAGTCTATGTTCAGCAGTGAACGTCTGCTGGCTGATATTGTTGATGATGAGGACTAACCATAACTTCGTTACTTGTTACTCACATTTTTGGGTGGGTATTAATTTCAAGTGATATCGGGGAAGACACTCTTCAGGAGAGTGTTGGTACCCACGCATAATTTTCTCTTGATGAGCCAGGCTCAGGTCTGATTGCTTTGTAATTTCATATTGTGTATTTTGGCTAACGGTTTCCTGAACACTTATTTTATTGATCTTTTAATATAGATTAAATAAAAACACTTTTGTCTTATAACTTTGGCACTGCCAGATGGATCACTACACTACACATATTATATTTCACTAATAACATTATCAAATAATTAAAAACACGTCTGCGTATTGTTTTCGTTCACCGAGACTGATAATAAGCAAGGAACATACATAAAAAATTACGAAATCATGGGTTATTATTATGAAATAACAGTTGATTTATATGTATTAGCATTAACAATCTAGTGAAGACATAACCTTTGCGAGAACAACAGATTTCTATCACATTACCACAAAACGATTTACCGTTTGCAGGCGAAAAATGGCGGAACATTTTATAACAGATTTGTTCTCCGAACAAATAGCTTTGTAATACAGCGTAAGGAATTAGAATGCTAATATTCGCCTAATACTTAGGTTACAGATTTTGAACGAAGAAAGACGTCTACTGTTATAACTCAGCAAATTATGGGTTTAAATTTCTGAAAAAAATTAAGTAGGTAGATCCGCATGTGTAGAGTCTGAATATGTAATAAAAAATATTTGGCGTAACCAGATATTACCGCTTTATTCGGTTGGGGCGTCGTAATGGTAGTGGTCGTGGGTTTGAAACTGGTTGTGCACTAAGTGCTTTATGTGTGTGTCCTCATAGCAAATAAAAATATGTCTATGTCTATGTCTATTGCATTACCAGTTTTAAATCCACACGACAACCACAGGATTAAAAGGCAGATGTCACCAGTGCTAATCTTTACGCATGATTTAATGTTGTAAGTGCAAATACATGTTTCAAATGATAATCTTCAACAGATCAAAGTCCTGCCCGCAATGTCGACACAAAGTGACAGATAAATGTATGTTCCGACTATTCCCAACAATCTCAAACGAGGCCACTGGGGACGACGCAGCCACATTGCAGTCCCGACTGGATGACACCACCTTGCAACTGAGGCAGCAGAAAGCAACGTGCAAAGAGAAAGACGAAAAGCTAAACTCTATAAACACAGTCTTGAAGAGAAATGAGTAAGTAATTATACTTGACGACCGATGTGGCGCAGCGGGCGCAGGTCCGCCTGCGACGCAGAGGTTGCGGGTTCGATTCCCGCCTCGGGACAAATGTTTGTACGATCTATAAATATTTGTTCCTGGTGTTCTGGGTATTTTCTATATATAATAAAAAATATCTATCTATAGTCTGGTTTTTAATTCAAGTCCAAAAAGGTAAACAATGGTGATACCATAGAAAAAAATAGTTTCTTTTTGATAAGGAACTATGTTACGCTAAATTAATGAGTAAGAATTTTTTATTCTAGCCAAGACTTGTAAAATTAATTAAAATAGATGATTTAGGCATAGGATTGTTCAGATATTCATATTTGTTATGCAAATACTTAGAAAAACAATATTTTTTTGGGTAAATATTTTATGGTACTTGTCACATTCTGGGGTACAGTAAGGTTTTGCAGTGCTATTACACATTTGGTTCATTTTCATTTGTTTATCGAATGTGCTTGTGGGAAGGTTTCTCGTTGTGTATTCATGTCCTGTTCACCTCTTTACCAGTTTGTTCTATGGGGTTGGTATAGGTAGAGATAGATTTAGACTTTGTAAGCTATTTATTGAGATGCAGATGAAAATATTTAAGTACAGAGAAAATCATAAAATAAAATACCTTTTTATATCAAGTTTTTAGTTCCGAGCCTAGTGACAGTTCTTGTCATTTTTATTTCTTTTGGTGATGATTATGCATTAAAAAAGTTTCGTTAGGTTGATGAAATGAGTCGCCACCAAATGTTGATAGATAGAAGGGCCCTGTGTTGTTTTAGTTGATCTTTGTTAGTAGACAGGTAGTAGGTCTGATTCTGATTAGTACGCAGGTACAAGTATTATCGATCCAAAGGTTTAGCTTTTCTGAGATACAAAAAATTGACATTTGACAATGACATTTGTTTGTTTACCTTTTTGGACTTGAATTAAAAACCGGACTATATGTATTGTATTGTATTAAATATATATCAGTCATCTAGTACCCATAACACAGCTCTGTTTAACAGCAGCTTACCTTGGGGCTAGATGATGCTGTGTGGATTGTCCAGCATCATTTATTTATTTATTAAAAAAAAAAGTTGAGTGTACTCAATCACAGCCTTCTAATGTTCCCTCTACTAAGACACTACTATCGAGCGAGAGTGATTGGTCCTCCACCACGCTTACCCAATGCGGATTGGATAGCACATGTCTTTAGATTTTTTTAGTTCTTGGACATGCCAGTTTCCTCATGATGTTATCCTTCACCGTATAAGAGCACTGGTATTGCATACATGATTTTTTCTAATAAAAAAATCCATTGGTTCACAACCGGGTTTGAATACATGACCTTAGAATAGGAAGGCGTGGTCACTACCACTAGACCAAGACGGCTCTACTTCCTTCATAATTTACATTCATTTTGACGACATTTTGGCGAGAATTTGCGGGTTCGATCACCGCTGCGGCTAAATGGCGCTGTGAAAAAATTTTTTGCCAATATTTATATACTAGTTGCGCATCGCGGTGTTACCCGCCGTTAAACAGTTATTTATCTACGGGAACCGAACATTTTTCCAGACTATAATCTATGCCTGTGCCAAATATCATACAGAACCGTTCACTTTTTTTTTATACCATTAAAGTGGTAACCAAGCGCACGGCTCACTAGATGGTCAGCGGTTACCGTAGCCTATGTACGCATGCAACATCATAGATATCACTCGTGTGTTACCACTCTGAGACGTTAGATAGAAAGTTTCATGTGCGTGTAATTTCACCGGAAAGCATTACTGCTTGGCGACAGAAATAGGTATGGTGGTAGTCCTTCCCCGGACGAGCTCTATTACAAAGAACTCTACTACTTTTCTACTCACTGGCGTGATACTACATACAGACTTCCAAACTTTACCCTTTACAATAAAGTAAGATTTTACTGCAATTTTCAGGAAACTTCTAAACTTTCCCCCAAAAAATGTTAGTAAGATTTACTTCAAATTTTCAGGGACCTTCTAAAATCTTATGAAAACTTTTACCGTAATTTCCAGGAAACTTCTAAACTTTCCCCCATAAAATGTTAGTAAGGTTTACTTCAAATTTTCAGGGAACTTCTAAAATCTTATGAAAAGAAACTCGTCAACCGTGACTCCGCTATCTCAGCTCTCAAGGAACAGATGGAGTATCTCAAGGTACAGAACAAGGAGACCGGCAAATTGAAAGAGGAAAATGATATGCTCAAGAAAAACCTTGAAACACTGAATGGGTAAGTATGGCTTTGGTAATAATACCAATTGAAAATAATAAATAATAAATAAATAAATAATGCTGGACAATCCACACAGCATCATCTAGCCCCAAGATAAGTTACTGTTTAAACAGAGCTGTGTTATGGTACTAGATGACTGATATATACTTAATACAATACAATACATAGATAGATATTTTTAATTATATATAGAAAATACCCAGAACACCCGGAACAAATATTTGTAGATCGTACAAACATTTGTCCCGAGGCGGGAATCGAACCCGCAACCTCCGCGTCGCAGGCGGACCTGCGCCCGCTGCCACATCGCTCGTCGAAAACCTCCTGTTCTATTTATTCTGTACTAGCTGTTGCCTTAGTTTGCGTGGATCTCGGGAATAGTACTTTTTTCCGGGATAAAAAGTAGCCTATGTCCCATTCCCAAACATTATGTTATATTATTAAATATATATCAGTCATCTAGTACCCATAATACAGCTCTGTTTAACAGCAGCTTACCTTGGGGCTAGATGATGCTGTGTGGATTGTCCAGCATTATTTATTTATTTATTTTATTCATTTATTTCATAGCCAGAACACCTGTAACTAAGTCAGGAGATGGGCGTTGAGGCTGCTACACAGTTCTACTACTTTTTGCAGTCTCATTGTTTTACTTTGTAACTTGCTCATTGTAATTGTTGTGAATAAATGCTTTTAATTTTATTTTTATTTTTATTAACTATATGTGTTTTAAATTTCAGCCAAATCTGTTCAGTGGTTTTTGAGTTATAGAGGAACAAACATCCATCCAAACATATAAACATACAAACATTCACATTTATATTATTATATATACAGGGTCATTCATTATCAACCTGACAAACTTAAGGGATGGGTTCCACACCTAAAAAAAAATATATGTACCTATAATTTTTTTTTTTATGTATGTTTTGTCTTAAAAATCATAAGTAAACAAAAAAAAATCGATTACGTTTTTCCGCACAATTATTATTTATCGTTGTTGGGAATCGAGTTAAGCAACGTAATAATGAAATATTCGAGTGTGCGCGCCCCGTAGCGGGTCAAGGACACGCGCAGGTCAAGGACGCGCCGGTTAGTGACCCGCAGTTCATTGACGCGCGGGTCACTAACACGTGCCGAGCGCTGCCTTTTCGATTTCTAACAAGGATAACTAATTATGAAGCAGAATTACGTATTTTTTTTTTAATTTTATAAAAAAAAAACGTTTAGAAAAAAAAAGTACAATTTTTTTTTTTTATGTGTGGAACCTACCCCTTAAGTTTGTCAGGTTGATAATGAATGACCTTATATATTACTATTAGTGTGATACTGAACTAGCTGTCTCAGTCTAGTAGTACTAAGAGTAGTAGAGTTCTTTGTGATAGAGCTCGTCCGGGGAAGGACTACCACCATACCTATTGCTGCCGCCAAGCTGTAATGCTCGCATTGCTGTGTTCCGGTTCGAAGGGTATGTTTCCGGTGAAATTACACGCACATGAGACTTATCTAACGTCTCAAAGTGGTAACACGCGAGTGATATATATGATGTTGCATGCGTACCGCTGACCATCAAGTGGGCCGTACGCTTGGTTGCTACTTTAATGGTATAAAAATATATATATATATATCTGTTCTAAGTAAGTAAGTTCGTATGAGTCAGTAGCCAACTCTGGAGACAGAGTTTCTAGGCCGCCGTTTCTATAATTCTGTTCTTTGTCTAAAGGTTACAGAAAGTGCTGAACGCAACCAGTGAGGAAGTGGAGCAAATGCTGCAGGGCTACACCGACCTGAAGACGATAGCCATCTTCGCCACGGCATTGAAGAGGTTAGCCTCACTGGTTTGTTCTTACCCACCATAGTCATTGACCTGGCTAAAAAAAAATGTTAACAGCTTTTCCACCTCACCTAGTTCAATCGGCACCACACTGAAGCTTTATGATGAAGAGGGATCATCAAAAAAAAGCTAGGAACCCAGCCGAGTTTGTTGCTAGATTCTTCTAGGCTGGGGCGCGTGGAACTGACGTAAATTCACCTAGCTTTAAGACGTTTCAAAATGATCCTTGTGGTATTATTGGATAAATATATGTATTTCTTTTTTTTTCAATTCAAAAAATTTATTCCATCTTGATACATTTTGTACACTTGGAAAAGTCACATTTTCACTTACCTTACTTTACCATTGTTTAGGTCCTACCTGAGAAAAAGTCATTTGTTGAAAAAGATGACCGTCTTGGATTAATCCATTTCAATTTTCAAATATTAATAAGGACTCATACCATTTACATTAATGTTAGTACACCGCCACCCATTCTTCCAATAATTTAAAAGTCCTCTCCATCCAAAGATTGTCTGGAAGAAATCGCTTCCAAGCGATAAGGCCGCTTTTTTTTTAGTTCTGATTATCCGTTATCCGTGTCAGTTGGTGGACTATAAGGACTTTACGCAACTCATCTAGTTGGATATTTGTCTGGCGTTTGGGATCCGGGCTCACTAGTTCTTTTTCCCTCATTATTGGAGGTTGTCCAGGACTTCTTTTCAAACGGCATGTGGTACTCGGGTTATCTATGAGTGCCCTTGCAAGTGGTTTAGTGTGGCTTCTCAAGCGACCCAAGTATTTGCTTCCTTCCTATATTGTAAAATGTTATTATCTAAGTTTAGTACAATAAAGAATTTTCATTCAATAATATATAAATAAATAATAAATAAATAAATAATACTGGACATTCCACGCTGCATCATCTAGCCCCAAGGTAAGCTGCTGTTAAACAGAGCTGTGTTATGTTATGGGTACTAGATGACTGATATACTTAATACAGTACAATACATAGATAGATATTTTTTATTATATATAAAAAATACCCGGAACACCCGGAACAAATGTTTGTTGATCGTAAAAAATTTGACCCGGGCGGGAATCGAACCCGCAACCTCCGCGTCGCAGGCAGACATGCGCCCGCTGCGCCACATCGGTCGTCAATTCATTCATGGAATGTATTTCAGAGCCCTCTGCGAGTCGGAGTCCAAAAAGAACGGGTCCAGAGACAAACTGCACGCGGTAAAGCAACAGCTTGGCGTGGAGAAGAACAATGTTGCAGACTTACAGGCAAAGTTAATGTTAGTATACACGAGCTGACCAGAGAATTACGTTGGCCACAATCGATGGCTTTAAAAAAATACATATAAAATAGTTTGTCGGTTTTATACCGGATACATTTCGGAGAGTGTGCTTCTGAATTACACGATCTCATTCCCCCATCTCCTTTTCCATCATCGGACGACTAGACATACGGCAAAGCGTCATCGCTTCATGGTCGAGATCCCACCAATGCGCACTAAGCGATTTGCATCATCATTTCTCCTGCGCACCGCCAAGGAGTGGAATCCTTTGCCAGAGTCTGTGTTTCCCGATACTTATAACCTGGGTGTCTTCAAGTCACGAGTGAATAGGTTGCTCTTAGGCAAGCGTGCTCCACCGTAGACCACATCATCGCTTAACATCAGGCGAGATAGTGGTCAAGCGCAAGCCTATTGTGAATAAAAAAAAATAAAAAAAAACCAAAGACTTCTAAAAGAGTTTAATTAAAAATCGTACAAAGTTACGTAAAAATATTCTAAGTTTAAACTAAAGAGACTATGTCTGGTAAGTACCTAGTGTAGAATGACGCCACGCTTCAGTAATTGCCGCGTTCCGGTAATCTAGGTAAAATATAATTTGCTGATCATGTTGAATTATTTAATTTTATTTACAAAAATTAATCTTAATTTGATTTAATAATAATTTATTTTTAATATGCAGAAGCCCACCATTTTTATTTTGTCATTCGTGTTCACGCTCAGATAGGGGACAGACGTATAACCTTCCTAGTGATCGATTTAAATTGGCTAATATAATCGGATACGTTGTGAAAGCCACCGCATTGTTTTATTACGCTCAAGAGAGAAGTAGAGTTTTCTGTGATAGAGCTCGTCCGGGGAAGGACTACCACCATACTTATTTCTGCCGCCAAGCAGTAATGCTTGCATTGCTGTGTTCCGGTGTGAAGGGTATGGTTTCCGGTGAAATTACTGGCACATGAGGCTTTCGATCTTAGCCTCAAGGTGGCAACCCGCGAGTGATACCTCTGGTATTGCAAGCGTCTAGGCTGCGGTAACCGCTTACTATCTTGTGGGCCGTACGCTTGATTGCCACTTCAGTTGTATAAAAAAAAAAAAGGAGAGTATTTACCATAGATCAGACAGTCGCATTGTACAAGTCGAACAACATAGGATTGCAACGCTGCAGTTACTACTCCGCAGATTAGGTGCATAGTGAGTATGTAACAAGCGCGGCTTCACCCGCGTTTTTGCAGTTTTAATCTATCCCACAGTGTTCCTGAGACAGTATTAAAACTGCAAAAAGCTGTACTGTGCAACAACGCGCTAGAAAAAATTGTGTGTCCCATTAATATAAGTGTTTTTAAGTTATTTTAATTACTAATCTACGACTGTAAATTATGTATCTTTGCATCTTATTAAGCTGAAATAAACGAATTGAATTGAATTGGGTTCGATTCCCGCCTCGGGACAAATGTTTGTACGATCTACAAATATTTGTTCCGGGTGTTCTGGTTATTTTCTATTATATAATAAAAATATCCTTCTATGTATTGTATTGTATTAAATATATATCAGTCATCTAGTACCCATAACACAGCTCTGTTTAACAGCAGCTTACCTTGGGGCTAGATGATGCTGTGTGGATTGTCCAGCATTATTTATTTAATTTAAAATTGAAAGACCTTTTTCAAATGATTTCAGCGATCTCGAAGACCGGCTAGTAAACGCGGAGAGGAAGTACTATGCGCTCAAGAAGCGGAGGGCACCTGAGCCGGCGCCGGCGGACAGCTCCCGGCCGGAGCCCAAGCAGCCGCGCCGGGACCACACGCAAGACCCCCTCGACCCCCTCGACCCCCTCGACCCCCTCGACCTCAACATGGCTCACCAACGACTCAGCGACAGTTTTACCTCTTTGGTAAGTTACGCGTCCCAGTAGGCGCATTCAATTTTAGCTCGACCCCCGCGACACCCACTCCTCAACTCTTTTTTAATCGAAACACTTCACCGCTCGATCGTCTACTACACAGTATTATAATCTACGACAGCAGATGGCGACTTATTGCAATAATACTTTTGCGATATATCGTAACAGTTTTGGTAGTTTAGGTTATGTATGTAAACGCTCTGAACACACCGTGTCACCGGCATAAGTTGAACTACATTTGCCACGATTGTCGTTTGTCGGTTCCAAGAGTGGACCCTTAGGGCCTACTCTTGCGGTCAAAAGCGATATATTGTGACAGTTTTTGTAGTTCAGCTTATGTTCGTAAACGCTATGAACACACCGTGTCGCCGGCATAAGTTGGACTGCGATATTTGCCACGATTGTCGTTTGTCGGTTCCAAGAGTAGACCCTGAGATGTCAAAAATGGTCGGAAAATCCCGAACAGCGCTACATTACGGATAGTTTCAATCAGAAACTCGCTCAGACGTCTCCACGGTATACTTGCGATAATAGATGGCGCTTTTTTGCAATAATATTTTTTTTTCAGAATTCAATGGTGCGTCGGATCGAGAACGGAGACTCGCCGTACCTGAGCCTAAAGCAGAGCAGCCTTGCGCTATCGGCGCTGCAGCGAGGGCCCATCAGTATACCCACCGGGAATATGAAGGTATACCTTTTTTTTAATATACAATTGAAGTGGTACCTGGTGCTAGGACTCTTCAGCAAGAGTCCGTCTTGGTGGGTACCACCGCAGTGTCAGATATTCTACCTCCAAGCAGTAGTGTGCAAGCTGCACTGTGTTTATGTTTGAAGGGCACTGTAGCAAGTGAAATTACTGGGCGAAAGAGACTTAACAACAATGTCTCAGGGTTATAAGCGTAGTACAGTGCCATGCAAACACTTAAAAACTTTAAGCTTTAAGTGGCGCTGCATCTGTAATAGTCAGGCGTGGTGCTTAACATCAGGGGGGCGCCTTGACAGTCTTGTCACTTGCTGACATAAAAAAAACATTAGAATGTTATTATGGTGACCTAATTACAGATTGTCTTTGGCTATCTTGTCAGAACGACATGGGTCTTCCCATTTTAATTATATTTCTCGTGTTATTTTAAGTTTTATTGCGTAAATGTGGTGGCAGTTTATCCAATTTAACTAGTTTATTTAGCACTGTAAAAAGTGTAAAAAAATTGAAATGGAGGGGTAATGTTGGTTGGTAATTTAGTCAAAGACTTTCCAAGGGAATTTTGGAAGAAGAGTCACCACTTCTTTCCAAATTTCGTTTGTTTACGTTGCGACGTAAGCGACAATCAAAATAATACACTTGACACTGGCAGAATTGTGGCAAATAAGCCACAGAGGCCATAAAAGAAGAAGAAGACCTAATTACGACGCGCTGTACGAAAATGTCCACTAATATTTACAAATGAAATGAAATGAAATGATTTATTTGCTTGAAGTGCGGTTGTTTAGATGTTATTAAAACTATTGTCTCACACACTCACTGTAGACACAGCATGCAAAAATTAAAAAGAATAATAAATTTATATACTTATATTTACACTTATATTCCAGCCGTCAGAATTCGCCATTTTAAACAACGCCCGCAACGCAACCCTCAAGAAACCGCATGAAACCAACACCAGCATATTCCACAAGCGGCAGCCACTCCACCCTGAGACGGCCGATAAACGAACCAGCACAGACCTTGATATCTCTTACGACGGGCTGGGAGGTCACTCGAAACTGGACACGTTTCCCGTACCCTTGAACAAAGCGAAAAGCTGTGTGCCTAAGTTGACTGCGAGGCATAAGCTCAAGCGACCGGCTTCGCCCGGCTCCCCGGATATAATTAAGCTGTTAGGGAAGATTATAGATAAGAGTTAAGATAAAAAAAAGGAAATAATAAACATTGAAGAACCTTTTTACAAAGCCATAAACTACGTAAAGTTTACTAAGTGTTCAATGTACAATTACAATACTTACAATTTAGTTAGACTTTCCAGCAAGGTACACAACCAGTACTTCATATAAATAAATAATGCTAGACAATCTACACAGCATCATCTGGCCCCAAGGTAAGCTGCTGTTAAACAGAGCTGTGTTATGGGTACTAGATCCAAAAACACCCGGAACAAATATTTGTAGATCGTACAAACATTTGAACCGAGGCGGGAATCGAATCAGCAACCTCCGCGTCGCAGGCGGACCTGCGCCCGCTGCCACATCGGTCGTCTAATTTTTCAAATTAGGTTATTGAATTTCTGATCAAACCAGAAATTTATTATGATATCAAGACTCATCAGCTGTCAGTAGATTGACAATCACAATAATAATCAAAATGCGAGGTAAGATGTATTTATTTATTTATTATCATCGGATTTAACCGGACATAGGATTTTTTTAATTTTGGGCAGCAATGCTACTAATACAATGATAGCAATTACAGTTTTGTAGATTTTTGACATTTCCGCCTGTCAGGATTTGATCAGGCAACTGTAATTTTTATTTATTTTATTTTACAGTTTTAAGAAAACTTACAGTTAGGTCCAAAAACATATACTAAAACAAGTACACGCCATAAACATGTACGCTGTGGGTCAATTAAAAGTATCCACAAAGAACCAATTTCATAGTGGCCTAGGTCTTAGTAACACCATAGAGAAATTGGAAAAAAATATAAAACTAACATATAATACAATTTTATTTTTATGTAGACAAACAAAGTTCTATATGAAAAATGTTTGTTGTGTTGTAAAACGGGAACACTGTGGAGGTCCGCCATGACAGCTATTAGCCAATGATCGTGACGCATCTTGACTTTGACAGTACTTAGTAACCCAGTTGTTCGTTAAACCCGCCATGTTGTTTTGCATTGTGTTGCACTCCTTCAAACTTACATTTTGAAAGAAGCTAAAATAAATTAAATAAATAGCTTAAAATGGTTTCTTTATTGAATATCTAAATATCTAGACCCCTACAAAGGACCTAGGCCCGACTCCATACATCGAGAAACAACTCCTTTTGTTGCCGTATTATTAGTAGTTTATTAGTAGGTAGCAGTTGCCCCCTGGTACTACGCGAGCGAAGCGTTAGCCAGTAAATTATACAATGTAAAGAGCAAAGCGTACCGTGTTAACGATATTATGTTTTTGTAAAAGTCAAACTAAAATAAACTAATTAAGTTATTAGTAATTTACCACGTGTCAGTTATACCGAGTTTACCATCACAATAATGTTCGACCCACCATCACCAATAATGTATAAATAAAATTAATTTCTAATATAATTATCATTGTTATTGTAATTATTACTAATTAAAATACCGAAGACTGTTATTTACGATAATTAATAAATGAATTGATTTTTGATTTGCTGGAATATTTTATTTATTGGAACTTACTTTATGTATAGTTCTCACAATGGATCTCGGCCGTCGTGAAATTAGCCGTTTCGATGCGCAATGGAGCTTTTTCAAACTAAATTGTCTTTGCGCATCACAAACGGCTAACTTCACGGAAGCCTAGATCCGCTGTGCGAACTATAATTGTAATAACATTGGCCGAACGCAAACCATAGAAAATAGAGACATTTTCCCATCAGCGATATAGGTAAGAAAATAAAATAAGTAATACCTATTATGGAATGCAATACGTAGCAAAATACCTACAATGTACTACTATGTATGACGGTAAACGTGAAAGGCGATTTGCCTATCTATAAGCAAGTGACGTAACGTGACTCGACCCGAACCGAGTTAAAGTCCTAACTCGATAGCTTTTTGTTCTATTTTTATTATACTTATATCGACAAAATAGCCTTTCTACACCAGTCCCAGTACACCAGTTTTCATCATGATAAAATATAATGATCTCAAGAGAGTCATAAATATATGTATTGTACGAGCACGTACATTGTCCCACATTATTTGTGCCTTGAGTACACTTTACGCCAGTAATTGGAATCATCAAATCAGTTTGCGATCGGCAATTTATCAAGCCGCGCGTCTCATTATCATTTATTATTAGCAGTTTTATCATATCAATTATATCAGTTAAAATTTATCATAGTATTTTACTGGTAATCATGCCGATCGGTGGATCGTACACATCTTTCGAATTTTTAGTTCTTGAAACGTGAGGAAACTGATATAAGTTTCCTCACGTTTTCTTTCATCGTTTGAGAGCACTGGCATTGCGCACATGAATTTTACAAATAGAAAAAACCAAAGTTTCGAACCCGCGACCTAGGGATCGGAAGTTCATTTCATAAATACAAAAGAATAAAACTATGTAACAGCTATCGATAGCTCTAGGTCTCTGTCGGTTATCAAGTCACGTCACTTGTGTTCGTCACGTGTTTCTTAGATGGGTGAACCCTCTTAAATCAGAGAATTAAAACCATAGCCAGGTCTACTGATTAGCCTCTAGTTCCTGCATCTTCTGGTAAGCCACCTTCAGCTGTTTTAGAAGATCCTTGGCTTGCGTCTTCTCTATCAGGAGATCAGTTCTGCGCTGGTCTCCCATTGACTCCGTGTGGAGAGTCAGTTTGAACGCGTCGCCCGCGCCCTCTGGCGCCGCGGACATTGAGATGTCAGTTAACTTGTTCACTGTAGACAAAACATCAGTAGATATATATTCTTGGTATGAGCCTCACCTAGTTCGATTGGCACCACACTGAAGCTTTATTTAGCTTTTATATTAACCCAGCCGAGTTTGTTGACAGATTCTTCTAGGCGTGTTGAACTGGCGTAAATTCACCTTGCTTTAAGACATTTCAAAATGATCCTTGTGATCAATGACTGAATAAATATATTTTTTTACTTTACTTTTACTTTACTTTACGTAGAGTCGCAGTATAAAAATAAAAATCTCCTCGATGACGATGGACAGCGTTTGCAGGAAGTCTGTAAAATGTCTGTCATCATGGCGCTCTTTATAATTATAAATAACAAACAGCTTACAGATTCATTAATTACCTACTTTACTGCTAAAATAAAATAGTTCTCTGAGAGAGGTCCATGCCCGACGTGGACGTCTATTTGTATAGTTAAATCTTTAGATTATTTTCAACTATTTAGTCAGTAAGACAGAATGTTTTTCGAAGGGGGACCGACAGTGACACTCACTCAAATTTGTGTTTCGCAGGACTAAAGAGACATTTAGCCATAATCATCATCATCATGACGGCCTTCTAATGTTCTGCTGAGTACTCTCAAGCGAGAGTGATTAGGTCTTAATCCAGCACGCGGACCCAGTGCGGATTGGTGGATAATCAGCCATAATCTATGACTATTATCAAAAACAAGAAGAAAAGCTCACCGCCACAACAGTATAACTTACCCCCGAAGCCGTTGGTAGCGAGTCCCTCGACATAAGCCTCTCTGTGGTGGTCGGTCGCGTCAGCCAGCGCTGTGGCGTGCGCGCGCGGCACGCCCAGCACGGCCAGGTCCCGCGCCAGCGCCGCGCCCCCGCACGCGCATGCGCACGCCGCGCGCACCACCCACCGCACCGCCGCGCACGCGCGCGCGCACTCCGCACGAGACGCTGCATCACATGTTAGCTAACTACGAGTATGTATGAGGTATCGATTCTGTAACTATGTATGAGGTAATGGTTGCCGTCCTTTTCTAATGAATTAAAATACAAGAACGCGATAATTTTAGTAAGCTAAGTTTAGAAATGCTACAACAGAATCGACACCAGTGGCCAACTCTGGTGTCAGAGTTGGCCTAAAAATGGCTGGCCGGCCGCCCGAAAACATGACTAAAGACAGATGATTAACTACAGAACAGATATTAGTAATACGTACAGAATGGCCACTCCTGACCTCCCACCGGTTTTACTTACCTCACCCCGCGCGAGTTTGCCGGCCCATTCGCCGGCACTGAAGCTAACATTCGCCGGCACTGAAGCTAAGGGCTAAGGCACGCGTTTCTTTTGATTTTGTGTAAGTATATCCAAGCGCGCGCATGCCAGCGCAAGCGAAAGGTTTGTTAACTCGCTCTTGCTAAATTTGGGTGGGGCCAACCATGACACTCACACATACAACGGCACCGTTTACTTACAAACCAAACCATGAATTTTGTAATTGCGTGATGCGACGCGTTTGCTTCATAGGTAGGTATAGTGTATAGTTCGCACGGCAGATCGGCCGTCGTGAAGTTAGCTGTTTGTGATGTGCAAAATTAATTTAGTTCGAAAAAGCTCTATTGCGCATCGAAACGGCTAACTTCACGACGGTCGAGATCCGCCGTGCGAACTATACATTTTATAGAGTGTCCAAGGTGTGGCTACAACAACTTTGAAAAAGCAGCAGTCGGTCGGCCGCACGGGAGCGCTCAGAGCGCTACAGGGCAAATCACAAAATACTCGTTTGAATGTTAACGTATCGATACCTAAGCTGTAAAGAACCAATTTTATAGTGGCCTAGGTCTTAGTAACACCATAGAGAAATTGGAAAAAAATATAAAACTAACATTATTTTTATGTAGACAAACAAAGTTCTATATGAAAAATGTTTGTTGTGTTGAGTTTCCTAAAACGGGAACACTGGAGGTCCGCCATGACAGCTTTTAGCCAATGATCGTGACGCATCTTGACTTTGACAGTACTTAGTTACCCAGTTGTTCGTTAAACCCGCCATGTTGTTTTGCATTGTGTTGCACTCCTTCACAAAGATAAACTTACATAAGATTGTGAAAGAAGCTAAAATAAATTAAATAAACAGCTTAAAATGGTTTCTTTATTGAATATCTAAATATCTAGACCCCTACAAAGGACCTAGGCCCGGCTCCATACATCGAGAAACAACTCCTTTCTATGGGATTTTTCACAGCGCCCCTTGTGAATAAAATTAACTACAGAAATCCCATATAAATTGACAGCATAGTGCACGAAAAACTCGTATGACAATCGTAAACGTATCGTCCATCTGACAGTTTGTATGGAATTTTGGTAGTTCATTTAACGCATAGAGGCGCTGTTTAAAATCTATTGACAGCTGGACAATAAACGTATTGTTTACGATTTTCAAACAAGTTTTTCGCCATTCGTTTGAGGTAGGTATAACCTGCGCGTTGCTACCCTTAGGCGTAATAGATAACACGACATAAGACTAGACTTACCTAAGCTTGTGTCTTTTAAAAGTTCCATGACTTCATCGTCCTGAAATTAAATAATATACAATGTTTACAAATAAATAGGCTAATATATATTTTTTTTTATACAACTGAAGTGGCAACCAAGCGTACGGCCCACAAGATGGTAAGCGGTTACCGCAGCCTATGGACACTTGCAATACCAGAGGTATCACTCGCGGGTTGCCACCTTGAGGCTAAGATCGAAAGCCTCATGTGCCAGTAATTACAACTGAAACCATACCCTTCACACCGGAACACAGCAATGCGAGCATTACTGCTTTTAATTACTATTGTAACTATTTTAATCAAATGCACATGAATTTATAATAAAATTGTGATCAACTCGTTACTCGTTGAACACTTTTTAATCGCAGTTGAAAGCTATTGCATGGCAAAGGGCTCCCATATTTCCTCCGTTCTTAGCGATCTAAGGCCGCGACAGATCATCAGCTTAAATGGCTAAATCTCGTTTAAACTAAACTAAAGACATTCGGTATATTACAAATATTAGCGGATATTTTTACATAACGCCATCTAGCCCCAAACTAAGCAAAGCTCGTAAGCTCCCCGGCTCGCTGGCAGTAACTTATTTTTTAAAAATTAATTATTTAATTTTTAGATTACATAAAAACCGACTTTAACCGACTTTTGATACGCGACGATGTAGTTAATGACACGTTTTTTATGATTTATTCATAAAGTACTAGTCCGATTTCGATAAAAATTTAAATGGGACCTATCAACAAAAAAAAGTGAAAAGAATTAACAACCTCTTTTTTTGAAGTCGTAAACCGACTTTGTCGTAAAACAAAACATGAGCCCGCTCGATGCTCGGTACCGTAGCGAGAAACTCGCCCTATGAACCACCATTGTCCTGTCTACTGTCGTAGAATAAAAACATTCTAAATACACACTTTCGTTTATTCCGCAATGCTTTCATTCTATTAAATGATCACAAAGAGTAGTGGGCGCGCGCGTTACTTTAATTTCACGTCAAAGAATAATGCTAATGCTACGTAAGTAGGTAATGGGACAGCGGTCGCTAAACACGTTGGAATACAGCCTTTCTAATATCTATTATATAATATATATAACTGTTATACTAGGGAATCTAGGGATACACAGAACAAGTCTGAATAAGTTACAAAAAGTTTTAAAAGCAAATATATAATATATAAATAAAAACGCAGTTGTTTTTAGCTCAAAAGAATGAATAAAACAAGAAAATTTAATACAAGACGCTACGCGTAGCAACATCTATGATTTGTAGCAAGTAACTGCTACGCCGTAGCGAGTAGCTACGCTGCGTCGTAGTGTTTTCGTCAAACGCATGTCTGTCATTATTCATCATCATCATCATCATTCCAATGTTCCCACTGCTGGGACACTGGCCTACTCTCAGGCGAGAGTGATTGGGTCATAATCCACTACGCGGACCCAATGCGGATTGGTGGATGGCACATGTCTTTCGAATTTTTAGTTCTTGGACATGCCGGTTTCCTTACGATGTTTTCCTTCACCGTATGAGAGCATTGGCATTGCGCACATACATTTTTCGAACAGAAAAATCCATTGGTGCACGACCGGGTTTGAACCCACGACCTTAGGATCGGAAGGCGGGTTACTACCACTAGACCGCCGGTGCTCTACATTGTTACTACAGAACCATAAGTATGGCATTACCACTGTTTCGACCATGCATGACTTCTACACACATGCTACGCTGTAGTATAATTTACATGATTGCTGCGCGTAGCAGTGCATTTAAATCTTACCTAAATTATTTGGATGTTTGAGTTTGTGGGTATATCACTGACGGGACCAAACGGCTGCACTGTATGAAATTTAGCATAGGCATAGAAGATAGTTTGGAATAGAACATAGGCTACTTTTTATTCCGGAAAAAATCGGTTCTCCTAGGATCGTTCGTTCGTTCGTTCGTATGAGTCAGTGGCCAACTCTGGTGACAGAGTTTCTACGCCCGAAGGCCTCTGTCATGGCCTAACAACTTTGAAAAAGCCGAGACCGTCTGCTTAACGTGCCCTCCGAAGCACGGATAAATAACAGTTTAATAGCTGGTAACACTGCGATGCTAGTTGTAGATAGAGCGAAGCACATCTAAAATTTCAATTCAATCTTCAGCGCCATACCATTGTTACTGCAAGGCAACGATATATAATTCAACGTTCAAGACTATTCAGTTTAGGATGTATTCGACCAACTTCTGGAATAACTATTCCACGGAATAAAAAATATCAAATATAATAGAATAGAATAGAAAAATATTTATTTAACGCCACACAATAACCATAAAAATTAAATATAACAAAACAAATTATAACTAAACTATTGTGACGAAAAAAAGCCACTCAGCATGTGCTGCAGACATAATGTGGTCTGTAGCGCTGGTTTTCAGTGTAGCCTACGAGTAGTAGTAGCAGTTAGCTGCGACACGAGTCTCTCACAAATACAAGTAAACTGTCAGTTACTCGCGAATAACTACAGTTTATGCGGAGAATAGTGCTTGTTCTAGTTCGGTCGAATCCACCCTTAGTAAAATATTACATGAATAGGATATGATATAAAATTGAATTTTCTGGGTCCCAAGTCGACGACGTGACAACTTAGCATATTTCTCGACTTTGGTGGCGCGGTGGGCAAAGTGTTGTAAGCGAGATGTTGCGGGTTCGATTCCCGCTGCTTTTGGCTTTTGCAGTACCGGGTTTCAGAGTATATGTATTCGTATTATAAGAACGTATTTATAAAAATTAATATTCTATCAGTTATCTAGTTCCCAGTTAATACAAATTTTATAATTATTTGATTTTTAAAGATGATGAGATTTAATTTCCAATAATTAGCGTTGGATTTAAGCTGTTCTAATTAGCAAACAAATAATAACAATTAATTACAATTAGGTAACATTTACAAATAAAAATATTTATTTAGTGACCGTTACCAATTCCCATTGTACAAGCTTTGCTTAGTTAGGGCACAGAACACATTGTTTAAGCTAGAAGGCAGTATGTAAAATGGCCACCAATATTTATCTTAATGTTTAGTACTTACGTTGTTGCCAGCGCTCTCATACAGTGAAGGAAAACATCGTGAGGAAACCGGCATGTCCAAGAACTAAAAATTCGAATGACATGTGCCATCCACCAATCCGCATTGGGTCCGCGTGGTGGATGAAGACTATCACTCGCTCGAGAGTAGGCCAGCGTCCCAGCAGTGGGAACATTAGATTGCTGTTATGATGAGTACTTACGTTGTTGTCTAGTACCTGCTGTAGCAGGGCACGGAACAAGTGTGCCGGCAGGCTGCCCAGCGCGTGCAGAGCCGCCAGCGCCCACAGCGGGCAGTCGCCGTCCGCGCAGAACTTGAACTTCTGCAAGTCACCACGTCACACGTCTAATTCTAATTCTAAATGGGGGTATAAGATCTGCACTGACGTCCCGCATTGGGGTGTATTGTGCATTGTCCCCCTGCTAACCTGACCCTAGCCAGTCCAACTCCTTGAATACTTGACTTTGGCGCTGGAACCAAAGTAGTTTTGGCTCCAGCGCTCGACGGAGCAACACGTCTGCCGGAGAACAAGTCGATGGTCCTGATGATGTCCCGTGAAGGGATGAAATACGAGTAGATATTTTTCTTTTGAGGTTAACTGTACCTCTTTGGTTAAAAGGTTAGGCGGAATAGTACTCGAGATTTTTCGTCTGTTTTTATCTTGAAATGGATTTCCGCAAAGTAACGCCTGAATCTATCAATTATCTTGTCATCAGCATTCCCAGTGTCCCAGCAGTTTGAACATTAGAAGGTTCATGATGATGAATGAATGAATGAATGAACGAATGAATGAAAAATACTTTATTGTACACCATAACAGTAATATAAAAATAAAAACAAAATCATACCATGATGATATTTGTGACTTATAAATTATAGGCATGCATGACATAATATAAGTTTTTAAAATAATTTGACATGCCCTTTATATGAATATTATTAGTATTTTTGTATTATTCACTAAGGACTACCACCATACCTATTTCTGCCGCCAAGCAGTAATGCTCGCATTGCTGTGTTCCGGTTTGGAGGGTATAGTTTTCGGTGTAATTACAGGCAAATGAGACATTCCATCTAACGTCTCAGGGTGGTAACACGCAAGTGATATCTATGATGTTGCAAGCGTGCATAGGCTACGGTAACCACTTATCAAGTGGGCCGTAAAGTCAACCCTTGACCTTCCAGAGACACTTACCATCACAACGGAGTCACCGATCTGCAAACAAACGCATAAAATTAGATAACATGTAGCATTAGCATGGAAATGACTTACGTCGTTGTGATATGGTCCATGCCATGTTATATTGCTGTACAACCTACCTTATTGTGTCACACTAGACTTTTATATGCGAAAACATATTATTGGTGTTTAGTTATTTAAGTTGTTTAATATTTAGTTATTTATACTGTTTGTTTTCCGAACAAAATAACATAAAATATAAAAATAAAAATTTATACGTATTTGTACAATCATTGTCACAAAATTTAAATGTAATAGGTATGTTTTCTATTTTTGCCGCAATGCAGTAATGCTCGCATTGCTGTGTTCCGGTGTGAAGGGTATGGTTTCCGGTGAAATTACTGGCACATAAGGCTTTCGATCTATGCCTCAAGGTGGCAACCCGCGAGTGATACCTCTGGTATTGCAAGCGTCCATAGGCTGCGGTAACCGCTTACAAATGTTTATAGATCTACCAATACATTTTTGACCTAACCAGATAATAATATGATTGTTGGGTGTTTATTTATTATTGCAATGTAAAGAAGCTGGTATTGCTGTCGATTCTACTGCATCGGCAGTCGACTAGCTTATTATATTCGCCTAGGCATCCATTGTCGAAGGATTACCTCTCTTGGCCGCACGTTGTATAGAAATATTCGCAATAATGCAAGACTTATTGTTGTTTTTGTTGGAACCTTACGCAGTATACCATACTTATTTCTGCTGCTAAGCAGTAATGCTCGCATTGCTGTGTTCCGGTTCGAAGGGTATGGTTTCTGGTAAAATTACAGGCACATGAGACTTTTGATCTACGTCTCAGGGTGGCAACCCGTGAGTGATACCTCTGGTATTGCAAGCGTCCATAGGCTGCGGTAACCGCTTACCATCTTGTGGGCCGTACGCTTGGTTGCCACTTTAGTTGTATAAAAAAAAAAAAAATCTATAGATAGCTCAACTGATCCAAACTAGATTTTCGTGATCGCTCTCAGGGTATGCCTCAGGGTATCAGGGACATTTTTTTACGCTTACCCTGATGGAAAGTTAGATGGAAAATCTCATGTGTCTGTAATTTCACCGGAAACCATACTCTTCGAACCGGAACATGGCAATGCGAGCATTACTGCTTGGGTGCAGAAATAAATTTATTCGGTTTCCTAGTTCCTAGCAAGAGCTAACTTTTTGGAAATTTGTCGTGCGTCCTCCCCCGTTATCACGAAAACCGAAAAGAATAAACCCTTCATGTTACCATGTATTTATTCAGTGACGCAACATCCAAAAAGGTTAAAACTATCAGTAGATAGGCACTATCCAGTTGACGACATCAAACACCTGATCTGAGAGGCTGATTGAATGAAAACAAATGGTCCTAATAAAAGATTCGGGTGCCGCGTAGGTACTTCTTGATAGATTAACGAAAACATACAATTATAGCATCGATTTTACAAAGAGAAACCTCTTTGTAATTTCTGTATCGGAACGCTTTTTAAACCACTTATAATGGCCACCTGATGAGTGATTACCGTAGCCTGGGAGACAATTCTCCACCAATGCCCATTGGGTCCGCGTGGTGGATTAAGACCCAATTACTCGCGCTCGAGAGTAGGCCAGTGTCCCAGCAGTCGGAACATTATAAGGCTGTTATGCAATGATGAAGGTGTTCCGTAATTAGGGTAAAAAAAACTTGGTTACTAAATTATAACGTAAATATATTTTTTTATACAACTGAAGTGGCAACCAAGCGTACGGCTCAAAAGATGGTAAGCGGTTACCGCCGCCTATAGACGCTTGCAATACCAGAGGTATCACTCGCGGGTTGCCACCTTGAGGCTAAGATCATGTGCCAGTAATTTCACCGGAAACCATACCCTTCACACCGGAACACAGCAATGCGAGCATTACTGCTTGGCGGCAGAAATAGGTATGGTGGTAGTCCTTCCCCGGACGAGCTCTATCACAGAGAACTCTACTACTCTTGTTTGTATGGTTCTGTTTCAATCGCGTTTGTACCTAATGCCAATTTAGATGAAACTTGAAATATTAATCGTAACATAAACATTTTCATGTAAAATGTTGCCAAGACGAGAAAATGGCCACCTTTGTGGCTTGGCCCAATCTTGGGATGAAGTTAGGTACATCGTTCGATGTTTAGAATAATATTATATAAAATTATACAGATTATCTACTTTGCATGTACGCAAAGGTAAGGAAGTGAAGTGAATGAACGAAACCAATTTTATATTCAATCATAAAAAGTGCTAAATCTTCTTAGAAAGATAGAAAGAAAGAAAGAAAGAAAAAACTTTTATTTGTGACAGTAGATAGGATGAAACAAAAGGTTTAAAACTAAATAGTAGAAACACAACACAAACAAAATAATATAGTTAGGTATCTAACTAAATAAAAAAACATGAAGTACAAATAACAAAAAAAAAAAAATATATTAACCAAAACCGCAAAACTAAACGAATGTGTGTGTCAAAGCACCCTATCCACACCACGTCACAAATTGGCGTCCAACTCAGCATTTGTTGTGTCTTGGCAACACAACGCTGATCTTCCGTTGGAACCAAGCAATGAATCACAGATGTCAGATTTACACATTACCGCGTAAATTTACATATACGTTCTTCTTCTTCTTCGTTTAATTTGTGGCGTTTGTGGCCGGGTTTGCCAATGCTAAATCTTTTTTGTTATTATCAAGTTGACAACATAACATTCTAGCGTCATCTAAATGTGACTGTTGGATCACAGCTTAGCTATACAATGGCCAGTTCAGTTTAACAATATACTATACTAGCGGCTCGTTCCGGCTTCGCACGGGTGGACATGAAATAGCATATGTTACTCAGGAATAATGTAGCATTCCAATGGTGTAAAAATTTTCGATATCGGACCAGTAGTTTTCAGTTTATATGTAACAAACAAACACAATACACTGTTCCGAAACATACAAACCCTTCCTCTTTATAATTTTAGTATAGATAACTAGCTTTTGCCCGCGGCTTCGCTACCGTTATCTAGAGCCTAAGCAAGGAAAGAGTGCCCTCGGTTTTTGGAAGCTCATTTCATTCTCATCATTTTCCACCCTCAAATTAGTAAAATTCGGGTAGTAACATATTTATTTTAGTACTTACTTATCTAGTGAGTTTGGAATATTATTTTCATTTACTTTTGTTTTCTTTTCTTACAAAGATAACATCAAGTTCTAGAGAAACCATTTAAGGTCTATATATATATATACTAGCGGTATTACCGCTGTGTGGAGAATTTCGTCAAAACCAAAAGCGAAACGTTATTGCGTTGTTAACAGTTGTGGTATATCGCATGTATTTGAAGGATCCTAAAAGAAAAACATTTCAAAGATCACTTGTGCGTGATTTACAGTAGGAGCGCGTGTTTTGCAGAAAGAGAATTGAAGAGTTATCTGATCAGTCTAAGCGCCATAGTCTTTTCCTGCAACTTCCCTCGCGTTAACACGCATAAAATGCTTTTTTAAGCACTTAGTTTACATTTATAATACAGCTCCCAACCGTGCTCATGATTGAGTAATGAACATCCAAACTTTCGCACAATAATAATTTATTTAATATTTAACTTAATACAAGCAGTCCGTCCCAGCTTCGTGCGGGTGTAATGAAACCGTACCCGTGCGAAGCCGGGGCGGATCACTAATAATAAATATAGCCTATGTTACTCAGGGATAACGTAGCATTCTAATTGTGAAAGATTTTTTAAAATCGGACCAATATTTTTGTGTTTATTCGTAACAAACAAAAATACAAAAATACAAACATAAATAATAGAAAACTTTCTTCTTGATAATATTAAGTATATTACTTAATATACTTAATATATTAAATATATTATTAATTAATTTATTGTTATAACAAAATTAAAGTTATTATTTAAACTAGTTGAACCTTTGTCTCGGTGGCAGGAAAGTGGATTAATGACTGCAATGTTGGCTGTTTGTTTATTTATTTATTTAAAAAAAAACGCTCTAAAAGTGGCTATCATGCAGGACTAACTACTAGTATTAGAGATATAACATAGTTAATGTCTCACGTAAATTAGTAGAATTTACTTAGCATACCAAATAACTAGTGTGTAAATATATTAAAAAAAAAACTTTTGGTGCTGCCAAGCTTAATAAGTATTTGCTAAAAGATTAGAAGTTGTACTGGTAGGCAGATATTTATATTTTGTAAAAATAATGCTTGAAATTATCATTATCAGTCATAGTCTTACGAAGTCATTGAAATTCAAACAAATGAGTGCTCATGCTTAGAGGAAAGTGGGTAACGGTGGATCACGAGGTAGGTACAGTAAATAAACTGTCATTATGTTTTTGTGTTGCGCGCACACACGCGTAAATACGTAAAATGCACATTATTGATGATGTGTGTGACAGTGGCCGCTCGCCTTGACACGCGGAGCATGCGTTGCTTGCCGCGGTGCGACTACAACGATAATAATAATATAATTTCACAGACTTTTCTGTTTTTAATTATATCAGCTAACAATTTTTATAATAATCACACGAGAAACAGAAAGCACTGCCAAAATATTCTTGTTAATATGGTTTTTAAGACTCTTCAATTATTAAAAAGGAAATAAATGTTAAGAGATTACTTGGCACAAATTTAAGTGATTATTCTTTCAGTTTTATATAATTGTACTAAAAACTCCAACTAATAGGTGTCGCTGTTTTCATTATTAAAACAGCTTACAAATTATTAAGCTGTGGACAGTATGATTGAGACTATAATAATTTGTTGATGATTATTTCATAAATATTTTATTTTATTTTATGAAACAACGAAGTGCGTAATAAATATTCTACTCTACCATGACTTATACGGTTCATTTATATATTTACAAAAACGATACCATCTTGAGGCACAGAAGATAATTTTCTATTTACAAGTGCGAGTATGACCTCGCATATTAATGATAAAAATGCTTATACTTCTATAGAAAACCAAACTACTGATGAATAAACTTCATAAATTTACTTTATAGAAATTTAAAATGATTAATATAATGAATTTAGTTTGTATTTATTTCAGCGCAAATATTTCTATAATAAAGTTATTGTGTTATAATTAAAAAAAAATCACTTTGTTTGGACCTTCTTTAAACACGTCTATCCATCGAATATATTATGCTGTTAACATATTTTTAACTGATCAAATTAAAATTATTTTTGCTTTCAATGACATAACGGGCTTTACCTGCCAATCAATCAACTTTATAATTTAGCATCTTAAATCTTAAGCTATTTTACTGTAATTGATAGATTCAGGCGTTACTTTGCGGAAATCCATTACAAGATAAAAAACAGACGAAAAATCTCTAGTACTAATCCGCTTAACAATAATATTAATAATTATTTGTTAAGCGGAATAGTAGGTACTAGAGATTTTTCGTCTGTTTTTTTATCTATTTTACTGTGTAAATTACTTTGTAATTCTAAATGAAAATAAATAATTATAATGAATGAGGAAACAAAATGATCCACTGTTACCCATTCTCCCCTATACATCATAGTTCTTATAAATGATGTAGATCTCAAAAATTCTAAAAGTAATAACTGAATTGGATCGTCTAAGCGAACTTCTTTTGAAACAATTATCACTTTATTCTTACTCCCCTTGTCTTTTTAGGACCCCAAGATCTAGCACAGTTATAATTTGGATATGTATCCGCTAGTGCCGTAATTACTAAGGATGCCAGTTATAATGTCTAATGTCCTTATTCATAATCTTTCTTTAAGCCTCTGTTAGCTAATTTGTCCTTCAAATCTATCATCGTCTTTGTTTTTTGTCTTAAGAATATGGGATATTTAAGAAGTAAAGTTTCGAGAATGGCCTTGTCTAATTCATTTTGTATTTTTGTTCAATTTCAATTTTATAAGGCAAGGAAATGCCTTGTTAAATTGATATTATATACAATATTGTATGGTGTAAATCATTTCTGTTCTGTGGTGTAAAAGTTAAGAGTAGTAGAGTTTTTTGTGATAGAGCTCGTCCGGAAAAGGACTACCACCATACCTATTTCTGCCGCCAAGCAGTAATGCTCGCATTGCTGTGTTCCGGTGTGAAGGGTATGGTTTCCGGTGAAATTACTGGCACGCGAGGCTTTTGATCTTAGCCTCAAGGTGGCAACCCGCGAGGGATACCTCTGGTATTGCAAGCGTCCATAGGCTGCGGTAACCGCTTACTATCTTGTGGGCCGTACGCTTGGTTACCACTTCAGTTGTATTAAAAAAAAATGGGCCCTATGAATGACCATGATAACAATACTTAGCAAGCCACTAAAATTATAGTTTTTATGAATAAGGGCATAAAGCTTTTTTAAGTTCTGCGTCGCATAGCACTGCGCTCATCACCGCGAGACGATATTCGCCTAATTATTTATTTTTTCATTCACATGCTACAGTGCCCTTCAAAGCTAAACACAGTATAGTTTTACGCTCAGAATAATAATAATTTTACGTAATGACAGGAGAGATTCATGCAAAGAACAAACTGACGAGGATCTTCAGCCTGATGAGCAGAATAGTTCTTGCTGATTAGTGGTAATGAGGCCTTTTCGTCTCAAACTATTAAAAAAAAAGCTGTCTATTTAGATGGCGGTAGCTCAACTGGCGAGCCCAAGAGAATGTAAGCACTACGTTTGGCGAGCTATGGTGAATGTGTAGGGAATTCAACATTGGTTGCTCCTGCTGTCACTGTCCGTCATATCACTCTGGCTGGTGTCAAAGTTATAGTACGTACTACGTAAGTACATGAATTTTGGTCGTACTGGAGTTAAATTATTTTGCCTCAAGCAGGACATAAACCCACAACCTTCCGCTTGACACGAGACGAAACAAAAACGAAGTTACCAACTTTTTTCTTGTTTTGATAACCTTTCCCAGTATGGCAGTAGGGCAGCCATCTGTCAAAGCAATCGGAACTACTTTTTTTTTAAAATCTCGAATCGAAAACCCCTAATTGTGGTGATAAATTATACTTTTGATGCTAACTGTACATACGATCATTTTGACATGCGGGACGAAAACTCGGGACGAATACAGCATAAATCGAACAAACTAAGCGCATATCTGGCTTGCTTGCAGTTTGACAGTTTGACAGAAACACGCCAGCTATTCCCAGAATGTAAAAAGTCAACACCATTGTTAACTTTCCAGTAATCTTACAGAAATGTTGACAAACACGGAATCAATAGGACAAATGAAAGGTTATGAAAAATTAGCACGAGCTGTGGGCACACCGTATTCGAAATGGTACATACCACCATAACGCCATAGGGTCTAAAAAACACAATTTATTATAGATGTGTGGAACCTGATACAATACAATACATGCATAGATATTTTTGATTATACATGGAAAATATGGAACACCCGGAATAAGCCATTGCCAAGAGTAGTAGAGTTCTTTGTGATAGAGCTCGTCCGGGGAAGGACTACCACCATACCTATTTCTGCCGCCAAGCAGTAATGCATATGGTTTCCGGCGAAATTACAGGCACATGAGAGTTTCCATCTAACGTCTCAGGGTGGTAACACGCTAGTGATATCTATGATGTTGCATGCGTACATAGGCTACGGTAACCGCTGACCATCAAGTGAGCCGTACGCTTGGTTGCCACTTTAGTGGTATAAAAAAAAATGTCCTAACAGCTGAAATAACAGGCTGGTCGAAATGGTAATGTCGTTTGCAACCTGGCAACAATGTAATAATAACTTTAATCTCCGCAAGATTACAGCTAATTACTAAGCAAATACCAAATTTCTATAATCCTTTCGTAAATACAGGTACATGAAACTTTTGATCTACATCTCAGGGGGAAAATCCGCGAGTAATACCGGATGTGCCTGTAATTTCACCGGCAATCATACCCTTCGAACCGGAACACAGCACTTGCAGTACTGCTTGGCGGCAGAAATAGTTAAGCAGTATCTACATCGACTAGCTCATCTTATGGACTAGTCCTCTACTTAAATGGCTGATAAATAAATCTTAAAATAGTTATACATCCTTTATTCATTAAACTGTCATTTTAACGGCTTGATAAATTGTCTTTTTTCTTATTCTTATATCAATTAATAAAGATATGATAAAGGAAATTAGCACACGTTTTTGGTATCATTATGAATACAATCATCATCATCATAACTGCCAATAGACGTCCATTGGACACAGGCCTCCCACAGTGATATAACGACAGACGACTTCCTGCGACCCATCATCGATCCATCGAGCATCCTACAATCAAGTATACAGTAAGTTACTATAACAAGTTAGTTAGGTTTTATTATAGTTTTCAAAGATGCTACCTAGATAAAAAGGAAAATGTCAGGATATTCCTGGTAATGAGCCCCTATTCCTGTCGCCCAAGGTGCCTTCAGGACATAATGCAACAAGTAACGAGTAGGTACAAAACAAGTGCGAGATGCCCCTGCAATTCAACAGTTGGCCTTTTGTAGCGACAGCAAATAAAGACTATCTAATACTTTTTTGTTGATGTCACATTTTTTAATAAATACACTCGAAAAATATATCGGCCATTATTTATTATTTATAAAAAAATATCAAGTACAGGGTCATTCATTATCAACCTGACAAACTTAAGGGATAGGTTCCACACATAAAAAAAAAAATGTACGCACGCAAACACTTAAAAACTTTAAGCTTTGGGTGGCACTGCATCTGTAATAGTCAGGCGTGATTCTTAAAACCATACCTAATTATTGAGTTACTACCACGCTCAGCTAACTATGCTATTTTAATTATGTATACTGAATACTGAGTATTCTGGTCTGATGTATGTAGTACAATAAATTATAAATATATCAGTCCTAAAAACCGCAAAAATCAATGAAATACTCGACTTTAACTGATTCGGGGAAAGGAATTTGGGATCAGACAAACCTTGGTGGTAAAAGGTAGAAAGGAATAAAAGGTATTACTCACGCCTCATTTTGGATGAGACCAAAGATTTGCGCTTCATAAAGTTTAAATCGATAGATATTACGAGGCACCCTGTCTCAATACGAATGTACGAAATGTCAAATACCTTGTTCGATACTGGGCTATTACACGTCAACGCAATTTCAATCGATCGAATTCACAATTCAAAATCGGTATTGGAATAGACATTTCGTACTCTTGAGTGCAAACCTAGCGACAAATTATTCTCAATGATGGGAATATTGAGTGAACTACACTATTAAATGAAATGAAATTTGAAATGAAATGAAATTTGAAATGAAATGAAATTTGAAATGAAATGAAATTTGAAATGAAATGAAATTTGAAATGAAATGAAATGATGATTGGAATAGAATTGTCTTATTCGTTAAAAATTACAAACACAGCAGTAAATTAGAATAGGATTGAAATCGGGATTGGATCGGTGTTGTCATTGGATTCAAGACTAGGTAAAGCATTCAAGATTTTGAGGCAATCATAATTTTATTTTTGTTAAGATAATTATAGATAATTTTATTGGTGTTTTATATTGACATGTAATTAATATATAAAGTGTAATATTGTATTTTTGACATATCCATATGACATATCCAAGTTGTAATTTGTCAAAGGATGAAAATAAATGAAATGAAATGAAAATCCAGTATTTTGTCGGCGGTCTAGTTAGGACATTTACCGACCCAAACAAAAAACGGTTGATAAATCCTGCCCGTCTTTAAGTGTTGGAATCTACGAACAAATTGGATGAAATATTGTGTTAGAAAAAAAGAAGGTGAAAATAAAATGTGTTTGTCAAATAAACCGAATTTCATTTCATTTCATTTAAAAAGAAATCTGGGTGTTTCTATCTATTACAAGTACTATGGATCGTATCAGTTACGGGATTATTGATTAAGGGTTACTTCTTCCAAAAATGGGCAAAAAGACTAAGATTTAGATGGTTCTTTTTTATTTGATTCAAGATATTTATTTGCATAAATAAGTGTTACAAGAGGTCTTAAAAGTAATATGGCACTTAGAACTTATTTGCCCTTTTCTTTAAAAGGTAAGTCTCATACAAATTTGTCGAAGATCTGATGAGGATCATCAGATCAGATCATGAGCAGAATAGTATGCAAAAAGCAGTAAATTACCATCTTTTAAAAAGTTTGAGCGAGGCCTTCTATTCGGAAAACTACTATGTTTATTAGAATACTATTTATTTCATAAAATATGTACCGAGCACTTAATGTATTAGCAATACAACTGAGCGCTCCCGTGCTTCGGAGGGCACGTTAAACAGTCGGTCCCAGCTTTTTTCAAAGTTGTTAGGCCATAACAGAGGCCTTCGGGCGGCCTAGAAACTCTGTCACCAGAGTTGACCACTTACTCATACGAACTTACTTACTTACTGTATTTATCAAAACGGCTGTTTTGCTAACGCTACGCGGTACACCATCGACTCCGCCCGGTATAAAAGCCGAGAACGCGCACCTTCGGGCACATAACCACTTGCTCTCTGAAACGGTGACCATCACCCAACACATGTGGTCCAAAACCAGTGAATTGTGTTTCAGTTTTGACATGCAGTGATTGTTTTGTTCGGGTAAGTCTAATTATAGTTTTTTTATCAAAAAAAAACTTTTTTTTAATTTTTTTTAGTGGTTAGAGACGTTGACCACCACCTCACCTGACGGTAAGTGATGGTGTGGTCGATGATGGAGCACGCTTGCCAAGAAAGAACCTGTTCTTTCTAGCCATCAAGACTCCTAAATTTGTTGTCCTAAAATTGTTGGGCGAGCTTGGCCCAGCAGTGGGGCACGACTGAAAAAAAAATAAAAAATCAAGCGACCCGCCCTGTCTTAGCACGGGTGCCATGAAAACAATATTAAACTATCCTTTTGCCTACTAATATTATAAATGCAAAAGACTTTGTGTGTGTTTGTCACCACGTATCTCTGTGACTACTTTACCGATTTGAATCTAAGGAAATTATTATTGCTATTATTATCATTATTTTAATATTTATGTATTAATTGGTTATTTGTTTTTGGGGCCGCCAATCTGCGGATAAATTATATTTAAAAAAAATTGATAGATGTATAAACTTTAAGCAGTGTTTAAATTAATATTTAAATTATTGGGAAATAAGAGGCTAATAATAATGAAAGGAATGTAGCTGGAATAACACAAGCAAATTTTTATCCAGAAAAAATATTCTGTTTCTGTCTGTGGGATAGCATAAAAACTGCAAAAACGCAGATGAAACCGCGCGGGTCAGCTAGTACGTACAAGTATAAACTATCCTCTTGAATCACTCTATCTATTGATAAAAACAGCATCATAATCAGTTTTTTGTTAAAAATAGCTTTGTTTAGTTATTTAATTTTCGGACGAGCTTCTGTTTAGCTTCTGATATTTTCAAAGATTCAACTAGGTAGATAATTAAAGTCTTGGAGATTATAACCGCGTTCAAATTAATTTGTTTTTACGTAAATAATTATCATCATCATATCTAATTGTCACTAAAGATGGGAATATTTACCGTCATATTGGGTACATCTATACCTAGATAGACCTAGGTACAGACCTAAGTATATCTGGTTCAATGGCACATGCTTATGTATGCAAGAAGGTATTATGAAAAGCACTGGTGGTCTAATGGTGACCCCGCCTTCTGATCATAACCTTATGATCAGAAGGCGGGGTCACTACCGTACTAGGTTCGAATCCGGTCGTGCACCAATGGATTTTTCTATTCTAAAAATATGTGCGCAATGCCAGTGCTCTAATACAGTAAAGGAAAACATCGTGAGGAAACCAGCATGTCCAACAACTAAAAATTCGAAAGACATGTGCCATCCACCAATCTGCATTGGGTCCCAATTAGTCTTTTTTTTTTTTTTTAATACTACTAAAGTGGTAACCAAGCGTACGGCCCACTTGATGGTCAGCGGTTACCGTAGCCTATGTACGCATGCAACATCATAGATATCACTTGCGTGTTACCACCCTGAGAGGTTAGATGGTAAGTCTCATGTGCCTGTAATTTCACCGGAAACCATACCCTTCGAACCTCGCGTGAGAGTGGGCCGGTGTCCCAGCAGTGTGGACATTAGAAGGCTGTCATGATGAGGTATGCAAAAAAAATAAAAAATGCCTTCGGTGGTAATTTAGTAAGTATAGCCCTTACTACGTTTGGGGGCTTATAAAGTTGCTAAATAACATCACATGATTAATGGACGACCCATAAGAAACTATAAATTTCGCTGTATTAATAACTATTGATATACTAAATAAAATTAAGTGATCCGCTCGCTAGCTCCCTGGTGTAAACTGAAAATACTCAGAAATTGAAATACCTACATCAACCCCGTTTATTTATTCAACTCTTCCTATAATGTCACTCTCGCTCGAGACTACGCCGTTGTCCCAGCAGTGGGAATATAAGGAACAACATCGGCTGGGTTCCTTTCGCTTTTTAGGCATGAACTTGCTATTATTATAGAATAAGAGCACATTCGTCCCAAGCTTTTTTGTCATCAAAATAATCGGTTATAATAAGCTTTTTGATATAGTTTTTGTTAACGGTCGAGAGTAGGTAGGCCTAGTTCCAATGATGATTCCGACATGTAAACATAACAATTTCTGCCGCCAAGCAGTAATGCTCGCATTGCTGTGTTCCGGTGTGAAGGGTATGGTTTCCGGTGAAATTACTGGCACATGAGGCTTTCGATCTTAGCCTCAAGGTGGCAACCCGCGAGGGATACCTCTGGTATTGCAAGCGTCCATAGGCTGCGGTAACCGCTTCCCATCTTGTGGGCCGTACGCTTGGTTGCCACTTCAGTTGTATAAAAAAAAAACTATTAGGTACCTTGGTACCTACTTATAATAATAATAATATAATTTATTTATTTAGACAACTTAACAGATTAGGATTAAGTATATATACAGAGAAATTGGCAGTATTAATCTAGACTAGAAGGCTAACCTTGGATCTTTGCATAGTTATTGAGAATGTCTCTATAAATTTTCATCATCTAACTATTCTTCTTCATGTAGCAGACACCGATATGAAACTTACAGCAGTCTTTAAAGTGCTTTATAAAAATCCAAATATTGTAAATACAAAAAGGAGTTGTTTCTCGATGTATGGAGCCGGGCCTAGGTCCTTTGTAGGGGTCTAGATATTTAGATATTCAATAAAGAAACCATTTTAAGCTGTTTATTTAATTTATTTTAGCTTCTTTCACAATCTTATTGTAAGTTTATCTTTGTGAAGGAGTGCAACACAATGCAAAACAACATGGCGGGTTTAACGATAACGGGGTTATTAGGTACTGTCAAAGTCAAGATGCGTCACGATCATTGGCTAATAGCTGTCATGGCGGACCTCCAGTGTTCCCGTTTTAGGAAACTCAACACAACAAACATTTTTCATAAAGAACTTTGTTTGTCTACATAAAAATAAAATAGTATTATAATGTTAGTTTCATATTTTTTTCCAATTTCTCTATGGTGTTACTAAGACCTAGGCCACTATGAAATTGGTTCTTTGGATATTTTTATGTTGACCATGTAATGGCTTAGCTGATTTGTTACTAGTTTTGGAATTGTTAAAGCATGTAAAAGTACTTAGGCTACTTTTTATTTAATCACGGGTCCACGTTACATTACTAATATTTTGTAACCACGCCAAGCTACGAAATCGGATAATAAATAAAAATCAATAAGCTTCCTAATAATAGGATTTTCTTTTAAACGCTCATTGTTTAATCTATGACACGATAAACGCTGGAAAATAAAGGTTCTCGAATGGCGACCGCGAACTATATATGTATTGTATCTATATATGTATTGTATTGTATTAAATATATATCAGTCATCTAGTACCCATAATACAGCTCTGTTTAACAGCAGCTTACCTTGGGCTCGATGATGCTGTGTGGATTGTCCAAAAAAAAAAAAAAAAAAATAGAAAAAGAAGTATGATGATTATGGCCCCTACTCGATGGACCGATGACACAGGAAGTCGGTGGATGGTGAAGGCTAAAGATCGGTCTTCATGTACACTTTGGGGAGGCCGTCGTCGTCGACGTCTATTGGCCAATATAATGCTGATGAGACTGAAAAAGCATTTAGGCCTAAGCCTTTTAGGTAGGTCAATTGACTTGTATTACTTACTTGACTAGGAGAGCACCGGTGGTGGTCTAGTGGTAGTGACCGCAATCCGCACTGGGTCCGCGTGGTGGACCTAATTACTCTCGCCCGAGAGTAGGCCTGTGTCCCGACAGTGGGAACATTAGAAGGCTGTCATGATGACTTACTTGACTTACATTGTCTGAGCGCATGTTAACTATGCCAAAGGATTAATAAATTAATTGAATTGTATTGATAGAATAGAGGTCTTTAGAGATCAATGCTGAGTGATATGAATAATTTGGATGAGTATGGATATGACTAACAGAAGGCACATAATAAATGAAGGGCTTGAACAAAGTTGGACTTGAATTATACTTACAATTGATACCGTAATTTTAGCGGCTCGCTAAGATATAGCGGCTCGCTAAGAGTACGTATCAAGTCAAGTCCCATGTGCGACATTTTATTTTGATAGCTGTTCTATAAAATTTGCTGTTCATACATACTATAATGTACATGCACATTAAGCTGTCGGTCCTGGCTTTTTCAAAGTTGTAAGGCCATGACAAAGGCCTTCGGGCGGCCTAGAACTCTGTCACTAGAGTTGGCCACTGACTCATACGAACTTAGATACTTTATTGTATATATCTTTAAGTCGAACCTATGGTAGTCTCGAATCCGACTTTTAATTTTAGAAAAACTATGTGCACCATTAAGTCACTCTCAATAAATGTGTTTCAATCGTGGGAATTTCCCAAATCTTCTATATAAAAATAAATTGCTGTGCGTTAGTCTCGCTAAGACTCGACAAAGGCTAGACCGATTTGGCTAATTTTGGTCTTAAAATGTTTGTAAATGTTTAGGGAAGGTTTAAACGGTAAGAAAATATACAGGGTGTAAAAATATGCTTAAAAAAAATAACGCGAGTAAAACCGCGCCGGGTCTAATCGTGTATAATAAAGGGTACCTATTTAAGGTCGAGGAGGCAACAGTGGCTCGGATTTTTTCAAATGGCTAAAAATTCTGAAAATGATTATTGGATTTATCTGAAACATGCATAGATCGTTAGTTAGGTATTCTAGTTTAATACTACATTATTATAATTATGCTAAATATTACTAAAATAAAATGAGAGGGCAAAAACTAAACATCGAGAATTGAGCCCCCTGTAGTACACAGTGACTCTAGTATTACACTAACTATATTTATTCAACTAAGAGATGCATTAAAAACGCGTTTTTATCTTACAATTTTACTAAAAGAAAAATTAAAATAATTGAGCAATGGTTCAGTCTTGTCAACTCTAGTTAGAACATTAAGCAATGGTAAGAAAGATGAAACTAATCGGAAAAGTATATTATTTACTTAGAGTTACTGTGTACTTCTTAAAATTGAGCCACTGTGTACGACTATGCCATTTTGAAAATATTTGATCGCAGCATTCGAGTCAAATAATAATTACGTTAAACAACTGCATGAATGAGAACACTAAAGTACCAACTAATTGGCAAATATAAAAGGCAGTACAAATTATCACAACCTGATGTATAAAAACAAAAGAAAATCACCTCAAATAGTAATTTTGAGGGCACGAAAACAAAAAAACACCGCAACACCGCCGTACGGCGCTTGACCTGCTGACCGATTGATTAGAACGTGTTTGGGGTTCACACGCTTGTATTGTGTGACAACGAGTATAATATCGAGTCCTTCTTTCGGGTAGTAACATAAATGAGTTACTGTGTCCGACTGAACCACTGTTGCCTCCTTGACCCTACCTAATAAGAACTTTAGATATCCTCAAAAGTCTGATAAATTAACCTAAGATCTGAAAAGATCACGGAAATACAATCATAGGCTTTTATTATTATCTAGAAATCGCTTTCCATCGAAGGTAGACACACATCTGTTGGTAAGTAGGTGCTCCAAACTTCAATTCCTTGCAAGTGAAGTAGCAAATCACAGGAAAACGTAACAATCATTTTCCATACCAATTTTACACCACAAAGGTACGGGTAAAAGCATTCCTTTCATACAAAATATGCGTTTGCCTTTATCGGATTTAAAATATCAAAGTGCATAGCGTAGGTAGACAATAGTTCTGGCGTACAAAACACAATGGGTCTCTATGGATTGGCTTGGTTCCATATTCTATTTCCAAAAGCCATCCAATATGGGAGAATTAGGACGACATGGGCTTTGACGAAAACTACTCTTTGTTTTAGGGATATAAAAAATCGTTTGAGACTGGCCTTCACAATACACAGGTATTAATAACTTTGGCACCCAACATGGGGCATGACTACTTGGTTCTATTATTGCAAATAATTGATGGTCTAGAACTGGATAGTAAATTTTCAGTTCTTTAATATTAGACATCAATTTATTATTGTAGAGATACTTTTGTCCCCTCAGTGTTCATGAAGAGATGTTCCAGAAGTGTAATTTTTATTTTTATTTTACTTACCTACTTATATTCTTGGCATGAGCCTCACCTAGTTCGATTGGCACCACACTGAAGCTTCATGATGAAGAGGGATCATCAGAAAAAAAGCTAGGAACCCAGCCGAGTTTGTTGCCAGATTCTTCTAGGCTGGGGCGCGTGGAACTGGCTTAAATTCACCTAGCTTTAAATCATTAACGTTTCAAAATGATCCTTGTGATTTTATTGAAATAAATCCTTTTTGACTTTGACTTCGACTTTGACTTAATGTAACGAGATTTCGTTACATTGTACACATGTTTACTGAATTAATAGAAGTCATTATGCGATATCCAGTTTATAGCTTAGGACCGATCATCAAACGGAGCCAGGCTAACCAGCCTCGATGCATGCCAAGGGACACAGCATCATCTAGCCCAAGGTAAGCTGCTGTTAACAGAGCTGTATTATGGGTACTAGATGACTGATATATATTTAATACAATACAATACATAGATAGATATACATAGATATACATACATAGACCTTATTAAATTTATACATTACATTACAACAGCATAGGTAATTAGGTACCTTACCTACCTGTATTTATAAGAGTTAGATACATTTACGACTACGTTCACGTGGATCACAGGAACCATAAATTTTTCCGTGATAAAAAGTAGCCAATAAGCTATTCCAGGATATAATAAGCATTTGTATCAAATTTTATTTTAATCTGTATAGTCGTGATACTCCCACAAACAAACATACTTCCAAACTTTCCGTAAGATGGTTATTTTTGTTACCCTGTGGCCTGTGGGTTGCAAAACTTGCAAACCCAACCTGCCACGATATTAATCGCGAGTAGGTAAGTCCCAGTTATTAGCTACAGTCTTTCATAAGTTATGAGAACTGGGTACCTATATATATAATTATACAGCCTATGTTTGCTTAGGACTAAGGTGCGAAGGAAAATGTAGTAGGTTGTAATTATTATTATAATGACGAAACGCTATCTTATTCAGCCGTTGATTCAAGCTTTTAATATCCATATATTGTAACCATACAAAGGTATTTCGACGTCTGTAATAATCTACATAGCTACCTTCAGATATTTAGCAAGTTGAAATGTTTGATGACCGTTATTCTCAAACCCTTGATTTAGTTTTGGGTTTGGGTAATGGGTAAGTATATGATACCTACTATCTGCATTGTATTAAATCCTAAGGTCAAATTTCATACCGATCTGTTCAGCCGTGCTATAATATGTGCTCCCACAAACATCCAGACTTTCCCCTTTATAATATACCTACTATATAAATATATATATATTTTTAATAGTAGGTACATAATAATTGTATTTATTTTTATATTATTTAAATTACATTTAAGTTTACTATATTGATTTATTATTATTTACTTAAATGTGCATCACCGTCTATTTAATGTCTTAACTTATCCAGTTCATCCAAAGGTTGTCTGGAAGAGATCGCTTATAAGACCGCCCATTGTACCACTTATAAGTTCTATTTTTACTCTGTATCTACTCTTTTTCTTAGGTGTTTGTACAATAAAGACATATTCTATTCTATTCTATTCTACTTATAGATAACACTTGACTGATCTATGTTCCATTATTCCGTACGGAACCATCGATTTAGAGTTATATTCCTAAATCAATGTAGTACCTAGGTACGGAACACTAAAAACTTATGTATAAACACGTTTAACGCACAGTTTACAGGAAACATTGTTCGATAGACATAGTACTAAACAGTTTTAACGACTGTAACATTTTTTCTCTCCCATCTCGAACCCTCATCACTTCTACCTACATTACAATGAAGGAATTTGAGCAAATGATAGGTACAACTGCGTAGTTAGGACTGTCTACACATTTATTAAGAGGGTTCGAATATGTGCTACCATAAAACTCGTCTTATTTGACTCAATACTGCAATTACTTACTATACAGCTTCGTAAACAAATGTAAACAAAATTGTTCGAATACGCTAGCACATAGAAAAATGCATGACGCCTGACCATAAATTTGCATGTTCTGCGCGGCACTACTTGTCACCCCGAGACGTCTCCTTCGCACAGTAATTTGACTTGCTAAGTGATCTTCGAACCCTAACACACTACGCTTGGACTACAAACACTAACTTGCCCAAAGATAAAACTTTAAGTATTGCACCAATTTGATTGTCTGTTAATATCAATTTATCTTTCCAGAATAATGTCGTACCACTGGCTATTCATAGTATTCTCTTGGTTCGGCACAGCCAGCCTCCAGTACATCAACTCGGGAGGCCCCAGCTCCGACGTCATCCTTGACCACTTAGACGGCATTCAATACGCGCCTTTGCCATACGTCAACTACCTAGCCCAGCCACCGATCTCCAACGGCTTTCAAGACGGACCCGCGGATTACTTCCCCGATGAGGTGCAGAGAAAACGGCGTACCACAGACAATAACGATGCACGAAACTGGATCCCAAATCTAATCGACACCGACAAAACCCTTTACATAAAAAACGATGAGGTTCCAACCCCTTTCGAGCACGACGAGGCAAATGACACAGAGGTCGACAAGCGCAACTTCAGCCCTTGGGGCGGTAAACGGGCCGTTGAAAACAAAGCCAACATCGAGCACATGTGGACGTGGAAGCGAGCTGAGGCTGTTCGAGAACCGAACATGCCGAAACGCGTCCGCTTCAGCCCGTGGGGTGGCAAAAGAAGCGGTCAGATGATCTACAAACCAACCTCAAAAGGCTCCAAGATCATCTTCTCAACTTCTATTCCAGAACTGACCAGAATCGTTTCTAAGTACTCACCCCACGGCGGTCGCTTTGACGTGGCTGGCTTTCACCTGATACCCAGCATGGACAAGCGGAACCCTATCAAAATTCTGGCTTTAAGCACTCACATGGATCAACGAACACTGAGAGATGCGATGCCGTTTAAGAAGTACCTTGAGTCGCTTCCGAAGAACTTCAAGCCTGGACACCCATATACTGACGTACATTTCAAAGAAGATGGCAAGAGAAAGGTTAAGTTCAGTGCGTGGGGAGGCAAGCGATCCCCGCCCATCATCGGACCTATCTGGACCCCAGCGTCGCAAAAACTCAAGGAGTCCACCCTCAACACGATAATATTGATCAGAAATAGTCCTGATATAGAAGACAAATCAATGTAACTGGCTCCTGTTTTTTTTCTGTTTGTTCCTAACATTCGTAGTATGTGCCATGAAGTTTCCGAGTCATTAGTAACTTTGATTTGAATTCTAATTCTCAATCAATACTTGAGGCTATTCTAAGGGCGAGTGCTGTTTGAGCAGTTTAACTTTAAATTACTATGGTGTTGTTGGTATAGGTCAAACATATTATTTGTATTCTAAGATAGACAAGTACTTACCTACCTTCCTACCTACTGTTTTAAATAAGTACCTGCATAAGGTAATACAATCGCTAGGGTAGGTACTACAACAAAAGATACAAATGTCACAAAAAATAGATAGTACCTAATTGAATTAGGTGCTGGTTTGATTCCCGTGACGAGCTGTATGACAAATGTTTGCTCCTGGAAATATTTATTCATTTTGGGCAGGTACAAAAAAATAAGCAATCCTAAATTGATCACGATATTTGACTGTTTGATATTTAAACAGAAATCTATTTCCCTGACTCACTACTTAGATTCTTGATTTGTCTCCTATCCTGTTCAAATTCACACAAAACGCATGAAACTTATCAATGCTTAGGGCCTTATTCATAAACGTACTTTAAACCTCAGTTAGCTAATGAGTCTTTCAAATTATAAGCCGCTAAAATAGCACTTTTTATTATGAATAAGGGCATTCGATTTTGTAGGCTTGGTACAAATATCAACCTAAGCAGATGGTAAGAGTAAATATGTTTAATCTAAAGGCCACCGTGAACATAACGGTTTAACTATATTGTAGTTAAACATTAAATTATAAAGTTGTTTTCAATTTATGAATGCTAGATAAAGATCTCTGTACACAGACTACTTTTGTGCTGGTCTTTTATGCTGGCACTTCACTTGGTTAATAATCAATAATTTAGTCAATAAGAAGTCAACTCTGTGAATGTATTATACAAAGATTAGTTTGTGTTATTGAAATAACGAAAATATTTGAGCAAATAGGCCTTGAAGTGCCAGCATAGACTGCCCAAAGATTTATCAGGTGGACAGTGTCAATCTAAGAAACGAATGCTATGGTTGAAGAGTTACTGTATTTTTTATCAGTAATAGCACAGAATGGTCTCAATATTGTTTAGTTTATTCCTAAATCTAAATACTCAATATAACTTGATGCATGACTCCATATTTCCAACGGAATGGCTGGTTTCGTTGGAGTATGTAGTATTGAGACATTGTTGTTCTTTGTAACTTGTTAATGTAATCTTAAGCCAAAGTTGCCATGAGTTTATGGTGAACAAGGTAATAAAATAAATATTATCTTGAAGTTTTTGTTTATTTTTGTCCTTAGAGTGGCTACATTATTAATTAGTCATAAATATCAAGTTTAGAAGATACACTCAGAGTTTCATATAGAACTTAGTCACAGAATTAGCTGAGAGGCTGATACGTAATTCAGTTGCAATTAATTTCACTAGGTTTTAATCAAAAACATAAATTTGTATGGATATGACAGCTATTGAAAGGTTCATGATTGAAATAGGATTGCAACTTAGCTGCGTAATAGCCCAGCTAATCTTAGTAGACATTTAAGCAACAAATAGTAAATGTAAACACATAGAACATAGTCTGTCAATAGTAAAAGTAGATAATAATAGTATACACAGACACTGGCAATTATAGTATACCTACCTACTTAATACTTAAGCCTGTGGTTTATTGAATCATGATATTATTGAATACTGCAGGTAATTTTTTTAATGTTAGCAGAGACTAATATTCTAGACAAAAACTGCACGCTTTACTTCAAAAATCTATGACAAAAGAGGCGATGGGGGTAGCAATTTTAGATTGAACTCTAAATAAATTATACATAAATCAGTAGTTTAATTTAAAGTTTGAAATTGAAGCCTACTATCTGTGTAAGCAGCATGTAATTACGGTAGCTTGCACGCACACATTAGCAAATAGTGTTGCAAGTGATTGAAATTTTTCCCAAAATGGTCCGAAATAGTACTGCTGTTTGCGCATTGCTTATTCAATTTGTTATTTTTGTTTTTATAGTGTTAAAATTACACTAAAGGGAATACTAAAGATTACTAAGCAATGCGACACCTCTCGTCAATGAACTAACATTAACTTTAGTCATTGAACAGGCTTGGATAACTGCAACTTTCCACTGTAGGTGGAGCTATCGGCCAAAGACATCCCAATATTTATTTCGTCCAAGCGAGATACGTCTCGATAGCTCAATTGGTAAAGCATTCGCGTATCAAGCAGTGGTTGCGGGTTCAAATCCCGCTCGAGGCGAAATTCAAAATAATCTTCTAAAGCAGATACAAACAAGCACTGCTTGTCTATCCGCCTAACTACAAAAAAGATAAACATAATATTGAGCGAAAATGATACCAATAATAAAAAAACACACTACTACACACAAACTAGGTAGTAATAGACAAGTGTTAAAACTGGTGTGAATTATTTTTAGTAATTTTTTGGTCAACCAATGTAAAAAGTTTATATAATGTAGTAAGACAGACTGTCTATGTGTATGTGTAGACAACGCTCTGAACATGTACACTCTAGACCGACCAAAAACTGACCATAAATTAACCATTGAGCCTTATCAATGATAGTAGAAATAATAATCTTACATGTTAATACCTCTATACATTACAACGGAGAGGTGCCTATGTTTTCACAGTGGCACAGAAGAGATATACAGCGGTGAGCTCTGGGATTGAATGTTGAAATTACATTCCAAATAATATGTGAACTAAACTTAATTGTTGCTTACAATCAATAACAAATAGGAAAAAACCACATGACAGTATTCTGAAGTAGTAAGCACCAAAGATCACATCAATCTAAAGGTTGGTTTTTGATCTGTGATCAAGACAACCTATGGATAAAATTTATAGCATATGTTAAATTTTTAGAACTATTCCTTTGAATAATCAGTAAACAATTATTTTGATAAAATAATGGTCATCCAGTCTACCACTGATCAAAAAACAAGCTTTATGATGCGATGATGTCTGCCAAATGCTAGATGCTTCATGTGAATTTAAATAATTACAAAATTTGTAACATTAGTCGAATGAACTGATAAATGCAGTACTGTCGGCACCAGCCTTAACCCAAATTTTCTTACTGGCTGATATAAGCCTAAATCGAAGTAAACAGGATCCCTTCCAAATCGTCAGATCTAACCAGTTCTCAAGATGATATGAACTCCGGAGTCAGTCTCCACAGACTTGCTTAGCTGTCCTGGCTTCAATTTGAAAGCCTCTTCTTCAAACGCTGCCTGCATCTGGCCACGGCCAAAGTGTCCTAAATCTCCACCGCGCTTGGCTGATGAGCAGTCCGAGTATTTCGAAGCCAGGTCGGCGAAAGTGACGTCATTAGCGACGATTTGCTTACGATAGTTTTTCACCAGCTCTAAAGCTTCATCTTTGCTCCTAGTTATGTTCTCCTCGCGCCATGAAGACGGTCTACGACTACCAGAGTGTTTGACGAGCAAGTGGCTGCAGCGCACCTCACCCGGGTCTGCGGGCGCTTCCGGGCGCTCCCATTGGGACTTCTTGGTGTAAGTGTTCAGGTAGTAGGTCATACCTGTCGATCGGCTGGTACGCATCTCCCAACCCTCTGGCAGTGGGGCGTCACTCTCCTGAGTGGACATTCTGGAATGGTTTTCGAAGGTTGATGCCGTGGAACATGACATAAAACTAACAAAGTTGCAAGCATTATCAAGAGTTTTGAAAGTTGCTGACGCCTATCAAATAATGGATTGGGTTATGTTTGGATTCTTGATATAATTCAATTACAAGTTGAGGTGATGTAACTCCGGACAAAAATAAAGCAAAAATGAATAATTGGAATAGTTGATTCACCATAAAAACACGGATATATTGCAATTGTTTTTTACGGGTTCGTTTCGAAAGTAACCTACAAAACAAGAGGTTGCACTATTTTAGAAGATGGGTAAATAAGCTTATTAGATTCTCACCTGGAGGATTAGCTGGCGTTGATAAACAAGCACGTACCAAATTATCCAGAAATTAAACACAATCTAGCCAAATAAAATACAAATACGAGCGAAACGAATCTTGCTTTGCTTGACGTGACTGACTGACTGACGCTGGTTAGGTTAATAGAATCTTTGGACTGACGGACGCGCGCCGCCCAAGTCACAGCAAGTTTTTTTGTCTGATTGATTCTTCTTCTTCTTCTTTTAATTTGTGGTGAAACAAACTTTACTTTTTGTTGTTGACTTGACATGACAAATGACAGAACACTGGTTTGAAATTGACAGAAAATGTTTTGACAGACAAGAGCAAGTTTGCTCAACATTTTCGTATGTTCTTTAGGAGTGGGCTATAACAGGTAAAAAAAGAAACCTGTTCCGCCTGTTCCAGTTCCAGTAAAAAAACAGTTCCAGAAACCTGTTCCAAAATAACAGCAATAACAAAACAAAAACAGTAACAGTAAACAAAAACAAAACAAAAATGACAACTTTACAACGACATCCACCTGTGTTGCCACTGTTGCCAGATCGAATCAAACAAAAGGAGTAACGTTCGGATACACGAATACGCAATCTTAATCATTAATTTATGACATGACAAGTTAGTTTTCTTCACTACAACAGTATGACAAGACAAACACGAACAAATAAATATTTTTACTGTAATGTATTATGTATGTTTTACAATGCAACTATTTTTTGCATTATTATGAATGAAATATATACAACAGTATTTTTTTCTGTAAAAAAATGAGCCCAACATTTCCGAACGAATGCAACACCTGTTCTCTGCTTGTAACAGTAACAGACAGGCATAACAGCTGCTATCTCGTACCAACAAAGGTAAGCTGTGTAAGCTAGAATAGAGAAGAGCATGTTCCGTGGCGTTATCTCTTTCTAACAAAAGTAAACTCCATACGCTAGAATAAAGAAAAGCATGTTTCTGCAGATTTGGGCTGTTGGAACTGGAACAGTTTCTCTTAGGTCTAGACAACAGTTCCATACTGTTCTAAAGTGAAACCTGTTGTTTTTACCTGTTCCGATATATACGCCTCACTTCTAATGTTCTTACGAAAATGTTCCTCCTCTGACTGTAAGGCTGTAAGGTTTTTTTTACACCATAAAAATAGTACTACTAATGCCATCTCTGTTAGGTATTCTGCACAAAAATGCAAAACGAAAAAAGTTAGGGTACAGCGATTAAAATAACTCAAGACTCTTCTTCTAACAAAAATGTATAAATCGCCATCTAGACTTTCCTTTTTTAACTTAATGCCAACTTTCAGCAGTGTTTGAAAATCTACCTACAAACTTTTTGGGTACCTACTTAACTAATAAAAATGTGAATAGATGGCGCTACTTCCCACTGCTGACTGCTGCAAAAATAACAAAATGTTTTTGGTCATCAGCCGATAGATGTCTGTCTCTGGTCTTCTGGACTTCTGGATTTTGAGATTCCACTCAGCAGTTATCGGTTCTGCAAGCTATAATGGTCTGCACACTGCAATTTCTCTTAAATTTGTCTTCAATTTACAAATTCTAAAATCAAGAGCTACTCATATTTTTACAAAGTAGATAGGTACATAGTACCTAAATTTAATACTGTTTTGCTATGGTAGGTACCTACCTATCTACTTATAGAACCGTTTGTTTTGGCAAACAACCCTCTCAAGCTTCCTAGCTGCAGAGTGTACCTATACCACAGACATGGATCCTATACCTACAAAACAAACATGTGATCGTGCACTATTTGAGGACTGTACAAATGAATCCAAGCCTGTACCTGTATACCGTCCGTAGTAGGTAATTAGTGAAGAACAAACTAGCTTGGAGTCAGTCCAATCTGAGAGGAATGACTAGTTAGGTAGGTATAGTTCGCACAACGGATCTAGGCTTCCGTGAAGTTAGCCGTTTGTGATGCGCAAAGACAATTTAGTTTGAAAAAGCTCCATTGCGCATCGAAACGGCTAATTTCACGACGGTCGAGATCCGCCGTGAGAACTATACCTAGTAAACCTTAGTAACCTACCTACTACCTAGTGGCGGAATAATCCTCTAGACTAAGCGCGCGAAGCGAAAGTGTGTCTTGCAAAATTTCCTTTATTCTGTCAGTTTGATGGTAACAGGTTGAACATAAATGGGAGTTACCGGTATTTTATACTTACAGATTTTTTTAACTAGCTTTTTGTCGGGGATTTTCGATTTTCAAACAAGGGTTTGCCCTTTGGGCCTAAGTACTTATACTGAATATCATCGCCCTTTAGAAACATGGTTATTTTCTATTGAAAGGTTTGTAAGTATAGTAACTTTGATTGGTCTCCTAAAAATGTGGTAAAGATTTTTTTATACCTACAACTAATAAAGTGACAACCAAGCGTAACGTAGCGTAAGCGTAAGCGTAGATCGAAAACTTCATGTGCCTGTAATTTCACCGGAAACCATACCCTTCGAACCGGAACACAGCAATGCGAGCATTACTACTTGGCGGTAGAAATAGGTGTGGTGGTAGTCCTCAGATATGCTTAATAGCTCCATTATCTAGTCTTATGTTTGTGCTTGCAATTAATTTGCAGAACTTCCAGTACTCTTCCGCTTTCCCATCCTAAAGTCGTGGGTTCGAACCCGGTCGTGCACCAATGATCATGATGTGTAGTAACTTTGCATCACTGATCACAATCAATGACTATTTTCGCAGCAAGCAATCAACCTGAAAATATTGACATCATTAGTGAGTAGCTCTTGCTTTGTATTTGACTGTTCAGTTAATAATCAATGTGTGATGGGAAAATTAATGAACCATGTTCGTGTTGTGAATGTCATCATCATCATTCTGCGTGGTGGCCTACAGAAAAACAATGATTCATAATAATCCATGATTCATTTATTCATTATGCGAAACATGGGTTAATTAAGATGACATTTATAGGTCAAATTGATCAGCTGTATAAGAACCAAGTTCGTGTTGTGAATGTTATCATCATCATTCTAAAAACAGTGATTCCTAATCCTATCCTAGTATCCTACTTCCTACTAATATTATATATGCTGCTTATATAATATAATGCTACTATAATGACTACTTGACCGATTGTAATGAAATTTAGAATGCAGATGGCTTAAGTACTGGAATAACACATAAGCTATTTGTTATCTCGGAAAAATTTACTGTTCCTGTGGGATAGCATAAAAACTGCAAACACACGGGTGAAGCCGCGCGGGTCAGCTCATAATTCATAACTCATTTATTGAGAAACATGATTTAATAAAGATGACATTGAATAATTTTATACTGCAGCCATGATGAATAGATCAGCTGCATCTGTATAGCATGAAAAATTTCAGTTCACAATTTGTTTTTAGTTATTCCTATCCTCATAACGCTGACCAAGAGAATAGCTAACGAGACCCATCTCTCCCATTTTAATAAGTAAGAGACTAAAAGCTTTTTGTCACATTTTATAACCTTGAAAATTAAACTAACCGTGCTAACGTGTCTATCTGACACTTCATTGTAATTCACCGCTTGTACTGCGAAAGTTTATGATAATAAAAACTGAATAAACAAACGGTGCTAAATGGAACCGTATTGCGAGTTTTCAAAGTAAATGTAGGTACGTACGTACCTAGTACTAATCTGATAAAAGGGCAAGCAAATTATGATTTTATAGTTTCACATAATAAGCGCTACGGCGTAGCAAAGAGCCAAGGCGTAGCGCGTAGCAACGTAGCATGGAGCTACGTATATTGTGCTACGGGAATTCTTAAATATACGAAAATGTGTATGTCATGTAAGTGTCTTGCCAGGGAAAAAACTGGGACAGGCTGGTAATCGTGCCCTCCAAAGCACAGAAGCTCTCAGATGAATTTGCCACTGGCGGTCACCCATCCAAATGGTGACTACGCGGAACGTTGATCTGTTTTGAACAACTTAGCCAGCTACGTCACGTGCGTGATTATTAATACTTGACTAGCACCTGCACACTGGTTGCATCACGAGAACTGGAATTGACACTGCATTGTTGATTACAGATGGACGGGTAAACAGAGATCTTATTAGTGTCTGTTTGTACACGTCTGCTCTTTATAGACCTATGAGGACGCTTCATTATATCTATGAGATGTTTGCTTTTCCACAATTCATATCCACTAAGGGACTTGGGGGAAACCTTTGCCCAGTAGTGAGAAAGTATAGGTTAATAAAACATATACGTATTATCATAATATATTTCTACTAAAAAATAGTAAGTAAGTTCGAATGAGTCAGTGACCAACTCTAGTGAGTTACAGGGCGCACGATGGTCTCTGTTTTGGCCTTTGAAAAAGCCGGGACCTACCACTACAATTTTTTGTTTATATTATATATCTATATTATAGTCATATTGACTGTCTCTTCATTTGCTAACATATAAATTAAAAGGAACAAAAAAAGCTGTTTCTTAAGCAACCCAACCAACACCCACTTAACTTAACATGGACTCATTGCGGCTTGCACGCAAATCCTTTTGTACTTTTATCTATGAGTACTTACCTATCTAAGTACTCGTCACCATCGGCCAGGAAGTACCTCAAAAGCTTCATCGCGTGCAAAAAGCCCCCTAATTACGACTATTTATCCGATAAATGACGGATAATGATAATATTCTAACGACTTCAGCTCGTTTCAATTGTGTCAACATGAAAAACCTATTAAAGTTTTTGAGTGGTTCGCCTTTAACGCGATTGGTCGGTCGATTTTGGCGGAGGCGTACGAGCCGTGTGATTGGCCGGGCTACAGCGTAAGTAGAGGAGTTTTCGCGCGTTTTCCATCAGTTCTCAGCAACTTTCCCGCGCACTAAGAGGGACGTGTATCTACTCATTTTGAACGAAGTTTCGTCGAAAGTTATGAAGAGTGCTTAGCGGTTGCTGTATTAACTTTCTTCTGGCTGCGTAAAAAGGTAAGTACTTATAAATAAAATACAAATAAAAACTGTGGTGCTGCGCAAACAAACATTTTAAGCACCCAAACCAGTCTTCATAAATAGTAACAGTAACATAGTAACATAGTAACATAAATAATCAGTTAAAAAACTTTTATACATAACAGGTACTACTAATTTTATTATAGAAAAACAAAGTACCTACACGAAAGCGTCATATATTTCTTTGGCACAGATTTCACAAACACCAGTCACCACTGCGCTGTATTGTATAGAATACAAAAAATAAGGCACTGGATGGAATAGGTTTTTAAAAGAATATAAAGCGACTTATTTCGCTTAACATAGAATAAATTGAATAAAAAAAATATTTATTTAGCGCCACACAATAAACATAAAAATAATAACATCTACCTGGTGGTAGTTTCTTCAGCAAGAGTTCATCTTGGCAGTGCCATATTCCGCTTCCAACAGCAACATTACTGTGTTTAGGTTTGAAGGGCACTGTAACAAGTGAAAGTGGGTTATAGGGACTAATTACGTCTTGGGATGACAAGCGCAGTGCAGTGCCGTGCAGTTGGTTCACACTGCAGCTGCCGCTGTTATTTCATTTAATTTAATATATTTATTAATCAAACAATTTTACAATAGTATTTATGGTCAGGCGTGCGAATCGACCGTAAAAAATCTTAACTATATGTGGAAGAGTGTGTTAAATTAAATGTGGAAAGTTTTATATCGCATACTATGATAACACACGCACCAGGCACATACAGTAAAAACGGTCATAGTCCCTACACTAGAATCCTGTGTCGTGGGTGCCTGAAACTACGAATAATTACCATGGTAGCAAGCAAGACCGACAGCGGGAATCAAACCCGCAACCTCTCACTTCTAAACCAAGCCCTACGCACCACCTAGGTCGTTATTCTGAATTTAATTTCGCTACGGAAATTAAATATTAAAAACGGCGTAAAAAATTAACAGTAGTTACATAAGTCAGCTTATGAAAATAAAACCTTTATAGGGCATTATTCATAAACGTATTTTAAACCTCTGTTACCTATGTGTTTTTAAATCTATCATCTTGGCAAGCAAAAAACTTGTTTTCTATGTTGGCTTGGCCATTTCTCCTCTTTCCTAACGTTGACAACTAATAAGTTTGCATTCAAGTTCAAGTTATAAGGACTAGTTATTAGTACTTACTATTAGGTATATATGGGTACCTACTGTCATCCGCCAATCAGTAATGCTCGCATTGGCTCGAATGGTATGGTCTGGCTTCGCACTAGTGGATATAAAAAAGCCAATGTCAATGTGTAGCATTCTAATGGTGTAATAATTTTTGAAATCGGACCCGTACTTTTTGAATTTATTCGTAACAAACATAAATACAAATCTTATAATATTAGTATAGAAAACAAGCGTACGCAATTTCTGGCGGCATTACCTCGTTGAATAGCAGTATCAATGCGTTGAGCCAGATAAACCAGCTTTTGGGTCACGCATTGCTTCAACCGGACATTCTCAAGATATTTTTTAAAGCGGTGACCTGGAAAATATTTTAAGACACTCTACACTTACGCACACAAATAGTTCTGAAACCACACTATGATTCCCTATGTGTCATGAAACTACAGATGATAAATATAAATTTCTCCTGCAATCAAAATCGAACTTGCAACTTCGCTCCTAAACCAAGCATTCGCTAATCGCACCACAACCACCAGTGATGATTTATGCCATATTCGTCCCGAGTTTGCGGCCCACGATATAAAACGATTTTATTCGTCCCGCACGAAAATATTATGTTTCCACATTTGTTCCGCATACCGACATTATTCTAAGTGCAGTCAGCATCAAAAGGATAATTTATCACCACAACCAAAACTGTAATCATCATTAAGTATACCTAAATAATATAATTTAGAGCAAAGTTAATCAAAAATTAAATTACGATTACTATAAATTACATTGAAAGGAAATAAATGCTTTTACATTGCGAATATAAAAATAACTAAAAAGAATCGTTAAGTACAAAATACACAGACATCTGAATAAAGTGTTATTCTGTCGCCTAAACAAACGCCGGCGCTCTCATTCATATTTATCGATAAGGAAGAATGGACAATTCGGATCATTTAACCAAAAAAATATACAATATCGATAAACGATATCCTAATGTAACTACTATCTGCCGCCCGCGAATTTGTTGCGGTGTAGATAAAAAGTAAAAAGTGTTAATCCAGGATGGCAGTTTCCAACTCTTCGATAATTACCTCTGGGTTCGACTAAACTCGAATAAGAATAAATTTTCGAATAAATAGTAGTTATTCGCGAGTAATAAAATAAATTGTGATAAACAGTTGTGGTAAAATATTATCGTTAACCAGCAAATTTCTCAAGTACAACCTATAGACCTACCAACTTTCATGCAAGATGGATCTAAACTTAAGATTTTGCTCGAATAAATACAAAAAGTGTACATCAAAAGTGTCAAAATTTACCATTAATACAAAAAATAATTTAAAATTGTATCTATTGTTCCCCCAAAAAATAGAATAAAAGTTGACAGCTGGACGATACGTTTACGTTTACGATTTTCAAACGAGTTTTTCGTGCTAAGCACTCAGCATAACATTTTCTCTTCGATATTTTCTATCAGCCGTAATTTTTACTTTATACATAGTTTTAGTTTTAGTAGTAGAGTTCTTTGTGATAGAGCTCGTCCGGGGAAGGACTACCACCATACCTATTTCTGCCGCCAAGCAGCAGTGCTCGCATTGCTGTGTTCCGGTTCGAAGGGTATGGTTCCAGTGAAATTGAGGCACATGAGACTTTCCATCTAACGTCTCAGGGTGGTAACACGCAAGTGATATCTATGATGTTGCATGCGTACATAGGCTACGGTAACCGCTGACCATCAAGTGGTCCGTACAAAAAAAAAAAGTTTTTCATGTTTTTTTTTTTACACAACTGAAGTGGCAACCAAGCGTACGGCCCACAAGATGGTAAGCGGTTACCGCAGCCTATGGACGCTTGCCACCTTGAGGCTAAGAACGATAGCCTAATGTGCCAGTAATTTCACCGGAAACCATACCCTTCGCACCGGAACACAGCAATGCGAGCATTACTGCTTGACGGCAGAAATAGGTATGGTGGTAGTCCTTCGCCGGACGAGCTCTATCACAGAGGACTCTACTATTCTTTCACAGAGAACTCAAATAAAGATAAATTTATTTTGATTTTTTATTTGTTGAAGATGTAAATTGAGCAGACTTACTTGTGGTAAGTTAGTTCTACATGCTAACACTATAGGTATGGAATACAGATGCTTCAGTGCCTAGGACAGGTTTAGATGTCTTTCTCAAAACCTACACTATTCTCTCAGCTTAGCCAGCCTAATCCACAGGAAAAACATGGCCAAAACGTGCGAAGTCAACTAAGCCGTGGGTTTTTTCACAATGTTTTCCTTCATAAATTTTCACATAGAAATCGATTGAAAGTCGAGGCATACCTACTCGTTCGTTCGTTCGTATGAGTCAGTGGCCAACTCTGGTGACAGAGTTTCTAGGCCGCCCGAAGGCCTCTGTCATGGCCTAACAACTTTGAAAAAGCTGGGACCGACTGCTTAACGTGCCCTCCTTGCTACTGGCGGTCACCCATCCATGCTTAACTTCGTTGACCTGTTAAGAATAACTTAGCCAGCTACGTCACGAGCGCTCCAAATACCGAGCTGAGCTACGGTTTTTCCTTTTCCCTAGGTATAGCTTACCATATTCATGTTTTAACTGATGGTTGACTGTAGGTTTACCTACGTGATAAGATACCGACACCAGACTGGTACTAGGAGTTGACCACGACTTTAACAAGTAAGTAAGTTTTAAGAGTAGTAGAGTTCTCTGTGATAGAGCTCGTCCGGGGAAGGACTACCACCATACCTATTTCTGCCGCAAAGCAGTAATGCTCGCATTGCTGTGTTCCGGTGTGAATGGTATGGTTTCCGGTGAAATTACTGGCACATGAGGCTTTCGACCTTAGCCTCAAGGTGGCATCCCGCAAGTGATACCTCTGGTATTGCAAGCGTCCATAGGCTGCGGTAACCGCTTACCATCTTGTGGGCCGTACGCTTGGTTGCCACTTCAGATGTATAAAAAAAAAAAAGTACCACTGTGTTTGTCTGCCAAGCCTAAACTGGCCGCAAGTGCGAAAAAATTGCCCACTTCCGGTCGCAAAATTCATCAACGCAAATATTTAAATGGCGCTCCAGTACCTATTCGGGCGATTGAGACATTTTCAGACTGTGTTCCTTTTAATGTTTTTGGATGTAAAATGAGTTCTCGAAAGTGCATAAAATGGCTTAAAAATTGTTTTCGCTTATAAATTTTATTATTATTTCGAAATTTCTCAATAATTTTGTTTGATGCGTAATGTTTTATATCACACAGCATTGTTATTGTTACTTTGTGCTATTGTGTCCCACGTACAAACTGTAAACAATTATGCTAATTATATTTGTTACCTAACACGTACAGTCAGAACAGTTAGCAGGTACATACAGTGCTCCAGTTATAAATTATAAAAAATGTTGTCTTCAGAGAAGGTTGCAGGTTCAAGTGCAGCCTAAGTCGATTTTTTGGGTCATTTCATAGCTTAGATTTATTAAGGCCCGGAATAAGGCCTTGATTCGACACGTGGTGATATATGACAAATCGTAATTAGGGGAAAGTTTGTATGTTTGTGGGAGCTTTACACCGATCTGAACGGATCTAGGTACACTTTTTTTTTTTTTATACAACTGAAGTGGCAACCAAGCGTACGACCCACAAGATGGTAAGCGGTTACCGCAGCCTATGGACGCTTGCAATACCAGAGGTATCACTCGCGGGTTGCCACCTTGAGGCTAAGATCGAAAGCCTCATGTGCCAGTAATTTCACCGGAAACCATACCCTTCACACCGGGCACATTAATTTGGCAGACATAGATTATGGTATGGAATAGCGCATAATAGACTAATTTATTTAGTTATAGTTTTATTTTATTATAGTTATTTTTTTTTATTTTTTTTATTGCGGGTTCTCCCTCTCGTAGGATAAAAAAATATTTAGTCACAGGTAACACGGCGGGGCGCAGCTAGTTTTACATAAAAAGCAATTTATTTTAATTTATACAGCTGTTCTTAACAACTGGCATTATGAAATAAATTCTAATTATTTATACAACTAACAATATCATTAAAAAAATTACCTTAAGATGTGTGTTATTCAAGTGTGTTTCCGAGATTTCAAAATTAATTCGTGTTTTGGCCATTATGAATTGGAAACTTATCTCTCTGAGTATAAATACATAATGATTTTTAATTGAATGCGGTCAATAGGATTTAAAAAAAAATAGCTAAAACTTTAGCGTATTCTCCATCTCCAACGTCACTAATCTCATCACTTCACTGATATTATTTATTTTAAAACAAGCTGTCGCCCGCGACTTCGTTCGCGTGGAACTCAGAAACCGTACTTTTTTCCGGGCTAAAAAGTAACCTATGTTTTATTCCCGGTCAATATATGTATATCTATGTTGTAAATTTCAGTCAAATCAGTTTAGTGGTTGTCAAGATAACGAGGAACAAACATCCATCTAAACATCATAATTCGCATTCATAATATTATTAGTGTGATGTCTAAAGTGTTCATAATGTTATGTAATTAATGTTTATTCATGCATTATAGTAATTATGCAAAATATTTTAAATTCAATTATAAAAAGTGGTATATTTGTCATAATATGTTTATTTAAAAGACTTTTATAGGCGCTACAGCCTGCTAGTCACATCGATCTGGAGTCGTAATGTGCTAAACTGTGTTTAGTTATGTTATATATTACTGTGCTTATGTTAAATAAAGAACTTTTAAAAACGACAAACAGTGTGATGTGATTTAAAGAGGAAATATTTGTATGTTTGTATCTTTGTTTGTTACTAATAAACTTAAAACTACTGGTCCGATTACTGGGCGTTAGTGTTCGCGACACAGTGTTAAGCTTCCGCGGATATTATAGTTCTTCTTGTGTTGTTATTGTACTCTATGTTTTGTTCCATAATAAATACATTTTTTTTTTATTTCAAAAATTCTTTCACCATTATAATGCTACATTATTTGTGGGTAACATAGGTTATATTTTATGTCCACCCGTGCGAAGCCGTTAACGAAGTGTGTTATATAAAAACAAAGCTTTAAAGATTTTAAGATTTTAAGATTTTTTTTAAAAGCACATAGAAAGAATTTACAGACAATGTCCAAATCACCCTGACTTTAATAGTATAAATAAATAAATAATGTCATACCATCATGCATAAAAAAATAAATAATTAAGATTAAAAATGTCACCATAAAATTGAATTAATTACTATGTTAAAAAGTAAATCTCTATCAAATCATTCAAATTATGTAATTACAATGTCAGATTACTACCTACTTATCTAGACAATAAATTAAGTACAGGCTAATCACACACAAGTCACTGACAAATTAAAAATGGAGTCAACAGACGATTAAAATTTAGCAACACTGTGTTTAATAGCGAGACACGTGTCACCCGATCATAAGCCTGTAAGCTCATTTTAATTTTCTCCGTAGTGACAGGCATAACTGATGGTTACCATAAATTCACAATCAAGCAAGTTTCGGAGCCTCTCAAAGTTGTACCGTTTCAAACTATCTCCATATCGAAACTAAAACTACTGTGAAATCTCTTAGAGCTAAAATAGGAAGGGCTGGGACAAAGTGTTTTATAGTACTATTAGTGCTACGATTACAGTTATGCGCCTTGGTAGAGGCAGTATTAGTGTTTTGAAACTACAAAATCACACTAACATTATAAATGCGAAATTTTTAATGTTTGTTTAGATGTTTAGAAGTTTGGATGGAAGTTCCTCTATAACTTGTCAACCACTGAACCAATTTGGCTAAAATTTAAAACATAAATAGACAATGACCGGGAATAGGACATAGCTTACTTTTTATCTCGAAAGAAAGTATGGGTCCCGAGTTCCACGCGACAAAGTCACGGGCAACAACATTTCCAAATCGATCCTTGTGATATTATTGCATACAGTTTTAGGTACTTACCTATTTCTTTTGAATTTTAATTTAAAATTTGAGATTTAAACACCATGTTAGCTAACAGAGGTTCAAAGTATAATAAATAAAACCATTTTGCCTATTTTAGACGGCCGGATATTGGTTACTTTTGTACTAATCCGGAAACACGAAAATCGCCGAGCCGCATAACTTAAATCGTAGGTACTGTACACCCTGAATCTGAAATTAACCTCACCACTCTCAAGAATTATTTTAAATTGTGATTAGCAAATAATGCTGATTAAACTTGACAAGTATAGGTACTCGTAAAACTTGTGCTCTTAATTTTTTTCCTTTTTTTACAAGTATGTAAAAAAAGGAAGGAAAGGAAACCTGCTTATTTTTTTAGCATGAGCCTTACCTAGTTCGATTGGCACCACACTGGAGCTACAAGATAAAGAGATCATCGAAAAAAAAGCTAAGACCCAGCCGAGTTTGTTGCCAGATTCTTCTAGGCTGAGGCGCATGAAACTGGCGTTAATTAATTTCAAAATGATCGTTATGATTTTATTGAGTAAAAATATATAAATTGATTATAAAACAAAAATGTTCTGAAATGAAATTGACACAGCAATTATTGCATGCAATTATGGTATGGTGTAAATAGGCCATTATTATATAATAAACCAATAATTTAATTATTAAAAATAGCTATTGCCTAGTAAATACCTTTGCAATAATCTGCCACAGTCCGCTCCAAACTGGTTTTAACCAGATATTGGTCGTGGTCGTGCAGACAAATGAATACGGTGTCAGAGAATAGTGTTGAATACAGTAAGTAAGCTTATTAAAACTTGTATGAGAGCTTTTATTGTAGATACAGTCAACACCGTTTATAAGTAAACTCAAAAACGCGGCTGTTTATTTTTCATCCCTTTTGTACTTATCTACCTTACTTGGTTCAGGCTTCTGTCATGGCCTGAACCACTTTGAAAAAGGCTGGACCGACTGCTAAACGTGCTCTCCGAAGAACAGGAGCGCTCAGTTGAAATTGCCACTGGCGGTCACCCATCCAAATGATAACTATGCGGTACAGTGCTTAACTTAAGAACAACTTAGCCAGCTACGTCACGAGCGCTCCTGCTTTTGAGTAACTAAATAAAGGACTGACACGATTAATCTCATCACAAAATCTCTGTAGACTTGACGGATGTCAAGTTTGGATGACGATACAATAAGTGACAGCGAACAACGATTTAAATCGCGTAAGCATGGCGTAAGCACAACATCATTAGGAATAATTTTAATTAAGTCTACCGAAGACTTCATTCACGTAGCAAGGGTTACAAATTACTATAGGACCACCCCGCGACTTGTCCTGACTCTATTCTTCTGATCTATTTTCATGTAATTTCTTTCTCCTGAATCCTCTAGGAGTTGAATTTGGGGAGTACCTTAAATAATTTATTGCTTGCGCGTTATAGGAAATACCTCCTCATAAATCTGTGTTAACTAATATGTCTTTCAATATTAATGTCTTTATGCATTGACTTAAGAATGATAAAGAAAGAAAATACTTAGCCAGCCACAAACGCCATAAATTATAAGAAGACGAAGTATAATACTTAGCAATAAGTCGTTCAAATTACAGTTTTTTTATGCATAGGGGTAATAATTAACATACTGCACTGCACTGCATTGCCAAGCAGAACTTAAAAAATCAAACATTTGGATAACACTGCAGCCGGCAGGTGTTATGGTCAGGCGGTGCGCTTAACATAAGACGAACGACTTGAATGTCTCATCATTTGGCATAGGAAAAATTAAGAATCATCATATTTTAGGTTTTCTAAAAATAAATAAATAAATAATGCTGGACAATCCACACAACATCATCTAGCCCCAAGGTAAGCAGCTATTAAACAGAGCTGTATTATGGGTACTAGATGACTGATATACAAAACATAGATAGATATTTTTTTATTTTATATAAAAAACACCCAGAACACCCGGAACAAATATTTGTAGGTCGTACAAACATTTGACCCGAGGCGGGAATCGAACCCGCAACCTCTGCGATGCAGGCGGACCTACGCCCGCTGCGCCACATCGGTCGTCAAAAAGGGTAGCAGACGAGCAAAGCTGAAGCTGAGCTACTACAATTTTAAGACATTCACAATAATAACTTAGGTATTATAGTGGACAAATGGCGGTTTTATCAATTTCGCATCAACCTTTATCCGGATTGCCGATCTGTTTAAGTTGCTGTTTAAGAAAAGCCTACAACGATTTTGTTATGTTATGTAAGGGATGTATGGTTGTTACGGTGTTGTATGTTATGTTATGTTTGACGACCGATGTGGCGCAGCGGGCGCAGGTCCGCCTGCGACGCGGAGGTTACGGGTTCGATTCCCACCTCGGGTCAAATGTTTGTACGATCTACAAATATTTGTTCCGGGTGATCTGGGTATTTTCTATATATAATAAAAAATATCTATCTATGTATTGTATTGTATTAAGTATACATCGCATCAGCTCTGTTTAACAGCAGCTTACCTTGGGGTTAGATGATGCTGTGTGGATTGTCCAGCATTATTTATTTATATTTATGGGTTCAATTAACAATACGCGTAAAGCAACATTTTGAGGAACACTTCAAAGATTTTTTTGATGAAAAGTGGCACACTTTGCATTTATATAAATAAAAAACTAACTCACGAAAGTAAGTTCACGACTATGGATACGGTCAGTATAAGTTGACAGTCAAATTACGATATGTTACAATTTAATACGGGCATGACCACAGAACTATATAGTTCTGTAGGTAGGACCCTATTACAAAAATGTTGACACAAGCAAAAATAAACCTTTTGCTTTATAGTACTGAACACAATATACTGTGCACTGTATCTATTCTGTGCACAGTGCTAACCAAAGCTTGGAATTTCTCATGAATATTTTGCATAGAATTTCAGGGTTAACCATTACGGGTGGTATTGTATTGACATCGTGTTATGATCTGCGGTCGGCGTCTGTCTGGTCATATTGCGTGTTGTCTTAGTAAAGTGGACCTTATTTCAAATGTACGCGATTTCCAGCTAAAGGTTTTGTCTAATGCAAAAATATATTTGGATATATTTTTCATTCATTTTTGACGACCGATGTGGCGCAGCGGGCGCAGGTCCGCCTGCGACGCAGAGGTTGCGGGTTCGATTCCCGCCTCGGGACAAATGTTTGTACGATCTACAAATATTTGTTCCGGGTGTTCTGGGTATTTTCTATATATAATAAAAAATATCTATCTATGTATTGTATTGTATTAAATATATATCAGTCATCTAGTACCCATAATACAGCTCTGTTTAACAGCAGCTTACTTTGAGGCTAGATGATGCTGTGTGGATTGTCCAGCATTATTATTATTATTATTATTATATAGCGCCATCTAGCCTCAAACTAAGTAAAGCTATGGGCTAGATAATTGCAAATCACTAAAGCCAGATAATTGATAGAATATTTACTTATATTATTTTTTGTCTTTTTACTTACTTAAAGAGCTAGTTCTCTATGATAAGAGTAGTAGAGTTCTCTGTGATAGAGCTCGTCCGGGGAAGGACTGCCCAAGCAGTAATGCTCGCATTGCTGTGTTCCGGTGTGAAGGGTATGGTTTCCGGTGAAATTACTGGCACATGAGGCTTTCGATCTTAGCCTCAAGGTGGCAATGCGAGTGATACCTCTGGTATTGCAAGCGTCCATAGGCTGCGGTAACCGCTTACCATCTTGTGGGCCGTATGGTTGCCACTTCAGTTGTATAAAAAAAAACATACTTTCGAATTTTTGTTTTCTTATTATTTTTGGCTGTAGCGTAACCTTTTTTTGTGTGGAGCAATTTATTTAACAATTTAATTGTTTCCACTAAGAGTAGGGTACGTCAATTTATAGATCCAACCCACTAAATGAAATGCGAGAAGCCACCGGCTCCCGAATGTATTAAATAAAATTTTCCCTTCAAAGGGGATTTTGGGATTGTTTTATGTCAAAATCCCCTTTAGACTGAGCTTGAAGCTTCAAAGGGGATTTTTTTTATTTGGGATGACCATAACTATGTAATATTACTGTGTAATAAAAACTTATTACTATATTTACTATTTATTTATTTAAGAAATACTTACTACTTATGATACAAAGAAAGCTTCCCCAGAAGCTATTCTGTGCTTCTAGGAGGAGTAACGCTGCCTTACTCCTAAGCGTGTGGCCCACACGCGTAGCTAGTTACAACTCCACGCATAATGGAAAAAGGAGTTAAAAAAAGAGAAAGAAAGCTAGAACTGGAACAAATATTTGCAGATAATGCAACCCCGTATCCGGGAGTTAGACTTTAATATTTGCGCAGCGGGAATTGAACCCGCAACCTCATTCCTACCGTCTAATAATACTGGGCAGGTTGAAAAACCAAGCGTGCTTTCAAAAAGCTGACTCATATTCTATATTACGTTCCGAATCAATGGAAATGTATCAGATATGTTATATTCGAGCTCTGAATGCATTGCACCTTTGATTTTAAATTCAGCTGCAAATATTTATGAATGAAATGTTTATTTATGTTTCCTGTGAAATGTTTATTAACCCTGCTGTTTCTGTAAACTTATAGAGATAAAATCTTTTTCTCATCAACATTGGCCAGTTGAAGTAAACTTTAACTACTGACACATGAATGACTATATGAATAATACAAAGAGCAAATATTAATACTTATTTATGTTTATAATGAATAAACTCAAATACTACAGCCATACCATACATGCCATGAACTCTTAGAGCGATTCAAATTCGGACCTAAACTGAATTGTCAAAAAATTTTGTACCGTGAAATTGAATTCATGATAATGGGGGCTGGTCCGACTAAAAAATTATTTCACCATTAGAATACTACATTATCCCTGAGTAACATAGGCTATAAATTATGACTACCCGTGTGTAGTCGGGACAGGCTGCTCGTATACAAATATAGGATGTGATAGTTCTAGTCAGTATTTTTTGTTAATTTATTTTTTATTTTAGTTGTCCCAGCTTTTTTTTTTATGTGTGTAAGTTCGAATGTGTCAGTGGCCAACTCTGATGACGGAGTTTAATAGACCACTTGAATGTCTGTCCGCCAAGACTGTAGAGGCATAACTAATAGTCAACTCACTTAACCATTTGTTACAAAACTCAAATGTTCAATGTTAAACTTAAACTTTCCTCAAGGGATATAAACTTAAAACTGATGTCTTTAAAAAAGTTCGTCATATAAAAAATAAATGTTTTTATCAATAAGAAGAAAATCGCATAGTTTTTCTTTCATTCAATCGTATCTCGAGGTCCGATCCTGATTCCTTGAAACTTAGAGTACCTTTAACGAAAGGTTATCAGTAAGTAAGTTCGTATGAGTCAGTGGCCTCTTCAATACTTTATGTAATCATTAGGAAAGTTAATTCGTAAACAGGGCATACTCATACCGTTCAAGATGCAAAGTTATACCCATATTCATAAAAAGTACACTTGCTAAGTATTGTCTATGTTTTGTTATTCTTATATCTATGAACAATTACGATGATATATTTGAAAGACACAGTAGCTAACAAAGGTTTATAATTAGTTTATAAATGCTTTAATACGTTTTAAGCTAAATAAGCTAGCATGTAAGACGTTTCAAAGATTCATATGATTTTATTGAAAAAAACTCTAAGTTTTCGGCAGGGGTCTTCCCCAGTATTTATAATTAAACGCCTCTATCACGTGTCTACAAAATCGATTTCCATCAGCGAGACCTAATCGGCAATTATCTTTGAAGCACCTTGTGCTCACTCCGTATAGCTGGTTATGTTTATGTTACGTTTTAAAACCATAAAGGCACAATTTATGGACTTTTGCTTCAAGTTTTTACTATTTTTACTAAGTCGTCAATAAGTTTGAACTAGTTTTTCACAAATTTTAAAAGTAGGCCCTCAATCCTGACGCACACGTTTGAATGCACACGGAATCATGGAACTAATAAGTACAGTTTAAAAATCCTTGTAGGCAACAGAAGCCCCGGAATTATGCTTTTGACAATCGTAGGTAACGTGAGTAAAATTAACTACAAAAACCCACACAATTTGACAGTTCAACTATTTATATGTACGTTTTGCCCTCAGTACTAGCAAAATAAAGTTTATGAGTTAAATTTAGCACTGCTTTGTAAAGGCAGGCACTGGATCGGTATCGAAGCCGACAGCTCGGACAACATACATGATTGTAAACACATATTTGTATGTAATACACAAAAACACCCAAAAACATATTGCAGCGGGGGTCGAACCCGCTACCTCTTGCTTTTCATTCTCACCCACCGCGCCACCGAGGTCGTCTTACTTACTTTAGTAAAACTTTGACCTTTTCATTACTTTTCATACCTAGTTTGACCTGCATAGGGATTTCAAAACTGAGTTCTGATAGCCTCACGTCTACGGAGTTGCCAACTCGATTACTACAATGTGGACTAGTTATTACGAAGTGTTGACACTGAATAACAATAGTGCCTGAACTGAGACCTAACCACAAGCTCTTATAGCATCAAATAATATTACACTGACATTTTGTCTTTGACTCAAATGTATCATCATGTATTATTATCAGCCAAGCTATCGAGGTTGCCACATATTGGTCGAGAAAAGTTTGAGGATTCCATTTGACACAAAAAGAAGAAGCCAATTACATTTTTTTTTATACCACTGAAGTGACCAAGCATTTGAAGTTCAACGAAGCGTGTCTTCATGTGGGTGGGTGACCGCCAGCGGCAATTTCAACTGAGGCTTCCGTGCTTTGGAGGGTACGTTAATTAGTCGGCCCTGCCTTTTTCAAAGATGGCCATGACGGAAGCCCTCAGGCTGACTTAGCTTATATCGAAACTAATATATTTTAAACTTGTGAATGTCTGGTATCTTGGTGGTCTTTTCAACAAGAGTTCGTCTTGGTGGGTAGTAGTAGATATTCTGTCTCCAAGCAAGCATGTGTAATCGGCGGCACTAACTATCACTTTGATATAAAGTAAAAGTAAGTAAGTTCGTAAGTGGCCAACTCTGGTGACAGAGGCCTCTGTCATGGCCTAACAACTTTGAAAAAGCCGGGACCGACTGTTTAACGTGCTCTCCGAAGCATGGGAGCGCTCAGTTGAAATGGCCACTGGCGGTCACTCCAAATGATGACTCCACGGAACAGTGCTTAACTTTGTTGATCTGTTAAGAACAACTTAGCTAGCTACGTCACGAGCGCTACTTTAATATAAAAACAGCATCAAAATTGGAGACCTATCCGTTCTTTTATCAGGGTTAAAAATAAACTTCTTTTTTAATAAAATTTAATAAAAACCTGTCCTATTATGGCCGAGCCCAGGTGCCTAATAAATTAACCTTTCTAGAATGAAAATAATAATAACTTTTATAATTCAATCAAATTATTATATTTACGTCCGGGCTTCGTTTTATTGCAAAACAGATACACAGGTTGTTACACACAATTTTCCTAGATCGTTTGACGATTACAAGCGAGGTCTAAAGTATATAATAAATAAATAATACTGGACAATCCACACAGCATCATCTAGCCCCAAGATAAGCAGAGCCTTTGTTATGGGTACTAGATAACTGATTTTATTAAACATAGAAAATACCCAGAACACCCGGTACAAATATTTGCAGATCGTACAAACATATTTTGTCCCAAGGCGGAAATCGACCTGCAACCTCCTGCGTCGCAGGCCTTCACCAGCCGCGCGCGCGCCACATCGGTCGTCAAAGTAGGCGTGGGAGAATGTATCTTGAGTCTCAGGAGAACTAGTGACATACACAGTTAACACAGTTAACTAAATTTGGGTGAGTTTCAGCGCAGCAATTGTTTGTCGTGTATAAACAAAACAGTTAAAATGAAAACATAAGGATTAACAGAAAGTATATTAGAAATTAGACAGTGAATGACGTAGCAACCATTAAAATAAATTATTTTCTTATAAAAAAAAGGATTGTTCGTTAGTCTCTCTAATAATAAATATATATCAGCCATCTAGTACCAGCTCTGTTTAACAGCAGCTTACCTTGGGGCTAGATGATGTTGTGCAGATTGTGCAGCATTATTTATTTATTTATTAGACAAAAAAATTGTCAAATCGCTCCAGCGCGATGGATAATTGGCTAATTTTGGTCAAAAAAGCGCAAAAAAGCGAGTGAAACTGCGCGGTTCAGTTAGTATTAAATAATAGTTTTGCAGGTCATGTAAACATCGAATAATGTATGCTACGCTTTGTAGAAGTGCTACGAGGGCTACATAACATTTCTACGCAGCTACGGCGTAGACGATGTTCTACGACGACTCAGTATTTTCTTAGTAATTATAATTATATTATATAATAATAATTATAATTAATAATTATGATTAATAGCCGCATCACATCTGTCGGGGACATCAGATAGAGCTGGCGCGGAGGCAGATTGTGCGGAGAACACCAAAAGGCGCAAATATGCCGGCCTAGATAGAGCCTACATATTTGAGCCTTTTGGAGTGGAGACCCTGGGTCCGTGGGGTACCGGGGCTCACCGCGTTTTCAAAATTCTTTCCGGGTGTCTGGTCGAAGCGACGCGTGATCCAAAGGCTGGTTCATATCTGGCTCAACGTATCAGCATTGCCATTCAACGTAGCAATGCAGCCAGCATGTTGGGAACGCTTCCTACTGGTAGTGATTTGGATCAGTTGAGCTATCTATAGGTCGTTTGTAACGGTCTTTAGATGGCTCAACTGTTTCATATGTATTTTGTACATTTTGTCATGTAATGTAATTATGTACATATTTTATTTTGTTTAATAAATAGAACCAATTAATAATAAAAATAAATAACTACGTATCTGCAATTTTAAAATTTGTTATTTATTAGTTAGCAGAGGTTTTTTTTATGATCAGAAAAAAAATATTACGTGGTATGTTGACGCGCGTTTTATTTCACATGATCGCAGTTAGGACTGTACGAGCACGTACAGTCACCTACATAATTAGTGCCTTTGGTCACAGCTTCAGTACACTTTACGCCAGTAATTGGAATCATCAAATCATTTCGCGATCGGCATCCTATCAAATAGTTTTAAAAACATACAATTATAGCATTGATTATAAAAAGAAGTTTTTTATGGGTATCGTAGGGCTTTATAAACCACTCAAATAATGGCCAGCTGATGGTAAGTGGTTACCGTAGCCTGGGGGAAAATGCTGCACCAATCCACATTGGGTCCTCGTGGTGGATTAAGACCCAATCACTCTCGCTCGATAGTAGGCCAGTGTCCCAGCAGTGGGAACATTATAAGGCTTTAATGCAATGATGAAGGTGTTGCGTAACTAGGGTTAAAAGCTTACTTACTTATTCAATTACACTGTATTATTGTGTTTTCACTGGTATAACTTTATCACCATCCCATCACCATGTGTACGGACCGTACCTTGTTCCTTAACCCCATTCTATGATTCAGTTTTGTGTTTGTTTGTTGTTCATCTTCTTATCTTCTTATCCCTTTTTGACCGATTTGCCTAATTATGGTCTTGAAATGTATGTCTAAAAAAAAATTTATTTAAAATTTTTGAATTTTTTTGTTGGTCCAGGGAAAGTTATAACGCGAGTAAAACCGCGCGGGTCAGCTAGTTTAAAATACAATACACAAATCCAGTGAAAATCAAACTGCGCTAGTAATTAATATAACAATATTTCGGTTTCAGCGGAACTGTCTTAATTGGCAAGTAAACACCACCTTAATTGATAGTACAACTATCGACCCCTGGAGGATTGCGTATGTTAAAGTTTATTTAGATATAGGCGGTATATCGCGTACCTGCTCGGTATGAAAAACTATCATGCAAATTGTGTCCTCAATTAAAATAGTTATTATTTATTTATTTATTGTTTCGTTTTTGTTCCAAAACCAGTAGTTAGTTTAGTAGTACTAACATTCACGTTTTACGATGGTATCGCATTCTACGTGAAGCAGGATTTTTTCTGACTTTTGCTAAAGCTAATCGTATCTAGTTTCACACTTAGCACCGTTGAAGTACGTTTCAATGTAGCACTTTTTACAGCTTTGCGCAGTACGCAGTCCACGCAGTCTACGCAAACTCAAACCAAACGTTTTCAAACGTGTGACGCCAATTGGTCAAAAATATATTTAAAAAAAAACAAAAACCGACTCCAAGCCAAAAAAAAATTATCAGCAGATTGTGGTGCTACGCGACGATGCAACTGAACCGATTTCAATAAAATTTAAATGAAACCTATTCTGAATATATTATCTATCAAACAAAAAAAGAATTATCAAAATCGGTTGAAAAATAACAAAAAAATATATCATTTAATGAATAACCAAATGGAAGTAAACGAATTTTCTTAATAACATACAAGACTCACCTTGTTGGTAAACTTAAATAACACAATTAAGTTATATACATTATATATGCAATAAATAATTATGATGTTGTTAATATCTTCAGAAATCATCCTACTTGATATCCCCACTTTGACCTTTAAGATGGAACCCTAGAGAATCGTTTCATTACAAGTAGGTAGGTATAATAATTATGTTATCCTAATTATGTACCTAGGTATTAATAGGCAAATAAGCAAAGTATTTTAAGTTGTTTTTCTTTGACCTTTTTTATTTTAAAAGTCATTTTGTTAAATTAAAGTGTTAGCATTATGTAAATATTGTAATTGATTAATTATTTACGTTCTATTATTCATCTAAATTATCATTATTATTTTACGATATATACACATACCCAGGTAAACATTATTTTCACTAAATCATTGCTTCCAGCTAGCTTCCGCTTGGTATAAAGAAGTTGACTTGGGCATGTGCAAACTCTATATAAAAGTAGGTGTATAAATATTTTCCTTTTTTTATATTGTTTTAAAGCTATAATTTTTAATGTAAACATGGTTCCAAGTAAACCTCTTATCAGTGCTTCTAACCCACTTCCTTTGGGTATAAAAGGTGTTTACTTGGACACATGCGGGCAGTCGTCGCTGCTCTTTCGAAGTGTAAACATCGTTTCTGAATGAATAATAAAGTAAAAGTGAATTCCAAACGTGACGTCATATTATTTTCTACGCTCGCCTCCATAAAGCTAGTATTTAAATTTTAATAGATATAGATCTATAATAAAAATAATTTAATCATAAAACAGAATTAGGTATAACCCTTTTTATTTGTTACTAGCTAAACCCACGCGGTTTTACTCGCTTTATTTACTCACCGTTTTAATCTTATCATTTTGAAATACTGTAGGGTTCCTGAGATGACATAGATGTTGTAGATACATAGATGACACACTGACACACCTCTCATCACGTCATGTTGTAATTGTTTAATATAAATTGTTTTTTTACAAATATATTAAAACAGTTTCAAGGACGATGTATGAAGAGGATATTCTATTGCCCATGTCAAACAAAATCTCAACTATTAGAGACATCGTCCCAAGCTCAATTCCTTACAAATATTTTCACCCGCCAAATAGCTACCAGCTAATCTAATGTGAAAGCACAAATCTCTGACAGGTAAGGACTCACTTAGCGGTGTGAACTGTGTAATTCCCCCGGGAGCCGCTGGCTGTCACCCGGGTTCCTGTAAATTGGACATCGGCTAGTGTAGGGTTAAGTATTTTTTCGGGTTAAGTAACTCAATTTTTACGATATTTTTTGTGAGAAAAATGAAATAAGTTCGTCTATTTCGTGACTCAGTGGCCAAATAGTTAATTTTGTGTGACTAACGCTAGTATCCATTGGGAATTCGCCCTTTTGAATGAGTTTTTTTATTCAAAATTAAGAAATATATATATATATAGTAAAACTTACGAAAGTAGGTACTTACCTACACGTAGCCATGAATAGCTCATCGGAGCATTTCAAACTTGCGATCGCTCAAATTACTGATGTACACCAGTGAGCGTTTTAACATCGTGATGTTTTAGACCGAGCTATGAATGCTTTTTAATCCTCTTTAGTCTAAATTCATTAGGTATCGAGAAAATAAAAATATTTTGTTATTATTTTACAAGCCTTAACACCTGGGTATCTACACAAACTTCTGGGGCTGACCTACTCTCAAGTGAAAACCTATACGGATTAATTACGGATAAATTAGAATCATCATCATCATCATCATGGCAGCCTTCTAATGTTCCCACTGCTGGGACACTGGCCTACTCTCAAGATAGAGTGATTGGGTCTTGATCCACCACGCGGACCCAATGCGGATTGGTGGATGTCACATGTCTTTCGAATTTTTAGTTCTTGGACATGCCGGTTTCCTCACGATGTTTTCTTTCACCGTATTAGAGAACTGGATTGCGGACATAAATTTTTCGTAGCGAAAAATCCATTGGTGCACGACCGGATTCGAACCCACGACCTTAGGATCGGAAGGCGAATTAAAATCAAGGAATTGGGTAACTAAAACATAATTAACTATTTAAAAAAATATTAATTTATTCATTCGTTATCTACAAAGGTTTACAAGGTTTGCTAGCAACAGTATATTACCTATTCCAGAGATAACTCCCCTTTACCACTCCCATTAGTTCTATAGAACTGTGTCATGTGTTTTTTTCGCGATCTAAAAGAAATGTGTTATGGGCCAGTTTTGTGTATTACCTATGAAAGAGAAATAAATCAAGTGGGTTTACTTTCACGTAAATTAATATTTGACTCGACATCGCAAATCTAAAAACAGCAGCGGAATGGAGTTAACAAGTTGTAATTTAATGTAGTTGGGTCGCGACTCACTCAAATATCATTATCTAATTGGCGGGGTGCCGTTTTATAATAGCCAAGTGGTAAATTATATAATCAACCCTTAGGACCGGGCCACGCTGCACGAAACCACTTCAAACCACTCTACCGGTTTACCTATTTTCATATATTTTGTAGCTCTAGGTGTAGCCGTAGACTAGTAGAGTTCTTATGATTCAAAAATTCATTATTCGTTTATTTACATATTAGATACAAAATTACAGTAAACACCAAAGCGTTATATCTATTTACTATCAATCTAAAAATCTCAAATTAACACAAACACACATAATTAATTTAATAATAAAAAATATATATATGTATATATAACGATACCTTTATAAAGTAAGTAAGTTTGTATGAGTCAGTGGCTAACTCTGGTGACAGAGTTTCTAGGCCGCCCGAAGGCCTCTGTCATGGCTTAACAACTTACCAATACCGATACCTTCATAATAAATACCTAATCTAAAATTAACATACACACAAACATGCACAATTTAAAAATAATAGTAATAATAATGATAGAGTATGTACAGGGAAGGACTACCACGATACCTATTTCTGCCGCCAAGCAATAACGCATAACTGTGTTCCGGTTTGAAGGGTTCCGGTAAAATAATAGGCACATGAGAGAGACTTTAGATCTACGTCTCAAGGTGGCGACGCGCAAGTGATATCTCTGATGTTGAGGCTACGGTGACCGCTTACCATCAAGTGGGGCTCAAGCTTGGTTGCCAAAAATAGTTATTAAAAAAAGCCGTGTTGGCACAGTGGGATGAGCCTCTACTTCCGACCCGGGTGTCGCAAGTTCGTATCTCGACACACCAATTAATTTTCCATTCGATAAAGCTATGCGCACATTAACGGTCTAATGCACTAAAGTCAAGGCCACACTGCACGTGGCACGCATCAGGATATTGAAGTTTTTAAGAAAAAAAACATTACGCGAACGAAGTCGCGGGGTGTTTCATTAGTAAGTTATACCATAGTGTTTGCATAATGTGTTGTTTATAATAGGTACTACAATAACATAATGCAGTCAGCATTGCGCGTTTGTTTGTTTGTTAACTCAAGAGACACAGTGCGGAACAATAATGAAATGAGTTTGAAACCAAAACATACTGTTTATTAAAGTAGGTTGGTGAGTAAGTTCGCATGAGTCAGTGGCCAACTTTGGTTAGATTCACACAAGCATCAAACCAGCACCTCTTCTGTTTCTTTAAACCCCTTTTTTCAATCGTCCTAAATAAATGTTAAAATGTTGATCGCCCCTGAAGAGTAGCGGCTCTGTTCAAAGTGATAGTTCCCCCACGAGTGTTGACAAAGTACTTCGCAAGATGCAATGTTCCACACCTGAACTAAAACAGTTTTACTTGAGCCAACTGTTTGTGAGCCCTGAACTTAAGAATGCTCAGATCTATTCATAAAATCGTTATAGTTGATTCATTTATTTATTTTATTTTTATTTTATTTATTACACACACAAAACAGAATACAACCAAAATAGTACCAAAAAAAGAGCAATATAAACATTTAGTACTAGGTGGTATCCTTAAAGTATGTGTACACATCAAGATCACTGACGAACAGTAGTACAAGTTAGTTATTATTATGATAAACAAAAATAATTTAATAAAATTAGATAATAAAGTTAAAAACAATACCTACGATATGAAAGGGAAAAGATTACTTATAGTATCTGTTACAATTTAATAACAACGTTATTCAAAATTTTTGAGCTTAAGTACCAAAGCCCAAAGTAAGTCGGTTGAAATCACAGAACTATATTTGAGTAGAATGAGTGAGTGTATGTACCTCGCGTGCCGAAAAAACGGGCTAAGTTAGGGCCGAGAACCTCTTTACTCGCCGCCAAACTCAGTCTGCTCCCAACCGGGGGCGGTGTGGTGGGTGTTTTTTTCCATAAATCCATTTGTACTAATAGCGTTTCCTATACACAAGATTAGGTATAACGTATATTTTATCTATGTACAGTGGCTTTATATAATAATTATATAAGATTAATGTTACACATAATAGACAAATATTGCATGCCATAACTTGGCAAAATACATTGTTTCCAAATTTATGCAAACAAAAAAAAAACGTTGTAACTACATGTATTACTCGCAATAAATTTTTACTTTACTTTACTTTACTTTACTTTAATTACTAATGGCTATAACTAGTTCATTAGTTCGAACACTTATTTGTTATAGTTCCAGGTTGCATAACATTATTTTGCTATAACGTTTCTTAACGATGCATAAACGAGACGCAGCACTTTTAAATCATTGTAAACACAAGACGGACAGTAAGAGAGAATACTATTTAAGACTTAAATAATTAGTAAATAAATCAATATTTTATGAAAAATTTGCTTACATTAAATATAACATAAATAACCAAATACATGACTCCAAACAACTATGGAAAAACCTTAAGTCAAATATACTACCCCTAAAAAAATTAAAAGATTTTGATGACCCTGAAGAAATAAACAGCCATTTTTTAAATTTTCCTGGCACAAATATTGATGCATCCCCGCTGAAATATTTTGCTTATCAGAAATATGTTTTTTTTTTTTATATAACTGAAGTGGCATCCAAGCGTACGGCCCACAAGATGGTAAGCGGTTACCGCAGCCTATGAACGCTTGCAATACCAGAGGTATCACTCGCGGGTTGCCACCTTGAGGCTAAGATCGAAAGCCTCATGTGCCAGTAATATCACCGGAAACCATACCCTTCACACCGGAACACAGCAATGCGAGCATTACTGCTTGGCGGCAGAAATAGGTATGGTGGTAGTCCTTCCCCGGACGAGCTCTATCACAAAGAACTCAACTACTCTTAATGACACTAGGTTTACAATAAAATCATTAAATTTGGAAGATGTAGTTAAAATCGTAAAAAAACTTAAAAGTAGTGCGGAGGGTTATGACCATATCATTCTGAATATGCTACTTTTGACATTCCCTCAAACTTTAAAAATCTTGACTCGTATGGTAAACATCTCCATTGAATCATCCACCTTTCCAGAAATATGGAAGGTTGCAGTGGTGCGCCCTTTACCGAAAGTAAACAACCTCGTAGACGTTAAGGATCTAAGGCCCATTAGCATACTTCCATGCATATCTAAGATTGTGAAAAAAGCGGTCTGCAAAGAACTTACCGAATATCTGGAGAGCAACAATATGCTACCTGATTTGCAGTCAGGGTTCAGGAAGGGAAGAAGTACGTCTACAGCTCTACTAGACGAAACTGACAATTTGTTGCATGCTCAAGATAACGGTCTTTGTATTTTATTGGTGTTGCTTGATTTTTCAAGAGCATTTGACTCAATAAATATAGCGTTGCTTGTGTCAAAATTACGTTACTACGGATTTGATGAATCTGCGCAAAAAATGGTTTGAAAGTTGAAAGCAACCGTTATCAATTTGTAGAACTCAAACAAGCCAGCGGGACCTCTTTAGTTTCTCAAGTATCTTCGGTTTCCAGAGGAGTACCTCAAAGGTCAATATTGGGACCAATTCTTTTTAGCCTTTACTGCGCCGACATAACAAATTGTATAAAACATTCTTAGTACCACATTTACGCTGACGATGTACAAATATATATTTCATTTAAACCAAATGAACTAGACACTGCAATAAATAATTTGAAAGAAGATCTTAATAATATCGTACTATGGTCAGAAAAAAACAGCCGTTTGAAAACGAAATACTTAATAATCGGTTCTAAACATCGGGTATCGCGTTTGCCACAAGATATAAACGTCTCCATCATGGGCAAACCAATCGAACGCGTTTATGAAGCACGTAATCTTGGGCTTTACATGGATTCGGAATTAAGGTTTGAGAAACACATCACTGATTCAGTACAAAATTGTTTTTACCGTTTAAAAATATTATATAAAATTAGACCATATTTAAGTGAGGAAATTCGAATCCAACTACATAGTTGAATCTCTGGTATTGTCGAAACTTAATTACGCTGACACAGTCTTTGGTCCCCGCCTACTTGCGCGAACACAGCGTCTTGTCCAAAGAGTGCAAAGTGCTTGCGCAAGATACTGTTTTACAATTCCGTCCCGAGGACACGTGACACCATTCCTGAATAAGTACTATATTTTGAGAATGAAGTCACGCCGAAAATTTCATCTAGCCGTCCTCCTCTTCGGTGTTGTGACCTTTAGTTCACCCTCCTATCTATTTAATAAATTGATCTGGCTCAAGCAACGAGAAGGAGCTAATTTGAGGCAGTCATCAGCTCAATTGGCAACGCCTCGACACTGCTCGGCTGCTTTCAGAGGGAGCTTCCGTTACGCAGCAACAAAATGCTGGAACAATATACCGCCACCGATACGTAACCTAAAAAATGTAAATAAGTTCAAAGTTAAGCTCAAACTATTTCTCCTCAACTCGCAAAAGGAGTACGAAAATTTTAAAAATAATGATGTGTCATTTATTTAGGAGGACCAGTAATACTTTTTTCTCGTGCTTTTTCGTACTAAGATTGCATTATATTTTATATTAGTTTATCCCATCAACACTGACCACTCTGCTCACCATTTTATTTATGTTTACACTAGCAGCTCGTGTAACGCATTTTGTTTGTTTTTATATTTATATATATTTTTTGCTGTCCTATCATCTATTTTTCTAGGTACTTATTAATTTAATAATGTCTTGTTCTGAGTCCATTATGTTAATATTGTATGTAATATGATGTCAATAGCCGATTATGTAGGTTCGATCGATCAATGCGTCAAGTTCGACGGACGTGATGTTTATCTCGCTTAACTGGTCTCAACTGAAAACCAGCGTTGGGTAAATAGTCAAACCTATCTATTCGGCACAATGCTGAGTTGAGTCCAAATTTGTTGAGGGCTCTGTAACACTATAGAACATACCTTTTTTTTCAAGTTAAAATCTTTGTTATTTAATTATTTGTGTATTAGTTTCTATTTTATTTATGTTCTCGACAAGTAAAATCATTTTCTTTCTTTCTTTCTTTCTTAAACCATAACTTTTTTTGTTATATTGTTCAGGTTATCTAACTATTTTAAGGTATAAATTAAATATTACATAAGTTATTATAACTCTAAATAGGTACTTTCTATAAATTTCTGGGGTTACTACACCTGGCTGACAGAGCTCTAGAATAGGTAGCGAGGAGCGTAGCGACGAGCATGTTTCTTATAGTGACCAAACCATGCACGAGCCGAGCGAAGCGTGCCGCGGCAGCGGCCGGCGAGTGCCAGAATCGACTTGCACCTAATTATACCTACCTAATTGTAATTTGCATAGGTAATAATGATTATAATAAGAACTAAGATTTTTGGTATGTCACTAATAGTATTCATTGCACCAAAATAGGAAGGTAAGTAAAATAGTAGGAAAATAAAACAAACATTTGCAATTAAATGATTAATGACAATTAAACTTTTAAAGGTACTTAATTATAACAAATTAACATAGCTAGTTTTAAGTAGGTATAGTGAGTATATGTATATATACTGTTATTGCGTTATGTATGCATAATTTTAAATAAAGATTTGATGCTCTCAAAAATTCACCTTCTGTGCATGAGTTTTTATTTTCTAATATTTTTTTTATACGCTGGTTTTTTGAATGTGCATGTGGCGCTTTTACATTAGGAGTAGCCTCAATTTTTATAATTGAGAAAATGCATTATTTTGTTATTTCTTTGCTGAAAAAAATTATGTCATACCACTGTTAGTAATATTGAAATATATGTATGATAAGCTGTAATATGGTCATTATAAGTATATGGTCGTTATAATAAATAGTTATGTGTATTATGGTTATAGCTTATGGTCCTGAAGAAAGCTACAAAGAAGAGTGGTCCGAGATGTAACCCCTGAAATACCCCTGAAGTTATGTAGCCGGTGATGATGTAAAGCCTTATATAGCCACAAGCTTACTTCTTCTACAACTAGCGTGAATCCCGTATGAAGCTAATTTGGTGCTTATTATTGAGTGGTTAACCTTATCGAAATCACAAGCTCGTTGGGTATGTAATTTTTAAAGAAACATCTATGCCAGCCTTTTAATATTCCCACTGCTGGGACACTGGCATGTTGGGACACTGGCTCAAGCGAGAGTGATTTGGTATTAATTAACCACGTGAACCTAATGGTGGATGGCGTAATGTATTTCGAATTTTTATTTCTCGGCCCACCAGTGCTTATAAAATTTAAAGTTTATTCAGGGTCAAGGGTGAGAGTAGCACTACCTACCATCACACCTTTTTCTGTCAAGCAGTGATGCTCGCATTGCTGAGCTGAGTTTGATTGAAAGGTTTAAGGCCACGGCACACCGGATTAGTATGCAGCACATTGACGTAGCCACGTGCGGCGCCGGCGCGCCGGCTAGTCAAACCGCCGCGGCGGTGTGACTAGCCCTTTAGTTTCCAGTGAAAATACAGGCACATGAGACTTTCTATCTACGTCTGTTGCCATTTTAGTTCTATAAAAAAAAAACTGGTAACGCTGCCTGGACCAACTAAAATATATAGACTCGTTGGACCAAAGGTTTCATTTAATGTTTTTAAAATACTTTTTTAATTGATTCCTTTTTTTAGAATAACATTGTCATAGTAAACCTTTTCATTGCCACTCACTTATCGGCAGATATTTTTTTTTAATTAATCTCTGCCAATGTAAAGGTCACAACAAAAATAATTGAAACCCGTTCCCTTTCATTCAGATTCAGTTATCAGTGCGAATAACTTACTGTCCATTAATCAAAGCTGGCAACACATGGCAACAGTCAATTAGCTGCCGTTTCAATCAGAGCGATTGGAACTTTTCAGCCATTTTGTTTCTAATATCCTCTGACGACTGGTTTGCAAGAAGTGCGAGTTCGATTCCCATGATTGATAGAACAAAATGTTTAATGATGGTATTAAAATACACGTGCTTTAATGATCGTTTCAAAACGGGAAACATTATTGATTATCATCATCATCATGGTTAGATTTCTTATCTTAGGACAAGAACGCTATTTGCATTGGTCACTCTGAAATGAGATTGTGTTATATTTCACGCGACCTCATTACTGATTAGTGGCACAAATTAATGTCTTTTGAAATTATTGCAAGTTTACTCTTTTTTAAAACAACGCGTTTATTGTGTTCCTACTGTTTTGTGGTGCGTTTAAGTTCTGTGAATCCGTGTTCTAAAGTCGTCGTGTGCTAAGGCTCTTAAGCGATCCAAAACCTTTCACATTCCAGTTGCATTTGACTAAAAGCGTTTGACTGTTTAAATAATTCGGAGTATTTGAAACAGTAGAGATAGATACTTTATCAAATTCAACTTGGCATAATAAATTATTAAACAGCTTGTAATGGAGGTATTCCCCAGTTAAAATATCAATTATGACTATGATTTTTAACTACTCATTATTTCGCATAATGATAGCAAAATAATTAATGAAGTAGGTTCGTATTAATTATTCGTATACGATACAATGTTTTGATAAAATAGCTATGTCTAAAACCCGAGGGAGTTTTGATAAGATTTTGTAGAAGATGCTAATATTTTTACCTAATTGAGTTTTGCTTAAAAAAAATTATAAGTAAAAATTTATAAGCTAAATCATTTTTAGAAAAAAAGGTGGCTTTACAAACATAAAAACTTAATTATGGAGATACGAGAAGAGGTAGGTTATTGACACGTTTTTTATGTTTTTCCAAAAAAGCGACAAACCAATTTCGATAAAAGTGCTTAGTACACAGTTTTTTTTTATTTTTTTATTGATTATAGTCAAGCGTTTGACCACCACCTCACCTGATGGTAAGTGATGGTGTGGTCGATGATGGAGCACGCTTGCCTAGAAAGAACCTGTTCACACTAGCCTTAAAGACTCCTAAATTTTATTGGTCCGGAAAAACAGACCCCGGCAACGAATTCCATTCTTTACTCGTGCTAATGAGAAAAGAGGATGAAAAGCGTTTGGTTCGGCATGGTGGGATGTCGACCAAATACGGATGGTACGCTGCCGTACGCCTATTAGTCCGGTGGTAGAAAGGAAATATTACCGTCATAAATACAGTCGCATTGATAAACTCTTAATTTCTGTAAGTCGTTTAAAAAGTAGATATTCATACTTCCCCGGACGAGCTCTCACGAAGAACTCTACTTTTGCAAGCACGGTACACGCATAAAAAACGTATGTTTATTTTTAAATGTGCTAAGCTACCAAAGTAGATAATCTATTTAACGATATTATATGACACTCGCGTGCTGTTAGTTCAGGCACGTTTTTACATGAGTCTCGACTTAAACCTTACTGTATACGCTGCTCCATTTATTTTACGTGAGAACCTGTAATGTTGTTTTCGTATCATTATGTGAGTCAGTAAGGTGACGTGACAACCTCGGTGGCGAGGTAGGCGAGTGCAAATGGTGAGGTTGCGGGTTCCGATCCAAATGGGGACAAATGTTTGCATGATCTAGAAATTATATGACCATTGTATAAAAGTGACTGTAATTTTGAATTTTTACAGTTCGTTCGTTCGTTCGTTCGTATGTATGAGTCAGTGGCCAATTCTGGTGACAGTTTCTTGGCCGCCCGAAGGCCTCTGTCGTGGCTTAACAACTTTGAAAAAGCCGGGACCGACTGCTTAACGTGCCCTCCGAAGCACGGGAGCGCTCAGTTGAAATTGCCACTGGCGGTCACCCATCCAAATGATGACCCCGCGGAACAGTGCTTAACTTCGTTGACCTGTTAAGAACAACTTAGCCAGCTACGTCACGAGTGCTCCATTTCCACTCCACTCCATTTTGTAGTTAGTTTTTGCTTATTAGTTTATATGTCCGCTAATATTTTTAATTTATTATTATCACGGTAGATTGGAGGTTTTTGGCTCGGGATCGAGACGTCTGGAGGGAATGGGGGGGGCCTTTGCCCAGCAGTGGGACACCAACGGCTGATATAATAATAATAATTATTATTATTATCACGTTTGACAATCGTAAACGTAAACTTATCGATCAGCTATGGGATTTTGAACAGTGCCTTTTTTGTGGCATACTTCGACCGGCAAAGGAATTTCAACTCAAAATCGATAGGTTAGTTCTATTTTCATTTATCTAATTTAGTATTTATTGGAATAATTAGATCGGTCAAGGACCACTAACACAATTTTTTTTCTTTTTTTTAAAAAAGTTGGACGGTTCCATTTAAAAACCAGCTCCGCTACATCTACATGGAGCGGCATTAGAGCTGAAATGGAACCATTTCTGGCTCACATAACTCAGCGCGGACTAATTTGGACCTCTCACAATAATAATAATATAGCCATTCCTAACACACACAACTTGCAAAACACAATATCTGAAAAACTCTCTAAATACGTAGAGTTGAAAAATGAAATAACTCGGATGTGGAGATTAGAGAAGGTCTCAATCATTCCTATAGTCCTGTCTTCAACTGGTGTTATTCCCACTCAATTATTCCAATCACTCGCTCTGCTCGATCTGCCTAAACATATTTTTTCCCTTCTGCAAAAATCAGTAATCTTAAATACTTGCAGAATAGTTCGTAAGTTTCTGCAAACAGAGGTTTCCACGGATTCACCAACATCAAATTCGGGTGTGAATAACTCGTCACCCATCAATTGATGTGCACTTGGCTTAGGCCCGTGCGTATCATTATAGTTACCGGCTGTAGCCGAGTAGATAAAAATCGAAAATCACAATAATAATAATAATAATAATAATAATAATAAAAACGTTTATTTCGTTACCAACTAAAAACATTACATCAGCTATTACTAAAAATATAGAGTAACAAAAATGGCCACCACTCAGCATGTGCTATGACAGAACAACTCATGCCATAGCGCTAGTTTTCTGTGGTTGCCGTAAATAATATTACGTAATAGAAATCACAATAGCTTTAGTCTTCACTCTCGCAAAACCTAAGACATGCTAAAATAATGCTCTCACATTTGTCTGCAACAATGTCACTAATGTTTTTTTCATACCTGCAAACAAGCGTACGGCCCACCTTATGTGAAATGGTTACTTTAACTTATGTTTACAATACCACAGGCAGTACTCGCTTTGCCGACCCTCTAAAAATTTTTAAAACCCTTTTTGAAGAACCCCATTTTTTTTTTTTTTTTATTAAATTGGTGCGGCTAATATAACACTGCGGCCATGCAGGCCTATTGTGTTCGCCACTTGTTTTGTCGCCCTTTGGGGGCGTTTACAGTTCACCTCCAAGCCCTGCCGATACTAAGAACTGGAGGATTTGCTTGGGGGTGATGTCTCTTAGCTCATCTGGGCTGAGGATGTGCCTACCCAGATGTATGCTACGTTTTTGCATTAGTGGTCCACACTCTCCTAGCAGATGCGAAGAACCCCATGCTGTAATTTGATAAGTTGTAACATAACTGGCTGGTGACGCAACAAATCAGTTTATTAAAACCAATTCCATCGTAATATCTTAATCCCACACAGAAACGCGTTGGCGTAGTTGGTTGCTAAATCTCTACGAACCTTGTAATGAATAAGAACGAACCGAAACTGACCAAGATATTATAATATAAACCATCTCGACCATTTAATTTAACTGATAAATCATAGTTAAGACTTTGTAATATCTAGAGGGATGATTGATGAAGAAATAAAATGAAATGTTTTAAAATTAATTGTTAATTTGAAAGGCCTAATTTAACTTTATCCAAAACCAAATGCTATCCAAAATTTTTCGAAGCAAGCGGCATTCGAACTACTTTACCTAAGCTAACTATCTAAGTTTTTTCAAACTTCCTTTCTCTAAAATCCTTAACTCCATCACTAGATTTGTTCACTGACTTTTACGAACTTACTAGCTTAGACTAACTGACTAGCCTGCGTGATATATCATCCACTAATCCGCATTGGGAGCACTGGTGGTCTAGCGATAGTGACCCCGCCTTCCGATCCTAAGGTCGTGGGTTCGAATACGGTCGTGCACCTGTGGATTTTTCTATTCGAAAAAATTATGTGCGCAATGCCAGTGCTCTCATACGGTGAAGGAAAACATCGTGAGGAAACCGCCATGTCCAAAAACTAAAAATTCGAAAGAGATGTGTCATCCACCAATCTTCATTGGGTCCGCGTGGTGGATTAAGACCCAACCACTCTCGCTTGAGAGTAGGCCAGTGTCCCAGCAGTGGGAACATAAGAAGGCTGTCATGATGAATCCGCATTGGATCCACGTGGTGGACAAAGTAAATTAACCAACAATTATTATTACTTATTTATTTTTCAGTTATTATTTTGTGTTATCTGCACTAACTGTGTGAAGGGTATGGTTTCCGGTGAAATTACTGGCACATGAGGCTTTCGATCTTAGCCTCAAGGTGGCAACCAGCGAGTGATACCTCTGGTATTGCAAGCGTCCATAGGCTGCGGTAATCTCTTACCATCTTGTCGGCCTTACGCTTGGTTGCCACTTCAGTTGTATAAAAATAATAATAATAATAACTTTGGCTTTTGACTTTTACTTCAGGATATTTTCTCACATTGTTAATTCTAACTTAAAAACATGTCTGTCCAAGTTAAAGCTAAGTACTCTGAATCACGTTGATTTCCCTCTTAAACTTAAGAGTTGTTTTGGAGGGTATCCTCCAAAGGTAGTTTAAAATTGTTTTAGATTTGTTGGGTTTTCTTAGTTTCGTACTTTTCTGAGATTAATGGACCATACAGTTTATAAACTATATACGAATATATTCTCTCTACGAAGGGTTGATGGACTCTTTGAAACATTATTTATTTACGGTCTTATGTAGGTACAACTATACTATAAACCTTATCTATGGTTTATAGTATAGTTGTATAATCTTATCTATGTTTATTTTGACACCTATGTTATCAACGCTTTTGTTTTTTTGACATAAAAATGACAGAAGAAGACAAAACATATTTTATGAATAAGAGCGTTAAAGTTTATTTTTACCTGCGCTAGTTACAATGAGGCGAATGCTGATTGCTTATATTATAAATTTAAGTGCCAACTAACTACTCGTATTAGCAAAACAAAAGTACGCTAGAATTAACTCGCTTATTACATCTTAGTGATTTGTGAAATCATACAAATACGTCAGATTTAAGCAGAATTAGCTGTGCCAATAACATCATAAACTATAGTAGACACGGCGCGGTTTCACTCGCGTTATTTTTTTCGCAATTTTCCATAATTATCTTCCCTGAGTTGATACAAATGTTTCAAGACCTAAATCAGCCAAATCGGTCCAGCCGTTGTTGAGTTTTAGCGAGCCTAATGCACAGCAATTGATTTTTATATGTAGGAGAAGATAAGATTATTAAAAGCTTGGTGACATACTGACCTACAACGTAGGGTCCAAGCCGCTAGACCTACAAGCATGAAACTTGGTGGGTATATTCCGTATTTCGTGTAGTCTACACGAAAATAAATAAATAAATAAATAAAATAAATAAATAATGCTGGACAATCCACACAGCATCATCTAGCCCCAAGGTAAGCTGCTGTTAAACAGAGCTGTATTATGGGTACTAGATGACTGATATATATTTAATACAATACAATACATAAATAGATATTTTTTTATTATATATAGAAAATACCCAGAACACCCGAAACAAATATTTGTAGATCGTACAAACATTTGTTCCGAGGCGGGAATCGAACCCGCAAACTCTGCGTCGCAGGCGGCCCTGCGCCCGCTGCGCCACATCGGTCGTCAAAGAAAATAAGGAAGGAATTTTCGAAATTCAACTCCCGTCACAGCATATGTTATTCGGTTGCAATCAATTTATTTTAAATAAAAAACTGACTTATTTTGTATGAATATGGCAGCTTATTGTTAGAGGTTGCCGATTAAAATCAGATTGCAACTGAGTTACGTATTAGCCCAACCGGCTATCCAATCAAGTCTTGATTGCTTCATTAGCTGGTGAATTATTTGTCGTTTCGTATTTCTTTGTCATAGTAAATTTTTAGAAAATTATTTAATCCATCGGCCTATGCCCTGACGTTCATTGAAACAACGTGCATAGAACTAGTACAATACTGTCGTGTAGACTCTACATTATTAATTATTGTCTTGTGTATATATTCGTCGTGTAGTGCCACCCTAAATTTATATTTGATAATTAAACCGAAATAATAAACCAAAGAAATGACCTTTTTATTGGCCTCTGCCCAGAGGTCGTAAACGGTGTAAATATTTTGTCGAGCATTGAAACTGAGCGGTGGAATGATGGTGAAACGTAATAAAATTCTGATATAAAACATCTTGTTACGAGTAGATCATGATAGTATTTTGTTTTATTGCTGGTAACGCGGTTGATTACCACCAAGTTACCAGTTAACTAAGCAACTTTAAAAATAAACTAACCAACGGGTGGAGTACATGTTGCTTGGTTTGGTATTAAAGTTTTAAATCGACTTTTTTAGGAGCACTAGTTCATTTATTTATAGTATGAATAAGCGTTACAAGAAAATATTAAACTAAATAAAAATTATTTAAATTAGACATAGAATTGTTGCAAATCATAGCAGCAAACAAGATAATTATCAAAATCAAAAATTATTTATTTCAGTAGAATCACAAGGATCACTTTGAAACGTCTTACAAGCTAGGAAAATTTACACCAGAGCCAACGCGCCCATGCCGTAAAAGAACTGGCAACAACACCGGCTGGGTTCCTATCGCTTTTTTGGCATGACCCTTGCTATTGTTATGGATGCCGAGTAGAGTTGGAGCACATTCGTCCCAAGCTTTTTTATCATCTAAGTAATCGGTTATTTTATAATAAGCTTTTTGAGACAGTTTTTGTTTAATTAAGTTTTTAATTTTGCCAATTGACAAATTTTGTATGTCACTTGGGACTTTGTTATAGAAGCGTACACATTGCCCTTTCAAGAACAAAGAACAATAGAACTTAAAACTAAATAAAAGTAAAAAATTAAAAAAAATATATTAAATAAAAATGTTTATTTCTCTTATGTACATTACAATTTTATAGTGGCCCTAATTACCAAGCTAAGTTTTAAACTCGTATTTTGGCAAGTAGTGCCTTCCCTTTATATTACATATTCTTTGTACAATTATTGTATTTTCTTGATTAAAACAAAAATCTAGTTACTAAGTTTAAAATAATATCAGAATCAAGAACATTTAAAGTTAAATAAAATAATTAAAATAATAATAATATGAGTGTTTTTTTTTTTTCCGCAAGAGATTTTGTTTGTATTATGTGGGTGTGTTGGTGTGTGTGTTTGTGTAAGTGTGTGTGTACCTAATGTGTGTGGCGTGAGTTCAGGATGTTCAAGTTCAATATGTGAGCGTGTAAGGTGATTAAGATTAATAAATAGTCAATATTCAGGTTCTGGCTTGCTATACCAGCGTACACTTTAAGGGGTAGATCCACTAGGTCACTCCTAGGTCTACGGTGTAGGTTGTAGGTTGCCGTTGACCAGCCACCAATTTAGATAATGGAGACTGCCACTGTCTCCATTAACAAGGTAACAGTAACGTGTCACTGTCCCCATTGAAGATAAAGCGTAATGAGAACAACGGGAAGTTATTTTTTGCCATCCCACTTCCCCATGAATGGGAATTAATCATGGGGACATCGGCAATACACGAAGTGGACAAGCTTCTTTTATCGAGCTCTTTGTGAGCGTTTTCTCGAGTTGGAAAGTGTTATAGATGTTATAATGTGTTTTTGAGTCACGTCACTTGGTTCGTCATATATGGGTAAACCACCTAACGAGTAGCGTCAAATCCAACGCGGTATTCGCACGTTGAATTTCCTCGCTATTGTAACAAACAAAAATGGACAGCGGTTACCGTAGCCTATGTACGCATGCAACATCATAGATATCATTTGCGTGTTACCACCTTGAGACGTTAGATGGAAAGTCTCATGTGCCTGTAATTTCACCGGAACCCTTCGAACCGGAACACAGCAATGCGAGCATTACTGCTTGGCGGCAGCAATAGGTATGGTGGTAGTCCTTCCGCGGACGAGCTCTATCACAAATAACTCTACAAAAATATATTTAGAATTAAGAATATCAATAATGCTTTATTCCATATTTTATCTGGTTTTATAACGATAGAAACTCCCTTCCCTCCCGTCTCTATTGGAACTAGGATGACATGTCAAATCTTGCGTGACGTAGGTCTTTATTGTCATTTAAATGTCTAGATAGATACATCGCTGTATCAACAAGGATCGCTAGAAATGGTAAACATCGGTAACCATTTATTTATAAAAGTAAACTATTTACGTAAAGTACTTTGAACTTTTAGCAGGTGATTAAATTAAAAATATAAATACATATTATACTCCCACATATCACGATATTTCCAATATAATATTCTAAAAATATTTGAATATAACTTATACTATGTGTAAAACGCGCTGACTTTTTACGAGATTGCCAACCTGTTTTTAAGCGTTTCCTCCGTCCAATAAAACTGAATAATTCATCAGAATGCTTTTAGGATCAGCATTTAAATCAAAACCTTTATTTAATCGCAAAACTGGATTGATTTAACTGTTGGTTATGCTACCTACTCCGTTAACGTAATAGCTCTACCATGAAAATATCTGTCCGTAACTTCGGAACAGAATGAAATGCGACCGAAAAATACTAAGCTGCCTTATTCATAATTCATTGACATAAAAGTGACAAGGACAGACAATACTTAGCAAGCAGCTGAAACTACAGTTTTTTTTATGAATTAGGGCGATATATTTTATTTCAATGTCACGTGCCGTTTTCGGGTCCGGCTTAGAAAAAAATGTGATTCATGGATTCATGAGTGGCACGAAATTTCGGCCAAAAACCTCGACATTTATGTTTCATGGTTGGCCTACCGTTAAAGAGTGTGTAGTTGTAGAGATTGAAAAAAAGAATTACGTCTCTTGGTGACAGATCGAAGATAAATATGATGGATAAGCGCCTATAACTTGCGTTTGTTTCAGGTTGTGAAGCGAGGCTTCGAAAACAGATTCCACTAAAAAATAATTTATCAAAGTGTGTATACAAACCCCTTTATTCATAAATTAGTCATTTTAGCAGCTCGCTAAGTTATTTAGTATTTCCTTGTGTCTTTGTAAATTTGTGTTTGTTTTGTAATCACCTACTTTACATCATTGAAATAGATAAATGGGCTTGGTTTTATAACTATTTCCAACATCAATAAGTCTTCGCAACTAAAAATAACACTCATTGTACCATCACGTATCCTTAGTCAAACAATAACAGACCGAGCCAAATCAGAAGTCCTTGGGTTCTATAAAAATATTATTCGAAGGTTTATCTTTACATAGTACCTAATAAATCTTTACATCCTACATCACATCCTAATATGTGAAATAGATTATAGTTAGTTAGTTTAGTCTAACTGTTGTAAGAAGCCTATCTACCTTTTATCTATCCTCTGTGGGTCAATAAATGCGTTTTCTTTCTTTATTTTGCATAGTATAAAACAAAGCTGCTTTCCGCCGTCTGTTCGTATGTACGCGTATATTTTGTACACTACGCAACGAATTTTAATGCGGTTTTCATTAGTAGCTAGAGTGATTCAAGAGGATTTCTATGGATTTAGTTGTTTTTTTTTTACTTAAAATAGACTAACGTTTGACCACTATCTCGCCTGATGTGGTCTACGGTGGAGCACGCTTGCCTAGAAGAAACCTATTCACTCGTGATTTGAAGGTAATGCCTCTAAAGGCTTCCGTCCTGGCTTATTACTTTGAATAAGCCGGGACCGAGTTCAAAGATTCTAATTATCATTCTAGATAACTGTAACTTACCTACATGAAAACGTTTAGAATTTATTACAAATCGTTTGGTTACGGTGTCGTTTCAAAAGCATGAAGCGCAGATTGACTATTCATTTATCAGGTCATTATAAATGTGCTTGGCTTATCTGGACAAACACACTGGTAAAAAAACACCTACAGATTTAGGTATATAGTTTAATGTAGCACTGTGTTAGTTTTCTTAAAATCTATAACTTCAAAAGTTATAGATTTTGTTCCTTAGTTTGTTCTTAACATAGACAGAATCAAATGGTCACCTCTGTGGCGCATGTGTGTGAAGTGTTTTAATTAAAATCCTCGCGACTAAACAAATATTTCTATATTCATGATTTTACAATATAGTATACCATAGCAAGACAGTTATTAGTGAGCAGTGAATTTCAGTCAGACAGACTTGTTTTCATTAATGGAGATGGTTTGCCGACTGCCATCTTGATAATGAGGTTAAGTGTCGGCAACTTCCGTTTCTATTACAGCGCAAACGAGCTGCATCTTTACTTTAAATATCTAAAATTAAAAGTACGGTAATTTTAGATGAAAAAAAATCTTATTTTTTGGCTATGGAAAAGGTATTAAGAGAGTTAGGTTAGTCTTATGATTTTTTATGTCAGCAAGTTTCAAGACGGTAAATTCGCTTGCCTGATGTTAAGCGCCACGCCTGTCCATTACAGTTGCAGTGCCACCCAAAGCTTTATGTTCAAAGTTATATTTATTCTATGAACTTAGAAACGCGATGTGTAAATAAATAAATCTGCTCATATTTCCTCTGTTCACCATTTTTACATTATTTTATTTCTATCAGTTTTTAAGTTTCATACAGAAAACTAGAAACCACATGTCAGCCTACAAAGGTCTAAGAACGTCTACGGACCGCTACGAAATGTCTACACTTGGGGAGACGCAGATATATTTATAAATTCTCCCGTAAAATGTATTTTGTCTTCCGAAAAAAGTTATGGAGTTGGTTAAAATTATTAAGCGTAATGTATGCATGACTTACTTAAAATTAATACAATATTGGATCACATCGTAAAAATTCTGCTGAGCACGTACATAGCGCTACTTAAAATATACATTTTAACGTGTGTCAAGCCTTTGTGAATAAACATTATTAAAAAGTTTTTGCGTTAGGTGAGGAATTATTACGGTTTTGTTGACTGTACTTTCACCCAATATTGTGTTAAGAACTCTGTATATCGAAAGTAAAGCCTCGTTCAACCGATGACTAAATTCGTACGGCTTGGCCAACCAGTGAAATAGGCTCAGCAAATTACTAGATGGTAAAGTAATTTCAAGCATTACCCCTAAGCTTACCTAGTTCATGGTGTTTTTTTTTATGTATTAGTTTTTTTTATTTATTATTAAGTATGTGTGTTTATGTATGATTTTAAGGGGCAATAAACCTGTTTTCTTTCTTTCTTTCTTTCTATATCTCTCTCCGTTTAGCTTCGACAGATAACTGCCTCTAGCCAGGATTAGATTTACACTTGTGTCCAGAGTAGTAGTTGAGGCTGTTTTATAGTAGTAGGTGACATTGACTCCTGTAAATATATAATGAAAGTCGTAGTGGCATTTAATGTGTTCAAATCTGTTAGTTCCTAAAGTTTTGGCAAAAAAGCTGTGACAACCTACTCGAGTTCGACCGATTTGCCATGATTATCGTTTCTCGCTTTCAGGAGTAGACCCTTACAGTTAGTCAAGTTAAAAGTAAGTCGCTTATTGTGTTTATGATGAAAAGCACCGGACTTCCGTGCGGGGCAGCCCTAGCCTCGGGCAAGAGTTAATTGCAGGGTTATCACTTTGGCGCGCACAAAGCGACTCGTTTTAATAAGATATTTAGGAGAGCAAAATTGGTCTTCAAAATTGTTATTGGTTTTAGTTTCTGTAAAAGTTACCAGCGGACAGAGAACTTTGAACCTTTTGGACTTTGCTTTTCTAGATTATATGACTATTGAAAATTATAGTAGATTAAAAACTCCGTATTTTGCACACAATATTATTGTTATCATAGCAAAAAAATCCATTAGTGCACGACTGGATTCGAAGCCACGACCTTAGGATCGGAAGGCGGGGTGGAGTTACTACCACTAGACCACCAGTGTTCTCAATGCCAGTGCTCTCATACGGTGAAGGAAAACATCGTCAGGAAACCGGTATGTCCAAGAAACTAAAAATTCGAAAGACATGTGCCATCCATCAATCCTCATTGGGTCCGCCTGATGATTAAGACCCAATCACTCTCGCTTGAGAGTAGGCCAGAGTCGAAACATTAAAAGGCTGTCAGGATGATGATGATTGTTATCTCAGGAACAGCAAAATTTTTTTTGTTTTGTTTTTTGTTTTTTCATAAGCCTCTAGAACTATTTATTGAGTTCTTTTCGGTTGGTTGTGTAAATAAACAAAAAAAATGGCACTATGTTTTTTTTTTAAATGTCTATTGCTCAATACTACTCATTCACGTAAAATTTATAACTCGCCATCTCTATCTGTCTAGAGACACCCTCATTACGGTAGCTGTTGGAAAGACGAAGTGACCATGTTGCAGCCAACTTCGTTACTTCGTTCGTTAACTTTCGCGCTTCAAGAGCTTCGCTTTCAGCGCATTTGTACACAATCTTGAGCTCTCCAATAAAATCCTTTTTGTACAGATTGCTAGTTAGCCACGAGTTCATCAGCTAAATTTCAGGCTTTGCAGCATTTTTAAAACACAGACAAATATTAATACAATCTTTCACATTTATAATGAACTTTCACTTTGAAACGTTGCTAAAAGTAGCTGTTGCCCGCGACTTCGTTTGCGTGGAACTCGAGAACTGTACTTTTTTTCCGAGATAAAACAAACAAACATCCAAACTTTCGCATATGTATAGTGTGATAATGTGGATTATTCCCATCTGTCACCTAGTTTTGTCCCCTCGAGGTGACAGATCGCACAAATCTGTCGATCTGTCACCCTGTCAGTAACGAGAGGAGATAAACTTTTGTCGCCCGTCACTATCAGGGAGACATAGACCATGTCTCCCATGATGTTAATTCCTGCTTGTCCTTCAATTAAAAAAAGCTGTGTTATGTACGGTATGTAGGTAGTATTACAATAGGCAAAATAACATATTGCCAAACTATCTGTCACTACTACTCGTAGATTATATTTATATCTATAGATATTTTCACATTTATAATATTAGCAAGGATCGTTTATAACCGTTTGGTTCGCAAATTTCCGGAGTGAGCAACAGGTGCGGATTCGAACTACGTAAGTGGCAAAAGTTTCGCTCACGTACCGATAAGTTATTGCTATGAAAAGGCAATCAAGTATTTAAAGTAATGTTGAAAAGTAGAAACTAACTAGCTAGTGCTATAGAATGTTACCGCATTTGAGCACTGAGGACCTTCATAATGATAAGTACTATAAACCTCTGCTAGCTAATGGGTCTTTTACATCTGTCGTCTTTGGTTATTGACTTTAAAAAATAGGGAAAAACTTTATGAATATATGAGTGTTGCATGAATATTAATTTTATAAGCTATCATTATGAATCGTCACTAACAATTTTATTTATTATTAGGTACCAACATTATCATTCAATTCATGACATACTTACCTATCTATCTCCTTTTTTAATATGCATTTGGTATGCATGCAATACCTAATGCATAAACCTCGGCCTTTCTCCATGTTGCAATACCCTAATAACAGGGTTCATGTGTGAAACTACTTATTCTGTAACAACTACATAATGTACCATATGACAGCAATAAATGTATTGATTGTATTTGTTCAATGAAGGGTTGCGTTATCTAACAAAAATATTCCGTGAGATAGGTATTGAACTTTTTCCAATGCGTCACACTTACCTATTATATTCCTATTACATCTTTCTTTTCAATCTTATCATTAAATTTAACATGGCATTTTAATTTCCCTTATCATTTCGTGGGCACACATGAGACAAATATAATCATGGTATTTTTACATTTTAAATACTTAACCCTATTCGATATGTCCAATACAAGATTAGTATCTCTAGGAGTCCATATATCAACCCCTACGACCCCGGGGTGGGGCAGTGGAGACCGCATTCAATTTTGAACTCATTCCGGCAACGACATTTTTCAATGTCACTTTGAAATCCGATTTGTGCGCAAGGCGTGTTGAATTTTTTGCTGGTTGAATTTGAATACACAATTTGGTAGTATTTTTACTGTGTCGTTAGTACTTTTAGGGTTAGGGTTATTTAGGTAGGGCACCGCCTGTTTTAGTTACATTCGTTCGATTATTATAATTTTTAACTGTTATTAATATTGTAGTTTTACAAGAAGCTTATTGGTCTTCTTATCAGATCTTTAGTTAGGCACTCAAAACCTTGAAACACCAGACCTGGAATAAGTAAGTAATTCGTATGAGTCAGAGGCTAACTCTGGTGACAGAGTTTCTAAGCCGCCCGAAGGCCTCTAACACCCTGGAATATATGCAGATCATGCAAACATCTTGCGTATTTAAGTATGTTTAAGATTTAAAGTGATAAAATTAAAAAATACAACGACTGTGAGAACCTAGACAAATCTATCTAGGTTTGTAAGGTACAATATTTAATACATTATAATAGTTAAGTGATTATAAATAAATAAAAATAAAAAATGTCTCACAACAGGATCGAACCCGCAACCTGTCGCTTCTCAACCGGGCATTCGCCCACCGCGCCACCAAGGTCTTCGAAAATTCATAAATAGCTTTAATGTCATCGGTCTATCGAGAGGAGACCTCCCTATACTTCGTTTTTCAGTTTGCGTCTCTTCGAACTAACATTCATTTATTTATTTATTTACATCATCATTATCAACCTTATCTTTACAGGCTACCTAATACGACAGAGAGTATTTACATTCAATTAATTATTAAAGATTAAAAAGACATTAATTCCGCTAACATAAAATTAGAAAAATCAATTAAAAATTATATCAATAATACATAAATATAAAAATTATATACATAAATATAAAAATTATATATTATATCTTAGACTAATTATTATGGTTTTATCCTCTTGTGTAACGTCAGTAACGTCTAAAGAGACATTTTGGTTTATTCTCTAATGAGAGTTAATACTCTATCAACATGTAACATAATGCACTCAACAAGATAATAAAAAGACACTAAACTTGATTGCAGTGACACAGCTTGACGGTTGTTTTATAGCGAGCTTTTAAGTAACGTTTAAGTTACCTTTGAGTACTCGGGAGAAATGTTCGATGTCGTATTCTTGTCGAAGGTTTATAGATGCCGTGGTACTTGAGCTTAAGGTCACATTTAGAGGTAGGTACTTGAGTCGTAAACCAGAGCTTCAAATATCACTTAAACTTTTTGTTTAACAACAAATTACCAGTTGAAAAACCAAATGAATATCTTGTTTATATAATTTACACGCACATTCGCGCGGGTGCAATGAAACTTCACCCGTGCGAAGCCGGGGCGGGTCGCTAGTAATAAATATAGCCTATGTTACTTGAAAGTTTTTGAAATCGGACCAGTAGTTTTTGAGTTTATTCGTAACAAACAAAAATACAAATCTTCTCTCTTTATAATATTAGTATAGACAAGAGTTACATTTTGAAATTGCTATCAATTCTTTTGTATACTTACAAAATTAATGTCTTCGGCGCTTATTGAAAAGGTTGAGGGAAACGTCAGGATGATGAAAAGTCGATTAAACCAGCCATAAATAAAATAAATAAAGTGATATCAGTTACACATTAGAATGTATGTAAACCACGCGTCACATCCGCCAGTGGTACGCCTACGCGTCGCTTACGTCACGACGTCCGTTTACCCACAAGTCCACAACAGGAAACTAGCATAGACGGCCTTTTGCACAAAAAACGTCCGCCTGGGACCTTCAATTACCGTCAAATTTACCGCATTATCAAGATTTCAGTCATTAACGATACATAATGTTATTAAACGATAAACTTCATATCCATTAGGTTATGTCATAAAATGGCTTTTTTAAAAGATTTTTACTCGTTATGATAAAACGCTGATGGATTGAGCGCGACTATCTGAATACAAACATTCCATTATCTTGTATACTTGTGAAGAAAACTGTTTGAATAGTTACACTGTTTAAAAATTGACGACTATCAACCTGTTTGGGTCAAATTTAATTTAGTAATTGAAGTTTTAACCCCTTCCTTGTTGACAGATTGATCTAATTTTTCGTACTCACTTATATATATTTTACCTTTTTTTATTTGTTTGATGACATCTGTTCCTATAAATAAATAAATAAATAAATAATGCTGGACAATCCACACAGCATCATCTAGCCCCAAGATAAGCTACTGTTTAAACAGAGCTGTGTTATGGTACTAGATGACTGTTATATACTTAATACAATACAATACATAGATAGATATTTTTTATTATATATAGAAAATACCCAGAACACCCGGAACAAATATTTGTAGATCGTACAAACATTTGACCCGAGGCGGGAATCGAACCCGCAACCTCCGCGTCGCAGGCGGACCTGCGCCCGCTGCGCCACATCGGTCGTCAAAAACAAAATAATTTTAACACATTCTATTTCCAATAATTACAGGCAGCAGGAAGATGAAAAAGGTTAAAAGGTTTAATATGCAATATTTATAAATCTAAAGGATCGGCATTTTTGTGCTTGATATTACCGTATCGTGTATTACAATAGTGTAGTAAAAGGTCGAGAGAACTTGTACTAATGAGCTTACACCAACACTCGGCTAGCTCATTTTATCAAAATAATTGTGGTTTTGAATGTGTGTGCCTGTGATCAAAGTCAGTAAGTTCTAGTGTATTTTAGCTGTAGCTTATTTCTTTACATAAACACATTTGGCTGAAATCGCACCAAAAGGGTAAATATAATTATGAGACTGTTTCAAAAAGTGCGGCATCTATCCTGGTTTTACCCTATTAGAAATACAAGGATGTTTGTTCCTCTATTTTTTTGAAAATAAATACTTACATTATTATTATATATTATTATTCTATAACTCGACAACCACTGAACCGATTTAGCTGAAATTTAAAACATAAATAGATAATGACCGGGAATAGAATTTTTATCTTATTATCCTTTATGATTATTTATGACTTTTTATCCCGAAAAAACAGCTAGTACAAGATAAAAGGGTTACGTTCCTAAGGCAAGGCGGTGTACTCGTATGAGTAAACGTTTCGTACATAAATTAGTTTGGTAACAATATTAATATACGAAGACATTTTGACACAGCGCTCATCATCAACAAAATTATTATTATTAAATATATTATAATTATAAATTAAAATATTTTAGTTACTAATACTAAATAATTTTAGTTTTAAAATTATTAACGGCTATTTACCACTCGATTTCGTCATTTATACTGACGTTTACCTATTCGTCTTTACACTATAGAAGTAAGTCGCAAAAATTCCACAACATAACAAAAATTTGCCTATTCCACAAAAATCTCATAATACATCATTAAAGAGTTCTCAAGTATTTCCTAAGTAGTTTTGCTTGCTTCTTGCTTCAGGTAGCAATCTAATAACCGCTACGCTGATATAACATTTTTAAAAGAAAACTTTGGCATACAACATGGGCTACACGTAATTGGTCTTGCCAAAGTGCCACTAGAATTTCTCGCGTTATTGCAATTTCAATTTAAAAATGCTTTTAAAATCTTGCAAAGATAGAATCTAATAGCAAGAAAAAAAACCTGTGGGCTAAGCATAATATGGTGGGTTTGATTTACGAGATACACCAGTTTTTTTTATGCCAGCAAGGTTACGAGGCTATAAAACGGTTGCAGTACCAAAAGCTTAGTTTTAAAGTTGGCGTGTTACTGAAAGAAGAAAGAAAGAAAGAAAGAAAATACATTTATTGACTCCCCAAAGAAAAAACAAACAAACAACTGCACGCTTGTTACTCCACGACATGGTGCTAAAGTTCAATTCGCCCTGTAATTTTACTTGCTACTTGCTTTTTGAATTTTGCTAAAACACAGTAATGGTCAGTGAGATTAGCTTATTCAAATATTTATCTTAAAAATATTTACAGTTTTGTTTGATTTCATGTAAAAAATAAAAAATCAGAATCATTTTAATAATCTTCTTTTTAAATTTGAAAATGAATTGCTGTGCGTTAGGCACGCTTAAATTCGACAACAGCTGAACCGATTTAACTAATTTTGGTCTTGAAATGTTTGTAAGAGTCCAGGGAAAGTTTAAACGGTGAGAAATTATGGAAAAATAGCGAAAATATTAACACGAGTGAAACCGCGCGGGTCAACCAGTAATAGATAAAGAGAATAAAAAAATTGTCAATGTCATAGCTTGTAGAGAGCCCGGAAAGCCCATAGCCTACCTCTTTGTACCTATAAAAGCGTACCTGTTAATATGTATGCATGGTATTGTCAAACAAAACTAGAAACACGATAAAAACTTTTGCAAAAGTTGGTTTGAAAAAACTCATCCACAAACTAGTTCAAACAAAAAGCTTGTCAAAAACTGCATTACCATGTTGGAGAGTTGAAATCGTGACGAGCAGGCGGCCGGGCAGCTTTGCACCAATCAAAATATGATTTTGTAAAACAAATCGAATTGGATTGTGACGCAATCAAAATAAAATACAGCAGCACAAATTATAGCTAGATATTGTCTTTGGCTATCTTGTCAAAACGACATGGGTCCTCCCATTTTAATTATTTTTCTCGTGTTATTTTAAGTTTTATCGCGTAAATTTGGTGACAGTTTATCCAATTTAACTTGTTTAGGTACTTAGCACAAGTGTAAGTAATTGAAATGGAGGTGTAATGTTGGTTGGTAATTTAGTCAAAGACTTTCCAAGGGAATTTTGAAAGAAAAGTCATCATTTGTTTCCAAATTTCGTTTGTTTACGTTGTTAAGAGACAATCAAACTAATACACTTGACACTGGCAAAATTGTGGCAAATAAGCCACAGAGTACTTAAAAGAAGAAGAAGAAGTTATAGCTATATAGATAACTAAGAATCCGATATCGTCGATTAAAAGTACTTATAAATGATAAATGATATTTATTTGCACGAACACACACATATGAATGGTCTTAGAATTAAATTAGTTCATTTATGTGCTACCAAAATCTTTGGCATGCAAATATTATATTAAATGTAATGTAAAATTATTACACAAAATTAAAAATGACAAAAAAATAATATTATTAGTGCACAATGTCCCTATAATTTAAAAATTCATTTATTGAATAGAAACATTTGTCTATCAGCCATTTCTTTAATGTCATATGAAATAGGTTTCCTTCAAATCTTTTAATTCAGCTGGTAACCTATTATATATCCTGAAACACATATAATAAGCTTGACGTTGGGTGTGACTTAATTTATATTTAGGTACGTGCAATTTGTTATTGGACGTGTTCCTTAGTACTCTAGTGCGGAATTCTTGATTTTTACTGAAAAAAATTATACCTACAACTAGCAATATTTTTCATACGCGGTTGAAGGATAAACTACTTTTGGTTAAGTATACCTAGGTACTTTAAGATTTCATTCGACCAAACTCGAATAAGCGCTATTCTCGGAGTAAATCGTAGTTATTCGTGAGTAAACTGACAGTATTTGAAATTTCTTATTCCACGGAATAGTTATTCCAGAAATTGGTCAAATCCACCCTAAACAGAAAAAATCCAAGATTTTATATATTTTCATTTTACCGTTCCTCTTAAAATAACAGTTGCTCTGTAAATCGTGTCAGAGAAAGCCCAATTAGGAGCCAAGGGATCCAAACGACAATTAGCACTTTTTCATCTGTTTGTCCTTCGTGTGTGCGGACCGGAAGGCACTTTTCTACGCGACGCGACGGTGCTACAAATAATGATCTAGCTGACAATAACATCTGAAGTAACAACTTATAAGGCTATTTTTAAAATACTTTAGAGCTATCTTATACTATAAGTACTAGTGACCACATACCACACACACCCCAGCTTTGCACAGGTGCATAAACTACCTACTGATGAAAACCGTAAGGTACATATAACATACAAGAGAAAGACAGATGGTTGAAAATGTTTTACTAACAGGGACAAGGGGTCAGGAACAGGGGGTTCCTCTCTTTACTAACAGGGTGACCTTATTCAAAAAAGGGTGACAGATCGCACAAAAAAGTGCGGGGACAAAACTAGGTGACAGGTGGGAATAATCCGTGAAAGCGACTTTAATTCATACTATTTAATTAATGATACGGATTAAGTATGTAAGTTGGTATGAGTCAGTGGCCACCTCTAGTGTTGGAGGTAATAAGCCAGTCGAAGGCCTCCGTCATGCTATCAATAACTAGCTGATCTGCACGGTTTCACCCACGATATTTTTTCTTATTATCTTTCTCTAGACTCTACAAATCTTTAAAAATATACGATATAAGTCAAATTGCAATTGTTTATCTGATAATTTCTGATACCCACGATATTAGGGAATCCCCTATTGCGCAAAAATTGCGCGAGGTAAAGACAAGACTATTGTGTCTGTTGGGTGTTTTTTACGAGGCCACTCACATGCACATATGATCTCCATCAACTCTCTTTCTCTCTCTCTCTCTGTTATAATATATATATTTCCTTAACAGGCCCATCGTTTCATATCACGGTGCGGATAACGTATGTTTTTCATAACACCGTACGTGAGGCGACAACAAATTCAGTGCAAACGAATTTACTGCTAACGATATTGAATCGTATGAAAATGCTTTAGGAATTTAGTTGATTCGTTTACAAGTTGCGTTTTTATGAGATAAGGCCCGGTTTTATGATCGCTAGTCAACGAAAGTTAAAGTTGTCAGCGAGCTGCTAGCTTCTTCAAGGATATAAGACATAAAACTAAGCACTCGCTGTAAATTTTAATTATTGGTTGAACCGAGCCTAAGAAATAATCTAATTACCCTCAATAGAAACAGACAAAAACAGACAAAGTTTTATAACGCGAATACTTCTGTGCTTCGTTCTTGGCATTTGCCAAGAAGCACAGATGTCGGCACGGTTGAGTCGGCAACGCGCGAATGATACCTCTGGTATCGCAAGCATCCATAGGCTACGGGCCGTATGCTTGCTTGCCAACTTGGTGGTATTAAAAAATATGGATGCGCTTTTATGTATGTTTAGTAAAAGACAAGCGAAAATAAATACCAAAGAGTAACTAAAGATGAATAAAACATTAAGTAGCCGAAAACTACTTGGTTTCAGGACCGAGAACTTTAGAAGCCTGATCATCATATATTCACATCTATTTATGTATGGTTTTATGTATGTATATCGTTTACCTATAATACTTATGTAGATATGACATTTGTTATGATGCACCCCGACCAATCTTCCATATAAAAATAGACTCCTCTCCATCCAAAGGTTGTCTGGCAGAGATCGCTTACCTAGCGAGAAGACCGCCCATTGTACGTATACATTTTGTTTTATCTTGTAGTCTTTTAGTTTTAGTTATTAAGTTTGGTGTAAGTACAATAAATTTCATTCATTCATTTCATTCATGGTAAACTTTTGGAAGTCATGACTTATGAGCCAAAGTGTCAGCTGCAAGATATTAAAGTTAGTGTTAGTGCAAACGCACAACATAACTCCGTTTATCCGGTGCCCGCTCGCCCCATTACCGATAGTGGCCCGGTCAAATTGCATTCGTGCCTCGAAGTGGTTACAAGTGGTTGAACGGAACTCACAGCTTTTAGAAAGCAAATTGTACATGAAATTCGTACGCGATGTTACTCTAATGTTTTTACGGAGCGTTTTTCACTTATAAATACGCGCTGGGGAATGGGAAATGGGACAGCGTGCTTAATTTCATTCCAGTATTTATGTATATACCTGATGTAATTATGTACATTTTTATTTTGAATGAAAAATGCTTTATTGTACACCTTAACAGTATTAAAAACATAAAAAGAAAACACATTTTATAGTATGAGTACAATGGGCGGTCTTATCGCTTAAAATATTTCTTCCAGACAACCTTTGGATGGAGAGAAAATAAAATAAATAAAAGAATCGTTGAGGGTGTACTTATATAGGATCACAAATAAATTGTGCAACTTGCTACTTATGAATAAATGAATACAAATGAATAATACTAATATTTAAACATAAATACCCACATAAATAATAACAATAAAATACATATGAATACATAGACATACTTAGATATAATAAATATAATATTGATAAACTAATACATATTAATATAAAACCTAAATATGAAATTATAAGATAACTTTGGTTCTGTAAATAAATGTATTGTGAGTATTTTTCATGGAGCGTAACATTGAAATATTATTTTTCTAGCGCAAACGTCTACATTCTAAACAATAAAATAAAAAAATATGGTCTCAATACAAAAAAAAATTTGGACCACGGATAGTTTTACGAAAGTCACGAGTCAGAGAAACACAGACCAGCTCGAACGAAATGTGGAATGGTGTAAATTCTTTGACGAACGCGAGTTTCCTTGTTCGGGGGAGCGTAAAGAATGACGATTCTTTACGCAAAACTTCGCATCGTGTCAACCAGCCGTATGAGTGCACTTAGAAATAAATCCTAACTCCTAGATGATGCAGCACGTTTTTTTTTTTATGTCAGTAAGTGACAAGACAATCAAGACGCCCGCCTGATGTTAAGCACCACGCCTGACTATAACAGATGCAGTGCCACCCAAATCTTAGTTTTTAAGTGTTTGCGTGGCACTACACTGTGCTTATCACCCCGAGACGTTGTTGTCTCTATCGCCCAGTAATTTCACTTGCTACATTCATTCAAACCTAAACACAGTAATGCTTGCACACTACTGCTTGGAGGTAGAATATCTGACACTGCGGTGGTACCCACCAAGACGGACTCTTGCTGAAGAGTCCTACCACCAGGTAAGTTTGCATGATATAAGTCTCTGCCTGTATCTGAAATAAGTGAGCAGACAAGGTCACGGGGCGAGTTTTACTACAGCTCGCTCGCTACGGTTGTTTAATAACAAGACTGCACACATCTTACAACCAGCTTTTGAAAGCTTAAGAGGGTAGCCTCATTAGCAAACAACCTGTCTCTTTCTCGTCTATGCACTTTCGTATTATAAATACGTAGAGTACTAGTTGTCTTATTCACACATGAGTTATATTTTTAATGCTTCGACAAGAGCCATCACCTTTAGCTGTTAGACTATTAGTTATTACTAATTTACAGGGTGTTAAAGTGTGTTTAAAATATAAAAATCTAATCTAGTTATTTAAAATAGTTGCTTTAAACTAATTGACTGATAATTTTAACGCACAGCCTAAGCCCTATGAGAGCCGTATGAGTCAGATATTTCTATGAATGTGTTCATTAGCACTTTTCTTACAGTCTCTGTTTATGGGGAAGACACTTTGTTCATGTGTTCTTTAAAATGTAAGCAAAGTAAGGCTACAGTGAGTCACTAGTTAAGCTTCCCAGTTTTTATTGGTGTTTTGAAAAATGCTTCCTATGACACATTCATATAGAGAAGCATTTTTTCAACACCTGTACTATGGGTATCTTTTTCCTTTACCAGCGAATACGTGATGAAAAATTACATGTTCCCCGTCCCTGCTCACATTCCACGGGTGTCCAGAAAAGGTGTCAAATTCAAACAATTTTCCATTTATTATTTTAAAATCTGAGATGATTTTGCTAACAAAAGTTTATAATTTACACGTCATTTTAATTGGATACAAGACTCTTTTTAAAAACTCCAGACACCATAATCCCCAAAATCAGCCAAAATCGGACCAATCTGACAGAATAAATTGTCTCTAGCGTTTCTAGTGACTCGATCAATGTAGCCTTCATGACCTGGAGGTTAGCCTGGAAGACTATTTTAGTGTCATTAATGTAAAATTTAGAGCTTTAAGTAATTAATTAAGAGCACTGGTGGTCTAGTGGTAGTACTCCGCATTCCGATCCTAAGGTCGTGGGTTCAAATCCAGTCGTGCACCAATGGATTTTTCGCTACGAAATATTTATGTGCGCAATGCCAGTGCTCTCACACGGTGAAGGAAAACATCGTGAGGAAACCGGCATGTCCAAGAACTAAATATTCGAAAGACATGTGCCATCCACCAATCCGCATTGGGTCCGCGTGGTGGATTAAGACCCAATCACTCTCGCTGGAGAGTAGGCCTGTGTCCCAGCAATGGGAACATTAGAAGGCTGTCATGATGATGAATGTAAAATTGCAATCTCCGTGTACAATACAAAATTACGAGTATAACCAGTAAACACGCAGGTAAACCTCGGCTAGACTAGTTCTCCAAATAATATCACAAAATATCTCTTATCACACAAAAAGATAATATTAAGCTTCATAAAACGTAGGCTTTATGATGACGAGTTATGTGTGTGACAGAGATAACTCGGGTTTTTTATGATAAGAGAAAAACTTGAAGCTAACGCAAATAAACAGTGGACACTCATAGACTTGACCGTCTCGTCTTGTGCTTGTATTATTTCATAATATAAAAAACCACCAAAACGGGCTATAATTTGCTTCGTTCGTTCGTATGAGTCAGTGGCCAACTCTGGTGACAGAGTTTCTAGACCGCCCAAAGGCCTCTGTCATGGCCTAACAACTTTGAAAAAGCCGGGACCGACTGCTTAACGTGCCCTCCGAAGCACGGGAGCGCTCAGTTGAAATTGCCACTGGCGGTAACTCATCCAAATGATGACCCCGCGGAACAGTGCTTAACTTCGTTGATCTGTTAAGAACTTAGCCAGTTATGTCACGAGCGCTCCTATAATTTGCTGAAAGTATCACTCGACCTCGGTGGCGCGGTGGACGAGTACACGGTTGAAAAGCGAGTCGCGGTTTCGATCCAAATGATTACATGATCTGAAATTATTGGTTTCTGGTCTTCGTAGGTTAGTTAGATATCTGTCATTACAGATACCCAACTTGATAGTTGCTTTTTAAAAGATTGACTGACTTAGTTTAGTGAGCATAACTCTGAGAACAGTGAGTTTATTTTGATTTCTGGTAATAATTATCAAGATTATCACTATTTTTTTTTAACACGTCACAGCTTTAACAGACGTAACGATAGTTCAATGGTTCAGCTCCTCAGTTCATGGTTCAGTTCTGTGTGGTCACACACAGAGTAAATTAAAGCTTCTTAATCACACCTTTAAAAAAAAAAATCAGTGGTTGACTTTTTTCCAGCCCCGGGGGGGTCATGACCCCTTTAACCCCCCCGTGGATCCGCGCTTGGTCTGGGTATATGTACTTAATAAGTTTATTAGGTAATATATCTGTTATCTGGTTCTTATTACAAGCTTTGCTTAGTTTGAGACAAGAAGACGCTGTGTAAAAATATTTCTTTATTTAAAAAATATTATCGAGAACACGAGAGAAATTAATTTTCTAACAAAAATATGTCATTTTTAATATCAAATAAATATAGGTACACATATAACCCAGTAGACTACCTTTGTACCGAGACTGGTGTGGATTCGATTTCCGGTAGGACATGAAAGTTTGAACAATCTTCTAACAATATTCACCCGTGAATAATTGACATACCTACCTACTTAATTACTGCAATTTATTACTTGATATTATTAATTTCATTTTTTTTTTTTTTTTTTATACAACTGAAGTGGCAACCAAGCGTACGGCCCACAAGATGGTAAGCGGTTACCGCAGCCTATGGACGCTTGCAATACCAGAGGTATCACTTGCGGGTTGCCACCTTGAGGCTAAGATCGAAAGCCTCATGTGCCAGTAATTTCACCGGAAACCATACCCTTCACACCGGAACACTGCAATGCGAGCATTACTGCTTTGCGGCAGAAATAGGTATGGTGGTAGTCCTTCCCCGGACGAGCTCTATCACAGAGAACTCTACTCTACTCTACATATACACATTTATAAAATTACTCGTGCCTAAGTTATAATCAAACTCAAACTGCAGCGCCCTTACAGGGTTCATGTAACTGACAAAAAAACATTGTATTACTAAGACCTTATACAAAATTGTTACATGATGCAATAAATTGAAATTGTAATTACTGGCACATGAGGCTTTCGATCTTAGCCTCAAGGTGGCAACCCGCGAGTGATACCTCTGGTATTGCAAGCGTCCATAGGCTGCGGTAACCGCTTACCATCTTGCGGGCCGTACTCTTGGTTGCCACTTCAGTTGTATAAAAAAAAAGCATCGTTACTATAACTATTTTTTGACAGTGTGTACGTCGTTTCTACAATTCATGTTTCAAACAAAACCCAATAGAAATGTCCTTGGTTTTAGTACAGTCGCCCAAATGTACTACTTATTTTTAAAATTTCACTGAGCGATAGAAATAAGGAAATCCGCAGAAAAAGGTCACTGACATAGCTCTCAGAATCAGCAAGCTGATGTGGCAGCGGGCAGACAATATAGCTCGCTGAACCGATAACCGCCAGGGAACAAAGGTTCTTGAATGACAACTACGAACTTAAAAACGGTGGGTAGGACGGTTTGCACACGATGGACCGATGACATTCCCGGTAGCGGGAAGTCAATGAATGGTAAAAGCCGATCTGGCACTCTGTGGGAGAGGCCTATGTCCAGCTGTGGACGTCTACTGGCTGGTATGATGATGATGATGATGATGACGACGTGATATACCTGATGATGATGATATACCTGATACGTGATGAAGTGGGATCATCTAAAAAAAAGCTAGGAATCCAGCCGAGTTTGTTGCCAGATTCTTCTAGGCTGAGGCGCGTGGAACTAGCAAATTATCCTTGTGATATTAATATCTTTTTTACTTTTTACCGAAAATGAGACAACTGACTAAATAAAAGCGAAAAACGTGCGTGCGATCGGATCAAATGGCTGGCGAGAAACTATGAAACAAACTACTATTAATGACACAAAGTGTCATCATAGGCTGAACCATGATTATGAAGATATATTTTAGCTCAACAGAGAAACCTCTATCTCCCTTATTATTTTTTCCTCTTTTCTTTGATCGACAGTACCAACAGTACTAGCAGGCATTATCACGTGATCTAAAGCAGTACACACAGCACACAGTTGGTCTCGCGGGAGACATACAACTACCGAGCTAAACCAATTGGGCATTCAGCAGTTATGTTGTGTTGGGACCGGTAATAACCTGAGGTGCGCTAACTAGATTATGTATGCAAGTGTAATAGTATACATATAACTCAATGACAGACAAATGTATAGATGTGAATGTGACCATCACTGAAATGCTACAAAGCTAAATTTCGTATTCTCCTGGTATCATCTGAAGGTTTGACGACCGATGTGGCGCAGCGGGCGCAGGTCCGCCTGCGACGCAGAGGTTGCGGGTTCGATTCCCGCCTCGGGACAAATGTTTGTACTATTTACAAATATTTGTTCCGGGTGTTCTGGGTATTTTCTATATAGGTATAATAAAAAATATCTATTGTATTGTATTGTATTAAGTATATATCTGTCATCTAGTACCCATAATACAGCTCTGTTTAACAGCAGCTTACCTTGGGGCTAGATGATGCTGTGTGGATTGTCCAGCATTACTTATTATTTATTTATTTATTATCTGTTCTGCGCCGGTAGAGTAAGGTTAGCTACTTTGAAAAGGGTTCAATAAGCTATAAAAATAAAGCGATTCTCATAGTAGTGGGTTTCACACACACATAACATGACTAAAACATAGTTCAGCCTGTTTTGAATTTCGCCATATCCCCCTACAAATTTATATTGTAAAAACCAACTAAAACAATACGAATGAAATCTCTATTTTGTTACAGAACCAACAACAATGTCTCGGACATCGAAAACCATCCTCGCATTCGTGACGATCCACCTCATCGCCGCGGTCACCGGCCAGGAGTTGGAGAAGCGCAGCCCTATGGGCTTCCTTGGCGTGCGGGGCAAGAAGTACTACGACGTCCCAGAGTTCTTCAAACGAAAACCACAGTTCTTCGTCGGCGTGAAGGGAAAGAAGAGCATTTACGACCTATTTGAATCACCTGAGCTGTACTTCAAGAGAGCCCCGATGGGCTTCATGGGAATGAGGGGGAAAAAAGACCAGTTTTATGACGAAAAGCGAGCCATGGGATTTGTAGGCATGCGGGGTAAAAAAGAAATGTACTCAGATGAAGAAAAACAAGCTCCAGTGGATTTTGGGTTGGGAGATAAAAGAGATATGTATTTAGATGAACAAAAGCGAGCTCCAATGGGTTTTGTAGGTATGCGAGGCAAGAAAGAACTCTTCGAAAGCGACTACTCTCCAGATGGTTACGAGTACGTGCCAAAGCAAGGCTCCCTGATTGGTCAGATCGACTATAACTCTATACCTGAAACCGACAATACATACCCGCTTATACACGATATCCTAACACAGTATTTGAAAAGTCTAGAGCATGCGGATTCCCTGGAATCCGCGACCGAAGTGAGCGAGCCGATAGATGGTACAAACGAGGTTGAAAAACGAGCTGCAAATGTCCACCAGTTCTTTGGTGTTCGCGGTAAGAAATCTATGCAAGACAAGCGTCCGTATGATGTGTCCTTCCGAGGCAAGTTCATCGGGGTGCGCGGCAAAAAAGATATGAAGAACAGCGAAGCGCAGGAGATCAAGTTTTTGCTGAACCAAGGCTCTCTCCCTAAAAGGAAGGGCTCGATGGGATTCATTGGAATGCGCGGCAAGAAGTGGGATGATGGTGAGATTTTATAATTACATTAATTAGGCTGCTGTCCCGTCCGGCGAGAAAATGACCGGTGTTTCGTTTTCTCGCTTTTCAAGAAACATACAACTTGATAACATTAATAATTCTGTTGATTAAATTCGAAAATCTCAAAATAAATTTTATAAAATCACTAGCAGCTCTTCAGGTCTTCGCACAGGTGGACAATTGGACATATTATATGCAACTCTGGAATGATGGTGAAATTTTTTTTTTTAATCGAACTGTAGTTTTTGAGTTTATTCGTGACAAACAAAAATACAAATATTAAAATCTTGTATTAAAAATATTAATTTAAATATTAGTAGATATGGATGCATACATAAAATACTCTTTCTCCGTATAATGGTTTATATCTGAAATAAATTGAATTTAATGCCTACTTTGATAGTGGTATAAAACTATTTGTAAACTTTAACGATTAGGTTTACATAAGTACTTCAGTTGGTACGTGAGGGTCCGTTTTGAATTGCTAATCGGCATCTAACCTTAAATGAAAGAAAGCTGGCGAGAGAAAGCCCAGAACAGAATTGGATGGAGAAATATACTCGACCAGGCCAAGGCCCACACGCGGCTGTAGCGCCTAGGATGATGATGATGATCTAACCTTAAATGCCTTCTTCGGACTTGAAACTGTCATTTTAGCGGTTCGCTAAATATTTTTTCTTTGTCATTCATTTAACAGTGAATAGAGACGATGACATATGTGCAAGACATATTAGCAATATAATTTATGAAGGGCCTTACCCTTATTATCCTACTTTTTACTAATATTATAAATGCGAAAGTCTGTGTGTGTATGTTTGTTACCACGTATCTCCGTGATGACTTTGCCGATTATGATGAAATTTGGAATGTGGCATAAGCTCTAAATATCACATAGGCTAGGTACTTTTTAAAGTACTGTACCCGGAAAAATGTACTGTTTCTGTAGGATAGCATAAAAACTGCAAAAAGCGGGTGAAGCGTAAGCTCGTTATAAAATAATGTAAAAGTTTGTGTTTGTTTTTTCGGCACTTAGCTCCATAGTAAAAGAGTAGAAAATGTATCGTTTGGAACGAATCGAAGCATTGAAAATTAGCTTGCGTCCTTAGACCACGAAGTCCTTCGGGCGACCTATGAACTGATGGCCACTAACTCACACCATTGGTTAGTATAGTTCGCACAGCGGATCTAGGCTTCCGTGAAGTTAACTGTTTGTGATGCGCAAAGACAATTTAGTTTGAAAAAGCTCCATTGCGCATCAAAACGGCTAATTTCACGACGGCCGAGATCCGTTGTGAGAACTATAAGTGGCCATTCATTAGTCTTTTCACCGCGAAAGAAATAAATTACAAAGTAATTTTACAGCAGCAAAATGTTTCCGATCAAAGGTCACTAATTGCTTCTAATGAAAGCCATTACAACTAATAAATAATTATTATAAACTCCATCAAACTTCTTTAGCTATTATCTTTTTTTGTTTCAGAATCGAGTCCCGAGACAGAAACCCTGAATTAAAAAGGGAAACGTAAACCAACCTTACGAAAGACTAGATCAGACGATTCACTTTTCCTTCATCATACTTTCTTTATGGCATTTTTGACGAAACGAATATGGAAACCACAAAAAGTGATGAATTAAGGCCTACCACAGACAGACAGGCTTGCGGTAGTGTTTATGTTAGTAATCAAACATGCGCGGTCTACGCCCTCATTATCTCTACGAGAACGCCACGCGGCTGTCCGCTTGATACGTAATTTATTTGTAAAAAAGAGCCACTGTAGTGAACCGTCTGATACCAGCTTAAAGGAGCCTATACTATTTGAAGACTTCTTCGATAACATATCTTAAATAATAGATCTAAGGTTTTCTGGCCAATAAACATATAAAGGCTTATTTTAGTGTATTTTCAAGTGATTTTGAATCGAATTGACCTTGTCATTAAATCTATTTTAATTAATTCCATGTTGGGGAGTAATGTTTCCACAGCTTACCTTTAGCTACTACAAGAAGCAGAGCTCTATTATATTATGTACAAGTCTTTACTTTAAAAATAAACATAATTTGTATTTGTACGACCTTATAGTCTATAAAGCTCTATGAAGTTACCGCGTCCCGATATAAACTTATGTTGAAATACCCGACAGAATGAAAAACTCACTTTTAGTTTAAATGTGAATAATAATATCTTTATCTATAATGTACTTATTACTATACTAATTAACTATTATGTATTTATATTTGTGAACAATTTAACGTACCTACTTAGTTTATGTACCTATTACAGTAGGTACTTAACTATTTTATAAAAATATTTCTTCTAGTCATTTTAATAATGTCGCAAATTATAAATTGTTAAATCTATAGGAATATATTGTTAAAAATATTGTAGCTAGCTTCAATGTCTGTTATATAAAATTGTAGATGTACTTACTTATATCAATAAACATATTAAATATGTGTAGGTACTTACCTATTCTCTTTTAAATTGATTTATTGCACATAATTACCTGTTTAAATCTTTGCATTTATTGTTTAAAATATTAATAATATTGTAGTTTATTTTTGTGTGTATATAATTTTTTAAATGTTATTTTTTAAAAGTAACACGTTATTACTTTATTATCAACATTTTGTAAAGGCTGGCAAAATGGATTTATTTATTTTATTATGTAATTTATAACAATAGTAGAATGAGGTTTATAAACGCAGTTGCCAAACAAAAAAAAATGTGTTTTATTTTGTCTAAGATAATCTATAAAAAGTTATTCAAAAATATACTAACATTTCAAGACTGATATACTACTCAGTCCAGACCATTTATTTGGATTCCCTGAAAGTTGAATTCCCATTTAGTTGGGATTCCTCGAAAGTTGAATTCCCATTAAATTGGATTCCTGAAAGTTAGATTCACGTTACGTTGGATTCCTATGGTAAGGTGGACTTTCGGGAAATCCAACTTAATGGTATGGATTGGGATTATCATCCCCATTATAAAAAAAACAGTGCACCAATATACCTATTCACCGCTCTACACACGCTCGAGTAGTAAGGTCGTATCGTACCGCTGTCTCTAAAATGTAATCGTACCGCTAATCGTAATGTTAATACTAGAAATAAAAATAAACTCGCTGTTACCACAGTTAGGCTTACTAAGGTCAGTAAATCTTTTAAAGGGCAATGTGTACGCTTCTTTAACAAAGTCCCAAGCGACATACAAAATTTATCAATTGGCAAATTGACGACCAATGTGGCGCGGTGGGCGAAGGTCCGCCTGCGACGCAGAGGTTGCGGGTTCGATTCCCGCCTTGGGACAAATGTTTGTAGTACCCATAATACAGCTCTGTTTAACAGCAGCTTACCTTGGGCTAGATGATGCTGTGTGGATTGTCCAGCATTATTTATTTATTTAATTTAAAAACTTAATTAAACAAAAACTGTCTCAAAAAGCAACCGATTATCTAGATGATAAAAAAGCTTGGGACGAATGTGCTCCAACTCTACTTGGCATCCATAACAATAGCAAGGCTCATGCCAAAAAAGCGATAGGAACCCAGCCGGTGTTGTTGCCAGTTCTTTTACGGCATGGGCGCGTTGGCTCTGGTGTAAATTTTCCTAGCTTGTAAGACGTTTCAAAGTGATCCTTGTGATTCTACTGAAATAAATAATTTTTGATTTTGATTTTGATTTAGGGAATTTAACTTTCGGGGAATTCAAATAAATGGTCTGGATTGAGTAGTATATCAGTCTCCAAATGTTACATCTATTGTCACAGTGCAGTGTTATGATTCAACGCTGCCCGAGCTCGCTCACCTCACCACATACCTCACTTCTACACAGGAGACTCACAGAAAATTAAAAGCTTGCTATAGTACCTGAGACAGGAGTAGGAAAGATATCGGACTTACCTAGTAGAGCTTTAACTTCAACATTACATTCTTCACTGATGCTATGATGTTTTTTAGATATTGATTTTTTAGTCAGCCTCATAAACCAACAGGATCAAAACGTATTTGACACATCTAAAAAATAATGCAGATATTATTGAAAGAACAGTAAAACATTAAAATTGCTATCATTAAATATAAAAATACTCACTGCAAAATTCGTAGTCTGTTCTGCGAAACATAAGCTAAGCGTTATCGCGTACCGCTTATTTATGAATAGGCCACATAGGATAGTAAAGTTCTCTCGGCGGACCTATGGCATCCGTGAAGTTAGCCGTTTGTTGATGCGCAAAGACCATTATTATATAGTTAGATATAGTTAGAAAAAGCTCCATTGCGCATCGAACCAGCTAGCTTCACGGATGCCTAGATCCGCCGAGACAACTATACAACTTATACTGTGGTCTGCGACAGTTATCTAAGTTGCATGGTAAGTATTAAAAATGAAACTCTATTTTCTTAATATTTTTTATTAAAACTTCTCCTTATAAATCCATCGATCGCTAACATAATAAAGAACGTATACGTATTACGTATACGTAACGTACGTAAAGAAGTAAGCCATGTTTTGTGATACATAATTTACACTATCGCTTGTAGGTATGTGTTATAGCTAAAACAACCGTACTGACTCTAGCACGAATAACACGGATCGCTATGCAAAGAATACTCTAGGCCCTTATTCATAATCATACTATAAACATCTGTTATTAATGTGTCCTTCAAAATCTGTCGTGAATGGCAAGATAATATTTAACGATCCGCGAAAAGGACAGTTTATTTTCTAGTTCACTCACAAGCATTGATTACACGTAGATTTTAAAGTTGCTTAGAAACGCCAATACTGATGATTAGTAGCTGCTAAAAAAAATGTTTTCATGATCGAGTTACTTGCAAACAAACTTGCAACTATAGTCGCTGTATAAATCATCTTCAATAGATATAAGAGTAGCAGAGTAGTAAAGTAAAGTAAAGTAAAAAAGTTTATTTCGAGACGATTGATACATAGTACTAATAATATTAAAAGTGTATATCTAAGCAGTCAAGCATATACGAGTACATGTAGATCATAAGTCTTCGAAAATGGTCGCCATTCAGCATTTGCTAAAGCAGCATACACACTACTTTAGCGCTGGTCTTCCATGTCGCCAACGGCAACTACGGAACACTAGTCGTCGCTTTTCTTTGTGATAGAACACGTCCGGGGAAGTACTACCACCATACCTGCCGCAAAGCAGTAATGCTCGCATTGCTGTGTTCCGGTGTGAAGGGTATGGTTTCCGGTGAAATTACTGGCACATGAGGCTTTTTATCTATGCCTCAAGGTGGCAACCCGCGAGTGATACTTCTGGTATTGCAAGCGTCCATAGGCTGCGGTAACCGCTTACCATCTTGTGGGCCGTACGCTTGGTTGCCACATCAGTTGTATAAAAAAATATATATATGAAAGGCCTAGTTTTCTTTATAACATTACGCATCTAACAAAATTTTCGCTAACAGTGCTTTTTTTTTAAGCTCCACGCCTGACCATAACAGACACAAGTTTTTAAGTTCTGCGTGGCACTGCACAGCGCTTATCACGCCGAGACGTTGTTGTTAAGTCTCTTTCGCACAGTAATTTCACTTGCTACTGTGCTAGTACTAGCGCGAATACTCGCTGCTTGTGGCCACCAGACGGTGTCTGTAAGCAGCTTATTTTTCCGCTATTTCTCGCTGCTTTAAAAGCAACGTGTAACCGAAGCTTTATTTAAAGCGATCTGTACAAAACCTGATACTTTACTGCTACATTAACGTTACGTGATATTCACGCTTGGGCCTTAAATGTATCAATCACTCACACCTTTTTTCATTAGATCTAGCGCACGCTACAGAGCAATCAATCCATCAATCAATGGTGCAAACATAACCAGTTATGTTTCCCCCATTAATAGTGCAAATGTAAGCAGGGCCTAACTACTCACTACATTATTTGAGAACCTGCAATGTGAGTCCAACTTAAGCAAGTCCATTACTCGAAATGCAACCTTATACAGTAAATTCAAGTATACTGACTAAAAGGTACCGTACCATTTTAATTCTTGAATTAGGGTTACTGTAGCAAACGGACGTTTATACCAAAGGTATCAATCGCCTTGAACGCGAATTAGAAACAAGAGACGACGAGTCGAGGCGGTGCTGATTGGTGCAAACTTAACTTTGTAAGGTCATTCATTGTCAACCTGACAAACTAAAGGGGTAGGTTCCACACAAAAAAAAGTACTCGTACTTTTTTTTTCTTCTAAACGTTTTTTTTATATTTAAAAAAAAATTACGTAATTCTGCTTAATAATTAGTTATCCTTGTTAGAAATCGAAAAGGCGGCTTGTCAGTGAACCGCGCATCAATGAACCGCAGGTCAATAACCCGCGCGTCGTTGACCTGCGCGTGTACTTGACCCGCTACGGGGCACGCACACTCGAATATTTCATTATTAGGTCGCTTAACTCGCTAAATTATAGGTACATATATATATTTTTTTGATGTGTGGAACCTATCCCTTAAGTTTGTCAGGTTGATAATGAATGACCCTGTATATTAATCCGTTTTAAATCGCATTAGTGTTGACTCCAAATGTAATAAAATGTATTAAGATTGTTCTGTAGTGCGCGCAAAATAGTGTGACAGAACGCCTAACGCCGCGTTACTATATTATACGAACATACGTTACCTTATCATTCCTAGTTAATTATTCTGACGGATGCTCGTACATTATAGAGACCCAATATTATTGTTTAATAATAGCAATAACGAAAACAGTGCTTATCATAATAATGACGTACTTCAGCCCCGAAGTACACAGTTGTATCCTATACAGTTGTGTCGTATACAGTTGTGTCCCATACAGTTGTGTCCCATACACTTGTATCCTATACACTTGTGGCCCATACACAGTTGGTATGTGCATTTTGACACTTATATGCTGTGAGTTATGAATAAAAACAAGGCTAATACTAAAAAATTTACAGTATGCGTATGTACTCATGAAACCAAGTGGTAAACTATTCTGTCACACTACTAATAACTATGCACCATTCATAACATCAACACTTATCGACAAGAAACCACTTCAATCAATCCAGTCGAATCTCTCTTTCTATCACAGTAAAGAGGAAGAGAGAGGTCCGATTGTGATCACGCATATACCTAAACGTATCATGATTCAAAATTTAAACGTGAAAAAATGGATTAGCAAAAATATTATAATATATTGTGTGGTCTACAAGCATAAATGACATATCTACGTGTCATACCGAAATATGATCTATAGTGATAAATATAGGGTTTGGATTAGAGCGTATTTCGATATGTCATGTTTTAACTTCATTAACCCTTGCTTAGAGATAAAGCATTTCAGTGATTTTGTAATAATCAAAGCATTAATAGATTTTTATAAGATGAAATAATTTTATTAAGAGTTTTAGAATGGTAAAATAATAATAATCATGTTTAACGATTTATTAAGGGTTGCACGGGGCTGACACATTAACAATTATAAACTAAATGTAATACACATAGGTACCGTTTTAAATGACATAACATCAAAATTATGATACAGGAATATGCCCAGAATACAATAGTATACCAAATGTCTCAAACATAAGAAAATACTAAATAAAGACGTTTAAGAACATGAGAAAGCTATTTATATAATTTGTTACAAAACCTAATAAAAATAATGTTATAGTGGAAACATTTTTATTGATAAAGGATGATTACTCCGAACATTTTATACTTATTAGAATATTTTGAACATTCTTGATCAGAGGGTCTATACTCTTCGAAGCGATCAACGACAATCGTGGCAAATATCGTAGTTCAACTTACGTCGGTGACAACTAAGTTCAGAGCATTCACTGATATAAGCTGAACCTCTATAACTGTCATGGTAGATCACTTTTTGTCCGCCAGAGTACACTCGGTCTGGTGAATTGAATTTCTAATCAAGGTCTGATATAAATTTAAACAGTCCTAGTTTAGTAAAAATAAGAGATATACAGCAACACCCCGCTTTACGCGACCCCGTTACGCGCGGTTTCGGTTTTACGCGAATTTTAAATTTCGCGCTAAAATGGCTCGATTTACGCGAATTGGTTAATGTATGTAGTAATTTAGTTTCTGTTGTAACATTTTCTAAACTAAACTAACTAAAATTGTTGCGGTCCTTTTCTAATGAATTAAAATACAAAGGACCGCGATAATTTTAGTTAGCTAAGTTTAGAAAATGCTACAACAGAATCGACACTATTGTCCTTGGTCGCAGGGATTTCCAATTTCTCTGACCATTTTGATAAATGAATAACCCCTCAGAGTACTCTTCGTTTTGGGATTGTTTCGTTTTTTATCACGGGTGGTAGTCGTGTTAATGAAACGTAACCCAGAAGACAAGGCCAAAAAATGAATTGTGGCTATTACCTATTTCTGCCGCCAAGCAGCAATGCTCGCATTGCTGTGTTCCGGTTCGAAGGGTATGGTTTCCGGTGTAATTACAGGCACATGAGACTTTCCATCTAACGTCTCAGGGTGGTAACACGCAAGTGATATCTATGATGTTGCATGCGTACATAGGCTACGGTTACCACTGACCATCAAGTGGGCCGTACGCTTGGTTGCCACTTTAGTAGTATAAAAAAAAATAATGTTAAACGCAAAACCCGGTATAAAAACGCGATATTCACGTAACGCGAATTTTCATAGAACGTATTCCTCGCGTAAAGCGAAGTATAATTGCATAGACAAAAAACACATTTATTAATAGTCTACGGATGACTGCTTTTTAAAACGATAGACTTCCCTATGAGTATTAATAAAGATATTTTAATATATTCCTGTGATTATAAAGCAGAATGGTCAAAGATTTAAAAATGTATCAATGTTGGTATATTCAGCACAGTATTGCTACTAAGTATAAATACTTCTTATATTATACTACTCGTATTATACTTGCTTGCCCACCATTGCTCGTAGCAAAGTTTTAATGCACGAAAATATTTCAAGTGTTAACTTCGTTAGCGTAGTGGACAAGCGCTGGGACGCGGGTTTGTTGTGCACTGTGGTGAAAATGTTTGTAGAACCTGCTAATATTTGTTCCGGATCATGGTGTTGTGGTGCAATATTACGTAGTTTTAGCTAACCATCGCTTGGTGCAAAAAAGAAAAAGGCTACATAACATACAGACAGTATAAACGTAATGATTATTGTATCGAAACGACATCAAATATAATTTTTGAAAACAAAAACATAGATGTTGCAATTTATATTTGACGCCATAACAATACGAGAATTAGTTATAATTATTTAGTTGAACGCTAACTACTTATAATAATGTAAATTTTATGCAGGTCTCTAAATAAATTAATAATTATTATGTTTTGTTGCATATTTCATTGACGACAGAGGTCGCTAGCGTATTATCCAAAGCTAATCGAAATTGTCTAATTTCCACATCAAACGAGATTTAATTATTGATTATAATTTAATTATTGTGTATCACTCACACTTAAAGAGAATACCCAGTTCTGGTTCATTTTTATTCCAATTACTGGATTACTACCTTTAAATAATTGGTAAATGTTAGTCCGTATTAAATTTTTTATGATCATGACTTCGGTCCAAGGCTGACGACTGTCTGTCGCGCATTGTATTTATGTCACATTAAGGCTGAAGTTCCCTTCTTTCCACTATTATTATTTTACCTTTTCAGGAAGGGAAAACCAACCTTAACACGACATAAATAGAGTGTCTATTCCTACGCGAGTCTAACCTGGCATATTCGGCGCCACCGTCGCCGTGAGACCAGCCCTAATCATAGCGTTAAATAAAACCAGAAGACATCAGTAACGTAAGAAAATTTGGACGTTATACAAACCAAGGTAATATACTGTTGGCGTAAGTTATACCAACTAATCAGTTATGTCTAGCATAGAGCTCAAAACTCCGTATCAAGGCAAATCGCTTTGTAATAGGCCGAGTGTACAATTTAAACTAAAACCTTTCGATAAACCATACTAATAAAGATTCAAACGGAAAGTTTAACTTTTATAATCAATGTGTAACAATGCGCTAGCGCATCGTCAGTCCGCAAAGCATGTGGTTTAATGCGTGAATCTATCTGTCTCGTATTGGCTGCTTCGTATTTGTATGTCTGTCTCAGTCAACGTTTGTTGAAACCTTTTATAATTCGTTCCTAGAGGGCGGTGTTTATTGATTTACGTGGTTTCAAAAAAATAAACAATTTTTTTATTGTATTTAATTGTTCACTTCCACCATTGATGATTGATAACAAACACCATTCTTGTGAAATTCAGAGTGGACAAAATTGTTAATTTCGTAGATACTGCGAGAAACCACAACCAATTTTGGACTCTGTGGATGCTAATTGATTTTTATTTCATAACATATCTATGAGGGCGATCATGCACTAAAACGGAGCAAGGTAGAGACAACCAATAGGATCGCGCGAAATTGACGTGACAGTAATGATGCAGTTTTGATACGATATTATTGGTTGACACCGCGGTAGCTTAGGTGTATGGTCGCTTTTTTGGTGGAAGTTTACCAAAACCAATGATATTATGTATCTGGTTAAATCGGCTTTTACTATAAAAAATATTAATAATTAAATCACAATAAATAGAAACTTAATTTAACGATTAACACAACCTATGGTCAAACAGTTGACAAAACGATATTCACTACAAAAATTAATGAATTATTATTTGATTCTTTATGTCTTTACCTAAATTATTATTTTGTTAACGTACTAACTAGCATAGGTTAGGCTGTATTATGTATGAAAATATGTTTTTGCATATAACATGAGTTTTGAAGCTATTTTATACAAAGTTCTGTATTTTTAAATACTGTTTTATATTTTATTGTGGATTGAACTGAATAAATTTTGGATTTCTAATTTCATCATCATTATCATCCAGTTTAGGTAAAATAAACTAGTAACGTTTACAATTTTATGATATACAGGGTTGTTTATATTTTTTATGGGTCGTAAATATTCATTTGAGCGAATCAATTTAGCTCAAAACGTCATTTAAATTTTTAAATCAGAATATTTTTTTATTTTACTTTTAATACATATTGCATAACGATTGCCAAATCAGCTGACTTAAGAGACAATCGTAGAATAACCTCCAGCGCCCACTTGATTGACAGTCGAGTGGATATTAAGTTGGTTCTGTTTTCTTACCAATAATTGACTGAATAAACTTAATTGATTTACTCAAGATTTTGACCGTAAAATGTAAAAAAAATACAGTTTGCACAAATCTGAATATTATCAACTAATAATGAACAACCTTATAAACTCAAATTCTAGCTACTTATTAGTGTCGATTCTGCTGCAGCTATCTAATTTAAATATCGCGGTCCTTTGTATTTTAGTTCATAAGAAAAGGACGGCAACAATTTTATTTAAGTTTAACTAACTCCAACAGCATAGACACCATTAATTACAAGGTTTGTAATAGCTACAATATGAAAACAGTATCTAAAAATAGGGCGGTTGCAGATATAACAGCAAATAGCCCGAAAGCCCTAAATAATCATCGTACAATGGAGCTGAGAATAAATGCAAAGATATAATTTTTTAATGTCTTAACAACAACTATCTAATCCACCCGTTGATGGGGTGAAGCTACGTCTCCCTCACTCTCTATGAGAATGACAGAGATAGGTATATAGTAAACATTTCATTTCTACTATTATTGAAGGCGATTTAGCTTTCTAGGTTTCTAGTTGTATTTGATAACATTTGATTTTAACATTTTTTCATTGTGGTCGGTATATGGATGGGTGACCGCCAGGCATTTTTATATGAGCGCTTCCGTGCTGTGGAGACTCGTTAAGCTGTCAGCCCAGCTAATAGTCGCTAGGCCATGACAGAAGCCTTCGGGTGGCCTACAAATTCCTTCACAAGTGTTAGCCACTGACTCATACGAACTTTCTTTCAGAACCCTACCATTCTATAACTAACTTATAGGTTATTTTACAGTACCGCCATTACTAAATATTTGATTGCGATATGGTATCTATAGTTATATACAATTTAAATAGGTTACTTAAAATTTTCGTAAAATTGTTGAATTGAGTGACGTAATCAATGGCTGACCGCGCAGATTTTATTTGAATAAACGATGCGACGGACCGCGCGAAAACATGCTGTCTCGCTCTTGCGATAATTTGTTGTCGACCTCACATATACAACGGCACACAAACCATGCATGTGGTGATTGCGACGCGTTTGTTCAATACATTTTATTGAGTGTCTGGGGTATGGCCATATTGAAAGTTTCAATAATCGACAATGCAACTGTAATTTTGATGTCATTGTATTAATAGAGTTGGGCCCCTGTTATTGAGTGAAATGCTGTTTTAGACCAAACGTAGGAATTAACTCAGGTCCAATGTTTGACCTTGCCTCAGACTATCCTCTTTGAGTGTTGCCACAGATCCGAATAAGATAGAGACTGTCACAAAATATGACCGAATAATGATTACAAAACTGTCAAAATATGACTTTTGTTTCTTCTTCTTTTATTTTTGTGGCTTCTGAGACTGTGTTGACATTTTATTTTATATATATAAATATATGGTAAATATTGTCAGTATAGTTCGCACGAGGCAGTGGCCAACTCTGGTGACGAGTCAATAGGCCGCCCGAAAGCCGATATCGACAGTAATCGATAGATTTAGTCAATAACGCTTGAAAACGCCTCCGTTACAGCTTTTAATGTCGTTGTATATAACATGTATGTGTAGCATAAATACAGCCAATAGCACGCTCTAAAACCAACCGTACTCCCCAACAATATGGTATATTTTCAAGCGTTAACCTCCTACACAATATGCGACTGCGTCCGCAGTATTCAACTCTAGACCGTACGCCTGCGTAATTAGATTGCGTTTTGCAACGTAAGCGGATGGGTGTGTGTACCGTGACCGTTGTGCGTGGTGAAATCGTCCTCTAAAAGTTTGTCTGATAATTTCTGTTGCTCGTTCGTGGCTATCTCGTTTTGTATGAAATTCGCGGAGACCGCGTGGCCGGATAGTTGGCCGATGTGTGGCCCATCGCCGTTGCCGTTGTTGGTGTTGGTTCCTGTGTTGTCCACCGATTTCGTTGGCAGCTCGACTATTTTGTCCTCAGTCTGGGAAAAAATATAAAAATTAAGTAGGAGCACTGGTGGTCTAGTGGTAGTGACCCCGCCTTCCGATCCTAAGGTCGTGGGATTCGAATTCGGTCGTGCACCAATGGATTTTTCGCTAAGAAAAATGTATGTGCGCAATGCCAGAGCTCTTACACGGTGAAGAAAAACATCGTGAGGAAACTAAAAATTCGAAAGACATGTGCCATCCACCAATCTGCATTGGGTCCGCGTGGTGGATCAAGACCCAATCACTCTCGCCTGAGAGTAGGCCAGTGTCCCAGCAGTGGAAACATTAGAAGGCTGTCATGATGATGATGACTGGTGGTATATTCAAACGTTTCAAAATGAATATAATAATAATATAATATAATAATGCTGGACAATCCACACAGCATCATCTAGCCCCAAGGTAAGCTGCTGTTAAACAGAGCTGTAATAAGGGTACTAGATGACTGATATATATTTAATACAATACAATACATAGATTTGCCAAAGGGCCATGGAACGCAGTATTCTCGGGTTCAAACGCACTGACCGAGTCCGGAACAGCATACTGCGTTCAACTACTGGTATTCAAAATCAAAATCAAAATCAAAAATTATTTATTCAGTAGAATCACAAGGATCACTTTGAAACGTCTTACAAGCTAGGAAAATTTACACCAGTTCCAACGCGCCCATGCCGTAAAAGAACTGGCAACAACACCGGCTGGGTTCCTATCGCTTTTTTGGCATGACCCTTGCTATTGTTATGGATTCCAAGTAGAGTTGGAGCACATTCGTCCCAAGCTTTTTTATCATCTAGGTAATCGGTTGTTTTATAATAAGCTTTTTGAGACAGATTTTGTTTAATTAAGTTTTTAAATTTGACAATTGATAAATTTTGTATGTAGCTTGGGACTTTGTTATAGAAGCGTACACATTGCCCTTTAAAAGATTTACTGACCTTAGTGAGCCTAACTGTGGGAACAGCGAGTTTATTTTTATTTCTAGTATTAACATTATGATTATCACAATTTTTTTTAAACAGATTAATATTTTAGCGAACATACATAAGATTTTCATAAATAAAAATGACAGGGCACTGTCATAATATTGATTTCTTTGAACTTATCTCTAAGTGATTCTCTGGGACCCATGTTATAAATTGCGCGAACAGCCCTCTTCTGCAACACGAATATGGTGTTAATATCTGCAGCACTCCCCCACAACAAAATACCGTAAGACATAATGCTGTGAAAGTAGCTGAAATAAACTAGTCTGGCTGTATCGACGTCGGTGAAATGACGGATCTTTTTGACTGCGTATGCTGCAGAACTAAGTCTCTTCGACAATTTATCTATGTGTGGGCCCCATTGCAGTTTATTATCTAAAGTTATGCCTAGAAAAACTGTGGTGTCCACAAGGCCTAGCTTTTCATCTTTTATTTTTATATTAGTTTGGTTTTGTTTTACATTAGGTAGTATGAAACGAACGCATTTCGTTTTATTTTCGTTTAACAATAAGTTGTTTACATTAAACCACCCTACAATTTTAGAGATTGCATTGTTTACTTTGTCAAAGTTAGTCTCTTGTCGCTTTAATTTAAATAAAAGTGACGTGTCATCAGCAAACAGTACAATCTCATGATCGTTCTGATGTGGGTACAAAAACGGCCAAGCTAAAGTGGGACTGGGCAGGTCATGTAAGCCGGATGCCTTCAGACAAATGGGCACACATATCAACATCATGGCAGCTTGATGGAAGGCGCCGTCGTGGTCGGCCAAGAAGACGTTGGCGGGACGATCTCGACTCCTTCGAAAGAGGATGGTGGGACATTGCGAAGGAGAGAGATGATTGGAGAGATTTGGGGGAGACCTTTGCCCAGCAGTGGGACGAAACAGGTTAAAAAAAAAAAAAAAAAACAATACATAGATAGATATTTTTTATTAAATATAGAAAATACCCAGAAAACCCGGAACAAATATATGAACATCAAATCAAATCTAATATATTTATTTAGAACAGTTTAAGGTTACATAAACAAAACAGTTTAGAAAATGAAGGTGACTGCAAAAGTTATTTATACTGTGACGCAGCCGTCAACCAAAGACATTTTAAATTTGTATTATTATTATCCTGGTGGTAAAAACGAAGTGTAGGACGGCCCCCCACTCGATTGACCGATGACATTAAAGCGGTCGCAGAAAGTCGGTGGATGGTGAAAGCTCAAAATCGGTCGTTCTCTTTGGAGAAGGCCTGTGTCCAGCAGTGGACGTCTGTCGGCTGATATGATGATGAAGGTGGTAAGACTCTTCAGCAAGAGTCGCATCTTGGTGGGTACCACCGCAGTGCCAGATAATCTGCCTCGAAGTAGTAGTGTGCTAGCGTTACTGTGTTTAGGTCTGTAAGGCACTGTAGCAAGTGAAATAACTAGGCGAAATAAACTTAGCATCAACTATGGTATAAAGATAAGCGTTCATAGGCTGCGGTAATCGCTTACCATCTTGGGCCGTACGCTTGGTTGCCACTTCAGTTGTATAAAAAAAAACACAGTAACTCGTTCGTTCGTTCGTTCGTTCGTATGAGTCAGTTGCCAACTCTGGTGACAGAGTTTAGGCCTCTGTCATGCCCTTACAACTTTGAAAAAGCCGGGACCGATTGCTTAACGTGTCCTCCGAAGCACGGGAGCGCTCAATTGAAATTGCCACTGGTCACCCATCCAAATGATGACTAAGAACCATAAACGATATAAAGATAGTTACATCGTGTGGTTGGGACAGGCCCCGCAGGTCGGGCGCGTGGTTGCCGTTGGCGGGCTGCGCGGGCGCCGGCGTCACAGATGACGTCACCACCGGTATTTCCACCTGCAACACCATATTATCATCATACTAGCAACTCGCCCCCGGCTCCGCACGGGTGTTTAAACCTATAAAACTTATGAACCTTCCTCTTGGATCACTATCTATAGCTGAAAACCGCATTAAAATCCGTTGCGTAGCCAGCTACATCACGCGAGTTTTAACTATAAAGTAAGAGCGCTTCTTTTTAAGTTGTAAAGAGTAGAGAGTTCTTTGTGATAGAGCCGTCCGGGGAAGAACTACCACCATACCTATTTCTGCCGCCAAGCAGTAATGCTTGCATTGCTGTGTTCCGGTTCGAAGGGTATGGTTTCCGGTGAAATTACAGGCACATGAGACTTTCGAACTACGTCCAGAGTGTCAACCCGTGAGTGATACCTCTGGTATTGCAAGCGTCCATAGGCTGCGGTAACCGCTTACCATCTAGTGGGCCGTACGCTTGGTTGCCACTTCAGTTGTATAAAAAAAATTTATAAACTTTGGATACAATAGTGTTAGAAGTTCCTTATTATATATTTTTTTGCGCTTGACCACTATCTCGCCTGATGTTAAGCGATGATGTGGTCTACGGTGGAGCACGCTTGCCTAAGAGCAACCTATTCACTCGTGACTTGAAGACACCCAGCCATGAACCATGAATTCTTATAGCGATTCAAATGAAGACCTAAACTAAATTGTCAAAAAATGTATACCATGACATGATTGTCTAATTGATATCATGGTACAACATTTTTTGACAATTCAGTTTAGGTCTTCATTTGAATCGCTATAAGAGTAAGGTAGAGGGCTGCCCCGATACCATGACTCATTCAAATTAGGACCTAAACTGAATTGTCAAAAAAATTTGTACCATGAAATTAATAATTATTAAGTCATGGTACAAAATTTTTTGACAATTCAAATTGGGTCTTCATTTGAATCGCTATAAAAGTTCATGGTAGGTCACAGAACAGATATTAGTACTACATACAGAATGGTCAAAGGCACGCGTTTATTTTGGTTTTGTGTAGGTACAAGCGCGCGCAAGCCAGCGCGAGCGAAAGCGTGCTATCTCTCTCTTGCTATAATCTGGTGGGACCAATCATGACACTCACACATACAACGGCACCGTTTACGTACACACACCATGCATGTGGTGATTGCGACGCGTTTGTTTCATACACTTTATTGAGAGTGTCCGGAGTGTCCCAAGATTATAAGTATCGGTTATTGTACAACTATCTTACCTGACTAGTGTTAAATCCTAACAGATCGTCGGTGGCTACGTTTCCATTGTCTACCGGCGCGGTACCGTTGTCCACTAGTGGTTCGGTTCCGTTGTCCACTAATGGTGCAGTTCCGTTGTCCACTAATGGTGCAGTTCCATTGTCCACTATTGGGGCTGTCGTGGGCGTGGGCGTGGGCGCGGCGCCGCTGTCCACGGCGGGGTCGGTGGACGCAGCAGGCTGGCTTTGTTTGCTCTCTTGTTGCTTTTTGTCTTCCTCAGCCTAAAATATTAAACCTCTGTTACTGTCTATGTTCATTGAGATAGATTGAGAGAAACATCATAAAATCTATAAGACTAAGAACTAAAGTAGAGAAAGTGTCAGACCACATAAAAAGATTAAAATGGCGTTGGACTGGTCACATAATGAGAGACAAAAAAGGAAAGTGTACAAAAGATGTGACAGAATGGTATCCACGGGATGGTAAACGACTGAGAGGTAGACAAAGAAGGCGTTGAGAGGATGACCTGAAGCAGGTGGCGGGGAGAACATGGCGACGGCTCACACAGGACCGGACGGGGGGAAACCTTTGGAGGAGGCCTATGTCTGCGGACAAGCTGATGTCTAAGAATTTAAAATAATACAATTTATAAGTTGAAATGTGAAATGTAATTCAGCAATAAGGGCTATATCTATCTATCTATCTACCGTCTATATTCATTGAGATAGATAGAATGAACTCTTTGTGATAGAGCTTGTCTGGGGAAGGACCAGCATACCTATTTCTGCCGCCAAGCAGTAATGCTCGAATTGCTGTGTTCTGGTTTGAAGGGTATTATTTCCGGTGAAATTACAGGCACTTTCCATCTATCGTCTCAGGGTGGTAACACGTAAGTGATATCTCTGATGTTGCAAGCGTACACAGGCTCCGGTAACCGCTTACCATCAAGTGGGCCGTACGCTTGGTTGCCACAATGGTGTAAAAAATGACAACAAAAGATAATACTCAGGGTGGCGGTTCTTTACTATCTTTCTCTCTCTATTTGTATTTGTATTTGTATTTGTATTTATTTATTTAGCATATTATAACAAAGTCCGTTATACAAGGCAAGTCACATATTACAATATAATCCATTCAATAAAAACATTACAATGAGATTTACATTAAAAAAATAATCACATGAAACATAAACAAAACAACAAAGCATGCGGGCCTAAACACAAAAAAAAAATTATAATATAATAAGTAATGTCAAAGATTTATAGATTTTAATGTCATCGTCAAAGAGTAGGTACTATAATGTCAAAATTTAATAAGTATTATCGGTCAACGGTAAAAATTACATTCCATCAATGTCATGTTCATAAACTCATTTATTGAATAAAATGCATTCGATATAAAAAAAGTTTTAATTTTATTTTTAAAGTCTTTGATATATTCCGAGTTTGTTATTGTAGTTGGTAGTTTATTATACATTTTCATTTTAATATACTCGCCTTGTTTTTGAACTTTTGCGAGTCTCGTCATAGATAAATATAATTTGTCTTTATTTCTTAGGTTATAACTATGTTTGTCGCTTTTCTTTATGTAATTATGTTTATTTGTATGTACTTCAATTAAGCTTTTATATATGTAAATAGAGATAACTGTCATTATCTTGGCTTGTAAAAAATATTTTTTTACTGATGTCCGTTTTCTTAACCCAAATAGTATTCGTAAAGCTCGTTTTTGGCATACCAGCACGTTATCAATATGCGAACTATTTCCCCACACTGTTATTCCGTAACTTAGTATGGAGTGAACATAAGCATAGTAAACCGATAGAAGCGAACTTTTATCCACAATTGGTTTTAATTTTAGTAGTACATAGTTTGCACTGGCTAACTTTTTACAAACCTTTCCAATATGTGCTACATGGCTAATTGTGTAGTCTATCGTGTAACCTAAAAAAGTGTGTTCATTAGTCATTAATTGTTCGGTTCTAGCTCTACATTTTTTTGTTTGATATTTCAAAATTATACTTTTATCTGCATTTAATACAATTCCGTTAGCTTCAAACCATGTTTTTAGTAACTGTAAAGATTGCACAGTTTTTATTTCTAGTTGCTGACTTGATTTATCTTTTAAACCAATATGTGTGTCATCTGCGAACAAATTTATAAACGCCCAATCTGGAACACAATTTGCCAAGTCGTTTACATATATGAGAAAAAGTACAGGCCCTAAAATCGATCCTTGCGGAACCCCCATGTTAACTCGCTTAGCATCGGAATTGATACCGTGGATTGTCACAACTTGCGTCCTATTAGTTAAATACGAGTTCATCATTTTAAGTTCCTGGCCACTAAATCCATAATACTCTAGTTTCGCTAATAAAATATTATAATTGATAGATTCAGGCGTTACTTTGCGGAAATCCATTACAAGATAAAAAACAGACGAAAAATCTCTAGTACTATTCCGCTCAACCTTTCAACTGATGAGGCCACACAGTTACCACAGTTAACCTCAAAAGAAAAATATCGACACGTGTTTCATCCCTCCACGGGACATCCTCAGGACCATCGACTTGTTCTCCGGCAGACGTGTTGCTCCGTCGAGCGCTGGAGCCAAAGCTTTGGCTTTTTTTTTTGGCCGTGTCGATATTTTTCTTTTGAGGTTAACTGTGGTAACTGTGTGGCCTCATCAGTTGAAAGGTTGAGCGGAATAGTACTAGAGATTTTTCGTCTGTTTTTTATCTAATAAAATATTGTGTCTAAGGCAGTCAAACGCTTTGGATAAATCGCAAAAAATACTTGCGCATTTTTGCTTTTCGTCCAGTGCTTTCAGAACAAAATAACTTACGTTTCTTATTGCCATTTCCGTCGATTTATTTTTCCTAAAGCCATATTGGGCTCGCGTGAACATATCATTTCGTTCAAAGTAGTCAACGATTCTTTTTTTAATTAACATCTCCAGTTTAGCTCTAGCTATCATGAAGTTTGATACAATGATATGATACGAAATACACAAAATATCGGTTCGTATAGTTCTCACAACGGATCTCGGCCGTCGTGAAATTAGCCGTTTCGATGCGCAATGGAGCTTTTTCAAACTAAATTGTCTTTGCGCATCACAAACGACTAACTTCACGGAAGCCTAGATCCGCTGTGCGAACTATAACTTTGGAATGGTGGTGGGAAAAAACTTACCTTCTTGAAGTCAGACAATATCCTACCTGATATCAGACACTAACCTTCCTAAGCCGGGTCCTCGCCATGATAGCTTCAACTCTCTGCTTCCTCGCGAGTCGTTCCTTCTCCTCTCTCTCCGCCTCCTCCCTCCTCAGCCTCTCCGCCTCCTCAGCAGCCTTCCTCTTCTCCTCGTCCTCGCGAAGCTTCGCCTGCTTATCTGCTTCTTCGCGAGTCTTGCGCTCTGCTTCTTCGCGCTCTAGTTGCTGTTGTGCCTGGAAAGTTTTTTTTTTACTACTAAAGTGGCAACTAAGCGTACGGCCCACTTGATGGTCAGCGGTTACCGTAGCCTATGTACGCATGCAACATCATAAATATCACTTGCGTGTTACCTCCCTGAGACGCTAGATGGAAAGTCTCATGTGTCTGTAATTCACCGGAAACCATACCCTTCGAACCGGAACACAGCATTGCGAGCATTACTGCTTGGCGGCAGAAAGTGATATTAGAGATTAGGAAGCGCTCGTGGCGGTCTTGACAATATTCATGAAACGAGGCCTCAAGAAAGAACTTCTTGATTGAGCTCTAGTAAAGACAGAATGAAACAAAAAAAACAAAAATATTTATTTGAAAGCACTAATTAAGAAGAAAAGAGCACTAGTGGTCCAATGTGACCGATGATAAAATATCTATCTATGTATTGTATTGTATTAAATATATATCAGTCATCTAGTACCCATAATACAGCTCTGTTTAACAGCAGCTTACCTTGGGGCTAGATGATGCTGTGTGGATTGTCCAGCATTATTTATTTATTTATTTATTTAATGGAATGGTAGTGACCACGCCTTCTGATCCTAAGGTCGTGGGTTCGAATCTGGTCGTGCACCAATGGTTTTTTTCTATTCGAAAAACGAATGTGCGCAATGCTCACATACGGTGAAGGAAAACAAAATGGAGAAACCAGCAAGAACTAAAAAAAAAAATTCGAAAGACATGTGCCATCAACCAATCCGCATTGGGTCCGCGTGGTGGTTTAAGGCCCATTACTTTTGCCCGAGAGTAGGCGAGTGTCCCAACAGTGGTGTGTGTGGCCATGACAGAGACCTTCGGGCGGCCTAGAAACTTTGTCACCAGTTGGCCACTGACTCATACGAACGAACAAACGAACGAGTTATTGTGTTTTTTTTTATACAACTGAAGTGGTAACCAAGCGTACGGCCCAAGATGGTAAGCGGTTACCGCAGCCTATGGACGCTTGCAATACCAAAGGTATCACTCGCGGGTTGCCACCTTGAGGCTAAGATCGAAAGCCTCATGTGCCAGTAATTTAGAAATAGGTATGGTGGTAATCATTCGGATTTAATGCAGATCGGATCGGCACAATGTTTTAAGACTTTTTACTTTTTTTTTGGATGAACTATACCTCAATAGCTTTCCTGAGTTTCTCCTCATCCATGGACCGCTGCAGCCGCGCCAGCTCCCTCGCTTCCTCCTCCTCGCGGCGTTGCCGCTCCTCCTCAATGCGCTGCCTCTCCATTTCCTCTTCTTCCTCGCGTTGCAGTCTGCGAAACCATTAACAAATGCGATTATAGTTAAAATATTTATCTTTATTGAACTTCTCAGTATGAGTATTTAAAATAGTATTTTATTCATCTAGTACTCATAACACAAAGCGCTGCTTAGCTTGGGGCTATATGATGCTGTGTGGATTGTCCAGCATTATTTTTATATTTTAAAGGTCCTGTCCTGTGACCTTAAACTACCTTCGAGTTCTTTGTGATGGAGCTCGTCAGGGAAAGTACTACCACCATTCTTATTTCAGCCGCCAATCAGTAAGGCTGTATGGCTTCATTTACCTAGCCTCGCTCTGCCCAGTTTTAATGAAGTGATTCGATTGGTTCCTAACAAACACAACCCTCGCTACACATCCTCGCGCATCTCTGGTAAAAACGCAAACTTGTTTTTTTTTCTGTATATTTTCTCTTATAAATCTCGAGTAAATCGATTACGTATATCTGGTCAATTATTATTTATCATTATTGGAAATCGCGTAATTATAAAATATTCGAGCACGCGAGCCCCGTAGCGGTTATAGAGGGGTCATTGACACGCGCAGGTCATTGACGCGCGGGTTACTAACACGCTGTTCATTGACATGCGCCACGCGCTCCCCTTTTAATTTTCAACAAGGATAATTAATAATTGACCAGAAAAACGTAATCGATTCACTCGAGATTATTCAGACAATATGTAAAAAAAAGAACATGTATTTTTTTTGTGTGTGGAACATATTCCTTGAATTTTGCGCACAAATATTCAATGACCCTATAGAGTGCAGGGGACAGGGGACAGGGGACAGGGGACAGGGGACAGGGGCAGGTACCTCTGTCGCTCCAGCTCGGCCTGCCGCTCGAGCTCCTCGCGCGCGCGCCGCCGCCGCTCCGCCAGCGCCGCCTTCGCCTGCTCCTCCGTCGTTATCTTGCGACCTATCATCGACGCTGCAACACAATCACACTGTCTTTTATTCTGACCGTTTTCGAAAATCTGTTCTACTTTGTTCAGAAGTATCGGCTATAAGATATATTAAGAAACTTCATATATATTTTATATAGGTTCTTTCTAGGCAAGCGTGCTCCATCATCGACCACATCATCATGGTCAAACGCTTGCCTATAACCAATTTAAAAAAAAAAGATATTAATTTACTAGTAGTTTAGTAGTAAAAAAACAGCCATTTCGATTTCAGAGTAGTGACGTCATACTTGTTTCGGGTTAGTGTCAAAATCCCCTTTGAAGGGGATTTTGGGAGTTTTAATGTCAAAATCCCCTTTGAAGCCAAAAGCTCAGTCTAAAGGGGATTTTGAAACAAAAAAACAATGTAAAATATATGCATTTAGCGGGAGTGCGAGAGTAGCTAGCAATAGGGTATGGAATAAGCAATCAGTCGTCAGACTGATTTAAAAAAAAACTGTTCTATTGTGTTCAGAAGTATCGACTTTATGCAAAATTAGTAATAAACTGTAGTAAAAAAATTTGATTTTTGAATTAGTAGGTAGTACTTAGTTCGGGACTAGACGGCACTGAGTTAAATTTTCACCAATTAATATATTGATCATACCTGTCATATCTGAATCATCAGTCTTCTCTTGCGACGGCTCCTTTTTCTCGTCTCTCTTTTCTTCCTTTCTCTCTGCTGTCTTCTGTATTTCCTTCGGGATTTCTATGGGCTTCTGTTCTTTTTGCGTTTCATTCGGTTTGTCGGGTTGCTTCGCTTCGGGTTTTGCTTCGGGTTTCACGTATGGCGCTTCGATTTTCGTTTCTTTTGTTTCTAGAGCTTCCTGCGTTTCAATTGTTAGCTGGAAATGGAAATGTTCTAAGTAAATTGTAGTTATGACATTTTGTGAGTGTGATTAGATTGCAGTGTTTCATAATCATAGTTGGCCAAGCTACCGTTTAAACTAAAGTTGAACGTGCGTAAGTATATCTAATTATTAAAATGTAGGTAGTTTAAAACTAATAAATATAAGATACCTTATCAGGTGGTGGATGGTCGTGTCCGTTCTGTATCTGCAGAGCTTGCAGCTTGTGCGTGACCTCCGCCGCACTCACCTGGCTCAGCGGCGCCAGTGCCGGCTCCAACACCGGCTGGAATACGCATTATTACTCATTTTGAAAAACTCTTCCATTGTTTTGTTATTATTGTGTTAGCCATCACTCTAAGGGAATACTATAGATTTTAATATCCCAAAAATTATCCCGCTTGGGGCAAGATATTTTTGGGATATCATTAATCTTTAACTCTTCTATTGTATGAAAAAATAAAACGAAAAAAAAAAAAGAAAAAAAATCGTGTTCACGAGTATCGACTTTATGCTAAAATTAACTTATCTACCCATAAATTAATGGTTAACGTTGGATTCGATCAAACTCTAATAGGCACTATTCTCCGAATAAATCGTAGTTATTTACGAGTAAAGTTTACTTGTATTTGACATTTCTGATTCCGCGGAATAGTTATTCCAAAAGTTGGTCGAATTCAGCCTTAGTAGTATGCGATTTAAATTTGAATGTAAAAATTCCCGCCGAAACGCGCCCAACTCACGGCGTAGCAGTAATAGTGACGTCATAGTTCAGTTTTTAATGTAAAATTTTAGCATTAAGGTTTAAAATTTTGCAATTTTGTTTGATGCCACCAATCAGAGAACCATTGTATGTATGGTGCCGTTGTATGTGTGAGTGTTATGGTTGTCCCCACCCAATTATAGCAAGAACGAGATAGCACAATTTCGCTCGCGCTGGCATGCGCGCGTTTGGACCTACACAAAATCAAAATAAACGCGTGTGTCGTCCTTTAGCTTCAGTGCCGGCAAAAGGTGCCGTGTGGTGCCGGCAAACTCGCGACCGGGGTGAGGTAAGTAAGATAGATGATGAATTATCGATGTTTACCTTCACCGGAAGATCTTTGTCGAGGCTGGGTTCTTTAGAGGCGCGGGGAGAGGGCGAGAGCGCGCGCCCTGGCGACGCCGACAGCGACTTACCGCGAGGCGTCTGTAACATATTCATATTCATATTCATTTATTCTGCACAATGTACATTTAGCTAAGGTCTAAAATAATGTAGCTGCAAGTGAGTACATGAACCCTGTTAGGGCGTTGCAAGTAGTAACCAGTTTTATGTATGTACTTAAATATGCTAATAACTAATAATGATCATATACATTTAGTTTATTTCAATAACAATTTATCTTTAACTCTTTAAGACGACCGATGTGGCGCAGCGGGCGCAGGTCCTCCTGCGACGCGGAGGTTGCGGGTTCGATTCCCGCCTCGGGTCAAATGTTTGTACGATCTACAAATATTTGTTCCGGGTGTTCTGGGTGTTTTCTATATATAATAAAAAATATAAATATATTTATCTTTCTTTTTTTTTAAATTTGGTAGGTTGGTATGTTGCTGGCTATTTGGGTCTGATACAATAAAGTATCGTATGTGAATGCTAAGCTGCCTGCCTACATTAAATATAAGGTGCATTTATCTGATTTATATAATTTATATTTAATATACAGTGGTGGCCATATAATTAAGAACGCTGATATAAAGGGAAGATTTTTTCCAACTAAGATGCAAAACTAATTGTATGCATTTGTTTTTATTTCTCTCGGTATCGTAAAACATTTCCATATTACCACTGTATTCATTGATACACATGATTGGCTAAAAATCAATAGGCAAACTTTTTACACTACTTTTAAACAAAGTATTCCTTATTACTGGCTGGTCACGTAATTAAGAACGCTAAGTAGTTTATACCTTTATTCAAATTTAAATAGAGAACACTCTGTCGATTTGTTACTGTTTGTATAATTTTGGCGCAATTACGTGCTGTAAAAGATTAAAGGTGATTGCTTCTTTAGAAAAAACAATGGGAAAAAATAAAAGTTGTGATAAATCTACAAGGGAAGTAATAATAAAACTTCGCCGGAAGAATTGGTCTTATAAAAAGATAGCCGACCATCTGCAATGTTTTGAACATTGCGACGATGGTTTTCCACGCTGTAAAGCATTTTGCTACGTATCAAACTACTTCGAATGTTCCACGTGTACCTAAACAGAGAAAAACAACTCCTCGAGATGACCGAAACATCGTTCGTATGGCAAAACAAAATCCTTTTAAAGGGTCCAATGAGCTTAGAAAAGAATATTTTGGTGAAAACAACTTTTCAGCAATCTCAGCACGCACTATTCGAAGACATTTGGTAGAAGAAAAATTGCACGGTAGGATAGCAAGAAAGGTACCCATGTTAACACTTTGCCACAGGCAAGCCCGGCTTGCATTTGCGAGAAAGTATGAAAACTGGACTGTGCAACAGTGGAAAAATGTACTTTTTTCTGACGAGACGAAAATAAACAGAGTATGTTCTGATGGAAAACGATATGTACGACGTCCCCCGAATACAGCATTCGACCCAAAGTACACGAAAGTTACATTAAAGCACGGTGGTGGAAATGTGAAAATTTGGGGTCGCTTTTCTGGACATGGTGTAGGACCTGTAAAGTTGATAGAAGGTAACATGGATCAGTTCCAATACAAAAATATACTGGAAGAAACAATGTTACCATACGCTGAAGACGTTCTACCGGTCATTTGGACATTCCAGCATGACAATGATCCAAAGCACACTGCACGCACCGTAAAGGAATTTCTTACAGCGCAATTAGTTTCTGTCTTAGACTGGCCTGCTAACAGTCCAGATCTAAACCCAATAGAGAATCTGTGGTTTGAAGTAAAGAAAAAGGTTTCAAATACAAAGTGTGGAAATTTAAGAGAGCTGTATGACGTTTTTTAGAAGAATGGAACTCTATTTCTCTTGCGAAATGTCAAAAATTAATAGAGTCAATGCCTCGCCGGTGTAAAGCTGTAATTAAAAGCCGTGGATATGCTATTAACTATTAATTTTAGTTAAATATTTCTTTTTATGTTTCCTGTGCTACATAATATTGTGATTTTTTAAATCTAAGTGTCATACAAAACAATTCCCGAGCAGTTAAATAAATCGTTCTTAATTATTTGTCCAGTTTCAGTACTATTTGAATGTGTTACTTTGATAAAATCAATAAAATGTGCAAAAAATAGTTAGCGATTTCATACTTTATTCTTAAGTCAGGTTGCTCTATTAATGTGACTATTATATAACATAAATAGTTGCTTCTCAAAAGGTACACATCTCTGTGTATGATACGATTTAAATAAAAAACTTCTAGAACTTCAAATCGTTCTTAATTATATGACCACAACTGTATAATATTTTTTATTTTTTTATTATAATTAATATATATATATATTTTTTTACGTGATCCAAAGGCTGGTTCATATGTGGCTCAATGTATCAGCATTGCCATTCAACGTGGCAATGCAGCCAGCATGTTGGGAACGCTTTCTACTGGTAGTGATTTGGATCAGTTGAGCTATCTATAGGTCGTTTGTAACGGTCTTTAGATGGCTCAACTGTTTCATATGTATTTTGTATATTTTGTAATGTAATATAATTATGTACATATTTTATTTAGTTAATTAAATGTATTCTTTATTTATCTTATTATTATTAGTTTAATTAAACATTTACCTAAACTAGATGTAAACAGCCCTAACACTTGCTCAAACCTCAGTGGTTTTTTAGTGTTAGTTATAAGTTACTTTGTTATGTAAGTTTTTTATTACGTTAAATAAATAAAAAAAAATACAATCGATGAAATTAAGCAGCCACACAATAATTACAGCGGTCGAGTCGGTGGATGCTGAAGGCTCAAAATCGATCGTCATGGCGATCTTTGGGGGAAGCCTATGTCCAGCTACGTCTATCGGCTGATATGATTATATTTTTGTATTAAGTTTCAGATACCTTTCGTGGCAGATATTCATTTACCTTTTCGTGTTCTTTGGATGGCTTTGGTTTTCTGTGCACGGGTGGTTTGCCCTCGCCTGGTGCCACTGGTGTAGCTGAAACAAACACATTATAATGAGTATAATGTTATATCAAATTAAGAACTACCATAGCTATTACCAGATTTACGGCATACTAGATTGAGACATAATACATGTCATATTGAGAATAGGCATGATGACAGTAACCAATAATCATTAAAATCACGCTTTCACCTTATGAAAAAAGATTCAAGGAATTCAAAAACCATATTTCTTTTTACATTAGATGCAAGATTGATAATATTTTTAATAAAATAAAACTACAAAATACAGCAGTCCGCTTCCGTTAAGTTAGCCGTTTGTGATGCGCAAAGAAAATTTAGTTTGAAAAAGCTCCATTGCGCATCGAAACGGCTAATTTCACGACGGCCGAGATCCGTTGTGGAACTATACTTAAGTAGACACTAATTATTGAGACATATCACATAGCATATTAAGAATTAACACAGATATCACATAAAGACATAGCACACATATCACATTGAGAATTACCTCACATACCATATTAAAACTTAGCTCATATTTTTTTTTTATACTACTAAAGTGGTAACCAAGCGTACGGGCCACTTGATGGTCAGCGGTTACCGTAGCCTATGTACGCATGCAACATCATAGATATCACTTGCGTGTTACCACCCTGAGACGTTAGATGGTAAGTCTCATGTGCCTGTAATTTCACCGGAAACCATACCCTTCGAACCGGAACACAGCAATGCGAGCATTACTGCTTAGCGGCAGAAATAGGTATGGTGGTAGTCCTTCCCCGGACGAGCTCTATCACAAAGAACTCTACTACTCTTAATCTATATTTCTTCATATACTATACCATATTCAACGAAAGATCAGCGTTGTTGCCAAGACAAATGCTGAGTTGGACGCCAATTTGTGACGTGTGGATTGGGTGCCGTGACACACACATTCGCTCAGTTTTTCTGTTTTGATTATTATTATATTTTTTTGTTATTTGTATAGTTCTCACAACGGATCTCGGCCGTCGTGAAATAAGCCGTTTCGATGCGCAATGGAGCTTTTTCAAACTATATTGTCTTTGCGCATCACAAACGGCTAACTTCACGGAAGCCTAGATCCGCTGTGCGAACTATACTTTGTCTCTTTATTTATTTTTTTATTTTGTTTGTGTTGTGTTTTTACTATTTAGTTTTAAACCCTTTGTTTCATGTACCTACCTATCTACTGAAACACAAATAAAAGTTTTCTTTCTTTTCTTTCTTTTCTTTCTTTCTTTCTTTCTATATTGAAACAAAGCATACATACCACATCGAAACATAGCAAACAAACCAGAACATTAAAACATACCACATACCACATTGAGACAGCTCACATACCATATTGAGACCTAACACACAACATTTTTTTTTTATACAACTGAAGTGGCAACCAAGCGTACGGCCCACAAAATGGTAAGCGGTTACCGCAGTCTATGGACGCTTGCAATACCAGAGGTATCACTCGCGGGTTGCCACCTTGAGGCTAAGATCGAAAGCCTCATGTGCCAGAAATTTCACTGGAAACCATACCCTTCACACCGGAACACAGAATGCGAGCATTACTGTTTTGCGGCAGAAATAGGTATGGTGGTAGTCCTTCCCCGGACGAGCTCTATCACAGAGAACTGCACAACTCTTAAACATTGAGAACATTGAGCATTGAGAGATAGTACAGATGTGCTGACACGTACCAGGTTTGGAGTTGGCGTAGAGCGAGGCGGGGCGCGGGCGGCGCGGCGCGGGCGTGCGGCGCGGCGTGTCCAGCAGCGCGGTGCCGTCGCGCGACACCACAGGCGTCGTCACCACGCTCTGCGACATCAACTCTGCGAACAGCCACCAATACAAATATAATTACAAATGTTTTATTGCGTTTCCAAATAATACTTTACAATGTAAAATAAATTATATAATCACTTGCCGAAATAAATGCTAGAAGTCACTTCCCATAACATCTTTAAATTTAAGGTAAAAAAGTTGCTCCTGCATAAAGTGTATTACGATGTTGATGACTATTTGAATGACAATCAAAATTTTTTTTTACATTTATTATTTGAAACCGATGACTTTCTTGTAATCTTTGACATTATTATTATTATTTTTTTATACTTAATCCCAATTATATGTTGTGTTGTTGTATTTAAATTTATCGTCAATCTGTTTTATATTCATTAATTAATAATTAACTTTTTTAGGATACTTTGTGATTTTAATATTGCATGCTATAAAGCTGATTATGGCTGAACCACTTAATGATACTGATGTAAGACCTATTCTATACCCATTATCGCAATAAATTATATCTGAATCTGAATGTTAACAGTGATAAAATCTTGATCAGTTTCTCAGTGACTCAAATAACGAATGATAGGTCTTATTGCTACCCCAAATAATGATTATACTATTATCACAAACTAGGTACCTATCCATTAATACTAAAATCGGTCCGCTCCTACTCAATTTTATAGTGCAACACCCTTACTGGGTACATAACTATGTGTTGGCTGCTCTGATATTATTTAATATTACATAAGACCTGTGACATGTATTACCCTCATAATTATGATGCAATATATGATACTGAATACTCCTTTTAAGTAATAAACAAGTACTTGTCATAGGAGATTTTGCTCTTGCCAATGGAATATACATTTCCATGAATGAATGAATGAATGAATGAATGAAAATTCTTTATTGTTCACTCATTACAAACTATAAAACAATTGAAATAAAATAACGGAGAATAATCACAATGTACAATGGGCGGTCTTATCGCTAAGTAAGCGATCTCTTCCAGACCTTTGGATGGAGAGAAGCCTCAATAAACAGAAGATTGGTCGAGGTGCACTCATTGATAAATAAAACTTTGAAAAATAATTTAAAAATATAACAATAAAAACAGCAATAACCTATAGGTATGTACATTTAAACTACATTATACACATTAATACATAATAATATTATAATTAAAATTTAATATATTACAACTCCAGGTACATAAATAATAATAATGATATTAAATTAAATCTACTGTTCTTACTTTAATAATCTAGTTTTTTTTTTTTTTAGACAACTGAAGTGGCAACCAAGCGTACGGCCCACAAGATGGTAAGCGGTTACCGCAGCCTATCGTTGGTTTATCTTTTTAACTGTAGTTAGTCATGACAATATGTAACATAAAATAAGCACATTAATAAAAGCAGCACAGATATTTACACAGGTTTAAGCGAATTTGCATTGCATGGTTGTCTTTATCTATCGCATGAGGAACACAAAGCTATGTATCTCTTTCTGCTTCACAGCGTGTCACGCGTCGCGAATATCAATCCCGAAACCTGACAATCGGTTACCCAAACCTTTTTTTACCTGGTAGTGGGATCGAGCAAGAGTTTGTTTTGATGGGTACTACTTGCAGTACCAGATTCTGCCTCCAAGCAGTAGTGCGCAAGAATATCTGACACTGCGGTGGAAGACGAACTTTTAATGAACAAGGTATGCCAGTTTCCACTTCTCTCGAACACAGTATAAGTTCTGATAATGACAGATTCTAAACTTGTTTTTTTATACCACATAAATGGCAACCAATCGTACGGCTCACTTGATGGTACCGTGCCGTAGCCTAAGCCTATATAAATACCTGGTGGTAGAACTCTTCAGCAGGAGTCCTTCTTGGTGGGTAGCACCGCAGTGTCAGATATTCTACCTCCAAGCAGTAGTGGGCAAGCATTACTGTGTTTAGGTTTGAAGGGCACTGTGAAATTACTGGGCAAAAGAGACTTAACAACAATGTCTCGGGGTGATAAAGATAGCAGGCACCAAATCTTAAAGTTTTAAAGTGTTTGCGTGGCACTGCATCTGTAATAGTGACACAAAAAAAAACTTGCAACATCAGATATAATTGCCGCCCCGAGGCGCAGGTCAAATTAATGTGCCTGTAACTTCACTGGAAACTATACCCTTCGAACTGGATCACAGCAATGCGAACATACTGCTTGGCGGCAGAAAGTATAGTGGTAGACCTTCCACGGACGAGCTCTATCACAAAGAACTGTACTACTCATGAACTCTACTGCTCTTACCTCTAGGCGTGTTAACTCCCGTGCCAGCTATAGACGCTGGCCGAGGCTTCCTCGGCGCGGAGCTAGGTCGCCGCATCACCCCTGTGGCATTCGACAACGCACTGCCGGGCCGCGACCCAGGCGTGGTCTCACCGCTCCTAGTCTCTGTGGTATAGCAAGCCTTGTTACGAAGCAGTAAGGTTTATTATTCACCAACATTTAGAGATACATATAAAGCCTTTTCGTCTAACCCCTCTAGCGGCGTTTGATAACGCACTGCCGGGCCGCGACCCAGGCGTAGTCTCACAGCTCCTAGTCTCTGTGGTATAGCAAGCCTTGTTGCGAAGCAGTAAGGTTTATTATTCACAGACATTTAGAGAAACATAAAGCCTTTTTTAGTTAAGTTGGTTTAAGTTTGGTCGTCTAAACCCTATAGTGGCGTTTGATAACGCACTTCCGGGCCGCGGGCCGGGCGTGGTCTCACCCGCTCCTAGTCTCTGTGGTATAGCAGGCCTTGTTACGAAGCAGTAAGGTTTATTATTCACCAACATTTAAAGAAACATAAAAACCCTTTTTTAATTTAGTTCGTTAAAGTGGCGTTTGATAACGCACTGCCGGGCGTGGTCTCACCGTTTCTAGTCTCTGTGGTATAGCAAGCCTTGTTACAAAGCAGTAAGGTTTATTATTTTAACATACTAATAATAATATCATACTTCCTTAAATACTTTTAACCAAGTCGTACATTAAAAATAAACATTACTTATCAAGGACAATATGTAAACGTTGGTGAAATCGGAAAAATTATAAAATCTTTTATACCAAAAGACGCTGATGTACGTAACAAAATAGATAACGTCTTCTGGTACAGGTATTAGTAATTTGTGCATTTACCTTTGTGCGTGTAAAGCTCCCGAGAGGTGCCAGTAAAGCTCTTACCTTTTGAAGAGAGATAATATTAATATCCAATAGTAGATTCAGCCAGCCACCAATGGAGAGATGAGGATTTGTCATAGCATGACCGGAAAGAGTCAAACAGGCGCCATTCTAATTATAAGATGGAAAATCAAATCCAAATGCGATTCAAAATTTACAAAACTGGCGGGATTCGAACTAGTTTTCCTTGAGATGCTATGACCACTAGGCAACAAACACTTGCTTATGTGAAAATATTGGCCATCGCGCCATGTAACGGATAATTTATAATGGATATTGAACTTTTGACTACCCTCCAAAATATACGCCGTTAGGGCCGTTAGAGTATAATACAGACAGGATATTTTACTAACTGTCAAGAATTACATAAGCAATACAGACAGGATATTTTACTGTCAAGAATTACATAAGCAATTTAAAACTAATAAGTAGTTTTACTATCGGTTTATCGATATAAATGGATCTAACACCTAATCCCAAACCTAACACATGTCTTGACTCAATCCCGAGAGTATTTGTCAAGATAAATGAAGCTTAAAATGAATATAATGATACACGAATAAGAATTACAGTACATAAGCATATTTCTTTTTCTCTTTCCGGTCAAGCCTTACCTTTATGATGTCATAGATGTACCCACTTGATTAGTAAAGCATTGTATCACCGAATCGTTTCTGCTGCTGAATGCTATGAGAACTCAGAATACAAGTAATGGAATCGTTAGTGATGGAAGTTGTAAGCCTATATCAATTCATGTCCAGGCATCAGATTATTCCAATCAAGACAAGAAAGCGAAACTATTGCCCCGGCGACGAAGGTTGCGACTGCTATACATACAACATAACCCAGTTAAGCTCATTGAATAATAGCCTTTGCATTAGTAACAAAATACTTAAAAACTCTGCTGATCATTAACTAAGCAATAAAAGTATTGCAATTACAATGAAGTGAACAACTGCAAATCAGACAGACAATCTGAGAATGGAACACTCCGGAAAAGGGGCGATCCGAAACCTTCATGCTAGCTGAAGATCACGTCACTTCCAGCAGATGCTCTTACAAGAGAGTGAAGCCTGTAAGTGACGGACTGAAATTTTCATGGTGGACCAGCTGGAAAACATGCCGCAAACTTTTAAAAGCGTTCACACTCATGTCAATAAAACCACCATTCAAGCAGAAGAAAGCTAGCAGCAGGAAATCGAGACGCAAAAGCCTTCAAAACCCTTCACACTCATATCAACAGAAGACCAAAAAGCATCCCTCCAGCAGAAGCCCCCTATGAATGCAGAGTTATTAACCAAAGCTGAAGCATGTAGGTTATGGACAGACATTTTCAATGTAGGCCAGTTGGAAACCAAGCGGCGAAAGCCTTTACAATCATGTTAACCGAAGACCAAGAACCACGACACCAGCAAAAGCCCCCTAATTCACCAAAGCCTGTATAGAGTAGGTTCACGCTCATGTCACCAGAATACCAAGCCATACTAGCAGAAGCCAGTAATAAGTGCAGAGTTATTCACCAAAGCTGCAGAAGCCTGTATGTTTCAGATAGACAATGGTAGGCCAGCTGGAAAACTAAGCCGCAAGCTTTTAGAAACCTTCACAACAGAAGAGCAAGATCCTCTACTCCAGCCGAAGCTCCCTATAAGTGCAGAGTTATTCACAGCCGCAGGACAGATATTTTCATGGCTAGCTGGATACCAAGCCACAAAAGCCTTCACAATCAGGTTACTCGAAGACCAAGAAGCAGAAGCCCCCACAAGTGCAGAGTTATTCACCAAAGCCTGTATAGAGTAAGGTAGGGTAGTCTTACGCGTCCGGCTGAGGTGCACCACCGGAGAGGGCGGCAGGCGGTCGAGGCGGGTCATGCTGTACGCCCTACCTGGCGCGCGCGGGGCCGGCACGGTGGGCACGAGGTCCGTGCGCCGCCGCGCCACCGACGACCACATCAGCGGCGCCAGCTGCCGGTCCGGCTCGTCTGGAAACCACACAATGCAGGACATATAAAATGACTTTCGCGACTGAATGAATGATTTATTCGCAGAATAACACAATGTATACAATAAAGTTCTTATTATAGTGTTTCATAGTCCCACAAATTCAACTATTTTAGTATGCAAAATTATGTTTTTTACACACAACACATAAAACCATAGATTACATAATAAAAAGAAGAAAAGACTGATTAACGCATAATCTTAACCATAGGTCCAAGAAACATGAGATTTGGAAGGTATACATTGCTTTTATGGTCTAGGGATGCATGGCTTCATCATGTCCTAGTTGGGGACCTCCATTCGCAGACCATTGTAATGACAGTTGTTAAATAAATGTTTTTATTAATGGCAGCGCATTAAGAGGCTGCTCTCTTTGGGACACTGGGGCCCAACCATGAACTCTTATAGCGATTCAAATGAAGACCTAAACTAAATTGTCAAAAAATTTTGTACCTTGAAATCAATTAGACAATCATGTCATGGTATCAAATTGTATGACAATTTAGTTTAGGTCTTCATTTGAATCGCTATAAGAGTTCATAATTGGGCCCCTGGCCTGCACTCAAACTGAAGTGATCGTTTATTGGTATTTATAGTTTTAATCACCATATTTAAGGGGTTTTTTTTTTTTTTTTTTTTTGGTTATAGACAAGCGTTTGACCACCACCTCACCTGATGGTAAGTGATGGTGTGGTCGATGATGGAGCACGCTTTCCTAGAAAGAACCTGTTCACTCTAGCCTTAAAGACTCCTAAATTGTATTGGTCCGGAAAAACAGACCCCGGCAACGAGTTCCATTCGTTACACGTGCTAATGAGAAAAGAAGATGAAAAGCGTTTGGTTCGGCATGGTGGATACTAATCTATACTAATCTATTTCTATTATATCCTAAAAGTGAGTGATTTGGTTTTAATCCAACACGCGGAGCATACCACAACACATAATCCAGGAACAAATATTCGCAGATCATGTAAATTTTTTGACCGCACCGGGATTCCAACCCGCAACTTTTTTTTTTATACCACTAAAGTGGCCACCAAGCGTACGGCCCACTTGATGGTCAGCGGTTACCGTAGCCTATGTACGCATGCAACATCATAGATATCACTTGCGTGTTACCACCCTGAGACGTTAGATGGAAAGTCTCATGTGCCTGTAATTTCACCGGAAACCATACCCTTCAAACCGGAACACAGCAATGCGAGCATTACTGCTTGGCGGCAGAAATAGGTATGGTGGTAGTCCTTCCCCGGACGAGCTCTATCACAAAGAACTCTACTACACTTACTTCCAAGACACACGGCCACCAAAGTCATTATAAGTATATAAAATGACAAAGTTTAAACACTCTGTCACCAGAGCTGGCCACTGACTCATACGAACTTACCTAAGTACTTACTTACTTTTTAGTACAAAAAAACAAATCTTAATTTCATATGTAGAAACAGTACTTAACAAGTCACCAAATCGCTTATCTATTAAAACTTACACAGACTTCGAAACATCACTCCTACAGCAGCAAAAAAACACATACAAAAAATTATTCCAACATGTAATTAGTAAGTACTCCAACGAGGTACGACTCAGACTAACTGGCTCCGTTTCAAGGACACAGATGAGCTAACTGTATACACGTTTCACTTCCTACTATGTTTAGACTATGGCACGCACGGTTATTGAACTGCCGGAGTGACCAGGCAATAACCAGTCACCGAAAACTGAAATATTCAGTTATTAATATACTTTTTATGAGTTGGCCACGCCTCATACGAACTTTAATTATTTCTACTAAATCTTCAAAAAAAACAAATAACAAATACAAGTTGCATGCGTTTTTTTTTTGAAGTATTTAAGTATATGTTTTTATGAGAGATAAAGGCATTTTTTATTATATTTTTATTTAATTTTTATTATAGCTAGCATATCAAAATTGAAGAAACCCCTTTAATAAGTCTGAACTTGAACTTACTGTACGCAAAATTTTAACATTATGTTGTGTACGATAACTTTATATAGAACTTAAAGGCAGTGCAATAAAGCTTGAATTACAATAACAGCCGATCAGCTGTGACTCAAACCTGACTCCATATCAAGGCACTCCACCCACATAGCTGACCTCCAATACTATAAGCAATTGAAGGACTGGTTTGTGCGTCGAATAAATTTATTTCAGCACGATTCACGATTGGCCATATCAAACTAATTTTGACCCCCGACTTTTTCTTCACCCATTCTGGTAGGCAAAGGGAACTATGCCCATACAGCCAAGTCTTCAGTAGATTTTTTTTATTGATATGAAATGAAAATGAAATTTAATGAGATGAAATGAAATGAAACCTAACCTAACTCATTCAATAAAATTATTAAAACTGATATTGAAACAAATTAGTAGCTTCTTTTTAGAAATATACGTATTTGCATGAATCATAAAAACTTGTATGATTTTTTTTAGTAAAATTTTCATTGTTGTTGTTCTTTTTAATAGACATTATTTTGACAGTTGGGAAAGAGAACGCACGAATTCGGGAAAGGTAAAAAAAAGCACGAGTATGTAATAGCCCGCATCCCGAACGCTTGTATGATTTTTTTTTAGTAAAATTTTCATGGTTGGTTTTTCTTTTTAATAGACATTATTTTGACAGTTGGGAAAAAGAACGCACGAGTTCGGGAAAGGTAAAAAAAAGCACGAGTATGTAATAGCCCGCATCCCGAACGCTATACGTCCCTGCAATACGCCACTTATTGGGCAACTGTATTAAAGAAAAATGTGTTATATTATTATGTTTGATTGCTCTCGTTACGACAGATGAAACTTTTAAATTATTATTCTATCTAACAGGAGAACAGATAGAACTAATTTTCGAACTGCCACTTTATTGCAAAAAGGGTGACAGATCGAAGTTTTTTGTCCGAACTGTCACCCTAGGTGGACAAAGGGTGGCCCATGGGAACATTTCGTCCTAAGATTGTGTTACCTTTGTTATCAGTGTCTGATATATCCAGTTGAAGTGCAGAAGCGCGCCTTGTGAGCGGCGCAGACGCAAACATCACATTTGTTGTTGATGCAGCCCTGGAATGTACAAGCGATTTTTTAGAAAACATGATACAAAAACTGGGGTGTAAAGGTTAGTATCGCATTCGCGGTCAAAAGCATTAGAGTCGGAAATGCTTTATAATATTTGTTTTTTTTTTAAATACTGTCAATAAGCTCTGGTGTTTTTCTTAACTGATCAATTAAGTGTTTCGTAACAAGTTAACTTATTTAATTTAATGCTCTGCAATGCTTTGCGTGGTTATCATTTGGATGGGTGACTGCCATTGACATTTTCATCTACACATTTTTGTGCTATGGAGGACACGTTATGCATAATGACATAATAATTTCTTATGTATTTGTAATTTTATTTACGTAATCATTGTGTAAAACTGTTGGCTAACCTAATAAATAACACCAAATAAACTTAACAAATAAAGTTTTTTTTTTTTTTTTATACAACTGAAGTGGCAACCAAGCGTACGGCCCACAAGATGGTAAGTGGTTACCACAGCCTATGGACGCTTGCAATACGAGAGGTATCACTCGCGGGTTGCCACCTTGAGGCTAAGATCGAAAGCCTCACGTGCCAGTAATTTCACCGGAAACCATACCCTTCATACCGGAACACAACAATGCGAGCATTACTGCTTGGCGGCAGAAATAGGTATGGTGGTAGTCCTTCCCCGGACGAGCTCTATCACAAAGAACTCTACTACTCTTAGGTATGGTGGTAGTCCTTCCCCGGACGAGCTCTATCACAAAGAACTCTACTACTAAGTTCAAAATAAGATATACTTAACTTGTGATTACTTAAACCACGTCTACATAATACCGTCATTTTGATTACGTAATTTTCCTTCCTTCAATTGTTTTAATCGCAAACAATAAAGTTTCGAAATAGAATTTTAAAGAAAAGGTTAGTGAATGTAGTCGATTGTTTATGTCGGTATCACATAAAAAATGACAAGACGGTCAAATCGTTAGACTGATGTTAAGCGCCACGCCAGACCAGTGTCATTGCAGTCTAAGTCACCCCAAAAATTTAGTTTTTAAGTTCTGTGTGGCACTGCACTGCGACCTTCACTCCAGACGTGGTTAATATGTATCTTTCACCCAGTAATTTCACTTGCTACACTTACAGCACCCTTCAAACCTTAACACAGTAATGCTTGGACATTACTGCTTGGAGGCGGAATATATTAACTTATGTCGGTCACGACTATGTTTAGACTTTAGAGCATTCACGGACATTGAACGAAAACCACGATATATCGCTTATTTTGACCGCGAGAATAGACTCTCAGCCTTTGTGTCTATAATGGCATAGGTATGTACCGAGTAGTTAACTTAACGTATGTCCTTGTTAAGGTCATCCAAAACCCATTACCATAGTCTACACACTATATTACAATGACTCATGCGAGGCAACCTAAACATGCGATTTTAAACCATAAATCAACGTAAGAACTATGAAAATGGACTGTTTAGACAGTTTAGATAGCAATCATATTGCGAGCCAAATTAGAGAATTAATTTGATGGTGAATAAGTGATTGCTTAGAATTGATATCCATGTGTTTTACTATTAAATAATTAATATATATAATTATTATTTATTTATTATTTCACTTGTATATTGCGTAGCGCCTTGGTGTTTAAGTAAATACTAAATACTAAATTAAAACATAATTCCCTTTATTCACAAAATAAATTGTCATTCTTTCGGTAGTAGGTGACTGATTTGAAAAACACATAGCTAACAGTTTTACACATAGCAATATTATGAATTAGGGCCTTAGAGCTGTTAGCTAATGAGTCTTTTAAATGTGTCACCGTATTTGTTCATTGACTTAAATAATAACAGTAAAGACAATATTTAGCAAGCTGCTAGAATGACATTTTATTTTATGAATAGGGTGTTCAATATGTAGGTTATTTTTATGTCAGCAATTAACGCAGTGTCACCCAAAGCTTTCAGTTTTAAAGTTCTGCGTCACTGCTCATGCCTCCGTCTCTTTTGCACATGGATACTAATTGTATTTCATATATATTATTTAAATATTACATATTAATAGCTGAGTATAGTATTTAGGTAATTTATAGATGTATTTCTTGAAATATTTTCCTCTACGTCATACATTACCTACTTAACAGAACATAATGGTAAATCTTAGTAAATTACATCATTATCTACCTGCTCTGTTATTCATAATCACTTGTCATTTTAAAACGCTTACAGCAGAGGGCAATGCTACTAATACATGAACAGCAAAGATTGCAGTATGGCCAGATCCGAGACCGAGAGAACGTAAGAAGTGGGTTGGCTAATCAGAAAAGTTCAAGAAAAATTAAAAGGTTCATTCATAAAAAATCTTTCATTTTGACAGCTTGCTAAATACTTTCTTTCCTCGTCATTTTCATGTCAATGAACAGAGACGATAATACATTTGAAACACTAGATAAAATAGGTTTTAATCATGTTTACGAATAACGCCCTAAAAGTCGTGATCTCGTTAACGTAAGCTAGCTTTTACGTTAAGTAGAGATATTTTGTAGTAAAAAACAAACTTAATGTTCGAAAATAAAAACTCTGCGCTGATGAAATGGACCTATTTCTGTGTGTATATGGCACTGGAGCAAACCCGGTCATGAACCAATTATTTTTTCTGTTCGAAAAATGTATGTGCGCAATGCCAGTGCTGTCAAACGGCGATGGAAAACAACGTGAGAAAACTGGCATGTCCAAGAACTAAAAAAATCGAAAGACAGTGCCATCCACCAATCCGCGTTTAGTCTGCGTGATGGATCAAGACCCAATCACTCTTGACCCATAGTAGGCCAGTTTCCCAACAGTGGAAACATTAGAATGCTGTCATGATGATGTATATGGATACATGTGTAAGCATACATTTCATTTGGCACTATATTATGCCCATGTTTATGCATATACACCTATGGATAATTAGCAACCCGGCTAATGCTAAACTTCCTCTTGATCACTCTATCTTTAAAAAAAAAAACCGTACATACAGACAGACGGCGGGAAGCGACACTGTTTTAAACTATGTAAAGATGTAAAGATATCTACAATAACGGGTAGTTGACGCGCACGCGCGACCTAAATATTTTAGCCTAGACTAGGCTATTGGAATGCCAGAGTTGAAAACCAAAATAAACCATGCTTAATTAATATAATTATGTAAATATTCAATAGGTTTCCGCAGGAACCTAAAATGTATTCATCGTCATTATCATCATAACAGCCTTCTAATGTTCCCACTGCTGGGATACAAGCCTACTCTCAAACAAGAGTAATTGGATCTTTTACCACGCGGACCCAATACGAGTTGGTTGGTTAGCATTTCATTCGAAACTTTAGTTTTTGGACATGCTGGTTTCCTCAAGATGTCTCTTTACCGTATGAGAGCACTGGCATAAGGCAGTTGTCTCACCGCGGGCGACAGGCGATGGGCGATAAACTATTCGAAGCAAAATCACTCGCCAATTATCTTTTGTTTACGTATATTTGTTTACTGGCGACAACTCGCTCATCGCCAGTCGCCCGCGGTGAGACACCTGCCTTACGGACATAAACTTTTCGTATACAAAAGTCCATTGTTGTCCAAAAACTATAAACTATTGGTACACGACCGGTTTCAAACCCACGACCTTAGGAGCTATGCCTGCCTAGACTGCCAGTGCTTCTCCACCACAGAATTATATTTAAGTAGAATGAGTGAGTGTATGTATGTACCTCGCGTGCCGAAAAGACGGGCTAAGTAAGGGCTGAGTAACCTCTTTACTCGCCGCGAAACTCAGTCCGCTCCCAACCGGGGGCGGTGTGGTGGTGTGCCAGTGCCTAGAATCGGTTTGCCGCGTGCTTATCGATGCTTTAAAATATTTCATATTCGCGCGGCTTATGTTTCCCATCACTAAAATACAAATACGCAAAATGTTACACATTTCGGTTTCCATACAAATTGACAAACTCTTTCATTCTACTTAAATATAGTTCTGTGTTCTCCATAAATGATCTAGTAAGCTTATCTGCTAACTTTTACATTGTAACGGACACTTTAGAACCTCCGCCTTTTCAGAAGTGGGTTAAGAACGAGCATATTCAGATCAGCCAAGCGTTGCTGCAGATGCTATCTCCTATTCAGTTATCTTACGCTTCCGTGGTCGTGTAACCCACGATAGAACAGAAGTGGTTATAGTACTGGCGGATCTCGGCCATCGTGAAGTTAGCCGTTTGTGATGCGCAAAAACAATTTAGTTCAAAAAAGCTCCATTGCGCATCGAAACGGCTAACTTCACAACGGTCGAAATCCGCCAGTGTGTCCGCGCTGTGTGAGCAAGTGAGAAGACGATCGTTCGCCTGATGAGCACCAAGCCTGACCATAACCTTTGCAGTGTCACCTGCGTTTCACCGCGCCGCTCGTCACCCTACACTGTTATTCGCCCAGTAATTTCACTTGCTGCAATGCCGTTCAAACCTAAACACAGTAACGCACTCTGCTTGTTGGCAAAAAATTTAGCACCGTGGTATTACCAAGCCCCACTAAAACGGACTCTAGCTGATTTTTTTTTCCATCATGTTTCTATTCATCATTTCACGTCCAAACACAGTAATGCTTGTACTCTGTTTGGATACAGATATCTGGCACTGCAGACCACCGAGACGGACTCTTGCTGAAGAGTCCAACCAGGTTTGTATGCCCCACCACTGACGTAGCCTCCGTCATCAGATTTGACATAACTCATGCAAACTTCATTGCAGTACCCAAATACATTATATTAGGTATTTCTAAAAGTAGGTTTGTTTTTGGTAGTCTCAAAACTGTATCTTATCTTAATTGCAAAGATACGAGATAATTACAACGGAAAATAATATTTGGATATCAACCGATAGCTAAATTATTGAATAACCTCAATGTCAACATGTTTATGTAACGACATAGTGAGTGGAAGGATGTGGAGAAAGACGTGACCCAGTAGTCAGATATTATTTTTTAGAGGTTTAGAAAGAATTACCGAAATTAAAACCTTTTAGGATGCACAATAGGTAATAAGTAAGTAAGTTCGTATAAGTAAGTGCCCAATTCTGGTGACAGAGTTTCTAGGCCGCCCGAAGGCCTCTGGTAATATAATATAGGTAATAATAACTGTATCAAAATAACGGCAAAAATGTGGCAAATTTTAAGTACTTAGTTAAATGGCTGTAATACAGATCCTATAACCCCGCGCTATCTATTTCGCTAGAATATCTGAACTATTATAATTATAATTTATAGATCCGCCATCCTATCCATCCATCTGGTAATTGAAGAGCAGGGTTTGTATAAGTTTTTATCATGACCTTTGTTTGACTATTGTTCATGCGGTTGTAATGTAAGTGATGATGAGGCAGTCTGACGCGCCGGCCGGCCCCCGACACGGTAGAGCGCGACGTCAAGACAGTTTGAGATGGAGATCAATGGGGATTGGTAACAGAGTTATGTGATCAACCCGCTGGTGGTAGGACTCTTCAACAGACCCTACAACGCTGGGTCATAGGATCGCCCTAATAGCAATATGATATCATTCTCGCTATCTGCAACTGCATTTAGCTATCTCGTTATATTGGCGTTTACACAGTCGTATAATACTTATAGGATTATGTACGTAGGTACTTGGTTTTATGGCATCATCATGACACAGGGCATTGGACAGAGAAACGAATATAAGCTAATTTTATTAAGTATTTCTTCTTTTCGTAACAAACAAAGATAGTCTGCTTATTTGCTCTGTGGTATCAAATTTATTTCTCTAATACTTTTTGACCAATAAGCAGCAACCTTTTTTTTCTCTTTTTTTTTTGATAAATAAATAATGCTGGACAATCTACACAGCATCTGCTGTTAAACAGAGCTGTATTATGGGTACTAGATGACTGATATGTACTTAATACAATACAATAAATATATAGATATTTTTTATTATATATAGAAAATACCCAGAACACCCGGAACAAATATTTGTAGGTCGTACAAACATTTGTCCCGAAGCGGGAATCGAACCCGCAACCTCTGCGTCGCAGGCGAACCTGCGCCCGCTGCGCCACATCGGTCGTCGCTACAGGTACCTTGATAGCTATAGGTTCAGATTTCATAACTTAAAGCCCTTGTTGACACTGCAACTGTTACACGGAGTAAAACATCAGGACTCAGTCTCGTCTCTTGCTAACATAAAAAAATTGCAAGACCAGTTTCCTAGAACCAACAGAGCTGACCTGGTTTAAAAGCGGTCGTAAAGACCTGGTTGTAAAGAGTCCTTGATTGTGCACCCGAGGCAATGGTTACCTACTTTTAAAAACATGACTCTTTTCTTAGTACCACTCGTTTGCAAAATGCATGTAAAATTCAAATAGTTTTGAGTAAAATTATGAATGTAAAACCTATTGAATAACATTACTACGTTATGTACAAGCGGAGTTTACGGGTGCAAGGGGCGCTATAAGCAAGTTAGTTCGTATGAGTCAGTGGCCAACTCTGGTGACAGTTTTTAGGCCGCCCGAAGGCCTCTAACAATTTTGAAAAAGCCGGGACCAGTTGAAATTGCCACTGGCGGTCATCCATCCAAATAGTGATTACGCGGAACCGTGCTTAACTTCGTTGATACCATGAACTCTTAATGACAACTTAGGCAGCTACGTCTCGAGCGCTCCTGGCTCCTGGGACCTGTTATGCATAGCCCTTCAAAGAGCGGATTTATGATGTGCAAAATCAACCAAAAAATCGTATAAAAACTGCACTATGTCTTGCAGGAGCATTGCCTGATTTTACACAACACACTAGTTTTACAAATGCGAAAGTTTGGACGTTTATTATCCAATCACGTCGAAACAGCTGAATTGATGTCTCGCTAAAAATATTTAATGTGTTCTATTTATGAAATTTTGTATTATAAATTTATATATTTTTATTTTTTTTAGTTTATTTGGGTAAACAAACAGTTACACAATTATAATTTTTTCTAAATATGTAAACTAAATATGGTAATAAATGTGAAACCCACATCGTTTACCACAGATTATTGTAAGGTATAAATTAAGCTTATGAAAAGTGGGTAGTACTAAAATTTTGAGAATCTCACTCTTAAATGTGCTAGGACTAGGACGCATTACCGCGATGTTTATGGAATTAAACTTAGTGTTGTATGAGTATTATTAGTATTACTAGGCGGTAGTTGAACTGGATTGAAGCATTGGATACTGGATCCTGGTACCACGGGAGCAATGCCACAGTATCTGGTCTTGCATAAAATGGAGCATACTATAATGTTTTATTACAACTTTAAGGACGACAGCTTAATGTGCCCTCCAAAAGAAGCATTTGGTTTTATGTAGTAGCGGTTACCCATCCTGTGATAAATGTCAGTCATACGGTGAAGGAAAACATCGAGAGGAAACCGGCATGTCCAAGAACTAACAATTGAAAAGACATGAGCCATCCACTAATACGCATTGGGTCCGCGTGGTGAATGAAGACTCGCTAGACGTAGGCCAGTGCCCCAGCCGTGAGAATTAATTATTTTGAAAGTTTTAGCTATTAAAATAACTATAACGAAATATATAGTATTAAACATGCAACCAAAAGCATCTAACGAAAGTTTAAGACGCAAAGCTTACTACCGTATCAAATGTAATCTAAACCATGTTAATGATACCTCAAACAGAAACAAACTACTTGCAAATTAACTAAAATGTTCTAAATACAGAATTAATTATCATGCCATATAAATGAATTAATATTCAAACAAGGGACATTACAACAAAACATACAAAATTAGTAACAAAAACAAAAAAAAGTAGGAAAAATTCTTACAGTGATTCAAAAAAGTTCATCTGATCTATGGGGTTGGTACTGGAGGTGGAAAAAAAAACAAAATAAATATTAACACAAAAATAAGAAACAAAAATAATAATTGGGAGGTTTAAAATGCGGAATCCTTCACCAAAAATTAAACTTAATCAAAGCAAAGCACGTAAATAATATTCGATTCAACAAGTAATTACTAGATTGGATAACAATTATGTAAAACAAGTGCTGGAAAAAACGCCACATGAAGAAAGAGAATACAGCTTTATTACCCATGCCAAGAAGTTATGCCATACATAAGAGCCATGATACACGAGCGGTATTCCCTCGCGGAATCCGCTCGCAGGCCGTTCACTAATTATAAGAACCTTAGGGGCCGCAGACACACAATATTACGGCTTTCAAGATTTTACCAAAAGCTTAGCCAGTAGACTGAACTGAGCTTATAAACTGCCAATGCTTTAGCCTACAGTCAGATTTATTCTAGTAAAATTAGACAGAAATGTACAGAAAAATTAAAATGTCATATTTCTTCGTTTATCCTTTTATAAAGAGAACATCCCCTATTTGATAGACCGATTGTCGCAGGAAGTCGGTGAAGGCTCAACACCGGTTATCATGGCACTCTTTTGGGGAAGCTATGTCCAGCCTAGGTATTGGCTGATAGGATGTATGTAAGGGTTAATTTCACTGCACAATAACACACCTGCGCGCTGCCCAGAAGAATCCCGCCGAGTCTAGCGGCTCGAGCAGTCGTGGCGTGGACGAACCGAACGCGAACGCTGGCCGGGGAGAGGAGCGGGTCGCTCGCTGGCGCTCGAGCCGCTCGGAGCGATCGCGCTCGCGTTGCAGCAACGCCTCGCGTCGCGATATAGACGCTTCCCATATCGCGCGTTTGCGTTCTTCTACCTGTGGATGAAAAATTCTGTTACACAGTCATCATCATCATATTATCATTTATTTATTGCTTCAGGTTGGTTGGTAGGAAAATAGGTCTTATTAGTAAATTGTCCGCAACAAGAGCTCCGCTGGGGCACTACAATGTAGGTACTTATAATTTATGTGGAAACTATAGGGTGCTATAGGTAGCTACTACATCACAATTAGTACCTACATTAGTAACCTTAATGTAATGTAATTTAAATGTAAGTCCTTAGTCCTTAGCCTGCACTTGTGTTGATATGCCTATGAGGCATCCGATAGAGTCATAGAGGTTACAAGTCATTCGAAAGTGAGTTAATTGAACATATTGTATCAATGAGTTAAAGAATGTAGAGTACACAATGTATAAAATCTTTATCTTTCTACCTTTCTGCGTATCTGTTTAAGAAACTGCGTTTATTAGTGAGTGGTTACGAGTCATAATCTCAAAATACCTGATATACCGATAGTAGATACGAAACTGTCTAAAACGTGCTATTATTTAATCGACTGTATTTACTTTATCAATTATAAAAAAAAACTAAAACCATTGATAAGCTACTTACTGAGGTTTTTACCGCCAGTGGCAATTTCAACTGAGCGCTCCCGTGCTTCGGAGGGCACGTTAAGCAGTCGGTCCCGGCTTTTTCAGTTGTTAGACCATGACAGAGGCCTTCGGGCGGCCTAGAAACTCTGTCACCAGAGTTTTATTTATTTTATATTTTTTTACGTCATCTATCTATAGATCCCAACAATAGTATTATCTAACTTTCAAATAACGGAAGGAAAGGTGCGAAGGAAAACCCAAAGGTGTCATTGATGAAAACTTATATATCAGATTGTGGCTTGCATCCTATATCTCTTTAAAGTTAAGCACATTAAAATAAGTACACCCGCGAGTGATACCTCTGGTATTGCAAGCGTCCATAGGCTGCGGTAACCGCTTACCATCTTGTGGGCCGTACGCTTGGTTGCCACTTTAGTTGTATAAAAAAAAAAAAGGTAATACCATACACATACACTCGTCACAGTACCTACTATTACTTCTGTGCTCTCGTGTAACATAGGCTGTATCGCAATTAATCTTCAATCACAGTTTATTGGTCTATGTAAGAAACAGGTGCTAGCCCAAGGCCTGAATTATTTAGAGCGATGAACTCAGTAAGCAAATGTTAAGTGGCATCGGATGATTGAGTGATCGAGTAATGATAAATGCCTTTTCACTAAATATATAAACATGAAATATTATGTACAAAGTTCAATTTTTTTTTTATTTTTTTTAATCAACTGAATTGGCAACCATGCGTACGGCCCACAAGATGGTAAGCGGTAACCGCAGCCTATGGACGCTTGCAATACCAGAGGTATCACTCGCGGGTTGCCACCTTGAGGCTAAGATCGAAAGCCTCATGTGCCAGTTATTTCACCAGAAACCATACCCTTCACACCGGAATACAGCAATGCGAGCATTACTGCTTTGCGGCAGAAATAGGTATGGTGGTAGTCTTTCCCCGGACGAGCTCTATCACAGAGAACTCTACTACTCTTACAACTCTACTCCTAGTCTCTTACAACACTACTCCTACTCTACTACTAGTCTACTTAAGAAGATTTTAACAATATTGATGGTGGTTCCAATAGTTGTGACTACAACAACAACAATTGAAGCGCTCTTGCTGTATTTAATAACGGATCTATACCTATTTCAAAGGGATTTCCCTAGCTCTTGTATTTAATAACAAATCTTCTACATTTCAAAGTGATTTCTAATCTTTTGAAGTAGAAATAAGTTCAATTAGCAGCTTGCACTAATGTATTGGTGAGCTAAGTAAGACCTTCCACGCTATTTAGATTTTTTCCTAATATCAATTCAAACATGTTAATAACTAAGGCAACTTACACTTGCCGCTGAGTGTGCTTTTGTCCAATACAATTACTTTTATCATTACCTAGTTAAGTTGTGAAAAATATGGATACGTGTTCTGTTTTTTTTTTTATAATAATTGCATGTAATATACTGGTTAATAGGATCTGCGGTAGCTACAGTAGGTAGGAAAGCTACGGTATAGACAGTCCACATTTAGATGCGTGATTGCTAGCATTTACAACTAAGCCTAAAAAGCCAGTGACACGATGTCATCAAAGCAACAAAGTCTAGCAAAACCAAACGAACGTAGAACTAGTGTAGAACACAAAGATACTGCGACTGAATTCGACATGAATCAAAGCCCAAGACAAACAGATAAGGAGCCCCCAGACGGACACAGATAAGGAAGTCGGTAAGACGATATCTCAGTTCAGCTTGATCGAGCACAAACATATTTGTATGTAACACAAGCTTCTGCAGATCTTATTTTCTATGATTAATAAACTTTGTACTAATTTGTTTATATGGATTTTTTGGTGGGTAACCACAAGCTCAACAGCATTATTGAAACAATGTTAGACTGATATTTCGGCATACAAAACAGTGCAATGTTATTTCAATATTGCTATAAGAGCTCGTGGTTACCCCCCTGAACTAAAAAGGTTAGAAAAAAAAATTATAATAGGAATTCTACTAAAATAGTGGCAATTTCAACTGAGCGCTCCCGTGCTTCGGAGGGCTCGTTAAGCAGTCGGTCCCGGCTTTTTCAAAGTTGTTAGGCCATGACAGAGGCCCTCAGGCGGCCTAGGAACTCTGTCACCAGAGTTGGCCACTGACTCATACGAACGAACGAACGAACGAACTAAAATAGTTCTGTTTCTAGCACTAGATTCTATACAAAGTAATATACTTTAACGGATAACATAATCCAATTAGGTGCACATAAAGAAGGATCCACTAAAACCAACAAAATTGCGCGTTATTTATAACGGCCTCATCATATCGTCAAATTAGCGCGTCTCGCGTGGTCAATGTCAGACGCATGGCGTGTCCAATATGTCAGTTAACCAATTACCATCGTCTGTTAGCTGTTTTAATCACGCATTATATTTTGCAAAAAGTTATGCTTTTATAATTCAGGTAATTATTCATTGTTCCTGCTTGTTCTGATTCTAATTTGATCAGGAAGATATTTAATAGATCTAGTTTCAAGAGTAGTAGAGTTCTCTGTGATAGAGCTCGTCCGGGGAAGGACTACCACCATACCTATTTCTGCCGCAAATCAGTAATGCTCGCATTGCTGTGTTCCGGTGTGAAGAGTATGGTTTCCGGTAAAATTACTGGCACATGAGGCTTTCGATCTTAACCTCAAGGTGGCAACCCGCGAGTGATACCTCTGGTATTGCAAGCGTCCATAGGCTGCGGTAACCGCTTACCATATTTTTCAGGTCATAACAATTAGCACGTGTTGATGAGTGTTCAAGCTGTCTGTACGTTACCACCTGTAAAAACTATTTACGCTATAGACTTATAACGGCTGCGTTATTTTCGCAGTCACATAAAATCGGCCAAGTGTGTCAGTGTCATGCTTCCTCATCATATCACCGCTATTTTTCATGTGCCAGTGCCGTCATAAGGTGACTACTGACTGACCTATAGACGCAGCATTTGCTGTACATTCTGGTACCCTGTTTTGTATACAATTGGTACTCGTTTCAGTCATAACGAAACTCTTAGTCGGTCATGAGTATTAAGAACATTAAAGTGTAACAATTTCAAGGTCAAACAATGACGTTCATGACTTTAAAACAGAGTGGTGGCATCTGGCGTTAACGACATTGTAGAAAGTATTTTAAATTCAGAGGATTCTTTGTCGTGATTATCAGAATATACGAGTAGATACCAAGCAACACCAAGACCCGGAACGAATACTTTCAGAAAACGCAACTCACATCGCATCACCGATATCGTCATGATGATGACGAACGCATACACACGTGAATTTTCATAGTCAGAAATACCTTTACACGCATTCATTGCCTCTCTACCCACTATTATATGAAACAACATCAATGAATGAGTCGTGAACAGGAAGAGCCGCGTGTTTGTATACTAATACGAATTATATCAAAATACTAATACGTTTTATTATGAAGCGATGAAATAATTACAAAGTTTTCAGGTATACTTAGGACGAGGCAAGAAAAATATTTATTTAACGCCACACAATAAGCATAAAAATTATACTATTTCTATTTACTGTACACGTACCTACCACTATAATCATCTCTCTCTAGCCTCAATGGTTTGCTCGAAGAAAACTCTTTTTAGGGTTAAGCTCGCCTTTGTATATGTCTTTTCTATAAGTTTTTTTAATGTATTATTTGTGTACAATAAAGAATAAAGAGAAAAATAAAAATAACAAAACAAATTAAAACTAAACTATTGGCTATATATAACTATTATATAAAGCCCAGCAGTGGGAAAAGTCAGACTAGGGATATTGATAATGATGAAGATATTACCACTAGCGTACTTTCAATAGTTGTTTCAAGTCTTGATGATAATAAAACAGAGATATTCCCTAAGGAACTGAGCCTTGGAAGGTTATATTGAAAGAATGATTTGAATAGCGCAGAACACCGCCCACCTAGACGGGTGAATGACTTAGACATTGAGGTCGAGACTATGTAGCGGATAATACTTTGCTATTCTGATCTGAAGATGCTTACTTACAAAAATAGTAAGTAAGTTCGTATGAGTCAGTTGCCAACTCTGGTCTAAGCCGCCCGAAGGCTTCTGTCATGGCCTAACAAAAGCCGGGACCCACTGCTTAACGAGTCCTCTGAAGCACGGGAGCGCTCAGTTCCAATTGCCACTGGCGATCACCCTACCAAATGATGACTACGCGGAACAGTGCCTTATACAGATACTTCACGAGCGTTGTGGAAGATAGCTAGCTCATGATAAATTTATAGATGTCTTTATTACTTTTGTGTAATTATTGTTCATTGTTTAAGTGCACGATAGGTTTATCGATGGGCAATAAACAGCTGATAACTTTAACTAAAAAGTCCGCATGTGCTAGAAGTAGTATTATCCTGTCTTATATTTCTCATTTAACTTTATTTAATAGTAGACAGTACCAAAATTACAGACTGTTTTGGTAATCTTGGTTGTCAGATTCAATGTGTTTTTTTTTCTTTTTTAATATTTTTTTTTTACATAAATATTGTATACTAGTAGACCCGGCGCGGTGTCACACGCGCTATATTTATTTTGGCAAATTTTTACACCCTGTATATTTTCTAACCGTTTAAACCTTCCCTGAACTTTTAAAAACATTTCAAGGCCAAAATTAGCCTAATCGGTCCAGCTATTCTCGAGTTATATATATAATTTTTTTTGCATAAGTAAAACTTAAAAACCTAAATTCAAAGATATCAACTGAATTATTTAAAAGGTAGGTAATGGTATATAAGGTGCATAAAATTAACCCATTCAACCCCTAATTACATAATACATTATATTGAATGCTGTTTATTCTTAGTAGTAACGTTTTACGACTTTTATCCTTTTTATTTCCAATTCTAAAATGCTCTACCTAGAGCACGTTTTACATTTACATTTTTAATTTAAAACATATTACCACTTTACTGAAAACATCCTTGAGATACTTTCTTTGTTATCTAAGTCTAAATTAGCATTATCTTGTTTGTATTCATATTCAAACTTGCATAAAAGACACGGGCAATAAACGTAAATTTAAATGCATTCTTACTGCTTAGCGGTACCTCTGTGGCGGTACAAACAGGTGGTAGGTAATACTTCCCCGGACGAGCATTATAACAGCTCTACTAGTTACTACTGAATTGAATAAATACTACTGCTTTATGACAATGAGCCTTCCTACTAAAATTGACTTCTACTTGAAATATTTACCTCCATTTCAGCGAAACAATTCACTTCCATTTGAGAGAAAAACACCAAAGAAATATATATACTTATCAGGATTTTTATATTAATGTTATATTATTTTACTAAGCTAATTAAACCATCACAATGCACGATCATTTTCTAATATTATATTATAAACATTTAGGAAAACTATGGACAGTTTTTTATTTTTAATTTTCACTTTCTATCTCCGAATACTTTCATCAGCAACAAAGTCCTGAAGGAAGTGAGACTATTTTTGTACCGCCTCCTTGAGTCGGCGTGGGATAATTTTAAACATTTTTGATGCACTACTCTACGATACGAAAGGTATTCGTGTATTTCACAATTCATTGGATGCTCGGAGAGCTGAAGCGGTTTTTACCTTATTTAGAAGTAGGTATTTGAAATCATCTGTACCAACTAGGTACTATCGTACCACTGATCGAGGATTTACATAGACTTTGAGCTTAATAATTCCGTAATTTTAATGTTCTGCAGTGTTTGAATAAAAATAACACGCAACACAAAAAACACGCAAATAAATGCATCAATAATCGTGTCGAATTTATAGATATTTTATTTCAATACTCAATACATTTATTGCTGCCTGGTACATGTAGTTGTTTCAGAATAGGAGATAGTATAGTACATAAACCCTGTTTTAGAGTATGGTAACAGGGAGAAAGGCAGAGGTTTAAATTTTATGTAAGAGTTAAACATATTTAAATTTTTGCTATGGGACTGCAAGAGCAAAATTGACTTTACTTTATGTGGAGTTGGTAAATCGAATGTATAATGTCATATTGTACATGAATACCTTACTAGAAAAATAATAAAAATAATAACAGTGATATCCATATGGCACGGCATTAAGATGTTTGTATCTGTGCCTGTTGATATCAACGAATATAAAACAATGCTATTGTACAAAATTAAACAATTAAAATCAATAAAGTGTCTATACATTCGCAGCTAACATCAAAGACAAGACACCAGTTTGTGGTGACCAAGATAGTAATAGTGAAAAAACTAATTTTAGATAAGACAAAATGGTTCACAGAATGATTTTCCAAATATACAATAGCTTTGCATGACAGATCTAGAAACACTGCTAAACTTGCTAAGCGATGTATGTTCAATGTTCATCTATTCACAGAATATATGCATTACCATATAAACCATACAAATATGTGCATTCCATTATTATTGGTCCTAATACAAAGACGAGTAGGACATTGCAGATTGTATTCGAGAATGTCCAGTAGCGCAATTATACGCATTCCGAAATTCCAAACTCGACGCAGAGCTTTGACGTCAGAACCACAAAGATTATAATACAAATCTAGATGTACTTAGTCTTAGTAACGCGTAAGAGTAGTAGAGTTCTTTGTGATAGAGCTCGTCCGGGGAAGGACTACCACCATACCTATTTCTGCCGCCAAGCAGTAATGCTCGCATTGCTGTGTTCCGGTGTGAAGGGTATGGTTTCCGGTGAAATTACTGGCACATGAGGCTTTCGATCTTAGCCTCAAGGTGGCAACCCGCAAGTGATACCTCTGGTATTGCAAGCGTCCATAGGCTGCGGTAACCGCTTACCATCTTGTGGGCCGTACGCTTGGTTGCCACTTCAGTTGTATAAAAAAAAAAAAAAAACATGCGAAGGTATGCATGTACACTTAGATCTTTTAAACTACGCAACGAATTTCAATGCAGTTTTCATCAATAGATAGTGTTTAAGCACCCATACGTAGCAGGGGCGGGTCGCTGGTTCTTAAATTATATTAGTTACACTCATTCACTTTGCAACTTTATGAACAAGGTGTGGTTAGGGTGTGTGCAGGTGTGCTATTGAAAGTGGCTTGCAATTTGCAAAATAAGGACAGTTTTCACTAATATATTCCTAATAGTTTTCAATCAGTTGGAATCTTACAGAACAATTATTGATGATTCGATGACAAATATTGAAAATACTGGTATTTTTATACCACGGTAAATAAATAAATAAATAATGCTGGACAATCCACACAGCATCATCTAGCCCCAGGGTAAGCTGCTGTTAAACAGAGCTGTTTTATGGGTACTAGATGACTGATAATACTTAATACATACATACATAGATAGATATTTTTTATTACATATATAAAATACCCAGAACACCAGGAACTGCGCGTCGCAGGCGGACCTGCGCCCGCTACGCCACATAGGTCATCATGTGGTGGTCACGGTGGTTCTACCTTGAGCCATAATATATCTACAGTTTCATATACTTGTAACATGCCATTTGAACCAGCGTTTGGTGGCTGAAGCGTTTGGTGGCTGAAAGGTATGGTGGTAGACGTCCCTGAACGAGCTCTATCACAAAGAACTTTACTAAACAAAACGAATAATTTCAGATCAACTAATCTTGATAGTTCACGCTCTTGTTACGTATCTATTTGTCACAGTAATCTAATCTGCCCACGCTTCGGAGAGCAGGTTAATCCTTCTGTCATATCTCTCTAATCTATTATTGTTGTTCGTGTCCTAGCCTAGAGGGGTTTTTAAAAGCATATTATATTACTACAATATTTTGTTTCTTTGTTTTGGCTTACAGTTGCATAAGTGTGGAATACTTTATGCGTGCTAGTTTGTTGTATTTTCGACTAATAGTTCATCAGTTTAAAGTTTCAATGGTCACCGGCACAGCTTGTCATTTACTACTGAGCGGTTCTGGGGCCCAACCATGAACTCTTAAAGCGATTCAAATGAAGACCTAAACTAATTCCCTTTTTTTAGCGATTTTATCATCAACGGTGTCAGCTATATGTGAGATTCGTCTATAGCAGAAATGTTGTAGTAGTGATTGAGTGAAGCCAGGTTCAAAAGTTCTCATCTCATCTCAGATATTCATCTTATGAAATATCAAAAGGCCAAAAGTGGCTTTGGAAATCGTACTGAAATTATGACTTGCATAATGTTTCGTCTGATACTAATAAAATATGTAGAATATGTCAATCGTTAAAACGAAACACGTAAACACGACTTTTATCTGGACTGTCTTCCGCACAATTCGACGTACGCGCTTACGCACGCCAACCAGCCTACCAAGTACCAAGTAGGTAGGCAGTACACAGCATGACCTCATAATCGACAATAGGATGGTGTTATGTAACCCGTGACCCGCTAACCTGGCCATTGTGATGATTCGGAATCTGGCGTGACCATTGTCAGGAGCCAGATTTGAGAAGATATGAACAATACTAGCAGTGTAAATCGAGAGCAAGGTGATAAGGCGAAATCACGCATCGCGACAGCTGGCCACTGACTCATACGAACTTCACAGCACATCGCGAAAACAAAAAAGTATACTTAGTCGAAAAAAGTTGTCTTTACTTCGCCGAAAAACTTTATAAATAAGAACCATCATTATCACAAGCATCTAGTTTCGTCCAAAACCCACAATATTTTCATATACAAGCGGCTCGCCCCAGCTTCGCACGGTTGGACATAAAATATAGCCTATGTAACTCAAGGATAATCATTCTAATGGTGAAAGAATTTTTGAAATTAGACCAGTAGTTTTTAAGTTTATTCGTAACAAATATATATGCAAATCTTCTTTTAATTATATTAGTATTGAAATACAATAACAAAATACAATGACATACTACAATGGCAACAAACTTACACCACTTGCGGAAAATAAAAATGATTCTATTTTTATGATGTTATGTATAAAATGAAGAAAATTTATACAATAACGCAGCCGCTGTAAAAATAATAACCGTTTGCCACAGTTTGTACACGAAAAGTTTTGTTTTAAGTTATAAGTTCTATCTTTGGAATCTCTTATTTTGTTGTCAGGTTAAAACATTAACAATCGGAATGTAACTGCATGACATCATCTAAGCAAGCAAGGCCGTGTGATGACGACGTCATTTACATAAGAATTGAAAATATTTTGTTGCTTAGAAATTCAAAGTAATATATAAAATTTTAATAATTTGGTGATGGATGGATGGATGGATGGATAAAATAAATAAATAAATAAATAATGCTGGACAATCCACACAGCATCATCTAGCCGCAAAGTAAGCTGCTGTTAAACAGAGCTGTGTTATGGGTACTAGATAGACTACTAGATAGACTGATATATACTTAATACAATACATAGATAGATATTATTTTTATTATATATAGAAAATACCCAAAACACCCGGAACAAATCGTCAAAGATGGATATAAAGAAGATGTAGCAAGCAAAGGACTGTGTCTAGGCTGCGGTGCAGTAATCCTATAAATCCGTGGTTTACCATCTCAGATGTAGAGGACGGACCTCTACCTTTTTAGAAAGTAAAAAGAGAAAGAAGTCAAGTGACAGTGGAATGTTTTGTGAAAAATAAATAAAACATATTTTTTTGGGAAAAATAATTGTACAAATAAGTCTCTGTAGCTAACATTTTTTTTTTTTTTTATACAACTGAAGTGGCAACCAAGCGTACGGCCCACAAGATGGTAAGCGGTTACCGCAGCCTATGGACGCTTGCAATACCAGAGGTATCACTCGCGGGTTACCACCTTGAGGCTAAGATCGAAAGCCTCATGTGCCAGTAATTTCACCGGTAACCATACCGTTCACACCGGAACACAGCAATGCGAGCATTACTGCTTGGCGGCAGCAATAGGTAAAACATGACCATTATACTCTACATCAGATCTGAAGGCTTATTACAAAGATACTTAAAAATGGTAAGATCAGAAGCAGTACATATAGAAAACAGGAAGTCATTCGACGCTACAACGGAGAATGGTATTACGATGATTAGGTTTCTAATAGAACTGTTATCAGCAAATATATAGTTGCGAAAGTTACTTCATTAAATAAGGAATGCAAAACTACGCCTTTCTTGGCCAGTAATAATCTAGACAAGACTAGCAAGTCAGTAAGTTTAGATAATCTACGCATAGACGGATCTAGAACAGTGCATGGCGTGGCGGCGCGTTGGAAAGGTGCTAAACAATTGCAATGCGACGTGGATGCTAATTAGTGTGCGCAAGAGATCCTAATTGGTTCTAAATGCAAGCGAGCCAAATGAACATACATATATTGTTGGAACATTAACTATCTAAAGTAACTAGGCAAATACTGTAATTAATAAAATATGTTAAGAATGCTTGATATATATCGCCATTATGATGATAGAAAAAGAATAATGATTAGCTGCAAAAGACCTGTCAATAAGTTATAAAAAAAACCGCATAGTTGGTACGTCAATCGATACAAAACTACGCTGTTTTCTGAACCGCATCAAGGCTTTCAAGTTTCTATCGAAGAGCATAAAACCGAACAAAAGACACTATCCTACTGTGGAACCGCCACGTCTGCCAAATTGTCATTGAGAGTTGATAACTGCCATAGTCAATACAACTTTATTCATCCATATCTCAGAGATCATTTTGCATCGTCTTCTCTTTCAAGATGCAATACGGAACGATTGCGGATGTGTGAGAAAGGCACAAGGCAAACTAAGTTTCCATAATGAATGCGCAAATAATACGAGAATCAATAGGTACTTATAGACACATTGAACTGCATACTCTGTATAGGTAAATACAGACGCAGACAGAACCTTGGACTCGTTTATACATTCAGATATCCCAGGTTTTCCACAAGCAGTCGAGTTTTGTTTTCGCTTCGGTAATTTCTAATTTTCACCGTCCGTATTACGGTAACTATTATTTTACTCCGGAGAAAGTGAACTAGACTGGCCTGATGCGACGGACATCGTGCCAAACGATACGAAGACTACGGCCACAATGAACGCGAGGCAATGATCCCAGACGCGGTAGCGGCTAACTTGTTGTAAAGTAACACCAACATTTACCTAAAGTTTCTGCTAAGTAAGGTCTTGTGAGTCTGGTCAATTCTGGTGACAGAGTTTTTAGGCCGCCCGAAGGCCTCTTTACAACTTTAAAAGGCCGGGAACGACTGCTTCACGTGCCCTCCGAAGCACGGGAGGGATCAGTTGAAATAGCCACTGGCGGTCACCCATCCATATAGTGACCACGCGGAACAGTGCTTAACTTCGTTGATCTGTTAAGAACAACTTGGCCAGCTACGTCTCGAGACTGCTAGTAACATAGGTTAAAGTATTGCACAATACATAAACCTCTAAAAGTTATTACTAACAAGCATCTGCGCGCGACACCAGGACATCAGCCACAGAATACCTATGCATGCGAATATAGACTCACAAACTTAAATTTACAATTTTTAGAAGTAATACCGTTTTTTCTAACATCCGCGTCTCGCACCAGCTCACTATTGCCAAGACCGAACGGTCGACGGTCGAGAACAATTACTTCCAGAGTGATTTGCAAAAGTAACGCCAAGTGGAAATTGTAAATGTTTTGACGCGCGCCAACATCACGAAACCAAACGGATGGGGTGATGCTGGTGTGAATTTTAATTCAGCGAATGATATCATAGTTTATAGTTAAATAAACACCCACGCGATAATATCTGCGATATTAGGATGATTCCGATCGATTCTTTACAGGTTATCATTTTATTTGAGTTCGGTTTTAGTTTCCGGTAGATATAGTCTCTGAGTACTTTTCGACGACTCGGAACAAAACTATCGATTTGTATACGGAGCAGGTCAATAGTTCACAGAACCGACCGCTACTGGGCTATAATAAAATAACGTCGAATGGCGTCAACAAACCAGACGCAGAGTAGAACAAGTGTTTAATACAATGATGAGGCTATTCCTGGTGTCTAAACTTTAAGGCCAGCGTGATCCCTAACCTAAAGTAAAGACTGCTATGATATAGACAGAATCAAGAACTAAGCCTCATCATAAACGGAACTGTGTTGTGTTTTGCGACTCGTCAACGGATTAATCTCACTGTAGGCGTCTGATCCGGCTAGTACACAAGGGATCAGCTACTTTATAAAGTAGATCGTGGCAAGGTCAAATATGCTTATTGCGGCCGAGTATTCCAGTGTTGATCTACGCCCACAACACATCACCGCAAGGCATATAACGCAACGCAATCAGTCGTAAGCAACACGATGTTTTTTAAACGCCCATTAAATAGCATACACAATAATTAGAAGTTCGAACCACACTAAGCAAAGTGACTAGTAAAGACCTTTAAGAGTAGTAGAGTTTTTTGTAATAGAGCTCGTCCGGGGAAGGACTACCACCATACCTATTTCTGCAGCCAAGCAGTAATGCTCGCATTGCTGTGTTCCTGTGTGAAGGGTATGGTTTTCGGTGAAATTACTGGCACATGAGTATTGCAAGCGTCCATAGGCTGCGGTAACCGCTTACCATCTTGTGGGCCGTACGCTTGGTTGCCACTTCAGTTGTATTAGAAAAAAAAACCTATGTCCAGCATAGACGTCTATCGGCTGATGATGAGGAAGAAAAGTAGCTAAAGGGATGATATAAAACAAACATCTGAGTGTGTGTATAAGAAAGTACCTATACTAGTATAGTTCTCACGGCGGATCTCGGCCGTCGTGAAATTAGCCGTTTCGATGCGCAATAAAGCTTTTTCTAACTAAATTGTCTTTACGCATCACAAACGGCTAACTTCACGGAAGCCTAGATCCGCTGTGCGAACTATACTTACTGTAAACCAACAATACCCGAACCAGGAATAAAAATTTGTAAATCATAGTAACATTCTGTTTCGAAGATTGATAGATATTTCCAATATACAAATCCATGTCATCTGAAACTGTGACCCCTAAGAGCCTAAGAGCTAAGAGCTAAGAGCCTAAGAGCCTAAGAGCTAAGAGCCTAAGAGCCTAAGAGCTTTTCTTCCCCACCAATTTATTACAGGTTTTGTATTTATACAAAACCTTTAATAATATAAATATGTTATTGGCTCTAAGATTTATAGATAAGATTAAGCAAAAGTAGAGTTTTAAGAGTAGTAGAGTTCTCTGTGATAGAGCTCGTCCGGGGAAGGACTACCACCATACCTATTTCTGCCGCCAAGCAGTAATGCTCGCATTGCTGTGTTCCGGTGCGAAGGGTATGGTTTCCGGTGAAATTATTGGCACATGAGGCTTTCGATCTTAGCCTCAAGGTGGCAACCCGCGAGTGATACCTCTGGTATTACAAGCGTCCATAGGCTGCGGTAACCGCTTACCATCTTGTGGGCCGTACGCTTGGTTGCCACTTCAGTTGTAAAAAAAAAAAAAAAAAAAACTGACAAAAAGCTGTAGATTTTGTAATAAAATAAAATAAAGTAAAATGTCTAAATGTAGAAATCCTTCAGTCCAAGACACATCCTGCAATACCTGGTCCTTTCCATGAACATCTTTGTTATACGACTCGTCGCATCATTAGTACTTCGTCAGACTGAAGTTTTTAGAGGCGTATCGAGCCTTATTTTATACAATAAAATAACTTCAACGTCTTACAAGCTAGGTGAGTTCATTTATACCAACCAGATCCACACACCCAAGCCTAAAAGAATCTCGCAAGTAAGCCGATGTTTTCTCATCACAGAGCTGTGGTGTGTCCATTGTGGAGCAAATGAAGTTAGTTGAGGCATTTCAGATTCCGTCTATAGGTCGCACAGCGGATCTAGGCTTCCGTGAAGTTAGCCGTTTGTGATGCGCAAAGACAATTTAGTTTGAAAAAGCTCTATTGCGCATCGAAACGGCTAATTTCACTACGGCCGAGATCCGTTGTGAGACCTATACCTTAGGCCGTATTCGGTATAATTTTATTTACAATGTTTGTAACGTATCACCCAGCTGTCAAATGAACTACAAAAATACTGGATGCTTAGCACGAAAAAACCCGTGGTACTACCCAGAAGAGCCACCACGTTAGAATCGTTGACAATCGTAAATGTAAACGTCCAGCTGTAAATTTTTATGGGATTTTAAACAGCGCATTTTTAGTGCGTTAAATTAACTACCAAAAATTCCATACAAATTGACAGCTGGACGATACGTTTACGTTTACGATTGTCAAAGTTTTTCGTGCTAAGCACCCTGGACAATACGTCATCGTTTACGATAGCCAATAGTGCCGATTCTGCTGTATCATTTTCTAAACTAAACTAGCTAAAATTGTTGCCGTCCTTATGAATTAAAATAAAAAGGACCGCAATAGTTAGCTAAGTTTAAAAAATGCTACAACAGAATCGACAGCAATAATAGCAATCCCGAACACGGCCTTTTATCGCTATTAGTAGTAAAATGTAACAAACGTGCGTGGTCACCTGAACCCGTCGGTCGTCATCCCTGGCCCGCTGCTCCAGCTGCCGCCGCCGCCTGTCCTCGTCTCTCTTCTCCCGCTGGGCCTGCGCGGCGGCGGCGTGCGCGCGCAACTCGTCAAGTCGCTTCCTCTGTTCCGCCTCGCGTCTCTCCCGCGCTAGCCTGGCTCTGTCTAGTACTTCTTGCGACGCTGCGGAAGAAAGGGCTTGGTAATGATCCTGATCAACTGTATCAGCGATATAGAGGAGCGCTCGTGACGCAGCTGGCTAAGTTGTTCCTAACAGATCAACGAAGTTAAGCACAGTTCCGCGTAGTCACCATTTAGATGGGTGACCGCAATTTCAACTGAGCGCTCCCGTGCTTCGGAGCGCTCGATCACTTCGGAAGGCGGGTCACAACCACTAGACCCGACCGTGCACCAATGGAGAAACCCCCGATCGATTACATTATCTAAGTGAACTAAGCGAAATGAAGCCCTAACTTTGAATTATAGATGTGACCCAAAATGCTACTCATAACTTGCGCACTGCTCACACGAAATACATACACATAATAGATTATAGTGATCTACTAGTCGCTATAGATCACTTCCTTCTTTTACTAATAGTGTGAATTATCCAAATCTAGCACCATCATTATCGCATTTAAAAAAGATTGAATCGTTTTTACATCGCGATTAGGTACATGGTGTAAAGTTATGCTCGGACCTATCGCGCCCCACATGTTTCGTGCACTGCACCTATAATTGAGCTGGCTAATTAACTCTTGATCCTGATCCGATGACCCTATGCTCAGGAAGTACCTATACTTTACTACTTTTTACCTAGAGTTAGATGGATGGATGTATTGATATGAAAAAAACTCTGCATGGTGGTATGAAAATCGTAGAAAGAACATTGGAAAGTTAGTCTACAGAGAAAATGAAGAGGATTGAAAGAACATTGGAAGTTGGAGCTACAGAGAAAATGAAGAGGAAAGACAAGTCTAATTGCTTCGGTGTTTAGAGCGACAATAATTTGCAACTTGAACTTGCGCAGAAGGAGACGAAAACACAATCAGACTTATCGGAGAACTATGCTGCTAAATTGCATAGCATTGGTTTTGAGAATAATGTCGTTGATTTATCTGTCATGTGTGAATAGGCTTGATCATAGGGTATCAGTCATCTATTGTCCATTGATAAACACGAACATCGGAATGTCATCGGAATGAAATAATTCTATACCTACAAATTGTACTGTGCACATCTTACTTTAATATATATAAATTCGAAAGTTTAGATATTTGTATGTTTGTGGTTCAATCACGCCGTAACGAACTGAATCGATTTAAAATTGTAATAGTTCTGGAGCTGGAATAACACAGGTACCAGACGATCGAAGCCGCGGGTGGAAGCTAGCAAGTATGGCTGTAGGGCCCTTTCTCCATGCTCGTGCATATAATAACTGCATTGTGCGGCCCGATTATCTCCGCTCCATTTCTATAGATCCGATTTAATACCCAATGCTCATAAACTAATAAAAGAAACAGTTTTTATAGGCGCCAGACATGTTAGTGAAAGTTGATGATGAACGTGTTGATTGTAGTTTCGGTCAAACCGAGATGTTTCATAAGATACGGTAATAAAAATGGTTTAAGATAGTGTAAAAGTAAAGTTAGTTTATGGACTTGGCAAAGTGAATTTTGCAGCAAGGAGATTAGTTTGCTAAGACTTTTGTACGAAGGCGAATAAAATAAGTTATTAACTTTGTTTATTGAAACAGGTGTTTTAACGTTATTAAATGGAACTACTAGTTTAAAAAACTTATAAGATTAAATCAGCCTAGATTGGACTGGACACATGTGACATTTTACACATCTAGAATCCGCTAAACTATAAATCTAGGATCACTTCTTCAACCCGTCCTATAACTCGTGTTCCACCACCATCTAAGGCGCTCCCATAAACCTTTGACCCAATTAATTCCAAACACGTACAACCAGCACGTGGATCGTCACGCAACATGTTCAGATCAATAATCACAGAATGGGTATGCATACCCATACATTTCAATGAAAACCAATAGGCGTAGTAAATATTGCAACGTCATACGACAGGAATGCCGCTACACAACTCGCTGGACTAGGTTACGTATTTAAAAGTATTTTTTACGCTGCTGAAACGAGTCTAAAACTTGAATTTCGTAATATTAATGCGGCTAGTTTCAATGAGTCAGACGATGTTACTGATCACGAAGCCTGTTCTAAAGCCAAGGACCTGCGTTGCCCTAAACTGAATATGTAATTCATCTCGACTCTTCAAGATAGAGATAGATCGTCCAAAGAACGAGGATCTATACTAATTAAAGTCACTGGTAACTGCTGGTTTGAAAATGTCTGTGATTAATATTAGACAGATAGATGATGATGGATATGCTAAAGAATACAGAGACGAATTGTGAATTTTTGACTGGTAATTTTGCTAAATTGTGCTAAGAAGCAAATTTAAACTCAAGGTCATTTTTCTAATCAAGCAAATTTCGACCAAACAGGTAGCACAACACATTTGGAATTAAAATACGTTAAGTCCTACATTACTAAATACATCTCTATTATAATTTATAATCGTAACAGCACAGTTTCTCTAGACAATTTGATCTACTTTTCCTGCGTCACAATAAGTTTTTTGCCGCTAGACCAACTACCAACGCTTAGATGGCCGAGGTTACAAAAAAAAGATTGGAGATGACAAAAACCAGATGAAGCTAAACGAAATATGCTATGATATGACGAAGTGCCAACTACCAAATGAGGTGTTTGAATATTAAGTCGCTTTTCAATTAGACTGAATCACCTTCGTGGGATGTTCACTAGGTTATTTACCCCATGTTCCAGACAGTATTCATCGATTTTTCTGCAAGGTCGAGGGATGTGATATGACCTTAGGGAGCCAGACTTTCCTTTCAGAATTGAATTATTGGTCCACGGGTTACTCCAGACATGAATTATTACGCTTCTGCTAGTATAAGAGTAGTAGAGTTCTCTGTGATAGAGCTCGTCCAGGGAAGGACTACCACCATACCTATTTCTGCCGCCAAGCAGTAATGCTCGCATTGCTGTGTTCCAGTGTGAAGGGTATGGTTTCCGGTGAAATTACTGGCACATGAGGCTTTCGATCTTAGCCTCAAGGTGGCAACCCGCGAGTGATACCTCTGGTATTGCAAGCGTTATAGGCTGCGGTAACCGCTTACCATCTTGTGGGCCGTACGCTTGGTTGCCACTTCAGATGAATAAAAAAATAAAAAAAACTTTTTGTGCTACTTATTTTAAAGCGAATTTATTGGATAGGCTATCATAGCTGCCAAGTTAGAGAAATCGCAAAACACTCGCCTCCCTATACAATCGTAGTTGTTGATTTATTTCTAAAACAAAAGTCCTTTAAAAGTTGCAGAAAGTCGGTGGATGGTGAAAGTTCTAAATCAGTCGATATTGCGCTCTATGGGGAGGCCTATGTCCTGTAATACGGGTTCTTAACGAACCTAATTCTGGCACCAGTCTTTCACAAAGTAATATATCATCAGACTGGCACTACTGTAAACTACAAACTGCACTAAGATTACCTTGTGAAAGAGAATAAATGAATTTAATTTTTTAATTTTATGTCCAGCATTTCGACGTCTATTCGCTGATATGATGGTGGTAATGAAAAGTTATAAGTGGAATTAATTTAAAAAATATTTTCTACAAACATTGATATATCGAACTGGACTCAAAATTTCGAGATAAATCGACAACTACGAATTAAGAATTCGAGAGCCCTTCATGCCCTTCGCACAATTATTACTACTAAATTTGTAAAAGACAACAATATTGAGCTTGAAGCTAGTGTAAAAGAATACAGATACTTTTGTTTGTAAGAAAATATTGTTACAATAAGAAGATCACCAAGTGGGGAAAAAATTCCGATGAACTTTGACAGCTGTACGCAACAGATGGTGCGTCAGCGTAGCGAGATTTGAAAGCAACTTCAAGCTTTGAGGAACTTGACACAGATGACAAAATGTTTACTTCGTAAAGGAGAACTCTCAAAGTGTTTGATCTAGGTAATCTAGGTTATGAGTTTTTTATTTATGGTAGGTTAATGAGTTGCTGTATCACCTTATTAGATCTACTTTTCCTGCGTCACAACTCACAATAAGTTTTTTGCCACAACACCAACCAACGCTTAGATGGCCGAGGTTACAACAGATTGGAGAAGACAAAAACCTTCATACTCTTCTATCTGTATTCTACTGTTCTACTCTTGCGGACAAAAGCGATTTATCGTGATAGTTTTTTGTGGTTCAGCATATTATGTCCGTGAATACTCTGAAGTTAGCTTGTCTTGTCACCGATATAAGTTAAACTTCGATATTTGCCACAATTATCATTTGTCGCTTGCAAGAGTCTATCATCATCATGACAGCCTTCTAATGTTCCCACTGCTGGGACACTGGCCTACTCTCAGGCGAGAGTGATTGGGTCTTAATCCACCACGCGGACCCAATGCGGATTGGCGGATGGCACATGTCTTTCGAATTTTTAGTTCTTGGACATGCCGGTTTCCTCACGATGTTTTCCTTCACCGTATGAGAGCACTGGCATTGCGCACATAAATTTTTCGAACAGAAAAATCCATTGGTGCACGACCGGGTTTGAACCCACGACCTCTGATAGTAGATATCTGTAAATCTCTTTACTAATAAAGGCTTGGGTCAAATTAGCAATCCACCTCAGAAATGAACCAGGAATCGAACTCGTTTCAAATCCAGGATTTTTTAATCAAAAAGCGATGTCACTGCGACTAGACCACCAGTAGGTAGGTACTCATTCACGTATCAAACCACATCGATATGGGAAATCACATAAGTAGAATGTTATCTGACGATATCGATCGATAAACGTAGTAAAACCAGAGAGCTGGCTTAATTTTTGATGAATAAACGGTGAAAGGCAATAAAAGTGCTCAAGCCAGGAAGAGAAAACGGGAGATTGAAATACCTATAAACGTCTAGATTGGTATGGGAAATTGGGAACTAGTAAGTCTAGCAGCTGGCGATTGGTTAATTGAGTGAGAGTGAGACGCTAGAGTGCGGATTCAATTCCCGCTGCGTACGGGACAGATGTTTGCATAATCTGCAAATATTTGTTCAGGTCTGTGTTGGAGCCTTTTAGCAATTTATATCCTATCAAAAATCAGATTAGGTACGTATGCGATTTTTGCGTGAGCCGCTCTCATTAGAATGTATAGTCAAAATAGTTTAGTTTAAATGTAACTAGACCGTGTGTATTTAACCCCACCATTTAAGATGCATTGTAATATCCAATGAAAGTAATGGAAGCTATTAGCATGCCAATAAATTAATTATTGGCAGAGAGAAATTGGCTTGGCAAGCGCGGTGTGGAATACGAATACCGTAAAATGTGACTGGCTTAGCCCAACTGCCCAAAATCATCTAGCAAAAAAAAACACCCAACAATCAATAACCTAGACTTATAACGATACATATCATAAGCAATTTTACTCATAAAACTATCGTGAACTATATCATACATTTTTACAAATGGGTGTTTTCACGTACCGGTATATCGGTGAAGAGGTACCGACACTGTTTCGACTCAATTTCGAGAGTCTTCATCAGGGTTGAGTGACACGGCGAGCGTCTTCCTCCGCGTCGCGATATGCACTGCGGGCTGCGATTCTAGCAGCGCGGCTCGACAGGCGCGATTATAAGCAGTTCCGTGCGTTGGTAAGTAACTGAGCGCTTCCGTGCCCCGGAGGGCACGTTAAATATAACAATCTCAGCGGTAACAGTCTTAAAGCCATGACATTTGGGCGACTTACAAACTTTCACAAGACCTATTTCGGAATCAATGTGTTTTGTGGTGCGAATTCATCGAAATGTCGATCCGAAACTTCGGATTATGTAAGTACGATGTGGACCAACCAAAAGTACCTACCAATACCAATTCCCGGAACAATATAACGCAAACTGACGTGCAGCGAAGATCGAACCTACACCTTTCGGGTTTCCGCTCAGTCAGCAAGTCAACCCCAGTCGCCCCATAGGGAAGTAAATTAAAATCATTGAATGATTGGATAAGGTTATGCATGAGTAACCAAAACTGATTACAAAATATAAGCAACTAGCTGTGCCTTGCGGTTTCATCCATTTTGCAATTTTATGCTACCTATATCAGTCAGTTTTTCCGGGATAACAAGTAGCATGTAGCTATTCAAGACTATAATCTATCTCCGATCCGTTTGCCGTTCTAGCGTGATTGAGTAAACAAACGACCATCATCCATTCCATCCTTCCATTGAAACTTTCGCATTATAAGTAGGTACCTAGTAAGATACTAAAATAATTGATAGATTCAGGCGTTACTTTGCGGAAATTCATTACAAGATAAAAACAGCTAGTACTATTCCGCTTAACACCCTCCACGGGAGGATGGAGCCGGCTCCAGCGCTCGACGGAGCAACACGTCTGCCGGAGAACAAGACGATGGTCCTGAGGATGTCCCGTGGAGGGATGAAACACGTGTCGATATTTTTCTTTTGAGGTTAACTGTGGTAACTGTGTGACCTCATCAGTTAAAAGGTTGAGCGGAATAGTACTAGAGATTTTTCGTCTGTTTTTATCAAGATACTACAATTTATGTAAGTATGTACCTACCTACCTTTATATTGTACTAGTGTTAAAGAATGGCGAAAGAAAATCTGATATCGCCGATATTACAGCAACACGATCTTTTGCAGATAAGCTAGATGTAGCGACTTTGCTGACGCAACGAAGTAGCATCAATTTCTGACGATAATGTGTACGTAAATGTTAACAATGTGAAAAGGTAGTAAGAAGCTTATAACGGAGTTTATTGGCGTACATTGGATACCTATATTGGCAAAGGAGAAGAAAAATATTGAGAAAAACCATCATAAAAACCCAAAATTAAAAGGAATGCGTCTTCAGCTAGTTAGGTATTAAGGTAACCTACTCTTTTATGCAAGGCGACTGGTCTGCTACCAGCAAAATGGGCGAATGCAGAATTGCAGACCCCAATCGCATAGGTGTAATTATTGAAGTGCCTTTATATTTTTCATACACTCATTGTTTTCCGTCACAGTTTTGAGCTCGTGAGAGGTAAATGCAAATTTACAGTAGGTACTGCCTAGGTAGGTAGGTATATTATTAAGTAAAAACACCTATTTGTAACGACCGTTGTCGAAGTTAGAAGATGTGATAGAAGACCATGAGAGCGGTATAATTATTTGTCCCGATAACTTACTGATTCGTAATTAATCAATATCTTAGATGGTTATAAGCTCAGAGTAAGAGTTTTGGTTACAGGAATTTGAACTTACATCATTACACTGGCGAAATTGAAGTCAACGATCGGCAATTGGCTCAGCTGTGCTATTCCGAGCCGAGTGGAAACCTTTGAGCAAACGCTAACAGGTCAAGGTCTAAGAAGGTTACCTACGAAAGGTAAGCAGTTCAATATTGCAGAAAAACTAGGCAGGGAAGTTATCCACCAGTATGGCGCAGGACCGTAAGGTACCTTAGAACCTGGTATACTTAGAAGACATTTGCTGCTTGGTGGTGGGTAGTGTTTGCCCAAGGCTTCTTCCTAGCCTAACGATCTTTAGCTACCTAGGTATCTAGCGTATTAAGTTTAAATATCTACCAGTGCAATAAGATGAATGTAGGTACCTACCTACTAACAAAGTTATTTCTAATAAACCAAACTCTACAGGTGGAATTTTAAGACCATAATTTTGTCACAGTTCGACAGTTACAGCATAATCGATGTTATTCTACAGCTTTTTTGGGGCTTCTCCACAGGACGCACTTAGATGTAACTTACTAGCAATAGAAAAGTAATTATAATTTTTGGTTAAAAGGTGATTTTGGGTTTTTTTTTTGTGTCAAAATCTCCTTCAGTCTGAGCTTCAAGCTCTTAAGGGGATTTTGACACTAACCCAATTATTTAAGTAATGACCATGTTTAACTGACCAGCCTAAAGAGTAGGAGTTAGGGAGCAGTAACTATACAGTAGGTATAAGTCCATGTAGAGATGGTTTGAAAATGTGCAGGCAATGCAGTGGGTTTAAAGAGCTACTTGGTTCAGTCAGAGATTATGCTTAGATGATTTGGTTGAAATCAGCACAGGTGTTCCTGTGGGTGGAGAACAGTGGTTTGTCGCAATCCATAAGGTGGGCGACATTATTCAAAACATCTTTCACTTGAAGCTTTATTTTAAATGCCCACACTTTGTTGCAACAGCATAAGGTCTAGTTTGGCCATGAATTTAAACTGTGGCCAAAAGACTGCACTCATAATGTACAATATTGTAATTATCTTGTATGATTAAACTTGACCTGTCTCACGCCATTTACAAACACATTAAAGGGTCATATTATTGAAACCAACAGTTATTATAATGACATGCACTTGCTTTCACCTTTTTTTTATACAACTGAAGTGGCAACCAAGCGTACGGCCTACAAGATGGTAAGCGGTTACCGCAGCCTATGGACGCTTGCAATACCAGATGTATCACGAATCGAAACGACGATCGAAAGCCTCATGTGCCAGTAATTTCACCAGAAACCATACCCTTCACACCGGAACACAGCAATGCGAGCATTACTGCTTGGGGGCAGAAATAAGTATGCCACCTGCGGTTTTTTGGTGGTAATCATTACTTAACATTGCCTTGACACAATATTCAGAACTGTGCAGTGTGATTAGAAAATAAACAAACATACAGACATCCTCAAGTATCTGCGATTATAATAATTACTAGGATAAGGATTGCATACTGATTATTAAAAATAGATTAATATTAATGAAAGAACAAACAGCATAAGGTCTATATTGGCCTAGTTTAACCGGTCCTATGAATGGCTGTAAGATAATTTGAATGAGTCAAGATCATTCTGGCAAGGCCAATTTTCTTGATGTTAATGTCTTATGGAAGTAGCACAATAATGTCAAAGTAGGCACCTTTTAGGTGATTACGGAAAATTGTTATCAACATTGAGTTGGTACCTGGTATAGTTCTCTCAGCGGATCTAGGCTTCCATGAAGTTAGCTGTTTGTGATGTGCAAAGACAATTTAGTTGGAAAGAGTGCCCATTGCGCATCGAACGGCTAACTTCACAGAAGCCTAGATCTGCAGAGAGAACTATATCTACTACACTACCTAGGCACCAATCCGTTAATCATTGCATATTAAAAATTAAGTTTATAATATCAGTGAAGTAAAAGTGAAGCTCTTGCGGCATAACTCGCTAAGTTGACCTTAACAGATAAAAAAAGCAAAGCATAGTTTCAGGGAGCATTTTGTCTAGTAGCAATTTCAATCAATGCTTTGGAGGGAGAGTAATACATGTTATGCTCTTGTTCCTGGCTTTTTCAAAGGTTTTAAATGGATTATCACTTAATTACCAGAGGTGGTCACTGACTCATACACTCACAATACTAATTCATCAAATGCAAACCTAAACAATATTTGAAAACAATATAAAAACCATAATGTCAGCAACATTGATACTTTACCCATATGGTTTGACACCCACATAAAATTTTAATGAGGTGAAGTCATTTTTATTAGGTAAATGTTTGATTTGTCAATGAAGACCAATGGGACTTGATTTAGTATGATCTTTGTTATTTTACTTCAACAGCAGTTTTTTTCCAACTTTTTCGTTTTTTCACTGACCATCTCTATTGATTTAATAAAAACCAACATATCCAACATTGGTAGAATTGTGACAAATAAACCACAGAAGCCGTAAATTAAGAAAGTGAATTGAGTTTTTTCCCTAATCTAGTCTTTTAAGACCAGGGAAATTAATTTTACAACAAATTTAAGGCAAATCAGTTCCTTACTTTGAACAAAATTAACAAATTTGGTTGCTAATTACCTACCTATTTTACCTAGCTAGGACTCTTATGAAAACATTTTATGCTCAGCTGTGGTATCACGAATTCTACTGATTATGAGCTCTACGGATAATTCTACTAGTAAGGAAATTTTTCATAAAACTCACATTTGGTACGCAATACACAGATAGAGTTCTGATAAGATAACAGACTAGAAAGCAGAGTGCACATAATGTGCAATAATGTATTGTACACACAAACAACGTCAGAAAGTTGCTAATCATTCTGAGTCAAGATATCAGTTTGATATACACAGATGGTCAATAAATCGTCATAAATGCGTCATGTAAATGAAATATGCATGAAATCTCTCAGTACAAATACGTTATAACAATGAAATACAAGGAAAACAACAAGCAATTTGGCTAAAATTGATGTGTAGTCTGTCAAATGACATTACTCTGTGCATCAGTATCCAACATTTTTCAACACATTCTCAGGCGCATTCTGCCGTCTGGCAGGCGTTTAGCTATAAATAGAACATACCACGACGCGAAAAGACATCCCTTTCTAAGTAAAAAACAAAACACACGGCTCTGACTGCGGTATCAGTGCGGACATTCTCGAAAGCAGTGCACGAATCTTCGACGTGGGGGCCACGACACGGTTTAGGGTTAGACAATTTTTCAATCACATTTTAACACTAGAACAACACATTTCCTAATATAATTGCACTTATACCTTTACTTTCAGCGGTTTCAATAATATCTTTCACGTCATCAACCATCTTGCTAGATGACAGTCACTCACTTTTACACTTTTTATTCTAACATATTTTGAAAACTCTTTTTGATTCACTATTTTCAGCCAGCCAGCCAGCGAGCGATCTAACGACGACACTTCGTTCCGTTCACTGCCAACCAACGGGGACGTAGAAAGAAACTCAAACTGACAGACGAAGATACAAACAGACAATTAGACAGACAAGACTTTGTTAGGGACGAACGGGAGACGGACACTTTCATCGTTCGTCTCTGCAAAATTAATAAATAAAGCAAAATTGTTGGCGTTGAATTATTCAAAGCATTACATTATTTTATTGGATAAACTTATAAAAATACGTGATGTTGTCTATTAAAGCTACAACAATTAAAAAAAAAAAAAATTGACATTTGACATGACTGTGTTTGACATTGATTGTTACACATGAATAGGGTTGTCACTTCAAACCTATTAATAGTAAATGCGCAGAAAACATTTTTACACCACAGACAGGCACAGCAGTCAGTAACCGTGAGAAAGAATCTGTATTTTTTAACACAGCAAGCCACTTATAAATCTCTTTTTGAAAGTTGTTGAACTTATAGACTAAAAAAATGCATGTGCGGTGCCTCTATAAAGTAGAACAAACAAATCGGGACATCTTTTTCAATCTTTGTCGTTCAACAAGTTATTAGTCCGAGGATTCCGAGCTACTTATTTTGCTACTTTGCTACTTGTCGATTATTAGTGATCAGAGATTTTCTTTGGATAAGTACCTTGCCAAAACGACATGGTTCTTCCCATTTTATTTTTTACTTGACACTGACTGTGGCATTATGCCACAGAAGCCAGAAATCAATAATAGGAAGTAGAAGAAGAAATAGTGATAATTTTTAGAGTTATATTTTTATTTTTATAGTTTTAGTGATTCATGATGTATAAACTAGGTTTTTATGCACTAACAAAAGTAACTACCTACCTAGTTAGAATCGACACTGAATAAAATCAATAAAACCTACTTTATAATTATATTTTACTATTTACGCCATCTGCTGAGTGTATGATAAACTACATTGTAAGTAAATTGCTTAGTTCCAAGGAAAGGAATGGCTTTTACTTTGTACTGCTTAGTTAATGTTAGTTGGTAAGTATAGATGTCACTGTTCACGAAAACACCATGAGAGCAAGAAAATATTTTAAGAAGCGGCGCCAGGCGGGGCGGCGCCGGCGTAGGACTTCTAGAGTTACATTACGATACATGTGATTTATTTTATAACAATAGCTGTTGCTGTTGTACTTTTTTCCGGGTTAAAAAGTAGCCTGTCTCCTATTCCCAGTCATTATCTATCTATGTTTTAAATTTCAGCCAAATCGGTTCAGTGGTTGTCGAGTTATATAGAGGAACAAACATCCAAACTTTCGCATAATTTAAATTAGGTGCTATGTGATCCTATTGTGATTTTATGCATGATGCAGCCTGAAAGTAGTGTTCTTGACCAGCTTCGGTTGTGCGGGGCGTTGAGCCCGTTTGAGTACTGTTGTGGGTTCGATTTCCACTGTTCGGGACCAAATGTTTGCATGATCTGCAAATGTGCTTGTGAGTCATGATAAGCTATTATTTACAAAACCTACATAAATATTAACTAAGTACTGCTAACTAAGTAAGTAGTAAGTACTTAATGCTTTGTTTCCTGATGTCATTAATTGGATGAGTAATTGACTACACATACCTACCTACCTACTGCCAGTCAGGTCACTGGTGAAAAACTGTCGCATATAACGTGCCCTCCGAATTGCCTCCGAAGCACAAAAGCAGGTTATCAGGTGTGTCGAGTCCCAATTTAAGCCAAGAACGTGGAACGCAGAACTGAGACCGCTTGCTGTAGGATTATTGTTGTAGCTCGCTTACTAAAGCTTAGGCCCACCCGACACTGCACCGTCAAAGAAGACGAGGTTGTTCATTTACTAATAAGTATAGGTCTCTCGGCGGATCTAGGCTTCCGTGAAGTTAGCCGTTTCGATGCGCAATGAAGATTTTTTTAACTAAATTGTCCTTACGCATCACAAACGGCTAACTTCACGGAAGCCTAGATCCGCCGAGAGAACTATAATCAGCTCACTATTAGCGCAGAGTAAGCCATTAGTAGAGTATTATGTGTAGGTTCTACTCTACTCTTTAATTTGCCAGGTTTGCATGGCTCGGCTCCACGATTTCCCACCTACCTGTCGCATTGGCCGGTTCGCGCAGTTGCCGTTTGACTTTCGAACGTGAACGCATGCCGCATGCGATAAAAAAAAAACATCTGTCAGAAATTCGAGCGATTTGAAAACTTACAAAAAATATCGAAATCATTACAATGTATTGTGTGAAAACTAGAATTGGTGTTTAGTGATTTTAGTTAGATAATTTTTATTTACTTACTTAAGTAATGTGAAGCGGTGTTGATTTTTATTAGTGAAAGTGTAAGGATCTGGATTAAAAAATGATGCAAATACGTTACTTCGTGTGCATTTTACTGCTGGGTGCTTTTATTGGTAAGTAGAAATTAAAATTACCTGCACTAAGTACGTTAATAATTTACGGGAAACTTTTTTTTTTTGTGATTAAACCACGCTATAAATCAACTGTACAATTATAATTTATGTAAGTAGAAGTAGGTAGGTACTTAGTCACCTGACCTGCCTACCTATCTAATACCATTAATTTACCTACCTACCTGTACTTAATAATTAGTAAGCATGTAAGTAATTAATAATTATTTAAGATGCACCGTCATTCATTAAAATTGTAGAGTTTTATCTCTACCATAACATAACAAGGTTTTTGTAGGTGGTTAGAATTATTTAAGATGTCACTATAGGTCACAATTTGGCTAAAATTACGATTAAATAATAAGCTAACCATAATGTTAGGTACCTATTTCAATAACCATTGAAATTTCTACTTCAAGTGTTTAAATAAACAGAACATTAAATTTAACCTTACCAATATCTGCTTTAATTTTATTAGAAGGGTTTTGCCGGCTGTCGGCCATTATACTCGTATTGTACCCACTCTCTAAAAATACACAGAGCATAAATCATTAGAATTATAATTTAGAGAAGGTAGGTATCTTTAATTTTGCTTACTTAGAGTTTTTTTTATAATAACCAAATACAAGCTATTATTTTTGAATAAATTTATTATCGGAAAAAATGCAAAAACCGACAGAAAGATTTTTCCCGATAATAATTGCTAGTGAGGGTTCAGCTTTACGTGAACGTCACTTAAAATTAATCAACTTGATTGAATCTCTTTTATGTTTGACTTGTTTCTAAATACCTATTTAGATAAGTATATGCTAATTTATTACCATTCAAAGTCAAGTAAACATAGTCAGAGAAGTCAAGCGGTTTAGGGGTTAATTATTCAAAAGTAAAAATTGGGGTAATCTTGAAAGCGATAAACGATAATCGTAGCAAATATCGTAGTTCAACACGTTCATGACTCATCGCATTCACGCACATAACGACGTCCCAACAGAATAAAGCGAATATCAAATTCCAAATTTTTCAGGAGAGCTAAAAAAAATAAAATTTAATTTCTATCAAAATGCTTTATATATCAATGAGATAAATAACCTTTTGAATGTTAACTATGTTTAGTGTAACAAGACATTACCGCTTTATTCGGCAATCGTCGATAAGCTGAGCAACAAAAACACTCACGATATCGCTTTTGGTCAGCAAGAGTAGACTCTGTCTGAGATATATAGCGCTGGGTGATAGGATCGCCTTAAAATGCATAACTACCGTTGCTTTCGCGCAGTGAAAGTGGACTCGTCGGGCGACCAATAAATTAATCACCAAACCTTGTCCGGTTTCCCAACGAGACGCTCACGAATTTCGGCTCTACAAATTAAAAGTCGAGTTAATAATTTGTGTATAACGCCTTTCGAGATACCACCTTTATATTTTAGAACATTCTGTACGGCTGTACAGAACGTATAGAATGCAGGTATAGTGTATAGAATGGCTCTACTTAATACTTAACACTCAATAAGTAATTAAGTTCGTATGAGTCAGTGGCCAACTCTAGTAACAGAGTTTCTAGGCCGCCAGAAAGCCTCTGTCATGGCCGGGACCGACTGCTTAACGTGCCCTCCGAAGGGGAGCGCTCAGTTGAAATTGCCACTGGCGGTCACCCATCCAAATGATGACTACGCGGAACAGTGCTTAACTTCGTTGATCTGTATATCTTAGCCGGCTACGTCACGCTAAACTTTAAACGTTGTGCTAAACAGTCATACCTAATCTACCACCAGGTAAAATTAACAGCTGATAGACGTCCACTGCTGGATAAGGGCCTCTCCCAACGAGCTCGATGACGACCGATTTTGATCCTCATTCACCGAGACGCCTGAGACCGCTTTAATGTCATCGGTCCATTGAGTGGGCCGTTATAAATTTAATTTTCAATTCACGGTCGCTATTCGAGAACCTTTATTTCCCAGCGGTTATCGGTTTTGCTAGGTATTATGAATGACTCCAGTGCTCTCATACGGTGAAGGAAAACATCGTGAGGAAACCGGCATGTCCAAGAACTATAAATTCAAAAGACATGTGCCATCCACCAATCCGCATTGGGTCCGCGTGGTGGATTAAGACCCAATCACTCTTGCCTGAGAGTAGGCCAGTGTCCCAGCAGTGGGAACATTAGAAGGCTGTCATGATGATGATGATGATGATGATGAATGCAATGCCACTTCAACTTGTTTCAACGCCAGTTCTTTTTAGTTCATTAGGCTTATAATTATTTCATTGCATTAAAAAAAAACTCGTTCGTTCGTTCGTTCGTTCGTTCATATGAGTCAGTGGCCAACTCTGGTGACAGAGATTCTAGGCCGCCCGAAGGCCTCTGGCCTAACAACTTTGAAAAAGCCGGAACCGACTGCTTAACGTGCCCTCCGAAGCACGGAGAGAATTATAAAATTCTAAGGGATATTAAAAAAAACTATTAACTATCTACATAAATACCTACCTACGGAAAAGAGACATTGGTCCAACGACCTTATACATAGCTTTTGTGAAATTACGCAATGGTAGCAAAAACCAACGCATTTACACTGCCGAGTCACGGTCATTGCGTGCGACCAACAAGTAACAAGTAAGAATCGCTATCAATACTGTCTATTAATAACCGACTTTATAAAAGAGGTTCTTAACTCTTTAAATATCATCATCATTAATTGATATCGTTAGCGAGTAGAACGAAGCATTCGAGAATTTATTATCGGAATTATCAGTTAGAAGACAATGTGTAATCAATCAATAATGTTTTGAACAACTATTGTGAAATTATGTTGCATTACTAAGATAATTGATAGATTCAGGCGTTACTTTGCGGAAATCCATTACAAAATAAAAAACAGACGAAAAATCTCAACCAAAAACTTTGGCTCCAGCGCTCGACGGAGCAACACGTCTGCCGGAGAACAAGTCGATGGTCCTGAGGATGTCCCGTGGAGGGATGAAACACGTGTCGATATTTTTCTTTTGAGGTTAACTGTGGTAACTGTGTGACCTCATCAGTTAAAAGGTTAAGCGGAATAGTACTAGAGATTTTTCGTCTGTTTTTTATTTTGCATTACTAAGCTAAGTACTTACATAGCTACAGTTCGCAATGACTCGATATTGTACAAGTTATCTTTACTAAATCAAAGTGTAGTGATTTTTAGGAATCTTGTAAATAAATAATAAATAAATAATAATGCTGGACAATCCACACAGCATCATCTAGCCCAAGGTAAGCTGCTGTTAAACAGAGCTGTATTATGGGTACTAGATGACTGATATATATTTAATACAATACAATACATAGATAGATATTTTTTATTATACATAGAAAACACCCAGAACACCCGGAACAAATATTTGCAGATCCTACAAACATTTGTCCCAAGGCGGGAATCGAACCCGCAACCTCCGCGTCGCAGGCGGACCTTCGCCCACCGCGCCACATTGGTCGTCGTGTCGCCAAATGTTCGTTGTAAATATGCCAGTTACCTGTTGTGTAAAGTATTGATTCATGTTTCTAATCATATTCGACAGGATTCTTCTAGAGAATGCTTAGAAAGAAGTTGAATCTCTTCATTGGCTAATAACGCCTGGAAGTGCATTCAGCCAATCAATCAGCCGTCAAAGACGTCCTTGACGACGACCGATCTTGACCCTTACCACTGACTTTTTTACAACAGTTTTAATGTCATCGGTCCATCAAGTGGGAGCAATTCTACTTTGTTCATCATGACAGCTTTCTAATGTTTCCACAGCTGGGACAATGGCCAACTCACAAGCGAAAATAATATACAATAATTAAATAATAATGCTGGACAATTCACACAGCATCATCTAGGCCAAAGCTAAGCAGAACTTGTGATAGTTAGGGGTACTAGATGACTGATATACTTATTACAATACAATAACATAGAATTTTTTAATATTCATAAAAAATACCCAAAACACCCGGAACAAAGATTTGCAGATAGTACAAACATTTGTTACAAGGCGGGAATCGAACCCGGAACCTCCTGCGTCGCAGGCACCTTCGCCCGCCGCGCCACATCGGTCGTCGAAAATAATTGTGTCTTGATTCACCACGCGAACCCCCTGCGTATTGGTGGATATTTTGTTTACCAGTTCGAAAAATCGTAGATACATGATCAAAAATCAAAATCAAAATCAAAAATTATTTATTCAGTAGAATCACAAGGATCACTTTGAAACGTCTTACAAGCTAGGAAAATTTACACCAGTTCCAACGCGCCCATGCCGTAAAAGAACTGGCAACAACACCGGCTGGGTTCCTATCGCTTTTTTGGCATGACCCTTGCTATTGTTATGGATTCCAAGTAGAGTTTGAACATATTTATCGAATAAAAATGTTTATAAGCTTGTAGATTCCGTTACCCTAATCTGGGTGAACCTTTAAGCCCTCATAACGGTAGTCAGTTGTGCCTGTGACACCGTTGCAACCGGATCGGCCTCGGATTAAGGAATCAATCAGGTAGGTACCGTTGTTTGAATCTTTTAATACCTTGGGATTTGATGTCAACTTGACATGCAAATCCAAAGCAAAACTTAAGAGTAGCAGAGTTCTTCGTGATAGAACTCGTCCGGGGAAGTACTACCACCATACCTATTTCTGCCGCAAAGAAGTAATGCTCGCATTGCTGTGTTCCGCTGTGAAGGGTATGGTTTCCGGTGAATTTACTGGCACATAAGGCTTTCGATCATGCCTCAAGGTGGCAACCCGCAGTGATACCTCTGGTATTGCAAGCGTTTATAGGCTGCAGTAACCGCTTAGCATCTTGTGGGCCGTGCGCTTGGTTGCCACTTCAGTTGTATAAAAAAAAATATGCAAATCCCTCGGATCAGATCCGCTGGTCTGTGGTAAAATGATGACGGAACTAGCTACCGACTTTTCTAATAAATACAGAGCTGGCTCGGAGGCCAAAACATATTCATCATCATCATGATAGCCTTCTATTGTTCCGACTGTTGAGAAACTGGCCTACTCTCAAGCGAGAGTGATTGGGGTCTTAATCCACCACGCGGATCCAATGCGGATTGGTGGATGGCATATGTCTTATAATATCTTATCAAAACATTATTATTATCACAATAATTATCAACCGATAGATTTCCACTACTAGACAGGCCTTAACCAAATCATATTACGTAGTATTGACCGTACCGTAGTACATTTTATTGACCAATGACTATTATTGTTCATAATTTCTGACATGACATGACAATTATTATTACTTAGATACATATTAACATTAATCAAATCGAAAAAATAAATAAAATGATCAGTTTTGCATGAATGTTAATTTTATAAGCTATCATTATGAATCGTCACTAACAATTTTATTTATTATTAGGTACCAATATTATCATTCAATTCATGACATACTTACCTATCTATCTACTTTTTTTATATGAATACCTAATGCATAAACCTCCGCCTTTCTCCATGTTGCAATACCCTAATAACAGGGTTCATGTGTGATACTACTTCTGTAACAACTACATAATGTACCAGCGTCCATAGGCTGCGGTAACCGCTTACCATCTTGTGGGCCGTACGCTTGGTTGCCACTTCAGTTGTATTAAAAAAAAAAAATATGACAGCAATAAATGTATTGATTGATTGATTGATAGTAAGGTTAGTTCTGTGTGTGTCATAATGATTAGACGAACGATTTTGACCCTTCCCTATCGTCGAGTCCCAAAAAACAAAGTTACACATAAACGTGATTAAAAATTGAACAAAACTTATTGACTTTCTTACTTACTTTTACTTTACTTTACTACTACTACTTTACTTTTAAAGTTTTATCAGATTTTCTCAATAATTCTTACAAGGGCATAAAAATGCAGATGGTTTTAACAATATCGTTGTAATTTGTATGTAAAGCCGTCCACCATTTACGCAATTTCCCAAGGATGCTAAAGTAGTTTCTTTTAAGTTCATACAAAATTTGCGAATCTTACTTTCCGTTTTCTATAAAACGTTAGCCGTCATTATGTTGCACGTTAATACAATGTCATCGAAACGGACCAATAACATTGTCGCAGTCACAGAAAATAAACTACGAAAACCTGTACCTACAAATTAACAGCTAGATAATACGTTTTACTTTTATTTAATTTTATTTTTATATTATTTTATACTACAGCAAACAGTTGATATATTCGAGACATATGCCCATATTCATAAACTGTAATTTCAGCGGCTTGCTAAGTATTGTCGGGTCCTTCGGCGATTCTCACCGCGAGCGATTCGAACCGCGGTGCGAATGTGAAAACAACTCTTTGTTCCTGGTAATTTCATAAGTTAATCAACAAAGACGACGGTAGATTTGAAAGACACGGAGGTTTAAGTACATTACTTATTTGGTGTTAGTGTCAAAATCCTCTTTGAAGATATAGAAGATATTAACACCATATTCGTGTTGCAGAAGAGGGCTGTTCGCGCAATTTATAACATGGGTCCCAGAGAATCACTTAGAGATAAGTTCAAAGAAATCAATATAATGACAGTACCCTGTCAATATATTTATGAAAATCTTATGTATGTTCGCAAAAATATTAATCTGTTTAAAAAAAATTGTTATAATCATAATGTTAATACTAGAAATAAAAATAAACTCGCTGTTCCCACAGTCAGGCTCACTAAGGTCAGTAAATCTTTTAAAGGGCAATGTGTACGCTTCTTTAACAAAGTCCCAAGCGACATACAAAATTTATCAATTGGCAAATTTAAAAACTTAAGTAAACAAAATCTGTCTCAAAAAGTTTACTATAAAACAACCGATTACCTAGATGATAAAAAAGCTTGGGACGAATGTGCTCCAACTCTACTTGGAATCCATAACAATAGCAAGGGTCATGCCAAAAAAGCGATAGGAACCCAGCCGGTGTTGTTGCCAGTTCTTTTACGGCATGGGCGCGTTGGAACTGGTGTAAATTTTCCTAGCTTGTAAGACGTTTCAAAGTGATCCTTGTGATTCTACTGAATAAAAATTTTTGATTTTGATTTTGATTTTGAAGATCTCCTATAAAGGAGATTTGCAATTTGCTTATTCTGATTTTGCAACCTTTGATAGAGGCGAATCCCAGTGTCAATAACTTTATGCGTGACTATTGGTGGTGCTATTTTACGAGCGTCAATTGACAGCCAGCGTTTTTTTAGGAAATCTGATCATAGCACTGACATTTTCTGTTCTCGTTTCAATTCCAACGTAACTGGTAAACTTGTTTTAAGTTTCCATTGAGCGGCTATCACACGTAACCTTGCCCGAACCTCGGCTAAACTAAACCAATCTGTTACGATTTTAAAGCTTGGTGTGCACATTAAAAACACGTTAGTACATAAGAGTTTAGCACTCTACAGGCCTAAGTCACTAAGTTAAGCGCGATTTATACATCAATACATAATGCTTGCTGACTTAGTGACTTACAACGCACACTGCACAGCCCAAACCGCTGGATCTAGAAACTTGAAATTTAGAGGGTGAGTTTTTTTGGTGAAAAACATTTTCTTTTAAATTTCCATTCTGGCTGCGTTTCCACCAGAGATGTGCGAGGATGTGTAGCGAGGGATGTGTGTTAGGAACCATTAGATAGATTAGGCTAGGTAAGTGAAGTGTTTCTAATATTGGTGATTGGTCCCTAACAAACACATACTCGCACATATCTGGTGGAAACGCAACCTTAGGGGTCCAAATACAAGCGCGGTCGGGCACAGTGCCCCGCGACTCAACCCGCCTGAGCCTCTACTCGCATATATGCGAGTAGAGGCTCAGGCGTATATATGTGAGCGCACTTCAATTATTTTATTCCTGAAGAAAAAGGAGACGCGAGCGCGCCTCCTGTGCACCCGTGCTTCGACGCTGCCTCGACTCCAGCAATGGGCTTTAGCAGGCGAAGTCTGGAGTTCCACTAATAAAGAAATAAATGTATTTAGATGGCTGACTGGGTTTGGGTTGAGCATTGTGGTTGTGAGCGATTTTAAGGATCGTTCAAACCAACACGGCGACGCGAAAGCGGAGCGGAAGCGTCAGCCGCGAAGCGGACGCTGCAATACCTTAGCAATGGCGCCTTGCACACCAACGCGACCGCGACGCGGCAACACAGCGTTCGCAAAGCGAAACAAAAGCGGGACGCAGACATGTGTACCAGTGTTGTTGCAATAGCGATAGCGATGCTTTGAAAGCAGCGAATACGCTTCTTTTCAGACAGCTCGTCTATCTATCAAAAGTCTTTTGTAATGCCGAATTTTGATGTCGTTCCATCTTTGTTTGTCTATTTACTAGTGAAAGTTCACTAGTCAACAATAGGTTATTAACCTATCTCATTGACTATTATTTTAATCTGAATAGGTAGGTACTTGTAACATTTTATAAACAAGTCAAAACATATTTTTGACTAAGACAAATTGTCTTTCTTTATAAACATTTTATTTTCTACATGCCTACGGTGGTCTTTCTAGCCGGATTTAATAAAACTTGAGCACCAAGCTTAGGTAAAGCTAAGTGTTGTTAAACTGTTCGAGCAATAAAAACTCTATTAAACCATGCTCTGAAACTTATTTACCTAAACGTTAATGAGGTTAATTAATGCGTCAAGATAATCGCCCAAATTTATGATAAGTTAGAGATACCATTTAGGAAATCATTACCACTCGATGACCATCATTTAAGGTTGGTAAACATGCCGAAATTAGCTGTGTTTTGCAATACACATTAATTAGAACAAGATCGACTCGCCTATGGAATTTTAATGGAATAGTTAGCTGGCTAAGTTGTTCATTCATAACATAACAGATCAACGAAGTAAAGCACTGTTACGCGTAGTCACCACCGTAAACACCAGTGAGAATTTCAACTAAGCGCTTTCTTGCTACGGAGGGTAAGCAGTAGGTCCCAGCTATTTCAAAGTCTTTTCAAAGCTTTTTCGGTCTGCTTTCTCCGTCACCAGAGTTGGTCACTGACTCATACAAACTTACTTACTTAGCACAGAAAGCAAACACTGAGCTATGACGCCAGCATAACTTTACGCTTATGAGTCAGTAAGTGCGCTTAAACAAAAACGCTACGAAAGTGAGAAGTAGAAATTAACCATTGGTACTAATAACACGCGATCTCTGTTGCATCTGGTTTAGTAATTATAGATTGAAACTCGTCGCTCAGGCGTGCAATAACATGATCTGTTTGACCCTGCATTCCTTGCTTTACGAATACTTCAAATTTTTTTATTTTTTTTTATACAACTGAAGTGGCAACCAAGCGTACGGCCCACAAGATGGCAAGCGGTTACCGCAGCCTATGGACGCTTGCAATACCAGAGGTATCACTTGCGGGTTGCCACCTTGCGGCTAAGATCGAAAGCCTCATGTGCCAGTAATTTCACCGGAAACCATACCCTTCACACCGGAACACAGCAATGCGAGCATTACTGCTTGGCGGCAGAAATAGGTATGGTGGTAGTTCTTCCCCGGACGAGCTCTATCACAGAGATTTTCTTTGCTGACTGTGCCAAGATAAAATACTGATACGTAGTTTTAATCCAAATTATAATCAATCTACAACCTTTCACCAAAATCCTTTCAGCTTTAACGACGCTATCGAGAAGCGAAATCCATACTTTGGCATTCATAATATTAGAATTTAGAGTGTTATGTTACATAATATCATTGAGCAGGTAATTTTACTGGAAGTCCGAAATCCGAAAAAATATTTTTAATTAAATAATTTATTTGGAATACTAAACACATGTACACAAAACATATGAAAACGTTGACGACTGCAAAAGTTTAAACTGTGAAGCAGCGTCAGCGCCCTCCTTCTTGGCAAGAAAGAATAAAGTTCTAAGCTAAGAAATAAGTAAAGCAATTTTTGAAAAATATGTAAATTAACAAAAATAAAATTTACTAAATACTTACTGTAATGCAAGAAAACTGTCTGTGATGTAGGTGAATGTGGGTGAGTGTAAGTGTGTATGTGAAGGGTGTGGAGGTAAGGGTGTGTGTGAGGGTATGTGCATGTGGACTTGCATCTGCGAGTAATAGTCAGAATAACAGTTTACCTGGTGGTGTAAGCAAGTCAAAGTATAAAATCTCTATCTTTACTAATATTACGAGTATAAAATATAAAAATAAATGAATTAGATTTGTATTTTTGCTGAACCGATTTTAAACATTTTTTCACCATTAGAATCCCACATCATCTCTGAGTAACTATGATATATTTATTACTAGCGGGGTACTACTAGGGCTGGGTACCCCGGCTTAGCACGGGTGCGGTTTCATTGCACCCACGCGATGCTGGGACAGACTATAGTGATTCAATAATATCACAAGGATCATTTTGAAACGTCTTCAAAGACAAGGATCATATTGAAACGTCAATATGCTAATTACACGCGCCTCAGCCTAAAAGAAACTGGCAACAAATTCGGCTGAGCCCCTAGCTTTTTTTAAGATCCCTCTTTATCATAAAGCTTTTGTATGGACTTTTTAGCAAGAGTAGGTTTCTACGTCTTGGTGGGTTGGGTACCACCGCAGTGGCAGTTATTCTATACATAGTGTGGACTCTTTAGCAAGATAACCTACGTCTTGGTGGGTACCGCCGCAGTGACAGTTATTATTTACCTCTAAGCAGTTATAGTGTGCAAGCATTACTGCGTTTAGGTTTGAAGGGCAAAGTAGCTAGTGAAATTAAGAAGCGAGAAATCTTTGAAGGTGAAGTAACCCGTAATATTGTTACAAAAAAACAACCGAACTTCGCTTCCAGCCGTCGTCTGTCCCTAAACTACGCAACGGATTATAATGCGGTTTTCATCAAAACATAGAGTGATACAAGACAAAGTTTCATACCTTTTATGTAACCCGTGCAAGGGCGGGTTGCTAGTAGCGTCATTGCCTAATCCCCGTAAAAACGATATAAACTGCTAAATAATGATCGCGAACATTACTGTATGTATAAGTGAATTCGTTTCGGCTTGTTGGCAGGCCATGGTTGCCTTGACGAAATGTAATGAGTCTAATGCGAGACAAAAGAGTTTCATCATGTACCTTCCTTAGAATTTGTTCTACCGAGTAAACACGCATTCAGTTTATCTGTGAACTGGCTTGACAGTTTTGTTTAATTTAGTCGTTTGTAGCCTTCTTTCGTTGTCAATAACTACTCTTAAATCACCCCAATCTGCCGAAACATATATTTTGCTTGAAGTCAATTTTTGATTTTTTCGAAAAAATTATTCTTTGTTGAACACTTTACACTATATCCTACGATAAGTGCGTTGGCTACCATCAAGTAGGCTCAACGTACGCTAGGTTGCCAGTTTTTCTTGTGTTGACTTCAAAATGTTGAGTAAGGAGAGGTATTAAAAAAATACTACAGGTTTTGGAAAGTTTTACTTTTGGCCCAAAGCAAAGTAATTGTTTTGGACAATTCAATTCGGAAACAGACAGCGATCAACGCTTTCCCCGAGCGTGTGTGAAAAGCATAATTTCACTACGAGCATAATTATCAAGTTTTGTTAGCAATTTCTCCTATTTTTTGTAATATTTCCAAATACGTAAATGCACTTAGAAGAGCTTTCATTGAAAGAAAGTAGCCCACATAGGCGGTTTTAATGAAAATGTATGTAATCTTAGTGGCTAATAAGGCAGATCTATGCAAACTGCATGAAATTAATTTAGATTGCCCATTTTTGTGTGTAATTAATATGGTCCGTTTGACGTATTTCAAAAGAAGTGAAGAGTTGTGAAAGCAAATTCTATATGTTTTTTTTTTGTGATTTTAAAGCTAAGTACCTATTTATTTTGTAAATTAGAATTGTGAAAGCAAATTCTATATGTTTTTTTTTGTGATTTTGAAGCTAGGTACCTATTTATTTTGTAAATTGTTATATTATTAAAAACGTAAATATTGAGTACACTTATTTTTTTTTCTATACCTCGTGCTAACGAGAAGTATGTACGAGATATAATTTCGACAATTCCTTCGAAAATTTCGTAGGTTTTTACGACCACCTACGTCAGAAGCGGATTACAAATTCACTAAATAATAGTATCTAACGAATACTACGAGTATATCATATTTTTTTGGAATTGGAACTAATTATAGGCAAAGTTCCTTTCTGTGGCGTGCCAGTGATAATTTTAATAAGCTGTGCAAGCGCATGGATTTAGATCTATTCTGCACGAGTGTAAACTCCGCCAGACGGCGGTTAGGCAGAGAGTTTTTTGTTGGTGATGATGATTAGGTAATTTACTTTTTATGTTTTTCATTTTCATATTTCAATTGTTAAATTTATAAGCTGTCTTCCACAAAATATTACGATTGTTTAAGCGAGTAGCTCTTACTTTGTTCTTTCGCTATAAGTATTCTAAACGTGAAAACCTATTATTGGCTTCCTGTTTTGTCATAAGATAGTGTATAAAGTTTTATCCGCTGTTGGTTTTCCTAAGAAATAAAAATAAATAAATAAATAATAGTGTCGACAGTGACTCTGTGTACTTACTCTTAGTAATTCAACAATTATGAAGGCAATTGGAGAACCACTGGGTTGCATAGGCCAATGCTAGTTGCAGTTTCATTTATGGTAGCGGCTCTGTAAAAAGTAACTTTTGATAGATGCACTTTTATAGAGTAAAAACTTTGTAGATGCAAGCAAGCTATGACTATTTTTCATGGATTCAGATTGGTGCTTATAAAGTGGTTATCATTTTGAATATTTACAATATCATAGCACGTCATGAGCAAACTGGAGTCTCCTTCGTAGGGGATTATCTATGGGGATTAATGAACCAAGCCGTTAAACACATAAAATGCCGAAATGAAATGTCTAAAAAGCTAAATGTCTATATCCAAAGCACCTAAATATGATATTGAATCGTACTAAGTAAATCATAAAACCCCGGCTAAGTGGAGCGACCGGCAACGTATCAGTGGCACGTATTAGGAGAGGCCTATGTCCAACGGTGGACTAACGTCTTTCTTTCTTTCTTTCTTTCATAAAATAATTTTATTCAGTTTTACTAAAAGTGCATCTGTCAAAAGTAACTTTAACTAGATGTTGCAGCAACCTAATTCCAGCTTTAAATCGTTATAACTAAGTGCTGTGGGTGCTACGACTTCATTAGGTTTCAGAGTGTCTTTGTGAGGACATTAAGTTCATAAAATGATTACAGCTTGCCATTCAATGCAAAATAGGCAAATAGATTACTTTCTTTATTCTTCTAGATTCTGGTAGATACGTAACGATAATACATTTCTAAACACTGCTGAACAAAGGTCTCCCCCAAAGTTTTCTTTTCATCCCTAAAATGATGTATAGGTAATATTTAGTATAAAAATAAATATTCTGGACATGTACAAGGAAAGACAATACTTACTACAAAGTGATAGTTTATTTTATGAAGAGCTTCAAGTTGATAATAATAAGTATTCATCGTTTTTAAAATATCACTTTATCTACGTTATATTATTTATACGATAAAATACTGTAATAAAATCCACAACAGTAAACTCTGTCGTAACTCTATCATTGAATTCCTCAATCATAACTCAGCAGGCCTGCCTCGTTTTATGGCGAATCTAATCCCATAAAAACTTTCATCAGCGTGTCACAATAAAATTCATATTTAGGAAAACCTAGCGCCTTCCATTAGCATTATAAACTGTATAAGTTCTGTTGAAACTGACCTCCAAACGGTGACATATTGATCATGTTGGTTAACGCAACTTACAAAATGTTGATGATGACAGTTTTTGTTGCATCTGATGTGTTACTGACACTAATATTGTATGGTAAGTTAGTTATTTATACTAAGTTGGCACCACTTTGGTAGAATCTCATAAATACATAGCAACATTGCTGCATCGCCTTGCCATCTAAAAATAATTAAATTGAAAGTGTTCCATCTTGCTTGTGCATCTTTTTTGGCGTCTGTCTATTTAGATACCTAGTACCTCCAGTATCTATTGATAATGTCAAGTAATCCTCGCTTAGCAACGAGCAACGTATCGTACAACATTTTGATGGAAATGTCAGCGTTTCCTTCGAATACAAAGATTTTATATGGTCAAAGTTCGAATATTTTTTAGCAATTAAAGAGCGAAACTATAGTGGTTAGGTTAAATCATTTTAATTATATCAGAGCACAGATAAAAAAAAAGTGGTAAATAGCCGTTATTATATTTAAAATATTTTTTAGCACTAAGCTTAATAGAGAGAAAATCAAGCCTACACAATAACTTGCGAAACTGTTTGCCTAATCAACAATAATTCCAATGATTGCGTAGCAAATGCAAGATTCAATGTTTTATCAACAAGTTCGGTCAACAAGCGAAAGTCAATGTCAAAAATGTTTACACTGTGCATCGTGGACATTCTCTTCGTATTGGTTTAGTTGCCACAGCGCAAATAAAAGAAGAGAAGTCACAGTACGTAGAAAAATGAAGTACCTATGCTATGTTTTTTAATGTTTCTATGTCAGTAAGTTATAAAATTAAAAATATAGACTTAAGTCATCATCATCATTTTCCTGCCCTTTTTCCCACGTTATGTGGGGTCGGCACAACATGTTCCTTTCTTCCATTCCTCTCTATCACCCGTCATCTTAGTACTCACTCCTTTCTTACTCATGTCATCTTTCACACAATCCATCCATCTTTTCTTTGGCCTACCTCTACCTATATATCCATCCACATTCATATCTAACATTCTTCTTGTCAGATGACATTCATCCCTCCTCATAACATGCCCATACCACGCTAACCTATTACTCCTCATTTTCTCCGTCACTGGTGCCACTTTCAGACTTCCTCTAATGTATTCATTCCTTATTTTATCCATTCTCGTCACTCCACACATCCATCTTAACATTCGCATCTCCGCCACATGCACTCTTTTCTCATCCGTTCCCTTGGTAGCCCAACACTCAGATCCATACAATACGACAGGTCTTATGATCGTTTTGTAAATTTTCCCCTTAAGTTTAAGAGGCATTCTTGGATCACACGTAGTTCCTGTGACCTGTCGCCATTTCATCCATCCAGCATTTATTCTACTTTTCACATCCCGATCAATCTCACCATCCTTCTGTATTACTGAACCGAGGTACCGAAAGTCGGAACAGACTGGTAGGAATACACCATCTAAGGCAATGGGGATAAAACTGGATGGACCACCGAAGTCGCAGAACAAGTGTTCTGTTTTTGTCCTGCTGATCTTCAATCCGACACTCTCCAGTTTACCTTGCCATTTTCCCAGCCTGTTCTGGACCTCAATTGCGTCTTCTCCGACAAGAACAATGTCATCAGCGAACAGCATACACCAGGGTGCCTCCTCCTGTATGTCTGATGTTAATGCATCCATTACCAGGAGGAACAAATAAGGGCTTAAAGCCGATCCCTGATGCAAGCCCACAGCCACATTGAACTCATCGGTAACGCCAGCTTCGGACCGTACATGCGTACTAGCTCGACTGTACATAGCCCGAATAAGCTGCAGGTACTTCCCTGGCACTCCTTTCTCTTTCATTGCCCACCACAGAACCTCCCGGGGTACTCTGTCGTATGCTTTCTCCAGGTCAACGAACACCATGTGCAGGTTCCTGTGTGCACGTCTGTACTTTTCGCACAGTTGGCGAAGTGCGAATATGGCATCCGTTGTCCCTCGTCCCGGCATAAACCCGAACTGGTTCTGTGATATTTCACTCTCTTCTCTCATTCGTCTCGCTATAACTTTTTCCCAAATTTTCATACTGTGCGACATGAGCTTTATTCCTCGGTAATTGTTGCAGTCCTGTACATCGCCCTTGTTTTTAAAGATGGGCACCAGCGAACTATTGCACCATTCGTCCGGGATCGTCTCTTCCTGCAACAACTTAGTGAAGAACAAACTCAGCCACCTCCATCCATCTGATTTTAGTAGCTTCCATACTTCCACTGGTATACCATCTGGTCCAACAGCTTTCCCATTTTTCATATTTTGCACAGCTTGTTTAACTTCATTCATACTCACATCTTGAACCAAACCCATATTTACGGGCACATTTTCTAACACTCCACTCCAAATATTCTCTTCATTCATCAACTTTTTAAAAATATCCTTTCCAGCGTTCTTTTATGTCGTCATCATTCGTCAAAATCTTGCCTCCGTCATCTTTTATACATTTGATATGTATAATATCTCTTGCATTCTTCTCTCTTTCTCTTGCTATTCGGTACAAGTCTTTTTGTCCACTTGGGCTTTCCAGAGACTGGTACAATTTATCTTGTACCTTGGCCCTTGCAATAGCAACAGCTTTCTTACCTTTCCTTTTACACTCCATATATACTATTCTTTTATTATCTCTCATAACATCGTCTCCACTTTTGTCCCTTTTCCATTCCTTAAACGCATTCTTCTTTTCTTTCAGAATCTTTTGTACCTCCTCATTCCACCACCAAGTATCTTTATCTATTTTACCTTTCCCTTTCGTTTCTCCAAAAACATCCTTTGCCACAGTCCTAATACAGGTTGCTATTTCAACCCAACACTCATTTACTGACAGCTCAGACATATCCTTCATTTCTATCATTCTATCTACCACTCGTTTTTGAAATTCTACTGCATACTCACTCTTTTCTATCAAATGCCACTTGATTTTGGGTGGGGGCTTGGTCTTGGTTTTAGTACTCTTAACTTGTAATTTCAGTTCTAATAAAAGTAACCTATGTTGTGAGACTATACCTTCACCCGGTATTACCTTGCAATCCTTTACGGTACCAATTTTTTCTCTTTTTGTTAGAAAGTAATCTATTTGTGTCGTGTGATTACCACTTTTGTAGGTTATCAGATGCTGATCTGATTTTTGGAAAAAGGTGTTAGTAATTGCCAAGTCGAAGGCAGAAACAGCTTGGAGCAAGATCTCACCCCCTTGATTTTTGTTACCGAAGCCCCATCCTCCATGCACTCTTTCATATCCTACGTTCGCTTTTCCCACATGACCATTAAAATCCCCCCCAATGTAGATTTCCTCACTCTCTGGTATACCCATTATCATTAAATCGAAATCTCTCCAAAACTTTTCTTTCACTTCATCATCACATCCAGTCTGTGGTGCGTACACACTTACTATGTTTAAAACTAGATCTTCTAATAATAACTTTACAACTATCATTCTATCATTCATCCTTTTAACATCCGTCACACATTTTTTCAGCTCACTATCTAAAACAATACCTACACCATTTCTTTTACCATCGCTTCCGCAATAATAAAATTTATAACCTACCCCGATTTCTCTAGCTTTCGTCCCTTTCCATTTCGTCTCTTGCAAACACGCTACATTTATCCGTCTTCTATCTAACACATCAGCTAGCTCTCGTCCTCTTCCTGTCATCGTACCTACATTCCAACTAGCAAATCTCATTCGTACTTCCCGGACTCGCGTCTTACGTTGCACCCGTCCCTGATGCAACAACCCTAATCCATTTCTCACAGTCGCCGGGTGCTGCGCCTGCGCGTCGCCTCGAGGGTACGCCCTAACATTCTCACTATTATCTTTTATTCCGTGTCCCATGTTGTATAAAAGATTTGGCAATTTTTTTTTTTTACAACCGGCCGCCTGCCTGACGTCAACCCTCTTTGGGTATGCTTGCTGGTGTGTCTAGCCGACGATAACTAAATGGCTCCCATCATCGCCTTTAAGGCCCTCCACATTGCCTTGCTACCTCGCCACCGGGGGTGGACTGCAAAATGCCGAGACAGACTTAGTGCACTTTGCGGGGAGCGACCGCAAAGACTTGAGTGTTAGACACTCAAGCCCCCCTCACCAGGATTAGCTCACGAGTCGACGTGATTTCCGGGGTGTGGCCGCTGCATGCAGGACAGCTGCTTGGAGCCACTGGTGAGAGATTTATGGGCCATCAACGATTTAAACTAATACTACCGCCTATTATGGCCGACTGGTAGCATTAGACGCGGACACCCCACTACACCAAAATATAGACTTAAGTATATTTATTTATAAATACACAAAAATAGTAAAGTTGGTATACAATTGTTTTTTATTTCCTTGTCCAATTTTTTTTTGTTTTAATAATAATAATAAAATTATTCATTTTTTATCAAATATAGATATGTATATATGTATATGTATATCAAATATAAATATAAATACATAACATTACAATTATTTTTACGAAATGGCTTGTTAACTTAAATAGGTACATGTTATTAGAACTTACACTAAGTTTTATACTACTAATGTTGTAAGTTCTTTTTTCCTTCAAGGGACAATACAATAAAATTCGAAGCCATATTGTATCGTATTCGGATCTTCTAAAAAACTATTTCATAATTTTTGTGAATTGATTTAATTACATGTAAATTATTTTGTTTCAGGTATGTTCATATTATATGTCAGTCAGGTTAATCGGTGCTATAAGATGAAAGACAGACTTCTAAGTGTGAGTATTAACACTGCACATTTTTGGTAAAACATAAAAAGTAATTTTCTTGTTTTAATTCAATCGTACTATCAGCCGTAATATGAATACTTTCACGTTAATTTTTAACCGAATTCAAAAACGGCGTTCTATGTTCGGGTACTAAACTACGTTTTTTAGCAAAACTTTTGCGACTGTCAAATTGTACAACGTAAGTTGAGAAGTTTTACTTCATCTGCCACACTGTGTCTTCTTGTGAAAGTACGAAAAATAACACCTCATGACTTACTAACAAACTAGTAGAACAAACGTTCTGCAATTTTGTCTGAATTGAGTGTTTCTTTTTATGCCCTTTTCATATCATTCTTAGGAAAAAAAAAATAGGATGACTTTTTTTGTCATTCTAATGTCAATGAACCGTAGTAGTTATTCGTTCCACGCATGGGCATAATATATATTAAGGCCCTACAAATTCCCGCTGCGTCTTCTAGAAGTTGAATTTCGGCAAAAACTAGTTTACCCTTAAACATTAAAAGGACACAGTCTCTTAATTACTGGCTTCTAGAACAGCTAGATTATTAATCAGACTTTCAGATGGCTATAATCACCAGAGCTGGCCACTGACTCATGCTAACTTACTTACTTATTATCAATCAGTTAGTCATACATAACGCAATGATTTTATACATTTACATATTATATTTATTACGCGCAAGGACAAGCGTGTTATTGATTAACACCTCTCACTGACTAGACTAATGTTTAGTACTTTTATAGTATTTGCATTATTATTGCAAAATAAAATAACGGTTAAGGTACTACATTCAACAGATAGAGTCTGTTCAAAAGGAAATACTTTTGAGACACAATGAAATATAACAGATTTTGTGGTAAATTTAGTTGTTAAAAATCTTACTAATAAAACTATCATTTATTTAAAAAACGGCGGTCACGTACCGGTATGTCGGTGAAGAGGTACCGGCACTGTTTCGACTCAATTTCGAGAGTCTTCATCAGGGTCGAGTGACACGGCGCGCTTCTCCCTCCGCGTCGCGATATGAAGTGTACCTCTTCACCGACATACCGGACCGTGAAAACACCCGTTTTGAAATGAATGTTGAAATGGGTGTTTTCACGAAATAATTAATTGATAAAATAATGTTCGTAAAAGAAAGATTACTAACTGTTAGTCAGTTCCTACAGTTAATTTAATAATATATTAAAATCAACTAAAACTAATTATTGGGTTAATAATACAATAAAAGAAGCGCGTTGAAGTCTTTTTAAGGAAACAATCGATGGTTAAAATAACAACTGAGAAAAAAGTTATAATATTATTAATACTCGTCCTAGCTCCACACACCCCTGTGTTGTTGGTATCAGAAACTACGAGTACTGATACCACAAATACCATGGACAAATATTTGCAGATCATGTAAATATTTGTCTCTCTCGGGTACTCGCCCACCGCGCTACCGAGTCTGTCAATGCTTATGTATTTAATATTTATTATGTTAATTAATTTAATACTTATGATGAAAGAGAAGGTGATCTACCTCTCTTCTTGGTACATAACAGCTGGTGCTATGACACAATCCACCAGAAGGAAAAACAATCCTTGAGACCTGGTATTTAGAGCCAGTTTATGTCAAAAGATTTATGTTACTTAAATTAAATGTAATTTTTATGCAGAGAAGTCTTTGGGAAAATGCATAATATGACCAACTCTGGCGTTGAAATTTATAGACCACTCGAAATACCTCTATCTTGGCCTTACCTTACCACGCTATTAACCTCTCTCCAAAGTGTTCAACTGTAAATGCCAGTAAACGGTCACCTATCCAATTAATGACTGTGACGTCACTAAGGTTGGATTTGACCAACAGTTCACTTGTATTTGAAACGACAGACAACAAACAGACGACAGTTTACTTGTATTTGACAGGTCTTGTTCTCCAGAATAGTTATTCCAAATGTTGGTTGAAACTGATCTATTTTTATACAACTAAAGTGGCAACCAAGCGTACGGCCCACAAGATGGTAAGCAGTTACCGCAGCCTATTGGCGCTTGCAATACCAGAGGTATCACTCACGGGTTGCCACCTTGAGACGTTAGATGGAAAGTCTCATGTGCCTGTAATTTCACCGGAAACCATACCCTTCGAACCGGAACACAGCAATGCGAGCATTACTGCTTGGCGGCAGAAATAGGTATGGTGGTAGTCCTTCCTCGGACGAGCTCTATCACAAAGATCTTTAAGCTACGCAATATATTTTACTTCTTTATTATTTATTGTACACAAATAATACATTTAAACTCATAGAAAAGACATATACAAAGGCGAGCTTAAAGAGTTTTCTTCCAGAAAACCATTGAAGCTAGAGAGAGGTGATTATAGTGGTAGGTACGCGTACAGAAATAATAATAAACCAGAAATAAATTAGATTAAAATTTAAATATTTACTAAAAAACTGACATATACATACATAAGATATACAATATTATAATAAATTTACATAAACTACTTTTACTACTACTTACTACTCATATAATATACATAGTTATTAATATAATGATGTTTTCATCATTAGATAGAGTGATTCAAGAGAAAAGTTTAAAGCCGTAGTGGGGTGCTAGTTTTGTATATACGGAATGGTTCACTATAGGTGCTAAAACTGACCTAGACGGTCACGGATGCCGATCGATGAAAATGCTGGTGCTCGATAAACTGTCATTTTTCGCGCAATTTAACCGACCGCTCCAATAACTGCGTCGCACACGCGTTTCCCTTTAATTACACGCACAGGAAACTATCAACAGAGTAACAGGGAGAGAATTTAAACACCGGTATATACCTAGCCATTTATAGAAATTACATAAACCATGGCGTAATGGTGAAATCCCTTTGTGCGACATAAACTTTGTCACAAGAATTCGACGCTGTGAACTTACTATCTCTCACTTGAAGAGTAGTAGAGTTCTTTGTGATAGAGCTCGTCCGGGAAAGGACTACCACCATACCTATTTCTGCCGCCAAGCAGTAATGCTCGCATTGCTGTGTTCCGGTGTGAAGGGTATGGTTTCCGGTGAAATTACAGGCACATGAGACTTTCCATCTTACGTCTCAGGGTGGTAACACGCAAATAATATCTATGATGTTGCATGCGTACATAGGCTACGGTATCCGCTGACCATCAAGTGGGCCGTACGCTTGGTTGCCACTTCAGTTGTATAAAAAAAAAAAAAAAACTCAAATAATGCATACAAGTATTGGGACAACTTAATCTATTCTATTGTAAAAGTATACGGTAAGTTTTTCTATACTTAGATGATAGTGAAAACTTAATACTTTACCAAAAAATAACTTAAAGGAAGACCTAACTTAAAAAACTGAAATGATCAACTGAATGAAGTAGGTTCATTTCAGATTCATATTTAGATTGATAAGTTAGCTACTTTGTTATTGTTATATAATTCTAAGTTATTTTTATAGGTATTTGAGTATTTTTAGTTTTTCATGTTAGTTTTTATGTAACTTAGTTTTAAGCACGCCAACCTCTACTTTTTCACCAGATAAGGATGACTGGTAAAAAATGCTGCATACCATTAAGTCCTCCCTTTGTAGAATTTTGTTTTCTATTGTGCAATAAAGAATTTAATAATAAATAATAATGATTTATAACGTAATTAGTTTTGAATCCAGTCAATCTCTGTTACCAGCTAGAAGTTTGGCCATAATATTGGTTGATAAGTGAAATTATTCAGTGAAAGTCACTTAATATATTCATTCTATGAATGTTAGTAAAACTGATATTTCATATAAAAAGCTCGCACCTGATAATAACAAGCTCTGGGAAAAGAAATCTTTCTAAGAATAGTGAACATCGATTAAATCACATACATTCTTCCTCTTCAACAATAACGGTATAATGTAAATGTAACCATACATTTTATTGACACGGATACAGTCGGCAAATGTTATTTTTTATGTTAGAGTGGTTATAGTGGTCATTAAAACTTGCAAATCTAAAATTGTAATTTTACGAGTATTAGCGGCTTGTGTCATTCTTAGGTCCATGAACCATAGAACAGAAAAAAATTAGCAAAAACGATGGTAAGTATGACACATTATGCAAGGTTTATAAGTAACTTTTCAAAAAAGGTCCATACTTTGTCTAAATATAACGCTATCGCAAGTTCACGTATAACGGACTAATAATATTCGCGCAAGAGCTTTTCTCTGTCCTCTATTTTATTGGGACAATACTTGTAGGTACAAATTTGATCCTGCAAACCCGTAAAAAGCACGCGTAGAACGGCTTAGGTTTAATTAATAATAATTATTATTCCGAAAAAGATTAGGTTGTTATCTCGAGAGTAGGCCAGTGTCCCAACAGTGGGAATAAAAGGCTGATCAAGACTACTTATAGTTTCACTTACCTCTGTACGTAAAACACGGGATCTTGTCGCGCCACCCAATACAAAGAGTATAATCTTGTGAACTTATTGGCCGTGAACAACTCTCATTACAAGCTTGAGGGTCGGTTGTCTGAGATCTATAATAAATAAATAATAAATAATGCTGGACAATCCACACAGCATCATCTTGCCCCAAGATAAGCTACTGTTTAAACAGAGCTGTGTTATGGTACTAGATGACTGATATATACTTAATACAATACAATACATAGATAGATATTTTTTATTATATATAGAAAATACCCAGAACACCCGGAACAAATATTTGTAGATCGTACAAACATTTGACCCGAGGCGGGAATCGAACCCGCAACCTCCGCGTCGCAGGCGGACCTGCGCCCGCTGAGCCACATCGGTCATCTATACGTGTCAAGATTTACGAAGATAACTTAATACTACTTCCTATATTGGTTGACGAAAATAATAACATAATAACAACGTGGCAATGCAGCCACCATGTTGGGAACGCTTCCTACTGGTAGTGATTTGGATCAGTTGAGCTATCTATAGGTCGTTTGTAACGGTCTTTAGATGGCTCAACTGTTTCATATGTATTTCGTATATTTAGTGATGTAATATAATTATGTACATATTTAAAAAAAATAAATAAAAAAAATAACATGATTGTTATTGATTTTTAGAATAAAAAATTATATGGGACCCCACCTCTGAGGTATCCTACCTGAAGTACCTATCAAACAAAAAAGTTTTATCTAATTCAACTCATAACTGTGTAAGATAGTAAGTTCGTGTGAGTCAGTGGCCAACTCTGGTGACAGAGATTTCTAGGCCGCCCGAAGGCCTGGTCATGGCCTAACAAAAAGGCCTCCGAAGCACGGGAGCGCTCAGTTGAAATTGCCACTAGCGGTTCCCCATCCAAATGATGACTACGCGGTACAGTGCTTAACTTCGTTGATCTGTTAAGAACAACTTAGCTAGCTACGTCACGAGCGCTCCAAAAATTTGTGGAGAAATCGCCTAACATGTACAAAAACATACAGCCGAATTGATAACCTTCTCCTTTTTGGAAGTCGGTTAAAAACTGGTTCATTTCTAGTTCAATGCAATAACATTGCCATTCAACATGGTAATGCTGCCAGCATATTGGGAACGCTTCCGTGATCTGGATCAGTTGAGCTATCTATAGACCGGTCTGTGGATGGATCGACTGCTTAATTATGTATTTTGTATTATGTAAATTTAAATATTTAAACGCTAATTTGTTATGTAAATAAATTATTTACAAAGATAGTATAACATGACAGTTTCAGCAAGCAATTTACATAAAAAATGCACATTTTTATTTTTAACCATTGGTTAGCCATAACATGGACAGATGTTGATATAATATAATGTGTTTTTAATATACCTAATCAAAATCAAACTATTTCCGTAGAATTATGTCCACTTTACCAATTTTTTAAAGTTTTCATTTCATTTTAAAGGTTTCATTCAATTAGTTAATTGGGAATACTAAAGTTTATACAAACATTTTCGAAAGCGTATCGAACCTTTTAGCCAAGTTGGACAGATTCATGTCAAACTGTCAAAAATAAAATCAAAGGCGATGATGAGCCTTATGAAATTAGGCTAAAAGCATGTTATTTGCGTAATATAATGCAAGTTGTATAGACGCAAGATAAAAGATGAAGAAACATAGGTATTAATAATAAACATTTTTTTTACAATCCACACGGCACTAGTGGACTTGTACACTGGAAACAGGTAATCTTCTTATGGGGCCGGGGCGAGAAACGCTGATATCTTGGGGGTCTGGGAACGGGTTACTGGATATTATATAGATAGCATAATTAAGTATAATATATTGTACAGACTGTGTTCACACAAAGACAGTTTTATGTACAGACTGTTCACACAAAGACAGTTTTATGTACAGACTTTTCACACAAAGACAGTTTTATGTACAGACTGTTCACACAAATACAGTTGTGTGTACAGACTGTGTTTCACATAAAGATATTTTGTCCTTGAGTTCACATGACCATGGGCAATGCTGGAAGATGCCATCTGATGTAGTAGATTATTTAGGCTGTACCTTGACTTGGTAATTACAATTACTGTTATATAGCGGCCGTATTGTGGTGGGAATAATGACTTTTAATAACAAAATTAATAACAAACAAATTAAAAATAAAATATTTACATAATTGACGACCGATGTGGCGCAGCGGGCGCAGGTCTGCCTGCGACGCGGAGGTTGCGGGTTCGATTCCCGCCTCGGGTTAAATGTTTGTACGATCTTCAAATATTTGTTTTGGGGTGTTCTGGGTATTTTCTATATATAATAAAAAAAAATCTATTTATGTATTGTATTGTATTAAGTATATATCAGTTATCTAGTACCAATAACACAGCTCTGTTTAACAGCAGCTTACCTTGGGGCGAGATGATGCTGTGTGGAAAAAAAAACAAATATATACAAAATACATTGTATATAAAATAGTTAAAGTTAGCCAAGACGGGAAACACTATTTGACGAAAGATATTTCTGCTTGAGCTTGAAATTATCATGTGTCAATGATAATATTACGGTCGTGAAAAGCTGTCGCTATTTAGGAAATGAGTGCTTAACATACCTGCTAACTTAAAAGTTAAAACACATTTTGTTAAATGTATAATTAAGCCGTGAGATATTAGATCGTAATTAAGATATTCTTCTATTCAGTAGATTAGACAAATAATGAATGGCGGAAATTTTGATATAGCATTTTTGTAATTCGTTTTGAAAATAACTTTATTTGTTCATTCTCAGGTTATTTACACAGAGAGAATAATATTAGATTACTTATAGTTTTTATTTAGATAACATATATATGTTCATAACATATGTAACATAACATATGTTCTTTTGCCATATTCATAGGTTACATATTGGGGAATAAGCTGTCCTTCTGAAACACAGTGAAAACTAACTTTTCTATTAAAAATGAGCGCTTTATAGAGTGTTCATAATGTTATGTATTTAATGTTTATTCATGCATTATAGTCATTATGCAAAATATTTTATATTAAAAAAAGTGGTGTATTTGTCATAATACGTTTATTTAAAAGACTTTTATAGGCGCTACAGCCTGCTAGTCACATCGATCTGGAGTCGTAATGTGCTAAACTGTGTTTAGTTATGTTATATATTACTGTGTTTATGTTAAATAAAGAACATTTAAAAACAAAAACAGTGAATCACTACTGTGTCAACATTTGTACTTGTGGTTATTAAAATATTTGTATTAATATTGTATTTGTATTCAATAGAATACAATAGAATCATAATAATGATATGTATATTATAAAATAGTATATTCAATGTCACTACATATAGAGCACTGGTGGTCTAGTGGTAGTGACCCCGCCTTCCAATCCTAAGGTCGTGGGTTCAAACCCAGTCGTGCACCTATGGATTTTTCTGTTTCGAAAAATTTATGTGCGCAATGCCAGTGCTCTCATACGGTGAAGGAAAACATCGTGAGGAAACCGGCATGTCCAAGAACTAAAAATTCGAAAGACATGTGCCATCCACCAATCCGCATTGGGTCCGCGTGGTGGATTAAGACCTAATCACTCTCGCCTGAGAGTAGGCCAGTGTCCCAACAGTGGGAACATTAGAAGGCTGTCATGATGATATTCAATGATCTTATTTGTAGGCCACTGTAGAAGCTTTTCAAATGAAATGTCAGTTCGTTGAGAAATTGAATAGCGAATGACTTGATAGATTAGGTTTAAATGGGTATTGCAGTCGCATACAAATTGACTGTGCCTTCTGTAAAATTATAGTACCTTAAAATGTATAATATCCATAATAATTATTTATCTATAAATTTTCTTTGGAAGACCAACAGCTTATATAGACGACCAATGTGGCGCGGTGGGCGAAGGTCCGCCTGCGACGCGGAGGTTGCGGGTTCGATTCCCGCCTTGGGACAAATGTTTGTAGGATCTGCAAATATTTGTTCCGGGTGTTCTGGGTGTTTTCTATGTATAATAAAAAAATATCTATCTATGTATTGTATTGTATTAAATATATATCAGTCATCTAGTACCCATAATACAGCTCTGTTTAACAGCTGCTTACCTTGGGCTAGATGATGCTGTGTGGATTGTCCAGCATTATTTATTATTTATTTATTTATTTATAAAACTTATGCTATGTTCCATAATGTATTTTGTATATACGTAATGTAATTGTAAATATATATATTTTTATTTAAAAAATAAGGCTAAATAAACTAGTATTTAAAAAAAAAACTTAGCTTTAAGTATATTTTTTATGAATGATATCATCCATAATTAATGATGGTAGCGTGGGTAGCCTTCGCCTAAGAGATCAAGATGTTTTTAGTTTCTTATAAATCTTTCTCACTCATCTAGAAGGCTCTTGCACTTTTATAAACAAAATTAGTCTATCTAGAAACCTTATTTACAACTTTGGTATATAAAAACTCAGAAACCAGAGCGCTGCGTTATAGAACCGTCACACAGGCTAAACATCTTTTACGACACAAAATTATCATCTGTATTTTAATTTACTTATCATGTGCTTTCACTTAATTGCTCTGAGTGAAAGGCATCGCCTTAATAGGTCGCAACTGGACTTTCGATCGCATTGTAAATAAGACATTTGTATGTTATGAATGCACTCATTGGCTTGAAGTGCTTTGACATAGCTGAATAAATACTTCTTATTGGGTTAACCTCTCCGATTGCGGCCATGTTAAGTTGCCAGTGACGTTTATAAGGCAAAAATAGACGGTGCATGTAGCTTGCATGAAAAATGGGCAGAAGATACAAATGTAATATCTATAATAGATACTGTGTGTATATCATCTTTTAAATCAGCTTCTTGCCGACACTAGGGGTCTAAAGGTACGAGTGGGTAGCCCACTGCAAGCAGCAGCTGTAGGTCACGTGTCGCTGCGTTACGATCACAGCGACATAGATAGAAGAGTAGTAGAGTTCTTTGTGATAGAGCTCGTCCGGGGAAGAACTACCACCATACCTATTTCTGCCGCCAAGTAGTAATGCTCGCATTGCTGTGTTCCGGTTCGAAGGGTATGGTTTCCGGTGAAATTACAGGCATATGAGACTTCCGATCTACGTCTCTGGGTGGCAACCCGTGAGTGATACTTCTTGTATTGCAAGCGTCCATAGGCTGTAGTAGCCGCTTACCATCTTGTGGGCCGTACGCTTGGTTGCCACTTTAGTTGTATAAAAAAAATACAACAACAGTGTCGTCGAGGTGTCGTCTACCGCTCGATATGAAGTTATGACGCAACGTGGCGACACGTGTCATTGCCTACAGCTGCAGCTGTCTGCAGTCGGCTACCAACGAGTACCTTTACGCTCGGCTACTTTTGAAAAATGTCATTGAGAGAGATGACCCAAGTAAAGTAAAAATGCACATTTTGTTACACAACATGAGCCAGAAGTTTAATTATGAAAATACTATTAGCAAAAAATGCTATGCATAAATGATTATCCAATCATGTTTATGACTCAATAACTTCTAACGTTAATAAAAAGCTTATTAACATTCTTGTTCAATGATAATATTAGAAATATTTATTTAGACTAAAGTAAGAGTTAATAAAACTATCTCTTGTCAACAATATACAGGCATTCTTATAATGTTATAATTTAGTAAGTTGTATATTCAATTAGTACGCAATCTTCGGCTTGGCAACAGATTAACAACAGAATAACGACAGATTAGCGGAGCAGAGCGGTTTGATTTATTTGGGCTAGAGACAAATCTAAACAAATCCGCGTGCGGAACTTCTGCACGCAGTCTTTCTTTTGTTTTTGCTTTACTTTATGTCTAATAGGCTATAATAATACTGTTAGACCATTTGACGGTCCGTGACAGCTTATGACGTGTCCACAGTACATTTTATAATAGGTTTGCCGTGTTTAATACATTTTTATACTAATTACAAAAGCGCGGAAATTCCGCACGTTATCGTCCCTTGCACATTTAAATTTGTAGCGTCTAAAACTTTATACAATTCAAATATTGCAAAGTGCTAACAATTATATGTTAGCTAAAAACTATCGCGTGACAGTACAGCCATTAATGTAATACAGACAGATAATCTCAGTTGATTATTATATGGTAGTACAGGTTGACATATTATTCATTTTAGCCATGAAATTGCTGTTTTTAAAACACAGCACGATTTATATTAGACGTTTATTTTTATAGCAAAACGTTTATTTATGGGTGTCATCCATTATAGGTACTAAGTACACTGTAATATATATTATATATAGTAGTTCTGCAAACATTTTTAAAAGTGAGTAATTAACTGCATTTTCAGGAGTTCATCACGCCGAGGTTTCTCATCAGATCTTCTTCATTTTTGAAATGAAACAAACTAAAAATGGCTTGTGGTAAAACTTCTATAACTCAAAAACACTGAACAGTAGCTCAAGATACGCCACCACATCGACGGCACCTGCTTATCAAACAGGCGACCTGTTTATGGGTGTTTATACTACAACTTTAAAATAACGCAATTTACCGCATAAACTGCTCTATGACCCAACTAACCTAATGTTATTACGATGTACCTGTCTTTTATAGAATCGAGTTCTGCAGGTATAGCGAGTTACTCGCGCTTTCTACAATTGTTCGAGATATTATCAGCACTGGTGGTCTAGCAAACAGACCTTTCGATCTTAAAGTATCAGCTTGGAAATCATGCGCACCGATGAACTGTATTATTTGCATTAGAAAAGTAAGTAGTAAGTGCAAGAGTAGTAGAGTTCTTGTGATAGAGCTCGTCCGAGGAAGGACTACCACCATACCTATTTCTGCCGCTAAGCAGTAATGCTCGCATTGCTGTGTTCCGGTTCGAAGGGTATGGTTTCCGGTGAATTACAGGCACATAGAGACTTTCCATGTAACACGCGAGTAATATCTATGATGTTGCATGCGTACATAGGCTACAGTAACCGCTGACCATCAAGTGGGCCGTCGCTTGGTTGCCACTCTAGTGGTATAAAAAAAGTATGTTATGCTAGAGCTCTAAAATAATAGTGAAGTAAAACATGAGAAAACCGGCATGTCCAAGAACTAAACATAAAGAAAAATTATACTTATTAACCACCAAACAGCGTGGTGGATTTTAACCTAATCGCTCCGGCTCAAGAGTGTCCGAGCAGTAAAAAAATCCAGGACTTTCGTATTTAGTGTGACTAAATTTCAGTAAATGTTTTTTTTTTTTAATCTTGATCGATAAAAACGTCCCTGGGCAGTTCGTACAATCCCTAACTTGTACAATCGATAAAAAATCCTGATTCACATAATTTTTGTTATGAATTTGTACAATAATCTTTAGTTTGTAATAAAGTAAGAAAAGAAAGAAAACTATTTATTCAACCACCACAAAGTAATAGAGAATAAAAAAACAAATATGGATACCAAATGCCTACTTATAGCTACTATCTATCCTAATTCCTATCATACTAAAACCTAAATATAGTTACATACATAGAGCCTACATATTTGAGCCTTTTGGAGTGGAGACCCTGGGTCCGTGGGGTACCGGGGCTCACCGCGTTTTCAAAATTCGCGTGATCCAAAGGCTGGTTCATATCTGGCTCAACGTATCAGCATTCAACGTGGCAATGCAGCCAGCATGTTGGGAACGCTTCCTACTGGTAGTGATTTGGATCAGTTGAGCAATCTTTAGGTCGTTTGTAACGGTCTTTAGATGGCTCAACTGTTTCATATGTATTTTGTATATTTTGTAATGTAATATAATTATGTACATATAAAAAAAAAAAGTTACATACATATATTGAATAATGAATAATAGATAATATACAGTTTTACATTAACATTAAATAGATATCTATACACAAAGTAAGAAATAGTGAGGCGTTGAGTGGTGGAGAAAGGGACCTTAGCTCAGCATATGCACTGTTGTCATGTTTTCAGCTAAGTAATAGAGGTCAAAATGGCAAGATCCAGCCATGTGTATCTTCGGCCATAAGGTAGACTGGTGTAGACAATGCTGTATGTTATGTAACTTTTCTATTCTCGTTCTTTTTCTCATAACAATTTTAACCTGTCTATGACATTAGTTATTATTTGCTATTATACTCGTAACGGAGGCTTGCGATGGTTATCGGATAATATGCTATTGTTTATAAACTTAACTTTACACCGACAAATACTAAAACAATTATCAAACTAAGTAATACACGAGATTTATTAAGTAACTAGTGGAAGGCCCCGCAACTTTGCCCGCATTGAGTTTTTTTTTATACAAACTTAGCAAAATGCTCGTATTACTGTGTTCTGGTTCGAAGGGTGTGGTTTCCGTTAAAATTACAGGCACATGAGACTTTAGATCTACGTCTCAGGTGGCAACGGTGGTACGCAAGTGTATTTCTGATGTTGCTAGCGTACATAGGTGACGGTGACCGCTTGTGGAAGTGTTTTTTGTTTTTTATGTCAGCAAGTTACAAGACAATCAAGGCGCCCACCTGATGTTAAGCACCACACCTGACTATAACAGATGCAGTGCCACCCAAAGCTTAAAGTTTTTAAGTGTTTGCGTGGCACTGCACTGCGCTTATCACCCCGAGACATTGTTGTTAAGTCTCTTTCGCCCAGTAATTTCTCTTGCTACAGCTCTTCAAGCCTAAACACAGTAATGCTTGCACACTACTGCTTGGAGGTAGAATATCTGACACTGCGGTGGTACCCACAAAGACGGACTCTTGCTGAAGAGTCCTACCACCAGGTAAAACTCCGGTACAGATCCGGTACCTATTCTATTGAATTTAGGTTAAGTATAATATTTCTCTAACAGTTTGTTTAAACAGGTTATTCTACAGTGACATAATACGTGTAAGCATAAGGGCCAACAAAATGGCGGAAGACATTAGCATAAGTGATGAACAATAATGTTCAGTTTTGTCACTAATAAGGAAAGCTGCCTACCTTTCTATTTGCTACTTTGTATAGCTAAACATTACTCAATTAGTTATTAAACATTGTTACAGCCGTTCCACTTAAGTGCATATTTTCTCTGTCATTCATTGTTAGTCGGAACAATCGACACAGGTTTCCCGCTCAACAATAGCCAATATTTACTAGAGAGTAGCAGTGAGAGTGTAATGAAGTCCTAGGCCATAAGTCATAAGCATTTATTGATAAAGATATTTACAGGTCTATAGACATTTTAGAATATTATATTCTTATTTTATAACTTAATATAGAACACAATAATTAATAAACATAAATTACAATGAAAGTAAATTAATCAAATTAAAGTCAAAAAGTATAGTAAATAATTATTATAAATTCTTAAAGTCAATACAAAATAACATAAACAAGTCATGTAGGTATTTATTACCTAGAGATCAAAGTAAATAATTTATTACAATATAAATTTAAATCTTACCTAGTGCTACAAATTCGTCAAAACTGTAGAATATCTGCTCGACAAGCCAGCGTTTTAATCTAGCTATGCTGACAGCAGATTTGACACTTTCAAATTTATGATTTAATGCTGCGCCGGCGCCGCTTACATGGTTTGTTTATATAGGTAGTTTTTCTTCTTTTTCTAACCTATATCGTCCCACTGCTGAGCAAATGTCTCCCCCAAGGACTTCCATTCGTCTCTATCCTGAACTTTCTCCCACCATCTCCATCGAAAGTGTCAAGATCGTCCCGCCAACGCTTTCTCGGACCCCAAGATCGCTGTCCGTCGGTAGTTATTACAAGACAATTCGTTCGTTCGTTCGTATGAGTCAGTGGCCAACTCTGGAGACAGAATTTCTAGGCCGCCCGAAGGCCTCTGTCATGGCCTAACAACTTTGAAAAAGCCGGGACCGACTGCTTAACGTGCCCTCCGAAGCACGGGAGCGCTCAGATGAAATTGCCACTGACGGTCACCCATCCAAATGATGACCCCGCGGAACAGTGCTTAACTTCGTTGATCTGTTAAGAACAACTTAGCCAGCTACGTCACGAGCGCTCCAATAGACAATAATTGGGTAGTATGTAGTTAAATCTGTATGTTCTTACAGCAATGTAAAATATAATTATCTAGAGCTCGGAAGCGTTATATAATAATCTACTGCTATGTCTTTAAGACCCTATGCTTGAGTCTATCAGTAAGTCTCAGCCCCATGAAGGCCTCCTTATCATCATCATATCAGCCGGTAGACGTCCACTGCTGGACATAGGCCTCCCCCAAAGAGCGCCATGACGACTTTCACCCTCCACCGACTTCCTGCGAGCGCTTTAATGTCATCGGTCCATGGAGTGGAAGGGCCGTCCTACACTTCGTTTTCCAGTTCGTGGTGCCATGAAGGCCTGCAGTTGGTTTATTAACTCCGTCACCAGAGTTGACCACTGACTCATAATTATTATACTTTTTTAAGGATCCCAACAATTGTTTGGTGAGTCTGGGTGTTGTGTTACCATAGTACCTACTCGTAGTCTATATCTTTACTAATATCATATAGAGAAGATTTGTTTGTTACGAATAAACTCAAAAACAACAGGTCCAATTTCAAAAAATATTTCACAGTTAGAATGCTACACTATCCCTGAGTAACATAGGCTGTATATATTTATTACTGGCGACTCACCCCGGCTTCGCACGGGTGCTAAAGTTTTCATTGCACCTGTGCAAAGCTGAGGCAGATCGGTTAGTTTCTGATAATTCACGACACAAAATAATCCTAGTGTGGGGTCGGACTATGTATGAGAATATTCGATATATTATTCTGTTGTCGTTAGTAGAATAGAATATTATTATTTGTACCAAACGTCTGTTAACAAGGTAGTACTTAGGTATAAATACAAGCAAAAATAATAATCCTAATGATTAATTTAGAGTAGCTAGATGGTAGGTATTCGTACAAATAATGTTAGTTGTTGTATATGTGAGTTTACAATCGATTTTACTTTCGAGAGTAGGTAAGTAGGGTCGTGATTTTTCGTTATTATTCATTGCCTAAAAATTATCTCGCAAGATTTGAACTACACAAAGTCTTGTGTATTTTTATAATAAAACGTGTGCTTATTATATTTATCTGTGTAATACTTACATACAAAGCAGGTAACATTACCTATTTTATTTCATAAGAAAAATATAATAGTTAATGTCTAATACTTCCAATAATTCGACAAAGCTTTATAATACCTGTTGATGAGTTTAACACCGCAATAATGAGATTTTGTTAGCAAATTGTTGCAATTCGTACATTATAAAAGTCGATGTTCTTGCAACAGTACTTATTGCATTCTTAAAGAGAGAGGTAATGGGGATTATTTTGGCTTTATTGTGCGATCAAAGAGACCGTGAAACTTGAATTGTGGACGTTACGGCAGTTTAAAAGGTTAATTTACTTAATAAAAAATAGTTGTGTTACTTCAGAGTAAGTACACTCTCACTTACTGACTTACAATCAGAATAGAATACTTACTTACTTACTTACTGCTGTGACGCAGCGACCCAAAGTGGATCTTGGCCTCCGACACTAGAGTCCGCCAGGCAATTCTGTCCGTCGCTGTTTGCGTCCAGAGAAACGGAAAAAACACCAAGTCAGAATAGAATAGAATATTATTTATTGAAAAAGAGGAGCGCAGTAACATATTTTAAACTTTATTAATAGGGTTAATGTGACATAAATCTCTCGTCATTTTTGGGGTTAATGTACATTATAAACAGTTTTAACAACATATTATATACTTATTTGGTACCTACTAATTTATACCTTAAATATTTTAGTTAAATCAACTTATTTAAAATGTTGCTGTACATTTCAACACTCACACTAAGCCGCTAGAGACCAGCAATTTAGAGGATGTGTTTCTTTGATTGCGTAGTTTCCAGAAATATAAATCATTCAGGACGCAGCGGAAAGATGAAGAAGGTATAAGACGGTAAAACTCAATGGAACAAAGTAGCGAGGCGTTATGCTAGTCGAAGATAAGATTATTTTTGTCTATACTGGGTATAAAAACTAAAACAGATCCCTTTAAAATTCTTTAAATCCGTGTATACAATCAATTCATTAAAAAATTGTTACATACAAAATATTTTTAAACTCCTGTTTTCCGATTTTTCAGTATCATTAAAACAACTAAACAAATAAGAGGTTAAAATAATGTTTATTAATATATTGTGAGTGTAATAAATATTGATACTAAAATTATTTTTACTTAATTAGCTTGATAGAAACTTATTTCAGGGTCGGCCGGACACTCATGATTCTGATGAGTGCTGTAGTCACGCGTGTGGTGAAACTATCGGTAGAATCGTTGAGTAATATTTAGGTGGTTCACACCCCATCTAAGAAACACCAAGTGACGTAACTCGACAGCCGGGAATAATTACGAGCGTCCATCTATCAGTTTTTTTTTCTAAGAATATGCGAACTGTTCTTTTTTTAAATATTTCATATCATAATTAACTATCTAAGTAGATATATATCAGATACTTGTAAAAATAAGAATTATTTATTTATATAAGTTTTTTTTTGTAATATGAAAATTTTTACATGATTCGATAGCTATTTTTTCTACTTTCATTTATTGAACACTTTTCACGACTTGCAGGCACTTTGCACTACTCACTCAAAAACCTTCATAAATATAACCAGAACTATGTAACTATGCGGGCCGTAAGCTTGTTTGCCTCCATATGACATAAACAAAAACTAACGGCAGTTACTTGCTTCTTAGACGGGAGAACTGCCTTAGGTGCAAGGTTGTAGTGAGTAGATTACATCCGATCTTTCAGCATTTATAAGTTTCTATATAAACAGTAAGTACCTGTTGATAATAGGCGAGAACATTCCTGAGGCAGCTATTATGTGGTAGGTTCGAGGAATGCCAGTACTCTCATACGGTGAAGGAAAACATCAAAACCGGCATGACCAAGGACTAACAATTCAGAGACGTGCGTCATTTACCCAGCGCTTTGTGTCCTTGCGAAGGATTAAGACCTATTCTGTCTCGCTTGAGAGTAGGCCAGTGTCCCAGCAGTGGGAGTATTAGAAGGTTGTTTATTGATCACGGAATAAATGAAAGAAAATGTCTTGATAGAATCGTGTTAAAATTGCTTCATGTAATCTTTGGTTGAATCTTGGTATTAGATAGTTGGATTTGTAGTTGGTCAATTTACTAAGACATGAATGGCAACACTGTCATCCAGTTTTATTTTATACAAAGAAATTTCTTATCGAAAATTCTATTTTTCGTGTAGACTTTGTGTGTAAGCGAAAACCTTGACCGGAATGGTCAAGGTTTCAAACCAAATCGTGTGCTTCATGCAAATTAATTAAAGGAGTTGTTTCACGTAGTATAGAGCAGGGCTTCTGTGGCAGGGCCCTGGTCTTTTGTAGGGTTCTAGATAATTAGATAATCATTAAAGAAACCATTTATCACTGTTTATATATTTTATATGTTGGCTTCTTTCATAATCTAAAGTAAGTATCTTTATATATCTTTGTGAAGGAGTGCAACACAATGCATAACAACATGGCGGGTTTAACAAACAACTGGGTTATTAGGTACTGTCAAAGTCAAGATGCGTCACGTTCATTGACTAATAGCTGTCATGGCGGACTTCTAGTGTTCCCGTTTTAGGAAACTCAACACAACAAACATTATTCTTTTAGATCTTTGTTTGTCTACTTAAAAATAAAATTGTTTGTTACTGTTAGTCTTATATTTTTTTCCAATTTTTCTATGGTGTTACAAAGACCTAGGCCACTATGAAATTGGTCCTTTAAGATATATTACATACATACATGTAGTTCATACTGTGGTATAGTTATTGCTATGATATACTCTATAAAAAATATATATGTGACAGTTTGTGTTTGTTCTCACTCAACGGATCCGTAACGGATGAACGAGTTTAGATGTGACTACTTTTTAATGTCGCTTTTTAGCTTTTTAGTAGTGCTTACACGAGCACGTTAACTTGTAGGTCCCAGCTTTTTTAAAGTTGTTACGCAATGACGGAGCTAGCTCATACGAACTAACTTATTGATGTTAGGCCATGACAGAGGCCTTCGAGCGGCCTAGAAACTCTGTCACCAGAGTTGGCCACTGGCTCATACGAACTTACTTACTTTTTATTGGTACAAAGTTGGTTACTAACTAACATGAACATGCTTTTTTTTATACTACTAAAGTGGCAACCAAGCGTACGGCCCACACAAGCGTAAGCCGGGACCGACTGCTTAACGTGCCCTCCGAAGCACGGGAGCGCTCAGTTGAAATTGCCACTGGCGGTCACCCATCAAAATGATGGGTGACTTTGAATATAATACGCGTACAAAGCCACGGCGAGTTCTTATAGCAACTACGGTTGCGTGCTACTTTAATAGAAGGTAATAAAAATATAAATAAATGAAAATCAAACAAAACGTCTAAAAGTAGGTCGCCGCGGAATCCATCACGATTAACAGCAAGATCATTCATGCTAGTGGCACAACTTTATGCACATACAAAAACTTTATCCGTTCGTTTGACGAGTCGTAAGTAAGATAGTAGGTGAGCGGACCTAGCCTGTTCTAGGCAGTGAGTTGCCCATTCAATAGCATCAAGTGACATGATTCTATCACTGGCAAAGGAATCATCATCATCATGACAGCCTTCTAATGTTCCCACTGCTGGGACACTGGCCTACTCTCAGGCGAGAGTGATTGGGTCTTAATCCACCACGCGGACCCAATGCGGATTGGCGGATGGCACATGCCTTTCGAGTTTTTAGTTCTTGCACATGCCGGTTTCCTCACGATGTTTTCCTTCACCGTATGAGAGCACTGGCATTGCGCACATAAATTTTTCGAACAGAAAAATCCATTGGTGCACGACCGGGTTTGAACCCACGACCTTAAGATCGGAAGGCGGGGTCACTACCACTAGACCACCGGTGCTCTCAAATAATAAAAATATGCAAAGGAATATGACTTTTGAATCCATAGGCATTAGCTATATAATTTTTTATCGAACACTTTGCGATCGTGTAGTCTTCCAAGTGACAAGTCTTAAAAAAAGTAAAATAATAACTTGCAAGGTCTAAAATAACTCCGTCACTAGAGGTTGCTACTGACTCACACGAACGTACGACCCACTTGATGGTAGGTGGTTTGGTTACCGTAGCCTATGTACGCTTGCAACACCATAAATATCAGTTGCGTGTTACCACCCTGAGACATTAGATGGAAAGTCTCATGTGCCTGTAATTTCACCGGAAACCATACTTTGAGCCGGATCACAGCAATGCGAGCATTACTGCTTGGCGGCAGAAATAGGTGTGGTGGTAGTCATTCCCCGGACGTGCTCTATCACAAAGAACTCTACTACTCTTTCATATCTGTGAAATGACGTCACGTAGTAGAAGATTTAAAATAAAAGGGCATTGAAAATTGGCAGTTGTCGAAGCTTAGTGCAAAAGACTTCAACGCGCTCGCCCATCTTATTACTTTTAGACAAGATTTTTTTACATAAATAATATAAAATATTGGCAGGCTTAAGTAATATATTTTTTGGAAACACATACATTTACAATGTTATATGATCTTCTAATATCGTTTATGACGGTTTTTAGATAGCTCAAATCTGTCTAATATGTATTTAGTGTATTTTCTTAAAAATAAGTCTATTAGACTGCAGGAAGTAAAAACGAAATCAATTAATACGTGCAAGGCTGCTCTACAGCCTCGCTTGCAAAACCCGTGGGCAAACCTACCGTTATTTACTTTAAATTAAATCAGTAGGTATGCGGTCTTTCAGACTGAGCCTACGTTTGATTCAAATTCCACTAGAAAAAGATAAATTAGAAAAATCACTTACTTATAGACACCAAGGTTAGGCTCGGGTTTTAAACTAGTCAAGATAAGCAAATGATCAATTTGCAGTCCTTTTGCCTTGAGAAAGTGACAGTCAACTATTTTGACAAATGGTTAGTTTGCTAGTTGTTGTAAATTAATGTGCGATGCCTGTGTAATGCGATGCGTGTGTGTTCTCTTGGTAAAAGAAAATCTTATTTATAAACTGGCATGTCTAAGAACTAAAATTGACAGACATGAGTCATCCCACCCATCCGCATGATCCTTGTGATTTCAATCAAATAGCTTATAATTAAAAACGTAAATAGGTCTCCATCAAGTCTGAACTTTTAATAAGGATCTGGCATTTTAAGGTTAAAAAAGTTTAATCATACTAAATGTTATCTTAAAACTATTATGATATGTTGACTTAATATCAAAAGATTGCGCACCGATGACCTCTGTTAGTAGTAAGTTTATTTGTACAAGATAATTTATGGTAAAGTTAATTGGAACTTAGTTTTGCAACATTAAAAAATAACTAGGTAGGTAGGTACTTTAAAAATAACACGGTTGATCACTCTAATTTTATTATGTTTTATCTCATGTTATTTATTTTTTCTTGATATTACATAAACTTCCATTTATTTTTTAAATGGACAAATTACATTATAGTTTTACTAAAAAGATACCAAATATTCTTACTTTTTACTTACAATTGATTCTAGTTAAAATAGCTTATAGGCCAGGAGTTGTTTTTATTATTCCTAATAATAAAACGATTTGTACTAATTTACTATTTAAAGTAAAGTGATTTCAAGTATCTAAAGGCAAAGACAATCAAATACATTACGTACTAATAGATAATTTATCTGCGCGAAAGGAAAACACAACGCTAAATGAATTTAAATCACTACTTGGGTTCGGTTGAAGGCCAGTAAATATGTATCTAAAATAAGTAAATACTAGTCCTTATTTACACAAAGAATGTAAGGTTTTGTCGAAGGTTGAAATCACTACTTGAATTTTATTGAAGGCCAGTAAGTAGTAGTAATAGTAAGTAGAGTATAAAATAAGTAAATGGCCCTTATTTCAATCAAATTATTTATAATTTAGTAGTATCAGTGCTTTTGTTACACGAAGAATGTGTTTTATCGAAAGTTAAGTTAAATTTTAGGTAAAAAGTAAGAAAATTCAACGTTTTTCTTTGTATAGGTTTTGGCGTATATTTGAATAAAAATTTAACCAAATCAAGGTTATATTAACTATATACATTTTATTCGTACTAGGCAGATTGCGCGGACTGCGCTACCAGAATCACTTCAAAACTTTTAAAACGATTTATGATAATAATTAGTAAGATGTTTTTGTATAAACACTTTGTATAAGCCTTTACGACAGCAATGTAACGTTGTATGTAAATACTCTACAGATAAAATTGATTTACGACCAATAAACCTACAAAAGCTAATACAGTCGAACATTGTATTCGCGAGTTTCGAAATGATTTCTAACTTTAGAAGCGAGATAATCTTACTAATATTATAAATGAGAAAGTTTGGCGGTTTGTAATGTTTGTGGGAGTATCACGCTAGAACAACTAATCGGATTTGTATGAAATTTGGCACAGGCAAAGATTTTATTATGAAATAGCACATAAGCTATTTTTTATCCCGGAAAAGCTGTAGTAGTTAGGGCGCGGGCGTCTTCGCGCGTTGTTCGCTGCGCTTACCCCGTTTTAAATTCCTTGCCCAATCTAAGAGACGTCTGATTTATTTGGTTTTACTATAGCTTTATAGCGTAGCGGTTCTCGCGCAACATAACTTTAGTATAATCTGGGTCATACAAAATAATATACGCGTCAACTTGAGAACCTCTTTGCTATTCATCGGTTAAAATAAACAGAACTTGACATTGCCAATTCTGAGAGCTATGTCGAGTGCCTTTTTCTACCGATTTGGGTATCAAGTAGCTGTTCAAGAGTGCTCAAACTTTAAATGTCATAGGTTCAGTTTAATTAAAAAAAACCTACATAAAAGTACTCGTAACAAATCTGTGCCACGGACACTGACAAACACTTCGAAAACAATGAGTATGTTTTGTTTAAACATTTTCAGTGTGTCGTCCAAATATAGTTTAAACGTGCAAAGCGTTTTACACTTGCGGTTTAAAACTGTGTAGCGTGCTACCTTTTTTTTTTTTGTTAACGGGGAGGAAACTGCATCTAGACATCCCGTCGCATAAGGGTACGACGGGGGTGTGTGAGGTTGTCGGACTCGACGACTCACTAAACCATCCCCGGTGGCCAGCCTCGATGCATGCCAAGGGGCTCCACGGTCCCCTAGGGCTATCAGTGGTGCCCCTCTCGCATCGCGCTCAAAGCACTTCCTGGGGCTAACAAAAGTCAGCCCCAGCACCTCGCAGTGCTGCGGCAGCACAGGGCCACCCCTGTGCTACCGCCCTTCCCGGGTTGTGTAGCGTGCTACCTAGCCCATCTAAAGTGATGTGACATGATACTTGATCTGCAAAATGTATCGTGCGTGTGATGTGTCGACTTGTTTTGTTTTCATTTTGTCATTGCATGTCATTTAAAACATATGAGTACAAATTTCTTAAAATTATATATAAGATAGATAGATATATAATATAAGATTATACCACTTTATATATATATATATAGCTATATATATAGCTAATTTTACCACTTTTATGGTGTAAAATTTTTGGGTTTTATAAAGGAACATCTTCAGATAATAATAATAAATAATCCACACAGCATCATCTAGCCCCAAGGTAAGCTGCTGTTAAACAGAGCTGTATTATGGGTACTACATAACTGATAATATTTAATACAATACAATACTTATATAGATATTTTTTATTATATATAGAAAATACCCAGAACACCCGGGTCAAATATTTGTAGATCGTACAAACATTTGTCCCGATGCGGGAATCAAACCCGCAACTTCTGCGCCGCAGGCGGACCTGCGCCCGCTGCGCCACATCGGTCGACATATCGGTCGTCAGATAGTGCATAGCTATTAGGTTAATGAAAATAGTTTAACCTTTTTCATGATGTTATGCCAAGTCACATCACCGATGCTATGGATTAGCTCCATATTTTACGAAGAAATAAAAAAAAAAAAAAACATTTAAAATATAAGCAGCGAGCAGTTACCGAAGCACTAGTGTATAACGATTTCAAAGTGTTATTACATTGTACTATGTGTAATCTTTATACCAATATTGTAATAACATTGTGAAAGACTAGTCACCTACAGTTGAGCATCTCTGACCTTGGTGAACTTTGAACCTGTCTATTTGAAAGTTTAAGTTTATTTCGGCACCCAAATGGAAAAAAAAACAGCGATTCCACTCGCGTATTTAAATATTTTGAATACCTCTCTATTAACTAACTAGGTGGGCGTGAATTCAATACGTGACTACTTGAATTTGGTGTTACTCTGGCGCTTAGTTGCACGTATATCCGTCCTTTTTTATACCACTTAGATGGCAAACAAGCATAATGATTTTCCTTTCAAAGGGAAATTCTTCTATTCAGTTATTCTGTTCAATAATTTAGGTATTTTATTGAAAGATTTCATAGAATAGTAATTAAGAATTACCCTTCAAAGGGGATTTAGGGATTTTTTTGTTTTAAAAATCCCCTTTAGACTGAGCTTCAAAGGGGATTTTGACACTAAAACTCCCAAAATCTCCTTCAAAGGGGATTTTCAAAGGGGATTTTGACACTAATCCATAGTAAGCTGTGACCTCTGCCTTTATGTGCTTGGAATACTTAAGGTATTTTTGACTTATATGAACTTACTTACTTTATTTATTAACTTTAGAACTCTCTAATAAACAAGACAGACAACAAATTTAATAGTTGGTATACTATCAATTGCCGATCTTATCACAAGACATTTCTACCAGACGACCGTAAATACCTAAGCGATTATCATAATTACGACACACTTTTCAAGCACATTAAAATACCTCTGCAGTGACTGACTGACTGACCATTAGACCATGAGGGCAATAATCTCCGTAATGATGGCTAATGCACTTGTGATGACGTCTTACGCAACTCTCTAGGTCAAGTGCGAAGAAATTGTCGGAGTTTCTATGATTTATGATCGAGAGCACTGCACTAGTGACCCTTTCTGATCCAAATCTGGGTTCAAAAGTCGCACTTAAATGGTTTGGCAAAGTGCAATGAAATAGTCAGAGTTTCTATGGCGATGGAAAATAATACTGGTGGTCTAATGATAAGTCTAGTGACCCTGCCTTTTGAGCCAAAGGTCTGGGTTTGAAACCAGTCGAAAAAATGTGCGCAAAGTTAGAAGGAAAATATTGTAAGGAAACCAGCCAGTTCCAGATCCAACACGCCCATGCCGAAAAAAAACTGGCAACAACACCGGCTGGGTTCCTATCGCTTTTTTGGCATGATCCTTGCTATTGTTATGGATGCCGAGTAGATTTTAGTTGGTGCAAATTCGTCCCAAGCTTTTTAATCATTTAAGTAATCGGTTATTTTATAGTAAGCTTTTTGAGACAGTTTTTGTTTAATTAAGTTTTTATATTTGCCAAGATAAATTTTGTATGTCGCTTGGGACTTTGTTAAAGAAGCGTACACATTGCTCGCACTGCCTAGGCATGTAAAAACATATTGTTTTATGTTAGTGTAGGTAAAGTTTTGACCCTAATGACACAGCTTGCGTCTTATCTATTCGTTTTCACAACATTGAATATTAATCGTTTGCACACGAGAGTGCGTCCACCATGTCTTTATACTTACAAACAATAGATAAGCTACCTTTTTTAACCTAGTTTCTACCTGTGGCTTAGCTTGCGTAGTACCTACATAAAAGTAGCTTTATGCTAATCCAGGTGTAGAACTATTGCTATTCCAAGTGTCATCCAAATAAGTTTTTTTTAAATATAATTTAAATAATGCTGGACAATCCACACAGCATCATCTAGCCCCAAGATAAGCTACTGTTAAACAGAGCTGTGTTATGGTACTAGATGACTGATATATACTTAATACAATACAATACATAGATAGATATTTTTTATTATAATTTTTATTTGTAGATCGTACAAACATTTGACCCGAGGCGGGAATCGAACCCGCAACCTCCGCGTCGCAGGCGGACCTGCGCCCGCTGCGCCTCATCGGTCGTCAAGTTTAGTCGTTAAGTTACAACATCAATGATTGGATTTATTTACCATATAATCTAAACTTTTGGATCTTTAATATTGGTTTTATATAAGGTCATTCATTATCAACCTGACAAACTTAAGGGGTAGGTTCCACACATAAAAAAAAAATACTTGTCCTTTTTTTTTCTAAACGTTTTTTGTTATATTTAAAAAAAAAAATACGTAATTCTGCTTAATAATTAGTTATCCTTGTTAGAAATCGAAAAGGCAGCGCTCGGTACGTGTCAGTGACCCGCGCGTCAATGAACCGCGGGTCAATAACCCGCGCGTCCTTGACCTGCGCGTGTCCTTGACCCGCTACGGGGTGCGCACACTCGTATTTCATTATTACGTCGCTTAACTTGATTCCCAACAACGATAAATCATAATTGAGCGGAAAAACATAATCGATTTTTTTTGTTTACTTGGGATTTGTAAGACAAAACATACATCAAAAAAAATTATAGGTACATATACATATATTTTTTGATGTGTGGAACCTATCCCTTAAGTTTGTCAGGTTGATAATGAATGACCCTGTATATCTATACTTTCAGATATTATTATAATAAGATACGTAAATGACTATCAATACATTGGGTGATGTGAATAAAACGAAATCTAATGCTTCTATTACAGTTTTAACAAAAAAAATTTTGCATTTTTTTTATCAGAAGCATTGCTCTTTTATTCACATAACCCATTCCATTATGCAACACAATTTAAGCTTAGTGCTAAAAAAAAAATACGCCACTTTTTGAGCAACTGTATTAAAAAACCTCTTCTGTTTTTTGTCGGTTAAAAACCATCGTCAAAAAAAAGAGTAGTAGAGTTCTTTGTGATACATCCTTAGCACACAGTGACAATAAGCGATTAATCATTCGTAGTTTAAAAATCATGGTTTAATCTATGACTGACAGCTAAACTGCCGTGTGGTTATCAAAATTGAGTGACGAATACTTATTATAAATATTATTTTAATTTCATGTATACACTTGGCATCACAGCTCGGCATAACCACTAAGTTAGGTTTTCGTGTTTAATTTTATTGTTTTCAAATAATACAGAGAGTTGATTGTCAAATTTTCAAAAATCATGATTGTATGTCCTTGTTACTAGTGTATATTAATAACTTGTGCTAGTAGATAACACAAAAACATACATGACTATTATTATGGTTAGAAGTACTACAGAAATTCTTTTAGCTACTAGACTATCGAAATGTCATCATAATCGATGATTGCTACTTGCTATAACGACTCAATTATGTATTATTCTACAATGAATTAGTGAGATGAATAGAGGTTAACAAAGTGTAAAATCAACAACGTCAGTTAGATTAACCTTTGTAAAAGGGCAAATCTAAAGCGTTACCAATAAAATAAAATACATGGTGTTTCATCGTTTAATCATTTTGTCATTTAAAAAACAGTACCTATTGATAGTCTAGTGCTGGGGTCCCCACATTTCTGATTCTGTGTTTCAAATGGCGCGGAAACCGACATATCCATTAAAAAAACAGTGCCACGAATCGAATTGGGTCCACTTTTTGATGACCTAATCATTCTCGATAGACAGCTGGTGTCCTAACCACAGAACTATATTTGAGTAGAATGAGTGAGTGTGTGTACCTCGCGTGCCGAAAAAACGGGCTAAGCAAGGGCTGAGAACCTCTTTACTCGCCGCGAAACTCCTAACCGGAGGCGTTGTGGTGGTGTGCCAGTGCCTAGAATCGGTTTGCCGTGTGCTTATCGATGCTTTTAAATAATTTATTTTCGCGCGGCTTATGTTTCCCATCACTAAAATACATCTGTGTGTAAAATACAAATACGCAAAATGTTACACGCTCGGTTTCAATACAAATCGACGAACTCTTTCATTCTACTTAAATATAGTTCTGTGGTCCTAACAGTTCCCACATTAGAAACGGTAAATTTATTCATGCGGTATTGGTTCAAGAAAGTTCTGCAGCCCATATCATTCTTTCGCAAAGAACACGACACGATCTCACAGGACGTTAAAGATCTACATTCTACAGATAAAAAAAACGGTTCTCAGCCGTCAAAAAGTTTGCCGTTTTGATGCAAAATAATAGTAATTAATAATAGTTAACACTTATAAGAAGGTGGCACTACCACTAGAACACCAGGTGGGTAACCACAAGGTGTTTGAACACAATGTTAGATTGACATTTGGGCAACTAAAAACAGTGTAATATTATTTAAATATTGCTTTAGAAGCTGGTCCAGTGCTGAGTAATACTGAAAAACTGGTGTGCTATGATCTGTTGCACTCATGCCGTAAACAAGAGCCGGTAACAAGATATAATAAGCGTGTTATCGGTCACGGGTCGGCTGGTGACACCGACCGGACTCGCTTTCACACAGAAATGGAAAGTGACCTGTTGCCTCATTCATATTTTAAAGGGCCTGCTTGAATTGAAAGCTTTATCAAAGCACGTGAAGTTGGACTATTGTAGAGCCGGATGCAGGTTCCAATAAATCACTTGTGTCTTTTGAACTGCTGCCTTTTCTCAAAAGCCACTCCAATCAATTTTATGCTTTTCCAAGCCTAGCCTCTTCATCATGACAGTCTTCTAATGTTCCCACTGCTTGGACACTGGCCTACTCTTAGGCGAGAGTGATTGGGTCTTAATCCATCACGCGGACCCAATGCGGATTGGTGGATGGCACATGTCTTTCGAATTTTTAGTTCTTGTACATGCCGGTTTCGTCACGATGTTTTCCTTAACCGTATGAGAGCATTACGCACATAAATTTTTCGAACACAAAAATCTATTGCTGCACGACCGGTCGACCCACGACCTTAGGATCGGAAGGCGGGGTTACTGCCACTAGACCACCAGAGCCTCTTACTGACATTGTGGCCTTCAAAATTAACTCTCAAATTAGTGGTGTAATTGATAACCGAGAAACATATCGTGAGATAACCGGCATGTCCAAGTGCTAAACATCAAAATACAGTGCGAATTGACCGCTGGACAATATGTGTAAAAATTATGATTGTCTTAAGAATGTTTCGTGTGTAATAACTTTTACCGCATAAGATTACATTGACCAACTGGTTTATAACCTGTTACTGTTGGTTTGTATGCACCAAGGAGTCGCACTTGCACGAATTATATCAAGTTATCACGTCATATAATTATGGTGACAAAATGTCGCCATTGAACTCTGGTCTTCTAAGAGTTCTCTCCCAAGAGATTCTTCTTCTTCTCTCTCTTTTGCTGTCCTTTTCAGTCTTCAAAACTTATCGGATATGTCCGTCTTGGTGGGTACCACCGTAGTGCCAATCATTCTGCCTCCAAATAGTATGCAAACACTACTGTGTTTAGATTTGAAGGGCAAATGAAATTACTACTAACAACGATACACTCTTGAAACTGTCTACGTCTACTAAATCTGTACCATCTATTGGAGACGTTAGGTAAGTTTGTATGAGTCAGAGGCCAACTTTGATGTCAGAGGTTTAGGCCGCCTGAAGGCCTCTGTCATGGCCTAACAACTTTGATTAACGTACCCATCAAAGCACGGGAGCGTTCAGTTGAAATTGCTACTGGCGGTCACCCATAATATGGTGACTACCCGGAACAGTGCAACAGTGTAACTTCGTTGATCTGTTAAGAACAACTTAGCCAGCTACGTCACGAGCGTCCATTGAAGACGATGTGTGTCTAGTGGCAGTTGGTGACTTTTGTTGCCCACACTTGATGTGTGTGTGTGAAGCGCAGATGCTTGGGTTCTAAATGAAGGTAGCTATTATTATCTACGTAGATACGTTGTAAATGGGCAGCGTTGACAGCAATAAAATCGAAATGAAGGTTAACAAAGTTTTTTTTAATAAAAAAATACATATAGTGGTCATATAAATAGATATTTTTAATTTCATTATTTTGCAATTTAAACGGCGTAAGCATTGGCATTGAGTGAATAAAAGCAAAAAGAGTATCTTTGTGGTTTTGTACCTCGTCTTACAAATTGTAGAAAACGAGAGTTATTACACAAATGAGGGTGTAAATTATGGTGGTGTAACGGCGATTGAGGCAATTATAGTAAGCATTTCCTTCTGTAGAGCTGAGAAAGTCGTTATGAATGTTATGCATGTCTGTTGTATTTAAATATATCGAGCACATAACTCCGAGACGCACCATATTAAATAGCAAGGTTTTGTCGACTATATAATAGTTTTTTCATACTATTTTGATAGCAAACAAGCATACCTGATGGCTTAGTAGTTAGTACCTACTATTATATATACGGTCCTTGCTTTATCATCTTGAGACTTGTATATCAAATTGAGATGATCTAATGAAAATAAAAAAAATATTGCCAGATATAATTGAACGACGCATATTAAAATCGAAGATTGTCTTTGAAGAATTCAAAGAGCATGTAAATCTATTATTTCAAAACACGATAGCACTATTTGTTTTTATGTGAAGTGATAAAAACGAGAAGTTGGCCAAGCGTTTTGTTAATAAAACAGTTTGTTGTAGAACCCTTAAATTTGGTTTTATGTACCGAATTACTTTCTAATGTCATAATAATCATAATAAAGTAAATTGACCAAAACGAGCCTCACTAATGTCTGCTGTCTTTCACCATCACCATTCACCATCAATAACAATGTTCTAACGTGTCGTTACGATGTGCGTGTGATCGCTGCGATTGTACGCTGGATTTGAACGCGATCATTCGTTTGTTCATACTCGTTAGTATAGTACACGCTAACTTAGAACTTGGTAAACTTTGGAATTTTTACAAGAGAATCTGCCACGTTAACGCGCAACGCAACACATACAGCGGGCGGGCGCGGGTCCGGTCAGATCCGCCGCGGGAGTTTTTTGTACGACAAGGACATCACGCTGAACGCGGGAGCGGCTGCCGCGCTTCACCCGACCAGCGCCCGCGTTCAGGGTGTTGTCATCCTTGAAGTCAGTACAAATACAACAAAAAACACCCGCGCCCGCGTTCTGTGTGTGTTGCGCATAAGTCACTTTACTTGATAATTCTTTAATGAATGCACACTAAGGATCACCAAATGACGTATTCTGACACTGACGAATGTCAACTTTAAATGTATTATAGTTAGCTCTTTTTTCATATATCGAGCATTTTGTCAGCGTTGATTCAAGACTCATGAGTGCAAAGTCTTCAATAAATGAAAATAAAATATTGACCTTTGATTCCACACCAATAAAGAAATATCTACTTTAAATCAAAAGTCAATATTTTATTTTATCATAGCTAAAGAGCTAAAAATAACGTAAAAAGCTAAAAATAACGTGAGCTATTTTTAGCTTTTAAAATAAGCGAAGCGCTTTGTATTTAGTAAATTATATGCGTGTGTGAATAACGCTGTGCATTGTATGCCAAAATATATTTTAATAGTTTTATCATTTCGTAGGTCAACACCACCATTTAAAGGCAAAATACTCAAAATGATTACTAAAATAAGACCACTTTTAACTGAACTGGTAAATTGGGATATTCCAGCTCACCCCCACATTTCGCTTCCACTGGGGACCAGCGGGAATGTTTTCGAAGGGGCAAGCGATCGTGCCAAAAGTTCTATTAGCATTAAAATATAAGGACTTCTGGGTACCAATTCATAGTCAGGTGAACCCGCCACGTCATTTATTTACTAACCTAAAACCATCGACAAAATATATTATGTCAAAGCGCTGTTGGTTACTATGTGACTCCCGAATCACCTGTGACTTCTCATAGCGATTAGTAATGGATCTCAAGGATTCCTCAACGCTGGCAAGTTCTGACTGAAGTAGCTGTATGTCAGATTCATACTCTATTACTTTCTAGCTGTAAGGTACACAATTGCAGTTTATCAAACATTTTAATTTTCATTTTTACTTCTAACTTACTTACTCTCTTCATTAGGACAAAAATATCCGTTTTCTATGAGAATCTCTACAAAATCCATTTTACCGATGCCGACAAGCAAGCGACATTCTATGCGCGGTGATTTATAATGTAAATGAAAACGGTTTTCGACATTATTAAGTAGGGAAAATGATAATAAGATACATTAGGTCAAGTCCACACTTTCTACAGCCACACACATATTTAACGGTATCCATCTGTGTTTTCCGTCCACGCTTCGTTGGTTGCAGATAATGGCTCTTTTCACTTTTCTATCAATAAAATTATGATAATGTATTAGACAAGTTTGAGAATTCCAAAGTTTTAAGTGCAATAACAACGTAATTGACAACTGAGAGTTCGTTTTAGTGCACTAGTGGCTTAGTGGTATCTTAAAGTTGTGGGTTCAAAACCGGTCGTACACTGGTATCCACTAAAAAAATATGTGTGTGCGCAATGTCAGTGGGTGAAGGAAAATATCATAATACAACCGGCATATTCAAGAACTAAAATTAAAAATGGATTTTGCTTGTCTCTTCAATATTGTTTCATAATAAAAAATTACATAAATTTTGAGTTGTCATAAATACCGTGGGAATTTAACTTACCGATTTCGTTACCCACACAGTTCTTTGTGGTGTTGAAGATGATTTATTATAGTGTCTGTGGAAATGATGATCATTACGCCTACACTGTGTGATAGATAATACACAGTAGTTATTTGTTTTTTATAGTATTCAACCTCAATATAGGAATACTAAAGTAGGAAATATTAAGGAATAAAAAGCAGTTTATGCTCTTAACTGTCGTTCTTATTTGCACTATGTAAATAAGTGCAGCAGACACTTAAACATACATAATTATAACTTATCACCGCAAGTGCACCGTTAAACGTAGGCATAGTAACCTAAATATTCGTAATCAATATATTTATTATTATTTAATTCTTTATTGCACAATAAACAAAAATTGTACAAAGGGAGGACTTAATGCTATGCAGCATTTTCTACCAGTCATCCATATCTGGTGAAAAAGTAGAGGTTGGAGTGCTTAAAACTAAGTTACATAAAAACTAACATGGAAAACTAAAAATACTCAAATACCTATAAAAAATAACTTAGAATTATATAACAATAACAAATTAACTAACTTATCAATCTAAATATGACTCTAAAATGAACCTACGTAAACCTATAAAACTACTTTATATTCAATATATTACATATAATTATAATACATACTATACCTACATACATAGAAAATAATATAAACATATATTTTATATATATATTATATATCTAAAATACTATAATATATAATTGTAGTTGGGAAGAGAGGCAAATAAAAGTTAGTTTGAAAGGTTAAAATAGTAATCATGAACAAGATGTTTAAAGGTGAGTTTAGTTGAAGACTGTTTGATATTCAAAATATAGGGTGCTACCAAAAACGGGGGGAACCATGCATAACCCCAAAAAATACGTAAAACTCGCTAAAAATCCTATAAACCCCCACTACAGTTTTTATTTATCGCCATTTGCCATCCAGTTACATCAAAAGGTTATATAAAAATAAATTATATTTAAGAAATAACCTTTAGACAAAAGACATTTAGACAATGACATACTACAAATGATCGTTCGATGTGTTTGTTGTTTTTGTTTTGTAATAAAAGGCAATATATTGCAATATAATATTAATCATACCAATCCTAGTTATAAATGCAAAAGTCTGTGTGTATGTTTGTTACCACATCTCCGTGGCGATTTCACTGATTGTGATGAAATTCGGATTGTAGATGGCTAAGTGGAATACTAAGCTAATTTTTATACCGGAAAAATGTACTGTTCCCGTGGGATAGCATAAAAACTGAAAAACCGCGGCTGAAGCTCGACATCGAAACTGGTCGCTATTCAGCATTGTACAGTAATATCTGTTCTGTGATTGTGCTAAAGTAGCATTATAGTAGGTATAGTTCGCACAGCGGATCTAGGCTTCCGTGAAGTTAGCCGTTTCGATGCGCAATGGAGCTTTTTCTAACTAAATTGTCTTTGCGCATCACAAACGACTAACTTCACGGAAGCCTAGATCCGCCGAGAGAACTATACTATAGCGCTTCAAAACTGTCTGTTTTTTGTCTGTCGTGTTTTGACGATAATGTCACATGTGATCATTTATCTATGCACGATAATCGTCCTCCTGGTTACCTTTATATGTGTAGATAGACTTTTAATACTAGTAGCAAGGTAGTAGAGAAGCGCTCGTGACGTAGCTGGCCAAGTTATTCTTGACAGATCAACAAATTTAAGCACTGTTCCGTGGAGTCATTATTTGGATAGGTGACCGTCAGTGGCAATTTCGACTGAGTGCTCCCGTGCTTCGGAGGGCACGTTAAGCAGTCGGTCCTGGCTTTTTCAAAGTTTTTAGGCCATGACAGAGGCCTTGGGGCAGCCTAGGAACTCTGTCACCAGAATTAGCCACTGACTCATACGAACTTACTTACTTACTTTTAACTAGTAGCTACCTATTTCTACCGCAAAGCAGTAATGCTCGCATTGCTGTGTTGCGGTGTGAAGAGTATGGTTTCCGGTGAAATTACTGACACATGAGGATTAAATCTACGCCTCAAGGTGGCAACCCGCGAGTGATACCTCTGGTATTGCAAGCGTCCATAGGCTGCGGTAACCGCTTACCATCTTGTGGGCAGTACGCTTGGTTGTTACTTAAGTTTTCTGTTTCAACACATTGAGCATGTTTACTTGTCAGTTTACTTGTTACATTCCAAAAAGGCACGCTCAAGTAACGCAGCCTTTCTCCTGGAAACTGAGCGCTCCCGTGCTTCGAAGGGCACGTTAAGCAGTCGGTCCCGGCTTTTTCAAAGTTGTTAGGCCATGACAGAGGCCTTCGGGCGGCCTAGAAACTCTGTCACCAGAGTTGGCCACTGACTCATACGAACGAACGAACTAATAAAGTAGCAACTTAGTGTACGGCCCACCTGATTACTTAATGAACTTAGTGTACGGCCTTAGGTGGTAGATTTGAACAAAACAAGTGCAAGCTATGTTACTGGCTCTTTACCGCACTGCCTTTCGCTAGAAACTTGTGGTCATAAACAAAATACAGGCGTGGGCAGTGGTTACCTTGTGCTACCTAAATCTGTGGTTAAAGTGCCCAAATATTTTATTTTAGTTTCTTAGGAAAACAAACAGTACTTAAAAGCTAATAACTATTCTAAAGATATAACTAAGGACTATTTACATGTTTCCGCATATTGTGTCTAAAGCTAAACTTGCTTGATAAAAGTGATGAATAATAAAATTTAAAAAACGAACAAAAACGGTAACTTAAATACAGAAAAAAATAAAAATAATAATAATGAAAAATTTACAAACCTACCTATATATACTGTATATGTTACTTCTAACTCATTTTTTATTTTATTTTTTATACAACTAAAGTGGCAACCAAGCGTACGGCCCACAAGATGGTAAGCGGTTACCGCAGCCTATGGACGCTTGCAATACCAGAGGTATCACTCGCGGGTTGCCACCTTGAGGCTAAGATCGAAAGCCTCATGTGCCAGTAATTTCACCGGAAACTACACCCTTCACACCGGAACACAGCAATGCGAGCATTACTGCTTAGCGGCAGAAATAGGTGATGTGGTAGTACTTCCCCGGACGAGCTCTATCACAGAGAACTCTACTACTCTTAAAACTCATAAAGTTAGCTGATCAAGTAAATCTTTTTTTATATTCTTTATTTTAATTATTATTATTATTTTTTTTAACCTGTTTCGTCCCACTGCTGGGCAAAGGTCTCCCCCAAATCTCTCCAATCATCTCTCTCCTTCGCAATGTCCCACCATCCTCTTTTGAAGGAGTCGAGATCGTCCCGCCAACGTCTTCTTCTTCTTCAACTAATATTTCACACGACTATCATCACCTTCATAATCATAATCATCATCTAATAGTCACGCTAAGCGGTCGCAGGAAGTCATTGGATCAAAAAGGTGCATTGTGAAGGTGGATCGGTCGTCATCGTCTATGCTATGAACTAGCAAAATGATTTCAAAATAATATAAAGTTCAAAAAACTGTTTTAAAAACATTCGCAATCACGAAGGTTACGCAAAAGCTATAAATGTTGATTTAAACAATCTAATGATGCTTTATGTTGATTGTTGTTTCTAGGTGCGGCCGTAACCTACATAATGCGATAATTTCATACTTATGTTCATTTACACCGTGACTTATTGTCACGCTTGGTTCCTTTCTTATATCACCTGGATTTCCAAAGGGGCTTCTTTCACCATAGAAGTACCTAAGTGTCAAGTGAACTGGTTGCCAGGAAGCCCATACAATAACTGACGCCAAACAATGTGTTACAACCAGGGAAGGTTATATTGACTAACCGACATAATAATTGAAACTTAGGGGATCACGGTCAATCTGGTTTTATCCTAGACATCTTGCAACTTGTTAAATTACTATGTTACTTCTAGAAAACACTTAATTAAAAGGAAAATTAATAAGAAATTTGCTAAAAATAAAAACTTAATGTAAATGGTCAGAATGGTCAAAAAACCTTGCAGCTTATTGCGCTAAGCACTAACGTTACTGAAACGTTTTGGTTGATTTTTAGTTTACACTGCACAGACAGACTGTGACAAAATGTTTTGGGTTTTTACCAGCAAAAAGTAGAGGATATTATATGCCTTGTGAGACCATGTGGTTTTCGCATTGACATCTGTGTGGTCCCTTCTTTTGTTAAACATCGGCTAAAATGGTTAAAACAGTCAGAAGCCTTGGAGTAGCCCAATAAACTGTTAACCAAACGTACTTTTACTAATAAATTTTTGCTCAATTTGAACTCACCGCCTCAGGTCACGAACTGGCAAACAAAATTGTCTTTCGATGGACTAATATCGATAGATGGTGGTGGCTCAAGTTTTTTTTTTTTTTTTTTAGAATTAGAATTGGTATACATGGTATACTTTGGGGAAGACGTATGCCCAGAGGTAGACATTAACTGGCTATTAACTCCGTCATCAGAGCTAGCCAGGTAGTAGTTAGTAAGTAAGTAAGATCATAAGAGTATTTTTTTTATGTCAGCAAGTGACAGGACAATCAAGGCGCCAACCTGATGTTAAGCACCACGCTTGACTATTACAGATGCAGTGCCACCCAAAGCTTAAAGTTTTTAAGTGTTTGCACTGCACTGCGATTATCACCCCTAGAAATTGTTGTTAAATCTCTTTCGCCCAGTAATTTCACTTGCTACAGCTCCCTTCAAACCTAAACACAGTAATGCTTGCACTCTACTGCTTGGAGGTAGAATATCTGACACTGCGGTGGTACCCACCAAGACGGACTCTTGCTGATAAGTCCTACTACCAGGTGACTCTTATGTTCATAAGATGACTTCTATGATCTTACTTACTTATTGGCTGATGAAGCTGATGACCTTAGAACCGCAAGGCTATACCTCTGCAACCGATGCTTCAGGATACCCGGTGAAATCTAGGCCAGCAAGTGAATTCCTGCCTTTTAAGTCTACGATATTAGCGGACACGCGTTAGGTAATAGGTAAGACCCACTTCGTAATGAATAAGGCATGACGCATTTGACTCTGATGCCCGAATACTCAAACGCTATTAAAAGCTATCGTTAGTTTTCAAATCGTATAAAAAAACGTAAAAAACGTAAAAAAATAAGTGAGTTCGTATGAGTCAGTTACAGTTACTGGTGACAGAGTTTTTAGGCCACCCGAAGGCCTCTGTCATGGCCTAACAACTTTGAATAAGCCGAGATCGACTGATTTAACATGCCCCATGAAGCACGTTAAGCCAGAGCTTTGCTTAGTTAAGCTTAGTAGCGTTTCAGTCTTGTGGTTTCAGTATTCAGACGTCAGTTTGCAAAATTGATAAATAGCTCTGCAGCAAGGCTTTTTCATTGTTTTTTTATGACAATTTCCAAAAAAGCACGTCGGGAAGTGCAAGAACATTGAACTTCCAAAAGAGAATGGGACCTTATTGCCTTGAGGTGAGCCTCGAGTGATTCAATTAAGTTTATTACATATTGAGTGCTGACTTATCCTGTACTTACCTAATTTACACGAATTATCAGCTAAATAGAAATGTGTGGTAATAAAATATTGGCGTAGAGTTAAGGTATACCTGTGTCAGTCGTATGTAATGATGATGTGCTGCTTGTAAGGAGACCTGAACCATGGTTCCTCTACTTGTAACCCACTGATGGGTCAATTTTTTACCCCGTAGTCGCCTTGCATTAGATCGGAACCACGGGTAAGCAAGCCGCTGTCAAATTACTGGCTCCTTCTTAGCAGAACTTTAAATTAAACCAGTAATTTCAGTTGAAATGCTCCTGTTTTTTTTTTGTTTTTTATTTAACTTAACAAAAACATTATATATAATTATAAACATTTAAAAAACCCATAGGGGTTTGTCCTAAATGCTTAGAGTCTTTTTAATAGTTAGGAAGGTAGTAAGTATTCAACTCACATTCCAATGTAAACAAGGCTATCTAATAAATACGTAGGTACATTATGATGCTAGAAATTTCATAAAACAATTTTCAGTAATGCTCGCATTGCTGTGTTTCGGTGTAAAGGGTATGGTTTCCGGTGAAATTACTGGCACATGAGGCTTTCGATCTTAGCCTCAAGCTGGCAACCCGCAAGTGATACCTCTAGTGTTGCAAGCGTCCATATGCTGTGGTAACCGCTTACCATCTTGTGGGCCGTACGTTTGGTTGCCACTCTAGTAAAAAAAAAAAAAAGTAACACACACTGCACTCAGTCAGTGACACATTACAATATTACAATCCGATAATGTCAAGATTTATTGAACCTTGTATGTATTTGCTAATTATTGGTCTCATTCGAAAACTCAAAGTCAGACAACAGGCTATAGGAGTTTTAATACGTAATACGATCCGAAATGAGGAAATCCGTAGAAGAACCAAGGTTATCAATAAAGCTCTGCCAAAGCAGGCCATTTAGCTCGCAGAACTTCGAACCGCAGAACCTAGAACCTCTGTTTCAAAAAGCTTATTATTAAATAACTGATTAAATAGATGACAACAAAAAAAAACTCTAATCGGCATCGATAAAAATAGCAAGGGTCATACTTAAAAAGCAAAAGGAACCAGCCGTTGGCACTGGCGTATATTCTATATATTCTATATATATAAAGATGCACGTCGCTCTGGTCGCCCGATTACGGATAAAATGGATGCCATTTTTGAAAAAGTGGAGCAAGATCGGCATATTAGTAGTTACGACGTAGCTGAAGAATTGGGAATTGACCACAAAACAGTTTTGGCACATTTGAAAAAAACTGGGTACACAAAAAAGCTCGATATTTGGGTACCTCAAGAGCTCACTGAAAGAAACCTAATGAACCGTGTACTCATTTGTGATTCTTTATTACGACGTAATGGTGATGAAAAGTGAATCACGTACGACAAGAACGTGCGAAAAAGGTCGTGGTCAAAGGCCGGTCAGGCTTCACAGACTGTGGCGAAACCTGGTTTAAGAAGGGTATTATTCATTATGAGCTGTTACCACCAGGCAGGGCCATCGATTCTGAACTCTACTGCGAATAACTGATGAGATTAAAGCAAGAAATTAAGAGAAAGCGACCGGAATTAATCAACAGAAGGGGTGTGGTTTTTCATCATGATAACGCTAGACCTCCCACATCTTTAGCCAATCAGCAAAAATTAAGAGAGATTGGATGGGAGGTGTTAATGCATCCGCCGTATAGTCCTGACCTTGCACCTTCAGATTTCCACCTGTTTCGGTCTCTTCAGATTTCTTTAGGCAGTGTCAGGTTAACATCACGAGAGGACTGCCAAAACCACTTGTCGCGGTATTTTGATCAGAAGCCCCAAAATTTCTATAGCAATGGGATCATGTCCCTACCTACAAGATGGCAAAAAGTTATCGAAAATGGTACCTACATACTTTAGTTAAATGTAATAAACTATATATTAAAAAATGTTTTGAATTTTCTTAAAAAATGCGAAGAAACTTTTTCCCCAACCTATTATATTACCTAATAGATTGTAAGACGACGAAGTGATCTTTGCGATTTGATTGAATAAACTTTTGTGACTTTGCCTTTGAATTTGACCTAAGCTTATATATGCCTTCTACTTGTTGATCGTTAAACTAAAAGTTCCGTTTTATTTCCAGAGAGCGTCTCACCGATATGCGTGCTGGAGTCAGACTTCGGGTTCAAAATCAACTGCGCGTTCAAAAAGTCTGGACTCTTCAGGGTACGGAACCTTGGCGGATTGAAAGCTCATGCTAGTATCGGTAAGCTACAATATTACATATACATATAAGGTCATTCATTATTTATTTTCATTTTATGACAAACTTAAGGGGTAGGTTCCACACATAAAAAAAATACTTCTACTTTTTTTTTTAAACGTTTTTTTTGTATTTAAAATTAAAATTTAAAAATTACGTAATTCTGCTTAATAATTAGTTATCCTTGTTAGAAATCGAAAAGGCAGCGCTCCGCACGTGTCAGTAACCTGCGCGTCAATGAACCGCGGGTCAATAACCCGCGCGTCCTTGACCTGCGCGTGCCCTTGACCCGCTACGGGGCGCGCACACTCGAATATTTCATTTTTACGTCGCTTACACTAGATTCCCAGCAATGATAAATAATAATTGAGCGGAAAAACGTAATCGATTTTTTTTGTTTACTTGGGATTTTTAAGACAAAATATACATCAAAAAAATAATAATTATAGATACATATATTATTTTTTTAATATGTGGAACCTATCCCTTAAGTTTGTCAGGATGATAATGAATGACCCTGTATATAATATAGATCGTTGAATCGTCATGCTGTTTTCTAATGTACCCAATGTTAGAACAATGAGCTACTCTGAAGCGAGAGTTATTGAGTCTTAATCCACCACGCGGACCTGATGCAGATTGGTGGATGGCACATGTCTTGTCCTTCGAATTTTCAGTTCATGGACATGCCGGTTTCCTCAAGGTTTTTCTACAACCGTATTAGTGCGTCAATGTGCGCAATTCCAGTGCTACGTACCCACGAACCCACGACTTAGGATCGGAAGGCAGGGTCGCTACCACTATACCACCAGTGCTCGATCGATACTATTACGGTATAGTTTATCAGAGGGTCTACTCTTGTAAACGACAAACGACAATCGTGGCTAATATCGTGGTTGAACTAACATCGGTGGTAACTAAGTTAAGAGCATAAACCAACATAAACTGAACAACAAAACCTGTCACGATTATTTTGCTTTTGTCCACAACTCTACTCGGCATCCATAACAATAGCAAGGATTATGCCAAAAAAGCGATAGAAACCCAGTCGGTGTTGTTGCCAGTTCTTTTACGGCATGGGCGCGTTGGAGCTGGCGTAAATTTTCCTAGCTTTTAAGACGTTTCAAAGTGATCCTTGTGATTTTATTGAAACAAACCATTTTTGACTTTGACTTTGACTACAAGAGATCTCCCCTCTGATCCAAGCAAGTAAATTTATCTACTTTACGGATTTAAATGGAACATAGAGTGACCGGCGTATCTACAGTACCGCCTATTTTGTAATAGAATTATCCAGTAGCTATGTTTTATTCAAAAGTGAAGAAAGACATCATTATGTACACAAAATTAAAAAGAAACTTAGTTATTTTGTAAAACGTTACAATAAAATTGTTTTAATTAGACATTTTTGGTTAAATTAAAATTATAACGACACGTTTTGCATAATATTGAAAGCTTTCAAATAACCTTAGAAACTTCCCTAACGACTCGGCAGATCAAATTTATGACACAACTTGTTAAAAAATATCATGCTCTAGTAAGGTCGTATGAACTAATGCCCAACCCTCATGACGGCATCAGGTCGTATGACTAAGGTTTTAGCTTGAACTGACAATTTAACGTGCCTTCCCAAGCACAGAAGCACTCATTTGTGAGTGCCATCGGTCACACTCACAGCTGTCACTTATTCAAATTCAATTCGTGACGTAGCTGGCTATGTTGTTCTTACCAGATCAACGAAGTTAAGCACTGTTCCGCGGGGTCATCATTTGGATGGGTGACCGCCAGTGGCAATTTCAACTGAGCACTCCCGTGCTTAGGAGGGCACGTTAAGCAGTCGGTCCCGGCTTTTTCAAAGTTTTTAGGCCATGACAGAGGCCTTCGAGCGGCATAGAAACTCTGTCACCAGAGTTGGCTACTGAGTCATACGAACGAACGAACTTATTCAAATAGTAATCGAGCTGAACGTTGAAGACCATGACCTAGCGTTAGCTATTTCGCTCTGTTTTCTGAAGAATTCCATCGTAAAGGTTCAAATTTAAGATAATGTCAGTCATAGAATCGCCATACCATTACATACATTTTAAGAGTAGTAGAGTTCTTTGTGATAGACCTCGTCCGGGAGAGGACTACCACCATACCTATTTCTGCCGTCAAGCAGTAATGATTGCATTGCTGTGTTCCGGTCCGAAGGGTATGGTTTCCGGTGAAATTACAGGCACATGAGACTATCGATCTACGTCTCAGGGTGGCAACCCGTGGCAAACCCGTACCTCTGGTATTGCAAGCGCCCATAGGCTATGGTAACCGCTTACTATCTTGTGGGCTGTACGCTTGGTTGCCACTTTAGTTGTATAAAAAAAAAATAAGTTGATCTGATATGATCAAAAAAAATTTGATGAAAGAAAAAAATTACTTATGTAACACAACATTTGTCCCGAGGCGGGAATCGAACTCGCAACCTCTGCGTCGCAGGCGGACCTGCGCCCGCTGCGCTGTTGCTCGTTCGTTCGTTCGTATGAGTCAGTGGCCAACTCTGGTGACAGAGTTTCTAGGCCGCCCGAAGGCCTCTGTTGTTGTAATCAACAGCTATAAAAATGAAATAAATACTATCTGCCTTGTCTACAATGATTGTAAAATATCTCGTATAACCAAATAATATAAAAAATAATAACGAAGCCCCCGATTTATGAAACAAAAACACGACATTTTTATCCGAAGGTTAGATTACTCCATTAACTAAAACGGCTGAGCAACATTTTTTTTTATAATACTTGTTGGTAACCAAGCGTACGGCCCACTTGATGGTCAGCGGTTACCGTAGCTTATGTACGCATGCAACACACGCACAGACAGACACAAACTTTCGCATTTATTATATTAGTGTGATGTGATGTTGTATTGGTTCTCGTGTCAACCATTTTCTATTTTAATTCCAGGATTTAGCCTTGGAGATGAGCTGGGCTTCGAGCAGTCCCTGACCAACTTGGATCCGAGCCGGAGAAGATCTGTCAACGTCAAGAACGGAGTGCCACCCAATCTACTTGACCCTTCGAGATCAAGCAACAAGCAAGAAGTAAGTAACAGCTGGTGGTATTACTCGCCCGGAAGGGTAAATGATATGATATTTTTTTGCACAAACACATGTCATGTCATATAAATCTAAAAATTTAATTAGTTCATCTATGTCCTACCAAGATACAAATCGGAGCGCTCGTGACGTAGCTGGCTAAGTTGTTCCTAACAGATCAACGAAGTTAACCACTGTTCCGCGTAGTCATCATTTGGATGGGTGACCGCCAGTGGCAATTTCAACTGAGCGCTCCCGTACTTCGGAGGGCACGTTAAGCAGTCGGTCCCGGCTTTTTTAAAGTTGTCAAGCCATGACAGAGGACTTCGGGCGACCTAGAAACTCTGTCACCAGAGTTGGCCACTGACTCATACGAGCTTACTTACAAATTGGGCAAATCCACTTACAAAGATTGCAGATGGCTGAACTGAACTGCTGATTTTCATTTGTTTTTGAGTGTTTACGTATTCCGTTGTTAAACAACTGCGGTTACGTTTCAGCTAAAGCCAACAATCGATTAAGTCGAGTGTATTGTTTAATATGTTTTTGGGTAAAAAAACTCGATAAGAAAATAGAGTTTAAACTGAATAAAACGTTAAACGTTATTTATTAATAAAATCAGCTCCTTGCTTCCGATCTTTTTCTGTAATCCACGATAGACGACAGAAGACGAAAACTGGTCGACACTCGACACATTTTTAAGAGTAGAGTAATTTCAGCTGTCTGCGTCTCGTCTATTACTGCCGCCAAGCAATAATGCAGGCATTGCCATACTTTGTATTATTAATGTTGTACATACTTCGTATAAGTAAGATAATAATGAAAGACTTAGCAAAAGTTAGGTATGTGGCCGGAAAGGTCATGTTTTGTATGAGAACAAAATCTAATGGGATATTAATCGTCGGAAGTTAATATATGGTAGTAAGTTTAAATAAATTGCTAGCTTTAGTTTCGATGACATTTATAAATTCAAGGATTGTTGAGAAACCACAGATATTATATGTTTATAGCCTAGCCCACCTATTAGTGAAAACTGTTTAGGTTAATCCTGTTCTATTAGCATTACCATTCTCACATGATTTAAGCTGTAAGTTTTTTAAATACTTATGTAAAAATAAAATAAATAAATAAAATATATTTTCTTAGCTAAGTATAGTACGCGATGCGGAAGGGAGTGGAAGTTCGCTGTTTCATTCACCCTGAAGATGACTCTCGAAATTTAATCGAAATATTCGTCAGTGAAATTTTTACGAACGGACAATTAAAATTCTCATAAAAAATAAATGACATACTAACAGATGTTCGTATAAAAATTTATAATTTTTGTCAAGTTTGGCCTTCAAGTGCTCTAAGCGCCCCAAGCGTTATTGTCTAGCTAGATTATATACAAAACTATCACGTCATCTAACCGAGGCCAGGATCGTACCTAACCTACCACCGAGGCAACCTGACCCACAGATCCTTGAATTTAAATTTATAGCACTACTGCATTTAGACTATGTATAAATTAAATCAAGACTATGACAGCATAACAGATGTTTTTCGCAACTTTTGCGGGTTTTCTCAATGCTCATCACGTAACTTAAAATATGACATGATTTAAAATGTGTATAATTTTACAATTTTACGATCAAAATGGTCATCTGCAGAGAATGTTTGCCATTCAACATCCCAAATGCGGTGGTTTTATTGGGCGTGTAACCTTAGCAGCATTTTTTCTATTGCGTTGTAAATTTTTTGTAATTTATGATCTTTTGGTCGGTGATTTTGGAGATGTCAAACCATAAAATACAAGGCCATTAGTTATAGACACGCATGATATTTAATAAAGTAAGGAGTCACGAAGAATCCCTACGCAAATGTCATTACTACATCAAAATTTTTACATTACCACTAGCAAAGATTGGGAACTCTAAGAAGCCACCATATCCTGAGAACTGACAAACTATGTTAGGTAACTGCAGGCTATGCTAGGATATAAGTAATGTGCTGCAGGTAATCGTTGATCAATGAAGACTGAGTGACAGTTTTATTGTTTCTAATTTCAGAAAAGAGGCAAGCAGAATCGTATTATGATGCATCCCATGGCACCACCGGTCAGCCGGCCCAACCCATCGGCTATGGAGAAGCTTTCCAGCCTCCACAGAAAGGTTTCCAGCACCATGCAGCCCATTATCGTTGGGCCAACCGTCGAAGGACCATCCACGATCTCTCGATCGTCAGCTGTAAACCAACCACGAGCGACACCTACCGCCACTCTAGCCAAACCGATGCGAATGGGAATTCCGGCATTCAAGCCCCTCCCACCCAAAGAAGACACCTTGAAAGTGGTCCCAATCACAGCAAAATACTCTCCACTACAAATCCCGCAGTCCAAAGGACCCGGACTGGCTTACCAAAGTGAGATATACCCACAATCGCACAACCAAATATCAAAAATGGTGTCACAGATGACCGCAGTTCAGTACGGTCAGCCCATCAGAATCACGCCTAATCCCATCATAGTAGAACCGCTTTACACTGTCAACCAGCCTTTTCAGCCTATTAACCAATTCATGCCCATGCCGACTCCACTCTCGCCCCCCCCAACTATAAACCCACAGTTCACTCCACAGTTTCAAGGTCTCTCCATCATACCAGCACCCGTCTTCAAGCAGATAAACACCCGACCCAATCCTGTTTTAGATCCTGTACCCCACCAAGTCCACGATCTAGCGACCTACGCGTACAATACCAAAAAAGTGGACGATTACAACTCCATAACTGGATACAACGAGGATACAGTTCTTAAGTTCAATAAGGAAGATATTAACTCGAAGATAGCAGAGATAGCAAAGGCAGGGAACATTTCTATGGAGGCAGTGGAAGCGGCGATCGCGTTAAGGCAACAGCAGCTGTTGAGCAAGTACGCAAACTTGCCGGTTCCCACGACAACGACCACCACGACGACTGCCAAGCCTGTTGTTGTTTTTGAACCGGAACCTGAACCAGAGATTATTTTACCGACGCAAAAGCCAAAGAGGTAATAAAAATAAATGCTATTATTATTGCGAGAGACTATGCCAGATATTTTAGTTTATCAGAGTTGGTCTCTGATTGAAAAGACACACAAACAAACTTATCTTTACCATGACTTACAGAGATTACACGTGCAAAAATGTAGACCTTAAAGGATTCCTTTTTGTTTTTTAAACAACTTTAGTGGCAACTAAGTGTACAGCCTACTTGATGGTAAGCGGTTACCGTAGCCTATGTATGTTTGCATCATCAAAATCATTCCTGGGCAGCTCGTCTATCTTACGCGTTGCCACATCTTGGAGACGTAAATCTACAGTCTCATGTGCCTGTAATTTCACCGGAAACCATTATTTATGAACCGTAACACAGCAATGCGTGCATTAGCGGAAATAGGTAACTATTTTCTGTTTTTTCGTAATCTCAAGATCACAAACCTATTTCTCTCAAACTTACCTCGCTTATCAACAGAGCCCCAACAACTGGCAAGGTAATGAACGCACCACGAGAATACTACCCAGTTGGTTATGAGAAGAACTTTGACGACCAGTTCCAGTCCAAAGTGGAACTGCCAGACACCAGCTTCCACTGCGGAGACCAGAAATACTTCCCTGGACTGTATGGAGACGAAACCTTGGGGTGCATGGTAAGTTGCTACTTCATCAGCTCGTTGCGTGTGAACAATGAAATTGCCTTCTATTAATAACTATTGAATTTTGTATCGTGTTAGTCCGGTTATCATGCATACATGATTAACCCTCACATAGGGCCTACAAGTGGCCTTAAGGCCTTAAGTGTATTAGTCAAATGGATGGCAATATCTATTACTAATAAATTTAAGAGAGTAGATTTGTATTATTGTTTGTTACAAATAAACTCAAAAACTACTGGCTGATTTCAAAAATTCTTTCACCATTAGAATGCTACATTACCCCTGAGTAACATAGGTTATATTTTTTACTAGCGACCCGCCCCTGCTTTGCACGGGTGCGGTTTCATTGCACGCGTGCAAAGCTAGGGCGGAGTCTTAAATATTTTGGATTTAATACTGGTCTCTTCACTATCTTTTATTTTGCCACGTAGCATTGTTCAAATATTATAATAGAAAAGAAATTGTTTGATCGGCTTTGGGCAATATTCTGTATTAGTTATTTTTGTTTTTAAAGTGTTAACTATCACACTAGGGGAATACTAAAGATTATAATATCCCAAAAATTATTTAGCCTCAAGCGAGCTCATTGGAGCCGAAGACATCCCAATGATTATTTCGTCCAAGCGAGATATGTCTCGATAGCTTAATTGGTAGAGCGCCCGCGTATCAATCGGTGGTTGCGGGTTCAAATAGCAAAATAGGCAAAATATTTTTTGGGATATTATAATCTTTAATATTCTGTATTATTTAATTTGTGTGTGTGTGTGTGTATGTGTGTGTGTGTGTGTGTGTCACATGATCCGAAACCCTCAGGACAAATGGTGTAAAAGGGTCCCTGATTGGTACCTCAGAGTTGGCAAGCGCAATAGAGGGCATCAACAAATGAGATGGGAAGACGACCTAAAACTCACAGCTGGACAACACTGGAGAAGGGTAGCTCAAGATAGAACTCAATGGAAAGCGTTAGAGGAGGCCTATGCCAAGAGGCACACTGAACTGAGGGACATTTTATAGTCGAACCTGAACCCATAACACTACCAACTTTGTGGTGGTTGAATAAATAGTTTTCTTTCTTTCTTTCTTTCTTTCTTTTACCAAAACCATGTAAACCCAAAGTTTAGAATAAAAGACTCATTTATTATTATTTATTTTATTTATTTTATTAATTTATTTATTGGAGTCATACTGTGTTACATGTCGGGTCACGAGATCCCTATCGATTATATTTGTAACCATTGGTATACAAATTATTTGAATTAGAATTAATAAACATTAAATTAGAATGATAAAATCAGAAAGCAAGAATACTATCGCAACATCAGATCATCAGAATACAGAGATACTCGCTCCAATTGCACCACCCAGTGCTCTACCTACATCATCAGTTTCATAGATCAGAATTAATGTTTAAATAAGTATCAATCAAAGAGTAGTAGAGTTCTTTGTGAGAGCTCGTCTGGGGAGGACTACCACCATACCTATATCTGCCGTCAAGCATAATGATGCAAACATTATGCTTGCTGCATTATGCTTATTTAGCTGTGTTCCGAACCGAAGGTTATGGTTTTCAATGAAATTACAGGCACATAAGACTTTCGATCTACGTCTCAGGGTGGCAACCCGTGGGTGATACCTCTGGTATTGCAAGCGCCCATAAGCTGCGGTAGCCGCTTACCATCTTGTAGGCCGTACGCTTGGTTGCCACTTTAGTAGTATAAAAACCTTAGTTCTAGACATGAAGTCTAATCATGATAATTTGTCATCATTCCAGGTATTTCACGTCTGCGCTCTAACTGATGACGGACTCGTCATGAAGTCCTTCCTCTGCCCAGAGTCTACTCTCTTCGACCAGACCATTCTCAAGTGCAACTGGTGGTTCTACGTAGACTGCAAGAATACCCGCAAGCTGTATGACACCAACATCCCCGTCTCTAAGAGTTATCAGCTGATGAAGGCGTTGACATTCTTTTCATCGTATAAGAAGGAAATGGAAGATGGTAAGTTTTTTAAGTATCAATATCACCACATTTTTTTTGAGTAAAGATTTGTATTTTTTGTATTATTGTTTGTTACGAGTAAACTCAAAAACTACTGGTCCGATTTCAAAAACTATTTAGAATGCTACATTATCCTTGAGTATCATAGGCTATATTTTATGTCCATAACAATAGCAAGGGCATGCCAAAAAAGCGATAGGAACCCAGCCGGTGTTGTTGCCAGTTCTTTTATGGCATGGGCGCGTTGGAACTGGCGTAAATTTTCCTAGCTTGTGAGACGTTTCAAAGTGATCCTTGTGATTTTACTGAAATAAACCATTTTTGATTTTGATTTTGACCCGTACGAAGCCGGGACAGGCTGCCAGTTCATAATAATTTAAACTAATATTTGTAATTACAGATCGTCCAACTAATCCGGAAGATGTCCACGGAGTCAAAGAAGCAATCACCATTCTAGAAAACCAAGACAGCTCAAAACAAGAGTCTAGCCCAAGCGCCATTCAAATAATTACTCCACAACCAATCATAGACGAGAGAAATAATCATAAAATAGAATACACTACCGACCTTTCCCCTGTTTATAGAGAAAATAGAAATATAAACAATACTAAAGCTAGAAATAATGTACCCAGAAACCAGAACAACAATTCTAAGAATCTTTCAACCTCTCAAGAAAGTTCTTCAGATTACAAACTCATCACTGTCAAAGCCGATATGAACTATAATAAAACCAACTCTAATGCTTTCTCTTCGGAGCAAAGAGATAAGGCGCACAGAAGACGATTGACCTTGAGATATAGCAATTCTACTACTAGTAAACCTACTAGCAAACCTACTAGTAAACCTGTTACTCTTACTACTACTAGTAAACCCATAGAAATAACCACACGTCCAGTAGTTGTATCGCCTCTTGCAGAACTAATAAAGCAAGATATACAACCCACAGAAATAATACAAACAACAGTGAAACAAGAAAAACTGATAGACCAATTAGAAAGCTCATACAGTATAGATCCGGCAAGTCTAAAGGAAATAGAACTACCAGAGCTTAAAAGGTTTTATAGATCGAGTGCCGAAAAAGTAGACAAAGAAATAACTGTTATCAATAACGAAAAGATTCAAATAGTAAGACCTACAACAATGGCTAGATTAGTAGGCCAATATGCTACTCCATTAGCAGTTATAGCTAAACTTGACGAAGCTGTACTAGGAAAGCAGAACAACGAAGAAAACTCACACAGAACGAATGTAGAAGACCAAGTTAAATCAAAAACGCAAAGCATCAGAAGGAAAAAAGAAGTAATAACGATTGTAACGCCACAAAGACATACAAAGCCAATAGAAAAAACGTAGTCAAAATTCACCTTTTAGTCAATAACTTTAGTGTCATAATTCCTGTAATTATTTATTATTTCAAGTACGTTTGTGTATTTGCTCAATGGTTAGTCTAGTGTTCAGTCAAGTGATATTACGGTGTATATTTAGTGTAGAATAAAATGATCTTCCTAATTTCTATAAAATTTTGTTGTCATTTTTACACCCTCTAACAATCAAGGACTAGGTAATTGGTAAATACGATTGATTATTTCCGTTCTCTACGAAACAGATAAGCATTCAGTTAACTTTACTGGCAGTAATTCTAAATTCGAACCCACACTAAATGTTGCGTTCTGTAATCAATCAGCTAACAACGACTAGGTCAATACCAAAGATTATAATAAGTACTGTAAAAATTATATAGAATGATATCTTAAAAATAATTAAAATAATATGATGGTCCACGAATCAAGTAATGCTAATACTAAATAATAAATAAAAGTGTAGCCATACTGTGGTTTCAATGTATTATTTCTTTGATTTAACAAAACAATGAATGCATTTCTCGCACATCAAAGGGCCGAATGCAATAAGGCCAGCCGCGGTCATCGCAGTGCATAAAGTCATGCAAATCATTCTTACGAATACAATTCACTGATTGAACATACAGATATTTTTAGTAAAACAATATAAGTAAGATAAACACAAAGATACCACAAAATATTCGATAATGTTGTTGATAAAAATTATTCAGTCAAGACTAAAGTTTAGTTAGCCAAATAGTTTTTTTTTAAATTAGGTAGGTATGTGCAAATCTGCTTACTTATCGGAGGACTTGCTTTCTTGAGAACTTGTTTCAAATGTGCGTAGATATAAAGTTGTTATAAACATATTTTAAACGAATGAGCTTCAAAACACATAAAATTAAAATTATTGCTTAAATATGAGCAAAATAATCTAAAGTTATTAATTCAAATAGGGAGAAACTGTAATCTAAATAAAAAGTACAAATAAGTGTAGTTTAGTGATGCAAACGGAATTTAGTAATGTAGAAATTGTGATTTAGTAATGTAGAAACTCAGAAATGATAAGGCAGAAACCTTTGTAGCAAAACAGAAATAGAATTTTAGTTGAAACTGAGATTTTGATAAAGCAGAAACGGATATTACCTATAGTAAATTAGAAACTAAAATTTAGTAAAGTAGAAACTACTATTCAGTTCAGTAAGGGAGACCACACTCAGGGCAGATGGGCACGGCAGGACAGGCGCACTTCCTCTCTAAAAGACTCTTAGTGCAAATTGGGAAGCAAATAACGAGAGTAGCCGCAGTGACCAGACTAAGCAACGAAATGCAAATCATACATCCACTTTTTTACTTTTCGATTTCTGAAACAATGAAAAATAATATTACATAATAACAGTTATTTCAAAAAACCTAACCTTAGCATATACCCAGATTTGGAAAGAAATTCGGTTGATAAAAACTAGTAAGTAATAAAAATTTCGGTAGTACCTTTGATGATTTCCCATTAGAAGAACGACGGGGGTTTTCAGATGGTTTAACCGCTTCGTCACTAGAATTGGCGAGCTCAGGCAAACTATCTTTTGTTTTAGAAGGTCTTTTTTCCTCGCTAGAGCTGGCGAGCTCATGGGAACTTATTTTAGTTTTAGTAGAATTTAAGCACGCTGAAAATAACCAGAATTTTGAACCAAAAAGTTTCGAATTGGTGTTATTAAAGAACGTACGTATTATAAACGATTTTAATTTTTTTACAAAATTTCCAAATAAGGTAATGTGTTTAGGGTTTCCGAAAACTTATCTTCCACTGAACTTTTATAAAAGAAACCAATTTTGCAATCTGTCATATTTATTTCATATCAAAAAGCGATAACACTATTTTTTACTTTTCATAAAGCATTTAAACAATTTCTCACAAACTAAAGGACCACACGAAATACAGCCAGCTGCCATAAATGCTGTAGCCAAACTCATACAAATCATTTTAAAAAGTTGTGACAAAAATATTGCTGACCACTACTAATCGGAAGACTTGCCTCCTTGAGAACATGCACAACTTGGCTTTAATAACGTTTTGGCACAGAATGGTACTGTTATCACTAACGCAGTTGCCGCTAGGAGAGATACAAGTGATATGCACACCATAGCACTGAAGCAATCTGGAACAACCAAAGAATAAATTAAATGAGCCAATCACGATTCCTTGTAAAATGTAGACTGACGATTAATATAAAAAGAATTTATTATAATATATTTTGGAATAAATCTTGATACAGCCATAGTTACTAGAACTGAATAAATATTACAAAAAGAATAGAATTCATGCAAAAATGAAACCAGTATCTACTAGAGTAAAGTAATTTAATTAGTTACAAAAGTACAATTCATTTCTTATTTTTATACTTTTTAGAGCAGCAAATAATTTTTTCAACAACAACAGGAGCCACAAAAATGAGAGCGAACAAGGTGAGCAGGGAACAGCAGTTTAGACAACAAACCATTTTTGTTTACAAAATCAGTGAATTTGAAAGTAATATCTATTATTAAGAATCTAAAGCATTTATGTACTGTGTTTCGACAAGTTCTATATCGATGTTGAAAGAAAAATGATTTGCTTACAAAGTCTTAAAATGTTTCATTCAATTCGCACAGTTTAAGCCAATGGGTAGCTTCGCAGTGCAGGTACACTTCGGTTTAAGCAGCCTATTCATACAGATGGAGACGGACATGAATAAGCCAGCAGTGAGTAGGATCCCGACAAAAGAACCACACACCATGGACTCTGAAACAAAAGATGAAGTACATTGGGAAATGGTGGATATATATCATAACTTTGCGGAATGTTTATTTACCTTTTGCTTTAAAATAGTCAAACACTTGTACCACGGTTAAAGTTTTAATGTTCCTGGTTGTTTTTTTTGCCATAAATTAGTGCCTATTGAGTGCAAACTCAATAGGTAGGTAGGTATATTTTTTACAACTCGTGCATTTTTTATAAAATTATCCTTTATTTAAAAAACGGGGTATCATTTCCAAATCTGGGTATAGGCTTGATATTGGTTTTTCTTGCTAATAAAAAGTATCCAACGCTAATAGTAATAGTAAATAATATCATAATTTTATGATGGTATTGATGAGTTCATAGTCCTGGTTCACTACAAGCTTCATCATCATTTGATTGTTACAGTCAAGCAGACAGGAGATGGTATTTAGAGACACCCAATGATGGATCTCTCAGGCCATAAGTTGGCATGAATAAAGTCACCTATTTGAATTGTGATCAACTCACAAATTAAAATTAGAATCAAAGTATCAAAATACGCCAGGATTTAAGCATGCATCCATCACATTTTCATGATCTTATGCAAACCGAGCTAAGTCATTAACACACATCAGCATTATAGAATGGGTTTGAAAAATTATAGTAATCTCCCACAATATCAGATTTTTGTATACTTTTCAGAGGCTTTTTTAGGCGTTATGGCTGGTGTGTTTGGTCGAGGATAGACAAGGTTTTGTTACTTACATGTAGCGTCAAACCCACTGGCCCCAGCTACTTGCTATGAAGTTTAAATTTCATCAGTTTAAACGCCGAAAGATAATCCTGATAGCAAGATTATCCTAGCGACATTCCACAGTAGTTTTACACTCATATTGGTTAACAAAAATATTTTATCACAGAATTTTTCTCGGATTTAGCAAATGACACTATCAAAATGACAGATTTTTCGAAATAGGAATTTCTTTTTATTTTGACGTTGTGTCAAACGTGGAAAACGGAAGAGTTTGTGTAAGTGTCTTTGGATTTCAGTTGTAGGAGATGTAAAACAGCTGCGATAGATAACGAAACGGGAGAAATAAACATTAAAAAAACAGCAAGCAGAGACACAATTTAAAACGTTTTTAGTAAAAAGTTATGTTTAAAGACCTAGCACTCTAAAACTAGCTCCAATTCTTTCCTCTGTTGACTTGTTCTCCTATAATTTTGTGTCTAATTTCTTTAAATCTAAGCCAAGATTGTAACCGACTATTAGAGCTCTGGACATCGCCTTCCGATCCTAAGGTCGTGTCGGCTTGTTCTTGTTTTAAAGTGTATCGGCAAGTGTCCAACACACTTTAGAACAAGAACGATGAGTCACTGTCGGCAAGTGTCCGACCGCCGGCGATGAGTGAGCGATTCTGGATATTATAAGGCAGATTCGTTCGGTTTATGGCAGAAATACAATGAACTAAAAAATGGACACATAATCCCAATAGTTTTACCGAGTAGTCTTAACAGTTTGATATTTCCAGATAATCATCATCATTAAGCCAGTCCAAGAGCTATTCTCGCGAGTATTTTCTTTAACAGCTTTTGTCGCTCAGCTACAAACTCAATACAATTATCTTGTCCCTATTAAAAAAAAGAAAATACAATTGTAATTTTTATTAACGGCTTTTCGATACCAAAAATGTTTATTGTTTACTACAATAAAACAATCAAATAATAAACAAAAACAAGATTTATTGCAACATAACACCTGAGCTAAGATCGTGTTGGACAACATGGGCTCCTGCAGACTGGAGGTTCTGATTTTTTGGAACATTTGTTAAAGGGCCAGTATGTGTCGAGCAGGATCGGGCCACACGAGATACAACCTGCTGCCAACATCGCCGTCATACAAGTCATACAGATCAACATTGTTATTTCTTGAGGCACTTGACGAATTTGTGCATTTCAAATTGCCGGTAGCAGACGGGTACGCACGCAAGGATCGTGGCTGAGGTGATCAGGGCGTACAGAGAGAGGCAAATCATGTTTTGAGGGTTCCGGCGAAGGGTGCCACTTTAGGTGTCAGGGATGTAGCAGCGATGCTGCGAACGGCGTGTATCTGAAATTAATATAGTAAAGTTAAATTATGCCGAGCCTTCGCCATGCTAGAATAAGCAGAGAGAGAGAGTAGTAGAGTTCTGTGATAGAGCTCGTCCGGGGAAGGACTACCACTATACCTATTTCTGCCGCCAAGCAGTAATGCTCGCATTGCTGTGTTCCAGTGGGAAGGGTATGGTTTCCGGTGAAATTACTGGCACATAAGGCTTTCGATCTCAGCCTCAAAGTGGCCACCCGCGAGTGATACTTCTGGTATTGCAAAGCGTCCATAGGCTGCGGTAACCACTTACCATCTTGTGGGCCGTACGCTTGGTTGCCACTTCAGTTGTATAAAAAAAAGGAGATTGCCATAAGAGCTGCAGTGTCATAACATAGGAGGTAAAATATCTCTTCATTCTACCACGAGTAAAAGTCAAATATTATTAGTGATAGAGTTTATAAGTTTGTCTAATAAAAATCGAATAAAGGGATACCTATTACTTTCTGGCTAAAACTATATGGTGATTAAAAAGGATCACTGTTAAATGGGTAAGTTTTTTTGTTATGATCCTTACATATCAGTAATAGCTTAGTCCAGTAAGTTATACAATTAAATCGCCTTGTGTCTATAGTACCATTAATTTGTACCATCAATGGTACAAGTGATACTACTATGTGTCCTTAGTACCGTTGAAAAAGATACTAGTTTATACAGTGTATTTACTCGTGAAAAAAAAACAAATCAAAAATAATAAACCGTGCCGTTTGCAGGTCTAAGGGGTTTTAAGTTAGATTCAGATTTATAGTGTAATTTAAATTGTGTATTTACTTGTGAAAATAAAAATCAGATTTTTTTTATTTTCTAACGACGCAATTTTCTCGTGGTCCAAGGATTTTGTCCCATTAATGGGACCACAAGGGAGAACTGTTTCTCGTAGTCCCATTCCTATGCTCAGTAACGTATTTATCCTCCTGTATATAGGTATTCTTCTTGCTAACATAACGTAACCTACTCATTTCGATCTAAGCGGATGTCACTTATTCATTAGATCGAAAAACAAATACTAAATTTCTGGCGCTTCGGCGGCCGCTGCCGCGGCACGCTCGCTACGCTCGCTCGCCTCGCGCGTAGTTTTTCACTAACCTAACATAACCTAACCTACTCATTTCGATCTAAGCGGATGTCACTTATTCATTAGATTGAAATCAGTAGTTTAGGTTATGTTAGGTTAGTGAAAAACTACGCGCGAGGCGAGCGAGCGTAGCGAGCGTCTTGTATGTTTTCGATGCAATGGTACTAGCGACACGTGCTAGTATCGGTAGTATTATTGATGGTACTAAGGACACATTGTAGTATCACTTGTACCATTGATGGTACAAATTAATGGTACTATAGACACAAGGCTAATTAAATAGATAAGTAAAATCTATTTAAAGAGTAGCTACCTGATAAACCAATATAGATTTTCTTCGAAATCTTGATTTCCACTTTGCACGAAAAGTAGTGTTCGAGGTGTTTTACGACCGTGTATCTATTCTCATATAGTATACTCGTAGCTACCTCGATGAGATCACAAAATTATTAAAAAACATAATTTCGAAGGTAAATCTACCAGTTTTCTGATATTTTTTACAAACAATTTTATTCCATGACCATGACTTTTTGCTTGACACTTTTCTTTCATAATCTTATTGACGGGAATAATTTTTGCTGCCAGATACTTGTGAGTGAACAATCGTTATCGAGCAGGTAGGTTTTAGTTTCGTGTAAGATAGGTATCAACTTGTTAGGATGTTTCCATAGTCATTATAAAATATACAAAGAATATATCTACATAAACATCATCATCATGACAGCCTTCTAATGTTCCCCGTGCTGGGACACTGGCCTACTTTCAGGCGAGAGTTATTGGGTCTTAATCTACCACGCGGACCCAATGCGGATTGGTGGATGGCACATGTCTTTCGAATTTTTAGTTCTTGGACATGCCGGTTTCCTCACGATGTTTTCCTTCACCGTATGAGAGCACTGGCATAAACATAATTATAATAATTCTAATATTGCACGATAATGAATAGGCAGATTATATTCCTAAAGTCATGCATTATATATTTAGGCAGGTACATTATTTCATGCATATTATTAGTTAAAAGTAAACATACCAATGGAAATGGAAAGAGTAGTAGAGTTCTCTGTGATAGAGCTCGTCCGGGGAAGGACTACCACCATACCTATTTCTGCCGCCAAGCAGTAATGCTCGCATTGCTGTGTTCCGGTGCGAAGGGTATGGTTTCTGGTGAAATTACTGGCACATGAGACTTTCGATCTTAGCCTCAAGGTGGCAACCCGCGAGTGATACCTCAGGTATTGCAAGCGTCCATAGGCTGCGGTAACCGCTTACCATCTTGTGGGCCGTACGCTTGGTTGCCACTTCAGTTGTATAAAAAAAAAACTATGTTCATAAAAGAAAATAAATAAAGGTCTTGTTCCGTAATGTATGAGAGCTAGTTATTCGTTACAGTGTAGGTAACGTACGCATGTTCTTAGTATCAAATTAGAAAGCCAAGAGCAACTACTTATAATAAATAGACAATAAACAGTTTTTGGATAAACTTATTTAATTAAGAAGAGAACCTCGTACCGAAACACATACAGACAAATATATTCAGATCATGACAACGTCAATCTGTCAAACCGATCGTGATTTGTTTCCAAAATAGCAACAAAATTTATTATCCACCATTCTATGAAGAAATTAATAAATGTAGGCCTTTAGGGAGTTCCTGGCAATAGTTTTTGCCGTTGTTCATGACAAGGTAACAAAAGGAAAAATAGATGAGACTTTTGGTGCTTTTTTTACTGACGGCACCAGTTTGGGGTTTCCCGGAACGACGGGAGAAGGTGGAACGGCCAAGGGAAGTGCCAAGAGAATTACACAATCTGTCCCAACACTTGCAAGAGAGGAGAGAGAATAAGTTGAGAGAAACTCCGAGAGACTGCAAGGGGAAGTGTGCGACAAGTATAGCTCAAAAGGCAGCTGCTGAAGCAAAGGCGGCCCAAGCGGCCCAAAACGCTGCGGGCGCGCAGGCGGCTCACATGGTAATTTTCTTGTTTTTTTTAGCAGTAAAATCGTTGATAATCGTTGTTAATCGTTAATGAAATTTGTGTACACCGAAATGGCAAAACATTAGGTACAGTAATTTGTAAAACACTTAAATTTAAAAACAGCTTAGGCAGATGCTTTAACTCCTTTTAACTTTTAATAACTTCCTGCAGCCTTATTCTTGAATCCAATGACAATTCCAATCCGATCCCAATTTCTATTTACTGCTGTCAAATTTTTGTACTATAAATGATTACCTATTAATAAATATAACAGAGTTCCTTTATCAAGCTTATTTTAATATTTACTATTTAGCCATTATTGTCTCTTTGCTAATAAAAAGAAAGTTCGTCTGAGTCAGTGGTCAACTCTGGTGAAAGAGTTTTTAGGCCGCCCGAAGGCCTCTGCTTAACAACTTTGCCGAAAAAACCGGGACCGACTGCTTAACCTCCGAAGCACTGCTGGGCAAAGGCCTTTCACTCTTCGCGATTCGTGAGCTTATAATCTAAATCAAGCTCGTCTCGCCATCTCGCCCTGGGTCATCTACGTCGTCGCAATATCTAATCAACCTTGTTTTCATTAATTATTTTGAATGTAGTATGAAGTACTTCTCAGGTAAAAACTCAACTGGCTGAAAAAGCTCTTCAAGCCGCAAAGGCAGCTGAAGCGGCTCTTGCTGGAAAACAAGCTGTAGTAGAACAGCTCCAACAAGAGGTGAAGGAAGCAGAAGCTGTGGTAGCTGAGAACACTGCAGCCGTGCACCAACAGCAAAGCACTGTCAACTCGGCCGTGCAAGCTGCCCAGCAATCTACTGCTCAGGTAAGTAAACTTCACGTGGTTTTTAAAGAACGATGAGTAGATTTTACTTGGATTAGATTATCGCAGGATCGAACATGGCACAAACGAAGAGAGGCCTATTTCTAGCAGTGGCTGAAGTCAGGTTGTTGATGAACATTTCTGTAGTGAGAATGGTGATGTTGCTTACAAGGTGGATATTTACAAGATTCATGTTGTTTTAAAAACAACATACTCATGCTTATAGCTCAATCTCCCGTTTAAGTATAGTTTTTTTTATTGAAAATACCATAAATACTGAGTAAGATTAACATTCAATCTTCAACAATTCCTACCCAATAAGAGGATCAAAGTTTTACGTAATGTAATTGGTGTACTCAACCTCTACTACCCGAATAGTTATAAAATTTTCAAATGCTTAAAATATAACCAATTTTTAACCTTATTCGGTAGTAATTGTTAAAGAGCCTGTCAAAATTGTGTGCAACACTACGTAAAACTTTGCTCTTTCTTTTCCCAAGGGTCTGAAGATTTGAAGACTGAAGGCAACTGAAAATTCCACAATGCTTTGCATGTCATTGTGCTCTTTCATAGCCGCAGCATCACTGCTCGCGTGTGTACCAACCTGCCTAAATACATTTTCTCCGACTAAATTTATTGAGTGCTTCCTAAAACGAAAATAATTTGAATGATGTGGAATGGTGGATACCAAATATTTTTGTACCTCTTGGCTTTTTATTATTATGTATGAATAAAAAATCTTTACCGAGTCATATAAATATTTATTTTCTATTGTCTTTTTCCTGTAGATTAAAATATGACGATAACACAAATATTGTAAAAATGTTATACTATTAACACACAAAATTTTAGCATTGTGGGATTACAGGATTTGTATTTCACACCAAGATGTGCATTTTACAGAAGTATTTAATACCAATATCTTTTAAAAAAAAGGTAACAAACAAACAAAAAAGTGACCCCAAATAAAACCCATGATTTTGTAAAAAAAAGTCTATCGTTCAATCTACTTCGTTTCGCACAGACTAGGTATTTAAAATAAAAAAGAGTAAGAAATCTAAGTATGTTTTCCAATTAAACCCACAGCATAAACTGATGGTGCAAGCGACGCAATTGGCAGCTCAGCTTGAGAAATCTGCGCATTGCGTCTTGGAGAAGACAAAGTACGGCCTACAGGAGAAGTGCCACAACCTATCAGAAGCCAGAGCTAGACTAGCTCACTTACAGCACAAACTACAATGCGCTTGTGCGGAATGCTCAGCGACTAAGCAAGCAGCTCATAGTGCTTGTGAAGCTGCCAGAGCCGCTTGTGGCAATGCAAGGAGAAAGAAACATATAACAAGGCGGAATGCGATGGTGCCGAAGACGAAACGCGGGAGACCGAGGTAGGGGTTTTGTTTAAGACATTGTACAACGCTTGGTTATAGTTACTAGAGATTAATCAGTCTAAAACTGCACGTCCTACTGCGAAAATGCCAATAATTGTCACTTTCATTAATCTAAAGCAAACGCGAGAGGCGTGTAGTTATAAACTGGATGATGTCTACGCGCAGGTGTAGCTAGATTATAGCTTTATTTCCAATGTGTTTGTTAATCGGTGTGCGCGAACTTCAATGGTCTGAATCTGTTATTATTTAAAACGCCTTTATAAATCTATAGAAAGCTCTAATTCACTATCGATACTAGTTTTATTATGATTGTATACAAACAATATCGATTTGATTACTTTATGTAGTTATTGTTTTTTTATACAATACTCGATGCAAAAAGTTTCCAATAAGTCTAGTTTTCAAAGATGGAGATTTATGTGAAAATACTTCTTGCCTGGTGCATTACCTGAAATGTTTAATTATTATGCACGTATCTAACTTTCTCAGAACTTATTATGTCTTCCGGACTGATGTCAATTTAATGCACATTAAAAGGTTGAAAAGAATGAATAAATTTTTGTATATGGATGATATACAGGATTAAATTGAGTTTAAGCTATAATTTGATAAAATTTTACGATTGGTTATATTTTTAGCATGTTAAAAACTGCCATACTACCAGTTTCCGAAGTGGATAGCAGTATCAATAAGACTTTTAGATTAACCTAATTTACTTTAGTTTTGTATAGACTTATGTTAAGATTTGTTTAAGCTTTTGATATGATAACTGTATAAGCTTCTTTAAATATAGATTTCGATTACAATAACTTGTTTGATTTATAAAGTATACTAAACTTATTCACCATATAATAGCAAAATTCATACTTTTCAGGCCAATGACTAAAATACATAAACAATAGATGTGTGATAGGAAGAATTAAAGCATGCCTTAATAAAATTGATAAAACACCAAAACAAATTGTACCAAAATATTAAATTCAAACACCTAAATCGATACCACTTTTACGTTTATCAATACAACTATTTTATCAACTACTAAATGCATCGTTCAGATTTTGTGGGCTAAAAGCCATGTTACTGTGTTTATAATTAACATACGGTGAGTTGTTTGATGCTAATAATTCTGAGTATGATAAGTCACCGGGAAAAGCAGAATCATCATCACTCGGGAATTCCGGATCTCTAGAACGAAACGTTGGTACGTGTATTGCTGGAGGTTCTGCGTACTGTCCACCAACTATTATATCATCATTCATGTTCCTGTTATCCTTCCATGGTTTTCTTATGATCTTCACGTTTGTGTACGGCTTTTTAACCTTGTTCTTCATTTGGCGGTAGTTGAAAATATCCGAGTATGAATTTAGATCCGTTTCTGCCTCTGTTTTATCAGGCACGGGTGTGAACACATCAGTGGCAGGTATTGTAGCTGGATATTTTTTTGAAAATGCATATTTGTTATCTATGTTCTGGTCTTGTTGATAGCTCTTCCAGGATTGCAAGGTAGAGCTAAACGTATCTTGATCGAATTGACCGAATGTATCTGAATGAGCCGTGGGGTATGTCAAATCGTGCAAGTTTGGCTTGATCGGAGCTCCGTAAGAATCAACAGGTGGTTCTCCATAGCCCAGTGTTGGTGGATAATCGTTTGATTTCTGAAAGTTATCAAAATTTTCCTTTTGATAGCCACCGGTGCTTGGTTTCTGAAAGTCGTTAAAATTTTGATGACCTTGACCTGAAGAGGGTTTGTAAAAATCGCTGGAACTTTGTTTGTGAAAGTTTTCATTAAAATCTGGTTTCTGGAATCCCGTAAACTCATCTTTTTGGAATCCTTGGAACCCTGATTGGAATTCTAACTTTTGGGAGTTGCCTAATCCTGGTGTTTGGAAATTATTATAATCAGGCGATCGTTGGTCATCATTACTTGGCGGTTCTCCGAATCCCATGGGTTCTGGATGATAAGCAATAGACGGTAAAGCATGTGAAGGTTTCTTTTTTTGGAGTCCATGTACAGGTTTCATTGCTTGTCGTTTTGGAGGTCCGTATCTTGGTTTTGGTGTTCGTTTTTTGTGACCCGGCGGGCCATATTTGAGAGTCATTTTACTTCTGTACTTTTTTGCAGGTTTCCTTGTAGATTTTGAAGGACCATATTTTGGTCTTGGTGATCCATATTTTGGTTTTGATCCATATCTCGGCTTAGAGTATCTTCTGTATATGACTTTGGGGTTGTGAAATCTGTCTACTCCTCTTTCTGGTAAACTGTTTATAAAAATGGAAGCCTCCCGTCTGCTTAGTTTTCTATCGGTTTTTCGTTCTTGTAGCTCGTGCCGTCTATCTTCTTCAGCTTCTATGCATGTTGCTGTCATGGTTATCTGCAATGTAAAATAATAAATATGAGTATTTTTAATAAAAAAAAAATGATTATCGTGTTAGGTATTTATGTATGAATGAATGAAAATACCAAAGATTTCTTAGTCAAAGGAAAATACACTCAAACCAAATTACACAGTTTAAAAAGAAGAAAATAACAAACTTAATCTACAATTGACGGTCATACCTCTGGAGAAGCTATAAACTACGTATAAAATTACGCCATTAATTTAAATTAAACGTAATTTTATATATGGCGTAGGTAGGTACTACTTAAAAACCGAACAGTCATATCGATACGTAAAGTTGTGATGTTGTGCTGATATTTTTAAAAATGTAACACAACCGCTGTTTCCTTTAAAATATTTTAAGAGTAGTAGAGTTCTCTGTGATAGAGCTCGTCCGAGGAAGGACTACCACCATACCTATTTCTGCCGCCAAGCAGTAATGTTCGCATTGCTGTGTTCCGGTGTGAAGGGTATGGTTTCCGGTGAAATTACTGGCACATGAGGCTTTCGATCTTAGCCTCAAGGTGGCAACCCGCGAGTGATACCTCTGGTATTGCAAGCGTCCATAGGCTGCGGTAACCGCTTACCATTTTGTGGGCCGTACGCTTGGTTGCTACTTCAGTTGTATAAAAAAAAAAATCGTTGGCTAAATTGTATCAAGACTTATCTTGAAAGTGTCGAAGAATGCTCTTTATGCGGTTGAGCTATGATGGGGTTGTTGAACCCATCCGAGGTTGCGCTAGCTTCCTAGTCATTCTGTTTCATCTCATTTAAACGTAGGATAGAATCTCATAAGTTTCTTGTGACTGTCTATGAGAAGGTCAAAAACACGTTCAAACTATTTAATAAAGCTGGTGCCTATCTACCCACATTTTTACAGTAGATACATAATTAGATATATTTTTTCACAGTCACAAAAAAGCCTTAGTAAGGTGTTCACGAATTTTCATTATGTTATTATATAACAAAATTTAAATTCAACGTACCACTCATAACGGTTCGAACAATAGATTTTCATAACATAGTATATTTTTATTCCATTATACAAACAGGTAAAGAGTGACCCCAGGAGATCCCAATTAGCATAAATGAAAGCACAACGCGTTTTGGATAAGCAATTAGTATTTGCTATTGAGATCAGTTTTTTAATTGTATGGTAATCGATAGAAATCTTTACTGTACCATTATGTAGCATTGTTAGTTTTACGTTTACGACTAACAGGCTCTATCTCTTCGTTCTGTCTTTGTTCATTGAGAATGACACAGAAAGATTTAGCAAGCAGCTAAAAATATGACAGTTATTTTTATAATTAAGGGCATTCGACCAACATCTGGAACAACTATTTCGCGGGATAAGAAATATTAAATACAAGTAAACTGTCAGTTTACTCGCGAATAACTATGGTTTATTCAGAGAACAGTGTTATTCGAGTTTGGTCAAATCCAGCCTAAGTAAACGATCCAATCTACAGTGGTTTTAAAATGTAGTGAGATTATAATTATATGAAGCCTTTACTTTAAATAAATAATTTAATGGACGGATATTTTTACGAATTTTTATCACGCACTTGCCTCAGCAAATCTTGTTTGTTTTGCTTGGACGCAGGTTGGTTTGATAAGGCGCATCCCTATTTCCAATCACTTATCTGAATGTGTCCCCTCTTTCTGAAAAACACGCACCAAACTCAGGACATCAGAAATTTCAATTTTGCGCATTTCCTAACAAATAGTGTTTCTTTAACTCTGCCTTCCTGTCTTCGGTAAGATTTTTATATGACGACAATCAGTTTTTCCCAGCTTCGCGCGTGTGCAATGAAACCGCACCCGTGCAAAGCCGGGGCGGGTCGCTAGTCATAAATATAGCCTATATATTAGTTTAGGATAATGTAGCATTCTAATAGTGAAAAAATTTTTAAAATCGGACCAGTAGTTTTTAAGTTTATTCGTAACAAACAAAAATACAAATCTTGTCTGTCTACAATATAAATAATAAATAAATAATTATTGCTGGACAATCCACAGAGCATCATCTAACCCCAAGGTAAGCTGCTGTTAAACAGAGCTGTATTATGGGTACTAGATGACTGATATATACTTAATACAATACAATACATAGATAGACATTTTTTATTATATAGAAAATACCCAGAACACCCGGGACAAATATTTGTAGTTCGTACAAACATTTGACCCGAGGCGGGAATCGAAACCGCAACCTCCGCGTTGCAGGCGGACCTGCGCCCGCTGCGCCACATCACTCGTCAATATTAGTATAGATTATCATATAAACTGAATTATCTACTATCTATAAACAAAGGCGTTGTCTTGATCGTTCATGGCTCGCATGTTTGTTTCACACTTTCGATAAGTGAAATTGGTCACAGTTCAAAGCCTGTAGGCGTGTTTGTGTAACGGCTTGTTGAGTTTGCTATTAGCTGAGTTAGTCAAAGGAAAAGGTCTAGGCCACTAGTCCAATATTTATTAATACATATTAAGATGCCTACCATGAGCTTTTATTGGAGCGCTGTTATTTCTGTTTTGTATAACAGAAATAAGCGCTACAATGGAGATTTTTTTATTTTAAATTTATTTTATTACAAAATCTACAGCTTTTTGACCATCTTTACTTAATCTTATCTATAAATCCTAAAGCCAATAACAGATTTATTATTTTTATACAAAACCTATAATTTTGACGACAATCACTATAGATATATAGAATATAGATATATCCTTTTTTTTTTATACAACTGAAGTGGCAACCAAGAGTACGGCCCACAAGATGGTAAGCGGTTACCGCAGCCTATGGACGCTTGCAATACCAGAGGTATCACTTGCGGGTTGCCACCTTGAGGCTAAGATCGAAAGCCTCGTGTGCCAGTAATTTCACCGGAAACCATACCCTTCACACCGGAACACAGCAATGCGAGCATTACTGCTTGGCGGCAGAAATAGGTATGGTGGTAGTCCTTCCCCGGACGAGCTCTATCACAGAGAACTCTACTACTCTTGACTCTTGATAACTTTTTATAAATACATACCATAACAGCAATCTTTAATAAGTGGTCTCTTCTCATCTTCAATAACCCTTAGTTATATACGCCATGCGTCGACACCTAACAAACATGAAGTTTACCGGCTTTCGAACCGGAACACAGAAATGCGAGCATTAGAGCAAAAATGCTTGGTGTAGCATGCTATTAAATTTTTGGCATGAAATTGTCATTCTAGTTTATGGTATGTCATTTCTCTTTATTTCAAAACTAGCTAGGGTACACGTACAGTGTAGGTACACGTGGGACATTTTTTTAGCACAAGCGTCGCATTTTGCATTTCATTAATAAATTGAGTTTTTGAGTCGTTACACAACTGGTACCGAATGGTGTAATTTGAGAAACACAAAAGTTATATTATTTCCGTTTTGCAACTCGCACCATTTTTATAAACAGGTGTTTATAAAGAATAATAAGATTACAACATAACTAAATGCCTAAATGGTGGCTTAGCGGTCACCAAAATGATAGCCACGAAGGTGATGATAACATTTCCAGGTGGTAGGACTCTTCAGCAAGAGTCCGTCTTGGTGGGTACCACCGCAGTGTCAGATATTCTCCCTCCAAGCAGCAGTGTGCAAGCTGCACTCTGTTTAGGTTTAAAGGACACTACCAAGTGTAATTACTGGGCAAAAGAGACTTAACAACAATGTCTCGGAGCGATGAGCGCAGTGCAGTGCCACGCTGGATTTAAAACTTTAAGCTTTGGGTGGCACTGCATCTGTTATGGTCAGGCGTGGTGCTTAACATCAGGCGGGCGACATGACCGTCATGTCAAATGCTGACATTAAAAAAAAGGCGAATGTTCTTCTATTACTTTGATCTCGAACGTCAAACTATACCAACTGTTTCATTGCTTTGCAAGTTTAGTAATCGCGCGGAAATTCATCTAGAATAATTGTGTAATGATTTGCGGACGTAAAGATTACTGTACCGGAGTAAAATAGTAGGCTCGGTATCTTGATAATTGATAGTAACGGTAACCACTTTCTATCAGGTACGAATGAACGGTAATGTCACATGAAACAGAATAACCACTTTCCTAAAATTGCTCTACGACCATTTTTTATACCAAGATTGCAGTGTTTATTTTAATGGTTTTTCTAGTGATTTTTTTTTTGTTATTTTATTTCACACAGAACTCTAGTACTCTTTTTTTTTTTTTTTTTTGTAATATGTACATAATTATATTACATTACAAAATATACAAAATACATCTTATAAGATTGTTTTTTACTAGAGTCCAAATAGATTTTAGATTAACAAATTATTCGAATTCTTTTTCAGTGTGTTAATAAATATGTAACCGCAAAAAATTTAGGAGCCGAAAACAGAATTTTCTTGTCCGACTTCTATGCACCCCCTTTTACTATTGCGTACACATACCTACTTTGTTAAACTACATAATTTTTTGATCTGTGTACTTAATGTACTTAATTGATATAACGGTATGTGTACTGAATTTGGTTACTTAATAAATATTCATATTATTATTATATTTGGCGGTATTTTAACCAATAAGACTTGGTTTAAGAATAAAATAATAAAAATACACCATGTAAGTAGTATTTATGCTGAACAAGGACTCCTAGATTATTTACGTTACAAACGATCTATGGATAGATCGACTGATCTAAATTACTACCAGACAGAAGCATTTCCAAGATGCTGGCAGCAAAGCTAAGACACAGAATACACAGTGTATACACACATAATAGTGAACATACAGCCTCTGGCTCTTGGTATACACACATAATAGTAATTATACAGCCTTTGACTCTTGCCTAAGATTGTTAAAAGTGACAGACACCAAAATCATAAAAAAACCACTTTCCTAGAACATACTGTTCAAGAAAGCAATCAAACAATCAATGCATTCTCATAGTTTTACCGATTCACCGCTAACTAACTCTTCCGCTTTTGAAAGTTATATAATTACGTGAGAACTGTCTTAGAATCAACTTAGAACTTAGAATTACCCTGGAGACCGATTCTGTTAATAAACAACGATGTTTTATTCAGTTCCAACTGTCGTTTAGTGCCGAGTTTTGATCTTTACCCAAAAAATGGCAACCAACGACAGATCATTTGATTTTAGTGGAAACGTAAGTGTAGCTGGGTCGTTGTTCAACAGTGGAATACGCAAACACCCAAAAACAAATGAAATCAGCATATTTACAGCTCACATTTGTTTTCAATCTTTGTCAATAGACCCTTCTGGTGGTAGTGAGAGTACCCTTGTCTTCCGATCCTAAGATTGCAGGTTTAAACCCGGTCGTGCATCGATAAATGAACTATGCGTGACTGCTCTATGGGAGACAAGGAAACTTAGGCGCTATGCTGTTGCTACTGTGGTGCAAAATTTGAATAATCTGCCAATATTGACAACTAACCGAAAAGGTATGTAAGACATCGTTTAACTAAAACCTTGAAAGGTCATGTTGCCCTTGACCATGTCGCCCAAATTGTCGAGACTAATGTTACCATCCTACCATTTTATAACTTATTAGTTTGTATGAGTCAGTGGCCAACACAATCATAAGGCCCCCGTCAAGGCCTAATCTTTAAAAAAGTAGGACCGACTGCTCATTTAAAACCCTATAACTTAAGCTCGAAAGTAAAGTATCGCAAATACATAACTAGATGCTATTTATTAAAGTTGTTGCAAGAAGTTAGTGGACGCGGTGAAGGCTCAAAATTGCCATAGCCATGGGGGAGGCCTATATCCAGCAGTGGACGTCTATCAGCTGATATGATGACGATGATGTTTTTTTTTAACCTGTATTATCCCACTGCTGGGCAAAGGTCTCATATCTTTCCACATTTCACGGTCATCCGCCATTTCCGACCATGATGATTATGCTTTAATTTGAGTAAAATCCGATTATTATTTAGTTTGCGCGATATATCATCATAAACTTTATAAATAAATAAATAAAAATAAATAATGCTGGACAAACCACACAGCATCATCTAGCCCCAGGATAAGCTGCTGTTAAACAGAGCTGTGTTATGGTACTAGATGACTGATATATACTTAATACAATACAATACATAGATAGATATTTTTTATTATATATAGAAAATACCCAGAACACCCGGAACAAATATTTGTAGATCGTACAAACATATGACCCGAGGCGGGAATCGAACCCGCAACCTCCGCGTCGCAGGCGGACCTGCGCCCGCTGCGCCACATCGGTCGTCAAATATTATGATGATAAATTTATGATGATATATTCTTTTATAGAAAAACATACAAAACATAACTCGCAGACGCTAATTACATTCTTTTTTTTCATTTTTATTTCATTTCATTTTTGTGCATCAAAAGAACAGAGCATATCTTGGGTTGAACAAGTATTAATATTGGGTATAAAATTTGTGGATTGAACGGGGAACTTAGATAGTGTCCCAAAAAGAAATTATAATTACGCTTTTATGAGAGATTTTTGTAAGCTTTTGGCTACTAATAAACAGACGCCTAGATGGTCATTACTTAACCATAAATCAGATTTTTGCTAGTTAAATAAGCTCCGCTATAGTGGATGATTGGCCTTAAGATCGGGTCAGCAGACTACGAGGTCTTTGTCATGTGTAACAAACTTTAAAACCTTGACCTTTGAATGCTTAATGAGGTCACCGCGACTTTGTTCGCACTGTCTTTATATTCAAACTTTTAGATGTTGAATTTTGGAAAGTCCTTTTTAGTTCATCTCTACACGTAAAAAGGAAAACACAATAAAAACCTTAATTTACCATGATTTGTGATTTGTTTTTCCTTTTTAGCAAATGTGTATGTATTTCTTTGTCATCGTAATAAATATAGCAAGCCACTAAAATTACAGTATGTTTTATGAATAAGGAGGCAAGTTGCTAAGACCTACGGCTTTTTTTTATTTTTTTTTATACAACTGAAGTGGCAACCAAGCGTACGGCCCACAAGATGGTAAGCGGTTACCGCAGCCTATGGACGCTTGCAATACCAGAGGTATCACTCGCGGCTTGCCACCTTGAGGCTAAGATCGAAAGCCTCATGTGCCAGTAATTTCACCGGAAACCATACCCTTCACACTGGAACACAGCAATGCGAGCATTACTGCTTGGCGGCAGAAATAGGTATGGTGGTAGTCCTTCCCCGGACGAGCTCTAAGAACTCTACTACTCTTCTATCTACTATTCTTCGCGTATGCTGTGCGTTGATTGTCAGTCAGTCAGTAAACTAACGATTTAATATAATTATTTAAATTTCAAGTCTTTGTCGAAAAGGCTTTCACTGATCAATACCGGTTTATGATAAAATTTCACACATTTAATTTTAAACCGAACAACATTTTTTATATTTATTCATTCCCAAAAATGGTAGTTTTATAGCATTTTTGATTATATTCTGAGTTTATGATTATATTTTGAGTATATTATTTAATGTTAGCAAAAGTCTGGAGCATTTGCAAATTTACAAACCGTCGACTAATTTTCAAGGGTGAAACACTAGAATTATAAAAAACCCATGTTTATTATGATTGAATATTATGTATTTTTGTTCATGGAAATTATGCACATATATTTGTTCTGCAAATAAATTTATATTTATAAGTTTCAGAAGGTTGGAATGACGGTAAATCGCAATAAACTATAACCTTTTAAAGAGGTGGCTTATTGGCAGCTAACTTCCAATCCATGGGTTCAAATCCAGGTAAAACATGCCAATTACAATTACAATTGCAACCATTTATCAAAATCTGTGAACGCTTTAAGGAGGAAAACGTTTTAAGGACGTGGTTAACGTCGTCGTGATGGACCTTAGAATGTCCAATTGTGAAGAAATCGAAAGTCAAAAAAGTTTAATAGATGAGAGAGCCTTCAACTGTACTATGCAATGAGTGGAATTCCTCTCGCTTGAGAGTAGGCCAGTATTCCATCGAGATCTCTAAGTCATGATAATGAACCCAAGCAAACAAAACGAGTTAGTCTTCAAGATATATGACCTGGGGCTTTTTTTTTTTATGTCGGCAAGTGACAAGACAATCAAGGCGCCCACCTGATGTTAAGCACCACGCCTGACTATTACAGATGCAGTGCCACCCAAAGCTTAAAGTTTTCAAGTGTTTGTGTGGCACTGCACTGCGCTTATCACCCCGAGACATTGTTGTTAAGTCCTTTTGCCCAGTAATTTCACTTGCTACAGTGCCCTTCAAACCTAAACACCTAAACACAGTAATGCTTGCACACTACTGCTTGGAGGTAGAATATCTGACACTGCTGTGGTACCCCCCAGGACGGACTCTTGCTGAAGAGTCCTACCACTAGGCTATTGATGTAACTACTTTGCAAGTCTGCAGTCCGTGTTACATCTTACATAACATTAAACAGAAAAACTGACATTATCATAACAGACTTCTAATGTTTCCACTGCTAGGACACTAGCTTACGAGAGTGATTGGGTCATAATCGAAGATATAAAAATCCACCATGCGGACCCAATGCGGATTGGTGATGGCATGTCTTTCGAATTTCTAGTTCTTGGACATGCCGGTTTCCTCACAATGTTTTCCTTCACTGAGAGCCCTGGCATTTGAGAAAACGTATGAAGTAGCAAGATTTGCAGTGGTTAGTAAGTGAAGTAAAGTAAAAAATATATTAATTCACTCATATCACAAAGATAATTTTGTAACGTCTTAAAGCTATGAATTTACGCCAGTTCCATGCGCCCCAGCCTAGAAGAATCTGGCAACAAACTCGGCTGGGTTCCTAGCTTGATGATCCCTCTTCATCAGATTCAGTGTGGTGCCAATCTAACTTGTTGAGGCTCATGCCAAGAATATATTATAAGTAGGTATGTAAAAAAGGACAAAAAAAAAGTTACATGAATAAGGCCCGTGGGTACTACACTCTGCTCTCTTCATATCAAATGTCGCAATGTGACCAGCAAGTGTCGAGTGTCACGGACGCCGGACGGCGCGACCCAGGCCCACTTTCTGAAGTTATAGTGTTTTATCGTGAGAATTATAGCGCTCGTGACGTAGCTGGCCAAGTTGCTCTTAACAGATCAACGAAGTTAAGCACTGTTCCGCGTAGTCACTATTTAGATGGGTGACCATCATGCCAACGTGCTTCGGAAGGCACGTTAAGCAGTCGGTGCCGGCTTTTTCAAAGTTGTTAGGCCATGACAGAGGCCTTCGGGCGGCCCAGAAACTCTGTCACCAGAGTTGGCCACTGACTCACACGAACTTACTTACTTTATCGTGAGAATTGTAAACGAAAGGAAATTATTACTATAGTAAAACTATATAAAAATGTCTTTGCATACATATACTGTCTGTACCTACTGTATGTATGTATGATACGTTTTCATGGCTTAACCGCTGAATCGATTCGAATGATATTTGACACGGAGACAGTTTACTGTCTATGAAAGAACATAGGCTAATTTTTGTGTAAGTACTTTGCGAGCAAAGCTGCAGGCGGCAGCTGGTTAAAAATATTTTGATGCAAAAGAACTTTTCCTCAGAGATACTTGCAGAGCAGTTGTGGCTATGATGGTCCTAGATCGAATTGACGAACGCATTGCAGTCGCTGTAAAGTTCATCATCATCATGACAGCCTTCTAATGTTCCCACTGCTAGGACACTGGCCTACTTTCAAGCGAGAGTGATTGGGTCTTAATCCACCACGCGGACCCAATGCGGATTGGTGGATGACACATGTCTTTCGAATTGTTAGTTCTTGGACATGCCGGTTTTCTCACGATGTTTTCCTTCACCGTACTATAGCACTGGCATGCGCTAATAAATTTTTCGAATGAACAATTCATTGGTGCGAACAATTCATTGGTGCACGACCGGATTCGAACCCACGACCTTAGGATCGGCAGGCGGGGTCACTACCATTAGACCACCAGTGAAACACAGCTTTACAGCTTGAAACTTTAGGTAACACTTTATGGCCAGGCGAGGCGCTTTACTTAGCCCATTCGCCACAAGCTGACATACTAAAAACGCTTTTTTCAACAACGGTAAATATATAAACAGAGTACGATCAACGGTAAAATATTTAAATGTATAACATTTAATAGCTTACGAATTACTTGAACTAAAATTGAGGCTTGTAAAAACTGCTAGTTTGATAACCTCGGTAGCGCGCGAATTGCGGGTTCGATGCGGGGCAAATGTTTGCATGATTCTTGATGTTCCCGGGTTTGAGTGTTTCTGTGTATTAATATGTATATTTCATCATCATCATCCACAGCCTGACTTTACCCACTGCTGGGCCTCCCTTAGTTAGTCTACTGTGATTCTGATCCACTTTTGGATCACTTTGACAATGTCGTACATCCATCTCCCCAAGTAATAAAAGTAGGTTCTATCAGGAACACTCAGACTTTACCACTTTTGAAACTGTTTCGCTTGCAAGCAGATAGCTACCTGATCCCGCCTTTTTCTTTTGTCCTGTTATTTTGACCAATCGAAGACTAAACATCTGTTTATTTTTGTGAAAGCTCTTGAGTTTAATGGTTCCTTTTTTGTTTCTAAGGTAATACTTCAGAATAGAATAAAAAACAGACGAAAAATCTCTAGTACCATTCCGCTTAACCTTTTAACTGATGAGGTCATACAGGTGGCTCCAGCGCTCGACGGAGCAACACGTCTGCCGGAGAACAAGTCGGTGGTCCTGAGGATGTCCCGTGGAGGGATGAAACACGTGTCGATATTTTTCTTTTGAGGTTAACTGTGGTAACTGTATGACCTCATCAGTTAAAAGGTTAAGCGGAATGGTACTAGAGATTTTTCGTCTGTTTTTATTTTGTAATGGATTTCCGCAAAGTAACGCCTGAATCTTTCAATTAACTTCAGAATAGGTTAATTAGGTTTGACTGCCTATCTCTAAGCAAAAAAAAAAAGGAGTTACCGGTTCAGTTTGTTCTAAAGATAAAGCGGTACTCTCCCTACCCAGATTTTATCGATAGGATAAAACCGAAATAAACGATATATTATTATTATTATAAAATAGGGCTCAGGAATCAACCTCTTGTCTCGGTCAGTTGTGAAAAAACTTTATGACAAGAGCCCCGAAATAGTACTTCGCTGCCATTGGTGTTCAAAAGTCAGTAGCTGTTAGTCGATTCACAGAAATTTCACCCTTATGGTGGTAAAGTGGAACTTTGAGTGATAGTACCTATGTGTATCACATAAAAAAATATTTTATCAGTTATCTGGTTTTTACAATTTTTGCTTAGTTTTTAGCTAGATTACGCTCTGTAAAATGTCCGCCATTATTTTAACAAACCCTGCTTTTAGAAAGTTTCACTAAACTTACGAGTATAAAGTGTATTGATGAGTCCAACTGTCTCTACTAGATTAAGCGGATTAAACATTGTGCGTGTGATTAAATGGTAAGTAGACGAGATAATTCGAAATCAGATCTGTTGTTAGCGTTTTTTTAGTGATAAAGCACTCATTTCATTAGACATTTGCAGTGCAAGCAGACTATTAAAAGTTGTAATGGTCTTAATAATTTTACTGATTTTGTTAAATTACAAAGCTAACGTGATAGTTTATTGTTCTATAATGTAAAATATAATTATAAGCCTATTTTGGCTATGTCAAGGACTTTACTTATAAAAATAACTAAGGAGACTTTACTAATGATAGATTTAAAATATATTTAGCTAACTACAGAGGTTTAAAGTACGTTTATGAATAAGGCTCTAAAAATTTACATATTTTTTTAACAATAAAAATAATGATGATTTTATTATTTAAATGTTAGTGAAATTAGCTTTTAAAATTAACATTAATGAGTTTCTAAGAACCTTTACAGTTACGTACCATCTCAAAGTTAACTATTTTCATCTTTAAATAAATAAATTATTTACATAAGTACCTTTTTAAGATCAGTATTACGTACCACACAGTTACGTGTACCTACTCTAAAATTTTAAACATTATAAATAAAGAAAATTAAATAAAATGGATAGGTACTAATTTAAGATACAAAAGAAAAATACGTGGTAAATATCAACTCAGATAAAAAAAAGAATTAAAGTTTTTAGTCATACTATTTAGTTTGTTTATTATTTTAGAAATAAAAAAAAACTAAACGCATTATTATTGTTGAAATATAAACAATTTTTTTGTTGCAATAGGTACATAGATACGTAGAAGACAATACTATTATTATCTATTATAAAAATATGTATATATAGGATATATATATAGGTGCTCCGTGTACATACTACTGTTCTGTTTTAAATTAGTTATTCCTACTTATAAGTGGAAACTTGTAATGAGCTTTTAAGTACATAATGTTTATTTATACTGTTCTTTTATTAGCTGTAAGTTTTCCGAAAATGGTAAAAATAGAATAAAATAAAACAAATAAATACAAAAGTACACTCACCGTCAAAAGTACATAACACAAGGCGCCCTTCAACTGCATTTTTCACGTTTTTCGACAAAAAAAAAACTTAATTTTCAAATAACGTGTTATTCTCTTGAAAGCTGGATGGCTTGTGCGTGCTGCTTCGTCAGATTACTAATGCTTAGCCGACTGTGAAGGAGCGCTATAGAGATGCTAATACCACTTTCTTTGAGCAGGTAGTAGGAGCAGGAGACCCTTTGAAGTTGTAGATACCTTTGTGTGAGGGTGGGAGTCCCGTTAGGTAGGAAAGAATGCGGTTCTGGGAATTATTGTAAAGATTGCTGTGGGAATTACTGGCGATAGAATCGATGCACGGATTTTATTCACAGATTATTGACGGCGTTGCACGTTGTGCCTAATTCAAAACAGAAAAATAAAAAAATATGTAATAATTAGCTTATTAGGTTGCACATTTTTTGTTCCTGAAAGTTATTAACAATGAACAAACCATGGATTATGCTTTTTAGATTTTTAATTTAATGTTGAAACTCAACTTTGACTCTCAAACATGAGTTTGTCACTCTTGATCAATACTTTTGTAACTTACTAAGAAGTTGATTATTTTATGCATGATGTTCTTTCATTCCAAACATATTTTTTATCAGTTTCAAACGTTCCTACCAAACATTCTCAAAAAAGACAAAAAAAATCATAACTCGAAAAATACCTACTAAAAATCGGGAAACATACATGGGGTAGTTTCGGATACCCAGAATCTGAGGAATCAATTTTTTTCTTATTGACGTCTATGTTTGAACCACCCTGTACGTGTACGCTGTACGATCACTATCGCAAATAACTCTTTTACTCATTAATCTTATTATTGGTTCTTAACAAACACATCTCTCGCTACACATCCTCGCACATCTCTGGTGAAAACGCAGCCTTCGGGGACTATGCTATGTCTAGCAGTAGATCACTATTGGCTTTATGCATGTTACTATTACTGCACTGCGTTCGACACCCAAAGACATTATTTAAACCTCATTTGCTCTGCTCTCCCATTCAACTCACTTTAGAGATCGTATCCGGTATAATGCTATTAATAATCGTACATGTATTGTCCAGTTATCAATTTAAATGGTTTTTTTCGCAACGCTTCTGTTGTGTGCAAAAAATGAACTGCAAAAATTACAAAAAATTGTTTTTGTAGCTCAGCATTTCTGTATGGTGTCTACATTTTTTCTTATTTGCAAACTTACAGCTCTATGACTTGTCCAATCTAATCGGCACGCTTCGCCCGCTCTCACAACACCTTGTTTATTTACGGGTCCTAAACAATAACATTTATTTATACTTACTACGCTATTGATAATGAAGCTGTGAGCAGAACTCATCATCATGATCAGCCGCTAGTGTTCCTACAGCTGTAACTCTGGCCTACTCTCGCTTGAGAGTACTCAAGCGAGAGTGACTGGGTCATAAATAATCCACTACACGGACCCAATGCGGATTGGTAAATGGCATAATGTCTATAAATTTATTCGTTCTTGAATTTGCCTGTCAAAAGGGCGAAAGAAAACATCGTGAGAAAACATCCACACTTTTGCCGTTTTGAGAGCACTGACATTGCGCACATAGTTCTTTCTAAGACAAATCTCGGTTTTAAACCCACGACCATAGGATTGGAGAACGGGGTCACTACTACTAAACCACCATCAGTGTTAAAACAACATTTATCATCGATGAATGAATGTAACGCGTTTAACTTGGGACCCTATGGTCAAAAAATGGTATGGTGGTGCTTATAAAGTGGCTATAAAGTGTGTTGAAAAGATATTTTTTTACTTTACTTTAATATGACCACCTACAGACTCTACACAAGTTATAGTCTAGGTGCTAACACTATGATTTGTATACGCAAACCAGATAATAAATAAATAAATAATGCTGGACAATCCACACAGCATCATCTAGCCCAAAGTAAGCTGCTGTTAAACAGAGCTGTATTATGGGTACTAGATGACTGATATATATTTAATACAATACAATACATAGATAGATATATTTTATTATACATAGAAAACACCCAGAACACCCGGAACAAATATTTGCAAATCCTACAAACATTTGTCCCAAGGCGGGAATCGAACCCGCAACCTCCGCGTCGCAGTCGGACCTTCGCCCACCGCGCCACATTGGTCGTCAAGATAATAAACGAGCCCAGTTTTCTTAATTCACCAGGAGTAAATCACCTGCGTGAATAAAGTGCTACGTACGGTAAACTAAGTGCACCTGAGTGAACTAACACAGCTTTCAATAAAGCATCCGGTAGACTTAATTCACCTTCAAATCAAATCACAAGAGGATAGAAATAGTATCTGTTTTAAAAGTGCGTCAGTACAACTTCGCGACTTGGTTTTTTAAAAAAATAAACCACGGCAATGTAAAACATTTAAATTGTGTATTTAAATTATATTTTTTTGATTATAAGCGTTGTATCGGTAATTAGCATGCCTAAGTAAGACAACATTGTTCTACTAACGTCATCTATGTTTCACAAAGTAAAACGTTGCCTTAATACCTTACAAAAGGCAGGCAGAACTCAAAGCTATAAGAATATAATGTAGTCTATACTAATGTCAATAGAGGGCGCTGTTTTAGTGTGAATGTTTACTTACACCAGTAAGTTAAATAAATACTACTACTAAATCATCTCTCATTCAGTATTCAGTATTCAGTATTCAGTAGGTTTATTCACAAAAGACATGGTACATTTTTACATTAGGTGGAAAATATAAATTTTAGTGCTGCATATCTCGCCCGAGTACAGGCACGTGAACATCATAATTATTAAGTACTTACACATTATATTGAAGTTATTAATTAATTTAAAAAAAATTTACACATAAATATTAAGTTACAATAAATGAATTACCAAAATTTTAATTAAATGTCATTTATAATACCTACCTATTTGAAATTTGATGTCACTTGATTCATACATTTGTCAACTAATTTAGATTGCTAAGTATAAATGCACAGATTTCTTTTATTCACTACTAGGTTTGCTGGAAGAGAACTCTTTTTAGAGTTAAGCTCGCCTGTGTACATGCACTATAATTTAGGTTTTTTCTAAATGTTTAATTTTGTGTGTACAATAAAAAATAAAGATAAAGAAATAATAATAGTTTTTTTGGGTTACGGTCGAATAGTCATAATTCTATTAGCCTTTATGTTTTTTGGATACTGTCATAAATAAAAATAAATATGCAAATCAGTGGCATGAAAAAATTTATTTAATTTTCTTTTTAATTACATTGTTATGCTAAAATAAATACAGTAAATTGTTGGAATAATAATTATTTTTATCTTAACTATTATGTTCAATATAAATAATAATAAATCAATAATATAGTAAAGCGACTAACCTTATTTACTTATTTACAATTATATAATAAATTAGAGCAAATTCAATAATAAGGATATTAAAATGTGATATTTTTATTTACCTATAAAAAAATGAACACAGTGCACTGCACTCTGATTTTTTCAAAAATATCTAACAGTTTCTTACCTTAGTGGTTTATTAAAGGTAATTAATATGACTGATATGTATTTTCGAGGAAAATGTAACCTATTTTTTTTATATTTTTATGCAAAACTGTGTTTTTCATACAGTTGTTTCTAGTACTGTAGTATGTAATAATGTTACTGTGGTAAAAACTGACATTTTTGTAGCAGGTAATTAAAAATAAATTATTATTACTCACACATAAAAGTCATACATATTAAATTCTTAAATCTATTATTTTCGGAAGAATAATATTTTCTTTAGCCACTCGGTGATGCCTTGCCAACGTTGATCACTGTACCAGCGGAAAAAAAACAATTAATTTTCATACTGATAAATGAGTTACATACAAATTATGGAAGTACATGAGATTATGTTGAAAGGCACATAATAATTGTGTATTTACATCGTGAGGCGTTGGCAAGGCTGTGCTCTTTTTGATGTCTTTATAAAAATATGCCAAGCCTCAGGTTAGTTTTTTTAGTGCAAACCTGGGGCAAGATAAATAAAAAATATTACAGTAAGTATAAATAAATGATAATAAGAAAAACTATATATTTCTTGTTATTATAATGAAACTTATTTTATTAGTAGATAAGTATTAGCTCTCATTTTGTATACCTATAAATTATCTCGATTTAAATATTTATTTAGTTTGTTTGTTGTAAACTGTTCTGTTGTATTGTAATACTTTTTTCTACAACTATTTTTATAAAGACAACATAGATAGTGCGTGCATATGTAAAAATATATATTTGTATAGACATTATGTTTTTTATTACATTATATTCTATTAATTTGCAACTAACTGTAAATTTTTTCTTGGTAATCGTTTGAAGATCATAGATTTTACAATGATTTGAAACAAAATGTTTCAAAAGTGATTTTGCTAAAAATTAAACCAAAATTTCATAATACTCTTTTTGCCTCATGTAGTTAAATAAGCGTTTGTTTTAAGCATACATACTGCTGCATATTAAGCTATAGCTCTTGATGCCAAAGGCTTAGATGATTTGTGAATAAGTTGATTGATTTTAATCAATGTTTTTAATAAAGTTTTCTAACTTTGTTCTTAGATAGAGTAATCGTGCTTTTAATATAAGTAATAAATATTACTTATCGTCTGCTAACTTTGTGTATCATAACAGTGCCTACCAAAGCTATGAAAAAATAGTGAAACGATCAATGACACATAATTTAAAATCTTAGTTCAATAAAATGGTTATTTTTAAAAATGTATTTGTGTGGTGCAAAAGCATCACTAATATTTCGGATTTTCAAGTAATTATAATTTGCGCCTTCATTGCAGACGTCATTTTAGTCAAAAAAACGTAGGTAGGTGGAAATTTGTATAGTTAGTGTAGGTAGATATTTTCAGGTGAACTATGACCAATACATATTTGAAAACGAATGATAAGGTGAACTACAGGGTTTTTTATTTACCGTGGTACACCTAGGTGGACTACGGTGGACGAAAATAAATGTGCCCGTAGAACACCTGGGTGAACTAACAAGGTGCACCACGGGTAAGGATCGTTTCTAACGCATTCGGTTCCCCAAATATTCACAGATCATCTAAACTCAGTTTAATTATAACTAAATATTTACAGAACTTAAGTTTGTATTGCGTGATATGATAAACCTATTATTTTAGATTTAATATCTAATAATTATTAGCTACAAAATCGACTATCATTTATTAATATTTGGATAAAATTCTCGAATAATTTACAGATAATTATCTACAGACAGTAATGGAAGGACCCTGTTATGTCTGACAAGACGTAAAATACCAAAAGGACCATCCACCATAGCGTAGGCCCATGCTTTGATGGATATGTGCCTTTACGGTCTACTTTACGAACCACTGAGCGAGGTATCAAAGAAAAATAAATGGTAACAAAGTAAATTGAAATCACTAACCTAATATAAAATTAAAATTCGTATAAAAATCACCGAATGCCAAATGCACTGAAACGACATGGCAAATAAACTATTTATTTTTAGTTTATGCAGTTGTTTAAATTTGACTTTTTACAAAAAAGTAATTTACCTACACCTTTGCTGAAATTGCTGTTATAAGCTTTAGAGCGTTCAAGATAGAGTAATCATAATATATAGCGTAAAAATGAACTATAGTTGACAAATGAACGAAACGAATCAAAACTAATAAAATAGCTATGTTTACAATACAAGGGTGTAAACAAAGTCACTTGCTTTAGGTATGCGGTGTATAAAATTTTCTGACCAACTACAGTTTCGTATCTTCCTCGTAGACCCCTCCTGAACACCCCCTTTGTTTTAAAAAAATAGCGGTATTTTGCTGTTACAAAATAGGTCGTAATCAAAATCTACAAAGAGTTCAAATTTATTTGCCATGTCATTCAGCGGGCGTCTCGCTCATTCCTGATCGAAGACTGAAAGCTAAAACAAAATTGCACAAAAGCCGTTACTGAGTCGCTTCAGCGGTGTGGTAGTGCGATGGATGGTAGCGCCAAACCTGAGGGGGGGAGTACTCCACCGGGACCTCTTGAGCTGTTCCTCCCGCCCCCCACATCAGCACCGTTTGCCTCGGGACCTCCGCTGACTGCGTCTGCTGCATCCTCTCCTGCTCAGTGGAACCGTTCGACCCGGCCGGACTGGGACCTGGGACAATACTGGGAGATCTTCTCTCCCCAGTAATAGGACTCATATATCGACCACTGCTATCCACGTATGTATATTCCCGTGATGGAGGTCTGTGATACGTTGGAGCCACTTCGTACCCCGGCGGCGCTGGTTCTAGGAAACCGTTGGGAGCGTACGGGGTGTAGTGGTACGACAACGGCTTGTATTGATGGAAGAGGTTGTCTGTGGTGAGAAATCTGTCGTCTAAAGGCGGAGGGGGGTAGTGTAATGTTGGAGCGGGAGGGTATTCCCCGTAAGGCGCTGTGTACGCCCCGTTTAGATTGGTATAAGCTGCAGCTACCGCGTCCGCTGCTAGGTAGTCCACTGGAGGTGGGGCTGGCGTAGTGGGAGCTCTCCGCTTATTCCTACACGTTGACAGAAAGTCCCGCAACTGAGTTTTATACCGTCTAGCGGCTCTGGGAGGGGTGGTTACGGTGGTCTCACAACCAGAAAGCTGTTCTGACTCGGAGAAGTATAAGCTGGTGAGACCGGTGTCGAGGTAGCTCACTTTGAAGTCCATCGTTCTCTTGCCGAGTAGGTCTCTGCCTTCTTCTTCCCTGGAAATAAGATATTAAGATATCATTATTTTTTGCCTGGTATCAGCCGCTGTTGCGTATAGATTTCGCACTGCATTAGGATTGTAGTGTGATACTGATGGCATTCTACTCTTGAAAGAGAATGATTGGGTTTTAATCTACTGCGAAGACCCAAAGAAGATCGGTGGGTGGCATTATGTCTTGGAAACTTTAGATGTAAGACTTGACTGTTTTCTCATGATGTTTTACTTTACAGTTTGAACAAACCCATTGGTGCACTACCGGTTACGAACCTACAGGATCAGAAAGGGGCTCACTACTAATAGTCCACTAGTGCTTTCAAGGAATACGTTATCAAAATTAAAAGTAAGCTTGCTAACGATTACCTTAGTCTGTTAAAAGGTAATTTATAGACTTACATAAGCGGTCGATGCGTGCTGATGACGAAGTCAGGTTTGGAGTTCTTGTAAACCAGTCTGGAAGAAGTTTGCAGCCACTGCCACTGCCCGTCCTTGGCTTGGAAGCGGTACGCTATCATTCCGGAAGCACCTGTTTTTAATACTGCAACAAAGGAGATCAGGGAGCTTATTCGCTATGACATAGAGATTCCTTACCAATAACGTGTAACTTGGTAACGTGTTCTATACGTGCCATGGTGTGAAATTGCAAGATTGTTTTCGGTATCTGTGTTGTTTTAATAGCGATAGTTTTGCTATCAGGCCTACGCCAAAGAGGCGACTACTACTGATGGCGATACATAATTTTTTTTTAATATTAGTTATAAGCAAAGCATGTACCTAACCTAGTAGAAATAAAGGCTCATTTTATTTATTTATTAATTTTAGTTTCGCTATCGATAGGTTGACTTTGAAAAACAATCAGACGAGCCCTAAAACGTGGCTCGTCGACAACGATTCCACGCAGATACCGTAACGAGCCCGCGTTTGGTCATAGCAAATAAGGCACCAGAGGTTAAAGTGATTTACCACTATTTTCCCTACGGTTTTTCAGTTTTTATGATAGCAAAAACAAAAGGGCATAAAAATATTTATTGTTTTTCGTAAACTCACACTATCAAAATCGGTTATGGCGTCACGGAGAAACGTGGTAACAAATATTCACATCACACAGACATTCGCATTTATAATATTAAGTAGGATTATGAGAAAGAGAAAAAAGATGTAGGCATAGATGCAGAATGCTGTTTGGTGGATCAGCCAAGGATCTGGCTGAGTAAGGGTAAGACCGGTCAGAATATATGCCTGATCCTAAGGTAGTTGCAGTTTTACCTAAAGCCTAATATTTAAATTTCATCATGGCTTTGCATTGAACTCGTCACCTCAGGGGGATATATTATTATATAGTACCTTTTTCTGCCGCCAAGCTTTAACGCTCGCATTGCTGTGTTCCGGTGTCGAAGGGTATGGTTTCCGGTGAAATCACAGGCACATGAGACTTTCCATCTAACGTCTCAGGGTAGTAACACGCAAGTTATATCTTTGATGTGCAAGCGTACATAGGCTACGGTAACCGCTTACCATCAAGTGGGACGTACGCTTGGTTGCCACTTTAGTGGTATACATTAGAAGGTATAGTTCTCTCGGCGGATCCGTGAAGTTAGCCGTTTCGATGCGCAAGGACAATTTAGTTAGAAAAAGCTCCATTGCGCATCGAAACGGCTAACTTCACGGAAGCCTAGATCTGCCGAGAGAACTATAGCAATAGTAAATGTCACTTACATTCTTGATGAGCACTCGCCACATAGGCCAAATCGTCGTAATGTACCAAGTCGTAACCACCCATGTTACCGAGCTCAGCATCCGTGTAACCCAGTAGCATTTTACCCCTGGAATCAAAAAAACACATTTTTTTTTTTTTTTTTTTTTATGCTGGACAATCCACACAGCATCACCTAGCCCCAAGATAAACTACTGTTAAACAGAGCTGTGTTATGGTACTAGATGACTGATATATACTTAATACAATACAATACATAGATAGATATTTTTTATTATATATAGAGAATACCCAGAACACCCGGAACAAATATTTGTAGATCGTACAAACATTTGACCCGAGGCGGGAATCGAACCCGCAACCTCCGCGTCGCAGGCGGATCTGCGCCCGCAGCGCCACATCGGTCGTCAGTTAGCAGGGGCCTTATTCATAACCATACTGTAAATCTCTGTTTGGTATTTTTTTTTTTATACAACTGAAGTGGCAACCAAGCTTACGGCCCACAAGATGATAAGCTGTTACCGCGGCCTATTGACGCTTGCAATACCAGAGGTATCACTCGCGGGTTGCCACCTTGAGGCTAAGATCGAAAGCCTCATGTGCCAGTAATTTCACCGGAAACCATACTTTTCACACCGGAACACAGCAATGCGAGGATTACTGCTTGGTGGCAGAAATAGGTATGGTGGTAGTCCTTCCCCGGGCGAGCTCTATCACAGAGAACTCTACTACTTTTATTATATGGTATTGAGTATTTCAAATCTATCATCGTCTTTGGTCATTTATAAATGACAAAGGAAGATAATACTTGGAAGCAAGCTGCTGAAATTCCATTTTTTCAAGGCATAGAGGCTTAATTTTATTATTTTTATGTTACTAATACTATTTTTGTCTTCTTTCCAAAGCTTTTGCACTTCAACATCAAACACCTTTTCCACCAATCACCGTTTAATTCCTATTTATAGTGAATCACGTTAGCCACGGCTATTCGTTACTCAATTACCAATATTCTATGGTTTCTAAGACTCAAGCATTTCCGTTATTGTTCTTTTATTCATATTCGTTTTGCTCATCGGCGCGTTTTTATTGTAACACTGAGACATTGATGGTTTTTAGTGTTTTAGGGCTATTTAGGTGATGTTTGCCCATCTAAGAAACAAATGACGTGACTCGATAACCGATATACGAGTACTTTTCTAAAGGGTCCGCCAAATAACTTTTTTTTTTGAAAATGCTATAAAAAAAAAACTACTGAATATTTTCTCAAATTTCTTTTTTTATTTGAAAGTACAATCCTTCCGGTTAATAATGGAAAATAATTTAATTCAAATGGCTGCCTCGGCTGGCCATGCAGTAGCCTACACGATCGGTCCAATTTTTAAGCACATTATTGATCGAAGGTTTTGCAATGCAAGCATTTTGGTCACGTAGCGCGAAATCGGGCAACGCGAGTCAGTCCGCAACCATCACGCGACTCATCAACGTCTCCTCAATTTAGTGTTAAATAAATGCAGTGTCAAACAAATCTACATCTTTACTTTTACTGATGTCCCGTACATAATCCAAAAAAAAAATTGGGATATTACATTTATATCAGTTCTGTGCTATTGATTTAAAATAGGTATTTCTGAGTTGGTTGTCACGTCACATCACGCTTCTTAGATGGGCGAAACGAACAACCTTTCGGATGCCTTGCTTATTATTTTATTGTTGTGGTCATCCGTGGTACAAAAATAAAATTTATTAGTGTTTCAAAGAACTTTATTTTTAGATAACCGTAGCAATAAAATTTTGCATTTTTATAATATTTTTTTATGTGATTGCTCACCTAAAGTTGAGTGACTATGAACACTTTTAGTGCCACCCGGAGCTTTACTGCACTGCGCTTATCACCTTGAAACGTTATTTTTAAGTTTCTTTCGCCTGCTACAGTGCCCTTCAAAACTATATAAACAGTATTACTTCCACACTACTACTTGGCCGCCTGAAGGCCTTCATCATGACCTAACACTTACCGTTGATCCATAGAGACTAGAGAGAGGTCAAGCTTGTGCTTGCTCTTGAACATGACTTCCTTCTGAGGTATTTCTAGAAGACTGGGGGGGCCGAAAGGGGCGCAGATTGCGAATAGTGCTAAAGGAGGCTCTTCGGTCTTTTTGTTCTGGCCATGCAGAACCTTGATCCGGCCCCGGATATCTAGCCTCTGGAAATAAATATGATCATCATCATCATCGTTCCCATTGAGAAAAACAAGAACGAACAGTGCCATCTACATAAGGTCAGTACGGTGGTTAAAAAAATATCTCTCACTTAAATGTAGGCTAGTATTTCAGAGTTTGTAGGATGATCATGATGGTGATGAGAAACGATGGTCTGCTTTCTACAATCATGGTCTACCACTCAATGCAGAATGGAATTGAAATACTTTTTGTGTTTTAGATTAAATTGTATCGGTTTCTCGGAAAGGAATCGGAAAAGAAAGCTACCACTACACAACCAGTCGAGGATGAGATAGATTATGTTATAGACAGAACAATTCAATTAATAATTCGTGATCAAAACCAAGTAATATTGCTGATTACTTACCAAAAAACCGGAAGTATTATCCAATAAGCATCTAAATCTAACAGTAAAGCTTCTCTCCAGCAGATGTGCTCGATCCGCTCTCAGTACATCCTGGAGATTGAGATTGTTGACCTCCGTGGGCAGAAACGAATTCCATAGCAACTGCCTCTGGAGTTCCTCCCTGTCTTCGGAGTGGACTAGCTCGTATACTGACTGGTGAACTATGTCCGACTGAAACAAAAGCATAAGATTGCAATTATTAGTTCAAACCATCAGACTATGAAAGCCTGTCGATGGAAACTATAATTATGCAGTTTTTATGCTAAGATCGACCGCTTCATTATTAGTATCGTCAGTCAGTTACCGTTCTCTCAGTGATCAAAAACATAAATACTGCTAATGTTATGGGTGGCAATGATTCACTCATACCAAAATAGTAGGTTTTGTACTCTAATGCAAGGTGATGAAACTGATTAATTACGAGAAACTATAAAAATAACCGCATTGTAAAACTAAAGATGTTCAATCTGTTTAACAAGATAATAAGTTCACAAAATAAAGGTTTACAAGCGAAAAAGCAAGTCATAATCGCATCGTAAATCAATAAACCAAAGCGAACCCCAAAAATTGATTCAAGCTCGATCATTAAAGAATCATCTGTAACGAAGATAGACGTGTTAATTCCCGACCTTACAAAAGTATTTGATACCCAATAGCCAAGAAATAAGAGTCAAATTTGCTTGTAGCTATTACTTTCCGCGTCAAAATAATGAAATACCGTATAAATAGTGTGCATAATGCAGCAACAATGAACGTTGCAAGTATAAGACTAATTGATAATCAATGGGATTCGTCAAGGCACAATGCTTGACCCCCTGCTTTACGTCACCATGTAAATGAATCATAACAAAAATATGCCCCAAATAAAGGTGTACGGTATGTATAGGGTGTCTTGCAACTTGTGAAGACAATTAACTCTTTTAGACTATGTACAATTGTACATGTTTGATTTGAAAATAATAGAATGATTTTCTTGTCTTCTGAATAGTGTTCTGTTATTGTAAATAGTGTTTGAAACAAGGAAATATAGTAATGGTTACAATGTGAAAAGTGGTCATGATGATGATAAACAATGTTATATGACTTTTGCTATAATTATAACGTTATCAAGTTTTGAACCTGTGATATCAGCGATTATTTTCAGTTACATTTTTCTAGTACCTACACCTTGTAAATAGTATGAACATTTAACAGGGATTGTAGTGAACGAACATACTGCGCTGGCGTAAAACGTCAAAAGATGATTTGTTGGGTAATTGGTTTTGTTCTTATAGGGTGGGGGTTTGTTGCTATGCTACTAAATGTTTTGTTGATACATATATTGTTTTGGCAATCGTTACTCGTGTAGTTTCTTTACCGATGATTGATGGTAGGGTTGTTTTATGATGTTTTTACTATGCTTTGTTTGTTTCGGATTCATCATTAACATCATCATCATTAATCAAAAAATTTTTTTATACCACTAAAGTGGCAACCAAGCGTACGGCCCACTTGATGGTCAGCGGTTACCGCAGCCTATGTACCACCCTGAGATCCTTAGATGGAAAGTCTCATGTGCCTGTAATTTCACGGAAATAGACGTCATTTGCTAGTCCTTCCTTATAGGTTTGTTTTGGACTATTATTCATATATTTTATACTTATATTATACATCATTATTATGAAAATATGTATAGCATTAACTTGTAGTAAGTGGTAAGTAAGCTAGTGGCTAACAAATTCTGTTCCTGATATAGCTCTTTGCTTGTAAGGGAGGGGAAAGGGATTTCGATTCCGGGCGCAAAGAATTTTAAATTACAGTTAAAAAACAGTACTAGCACTGACTCCTATTGGCTTGCTGTTAGGTTTAAGGACAGTTTAATGAATAGTTCCCAAACAGGCTAGGCTTGCTTTTATTTCAATTTTTAAAATCACAAATTTTAACATGCAAACCAAAATTTTCAGTCGGTCAGAATTTGAAGCACTGTCTATAAGTCGGCTAAAATTTTTCCAACTAAGCTACCGTTGGAATACCAGCTTGTATTTATGCAAACGAACAAACGGTAATTTCGAACTTTAAATTAACTGCTTTGATGATTCAGAAATCAAAACATTAAAACCATGCACACGTGCCTTACCCCACATCGGACCCCTCAAGTGAAGCCGCAGTTCAACTAGCAGTTACTACGGTAACAGCTATTAGCTACGCGAATCAATACCGACCACCAACCACCGACCACCTGGTGTGCGCTTTAACTTGATCTAACTTATCCGCTTAAATGATAATTCGGTAATGTAAAGGTGGTTTATTATAGTTTTTTTTTATACAACTGAAGTGGCAACCAAGCGTACGGCCCACAAGATGGTAAGCGGTTACCGCGGCCTATGGACGCTTGCAATACCAGAGGTATCACTCGCGGGTTGCCACCTTGAGGCTAAGATCGAAAGCCTCATGTGCCAGTAATTTCACCGGAAACCATACCCTTCACACCGGAACACAGCAATGCGAGCATTACTGCTTGGCGGCAGAAATAAGTATGGTGGTAGTCCTTCCCCGGGCGAGCTCTATCACAGAGAACTCTACTACTCTAGAATGCGTAGATCAAAGTCAAAAGAGTTTTATTCAATCGCAAGGACCACTAAAATGTCTTACAAGCTAAAATGCCTATTCCAACGCACCCTGCGTAAAAAGAACTTGGGACAGTTTATCGTTATTTTGGAATGCTCCTTGTTATTGTTATTGCCTTTATACAATAGCCAACTCAGTATCGGCAGGGCTTGAAGGTGATTAGGTATGAATTGCACGAAACTTTGATCCGTAAATTCGAAATAAAGTTCTTGGAAAAAAAGTCTTGGTAAAGTCGGTTCCAAGTTCTGTCTCAGGTCAGATGGGTAAACCACCTAAAATAAATGCACTAATACCTAAAATAATTGCAATTATAATTACCCTGTTTATATAATAAAAAGCCGCATTAACTTTATGAATTACTTGGAATAAAATTACCAAGATAAGAGTTTTCATATTTTTTTAATAAAAAAGGTACTTAGAATATTAATTATGGGCGATAAGTGTTTAAGGCTTTGCTTTTAATAAACCACCCCTTAGTAAAGTGGATAAGTGTTATCGTAATGAGTGAATTAAAAACTGTTCAAGTTTTTCTGGATATTGGGTTCCTTTGGATTTCAAAGCATAAACTAAATATTTGTTAAGTAATTCACCTAATTTTAAGAGTAGTAGAGTTCTCTGTGATAGAGCTCGCCCGGGGAAGGACTACCACCATACTTATTTCTGCCGCCAAGCAGTAATGCTCGCATTGCTGTGTTCCGGTGTGAAGGGTGTGGTTTCCGGTGAAATTACTGGCACATGAGGCTTTCGATCTTAGCCTCAAGGTGGCAACCCGCGAGTGATACCTCTGGTATAGCAAGCGTCCATAGGCTGCGGTAACCGCTTACCATCTTGTGGGCCGTACGCTTGGTTGCCACTTCAGTTGTATAAAAAAAAAAAACCTACGTTATGAGCAAATAACTAAAGCAGATTGGTTTATTCGGTACAAGTATAACCTTTTTATTATTCTCTATTTGAGACATTTATATACAAGGTCTAAATAAATGTAAAGTGATGCAATCGATTCATTTATACTTCCATAAGAAAGAATATTTACTTATGTAGATATTCTCTATTTGAGATATTTAAATACAAGGTCTAAATAAATGTAAAGTGATGCAATCGATTCTTCTATACTTCAATAAGAAAGAATATTCTCTTATGTAGAGTGGAGCAAAGAGTACCAAGTAGTAGGATATTTCAATAAGAGTTCGCTTTGGGTACCAGAACCAGATATTTTACCTTCAAGCAGTAGTGTGCAATAATTACTGTATGTAGATTTGAAGGACACTGTAGCAACGGAAATTACTGGGCGAATGAGATTTAATAACTATGCCTTTCGCAGTGCAGTAACACGCAGAACTTTAAATCCAAAAATTTGACTCTGTTACAGATATTAGTTGACACTGTCACTGGTCGGGGTTCTAACATTACGCAAACGAACAGGACGTATAGTCACTTTCATAAAAAATAGCTATGCAGAGAACAATACTACGAAGTTGACGTGACTAAAAATTTACTAGATTCTTTTGGTTATCAAAGTCAAAGTCAAAAATGGTTTCATTCACACTATTCATTCTTTCGGTTTCAGCGGATATTCACCTTTTTTATGTATTTATAAAGCGTTAATATCAAGTTTTTGTTTGAAATATACCAGGTATTATGAATAAGTTCGCGAAGCTGACTCACTCAGGCACCACATCGTGATTTAAACCCCAAACTAGCGACAGTAAAAAAGACGCATACGTTATTAAATGCCCTTCACATCGCAGCTAATAAAGTTTCCAATGAAATATGGCTGTCAGAGAAGTAAAAACCCCAATTTTTGCCTCAAATCGTACCCCTATAATAAAACTTTACGTAGAATATAAATTCGTTCACCCTCTTTGTTTTGTTTATGTTTAATTCGAGAAAGTAATTTCGTTAATTTCGTTACCTGAGTAACCTCAACTATTAGAATGAAATTAGAATAACCTTACCTGAGTAACCTTAACTATTAGAATGAAATTAGAATAACCTACGAGCAAACATTTAAGTGCGCAATGTCAGTGTTTTGATACGGCGCCGGCGAATGAAAACATTGTGATGAAACCGGCATGTTCAAGAACTAGATTTTATAGACATGTGCCATCAACCACTCATCTTGGAGTTCTCTGTGATAGAGCTCGTCCGGGGAAGGACTACCACCGTACCAATTTCTGCCGCCAAGCAGTAATGCTCGCATTGCTGTGTTCCGGTGTGAAGGGTATGGTTTCCGGTGAAATTACTGGCACATGAGGCTTTCCATCTTAGCCTCAAGGTGGCAAACCGCGAGTGATACTTCTTGTATTGTAAGCGTCCATAGGCTGCGGTAACCGCTTACCATCTTGTGGGCCGTACGCTAGGTTGCCTCTTCAGTTGTATAAAAAAAAATAGAATCTGTCGCTTCTAAGCCGTGGCCTCGCCGACCGTGGCTCTTGAACGCAATTCCAATCCAATGGTATTTGCCAAGTATTGAAATATAACGTGAAATATTTCGTACTTCTACATAGCAAACCTAGCGCCAAATTCAACCTTGTTTTCAAGTAAAAATTGACAGCTCGAAAGCATTATTAAAACAATGTTACTGACATTTCGGCATACAAACATAAAAACAGTGTAATGTTATTTCAATATTGCTATAAGAGCTCGTGGTTACCCCCCTGCACTAGATATAGATTGAAATTTGGATTGCATTGGAAATATATTGTCGTTGGAGCCCAGTGGTCTGTTCAGTGGTTACTTACTTGATGGAAGCCTAAATAACTCTCGATGCTGTGCGTCGCGAAGAAAACCTCTCCCTCGCACGTCAGTATCATCAGGAAACCATTGAGGGCCTGGAAAAAGAATCAATAATTGAATCATCATCGTACATCAATAATGTTCTTCTGGAGCGCTCGTGACGTAGCTGGCTAAGTTGTTATTTACAGATCAACGAAGTTAAGCACTGTTCCGCGTAGTCATCATTTGGATGGGTGACCGCCAGTGACAATTTCAACTGAGCGCTCCCGTGCTTCGGAGGGCACGTTAAGCAGTCGGTCCCGGCTTTTTCTAAGTTGTTAGGCCATGACAGAGGCCTTCGGGCGGCCTAGAAACTCTGTCACCAGAGTTGGCTACTGACTCATACGAACTTACTTTACTAATGTTCTGTCTGACTGACACAACACAGTGATACAAGAGTAATGTTTGTAAGACTCGTTTCTTATTAAAACTGTAAGGGGAAAGGAGGCTTAAAACTAGCGCGGAATAAGTCACGGGGTATTCTCTAGCATACAGTTAACCAGAACATTGGTTCTATAGTATATTAAAAGTATATTCTGACAGAATTACTCGCTAAAAATACTTCTGCAGCGTATTTCGTACAACGTTACTAACTCAGCACAGCATGACTAATGCCAAGTCGAAAGTCCCGCATTTTTCCTATCAGAGCTGTCACCCCAAATTATTCCGTCAGGGTTGTAAAGAGGGAAGTTTTTGTAGCTTCGTAACAATTTCCATGGAACGTACGGAATAACTGGCGAACTTGCCGATGGAATAGCGAGCCTGTTTCCATTGTTGTACGACTTTTTATTTAGCTTAAATAACTTAAGTTATTAAAATTTACGTATCGGCCTTGCTAGCCATTTTCATTTGCGTTTGTTCTACCGTGTACACTGTATTTTTAGTTGCTGTGCACGATGGAGCTCTGTAACGGCAACAACAAAAAAAAACAGTGCTAATACCAACATCACAAATAATGCCTTTTGCATCTAGAAATATAAATTATTTTAAGTAGCGTCCGTTCACGTCCGGCACTTGGCAAAACTTCTAAAACCGACACGAGTATAGTTCTCACGGCGGATCTCGGCCGTCGTGCAGTTAGCCGTTTCGATGCGCAATGGAGCTTTTTCAAACTAATAAGTCGTGCATCAATGGAAACACACCGTCATAGCTCAAGTCGAAACTGTAAAATGTAAAGTACCTACAACTGGATGCCGCATATTAATGGCTCCTGCGCTATGCTATTGATTTATTATTGACAATTCATAATTTATAAATTGCGTTTTATTACTGCACAACCTGACAATGTATTCTGGGATTTTGAACAGATACCTTGAGGTACTTGTAATAATTTCTAAATGTAGTTTGCTAATTAGGTCTGTCTATATGTCTGCTGAGAGCATTTGTGGCCTAGTAGTAGTGACCTCGCCCTCTGATCTTAATTATCTTATTATTTTTGCCGCCAAGTAGTAATGCTTGCATTGCTGTTCCGGTTCGAAGGGTATGGTTTCCGGTGAAATTACAGGCACATGAGACTTTCCAATTAAATTCTCAGGGTGGTAACACCGAAGATATCTATGATGTTGCATGCGTACTAGGCTACGGTAACCGCTTAACATCTTGTGCGCCGTACGCTTGGTTGCCACTTTAGTGGTATAAAAAAAAATATAGATAAAATGTATTAATTAACACCTTATGCAACCAAATGTGAGCAATCAATATACAAGCTCAGCATCCGTAACAATAGCAAGGGTCATGCCAAAAAAGTGATAGGAACCCAGCCGGTATTGTTGCCAGTTCTTTTACCGCATGAGCTCGTTGGAGCTGGCGTAATTTTTCCTAGCTTGTAAGACGTTTCAAAGTGATCCTTGTGGTATTATTGATATAAACCATTTTCGACTTTTGAATAAATGAAATATGCAATGTACTAATGTAAGTTACCTGCAGAAATAACTCTCCGTCCGGCATCGCGTGGTCGTACGGTGAGTGCTCACGCCGGTGACCGTGGAGATCCTCCTTCTCTTTGTGCATCACCACTGGAACAAGATAAATAAAAAATAAATAAACATTTCAAATTGACTACGTAAGTAAGTTCGTATGCAAATCAGAACGGTCAGTGTACGTTATGGGCCCATCGGTTTACAACAGACTGCCGGAAAAGAACAGGGATGCAATTTCCACACCAATATTTAAAAGCCAACTTAAACAGTAGTTGTTAGAGGAATCATTCATACAGCTTGGGTGATTTTTACAAATTACCCAAACTGTTTCTACACCTTGGGTGATTATTACAAATTACCCAAACTGTTGAGTGGTCCCACAATAATCATCATGACAGCCTTCTAATGTTCCCACTGCTGGGACACTGCCCTACTCTTCAGTGAGAGTGATTGGGTCTTAATCCACGCGGACCCAATGCGGATTGGTGGATGGGCACATGTCTTTCGAATTTTTAGTTCTTGGACATGCCGGTTTCCTCACGATGTTTTCCTTCACCGTATGAGAGCACTGGCATTGCGCACATAAATTGGAGCACGACCGGATTTGAACCCACGACCTTAGGATCGGAAGGTGGGGTCACTACCACTAGACCACCAGTGCCCACAATAATCATAAATGTATAAATGGCATTATTCGAATACAATTATTACAAATCAATTTTAAAGTAAAATTTTAGATAATATTAAAATTTTAGATAAAAATTAATTATAGATAATTTTAATTCAGTTGAGCTATAGGTCGTTTGTAACTGTCTTTAGATGGCTCAACTGTTTCATATGTATTTTCATATATTGTTATATAATGTTAATACAATACATTACAGTACATTTTGTTAATAAAAGTTCATTAATTGTAATAAAGTTGTTAATTCTACAACAGAATATAAGAATTCTTTTTTTTGGGAGTAGTAGAGTTACTCTGTGATAGAGCTCGTCCGGAGAAGGACTACCACCATATTTATTTCTGCCGCCAAGCAGTAATGCTCGCATTGCTGTGTTCCGGTGTGAAGGGTATGGTTTCCGGTGAAATTACTGGCACATGAGGCTTCCGATCTTAGCCTCAAGGTGGCAGCCCGCGAGTGATACCTCTGGTATTGCTAGCGTCCATAGGCTGCGGTAACCGCTTACCATCTTGTGGGCCGTACGCTTGGTTGCCACTTCAGTTGTATACAAAAAAAAATAATTAACACCATTGTATACCGAAATATATAATTTTAGATTATGTTTAATGTGTAAGTTAGAACTAAGAAACTTAAGCAAGGAACTAATAATGACGATTATAAGTATGCCGTTGAAAGCGGCGCTTTTTTGTTATAGAATTTTTTTACAAAGCAGTATCGCAATTATAATTCTTTTTCTATAATAAAATTCTTATGACGCCTAATAAACTAGATTTCATTAAACGTAATGAACTGCAGGTGTTATGTTAGTTTATGGGATTGAGTCTTTATCAGCGATGGAGCGTAATGGGTGTATTATGAATAAGGCTATCTTTAATACGTTTGTTATTAATACTAAACATGCTGTAACCTGCGACTTCGTTTACTATCACATTATCACATCATACTGTAACACTAATATTATAAATGCGAAAGAGTTGAAATGTTTGTTCGTCTACTCGACAACCACTGAACTGATTTGGCTAAAATTTAAGACGTAGATAGGTAGGTAATGTTAAAAAAAAAATGCTGGACAATCCACACTGCATCGTCTAGATAGGTAGGTAATGTTAAAAAAAAAAATGATGGACAATCCACACTGCATCATCTAGATAGGTAGGTAATGTTAAAAAAAAAATGATGGACAATCCACACAGCATCATCTAGATAGGTAGGTAATGTTAAAAAAAAAAGCTGGACAATCCACACTGCATCATCTAGATAGGTAGGTAATGTTAAATAAAATGCTGGACAATCCACACTGCATCATCTAGATAGGAAGGTAATGTTAAAAAAAAAATGATGGACAATCCACACTGCATCATCTAGATAGGTAGGTAATGTTAAAAAAAATGCTGGACAATCCACACTGCATCATCTAGATAGGTAGGTAATGTTAAAAAAAAAAGCTGGACAATCCACACTGCATCATCTAGATAGGTAGGTAATGTTAAATAAAATGCTGGACAATCCACACTGCATCATCTAGATAGGAAGGTAATGTTAAAAAAAAAATGATGGACAATCCACACTGCATCATCTAGATAGGTAGGTAATGTTAAAAAAAATGCTGGACAATCCACACTGCATCATCTAGATAGGTAGGCAATGTTAAAAAAAAATGCTGGACAATCTACACTGCATCTTCTAGATAGGTAGGTAATGTTAAAAAAATATGCTGCACAATCCACTCTGCATCATCTAGCCTCAAGCTAAGCAGAGCTTGTTTATAAGTTATGACTGATAATTATATACTTTAATACAATACATAGATTCTAGTATTTTTATTATACATAGGCGATACCCAGAACACCCGAAACAAATATTAAAAAAAGGAGAGGCTTTTCTCGTAGCGCACCCAGATGAAAATAGATAAGATAAGATAAGATAATTTGTTTATTTGCAACCAAAAAATTTAATACATACAGAGTTACTCTTTTCTACTGTAGTAGTTAGGTTAGTTATGTATCTAAATTAGAAACACACAGTAAGTACTTATTCCTAAATTATCATTATAAAACAAATCAAGTAGCCGTGATTAGGCTCTTAGTACTAAGCTTAAAATTATAAATAAGGTAAAGGTTAATTTTAAATTGAGAGACACAGTAGATACAGTTAATATTCAATGTAGGTTGTTCAGTAGGTATAAATGTTAAGTTTTATTCATCGTTGCACACCAAAAAAAAGTTCTAACGCCTTTTTATTCCGTTTGTCCAAGGGTTAATTTCCCCTGACAGATTCCTCCCTAGCAGTAGGTAACAGCATCCCTATAAGAGATGTGATTTGTCGCGCAAACCCCGCCCATTGCTCGCGAGAGTATTATTTGCATAATAGCACCTATTCATCTAAATTAGGTAGTAGTAGTCGCGTAGCTTCATGACAGCTTTCTTATATTTCCACTAATGGGGCACTGGCCTACTCTTGAGCGAGAGTGATTGGGTCTTTATCCAAAACGCGGACCCAAAGCGGATTGGTGGATGGCACACGTCTCAAATTTACTTAGATTTTATAAAAAATGTAGTTAATTTTGGCTCTTAAAATTCAACGATTTTTAAATTTAGTATTTAGTGCATACTTACCAGTTAACCAAAGTAATAGGTTTTACGAGTTAATAATAAAAGTAAAGGGATACATTACGAAATTATTATTTTTAAAACAAACGAACAATATGGCTGGTTTATGGTCATTTGGAGCCAATTACCTCAGCCGTGTGGGAGACGCCATATGGATGTTAAGGGCTGGGAAGTATCGGTAAAATTTTATCGATGTCGACGAAGTTGGCTTCATCGATACCGGCGTTGGCGTCTGAATTTTTCATTTTGATAATTTTCTCTGTTTTTTTTTTTCATATATAATGCATAATATGTTTAACTAATAACTACTTTCGTCTTCACTTGTCTGGAGTATAAAGTAAAAACATATTTAATTATTAAAATAGTATTGTTAACCAGGCAATAATAACCTGGCTATCATAGGTTTATGTTGTTGCCAAAAACAGCAGTAAAACAACTTATTATAAACTTCATTTTAGGTTTGCCAAATAATATTATATACCGTTGTTAATAGTTGAATACTATCATAAACACGGTGACTTTTTAGCTAAAACTTACAACATTTCAAAATTAATCAACTTAACAAACAATAAACTTGTTTAGCATGCCTTATGTTTAACTTCTATGCTCATTGCAATAGCTAGTAAAAATACAAAAATTTTTTTGCTTAAACAATCGCTTACGAATAGTAATACCAATTTATTATAAATAACTACGATTTTGATCTAGAAATGTAATTATTGGAACGTATCGTCTCGTTGCATCGTTACTTTGCGCGTATTTTTTGTAACGAAGCTAAGTTATTGTTTTGCGGGCTCTGATCAAGATAGTGGCAATCCACTCGATTTATCGATAATGTCCTTTGGTACGTCACTAGTCGAGAGTGCGGTGGTTTTATCACCCTTTATAATCGTCATTACGGACTGAACGTCGGCACTTTTTTACCTTTTTCGTTCTAAATTGAAAACGAACATACTAAGATTAAAAAATTGAGTAAATAGACTTTTTATCTAGATTCTGTGCAGTTTTGCATCATAAAAATAATGTTTATTCATGCACTACTTTCGTCTTTTTATTGTAGCTTCTATCAGCGACACTTGTGTGGTACTAAGGTTAAAAGTAGCATAATCTTACATAGAATATTATAAATGAAAGTCTGGGTGGTGTTTGTGTAAATGTTTGATAACACGTATCTCCGTGACGACGTAACCGATTACGATGAAATTTGGAATGTAGATGGCTTAAATCTTAGAATAACAGTTAGGGTATTTTTTATCTAGAATATGTACTGTTCCTGTGGGAGCATAAAAACAGAAAAAGCGCGGGTCAGCTCGTATAATATAATGTTAATTTAGATCGATTACTAGACCAACTATTAGTCCCTTTTGCAATGCTCATTTTGTTAGTTTTTAATGAACAGTTGAAAACCAGCTAAGGCCCTGCTAAGATCTTTATTATAATTTGGCCTAGAACTATTAATCTATTTCAAGATTAATCCAATTTCGTTCATTTGTTACGGCGTGAAAGAGGAACCAACATGATACGCAATAAATAATATAAATTACTAGTACCTACATAAGTTAAATAATATAAGAAATATGCAAGCGTAAATCAATGGTTTTGTTTCTATCTCACTGCCATTTGGAGAGTAATAGTGATCTATTTGATAGAGCTCGTTCGGGGAATGTAACACATTTTTTTTTTTTTAAAGTCAGCATTTGACATGCATGACGGTCAAGTCGCCCGCCTGATGTTAAGCACCACGCCTGACTATAACAGATGCAGTGCCACCCAAAGCTTAAAGTTTTAAGTGTTTGCGTGGCACTGCACTGCGCTCATCACCCCGAGACATTGTTGTTAAGTCTCTTTGGCCCAGTAATTTCACTTGCTACAGTGCTTTTCAAACCTAAACACAGTAATGCTTGCACACTACTGCTTGGAGGTAGAATATCTGACAACGCGGTAGTACCCACCAAGACGGACTCTTGCTGAAGAGTTCTACCACCAGGTGTGCATATTAAAATATGCACACCATATAATATAATAATATAAAAACATTATATACTTATTATACAAAATACATAATTATAATAGTTATGATTATTACACTTACCTTTTTAACCTTTTTACGCCAAGCACATGAAAACTAAAGTAATATTATTTGATGCGGAACCAACTACTTGCAATAAGACTCACGCACGTGATGGTTTTGCAAATACTTGTATCTACATATAAATATTGCAAATGCTCGTATCTACATTGAATTGCTTAACGGACGAGCGGACACTGTTTAACATTATTTTCTTTATTCAAATAGAACGTACATCAATAATTTTGTAAAACAAAGCTTCTTTTTACTCGAATATCAGATGGTTAAGTCATGAATCTTGTACCAAATAAAGTTGTAATTTCATGTTTGTGTTAATTTTATTAATTATATATTTTTTAAGTAAAACAGAAAGAAAGAGTATTTAACATCTAACAATGTTTTAAATTTTTAATCTCGCGTCTAATGCTAATAAAAAATCTCGCGTCTAATGCTAATAAAAAATCTCGCGTCTAATGCTAATAAAAATTTGCGCTAATGAAATAAAATTAAAGTAAGATAACTGTGTTGGCTGCTCTGATATTATTTAATATTACCTACTTAAGACCTGTTACATGTATTACCCTCATAATTATGATGCAATAAATGATACTTACTGAATACTGCAATACTGAATACTTACTAAAGATTTTTTCTGTGGATAGTGAAAACTCATGATCGCTTCTCATGGCGCTCTTTAGGGAAAACCTATATATTTTTAGCAGTGAACGGAACGTCTTTGATAATGCCATTTTACTTTATAATGCTTTGGTAAAATTGGTAGTGAAAACACTGTAAAAAAATGAAAAATCTTAAAACAGAGGAAAAAACGAATAAGTTAGCTAGTTTAGTTTTTTCTTTAAAACACAATATACGTTTATTCTTAGGCCCATAGACATGTTGATTTAGTTAAATTTAGTTCTAAGTTTTTTTTCTAACGTAAGATTACGAAAACAAAGTTTCTCGAGCAATTTCGTATATTTTTACTATTATGTGAAGCTTTATGAAGATCATAAATGATGACGAATAAGGGAGTAAGATCGCATTATCTGTTAAGTGGTATAAGCACGTATTATGCACCTGGTAAAATGCTAAAGTTTAATTGAATGTAGTTTTGAAAACAGATGCAATATTTATTTTGCTTGTCTGCTGTTTTGCATGCTACTATGTTGCGTTGACCGACTGTGGAATTAAAAGTGCGGTTATAACAAGGCGGTGTCAGTTCATCGTGGTGATGAACTTTTAACTGAATAAAATTAAATAATTGGGTTAATTTGGTTGTTATCTTAGTTTACAAAGAATATTTCCGGAATAATTCTTAATTATAAATATTTTATGTAGGTAGGTTACCTACATAAAATACCTACTAAGGTTTGGATGCCACTTCAGTTGTATAAAAAAAAAAAAGTATATCTACATATTGTTTGTTTTGTTTGATTAGAGCTATTGTCTAAATCTTCCTTTAGCCCTGACTCAAATAAATAGTTTTTCTATCCTATTTTATTGAACTGTTTGAAATGGAGATCAATGGAGATTTAACAGTTTTACGATCAACCCACAGAGCTGGGTGAGAATAATTCTGATTTACTAGCTCATTAGCAATGGTTATGCAATTGATTTAGTGGTAGTGACCCCGCCTTCTGATCCTCAGGTAGTGGGTTCGAACCCGGTCGTGCACCAAAGGATTTTGTATTATAAAAATGTATGTGCAATGCCTGTGTCATACGGTGAATGAAAACATCGTGAGGAAACCGGCATGTCCAAGAACTAAAAATTCTAAATACATGTGCCACATCAATCCGCATAGGGTAGATGATTAAGACCAAAAAACTCTTGCTTGAGAGTAGGTCAGTGTCCCAGCAGTGGGAACATTAGAACGCTGTCATGATGATGACTAGCTAATTACTATAATTGTTCTCAATAACACTAGCATGTTGATTGGTTACGAGCAATGAACATTCAAATGACAGTAATGACACGCAACATTTCTCTACAACTCTGATTTATAGTTTCCTTGCGATACCTTGTTTTTGCATAAAATTGCCGTTAAATTGACTCATTAGTCTAATAATAGTGACTACTGGTGTTATTTTTTATGTTTTATTTGTGAAAACTTTTAATTAGCCTTCTGTAATTTATTAAACGTATTGTTGAAGCTAGCTGTAAGTTTTTTAGTACAATAAAAATACTATTCGGTTGGATTTTTTGCGAAACAATTGTCACGCAACAGGGTTCGAACCCGCAACTTTTGCTTCTCAACCTGGTACTCTTCCACCACGCCACCAAGGTCGTCAGCTATAACCTTAAGATTATTTTAAAACATAGTAAGAAAGTAAAAACTATCTTTATTTAATCAATCACAAGGATCATCCACATGCACACACACTCTCTAACACACACACACCCTTATATACACTAACACTATCACAAATACACACACTCTCACACACTACATTTCCTCGCATAAAGCCAACCTACACTCTATTTTCTAACCTTTTTCTTCAATGTTTTATTGGTTAATTCACTGTCTTCATGATATCAATAATAGACCTAAGCAAGAGCAAAATCTCCTAAATGACATGTATTTCTTACTTAGGAGATTTTATTACTGTTAACATTGGTATATATATTTTTTATGTCAGCAAGTGACAAGACAATCAAGGCGCCTGATGTTAAGCACCACGCCTGGCTATTACAGATGCAGTCAGTGTACCTTTTCGAAACGCATTAAACATTTGTATTGTATTTTGTAACGTCTAGCTAGGTGAATAGGTAGCTAGGCATAAGACTTAAGCACAACAGGAAGGCGTTTAGTTAAAAAAAACCTATCAGCTGATAATGTCCACTGCTTACCCATAACGTGCCCATAACTTTATGGTGCACCAACACGAACGGACGGTACTAACAACCTCGATAACTATACCATTTTATTATTTTTTTAATTGTGAAGTGGGAAAGGATGAAGAAATTATAAGCACTAGGTATAAAGAACTAAGCTTGTAGGTATTATTACTGTAATATTAAAATTTTAGTTACCTTTTCATTCATGTACTTAGTTATCCAATTTCGGTTCTTACCCGTGATCCACCTTGTTAGTTCACCTAGGTGTACCGGGCACATTTATTTGCCTGTGGAACACCTAGGTGGACTAAAGGCCACGGGCATTTTAATTTTGGTCCTTACCCGTGGTCCACCTCGTTAGTATACCTAGGTGTACAACGGTAAATAAAAAAAACCTGTAGTTCATGTGCATTAGGTACCTACATAAATGTATTTGCTACCCAGAGGTAAACTGGTAGATAATGCTAGTTAATATATAAGCATTGAAATCGCCAATAAAATTATCTACTTAATTAGGTATTATGGTCAAACAATGACCTCCGTTATTCTGTATTTCGGTGCGAGAATGACTGCAACGCAATACGAGTTCGATTCCTGCGGGATAAAATGTTTGCATCCCGTTTAACTATACATAACGTGAGACATGGACGCGTCTAGGACGCGCAGACGGGGTATAGACAGGGCTTTTTAAAACATTAAAGAAAAGACGGAACCTATTCAATAAATAAATAAATAATGCTGGACAATCCACACAGAATCATCTAGCCCTAAGGTAAGCTGCTGTTAAACAGAGCTGTATTATGAGTACTAGATGACTGATTATACTTAATTCAATACAATACATAGATAGATATTTTTTATTAAGTATATATAAAAGATACCCAGGATACCCTGAACAAATATTTGTAGATCGTACAAACATCTGACCCGAGGCGGGAATCGAACCCGCAAACTCCGCGTCGCAGGCGGACCTGAGCCCGCTGCGCCACATCGGTCGTCAATATTATTCACTAAAATATAATATAAATATTATTATATTTTAGTAATAATAAATATTTTTCACTAATAATAAAAGAACCTGAACATGTTTTGCGTCGCGAAGCTTCTATAAACTTTGTATAAGGGCCGTGTCCGCGACGAGCCTTCCTTGTATTTCTGTGTGGCCAGCCAGCAATGTCTATCGATTTAAAGTAGGTATTTTTGTGTTGATTATCCACGTCACTCGGTGTTTCTTAGATAGACGAACCACCTTACATCTTGTATCAAAAACATAAACCACACAAACTTAAAATTTATTATTAGTAGATCTCTTTCCCCGTCAGTGAGCATAGGGTCACGGTTACCTACCATAGGGTCACGTTAGGGTGGTCACCTGGCCGCGTGCCATACTGCAAAACGGTTACCACCAGATGTTGCCAGCTTAATTGTTTTACGTTTATTGTGTGATCTGTTTTGTTTTCGGGTCATTATGGGTTTGTTTTTTGGGGTAGAAAAAGCTGGTGATTAACCGGTCGTCTGCCTATTTTTTTTTTTAATAAAGAGAAGTAATAATGAGAGCAAGAAGTAGTAGAGTTTTTTTCTTCGGGGAAGTACTACGATACCTATTTCTGCCGCCAAGCAGCAGTGCTCTCATTTTTGTATTTTGATATAAAGGGGATTTCCAGTAAAATTACCTCCTCAATGATATTATGTAACATAACACTCTAAATTCTAATATAATGAATGTCAAAGTATGGATTTCGTTTCTCGATAGCGTCGTTAAAGCTGAAAGGATTTTGGTGAAAGGTTGTAGATTGATTATAATTTGGATTAAAACTACGTATCGGTATTTTTATCTTGGTACAGTCAGCAAAGAAAGTGTCCAAAGTTCTTTTTACGCAGGGTGCGTTGGAATAGGCATTTTACTTAGCTTGTAAGACATTTTAGTGGTCCTTGTGATTGAATAAAACTCTTTTGATTTTGATCTACGCATTCTAGAGTAGTAGAGTTATCTGTGATAGAGCTCGTTCGGGGTAGGAATACCACCATACCTATTTCTGCCACCAAGCAGTAATGCTCGCATTGCTGTGTTCCGGTGTAAAGGGTATGGTTTCCGGTGAAATTACTGGCACATGAGGATTTCGATCCTCAAGGTCAATCTCTTAGCGTCCATAGGCTGCGTTAACCGCGTACATTCTTGTGGGCCGTACGCTTGGTTGCCACTTCAGTTGTATAAAAAATAAAAAAGTGGCGTATCACTTTTGACAAAAAATTCTGTGAAATCTATGACGTCACACAAAATATTTATTAACTGAATAAATAACTCGTAAACGTTAACGTTCAAACAAATCTCAACCTAAGGGTGGTAGGTCACACTTTTTGCTGACTGTACCACGTCAACGAAGACGCGGGTAGCAGCTACTAAAACATGTATACAAAATAACCTTATTTACCAACTAGGTACTTAAATTATATTTCTCACACTCAAAATGGCTAATTTGTCACTACATCGTATACCCATAGATTATAAAACAGTTTGTACTAGCACCACCTTACAGCACCACAGAGAAGTGATAGTTAGTACGTAATACAAGCTTATTAATGGCTATTATGGGGGCGACACGCGAGGCAAGCGTGCAAGTCAGAACAACTCACACGGTTTGCGGGCTACATAAAGATTTAGAATAATTTGAGTGATATTGTTTTAGTTGAAAAATTTCGGGTGTAGTTTTCGAAGGAGGTGCCTGCATGTTCATACATACTATTATTTTCTGTAGAGGTGATTCTTTATTCTTTAATTATGTGACAAACCTGCCTGGTAAAGTATTAACGCTTATTCATAGTCGTCAGATGCGTTTTTTTAAGGTCTCTTTTTTAGTCCACTTTGACCACTTAAATTTACCATAACATTACAGTAGGATATACCCAGAGTTCCTGATGACCTGATGGTGGGTGGGTACCGTAGTTTATGGACGCGTGCAATACTATAATATCATTCGCACGTTGTTCATTGTGTCGTTCAGACGTAAATCGAAAGTCTCTTGTGCCAGTAATTTCACCGCTAACCATAGCTTTTGACCTGGAACATAGTAATGCAAGCATTACTGCTTGGCGGCAGAAATAGTGGTGGAAGAATGAGCTCTTTAACAAATAATTCGACTCCTTGTGAAAGGTCGCCCTTAAGAGAAATTTTGGAAAACATTAAGCTTTGCCACCAATAATTATTATTGCTCACTAGCTAAAAAAGTAAATACTTACCTACTTAGTAACTCATTATACGACACAGATATAGGGTAGATAATAGAAAAAAATAACTTTTAAAATTAGAACAAGTAAAAGCTAATTAAAATTCAAGCCACGAAAATAAGTAAAAAAGTCGAACCGTACTTTATGGTTCAAAAGTAAAGTGCGCCGATACAGAATTACCATACATACATAAATCGAGTGTTACTTACCTACCAGTTACCACTAATTCTAAAAGTAAACAAATCGATAAAATTTCTGGACGACGGTCACAAATCACTCCAAAGGAAGATGTCTCAATAACAAGGCAATTTTACGGATCGCTAGAAAAAGACGGCAATACATCCGGACCTAAGAATAGATAGGTTAGAGCGAGATGACAGCTTTTTCTCCGATCGCATTAATTAAGGAGCAAAGAGGTTCTAAATCATTTGCTGTCAACGCTCTCCATGGGAACCCCGAAGAGTTATAAGACCCTTTATTCTATATTTAAAATTGAGATTTTGTAATGTTTCGAATGATTTGAATTTGGAATTATTTGAGTTAACCGTTTATTGGTCTCTTGTGTGTTGGTTAAATATTTGAGCAATCTATTTAAAATTGGAAGTTAATTTCTGGAAATTTTGTATTGCAGGTTGAGAAATCGGTTTAGATATCAAAATCAAACGACAAGAAAAATAATATTAAAGTCTGGCTAAATATTGTACCAGCAGTTATTTTATCCCAATAACCCTAAAGACCTAATCCCAAGCGAGAATGGTTGGATCATAATCCACCATGCGGAGCTAATGCTTATTGGTGATTGACACATTTTACGTCTTTTGAATATTCAAACAAAAGCATGGTTTTTCTTACAATGTTTTCCTTCACTGTAGCACTAGCTTATTAAACAAAAGTTTACAAAAAAAAAAACATTGTAACACGATCGGTTCCAAACAAGTCTTCCTCTACCACTATTATAATTAACATTACCATCAGACTTGGTAGTCTGATGGTAATGTTACGCTGGTGCGTACAAATAACGTAGATATTCAATTCATTTACACAAATCCCAAAATACTAATACAAAAGCTTTTTATAAGTAATAATGTTGCTAGTCAATAATTAAAAACGGATCTAAAACTTAACGAGCTGTCAATAAAAACAATAACATTCAATCTAATATTCATAACCAATTTAACACGTTCCGTTCCAAGCGACATCTATCCGCGCCAACTGTCATGAGCAGTTGCGTGAAACGAAACGGACTAATCGCAGATTGGCTCACTTGATACCCGTATGTCACGGGGGTGTGACAATTACTAAGTTAGATTGTTAATTACATTTTTATTAATTTATGCAAAGTTAAACTCAAATTTAAAATGGTTTTGAGTAAAATTACAAGGATCACATTGAAACTTCTCTTAATTATTACCTACACGACTGTAAAAAGTAAAAAGCAATGACAATGGCTGCAAACTATAGTTTTTTTAGTTTAAGAAACGAAATGTTCCGGTATTTGTACGAGCTGACCCGCGCGGCTTCACCCGCGGTTTTTCAGTTTTTATGCTATCCCACAGGAACAGCAATTTTTCCGGAATAAAAAGTCCTAGTAAAGTCAAAATCAAATTCAAAGTCAAAGACACACCCAGACTTTCGCATTTATAATATTTGTATGTTAATTAGTAGAATATTAGAAGGACATAACAAACACAATGCGTAGTATACAAGCTATTTTGCAACATTAAATAATCGGCCTATATCAGTATTGCCTACATTTAGTAAAATTTTTGAAAAACTTATTCTTATTCAGTTACAAAGACATTTTAGTATGAATAACTTACTTGATAGTAAACAATTTGGGTTCACAAGAGGTCGCTCAACAACTGATGCCGGTGTTGAGTTGATATCACACATTTTTGAAGCCTGGGAGGAATCGCAAGATGCCTTAGGCATTTTTTGTGATTTCTCTAAGGCATTTGATTGTGTACATCATGAGACACTAATTAGAAAATTACAACACTATGGAGTTAGGGGTGTTGCTCTAGACCTTCTCACTTCATATCTAAGTGATAGAATACAAAGAGTTGACGTAAATGGAAAGCGTTCTCCGGGATCAGTGGTAACAATTGGTGTACCACAAGGATCAATACTTGGGCCATTCTTGTTTTTAATATATATAAATGATCTACCCCGGCTTGTTAGGAACGATCATGAGATTGTACTGTTTGCTGATGACACGTCACTTTTATTTAAATTAAAGCGACAAGAGACTAACTTTGACAAAGTAAACAATGCAATCTCTAAAATTGTAGGGTGGTTTAATGTAAACAACTTATTGTTAAACGAAAATTAAACGAAATGCGTTCGTTTCATACTACCTAATGTAAAACAAAACCAAACTAATATAAAAATAAAAGATGAAAAGCTAGGCCTTGTGGACACCACAGTTTTTCTAGGCATAACTTTAGATAATAAACTGCAATGGGGCCCACACATAGATAAATTGTCGAAGAGACTTAGTTCTGCAGCATACGCAGTCAAAAAGATCCGTCATTTCACCGACGTCGATACAGCCAGACTAGTTTATTTCAGCTACTTTCACAGCATTATGTCTTACGGTATTTTGTTGTGGGGGAGTGCTGCAGATATTAACACCATATTCGTGTTGCAGAAGAGGGCTGTTCGCGCAATTTATAACATGGGTCCCAGAGAATCACTTAGAGATAAGTTCAAAGAAATCAATATTATGACAGTGCCCTGTCAATATATTTATGAAAATCTTATGTATGTTCGCAAAACTATTAATCTGTTTAAAAAAAATTGTGATAATCATAATGTTAATACTAGAAATAAAAATAAACTCGCTGTTCCCACAGTTAGGCTCACTAAGGTCAGTAAATCTTTTAAAGGGCAATGTGTACGCTTCTTTAACAAAGTCCCAAGCGACATACAAAATTTATCAATTGTCAAATTTAAAAACATAATTAAACAAAATCTGTCTCAAAAAGCTTATTATAAAACAACCGATTACCTAGATGATAAAAAAGCTTGGGACGAATGTGCTCCAACTCTACTTGGAATCCATGACAATAGCAAGGGTCATGCCAAAAAACCGATAGGAACCCAGCCGGTGTTGTTGCCAGTTCTTTTACGGCATGGGCGCGTTGGAACTGGTGTAAATTTTCCTAGCTTGTAAGACGTTTCAAAGTGATCCTTGTGATTCTACTGAATAAATAATTTTTGATTTTGATTTTGATTTTTGATCAACACTGAATAATAATACGCCGTTAAATGTGTATAACATTCACTATGCACACTGCACAGTACCAGTCAACATACCTTAAGTTGTGATAAGTTTGTCTTTTTGTGTTCCAAGGCGGCGTGACTTGTTGGGACTCCCGGCCAACGTGAACGGTTTACATGGCAATGGACATTCTTTACATTGTATAAGTAAATGTATGAGACGTTGTTTGTCGTATTGTTACGTCACAATAGGTAGGTACAACAGTTTGATGCTTAATATCTAGATAAAAGGTCAGTAAACCTGTATTACGAGAGTCTGGTGCCTGGAAAAGGTTTGTAAAAACCTGTAGGTAAATAATAATTTTAATAATAAATACATAATAATAATGAAAAAAGATCTATGCAAACATTATAATACATAATAACGTAAATAGATCTTCTTTTGTTGATTTTCTTAGATCTTTTAAACTACGCCACGGACTTTAATGCGGTTTTAGCACTCGTGCAAAACCGGGGCGGCTTGCTAGTTTAAAAAAACTATAAAAGTAAAGTAAAGTAAAAAAGTGAAAAATATATTTATTCAATAATATCACAAGGATCATTTTGAAACGTCTTAAAGCTAGGTTTATTATATAATATAATAACGCTAATGCAATTGGTGAATAGAGTTTATTATACTTCACCGTACAAGCTCTATCAAAAACTCTACCTATGCATTTACAAATAAAAAATATGCACTAATAATGAAAGATCCTGTTTTGTATTCTAACAGCTATCTGGTTTACATATGTACAATCTTTGCTAAGTTCACCTTTATTACCAATATTTATCTATTTACCTGAATGTAAACCAACCCTAAACACACGGTGTGAAATCAGCATTGTGATAAGCTAACGACCGCGCCCGGGCTCGCTCGTCTCCGTATCAATTAAACCGCACCGCAATCTGCCCGGTTTCAATTGAAACCGAGCTCACACCGTTTTTAATTAATTGCCCGGATCGTTGACTTTTGACATCGATTTTTGGGTAAATCTGGATAAGCTGGCTGTCTCATCATCATAGACATAGACATAGACATAGACATATTTTTATTTGCAGTTAAGACACACACATACAGTAAAAACAAAATGAAACAAGAAAATCAGTAGTAACAGCAACAATTGACGCTGTCATGTACTTGTGTGCTACAACAGCAAAAAGGCGTCGACTGAGCATCATTATACCAGCCAATAGACGTCCACTGCTGGACATAGGCCTCCTCTAAAAAGCGCCATGACGATCGATTTTGAGCCTTCACCATCCACTGACTTCCTGCGAACGCTTAATGTCATCGGTCCATCGAGTGGAGGGCCGTCCTTTACTTTGTTTTCCACTTCGTGATCGCCATTCGAGAACCTTTATCGTGTAATAGTACCTACTTGGTATTTTTAAAAAAAGAAAATGCTGGAAAATAAAAATACAGAAGATATTATTAGCGTCATTCATGTCCAGAATTGACACGTGCTACATGCTACAATGCAATTATAGTGCCATATTCACACTAAAAACCTTTGTTAGTGTCTTTCAAATCTATTAATATAGTCTTTGTTCACTATAATGCTATGAATGACAGGAAAGACAATACCTATCTAGCCGAATAACATGACAGTTAATTTTATAACAGGCATATATTTTTAACATCGAAAAATTTGCTAGCAATTCAATAAGATAGTTTTCACTAAAAACAGAATAACATATTTGTCTAATAATAATTTGTCTAAATTATAATATATTGTTACTAAAAACGGGATATTTACCATAATATGTGAGTTTTATTGATTCCCGATATTTCGCAATATTTCAGCGTCGATATATCGGGAATCAATAAAACTCACAAATCATGGTAAATATCCCGTTTTTAGTGAAAAAAACAATTCAATAAGGTTAATAACTGGTGCTTAAGAAGCTATCTTTGCATTATACTTAATTCAATGATTCAGAGAAAAGGGCTCATTCAAGTTTGGTCGAATCCACCTTTAATTGATTATTGTATAAAATAAGATAAAAAACAGACGAAAAATCTCTAGTACTATTCCGCTTAACCTTTTAACCAATGATGTCACACAGTTACCACAGTTAACCTCAAAAGAAAAACATCGACACGTGTTTCATCCCTCCACGGGACATCCTCAGGACCATCGACTTGTTCTCCGGCAGACGTGTTGCTCCGTCGAGCGCTGGAGTCAAAGTCTGTTTTTTATCTTGTAATGGATTTCAGCAAAGTAACGCCTGAATCTATCAATTATTGTATAAACTTATTTTATAATATTAAATATTATGTTCTTTTTGTTCCTTTGCATCTGTCTGTATAATGAGTTTCAAATGTGGTTATTTTTGTTTTTATAGTGTTAACCATCACACTAAGGGAATACTAAAGATTATAATATCCCAAAAATTATCTGGTTGCGGGTTCAAATCCCGCTTGAGGCAAGATAATTTTTGGGATATTATAATCTTGAGTTTCAAATGTGTCTGTACTGTGTGCTCACGTGGCAAATAAATGAATCTCTATGTCTATTTCTATGTTTTTAAAACACAAGTTTTTCTTAGTTTGAGGCTAGATAGCGCTGTATTAAAATGTCCACCAATATTTATTTATTTAATTATTATCAACGTAAGTGGCTGTCAACATGATGAACCGAGATCACGCCTAAGCCGCGGGTGATGAAGTTCAATCTAAATTGAATAATATTTTATTTCGACGCTCAAATGAAACATAAAACCAACTTTAAAAGAGGCTGAAAGTAGCAGGACTATCGAGCGTAAAGATCTCTTGTGTTTGACTCACAAGTGTTGAGGTTAGCGAGCAAGTCGGCGAGCTTGTTGGTAGTATAACATTACCCTGGGGCCCAACCATGAATTCTTATAGCGATTCAAATGAAGGCCTAAACTAAATTGTCAAAAAAATTTGTACCATGATATCAATTAGAAAATCATATCATGGTATAAACATTTTTGACAATTTAGTTTAGATAATTGAAAGATTCAGGCGTTACTTTGCGGAAATCCATTACAAAATAAAAAACAGACGAAAAATATCTAATACTATTCCGCTTAACCCAGGTTAAGCGGAATAGTACTAGATATTTTTCGTCTGTTTTTTAATTTAGTTTAGGTCTTCATTGGAATCGCTATAAGAGTTCATGGTTGTGCCCGGGCAGAATGATGGCCGAAAACAGACCAACGGAGCACGGGGCGTCCGATTCATCAACAACATCACGGCTGAGAGACAATATAACCAATTCCTGGATTAAGAATCTTGTTACCAAACAAAATAAAAAAAACCAATTATGATAATGATAATTAAATACCTTTAATAATATCATATTATTATGCTATTTCTGCGTGTGTAAAACCTACATCGAGCACAGCAGTGGTTTAAACTCTGTGGATAATAATGACGCTGCAACAATTAATAAATAAAACGTTGAACATGAGCACGATGATCGGAAGACATTCTATTGATCTCTAAGAACAAACAATTTTTTCAAAATATCGAAAAATATTGCGGTTAAATCTGAGTGGGTTTCGCTTCAGACTCGCTCGTCAAACTCAACGACCGTGTGTCACAGTCAAGAGGCGCGAAATGGAAATGACTTTTGGCGTGGCCACCTCATAAATCAGAAAGACCAGTGTAGCTCAATTAAAACCACCTTCTATCTGATGCACTCCTGGTACTCGTTTCTCCTTTTTGTCAGTTTTTAACTCTTTTTGTCTGATTTTAGCCTTTTTTGTTAAGCGATTGTGTGTTTGTGGCTTGCAATCACTTTTGAAGTTTAGGGCCTTATTTATAATGATACATTAAACCTCTGTTAGCTAATGTGCTTTTTTAAATCTGTCTATAAAGGCAATGTCTGAGATATGTCACAGAAAGGCATTACATAGCATGCCGCTAAATAAATATCGCGTGAAAATTTAATTATTATTATATTACGTCGCTTCATTTTTCAGATATAAAATATCACTGTAGTCCTTTTATCCTACTAGCAACCTCGCACGTTTAAAGTATAAAAAAGTCAGCACACGTAGGTAGGTAAGTACGACCAGACAGCGAGCGCTGCACAAACCCGTCATTCTTTTTTCTGCGAGGCAACAAGCACTACGGTTCTTGAAACAATAAAAGTTTATTTTTTCAAGATGCCTAAAAGAACAAGTGAAAAGATTGAATATTATAATTCTAAAATTCGAAAGTTACAAAAACGCGATGCAGAAAAAAAGCGTCGCCGTGTTATTGTGTACTCTTCATCGTCTGATTCCGAGGAACAAAAAGGTGAGTCTATTTTATTTAATTAGTGAAGTGAAAGTGTAATTCTAAATTATTTGTGCTCAGCGTCTCTAAGCTTCCCTGGAGGATAACTGCGGGTTATCACGAGGGGTTAGCATGATGCTAAAAAACAATAAAACTGCCTGGAGGTTCGACTGCGGGTCTACACGAAGGCTTAAATTCGAAGATTTAACTTCGAGAATTACAATAATAAAACTAATTCTGAAATTAAAACGGAAAACTTTTCGTATTTAAGTTTTTATAAACTACCCTCATAAATGTAAAATTGTTTTCTTTGCCTAGAAAACGAAGCACAGCTACTGAATGAGCACAATAGCGTCGATGAAGCGCTTTCTACAGAGCCGCCGCCGCCGCTACCGCTGCCGCCGTCGCCGTCACCGCCGCCGCCGCCGCCCGTTGCAATCTCCTTCGACGAGGTCCCACTAGTTCAAGAATCAGAGGTACCAGAACTTGACCCCGAGTTGTTAGAGGCGTTGGGTGACACTTCCGATGACAACCCAGTCTACGGCCCAGATATCCATGCTACATTAGCTCAACGTTGGTTACCTATTCTGAAGAAAGGGTTACAGATAGAGGCGAAGGAAAAACTCCTAAAAGAATATACCGTACCATCTAACTGCAAGCTGCTTAAGGCACCTTCTTTAAACCCAGAAATATCAGCAGCTGTCCTTGATATCGTGAGAAATAGGGACAAAAAGATCCAGACCAAGCAGGACCAACTAGGCCTAGGCATATTAGCCGTAAATAAAGCGATGACACTGCTACTAACTGGCGAGGATAAAGTTCAAGCCATCAAAGTCTTGTCGGACTGTTGTCGGATTTTAACTGATCTACATTACACTGAAACACAAGTTAGGACGAAACTCATAACTCCAGCCTTGGAAAAATCGTTTCTCACGTTGATTCAAGACCAAGAAAGAGATGAGACTCTCTTCGGCAATAACTTGTCCGAAAAAATAAAGGCTTCAAAGGCGATCGAGAAGCAAGGGCTGCAGATAAAAAAAGCACTAACTTCGAAGCCTTCTACACCAAATACCGCGCCATCGACCGCTCGTTATCAGAACCAGGGAAACTGGTCAGGCGCCTCTCGCTACTCAACACCGAGGAGGGGGGGGCGAACCAATTCTTACAGAGGGTCGCAAGCGTACCGCCGGCCGATGTACACGCCGCCGCCGACTGCAGCCCAGGCTCCGCGCTCCGCGCCCGCCAGCTCCAATAGGCGTGCCCCTCCGAAGCAGTGAATCAGGTACACGCCGGTAGACTTCGACACTATTACGAGTGTTGGCTTACTGTTACAGATAATCCTGTTGTACTCAACTGGATTCGTGATGGTTACAAGATACCTTTTGCTCATAAAATAGAACAAAATACTGTTCCTCATAACAGACTTTCGCTGAAAGAAAAGCAGGATATGGCGATAGCTATCAGTAACTTAATTAATTTAGGAGCTATAACACAATGCAAACCTCATAATAAACAGTTTATTTCGAGCATATTTTTAACACCTAAGTCTAGTGGAGGTTATAGATTTATCTTAAATCTTAAACAATTAAACAAATTCGTGTCTAATGTTCATTTTAAAATGGAAGATTATAGAACGGCGTCTAAAATGATATCGAATCATAGTTACATGGCAACTATTGATCTTAAGGAATCATACTTACTCGTCCCAGTAACTGAATCACATCGCAAGTATTTGAGGTTTGAATTTGAAAATGAGCACTCTCAAAAAACTATGTACGAGTTTAACTCAATGTGTTACGGGTTATCATCAGCGCCCCGAACATTCACAAAAATAATGAAAGAAGTAGTGAGCTATCTAAGACTTCGTGGGTTTAAATCAGTTATATATCTGGACGACTGGCTTTGTATAGGGGATGATTTTGATGAGTGCCAGAGGAACGTCAAAGAATCACTCAAGTTACTAAAATGTCTAGGATTTGTAGTAAATTTAGATAAAAGTAATTTACACCCACAACAATGCTGTAAGTTCTTGGGGTTTATTTACAACTCACTCGATATGTCGATATCATTGCCAACAGATAAACGAACAAAAATATTACGATTAACTCAGAAGTTTACTCGGTTACCAGTCTGTACCATCAGAGATTATGCCCACTTATTGGGAGTACTTACTGCGGCTTGCCCCGCTGTTAAATATGGCTGGCTCTATACGAAAACACTAGAGAGGGAAAAATATCTAGCCTTAACTAAACATCAATTGTATGATAAAAAATTTAAGCCATCAGCTAATATCCTGCCAGATTTGGAATGGTGGATAAAAAGTATAGGTATGACCTCAAATTCTCTTGAATCACCAAACTTTGCCTTAGAAATCTTTTCTGACGCATCAAATACAGGCTGGGGTGCATATTGCAATAAAAAACGTGTTAATGGTTCGAACGAAACTATCACATAAACTACCGCGAACTACTTGCAGCTTTCTTAGCTTTAAAATGTTTTGTTCGCGACGACTTTAATAATTGTTATATTCTCATGCGCATAGATAATACGACTGCTGTGAGCTACGTAAACAGAATGGGAGGGATACAATTTCCACATTTGACAGACTTGACGAAAGACATATGGCAGTGGTGTGAGAAGCGAAATATTTACCTCTTTGCTTCATATATTAACACAAGAGATAATGTAGAAGCAGACCAAGAGTCAAGAAGAATCAATCCCGACATAGAGTTGTCTCTCTCTTATAATGAATACCAAAGAATAGTAAATGCTTTCGGGAAGCCAGTCATTGATCTTTTCGCTTCTCGTACCAACGCTAAATGCGAAACATATGTTTCTTGGCGCCCTGACCCGGACGCTATAACAGTAGATGCATTTACTTTAAATTGGGAATCGATATACTTTTATGCATTCCCACCATTCTCGCTTATTTTGAAATGCGTCCAAAAGATAATTAAAGATAGAGCAGAAGGTATACTAATATTTCCCCATTGGCCATCTCAGCCTTGGTTTCCGATTTTGAAAAGAATAATTCGTTCGGAAATTCTATTTTTGACGCCTAATGCAGTTATTATGTCCTCTTCCAGGACAACACAACAAGCTCGGAGGCAGTTTACCCTGGCAGCAGCAGTGCTCTCCGGACTGCCTTCAAAACAAGAGGATCTCCTGACCAGGCGCTAGAACTAATGATGGCCTCACTCTCTAAAAATACCTTACTGCAATACAGCGTAACTTACAAACTTTGGTGGCATTTCTGTAACGCTAAAAATGTTAAACCTTTCTTAGCCTCAAGTTCAAATGTAATGCTTTTTTTAACTGAGCAATTTGATCAAGGAGCTTCATATGGTTCGATGAACGCTCATCGTTCGGCTCTCTCTTTATTGCTAGGAAGTAATATAACATCTGACGATATGGTCAAAAGGCTGCTTAGAGGTGCCTACAAATTGAGACCGGCGTCTCCAAAATATACACATACCTGGAACCCACAAATAGTTTTAAGTTACATTGCCAATTGGGTACCTAATAATGAACTTTCTTTAGAAAAAATGGCGTTATGTACCGCACATCGAGTACAGACTCTCAGCTTGATCAAATTGGACAATACTATTATAGGCCCGGCTGGTATTCAAATAGGAATCCCAGATGTGATTAAAACATCCGCTGCCGGACGCGAACAACCTGTTTTAGCCCTACCCTATTTTAATGAGAACAAAGCAATCTGTCCGGCCACCATTGTGGAAGATTATATTTTTCGGACTCGTAATATTAGATCGGGGGTGCTCAACAATCTAATATTAACATTTAAAAAACCACATAAGCCAGCCACTGCTCAATCCATCAGCAGGTGGATTAAGCAGGTGCTGGCCGAAAGTGGTGTGGATGTGGCGACGTTCAGCGCGCACAGCACGAGGCACGCCGCCACATCAACAGCACGGTCGTCAGGCCTTTCACTAGATGTTATCAGAAAGTCTGCTGGATGGACTAGCTCATCCCAGTCTTTTGCAAAGTTCTATAATCGTCCAATTTTACCTCAAGATGACTTTGCAAGGTCTATTCTACTGCCCAATGTTTCGGAATTAATTGATTAGGTACTTATGAGAGTTTAATCTAATTATTACGTACATAGGTACTGAAACTGATTATAGCCTATTTTTAGTAGGTACTTAGTATATAAATATTTGTCGATTGTTAATAAGTGAGACTGAATAAAACATAGTTAATTTTTACTTTGTTATGGTTTTACTTACGTTACCCAAAATTTTATACTATCTCTGAACATCTACAGTGATATTTTATATCTGAAAAATGAAGCGACGTAATATAATATATGATCAAACGATCTCACAGAGTGAAGTTCGATCGATATTATATAAGTACGCTTCATTTGAACATATACTCCCACCCACCCTAAATCCCAAATAATAATTTTGTGTAGGTAGGTATCTATCTCTAAAAGAATGACGGGTTTGTGCAGCGCTCGCTGTCTGGTCGTACTTACCTACCTACGTGTGCTGACTTTTTTATACTTTAAACGTGCGAGGTTGCTAGTAGGATAAAAGGACTACAGTGATATTTTATATCTTCAAATGAAGCGTACTTATATAATATCGATCGAACTTCACTCTGTGAGATCGTTTGATCATATAGTATATTTTAAGTACCTACATACTTATAACTAGTTATAGTTCGCACATCGGATCTAGGCTTCCGTGAAGTTAGCCGTTTGTGATGCGCAAAGACAATTTAGTTGAAAAAGCTCCATTGCGCATCGAAACGGCTAATTTCACGACGGCCGAGATCCGTTGTGAGAACTATACCTGCAATGTCCTAACAGGGTTCATGTACTCACTTGCAGCTACATTATTTTAGACCTAAGCTAAATGAACATTGTGCAGAATAAATAAATGAAATGAAAAATGTATTATCTGTTAATTATTATTCTGTTATAAAATAGTTCTTGTAGTAACGAAACGTTTTTTTGACTAAGATGTAAATTTTGTGAAGTTAAGGTGTGTAGAGTTAAAAGTTTGGCTCTACATAACTTTTTGTCAGTGCGAGCCATGTTTTCGTCTTGGCAACATTTTACATGAAAACGTTTATGGTGGAATGATTTTTTCGACAATTCAAAATAAAATTGATTCGCAATAAAACATGTGCCACTCGAATAGTGATGCACATTAGAAACCGTATCCGTATATCGATTTTTAACTCCGATACGCTTGCGATTATCGCAACTTTCGGTCATTAAATTCGACAACTATTCGAAAGATTGTAGCGCGCGTGCGCTCAATTACAATCGGTTAAAACGATTTTAATCTGTAATACCCCGTGAGAATGCAAGCTGTGAATTTTATCTTTTGAAAATGACTGGTTTTTTTTTTAAATAAATTACATAACTAAATTGCTTTCAATAACTGCTGTTCAACGTTTTTGTAACGGTAAGAATTCAAAGTAAAAATACAACAAAAAAGTACTTTTTTTAATGTTCGTATTTATTTTGAGCACCTACAATATAAATTTTTGCAACTAAGTACATAAAATATAATAATCAATATTTATATTAAATTATTATTACACTAACTTTAATAAAAGCCTAATAACATGTTGGAATCAGTTTTTCACAGTGTAAGTAAGTAAGTAAGTTCGTATGAGTCAGTGGCCATCTCTGGTGACAGAGTTTCTAGGCCGCCCGAAGGCCTCTCTAGGCCTAGAGCAATATTTAACCTTAGTAGTTTAACTTACTTACTGTGTTTAAATAATTAAGCTATTTAAAATGTCAAAGATAATTGCTATCTAATTAACCGTTTTATGTCATCATTATTATAATTATTAAAAGTGACGTCTTGACAAACATGTAAATAAATTACTATAGAGCTGTAAAACCTAATATTAATTTTACTAGAAAAAGTAATTGCGAATAAAATGCTAAGTACTGTTTAAAGCTAAATAGGGTGCTTAGGACAATTTTATAGTTTTGGGATACTTATTTTATGTTAAATTTTATAATTGGATTTATAATAAACACATTGAAAATAATGTATGTTCCTACCCATATAATTAAGTAAATACTTTCGTTATTTTAGCGCTGGTGAAGGAATTTAATTTGTTGTTTTAATTTATTTATAAAAATACTAAGTAGTTTGTATTTAATGGTTTAGATGTTATTTGCAGATTAAATAGTATGTTTAAACAGCATTAGAATTAAATATTCATAAACTGCTATCTAAAGACAGTTTCAACCAATCTATAGATAGCTGAACAGATACAGATCACTATATAAAAAAAACTCTGTCACCAGAGTTGGCCACTGACTCATACGAACGAACAAACGAACGAACTATATAAAATTATTATATATTTGGTTTTTAAAATATTTTAAGGAATTTGCACACTGAGCTTTGATATGACTCACGATAGGGCTGTTATGTTACATAGTTTTAAAGAGGTTTTTTTTTTTAAATTGAGGTTACTGACTGACTAACCAGCTGATTACCCTTTGCATACCCTTCGATCCGGATCACACCAGTACGAGCATTACTGCTTGGCGGCAGGTGTGGTGTAAGTACCCCACCGAGCTCTATTACAAATAACTCAACTACTCTAATTACTATTATTTTATTACTTGATCATCATCATCATAATTATGACAGCATTCTAATTTTCCCACTGCTAGGACATAGGCCTATTCTCAAGCGAGAGTGATAATGTAAACAAAGTACACAAGTATTACTTGATAATGACTAATATTTTTATCACTTGATGAAGGTAAAATCCTTCATCAAGTGATAAAAATAATAGTCATTACTTAAAAAAATATGTTAAAAGAAAATCTATAGTTTTGGCCATCCCTAGCACAGCCCCGAGGTACAGTCGCAAACATAAATAACCTCCAGCGCCGTATGAAGATGTCAAGTACTTTAATGAAACGTCAAAATATCTTGCTCATTGATTGCCGAACGAACCGTAAATATCGCTCGCTCACGGGTACTAGCGCTTAAATCTTGTGTTCTTGATTGTACTTATTTGTTTTATGCTTTGTACAATGTTTTATGGCATGTTTGTCTTGCGGAGTAATATTGAAATCAGCAATAACAATAATAATAATTTTACTATTTCAGAAAAAAAGCTATCGATCCATATCATGACAATTTTTGACAATTGTCATGGTATTGTGAAAAGGTGTTTTTTTTTATACAACTGAAGTAGCAACCAAGCGTACGGCCCACAAGTTGATATGCAGTTACCGCAGCTTATGATATTACATTTTACAGTATTTATTGAGAAGATTATTACAGCTTTATTTATCAAATCAACATTTTATGTAAAACCGTGTAGAGAGCAGCGCGGAGACAGTGACAGACCAATATGCTGTCGGTATAGATAATATTCGTCTATTGACACAATGAGTGGTTGCTTAGCTTCTTTCAACACAGCTTCGTCTATGATGCGCATTGTAAACTTAGTAACGAAGTTGTTTAAACATTTTATTTTGCTATAAATCATTATTTTATAAAGCAAAATAAAATACTTAATAACACAGTCATAAAGATACACGATAATTTCTAGTCAAAATATCTGAAATTTCTACAGACTCAATATTTACAGATTACATTTTGTCCTGTATTAAGAATCAAACCCGCAACATCTCTTTTCTCAACCGGTTATTTGCCTACTGCGCGAATGAGTTCACCATTTATAATGTTAATATCGTAATCAACACCTTTTTCCGGTGTACCGATGTACGTTTTAATTGCAACCAGTTATTCAGAAATTATCTGTATCTGAAAGCCCGGTGTTCAAATCCTAATTACTAACAAGTAGTTAAAATTACTACTTTAGTAATTAAAGGTATACTAGGTTTTGCCCGCGCCTTTGCTCACGTGGCACTAAAATTAGTTATTCATCATGACAGCCTTCTAATGTTCCCACTGCTGGGACACTGGCCTACTCTCCAGCGAGAGTGATTGGGTCTTCCACCACGCGGATTGCGGATTGGTGGATGGAATTAGTTATTAATTATTAATAAAATTAGTTATTAATCAAAACTAAATATTTAAAATAAAATAAATTAGCATTTATTGCCGACTAAAAATAATCGTTAAAATCATTTTAAATTTCGTGGAGAAATCGCGTAACAAACACAGAAAAAGAAAAACATACAGTCAAATTGATGACCTCCTTTTTTTGAAGTCTTATAAAAAGTACATCAGCAAGTGTTGTATTTACTATCCATTAAGTACATAATTTCTTCATTAAATGACACGTAAAATAGTGTTGGACAATTGAATCGACCATTAGTCGTCGGTCGATGTCAGTTCCCAAACGTGTCAGAATCGATTATCAACAAGTGTGATAATTATCCCTGCACTATTGTTTTACAGCGTATTATTGTCAGAGTAATGTTTAACTACAGAGCCACTTGTATGAACAGTATATTTGTTAAAAAAAAATATTTAAATAAATATGTGCAGACATTTTACACAACGCCAATTAGCCCCAAACTAAGCAATGCTTGAACCGGAACAAATACTAACAGATCATGAAAATTTTTGTGCAGTAGCGGGGATACGAACCCGTGACCTCTCGATCTCAATCGGGAACTCACCCATCAATGAGGTTGACGAAAATTTATTTTTACATTGCACTTGTAGTGAAACTAATTTTATTTTTTTAAATATAAATACCAATTTTAGTAATAACAATCAATCTTAAAAAACAACTAAAATAGTAAAACTAGATACTAAGCTAACTAGCTAAGTAATATAATGACATGTAAGAACTTTATTATTCGCTTTAAAAGTTTTTTACTCCTTGGTAATATTTTTTGTAGTGTTGTATTGCAAATTTGCATACAATCGATTATCGATTGTAAGCACAAAAATAAATGGTTAGACGTTGTTTAAACCATTATTTTTATTTATTCTGGTGAACAATTAGTAATGCCATCTGCCCTTTTTAGTTTAGTTTGTGTTTTCAATACCTTGCTTTTTACGAGCTTTTAAGTAAAAGTGTAAATTGACAAAATCTTGTATTCGTGCTCATTTATTTTTAGAAACAAAATTATGATTTTGTTAATAGAAACAGAAAAGTAGACGTGTTTGCTAAAATAGTTTTTTTACACTAGCTGCTTCTCGCGGTGTTACCTGCGTTTTTTATCCTACGGGAACCTAGAATAAAAATTATCTATAAGATTTCAGACCATATTATATGCCTGTGCCAAATTTCATATACTTAGATATACGTTCTGGCGTAATACCTCCCACAAACTGACAAACATACAAACTTTCCCTTCTAAAATATTATTAAGATTTAAGCATTTCAGCCTAAAAACAACAAAATATACTTTTTAATACAACATATAATATGTTTAGTCATTTATCTGAATGATCAACTTACTAATATTTAAAAATTAAAAAAATTGTGCATTAGTTTGTAACAACTTTAATTTAAATGTAATTTGACATAAATACTATACCCTGGATTATCACAAAGACTCTTTATCCCGGAAAACCGAATGTTCTCGTGGTAAAACAAAAATTGTGAAGGAGCGCAATTAGTTTAAATATAAATCAATTATAACAAAATAAAAAATAAACAATTACAAAACAGTAATTGTTCCGTTAAACGTAACAATTACTGTTAGAAACTGTAACGAGAAAAATGCATTAAGCAATTTTCACTTTCCAGTACGTCTCGGCTAGTTATAATGAAGGCTCATTAAGAACGTTTATTTGGTGCATAGTATTTTAATGATACTGAAATAGATAGTTTCGCATTTTTCCAGTTAAAAATGCTTTGCCGTTTTTGTAATTGATACGTAGTTATCGATAATTAAGTTTTTTGTAAGTTACATCACTAATTTGTTCTATTTATTTTCTTTTACTGACAGTTTTATAATAACTACGGTAAACAAGTGCCCGGGTTCAATCCCCGCTAAGGAATAAATGTACACATTACCTGCAAATATTTGTTTCTTTTTCTTTGAGGTTGGTAAAACGATACACATAATTGATAAAAAAAAACTACTAAATAAAAAAAGTATTTGAAAGATTAATAACATTATATTACTATAGTCTAATTCATATTATGCTGACTATTTATTTTTGTATTATTATTATTTATTATAAACCTGTGTGTCCCTCCCTTCTCTCCTTCCATACTCTCCTCTCTCTCTTCTGTTATCGGCTAGTTGGGGCCACTCTTTGAGGTTTACTTGGTATTTGATGGTTTTTATCAGTAGTTCATAGTTTATATAGCAAATTGAAACACACTTTACGTAAATTTATATTGTTAAATTGTTTAATTGTGGTAAGCAATTTATAACTTTGACAGTGGTGTCGATTATGTTGTATCATTTATGCAAAGCAAAGCATGGCTCTCGTTATCAAGCGGTAAGGCTATTCAACTCACTACCTACTGACATGAAGATCATCGAAAGTCCTTACATATTTAAATCACAACTTAAAAAGCTGTTGTTTAAAGGGTGTTTTTACTCAATAAGTGAATTTTTAGAATGTGATAATATTATAATATAAAGTTGAATAAGTTGACATTTATTTATGTATTAGAGTTTAGACATTCATTAAGGACTTGACATTTTATTTTCTATGATTATTTGGACATGTGTATTTTAATTTTTCTTTATAATATTTTATTAATTTCTTTTGTGTAAAAAAATTTAGAATAATGTAGTATTTTTAATTTTAGTTTTAGTTAGAATTTTAATTAATTCCAAATACGATTTTATTAATTGTTATTGAATAAATGAAATGAAATGAAATGAAATTTTCTTTACAAAGCTAACTAAAGTTATCGCGGTGCTTTGTATTTTAATTCATTAGAAAAAGACGTCAACAATTTAAGTTAGTTTAGTTTAAAACCTTTAATTTTTATACACGGCACTTGCGTAGTATGCGTGTATCTTATACAAAATAATACATGAAGTACACACGCGTATCCCCAAATACCAAAGCCGAGATCAAACCAGGTAACAATTAAAACCACCACCTCGAGCCATGCGTCTTTCGATACGTTTGTCAGATTGAAAACTTCTCAATTAAACAACAGGAGCCGCGAGATAAAATTAAAACTTAATTAAAACTCCATAACGAGCTAAAAACAAAAACAAAAGTGAATAAAAACAACAATGAGTATACAAATAAACAAAAATTAAATAAAAAATAGTAACAACTGTAAGGGTGAGGCGTAAAAACGTTTTGTCACCGCAAGTCGTGAGCTGCTCTGGTTTTTTTTACTCTTTTTTGTTCTTTTTAGTGTTGGGAGCCTGTCGATGAAATGGAGCATGAAATAATTATGCGGGGACCGATTTTGTGAGAACAAACGAATATTTTTTATCTTTTTCTCATTGCGCTGTCTTTTGTTTACTTACACAGTTTCATTAGTGTAAATATAGTTTAAAAATTTACCAATTTGACTTATAACAGAATAAGAATTAAAAATAACTATTTTTTAGAAAAAAAAATGAAGCCAAAAAAAAGCAATTATTACAAAATATACTAAAATACCCTACATATAAAATTAAATTACTGCAAATGAAAGAAATATATTTTATTTTACACATCTTTAAAAGTAAATAAATTTCACATAAATTGTGAACAAAGTTACTCTTTTGACTTTATATCATTCTCAAAAAGCAGTTTAAATGAAAAATTAATGTAATTCCAATAAACTGGTAGTGTTGTTCAATTTCTGTTATCAGTGACACTGTCGAAAGGCTACCTGTTAAATATGGGATTCGAGCCAACTGTGTGACACAGAGCTACCAACCGTTAGAAGTCTCATACATTTATTCAGATATTCTACCTCCAAGCAGTAGTGTGCAAGCTGCACTGTGTTTAGCTTTGAAGGGTACTGCCCTTCAAGTGAAATTACTGGGCGAAAGAGACTTAACAATGTCTCGGGGTAATAAGCGCAGTGCAGTGCCACGCAAACACTTGAAAACTTTAAGCTTTGGGTGGCACTGCATCTGTAATAGCCAGGATTCTGTAATGCTTAACATCAGGTGGGCGCCTTGATTGTCTTGTCACATGCTGACATAAAAAAAATTATTATAATATATATATATGTATATATTGCATGAATGATGTACTACCTACTTATAAAATTAAACTAAGTATTTAATATTTGCACGACAAATGGTCCAGTGCATCTGTATTCTGGCAAATAAATCAAATTTCATTTCATTTCATTTCATTTTTATTCATCGCTAACAACTAGCCCCGGCTTCGCATGTGTACTTGAACTACTTATTAAACATTCATCTGGAATCACTTGAGGAAACGACAAATATAGAATAAAACTTTTTTCTAAACGTAGTACTCAAGGTATAGTTACATTAAATAATTATCAAATGTTAAGAGTAGTAGAGTTCTTTGTGATAGAGCTCGTCCGGGGAAGGACTACCACCATACCTATTTCTGCCGCCAAGCAGCAATGCTCGCATTGCTGTGTTCCGGTTCGAAGGGTATGGTTTCCGGTGAAATTACAGGCACATGAGACTTTCCATCTAACGTCTCAGGGTGGTAACACGCAAGTGATATTTATAATGTTGCACGCGTACATAGGCTACGGTAACCGCTGACCATCAAGTGGGCCGTACGCTTGGCCACTTTAGTGGTATAAAAAAAAAAAAAAAAATGTTGGTTAAGTATTTAAAATTTGTGATGAATGAAAAATGAAAAATGAAAAAATATTTATTTCACAGTAAAACATACACATATTACACTTTGTGATGAATGAAAAATGAAAAATTTAAAAATATTTATTTCACAGTAAAACTTACACATATTACACTTACACAGTAAGTAAGTAGTAAGGAAAATAAAAAGTAAGTTCGTATGAGTCAGTGGCTAACTCTGGTGACAGAGTAATAATAAATACATAATTAAAGTAAGCATTTTTATTTTATCTTTGATGGGTTTTTGGTAATACGGAAACAAGGCTTCCACAAACACTGCTTCATCATGACAGCCTTCTAATGTTCCCACTGCTGGGACACTGGCCTACTCTCAGGCGAGAGTGATTAGGTCTTAGTCCACCACGCGGACCCAATGCGGATTGGTGGATGGCACATGTCTTTCGAATTTTAGTTCTTGGACATGCCGGTTTCCTGACGATGTTTTCCTTCACCCTATGAGAGCACTGGCATTGCGCACATAAATTTTTCGAATGGAAAAATCCATTGGTGCACGACCGGGTTTGAAGCCACGACCTTAGGATCGGAAGGCGGGGTCATTACCACTAGACCACCGGTGCTCTATGCTTATTAAACACTGCTTATTATTGTATAATCATTAACTACCAGATCACACCTGATTGCCATGGTTACGGTCTACAATAACGGTTTTGTTTATAACAGAGTAGCTGAATTCTTTGTAAGAGTAGCAGAGTTCTTTGTGATAGATAACGTCCGGGGAAGTACTACCACCATACCCATTTCTCCGCAGTAATACTCGCATTGCTGTGTTCCGGTGTGAAGGGTATGGTTTCCGGTTAAATTACTGGCACATGAGGCTTTCGATCTATGCCTCAAGGCAACCCGCGAGTGATACCTCTGGTATTGCAAGCGTCCATAAGCCGCGGTAACCGCTTACCATCTTATGGGCTGTTTCATCTTATACTTATATTTTTTTGTCTTTTCAATTCTACTTCTTCGTCTTAGTAGCTCTACTAAAACGTCTTACTCATCGGGCCGCTCTCATAAATCGCTGCTCATTTGAATGCGGCCGATTGTGATCGACGCGCGGCGCAGGCGCAGAGAGTTATGGCCCCCGGCCCAAGGCCCGTGTACCGCCGTGGCCAGTGATCCACGACCCGTGGACGCAGATCGCATTTAGATTTGCGCTGTTTGCTTCTGAAAATGACTGACTTTATAATAACCCAGTGGACACCTTCCTTCTTCTTTCAACAGGTCATTTCATTTTTTTCTTTATGGCGTCTGTGGCTTATTTATCACAATGGTCAAAAAATATTCACGCGTCAAGCAGTTGTCAACCGTAGACAAACAAATTGAACTTAGAAAAATTACTAATGTAATGGTGGTTTAAAAAAAATCTAACTCTTCAACCAAATTACACCTATACATATGTGCGAAGACAATGAGTCATATTAATTGGATAAAATATCAGTCAACGTAACACGAGAAAAACAATTGAATTGTTATTAATTCGGCTGTGTTTTTTTTGTTTGTTTACAAGATAAATATCTATGTATTGTATTGTATTAAGTATATATCAGTCATCTAGTACCATCTAATTTTAATCGGATTAACCAATTCCTTCTGGCATGTATTACTACAAGAATATTCATCACTACAATATGCTCAGCGACTCACGTCGGCATGAACAAAGTGACACATCTGAAAGATCAGCCAATTCAGACCAGCTTGGCCAAACTGGCTTACCTCGGAGGAGGAACACAGCTCTGTTTAACAGTAGCTTATCTTGGGGCTAGATGATGCTGTGTGGATTGTCCAGCATTATTTATTATTTATTTATTATTTATTATTAGATCTACAAAAGTATGAATTACCTGAAACACAACAAACACCAACATCTCAACCATTACAAGCACACACTCGCGCGATAATTGTGCAATAATTACACAATGCTATACTATCTGTATCATAGTTTTCTCTCAAGTAGTTTCATGCGTGCTTTCTATCATAATTGCAGTTGGTAGTGTATACCCGTAAAAGTTGACCCAAACGGGCAACTAAAAAACCTACTTTGTGGCGTAGAACACATTTAAAAACTTCTTTTTTTAATAATACATTTATTTTCTCCTCTCAAAGGTTTTCAGAAACAAGGTTGGTCCTTAAAATAGTTCTATGTAGCTAGGTAAAAGCCGATTTTGTGAGGGAGTCTAGTGCCTGAGTTAAGTTATATAAAAAAAAGTGTAATTACTGTACTACGTGCAGAATGGCCACTCCCTACCTCCCACCGGTTTACTTACCTCACCTCAGTCGCCAGTTTGCCGACACCTTTCGCCGGCATGGAAGCTAAGGGCTCAGGCACGCGTATATTTTGATTTTGTGTACGTCCGAGCGCGTGCATGCTAGCGCAAGCGAAAATGTGATATATTGCATCTCTCTTGTATAATTGGGTCATCCAAATTCTTATCCAAATGAAGACTACGCGGAACAGTGCTTAACTTTGTTGATCTGTTAAGAAAAACTTAGCCAGCTACGTCACGAGCGCTCCATTTGTCATACTGCAAAACACACATACGTAGATCTTTTTTTTTTAAATTTCACTGTATTATTTTAGTTATAGCGCAAATTTTGTATGTGTGTGCTTGAAGTTGCAAATAAATGTCTTATCTATCTCATCAGACAATTATTATTGTTGCCAATACAGAAATAGAGCAACTTAAAAGTTGCCCGTTAGTGAATTTACAATGAAAAAAAACGGAAAGTCATATGAAAATGGTTCAATATGTACTCGATCTTTGCAATGTCCAATTAAATGGTCTATGACTATAATCGCCTTAATTGTCTATGGTTGCAAATAAAGTGGATTGCAAGATGATTGCAAATTAAATTGATATTTTAGAATTCCGAGACCGAATTTAAAACGTGTTATTTTGTAAAAAAGTGCTCTTATTTATGTTATCTTTATATTACATTTATATTACATGAGTTTTTTTTTAACTATCTCGATGACTTAACAGCTTACGGCTCACCTGGTGGTAAGCCGTAGCCTATGGACGCTTGCAATTCCAGAGAAATCACTTGAGATTCGTATCGCAAAGAACTCTACATGTAACTTTTAAGGTCTAAAGGCGAATGTAAACATCGGTACTGGCAGCTTTTATAATGTTCCACAACACCTACTCTCGAGCAAGAGTGATAAGTTGATCCAACACGCAGACCCAATATGGTTGGTCGATAGGAACATCTATTTTAACATAAGAGTAGTAGAGTTCTTTGTGATAGAGCTCGTCCGGGGAAGGACTACCACCATACCTATGTCTGCCGCAAAGCAGTAATGCTCGCATTGCTGTTCCGGTTCGAAGGGTATGGTTTCCGGTGAAATTACAGGCAAATGAGACTTTCCATCTTACGTCTCAGGGTGGTAACACGCAAGTGATATCTATGATGTTGCAAGCGTACCTACATACGCTACGGTAACCGCTTACCATCAAGTGGGCCGTACTCTTAGTTGCCACTATAGTGGTATAAAAGTGTTAAAGTTCTCATCCAAGCTGGTTTCTTTACGGATTATTTCACTGTTGAGAGCCGGTATTACAAAACTTGATGCTCGCCCCGATTTTGAACCCACGGCCTTAAGATCGGAAGCCGTGGCGACCACGAGACCACCAGTGCCCATTGGGGTCACGCGCAACTTTCCCGCCACTTCGCTTACCCAACAGGAAAGCTATTAGAATAATAACAATATTTTCTCGCCGCTACTTCCTTTTATAATAATCTGTGCCGCTGCTTTTATATGTCTAGAGCGTTCCACTTACTTACTATCTACTTAGATGTATCTTATCTACCTATGTTTATCCTCAGCGTGGTTATGTTCTCACTTTATTTCGTTGTCCTATACGTCGAATGGTTGAGACATGACAGACATCCGTCCATGTGGTCTTGGGTCTCCGTCTAGATCTTTTTATTGAACTAAACAGCGTTGCTCTCTGACATAACCAGAGTCTTTTCTTACATAATATCGTTAATCTTATCTTTATTTACTAATGAGCTAGAAATGGGAAGGGTTTTACAGTTCCAGTACTTTGTTGCCAACGTAGTCAGTTGCTTTCACATTAAAGGATGATTTCAGATTACCTACATTAAATAACTAGTAGTACCTACGTCCCAGCTTCGCTTGGGTGCAATAAACCGCACCCGTGCGAAACCCGGGCGGGTTGCTAGTAATATATATAACCTATATTTTTTTTTTATACAACTGAAGTGGCAACCAAGCGTACGGCCCACAAGATGGTAAGAGGTTACCGCAGCCTATGGACGCTTGCAATACCAGAGGTATCACTTGCGGGTTGCCACCTTGAGGCTAAGATCGAAAGCCTCATGTGCCAGTAATTTCACCGGAAACCATACCCTTCACACCGGAACACAGCAATGCGAGCATTACTGCTTAATACTCAGGGATAATGTAGCATTCTAATGATGAAAATGTTTTTGAAATCGGATCAGTAGTTTTTGAGTTTATTCTAACAAACAAAAACACAATTTTTTCTCTTTATAATATAGTATAGATATAGATAATGTAATGACATTATTTAGAGTTTACTGTTACTGTGCAGTGAACTCTTCATATATATTAAAAGTTTCAGTTACAAATTAAATTAACCTAAATAAAACACATATAAAAGGGAATGTAACCCACCCTAGAGGGCTGGCGTAGATAATGTTTTTATTACAACATCCAGTAATTTATACTCACATAATGAGTTTATGCTAATCAGTAAAAAGTGACAACTTTCGGGTGAATTAAAGAAAAATATGGTTAAAATTAATTTATTAATGTTGCAGTAATAATTTGTGTTCTGAATTTAAGGTATTAATTTATTTTTAAAGGTGTTCCATAGCATAAAAAAAGAGTGAACTAAAAAAAAATATGTTCTTATGTTTGTGATTCAAAGTTTAATTTAGTATTTACGCCTTTGAGTAACATAAAAATATGTACACAAACTAAATTTTTTTTTTCATTTTTTCATTTATTTGAAACCAAGAAATACATTGTTACAATATTTACTTAACCACTAGTTCAATAAATTGATAGTGATAGTGATTTTCTTTGCTAACTAACATTATTATCATTTATCATTTATTTATCATTTAAAATATTGTTCACTTAAAGACATACATACATTATTTAAAATATACTTAAATGAAACTGTTGGGTCAACTAAAAACCTTTAAAAACGAACTATAGATACCTTAGCTGATCCAGATCTAACGCGCATCGTTTTTTTTTTTAAATAAAGTTGTGTTTTGTGAAAAAAATATAACAAATTTTTGCTAGCCTAATTAGATATGATAGTAAAGGATGCATCGTCATGACAGCCTTCTAATGTTCCCACTGCTGGGCCACTGGTACTCTCAAGCGAGGGTGATGACAGATGCATATAACTAGTTAATATAGTTCAGTTTGAAGTCAATACTGATTTGAAAGCGTTTGCATTGGGTCAGTGGCGGGTCAGCGCTGACTTTGCTACTGACTCAATGGAAATCATAAATTATACTACATGCTTTGAAATGTCATCAGCATAGTGTGGCGAGGACAGGTGGCGAGTGGCCGTTTTAAGCTCAATGTTGTAAAGTTATGTATTAGGTTACTAATTAAATGTAACATACTCGTATGTTACGTTCAAACCATATACGTCTGTAAAAAGAATACTTATAGGTAAATGGTGCTTGTTTGTGCAGGCCACAAACAAGACTCGTTCCAAAATATTTACGAAAATATTGCTCACAATTTGGTTATACTAAAAATTTCTTCAGAACGCTAAAACGTATAATTCTGTAGAGATGATAATACCGCAAATTTAAACAAATGTTTTGTTGTAGTTTTTTTTCAGTAAATAAATAAATTTGGTAAACTTATTTATTTCCTTTAACAAATTACGCAAAAAACCGCAAACAAAAACACGGAACATTCTGCAAAACGTGAAGACATTATGTTTACAAACAAATCAGTAACTGGTTATCATCGGAGCGCTCGTGACGTAGCTGGCTAAGTTGTTCTTAACAGATTAACGAAGTTAAGCACTGTTCCGCGTAGTCAAAATTTGGTCGGGTGACTGCCAGTGGCAATTTTAACTGAGCGCTCCCGTGCTTTGGAAGGCACGTTAAGCAGTCGGTCCCGGCTTTTTCTAATTTGTTAGGCCATGACAGAGGCGTTCGGGTGGCCTAAAAACTCTGTCACCAGAGTTAGCCACTGACTCATACGAGCTTGCTTACTTTTTCGCTTGCGATTTGCGACGCGTTGCGTCCTGTGTGGCAACCTTAAGATTCCGAACCCAGCAGCAGAGTAGACAGATAGATAGATAGAAAACTCTTTATTGTACACCACAAAAGAAAATTAAAAACAGAAAAATAATAATTATATACAATGTTTAACAGTGAAGTACAATGGGCGGCCTTATCGCTGTGAGCGATTTCTTCCAGGCAACCTTTGGATGGACAGAAACTTGTTAGAATGAAATGGGACGGTGCCAAAACAACAAGAGAAGTATAAATAATTATTTACATAAAGTGCATATGATAATAAATTTACTTATACTAAAGTATAATATAATAATTATATATATATAAATATAAAATAGTGTATAAAATATATAAATACATATAAGTACATACAAAATATATATATAAATAAGTTCTAAAAATGTTAGCATTGTGACAAGAAGTGATCAAGCAAGAACTAGTGTAGATAGTTATAATAATATATTTTATTAACTGTGCCAAACTGCACCGCTGGCTTATAATAAGGTTAAATAAATAAACGGGTTCAAGCAAATTAATCGTAATTTTCCCTATTACGCAGTGGTGGTAATGACAATATTTAGTACATATTAACTTACCTACAGTACTATTGTTCATTATTTTAATGAATTCGTAGTAATTATATTTAATAGTTGAAGATTTACAATGATGACAATGCAACGTCGTCATCGACTACTTATCGAGGTTAATTATGATTGTAAAAAATCACTTAAGTACAAAACATTGTCTGGCAGTTATAAGACTTATTGATAATAGAAGTGAATTTATTATTTAGCTATGAGCTGACCCGCGCGGCTTTACCTGCGTTTTCACAGTTTTTATACTGATCTCACACGAACAGTACATTTTTCCGGGATCAAAAATAGCCTATGTGTTATTCCAGAATTTAAGCCATCTACATTCGGAATTTCATCACAATTAGCGAGTTCCTGTGTTTTGGAGGGCATTATAAGCAGTCAGTTCCGGCTTTAACTTGTTAAGCCATGACAGAGGCCTTCGGGCGGCCTAAAAACTCTGTCTCTCCAGAACCTGACTCATACAAACTTACTTATTTATCACAATCGGTAAAGCCTTCACGTAGCTATGTAGTAACAAACATACACACAGACTTTTGCATATTAATATTAGTAAAACTATGACTTCTTAATTTCTATCGGAGTGGCCAAAATGGTGACATTATTCAACATTGCGTAACTCATCGAAAAGTAAAACCATCTTCATATTTTTATTTATACTTAGCTTATTGAACATTAACTAGTAAAGCTCGTGATTTAATCAGTTTATTTTTTTAAAAGTTCAGACCAAAATATAAAATTAATAATGTACCTAAATTAATTTTACTGTTATAGATTATAAATATTTTGGCATGTCAAAAGGTGGTATCAACAACTCTTAGCACATATTTTCACTTTCACGGGCCAAGGCAGGTCACTACCAAAATTGTGACACGCGATTGCGCCATTAAGGGTTGTTTTCACCCCTCCCTCCAGCCCTGATCCACCGCAGTCGGCGAATTTTACAAAACTACCCTCGGTTATTTTGACGGTACCTAAAAGCACTTATTTTAGGGGTCGCGTTTTATACGAGCACCCCATTGGTTGGAGACGGATTTTTTGTGATGCAGTTTTATGTACTATTTTGATTTAGTTTTTGAAATAAAAGACGCAAATGTTTATTGTAATCCCGCTTTGTTATTTGTGCTTTGTTAGTCCGGCTCTCATATTATTATGATAGAGCTTCACGTACAAGTAGCATACAAGTATTCAGCGCTTGTGACGTAGTTGGCTAAGTTGTTCTTAACAGATCATCGAAGATAATTTATAAGATAAGATTTATTTTCAAAAGATACACATGTCTAAGGGTACCAGTAAATACAAAATAAAAACCAAGTAGGTACAAAATAACGTAATTGTAGAGGTACCTAGTATGTAGATACCTTTCGTGCAAGTAAAAACTGTGATAAGGCAAGGTAACGCCTTACACACCTTGAGGACCAATCTGATCATTTTTATTTATTAATATAAAAAAAAACGTTTAGAAAAAAAAAGTACAAGTATTTTTTTTGATGTGCGGAACCTATCCCTTAAATTTGTCAGGTTGATAATAAATGAACCTGTATAATAATATATTGATGTAAAAATTAAAAAAAAAATAGTATTTGTTTAGGTTTGTGGCAATCATGCTCAAACGGCTGTGCGCAATTGGATAAAACTTAGAATAGGTATTGATAGTGCATGATCTAGAACGGCAAAATATTTTCGATGTTGGTACTACGCGAGCGAAACCGCGGGTAAAACCTAGTAATTATGTACACACATTTTTGTATGAATGATCTAGATTCAAACCTATGAACTATGAACCAAACTATCGAAAGGCATGGTCCTAGTGTAAGCGATGCGACCGACTGACGTCTTGCTAACATAATATTGTTCTATAAATGATAGCAAGTGTCAAGGCAAGACTGTCAAATCGCTCGCCTGATGTTAAGCGCTACGCCTAAAATAATAGCAGTGTCACCGAAAACTTTAAGTTAAAGTTCCGCTCGTCACCCCGAGACGTATATCAAAAGTCTCCTTCACAGTATTTTTGGCTAAGTGCGCTCTTCAAACCTAAACACAGTAGCCAAAGTCAAAGTTATCTTTATTCAATCATACCACAAGGATCATTTTGAAACGTCTTAAAGCTAGGTAAATTTACGCCAGTTCTAAGCGCCCCAGCCTAAATAGCATACTACGATTGGACAAACACTAAACTTGCTCTAACTACTGCTTATTTGTGACACTGAACTGCGCTAGTTAGCCTAAGATATACTAGAAAAAGAGATATATTACCATCAATTTAACCTATACTGTATAAAAAAGTTAAAACTATTGTGGTTAGAAATCATATTAAATTATTAAATTATTAACGGCTATTTACCACTTCTAACGTCAGCATAAATGACAAATTCTAGTGGTAAATTATACTATATCCTTCAAACTTACGCAGTCCAGTTTGCACTTTGCTGATTGGAGGTGGAATATCTGGCACTGCGGTGGTACCTATTATCGTCATCCGGTTCAGACGACTGTGCTCTTACTATACTCGGCATCCATAAAAATAGCTTAAATCACTTGTTGAGACTAGTAGAGTTCTCTGTGATAGAGCTCGTCCGGGGAAGGACTACCACCATACCTATTTCTGCCGCAAAGCAGTAATGCTCGCATTGCTGTGTTCCGGTGTGAAGGGTATGGTTTCCGGTGAAATTACTGGCACATGAGGCTTTCAATCTTAGCCTCAAGGTGGCAACCCGCAAGTGCAACCTCTGGTATTGCAAGCGTCCATAGGCTGCGGTTAACCGCTTACCATCTTGTGGGCCGTACGCTTGGTTGCCACTTCAGTTGTATAAAAAAAAAACACGCTCAAGAAGCGTTAGGAATCCATTCGGTATTACGTAAATTCACCCAGCTTGCAAGACGTTTTTTTTTAATAATGCTGGACAATCCACACAGCTGGATCTAGCCCTTAGCTAAGCAGAGCTTGTCTTATGGGTATAGTTCTTTCGGCGGATCTCGGCCGTCGTGAAGTTTTCGTTAGAAAGGTCCGTTTCGATGCGCAATGGACCTTTTTCAAACTAAATTGTCTATGCGCATCACAAACGGCTAACTTAACGGAAGCCTAGATCCGCCGTGCGAACAATACTAGATGACTAATACTTAATACAACACAATACATAGATAGATATTTTTAATACATAGGAAATACCCAGAACACCCGGAACAAATATTTGCAGATCGTACAAACATTTGTCCCGAGGTGGGAATCGAACCCGCAAATTCCGCGTCGCAGGCGGACCTTCGCCCGCCGCGCACTACAAAGTGTTCACAGTTTCAAAGTGATCCTTGTGATTTATTGAATAAAACTTTTTTGACTTTGAATTTGAGTGTGCCAGTAAAGCAACGATTATGTATATTAAGGTTCTACCTTGTTGGGTCGTTGGTATAAAGTTACTTTTAATTTGGACATTAAATCAACTGTTATCGGAATAATAATGCGATTATGCTTTTATTGTATAAACGACTGGAATTTTGTTTCGTTAAAGACCTAATTTAAGTACTGGTAGTATATAGTGGCAGTGTTTTTCCGATCCTTAGATACTGGGTTTAAATCCTTTTATGTGCAAATTATTTGTCTTAATTTCCACGTCGTTTTAACAAAAATTTACCGCGAGCTGAACGCAGATTAATGTTAAAACAAACTCAAATAATTTATATTTTAATGTTTTACATTTTAGGTCTTTATTATATGTATTTTGACAGCTTAGAAATACGCTAGTATCATAGTTTGTGCACCTCCGTTCATTACAACTTTGCTCGTTGCTGCCCTACCTGGTTGCCTACATGCTACATTTAAATTTATTTTGTTATTCTTGTGAACAATAAAGTGTTTATCTATCAATCTATCTATCTACGCTTTCAAACGATGACAGCGATTTGAGACAAATGTTTATACAATCTGAAAATATTTGTAAGTAGAATCGACCCCGCGGCTTTCAAAGCTAATGACACGCACACAGAATACAAAAAAGTGAGTAACACCTAACATTTGCCACAACACGTGAATGCCCACCTTATAAAAATTAATTCCTTATCACTATAGTTTTTTGGTCTCTGAAATCAATTATAGACCGATAAGACTTCACGCGGGATTATAAACCTTTTTGCGTATAGTTAAAGTGTATTTTTTTAAAGCAATAGCCCGCGATAAGGCTAGGTGATCCATCATTGCAAATGTGAGGGTAGAATGTTTTTAAAGCAGCCCTAATGTGGCCTTAATTGACTATTAGTTATTTTTATTTAATTAAAAATATTTTTATTAATATGGAAATGTCAAAGCTTGCACATAATGTTATCGCTAGGTAGTTTACATGAAGCCGAAGGTAATTATTATTGGTACCTTATATATTTAGACGACCGATGTGGCACAGCGGGCGCAGGTCCGCCTGCGACGTAGAGGTTGCGGGTTCGATTCCCGCCTCGGAACAAATGTTTGCACGATCTACAAATATTTGTTCCGGGTGTTCTGGGTATTTTCTATATATAATAAAAAATATCTATCTATGTATAATATTGTATTGTATTAAATATAATTATATCAGTCATCTAGTACCCATAATACAGCTCTGTTTAACAGCAGCTTACCTTGGGGTTAGATGATGCTGTGTGGATTGTCCAGCAATATTTATTATTTATATTATTATTATATTTACACACAATTTTTTATATTTTTTATATTTGTACCTAATACACAACACACACCCAAACCTGAGCAAATATTTGCAGATCTTCTATCTAACTAAGCAAAACTTGTAATAAGAGAATCAAATAAGTGGTAGAACACACAATATTATTATTTTTTGTTTAAATTTTTGTAATACACAAAACACCCAAATCCGAGCACAAATTTGCAAACCTTGCAAACATTTGTCCCGCAGGAGGCATCAAACCCACAACCTCTCGCTTCTCGATTCAGCACGAAATTGTTATAATCCTACAAACTGATGCAAACTGAAGAGTAGCAGAGTTCTTTGCGATAGAGCTCGCCGGAAAAGAACTACCTTACCTATTTCTACCGTCAAGCAGTAATGCTCGCATTTCTGTGTTCCGGTTCGAAGTGTATGGATTCCGGTAAAATTACAGGCACATGAGTCTGATTTACTTATCAGAGTGACAAGTAGTATCTCTGATGTTACTAACGTAGGCTATAGTAACTGGTTATCATCGGAGCGCTCGTGACGTAGCTGGCTAAGTTGTTCTTATCAGATCAACGAAGTTAAGCACTGTTCCGCGGGGTCATCATTTGGACCGCCATTGGCAATTTCAACTGAGCGCTCCCGTGCTTCGGATGGCACGTTAAGCAGTCGATCCCGGCTTTTTCAAAGTTGTTAGGCCACGACAGAGGCCTTCGGGCGGCCTAGAAACTCTGTCACCAGAGTTGGCCACTGACTCATACGAACGAACGAACGAACGACCTGATTATCATCAAGTAGGCCGTCCGCAGTTGCCCTTTTAATAAAAAAAAACCTATTATATCGTAACTAATAACATTAAAAGGCTGACAATCACGAAACTAAATCCGAACCAAACTTCATAAAACTCCACCATAAAGCATTTACCCCGCCGCTAAACCAATGCCGGCTAATGGGACCGATTCGCCATCAATAAAGTTAGGTAAGCAGTGAATTAGCATACGATCGATACTTTCTTCCCCCGTGCCTGGCACGGTGTTTACGGAAAAATAAGGTTTATAAATAACTTGGAAGTGATCGATGGATGGCTCTACGGCGTAGCGTCGTAGCGTTGTGCGGCTCTACGACGTAGGCGTAGTAGATTATCAAAATTTACGTAATATTTTTTATGGCACTTTGATGACAAACATATCAGCTCACATATTAACCGTAGCTTAAGCAGACTATTAAAAAGTAAAGTAAGATTGTATGAGTCAGTAGTCAACTTTGATGACAGAGTTTTAGGCCGCCCGAAGGCCTCTGTCATGGCCTAACAACCTTGAAAAAGCCGGGACCAATGCTTAACGTGCCCTCTAAAGCACGGAAGCACTCACTTGACATTGCTACTGGCGGTCACTCATCCAAATAGTGACTACGTGGATCAGTGCTTAACTTTGTTGATCTGTTAAGAACAACTTAGCCAGCTACGTCACGAGTACTCCATTGTTTGACGGTCAATACTATGCAATCAAGCAATGCGTTAAATACAAACAGCTTCTGCAATCGCTCTTCTAATTAAAACTAAGTAGGTACCTTGTCACATGACATGTATTTGTTATTTGTTATTTACAATCATCATCATTATCCACCGATGACGACCGATGTGGCGCTGCGGGCGCAGGTCCGCATGCGACGCAGAGGTTGCGGGTTCGATTCCCGCCTCGGGTCAAATGTTTGTACGATCTACAAATATTTGTTCCGGGTGTTCTGGGTATTTTCTATATATAATAAAAATGTATTAAATATATTATATCAGTCATCTAGTCATAATACAGCTCTGTTTAACAGCAGCTTACCTTGGGGCTAGATGATGCTGTGTGGATTCATCATCATGACAGCCTTCTACTGTTCCCACTGTACTGGGACACTGGCCTACTCTCAAGCGAGAGTGATTGAGTCTTAATCCACCAATGCGGATTGGTGGATGGCACATGTCTTTTGAATTTTTAGTTCTTGGACATGCCGGTTTCCTCACGATGTTTTCCTTCACCGTATGAGAGCACTGGCATTGCGCACATACCTATTGTAGCGAAAAATCCATTGGTGCACGACCGGATTTCAACCCACGACCTTAGGATTGGAAGGCGGGGTCACTACCACTAGACCACTAGTGCTCTGTGTGGATTGGCCAGCATTATTTATTTATTTATTATCATATCAGCAGATAAACGTCCACTGCTGGGCATAGGCCTCTCTCAACGAGCCATAACGACTGATTTTCAGCCCTCACCATCCACCGACTTCCTGCAACCGCTTATGTCATCGGTGCATCGAGTTATTTTACAAACTAACGATAAAAATATACAAAATTATAATTGGAAACGTAAATCTTGATCTCATACATACATCAGTTTAAGAGTTATGGATAAAAAATATAATTTTATATCTTATAATTTTATTCAGGAGATTGGAGTATAAAAATCTGCGGGGGGTAGCGGTTTATAGGTTGGTATTGACAAGATAGGTACAGTTGAGGAGAAAATGATTAGGTAAAATATTAACTCAAGGGCGCGTCTTAGCACAATAAGTAACAAAAACCGATGTACTCAGTATCTACTATTCCAGATACGAGTTAAATGTTTAGGAAATACTAAAAATTTTACATTTCTTCTTGAGTTCCTAGAAAATGAATGAATGAATGAATGAACACTTTATTGTACACAAAAAAATTACTTATTAACTAATATAAAAAACATTAACAAAGTACAAATGGCGGCCTTATCACTAAGAGCGATTTCTTCCAGGCAACCATGGATGGAGAAAGTGAGAGTAGAAAATTAAATAGAAAGTGAAAACATGATTTGAAAAATATCAAAAATAGTTGTTTTGAACACGTTTTGATCTGGATCTCAGGAACCCTATGGTATTTCAAGATGATTGTCACTTTGATGGGTAAGTAATAGCTATTTAATCGGTAACTAAAGACAGATTTTTGATTTATTGTCTAGTTTTTGTTTTTGTAAAACAAGCAAATAACTGAGATTTTCTTTTATTCCGGACCGCGCGGGCGTCAAAAGAGCCACGGTGAAGCGCATTCCAATTTCAACTTTAATTCAACAACGTTACGTTTGAGATAAAAAAGTCCGAGAGACGAGGTTCTAATCTATGATAAAGTTCATTCATAATGAATGAAAATCAAAACGTCGACGTCCTAAACATAGACAAAGTAAAGACTACCGAGCTATCGATTTTAAGCCGTAAGGTTTTGGATAAGGACAAAAGTTGAAAATTGATGGTTTACTCAGATAAATAAAATTATAAGTTTAAATGAAATACTTTTTCAAACGCTAGCAAAACTTTATTTAGGTATTTATTAATATAAATAATTACTGTAAGGAGTACAGATGGCGAAGTGCTGTGGATAAGGTGCGGCGCGCAATACGCATGCTCGGTCGCATTACCTGGGCAACGGAAAAACGAGTAGTAGAGTTCCCTGTGATAGAGCTCGTCCGGGGAAAGACTACCACCATACCTATTTCTGCCGCCAAGCAGTAATGCTCGCATTGCTGTGTTCCGGTGTGAAGGGTATGGTTTCTGGTGAAATTACTGGCACATGAGGCTTTCGATCTTAGCCTCAAGGTGGCAACCCGCGAGTGATACCTTTGGTATTGCAAGCGTCCATAGGCTGCGGTAACCGCTGACCATCTTGTGGGCCGTACGCTTGGTTGCCTCTTCAGTTGTATAAAAAAAAAAAACCGAAGATGTCAGAGAGTGTGATCGTTGACTCCGAATATTTGTGGTTTTGAGAAATATATCATAAATAATATTGGACTGATAGTCTTGTCTTTTAACCCCCTCTAACAGTACTTACCTAAAAAAAAAGATTGAAGTTTGAGTGTTTTATTTCTATTTTATAACTAACATTATACCTAATAATATTCACCTCGACTGTACGTACGTACACTTACACACACAATTCTAATTAAATCGATTGTTGAAGCATCGATTACTCGTTTTGGTTTCGGCATCGCGCCACGGGGAGGCGCTGTCAACGATCACAAATAAAAATCCTCACTCAGTACGGTAGCTACTAAATAACTGGTATTTCTTAGAAGCTCTGTATATCATTGTATGATTGGTGTAATATTCCGAGTAATATAATATTCGCTCGTAACTCATTTGCAATGTAATTACTCCCGATTAGCGTGAGGCAGCACGGAGCAGGTTTTGAAATTCTTTGCAGTTCAGTCCTAGTAGTGACCCAGTCAAGACTTTGTTACTAATGCTCTTATTCATAAAATAAACTGTCATTTTAGCACGTACAGCCAATTTAGTTTTGATTCTAGGTTATTCACCTTATTCATTAAACTGTAATCTTCCTAAATTTGTATTTCCCAAAAACGGTGATAGATTTGAAAGACACGTTAGTTAACAGAATTTTAAAGTTCGTTTATAATTAAGGCCCGTTTTACTTAGTTTAGAGCTAGATGACGCCAATTGCTAACATAATGCAATGCTAACGTTATTGCCCTACGAAACATGTTAAACAAACGAAAAATAACAGAAACAAAAACAAACTAAATTGACGTCCAGTAAAAGAACCAATATTTACAAGAAACAATTCAAATTCTCAGATTAATTCCCCGCTACTCTATTTAAAGCTGCGATTATATCAAACCGTATCGATTATCGGGAATCGAGAACATCGCATACATTAATACGATACCAATAAAATTCACCGACAGCGCTAAATAAGTGTCGGTAGGCACATTAATAAGTAATCGAATACGTCGGCGTCTGACTCTAAATCGATTAACTCGATTTTGTTAGACGACTAGAAGCGCAGCCCGTGGTTTTGTCCGTGCTATTTTTTGCTGCGTCATCTATGATTTTTTTTATGTCAGCAAATGTCAAAACGTTGCAATATCACACACAAGCACAAGTAAACCTTTGAGTTTTAGCACTGCACTGCGTTCGTCACCTCGAGAGTTATAAAATCCTGTATTGCTTGCACACTACTGCTTGTGCTACGTGCTTTTGCTGAAGAGTCCTACCACGTGAATAATTCATTTCTTTGTGTACCCTTGACCTATCTAAAGAAACACAGCTGAACATTTCAAATTATATTTAGTCAGTCAGTCAGTTAGTATTAGAATGTGTAATAGGCAATTATTTTATATTTATATTTAGTCAGGCAGGTTGGTAGTTTGTGTAAATACTAGTTAAAACTAGATTCTAAGATAAGTTAGTTTCAAAATTATGTGTTTTTGAGGATAAGCACGGTAAAAGAACCTAACTCACTATAATCTAATCGATCTAATATAAGTATAAGTTTCAAACTCACTAAGCTTAACTCATATAACTCACTATAAAGGACCTAAATCAGCTAGTCTAGTTCTAAATTCATCTAGCTTGTAAGACGTGTCAAAGGGATCCTTGTGATTTTACTAATTAAAACTTTTGCACTAAAATTTGAATTTGAATTTAGCAGGGGAACATTGGAAAGCTGTCATGTACTTACCTTGGAAGTAGCTCTTGGTTCGAAGGTAGCTGACAGAGAGCCGCAGGATGGACAGCCTGTCCAGCTTGCTGAGGATGTTCTGCTCGAAGGGCAGCAAAGAGGCCAGTGTGTCGAGCTCCGCATTGAGTCGCTCGCGATGCCGCTTGCTCGGGTTACTCTTTGTAACGCCGTCTTTTGATGGTGGTTTGATGCTGTGGAAAAAACCTGAATTAGAATAGGAAAAACACAGTTTTTGTAAAGTTTCAGTTAATGGTATTTAGTATTAGGGGTTGCACGCAACTTTGTATCAACCTTCCTCTTGAATAATTATTTTTATTGATGAAAATCGCATAAGAATCCGTGGCGTAGTAGCATAAAAAAATTGGCTATATTTTTGCGTATTCTTCCTACACAGAGGTACCTACAGATAGCGCGAAAGTAACTTTGTTTTACACAGTGTGGAGTTTAAATCATCATCATGACAGCCTTCTAATGTTCCCACTGTTGGGACACTGGCCTACTCTCGGTCGAGAGTGATTAGGTCTTAATCCACCATGCGGACCCAATGCGGATGGCACATGTCTTTCGAATTTTTAGTTCTTGAACATGCCGGTTTCCTCACGATGTTTTCCTTGACCTTATGAGAGAAAAATCCACTGGTGCACGACCGGGTTTGAACCTACGACCTTAGGATTGGAAGGCGGGGTCACTACCACTAGACCACCGGCGCTTGGAGTTTAAATAATCTGAAATTAAAACTAAAATCAGGTACGCGCAAAAACTTCCAGAAATTAGTGTATTTTGAGGCATATTGTTATATTATCTCAAAAAATCTTCTGCAAGCATTATATAATGTTGATAGAACTGCCTAAGCTCAATTAATTTCAGATCACTCATATAACTAAGAGCTTGGTGTAACTTACACGTCAATAGCACTTGGTGGTGACCCAACAAGTAACCTAAGCACAGTCACGCCAACTTGTTAGCATAACTTATACGACGGATAAGGGGCGAGCTTACTGCATTATTGTGCTTAGTTCTTTCGTATTCGTGCTTGGTTTTTTTGTCGCTTGAATAATAAAGTAGTTTTAGTCGCTGATAAAGTAAGGTACGATAAGCTGACGATTAAATTTGTTAATGTTTGTGTGGGTACACGTTGTTGTTTTAGCTGGAGGGAGGTCAAATGTTACTTATTTTGACCTACTTTACAGCTATTGTGTTAATGTTTATTATTTTTATGAAGCTTTGAAATTATACTCTAAAGAACTAATTAAAAGTAACTAGTTTTTTAAGTTAAAGTTTAAGTTTTTTTTTGTTTAGGTTGATTGCCCCTGTTCTCCTTCGCCCCCGATATTGATTACCAAATAGTTTCTATTATACGAATCGAAACAAGACTTCTCGGTTTTAACTATCCATTTATTCACTCTGTGATTTCAAACAATCCGTTGCGTTAGTAGAATAGGTACTGATCATATTCAAATAAATAAAAAAATATGAGTAAGTTCCTAATAATTAATGTAATTATTGTAATATTAGAAAAAATAAGCTAGCTTTATTTATTTATTTTAAATGTAACAAAAAGAGGATTTTTATTGTAGACAGGAGTATGTGTTTTAGTAAATTGTGCTTGAGAATAAATTCTGAGCTAAATTTAGTGACAGATTAAGGAAAACTATGGAGTCGTTGTTAAAAAAAAACAATTTTGCAAGATAAAATAATATTAAAATAAAATATATGTTTTTTATAAATAAATAATTAATGCTGGACAATCCACACAGCATCATCTAGCCCCAAGGTAAGCAGAGATTGTGTTTGCCGATGGGTACTAGATGACTGTTTAATAGATATATTATATCTCTTAGTATTATACTTACATAGAAAATACCCAGAGCACCCGGAGCCAATATTTGCAGATCTTACAAACGTTCGTTCCAAGGCAGGAATGGAACCCGAAAACTCCGTCGCAGGCGGACCTTCGCCCGCCGCGCCATAATAATACTTATATTTAAAATAAATGCGAGTAAGTGGCCAACTCTGTGACGTAACGGATTTTTTATGCCTCTTTTATGGCCTAACGACTTTCAATAAAGCTAGGATTAATAGCTAAACATGCCTCCGAATGCAACGCCTTCACATGGAAGTGCCAAGTGGTGGTGACACATCCAAGTACTGAAAACGCAGAACGTTGCTTACCTTTGCTGATCTGTAAGAAACGACTTAATCAATTAAGTCATGAGCTCTTTTCTATGTTTACTAAATAAGATAGATTTAATATCTCAATATATTTGAACTATTTTTTCATTTTAGTTAAATTAAAATAGCAAAATATATTTAAATACTGTCTAAATTACATTCTACATAGCTTTTTCCCTAGAAAACTGTTTTGATAGTTTTCAACATAGATATAAAATATATATAGTTTTCAGGTGTTAGGAAGGGTTTTTTCTTATAGGTTTTTAGTTGTTGCTTTGGCTTTTAAGAATTGCCAAGGCAAATCTTTATAAAATGTACCTAAGTAAATTGTTAGATAGTGAGTGAAAGACTCGTGTCGCAGCTAATTGCTGCTACTACTACTCGTAGGCTACACTGAAAACCAGCGCTGCAGACACATTATGTCTGCAGCACATGCTGAGTGGCTGCCTTTTTTTCGTCACAATAGTTAAGTTTTAATTTTTATTGTTATTTTTATTTTTATGTTAATTGTGTGGCGTTAAATAAATATTTTTCTATTCTATTCTATTCTATTCTATAAAAAAATAAAGAAAACACTCATCACTGGCCTCTACGTCTATTTCAGACGGTTTAAAAACTATCAAAATTGTTTTTTTTTTAAATATATTTTAATGTTTTGTTCTCTCTAAGTCTTTAATGTTCGAAAATAACTACACAAACGAATATTACTCATTGCCGCCCGTCGTTTTTGTTGATTTATTCAAAGGTAGTATCAAACGGCGCATGCCCGGCTCTTTGATATTACTTCCATACAATTTGTACTTATACACACAATATACCACATACAAAAAACTACCTTATACTCAATATCGTAAGGCTAAAAGTGTGCTGAACTGTAAATGTGCGAGATTCGAATAAATCAATGACCGATTATTTCTATAAATTGTAACTCGATTAAGTTATAATCGATGGTCGATTGTGATAGGTTGTATTTATCGATTTCAGTTGTAATAATCGATTTATATTCTACATCCTTACACAGCATTTTCGCCTTTATTGTTACTATTATACGAAGGAGTCTTGAAGTTATTTCCGCAAAATTAAAAGCAAGCGTATCGTCAGTAGAATATATGAATTTATATATTTTGTTTTCGTATTATGTCATTAGAAATAAAGGGGTCACTTCACGCAAGAGTCCTTCTTGATGGGTACCACTACCACTACAGTGCCAAATATTCTGAGTCCAAACTGCAGTGTGCAAGCATTACTGTATTTAGAAGAACACTAGAGTAGTAGAGTTCTTTGTGATAGAGCTCGTCCGGGGAAGGACTACCACCATACCTGTTTCTGCCGCCAAGCAGTAATGCTCGCATTGCTGTTCCGGTTCGAAGGGTATGGTTTCCGGTGAAATTACAGGCACATGAGACTTAACATCTAAGGTCTTAGGGTAGTAACACGCAAGTGATATATATGATGTTGCATGCGTACATAGGCTACGGTAACCGCTGACCATCAAGTGGGCCGTACGCTTGGTTACCACTTTAGTAGTATAAAAAAAAAACACTGTAGCAAATAGGGCCAAATATTTTGCCTCCAAGCAGTTATTTAAAGAATATGTAGCAAATAGACTAAAGTTACCATTACCCATTGCAGTGCTAACCTATAATAGTAATCGTTTTGATTATTGCAACTGTTATTATTATTTTATTATTTTATTATTTTATTATTATGGATCACCAACGAAAGATACACAGGCATACAAATTTTAAATTACAGAGGTACTCAGGTCAGGTGCTCTCTCAATTAGAGGTGACCACATCATGCACAAAAATAAAAGTTATTGTGAATTCAACTGAAAACTGACTTTAAACATCACTATAATAAGAAAAACAAATATAAGTCTGAAAGAAAACACACTTAACATCATTCGAACAACCAGACTAAGCGAAGTATAAAATCGTACCAAAAAGAACCCCAAGTTAAAAATACTGTTAAATCGCTCCTATTATATATGCGTTAGACAAGATTACACTTAAACATGTGAAGCGCTCTACCTTGTAAAGTCCATTTGGAGGAAATAGTTCTGATAAAGTTGTAAAAGGTTAATGCTCTACTGACCAACAACAAAGTTTAAAATTTTTTTTTGTCTGGTACATGTACCCTGTAAGGGCGCTGCAGTTTGAGTTTGATAATAATTAGGCACGAGTAATTTTATAAATGTGTATGTAAAATTAATAATATCAAGTAATAAATTGCAGTAATTAAGTAATTCATGCGTCAAAATTATGATAAAATAATTACTTATTACTTTTAATTAGCTATAGTTAGCCTTTAAAGCCCGACTCACATCATCTTTACATAGTATAAAACAAAGTCAGTTCTTTTATATGTTTGTACCTACGTATCTCGATATTTATCTCTACGCAACGTATTTCGATAAGGTTTTCATCAATTGATAGGAGGAAAGTTAAGACATAATATGATAATAATGATATGTTGCGTTACTGATTGACTGACATTAAACGCACAGACAAAACAGTAAATTTCAAATAAATAAATAATGCTGGACAATCCACACAGCATCTTCTAGCTTCAAGGTAAGCTGCTGTTATACAGAGCTGTATTATATATAATATTTAATAAAATACAATACATAATTAGATAATTTTTATTATATATATAAAATACCCAGAACACCCGGAACAAATATTTGTAAATAGTACAAACATTTGTCCCGAGGCGGGAATCGAAGCCGCAACCTCTGCGTCGCAGGCGGACCTGCGCCCGCTGCGCCACATCGGTCGTCTAAAGACGGCTATTAAGCAACAAATTGCAACTAAATAACACTAAGGAGAGCACTGGTGGTCTAGTGGTAGTGACCCCGCCTTCCGATCCTAAGGTCGTGGGTTCGAACCCGGTCGTGCAACAATGGATTTTTCTATTCCAAAAATGTATGTGCGCAATGCCAGTGATCTAATACGGTGAAGGAACACATCGTGAGGAAACCGGCATGTTCAACGGAACAAATAATTCGAAAGACATTTGTGCCATCCACCAATCCGCATTGGGTTCGCGTGGTGGATTAAGATCCAAGCAGTGAACATAAAAAGGCTGTCATGAATGAATGAAATGACATTAGCATTGCTAAAATTTACTCTAAGTAAAAGTACACAAAGATAAGTATTTTCGAAAGTCAACTCCTAGAGGGTGCAGTGAGAAGTTGCTAAAGGGTAGATTTCATTTCATTTCATTTCATTTCATGTCAAGCACAATGTTTGTTGGATTATGCATAGTGTGTTGGCTGATCTAGTGTTTGACATAGGTAGTCCAAAACATGTTTATTTTAGTAGATCTAGATCATTATTCTACGAGAAGTTACATATTTTCTCTTGTTACCTAGTTTAAGTAATTTTAAAACTCACAAATCATGGTAAATATCCCGTTTTTAGTAAAAACTAGTTTATGTTATCTAATTTTCATAACAACATTGTAAATATTACCGATCGGGCGGTGTGGTCACTCAGCGACAAAGCCTTTTTTCTTCAATAAAAAAGTACACTGTCAGTATACTCGCGAATAAATACGGTTTATTCGGAGAATTGTGCTCAAGTTGGTCGAATACAACCTTAGTGGTTTAAAACAAAGGTATGCTAGTATTCTGGAGTGAATGAGTTGATAAGACCGGTCCGTGAGAGGAAGTCAGCGGCAGAAGCACGAACACAATCAATAGCAAGTGTTGAACTTGAAGCCAACACGCGACGCAACTTTGTAGCTAACACGTAAGTTATGTCATATACAAGGCCTATCACGTTATTTGACAATCGTAAGCGTATATCGTCTAGCTGTCACCATCCACCGATTTCCTGTAACCGCTTTAATGTCATCGGTCATCGGTCGGCTGTAATACACTTCGTTTTCAGTTCGTGGTCGCTTTCGAGAATCTTTATGCCCCAGCGGTTATCGGTTCTGCGAGCCCACTGCAACTTGACCTCAAAAGACAAATAAATAAATAAATAAATAATGCTGGACAATCCACACAGCATCATCTAGCCTCAAGGTAAGCTGCTGTTAAACAGAGCTGTGTTATGGATACTAGATGACTGATATATGTATACTTAATACAATACAATAGATAGATAGATATTTTTTATTATATATATAAAATACCCAGAACACCCAGAACAATTATTTGTAGATCGGACAAACATTTGACCCGATGCGGGAATCTAACCCGCAACCTCCGCGTCGCAGGCGGACCTGCGCCCGCTGCGCCACATCGGTCGTCAAAGGTCAGTACTCTTCAAAAACAGTACAATCCTATAAACCACTAATGAAGATCGAACCTTGACACGGCGACCCGGCTGGATGCGTGACACCAGGCTCGCATGTCAGCACGAAACGGCCACTGCTTATAATTACCTCCTCAAGAGATATACGTGACGTCGTAAGGAGCATGTGTCATGCTACGTCATTATTTTCGACGAGACTGAAAAGTCTTGGAGGTTTCGGACATTGTGTCTAGTATGGTCGATTTTGGACAATGTGTCTAGGTTTTCGTCAAGATGCTGAAAATCCTTGAAGGTTTAGCACAATGTGTCTAGGTTTTTGGTTGAGATTTTGAAAAGCTTTAAAGATTATGGATAATAATAATATGTCTGGGTGTGTCATTATTTTTCCGAGAGTTCTAAAGTTTTGAAGATTTTGGACATTGTGTCATGCTGCGTTATTATTTTCGTCGAGGCTTTGAAAATCCTTTAAAATTTAGAACAATGTGTCTAAGCTACGTCACTATTTCGGTCTTAAAGGTACAGGTCCAAGACGGACCGCATACTGCAAACTGCAACCGCAAACTACAAGCGACATTCTTGTTTTCTATGAATTTCTTTAAAATTGATTCCGAGCCCGGCAACACTGCGGTTTTCAGCCGCGGCGCCATCGCAAGCCGCAGTCGCTAGCCACAGAGTCGCTTGCAGTTGCAGTTTTCAGCCCATCTAGGACTTTTACTTTAAAACTTTGAAAATTTTGGACAATGAGTTGCTGCACCATTAAATAAAAGCCAGTGGATCTTGACTGTCGTGAAGTTAGCCGTTTGGGATGCGCAAAAACTATTATTTAGTTCGAGAAAGCTTCATTGAATTGGGCTAACTTCATGACAACCAAGATCCACTGGCAGTACTATAATATGATCGAGACTTTTAAGGGACCCGCGGTGGATGAATTGTCCTTATAAAAGAAAAAAAAAGCATATTTTATTGATTGAGAAGAAAACTTAAGAAACTTAAGAGTAGTAGAGTTCTCTGTGATAGAGCTCGTCCGGGGAAGGACTACCACCATACCTATTTCTGCCGCCAAGCAGTAATGCTCGCATTGCTGTGTTCCGGTGTGAAGGGTATGGTTTCCGGTGAAATTACTGGCACATGAGGCTTTTGATCTTAGCCTCAAAGTGGCAACCCGCGAGTGATACCTCTGGTATTGTAAGCGTCCATAGGCTGCGGTAACCGCTTACCATCTTGTGGGCCGTACGCCTGGTTGCCATTTCAGTTGTATAAAAAAAAAAAAACTTATATTTTTATGCTATAACAAACTCTTATCTCAACACTTTGCTTACACTTCGTTTCGAATGGAATTTGTTAAAACATTATATCCAGGGACACAGATATATTATTATCCGTGTCCAACGTAAAGCAAAATGGTGGAAATGTAGAGGTACTCGACGTTAGAATGATTTTGGTATTTCGCATAAATAGACAATTAATCCTCCGGAGAGTTGGCCACTGACTTATACGAACATTCTTTATCAGTATTAGTCCTCCTGTTTTGACTATGTATATACCGATATAGTGCTTATCTATCTCGTGAAGACACATTCAAATCAGCATAAATTGCACAGTATCACGTGATCCATTCCGTGTCTCGTCTTTGTACTAAGCATCTGTATGATGGCATGCTAACAGCCATTTAGTACTTCGTGCCGTCTGTGACGTCATTAAGATCATGCGACGTCATTCTTCCAGGTAGCGGAAGCACTTGTAGAATCAGCTGTTTTGATTCAATGTGAAATGAAGCTAAGCTGATAAAAAACATTTCTCGAACTTTTCATTTCTGGGTCCGCGTGGTGTCATGATGATGCTGATGATGAAGTCTGTTCTTGTCTACAGGTGCTACAAGTCGCATTTCTCAACTGATTTGGTAGAAGCTTGGTATACAGATTTTGTGACTATAAAGTATTTTTTTGTAGTACTTTCTCCAAAAAAGCCAAAAAAGCCGATATCTTCGCCATATAGAAAGGCAGTAACTTCAAATTAGTCTCATAAAGTTAGTCCGGTAATTAGGGTGGAAAGCACACATTCTGTAGTAGATAGTCTGGAATCACAAAGACTACTTTTTGTTCTTTAAATCTGTCATAATTGAATGCATAAAAGATGTCAAAGTTTCTGAAGAAAAGTCTCAGCAAAACTGCGGGCAGAAACTAGTTATTATTTGAGACTACCAAAAAAAATGGCGTTAAAATTTGGCACTGATCTTTGTCAACGTTATGTTAGTACGACAGGTGCCGTTTGAAGCGAGAAAGCGCCATACCTAATGCCTCTAATGGTCACCCATCCATCCAATTGGTAGCACAATCAGATTGCATTTAAATCAAAGTTTTTACAGCTCTCGATCGCGTGTTCAGTACTTAGTTGAAATTGCGTCGTAAAATCGTCCGTCGTAAGTGTAGTCACAGTAGTTAAATAAATCAGCGATCTAGGCCTACTTTATGTTTTACAGCTACTCGGTATTTACATAGTTACAGTAGATCAAATACAAATAACCATTTAGCTGTTATAGGCTGAGCAACTGTTATTAACAAAAAAAAAGACAATTAAAAAAAAATGACTAGAAAAAAGAACGCTTTGGAACATACAACTTGCTCATGGTTGAATGTTGGCAAACAACATAGCGTTTTACGTATTGATGAGTAAAATAAAACGAAGACATTCCAGAACCAAATTCTAATACTGATCAAACACAGTTTTTTTATCAATAATATTTTTTAGAACAGGCCGCTAAAATTTGGTAAAAAAATCTGATCCAATACACAAAATACTATTTTTTAACTTACATGTTTTGAGTAAGCATGCTACTGCATGCATGAAAAAGCAAAACTTATGTCATCATCTGAGAGAAGAAAACACGGCTTAGACTCGATGGATAACAGCGCCAGCTATAGCAATGATTTTGATAATGATAAAAGTTACAATGACGTCTATATTAGCGTTAATAGAGATGATTTGAAGAAAGATAAATAGGCCCTTCAGTGGGTCATTGTACTCTAATAATAAGTATTAAGCCACTACTGAAAAGAATGCACACAATTAACTCATTATTAACTACAATAATACCTACATCTCAAAGACAAATAATCTAATTTTAATAATCCACCGAGATGACGCAGTTATTTTGACGAACCAAAAACGTAGAACCAGTTACGTCACTACCCTATGTTTACAAACGTGTGGTATAATTATAAACATATTAGAAAGGTCGATGGCCTACGGGTTAAGGCCATATGTGAAGGCTTTTGTTTAAAGATTACTACAAGTTTCGATTTTTTTAAGAGGCTTGACCTACCTCGACGCTTGATTTGGGTGTTTGGCAGCTGAAAATAATAATAATCGTTCAATGCATCGTACGAAAAATTCTTAGCCAGTTTTATTTCAAAAAAATATTGCTTTGAGAGTTTCAGTTTGTATTTTGTATTTATTTGTACGTAATGCAGCAATATAACATTTTAAAAAGTACGATGTACGAGAAAATAAACTTTTTAATTTATTATCCAAATTGCCAATGCCAACAAGACACATGGTTGATAAAATGTAAATCTTTAAAAAAAAAAAAGTTTTTGAAACTTGAATTTCAAACAGAAAACTGTCTAGCTACTCGTATTTCAAAAGCTATCATATTTATACAAAATGCCTATTTCAGTTTTTGATTGAAACCAAGTGAAATCGTTTGCAACCGAATTACATAATCGCTCCTTCTGGTATCATACATCAAAGATGCGCCTCTAAAATTATCTTTAGAGGAATTAACTTGGAATTAATATGAGTGCCTAATGAAATAAGGTTTAATTTATAGTGCATCTTTTCAAGCATGTTTTAATACCGTTTCAATGTGCGTTCATCGGTCATCGGAAAATACTTTTACTAAAAATAGAGAGATTTCTAAGGTTCTATTGCATGCAACTCAACAGCTGCTTATTCCGGTAAGTGCTAACGTAATTTTTAGCAAAACATAACCTTACCTTTACCTACAAAACAGTTCCCACATACCAGCATTAACCTTGACAGAAATAGAAAAGTACATACGCAAGAAAAATCGTCGGAAAACACTCATTCCGCGAAGGCTGCGCGCGATCAACCGTGGTCTATCATATTGGCATACTTAATACTTGGCACACATGCTCAACCAAGTATGAAGAAGATTCAACAATGACAGATCTTGGCGGCGCAATCAAATGTCATTACTATCCTCTTTGATTTAGAGTCTTTATTTATTAAGTTTGTGATCGGTTAATTCTGTTTTATGTTCATAGAACGGAGATGCACTTATGTTTTTGTTGTTTCTTTTGGTAGCAACTTGGAGTTGTAAAAAATATGGCTAACTAGATGGAACGCTTGCATCTTCATTCACAATCGTATTCTCAAAATAAAATATGTGGTAGACTTAATCAAGAATCCCGTTTAGGGGTACCGCAGTGCCATATTCTAGTTTCAAGCAGTAATAAAGTGTAAGTTGCACTGTATTTAGTTTTAAATGACACTGCAGCAAGTAAAATTACTAGATAACAGCAACTTAATAACTGTCTAAGCCTTAGTGCTTACACGAGTTTGGTCGAAACCATACCTTAGAATGTGATTTGACCAAACTTGTATAAGGACTATTCTAAGTAGTTATCTAACTTGACATTTTACTAAAGATTATAATATTAATGAATATTTGAGTAGATAATTTTCAAACTGCCATAAGTCCACAAACAACAAAATTCATTTTTATGGTTTTATCGTATTTGCCGTTTAAATGTCACTTTACCAGCTCACTTCAAAATCCCATAAGTGCCAGGGATCATTTTGAAAAACACCGTTAAATTTATAAGTTTTTTTCAAATTCTAATAAGTCCTCAATGAGAATATTTCAAATTACCACATGTCCATTGTAACCAACCACAGAGCGTCAATTTAGTCAAAATGGCGTCAGTCTTGCTGAGAGTTTCGAAGTGTTAGTTGCGTGCGCGTTGTTTTTTAACGAAAATGGATGGAAATATGAACCAAATTGAAATTGTTGAGCCTGATAAGGCTCGCAAAAAAAACAGGTTGAAGTCTCTAGAAGAAAATACGAGAAAGAAGATGGCAAAGTAAGTACAAACTCTTTTGGTTTTCATACCGGTGTCAATCACGCGACGTCATCATGGCATCATGAACACAGGGCCGTATTCAGATTCAGTCGTATTGGCTAGGTTTCATTTGAGTCTGACAAAGAACTTTTTGTTAATAACTTTATTATACCTAGATAGTATTTACCTAAAGTAGGTACCTCATTTGAGTAGGTACCGTAGTAGGTAGATATCTTGTATACCTACTAGAGGTGTGCAATAAATTTCTCCTTATCGATTGAGCTAAAATTTTACATAATATCAAGTTTCGATATCAATGCAATATTATGGCGTGCTGATTCGATGATGAAGACGGCTGCTAGACAACGAAACTTCATAACGGATAGTGGTAAACTATTGATGATCGGGCTCATTTGAATCAGCATGCAGTTCCAATTACTAAGAGCGCGCGCCCACGACTACTTTTTGTATTGATGCTAACGTGCTACAGAATCGCGACTGTATCGATGCAAGCGCGCGACCGTCTTAGATGACATCGGGGTAACGAAGAGTGGAGAGGGGTGCTCGCGCTCCTCTCACACCGCTCTTTCCCCCAATGTCGTCTGAGATGGTCGTGTGCTTGCATCGATACAGTCGCGATGCTGTAGCGAGTTTACAAAAAGTAGCCGTGGGCGTCCGCTGTAATATAAAAGCTTCAAATTGTTTTTTAGTTTTTTAAACTATATTTACTTATTGTTTTAGGTATTCAGCTCCTGGACTACCGAAAAGACCTTCTTGCTGTCACAATACTAAATCCCTTAAATGCCAAACACTCAAAAGCAATGATATTTTTTTATTTCATCAAAACTTTTATAAATGTAAAGAAAAAATCAGCCAAGATAATTTTATCTTACAACACGTACATTCAGAGGCTATTAAGCGAAAACGCCCTAGAACAGGTCAGAAGTGTCGAAATTATACTGTTAAATATTTCATTTCGAACAAGAAAGGAAAAAGAGTCCCTGTTTGCAGCAAAACTTTTGCAGATGTTTTGAGAGTAAAGGCCTCTCGTATTCAAGGTGTCACAAAACGGAATTTCATCTCTGGTTCAGTTGCCAAAGAAAATCGAGGAGGGGATAGAAAGAGATTTACTTTTGCTTCTCGAAAGGAGGCTGTACAAAAGTTTATCCGTAAATTTAAACCACTGGAATCTCATTATTCACGAGGTCATATTAAACACCGTATCTATTTACAACCAGATCTGAACATTAAAAAAATGCATCGCATGTACAACGATGAAGCTTTACCGGATTTTGAAGTGAAGATAGGATTTTTCCGCAAAGTATTTAATACATCCTTTAATATAGGATTTGGTTCACCCCGCACAGACGTATGCTCTACATGTCTGCAATTACTTGAACGCCTTAAAGTGGCCGCTGACGAAAATGAGAAACAAAATATTCGAACTCAATATCGAATTCACAAATTAAGGGCAAAATGCTTTTTCTCTTTCTTAAGAGACGTCAACCCAGATGTTCAAATTATCTCTTTTGATTGCCAAAAGAATTTACCTCTGCCTAAGATCCCGGACCAGTCGGCCTATTATTCGCGTCAACTTTATATATATAATTTTACTGTAGTAGTTGGCACGTCACACGACCCACTTACCACCGAAAACGTACACGCATACGTGTGGACTGAGGACCAGTCCAGCAAAGGCTCCAACGAAATATGCACAGCTGTATACCACTGCCTAAACAGCTTGAATTTGGAAGGCAAGACAATTATCCGAATGGTCGCCGATGGATGTGGAGGCCAAAATAAAAATTCTATGATCATAGCAATGGTAATGAAATGGTTACAACAATGTAATCTTATAACAGAGGTACAATTAATTTTCCCTGTGACAGGCCACTCATTTATACCGCCGGACCGCGTATTTGCACTTACCGAGAAAAAAATACGGGAAAAGGAATGTATCGTACAACCAGACGAATATTGTCAAATAATATCCGAACATGCATCGGTACACCATTTGGTTAAAGATGTACCAGTTCTTGATTGGAAATCAGTGACAAAAGAAAACCTTAAGGGTACTCAGACATGGCACTTTCAACTGAGCAAATGCAAGCGAATTATTCTGAAACGCACTCTTCGTGGAATTACCGTACGGGGTGAGATATCGTATAGAAACGATACCGGAACTGACAAAAATATAATGAAAAGAACTAAAAACATTTCATCGATACAGCCTGAAATAGTAACAGCTAGAGTTCAAGTAAAGAGAGAGAAACTTAAAGACGTCGATTCATTACTCAAGAAACATTATGGTGAAAACTGGAGAAATTTGGATTCTTTAGAGTACTATAAAAAAGTTTTATCAGAAGATGTTCAGGAGAATAGTACTGAAGTGCAGGAAAACAGAGATGACTTAAATAATACTGAAGAATACCTGATGGATGAGGTTTTAGATTTTGTGTAGGTTCTGTGTTGTAATAGATACATAATAAATAAATAATTCAAATAAATTAACTAAAAAAATATTATTTTAAAATTAATCATCAGCGTACCCCACCTACCTTGATTCGGCCTATTATCTACAATCTACAATGGAGATTGGTATTTTGCAAACTACCTTAAGTCCATACAATTTATATCAAAGTACCATAAGTCATCTATGGGCATATCAATTGTCAATAAGTCCAATGTATTTTTAATTTTATCCGAGTTTCTATTAATATTATCATTATAATATTAAATAATGCAAGTACGAATAGTCAGTAACTAACTGCTTAACAATGTTTTATTACACTATTCCCTAAAACAAATGTGAAACTCAAAACATCAATTTCCCAAATTCTACACGCAGTGGACTTATGACAGTTTGAAATTTATCTACTCATTTCGTTCAAGCGAAATATGTCTCGATAGCTCAATTGGTAGAACACCCGCGTATCATTCGGTGGTTGTGGGTTAAAATCTCGCTTGAGTCAAAATATTTTTTGAGATAATTTAATCTTTAGTATTCCCTTAGTGTGATGGTTAACACTATAAAAACAAAAATAACCAATTGACATTTTACTTTTAGCACTCGTAACTGTCTTAGCGTGAATAGTACTAGCGAACTTTGGTAACTTACCAGAATTAGCTACTGACCCACACGCACTTACTACTGTCTTAGAGTAGGTAACGAATCCAGTGCCCATTTAAAACCTTCAAGTGAATCTACAACTATTATGGCCAAACGTGGTGCTTATCACACACAAAGTCGTCATTTGACGACCGATGTGGCGCAGTGGGCGCAGGTCCGCCTGCGACGCGGAGGTTGCGGGTTCGATTCCCGCCTCGGGTCAAATGTTTGTACGATCTACAAATATTTGTTCCGGGTGTTCTGGGTATTTTCTATATATAATAAAAAATATCTATCTATGTATTGTATTGTATTAAGTATATATCAGTCATCTAGTACCATAACACAGCTCTGTTTAACAGTAGCTTATCTTGGGGCTAGATGATGCTGTGTGGATTGTCCAGCATTATTTATTTATTTATTTATATTTCATCTAAAAATGAAACTCTGGTAATCTTAGACATATCACAAAAACTGCTCATTCAACGCTTTCAATACATCAATTAGAGAAGCTACCATTTTGTCTGTATCGTAAATTAATTTTATAACATGTTTGTCCTAAATTTTAGTATTCGATTATATAATTACCTCGCAAGGTTATTATGCTTCTCTATTGTTTGCTGATGTATTTAACGATTTAAAACTAGCAATCAACTGGTAGTTAATTAAAGTTTTTATGATTCGTTAATTTGTGTAGGTACGTAATTTGCTTGATAGCGGAGACTACAGTAAAGCTATTGAAGGCTGGTTTAGTCAACTAAACTGCTATGGTATTCTGTTTCAGTTCTTTTGGTCTACTGTTATGCTAATTCTGAAGTGTTAGGCTGACCTATGATTTCAAGTCGGTCAAGTTATTTGCCTGATTTTAAATGCAACCCCGACATTTTACCCAGTTATATATATATATATGTATGAAGTGGCAACCAAGCGTACGGCCCACAAGATAGTAAGCGGTTACCGCAGCCTATGGACGCTTGCAATACCAGAGGTATCACTCGCGGGTTGCCACCTTGAGGCTAAGATCGAAAGCCTCATGTACCAGTAATTTCACCGGAAACCATACCCTTCACACCGGAACACAGCAATGCGAGCATTACTGCTTGGCGGCAGAAATAGGTATGGTGGTAGTCCGTCCCGGACGAGCTCTACCACAGAGAACTCTACCACTCTTAAACTCCTCTTTAACTCTTCTTTCTCTACCAATAAAGTGGCAACTAAGTGTACGGCCCACTTGCAGTTACTTGCAAACCACCTAAACACAATACTTGCAAATCACTGCTTGGAGGTAGAATATCCGGCACTGCGATGGTACCTACCAAGACGGACTTTTAAATAAATTAATTAATAAATAATGCTGGACAATCCACACAGCATCATCTAGCCCCAAGGTAAGCTGCTGTTAAACAGAGCTGTATTTTGGGTACTAGATGACTGATATATACCTACTTAATACAATACAATACATAGATAGATATTTTTCATTATATATAGAAAATACCATATTATATACAGAACACCCGGAACAAATATTTGTAGATCGTACAAACATTTGACCCGAGGCGGGAATCGAACCCGCAACCTCCGCGTCGCAGGCGGACCTGCGCCCGCTGCGCCACATCGGTCGTCAAAGACGTCAAAGAAGTTTTGTTAAAGACTACTCAGGGTCCATCTGGTAAAATCTCAATTTTTAACAAGTTCTTTGAAAAGGTGCTCAAGAAACGCTGGCTAAGTTGTTCATAGCAGATTTCCGCGTAGACATAATTTTAGATCGGTGACCGCAAGTGGTAGTTTCAACAGAGCGCTTCCGTGCTTTAGAGGGCACATTAGGCAGTTGATCCCGGCATTTTTAAAGTTGTTAGGCTCCGTTATCAGAGTTGTGACTCATACATACTTTGAGGTTATGTAACGGGATGGTACGTCCAAAGTGACCTATTACGCAATGATAAAAGCCGTTTTTCTGAACAAGGTTGGTCAGTATCAGCTCAATAACTACATGCAGTTGACATAACATTGCAATGTCACTGATTGCAACAAACTGCCGCAATTTGCCTACAATTGCCCAGTTTTGTCCCTCTACATTATCCTAGGCTAACAACCGTTCTAAGAGATATACAGTCAATGGAGGCTTAGGTTGCAAATGAATATTATTGAATCGAATGTTAAAAAGGTTCTAAATATAAGGAGTTTGGCATTTTACTTTCCGCCATTTTGAAGATGACAATTAAAAAAAGAAGACGGTTACCTTACTTTAATCCTACTTAGATTTCGCATCTGTTTATTTTTTAAATATTAATTCATCATGACAGCCTTCTAAAGTTCCCACTGTTGGGACACTGGCCTACTCTCAGGCGAGAGTGATTAGGTCTTAATCCACCACGCGGACCCAATGCGGATTGGTGGATGGCACATGTCTTTCGAATTTTTAGTTCTTGGACATGCCGGTTTCCTCACGATGTTTTCCTTCACCGTATGAGAGCACTGGCATTGCGCACATAAGTTTTCGAACAGAAAAATCCATAGGTGCACGACCGGGTTCGAACCCACGACCTTAGGATTGGAAGGCGGGGTCACTACCACTAGACCACCGGTGCTCTATTAATTATATTTAGTTTATTATTAATTATATATAAATATTAATTATATTTAGTTTATTATATAACTATGAGATAGTGCAGTTCAATTAAAGATTAAACATGACACAATTGATTCGCGCAACTTACGTATTAACGTTTACGCACTTACGTTTTACGCATTACGTTAACGCACTCTGATACCAATAAGTAGAAATAAAAATAATGTTTGCTATGTCGAGTCCAGAGCTTTGCATGGTAGCTCCAAGGTTCAACTGATATTTGCTATTACGAAACGTTCGATGCTAAATACACATAGTTATCTTACTAATAATTCAGCTCTTAAATAAATTATTAATTCAGCTCTTAAATAAATTATTAATTCATCTTCCAGAGAGCGCAGCGAGTTGTAAGTTTAGTTTTATGGCGAGAGTGCCCAAATCCCCTTTGAAGATCCCCTTTAAAGAGATTTTAGAAATTTCAGTGTCAAAAAAAAACTCTATTTGGCTCTCTATTGCTGAAGGATGTCTAATTTACTGTAAAAAAACTGTTGGTTTTTTAAAAAAACTCCTTGGAAGCTTCAAGCTCAGTCTAAAATTATATTGACACAAAAAAAACCCCAAAATCACCCTTGAAGGGTAAATCTACTAGTGCTGGTTAATTCCCGCTGCGAGACAAATGTTTGCGTGATCTGCAAATAGTTTTTTTTTTCTTTACTTATTTAAGAAATATATGAAGCTATGGATAGTACTATTTGTTCCAGGTCAGGGTGTTTTTTATGTATTAAATATGTATTTATATAAAAAGGTACATATGAACTAGAGTCCCAAACTAAAAAGAGCTTGTACTTGTACTTAACTAATAGATTAGTTAAGTACAAGTACAAGCTCTTTTTAGTTTGGGGCAAGAGAGCTGCATAAAAATTTCCGCTTATTCATATTTTTTTTTAATTACCGCTTATTCATATTTTTTTTAAATTACCGCCTATTTATATTTTTTACTAGCTGACCCACGCGGTTATATTTTCATATTTTCTTATCGTTTAAACCTTCCCTGGACTCCTACAAACATTTCAAGACCAAAATTAGCTAAATCGTCCAGCCGTTCTCGAGTTTTAGCGAGCCTAACGCACAGCAATTCATTTTTATTTAGAACATAAGATTTTTATTTTAAGTCAGAGCATATTATAAAGTTAAATTGTAAGTAGGTTTATGAAGAAGTAATTTAACCCCTACTTCATTTAACCGTAGACTAAATCACCGGACATTATTTTAAACTCATCCCCAAATAACCCCCAAAGCAATAACATTAACCGTGCAAACGCACAATACGGCACACGCCGATCTCACTTAGGGGTCTATTGTACCCGTTGACGCTGGGCAGGTTGGACCCTTGATTTATTAGAATTGAAACTGTCTGTAATAAAATAATTTGATACATTTTGTAAACTGCAGTTTGATTTATTTTTTGCGCTGGATGTAAGTATCATTTTAATTTGATTGCAATAAAATGTACCTACCTAGCTAAGATGATAAAAAAGCTTGGGACGATGCTCCAATCCAACTCTACTCAGCATCTATAACAATAACGAGGGTCATGCCAAAAAAACGATAGGAACCCAGCCAGTGTTATTGCCAGTTCTTTAATAACATGGGCGCGTTGGAACTGGCGTAAATTTTCCTAGCTTTTAAGACGTTTCAAAGTAATCCTTGTGATTTTACTGAAAAAGGCATTTTTGAATTTTGAATTTTTAAGATAACCTTAATTTACAAAGAAAAAAACAGTGTGTCAACAAGCAAGTAACAAGATAGTCAAATCACTCGCTTGATGTTAAGCTTGCACCTAGCCTGGCCATAAAAGTTGCAGTGTCAAAGCTTTAACTTTTAAAGTTTTGGTGGCACTCTCGTGCATTATCTAGAACCATATAAAATAAAAGGCATTTATTCACATAACTACACATTATTTTATAACTAAGTAGGTACCAACTTATTTAATAGTTTTATTATAATAGTAATAGTAATTATAGTTATGGAGAAATGGTGGATGTGAATAGGTCGAGGACACAGCCAAGCTGTTTTTCAGCCTCGCCTTTGAGGACTAAATGTCTGTGTGCTAACAATTTTACCGGTAACCACACCCTCGAACCGAAAAATATACAGATAAGTAAAGCAAAATGTCAAAGACTCAAACCATAAAGGTACTCACTGTCTATTGCAAAGAAAGTATTTTATGTCAATTTTATTTAGCGAAAGAGACCCCACTGCATTAACTCCTGTCACAACACGACGGGGTCCTTTTGTCCCGGGACATGTCGAGACATGGATAGGGTACTAAAGGTACCGCTATCAGTTTTAGGGGGTGGGGCGTGAAAATTGGATTATCGTTGGTAATTATTTGTATTGGTTTCTATATTGAATTGAAACTCACATTATTGTGTTATTAGTGAATACAATAGAGATTTAAAAGTGATATAATAGTGTGGATTTTTTTTACGTTTTTTGTTATCACTGACTACTTTTAAAAAAGTACCTACTACATAGGTTGAGACTTTTTTGTTAACACTAGGCAGTTTTAATGATGATATCCACTTTTTTCATCTGGTTTTAGATTTAATGGGGTAGATGAGCTGTTATAATTGAATAAATAATAAAAACGGACAAGTGCGAGCGAGGCCTAAATTTTGAGGGTTCCGCTGGTACTTTATAAATTTAAACTCAGCTAGATAATATTTTTTGGTGCATTGACTAAAATCTTTTCAAATTTCAGTCATTTTTTGCTACAAACTCCATTATTCATTTTTTTACATTTGTTACTCATTAGTTTGTCCGTTCCTGAGTTAGAGCGTCTTGACAAACAGACAGACGGGCAGCAAAGTGATCCCATAAAAGTTCCGTTTTGTATTTTAAGATACGGAACCCTAACAGATAGAACATCCACAATCGTAATTTATACTGTGTTTGATGATGTGTCATTAACCGCCAATGCGCCGCGGGCGCACTTAATACTATTTTAATAGGTACCTGTGACCCTTGGTCATATTCAAATCGCTCTTTTATTTTTGATCATAAGACTTTTACTATTAAAAATAAAGAATCAAAACAATAAGTATTTTATAAATATAAACCCACTTTGTTTTTTATCGTATGACTTGACTACAATTCTGGATACGGAGTATAGACTCGGTAAAATGTCGATACGAGTACTTTTAATTCTCCAAAGTCATAGAATCACTTCACTTTTTCATTTATTTATTTTCCTAATTAATTGAATTGTTGCTTAACAAGATAGGTAAAGAAAATTTCGAAAGAGATTTACTGCACTTTAGCTACCAATAACTCGAAAGACATGTTCCAAATCATCTAATCTATCAAATCATGAAATCATCTCAAATAGCACACACAACTCGATATAAATCGAATAACCTGGCTACCATTAACTGGAAGGACTATCGGTAACAGGTAATCCACCCCTGGGTATTGTGCCAGACAATGGTCTTTGTGGCCACACGCGCGTAACTAATACCTTTAAGTACCTTTGCAGTTTGAGGGTTAATCGTGCGATTTTCGCTCCATTTTTGGATTTAGTTTTCATTATGAACTGTGTTTATTCACAAAAATAATAACATTGCTTTGCACATACTCGTACCTACTAAAATAAATACGTTTCTGAAATTGAAATAAATACATTCCTTAGTTTATTTTCAGCCTTCTACTCTCTTTGTTGCTTTGGGAACTTGGGATATGGGCCAACTCTCAAGCAAGAGTGATTGGGCCTTAATCCACCAAGCAGTCCTAATGCGGATTAGTGGATGGCTTGTCTTTTGAGTTTTTAGTTCTTGAATATGCCGTTTTCTTCAGGATGTTTTTACGAAAAACCAATGGTGCACTACTAGTTTTGACCCCACAACCTTACGACCGGAAGGCAGGGTCACTACTGCAATATGAAATGGGTATTTATGGCCAGATGGACGGACACACAAATAAAAAAGATTTTGAACCCACGACCTTAGGACCGGATGGCTTAGTATCACCTGGGCTCACAAATAAATAGCTCAAACACCTAACACCGTGACATTTTTACCTTTAATTAATCTCTCAAATTCATTCAACAAAACGTAAAACACGCGATACCAGTTTGTAAGAAAAAAAACAAAACCAAACGGAGTCAGAGCAGAACAGTAGTCGGACAGAAACTTGATATGTAGATTGTTAGGGAGATTGCACACTGGTAGGATGTGGCGTTGAAAATAAACGCGAGATCGGTCGGACGATGGCGTGAGGTATTGAGCGCTAAATTGATCAGAAATACAATAATAAATACAATATATATGGTCAGTTTGTATATAGTATATAATAATTATTAATATATATAATTATTATTGGTATGGTTGGGCTTGTGTATTAATTTACATAATGGAGGATGATAATAATGAAGGAAGTGGATAATTAAAGTTAGTAAATTCGTGTGACCTAATGCGTATTGGAGGATATTTTATTAACATTTATAATAATATCTATATTCACTGCAAATACATATTTTTAATCAAATACATATTTATCTTCTTAATAATTTAATGTAAACAGATTATGGATTATGGACTAATCACTTTCGCGCGAGAGTAGGCCTGTGAGACCATAAGAAGATTTTTATAATGATGATAAAGTTTGATCTTTTAAAAAAGTAAATGAATATGGTATTAAAATATAATTTATAAATAGGTTCCGGAAAAATGTGGCAGCAGAAATTTTAATCGCATTTTTACAATATCATTGCGGCGTTTTTCACTTATATTGCGCACTCACCTTTAGGCCGACATTGTCAGAATTCTGCGAATACATTCTGCGCGAGTGAACCCTTCGTTCTTTATCATACTTTGCGCAGTTCTTGATAGATCACTTTGTTTTGTTTACTTTTATTCGCCACGTTTTAGTTTGTTGTTTATACCGGCCTTATTTTTTATGTCAGCAAGTGATGGGGCGATAAAGCTGTTTGCCTGTTAAACGCCACGCCTGACCATACTGATGTGTACCAAACTATAAGTTTAGAGTCTTGCACGGCACAGCCGTGTTTGTTGCCAGATTCTTCTAGGCTGGGGCGCGTGGAACTGGCGTAAGTTCACCTAGCTTTTTTTTTTGTCAGCAAGTGACAAGACAATCAAGCGCCTGACTATTACAGAAACAGTGCCACCCAAAGCTTAAAGTTAATTTCACTTGCTACAGTGCCTTTCAAACCTAAACACAGTAATGCTTGCACACTGCTGCTTGGAGGTAGAATATCTGACAGACTCTTGTTGAAGAGTCCTACCAACAGGTAAGGTAGCTTTCAAATGTTTTAAAATGATCCTTGTGATATTATGATTAAATAAATATATTTTTTACTTTACTTACTTATATTACTGCATTGAGCTTGAAACGTAGATAGGTAATGGTCCCTTTCACCCAGTGATGAACTTTCTAGTGTCATATAAACCTAAACAAAGTACTTATAGCTTGCACATTATAAGGAGGCGGAATATCTGGCAATGCGGTGATAGTAAAAGGGATTCTTGCTGAAGAGTCCTACCACGAGGTGTTCATTGGTACAATACCGGTTTTGAACCTACAACCAGATCGGAAGGGGTCAAACCACCTAGTTTTGTGTAATTCTGTTAAGCATTTTAAACTATTTTTTTCTTTTTTTTTATATTTAGTTAGATTGGCTAACTTACCAATATATTTTTTTATTCAAAAAATTCAATTTTTTTTATTTAAATCTTGGGTTTTCTGAAAGTTGTGTGAATCTAAAAATCTAAACATAAAACGCTAGTTTCATTTACGCACAACTCCTCATTTACCCAAAAATTGTTTGCGACTCGAGCAAGGCTGTCGGCTTGGCGCGCAATGCGCATGCGTGCCATCGATCTGATAAGTGTCTGAAATTGGTGTAGGCTTGGAGGTTCCACCGAAATCTTAATAGAAAATGTATATAGTTGAGAAATCTTTGAGTTGTGTTTGTTTTTCAATTTCTTTTAATACTGGTCGGTTGAAATGGCGAGGTGCATTTTATGTCTAAACTAGGATCCACCTCGGTTTCGCATTGGTGCATGAACCCTCCTCTTGAATAACTCTATCTGTTGATAGAAACGTATTAGAACAGCGCAGTTCATAATATCTGAGCATACAGAGAGATAGAAGGAAAGCGACTTTGTTTTATATGTTTAGAAAGGTGATGTTTAGAGGATAATGTGTTGAAGTAGACAATATTTTGTTGCAACTTAGCGCTACAAAATACAACTCTTTTTGATGCGTCACTTCCGAATTTTTAAGAACACAAAAGTGTTCTTAATCGGTGAAAGAAAACCTCTTAAAAAATTATGAATTTCATTTAAAATTGATGACATCATACCTTTTCTCTCGCGCGTTGCTTACCTGGCAGTTATAGGATTGTGGTACTTTATACAGTTGTGCGTTTTTGTTGTATTGAAGCTTCCAGCCCGTAGCAATGTCTCTCAATAATCTATTGGTTTGATTTACCCTCTAATTATAACCGATTGGTCACTACAACCGCCTTACCATTGGCAGGACAAATTGGATGAAAATAATAAAAAAAACAACATAACCCCACCGTTCAATTGTCGACTTTACTGAAAAGGAATACAGATTATAACAGATAAATTAGAAATAGAAATAGAATCTCTCTGATCAAGTACCAAACCACGCCTTATTACATTTACATTGCACTAAGCTATAGATTTACAGTGTATAGAGAGGTGTAAATACAGTAGAAATCACACCTTTGTCAAATAAGGCTGTTCTACACGGATTAGAGGTGAAATCAACGGATTACAAGTAAAATCGTGTTAACAGCCACACCTACAAGGGTGGGATGGTGTGAAATTATTCGTTTGTACAACGCACGTGGCGATCAAGCTTTATCGATACCTAGAAAGACGTGCATGATCAAAAAAGCTACGTTAAAGCTTCATTTAAATAACAATATTCATGCTAAACTAGAACATAATATCTCTGGAGATGGGCGTTAATAGCTGCATCACAGTCACATCTGTAGACTGCAGTTGTTATCGTACTTAAATATTCTTGTTACATGTGTTTTTGTTAATTTCAAAGCATTTTTGATTTGATTTTTGAATAATTACTTTGTAATGTATAACTTTGGTATTGCAAATAGTACTTCCACTTAATAGACACAGCGCAAGCCCACTCTAAAACTTTTTTCTTTTTGAAATTCGATTACTTTTCTGGTTTTATCCTCCTTATCACCAATTGTTTTGTGTCGATTTTGTCAAAACACTTTTGCTATAAAACAGTTTAGTCTTTAAATATATCATTTGTTCATTGACCTAAGAATGACAGAAAGACAATACTAAGCAAGCCGCAAAAATTACAGCTTTTCTGTGTTTTATGCATAAAGGCATAAATATGTTCTTTAAAACATTAACATTAACAGTTTTATTAGTAACCTAACTTGTACTTCAAGAGCATTACAATATAAATACTAGTATCTGTACTTCTGAACTGAAGTAAGTATACTATACCTATTACTTTAATTTGTGGTCACCCTAGGCAATAAAAATACTTTGACTTTGATTTACGAGAACTTTTATTTTCCAGCAGATATCTGTACAAATAAAATCCAGATAATATTAACTCTTTAATCAAATCTAGACCCTGTAACTAAATCACGTAAAGCTAGGCGGCCACACAGGCTTTAGATCCGCTAAGCTACTAAATCCCAGTTAAACCAATAAAGGGTTTATCAAATAGAAACCTATTGGGTTCGCCGGCGGCGACCCATTGCAGTTTGTAACATAAAGGACAACGCACAGTTAAGCGCGTAAACGCAAGCGCAAAACGCGTTGAAATTTACTAAATTTTCTCTGTGAGTTCTCTGTGATAGAGCTCGTCTGGGGAAGGACTACCACCATACCTATTTCTGCCGCCAAGCAGTAATGCTCGCATTGCTGTGTTCCGGTGTGAAGGGTATGGTTTCCGGTGAAATTACTGGCACATGAGGCTTTCGATCTTAGCCTTAAGGTGGCAACCCGCGAGTGATACCTCTGGTATTGCAAGCGTCCATAGGCTGCGGTAACCGCTTACCATCTTGTGGGCCGTACGCTTGGTTGCCACTTCAGTTGTATAAAAAAAAAAAAAAAAAACTTACTTCAAAACCATGTAAACTAAAAATGTTTCGATGGGTTGGGAAGATACGGTAAGTTCGTAAGAGTCAGTGGCAAATTCTGATGACGAAGCCCCCTGAAAGCTACTAACAACTGTAAAAAGCCGGAACTAGCGATAAGTTGATCCATTCACTAGCGGTCACCCATTCAAATATTGACCTAAAGCGTCTCTGTAATCTGTTAAAAATTAGTTAGCTTTACTGATAGCACATTGACTGAATTGTAAATGACAAACTGTCAGAAATTCAGCGATTTTTTTCCATAAATGTGCGTCACTCTTAACCCTTTCCCCACAAAGCCAAATGCGGCTTATTCGATTAGCTAGTGCCGTTGATTGAATTAAGGTGAACGTACTTCTAGAACTGGTGGTGTAGTGGGTTGCAAGCTCGGCTTCAAATCCTGAGGCCGTGAGTTCAAATCTCAGTTTACATTTCTCAATATTTTACATCAATTCAGTTGGAAACTATTTCTCAGCTGATATTATTTCTCATTTTAGAGATTGAATATAGAAATTTTAGTTCATAACTATCGACCCTCCCTGGCTTTTCAAAAGTGCTTAATCTACGTATATTCCATATTTTTAATTGATGAAAACTCTAATAAAATCTGTTAGTTTATAAAAGACCTAAGCGTACATACATACAGACGGACAGACGGCGGGGAGCGACTTTGTTTTATATGTAGATACAACGAATAAGTAATGAAGATGCACCTCTAGACCCTAATAACAAAAACAGTCAGTAACATATTTTTTTAAGACCGTTACAACGATCTATAGATAGCTCAACTGAGATTTAATAGTCACAACCCTGACATTGAATTCTCTATGTTGTGGGTACCAGAGTCCAGAACACCTAGACCCGGAACAAATAAGTATTTGCAGATCACGCAAAAAAAATTTGCACGAGGATCGAACCCGTAACCTATCCATTCTCAACCTGACTCTCACTTTCGTGGTCTGCCAGAACCAGTGACGTAATATTAGCAATAATTGCAATAGCAATAATTGCAATAGCAATAACTGCAACAGCAATGATAGAGTTATAAAACACCCGAGAGAGAACAGCAAAAAGCAATTATTATAATGAGTGGCAGACCAAGCATGGAGGGACTTATTTTTTCACGGCATCGCATCAACAATCTCTTGGATTGTTTAACATTTATAATTTACATAATTCATAATAGTCCGACAGGTGGCGCGGGGCGAGTGTTAGCGGAGATGTTAGAGCAAAACACAACGGGCGCAGATCGGGCGCAGGCGCAGGTCTTTTTTGTTTAATTTGTATGATAACACTTACGCAGTAAAGCACAAACCGCACCACAGGACGGGCGCGGAATGGGCGTGTCGCGTGTCTACATATTTTGTTTAATTTGTATGGGCGACAAGGATGACAATAACACACGGAAAGCGTCTGACCGCTGGCCATAATAAAAGATTGTAGATGTATTTTGATTTTAGACATCTTCATAATTTATAGTTTATAATATTATAGGGAGAAACTTTTGCCCAGCATAGGTTCCGAAATAAAACAAAAAATTTTTTTTTCAGTTTTATTAGTTATGGGTTAAAATATTTTTAATACAACAATTAGTTGCTTGACTCGGCGCGGTTTCACTTGCGCTATATTTTTTTTTTTTGCAAATTTTTACACCCTGTATATTTTCTCACCGTTTAAAACTTTCCCTGAACTTTTACAAACATTTCAAGATCAAAATTAGCTAAATTGGTCCAGCCGTTTTAGAGTTTTAGAGAGACTAACGCACAGCAATTCATTTTTATATAAAAGATAATTATTTTAATTATAATCTGTAGTGAATCTGAGTTCCAGTGGTCTAGTCTACCCCGCCTTCCGATCCTAAGGTTCAAACCCGGTCCTGCACCAATGGATCTTTCTGTTTGAAAAATGTATGTGCGCAATACCAGTGCTCTCATGCGGTGAAGGAAAACATCGTGAGGAAACCGCCATGTCCAAGAACTAAAAATTCGAAAGACACGTGCCATCCGCCAATCCGCATTGGGTCCGCGTGGTGGATTAAGACCCAATCACTCTCGCCCGAGAGTAGGCCAGTGTCCCAACAGTGGGAACATTAAAAGGCTGTCATGATGATGAATCTGTAGTAGTAGGTACTTCTTCTCACCTAAAACGCTTTTCCCGCTCCGCGTATGTACCCGCTTGTTGTCCGACCACGCCTTAAACCTAATCATTTTAATTACCGGCACAGTTGCTTTAAGTCTGCAGCCATTGAACAACTAAGTACTTAAAACAGAAGTTTCACTCATGCTGCATTTGAAATGTTAAAATGGCTGCCTGTCCTTTAGGTAGAACGGATATAGATATGTATTATATGAACTGTTATGTAAGTTAGTTCTGTGTTGCTAAGAAACTAGTTTACTCTAGAATGAGAATAATTAAATTTCAAAGCATTGGACTTTTCTTAAAAAAAAGTAAGTAAGTTTGTGTGAGTCAGTGGCCAACTCTGGTGACTAAAAATAAATTCAAATGATTTTATAAGCTGCCCAAAGGCCTCTGTTTTTTTTTTTTTTCCAACGGAAGTGGCAATCAAGCGCACGGCCCACAAGATAAGCTAAGATTGAAAACCTCATGTGCCAGTAATTTCACCGGAAACCATACGCTTCACACCGGAACACAGCAATGCGAGCATTACTGCTTGGGGGCAGAAATAGGTATGGTGGTAGTCCTTCCCCGGACGAGCTCTATCACAGAGAACTCTACTACTCTGTCATGATCTAACAAATTTGAAAATGCCGGGACCAAAAATTACTCAGTATTTTTTTAGTAAAATCAGTCTGGTGCTAACTCATTTACCTAGAGACGTTTGAACTAGTTATAATGATTCACATGCAAACAGTATTGAATCTAAATACAACGACATAAAGCTCACTTTTCACTGACACTAGACTGTAGTGGTACAGGCTTGCTCCTACCACCTTTGTTGTGCTTTTATAAAAACTAACGAGACCTAGAAATGGAACATCGTTGTAACAATTATAAAATCAATTAATAATTTATTGACATTGGCCGACTGAGGAAAATAGTGTTTTCGTAAGAAAAATCTTTAGAGTGTGAGATAGTGATTATTTATCATCATTACAGCCTTGCTGCTGGGACACTGACATATTCTCGAGCGAGAGTAATGGGTCGTATTTACATAATCCACCACGCGGACCTAATGCGGATTGGTGGATGGCACATGCCTTTTGAATTTCAGTTCTTGGACATGCCGGTTTCCTCACGATTTTTTCCTTCAGCACTTACATTGCGCTCATACCATTTTCGAAAAGACCAGTCTAAAATTGCACGCACCACTCTAAAAATTGTTGTCACATTTGATGACGAACGGTGGCGCGATGAGCGTATTCAACTGTGCTTCGGAAGGCACATTAAGCAGTCGGTCCCGGCTTTTTCAAAGTTGTTAAGCCATGACAGAGGCCTTCGGGCGACCAAAAAAATCTGTCATCAGAGTTGGCTACTGACTCATACAATTTTTTTTTACTTGTGTTATGATCATCAATATACGGCAGAGAAAACCGTAATCTACGGTGTTCATGATAGACAGATTCCCATCTGTTTAGATCTAGGGAGGCAATGCTAATAAAAATGCCAAAAAAAAAAACAACGATGCTGCATGGTTTTTCACTTTTACCATACTAAGAGTAGTACAGTTCTTGTGATAGAGCTCGCCCGGGGAAGGACTACCACCATACCTATTTCTGCCGCCAAGTAGGAATGCTCGCATTGCTGTGTTCCGGTTTGAAGGGTATGGTTTCCGGTGAAATTACAGGCACAAAGAGACTTTCCATCTAACTTCTCAGGGTGGTAACACGCAAGTGATATCTATGATGTTGCATGCGTACATAGGCTACGGTAACCGCTGACCATCACGTGGGCTGTACGCTTGGATGCCACTCTAGTGGTCTAAAAAAAAAACTAAACGAGTCAAAACTCGATATGCTAACCAAATTTTGCTAATATTTTGTTCCATTTTATTTTTGTATATACCACCATTAAAATAACCAAGCGTACGGTCCACTTGGTAAGTGGTTACCGTAGCCTATTTACGTTTGTTTTAACATCTAAGATATAACTTGCGTTGCCGCTCTAAAGCGTGGTTCTAAAATCTCATCATCATGTGCATGTAATATCATATCACCGGATATCATTCTCTTTAAACGGGAACACAGCAATGTTAGCATTACTGCATAACAGCAGAATTAGGTGGCAGTTCTTCCTCAGACGAGCTCTATTATTAAAGCTGATAAAAAACCGACGTAAAATCTCTAGTATTATTCCGCTTAACCTTTTAACCAATGAGGTCACACAGTTACCACAGTTAACCTCAAAAGAAAAACATCGACAAGTGTTTCATCAATCCACGGGACATCCTCAGGACCATCGACTTGTTCTCCGGCAGACGTGTTGCTCCGTCGAGGGCTGGAGCCAAAGTCTTTCTTTTGAGGTTAACTGTGGTAACTGTGTGACCTCATTGGTTAAAAGGTTAAGCGGAATAGTACTAGAGATTTTTCGTCTGTTTTTTATCTTGTAATGGATTTCCGCAAAGTAACGCCTGAATCTATCAATTATATTAGAGCTGATAACATTAGGTGGGCCGTATGCTTGTTTGCCAATTGCCATCTTGATGGTATATTATAAGAGAGAGAGCTAAGAAAGAAAAGTAGTAGTGTTCTTTGTAATAGAGCTCGTCCGAGGAAGAACCACCTTTAGTTTGTACCTATTTTTGATGTTAAGCAGTAATGCTCGCATTCAACAAAAACATAGGCTAGGTTATTTGTTGATTGCCGTAATATTTATATCTACTATAGGTCTTTATAAACCCGTAAGCTATCATCATAATCCTTATCATTAACATATTCAAATCACGATAAAATACTAATGAAAGTTTAACTTGACACGTCAGCTGAGTAGAACGAAACGTAGACATTGTGAATACAAAATGTACGTAACAATAAAGTAATAAGCAGCTCAAGTCGGGGCAAACATTAATTTAGCTTCTGGTAAGTGTCATGAGCGACCCGCGTTATGGTAAGTAAGTTCGTATGAGTCAGTGGCCAACTCTGCTGTAAGAGTTTTAAGTTCGCCCAAAGGCCTCTATCATGGCATAACAACTTTGAAAAAGCTGGGACCGCTTGACGCGTTATGGTACAAGTGGTAGACGTGTCGTTGCGTTGCGTTATAGCTCACGTGTTGTCTACCACTCGGTATGAAGCGGTTTAAGAGTTTTTTGTGATAGATCTCGTTCGGGGAAGGACTGCCACCATAACTATTTCTGCCGCCAAGCAGTAATGCTCGCATTGCTGTGTTCCGGTGTGTTTCCGGTGAAATTACTGGCACATGAGGCTTTCGATCTTAGCCTCAAGGTGGCAACCCGCGAGTGATACCTCTGGTATTGCAAGCGTTCATAGGCTGCGGTGACCGCTTACCATCTAGTGGGCCGTACGCTTGGTTACTTCTTCAGTTGTATAAAAAAAAAACTATGACGTAACGCGACGTCACGTCGTTTGCATTGGCTGTCTGCAGTCGCCTACTATTGGCTTGTTATTTTTTTTTATACCATCTAAGTGGCTACCAAGCGTACGGCCCACGTGATGGTAAGCGGTCACCGTAGCCTGTGTACGCTTGCAACATCAGACATATCACTTGCGTGTTGCCACTTGAGATGTATATCTAAAGTATCAATTTCAACGCAAACCATACCCTTCGAACCGGAACACAGCAATGCGAGCATTACTGCTTGGCGGCAGAAATAGGTATGGTGGTAGTCCTTCCCCGAACGAGCTCTATCACAAAGAACTCTACTACCCTTGCTATTGTGACTGTGTGTTTATTGTACCTTTAAAACTGGCCACACAATAACAGAAACACAGGTTTTACCTAACAAAGCTGATAAAATACTCTTAATTTCTACTTGTTATTCCATTATTTTCTTAATTAGTTGAAAATGTATTTGTGTGTTTCTTGTTTGGATGTCTTAATAAAAATGTATTATATATTATTTATTATTATTTATATACGTTGGACAAGGTTTATTACTTATTATTATTTATAGACGTTAGACTTTGGACAACACAACCATTGTGTTGTAGACAAATACGATGTGAATTATTAAAACATTATCCACATGTTTTATAAAGTTACGTCTGAGCCCCGTCAGTGCTTAGCTTAACATGTAAGTATTGTCTCATTTATCATTTTACCTGAAACGATTAAAAAATAATACATAATTAAACCTGTAAAGGATCATAACAAGTTAATAAGTTTAATTCACGTTATTTTACTTGCAACACTCCTAAATTTTAACACAGAGTAACTTGCACACTGCTGCTTGGAGGCACGATATCTGACACTGCGGTGGTACCCACCAAGATGAACTCTTGCCAAAGAGTCCTACCAAGTCCTACCAGGTGAACACTTTAACCCGCTTCTGCCTACAACATAACGCGTCACTATCGTCCGCAAAATCTCTACCCGATTAATCGCAATAAAGCATCGAGAATTCGCATACAAATTTACATAATTAATAAACTAATTAATGCTGAAAAAACACCGTATTGCAATCACTATGTGGGACTGAGACGGGCATTAGGGTTCCACAAAGTAAACGCAAATACAGAACCACTACAAGTTTAGTAACCAGAGCAATTTTTAGAAATAATTATTTGTATATAAACTAGATAGGTATATAAAGGTATAGAAATAAGATAAAAATATTATGTTTGTCCATAAATATATTATGCAGATTTCTTTACAAAAACGTTCTCTTGAGATCATGGTGCATGCAACTGCGCAAAAATATCAGAAAACAATTAAAACTTACAAATCATAGATAAAATCCCGTTTTTTTTAAATATCTTTGTACTACATGATAGTAATTGCATATATTTTTATTGTAGAGTAAAAATATTTTTTTTTTACAATTATAACAATTGATGGCGAGACAAACTCAACACCTTTAGTGAAAGATGTAGGCGGTAGACCGCAAAGTCTAGAAAACTCAAAGGGAGGCCTTTGCCCAGCAGTGGGACAGTGTAAGCTAACAACAACATTTTTATTCTATTGCACGGAACCCAGAACGCTGGTGTTCGACTCACACTTAACCTACTCACTCGGACGTAGAAAGCTGAATGCCGGAGAAATGCTTAATTATTGGGTTATACTGTTTGTCTAATGAGCGTCGATGCTTATGACTACTTGTCATGAAAATGCTGATTTGATTGATCGCTTTTAAATTATTATTGTTTATATTTAGAAAATTAAATTACTGTGCTGGTTCAGTTGATTAATGTTTATTTGGTGTACCGAATTGCTCTGTCGGTCTTTCGTAGTCTTTATAAAAAAGTAACGGTATTTCAGTTATTTATTTGATGATATAGTGCATTTACACGTCAAAAGCGTTCCTCGTATGTTGCGTAAGTTAGTAAAAAATATATTTATTCAATAATATCACAAGGATCATTTTGAAACGTCTTAAAGCTAGGTGAATTTACGCCAGTTCCACGCGCCCCAGCCTAGAAGAATCTGGCAACAAACTCGGCTGGGTTCCTAGCATTTTTTTGATGATCCTTTTCATCATAAAGCTTCAGTGTGGTCGTACTTGTGTGCTTTTTGACAGTGCATGATAAAGTCCATAGACTATCACCCTTATACCTCTAAAGAATAATGTAATAAAAAAAATCTAAAAACATTTGCTCACAATTTTAGTTCTTTACTCAACAGGCCCCTAAAACTCTAGGAACTCAACATTTTTTAAGCTGTCTAAAAGGGTTAGTCAGAGGTGATTCCATACAATAGATTTGACATAGTAGAGCATTGAATACAAGGAACTCAAAATCCTCTAAGCTGTCTTAAAGGGTTAGTCAGAGGTGATTCCATACAATAGATTTGACATAGTAGAGCATTGAATACAAGGAACTCAAAATCCTTTAAGCTGTCTTAAAGGGTTAGTCAGAGGTGATTCCATACAATAGAATTGACATAGTAGAGCATTGAATACAAGGAACTCAAAATCCTCTAAGCTGTCTAAAAGGGTTAGTCAGAGGTGATTCCATACAATAGATTTGACATAGTAGAGCATTGAATACAAGGAACTCAAAATCCTTTAAGCTGTCTTAAAGGGTTAGTCAGAGGTGATTCCATACAATAGAATTGACATAGTAGAGCATTGAATACAAGGAACTCAAAATCCTCTAAGCTGTCTAAAAGGGTTAGTCAGAGGTGATTCCATACAATAGATTTGACACTGTAGAGCATTCAATACATGATAGGTTGCAAGCTCATTGCTAGTTCATAAACACAACAACACAAGTAACAAAGTAACAATATACTTCGTATAAAGCTTACATTGAAAGAAAATCGAAACGTCTAAAAGAAACATCCCCTCCGCGCGAGAGAGACGCAAGATGCCACCCTAAGAACAGAACACGCCCCCTTTCTTAGGGCTAAGGGTAGCTACCCCAGTGGGGTGAATGTACCGGTTAGTAATTGGCCTGCAGGTGGCTTTTTGGTGATATTTGGATTGGTAGCTTTTTATTTTTGTCTGCATTTTGTGTTGCAGTTATTTTAACTTGCTATAGTAGAAATAGTGGAGTGCCTCTTTTTTTTTTTTTTTTTTTTTATACAACTGAAGTGGCAACCAAGCCTACGGCCCACAAGATGGTAAGCGGTTACCGCAGCCTATGGACGCTTGCAATACCAGAAGTATAACTCACGGGTTGCCACCCTGAGACGTAGATGGTAAGTCTCATGTGCCTGTAATTTCACCGGAAACCATACCCTTCGGACCGGAACACAGCAATACAAACATTACTGCTTTGCGGCAGAAATAGGTATGGTGGTAGTCCTTCCCCGGACGAGCTCTATCACAAAGAACTCTACTACTCTTCAGTCAATTAGCCTCGCGGCTAATTGACTTTTTCTGGCAAACTTTGGGTGATATACGAAGGTTTGACGTAAGATAGCGCATTAGCGCGGCAAAATACAACATTTCTTATTTCTTAATTATTTTTTAATTTTTAATTTTTGTATACTACTAAAGTGGTAACCAAGCTTACGGCCCACTTGATGGTCAGCGGTTACCGTAGCCTATGTACGCATGCAACATCATAGATATCACTTGCGTGTTACCACCCTGAGACGTTAGATGGTAAGTCTCATGTGCCTGTAATTTCACCGGAAACCATACCTATATAAGATTGCGTGAAAAAAGTTAACTAAAGAAATATTTACCTTATATTTTTTTGTTTGTGTGAACTCTATAATTTCGTTATTTTGATATAAAACCTACAAAATTACTCTTCAATCTACTTAAATTAAATACTTGTACTTCAGTGGAAATCGAACCCTCGAACAGCCCTCAAATCAAGCCATAGTCAAAATATTTTTATTGACAACTAGTACTCTAGCTCTAACTAGTTTCCCTCGCGTTGTTTTGTTCGCAATTTTCCATATTTTCTCACCGTTTAAATCATCCCTAAACTCAATCAACAAATGTTTCAAGAGCAAAATCAGCCAAATCGGTCCAGCCGTTCTCGAGTTTTAGCGAGCCTAACGCACAGCATTTCATTTTCAGCCTAGAAGAATCTGGCAACATACACGGCTTGATTAAGTAGCAGGGTAAAACCTAAATAATAAGAGCTATCGTTTCTCCATAGCAGCTGTAACAGACACAAGCACACTCCATGACTCACTGGTACTTTTCCGGTCAAATTGCATCGAATTTTTCACTCACTCGTGCCCTTTAGGACCCTCGTACGGATGCTTCAACAATTATACAGCTATGTAGAAACAGCTTGGTTAGTATATAAATTAATTGACCGAGCGAGCGAAGCGAGCGAAGCGTCTCAGTTTCGAGATTGGCCAAAAATGCTTTTGGTTGTCAGTTTGTCCGGTCAGTTTGTGTTCTCGCCTACAGGTTGCATTTTTCAACCAATTTAGTTGAAACTTGTTATACAGTTTGTAGTCAAATAGTCAAATTTAACCGCAAGTTAAAACAGTGGGTGCAACTATTATAAAATGAATTAATTTTAAATGGATCAGCAGCTATTCTCATTGAGCTATGCTCATGTCTAGATAATTAAGGTGCACGCAACCTGGTGATTGATAGTGAGGGGCTGATTATGATGTCTATTGATTTGTGAGTTAGCTATCTCTAACTAGAGATAGATTTTTAAGATTATCCTCATTTGTAACATGTTTTAACCGTACGACAATATTGCTTGTCGCTGAAAATGTGGTGTCAAAGTGATAGATTGGACTGTATAGACACGGTGGCGTATTGGGAATTGACTTATTTTAATTGATTCGATAAACTCGAATGGGCACTATTCTCCGAATAAAACGTAGTTATTTGCAAGTAAACTGACAGTTTACTTGTCATAGTAGTGTTGGTAAATTTCTTAGTCCGCGGAAGAGTTATTCAGATGTTAGTCAATTACTCGATTTGCATGCTTATGTCCTTTCTATGTTGTCCTTTACCGTTTTACGAAATGGTGACAAACGCAATGCACCGCATCTCAGAGCTTTAAAACAAACTTTGACACAGCAACTGTTTGACCAGGCGTGGCTTTTAACACCAGGAGCACGAACAGAAAATATAGTCAAAGTCAAAGTCAAAAGTCAAAAATGATTTATTTCAAAATCACAAGGATCATTTTGAAACGTCTTAAAGCTAGGTGAATTTACGCCAGTTCCACGCGCCCCAGCCTATATTACGGCTCTCTGTAGCACGGAATAGGCATTTATTGTAAAAGAAGCGTGTACATATATCTATGTGTTCAGACTCAGTACCTATCACAAGTTTATACATCAAGATTAATCTACCATCACCCCAATGCCCGGGAATCGAACCACCACCTGGCGGGTTCAGACGCCATGACGGCTGTTTAGTGCTGTTGTTTGTTTTGTTTTTTAGTCAAACATTTTTTTTAGAATTTAAAAGTAGATTTTAAAGTAGAGTTCGTTCGAGGAAGAGAAACCATCATAGATTCAGCTGATTGAAGGATGATGGGGCAGGAGTATTACAGGTTCTCTCGGCGGATCTAGGCTTCCGTGAAGTTAGCCGTTTGTGATGCGCAAAGACAATTTAGTTAGAAAAAGCTTCATTGCGCATCGAACTATACTTGAGACTTTAATTTCTAAGTCCAGACAAACCCATTAATTTTTTTTTTAAAACCTCAGCGTATAATATGCTTGTAAATCACAGTAAAGATTTGTTGTTCGTGAAATATTTTAATGAATGAATGAATGAATGAATGAAAATTCTTTATTGTACAGTGTACACCTTACAAACTATAAAACAATTGAAATAAAATAACGGAGAATAATCACAATGTACAATTGGCGGTCTTATCGCTAAGAAAGCGATATCTTCCAGACAACCTTTTAAATGCCACTTAGGCCCGTAATCCGGAACGAAACCACAGAACAGATATACATAATATATAAAGATTTGTGTTCTTCATAGAACATTTTTGTCAAAACGATGCTCGAGTCACTATTGAATGAATTAATGAATGAATGATTGATTTATTCGCAGAATAAGGGTGTATAAAATTAAGTATCAGTCCCACAAATTTAACTGTATTAGTATTATGCGAAATATTTGTTTTACATAGCATAAATTCACACGTTTGGTTCTTGAATGCTGGCAAAAAGAACTACGGTGTCCTGCAAGGATAACACACTAGTCGCATATCGCCCGCGCCGTGTCCACGCACCATAACGGTCAGTGCAATATGTCCAACCCCATTATACTCGTAGCTACGTCAGCTGACGTGCGCAACGCACCGTGTCGTGATAACAGCTCATTTGGACGACATGCGGATTCAAGGTTGTAAGCAGATTGAGTACCTACCTACCTAGTAATACCTAATTCCTAGTAAGTGTGGGTCAAGACAAAATATGCCGACGGCCACGGTTTTTGTTTGAATTCTGTTTGTTTTTTTTTTTTTATACAACTGAAGTGGCAACCAAGCGTACGGCCCACAAGATGGTACGGTTACCGCAGCCTATGGAAGCTTGCAATACCAGAGGTATCACTCGCGGGTTGCCACCTTGAGGCATAGTTCGAAAGCCTCATGTGCCAGTAGTTTCACCGGAAAGCATACCCTTCACACCGGAACACAGCAATACGAGCATTACTGCTTTGCGGCAGAAATAGGTATGGTAGTAGTACTTCCCCGGACGTGTTCTATCACAGATCTATCTAGAACTCTACTACTCTAAAAATATGATAATTGATATGGCGCAACATGGCGCAGATTTTTCGCTAGCTACAAGAATGCATCTATTGCTTTGACAAATTGATTTCGGAGCAAAATGTTAAATATCTTAAACGGTGTAGAAGAGCATATTGCATGTAATGACAGCAGAAGCTCATCTGAATTGTGCACTTATGTTATTGTAATCTTGTTCTGTTCAGCACGGCGCCGGTTGCCAATTGTTCATGAAACACTATGGTGCTTTGCGTTGTTTGGTGTTTGCTAGCACAGATTTGTGAACAACTAGTCGAGCTACTAGTCTACTACTAGCTGGTAAAAGTAACTATATAATTGAATAGAATGATTCGAGAAAAAGGTTAAGCTTTATAGTTTAAGCACCCTGCGATGCCGGAGAAGGTCGCTCGGTTTACGAAGATTTAATTTGAGGCACAATTACCTTGGAGTAGGTATTATAGAGTTGAAACTATAGTAGAAATATTTTTAAATATATTAACGGCTATTTAACACTTGTTTCTGTCATTTATGCTGACGTTTCGAAGCTATTTAAAAGCACTTTTTTATGAACACTGCCCGCGACCGCTTTCAACGGTTGTTCGCCGCAGAGTATTCGCTGGTTTTGCACGAATACAACAAAACTGCACCCGTGCAAAGCTGGGGTGGATCGCTAGTAATTAATATAGCCTATGTTACTCAGGGATAATGTAACATTTTAATGTTGAAAGAATTTTTGAAATCGGACCAGTAGTTTTTGAGTTTTCTTAACAAACAAAAATACAAATCATCTCTCTTTATAATAGTAGTATAGATAGATATTATGTTCATTTTGAGAGGACTAAGACAGAACCAATGACCTATCGATCCCATCCCGTCGCTAGCATGCCACACGGCAGACCTGACCCAAGCCATCATGCGAAGATCCCATTCTTCCATGATTAAAAATCAGCAGCTATCACGCCATCCATTGACACTTGCCACACGGCTTGCGTGCCCGCTACACGTGGTGTGGCGTAACGGAACACGCGAAGTGTGCACGCACGTACAAGCTCGTCTAAGCTTCTTGCTGGCACGGAACGGAAAGTGAGGTTTTCTTGAAAGCGCGCATTGATCGAACACTGGCTTAAGTACGGCGCATGCGTGACCAGGAAGGAACCACCGACTTTTTGCATCTTTTGCTCAAGGTTCGAAAGCAACTGTAATAAGGTTAGTTATAAAAACACTGGTGGTCTAGTGGTAGTGACCCCGCCTTCTGACCACTTGTATGGTTGTGGGTTCGAAGGTTACAAAAGACTTTTATATTCAGAATATAATATATACGCTAGAATGACCGTCCGACAGTCCGGCGGAGGGCATTGGTACGCCATAACCCATGACCATAACCCTAGTTTGGGTACCGATGTTGTCCATCAAGGAAATACGTCTTAGAATAAAACCTTAAAAAATTAGATTGTAAAACCTATGTGTAAAATGTAATGTATGTTATTCAATAAATTTCAATTTCAATTTCAATTTCAATGACGAAATGTAAACCTATTCTTGATGGTGAGTTTTATTCAAGAACTTTTTATACTTACTGTCATTTGTTTTTTTTCATCATGACAGTCTTCTAACGTTCCCACTGCTGGGACACTGGTCTACTCTCGTGTGAGAGTGATTGAGTCTTGATCCACCACGCGGACCCAATGCGGATTGGTGGACGGCATGGTCTTTCAAACTTTTAATTCTTGGAATGCCGGTTTCCTCACGTTGTTTTCCTTCACCGTATAAGAGCATGGCATTGCGCACATACATTTTTCGAATAGAAAAATCCATTAGTGCACAACCGGCTTCGAACTCAAGACCTCAGGGTCAGAAGGCTACTACCACTAGACCACCAGTGCTCTCATCTCTACATAGTATAAAATAAGGTCACTCCCTGCCGTCTGTCTCTTTGCTTAGATCTTCTAAACTATGAAACAGATTTTAATGTGGTTTTCAGGAATAGATCGTATGATTTAAGAGGCAGGTTTATAGTACCTGTGCGAAACCAGGGCGGGTCAGCTAGTTACGAAATAAGTTGTCATTTAGTTACCCAACATTACCCTGGGCTGCCGTGTCGAGGTGCCGCGATGCCGTGCGGGCAGGAAGCTATACCGAGCATTGTATGCGTGTTCTAACCTCTATGAATAACATGAACACTACTCTGTCTGTATGTAATATTAGGCCTACTACATAAAGATCTCCTAACAATCAATAACCTCACCTAGTTCGATTGGCACCACAACCGAAGCTTTATGATGAAAAGGTTTCGTCAAAAAAGCTAGGAAGCCAAGTTTGCTGTCAGATTCTTCTATGATGAGAAGCGTGGACTAGCTTTGAGACGTTACAAAATTGGTAATTATAAGATACAATATATTATTATTGTATATTATAAGGAAATAATATAATATATTTAATAAAATATGTACATAATTATATTACATTACAAAATATACAAAATACATATGAAACAGTATATTATTATAACTGTTCCATATATATTTTGTAATGTAATGTAATTATGTACATATTTTATTTTGTTAAATAAAGATATTTAAATATAAAAAAAGATACAATTTTATACAAAAATATTTTGAATTTGAAATTTGAATTGTATCATATTTTAGCATGCCTTGATACATCAAGACAAGCAGTAAATTTGCCATCTCTTAAAACCAAAGAATTCAGACGATTTTGAATTAATTTCATAATAACTTGTCCGTTTATTTTGTAAGAAACCGCAGCCGTTTTATAACGGCCATCACACTATTTCTGCCGCCAAGCAGTAATGCTCGCATTGCTGTGTTCCGGTGTGAAGGGTATGGTTTCCGGTTTAATTACTGGCACATGAGGCTTTCGATCTTAGCCTCAAGGTGGCAACCCGCGAGTGATACCTCTGTTATCACTCGCGGGTCCCCGGACGAGCTCTATCACAAAAAACTCTACTACTCTTTGTCACAAGGCAAATACGCGGATTCGAATCTCAACCTGATTTCCTATTCGAATCCAATTTGTTAAGTCTAATATTGCATAACGCTATTTTACGGCAGTTGTTATGATATTTGATGCTTAGCCAGGGCTTAACCAAATCACCTAAAATCCATAATAACACCGAATCTAAGAGCTACTAATAGGCTGTATTTGAGGCTTTGGCAAAATTTACATATCTGATAGGCAGTTGCGAAACGATGTAAGTTGTAATTTTGAGCTTTTTACAAGCTTTTTATTTTTTTGTTGCGAAGCGGGGAAATTAAAGATTTAATATGCTTTCTAATGTTCTGGGTTTTAGGGTCCCGTGCGGAACCCCACGTGAAGGCTTTCTCTCGTCACGTTTGTTAATGTCATAATTAATAAGATTGGAGACGGTTTACAAGTGCGAACAGAACGTTGAAAATCAATTGATTGTGAGTATTACCTACTTACCTACTTTTACTATAAGATAAGCGATTCCGATGTAGCTGGCTAAGTTGTTCTTAACATGTCAACGAAGTTAAGCAATGTTCCGCGCAGTCATTATTGGATGGGTGACCGCTAGTGCCAATTTCAACTGAGTGCTGTTGTTAGACCATGGTAGAGGCCTTCGGGCGGCATTAACTCTGTCACCAGATCTGGCTGCTTACTCATATTAACTTACTCACTTTACTATTATTGATAATTAGTATGAATAAAAGTTAACTGATAACCAAGAGAATAAATGATCTGAAATGATAAAGAACTGGACAACCACGAAAGTGTATGACGGTCTCCTCACTCATGGACCGACATTGTAGCGGTCGCAGAAAGTTACTGAATAGTATAGGCTCAAGATCGATCTGGCACTCTACTCTGGCGTATGTCCAGCAAGTGAAGGTCTTTTGGCTGATTGAGAATGATAACAAATGTATAGTTCTCTCGGCGGATCTAGGCTTCCGTGAAGTTAGTCGTTTCGATGCGCGATGGAGCTTTTTCTAACAAAATTGTCTTTGCGCATCACAAACGGCTAACTTCACGGACGCCTAGATCTGCTGAGAGAACAATAAATCAGTTAACATCCTGCAATCTTCCGTCCTGACCCAACATTTTTAAAACAATAGAAACAACCCAAACTGTTAATTATGTTATCTGTGCCGAAACTACCGAAGAGTAGTAGAGATCTTTGGACTACCACCATACCTATTTCTGCCGCCAAGTAAATGCTCGCATTGCTATGTTCCGGTTCGGTATGGTATCCGGTGAAATTACAGGCACATGATACTTTCCATCTAACGTCTCAGGGTGTTAACATGCAAGTGATATTTTGATGTTGCATGCGTACATAGGCTACAGTAACCGCTGACCATCAAGTAGGCCGTACGCCACTTTAGTAGTATAAAAAAAAAAAACTTAAGTTCCAAACTAAATTATTAACATTCAAGCATAAGCTGCTGATTGTTTCCAAATTTTAATAATGATGTTTAAAAAATGTAAGAAAAATCCTCGTTCGTTCGTATGAGTCAGTGGCCAACTCTAGAGTCAGAGTTTCTAGGCCGCCCGAAGGCCTCTGTCATGGCCTAACAACTTTGAAAAAGCCGGGACCGACCGTTTAACGTGCCCTCCGAAGCACGGGAGCGCTCAGTTGAAAAATCCTACAAAACAAATACAAACCAAAAACTTGTTTTTATGTAAACATATTAACACTTATTAAATTTATTACATATTGGTGTTTATGCTTGATTAATTTTAAGCGTTGGGGTCAATTAATTGATTTATAAGCTTGTCAAAACCAATTTGATAGAGCTAATAAGACGTTTAATTGCATATTATAATTAATTCTGAAGATTGATCGTTCATATTCATAGATATTATTTTTATATCAAGCGAATTGATTAATTATTACAGAAGAGCTAAGAAGCATAATATGAAAATCGATGGGTAGGTATAATAATATATAATATATTTTTTGCTGGTAAATACGGCTATCGAGCATTATGTCACCTATGTCTTTTGAAAAATCCATTGGTGCACTACCAGGTTTGGATTCAAACCCACGAAAGACACCAGTAATTTTTAAAAACAATGCCAGTCAGCATTTTGTAATTTAAGTACTCCACTGTACAAATACTGCCATAAAACTAATCTGCTATATTCAGAAACAGTCAATACAAAATTTGCTTTATACCGAACAAAGGTAATTTACAAGTTGTGTATAAAAAAAAATATCTGTCTATCGGCTGCCTTATTTGTATCAAGATACGAGTAGTTTAATAATTAAATACTTAGGGTGAGTTGCACCATCTAACTTTAACGTCAAATTGTTCGACGACGATTGAACACGTTAGATGGTGCAACTCACCCTTATTGTAGCCTTATTGTAGTTTTTGTTAAGTAAAAAATAAATACTTAATTCTATCTTTACGTTAAGGTAGATAAAATATTCAAAATGATGGCATTATGACTGCACAACAAAACGATTTACGCATTATCCTGTACTGTTTGAATCGTAAATTATCAAAAAATATTGCACATAATATTCGCGCATAAAATCGATTATCTAGGTTGTAATATTTCGCCTCCCGGGTTCCAAAGTGCACTGATAATATATGTCTCAATTATTAGCTCCAAGTATGCGCCTGCGCAGTGGGGGACTTTATTCAATATAGTGCCACAGTAGAAATATTAGTACTAATATTCAGATATTTCACTCAAGATTTGGTCTTACAGTAGGAATATCAGATAGATTTCATTAGAAAATCTCCAAAATGTAACTTCTAGAGAACTTCTAGAGGAAGGTTTTAAGAGTAGCAGAGTTCTTTGTGATAGAACTCGTCCGGGGAAGTACTACCACCATACCTATTTTTGCCGCAAAGCAGTAATGCTCGCATTGCTGTGTTCCGGTGTGAAGGGTATGGTTTCCGGTGAAATTACTGGCACATGAGGCTTTCGATCCTCAAGGTGGCAACCCGCGAGTGATACCTCTGGTATTGCAAGCGTCCATAGGCTGCAGTAACCGCTTACTATCTTGTGGGCCGTACGCTTGGTTGCCACTTCAGTTGTATAAAGAAAAAAGGTAAAATATCTATGAAAGAAGAGCAGAAAAACTAACTTCCTCTAGAAGTTACATTTGTGAGATTCCTTTCTCAATGCACTATAGATTAAAATAAACATTCAATGAAAATTTCAGGTACTGCTGTTTTGCTTGTGCCTTGATTGCCAGCCAGTCATTCAATCAATAAATCAGTCAGTCAGTCTGTGACGCAACAGTATTATAAGTAATCTTATTTATTTAATAGACACTGGCAGAATTGTGACAATTAAGAAGTGAATTCAAGTATTTATATAATGACGTGTTCTTAAGTCTTCAGTGAGTAACGTAAGGTACTCGTAGCTTAGCACGTAAGTAACTTTGAAACCTTTATCTGACGAATTTGAAAACAAAATCGTTTTGTTGTAAGAAACAATCTTTGATTCTGTGATTTTACTAACTTTAACGAATTAAATTTTAGGGTGAGTTGCACCATCTAACGTTAACGTCAAATCGTTCAATCGTCTTCGAACAATTTGACGTTAGCGTTAGATGGTGCAACTCACCCTTAGTGTACCTGCTTAGTATAACTTGAACACTGGCAGTGTACAAGTTTCGAAATTAGAATGAAATGTTCCAATTTTGAAATTAGTAAACAAGCAAATCACAGTCACAGAGCTTTATTCAATATTGTATCTAATGTGTATTGATATATAGCATAATTTTCATTGAACAATTTAAAGTTCGATTTAAAGTGAATCAAGCCCTGTAAAACCGCGGTTAGACCTTATTGCATTTTGAATTATTGGGTTATGAAAATAATATAATAAATAATGAGTCTGTTTAGTTTTCTATAATTTAAACACAGTTGTAAAATTAACGATCTGTAAAGAGTAATCTGTTTTAACGGTGATTTTATGGAGTATGTTTATGATCTTCAATTATAACAAGACCTAGTTGAAATTAAACAATAATTTATTATACTACTTGTAAATGTATTTATACGGTTAAGAAAAACACAGGGAAGAAACCGGCATGCCTAAGAACTAAAAGTTCGAAAATCGAAATACGTGAAATACAAGTATAGTTTTCACAACGGATCTCGGTCGTCGTGTTTATTAGCCGTTTCGATGCGCAATGGAGCTTTTTCAAACTAAATTGTCTTTGCGCATCACAAACGGCTAACTTAACGGAAGCCTAGATCCGCTGTGCGAACTATACCTTCCGCTTTCTGCATTCATGGACGCGTGGATCACGCTCGCTCGAGAGTGATTAGGTCATATTATAGTGCATTCTCGCTATCTTAAAGCTAATGAGCGTTGGAAACATTAGAAAGCTATCATGCTGAACATAATTTGAGTAAGTATGTAATTTACATAGCCTACTTATGTAAGTTATTTTCTTATTTTATACAATGAAAATGACATGTGTGAAGCAAAGGAGTTTTGTTGTTGTAATTTTCATTTAAATACATTATAAATGATCCAAAATTCAATAATCAATAGTTACATTATTGTAGACGAATCCATGACGCAATGGTATTCTGAAAGCGTTTTTGAAAAATGTGTTGTACCTATAAAAAATATCAAAACAGTACTTTTAATCCAAGTTACGTAATCGCTCCGCTGACGGGTTTTTTTTTTATGCTGGACAATCCACACAGCATCATCTAGCCCCAAGGTAAGCTGCTGTTAAACAGAGCTGTGTTTTAGGTGATATATATTTAATACAATACAATACATAGATAGATAATTTTTATTATAAGTATATAGGAAATACCCAGAACACCCGGTACAAATATTTGCAGATCGTACAAACATTTGTCCTGAGGCGGGAATCGAACCCGCAACCTCTGCGTCGCAGGCGGACCTGCGCCCGCTGCGCCACATCGGTCGTCGAGTTATGCGGATCCCTAAAAAAATTCGCTTAACCAAACCCCCCAATCGATTATTGAGATACGGGCCTTGTTCCTCGAATATTAACCTGTTTAACTGTCCGAGAATCGAACCCTGGACATCGAAACCCACCATACAAGTAAACTGACACTAAACAGTGGTTTATTTACACCGCTTAAATGTCAAAGCTCAATCAAACGAAAAACCGCTTTATCAATTTAACGACACATTTCAAAATCCTTTGTCACTATTTCCATGCAACCTTAAATGAAAACTAGTTCTTAGTCGTTGGTGTTACGGTTGTTTTTAGGTTTAAGTAAGTACGGTGAAGGTGTAAAGGTATAGAGTTACAAAACCGAAGAGTTTTCCAAATGATTTAACGGTTACCATCTGTACGTCAAACCGCATCTAGACATTTTGCGAGACAAAAGGCGTGTGATTTTGAGAATTGGCGCCTGGGCCAAGTCGCCAATTCTCAAATAAAAAATATATAAAAAAAACTTTGAAAAAAACTGGTGGTAGGTGGTAAGTACCATACGCAATGCCAGATATTTTACCTCCTAGAAGCATTACTGTGCTTAAGTTTGAATTTTGCTTAAAAAATCGGTCGCGATATAATTATTGGCATGTAAATTAGCGCTATACAGCAATGCAAGCATTACTGCTTGGCGGCAGAAATTAGTAAGAGGTAGTATTTTCTTGGGAGAGCTCATCACAAAGAGCTATTAGACACTGCTTTTCAATGCCGTTTCTATATTATACAGACATTAATTAGTAGTATCTGTCAGATTATAAAAGTTATGGGTGTCACCTTTTTTTTTGTGCGTCTTATATACTTAGGCTACGGTAACCGCTTACCATCTTGTGGGCCGTACGCTTGGTTGCCACTTATGTTGTATAAAAAAAGTTAGTACCTATATCTTTGCACAATAAACTATTCTATTCTATTCTACTGCGGCCGTGCGGCCTATTGTGTTCATAGATGTCATTAACGAATTCTCTTACAACTTAGAAGCCCGTCATAAAAGCTCAACGCTAAAGGTGTCTTAACACAATATTTATCCGTAGGTTCCAAGTTCATTTAGCGACTGCAAAGGTGCAGTTTTTATCTTCAGACTGCACCATAGCTTGTGATCGTATGTCAAACGGTTGGTTGGCCAGCGGTGCGAACCAATACAGGCACATAGAAAGCAGTGGAGTCACCCATTATATTATTCACGTGTGTTTTTTCCATTATAGCCGACCCGCGCGGTTTCACACGCGTTATTTTTCTCATCGTTTAAATCTCCTCTGAATTCACATAAATATTTTAAAACCAAAGACCAAATTCGTCCAGTCGTTCTCGAATTTTGGCGAGACTACAAATAAAAAATTCATTTTTATTTTTTAGAAAAAGACTTGATATGGTCCAGCCTTCATAAACTGGTTTTGAAATGGACACACTAATTTTATAAATGAGTCCATTGTGTTAGAGTTAAAACTCGGACATCAAAAGCGTTTGTGGTTTTTTTTACAGAACTTTAAAATACCTTGGCACACATTTCCCGCAGAAATACTATTGATATCGAAAGACTAATTTGTGAGCAAAATAGCAAGCAATAGTTAATAGTCAATAGTCAATGGTAATTTATTGACAATTTCTTACAAGCAAAAGACTCATACAAACTTACATAGTTTACTACTATTATTTCCTAGTTATTCTAGATATTTGACTTTGACTTTGGCTGCGTAACTCATTTGCCAGACGATTTCAATAAGTAATCGATCGCAACCGTATTACATAATAGATTAAATGGACGCGCATTAGTAAATTGGCATTTTTAATATATTAAATTATGAATATTCCTAAACTTTTTTTATTAATTTTTGCTTTTTGGATGAACGAGTCAAATGAAAGAACACCTTTGCAAAATAACAATTATTCTTTCTGTTACTGTAAGTCGCAGTCTACTCAACACATTTCTATGTTCTAAAAGCTAAGATAAGAAAGCGTTGGAAGATAGTGAAGTACAATACTTATCCAATTAAATTAACCGACTGCGGCTGTGCGGAGAGTAATGAGTTTCGACTTAATCCGTATTGCTGTTTCACATCCACCAATCTACACTAATAACTATCCGCATTATCTACCAATTCAACTACAACGTAGATCTAATGTAGATTGGTGGATGGATGTTTGTTGCCCAATCAAGCCAGAACGACTCAACGAATAAATGGAATTTGGCACAGATATAGATTTTAGTCTAGAATAGCACATAGGAAGTAAAAATGTACAGTTCTCGGGTACATAAAAAAGTTTCCACGCGAATGAAGACGCTGGCAAAAGCTAGTAAGTTGATAAAACAATATCTTCTTTATGTAGTAAAACATAGTAATTTGTCTATTATACGTCCCTTTGTATGTTATTATGTATATTTGCTATGATCTTCGGATTTCAATACGGTTTCATCAATAGATAAAATCGTTCAAAAGAAAGGCTTATACGTATATTACGCGAAAAAAAGTCAAAAAGCATTCCACTAGTATCTAATAAAAGAATCAGTACAGTCAACTAAAAAAGTGCAAGAATGCCGTAACATCCGTCGTCCGTAACGCCAGTAACGCTTAATAAAATAATTGGAATACAGCGATCTGATAGCGGCGGCCCTCCGACGGGTTATTGTTCACTCGCGCCGCCTTCCCAGAACTGATTTAACTTTAATCAAACGTATTAGGATCTTCTGGATATGACTGTACTTTTAAAACAGTTTTGGTTTTTGGATAAAACGATTTTAGTGCGGTTATTGAAATTTAAGGTTTACCACGCTTTGCTGTTTCGTGTTTGCTTGTATTCAATGATGTGACTTCTAATTTATCTTCTAGCTAAGTAGTGATCACTGGTGATTGGGCACTGGTCGTCTAGTGGTAGTAACCCCGCCTTCCGATCTTAAGGTCGTGGGTTTGAATCCGGTCGTGCACCAATGGATTTTTCGCTACGAAAAATTAAAGTGCGCAATGCCAGTGCTCTCATACGGTGAAGGAAAACATCGTGAGGAAACCGGCATGTCCAAGAACTAAGACTAGAAAGACATGTGGATTAGGACCCAATCACACTCGCTCGAGAGTAGGCCAGTGTCCCAACAGTGGGAACATTAGAAGGCTGTCATGATGATGAAGTAGTGATCATATCGTATTAAAATTGAGTAGTTTTATTTTGTATTAGACAGTACCTACCTCCTTTGATTTGTAACGTAGTAACTATTTGGTAAGCAATATCGGGGGCTAACGAGTTCGGGGGCAAACGACCGTAACCACAGAACTATTTTTTTTTTTTAGTTCTGTGACCGTAACCCAATGGTTGTAGCACAAAATGAACCCAATGGAAAGTGTTGAAGGAGACCTATTACTGCGGGGCAACCTATAACCTGAACTAAGATAATTGATAGATTCAGTCGTCACTTTGCGGAAATCCATTACAAGATAAAAAACAGACAAAAAATCTGTAGTACTATTCCGCTTCACCTTTTAACCAATGAGGTTACACAGTTAATACAGTTAACCTCAAAAGAAAAATATCGACACGTGTTTCATCCCTCCACGGGACATCATCAGGACCAATTGTTCTCCAGCAAACGTGTTGCTCCGTCGAGCGCTGGAGCCAAAGTAAAGTCTTTTGAGGTTAACTGTATTAACTGTGTGACCTCATTGGTTAAAAGGATAAGCGGAATAGTACTAGAGATTTTTCATCTGTTTTTTATCTTAAACCTGAACTCATAATATAACCAAAAACATGTATACAAACCCAAAGTTTGGAATAAATGGGTCATGATAATTGTCCCGCAACAGGAACCGAACCTATAACTTCTCGCATCTCAATCGGGCTTACTTACAGCGCCACCAAGGTCATCCAAAGTGGTACAAGCACAAACCACCACAGAGCTCCTACCCAGTGCTACACTTATTTCAAATCTTATCTATTATCCCTTTCGCCGAATCATTGAAATGATGATTGACAGTGTGTGCGTACGCATGTGTGCGTAGACAATGATAGTAATTACATAATGATAAGCCATTTAAACGTAGCCCGCGGTACTAGTGTGTAGTCGGCTTAATACTTGTAGGGTTGGCAGAAAACGCAGAATGTCATGGAAATTAAAAAACAAAAAAAGCTATTTAATGGGCGTGTATACCAATCACTCTCGATGGGGATTAGGCCAGTCTCCCAGCAGTGGGACGTTAGAAAGGTGAATGATGATAGAAGTAAGCAACGTTTTTGACACTACCCCCTTACCCCGCATCGAACGCATTGCACGCCCCGTACCGTAAGTTTTCAACAAAACGTCTGTTTTATTTGGTTTCTCTATGACTACGGTTTGAGTTTGTAAGTAATTTATATTTAGCAATAAATAAATAAATACATAGTTATTGACAGATATTTCACAAAAATTTAATAAAGCTTTGCGTTTGCTTAGTATTTTTATCATTTTCCATGCTTATTGTGCTAAAAAAATTTAATTAGATTTATAATGTTACAGATTATAAAACCGTTACAATACAAACGAATTCACAGAGCTAAAATCAAATAAGTATCTTAACCTACTTCGGTAATTTAAGACACGAAAATTGGAGGCAACTCGAAATACAATAATAGAGGCGGTCCAAATATATTATTTTTTTGTACATAATTAACAATAATTGGGGCGATTACACTAGCGTTTCAGCGTAATTTTGTTGCTGACCGTACTTCGTATTTTCGTGGAAGAAATTCCGAAACATTTGTTTGATGCGCCATAATAAGACTCAATTATGAAAAAAGTTTGCTTCGTTCGGTAAATATCGTATCGCCAAGGACACAGTATAGTTTTTTGAGCCTAAAGGTGCCTAAAGTAAGTTCGTATGAGCCAGTGGCCAACTCTGGAGGCCGCTTAATAGGCCGCTCCGTACCGCCAAGGACACGTAATATATAGTTTTTTGAGCCTTAATGTGCCGCTCGAAGGCCTCCGTGGCCTAACAACTGATTAATTTTCATCATTTTAATTTTAAACCTTGAAGTAATTAAATTAAACCTTCTACAGCCACAACACAATACGCTAAAGTTATTTCTTTGGCAGTAAAAACAAAAAAAATATGATGACTCAAGTTTTACTAATATTATATTTTAATAACTCATAAAAAAATTATGTGTTATTAAAATAGGACCTACCTTTAAATATTCACCGCGTTCGGTAAAACGGTAGTTAGTTTATCACTTGTATTTCCAAATAGAGCAAAAAGTGCATTTAAAGATAAGATTACAAACGTAAAATAAATAAACTTAAAACTACTATTTTATCAAAAATTTACGACCTAATAAAACTAGTAACGAGTACTTGCGATACTACCTACCTATCTATACCGAACTAATTTTATGCTATTTTGCCTTATTTTGCAAATGAAGTTAAATTATCCATCGATTACTGTCAATTTATCTATCCATTATAAAGACCACACAAGTTTAAAACGTATTTAAGAAAACATGCAAATATAAATTACTAAAAACCAACTGATTGCGTACACCTGTTCTTGTGCTGTAATTTTTAAATGTCAAATACACAATTTAAAATGTTTTACTAATTTTTCATTTGGTATAAAAAATATAATCTAAATAGAGGTAAAAAGCCATGTTCTTTAAAATATAACCTATCGTAAAATATGGAATAAAAAATCGATAAACAATTAGAAGAACTTAATACTTATTTAATAACTGAAGATGATAACTAGATGGGCATCTATACAACGGTTTTCTCTACATAAAATAAGTGAAAAATTCTTCGGGCGGCCTAGAAACTCTGTCACCAGAGTTGGCCACTGACTCATACGAACGAACGAACGAACAGTGAAAAATGACAGTTTTGTTTGACCAAATGCCATTTTGTCTACATTTTCGTAAACAAACTATCAAAAAATCAAAATCAAATCAAAAATTCTTATTGAGTAAAAGGGTCTTAGACAACATTATTTTATATTGATATTATGAAATAAGTACATATTGTGTTTTGTAAGTAAAAATATAGTTGCCAGAGTATCTTCTGATACTCTTTTAACGCGTAAATAAACAAGAAAATACCGTTATCTTTTTCTTAATATTCATTTTATAGTAAACAACACACTGTCCACATTTAATGTATTGAAATTACATTTTTTGTCTCAGTACCCGGTCAAGCATCATTTGGTTTTCCTACCGTGAACGAACCAGGCTGACCAGGTCTCCAGAAGTGGGCGTTTCTACCAGGCTTCGATGAGACTAGAGATGGTAGGCGGGTCTTTGTAAAATGGTTAGTAAGAACAGCTATTTTGAAACGTACTGTTATATTTACTGGTAAATGACTTGTTATGGATGCAGTATTAATTGGTGATGCATTTGAAATAATACCACTGATGAATGCAAGGGGTTAACAATTCTGCTAAGAACCAGTGACACCGTACAAACACTCGACTATCGGTTATGGTGTAAGTGGCGTGTAAGCAAGCTTTAGGTAATAGTACCTACCTAGAGTTATTTTTTTGTGAGTGTCACCACCTATTTCTGCAGGAAAGGTTGGTGTCGGTAAAATTAAATTAATTACTTAGGTAACACTTTATGTTACCCCGAAACGTAACGCCCAATAATTTTACTTGGCATGGTTGTAATACATTAGTAAAAATATTTATTTATATATATTAGTTAAGCTAACGATTTTAAATGACTCAACTGTTTCAATGTATTTTATATAAGTACGTAAACCATTTTATTTTGTCAAAAATAACAATTTACGTTAGTTGTTAGTAAATAAGTCATTTTCCAAAATATCTCATACATGAAAATAAAATTCTTAATTGTAAGGAAACCACGTCACATAACATTACTAGAAAGTGACTATGATTGCAGTTGTATTTAAATAGTTAATTAAAAAAAGTATACAATAGAAATAGGCCACCTGTCAGTAGGCAGGTAACAAAAACTGCACCAAACGTATCACAGAAAATATTTCTTCGACAAAACAATGCAAAGAAAATTCTGTAGTTTTTATTCATTTTTGTACTTAAGCTCGCACTGCGACAACTTTTTGAAATTAAAATATAGATAACTAGCCAATCTGCCGACAGCTTTGCACGGGTCGCTAGGGTGTATATAACCCCTGGTAACATATTACCAGGGTTTATGTAGCATTCTAATGGTAAAAGAATTTTTGAAAATGAGTTTATTCGTTACCAACATACAAAAATACCAATCTTCTCTTTATAATAAGTAGATAGTATAATTATATAAAAATTAATATATAATTTTCGAACATCAGAGCAAACTGAGCAAAGCTTGTACTTACTAAGAAATCACAAACTAGTGGCACACCACGGCCACTTTCAATAAAATGTATGAAGCAAACACGTCGCAATCACCACACGCATAGTTTGTGTACGTAAACGGTGCTGTTGTATGTGTGAGTGTCATGGTTGTCCCCACCTCACTATAGCAAAAGCGAGAAACACACTTTCGTTCGCTCTGGCATGCGAGCGCTTGGATCTACACAAAATCAAAATAAACGCGTGCCTTAGCCCTTACCTTCAGTGCCGGCAAAAAGGTGCCGGCAAACTTGCGACCGGGTGAGGTAAGTAAAACTGGTGGGAGGTAGGGCGTGGCAATTCCGTAGTAGCCTGTACGTAGTACGTAGTACGTATACTAATATCTGTTCTGTGTTAGTGGTAGACGAAATTGCTCACTTTTAAAGTTTGTGCTTGGGAGATCTTCTATTCCCAGAAATAGTAATTTATTTATTTATTCCGATGCATTTTCGCAGTGCAAGCTACCACTAAATCTAATACACTAGGGCGTTATTACAATACTTGAAACCCACCGAGACCGGATATAAAAAGTTTAGCAGCAACCGAGCCGCGACTAAACGACAAAAAACCTACCTTCTATTAACCGAGGCCCGAGTTTGAACCACGGTTCAACGTGGGAGACACAATTATTTTCCAATTTTAATCAAAAATATCGTATTCTCAAGCCTTTCACTTCCACTTAAGCATTTAAATGTCAATCTTTTGGTGTTAGAACACATCGCCTTAAATCTCGAATCATTCTCAATCAATTCTAAACCTAATCCTAAAAACAGTAGAGTCGTTTTTTTTTCAAGATAAGTATATTGTTTGATCTAAAACAATTTGGTTTCGTATGATTAATGTATGTTGCACTTACTGTACTGTAACTATTGTAACTGAGTTCACAGGAAAATCAAACATAAATTATCTACAAATAAGATCTTAATTTGTTCGAAACGTAGAAGAATCTTCTAGATAGAAAGTACAAAGTTTAGAAAAAAAACATTACAAGCTCATTGCAGTAAAGCAAGTCTATAATTTTGTCTGCGATATTAATTTATAAGAAGATTATTACAAACCAACAAACACAATCTGTCATTGTCATAGAATAGTCGGAAGAAACTGATTGCAATTCCAAAATCATCACAAACAAAAGTAAAGTAATAAGTTGCAATTTATTGTTCTCTGTGTTCAAAATGTACTCGTAGATTACTATTTTCACGTGCAAAATTCAATAGCATCTGTTAGTTTATTTATCTATGAAAAAAAACAATGCACATTTTCATAGATTTCGATTGCAATTTTCACGAGCAAAATTGTTCGTTAAAGTTTTCAGAAACCATTATTATTAATAAAAGAGCAACTAGAAAAATTCACATCAAACCAACCGACTTGAATCGAATCGACCACATTCGAAACTAATACACGTCTAATTGGAGGCCTGTTTCACTTCCAAAAATATTTCATTGTAAAATTAACTTTATGACGCTATATTTTAGTTCATTATTGTTCTGTCTTTGCAAAAGATTTAGTATAAAAAAAGATTTAAAAGATGATAATAAAAAAAATTGTACGAGTTCGAAATGATTCAGCGACCAACTCTGATTGGTGAAAGAGCTTTTTTTTTTTATACAACTGAAGTGGCAACCAAGCGTACCAGAGGTATCACTCGCGGGTTGCCACCTTGGGGCTAAGATCGAAAGCCTCATGTGCCAGTAATTTCACCAGAAACCATACCCTTCACGCCGGAACACAGCAATGCGAGCATTACTGCTTGGCGGCATAAATAGGTATGGTGGTAGTCCTTCCCCGGACGAGCTCTATCACAGAGAGCTCTACTACTCTTGAAGCTGGGACCGACAGCTTAACGTGCCCTTCAAAGGACGGAAATTTCCACTGGCAGTCACCAATTCTAACATTGATCCTGCGAAACACTGCTTTACGTTGATCTGCTATGGAAAACATCATGAGCGCTTCTGATAGAAATTATAATGTAATCACATGCTTCAAGAAAAACGTTATATTCCTTTATTGATATTCTTATCATGGTCAAATAAAATTGAGCTGTCATACGTTGCGTTTAAGTTGCAAAAACGCTTGACACGTCACAGATTCAATAAAATATACATTTAATATCATTGAAGTGAAAATGTGTACTGGTACTGCGCTAACGGACTCACAGACCGTGGAGAGATACCTACTGTGAAAATTGCAGAAAATTAATTCATTTATGTTTACGAGTGCACTGGAGTTGTATAAACTGTGGTAACACTGTTATGTTTGGAGAAGAGTCTGGCTATAGACTTTGTGAATTTATTTAACTTAGGACATCCAACGAAAAAATCACAATACTTGTTTAAAATAACATTTTCCAGACTTATATCACAAATGAGGATTATATACATTAAGGGCTTTTTCAATCTTTTGACGAGCAATGTAGCACAGCGGGCGCAGGTCCGCCTGCGACGCAGAGGTTGCGGTTTCAATTCCCGCCTCGGGACAAATGTTTGTACGATCTACAAATATTTGTTCCGGGTGTTCTGGGTATTTTCTATATAAGTATAAAAAATATCTACCTAGGTATGTATTGTATAGTAATTGTATATATATATATATATATATCAGTCATCTAGTACCCATAATACAGTTCTGTTTAACAGCAGCTTACCTTGGGACTAGATTTTTACACTTTATTCATTATAGTTCTGTGCGAAAACAGCTTAATTCTTCAAAGACTACCGACGTCGTGTGATTCAACACAATCACACATAAACTCATAACGGCCCATTACTATCTATAACGTTTAGTTAAGCGATTTTCTAGGGTTCATTACGGGATGCTAATAGAAAAACTGTTCGTTTGTGCTAAAAAAAAAAAATCTTATTAATAAAAGATTATTATATTCCAAATGTTATTTCGCCTCAAGCGGCATTTGAACCCGTAACATTCGCTTGATACGCGGATGCTCTACTGATTTTGATTTTTGGGATATCATATTCTATATTATTTCCTTAGTGTGATGGTTAATATTAAATTTAAAACATAATAAGAAACATAACTAATTATTGTTCTTATTTTAATTGCTTGCGTTGTTCCAAAGGTAATATAAAAAAAAAAAACTTTTCAAAAACGATTATACAAAATTCAATTTTATTTTAAAAAGGATTAATAAGGAAATAATTTTAAGTAAATTAAAAAAAAGGTACATATCAATACAATAATGAAGTTTTAATTTTGTAACGACAAACCAGTCTGCAAAAATATATTAACAGTGAATCAATGAGTTTACTCAACTGCATTCGTTTAAGTTTATGAAGTATATGTTTTAAAAATACCCGCTACAATGAACAAATTCATTGAACTCAATTCAAGAGAGAAATTAAATAATAGATATATATTTTATAAAGTACCGAACCAAATCCATGCAAAAAATGTTCTACCTTACCGCGTATCATTAGAAATTTTATTACCATATCTAGACTTCTCCATTGTGTTAGGCCATAAAATTCAGAAAATCGTGCTGCGATCTATTAACTGCTCATACGCCGTATCTTATTATTTCCTAAAAAGTGACAAACGTTTTTTGACGGTCGATAATACAGTTATCCTAATAACATTACGAAAGTCTGGGTTGTGATGAAAAGAATGTAGGTGGTCTGAAATAACACATAGGCTACTTTTATATCTTGGATAAATTTACTGCTGTGGGATAGCATACAAACCGCGGGTAAAACCGCGCGGGTCAGATCATAAAAAGTAATCCTTTAAATATAGTAATAAAAATGACTTTTTGGAAAATTAAAGACAAGTGTAAACTAGATTGTCTCAAGACAAAATAAATTTTTTGCTCTTTTTCGCTTACAGATCTTACAGTTCAGCTGGTATTAGCTCTACCTACTTTCTGCCGTAGGTTGTAGGTTTGATTCGCATCAAGGACAAACAAGATTTGTTCAGTGTTTGGGTATTCCTATAAATAATTAGCACCAACTTTATGTGATTTTCTTAATCTAACTAGAATGGTAAATCATTCATTTTAAAATCTGCTGTTACATAAGTAAGTTTAGACTGTTACAACGATTTTTAGATAGCGCAAAGGATCTTTTATTGCAACTTGGTTATATTACGGCCGCTAGTACTATCACCGCTTTTCAGGAAATCGCATCAAAGATATCAATTTCCTCTTAAAATATGCCATAAGTACAGATAATGTCAAACAAAAAGTCAGTTATTATCGACACTGATCCAGTAATTTTCCCGCTTCTTTGCGAAATGTCATTGATTGTGACATTTGTATTGTGTTGTGAGTGCAAGGAAACCTATAAATAATTACTTGAAAAGTGTAAAACCTTTGTAATGGCTTTTGTGTGTGAGGTGTTTTTTTTTATGTCAGCAAGTGACATGACTATCGAGGCGCCCACCTGATGTTAAGCATCACGCCTGACTATTACAGATGCAGTGCCAAGCTTAGGGTGAGTTGCACCCTCTAACGTTAACGTCAAATTGTTCGACGACGTTTGAACAATTTGAAGTTAACGTTAGATGGTGCAACTAACCTTTAAAGTTTTTAATTGTTTGCGTAGCACTGCACTGCGCTTATCACGCCGAGACATTGCAGTTAAGTTTCTGTGTTATCCTGTATTGGGTGTTCGTTTTATTTAATTTTATTTACAAATAAAATAAAATATTGTTTATTTTATTTATAAATTAAATAAAATTATTCAAAATAAATTAAAACAAAGGTAATGTTTGCAGAGTTTTTTGTGAAATAACTAAACTAAATGATACTTTAGATAATTGTTTTTTTTTTCAAGTCCGGGGAAATACTACCATACCTATTTACGCTGCTTAGCGCTTATGCTTTCACTGCTGTGTTTCGGTTCGAAGGGTATGGTTACCGGTGAAATTACTGGCATAGAGACGATACCTCTGAAGTATTACCTACTATTACACACCGTAGGTCAGGTGTATCTAAGGTATATAATGGTAGGTATTTGTTACCAATGATAAAAAATGGAAAAAACATTTTAATAATATTTACAGTAGCTATAAACATGCAACATGCATATTCTGTGGAATTATCTTGATAACAGTGTCATAGTATATACAATACAATGCACTCTAAATTTTTTGAACGGGTGGAATTCAACCAATATTTTTCTTTCCCGTTGTTACGTAAAAAAGTCACTTTTATAACGTAATAATTTTTACTAATTTTAATTAAATTCTCTATGTTTCATCTTGTTTCGCAAAGATTAAAAATGGGCCCTCAATCCAGATGAATCTTGACTAAACAGAGAACCAAACGTTTATTTATAAACCTGTAGTGTCCCACTGCAGGGCAAAGGCCTCCCTTCTCTCTTTCCATACCTCTCTGTTACCGGCTAGTTGGGACCACTCTTTGAGGTATACATGAAGTTCGTCCCTCCATCTCCTTCTGGGCCTTCCACGCGGCCGTCGCCCGTTTGGAACTCAAACTGTGGTAGCTTTTGCCCATAGTAACCAAACGTTTAATATAAAAATATTATGTTTTATGTAATCAATGTAAAAATAACTCTGCGCCGCTTGTAATGCACTGAACCTTATTAGAATACAGTTTCTCACCCGCTCACGCCCCGCCGACATCCCGTCACGCTTGCTACGCGTCATGGCTTTTAATCTTTACATTACTATAATACAAGCCAAGCCACTGGTAAAGGTAGTATAAATCACTATGAGAAATTACTTTTTGCAATAATTACGGAAGGTGACGAGTATTTCATTGTGGTGGTGTCTATATGGTGGCATTTTCTTCCCATGTTCTTGACATTTGCAAGCTTAACTTGCTGTGCCTACAGTTAGACTTACTAAAGTTAATAAATCTTTTAAGAATCGAAATAATCAGTTTTTACAATTTAAGTCGTCATTAATTTAATTTTAATTTTAATTTTAATTTTTACTTAATTTAGGTAGTCTTAAGATGACATTAATATTTTTTTAGAAAAAAACAAAATCTTATTTCAAACCAAAAAAATATGGTGATACGAGTGTAACAAAAAGAACTAAACCGATTTCGATAAAATTTATATGGGACCTATTCTGTAGTATGTACCTACCTACGAGTATTATTACCTATACAAAAAAACATCAAAATCAATTCATAAAATTCTTTTTTTTTATACTAATAAAGTGGTATCCAAGCGTACGGCCCACTTGATGGTCAGCGGTTACCGTAGCCTATGTACGCATGCAACATCATAGATATCACTTGCGTGTTACCACCCTGAGACGTTAGGTGAAAAGTCTCATGTGCCTGTAATTTCATCGGAAACCATACCTTTCGAACTGGAACACAGCAATGCGAGCATTACTGCTTGGCGGCAGAAATAGGTATGGTGGTAGTCCTTCCCCAGACGAGCTCTATCAAAAAGAACTCTACTACTCTTCTACTCAGCGTAACAAATATACAAAAAAATACAGTCAAATTCATAACCTTATTTTATGAAGACGGTTCTAAAGCATGGGTTGAATGAGTTTCAACTTTTCTTGGCATGTCAAATTACCGATAGCAACCCAGATGTCGTTGTTTTCAATATAAATTCACTTAGCTTGTAGATGTTTCATTAGCAATCTGAGTGATAATAAATAAGAGTAGTGGAATTTTTTGTGATAGAGCTCGTCCGGGGAAGGACTACCACCATACCTATTTCTGCCGCCAAGCAGTAATGCTCGCATTGCTGTGTTCCGGTGTGAAGGGTATGGTTTCCGGTGAAATTACTGGCACATGAGGCTTTCGATCTTAGCTTGAGGCTACCGGGTGGCAACCCGCGAGTGATACCTCTGGTATTGCAAGCGTCCATAGGCTGCGGTAACCGCTTACCATCTTGTGGGCCGTACGCTTGGTTGCCACTTCAGTTGTATAAAAAAAAAATATATATATTGGACAACCCACACAGCATCATCTAGCCCCAAGCTAAGCAGAGCTTGTGTTATGGGTACTAGATGACTGATATACTTAATACAATATAATACATAGATAGATATATTTTATTATATTAAAATACCCAGAACACCCGGAACAAATATTTGTAGATCGTACAAACGTTTGTTCCAAGGCGGGAATCGAATCCTGCGTCGCAGGCGGACCTTCACCCGCCAAACTGGAGGTTCTGTGACCAGGGGCAATGTATTTTTTTTAATATTAATTATGTAGACGTAGATAATTACATCGGACACCTATCGAGTCAGCTAATCGCTGTAATCGCTATAATCGATATAATCTGCCAAGCGCGAATATAATTTAAAAGCAACAGTACGTGTCGGTGTCACCTTTGATCTAATTAGGTCGATTAAAATTGTGGTCACGTTCAAGCCGATGCTCATGCTAAAACGGCAATGCTTTGTTTACACGGGTTAATGCACGGGTTAGTAGCTGGCTACTGATCTCACCTGATGGTAGGACTTCTTCCGTCTTGGTGATCACCGCAATACATTTTGTTAGTAGAAAAAATGGATTTAAGAAACTAAGTAATTCCAAAAATACCTCTTACTTACGAGTACCTATCTAATACGTTTTCCAGCTTTCATTCTTAAGTTTAGTTTTAATAATGTATATTTTAATCGATTTGGTACTTCCTAATATTTTCTTACAGTCGAAACAATGTTTAATGGTCCAATGATGCCCGAAAATAAAAATTTCGTTCGTGCCTGTTCAGGTCAGTCGTTGTCTGCAGACATAACAGCCAGCTAGTACCAGTACTGGTCGTTTCAAACACAGCACAATACACATCTGCCTGAAATTAAACTTCGCAAACCGTTTATAAAATCTTTAAATACTTGCGCGGGTTAATTACATTTGATAAACGGTGGGTAGTGAGTACCTGTTTGTATAATACAATGTGTATCGTAGTGCTTAAAACAGTGAAGGAAAACATCATAATGAAACCCGCGGCTTAGCTATCTCCGCACGTATTGACTATGTCTTTCCTGTGGATTAAGCTGGCTAAGCTGAGAGGATGGTGTGGCAGGGCAAGCCTATATCATTTTAAATTTGTAACAGGTACTGCAGCATTTGCACTTGTCAATCATAATTACCTGGTGGTAGGACTCTTCAGCAAGAGTCCGTCTTGGTGGGTACCACCGCAGTGTCAGATATTCTTCGTCCAAGCAGTAGTGTTCAAGCTGCACTGTGTTTAGGTTTGAAGGGCACTGTAGCAAGTGAAATTACTAGCAAATTAGGCACTGCATCTGTAATAGTCAAGCGTGGTGCTTAACATCAGGTGGGCGCCTCGATTGTCTTGTCACTTGCTGACATAAAAAAAAAAGTACTAGCACAGAACAGATATTTAGTAAGTACTACGTACAAAATGGCCACTTCCTACCTTCCACCGGCTATAGTACCTCACCCCGGGTGCGAGTTTGCCGGCACCTTTCGCGGCACTGAAGTTAAGGGCTAAGGCACGCGTTTATTTAGTGTAGGTCCAAGATCCAAGAGCGCGCAAGCCAACGCGAGCGAAAGTGCTATCTCGCTCATGCTATAATTGGGTTGGGCCAACCTAGACAATCACACATAACAACGGTACCGTTTACATACACGAACCATGCATTTGGTGATTGCGACGCGTTTGTTTCATACATTTTATTGAGAGTGTCCGGGGTGTGTTACTAGAATAGAATATAATAGAAAAATATTTATTTAACGCCACACAATTAACATAAAAATAAAAATAACAATACTAATTAAAACTTAACTATTGTGACGAAAAAAAGGCAGCCACTCAGCATGTGCTGCAGACATAATGTGTCTGTAGCGCTGGTACTAGCTAATGAATCCACACATTTTCCCCACAATCATGAGGTTGTAAGTCAAGTTCTAGTACGGAGCTTCTCGAATAGTTTTTGCAGCTTTTAAGTTAAAATTACAGGGAAATAAGTTTTATATGCAAATAATCTGATGTTTATGTAAAACTATAAAAAAAATGTAAAACCATACTATGCATACAAATGCTCATTACTAGAACTTCCTCATAAGGTGTCAATACTGACATGATATGAATTTAAACAGGGGAGCAATGCTGCTAATACAATAACAGCTTTATTTATAATAATAATAAATATTGACGGTTTTTTTTACACAGTGCCACCGCCGCCTAGCTACAATCTAAGCAAAGAACCAGATATTAAAAATCTTTTTACATACATTTACCTATAATACTTACACAGAAACAGCCAGGAGGGCAATTCTCGTGCATAGAACCACACCTATTTCTGCCGCAAAGTAGTAATGCTCGCATTGCTGTGTTCCGGTGTGAAGAGTATGGTTTCCAGTGGCACATGAGGCATTCGATCTTAGCCTCAAGGTGGCAACCCGCAAGTGATACCTGTGGTATTGCAAGCGTCCATAGGCTGCGGTAACCGCTTACCATCTTGTGGGCCGTACGCTAGGTTGCCACTTCAGTTGTATAAAAAAAAAAAAGATAAATATTAACATATGATAAGTATCGTCAAAACTGTCAAAATTTCTGTATATTTTGACAGTTTTGACGATTTAAATCACATGTGACCATTTATCTAGGGCACGAGAATCCAGAACATTTGTAAATATTTGAAACTTTCTCCATACGTACTATAAAAGTGTCAAAATTCAATGTGTATTTTTCTGTCAATGTTATATTAGAAGCATTGCCGGATCGATTAATTAAATAAATAATAACACACTATTAAGAACACCCGAAAGGTACAAGACAATCACTTAAATTGTATAATTTAATTTATACTAGGCTTACTTGCGACTTTACTTGCGCGGATGCCCACTCACAAAATATAAACTTACACAGACACAACACCAAGCTTACTACATGTCTATAAAAAATATAATTAGTTACCCAAGGACATCCAAAACTTGAATGGCAATTTATTTTCTATTAATACAAAAAAATGGCTTATTGATAAATGTTTCTACTCGATCTGTGAATATTAAAATTATAAAGACATCTAAGAATTTTTTATATCATATAATTATATTGACATTTAATTTATGACATAATCTATGTAGGTAACCATCATTATATAACGTTTTAATAGTTTAAGAATAAAAATTTGCGTACCAAAAACTGTGGTAGGACTTATGTCCATTTATATGGACTATAAAGTATTTTAAGACCTCATTGTTTCACATTATGTTCTAGCAAATAAATAATATATCATTTAATTTCACAAACACACACCCGACATAGACTTTATTCATAATCTTTAACCTTTGTTGTATGTAATAATGTATCTTTAACCTTTGTTGTATGTAATAATGTATCTTTGTTCATTGACCTAAGAATGACAAGGAAAGAAAAATAAGATAAAATTATTGTTTCTCTCTTTTTAATGAAGGGGTTAGATACCAATTTAATTGGGAAATTGTTTTGGTAAATAAGTATAGGTAATTACTTCGTACTTATAAAAGTTTTTCTATTTTTATGCTAGGTTAAATATTTACAGACCTTAAAAATATTTATCTAACAGCGGGAATAGGACCCGCAACTTCCCGCTTCACAACCGGACTCTTAACCGAGAAAAAAATAACAGACAAACATACAAACATTGGTTTTCAATATAGATAATCGAGCACACGAGTCGATTTTGCGATATTGATACGATTATAGGGGTCAAATTGCTTGAGGCTTCTGATCGGTCACGAGTCGATACTTTTATCGATAACCGATGTTGTGAACACATTTAAAATCGATACATCATACTTTACTGAAGTGAATTTTTGAGATCACAGTTTTGATGACCTCGTTGGCGCGGTGGGAGAATGCGCGGTTGTTGCGGGTTCGATCCCCGCTTCGGGACAAATGTTTGTGTGATCTGCAAATTTAAGCAGAAAAACATCTCCTTTGCAGTTTTTTCATAGCAATAAAAACTTAACTGCCATGCATGGCGTCGTATACCTAATAATACGGGAAAATGTAGTTCACGCATGATGTCGTATATTTAGGTACGTCAAATTTAGTTCACTTGTTTCATCTATCTTCACGAAGTTTCATCAAAATCGATCAAACTGCTTTTATGATTAGTGTCGGCGGTGCAGCACGCCGAGTCGCCCCGCAGCGTTTTCCAATACAGACAGAAAACACAGTTGTAAACACAAAAAGCAATATATTTCCAAAAAAACTTGTGGCTGAAGGGCTCTCTTGTTCGGATTGACAACTTTCAGATATTTTATAAAAGTTACAAAAAGTTAGCACGCATAAAATAACTAAGAAGTAGTTTTCGCGTCGCTTACAATTAGTATAGATGTGTTCACGACTCTGCTGAATATTTCCTTAAAGGTCAAGAGTTACTCAGTGCGTTTTGACAATTGTTTAAATCCACAAACTTAACTACCTTCTTGTAAACCTAAAGTTCATCCACGGAGGTCTAAAAATTAGCCACATAAATAACACCAACTGTAAAAACTAAAAAACGCTGCCACAGAAAACATAACAGTTTTAACTTATGTACTTAGTTTCAACCTATGGCAACAAGCAATATTGGAACTTAAAACAAACACAATACTGCTCAATTTCATATTTATGATTGAACTTTTAACGCTTTTTACGATTTAGAACACATTACAGTGTTTTAAAATCCTACATTTTCAGGAATAGTTTTTCCATATTTTTTTTTGTTTAACCAATTTTGAGTCAAATGTCTACAGATACAGAGCTCACTACACTTATTGCTGGTTGAAAGTGACGCAGGGTTGACTGCGCAAGCGCATGGTATTGCCACCTGCCCACGCAGATGGTAGAACGTTAAATATTATGTTTGCCATTTGAACTTCCAGCAATGCGAAATTTGTAAACGCGATTTTAAAGAAACTTATAATTATTAATTGTGGGGTAATGTTGATAAATCGTAGTTCGTTCACCTGCTGCTAATTGTGCGTAATGAGCTTAGTACACGGTTTTTAGGTTAAAGTTTACGGAAAAAACTGTTTCGACAAAAAAGAAATCTAATTAAAAAAATTAATAAATAAATAAATAAATAATAAATAATGCTGGACAATCCACACAGCATCATCTAGCCCCAAGGTAAGCTGCTGTTAAACAGAGCTGTATTATGGGTACTAGATGACTGATATATATTTAATACAATACAATACATAGATAGATATTTTTTATTATACATAGAAAACACCCAGAACACCCGGAACAAATATTTGCAGATCCTACAAACATTTGTCCCAAGGCGGGAATCGAACCCGCAACCTCTGCGTCGCAGGCGGATAATAATATACAATCCAAAATATAAGCCTATAGTATGAGTAAAAGCTAGGATTTGGTTAAGCTGCAAGCTTTAATTGCAGCGCTGAGTTGACCACCGACAAAACCAGCGTTGCAAGAAGAGCTTATACCCTGTTTGTGTGTGCCTGTTTTGTGTTTAAAAGAACATCATCATCATCATCATATCAGCCGATAGACGTCCACTGCTGGACATAGGCCTCCCCCAAAGAGCGCCATGACGACCGATTTTGGGCCTTCACCATCCACCGACTTCCTGCGACCGCTTTAATGTCATCGGTCCATCGAGTGGGGGGCCGTCCTACACTTCGTTTTCCAGTTAAAAGTAAAGTTAAAAGAACATATTATAGGTAAATACAAAAAAAATGACTGTTATGTATATGCTATCAGTTATAAGGAGTAACTTTATCGCAAGCTCTGTTTCGTTTGAAATTAGAATAGAATAGAAAAATATTTATTACACACAAATAACATAAAAATAAAAATAACAATACAAATTAAAACTTAACTATTGTGACGAAAAAAAGGCAGCCACTCAGCATGTGCTGCAGACATAATGGGTCTGTAGCGCTGGTTTTCAGTGTAGCCTACGAGTAGTAGCAGCAATTAGCTGCGACACGAGTCTCTCACTATCTAACAATTTACTTAGGTACATTTAATTATGACGATATCCTTCAATATTCATTTATTCATTTTATTATATTTCTTCCTCTTCTTTGTTTATGGACTCTGTGGCATTTGCCACAATTTCGCTAGTGTCAAATAGGTTAGTTAATAATAAACTTTCAAAATATTGAAAGAAACGGCGGCGTTTCTTTCAAAATTCCCTAGGAAAGCCTTTGACTAAATTACAAACCGAGCGCTCGTGACGTAGCTGTCTAAGTTGTTCTTAACTGAGCGCTCCCGTGCTTCGGAAGGCACGTTAAGCAGCCGGTCCCGGCTTTTTCAAAGTTGTTAGGCCATAACAGAGGCCTTCGGGCGGCTTAAAAGCTCTGTCACCAGAGTTGGCTACTGACTCATACGAACGAACGAACAAACCAACATCTTCCATTTATAACAAATAACTATTTACACTTGTGCTAAACAAACTAGTAATATTGAATATGACACCAAATTTACGCAATAAAACAGAAAATAACAAGAGAAAAATAATTAAATTGGGTGGGCCCATGTTGTTCTGACAATATATGAGGCTTCCGTCGATTGGGACCGGTAGGTATAGGGACCGCGGTCCCTTTCGCCGGAAGAAAAATAATAAAATTAAAGCAATCCGGCGAAAGGGACCGCGGTCCCTATACCTACCGGTCCCAATCGACGGAAGCCTCAATATATAAGACAATCCTTTTATTAGCCTAACAGCCTTAGCCAAGTGTTAAGTGATAAGCTCCTAATGAAACTCCAACTGATCAAAATGCAATAATTTTGATCAGCCGAATCAGCAAACAAAAATACTCCAAAGTTTTTTGACAATTTAGGAACAAAACGACAGCTGCATGTTTTCGAAAATTGCGCAAAACATAAAGATATTGTGACAGGTGAATTGCAAACGTATTATAATAATTAGAGGTATGTAATTTTGCATTAAGCATGTTGACAGTGCGAATTCATGGTACTTTTGATCCTTTGTAGGTAATATTATAATTTGTTGTTTCGATAACATAAATTATTTTATACTCATTAGCCATTTTGGCAATACCTAATAATGTTTTTTATTTAAAGTATTTAAAGTTTTAACTATAGGTATCACAACTGGCAACCAAGCGTACGGCCCTCAAGATAGTAAGCGGTTACTGCAGCCTATAGACGCTTGCAATACCAGAGGTATCACTCACGGGTTGCCCTGAGACGTAGTTAGAAAGTCTCATGTGCCTGTAATTTCACCGGAAACCATACCCTTCGAACCGGAACACAGCAATGCAAGCATTACTGCTTGGCGGCAGAAATAGGTATGGTATGTAATGCTATGATTCTTAATTAATTTACAATCTACGCCTAGAAAACGTCTCTATCAAACTCAATTTCACCTTTTATGAAATAAACGCACAAATTAACTATCTTATGGTTAGTGAGCGTAAATTGCCCATATTTTCAAGGTGTTTACGAATTCAACTATCCAGTAGGTAAATTGTGCGCTGGTAAATAGCTTACCATAAAATTGTTAAATGGTATTGTTATGGGACATCGTGTACTTTGTAACCTGTCGTAGGTTGACAGGTTTCATACCCCTATTTGGGTATTTATTTCCCCCTATTTGGGTATGCAAAAACTTGAAGTAGGAACCTTCGCATCTGGTGTGCCCTTGGTCATCGTCACCAGCTTTCTTATGTTTCCACTGGCACTAGTCTATTCTCGAGGGAGAATGATCGGATCGCACCCAATGCATATCAGTTATTTTTGTTTATAGCGTGTTAATCATCACACTAGGTGAATACTGAAGTTTGAAAGAAAGAAGAAAAAAAAATATTTTATTTATTTATTTATTTAATTCTTTGTTGCACAGAATATACAGTACAAAAGGTGGGCTTAATGCTAACAGCATTTTCTGCCTGCCAACCTCAAAGGTAGGTAGAGAAAAAAAAAAAACAATACATATATTCTGGACACAAAGCACACTGTTTTTGCATTTCTTAAAAAGATAGGCATTATTTTAGATAGATTAGTTCACCCGTCAATCATTTACCATCCATCACAGACTCAAGCGGGACTTGAACCCACAACCTTCCCATGTTAAGCGGGTGCTACCAATTGAGCCACTGTGACATTTCACGTTCATTGGTAGAGCACCCATGTATGCATATTGTTATGGCACAATTTTTTGTAATGTTTTCTTTTAACGTTAAAATTAAAATAGTTTTATCCAATAAAAAAACAGTGTCACTTTGAAATTGTGATAGCTTGATTAATTTATGCCAGTTCCGACGCGCCAGTTCCAGTATGCCAGTTGAAATCACTGGCATTGCGCACATTTTTCGAATAAAAGATGCAGTGTTACATGACTGGTTTTAAGCCCACGACCTTAGGATCGGTAAAAATACCACTAAACCACCAGAGCTCTTCCAAACATCAATACAAAATTAATCTGAAAATACCTCGCTAAATCTCGATTTTCAAATTCGCTATAATATCCGCTATTCGAAAAGATCACGCTCAACAATCGATTAAATCGATACAGCGACCATTTAAATGGTCGATAAATTAATCGAATCAGCATAATAGGCCGTTACTAATTTTTGAACGCACTATTAGGGACGGCTATGGTTCAGTGGGTGTAAATAGGTGTTAGTTAAATCACAGTTTTATTGTTTCCCTGTAACTATTAAATCAGGCGTCAGTCTGTCTCGTCTCTAAGTTTATTTAATTTTCTATTAGAACTCAATGATAGTTTTAGTATTAAATATATTATATTATATATTAAATATTATAATGTATTATCAGTTTTACATTTTACCTCCAAGCAATAGTGTGCAAGCATTGGTTTTAAGGGTACTGTATCAAGTGAAATTACTGGGCGAAATGTCTCGGGGTGATGAGCGCAGTGCAGTGCCGCGCAAACACTTAAAAACTTTAAGCTTTGGGCACTGCTTCTGTAATAGTCAGGCGTGGTGCTTAACATCAGAGCGCCTTGATTGTTTTGTCACTTGCTGACATAAAAAAAAAACTGTGGTCTAAAATTTTCGAGTTGTCGTTGTTTTAGTTAAATAATACTTTATTAAATTATAACTATCTAAATCATAGCTAAGTCGTAAACGGCTGCATGGATCTATTTCCATGATTTTAGATATATTGTTTTTTTTTTTAAATTTATACAACTGAAGTGGCAACCAAGCGTACGGCCCACAAGATGGTAAGCGGTTACCGCAGCCTATGGACGCTTGCAATACCACAGGTATTACTCGCGGGTTGCCACCTTGAGGCTAAGATCGAAAGCCTTATGTCCCAGCAATTTCACCGGAAACCATACCCTTCACACCCTGGTTACTCTTCCACCCCGAATAGCAAAATAACTGTTATTTGTTTGGTCTACACCTGTTCTATTAATTGCCTTCAAATGAAATAAAATATATTATTGTAGTTGAGTTATATATATTATCGTTTTATGAATATAATATTCAAACTCTTTTCAATTATAATTTTTATATTAATCTATCTATTTTATTAAGTACATAAATTTAAATTTTATTAAAGAGCCCTTATAAATGTTTTTACTCATTATTTTTGTTTTTTTTTTATACTTCTGTTTGTAAACAAAATAAAAAAATATTTTGTTCATTTCCTGTGAAAACAAGTTGTAAGCAAAATAATAAAATGTAACCGTAAAATAAATCCAACTGTAAATTGACAGGCAAAAGGTAAAGATTTCAATAACAGAATAACGGGCGTGATAAAACTAGTGAGGTATTTAAAATTATTAATTGTTAGAAATTGATTTGATACGATTCGTCTTTGATTTTTTTTTAACACTTCGTATTTCCGGTTGTAAGTATTAAATAGTTTTCTTTGTGTTCATGTAATCTTAGGGCGTGTCCAAACATTGCTCGGCAAGCATGCGGTTGCTACACGTAGCATTTGCAGGACAAAATTTCTCCTGTCGTTAGTAATAAGTTTTTTAATTTCTTTTTTTTTATATCATTAAAGTGGCAAGCAAGCGTACGGCCTACTTGATGATAAGCGGTTACCAAAGCCTATGTACGCTTGCAACACCAGAGATACCACTTGCGCGTTGCCACCTCGAGACGTAAATATAAAGTCTCATGTGCCTGTAACTTCACCGGAAACCATACCCTTTCAACCGGAACACAGTAATTACTGCTTGGCGGCAAAATTGGCTTTAGGTAATGTTCAAACGGACTATTCTCAGTACCTACCTAGTCTTACTGAGTAGTCTTACCAGTTGAACTACTGGGAATTTCCATACCAGCAATGCCTGTAGGGTGATTGCGCAACTCGGTTTCAATACGATTTCAATCAGTGAACTGTCAATAAGCTGTCATATTCATACAAAATACGTTTGCTTGATTGAAATCAAGTGAAATCGATTGCAACCGAATTGTTATATTCTAAGGGCTGGTCATAACGGTTCCAAAACTGTTAATATTGTGATGTAAACACATTAGAAATGAATGTCATGTCTGACTGACAGTTTGTCACGTGAAATGTTTGTAAAATAATTCTTTCCTTTTTCTGCTTGCTGAAGCAAGCGTTGAAACGCTTTTGCCACGCTCACTTTTACTGTGCCATTTAATAATTTAAAACTGAAATTCTACGTTTTACTCAATATTCTTCAGTAAAAAACTGTAGCAAGCCATCAGTTGCAACTAAGATACTGAGTGTGGAACTGCCATAAATTCACCATCACGCTTTCACGTATCGAAATGATATTAATTGAATAAAAAGATTTTGACTTTGACTTTGTTTTTGAGGCCTGATTTCAAAAAATACAAAAAAAACCTTGCAATAATGAAATACTGACATAATAGAAGACCTATGACAATAATTGCTATTTTCCTTTACGCAGTTGTCATGGCTCGTTGGATCGCGATAGTGATGCGAGTGATGCGCTCACACAATGACAGCAATTCGCTTGTTATGATGTTTCAATGACAGTGGTTAATGATTCTCGCTTTAGAACGTCGATTGAACTAAACTCATTGATGTGTCGCGGTAGTGCTCGGTTGAAAAGCTAGCCCAAAGCAAAGTCTGTATACTAATTACTAATAGGAACCGATAACTGATAAACTATTAGATGTGTAAATTTGCCCTTAACCCTCTCTCTACACCGATTTTCTGCGATCGCCACAATATCACTGGTCTATCAAGTGAGGGGGCGTTCTATATTGTTTTCTAGCTCGACACTCAACACACGAAATGTTGAGATACTCATGAAGAAGAACTAGATAACGGTGCTTCCATAGAAGAGATATTTATTAACTTTCAAACGTTTTAAAAATGAAAAAAACAATTGTTAAATAACCGTTCCTACAATAAAATTTTGACATGAATTATAAACCATTTCTTCTTTTCTAAGGTACTTCATTATAATGATGAGGAATAATAAAAAAATTACGTTGAGAAGAATCATTAAGAAGAGTGAATCAGTTGAAAGGAGTCAAGAACGGTGCTTACGCATAAAAGTTCCTTATTCGTGGGTCGTGAATATTCGTTTCAATAATCATTAATTTTATAAACTAAAACCGACTTTACGAGTATGTTGTAAAAATGTTTTGGCAGATTGTGGTAATAAGCGACGATGTAGTATTGACATGTTTTTAAGATTTTTTCATAAAGCACTGAATCGATTTCGATAAAATTTATAAGGGATCCTTTCTAAAATATTACCAATCAAATAAAAAAAAAGTCATGAAAATAAATTCATAATTGGCGGAGATATTGCGTAACAAACATACCAAAAAAAATCCCTTTTTTGAAGTCGTTTAATAAAACATAACATACCTTTTGCCATTCCTCCTTCTTCTCTTGGTAGCGTAGACAGTACCGAGTTGGTTTGAGTGCTGCGGCGGCGGCCGGAGCAGGCCATTTTCCACGCATCCCTCGAGTGCGTAGCCCTGGCCGCCCCAGCCCCCGCACAGCTGCAGCTTCGACTCTGTGGCTATCTTGACGGCTTCGGGCACTGTGGGGCGAAACCCGACGGCACCTACCTCAGCAGGCAGCCATTAAACAACCATTTTTCTAGGCACTAGCACTGGCGTGTACGCTTTTCTAGGCACTGGCACTACGCGCGCATCAAATTGTCATCGTTTTTGCACGCAATAAATTGTCATTGGTTATTTTGAGGACTTTGGGCACTGTGTGGCGATAAACGATAGTACCAACCTTAGTATTAGGTTGGGATTAAACTGCCGTTTTCTAAGCACTCGCGTGTACGTCATCAAATTGTCATCGCTTTTCTAGACACTACTTTGTAATACTGACGTTATTTAGGTCGCTTTTCTAGACACTTGCACTGACGTTACGTGTACGCATGCATGAAATTGTCATTGTTTTGAACTATGGTATAACTGGGCGTTAAAATATGATTGTCTTTGGTGCTTTTGATGTCATATTATTATGTGTCATAAGTAGGGTCGGCATCTGCGCGTTTTTCGAGTTGGTTTTTACACTAAATGTTTGTGGGCCATAGTTTTTAAACTTGCTCTCGACTCTGCTAACACTCTTTAATTATACACAAAGCTTGTTTAAAATACAGCTGTAGTATCTTAACCGTTTGTTAAGTATCTATGTGATATCTACTCTACCCAAAATGTAGGATAAGAGCCACAAGGTTATTCAGTGTTCACACTTGACAAACCATTCATTTTTAGCCGATGCTAAACGATTTGTTGCATAAAACTCTAACACTGTCTTAGGACACACAGGACTGTTAGCAGAAAAGCAAAATGGATTTCAGTTATATTTACGTGTAAGAAAAAAGTATTGGTTTCTATTTCAAAAATTATTATTAGTAACTTTTCAGCTACGATATCTAAGTATCAAGTATTTCTCAAGTCTTTTAGAGATCTTCCTTGCAAACATTATTAACTTGTTCCATTATAATTCATCTTGTCCGCCGGAAAAAGCAAAAAGCCAAACTATTTTTTTCCTCTGTTAAAATTGCTAGTTTGTTTATTTAAAACTTTAAATCTGTTTGTTTTTTAATTTAATGTCGAACACTGTCACTTACTTTATCCAAAAACATTTTGATAAACAAATTCATATTTTGGAAGAAACACTTGAGCCTGCTCTAAAACTACGGGAAATCCTAATTGGAAGATGTTGTTATCAAAACAAAAAGTTCATTGTTATTGTTGTAACACTAGCTGTCAGAATCCACCACCAGAGGTCACTGCTAAAATTCACTCCACTTTTCAGAATCCAACGCGCACTTTTTTGTATGAAACTTTGAATAAAAAACTTCACTCATCATCACCCGATCGTTAAAACACGTGTGTTTGAGGTTATTTGTTTGAAGTGTTCCGTCGCGTGGCGCAATCGGCAAGCGCCGGTTGACGTGTGGGCTCTCTATCTCCAAGACCCCTAACCGGGGTGGGAGGGGCTTTTTTCCACCACGCCCCTAAATTTCAGCCCGCCAATAGCAGCCCGTCGTCGTCATCAAAGGCCGTACGGGGCCGGACTAAGTTGATTTTTACTATTTTCTATTTTTTTATTTTTAAATTACGTTTGCAATGTCAGTTGTAATGTTGACGTTTCGGAGGATAGCTAGTATTTCAAAGTGCAATGCTGAGGAATAGTTTTGTGTCTATTTTTATTTAATTTAGTTGGAGGTATGAGTCAGCTACTGGTATTCTTTGCAGGAAGGGTTCTACAAAGTTCACATTTTAATATATCAAGAATAATTTAAATATGTTTTTAATTTAACGAAAAATCAAAGATATCTGCAACAGCTGATATATTTTTAATAAAAATTAGTAAAAAACCTACATTCAATTTAGTAATATTTTGAGCAATTTTTTTTGCAACTAGCTTTTTTATACAATTAGAATAGAACTGTTAAATAAAGCCAGAGTTTGTTCTTAAACATGAGCTTTACTTACTCATGCTAACTTCTGGCAGATTTGTGGTGATTAATTCTTGAACATGCCGGTTTTATCACAAAGTCTATTAATGCATGGTTTTGAACCCACGACCTAAATCGAAGGTGAAGTAAAATCAACATAAATAGAGATCACCAGTGCTCTCACACGACTTATATTAATCATTATCATCATCATAACAGCCAATAGACGTCCACTGCTGGACATAGGCCTCCCCCAAAGAGCGCCATGACGACCGATTTTGAGCCTTCACCTTCCTGCGACCGCTTTAATGATCCATCGAGTGGGGGTAATGATAACAGTAGCCTAAGAAGTAAGAACTTTAAGTGGTTATTTATCTATCCCTGTCTTTATTAGTCTACCACTGCAAAAACAAAAACAAAGAAAAACCAACAAAACAATAGAACAATGTGCCTGAGTCCGTCCCTCGTTATCGGTGTATCCACAACATGGCCGCCGTAAGGGCGAGTGCCGACTTTTCGCATTTTCCCCTCGACCGCCGACGTGAACAGACATACCCTTTGTTTGTTTGTTTATTTTTAAAGTTAAGTCGCTTTCAGACGGTTAGATTTTTTAATGCTGAACCGGTAAACTGCTCAGAAAAATTTGTAGGGTGTGTAATTTTTTTTATGATATTATTTTTATCAGAAAGTTTGATATCACGACGATTTTTTTAGAAAAATCTCAGTGCTTAGGTAATACTTAATTTTCATACAAATCTCAAAAATATATTTAAAAGTAACTGAAATATTTTCAAATAACCAAAATCATGCTTTTTTTAGATTTTATAGATTTCACAAAATCAGTTTTATTAATATTGTGGATAATGTTGAAAATTTAGTCTAAAAGAAACTTGAAATGTTAGTTACCTACTTTTATGTGCTATGTAGGTCTTTAAGCCTTAGGGACACAGCCTATATTATATGCACCTTGAACGACTTAGCTGTACTTAATACTTTTACTACGAATATTATACTTACAATATATTTACATATTATTATAATTATATTGTAGGTACTTGCATTACATTGAAGCTAAAGTGATTTTAGGCACTAGTTTTAAAACACCTATTTTGTATAGATAACTTAATTATAGTAAATTTATTTAATAAAAAACTTGGCCAGCTCATTTTTCTTCAATTATTTTTAAAAGATAATGATATTTCAAAGCTAACTAAGTAACTTTAAATTAATAGTGTTATCATTTAGATTATAGTATAATTAAATAAGTAATTCTATCTAAACAATAATTTATCTTGAATTTTATTAAATCCATTTAGGATATAGTACCTACAAGATATTTACGTTTTCTTGTAAATACATAGATAACTTGTAAGAGAAATATTTTTATGTGTTAATAGAGTAGGTACTTCGGTAGGTAGAGAAAGTTTAAGTGTAGTAGAGTTCTTTGTGATAGAACACGTCCGGGGAAGTACTAATACCTATACCTATTACTGCCGTAAAGCAGTAATGCTCGCACTGCTGTGTTCCGGTGTGAAGGGTCTGGTTTCCGGTGAAATTACTAGCACATGAGGCTTTCGATCTATGCCTCAAGGTGGCAACCCGTGAGTGATACTTTGGGATTGCAAGCGTCCATAGGCTGCGGTAACAGCTTACCATCTTTTGGGCCGCACGCTTGGTTGCCACTTCAGTTGTATAAAAAAAACTTACATTACTGAAAGCTAAATACAGTAGGTTCCTAATACAAAAACGTTTAATAAAGATTTACATGTTATTCACATACATTACATGTCATTGTATTTCTATTAAACATCTAAAAAAACCAATGTTGTTACGACTTCTCCTTATTTGAAATCGTAAACGGATAAAATAATAATTAAAATGGCAACAATGAAATGCGATTGTTTCTAATAGTAATTGCCGAATAAATCTCGAGTAAATTAAACCACAGCGTAGAATAAACAGCTAGTTCTGTTTTTAAAATTACAGAACACCAACATTCATTGTGCTTTTACTAATATTTTTCACTTAAGTAAGTTTGTTTGAATCAGTAACTAACTCTGTTGGTAGAGTTTTTAAACCACCCAAAAGCCTATAATTAAGACCTATTTTCACTAATATACTAATACTATATTTTTTTATGACAACAATGACTTTTTAACGATGACGATTCTGCTGCCTCCCTGTTTTACAGGAGTCATCATCATCATGATGTTCCAACTGCTAGGACACTGGCCTACTCTCAAGCGATGGTAATCAGGTCATACTCTATCCACCGCGGATTGGTGAACGACACAATGTATTTCAAATTTTTTATTCATGTATAGTTCTCTCGGCGGATCTAGGCTTCCGTAAAGTTAACCGTTTGTGCTGCGCAAAGACAATTTAGTTCGAATAAGCTCCATTGCGCATCAAAACGGCTAACTTCACTACGGCTGAGATCCGCCGTGCGAACTATACATGCCACTTTGCTTCAACTAATAATATAAAACTGGCATCGCGCACGTTTTTTAATAGTTAAATCCATTGATGATCGATTTCAAACCCATGACCTTAGGATTAAAAGGAAGAACCAAGAATAATGAAATAATGACAATAAAAATAATAAAAATAGAATTAAAAAAAAAAATGTTACAGAAAATACCTACTTACCTTACCTATCTCTCAGACCTACTCGTACCTACTCCTTGCCCTATGTACCTACCTAATAACAAACCTCGGTCTGCCTTCACCTATTGTTATGCCATAGTGGGTGCACATAATCCACGATTTGTATTTTCACCCCATGTACCTGTAATGTAATGTAATAATAACAATAATAATAATAATAATGTAATAACCAATGTGATGCCAATAAAATATTGAGTATTGAGTATTGAACCCAGCCAAGTTTTCAGCCAGATTCTTCTATGAACGGGCACGTGGAACTGAAATAAATTTACCTAGTTTTGCGACGTTTCAAAGTAAACCTTGTGATTTCATTGGTAACTAGCTGTCGCTCGCGACTTCATTCGCGTGGAACTCGGGAACCGTATTTTTTTCCGGGATAAAATGTATCAGACGACCGATGTGGCGCAGCGGATACAGGTCTGCCTGCGACGCGGAGGTTGCGGGTTCGATTCCCGCCTCGGGACAAATGTTTGTACGATCTACAAATATTTGTTATGGGTGTTCTGGGTATTTTCTATATATAATGAAAAATATCTATCTATGTATTGTATTGTATATATCAGTAAATATCAGTCGTCTAGTACCCATATTATTTTATTTATTTTATATTCCCGGCTATAACTCGGTTCAGTGGTTGTCGAGTTATAAAGGAACAAACATACATCAAAACATTCCTACTTATAATATTTATAGTATGACATTAAATAAAAATATTTTTAGTTTGAATTTGTATAAAGTTTTCACTCTACACGCTCGCAAAATGTCTGTGAAGCTACATTTAAAAGAACACCAGCTATTCAAACTTTCCTGTGTACCGAAATAAAACGCATCACAAACGATTTTACTACAAGCGTTACGACAAAGTTATAGCACCACTAAAGATTATGGTTTATAAAACTACAACTTTGTTTTTATGGGGTGACCTGGAACTGGGGGTTATATTGAGAAATCTGATAAAAAAAATATTTTATAAACTAATTAAAAGTTTCTTTTTTTATGTTTGCGAATGATGAGACGGTTAAGTCTTTTTTTTTATACAACTGATGTGGCGAAGTGGAAGCAGGCGTACGGCCCACAAGATGGTAAGCGGTTACCGCAGCCTATGGACGCTTGCAATACCAGAGGTAACACTCGCGTGTTGCCACCTCAACGCATAGATCGAAAGCCTCATGTGCCAGTAATTTCACCGGAAACCATACCCTACACCGGAAAATAGCAATGCGAGCATTACTGCTTGGCGGCAGAAATAGGTATGGTGGTAGTCCTTCCCCGGACGAGCTCTATCACAAAGAACTCTACTACTCTTAAAAGGTACCGACCGAGACTGACTCTTATTACATCATTTTCTATTACCAGGTCACCATCATCAGATCAGCCGATAGACTTCCACTATCAGTTATCTGGTACCCATAATCATCATTAGGATGGGTGACCGCCAGTGGCAATTTCAACTGAGCGCACGCGCGGAGGGCACGTTAAGCAGTCGGCGGCTTTCTCAAAGTTGTTAGGCCATGACAGAGGCCATCGGGCGGCCTAGGAACTCTGTTACCAGAGTTGGCCACTGACTCACACGAACTTACTTACTTAGCAAGATTTGCTTAGTTTTGGACTGGATGTCAGTAAGTTCGTATGAGTAAGTGGCCAACTCTGGTGACAGAGACTTTAGGCCGCCCGAAGGCCTCTATCACGTTCTAACAACTTTGATGTGACTGAGTAAAAATACTATTGATTTATTATTTAGAAAAGACAGTGGTAATTAGTTATACTAAAAGACTTGGCGTAAGTTTAACCTTTTAGAAAATTATTGCTATTGTCGTTGACTAGGAAATATTCATGAATTGTAAAATATTATTTAGAATAAGTAAGTCCAGAGTCCAGTAGTAGAGTTCTCTGTGATAGAGCTCGTCCGGGGAAGGACTACCACCATACTTATTTCTGCCGCAAAGCAGTAATGCTCGCATTGCTGTGTTCCGGTGTGAAGGGTATGGTTTCCGGTGAAATTACTGGCACATGAAGCTTTCGATCTATGTCTCAGGGTGGCAACCCCCGAGTGATACCTCTGGTATTGCAAGCGTCCATAGGCTGCGGTAACCGCTTACCACCTTGTGGGCCGTACGCTTGGTTGCCACTTCAGTTGTATAAAAAAAAAAAAAAAAGGTTAGCGGAAAGGTATCTACTAAAGTGTTCTGTGTTTCACCTACTACATGTATAGGAAAACGTTATTTATATTACGTCCATGAGTAAAACCAAACATTAACGTCTGTCTGCAAATTTTACAGGGTGGGGGACAGCGTCTCCTTAGCCCGTAAATTGAAATACTTAAATCCCATACCATACCATCCAGCTGTCAATTTTGACAGCTGGACGATACGTTTCTGATTGTCAAATACATTTTTCGCTAGTTCACTTCTGCTTTTCAATTTGGTTGAAGCAACAAAATTGATCCATGTAAACATATAAGTGAATCACTCAACGACAGTCCTACATTTCTGCTCCATTTAACCAAATTGATTCAATTTGATTAAACCGTGTATTATAACCATAAATGGATATGCAGTTTTGAGTTTACATGGATCAATTTGGTTCCTTCATCCAAATTAAAAGGCAGAAGTGAACCGTGTATTGTTACCATAACAAGCCCTCTGCCACCCGTTTCATCCAGTTTCATCACCATCATCAATCAGCTAATAAGACGACCACTGTTCTAAAATAATACGACTGTTTATCGTGAACTGATTGAAACGACTGATTTATTCAAACACAATACTACCAGTACAGATGGCGCTATTAGTCTCTAAAGTAGATCGTATGACGTATACTAGCAGTTCTCCGAACAGTAGACCTCACAAGCACAAACTTGTAAAGTGAGCTTTGAAAGTGAGCAACATATCTACTGCATTTTAAGGAACTATTTTGCTCATCATACTGAAGGTCCTCATCAGATCTTCACCAAATATCAGACAAACTCAAAGTTAATACTTACTTTCAAATAAAAGAAAAATCAAATAACATTACGCGGAGATATCCAGCAGCCCCCTTTTTGTCCCTTTTTGGAGAAAGTCAACCCCTATCAAAAATCCCCGACGACAATCAAATTCTATAAATTCATAGAACCTGTATACCAAGTTTCAACCAGATCGGTTGACAAAATGCGACCTGTAGGCAAGAACAGCCCCCCAGAAAATTTTTATACCATGACCATGATTGTCTAATTGATATCATGGTACAAAATACAATTTTTTTTGTCAATTTAGTTTGTCTTCATTTTAATCGCTCTTCTTCTTCTTTTGTTTTATGGCCTCTGTGGCTAGTTTGCCACAATTTTGCCAGCGTCAAGTGTATTAGTTTGATTGTCGCTTAGCAACGTAAACAAACGAAATTTGGAAAGAAACGATGACTTTTTTTTCAAAATTCTCCTGGAAAGTCTTTGACTAAATTACCAACCAATATTACCTCTCCATTTCAATTACTTACACTTGTGCTAAGTAAACAAGTTAAATTGGATAAACTGCCACCAAATTTACGCAATAAAACTTAAAATAACACGAGAAAAATAATTAAAATGGGAAGACCCATGTCGTTTTGACAAGATAGCCAAAGACAATCCTTTAATCGCTCTAAGAGTTCATGGCAGCCGGACATACTGACTGACAGTGACAGCCAAAAGCATTTTTGCCCAATCTCGAAACTGAGACGCTTCGCTCGCTTCGTTTGCTCGGTCAATTAGGTATTTTGTCTTTTTACAACATGGTCAACATAGGCCTTGAGCACCATGACGACCGATCATGAGCCTCCAACATCCACCATCTCCTGCGAGTGCTTAGCTTGAATCTAGCAGTAGTAGCCCGTCATAAACTTCTTTTTCCAACTGGCAGTCGCTATTATATTGCTATAGAACCTTTATAGCGATAATTAGATTTTTTATTTTTATGTCAGCAAGTGACAAGGCAATCAAGGCGCCTACCTGATGTTAAGCACCACGCCTGACTATTACAGATGCAGTGCCACCCAAAGCTTAAAGTTTTTAAGTGTTTGCGTAGCACTGCACTTCGCTTATCACCCCGAGACATTGTTGTTAAGTCTCTTTCGCCCAGTAATTTCGCTTGCTACAGTGCCCTTCAAACCTAAACACAGTGCAGCTTGCACACTACTGCTTGGAGGTAGAATATCTGACACTGCGGTGGTACCCACCAAGACGGACTCTTGCTGAAGAGTCCTACCACCAGGTAAACACCAGTTATGTTCTGCGAGCTGGCCTGCCTACTGCCAGTTCAACCAACTTATTCTAAGAGCTATGGAAAATAAATAAATAAATGCTGAAGGTTTATGATGAAGAGAGATCATCAAAAAAAGCTAGAAACCCAGCCGAGTTTGTCGTCAGATTCTTTTAGGCTGATGCGCGTGGAACTGGCGACGTTTCAAAATTATCCATATAATTGAATAAATGAAAAAGAAAAATAAGTCGGCGATACAACACGCTTACGATTGGCAATTTTTTTTTTTTGCTTTTTGGTTTATTTGATTACATACACCGTTTTTTTCAACCAACTTCAATGAAGGAGGTTATTAATTCGACTGTACCTATATTTTTTTGTAGGTTTATAACGCGATATCTCCGCTAATTGTAAATTGATTTAGTTTTATGGGTACCTAATACTTCAGAATAAGACCAATTTAAATTTTATCGAAATCAGTATAGAGAGTACTAAATCATAAAAAAACGTTAATCACTACATCGCGATGTAGTTACTGATGTTTTAATCACAATCATAAAAAAACGTCAATCACTACATCGCGATGTGATTGACGTTTTTTATAATCACAATCTGCCGAAATATTTTTTTAGATTGATGTAGTTTTTGTTTTTATCTAAAAATTAATTATTTACAAATAAATTCACGGGTAGACGTCTATGTTACGTTTTTTGCGTATAGACTACTTCTGTTAAAACAAATTAAACTAAAACAAAGGCCGCTCTCCCTAAAATATGAAACGTTTGATTTACGCTGCCACCCGCCCGCTCCCCGTGTTGTAAATCAACTTGGAATTGCCGAAAATCACGCGTACGACTGTTTCGAATCAAGGGCGGGGGTTAGAGTGTAGGATACTAGCGTTTAGATACTCTTAACCTTAGAATAACAACACGGAGAAATTAAGTACGCGCACGCAAGTTGTGATCACTATTAGTAAGAATAGTTAGTCTCACTTGGTCAAGCGGCTCGCCATTCATCAATGTGAAGTCATCGTGCGCACGTCTCTCACAATTATAATTAAAAAATGGTGTATTGTGTGGTGAAAGGCTGCTGTAACACCACGTATGTAATCACTAATCACGTATAATACATAAGCCGCTCACGCAAATATCAATTGTTTTGTGAACACACTAAACCTCTGAATATAATTTTGAATGAAACTATCATTCTACGTGTATTCTAAGCTCTTAACCATCAAGTATTTACCCAAATTAGAGTAATTTCTCGATGCTCTAACACGCCAGTCTGTTTCGAATCAAGAGAGGGGGTTAAAGTATAGGATAGGTACTAGAGTTTACTCTTAACCATCGAGTATTTACCCAAATTGCTGTAATTTCTCGATGCTCTTAACACACCATCTTCATCCACCCGATACGCATTGGGTCCACGTGGCGGAATATGACCTAATCACTCTCGCTCGTCGAGAATAGGCCAGTGTCTCAGCAGTCGGAACTTTGGAAGGCTGTCATGATGATGATGACTGTTTTCACAGCAGACACAACGCTGACTTGGGCCTCGTTTGCTGCTGTAGCAGAATAGAATAGTAAGATTTTTGAAATCGGACCATTAATTTGAAGAGTAGTAGAGTTCTCTGTGATAGAGCTCGTCCGGGGAAGGACTACCACCATACCTATTTCTGCCGCCAAGTAGTAATGTTCGCATTGCTGTGTTCCGGTGTGAAGGGTATGGTTTGAAATTACTGGCACATGAGGTTTTCGATCTTAGCCTCAAGGTGGCGACTCGCGAGTGATACCTCTGGTATTGCAAGCGTCCATAGGCTGCGGTAACCGCTTACCATCTTGTGGGCCGTACGCTTGGTTACCACTTTAGTAGTATAAAAAAAAAATATATATATCCGTAACAAACAAGAATACAAAAATACTATAGTAGAATCTAGCTGTTGCTTGCTAGTTTACTTGCTTAATAAACGTATACGTTTATTGAGCAATACGTAATTACGTGATCTATAGATCACTCTATATATTGATGAAAACCACATTAAAATCTGTGGCGCCGGTTAATAGATCAATTTATGCGTACATACATACGTAGGTACAGAGGGATAGACGGTGGAAAGCGACTTTGTTTTATTATAAGTAAAGATGGTGGTAGCAAGCTAGCAGCAAAGCTCTTCAGCAAGAGTCCGTCTTGGTGGGTACCACCGCAGTGTCAGATATTCTACCTCCAAGCAGTAGTGTGCAGGCATTACGATGTTTAGGTTAGAAGGCCACTGTAAAAGTGAAATTACTGGGCGAAAGGGACTTAACAACAATGTCTCGGGGTGGTAAGCGCAGTGCAGTGCCACGCAAACACTGAAAAACTTTAAGCTTTGAGTGGCACTGCATCTGTAATAGTCGGGCGTGGTGCTTAACATCAGATGGGCGCCTTAATTGTCCTGTCACTTGCTGACATAAAAAAAAAATAAAAAAAATATGGTAAGTCGGTAGTTCCTTACCGCTATAAGATTGTGACTCATACCATAATCTCTTATAAAATTTTAGGCACAAGTGAGGCAGTAAAAGCCGTATAATTTTTTTATTAATTCACCGTTGCTAAAGTATTAAATTCTGGTTACCATGATGTCATATTTAACTAGAAAAAGTACTAATTTGCTACTTTTTAAGGTTTTTAGTTATTATAAAAAAAAGTTAACATAATATAGGTAGTTATTATAAATTATAATAGTTTTCGTGTTCATTTAGTACAGATCTAGTTTTGTACATCGATTCTCCAGTCTTAATTTTAATCATAGAAAACGTTAATATTAAAATTGAATAAAGATGTACCTAAATCTTAAAAGCTCAAATATCCATATTTTATTTAGTAATGCGCTAATTTTGAATCTCTACTTCCCACAATATGAAATTTAACTTTTAATAAAGCTTTAGAAGCTCCATTATGCAATGTCGAAATAAGTTTATAGAACTTTGCTAGTACCTAGCTAGTGTCATCTAGTGCGTAAGCTCTGAACTAATCTTCATCCAAACTACGAGCTTACTAGAAATTCATATTCACTTGAAGAAATGTTAGTGTTCTAAAAATTAGTCCATTGTATGATTCTGGATGACCAAAGGAGCTATTAGTAATTTCAATCAAATCTTATGTATTATACTATGTTTTTATCAGCCTAATTGAATGATTGCTGACTAAAATAGGATTACAATTCAGTTATTTGATAAAACTACAGCTGAAGTTTTATTCGAAAAAGATCACTGAGAGGACGTTTTTTTTGATGTAAAACTAACCTGTTAATGGTTAATACTATAAAAAACTAAATAATCTATGATCTTTACTTGTTGGCTCAAGCAAAAAAATACTAAGCTGCTAGGAACTATAAATTTTCTAAAAAACTAAAACTAAGATTTGGTTCAAAATAATACGAACATTTTCAAATCCAAAATTTATACAAAATAATTCAACATTCCTCGAAGCTCCAATTTATTTGACCACAAAGTTAATTCGGAATTGTAACATATGCCTCGAAACATCGATAATCGCCGCTAATTTGAATCGAATCGATTTAAAATTCGAATTGTCCGAATTTTTTTTCGACCGCGCTCAACTTCTAAACTGTCAATCAAACTGGTGCATATTATTTTGGGTATTGTCTAAAAACATCGGCCATTATTTCATCGGTTAAAGGCTAGTGTTGTGTGTAATCCAACTTTTGCTCAAATTGTTTATTTGAAAATTGAGTTCTGCAATTATTGCAAAAAATATATATATTCGATTGTTAGATGTAGTCAAAATAGGCTAGTAATATTTCGAGTTTGGTTACACATTATTACTTTAGTATTAAAAATGTTATCGAATTTTTAGTTAACACTTTTTCAAATCGAAATATATTTATAAATTCAGTGCACCGTTTTAGAAGAGATCTGGAAAAAAATAGTAATTGGGGATGATAATAAATAACGAAAAGTACCTCTTAAAGTTAAAAATGTAAGTACCTACTACCTACTTAGTTAATGGCAAGTAATTTTTTTAAATAAAAATAAAATCGTCTTTTATTTTCCCATCCCTATCCCCAACTACGAGTATAATTCTTGTCTTGCGGCTGTCTGTAATCAATTCGAAAAAACTCTTATTGACCGGTTGTTTTTGTAAAAATTGGACTTATCCCTAATCTTATATTGACACCGTAATGAGACCCAAATACTGTACCGGGGCAGCCTGCTTCAAAGAAACTGTAGAGCAGGCTTTATTATATACATATAAAAAAGTAAAAACATTTGGTTTTGAATATTTTTGAACGTGCTTTGGAATGGAGTCGGTACGTATTACTATAGTTAAAAAAAATACACATAATACACATAAACGAGATATTTATGATTTGAGTTTTATTGAATCCCGATAATTTGGCGCAGTTACATGCACCATGATCACGCGAGACATACTTTGTCTAATTACTGTAATTTCTTACATATCGATTTGTTTGAGTTGTTCGTTTGTGAGTCAGTTGCCATCTCAACAAATCGACAAAAGTATCAATGAATAAGCTTCGTAACAACAATACCTACCTACGGACACAGAGTAATTGCTAACGGCAAACTCTATATCTACCTTTTGCGCAAAGCAAAACTTTTAACCCAATGACATGACGGTCGGTACCAATGAAAAACTCCCGTTTTTCTATAATGAGAATAGAAAATACAGTAATTAGTGCGAGATTCGAACTCATGACCTTTTTTAACTGGGTGGTATTTTCTTCAGCAACAGTTCGTCTTGGTAGGTATATTGGCTTGGTCCGGAAATCTCCTTACAATCGAGTTTAGCTGCGGCAGGGGATTTGTGAACAAAAAGTCTATAACTTTTTAAGTTCAGAAATCCCCTCAACCATTTACTTTATTAAATCAAATAAAGTAGATTCGTGTCCTAAGCCTACGCGGCACGAAAAAGTGAAAATTAAAAATGCTTAGCTAAACTAGGATGGGCATCAGCTATTATTTTGAGCTAGATCATTTATAAAGAGTAGTAGAGTTCTCTGTGATAGAGCTCGTCCGGGGAAGGACTACCACCATACCTATTTCTGCCGCCAAGCAGTAATGCTTGCATTGCTGTGTTCTGGTGTGAAGGGTAAGGTAAGGGAATTTCACCGGAAACCATCCGGTGAAATTACTAGCACATGAGGCTTTCGATCTTAGCCTCAAGGTGGCAACCCGCGAGTGATACCTCTGGTATTGCAAGCGTCCATAGGCTGCGGTAACTGCATCTGTATTAGTCAGGCGTGGTGCCTAATATCAGGTGGGCGCCTTGATTGTCTTGTCACTTGCTGACATAAAAAAAAACCGCTTACCATCTTGTGGGCCTTACGCTTGGTTGCCACTTCAGTTGTATAATATATATAAGGACATTCATTATCAACCTGATAAACATAAGGGGTAGGTTCCAGACATAAAAAAAAAATACTTGTACTTTTTTTTTTATATTTAAACAAAAAATTTACGTAATTCTGCTTAATAATTAGTTATCCTTGTTAGAAATCGAAAAGGCAGCGCTCGGCACGTGTCAGTGACCCGCGCGTCCTTGACCTGCGCGTGTCCTTGACCCACTACGGGGCGCGCACACTCGAATATTTCATTATTACTTGATTCCCAACAATGATAAATAATAATTGAGCGGAAAAACGTAATCGTTTTTTTTTTGTTTACTTGGGATTTTTAAGACAAAATATACATTAAAAAAAAATTATAGGTACCTACACATATTTTTTTTTTATGTGTGGAACCTATCCCTTAAGTTTGTCAGGTTGATAATGAATGACCCGGTATACGCTTCCAGAAAACGTAACTACGTAAATGTTCACTTACAAGTCCTCTCCAAACCTCCTCTGTCCAAGCCACCGGATAGATTTGGTTCCGTGAACCTAATCAGTTAATAAGTAAATTGAGAGTTACCGTCCGTCACGCGATTTCTAGAAGATTCGGAGGCTTCTTCGGTTATTATGTACCGTTCGTCTAAATATAGGCATTATCTATGAAGGTATCTCAAGGTTATTGAAGCTCTACACTCAATACTCAATTCATTTATTGCTCTCATATGGTTGGTTCATTTACAGTTGTTATATAATAGGTGGTAGTATCACATGAACCCTGTAAAAAGGTATGATTACATGGAGATAGGCCAAAGTTTAAATAAGTAGGAAGTAAGTTGATAAATTAAGTAGATAAATAAAGAAGGGTGTTGAAGGTTCGTATGAGTCAGTGGCCAACTCTGGTGATAGTAATTGCTAAAAGTTTACATTGAAAACTGAACTATGACGTCACCGCTGCTACTCGACTGAGTGCGTTTTGGCGTTAATTTTAATATTTAAATTTAAATCGCATTTTATACTATGTTATTTTTTGCATAAGGTCGATAATTCTGAACTCCGAATAAAACAGTTTTTCAAAATCAGTCATCACGCTTATTGTGGTTTGCATAGGTAAAATTGACAAATTTCAAACGGCTATATCTCGGGATCTCCTCATCTCCGACTAGCAGCACCTATAAATATGAACGTTTCAATTGAACTTGTAGGTACTTGTTTAAAAATAAATCGATAACTTTGAATAAAAGTGTGTTAAATGTGGTCAAATCCGAAAAAGGTTTTTGACTCAATGTAATCATTACTTAGACATAATCATTATAAATGACATTAAAAAAAAATTTAAACGGCCTTCGTATTTTAGAAAACATAAGCATATTACTTTTTTGACTTTAACTTATGTTACTAAAGAAAATATAAAAATTCCAAACCAAACAATTTCTTGTAACGCAAGCAAATTGCAATATTTTCAACAAAAAATGTTGCGCTAAGAATTTTAATGTATGCATTTACTTAGTTTACGCGAGTTTGAAGTTTTTTGACGTGAAACTAGTATAATTATGTTAACCTATTTTAAAGTTTAAAACTCAGTTTAAGCCGACGCGGTTAAAGCGTGTTAGATGTAGTCAAAATAGGCTAGTAATATTTCGAGTTTGGTTACACATTATTACTTTAGTATTAAAAATGTTATCGAATTTTTAGTTAACACTTTTAAAATCGAAGTATATTTATAAATTCAGTGCACCGTTTTAGAAGAGATCTGGAAAAAAATAGTCATTGGGGATGATAATAAATAACGAAAAGTACCTCTTAAAAATGTAAGTACCTACCTACTTAGTTAATGGCAAGTAATTTTTTTAAATAAAAATAAAATCGTCTTTTATTTTCCCATCCCTATCCCCAACTACGAGTATAATTCTTGTCTTGCGGCTGTCTGTAATCAATTCGAAAAAACTCTTATTGACCGGTTGTTTTTGTAAAAATTGGACTTATCCCTAATCTTATATTGACACCGTAATGAGACCCAAATACTGTACCGGGGCAGCCTGCTTCAAAGAAACTGTAGAGCAGGCTTTATTATATACATATAAAAAAGTAAAAACATTTGGTTTTGAATATTTTTGAACGTGCTTTGGAATGGAGTCGGTACGTATTACTATAGTTAAAAAAAATACACATAATACACATAAACGAGATATTTATGATTTGAGTTTTATTGAATCCCGATAATTTGGCGCAGTTACATGCACCATGATCACGCGAGACATACTTTGTCTAATTACTGTAATTTCTTACATATCGATTTGTTTGAGTTGTTCGTTTGTGAGTCAGTTGCCATCTCAACAAATTGACAAAAGTATCAATGAATAAGCTTCGTAACAACAATACCTACCTACGGACACAGAGTAATTGCTAACGGCAAACTCTATATCTACCTTTTGCGCAAAGCAAAACTTTTAACCCAATGACATGACGGTCGGTACCAATGAAAAACTCCCGTTTTTCTATAATGAGAATAGAAAATACAGTAATTAGTGCGAGATTCGAACTCATGACCTTTTTTAACTGGGTGGTATTTTCTTCAGCAACAGTTCGTCTTGGTAGGTATATTGGCTTGGTCCGGAAATCTCCTTACAATCGAGTTTAGCTGCGGCAGGGGATTTGTGAACAAAAAGTCTATAACTTTTTAAGTTCAGAAATCCCCTCAACCATTTACTTTATTAAATCAAATAAAGTAGATTCGTGTCCTAAGCCTACGCGGCACGAAAAAGTGAAAATTAAAAATGCTTAGCTAAACTAGGATGGGCATCAGCTATTATTTTGAGCTAGATAATTTATAAAGAGTAGTAGAGTTCTCTGTGATAGAGCTCGTCCGGGGAAGGACTACCACCATACCTATTTCTGCCGCCAAGCAGTAATGCTTGCATTGCTGTGTTCTGGTGTGAAGGGTAAGGTAAGGGAATTTCACCGGAAACCATCCGGTGAAATTACTAGCACATGAGGCTTTCGATCTTAGCCTCAAGGTGGCAACCCGCGAGTGATACCTCTGGTATTGCAAGCGTCCATAGGCTGCGGTAACTGCATCTGTATTAGTCAGGCGTGGTGCCTAATATCAGGTGGGCGCCTTGATTGTCTTGTCACTTGCTGACATAAAAAAAAAACCGCTTACCATCTTGTGGGCCTTACGCTTGGTTGCCACTTCAGTTGTATAATATATATAAGGACATTCATTATCAACCTGATAAACATAAGGGGTAGGTTCCAGACATAAAAAAAAAATACTTGTACTTTTTTTTTTATATTTAAACAAAAAATTTACGTAATTCTGCTTAATAATTAGTTATCCTTGTTAGAAATCGAAAAGGCAGCGCTCGGCACGTGTCAGTGACCCGCGCGTCCTTGACCTGCGCGTGTCCTTGACCCACTACGGGGCGCGCACACTCGAATATTTCATTATTACTTGATTCCCAACAATGATAAATAATAATTGAGCGGAAAAACGTAATCGTTTTTTTTTTGTTTACTTGGGATTTTTAAGACAAAATATACATTAAAAAAAAATTATAGGTACCTACACATATTTTTTTTTTATGTGTGGAACCTATCCCTTAAGTTTGTCAGGTTGATAATGAATGACCCGGTATACGCTTCCAGAAAACGTAACTACGTAAATGTTCACTTACAAGTCCTCTCCAAACCTCCTCTGTCCAAGCCACCGGATAGATTTGGTTCCGTGAACCTAATCAGTTAATAAGTAAATTGAGAGTTACCGTCCGTCACGCGATTTCTAGAAGATTCGGAGGCTTCTTCGGTTATTATGTACCGTTCGTCTAAATATAGGCATTATCTATGAAGGTATCTCAAGGTTATTGAAGCTCTACACTCAATACTCAATTCATTTATTGCTCTCATATGGTTGGTTCATTTACAGTTGTTATATAATAGGTGGTAGTATCACATGAACCCTGTAAAAAGGTATGATTACATGGAGATAGGCCAAAGTTTAAATAAGTAGGAAGTAAGTTGATAAATTAAGTAGATAAATAAAGAAGGTTGTTAGCATTAATTCTCAGTAGGCCGAATACAAACTAGACTTAGATAAGTAGCTTCTTAACCACCATTAGGTATAGTTCGCACAGCGGATCTCGGCCGTAGTGAAGTTAGCCGATTCGATGCGCAATGTAGCTATTCGAACTAAATTGTCTTTGCGCATCACAAACGGCTAACTTCACGGAAGCCTAGATCCGCCGTGCGAACTATACCTACTTGTACGACCGTATAATTATTTGCCGGCCGGCGAGAGCCAGAATTGACTTGCACCTAATTATACCTACTATTAGGCATGATGCAACGGTGGTCTAGTAGTAGTGATCCCGCCTTCCGATCCTAAGGTCGTGGGTTTAACCCCGGTCGTGCACCAATAAATTTTTCTTTTCGAAAAGTTTATGTGCGCAATGCCAGTGCTCTCATACGGTGAAGGAAAACATCGTGAGGAAGTCCAAGAACTAAAAATTTGAAAGACATGTGCCATCCACCAATCCGCATTGGGTCCGCGTGGTGGATTAAGACCCAATCACTCTCGCCTGAGAGTAGCCCAGTGTCCCAGCAGTGGGAACATTAGAAAGCTGTCATGATGATGATTAGGCATGATGATAATTACCAAAAATCACTAAAATGATGTCTTTACCCTATGAAAAAGAATTCATGGAATATAAAAACCATTTTTATTTGTTTATGTTAAGTGCGAGATTCATAATATTTTTAATAAAATAAAACTACAAAATACCAGCTTTTTTTCGTTCGTTCGTATGAGTAAGTGGCCAACTCTGGTGACAGAGTTTCTAGGCCGCCCGAAGGCCTCTGTCATGGCCTAACAACTTAAAATACCAGCAATCTGCCATAAAAGGTTGTACACCAATCAGAGCAAAAGACAATGTCTTGGTTTTCTGATTGGCATCAAACTAAAGTTGCAAAATTTTGAACCTAATTGCTAAAAGTTTACATTGAAAACTGAACTATGACGTCACCGCTGCTACTCGACTGAGTGCGTTTTGGCGTTAATTTTAATATTTAAATTTAAATCGCATTTTATACTATGTTATTTTTTGCATAAGGTCGATAATTCTGAACTCCGAAAGAACAGTTTTTCAAAATCAGTCATCACGCTTATTGTGGTTTGCATAGGTAAAACTGTCAAATTTCAAACGGCTATATCTCGGGATCTCCTCATCTCCGACTATAAATATTAACGTTTCAATTGAACTTGTAGGTATAGGTCTCACGACGGATCTCGGCCGTAGTGAAATTAGCCGTTTCGATGCGCAATGGAGCTTTTTCAAACTAAATCGTCTTTGTGCATCACAAACGGCTAACTTCACGGAAGCCTAGATCCGCTGTGCGACCTATACTTGTTTAAAAATAAATCGATAACTTTGAATAAAAGTGTGTTAAATGTGGTCAAATCCGAAAAAGATTTTGACTCAATATAATCATTACTTAGACATAATCATTATAAATGACATTAAAAAAAATTTAAACGGCCTACGTATTTTAGAAAACATAGGCATATTACTTTTTTGCCTTTAACTTATGTTACTAAAGAAAATATAAAAATTCCAAACCAAACAATTTCTTGTAACGCAAGCAAATTGCAATATTTTCAACAAAAAATGTTGCGCTAAGAATTTTAATGTATGCATTTACTTAGTTTACGCGAGTTTGAAGTTTTTTGACGTGAAACTAGTATAATTATGTTAACCTATTTTAAAGTTTAAAACTCGGTTTAAGCCGACGCGGCTAAAGCGTGTTTCTCGGTCACACGTAGCTTTTTAAAACCTAAACCATTCGTTCTAGAAACTAAATTATTACACTCTCCAATTTTCAAGTGTATGTATAGTGTGTGTATAGAGAAAAGGAATTTCCAAAATTGAACTAAAATTTGTATAAAATGTTAACGCAGACAAAGACGCGGAACGTTCCACTAGTCGTAGATATAATTTATATAATATATTATCATAGTGTGATACAAAATTAATTAAGACTGCATCATACTAAAGTGGCATAAACTGTAAAACACCTGCCTGTTCTAATGAAACTGTCAAAGTAGCTGACAAAGTCTCTGACAGCAAAGACGTAAAGTAGGCACCTAATTACATCTTTGAGTAAGTAAGTACCTATTTATTGAATTAAATAAAAATAATTTATGCGTAAACTATTTTCATCACTTTGGAAATAGTTTTACTAATTAAAACCCTTTAAGTACAATTTAAGTACCTACTAATAAAATCTTTGAAATATATTAAGTTCCAGAGGCAGTGCGAACAATTATATTTTGCGCATGTCTATTAAAACCCATAATTAATATTTAAATGCTTCTACATAATTAAAACTTTTTTACTTAGCCTATTAAAACTTTATTATATTTTGATCTTTAAATCGTTCACCTGATAGGTACTCGTTTAACGGACCGTTACAACTTACTTTAGATTAAACAGACATATTAAGTTAGTACTTATTTCTTTTTTAAAACAACAAAAAATAATTGCACACCTACTTAGTTTTAAATTTATCAAAAACATTGCACCTTAGCATTGAATTATAATAAACAGGCATTCAATTTTTACTTTTCACCGCAGAGCATAAGGAGGAACGAAAGTACAGTTTATTATTTACTAGCAGACCCGCCCCAGCTTTGCTTAGGTGCTATAAGACTTCCTCTTATATCACTCCATTTATTATTATATTTGATGATAATAATATAATAATATGAATAATATAAGCCTTTATTCAGATACAGATTAACAGATTTTTAATTTAATTAATTTTACACTTAAACATCGCCTACCGTAACTGTTTGTCCAAGTTTGTATGAAATTTTATTGAATTTAATGACAGTTTGAAGCTAGAGAGAACATGTATTTAGGTAATGTGTTGAGAGAACCAACACATTACCTAAATAATTAGTCTGACAAATAATTGGAAAAACTTTTTGACAATTCGAAATGTGAAGTGCCAAAAAAAGTGGCACCACCCTAACTGTCAAAAAGTTTTTTCAATTATTTATTAAACTATATAATCTAGGTACCAATTCTTATTCAGAAAGTTATTGCGCCACGCCTGAACATTTTTAAATTCAGAACGCGTTCGGCGCGCGCATCTGCATGCTACGTCACTTGTCACTTTGACACTTCTATACATACTACTACGAGCTTCGGCGTCTGTCGGCTTTTTTTTTCGCTTATCTTTTGGCAAAGGTCGTGTCGGTTTGCCTGCTAATGCGTTGCTACTGAATTTATGATATCGATATTGTGTTTTTATTTTTTATTTTGGCGTGTTGTCGGAAATGAAATAAAGCCGGCATAAGTATTAATTTAAATTGTTTATCAAGTTATTATAAATGTAGTTGCATGCTATAGATAGATGAATAATATTGTAACATCTTACCAACTCAATAACGTTTTTTGGTTGTCTTCAGTTTTTTTTTTTTTTTTTTTTTATCTTAATCTAGGATTCACAGTTTTCTTAATTGTATAATATAGGTAAAAAGTTAAATAAGCCGTACATAAACCAATTTGAATCCATATTTTGTATGTTTATATATTTTCTAAATCTTTTAAAGGGCAATGTGTACGTTTCTAACAAAGTCCCAAGCGACATACAAAATTTATTTATCAATTGGCAAATTTAAAAACGTAGTTAAACAAAAACTGTCTCAAAAAGCTTACTAAAAATAACTGATTACCTAGATAATAAAAAAGCTTGGGACGAATGTGCTCCAACTCTACTCGGCATCCATAACAATAGCAAGGTCATGCCAAAAAAGCGATAGGAACCTAGCCGGTGTTGTTGCCAGTTCTTTTACGGCATGGTCGCGTTGGAACTGGCGTAAATTTTCCTAGCTTGTAAGATGTTTCAAAGTGATAGATATTTTTATATAAAGAAAATACCCAGAACACCCGGAACAAATATTTGGAGATCGTACAAACATTTGACCGAAAATATTTTAAATTACAATAATAAAAAAGAGTTTTTTGTTATAAATTTATAATGTCGGTATTTTACTATTTTCAAATAAGAAAGAATAAACGATAACATTTTAGTAATCAAATAACTTATAGCGATTAAGTGCAATAATGCGTTTAATTACAAGAATGTTAGTTACTTTCTTAAAAGTTGGACAAGAGTTATGTTACAGCTCTAAAAAATAGGTTTTTCTAATGTTTACTAAAACCTAGTTACTTACATTTTTAAAAAAGTATGCGTGGACTTATTACACAGCCATAGTAAATAGATTAAAATACATTGTACATGTATAATTATGAATTTATTTTATTTTAAAAGGCTGGTTCATATCTGGCTCAACGTATCAGCATTGCCATTCAACGTGGCAATGCAGCCAGCATGTTGGGAACGCTTCCTACTGGTAGTGATTTGGATCAGTTGAGCTATCTATAGGTCGTTTGTAACGGTCTTTAGATGGCTCAACTGTTTCATATGTATTTTGTATATTTTGCAATGTAATGTAATTATGTACATATTTTATTTTAGTATAAATAATAATAATTAATTTTATTTAAAATACAATATGTATAATAAGTACCAGACCTAAAATATAGCATTAGAACCATGTTTGTGACACAAAAACACAACCAAACGAATTCGACGATTTTTAGTTTGAATTCTAGCCATTTTTAATTAAGCCCAAGTTTATCTCATAAATGCAACACAACAATACCGACTGGGCAATTAATAATTTATTTTTCCAAGCCGCTACGACGTCTACACGAACTATTGCTGATGTACTGCGCCTGCGCAGTATTTATGTGAATAATCTACTCGTTTATCCTCTGCCACGCCTTTATGTTGTTTGAAGTCTTGGTCGTTTGAATTTTAGGCGGTTCGCCTACCTTAGACGTGGTGGTGTGATGGTTGAGAGCCCGGTTGAGAAGCAGAGGTTGGTTTGATTCCCGCTGCAGGACAAAATGTTACTATAATTCTGTTTATCCACTATTAGATTTACCTTACAGAACTATAGCTTCAATGATTTACTGGAAGAAATCTTTTGTTAGAGGATAACTCGCCTTTGTCAACGCACTATCTTTTTTATATCACAGAACTGGAATTAAATACATTTGTGTGTAAAATACAAATACGCAAAATGTCGGTCGGTTTCCATACAAATCGAAGAACTCTTTCATTCTACTTAAATATAGTTCTGTGGTTATGGTGGTCATTCATTTCTTTGTATAGTTCTCACAACGGATCTCGGCCGTCGTGAAATTAGCCGTTTCGATGCGCAATGGAGCTTTTTCAAACTAAATTGTCTTTGCGCATCACAAACGGCTAACTTTACGGAAGCCTAGATCCGCTGTGCGAACTATACTATGAAGAATAAAGTTTTTTGTATGATCATTGAATTGGTTCCACTGGGTGCTGTGGATACTAGTACCTTTTGGTTTCATCCACGACTCAGGGAGTCCTAGAGTAGGGTCAGGACATGGGCCAGACTATACGTGACAGATAAAAGTTTTATCAAACGGTTTTTGCTACCATGAAATTGTATATTTTTTATTTCGAAATTTAAGAGCCGAACAAATATAAAAGTAATACAAAGCATTCACATGGTATAGTTCTCTCGTCAGATCTAGGCTTCCGTGAAGTTCTTCTCACACAGGTCATGAAAACTTAACTGAAGAGCCCCAAACCCTGTAATATTTAAAAAGTGTAATTTAAATTATTTTTTTATTTTTTTTTGTTTTTTTTTAAGTTAGTCGTTTTGATGCGCAATGGAGCTTTATCTAACTAAATTGTCTTTGCGCATCACAAACGGCTTACTTCACGGAAGCCTAGATCCGACGAGAGAACTATACAAAGCTTCTTTCTCCGCATTTCAAAATTAATTCATGCAACGGATAAAATTGTATGAAATTCCGCAAATTCAGAGACCCCAAATTCGTCGAAGAGTCTGTAACACAAAAGGAATCAAAAAATCTGATAATTTCTTAATAAGTTTACATTTTCATCGCTTTTCATATCTTTTCTGTTTTTATATATACATGATTTAGTTATGCTAATTTGACCGTTTGCGATTAAATTTATGTGAATTTGACCATTCGCGATAAGGACTAATCGCTATTTGGACAGTTCGAGATATGGGCCAATCGCTATTTTGACTGATCGCGATTTTGACGGTTTTTCAGTCACTTGACCGATTATAGAGGAACAAACATCTAAACATTAGACGAATGATGTGACGCAGCGGGCGCAGGTCCGCCTGCGACGCAGAGGTTGCGGGTTAGATCCCGCCTCGGAACAAATGTTTGTACGATCTACAAATATTTGTTCCGGGTGTTCTGGGTATTTTCTATATATAATAAAAAATATCTATCTATGTATTGTATTGTATTAGGTATATAACCGTCATCTAGTACCCATAATACAGCTCTGTTTAACAGCAGCTTACCTTGGGGCTAGATGATGCTGTGTGGATTGTCCAGCATTATTTATTTATTTATTTAAACATCCAAATTTATAATATTAGTGTGATAGTGTGATGGTAGTGCAAGTACAGGTGCAAAGCGTACGTTTGTCGGCGATAATGAAAAGGCATGCTTATCGCGCGATGACGCATGGCGGGGCTCACTCGAATTAGTACTTTTCGCAAACTCGCGAAATGATACCGCTAATAGTCGTGTAGAGATAGCATGAAAGTCTAATTCACGAATACTCAAATGTTAATTAAAATAACATAGCTCTTAGGCTCGTAACTAAGAATCATACTTGAGAGTGAGTCGTGATAGCATGAAGCACTGTCAATTATTATTTTTTTTTTATGTCAGCAAGTGACAGGGCAGTCAAAGCGCCCACCTGATGTTAAGCAGCATGCCTGACTATAACAGATGCAGTGCCACCAAAAGCTTAAAGTTTTTAAGTGTTTGCGTGGCACTGCACTGCGCTTATCACCCCGAGACATTGTTGTTAAGTCTCTTTCGCCCTGTAATTTCACTTGCTACAGTGCCCTTCAAACCTAAACACAGTGCAGCTTGCACACTACTGCTTAGAGGTAGAATATCTGACACTGCAGTGGTACCCACCAAGACGGAAGCTGACTCTTGCTGAAGAGTCCGACCAGCAGGTAAAGGTATCTATGCTTGCATGAGCTTAGAAATATAACTATTCTAAGCGTTTGAGTATATCGTTTTTGAATGAGTAAGTAAAGGAATAAATAAGTAAGTAAGTAAGCTCAATTGGTAGAGCACCCGCGTATTAAGCGGTGGTTGCGGGTTCAAATCCCGCTTATGACGAAATAATTTTACGATATTATAATACTTAGAATAAGTAAGTGGCAGTGGGCAGGCCATAGCTCGCGAACCGATAACCGCTGGGGACAAAAACTTCTCCAATGGCAGCAACAAACTGGAAAAAGAAGGGTAGACGACTCGTCAAATATTTAAACCATTATCATCATAACACGTCCAGTTGTTGTACTGTTTTTAAATCTTGTCGACTTGATATCGGCAACATTGAAGCAAAGTCAGTTACAAAATAATTAAAAAAAGAAGAATAGACAATCATATCATAGAAAACTTTATGTTAAATGTTATGAATTGAATTTATTAAATTGTGTGCTTATTAATATAGTTATAAGTAATATACTACTAAAAAATAAAAACAGACGAAAAATCTCCAGCAAAGTAACGCCTGAATCTATCAATTATCTTAATATACTACTAACCTAATATGGATTCGAAATGGTCTGAAATATTTTTTTATTTATTTGTTTATATCAGTAAATTAATCAAATTAATAAAAAAATGTTTTATTTATCAACAGGCATCACATTGCATTAAAGTGTACATCAATTTAAAACATTAAAGTTACCATATTCATAGGTAAATAAATAAATAATAAATAAATAATGCTGGACAATCCACACAGCATCATCTAGCCCCAAGGTAAGCCGCTTTTAAACAGAGCTGTATTATGGGTACTAGATGACTGATATATACTTAATCATAGATAGATTTTTTTATATATAGAAAATACCCAGAACACCCGGAACAAATATTTGTAGATCGTACAAACATTTGTTCCGAGGCTCCGAGGATTTGTTAAATTATCCTTTAATTCAGATAAAGTCTCAACTCTGTTTATATATTTTCATTTTAGGTGACAAGGACGGCGATGAGCGTAACAACTGGATCCCGAAATACAGTTCTACACTAGTTCGCGAGAAGGCGATTATGACCACTGCTAACCTTGTTATCACTGGCACAGCCATTGTGCCTTAAATAGGTAGTCAGTAAGAAATCGCTTCCTGCGATATGAACACCTTTTGTAGGACTACATTATTTAGCATTGTTTATATTACACTTAAGTAACTTTTCCACCAATCCGCTTTGTGTCCGCGTTGTGGATTAGGACCCAATCATTCTCGCCTGAGAGTAGGCCAGTGTCCCAGCAGTGGGAACATTAGAAGGCTGTCATGATGATGAAGTAACTTTTGTACTACTTGTGTCCTCAATAAAGTGCTATTTATTATTTTTGATTATTTAGTTTTTTTTTTCTGACAGTACCTACCCAATAAGCAGCGAAAACCTGCGTCCGCGCGAAAACCGGACCGATTTCCTGTCCGAGCGGTGTGAGGACGATTCATGCAATAAACTACAAGTAACAACAACACAATTATTATTGATTACTAAGTTAGTTTACTTAGTTATTCAAAAGTTTTTTTTTTCGTAACATATTAAATTACTATAATGCAATATTTTCTTTTTTATGTCAGCGAGTGACAAGATAATCAAGGAGCCCACCTGGTGTTAAGCACCACGCCTGCCTATTACAGATGCAGTGTCACCCAAAGCTAAATGATACCGCTTATAGTCGTGTAGAGATAGCATGAAAGTCTAACTCACGAATACTCAAATGCTAATTAAAATAACATATCTCTTAGGCTCGTAACGAAAAACCATACTTGAGAGTAAGTCGTGATAGCACTGTCAATTATTATTATTTTTTTATGTCAGCAAGTGACAGGGCAGTCAAAGCGCCCACCTGATGTAAAGCAGCATGCCTGACATAACAGATGCAGTGCCACCAAAAACTTAAAGTTTTTAAGTGTTTGCGTGGCACTGCACTGCGCTTATCACCCCGAGACATTGTTGTTAAGTCTCTTTCGCCTAGTAATTTCACTTGCTACAGTGCCCTTCAAACCTAAACACAGTAATGCTTGCACACGACTGCTTGGAGGTAGAATATCTGACACTGCGGTGGTATCCACCAAGACGGACTCTTGCTGAAGAGTCCTACCACAAGGTAAAGCTTAGCTTCATAATGAATAGGTTCTTACATAAACTGTAGCTATACTGCTTATGGGGATGGGCGACATGCGTAAAAACGTGCCTGTCATGGCGTCATCCGCATACCACACAACTGTTAACTTGCAAGAATACCTCAGTTTTTTGATTTGTCTATAACTCCATCTTGCATAAAAAGTAAGTTTGTATGAGTCAGTAGCCAACTCTGGTGACAGAGTTTTTAGGCCACCCGAAGACCTCTGTCAAGGCTTTTTTTAAAAAGCCGGGATCGACTGCTTACCGTGCCCTCCGAAGCACAGGAGCGCTCAGTTGAAATTGCCAGTAGCAGTCACCCATCCAAATGGTGACTACGCGGAACAGTGCTTAGCTTCGTTGATCTGTTAGGAACAACTTAGCCAGCTACGTCATGAGCGCTCCACCTTGCATAATCCTATCAAATAAAAGTACAAAAGTATTACATTCTTTTACTTACGTTATGCTTACGTTAATATAATATTATATATTATTATAATAACGAGTTGATAGATACACATCTTAACCGGTGACGCACGACTCTGTCTTGGCTTAATAGCACGTGCGTTATTTCCGTTACCTTTTATAAAGTAGCAACCAAGGGCAAACTTAATGGTAAGAGGTTACCGTAACCTACGTACGCTTGCAACATCAGAGATATCACTTGCGCGTTGCTTTGCTACCTTGAGACGGAGATCAAAGTATCATGTGCCTGTAATTTCACCGGAAACTATACCCTTCGAACGGGAACACATCAATGTATTGTAGGGCTTTCGATCTTAGCCTCAAGGTGGCAACCCGCAAGTGATACCTCTGGTATTGCAAGCGTCCATAGGCTGCGGTAACCGCTTACCATCTTGTGCCAGTTGTTTAAATAAAAATAAAAAAACTCCCTACTTGTTCCATAAAATACTTACCTTACCTACCTCTCATACCTATTGAAGACGTTAAGTTCTCCGGTTTTTTAAATATGACGGAGGCCTTCAAGCTGCATAAGTTGGTGGTAGGACTCTTCTGCAAGAGTTTGTCCCACCAAGGCAAACTCGTGCAAATATTCTGCCCCCAAGCAGTAGTGTGCAAGCATTACTTGTTTTTGTTCGAAAAATTTTGTAACATGTGAAATTATTGGGCAAAAGAGATTTAATAACAACATCTCGGGATGATGGGCGCTGTGCAAATATTATTATTAATTATTAATTCTTTATTTCAGATCATAAATCCATAAAACATTAAAAAATCACACAAAATGTCATAAAATAAAATTAACAGAAAATGCAATGCCACGCAGATGACGCAGAACTTAAATACTTTCAACATCAAGCAAACCACTTAACCGTCACGTCATTTCCTACATAAAAAAAAAAAAAAAAAACGAAAACCGACTTCAAGCTAAAAAATGTTTTGGCAGATTGTGGTTATACGCGACATACGGACACGCTCGTGACGTAGCTGGCTAAGTTGTTCTTAACAGATCAGCGAAGTTAAGCACTGTTCCGCGGGGTCATTTTTTGGATGGGTGACCGCCAGTGGCAATTTCAACTGAGCGCTCCCGTGCTTCGGAGGGCACGTTAAGCAGTCGGTCCCGGCTTTTTCAAAGTTGTTAGGCCATGACAGAGGCTTTCGGGCGGCCTAGAAACTCTGTCACCAGAGTTGGCCACTGACTCATACGAACGAACGAACGAACGATAAAGTACTGAACCGATCACGATAAAATTTAAATGGGACTTATTCCGAAATAACCAATCTAACAGATAACTTAAAAAAAAGGTAAATCGAGCGAGAGGGGCACTACCCGACAAGAAACAGTCCCAAACTAGTTTGAAGGGTAGGATGTTCTCGAACTTGTCAACCCAATCTTACCTGTACTCCAAATAGGTATATAAAAAAAAAACAATTATGTAAGTAAGTAACTGGATACCTATGTAAACAGACAGACATAATTATCTACAATAAGTTCGAGATAAGCGCAAATATGTAAACATTTTATGAAAATAAACATTTTTTACTTTACTTCACTACTTTAATACCTATTAAAAAAAGGATTATCAAAATTAATTCATAATTGGCGAAGAAATCGTATAACAAAAAAAAACATACAGTGAAATTCCTGCTTTTTTGAAGGTTCAAAACAACGTCACCAATGTTGGCAACTCATGCGAACTTAAGTCTATTTTGGTAATAGCCTAGTTTATGTGGTCTTTACTAACTTTTAATTGAGTGATTGATTATATCTTTATTGTACACCTTATGATAAGAAAAAAAACAAATTACATTTATATGTTTACAGTGTAACAATGGGCTAATTTTTAATTAATTTTCTTTTTTAATTTTGTTTTTAATTTATTAGATTTTTGTTATTATGTTATTAATATTGTAATTAATTTTAATAATTAGTGTAATTGGTTATGCACCAGTCTAGTTAAATCAATCAATATAATATAAATATTTTACTAGCAGGTGGGAGGCTTGTATGCAATTTCAGTTGTTCAAAAACACCTAGAAAATAAATATAGTTGTTCAATCCTCTATCATCCTGTGACAGCTGTAACCCAGACTAGATATTCTAGATTATATTAGCGTATCGCGTAGGACTTAGTGTCATCGTAATAAATTACTTTATTGGCATTATTATAAGATGATAGAAAATACTTTATTGTTACCTTAAAATAAAGTTTTGACAGAAACAGTTTAATTATCAATGTGACCTTTTTGTTAAAAAAATACCTACTCACTGCTCTTTGTATTACCTATACCTTTGTATCTATGAATAAATGTATTTGCTTTCATTCTTTCATCTTCATACACAAAATGTCTTAATAAATTATTATGTGTGTTTTAGTAGATTAGATTGTTATAATACGAGCTGACCCGCGCAGCTTCACCCGCATTTTTGCAGTTGTTATGCTATCCCATAGGAACATTCAATTTAACTGGATAAAAAGTAGCCTATGTGTTATTCCAAATTTCATCATAATCGGTTAAGTCGTCACGGAGATACTTGGTAACAAACAGACATACACACACAGAGACTTACACATTTATAATATTAGTAGGATTATGTATTCTTATTTTTTAGAATTAGGCCGTAGAATAAGTTTTTAACCTCTATAATTTCTAATGTTGCCTGAAATAAAGTTTTATTATTATTATTTATGGTTTATTTATTATCTTAATTTGGCAACCTCGGTGGCGCGGTGGGCGAGTGCTCGGTTCAGAAGCGAGAGGTTGCGGGTTCGATCCCCGCTGCGGGACAAATGTTTGCATGATCTGCAAATATTTGATCCTGCGATCTGGGTGTGTCTTTGTATTAATAAGTACGTAGGTATTTCCAAAAAATCCTTGCTGTATCAGTTATTACAATTTTTGTTTTTTTACTTGCGATCCGCACCGGCTTTGCATGGGTACTGCGTACGTAGATATACGAAGGTTACGGGCTTTTCTGTAGTTTAAAAAATATACTACCTAAAAATAATTCTCTGTTTAACAGCAGCTTACCTTGGGGCTAGATGATGCTGTGTGGATTGTCCAGCATTATTTATTTATTTATTTATTTATGACAGTCATAAACCGATACAACTTGGTATTATTCTGAGGATAAAACTAATATACTTGCATCTGTATTTCCTGCCCAAATCTACTCGAATCATCCACTATGTTGACAAACATTAAAAACCAAAGAGCAGTGACACATGCCAACCGATGCTTGAGGCCAAATGGTAGAAAAAAGTGCAGCATTGTCAGCTTGCGATCCACGATAAAGATTGTTATTCAATGCTAAGTTTCGATGGTGCGATAACTTTCAATAATTTCGCCAATAATTTTGGATAATTTTGAGGTACTTAACGGTGACTGCCTTCATAATTATATTGTACTCAATTACTCAATACTCAATTCATTTGGTTCATTTACAGTTGTTATATAATAGGTGGTAGTATCACAATGAACCTTGTAAAAGGGTATAACAACATGGAGATAGGCCGAAGTTTAAATAAGTAGAAAGTAAGTAGATAAATAAAGAAGGTTATTAGCATTAATTCTCATTATTATTTTTAAAATTGTTTTTTTTTTTTATGTCTATTTTTAATGTATTGTTGTATTACCCTTAAGGGTGGATTCGACCTCTGGATTAACTATTCTTCTAAAATGTCAAATACAAGTAAACTACACAGGCTACATAACTACATAGGCTGCGGTAACTGCTTACTATCTTGTGGGCCGTAAGCTTGGTTGCCACTTTAGTTGTATAAAAAAAAACAAAAAAAAAACTATCAGTTTACTCGCGAATAACAACGTTTTATTCGTTTAGATGTTATTTATAATTAGCTGTTATCAAAATCGGTTTAGCCATATTGAAAAATATTAGAATATAAATGTGTCGTTCCACATGCCAAAATTGGTAAGTTTTTTCAAGAAATGAAAGACTGAGTTTATGTTCTAGCGACCCGCCCCGGCTTTGCGCAATGGTAGGTACGTGTAATGTATTATATTCCAACATATTGAACAAATTAACACAAAAACTTGTTAAACTAATACCTACATATAAACCTGCTTCTTACACCTACCTATTTTATATCTATTGATGAAACATGCAAAAATAATAATTTAAAAGTCTAATCGTAGGTATAGGTCTCACAACGGATCTCGGCCGTAGTGAAATTAGCCGTTTCGATGCGCAATGGAGCTTTTTCAAACTAAATTGTCTTTGCGCACCACAAACGGCTAACTTCACGGAAGACTAGATCCGCTGTGCGAACTATACAAAGGACAACACGTCAGGAAGCGATTTTGTTTTACTATGTCGAGATAACTACAAAGCTTATTATAATGTCTAAAATAATTCATTATGTATACTTAAAGTGTATAATATTTTTCATTTAAAAGTTCTAATAAGTACTTAAATTATTAAGGAAATAATTAAAGAAAAACATATTAATACTGTAGTTTCTGAAAAAAGATAAACAACATAAATTTTTCTTTAAAGTTCTTTCATAAAAACGTACAGAACCACAAACGGAAACGGAACGATCCCAAAAAACTATCACTTACCCATAATTACAATGTCCTTTGTATTGCCGCTTTGCACATCAAACGCGCCGCTCTGAACGATTCGTCCCACTCATTTAGTGAATTCAAACTAACTACTTTAACAAGATCTCTCTTGCCCAAACTAAAAAAAATATTTCATACAATTTAGTTTGAGAGAATATAAAACAGAGCTCTTGTTTATTGGATGCGATGTCGGATGTCAAATAGACAAAGTGTACCGACTAATTTACTTATTATGAGTATGATCTTCGGTAATCATCATCATCAGTCTACATCTATTGCTTAGAGTAAAATGATACGATGAACGGTCTTCAGCTATCTCTAAGAGTAGTAGAGTTCTCTGTGATAGAGCTCGTCCGGAGAAGGACTACCACCATACCTATTATAGTTAGCACAGCGGATCTAGGCTTCCGTGAAGTTAGCCGTTTGTGATGCGCAAAGACAATTTTGTTTGAAAAAGCTCCATTGCGCATCGAAACGGCTAATTTCACGACGGCCGAGATCCGTTGTGAGAACTATACATATGTAATGCTCGCATTGCTGTGTTCCGGTGTGAAGGGTATGGTTTCCGGTGAAATTACTGGCACATGAGGCTTTCGATCTTAGCCTCAAGGTGGCAACCCGCGACTGATACCTCTAGTATTGCAAGCGTTCATAGGCTGCGGTAACCGCTTACCATCTTTTGGGCCGTACGCTTGGTTGCCATTTCAGTTGCATAAAAAAAAACTATTTCGGTCTTAGGTAGGTATGTAAATAATGCCAGTTTATCAAATGGTAAGAAAAGCGAATACGGTTCTCAACGTCTCAAGTCAACGCATAATAATTTTTTTTAACGTTCTTACTTTATAAGATAGCACATATAATAATGTATTCAAATTTTTGTTGTCTGCCGACCTTTCTACTTTAAAACAGAATATAATAGAAAAATATTTATTTGGCGTCACACAATAAACATAAATAAATTTATCTTATCTTTTCTTATCTTATAAAAATAACAATACAAATTAAAACTAAACTATTGTGACGAAAAAAGGCAGCCACGCAGCATGTGCTACAGACTTAATGTGTCTGTAGCGCTGGTTTTCAGTGTAGCCTACGAGTAGTAGTAGCAGCAGTTAGCTGCGACACGAGTCTCTCACTACCTATGTTAACTACTTTAGTGTTTCACTGTGTCATTTATTTGAATGTAAACAACATTTTAAACAACAAATTAGAGAATGGGTAACTTGAATCAAATGTTTTGGGTCGCACGGAGCAAAATACCAACTGGGTAGAAAACTTGGGTCGAACGGGTAAGCACTCTGTAGTTACAAAATATATGGATTATTCCCATCTGTCTTTTACTCGTAAAGTTTTTAAATGAATTGTAGCTGAATGCATGCTTTTTATCTGTTTTTGGTAAGTATTTTCGTATGTCACTGTTATAAAACGATTCAACTGTGGTTACGTTTTGGTTCAAGCCAACCCAACTACCGAATGAATAAACTTTTTGGAACATTTGGAACTGAACTAGAGCTTGAACTGAATAGCCTAACGAACGTTGTATATTAATAGAATCGGCCTCCACATTTAATTACTTTTTATGGTTATATTTACAAAACTAATAAAGAATTTCAGAATAACTGACCTTCATCAACTGAACCTTGCAATTAAATAATTAAATACATTACAATGTTTGTTCAGAGTCATTATGCACTAGAATTAAAATTATATATGTATAATTAATTGCTATTCGTTTGTTTTTGAAATTGAAGCTATACCTCACTGACATTGGAAATATTAAATTACTTAGATACAAAGTAAAGTCAAGAGTAGTAGTGTTTATACCTATTTCTGCCGCCAAGCAGTAATGCTCGCATTGCTGTGTTCCGGTTCGTAGTGTATGGTTTCCGGTGAAATTACAGGCACATGAGACTTACCATCTAACGTCTCAGGGTGGTAACACTCAAGTGATATCTATGATGTTGCATGCGTACATAGGCTACGGTACCCGCTGCCCATCAAGTGGGCCGTACGCTTGGCATCTCTTCAGTTATACGGTTCTAATTGTAATCCCGCTTCCCGCGATTCAGGCTCAGGATTGTGCGGGAACCAATGGTAACCTAATTCCATGTTATTGCGTCAGCTAATAAATATTTTGTATATTTTTGTATTTTGAATTTTGTATTTTTATTAAATACAAATATTTAGGTTATATAGTTCTCTCGACAGATCTCGGTCGTCGTGAAGTTAGCCGTTTCGATGCGCAATGGAGCTTTTTCGAACTAAACTTTGTTTGCGCATCAAAAATGGCTTCAGCCATATTTAAAGTTATAACTTTACGATGGCCGAGGTCCGTCGAGAGAACTATACCTACTTTAAAACAAAGTTTTTTTTTTAAATTTTCAAGAGTTTTTTTTATTAGTTATTATTAGATTAGATAGAGCACCGGTGGTCTAGTGGTAGTGACTCCGCCTTCCGATCCTAAGGTCATGGGTTCAAACCCGGTCGTGCACCAATGGATTTTTCTGTTCGAAAAATGTATGTGCGCAATGCCAGTGCTCTCATGCGGTGAAGGAAAACATCGTGAGGAAACCGGCATGTCCAAGAACTAAAAATTCGAAAGACACGTGCCATCCACCAATGCGCATTGGGTCCGCGTGATGGATTAAGACCCAATCACTCTCGCCTGAGAGTAGGCAAGTGTCCCAGCAGTGGGAACATTAGAAGGCTGTCATGATGATTAGATTAGATGGATGAAGCTCACAGCTTACAGCTTCCGCTTTGTCCTTCTCCAGTGACGCCTGTTAGCGTTGTACCGGGTCGTGTTTCCTGTACGCATTCTAATCTAACCCATTGAGGAATGGGTCGAATTTGTTTTTAGCTTCTTCTTCTTCTTTTGTTTTATGGCCTCTGTGGCTAGTTGGCCACAATTTTGCCAGTGTCAAGTGTATTAGTTTGATTGTCGCTTAGCAACGTAAACAAACGAAATTTGGAAAGAAACGATGACTTTTCTTTCAAAATTCTCCTGGAAAGTCTTTGACTAAATTACCAACCCACATTACCCCTCCATTTCAATTACTAACACTTGTGCTAAGTAAACAAGTTAAATTGGATAAACTGCCACCAAATTTACGCAATAAAACTTAAAATAACACGAGAAAAATAATTGAAATGGGAAGACCCATGTCGTTTTGACAAGATAGCCAAAGACAATCGTTTTTAGCTTCTTGGCAAGCTTGCTCTTGATAATAAATGTTTTGTGGGCCGACATTATGCCTGCAAGTCAAAAACCGTAAAAAGTTAATTGAATACTCTACATCAAGTAGTAAAAATACACTAAATAAATTGCTGATAAGTCGCAATCGACTCGGACAGTAATCTCTACTTAGACAAGCATTTCTAACTGTCAGATAGGAACGCCATTCGCAAAACATCCAGATATGGCCGCCGATAATATCTAATAATGATTAATAATTAGCAAGTATGCAAATCAGTAATTGCTATTCGTAGTATTGAGTGCGCGTGCGCGTGTTAGTTGTTGTTGGTTTTTGTGTATGGAGAAAATCTTCGATATGCAACGGTTTATGCGTTGATTGCTGGGTTCTGCAGGAATTAGAAAGAACGCTAGAGATTTTAGAGAGAGAGTCATGTTAAAAAAAGAGTTTTCGTAAGTTATTGCAGTTTGTTGGTTTTTGTGTATGGAGAAAATCTTCGATATGATAAAACGCTAAAGATTTTGAATCTTTTTTGTGAGAGATTAGAAAAAGTGTTTATTTAAGTTGTTGCTGTTTGTGTGTATTGAGAAAATCTTTGATAAGCAACGTTCGTTCGTTCGTTCGTATGAGTCAGTGGCCAACTCTGGTGACAGAGTTTCTAAGCCGCCCAAAGGCCTCTGTCATGGCCTAACAACTCTGAAAAAGCCGGGACCGACTGCTTAACGTGCCCTCCGAAGCACGGTTGATAAGCAACGGTTTGTGAGCTAATTGCATGGTTTTCTAAGAGTTAAAAAAACTAGGTTAAAATCAAGACGCTTAGAAATTTCGTGCTTGCTTTTACTTACAAGTTTGCCAATGCTGTCAGTTTTTAAAACTATTTCTCAGAGTTTAAAATCTTTTATTAAGTATTACTTATTTTATATGCATGGTGGATAATTAAAGTGATTTTGATTTTATAACTTATTATTTATTGCAAATATTTGGCTCTAAAATTATGTTTTTTTTTAATAATAAAATGGTATTGTGTCACAGCCACAGACAGTGAAATCTGTCGTTGTAGCTTCCAGGATGAAGAAACAGTGGAGCATGTGGTTCTTCACTGTACACACACATGAAGCCAGAGCGAAGTCGGGACTGTAGGAGCTAATAGGCACGTGCTCGCCACCGTCCACAACAATGCTAGAACATTGCTGACATCAACCGTCTTTCTCCGTTATTTCAAGGAGTTGGGCTGGCTAGGGGCCTAGGGTCAGGTTAGCAGGGTACATTTTTGTTTTATACCAACAAGGTGGTAAACAAGCATACGGCCCACCTGATGTTAAGTAGTTACCGTTGCCTATGGACAATGCACAACACCCCAATGTAGGACGTCAGTGCAGATCTTATATCCCCATTTGGAATTAAAATTAGTTGGTATTGTAAATTGAATAGTCAATAATTTTCTTTTTTGCTAAGATTTTTTTGGTACGGAACCCGCAGTACAGAAGTTCAGCACTCCCACCGTTTTCTAATCAAACAGCCGTTTAAGGAACGGGTGAACATAACAACAAAACTAGTTAATGTTAATAATGCATGCCATATTGTAATTTGCTGTTGCATTTTCATCCATTGGTCTCATTAATAACTGTAATCGGACATTTTGTTTAAAGGTTAGGTACTTTGAAATTGAAATTAATTATTGTTTAATATAAGGCCGAAGAAAGAGCGATAATTTTTAGTTGAAACTAAATTAGTTCGTTTTGTTGGTATTCCTTCACATGTTACTTGAAATTATATTATGATTAATATGAATATATTAATTGGTCTGATTTGCTGATAAGGTTAAGTACGTACTATGGAGTACGAAATATTAATAATTTAATAGTTCACCAGTACCTACCTACAAATAAGTTTCTGGGCGGTGAAAACATTTTTAAGAATTTTGGGTATATTTACAGTAATTGTTGGTAGGTATGTTAAAATACTAATATAATTTTGTCACTGGACAGCTCTATATTTTTGTTTAAGTTGATTAAATATATATAATCTACATACTAGAAGAGAGCTATTTTAAGTATTAAACAAAAAAAAATTTTTGCTTAGTAGTGCCTACACAAAACCTAAAACCAATCCATAAAAGGACGAGTCAGATCATGAAAAGGTTGATAATTCTACCATTATACATTTTTAATGTTTAAAACCAACGGAAGGACACTCACTAATAAACTATGTAAAAAGCCTTTTATCTCTGATCTTGATAAACGAATAATTACAAACACCAGTTCATGGATAAACGTTTTCAGAATGTTAAAAAATATACCGCCATAACTATAATGGCATGTGGCGAAAAAACTTTGTGTTAAAAATTATACATAAAACTCATACGAAAACGACGTAACGACCAACCAAAACGCAACAAAATAATGACCTTATATTGTTAATTATAATAACTAAATTTGAAAAGCAGTAAAAATATTAGAATGCCCTAAAATTGATTACAAAAATGCACGTAGAAAAACAGTGAGCCATCTGCAATTTGTACAGTAGTAATCTGTGTGATAGAGCGAGAGGTAGCTAATGGAGAATGTGGATTATATCGTGGGTAAAAAGGATAGATAGAGTTCCGTGTTATAGTTCTACAAAGTTGTAGGTAGCCAATCCGGTGGCCGCGATGGGCGGTCCGAATGGCTTCTGAGTTAAATTAGGTTCGAAGTTTGAAAATTGGTTCATTGCTTTGTTTGGAGAAATTTTGAGAAAAAATGACTCTATACAAATTCTTGGCTACAATGTTTTTGATTAAAGGGTGCGTTTTTGGTTAATCTAATGATTGTGGTTTATTTCAAATTGTTATTTACATGGCATAGGTACCTTCCTATTACATAGGTACTACCAGGTACTACCTACATAAAAGGTAAGTTGCCCACTGTCCCCATTAATGGGGACACGGTTAATGGGGACTTTGGGAATACACGGGTAAATCAGTGTTTAAGTATACAGACTTATACGTGGTGGATTAAGACCCAATCACTCTCGCCTGAGAGTAGGCCAGTGTCCCAGCAGTGGGAACATTAGAAGGCTGTCATGATGATGATGATAAAGTATACAGACTTAATCTCATATTTTTTAAATTAAGTATTTAGAATTTTTTTTTAGTTTTTTGTTTAAGGGCCACGCTGATTACGCTATTTTTTTCTCACTTTTTTATTCCTAAGTATAGTTCGCACAGCGGATCTAGGCTTCCGTAAAGTTAGCCGTTTGTGATGCGCAAAGACAATTTAGTTCGAAAAAGCTCCATTGCGCATCAAAACGGCTAATTTTACGACGGTCGAGATCCGCTGTGCAAACTATACATATATTGATAAAAAGACCTACCTATATCTAAGCCTTTTTTCATAAATGAAACTGTTAATTTAACAGTTCACTATTTTAATGTTTTTCTTTGTTATTCATAAGACAATGAACAAGGTAGATTTTAAGGCTCTTTAGTCAACGGATGAGTTTAGAGCAGGATGATCTGCTCTAAACTCATCCTACGGGAATTTACTAAATCATTAATTTAATTAATTTTGATTGGTCAACTGATCCCACTCTTATAAAATATGAAAAGTAGTGTATTATTTGAACTAGGTATAAGAGAGAAACATTAGTTAACAGAAGCTTAAAGTACGTTTATGAATAAGGCTATTAGTGTAAACCCCCAATTTATTGCAGTGAGTCTAACAATCAGCGAATTTGGCAGTCCTACCTCAAAAGTTTGGAAGAATGACGACCAAACCAGTTCTTATAACCACTTTCGCTCGATGCTTTTAATTAAGGTATTCAGTTACCAGCAGGAGCCTTATTCGCTATGACCAAACGCGGGCTGGTTACGATATCTGCGTGGAATCGTTGTGACGAGCCACGTTTTAGGGCTCGTCTGAATGTTTTTTAAAGTCAATCTTTCGATAGTGAAACTATCGCTATTGAAACAACACAGATACGGATAACAATTTTACAATTTCACACCATGGCACGTATAGAACACGTTACTAAGTTACACGTTATTGGTACGGAATCTTCTAGGTCATAGCGAATAAGACCCCAGGTTGGTTTGAACGAAATTAAAGTAAGTACCTACCTACTCACGCCTATTTGTTTAAAAAAAAACCGACTTGTGTATAGTTCGCACAGCGGATCTAGGCTTCCGTGAAGTTAGCCGTTTGTGATGCGCAAAGACAATTTAGTTTGAAAAAGCTCCATTGCGCATCGAAACGGCTAATTTCACTACGGCCGAGATCCGTTGTGAGACCTATAAAAACCTTTTTGGTATGAATAAAAGATAGACCAAATATGATTGGTTTAAGAGTTTAAGAGCACCGGTGGTCTAGTGGTAGTGACCCCGCCTTATGATCCCAAGGTCGTAGGTTCAAACCCGGCAATGGTTTTTTCTGTTCGAAAAATGTATGTGCGCAATGCCAGTGCTCTCAAACGGTGAAGGAAAACATCGTGAGGAAACCGGCATGTCCAAGAATTACAAATTCGAAAGACATGTGCCATCCACCAATCCGCAATGGGTCCGCCTGGTGGATTATGACCCAATCACTCTCGCTTGAGAGTAGGCCAGTGTCCCAGCAGTGGGAACATTAGAAGGCTGTAATGATGATGATGATGAAGAGTTCGTGAACTGTATTATTCATTTTTAAAACGGGTGTTTTCACATACCGGTATATCGGTGAAAACAAGCTTGTGACTCGTCAAGAGAACTTGAATTGTTTGTACGATCAGCAAATATTTGTTCTGGGTATTTTCTACGTATAATAAAAAATATCTATCTATGTATTGTATTGTTATAAGTGTATCAGTCTTCTAGTAGGTACCCTTAACACAAGCTCTGTTTAGCTTGGGGCTAGATAATGCTGTGTGGATTGTCCAGCATTATTATTATTATTATTTCTATTAAATTGGTCAATTGGAAAAAAAACAATTACTTATATGACATGGAAATACAGTCTAGAGCAAAAATGCCTGGAGCCTGCATGCAAAAGACATGCAAATAAATATTCCTAGAGCTTGCCCGAAAAAGATATGAACATAATATTCATTTCTAGAGTTTGCCCGCAATAGATATGAAAATACTCATTTCTAGAGCTAGTTAAGTGATACTATAAACATCACTTAGCGGCTTTTTAAATATCGGACTGCAGTGTCCTTTTATTTTATTAAATCCGTCACTAACGCAAGTTACTAGCTCATATGAATCACCTCAAATTACTCTGACATAATCATAACAATCGCTGTAAACCCATAATTGTCCGAAATATACCCATAACATGTTGCCATAGCATATACAACAAGCAACATATCCATATTATACATTTAACTCAGCCATACATACTACACGACATAATACCAAGGTACGTGCGATTGGCAGTTTAGATAATAGCTAATTGCAGCGCCCTAGTTAGAAATTTTACCTACAAATATAATAAATATGTACAGAAAATTGTCGCTTCTGTATTATGTGCCTATTTACTGATATTCAATACATAAACTACGCTACAATGTTGACGAATAACATGAATAAGGTTTAAGTCACCTCGACTGTCGGTTTATAATGTTTGTGGACTGTATTCTTCATGTTTTACCTGGTGGTAGGACTCTTCAGCAAGAGTCCGTCTTGGTGGGTACCACCGCAGTGTCAGATATTCTACTTCCAAGCAGTAGTGTGCAAAAATTACTGTGTTTAGGTTTGAAGGGCACTGTAGCAAGTGAAATTACTGGGCGAAAGAGACTTAACAACAATGTCTCGGGGTGATAAGCGCAGTGCAGTGCCACGCAAACACTTATAAACTTTAAGGTTTGGCTGGCACAGCATCTGTAATAGTCAGGCGTGGTGCTTAACATCAGGTGGGCGCCTTGATTGTCTTGTCACTTGCTGACATAAAAAAAAAAAAAAAATGTACCTACTTAAGTTTTTTTTGGTTTTTACGGCATAATTTATAAAAACGAATATTTAAGTTCTTGACGATTTCCTACTAAGATTTTTATATGTATTTAAAAAACTCTGTAACAACGTACTATGTTAAAAAAAAATAAAAAAAAATTAAGGTACACTTGGAAAGTCAGATGCTAACTCTTTGTCGATAAGTTTCATTTTAATACGATTATTTTCCATTTGAATCCAATTATTGTGCATTTGCAGAAGAGCTTTTTTCATTTGAAGAGCTATTTTCCTTATTCCAGTAATTTGTGTTTTCTTGGATTGCTTGTACCAGGTAGATTTTTTATTATTATTTATGTTAAGTATTTAAAACGTAAATACCTACGTATTACACTGATTTTGGTAAAACGAAATCGGGCCTTTAATTTTTCTTTGTTCAAACAAAAATACTAACATCAAAATCAGTTCATAACTGAAGGAAAAAACGCAACAAACAAACCACATTTTATGAGTAGAGTTCTCTGTGATAGAGCTCATCCGGGGAAGGACTACCACCATACCTATTTCTGCCGCCAAGCAGTAATGCTCGCTTTGCTATGTTCCGGTGTGAAGGGTATGGTTTGGTCTAATTACTGGCACATGAGGCTTTCGATCTTAGCCTTAAGGTGGCAACCCGCGAGTGATACCTCTGGTATTGCAAGCGTCCGTAGACTGCGGTAACCGCTTCACATCTTGTGGGCCGTACGCTTGGTTGCCACAATGTCAAATTTGAAAACCTCCTTTTTTGAAGTTGGTTCTAAAGTAAATTAAACTGTTATTCTCAGCCAATCTAATTTACCTATCAACTTGATAATCATTATTGAATTGGCAATAATTGTTCTAACCGTATAGGAAGTTATGTTTCTGAGAACAATGTGGTAAAAACAGCAGTCGCAATTATAGTAGGTAAGTGCCTGAGCTTGTCTAGTTAGGAATAGGGTTCAGTAAGCCGATGAAAAAACGCTTTGTTTTGATAAATTTTTCGAAAAAAAAACAAAATCTACTTTGAACCAAAAAAAATTTTTTAGGTGCATTAGGGAGATAGAGAGGATGTAGTTATTGACACGTTTTTTATGATTTTTTAAAAAGCGCTGAACTTATTTCGATAAAATTTATATGGGACCAATTCTGAAGTATTTATTAGGTAAGTACCTACCTATCAAATAAAAACCTAGATTCTTATAATAATGACTATAAAAAGTAACCTAGCAAAGCCGAGACCATAACGCTATTAGATACGAATGATACGATACATAACAGTGTCACAATAGTTGAATAAAAAACATAAATTAATATTACATCCACCATTTCTATAACTATAATTATTACTACTAATATAATTAAACTATTTTGCTTTTGTTAATTTTTTTTTTCTTAGAACTCACTGTACAATCATTAGGCAAATAATATTAGTGTAGAATAATAAGGTTTCTCAGTAAGTGATTCATGTAAATTTTTTAAGAAATAAATATTCTTAAACCGTAAAAACCGTATAATAAAACTATTAAATAAGTACCTATTTAGTTATAAAAGAAAGTGTAGTTATATGAATAAATTTCCTTTATTTATTTTATTTAATTAATTAATTTATTGGTAAAAAAAGTATGCAGAACCATGAAACTCACAAGCCGTTCTCACACCTGTCCATTCTTACCCGGCGCCACCGCCATTATAATTAAAGGGAACCATTTTCCAAAGATAAGCAACACCTATACCTCAATCATTAGATACAGTTTTTGCTTACCGTCTGTTGCAGATAGTCGGTTGATTGCTGATTAAAATAATAATACATTGTACACTCATAAGATAGGATAACTCATAATAGAGATAGTTTTAGGTAAAAAAATGATGTACCTACATGGAGCAAATGCTAGAAACCGTTTAATACAGTACGTTCCGAAGTTTCGGCTAGAAAAGTTAAATGGCTTAAATTTTCTATTTTTTTTCCCGTTTTTCATACTACTCATATTCTTGGCATGAGCCTCACCTAGTTCGGTTGGCACCACACTGAAGCTTTATGATGAAAGAAAGAAAGAAAGAAAGTAAGAAAACATAGAATAGAAAAATATTTATTTAACGCCACACAATTAACATAAAAATAAAAAATAAATAACACAATTAATAACATAATTTATTGACTCACTTATATGATAAATTAGACAGTAAATAGTAGATAGGCTTTTTACAACAGTTAAGAATAAACTATTGAACTATACTTAGGTACATTATGTATAGTTCGCACAGCGGATCTAGGCTTCCGTGAAGTTAGCCGTTTGTGATGCGCAAAGACAATTTAGTTTGAAAAAGCTCCATTGCGCATCGAAAAGGCTAATTTCACGACGGCCGAGATCCGTTGTGAGAACTATACTATAAAGAACTTAATAGAATAAAAGCTTCCATCATAATAAAAAAAAATTGCCTATGATTTTCCAGTACCTACATAAAAGTAGGTACTTTTACTTAAGTGAGTCAAAAGATCCCTGTCTCAGCAAAAAATTGCACCGCAAATGAAAAAAAAAGCTAGGAATCCAGCCGAGTTTGTTGCCAGATTCTTATAAGCTGGGGCGCGTAATACTGGCGTAAATTCACCTTCAAAATGATCTGTGTGCTAAGATTAAATAAATATATTAAATTGATTAAAAATTTCTAAATCAAAATCAAAAAATATTTATTTCAGTAGAATCACGAGGATCACTTTGAAACGTCTTACAAGCTAGGAAAATTTACACCAGTTCCAATGCGCGCCCATGCCGTAAAAGAACTGGCAACAACACCGGCGGGGTCCTATGACTTTTTTGGCATGAACTTGCTATTGTTATGGATGCCGAGTAGAGTTGGAGCACATTCGTCCCAAGCTTTTTTACCATCTAGGTAATCGGTTATTTTATAGTAAGATTGTTAGCATTTACATTATTATACTCTGTCTACTAAATATTACTTCTTCTTTTTGTGTAAGCGACGCGAAAACTTCTTTGTTATTTTATGTGTGCAAACTTTTTGTAATTTTTATAAAATATCTGAAAGTTGTCAATCCGAACAAGAGAGCCCTTCAGGCGACAAGTTTTTTGGAAAATATATTGCTTTTGTGTTTACAACTGTGTTGGAAACCGCTGCGGCGACTCGGCGTGCTGTTATTTTCACATAAAAATTCTGTGACAGTGTAGTAGCATCTTTGTACAAGAAATGCCATAAGTTTCCGTTTATAACACAATCTGTTCTCTTTTAAGCTCTCTGGTAATTATAAATGAGCCGTACTAAAGACACTATTATACCTACTTACTTATGAGTGGTGTTAGATTGATTTTATTATAAGTACATTATTTCTTTCTGATAAGTGTGTAAAAAAATTATTATTATCTAATGGTGAAAGTAAAAAATTGGAATAAGAGTTTTTCGGCCTTTTTCCAAAAAAACTTACTAAACCGGTCTAAACGAGAACTAAATTAAACTTGACCCATTATTAATAAAAACGTTAAAAATAAATTTAAGGTAAAAACATAATAAATATGTCTGTGTAGAAAACGAATAAACATTTTTACAAACAAAATTACAAAAACCCAAGTCTTATTTTAATATTTAGATAAGTAATTTATTTAAAACTAGCCTGGCCTGGGCAATGACCCGGTACAAGGTACCCGTGCAAAGCCGGGGCGGGTCGCTAGTAATAATATTCCATAGCGGTCATCGTTTTTTATTAAAAAAGTTAGTTTATTAACAATTTAGCTCTACCTACGGAATTATTTAAAAAAAATGTATTTGCCTGATCAGCGAAATAATAAACTTAGAAAGCTAATAAGTACTTATAATAGAATAATTTAAACATTTTTTATAAATTAATAAAATGTACCTATCCATCTAAAATCATAAATTTACATAAGTGACATCTATACGATAGTTAGATAACTAAAATAACATTAAGTCTTAGGCTACTATCATTCAGTATGCATACTTTTTTTCATCGTAAGACATAGCAAATACACTAGATGGCGTGCCAAAGTTTTACTGCTGAAATCATAGAGAGCGCTGTTAAAAAGTATGATGTATTCCAAGAGCTGGGAAATCGTGTTTTTTATCATTCCTGCTAATACATTTCAGGTAGTTCCATGCTAAAATATGAGGTGGCTTTGGTTTCTTGCTAAGGCAGAGCTCAATAAGTTTGTCAGCTAGCGCTTTCTCTGAAAAAAAATCAAATTAATTTGGTAAGTACCTACTAATACTAGATGAGTAGTTATTAAGTACTTACATAGAAGAAAATAGGTATGGTGGTACCTACTTCCCCGGACAAGCTCGTCACAGATAACTCTATTACTTTAATATCTAGTAGTATAGTTAGGTTGGTATTTATAAGTACCTAATCTAATAAGCAAATACTTTAATATTCTCGAAGCTATTATGTAATACTTGTCTTACACTTATAACAAAAAAAACACCTAATTTACATTACATTACGTTACATTTAACATAATATTTGCATGCCAAAGATTTTGGTAGGACATAAATGAAGCAAAACAGGTGTGTCAGGATCGTAGCAAGTGGAAATCCGTGGTCTCTGCCTACCCCTACGGGATACAGGCGTGATTTTATGTAGGTATGTATGTAAGTATAAATGAACTAATTTAATTTTAAGACCATTAAGCATAGGTAGTTTGTCTCATCGGTACCTACGACTTTAAACTCCGGATTAACCAATCCGGAGTTTAAAGTCGTAGGTATGGTTGCTTTTTAATTTATGCATCGAAAAAATATTACAAAATCGTACTTAATATTACTTTTACTGGTGTTTATGACTGAGTGACAATCGCACATACTAAACTGTAAGTTGGTGATATAAAAGAAGGGTGTGTTCTTGCGAGTTTTTTTTATACTACTAAAGTGGCAACCAAGCGTACGGCCCACTTGATGGTAAGCGGTTACCGTAGCCTATGTAGGTACGCATGCAAAATCATAGATATCACTTGCGTGTTACCACCCTGAGACGTTAGATAGAAAGTCTCATGTGCCAGTAATTTCACCGGGTGTTTCACCATACCCTTGGAACCGGAACACAGCTATTACTGCTTGGCGGCAGAAATAGATTGGTAGTCCTTCCCCGAACGTGCTCATTCACAAAGAACTCTGCTACTCTCAAATCACATCAGCTAGTCACAAATAAAAATAAATAGAGCACCGGTGGTCTAGTGGTAGTGACCCCGCCTTCCGATGCTAAGGTCGTGGGTTCAAACCCGGTCGTGCACCAATGGGGAAAATTTATGAGCGCAATGCCAGTGCTCTCATACGGTGAAGGAAAACATCGTGAGGAAACCGGCATGTCCAAGAACTAAAAATTCAAACGACATGTGCCATCCACCAATCCGCAGTGGGAACATTAAAAGGCTGTCATGATGAGTCACAAATAAGTACTAATTGTACAGCTTATTACCATCAGCCTTTATCTTGGACATAGCAGTATCGTATCGGTAGACACCCTGGCGAGACATCAGCTCCATCCTTGCGAGCACGCAGAGAGCCCACTTCTTGAGGGCTGGTGGGTCTTGCTGAAATCAAACTGTCTCTTCAGAATCTATGAACACTGGTCATCTCACCAATATCTTCAACACTGGTGCATTTTTCCACTAGGATTTTTTTTATTTTTTTATACAACTGAAGTGGAAACCAAGCGTACGGCCCACAAGATGGTAAGCGGTTACCGCAGCCTATGGACGCTTGCAATACCAGAGGTATCACTCGCGGGTTGCCACCTTGAGGCTAAGATCGAAAGCCTCATGTGCCAGTAATTTCACCGGAAACCATACCCTTCACACCGGAACACAGCAATGCGAGCATTACTGCTTGGCGGCAGAAATAGGTATGGTGGTAGTCCTTCCCCGGACGAGCTCTATCACAGAGAACTCTACTAGGTACTCTTAAAACTTCTTAACTCTCTTCCTCTAAAAAAGGCCATTTTAACCGTTATCGGTTGGCGGAGTGATGGTCACGTAAAAAATAATGAAAATACAGGTGCAGTTTTTCCATTGTAATAATCATTTCAAAAAAACTAAAACATTCCAGTTTTAGGTTTTTTTTTTCTAAGACAATCACACGGGCAACTGATAACGGTTACCATAACCTATTTCAGAGCTATATTATTTTACTTGCGCGTTACCCTAGGACGTAGCTTAGGTACTTGTCTCAATGCAGTTACCCTAGGACGTAGTCTTTGTAATGGGAGACCTAAACGCGAAGGCGATGGCTTGGGGATGCCCGAGAACAAACAGGCGTGGTGAAGCAGTCGTGGACTGGGCAGCAGCAGCCGGCTTGGTTCTTTTAAACCAAGGTTCCGCTAACACATGCGTGAGACCGCAAGGGGCGTCGATAGTGGACGTCTCATTTGCTACTCCTGCTGTTGCTGCGCGAACACAAAATTGGAGGGTTTTAGAAGATGAGGAGACCTTGTCAGACCACCTCTATATAAGAATGGAGGTCTCTGCTTCTCCAGGTTTAAGAGAGTTGCCTACAATGACTCGCCAGCATACAGTATTCCCACGCTGGTCTCTAGGATGCTTAGACAAGGATCAGGTAGAAGAAGCTGCAATAGTACAAAGCTGGTGTCCTGATCCAGCACCGCACCAAGGGGTAGATGCGAAAGCTGAACTTTTTCGCCAGTCTTTGACAGCAATATGTGATGCTGCTATGCCTCGCTCGAGAAAATTGCCGAAAAGAAAGCAAGTATACTGGTGGTCTGATGAAATTGCAGCTCTTAGATCTACCTGCATGCACACGCGTCGTGAGTACACGCGATGTCGCCGAAGGCGATCGCACACTGCTGATGAGGAAACCAGCCTCTACGAGGAATATCGTCAGGCCAAAAATGCCTTGCAGGTGGCAATTTCTACGGCCAAATCTGAAGCTTGGCAAGAATTCATACAGGATCTTAATAGAGATCCGTGGGGGCGGCCTTACCGAACAGTAAGGAAAAAACTATGCAGCAAAGCACCCCCTACTGAGTCGTTTGAGCCCCAACTACTTACGAACATTGTTACCGGGCTCTTCCCTACTTGTGCGCCTCATGATCCACCTCATATGGCCGCACCTGATCCACCACAAGGGAGCTTCTCTGAGGAGGTGCCCCTGATTACTGAGGGGGAGTTTGGTGGTGTGGTATTGCACCTTCGGGCTAAGAAAACTGCCCCAGGACCAGATGGAGTGCCAGGGCGTGTCTTGGCACTTTCTCTAAAATATTTGGGGACCCGATTCCAGGAATTGCTAAACTCGTGTCTAGTGTCGGGTCACTTCCCTAAAGTGTGGAAAGACGGACGCCTTTGCCTTATTCGAAAGGAGGGACGCCCAGCAGATTCCCCCTCAGGATACAGGCCGATAGTATTGCTCGATGAGGCGGGCAAACTACTCGAACGAGTGGCTGCCCGAATCATTGATCATTTGTCTTGTGTGGGTCCTAATTTAGCGGAAGAGCAGTTTGGCTTCAGAGCTGGACGCTCTACAGTGGATGCATTGCTGCGCCTCAAAAACATCACTCAAGAGGCAGTAGCACAAAGAGAACGTGCGTTGGCTGTTTCGCTCGATATTGCTAATGCGTTTAACAATCTTCCCTACGAATGCATTGAAGAGGCACTTCGTTACCATAGAGTGCCTTTATATCTTCGGACACTGGTAGGTCATTATTTGAGACAGCGGGACGTGCTCTACCTTGATGATAAAGGCAGAGTTTGCACCAGGCGAATGACAGCCGGTGTTCCACAGGGATCAGTCATGGGACCATTGTTGTGGAACATCGGCTACAACTGGGTGCTTCGCGGCTCGCTTCTTCCTCGGACGCACATAATCTGCTACGCAGATGACACTATGTTTATTGCTCGGGGAAATAGCTATCAGGAGGTAGCGCACCTGGCTACAATTGGTTCCACCCTGCTAGTTAGTCGCATCCGTATGTTGGGGTTGAAGGTAGCCCTTGACAAAACCGAGGCCATGATTTTTTATGGGAGAGGAGGTAGACCACCAGCTGGCGCATACATAATAGTGGATAGCGTGCGGGTTATGTTAACGACCCGCATGAAGTACTTGGGGCTTACTCTGGATAGGGCTTGGAACTTTTCCAACCACTTTCAGCTTTTAGCCCCAAAAGTGCACGGAGCAGCGGGATCTTTGGCGCGTCTTTTGCCAAATTTGCATGGACCCAATGCATTTTGCCGATATCTGTATGCAGGTGTTATCCGGTCCATGGTCCTTTATGGTGCACCGGTGTGGGCGGACGCTCTGACTGCCAGTAACAAAGCCCTTCTGCGGAAACCGCAAAGAATTATGGCAATCAGAGCAGTAAGAGGGTACCGCACGGTGTCACATGGTGCCGCATGCGCCATTGCGGGAACCCTTCCTTGGGATAAGGAAGCTGAGGTACTTTCCAAGGTCTATCAGCATAAACTGGAAATGCGGGCACAGGGTTTCCACTTGGCACCCCAGGAGATTCTGCATGCCAGAAAAGAAGCACAAGAAGCCGCTCTGCTAAATTGGGCAGAAGAGCTAGAAGATCCGAGGTATGGCCGATGGACTATTGATGCTATACGTCCTGTGCTAAATGAGTGGATCCACCGAGAGCACGGAACCCTCACGTTCAGGCTGGTGCAGGTACTATCCGGACACGGATGTTTCGGGTGGTACTTGCACAAGTTTGCTCAGAGAGAGACGAGCCCCGCCTGTCATCACTGCGAGGCCACAGAGGACACGGCGCAACACACTCTAGAAGTGTGTGCAGCTTGGACACTGCAGCGTCAAACGCTAGTAGCTTCCATTGGAGGAGATCTTGCGCTGTCGAGTGTAGCTAAAGCCATGCTTGATAGCGCGGAAGGCTGGCAGGCAATGGTTTCATTTTGCGAAGAGGTGATATCGTTAAAGGAGACGGCAGAACGAATCCGAGAGCTGGATCCTTTAGCCGATGTGCTCCAACGAAGAAGAACTGGTAGAAGGCGAAGGCAGTTCAACCGCCAACTTCTGCTTGATGGTGATCAGCAGGACTTGAGGGCGGGGAGCCCCAACTCTGCATTGCACAGGCCACCATCATCGAGGTATGCAAACTCGCATTCACTTCTATCCGAGGATGTGACCCGAGGTGTTCGTCCAAGGCGAACCATCACCGACAGAGTCGCGGTAGAATCCGACCGGGACCCCGTGGCTTTGTCAGGTGCGGATGCAGCGTCGAATCACACATCATCTGGTGATGAGTGGTTCGACGATGCATTGGCACTAAGGTGAGCGCAGAAGATTCGGTGGGTTTTTAGTCGGTATACCGTCAGTTGCTAATGTATTAGTTAGTAGCGGACGGAGAGCCCGACATACCCCCTCTGTTCTCCCCGAACTGAGGGGGATGCGTAATGCATTTTCCCACCGTAAAAAAAAAAAAAAAAAAAAAAGGACGTAGCTTATGTATGTACTTACTTGTCTCAATGCATGCACCAGCATCCATACCCTTCAGGTACTTGTCTCAATGCAGTTACCCTAGGACGTAGCTTATGTATGTACCTGTCTCAATGCATGCACCAGCTCAATGCACCAGTATCCATACCCTTCAGGTACTTGTCTCAATGCAGTTACCCTAGGACGTAGCTTAGGTACTTGTCTCAATGCATGCACCAGCTCAATGCACCAGTATCCATACCCTTCAGGTACTTGTCTCAATGCAGTTACCCTAGGACGTAGCTTAGGTATGGTTCTCACAACGGATCTCGGCCGTCGTGAAATTAGCCGTTTCGATGCGCAATGGAGCTTTTTCAAACTAAATTGTCTTTACGCATCACAAACGGCTAACTTCACGGAAGCCTAGATCCGCTGTGCGAACTATACTTGTCTCAATGCATGCACCAGCTCAATGCACCAGCCTTCAAACTGGAACACAGACAGTCAGTGCTTGGTAGCAGAAATAGGTAAAGACGTGTGCTTTAATTGGATATCATCTCTAATACTAATCTAATATACATGGTCATTCATTATCAACCTGCCAAAATTAAGGGATAGATTACACACATAAAAAAAAAAAATAATACCTATGTATCTGCTTAAAATATTTTTTTTATGTAGGTACTTATATTTTGTCTTATAAATCCCAAGTAAACAATTTTTATTTAAAAAAAAATGTTTAGAAAAAAGACAAGTATTTTTTCTGGAGTTTGGCAGGTGCATAATGAATGACCTTTTAGACTAATAATATTTTGAAGAAAGAAGATTTTATATTTTTGTATTTTTGTTTGTTACGAATAAACTCTAAAACTATTGGTCCGATTACAAAATTTCTTTCACCATTGCAATGCTAAATTATCCCTGAGTAACATAGGCTATATTTATTACCAGTGACCCGCCCGGATTCGTACGGGTGCCTAATTTTTAAATGATCCCACGCGAAGCTGGGGCAGATCGTCAAGACGTGATAAATAACGTGTATTCTCGATGGTTTTTATGGATGGGATTTTAAAAAAATTATAAAAAAATATTCCCGTTATCCCCATTATTTATAAACTAGCAGTACGTGCCAGCTTCGCACGGGTACAATGAAACCGTACCCGTGCGAAGCCGGGCGGGTCGCCAGTAATAAATATAGCCTATGTTACTCAGGAATAATGTAGCATCCTAATGGTGAAAGAATTTTTGAAATCGGATCAGTAGTTATTGAGTTTATTTGTAACAAACAAAAAACAAAATCTTTCCTCTTTATAATATTAGTATAGAGTATAGTTAAGACCAAAAGTAATGTTTCCACTTTATTCCACTGATACTACAAAAGGACACTGCTGGTCTAGTACCCCGCCTTCCTATATGCTAAGACTCAAAAGATGTGCGTCATCCACTAATCCGCATTGGATCTACGAGTTGGATTATGTCCTAATCACTCTCGCTTGTCAGAGGCATTAGTGACCCAACAGTAAGTAAGTAAGTTCGTATGAGTCAGTGGCCAACTCTGGTGACAGAGTTTCTAGGCCGCCTGAACCCAACAGTGAGAACATTAGAAGGCTGTCTTGATGCACTCACATTCCAGCTTCCATTCCGGAACTTCTTGACAAGATCCGGGTCTACATGCGTCTCGTCGATGCAATCTATGTGAGCTCGCTTCAACCTTGAAGAGTCGTCTTCAACCAACACGCTTTTTGTTGCCAATGTGAACACTTCATAATTCTGGAAATAAAAAAAAATCATACCCATAACCATAAGAATAACAACACGGAGAAACAAAGTACGCGCACGCAAATTAAGATCATTTTTAGTGAGACTACTTAGTCTCACTTGATCAAACGGCTCGCCATTCATTAATGTGAAGTCATCGTGCGCACGTCTTTCACAATTTTAATTAAAAAATGGTTATAATTTAGTATTATTGTTATTATTACGTGGTGTTACAGCCTGTAACACTACGTAATAATCATTAATCACGTATAATACTTATGCCGCTCACGCAAACATCAATTGTTTTTTGAACACACTTTTGAAAATAATTTTGAATGAAACTATAATTCTAAGCCTTTATTTACTTAGTTATAGCATTGAATATGGCGTGTTTTTAAAGTGTGTATTTTTTTATAGTGTTCACCACCACACTAAAGATCTACTCGTATTATACAAAATATCCCAAAAAGTTTTCGCTGTCTCCCGAGGCGAAGATATCTTCAGTTCTTTAGTTATTTAGGTTAGCTTGAGTTACCCTTGCCATGAAACTTACTTCATCTTCAACATTTTCCAATGGATATATTCTTGGAGGTATTAATGCCATCACATGAAAAGCCAAGGCATCTTTGCCCTGCAATTTAAACGTTGCAAATATAAATAGGCTTTTGACTGCAGTCAGCCCTCATTTTAGTATGAATATGGACGTAAAGGAAAAATAGTCAGCAATAAAAAATACTTATGTTGAATTCGACCAAACTCAAATGGGCACTATTCTCCGATTAAATCGTAGAGTTATTCGCGAGTAAACTGACAGTTTAACGTATTTGACATTTCTTATTTCGCGGAGTAGTTATTCCAGCCCCGGTTGCGTAACTCTGTTTCAATCATATTTAAATCAGCGAACTGTCAATAAGCTGTCACATTGATACAAAATACGTCAGTTTTTGATTGAAACCAAGCGAAATCGATTGCAACCGTTTTACGCAATCAGAGGGCTGATGTTGGTCGAATCTACCCAAATTAAATTACAAACAAAATTTCACTCACGTTCATGATAGTAAAAAAACTCAGTATCAAAGCTACTAGTATGTTCATTTTTCTTGGAGGCTGTCGCCGATCGAAGAACAACTAAACATACTTCCCTCAATCAATCGTTTTTATAACAACACTAGTAGAGCGACATGCGACTTTGTCCGCGCTGAATTTTTCATGCAAACTTGCATTCTCTGCACAGTTTAAACAAAAAAAAACCAATTGTTAGAGTTAATGTTCTGTGTTAATGTTTCCAAAATAATATCGATATTTGTAGATCTCATTATTTTATACAAAACTGTAAAAAAACTTTGATAAAATAGCAGTAACATTTTTTCTTTGCAAAAATCTAGATAAAAATGCCTTTTTCTCAAAACTATGATTGTGTCGGTTGGTTTTGGTTTGAGTAACTCGCGTCCAATTACGGAAATCCCTTTATTATTGCACCCCTACACAACAAATAACACACTCTGAAAACTTCACTTCTCCTTATCCTATCTTTTTTGCTGTGCACTGATTGTCAGTCAGTAACGCGAAGATTTTATGTTAAGATTTTACTGTCAATTACTAGGATAGATTACCAAAACAAACTATTATAGTATTGAATAGGTTTCACCATTATTGAATTCGATGACGTGATTTTAATCCATTGTCTTGTGTGTTTATTTTGCTTTTACAGAAATTATGCATGTCCAAGCTGTCATATAAATTAAACTTAGGCAAGAATAACACTGTGTTGAGCTACCTGTTAATTTCTTTGCCACATTATTTAAAAAAGTGTGGAAAAGTCACGCAGACTCTAACTAAAAATACCGGTGGTTTTGCTTTGCATTCGCATTCTATAAATTCGATCTTGGGTTTCTGACTGTTGTTAATAACTTATAATTAACTAAACAAAATAAAACTCTGTGCATACTTAAAAATGTTTATTCTGTAATAGTTAAATTCGTTGAGGCAGTTCCTGTTTACACTCATTAAAACAGTATTATCAACAAGTAAACCACAATTTCAAAATGACATTTAAAAATAACGTGGATGATTTACAAACATTATTTCACAACAAACAATCAACAAAATGGCGAGGTATTACAAAATTACAAATAAAACAATGAGATACAAAAAGTATGCTATGCTAAATTGCATGACAAATACGATGGGAATGAAACCAAACTCAAAAAATACGCAAAAACTAGAACATCATCCAAAAACTAACAATATCCATAAACCGACTCTGAAACCGTATGTTTTGATTAATTGGACAAACACAAATACCTATTTTTACTACACAAGAGAAATTCCAAATACAGCAGGGCTATCTTGTAAACCGTAATAACACCGTCTACTTACGAATCATCATCATCATAGCAGCCTTATAATGTTCCCACTGCTGGGACACTGGCCTACTCTCAAGTGAGAGTCTCAGAGCGATTGCGGACCCAATGCAGATTGATGGATGACTTACGAATGTGTAGAAAAAAATGACAGATTTTTGTAAAAAATGTAATTTTTTCACAGAAATCTGTAATTTTTTTCTATACTTTCATAGAGAAAACAGGAGAAAACTATTGTTTTTGATGCGCATGCTAGCTAATGGATTCTTAACTAAACAGATATAAAACATTGGATAGTCAATTAGTCAGGGATAGTCTGGGGCTTAAAGGAAGATGGCGTGTTTGGGATCCTTCTCGTGATAGCACTTGACGTAGTTCCAAGCAGTCTGGTGAGGAGTGTTGCCTTTGGTAGCCAAGCAGGAGTCGATCAGTTTCTCCACAGCGGGTTTATCAGCTGGAAGTAAAATAAAAGGTTAAATAACTTCTCTATTCAGATAGTGATAAGATAGATAAATCATTTATTTGTATCTTCAAAACACACGTACATTTTAAAGTGCAAAAAGGCAAACCATACAGTTTCTTAACACTAACCTAATTCAGGTATGTATTTGCCCTAAACATTGACCTCGTAAAAACCAGCTAGGCACCTACCTATGTATGTACCTAGGTATTTAAAACCTAAAAACACGTGTGTGTTGCAGTTGACAAATAGGTTGTAGCTCAGTGATAATATTGCTCAAGGAGCCAATACTGATATTCAGCTATCACCTACGAGATGACGAGACGAGAGTGTACCTACAATTTGTGAAAAGCCTACGGATTGAGTTTTTTTATAGAAAAATTAATCTTTTCGATACGTCCTCAAAGTTTTAACTTTCGGGAAGTACTAACTTTTATTTACCTAGTGCATCCAGCAATGTACCTTCCAAATTTCACGTTTCTGTGCGTGTGCGTTGATCTGTCAGTCAGTCACAAAAACATCATTCTGATGATTATATATTTCTGATGTAAATAAATTATTCTGATGATTATTTATTGCCATTCAACGTGGCAATGCAGCCAGCATGTTGGGAACTTTTCCGTCTGCTAGTTATTTGGATCAGTTGAGCTATCTATAGGTAATGTAATTATGTACATATTTTATTTTATTGCACTAGATAGGAAAGATTAGTAGAGTTCCTTGTGATAGAGTTTTTTCAGGTTGTACCTACTACCACTACAAATACTTCTGCCGCCAAACATGTAATGTTTACGTTGCTGTGTTTAGTTTGTGAAGTGTGTAGTTGCCGGTGAAATAACTGGTACCTATTACTTTTTGATGGCAATGTGCGAGTCACACATCTGGTATTGAAAGTATCCCTAAGTTACGGTAATTGCTTACCATCAGGTGGCACGTATGATTGTTTGCAATTTAATGTAGTGGTATTCATACTACTGCCTGAATCCAGTGCAGATTCTATTCAGATATGTTATTTTGTTATTTGTTAAGAATTTTTTATCTTTAGGTCACATATCATTATGTTATGCATAACTTGAGCCTACAACAAGGATCACTTTAAAACTTCTTACATCTAGATGTATTTAAGCCTGTACCAACACGCCCATACTACAAAAAAATTTACAACGACACCGGCAACAAAAAAGCTTGGAAAAACTTGGATCGAATCTGCTCCAACTCTACTCGGCATAACAAGTTTTACAATGATTATTGAAATAACAATGAAAATTATGAATGAATAAGCCCTGCAAACAAACACAACCAAAACTGAACTAGAAAGTAGACACGTCGATTAGAAAGGTGAACTAACCAGCATTGGGGATCTTCGCCAAAGCCACATCCTTCTTGAACTTGCCGTCTTTGGTCATCAGCTCCGATTTCATCATCATGCAGAGGGCATATTTCTTTAATGGTTCGTTGTCAGCCTGTAAGACAAGTAATGTTTCATTTAAGAAATCTGACTTTGCAAAAGTTTACTAAAAGTAAGTAAGTTCGTATGAGTCAGTGGTCAACTCTGGTGACAGAGTTTCTAGACTGCCCGCTTTTCACTTTTTCACTTTTTCACTTTCTTTTACTTAGACTACGTATGTGTTAGAGTTTTCAGACTCAGGGCTTACACTAAAAAGGTGAGATTGAGTGAAAAATGATCTGAGATATAAAAGGCAAGAATACGTTTTTCGCATTTAGCCCACCTTTTTACTTTTTGAGCAGGTATTATGCAACTTATATATTTTCCGTTCCTGACAGAACATGAACAAAGTTCTCAGACCTCAGTTTGACTATTTTTGCTACAAATTTTGCAGACAACACTGCGGGGTAACAGCTAGTATTATGATTATAATGTAACGATTACCTTATAATCTCCAGTTTTTAGCTTATTTACCAGCTGTTCCTCAACCTTCGTCTCCGCAAGGCACTCAGTCCTGTGTTTCTTCAGTTTCTCCTTCTGTTCGTCGGTCAAGGCCTACACAAAAATAAATAAGTTAAGTATGTGATGAAGAATAGCATATCTTTGTAAATCAGATTTTGACGACCGATGTGGCGCAGCGGGCGCAGGTCCGCCTGCGACGCAGAGGTTGCGGATTTGATTCTCGCCTCGGGACAAATGTTTGTACGATCTACAAATATTTGTTCTGTGTGTTCTGGGTATTTTCTATTTATACTTATTAAAAAATATCCATCTATGTATTGTATTGTTTTAGGTATAGAAATTATCAGTCATCTAGTACACATAATACAGCTCTGTTTAACAGCAGCTTACCTTGGGGCTAGATGATGCTGTGTGGATGGCCCAGCATTATTTATTTATTTATTATTATTATTATTTTTTTGATAAATTTTTTCTTGCCCTAAAAACTGCAAGCTCATCACCTTATTGGCACAACATAGAGCATGAGAATAGGGTCATTGCTATAACCTTATTTCAAGGGTGAATTAAATGAATTGCAGCATCAGTATAAGATAAATGAAAACCATCAAAACAAAATGTGAGAGATTACGTAAGTTATTAATTAATTATTGATGATTGACGATATTACTTAAAAATTAGGTCAAATATATTACCTGAGCCACGACGATGCAAATCGCAAGCACAATGAAAGACTTCATGTCTGTTTGTCTGTATTGGGACAATGGTGCAGGTTCCCAGAGGGTACACCTTATAAAGCCGGGACATTATGCAGCATCACTTGTTGCAGAAGGTATGAACAACATTTGGATAAAACAAGATTTCAAAATATTATGCAAAAGGTAAAAAATACAGAACACAATACAAGATATTGATAGAACAACATTCTTTATGTCGTTCTTTTTATGAAGATATAATGTACATTACATGTAGGTTTTACATTTAAATTACTAACTATATATTTGTTTTTATGAAAATGCATTTTTTTTTTAATAATAATACTGCTATTGGTATCTGTAACTAAAGTAAATAAAAAAATACAAATACTTAAACAATTTTTAATTATAATAAACAAAATTGTTGGGTTACTGACAGTTTTACTGACATAATGTACAACCTAATTAGTTAATCCTAGAACCCTTTAATTTGGAGATTATATCCCTTTACAGAGAGGCATTGAAGTTTGTAAGAAGAAAAAACTCGAAAAAAAGTCGCTCATGACGGAGCGCTCGTGACGTAGCTGGCTAAGTTGTTCTTAGCAGATCAACGAAGTTAAGCACTATTCCGCGTAGTCATCATTTGGATGGGTGACCGCCAGTGGCAATTTCAACTGAGCGCTCCCGGAGGGCACGTTAAGCAGTCGGTCTCGGCTTTTTCATAAATTCTTAGGCTATGACAGAGGCTCACGCGGCCTAGAAACTCTGTCACCAGAGTTGGCCACTGACTCATACGAACTTACTCGCCCTCTGCACCACAGAGGTCATCCGAAATGTTGAGAACACCTATGCGTAGGATCGTCTGGACATCAGGAGTGGAATAATTCAGACAAACCGGTTCCGTCCACACTTCGTGATACTTTACTAAAATTTGTTGGCAGAAACTGGTATTACCTTCAAGGTCGCGTAGGGCATCAGAGCTGGCTTAGTGCATTTTATGATGCCTGAGTTTGGTCTAATATAAATAAATAAATAATGCTGGACAATCCACACAGCATCATCTAGCCCCAAGGTAGAGCTGTATTATAGGTACTAGATGACTGGTATATACATAATACAATACAATACATAGATAGATATTTTTTTATTATAAATATAAAATACCCAGAACACCCGGAACAAATATTTGTAGATCGTAAAAACATTTGACCATAGGCGGGAATCGAACCCGCAACCTCCGCGTCGCAGGCGGACCTGCGTCCGCTGCGCCACATCGGTCGTCAATCGGTCGGTTTATCTAGCCTTAAATCTGTGCCTAAATTAAACAAAGCTAAAAACGACGCGGAGGTTGCGGGTTCGACCCGAGGCGGGAACCATCTGCAAATATTTGTTCCGGGTGCTCTGAGTATTTTATATATAGGTATAATAAAAAAAAATATCTATCTATGTATTATATGTCAAAGTTGCGACGCTTAAATGGAGCTGGGCTGGTCACGTCTGTCGCATGCCGGATGAGCTGTGGGCCAAAACCACCACTCAGTGGAGCCCTGAGACAGCAAATCGGCGTCGTGGCAGACCCAAAAAGAGATGGCGAGACGATCTCGACAACTTTAATAGAGCTTGGGTCCAACTGGCTCAAAACCGAGATGACTGGAGAAATCAAGGGGAGGCCTTTGCCCAGCAGTGGGACACAACAGGCTAATCGTAATCGTAATCGTAATCGTAATCTATGTATTGTATTGTATCTAGTACTTCAGTCATGTAGTACCCATAACACAGCTCTGTTTAACAGCAGCTTACCTTGGGGCTAGATGATGCTGTGTGGATTGCTCAGCGTTATTTGTTTATTTATTTTATTTAATAATAATAATAGAGTCCGCCAATATTTATTTATTATGTCCATCAGTTTTTAAGTAACTCAAGCATTTTGCTCTGTTATTTTCCGTTCAGCTATTAGGTATTTGACAAAACTCGACCACTGTTACCCGACATCGTCCTAACAGATAAATTGTGATTTGACAATCATACTAACGACATAATGCAGTAACTGCTATCATTTTCGATTCAATGTACGTTGACCCTAGTGGCCTCTAACTATTAGGTATACTGGATTTGTCTAGTATTAGATAGTTATATTTCCACGCGACTTCTTTCGCATTGAACTGCTTTAATGTATTACCTTGGTTTTAGCCATGTTAGACATTACTCGACATGGCCGGTTTTAAACAATAATGATTAAATTATTGAATAAAACTGACCAGTGTTTTATGTCAACCAGACAAACTGTTGGTAAAATCATTTGCTTGATGTTTTGTCATACCTTAGGGTCGATTTTACTTACAAACTTTTCAATAGAGTGCAATCGAATCCATGTCTGAACATAGTGTGTTTTTGCATTCTTCTACCACACTTCTACTGAGCAACGATCCAGCTGTTCGCTAAACGATTGATTAAGTGTTTCGTTTAATTTTCCCATCAGTTTAATATCTCTTTGGGTAAAAACCGAAACTAAATAAATAAATAATAAATAAATAATAAAAATTATTTACGTATTTTCTCTTTCTGTTTTCGATCATTTGTTTTAAGATTTTGATAGCACAGTGCAGTGCAATGCAGATTGCATTGCACTGCACTGTGCTCGTATATTTGCCTAATAACTTTACTACTCATAATAACACACTACTGCTTAGAGACAGAAAATAATTAACAATTAGTTGTGATAATCAATTACAGAAATTGTATATTTTTGCCTAGATCTCAGAGCATTCATTCATAATGTAAGGTAGTGTCAAGCCTCCAGCTTCGTCTGTTTCAAAGCACCTACATCATATAAATTATGTCGTTTTTTGTGTGTTTGTGTTTTTATTGAAGTAGGTACTTATAGATGTTATGAGCTGACATATTTATGTACATAAAATCCCGTCATCCCAAAAATATGGGTATAGGTTGAAATTGAAATTTAAATTTATTATTATAAAAATAACATAGGTGCATTACATTTTACACATAGGTTAAATAATCTTACTTTTTAAGGTTTGATTAAGATGTATTTCCTTGATGGACAACATTGGCCAAACTAGGATTATGGTCCTAAGTTATGGCGTACCAATGCCCTCCGCCCGCGCCGGACCGAATGATAAGGTTAGGTAGAAGTAGCGCTGGACAGATCCCAATTTGATGCTCGAAGCTCAATGAAATTCAATGAAGAGAAAATTCAATAAAATAAAACAACTGCAATGGCGAAAGTCGATGGAAACGCTGCAAATACAGTTTTTACAAATTCTTTTGGCACCAGAAAGCGCATGCGCGCCGTCCACCTTAGAACATAAACTTTGGTAAACGTGGTCTAGATGTGAAGCCTTAAACTTGTATCACAGATAATATGTAAACAAAAGTGATGATTTTTGTAATTTGAACGCAGGTTGTGAAAGATATATACAATAAAATAATCTATAATGGGTAATTTATATACTTAACGATGATAATAATGGAAACATGGACAATAATTACTTACAGGTAAGTTAAGAAAATATTATTTTAAACTATTTTGAACAAGTGTTTGAGTTAATTATTAAAGTTTAAATAATTAACTCAAAACACTGAAATCATAGACATAGTATTAATGTGTATTATTAGTATCATTATAAGTTAATTAACGTAATTTAACTAACAAGCAAAAAAAATAAAGGATTGCTTAAAATATTATACTATTAATGAAATCATAAAAAATACTAATATCGAAAGTAAATAGGTAAAAAGCCTACTCGTATTTTACAATTCGTGAATTTAGTAGTAAAACGAAGATCATTATTATAGAGTACCCATAGTTTTACAATGTAAAATGTAATGTAAGCTCATTTATTTATGATTTAACTATTTTTTTATAAGTTTATTTACTAATACACTTGGCCCTGTAATGCAGTATACAAGGACTTCACTCTGATACAAAAACACCGCATTGCGCAGCCGTAGTCCAACCAACTTCATGCTAGTCAAACCCAAGCATTTTGGAAACATCACAGAAAAACACTAATAATATTATAAAATGAGATAATAAAGCATTAAATAGTAATATAGTACACTTTAGTATCGATAATTGCCTGTTTTAGAGAGTTTATATCTCGTTAAAAGTACTAGTTATAAGTGAAAATCTGATAAGACTGCAAGGGACTGTAAGTTCAATATTTTCTATTTATATCTAGGGTTGCAAAGATTTCTTTACGTCAAGCACGCTTGTATTTTTTATCTTCTGCTAAATATCAAAACCCCTAGGATATTGGGTTATTTTTTGGCAAGTTCTAAATTGTGTACGCAACATCATGTGGTAATCTTTGGAGTAACCCCAAACTTTTGTTGGTGTCATCAGGGTCATGAAAATAGACAATAATATTCATTAAATTATTCATTCATCATCACAGCCTTCTAATATTCCCACTGCTGGGACACCACACTCTCGAGTGAGAATGCTTGTGTTTTGATTCATCATCACAATTTGATGGCACATTTTTTAGTTCTTGGACATGCCGGTTTCTTTACGATATTTATAAAAAAAAAAAAACTATTGCGACGTTGATAGGCGAATGAAACCTAACAACAACGTCTCGGAGTGATGAGCGCAGTGCAGTGCTACGCAAAATATTAAAACTTGAGACTTTGAGTGGCACTGCAACTGTTGGCCTACTCTCAAGCGAGAGTGATTGGGGTCTTAATCCACCACGCTGACCCAATGCGGATTGGTGGATGGCACATGTCTAAAAAATTTTTAGTTTTAAGACATGCCGGTTTCCTCACGATGTTATTCTTCACCATGTGAGAACCCTGGCATTACGCATATACGTTTTTCGAATAGAAAAATCCATTGGTGCACGACCGGATTCGAACCCACGACCTTAGATCAGAAGGCGGGGTCACTACTACTCTACTAGCTAGAGCAGTGCTTTAGAATACTTATAAAAAGTAATTTATCATTGATTGTAGCTATCATATTTCTTTTCGTGTACAAAACTGTATAACTTGTAAAATAAATACTACCATATATAAATAAAAGTTATGATTTTTTTATCTTATGTCTTATGTTATCGAATAACGAAGTTGAATATTAATTTGATTTTAATAAAGTTCAATGTTCATTGAAAATTAAGACTATTACCTGATACTTTTATTTATTTTTATTTTATTTTATTACAAAATCTACAGCTTTTTGTCAATTTTTACTTATTCTTATCTTTAAATCCTAGAGCCATTAAAAGATTTATATTATTTATACAAAACCTATAATTTTGTCTGTATGGGTGGTGCAAGACAATTTTATCAAGATCTAGGTAGGCTTCTAAATGTACCTAATACTAAGTTCATGATAATAAATGAGACATCAGGTACAAAAGTTTATTCAGTTTTTCTCACAACGCGTATGTTTTTGAAACTGAACTTACGTCATCTACGTGCCAACAGAACAAATAAATAACTTTAGGACGGATTGTGCAAGTATATCATTTTAATAATAATTGAAACGTCTTGCTGGACTGCTGGACAAAGGCCTCCCTCAAAGAATGCCATGACGACCGATATAGAGCCTCCACCATCCACCGACTTCCTGCGACCGCTTTAATACCATTGGTTCATTGAGTGGGGGCCTTGGAATCAGTGATTTCTCAAAACATACAAATGAGTAAAATTTTGCTACTAATCACATTATAAAAGTCACACTTAGTTTATTACTGTGGTAAAACTACAACTCATTGGTGTTGATTCTGTTGTAGCAATAAATAACTGAACTAACTTAATCTATCGCGGTCCTTTGTATATTAATTCATTAGAAAAGAACGGCAACAGTTCTAGTTGGGTAAGTTATAATAATGCTACAACAGAATTAACGCCATTATCTATGACGTCAATACAATTTAATAACTTGAAACGTTCATAAACAATAAGCTGTCGCATATGCGCGCCATAGACAATATAGCCCAGGCGGACATTGACATCAGTGGTAAAATAAAAAAATAGCACACAGGGTTGTCCGCAGTGCAGCGATCGATTGCCCTCAACTACGCATGCGCAGAGCCCTTTCACCCCTCAGTGGTGAACTGGCACGGGCCAACGCGAGTCTTCGACATGCCAAAACCGACACCGGTGGAAGATCTGGTGATACCACCGCAAGACACCAAGATATGTGGGACGATATGTGTGTGTCAAATGACAGCAGTGCTTAGTGCCGTGGCTATTGTATACCTAACTGTGGCAATCTATATGCCATACACCCGAGCCAACGCCTCTGGTATCGACCCCACACCCATCATGTGCACCACAACAAGAACTGTCAACAAAGATAACTGCGACTGGGGATCCTGCGGAGAATGGTGCTTATCCAAGACGTCAGGAGCTTGCATTCAGATCTACGTCAACGTCAGAAAGAACGGATCGAGTTTACTCCTTTCTGAATGCGGAAGTGCTGCCAATAAAACTTGTTTTGGTATAGACCAAGAAAACGCAAAGAAGTATCATTGTATCAGAGACGAGTGCCGGAATTTAACAGGAACCTTCAACTGCACAGAAGGAAAGTGCATCAATATCACCGACGCTTTCGAATGTGCTTTTAGAGAAACCGATCCACCTCTAAAATGTTCAGGGAGACGTGGAAAAATTACGTGCATAGACGTTCACGGGCTATATTCGTGTAACAGAGGGACTTGTAGAAAAATACGAACGCCGTACAACTGCGACCGTAGATGCGTGGACATCCCAACTCGCAACAAAAACGTCATAGTTTTAAGTGGTGATAGGGTGTTCTTGGCTAGGTGTGCTAAAGTGGGTTCTGAGGAAAATGGGACAGTGTTATGGAACGATTCGGGTGAAGAAGTGCTAATGCTGTCCTGTCATGCAGTTCACAACGGCACAGCTGGAGTCGTGGCTGTTGATTGCATAAACGCTGCTTTACTTCCCCGCACTGATATATCAGATCTGACCAACTTTACGTACTTGCAGTATTTGTACCAGTCTAGAGCTACTCCAAACCGTATTATTGCCCCATCAGAGGTCGAGCTGACGCTGGCGAATGACAGTCGATTGATGATAAATTTAGAAGGCTGTGTTAACACCTTAGCTGATGAATGCAAAGACTTCCTGAAAGATTTTGGTCGCGACGGAGCTGACCATAACGCTAAAGCCAGGTTCCCATGCTTTTATATGGAGAACAGCCCTGACACAGTAGTCGCTCGCTTTGATCTAGAAACAACGTACCGCCAGTTTTTGGTAGCATTGGTTTTACCTACAGTTCTTGTGGTGGTTTCTTGTATAACTCTGATGATCTGTCAGAGGACGATAGTGGTTGGAGATGACGCGAAGATGAGATTCAAATGCGTCACTGACAAAAATGATTTGCCAATGGATCCGAACGATCCTGTTTCTCCACTCTGAGATCCGTCACGTGAGCATATTTTTTTATTTAGTTAAGCTTAAAAACGGTTGATATGTAATTTTTTATGGGTTTTTTATTTTGGATAAAATATGGTTTATTGAAATGAAGTCCTGTCTCTCCTTCAGATTATTTGTAGAGCAAACCAACAACGTTACGGTTGATAGCAATAAAGTCTCAAATGGTGACTACGGAAAGGGTGGTAAAATGACGCAGTCTATGGAAGCTTCTTTCTCGATGAAAAGGTCACAAACCTCACAAATATTGCTGAAAGTCGTCGAAGAAGCGTCGTGTCGATGACCCATGAAAAAAGCTGTAAATCATTACACTTTTTTGCTGGAGTATATGTTCTGAAACAGATCAATGATGATAATTATGTTTAAAATGATCACATTTATTGTTGCCATAATAACAACCATTTAAAAAAAACTGCATCTTAAAATCGAAATACAACACTAAGGTTAACGGTTATAAAAGTGATGTGTAGAAGTTGCGGCACCAAAATGCCCTTGACATGCTTTTGCCGTGACTAAGTCGTGTTTCAGCCTAATGAATATTTTATTTGCAGGCATCGAAATAGTAACACGAACTCGACAAATGATTCCAATTTAGCTATTACCTACTTAATACTTTATTGGATAGAAACAGTTATTCTAGCTGGAAAATGCCAAGGGTCATTAAAGGTCGAAGAAGACAGTACCCTAAGTAGTTTTATCTATCAGTTTTATGATTTTTTTATAGACAAAGTATGAGGCCGATACAATTTCAAAATCACTATAGAGAAAGCCTAATGAATTTAAACTTTGTGTGTATCCACAGTATCCACAGTACTTTTACCTACAGTATCTATAGTCTAATCCCAATAGTCGCCTGACGTCGTCAAATACAACACTGAATGAAATCGCTGAAAATACGAGAGAACGGCATAAGTTAGGAGAAACGCAGTAGGCACAGAAATGATGATCATATTTTATTCATGATGATGATGATGATGATGATAAAGATCATTATTTTGTTTGGATTATTTTGCCTCATATACGAACTAAATATTAGATTTTTAACTATTTCTTATTTCTTTTTCAGGCGTTCCCCTCCTTTGCGAGGGTCCGGCTAGTTCATTAAGAGACGATTAAATGCTTGCTATGCTTTTTACTGGCTGAAACTTCCTCGGACCATGTCATCTATGAGCAGATCACGGACCAGCCTCTCACCAGCTGCGTCTGAGAGGTCAACGCTCCCCATGGGTGTGTCAGCTGAGCCAGAGAGCCCCGAAGAGTTACTGCCTTTGGAGCCGACGAGGGAAGAGCTTTTGAACCAATTCTATGAACGATTTAAATTATACACATCGATAAGTCTCGGCACTGCTGCTATTTTATCACTATTCGCTTTTCTCTTTCTCATACCTTTTGTCATTGAACCAGCTGTTCAGACAATTTTGGCGGAGTTCGTCCCAGAAGCTGGTATATGCGCTGTATCAGAGCACGTCCATGCAGAAACATTGACAAACTGCACATGGGCATCATGCAGAGAAGGATGTACGACAGCGCATACAAAATGCCATAAAATTCGGGTCAGTTTAGCGAGAAGACCGTTTATCGAAAACGCACCTATTCCTAAAGAATGGGACGCGATGGACCTGCGGTTCCTAATAAACCCCGAAGGTTGTGGGTACCCACCAAGAGTGAATTGTTCAGTTTTTGCGAAAGAGTACGCGGGTCCAAATGCTCCAAAGGTATTTCCTTGTTACTACAGCATGACGCGGCCAGATCTAGTGGTGGCCAGGTATTCATGGGACAGCACGATCCGAGGATTGATATTGGCACTAGTGTTGCCGACTACAGTATTCGTGTTCAGTCTAAGTGTACTCGCTTACTGGCACTGTCGCTGTTGCAACAGGGCTTGTAATAGGCGAGTGCACGCAGAATCTTATGCCAGTAAAGAGGAGTAAGTATCTGACGCTTATGAACTGGTTTTAGCCAAACCTAGAACAGAAAAGAAAATGTGAAGATCTCTTTTCATTCTACTTTGGCTAATACCAGGTCTCTAGGTTCTAAATAAAATAAACGATGATTATTGCAAACTAAATGACTTAGATAATCTTCTGCAAGTTTTACAGGGGTGCGGGGGGAGAAATGTAAATGATGCTCTTGTCATTTACATTTATCCAACCTTTTTAGGTTTTGAAATTTGGTGGATCCCGAAAATATCTACTCGTTTACGTAACCCAAGATCATCCACAGACGCCACAAATTAAAAAAAGAAGAACCCAAGATCATTCGCGATTCACCCCCCACGCACCTGTAAAACTCGCAAGAAAACTACAGTTATTTGATTTGCTTACTTAACTACTTCGGTAACTTTTTCTTTTATTTTACTTTGCAATGGACTTTCAGGTCCGCTTTCAAGTTTGAAGATGGATATTCGTAGTTTTTTTTATGGATTTAGTGAACAAGTACGTTTTTAATACAATATTTCAGACGTCTGCACAGAGTTATAGTATTTTGAGTACCACGCTTTTAAGAAATATTGTTAGTAAGACCATAAATGAATAAGTAATTATAAATACACACGTCTGAGATCATCATCATCATCATCATATCAGCCAATTCGTGTCCTCAAAGACCACCATGATGACCAATCTTGAGCGATAGTATTGTACTTGTGTTAGATTACTCAATCTTTGAGAATTACTCAAGTTATGAGGTAGTTGGAACATTATTTTTGGCACCTCTACATTCTGCACTGTAGCCGCTCTTATTACATAACAAAGTCACGTCTCTGATTTTTTTGAGGAAGCACCGTTTTTCACAATGTTTTCCTCCACCATTTGAGAGCACTGTAAATAACTTTTTGTAAAGCTCAAGATTATTAACTTTTTAGTAATACCATTTTTTTTTTGTTGTGATTTGTACATTGTGACGCATAGTTTTATGGGTTAACACTGTAGTGAGACAGGCTGATAATAATATAATAAATAAATAATGCTGGACAATCCACATACATCAGCATCTAACCCCAAGCTTAGCAGAGCTTGTGTTATGGGTACTAGATGACTGGTATAATTAATACAATACAATACATACCCACATAGATATTTTTATTATACATAGAGAACATCCGGAACAAATATTTGCAGATCGTACAACCATTTGTCCCGAATCGGGAATCGAACCCGCAACCTCCTCGTCGCAGGCGGACCTTCACCCGCCGTGCCACATCAACTACTATAACTATAAATAATAATAAGAATAATTTAATTGTATTGTATGACTTCGGTTTCGGTTTAAGAAATTTACATTTCACTTAAAGAGAAACTTAAATTAACTCAGGTTCTAATTTCTAAATGACATAAACATGTTTTCTTATTACAGTAGCAAGCTGCTTTGTGAGCTGGATGAAGATCCCAGTGACGACGTCTTCTGACGGCGAGCGTCTGCCGCCCGCCGCCGCACCTCCCCCCGCACTGAGTACATGCACATGTAGGGCACTATTCCTGTCTGTCACCCTGGAGCGTTATTCGCTATGACCAAACGCAGACTCGTTACGATATCTGCGTGGAATCGTTGTCGACGAGCCACGTCTTAGGGCTCGTCTGATTGTTTTCTCTGTTCTGCCCCCCTACCATGATCTCTTAGAGCGATTTAAATTAGGACCTAAACTGAATTGTCAAAAATTTTGTGCTATGACTTCAATAATTATTAATTTCATGGTACAAATTTTTTTGACAATTCAGTTTAGGTCTTCATTTGAATCGCTCTAAGAGTTCATGTTATGGGGGCTGTTCTGTTTCTGTATCTGTGTTGTATTATGATACCAAAAACCATTTTACTATTTAAAACCATGGTACGTATCGAACACGTTACTAACTTACACGTTATTGATAAGGAATCTCCTATGTCATAGCAAATAACGCCCCTGCTCTGAGTGCTTAACACGAAAACTCATTTTTAATCGTAAACGTAAACGTATCGACCAGATTTCACAGAATAGTAAATAAGAATTACCCTTTAAAGGGGATTTTGGGAACTTTTTTATGTCAAAATCCCCTTCAGTCCAAGCTTAAAGCTCCAAAGTGGATTTTGACACTAAAATTCCCAAAAAGAGGATTTTGACACTAACCCGTCTATTTATATGGAATTTTGGTAGTTCATTTAACACTAAAGAGGTGCTGTTAAAAACAGCTGGACGATACGTTTACATTTACGATTGTCAAACGAATTTTCGTGATTCGCTCACTGTTATCTTAGACACTAAACGCTGACTAGGTGACAAATCAAACTAAGGGATACACGCACTTGTAGGGACCGATTCCTATCTGTCACCCTAATCATTAGACACTGATGAATAAATTTATGTCTATGCCTATGTCTATGACAAGGTGACAGATCGAACTGAGAGATACACTCTTGGCAAGTCATAGGCATAAAACAAAGGGCCTTATTACATAACCGTAGGTACTATAAACCTCTGTTAGCTAAAGTGTCTTTCAAATCTGTTATCGTCTTTGTTCAGCAGCCGCTACATTCTCACGTCTGTCACAGACAGTCTTTTTTATGAATAAAGAAGTATTATTTAAATGCTAAAAAAGTAGTGTGTTGAATTTATAAAACAATAAAGTGCTAACATCAGTCACAACTCACAATGATTAAAGCAATTTTTTAGCAAATCTACTACTCGTATAATAATACCTTATTCCTATGAATTTTTTTTACGACAAGAGACACGGTTTCAAGGGATAACTATAAAAATCATTACAACATTAAAAAAAAAGTGAATTTCTACCACAAAAACTTATAGCCTATAAATTTTTCAATCGACAACACTGAAGCGAAGACTAATCTCGAGTTTTCTTTATTATAATAATATTCGTCTTAATAAGTAACTAACTTATTCGTCATAAATTACAATCCACACGTACAGTAGTGAAAGCCACAAGCTTGTGGTAATCTTACTTTAAAGTTATAAAAAATATAGGTAAATTAAAACATTTGTTGGAAATAATTTTAAACTGTATTTTACTTGTTGGTCAAGTTATTATTATCATGGTTGTGAAAGTATACCACACAGATTTTGGTCTCTCAATCTAATAAACATTTTACAACTCCCTGTTTTAAATGTGACTGATAAAAAGACCTTTACAATAATACTTACCAAATGAACTTAGTATTGCATAGCAAAATTTCAAGTATATAATATTAAGTGATACTACACGTATATTGTTGGTTTCAAATTAACGTACTTAGGTATAAAATGTACCAAAAAAAAAATACTAACAAATCAAATGCTTACAGTAACTTTCTTATTAGAGTGTAATTTATTAACAGATCTGTCGTTTTTAAGTGCATTACCTAACTGGGGAGGTGGTAATGTCAAGTTTAATAACTCAGTATTAAATTATTGAATTTTTCGGCGGGCGTCAAGGCTATTTGCTTGAAAAATATAAGAAAAAAATGTAAAAATATTATAAAAAAACGTCTCTTTACATTATGAGCTATGCCGGATTACTATATTGTATGTATTTTAAATTTTTGCTTCCGGAAACGCGTGAATCTTTTTTGTTCTAGAGAGTAAGTTATTTTTAAGTAAGATCATAAGAATATCATTAAAATCATCATGTTCAAATTTAGAGTACCTTGTCGATGAATATTTTGCTACGTTTATTTAAGACCAATATTTTCTGTCAATTTTTACCATAAAAAATATAACATTATTTTACCATAATTCAATCTTATGAGTATGATTCAAAAAATTTGATAATTTTTAATAAGTGTATAAATAAAAGTTGTAAATAATTGATGATGATATAATTTACTTTATTATTGCATTTTAACTTATTTATAAGTGTATATATCAAAGTCGATTTTGCGATCAGTTATATTTAAATCCATTCTAAGCTTAATATTTACGTATTAACATAATTTTAATTAAACTAATACTCTGCCTTTATTAATTAACGTAACTATAGAAATTATTGATAATGTATGTAATTTAAAAGCTTCATTATTTAAAATTATATCCGTGTGTGTTATATGTATTCGTGAGCATCGTTTGATTTATGAATGTTAATAATACATAATACTTGTTATTATTTGTTTATTATTTATAATAAAGTTGCGATACATAAATGTACAGAAATCTGCCATGAGTTATGTGATATTAAATTATATTAAAAAATATTATGCAATAATGCGAGTACTATGCGAATAATTATAAAGTATTTGATTGGAATGTAAATGACATATATAAAAAATGCAATGAGGTACTTGCCAACATTTTATTATATTAATATTTAAAATGACACAAACCTAGCTAATACTGCTTTTTGAGCTTTGATGCAATGTAGTGTGTGTTATTTTTTTTTCATATCTTAGTAAGGCTGGATTCGACCAACTTCTGTAATCCGCGGAATAAGAAATGTCAAATACAAATAAACTGTCAGTTTACTCGCGAATAACTACGATTTATTCAGAGAATAGTGCCTATTCGAGTTTGGTCGAATCCAACCTTAATATTACTTATTTTTTTATAATTACTTAAATTATAATTATTATTTATACGTATCGATATTTTTAATTAATAAGCTGTTTTATATTTTTTACATTTAAACTGACTATAGCTTTATTTTTATTTAAGGTTACTTATCTTATCATATTTTTGTTTAGGTATGATTATATTATTTAAGTAAATGTCTCTGAATGTTATGTATGAAATCCCAACAGGTTCATATTTACCTTTATTATTTAGTTATTTGAACATATTGATATTAAAATATATGATAATCAGTGAGACACACGAAACACACATAAATAAAACGTTTAAATAATTAGTTTTATTGAAAAATGTATAAAGTTAACCCACAAAGTGAAATAGTAAACTTTGAAGAGTTTGAATGATTGACCTACTCATAACTATGGGATTGTGTTATTTTGATTTTTTTTCCTTTAATTTACTCTCTGTAAAGTTATAGGATGAATGTTATTACTTATTATAATACTCTGTGATTTAAAAGTTAAATTTTTAAATGATTTGTGTATTGCCTTTGTCATGCAAGTATCTTAGCGCCTGTGAACAAGTGTTTTGATGGCAAATAAAGCTTTTGTTTTGCTAGGTGATTTTTATTTCATCATTCATCTTCTTGTTCCCACTGTTGGGACACTGGCGTACTTTTGGGCGAAAGTGATTGGGTCTTAATCCACCACGCGGACCCAATGCGGATTGCTGGATGGTACATGTCTTACGAATTTTAGTTCTTGGACATGCCGGTTTCCTCACGATGTTTTCCTTCACCGTATGAGAGCACTGGCATTGCGCACATAAATTTTTCGAACAGCAAAATCCATATCGGGTTTGAATCCACGACCTTAGAATTACTACCACTAGACCACCGGTGCTCTCATTAACAGCCTTCTAAAATTTCGACTGCTTGAACACCAGCCTACTTCAAAACAGGAAGTATTGGCAGTAGGGTAGCTAGCGCCATCTGTCAAAGCAATCGGAACTACTTTTTTTTTTATCTCGAATCGAAAACCCTTAAAAATCAAGTTGGTATCTAATGACAGACGCAACCCATGTACTCGTAGGAAAGTCGTTGATATTTAGTACCTTTAACATTGTACGCAGTTATTACAAATATTAGTACTTAGTACGCTAGTACCCTCAATATAATATTGTACCTACGTCCAAAATTGATAAGCTGGAGCCTTATTCGCTATGACCAAACGCGGGCTGGTTACGATATCTGCGTGGAATCGTTGTTGACGAGCCACGTTTTAGGGCTCGTCTGACTGTTTTTTAAAGTCAACCTTTCAATAGCGAAACTATCGCTATTGAAACAACACAGATACGTATTACAATTTTACAATTTCACACCATGGCACGTATAGAACACGTTACTAAGTTACATGTTATTGGTAAGGAATCTTCTAGGTCATAGCGAATAAGCTAATAATAATAAGAATAATGTTAAGAGTAGTAGAGTTGTTAAGAGTAGTAGAGTTCTTTGTGATAGAGCTCGTCCGGGGAAGGACTACCACCATACATATTTCTGCCGCCAAGCAGCAGTGCTCGCATTGCTGTGTTCCGGTTCGAAGGGTATGGTTTCCGGTGAAATTACAGGCACATGAGACTTTCCATCTAACGTCTCAGGGTGGTAACACGCAAGTGATATCTATGATGTTGCATGCGTACATAGGCTACGGTAACCGCTGACCATCCAGTGGGCCGTACGCTTGGTTGCCACTTTAGTGGTATAAAAAAAAAAAAAAAAAAAAAGCCCTCTGGAGGTTGCCTGTGCCGTACCTAGTATTAGGACCTTTCATATGCTTACATCAGACAATAAATATTTTCTTATTCTTATTCTTGTTCTGACATTGCATACAATTTTGGAATATAAACCTATCGTTGTACGACCGGATTCGAACTCACGACACAAAGATAGAGAGTCACTAAAACTAGACTAGCTAATTGCTCAAGCTAATATTTATGTGTTAAATTTTTTTAAATGAATTAATTTTGAATTGAAGTTCAATATAATGTGTACTTAATAATTATGATGTTCACGTGCCTGTACTGGGGCGAGATATGCAGCTCTATAATTTATATTTTCCACCTAATGTAAAATGTACCATGTCTTTTGTGACTACTGAATACTGAATACTGAATACTGAATACTGCTCTTTACTCACATACTTTCCCTCTTATTCACAAAAGAAAGTGTTATTTTAGCGGCACGTTAATTTTTCCTTGTCAATAAACAAAAACGATGACTACCTATTTGAAAGACACTCACTTCAAGCCATCTTTTACTAGAAATCATTAAAGATAAAGATATAAAAAGGCAAACACTTATGACTGTTTATAATTCACTATTCTAAAAATATAGGTTTTTTTATTGCAAGCCAATGTGAATAAAAATACGTTTTCGTCTCACAGGGTTCTATCAAACTTACTTAGCAACGTAATTGTGTAAATAATAATGTATTAATAAATAAAGAGGTGGCGCCCGTTCAAAATATAAATTGATTTGTATGTTTAGAAACATTATAATTTTATAATTTGTACGAAATCAAATAACGACTTCAGTAGACACAAAGCCTAATGCCAAAGAAGGTACCTGAACTTCAATTTTATCTTGTAAATTTTAGCATAGATATAATAATTATTGATGTAAGTATGTAGTAACGAACGCTCGAAGAAAAATCAATTTCACAAAAAATAGTAAATAAGTTTTTTACTTTAATCACTTCTCATAGCAATCTATTTTAATTTTTATTGTTTATAAAGGTACTTGCACTATGAAAACCTGTTTAAAATCATCTTGTCTGAATAGATTTCTACTACATAACGTATCTACTGTTAGGATGGAATTTAGTGGAGAAACAAGAGTCACAATTATCATATAGTTATTCAATCATATCTTTTCAAGAAGTATCCTTCATCATCAAACGACAGCCATAAACCATCTCACATCCTTCTGCGGTCGATTCAATATTGTCTATTACTACATAATTACATGCCTTGAAAACTCTGTTAGCAGAGTTGGCCACTGACTCTACATAATGACATAATTACGAGCGTATAGTTCTCTCAGCGGATCTAGGCTTTCGTGAAGTTAGCCGTTTCGATGCGCAATAGAGCTTTTTCTAACTAAATTGTCTTTGCGCATCACAAACGGCTAACTTCACGGAAGCCTAGATCCGCCGAGAGAACTATACCTAACACATTTTAATACAATATTCAATGCAGTTTTAACGGTAGGTAGTTTTTCGTTAACCATTTAGTGGTCATATACTGCCGTACAATCATTACCATGGATCAATAAAAGTAATAATTTAGCACGACATAGTAAGGCCACTAATGACATAAGCGGAGCGACACGCGACAGCGAATATAGATATTTTGTTTTAGTCAATGCATTCAAAAAATTTGTTATTATTGTTGTTGAAAGTTTTATCTGAGTATTAGCTGAAGCAGAGATTCCTCGCATCTACGTACAGGTCTCTACTTAGTTAAAGCGAGGAACTCAATGCAACACTGGCACAAAGGTCTTTTCACACAGCATTTTTTACTTACAAGAAACACAATATTTGTTAATATCCTATAAAATAATGTTGTCTAAGACCCATTTTACTAAATAAAGATTTTAAGATTTTTTTATTTGATTTTGGTAAATAGAGACAAGTATCAAAACAATTGAACCTTCTGTCAGTTTCGTGTATGTAAGATTTTTTTATTATTTTTATATATCTTTTTTAGACTAATATTGCCAATTTCAGGACAGAATCGCGCAGCCACTCGCATGAATGATACACATTTTGAATGAGAGCAGCAAAGTTTGCGTCAAGTCCAGTTAAAATCAACTATAATTTCAATAGCCTTTACTCGTGCCAAGAAATCAAATCTTATTTTGCCAAAGTGGTGCCTTTGAAACTGAAAAAAAAACAAATAGCTAAGCAAAAAGCTAATCTAATAATATTTAGAAAAGTTTACTTATTAACAGATTGACTAACCACTTAAAATCACCAAAACAATAGCATTGCAATATTTAGACTCACATTTAATAAAAATAAACAGTGTAACAGATTGACTAACCGAACTCAAAATCACTAAAACAATACCATTACAATCTTTAGACTCACTCATTTAATAATTAGAAGACTTTTCTAAAATAAATTATTCTAATATCGCTCTGCTTATCATTCAGCTTGTCAACAGGGTCTATGTCATGTTAGTTATAAGGAATTGCGAGTATTTTAAAAGGGTTCATCGACCTAACCTACCGGTAACTTGCGTTTCACTGCATTGCTGGTGTACACTACGAGGCCATAGCATTTATAATGGTCCTAGACCAGGAATAGGAGTTAGATTTGCATATCATGGCAGTGTAAGTAAGCCTTTTTAATATCAGTATAGTTAATTTGTTCTAATTGTTCGCCTGATGCTAAGCGCCACGCATTATCATAACAGTTGCAGTGTCGCAATAGCTATCAAACGTGACACTTAACTGCCCCTGTAACACCAAGACGTAGTTACTAAGTCTCTTTTGCCCAGTAATTTTACTTGCTACAGTGCCCTTCAAACCTTAACACAGTAATATTGGCACACTACAAAAGCAGCATAATATGCAATACTATAATAAACAGTGCTTAACTTACTTCATCATCATCATGACAGCCTTCTAATGTTCCCACTCCTGGGACACTGACCTACTCTTAAGTGAGAGTGATTGGGTCTTAATCCACCACGCGGACCCAATGCGAATTGGTGGATGGCACATGTCTTTCGAATTTTTGGTTCTTGGACATGCCGGTTTCCTCACGATGTTTTCCTTCACCGTATGAGCAAAATAATTAAAATAATAATTTGTCGTACCTGATTAACTTACTAACCTTACTTTAACCCTTTGGTTTTTAATTATAATAGAATGTGAAAACAGCCAGTTAAGCTCTCACAATGTAAAAAAAAAACAAATGAACGCCGCTAGGATGAAGTCGTAAAATTTAACTTTTTTAATTTTCTCTCCCGTTCTGCATTAACAGCTGGCGCCAACGTACTTTAAATAAAAATCTGATAAATAACTGCATGTATTTAGAACTAAACAAGTGCCATCTTTACAGCTACGTAACTAAATTAATTAAATTAAATAGATAACTAAACAAAATACTCAAAATAGGTCGCCATGGCGCTCTTTGGGGGAGGCCTATGTCCAGCAGTGGACGTCTATCGACTGATATGATGAACTAAACAAAAGTAAAGGTGTTTACTTTTCTTTCACATCCTCACTCTATAAATTAATTGACTGTTCTCACAGGGTTTAATCTCTATTTGACGAAATGACATTCTGACACACATACTTGAAGATGGTGAAACAGGCCCTAAGTATTCGGTCCTACTTTTTTTACTGAATATTTTCTAGAATTACAATTTTGTACATTATTTTGATATTACACATAATCAGCAAATATATTAACATTAAAAAAAGTATTTTCTTGATCAGCAAATATTTAAAAAAGTATTTTCTTGAAAAATCTACTATAAAAATATTCTACACAATTGTACACAGATTTTTTTTCCACTAGGTTTATTAAATAAAATAAAAATGTTTATTTCTCCTATGTACTACATTACAATTTTATAGTAGCCCTAATTACCAAGCTAAGTTATAACTCTATTGAAACAGACTGTCAAATGTTTTAAAAAATTTTACCTACTGCACTAATGTTACCTTTTGGGGTTGACTGTACCTAGTACATTGTACAAATGCATAGCACTTCAGTATTCAGTATTCAGTATCATTTATTGCATCATTATTATGAGGGTAATACATGTCACAGGTCTTATGTAATATTAAATAATATGCGACTATTACTTATATATATATTTTTTTTTTTGTTGGTACATAATTTTATTTTATTTTTAATTTATTTATGTGTAAATCTGTGTTTGCATGTCGGTCAACGACGAAGTATGTGAGACATTTAAAACAAATGGTAAAACCTAATATCATAATACCATACTTCAAGCAAATAAATACTATTTCATTTCATTTCATATTTGTTATATATTTTAACAGCCATTGTATTCGGACTCGAGCTGTGCATTTTTAATTACAAATTTTCAATTACAAGCACTAATTACAAAATAAATAGGTCACAATTCTTAGACAGGTTATTGCAGATACTTTACTTATTTCGAACTAGCAAACTTAACCTAGGTTTGCTAGTTCGTCGAATGCCTAAGTTACCTACTTTAGCACAAATGTTTATAAGGTGTCCCAAGTTATGTATGTTAATCCGAAATAGTGTTATTCACCCTATGAAACCAAACAAATTTTCAAAAAAAATGTTTAATTTTTATTGTTCTGTAAAAATTTTCATGATCTAACCATAAGGTTTTTTTGTTGCAGTTTCTATAGCGTTCTAATGGTGAAAGATTTTTGTAATCGGACTAACACTGGTCCGATTAAAAAAATTAATATATTTTGAGTTTATTCGTAACAAACAAAAATACGAATATACAAATCTTTCCTCTTCATAATATTAGTGTAGATAGTATAAGTACCTAGTATTTTCATTTACCTACATCTGAAAAAAATCTTACCTTTTCGTCAAATGTTTTACTGCTTGTGTTTGAGAACTCACCACAAACAGTGCCTGACAAAACCACCCTACACCTTAAGGTTTCGTAACCCAGAGCTTAAAAGCTCTATTCATCAACCAGACATCACCAAATCTCTTCTCCATCCGCACCCAACAACGTCCAATTTCGCTTGAAACAAAAACGCTGGTTCCATAAATTTTGTATAGGGCGGAGAATACGGTGGGAAAGAAAAACAATCTTTATAATGCTTAAGTCGGACTGTAAAACAAGACAGTCTGACGCCACGTTCCGTTTGTTCACAAAGCATTTGTCAATATAAACCTGCTTTATATTCAAAATGAGCTTAGTTGCACTGACTTTAGATATCATTTGGCTTGATTACAAAAATTCCACCTGGTAAAAAACTAATCGATATAAAAAATTGTGTAACGTTTGAAAATATTAGACTTTCAGATTCAATATCATGTTTTTATACAAAAAGTATGATAAACATAATACATCTGTCACTATTTATAGTGATTTTTGTATTCTACTGCTATTCTTTGTTCTGTGGTTTTGCCAGCACATGATATGGCTGTATCGACCGGTCGCCGGCGACCCGACGCGCGCATACTCTTTTAAAACAATGTCATTTCAATGGTATAAAATTTAAAACTAAATATTTCCCGCTTGAATACAATACACGTAAAAAAATTTAATTGGATATCGAACTTAAAAAAATAATATTTAGTTTTTTCAAAAAACGATGCTGAAACAATTTTGTTTTACAAAATATTGCTAGTGAATTTATTGGTAATTTTAATAATTACGAAAATCAATGTTTTATATGACGAAATGGGGTAAAATAGGCTTTTAGTGTGCCACTGTGAGCGAATACTAGGCGGCCTGCGCACAGTAGTAACCGTGTCGTGCTATCGCGTCGACGTCTCACGATAGACGTTGATAAACCACAAAAAGACCACAAAATACGCTTAATATTACAAAAAATATGATCTAGTTACATAAAAACGTTGTGTTACTTTAAAATTCTTGATGTTTTTTCATTTCAAGTGTTTAAGTGTTCGTATTACGTACAAAATTGGCTGTGAACCACAAGTTTACATAAGGCTGGTTTTTTCACTATCTGGATAACTATTTTTAGATTTCACCACACGTTTCAATTTACTCTTCACTTTAACTTATTAACTATGTGTGTCCAACTATATTTGTTTTATTTTTTATCAGAAACATTGCAATAACCTCATTACTGCATTATGTCAAACCTAGCTTTTTTCGTAGCCTTTTTTTGTTGTGTTCAGTGTTTTTCGTTTTTTACAAATTAATTTCCCAGTAGATATTTAACCTAAAAAGTATTCATTTAATTGTCAATTTAATTTCTTTCAATTAGCTAACATAACTCAGTCGCATTGCACGTCATGAATAGTCATCATTCATTTGTATATTATTATATTTTGAGAAGCTACAATATTTTCTTGCCTTGAATTTTTTTGTTGAGGTTACGTAATGTAATAGAATTGTGTCAAAGAAAAGTCCTAGGTTTCTTTAGTGCTTAAAATAATAGTAGCTAAGTCTGAGAGGTAATTTTTGCTAATTGATTATCACTTTTAAGAAGTGATTAAATACGGGTGTGCTCGATCAATATTTAATAAAATGACAATTTTTAAGACGTAACTATGACAGTCGTATATAAACAATAGATTAACAGATTTGATTGTATTGATTATCCCTATATTTACAATCAATTAATGTTTTTACATAGCAATTGGAACGTAATAGTTTCTTCAGCGCAGTGAAAGTTGTTGCTCTAGGTTTTCAATTGAAAAACAGAAAGAGAAAGCGAACAAGTGACTTTTTTTTTTAAACAACTAAAGTGGCAACCAAGCGTACGGCCCACTTGATGGTCAGCGGTTACCGTAGCCTATGTACGCATGCAACATCAAAGATATCACTTGCGTGTTACCACCCTGAGACGTTATATGGAAGTCTCATGTGCCTGTAATTTCACCGGAAACCATACCCTTCGAACCGGAACACAGCAATGCGATCATTGCTGCTTGGCGGCAGAAATAGGTATGGTGGTAGTCCTTCCCCGGACGAGCTATATCACAAAGAACTCTACTACTCTATATCTGATAGTAATACTATTAATTTACGCCAGAATTTAAAACTCTATTTTACCTGGCAAGCTTCTGTGTTACAGAGGGTACGTTAAACGACGGTTCCGACTTTTTCCTTGGAAATCGGGACCGTTGTTGAATGTACTCTCTGAAGCACGGAAGCTTCCGTGCTACAGAGGGTACGTTAAACGACGGTTCCGACTTTTTCTTCGGAAATCGGGACCGTCGTTTAATGTATTCTCTGAAGCACGAAAGCGCTTAGTTGATATTGGCCACTGGCGGTCGCCCGTCCAAATGGTGGCTAATACGCGAAATATTGCTTATCTTCGTTGATCTGTTAGGAACAGCTGCTTAGCTAGATACCTCTAAGAAAATTATAATTTTTGTTATAAGCTGTGCATCGCGGTTTTACCATCGAATAAACAGTTATTCACTCCATGGATTTTCTTCGGGATAAAAACTTAGTTTAAAAGCTATTGTCACCTTGGTTCTTTTACGGATTTTTTCATTAAGAATTCGATATCGTAGCAAGACTAATAGCATCGTTGTTTCCATAGCTCGTTGAGCGCCTTTAAGCATGTGAATGAGACCAATAGTTAGCAGCTACGTCTCAGTGCCAAACGTCATCACTGGCAACACGCACTGATTGTCAAGAGCTGTTTCAGCGTAGCGTGATTTCACTTTAAATCATTATGTTTACGTTGTTAGGCCACGACGGAGGCCTTCAAGCGACCTACTAACTCAGTCACCAGAGTTGGCCACTGACACATATAAACTTATTTTTTTTTCACATCACTTGTTCATCGTCTGTGGCATATTAGTCCCAATGTATTTCAATCATGATGATGATGACACGCAGAGTTCGTGTAAAAGCCTCCATAGTCACCCCAGGATGTACCATTGTCATGCCAATTTTGCCGGCGATAATAGGTACTTACTGAAACGCAATAATGGCGTCATATTTCAGCGTTTCCGGTAACATCATGAATGTTTGCCAAACAAGTGATGCCAATCACGTTATTAGGTTTTATGTAACAGTAGTTTATTTTTGTGTTAGATTTGGAACAAAATCTTATAAAAGCGTGTCAGTATTCAGTATTCAGTAGGTTTATTCACAAAAGACATGGTACATTTTTACATTAGGTGGAAAATATAAATTATAGATATATATCTGCATATCTCGCCCGAGTACAGGCACGTGAACATCATAATTATTAAGTACACATTACATTACATTACATTAAGTACACATTAGTATTGTCGTTCACTGGTTTAATTATTTTGTTAACATACTTAGGTAAAACTAATGAAACGATGTTCTAACGACTTTGGTAATCAGCTTTTTTTTGAGTAGGTAATTTAGACATAAATAATATTGAACAGTGGTTTTATATAAATAATCAAGTATAGGTAGCACAGCGGATCTAGGCTTCCGTGAAGTTAGCCGTTTGTGATGCGCAAAGACAATTTAGTTTGAAAAAGCTCCATTGCGCATCGAAACGGCTAATTTCAGTACGGTCGAGATCCGTTGTGAGACCTATTATACATCAAACCATTTTCTAAAATATTTTTGTATACTTACTTAAAAAAAAAACTTTATTAAACCTTATTGCCTTTATTTATAATAAAAACAGTAATTGCTTGCTAAGTATTGTCTTTTTTATGTAAATTAACAAAGATGATAGATTTGAAAGACTCATTTGCTAACAGAAGTTTATATTACGGTTATGTTTTACCTGGTGGTAGGACTCTTCAGCCATAGTCCGTCTTCGTGGGTACCACCGCAGTGTCAGATATTCTACCTCCAAGCAGTAGTGTGAAAGCTGCACTGTGTTTAGGTTTGAAGGGCACTGTAGCAAGTGAAATTACTGGGCGAAAGAGTCTTAACAACAATGTCTCGGGGTGATAAGAGCAGTGCAGTGCCACGCAAACTCTTAAAAACTTTAAGCTTTGGGTGGCACTGCATCTGTTATAATCAGGCGTGGTGCTTAACATCAGGCGGGCGTCTTGATTGTCTTGTCACTTGAAGACAAAAAAAAATAAAAAATTCTGACACTATGTTTTAACGACTTTGGAAATCACCTTTTTTTAAATAGATTATTAGGTAATTTAGACATAATAATATTGAAAAGTGTTTTTATATAAATAATCATGAACATCAAACCATTCTTTAAAATATTTTTGTATAAGTTTATGTTATGACCCCTAATATTTAATAGGTATTTCCTGCAGCTACTTGTTTTGAGCTAAATACCGTACCCACTTCCGAAACACCTTGCGGATACTAGTCAGGAATGCACTTCGCATATCTTACCTTGCACTGCGGCATTTGTAAATAGATGCCCTGAATTCTATAAAGCTAATTCCAGCTGAATCGATGCGCTACTGGATTCTTGCCCAGACCGTCTGGCGTCAGACCTAGGCTAGACCGTATCTGGATTTACGAGAGAAGAGGCGCTATTACACGTTTATCTTAAACACGCACCTTACACTAAGGTCCGTATTCTTCTTATGTTTTTGGACTCTGTGGCTTATTTGCCACAATTTTGCCAGTGTCAAGTGTATTAGTTTGATTGTCGTTTAGCAACGTAAACAAACGAAATTTGGAAAGAAATAGTGACTTTTCTTTCAAAATTCCCCTGGAAAGTCTTTGATTAAATTACCAACCAACATTACTCCTCCATTTCAATTATAAAGCTGGACAATACACACAGCATCATCTAGCCCCAAGGTAAGCTGCTGTTAAACAGAGCTGTATTATGGGTACTAGATGACTGATATATACTTAATACGATACAATACATAGATAGATATTTTTTCCCGCAACCTCTGCGTCGCAGGTGGACCTGCGCCTGCTGCGCCACATCGGTCGGCTAATTACTTACACTTGTGCTATTTCAAGTTAAGTTGGATAAACTGCCACCAAATTTACACAATTAAACTTGAAAAACACGAGAAAAATAAGTAAAATGGGAGGACCCATGTCGTTTTGACAAGATAGCCAAAGACCGAACCCCCAGGGTCCGTATTCAAGAACCATACTTGAGTGTGAATCGTGACTCAAGCATCGATTTGACATAATTTTGCGATGAAAAACTGTCATAAATCGATGATGAAATCTTCTTATCAATCAAAATTAACAAAAAAAAAAAAATTATCACGCAATCGCGCGATGTATTGCCGCATCACATCACTCCAAGCACGGCGTGTAACGGCTACATATGTCTAGATATAGTCAGTGATTGATGCTGATTGATGGATGGAATAAAAAAAAGTAATATAGGCGTAGTATTTAGAGCTCTATAGGCAAACAGGCCATTAGCCTACTCGGCACTTACTCGAAGAACATAAGATAGGTCTTGTTAGATGTTGGCGCATTTCAAAGTGTTTTATCCGCTCCGTCGTGTAATGCGTCTAAGACGCTTATTACAATGCTGTATATTATAGTTAAGTGAGGTGTAGTAGTTTCAAATGCAAGCTGTAACAGGGCTGACATAGTCGCAAAGCGACTCAAAGCCCTTAGTAAATAAGAAGAATAAAAAAAAAAAAGATAGGTCTTGAGTAATACTAACAATACTGTAATAACAGTAGGTTGCTGGTAACTTAGCTACTAGCTAGACTATTATCTTCCTTTTCAAAGTATAATTCAACGCTTTCCGCCGTCTAGTACCTCTGTTGTAAATTTTCCTAGCTTGTAAGACGTTTCAAAGTGATCCTTGTGATTCTACTAACATAAATAATTTTTGATTTTGATTTTGGATTTTGTACGCTAAGATCTTTTAAACTACTTACGCAATAGATTTAAATGCGGTTTTCATCAAAAGATAGTAGTTAAAAATAAAGGTTCATACGTATTTACGCAAACGAAGTAGCCGGCAACAGCTTGTCCATAATAAAATATTCATGTTGCAAGTCAAACAAATTTATTATTCTCATAGTGATTTAACAATTTCTTTTATACCGTTTCACTACGCTTGTTTATTTTTGTTTCTTTTATATTTTTTGTTGAAGATTCCAGCCAGTTTGTTTAACTTCAGTGGAATCAAAATAAACCAAGTAAACTCTATTACAGAAATCAAACACAAAAATGTAAATAAACCTCAACAAAACAACAGCGTGAGCAAATAATAATAAAAAGCACTACCAATCTGAATGAAATGATCCAGCCAAGCTGAAATTAGCGATATGGTCGCTTCTAGCGCGCTCTCGCCAAAATGGCCGACGAAGAAGTTATCCCTCCTACCTTCGCAGAGAAACTCCTCTTCTACACGACTGCCTCTTTCGTCCTCTGCGCCATCTTCAGCCTCTTTGCTTTCCTCTTTTTAGTCCCCTTCGTTATCGAGCCGGCGTTTACCACAATCTTCATGCAATTTGACCTAGTCCCAGCTTTGTGCGTGACGACTCAAGTGAAACACCTTGTCGGAGCAAGCAATTGCAGTTGGGCGTCTTGCCGCGAAGGTTGCACCAAGGACCTTTTCGAATGTACGCAAATCCGGGTCAACTACAAGCTCGGTAACTCTAGCAATATCACTGCCACTGAAGTTGAAGAGTTGGTCAGGGTAGAGAGAGCCCTGAGAAAGGAATACGATTACTACGAAGACAAATCAGGTGAGAAATCTTACCCAGATATGATTGAAGAGGATTTACCTGAGGTTATGCCAACAGGACTGCAAGGGAACGACTCAGAATGGTACTTTACTGGAGCCAGACTATTTCCAAACGTCAAAGGATGTGGGTACCCGCCGATTTTGAACTGCACCATTTTCCACGGCAAATACAAGCCGATAGGAAACAACTACACTTGCTACTACAGCCGTGTGGACCCTGGTCTTGTTATAACTGAGCTAGATATGTGGCAAAACACGTTGAACTTAGTATATGCCATGGCTATACCGATACCTTCATTCATCATATCGGTGATATACCTTACTTTTGCGTATTTCAAAATATACAATCAAGAGGAGGAGTCTGAACAGGCTCCGTTGAAGAGTGATGCAGAGGCCATGGCGACGGGTGATGATGAGAAACCGATCACTCCAGGGTCTGATACGTTTAGAGAAGATCTAGCTAGCTTTGGACACCAGCTTAAAATGCAACTGGCAAATGAAAAGCCGAAGGATGAGTTTGAGTCTAATAGTCCAGCTATTTCCAATTCTGCTTCACTGTCTGGGTAAGTTGATTTTATAAAAGCTTAGCGTTTGTCGTCTATCTGCTTAAATTTACACTATATCAAAATTTAAGGGCTATACTTAGAGTAAACTTTATATAGTATTCCTTCTATTCAAATTCTGACTGAGAAATTTACCAACCACGTATTTTTTACTGTTAGTATAAAAAGTTAAATTAAATTACAACATTTTACACATCTAACCATCACCTTATGGTGTTTTGGTATAAAAACTAAATGCAAATTTTAGAAACACAAACATTATTTTAACCCGACAGGACCAAGTCATCCTTCGTGAACGCCTAACATGAATGAAAAATAACATCATATATCAATTGAGGTATGTCCAATAAAGCTTGAGCTTTATTCTTTTATGCCTGAAGCCCAAATTTCAAAATCACATTCCAATTATTACGCACAATATTACATTTTCAGCCTTTAGTGCTTGATATCCCATTAAGCTTTATTTCACTTCTCAATCATAAAAAAACCTCTAAATCATTGAATTACAATACGTATATAATTACTTGATATTATTCAATGAAAACCCTTATTATTATAAATAAAAACTGCTGCTTAGCTTTGCACCAACTTACTCTTAAATTATCACTTTGCATATCCGCTTAGCTATACACTAAAACTAATAGGTTAGATTCATGCAAAGAGAAAACTTAATTCGATTTGCTTTCACACTGCATTATTTTGATTTACAATATAAAAAACATCAGAAAATCATTTTCACAAGTGAAAACTTAGAACAAAATCCGCGAAAGTGAAAACATCTGGCTTTACAACCCATTAATTAGTTGGTTCATTTGGTAGCTTGCCAACTATTTCTAAGCCCGATTTGCATAATATGAAGTTAGCTTAATAATTTTACTAAGCTTGATAAAATATTTTTTTAGCTCCAAATGTCAACATTGACACACACTACCTGATAATAATATTAATACACACTGTAAAAGTCAAAATCAGTTTTAGATATTAAAAACTCTCGTGATCAATTTAGACCAGTAAATAAAAAGAACATTTAAAAACAAGCTTCTCTAGTAATAATTTGTTAATCTTTAAATACTAACAGTCAGTCCAAATCTTACCAGTAACAACGTCACTTTACCTGATAAAAAATGAACTCAAATGAAAATAATCTCTATTTCATTTTCAGATGACAGGATACCTGAAAAGGAATCGGCTACAAAGTGCACCATGAAATGAGGTGAACATGAACAAACTTTCGTAAGATTGTGCTCGATATTGTGATTTTCAAACCACGCTTCAAGAAGCTATTGATCTCTTTTTAGCGTATGAGTAAAAAGTGAGACGTAGGATAGTCCGCGAGACCACGAACGGTCGTAAAATGGCGAAAGAATTTTTTTAATCAAGCGTTGTGAAACTTGAAGAAAGTGCTTCATTTTGTGACAATATTTTTAAATGTTCAAAATTCAGTGTAACATTTGATATTATTATTAAAATATAAACTTTGGCTGTAAATCTTCATATTTTAATTGTAAAAAAATCTATTGTAACAATGGATTCATTAATAATTTATATTTCAACAAAATAAATTAATGTTATTGAACAATAAAAAAAAGTGTTGCTCAATAAAAAGAGTTAACTAATGTTGTTAAAAATACTGTCACAAAATTATTAATTATTAAATTAGATGTAAAAGATTTTATCTTCTATAGAAATAAATTGCATAATTAAAGTTTTTATTATGCTCGTATGCTAATGGTGTCAAAGAATGCACGCGTGCTAATATTAATAAAACATTATTTCTAACTATTATAAGAAAAAATATAAACTTGTTGCAGAGTTACATTCTATTCATTGTTGATTTATAAATAAAATTTAAAGAAAGACACATCTGGAAAAATTATATTAAAATATCGATGCAAATTATAAATAGCATTATAATTTTGATAAGAAATAAACATAAATAAGTATTGAAATATCTAATACCTATACAGAAATAAGCTATAACAATATAAATAGATATGTATATTTCAGTTGATCTAAAAAATTACTTTATTAGGTATTATAAAATACTGTTTTTATTATTTATTTATTTCATATTATGATAATATCATATTAAATAAGATGTTTCTGTAGCTGACTTTAGTGCCTTTAGCTTGGTTAGAAGTTGCATGGGCATGTACATTTTTAATTACTAAAAAACACATAATAATAAGACCATTTTGCTTTTTGTCTGCTTGATATGATTAGCTATAAGGCAATGAAGACCTTAAACAGTCAAAAATACAGAAAACATAATTAATAAAAAAATATTGGAAATCAAAAATATTTTGTATCTAAATTAAAAAAGTTTGTCTGAAATAAAAAACGCCTGCATAGACACAGTTTTAATTTCCACGTACCTCGGTGAGCCAAGCAGGGAAATTAATATGTTAACTGTAAAATACTAGACTATCTACATCGATACAGAAATTCTACGACATAGCTATTACCGTTTATTTATTGCAAGGACACATTGTCATTATATATATAACTATTTTAACTTTTTATAAAATCACAAAATAGTTTTAAGCAAAGGTAAACTTTACACACACTAATAATAATTTAGGTCATCATGACTATATTATTTAGACACACCTATGTCTAAATTATTTTGAGTTTAGGCAGTATTTCAGTTAATTTAGGTTAGGTTTAAGGTACGTTTTTCATTATATTCCATAAATTAATTCAGCTTTACAATCTTTATTTTGGAAAACGTTACTGTACAAAATATTATCAAACGGAGTATACCTATTTTAAAGGCATAATATTTATATATATTCTTGTGATTTTGATTAGAATTATAATGATTTACAGAGCTTTTTTTCTACGAAGACTGTGCCTATGCAGAAAACGTATGATTGTGTGAAGCGAAAAACTATTAGTAACTAAACGTATCGACAAGTACATTGCAATTAAACAAAGTCCTTCCCATACCTTTGTACTGGTATCGATTTGTCCGTCCTAAGCCTTAGCTATTTAAAAATTAACAAACTCGCTGTCCAAACTATCGTCCGTAACCGTTTACCGAAATAGAATGAGTGATCGATATCATAGTTTCAAAATCTTATTGACCTTGCTTCTGTATAGAACATTACTAAATTTCATTTCAAGTTATTTGTTTGTTAATAAATTTGCCTGCTTTCAATTTTTTTTATGTCCATGCATGACCAATTATTTTTTTATAATAATTGTGATAAAATAAGTTTTGTTGGTATTTATGCCATGTAATAAATAATTAAGGTATTATTTACAGTTATATAAAAACAGAATTATTAAAAATCTACTAAATGCGTAGTATATAAGAAGGCTTGTGATGTGAATATTGCGTAAAGCTAATGAGAATTCTTAGGTAAATGTTTAATTCCTATCCCACAAGAAACTATCATTTTTATAAAATATACTATTAATACTTTGTTATTTGAATATTTTCAGCTTTACCTTTAAGCGCTAGATAACTATAAACATTGTTTATATTATGAGAAAATAATGTTGTCTCTTACTATTGATAATATTAAACTGAGACAGAGATAATTTTAAACAATGTATAAGTTTAAATAGCCTGTTAATTTAAGTAAAGCTGCTAAATATTACAAAATAGCGATACATGTAATATTTATTAAAACTTAATTTTCATATATGTATGACTTACATAAATTATTTAATTTATCACTTTGGTTCTAAATATTTTATGTCAATTGTTATTAATAATAATAATTGTTTAATATTGCATTGTTAATAACATAACATTGGAGATATTTAAAATCATAATGAACTGACAAATAAATAGTGAGAATACAATAGGCAATGAGTATCAAATGATAAATAGTCTGATTTTAGTAATATTGCCATCTATGAAAACGTCAGTACATCTACATTATTTCCAAAAAGTATTCATATTTAAAATGTATACTTAACTTATTTAAGTCAATTGATACTCGTACTTACACTTAGACTGGAGAAATATTAGAATTGCTATGATATTTACGCACATGAAAAATATAAATTGTTTGAGTGGTATTTATTTGATAAAAATGTTAAAAGTTAATTGATTTATCAATGTTATAATAAAAATAGATATATTTACTTGGCAAAAGAAGCATTCAAATTATTATATAAAGCATAGATACTTAGATAACAAAATTTATTAAAAACTTGTAAATGAATAAATTTAAGCTCATTTTTATAAGTACCTAATTAAAGGCTTTATGCAAAGTGAGATAGCAAGCAATTTAAAAATATTATCACTACGTAACTGAATGTCAAATTATTTTAAACATTGTTTAAATTATCGTTATTGTTAAGTCGTAAAGTTTGGTTGTGTTTTATTGGAATTTAAAAATATGAACAAGTTTAAATAAAATTGATGGTAGTTTTATAAATTGAATTTATTTAAGCTTAGTTTGGACGGCTTTAATATATATTTGAATTTATTAATTTACTTAAACCTTAATCACCATAATTTGTAGTATTTATTATTTATACTATTAATTTATACTTAAGACGTACCTTCTTTAATTAAATAGAGATATTTACTCTAAATTATCATTGAATAAATATGTACCAATTATTATTATTTACTTAATATTCTTAATTTTAAAATCATTTTAAGTATGTTTGCTGTGCAATTAGTTGTTTAATTTAATAGATCAACTATATTAGGTAGGAATATAATAGAATTATCTAAGTGAAAATCATTTCTTTTGTAACATAATTTGGGCAGGTCACATTTTGCGGCTACTTTTAAAAAAATCTAATAATAGTAATCATTAATATTTAAAAATATTGTTATTAATTGTATCAACTAATTTATTTCAGATAAAATCCAGATAATTTTCTCTTCCTTTTATTATTTTGTCTGCTCTTATTTGTAACTTATATTCAACAACTTTATGAGCATGTAATTATAAAAACTGCTAATGCTTACAAGATAAAAATAACCGTTGGCAGTAAAACAGCATTTTTGAGTAAAACCATACACTAAAAATAAGAAATACCGCGACAAAGCATAACTTAAGTAAAAACACACTATTTATTGATTAAGAATCGATAACAGCAGGTATCTATTTTTTTTTTTTTATACTACTAAAGTGGTAACCAAGCGTACGGCCCACTTGATGGTCAGCGGTTACCGTAGCCTATGTACGCATGCAACATCATAGATATTACTTGCGTGTTACCACCCTAAGACCTTAGATTGTAAGTCTCATGTGCCTGTAATTTCACCGGAAACCATACCCTTCGAACCGGAACACAGCAATGCGAACATTACTGCTTGGCGGCAGAAATAGGTATGGTGGTAGTCCTTCCCCGGACGAGCTCTATCACAAAGAACTCTACTACTCTTAAATTATCTGAAAACACAAATCAAATTATATTATGTAACATTGCAATTTGGTTTTGGCTGTAGTCCAAACAAAGTTGGGTTGCTTCCATAAAGATATTTAAGTCGGATACCTATTCAAATCTAATGAATCAGTTACAATGCTTCACTGCAAGTTGAAATGAACCCTGTTTTCAATGAACATAGCGTGTAAAGTTGAAGAACTTTTTTTCAGGATTTGAAGACCATGAAACGAAACTAAGCCAAACTTTTTTAGTTGTCACCGACAACTGAACTACGATATTTGCCACGATTTTCGTTTGTAACTTCCAATAATAGACCCTCAGATTAGAACAAAAAGCATGGGAATGGCGTGGCAAGTTTCTCTATAAAGCACGTCTCTTGGGCTCATCTTGCTTTTTGTCTATGGAAATCCACCTCCAAACGCTACCCCTATGATACTTGCTGTTAGCGGCGCGTCTTACAAGACGTTTATTTGCTTATACCTAATATAGAAATTAATAATTTTCAATAAACTTAATTTATTTTTATTAATTACTTAAGTATATTTAATTTGATTAAATAAAAACTAATAAATAGTCGTCGCTCATGTGATCAAGTCGTAGTGAATCTTTTGCAAAATCTCAGAAAATGTTTCAATGTGAAAATGTTATTTTCAAGTTGCGTTCCGTTTGTTTGAACTGTTGCCTTATGACCGTTTTGTACATAAATAAAATTAGTAGTAAATAAACACACTTATTGGCTTCGAGGTTGTTTGTTTTATTTATATATTTTATAACTAGTTTATATATTTTATCATTTGTATGTTGTTTTATTTAGCTCGAAGAACCGTTAAGAACTGGAGAATAAGTTTTTTTAATAATTAAACCTTTATTAAACAAAGTAAAATATGTACATAATTAAATTACATTACAAAATATACAAAATACATATAAAACAGTTGAGCAATCTAAAGACCGTTACAAACGACCTATAGATAGCTCAACTGATCCAAATCACTACCAGTAGGAAGCGTTCCCAACATGGTGGCTGCAGTGCCACGTTGTTTTTTAATTGAAGTGGTGAGAAATAATTTTAATATAAAATACTTATTATGTACCTACGGCTAATTTACCACTTGTTACGTCGAAAGAAGACCTATAGCTTCGAAACGTTAGCATAAAAATTACAAAAACAAATATTAGATATACAGCCGTTCTTATTATAAAATGATCATTCTAGTAAAGTTACCACTACTGGGAACACACTGGCCTACTCTCGAGGTCTTGGAACTCTGGTTTCCTTATCAGCTGGGGCACTGGTGACCTGATACAGGTTTTAAAACCTACTTCATTTGTATCATTCATTTCATTATTTGTAATAAATTCTCAAGATAGCGTTCTCATGTAAGTGATTGTTTTGTCGGTGTATTCTCGATGTCCCCATGATTTTGACCCCATTAATGGGGATAGCGGGAAGTTAAAAAATAATTTCCCGTTGTCCCTATTACGCTTTATTTTTAATGGGGACAGTGACACGTTTTAACCGTGCCACTGTCCCCATTGACATTTATCTGAATTGGAACAGATTTTATTTCGCAAAAAATAAACTGAATTGGTACATCATCCTTGAATGAGAATAAATAATGTTTGAACTGACTTTAGGCACCAGTCCTCACAAAACAGGTATGCACAGTACCAATAGTTTACTTACATCTAAATATTGCCTAATGAACCTTTGTGAAATAAATAAATATTTTTTTTTAATAAGTTTTCTTTTACATGTTTAAAGCATTGGTATTGCGTAAACTACAACACTTACTTTCAAATTATCCAATGCACTCACAGCCTCAAACCCACGACCTAAAGATCAGAATTAGACTTGTTACCATTTACACCACCACACCACCAGTGCTCTTTCTCTACTTGAAACGTTTATTAAAAATGTGAAAAAAAACATGTTTTTGATTTGACTGATCGATTTATTCATTCATTCATATTCATTTATTCTGCACAATGTACATTTAGCTTAGGTCTAAATAATGTAGCTGCAAGTAAGTACATGAACACTGTTAGGGCGTTGCAGGTAGTAATTAGTTATTTATTTCAAATACTTTAACATGGTAAGAATAAACGATGGTGACAGAGTTTTAGCAACAGGGTTTTTTCACATAACACATCCAACAGTTTCATAAATAGTCCAGCCCTTTGATCACATAACTCTGTTAGTGACCAATCTCCATTGATTTCCATCTCAAAATGTATTCATTCGTTTGTTCGTTCGTATGAGTCAGTGGCCAGCTCTGGTGACAGAGTTTCTAGGCCGCCCGAAGGCCTTTGTCATGGCCTAACAACTTTGAAAAAGCCGAGACCGACTGCTTAACGAAATGTATTGAGACAGTAGAGCTACGGTACTTTATGATTGTATTATAAATCTCAAACTGTCTAATAGGACATTAGAGAGCTACAATGTAATAAATAATATTTGCAATGTAAATATTATTTTTGATATGTATGTGTTTTGCATCGTTTTAGAATTGTTTTTTAATATTATTAGAACATCGCTAAAAACCCTTGTTAACTTCCATTCAATCCTATCCATCCAAAGGTTGTCTGGTAGAGATCGCTATTTAGCGATAAGTATGCCCATTGTATTGTGTGTTGTGTTTAGATAAAAAAATTTTATTTGGTTCACAAATCGAAAATAACACTTATCATTAACTAAAAACCTAGCTTAACATAAACATACCTACACTGTGTCTTTTCTAAAAACAGTGAACACTGCATGCACTACACGTAAACGAACGTAAAAATTAACAAAATGTAAAAAGTAATTAAGATTGCTCTTGTCAAATTTGTTATAATGTGGTGTTCAATAAAGTATTATCTATCTATCTATCTACAATGGTTAAATTGTCTTATTAGACAGTTTGAGATAAAGATTGATAAATATTGGTCGCTTACAGAGTAATCAACCCGCTGACCTAGGGTTCACTGTGTCGTGGGTATCAGTTACCACAGTATCACAACATCCAGACAGCCTTTACTCTTCCAATACATACATATAACATACTTATATATATATATATTTTTTATACAACTGAAGTGGCAACCAAGCGTACGGCCCACAAGATGGTAAGCGGTAAAGCCTGTGGACGTTTGCAATACCAGAGGTATCACTCGCAGGTTGCCTTGAGGCTAAGAACGAAAGCCTCATGTGCCAGTAATTTCACCGGAAACCATACCCTTCACACCGGAACACAGCAATGCGAGCATTACTGCTTGGCGGCAGAAATAGGTATGGTGGTAGTCCTTCCCCGGAGGAGCTCTATCACAGAGAACTCTACTAGTCTTAGAGAACTCTACGACTTTTAATAAATATTTTTATTGAGATTTGACAAGACCTCTGTACAGCCGCTTTGCAAAACATGACTGTTTAACGAAACCAAGTGTTCCTAAGGTCCCTAAGGCGGCGTCCTAATTGGCAACGATCGTACGATCAAATGATGCATTTTCGTCGCACGACGAGATTAAACACATACATTTCTTAAATAAAAACGCATCGCGCCATCGTACGATCGCTGCCAATTAGGACGCCGCCTTAGGTTAATAAATAATATGAATCTATACTAATACTACTTAATACTAATATTATAAAGAGAGAAGATTTGTATTTTTGTATATTTTTAGTTTTGTTTGTTACAAATAAACTCAAAAACTACTGGTCCGATTTCAGAAATTCTTTCACCATTAGAATGCTACATTATCCCTGAGTAACATAGGCTGTATTTATTACTAGAACCCGCCCCGGTTTTGCACGGGTGCGGTTTCATTGCACCTGCGCGAAGCTGGGGCAGATCGGCTAGTAATAAATAATATTAATAATAAATAATATGAATAACAACTCCAATCCAATTTCAATTTCAATCTAATTCCTTTTTACTGTAGAGCGCTCGTGACGTAGCTGGCTAAGTTGTTCCTACAGACCAACGAAGTACACTGTTCCACGTAGTCACCATTTGGAAGGGTGACCGCAAGTGGCAATTTCAACTGAGCGCTCCCGTGCCCTGCAGTCGGTCCCGGCTTTTACAAAGTTGTTAGACCATAACAGAGGCCTTCGGGCGGCCTAAAAACTCTGTCCTCAGAGTTGGCCACTGACTCATACAATACAATACAATACAACTACGCTAGGTTTGCACTCAAAAGTATGAAATGTTATATTCCGATGCTTGTCCAATAGCGATGGATTGAAATGGCGTTCAAGACTAAGGCTTCAGCAAGATTACATAATTAAGTATGACCTGTCGCTGCATTCCCACTCGTCCCCATTTAAATTGAAGTGGGGACGAACGGGAAAAAACTTCTTATCCGTCCTCATGTAATTACAAACGGGGACGAGCGGGAGGTTTTTCCCATCGACCCCCACTGGGCGAAATCTAGGGGTCATCGGGAATAACTCGTCTCTTTCACACCTACAGTGCATACCTTACGTGCGTAAGGGATAGCCTGACATGACGACAGACGACAGCAACAAGACAATAACCCTACCGGTAAAAAAATTGTGGATTATGCAAAATAATGTCTCACAGCGAAAATCGAACCTATGGTTTCCAGGGCCTAATCCTAATCTTTATCTTTACATAATATATTATAACAAAGTCTCTTCGTGCCGTCTGTTCTTCTGCAGACCAGATTTTGATGCGGTTTTCATAATTAGATCATTCAAGAGGAAGATTTATACGTATAGTGCACCTGTGCAAAATCATTGATCTTTGGTTATCAATCCAGCAGGGCCTTGTCCAACGACCGGTGACAAACCAGCCACGGCGACGGCTTTCAATGGTCTGCGTAACAAAAAAAAAAACTAAAATAACGGCTTTCAAGGGTCTGGGTAAAAAAAAAAATACATTTGAGCACCGGTGGTCTAGTGGTAGTGACCCCGCCTTCCGATCCTAAGGTCGTGGGTTGAAACCCGGTCGTGCACCAATAGATTTTTCTGTTCGAAAAATTTATGTGCGCAATGCCAGTGCTCTCATACGGTGAAGGAAAACATCGTGAGGAAACCGGCATGTCCAAGAACTAAAAATTCGAAAGACATGTGCCATCCACCAATCCGCATTGTGTCCGCGTGGTGGATTAGGACCCAATCACTCTCGCCTGAGAGTAGGCCAGTGTCCCAGCAGTGGGAACATTATATGGCTGTCATGATGATGAGAGCAAAAATAATAAACACGCGTTTCGTCGCTTCGCGTCAAATTCGCATTCGGTTATAATATTTATGAAGATCGCAATACGTCTAAATATAGGTATCATTCGTCAGAATTGCTATTTTGATCAATCGTGATTTTGACGGTTTTTTAATCACTTGACTTGACCGATTGCGAATTTCACCGCGACGAAATGCTTGTTACGAACCTACTCTAATTTTTATGTCAATGAAAATACGATGATAGTTTTCAAAGACACATTAACTGAGGTTTATTGTTTGTTTATGAATAAGGCCTTAAATATATATACATATATGTACATATAAGATCGTTTTCTATGTAAATAAGCATACAGCACCACCTGGTGGCAACCATACAAAACAATGCTGCTTTTATGGGTGGTAGTAGTCGGAACTCGGAAGAGCTGTATCAAAAAGATCTTTATTACACTCAAAGCGCCATCTATGACAGTAGTACAGTACTACACTTAAAATAGCGCCATCTATACAATTTCTGTCAAACTATTTCATTAACGCAACTTTTGGTAAAATCATATGCTAGTTTATAGGCTCTTCGCTAGATGTCACTATTAAAAGCTTTTTAAACTAGCTCTACCTAACTGATTTCGATCCCATGATCGAAGGTGGCACTAAACTACTCGTAGTACTCTTGAAGAATGAACGTTCAGTGTCACTTTTAACTATTGGTTATGCGATAAAAATATTAGCCATATAATTACTAATATTTTTTGTTAATATAGTCCTTGTGATAATTACACCACTTACTTGAATCCAAGCTCTTCCAGTGGGACACCGAGTTTTGCGAGTTTTGCTTCGTACGTTGCAAGGAGATCGTCGTGGGCTTTTCTAAGACGAGCAGCTTCGTAGCGCAGGTCTTCCACTTGAGTGTTCTTCATCTTCAGAAGCTCCTAAAAAAATAATACTTACTTATCTGTTCAACAAGTAGAGTTAGGTAGGAACATAAGAGTATGCAGTAGACACCTATTTTTAAACATAATCATCCAGTCGACATGACAAAGGATCAAATGTATTTGTCCTATACTTGGTTGTATAAGTACTACTAACGCACACAACAGTGCCGTGCACACATAGAACCTTGCGTTGCGCGCCCGTAAATACCTAAACTTGACAGCGCTGGATCTTGGAACGGACTCTTAATAAAGTTCCAATTTTGAGCTAAGTGTATTATGATTTTCGTCTAAAGATTGATAGTCGTGAAGGCACTCTCAGTACAGGATAAGTGTCTCAGTACTGGACCAATTTGGGTCATTTTGGTCTTGAAATATTTTTTTGAGTCCATTATTTATTGTACTATGGATACAAACTAAAGTTAGTTTTTTAAGTAGCCGCGTAGCAGCGCTGCTACGCGGCTACGCAGTTACAATTTCGTCAAATATGAATTGACCGCAGATTACTTTGTAAGAGGTATTTGATCTCGTCCAAATATAATATGTATAGTAATCAAATAGTAGGTAGGTATGTAGGTAACACAAAATTTTGGTGGACATCGATCTAAGTAAATAGTACCTATATTATAATGCAAATAAATGACATTAGGTTACTAATATTTTTGAATAATTAAATGAAATTAAAAACAAAATTAAATGTATTAATTAAAAGTACCTGCAGTTCCCTTGGTCCTACATCCATTCCCTCCAAATTCTTCAGCTTAGCCTCCAAAAGTGCTGTCTTCAACGACGCCCTTTGCTGGACCTCTAGAACAGCTCTGGTGAAGCGAGACTTCAGTTCATCACGCTCGACTTGGATCCTGTCGAACCTCACTTGGAGTACCTCGTACTCCCATTTGAGGACTTCAAACTGCTTCTCAAGAGATGCTAATTGTTTGGTTTTGGCCTGGAATCAAATTCAAAAATTACTTGTAGGTTTCCTTGAAGTTTTATTAGTACAAGCAATATTTAATTTAGGAGTAAAGGGCCAAAGTTGGATGTAACGATAACTATATACATCAAGAAAAGAAATTAGAAGTGGAGGGAGATGAGAAAAATACTGAAACATGATTAAAAAAAGGAAGCAAATAATAATACAATAGTGATTCATCATCATCAACATAACAGCCTTCTACTCTTCTCTCTGTTCCCACTGCTGGGACACTGGCCTACTCTCAAGAGAGAGTGATTGGGTCTTAGTCCACCAACGCGAACCTAATGCGGATTGGTGGATGGCACATGTCTTTCGTCACACAATTTGTCACACAATTTTTAGTTCCTGGACATGCCGGTTTCCTCACGATGGATGTTTCCTTCACCGTATGAGAGCACTGGCATTGCGCACTTTAATTTTACGTAGCGAAAAATCCATTGACCGGTCAAATTCGAATCCGGATTTGAACCTGACCTTAGGATTGGAAGGCGGGGTCATTACCACTAGACCATCAGTGCTCTAATAATGATTATTATTTGTATAATAATGATTATACAAATAATAATAGAAGAAAGTCGAATGTAAAATTAAATAATATAATTAATTAAAGATGGCCACTGACTCACACGAACTTATTTACGTAACTTATTTTTGATTAGTGAGGATGTCACTTGTCAAACATTATATTTTTTAAATCAAATTTTATGTGACCTAAAATAATGTTCAAGACTTGACTTCTAATTTTGACCCTCAACTCAACGCTAGTAAAATGTTAATAAAAATATAGAGGTAAACTTACAGCTAAAGCCGCCTTATCTCTGTCATAGTTCGACATCTGCCTTTTCAGTTCCTTGTTATCAATGATAGCAGCCTCAAGTGGTTCTCGGAGACTCTTCGATTCCGCTACGGCATCCTTTGCTATTTTCTCGGCCCGTTCTTTTATCTTCTGCATATCTTCCATTTGCTGTTTCAAACTGCTTATGAGCCCTAGACATAAATTAATTGAGTTTTTATGATGGTTTTTTATTGAAAAATCTTAGCTTACCTATTTATTAAAACATGATTTGCTTGCAATTTCAAACTCTAAGTGGTTGAGGCTTTAGTCATAATAGTTTACTACGTCATAAGCTCTTACTGGGCTAGCGACTTTATTTTTCATGTGAAAGTTCATACAGAAGTGACTTGTTGTTTATTTAATTTAGTTTGTAGGTATATTATTTATCTAGATCGAAACTCTTTACCTAAGTTATTCAAAGTAATGTCGTTGTAGTAATTCTTCAAATCTGCAAACGCTCTCTCATGATGTGCTATCAACTCTGATAATTGCTTGTTCTTTCTCTCTTCTACTTCAGCTATCTCCGTTCTGTGCTTAACTGTTAACTCTACCTTCGTTTCATGTAGTTTCTTCTCAGCTTTATCCTCGATCTGCCTTGCTCTTTCTTCAAACTGTTCTCTCACTTTCGACAATTCTTCTGCGTGTACTAGTTTTGCTCGTCTTAGTTCATCTTGGGCAGCTAGATTTTTCTCTCTCATCTCCTGTTTTAATGATCTTTTATCATTGAGCAGCTCTAGTTCTTGTTCAGCATGTTCTTCTTTAGCAGCTTTAAGCGCTACAAGGTTCTCGGCTCGTAGAGCTGCTGCAGCGGCTTGCTGCTCATATTTAAGATGCTTTATCTTTTGCTTTTCTGTTTCAAGTATAGCTTCATTTTCTTCTTGAGCCTCTTCAGTCGCTCTTTCTCTATTTCTCAGCTCAGCTTTTGCTTCATCGAGTTGTTGTCGAGTGATCTCCCAAAATGTGCGTATTTTGTCTCTTTCCAGCTGAAAGTAGTTACGTTCCTCTCTTTCTCTGTCTAATTCTTCTTTTACTTTGAGCGTGAATTGCTCGAGTTTCTCTCGCGACATCTCAGAAGTATCCACGCCATCGATGATGATTGCTAAAAAAATAACATAATATATAAAAAATAATATATAAAAATAAATATATAAAAAATAAAAAAATAACATAAATGATTACTTTTGTTTTTCTATTTTTATTTTTTTTTGCCTGAAATACAGGTTTTCCTAGTTCAGGCATATTAAAATTGTTATTAGCTCTTTATATAAATATTAAATTAGCTATAAGTTGTATAAGCACTAAGAAAAAATGAAAAAATAAGGTTATAAAGTTAAAGTTAAAGTTATTACGTAACTTCACGGGTTTCATTTACTCGTTAAGATGGCAAACGAAGTTTGCACAAAACTTACTCTAATTGATACCTATAATAATGATAAATACACTAAATCTTCATTTCAGGCAGCATTCAAAAAGTTACAGATGTAAAAAACTCATTTTACGGCCCATATGAATAAATACCTTAAAATTAAGAATACAATTTTATAATATTAAAACTATTTATTAGGCACAGTGAGACGCGACGACCTATGACTTAGTTAAACCAAATGTTATTTAGTAACTAAGACTACATAATAATACCAATTTTAATGTTACCTGGTGCTTTTTTGGCTCCACCTTTACCTCCTTTGGGTGGCTGAAAAAAAAAACGTTATCAATATGTAGGCACACTATCTATGAGTACTTCCATACCCGATAAGGTAACATTGCGATGCGTTATTGATTTTGTAATGCAACTCTCTTATGCCTACCTCAGCAAAATGCAAAAACAGCTAAAGCCATAAATATAGTAAATTAAATTATAAAGATATTATTCATAAATTTATTTGTATTTTCTAACAGAAAACTTATTCAATGTCCATTTACTCTTTAAAGACTCCATTCGAATGTGTTAGGAGTGGGAGAAAAGTTTCTTACACGCATTGTGTACGAGTTTGTTCTGTGGTTTGCTCACACAATATTTATGAGAGGTGGTCGTCATGCCTCAGTGTGTTTTTACAGTGTGTTTTTTGCATGCATTTTTACTTTCTGACGGGAAAATAACATCAAGACATGACCCAAACGTAGTATTAAACTCTAAAATTGTATGGTATGACCAAAGGTATTATGTAACTAACTAATTACTAAAATTTTACAATGTAGGTATGTATAGTTCTCTTGGCGGATCTAGGCTTCCGTGAAGTTAGCCGTTTCGATGCGCAATGGAGCTTTTTCTAACTAAATTGTCTTTGCGCATCACAAACGGCTAACTTCACGGAAGCCTAGATCCGCCGAGAGAACTATACCTAAAATTGTATATAGTCAAAGGTACCTATACTAACGCCATTTCTATTTAACCTGTAGTAAAACTTACCATTTTGTTAGCTGCAAATGTCGTGTGCTTCTAATGACCAAACTTAATGCTACTTAATCAGGTTTTGCGTAAAACTGATATAATTTATTTTGTAAACGCTCCGAAATTAAGCCACTGTTTATTGTTTGTTGTCAACAGGCGTCAACAATATAAAACTGAAAAATGGTTGCCATGGCGACTGAAATACCATGGAGTTTAAGGCCCGTTGTGAATTTTAAGTTTATTCGTTAGCCTTACAAATAAAAATATGTTATTATCACATTTATACTGTTTTCTTACAAATAAGTAATCTTCTTCTTGTTCTTCTTACAAATAAGTTATAACTCTGGTGTAACTATTGACTATTGACTATTGACTACTCCTTTTTTTTTTTGTTCTCGGTGTGGAAAACCCTGATGGATACTTTCACAAACTGGGGTTCATGAAGGTTATGTCGGACTCTTACCGACTAAATACCACACCGGTGTTCCCTCGCACACTTTTGCTAGGGTTACAGGAAATACATTCTTCCGCTACTCCGGCACCGTTGGTCCAGTTGGACCCTGTCTTCTGTAAATCCGGACTTTACCAAATGCCAAAATGTTTATGTCCTGCTTGAGGCAAAATAATTTAGCTCCAGAGTACTACCAATGTTTTTTTTTATACATGTACTACGTAGTACGTACTATGACTTTGACACCAGCCAGAGATATGACAGACACGGGAGCAACCAATGTTAAAAGAAGAAGAATTCCCTATTGACACTGGCAATATTGTCTAAACAGACAGACTGCCATTTAAAAAAGGAAAAAAAAAGTATTCCCTACACATTCACCATAGCTCGCCAAACGTAGTGCTTACAGTTTTGACAACAATTAGCGGTGCCTGTAATAAACGCGAACTGTGATTTGGATGTTTCACTATAACATTTGGTTTCATTAAATAAACTCCTTGGGTTTTCGCCTCTCAAAAATAAAGTTTCATCAGAAAGTTTACCAACAGCAAAACCACAGAATCCCAAATCACCAATCATGCAAGTACAAAAATAAAATAGATGTTTCACTTCTTGTCAAACTATTTTGACATACAATCTTTATCTTTGCATTTGGCCCATAATTTGGTCAGTTACTCTGAGTTTTGGACTCATGATTTCAAATTCCACGTGATCCTATCATGGGAAATTTATAGTCCATATTTCTCATCACCCATTCAACATGATGCAAGAAGCCATTAGTGGTTGCGTATACAGCGCAATATTTTTCAGTCTGCTTCTCGTAGATTATATTTTAGGCAATGGCTTTGTTGATGTTTTCCAGAAGTTGTTTTGCAAGGTCACCTGTTTTGTGAAAAAGGCTATCAGAGAAGAAGCAAAATTGGCGGAGACGACGAAGGAAGTTCCTATAAGTCTGCCAGTACTGCTCGCTGAGATATTAGTGCTGGTGGCAACTATAGCTGTAAGTGAAGTCGGTGTTTTTTATGTCAGCAAGTGACAAGACAATCAAGACGCCCGCCTGATGTTAAGCACCACGCCTGACTATCACAGATGCAGTGCCACCCAAAGCTTAAAGTTTTTAAGTGTTTGCGTGGCACTGCACTGCGCTTATCACCCCGAGACATTGTTGTTAAGTCTCTTTCACCCAGTCATTTCACTTGCTACAGTGCCCTTAAAACCTAAACACAGTAATACTTGCACACTGATGCTTGGAGGTAGAATATCTGACGCGGTGGTACCCACCAAGACGGACTCTTGCTGAAGAGTCCTACCACCAGGTGAAAGGCCATCACCCAATTCAATGTGAGGTCGAGGCCCCTGAACTATTTGATGTTAGCAAGTAACCACAGTCAAGTCGCTCTTCTGGTGTGAAGTGCAAAGCTTGATTCATACATTTGCAGTACCACTCAAAGGTTTGAAGCTAAGTTTGACTTATTTGTTGTAGATATTGAATAAATACAAGAACTTTCGTTGCAAAGACCGAATCGACGAGCTATTGCAAGAAAGCAAGGATGCCATTAGACAAACAAATGAGTTTTTAGAAAAATGGCGTCTTAGGAGAGTAAGTAAATCATCATAGCCTGAATATTAAAGGCCTCTTGTTTGTGCCTTCGGGCCTATGCTAGCCTCATCCAATAATTATTTCGTGTCATTGTTACAATATTTTTTGTAAGTCACTATGACCAGTAGTTTGCCACGTCCACGGCATTGTGCATTACCTATGGATGACCTCATGAGGTTATCCATAGTGCAGAACGGACGGCCTAGAAACTCTGTCACCAGAGTTGGCCACTGACTCATACGAACGAACGAACTATAATGACAATGTGTATAATTTTCGTTAATCATGCCCCATTTGCTAAGATTACTCCTGCATTTTTTTTTAATACAAATAAATTGGCAACGCCCACAAGATGGTAAGTGATTACCGCAGCCTATGGACGCTTGCAATACCAGAGGTCACCTCACGGCCAACCTGAGATAGACCTAAAGTCTCATGTGCCTCTAATTTCACCGGAAACCATACCTTTCGGACCGGAACACAGAAATGCATTATGATTGGCGGCAGAAATAGGTATGGTGGTAGTCCTCCCGGACGAGCTCTACAACAAAGAACTCTACTACTCTCTGCATCGGCCGACTTGTGTTCTAATTAAATAAATAATACTTAGACTGTTTAGGCTCTGAGTTGATTGTAATAGTTTTTATTAATAGTGCAGCTTTCCTACTATACTAGTATAATCTATCTATGAGCCAAATTTTATCCAGATCTGTTCAGTTTTGATTGATTGGAGTAACAAACATCCGTCCATGCAAACTTTCGTATTTGTAAGTAAGTTCGAGTCAGTGGCCAACTCTGGTGACAGAGTTTCTAGGCCGCCTGAAGGCCTCTGTCAAGGCCTAATAACTTTGAAAAAAATGGCACCGACTGCTTAACGTCCCTCCGAAGCACGGGAGCGCTCAGTTGAAATTGCCACTGGCGGTCACCTTACCTAATGATGACTACTAACAGTGCTAACTTCGTTGATGGTAGGGGCAACCCCCTTACCATGAACTCTTAGAGCGATTCAAATGAAGACCTAAACTAAATTGTCAAAAAAAATTATATTATGACATGATTGTGTAATTGATATCATGGTACAAAATTTTTTGACAATTTAGTTTAGGTCTTCATATTTTAACAGCCTGTTAAGTGGCTGTTAAGAACAACTTAGCCAGCTACGTCACGAGAGCTCCATTATATTAGTGTAATGTGATGATATATCTTTTCAGATTAATTGGCAGGTGCCTACGGAGTACTCTTACTTAGATGATGAGCCGCAGGAGATAAAACCTTTTAAGTTGGAAGTGCCTATTCTACACATGGCTATTATTGACGTGAGACTGTTTCTCTTGCGATTTTTTGTAACTAAATAAGAAAACAGAAAGGGAAAATGTGTCTAAGAGTGGAGATTGCGTCTTAGCGTAGAAAATCTTCTAACCAGCCTGGTCTAGCTGAGCCAGCTAGTCTGGGTAGCATGAGCACGATATATAAAATTACAGTTAAAAGAAAACAGTCACTTTTCTCGAAAACCGTTGTCAAAGGTACTCATTTTCAGGTTTTACCTGGTGGTAGGACTCTTCAGCAAGAGTCCGTCTTGGTGGGTACCACCGCAGTGTCAGATATTCTGCCTTGGTTTGAAGTTTTGAAGGGCACTGTAGCAAGTGAAATTACGGGCGACTTGTCTTCGTCTTGTCATTTGCTGAAATAAAAAATAAAAATAATGTTAGCCGGACTGGTGGAATGATGAACTGTAAAAGGCTATGTGAAATACGTCAATCTAAAAATGGGGTGTAATAGTGCTTATTGGGATGACTAAGTGGTTAGCAGTTAGTCTGCTTTAGATGCCTATGATGATAATTTATTATTAAAACGATCAACATACTAGATCAGAAACTGAGCCTATTTTCAAAGCTGATCAAGAATTGTGACAGTGATTGTTGGTATTATTATCCCCAAAAGCGATACTTCTATAACTTCTATTGCTATTGCTATTATTTTATTGTTTCTTTGCAGACTCTGAGTACAACTCGAAGTCAGCCCGAGAGGGGAGACGCCGGTGACACTATCAACTTCACCGACTCTACCCTACTCTCTGTGACGTCACTACTCGACGACGAACTCGAGTCCAGCCATGAGCTGCCTTGTGAGGAGACTTCGGAGGATAAAAATATTGATTTCCAAAATCGATATAGTCTATGGGATGTGATGGAAGAGGATGCTAATTGTTTAGATGAGATTTGAAAATTTAAATTATGAGTTATATCTGTGTTCTTTATGTGTAACTGTTTAGGTAATAAATGAATGGCTAAGTCATTTAGAAACGGGTCTTTTTAATTCTTGTACTATAATAAATTAGTCGGTTGTTAGGTTCCCATATTGGGAAGAAACTGTCTACTGTAATAGCTTTTAGCTGAGTAAGAGTACTAGAGTTCTTTGTGATAGAGCTCGTCCGGGGAAGGACTACCACCATACTTATTTCTGCTGCCAAGCAGTAATGCATTGCTGTGTTCCGGTTCGAAGGGTATGGTTTCCGATGAAATTACAGGCCCATGAGACTTTCCATCTAACGTCTCAGAGTGGTAACATGCAAGTGATATCTATGATGCATGCGTACATAGGCTACGGTAACCGCTGACCATCAAATGAGCCGTACGCTTGGTTGCCATTTTAAGTGTTATAAAAAAAATGCTACCACAAGAAGCAGAGCTCAACCTATATTTGTTTCCTTTACTTTAATGATAACATTAATTACTCGGGCTGTAGCATAAATAAAATATTAATAATAATAGTCCGAGACCTAATGGTTGTTTTTCAATGATCACCCAAAAGCTAGTTTTGCCAAAGCCGATCAACTCTAACCAAGCGACACCATCGCCCATTTTAATTACATCCACCGTAATCCCGACACCCAGCAGATAATATGACATCAAAGCAAAAGCGAATTTACCACCCTTAACACCCCAGTCTACCCTAGTAAATATCTGTTATCTTACACTGGTTAAAATACGGTTCAAAATTCAGTGGCAATATAAATATTAATGTGTTAAATGTATGTGGTGTGGTAGTAGTGTATGAATTAATATCTGCCAGCTTTTTGGTTCTTTATATTGTCATTATTATGAGCATTTGACACTGGAAGTGTGCGATATGAATTGTTGAAGAACTTTTGAGGGATTTTGGGCTTGGGAATGCCTTGTTAGGGAGTGATTAGGGAAGAATCAGTTCTTTTGATTGACATATAGAATATATAATAGTTGGTTTCCAAGCTTTTGAAAAATAAATTGAAAAAACACTTTCTACCAAGCAATTTATCGCACGATCAGCGGGCATAAGGTACCTACTGTATCAAGTTTAATTTGCAAAGTATATTATGAGACTTACTACCTGAAAAAAAATACTAATTTATACTTTTCTTCCGCGTATTCCAAGATTCAGAAAAAATCGTACAGACATCATGATGTGTCATGACACAACAACGTGATCAAATCACAAATATACTTACCATAATAATAGTTTTAGATTATTTTATATAATTGGTAGGATAGATTATAGATTAGATTATAGTGTACCTTATAAAAAAAAAGTGATAAGTATCTAGAGAGGTGGAAAAGAGAGGAAAGCTATTCTTACTTGCTATCCTCAGCGTATAGATATACTTAGCGTTAAATTTTTTATTTTTATAAAGGATAACATTAATATATAACAGGTAATTACAATATAACAAGTATTACAAGCGGTATTTTTTCTTAGACACCTTGCAAGCTAATCCCATGATTAATATAGGAGGGTCTACAGATCAAGGATTACAAGGGATTATGATACTTATTTCAAAGGTATTACGGATTAGCTGCTTGTAAATATGATTAATTTCATCACGAAGATGAAAGAGAATTCTTAAGTTTGAAGTAGCACTTTTAATATTGGACTAATATGTTCGGTATAAGCTTATTGAATTTCTTGTAAATTCATTATTCATTATTAGGTGTGTTTCGTCCCACCACTGGAAAAAGGATAAGTATAGGTATTTAAAAGAAGTAAAGCTCAAATTCAAATTAAAATTCAAAGTATTCAGTTCCACTGGCAGCAAACTTCTAGTTCTTAGCTTCTCTTTCGATGATCCCTCATTGTTCTAAGGTCGTGGGTTCAAACCTAGTCATGCACCATAAAAAATTTCTCGAAAAATTTATGTGCGCAATGCCAGTGCCATACGGTGTAGGAAAACATCGTGAGGGAACCGGCATGTTCAAGAACTATAAATTTGAGAGACATTGCCATCGACCAATCCGAACTGGGCCCGTGATTGGGTCTTTATCCAAGACTCAATTACTCTCGCTCGAGAGTGGGTCAGTATCTCAGCAGTAAGAACATTAGAAGGCTGTCATGATACTTCTGCCGCTAAGCAGCAGCGCTTGGTAAAAATGCGGTTCGAAAATCGGTAATAAGTTCCCATATCACCGATTTCCGCTTAAAACCCAAAATGGGTTATTATCGGGTTATATACAATCACAAAACAGAAAGGCGTGGTGACATCCATCATAAGCTACCGCATATAATCACGCTGAACGCACAAGGGGTAGGCAGGGGCACGTGGCTTTTGTTTGAGATGCGCAAATTATGGGCTTATTGACGGATGACTGTGTGTCAAAAATATAACTTTCAAAATGATTGTTTTTCTAATCGACGAACTACGTCACGACAAATGGCTGAAATTTAAAAACAACTGTAAAAAATTATATATATTAACTGCAAAATAACAGAGGTCTTCGGGCATTGCAGCCTAAAAACTTGCTAAGTTAAAAGATGCTGAGCAACAATCAAATTATTACACTTGACACTGGCAAAATTGTGGCATATAAGCCAGAGTTCATAAGAAGAAAGAAGAAGAAGAAGAAGAAGACGAACTACGTCACGATAAATGGCTGAATGTGTTGAGCACACAATTATTTAAAAACAAACTGTAAAACATTTAATATATTCACTGCAAAATAACAGAGGCCTTCGGGCAGCCTGAAAACTCTGTCAATAGAGTTGGCCTTTTTATTTTAGTTTATTTTATTTACCACCAAAGTGGCAACTAAGCGTACGGAGTACTTGATGGTAAGCAATCACCGTAGCCTATGTACGCTTGCAACATCATAGATATCACTTGTTGTTACCACCCTGAGACATTAGATAAAAAGCCTCATGTGCCTTTAATTTCACCGGAAACTATCGTTACCCTTCGAACCGGAACACAGCAATGCGAGCATTACTGTTTGTTTGAAACAACCATGACTGACAGTTTAACATGCTTTATGAAGCACGGAAGCACCTATTAAAAATTTACAATCATTTAATCAATGATATTTTCAAGAGCTTCCAACAGATTTTCTGCTTTTCAGGCTATGTTTCCTATCTTGTTTCCACTCCAGCGGTTCTCAAAAACACAGACAGAATTGACATGTGCATCATTAATAATGTGTCAATGCAACACTGCAGTTCCATTAGTGAACGAACCGCTGATATTAATTTACGTTTGAGGTTTATGACAAGGAAACTTGCAACGCCTTCAAGCAAATAAGTACAAGGTACACGGTAGCACAGAAGATACTCATCGTATTATCATTTACGTAATTTCAAAAGAAGCATATTCAAGCAAAGAGCACCGGTGGTCTAGTGGTAGTGACCCCGCCTTCCAATCCTAAGGTCGTGGATTCAAACCCGGTCGTGCACCTATGTATTTTTCTGTTCGAAAAATGTATGTGCGCAATGCCAGTGCTCTCATACGGTGAAGGAAAGCATCGTGAGGAAACCGGCATGTCCAAGAACTAAAAATTCGAAAGACATGTGCCATCCACCAATCCGCATTGGGTCCGCGTGGTGGATTAAGACCTAATCACTCTCGCCTGAGAGTAGGCCAGTGTCCCAACAGTGGGAACATTAGAAGGCTGTCATGATGATATTCAAGCAGTTAAATAAATCCTCAGCGCTCGCACGATTTTTTGCACACCAATTAGGCCAATTCGCGCTTAATTTTACAAGGAACTTGTTTAAAAATTAATTGAAATTAATTTACCTTTAATTTTATTCTCATTAAAATTTTGTCAAAATATTGTGAAGTCGATTAAATAAAGGCAGCTGTACACTCTCACCGAGGCAGGCCGAGACAGGGCGAACGCGAGAGTGTACATGGTAGCACTCATCCTGTTTCGGTGTTCCTCGCAAGCTCTCCGTCCTGGGTCGGGCCTCTCGTGCAAGACATAGCGATTATTCTTGTGCATGAGTGGTACCACCATAATTATGTAATATATTTACTCACATAATACTCACTCATGTAATATATTTACTCACTTTTTGCATTATTATGTAATTTCAACTTTGTAAAATACCTTGTGACCTTTTACAAGTCCAAGACAAAATTGAAACTAACTTGAATCTGACTACTTTTTAATTACGTAAAATTAAAATTCAGACGTGCCTCTTCATTCGGTGCCTGCTGGGGCGCGTAAAACTGGCGTAAATTCACCTAGCTTTAAGACGTTTCAAAATGATCCTTGTGATATTATTGAATAAATATATTTTTTTACTTTACTTTTACTTTACATACGTCCTAGTTACTAGCCGGTACTTGCCAGTTGTTTTTTTTTTTTTTATGTTAGGTACTAAAGTGGCAACCAAGCGTACGGCCCACTTGATGGTCAGCGGTTACCGTAGCCTATGTACGCATGCAACATCATAGATATCACTTGCGTGTTACCACCCTGAGACGTTAAATGGAAAGTCTCATGTGCCTGTAATTTCACCGGAAACCATACCTTTTGAACCGGAACACAGCAATGCGAGCATTGCTGCTTGGCGGCAGAAATAGGTATGGTGGTAGTCCTTCCCCGGACGAGCTCTATCACAAAGAACTCTACTACTCTTCAAGCTTTTTGTGTAAGCTATGTAGAAATCGCTCTTAGTGATAAGGCCGCCCTTTGTACTTTGTTAATGTTTTTTATATTAGTTAATAAGTAATTTTTTGTGTACAATAAAGTGTTCATTCATTCATTCATTCATGCTATTTGCAATGCATGTTCTGCTCGTGACGTAGCTGGCTCTGGTTAAGCACTGTTCCAAGTCACTATTAGGATGGGTGACCGTCAGTAGTAATTTCAACTGGGACGTATGCACTAAGGATGGGTCTTTTACTTATCCGTTCTAGGTGTCATCTAGCTTGAACTAATGATCCCAACCAATCTGGAGGACGTCTCAAAAGGCAAAAGTACCAGGGGCACATGATCACCGAGGAGATCCATTTATCACCGCAAGGTCTTTTTGTCCCGTTCTATTGAATACTTTTTGCGCGAAAGATTAAATTTCGCGCGACGTGTTCGAGGTCCAAACCATTAATATTTTACAACCAGTCTTTCATGACCCGCCTTTCCTCTACAGTATTTAACAAGGGACGAAGTTTGAGGAGAATCCGGAGCGGTTTTCAGAGGTCTAGTGTTGTTGGTTGTGTCTGTCCCCATCTTGTCACAGACTATTTTTATTTTTTAGCATGTCTGGTTGCTGTTACACTGATTATGGTTTTTGTGGACGAGGAAATTATTGAGGGATGAGTTTTATTGATATTTGATGACATGTTGGCTCCAATGCAAAATAGATTTGGAATCCATTGAGTCCTTGATTGGATTTTTGTGTGTCTGGAACATTTTGGTTCAAAAAGTGAACAGATTATGGTAATTTCTGTTAGTATTTTATTTTTAAGTCTATTACACTGTCACTGTATTCATCATTAGAACATCACAAATGTCACAATGCTAAATTATCTGTCATTAACACTCCTAATACAAATAAAGGCGCACGCCCACCATATCCAACAACAACTATAATTATTCAGAACGTTCAATAAACAAACCACCAAAATCATTCTCTATTTAAATAAACCAATCGCTTTTCCTACAATCAAATTGCTTGAAAATTAAATTTCAAATTGCTGTTTTATACACCTTTTTACTTTAAAAATAGAGTTCAAATTAGATATAAATTACGCAAACGAATCTTGTGTGAGCTACGCAAGAAATTCAAAATTTGAATGAGTGAAATAATGACCGCTACATTACCAGCATAAAGGAACCTGCACATTCGAAGTTATTCAATCAGGATTGAGATCAACAAAGGCTGGATTCAATTTTCAAAATGGCGTCGATCAAATAGCCACGTGTCAGTCACGTGACACGTAAGAAAAGCAAGCGTTGGTTTGGAATAACAACTTAAATGCCGTCATTAGGGTCTTCATATTTTTCATGCACCTATTGTTTGGTTAAATAGGATTTGTAATAGATAGGGGTGTAAGACTACCCTCAAATCCTCAGTAAAAGTATTGTGTACGTAATTATTACCTAGTTTTGGTTCTGCAATTATAAAGAGTATAATATTTATTGATCTATGTAAGTAAAACATCCTAATCGAAAAATACACTTTTTCTCAGTTTTTTTTTTTTTTTTTATACAACTGAAGTGGCAACCAAACGTACGGCCCACAAGATGGTAAGCGGTTACCGCAGCCTATGGACGCTTGCAATACCAGAGGTATCACTCGCGGGTTGCCACCTTGAGACTAAGATCGAAAGCCTCATGTGCCAGTAATTTCACCGAAAACCATACCCTTCACACCGGAACACAGCAATGCGAGCATTACTGCTTGGCGGCAGAAATAGGTATGGTGGTAGTCCTTCCCCAGATGAGCTCTATCACAGAGAACTCTACTACTCTTTTTAGTTTGTACCATAATAGTACATAATACGAGTAGTACGAGTCAGTGGCCAACTCTGCTGAGTTATTAGGACGCCCGAAGGCCTCCGTCATGGCTTTATAACTTTGAAAAAGCCGAGATCGACTGCTAAACGTGTCTTCCATAGCACAGAAGCGCTTGAAAACACTGGCGGTCGCCCATCCAAATAAAGACTACGTGGAACAGTGCTTAACTTCAAAAAGAACAAAACAGCTACGTCACGAGTGCTTTAAAAGTTTACAAAGAATCTCATCAACTACTTCCCATACCCAATGACTAAGTAGAAACTTATTAAATTTTCGACACGTGTCTAAAAATTAGCCACCTTTTTATGGCTTACTAAACAAAGACTAGTGTGTGTGCACCTTTACTGTTCGATTATTTTGCTTTTGAGTGGTTTAAATTTAGTAAAATTATATTTCTGATCAGATCAGATTATGATGTTCTTTTTGGGGTTGATTTTATCAATTTAATAAAATTACTGTGTACAGTGTTGACGACAGGGTGTTGCTGACTGGGAATGAATTTGTTTTTCACAAATATAAAAAATTAGGTAATAGTTTGAGATAAATGAGTAATTTTAACTAACACGCATTTACTTTTTAGACATCCATATTAGGTATTTTGCTACAAAGGCTAAAAGCGTTTTAGATGACTCGCTCATGAGTAAAAAATAGAAAACGTCAAAACGTACGGAGTAACGTCATAAAACTTAAACTTGTATATTTGACGTTTTATAATACATTCTTCGACATTTCAAACAGCTAGTTTGATCCATGGAACTAATAAGTAAATATTTTTACCAAGGAATTTATACGGTAGTCCTTTTAGCTCCATGATTTTTACTAAGAATTATTTTAACTATTAATTTTATCCTGGATTCTCAATATTTTTAAATTCTGAGTGCTAAGCACGAAAAACTCGTATGACAATCGTAATAGTAAACGTATCCTATACAAATTGACAGCTGAACGATACGCTTACGTTTACGATTGTCAAACAAGTTTTTCGTGCTAAGCACTCAGTATTTGGACGTGTGTATTTCAAATTAATTAAAAGCAAACCATATGCCACAACAGCAGTACTTTAGATACCACATCAGTGTGTGTATGTACCACCTCTCTCCTGTCGAGACATTTGCATTGATATTGAATGTCCAGCTACTGCGCTTACAATGAAGGGATGATTTTACACGCCATAGACAACGGAGACAGATAGAGCACGGTTCTTAAGAACAAATAACTTATCCGAGTCATCTAAGGATTTTCACACGCTCAGCAGTTTAGATATAAAAAGGTGTCTTATAGTAAAAGACGCAGACAACTTGAAAAAAAATCATAAATAATGAAATGCATTTAAATCCATTAACCGAATTAAATGATATTTTTCATTTGATTTCTGCATTAATAATTATTAATTTCTAGAGTATAATTTAGTATTTAGTATGTTAACAAAATACCTTAATTTTTTTCTAACATGCAATTCGACTATTAATGAAATTCGCATCGTTCTGCTTGATACGATGCTCTGCCAGTTGAGCTCACTCTTTGATTACTTGTTATTGACAGAGTGAGCGTAGCGAGCGAAATAATATGGTAAAGATGCGTGATGAGCAAAAAGCTACTCAAAATTTGTTTATTTTTAAAACTTTGTGCTTGCAAGGTTTCATCATCATAGTCATGACAGCCTTCTAATGTTCCCACTGCTGGGACACTGGCCTACTCTCAGGCGAGAGTGATTGGGTCTTAATCCACCACGCGGACCCAATGCGGATTGGCGGATGGCACATGTCTTTCGAATTTTTAGTTCTTGGACATGCCGGTTTCCTCACGATGTTTTCCTTCACCGTATGAGAGCACTGGCATTGCGCACATAAATTTTTCGAACAGAAAAATCCATTGGTGCACGACCGGGTTTGAACCCACGGCCTTCGGATCGGAAGGCGGGGTCACTACCACTAGACCACCGGTGCTCTACTGTTTGCGGTGTTTGCAAGGTTTACTTTCACCAAACTACTAGTAAATATATGGCTTTAAGCGCCGATTGCTCTTTGCCCGCGTACGAATATTATTAAGGCTTCCCATTTGCGTGGTACGCAGCGTGTTTAAGTGATATTAGACGTGAATACGAACGTCATGATTGATTCCGGCAATTCTGCACGAAGGTGTAGACGCAGCTTAATATACAATAGTTAGTTTCCTCTGCGATAAATAGGATAAGATACTAAAGTAAGTTCTTAGAGTCAGTGACCAACTTTGAGTTAATAGGCAGGCCGAAGGACTGCTTAATATGCCCTCCAAAGCAAGGAAGAGCTCAGTTGTTCGGTCGTAAAGCGCAACACACACAGAAGGCGGGCGCGGCCCGCGGCAGCTCTGCCTGTTTTGTGTTGTATTTGTACTGACGTCAAGGATGACAACACACTGAACGCGGGCGTGGGTCGGGTGAAGCGCGGCAGGATTGTCTTTGGCTATCTTGTCAAAACGACATGGGTCTTCCCAATTTTAATTATTTTTCTCGTGTTATTTTAAGTTTTATTGCGTAAATTTGGTGGCAGTTTATCCAATTTAACTTGTTTACTTAGCACAAGTGCTAGTAATTGAAATGGAGGGGTAATGTTGGTTGGTAATTTAGTCAAAGGCTTTCCAGGAGAATTTTGAAAGAAAAGTCATCGTTTCTTTCCAAATTTCGTATGTTTACGTTGCTAAGCGTCAATCAAACTAATACACTTGACACTGGCAAAATTGTGGCAAACTAGCCACAGAGGCCATAAAACAAAAGAAGAAGAAGAAGAAGAAACGCGGCAGCCGCTCCCGCGTATAGTGTGATGTCATCCTTGTCGTCCATACAAATTAAAACAAAAGACACCCGCGGTGGATCTGACCCGACCCGCGCCCGCCCGCTGTGTGTGTTGCGCGTTAAGGTTGCAGGTTCAAATCCCGCCGCGTGATTTTAATGTTCGCATGATCAGCTAGTTATTAAGTCTTTTTCACTCAGTAATTCCACGTGCTCACTTAATGGGGATTTGGGAACTTTATTACCAAAAAGTTTAATTGTGGTTAAGCTGTTTACCATTAGCTATGAAACTGAATTAGCGTTTAGGAAATGTATTGGGTGTCTGTTGGAGTGAAGTGTGGCTTTGTTTTGTGTGTAGACAGGGCTTTAGACTACACAGTGCTGGATACTACATACCCAATAAACAAGTTATTTGAACTGATGTGGACTGAATTCAGGTAAACAATTTATAAAACTTCGTTGTTAAGGATAGCAGAAACTAAAATTTATAAAAAAGACAAGGTCTTTTCAGAGCGAGGCAATGCCAATACTATGCTGATAAGCATGCGTTGCAGCATGGACTTTTAAACAAAGAACCGGTACCTAATAAACCGCACTAAGAAAGTTGAGGTAACGCTGATCTATTTTATGCTGCCACAATATGATTAAACAAATAAATACTGAAAACAATCATTTACTCAATTCAGTTCAGCTAAGTACTCATCAACGGTATCAAGTGACAAAAACGTGACAACTGAAAAAAAGCCAAAAAATCATTTTAACGCCCAGCCCTAATTTCTGCAACGACGCCCCGTAATGCCCAAAACCTCTTTCATTCCCACCTTTCTAAAAAAGTAAAAAAAATGGTTTACGCATCGTAAAAACCACAATACGACATTTTATTTGCCCGCGTTATGCGGCTCGGGTTCGGTATGCAAAATTGGTACGAAATTGAAAAACAAATTCGTTACATATTGCTTTTTTGATTCGCTGTGTTTTGGATTGAGTTGGTGGTTGGTTATTCTCATGTTGTGATAGACATAGACATTTTTATGATACACTAGATAAGATAAAAAACAGACGAAAAATCTCTAGTACTATTCCGCTTAACTTTTTAACTAATGTAGTGAGACCTCACAGTTAACACAGTGAATGAAACACGTATCGATATTTTTCTTTTGAGTCAACCTCAAATAAATATCGACACGTGTCCCATCCCTCCACGGGACATCATCAGGATCACTGGTGATCTAGTGGTAGTTACTTTGTCTTCCAATCCTAAGGGTTTGACCCGGCAGTACACAAATGGATTTTTCAATTAAAAAATGTTTTCTGCGTGGCACTGCACTGCACTCATTACTCCAAGACGCTGTGACTATTTCGCCCAGTAATTTTTTTTTGAATTTTAACAAGTAATGCTAGTACACTACTCTGCTTGGAGGCAGAATATCTGACAATACAGTGGTATCCAAGAAGACGAACTCTTTTTCAAGAGTCCTACCACCTGGTTACATCTAGTTTTGTAATAATTTATGTCAATAAACAGTCATATCAACAGTTTTTTTTCATACCACTAAGGTGGCAACCAAGCGTACGAACCACTTGAAGTAAGTGGTTACCGGTGCTTGTGTACCTACGTATACAACATCAGAGATATCACTTGCGCGTTGCCTTGAACGTAGATCTAATTCCTCATGTGCCTGTAATTTCACCGGAAACATACCGAACCGAAACAGAGCAATGCAAGCATTACTGCTTGGCGGCAGAAATAAGTATGGTGGTAGTAATTCCCCGGACGTGATCTATCACAAAAAACTCTACTACTCTTTAAAGTGATTGTAGAATAGCCCCTAGTTCAGCCTACCGTCACAAAGGGGTGTCCCACCTCATGTTACTTCATTATATCTCGTACGACTGTAATACAGGCTTTACTACCTTATTCTTCTGTTATTTAAATTTTTATTTGCAAGGATTTTGTTTGTGACACCATAATGTACAAATATGTCTGGTGTTGCCACATTATTTTTATATTCGGTAAAATGTTTACGTTTCTATGTTATTAAAATAGTGAAACGCCAAAGAATTTGTTTGCGTTATTACAACTTCATTTTTTTTTTTTTTTTTTTATTTATTTTACTTTAATTAAAACGGACAGAAGTTCCAATTACATTAATTAAAGATATTATGTAGATAATTTACAATAATAATGAGCAGTAGATACAGATATAAATAATGTCAAGATACAAAAAAAAATTTGCATAAAAAAGTTAATATAGAAACAACATCAACGACCGATGTGGCGCAGCGGGCGCAGGTCCGCCTGCGACGCAGAGGTTGCGGGTTCGATTCCCGCCTCGGGTCAAATGTTTGTACAACCTACAAATATTTGTTATTATTATATGTATTATATTGTATTAAATATATCAGTCATCTAGTACCCATAATACAGCTCTGTTTAACAGCAGCTTACCTTGGGACTAGATGATGCTGTGTGGATTGTCTAGCATTATTATTATATTATTATAAACAGAAAAAATAACTTACAAGTCAAAAAATAATAATTAATGTCATTACAAAATAATACATAGAGAGAGAGATAAATAAATTAAACACAATCAATTAATAGTAGAGCACACATTATACCACATTATATATACACATTATATTCTATATAACTCTGCGTCTTTTATGAGTTGGTATCCTTACACATTAGAAAGAATACACTCTTTTTTTCGCTGTGCGTTGGTTGTCAATTAATAAGCCAGTCAGTAACGCAATAATCGAAATAATTTTAGAAATCTTTTCAGATTTTGTAAAGGTCTACGGTGAAAATTATTACGATTATTGCGTTACTGACTGGCTTATTAATTGACAACCAACGCACAGCGAATAAGCAAAGCATAGCTTTCGCTATAAGACACGATTTTATCTCCGTTGTGGTAGGTCTGTTAGAAATGACTACACATACTATTGACTAAGAAGCTTCTTTACATATTCTCATTTTTAATAATGGTAACCACGAACTAAAAAACGAAGTACAGTATTACTTATGCCAGTTGCAAGAAGTCGCTAAACAGTGGAAGCTCAAAATCGGTCGTCATGGCACTTTTTGGGGGTTGCCTATGTTCAGCAGTGGACCTTTGTTTCCTATTATAATGATGATGATAATAATAATAATAAATAAATATATTAAAAATTAATGAGACAGACAATATTAAGGGCGATAGAGATAAAATCAATAAAACTTATGAGTATAAATAGCTAAACACATCTGTTTAACTATTGCGCGTATCTACATTAACACTAATGGGAGCAAATTGCTAGCAATATCTATTGGCGACCGCATCTGTTTCTGCTGTAGGTAATTGGACACTGATTAGCAACTGTCGGTCACTAAGCACATATTGATTTGTATATTATTAATTGTAAAATTATCTATGCAAAGCCATGTTAGCTCTGTAGGATGAGCTTTTATTAGCTATCCAGATGTCATGGGTTCATCTCGGTTTTCTTTTTTTTTGTGGCTCTACTTGTTAGTGAAGTAGACTACATACGATGATGTCAATACGATAACATCAGGCGAGATAGTGGTCAAGCGCAAGCAAATAAAAAAAAAAACACTTGTTCATGTCGACTGATTTAAATTGCAGTTGGATAAGCACATAAATCTTTTTCTCATACTTTATTAAAAATGAAAAATGTGTGAAATCATCCCCTACAATCCAAATTAACAACCCCCATATTGAAATCAACTGTGATCGATGATCGTCACCTTGTCTATATGTAAATCCTTTAGTTCGTGGCTGCCACAAATTTGAATACCAAAATAAAAATTATTTGTTTATTTTTTCGATGCGCACCTAATAGTGCGAACAGCGACATTTGAATTTTTGTATGCAAAAACAGCAATTGTTGGATGGGGACGGTTCCACTCGGCGGCCAGTTATTGGATAAATTGGATTTCAGATGGGTGTCAATCATAGTGGATTTGTTTTTATGAATACTATAAACTGATTGATATGTAAATGATGAAACTATCAATCAATATTAATTTTAGAATATGTATTGTGTACTTATTTATTTTTTTAAAAGTTAAATTATTCACTGGTAGAATATATACAGTACACTCTTTTTTTTTATTATTATTATTTACGTAACGTTCATATCTAGCGTAACAGTTGCAGTGTCACTCAAAACTGTAAGTTTCAAAACTCTGTTGGGCACTGCACTGCGCTCGACACCTTATCAAAGTAATTTTACTGATTTTACGTGCATTTTAAACCTAAACACAGTAATGTTATCACACTGCTTGGAGTCAGAACATTTGGCCTTGCGATGACACCAAGACGGATTCCTAGAGTCCTACTATTGCAATGTGATGATATGATATTCACAATGTTTTTACCGCGTAGTCATTAATCATTTGGATGGGTGACCGCTAGTGGCAATTGTAACTGAACGTGTCCGTGCTTCGGAAGGCGCGTTAAACAGTGGTCCCGGCTTTTTCAAAGTTGTTAGGCATGACAGAGACCTTTGGGCGGCCTAGAAACTCTGTCACCAGAGCTGGCAACTGACTCATACGGACTTACTTACTTTTTTTTAAATGTTTTTTGTGACAATCAATGTTTTTACGGTATAATCAATGTTTCTACGTGACAATTTCTGGGAATAGCTAATGTACAAAGTATTTTTCAATAGTCTAACTATTGAAAAATACTTTGTCTGATTCGATAATAGGTTGATCAGATATTATTGATGCACCCCTATTTTAAAGGAAACACGTAAGGGTGTGTTTAATCTGCGAATCGAAGTTAATCGACACGTTTTTATTTAAATCTATTAACTGTTACCTGCTGTTTCGGGTATTTCCCACGATTATTATGGGAATAGAATTAAATTAATATGTAATGTCCATTAAAAACGGGATATTTACCATGATTTGTGAGTTTTATTGATATCCGATATTTCGGCGCATTTATATCGATGATCACGGGAGAAATTTTAAAAAAAAAAATTTTCGAAAGATTTAGAATTTTTTTTGAATTTATTAAAAATTTTAAACTATGTTTTTTCTTGGCTTTGTTCGAACGGTAACAAGATATAAAGTAGCCTCTTACTATTTAGATCATGATTTATATTATACTCCACCTTTTTGTCTACCTACAAAACTAATGATTTTCTTTATCGTCGTGTCACTAAACGTTATCACTGACTAGTTATTTTATTATTAACTTAAATAAATTCTATTCAATAAAAATCTAAATTTGCTTTATTTTCGGCTCGCACAAGAACATTTTAATTCTGATTATCTTGCTAATTATATAATTAGTTTTTTGCCGATTTATACGAATACGTCAGTTTTAAATATTAGCTACTGGATCACATTTAAAATAATATGTATTATTCTTGTGCAAGCCGTCCTTAAGTAACGCGCAACACACAGCGGGCGGGCGCGGGTCGGGTCAGATCCGCCGCGACCCGCGCCCACGTTCAGTGTGTGTTGCGCTATTAGTTTGTCTGGAAGAGATAGCTTTTTAGCAATAAAAGTTGCAAGGTTACATTAATTTTTCTCTGTTTGTCTTCTAGTATCCGAAGATGTGATAAAGATAAGTACCTATCTAAATCACCGACAAAAAATCCAAAAATAGGCAACCAATTTAAAAACACACATACTACAAATCTCGACTAATTACGGGGAGACTTCTTAATTTATGACAACAACACAACAGTAGCTCGGAATGCCGAGAATGAACCGAAACACGTAAATAATTCCCTAAATAGTCACAACATAATCTATGTCTTTGAAATTATACCAGACAGTGGAGCAAGACTAGCTTTTGTCTTCAGCTTTATCTGCGTAGATGATTTGTATAATTAAATAATTATAAAACAAAGTCGTGTTAGCTACATCATTATAACTGTAAAATTACTAGATTGATTTTCATGATTTTAGATAGGTACTCTGGATTTGTTTCGCCTGCAATTCGCTTCACTTGCAACAGATAATAGAATAATAAACTATAATATTTCTTATGCGCATTGTGTATTGTGTATCAAAAGTAAAAGTATTCTGGACGGAATATTATCATTCTTTATACTTACATTTTTTAAGAGCACTGGTGGTCTAGTGGAAGTGACCCCGCCTTCCGATCCTAAGTTCGTGGGTTCAAATCCGGACGTGCACTAATGGATTTTTCGCTACGAAAAATGTATGTGCGCAATACCAGTGCTCTCATACGGTGAAGGAAAACATCGTGAGGAAACCGGCATATCCAAGATCTAAAAATTCGAAAGACATGTGCCATCCACCAATCCGCATTGGGTCCGCGTGGTGGATTAAGACCCAATCACTCTCGCTGGAGAGTAGGCCAGTGTCCCAGCAGTGGGAACATTAGAAGGCTGTCATGATGATGATGACTTACATTTACGTTATCTACCATTTCACATTCGGTCCGCTTGGTGGATAAAGACCCAATTAGTCTCGCTGGAGAGTAGAACAGTGTCCCAGCAGCAAACATTGGAATTCTGTCATGATGTTTTTTAACTCAAACCTATTCGAGAAAATGCACTTTGCTAGTTATCAAAAGAACAACTTTAGTAAATCTGCAAAGTTCATCAAGAAAACTGCAGCCACTTTGCACACTCGTAAACCCATCCAAGTCGCATTTAAGTTAAATACATCAACTTAACTGACCGTTCTGCAAACTTACCCGCAACTTATCTAACTTAACCGGAACTTTACCGGAACTTTACCGGATAAGTTACAAAACGTATATAACTTAGATGGATAGTACTCACGAGTTTATAAGAGTTTTTGTTACTAAAAGAGTTAAAGGAAAATTGACTAAAGTTTTGATGGAGTTATTTTGTTATATTTTGTACGCAACTAATGTAACTAGCTTTAGGACTTTTAGTACCATAAAATTCAACACGTATCGTCATTTCAGCCAATAATAATAACAATAATATAAATAATAATGCTGGACAATCCACACAGCATCATCTAGCCCCAAGGTAAGCTGCTGTTAAACAGAGCTGTATTATGGGTACTAGACGACTGATATATATTTATTACAATACAATTAGGGCATCGGAACCGGTTCTTTTTGTGTTTTCTGTTTGTCACTTCCACTAGACCACCGGTGCTCTTTAAAAATGTAAGTATAAAAAATGATAATATTCCGTCCAGAATACTTTTACTTTTGATACACAATACACAATGCGCATAAGAAATATTATAGTTTATTATTCTATTATCTGTTGCAAGTGAAGCGAATTGCAGGCGAAACAAATCCAGAGTACCTATCCAAAATCATGAAAATCAATCTAGTAATTTTACAGTTATAATGATGTAGTTAACACGACTTTGTTTTATAATTATTTAATTATACAAATCATCTACGCAGATAAAGCTGCAGACAAAAGCTAGTCTTGCTCTACTGTCTGGTATAATTTCAAAGACATAGATTATGTTGTGACTATTTAGGGAATTATTTACGTGTTTCGTTTCATTCTCGGCATTTCGAGCTACTGTTGTGTTGTTACCGCAACCCGAACGTACGTACCCGCAACTTATCTAACTTAACCGGAACTTTACCGGAACTTTACCGGATAAGTTACAAAACGTATATAACTTAGATGGATAGTACTCACGAGTTTATAAGAGTTTTTGTTACTAAAAGAGTTAAAGGAAAATTGACTAAATTTTTGATGGAGTTATTTTGTTATATTTTGTACGCAACTAATGTAACTAGCTTTAGAACTTTTAGTACCATAAAATTCAACACGTATCGTCATTTCAGCCAATAATAATAACAATAATATAAATAATAATGCTGGACAATCCACACAGCATCATCTAGCCCCAAGGTAAGCTGCTGTTAAACAGAGCTGTATTATGGGTACTAGACGACTGATATATATTTATTACAATACAATTAGGGCATCGGAACCGGTTCTTTTTGTAGCACAAGAACCGGGAATTCCCGGTTCTTGGGGCTACAAAAAGAACCGGTTCCGATGCCCTAAATACAATACATAGATAGATATTTTTTATTATACATAGAAAACACCCAGAACACCCGGAACAAATATTTGCAGATCCTACAAACATTTGTCCCAAGGCGGGAATCGAACCAATAATCGTGTCGTTAACTGAAATAAGCCTCACCACAAAAAACGCCATGATGACTGATCTTGATCCTTCACCATCCTGCAACTTTGTCTCACTGTCTCGGTCTATCAAGTGGGGTACTATGGTACTATTATGGTTGGTTACTCATCATCAGCCCACATTAGTCCACAGCTGGACATAGGCCTCCCCCAATACGAGCCACTGAGCTCTTCGCATCCATACTTAGTTTTATATCATATTAGCCGATCTGCCCCAGCTTTGCACGGGTGCAATGAAAACTTAAGCACCTGTACAAAGCCAGGGCAGGTCGCTAGTAATAAATATAATATGCTACTCAGGGATAATGTAGCATTTTAATTATGAAATGTTTTATTGAAATCGAACCAGTACTTTTTGAATTTATTCGTAAAAAACAATAATACCAAAATACATAAGTACAAATCATCTATCTTTATAATATTAGAGTATAGGCACAGATAACATAATACTAGTAGTATAGGTATAGTAATTTTTTTTTTGTTATACAACTGAAGTGGCAACCAAGCGTACGGCCCACAAGATGGTAAGCGGTTACCGCAGCCTATGGACGCTTGCAATACCAGAGGTATCACTAGCGGGTTGCCACCTTGAGGCTAAGATCGAAAGCCTCATGTGCCAGTAATTTCACCGGAAACCATACCCTTCACACCGGAACACAGCAGTGCGAGCATTACTGCTTGGCGGCAGAAGTAAGTATGGTGGTTGTCCTTCCCCGGGCGAGCTCTATCACAGAGAACTCTACTACTCTTAGTATATAATAATAGGTTAAATAAAGTCATTCTTTGAGCGCTTCCGTTGGTCCCAGCGGTTTAGTCTGTCAACACAGTTGGCCACAAGACCCCGAGCTTGCAAAGTTTTTGCAATTTAAAATAAAACACTCACAAGTATTTATAAAATGTAAGTATATTTTCAAATAAGAATACAAACGGATAAAATATTGGCAGTTGTAAAAAATAAGACATTGAAACAAAACTCATTAGATTGTCTCACAGTGTTCTATTTACAAAGCTAAAAACTAAAAAAAACTAAGCTAAAATTATTACCTAAAATTTACAGGCCATTTTACTAGATTTACATAAAAATAAAACTCACGCTGTTAATAACGTGTAATAACTGTAATATTAAAGGGTTTTATAAAATAAGGAAAGCGTGTTAAAAACGCATCACTCGTAATTATGTATAAAATAAAATATGTAGGTATACAATACAATAAATTGATAGATTCAGGCGTTACTTTGCGGAAATCCATTACAAGATAAAAAACAGACGAAAAATCTCTAGTACTATTACTATCTTTACCACAGTTAACCTCAAAAGAAAAATATCGACACGTGTTTCATCCCTCCACGGGACATCTTCAGGACCTCCTGTCCTGTCGATGTTTTTCTTTTGAGGTTAACTGTGGTAGAGATAGTAATAGTACTAGAGATTTTTCGTCTGTGTGTGACCTCATCAGTTAAAAGGTTAAGCGGAATAATACAATAAAATTAAACACAAACTACAATTCTTAATTATAATAAATATAAGAATGAATTGTGCTTACTTGACAATAACAATTTTATTGCTTTCTTTTTCAATATTATTACTTGTATAGGTACTTAGTAATAATACAAAATCAATTATTCAATAAAAATACAATTTTTATAAAAAGGCGTAATTTCATAATAGTTGATCAGCTATATTATGTATTTTATAATATATTTAATGCAAATGGTGTACTTTTCATGGGTATTATTTACGTGGAAGATTTTCAACATCAAGCAAGGTTATACAAATTTGGAATTTTTAGTTCGCTACAGATTAATTTAAGATTATATAATATGGTTACCAATTTTAGTTTATTTACAAAACTCTTATGTGCATTTATCATTATTTAATTATGTTTTTTAACTTTGTCAACAAATAAAAGTAATAACAAACGTAATAACTACCAAAATGATTATTGATATAAATAAAAAAAGGATATTAGTGTCAGACGATCGTTATATACTTTGTGTCGTATGTACTCGTATACCCTCCGCTGGGAAACGAACCCAGATCTATCGAGTCTTTGTCGGACACTTGCGTATTGCGCAACAAAAATCTTTAATTATATAAATTTACTTGTTGACAAAATTTAGAAGCAAATAAGAGTTTTCAAGAGATCATTTGGAAAACTTCTTTTAAAACTGTGTTCTTACATAAACACTATCACATTTGAACACATTTTTCAGTTTAATAATTGTATGGTTATAACTAAGATTATAACTAATTTCACTTATGTACCTACTAAAATAAGTACAAGGTATATTTGCTAAGCTGGTATTTTATGTTATTAAAAGCAAACATTGCGAAAAATAAATTGTTCCCACTCAGTTTAGAATTTAGTTAAAAATAATAAAGTTATATCGGATCTCGTTTTATACATTTTACTTCATCAATCTACTGCATGGACATAGGTGGAGTACCATTGAGCCCGGTCTTCGGCTCTCCCCATCCAGTTTTTACCGGCCACCCTGCGCAAGTCCTCGCTCCATCTAGCCGGAGGGCCTAGTGGAGATCACGTTTGCCTAAACGTGATCTCCACTCCAGAACTCGCTTACTCCAGCGGTTGTCGGTTCTTCGGCAGACATGACCGGCCCACTGCCACTTCAGCTTACTGATCCTCTGGGCTATGTCGATTACTCTGGTTCTTATACTTCGTTTCGGATCATATCCCTTAGAGAAATGCCAAGCATAGCCCGTTTCATAGCTCGCTGAGTGACTTTATGCTTATGGACCCCTATCGTAAGCGACCACGTTTCCGTAGGTCATATCAGGTAGGACGCACTAGTTGAAAACTCATGTTTTCAAGCATTGCGGGATGGGCGACGAGAAGACTTGCCGAAGTCTACCAAGTGCTGCCCAACCTAGCTGAACTCTTCTACTTAGCTTCTTTATCGAAGTTGTTTTTGCCAAGCTGCAGGATTTGTCCTTGATAGACGTATTCCTGTACAACTTCGAGTGGAGTACCGGCCACTGTAATCGGCTTTGGGGTTTGTGTTCATTAACCATGATTTTGGTTTTGTTTTTGTTCATTCCGAGTCCGACTAGTCTGGAAGCTTTAGCTAGATCGTTCAGCATTTGTTGCAGTTCCTACATCAGAACGATGTAATCCGCGAATCGAAGGTGTAATAATTTATCCTTAATTTCGTACAAAAATAGCAATTTATTTATGTTTTTTTTTCAATATAATATCAAGTTATTAAAAAAACCGGCAGCAATTCAAGAATTAAAAAAATTATATATTTACAGATATTTAAAACTAAAACCATATGAATTAAATCATTTTTATATAAACCATCTCATAATATCTTCATTTCAAACAACTTGGCACGAACCCTTATTGTAAATATCGCTATTATTATGATATAAAATAAACATTTTTATTTAATATAGAAAAATAAAAATGAGATCAATCGATGATAAATTTTAGGCTGCTCTCTTTGGAACAATTTGTGAAAATAATTATATGGACTTTCAGTTACTATATATTTTTTTATTTTGTTTCCTAAAAAAGTTTATTACTGGTCCATACTTTCATTCTCTTATAATCGATTCTCTTAAGTTATAATAATATTTTTTATACAATTTAATTATAAAGTTCAACATCAAAAGCGGAATGTTAAATTGACATCTGCAATACTATTAGATAATTAAATATAAATGAGTACATTTTTAATTTCCTTGATTAAATTGGTATTCAAATAGTAATCTGCATGTACAGTTACAGTTTAAAAGACAAGATAAAAAATTTAACTACTGTTTTTATATACACATTTTTTACATAATGTTCTCCTGTTCCGCTGAGATTATTACGAAAATATGCAAAAATATACATTTAAGCGTTAACATTATAAATAACACTAAGTTTATTTATCATACGCTTGCTACTTACCTACCAGTGCATTATAACCCTTAGAATGTTAACTTGAGATTAAATTGAAGAAGCTTATTTTATATGATAACTTGACTTTTTTTGTTCGATAATATACTGCAAGTACGTACAAATTATTCATTCATTTTAGAAAAAAAAATACTTTGATAAAATAAAGTAAAATTTTTAAATACAATTTATGCATCTTACTTTTATTATAGAAAAAAAATTAATATTTGTATATTTGTGTTTTAATCAACTTGTAAGTACTACATAACGGGTAAACCGATTTGACTGAAACTTTTAATAGTATTTATTCGAAACCTGGAACAGTATTTATACTACTATTTATTTAGTAACCACGTGTTTATAGCCGAATCAGATTCATAAGGCGAGTGTGATTGGTACAGTTGGAAGGGGAAGACCTCGACGCACGTATTACGATCAAATTGAAGACGTGCTAAAGAAAGGCCAGGTCAGGAGTACCCTAAACCGACGAGCGTGTATGAAGAATGTGATGAGAGTAAATGAAGCAAAACAGGTGTGTCAGGATCGTAGCAAGTGGAAATCCGTGGTCTCTGCCTACCCCTACGGAATACAGGCGTGATTTTATGTATGTATGTATGTTTATAGCCGCTAAATTATTAAAATATTGAATTATTATTAATTTATATAATAACATTCTAAATACACCAATTTGAATTTTAATAAAAACAATAATTGTTTTAGTTATGTGATTGACTACTTATTTTTGTTGTCTATGTAGTACTGAGCTTGCTGAATTAACCACAGAATTAACCCTCATGTTTTCTGTATACAATCTTACAGTCAAAGATACATAAAAACATGTTAATATACATTAATTCAATGTAAAATTTAACGTTTTTGTGATCAAATAAAACAACCAAGAATCATTTTGAAAACAGTATAAACGGAATGCAAAACCCGCCAAGTGGTAATATCAATGTTTTTTAACTCAAAATAATAACCACAGAACTATATTTAAGTAGAATGAGTGAGTGTACATCGCGTGTCAAAAGGGCTGAGTAACCTCTTTACTCGCCGCGAATCTCAGTCTGCTCCTTACCGGGGGCGGTGTGGTGGTGTGGCAGTGCATAGAATCGGTTTGCCGCGTGCTTATCGATGCTTAAGATTCGACAATTAAATAATTCATTTTCGCGCGGCTTTGTTTCCCATCACCAAAATACGTGTGTAAAATACAAATACGCAATAAAATACAATTACACGCTCGGTTTCTATACAAATCGACGAACTCTTTCATTCTACTTAAATATAGTTCTGTAATAATAACACTCTTTTGCCGCATCACATCTCATTCTCTAATTTACACTCTCAAGTCAACTTCCTCGGGTATCCATGACTTACAACCTACCGATGCATTACCTGTACCCATACCATATTGTTCACCGTTTTGAGAACAGCTTCCACCCCAGCACGAAAAGAACCGCTGTGCAGATAGACCCTGAGATCTTATCGGGGATGATGGATGAAAAAAATCCTTCTGACACTTCGGTAGACTCCTCAGAAGATGATGAATCAATCTGGAATGAATAAAAAGAATATGATAAAATAAAAATAAATAATGAATATTAAGATGTAAAAATAATAATAATGTGACACGTTGCGTCGCGTCGTTTTGCTTACAGCTGCTGCCTGCAATGCAGTCGGCTATCAACGCGTATCTTAAGACAGTATATTTAATTGCAGTATTTTAAGTGAACCTTTGCCAAACCAAATTACATATAATTACTATCTATACTAATAAAACTAAGCGCTAAGTTCCGTACTAATTATATTTATTAATAATAAACTAATAAAATATCTAGGAATCTAAACTTAATAGTTTTAATAGAAATGACTGCAATTCCCTAATAAACTATAAATGCACTGCCATTGCTGTGCTAAAAGGCTAGATTACTTAATTGCTATTATGTCTCAGCATGAGCATTGGTTATCTAGTGGTAGTTGATCCCAGCTTCCGATCCTCAGGACGTGGTTTCAAAAAATTAAATATACTTATAAAGCTTTCGGTAAATGAAAATAGATCTAATGGCTATCGATTTAAATAAGGTAATCGAGGTGTCGAGTCTTTTTGTGTTTTATAAAATTGGGAAAACTTCATTTGTTTATGAGGCAAACCAACTAAGTATCTTATGTTATCGAGAACCTAGTGTCTAGATAAACCAAACATAGGTTTTTAGGCTTTTTTAACCTGTATAAAAAAAACTAAATTCGCTCCTAAAAGCACTTGTGACGTAGCTAGCTGAGTTTTTCATAACAGATCAGAGACTGTTCTGCGTAGTCACCATTTGGATAGATGAAAGTCAGTAGCAATTTTAACAGAGTGGCTTCCATGCTAGGCCATGACAGAGGCCTTAAGGAGGCACATTAGTTCTGTTATCAGAGTTGGCCACTGACTCATTCGAACTTACAACCTAAGATGAATCTACTTTTCAACCGACTTCAAAGGAGGAGATATGTTAACAATTCGACTGATTGTTTTTTTGTATGTTTGTTACGCAACTTCTCCGCCAATTTTGAATTAATTTTGATGTTTTTTTTTGTTTTATAGATAATACTTCAGAATATGCCCCCTATGGCCCCTTTAAATTTTACCGAAATCGGTTTAGTAATTTATGAATAAGTCAGACAAACGTGTAACTACATCGTCAACCACAATCTGCCAAAACATTTTTTAAGTTGAAGTCGGTTTTTGATTATTTTTTTCTCAAATTATTTTTTATTTCTACCTACATTCCATTTCAATCGTGGCCCAACAATGACAGATGGCAAGTAGGTGGGTATTCACCCTAATTTAAAGAGATTACAAACCACAGGTACAATACCACCCTCCGCAAATAAAATTAGAAAAAGCAATCCTCTTACGTTACTTTTATGCGCTAACGTAAATCTGTATAATTTTATTACCTAATTTTTCTTTTCTAAATTGAATGAGACCGACAAATTGCTTACATTATTGAAGGAAGAGATAAGAAGTATAATCCTTCGGCCGAACTAACTCGCAAAAATATAAACCACATGTACGTAGTACCTCGTAGTAACGCCAAGTATCAATAATAATTACGCTCAAGCTATACATAATAATATAATAATTATATTTATTTTCAGCACTTTTTGCTTCGTTGGTTCGGCCCTCGGATTAATAAGATAAAACTTCACGTACAAGTAAGTTCGTTTATTCATTAATTTTAGATAAGATGTTAGAGAAAGATAATTATAATACATTTATATTTTATATATTATTTTTTGTATTGACAAGAGCAACTTGCTGATGTGGATAAATATGATCTTAAAATATTTGTAGGAGTTCAGGAGAGGTTAAAACGATGAGATATGAAAAATATGGAAAAATAACGCGAATGAACCGCGCGGGTCAGAGTGTTTGCAATAAATAATTTTCATTTAAATTCATTCTAAAGAAAATATAAATTATCAAGCAGAATGAGCTTTCAAATTCTACAAAAACGGAATCGCAAAACTTTAACAAAATTATTTAAGTTCAGTTCGACATCTATGTTTTTGTAATAATATTGACAAAGGTAGAGAGGGTTAAAAAGGGGTAACATGTTGTTTCTGTTAATGTATACGGGATACAAATACACTTCCTTTGATGTTCGAAGTTACGTTTTCAAAATATTTACCTACGATTGCACATAAATAGACAATATAAAACCTTCCAAGTATTTTTTGACAAACTCGGTAGCATGGCCACTGTCGTATAGTTCTCTCGGTGGATCTAGGCATCCGTGAAGTTAGCCGTTTCGATGCGCATTGGAGCTTTTTCTAACTAAATTGTCTTTGCGCATCACAACCGGCTATCTTCATGGATGCCTAGATCCACCGAGAGAACTATACCTACCTATGTTTAGTTTAGTTACGTAACACTAAAGTTCTAATATACTTACTATTTTTACCTACCTGGTGGTAGGACTCTTCAGCAAGAGTTCGTCTTGGTGGGTACCACCGCAGTGTCAGATATTCTACCTCCAAGCAGTAGTGTGCAAGTATTACTGTGTTTAGGTTTGAAGGGTACTGTAGCAAGTGAAATTAAAGGGCGAAAGAGACTTATTAACAATGTCTCGGGGTGATAAGCGCAGTGCAGTGCCACGCAAACACTTGAAAATTTTAAACTTTGGGTGGCACTGCATCTGTAATAGTCAGGGCGTTATGCTTAACATCAGGTGGGCGCCTTGATTGTCTTGTCACTTGCTGACATAAAAAAAAACCTATTATTCCATAGAAACCTAACAAAAACCAATCCAGCAAATTCAAATTACCTTTCGAGCAAATGAAAATAACAATCGCTTACTGTTCGCAGAAGCGTAATAATAAACTACCCGCAAAAAATGCCTTTGAAGTACCTACACAATGGGGTTCTTACTACAAATCGCTTCAAAGAGATTCGAATACGAATCGAAGCATAATTTTCACCAATCCTGCCACTTTGAAATCTCTAAACAACCCAAAGCAAAATAGACTCAACACTCATTGTCATAAAAATACTTTCTGTCTGCGTTCACGCTAACTTGCAGTTTTCAAGCAATTCAAATGTAAATGAACTAAATTTTTCATGGAAATAAGGTTCAGTTTTATTTGGTGCTTGCAAACAATCTGTCAGGTTTATTTACAAACGCGAAAGAGGTTTTTATGAAAGGAGTCGCGAAATGAGTTCTATTTAATTTGGATATTTTGTTTGATGGGTGTCATTGATGTTTGGAAGTAAAGAAATTGGAAATCTGAGCCTCCTTATTAATATTATTTTTATCAGTAGCTAGGAAAGGTTTTCAGCTCATACGGTTACTTTTTTTCACTTGGATGGTTTTTGTTGTAAATAAAAATACTCATGACAACGCACAGCCTAAATCATAAAATCTAAAGACGTAAAATTTTCAAGTGTATTGTAATGTTTAAGTTAAAAAAAATAAACTTACTCTTTTAATGTCAAAATCAAAATCAAATCAAAAATTATTTATTCAGTAGAATCACAAGGATCACTTTGAAACGTCTTACAAGCTAGGAAAATTTACACCAGTTCCAACGCGCCCATGCCGTAAAAGAACTGGCAACAACACCGGCTGGGTTCCTATCGCTTTTTTGGCATGATCCTTGCTATTGTTATGGATTCCAAGTAGAGTTGGAGCACATTCGTCCCAAGCTTTTTTATCATCTAGGTAATCGGTTGTTTTATAATAAGCTTTTTGAGACAGATTTTGTTTAATTAAGTTTTTAAATTTGACAATTGATAAATTTTGTATGTCGCTTGGGACTTTGTTAAAGAAGCGTACACATTGCCCTTTAAAAGATTTACTGACCTTAGTGAGCCTAACTGTGGGAACAGCGAGTTTATTTTTATTATATTTATCACAATTTTTTTTAAACAGATTAATATTTTTGCGAACATACATAAGATTTTCATAAATATATTGACAGTACAATCTCATGCTCGTTCCTAACAAGCCGGTTTAGGTCGCACACACAGGTGCATTAATAAATTCCCGAAATTCAAATTCTCGATGATTTAGAAAAATGATTCAGTATGTAAATAAAAAATATAAAAACTTCAAATTCAGGAGGCATTCCTCTAGTTTAGTATTATAATTATTCGCAATATTCAATTGAATAAATACTACATTGTTTTGCTTGCAATTTTTATCAAGCAATGAAAATGTTTAATAAAGCATTAAAAACCATATGAACTTTAAACATAGATAGGTACTCTACATCACCTAATAAAATAACAATGTTTCAGTTTATAACCAACAGTTTTGAAAAACAAACTCGAAAGCGACTATAGTTAAGATTTCAGTATATCAAAAAACTAGTAGCCTGATCTGTAAGTAAATTAAAGTATCTATAGTCGAATCACAAGGATCATTTTGAAACGTCTTAAGAGCCCTATCCTTGACAATCCCTGAATTTTCTTGTAGCCCGTGAAGTTTCGAACACTATTGTGGCTCGTGTGTTGAAGATATTTTAACGAAAATAAAAACAAATAAAAGCTTTATCCCGTAAAATTTAAGTCAACAGAGCTTAATATTAATTAACTCAAGACATAACTGATTAAAAAATAATTAGTAACGCACGTTTCGTAAAATGAGCAATTCCAGTCAACTTTCGATAATTTTTTCTATGAAATAACAAAGTCTAACATATTTCCAAAAATGCAATTATAATAATCACAGTTTTAAAATTTAAGTGAATAGAGAAAAATACTGCATGTTAGTACAATATTTTTGAAAAAAGACGGTCTAAAAAACGCGTACTTTTCCCAAATGTTAATTGTTGTTTAGTTTAAAATATCTAAGCGTGCATAAGTGCGCGCAAGCGACATGCATCACAATAAATTTGATTTGATATATTTGATTTGTTATAGACAGACAGCTATTTAGTGAATTTATATTATACTATGTAGAGATTAGGTACATTTAAAAACAAAGTTCTGACTTCTGAACGAAGATTCACTTCAAATCGTGTTTTTTTATCGTCACTTTTGCCAATCTCACGGTCAATATATTGAAAAGAGTATGGTGTTTAGGCTGCGTTTCCACCACAGATGTGCGAGGATGTGTAGCGAGAAAATGTTTTTAGGAACCAATATAATTACTTATTTAGAGCTGTCAGAGCGAGGTTAGGTAAATTAAGTGATTCTATTGGTTCCTAACAAACACATCCCTCGCTACACACCCTTGCACATCTCCGGTGGAAACAGGTAGTAGGGGCTTCGAACTCTTACATTGACGTTTAGATCGACCGTAAAAGAACAGTCGAATGTGACGCGATTTTATCTTAGATCATTGAAATATTTTATTGCAATCGTGAATTTTGTTTGCCATATGAAGTCGATGGCGCAAGACAGCGTCGTAAAGATAATTTTAAGATTTTCAACAATTTCAAACATTACGCTGTTATTTGTACAGATAAGTATATTTCCAACAATGTTAGATATTCGTTCTGTAGCATATAATTTTGTTTTCGTAATTGTGGTAAAATACAACTGAGCTAAAATACTGGGCATCAACAAAACTGTAACAACAAAATTACCTTGCTAAAACCTTTATGACGTTCTGAGAAGTACTTAATAAAAAAAATAAGAACTATTATTTGAAAACAGAGACCAGTGTTCTCTGGTTTAGTAGTAGTGACCCCGTCTTCCGATCTTAAGGTCGTGAGTATCCGGTCGTGCACCAATGGATTTTTTTATTCGAAAAATGTGCACATGTTAATGCTCTCATACGGTGAAGGAAAACATCGTTAGGAAATCGGCATGTCCAAGAAGTAATAATTTAAAAGGCATGTCGCTTGAGAGTAGGCCAGTGTCCCAGTGGAAAAATTTAAAGGCTGTGTGTAAAATTGTAATATTTTTTTTTTTATAATAATGATATATGTTATAAGTATTTTAATGCATGTTTTTTTTTATCTTATCATACAATCTTGTAAAAGCGTCGTTAAAAACCGCGTGGGCAACAAATAATAATGTCGGACGCAACGACAGCGACGTTTACGATGACAAAGATAAATTAAATAAGATAATAAAATATCGAACCGTATCGGCGTGTGTCGCATCACTATTGAACGTGCGAGGTGGAGTCATGAAATAAAAATTATGGTTCCGCAGGTTTTGTAATGTTTTTCTTGATATAGAAAAATATACTAAACAAAGTTTTATATTAATAATTTAGTAACTATATAAGGTCATTCACTATCAACCTGACAAACTTAAGAGGTAGGTTCCTTACTACTACCCTTAAGTTTGTGAGGTTGATAATGAATGACCCTGTGGAATAAAAACTTAATTATGTGTTTCGTAATCTTTTATAACATTATATTTTTATCCTAACTTTAGTTTTTAACTCAATATTTTTTTAATAATCTTAGGTTATAACGTAGGTTGAGTAATTGTTTTTTTTTTTTTTCATATCACTAAAGTGGCAACCAAGCGTACGGCCCACTTGATGGTCAGCGGTTACCGTAGCCTATGTACGCATGCAACATCATAGATATCACTTGCGTGTTACCACCCTGAGATGTTGATTATTGTAACCGTTATAATACAATAAACAACAAAATTATAAATGATTCAAATTTAATTTGAAAGATTGAATTGTCGGTAAAATTTAATAAAAAATACATTACAAGCATAGCATTATAATAATAAGAGCACACTGTCTTATTCTTTTTAATTAAAAAAGATATTACTTAAAATTTACCAAAAAAGGTACTTAATATTATTACTATACTATACTTACTATTAGTTTTTATTTATTTTACGTACCTACATGTTAAAATGTTACATGGACTTACAACATTATTATAATAAAATTATCTAATGCAAAACAGCAAAACAATGGATTCTCTTTTTACGAAACGGAACCCGAAAATAAAATTTCATCCGCATAAACGCAACACAGTAAAAAGAGAGTTATTCTTTTTTGGCTATATTTTTATATTCATTATTTATGGTCAAGTCGTAAGGATTTTGGCTAATCGCGTATACGTTGTAAATTTATATATTTCAGTGAACTTACGAGTATCGTAAACTATTTATTTTATAGATGAATATGAAAAAATATGTAATAAAGTCATATAATGATGAATGCATTGGCGTAGAATTTACAGCAAACTTGTAAAGACGTTAGTTTGCTGTGAATTTAGAGCAAAAAATATAACTAATTTACCTACATTTACAGAGAGAGATTTACTATATTATTAAAGATAAAATTAACTATTAAACTTATTAACACAACTATTATATAAAATATCACTTAAATGTTTTTTTCTAAATACATACTTAATAGACATAGAAACAACCAGAGTAGGAATAAATACAAACTGGCAGGTCATGCAAACATTTGTCCCGCTGCGGGGATCGAACCCGCAACCTCTCGCTTTTCATCCGTTCACTCGCCCACCGCGCCACCATTTATATTATTCTATAGGATTTTTCTGTTCAAATAATTTATGAGCGCAATGCCAGTGCTCTCATATGGCGAAGGAAAAAAATCGTGAGGAAACCGGCATGTCCAATAACTTCAAAAGACATGTGCCATCCACCAATCCACATTGTGTTTGCGTAGTGGATTTAGACTTAATCGTTCTCGCTTAAGAGTAGACCAGTGTCCAAGCAGTGCGAACATTAGAAGGCTGTCATGATGATAATGATGAAACACGTTTCCAAAAATAATAAAACGATGACATTTGAAAGACATATTAGCAGAGATTTAAAGTATTATAAAATTAAGGACCTTAGACTGCAGCACAATAATAACAAAACTCATAAAACACAGGCAATTAGCACTAAATAGTCGATAAATGGTCGGTACACCCTTTATCAGTAACGCAAGGCGATCGTTAAAATGTTACAGGCTGCATAAAGCGATGCTTTGTTAATAATGCGCACGCGTCGATAACATAAAAGTTGTAATAAAACTAAAAAAAGAATATTTTGTCATAATTTAAGGGCCTTATTCTTGTAAATTAACTTGTCAATATAATTAATTTTTTTTGTTATAGTTTTTTTTTCACCCCTTGGTTGTGGTGTTAACTTGTCTGTACAGACCCTTATTTAGTCTTTAGCAAAAAAGTAAAAGTATAAAAAAATGGAACTCGAAGCATTAGACAGGTATTCTTTATCTCTTGTGCCAATAAAAAATTGCATTATATTTTTACGCGGATTTTATAACAAGCTTTTTAAATTCGTACTCTTAAAACAAAGATGGCGGACGAGATTATGTTTATTTTTAGAACAACAATAAAAATTATGCCATTTATTCCGTTAAGGGGAAGCTTTTGTGTAAGAGATTTAATTTTTATAGCAAATCTTTTATTTTCTGCTTTATGTTGGCTTTACAGTTGAGGGCCTATCGCGAATAAAAAAAAAACATAAAATGGGTTATGTTCGATTGTGAGCACGTTACAGATTAGGTTAAAGGTATAAGCGTTTATTTTCTTGGTTGAATTTAATTTTCTTTTCAACCTTATTTTTTAGATATTTCTGCTCAATAAAAATTAAAATGTATATTTTACCTGTTTATTATTTATTATGTTTAAATCAGGTACCTAAAATAGTTATAAATTATTTTGAGTTGTGAATTTTTGTGTAAAAACTATCGTTTTGACTTTGAAAACTTTTAATATAGTTAGCTAATGTGACTATAAAATCTACTACTTAACGTTTTTGTAAATTGACATAATAGACAAGAAAAGACAATACTTAGCAAGCCATAAAAGCATGGCGAATTGGTGATGGTTATTTAAAGTTCTATATTTCTGTTTACTGTGCTAATAAGCGAATAAAGTAATCTATTAAATAAATAATGCTGGACAATCCACACAGCATCATCTAGCCCCAAGGTAAGCTGCTGTTAAACAGAGCTGTATTATGGGTACTAGATGACTGATATAATATATTTAACACAATACAATACATAGATAGATATTTTTTTATTATATATAGAAAATACCCAGAACACCCGGAACAAATATTTGTAGATCGTACAAACATTTGTTCCGAGGCGGGAATCGAACCCGCAACCTCTGCGTCGCAGGCGGACCTGCGCCCGCTGCGCCACATCGGTCGTCAAATTATTAGAATAATAATATTTAGATTGGCTAACTAAAATGGTATACTTCTAAATAAAATCTCAAGAAAATCCGAAGAGACATATAAATTGAGATTATAATAATAATATTTGAAAGTATCTAATGCAAAATCCGCATTGGGTCCGATTGATGGATTGAGACCCAATCACTCTCGCTTTGGATTAGGCAGTATCCCAGCAGTGGGAGCATTAGACGGCTGTCATGATGAAAATCTAATACAAGACTAGTTTGTGTAAATTTTAGACGTACCTAAGCACATTTTATTTTAATAATGGTGTCGATTCTGTTGTAACATTTTCTAAACTAAACTAACTAAAATTGTTTCCGTCCTTTTCTAATAAATTAATATACAAAGAACCGCAAAAATTATCAAAAATCAAAAAATCCGTAGTGGGTCAGTAAACATATTATAAATGACGATCTTATTAGTATAATAATAACGATAATATAAAACCTAAAATTAAATTAAAATGAAATGCCTACAACAATTTTATTATCAGTGAACGTGGAGCTGAATCAGCTGCCACATTAAGGGGCAGTCTGCTCGTTCAGCTACGACACGCAAGATGCTGTTGGTGCTGCCGCGGACACGGCTTAACATCGAGGTAGCTCTCTTTCTGAGTATGGCATGAAAGCCATCGGTCTGAGCGTCAGCAAACATTATAGTTACCTAGTTTAGGAAATGCTACAACAGAATCGACACTAACATCCACTAAAACAAAATTTTTAAAATAACAACCAGGTTACTGGCACATGAGGCTTTCGACCTATGCCCCAAGGTTTTTTTTTATACACCTAAAGTGGCAACCAAGCGTACGGCCCACAAGATGGTAAGCGGTTACCGCAGCCTATGGACGCTTGCAACTAGAGGTATCACTCGCGGGTTGCCACCTTGAGGCTAAGATCGAAAGCCTCATGTGCCAGTAATTTCACTGGAAACCATACCCTTCACACCGGAACACAGCAATGCGAGCATTACTGCTTGGCGGCAGAAATAAGTGGCAACCCGCGAGTGATATCTCTGGTATTGCAAGCGTCTATAGGCTGCGGTAACCGCTTACCACCTTGTGGGCCGTACGCTATGTTTGTAACTTCAGTTGCGTAAAAAAAGAGGTTCATAAAAATGGTCATACATTTCCAATTTTACGCACCACACGTGGCGTTCAGATCCATCGTTTATTTTAACAACAGATATGAAACTCGTTTTCCATCTTCCGTTATAAAAAGTAAAAGTCTTAAATTTAATATCATTTTTATTGTGCAGATTACAATAATGCTGGGGTGAGATTTTCTGTTGTGCTTTTTTCGAGTTATAAAACGGTGCTCGATAGAGGTGTGTTTACGATATATTTCCTTGGAACCTTGTATAGTTCTCACAACGGATCTCGGCCGTCGTGAAATTAGCCTTTTCGATGCGCAATGGAGCTTTTTCAAACTAAATTGTCTTTGCGCATCACAAACGGCTAACTTCACGGAAGCCTGGATCCGCTGTGCGAACTATACTGCAGGTTTCATAAGTATCGATCTATTCGCAATTTCAAATGAGCGCTCCCGTGCTTCGGAGGGCACGTTAAGCAGTCGGTCCCGGCTTTTTAAAGTTGTTAGGCCATGACAGAGGCCTTCATGCGGCCTAAAAACTCTGTCACCTGAGTTGGCCACTGACTCATACGAACTTACTTACTTACCAGCCTAATCACATAGCATGTTCAAAGATACACAAATAATAAGAGTAGTAGAGTTTTTTGTGATAGAGCTCGCTTGGGGAAGGACTACCACCATACCTATTTCTGCCGCCAAGCAGTAATGCATTGCTGTGTTCCGGTGTGAAGGGTATGGTTTCCGGTGAAATTACTGGCACATGAGGCGTTCGATCTTAGCCTCAAGGTTGCAACCCGCGAGTGATACCTCTGGTATTGCAAGCGTCCATAGGCTGCGGTAACCGCTTACAATCTTGTGGGCCGTACGCTTGGTTGCCACATCAGTTGTATAAAAAAAAAAGTTATAAACGTATTTCAAACGCGATAAAATACCACGTGAGATTTATTGTTAATAACATTTTACGCATAACACATTTGTTATGGAAATATTTACACATTCTCGGTTTTAGCTTTAAAAGTTGTTTAAATGTACCGTTGGTTTTGTTGGTGTTGATATATTTTTTTGTAAAATTGACGTATAATGAATGAAGATAAGCACTTGATCATTTTTTAATATTTTAGAAATTACTTTTGAACTTAAAGCTTTGGGTGTTATGTATTGCAACTGCTGACAGGTGTGGCTTAACATCAAGACAGACTGTTAAGTCGTTTGCCTAATGTTAAACGCTACGACTGACTATAAAAGTTGCAGTAACACAAAGCTTTAAGTTTACGTTTGTCACTTCACTAATATAGACGAAATTTTGTATGTTTCTGTTTGGATCACACTTTAACAGCTAGACCAATTTCAATACTTGGAATATATCTGGTCTTAGATAACCTAATAGCTTACTCTTTATCTATATATACTACGTAAGCAAAGTCGTGAGCAGAAGCTAGTAAGCAAAGCAATAATATAGATTATAAACCTGTGCAAAAAAAGTATTCCAAAACATTATTTACAGTAACTTATCTGATGGAAAGCGCTAAGTTATAAAAACACTGCACAGGGGAAATCTGAATGACTTGCGCCTTATCTCTTATTCTTTTTGGACCCTCAGCTCTGAAGTGCTATGAATATTTTTTGGTAGAAGTGGCAGCTAAAGAAATAATAAAAAATAATTTGGCGAAATCGTGGATAATAAAAATTATTACAAATTCGGACTAAAGACAGTGCCCATCCATAGGTGACAGATGGGAATAAACCCACCAATCCGCATTGAGCTCGCATGGTGGATCTTTTTTTTTAATACCACTAAAGTGACAACCAAGCGTACGGCCCACTTGATGGTCAGCGGTTACCGTAGCCTATGTACGCATGCAACATTATAGATATCATTTGCGTGTTACTGCCCTGAGACGTTAGATGGAAAGTCTCATGTGCCTGTAATTTCCCCGGAAACCATACCCAGCGAACCGGAACACAGCAATGCGAGCTAATGCTCGCATTGCTCCTTGGCGGAAGAAATAGGTATGGTGGTAGTCCTTCCCCGGACGAGTTCTATCAGAAAGAACTCTACTACTTTAGCCTGTGAGTAGGCCGGTGTAGCTGTAAGAACGTTAAAAGGCTGTCATGATGATGACGTTGAAAATAATATATCAAAGTATCAAATAAAAAAAATCAAATAATACATCCATCAATTCATACATACAAAGATTGCATTAAAATATTAGTGTATTAAATCCTATATTTTTGTTAATTTTAATTGTATTCTATGTCACTTCTATTATTTTGTATCTCTGTAAAATTTCAACGCATTTCACTCATATTTGGAGTTAGAATTTTCGTAATAAGTTTTCTTTTTGCGAAGGTGAGCTTCGTTAAGGCGAACATTTTTTTTTGTTTTGGCGACGCGTTGTTTTGGAAAATAGACGTTTTTTATGCATTATGATGATGTTTTTCTTAGCTGCTATGTCTGAATAATATTTTAAGATCGAGCCAGTTTTACTACATATAAAAACAATAGTATGCTGTGTTTATGCGTGATTAAAATTATACTGATTCACAAAAACTTGGTTTAAATTAAAAATGTAGCACCTACTTACTTACTTTAAAAATATACATTTGAATAAACATGTATAATGGTGACATTGGCACATAAAAACCCTTAATGTTTTTTTACTCTTACTTGTTTTCATTTCTTTTCATTTATTTCATGCGCAATTTTCATTCAGCATAGGTGTAACTTATTGATAATGCTGTAGGTGAGTACATGGACCCTGTAAGGGCGTTGCAAGTTAGTTATACCAGTAGTTTACTTAATTCTAATAATAAGACACCAATACAATAATTTAAATGTATACTAATTTTAATTATCAATACACTTATCTTAACAAAGGTGCGTTATTTGTACTACCAGTTGTACTTCTTAGCAGTACTACTGACATGGAGGCTTACTAGTACTACTGGTAGTACTAGAGATACAAAGGTGTGTCATGTTTACTACCAGTTGTACTTCTTAGTAGTACTACTGACATGGAGGCTTACTAGTACTACTGGTAGTACTAGAAATACAAAGGTGTGTCATTTGTACCACCAGTTGTACTTCTTAGCAGTACTACTGATATGGAGGCTTACTAGTACTACTGGTAGTACTAGAGATACAAAGGTGTGTCATTTGTACTACCAGTTGTACTTCTTAGTAGTACTACTGATAAGGAGGCAAATAATTACCTACAGTTACGTCACGAGACAGTTTAGAATTGAAATTTTATTTCTCACTTTCTTACGGCAGCTAGCTTTTTCGTAAACCTACTGTAGAAAACTTAATATAACGTTTTTTTTTTTTATTTATTTACCAAATAAAGAATAATAAGTACAGAAAGGAAATAGCACATAAAAAACCACAGAGGTTTATACACTTAGGCTACTGACATAAGTCAAATTCGATTTTGGTTGGTAACGCAACGGAGTATCTTAAGTAACTACTCTCAGTACGTAACCGTTTCATAATAGATAGGTAGGTATAAATAACTAAGTACATCAAATTCGATTTTGGTTGGTAACGAAACGGAGTATCTTAAGTAACTACTCTCAGTACGTAACCGTTTCATAATAGATAGGTAGGTATAAATAATACTAAAGTATAAACGTCAAATATATATTGTCCCATCTCCTCCCTTTAAGCTTTTCTCTCGATTTCATTACGATATCTTCAAAGAATACTCTGATTTATACATTTCTTTTGTATTCATATTTGCCGTCACCATGTTATATTTATTATAGCCAATATTAGATAAAATCTGCTCAATTTGAGAACGTCTTCTTTGAGTTTTAAATTAAAACCAGGAGACTTTATTTGCCAGATGTTATCTATTATTTTTATTATTTTTTGCGTAGATTTCAGAACGTCACTTAGCATAAACGTCACTTCACTTTGTTGGTTCATAATTAGGCGAATCATTTATGTTAGTTTAGAAGCTTAGAATCTTAATCATAAACATACTTTAAGCCTCTGCTAATGTGTCTTTCAAATCTTTCAACTAATAAAGACAATATTTAGCAAGCAACTGAAATCACTGTTTTTTTATGAATAAGGCCATTAGTTATTAAGATGAATAACAGGTTTATAATAGTTTTTACTTATTAGCTTTTGATTAGCAGAATTGTTTTTTGTTAAAAAGTTTTTTTAGAACTACGCGTAGTAACAGAATCTAGTTTTAATTTATAAAATGAACTTTCAAATGCGGTTGAAAACAGTATGCAGTGGATCATCTTGCGCCATTGTATGGATTCATTCCCATGACAAAACAACAGGTGTTAACAAAGGGTTAGCATTAGCATGTCTCTATGATAAACGGCCTATGATATTTCTATAAAAAGGTTAGGTACGAAATATTATACCAGTGTTAAAAGCACTGATATACATATATAATACTGTAAAAAATATATTTATTATTGAAAAACTTTTCATTTATTTGAGTCCTTATTCTTATAGACGCACTATAAGCACAGAGGCTTATAGTGCGTGCGTTTGTAGCTAACGTGTCATTTAAATTTATCATCGTCTTTGTTCATTGATATAATGAATATAAAAACTTTAAATCTTTAGCTTTTAGGTGGTACTTTGTTCGTAGCTGGCACTGCAACTGTTATGGTCAGGCGTGGCGCTTAATATCAGGCGAGAGTGACTTAACCGCTTTGTCACTTGATGATATAAAAAAAAAATTACAAGGTAAGACTAGCTTAGCTACTTAGCAAGCCGTTGAAATTAAATATTTTTTTATGTTTGTCTGAACAATCCACACAGCATCATCTAGCCCCAAGCTAAGCAGAGCTTGTGTTATGGGTAAAAAAATTCATCACATTGACATCATCTTGACATCTTTCTATGCTCACATTGGCATTCGTTTAGATCACAAATATATATGTGTATTTTGTGTTTTAATTACCTTTTTCGGTGAATAATAAGGCTCTAGTCGTCGTGGCGCTAAAGCCTATATCAATCAGTGGACTGGCTTAATATATGAATTGGCAACTAGAATGATGATGCTGATATTAAATATTTAAACTGACTTAAAAAAAAAGTTCGAGGATCTCGACTACGTGCGTTGTGTACTTTTTTTGTCACTTTTCTATTCCCACCTCACTAAAGTATGATTTACATTGAGTCAGTAGCAATGTCTGATCTCCTGAGTCTGATTCCAAATTCGAGCAGTCAGTGTTGATCCGCTACTGGCCTAACGTAAATAAATTTGGAGTCAGTAAAACGTTGCAAAAAAAAAATGACAATAAACACATGAACAAAGTGCTTCCCCTTAATAAATAGAGACAGTAAGAAAAGTGCACATGGACACATTCTTAGCAACTAATTTATTTTATAAGAGTAGGTCAACTTAAAATTACTCATTAGCCTAAACGTAAGGCTAGATTGTAATATTATTGAATACATTATTTTAAAATGTATTCTTTAAAAAAAAAAAAAAGTAAAACGTTGCCGGGTCAGCTGAGTTCAATATTCTCGCGTACTGACCCTTTGTAAACAGAGAAAGTTCAGTTCTCAAAGTCAGCACTGTCTTCATTATGAGTTAGTAACTGACCCGATGTAAATTGCACTTTTTAATAATAATAATGTTAACGCTGGACAATCCACACAGCATCATCTAGCCCCAAGGTAAGCTGCTGTTAAACAGAGCTGTATTATGGGTACTAGATGACTGATTATACTTAATACAATACAATATAGATAGATATTTTTTATTATATATAGAAAATACCCATAACACCGGGAACAAATATTTGTAGATCGTACAAACATACGACCCGAGGTGGGAATCGAACCCGCAACCTCCGCGTCACAGGCAGACCTGCGCCCGCTGCGCCACATCGGTCGTCACTTTATTTTTCACTAATTACAAGTCCGCATCATCAGCGAATATTGAGTCGACTCAAAGCGCGGTGACACCACTCAGTGAGAATAGAAAAAAAATAAAAAGATTAAAGCTAAAAGTCTAAAAAAGATCCACTCTGAGTTAATGATACGGCATGGTGAGTGGCGAGAAACAAAGGTTCGGGCGCATTTACACTGTAGTGTAACAGATTATAAAATTTTAGACTTTTAGCCTTTTTTTCTTATACAACTGAAGTGGCAACCAAGCGTACGGCCCACAAGATGGTAATGGTATGGACGCTTGCAATACCAGAGGTATCCCTCGCGGGTTTCTACCTTGAGGCTAAGTTCGAAAGCCTCATGTGCCAGTAATTTCACCGGAAACCATACCCTTCACACCGGAACACAGCAATGCGATCATTACTGCTTGGCGGCAGAAATAGGTATGGTGGTAGTCCTTCCTCGGACGAGCTCTATCACAAAAAACTCTTAAAGCCTTTGAATAAATAGGCAATTCTAAACTTATAGATAAATTCTATACCTTATTGCACATAGAAAAAGAGTCACCAGTTTAGGTAAAGGTATAACAATGGGTTGTCTTATCTCTATCACACAACCTGTATGAATTAATAACGGTAGCTCATACTACCTACTAGCCAATACTACTAAATAATTTGTAAAAAAAGCAACTACCCGCTTCTCAACCGAGCACACAAGGTATACCATGCTGACAACAATTACAAAATCATTGTTACAATGATTTGGCTTTTTTTGGTTGTTATTCTAAATAATTTACACTGTGACGGGCACCCTGTTTTTTTAGTTTTCTCTTATATCACACCTAGGCTTATATCTTTCATTGTTACATTTCTGTGTAAGATCAAGATTCGAGGCTTGAGACCCTGCTGGAGATGTCTCGATTTTTTTTCTACTTTATTTTCGATCCGTTTTCACGAGGTTTTAGAAAACGTCTGGTTCAGCTTCCTAGGGCACTTCAAGGCGTTGAGCTGGGATCCTGGGACTTAGCTGGTTTTGTTTTTATTGTGGAGTGAGCTTTGTTTTTGTCACGGATTTTTATTAAAACAGAGATTCATTGTTCAGAATTAAGGCTGGATTGAAAACCTCCTCTCTAACATTCATACTGGCCTGCTTTTTAGTGAGACTACGCGGATTGTTAAATAGTCATAATATGTGCCGTTTACCAATAAATCGTCGCAGGCGGATGGTGAAAGCTCAAAATCGGTCGTCATGGCGGACTTCGTGGGATACCTATGTCCAGCAGTGGATGTCTATTGGCTGATACGATGATAGTGATCACATACTTATGAGACTCAGGTGTTTGTGATTTTGTTTATGCAATGTGTGTCGAAATTGAATTAATTGATTTCCTATATTATAGACCAAGCGATGAAAAAACAATTTGGTAGAATGACGCCTAGCCAAGGGGCTAGGTATTTGATCGTAAGACCTACCCCGTCGCCATCTTCCGACCCACTATATGTAACTGTCGACCTACTGGTTAAGGCTGCGTTTGCACCAGAGATGTGCAAACAGTGTAGCGAGGGATGTGCTTGTTAGGAACCAATAGAGTCACTTAATTGAAGCCAGGAGCCTTATTCGCTATGACCAAACGCGGGCTGGTTACGATATCTGCGAGGAATCGTTGTCGACGAGCCACATTTTGGGGCTCGCCTGACTGTTTTTCTAAGTCAACCTATCGATAGCGAAACTATCGCTATTGAAACAACACAGATACAGAAAACAATTTTACAATTTCACACCACGGCATAAGAACACGTTACTAAGTTACACGTTATTGGTACGGAATCTCCTAGGTCATAGCGAATAAGCCCCCAGGATAGTTATGTTCTTTGGTAAGGCCTAACAGAGTTCGTAACGAAACCAAACCAATAAAACATTATCTAGCGCGACCTCGTCATTTGTTACCAAAATGATTGATGCGGGTCTATGGCCATATTTTATCACAGCACATAAAAACCAATAGATGTTACTGTAACACGAGGCTACTACTCTCAAGTTAGAGTGGTTTAGTGAAATGAAATGAAATGAAAATGAAATGAAATTCAGTTTATTTGACAAACACACAGAAAGAAAACAAAAAAAAAGTAATAAAAAGAAAAGAAAATAGGTAGGTAAGTAGGTACATAGGATAAACAACAAACTACTAACTGGTGGACTGTGCCCTACTGTGCCAATTAGTTTTCTGCTGTGTGTGGGTGGTTTAGTGAGGACCAGATACATTTTTATATTATTTAGATGGCAAAAATTCGAATTATTTTAGTAGTAAGTTCGTTAATTGATAGATTCAGGCGTTACTTTGCGGAAATCCATTACAAAATAAAAAACAGACGAAAAATCTCTAGTACTATTCCGCTTAACCTTTTAACTGATGAGGTCACACAGTTACTTTTTTTTTTTTTTTTTTTTTTAACGTTAACTGTGGTAACTGTTTGACCTCATCAGTTAAAAGGTTAAGCGGAATAGTACTAGAGATTTTTCGTCTGTTTTTTATTTAGTAAGTTCGTATGAGAGTCAGTGGCCAACTCTGGTGACAGAGTTTTCAGGCCGCCCGAAGGCCACTGTCATGGCCTAACAGCTTATTAGTAGTAAAAACTGATGATACTCGAAATATTAGTTTTATGAACCTTAGTTAGTGCAACTCCTAGTTTACGACTTCGATGGCACTGTAAGCAAATGCGTGGTCAAAAATATATACGCGTTGGCATATTCGAAGAACCTTCTCCGTTTTTCGTCGGTTTAAGAGATAAATAGCATATGCACTTAAATATCTGAAGCAGCATCCAAAATTCTTCACATTTTCAGGCATCCATTACAACCTGCACTTCCTCAAACAATTTTCCACCTTGTCCTTTTATCCATATCTTTCCCATCTTCCTTTCATAATACTCTTTGTACAAGGTGTTTCATAAATATGAATGAAAAATGGAACATAATTTTCTGAAAATTCTGTTCCCAATTTTTATGAGAATAGTTAAAAGAATTTGCAGATAGTTATTTGCTTGGTGGTAAACAGTAACGTACCACATATCCAAGAACCATATTTAAACAAAAAAGCATCCAGTTCCATAAAAATATAACAGTCTGAAAAGGCGAGTATGCTCAATCATACGAATTACTTAAATGCAAAAGTTTGTATACACTAATAATTTATTTCGTGAATATGTAGGTCCCGAAGCGGGAATCGAGCCCGCAACCTCCGCGTCGCAGGCGGACCTTCACACGCCATGCCACATCGGTCGTCATAAAATTTATCTAACTGAACAAGAACAATAATATTAGTAGCATTTGATTCACCCTGTACTTTATTCTACGTCTTTTCTTTACCTTTTCCGTACTCTGTCGCGTCTCAAATGATTGCTTCGTACAAGTGGATCTTCACAATGGGATGGCATTTCTTTTAATCCCTTATCTCCTGATCCCCGTTCCAGGGGGAATATTTAAATGGATATGTTACAAGTATGGTTGCGGTGTTGTATGTTACTTAGTACAAACAGCACCTTTACAACAAACTAAATTTTTTCATAATAATATACTATGTTTATTATGTTTTATCAAGAGATAAATTACTAGATAAAAATGACAAATGCAACTTTATTTTTTCTTATACAACTGAAATGGCAACCAAGCGTACGGCCCACAAGATGGTAAGCGGTTACCGCAGCCTATGGACGATTGCAATACCAGAGGTATCACTCGCGGGTTGCCACCTTGAAGCTAAGATCGAAAGCTTCATGTGCCAGTAATTTCACCGGAAACCATACCCTTCGAACCGGAACACAGCAATGCGAGCATTACTGCTTGGCGGCAAAAATAGGTATGGTGGTAGTCTTTCCCCGGACGAGCTCTTTCACAGAGAACTATACTACTCTTCATTTTCAAATTCATACTTCCTCCCATAAAGTGTATTTTTTTAGGATTTTTTAACACTATTACTTTACTGGCACATAAAAACAGTACCTATTTCTTATTTAGACCTAATATAGGTACGCACAGGGTAGCTACCTCTGCCCCTAGATTATATAACTTGGTTTCAATCAAAAACTGACGTATTTTGTATGAATATGACAGCTTATTGACAGTTCACTTGTTAAAATCGAATTGAAACCGAGTTGCGTAATCACCCTACAGGCGTCCACAGGCCGTTACAACTTACATTGTGAGCCGTATGTGTAGGGTGGATTGACAAAATTGTATCAAAATTCCAACTACAAGCTCAAATATAAAAATAAAATAACCATACACACAAATAAACAGTAGGTACCTACCTATAAGTAAGTAGATACCTGGCAAAGTTACAAAACCAATCTCGATGATATCTTCAGGGAATGAAAGGGAGCCACAAAATATCTACATAAATAAAAATACAGCCGTATCTTTAACAAACAAAATGCGCCATGCAAATACACTTTTACTTGCACAAAAGACCACCAAATTCCAAAACCTATCCCCAAGATTATCTCGGCAATTTACTTATGAATATTAATGCCAGTGAAGCGAAGAAGCGAGTGAATAAAAAAGAAAAAAGAATCAGGGATCACAATTCACAACACGAATAACAAAACGCTCTCGACGGAACCCTCTCCACTGGTCCTTGAGAAAATACATTTGACGGATGACGAAATTTAAAAGGTAAGGTGTATTTTCGGCGCGTTTTATATAAAAATTCAATGTTATACCTATCGGGTGTTACCCTTAATTTTTATGTTGAGTGATTATGATTATCATGATCCGCTTTCTGTTGAGACACTCGAACGAGTATGTATTTACTTAACATCAAATTAGCCGTATTTTTGGCATTAATAATCAAGTGATTTGGTGATTCATATCAAAAGCACAACTTTACGAACATTACCAAAACAGTAATATAGGTAAGCCCATGTGGTTTATAGCTCAAGGGCATGTGCCCTTGAGCTATAAACTACAGGACTACACAACTGTAACAATATTATCCTGGGTTTTAATGTCCTAAATACGAGTGTTCTGGGGGATCTGTCATGCACACGTCATTGGATTGTAAGGATTTACGACACAATACTGAAGTTTCATCACGAAGAAGGATCCTCAAAAACAGCTGAGAACCCAGCTGAGTTTGTAGCTAGATTTTTCTAGACTGGGGTGCGTAGGACTGGCGTAAATTCATCTAGCATGTAAAACGTTTCAAAGTAATTCATGTGATTTTAGAAAACCAGCATGTCCAAGCACAAAAAATACGTAAGACATGTGCCATCCAACATGCCTTAAGTCCCAATCACTCTCGCTCGAGAGTAGGCCACGCCATAAGAAGGCTGTCATGATACTAAGAAATAAATTTCCAAAATGCAAGTCCATAGTTGCGCGGCGGTTTACTATTCATAATAATTCATCATCAATGTTAATGCAATCTAAGTTTAGAAATTATCTCACTACGTTGTATGACCAATTCACTGGAAACCCATTATAGTACGTTTGGCTGTGTCTATTTTCGTGCGATTCGCAGTGGGAGAGCAGAGCTAAATCACGGCGCAATAACAATTGAAACCTTGTGCCGATTTTAGCATTAAATTACTTACGAGCCGTTTGCCCACCCATCATCATCAACATTCTAGGAGTGTTCTAACATCTAACGCAAGTATACAAGCGTTGCTAGAAAGGGACGCAGATTATTATTGTCTCGTGAGCGAAGAGTGCAAAAGAATAGTTTTTTTTCAAGTTATATTATATTAAAAAACAAGCGACACGCTTATAACAAGTAACAAGAGAGTTTTATTATGATATTTTTTTTTTATTGGCAATGTTGTATCAATGGTTTTTTTTGGTTCGATAGATAATATCGCTTATTTTGCCCTACACATTTTGTGTATTACTTTTGTGTGCTACCTATATAAATCCATTTTATGTAATAATTGAGTAACATAATATTATAATTATAAACTTAAACAAAAAAAAAACATGTCTGACACTGATAAATTCATTCAAGATTCAATTAACCACAGCAATTAACAGTGACATAGGTCTATGCCATAGTAATAATGGAAATTTTAAAGAATTCACGAGATCTGAATCATACACAAACCGTTTTGTTTGATACCGTTTAGGATGTTAATGCGGTAAGGTTGTAAATCATTGTTGAATGTTATTGTAGCAGTTTACTAAACGGACAATCATAATTCACTGCATTGAATGTTTATAATTACTTTGATCTTTGTTAAACAGATAACCTTACGATTTGCAGATGTACCATGATGTTGTAATTGTTGTATGAATATTGTAATTAACGGATAAGTACGGATATAAAGATTCTTACTAGTTTAAGCACGCATTTTAGTGTCCCACAGCTGAGCAAAGGTCTTCTCTTACCCCTTTTGCGTCAGACGATCTGTTGCGATTCCATTGAATTATAGTAGAAGTGGCCTTATTGTGATATTATCGCAAGTATATGTGTTTTTTCAAATAAAAACACAAATAGCAGGTACCTAGTTACTTAGTATAAGTATTTTATCAGTTACCATGTTTTACATTTAGCTTTACTTGATGGCACTGTGTGTGTCTATCAATAATATTTTTATTTATAAAATTTGCCACATTATTCAGGCCTCTGTTCGATGTAATATATTTCCAAACTATACTAATATTTATTTTATTTAGAGAGAAAATTTGTATTTTTGTTTGTTACTAATAAACTCAAAAACTACTAATCCGATTTAAACAATTCTTTTAACATTAGAATGCTACATTATCCCTGAGTGACATAGGCTATATTTATTACTAGCGACTTGCCCCGGCTACGCATGAGTGCGGTTTCATTGCACCCGCGCAAAGCTGGGACGGACTGCTAGTATTGAATATAATTACCAGTAGCTTGGTTTACAGGTTGTTTGGGTGGCTTTTTTTTTATGTCAGCAAGTGATCAAGGCGCCCACCTGATGTTAAGCACCACGCCTGACTATTAGGCACAGATGCAGTGCCACCCAAAGCTTAAACTTTTTTTAAGTGTTTGCGTGGCACTGCACTGCGCTTATCACCCCCTTTCGCCCAGTAATTTCACTTGCTACAGTGGGATGATATTATAACCAAAGCAATTCTCAAAAACAATATTTTTCTACCTCGAAGCAATTCATTACTCGCAATAACTTTTATAGGTGCATCAACTGAGTCATCACTCAAATCCACTCAAACAGTCCAATACGGCGTAAAGTCGGCCCTCACAATGTTTTGTGGGGCAATTAATTTAGCACTAAATACTAAAATAAGTTTACGTCAAAACGTAAAATGGAGAAAGTCATGGTGAACACTGTGGCGTCGGCTTTCTTTCCTCATCTATGTTTTACGTGGTAAGACTTATTAGCAGTCCGTCTTGGTGGATTGGGTATACTCGTAGTTCTCTCGGTGGATCTAGACTTCCGTGAAGTTAGCCGTTTGTGATGCGCAAAGACAATATAGTTAGAAAAAGCTCTATTGCGCATCGAAACGGCTAACTTCACGGAAGCCTAAATCCACCGAGAGAACTATACATCTGCAGTGATAGATTTTGTTTCCTCCAAGCAGCAGTATACAAGCATTAGTGAAATTACTGGGTGAAAGAGTTTTACTTAAACTAAATTTCAAAGTGACGAAAGTAGTTCGGTGCTATTAGCCTTTATTTATTTATTTATTTTCCTTTAACTGAGAAACAAAGAGTACATATAAACCAACAACTAAACTACAATTAAAACTAATGACTATTAACATGTTACCGCATATTGAACCAAAATAACTTGCTTGTTGAGAAAATATAAAAGAAAAGAATAATCAATATTTAAACGTAATTTTAAAAAAGACGTGATTTAGTAATATATTTTTTACTGTAAGTAGGTTACTTAGGTTTTATAATGACAAACAAATTTTTAAAGCACCACAAGAAAATATTTTGTGACATTTCATTATTCTCTTTTAATTAATATCCGTAAAGTCACGCCCGGTTCAAATAACTTACTTAATTAGGTATTATTGGTACTATAAGTTATGATTAATTTTGTGTGCAAAATAATATTTTAATACTTATTATACTGAGAAACTTTAATAAATATAATATAATAATACGAACAACAAAATAAACGATAAATAAAATTAACTAAGCGTGAGACTGTCACAAAATAAATATTAAAAGTAGATACATTTTGACCTATTTCGTGGCAAAATAATATAAATTACGCAGCGTATTTCAGCGAGTAGATCTGTTTATGACTATTGCAACATTCAGATGAGATAGTATATTATGGTTGAGCTGAGTGCATAGAAGATAAATATTTTGAACAATAAATACGTCATTCTATATAGACTAAGTAAATATAATTCTGTAGTATTTTCTAACCGACCCTAATAAAATGAACATGTAATCTAAAGTTTAGTCCAGCACAAACCTCAAACGTTTACATTTTATTAAAATTTAAAACATATTTTTCTATATATTCAGAAAAACGTGTCGCAATAACATGAAAATAAACATAAAACTCCCAGATTGTTTCTGGGCCTAACATTAAAAAGTTTTTTTTTAGACAAAATAAAAAGTAACATACAATTAAACATTTTGCTAAACAAAAAGTTCTCTCCACACTACACAGCTTCAAATAAATAAAAACACTAATACAAAATTTTATTTCGAACGTTAACCAGTATCTATCGAAAAGATTTAATTCCGTTTCAGTCAGCACTTTTTATTTTATTGGGAACATTAACAAAATAATTGTTGAACGCCACCCCACTGTTGAAAGAATGTTATGGCGCCTGGTAATTTCGGATAGCAATTGGCCGTGTGTATTGCTCTTATTTTTTAACAGGCGTTCGTAGTTTATTTTATGTTTCGCATTTTTGTTGTTTTATTAAATAAAATACGGGGTTCAGAGTTGTTTGGCTTCTTACATCAACTTCGATGTAATTGCCAGATAACCACTACAGTATCAGATTTTTTCTCCAAGCAGTAGTGTGCAAGCATTAGTGAAATTACTGGGTGAAAGAAACGTATTGCTCTTACGAAAGCAGTTTAATGCTATTAACTTTTATGATCACACAAACTGACCATTTTCATCACTGACAAAAAAAAATATCGTTTTAACTCGCAAAATTATTGTGCAATGATAAATACAGACAGACAAACTATAAACGTGTTTAACGATATTTTTCAAACGCACGTGCGTCTTTGTTTGCTATGATTCATATGCCGATGAACCGAGAGTTATTGTAGCTGGTTCAGTAGAGACGTAACAGAGGTACTTATCCACCTAGATACCTACTAAATACACCTATCTAAATGGGACGTTTAGCGTTGTGTTTGTATCAAAATATCGATTGTCATTCAATGGTCCTTCAATAATCCATTATAATTTAAGTTTATTCGTTTTTTGGCTATTGCTTGCAGTTTTTCTAGCTTACGGTTCGTTTAATAAGGAATTGCTAAATGACGTGACTCGACTATCAACAAAGAAGTAGACCGCTGAAGACAGATGGAAATAATTGAGATAAATATTTAATTTTGACCGACGGAGAGCGGCCACTTGTTTATGAACACGGTTTTTTATTGGCTTTTGACAAGCATTTACACGGCTTGTTTGTTTTTTATTTAGGTTTCTGATGAGACAAGACTCTGATGTGAGAGTGGCCTTGTCAACCAAGCGCTCATAGAGTACCTACTTGGCAATTGGCTAGCAACGGCTTTTTGAAAGCTACATAGTGTTTTAGGCACAACTAGCGACCGGACTGGGATGGTGCCGTGTCGGGTACAAATCGTGTCGTAAACAAGCACCCTAAAGATTAACAGCCCCCATACCATGAACTCTTAGAGCGATTCAAATAGAACCTAAACTGAATTGTCAAAAAAATTTGTACCATGAAATTAATAATTATTGAAGTCATAGTACAAAATTTTTTGACAATTCAGTTTAGGTCCTAATTTGAATCGCTCTAAGAGTTCATGGTAGGGGGGCTGGGATAAGAAAGCAGCTTACCTCATCAGCATCAACTCCATCAGCGACATCCGTCCCTCCCTTATCCCTCCAATGCTTCTCACTTGTCAGTGAAAAGTTAAACGTCCTCTCTCTACGTGGACTCAACAGCACTCCCGCTGGACTCCTCGGCGTGTTATACCCTATGATCTCCAGGTTTCTGGTGGAAAATAAGTCGTTGCCGTTCCTGGGGTTGATGAAAACATCGTCCTCCAAATCCTCTGTGTCGAAGGTGAGGGCGAGTGGGGGGGAGGAGGCGGAGATCCGGCATTGCTGGGGTGGTGGTGCTGGGCGGACGGCATCTGACTCGGAGTATGGTCGATCTGGAAGAAAAAAAAGAGGAATGATGGGATGTTTACTAATGCAGGTGAAGCGTTCAGAGTGGGTTTGTATGGGTTTGTTTAGATTAGGTACAACGATTTTTATAACAAACATTATATTCCCCTGATGGTAGGAGATGGTTATCGTGGATGAAGCTTGCAATACTAAAGTCGCGTTTTCCTGAGAAAAAGATAAAGTTTCTAAAATAGTACTGAAATCGACTTAAAGATTATATAAAAAAAAAGTTTGCAAATATGTGGCTAATTAAGCTAGCGAGATCCATAGGCCGCTTGAAGGTATAATTCGTCATGACCTTTTATAGCACCTTTTACGAGACTAACGATAAAAGTTCTCTCCGAAGCTCGAAAACACTCAGATGAAAATGCTTCTAGACGAGAGACACCTATCTAAAAACCACAAATACTCTAAACGAAGAAGTGTTAACATTGCCTCTCAAAACTTTGTAAATCGCATTATTTAGTGTATGTATTCAAACCCAGGGTATTAGTTAATTAATACCAATCAGGTAACATTGCTTCTCAAAACTTTGTGAATCGCATTATTTAGGTATTCAAACCCAAGGGTATTCGTTAATTAATACCAATCATCGCATTGGTATAAATAGTGGCATGGCATGGATACTTTTTACGTCCCTAAAACGTAATCATACGAAACCGAGAAAAAATATGCACAACCTCCAGACGACTCTAGTGACCAAACCAAAAAACATAACCCCAGAAGCTCTATTCAACAATAATGACAAATTACAAAAAAAAACACACTCAGAAGCAGAACAAAGAAAAGCAATTTGTTATCAACAATATCGATGGTAGAGGCGAACAGAAGTGAGGTCTACGTAGTCTATAGACTATATTTTACACTTATATAAGGGATGATCCAAGACTCAATTAACAACCAGTGTCAGTAAGTCAGATGGCAGAGTAGTAGAGTTCTTTGTGATAGAGCTCGTCAGGGGAAGGACTACCACCATACCTATTTCAGCCGCCAAGCAGTAATGCTCGCATTGCTGTGTTCCGGTTCGCAGGATATGGTTTCCGGTGAAATTACAGGCACATGAGACTTACCATCTAAGGTCTTAGAGTAGTAACACGCAAGTGATATCTATGATGTTGCATGCGTACATAGGCTACGGTAACCGCTGACCATCAAGTGGGCCGTACGCTTGGTTACCACTTTAGTAGTATAAAAAATAAAATAAAAAATGCCACTGACCTTACACATCGTGAAGTTAGCTGTTTGTATATTATTTCTGTGGTTGTTAGTTAATTTAGTTCAAAAGCTCCATGGCGCATCGAAACTGCTGACATGACAGCCAAAATCCATTGCCAACCAACCAAACTACCAGCTATATTTAAAACCACTTTTTTATTTCTTATAATGCCAAGCAAGCTTAGGGCCCACCTCATATTAAGCAGTTATCGTATCCTTTATAAATAAACGCTTGCTATAACTTGCTATAACGTTATCACTCGTGTGTTACGTGGCGATTAAATTCTTAAAAGCTTATTAAAATGTACCCCAAATGTGTTTTTACAAGCACTGGCCGATCATTTCTGGTTATTATTTTGTAATGCATGGCACTCTCACAAACACTCTTGATCATGCAGGTAACGTAGTTTTATCTCATCTTGCATTTGGCATGGATGGAATTCAATTTTTCTCTTTAAACTTTTAAAGAATTTTTTGATTGGGCGGGTCTGGGCTATCCTCTAGTATAGTGCAGACTTTCCTTACTCAAAAGGGGTTGAGTAAGGAAGCAAATGGTCTTAGTTGGGAGCGCAGGTCGCTAAGAACTCTAAGGCAAGTCTGGTGGTTCCTTCCTTCACGTGGTGCCGCCTGTTTCTTGGTCTAGTTCCATCAGAAATAGACACAACTAAAACCACCAGGCGCCGATACGGCCCTTTGGGGATGTGGCCTCCACATCCGCAGAGGACCGTATCGGTGGGGATAGGCTTAGGGATTACTGCCGGGATCGTGAGGTCAGTCTCGGCGGGTTCATCATCGTACGATAAGTAGGATGGTGGACAGCGAATGACCTCCTGCGTGTTTGTGCCGTGCGCGGGATCCCGTAAGGGGGGGATGAAGGAATCCTGGGGGTTGAGGTGGTGGTAAGCCGGTTGTAGTTGCCTACTACTACCAACACACCTCTTTGGTCTGGATTTCTCTCTACACGGGCGGTCAAGAACTAGCCATTTGAGACCAATCGGCTGTAACGACTTGTCAGAGGGTCGTGGCGAGGGGTCCTAACTGAAGGAGAGCAGGCGGCGGGGTGCGGAACCCGGGGGATTGATCCCCTCGGACTTTCTCACAACGTGCGGCCTCGTTCATCTAACAGCATGTGGCCCCTATATCAATGGGATATCTCTGGCGTTCGCGTGCTGAGCGCGCGACGTCCCCGACTGAGGACTCCGTGGCGGGTGGAGAGTTCCAAAGACGAAGTAAACCAAAAAAACCACATGGCATCTAAAAAAGATCAATTTACCACCTCTGTTGCGAAAGCACCAACCACTCCGGGGCCAGCTGCGTCTTTGCACGCACAGGCTCCTACCACCTCGACTTCTTCGAAGGCAATGCCCTATGGCAAGCAATCGAAAGGTCACACCTCTTTGAAGGCTACGCAGGTACCGTCCTGCACGCCGACAAGGACCTCCGTTCCGACCACGTCAACGGGTGCGCCCCCTGGGGGTTCATCCGAAGGCACGGCCCTCGAGATGTCGACCTTGAAGGAAGTCATCTTGGAGGGCCAGTCGGAACCAACCTGGTCTTTGGTTTCTCGTAAGAAGCCAAAGAAAAAAAAGAAAAAAAACAAGGGTGCCAGGCAAGCCAATACGCCAACCCCGGCGCAGCCGCAGGCAGGGAAGGCCAACGTAGGGCGACAGCTCCCAGGAGCCAAGCCCTCGATCGTAGTAAGCAGGACCGCTGGTCAGGCCGAAAGATCGCAGCCGCAGGCAGCACAACCCGGTGTAGCCTCGGCTGGCGGAAGCAGCTCAACTTCTTCTCAGCCTAAAACTGTGCCCAGGGGCAAGCGCTCGCGCAAGCAGGCAACCCACACACAACCCACTCCCACCACCAGCCAGGCTCCGGCGAAAAGGTCCCGACCAGACGACTCGACCACGCCCACCGGTGACGGTAAGCGTGTGAGGACGGGATCCGGCCAGCCCAGACGCACATATGCAGAGGCCTTCAAGGCCAATGACCTGTGCGTCGCGGTTATGAACGAACCACACCACGACCTAACGGAGGAGCAGGCCAATGGCATAAAGACATGCCTAGAGCGGAAGCTGGTTGAGGACCTACTCAACCCAGCAACATCCGCTCACATGGCTAATGTCGGATACCGAGGCAAAGCACACTACAGCGAGGGCGTCCTCAAGATGTGGTGTGAGGATGACGTCGCGCTGCAGTGGCTCCGACGTGCGGTCACCAACATCGCTTCACCCATACCTGGATCGACGCTTGTGGTAAAACCACAATCGCAGATCCAGAAGCGAATCCACTGTGGGCTATTAATTCCGGAGCCCACGATGGAAATCAACACCATCCAAAAGCTTCTCACTGTGCACAACAGCAAAACAGTAAACGTCAGATCCTGGACTCTAGTGAGAGCGGAGAGGCAGACCGACACTGAGACACCAGGGGTCTACCTACTTCTCCGCATTCCAGAGTCTGACGTAGAGAAGTTGAAACAGCAGCAGCGGCGCCTGAAGTGGATGTTTGGCAGCATCTACGTCCGGATCCTAGAAGACGAACCCGATCCGGCTAGCACAACAGGCGCTGCTGCTAACCAAGAAACACCGGCACAGACCCCCTCATCCAACGAGGGGGCAGGTAAAGTCCAACCAGTGTGCCAACCTGAGGGGATGGAGCTAAATGTCGACCCACCGTCGACAAGTAACGAGGACCACTTTCTCGACGTCGAGAGGAGTGACGACAGCGACAGCTGTCTTAACTCCTCTCCGTTGCGGTCCTCGTAAGCCCATCCCCATCCTCCAAACCAACCTCCAGCACAGCTTCACTGCTACGGCTTCCCTACGCAGAGTGCTGGAGGAAAACCCCACGACCATCACCCTAATCCAGGAGCCGTGGGTTAGGAAGGGCACAGTTTGTGGTCTGCTGAGGACTGGTGGAAAACTTCTCCTGAACACCACTGTAAGCAACCCCAGAACTTGCATTATAACCCCTAAAAACCTTAAAACAACACTTATAACCGAGTTCTGTTCCAGAGATCTAACAGCAATTAGAATACAAACAGGACCAAACAACGAACTCTGCGATACAGTCCTAGCATCCTTGTACCTTCCAAGTGACGCGGACATACCATCGCCGGAGTTAACAACACTTGTCGAGTACTGCGAGAGGGAGAAGCTCGAGCTGATCATCGGCACCGACTCCAACGCGCACCACACCTTGTGGAGCAGCGAGAAAACCAACACTCGTGGAGAAGAACTGGTAAACTATCTTTTTACTACTAATCTCACACTAATCAATAAAGGCTCAGAGCCAACATTTGTCTGCTCTCGAGCACAAACCATAATAGATTTAACACTGTCTACAGAAGGGGTGTCGCGCTTCATCACAGACTGGCGAGTCTCTGATGAGGCGTCATGCTCGGATCATAGGTGGATTAGGTTCAATCTGAACATGGACCTACCAAAACCGAGCCCAAGACGTGTCCCGCGCAGGACTGATAGGGCTAACTTTACTAAGCTGGTCCAATCAGCCCTCGACGCGGAAAACGCGCCACCTGACATGATAGATATACATGACTTAGACCAATACGTAAACAAACTAACCAACATCTTAACCCACAGCTATGAACAGTCTTGCCCCCTTGTGACTGCAAAAGGAGGCTCAAGACGTCAATGGTGGAGCCCCGAACTGCAAAGAATCAGATGCAAAGTAAGGAAAGCCTTCAACAGAGCTATAAACACACGACAGCCCAAAGATTGGGAAAAATACCAAACCACAAAAACACACTACAAGAAACGCCTTCGCCTCCGGAAAACAGAGTGCTGGAAACGTTTCTGCACTAACATAGATAACAACAGCCAGGCAGCCAAGGTCAGAGGTATTTTATCAAGCGAACCTGAGCGTACAGTTGGATATCTAAAAAAACCCGACAACACTTACACAAAAACCGATGATGAAACCAGCGAAATACTGCTCGAAACTCACTTTCCTGGGTGCCAAATAACAGACACTCATGAATGGGAAGTACAAGACGCACGAGCAGCTAGTAGCCAAGACTGGAACGTAGCCCGAAACCTAATCAATCGTGGAAAGGTACTATGGGCCATCAACAGCTTCCTTCCCTTCAAATCGCCAGGGCTAGACGGAATATTTCCCGGCCTGTTGAGATGGAGTGGCGACCTTCTAGCCGAATACCTAGTAAAAATCTTCAGGGGCTGCGTCGCCCATCGCTACATACCGAGGAAATGGAGGGAAGTGAAGGTTATCTTTCTACCAAAACCAGGCAGGAGCGACTACACACTGGCAAAATCTTTCCGGCCCATTAGTTTAACGTCGTTCCTCCTAAAAACTCTAGAAAAGTTGTGCGACCAGGAAATAAGAAGTAACACTCTTCTGCGCAACCCGCTACACCAAAACCAACATGCCTATAGCCCAGGCAAATCAACGGAATCTGCACTCCACAGCGTAGTATCTCGTATAGGAGACGGATTAAAAACCAAACAATCAACCCTAGGTGCCTTCATAGATATAGAAGGAGCCTTTGACAAAACCACATTCACCAGCATCAACTTCGCACTAGAACAATGCGGTGTTGCTCCGACGCTGACAGAATGGATCAACAATATGCTCAAATACAGAGCGATACAACTTACAGTGAACACAACAACACGAGGTATTGTGGCAAGAGGCTGCCCACAGGGCGGCGTACTCTCGCCCCTACTATGGAACATAGTCGTTGACGAACTTATCCGGAAATTGAACGTCCGTGGACTCTTCACAGTGGGATATGCAGATGACCTAGCTATCCTCGCGACCGGATGTTTCGAGAGCGTACTATGTGACCTCATAAAATCAGGCTTCAAAACAATTGAAAACTGGTGCAACAGCCACGGCTTATCAGTGAACCCCACAAAAACAGAGCTTATAATGTTCACACAAAAAAGAAGCTACGGTACCCTACGGCTACCCAAGCTATTCAACACCGAATTAAAACTAACCAACGAAGTCAAGTATCTAGGGGTCATACTAGATAGCAAGTTACTCTGGAACAAGCACCTTGACGGCAAACTCCAACGAGCATGCACAATCTTCTTCCAATGCAGTAGAATGCTCGGAAAAACGTGGGGGCTCTCTCCAAAGATAGCCCTTTGGCTTTACACAGCCGTAATAAGACCAACACTAACATACGGAGCCATCGTATGGTGGAACAGAACAGAACTAACCACCGTAATTACCAAGCTACAACGTTTTCAGAGACTGGCATGCTCTGCAATAACGGGCTGCATGAGAACAACGCCGACAGCTGCCTTAGAGATCATCCTGGGTCTAACCCCACTTGATCTTCATATACAACAGGAAGCAACAATGGCAGCTATCAGACTAAAACACTTAAATCTCTGGGGATGTTCAAGAAGTCTGCACGCATCCATTTTGGATAGAGCAATCTCATATGAACCACTCGTAGCTGCTCCCTGCGACAAAATCCCCAAACAACAAATATCACAAAAACACTACCGTATACAAACATACGAGAACCAAAGAGATCAATCCGGGAGTAGTGAGATCCGAGTCTACACTGACGGGTCGAAAACTGGCCAGGGAACAGGTGCTGGAGTTCACTCGCTAGATCTCAACATCAACACAACAACAACGCTAGGCAAACACAGTTCCATCTTCCAATGTGAATGTGTGGCTATAACGGAAGCTGCCTACGCAATCAAAAGGAGAGAGGTCGATGACTACGACATACGAATTCTCTCGGACAGCACAGCAACACTCAAAGCTCTGGAGAACCGTAATTGCACCTCCAAACTCATACACGAATGTCACCTTGCCCTAGAGACCATAGCCACGAGGAACAGGGTAACTCTACAATGGATAAAGGGGCATAGTGGATCACTGGGTAATGACGCCGCGGACGAGCTAGCCAGGAGGGGATCGGAAACAACAATAGAGGGACCGAGCCCGTTCCTCCCTCTGCCGTTTTCCCAGCTACGCACCTGGATACGGCTGCATACCCAAAACCTACACAACGAACGCTGGACAAAGATGACGGACTGCAGACAGTCGAGGGCTGCGATACCAACGGCCTCCAAACGACTGACACGTCGTCTATTGCACCTAACAAGAATAGAACTCAAAACCATCGTGGGGACCCTAACAGGACACTGTCCCCTGAACAAACACCTCTTTAACATCGGAGCCACAGACAGTCCACTCTGCAGAGGCTGTCTAGCCGAAGAAGAAACAGCTGCCCACGTAGTCCTGGAATGCGCGGGAGTAGCCACCCAACGAACACAAATCCTCGGCACACCGAGGTCACTCCTCGAAGCCTGTGAAGATCCCAGGAAGCTTCTGTGCTTCTGGGAGGAGTTAGGCTGGTTACATTCGTAGCCAGTACCCACGCATAATGGACCAACCATCGAGTCCAAATGCGGAAAAGGGAGTCCCCTCAAAAAAAAAAAAAAAAAAAAAACTTTTAAAGATTGTGGTTTATGTCATAAAGTAAGCTCGTTTGAATGCATCTCCATTCGTTTGGCGTAGGATTTGAGTTTGTCGGTATTATTTATTTAAATAATAAACAAAAGCTTATACTGCAAGCACAAATTAACGCAGCAAAACACAACACCCTCTACATAAAAACACAAATTAATAAAATCTTGGCCGTTGAAACCCGTTTCCCTGACACACGTGCAGCGACCGGCCGAGCGAGATGCCAGATAGTATTGTCTCGCTCTAAAGTGCAATGCTCAGGATAGTATGGATGCGTCTCGAAAAGCTTTTAATATATTATACAAGTTCGAAGCTTATAAGATATTGATAAGTAGTTTGTGATAGAGGTCGTCCGGGGAAGAAAAGTAGACGAACTCTGTGTTAGGGCTCGTCCTGAGAAGTACTACCACCATACCTATTTCTGACGCCCGGGCAGTAATGCTCGCATTGCTATGTTCTGGTTCGAAAGGTAGGTATGGTTTTCGGTGAAATTATTGGCACATGAGACTTCCGATCTACTATAGATATAGTAGATCAGTGTGATACCTCGCGAATCGCAAGCTACACTAACCGCACTTACTGTTAGGTGAGCGTGAGCTTGGTGGCCATTTTAGAAGTTAAAAAAAAATATAATTGCAAAATAGCCAATCACAGATATTTTTATGGACCTAGTGAAGAAAAAAAGCATAAAAGTTAAAAATAAGGTCCACACTAGTCTGTCGGCCGGCCGATACGCGAGCAACTTATTTTTTGTCCCGACTCTGGATGCGTAACACAGGTGTTTTGCCTTTCGTCTGTTTACTGCCTAAATTGTTATTACTTGCCTTTATTTTTTTAAATATAGGTAGAGAGCAAAGAGTACTACGTATTTTGAAATAAATAGAGTTGATTGCAATACGTTTTTAATACAAAAGGTAAGTGCTACTGATGACTGAATGAGGTATGAAATGGGGATATTCCAAGTAGTCTTACCAAGTTGTCTGCAGTCGGACTGCTGGGAATTTTATTCCCAACAGACTTATACTGATAGTAAAACTACGATAAGTGTCATTTGTTTCCCTGGTGTGATCAGCCCGTTCCTTACACATATGTTTAATATTGTTAAGGGATAAAAGCAGTCAATCTAAACTAAATGAAAAAAAATACTATATCTGTAAATTTTTATCAACGAAATAACAGAACCGATTTTTAATTGCCCCAATCTTAGCAAGTTTGTTTTATAACCACCAGGAATAATATATTTTTTTTAAATACATCATTTATTATGTATCCGGAAAAGTATTTGCAGATAATGCAAACATTTGTGCCGTAGCAGGGATCGAAATCGCAAGCTCTCGCTTTTTAACCGGTCACTCCATCCACCGTGCTATCGAGGTTTATTACTTGATAGCCCTCGTAGCTATTATTATTAATATTAACAGCCTGTGCTGTCCCACTGCAAAGCCAAGGCCTCCCTTTCTTCCTTCCAATCATCTCTATTGAGCGCTAGTGTAGGCCAGTACTTCATAAAGGCATCTAGTTCGTCTCTCCATCGTCGCCGCGGTCTGCCGCGTGGTCGTTTTCTGTCACGTGGGATCCACTCTGTAGTGGTTCTCGCCTACAACTCATCCGACACGCGGCAGACATGACCTGCCTAGGCAGGTCCACTTTAAATTGCCAACTTGTTGCCAGCTATATGATATATATATATATATAGCTATATATCGTAGCTATTATGGGAATTAATAAAAAAACGTTATATCAATCTCTTTGTCATGATCCCAAAAACGGCGTGATCATTCACAATTGATTTATCATGCGATGATGATTGACCGTTTTGTCCTCAAGTCATTCGAAAAATCATTGTGTTGACTAATCTCCTGACCAGTGTTGGTCAAAACACGCTTTATGGGAAAACTTTATTCCCTGTTTTAACACAAATGGAGAATTATAGATGATTTTCTGAAATGCTGAGTGGAGAAACCGGTTTTTATCTTCTGTAAAGGCATTAATGAATAGTAACCGCCAGTTCCAGGTTTTTTTTATATCAGCATACATTATGACGAGACGGTCAAGCTGTTCGCCTGATGTAAGCCTGACCACACCTGCAGTGTCTCCCAAAAATGTTTTGTGTGGCACCTACTACGTTTTTCATCTTGAGACAAGTAATTTCACTTGCCAGAATCGACCCCTAGCAATTGATAGACTTTAAAGACCTAGACTTTAAATACTAAGTAAGTACCTTTAAACTCATACGCAATACAAATAGCTAAGTAATATAAGTTTGCATGCGCTTAGCGCTGGCGCCAGTACTTGACTCGCATAAATAATTATTACGACTACACAACTTGGCAGCTTGCCACTACGTATACTCGAAGATGTAACATACAATTTTGTAGTAATCAAATCAAAAATCAAAAATGCTTTATTAGGAACAAAAACACATGTAGTACAAGAATATTTACGTACGATAACAACTACATTAGTCTGCAGCTATCAGCGCCCATCTCCAGAGAAATCAAAATCAAAAATCAAAATCAAAAATTATTTATTTCAGTAGAATCACAAGGATCACTTTGAAACGTCTTACAAGCTAGGAAAATTAACACCAGTTCCAATGCGCGCCCATGCCGTAAAAGAACTGGCAACAACACCGGCTGGGTTCCTATCGCTTTTTTGGCATGATCCTTGCTATTGTTATGGATGCCGAGTAGAGTTGGAGCACATTCGACCCAAGCTTTTTTATCATCTAGGTAATCGGTTATTTTATAGTAAGCTTTTTGAGACAGTTTTTGTTTAATTAAGTTTTTAAATTTTCCAATTGATAAATTTTATATTATATATAAGCCTTCTACTGTTCCTACTTCTGGGACATACGTCAGATCGAGAGTGACCAGAACATAAAAACCAGTGTACTAAAAGGTCAAGGACACAAATTGACACAATATCATTTAAAAAGTTTAAGTTCTTTATGTCGAATTTCATCAAAATTGCTTTTTTTGTTTAGCAGTGAAAACGTAACAAATATACATTTTTGAATTCGTGGTGAACTCAAACATAATAACAGAGTTACAATTGGACGTAAGAGTAGTAGAGTTCTCTGTGATAGAGCTCGCCCGGGGAAGGACTACCACCATACTTATTTCTGCCGCCAAGCAGTAATGCTCGCATTGCTGTGTTCCGGTGTGAAGGGTATGGTTTCCGGTGAAATTACTGGCACATGAGGCTTTCGATCTTAGCCTCAAGGTGGCAACCCGCGAGTGATACCTCTGGTATTGCAAGCGTCCATAGGCTGCGGTAACCGCTTACCATCTTGTGGGCCGTACGCTTGGTTGCCACTTCAGTTGTATAAAAAAAAAAAAAAAAAAAAAAAACGTCACTTGGGTAAGTTAGTCCAATTTACAATTATATTGCATTTATAGATTAGAAGGTGTAACGTATATAAATATAACTAATTATGTTTATTATGCAATAAACTAAAATGTTTTCAACCTCATTACAATACATAAAACAGCGTAAAAGCAAGACTTTGCCTATTTGCCACTTGAAGAAATAAAAGCTCTACTTAGAAATCACTTAAGCCGCAGTCTCTATACCCGCGCTTTTGTAGCTAGTAGATATAGACGACTTTGTCGTTTGATGCGAGATCGGTCGATACTTGATTTATGAGTCGTAAAACTGACCGTTTATGACGGCCAAGTGTTTGATGTGCCACTTCTCATACCTATGTTTACTTTGGAACAATGTTGAGAAGCTCTGCCTCGTTTTACGGGCTTGTGTGAAGATTGTTTACGGTCGCATTTACAAAGAAAGCAGGGTATACTAGCTGGCTGACCAACACGTCTTAAGTAAGTAAGTAAGTACTAAATAATATAAAAAGAACGTCATTTTAAATACTAAAAGCAAACTCAGACGTCTTTCTGGAAATTTGTAGGGGTGCAGGGCGACAAACCTGGATTAAACGTGGGTGGGTACTTTTTTATTTGTTTTTTATAGATTAAAAATAGTTTATATCTCAATTCATACTCAATAGTTGGAAAAAATATGTTTCTATTTCCTCTTTCGACGAATTAGATGAATAATTGGCAATAAGTCAGCTGGTTGTGTTGTAAAGCTGTAAAATTTTTGTGGAATAGAAAATTCATTTAAACTAGTTTTCTTATTCTTAGAAATTTTCTAGTTTTCTTATTAAGATTATGCAAACTCACTCACAGCTTTTTAATGTTCCCACCGCTTGTTGGGACACCGGCCTACTCTCGAGCGAAAGTGGTTAGGTCTTAATTCACCACGCGGACCCATGACAACCACAATGCAGAATGGTGGTTGGAATTATGCAACTTTACTGCTTAGTGATTATGCTGCATAGAAACAAGTATGCATGCGCTGTTAGCAGTGCATCAGCGCCGGTTTTGTGCCTGTTTTCTACATAAAATGGTCGATATTAATCGTAGTGTCTTTTAGCGATGCTTCGAATACCAATTAAGTTCTTACAGGTATAAAAGTTTAATTGTGTCGTTACGTTAAGCTTAAAATGTCTTATTATTTTATGATGGTGATCTAAGAATATAAGTTACTGGCAAAGGACCCCAATAATGTTAAAAATTGCTTCATTGATCAATAAAAATATATGAGGCTTGGTGATGTACTAACGTAAAACGCAGAGCCTAAATCGTTGGATCTAGAAACTTGAAACCAGGGAGGGTATTTTTTCTTTAGTAAGAAAAAAATCGAAATTCAACTCTTTGAGTCGCAGGAGGACGAATACGAAGAAAATAGAAATACTTTTGAGAGTAAAGAACCTAGACAAAATATTTAGCTAATAAAAAACATACAAGAGTAGTAGAGTTCTTTGTGATAGAGCTCGTCTGGGGAAGGACTACCACCATTCCTATTTCTGCCGCCAAACAGTAATGCTCGCATTGCTGTGTTCCGGTGTGAAGGGTATGGTTTCCGGTGAAATTACTGGCACATGAGGCTTTCGATCTTAGCCTCAAGGTGGCAACCCGCGAGTGATACCTCTGGTATTGCAAGCGTCCATAGGCTGCGGTAACCGCTTACCATCTTGTGGGCCGTACGCTTGGTTGCCACTTTAGTTGTATAAAAAAAAAAAAAAAAAAACATTAAAAAAAACCAATGTGTTCGATTTATATAACTTTCCTCCTTTTTGAAGTCAGTTAAAAGTCTTTGTAATCAGCCTTACAAAGACTTGGGTTACTTTCTCGCTACTAATATGTTACCGTAACATAGAAGTTCTATGTTACAAAGTGGCAAAATCTACGGCCTTACCCAGTGTCACGTTGCGCCCCGTCACGTCGCGGGGCGTTTTACTAGATGTACAAAAATCGCTGCATAGAAATCGCACGCTAAATCAAGCCAGTTGCAAGCAAGCCCCATATTATCTGTTTCTAGCAAACGCGACAATCTGTCATTACGTACGAAATTACATATGAATTAGCAAATTAAGGTACCGCTACTAGTGATGAAATGAGAATGGTACCCAGAACTGGATGCGACGTTGATATATCGTAAGTGACGTTGCTGAGAAAATAGGTCAAGAAGCTGGTGCGAAATAATAGCTGGAATTACCTACTGTTATTTCTGAACAGTCTTTTGTGTCTTTTGTATTAGCTTTAAAAACCAAGACAAAGTTAAATCCTGCCTAACAAAACATGTAGCTTAGGCCTAACACCAGATAAAATATATGCAGTAGTACAACAGGATAGTGTGTACCGTACCGCATTGTCAGGAGCGCTCGTGACGTAGCTGGCTAAGTTGTTCTTACATAACAGATCAACTAAGTTAAGCACTGTTCCACGTAGTCCCGGCTTTTTCAAAGTTGTTAGGCCATGACAAAGGCCTTCGGGCGGCCTAGAAGCCCTGTCACCAGAGTTGGCCACTGACTCATACAACTTACTTAGTGTCAGGTATTCTACCACTAACACTAGCATAGGCTTAGATTAAATAACTATGGCTCTACTCAACCTAGCCGGTGTTGTGGCCAGTTCTTTAAATGAATGGGCGAGTTGGAACTGGCGTAAATTTTCCTATAGCTTGTAAAACGTTTTAAAGTCCTTGTGATTCTATTGAATAAAGCACTTTTGATTTTGATTTTTGACAGGTATAATTCAACGGATTTGTCTGGGGAAATAAACGTTGAAGGGCACCGTAACAAGTGAAATTACTAGACGGGGTGACGAGCTCAGTGCAGTGACACGCAGAACTTTCAAGTTTTAAAGCTTTGGGAGACACTGCAACTGTTAATAATAAATATATCTACTTATTTTCTTGGCATGAGCCTCACCTAGTTCGATTGGCACCACACTAAAGCTTTATGATGAAGAGGTATAATAAAAAAAAAGCTAGGAACCCAGCCGAGTTTGTTGCCAGATTCTTCTAGGCTGGGGCGCGTGGAACTGGCGTTAACTCACCTAGCTTTAAGACGATTCAAAATGATCCTTGCGATCCTTGCGATAAAGATATTTTTAACTTTACTTACTTTTAATGTTATAAGAGGCGATTAATTTTACCTTTTCCTATAGGGGAGATTCTCTCGTCATTTGCTGACATAAAATCGAAAGAGATTAAAGATCCATAGACAACTGACGACGTGAGGTGAACAGGCCAAGTGTGAGGGCAACAGGTTCTGTGACAGTTATCGCCGAAGGCTAGGATTAAGTGATTATAATTAATGATTGAAGTCAAGACTGGTTTAATTGCTGATCAGATTTGTAACTGATGCTGTGAATACTTGCGATATTTTGTAAGAAAGTTAATCTCCGATAAGCTCAGTTTACATGATGCAATAATGATACTTTATTATTGTATATATTTTTTTATGATTTTATGACTTTATTTCAAATAATATATAATTACCTATATATTTTACAAGCAATTACAATAAAAACGTAACTTAACATTATCTACTAATTGTTACGGTTTGCCAATACTGGAACATTTCTATATAATTAAGGAAGGGTTCTCTGCAGATTATTTTACTGTGTAAATGAGCTTTTAGATGCTGGATAATTTATTTTACTTATTTGAGTGTAAAGGTGCTCTTAAATACCAACTTCGAGCAATAAATTACTGTAGTGTTCCCATACTATATTATTTCAAGCATAACATTTAATATAACTCTTTACAAAAAAACATTAATTCTAACGTTCAAAACTAAAAACACAGTTAAACCATACCCGTTCATAATTGATCCAGATCCATTTAAACTTCAATGTCTATGGTCAAATGATGATTTAGACCATCAATGTCTATGGTCAAGTGATGGTTTCGTATTGTCTATGATTTACTATATCACTGTAATGGCTGCAATTAGCAATAATGATCAATAATTGGTGTGGAAATGGTGGATCGCTTCGGGGTATAAAACTTTTGTTTCTAGACGATATTTTATTTAAAGAACGATCATCTTATAAGTTTTTTTAAAAACACAATTGAAGGATATAAAAAAGCTGTGGTTGTTTTTTTTTCAATAAAATTGATAACTACTGTCAAACGTTAGTTCTGATTTTTTGTGAGTTTTTGTATTTTAATTTCTGAAAATACATGTTAAAAATGAGTGCGATGATGATGATAGTTAACACTATTTATTTGTCCAGTAATACCGGAGGGTAATTTTGTTCATTTTCGTCTTTCATTCGGAACCTTTCACTCGAAATGAAACGTTTGAATGCAAAATTAAACAAATGTGCCAAAAACATGACGACCGATGTGGCGCAGCTGGCGCAGGTCCGCCTGCGACGCAGAGGTTGCGGGTTCGATTCCCGCCTCGGGACAAATGTTTGTACGATCTACAAATATTTGTTCCGGGTGTTCTGGGTATTTTCTATATATAATAAAAAATATCTATCTATGCATTGTATTGTATTAAATATATATCAGTCATCTAGTACCCATAATACAGCTCTGTTTAACAGCAGCTTACCTTGGGCTAGATGATGCTGTGTGGATTGTCCAGCATTATTTATTTATTTATTTATGAGGCATTCACTTGAGTGAACATTATTTTATTCAAGTGACCCGTCTGTTTTATCATAGTCATTCTAGCAAATAATAATAACAAATAAATAAAATCAGATATTTCAGACAGTGTCAGTGCTAAATAAACAAGTTATTTTTGTAAATGCATACTCCAACTTTATTAAGTTTTTTTTCATAGCTATTATGTTTGTTCTGGGTGGGAATCGAACCCACAACATAAAAAAGAGCTACCATCTGAGCTGTTAGTGTCGTAATACAAGATACTCATACAAATTTATATACTTTTTATGGAAATCAGACAGTACAGCACTCGCGTCCAGACAGCATTGTATTCAAATGCTCTCGTCAAACTTATTAATTATCTGTGGAGAGTGGTCTTGAATTGTAATTAGTTTTCTAGTGCGTAGAGAGGGCGTGGTAGACGGGCAACTTATTACAGCAATAGCTGTTACCCGTGAATTCGTTCGCTTTGAACTCGGGAATCGTACTTTTCTCCGAGATAAAAAATAACCTATGTTCTATTTCCGGTCATTATCTATTAATGTTTTAAAATTCAGCCAAATCAATTCAGTGGTTGTCGAGTTATAGAGGAACAAACGTCCAAACATCCTAACTTTTGCATTTATAATATTAGTGTGCATTTATAATACATACTTTAACATAGGTTACTTTTTATCTCGGAGAAAAGTACGAACCGTTGAGATCAACGGTTTACGACGACTTCTCTCTAAACTACCATAAGTTTAGAGAGAAGTCGTCGTAAACCGTTGAGACGTTAACATAAATAAGTTAACTAATTAACTAATTTTAATCGTACTAATTATTATAAAACGCGACAGTTTTTTCATATAATAAACCTATGTCTGTTACTCCTTCACGTATCCTCCAAATAGACGTATTTGGGTGAAATGTAATAATATGAATGTAGACTAATCCCTAGATAAGATAGGCTATAAATAGTGATGTATTTCTGTGGGACGGGAGGTATATAAGCTTAAAACTTACAAAACCACAGGTGAAACTGCAAGCCGCAGATAGTACTTTATATACTTTTCATATTTAAAGTCGCAAGCCGTAAATAATTCAGATTATTATTAGAAGAGTAGTAGAGTTTTTTGTGATAGAGCTCGTCCGGGGAAGGACTACCACCATACCTGTTTCTACCGCCAAGCAGTAATCACATTGCTGTGTTCCGGGCCGTACGCTTGGTTGCCACTTCAATTGTATAAAAAAAAAAAGATTAGCACAGGATCGCGGTAGATAGCACAAACCAAGGTAGGCCTGTAAATAACAGTGGATGGTGATGATGGTTCAAAAAGCAACGCCATACAAAATATGTGTTCTAAATGCATATAGAGCGGAGAAAACAAACCACAACTTTGAATAAAAAACGTCGTTAGCCCTAAGCTATTGCGTGCGACGTGCGTGCATATAAAAGTAGTAGAGTTCTTTGTGATACAGCTTGCCCGGGGTAGGTACTAACTAACTAACTATACCTACTTATTTCTGCCGCCAAGCAGTAATGCTCGCATAGCCGTGTTCCGGGTCAAAGGGTGTGGTTTCCGGTAAAATACAGGCATAAAAAACATTTGATCTACATCTTAGAGGACAAGGTTACAACTTACAACGCGAGAATTATTTTTTGGTATTGCAAGCGAACTGGAAAACGAAGTGTAGGACGGCCCCTCATTCGTTGGACCGATGACATTAAAGCGGTCGCAGGAAGTCGGTGGATGGTGAAGGCCCAAAATCGGTCGTCATGGCGCTCTTTGGGGGAGGCCTATGTCCAGCAGTGGACGTCTATCGGCTGATATTATGATGATTGCAAGCGTTCATTGGCTAGGTAAGGTGTACCGTACGATTGATTGCCGCTAGAAGAATAAAAATACGATTGTTTTACTAATAAAACTATCGGGAACTATACATTCATATTAAAACGGGTGTTTCCAATGCATATCGCGACGCGGAGGGGCAAGTGCGCCGTGTGCCTCAACCCTGATGAAGACTCTCGAAATTGAGTCGAAACAGTGTCGGTCTTCACCGATATACCGGTACGTAAAAACACCCGTTTTAAAATGAATAAAACGATTGTTGTTGCGCGTTTAACTTTATTTTTTACTACCTACTACTGAACTACGCACTTTATGCTAATGCACTTTGTGACTTGATGGATGTACAACACGAGCTTTCGACTTTGCGTTAGATTTCTGGCGATCCTATGACCTAGCGATATTCATCTCGTTCTAAATTCTTATTATTTGTTTTTTTTATGTCAGCAGAGACGGTCAAGTCACCTGGATGATAAGCACTACGCCTGACCATAACAGATGCAGTTTCGCCTAAAGCTTAAAGTTTTTAGGTTCACCGTGGCACCGCACTGCGCTCATCACCTCGAGACGTTGTTGTTAAGTCTATTTTGCATAAGGATTCCACTTGCTAGTGCCCTTTAAACGTAAACACAGTAATGCTTGCACGTTCACTACTCCTTGGAGGCTGTTGGCACTGCGGTGGTACCCACTAAGACGGACTATTGCTGAAGAGTCCACCTGGTATAAAGGCATTCTCAAAAAATCAATATCTATAAAAAAATCTAAAAAAATATATAAAAATATCTTGCTTAGTAGATTTTAATAATGGGTTATCTATCCATTAGTTCAAGCTGCTAAATTGGAGTGACGTAAATTTTAGGAGATGACTTTAAAAAATAACATTTAAGCAACCTCATTTCTTAAGGCAAAAGCTTTAATAAACAGTTTGCAGTTGCACTAATAAATAAATAAAATTATAATAATTTTATATAAAAGTAAGACGTTTAAATTTTCTGTCTTGTTTAATGGTTCCTTATATAAAAAGTTTAAGCGTAATAGATAGCGTTGGGTCATAGGATCTTTAAACTACTTAAGAAGCTGCATAACTTATGATTTTTTTTGAAAAATACTGGCCATTATCGTTATTGGTTTTCATTTATCTAAGAGATCATTAAAATTAACAAATTACTTTTTTAAATTATTGTAAATTTTTAAAACAATTTGCAAGTTATTATTCAAACACCTCGTGCGCCCATGCTGTAAAAGAACTGGCAACAACACCGGCTGGGTTCCTATCGCTTTTTTGGCATGACCCATGCTATTGTTAGGGTATACAAACTTATTTGACTGACAGACAGTAATGTGACCCCCTGAAAGGTTTTTTTTTCTTTTAGGGTACACATCCATAAACAACTTTCATCATAAAAGTTTATTTTTAAAATAACTTTGCCAAAAACTGGGCCCGTATACAGGTAGCTGTGGTTGAGTTATAAATACCTTTAATCTGCCAAATTTATTGGAAAATTTGCGGACACCCACAACTTTAAGACCATGATTTCACCCGTATTCGTCAATTCAGGAAGCTGTGGTGCAGTATATTTATCGACATTTAAAGAGATGTACCTTATATAACTATAGATTTTTATCGATATATAAAATCGATAATAAAGCTGAAATTTGCGGTGTTGTTGAAGCGAATATATCGATTTTACGATGGTTATAAAACTCAAAAGCGAGAGTTGTATTGTGATTTGTGATGTCTCGAGTACCTACATTTATATACTCTGTGGTTTAAGTGTGGGCGTTAGTCTGGCTACTGTGTAAGCTAGTGTTGTATTTGGGTCATGTTATCGTTATTCAAATGATTTAAATCACATTGATAATATAAGCCATATCGATTTTGTCGTAATTATTCAATCAACAGTATAATCCAGTTATGTAGTCGGTTTTTAACAACTACCTGCTGTTGTTCAGGAGTCACGATAAACGATAATATTTTTAATATTTCAAAATAAGGTCAATAAAAAATCTATAGTAGATTTTAAACAAGATAAGAACGAATTACAACAATGTAAAATTATAAGCAAAAAGAAAGAGCGAGATGATCTTGTCAACTGAACAGAGCTGCTGGGGTAAAACTGACACAAGACCGAGATGACAAGAGGAGGTATTTGCCCAGCAGTGGGACACAGCAACTTTACCGTAACATGTCGTATTTGTCGTAGGACTCATTTTGATTTTACAAATGCTTACGAACAAAACGAACCAAAAAAAATGGATAAACAAAAAAATACTCTAGGAGAAACCATTTTAAAATATCAGCGCAACACTAAGGCCACTGACCCAAAAAAGGTTAAGAAAAACTATATTTTATTTTCAAGATGCAGGCACTATCATGGTATAAATTAAAGGGTTTTTTATTTTTTTTTCTCTCTCTTACATACGCCACGTGTTTTGGGTTCAAGTACTTGTATGGAGGCTCGTCGACTTGTACGGTTAACAAAACCAGTTGAAGTTTTATTTTATTTATTTATTGAACACGATTGAATTTAGCTTTTGCAGAACACAAAGATTTGACCGAGTTGTATTTTTATTTAAGTTGTATCCATACTTTACACTTGACTTATGACAGAGGCCTTCGGGCGGCCTAAAAACTCTGTCACCAGTGTTGGCCACTGACTCATACGAACTTACTTACTTACTTTACACTTATAAGAAGCAGTAACAAAAAGTTTTTTCTGGCGTCATGGTTTTCACGATTTTACATTGATATTTTGATATTTTTGTAAACAAAATAATAATTATTGCATACTAGACTGTTCTTAACCGCTTATCTGCGGCTGGTAAAAAAAATTGCCAGACGATAAGCAGTTAACTTAATTATGAATAGTGGTTATGCCAGATTTACACGCACGTTACCAAAAAACTACTGTATACTTGTATACACGGGTAAAATATTTGTACTATCTACAAATATTTGTTCCGGGTGTTCTGGGTATTTTCTATTAATAATAAAAAAATCTATCTATGTGTTGCTGTATTAAGTATTATATCAGTCATCTAGTCATCATACAGCTCTGTTTAACAGCAGCTTACCTTGGGGCTAGATGATGCCGTGTGGATTGTCCAGCATTATTTATTTATTTTATTTTATACTAAGTAACTTATTATGTTAACCGTACACTTCAGCATTAAGAAACTTACCTAGGTGTCAAACAAGCATACGCTCCAATGTTGAGTATATAAAAACCAATTGTAAGTCTAGATGGCCCATTTTTAAAATCCTTGTAAAACTAGTTAAAATTATAGCGGATTTAGTAAAAATAAGTAGTAAAAACTTGAAGCAAAGATTCACAAATTTCTTGGGCCATTGGACGCTGAACCGATGAATAATGACAAAAACGTAAACGAGCGCGTTGCCAAAAGACTGAGAAAGCCACTGTTATTAGTTAAAAATAGTAAAGACTTGAAACAAAAACACAACCCAAAAAAAATGTATGAAGCAAACGCGTCGCAATCACCACATGGTTTGTGTATGTAAACGGTGCCGTTATATGTGTGAGTGACATGGTTGACCCCACCCAATTATAACAAGAGCGAGATAGCACACTTTCGCTTGCGCTGGCATGCGCGCGGTTGGACCTACACGAAATCAAAATAAACGCGTGCCTTAGCCCTTAGCTTCAGTGCCTGCAAAAAATGTCTGCAAACATGCGACTGGTGTGAGGTAAGTAAAACCGGTGGAAGGTAGGGAGTGGCCATTCTGTGCGTAGTACTAACATCTGTTCTGTGGAAAAGATTCACAAAGGACATCATTCCTTTTGGACCAAAAATCAAAAGTGCCGGCCAACAAAAAAAAATTTCTGTGGCCCTTGGACGCTTAACCGATGAATAATGTCACAACCGCATCTAGCGCGTTGCCAAAAAACATAAACTGTTTAGTCTAACTTGTTTTGTTATCTGTACACATCAGTATTATCACAGTTCGGTTACTTATTAACTGGCTACTACCGGCATTACGCGTTGTGTCTGTGTGCGTGCGAAGCCTGATTGCATCTGTGTGAGCGATTGCATCTGTGTGAGAAACCTGTTGTTACTTGTAAAGTATTGATACTATGTTATTTTGTTATTAAAGACTAGGTACTGCCTGCGGCCTCGTTTACGTAGATAGTAAGATAGAAAAGCGTAGCGTACGATGTTTATGCAGATACGTTTTATCTTAATGGTTGAACTGTAAGTTGTTCTATCTAAACAGCTTCTTGATTTTTAATGTTAATATTAAAATCTGATACTTTTCCACGGGTCGGTAGCGCAATTTTTTTATGTACTTAATAAAGAAAATTCAACACTAGATTAGGGTTGCGGTTATGGCGTTTTGTCAACCTAAAGTAAATGTAGGCCAAATCGCGGGTTTGAACCCTGCCTCAAAAATAATGGTAATTTTGAAAATACATAATTAATAAAACCATATATATCGTTACTTGCTTTTATATTAAGTAATTTTTAAATGTTTTCTTCTCATGTCCACTATTATGTTTGTTTGTTGCCACATTTGCTGAAATTATTTAGGTAAGTAAGTAAGTACCAATAAATTTGCTGAAATTAGTAAGTACCAATACTTTCTGGCAAATAGCTATAATTGCTGGCTACAGTGAATCTATAGCCACAAATGTTAATTAAACAAAATTATATTACTTGGTTTTTGTTTCTCGGTTTGATAGAACTTAGTCAATCTCTTGACATTGTAATAAAAGCTAAGATTTACACTTAGGGCTTCAAAAAGAGCTACTTATTTACAATAATTATAATGTTTTTTATTATTGTAGGTCTATAATTATTTTGTTAGTGTAGCCTCTGATATATGTATTCTTAAATAGGTCTGATCTTGTAACCTGTAAATATCACGATATCTCTTCATTGTTTTATAAACTGTTATTTAAGAAATAAAAAATAAAAAAAAATAGTTACCTAGTAATAATAAATATACCTAACCATAATTTTATTGTAAGCTAAGTTTATTGTATATGGCAAACCACTTTTTTGATAAATAAATTATCTTATCTTATCTTAATCTGTCTGTTGAAAAGTGACGATAGAATCTATAAAATGAACATTACGTTCTATAATAGCTTAATATTTTCAACAAAGAAGATTGATTCAGCGTAATGCTTCTCATTTTTAATGTTTGTACAACGACTATGATCTTAAAATGACAAAACATGATATACCTAGGTACCGTTAGCTTAGATACGTTTAAAATTGAACCATATTTAAAAGACACGATGGTTTATAAACGCATGACAATGTCTCCGAGATGTCGTAGGCGAGAGCATAGAAAAACAATTTAATGACAGTGATATGGTCAGAGATCGTTGAGATTACGTCGTATTGTTCCTGTTGCATGTAATTCATGAATTGTGCAAGATTTATTTTTAAACATTGTCAAAAAAGTAGCTAGGTAGAGGTCACCTAAAAACACCAGCTGTTACACGTAAAAAAGAAGTAAAGTTTTATCTTGAAGTTGTAAAGATACAATTAACTAAATTGCAGTTTCTGCATTTGCTTAAGAAAACAGTAGGTTAGTTGGTGTAGCACGGTGAACGCAAATTTACACTACACCTTAAAAATAACTAACCTAATAGCTTTAATTGGTAAGATAGTCTAAAATATAGCTAAAAGCAACAAAATAATCCAAAAAGGCTGCAAGAGTAACAAAACGAAATAAAAAAAGATCCGTCACGAACATAGGCGAGGGAGAGCAAAAAGAAAAAAAAAACACTACACAAGTTCAACGTTTATTTTGGTTGCGTCCCCTTCACGCCTCAACCGATTTTATAACCCTCTCTCTGTCTAACAGACCGAACGCTGGACACCTGTGCTTTAGTTTCCCCTGAGTACCAACGACCTCTTGCGCGATGCATGACAAAACGTCATAAGGATAAAAATAAAATATTCAATATTATGCTTTAGCTTATTCCAAAAACGGTATTTTTTTGGTTGCAAGCACTGTAATTACAGATGTGTTATTTTTCGAAGTAAAGCAATGATTGTCGTATACGGATTTGATTCGTGGCAAGCTGATGTTTTTTTTTCCTTTAATGCGTAAACTAATGTATCGTAGTAATAATGAAAGCTGAACACCTGTTCTTTACTAATCCTATTGTTGGAAATCGTCAGAGAAATAAATTTGAGTTTTTTGTTGCAAAAACATTTTGTAGGGCTTTGGAGCAAGGGGAGAAAAAAAGCATTCTATTATTTTTTTATATATATAAGTAGGTACATGATATAAAAAGAATAAACAAACGCAAAAAGTTAGTAGGTAAATAAGAAAAAAATAGTGTTTGTGAATGTTTGTTACCACGTATCTCCGTGACGACTTGACCGATCGTGATGAAATTTGAAATGTAGATGGTTTAAGTTCTGGAATAACACATAGCCACTTGAACGTCCCGTTTGCCATTGCTGACTGTGGTACCCACTCCATGATAGGCTAATTTTTGTCCCTGTAAAATTTACTGTTCCTGTGGTTACAACTGAAAAACCGCGCGGGTCAGGTCGTTTTGATATAAAAATTCCAATTCCGAGAAAACGAGTTACACTGTCATTACTAAGCTTACATAGTTTGGTGTCGTTGACTGAAATGGTTCGCTAATGCGTTTTCAGTTTGACACAGAGTGAAATTGATTTATTGGCTTGACGAAAGCAAGTTTTAGCTCACTTTGTCGTATTTCATTGTGAGTAAAATCTAATTTAGGAGCACTGGCGGTCTATTGATAGTATCCTTTTCGACACTTGTTGTGGGTTTGAAGTTTTGAGCCCAGTAAATACACCAATCGTTTTTTATTCGAAAACTATATACCTACGTAATGCTATAAAGTAATAATATTATGGTAAAGATTTTTTTTATGTTTATGGCATAAAATTCAAAAGACGTGCTGCATACACCAATTTGCATTGGATCCGCGTGGTGGATTAACCCTTAACTGTAGTTGTGGGTCCAATGGACCCAGGTTCAATCTTCGAACTCGTGTAAAAATCACAGCGCGTGCCCGAGCGCCTCCCGCGCCTAGGTACCTTCCGACAGTAGGCCGAAGCGCGCGTAAGTGGACGGACGCGTTTCGCTCGCTATTCCTAGGTGAGTATTGGTGTGCGAGTGGGTCCATGGGACCCACGACTATAGATGCGTAACTTTTTTCATTGATGTTATATATTCCTTTTACCGTTTTTTTCAGGTTTTTGAGATGGCAAACCGAAGGAATGTTTCCTCAAACAGAGATGACATATTAGAGCAGTGGTTGAACGCTGAAGTAGACAGCGATGAAGATGAAATTGGCAGAAATTCACCTTTTCGAAACAATGTTCCTACTCGTACCACCAATTCAGAAAATGAGTTTTCTGACGATCAAGAAGAGTTTGTGATAACGAGTGACCATGACTCAAACTCCTATGCTATTGCTATTGACTCAAACTCCTATGCTATATGCCTATTTGCATGACTTGTGCTAAAACAGTGTGTAATTCATGCTTATAACTAACTTGGCTCATCATTTGGTGATGTCAAAATTTTTATAGAAGAAGTATATTTGTTTTTGTTTTAGTTATCTTAAAAATTGTTATCTTATGTGTACGAAAAGAGTTGATTTAAATTTTTTTATCGTGTGTTTCCATTTAATGTGATTTTTTTTCGTAAGCATGTTTTTAGGTTAAGTAAATAACGACTGATTATAAGAAGTGCCATTAAAGATAAGAATAAAAGTTCCTATAGTTGATTTTTTGTAAAACTATGATTGTTAAATATATAAATGAATAATAAAAGAGTGTAAAAATATAATTGGTTTTTGTTTTTTACACAAAAAGTACAATCTAAAATAGGTGGGTCCCATGGACCCACGACTATAGATAAGTGACTATTTTTGACCACTACAGTTAAGGGTTAAGACCCAATCACTCGATAAATATGTCCCACTGGCCAATGTCTCACTGACAGTAGGACTTATTGTCGCTTATTGTAGATAATGCTTATTGCGTCATTATCATCATAAAAATGTTTGTAAAAACTCATTTAAAAAAAGTAATATAACATTTTTTACTATCGTAATTTATTTACTTATTAAAATATCTTGATATGTAAATGATACAAAGAAAAAACACAACCCTTCAACTCGCTACCGAATACAAAATAGTTTTTTTATCAACTGAATGTTTTATATTCCTTGAATACATCACTAACTTGATATTATGATTAAAGTGTGAATGATAAATGATGGTTTTTCAATAAGAAGCTATCGTTGACATGCAAAGTGTTAAGTCTAATTGATTATGTTTTGAAATTATTTTTAGATTTTTTTGCTGACCGTATCGGTTTCGGGATTTCAATGAATAAAATGAATTTGTTTGAACAAGATCCGTTAAAGTAAAGGGTTAAAGTTACAGGTAAATTACAAAAAGTTTTTTTTAGCGTGAGAAAAACGCACTGTGCCTATAAAATACCACACGTTTAACATTATAAAAAGTATCATAATAAAATAATTATAAAAAGCATTTTAGTTTTTTCAAATCAACATTTAAATTACTAAATAAAACAAAATAGTTAAGTTATTATTTCAATTCTATTATCATTTATAGAAAGCAAAACATTATGTTATTACAAAAATGGTTATAAACACCAGATCAAGAAGATATATCATTTTAAATAGATACAATATATGATATAATATCCATTAAAGCAAATCCCATATAAAACAATCAAGTTAAAGAGCATTATTTATATTGTATTAAAAAGTTGTATGCTACCAGGCAAAGTTGAGTGACCCGAGACTACAGATTACAATGAAGTAACCATGGACATTCAACGCAAGCGCATCTCATAATGTAAGTAAGTTTTGTTTTATTATCTATTTATTCAAGACTGTTTAAATAATTTGGTATAATAAGTTTTTATACATATATGAAAAATAAATAAAAAAATATTGATGGACATTTTCAAACAGCGCCATCTAGCCACAAATTATGTTTTTTTTTATCATATTAAACGTTATTACAGAGTTGTTTAAATACATCTGAAAACCGTAGTAGGTTTGACTAAGATGCAATATAGCAAAAAAATTCCTCAACAACTTAAATATTTTGTTAGTAAGAAACATGCCGTAAAAATTTAAGATAATGTACAGTACAATACTTGTTTACTACCATAAAGTACCTACAGTAGGTAGTAGGTATCCACATAACTTAAATGGAAATAAAAATGTAGAACTTGTACTATGATGACATAGAATTAGAATGCATATTTTTTTTGTTATTTCCTTAATTAAATTAATACAGACCAGGAATAAATATTGGCAGACGTTTCAAAATCAGCGTAAGCATTTGTCCCGCAGCGGGAATCCAACCAGCATCTCGTTTCATTGCTCGTGCATTGCGCACATACATTTTTCGTAGCGAAAATCCATTGGTGCACGACCGGATTCGAACCTACGACCTTAGGATCGGAAGGCGGGGTCACTACCACTAAACCACCAGTGCTCTACTCGTTGTCAAATAATTTATTGTGCCAAAATATTATATTTCTTAGAAAATATCATAAACATTAAACGTAAAGTCTTATTTTACGTTTATCACGCAGTTTTTGTTTCCATGAACAGTAATAATAAGTTACCTTTTCGAAAAATAAACCGGGCTGGTCAGAAATTGAATTTTATTTTGGTAAAAAGAGTAGCTGACCTACTCTTCAAAACGGGTTTTGTCAGATACCCTGCTGGTTCCGAACCAGGCTATGAGGTTACTGTAAATTGATAAGGATTCATGACCTTAAATTTATAATATTAGCGTAGGACCTTTTCCAACTAATATTCCTAATTACCTTTTTAGTGGGATTTTATTTTTGGAACTCGTAGATTAAGTCAATCTCAATCAAATGTAGACACTATTTGGCTCAATCAAGGTAGAGTCATTACAAGAGTAGTAGAGTTCTTTGTGATAGAGCTCGTCCGGGGAAGGACTACCACCATACCTATTTCTGCCGCCAAGCAGTAATGCTCGCATTGCTGTGTTTCGGTTTGAAGGGTATGGTTTCCGGTGAAATTACAGGCACATGAGACTTTCCATCTAACATCTCAGGGTGGTAACACGCAAGTGATATCTATGATGTTGCATGCGTACATAGGCTACGGTAACCGCTGACCATCAAGTGGGCCGTATGCTTGGTTGCCACTTTAGTGGTATAAAAAAAAAATCATTTTTGCAGTAAAAGTCAATCTGCAGTGCTCATGATAGATCGACAATAAACGCATAGAACAGATTGAAAGAGGAAAGTTTTTTTGCTTAGAACTTTCAAGTGCGAGTCCGTTTTGGTGGTCACTATAATTTATTATTAAAGTCTGTCAAGATGGTCACTATATTATAATAACACACAGATAATACCATAAGCCTGATATTATGCCTCCAAGCAGTAACTGTAGTGGCAACACAACTTAACCGTTTGAAAGAACACTTTATCAACTGAAATTACTGAACTAAACTTATCTGTCTCACTGTTGCACTGCGCTTGTCACTGTTACACTCTCACCAAGAAACACACCAATTTCTGTCGTTCATGAGTCAATTAGTAAGAACGATGATGATTTGAAGCTAACAAAAGCTTAAAGCAACATTATAAAAGACCATTATGCTCTGGGTGACACTATTGTTTTCATCAGAAGTGATGATTATCCAAGCTAACGACATGAGCATCTCGTCGTTTAATAATGTTGACATAAAAAAATGTATAGAGACATTTTCTCTGGCCAAACAGCATTACACAAGCCCTGAAGCATGTAAAAAAACTAAAACAACCAGGTGGTAACATAGGGGTAATTTATTTACTTCCTCAGAAATAGTCCAACTATTTAAAACTTTATGACAATGCATTCAGACACTGTACAGACGTTTATGAAGCAGTTTAACAGATGCCGACCTACGCCAACATTCACGGTTCGTGTACGATGAAAGCGGATAGTCAGCGCTGGCGTTTCCGGTCTGTTAGGGCTGGTTTTTAAATACTATTCAAAAAACAAATCTATAATCACCTATTCCCAAAAGCGACTGCAATACAAACTTACGTAAAATTTATAACTCTTGAATAAACAGCGTGATCTTTATAGATGTATGTTTTTAAAATCGGTCGTTCGTTCGTTCGTTCGTATGAGTCAGTGGCCAACTCTGGTGACTTTTAAAGAAATAAATAACAGACATTTTAACAGTTAACTAATTATTGTCTTTCTTTGTAATTCTTTTGTCAATAAACAAAGACAATGTATTAGTAAACAGAGGTTTACAGTTAGATAATGAATAGGCCCTTACTGGCGTATCCTGAACAAGTTAATTCTACTACTTGTTAGTGGCATATATTTTTGTCGAACCTATGACACATAGACTTCGTTCTGTACAAGAAATAACATTTTACGATTTTCAGAGAATCGGCTTTGCTCTTATATTTGTATGCCATTTTAACAATTTACATTTATTTATAAAACCCATCATAAAAATAGCCAATGTTATGTCACGTTTTATAAATTGTAATATAGTTTTCACTTACATCTGAGCCCTGGCAGTTTCTTATCTGTTTCTTTACAAGCTATTCACACACCATCACACACCAAGAGTAGTAGAGTTCTCTGTGATAGAGCTCGTCCGGGGAAGGACTACCACCATACCTATTCCTGCCGCAAAGCAGTAATGCTCGCATTGCTGTGTTCCGGTGTGAAGGGTATGGTTTCCGGTGAAATTACTGGCACATGAGGCTTTCGATCTTAGCCTCAAGGTGGCAACCCGCGAGTGATACCGCTGGTATTGCAAGCGTCCATAGGCTGCGGTAACCGCTTACCATCTTGTGGGCCGTACGCTTGGTTGCCACTTCAGTTGTATAAAAAAAAGAAAACAATCTATACTGTACTAAACCTTATTTCTTTGTAAATGCGGCCGCAGTCGTGTAAACAAATAAGTTTAAGACATTTCTCTTTGCACTGGAAATAACTTTGTAGTAAACAGAAGATTTGTTTACTATATTTCTGAGGTGGATTTTTTTTTAAATTAAGCTCTTTCCGACAAAACGCATTATAAATAGTAAACGGAGATCGAAACACTGCAAAAATGTATTATGTGAGTCACAAAACTAATTAATAAATAAATAATAAATAATGCTGGACAATCCACACAGCAAATAAAATAATAATAAATAAATAATAGTGGTGCGAGCATCTGAATTTTTATATGTAAAAAACTGACTGTTGACATTTTCATTGAAATATAACTGACTGGATATTCGTATACCTGATGGATACTTACCTACTAGACTTACTACTTATTCATAGTTTATTTCACAGAACGGCACGTAAGTTTACTTCAACACAAAGTAAGAAGCTTGAAGCGCCCATGCGGACATCACAGGCACCATGGCTTGCCTGCGCGTCCTAAGCGCTACTAACTACTTTGTTACAAAAACTCGATAATAAATTAAAAACCCTTTTAAAAATCTAGAATAAAACCGAAACGTCTCCGTTACATCAACATTTAGCGCAATAAGCCCGCAGTTTCTTTCAAAACAACAGTTATTATTGTTTTCATTTGACTTCAACCTTTGACTTATGCCACGTAAATTAGTTTTCTTCCCCGGAGAATATGCAAATTGTGCAAAGTTCTATTTAGGAACAGGTGCCAATGCAAATTGAATTGCAGGTTTCAGACGAACAATATAAATAAACAACATAACAGACTCATTTAATGAATATTCTTATACTTATATGTATATATTTTTTTAATAATATTATTATTATTAGTTTTAAAACAGGAACTTCAAAGGGCACATGCATTGTTTCAACTCGATTCTGAGGGTTTTCATCAGAGTTGGGTGACATGGCACCTTTTCTTACACACAAGTCAACCCTGAGAGACTCTCGATGCCTTTTACCAAAATACTGGAACTCTGAACTTTATTAAAGATAAACGTTATTCACGATAAAATTATTTGTAAAATACAAGTGTTTTGTAAATTAAAAAGCTTAAGAGCACTGGTGATCTAATGGTAGTGGGTACGAATCCGGTCGTGCACCAATAGATTTTTCGCCACGAAAAATGTATGTGCGCAACGCGTGAAGGAAAATATCGTGAGGAAACCGCATGTTCAAGAACTAATAATTTCGAAAGGCATGTGCCATCCACCAATCCGTATTGGGTCCGCGTGGTGGATTAAGACCCAATCACTCTCGTTTGAGAGTAGGCCAGTATCCCAGCAGTAGGAACATTAGAAGGCTGACATGATGATGATGACACACTGCTTTGAGGTAGAATTTTTTTTAAATCGACTTTGCATAGAAGTGAAACTGTATAAATCATAAACTACATTGTTTTGTAGTTAAACTATTCTTATTGTAACATAGTTATGGTTAAAATCATTGATATCATTTTTTTTTAAATAAAATAATGATTTCGCACCAAAAGCTCAATGACTTTGTAAAATATTTTAAACAATTGAAAATAATTTATAAACCAACTGTTAGCAACATTGTAACAAAACCACCAAACTAACGAGATCCGTGATCTCATAACTGTTTAATTAAAATAAGAGACATTAATATGCTGGTCATTTTAAATTATTTTATGCACGTACTTGACACAATCGTTCATTCGCCTCGACCATACAAGGGCTTCTTATTTCTAGGTATACAGTTTTGAACCTTATCAATATGATAATAAGAATAGTTTAACTACAAAGCATGTAGTTTTGTACGTGACTGTGCATGAGTATGGGAGAGATAAAGATGTTAGAGTAAAATACTGTGTAGTTTGTTATGATATCAATTTAACATTGTATTCAGCTTCATAATGATCATCTACTTTCAATCGAGAGTGAGGTAGGTCACAATCCACCACGCGTAACCTAATAGGTCTCTTAAATTTTTAGGGTTTTAGTTGGTTGCCTTATGATAGTTTGAGAGAGACCTAGGTACTTTTAGGTCACTTACCTTACACTTACATGTACTCTGTTTAGTTAAATTAAAATAATGAAAAAGACACAATAAATCATCATCATCAAACCAAACAAAAATACAACACCATTAAAAGTCTTGATAAAACAAATTCAAGTTGTTACGATAAGGACCTTTTAAATTGATTATATTCAATAATCAAAAACATGAAAAGGATAAAAACACAATTAATGCTTTAGACATCAATCCGAGAAACATAGCTTTTGAAATGTTTCATGATAATTTTAAACTCGATAAGTTTTATGAGGACAATCAAAATCGTCTGGCTAAGATAATTCAAAGAGATAATGCTAAAAAAACGTAAACAAACGTGCACGCTAATATTGAAACCAGTTTGACAACTGAGATACAATTTATAAGCATAAGCTTGTATAGTAGCGTTTTTCTTTGTCTCTCATTTTTATCATTGTACAGTTTCAAGCGTTTCATATTTAACTACATCAGTTCAATGTTATAATTATTTTATTCCCTGCTACAGGACAATACATCAACATCAACATCATCAACATGATCTTCAAGATCAAGATCTTTCTTCAAGTCTAAGTAGTATAGGTATAGTTCTCACGGCGGATCTCGGCCGTCGTGAAGTTAGCCGTTTCGATGCGCAATTGAGCTTTTTCAAACTAAATTGTCTTTTTTTTTTTTTTTTTTGTTGTTATTGGACAATCCACACAGCATCATCTAGCCCCAGGTAAGCTGCTGTTAAACAGAGCTGTGTTATGGGTAACTAGATGACTGATATATATTTAATACAATTACAATACATAGATAGATATTTTTTTTTTATTATATATAGAAATACCCAGAACACCCGGAACAAATATTTGTAGGTCGTACAAACATTTGTCCCGAGGCGGGAATCGAACCCGCAACCTCTGCGTCGCAGGCGGACCTGCGCCCGCTGCGCCACATCGGTCGTCATACTATCATCATCACCTTAAGTTTACGTCGTGCGGTCTTTGCGCATCACAAACGGCTAACTTCACGTAAGCCTAGATCCGCCGTGCGAACTGTAACGTATATGTATATACAAAAAAAATTGAGTATCCTATCTGTTAACTGGTCCCCATAGTACAAGCTTTGCTAAATTTGGGGCTGGTGTTAAAATGTCAACCAATCATCATCATCATCATCATGACGGCCTTCTAATGTTCCCACTGCTGGGACACTGGCCTACTCTCAGGCTAGAGTGATTGGGTCTTAATCCACCAATGTCAATGTCAACCAATATTTATGCTTAAACTTACCTATTTATTTAATGGTGAAATCGACTCTTACTCCTACCCGATTCTAGGACAATGCTATTTGAATTGTCATATGGTGTTTATTGTTTTTTCTCTTGTTGTATTTACTCTTATATTGAGCACTGGTGGTCTAGTGGTAGTGAATTGAGCACTGGTGGTCTAGTGGTAGTGACCCCGCTTTCCAATCCTAAGGTCGTGGGTTCAAACCCGGTCGTGCACCTATGGATTTTTCTGTTTCGAAAAATTTATGTGCGCAATGCCAGTGCTCTCATACGGTGAAGGAAAACATCGTAAGGAAACCGGCATGTCCAAGAACTAAAAATTCGAAAGACATGTGCCATCCACCAATCCGCATTGGGTCCGCGTGGTGGATTAAGACCTAATCACTCTCGCCTGAGAGTAGGCCAGTGTCCTAACAGTGGGAACATTAGAAGGCTGTCATGATGATGATTTACTCTTGAGTATTTCTTGGCTTGCTTTAAGTATTATGCTTTAAGTCTGTAGCTTATACCAATGTTGTTGTAGGACCAGGTTGCATATCCCGTTAATTTTACAGTCCCTACACAAACATTACGATGCAAGCTGGGTCGCCGAATTCGATTGTTTCCAATTGCCCTAAATGGAGGCATCGAACAGTTACAGTGTCAACAACTTTATTGTGTCGGATATGTTTTTGTACTTTTTATTCGAAAAAGGTTTGTCGTATCATCATAATACCTTTTTTATTATCGCTATAGTATAAAAAAATAATATACCTACCTGTTTTATAAGTTAATAATTAAAAAAAAAATCAGAGGTAGGTACATATACACAGATTGCGCTCACAGTAAGTGATAAAGAGATAGTAGTATTGGTAGTATTTTGATGGTATGCATCATTAAAAATTTGTAACAAAGTTATAATATTTAAAATGTATCTGTAAGTCTACTATTTATTAACTATTACTGCAGCAATTAGATGCCAGGACTGCTTTCATACACAGAGCTTGTATTTATAAGACAAAAAACAGTGTTGTGTAACATGAAGAACACAAGAAAGATAATTATGAAAACAAAACCTTTGGTTTACAGATAAAAATAAACTTTAGTAAACTCTACAGCTAAATAACTAAATGTGTAAACGGGTACATCTGTACGCCGTATTGCGAAACTATTTTTTACAAAACTATAAAATAATAATAAGGAAAGCAAAACGAATCGTAAACGCAACATAAAACTAAACAATAAGCAATATAAAAACCTACACTCGTACAACAAACAACTATTGAAAACTAGCACCTTCATACAAGACAATGCTATGGTTACCATAAAATTGCCTCAACAATGATAATGCAAGTATTGAATACGCAAAGAAAATGTAAACAAAACGTTGACATTCAACTTGCAGACTTGAAGTCCTTGATTACTATAGCCCCACACAAGACCCCTCTCTTATAAACCACAAGTAACTTAAGAAGCCTATCCATGATAGCCCGTGAAGATCGAACACGATTGTGGCTCGTGTGTTGGAGATATTTTAACGAAAATAAAAACATATTAAAGCTTCATCCCTTAAAATTTAAGTAAGTAGGACAAATATTAATAAACTCAAGACACAACTGATTAAAAAAATAATTAGTAACGCACATTTTCGTAAAATGAGCATTTTCAGTCAACTTTCGATCATGATATCTATGAAACAACAAGGTCTAACATATTTCCAAAAATGTAATTCAAATAATCATAGTTTTAAAATTTAAGTAAGTAGGTTAAAAACATCACCTTAGTTCAATATTTTTGAAAAAAAAAAGGTCTAAAAACGCGTACTTTTCCCAATTTTACGCACGTTGTTTCTTCGAAATTAGAAAGTTTATAACAAAAATATACCTACTACATTAAAGTTTTGATATTTATTTACAAAATAAAATTTAAAAAATGGTCTAAAAGTTTTAATTTATTTTTATACGATTTTTTAAAGAATCCTCCGAATCCACTTTATAGCTTGATGCAAAACGCGGCTGCTCTCACTACGCGCTAAGCGCTCGTGGAGGGAGGACGTATCGCTGTTTGTCGCGCGAGCTGTTACGTATAATCATAGGGAGCTTATACAAATTATAAAGCGATCGTGTGGTTTTGATCCGTGATAGTTAAATCTCTAAGTAAGTACCTATGATATAATAATGTAAGTAGTAAACCACACTGGTTCTAGAGAACTAGTGATACGAGTAAGTAGCTTAGAATGTTAGTAGTAGTACATAGTAGTAATACATAGTATTATTAGTAGTAAACTTTTATGACATTATTAAAATTACCTTCTTCGTGGTAGGTACATAATCTAGCACTAAGTAGTAGGTAAAATTTCTACCTAGATACAGATACCTACCTACGTACCTACTTAGTAGCTAAATCGTGGGTATCAGAAACTCTAGTACCAACCTACCATGGTAATACAAGACCCAGACAGAAGAAGCAATTACGTGTCAAGTAAAAGTATTTATTTCATTTCAAGTTCCTAGTAAGTTCCTAGGTGTTTGCAGGACATGTAAACATTTTTACCACTGCAGAATTCGAACCCGCACTTCTTGCATCTCAGCTCAGTTCAGCTGCTCAGCTGAATACTTGCCAGCCACGCCACCAAGATCGTCAGAGTACCTAGGCTCTGTGACCTAGATCAGGTACTAGGTAAATTGTTTTACGTAAGCTTACAAAGGGCACGGATGTCCCTACGTATATGGGTACCTATACCATAGGTACTTACACAATCTAGCTACCTACTAAGTAGGTAGACACTAGACCTAAACTAAACTTACCAGACCTACTTTGACGATCTCGGTGACGTGGCTGGCGAGTGTCCAGTTGAGACGCATGGAGTGCGGGTTCGATTCTTGCAATGGTTATTATGTTTGCGTGTTCTGCAAATAGATACCTAGGAATTTGAAATGAAATAAGTAGGTACCTACTTTTCTATTTGCGATACAATTGCATTTATCGATTTACTAACTAGAATCTAGTTAGGAGAGCTGGTACCAACTTTATATAAGTACAGGTAGGTGTATCTGTAGGTAGGTATGCAAAATAATGAACCTACCGTAACTATACAAGTACCGATAGGTATGATGAATAACACGTTATTCGAATGTTAGTTTTTAGACATAGGTACTGTACCTACTGGTTTCCTCACGATGTTTTTCTTCACCGTGTGAGATAGATCATTGAGAAGCGATTCTAAGTTTTTATCTATATATGGTTTTTATCTTTTTATGGTAAGTAGGTAAAGATAGACAATTAAATTCAATGTCATTCCAGCACCGCTGGACCTCGGTTGTCTTTCAAATTTGGACTCTATTGTCACAGGTTATGGTATGTTATTATTTGCACTTACCGAGCTCGCTAACTCTTGATAAAATCAAAACTTTGAATCGCCTCTTTGACCTGATGGCATTGCGCACATTATTATTACGAATAAAAAAATCCATTGGTGTGCGACCAACCGTCTTCAAACCCACGACCTTATGGTCGTCGGTCGGTTCGAAGCGCAGCGCAACTCTGTGGCGCAAGCCAGAAAAAAGCGACCGGCGCGCATCGGGGTGCAAAACAGATAGAAGAATAATGCGCGCCCCGCCGCGCCCGCGCGTCTTCTATCTGGCCTGCGCCTTGATCACAAGACAGGGTCACTCACTACCACTAGAACACCAGTGCTCCGGCCAAATTCTATGTAAAAAAATGTAAACATAGAAACGACCACGGAATGACAAACTCGGGTCAAACCCGTTTTTTTTTTCACTATCTGGGGTCTCTTTCCCGTAAATCATGTAGGTAGGTATTTATTTATTATTATATACTTACTAGTAGTACCTACCTACCTATTTAATTATTATTAGACTTACCTACCAAAGTAACAACTTATGTAAGTATCACCCTCCCTATGTACTTACCTAGGTACTAATAAAATTATTGACAGGATAGATGAAGCAGTTGTATAAGTAGATAGCCTCAATTTCTTTTGAATCTAATAGAAAACAGAACACCGGTGCACACGGAGCACCGGTGGTCTAGTGGTAGTGACCCCGCCTTCCGATCCGAAGGTCGTGGGTTCAAATCGTCGTTTCAATCGTGCACCAATGGATTTTTCTGTTCGAAAAATTTATGTGCGCAATGCCAGTGCTCTCATACGGTGAAGGAAAACATCGTGAGGAAACCGGCATGTCCAAGAACTAAAAATTCGAAAGACATGTGCCATCCGCCAATCCGCATTGGGTCCGCGTAGTGGATTAAGACCCAATCACTCTCGCCTGAGAGTAGGCCAGTGTCCCAGCAGTGGGAACATTAGAAGGCTGTCATGGTGATGATGATGAGAAAACAGAATCCTTTATGGTAAAATGCGAAAGTTTGTGAGTTAGTGAGAGTGTATGTTTGTCTGCGCTTACTCCGTAACGGCTGAACGGATTTGGCTGATACTTGAAATACACATAGTTTATGTCTTGGAATAATACATAGGTTATGGTATGGTATGTTTTGTTTTATGATGGTGTATGGTATGGTAGAATGAATGAGAACACTTACTTAGTTAGTTTAAAAAAAACATAAGCACGACGGTATGGTACGGTATGATCTAGTATCATAGACGTGTAGGTAACAAAATGTCCCCATAAACCCGAAAGGGGGATATCCCGCCGAAGCACGTATAATACACGTCGTCCTCGTGTATACTTTGACGTGTGCAAAAGTTGAATAGGTACATCATAAATTCGTAATTCATTCATTACCTTACAAAAATTAATGTAACATTATTAATTAACTTGGAGTTTACACAGATAATTTATTTATTATTAATTTATGAATGAAAAATCGACGTCGTCAAAAGTCGTTGAAAAAACATTGTTCACCAAGACCTGTGGAATAGTCTCTTTTCGAGTTTATAGGGACATTATGATACACCGTGTATGAAGTGAATACCTACTCTCGAACGCCCTTTGTGAGTAAAATCTAAACGGTTTAAGAGTAGTAGAGTTCTCTGTGATAGAGCTCGTCCGGGGAAGGACTACCACCATACCTATTTCTGCCGCCAAGCAGTAATGCTCGCATTGCTGTGTTCCGGTGTGAAGGGTATGGTTTCCGGTGAAATTACTGGCACATGAGGCGTTCTTAGCCTCAAGGTGGCAACCCGCAAGTGATACCTCTCTGGTATTGCAAGCGTCCATAGGCTGCGGTAACCGCTTACCATCTTGTGGGCCGTACGCTTGGTTGCCACAACAGTTGTATAAAAAAGAAAAACGGCTATAGATATGGAAAAATGTTGTCGTTTAGATTTTACCCTCAGCGGGCGGTTGAAAGTACTCACTCTGTAGATAGTAAAGCAATAAAAGCAAAAAAAGTATAGCATAGTAGTGCATCAAGTAGTAACATACCTATAGCATAAAATATTAATATACATAAGTACTTCTTTCAATAAAGTACAAAGCAGTTGGTATAATGGATATAAATGAAAATGTAATAATATAATGGATATAGATGAAAATAATTGTCATTTTCTTTGTGAAATTATGTAATTACGTAAATAATAACATATTTATGTTTGTAACTTTCAGATTATTCCGAAAAATTCGGTTGCGTTAAAAGAAAAAAAAGGTTTGAAAAACATATTGAAACTTTTTTTTTTATTTTCAATTTATTTGTTATGTACTTTTCGATAATAGTTCGCTGTAGAAGTAGTAGCACTTTGGTGAAACCTTTGTAGTTCAATAAAGTTTATATCAACTTCACAAAAAAAATATGGATCATCATCCAAAGCCCATAAACCACAGCTGAGCTTCCCCATTCATTCTTGGTCTAGTGAGTGCCCAATGCACCTAAAAGCTGTAGTGACCTCCGATCACTTCCAAATTTTCGGAATTTCAGATATTGTACCTAACATTTCTGTAGAATTATAGGTAAAATTATAAAACGAATGTTCCTTTATAAAATGCTACTTGTATTACAGACTCTTGGCCCCTGATACTGTGAACTCTATAGCCACAGAAAATGTGCGCATATTGACAAATGAAAACGTCGATAGATTGATTATTCATCAGAACAATGATGGAATGGTTTTTGAGAACGACAGTGGATTTATTCACCATAACAATATTGGATTAGTTCAGGAGAAAGATGATGAAATGATCGATGACACGGATGATTATGACACAGTTATTTCGGATGAAGTAATAATAAATTGCATAATACAAGTTGATAGTTATCTGTAATCAGTATATTAAAATCCACTAAGCAAAGGTTTTTTTCGTGTCCTCGATAATATTTTCCAACGTTTAGGTTTCTTCAAGAAACCAACATTATATTGCGTTTTAATAAATACGTTTAATAAATACTCTGTTTATATAAATAGTCTGCGACACAGATGAGGGGTTATTTGATTTTTTGTTTTAGTGTAATATAACTATATGAAAGTACAGTCAAACTGTTCTTGTTTATTTATTTTTGCAAGAAAAAAATTCATAATTATTATGAGGTTACCTACTTATTAGAAAAAGAAAATACTCAAGATACAAAATACACAGCGTGTAAAAAAACGACTAGAGATAATTATAAAGTTGTGATCTTATTTTGTTGTACTATGTGTATGAAACTAGAAAAAAACGAAAAGGACGTAAACAAGACAACATTATTTTTTGCGTTTTTTTCCGCTAAATATTTTCAGAATCATTGTCTGATCTTCACACCTGATTAATCACGGTAGAAGTCTTTTTACACCCTGTATAAGTACATGGTGTAACCTAATGTCCCTCTATGCCCGAAAAGGGGGTATTCACAGGTCTTGCCAAAATTTGGCAAGATCTGTGGAATACTCTGACAGCTTTTGATCTGGACAGCTTTTCACTCTATACAAAGCACAAGTCCGGTCAGGTATGGAGTATTGCTGCCACCTATGGGATGGTTCAGCTCAACACCAGCTGCCTTAGACTCGATTGAGCGAAGGGCTTTGAGACTTGTGGGTGAGCAACAAGTTGCGGAGACAAATTTCCAGAGTCTCGAGCACCGCCGCAAAGTTGCGTGCCTATCTATCTTCTACAGATTGCATTTTGGTGAATGTGCCCAGGAACTGCATGATCTTATCCCACCATCTCCTTTTCATCAAAGGAGTAGCAGACGTACGGCGCAGTACCACCCGTACCTTGTCAGCATACCACCCATTCGCACCAAGCGTTACAGCTCAACATTTATTATGCGAACTGCCAAGGTGTGGAATACTCTGCCGTTTTCTGTTTTTCCTGACAACTACAATCCGGGCCTCTTCAAGGCTAGAGTGAATAGGTGTCTCATAGACCTTCGTGCTCCACCGTCGGCCACATCATTGCTTTCCACCAGGCGAGATCGTGGTCAAACGAAGGTCTATTCTCGATAAAAAAAAAAAAAATACCCCCAATGTTATTTCAATTACTTTTTTTTTATACAACTTAAGTGGCAATCATGCGTACGGCCCACAAGATGGTAAGCGGTTACCGCAGCCTATGGACGCTTGTGATACCAGAAGTATCACTCGCGGGTTGCCACCTTGAAGCTAAGATCGAACGCCTCATGTGCCAGTAATTTCACCGGAAACCATACCCTTCACACCGGAACACAGCAATGCGAGCATTACTGCTTGGCTTCAGAAATAGGTATGGTGGTAGTCCTTCCCCGGACGAGCTCTATCACAAAGAACTCTAATACTCTTTTATGCACTATGACTTTAAATTTCAAAGTTTTTCATTCATGAAATGCGTACTGTATGCGTAGGTAAATGAAATGAATACTTAATTACTAATTGGACTTTTTAAATACGATATACTAATTCAACTTTTGCACCGTCAAAGTGTTCACATGCATGGGTGGAATACCCCCCTTTCGGGATTATAGGTACATTATGTTACACGTTTTAAATAATTAGATATCATACATCATCATACCAGATTAATTAAATTATTACTAGCATCCGTTCGCGTACCTACCTGGTTTATGTGTTCTTCCAAATCATAAATTATGGCATGTGTATTGTAAAACATTAGTAGGTACTTAGATAATAATCAGTACGATTTTGTTTTTATCAAGTGCATCATAAAATAGGTAGGTAGGTAATGAAAAACACTAACTCAAATATTTCATGACCATGACTAAAACTGCACTCTCTCAAGAATTGGACTACCAGCGATTCCAAGCTCTATCACAGTTCCCCGAAAGTTTATATTGCTCCGCTCGCATAGTACGGCGGTTATAGCACTCGCGCTTTTCAACCGCACTTATTTACTATGCTGCCGCCCTGGCAGGCAGTTGTATACGCTTCAAACTATTTTATCTCGTCTCGTCTCGTCGAGATAAATAGTTTTAGGTAACTACCTAGGTACTTACTGTTAGTGTGATTTCAAATTAGCCGCAAAGTGCCGCGCGGGCACTTTCATCAAGTCACCCTTATTTGTACCTCTAACCACAGAACAGGTATTAGTACTCTCCAACCCCAGCCCTGCCTGTATGGTAGCCGCGCGCTACACGCGCTAATACAATCAAAAGTAGGTAGGTATCATGTGCTTGTAATTTCACCGGAAACCATACCCATCGAACTAGAGCATCGAACTAGAGCACAGACGCGAGCATTACTGCTTGGCAGCAGAAATAGGTACTACAGGGTATTACCTACCTACCTACCTACCATGTAATGGTTCTTGTTTGAGGACAAAACTGAGAGTAGGTAGGTATAACGTTGAAAAGAGCGTGTGGTCCCCAGTCATAATAATAGGTAAGTAGGTACCTAACCTAGCTAGAGTAGGTACCTAGGTTTTAATAAAAAAAAGTAAGTAGGTAGGTACTTACATATATATTTAATATGTATACCTACCTACCTATTTTTATTCACGTCATAGAGTTAGGTAGGAACATAAGAGTATGCAGTAGACACCTATTTTTAAACATAATCACCCAGTCGACATGACAAAGGATCAAATGTATTTGTCCTTTACTTAGTTGTGTAAGTTACTAACGCACACAACGGTGAGCCGCGCACACGTAGAGCCTCGCGTCGCGCGCCCGTAAATACCTAAACTTGACAGCGCTGGATCTTGGAACGGACTCTTAAGCAGTCACGGGAAAACATACTCTGTAGCATAACTATATGGTAGGAAATGCGTTGCTAAATTAAGGCAGCTGTACTGTTTAGTGCCAATGCAATTCATGTGATACATGAACATGTTTTTACTGAAAATGGAAACTAGAAAATCCATAAACATACATTTATATAAATTACTTGTGCATTATCACAGAAGCATTATTCCCTTGGCATTATTAGTGCAAGCTATGCAAGTTAATTAAACTCGAAGGACACCATTTTATCAATCATTATTAAACTTGTGTCTTTAATAAAATACCTTCTTAATTAATAAATTCAATGCTTTAGTTGGTTCAAAAATGCTACCCTTTTGGAAGCAGTAGAAGAGGAAGAAGAAGAAAAGTAGAAGGAAGAGTTCTTTGTGATAGAGCTTGTCCGGGGAAGGACTACCACCATACCTATTTCTGCCGCCAAGCTGTTATGCTCGCATTGCTGTGTTCCGGTGTGAAGGGTATAGTTTCTGGTAAAATTACTGGCACATGAGGCTTTCGATCTTAGCTTCAAGGTGGCAACCCGCGAGTGATACCTCTGGTATTGCAAGCGTCCACAGGCTGCAGTAACCGCTTACTATCTTGTGGGCCGTACGCTTGGTTGCCACTTCAGTTGTATAAAAAAAAAATATTTGTGCATACTGTTATCTGTATTATAATGATGTTTTGTTTTGTTTAGCAAAAAACTGTTATTTATTACATTTTTTTATGATTCTGTAACTATTATTGACCGAGCGAATAGAATAGCCCCTCAAAATGCATTATATTGCTCGCTTTTAAAAGTTTGTGCCGACTAGTAGGTATAGGTCCTCCTCCATTATTCGTATTCCTCATATCTGAGGGTCGTGACCACCTCCGTTCATGATCCTCTCTTTGACGATGGTACGCCATCTTGTTCTGTCCTTAGCTACATGCAGGGCATCGTAGACAGATGTGTCCAGTGTGGTGCGAATCTGATCGGACCAACGCATTGGGCTACGACCTCGCGACCTTTTTCCTTCCACCTTGCCAGTAACCACAAGTTTTTCAAGGTTATCTCCGTCCTTTCTGGCAATGTGTCCGAAGAAGTCCAGAATTCGCTTGAGGCAGGTTGACGATAGCCTCGTTGTAGGTATAGGTATGTTTACGTTTAAGTTTTATTTGAGCCAATGTCTAAAAACTATTTGAATTCAAAACCAAACAAAAAATATTTACGAAGCTTCAAGTATCCTAACAAAAGGTGACTAAAAAGAGTAAAAATCAACACCCAGTTTTATTCTGGATCGCAGATTATATCACACTGCCAAAGAATAATGGACTCTATCACTCGCACCTAAATTATATTATTCATTGCACGTAAGTAATTCCCGATTTGTACTGAACCCAAGACAATGCATCCGAAAGGAGCTAAACAAAGACTGGTCGCCATGCTGTCTGCCACGTGCTTTGCTTTGGAAAATACATAACAATTTCAAGGGAAATTATTGGCACTATGTTTGGTAAAAATAATAATATACCATACCTATTTCTGCCGCCAAGCAGTAATGCTCGCATTGCTGTGTTCCAGTTTGAAGGGTATTCCGGTGAAATTACAGGCACATGAGACTTTCCATCTAACGTCTCAGGGTAGTAACACGCAAGTGATATTGAAATTACAGACTTTCCATCTAACGTCTCGGTAACACGCAAGTGATATCTATGATGTTGCATGCGTACATAGGCTATGATGTTGCATGCGGTAACCGCTGACCATCAAGTGGGCCGTACGCTTGGTTGCTACTTTAGTGGTATAAAAATATATATATATACGATAAATTATATACGCTATATATGTATAAATATATAATAATAATTACAAAGCATTTTTAAATTTGCCGGTTGAGCAGCGCATGGTTGATATATAGCTGATGTTATAGCAAGTAAAATTTTCAATAATACCTGCTTACTTCAAAAAAGATTATAATAATTTTGATTAGATAACGATCGCTAGTCACAACAGTTTAGCTTTTGATGCTATAGGTAATGCATAAATATAAATAGAACCTAAAACAGTAAATATAACAATGGAAGTGCAAGTGCGAGTTGTTTGAAAGTCTAAATACCTTAGTAATGTCACACGCGAATACCATTTCATTACATAGCTATTAATTATTGAAAATACTTCACTTGAAGTCAGACAACACCTAACCTCGCCATTTGAAGCTGGCTGAGTCTCCTAAAGGAGATCGGTGAATACCATTAGGTCTAATCATGTCAGCTGCAATGAATGTGTCATACTACAAGAATAGCTGAGTCTTGGAGACTGTACGGCGTCCAGTGGACATATATTAATCAAACTAGAAAACTTTACAACTCAAAAAAATGATAGAAAATTTACAAATCAAATTTGTCGTTTAATACAATGATGTGTTTTAAGAGTAGTAGAGTTCTCTGTGATAGAGCTCGTCCGGGGAAGGACTACCACCATACCTATTTCTGCCGCCAAGCAGTGATACTCGCATTGCTGTGTTCCGGTGTGAAGGGTATGGTTTCCAGTGAAATTACTGGCACATGAGGCTTTCGTTCTTAGCCTCAAGGTGGCAACCCGCGAGTGATACCTCTGGTATTGCAAGCGTTCATAGGCTGCGGTAACCGCTTACCATCTTGTGGGCTGTACGCTTGGTTGCCACTTCAGTTGTATAAAAAAAAAAAAAATTATTTAATATATAGTTACAGAAAGAACTAATAACGTAAGTTACGAGTATTGATTAGCTTGTAATAAGTTTTTTGTATCATAAAATCATTATTAATTTTTCAAAATTAACATAATCTCTCGAAAATATTAGTAAAACTGTTTGAAAAAATTTAATAATAACGGTCTTTAGATGGCTCAACTGTTTCATATGTATTTTGTATATTTTGATTATTAGCACTGGTGGTCTAGTGGTAGTGACCCCGCCTTCCAATCCTAAGGTCGTGGGTTCAAACCCGGTCGTGCACCAATGGATTTCTTTGTTCGAAAAATTTATGTGCGCAATGCCAGTGCTCTCATACGGTGAAGGAAAACATCGTGAGGAAACCGGCATGTCCTAGAACTAAAAATTCGAAAGACATGTGCCATCCACCAATCCGCATTGGGTCCGCGTGGTGGATTAAGACCTAATCACTCTCGCCTGAGAGTAGGCCAGTGTCCCAACAGTGGGAACATTAGAAGGCTGTCATGATTGTATATTTTGAAATGTAATGTAATTATGTACATATTTTATTTTGTTTAAAATAAACATTTACACAATGTTTGAAAATGAATGAAATAATCAGATTATCTATAAACTTTATTTTCTTTATCTGCATTTTAACAAAACATTTTTTACCCTGATGATTGTGAAATTATATTATTGGGCCCGAAGGTTAAAAAATATAACATCAAAGGGAAAAACATTATAGAAGGTTTTTTTTACTCTTAAGTAGGTACTCGACCTACTCGTAGTAAACGAGTACCCATCACATAATTTCTGACCTAAAAGGCAAAGAATTCAACTCCTTGTGGGTGGACTTCATTCGATAGTAACAATTAAGATTGCAATTTATTATCATTCTATTCATAATCTGCAGTTTACATTTTGTTATTTCTGGTAGGTATCCACTTTTGGATGTAAGCAATTAGCGTTTAATCTATAAAGCTGCGGCTTGCTTGGGAATTTTTAATTTTATTGTGGTTAGCACCTAAATCGAAAAAAATAATGACGCAATACAATATAGATACTATTTCTTCTAAATATTTTTTTAGTCAAATTTTAAAGTTTATAGTGAAAGAACCAATTCCATAGTGGCCTAGGTCTTAGTAACACCATAGAGAAATTGGAAAAAAATATAAAACTAACATTATAATACAATTTTATTTTTGTGTAGACAAACAAAGTTCTATATGAAAAATGTTTGTTGTGTTGAGTTTCATAAAACGGGAACCGCCATGACAGCTATTAGCCAATGATCGTGTTCGTGACGCATCTTGACTTTGACAGTACCTAATATCCCAGTTGTTCGTTAAACCCGCCAAAAGGCCCGGCTCCATACATCGAGAAACAACTCCTTTAAGAGTCATTAATCGTGATTATCATCCACCAATCCGCATTGTGTCCGCGTGGTGGATTAAGACCCAATCACTCTCGCTTGAGAGTAGGCCAGTGTCCCAGCAGTGGGAAAATTAGAAGGCTGCCATGATGATGATGAATCGTGATTAGCAGCTAATTTAAAAACTTTTTATAAAGCAATATAATTAAAAAATATATAAATAATGCCTCAGCATTTAACCCCGAGCTAAGCAGAGCTTATGTTATGGGTACTAGCTAGCTGACTGATATACTTATCACAATACATAGATAGATCTTTTTAATAATGTCATGTACCTACTGTTTTTTTTTTTTAATTATAGCCGAGTTTATAAAAAGTTTTTTTCGTTTAACTAGGTATGTAGATTAAAAGTAAACATCATGTAGGTAATGGCAAAATACTGCTTGCAGCAATCTATTTTAATGCAAGTGCAACTTAATTTACATCCCGTGTAGCAATTTAAACGCATCTGTCATGTAACACTGACAAATTCCCACCATTCCATTCTGACATCTCACCAATTCCTGTTTTCACCAAAAATAGTTTAGCCCCCGTTTACAGGGGACTGTTATTTAACCTGAAATTAACATGTCGAAAATCAATGCTTCTGGCAGTTTGACAGGAGAGAGATGTAAGTCGTGTTAGAAAAATGTATTATTTGAAAAATGGGGATTGTTCTGTTTCTGTGTGATGTTTATTGACAGCTTAATTGGCTGGCTATTTTAGGTAGGTAAATCAGCTTTATTCACTATTAATAAATAAATAATGCTGGACAATCCACACAGCATCATCTAGCCCCAAGGTAAGCTGCTGTTAAACAAAGCTGTATTATGAGTACTAGATGACTGATATATACTTAATACAATACAATACATATATAGATATTTTTTATTATATATAGAAAATACCCAGAACACCCGGAACAAATATTTGTAGATCGTACAGACATTTGACCCGAGGCGGGAATTGAACCCGCAACCTCCGCGTCGCAGGCGGACCTGCGCCCGCTGCGCCACATCGGTCGTCATACTATCATCATCACCTTAAGTGAGGAAAACGTTTTCGTTTTAAAGAAAGTTCGTTATGTCGAGAATTATCTGTCTTGTGTAACGAACGTTCTGGAACCGTTCATACTAATAGCATAACTTAATATTTGCTTGTAATGTTTCTAAGATTGAAAATCATCAACAAATAATAATTTGATGATAATTAGAAATATTTGATATATTCGAGATTCAAGATTTATAAATGTAAAAATAAGTAAAGAAATTGCAATTTGTTATCTTATTTTCTGAACCTAATTACAAAAATTGCATTATAGATGACGTCTAACTAACTTTAATAAAAACATAGCTTTATGTAGGTTTAAGAGAGTAAACAATAGATTAATAACAATGAAATAGTTCACAACATACTCATAACCATGAAATAAAAAATAATTCACCTAATTATTCAACGACAATTAAAATTCCGACAATATTTCAAAATCAAAACACACTCGACGAAACAAAATGACAAATGACACTTTATAAACCCCAAAATAGTACAAAAGACTAATCTTAACTAACAATCTCCAAGTTAAATGAATATTAATATATTTTCAACAAAGACACCCTAATTTGGCGCCAAAACTAGGGATAGAATCAGGGGACTGGCATTCCGAATGTCAAGGGACAAAGTTTTTCCAAATCGACGCCTAGACATTTTGACAGATGGGACTTTTTAAGTTACTTTTAGGGTTCTTTAACTCAATACGAAAGACTTTTGTTTTTAAAAGTTTTTTTATTTGTCATTAACATTAACCGATTACCTATATGATAAAAAGGCTTGGGACGAATGAGCTCCAACTCTACTCGGCATCCATAACAATAGCAAGGGTCATGCCAAAAAAGCGATAGGAACCCAGCCGGTGTTGTTGCCAGTTCTTTTACGGCATGGACGCTTTGGAACTGGTGTAAATTTTCCTAGCTTGTAAGACGTTTCAAAGTGATCCTTGTGATTCTATTGAAATAAATAATTTTTGATTTTGATTAAAAATACAAAGTTTTATAATCTAAACACATTTTATTATAGCACAACATCTAATCTAAAATATAACTTTGCAGACTGCAGCGCTTATATAAGTTTTTTAATGACAATGAATACAAAAGACTAAAAACACCTAGATCCGTTCGTCTATTGATTTGCACAAAATTATGTAAAATTGTACAATGTAATATTTTAGCTTATTTAAAACTGACCCTTTTGCAAAATACTAAGCATTTATACAAGCTAAGTAATACATAAACATAAATGATGCCAAGATATTCAGATAAAGGTTGAAATTGTCATGATTTTTGGCACTACTGTTTACTAAACAATGTTTTTTTAACAAAACTGGCTCTCACTCATAATGTATTAGAATTAGCTAAACCATTTTTTTTTTTATTATTTTTTTATACAACTGAAGTGGCAACCAAGCGTACGGCCCACAAGATAGTAAGCGGTTACCGCAGCCTATGGACGCTTGCAATACCAGAGGTATCACTTGCGGGTTGCCACCTTGAGGCTAAGATCGAAAGCCTCATGTGCCAGTAATTTCACCGGAAACCATACCCTTCACACCGGAACACAGCAATGCGAGCATTACTGCTTTGCGGCAGAAATAGGTATGGTGGTAGTCCTTCCCCGGACGAGCTCTATCACAGAGAACTCTACTATTATTAGTTCGGAACCCTCAAGACGCGTACCGTTCTCACACTTGCCAGTATTATTTTTTAAAGAACCAACGTTGGTATTTAGTATTAAGACAGTTAATAAATCCTCGCGTAATTATAGCTAAGGCGTAATGTTGAAAGGCAATAGGATATGTTGGTAGATTTATTGGTGAAAACATAAGTAGTGGCAGTAGTAAATCGTTTCTGGATACTTGTAATGGTTTTTAAGATTTAGTAGAATTGAGCTATTTGTTTAATTCAACTTAAACATTCAATTTCAAGGTATTGTTATCAAACTTTTAAAGACAAAGACATACACACATACATTTATTTACTACTATAACACACATATAAACATTTAAAAGCAAAAGATACAATAAAGAGAAAAAAAAGGACTACAAAATAAAAACCTAAATAAAAAAATAAATAAAAAAATGCTCTATTTTTAATTTTGTTTCTTTATTTTTTGATATATGTTTTAATTTGTTTTTGATGACCTATGTGGCGCAGCAGGCGCAGGTCCGCCTGCGACGCGGAGGTTACGGGTTCGATTCCCGCCTCGAGTCAAATGTTTGTACGATCTACAAATACTTGTTCGGGGTGTTCTGGGTATTTTCTATATATAATAAAAAATATCTATCTCTGTATTGTATTGTATCAAGTATATATCAGTCATCTAGTACCCTTAACACAGTTCTGTTTAAAAGCTGCTTACCTTGGGGCTAGATGATGCTGTGTGGATTGTCCAGCATTATTTATTTATTTTATTTATTTATTTATTGATTTTGTAATTTTTTCTCAAAAAAAAAAACGTTTTTTTATTAATTTTTTATTATGTGTAGTAAAATATGGAAACGAAATCTGTTTGGTGCAGTTTTTAGGTAGGTATCTATCTTACCTATCCTTTGTCTGCTTTTCATATTTTTTTGTGCAATCGATTAATTAATTTTAATCGATCTTTTTTGTGTAGTATAAAGCCGTGATTATAGTGTTTGAATTTTGCTGTATTTGATTTTTCTCAATGAATTTGAAGTTATTATTGTTTTGAGACAGATTTTAAATGCTTCTATCTCAATAACAAACAAACAAATAAAACATGGTTTTTTATGACATTCCTCCATGAGACACTTTGACACAAAATTAAACTGAAAAACGGTTAAAATAAATGATAAATTATACTGATAAAAATAAATAAACTGAACTTAAATCCTCATTATCATAATAACTGCCGATACATAGGTACTAGACATAGACCTCCCTCAGATTATCCTTGATAGTCAACAGCTATTTCTATTTAGAGCCTATAACTTTCCCACAGAACAAAAATAAATGCAATTATAAAATAATTACCGGCATTACCAAACATTAAGTACTCTTGGTAAATAGGTAGGTACTTGAGTTTGAACAGTCAAGACGTTACTATAAGCACTTGTAGGGTACTTTATAAAGATTCAAGTGGTCAAAATATTCCCATGTTGTCTAAAATAGAACAATGTTTATAAAAACAAAATTTTAATATTAATTTTTTATACCATTAAGATTGGAAGCAAACGTACCCACCTTATATTTCATACTAAGGTATAGTAAAATTTTTTTTGGATAATTCTATATTTAATACTCGTATATAATAAAAAATAAACCAGTCACATAAAAAATAAAATTTAAATATAATATTAAAAAAATATTAAAAAACTTGTTATATTTTTATTAGCTAATTATTATTATTATTATCAGTCTGTATTATCCCACTGCAGGACAAAGGCCCCAACCCCTTCCAAATAGTACGGTCATGTGCTTTTAAGAACCAATCCTTATCAAATGTGTCCAGGTCATCCCGCCATCTAAGTCTGGGTCTGGCACGATGTCGTCTTCCGTTGTTGAGGGCCCACTCTGTTGTTTTGCCCAGAGAGATTTTGCCCAGAGATCATTGGACATGCGGCAGACGTGCCCGGCCCATTTCCATTTCAGTCATTAGCAAATGAAAAAAACTAAATAAATAAATAAATTAAATAAATAAATAATGCTGGACAATCCACACAGCATCATCTAGCCCCAAGGTAAGCTGCTGTTAAATAGAGCTGTATTATGGGTACAAGATGACTGATTTAAATTTAATACAATACAATGCATAGATATATTTTTTTATTATCTATAGAAAATACCCAGAACAACCGGAACAAATATTAGATCGTACAAACATTTTTCCCGAGGCGGGAATCGAACCCGCAACATCTGCATCGCAGGCGGACCTGCGCCTAAATTCAGGTAGTCAACGAATTTTGTCAAAACTTAAATAATCTTTTGTTTTGTATGGATTTGAACAAGTTACAATTTCTCAAAAATAGCACAGCACAAGATAATTATTCAGCTCATTATAAGTGGCTTCAAAGATTTAAAAGTAAGCCGAGTACACATTTCAAACGAAGCACCCTGTAAAACATAATGACGGGTTTTTGTGATCAGGAGATTATGTGGGGGTGACCGAAATGGCGTTATAATGTTTTACGAGTGTAAAACTGGCTTTAAGTTATTTGAAGAGTGCTTTTTGTTTCCACTATTAGATCTGTCACTTTTTTATAGAGACATTGACAAATAGCTTGCTCTAACTACCTACTACTCTTCAGCAAGAGTCCGTCTTGGTGGGTACCACCGCAGTGTCAGATATTCTACCTCCAAGCAGTAGTGTGCAAGCTGCTCTGTGTTTAGGTTTGAAGGCACTGTAGCAAGGGATATTACTGGGCGAAAGAGACGGTGATAAGCGCAGTGCAGTGCCACGCAAACACTTGAAAACTTTAAGCTTTGGGTGGCACTGCATCTGTAATAGTCAGCCTTGATTGACTTGTCACTTGCTGACATAAAAAAAAAATAGTTCGGAGAGGATTTTTTTGTTTTTTATACATACCTATTTTTTTTTGGAATAGTAAAAAAATCGACTAAGATGGGACCCGCAACCTTACGCATTGCTGTAATAGTGGTACTTCTTCCCCGGACGAGCTCTATCACAAATAACGATAAAATTCCAAATACCTCTACCTCTCTAGATTCATGTCTGTGCTACCTCTTCTTCATGTCTTCTAATGTTCTCACTGACGAGACTGGCTTACTCTTGAGTGAGAGTGATTAGGTCTTAAACCACACGTGACCTATGGCGGATTAGTGGACGGCACGGGTGTATAATTTTTAATTCTTATACACGCCAGTTTTCTCAAATTTTCCTTCACCGTATGAGAGTACTAGTATCATCATCATCATAATCATCATCATATCAGTCGATAGACGTCAACTGCTGGAAGGCTTCCTCCAAAGAGCGCCATGACGACATTTTGAGCCTTCACCATCCACCGACTTCCTGCGACCGCTTTAATGTCATCGGTCCATCGAGTGGGCCTACGCTTCGTTTTCCAGTTCGTGGTCGCTACTCGAGAGGTCGTGGTGCACTAGCATATAAAATATTAGCAGTCCGTCCCAGCTTCACGCGGGTGCAATAAAACCGCACCCGTGCAAAGCCGGGGCAGGTCGCTTGTAATAAATATAGCCTATGTTACTCAGGGATAATGTAGCATTCTAATGGTGAAAGGATATTTGAAATCGGACCAGTAGTTTTCGAGTTTATTCGTAACAAACAAAAATACAAAAATACACTATAATATTAGTATAGAAGTATAGATAAATTTTTAAACATTATAAAAATGCACACGACCGGGCTTGAAACCAAAATACTGCAGTATTTTAGAAACTCGAGATTGCATGCGACATAATCCTTTAGAAGCTTAAAACTAATAATATTATCACAGTCTGCTTTGAACACTAAATAATATCCTTTATGGAGCGTGCTGACCATAAAGATATTAATAAATACACAGGGTAGCGCTACATAAGAGCTTGCTTCAGCGTCTAGGTATCTAGGTATGATGCTGATCTATTTGGCAATGGTTATGCAATAAGTCATAGAATTGCTATAGTGGTTAAAAATCATTTTAAAATTATATGAGTGGCAGTTACCATTGTTTTTCGTTTGTTTGAGGCGTTTTGAAACGTAACTTATGAGATATAAATGTTGATGATAATGATATCAACCTAAAGCTATTTTTAATCGATAACCAAAAACTTCAGAAGTAGCAATTATTTGCAAATTCAAGCACCGTCTGCACCCAGCTTAACTAACTCGTTCAATTTTATGGAACGACCACCATTGAACTAAATGGCATCTTCACTCAGACAAGTTTCTAATATCGCCCGGTTAGTCTAAACTCTAAACGATCTAAAACTTGTCTAAAGTGGCATTTAATAAAGAACGTTAAAAATAACCATTGACTTATAACTTGGGAGACGGGGATAGATTGGGGAATGAATTGGAAGACGGGTATTTTTTTAAATGCGACCTGTAGGCGAGAACAGCCGGACAGACTGACTGACTGGCAAAGCATTTTTGGGTCCTTGGGTTTTTCACACCGCGAGCGGTTCGCGCGCGTGAAAAAAGACGCTTGCTTCGCTCGCTTGGTCAATAAAAGCGATGACGAGCTTGCAGAACACAAAAAATAACGAAGATTTACAAATAACTAGTCTCAGAAGTTTTTTTTTTTTTATACCACTAAAGTGGCAACCAAGCATACGGCCCACTTGATGGTCAGCGGTTACCGTAGCCTATGTACGCATGCAACATCATAGATATCACTTGCGTGTTACAGGGTGGTAACACGCAAGTGATATCTATGATGTTGACAATGACATTAGATGGAAAGTCTTATTCGCCTGTAATTTCACCGGAAACCATACCCTTCAAACCGGAACACAGCAATGCGAGCATTACTGCTTGGCGGCAGAAATAGGTATGGTGGTAGTCCTTCCCCGGACGAGCTCTATCACAAAGAACTCCACTACTCTTAAACAAAGAACTCTACTACTCTTAAGTTCTGGTTCGCATTAGAACTTTAATTCTATAGCAAAATATGGTTATACAAATGATACTGTAATTTCTAAAACGAGTCCTGTTGCTATCTCATTCTAATAAAGCTCAAAGAAAGAGATGAAACGAGGCAGAGTTAGACTATAATTTCCCTACTATCATGGTAATTGGTGCGTATGTTTTTACTGTAGGTACTATATTTATCGGTAACTTTTCTGTTTCAGATGGTGGAGATTAGTGATGTGCTTTATATAGTCGACTAGTGATGCCCCGCGTCATTGTTTATGCCATAAACGTCAACTTATTTGAATTAGTAACATTTTGAAAGACGCAGGCTTTTTAACCCGTTCATTTACTTGAAGTCTCATTAAATAAAATACTCATATCCTATTAAACTGCATTATCTTCCTATTACGAAGCGATTTGCCATTCTAAAAATGCTACAAATTATTCAAAAATGAGCCTTCATTTAATGAAAATAAAGACCAATTGGTGCAATTACATAACTCTGTTTATATGCCAATCCTTAGCACAGTAAATCACTACAAATTGGTTCTTCGTGCGTTTGAAATAAAGATCAATTTGCGTTTTTATTATCTGAGCAAGGATAATAGTGGTGGATTAAATCGAGTCACTGAGTTCTTAGGATTTTATAAGTACGCAGCGAATTGAGGAAACTATAATGATCTTTTTGCAATAGTAGCACTGCACTGCGCTCGCAACCCAACGATATAATATCACTCGCTCAGTAATTTCACTTGTTTTCAAACTATTATATGCACAGTAATGCTTAGGTACTAACTGCTCGAGCACTGGTGGTCTAGTGGTAGTGACCCCGCCTTCCTACCCTAAGGTCGTGGGTTCGAATCCGGTCGTGCACCAATGGATTTTTCTCTGTGCGCAATGCCAGTGCACTCTTACGGAGAACGAAAACATAGTAAGGACACCGACATGTTCACGAACTAATAAATTCGAAAGACATGTGCCATCCACCAATCCGTATCGGGTCCGCGTGGTGGGTTAAGACCCTATCACTCTCGAGAGTAGGCTAGTGTCCCAGCAGTGGGAACATTAGAAGGCTGACATGATGATGATGATGACACACTGCTTGGAGGTAGAATATTTGGATTTACGATGGTAACCACCAAGACGGAATAAAATAAACAAGAACTTAAATAAAATGACCTTATGCAAAATTTGTCGCAGGAAGTCGGTGGATGGTGAAGGCCTAAAATCGGTCGTCATGGCGCTCTTTGGGGGAGGCCTATGTCCAGCAGTGGACGTCTACCGGCTGATATGATGATGATGATGATGATGATGCAAAATTTGTGACGCTTATACATATAGGTAATGTGACATAAAACATATTTAAATGCAAAAAGAATTTAGGCTTACTCGGGATTTGAACCATCATCCTCAATCGTAATGTTTTTATCTCTTGACATGCAATATCATAATTTACGTGTAAATATCATTTTATAGTTCGTTACGAATTTAAGATGATCATAAAAATACTAAAGACACGTTTAACAATCTTATTTAAGGCACAGTACTTACAACCGCACCAGATGTGTACAAATTCCAAAATTTTTATGACACGCTCAAACTTGGAACACGTGCCTTGGTGCGTGTGCGCATTGAAAATGTAAATAAATATGGCGTTAAAGTTGGCTCGTGTTTAGTGTAAACACACCCTTAGTAAGGGGGTGTTAGACTTGCGTTGTTATGAAAGGCTTTATGTAAAAAAAATTATAGATTCAGGCGTTACTTTGCGGAAATCCATTACAAGATAAAAAACAGACGAAAAATCTTTAGTACTAGTCCGCTTAACCTTTATTATATATTATCTTTAATGTAAAAAGTTTAGATGATAGTCTATTTCACATAGGAAGCATGCTGACAGATTTGGTGTTTTATGGTTTTAGACAATATTCATATTTTAGTCAATGAAAATTGAAACAAACTACACACGTAAATTGTGGTTAATTGTTGGTATTTTATAACTTTGACATTGCCGAATAAATGATGCAGAAAAAAGGATAAATAAACAGAAAATATCAGCAGCACCGTCTGTGTGAAATAGATTAGATAGATAATTTTTACTAAAAACGGGATATTTACCATGATTTGTGCCATGATATCCCGTTTTTTAGTGAAAATTATGTTAATAACCATGATAGTTTTAAAAACTAGATTAGATAGATGTATACCTAGATGATATTTTGAAGGTGGCTTACAAATTTTTTGTTAAAGTTACAAGTGTATAAATGTCGTTACATTTCAAAAATCGATTAAAACTTCAAATACCTATGTCATCAATCGTTAAGTAGCGATTCAGTATTCGGACATGGGGCTCAACCATGAACTCTTATAGCGATTCAAATGAAGACCTAAACTAAATTGTCAAAATTTTTATACCATGACATGATTGTCTAATTGATATCATGGTACAAAATTTTTTGACAATTTAGTTTAGGTCTTCATTTGAATCGCTATAAGAGTTCATGGTTGGGCCCATGAACAGAACTAAATAATAACCCCCAGAAGAAGGGTGTTTTTTTCCCAAAACATCACGGTGTGGGGTTTACTTTGATGTTCTGTTTGTTTGTTGAAAGTAATACAATGTTAGATGCTTCTTACAAACGCAGCTAACTCTTACAAAGACGAAAATATTGCTTTAAAATTTTTCATGTTTGTATGTTATGAGGTCAGAGGAGGTCATCAAAGTTTATAAACAGTTTTAAAGGATACATAGACTTTTGGGCAAGGTGTTAGCCAACTCTAGTGACGGAATCAATTGACCGTTGTAGGTTGTATTAGAGGGGGTTTTATAGAAAGACTATCAGGTTAATAATATTACACAAGATATATTTTCCAAGACCACAATTATTCGGAGTCAACAATCACACGTGATATTTTTAAGAGTAGTAGAGTTCTCTGTGATAGAGCTCGTCCGGGGAAGGACTACCACCATACCTATTTCTGCCGCCAAGCAGTAATGCTCGCATTGCTGTGTTCCGGTGTGAAGGGTATGGTTTCCGGTGAAATTACTGGCACATGAGGCTTTCGATCTTAGCCTCAAGGTGGCAACCGGCGAGTGATACCTCTGGTATTGCAAGCGTCTGGCTGCGGTAACCGCTTACCATCTTGTGGGCCGTACGCTTGGTTGCCACTTCAGTTGTATAAAAAAAAAAAAAATTCCCTGACATCTTCGTTCTTCCGTTGCCCCGGGTAACACGAACAAGCATGCGTAATACGCGCCGCACCGTATTTACAGCACACCGCCATCTCGCGACACAAGTACTCCTTACTTTGACGACCGATGTGGCGCAGCGGGCGCAGGTCCGCCTGCAACGCGGAGGTTGCAGGTTCGATTCCCGCATCGGGTCTAATGTTTGTACGATCTACAAATATTTGTCCCGGTGTTCTGGGTATATTATATATATATATATAATAAAAAATATCGTAAAAAATAAAAATATCCTATCAAACAGTTATGAACCACCCATTCAAGTTTAGATGGTTGTATCAATATAGTCATGCTTTCAAGAAATTACGACATTTTGGTACGAAATGTCGAAGTCATGGGTGTCGTCATGGGATCCTCTTTAGGTCCTATGTATTACGTCGTGATATGTCAGCTTTCCCAACCTTAAAACTTACAATTCAATTGTGAATTACAGGTTTTAACAATAATTTAAATAAGGTAAGCCATCACTGTTTTATATAATCTCCAGCTATAAAGGATGGCATGAAATGAAATGAAATGTTATGAAAAAAAATCCTCTTAGGTAGCTGGTTACAAAACTTGGTTACGTAGACGCACTAAAGAGTTTAAAAAGGTTGTTAAAGGCACGTCCAAACTTTTATTTAAAGCTTCTCACATATATTTTTTAATGGATTTGTTATAAGTTATACTAAACACGTGACAGGTTGAAAACGAATCGCCGCTTTTCTCGTATTAGACGAAAAACACGCTTTTAATTTTCGATATAATCTATAGATTCTATCATCATGACAGCCTTCTAATGTTCCCACTGTTGGGACACCAGCCTACTCTCGGGCGAGAGTGATTGGGTCTTAATCCACCACGCGGATCCAATGCGGATTGGTGGATGGCACATGTCTTTCGAACTTTTAGTTCTTGGACATGCCGGTTTCCTTACGATGTTTTCCTTCACCGTACGAGAGCACTGGCATTGCGCACATAAATTTTTAGAATAGAAAAATCCATTGGTGCACGAACGGGTTTGAACCCACGACCTTAGGATCGGAAGGCGGGGTCACTACCACTAGACCACCAGTGCTCCACTAGACCACCAGTGCTATATAAATATATATAGATTCTATAGCTTATGTAAACAAACAAACAAAACCCCAATAACATTAGCTATGAACGCAGGTGTTCAGCAATTAGCTTGGGGCCTGAATTTGTATAAAAACGGTCACCATAGTTTAGCGTCCATATGAAGCGGACACTTTGTATCACTTTAGTATTATATTTTATGGCATTGATAAAAAATTTGAATTTTCAAAATACAAACTAGGGACTTTAGTCATATTAAATCAAGCTGTACACCTCTGAGGTGGCGTCTCACATGGGCTTATGACTTGGTTCCAACGCTGGCTACGAATAGAATGGCCAATAATTGCGGCCTCATGGGCTCCAATATAATTGGGCAAACACTCATGCCAAGAGCATTGGAAGGCTGGACGTTCGAGCAGGTATCATTTATTCATCAAATTTATTGCTAGCAAGTCATATCGGACGGGATAGTTTTCGCTCTGGCTACATACGCCCGCCCACGCATTGAGCGCATATTATTATTTAATTAGTCAAAGGAAAAAGAAGCCAAGGAAAAGGCGATTCTGGATGATAAAAATGCACGCTAATCGAATAAAGTAAGTTTGATCCTATATTGATTTTCAAATATAGAATCAAACTTACTTAATATAGGAGAAAACATATCGCAGCACGTCCAGCACGCACATCGGCAGAGCACGTACTGATGCAACCAATGTGTGGATCAAGAAGTGACGTTGGACCCAAGTTGCCCCCCCCTTCCTATACACTCCCTTCACCTTTGAACTTGTACAAAAAACCGACACAAGTCGGGTTGACATTGGCTATTGGACGCAATGTTCCGCTTTTATCCAATAATGTTCCAAGATCGATCCTCACATTGGTGTGTTGGATCCAACAGTATAACTTGGAGCCAACATAGCCCATGTAAGGCGCCGGCATTAGAGCTAGCAGAGGTTTACTCTATTGTCTTACAAATAATGTCATCGACTTTGTTCATTGACGTAAGAATGACAGTGAGTCGATAAAATTGTAGAAACAAACATTTTGTCCCGGGAAAAAATATTTGCTAATCATGCAAACTTGGAACAAATGTTTGTACGATCTGCAAATATTTGTTCCGGGTGTTGTAGGTATTTTCTTTGTATACCTAATAGAAAAATATCTATCTATGTATTGTATTAAGTATATAATTCATCTAGTACCCATAGCAAAAGCCCTGCTTAGCTTAGAGCTAGATAAAGCTGTGTGGATCGTTGAGCCCGTAACCTTTTGCTTCATAACTGGGCACACTTGCCTATTGCGCAGTAAATATCTAGAAATATGGGTTAATAATTATGACGGTGACCGGTTCTTGCAATCAAAGCTAAGCGCTAGAAATAGTGTCAAGGCTGAGTACTAGAGGACAAGACCTAAAGCTTGAAATTGCATTTGCACGGAATATTGTTTACGTCGACTATTTCGCGTACTTTGTACAACATTAGTTGTTTAATGGTTTTGAATTAGAGGAATTGAAACGCGTAGATTGAAGGATCGAAGTTTCATTCAGACAGTTAATTTACGGTTGCGTAATATTTTATATCTAACTGTGCTTACTATTTTAATATTCGTACATTTTTTTTTCCAACGTGGGGGTTTGGGGCGAGAAGGAGGCGATTATCACACTCGCCTGCTTTAACCTTAGACAGTTACAGTATCATACTCCAATAAAATCATCATGACAGCCTTCTAATGTTCCCACTGCTGGGACACTGGCCTACTCTCAAGTGAGAGCGATTGGGTCTTAATCCACCACGCGGACCTAATGCGGATTGGTGGACCCCAATTAAATACTTCAAGAGAATGAATGAGAAATAAGGTATTTAACTGATAAAATGATACATTTTTACAGTAGCCTGGTTTGTTAAATTTTCTTGTTTTAAATGTTTTTAAGTTAATTCCTTTCATACCTATGTACTGTCAATGTGGGTCAATAAATATGTTTTCTTTCTTTCTCTTTCATTACTACAGTGTGTAGAGCAGTGTTCGATAAAACACGCGCTACCATCGGTGTCATGTTCCAAAGTATATCAAAGAGACCGTCTGTTTTACTAGCAATACTGATGTGGTGCAAGGAACAAGCGTTTTGGTATGAGAGTTTTAGTATCAGATAAATAACACACACATAAAATATAATTATAATACAATGGTATAATAATTAGTACTATTTATTTATACCACTTTGTACGTCCGGAGTGGAGAAGGTTTATCCATTCTGAACGTTTCCGGAGTTTATCCGATAAACTGATAAAGTTTGTACGATAATACCTAAACCTCTCGTATGCCACTTATCATAAACTAAATAATTTCAGTCATACAATAAACAGTTTTTAATTATACATTAAATATTTAAAATTAAGTTTCTCCTACTTACATAATAAAAATATTTACCTTTATTTTGTTTTTTAGCGAATGACAGACATATACCACGGCTGACCATAATAGTTGCAGTGTCACCCGAAGCTTTAAGTTATATAGTTTTGTGTGCAGTTATAGGAATAAAAAGTGTACCTACACTAGAAAACTGCAGTTTGCGGGAATACTTATCTCTTTTGCGTGATACAACATTGCGCTATAGTCAACCCGTGACATAAAGTCTTTGTTGCCTGCTTTGTCTTTGTGCCTCGTTGTTAAAGTCTTATTTTTCTAGTAATTTTACTTGCTGGATAAATGTATGAAGCAAACACGTCGCAATCACCACACGCATAGTTTGTGTACGTAAACAGTGCTGTTGTATGTTTGAGGTGAGTGTCATAGTTGTCCCCACCCAACTATAGCAAGAGCGAGAAGCACACGCGTGCCTTATCCCTTAGCTTCAGTTCCGGCAAAAAGGTGCCGGCAAACTTGCGACTGGGTGAGATAAAATAAAACCGGTGGGAGGTAGGGAGTGGCCGTTCTGTACGTAGTACTAATATCTGTTCTGTGATCTAAGCACAACAGGCAGAACATCTGACACTGTTGTACCCACGAAAACAGACTTATATTAAACAGTACTTACTATGCTAAGGTACAAAGTTTTTTTTTGATAAGTTTACAAATTAGACCACACGCCCACCAAAGCATCGAGTGTAAACGTTCAATTAGGTGGTAATTAAGTAAGTACGCAGGTTGTGAGCGGCTCTGTTTCAGAGATCAGTGCAACGTGATACGATAACACTTTTACTTTAACTTTTACTAATGATACTTAGCATTTTTCAAATAAACAATTTTATTTTTAAAAAGATATTACACATGTTTCGTCATTCCACAAGGTACGAGTATTTCTAAATATTTGTAGGTCATTAGGTATATGACAAACAAAATATCATTAGTGATTTTCGGCTAAGATTTTTTTTATTTAACATGTAGTATATTTGACTTGTCAAGGCGATGTCGATATGGTGCAATCCCATTCCTCTGTGTCAACTCTTTTTTATAGTAACTAATACTTAAGCCAGGAAGTATATAGCGCTAAACTTTAACAGAAGCGTTTTCGTGTAAGTCTAGTCAAAGACAGTGGAAAATGTCTTTGAGTCGTCTAGTTCTCACAACGCGCTCAGTAGCAAGCTGTTAATATAGTGTTTTTTTTTTTTTTTTTTTTATACAACTGAAGTGGCAACCAAGCGTACGGCCCACAAGATGGTAAGCGGTTACCGCAGCCTATGGACGCTTGCAATACCAGAGGTATCACTCGCGGGTTGCCACCTTGAGGCTAAGATCGAAAGCCTCATGTGCCAGTAATTTCACCGGAAACCACACCCTTCACACCGGAACACAGCAATGCGAGCATTACTGCTTGGCGGCAGAAATAGGTATGGCGGTAGTCCTTCCCCGGACGAGCTCTATCACAGAGAACTCTACTACTCTTCCAATAATGTCGAAGTTTGACTGTTTTCAAGAAACACACTAAATTGTGACTAAAGCATCGATTTGACATAATTTTTCTATGAAAATATGAAAGCCCTCAATAAACTTATGAAATATAACCCAAATTGTGACATTTTTGCAGACAAATGGGAGAGCATTATTTTATTAACATGTCTTAGGTTTTGCGAGACCGAAGATTAGAGCAATTGTGATTTCTATAAATAATATTTTTATTTGCTGAAGACTGATTTATGGTAATGTAGCTGTAATATTTAATAATTTTTTACGTTTTTTTTCTGACTTGTATTTTGGCCTGTTTTGTTGTTTGACCATGTTTTTTTTTTTTCTATTTTACTAATTTAATTTGTTGACTTTTATTGATTCATAGTGATTGTTATTTCTACTATAATTTTAATGTACTTATCTCATCAATTAGTGTAAGTGGTCTTTGTCCGTTCTAATTATTCCAATAAATAAATAAATGAATAAAAATATCAATGAAGAACAGCTGTCAAAAATCATTGCTTGAGTCACGATTCACACTATGGTTCCTTATAGCTATTACGCATTCTAATTTCAACGATGTAACGTTCAAAAATTAGAAAAGCCAGTATCACACGTATATGAACGCACGTAACTTGGAATATACGTTTGGTGACAGCGATAAAGCCACTCCAGAGCTACCGGTTAAAAGCAAGTCACGTTCCGATAGCTATCGATAGCTCTAATAGCTACTGATAATAGATACTGGTATCTTTCGTGAAAATCTGCCTTAAATTAGCTTGACATTATTTAATTGATATCTGGCATTAGCACTAACACAAAATACAATAAGTAGGTACTAGCCTGTTGTTTGATTTATTGTTAAGTGGTAGCCAGTTGGTACCGATTGGAGGACACGTAGGAATAAATAGGTCTGTCGGTCTCCCCGTTGTGACGGGGCGTCAAAAGTTTTATTTTTCTTCTACTATTACTGACAGATTGCACTTTTTTGTGTGATCTGTCACCCTAGACAAACAAAACTGGGTGACAAATGGGAATAATAAGTTTTTCTTGGTTTTATCTAAAACAAAAAATATATAATTTAGAAGTATTTACTCTAAATTGTTAAATCAGTTGTGATTATTATTCTGAAGAAATAGTTATGGTTTGGAAATCAGAATTTAAAAAAAATATTAAGAAGTCAATTTACGTTGACGTCGATATCGTTACCATACCTAAAATTGGGGATTTCAACTGAGCGCTTCCGTGCTGCGGAGGGCACGTTAAGCAGTCATTTTCGGCTCAAAGCTGTTAGGCCATGACGCGGAGACTTGCAAGCGGCCGTCCTCCGTCACCAGAGTTGGCCACTGACTCATACAAACATACTTATAGCAAAATAAAATAGGTACAGCCAATTTTAAAACCTTTTTTTGAAGTTTTTTAGGAACAAACTAAAGAAATTTTGAAAAAAACCTCTCCTGATCAGAAGGTTTAAGTAGCTAAATGCCCAATAGCGCAAAACGTCTAACGAGCATTAGATCTAATTAGCAAAATGTCCATGTAGCAGAACGTCCAACTATCAGATGGTCTGTATAGCAGAACATCTATAGAGCAAATCGTCTTTTAAAAAAAACATCATCATGACAGCCTTCTAATGTTCCCACTGCTGGGACACTGGCCTACTCTCAAGCGAGATTGATTGGGTCTTAATCCACCACGCGGACCCAATGCGGATTGGTGGATGGCACATGTCTTTCGAATTTTTTGTTCGTGGACATGCCGGTTTCCTCAAAAAACATCTCCACATGGGTATAACCCCGGATTGTATTAGAAAAATACATTACAATTATAAATCAATTTGCTGTAATGATATGTGCTTGCTTCGTACCGTACTGACGATAATGACTTCAATTAGTACTGTACTATCAATAGAGATGGGACAACAGTCTTGCAGTCTTATTACCAACAAAAAAAAATGCTGGACAATCCACACAGCATCATCTAGCCTTGTATTATGGGTACTACATGACTGATATACTAATACAATACAATACATATATATATATTTTTTATTATACATAGAAAACACCCAGAACACCCGTAACAAATATTTGCAGATCTTTGTTCCAAGGCAGGAGTCGAACACTTCTGCGTCGCAGGCGGACCTTTGCCCGCCGCGCCACAACGGAAAAACGAAGGAAGTTCTGAAGTAAACACGTATTTTTTTCTTTAGCAAGTGACTAAACGATCAAGACATTTGCCTTTAGGTTTATATACCAAAAAAGATTCTAACAGTAATTTATGACTTTATGAGTGTTACAGTTTAACGTTAGTTTTTTCTGTGCTGTTACAAAATATTTGTAATTTGTAATAAATTTGAAAATATGATATATTATTTAATTTATCTAGGCATTTTAGACAAAATAACGAACTAAGTTGGTATAGTTTTGTTTTAAATAAAATGATATTTTAACAAGACTCAAGATTGTTTAAGCAACGGCAAAACTCAAGACTGGTCCATAAGAGTCCACGGTAAAGTCTCTACTAAAGCTCAATTGTCTATGCCTTAAAGCCGATATTGCTTTTGACATTAAAATTGCCTCTTGTAGCCAACTGTAGGTCATTATTCGATTTGAAAAGTTAATTTGATACAAATCAACGAACGCCAGTGAGTATTGTCCTGTTTTGGTCTCACGGTACGATCCTATTATCAATGCATGGTTAACTTTATAACATGTCAATTATTGTATTATCGGCAGCAGTTTATCTAGAAATTAGAAGCTTTTCTAAAGAAATTATGTTCATTTTGAAAGCTATTCTAAGATCTACAAAATACTAAGTAAGGTACTTAGTTATGTTTACATCAGCTTAGCTAAAGTCAGTAACTAAAATTGTATTAAACTAAATATTAAAAGAAATAAGTTTTCTTTTTAAAATTCAAGTTTCTTTCAGGAAACATGTTATAAAATTTATAAATAAACATTAAATTAAAATATGCACATAATTACATCAATTCATAGGTTTATATATAATACTAATAATGCTAGACGCGTGACCCAAGGGCTGGTTCATATCTGGCTCAACTTATCAGCATTGCCATTCAAAGTGTTGCCAGCATGTTGGGAACGCTTCCGTCTGGTAGTGGTTTGGATCAGTTGAGCTATCTATAGATTGTTTGTAATGGTCTTTAGATGTCTCAACTGTTTCTTATGTATTCTTGTATAAAGATTATAATATCCCAAAAATTATTTTGCCTCAAGCGGGATTTGAACCCGCAACTCAATGAACTAAATTAACTTTAGTCATTTGAACAGGCTTGGATAACTGCAACGTTTCCCCTGTAGGTGGAGCTATCGGCGCCTCGAGCCGAAGACATCCCAATGATTATTTCGTCCAAGCGAGATATGTCTCGATAGCTCAATTGGTAGAGCGCCCGCGTATCAAGCGGTGGTTGCGGGTTCAAATCCCGCTTGAGGCAAAATAATTTTTGGGATATTATAATCTTTAGTATTCCCCTAGTGTGATGGTTAACACTATAAAAACAAAAATAACCAATATTCTTGTATATTTTGTAATGTATAATGTTTATGTAGATACCTTCATATATTTTATTTTGTTATTAAGATCAGTATAATGCTAGATATTGCGAGTGTTCATCAATATTTTTATTTGCAAGACCTAGTAATGCTATGAAGAAGATTAATTTCCTTGCTTTACGTACACAATGATTCACAAATCGTTTTGTACTTGACATAGTTTCTGTTCACGCCGCGCGCGCACGATGAAGGAAACACTAGGATTGGTCGCTTCCTGATTCTAGTGCTAATAATTTAACAATTAGTCCATGAAATATCATTTTGTATAAAAATAAAACATATATGTAGGTACTGTAGAATCCTTCGTTCTACTGTAATTGCTACTGGCTCACCTAGTGCTAATAATTTAACAATTATTCCATGAAATATCATTTTGTATAAAAAATAAAACATATATGTAGGTACTGTAGAATCCTTCGTTCTACTGTAATTGCTACTGGCTCACCTAGTGCTAATAATTTAACAATTAGTCCATGAAATATCATTTTGTATAAAAAATAAAACATATATGTAGGTACTGTAGAATCCTTCGTTCTACTGTAATTGCTACTGGCTCACCTAGTGCTAATAATTTAACAATTAGTCCATGAAATATAATTTTGTATAAAAAATAAAACATATACATAGGTACTGTAGAATCCTTCGTTCTACTGTAATTGCTACTGGCTCACCGTTGCACCAAGTTCCTTATCTTTTATTATGCCTTTTCCTGCGTCTCTCCTCAACGTTCTGTCCACCATCAATATCCTCTCACCACAGGCTTCTTCCCGCCGTGTCTCAGGCATTGACTGTTTCGTGACGTTGACAATTACATTGACACTTGTGCACGTGAGACAGAGAACTATATCTACTGAATAAATACACAAACACTACAGGTACGTTTACTCCTTATGGCAAACAAGCATACGCCTCAACGCCTTGCCTAATAGCTTCCGTAACGTATGGACGCGTGCTCAATCTCAGACGTAATTAAGTAGGTACGTAAGTTCGTATGAGTCAGTGGCCAACTCTGGTGACAGAGTTTTTAGGCCGTCCGAAGGCCTCTGTCATGACCTTACAACTTTAAAAATGCCGGGACCTACTTGTTAACGTGCCTAGGGGCACTCAGTTGAAATTGCCACTGGCGGTCACCCATCCAAACGTTTTAAGAGATGAGAGAGAATGACCTAAGGGTAGCAACATTGCAATGTCCATAGGCTGGGGTAACCGCTTACCATCAGGTGGGCTGTATGCTGAGCTGCCATTAGTTTTATAAAAAAAATTACGCGTTGTTATAAAATAAATAAAAAGTTTTTATTTCGGACAACATAAATCCATAGTGTGTTAGTAACAAAATTTAAAACAATGTGTTAGTAATAAGAGAAAAATATAAACTAACCTAGGTGCTGGGAATAGAGGCTTAAGCTCGTGTAGGAGTCGCTATTCCAGTTAAAAAAAATATCTAACAAGATTCCGGAAAGAATTAAAATCATTGAAAGCGAAGTTAGATTCATAGACGTAGTTTAAATACTTTTATTAGACAAAACACTGTACAGCATCAAAGAATATTTACAAAATGACTACAACTATATAGGTATCTGATTATTAATCCTTATAAAATGGTCTCCAGTTTTGTTTATACCTATTACAGTATTTACAAGACATTTCTCGCCTCTCCCTCTCTTCTGTACAGCGGGATAATACCTATTTTAATTATTTTATTTATTTTATTTTTTCTTCCCTTTCTACAGAATTTGTAATTTTATATAATATGTTGACGAGTCACAGTTTGTTAACTCTTAACCTCAATCTCGTATTTTGTTAGAAGTTACACCTATTGGCAATAAATAAATAAATTAAGAGTAGTAGAGTTCTTTGTGATAGAGCTCGTCCGGGGAAGGACTACCACCATACCTATTTCTGCCGCCAAGCAGTAATGCTCGCATTGTTGTGTTTCGGTTCGAAGGGTATGGTTTCCGGTGAAATAACAGGCACATGAGACTTACCATCTAAGGTCACAGGGTAGTAACTCGCAAGTGATATCTATGATGTTGCATGCGTACATAGGCTACGGTACTTCAAATTTCGAACATTCGCCGTTATTCGTCGGATAATAAACCCTTTTTTGGCAAAAACCTCAGCAACTTATTATTCATAGACAAACGGAGTGTGACAGATCACTTTTTTGTGCGATTTGTCACATTAGACGGACAAAACTGGGCGATAGATGGGATTAATCTAATGAAGCTCTACTTTTTGGGGAAATGTCATTTACTTGCAAGTACTTGCAACTTTGCTTGCATGTAACAGTATACGCAAAATAGCAAGTTTGTATCAGGTTGTCGAAACTCCGTCTCTTATTCAGACCTGTTTAAACCTGTACGCCTACGACGCATGCGCAGGCGGAACACCTTACTTATCCTTGGGATAAGGACAGGCTATACGACAGGTATCAATACACTGTAGAATTAATTTAGTCAGTTCATGTGTGATCGTTAGCTTACAGTAAGTATACTAAATGCGTAGATTATTATTATAACAGCCAAATATTTAGGTAGTCCCTAAAGTGCCAGTCCACCATACCTATTTCTGCCGCCAAGCAGTAATGCTCGTATTGCTGTGTTCCGGTGTGAAGGGTATGGTTTTCGGTGAAATTACTGGCACATGAAGCTTTCGATCTTAGCCTCAAGATGGCAACCCGCGAGTGATACCGCTGCGGCTGCGGTAACCGCTTACCATCTTGTGGGCCGTACACTTGGTTCCCACTTAAATTGTGTAAAAAAAAAAAAACCTGACGCCACGTAAATCATCTGTAATAGATGTAAAGGCCAGTGATGATGATCAAGTGGAGACGTGAACCATCTCACACTTTGTTTGCCTTACTCTCTCTCTCTCTCCTGGGCATTATTATTCCCATCTGATGGTGGGGTCTGCCTTTCTGGTTTTATCCTTCCACTTCGCTCTATTCGACGCGTCGTCTGGGGACACTTTGCAGGACATAAGGTCTTTAATGATCACATCTGTCCATTCCATTTTCGGTCTTCCTCTTTTCCTGGACCCAGGAATGTCCAGTGTGATCATTTTGTGTCCTAGGTGTTCGGGTGGTCTCCTTCTTATGTATCCAAACCATCAAAGTCTGCTTCCAAACCATCAAAGTCTACTTTGTTTGCCTTACGAGAACCTTTAATATCCCAGTGATTATGGGTCCTGCGAGCTATAAGGCCTGCTCACTACCACTTCAGCTTATTTTAAGAGCTATGTCGCTTGTGTGGACTGTCGATGAGAAACCTTTAGTAAACAAGTCAAACAAAAGTTAGCTAGTATTCTGTTAAACTTGAAAGTTCCAGCAATGGAAACATTATGGTACAAATTCGTTACCGACTGCAGGCGACGTTTCGCCGCATAACACCAGTAGGTGCTCTAGTGTCGGCTCCTTAGTCGACAGGCCCCGCTTAAACTGGCCCCTCGTGTCCAGTTGACCTAATGCATGTTTTGAATTGGTCGACTAGCCTGTCGTCTGCCGCTCGGCCCGTTGAAGCAGACTACAGAGGGATTGTTTTCGAAAGCGACAAATGATACTTGTGTCATTTATATCGTTCAATATACTTACTTAGTGGTTAAGTTTATGCCGGTGATCACTTAGGTTTTTTTTATGTCGGCAAGTGACGAGACAATCAAGGCGCTTTATGTTAAGCACCACGCCTGACTATTACAGATGCAGTGCCACCCAAAGCTTTAAGTTTTTTAGTGTTTGCGTGGCACTGAACTGCGCTTATCACCCCGAGACATTGTTGTTAAGTCTCTTTCGCCCAGTAATTTTACTCACTACAGTGCCCTTCAAACCTAAACACTAAGTAATGCTTGCACACTACTGCTTGGAGGTAGAATATCTGGCACTGTTGTGGTACCAGACGGACTCTTGCTGAAGAGTCCTACTACCAGGTAGTTAGAGCAATCACTGATTTAAACTGAACCATGATAATTTTCACAATATAACGTTTAGCTCGCAAGAGTAGACCTGATCAGTATGAATCTACTTTTGTATGATGACAGAAGAAATGATGACTGCAGCGATATGAAGCCACGTTGCTGTACTGTCGCTACAGCGTAACGCGGTGACGTAGCCTGCAGCTCCTGCTTGCCGTCGGCTACGAACTTGTACCTTTAGAAAGCCAAGATAACAACCTCATCAACATGTCCGCAACAACGCTATGCTAATTTCCAATTTCAATTCAGGTCATCAATATCATGAGCTGTGCGAACCACCTGACAACGAGGATCGTGACATAATCTAGTATTCAGTAGGCCTAGGCTTCTCCGTGTACTTATATCTAGGTCTTGATTGAATAACCGTTAATTCGTGACGATGGTGTCGTGTTTTGAGAGGTGATGGGAATATTTTCACGGTAAGTGTTATGCCTTGGGTTATTTATGAAATGATAATGAAACATTACAATGTAGCAGACATAGAGTGGACCTGTCGGTACTGCGGCTTCTGTCTGACTGACGTGATGATAGATGTTCGTTACTCAATTTACCACTTGTTTATTTGCTGGCGTTTCGAAGCAAATCTAGACTCAAACCCCTAAACTAAGCGAAGCTTGTATAAAAACTTGTTATTTAATAGAATATACATATCTAAGTAGTAATATACATATCTAAGTTGAGCTCGTCCGGGGAAGGACTACCACCATACCTATTTCTGCCGCAAAGCAGTAATGCTCGCATTGCTGTGTTCCGGTGTGAAGGGTATGGTTTCCGGTGAAATTACTGGCACATGAGGCTTTCGATCTTAGCCTCGGTGGCAACCCGCGAGTGATACCTCTGGTATTGCAAGCGTCCATAGGCTGTGGTAACCGCTTACCATCTTGTGGGCTGTACGCTTGGTTGCCACTTCAGTTGTATAAAAAAAAAAACGAAGTAATTAAACATTTTTAAAAAATCAACAGTAGGAAACTAATTCTTTCGATCGATTCCCGCTTCGTGACAATGGTTGTATTATCTGCAAATATTTGTTCCGGGTGCTCTGGGTATTTTCTATGTAAAATTAAAAAAAAGTATTGTATTATGTATATCAGTCATCTACCTACCTACCTACCCATAACTGTGCCATAACACAAGCTCTGCTTAGCTTGGTGCTAGATGATGCTGTGTGGATTGTCCATGTCCAGCATTATATAATAAGTATTATTATTTATTATTATCGACTTCCTGCGACTGCTTTAATGTCATCGTTTCATCGACTAGGAGGCTGTTCTATACTTTGTTTTCCAGTTAGCGGTTCTAAACTATTAAAGCAGTTACTAAACTTTACGAGTCAACACAAATCATATTCCAAACAGTTTTTACAACTACCTACTCAGATATTATTATGGTACAGAACGCGAATCTATCAAAGCGACACCTAACGAGCTTGAGAACGATTTACGACAAAATTATCTATATTTTGCGAATAAATGTATACCAAATTGACACTTTCCTAGTAAAGATTAACGTTGTGAAATGAACCACCTGTTTCACTGTCACAACAGGCTCTTATTGCTTTGGTTTAAGATTGCGGAGAATTTGCGGACTGCGCAGTGTGCACTGTGCAGAGTATTTCTTACTTTAGTTTAACCACGTGACGCTATGTCCGTTACATTAAAAAAAACTAGAACCAAAACGTTTCCGATCAAAGCCAGCGCAATAGCTTCTCAGTACAACTTTTTCATGATTTAATTTTTGTATGTATGTTGTTTTGTTAGATTCTTGACATTATAAAAGCTACCTTTGGGGTTAATTTTAGTAGTTTTCATAATCTGGAAACCATGCCATAAACTAGCTTCAACTGAACATTACAATTACTATACTAAAGCTATTTTGTAAGCTTAGTTACCATGCTTAAATAATTATACGTGTCATTTATCAAAATCAACCTAGTTTTAATGCTTTTGAAGTGAAGTAATCTTGTGTTAAATTACATTTTTTGCTCGATAGGCTTCTTGTGATAGCTTTTAATGTATGAAATACCAATTGTTATTCAGTTTTTATCACTACAGAAGATTTTCATGTAAAATTAAATTGAACTCGTAAATATTAAAGACATTTAATGCATTCTAATTAGCATGAATTTTATTCGAGACTTGCAAAGTTGTGAAAACAAACCAGTAAAACTCTAACCAGTTGTAAATAACAAGAAACAACAAAGCAATTACTACCAAACATTTAAGATAATTCCAACTGTAGAGACAAATATAAGACAGTGCATCAACAAAGACTCGTGCTGACATTGCGCAAACGAAATCTTTGTCACCCAAATTAGTTACGACAACCTTAATCAGAAACTAACTCTAATCTCAAAGACATTAAGACTATATTTGAAGAAGTTAATCGTACACTTAAAATTGTGGATGAAAAACTAGCTTACGCTGAATAAGTGACAGAAATTAATCTTTAAATTAAAGCAGTAAGGTACAAAATTGATGATGAGAGTGGTGAAGATAAAGTTGCAGATGCAAAGCAGCTTTATGTCACTGCAATCGCTTCAAAACTGATATTTAACGACTGCCCTATAATTTATGTATAGGAGATTAGAATTATAATGTTTATAAGTGATGAAAGCATGCGGTTTTTGGTATACTTACCGGTAGCTGGTTTGGTTACTGTGTTTTTGAGATGCAGTATAATGTTTTGAATAAAATATAATATTTTTCAAGCAAAATTTGAGGTAAGTATTGAAACTATGACAATTATATTATAGTTTTTTTTTTTTTTATACAACTGAAGTGGCAACCAAGCGTACAGCTCACAAGATGGTAAGCGGTTACCGCAGCCTATGGACGCTTGCAATACCAGAGGTATCACTCGCGGGTTGCTAGTTGCTACCTTGAGGCTAAGATCGAAAGCCTCATGTGCCAGTAAATTTACCGGAAACCGTACCCTTCACACCGGAACACAGCAACGCAAGCATTACTGCTTGGCGGCAGAAATAGGTATGGTGGTAGTCCTTCCCTGGGCAAGCTCTATCACAGAGAACTCTACTACTCTTTAGTTTGAAAAAACTCCGTTGCGCATCAAAACGGCTTACTTCGCGACAACCAAGTTCCACTGGCTAACTCTTAATTTTATTAGTAAATTTGCTAAACGATTAATAATTTCTGTACTACTACTTACCTATGAGTAACCTTTCCTTAGATTATGTTTGTAAAGGTAATTTTACCCAAAACCAGCTGAAACAGCGATCACCTCGTTTCTACATACAAGTTTATACTTCGTTAGAACGAAGAGCTCAACGTATCCTCCGGTAGCGGGTCATTTCTTACACACAGTAATACATTACTTGTATTGTATAATAATAACTTAACTGCACCTTACCTACCATTGTTAATATGTTTTATCATGACCATTTTGAAATAAACATTTATCTATCTATCAATCTAATTTAAAAACTCTCAAGTAAATTTTACAAACAAGACGTAACCTTAACCGCAAATACAGTAGGTACTAAAAGTAAAGGTTAATAAAACCAGGAAAGGGAATAGTCACAACAAAGTTATATTATAGTAAGTGATTGTTGCGCCACAGATAGAATCCTAGAGCTTAGAGTAATATAGACGCCTCATACGAACCTGGCTTCAACAAGAGATGTATGGAGAGGCCTATACCCTATACCTATTTCTGCCGCCAAGCAGTAATGCTCGCATTGCTGTGTTCCGGTGTGAAGGGTATGGTTTCCAGTGAAATTACTGGCACATGAGGCTTTCGATCTTAGCCTCAAGGTGGCAACCCGCGAGTGATACCTCTGGCATTGCAAGCGTCCATAGGCTGCGGTAACCGCTTACCATCTTGTGGGCCGTACGCTTGGTTGCCACTTCAGTTGTATAAATAAAAAAAAATAAAAAAATACCGTGATTTAATATGTTTTAGGTGACGTCATGGCGGGTCGAATTTCACGTCCGGATTTAATTGCTTTGTTTTATTTCTTATTTTATTTATTTTATGTCTAACTAACTATTTGATACCAAAAGAAAGATTCAATTTTTATAAAAATAATCATTACAATTACACTTAAAAACCATCGAACTATCAATATATTTTTTTATACGAAATCTCATTTTTTTTTTTTTTTTATACAACTGATGTGGCAACCAAGCGTACGGCCCACAAGATGGTAAGCGGTTACCGCAGCCTATGGACGCTTGCAATACCAGAAGTATCACTCACGGGTTGCCACCCTGAGACGTAGATGGTAAGTCTCATGTGCCTGTAATTTCACCGGAAACCATACCCTTCAGACCGGAACACAGCAATGCAAACATTACTGCTTTGCGGCAGAAATAGGTATGGTGGTAGTTCTTCCCCGGACGAGCTCTATTACAAAGAACTCTACTACTCTTAAAATGTTTTCTGGAAGATTTACATTCATCTTTATTTTACCTATACCGCTTATTTCGAACTTTATAACCGACGACGGGCCCAACCATGAACTCTTAAAGCGATTCAAATGAAGACCTAAAGTAAATTGTCAAAAATTGTTATTATCATGACATGTTTGTCTGTGTGTCTAATTGATGTCATGGTACAAAAAATTTTGACAATTTAGTTTAGGGCTTCATTTGAATCGCTATAAGAGTTCATGGTTGGGCCCCAGTTCGATTTCCGCAGAACAAAAAGTTTGCATGACCAGCAAATACTTTTTTCGTTTGAATCTTTGACATTCACATTCACAACACAAGATACTAGTTTGAGGTCTATGTATGTATGTGGCTGTTGTGCTGACTGTTTAATTTTCTTTCTTCTTTCTTCCTTTACTTGTCTGTGTTTTGTTTGTGTATTATACACAAATTATTATTTTTTTACCAGCTGTCAAATTGCAAAATAAATCGTAGTTTTTTGACTATTATTAACTTGTCATTAATAAATTTTAAAAAAAACTTGTCATTAAACTTGACTTTTGGCTTTAAAGCAAACAAGCATAAGCTTGTTTGACCTTCACCAATTATAATCCATATTATGACAGTGATACTTTTTTTAACTAATTGTATTGTCATAATTCCAGTTCTAATAATGGTGTTGCGGTAATTGTTCGAAGATGGTCACTTAGCACCAGGTGAATCATTTTCCAGTTTGTGATAATTTAAAGTGATTCACCTGTTTTAGTCACGTACGACAAAGAAACATCTTATGTAGTGACGTCTTCATAGATTCTATGAAGACGTAACTGTAAGACATAATTTTGACTTTAATTTATAATTGAATAAGGTTACCGGATCGCAAATACTGGTTCCCACGAAACTAGAAATGCCAGTCTCAACAGTTACCAAAAAGTCCTGTTTGGTAACTGTTGAGATAGATATATATATTCGAAAGACATGTGCCATCCACCAATCCGCATTGGGTCCGCGTGGTGGATTAAGACCCAATCACTCTCGCCTGAGAGTAGGCCAGTGTCCCAGCAGTGGGAACATTAGAAGGCTGTCATGATGATGATGATGATGATGATGATGAGATAGATAACACTTAATTGATCACGAAATACAAACGAACAAGAAACTAATACCACAGTAATTAACTAGGATAATAAAATAAGCAGTCATATTACTAACATTGATATCTACCAGGCAACCACAATTTGTAGGGCTTGTGTGTTAAAACGAAAAACGGAGGAGTTTTTCAAGTTGACGAGTAAAATAATATTTTTCGTTTTTTTTCTCTACCAGGCAACCTTATGGTTCTCGTGTGTTTTTAACAGACGATAAACGGAGGAGATTCTGCGTTCACGTATATTTTTTCTCCATTCCTTTCTCTAACTTCCTCGTCTTCAAACCAGTGGTTAAAAATATTAAAACAATCAGCAGCAAAGCCCGCAATCCTGCACACAATAAACAAGTGCGACTCATTACTACAATATTTATTGGGCTATAACTTGAACAGATAGTCCACTCAACCCCTGTGCGGAACCGGTTCTACCAGGTAGGCTAGCTGCAAAAGTTCATGCGTGTTGGATAATGTAGTATGTGTAGTTGTGTACATTTGCGGTTTATAAGGTATAGGCTTTGAGCTTTTTTCATTTTGTCCGGTTTATGCTATTGTGATATTTAAATAAACTTTTGTGCCTCAAGCATAACAATTTGGAAACTAAAACGCTTTGCTCGCTTTGCACGCTCGGTCAATTAGGTACAAAAAACGGCCTTATCCCACGACACTGGATAACAGTCATGAACATCACGAAAGCCTTCTAATGTTCCCACTGCTGGGACACTGGCTTACTCTCGAGCGAAATTGGGTCTTAATCCACCACGCGGAACCAATGCGGATTGGCGAATTTTTAGTTCTTGGACATGCCGGTTTCCTCACGATGTTTTCTTTCAACGTATGAGAGCACTGGCATTGCGCACATAAATTTTTCAAACAGAAAAATCTATTCATGCACGACCGGGTTTGAACCTACGACCATAGGATCGGGGGGCGTTATTTATTACCACCGGTCGCTCGGTCAATTAGGTAAACGGCCATAACCCACGACACTGTCCAAAGTCTGTGCCAAAGTCAAAGCGCTCGACGGAGCAACACGTCTGCCGGAGAACAAGTCGATGGTCCTGATGATGTCCCGTGGAGGGATTTAAAGATTTAAAGATTTAAAGATTTAAAGATTTAAAGATTTATTTATTTAGTTCTTAGAGTAATTTGGTACAACAGTCTCTTATTACTATCAGTTTACAGTAAGTGATCAATGATAATAGTTATGGTACAGTAGTGTTGAATAAGTACCTACCTACTTATTGTTGAGTCAGATTATTGCTGTAATTTTGACTTAAGTACCTGACGTAGCTCTGTCCCCCACACTAGGTCTCTAAATGAGCCTGAATTGTAGGGTTACAGTGATTCGTTTCGGACTCTCATCACAATAAAAACATCAATTAACTTTTATTTATGAAAGACTGTGGACAGGTTTATATAGAGAATTTAAAACAAAATTAAAAGTGACTTCCAAATGAACTTAAAATATTATAGAATGTTAATAAAAAATAAAAGAAAAGTACGATGAACAATAATACGAGGATCCAACAAATTTATGTGAAGTACCTACCTATGAGTTAGTGATATTGTGTGTTTCTAATACTTATAAAGAAGATTACAAAAAGGTTTTGGGTGTGTGTGTGTGTGTGTGTGTGTTGTGTGTGTTGTGTGTGTACGTGAGAGTGTGTGGGTATGTGTGTGATCGGGCGAGAACGGCGTGTAAATTTGTAGATGAGTATGAAAGTGAAAGAATATAATTTTAATATAATCGTAGTAGAGCTCGTGAATCAATTAATGTTAAGAATTTTTTCCGTGTCACTATAATTTAACTTGCCTAAGTAGCTTTTAAGGTTATATTTTAGTTTTTTTACATTGTTATCTACAATTAATACATTTTTGCTGATACGATTATAGATTTGTGGACCTGTATAAGTGAATGACTTATTAGCAAACTTAGTACGGGTTTTGGGCACATTAAATATTTTATCTTTTCTACGTTTGTTTTCTCGTAACGCCAGTATCGTCTCGTTTACGAGTTGATGCTGTCGTGTTACGGTTGCTTTTATAAAAAGTTGTCTAACGGTAAGAACAGCGCATTTTTTATAAAGCTGGTCTGTACTGTACCACCTAGGTTTAAATATCATCACCTTGAGAAGTGCTCTTTGTGCACGTTCTAATTGTATAAGATGAGTGCGTGCGGCCGTGCCCCATACTGTCACGCAATAGGTTAGTAGCGATTGTGCCAGTGCATAGTAAATTTTAATAAGGGAGTCAAAGCTGAGGACATGGCGTAGTTGCTTGAACACATAAATTAATTTCCTAGTGCGTCCAGAGAGGATTTTTATGTGATGGGACCATGTCAGATTTTTGTCAAGAGTAACACCTAAGTATTTGATATCCTCTGTTGGAACAAGATTGATGCAAGTGCAGGAACTTAACTGATTGCAGGACGGCTTGTGCATTTTTATCTGAAGATGTTGTTTTGGTTGACCAGCTATATTAATAGAAAAATTTATAAACTTAGTTTTTGAAACATTTACTGTTAAAAGATTACTGCTGAGCCATTTGGCTACAATCTCAAGCCCTGCATTGGCTGCTTGTTCTGTTTTTTCCCAAGAATTGCCATGAAAAAGTAAAACTGTATCATCAGCATAGGTGACTATTCTTCCATTAGGTAGCTCCATGCTACAAAGATCATTAATATATATTAAAAATAATGTAGGACCCAGTATGCTGCCTTGAGGGACACCAAATTTCGTGTGAGCATCATCGCTGATATTATTTCCAACTCTGACTTTTTGTGTTCTGCAGATAAGGTAGCTTTCAAACCATTTCAAAACTAACCCTCTTATCCCTATCATCTCGAGTTTGGCCAGAAGAATGGGGATGGACACAGTATCGAAGGCTTTTGCCAGGTCAAGAAACACCCCGACTGTGTTAAAGCCTTCATCTAAATTTTTTATGATATACTCCGTTACACTAAGAACAGCATCTTCGGTGCTTCTACCAGATCTGAAGCCATACTGGTTTCTTGATAGAAGGTTCTTACTTTCAAGATAAGACTTAAGCCGGTTATTCATTAGCTTCTCAAGAATTTTAGAGATAGTAGAGAGGAGTGCAATAGGCCTATAGTTCGAGATGTCATGGTCCGATCCATTTTTAAATATTGGAGCAACAATAGATTTCTTTAATGCCGTTGGGAAAATACCATAATGAAAACTTGCTTGACAAATCAAGGTTATGGGTTCTATTAGGTATGGAAGGGCGACTTTTAGTGTTTTAGCTGTTATACCATCCCAGCCTGAGGCGGAGTTATTTTTTAAGCTACTGATTATAGAGTATATTTCTTTATAGTCTGTGTCTATTAAGCCAAAAGAAGTTAGAGATGTGTTTTGGATATGAATTTGTGAGGCTAAATCAGTTTCAGTTTTATTTAATGCGAGCAGCGTTTCCTGAGCAAGGTTCGCTCCAACGTTGATAAAATATTCATTCATGTTATGCAGTGCTATATCAACAGAATTATCATTCTTTAACAGGCTTTGTACAGGGTTAGGTTTGACAGGAAAATGGCAAATTCTCTTAATCGTGCTCCATGTTTTTTTACTATTATTTGAATTTTTATTTATCTCGAATTTTTCATGAGCTCTTTTTAGTTTTTTTAAAATTTTGGTACAGGTGTTCCTATAGTTCGTATACGTAATCCTTAATACAATGTTATCAGGGTCTTTTTTTGACTTTAAATGCAACCTATCTCGTCTTCTCATACACCTTATAAGACCAGGAGTTATCCATGGCTTTATATTAGCTCTAGATCTAGGCACCTTTTGTGTTTTGATGTGTTTTAATATTATATTTGATACCGTTGTTAAAAATATCTCTGTGGCCAAGTCAAGATTGGATAAATCCAGGATTTCATCCCAGATTATTTGTGCTAGTTCCTTACCAATTGCATTAAAATCAGTTTTGAGTAGTGTTTTGTGAATATCTGTATTTATTTTACGTTGTGTAATGATTTGTGTTAGGACGGGTGAGTGATCTGTGATTGTAGCTGGTAAGACCAAGGTTTTTGCTTTACTTTTGGATTTAATCATGCAATGGTCGAGACAAGCACTTTCTCTGGTTTTGATTATGTGACCTGGTAACAGACCATGACTTGCCAGAACAGTTAGGTATTCATCTGCACGTCTATCAGTGCTGTTAGCACTAATATTGATATTGATATCTCCAACTAAGATAATGTTTTTGCAGGACTTATGCTCGCCAAGAATAAAATCCAAAGAATTTAAAAATGCGTTTATATTTGGAAATGAGGGAGGTCTGTATAAAGCTACGACGCACGTGTCTTTCCCTAGATAAATGAGTAAGCAATTTCCTTCACAGAAGTCTGGTTCGATTACTTTTATGTTTGAGGTTCCATTTCTGATATAAGCCACCACTCCATCGTTTTGGTTGATTTTATTTTTAGTGTGATATGAGCTATAGTTAGTAAGCTGTGGTAAATTGCAGTTTAAATTTAGCCAACATTCTGATAAAATAACTATGTCTATACTGTAATTGATTCGGTTTAGCATAACTGCAAAATCATCAAAATTCTTGTTAATACTGCGTATGTTCAGGGATATTACGGATATACTATATTTATGTTTGGTTAAGTGTAGTTTGCAACTCTCGGGGTCATCCAAAAAGCACGAAGTTGAGACACTGACATTATCAATGTCCTCAACGGTTTCCATTAGGCTTGACGTCATGTTATCTGTATCATTACAATGCGCAAAAAGCGCCAGGCCAGGTTTCTGAAAAAACCCGCCTCGTGATAAAAATGTAATAGGTATGCTTCGTGCCTTTTTGGTGGAATCATCTGGAGTTTTAATTCATAGAGTTGATGTAGTGTAAGTGTGTTGTTATTATATTTAGAGTTGAGTGTGTTTTTATGTGTGTTAGGGTGATGTGTATTATGCGATTGTTTTATGCGAAGATAAATTAGTGGGATCCTAAAATTAACAGTGCTATTTATAATTTTACATACAAGGAAAGCTATAGTGTATAAAATATCTAACAATGATGATAAAAAAGTATTGATTAGTTTTCTTAAAACCGAGCACTCGGCATGCAGTTGACTTGGAATTAGACAAACTAGTCAATTTTCTACGTTGACCTCGCTGCTGAGAGCTGCTAATTGTTCGGTTGTTTTTATTTCGATAATCGGAAGGCCTTCTTCTTTCCGCAGAAAGACTTTGCCGCGGGCCGTCCAGCAAAACTTCCAACTTCCATTTTTAACTAGCTCTCTAGCTAGGTAGTGCAATTGCTGTGATTTTTTTGTAAGGCGGTCATTTATATATAATATTTTCTTCTCACCTAGCATTCCAATTGAAGAAGTACTGAGTCTATCACCTTTGTGATTTATGTTATATCTTTTAAAAGCTTGTAACATTTCAATCTTTTTCTGCAGACATGCATACTCTAAGACTATCGGTTTCGTACGGCCTTGTTTTGCTGGCAGGCGATACGTACAGCGGATATCGCGTTGATCTAGATCGATTTCTAAGGTTTGGTGTAGTTTCTCAATTGCACTCATCATTTGCTCATTACTTTCCGTTGGTAAATTTCTTAATTCGACGCTGGTCTCTCTTATTTTTCGTTCTAGACTTTCCATTTGCTGTTCGAGCATGCTAACTTGCGTGTGGGACTTATTCTCCATTTGCTCTAATTTGCCCATACGCGATTTGAGTTCTTTTTGCTCGTCTATAATCATGGATATAGTATTTTTTATTTCAGTATTAGAAAAAAGTAGATCTTCGTTTTGTTTTTTCAACGCGGACATGTCCTGCCTGATTTGAGAGAATTGCTCATCTTGACTAGCCTTCAAGTCCTTGAACATAGTGTTGATATTTTGAAACATTTCATTCATCGACATCGTCATACTTTCGACGGAATCCTCTGGGTACTTACGTTTTCTCAGAGTAGCATTCTGGTCTAATTCGGCATTATCCGGGGAATAAAACAAGTCTGGTTGCGACACTGAACTGCCCAGTAGTGGTCTTGGAGGCGTTCTCTTTGTAATGCTAGATCTTGTCACAGAAGAAGTCATTTTGTCGCGACTCGGAGTCGCAGGTAAGCGGGTATTACGTAGCACAGTTACGTACGCAATACAGAAGCACGTAGCTGTTCGTAGCGGCCCGTAGCAGCACAGTATAGCTACGCTCGTAGCACTGGTGTTTAGCGTACCTTAATTTCGGCGCCGCGCTCACTGTATCGCTGGTGTAGTGGTAGCGTACGCGGACTTGCAATCCAATGGTCGCCAGTTCGCGCCTTGGTGGAGCGAAGACTTTGTGCACGCTCACCTGATGAACAGATTTGTTCAGTGTCAAGGCACCGCGGTCACCACTGCAAAGGATGCTCTATCTTGCTCTAGCCACGCCCCTGGGTGGAGACTACCGTTCACTTAGTGCAAGAAGAACAAGGAATTGAAAAAGCTGGATTAAGCCAATCGCGACAAAGCAAGCAAAAAATCTAAATTAAAACCGACGAAGATTTCTCTACAAGACGTCTGCCTGGCACGAGAGCCGAAGACCGAATAAAACACGTGTCGATATTTTTATTTTTAAGGTTAACTGTGTGACCTGATTAGTTAAAAAGTTAAGCGGAAATAGAGATTTTTCATCTGCTTTTTATCAGTGTAAGTAGCTAACTTGGGACATAGAGGTAGACGGTAGCCGCTACCTTCAAACCGGCTATTGCTAGGTTCCTTACAACCTACAGTTTATTTTGTTTAACTGCAAAAGGTATTTAGTTCAAGATTTTAGGTTAATGCGCAATCTTCTCTGTGATGTCGCCGACAATATAACTTCATTTCACTATAATATAATTGAAAATACTTATTATTTTATTATGTCTAAACCATATTATTCAAAACACAGAACTTTATGGCGAGTAAAAAGTAAAAAGGCCCAATACTTAGCCCGTCTTTTCGGCACGCGAGGTACATACTCTCTCTCTCTCACTCACTCGTTCTATTTAAATAATATAATTCCGTGCTTATAATAGTTTGTTTATTACGTTGCGCAAAATTGTGCAATATTAATAAAAAAATATTATGGCTCAATCATTTTATAATATTGTACTTTGTTTGTACATACATAATAATATTATAATGTAGTTACTATTTTATTTTTCAGTAAATAAATAGTTGTAAAATATTGCAGGACGTGCAAATAAAATATATATCTCGAACTTGAATTGTATCTCTAAGCTCAGCCCGAAATGATATATAAAAGTTCGACATGCATGCCAAATTAGTTTCGTTTGTTACACTATTATGAGTCAGATAAAAAGGGTTTGGTTGATGGACGCGAAAAAAAAATAAAAAAGACGCTTCCTTCATTCCTTGCCATTCCTTCCCTACATTGCCTTTTCTACTTTTTACAAATTGTTTTGTTGGATTTATTTCTAGTTAGATTTACATTATGGGATTTTTTATTCCTAAACTGGGTGATATCTTTTGCAGTTGACTGTAACAACATTCATAGTTTTTGATAATTATCTGGGACACACTACGTTTATTTTATATTTAAAAATGTTAATAAATCTCAAGTACACAGATAAGTGTAATATTATGTCGAGTGTATTTATAATCCACTTAGAATATTTTGCAATATTAACCACGTATCTGAGTCAACAACGGTGTGGGAATCGTGGCACTGTTTACTTTGGAAAATAATATTTGTTTTATAAATCACAGCGTCTGTTGCAGTGAAAACTGTTTGAACGGTCCGATTAGCTTTAAATGCAGACAAAAACTGCACTATGTAGCAGTTTTTGTTATCAATATAATATTTTACCGGGTGGTAGGACTCTTCAGCAAGAGTCCGTCTTGGTGGGTACCACCGCAGTGTCAGATATTCTACCTCCAAGCAGTAGTGTGCAAGCTGCACTGTGTTTAGGTTTGAAGGGCACTGTAGCAAGTGAAATTACTGGGGAAAGAGACAGAACAATGTTTACTTCTATCGTCAGCTTGTGTATGTATTATGTACTAAGTATACAAAAATCTTGCCATAAATAGGTATGGAATATGTAGTACCTCTGTGTCGCATTGAGGATGGTAGTGGGTTCGATTCGGTTTTCACGAATTTTTGCATGATCTTACATTTATTTATCTAACAATAACCTTTGTTCTTGTTGTTTCTGACACCTACGACTTAATTGGGATGTTATAGAATACTGGCTGTCACCCGCGACTTTGTTTGCGTGGAAAATACTTTTTTCCAGGATTAAAAGTAGCCTATGTCTTATTCCCAGTCATTATTATTTTTCTAATATGACCTAAATCTGTTCAGGAGTTACATTGGAACAAACATTCATACTTTCGCATTAATAAAAGTAGTGTGATAGGGCTTACTAAAATAGTACCTGTTATTTTAAATACTATTAATAATATTATTATTAAACAATAACTTTTAAAACAATAATTTATTTGTCAACAATACGTCGTTACAAGTAGTATTAGCAAAACCACAACTGCGCCTCAGTAGGTACTGTTCAAACCAAAAGTATTTAACTATAATAATTTATAAAGATAATAAACGCTAATTTATAATTATAAACAAAATCTAGAGCAATTCATTTGCGTTGCAAATTATATTGTTTTCCTTATTGGTAATTGAGAATGCTGTATTAATGAATTTAAGTAATATTATCAGACGTTTATTGAGTTATACGGCGTCGAATAGTATAATATTGTTATAAATATTGAAACAGTTTTATTAAACCTCTTAATTACTTTTCTCGGGGAAGTTGTAAAATACCTAGATATGCAAGTGGCTTGGAAATGCCAGCCTAGCTAGTATGAGAACCATATCCTTATTTAAATTAGTACAGAAGTGTAGACAAAAATGTAATTGTCACATAGCTACTTTCGGGCGAAAGTAGTATGGTCATAATTTAATCTTTTTTATTATAAGTAAATTGTAACATACCTACCGCTACATGTTTGTAAATACAATAATAGTCATCAAAAAATGCAGGCGTTATTTACAATCTTTATTAAACGAATTTTCGGGCGTTACAATTGTAATAAATGTGTTGTACGTTGTAGTCGTAAAATTTTACATAATTGTAACTTTTTTACAAATTTGTCGATCATTTTATACCTACACTTTTTGAAGGTTATTAAAAGGTTTTTTTTTATGTCAGCAGGTGACAAGAAAATCAAGGAGAGAAGTAAGAGAGTTTTCCTACCAAATAAACACTAGATGGACGGACCGCCTTAGGTTCTACGATGTAAATAGGAACACATAAGGTCGATAGTTACATAACAATGCATTACACATAAACATGTGCATAACTTTATGGACATAAAGAGATAATTTTACTACTACTACGCATGCGCGGCCGATAAGAATAATAGTATTGCGTTATACGACTTAAGGGCAAGTTAGTATTTAGAATAATTGTTTTAATAATAATTAATTGTGATGTTTTTGTTAGTGGTGTTATTTTGTCACATTACATTAAAATGTTAAATAATATACGCAAGTAAACAAAATAAAAGTATATATATCTTTATTAAACAAAATAAAATATGTACATAATTACATTAGGTACATTACAAAATATACAACACGTGAGTATGTCCCGTGGAGGGATGAAACACGTGTCGATATTTTTCTTTTGAGGTTAACTGTGGTAACTGTGTGACCTCATCAGTTAAAAGGTTAAGCGGTATTCCGCTTAACCTTTTAACTGTCTAGTACTATTGTACTAGAGATTTTTCGTCTGTTTTTTATCTATCCATACAATTCAATTAATAATGTTTAGGTAAATATGCATCTGTTTATTGGCCCCTGCATTATGTAAGTTTATCCCTGTCGAATTGCTGGCGATCGCTTGTCTATCCCTTACACACTTCGATCGACACCGATTCGAAAGCGATAACTTACATATTCAGGGGGCCGATCTTTGTAATGCCTCCCAATGCGCCTCCTTAACTTGAAATTGAATACAAACAAAATGTAAATTGAAACCTACGTTATCAGAGGAAACTAAACAGAGGCACAGATAATGCAATCTCTTAATATAAATAATATTAAGTGTCAGATTTTAAAATTGCAAGTGTGGCATTATCGCGAAGATTCTACTTGGCTGCGTTTCAGCTGGGCGCGACTTACATTTGTGCCTGTCAATACACTTCATTAAAAATTGCTTCGAATAAAACTGATCGTGCCTAAACCAATTCGGGTGAGAACGGACCGGGTGAATACGGGACTGGGGGATAACGAAACTAACCCGATGCGAGGATGTGTATCTAAAATTCTAAAAGTATCTGGTTATTTTTATTTTTATAGTGTTAACTATCACACTAAGAGTACTAAAGATTATAGATATAGATAAGCTATAGAAAATTATTTAAGTATTTATCAACAATATATAAAAAAAAGGTATATATATAAATTAAAAGTTTCATCATGTGCCTTCACCTTCGACCAGCTTCGAGCAGCTTGGTGGTGCAAAATAGGTGTTAGTATTTTTCAAGACGAGATCGTCACAAAGAACTCTATGATTGACACCACACTGAAACTTTATGATGAAGAGGAATCATCAAAAAAAAGCTAGGAAGCCAGCCGTATTGTTTTCAGATTTTTCTAGAACGAGGCGCGTAGAACTCGCGTAAATTCACCTAGCTTAAAGACATTTTACAATGATTCTTGTGATAATGATTGAATAAAGAGATTTTTGTGCATGACTTTGACTCTTAAAATCTTTGGGTATGAAAACAACTTAACGTGAATTAAATACTATATTTCCACTAGTCTAATAAAATCAATGTTTACTTGTATAATGCGAAAACTAGTCCATAAAAGACCTAGTTAAAGCTTTATTCAGATCTGCACGAAATATCGCGTACATATGTAACATTTCGTTTGTTCCTAAGATACTAACAAAACAAATGAAATTCAAGTTCCGACGACATCGATGGCGCAGTAAGCGAATGCACGGTTGAAAAGCGAATGGTTGCGGGTTCAATCCCCGCTGTGGTACAAATGTTTGCATATTATATGCTAGTATTTGTTCCGGGTCTGGGTGTTTCCATGTTTTATTGTTCGCCAGTGGCCAACTGTGGTGACAGAGTTTTTAGGTCGCCTCAAGGTCTCTGTCATGGCCTAACAACTTTGAAAAAGCCGGGACAGACTGCTAAAAAAATGCTAACTATTGTATTCTGTTATATATAATGTATCAGTTGTCTGGTCTCATAATACAAGTTTTGCTTAAGTTGATGCTAGATGGTATTTTTTTCGACCGCAGTGGCAACCTTGGTGGCGTGGACGCTTTGAACGCGGAATTCACGCAGGTCTATAGAAACCCTATGCAGACAACACAATTTGTGGCCCACCCACACGTTACAAGTACCTGCACCACACAAAACCCACATTCAATTGCGATTGGATTGCGCTGCTACTGTATTGTATCACAAAATCAAATTATACGTTTTCTGGTCAGTGGAAAAGAAATTATGGTAGAGTGTGATTTGGAATTACGGGTTCGTAATCATTTTATTGAATCCGGGATTTTTAAAACATAGTATTTTGGACAGAACTTTGGGCAGACGTAATTTACTGATATGCTGGTACGTGAAAACACACTATTTTAAAATGATTAACAAAACTATCTCTGATTTTAACTAAAGCTATGAATAATATCATATCAGTTTAAAGAGCTTAATTCCGATTTATATTAAGTGTTATGGTTTTAATGTAACTTACTTTTAGAAATCAGACTGCAAAATAGCGTCATAGCTGGCTAATTTGAAGAGCATTTATTAAATTTATTTGTCGCTGGTTTTCCTAAATTAAATAAATAAAAATGTTGCAGCATTAATTTTTATTATTTTTATTTACAAAAATATTTAAAAAAACCCCTAAGGATTTTTCCTAAATGTTTAGAGTCCACTTTTATGTTATACCAATTACCTACATAACTGTTTTGATGGTTTACTTTTTTTAACTGAAGAACCCAAACGAAAAAGTAATACTATTTCAATATTAGATTAACTTTCAACGGCAAGGTTCGATTACGGGTACTATTTGTAACCGCATAATATTATATTTTCTGTACACCGCAGGACCGTTTGCTCGATAGGACAAACTGGTATTTTAGAGAAGGGCTAAAGTCGATGATTTTGAATACTTTTATATCGATTGTATCTTTTTTTTTTATAGAATACTTTGCTACAATTCTTTAATCTCAATTCCTTCTATATGTAGTATGCGTTGTGTACTTTGGTTTGGTCATAAACTTGGCTAATATCTGTTCTGTGACCTTGGTCTTTGTCAACATTGCTTTGACAGTACAATTTTGATGCAGCCTATTAGTTGATGAGGAAAAGAGAATGAATCAGATGTATGTCAAGCGCCGCTCTTAAATAAAATATCTGAAATATAATGTGACAGATATATAAATAAACATGATAGTCAAAGTTTACAAATTTAAGACATTCATGTTACAACTTCAGTAAATTTAAATTATCATCGTCAACTTGCTTCAAAAAAGTTTTAAAATCAAAGAACTTAGCTTTTGATTAAGTAGGACTAATATATGGGATATTGCCGTATTCGCCAACTTAGGCGTCAGTACCTATTTATATTTTTTTTCATTAATTGTAGATAAAGATATTAAATTGTGACTTATACTTTTATCATTAAGAAATAACTAAGAAATAATATCGATATAAATACATCCCTACAGAAGGTTTTAACCGATGGTAGATTTGATCTGCGCACGCGCCAGACTTGAAATTCAAGTTGAAATGTTATCTAGGATTAAGTATTCATTGCGTCTCGTACTTACTATGATCACAGGCTTACTTTAATGTTTATTTTAGTCATTTTCTATTAGGTTATGGATTCGGACTCATTTAAAAATACTACTAACAGTTCTTTATTATTTCAGTCTAAAATTTTGGCCAAAAATGTCCGTCAGCAGTCTGTTCTCGCCTACAGTACATTTTTCAACTAATTTAGTGAAAAATTGCTATGCGGTCTCTATAGAATTTGTTTATCGTCAGGAGTTTTTGATTGAGGGCGTAATTTCTCCGGAAAAAATGAGGGCTGCTAGATAATAATATCCGTCTTGTAAGATCCGATATCGATGGTTTTTATTTTCAATTAAAAGGTATTACTAGGTATAAGTTAGTCTCATAAAGAAATTAGTAAAACTCTAATGAAGATCCAGAAAATTGTTCACTTTTAGAAGTTTGTGCTTGCGAGATCTTCTGTTCGGTGAACTACTAGTTTATTAAGTTTTACAATTTTTTTTCAAGTAGGTTTTTTCTTAAAGCTGTATTAGCGCTTACTCTTATACATATAAAAATCGCTCTTTTTCTACTTTTCACTCACGAGAAAACAATGTCTCGTGTTTCCTGTCTCTGGTAACAATAATGGTGTACCTATACCTATTTCTGCCGCCAAGCAGTAATGTGAGCATTGCTGTGTTCCGGTTCGAAGGGTATGGTTTCCGGTGAAATTACAGGCACATGAGACTAACCATCTAACGTCTCAGGGTGGTAACACGCAAGTGATATCTATGATGTTGCATGCGTACATAGGCTACGGTAACTGCTGACCATCAAGTGGGCCGTACGCTTGGTTACCACTTTAGTAGTATAAAAAAAAAAAAAGAAAAAAAAACCTATCCTAAAATAAATTATTTATACAATTAATACAAACCGGTTCATACAATAAATAAAAATGACGATAGCTTACCTCAAAGTGGTGCTAGAGTTTACAACGAAAAGTATCATAAATGTGATAAAGTAGTCAATTTTTCCACTACCTTTTAACTCGATCCATTTATTGCACAATCCAAGTCCATTATCACAAGTACAAGTACCGTTCCACAGGGCTAATAAATCAAACGTTAAACGCGTGGTTATTCGTTGCTACCGCATGAGGTATGTGGCCACTTAGACCCGCTGGATGTTACACCGAAATGTAATCCTAGTTGTAGTTGATAAAAAAAAAACTATTATCGTTAGTAGTAAAGACATTGAATATGCTCGAAGGTTAGTTGATTTACAAGTCCGGAAGCAACTGGCAAGATATTTGTTTAAAAAATTTATATTGGTCTGTCACTGTCTCCGCGCTGCTCTCTACAAGGTTTTACATAAAATGTTGATTTGATAAAAAAAAAACTGTAATAATCTTCTCAATGTAAATACTGTAAAATGTAATCGGGATCTTCATTTCATCACTACAATTCATTTTTTACGACGACCTGATGGTAAGCGTTTTTAGTTTTTTTGTTGTTTGTATCGTGTAAATAGTGCCTAAATACATGATATTTTATATTTAAAAAATAAGCGGTTATCAAAACTTATAAACAATTGCTCTACCAGATTGATTTATTTAACAGTATTAAAAAAATTGGATCCTGCAGTATTTACAGTATTTTAATTTAATAGACTTTAAATATATTTTTGTATATAAAAAGCAATAGCAACTACAGCTGTAGACTTGTGGTAGTAATCCTGTCTTCTAACTCAGGTTGTGGGTTCAAACATGGTCGTGCACCAATAGCTTTTTCTATTAAAAAAAATTATGGCGGCAATGCCAGTTCGTTCGTTCGTTCGTATGAGTCAGTGGCCAACTCTGAAGACAAAGTTTCTAGGCCGCCCAAAGGCCTCTGTCATAGCCTAACAACTTTGAAAAAGCCGAGACCGACTGCTTAACTTGCCCTCCGAAGCACGGGAGCGCAATGCCAGTGCTCTCATACGTGAAGAAAAACATCGTGAGGAAACAGGCATGTCCAAGAACTAAAAATACGAGGGACATGTGCCATCCGCATTGGGTCCGCGAGATGGATTAAGACCCAATCACTCTCGCTCGAGAGGAGGTCAGTGTCTAGACAGCGATTAGATAGTTTAAACAGTTTTTTTTTGTAAAAATAATATTACAGAAATAGCAATAGCGACTAGGAATTACACAACTGTGTAATTGCATCCTGTACATCTTTGTGCTAAGCTCGCTACCTCTTTACGAGCTCAGAGTAGTTAAGCAAAGCTCATACGGTAATTCCTCCTGCCTTGTCTTTGGCTTTATTATGATTTATTTAGTTGCGGTTTCTGAGAACCACTGAGATCCTACAAAAGTTAGATGCTTAACCACATTAGGCACCAGACAAAAAATATATATATAAAAGTAATTGCCAAAAGGGTGACAGATCGCACTTTTTTGATCTGTTTTTTTTTTTATATACTACTAAAGTGGTAACCAAGCGTATGGCCCACTTGATGATCAGCGGTTACCGTAGCCTATGTACGCATGCAACATCATAGATATCACTTGCGTATTACCACCCTGAGACGTTAGATGGTAAGTCTCATGTGCCTGTAATTTCACCGGGAACCATACCCTTCGAACCGGAACACAGCAATGCGAGCATTACTGCTTGTATTGTATTTTATTAAGTATATATCAGTCTCTAGTACCCATAATACAGCTCTGTTTAACCTTGGGGCTTGATGATGCTGTATGGATTGTCCAGCATTATTTATTTGTAAATTTTAAATGCTACTAGCTATCGCCCACGACTTTGTTCGCGCGGAACTCGGGAACAGAATTTTTTCCGGGATAAAAAGTAGCCTATGTCCTATTCTCTGTCATTATCTATTTAGGTTTAAAATTTTAGCCAAATCGGTTCTGTAGTTGTCGAGTTATAGAGGAACATCTATCCAAACATGAAAACATTGTGACAAAAAGTGTGATTTTACTCGGTTCAATAATATTTTATTTTGTTTTCATAGAAAGTAATATGTAAGTGAGTTCCCGTTTAACCCATAAGTCGAATGGAGACCGTGACCGTGAGCGTGAGCGAACAGCAGACTCAGGGGTCGTCCGCCAAAACGATGGGTTGACGATATAAAAAGACACGCATGCTATAATAACTGAATGGCAAAGGCAACGGACCGTCACACATGGAAGGAAATGGGGGAGGCCTACGTTCAAAACTGGACAACAAATGGCTGAAGATGATGATGAATAAGTAAGTAATAAACGCAAGGCCTAGGGCAGCTGAGTAAAAGTGTCCAGTCAAAATCAAGTCAACCATAAAGTTCAATCACTTTCCAAGCACCATTGGTAACCTAAGCACAAAAAACTGTGACACCGATAAAAATAAACAACAAACCAAAATCAAGCGTTACATTTTTATTTTGAACCTTAAGTTAACAGTAATAAAGACTAACAGTTACTTTATCGTTTCGTATAAAAACATGTTGGGTATTGAAAGAATTATCGATCATACGTAGTTTATAAGACGTCAGATTAGCTTTAGAATTGAAATAAGAGGCGTAATGCGACACGACCTCATCAATACTATAGTGTCAGATATTATCATGATCATTGGTCAGCTTTAACAGTCCCACCGTTTGAAAACCAGCCTACTCTAGAGTAAGAGTGTGTATTGATCTCATCAATACTACTTATATAGTGTCAGATACCCGATATTAAGGGTCAGTGTTAAAATTCCGGTTGAAGCTTCAAACTTAGCCTAAAAAGGGTTTAGACACAAAAAAATCCCAAAATACCCTTTGAATTGGTTAGCTATACAATAGTCCCACCGTTGGAAAACCAGCCTACTCTCGAGTTTAATAATAATAATAAGTTTAATAATAAGTTTTTTTTTTTTCACAAAAAGCAATGTCTTACACTAATACAATCTACTTATGTAGGTTTGTTAGCACAAGTTTGTTACAGTAGGTTAGTTTAGCTAAGGGGTAAAATGTAGTGTCCATGCGGCAGGCATATAACCGTGACCCCACACTAGGATTCTCTGTATTGTAGTATCTAAGCCACATACCAACCCCATAATAGTAGATAGAGTAAGAGTGTATATCAACCACGCAGACCCAATAGTGGCACACAATGTCTTTTGAATTTTTGGTATTATGAACAAGATTTACGAAATTAAGTTCGGTCATAAAGATTTGCTCAATACGTTTTCCTTCGCTGTTTGAAAGCACTGGCGTTGTCCGTATAACTTTTTCATTTAGAAAAATTGTTGTTGCACAATTGGTTTCGAACCCACGACTTTAAAGTTGGAAGATGGGTTCACTACCATCAGTTCTCTTGTTAGGGTCAATAACAGTCAAATCGAATGGCAACCGCATACTGGAAAACCAATGTAAAACGGCCTCATTTGGAACTTAATAGAATATTAGAAAAGGTTAGGCACGTTATTGTCAAGCGTCTTTTTGTATATTACAAGTGATAGATTTAACATCTTTTGTTATAATAGCGGTTATTGTTACGTCGTCCGCCACCAGATCTGACCTTTCGACCATGTGATGTGAGTTTCTAATAGTCTTTTACCACACTATTATGTTTTTCATCATCATCACAGCCAATAGACGTCCACTGTTACATAGGCCTCCCCCAAAGAGCGCCATGGCAACCGATCTTAAGCCTTCATCATCTATCGACTTCCAGAAATCTTGATTCTCATCGGTGCATCGAGTGACCGCAAACTGCAAACGAGAACCTTTATTCCCCAGCGTTACCGGTTCTGTGAGCTATATGTCCTGCCTACTGCTACTTCAACTTGCTTATTCTAGATTATTATAACGAAATTATAATGGTAATGCAACTTGAATATAGTTCAGCAAAATCGAGCCAGACACCGGAACCAAAGCATAAATCATTTGCAAAACACTTGCAAACTTCAATAGACAATCTGATATGTTTGCATCTTGAACTTGTTTTCACCAATATTCCTCAACATCTTTAAATTCAATGGCATAAAGTGCAGTTTCCCATGAAGTTGTATCTTTGCTAGTAAGTAGAAAATGGTAAAGTAGAACAAAATAAGCTCAAGGGTAGTAAGAAAGCTGCTACAAAGGCTTATGGGCGTTTCGCTTCATTTAGCAAAAGTATATCGAATGCATCTCCTGTAATGTGTATTCTGTTTTTATCAAAAACTGTTCATAGAAAATTGCAGTATTATGGAACTAGTATTGAGTAGGGGACCAGGGGGCAAGTTGTAACATTTTTTAGTGTGGATTGTCCAGCATTACTAATAAATAAATAATGCTGGACAATCCACACTAAAAATCGTCGTCTAAAAACTGAAGCCGTAACAAAACTCTAATCTTAGTTCATTTTGCGTATTGACAGTCGGCTGTCTTATATTGCGGTCAAAAGCCCATTAAACATCCATTGCTTTGTTACATCGCTTATCTCGTCACGCACTTATTACAAGCGAGTAATGGATGGCACATTTACAAATAGTCACGACTTGTCATCGATGACGTTTAAATTGACAATGATTATGTTATAACTACTTATTGCTTTTAAGATTTACATTTTAGGTGGTTTTGATATTCGACAAATACCTACTTTAAATCGATAAAGGCTAGTTATATTTTCATTTAGAGGTTGAACTGAAGTGCCACTCATTGCCACTTTTAAACACGACTGTTCGTCCTAACGATATTAAGTCGAACTGATAATAGGACGTAAGCATACATGGTCGAATATCTATTTAACCCCAACGCGATATAGTCATATCGCAATTTAGTCGTAAAGCGATCTAGTCATATCTGCTGCCTTGTCAAATAGAGATGTAGTCGTAAAGCTCCTAACCCACCCAAACGTTGTTGAACGTGTACTTTTTCTAGAAATATAGTTAACAGAATCGGACACGAGTGAGATAATGATAACTATTTATTCATAAAAGCATTATCATTCGGGAGCTCGCTAAAGTACAGTCTTTTCATGTCATTTATAGGTCAATAAACAAAGATAACGACAAATTTTAACCACATGTTAGCTAACAAAGGTTCATGGTATAATTATGAATAAGGTCCTTAGTATTTCAAGTGGTGTGTAGATAAAGGTTCTAATACTTATCGTTATTAATGTCCAGCACGTGGCACCACTTGAGAATAGAGATGACATAATATAAATAAATAAATAAATAATGCGGGACAATCCACACAGCATCATCTAGCCCCAAGGTAATATAATTTGGTTATTGGTTTCATTAGCTTAATATAAAAGGCTTGGCAAATAAATATCTTGAATTTTAAATCTTGGTGACACACTGACCTATAACGTAGAACTTATACCATTGGATATAAAAACTTGGAGGGTACCTACATATTCTTTTTAAGTAATAAATTTACGAAATTCAACTCAAAGACGCAAACGGGTAGATAAGTTCGTTCCACAGTTTTTTTTTGTAGCAAAATACTCTTTTAAAATTCCACAAAAACCAAAACCAGTGTAAAATAAACTGTAAATCAGTTCTAAGTTGAAGCTTTTAAGTAAAAAAAATACAAACTAACATTATAATATTAATATTAAAACACACCTATCCACACCACACCACGCGACGCCTGCGCATCGTCACTCTGACAGCCAATTATCAACAGAACTAAAGTGGTTCACCCATCTAAGAAGCACTGAGTAACGGGACTCGACAACCAAGGCATACCTACTTTTAGCCCTAGAAGCTTGGGCTGTTGGTAAGTAATCGCACATTCGCATCTAATAAAACGTATTTAAATGTATTTGATAAGAGAAAATAAAAGAAACGACTACTGCTTTAATAATCATCTCGCTTGTCGGTTGTTGAGTTACGTCGGTTAGTGCCACTTAAATTGGCAAACAACCCTAAGTTAATAATAATAATAATGTCAAGATTATGATGGACAATAATTGAAATGGTGACATACATTCATGAATAAAGCATTTTAGGTTCTTGAAAATGTCCTTGGTTTAGGCATAATTGATAAGTGACATCTAGTTTGTGATTTCACTGATAATTTTTCTATAATTAAAACTACTAGTTTCTGATTATTATAATGAGTTTACAATTTTTATTATAAAACTACAATCACATATAAAAAACAATGTTATTTCCATTCTTCTTATTCTACGATTTTTGTTGAAAGAAAAAACTAGGAAACAAAACAATATTTATTTGTATGTTTTATGTAGGTAGGTACTTAATTTATTTAAAAACAGCATGTAGGCATGTTAGTTAGTTAATATATATATATATACATATAATATATATATATATAATATATATACATAACACTTACCTAAATCAACTCGTAGCCGTAGACAAAAATTTCGACGCCCTTAGAAGTGAAAAACTTACCTGAAACAAAATACATTGATATAAAATTACAAAATTAAGGTAGACTACCTTTAGTTGCATTTTGTAAACAATTTTGCATTGTGACTTGCAGTTGTAGATTATCAAATCATAATAGTACAGTTTTTACAAAAACATATATTTTAAAGAGCATGCAAACAATTTTGTTCCGACAGCGGGGATCGAACCTACGTTCCTTAAAAAAAAGTTGCTTCGAGAGTTGCTTATTATTTTTTATATTATTAATATAATAATTATTTAAGTTTTTTAGCTTTTAGATCCTACCATTCGTTTCTTTTATTTACATTTTGTTTTATGTTGTTTATTTTATTTTTGTTTTTTGTTCTATTTTTTATATTATTTTATTTTTGTAATTACTACTTTGTTGGTAGGCACTTACACTTCTCTCGGCAGATCTAGGCTTCCGTGAAGTTAGCCGTTAGTGATGCGCAAAGATAATTTAGTTAGAAAAAGCTCCATTGCGCATCGAAACGGCTAACTTCACGGAAGTCTAGATCCGCCGAGAGAACTATACTATATCTACATTCAAATCTTGTGTTGTAAACATGTGGGATAAAAAATCTTTTCTTTCTTTCTTTCTCAACGTGCGTTTATTTATCGCACTACCGAGGATCAGTAATATAATTTGGTAATCGTTCTGCTTGATATTTTAATAGCTGTGTTGTATAAATATTAAATACTAGCAGTCCGTCCCAGCTTCGCGTGGGTGCAATGAAACCTCACCCGTGCGAAGCCGGGGACGGTCGCCAGTAACAAATAAAGCCTATGTTACCCAGGGATAATTTAGCATTCTAACACTGAAACAATTTTTGAAATCGGTCCAGTAGTTTTTGGGTTTATTCGTAATAAACCAAAAAAAAATATATAAATAATACAAAAACACAAATCTTTCCTCTCTATAATATTAGTATAGATATTTTATAGCTGTGTGTAATGTGTGTAATACTACACTTGTGGTCGAGATTTTAATAATATGCAAAGATTTATTAGCGGTAGCGAGTTACATATATAGTTAATAGTATACTGGACACAGCTTTTATTGGTACAGTCGCATATATAAAAATTAATAAATAAATATCGCTGGACAAGCCACACAGCATCATCTAGCTTTTTCGTTTCAGTGGTTCAGCCTCGATGCATGTCAAGGGTATCCACGGTCTCCTAGGACTATCAGTGGTGTCCCTCTCGCACTTCCCGGGGCAAACAAAAGTCAGCCCCAGCACCTCGCAATCCTACAATTTGGGTCAATTTGGTTTATTTGTTGAGTTGATATCACACATTTTTGAAGCCTGGGAGGAATCGCAAGATGCCTTAGGCATTTTTTGTGATTTATCTAAGGCATTTGATTGTGTACATCATGAGACACTAATTAGAAAATTACAACACTATGGAGTTAGGGGTGTTGCTCTAGACCTTCTCACTTCATATCTAAGTGATAGAATACAAAGAGTTGACGTAAATGGAAAGCGTTCTCCGGGATCAGTGGTAACAATTGGTGTACCACAAGGATCAATACTTGGGCCATTCTTGTTTTTAATATATATAAATGATCTACCCCGGCTTGTTAGGAACGATCATGAGATTGTACTGTTTGCTGATGACACGTCACTTTTATTTAAATTAAAGCGACAAGAGACTAACTTTGACAAAGTAAACAATGCAATCTCTAAAATTGTAGGGTGGTTTAATGTAAACAACTTATTGTTAAACGAAAATAAAACGAAATGCGTTCGTTTCATACTACCTAATGTAAAACAAAACCAAACTAATATAAAAATAAAAGATGAAAAGCTAGGCCTTGTGGACACCACAGTTTTTCTAGGCATAACCTTAGATAATAAACTGCAAACACATAGATAAATTGTCGAAGAGACTTAGTTCTGCAGCATACGCAGTCAAAAAGATCCGTCATTTCACCGACGTCGATACAGCCAGACTAGTTTATTTCAGCTACTTTCACAGCATTATGTCTTACGGTATTTTGTTGTGGGGGAGTGCTGCAGATATTAACACCATATTCGTGTTGCAGAAGAGGGCTGTTCGCGCAATTTATAACATGGGTCCCAGAGAATCACTTAGAGATAAGTTCAAAGAAATCAATATTATGACAGTACCCTGTCAATATATTTATGAAAATCTTATGTATGTTCGCAAAAATATTAATCTGTTTAAAAAAAATTGTGATAATCATAATGTTAATACTAGAAATAAAAATAAACTCGCTGTTCCCACAGTTAGGCTCACTAAGGTCAGTAAATCTTTTAAAGGGCAATGTGTACGCTTCTTTAACAAAGTCCCAAGCGACATACAAAATTTATCAATTGGCAAATTTAAAAACTTAATTAAACAAAATCTGTCTCAAAAAGCTTACTATAAAACAACCGATTACCTAGATGATAAAAAAGCTTGGGACGAATGTGCTCCAACTCTACTTGGAATCCATAACAATAGCAAGGGTCATGCCAAAAAAGCGATAGGAACCCAGCCGGTGTTGTTGCCAGTTCTTTTACGGCATGGGCGCGTTGGAACTGGTGTAAATTTTCCTAGCTTGTAAGACGTTTCAAAGTGATCCTTGTGATTCTACTGAATAAATAATTTTTGATTTTTTTTGTTTTTTTTTTTTTTTTTTTTTTTGCGGCAGTACAGGGCCGCCCCTGAGTTACTGCCCTTCCCGGGTTCGCTGAAATAGACTACAAGAGATCATCATCTAGCCCTAAGCTAAGCAGATCTTGTGTTGTGGGTACCAGATGATACTTATTATCAATACAATACATAGGTAGACAGTTTTATTTTATTATACATAAAAAATACAATAACAGGCTGCCCGAAGGCCTCCGTGATGGCCTAACAACTTAAAAAAAAAGAGGACCAACACCCTAACGGTTTGTGTAAAAACCCGTTATATAAAATGTAGGTCCAAGAAAAGTCTACACTTGATCGTCTTTTTTTTTTTTTTTTTTTTTTTTTCTTTTTACATGTTTGTAAAACTAACAGTTTAAATCATGTGAGAATGGTAATGCTTAAAATATAGAACAGGATTAACCTAAGCAGTTTTTACTAATAGTTCACTTATACTTAACAAAGTTTTAGTTGTTTTAATTTAATACTATTACGTCGTTATGAACGTGACTGTTCTTAGGCCTTGAATATAATTGCTAATGACTTACTGTATTGTACCATATTTATGTCAGCAGCGTAAGTAGTGAACTTATTATAAAAAACTCGCAGTTTAGTGAGGTTATCGGCTAGTTAAGGGTATTATTAGTATGCTCATGAAGAAAAACGATATTAGATTTGAAAGACACATTATATAAAACAGATTTAAAATACGTTTTTCATACAAATCTTGCTTAAAATTCATATTGAGTATTTCTAAGTTATATCTTTACGTTACAAGAAAATATCGTGAGGAAACCGGCAATTTTTTTATATTTTTTTTATACTACTAAAGTGGTAACCAAGCGTACGGCCCACTTGATGGTCAGCGGTTACCGTAGCCTATGTACGCATGCAACATCATAGATATTACTTGCGTGTTGCATGTTTAAGAACTTAAAAAAACGAAAGACAATATGCCATCCACCAATCCGCATTCAGTCTCGCTTGAGAGTAGGTCAGGTTAGTGTACCAGCAGTGGAAACTTATAAGGCTGTCATAATCCTTACGTTAGACCAGTGTCGTAGAGGATAATGTCCTAATAATATCTGTTCTACTTCTATGCCAGTTTTTTATTTTTTTTTACTTATTTCGAATTTTAAAACCGCAACATCGCCTGTGTGCTTATCAGTGTCCTTCTTATGAAAATTATTGAATATGCAAACTTTTGTTTGAGATTGAGGAAAAATATTGGTATAAGTATTATTTGTTTCTGTTTACATTTTCAATAATTTTCTTAGTAAGGTAAAATTATATTACAGAGATGTTGCGGTTTTCAAAATCTAAATTAGTTAAAAAGTTCCTTGTAAGCGAATTATTAGCAAACTGGTCTTTTAGGACGTTATTTTGAAATGCTCGATGTATTGTGAATAAGTTTAGTTATTTGTGATAGAAACTCGTCCAGGAAAGTACTACTTACCACTATTCTTATTTCAGCCGTCAAGCAGTAATGCTCGCATTGTTGTGTTCCGCTTCGAATGGTATGTTTACTGGTGAATTAAACTACTGGCACATGGTATTGCAAGCGTCCATGGACTACGGTAACCACCATCAGATACTTGTTACCTTTTAAGTGCAAAATAAAAAACGCCTAACTTTTTTTTACACAAACTTTTTTGCTGCGTTCTATAGAAGTTAAATTTAGGATAATATTCTTTTCGTAGTGAACCCTTCATAAACATGAGAAGGAGCAAAGCTTCTAAGTTTAGATCTCTATGACTTACGAAGTAGGTCAGCGGTTGTTAGTTAGTCAGTTAGCCATTTAGCCAGTCAGACAACCAGTAACTCAACAATTATACACAAGTACATATATAAACATTATCGTCTTTGCAAGTTCCTAGAGATCGATCCATTGAAATGCTACGATGAACGGCCTTATACATTCTATCAAATCGATAGAGCGTATTGATATATTCGCTTTAAAAACGGGTGTTTTCACATACCGGTATATTGGTGAGAGAGCCTTCATCAGGGTTGAGTGATACAGCGAGCGTCCTCCTCCGCGTCACGATATGCGCGATATGCAGTGCATATCGCGACGCGGAGGAGGACGCTCGCCGTATCACTCAACCCTGATGAAGGCTCTCGAAATTGAGTCGAAACAGTGTCGGTACCTCTTCACCGATATACTTTACGTGAAAACACACGTTTTTAAAATGAATGATATAGTTCACGATAGTTTTAATAGTAAAACGTATTGATTTAAAGATTTATTTATTTAGTTCTTAGAGTAATTTGGTACAACAGTCTCTTATTACTATCAGTTTACAGTAAGTGATCAATGATAATAGTAGTGATACTGTAGTGTTGAATAAGTACCTTCCTACTTATTGTTGAGTCAGATTGTTGCTGTAATTTTGACTTAAGTACCTGACGTAGCTCTGTCCCCCACACTAGGTCTCTAAATGAGCCTGAATTGTAGGGTTACAGTGATTCATTTCGGACTCTCATCACAATAAAAACACCAATTAACTTTTACTTATGAAAGCCTGTAGACAGGTTTATATAGAGAATAAAAAAAAAAAAAGTGACTTCCAAATGAACTTAAAATATTATAGAATGTTAATAAATAATAAAAGAAAAGTACGATGAACAATAATACGAGGAGTATTGATGTATTCGTAAGAAGAAAGCAACGATACGCTTATTGCCAAGTTATTATAAGTTCTATACTTAGATCAAATAGGTTGGTTTTAGTTTTAACAGTTCTACCATAGAAATACTGGGGCAAAAAAGTTTTAACAGTTCTAACGTCACAGTTCTATAGAACTAACGGGAGTTACCCAATTTTTCTCCTAAAGTTATATCAAATCTCAAAAGTATTTGAAAAAGTTAGAGACGAAAGTTAAATTGATTACCAGCGCGGTTGCAGTCGCAAATTTTTACGATCCCATAATTCAGATCTTCCAAAATAAACAACAAAAACACAAGACTTCGAATTTAGTAACAAAAAATCTCAACTTTATGAGTCTTGGACCCACTTGCACCTTGCAAAGTTGAATTTCCGCTGATTAGACCTAAAAGTTTTACAATCAAACTCGTGGGAAAAAAATATTAAGTAGAGTTATATTTGCTTTACTACTAAATAATATATATATAGTTATACACAATAAAAGTAAGCCGAAAGCGGATCACTGTAACCTCGCCATACAGGCTCAAAAGAGACCTAGTGCGAGGGACAGAGCTTAGCCAAGGTACCTACTCAACTACTGTATACAATTTATATACAAAAAAGACCACGGAATGTACCTAAATATACTTTGTAATAACTAAATAAATGCTGGACAATTCACACAGCATCATGTAGCCCCAAGCGAAGCAGAGCTTGTGTTATGGATAGGGCTAGATGCCTGATATACATAATACAATACAATACATGGATATAATTTTTTTATTATATTACATAGAAAATACCCAGAACACCCGGAACAAATATTTTCAGATCGTACAAACATTTTTTCTAAGGCGAGAATCGAACCCTCAACCTCTGCGTCGCAGGCGGACCTTAACTCGCCGCGCCACGTCATCATCATATCAACGGAACGTCCACTGCTGGACATAGGCCTCCCTCAAAGAGCGCCATGACGACTGATTTTAAGCCTTCACCATCCACCGACTTCCTGCGACCGCTTTAATGTCATCGGTTAAACGAGTGGGGGCTGTCCTACACTTAGATTTCCAGTTTCACAGCGCCATATCGGTCGTCAAAACTGTTATGAACAACTTAGCCAGCTATTACGTCACGAGTGATTCTATTGCATAGGAGTAGAATATGGTACTGCGATGGTACCTACCAAAACTTGCGCTTGCTAAAAAGTTCTATCACTAGTTTATCAGAGGTCATGACTGTGTCGTTTATAAAGAACTTATCCACACTTTGTTATACTAATTTTTAAATAGCTGATACCATATTCACGAGTAAAAATTACAAGTTTATTATTGACAATAGCTTATAGTTTTATAAAGTTAATCCGTAGATTAATTTGTGGTGTAAGTGGATCCTGAGCCGGTTTTTGATTATCCAAACTTCAGGTTAATAAGACGTCCTAAAAGCAGTAATTTAAAGACGACCCGTCACGACTTCTGAATCATATGAAATTGTGGGTTTCAAACTAGAGGTTTCAAAATAGGGGTTTTAAAATAGGTCGAAGTTTTTAAGTCGAAGACATTTCTTCATACAATTATGTAATTATATTAGTCAGTACCTATGGTAGGTTTTTAGGCCCCCCGAAGGCCTCGGCCAACTTTAAAAAGCCGTGACATACTGCTTAACGTGCCCTACAAAGCACGGAAGCTCTCAGTTGACAACAACTTAGCCAGCTACGTTACGAGTACCTGGTGGTAGGACTCTTCAGCAAAAGTTCATCTTGGTGGGTACCACCGCATTGTCAGATATTCTACCTCCAAGCAGTAGTGTGCAAGCTGCACTGTGTTTAGGTTTGAAGGGCACTGTAGCAAGTGAAATTACTGGGCGAAAAAGACATAACAAGAATGTCTCGGGGTGATAAGCGCAGTGCAGTACGCAAACACTTGAAAACTTTAAGCTTTGCAACTTGCTAAGTAGGCGTGGTGCTTAACATCAGGTGGGCGCCTTGATTGTCTTGTCACTGGCTGACATTAAAAAAAAAAAAAAAGAGCCCTCCACTTTTTTATACAAATCTACTGAAATTTCCGAAACTATACAAAAAAAAAAAAAAAAAAATACAAAAATATTTATTAACTGACGCAATAACATGGAATTAGGTTACCATTGGTTCCCGCACAAGGCTGAGCCTGAATCGCTAACATAACACCACAACTAACATAAAACCATTTACCACATAGTCTTAGTACACTTACAAACGGTAACGAGCTCGCCACCTGTCACGTTTAAGGTTTTTTTTTATCAGCAAAATAACAAGACGGCCAAGTCATATAATTGACCGAGCGAGCGCAGCGAGCGAAGCGTATCAGTTTCGAGATTGGCCAAAAATGCTTTTGGTTGTCAGTTTACCCGGTCATTTTGTGTTCTCGGCTACAGGTCGCATTTTAAGGTTGATCCCTTTTTTTGCATTAGTAAGCTTGCTTGCCATTTTGGCTGAATTCATAAATAAAACATTTTGGAACATGCTCCTAACGTTATGAAAATCATCATGGCAGCTTTCTAATGTTCCCACAGCTGGGACACTGGCCTACTCTCGAGTGATTGGGTCATAATCCACCACACGGACCCAATGCGGATTGGTGGATGGCACATGTCTTACGAATTTTTAGTTCTTAGACATACCAGTCCTCACGATGTTTTCTTTCACCGTGAGCACTGCTGGGCAAATGCCTTCTCTCCAGTCTACAAGATAATCTTATCAAAATAAAACGTTTAATATTTTAATTATATTAATAAACTACACAATCAAGTTTTAGAATAGGCTATTTTATTATAATGGCTTAAAAGAATATACCAAAAGGTAATAAAAGGTTTGTTACATTACTCTTTGGGTCAAGCTACATTTCATTACATGCTTCAGCATAGGGTGTATGTCATCATCATCATCATCACCTCGACGACTCCTTTTATGTTCTTATGGCTGGGAAACTGGCCAATTTTCAAACGAGGTGAATAGAAAAAATAGTTATTTTATTACTACTGGTATTAATATCTTCAAAACAAGTGAAATACGTGTTTGAAGACCGAGAATGTGTAGCGAGGGATGCTTTTGTTAGGAACCAATAGAATCACTTAATTAAAGCTGTCAGAGCGAGGCAAGGTAAATGAAATGATTTTATTGACGACCGATGTGGCGCAGCGGGCGCAGGTCCGCCTGCGACGCAGAGGTTGCGGGTTCGATTCCCGCATCTGGACAAATGTTTTTACGATCTACAAATATTTGTTCCGGGTGTTCTGGATATTTTCTATATATAAAAAAAATATCTATCTATGTATTGTATTGTATTATATATATAACAGTCATCTAGTACCCATAATACAGTTCTGTTTAACAGCAGCTTAACTTGGGGCTAGATGATGCTGTGTGTATTGTCCAGCATTATTATTATTATTTTTTATTGGTTCCTAGCAAACATATCCCTTGCTACACATCCTCGCACATCTCTGGTAACGCAAGCCTATACCTGCTGAAAATATCTCTGCTCAGGCTATAGATTGATCTCACAATTTGTTGATGTAGTGAACTGTTGACATAATAAACAGTTGATCAAGTGGTGTTGATATTTTGAATTTTGACCAAATGAATGTTGATCTTACGTATGTATCCCGAGTAAGCTAGTAACATATCAACACTGACAATGACGATGATGAAAAGCATTTCGCTGAAAAATACCCTACGATGTAGTGTGTCCCTAAATATACTTTCTCAAGCAATGATCCGTGTATTCTCACGATTATAAAAGTTTTATACTATTAAAGTAGTTATTATAACTATTATAAAGTAAGTAACGTTTATTACAATGAACTATTTGACGACGTGGCGCGGCGGGTGAAGGTCCGCCTGCGACGCAGTCTGGTGCGGTTTCGGTTCCCGCCTTGGGACAATTTATGCGATCTGCAAATATTTGTTTCCTGTGTTTTGGGTATTTTCTATATACAAAAATTATATTATATGTATTATAATGTATTGTAATATGAGTTATCTAGTAGGTACTCATAACACGAGCTCTGCTTAATTTGGAGCTGTGATGCTGTGTGGATTGTCCAGCTAGTTGGACGTTTTGCTAATTAGACTTACTGCTCAATAAACGTTTTGAGCTGTTGGACATTTAGCTACGTAGACCTTCTGATTAGGAGGGCATTATTTATCATTCATTTTATTATTATTTATATTAATAAATGCTAATAAAGAGTAGCTAAAGATTATAATATCCCAAAAATTATTTTGCCTCAAGCGGGATTTGAACCCGCAACCACCGCTTGATACGCGGGCGCTCTACCAATTGAGCTATCGAGACATATCTCGCTTGGACGAAATAATCATTGGGATGTCTTCGGCTCGAAGCGCCGATAGCTCCACCTACAGGGGAAACGTTGCAGTTATCCAAGCCTGTTGAATGACTAAAGTTAATTTTAGTTCATTGACGAGAGGTATCGCATTGCTTATTCAATTGGTTATTTTTGTTTTTATAGTGTTAACCATCACACTAAGGGAATACTTTCTTTGGAAGGTTGCGGGTTCAAATCCCGCTTGAGGCAAAATATTTTTTGGGATATTATAATCTTTAGTATTCCCCTAGTGTGATGGTTAACACTATAAAAACAAAAATAACCTAAAGAGTAGCTAAGCTTAACCATTTGACAACCTCGGTCGCGCGGTGGGTGAGTGGCCGGCTTGGGAAGCGAGAGGTTGCGGGTTCGATATCAGCTGCAATTTTCAAACATTTGTTCCAGGTCCGGGTCTGATCTGCTGTTTCTATGTACCTAATTTGTACATAATATAACGTGCACATAATTATAAAGTGTGTATTTACAAAAACATTTTAAAGAGGATATTTTTTGTTATTTTAGTTATTTTGTTTGTTACGAACAAGCTCAAAAATTTGTTTGATTAGAATGCTAAATTATCCCTGAGTGACTTAGATTATATTTATTACTAGCGACCCACCCCGGCTTTGCACGGGTGCGGTTTCATTGCACCCGCGAGAAGCTAGGACGGACTGCTTGTGATACTATAAAATACGCAAGCAAAAGCGCAGACAAAAGCTAGTTTTATACTAGTAAATAAAACATTAACCTCTGCTACAGCATTACTCTACCGTTATACAATAGGCCCTTTGTCTCAGTATAATTATGTAAGTATAATAAACTATAGTATAAGTATAATTGGTCACACGTGGTGATAGTCTAAACTAAGCTCTGGATCTCTAAAAAGAAGAGAGATGTTAATAGCGGTCGTAGTATAGCGGTGCACTTGATAATCAACCTTAGAAATATTAAGAGATATGATTTTGTACCAACAGAACATAGTCGGGGCTATTACATTTGCCGCTCGCATTAAACGCATACATGAATTGTATATTTTTTGACATTTTGACAGATAAACCAAATAAAAAACTGTCAATACAATGCAATCGAGAAAATGCGTTTAGTGCGAACACATTACGTTATTCCCTTTCTGACCCTACCATTCTTATTATTGTTGGTATAAGAAACCACATATATATCTTATGCTATGTCACGGCGCCGTCATGTCACGTTTGATGTTTTTCAGAAACAAGGTTTAAGAAAACTGACTCGTGTCTCATTGCAACTGTTAAATCATATATCATGTAGTAATTCAATATTATAATTAACCTATTAGTAGAGAGAGACCCTACTGCGCTAATTAAATGACGCGTACGTGTTGCTAGCTTGCAGCGGAGCCTCACGCAAGCGTCACGGAAACGTTGAGTTTTAGTTTCAATACAGCAAAAACTCTACTCGCGAGTTACGCTTGCGTGACTTTTTCTTGAGGCTTGCTGAAGCAGACAGCAAAATTTTAGTTGTTCTAAAATAAGTTTTGAAAAAAATTGAAATACGACGTGTAATTAATTATTTGATCTTGCTATGCGTCTGCAAAAAAGAAACGAAATAATATATATATTTTTCTATGTTGGAAGTTTTATAGTTAAATTGAAATCACATTTATTCACATGAAAATCTCAAAACAAAACGATAGCGCGATCTACAAACGGGTAACAGTTAGCAGCGACATCTAGTTCTGTTTTGTGTAAACTTTTAGCAATATTTTTAGTTTAGTTTACTCAGAGGCCGCAAGATAAATGGTTTTTATTAAATAAAATGCTTTTTACACTAACATAAACTTTAGATAATACTTTTAATTGTCGTCTCCGACGGTTAATTTCTTCTCGATGTGGTAATTCACGTTTTTTTTTTATAGTTATGGTTTCTGTTTTAGCAATATTGCCAATTAGAGTAACGAGCAACTAGTAAAACACTCTCACTAGCTCCTAATTCAATATTTTGCTATCTTTGTCAGAAATACCAAAGTTCTATTGATTTAATTGAACCTGTTTTTTTAAAGTAAATGTAAAATATTATAATGTAAGCTGTTAACAGGTAAGTGCTTAATAACAAACTGTTTTAGTTTTAATATTACCTATGACAATAAAGGAGTTGTTTCTCGATGTATGGAGCCGGGCCTAGGTCCTTTGTAGGGGTCTAGATATTTAAATATTCAATAAAGAAACCATTTTAAGCTGTTTATTTAATTTGTTTTAGCATCTTTCACAATCTTATATAAGTTTTTTCTTTGTGAAGGAGTGCAACACAATGCAAAACAACATGGCGGGTTTAACGAACAACTGGGTTATTAGGTACTGTCAAAGTCAAGATGCGTTACGATCATTGGCTAATAGTTGTCATGGCGGACCTCCAGTGTTCCCGTTTTAGGAAACTTAACACAACAAACGATTTTCATATAGAACTTTGTTTGTCTACATAAAAATAAAATTGTATTATAATGTTAGTTTTATATTTTTTCCAATTTCTCTATGGTGTTACTAAGACCTAGGCCACTATGAAATTGGTTCTTTCTTGACCACAACTTTTAATAATCTTTACAAGTTACTCGTAATAATATCATAGGTCACTGTATAACAATAAGTATTATTATTTTAAATTTACCACAGGTTTTACTCAAACCAAAAGTTACTCCTTTAAGATTTTAATAAAATTGTTCTTTTTCAAGTTTATGAACCGTGAAAATGTTTCTGAGTATGTTTTTGAATTTTGATTAAATGAATCATCTTTTTACGCAAGCAACAGGTAGCCATATTTTAGTAAAGTAGTTTTGAAGTTAATAAATCGTACTAGTTTTGAATAAACAAATGCAGTTACCATACAAAGGAGCTTGCTGGCAAATAAACATTTGCGACGACATAATTATAACGAAACTTTATTTTATCATAATTTATTTCGGTTTGAAATAAACGAACTTTATCAAGTAAAGTTTGTTTCTTTCTGTACAGAGTTAGGGCGCCAGGTTCGTTTACGAGTTGATCTTTTTGGTAGATAAAAATACTTGTTGGTTCAATTTGTCGTTTTAAATAGGGTTTAAAAATTTAGAGTAGATTTATTAATCAATGTATGCTTATAACTTTAAAACTAACGAATTTTGATGAACTAAAAATCCCTAAATCCCCTTTAAAGAGAAAATCTCATTTACCATTCTGTGAAATCTTTCAACAAAATAAATAAATAAATAAATAAATAATGCTGGACAATCCGCACAGCATCATCTAGCCTCAAGGCACAGAGTAATACCCAAGGTAGCTGCTGCTAAACAGAGCTGTATTATGGGTACTAGATGACTGATATATATTTAATACAATACATTATTTTGCCTGGTTGCCTGGAAGAAATCGCTTTAAGTGATAAGACCGCCCACTGTACTATATATACTTGCTACATTTAAATTTATTATGTAATCCTTGTGTACAATAAAGTGTTTATCTATATATCGATCTATCTATCTACGAGTATCTATCATTATTTGTATAGTTCGCACAGCGGATCTAGGCTTCCGTGAAGTTAGCCGTTTGTGATGCGCAAAGACAATTTAGTTTGAAAAAACTCCATTGCGCAACGAAACGGCTAATTTCACTACGGCCGAAATCCGTTGTGAGACCTATACCTACCTATAGTTTTTTTTATATACTTATATTATAGAATTAAGTAAGTACATACATATATACATAAAATCACGCCTGTATCCCTATCTATATATGTATATGTATCCTAATGTATTAAGTAAGTACCTGAATAGAATAACTCCCTTTTGAATAGAATATCATTACTTTGGTAGGTACTATTCTGATCTTTCAACAAAATACCTTATTTGGGTAACGTTTTAATTTTATTGTCAAAAAACAAGATATCACTAAGTTAAACTTTGTATTTTTTTTTATTTTTTTTTTATACTACTAAAGTGGTAACCAAGCGTACGGCCCACTTGATGGTCAGCAGTTACCGTAGCCTATGTACGCATGCAACATCATAGATATCACTTGCGTGTTACCACCCTGAGACGTTAGATGGTTAGTCTCATGTGCCTGTAATTTCACCGGAAACCATACCCTTCGAACCGGAACACAACAATGCGAGCATTACTGCTTGGCGGCAGAAATAGGTATGGTGGTAGTCCTTCCCCGGACGAGCTCTATCACAAAGAACTCTACTACTCTTATTTTATCTTCTCGCTACTGTCGACCAAAACCCCCTAAATCTAAAATCCGTTGCAATAAATTATCACTCGTTCCAGCCCTAAAAAAACCAAAAGGATAAAAAAGAGCCAAATGGGGCATAGAAGCGAGCTTTTACAAAGACCTATTGAACTTGTCTGGACTTGTCAGGCACCTGTTTGGGGTACACCTGTGGAATACATTATTTCTTTACCGTTTCAAGGTTTTTATGTCTATTTAGGGAACCCAGCTCAGTAGGTAGATACTTTTAAATTGGTCTTACATTTTTCTATACAAGAGCACATCATCATCATCATATCAGCCGATAGACGTCCACTGCTGGACGTGGGCCTCCCCCAAAGAGCCATCCACCGACTTCCTGCGACCGCTTTAATGTCATCGGTCCATCGAGTGGGCACAACGTTATTTATAAGAAGACTTACCTTGATTAAGTAAAAAAAAAAGTTAATTAAGCTTAGTTCTGAACATGTTGTAAACTTACTCTTGTTTTGAAGTCAGAATAAATTTAATTTACTTACTTATTATAAACTTAGCTAATATTATATAAAGAAGAAAAATTTTGCATTTTTTTATTGTGATAAGTATTTTTGTTAGTAACAAATAAACTACTGTGAAAAAATATTTCTTAAAATGCTGCATCCCTGAGTAACATAAGCTATATTTCATGTCCTTCCGTGCGAAGCATTGTAATTAGGATATTAGGATGGTTTTGAGGCTTACAATCATTATTGTAACTAAACTAACCGAATAAGTTTTGGTAAACTGTATTATACAAGGACCACCAATTAATTTCCAAGCAATAAAACACGCGGACCGAAGTTATTTTGCTTAGTTTAAATTATTCTCGTTATGGTAATTGAAGTTATTTATGACTCAAATTAGAAATTTAGCGGCGGTTACAAATGTTTATTGTTGTAGTCCTGTTTCATCCGACAAGAAAAATATTAAAATTTGGAACAAACTGTTGGACAACGGGTCGGTAGCGAAAAAAAACCTTTTTCAACCATATAGCTGATTTTAACTAGATTTTAGTTTCCACATTCAACCTTTTTCGGGATGCAATGTAATGTAACGCTTGTTTAGCTTCCTGCTAAACAACGTTCGATGTTGTCACCAAATAAGCGAGTGAATAAGTGAATTGTTGTATAGGCACTGAGTCAAGTCAAGTCAAGTCAAAAATGATTTATTTCAATAAAATCACAAGGATCATTTTGAAACGTCTTAAAACTAAGTGAATTTACGCCAGTTCCACGCGGCCCAGCCTAGAAGAATCTGGCTTCAAACTCGGCTGGGTTCCTAGCTTTTTTTTGATGATCGCATTCATTCATAGAATTTATGAATACATATTAACTACGAAAATGTAGTTTTTTCCCTAATGCAAAAAAAAAAGAGTTCAATGACCTGATTAGAGGCGCACGATGTATTCACCTATCTGTGATTTTCTATTCACTATGTGTGGTTATGTTAACTGTTGCTGTTGTAGTCATAATGACAATAAGCAGTAAATAGATTAAGTAAATTAGGTACCTAATTATTTACGTAGTTTGTGGTGTTTTCTTTTAATATAAGTATCGGTAAAGTACTTATCTGTAAGTAAAAATGCTGCCACACAACCACGTGTTTCTTAAGAGCCCTATCCTTGACAATCCTTGAATTTTCTTGTAGCCCGTGAAGTTTCGAACACTATTGTGGCTCGTGTGTTGAAGATATTTTAACGAAAATAAAAACAAATAAAAGCTTTATCCCTTAAAATTTAAGCCAACAGAGCAAATATTAATTAACTTAAGACATAACTGATTAAAAAAATAATTAGTAACGCACGTTTCGTAAAATGAGCAATTCCAGTCAACTTTCGATCATTTTTTCTATGAAATAACAAAGTCTAACATATTTCCAAAAATGCAATTATAATAATCACAGTTTTAAAATTTAAGTGAATAGAGAAAAATACAACATGTTAGTTCAATATTTTTGAAAAAAGACGGTCTAAAAAACGCGTACTTTTCCCAATTTTACGCTTGTTATTTCTGCTAAAGTAAGGAGTTTACAATAAAAATACACCTACTTAATTAAAGTTTAAGTTTTTATTATATAAATACAACAAAGAAAATAGTCTAATAGCATTGACTTTTTTTAATACGAATTTTTTAAAATCACACCTTAGCGCACTTATAATCATATCGATCAAAGCAGCGACTCTCAAACCGCGCTGAGCGCTTATGGAGGGAGGACGTATCGCTCCTCGTCGCGCGCGCTATTACTTCTACTATATAAAGATACATTAACGCGAACTTCATGAATTATATCGCTAAATCTTGGAAAGGCCTCTTAAAGATAAGATGTTAAAACCTTTAGAGACTACGTACCTGTTATAACATTCTCACAATTAGCCATTCATTGAATATAAAACACGAATCTAAATTCCTTTTGTTTTAGAGGTAAATATTGCCAGTTTCCGGTACGATAATTCATATAATACCACAAACTACGTAAATAGTTAAGTACCTAATTTACTTAATCTATTTACTGCTTATTGTCATTATGACTATATTCCAACACCTGCGACTTTGTTAGCGTTGATCTCGGGACCTGTACTTTTTACCGGGATAAAGCACGAAAATCAAATAAAAATAAAACGATCTCGACTCCTTCGAAAGAGGATGGTGGGACATTGCGAAGGAGAGAGATGATTGGAGAGATTTGGGGGAGACCTTTGCCCAGCAGTGGGACGAAACAGGTTAAAAAAAAAAAAAGCACGAAAAACAAGAATCTATCTGATCTATGTTTTAAATGCGAAGGAGAGAGATGATGATTTGGGGGAGACCTTTGCCCAGCAGTGGGACGAAACAGGTTAAAAAAAAAAGCACGATAAACAAGAATATATCTGATCTATGTTTTAAATTTCAACCTATTCGGTTCAGTGGTTGTCGAGTTATTTAGTAACAAACATCCAAGCTTTCGCAGTTATAATATTAGTGTGATAGCTGAGTTTTTACGCTAAGTAGTGTTATAACACAAGAACGTTTTTCAGTCGAGTTTCATCCAGACTCAAAATGTTTCCATAAAAACTTAGATCTAAATTTTCATTTTTAATATTAGTGTAAAAAATTTGTAAGTGAAATTAGAATCTTCTAATTTTATGATTCTCTGTGTCGTGTTTTTTTTTTTTTTTTTTATACTACTGAAGTGGCAACCAAGCGTACGGCCCACAAGATGGTAAGCGGTTACCGCAGCCTATATACGCTTGCAATACCAGAGGTATCACTCTCGGGTTGCCACCTTGAGGCTAAGATCGAAAGCCTCATGTGCCAGTAATTGCACCGGAAACCATACCCTTCACACCGGAACACAGCAATGCAAGCATTCCTGCTTTGCGGCACAAATAGGTATGGTGGTAGTCCTTCCCTGGACGAGCTCTATTGGGGGAATAATATTGGGATCATTTTTTTAGACGGTCAAAATCGTTGATTCGTCGCCTTAGCACAATAGCTGCAGTGTCACTGACACATACTCGTAAATGCTTGAACGTGGCTCGAACACTACCAAAACTTAGAGGTAAAATATCTGGCACTGCGGTGGTAACTAAGACGGACTTTTGCTGAAGAGTCTTACAAAGTATAACATGATGCCATTAAAATCTATGAGTATAGTTCTCTCGGCTGTTCTAGGCTTCCGTGAAGTTAGCCGTTTCGATGCGCAATGGAGCTTTTTCTAACTAAATTGTCTTTGCGCATCATAAACGGCTAACTTTTTTTTTTTTTTTATATACCACTAAAGTGGCAACCAAGCGTACGGCCCACTTGATGGTCAGCGGTTACCGTAGCCTATGTACGCGTGCAACATCATAGATAACTTCACGTAAGCCTAGATCCGCCGAGAGAACTATACCTTCCCAGGTTGTCTGAATACTTGTTTGCTGTCACAGGGTATTTAAAAAATGTACAAGTAAAAGCAATCACAATAACAATGACCAAGAGCTTTATTGAGCCCTTTCTTATAAGCATTATGACTTCTGTGACCGCTGAAGCGTCTCTTTCCACTTCAATTGACAGCACCAAGTCACTGGAAAGCGTGACCTTCGTTTCATTTGGTGATGATTGATGGCGACCACCTCTTGAGTCAAAACATTTTTTTTATAACTGAAGTGGCAAGTTTGCAACCAAGCGTTCATTCATTCAGTCATATTAATTACAAACTGACCCGTGCAGTTTGATTCACGGTTTATAATTTTTTATGCTATTCCACATAAACGGTAAATTTTTCCTAAATAAAAAGTAGTCAATTGTTATTCCAAGACTTAGCCATCTACGTTTCAAATTTCATCGCAATCAGTTAGTCGTCAAGGAGATACGTGGCAATAAACATTCACATACACACCCAGACAATCGCATTTTTTTTTATACAACTAAAGTGGCAACCAAGCGTACGGCCCACAAGATGGTAAGCAGTAGCCTATGGAATATTGCAATACCAGAGGTATCACTCGCGGGTGCCACCTTGAGGTTAAGATCGAAAGCCTCATGTGCCAGTAAATTCAACGGAAACCATACCCTTCACACTGGAACACAGCAATGCGAGCATTACTACTTGGCGGCAGAAATAGTTATAGAATAGAATAGAAAAATATTTATTTAACACCACACAATAAACATGGTGGTAGTCCTGCCCCGGACGAACTCTCTCACAGAGAACTCTACAACTCTTAATTAGTTAGAGCTCTTTGTAAAATACTACGCTGTTTCTGCCAAACAATAATACTGTGTTCCAAATTGTATGAGTTGAAGGAGGTCTGGTCTGGTCCATGATATATTTTTTAAACTCACGCCCGTCCTGTTTTAAACTTAGTAAACTTTAAAAAATCTATGAAATAAAGTCAAAAACTTAGTACCGATTCAGGTACTAAGTTTTAACTACGTATACCGTATTAAGTACTAAGTACTAAGTATTTGGACTCACTGTAGCAATACGCAAGTGATGCCTTTGGTTTCCAAATGTTTACCATCAGGTGAGTTCGTATGCTTCTTTGCTGTCTCAGTGATTACAAGCTTTATGACTGAAATACGAACTTATTGCAATCAATGTTAGTGATGAAACTAACATATATATCATCATGACAGCCTTCTAATGTTCCCACTGCTGGGACACTGGCCTACTCTCAGGCGAGAGTGATTGGGTCTTAATCCACCACGCGGACCCAATGCGGATTGGTGGATGGCACATGTCTTTCGAATTTTTAGTTCTTGGACATGCCGGTTTCCTCACGATGTTTTCCTTCACCGTATGAGAGCACTGGCATATATATATAGTAGTATATTCTCAAACGATAATAATTGGTCGTTAATTCTTGAACATCACTATTATTTTCTTTCGTTGTATCACGTGGTCACTGTCTTCTAAGTCTTCTCTTACTTACTTACTGTCACAGCATACCTTTAGTTAACACTGGAAGCAGCTCTAGCTATATTTTGTACCCTTAACTCTGGAGCGCTTGTACGTCACAAGCGCTGTCTAAGTTGTGATGGGTGACCGCCAAGGCAACTTACTAAACGCTCCCGTGCTTCGGAGGGCACGTTAAGTAGTCAGTCCCGGCATTTTCAAAGTTGTTAGGCCCTGACAGAGGCCTTCAGGCGGCCTAAAAACTCTGTCACCAGAGTTGGCCACTGATATATACAAATTTACTTACTGGAAGAAGCTCTAACTATATTTTGTACCCTTTACTTCGAGAATAAACATAATGTGTTTTACAAAATACAAATACGACGAATTGTGGTAAATGCATTCCATGTTCGTTCATCTTATTGGACGTACCTACCTACGCTTCTGAGCTATCACAAGTTAGTCAGATCACTGTAATAAAGCCTTAAACTCTAATAAGTTATTCTAATTAGTAATATGTGAATACTTACACAGTATCCGGTAGTACCAGCTTCAGGACCAACACACATCTTATACAATAACTTTACTTTACCTATAAGAATTTTGCTTTTTGATAATAATTTTCGTTACAAGTTTTTTTTGTTCATGGAATCGAAACGTCAGAAAACATACTCTTTACCACTTTATTATATAGTTTTACTACATATTATATTGATTTCAATAATATTGTCTATTAAAAATATTTTATACTGAACGGTAGTACCTAATCGTTTTATTTTTTTTTAATTTATTTTTTCAAATATAGTTAGATCATAGAATCCCTTATCGCACGTAACTACATTATTTTCGATTTCCGTCGATGCTGGCGATTTTCGCTTTCAAATGGTCTGCTTGAAACGAGTCCATTGCCAATGACCTTATTTGATTCAATTCAATAGAGTCATGCGATTCATTCTTGATTGTTTTGTTACTGACGATTTATTGAACTAATTTTCCTGATACTATCGGTAGCTACGTCTTTAAAATGCTTTGCTTTACAATCTATTTTTTTGTTTTATCAAAATCAAATTAAAATCAAAAATTATTTATTTCAGTAGAATCACAAGGATCACTTTGAAACGTCTTACAAGCTAGGAAAATTTACACCAGTTCCAATGCGCGCCCATGCCGTAAAAGAACTGGCAACGACACCGGCTGGGTTCTTATCGCTTTTTTGGCATGCTCCTTGCTATTGTTATGGATGCCGAGTACAATTGGAGCACATTCGTCCCAAGCACACAATAGGTTTTTATAGTAAGCTATATTACATGTAGATATTATTATGTTAGTTTAAGATTTGAGGTCAATATTATTTTATTGTACTATTATCATACAATTTTGTATTTAAAATAATAGTTATTAAGAATCAAGGTTTTTGCAACAGACATTAATTTACAAGACAACGCTTAATTCTAGACAAAAAATAACTTGTGACCTTCTTCTTCTGAAAGAGGCTTCTATTTAAACTCAAATTTAAAATAAATAAACTACTATTCTCTGTATTTTAAAGTAGAAGGAAAGCTATTTTTATTTTATTTATTTATATATGGTATGATGTATATATTCGCTTTATGCTTATACATTATGCCTTTCGGGGTCGTGACTTAAACTACGATATAGAACGTGCTAAGTTTACGTGCTTAGTTACTGTTACTTACACTGTGGTTGACTTTGCTAGTACCTAGAACTAGTTCAAGTTTCTTGTCTTTGTTAACTATAAAGTGGGCTTCTGTTTGGAATCTATGTTTATGTTTGTTATTAGGTAAGTATAGTGTTATTAATAGTTAGTTACTTTTATTTTCTTAACACCAATAACATTATTTATATGCTTAGTAATAACATTACCTTATCATTATTATCATATTTATTCATTTATCGTTTTATAATTCATTCGTTAGGTTTATATTATTTTTTAATAACTGATAAAGTAGCACATTCAAGTTTTTAAGCCATGATGACTAAAGACTAATTATTTTACTTTATAAAATCAACCAAAACTATCATTTTCAGTTTCCCGTCGGTCCTGACTCCTGACATTGTGAATGTAAACAAGGGTATTTCTGTCCTGATTGACGAGTTTCAACAAACACTGTTTATGACTGATGTTTGCTTGGTTTATTTCTGATGTAACTTGAAAATATAACATGTTCTCAATTGTTATTTGTAAAAAAACACTTTCTAAGAAAATTTTAGATGTTTTTATAAATCAATAGATAAAATGACGCTTGCGGCTTTGGCTATTTTCTAATGTTACTTAATGTTTAAAGTGGATATCTATAAATAAATAAAAAGCTAATTTCAAATTTTTATAAAATGTTTATTTTACATTTCCCAATATAAAAATTATCGGGACACTATCTTAATAATTTTAACATAAACCTGCCTAAGCATTTATGAAGTTAAAGATTACATGTTGATTTAAATTATGATAGGTAAGTAAATGTAAATTATTCGAAAATGCTTGAAATCACAAACTTTTAAATGCAATATTTACAGATTTTTTATAGTAGGTAAGAAGAAAAAAATAACTAGGTAGACATGTATAATTTTATATCATTAAAATTTGTTTTATATAAGTAGAAAACGTATTACGATGTTTTTTTTGTTACATCATTTTACTAAACAAAACTTATGTAGTTCAAACAAGTTGTAAGATTAACATTACGTACCTACTAGCAAAATTGTGAAAACTAAATATTTTTATATACAAATGCACTAAAATAAGAATTTATTTTACTTATTAAAAATATTAAATTAAATCAGGCAGTGGAGACGTATCTTTCTTCATCGTCACCCATAAATTTCAATAACATTGATTTAAAGATTTTTGAATATTATTCAACTAATATTTGGCGTCTAATCGAAATCAATGAAATTAAAGTAGGTTAACAAAACAATTATGACTATCGATGTTATTTGGAACTTAAACAAAATTTGAGATCCTCATGGAAACTTACTAAAACTTAAATGCTTATTTTGAAACGACACATCGTTTCTATCATTGTAATAATTTAAACTAAAAAAATATTGAATCTAAAATTGATAAACAAAATAAGAGATCAAATGGAAAATGTAACATAAAACTTAACAACACTAAAAATAAAATTACTTGTCACTATATCGATATTAAAATAACCACTGGTAAGACTATTCAGTAAAATGGAGCAGATATTGGCAAAAGCACATAGAAAAATTCCCATATAGAGTTTGTAAGATTATCACTAGTCACGATTGTGTAAGATTGATATTTATTACAAATCAGGTAAATGAGACGTTTTGTCGAACTTCACTCAAATTTTATAATCAAAAAGCAAAATTCTTCGGAAGATTATTATTAGAGGAACGGGATGAGCTGCGAGAACTCGCGACTCATCCCGAACGAACCACCAAACAATTTAAGTGCAGTCGGACACAACAGCTCTTTCATTCCAAACAAAAATATATTACAACACGGATGAACTTACAAAATACTTAACAACAGTCCAGATCTGCTTTGCAGTTCACTGTTAACAATACTTATCTATGATCTTCTTTATCTGATGGTATTGAAGAGTGACGACGATAGAGACACTTTTATGATTGCCACAACCATCACTAGGTTGACGATGTATGTCGAATTGCATCTTAAGTTGTGTGGTGGTGCGATAGGCTCGGGCGGGCACTCACCTCGGCGCGTGTCCTGGACTTCTTGGCCAGGCTGCCGGGACACCAGGATGTGGCACAACACCTCATACAACTCGGCAAGGAGCCGGTTCAACCGCGAAAAGTTCTCCTCGGAAGCCTCTCTCTCACTCGGTAAGTTGAACGCTATAGCCATCTTTGTCTTTCACAACGTCTTTTCCTACGGAAGAAACGTGGGCATATAGCACTTTGTTTTGTATGCATAAATGCTGTGTGCCTTTTTGGACTTCGTCTCCAGCAACTTTGTCTTTGCCGTTTCCAAAATTATCTTATTTTGCAGGATGATAATTTTTGACACTTTGTTTTTAGATTTTCAATTTATCAAATTGAAAACATTTATATTTTTATGTATAAACTTTTCTTCATAATAAAAAAGTCTTATATTATACAAAAAATGTCTTTTCGCTTGTAAATATCGTAAAATCACTCAAAAAGTTCACTTTGACCTCCAAATGGCACAACTGGACTTAAAGTTTTGGCGCTGCTGAGATCACAATCGAGTCTGACCGCAAAAGTTCACAAGTTCACAAAGAGTTTTTCGCCCAATACGCGCAACTAATAGTTCGTAATTCACTCGTAATTTGGCGGTGACCTGCTCACGGTCAATGACACAATCGTGCTGACGCTATGCATCGCTGCTATTCGATGTAAACAAACAGTCACTTCGCAAGCCGTACGACAAAAGAGGTCGCTTGTCGGACAACTACTGCACGTGCGGCCGGCTAGGAACCGAATCGTGTAATGGGGATAATACTACGACGTGCACATCATTGCCTCGCCACGTGCCCCTGTGTGTGAGTGCGGTGCATAATGTAAGCACGCACGCACACAGCCGCAATCCATTTGATTATAAATAGTAGAACGCACGGTAGCACGTTCCCTTCGCACTCGACCACTACAATCAACGTCGACACGGCTGTCCCGTCCCTTTCTCTCCCTTTGTTGCATCGTATGATCCTCTCGTTCAAAACTGGTTACATCATGTTACAACAGCTATCGAGAAAGGACTAGTTTCTCTTTCTGGTATTGCTGTTATTTCACTCGCTGGAGAGGAAGGGAAAATGGTGGCGATTTTGAGTTTGGAAGCTAGAAAGCGCGCCAAAGCAAACGAGCCAATGACATGCCTGTATTAGGATGGGGTGAGGTGACGTAAGAATGGAGGGCTCGAGACCACGGGGTTGATACTCGCAAAGCGTTCACTTGATCATGGACTTGCAGACACAGTCCTACTAAAATACGTTTCGTGTAATTCTCGTATTTTAACGGCTCTTTGTTCTGTAGACTGTTCGTAAAGCTGGTTTAACGCGAGTTTAGGATCGGTATTCGGTACTGTGACAGAGTTAGCGCGTGTGGTTTATTTGAGGCAATACAGTAATGGTATGTTTGTACCATTTGCGTGTATAAAACGGTTTATAGTCGCGGTTTTGCTAAAGGCGTTTGTTTTGTGCAACCGAAGGTGTTTTTGGGTTTATTGGCGTTTAGCTGAGTGAAAAGCTTTGTATAGATTCAACGGATACGGGTAATAAAATTGATAATGATCGGCAAAGAGGTTTAAACAAAACACTTGTGCAGTTTCGTAATTTTGTGATTTACTTTGCACGCGTGTGTACAGTGATGGGAACAAACAAATGTCTTTAGAACTCGTTAAGATCAAAAACCTCTTTTTTCTAATCAAATTAATAAGTGAAATTGCACATTTACAAACGAGAGACTAAATAAAAATTAACTAAAATCTGAATCGCTTAGCGTTCGAAAAAATTACAGGTTAAAAATTGTAATTCATACTAAAATAAGAAAAACGATAAAACGAAGCAATCATGAAAGAAAAAATTTTTTAGAGAACCGAAATTAAAACAATAACTGTATTTACTTAAATAGGTAATTTAAATTACGTTTATACAAATAATACGAATGAAACAGTCGAGCCTTAGGCATACCTTTACAAGCGATCGAGAGATAGCTAATAAAATTAAAAGAAGACCAAAATTAGATTAAACTCCAAAAAAATTAGTATACCAGCCAAAAATGTAGGTAGTAATAAATAGGTATGATGCTCTTTATGTATTTCAGCTTAACTACAGATAAGTAAGTATTATACAACTACGGTCCTTGGTGAGTAAGTACTAAGTACTTAGGTTACGAATAGACAGAGTTTTAGGCCGTCTTAACTGCCACTAGGATACAATAACGTAACATGCTATAAGCAAGTGGTATTTTTTCCTTGTATGTTATTTTTGAGCTGAATTATTTTTAACACACGCTTATTAGGTATTCTATATTAAAGAACACATGCATAATATTGATACTTAACCAATTTTCTTCTTCAAAGTCCTACTAATATTAAATCTTGAAATTTGGGTATTTATTTAATATAGCGAGCAAAACCGCAAGCAGATGCTAATAAAAGATATTTATATCATATTAGTTAATGACTTTAAACAAAATATTTTTTTTAGGAATAAAGAAATCTGATTTCAAGATACAATAAATCTGACAATGATAAAAAAAAGATGTAAGTTTAGTTATTTGAATCAAAATGACTTACCGCTACATCCTGCCACTTCTAACAACACCACTGCCTTCTCAAAAGTTCAACACCTCACTAAACACATCTTTTGATCCAACTACAGGATTAGTCACAAACCCGCCTCGAGGTTCTTGACTCAGACTAATTTTATCAAAATAAAACTACAAACAAATGAAACTAATAGAAATCATAATCATAAAATAACAGCAGTGAGCTGATTCTTAATTATTTAACGAGCTGACCCGCGGTTTTTACGCTATCCTATAGGAACTGTAATTTTTTCCGGAGCATAAAGTAGTTTTTGTGTTATTCATATTTCATATTTCATTTATTCATGCTCAATGTACATTCAGCTTAGGTGTAACATAGTATTGCTGCAGGTGAGTACATGGACCCTGTAAGGGCGCTGCAAGTTAATATTTCTAGTTCAAATAGATAAGTAGTTAAGTAATAATACAATCACTAAAATACCTAATAATAATATTCTATAATTTACAAAGCAACCTAAACCATTCTTGAACTTAAAACATAATTTTTTTTATACAACTGAAGTGGCAACCAATCGTACGGCCCACAAGATGGTAAGCAGTTACCGCAGCCTATGGACGTTTGCAATACCAGAGGTATCACTCGCTGGTTGCCCCCTAGAGGCTAAGATCGAAAGCCTCATGTGCCAGTAATTTCACCGGAAACCATACCCTTCGCACCGGAACACAGCAATGCGAGCATTACTGCTTGGCGGCAGAAATAGGTATGGTGGTAGTCCTACATTTCAAGTTTCATTATAATCGGTTAAGTCGTTACGAAGATACCTTGTAACAAACGTTCTTACACACGGACTTTCGCATCTAAGTATAACACGGCATAACTGAGAACCGAAAACTGTAATATACACACAGGCCTAAGTCGAGTACACATCATTTGAAACGTAATGAATTTCAGTTGAAAGTTCATATAGTGTTGTTGGCCGGTTTCTTTAAAGGTATTTAAAAAGGATGCATTTTGTAATATAATAAACGGCTTAGTTTCGTTATCCCCCATTCCCGTATTGACCCGGTCCGTTCTGACCCAAATTAGTTTTGGTACGATCAGTTATATTCGAAGCAATTTCTAATAAAAAGTACTGACAGGCACAAATGTGTCCGGCTTTAGTGTGAAAAGTAAAATAATATTATTGTATTAGTGTTTTGGTAAAAAGCAAAACAGTTTATTGGGAATAGGACCGGATGAAAATACTTAGTATAGTTATTGGAATACTTGAGACATTTTCTAGTCGTCACATCCAAGTTATTTAATTCTTCAAGTCAACATACTTGGAAATTATTTCGCTATGTGTTGCAAGTTATGAGTGTTTATTATTAAAAGACATTTCTTCTCTCCAATTATCTATATTTTAAACTATTGTAGATTAATCTTCCAGTCCGTTCGTTCGTTCGTATGAGTCAGTGGCCAACTCTGGTGACAGAATTTCTAGGCCGCCCGAAGGCCTCTGTCATGGCCTAACAACTTTGAAAAAGCCGGGACCAACTACTTAACGTGCCCTCCGAAGCACGGGAGCGCTCAGTTGAAATTGCCACTGGCGGTCACCCATCCAAATGATGACCCCGCGGAACAGTGCTAAACTTCGTTGATCTGTTAAGAACAACTTAGCCAGCTACGCTACATCACGAGAGCTCCATCTTCCTGTGAGTTTTAAATAACCTCTTTTGATGTCAAAATGATGAGACAGTCAAGTCGTTCGCCCGATGTTTATCACCACACCTGACTATAATATTACTATTGCAGTGTCACTCAAAGTACTGCGTCACCTAGTCATTTCACCCTTCATACCCATCAAACGTAATCATAGTAATACTGCCAGGATCACTGCTTGGAGTTACTGGCACTGGGGTGGTACCCACCAAGACGGACTCTTGCTGAAGAGGTAATTTTGAAACGATGTCAAATCGTAACGGAAATTATGAATGTTGTCCTAATTTGTATATAATTTTAATCTAAATTCATCGTAATTAAATACAGCTACTAGTTAATTTTTTATTTATTCCAAAGTATTTCCCCTAATGGCAGAGTTTTCTTTTGTACACTTTTTGCTGTAGACTTTTTATTTCATTTATATCCATAGTGCAAGTCAAACTACATAAATTTTGTGCCGTGTTTGTGGGAATTATTATTTATTATTATTATTTATTTGATAATTAGAACGGCACAAAAACACCAATTACACTAATGATTAAAAACATCATACAATGACAAATTATCAATACTACAATTAATAACAACAATAATAAAAAATTATAAAATGTCAATAAAATCTCTACATAAAGAGCTTGATACAACGCAAAACCCAATTTGACAAAAACAACAACATTCCCTGTACTAGGTACTACTTACAACAAAACCCAAAGTCGGTATACAATTTAGATCATGCAAATTTTTGTCACGTATCGAGAAACGAACCTGCAACTACTCGTTTCTTTTCGTCACTGAAGTCATATAAAACTTTAGTTAACAAAACACAATTATTTTACATTATTTTCAATACAGAGCCTCATAAAGGTTGCATCGATAATAATAACATGTACAAACATGTTCTGGCCGAGTACGAAAGTAGAACATCGAACGATACTCGTGACTAAGCTGTTTGCTATGTTTTGAAGATCAGTCAATATTTTATCCGTTCATTTTATTTACACCAAAGAAATAGTAATTACAAAAATGAAATTGAAACAATTAAAAAGAATACTTACGTAGTTTTTTGATACCAAAACAGTATTATTTCTGTAAGATTAGATTTTTAATCAAAAAGTAAAGTTAGGCTAGGCCACCCGAAGGCCTCTGTCATGGCCTAACAATTTTGAAAAATCATGGCGCTCTTTGGGAGACCTATGCCCAGTGGACATCTATCGGCTGTTATGATGATGACGATGACGAAGGAAATAATGAAGTGAAACTTCCCCGGACGAACTCTTCTTCTTCTTTGTTTATGGACTCTGTGGCTTATTTGCCACAATTTTGCCAGTGTCAAGTGTATTAGTTTGATTGTCGCTTAGCAACGTAAACACACGTTTGGAAAGAAATTATGACTTTTCTTTCAAAATTCCCTTGGAAAGTCTTTGACTAAATTACCAACATTACCCCTCTATTTCAATTACTTACACTTGTGCTAAGTAAACAAGTTAAATTGGATAAACTGCCACCAAATTTACACAATAAAACTTAAAAAACACGAGAAAAATTATTGAAATGGGAGGACCCATGTCGTTTTGACAAGATAGCCAAAGACAACCCCCGGACGAACTCTATCACAAAGAACTCTACATCTTTTAGCGACTTCTATATCAATAGATGGCGTTAGTAGTCAACAAAATAGTGTTTTACAACTTCACAACAACTTTTTTTCTGTTTTGCAATGCTGGTAATGTAAAATTCATTTCAATAACATTAAAATTATAAAAAAAGAATTAAATTGACTGTATTGTGTATTATTTTCATTTAAATGAATTGTATTTTTATAAAATTAAGTCCAATATAAAGAAGGCAATTAAGTTTAAGCAAAAAGTTACTGGTTAACGGGTATCGTCATTCTAAAGTGAAAAAGGTATAACCACAGAAAGGAAAAATTGTATTTAAACCGGCTTTAAGTAATTCACCGTGGAGGCTATGATGATTTTACGGACTGAACTTACTCCTTTGTATACCGTTAGCTGGTGTAAATGAGTATTACTAACTTGATGTTACATTTTGATCTTGTTATTTATTATTATATTACACTAGCGACGCCCCGACTCCGCACGGGGTGCTTATAGCTACGAGAAGGTACTATTAATTATTTGAACGTCTTTAATTATTGCAACGAGTATAGTTCTCACAACGGATCTCGGCCGTCGTGAAATTAGCCGTTTCGATGCGCAATGGAGCTTTTTCAAACTAAATTGTCTTTGCGCATCACAAACGGCTAACTTCACGGAAGCCTAGATCCGCTGTGCGAACTATATGTCAGCAATCAGCAACCAATCAATCAAAAATAGTTAAATTGAGCACTTTATCTTCGTTATGAAAGCTTTAATGTTCCCACTGCTGGGATAATAGCCAACTTTCGAGCAAGAGTGAGAGAGAGGTCTTAATCCACTTCGCGGACCCAATGCAAATTGGTTGATAATTTTCGAATACTTTTTTCGATATATTATACCAATGTGGCGCGGTGGGCGAAGGCCCGCCTGCGACGCAGAGGTTGCGGGTTCGATTCCCGCCTTGGGACAAATGTTTGTAGGATCTGCAAATATTTGTTCCGGGTGTTCTGGGTGTTTTCTATGTATAATAAAAAATATCTATCTATGTATTGTATTGTATTAAATATATATCAGTCATCTAGTACATATAATACAGCTCTGTTTAACAGCAGCTTACCTTGAGCTAGATGATGCTGTGTTGATTGTCCAGCATTATTTATTTATTTATTTATTTATTTATTATACTTTTATAGAATTGCATTTTCGATAAACTTGTTTTTTTTTTAATTTTAAGTTCATGGTTTTTTAATTAAATAATACCTAACTAAAGATTCTACTTGGTATACGCATAAAATAATAGATGAAAACAAACGAATTATCATAAAATATTGAGTTACGTGGTTTTCACAGTGGCGTGCGAATCGTACGAATTGACACCTCTTTTCCATTATGAATTCGTATAAATTTTAATGTTTCACATTAATCGGTAATAAGTAGATTCTGATGTAAAAGAGAATACATAATTATTTTCACTTATTATAGCATTATTGTATTGTATGATCGGTATTCAACAGTATTATCTACCAATTTGTATTGGATCCGCGTGAATTATGACCCACTCTCGTTTGAGAGTAAGCCGGTGTTAGTACAAGGTATATTTCACGGCTAACCATGATGACGATTTGTTTTTCTTATAAAATAAATTTATTATTCTTTATTCTTTATTACACATAATTACACATAAAGTTATAAACACAGTTAAAATAAAATATAGTACATTGACAAAGGCGAGCTTAACCCTATCAAGAGTTTTCTTCCAGCAAACCATTGAGGCTAGAGAGAGGTGATTAAAATGGTGGGTGTACAAAATAAAACTTTAAATATAGGCATAAACATATATATTTACCTACATGTTAAAAGGTTTCCTAGTTAGCTTTTTAGAATTCGTATTATCATACTGTACTGTATGATAATAAGTATATATCTAACCAGTAAATACTCTCGCTTGAGAGTAGGCCAGTATCCCAGCAGTGGGAACATAGAAGGATGTCATGGTGATGATGATGACCTAATCAAATTTATTTAACACCACAGGTAAAAACAAACAAACTTTTGCAAACTTTTTTTTTCTGCATTCTCTAAAAGATGAATTATTATTTCGGGAATTATTTTAGTGCTACATACTCGTATGAAAAAGAATGCATCCAGAAAATCTCTGGTCTCTAGGTTTTACCTGTTTTGGCTGTGCGTTGTTTCTCAGTCAGTCAGTTTGTCTGGAAGAAATCGCTTCTAAGCCATAAGACCGCCCATTATACTAAAATTATAAAATGTTTTTTGTTTTTATGTTTATATTACTGCTATGGTGTACAATAAAGTATTTTTCATTCATTCATTCATTCATTCAGTCATATTAATTACAAACTGACCCGCGCGGTTTGATTCCCGGTTTATAAATTTTTATGCTATTCCACATAAACGGTAAATTTTTCTTAAATAAAAAGTAGTCAATTGTTATTCCAAGACTTAAGCCAACTACGTTTCAAATTTCATCGCAATCAGTTAGTCGTCAAGGAGATACGTGGCAATAAACATTCACATACACACCCAGACAATCGCATTTTTTTTTATACAACTAAAGTGGCGACCAAGCGTACGGCCCACAAGATGGTAAGCGGTTACCGCAGCCTATAGACGCTTGCAATACCAGATGTATCACTCGCGGGTTGCCACCTTGAGGCTAAGATCGAAAGCCTCACGTGCCAGTAATTTCACCGGAAACCATACCCGGAACACAGCAATGCGAGCAATACTGCTTAGCGGCAGAAATAAGTTTTGGTGGTAGTCCTTCCCCGGACGAGCTCTATCACTGAAAACTCTACTACTATTTGTATTATAAGTAGTAGTAGGATAGTAGGGTAAACTTTACTTCAATGGTGGAAATTTTAAATATATTTTAATAGAAAATTTACTATATTGGTAAAAAATTCTCACATCTAGCTTTAGTAGGTACGTCAACACCAACATCAGGTGGCTATGATTGAATTACGTAGGACAAACAGACAGGAATTAAAATTTATAGCTCGCTGGACGTGTCGAAAAGCCTTATTAACGTGAATTACTGCTCTATAATTAGCTTGGAGTGCTTTTATGTAAGCCCTTTTGTTCTCAAAGAGGAGGTTCAAAAGGTAGTTTTATTGAAATTACCTACAGGCATACACTCCACCCTGATGTCTTAGGGTGGCGTAATATCTATTAAGTTGCAAGCGTATATAGGCTACGGTAATCGCTCACCATCAAGTGAGCTGTACGCCTAGTTACCACTTCAGTGATTTACATAAAAAAAAAAGCTTGTAACACTTTTAGTAATATCCACCAAGAGTGTAGGTATGTAAGTATCTGCCTATGTGGATGAGAAAATGAAACGATTACTAAAATGTTAACAAAAGATTTTAATTAAACTAGGTAGGTAGGTATTATAAGAAATGAAGAAATGAAGAGAAGTAGAGTTCTCTGTGATAGAGCACGTCCGGGGAAGGACTACCACCATACCTATTTCTGCCGCCAAGCAGTAATGCTCGCATTGCTGTGTTCCGGTGTGAAGGGTATGGCTTCCGGTAAAATTACTGGCACATGAGGCTTTCGATCTAAGCCTCAAGGTGGCAACCCGCGAGTGATACTTCTGGTATTGCAAGCGTCCATAGGCTGCGGTAACCGCTTACCATCTTGTGGGCCGTACGCTTGGTTGCCACTTCAGTAGTATAAAAAAAAAAAAAAAAAAATATATTTAGCTATCATGACAGCCTTCTAATGTTCCCACTGCTGGGACACTGGCCTACTCTCAGGCGAGAGTGATTGGGTCTTAATCCACCACGCGGACCCAATGCGGATTGGCGGATGGCACATGTCTTTCGAATTTTTAGTTCTTGGACATGCCGGTTTCCTCACGATGTTTTCCTTCACCGTATGAGAGCACTGGCATTGCGCACATAAATTTTTCGAATAGAAAAATCCATTGGTGCACGACCGGGTTTGAACCCACGACCTTTGGATCGGAAGGCGGGGTCACTACCACTAGACCACCGGTGCTCTCCATATTTAGCTAATATTATATTTAGCTAAAGTAGAAGAATAACAGGTAAGGGACCGGGTTCTACTCGGACCCGCGGACTCACCCGCTGTTTTCAGTTTTTAGGCTATTCCATAGGGACAGTGTATTTTTTAGGATAAAAAGATCTGTTGCTGTGTTCCGGTTCGAAGGGTATGGTTTCCGGTGAAATTACAGGCACATGAGACTTACCATCTAAGGTCTCAGGGTGGTAACACGCAAGTGATATCTATGATGTTGCATGCGTACATAGGCTACGGTAACCGCTGACCATCAAGTGGGCCGTACGCTTGGTTACCACTTTAGTGGTATAAAAATATAGGTAAAGTATTCCAGGACATAAGCCATTCGTTCGTCGTACGTTCCTATTTCATCGCAATCGGCAAAGACGTCACGGAGATACGTGGTAACAACATACACACAGACTTCCTGGTGGTAGGACTCTTCAGCAAGAGTTCGTCTTGGTGGGTACCACCGCAGTGTCAGATATTCTACCTCCAAGCAGTAGTGTGTTTAGGTTTGAAGAGCACTGTAGCAAGTGAAATTACTGGGCGAAAGAGACTCAACAACAATGTCTCGGGGTGATAAGAGCAGTGCAGTGCCACGCAAAGACTTGAAAATTTTAAGCTTTGGGTGGCACTGCCCCTGTAATAGTCAGGCGTGATGCTTAACATCAGGTGGGCGCCTTGATGTCACTTGCTGACATAAAAAAAAAACAAAAAAAAAACAAAAAAAACTTTGCATATTAAAATACATATTAGGTATAATGGATACCAGTGGGTTTGTTAAAAAGTCCCAACTGGCGAGTCCAGCTCGATTGATAGTGTAATCAAGAGCTATGTTGAAACAAATCATTTTTGAACGAAGGGCTGATAGGGCGGGCTTAAAAACTATCAAAAACAGCCATGGATTAACCGAGGCGTGTAACTGAAATTGGAGGCATAGTATAGAACAAACTAGTATTTCAACAGCTTGCTTCTACTGCTTTGTTTTGTTGCGTTTTCACCCTGAAGGGCAATTACGCAACTCAGTTGCAATCCAATTTCAATTAGCGGACTGTCAATCAGCTGTCATTTTCATACAAAATGCGCAATTTTTAATTTATTGAAATTATGTGAATTGAAGAAATTGCAATTGCAATCGATTGCAATCAAATTACGTAATCGCCCCTCTGAACTAGCTCTTAATTTGACAACGCAAGAGTTATATATAGGTACTTCTAGTATTGCGAGCTTCCATAAGCCACAGTAATCACTAGCGTCGTATATCGATGGCTTGTTTGCCAGAAAAGTGGTAGAAAGTTTTGTAAATGCCGGCTTATTTTAGTACAATGCCATTAGTAGTTTAAAGAGTAAAGGATTCTATATATAGATAAATTGTGGAGTCGGGTTTGTCATGACAGCCTTCTAATGTTCCCACCGCTGGCCTACTTTCAAGCCAGAGTCTTTCAAATGTGCTTTCAGTGCTCACAGACCACCAGTGCTCAGTGGAATCAAGTTTACTAGTTCTGTAATGTTTGCAGGATCTGCAAATATTTGTTTCAAATCTGCTGGGTGATTGTGGTACCATTAGTACCCAGTACCCACTCATAGTTTTAATACCGACAACACAAATAATCTTAATATGAGGTTAGGTAGTTCTACCTGTGTGACAGTTGGGTGTGTGTGTAGAAGATGTTTTTAAATAATGCGCTGCTGTTACTAATATACTATGCCAAAAGGGTGGCAATCTGTATGAGAGCCGCCAATAAAGCTGACGTGAAATAGTTTTTCATAAAAACATGTGTAAACATGTCATCCAAATATCGATATTGAAAACCCGAAACGGTGCCTGAAACTCAAAAAAATTAGAGATTTGTGATACGCCCAGTGTTTTTGTTGAGTTTTTCTTTCATTTAGGAGTAAATTAATTTTTTTATGCGTTTTCTACGATACAAAATTTCGGGAATCATTTTCTTATCGTACCCTCGTAATACGTATAAGGAAAGGAGGCTGTAATTCCAGGTTTCTAGGACTGAAAAAACAATGTACCTTATTTACCGATGAACATGCTCAGCATCTATAACAGTATTAAGGATCATGCTTAATTAAGAAAGTAATACCCAGCCGTTTTTGTTGTACAAAGACATAGTTCCTCTGAGGGAGCTTCATCAATTTTTTGGTATGAACGCGTTAGAACTGGCAAAAATTTACCTAGCTTATAGAAAGTTACAGAGGTATCCTTGGGATTTAATTGATTTCTTTTGTGTTTCACTTATGTTATAAAATTGTTTACCCCGTTCCGGATGAAACCAGAAAAATCCTGTAAACCCCGGTTTGTCGCGTGCGACACATGTCCAGTTAATAAATTGCAATACGGCTGATGCGCAGAGATTAGCGCTGCCCGCGAAGAGTTCATTGCACGGTGGAATTACATAGAGCTGTTGCTATGGAAATTAGTAGAGTGAATCTGCGCTAGATGATTCTGTGTGGGAGCTTGGGGCTAGATGATGCTGTGTGGGGTGTCCAGCATTATTTATTATAGCAGTCCGTCCCAGCTTCGCACAGCTTCGCAATGAAACCGCACCCGTGCAAAGTCGTGGCAGGTCGCTAGTAATAAATATAGCCTATGTTACTTAAGGATAATGTAGCTTTCTAATGGTGAAAGATTTTTATAAATCGGTCCAGTAATTTTTAAGTTTATTCATAACAAACAAAAATACAAATATTCTAACTTTAAAATATTAGTATAGATTACTATAATACTTATTTTCTATCTATGTATTTTTATTGATTTTTTTTAGCTTATTTGGGTAAAATGTATTGTATTTTATTAAGTATATATCAGTCATCTAGTACCCATAATACAGCTCTGTTTAACAGCAGCTTACCTTGGGGCTAGATGATGCTGTGTGGATTATCCAGCATTATTTATTTATTTATTTTGTTAATAACCAGACATACTATCAGCTCTGCCAATTTCATCAGTAATCCAGCACGTTTCAACTTTATGACGTACAGTTGATTGCATCCATAGCGCACCTGTTCCGCAAATTTGTATTATTTTGCATACGTGCCTTCTTCATTACGGTTCCAGTGGTCAGTTTGTAAGTAATAGCTACTGATTAGTCATAGAAGAGCGAGTTTGATAGAGAAAGCCTGGGAACTAAGGGTATATTATTTAACGTATGTTGCGTTGTATTATTACGTAAAATCCGATGTCTTTTTGCGAGCGGAATTAGTAAATTTATCTGCACTTTCGGCCAGTTTAATAATCATCATCATCATCATGACAGCCTTCTAATGTTCCCACTGCTGGGACACTGGCCTACTCTCAGGCGAGAGTGATTGGGTCTTAATCCACCACGCGGACCCAATGCGGATTGGCGGATAGCACAATATGTCTTTCGAATTTTTAGTTCTTGGACATGCCGGTTTCCTCACGATGTTTTCCTTCACCGTATGAGAGCACTGGCATTGCGCACATAAATTTTTCGAACAGAAAAATCCATTGGTGCACGACCGGGTTTGAACCCACGACCTTCGGATCGTGTTTAATAATAATAATAATAAAAAACGTTTATTTTGTTACCAACTAAAAACATTACATCAGCTATGACTAAAAATAAGAGTAACAAAAATGGCCACCACTCAGCATGTGCTATGACAGAACAACTCATGCCATAGCGCTGGTTTTCTGTTTTTAGTTTAAGCTTGGAAGACAAACTCAGTGGAAGGTACTTGTTATAGTCATGGGCAACACATAGTATGTTATGTACCCCTCCTATTTCGACTCGGCTGTCGTGAAGTTTGCCGTTTTGATGCGCATGAAGTTTTTTCTATATTACCTTTGCCCATCACAAACGGATAACTTCACGATGACCGAAATCCGTTGGCAGGGAGGTAGGTACCTACTATACGAAAGCCTTCAACTTTAATTACTTAACATAATGGTGTAGTTGAAGGTTATTGAAAGTCATGTGAACCGTAGAAAAGATTTAAAAATATTCATGTTAAAAAAAAACAGTCTTACTTTCAGGTAGACCACCAGGTAAATGTGTATGAAAACTAGTACCCATAACACAGCTCTGAGAGCTAGATGATGCTGTGTGGATTGTCCAGCATTATTTATTTATTATTTATTATTATTATTAACTTTTGGCTTCTCAACCGGGCACAAATTGAAATAAAAATTTATTTGCTCACTTCTTTACGAAAACCAAATTTAACTAATGTAGGTGGTTTAAAAAGACTATCGAGTGTCTTGTCTACCTACTATTAGATAAAAAAATATCCACGACTTCAGCTGGGTCATCAAAAAAATATAAACAAACCTTTTTTTTGTTCAGGTTTGGACACGTTATGGACTAGCGATAAGGTTTCTAGGGTAGAACGCCCTATCACCGGACAGAGGGGACTCCTCTAATACAGGTCTAACGACTTATAAGAGGAGATCCCAAACCACCTAGATTAAAAACTTGTAAAAGCATAAATGATTATTTTTTTTGTATTATATGTATTTGAATGCCTTATGTGTGTATCTAATACCGTCATACCGTAAATCGTCAGTCAGTGGATGTCCTTCAATGCAAAAAAAAAAGATCTTGAAGGTCTAGAATCTGATAAAAAGATTTTTTAAACCATTTATCGCCGAGACGTTTATGGTTTTGCCAAAAACATGACAATATAAAATTATAATCAATCACATACTAGATACTGTTTTGTTTAATCATTTTGTAACTGCCATTGATCAAACCATATTTTTGAATTTATTCGTATTTTTTGTTTAATAGTAAACTGTAATATATTTCAACAAGCCAATAGACTGACTAATTAACTATTTGTGATTTCAAGATGTGGTCTAAAACCGGAGTCATAACGAATTAACTAACAAAACTATTACCTTCAAAAGCCTGATGTTTTTTGCAATGGCAAATTACTTTACATTGCCTACAAATTAATTTACCAAAGTAAAACATTATTTCAATAAATATCTATAATATATCCTGTTAAGGGGTTTATTATTAGGAGCATTTACCTTAAAACCCCGATACTACAACGCAAAAAGTTGACTCCCGACTTGCTCTATAAAAAATTAAGGTTTGTAAAAGTTGTAAAACGAGATAAGGGACCATTAGGAAATAGATAAGCTCTCTTACAAGGTCGTTAGCTGTCTATTTAGATTTAAAGCGGCTAGATTATTATTGTTTTTATCTTATTTAGATAATAAGTAATAGCATAAGATGTAGCAAGTGGTACCTTTACAAACCAAATAAATCAGACGTCTTCTGGCTGTCTCGATGATGACCCCGCGCGATGCGTAACTTACCTGTTAGCCCCTGAAAAGTTACAAGAAGACGTTTGAGTTAATAATCAGCAAAGTAGCTTAATTTACAAAAAATATAATAAGTATTAAAAAAACAGCAAAAAGTTTCCGTATCATGAAAACATCAAACCAGCAACTAAAATAAACAAAGCAATTTGAAAATATTATCTCAAAATGAGCACTGGTGGTCTAGAAGAGCACTGGTGGTCTAGTGGTAGTGACCCCGCCTTCCGATCCGCAGGTCGTGGGTTCAAACCCGGTCGTGCACCAATGGATTTTTCTGTTCGAAAAATTTATGTGCGCAATGCCAGTGCTCTCATACGGTGAAGGAAAACATCGTGAGGAAACCGGCATGTCCAAGAACTAAAAATTCGAAAGACATGTGCCATCCGCCAATCCGCATTGGGTCCGCGTGGTGGATTAAGACCCAATCACTCTCGCCTGAGAGTAGGCCAGTATCCCAGCTGTGGGAACATTAGAAGGCTGTCATGATGATCTCAAAATGATCATAGACATTGAGATTTTTTTTATTTCACTTACCCTTAGCACTAACTACATTAAAATAAAATACAGAAGTTGTGGTCTTCTGGAACTAAAATTTCAATGTGCAGGAAAGCACAAAAAAAATTAAATCACGAAATTTATCACATGAAGTACGCAGCGTAAAGAAGAAAGTTGCATGACAAAAGTACAAAACCGCAGGACGTTCCACTAGTAAATAACTATTTAGCCCGAGTAAACCAAACTCTACCACACTGTAAATAAATGTAACAAACCGCTTGAACTGCTTAACCTAATTTATCCATAATCCAAACATCTCCAATCTAATTCTCAGACGTAAAATCAGTCCATAAAGCAGAAAACGTAAACACAGCCTTACCAACACAGTAAATAGCTTACACAGTAGAGCAGGTACCGGTTGAGCTGTTTCTGTGACGCAGTTGACATTGAGTGAGATTCACGCAAGCATCAACTAAACGTGCCTTGTTGGTTTGACGTTTGCTTCATGAGAAAACCTTTCATAAACCTAGCTGTCTATGCGAGTACTCGCATTGGTTGTCTCGCTCGACACGAGTCACGTGCATGACGTAATGAACGTGAACGCGCGCGCTGCACCATACATTTTTCGTGTCAACCAATGCGAGTGTTGGCATGTGCGGCGGGATTTATTGCGTCAATCCAACACTGCATCTTTACATAACGCTTGTGTGAAGCTCGCTGCAAGTCAAAGGCACTCACGCGTCATAGAGTTAGAGAAAGATAGAGCAAAATTCTAAAACCTTTAATGGGAACTAATCTAAACTACATGGCAAAAGATAACTCATTCGCGTTATTTGTGGTGCTTTGTGTTGTATTGTCATTATAATCAAGTTACTACTTAGTAGATCCTTGTAACCAATTGAGCGCACTGTGTGTGCGTTTAACAACATCTATTAAGTTACACTACTGCTTGTTAGGTATATTGCAGTGACCTAGATCTTTGGATAATACCTAAATTGTCATTTAATCAAGCTACCAGTAGATTCCTTTGTTTCGTAACCGATCGAGACCGGTGTACTTATCTCAGGGCTTACAAAGGTATAAATCAAATCTGATATGGAAGTACAAATAGGTAAGTAGTACAAGCAGTTCTACTGATCTGAATTTTGATTGTTTTAAAGAAAAATAAACAAGCATTGTTATTCTGCTTCATATCAAGTCTATGCCTTGATATTCAGTAATTAATTAAATCGTAATGAAACGATTATATAAATATTAAAATATATAAGATATTTATATTTTTATTAACCCTCTTAATCTGGCAACATTGAGCTAGTAACAAAAGAAAGAATAACTACTGTGTATAAAATTCTGATATAAACTAGTTAAAGAAAAAGCTTACCATAAACAGAACTGTGCAAAAAAATGTATATAGGTACCTGCATAACGATTGTAAGGAAAAAAGAAAAGCCTATTTAAGACACAACTAAAGAATACAATTGTGTCAAGAGTGAGACGTTTAACTTCTAAAATGTGCCCATAAAACGACTAGTTTCAGTTTTATCACAGCTCGGAGTGGGTTCAACTCCCAACCTTTCTTTGATATGGGTTGTATTTGTACAGCTGCTGGTCTTATTGTATAAGGATTAGCAGTTTTTTGAAGCGTGGGAGCAGTGCGTTTGATTTACATAACATCACTAACTGATGATCTAGTGGTATTTAACACGCTTTCTGGCCACAGTGGTTTGAATCGTGCACCAATAGATTTTTTATTTGGTAATTTAGAACATTTCTCTCAAACAGAACTGAAATGATCACCAATCTACATTAAGGTTATCGTGGGGGATTTAATTGATGACCAAAACTTACTCCAGCTTTAAATTAGATTAGTGTACCAATGGTGGGAACAATAAAAAGCTAAAATGATAGCTGTTTTTTTATGCAGTTAAAGTGGCAACCAAGCGTTTGGCCCACAAGATGGTAAGCGGTTACCGCAGCCTATGGGCGCTTGCGATACCAGAGGTATCACTCACGGGTTGCCACCCTGAAACGTAGATCGAAAGTCTCATGCCTGTATTTTCACCGGAAACCATTCTTTCCGTACGTTTGGTCCGGAACACAGCAATGTAAACATTACTGCTTGACGGTAGAAATAGGTATGGCGGTAGGTAGTCCTCCCCCGGACGAGCTCTATCAGAAAGAACTCTACTACTTTTATTTGTATTTATTTATTTTAGCATGAGGGTTTAAAGTTTAACGAGTACTGTAAAGCCGTAACGTTTAAAATATTTGTTTAATTATGGTCAAAGAAGACAGTGAGATCAGTATAGTTTTTTTTTACTAATGGTAGGTACCTAATAAAATAACAACCACAAAAAAATCAATTAAAAAACATTTTTATATTTTTGGCTCCCAAAAGTCTTATATATTCGAATCTGTGTCATCTCTTCCACTAGTAGGTACGCTGTTATCCAGATGTCAATATCAGGTGGCCAATTACACAAGTTGATACAAAAACTAGTTCAATACAAACTGCGCGATGCACTCGCAAAAAGTGACGAACACGTGCATTCGACACAAAAACCTTTTTGCCCGAAACCTGCTGCGAAACTAGAGAAAAAAGTTCGACAAAAACTTGCTGTTCCTTCGAGCTTTATTACCGGTAAATAAAGGTTAGTTTAGCTTGAATATTGCTGCTGTAAGTTTGTAAATAGTGTCTACCTGTTACGTAAAAAAGGGTATTGTAAGGTCAGGGCACAAAAGAGGGTGTTGGGCTAAACGATTTGTTTCGAAAGGTTTATAAATGTTGGTACCTACTTTTGGCACTTTCAATTAGCTGAAAAGTATAGACAAATAATAAATAAATAAATAATACTGGACAATCCACACAGCATCATCTAGCTCAAGGTAAGCAGCTGTTAAACAGAGCTGTATTACTAGATGACTGATATATATTTAATACAATACAATACATAATACATTGATCGATATTTTTTATTATACATAGAAAACACCCAGAACAAATATTTGCAGATCCTACAAACATTTGTCCCAAGGCGGGAATCGAACCCGCAACCACCGCGTCGCAGGCGGACCTTCGCCCACCGCGCCACATTGGTCGTCGGCAAAGCAAATTACTCAGAGATAACTCGAAAGAAACTGGGGTTGTGTAGGAAACCGGCATAATTTTGGCCATTCGTCCTACAATATTTAGAGTACCTAACCTACTATTAACTACCTAACTTAGTGCGAGTCTTACTTACTTTTGCATTATTTCAGATTTTTTTCATTGTATTATCTTACTATCTGTTTTTAATTAGGTATTTTTACCTTTCCTGTATATTTTGTTTATTAGCTAAGTTACCAAATAAATACTTTTTTTTTAATACTGGTGACCAAAACAGAATCAAACGAATATATTCCTATATTACCAAAACCGATTGCTATCTTATTCAATCAACACAAAACCAACACCAACACAAATAACGTAAAAGCAAACAATGAAACATGGAATTGGAAAGCGTTATACACTTTTCAAGAACCTAATGAATTTATTATCTATCTGATCTGCCGATACAAAGAGAGCACCATACTTATTTCTGCCGCCAAGCAGTAATGCTCGCATTGCCGTGTTCCGGTGTGAAGGGTATGGTTTCCGGTGAAATTACTGGCACATGAGGCTTTCGATCTTAGTCTCAAGGTGGCAACCCGCGAGTGATACCTCTGGTATTGCAAGCGTCCATAGGCTGCGGTAACCGCTTACCATCTTGTGGGCCGTACGCTTGGTTGCCACTTCAGTTGTATAAAAAAAAAAAAACTTTTTGAAAAACATTTGGTACGAAGATATTTGAAAATCTCAGGAAGGACTTGATTCTTTTATGTATGTATGTACCACGCAAGTGAAGCTCCGCCTCCGCGCTAGTATTTTATTAAATTAAAATGTATAAATAGGTATTACTGACCACATTGGTCTTGGTACCCCGCGTGGAAAGCCGTGAGCGGTAACTAGTTACAAATGTTATTTTATACAACTAAAGTGGCAACCAAGCGTACGGCCCACAAGATGGTAAGCGGTTACCGCAGCCTATGGGCGCTTGTAATACCAGAGTTATCACTCACGGGTTGCCACCCTGAGACGTTAGATGCAAAGTCTCATGTGCCTGTAATTTCACCGGAAACCATACCTTTCGAACCGGAACCCAGCAATGCGAGCATTACTGCTTGGCGGCAGAAATAGGTATGGTGGTAGTCCTTCCCCGGACGAGCTCTATCACAAAGAACACCAGAAGAAGACCAGTTAAGAATAAATCATCGCTAATGATAAAATAGCGTGCTTCAACAGATAGGCCGGTGCCAAAATAACTGATGGTTGTTTAACCTCTATTGATTCGCCTAAAGCTAACATTTGTTTTAGGGAGCAATATCAATCAAAACTTGGTGAACGCTTTAAGTAGAAATCTTGGAAATAATTATGTACTACCGTACAGCTTATAAATTCCTTGTTAGAATTAGGATTAAAAAATATTCGCGGATCATATACACAAGACTCGTCATAATTTTTTTTATTCAATAATTTTAAAAGGACTTTTGAACAACATGTTTATGTCAGCCCTTTAAGGTAACAAAATAATAAACATTAACATAAATACCTAATAAATAAACTATCTAGGTAGGTACCTACTTATAATTATAAGGAATTAACTGGCTACTTAGCCGCTTGAACCAAACTATAGATAAGTTTGGCTTCACTAGAATTAGGACACGATAATAAATTCCGCATTACTCCAATGTTTACAATATTGATGCCCAACTCAATCAGAACCCTCTGCCTTTCGGTTTGGTTCCGGACATTCCATCAGTATATGATACACGTCTTCTGGCTTATCGCATACTTCGCAATTAGGTGATAATACTTTTTTCATTAAATACGCAAACTTCTTAAAGTGGCATATGTCGGAACGAAGTCGATGTGCAGTTACAAGACTCGTCATAATTGAATTGTAAAAAAAAAAAAACTGTACAGCATTAAACATGTTTTTTTTTTAACAGTTCAAGACTCGTCATAATTGAATTGTTAAAAAAAACATTTTTAATGCCGTACAGTTGTTTTTTTTCACGATTCGTGATTTGTGTGTTGTCGTGATTTGGCCGTTCAGAACACATCGCCAATGTTCAAAAGTGTATAAGTCTGCAAATACGTTAAAAAAATCTCAAATCAAATAGCTGTTAAAGTTATATTCACTATAAAGTCTGGGCAAGCGCAGTAATTGACACGCAGAGCTAACAAAGTGACACTGCAACTTAACTGTTTTGGCACAGGTTATGGTCATGCGTGATGCTTAACATCAGGCGAACGGCTCCATAGTCTTGTCACAAATCAATTTAGAAACAGGTTCATTAAATACCTAATTATTATCGCCGGATGTATGAACGAAAGTGGTTTGATTCGTATTGTCCTCTTAATGACGTCATTAGGTAAATGGTTACTCATATCCTGTCTGTACTTAAAACCTGTTTTATTTAACTAAAACAAACTCTATGGTTCAAAATGACTTTTTTGTTTGCATTAGTACACACTTTGGAACAGGCGCGTTGGATCTGGAGTAAATTCCTAGATCAAGACGTGATCCTTGTGATTGTCCTACTAATATTATAAATGCGAAAGTCTGTGTGTTGTATGTTTGTTACCGTATCTCCATGAAGAATTACCCGATTATGATAAAATTTAGAATGTAGATGGCTTAAGTCCTGGAATAACACATAATGTGCTTTTTATTCCGGAAACATGTACTGTTCCTGTGGGATAGCATAAAAATGTGATGCAAAAACGCGGGTGAAGCCGCGAGGGTCAGCTCGTATTGATTAAAACTCTTTTTATTTTAACTTTGACTGGTTTACTTTCTCAGGGTACTAACCACTGTCCCAATGAGGTTTGATGGCTGGCACATCGGATGTCATACGACCTTTTTTCTCAGCGTTTGAAAACCAAAAGCAAACACATAGAATTCAATATTGTCGGCCGTCTATTGATCCCACTGCTGCCAAACTGGCCTCTATAGAGCAAGAATGATTATTATTTTAATCCACCTCATGGATTTAATGTGGATTGGTTGATGGGACATAATCTTAATCTAAATTTAAGGTTTAAGAAATGTCGGTTGCTCGTTATCTTTTTCAATCATTTTGAAATAAATTAGCATTGAAATACAAAAAAATATTGCACAAATGGGTTTCAAATCTTTAGAATCGAATTACTAAAAACTATTACTGAACCTTGCTATTATCTAATTTAAGCCTATTTCTTTTTTATTTATCGGTAATTTTCCGGTAGCCCACATCATTTCTAATAATGGTATCGCATGGGACGCTCGATTACTGGGACATCGTTAATCTAATGATCCATGCATGGATTCTAAGGATTTTCCCATGCAGGTACTTTTTACTGATGGTTCTGACCGGTGAATTAATAGATCATTTATTTTTATTACCATAGTTCAACAAATAAAGTTTGTATTAGCTTCATCTAAATTTGTTTCAGGCTCTGAGTACATACACAAGAGTACAAAAGTAGTAGAGTTATAGTGATAGAGCTCGTCCGGGGAAGGACTACCACCATACCTATTTCTGCCGCCAAGCAGTAATGTTAGCATTGCTGTGTTCCGGTGTGTAGGGTATGGTTTCCGGTGAAATTACTGGCACATGAGGCTTGCGATCTTAGCCTCAAGGTGGCAACCCGCGAGTGATACCTCTGGTATTGCAAGCGTCCATAAGCTGCGGTAACCGCTTACCATCTTGTGGGCCGTACGCTTGGTTGCCACTTCAGTTGTATAAAAAAAAAAACATCGTCTAAGACAAACAGTTTATATAAAAAAATCGGAGATTACGTATGTTCCAGCCCGCATCATCATAATGAGCCGATAAACGTCCACTGCTGGACATAGGCCTCCCCCAAAGAGCGCCAAGACGACTGATCTTGAGCTTTCACTATCCACCGAGTTCATGTAACCGCTACAATGTCATCGGTTTTCGAGTGGGGGGCCGTTCTTTACTTTATTTTCCAGTTTACTGTCGCTATTCAAAACCTTCATTCCCTTATTACTTATGAGCTATCTCGGTGACCTTTGTTTTCTACAGATATCTTTGCACATAGTGAAATTCTTAGCTTCCTTAATTAGCTCAACGAGCTATTGGGAAGAGCTAGCTCAGTTCCTATAGGATAGCATAAATACTGGAGCGCTCACGTAGTACCTGGCTAAGTCAGATCAACGAAGTTATGCACTGTTTTGCGTATAAGCCACCATTTGGATGGGTGACTGCCAGTGGCAATTTCATCAGAGCGCTCCCGTGATTCGGAGCATCCGGCTTTCCGAAAAATGTTAGGCTTTGATAAAGGCCTTTGGGCGGCCTAAAAACTCTGTCACCGGAGTTGGCCACTGACTCATACGTACTTGCTTACTTAAGCTTAAAAACTGCCAAACCACGGTTATAACCGCAGAGCTCAGGTTAAGGCAGGTTTCCACCATACCAAAGTCAACACCATTACCTAAATCATTACCTTCCTCGTAAACACTATTAGAACTCCTTTGTTGAACTCTAAAATGTTGATTGTAAATTGTAATGTCTCTAAAATCAATCAATAGTGAGATATTAGACAGACAAACATAGTTATAGTTCAATTAAATTTTACAATACTCTGTGGACTCATTTCAAGCAATTTCTTTGTTTGGATACATAAACTATGCTGAACATTTATGGTTCTGTCTTGGTCACATGACTCACCTGAGTTGGTATAGGTAGTTTTTTGAGTTCTGGGGCCCAACCATGAACTCTTATAGCGATTCAAATGAAGACCTCAACTAAATTGTCAAAAAAATTATACCATGACATGATTGTCTAATTAATATCATAATACAATTTTTTTTGAAAATTTAGTTTAGGTCTTCATTTGAATCGCTATAAAAGTTCATGGCTGAACAGGCAACCAAGCGTACGGCCCACTTGATAGTAAGCGGTTACCGTAGCCTATGTACGCTTGCAACATCAGATTACACTTTTGTTGCCTGAGATGAAGATCTAATGTCTCATCATCATCACAAAGTCGCATGTGCCTGTAAATTCATCGGATACCATACCCTTCGAACCGAAACACAGCAGTGCATGCATTACTGCTTGGCAGTAGAAATAGGTATGTGATAGTACTACTTCTCCGGACGAGCTCTATCACAAAGAACTCGCTTTGAACATTTAAACCATACCTGGTGGTAGGACTCTTCAGCAAGAGTCCGTCTTGGTGGGTACCACCGCAGTATCAGATATTCTACCTCCAAGCAGTAGTGTTAGCATTTTAGGTTTGAAGGGCACTGTAGCAAGTGAAATTCCTGGGCGAAAGAGATTTAACAACAATGTCTCGGGGTGATAAGCACGGTGCAGTGCCATGCAAACACTTAAAAACTTTGGGTGGCACTGCATTTGTAATGGTCAGGCGTGGTGCTTTACATCAGGGTGACGCCTTGATTGTCCTGTCAATTTATGACATTTTCACAAAAAAAAAAGTTTGGTAATATAAAAAAAAAACACAAAGACAAAACAAAGACAATGTACCTTATCCCTAATGATTTTAGCTATTATCCTAATCTTAGAATCGCATAATAAAATCTTAACTACCAATAAAATATTTTATACCTTCAAGAAACAGGAGTCGGTAGATCGATGACACTCAAGTTTTTTCAGGCAATCTCCTACCAAAATAACTGGAACCTTTACATTCTATACATGCGCATCGTCATCATTGGCTTTTGTAAGAGGTTATAAGTCACGACAGGTCAAAGCTTCTGGTTAAGTTCGCCAGCGACCAACTTAGCTTGAGCTATATGATCTGTATAAAATTTGTTGTTCCGGCAGTATTCTCTACGGGTTTAAAGTCATGAGAGGTCTTGATGTCTGGTGTTTGGAAGGGACGTTTTTATTAGACTATTTTAAATATGGCATCTTAAAGACGCCTGGCTTACAATTTATGGTTTTTGTAATTTTCCCGCCTTAAGACAATGCTTTAATTATGTTTGGTGATAACTGCTACTATAAAGTCTTTAGTGGTTTGACTTTGCAGGTTTATTTAAATGGTGCGCTGTTAAAAAGAAGGTGGTGTCATTAAAATTTTGATTAAATTTTGGAAAATGTTTATCAGAGTCATATAATTTTGCTGGAATTTATTGTGATGGAAATAGGAAATTTTGATAGAAATAAATCAACAAAAGTGAGTTTATGAAAGCTTATTTTTATTGCACACTGTATAGGCCATGACCTAATACACTGGCCTAACTTAAGTATCAGAATCATTAACAAGTGCGCAAACACCTTTATAAAATTACAAAAGCCCCTAGTATTCAAATTAAAATGTAAATGTATAACAAAGACCAGAAACCTTGAAAATGTAATTACGAGCCACTATGTATTACCTACTGATATGTATACTTAACTTACAAAAGTAGGCATATTCACACATTACCTACTGCTATTATTTATGTATACTTAACTTACACAAGTAGGTATATTTATGGGGTTTTGTAATAGGTAGATTTATAGATGCAGTAAGCTGTTTATTAGAAGTTAAAAGAATATTTACAGAGAAAACAATTATAAAATAAAAAATCTTCTTTACAAGTTTTTAGTTTTCAGCCAAGTGACAGCACTGTTATCTTTTCTTTTTCTCGTCACCATGGAGATTAGTTTTCCATGAAAGAGATCGCCACAAGTTCCCCCTGGCCAGACCGTGACTACGGGCGATAAAAATCAGGGAACCGTACTCTGCGTCCCGATCTGGTCTTTTTCTCATCTGGAGAAGTAGCTGTAGCGTGGTTTGTTGTAGAAGTTGTCATCTCTGGATTTGTAAGCTTGGTTTCTTTTAGTCCATACGCCGGTTTCAGTCTGTCGACAGTAACATCGACTTTCTTGCCTTTAACGTCGAGGGTGAAGAATTTGGGCTGTCTGTCTATGACTCTATAAGGTCCAGCGTATGGCGGCTCTAGTGATCGGCGTACGTGGCCTTGGCGTAAGAACACGTGAGAAGAGTTGTTGAGATCTCGTGGAAAATAGAAGGGTGACGCAGTATGCCATGCAGTAGGTTTTGGTGTGAGCTTTTGTATATGCGAACGAAGACGCGACGCATATTGAGTGATGTCCGCCGTAGTGCAGTCATCGGTAGGAGATAAAAATTGCCCAGGTAAGCGAAGCGGCTCACCGTACACCAGTTCGGCTGCTGACGTCTGAAGATCTTCCTTCCACGCACTGCGCATGCCAAGAAGTACCAGTGGGAGAGCTTCAGTCCACTGAGAGGTAGAGTGGCACATGATCGCTGCCTTGAGTTGCCGATGGAGACGTTCGATGATGCCATTAGCTGCAGGATGATAAGCTGTGGTGCGGAAGTGACGCGCACCAACCAGAGCAGTGAGAGATTGGAAGAGGTGACTCTCAAACTGGCTTCCGCGATCAGTAGTCACGCGTGCAGGGCATCCAAATCTGGCAAACCAACCAGATACAAGGGCAGCAGCGCAGGTTTCAGCTGTGATGTCTTTGAGTGGAATCGCCTCAGGCCATCGCGTAAATCTATCGATGACGGTGAGACAATATCTGTAATCAGAAGACAAAGGTAACGGTCCTACGATGTCGAGGTGAATATGAGAGAACCTCGATGAAGGTGTTAGAAATGAGGAAAGTGGAGCTTTGGTGTGTCGAGTAACTTTGCATTTTTGACATTGCAAGCATTGCTTAGACCACTCTCTACAATCCTTGCGAATCCCTGGCCAAACGAATCTTTGCGTAGCCAGTCGCACAGTAGCTGTAGATCCAGGGTGATGTAGTTCGTGTATCATCTGGAAAACTTTTTTCCGGAGCTGAGGAGAGATGTAAGGACGAGGTTGTGCAACAGAAGTATCGCAATAGATTTGTACGTCGCTGTCTAGAGGCTTGAGTTTTTCAAATTTTAAAGTAGTGCCGTGAAGAATCAGATCTTGCAGTTCTGGGTCTGAGTCCTGAAATCGTGCAAGAGCTGTGTAGTCGATTGTAGAAATCTCCTCCACGCGAGAAAGGGCATCAGCGACAACGTTATCTTTCCCAGGTATGAAACGAATTTCGGTAGTGAATTGAGCGATGAAATCTAAGTGCCGAAATTGTCTCGGGGAACATTTCTCCTTGTTTAAAGAAAACGCAAAAGTGAGAGGCTTGTGGTCAGTAAAGATTGTAAAGGTACGGGCTTCCACCATGTGTCTGAAGTATTTGATAGCCTCGTAAACTGCCAACAGTTCTCTGTCATAAGGACTATATTTCTTCTGAGGGCTAGAAAGTTTGTGCGAGAAGAAAGCTAAGGGCTGCCAGTCATCATCTTTGCGTTGTTGTAGAACAGCACCGATAGCTGTGTCAGAAGCATCTGTCACGATAGCTAGTTCTGCAGAGACATCTGGGTGAGCAAGAAGTGTAGCTTCTGATAAAGAAGTTTTGCATTTCTCAAAAGCTTGCATTAGATCTGCTGTAATCTCTACTGGATGTGAACCTTTAACCTTAGGACCGGATAGTACGTCGTTCAATGGCGCTTGAATTTGAGCTGCGTAAGGAATAAAGCGACGATAGAAATTAAGTATTCCAAGGAAACGTCTGAGTTCTTTCACAGTTTTTGGAACAGAGTAATCTTGGATAGCCTGGACTTTTGTATCCAGTGGTCGAGTTCCATCAGCGGAAACTTGATAACCTAAGAAAGTTACCTTAGACTGTCCTAGTATGCACTTCGATGTATTCACCAGTATACCGTACTGCTTGAGGCGCTCGAATAACAGCCGTAGATGAGCCTTGTGTTCCTCTGGCGAAGTAGAAAATATTAAAATGTCATCAATATACCCGTAGCAAAATTCTAATCCTAGAAGTACTTCATCAATGAACCTCTGGAACGTCTGCGCAGCATTTCGGAGTCCGAAAGTCATGTAAGGAAAATCAAAAAGTCCGAAAGGTGTAGTAATCGCTGTTTTCGGAATATCGTCGGAATTCATGCGAATCTGGTTGTAGGCTTTTACTAGGTCAATCGTTGAAAATATAGTACATCCTGATAGTTGGTAAGCAAAATCCTGGATGTGACGAATAGGATATCTATCAGGAATAGTTCTACAGTTGAGAGCTCGATAGTCACCACATGGTCTCCAGCTGTCGTCCTTCTTTTTAACTAGATGTAGCGCAGAAGACCATGGACTTTCAGAACGCCTGGCTGTACCGTTTGCTAGCATGTCTTCAAACTCTTTTTTAGCGGCATTGTGTCGAACTGGATCGAGACGTCTAGGCTTGCAGGAAACTGGCGGTCCTGGTGTCGTTCTGATGTGGTGTAGAGTGTTGTGTTTCGGAATAGTTTGTAGACCTGCGGGCTTCGTTATCTCTGGGTACTCGCACAGGATCTTGTGAAACACGGATTCACCTGTTACAGCCTTTATTGATGCTATATCGTCAGGTAAATCACAATAAATGGCATTTACAGAAATCGAAGTGATTGTGTCACTCAATCGTTGATTTTTACAATCCACAAGCAACCCATAGAAACTCAGAAAGTCTACTCCGATTATAGGTTTAGTGATATCAGCAATAGTAAAACTCCACTTGAAAGCACGTCGAAGTCCAAAGTTGAGTTCAAGATTAATTTGACCGTAAGTATGGATGACCGTGTTGTTAGCTGCTACTAAATCAAATTTTGATTTTGGGCAAAACATCTTGACGCTTGATCGTGGGAAAACACACAAGTCGGAACCAGTGTCCACTAGGAACTGCATTTTGGATGCACGATCTGTAACGAAGAGTCGGCCTGTAGATGAGGGACAGTCGTTGGCCGCTACTTGCGACCGCCCTGAAAGTTTTCCGCCTTATAGCTGCAGGGTTCTTTGCACTTAATTGCGTCGGCTCCATATGTGAAATGGTAAAAACAGTGAGGGTGGTCTGGAGGTGGTTGTTTCGGTCGGCGGCGAGAGTTTGAGCGTGAGCGAGATTGATAGTCTTGCCTTTTCTGCGACCGTGAACGTGAGTTTGCTCCTCCGTTTGACACTTGCTCTGTAAGTTTGGCAACTTGTTTAGTAAGCTCACTCACTTGTTTGTAAAGATCGTCATTTGATGATGTACTTGAGAATCTGGAAGTTGATGCCACCTGAGGTGTTGAAGGGACTATCTCGTGCACCTTGTCTGCTAAATCAGCTAGTTTTTCGAGAGGTAAGTCAGGTTGTGAAGCAATTACCGTCTGGATATTTTGCGGCAGCCGGCTTGACCATATAGTTTTCAAAAAATCCATAGCGACTGTTTGTCCTGCGAGGCTTTGCATATGTCGCAAGAACTGCGATGGCTTCCTGTCGCCAAGCTCTTCGTGCATGATCAACTGCTGAACACGTTTCTCCTGTGAAGCTGACAATCGCTTGATTAGCTCGCTCTTAAGTTTGAGGTATTTACCGGTATGTGGAGGACAAGTGATGATGTCTTTCACTTCAGCGGCGTATTGGTGATCAAGTTGGGAAACAAGGTAGCAGAACTTAGTTTCATCCGTAGTAATTCTGGAGAGAGTAAACTGGCTTTCTACTTGAGCGAACCATAGTGCTGGCTCTTCAGGCCAGAACGGCGGTACTCTGACACCTACTCGGAGTACTTCAGGTGCAACCACCACTTCGGCATCCTGAAATTCATCACTGCCTTCTTTTGGCGTAGACATCTTATTATGTACAAAACTGCTTACCAATTGATATTTACAAAACTCCAATATACAAATAAAATTATTAACAGCAAAAAAAAAAAATTCTCCAATTATCCGGGCGTTTCTTCAAACACCAAATTATTTTGGTTAGTCGGGGTCACCAGTTATGGGGTTTTGTAATAGGTAGATTTATAGATGCAGTAAGCTGTTTATTAGAAGTTAAAAGAATATTTACAGAGAAAACAATTATAAAATAAAAAATCTTCTTTACAAGTTTTTAGTTTTCAGCCAAGTGACAGCACTGTTATCTTTTCTTTTTCTCGTCACCATGGAGATTAGTTTTCCATGAAAGAGATCGCCACATATTCACACATTAACTACTGATATTATATGTATACTTAACTTACACAAGTAGATATAATCACACATTACCTACTGCTATTATGTATTCAATTCAATTCAAAAAATTTATTCCATTTTGATACATTTTGTACACTTGGAAAAGTCACATTTTTACATTTGTGGGTACAAAAACAAACAGTACAAAAAGTACAGTAAGTAAAAAGATTTTTGGCTCCAGCGCTGGACGGAGCAACACGTCTGCCGGAGAACAAGTCGATGGTCCTGAGGATGTCCCGTGGAGGGATGAAACACGTGTCGATATTTTTATTTTGAGGTTAACTGTGGTAACTGTGTGACCTCATCAGTTAAAAGGTTAAGCGGAATAGTACTAGAGATTTTTCGTCTGTTTTTTTATTTTGTAATGGATTTCCGCAAAGTAACGCCTGAATCTATCAATTATCATTTATATCAGTGTGAGCTTCATCAATATAATCTTAAAGATATTTCTTTGTCGAGTCACGTTACTTGGTGCAACTTGAATAGGCAATAAGCCTTACACCCATATTCTAAGAAGTTTCCTCGAATCTTTCTCCACTCGACTCAAGGTAGGTTCAGACGTACCTTGAGTTTGACAATCATTTCCTCAGCTCCGGTAAAGAAAACTTTCGAGTGGTAGTAAGTGGAGGAGAATTTTTGCAACTAAGAATACGCATTTATTTGAGTAAGGTTGAGTCGAGTCGAGGAATTCTTGAGGAATCGTCGTAGAATATGGGTGTTAGACACTCGTTTACGAAAGCAGTTGCAATAAAAACTGTCAAATATACCAAAATAAAGCGATTTTATTTTCTTGGTGCATACAGCTACATCCGGCCATGACCTAGGCCAACACGCCTGAATTAACAGCAAGTATGAACTTGACTCAGAATCTACAGTTTTAATAAGAACTTGTCTAATTATAACCACACCTGGTGTTAAGTCATGCGGACTACATCAGATGAATCTAGACCCTACACCGAGCAATATAAGAGTGAAAATAGATTAAGCTAGTTGTAATAATGGATGATAATTTCGCAAGTATGGAGCTGTCGGTGCGCACGCGACGGCTGTTTCACGAAAAAGGGCGTAAGACACGAATATACAATTTCAGGTTTGGTGACTCATACCACAACGATGCGTGAAGACTTAGTGATGGGTGATGAATAAGTCCGTATAAAACTCTAGTTAAAGGAAATATTTTGTAAAATGTTAAATATTTGACGACCGATGTGGCGCAGCGGGTGCAGGTCCGCCTGCGACGCAGAGGTTGCGGGTTCGATTCCCGCCTCGGGACAAATGTTTGTACGATCTACAAATATTTGTTCCGGGTGTTCTGGGTATTTTCTATAATAAAAAATATCTATATATGTATTGTATTGTATTAAATATATATCAGTCATCTAGTACCCATAATACAGCTCTGTTTAACAGCAGCTTACCTTGGGCTAGATGATGCTGTGTGGATTGTCCAGCATTATTTATTTATATTTCTATAGGTACTAGGTACAGCACTTAAATAATGATATGTACTTTCATTCTTTCATCGGCATTGTTATAAATATCACATCATTAATGCGTTAAGTCTAGATGGATGGATATTGGCAAAGCGACGTTTTGACCGAAAAGTTTTTGATTGATTCGTCCCAGTGACAATTTCAATTTTTATTTATTTATTTCGGTCACCATCGAATGCAGCTGCTTTGTACACTCACAGAAAAAAGTTAATATCAGAATTAAGTATTGTAGGTAGGCGTTAGGATATACCTATTTCTGCCGCCAAGCAGTAATGCTCGCATTGCTGTGTTCCGGTGTGAAGGGTATGGTTTCCGGTGAAATTACTGGCACATGAGGCTTTCGATCTTAGCCTCAAGGTGGCAACCCGCGAGTGATACCTCTGGTATTGCAAGCGTCCATAGGCTGCGGTAACCGCTTATCATCTTGTGGGCCGTACGCTTGGTTGCCACTTCAGTTGTATAAAAAAAAAAAAAAAATTAAAAACTTGTAATAAAGTATAAAAATCAACATCTTAAAGTTACTCACTCACGCCAGAACGGTTTAACTGATCTTAATTAAATTTAAAAGAGAGATAGATTATAATGTGGAACAGCACATAATACTATTTATTACCCCGAAAAAAAATACTAATACTTTGGGATAGCATAAAAACTGCAAAATCGCGGGTGAAAACGCGGGGCACGGTTCGTAATCATAAATCAGTCATTAGACGTCTACTTAAACCTTCACCATCCACCGACTTTTTGCAACCACTAAATTGCAATAAGCCCATCGTGTGGTGGCCACTAATTTTCCATTATTTTCATATTATATAAATTATCTATTGTTAAGATTTATCTAATTAAGTACTGATAATCATAACAAACTACATTGAAATTTTACCATAAGCTTTATTATTGGTTACCTTATTTTTATATTAAATCTTATACTTAAATAGTGTATCCTGCGGGTTGATTACATAACTCTGTTATTGTTCAATCTCCATTGATTTCCATCTCAAACTGTCTTACCATGTCTCACCATGTATCACCATGTCACAGCTCGTGCGATTGCTCGGAGCACTCGTGACATAGCTGGCTAAGTTGTTCTTACCAGATCAACAAAGTTAAGCACTGTTCCGCTACTGGCAATTTCAACTGAGCGCTCCCGTGCTTCGGAGGGCACGTTAAGCAGTCGGTCCCGGCTTTTTCAAAGTTGTTAAGCCATGATAGAGGCCTTCGGGCGGCCTAAAAATACTATCACCAGAGTTTGCCACTGACTCATACGAACTTATTTTACCATGTCACATTGTCTCACCAAGAGCACCGGTGGTCTAGTGGAAGTGACCGCGCCTTCCGATCCTAAGGTCGTAGGTTCAAACCCGTTCGTGCACGAATGGATTTTTCTGTTCGAAAAATTTATGTGCGCAATGCCAGTGCTCTCATACGGTGAAGGAAAACATCGTGAGGAAACCGGCATGTCCAAGAACTAAAAATACGAAAGACACCAATCCGCATTGGTTCCGCGTGGTGGACTAAGACCCAATCACTCTTGCTCGAGAGTAGGCCAGTGTCCCAACAGTAAGGAAATTAGAAGGCTGTCATGATGATGATGATGCATGTCTCACCATAGCTCTACTGTCTTATTAGACATTTAGTTTGAGATGGAGATCAATGGAGATTTTTGAGCTGATTGAGCTGATGAGTGATTAAGGGGCTGATATTTTTTGTAAATCTGACTTATAACCTTGTACCATTTGACGTCTGATTCAGCATACAATCGACGCTATCTTTTCTTGCTTTCCCCGGAACAGTTAACTCGGAATTTTTCCCACGATCGTTGTCTTGAGCCCGCTCATTACAATGCTCAGTAAAAACATGGTTTTTAATCAACTGGTTAATACCATGATCCTTATGAATATTGCAATAGAACTCAAAATATCAGTCCAGAATGATCAATTGATCACACATTTAGGTCAGATTCATACATTTTTTGTAGTACTGTACTGTAGTAAAAATATATAAACACTTTGTTAGGGAATTTTATACAATGCAGCATAATTAGACCTAACTTTTACTTCTTTTTTTCGGACCAAAAAAAAATTTTTTTGTAAATTTTCTGCCCCAAAATTAACAATAACCTATTCAACGTCTATGGTTTTTAGTCCCAACATTGTGAGTTATCTGCAAAACAGGAAAAACTTTACCAAAACTAAATCCACATACCAAAAAAACCTCTAAACCCTGGCATATTGCGAGAAATAATTCTCAAAAGCCATCTAAACGTCAAATTGTACAAGCAAAATTACAATTCAAGCGAAAGAATTGCACTTTTCCTGTTATAGCGGTGTAGGAAAACATTCGTTTATATCTGCTAGTGATGTATAAGATATCAATCGTAATTTATTTTTAACTTTTTTTTTTTTTTTTTTATACAACTGAAGTGGCAACCAAGCGTACGGCCCACAAGATGGTAAGCGGTTACCGCAGCCTATGGACGCTTGCAATACCAGAGGTATCACTCGCGGGTTGCCACCTTGAGGCTAAGATCGAAAGCCTCATGTGCCAGTAATTTCACCGGAAACCATACCCTTCGAACCGGAACACAGCAATGCGAGCATTACTGCTTGGCGGCAGAAATAGGTATGGTGGTAGTCCTTCCCCGGACGAGCTCTATCACAGAGAACTCTACTACTCTTAACTGTAATTAGTTTGTGCACTTTATAACTTTTTTTATTGTTTTGCGTGGCACTGCACTGCGTTTGTCACCCCAAAACATAGATAATACCATCTAGTGCTCTTACAATCAAATTAAACTTTTTGTTGAAAGACTTTTGAATTAGAATATTTTTATGTATCATGTAAAATAATCGATATCTTCTTAAAAATAGGATTTTTTTATTACGATTGTATCCGTAAAAATAGATAGGTATTTTTAGCCTTGCACCTCACTATTTTATGACCACCTCAATTTGAATAGGCCTTTTACGTCCTCCCTCGTTGAATAGGCGTTTTTACAAGTGCCAAAAATACGAGTTTAATCGTTAAAATTAATGTGACGATACAGGAATGTAATTTTGGCTGGAAAAATTTGAAATTTTTATTTGTTTAAAAAATATTTTTTAACTAATTCGAGTGTTTTTGACCTTTCTAAGTCTTGATGTTTAGTTTAATCGTTCTAAAAAAGATTATGTATTCATAATATTTACTTAAATTTTACTAAAGTTAACAGTAACCGTCCACTTGTTATGTTGCCTAAATAAACTCATTAAAAAAATCCTTAGTAAAGTACAATCTAAATATTGGTAAGGAAAAAAACTTAAAAAATATTGTGTCTGGTATAAGTTATGAGTGCTTTTAAACTGAGACAGAATGGATCTCGTTGCCGTTGTCTGTTTCTCCAAACCATTATAATTTAGGAGTCTTCAAGTCCTGAGTGATCAGGTTCTTTAATAGACAAGTGTGCTTCATCATTGACATCATGTACTATCTGGCAAGGTGTTCAAAGATTTGCAAAAAAAACTACGTAGGTATTAGAATTCTTAAATAAATGGCGATAATTTCCAAAAGCATTCAAAAATATCTATTTAATCGCAAAGAAAGCACAACAAAGCCAATAAAATCCATAACTCCATTCAAGAAAAAACCTGTTAAAAAACCATGACAACCCTCAAGTTACAGGTTATTTATTTCCACCCCCGGCCACCCTTAAATAAAAAAACCCCTTAAATCGAAGCCAGTCTCCAAATGACCGAATATAATGACCTAACTATTGTCCTCACCCCACTGTTTGCGAAGCCTCATTTATTTTTATAACTCTACGGGGTTTTTAACAAAAAAGTCGAAAATGGACAACGATGACAACGATGACGGTCGTATTGATGTGTCGTGACTACCATCAAAAGTGGTGATTTTTTGTTGACGATTCTGTGTTTTTTGTTATCAAATGTAGGTCACGGTTATCAAAAAAATTGGGATGTTCTATATGAATATCAACAATGGTAAACGGACCTAATACCGTCCGTACCGTTGATATTATTAATTTTATGGACAGGTTCATTTTTATGGGTAGGCCTTTTGCTATTGTCTCAATGGCAAGGCGTTAGTGATATTTTCTCATGTTACAAGCGTACAAACCATCAAGTGGGCCGTACGCTTGGTTGCCACTTTAATGGCACAAATCTAAAAAAAATTGTCTACGATTTCGTATTTCTGCTAAAATTACCTTTTCAAAAGAAAGTTTAGTGGCAAAGTATACTAATGTTGTTTGTAGTGGATTTCCGTAAAGTCTACCTGAATCAAATTATAAATTATCCTAAGCTATTGGTGTGGGACGCGACAGTTCTCAACGCATAGTATTGCATTTTAAGCTTTCTATAGATTTAGAGAGCCTTATTCAAAAACGTAATTTAAATCTCTGTTAGCTAACAGAGTACACACACACACACAATAAGTAGCTTATTGTGTTTTTCAAATCCATCATTGTTTTTGTTCATTGAAAGACAATACTTAGCAAATGCTGAATAAATTATTTTTTATTATATTTTATAAAACTATTTCTTAGTATAAATTTTAACTTTACCCTTTCAAATTAGCGTTTCGTTGTTCCAGACTTCAGGTACAGAAGTGCCACGAAGTGCACTTGTCCAAAAAAGTTGAAAATGCTCACTAGTTTTGGTTGCTACAGTTAAATTAAAAACAGTGCCAGTTATTTTGTTCTGTTTTGATATATCAGGGCCTCGATTCTTAGTTACATAGTCAGCAATAAATGTGGCCTACCACCCTACGGTTGAGATTTGTTTGAACGTCATAGATTTCACAGATTTTTTTGTCAAAAGTGCTAGACCACTTTCTTTGCTGACTGTATAACGGTTGATGTACTACTTGGTTTCAGGTAAACAGATAAAGTCACTTCTCAAAGTTAGCACTGACTTTATTTGGAGTCAGTCACTGACCCAATGTAAATCGTTTAGTTGCGTTTCGTTTACGATCTGTCAAAAATAAATTTTATTTAAAAAAAAAAAAAAATTTACTTATAAGATTTAATGATCAGCATATATTTTTAGTGCTAGAGTTGATTCGCTATTAATAGTAAAATCGCAAGTTCTACTACTGATATATAACTGTTACTACTGTGGCATAGCCTAATTAAGGTTCAGACATGACACGACTGTTTGCACAGATCTCCAACCTGCGGAAGACTTGGATGACCACTTCAATCTTGCATAACTAATTTTGCGCAAACTAAAATGCGAGGGTTCCAAATTAATATGACGGAAAGCTTAAAAGACTTTATATGCTCAAAAAGCAGTCACCGTCATTTAACTTCGACTTCGAGGAATTCAGCATGTCCAAGAATAAAAGTCAAAAGAAAAAAGTGTCATTAAATAAATAAATAAATAATGCTGGACAATCCACACAGCATCATCTAGCCCAAGGTAAGCTGCTGTTAAACAGAGCTGTATTATGGGTACTAGATGACAGATATATATTATTTAATACAATACAATACTCTATGTATTGATATTTTTTTATTATACATAGAAAACACCCAGAACAGCCGGAACAAATATTTGCATTAAACAAATAATTTATAAATATTAGTGCCTTTTAGTTTTAGTACCTACCAGTAACAATACAGGTAGAGTTTCTGAGTAGCATAAACTAAGGCATTTAATATATTTTAGATAGTAAAAACTGAAATTCTCCCTTGGTTACTGGGGAAAACGTAACTGGTTAGTTATGTTTGCACCATTGATTGACAGGGAAATAAAAACACAAACAAACAGATGGTATTTAAAAAAAAGTAAGTATGTATCTAGCATTAAAACTACTTCATCTTCATCATGACTACCTTCTAATGTTACCCACTGCTTTAGCACACAATTTAATTTTGAGGAGAATTGGGCTCGTGCGTTGTCATTTTAGAGTAGTAGTATTAAGAGTAGTAGAGTTCTCTGTGATAGACCTCGTCCGGGGAAGGACATACCTATTTCTGCCGCCAAGCAGTAATGTTGGCATTGCTATGCCGGTGTGAAGGGTATGGTTTCCGATAAAATTACTGGCACATGAGGCTTTCGATCTTAGCCTCAAGGTGGCAGCCCGCGAGTGATACCTCTGGTATTGCAAGCGTCCATAGGCTGCGGTAACCGCTTACCATCTTGTGGGCCGTACGCTCGGTTGCCACTTCAGTTGTATAATAGAAAAAAGAGCTAACAACCAAACTAAGTAAGGTCTGATTTAACCAACTTCTGAGAATAACTATTCTGTGGACTGAGAAACTTCAAGTACCTAATTGATAGATTCAGGCGTTACTTTGCGGAAATCCATTACAAAATAAAAACAGACGTTCAATGTTCCTCAACACGTGTCGATATTTTCAAGTACCTACAAGTAAACTGTCAGCTTACTCTCGTTTCTACGATTTATTCGGAGAATAATGCTTAATCCAACCTTAGCCAGTACGTCTGTGACCATGGAAGTGACACAATATTGTTTGCATATGCAAAAGGGTACCGAGTGTTATTGCAACTGATTAAGTTGTGAATTTGATGTAGAGATAGTAAGAAAGTTTTCACTCCTATTAGTGCAGTGAATGTAATTTGTTATAGCTAATAGATGCTAGATTCAGGCTCAGCCTTGTGCGGGAACCAATAGTAACCTAATTTCATGTTATTGCGCCAGTTAATAAACATTTTGTATTTGTAAAAAAAAATCTATGTTGTAATGATATATCTGATGTTGCGAGCGTACATAGGCTACGGTTACTGCTTACCATCAAGTGGATGGGAATAATCCGGCCGTACGCTTGTTTTCCACTTAAGTGGTATAAAAAATCGAATGCTAAACTCTACTACTCTTATGGTAAAAAACTTCAGGCAATAAATATGCATTGTTTTACTATCTCTGCCTGTTATACAAGTAACTGTTGTATAAATAGTCAAACTATCGGACAATATGCGTTGGATTGTCAATTAGCAAGGGTGAATTCGAAACTACCCTAAGGTGTTGCTATAATAAATAGAGCGTATTATGCTTCCGTTAGTATATTTTGATAGTGGACATAATTATTAATTAATATATTGGTGCCCTAGGAATAAAAAATGTAGGCTCTAAGAATAATAATTATAGTACTACCTGCCTTACTGTTTTAGAACAGAACATTTAATATTTTATCAACCGATATGTGCAGTCAAAATCAAATGATTTACACTCATTTCCAAAATATTACCTAAATAACGAAATAATTAAATAATATCAAATGATTGGCTATGTTGTACAGGCCACAATACAACTTTAGGTTGTGAGATGAACAAACCATTTCGTATTTCGGCCAATATAATGAAGAGGCAATGACTTTTACTAAAATCAATAACAATTAAAACACTAAGTCTTTCACTTACTCACTTTTTCAGCTAATAACGTTTGAAATAAAAAAGGCAAGTATTGAGGTGCTAATCTTGGTACGCTTTTAAGTTCTGGCAAAGAGAAAACACTTTGGCTTAGGAAAACACTGACTAATCAGCTGAATAATTCAAACTGTCTATATTTCAGATAACAAAAACACAAATGGCCATCAGCACACATCAACATAATGCATAAACGCTCATAAAACTGACTGCCGAACAATATTTTCTATCGTACCCTATAAATTTCATGTGTAATCTCTGTACTGCGGCTCAAGTTATACGATTACAATTCCATATATTTTTTTAAATTTATTAATTATAACAAAAAATATGCAGCTGTTTTTAACATTTAAAAAGCCCTTAGGGGCTTGATCTATATGTATATAATCCTCATTTACTTACACTAATTATCATTATTTTAACAGTTATTCATAAACATAGAATATTTAACAATTATAAATACGTACTCATGCTATAAGAATATACTAATACCTATGAAAGTAAGTAAGTTAAGTAGGTATGGTTTCTAGTGAAATTACAGGCACATGAGACTTTCCATCTAACGTCTCAGCGTGGTAACACGAAAGTTATATCTATGATTTTGCTTACATAGACTACAGTAACCGCTTACCATCAAGAGGGCCTTACGCTTGGTTGCCGCTTTAGTGGTAAAACAAAACTTAGCAAGTTGCTATAATGACAGTTTTTTTAATAGATAACTAGCGGACGCGCCCCGGCTTCGCACGGGTGTTATCCCGTATACCTTTACCATATACCTTTATCTTGAATTACTCTATGTATTGCTGAAAGCATCACATTCTGTTGCGTAGTTTATAAGATCTATGCGTAATACAAACGTAAAGACAATCAATTTAAAATTTGTAAGGAAGGCATATTAATCTACCTCACTTCGCCAGCAACTTAAGCCAAGCGGTCGTTAACTCAAAACCATCTGACGCGATGTAAATGAGCCTACTGTTTATTGTTGGTAGTTTTAATTGAAGCTCAAACAGCGGCCGGACCTATGAAAATAGTGACACCTGCGCGGTGCACTTTGATTGGTTCATTCCACTGTTTGTATGGTTCGAAGCACAGAACTATATTTAAGTAGAATGAGTGAGTGTATGCACCTCGCGTGCCGAAAAGATGGGCTAAGTAAGGGCTGAGTGAACCTCTTTACTCGCCGCGAATCTCAGTCTGCTCCCAACCGGGGGCGGTGTGGTGGTGTGCCAGTGCCTAGAATCGGTTTGCCGCGTGCTTATCGATGCTTTTAAATCATTCATTTTCTCGCGGCTTATGTTTCCCATCACTAAAATACATTTTTTTACACACAAAAAATGTATTATAGTGATGGGAAACAAAAGCCGCGAGAAAATGAATACTAATACGCAAAATGTTACACGCTTGGTTTCCATACAAATTGACGAACTCTTTCATTCTACTTAAAATATATGTAGATCTGTTGTTTGAAGCATTGTACATTTCTTAGCATGAGTCTTACTTAGTTCGATTGGCACCACTAGAGCTTTTTTAATGAAAAAGCTAGGAACCCAGACAAGTTTGTGGTCAAATTATTTTAGACACCTACGTAAATTCGTAAATTCTAGCTTTAGGAAGTTTTAATATTACTTGTGATATTACTGAATTAAAATCTTTTGAAATTAAATTTGTACAACTCATTTACACAAAAACAGTTATTGTTTTTGCCGTATTTTCAAAGCTATAGTGATTTTAAATGGCCGTGTTTATACGAATCACAAATTCTAAGAAAATACGATACGGTAAAATCCCTTTATTCAGATTTTTTATGAATCACCAATGACAGGTCCTGTGTGAATGAGACTTAAAGCGTATAAAAAAATAACTAGTATCAAACAACTTAAATTAAATAGTATCAAACTTTAGAATAGCTTTCCATCTTTCACACCATCAATTTCCTTATAAAACCAACTTTAAAACTTTGTATTCTTTAGAGACTTTTATAATTAAACTTAGGAACTTATTTATAAGTTCTAATAGCCGATCAATCAAAATAATTAGTGGTGTCTTTTCAATTTTCTTATTTCACACATTATTATACCCCCGAGAAGCCATTTTACTTTAAACTTTTGTTAAGTTTGCTGTAAAATTGACAGGTCAAACTAATAACTTTAAAAAGTTGTTTAATGGTGTCAACTTTAAACAACACTACCATTTATTATTAAATAGAACATAAGTTTCTTTTTACTCGGAAAAAAGTATGGTTTCCGAGTTCCACGCAAACGAAGTCGCGAGCAATACTAAAATCACGCCTGTATCCCGTAATATAAAAGTAGGTGTGTGAATTTTGTGTGAATATAACAAATCTCTCATAAATGCATCTCGTTATAATAATTCTGACATGAAAAAAAGTTGCTGATTGAAATTGCGTAAGTACTAAGCTAGCTAGCTGGCTCAAAATCGGTCGTCATGGCGCTCTTGGGAGGCCTATGTCCAGCAGTGGACGTCTATCGGCTGATGTGATGATGATGATGATGATGACTAAGCTAACACTGATGCAAAATGCATCAACAATGCGTAAGTAAGAGCCAGCTACCTGGCTCAAAATCGGTCGTCGTTATGATGATGATGATAATGGCTAAGCTAGCACTTGCTCAAACCGACAAATTGAAGCGTAATAGAATAGGCACAGTACAGATATTAGTACTACGGTATCGGTGTAGTACGTCTACTATGAGACAATAACTGGCGCTACTAACTCGTCACAGGTTATCTCACACTCTTACTAAAGCCCAAGCTACACCAAGAGATTAGCTAATATAGTTTATGGAATTACTAACTACGCAAACTAATGTATTTTAAATATTTTCTTAGGCATTTTCAATTCAAATTTCGAATTCATTAAAATAAAAAAAATATATACTTAAACTCACACATTTGCTTTTCTTTTTTAAAACTAGCCAACAATGAGTTAAAAGTTGAAATTACAGACGCCATTATAAACAAAGAAATGCAGTGAAGTGAAAGTTGAAATTACAATGTTTCGCTAATTTTTTCTTGTTATTTTTAAACTTAGAAGGCAAATGTCGAAATTAGGGAGCTACGCTTGACACTGAAAACTGAGATAGCCTATTATCGTGATATCAGTTAACGCACTCGAAAAATTTGTACTCAATAGCATTTGCTTTTCTAATTCAAGCTTATCGACGATAAGTTAGAGTTGAATTTTTAATGTTTCCATGCAATGTTGTGTTTTAACTCAAAAAGCAAATACCGAAATTAGGAACCCACGCTTGACACTGAAAACTGAGTTAACAAGTGATATCAGTCAACCATTCAAAAATAAATAAATAAAAATAAAATAAATGTTTAGTTCGCTAAGCTTCTCTTTCCACTTGTAAACCGTTTACAAATATATCGGCTAAGCTACACTGATGTATTTAAGCTTAGCTCGCGATGTGGCGTGTGCTTTATCCACTAAAGTTGACACGCACACTAGTATAAAACGTATAGAAGTGTATGTATAACATAATTACAGTCTGTTGTTAGTATAGTGTAAGTTGCACGTACGCCAGTCGCTATACTACTTGTAGTGAGATGATCTGTAAGGGTTTAGTCATATTGGTTTGGTTTTTATCAGCTTTTATTGTTTTGTAGGTCAGTGTTAAAAGTTTTAGACATAACACATTACACTATCACACTAATCACACTTAATATTCACACTAATCACACTGTCACACTAATCACACTGATCACACTGGAGCGCTCGTGACGTATTTGGCTAAGTTGTTCATAACAGATCAACGAAGTTAAGCACTGTTCCGCGTAGTCGTCATTTGGATGGGTGACCGCTAGTGGCAATTTCAACTAAGCGCTCCCGTGCTTCGGAGTGAACGTTAAGTCGGTCCCGGCCTTTTCAAAGTTGTAAGGCCATGACAGAGACCTTCGGGCGGCCTAGAAACTCTGTCACCAGAGTTGCGATGACTCATACGAACTTACTTACTTACTCATCACACTAATCATATTATAAATGCGAAAGTTTGATAATATAATAATTATAATTATATTATAATAAGGATAATTGTTTAGATGTTATGATGTTTGTTCCTCTATAACTCGACAACCACTGAACCGATTTGGCTGAAATTTAAAATATAGATAGGGATTGACTTGAAATATGATATAAACTAAATTGTATTCCCAAAAAAAGTAAGATTTCCGAGTTCCACTCGAACGAAGTCTCGAGCAGCAGCTAGTAAGCAATACATTCCTTGATATAATTGATTAATTATCTTTTATTTCACGTCACCGGAATGTATCGGTACGAGTATGTACGCCATCAAACATATTATCATTTGATATCATGATTCAGACCCAACTTTGCGGAAATCTACTGCAAGATTATATAACAAACCAATCTTTACATATAACCTGCTCAAGATTTCTCTCTCTTTTCCTGACTATTTATCCCTTACGGTGGTGTGGTCAGTCTTCCTACAACTCTTCTTCCACTTCGCGCTATCCTCGACATGTTCGTCCGAAACATTGCATGTCACCATTATCTTTGCTCAACACATTCGTCCATGTGGTCTTGGGTCTCCCTTTTGGGATCGAACAGTTCTTGATTCAGACCCAACTTTGCGGAAATCTACTGCAAGATTATATAACAAACCAATCTTTACATTTAACCTGCTCAAGATTTCTCTCTCTTTTCCTGACTATTTATCCCTTATGGTGGTGTGGTCAGTCTTCCTACAACTCTTCTTCCACTTCGCGCTATCCTCGACATGTTTGTCCGAAACATTGCATGTCACCATTATCTTTGCGCAACACATTCGTCCATGTGGTCTTGGGTCTCCCTTTTGGGATCGGACAGTTCTTGATTCAGACCCAACTTTGCGGAAATCTACTGCAAGATTATATAACAAACCAATCTTTACATTTAACCTGCTCAAGATTTCTCTCTCTTTTCCTGACTATTTATCCCTTACGGTGGTGTGGTCAGTCTTCCTACAACTCTTCTTCCACTTCGCGCTATCCTCGACATGTTTGTCCGAAACATTACATGTCACCATTATCTTTGCGCAACACATTCGTCCATGTGGTCTTGGGTCTCCCTTTTGGGATCGGACAGTTCTTGATTCAGACCCAACTTTGCGGAAATATACTGCAAGATTATATAACAAACCAATTTTTACATTTAACCTGCTCAAGATTTCTCTCTCTTTTCCTGACTATTTATCCCTTACGGGGGTGTGGTCAGTCTTCCTACAACTCTTCTTCCACTTCGCGCTATCCTCGACATGTTCGTCCGAAACATTGCATGTCACCATTGACTTTGCGCAACACATTCGTCCATGTGGTCTTGGGTCTCCCTTTTGGGATTGGACAGTTCTCGTGCTTTGTTGCCAACGTAGGTATGATCTCCTCTTGACATTCCCATACCATCTTAGCTTACTCTTTTGCAGCTTTTCGGCTATGTCACGAACTCAATAGCTTCCTCGTACGTACTTGTTACGGGTATGCTATTAAAATGTATTTTCTATTTTCTGTTTTTGTACAATGTAATATTTTATCATTTATCTTTAAATTTTGATTATTTAAAAGCAGCGACTAGTATACCGCAGTTGCCGTTGGTGCCATGGAAGACCAGCGCTAAAGTGCTGCATGACTGACTGAATGAATGAATGATGACATGAATGACATATACTACATGCTGCTTTATCAAATAATTTATTTATGATCTACATGTACTCGTATATGCTTAACTGCTTAGATATACTTTTTTTAATATTACTACCTGCTATGTATCAACTGTATCGAAATAAACTTTTTTACTTACTTACTTACTTACAAATGCCATTTTAAAAGTACATTCCTTTCGGGTCATTCTAACACCATTTCTAAAAGACATGGTGTTAGAATGACCCGTAATTGAATTTACAGATTTTAAAGCCAACTTTGTTTCAAAATGCGATCCAGTTATGAAGAATCATTTAAGCAGAGCTTTTTGCATTATTTAAATCATTGCTATGCAAAATCTACTTGTTATGAATGATGATTACATAATGACCAACCACGTAAAGCTTACAGCTGGCTTTAGAAACAAAGAAAAAAGAGGTGTATTAAGAATTGATTCCTTACTAGTTCCACTGTGTGTTCTCATATATTATTTAAATGCTATCGATCAATGAATAGTTCCCTAGACAGTGTTTAAATATTCATACTACACTATGACACATGGCTTTACATGAACACTGAATCATATTTAACAAGAACATGCAAATGGCAGAAACCTATTTGAATTATAAATGGCGCTGTTTACTTTGTCTTTGTTATCTTTGGTTTTAAACAACTCTACTTATCATCATTAGCAGCTAATAGACTTACAACTACTGGGTAATGCCACTAGGGTGCCAGAACGACCTATCTTATGACTTTACCATCTATGGGCTTCCTGTAACCTTTAGTATTATCGGTCCATTGAGTGGTTAGCTGTCTTATACATCGTTTTCTAATTAGTAAGACACGAATATCATTATCATCATCTCAGCCAGGTATCACCCAATACTGGATACCAACCTTCTATAGCTCTTGCCTATTCTACTCGGTACTATGCAGTTCTAAGCCAAGTTTTTTCAGCGACTTTTTCAATTTTACTGATGAAACAATCGTGAATTATTATCATTCATCTAAATCAAGGTATCACGTACCTATCGGTATTTATGGAAGAGGCAATCAGTGCATATCGCAATGTGGATGAGAACTTTTGAAATCGAGTCGAATTAGTACCTTTTTAAATCATAAATCATAAATCATTTATTGTTTGTGAATCCAGGTATGGTAATAGTTACATTAAGGTGTTGTAAAAAGTATGTATCTCTAGATTCTGCTATTTAGCATACAAACATTATTTATGCCAAACCTAACCAATAAACAGGTTCGTGAAAATACCCATTTTTAAAATAAATGATTTTTCAATGTTTGAACATTGAAAACCATCATCATCATTGGCCTTCACATCTATTAAAGATAATTTAGGTGGCGTCATGGTGGTCATCACATTTTTGTTCGTGGCTAAAGAAGCCTTTAAGGGGAAGGCAGCCTCGAAAAGTTTATGTTATCGATAAGACTCATCATCATTTTCCTGCCCTTTTTCCCACGTTATGTGGGGTCGGCACAACATGTTCCTTTCTTCCATTCCTCTCTATCACCCGTCATGGTGGTCATCACATTTTTGTTCGTGGCTAAAGAAGCCTTTAAGGGGAAGGCAGCCTCGAAAAGTTTATGTTATCGATAAGACTATACAAAATATTAAATCAAAACAAAAGCCTTATACCGCGCCTTTATAGTCGCAAGCGCAGCTGCCCGATGCGCACTCGCTACCGGTTCTGTGGGCTAACGACCCTCCCCCCACCCCCCCCATCGATCCAGCGGCGCAGGCGCAGGGCAAAACGGAAAATTTTATACTTCTTTTTTTATTTACTGCCTTTTTTATTGGATAACCTTTTTATTGAATGCTTCACTTTTAGATCTAACGTGGTTTATGTTTTTTGAGTGTAGTTTCTTTCATGTAGACCACTGGTGGAGGCCTAGACCACCTAGGCCTCCATGCTTTGCCAGTTGTTATACTTAGTAAATGCTTAACATTGCTTGATCTTGTTTATCAGTTTGCAAAGGTATGATAATGATAATAATAAAATTACGAGTCATAAACATGTCATGGTAAGCATTTTTGTCATAAACTGACAGAATTACTATTCATATATGGTTAGGTATAATGTAGGTAGTTGTTACAAAATTTATATTATTATGACATTATGGAGTTATTGCAGAGTTTATACCTCGGGTACTGCCCGCTTGATGGTAAGCGGTTACCGTATCCTATGTACCTATCTACTACACTTGAGACATCACTTGCGCGTTACCACCCTGAGACGTAGGTAGATGAGACTTTAGTCATGTGCCGGAAACCATACCCTTTGAACCGGAGCACAGCAATGCGAGCATGTTCTCCTACTTATTCTACTTACGCCTATGGTGGTAGTTCTTCCCTGGGCGAGCTCTATCACAAAGAACTCATAATAATTGTAACTCAATCCCCATGCCTTTGAATAAAACAAACTCTACCAAGAACCATACATTTTGTATGGAAGCTGTGAGCGATTGAATAATGTATGATCCGTCAAGACCTGCATTGCGAATACAAGCTCGGTTCTAAATTTAAATATCGACGTGCGAGAGAGAGGGAAAATGTGCCCGTGCGCATCGAAGATTACACTACTACTGGATGAGCTATTAAAAACTTAAAATACTGAGTTGGTGTGTTATATATATATATGTATGTTTGATTTGATCAAAATTATATTTGATAACCATTAGTCAAGTATTTGCTTAGAATGGTGGATGACTACTTTTTTAGGTACCACTCGAGCAAATCCGCGTGCTGAGGCATTATTATTAATTTATCTAATGCAAGCCTACTATTAATTTAATCAAATTTAATTTATCCTTATACATGGTTCAATGATTTCACACTTGGGCCATTGACATTAAAATTATGAAAAACAACGCATATTAATATAAAGTCGCAATATTATGTATTCTATTTATTTATTTTGTTTTTACCTATGCTTGTTTATTTCATGGTTTATTAATAAAATTATGTATCTACTTTACTAAATATTTTTATCATCCTTAAACAGATCAATGACATCACACGCAAGCCAAACCGACTTTTCTAATATATTGAAAGCAAATTGAAAGTATTTACTATTCAACATGTCTACATACATGCTCAGCATACGGCACACCAGACTGTATGCAGTTACCGTAGCCTATGAACGCTCACAATACAAGATGTCTCACTTGGTCGTTGCTAATTGATCTGTAACCATAACCTTCAAAACGGAGCATATCAATGAACGCATTGCTCTTTACCGGAAAAAATATGTATACTTCCCTCTACTTCCCTAGACGAGCTCTATCATAAATAACTCATAACAAAGAGCTCTACTACTCTTAAGCAGAACTACTTAACACCAATTGGCTTTCTGCTAATGGCACAAAGCATGATGTGCTCTTACTTTGCCTTGACAAGGACCTAGACACTGAAATTTGGGCGTCGTCTTCAGTATTCAGTATTCAGTATTCAGTATCATTTATTGCATCATAATTATGAGGGTAATACATGTCACAGGTTTTATGTAATATTAAATAATATCAGAGCAGCCAACACATAGCTATGTAGGTACCCAGTAAGGGTGTTGCACTATAAGATTGAGTAGGAGCGGACCAATTTTAGTATTAATGGATAGGTACCTAGTTTGTGATAATAATAAAATAATAAAATCATTATCTTTCTCTGTCTCTATCTGTCTTTGGCCCTTCATGATGAACCAGTAATTACTGGTTTTGGAATTTACTTTGCGAGTCTTACCAACTGGTAATCATTATCATCAGTTGGTAAGATTTCAGTATTTGTCATCACATATACTGAAATGCCGTTCGATTTACATTGGGTCAGTGACTGACTCCAAATGAAGTCAGTGCTGACTTTGAGAACTGACTTTATGTATTACAAAGGGTCAGTACGTAAGAATTTGAAGTCAGTACTGACCCGACAGCGTTTACATTAGGTCAGTAGTGGGTCAGCACATTGCTCGAATTTGGAGTCAGCACTGACTTTGCTACTGACTCAACGTAAATCATACTCGGTGATAAAGTATGATTTACATTGAGTCAGTAGCAAAGTTTACTGATGATGATGACACGAAATGCCATTCCAGTATCACTCAGCTCTTCAGTAAACAAACTTGTCCTGCGCAGGCGCTCCCCACTACGTGCGTAAATGTGACCCCACCAATGAACTCCACAGCTAGTAGTTTTGTTTTTTTTTCTCTCGTTTGATCCCGTTCGAGATCATTATTGTAAATGGGGTTATTTAGAAAAGGTAGCGTGTTATGTACGGGCGATTATGTACTACTAAAGTATAGAGTTTACTCCATACTTCGTATAACGTACGTAGGTACTTCAGTATTCAGTATTCAGTATCATTTATTGCATCATAATTATGAGGGTAATACATGTCACAAGTCTTATGTAATATTAAATAATATCAGAGCAGCCAACACATAGCTATGTACCCAGTAAGGGTGTTGCACTATAAGATTGAGTAGGAGCGGACCAATTTTAGTATTAATGGATAGGTACCTAGTTTGTGATAATAATAAAATAATAAAATCATTATTTGGGGTAGCAATAAAACCTATCATTCGTTATTTGAGTCACTGAGAAACTGATCAAGTGTATAATAGCTTTTTGTGGATACGTTTCTCCGTAGAACGGAGTGCGGTCTTACAAAGTCCAGTAACATAAGATTTTATATTTTTTAGAGCACAGATGGTCTAGTGGTAGTGACCTTGTATTTTAACCCTAAGGTAGGTAGGTTTTTTTTTTTTTTGTTTTTATACCACTGAAGTGGCAACCAAGCATACGGCCCACTTGATGGTCAGCGGTTACCGTAGCCTATGTACGCATGCAACATCATAGATATCACTTGCGTGTTACCACCCTGAGCCGTTAGATGGGAAGTCTCATGTGCCTGTAATTTCACCGGAAACCATACCCTTCGAACCGGAACACAGCAATGCGAGCATTGCTGCTTGGCGGCAAAAATAGGTATGGTGGTAGTCCTTCCCCGGACGAGCTCTATCACACTGCCGTCCGCTAGCTAAAACGCCGTTAAGTGACATGTGGTCAAATTTGACTTTTAAATGCCATGTTATAAAGCTCAAAATTCTCTATCGACCTATCTTGGAACTGTGTTCCTATCGTTTATAGTTTTCGAGTTACAGAAAGTAAGAAAGCGGCAAACTGACACTTTTATTTCTAATTACAATTCTAAACAGTCGTTAAGTAGCATTACTTGGCTTAATCGCAGTTACAGTTGCTTAACGTTGCCGTAATATGAAAACTTACCTAAGTGATGCATAGCTAAAACATCGTTTATCAATTTTACTAATCTTAAACGTGGTTATAGTACCTTTATATAGTTTAAGCCTAGTTTTATTTACCAACATTTTACACAATCCAATGCTAAAGAGCCGTTATATGTAAATACTAAGGTTAAACGTAGTTAAAGTCACTTAACTACGTTTAAGCTATATATTCTTGTTCATATTTACTTAATAAAACAACTCTTTCACGGCGTCAATTAAATAGTGTAAATGAAATTAAAATATATTTTTATTAAGTTGCTACACTAAACCGTGGCTAAGTAGCATTCCACAGCTAAAGAGTAGTTATCTGCTCTCGCGTCGCGGCCTTCGCGTCTTACCGGGTAAGGAAAGTAACGTGTCCTAAGAGCGGAGTAGGATGCGGGACAAGCTAATACAGGTGTGGTATTCAACGTAATTGTTTTACCTCAATAATCAACAGGTTAAAAAGGTTAAATTAAGGTAAATTTAAGTAAACTGTTGCTTCAATATCATGTCATTTTCGATCGCAAAAAAGTAGCCTGTTTTATTTCCGGTCATTATCTATCTGTCTTAAATTTCAACCAAACTGGTAGTGATTTTTGAACATTGAGTTTTAGAGAAACCAACATCCAAACATCCAAAGTTTCGCATTTATAATATTAGTGTGAAAGTGTGATGTGATTATTTTTTCTTTATCGGGTGCTCACTCACGCAGATTGGCTGTACACCGTTTGAAGATTCCCAAGATGTCTCAGTAAATCATTTATTTATTTATTTATTTAATTTAGAACATCCAACGAAAAAATCACAATAAATGTTTAAAATAACATTTTCAGACATATATCTATGTGTTTCTCCAACTATAGGATGCCATAGCGTGCATTTATTATGTAGTAGGTAGCTACTCAACTAACAAATTATCAAATTATTATCAAGTACCTAGGTACATGTTATATAAATATTATAAAACCTAACATAAGAAATTAACTAAAAGCTTTATAATATAATGCTTACTGACTCGGTATGCAGCATACGTTATCGTACCTAAGTTTATCCTACTAAATTATTTCTAATCATCTTCTTACTAAGATACCCCGGATGTGATTGATTGTGAACTTGACTCACAATGAAGCTCATGGCCTGTCACGGCGTTAGATCACGAAGAGTAAAAGAAGGGAAGGGCGGCTTTTGCCTTGCAGTGGGACAGTTACAGATACAGAAACAATAATGATAATTATAATAATTTTCTTACTAGCATCACCATTAGCACATTGTGCTGCTTTTAATTTTCCAAACTTGTAAAAATTAAAAGAAATTGACTAAATATCCATATAGGCCAAACAAATTTGACTGAAAATTGGAATACACATAGCTTATAACCTGGAATAACAAGTTATTTTATTTATATTATTTTTATGCAAGTTTTCAATTAAGTACATTTTTACGAGTTTTTTCAAGACTTTGCAAGCACAAATTTTCAGAAGTGAGCAATTCACTGCATTTTTAGGAGTTATTCTGCTCATCACACTGAAATCCCTCATCAGAGCTTCATCATATTTTTATATGATCAAGTTAAAGCTACCTTTCAAATAAAAAATAAAACATTTCATAAGGCGAAAACAATTATCTAGAAGTCCTCCTTTTTCTCCCTTTTTATGTATGTTTCCAATCAAAATCCTTGACAAAAAAAAGATATTAAGCCATAGAACTAAGTTTTAACTATATCGGTTTAAAATGCAACCCGTAGGCGAGAACAGACAGTTTGACAAAAGCATTTTAGGCCAATCTTAAAACTGAGCCGCTCGCTCATTCAATAAACAATTTATTTTAGTTTTAAATCCAGTTTTATTTTAGTAAATAACGTCTTATTGTAGGACAACCTGAAAGTTTAATAACTAATACTTGACAAAAAAGCGGTTACAGGGAAATGTTTTTGATTTAGCTGCAATTTAATGATGTTTTATAAGATTATAATAGACGCAAAAACAATTTTCAGACCAATACTAGTCTTAAACGTGGCTAAAGTACATTAACAGCTTTTTAACTAAGTAAAGCAAATTCATTTATTGCAAGTATGCTAACCTAAAACACAATGACTGCATTTTAGTTATGTATTGTTAAATAATTTAGTTTTCCAAAACACGATGCGGTAGTTATGAACAAATCCACGACTATAGAGCCGTTAAGGTATACCTAACGGCGTTGTAGTGGTGTAAACAAGACTTTTACACTGTATAAATGCTATGCTATAACGCCAAAACACGTTTAAAACAATATTTTTCTATAAACATGGTTAAATAAAGTAAAGCTATTAGATAGTACTCAATTAGAGCTATCTTTCAAAAAAGAAAATCTGTCATACGTCAAACGGTTATGAAGTGGCATCGATTTTTAATTTTCGCCGCGTTTTTTAGCGATATCTCAAAAAGTGGTTTTGTCACATAGCTGCGTTTTAGTTAGCGGACGGCAGCACAAAGAACTCTACTACTCTAGGTTTGAGCCCGGTAGTGCACAAATACATTTTTCGTATAGTAAAATCTATTAGTTATTGCGCAATGCCGGTGCTCTCATACAGTGAAAGAAAACATCGTGAGGAAACCGGCATGTCCACGAACTTAAAAATTAGAAAGAGATTTGCCATCCGCATCGGGTCCGCGTGGTGGATTAAGACCCAATCACTCTCGCTCGAGAGTAGAACAGTGTTCCAGTAGTAACCATAAGAAGGATGTCGTTATGATTATGATGAATTCCTATAAGGTGGATAAGTTTGAAAGATAATTTTACATTAAATCTACATACGAAAAACTTTTTTTAAGATATGCTATGACTCTGTTGTCAACAAACGTCACAAATCCAGTATGGTTTGAAATCTCAAAATTACAGTTTTTATTATTTTCAATATTTGGCCATCAAAATAATGCATTAAAATTAACAGTGACTTCATTATCTTCAAAATTATGCTTATTTATTGCACAACATCAAGGATTGTTTTGTTTGGCAAAGAGAGGTAATATATAAGGTAAGTTGAACTGTATCTTGTTGAACTACCAGTTACATTGTATTTCATAATGTTCTACAACGGTGAAGGAAATAATGTGAATAAACTGGGACACTGTCTTAAAATCAAAAACTTTCACGGCAAATGTTTATTAGCAACGATAGGCATGCAACCTGCCTACTTATAGGTTATGAAAACATGAGGTAAACATAAATTATATGACTCTTTCCTTCGAAATTCTAAAGACTTTGTTATAATGGCATGATTAACTAAACGTAAAATAACATGAGAAGTAAATTTTATTGTATTATAATTATATTTCACTTCTATTGCCTATTATATTTCTGTTAATAGCCACAAGCTAGTCAATATAGCTATTTTTTTATCTGTTATGATGAGCTAAGCTATAATACAATAAGCACTTTTTTTCTTAGTAATAAGCTGCAAAGTTGCACAGTGTTTATTTTAAAATGTGGTCAATGACTGCAGTATATAAGGTGAAGAAGGATGTTTATCATGTCGAATCTTCATATATCTCTGCCATTAACTAACGTATACTTTATATTTGCGAGCAGCTTAATTTGATCTTGTAATTACCATTAAATCTTTACACCTTAAACGAAAAAAAAGCGTCAATGTGTATATTTTGGTCTAGAATGAATAAAATTAGGATTTTGTTTTTCACAGGCAGCAATAATGGAGCAAATTTTTATGATCGAGGTATTTGTCAAAAAGATCGTCCTCAAAATAGAACCACCAGTCAAAGATGAGTACGAACTCAAAATGGAAGAAGAAGCTCACAAAAGAGAAGCAGAAGCCCTGGCAGAAGCTGAAGCTAACAAAAAGGGAAAGAAAGGGAAAGATGCTAAGCCTAAAAAAGGAAAGAAAGGAAAGGAGCCACCTATGCCATCAGAAGAAGAGATGAAGTTCATGCAAACATGCACTATGCAAATGAACTGTTTACCACTTTTTGACTTTTACGTCGCTCATGATAATTTTATAGCTCCTCCACCTCTACCGCCTCCTGGTAAAAAAGGCAAGAAACCTCCGAAACCGAAAGGAAAAAAAGGTAAAAACGCCCCAGTTAAGATAATTCTTCCATCAGAACCTCTTCCCCAACCGCCATACTTCGGTGTTGGCAACTCCGTCATGTTTCTATCGCGACCATCAAAATTAGAAGAGGTACTTCGAAAAACTCCAATATACATCACAGTCTGGAACAGAGATCAAGAGATGAACTGCATTGGATTCTGCGTTGTTGAATGGCATAAAACGTTTTTCGACTGTCTTCAAAAAGCTGGCGATTTCAATCCCGTTAACATGGACCAAGCTGAGTTCAGAGACACGAGGAAGCAGGAAATGGTTACCAATACCGTAGAGATGACCAGACCGCTACAATGTGAAGAAGATTTGAAAGCGTCTGGCGAGGTAGAGTTTTTTATACGTCTTAGTTGTTTGGGTAATAGAATCATTAGTTACTTTGTCGCTTTACCAGAAATGGAAAGGTTACCTGGAAGGAAATATCTAACAGATGATTTAAAACTTAAAGATGTGGAAGTAGTCAGACATTGGGAGGGTACTACAATAGATGCTGTACCGCCTGTAGCATACTTCTTTGGAGCACCTGATATCACTAAAGAACCAATTAGGCCTGTACCAGAACCTGTAGTATATGAAGACTTTGTAGCTCCGTTTACTGAAAGCGAATTGGCTATTTTGTCCATGGGTTTCCCGAAAGGTCCATGTGGTGGTACTAATTGTCCAAAGCGAATGGACTACAGAGGATCTCAACATCAATTTATACATGGAGAAACAATCAAGGGGAAATATCAACATGGACAGTTTGTGAATAAGAGGGATGTGCATGGTCCTTGCGGAAGACTAGATTGTCCGTTGGCAAAGAAAATAAGATCATTTATTTGCACCGATGGAAGTTACAAGCCTTGCAAGAAACCATGCTGTAAAGACTACTATTGAACAAGGTTTTCCACCGTCATATTGATGAGTAACCGAAAAAGTTAGATTGTCTAAATTAGAATATTTTGAAATCAAAGGGAATAAATCAAATCAAAGTAAACAGGTGCATAGCATTGGCAAATTAGTTCAGGCTAGTTTAAGATAGAAAATCAGTAAAAATCAATAAAATCGTGTAAAAGTTGCCTGGTTTTTTATAATCTATCAACCTAACAGTCGACATTAAATATCTACCACAGACTGATATATTAATAATTACAATACTTATAATCACAGAATAGATATTAGTACTTCGTACATAATAGCTGCAAGTATCAAAAGAAAACAAAAAATGTAATGTGGATTCTAATCTTAGTCAGTAACAGTTATGATTCAAATATTTTGAAATATCTAACCTTCAATATTACTTTGTGTAGGTACAAGTATTTTACGCGACACAAATAATGTGATTCATATATCACCTACTTTCTCTTTTCAAACTCATATCATGGGTAACAGGGTCAAAACAATAAAACAATTGAATGCCTCAAGTGAGATCACTTCAACACAAGTATTCTGGTGTTGTGATAATTTTATAATTACATTTTAAATTGCAAACAAGAGCGGGTTAGATGCTATACAATCGCTCATCAAAATAAAGTTTTATACAAAATATCATTTATTTTTAAAAAACAGACATAAAATCTCTAGTACTGTTCCGCTTAACCTTTTAACCAATGAAGTCACACAGTTAATGCAGTTAACTTCAAAAGAAAAATATTGACACGTGTTTCATCGATCCACGGGACATCATCAGGACCATCGACTTGTTCTCCGGCAGACGTGTTGCAACGTCGAGCGCTGGAGCCACAGTCTTTGGCAAAACACGTGTGACTGTGTGAGCTCATTGGTTAAAAGGTTAAGCTGAATAGTACTAGAGATTTTTCGTCTGTTTTTTATTTTGTAATGGATTTCCGCAAAGTAAAGCCTGAATCTCTCATTTATCATTTATTTTATAAAAAAAATATTTTATTTGTTCTAGGACTGTAATCTAATTATTCTTTGAGACTAAAGACAAGTAGTTTGCTTTCTTTTGTCATATGTATAGCTAATAGTGGCCAAATAGTTAAGTAAATAGTTGAAAACATAATTAAACAAATTGAAGTTAAAGGTTTTAGTTGAACAGTAGTTGAATACATTGTTGAACAAACGGTTGGAAAAATAGCTGAAGAAATAGCTGAACAACTTATTGATTAGAGGCTTTAACCATGCACCTATTAAAAGCTCTTGTTTTTTTTATTAGTGGTCTGGTTTGGTGTCACACTGCAGGCCAAAGGCTCTTTTTTCTTCTCTCCAGTCATATCTGTTTTGAGCTACTGTGAACCAATATATCTTGTAAATAATCACAATAAAAATTTGCAGAATACAGCACTCAAACAAAAACAAAAATTCTAAGAAAAGATTATCGCGATATGCGATTAACACAACCAATTTCGGCCCATACAGTTGTCTCATACTCTTTATTTCTACCGAATGAAACAATTCATTTACAATATAGACCTTATCTGCATATAAATAAGTACGTTATTATGTCTGTAGAATTGTTAAAGTATTGGTTTCCAGGAAAATCATTGCAATCATTAGTGCGTTTTTTGACATTTGAAATTTAGATTTCACGCTTTGCGATCGCGAATGAGTGTAATTAGGATATGGGAGGATTTTATGGGATTTAAATTGGACACCATTGTTCGCTTTCATGTAAATGAGGTAATAAAAGTGCAATTTGAGTTAACAATACGAACACAACCAGTTAGGCTTTTATGCATAACTTAACATCAGTATTTTATATCAAGGAATATCAATAAAGTTGTTGGAATATTTTTATTTGTGAGCTGATATTAACTTTTCATAGACGTATCTTTTACATTGTGCAGTATTATATAAATTACTAGCAGTCCGTCCCAGCTTCACGTGGGTGCAATGAAACCGTACCCGTGCAAAACCGTTGAGGGTCGCTAGTAATAAATATAGCCTATGTTACTCAAGGGTAATGTAGCATTCGTATGTTATAAGAATATTTTAAATTGGGCCAGTAGTTTTGGAGTTCATTCCTATCAAAGAAAAAAACAACAATACGAAAATACAATAATCTTCCCTCATAATAATATTAGTATAAACGTAAGAAATAGAAGAGATACTGTAGTTACTTCAAACATAATCATTGTAGTTATTCGGTAGAAATGATGACTTATGCTGTACTGGGTAATTAAAAAGCTTCAATACATATTAAATCATCGGAACTTTTGCTTCTGAAAATTTAATAGTTTAATAGAATAATAAATTTATTGTCGAAATTCGAGGTGCCCAGTTTAGAAAGGAGATGGCGCAATTCTCCGATGCGTTACAAATGTTTGCATGATTTGCAAATATTTGTTCCGGGTCTCGTGTGTTTTTGTCATAAAAGAAAGAAAGAAAGAAAAAGGCATTTAAAAAAATGAATTGTATTTTTCGCATTCGTTTTTAAAAAAAAAACACATTGCATTGTATTTTTGGAATTCGCTTAGTTTATGGCTAGCTGGCACTGTGTTTAAATTAAATGTCCAATGATATTTACCTGGTGGTAGGACTCTTCAGCAAGAGTCCGTCTTGGTGGGTACCACCGCAGTGTCAGATATTCTACCTCCAAGCAGTAGTGTGCAAGCATTACTGTGTTTATGTTTGAAGGGCACTGTAAGAAGTGAAATTACAGGGCGAAAGAGACTTAAAAACAATGTCTCGGGGTGATAAGCGCAGTGCAGTGCCACGCAAATACTTAAAAACTTTAAGCTTTGGGTGGCACTGTATCTGTAATAGTCAGGCGTGGTACTTAACATCAGGTGGGCGCCTTGATTGTCTAGTCACTTGCTGACATAAAAAAAAAACTAAATTATTTATTATTAGTCATCCTAAAGCAACATAGCTTTGTTCACCATCACACCATTTGAATCGTTCAAACATTCATAATATTGTAACAAGTTTTTATCAAAAAGACCTTGACTACGTATCGGGTTGCATAGATAAAGCACAATATCTCTTTGTACAGTCATTTGAATGCGTTTATAAATGTTACAGTTTTTATGAACATGACGTGATAACAGTGTATGTCAACAATCACCTGACCGGGTTGATTGTCCCTGATTGTCCTACTACAGGGGCATTAACCTGATTGTTTGACCACAATAATTTTAATACAATTTTATTTAAAATATCAAATCTTTCTTTGCTTGCGTCGATACATTTAACTTCTTATTTTATGGTTACTTACTATTATCTCTATAGCGCTCGTAAACCATTTATGGTGTTTCTTTATTTATCACAGTTTGCCAATATTAATTAAGAGTAGTGAAGTTCTCTGTGATAGAGCTCGTCCGGGGAAGGACTACCACCATACCTATTTCTGCCGCCAAGCAGTAATGCTCGCATTGCTGTGTTCCGGTGTGAAGGGTATGGTTTCCGGTGAAATTACTGGCACATGAGGCTTTCGATCTTAGCCTCAAGGTGGCAACCCGCGAGTGATACCTCTGGTATTGCAAACGTCCATAGGCTGCGGTAACCGCTTACCATCTTGTGGGCCGTACGCTTGGTTACCACTATAGTTGTAAAAAAAAAAAACTTGTATAAAAATATCCTTTATATCAGGTAACAAACATATTTTTGTGTGCAAAATAGATGCCTATATATTACCTTATTTACTTTACCAAAAGCTATATAAATGTTACCATTCACCGAGTTTCAAAGTTCCAACGTAACCTTAGTAAAGTACATACTTTGTAATAATAGTAACACAGGCAACGCGTGCGCATTACAGTTTTAATAGTAGATATTTATGGTGATTTAGTCGTGATGAAGACTTATTAAACTAATATGATCATTATCATTATTATTTTCATATTGCAACACTAGTGAAACGCGATTTTGTCCGTGTTGAGTTTTTTTTTCATACGAAAATAATTCATCTTTTGCCTAATTTTCAGAAAATTATTTTTATAGTGCAATCCATTCACATTTTAGGTTTATAAGAATTTAGGTGCATTGACAGTCAGTCAGTCAGTCAGTCAGTGTTGCAACACTTTAATATATATAGATAAGTAGATAAGATAAATATTAAGCGTAGTAGAGTTCTTTGTGATAGAGCTCGTCCGGGGAAGCACTACCACCATACCTATTTCTGCCGCCAAGCAGTAATGCTCGCATTGCTGTGTTCCGGTGTGAAGGGTATGGTTTCCGGTGAAATTACTGGCACATGAGGCTTTCGATCTTAGCCTCAAGGTGGCAACCCGCGAGTGATACCTCTGGTATTGCAAGCGTTCATAGGCTGCGGTAACCGCTTACCATCTTGTGGGCCGTACGCTTGGTTGCCACTGCAGTTGTATAAAATAAAAAAAAAATGAATATTCCACAGCTAGTAAGGTGCGTTGTTATATGAAGCGCCTTATATGATTCAATGGCAACTTTTGCCGCGTAAAAGCCTTCTAGTTTAATTACCGTAAGGTTGATTATATCTGTATTCAAATAACAGTAATCTGGGGCTTCTTGCACAAGTTTATTAAGCTCGTGATATTGTATAAAAAAACCCTTTGAATAAGTTTGTAGTTTATTGGCCCTAGTAATGTTTTAAAATGATAGCCACTAAATATTTATTATTATTATCAAAATCAAATCAAAAAATTAAAATATGTTTTATTTAAGTCAAAGTTTCTAAATATTACAGGAGGCTCTTCAGTTAAGTTTGGATAACCTGTGTGATAAGATCTCTATCTGTGGTCTCTTAGTCTCGCTCTCAGTATAGACCTGAATCTACTAGATTTTCTTAATATATAACTTTATTAATGTACCCCAGTCATTATAATGACCATAACCTATTACTCAAAGATCGTAAGTAATTTTTTTTATTTTATTTGCTTGATTAAAGTGGTAGTGATACATAAACATTAGGTAAGGGCGAGTCACTTTTTTTCTGTAATACCTGTGGCAGTCTAAATATGAAACTAACACAGAACGCAGAGCTGCAACTTTTACTTCTAAACATATTTTATTTGAATAAATCAATTTTGTTTTTGTATTTGTGTATCACTGATGGGCTAGTGGTAGTAACCTCAGTATTCATACACTGAGGTCCTGACCCCAGTTTTATTACGGCATGGTCGCGTTGGAACCGGCGTAAATTCACCTAGATTGTAAAACTTTTAAAAGTAAAATGTTCCTGTGATAAAACTCTTTTGACTGTAACTTTTTTTTTTTTTTTAATAAGCTGGACAATCCACACAGCATCATCTAGCCCCAAGGTAAGCTGCTGTTAAACAGAGCTGTATTATGGGTACTAGATGACTGATATAAATTTAATACAATACACTACATAGATAGATATTTTTTATTATATATAGAAAATACCCAGAACACCCGGAACAAACATTTGTAGATCGTACAAACATTTGTTCCGAGGCGGGAACCGACAACCTCTGCGCCGCAGGCGGACCTTCGCCCACCGCGCCACATCGGTCGTCACTTTGGCAAGTGCTCACTGGTAATGTTATATTAAATAAATTATAAAATTTTAGTTTACAGTCTTTAGTAATTTTAATAACATATCGACTAAGATGTTTGTGATATTTTCAGCAAAAAATTCAATCATTACAGGTTGCACACTGTACCTAGTTCTCGGTTTGTCCTCACTCATTGATGTAATGCTCAGATCCTGAACTGTTACATCACATGATGATGAGTGAGCGCCTTTATGTACACCATTCCTAGCTTAGCTCTTAACTCAATTATCATCATCATCATGACAGCCTTCTAATGTTCCCACTGCTGGGACACTGGCCTACTCTCAGGCGAGAGTGATTAGGTCTTAATCCACCACGCGGACCCAATGCGGATTGGCGGATGGCACATGTCTTTCGAATTTTTAGTTCTTGGACATGCCGGTTTCCTCACGATGTTTTCCTTCACCGTATGAGAGCACTGGCATTGCGCACATAAATTATTCGAACAGAAAAATCCATTGGTGCACGACCGGGTTTGAACCCACGACCTTCGGATCGGAATGCGGGGTCACTACCACTAGACCACCGGTGCTCTTGTAAAAAAATAACTCAATTATACTGAAAGTATATACAAAGAACACATGAGTCACGGCATTCCTGACTGCAGTGCCTACCGTAGGCTGATGAAACAAATACTTATTTTTGATGATTCACCAGCTCAAGATCATTGCTGATGGGTGTGGCTAGATCACCATATTAAGGAAGCGTTTGCATAGTTTCTAATTGTCAAAACCACAGAGGTCATTGACTCACTTTATATTTAGTCAAAAATGGTTTCTAATGGGTTGACGAATACGACTACATTGACATAACATTCAAAAATACAAACTTATTAACTATTAATTGGTATAATAGGTACTACTAATAAGTAATTTTGGTGACGCTGGGCAGCACCATTTTTTTTGCCTTGTATCTGTGACAGTGCCCACAAATGAATTGCTATGTGAAAGAGTTTGTCTCGTTATGACTAGCGCAGTGCAGTGCTACGATGAACTTTATAGCTGCAACTTTTAAGGTTAATCACTCCCGCTCGAAAATAGGCCAGTCTCCCAGCAGTGGGAACATTAAAAGGCTATTATTATGGTAGCTGGCAATTACAAAAACAAACATCTTGGAACTCGAACTCCCAGGTAATTTCCATAAAAATTTAGTTTTTTTAGTTAATACATATGTTTAAAGTTAAAGTCAAACACATGTACATAGAACAATTAGATTAAAAACATACATCTCAAAACGAACACGTTAAACTAATTCCAACAGAGACACGACTCGATGCAGAACTCGATAACCGACGGTTAAACTAACCAGAACTAATCAACTACAGTCGAACTTTCAGAAGTTTCTGTTGATTAAATTTACAGTTTCAATGCACTAATGGCGGACGGTGAAATTTAGCTGAATGTCTCGATTAGAGGAAGGAATTTAGAAATACCTAATGGTCTGCATCGTGTTTGCAATTTTGAATAAGCATTTGCGTTGGAAAGCACTATTATTACTACATAGAACTGGTAGAGTAAGTAAGTAAGTTCGTATGAGTCAGTGGCCAACTCTTGTTACAGAGATTTTAGGCCACCCGAAGGCCTTTGTCATGGCCTAACAACTTTGAAAAAGCCGGGACCGACTGCTTAACGTGCCCTCCAAAGCACGGACTAGCTAGATTTATAGCCTACCTAGAGACTTTTTTTTTATAATATTATATTTTTCTCTTATTACTTACCTACGCAACAAAACCTCTCTTTGGCCCCATCACCCTGATACCAGAAAAAGCGACAAAGTGACAAAAGTTAGTTTCGAGTAAATGCATACCCTGTCGTAAAATTACCTTTTATTTATAAAAAAAAACATTGAAATGATGTTTTGCTTATTGTATTAAGTAAAAAACGTAGCTCAACGTAATCTTCTATTACAATATTATTTCGTGCAGTCTGGGAAGAGACATAGCAACAGTTAATGTTCTCATACCACTAGTGAGTCATCAACTTGTTCCTTACTCTTTCGGAAGTAAAGGTCGGACTCTATTGCATCATTTTATAAGCCTTTCAAATTTCTACTATACGAGACTTCTTTTTGTAAGTAAAGTTACTGGCACATGACTAGATCTACGTTTCAGGATGGCAACGATATATTACCTGGTATTGCAAGCGTCCATATGCTACGGTAACAGCTTATCATCAGCACACAGCCCTGGTTTGCCATATAAATAGTATAAAAAAATATTTATTCATTAATTTAAAAAATATATGACAGTCTAAAGAATGTCTAAATTTATGTGTTTGTCCCTTTGCTATCCCACAGGCATCGTTGAAATTAAGATTACTCATAACTTAGCAAATAAAATAAGCAGGACAACAAACATTTTGTAATACATATAAAAAATGTCCAAACAAGTCAAATCAAATTAAATACTAATTGCTTCACAAAAAGGTTTCGGACACTGCATAATGAAAATATTTCCAACAATTATTTTCAAATGAAACCCTGAAAATAATTAAAACTTTATCCCTTCACCTTTTGTCGCAATTTGGTGAATTTTCGTGGTCGACTAGTCCCAAGTGATCCATAACAAAATTCCGCTGTTCGTTCGTTCGTTCGTTCGTATGAGTCAGTGAACAACTCTGGTGACAGAGTTTCTAGGCCGCCTTAAGGCCTCTGTCCTCATTCCGCTGTAATAAAATAAAAATGACACGATAAAATGACACGTTATAAGCAGCTAGTTTAAAATAAACTACACTACTGGCTGTGACACTGAGTTGTCACAGTAACTGTGAAGAGTCTTTGGTAGGCCACTAGTGTCCTAATTTGATCTGAATTTGTAGCCAGATTCTTCTAGGCTGGGGCGCGTGGAACTGGCGTAAATTCACCTATAAGGCGTTAAAAATTATCCTTGTGATAATATGATTGAATAAATATATTATTCTCTCATTATAATATTAGTATAGATGACTGTATTACGGTTTTTTCATCGTATCAGACTGCGCGTTTACACTATACAGCCTAAATTTGATCATGTGCGTCGAATTCTTATATCTTTGATCAAATTTTGATCGTAAAATGCATCGTTTTATACGATTGACTGATATATACCATATCACGGCCTAATTTAGAAGTAGTTATCAGTTTTTGTTTATAAGTAAGTATTAAAATATATATTATTTTCTTATCATTGGTGTTATTGGGAACGTCCCTGTACAGTAGACGTATTAATTGTGTTGCGTAGTGCTAATTTAGATCCTTTGTGACCATTTCAATTTTAATTAGACTCTTGTTTGGAGAAAAGGTGTAATTATTATGCATATGTCTAAGTTATTAATAAGGCATAAATAATTACATGCAGACAGAAATCTCTAGGCAACGAAAACTTTTAAGTTTGGTTACAAGTTTATTTTGAACTCACTTTTATGTCTAGATGATCAAGTCCTTGTCTAATGTTAAGCACCACGCCTGATGATAGCACATTGACTGTATTGCGACCGCTTTAATGTCATCGGTCCATCGAGTGGGGGGCCGTCCTACACTTCGTTTTCCAGTTCGTGGTCGCCACTCGAGAACCTTTATTCCCCAACGGTTATCGGTTCTGCGAGCATTAAAGCGGTCGCAGGAAGTCGGTGGATGGTGAAGGCCCAAAATCGGTCGTCATGGCGCTCTTTGGGGGAGGCCTATGTCCAGCAGTGGACGTCTATCGGCTGATATGATGATGATGATGATGACTGTATTGTCATCAAAGTGCTACGGCACTGCACTGCAGCTCGTCGCCACGAAACGTAGTAGCTTTACTTGCTACAGTGTCTTGTAAACTTAGGTAATCACAGGCTCACAGCAGCTGTAGTGCTTGGCAGAAAAAGAAAAAGGCAGAATATTTGGCACTGCCTGTAGTACTCATCAAGACGGACTCTTTATAAAAAGTTTTACCTTCTATTTTCTACTAAATTTGTGCCATATTATTAAAATCTTTTAGCACATTACAAGGTTCCCGTATTTACCTGAAATGGAAAAATAAATTTACCGAATTGAGATTCAACTATAAATTGACTAAAAATTGGTATTCTTTTCCTCTTTAATTTTCAGTATAATCTCGTGACCATCTCGCGACAGTCTAATTTCAGTCAATCTTCAAAGTTCAAACTCAAATTCGACGTTTTTAGCAAGGATAAGAATACCAATTTAGGCTATTGTAAAAATAGTAGTAGAGTTCTCTGTGATAGAGCTCGTCCGGGGAAGGACTACCACCGTACCTATTTCTGCCTCAAAGCAGTAATGCTCGCATTGCTGTGTTCCGGTGTGAAGGGTATGCTTTCCGGTGAAATTACTGGTACATGAGACTTTCGATCTTAGCCTCAAAAGGTGGCAACCCGCAAGTGATACCTTTGGTATTGCAAGCGTCCATAGGATGCGGTAACCGCTTACCATCTTGTGGGCTTGCTTGCTACTTCAGTTTTATAAAAAAAAAAGATTTGTCAGCTGTATAGGCTAGCAGAATACCGATTATTTTATACAATATAGTGTCATAATTACCTTGTGATTTTGTTTACAAGAATACCATTTGTGTCATAATACGACATCGAGACAATATTGGTATTTGATTATGACTATTTTACATTACAGGAATCGAGTATGTGCCAAAACGCAATTTTTCAAATCCATAGCAGTTCGATTAGATGCTTTTGAAAATAAATATTTATTATTTTGTTACTAACACAAGACGCTAACATTTACAACTTTCTGTTAAAAAATATTAGTCATGTCCACCACACGCATTCTCCAAGTCACCATCAGAATCTACTTCATTCAAAGCAAAAATAAATAAAATGAAAAAGTGTAACTACACAGTAATCATCCAATAACAATAGACGACATTTTATGATTTATATTGGTCATTTGGATCACAACTTTGTCAGGTCAAACAAGCAATTTAACTAATATAAAACTAACATTCTTATTTTAAAAATAAACTTTAAAAACACTAATATAAAGATGGTTTTCCAATATATTAAAGAACTAATAAAGTGGCTGGTGTTCACGATTCAAAAGATCCTAATTATAATTTGAATCGTTTAGGAGTTAAATATTTTCGGCGTCAAATAGTTGAAAAAAGGTTTGAGACGTCGTCTCTTGTTTGGTCAACAGAGCGAAAGGACTAAAAACTATAGAGTAACCTTACTAAAAAAAATATATTATCAAATTACTATACGCTAAGTGAAACTGCGAAAAACAGCTAGTTTTATAACATTATAGGTTTTCTTCGAAAAATTTAGGTGCGCAATGCCAGTGCTCTCATACGGTGAAGTAAAACATCGTGAAAAAACCGGCAAGAACTCAAAATCGAAAGACGTGCCATCCACCAACCCGCATCGGTTCTGCGTGGTGGATTATGACCCAATCACTCTCGCTTGAGAGTAGGACAGTGTTCCAGCAGTGGGGTATTCGAAGGCTGCCGTGATCAATGGAACTTGTAGTAACGCGAGCGTCTCCACAGTTTTTTGTCCGCTCTCACGTAGCATGAGTCAGAGCAGAAGTAGAACGATGGCACGGGGAGGCACCGATGAAAAAACGGCCAGTGTGTACGCACCTTATCTTGCATCAGATAAATTATACATGCTGTTCTATTTTGAGATAATAAGTTTCGAAACGGTTTTTTTTTTCTTTAGTTGATATCTATTTAAGTACAATATTGCTGTGTTGTTTTTGATACAGGTTTATGAATATAATTGGAAACGGCAAAAATATACATCAAATTGCTTATCATTTCTTTCAGTTCTAAGGTCATGAAAAAATGCCTTCGGGCGGCTTAGCATCTCCATCACCTGGGTTGGCCACTGACTCATTAAACTTTATTTTACTGCAATACCATAATTTCAGAATAGATTTATTAGATGTGGTACAAATCACATTGAGATAACTTTAATTGTTTTTGCAAATAACATTTCAACGAGGTTAGGCGAGCTTGGTTTAATTAGTTTTTTGTTTGTTTTTACAGTGTTGACCATCACACTAAAGAAATACTAAAGATTATAATATCCCGCGTATCAAGCGGTGGTTGCGGGTTCAAATCCCGCTTGAGGCGAAATAATTTTTGGGATACTATAACCTCTTTGGTCCAATTTAGCTGTAGTATATACTATAATCTCTTTGGTCTAATTTAGCTATATTAAAGTCTGCATTGTTATACCTAGTGTAACATAGATCAGTAGAATATCTCTCTAAAAACAAACTTAACAACCAGTCTGTGTTAACTCTAGGTAATTGTGTTTGAAGACAGATCGTAAAACTAGTGCACATAGATGACTCTGGCTGAAGCTATTACGAAGCTCGAAGGATTTTGTTGCGGTTTTCAAATAAAGGTATTATGTCAGAGATTGAAATAGACTTTCATAAAACGGTTATGTTCTTTCTTTAAAACTATTGTTTTTTTTTCTAATTTTCCTAACTTTTATCTTTTTTTTTTATACCACTAAAGTGGCAACCAAGCGTACGGCCCACTTGATGGTCAGCGGTTACCGTAGCCTATGTACGCATGCAACATCATAGATATCACTTGCGTGTTACCACCCTAAGACGTGAGATTGAAAGTCTCATGTGCCTGTAATTTCACCGGGAACCATACCCTTCGAATCGGAACACAGCAATGCGAGCATTGCTGCTTGGCGGCAGAAATAGGTATGGTGGTAGTCCTTCCCCGGACGAGCTCTATCACAAAGAACTCTACTACTCTTAAAATTTTATCTCATTGTTTTTTAGCAGATTTCATTATTGAACAGTTTTTTTGGTTTAAACTGTATTATTATTATGCATGTAGATACCATGATTATACTTGTCTAAATGTTATCTTTAAATTTAAAAAAATCCCCCAAAGAGATGTAACTTATTTAAGACAGTTTTTCCATGAATTAGCTTAACAATTCTGGACCGAACACGTAATGTTTTGAGCTAGGTTCGGCTAGTCTGGGATGAGTAGATCCCGAGATAATCGTTATCAATCCACTCGTTATTTTCTGGTGTACTCTAGTCTAAAAAAACTATGCCTGATATAAACGATTTTTTTGATTAGGAATTTATCTACGACGAGGAAAAAGGTTAAGTAGTTGTATCAATTTCAATGGTGCAAATGTTACGTTTTCCCTATTAATGGGGCAACTCAATGGTGTAAAGGTAACCATGGCATGTTTTCAATATCAAACATAAATTACTTATGTAATCAAATAATATTTTATGTAAAAAGATATCAGCTTGTATCCGTGCGCCGGCGCAGGTGACTCATACTGATCGTCAAACACACTCTCACGACAAAGGAGTAAAGATTATACAAGGTTCAAACATTTTATTGACCGATAATTATTATTATGTTTAGCCCGACCGTTCTTTAAAGATTACTTACGTACGTTATCAATTTGTCTTGTTTTTAAAACTATCATGGTTATTAACATAATTTTCACTTAAAACGGGAAATTGAAACCGATGGTAGTATCGTTCGCAATAAAAGACTAAGAAAGAGGGTGGACAGATTTGTCTGTCAATAGTTATAAGAGCTACCCGCAAAGACTTCAGTTCTCCCGTGATCATGGTGCATATAACTGCGCTGAAATATCGGGAATCAATAAAACTCACAAATCATGGCAAATATCCCGTTTTAAGTGAAAATTAATTTATCTTGTTTTATAATAATAAGTTGAGTATTTTTATAGTTTCTGATGGCAACAATTTCTGATGTATAGACCGTTACGACTAGTTTATTTACACCCCTGAAAAGCCAAGGCGGGTCGCTAGTAATACATATAGCCTATGTTACTGCAGGATAATGTAGCATTCAAATGGTGAAAGAGTTTTTGAAATCGGACTAGTTGTTTATGAATTTATTCGTTACAAATAAATACAAATCTTTCTTCTTTTTAATATTATGTATAGATTGTAAGTTAGTAGTAGTAGTATGTAGTACATAACTAATAGTCACATCACTACCTACCCATGAAAACCAGCGTCGGGTAGAAAGGCAAACCTATCTTTTCGGCACAATGCTGAGTTAAATCCTATGACTGTAACACAATAGAACATCTATTTTAAGTTAAAATCTTTTCAATATTATTATTTTTGTTGATTAGTTTTTATTTTGTATGTTATTCTAATCTAAACAACTTTAAAATTTATTTTTCTTTCTACACCAGGGAATCCTATCACCACACTAAATTGTCCTGTGTCATCGATATTAGAAACCACGGAGACCATTGGTACCACAAATTATGAAATAATATTACATAGTGCACAGTGGTCCGAGGTCATACATGCGTAAACCATAAACAGCATCATTGTCATCGTTTCAAGGTCTCTTTTGTAACACAATGAATCATTTTATTTCCATGCGGGTAGGGAAATAAGGAAAACTGAAAATTCTTACTTTGTTGACTATCTTTATTTCCTTATTGTTGTTGTTAGAGTTTTAGAAAGTGATCGATATTAAAAGAGTTGCAGTGTAACAAGTCAGCTGTTTTCGAAAAACAACTTTGTTGTTTAAATGACATATGACAGTTAGGCCATATTTCACTAAAATCTTGTTTTCTATATAAAAATAGCGCTTTACAAAATGTTGATTTGTAAAGTCTATGCAAAATATTTTAAATTAGTTTTTAAAAGTGGTGTTCTTTAGTTTTAAATGTGTTTATCTATACTAAAATTATAAAGAGAGAAGATTTGTATTTTCGTATTTTTGTTTGTTACAAATAAACTCAAAAATACTGATCAAAAATTCTTTCACTATTAGAATGCTACATAATCCCTAAGTAACATAGTCTATATTTATTACTGGCGACCTGCCCCGGCTTTGCACGGGTGCTTAAGTTTTCATTGCACCCGTGCGAAGCTGAGGTAGATTTAGTTTAACATACTTAAGGCACTGCAACCGGCACTGATCTAAGAGTCTATTAGATCTTGAGTTGTAATGTGCTAGACTGTGTTTAGTAATGTTATGTGCCTCTGTGCTTACTCATATGTTAAAAAAAACACTGAAGTGTAGTTGATGAGCAAGTTGCAATTTAGACAGTTAGAACTTACTTTACTTTTTATTCTCACTCATTACAAGTCAATATATTCTTATATAATAACGAAATTCTTGAGTTGAATCTGCTTTGCTAATAAAACGTAAGCATTAAAGAGTTACTACAAAAGTATTAGAGTTCTTTTATTAGAGCTCATCCAGGGAAGTATTATTAGTAATGCTTGCATTGTTCAAGTTAAAGTTCAAGTTATTTATTGGTAACAATAGGTAGGTTACATGTAATTTTTATGTCTAAGTAGTTAGGTAAATTGTACCTAAATAGTTAATTTACATAATGTTATGAATAGCTCGTACAGGATAAGTCCTGATAATATGTAATTATAATATTCATATTCGGTTAATTGCTGTGTTTTGGTTAGTAAAGTATGGTGTCGATGAAATTACTGGCACAATAAGAATTTCGATCTTCGTCTCAGGTCAGCAACTCGCGAGTAATGGCCAGAAGAACCAGCTTTTGCATCACGCGTCGCGTTGACCAGATAGCCTAACTAGAGGCAAGACAACATTCCGGTGGTGCCGTCATAAAAAAATATCTAAGCATGTTATTTTTTATCACAGACAGGACTACAATTTACAAAAAATCCAATCAATCACTTACAAAACTGAAAACCATCAACTTCTGTGCTTATTCAGATTCACCCTTTTCGACGCATCCATACTGATTGACACATAAAACCAATGTTAATTTATTCCACTCATCCAATTTCAGAGAATAACCACCCTTGTTTTAACTACTAAAAGTTCAAAATCATACGACAGAAAGCGGTCACGGCTAATCGATCAATGATGTATTGAAAATCGCAGGTGTTCGAGTGAGTTGTGTTTTTGTCCAATACGTGTTGCGTTTTGTCCCATTGTGCAGTATTGTCATCCAGTGCACATCGTTTATTTTGATAAGGATTTGCTTGATTGGTTGGATTGTTTTGAATAATATTTATAAAAGGTTTTTCTTTACTTTTCTAATAAAAATAACACAGTACGTGAACGTAAATTACAGGTTTTAATACCCGCCAGTATAACATCTGAGCGCAGAGTATGCCACTGACTCATACGAACTTACTTACTTTAGTGTAGGATACGATTGTGCAAACTTAAACCAATACGTTTCCGTTATGCTAACGTCTATCAAAATAAGTCCTTAAGGTTGGCCGTATACTTACTAGAAAATATGTAGGTACTTTACTTACTTAGCAAACATAATTAAAAATGCAAAAGTAAGGTATATAACCATAATGGCTGTTCTGCCAACTCTAATAATAATAAAGGTAGCTATAGTTAAGCTATCATATTTCTCCAGAACTTGCAGACGTTAGGACTATCATGTAAATGCCACCAACAATAGCAGGCACGCTAAACAATAGACTAGGTACAGTCACGGGGAAAAGTAACTGAACTGAACAGAAAATTATTTGAATAACGATATATTATTATACATTATTTTCTTGAATTACATTTATATCGATATTATCAACATTGGTATTATGACTAAAGGATAATCATATTTTTTATTTTCAAATTAAAAGCGTAAGTAATAAAATACCAACTGTTCTATGATTTAATAAAAACCTTTCACGGAAAATAATTTACTAGTTAAATTACAAACCTGTTAGCCAAATTAAGTAAAAAATAGTAAAATAAATTAAAAACGTAAGCAACCTAATCATCGAAAGTAAATCTAAGTATTTCATTACGTACACAATCATCAGTGAAAGAAACATTAACAAAGTTTTTAATTAAAAGGCAGGAAAATATTCTACCAAACTGTACGTACGCTAAAGTCAATATAACTACGTCGCATCAGTCAGGTCGCATTTGTGCAATATTCATTAAGCTCGGCTTTGCTCGGCGTCAGTGTTGCCACTATTAATTCGCGCCAACACTTATGCACGCCATTGTACCGAGGTGTGCATTATATTTCGGTTTTCATAGGGTTGATTGTTATCACTGCGATGAAAATATTCTTTACGCTCAAACTTTACTTGGCTACCAAAGAAATGTTCTTGGTAACCAAGAGTATTGTCTATAGTACCTAAGAAAATGTCTTTTCGCAACTGAGTTTTATCAGAAGCAGTGCACGGTAAGTTTGTTGTCTCTACAATGGTAAGAAAGAAACCATTTTAAACTGCTGTTTAGAAGTTGTTTCTCCTTAAGAGCCCTATCCTTGACAAACCTTGAATTTTCTTGTAGCCCGTGAAGTTTCGAACACTATTGTGGCTCGTGTGTTGAAGATATTTTAACGAAAATGAAAACAAATAAAAGCTTTATCCCTTAAAATTTAAGCCAATAGAGCAAATATTAATTAACTCAAGACATAACTGATTAAAAAAATAATTAGTAACGCACGTTTCGTAAAATGAGCAATTCCAGTCAACTTTCGATCATTTTTTCTATGAAATAACAAAGTCTAACATATTTCCTAAAATGCAATTATAATAATCACAGTTTTAAAATTTAAGTGAATAGAGAAAAATACAGCATGTTAGTTCAATATTTTTGAAAAAAGACGGTCTAAACAACGCGTACTTTTTCCAATTTTACGCTTGTTATTTCTGCTAAAGTAAGGAGTTTACAATAAAAATACACATACTTAATTAAAGTTTAAGTTTTTATTAAATAAATACAACGAAGAAAATAGTCTAATAGCATTGACTTTTTTTAATACGATTTTTTTAAAATCACACCTTAGCGCACTTATAATCATATCGATCGAAGCAGCGACTCTCAAACCGCGCTGAGCGCTTATGGAGAGAGGACGTATTGCTCCTCGTCGCGCGCGCTATTACTTCTACTATATAAATATATATTAACGCGAATTTCATGAATTATATCGCTAAATCTTGGAAAGGCCTCTTAAAACAAAATAATTTAACTGACGTCATAAAATTCAAAATTCAAACAGTCCACGAATTGTCAAGAATTTTTTGCAAAAAAAATGTTTTGACTCATTTTCGACAGTTGCTGTTTTTAGCGTCGATAAGATCTATGTAAAATGTTGCCATGTTGCTTTTTATAAAGTATACACTATCATATTATAGTGTGAATCATCACGTTATGTTCTTGACATAGTTTATTGCATTTTATAAATAATATGCACGTAACGACGTATGTTTTAGCTGCTATAGTTTCAGCAATTTACAAACACGCTAGTCACTGCAATTTTAATCTTAAACTAATATCGTTAAGTGTCATTGGACACGCAGAGATAAACAATGAAATAACTGTTTTAAACAAAACGTGACAAAAGTAGAGCTTTAATGTTATATAAGTATTTTTATTATTATACCAAACCTATGTAATAAATGATTTCATTGTCAACTGTTAAGTTAATTAGCTATGTGTGACTTTATTACTCGACCGATGTGGCGCAGCGGGCGCAGGTCCGCCTGCGACGCGGAGGTTGCGGGTTCGATTCCCGCCTCGGGTCAAATGTTTGTACGATCTACAAATATTTGTTCCGGGTGTTCTGGGTATTCTCTATATATAATAAAAAATATCTATCTATGTATTGTATTGTATTAAGTATATATCAGTCATCTAGTACCATAACACAGCTCTGTTTATCTTGGGGCTAGATGATGCTGTGTGGATTGTCCAGCATTATTTATTTATTATTTATTTATTACTAACTAGCTGCCTGTGATTTCGTTCGCGTTATCTTCCTCTTGAATCGCTCTATCTATTGATGAAAATCGCAATATTAAGTAGTATAAAAGATCTAAGCGTACTACATACAGAGAGACCGTCGCGACTTACTTATAAGTGATAAGCGCAGTGCAGTGCCAAGCAAACACTTCTAAACTTTAAGCTTTGGTTGGCACTGCATCTGTAAAGTCAGGCGTGGTGCGCGCCTTGATTGACTTGCCACTTGCTGACATAAAAACTTGTCTTACGTTAACGTACTTAAGTAAGTATTAACTAATTGTTTCATTTTGATATCAGAAAACTCAAATATTATTCATCATCATCATGACAGCCTTCTAATGTTCCCACTGCTGGGACACTGGCCTACTCTCAGGCGAGAGTGATTGGGTCTTAATCCACCACGCGGACCCAATGCGGATTGGCGGATGGCACATGTCTTTCGAGTTTTTAGTTCTTGGACATGCCGGTTTCCTCACGATGTTTTCCTTCACCGTATGAGAGCACTGGCATTGCGCACATAAATTTTTCGAACAGAAAAATCCATTGGTGCACGACCGGGTTTGAACCCACGACCTTAGGATCGGAAGGCGGGGTCACTACCACTAGACCACCGGTGCTCTCAAATATTATTAGTTTGAGTTAATTCAATAATTATGAAATAATTCAGCCCTGTTTCAGCTTTTGTTCAACCCTGTCTGCCAATGATTAATGACGTCTATGAAGCCACTGCAATTACCTACCAGATCGTCGAATGAAAAACTATACTGGAACTGAAAATTTTAATTAAATGATACGCCTTTTGTGTGTAAAGATAAAATTACTGACTTCTGTAAACTGAACAATGAGCTTAATAAATGAATACAATTTGTTGATGTTTCTGTAGGCATAAACAACAAAAAATTGAATACAAAGTAGCAAAAGATACGTTACAATAAACTTAACGACAGTTTTTGAGCTTATCGTAGTAACCGTTTTCAACAGTCAATGGAAAAAAAATACTAACCAAATGAACCTGCACTTAATTTCAATATTTCACCCGAAACCTGTTTCTTAAAAACCTCTGAGAATACAATAGCAACAAAATTCACACACTTGCAAACATCATGATAATCCACGATTTGAATATGTCAATACAATTAACATAATGTGACCAAAAGTGCCACCTTGCGGAACTCAATAATTTCATAGAACGAATTCTCACACGGTCAATTAGATGTGTGTTTGAGGATGAAAAATTTGCAATTCTTATTCAGAGACATTTGTCAGTTGCAAGTTATTTAAATTGAGACTGAATCTGAGGAAAGAATGCAGATGCTGTTGCAATCTGACTTGATCAGGAGCTAAATGAGAAGTTTATACTGAAATGCAAGCTGCGGGAACTCTTTGCATTAAAAACATATCCGTGAAAAATCTCAAGTCTTGCGAATTTCGTGCTTAGTTTTGGGAATGACAGGAATTTAGATAGTACGGTTGCTTTTAGCTTTGTCTCTTAGATTTCCGAATAAATTAAAATATATTTGTTTAAACTCGCACATAATAAAACTAGTGAAATGCTTCAAAACTTTGTAAGGGTTGAGTTTTTTTTAACACTTCTTGCTTCTTAATCTGTGAGTTACATTTCAGGTAATTTTTTTATATAAAATTATATAAAAAAACTCACATCAAAAAATTAAGATCTTAGATGTAAGTACCTACAGCTACAGTATCTACAGTTTATATTGTGGGTAATAATCAGTCAGTCAGTATTATTGTATGTACTTGTCACTCATAAGGCAATGAACAAAGAGGCAGAGGTTCTATTTTCGAGTATTTTCATGAAAATTCCGTAATAGTTTTTTTTTTTATACAACTAAAGTGGCAACCAAGCGTACGGCCCACAAGATGGTAAGCGGTTACAGCAGCCTATGGACGCTTGCAATACCAGAGGTATCACTCGCGGGTTGCCACCTTGAGGCTAAGATCGAAAGCCTCATGTGCTAATTAATAATTTCACCGGAAACCATACCCATAAATTATAAATTAGGATATTATTAGTATAACTCGTAGCAAGAATTTAACAAAAATGATATAACATCAAAAATGTAAAATAATTATAGAAAAATTCCTATGATGAACATAATATTAAATCTTGTTTATTCATCATCAGAACAATCAATAATCACTATTGCTGATGCAAATCTTGTGAAACTGAAAGTGTGAACATTCACACAAATAAAAACACAATCCAACATAGGTACCTGATAATATATTTTATTCAAATATACATTTTAAATAAATCACATGGTCAATTTCCTAAGTAACCTCACAAAGAGATAGTTTGTTATTGGTATTTGATTCAAATCCATTGAAGGAAAGGGTTGGCAATCACTTGTGCATGCAAATTATGATACCGAAATATTCCCAGCATTTAAATTGACTAAACTGTTAGTTATTGATTGAATTATTCTAAATAGTTATGTCAAAACAAATCGTGAAAGTGCTAAGAATTTATACAACAAAATTATTAGCATTTTTTTCTATTAGGTACTAGCTGTCCCACTTAGTAGGTACTTACCTAGATTATCTATCTAAGTACGTAATTTCTATAGAGTAAGATAGGTAAGATATCGTTCCGCAGATTGTGGAGCAAGACGCTAAATTCTAAATCAGACTAGAAAGTTTTTACTTTTTTCTGTCTTTGATGCAATTTTTTTATTACATTTAGCTCTCATTTTTACGTTTTTTTAGATATAGAAGTACAGCAAAACTTACCTCAATAGTTTAATAAATAAGTTAATAATAATGAAATTCCTGCGTCGATGCGTGAAGGTTACTCTTAATTTCAATTTTAGTTTATATTTTTTATTAAACATCTTGACATTGGCATAGGTTTTCGATTTGAGATTAAAAAAAAAAGTACTTCTATTGCTTTGACAGATGTCGCTATCTGCCCTACTGCCATACTGGTAAAGGTTATCAAATCAAGAAAAAAGTTGATAACTCCGTTTTGTCTCGTGTCAAGCGGAAAGTTGTGGGTTCATGTCCTGCTTGAGGCAAAATAATTTAACTCCAGTACGACCAAAGTTATTGTACTACGTAGTACGTACTATGACTTTGACACCAGCCAGAGGTATGACAGACAGTGACAGCATGAACAACTAATGTTAAATTCCCTACACATTCACCATAGCTCGCCAAACGTAGTGCTTACAATCTCTTGGGCTCGCCAGTTGAGTTACCGCCATCTAAATAGACAGCTTTTTTTTTAATAACTTAAAACGAAAACTCCTCATTGATAGACAAGCTACTGAAATAAACATCGACTGAAATAAGAATAATAACTGGATCAAGGTGTTACAATTTAAATTTTATGTCCTTGTATGTTAAGCATTGTATGTTTGATTTACTATTGTCTTCAATGAAAGCATAGGATAATGCATCTTTCGATTTAAATTCAAATATATTCCGTCTTATCATGATACTTTTAAATTAAATGAAAATATATTCATGTTTACAAAAAAATACAGTAAACTCAACAAAAAACTGCAAATACAAATTGAATTGTGATAAAAAGAGTTTAAATAAGACATCTTTTCTGTCTCAGGTTTTTTCGGTCTTTGTGCATTATAAATATTTTTAAAATGATTGCAAAAATTTAACTAGACTAAATATTTATTTTTCTTAAAACCCATAAAAAGATTTCCACTGACATAAAAGTTTCTGATTAATTTTAATAATAAAGAAATAAATAATAAATAATGCTGGACAATCCACACAGCATCATCTAGCCCAAGGTAAGCTGCTGTTAAACAGAGCTGTATTATGGGTACTAGATGACTGATATATATTTAATACAATACAATGCATAGATAGATATTTTTTATTATACATAGAAAACACCCAGAACACCCGGAACAAATATTTGCAGATCCTACAAACATTTAACAAATAATAAGTGAAAAAAATTACTAAACGTACCTCCCTCTTAACATAAACTTTTCTCTTGAAATACTCTATCTTAAATCAATAAATAAATTTACATACAGAGGGAAAGAAGGCGAGAAGCAAATATATTTAATACAACGTATTATCTTATGTGATTCTTAGTAAATAAGCATGTTACTAAAACTGCAATATACCCGAACTCTTCGAACATATAAACAAATTATTATAATGTCTTTGCCCGAACTATATCTATATTAGAAACAAAACATGAAAAACTTCTTTATCGCTAAACCTGGACCAAAATAAAACTTTTATGAAACAAAAGGAAAACCCAGACGGAGATTATGATGCAAAAACGCAGACAGACCGGAAGCCTTCTCACATTCTTAGTATGATGTTTAGGTATATTTCGGTTAGATCTTGGCAAGTAGCACAAGATTTTTTTTAAGTCAACGTTATATACTCCAACGTGTTAGCTGTTTAAGACTGCGTTTCCACCAGATATGTGCGAGGATGTGTAGAGCGGAAAGTGTTTTTAGGAACCAATAGAGTCACTCATTAAAGCTGTCAGAGCGAGGTTAGGTAAATGAAGTGATTCTATTGGTTCCTAACAAACACATCACTCGCTACACATCCTCGCACATCTCTGGTGGAAACGCAGCCTAAGAGGTCGGAAATAACGTCACATACATCAGGTATGCTTTGTTTTATTAGTTAAAGTAGCATTTTTCAGCATTAGTTTTTATTTCGAAAATTGCTTATCAAATTTTTATCATATATTTTAGCTTTATTCCTTTATTCAGCTTCAACGAATCCAGAAGTGGCAAAGAAATAAACTCTAAGATTACTATTTTAATAATATTTTCTTATAAAAGTCACAATGAGAAGATGCCTTCCTAAAACCTGACTTTCCTTGATTGTCCTTTTGGTCTTTTTGGCAAACTCGGGTGTCTCAAAAATTGAAGGGACGTCCCTTTCTCAGGGTCAGTCACAAAGGTGTATTTTAAAACAGAATTAATATAGTATAGTCTCACCCAAGTCAAATTTTTTATCCAACATAGCTCAATATTGTAAACATGACTAAAAAAAGTGTAAGTAGCATATAACAAAACAAATTTTATAACTTACCTCTCTATTACTACGTGCCTGATGACTCACAACTTACCGTGACCTCCTAATTGTTTTGTATAAAAATTTGCGTAACTCGACGATGATACTCACAAAAAACACTGTCACTGTAATTATAAATTTTACCATTATGAACACAAAGTCGAGATTAGTATGTGCCTTGCGGCGTTTATAACATTTTGCTGTCTGTTCATTTGTTAAGAGCACCCAAAGCTTGATGGTGCAGGTGTCCATATAACAAAGAGTGAAGGTTTGAATCCCGTATCGACGGTGTATAGCGATTTGTGAAAAAAAACAACAAAAGAGTTTCACGGTATTGTGATGAAGTTGATTTTGAGGTGTGGGTTCCGTATATTTTTTTTGGGGTTTTACGTGTTCCGGTAAGCGCTTTGAAAATAGGCGATCCAGATTCTTTTTACTTTTCTTTAGTGTTTTAACGCAGAAGTGAAGTGATCGGGTATGCTTGTGTTTTTTATTTATCTATGAAACTTTGCAAATAAATGGGTAGTGTAGTGTGATCAAAGTTCATCATCATCAGTCAGCTTTTTATATAATTAAAATTATTTTAATTGTCATTCTTTTATAGGGAAAGAGTTACTTAACGACATAATATCTTTTAAAATAATTTCATAATACCTATATTTTATGTCCCATCGTATTTTTTAATATTTTAATTATTTTCTGACATAAACATTTGAGTTTGATGGCGCTGTGTAAATATGACTGCTAATTTATATATTCATATTTTAGCCCTCAAAAGCAAGGCTTTTTATTTTAAAGATTAGTATTTTGGTTTCCCAAATACAAATTGGTTTAAATACTCAAATTTTTTTTTTTAATTATATAGAAACTTCATAGAAACAGGTCATCGCCACCAGCATTAATGATTGAACTCAACATGATTTACGACAGTTTTTCTAACCGATGCGGAACTCCAAAAAGGTAAAAGGCGAAACTTGGCCCGCGTCCTATAGTTTTTGATAGTCACGACCATCTATCATTAGTGCATAAAACCCCAGTTCCTAAAAAAACGGCAAACTTTTTGACAACAGTAATATAGCGGTTAAAAAAAACCTGAGGAAATTGACATGTCCAAGAACAAAGAATCAAAGTCATGCATTGGGTCTGCGTGGTAGTATGACCCAATCACTCTTACCGGCTTTTTCAAAGTTGTTAGGCCATGACAGAGGCCTTCGGGCGGCCTAGAAACTCACCAGAGTTGGCCACTGACTCATACGAAATTTCTTACTTACTTCATCATGACAGCCTTCTAATGTTCCCACTGCTGGGACACTGGCCTACTCTCAAGCAAGATTAATTGGGTCTTGATCCACCACGCGGACCCAATGCGGATTGGTGGATGGCACATGTCTTTCGAATTTTTAATTCTTGATCATGGCGGTTTCCTCACGATGTTTTCCTTCACCGTATGAGAGCACTAGCATTCGCACATAAATTTTTCGTAGCGAAAAATCCATTGGTGCACGACCGGATTCGAACCCACGACCTTAGGATCGGAAGGCGGGGTCACTAGCACTAGACCACCAGTGCTCTTACTTACTTACTTACTTACTTACTTACTCTTGTGCAAATAATGGACATAGCACGTTTATGATGACCTATCTTATTCGACGCTTTCATCAAACAGCTATTAAATTGCTGTTACATTCAGAAAAATAGTCCTGAGTTCATACGTCAAATTGACACCCTTTTTTTTATACAACTGAAGTGGCAACCAAGCGTACGGCCCACAAGATGGTAAGCGGTTACCGCAGCCTATGGACGCTTGCAATACCAGAGGCATCACTCGCGGGTTGCCACTTTGAAGCTAAGATCGAAAGCCTCATGTGCCAGTAATTTCACCGGAAACCATACCATTCACACCGGAACACAGCAATGCGAGCATTACTGCTTGGCGACAGAAATAGGTATGGTGGTAGTCCTTCCCCGGACGAGCTCTATCACAGAGAACTCTACTACTCTTGAAACTTGAAAAAGACAGAAAAAATGAAAAGACAATAATAAAACATCAAAGCAGCAGTAGTGTGCAAGCATTACTGTATTTAGGTTAGAAGTACACTATATACCAACGACTCGGGGTGATGAGCGCAGTGCAGTGCCGCGCAGAACTTAAACACTTTAAGCTTTGGGTGGCACTGCATCTGTTGTGGTTAGGCGTGGTGCTTAACACCAGGCAGGCGTCTTGATAGTCACTTGATGACAAAAAAAAGGCCAGTACCTACTTACCAAGTTACTTACCAGCATGGTATACCTATTTACATTTCAGTGCTAGAAAAGGCAAGACCGAATTGATTACCAATTTAATATTCCTAATTTATGTACAGACAGGTCGACCTTAATTTGAAAATAATTATGTCTGGTTGTACGTATTCGTCATACCGATCGTTTACCGATACCTAAAAATCCTTAATCGAAAATAATAATACGCCAAGCTATTTTGTTTCTTACTGCAGAGGCATATATTCCAAATTCATGTGTCATATTTTCGCATTTATGTCATTGTGGTTTCGGTAACGTGAATTTGAAAGGTGATTCGCGGAATCGCAAACGATTTACAAATTTTAAATCATTGTGGAATGAGAATGTTATTAATCCCTTTGTTTGGTTTGTAGAAGTCAATAATTAGCTATATTATATTTAAAAAATAAGCACTGCAGGTGATATAGTAGTCTAGTGGTGCTAGCCCCACCTTCCAAACTTGAGGCCGTGGGTTTGAATCTCGTGCGCCAATGGATTTGTCTATTGGAAAAAATATATGTGCGCAATGTCAATGCATCACTCAACGTGAAGACAACATGTCCAAGAACAAAAAAATTTAAAGACTTGGTGGTTTAAAACCATTTTCTACGAGTAGGCCAGTGTCCTAGCTGTAGGAACATTAGGCTGCGTTTCCACCAGAGATGTGCGAGGATGTGTAGCGAGGGATGTGTTTGTTAGGAACCAATAGAATCACTTCATTTATTGGTTCTTAAAAACACTTTCCTCGCTACACATCTTTGCAAATCTTTGATGGGAACGCAGCCTTAGAAGGCTGTCATGATTAGTATTAATAATAATAATAATAAGCCTTTTATTTTCTTACCAACTAATTTACAAAGTTTTAAAAATTATATTATGCTATTTTTCTTACTTACTAATACATGCAGTCATGATTATCAAATAATATTAGGTGACTAAAGTAAATTGACTTTTTATCGCAATATAAAATGACACTCACCAACAGTAAACATCTTATTACTTTGTTTATTGCAAATTGTACAGTGCAAGAAACAAACTTGTTTACGGAAAGCCAAACAATAAGCACCCAATAAACATAAACAATTACGTCTCGGGCGTCTGCGAGATACACTAGTGATGTAACAAGTGTAATTACTCAGTCTTGATACTTATTACTCAGTCTTGATATAAGTCAGTCTTGAAGGCACGACGCGCCTGACATAATACTGCTACTTAGCTTCTTTTATAACTGATTTCTAAAAAAGAAGAAGTATCGATTTGATTGATTGTTTTTTTTTTGTATGTTTGTTACGCAATTTTTTCGCCAATTATAAATTGATTTTGATAAGTTTTTTTTTGTTTGTTATGTGTAATGCAATTAAATAAAAAAAAAAAGTGGTCCCATAATTTAAGTTAAGTAAGTAAGTTTTAGTTTAGCGCTTTTTCTCGTATCTCTACAATCTATCGAAACAGTTTTTTAGAGTAGATTTTTGTTTTTTTTTTGTAAATGTGACTGGTAAACAACTTAGATTTGGAGTTATTTTTTATATTACGAATATCATTACGCTACAAACATCATAATTAAACTACAGAGACTAAAAATAATTTCAAGATTTTATGAACGGCAATTTTTATTTTATGCCAAAGCAAAAGTTCGTATTATTTGAAATAAACTTTATCAAATTAGTCTTGTTTTTTCGCAGCTCTAGTACTAAGTGCTATAGTGGCTCCATCTAATTGAAGTTTATTCGCGTTTCTCAGTAGACATTAACACCTTTGTCTTTGTGTCTGTCTAATGGGAGAGGTGTCTTACTGTCTACATTTTCGATTCAATCAAGGAAATGGGTTTGAATTGATTACAATCAGCCTTAGTTAGTATTTTAATTACAAGTAGTAGTTATGTATACTGGTAGGTATCTTTGTATTTCTACGTAAAATTATTTAAAACTCGCCCTGAAAAAGACTCTCCAAATCAAAACTCCCGTTTATTCTACTAAGATTTTTGTTATCAAAACTTATTTCAAAAATGTTATTCGACTGCGGATATGTGCTAGTGATGCTAGTGTTAGACTAAGTCTTGGCTATAGGAATAAAAAAAAATTGTTTTCGTTAAAAGTAATGGACCGCATTTAGCGGTGCCGATTGGCCAAACGGCCAAACGCAAGGCCAAGGCCATACTTTTACACTTTAATTATAATATCAAAGATTTTTTTAGACCCGGTTAAAACATTATCATCAAAAGCTCACAACTTAAAAACCGCTACGGGTGGCACTGCATCTGTTATGGTCAGGCGTGCTTAACATCAGGCGGACGTCATGATCGTCTTGTCACTTGATGACATAATAAAAAAAAACTTTAATTATATCACCAACTATTCACTACCAGAAAAACTTAGCCAAATTAAATGTATAAACATGAAAAGGGCAGCGTCTCGAAGTTAGCACCTGCAGACGTCTGCAATAACACCTAATGCTCAGCTGAATTTAACGTGTTAATTTGTTATTTCAACTCGGGAAATATTGTTGGAAGGAAGTTCAGAAAGTTCAATTGTTTTACTGAGAGAAATAGTTGAAGGCTCTTATTCCAGAGCTTTAGCTTTTTAAATTAAATTATCGATTTTTGACAACATTATTATTATTTAGTTCGTAATTAAGTATGTTAGTTCGAGTCACTGACCAACGGTTTTTTTTAACTGGGGCTGACCGCATAATCTGGTCACGCAAAAACATTGCATGTTAGATACGACTTGGGAACGGTTAATAAATATTTTTATTTACAATAATTTATAATATATCTACCTATATATTTTACTTATTTTAGGGCTATCGGAAGTAATAAAAACTAAACCAATTTATATACCTTCTCCTTGATTTACAAAACGGCCAATTTTATTATTACGACTTTTAAATTGGTATGAATCCAATTTAAAAGTATAAGGATAGAAAACCTTTACAAAGTTATATGTTCACTTAAAAAACTCATTATTTTGAGCGTTCCGTTACTGGGATTTTGTTAAACAGTTACAAAGATAAATTTGTTTCAAATTTTAAAATTCCCTACGGTGTTGAAACAGTAAACTGAAGATTTTACATAAAAACTTAATTTTATTTGATAATTTTGTTGCGTCATAAAATTATAGAAGCCGTATTTCAATGTTTTATGACTAGAATAAATTCACCCTTTTGTTTTAGGAGAATAACAAAATGCAGTTAATAATTTTATAGAGTGTCAATGCTATGAATAATGAAATATTGTTATCTAACTAATATTAAATGATAAAGTTTGTAAAATATGTTTGTGAAGTTGTTTGTATGTTTGTCACTCAATCACGCTGTATCTAAACTTGGCACGCAAGTTGTAGTACCTTGAACCAATAATTTTAATTAAAGAATCTTATTTTTCATTTCAACCCTTAGATACTTTACCTCCAAGAGATGTGCAGTGCCATGTTACGCTTAACGACTTGACCAATGACCATCTCGTCGTTTGCTGACGTATATCTAAAAATAATAAAAAAATCTGTAACGCTCTGTGCGTTATTATTAAATGACCACTATTAAATTCTTTTTGACAGATTTTAATTAAGTCAGGACAGCCAGAGGCATTATTAAAAGCTTTGCATATATTAACTTTGCGTGGAGTACCATTTTGCAACTACATTATATTTTGTCTACTGTATTACTTTTCCAACTTCATTAATTTCCTCACACGTTAAAAGCGTTGGTTTAATAATGCAGAAGACTTATTTGTGGCTATTTGAACAGCGAGATTCAGCTTATGTATAATTGATATGTATGTGTAGTAACACTTAACTCACGGTTGATTCTTGTCTTGATTAACAAAGTTATGAGAGATAACATAATATTCTCATAATTTATAATTGTGCCTTTATCTTATTCCAAAAAAAAATTCTCAAAAAATTGCCTTGAAATGTATCTTAAAAAGAGGTATCACTTTTAACATTACATTTTTTGGGCCATTTTAAATGATAAATAAAACTTTGAAAGATGTTTTTTCGTATTTGAAGATAATAAATTGAATTAGAAAAATAAAGAATTGTTCCACTGTCATGCTATTATTTTGAACCCGTTACCTTTCTCTTGATACACGTATGCTCTACCGATAAAAAATGTCTTAGGACATTAAGAAATAAAATAAAATACCCTTTATTTCTAATGCTTCTACTTTCAATATAAAGAATAAAATTTACTTAATATTAAATTCACTTGTTCTAAAAAACTAAACTATCTTATTGTTATTCCTACTTTTATTTTAATCAAAATTATCAGCAATAGTCGCCTTAAGACATTACAGCTTCAAAAAGACAAGATGAAGAAAGTGGAAAACTGTAAAAAATAAGTAATGCTCGTAGCGTCTATGGCCACACGGTACTTCCATGGCAGGATTAAGATAAGAGGATTCACGGCCATTTCCCCGAAATGTCCACATTTGACGGAGAGAGATGTGCACTCTAATTATTGCAGAGACTCAGCGAGTTATTATGTTTTTTTTGTTTTTTTTTTATACAACTGAAGTGGCAACCAAGCGTACGGCCCACAAGATAGTAAGCGGTTACCGCAGCCTATGGACGCTTGGTATACCAGAGGTATCACTCGCGGGTTGCCACCTTGAGGCTAAGATTGAAAGCCTCATGTGCCAGTAATTTCACCGGAAACTATACCCTTCACACCGGAACACATCAATGCGAGCATTACTGCTTGGCGGCAGAAATAGGTATGGTAGTCCTTCCCCGGTCGAGCTTTATCACAGAGAACCCTACTACTCTTTAATTAATTATGTAATTTAAAGACGTGTTTTATGCCTAGGCAACTAAAGACTGGCCGGATTTGGAGCTTTTTTTGGAATAGACATTACTATTAGATCAGCTGGTTCTAGTATTTATTTCTTTTATGCATTTAAGGATTAAGCAGTGGGTGAAATCGGGCTGTGGATGATGATGATGAAGAAGGATTAAAAAGAACGGTCACTTTAGCAGCTTGCTAAGTATTGTTTTTCCTTGTAATATTTATGTCAATAAACAAAAGCAATGATAGATTTAAAAAATACATTTGATAACGTTTATGAATAAGTTTTGATAGTAATTATTAAATTTTCAGTTGGCACTGGCGCTTTTGGCGAACAGACATAAATTTGCACATAGTTTGTATTGTTATAATTATTATTATTATTATTTAGCCATCACTGTCCCACTGCAGGGCAAAGGCCTCCCTCCCTTTCTTCCGCTCTTCGCGATCTAACGCCGTGACAGGCCATGAGCTTATATGCGAGTCAAGTTCGTCCCGCTATCTCATCCTGGGTCTTCCACGTCGCCGCCTTGCACTATCAGGGATCCATTCTGTGGTTCTTTTTGCCCATAAGTCATAAGTTTTTTTATAGTTTGTATAAAAATTCAATATTACTTTGGGTTACGATGAAAACTGATTTCATTAGCCTTTTCATCCAGCTAAAACAGTAGTGTAAATGAAACCTGTTAAGCAAATATAAGCGAAAACAAGCGATAATACCCATAACTACTCAGACTTTATGGTTTAATTTCCTGAAAGCTGTTTCATGTGCATACGTGATAGCTTTTTATGGGGTTATACACCATAAAAGTAATTCAATTCGAGTGTCTAATATGTTAAGTTATGATTAAAATATGGTTGTTTCGGCTTTCCAGTTTATGGTGACTACTTACTGTGATTATTGGTAAGGTGGATCATATATGATTATGCAGTGTTGCGGTAGTGTGAACAACTAAGACACTTGGTAGGTAGTTGGTTCAAATCTCACTATTAAATTGTGTCACGGTTTGACAATACTTGACGACTTTGATGGAGTTATTATGGTGCGGTAGGTAAGTGCAGGGTTAAGATGTAAAATGGATTATTGTGGATTTAATTTCCATGAATCAGAAAAAAATATTTGAATAATGAATAATAAATAAATAAAGTTTTATTTCAGGCATCAATTGATAAGTACAGATCTTAATTTACTTAAAATGGTCTACGGAAATAGAAATATATACCTTACATACATATAATACAATGCGGATTGGTGGATGGCACATGTCTCTTTTGAATTTTTAGTTCTTGGACATGCCGGTTTCCTCACGATGTTTTCCTTCACCTTATGAGAGCACTGGCATTGCGCACATAAATTTTTCGTAGCGAAAAATTCATTGGTGCACGACTGGATTTTAACCCACGACCTTAGGATCGGAAGGCGGGGTCACTACCACTAGACCACCGGTGCTCTCTAATAAATAATGTATTACATTTAATTTACATTTATAATGGCCGTGGCAGATAATGTTGTTCGTTGTTTCGTTGGTCAAACAGAGCAGCCTATCAGGTTAAAATTCAATAAAAAAACTTATATCTATACTAAATTAAACATCTATAGGATAGGTACTTACGGTAACTTCGACATTATTCATCTCTATATAAGTTTCGCTGGAATGCTTATCATTATTTCTTTAATGGATTTGTTTAGTATTCCTATATTTTGTTTATTTTTGAGAAGCTGAATTTGGAAATGGTGGACGAATAATTGTCTGAGGAAGAGATGGGCATTCCGGCGAGGTCCGCGGTTGGGTCGCGCGGTGGCTGTGGATGTTTAAGTAGATAGATAAATGGATAGGTAGGTCAGGTACCATAGTTTTATAAAACAAGTAGCAAGATCTCTTCAACCTAGATTTTATAGTAAGTTGTTTATAACGCTGTTGGTTATATGTTAATTAAGTCTGTTTTTATATCTACCATTTACTTATAAAAAAAAATAAAAAAATAAACAATAGTCAATAAAAAGCAATGTAAAAACAACATCACTATTTTTAATCTTCTGTAAAATAAATGCTGTAGGACTAGACTGATTGGAAATGGTTTCCATCATAAAAGATCGGGTCTATTCATTTCTTAATAAGAAACATACGGAGAATAAGAGTTATAAGCGAACATTTTGCTAAAGGTAACATTTTTCTCATTATCTATCTGAACAGGAGTGCTTCCCCTTTCAACCCACAATGTTTCTACGTGGATCTATTAACGATAGACTGCTATTCCGCTGGTATAAATCATTTTTTTACGCAAACTTCATTATTTCGCTGCATTCTCTAAGAATTCAAATTCGGAAAATCTTTATTATTGTACACATTTAGAGTTTCTTAGTTCACTACATAAAATTAAAAAAAATCCTTCAAGTTTTATTTTTCTAGAGCTTGTAAGTCAGTATTTTAACCAAGCCTTTTTATAATAATGTATTGATAAATAAACCTATAAAAGTGTAACAGAAAAATAACAATATTTTCTCCAAAGATATTTCTCCTTATATAGGCTGTGATCTTTGTGATAGACTAATGCAACGCCCCGCGACTTTGTCCGTGATATTTTATCAAAACTTTATTTTTTCGCTGCGTCTTATAGGAGTTAAATTTCAAGAGTTCCGTTCTTGCACTTCAACACAATAAAAGGAAAACACTTTGCTCGGGTAACATCCATTTGTTTTATAGGACTGTGACGTCATAGAACGGTTCAAACTTTTTTGTCTCTCCTAAATAATCTCAATAGTCATCATCATGACAGCCTTCTAATGTTCCCTCTGCTGGGACACTGGCCTACTCTCAGACGAGAGTGATTGGGTATTAATCCACCACGCGGACCCAATGCGGATTTTGGTGGATGGCACATGTCGTTCGAATTTTTAGTTCTTGGACATGCCGGTTTCTTCACTATGTTTTTCTTCACCGTATGAGAGCTTTGGCATTACGCACATAAATTTTTCGAACAGAAATATCCATTGGTGCACGACCGGGTTTGAACCCACGACCTTAGGATTGGAAGGCGTGGTCACTACCACTAGACCACCGGTGCTCTCAACTGTTTCATATATTATATTTTGTACATTTTGTAATATAATGTAAATAAATAAATAAATAAATAATGCTGGATAATCCACACAGCATCATCTAGCCCAAGGTAAGCTGCTGTTAAACAGAGCTGTATTATGGGTACTAGATGACTGATATATATTTAATACAATACAATACATAGATAGATATTTTTTATTATATATAGAAAATACCCAGAGCACCCGGAACAAATATTTGTAGATCGTACAAACATTTGTCCCGAGGCGGGAATCGAACCCGCAACCTCTGCGTCGCAGGCGGACCTGCGCCCGCTGCGCCACATCGGTCGTCGAATGTAATAATGTACATATTTTATTTTGTTATACAAGACTATTGAAACTAAAACAGTTCTATTTGTTTGATAGAAATAATTTGTTCTGACACTATTGGAAAGGTCTAACTTGTACGTTTACTGACTGAAATGATGATTACATCTCTTTGGTACTAAATGCTTCTAATAATGAAAACCCAAATAACTTACAGTTAAACACATATTACTTGCGGTTATTAATTAATTTACATGTAATACCCATAGTTAAAATCTCATCTCGGCCCGTACACTGTAACGCACTGTAGTGTAGAGTGACCCCCATAGTCAAACAAAGATATAACAATAATGGTAGAGACAACAAATATTATTGTTATTCTAAACGCATTGTGAAGTAATAGTCCATTCTTGTCATTTAAATTGGCACATATAATTTTAATTTGAATCACAAGTTTTTTCCAGGCGTCTGGTCGTATCGACGCGTAATCTAAAGGGTGGTTCATTTCTGGCTCAGCATTGCCATTCAAAGTGGCAATGCAGCCAGCATGTTGGTAATGCTTCCGTCGATTTTTATAAAATTTTTATTTACTAACAATGTTTTCCTCAAATCATGTTGGCCCAGGCCTATGCCTAGGCTAGCTTTAAGTGTATACTTTAGAAACACTTTTCTATCGAACTGTACTTCCATTGGCTAAGGTAGAACTGAGAAAATCGTAGCAAAGAGACACTTTATGTTGTTAAAATTTGAGCATAGCGGGAATCGTGCATAGCGGAACTAACTTAAGGCCATGACAGAGGCTTTCGGGCGGCCTAGAAACTCTGCCACCAGAGTTAGCCACTGACTCATACGAACTTACTTAGTTACCACATCTAGTATAACATTATCTACGTCACATCTCAACATGGGCGTGAAAGTTCGTGCCTAAACACAATAAATTAGTTAAAAAACAAATCGGTACAGTGAATAGATAAACTTAATATTTTGATGTGCAGTTATAATGTCGGATTTACTAAACAGACTGTTATTATCCAGTTAAATGGTGGGGCTAAATTGTTTTTAATGAGCTGCGGGTTGTATGGAGATAAGTTTGGGGTAAGATAAAGTACCTTTCTAGATAGTCTCTAAACTAAAAGTTAATCATCATCATGGCCAGCCTTCTAATGTTGTAGGAGGTCTGTTGGACTTCTGGTCTACTCTCAAGCGATAAAGGTTAAATAATAATGCGGATTGGTGAATGGTACAACGTTTTTTTGTACTTGGACGATGTTTTCTTCACCTTGAGAGCACAGGTAATTTTGTGTGCATACCGTTTTTCGAACGTTGGGTGCATATAATAATAATTCTCATTACATTTCCATGTAATATGTATATGAACTTGAGTGAATATAAAATTAAGTTAATGGAGAAATTTATTTTCTTAATGCAATGTAAAAACTACGCTGATTACGTTCGACTCCTTGTTTTTAGAAAGTTTCTTGAATTGTCAAAACGATATGTGACAATTAATTAGATATTATATTTTTTTTTTATACAACTTAAGTGGCAACCAAGCGTACGGCCCACCAGATGGTAAGCGGTTACCGCAGCCTATGAACGCTTGCAATACCAGTATCACTCGCGGGTTGCCACCTTGAGGCTAAGATCGAAAGCCTCATGTGCCAGTAATTTCACCGGAAACCATACCCTTCACACCGGAACACAGCAATGCGAGCATTACTGCTTGGCGGCAGAAATAGGTATGGTGGTTACCCTTCACACCGGAACACAGCAATGCGAGCATTACTGCTTGGCGGCAGAAATAGGTATGGTCTTCACACCGGAACACAGCAATGCGAGCATTACTGCTTGGCGGCAGAAATAGGTATGGTGGTAACCAGACCTATTTCCGGTGTGAAGGGTATGGTTTCCGGTGAAATTACAGGCACATGAAACTTACTATCTAAGGTCTTAGGGTAGTAACACGCAAGTGATATCTATGATGTTGCATGCGTACATAGGCTACGGTAACCGCTGACCATCAAGTGGGCCGTACGCTTGGTTACCACTGTAGTAGTATAAAAAAAAAAAAAAGTCATTGATTGGACCAAAAATCACAAGTCTTGTGATCTTTTTATGATTACTTTCTGTGGGTCTGGTATGACTTTATGATCATACATTTTTTGTGAGTCATGACATTAAAATTTGACTAAAGTGACACCTGGCGTTACTTTCTCACGAAAACGCGTCGACTTAAAAGTACGTCATAAAATCGATATATCGATCGTTAAAAATCGCAAAATCATCTTAAAAATTCATCGGCCGATTACAATAGGACATTACTTTTTTATCGTCTCTAATGAATATCGCTTTTTAAACTTCCCCTTTAAAAAAACATTAAAAAAGTTTATTAAATAATAAAGTTTAGATTTGAACATAAAAATTTGTAAACGTTGCTTTGTTGTTTTTTTTATATTTTACCGGTTAAAATGGGGTGTTAAAGTTTGTCATTCTGTGTTTGATCTTGCCTTTTTTTCTTTTTATGTGTTGGCAACCCTTGATAGTTTGACACGGTTAACCCTTAAACTGCATAGTGAAAATAAGATAGCATTGTTACCGTTATTTTTTGTGATTCACAAAAATACACCCTATGCCCTTGTAATAAAAGAAAGACAAAACGTAAGGAATGATGCGTTTTCAACCGTTTTGGTGACGCTTAAAATGATGAAGTAGGTCATAATTGGGACACGGATAAAGGTGTGACAAATTTCAAGAAAATGTTACACTTTGACATGTATTTTGACTTGTGTTGTTACTGATTGTCACCTTGTGACTTTTGTGATCAGAATAGGTATAAAAGAATAACAGAATGGTACTTTTGTAGATCGATGTTTTGTCAATAATTTTTAAAATTGATTAAACACTTTAACAATATCCTACTAGTATTATAAATGCGAAAGTCTGGGTTAACCTATTAACATGAAATTTGGAATATAGATAGTTTAAATCCTGGAATAATACAAAGACTACTTTTTATCTCGGAAAAATGAAATATTCTTGTGGGATACCATAAAAACTGCAAAAACGTGGGTGAAGCCGCGCGGGTCAGCTCGTAGTAAATACTTATTTAGTAACTTTGTAATAAATCAACGATATAAAAACATTATACCTATTGAGTAGATAGATAGATAAATAGATGGATAGATAGATAGATAGATAGATAGATAGATAGATAGATAGATAGATAGATAGATAGATAACGCTTTATTGATCACCACACAGAAATAATACAAAGCAACAAACTTAAATTAAGAGGTAATACAATTGGCGGCCTTATCGCTGAAAGCGATCTCTACCAGGCAACCTATGAACGGAGCGGACTAAAATTAAAAAGAGAAATTTGTAGTAGAGTAGAATAAAATACATACATACATACATAAAATCACGCCTGTATCCCGTAGGGGTAGGCAGAGACGACGGATTTCCACTTGCTAGAATAAAATAAAACATGATCATCATCAGTCACAAAGGTCTACCAAGACCTCTTAAGATAAGGCACTTCCAAAGAGTGCCACGACGAAAAGTTTTAAGACTATCTGTCTCACTACACACTGTAACACTAATTTTCACTAAAAACGGGATATTTACCATGTGTAAATATCCCGTTTTTAGTGAAATTTATGTAACCATGATAGTTTTAAAAACTATATCACTGTAACACTGTTTGATATAATAAGCAGGTCATTCAATTATACAGGTCATCTTGAATGTCATTATTAAAATTAGTCAAAGTAGTAAAATGACATCATTGCACAACAATAATTACCACTCAACACTGACCATCCAATAACCAGAAGTAAACTACCTCATTAACGCATTGTCACCAGCACTGACAAGCATTATTCAATTGACGTATAAACGCGAATTACAATATTCATAACGTTGTATACACGTTAATTTGAATGCAAAACTGAAAATTAACAAATTACCATTCAAATGGAGGTAACAAAAGGCTGATCGGGTGGGAAAGGGTTGAGGATGGTGAACAGAAAAGGGAAATCTACCAGAAAATACCTATCAATAACTTTAAATAAAAAATAATTTGAAATCATTTTTTTTTGTTAAAGCTTGTCAACTATTTATGTAATATAGATAGCGTTTTTTAAACATTCGATCTTAAAACATTTATTTTACAAAACTCTTTTGAGTCCTCGATATTAATACGCGATTAATTCTTATAACTGAACTATATCTAATAAAAAAGGATATTACCTAAGGCCAATTATTAATAAATAAAATTAAAAAAAATTAGAAGCATCAACGTTTTTAGTACCTACATACAATATAGAGATGTGTCCCAATTTCAAAGATATTTAAAAAAGATATTTATTTTCAAAGATGAAGGAACAATTTCTTGTAACATACCTTAAAGCTACATATAAGATCCTAGATATTTATAAGAGTAGTAGAGTTCTCTGTGATAGAGCTCGTCCGGGGAAGGACTACCACCATACCTATTTCTGCCGCCAAGCAGTAATGCTCGCATTGCTGTGTTCCGGTGTGAAGGGTATGGTTTCCGGTGAAATTACTGGCACATGAGGCTTTCGATCTTAGCCTCAAGGTGGCAACCCGCGAGTGATACCTCTGGTATTGCAAGCGTCCATAGGCTGCGGTAACCGCTTACCATCTTGTGGGCCGTACGCTTGGTTGCTACTTCAGTTGTATAATAAAAAAAAAAAAAAATGGTACTTAATACTACGACCTTGGATATTGCTCGCGAAGTAGGTACATAATAATAGCGGTAGGTCATTAGGAAATAGTTACAAACCCTTACCCTCCGTGCTAGATTTAACTGAGTGACGGCAGGGTAGTGCTCCAACCTCCTAATTAACTGAGAGCTCTATTTGCAGCTGAGAAGAGCATCAGTGTCGACAATTCGTGCGCTTTTATTTTCAATTTGCGTCTTTAACACGTCTTTAACTTTCAAATTCATTTTCCGTCACACACCGATCGACGCAATGCTGTTGCTAATTAATTTGCAAGTTAGTTAAACTCTAAAATTGTTTTACTCATCGTACCCTTCTATCTCTCTGAAGTGGCCTGATTACCCTATTTATTCTATTACCAGTAATTGCCGGCTGAATGAGTTGCCGTACAGTGAACCATTAGCAGTATTGTCCTCAAGTATGTGTTGTCTGTATTGTAAGTGATTGTCTGTTAGATGATACAATTAATTTACTATTGTGAAACTGTGGTTTGATGTAAATTGAACAGTTACTCTGTTATAAGATCTTTTGTATTAGAGTTGACTTGAGATTATCTAAAGATTAGTTAGTTGTTAATAAAGTTATGCAGATGTCTCATAATAAAAGTATCAATGCTATTTTTAAAGAGGATATTTTGCACTGTAATTTTCTTATTTAGGTCAGAAAATGAAAGTAATTTTCTTAGACACATAGTTCATCATGGTTTATATTAGAAAATTTGATGCACACCAAAAATTATACAACCGTTATTCTTTTTACTGTGAAATATAGCAATAACCCAGCAATAATAAAGGTCAATGTCATCATTACTGTGCAAAAATAATAAATTTCATAAAAAAAAGATTCCCACAGTTGCCAGTCAAATCAATAAAAACATAAAAATACTTTGACATTTAATGACAAACTCACCCATTCATTAGATACAAAAAACTATATTTACGAGTTCAAACCCAAAACGTGGCAAAAAATAACAATTTTGGGGGAATCTTCACCGCGAAATTATTGACATGCATGGCGAGGGTACGTTTTTTATATTCTAGTGTAGAGTTATAGTAAAACCACATATATTTTTATTGAAATTCTAATAATGACCGTATTCGAAAACAAAACATTTTTTATATTTCCGAATTGTGATATATCTTAGGTCACTAAACTTAACTGAAAGAGTCAAATAGCGAATCGAGGTTTAAGTCTCGCCTAAGTTTGAAATACATTGGGATGTTTTTTTTTTTATGTCAGCAAGTGACAAGACAATCAAGGCGCAAGCACCACGCCTGACTATAACAGATGCAGTGCATAATATAATCTTTAGTAATTTCTTTAATGTAAAAACAAAACCAATTGTATATTCTAACTATCAATCCCGAATTAAGCTGATATAGGTAGGTATAGATAAAGATCCTTTGATTTAATGCCACTCATGTAATGCATAGACAGCATCGCTCCAGGGCATTTCATGGCTGATGTCTAACTATCGTCTCATAGTGTCAAATGCAATGCAATACTCAGGTATTGCCCGAGGACATACCAATGGATAGAACAGCAAATACGTATCTACGGAGTTGAACTGCACTAATTAAACTACTATTATAGTCCAACAAGGATGAAATAGGAAACCGGTAGTGCCAGGAGAAATCTACTATAACTTTGGCAAGTGTTATGCAAAGTGCTGTTTTTACAGCAAGGCACTACTAATAATGCTATGTAGTAGTGTCAAGGGAAACAAACGATCTGTTCAATAAGAGAACCGTGTCGTCAGGTGACTTATATGTCGTTGATTTAAGACTTGAAATGGATTGATTCACGACGGTTCAATAGAACGGACTCTAACTAATACGGCTCAATTGTTAGCTCTGCTTTCTGCATTGTAAAAGCAAAATAATGAATGAAAGCAAAAAATTAAAAATTCTAGAAGAGACTTTTATTACTTTTTAGCCAAATTCAAGTTATTATCGGTATGACGACTGATGTTGCGCAGCGGGCGCCGGTTCGCTTTTGACGCGGAGATTGCGGGTTCGTTTCCCGCCTCGGGTCAATGTTTGTACGATCTACAAATATTTGTTCCGGGTGTTCTGGGTATTTTCTATGTATAATAAAAAATATTTATCTATGTATTGTATTGTATTAAATATATATCAGTTATCCAGTACCCATAATACAGCTCTGTTTAACAGCAGCTTACCTTGGGGCTAGATGATGCTGTGTGGATTGTCCAGCATTATTTATTTATTTAATATAAAAAGTCAAGGAAGTCGTTACGAAGTAGAACAAGTGAAACACAGTTGCTGGTAGTGCTTGTAATCTTCTTGATGATAAATGACGGTCCTGTGCTCTTGATTCAACTCACCTACAGCGTGCGTCAAGATCATCAAACTATTATTTGAGAGAAACTCCTGCTTCGCACGAATGCTATTCGTATAGTATATATAATAAAATAAATAAATAAATAAAAGCATTCAGAACAGTTACAACGAGCAAGTTATAAAGTAAAACGATGAGACTGCAAAAAGTAGTAAAACTGTGTAGCAGCCTCAACGCCCATCTCCTGACGTAGTTACAGGTGTTCTGGCTATGAAATATAACATATTATTGATGAAAATATATAAAGTAAAGTAAAGTAAAGTAAAAGTTTATTCTGACAAACTATACACAGATTTACAAATAATATAAAAAACAGACACAGTAGGTGAGTGGTTCAGTCTATTCTGTGTACAGTACATCAAAAAAGGTTCTTGCTCAGCATAATGCTACAGATAACTGCAGCGCTGATTTTCAGCATGAACCTCGGTTGACGCACGGACATGGTACAATGGTACAACAATGAAACAAATATTAATTAAAGAAAAATAATACAAACTAACAAAAATTTGGACGAAAAATAATCATGTAAGTAATAGGTAAGTAAATTCACTGGCACTGGTGATAAGTATGTAGAATAGGTAGTTAGAGTTACCTATGTATGGTAGGTTTTTGGTTAGCAACCTTCTAAGTAAAGTAGGTACCTATACACAAATTATCCAAACTTACATCTAAAATGTTTAAATAATAGTCAGGAGTAGGTCATCAAATAAATGTGTTATTTATGGAATGCTTTTATCATAAAAAACTGATACTCTGGAGCTTCTCAAGTTTATTCTAAGCCTCAAGTAGATAGGTATTGTCTTTCCTCGCCATTCCCATATCAATAAACAAAAACAATGTCAGATTTGAGAGACTCATCAGCTCACATCGGCTAACAGAGATTTACAATACGAGTATGAATAAGGCTCTTAGTTCCTAAAACAAATTTATTAATATAAGTCATTGTGCCTTAAGTATTCTAGGGTTCTAAAGTGATCAACTGTCGGCTAGTTCCTAAATACATTGGATTTTATCAATTTATATAAACTATAAGTATAACTATATTACCTATAAACCTTCCTCTTGAATTGTGCTATCTATTGATGAAAACCGCTTTAAAATTCGTTGCGTAGTTTAAAAGATCTAAGCGTTTATAAACACACACAAAAGGCACGGCTCGAAGTTTTTTTGTAGAAATTAAAAAATACTTGTCACAGGTGTTTGAATCAAGCAACTAATAGCAAGCGCCATCTGTTGCTTGTAGCAACAACCTCACAAAAGCAAAAGCTCGTTACAATATTAATCTATAACACGTCCATTATGAAACATAGAAAGCCTCAAATATCTAGGTAATTGGATAGCAAGTCTCTTCTCTCCTCTTCTTTTTAAGTGCTATAAAAAAGGCTCTTCAGAGAACACCCTGTAAATAAAATACGCGTGACTCCGCGTCCATCCCACAGCTTACGCGTTGCACAGATTATACAAAACAATTATATCTATAGTACGGTACTATAACTATTATAGTTTAGTGGGGGTCAATGGCCGGGGAATCAGTCATAATGATGTTTTGATGTGCAAGTGATTACGAAGGAAATTGTGCTCTGATTGGGATTATTGGGTAGCGGGTGCGATTTCCGGTTCTCAGGTAAGGTTGCTTGAATCTTATCTATTGTGCCGTTTTTGAAGGTTTTTTCGACTGTTTTATTTATGAGATGAGAAGAGAGAGATGTTATAATAAATAATAATTAACCAAGCGTTCATTCAAAGTTTTTTTTACGAATTATGACGAAATGAAATCACATAAAAGCATTAAAAGCTACTTTCCTTGCTTATGTTTATTTTAAATTGCAAATTTTTTTTATTCTAGGCTTATAGGTAATTTTATGTTTATATATATTATTTAAGTTTGAGTTTAAGTACATAACATAATTTTTGTTGTGTGTACAAAGTCATGAATTCTATAAGAAACTAAGTGTTAAGTCAAATGACGAAAGCTTATCTCTTTTGTCTAAAACTAGTTTCAAGTGTGCCTAGTACATAAAAGATATATCTATTTACCGAGAACGTTTCAGACATCATTATTCTTGGCTTAAAGTGAACCTTCCCTCCAGATATCGTAGACATCATTTAATCCCTCTACGAATCATCGTACGTCATCGCAACGATTCTCAATATCAAGATTTCCTAGAAGTAGTGGCCGTCATTTTAACAAAATATCGTCTTGAAGATCTTAATAATCTCATGGTTAAAACTATTGTGGTTAGAAATCATATTAAATTATTAACGGCTATTTACCACTTGAATTTGTCATTTATGCTGACGTTTCGAAGTTATTTAGAAGCTCTTCTTCATGAGCACAGCCCGCGACCGCGTTCGACGGTTGCTCGGCGAATACATAGATACAGAAGAGCTTCTAAATAGTTTTGAAATGTCAGCATAAATGACAAATTCAAGTGGTAAATATCCGTTAATAATTTAATATAATCTCAAGGTTTTTGCATAAAGTTCAATATTTTTTTTATGTCAGCAAAGTGACCAGATATTCGCAATATCCCCCGGAATTATAAGTTTTAAATTTCTGCAAAAGACACCTCAAGGCGTGGTTGTCTCTTTTGCTCATTATATGAAGAAGATTTATTGAACATAGCAAGCAGAAAAAGGGCTTGACTCGATTGAGCTGGTTGAGATGATTATAATGAAAATCACGATGTCTCACAGGTCCGTCAAATAACGCCGTTGAATTATTCAAAACACTCAGAAAACCCTCAATTAACCTCCTAATCAGCTTAGTGCAGTACCTCAAATTAACCCTTTGACTGCAGCCAGTATATCGGTGATACCAGGGCAAATACCGGTACGTAAACCGTCGCTCAAATATCAAAGTTAGCAAACGGATATTAAGCTGACTCAAGGATAGTCGCGGAGAAAACGGTGTAAAATATTTACTCAAGATGGATATTGCACAGATATTTTTTTTTTATAGTAATAAAGAAGAGGTTAAATACTCTCACATCAAAAACAGAAATTGAATTTGACTAATATATTTTTAAGTTTTTTAACTATTCTGTGCTTAACATCACTAAGCACCGTCTATTATTAGCATTATAGTTTAAAATTAATTTAGTGTGATTAGGCAATTATGTATCTTGAACATATCAAAAATAATAAATACATAATAATATAACAGCTCTCAATGCCCTTAACTGTTACCACCGTAATCTTACTAACAATAAAGCACCATTGACACAATTATTTGATAACACTTTTTTCCATAACAGTACTAATACGCAGACATTTCGTAGCCAACACCGCGCTTGATTGAAGCCTGCAGTACCTCAATTTGTCTTCCTTCTGTTTTCCACCAACACACTGTGTCAATTTCATCCTTTGAATTTATGCCATATACCCAATAATGGTACACGGGTTGCAAAGGTTAAGCTGTAGTGTGTATGTTTGGTCAAATTGGTCAACGGTTCGTATGCGTAAACGACTCTGTCACAGTGCCACATATTGCTCAAAGTTTACATATCGGAACGTTTTAGATTAGGTTTGGGTACAAAACTAGTGCTATAGCAAAACCCGTTTTAATATTAAAGATTTTAATTTGAAATCAGAAAAAAACAAGTGGTATATAATATTGTTATCAAAGCTAGTGTGTTAGAGTGGCAATATGCAATTTGATATCGTCGTCCAGAAGTTGTCATTGTAATAATTCCCAGGAATTGCAGAAAAATTGCAAACTTTATGGTTAACTTAGTGCAATCAATATCTGTATCTATAGTACAATAATGTTTGCTTATATCATAGAGGGCGCTGGCGACCGGATTAAGGCCCCGACTTGCACTGTTTACTTTGCTAATGCACGCCATCTAGCCGTAGGGTCTGTAAACAGTGGTGCATGATCTAGTGTTTTTGTCTGCGAGATTATTGGAGCTAGTAATTAGACATTGTGCTAAGTAGATATCTGCAGTGTTTATTATGAAAACGTGAAACGAAATGTAAGAGGTCTCAAGTATTTTCATTTTAATAAACTTATAGGCTACTCTGGTGATGGAGTTTATAAGCCTTCCGAAGACCTCCGTCATGGCCTAAAGACTTTTACAGAGACAATAACAAAACAGCTTATGGATGTAGGTAAACATGCCTTTTTAAGCACGGAAGCCACGCAAACAGTCTTATCACCTACCTAACTACCTACTAACCTACCCAAAAAGCAATTACAATATTTTTCTAGCGACTTTACTATTTTATTTTCCTTTATTGAATAGGTCTATCTATAAAATTACACGTGCCAAATACTCTCCCCATATAAAGTAGTGGCTAAAATATGTTAAAAGAAAATCGTATTAGAAATGATTTATTTGTCAGTCCACTCGGCGAGGGGCATGGTTTCACAAGTCATGTGATATAATGCTTGGACACTGTCTAAGATATATTTATTATAATATTTTTGGTTGTGTTCCTAAAAAAAATAGAGATTTCATGAGAGATTTCAGAGATTCATGTTTGTGAAATACGCCGTAAAGTTTTGGTGCAGTTTAATAAAAGAATAAATACTTTTTAAGTGTAAATTGCAGCTAATTCTAATTTAACTTAAGACGTTTGTGTTCTGGTTGACACCTACTAACGATTAAAATGTAAAGATAAAAACAATTTTATTTTTGTAACGACCTTAATGTTAAACATGACATCATTAGAACTTTTGTTCTAATATATTATTAAAATCAGTTAAAGAAGAAAAAAAACAAGTTATATTGTATAACAATAAATATTGCAATATTAATAAAATTAAATTTTTAGAAATGTCTTAAACCACTACATATCCTTTCAACAACTGTAAGTTTTTTTCAGAATTGGGTAAACTCGGCTAAGGTTGGATTCGACCAAACTCGAATAAACTCTATTCGCAGAGTAAATCGTAATTATTCTCGAGTAAACTGACAGTTTACTTGTATTTGACACTTCTTATTCCGCGGAATAGTTATTCCAAAAGTTGATCGAATCTAGCCTAAGCTGGTTACAAGTTTTAACTACTGCATTATTTTAACACAAAAACAACGCCTTATTGACCACATGTGAGCTTCGGACGACCCAATCACCACGACGGCGACGTGCCACGACCCAATGATCTCAAAAGGGTCCGAAACTAACAAAAAAACTTAAAATTACACTTTGAATCTTACAACAAAGAACTTAAAAGCCAAAATAAAATACAAAAGGTACACTACTTGGCAAAAAAGGGAACAATAGCACCTACAAAAACACGCACAAGTGTAAACGTGTTTATGCAAAGACCAAGGAGACTTATCGATAGGAAATCCTTATACAAAACAGTCGAGTGTGACGCTAAAAACAATAATTCTTCATTACTGATAGCGATGGGGGTGCACCGTGCAAGCAAGCCATGCGACTGAATATGATGCGTCTTTTGTTTATAACACGCACGACACATTTTTTTTGTTTATAGTTTTGATATTTTTGCAACAACATTTCAAATGGTATAAATATTTAATTGCATCAAAAAATACTGTCTAATTAGAAAAAATACTGTGATTTTTAGTTTTAAATGTCAAAATAAGCTATTATTTGAGTATTTGCTAACTTATTAGCAAGCAAAAAAGGAGGTAAATGATCTTTATCAAAGTAATATTATTAAACCACTTGTATCTACAGATAGTAAAGTAATAATTCTGTGTCAATTATTTTAATAATAGCAATAAATTGTACGCGTTATTTTTAAACATAAAAGTGTAACCTTCAGCTAGAATACTGGAAAAATATTCATGTTAGTTTTAAAACAAAAATAAATTGTCTGTCTTTACTCTTATTTAGCGTACGTACACTCCACAGCTAAAACGTACATTGCACACAGTTCAAATCAAATGGGAAAGTGCAGGTGTTCAGTGACTAAACCGAGGGTGGCTTATTTTTTGTGGCCGGCAGTGGAGCTAAATGCGAGGCGACCCAATAAGTGGTTATTTAGTTGGATAATACAAGTACGCTTTTATTTGGTTTAAGTATTATTTTGCTAAGCTGATTATGAGATTTGGATGTTTATGTTTTAATTTTGGCGACTCCTGCATGGATGGACGGCATGGACTTTGCTCTAGATACTTACGGAATAACACCCGACATTCTTATACTAATGACTTTGCAACATCAATCGATTTGATCAAAACATATCTAAGAACCATCGCTAAAAAACCTGCTTTAAAAAACCGCATACAAAATCTCAGTGCATTTCACTAGTAAGAAAATAAAATTCAGAATATACCGTTGTCTTAAAAAATTCTTAAAATATTTTTAAGCTAATTACTGTAGTTAATTATTTTTCAAATAAATAAAATTATTGAAATTACTTCTGCGTAATTAACAACTTTTACTTTAATTCAAACACACAGCTATATAAAATATGTGGCCATAAGGTATTTGAATAAATTACCATGTCAATTAGATCATGCAAAATAATAAGGTGGTACCATATTGGGCGATTTCACCCTGGTCTGGTCGTATCTGTCTGATCTTTGGAACACTTGTTATTGATAAATTAATAGGTAATTGTTCGGTAATATTGTGAGTTTGTAAAATAATATTGTGTTAAAAGATTAGGTACGGATCATGTGCTCTAATTCAGTGTCTCTTTGATTGTGTTTGTGCCTGTTACTGTCGTAACTGTTAGATGTGAATAAGCTAGTTATAGGGTTTGAGAGGTACCATGGTATAGATGGCGCTGTTCGCCAATACTTTTTTAGTGCCTTCATTTAAATTATGATGTCCAACGAGACAACTCCGTCATACGCATAAAAAGCACAAATACTGCCTTTATATATAACTGTCAATTTCTTTACGCTCGTTCATCACGAATCGTCAATTTACACGCGAAAGCACTTTGAATAAACGAATGCGCGCTTAGCGAGAGACTCGGCCATATGTGCTAGACAACTGCCCGCCCACCGGTCACAATTTGATTTACGCGCAAATTACGTGTCATAACCTGAGCGCACTTTGCCCTACCTCCTTTTTGGGGGCATGGAGTAGGCTTTATTACTTATTTTCTTACAAAATTATATAAAAAAGGAGAATTAGTTTTTAAGAGTAGTAGAGTTCTCTGTGATAGAGCTCGTCCGGGGAAGGACTACCACCATACCTATTTCTGCCGCCAAGCAGTAATGCTCGCATTGCTGTGTTCCGGTGTGAAGGGTACGGTTTCCGGTGAAATTACTGGCACATGAGGCTTTCGATCTTAGCCTCAAGGTGGCAACCCCCTCTGGTGTTGCAAGCGTCCATAGGCTGCGGTAACCGCTTACCATCTTGTGGGCCGTACGCTTGGTTGCCACTTCAGTTGTATAAAAAGAAAGGGCTGGTCGCACCGCCTGCGCGTACTCGTAGGCATTGTATAATAGCATAACTCTCAAGGCGAACACGCGCGTGGCTACGTCTACATGCTTCATACACATCCGGTGTGCCGTGGCCTTTAAGGTTCTCGAATCGCGACCGAGAACTGGAGAATAAAGTATAGAACGGCCTCCCACTCGATGGACCGGTGATATTAAAGCGGTCGCAGGAAGCCGATGAATGGCTTAAGATCGGTTGTCATGTCTCTTTGGTGGAGGATTTTATTGGCTGATAATGATGATGACCATCAATAGTACTTGTAGTTTCTGATACTGACCACTCAGGGAATCTCTAATTTTATAATAAGTGGCAGTTAACACACTCATACACCACACACCCGACAGTGTATTATACAACAATAGTTACATAATACACTGTTGGGTGTGTGGTGTATAAGTACTTTTTACTTACCTGGTATGTAAACGTACATCCAAAACGAAAAAAAATATGTTTTAACATACATTTAAGAGTGAAAAGATCGGTAGGTACTAAATTTATTGCTTAGTTTTTAAAGATTCTTGTTTTTGTACCCTATTTGGTAGCTCAGTTTTTTTTTAAAAGGACCGATACAAAAGTAAAGTCCATTACATTTTTTGGTCATCTCTATAACACGTCTGTGCTGACACTTACCTGTCATAAAGCCTCCCCACCCCATTCAAGCACCTTTGTTCATATCGATAATGCATTAATTTGAATATTCGCGGTGTCAGATGTCAAATGGTTTGTAATTTCGTGTATGTTCGTTTCTGTATATTTAATGTGATTTACGCGGAAGTGAACTATTGAAGCAGTTGTTCATCGAATTATTGTTTCAAGGGTTGATGGGTTTTGATTATCGTGTATATAACGAAAATTCCGTTCACTTGTGTAGGGTATAAAGAATTTTATGTTTTGTTTGCATAATCATTCAAATTGTATATTTATTTCATTAACTTTCAATTTAAACAATTTTGAATAATAAATCAACTAACTACTGTAGTCGTATAATTATAATTTGCTTTATAAATTTTGCCAAATTAGGCAAACTTACTCATTGAAAAAACGTACCTACTATTAAAAAGTAGTGAGTTGATTTTTTAATTTACTGTAAATTATAATTCTTAAGTTATGTTTGGTGGTTATTCTACCTAGAGGTAAAAATAAAAGTGAGAAAATTTACCTATTGCCAAATCATGAGTCTAAAGATTGACTTTTATTCATCTACAAGATATAAGTTAAAGAATAGCTATAGAACCGGGAATAAAATTTTATTTAGCTTGTCTTGTAAACGTATGAAAATACGACTGCATGCAAGAGTAGTCACTGCACTTATAACTTTCGTTCAACTCATGCAAACTTACTTACTTACTCAGACAAGACCATCTGTGACCAATAATTACCAAGTCATTCCGAGTCATACGTCAAATTCTATCCATCATAAATCACCTACTAACTAACCCCTACCCTTCAGTGTTACTCAATGTCGTACAGGTGAGCTCATTATAGATTACTTACGGTAATTTGCGAGCAACGCCATCTGTTAGTGAAAAGGATTATAATCTTTTGTTCTGTAAATTTTGTGCAATATTCGGCGTTTGTATGTAGACTGCACAATGTTGCTAGCTATGCATGAATAGTGCATAAAATGTGAAAAAAGTTTCCAACCATATTAATATTAATCATGTACGCCCAAATAATCAATGAACAATCAACAGCTAATCTTAAAATATGTGATTTTTGACGTTCGTCCATACGACGACGTCTCAAGCAGTTAATGCAATCCTAATTATTTAATTGGCGTCTCAGTATTTGTACGTTAGGTGTTTTTAAAACTCAAATCTTAAATTGTTTATGTACCTAAGTTTTAGTCTTATTCTTACCACAAAAAAAGAGATTCATAAAGAAAATGAGTGCCACTTATTTCGCTTCATCACTCCCCACTGATGAATTAGCCTCTGGATTATGAACAACTAATTCAGTAAAAGTGAATTTTTGGGACCCCAATAAACGACGGAAGAAAAATGATTCGTACACTGACTCTGCAGGAAGCTAATGCTTTTCTTTGATCGAATAAGGGAATTAAGGCATCGGAAAATATGCGGTTTGATTAATTAAGAGGCATGATTTTTTTTTTTAGACAGTAAGTGATTTACTTATCTAATAAATAATTATTAAACTTTATAGATTTTCTAATAGTGTTCATTAAGATTTTAATGATTTTTATCCTATAACTACGTGCATCAGAAAAACGCGTAAATTAAATTTATTTAAAAAATATTATTTATGTTTACAAAATTTTATGCATTTAAGGTAATGTTAGTGTCTTTAGGTAATATACATTTAATATTATTATGTAACTTTTTAAAGGATGTAAACTGATGTTATGTTTATTTAATGAGAATATTTTATTGGCATTATGATAAGTATAAAATGATAACTAAGTGCTGTTGATTGTGTATTGAATATTGAATTGATTGAATAAATAAAAAATAAAAAAATAAAACGTCAAACTAACAATTTTTTTATTCCAATATTATAAATAATTACTAGCAGATATCTCACAATCTTTTTAACTTTTTAATAATAGTCGCCTACAGCATAATAACGCATAAGCTACTATTTGGTACCTACGCATTGTTTGACATCCATAGAATAAGAAAGAAAGCCTACACCTAATAGGACAACAAATCGTTTCAGTATACATACATCTACCATCTGCGTAACTATAACAAAACATGCAAACACAATAGTAAACCAGTAAAGTGACTCACTCCCGTAATCTATCAATATGACTTTCTAACGGTGATGATCAATATTCGAGGCATTCATCTTGCTCTCTCACCCCTAGATGATAGTCATGATGACTCAAACTATAACATTTGGTATCTATCCATCGGTATTAAAGCGGATGGAAGGGACTAATGCTGGGAATACAATAAGATTTCAGAATTTTAGATTTCATTTATTTAACTGACTTTAGCACTGACTTTTCGCTATAAAAAGCAGGTCATTACACTTTAAAAACAGACAGTCATGATCCATCATAAAAAAATTATTAAAATTATCTAATAATACTTAAAAACAAAATAATAAAATCACTCGGTAAAAAAAGGCATTCATGGTAATAAAATAGTAAAAGTAATTAGCTAAAGTAAGATAATAATCGTCATGTTTATAAGAAATCAGTGTGGCTATTTTATAAAGATCATCAAACGCAAAGCTTGAGAAAAATACCTTTTCATTTTCACTATTAATATTTTAATAAATTTCCTATACTTTACTTAACTATATAAATATATTGTGCTGTGCAAATTGCGTAGGTAATTATAATAAAGATGTATTGTACATAAAAATGTTTATTTATTATTATCTTATTAAAAATCTGAAGAAGACACTGACTGACACTTTTGTTCACTGTACGCATTGTATTGTAATTTGTGTTTTTACTGCAACATCATTTTTAACTATTTGCATAGCAAAATGATGTATTTTTGTTACGTAGTCGCTAATAAGTTAATAATTATAATGTAAGACCAGTTTCAACTATTTCCTCAGTGTGCCACCAACCTCTATTACATGCCATTTTACGGCGAAAGTTTTTGAGAGCTCAAACATTTTAAGTCAACGCTCAGATTTGGTGAAGGGTGAAATATGAGGGGCACTATTTGCAGATTTAAAAATTCTTTTTAGTCGCATTATAGGGGTGGCTTTCACTTAAGTGGTCGGTTAAATAGAGCACATGTTAAGTTTTCACCGTATGAAAATACTGGCATGAGCAAATCATTTTTTCGAATAAAAAACCCATTGGCGAACTATTGAGTATTATCCCACTTTTCGACTTTAGGCACAGAAGTAACTACGTATAGTTCGCACAGCGGATCTAGGCTTCCGTGAAGTTAGCCGTTTGTGATGCAAAGACAATTTAGTTTGAAAAAGCTCCATTAAGGTAAAAAAGCTCCATTAAGGTTAAGATTAAGGTGAAAAAGCTCCATTAAGGTATAGATCCATTGTGAGAACTATACCTTAGAAACGGAAGGTGGGTACCACTAGACCACTAGACTACCACTAGTGTCAAAATCCCCAGGAGGTTTTGGGAATTTTAGTGTCAAAATCTCCTTTGGAGCTTAAAGCTCGGACTGAAGGGGATTTTGACACAAAAAAGTTCCCAAAACCACCAGTGCTCTCTTAGTTTAATGTAAATGTTACTTTCAATATTCAAAATTATTGAGGCTTTCGGTACATTTTGATTGTAAGTAAACATATTCAACTTTCCACCTACCTTCTACCACCCACAGTCATTCACAAAACATTTTCATCTTTGCCGTTCACCAACATAATATAATATTAACACTGAAATCCAAACAATACAGCAATAAACAGAAAAAAGTAAAAAGTTAACCATTATTAGTCACGGGTTTTAGACCACACAGACACAACGCAACGGTCCTTTAGGCCCATGACGTTTGCACAAAGTTGACAAAGATTGACCAATAAAGTTGTAAAATATAATGCGGGATTCGCAATGGGCGTCGTAAATTTCAATATTTACTGGACTCTGCTACAATGTTGTCACGGAGCGTTCCCAATAGACTTGGTAATAAAAGAAATAAATGCCGCTAAAGAGTGCCGCACTTTTCCTTTAATGCTGTTGACAAGATGATTTACAAACCTTATTTTAGACCTTAGTTAATACAGTTTGAAGTTTTCTAACAAGTAAAATTATATTAGTTAAGTTAGCAATCAACATCATCATAAGTGACATGATTTATCAAACACTTTACACACAAGACTTACTCTTTATAGCCTATATTTTAATAGCAATATTTTGAGATCTGTAATTTATTTTGTGTGTAAGTAGGTTACATAATTAACTTAGGTCACTATAAATAATGTACCTTTCTGACATGTAACTTGGCGTTATTAAAAAACTATTGTATTGTATTGCAGAAGTTACGTGTTTATAAGTGTAATAATTTAATCTTTATTTAAATACTAGCAGTCGTCTGCAACTTCGTTCGCGTGGACAACTCGGGAACCGTACTGTTTTCGATATAAAAAGTAGCTTTTGTTAATAATTATGACGACCGATGTGGCGCAGCGGGCGCAGGTCCACCTGCGACGCAGAGGTTGCGGGTTCGATTCCCGCCTCGGAACAAATGTTTGTACGATCTATTTGTTCCGGTTGTTCTGGGTATTTTCTATATATAACAAAAAAATACCTATCTATGTATTGTATTGTATTAAATATATATCAGTCATCTAGTACCCATAACACAGCTCTGTTTAACAGCAGCTTACCTTAGGGCTAGATGATGCTGTGTGGATCGTCCAGCATTATCATTATTATTATTATTAATTATTAGTGTGATTATTGTAGTATTGATTTCTTACCGTAGAGTAAGAGTTCTCACGGCGGATCTCGGCCGTCGTGAATTTAGCCGTTTCGATGCGCAATGGAGCTTTTTCAAACTAAATTGTCTTTGCGCATCACAAACGGCTAACTTCACGGAAGCCTAGATCCGCTGTGCGAACTATACGTAGGCACAGGTAAGTCTTTTATAATCTAAGAAGAGTCCTATTACCAGGATCACTTTATTAAAAATAATTCAAAACAAAACATTATTTTAAAAGCAATATGCTCAAAAAGGGCGCAACCCAAATTTACTGTGGTAAAACGGACACTTGTGCCGAGTGTAAAATTAGCATAAAAACGCAACATTAGCATATCGCGTTTTGAAACACTATCTGTAACAGATGTTTGGTTGCAGGACAATTTTAGAGTAACGTGTGTATATAAGTCATTTATTATACAGGGTCATTCATTATCAACCTGCCAAACTTAAGGGATAGGTTCCACAACTAAAAAAAAAAAAATATGTACCTATAATTTTTTTTTTTTTTATGTATGTTTTGTCTTAAAAATCACAAGTAAACAAAAAAAAATCGATTACGTTTTTCCGCTCAATTATTATTTATCATTGTTGGGAATCGAGTTAAGCGACTTAATAATGAAATATTCGAGTGTGCGCGCCCCGTAGCGGGTCAAGGACACGCGCAGGTCAAGGACGCGCGGGTTAGTGACCCGCAGTTCATTGACGCGCGGGTCACTAACACGTGCCGAGCGCTGCCTTTTCGATTTCTAACAAGGATAACTAATTATGAAGCAGAATTACGTAATTATTTTTTTTAAATTTTATAAAAAAAAACGTTAGAAAAAAAAAAAAAAAGTACAAGTATTTTTTTTTTATGTGTGGAACCTACCCCTTAAGTTTGTCAGGTTGATAATGAATGACCTTATATACCTATATTTTAAAGAAAAAAATCTAATATCTTAAGTATATACTTAGATATAAGAGTAGTAGAGTTCTCTGTGATAGAGCTCGTCCGGGGAAGAACTGCCACCATACCTATTTCTGCCGCCAAGCAGTAATGCTCGCATTGCTGTGTTCCGGTGTGAAGGGTATGGTTTCCGGTGAAATTACTGGCACATGAGGCTTTCGATCTTAGCCTCAAGGTGGCAACCCGCGAGTGATACCTCTGGTATTGCAAGCGTCCATAGGCTGCGGTAACCGCTTACCATCTTGTGGGTCGTACGCTTGGTTGCCACTTCAGTTTTATAAAAATAAAAATAAAATAGGAACTAAGGTATTCTATCGTTATTTAGATATGTCTAGATCTAATATCTAGATCGTTTGCCACGATCTTTAGATCGCTCAGCTGTTTCATAAAGTATTTTGTACAAAACTAACATCATGGTGGCAATGCAACCAGCATGTTGGAAACGCTTCCGTCTGGTAGTGATTTGGATCAGTTGAGCTATCTATAGATTGTTTGTATCGGTCTTTAGATGGCTCAACTGTTTCATAAAATGTATTATGTAATGTAATTATGTACATATTTTATAGTAAACGAGCTGACCCGCGTTTTTGCAGTTTTTATGCTATCCCACAAGAACAGTAAATTTTTCCAGAATAAAAAGTAACACAAATGTTATTCCAGGACTTAAGCAATTACATTCCAAATTTCATCACAATCAGTTAAGCCGTTACGGAGATACGTGGTAACAAACATACACACACTCAGACTTTCGCATTAATATTAGTAGGATGTAAACAAATCACCATAATCTAATTAGCTAGTTTCTAGATCACAAATATCTATCACAATATCACAAACCACTCAACTATGTTTTTAGTATCTTTGTTGTCAAGAATTTTTTTTCTTTGTTTAACTCTAGACCTTTTTGCCCTTCACTGAAGTACAGCAACAGAATTAGATCTAAACTAGTTCTATGATTACATCTTTGTCTTGTGACAAACTGTTATTATTGTAACAATAATATTTTAACCTCTCTACAAGTAAATTTAAATTTATTCAAAATAAATTTATGTATCAGCAAGGGATCAGCGCTTGCACTTGTAGCGTACAAACAAACAGATGTTTTTGTTCCTTTGATATATAGACACATCAATAGCCCTTTTACGGTCAATTTGTTTTATTTTGGTCGTAAAATCAGGTGTTACAATTTACACCGACTAATTATGTAAAAAGTCGTATCCAGACGTATTAATAAATAATATTTTTAATCTTGTAAATAAAAATGAAAAGCTGTGCGTACGTCTCGCTAAAACTCGACAACGGCTGGACCGATTTGGCTAATTTTGGTCTTGAAATGTTTGTAAAAGTTCAGGGAAGGTTATAAGGAAAAAATATACAGGGTGTAAAAATTTGCTAAAAAATACGCGAGTGAAACCGCGCCGGGTCTACTAGTTTAAAATATTTTTTTTTTAATATGTAAGCGAGATTGTATGAGGTAGTGGCTAACTCGAAGACCTCCGTCATGGCTTAACAACTTTATACAGTCGGGACCAAGGACTTAACTTTATTGATCTGTTTTAATAACATCCGTTCACGTTCCTAGCTTTTGTTTACAATCCCTGTGTATTATATATTGTGTTAATCAAATACTATAAAAATATGCCAATCTAATTGTTATAAAATCACATTAATGTATAATCTTTTTAGATTTTTACCGTACATATACTTTAAAATACAGAAAAAGCAATACATTACACAGATTCTTGCAAATACCAATGTTCAAGGCGTTATTCTTATTACCTTATAAAAAGGTCTATAAATTAACTGTTAATGACATGCTTTAAGATTACTGTAAATACTGAGCAAGGAAGTGTGAAGTGCCTCGCAGAACATAGATTCAAGCTTTTGGTGACTGAATTTTTAGTGTTAGTTGGTAAGACTTCATAGTTTAAATAAATACCTATGAGCATAATAGGTACCTATTCTTGTTTAATACAAATTAAAAATAATACACCACAGACGGGCTCGCGATGGACACGACCCGACCCGCGCCTGCGCTCTGTGTGTGTTGAGCTTTAGAATTTGAAAACAAAACGGAAAATTGTTTCAGTACTAAAAAATATTTAGGTACTTACCTGTAGTAGGTAGAATACTATCTACCTACTGAAAATTATAATAAAATTGTTATATTTTTCAATAAAGTATATTAAAATATATTTTTATTATAACATTTTTATTTAACTGTAAATTTTGTACTACTTGTATCCTCAATAAAGTGATATTTATAATTTGAGTGTATATTTCAGTGCATACGGTAATTCCTTTATTTTATGCAACCACTTTAGTTAATTAATCATTTTAACAGAAGGTAAGTCTCACAACACATGTCGTCTATGCCGTCGACATAATGCAAGATGAGTCGTTATTTATCAAAAATTACCCCGAAAACTGTAACATCTTGTATTAGGACATTTTACATTTATTCTGTTGAAGGCAACCGTTTGTTATGTCGTTAAGAAATGCCTTTCTTCTCCAAAAATAGTGGTGCTATTAGTTTTTATGTGTATCAATACGTTTGGGGTGGGTCTGGAGAATCTTGATGTTGTAGATTCATTTCATTCATTGAGGTCATTGAAAAAAATTTGAATGTAAAATTCAAGTTTAAGTTAAATTAAATAAAATCAAATTTAGGATTTTCACTGAGTGGCGCACTGACCCAGCGAGAAGGCAACGCGGAAGACCTAAACGAAGATGGCGGGATGAGCTGGACAAATTCCTAATAGACTGGCGCAATGTAGCCCAGGATCGAGAAGTCTGGAGAGAATGGGGAGAGAATAGAGAATGGCTGTTATAATAATAATAAGGATTTTAGTAATTTTTTTGCGTAAATGTTTAGTACTTTGGTAATACAATTCTCTACTGTAGGGACTTACAGTACATAGATATATTTTTTGTATTATTTATTATTTTATTAGGTTATTAGGTTTGTAGATATGATACCTAAAATATAAAACACATTATTAAATACCATAAATAATAATAAAAACACTCAGTCATTTTAGAATTAAATTGCCAGAAAATACTTAATATGAATAATTTACTAAATAGTTAAGTACCTACTTGAATGAGTTTCACTTTCTAAATTACGAGACCAAAGTTAAAATTAGTCATCATCCAATCATTTCAATTATTTCTTTGTCTGGCTGCCCTTAATGTTTTGTGATGCGTGAGATTTTTGTTGCATTATGCTGTTTTTTCGTAGTAGGTAATTATTTCTCAGGAAACTCATTAAATCGAGATTAATTGATGTTAGTACATGCTAACTGGCTTCCTATGCGCAGTACTGCTAAAAAGTAGGCTATTATTTATCTAGATATACGTAGTTTTATCGGTTTTAAGTTAGATATATTTAAATCCATTCAGCCATTGCAGAGCGGACCGTTCTCGCAGCTTTGATTCGTGAGGTCATTGTCCAACAAGCGATGAAATTATATTGGCTATTAAAACTAATGATGGTGAATATATTTATTTTTTATATTAATAATGTAAGTATTTATGATGTAGGTACCTACTTTTTATATTTACGATGATTGAACTAACAAATGTAGGCAAGTAAGCAATAAGTATATCTTACATACTTCAATTACTTAGAATATCTCATCCAGCCAATTATTTTAACTAAAGAATCCCCTAATACGACGTGGATTGATGCAAATGACACCTTGTGCGACGCACAATCACCTTAATATACAAAATACAATGAAAAATGAACCTTCTACCGTTGTTTTAAATGCTTTGATTTATCCGTAGCAAAATAATTAGCTATTGTGACTTTATTACAGTGACGTTTTAGTTTTCCTTTATTTGGTGTTAGTTGTATTCGAAATTGTGCTCTATACGTTAAGTGATAAAGGCTATAAAATATTGTTACAAGAGTAAAGTTATTTTTGTGAAAGGTTACTTTTGGTGACATGTCAGTATTGACAGAAGGAAGTATTTATTTAAGGGGCGTACGCACGCTTTCTTTAATGTTTCACAATTGTTTTGAGACTAAATTGGGGTGTAGATTAAACAAATTGTTAAAAATATATCCAAAGCTTTAAATAATACGAGAAGAAAAATAAATTTCTCTAAGTTTATAAAATACACTCTCATTTTAGTTTTTTAATAGCCGGGTGGGTACAACTAGTATTTAATTACTTTTGGGTAACCATCTTTATTTTATTCACACTACTACCCATTACTTGCACATCGTGAGGAAACCAGCAATTCTAAGGAAAAAAAAATTGGAATACCTGTTCCATCAATCCGCACTAAGTTACTACCTTTCTTTCCATTGTCCTACTCACAGAACAGAAAAAAGTTCTGTGGTCTACTAATATTAAAAATGCGAAGGTCTGTGTGGGTGTGTGTGTGTATGTTTGTTACCATGGATCTCCGTGACGACTAAACTGATTAGCATAAAATTTGGAATGTAGATAGCTTAAATCCTGGAATAACACATAAGCTACTTTTTATCCCGGAAAAATGAATTGTTCCTGTGGGATAGCATAAAAACTGCACGCGGGGGAAGCCGCGCGGGTCAGCTCGTACCAAATAACAGGCAATTATGCTATTTAGGTCGAGTCTACAAGTGATTCGACTTGTTCAAATATTGAACAGGGTGCCTCTGACTTGTGCCTTATAATGTTTTGTTTGTCATTGTAACATTTTCGAATACTTTGGTGGTGACATTTTCTGAACAATGTTGTGTAAACATAAATACGTAAATTAAATTATATGACGTACATACTTAAAACAATTTATGTATCTATTAGTTTAAATATTTATCCTTATAATTTGTATAATAATTAAATCTATAAACATCGGTCCGCCTCGACTCCAAACTGTTGCTGTACCCTAAATTTCATTATGTTCATTATGTTCCTAAACTAACACCTATCAATGTAACATAATGGCTGCAATAAATAAATGAATACTGAATACTGAATACTGAACATACATAATAATACTAGCTGCGCCCTGTGGTGTTACTCGCGGTTAAAAGTTTTTTATCCCACGGGAACCCGGGTTAAAAAGTAGCTTTTATGCTATTCCTTTAGTTTTATTATGTTGTTTCGCTGGTGACGTCACCTTGTTGAGGCTCAGTCTGAAAACCAGCGTCACTTCCTTACTATGTTCGGGAGTGGCATAAAGCTGAGACTGAACCTGTATGACCGCACTCACAAGGAGAGACTATGTGACTTTTAGGTATTTCTTTCTTTTTTGTGTATCAATTTATTTGTTTTTGTTTTTGACCTTTTTTTTCTTGCCTTTTTACTGTACTGCTCTCCTAATTGTGAGTGTCAAATAAACAAATTCTTATTCTTATTCTATCATAATATATGTTTGTACTAAATTTCATATACGTTCAGTCGTTTGGGCGTGATGCTCTTACAAACATTATAATGTATCTAGTAGTTTTGTTATAAATTTATTTTATATTGTTTTTCATCGTGTTTACTTTTATTTTAAACTATTAATGTAAATAAACTAATGTAACATAAATGTAAACAACAATAATTGTATATTTAATTTGTTACATTAATGTACATTTAAATTTTGTAACAATCTTTTTGTTTTAAAAACTATGTGAATAATAACTGCATATTCAAATGCATATTTAAATTAATATCAATGATTGTAAATATCAAATCGAGATAATTTTCTACCCAATAGGTATTTTGCTCCGTTCGACCCAAAACATTTGATTTAATTTACCCTTTCTACCCACACTTACTTAACATTCATACTACTTGGTTGTAATAGCCATAATGTATTACATGTGGTGCGGCCACGCCGGCGCCGCCCGCGGCGGACGACGGGTAGCGCGGACGTCGAAATATAGTCTATGTTACTCAAAGATAATGTTTTTTTTTTTTTTTTTTTTTATATACAACTGAAGTGGCAACCAAGCGTACGGCCCACAAGATGGTAAGCGGTTACCGCAGCCTATGGACGCTTGCAATACCAGAGGTATCACTTGCGGGTTGCCACCTTGAGGCTAAGATCGAAAGCCTCATGTGCCAGTAATTTCACCGGAAACCATACCCTTCGAACCGGAACACAGCAATGCGAGCATTACTGCTTGGCGGCAGAAATAGGTATGGTAATGTGGCATTATTATATAAAAGAAGTTTGCTAAAGTACTATAACGAGTGTGAACTAACAAAGTTCATAAGCCCTACTAACGGTGAAATAATATTACCACAGTGATTAATATTATCCCTTCGTAATGTCCGGTGGCATCGCATGATCGCGCCGGTCATGCGGGCTGTGCGGGTTACCTGCGACGATTTTTGTTTTTATAACTTGTAACATCCAACATAGGTTCATCATGGAAACCTTCTAATGTTTCCACTGCTGGAAAGTGTCCCAGCAGTGGTAAAGAGGTAAAGTAGATCAGTAAACCTACTTTAAATTTTTCGGATAGAAAAATCTATTTGTGCTCGAGTGTTCTATGCATGTGCATTCTGGTAAACTATGCGACGGATTTCAATGTTTTTTTTTATTAAAGTAGTAACCAAGCATACGGCCTACTTGGTCAGCGGTTACCGTGGCATATGTACGCATGCAACATCATAGATATCACTGGCGTGTTACCACCCTGAGACGTTAGATGGAAATTCTCATGTGCCTGTAATTTCACCGGAAACCATACCCTTCGAAGCGGAACACAGCAATGCGAGCATTACTGCTTGGCGGCAGAAATATGTATGGTGGTAGTCCTTCCCCGGACGAGCTCTATCACAAAGAACTCGACTACTAGGTATAGTTTATGTACCTGTGCTGTGTACGAAGCTGGTCGCTATTTTTGAAAAAAAAAAACCCGAAAAGGCTACCTTTTTTAAGGTTATATAACATAGTTTACTTGTGCTTAGCAAACATATAAATGTTTAGTTCACAAATCTCATTTCCTGACCCACGTAGCAATATAGGAAAACTTGTGAGAAACTAAGAATTATCATTACAGATATCCAAATCGTTAATCCAACTATGTAATTTATTAACATTTTTTGGTAATGTCCCTAAAAATAATAATAAAAAACTAAAATAAAAGTAGTACCAAAAAATTTGGAAATAAAAATGAACAACAAAATTCGTCGCTGGTAGCCCGCACAAACTGGGAAGTGTTTTATTACTGCTTTTATCTTTGTAAATCTACTTTTTTCCATTCATTTCATAGCTCGTCATTTATATCGCGAGTTATACAATTAATTTAATTAGGACCATGTCGTTGGGGTGATTTCTCTGCTTGCTGTTTTTGATGTAATCATTTGTTACAAGCATTTTTGTAGCAGGTTGCTTTTGTCTGTGTAATGTGCCGGAAAGAGGACAAGTGGAAAGTATAATAAATAAAATAAAAAATAATGTTGGACAATCCACACAGCATCATCTAGCCCCAAGGTAAGCTGCTGTTAAACAGAGCTGCATTATGGGTACTAGATGACTGATATATACTTAATACAATACAATACATAGATAGATTTTTTTTCTTATACATATAATTATAGAAAATACCCAGAACACCCGGAACAAATATTTGTAGATCGTACAAACATTTAACCCGAGGCGGGAATCGAACCCGCAACCTCCGCGTCGCAGGCGGACCTGCGCCTGCTGCGCCACATCGGTCGTCAAAATATATGACTATAAGTATATAGAGTATGACTTCTAAGGACATTGATAAATCTGAGAAATAAACTGTACCTAATTAGGAATTCATACGTGAATATTATATATATATATATATATATAATATTGTTCATAGGTTACGGTAACCGCTTAACATCAGATGGGCCGTATGCTTGTTTGCCGCCTTGGTGGTAAAAAAAAAAACCACCTGGTTACCAAGCATTGACCGTCGGATAAAAGTTTTTTTTCACACCAGTTGGGACAAGATTCATGGTGTGAGTTGACGAACGACTCTAAGTGGCAACCAAGCGTACGGCCCACTTGGTGGTACGCTTACCGTAGCCTACGTACTAGTACGCTTGCTTGCTGAGACGTAGACTAAAGTCTCATGTGTCTTTAATTTCACCGGAAACCGTTCCCTTCGAACCGAAACAACAATGCGAGAATTACTGCTTGGCGGCAAAAATAGGTATGGTAGTCCTTCCACGGACGAGCTCTATCACAAAGTACTCTACTACTCTTACAAAGTTTATTTATTTATTTATTTTATTTATATATTTTATTTTAGGAAAACCAACAGCTTTTACATTTAAATATACACTTGGGTAGCTATGGAGAGCCAATTACAGGTTCTCACTCAAGCTTGTTGGTTGTTGTTTCAAAACAAATGTTTATTACTTTCCCATTAAAATTAGGTACGTTTTCTCCTTTAAAGAACATGTAAAATTAATAAGGATAACCTTTGAACTTTGTCGATCAAGTTTCGTGTTCACATAATAAATTGAATGATGATTTTCACAACCGCAAACCGTTTGCACCCCGATTCCGTGTTTTCTCACGTTTAATATTAATAATGATGATTCATTAATTAAATTACTCTTGCTCGAAGACCATAGTTACTTTGACCACTAGACAAAATAAGTATTGCCTAACATTGATCAAAAATAAACAAAATATAATAAAATATATATATAAGGTCATTCATTATCAACCTGACAAACTTAAGGGGTAGGTTCCACACATAAAAAAAAAAATACTTGTACTTTTTTTTTTTTTTCTAAACGTTTTTTTTTTATAAAACAAAAAAATAATAATTACGTAATTCTGCTTTATAATTAGTTATCCTTGTTAGAAATCGAAAAGGCAGCGCTCGGCACGTGTTAGTGACCCGCGCGTCAATGAACTGCGGGTCACTAACCCGCGCGTCCTTGACCTGCGCGTGTCCTTGACCCGCTACCGGGCGCGCACACTCGAATATTTCATTATTACGTCGCTTAACTCGATTCCCAACAATGATAAATAATAATTGAGCAGAAAAACGTAATCGATTTTTTTTTGTTTACTTGTGATTTTTAAGACAAAACATACATAAAAAAAATAAAAAATTATAGGTACATATATATTTTTTTTTAGGTGTGGAACCTATCCCTTAAGTTTGTCAGGTTGATAATGAATGACCCTGTATAAGAGTAGTAGAGTTCTTTGTGATAGAGCTTGTCCGGGGAAAGCCTACCACCATACCTATTTCTGCCGCCAAGCAGTAATGCTCGCATTGATGTGTTCCGGTTCGAAAGTATGGTTTCCGGTGAAATTACAGGCACATGAGACTTTCCATCTAACGTCTCATGTAGTAACACGCAAGTGATATTATTATGATGTTGCATGCGTACATATGTACACAAACGGAATAATAAGATAAATAAGGTGGCGGCGCCGCTTTAGGTGGGGTATGGGCCTTAAAGCATGTCATTAAAGCAGTCGTAGAAATCTGGTGTATGGTAAAGGCTCTAAGTCGGTCATCATGGCTTTCTTATGGGGGCCTATGTCCAACAACAACTGTTGGACATAGGATAGGATAGGATAATAACATTATCGGCTGATATGACGGTGATGAAGGTGTTGGTGCTTGTAATTTTTATCCGTAACGGATCAGACGATTTTACTCGTATGTCCAATCGGAGTTAAGTACTTTAAGATTATTTTGGCGTTACGAGTAAGTTTGCACTCAAAAGTATGAAATGTTATAAGTAATTCCAATATTAATCGATTGGATCGATGCGTTGAAGAGTGAGGCCTCAGTCAGCCATGGAAGACCAGCGCTAAAGTAGTATGTATGCTGCTTTAGCATATGCTGGATGGCGACCATTTTCGAAGACTTATGATCTACATGTACTCGTATCTGCTTAACTGCTTAGATATACACTTTTAATATTATTACCACCTACTATGTATAAACTGTCTCGATTTTTTTTTTACAGTCTATGTCTGTGGCACAGAACAGATTGTCTGTGGGGTGTGCTATGTTCATGTTACTTTTTGGTCTGCCTCGCGGTCACGCTCGCCCTTAGTGGGTGCGCATCAAGCAATTACTGGACAAAATAATAAACGAGGTATCATAAAAATGGCGTTTGTTCGCCGTGTGAAACGACGACACCTGTGCGTAGGGCCCATTTGTGTAGAGCGAAGTGAAGAATAGACACGGCAAGTTATTAATTACGCATTACTAGTACGGGTGGTGACTGCAGGACCTTGATAAGATACTTACACAAAACAGGAATACCCTTTTTTGGTTGACTAAAAACTATAAAACATATTGATAATAAGTATGTTTTTTAAGTGCTAATGCATGATCAGCGACGACATGATAGTAGTTGCGGGAAAAACCTGGACCCGCTCAAGACCGCAAAAAGTGGAACTGCATGGAAGAGGCCTTCACCCACTTTTGGGTGACCAAACAAAACCCAACTTAATATTTAATAATGAAAAATACACAATAAGAATATACAAGAATGTGTAAAAAACAGAGAATATTTTATGTTAAGTGTATTGTAAATAGTTAATAAGTTTGGAAATAAAAGGTTTTAAAAACATGATCAAGCGTAGGGCTTAACATCAGGCGTATGACTTAAGTTTTAAGACTATAGTCACTTTGCTGACATAAAAACCATCATTGTTTAGCATAGAGCAAATGTGAGCACACTGTTTTTTTTTGTACTATTCCCATTTCTTAGCAACTTCTATCAATAAAAATCTATAAATATAACATCACAACCATTTCTTAGTTTCTTAATACATTTAAACAATTATAATGAGGCGTCACAGACAAAAAACGCACCGGAAACCGGCTAGGAACGTGACGAAACAAATTTCTTAGCGATTTCTCATTTCACCCCCAACAATACACTATTTGATTTGTGTAATCAAATGCGGGCATTCGAATTAATTAGTTTGTTACGCACCTGAGCTTTTACACTCATACATTGTTGTTTGATTTAGACAATACTTTTTAATTTTTGATTTTGTTCGAAACTTGGCCGCGGAAAAACGCATGTGTTTTTTTGTGTTATCAATGAACAAGTATAAAATACACACGATAATAAAATTGCTAGCTTATTTAAATAAAGTTAAGGTGTGGTTTGATTTGTATCGAAACGGATGATACGTTTTGAACGAATTTAATTAAGCATTGTCAGTTTGTCAATCATTTTATGGGTGCGTTATAAAGACTAATGATACGTTTTGATGTTTGAATGGTCAATAACTTTTTAAAAATGGTAATTTTATAATTTTACCTTTCGAGGTATTGTCGGGTAATTGATAGTTGTGACTTGTGACAAACAAACGATAAGTCAATTTGTTTGTCAAATTAAATTGCAGGTTTCGTTTTTTGGCTTCCTTTTTGATAAAGATAACCACTGGGTAAATTTGTTGTGATTGATGGCAAAATTAGGAAACTTTAACCTTCGGCGACTATAAAAACCTGTTATTAAATAATTACCACCATACATAAATTAATTATGTATTAAAATAATAAAATAAATTTCTAGTTCTTTTAATGCTGATTATCAAGGTAAAAAAAACACGTATTTGGCAGTATTTTAATAATTATTATTTCCGGAAGATGAAATAAAATTGATAGCGGGACAAACATGGTCAAGAACAACTAGGAACAGAGAGGATTGGAAGATGCTGGAAGACGCCTTTGTCAAATTTGGACAAACACGGTTTCTTACGGTTGGCGATGTTGATGTGTAAAATAAATTAAATTAAAAAAAAACTGTTAATATGACTATCTGAATAAAGGCTTATATTGTTATTATTATGATTTCCGGAAACTGTTTAATCTAGACAAAACTGAGGTACAGCATTATAAAATAGAAATTTACTTATTTTTAGATCTAAAAGAAGTGCTGTTGTATCCACTTGCTTTTGCTTTGACATCTAGAGTTCTTTTTACGCATCAAAACAAAGACTACCAATCATTACACCAAGAAACATCATCCCCTAATCCCTTAAGACAAGTCGTAACTTCTTCACGACAATCTCTAAAACGCGGCTACCCTCTTGCTAAGCTTTCTTTATGAGGCAGTTTTTAATCCTGTATAATAACGAGTTTAGTAATCAGTTTTATTGTAGGATTTGCAGCCAATAATATGTATTTTTTATCTAAAAGATTGTATTAAAAAAAGGTGTTAGATTTATGTAGATCGGATCAAAAAGGATATCTAATTAAATATATGAATGCATCAAAAAAGCTCATCCAGAAACAAAAATCCAGAGCTAGGAATCTATTTTCTGGCATGTTTTTACCTTGTTTATATTTGTCTAAAAGCACATAAATTGAATTTTTAACGTCAAAATTTTTTTAAGTGTCGCATGTGTAGTTTCGTGGCACTACATGATTTTTTTTTTAGTAAAAGTATGGCAAAGAGTACGGCCCACCTGGTAAAAATCATCGTGGTATATGAACGCTTGCAATACCTATAGTACCACTTGCGCGTTGCCAAATATAAAAGTTTCGTTTTCGTGAGCAAAAAATTAATATTTAACTATTTTGTTTACGAAATCGCACTTTGGTCGACGGCAAAAACCGAAAAAGATTTTTCTAGACTCTAACTTTAAGTGACTATAGTCGTGTGCTACCTCATAAAACGCGGCTCGGCGCGCTCTATCATCTGTGCGAGCGCACTTGGTCACCCGTCCTAGAAAAACTTTGACAATTTGCGTTTTTCCCTAAATTTTGGTCATTTTTAAGCTATTTTGCGTGTTTTTAATTTTTTGTCGCGAACACCTGACTGTTTCTGCACATCCCGTGACTGGTTCACCTTTGCCCGACGTCCCCGCACCCACCTGCAACAGAAAAACACCAATATTAGACAAAAATACAAAATAAAATCGTTTGTTAATACTGCTCAACTTGTTATTTAGCAGTACGTACGCCTATATATTGAGGGTTTAGATGTAACGTTCCGACTCCCTTGCATTTGCATAGTCGTAAAGTTTACTACCTATGCATTTTGTCCTCTAATCCGTAAGTTTAGCACACTGTGCTCGTCATGTTGAGATTGACAACAAACATTGCGGTACGTAATTTAACAGAATATTCTGAAAATACCACCTATTTGATTATATGATATAGAATTGTTTGTAACAGTCCTTAGATATGACTCATTTGTTTTAGTTATGTAATTTGTATTATATTAGATAGGTACATGTTTTTGTTTTATAGAATTAGCGGTATTAAAAAATATATTAAAGACTGTTAATTTGTAAGCATTTTATTTGACCTCCAAAAATGTCATTGTAAGTTTCATTGTAACATGTTTCACGGATATTTTTGTGTTTTTTACCAACTTAATTATAAAACTTACTTACTGTTTAAACCGTCTGAAATAGACGTAGAGGCCAATGCTGCTGATGATTTTGATGATGAATCATAAAACTTTATTAATCAAAAAATATTATTGATGGTAAGGTTATCCCACGGTGGGCGCCAAACCGCAATGCACTGACAAAAATCATAAACTTTACCCTAAATAACGACGTACCACTTAACTTACGCGAAATGAAACCAAAATTGCGCGTGCTAACGGCACAGAACAATATCCTCTAGAGCTGCATTTGCATAGAATTCATCACGGAAGGTTTATGACGCCATTTCTAATCTGTTTTTATTGACGTCATACCTATGAGTATATGTATTGATGATCACTTTGATGAATGCGTGGTGCTGTTTTATGGCTTCGATTACTTTGTATGGTAATTTTTGGCTGCTAAGAGCAGTAGAATTCAATAGTGATAGAGTTCGTCCAAGGAAGGACACTTATTTCTGCCGCCAAGCAGTTAAGGGACTTCTTTCTTAATCTCAATGGCCGCATTGCGGTTAATTACTTGATGTACACTTACATCAAAATCTTAATTTTCATTTTATAGGGTTTGGTGGCCAATAATCGTAGAGTATTACAGGACATTATTTACGAATACTTCCTTTGAAACAACTAAACCATAGACTTGTTACGCATCAGGCAGAAAGGCCTAGCCTAGTTACAACGTTATTGATTGAGTGACAAACATCTAAAGATCTTTTTATTTTGGGTTCTGTGTGATAATAGATCTCAGAGTCCATTGTGTCCTGGCCGTTGCACAAGTCGCCCTATATTATGCACTTTACACAACCGATCTATAATAAACTTTGCTTCAAGGAAGTCTAGTTAAAACTTTTTTCGTATATTTTTTTTGGTTTGTTTATTATGAATTCTCTCTTTTCCATTGCTCCCGTATCTACCACCCAATTAAGTTTTATCAATAAACCCAATCTCAGTTAGAGTCACCAATCACCCAAGCTAATCAGTGCTCGTAAAATTACAACTATAAAACGTAGCTCAAATTTGGTGGAAGCCATCGGTGAAAGCCATCGTAAACTAGATGAGACAATTCGTAAGCTGATGCAGATGAATCGGATGGAACTTGCAATTTTGGCGCCAGTAATTTTGTGTGAACGAGCCTTTGTCATGGGGAAGATTTTGAAGGATTTGTTACGGTTCGTCACTCAGGTTGTTCGAGTTTTAGGGGTTAAAATCTGGTTCATCATCATTTTTTTTTTATACAACTGAAGTGGCAACCAAGCGTACGGCCCACAAGATGGTAAGCGGTTACCGCAGCCTATGGACGCTTGCAATACCAGAGGTATCACTCGCGGGTTGCCACCTTGAGGCTAAGATCGAAAGCCTCATGTGCCAGTAACTTCACCGGAAACCATACCCTTCACACCGGAACACAGCAATGCGAGCATTACTGCTCGGCGGCAGAAATAGGTAGTCCTTCCCCGGATGAGCTCTATCACAGAGAAATCTACTACTCTTAAAATCATCATGACAGCCTGATAATATTCCCACAGCTAAGCCTATTCTTGAGCAAACGTTATTGAATCTCAAGCCACAACGCGGATCCAATGCGGATTAGTGAAAGACACAAAGTCTTTAATCCACGTGTAACGCCCTTCGGTCTTGAATAAAACCTGCTTAGTAGGTACTTCAAATTAATATTAATTTTAAATACTTTTTGTAAAACTTTATTATATCATATTGTGTAAAGTCCACTGGAAGAATAAAGCTCTATTTATTTTATTTATTGTACAACTTACCACTAGATGCTGTAAATCATCTTTAACAGATAGTAATAGCTTAGAAGACCCAAGAAGACAGAGCGATTTTAGTTGACAACTAAAAGGAAATATTGGTATAATTTTAGTAAAATAACTCAAATCTGGCCATTTCATAAGCTTGTAATCAAAAGTTTTAAGTTTTCAGGTGTTAGGAAGGGTTTCTTTTTATAGGTTTTTAGTTGTTGCTTTGGCTTTCTTAGCAAATCTTTATAAAATGTACCTAAGTAAATTGTTAGATTGTGAGAGACTCGTGTCGCAGCTAATTGCTGCTACTACTACTTGTAGGCTACACTGAAAACCAGCGCTACAGACACATTATGTCTGCAGCACATGCTGAGTGGCTGCCTTTTTTTCGTCACAATAGTTAAGTTTTAATTTGTATTGTTATTTTTATTTTTATGTTAATTGTGTGGCGTTAAATAAATATTTTTCTATTCTGTTCTATTCTATTGTAAGCTACAATTTTTCATACCTTTCTAGGTTGAATTTGAACTAAATAGCTCAAAGAGTTATTCTGCTAATGAACATATATTTAGCACCCACCCACAGTTTCATCCATCAGTGCCATCATATTGTGACAACTGAGTGACAGCCCCACTTGCACCAATAAGCCAAATGTTAAAATAGTTAAAGTTTGAGTGAGTTAGTGGCGAACTCTGGTGAGGGAGTTGGTAGGCCGCTTGAAGGTCTCCGTCATAGGCTAATCACTTTAAAAAAGCCCGGACCGGTTAACGTGTCCTTTGAAGCACAGAAGCTCTCATTTAAAATTGTCACTGGCGGTCACCCATCCAAAAAGTGGCCCCGCGGAATAGTGTTTAACTTCGTTTAACTTTCTGAACAACTAAGCCTGCTATGCCAGGAACACTTCTCGTTAAATTAGTTAAAGACATGTCATAGTAGTAGAGTTCTTAGAAGTGCTACTACCATCATACATTTTCTGACTTTGTTGTATGTTCGTTCACAGTAATGCTTGCATTGCTGGATTTTTGTGAGAGCCAATATGAAAACTACCCATACGTTAGAGTAATAAAACTGTTTTTAAAACAATATCATTTTGACAGTATTACTCAGTTCGGATAACCCAAGATAATGTTTTGGTGAAAGTGATTCTGATTCTTAATTTAGAAGTCTTTGTTGAATTTCGCTGGCAGCGCCCGTGGAGGTAAATGTTGCAGTTGATTGTATACACGTGAAACATATATTTTTAGAACTATTTTGAAACCTTGTATAAAAAAATCTTATTTTTTTTAGTATTTTGCTGATTTTTTGATGCTCTTTTGATTATACAGAAAAGAATAATAAACAAATAAATAAATAATGCTGGACAATCCACACAGCATCATCTAGCCCCAAGGTAAGCTGCTGTTAAACAGAGCTGTGTTATGGGTACTAGATGACTGATTTACACTTAATACAATACAATACAATACATAGATATATATTTTTTATTATTTATAGAAAATACCCAGAACACCCGGAAAAAATATTTGTAGATCGTACAAACATTTGACCCGAGGCGGTGAATCAAACCCGCAACCTCCGCGTCGCAGGCGGACCTGCGCCCGCTGCGTATGCTGAATAAACTGAAAAACTGGCTGCAGTATAATGTTATCGCATTGATTATGCAAACGTTATTTATTTAATTTTTTATGTGGTTCTTAACAATATTTTGCTACAGATTTTTTTATTTTTTTGGGTATGACGGCAATAAAATATTTAACCCTTATTAATTATTATTGTAAATATAATTTGTTCTTGGTTTTTTTTTTAGTTTAGGTTTACAGCTTTCAATTAATCTTTATTTATTTAATTGGAGCAAAGTCGATAAAAAAATTAAATAAACTAGTACACAATATAGGACTCAGTTTCTTAAATACGCTGATCCTTTCCTAAACTGTCTTTGATGGTACAAAACGCTTCAGGGCTCACGCATTAGCCACGTTGTTATACCCCTAAATATTCATTTTATATTGCTTGAGTATAAACTCAGGTTTTTGAAGTAGCGGCGGCCGTCATTTAAAGGTACATGTTGGTAACAAAATATTATCAAGCGCAATACAAAACACAAAAAAAACCTCACAAAAAAAAATACTTTACATTAGTTGCCATGCCAAGACGGACACAAAATAAATTTATTTTTAAATATAACTTTTAATTTTAGTGCCATTAATAGACTTTTTAATACACATTTCTTCTCAGGTAGGTATTACAATTTATAGCAGACCAAATGATGGCGTTATTTTACTTAATATTGTTATTATAGTAAAAAATCACTCGTGTTTTTGAGTTTTCTATTCGAAACTATTGAGCGATTTCGTGCTTCGTAAAGCACATTAAGTTGTTGAATTTAGCTTATCAAGGTATAGCTGCATTCACAAGGCTATGAGCCTTGCAGGCGGTCTGTAAACTCCGCCAATTAGAGTTGGCCATGGCCACATACTCTTGTACCACCTTGCTAACTCATTACTCAAGAAAATACTACAGTCATAGTTTTATAGATACCCGAATCTTAGTTTCGTCTGATACCGTTTAATTCGTTAAGACAATACAAATAGCCCGAAGCGATTTTAGCAATTAGAGTATTATACTTTCAAGTCATCAGATTTGCATAATTCGCTGTGACAATATTTTTACAGAGGGATAGATTTCATACCCCTAATTAAAAGATGTTGTTTCATTCAAACTCAAACTGACTGAAACGTATTTTTTTTAAATAATGCAGTTTTATTCATGCACATTTATTATAATTGTTTTTATTTTTCGTTATAGTATTTTTTTTTAAAATAACTATTCAATTAGAAAATATAATAATAAATATACTGACGAAAAACATAATGAAATTGTTTTAGATTGACTAATTATTATAGGTAAGTACCTAAAACTATGGACGGATGGTCTGTCAGACCAACAGACAGACAGCGACAGACGGGCTTACATAACACCCTACGAATTTAGCCTCCGCTCGCTCAATGCAACCAAGCTTTGGTTTATCCATGACACGGCCACTGTACCTATTTAGGCACTAGGCCCAGAAAGCTAAGCTCTATTTGCGACCTATGAGGTCTCTATACCACCTGAATACCCAATTAAGAACGAAGCCGCACATAAGCCTTGTAGTCTGGGAGGTGCCGATACTTTACTTACATCATCCGACAATAAACTGAAAATTCTTACACGAATATTGTTAAAAAAGTAAAACTATGCTCGCGCCTGTGTAATTCCTATATCCCTCAGTAGACTACTTAATCTCTAGAAAATCAAGACTATTGAACGTCTAAAAGTAGTCAGATACCCGCGCGTCCAAATATTATTTTTGACACATGCTCACATTTTGCACAGTAGCTACTAATAAAATAAAAATAATTTAGGTCTATCTATAAAATCAGCAAGCTATAATTTATAAGCCGTCATATTTATACTAAATTTTGTCCAGTTGAAACATAGTGATATCAATTGCAACCAAATTACATAAAACTCTGCTGGTGCGTGGCTGGTGCTCAATAATTATAATTATTATTATTTCACTTACTCACTGCCTAAAACTTTTATTTCCTGATTTACAATGAGGAGTAATAGGTTAGCGTGGTATATTGGGCATGTTATGAGGAGGGATGAATGTCATCTGACAAGAAGGAAGAGTGTTAGATATGAATGTGGATGGATATATAGGTAGAGGTAGGCCAAAGAAAAGATGAATGGATTGCGTGAAAGATGACATGAGTAAGAAAGAAGTGAGTACTGAGATGACGGGTGATAGAGAGGAATGGAAGAAAGGAACATGTTGTGCCGACCCCACATGACGTGGGAAAGAGGGCAGGAAAATGATGATGATTTACATAAAAAAGTAAACTCTGGTGTAAAAATAACACCGCTGACTCCTACACTATCAACTCTCAAGAGGATTTACCTCCCGCTAATCCATAGACAATTAATATGGCCAATTATGATTTCAATCAATATCCGGTAATGCTGATTTGATTTGCTTGATTTAGTGTAATTGTTTCTATTTAGCAGATACTTACTATTAAGGTACCTACTTGCTACTTAGGTATTGAGAATATAGATTGACTCTAATTAGTACTTAAATCACTCATGGCTGAAAGATTATTAGCCATTTCCTAGAGAATTTTCTTTCTTTATCTTTCCTTACATCTTCGAGTGCTTTTGGCACTCAAAAGTCTGAATTATGTTTGCATGATCTGCTAATATTTGTTAAAAATCTGGATGTTTTACTACGATACTTTTAGTTTCTGATACCCGTTACTTAAAGAATCCTAGGTGTTGTGATTTTATACACCCGAGTGCGGGACGTCAGTGCAGATCTTATACCCCATTTAGAATCAGAATTAGCATAAGGTGTTGTGATCATGTCTCAAAACATACTAGACACATACTATTTTGTGTTATTATTCAAAATAAATAGTACATAGTATAGTTAAATAATTTTATGTAAGAGCAAAACGAGAGCGTAAACTAAATCTAACTAGTTTTACGGGCGCATTTCTAAGCAGGGCACGTTCATTCAACCAAATCATACATAATTGATCCGGTATAAACTGAACTAAACCAGTTCTGACCAGTAATAGACAAAGGATTTAGCGCTAAACAAGCTGCAAGCCCGCAAGCCTAATCACGGCCACAGCGTGGGCAGGATGACTGGGTCTCTACATCTAACTAACTGTTCTGGGTATTTACTATGTATAATAAAAAATATCTATACACGGTGTTACATAATGTCTATACAATCCCGAAAGGGGTATTTTACAGGTCTTGGCGAACAATGTTTGTGCTTTTCAAATTTCGAAGTTTTTCATTAGTATTCAGTAGAACGAATATTGTTTGCCAAGACCTGTTATATACCCCCTTTTGGTATTGTATAGACATTAAGTAACACCGTGTATATGTATAGTATTGTATTAGATAAGTATATCAGTTATCTAGTACCTTACCACAAGGTCTGCTTAGCTTTGGGCTTTTCTCTTTATTTTAAAACGTATTTTCTTTCTATCATAGCAAGTGAAATTACTGCAATGGGCGTATGTCTTGGGGTGTTGAGCGCAAAGCAGTGCAACGCAAAATTTTAAAATTTAAACATGGTCAAGAATGACCCTTAAATAAGACGAATGAGTCGATCGTCGTATGTAAAAATGATTGAAACGTGTAATAGGGTCCGAAATTCTAACCTTTGGACCAAAAGGCATTTGCTACCACTATCCCACGAGTGCGCTTAATGAAAAGATCTAGCTCTATTCTTCATTAGCTGTACCTTAGACCTGCTACTCCAGCAAGCTTAATCATTGCAGGAATGCCACTATCTATAATCGCATTTGCATGTCTTATCAAAGCAGTTTCTGCGTAATAGATGAAATTGACAACGTTTATTGGAACCGAAGATACGAGGAACCTCGCTTCTCTTCACAAAGCGCTCTTAATATTGAAGAGTATGCTTGGTAATAATACGTGTGATGTAATCAGACATGTGGGTTTGTTTGCTAGCTTTTCCCGTGACTTCGTTCGCGTGCCAGGAGGGCGATTCTCGTGTATAGATAAATGGTTACATGTGATATAATATAATGTATATCGTCAAAACTTTCAAAATATCTTTACATTTTTGACAGTTTTGACGGTATAATAATATGACAGTGACCATTTATTTATGGCACGAGAATCGCCCTCCTGATGTTTAAACGAGAAACGTACAGGTTTTTAGCTGTGTACTATTGTAGACTATAATCTATCTATACCAAATTTCAGATCCGTTCAGCAGTTTCTGGCGTTCGTATTTATTAATATTAGTGTAAAGTGTGATAGTGTGGCGATAGCGTGATAATGTGACAGTGTGACAGTGTGATGAGTGATAGTGTAAATACGAGGATACCTTGCGGTAGTATTCTTGTATGCCTTATCAGTAAATATTTGTTTATGGTTAGATTTATTTAGTAATAATAAGGGTTTACAAACTTACCATCTAGAACATTCTTAAATACTATTGATGTTTCTTAGACTAATAAAAATAATAAAATTACGTACTTACGTACGAGTTCTACAGGGTCTACAGTACAATAACTATAGGGTTGGTAAGTTAATGTTTTACATAGTCAAGTGACTACCCTCCGTACTAGTTTTCACTGTATGACGGCAGGGCGTCGATAATTGTGGTCTCAGTTGTGGTACTCGTAATTTCTCTTTGATTATTCTTGATTATTCTTTAATATTACCTGCTGGCCTATTATCGTTATCACCAGAGTTGGCTACTTACTCATAAAAACAAAATTACATACATAATACCCGCGGGCACTATAATCGGTATGTTTAGGCTGTATTTTCACCGTGCTCCGGAGGGCACGTTAAGCAGTCGGTCCCGGCTTTTTCAAAGTTGTTAGGCCATGACAGTAGCCTTCGGGTGGCTTAGAAATTCTGTCACCAGAGTTGACCACTGACTCATACGAACTTACTTACCAGTCTTAAGCGAGGATGTGTAGCGAGAGATGTGTTTGTTGGAACCAATAGAATCACTTCATTGAAACTGTCGGAGATAGACCAGGTAAATGAAGTGATTCTATTGTTTCCTACTCGTAACAAACACATCCCACGCTACTCTGGTGGAAACGCAGCTTTAATGTGATTTACAATGAAAACCTTCTTACTCAGACCTACGCAGGACGTTATAATAGAACAGAACTCTTTATTCTCAATAAGAAAAAGAGAATCCGCCACCACATAACTGTCAATGTCAGAGTGTAAAAAATTGTTTTGTGTTAATTTTTTTTAATAATAATTCTGTGTAAAAGACCTAAATAAGCAATAATAAAGTAACTTTAAGGATTTTCCAAAAGCTGCAATGTATTTTAGTAGTAGATCGTTTTTTATAACGTAGTTTATTGAGAAATGAGTAAACCCGACAAGCGGGATTTTGAAGAAAGGTATACAGCTTGCTTCGTTGATTTTGGACTGAAAACAGGTAATGATCATACACAAGTGTACATTTTTGATCAACTCAACCCGCAAATTCTGGCACCAAAACCAACCAAAACTCTTAATGTAAGCAAATGACGAGAATTCGTAAAATTGCGAATGCAAATAAAAAATATCATTCTGGCTGAATATGCCAAAATTCAATCAAATTGTTTACCTTATGATAAGCACTACGCACGCTTAACGAGAACAGAATCACCATCGGAGAGGCTTTCAGGCAGCCAACTCCGTCACCAGAATTGGCCCCTGGCTCATACGAACTTAATAAATAATAATAATAAATAAATAAATAGTGCTGGACAATCCACACAGCATCATCTAGCCCCAAGGTAAGCTGTTAAACAGAGCTGTAATATGGGTACTAGATGACTGATATATACTTAATACAATACAATACATAGATAGATATCTTTTATTATATATAGAAAACATTCAACTTTTATTCGATTCTCGCTTTGGGACAAATGTTTGTACGATCGGCAAATATTTGTTCCGGGTGTTCTGGGTATTTTTATGTATAATAAAAAATATCTATCTATAAGTATAAGTATCAGTCATCATCAAGCTTGGGGCTAGATGATGCTGTGTGGATTGTCCAGCATTATTGCTCGTGACGTAGCTGGCTAATTTGTTTTTAACAGATCAATGAAGTTAAGCACTGTTCCGCGGGGTCATCATTTGGATGGGTGACCGCCAGTGGCTATTTCAACTGAGCGCACGTTAAGCAGTCGGTCCCGGCTTTTTCAAAGTTGTTAGGCCATGACAGAGGCCTTCGGTCGGCCTAGAAACTCTGTCACCAGAGTTGGCCACTGACTCATACGAACGAACGAACGAACGATAACATGTACCTATTTGTTTCAGCAACGGGTCTGCTTATAGGCAGCATGACGGGCAGTTTCTTCCTCCGAGGGTTCAGGAAGTGGCCCGTGTACATCGGTGGAGGACTAGGCTTTGGCATGGCGTACATGAACTGCGAGAACAGTTTGAACAACTACCTACTGTCTATGGACCCGAAAGTCTGTGTTTTAAAGTAAGTATTTCATCATCATCATGACAGCCTTCTAATGCTCCCACTGCTGGGACACTGGCCTACTCTCAAGCGAGAGTGATTGAGTCTTAATCCACCACGCGGACCCAATGCGGATTGGTGGATGCCACATGTCTTTCGAATTTTCAGTTCTTGGACATGCCGGTTTCCTCACGGTGTTTTCCTTCACCGTATGAGAGCACTGGCATTGCGCACATAAATTTTTCGTCGCGAAAAATCCATTGGTGCAAGACCGGATTCGAACTCACGACCTTAGGATCGGAAGGCGGGGTCACTACCACTAGACCACCGGTGCAAGTATATAATTATAAAACTTTAACTAAGTCCATTATCTTTACGAAGTGCGACCTTAGTGGGCGTTCGTGACGTTGAGCGCTCGTGACGTAACTGGCGTAAGTTGTTCTTAACAGATCAACGAAGTTAAGCACTGTTCCGCGGGGTTATCATTTAGATGGGTGACCGCCAGTGGCAATTTCAACTGAGCGCTCCCGTGCTTTGCAGGGCACGTTAAGCAGTCGGTCCTGGCTTTTTCAAAGTTGTTAGGCCATGAGAGAGGCTTTCGGGCGGCTTAAAAACTCTGTCACCAGAGTTGGCCACTGACTCATACGAACGAACGAAGTGGGCGTAGTGGGCGAGTGCGCGGTTGAGAAGCTAAGGGTTCGATTCCCGCTGTGAGACAAATTTTTGCATGATCTGCAAAATTTGTTCTTGTTCTGATTGTTTCTATGTATCTTAATACTCTACGAATTTATAAAATCAAAATGTATATACTATTAATCGTATCAGTTATCTGGCAAAAATGTCTATTTAAAAATGCAAAAATATTTATTTATTTATGTTAATGCAAGAGCACCGGTGGTCTAGTAGTAGCCTTCCGATGCAAAGGTCGTGGGTTCAAACCTGGTCATGCACCAATGGATTTTTCTGTTCCAAAAATGTATGTGCCCAATGCCAGTGCTCTCATACGGTGAAGAAAAACATCGTGAGGAAACCGGCATGTCCAAGAACTAAAAATTCGAAAGACATGTGTCATCCACCAATCCGCATTGGGTCAGCGTGGTGGATTAAGACCCAATCACTCTCGCCCGAGAGTAGGCTGTCATGATGATGATGATGATGATACAAGCATAGACTACTGTGTAGGTTGGCCAAGGTTTTTTGTTACTCAGTGTACAATAAACACAAAACAGTGCAAAGATAATTATGTTACTACAGAGAAGAGTAGCAGAGTTCTTTGTGATAAAGCTCGTCCGGGGAGGGACTACCACCATACTTATTTCTGCCGCCAAGAAGCAGTAATGCTCGCATTGCTGTGTTCCGGTTCGAAGAGTATGGTTTCCGGTGAAACTACAGGCACATGAGACTTACCATCTAACGTCTCAGGGTGGTAACACGCAATTGATATATATGATGTTGCATGCACATAGGCTACGGTAATCGCTGACCATCAAGTGGGCCGTACGCTGGGTTGCCACTTTAGTGGTATAAAGACCTTTTTTGTCCCAATCCCCATAGCTATACAATTTTTTTTAGAATCTATTGTGACTTTATTTTGTCAACTGCTTTTCACTTACCGTTCTCTTCAATATACTACAATTATTTGTTCCATTACTAATTGTGCAGCCGTCTTTGTTTTTTTTAAGATTTTTTTTCCCAAACTACAAATAGAGAGGAACTAATTAGCCATAAACTAGTCAAAAGGGTGACTAAATTGGCCATTTTAAAATTGAAATGGTCAATAGTATTCTAAAATGGTAGCCCGCATTGTAAAAGGGTTGTCCAAAGAAAGGGGATACATTGTTAGTATGGTGTAGATCAGTATTTGGCCAATGTTGTTTAGATGTAGGGTTGTCAAAAAAGAAAAAAAATAAAAGAAAATACGTTTAATATAACGTAAACTCAATAATTTACTAATTTTAATGTATATAATTCTGCATCAGTATAACTATTTATCTATTTGCGTGCCCCATACGTGCTCCATTCAGCACATTTTGTTTGCAGTTTCACTTGGCACCTGAAACGTTCCTACCTCTATATATTTATTAAAAAGAGGAAAGATTTGTAATATTGTATGTTTGCAACGAATTAACGCAAAAAAGACTGGTCCGATTTTAGTTTTTTAACATTTGAATGCTACAGACATTATATTTGAGTTACAAAAGCTATAGTCCACCTGTGTGAAGTCGGGACGGGCCGCTAGTTTTATATGAAAATAGAGTGTAACAAAAAACTCTTTAAAATCAATCAAACGATACTGACAACCCTAAAACCGATTTTTAAAAAAAGACCCAAAGACCATTACCACGGTCAGTAGTGAAGACGTTTGCTCTTTTCAAGCCATTTTTAACACAGCGGGGCATTTCCCTTTTGCCCATTGTTATAAAGGTCAGTTTCTACTGTTCTACATTTTGCTATGTTGTATATGAAAGGATGCCTCCTTCCTTTCTTTTATTACGTAAAATCGGTTCTGTTTGCTAACTTACCGCCTCTATGTTCATTACCACCTATAGCGTCTTTAATATTACCCGCTACACGCGATTATTATCTGTATTTGCTTCGCTGGTAAGTTCAGTTTTCACTGTTTATTGTCATCACTGAAGTATTTCATTTTCGTTACTACACTCAGTTATACCTTATGTGGTTTGTTATAAGGTTGGGTTTAGTTTGATGTAAGTTGCAGAGAGGTAGTTTTTTTATTTTTAACGTTTCAATCGTTTGTGACTGTGAGTCATGTGAGCGAAGGCTTTGTGGTCGCCGATTGCATTTCTATGGGTTATTGGGGTTCTGTTTATTTTAAATTAAATAATAATAATTTTGATTTGTTAATTACCAGTTTTACTTACCCCACCCCGGTCACGAGTTGCCGGCACTACACGGCACCTTTTGCCGGCACTGAAGCTAAGGGCTAAAGCACGCGTTATTTTTATTTTGTGTAGGTGTAAGCGCGCGCATGCCTAGGGAAAGTGTGCTATCTCGCTCTTGCTATATTTGGGTGGGGCCAACCATGACACTCATACATACAACGGCACCATTTACGTACAAACCATGCGTGCAACGCGTTTGTTTCATACATTTTATTGTGTGTTACGGGTAAGCCGGTCGATTCACATCTATACTTGATAATAGAAATATTCAGGCGTTACTTTGCGGAAATCCATTACAACGTAAAATTTTAAAACACTAAAGACTTTGGCTCCAGCGCTCGACGGAGCAACACGTCTGCCGGAGAACGAGTCGATGGTTCTGATGATGTCCCGTGGAGGGATGAAACACGTGTCGATATTTTTCTTTTGAGGTTAACTGTGTTAAGCTGTGTGATTTTATTAGTTAAAAGGTTAAGCGGAATAGTACTAAAGAGTTTTCGTCTGTTTTTATCTATATACTTTGGTTCAAACCATGAACTGCAGAGACAAGCTACGTCATCGTATAGTTTTCCACGTCTCGCTTCACTCGCTCGCTAGTTGACGGTGTAGCCGGCACTGTAGACGTATAACGGCTAATTGCTGATGATTTGTTGCTTGTATTTTTTATCTTTCTAAGTAAGTAAGTAAGTAATTAACGGAACCCTCACTTCACAAACCGCAGACTCGCCCTCAAAACCTTGTTCTCGTTTTGTCCTAAACCTATGTCAATTGCATTTGCCTGTGTCCGATTGGTTATTTAAAACGGATTGGTAGACTGAATGCCCTCAGGCGCAGATTCAGTCGCTTGTTACCATTGTCATTGCACCGTGATTACTTTGTTTCTCGTTTTGTCAATTAATACGGTCTTTGTTTGGTTAGGTCAGTTACAGAGATAGCCTAGAGGTTAAATAATAAAACAGGTATTTTCCTTTTAACACTCGATAAATTAACGACATTAAAGCAATCGCAAGAAATTGAGTAGTAGAGTTTTTTGTGATAGAGCTCATCCCGAGAAGTACTGCCATACCTATTTCTGCCCCTCAGATAAACTCGCATAGCTGTGTTCTGGTTTCAATGGTATATCTACAATCCCATCGATCCATTGAATGGGTTGGTTTTTGATCTGTGATCAAGATCAAAATACCATGGTTCGATCAATCAACGATTGGACTACCTACTTGAACTTTTTTCCAGTTGGTTCGATCAATTGAACCATGTATTCTTGAGACTCCTAGTTCGATCAAATAAACTACGTGAACTTTTTTTCTAATTTGTTCCTTCCAACCTTGATTTCATGATAGTTGGGGTCTTAATCTGCTTTTTTTTATTATATATCTCAAAAAGTTGCTTTCCTATAAAGTCACTTTGTAATTAAGCTCACAAAGTCATGAATATTGAAGACAACAAAGCTAGTTATGATCCACTGAACCATAATTCTGTGTGTGTTGAGACTCCTAGTTCGATCAAATAAACTACGATAATTTTTTTTCCAATTGGTTCCTTCCAACCTTGATTTCATGATCGTTGGGGTCGTAATCTGCTTTTTTTTGTTATTTATCTCAAAAAGTTGCTTTTCTCTAAAGTCACTTTGTAATTAAGCTCGAAATGTCATGAATATTGAAGACAAGAAAGCTGGTTATACTAGCTAATTAGCCAAGAGATTTAAAAACTGAAGCTTTCTACTCTGTATTCATAGAAAAAGCAACCGCAACCTAAATGGTAATGCATTTGTGAAACATTTTGACGACCTCGCGTTGGCGCGGTGCTCCAGCACCTGGTTGGGAATCGAGAGGTAGCGGTTTTGATACCCGCGGTCAAATTGTTACATGATCTGTTAATATTTATTTCGGGTCTGTAACAAAAATGACAATTAAAGATTATAATATCCCAAAAATTGTTTTCCCTCAAGCGGGATTTGAACCCGCAACCACCGCTTGATACGCGGGCGCTCTACCAATTGAGCTATCGAGACATATCTCGCTTCGGCGTCTGTCTTCGGCTTGAAGCGCCGATAGCTCAAATATAAATAAATAATAAATACCTACAAATCAAAATTAAAAAATTCAAATTCGGTTCAAATCCCGCTTGAGGCAAAATAATTTTTGGGATATTATAATCTTTAGTATTCCCCTAGTGTGATGGTTAACACTATAAAATCAAAAATAGCCAAAAAAAAATGACAGTTTGTTTAATAGGCCCAAAGAAAACAGTATTTTTCTCCACATTTTTGGCAGAAACTATAGTTTTTTTGTAGTTAAACGTGTAAGTTTATGAATGTTTTTTTTGATTTGTTACAGGAAACAACCTTGAAGCAAGCTATGAAGACGTCGTTTGTAACAAAGTAAAAATGTAATTTTTGTTGTTAAAAATAAATATTTCAGTAAGTTTTGTATACTTTGATCTTTTCAATTAATTCATTCATGTCTGTTTTTTTTCTACGTCAGTCGCATGTTAATAGAAAATCAATTGAAGTAGCCATGGCGCAAGTGACGTGTGGAAGTGGCATTTGCGAGTTACACAGACCTATGCCTAATTGAAATTAAATCAATTAATAAACCTATGGATCTGTCAAGTAACTCTTATTCTTATTCGCACACTTGGGGTTATAAATAAAGGTTGTTTTAAGAGTAGAGATCTTTGTGATAGAATTCGTCTGGGGAAGTACTACTACCATACCTATTTCTGCCGCAAAGCAGTTATGCTCGCAATGATGTGTTCCGGTGTGAAGGGTATGGTTTCCGGTGAAATTACTAGCACATGAGGCTTTCGATCTATGCCTCAAGGTGGCAACCTGCTAGTGATACCTCTGGTATCGCAAGCGTCCATAGCCTGCGGTAACCGCTTACCATCTTGTAGGCCGATGGTTGCCACTTCAGTTGTATAAAAAAAAAAGAAAATGCAACAGTAAAAATGCTTACCCGTAGTTCTCTTCTGACATTGACTTTGACTTCTAAAATTCTTTGGGGATAGACATGGTGCAAGTGCATATCAAGGAGGATGTATTAGAGGATATACTACTCATCAGTAATGATAGTCTGCATAATCATTCAGACCGTGACCATGGTCATCGACCCATGATTTCATCAGTTGCAACAGCTAGAATGCCGTGAGTCAGTCCGTGAGTCATCACTGCAGTGGACTTCGAACAAAATAAATGGAGTAGCGAATACTAGAACGTTATTTAACTAATTGAATCAAAACGAATAACCTCAAACAGATAACACGATCTTCTAATTTTTTTTTTATTGGTTTACTTCAATTGTTACACTAAAACATACTTAAAAATAACAATATTTATCTAAGAACTAAGTGTACAACTTACGACTATTTAAAAATAAAACTACTAATCACACTAATAGTACTTATAAGTGCCAAAGTCTGGGTGCAATTGTTAAAGTAAAAGTGTGTTAAAGATAAATCTTCGTAATGACTAGCAATTTTAATAAAATTTGAAATGTAGATATTTTAAGTCCTGGTATAACACTGCTTTTATTCCGGAAAATGTAGCGTTCTTTTGGAATAGCATAAAAACGTGGATGAAGCCGCGCGGGTCAGCTCGTATAATTAATTAATATTAATGTTTCTTTCGCCCATATACTAAAACGTTTCTACTAACCAAATTTTAAGTGATCAGTTTTTGACGTTTCAAACAGTTGATACACTTTCAAATATTTAAATGACATTTCAGAATTAAGGGACTAAGGTTCTTAAACATTAGTTCTCAAATGTATTAGTGTCTCAATAGATTTTTTGTTCGTAAAAAGTGAGAAATGTATCGTTAAAAGTTGCAGTTAGTGACATAAAATAGGCCATTGCACTGTGGAGGTATTTTACATTATAAAGAGGCTTAAATCTGTTTTATTACCTTTTGTTTATGTATTTAATTACTTTACGCACCGGAGAGTACTGGTGGTCTAGTAGTAGCCTTCCGATCATAAGGACATGGGTTCAAACCCAGTCGTGTACCAATAGATTATCTTTTATAATTATTTTTTTTATACAACTGAAGTGGCAACCAAGCGTACGGCCTACAAGATGGTAAGCGATTACCGCAGCCTATGGACGCTTGCAATACCAGAGGTATCACTCGCGGGTTGCCAACTTGAGGCTAAGATCGAAAGCCTCATGTGTTAGTAATTTCACCGGAAATCATACCCTTCACAACGGAACACAGCAGTGCGAGTATTACTGCTTGGCGGCAGAAATAGGTATGGTGGTAGTCCTTCCCCGGATGAGCTCCATCACAGAGAACTGTACTACTCTTTTTAAATCTATGTGCGTAACGTTATTGTTTTGAAAAGGTGAAGGAAAACATCTCTTATTCGAGGACACCAGCATCAGCAAGAACTAAAAAATTCAAAATGTCACAAACATGTCGTTTGTGACATCTACCAATCCCATTGGTGGATTAAGCTCTAATCACTCTTGCTGAAGAATAGGCCTTTATCCTAGCAGTGGAGACTTTAGAAATATTTCATAATGATGATTAACTTAGGTTGAATTCGACTAAACTCAAATAGGTGCTATTCTTCGATTAAATCGGTAGTTATACGAGTAAACTGACTGTTTCCTTGTATTTGGCATTTCTTATTCCGCAGAATAGTTATTCCAGTCCACCGATTGCGTATCTCGGTTTCAATACGATTTCAATCATCGAACTGTCAATAAGCCGTCATATTCATACAAAATACGTCAGTTTTTGATTGAAACCAAGTGAAATCGATTGCAACTGAATTTCGCAATCGGGGGGCATATGTTAGTCGAATCCACCATTAGAAATAATGTTATAATGTGGGTTCTAACTGTTCTAAGTAATAGGTAACTTGATAACTTTGACAGTGATGTGCTATTACAACTGGTGGGCGTTACCACAGACAGTCAGTACCACCTACCACCACGCCATCCTCGAATTAGCATTGTCCATTAGCAGTTAAAATCAGCACAGTGCTAAATGTATTCATAGAAATATCAATCATAATATCGTTATAATTCTTTATTGGCGTGAAAGGGACCGTAAAAGCTAGACATAAATGGAGGCACTTTATTTTGTTTTGAAAATAATGTACTATCAAACATACTACTACCATAAACATACCACTTGCTAACAAAGTTCTTTATGCATTTAATAAGAGTCAACGCACATAAATTTAAATTATTGAAGTGACTGTCAAAGTTAACATAAGTACCTACTAATATCTGTTCTATGCCTAAAGTAATAATAATTTAGAAAATCATCTTGAGGGTATTTTCTATTATAGGCCAGCCGTCGTTGCGTTGAGTCAAAATCAAAAATCAAAATAAAAAATCTCTTATTTCAATAGAATCACAAGGATCACTTTGAAACGTCTTACAAGCTAGGACAATTTACACCAGTTCCAACGCGCCCATGCCGTAAAAGAACTGGCAACAACACCAGCTGGGTTCCTATCGCTTTTTTGGCATGACCCTTGCTATTTATATGGATGCCGAGTAGAGTTGGAGCACATTTGTCCCAAGCTTTTTTATCATCTAGGTAATCAGTTATATTACAGTAAGCTTTTTGAGATAGTTTTTGTTTATTTAAGTTTTTAAATTTGCCAATTGATAAATTTTGTCGCTTGGGACTTTGTTAAAGAAGCGTACACATTGCCCTTTAAAAGATTTCCTGACCTTAGTGAGCCTAACTGTGGGAACAGCGAGTTTATTTCTATTTCTAGTATTAACATTATGATTATCACAATTTTTCTTAAAAAGATTAATATTATAAAGTTGAATGTTCATTGGTAAAAATTGAAAATCCCTTGCCATGCCGTCCCAAAGTGCGTTGGCCATTACGAGGTATTAAATGTGCATTGGTCATTATTACTGTAAAGCTGTAAACCAGTAAGCAAATATCTGAACATTTTTATATGCTTATACAAGAAAAGGTCAATATTAAGACCTATAAACAGACTGCGCTTAAGACCCTAATAAAATCATTATTGACACGAGCTACTTTGCTTCTGTACCCGTTAAACTTTGATGTATTATTTCAGCAACAATGTATCGTTCCATTGGTCATACTAAAAAGTTAGCAACGATGTTTAGTCAGGTTTTCCTGAAGGAGCGACCGTTAAGTTGAGACCGTTTAAATGTTTTACTATTATATAAATAAATAATGCTGGACAATCCACACAGCATCATCTAGCCCAAGGTAAACTGCTGTTAAACAGAGCTATTTTATGGGTACTAGATGACTGATATATATTTAATACTATACAATACATAGAAAGATATTTTTATTATACATAGAAAACACCCAGAACACCCGGAACAAATATTTGCAGATCCTACAAACATTTGTCCCAAGGCGGGAATCGAACCCGCAACCTCTGCGTCGCAGGCGGACCTTCGCCCACCGCGCTACATTGGTCGTCAAACTAATGGTGTAGTGGTGTAGTTACTGCCTTCCAATCTTTAGATTGAGGTTAGATAGATAGATAAGTCATTTATTTGCAACTTCAAGCATACAGACAAAATAAAAAAATAATACACAGAAATAGTGCTGTAACTCAAGTAATACAGTAATAAAGTAATAAAGGTAGTACATAATAAATTTAAAAAAAAACTATGTGTGTGTTGCATGCAGTATAACAAAAAGGATACAGCTTAGCGATAATATGCTCAAAGAGCAAACACTGATTTTCTGCTTACCGGTTGATTCAGTCATATGCAGTTGCTCCCAAAAACTTCTTAATGTCTAAGATTTTGAAATTCAAAATATAGAAAAAGAAAGATGATCGTCTTAGAACTTGATTTGTTGCGAGGAAAGAACTTGGCAGTTCTCTGTGAGCTTGTACAGTAGTAATGTGCGTTGCTTTTTGGTGAGTCTTATGAATCTGTAAATGTAACGATATTGTACTGCGTGTTTGAAGACAAAACTTTGTCAGTAGAGTCAGATACAACTTCAAAAAGTTATTAAACTTACCGCTATATTGAGACCGTGTTTATAGTTTTACAAAAACCAGATCTTAATGTCTACGGTGTCATGTCCTGCGAATGTAATGAAAATATTTTCCATCTCTTTACTACCGCGCGATATTAAATCCTGGTTCTGTAAACATAGAGACTACTATCAGTTTTTAACTGACTTTATGGAGGTTTTCAATTCGAGACTTTAATTCAACTACTAGGTTTTTAATTCAACTGTATGTTTGTTACGCGATTAATCCGCCAATAATGAATTGATTTAGATGATTTTTTTGCTAAGTAGATCTTCAGATGTGGTCCCATATAAATTTAATCGCGATTGATGCACCGCTTTTTTTTTATTCAACATGTTGTTTTTGTTATTTTTCAAAAAAAATCAGCTAGCAAAATTATAGAGCCATCTAAAGACCATTGACAAACGATCTATAGATAGCTCAACTGACATTAAAATAACTAAATATCATAAAAAATTAAATAATAAGCAAATGGTAGCACCAACACTTTGAAAAGATACGACAATATTGTAGACACAATGTCTGTCTTTCGGCTAAACTGCGCAATGGATTAACGACATAAGTCAACTTTATTTTATTACTCGACTGTTAAAAGTTGAGTATATTGCGCTATGGGACTGCGAGATACGTTGAGGCAGGTCAGTTACTTTTAATTTTAATATTTTAAGAGCTTTTGTAACTGATAATACTTACAAACTTAAACAGCAAATATCTACATGCTTATTTACAATACAAATCTTTGGATGGTTTTTTTTTTATTTGCAGTGGTAATTTAAGTCTAATTTAAGTCCTTTTTATCATCATCATCATCATGACAGCCTTCTAATGTTCCCACTACTGGGACACTGGCCTACTCTCAGGCGAGAGTGATTAGGTCTTAATCCACCACGCGGACCCAATGCGGATTGGTGGATGGTACATGTCTTTCGAATTTTTAGTTCTTGGACATACCGCTTCCCTCACGATGTTTTCCTTCACCGTATGAGAGCACTGGCATTGGGCACATACATTTTTCGATTTCGAACAGAAAAATCCATTAGTGCACGACCGGGTTTGAACCCACGACCTTAAGATCACTACCACTAGACCACCGGTGCTCTACTACATATATATGGTTGGTTCTTAACCTCTACTTTAAACAACTTAACAACGAAGTTCATCTTGGATAATGAACACATGCAGTGCCACGAACTTTAAAACTTTGGGTGGCACTGTTCTTATGGTTAAGCGTGGCGAAAAAGACTTAACTTTTAGTCACTTGCTGTTATAAAAAAAAGACCATACACAAATATTAAACAATAATACTGACATAACTATGATATACATATTTTTCACAAACTTTATAATCTTTACACTGTTGCAATACTGTGGACATGATACCTAATAGGAACGAAACAAAATATTTGTCAATGGCATCACATAGCGTCCGGGCTTGAACTTGTTAACCTCACTTTATGGGCTACGTATTCACTTTATTGCAAAAACCATGGCTCCTTCTAGTAGATGGAAGAGCCATTGAAGTTTTTGCAATCTCAAAGGTGGGTAAGTTTGGGGCACTAGATGGAAATGGATGTAATCATCACCATGACAGCCTTCTAATGTGGGAACATTGCTGGCTTACTTTCAAGCGAAAGTGATTGGGTCTTAATCCACTCGGATCCACGCGGACCCAGTGCGGTTTGGTGGATGGCACGTCTTTCGAATTTTTAGTTCTTGGACATGCCGATAATTTAAGAGTAGTAGAGTTCTCTGTGATAGAGCTCGTCCGGGGAAGGACTACCACCATACCTATTTCTGCCGCCAAGCAGTAATGCTCGCATTGCTGTGTTCCGGTTCGAAGGGTATGGTTTCCGGTGAAATTACTGGCACTTGAGGCTTTCGATCTTAGCCTCAAGGTGGCAACCCGCAAGTGATACCTCTGGTATTGCAAGCGTCCATAGGCTGCGGTAACCGCTTACCATCTTGTGGGCCGTACGCTTGGTTGCCATTTCAGTTGTATAAAAAAAAAAAAAAAAAAATGCCGGTTTCCTCACCGTCTGAGAGCACTGGCATTTCGCACATAATTTTTTCGAATATAAAAATCCACTGGTGCACGACCGGATTCGAACCCACTATCTTAGGATCAGAAGGCGGGGTCACTACCACTAGACCACCAGTGTTCTACCCCGTGTTATCAGTTTCAGATACTCTAGACCCATGTAAACCACGTGTCATTGGTAATTTAATTTTTCGGCTGCACTGTACCGTGACATTGTAGTGGACATTTCGCGAAATGTGTGGTTTTGCACATTAACGCGCGCATTCGGGTTTATTGCTACTCGCTTTTAATCAAAGCTGTTCGAGGTGATTTGGTTACAATATTGACAACACTGATATCTTTTAATTAATACCCTTTTGGAAGGTATTTCGCCCCCCCACTCGATGGACCGATGACATTAACCGTCGTAGGAAGTTGATAGAGGGTAAAAGTCTAAAATTGGTCGCTAGCTCTCTTTGGGGGAGGCCTTTATCCAGAAGTGGACGTCCGGCTGATATGATGATGATGGGCTCTGACAGGTGTATTTTGAAATTTGTCGGAAAGGTGTCGGGTCGGAAACGTTCCCAACATTGAATAACTATCTGAAAGTTGGTCGTCAAAACAAGCCGAAACATAATGTCAAAAGCATTCGATTTCGGATATCAAAATAGCATTTTACGGAATCTCCGTCGGGAAGAATCCGATATTGACGGAAGTCGCTTTCCGACAGTTTCAAAATACCCCTGCTGGTGTGCTTTAATAGTAAGGGAAAAGTGCAAAGTAAAGGGGGAGTGACATATTATAAATAAAATTGGGTTTTCACCGGCTCTTCACATGATGTGTATCTAAAGGTCATCATCATTGGCATCTACGTCTATTTCAGACGGTTTAAGCAGTGTCTGTATTAAGATTGCACTTTTTTTGGTGGCTAAACAAACCGATACGGGAGCGGACAGTACGGCCACAGTTGTTGCAAACAAGTGAACCATGTGATGGGTTTGCTTCGCTGGCATGCCTTCTAAAGGTCAAAGCGAACGAGTACTAGTGTTGTGGTAACCACCCTACCAATCCTAAAATCATAGGTTCAAACTCGGTTTTGTACCAATAGATTATTTTTATATATTATAAGAGCGTCTTGCATTCCACCGCGACTGTCAAAACTAAAGTTTCTATTTCGATTTCTATTTTCCTTAAGATTTTTCTTTATTTCCTCATTTTTCTTTCAATTCACAAACCATACGTTAACATCGAAAGAAACATACAATTGCGGATACCATTAGAGTTCTTTTATAAGAGACAATTTATGGGGATGTCTCGCCAAAGCACGTAGAAATTTTTACTCTCTGCTAAATATTACCTTATTTCTTGTCTCGCTGGGAAAATTGTGTCTTGATAGAGATGGTGGGAGTCGTTTTCGGCTTATTCAAAATATGGCCGAAGATTTTATGCTGAAAAAGCGTGACATGTTTTCAACTGAAAATAATGAAACGTGTTTTTTTAAGAGATAATTTTTAGTCCAACGCAATGTATTATACTCGCATAGTTTTTATGTTTATACAACAGAAATAATTAGATAAATTATTTTAAAGCGAGTCATGATAATAATAAAATGAAGATGGCTCTTTACTTCGATGGCGATAAACAAATCTATAGCATTTAAGATTTTGACTACGCTAAAATTTGTATGGTAATCGACTCATAGCGTTGCCGACTCAGGACAAAACATGGTTTTAAAACCAGACCAGCCGAAAATATCGGCCTAAAATAAAAGAAGCCGAAAGTTTAGGTTTTTCCATAACTACCCGTAAATAATATTCTTTTCAAGGGAGCTTATTGCGCTTTCTACCAGCGATGAAACAAATAGTTTCGTATGTAAGGAAAACCGTAAAAATACGTGAATTCTACGTTAGGTGGCCACTATTGTCCGGTGTGCTTTGTAGCAGAAAGATGAGTTCTGTTCTTTGAAAGACTCATATTATTACTTTACCATTTTGGTGTGGCTTTTTATGACAATGCTTTTTAATATTTTTTTATTGAGTGTCAGTTTGTGGCTTATTCAAATAAATAAATAGCCCAAACTAAGCAGAGCTTGTGTTATGAGTACTAGATGACTGGTATACAATACATAGATAGATATTTTTTATTATACATAGAAAATACCCAGAATACCCGGAACAAATATTTGCAGATCGTACAAATATTTGTTCCGAGGCATCGAACCCGCAACTTTCGCGTCGCAGACTTCGCCACGCCACATCGGACGTCAAAACATACGTGTGAATGAAACGAACGTGTAAACGTGTGTGTTTTTAAGTACTTTTAAATCTTAATGTTAAAAGAAATCGTTTTTAGCTTCCAGCATTTTGATTTTCTGTGTGTTGTTTTTTTATATAACATGCCCATCGATCTAATACATTTTATTAAAATCCCGCTGTCCTCATTTAATTTGATTTAATTTTAATTTCATTTAATTGGACACGGTTAATGGGGACATCGGGAATACACGTAATACATTTTGCAATTCTAAAGCTAGCACAGGCATGAATTACTTTTCAAAGTATTCACACGGTTATCTCATGATTCTCTAATTCATTAAATCAAATAAAAAAACCATTAGCACCGATTTTATCAAGCCTAATGATCCACAGCTAAATTATTGTCCATCCATACATCCCTTGTTCCAATTTTTTCTCCGATAAACATCTTCCACGGTATAAATAATACCAGAATGTCATTGTTTAATTCCTTTTATTCCAACAGACACAATGTATTTTGTGAATATATTATGACCTGTGAACTCAAGTCGTCTGTTCTTTGTCGGGCACAGTGTGTATCATAGTAACACAGTTCGGAAACCTTGAGGATTAGAGTTAAACAGAATAAAAAATCTAAGCAGTGACTCATTCCAATTCTGGTAATGTATATTTGTAAAGCTCTATGGTATTTATGGTAGGTTCATGGTAAAACAGAGATAAGACTATTTGTATAGAAAACAATGAACTATAAAATTTACTTATAAGGTTGATAATTAAGTTAGTTATTGATATATTTAGTCTTTGTCAGCGGAGGGCACATTATATATGTCATTGCACAGGATTTTTCTTAGTTTTGGATGGCTATGTTGTCTTATAATAAATGTTAATTAAATGTTGACTTTAATGTGATTATAGATATAAACACTTGAATGCTTTATGTGATAATGTTGATAAATACAACTTTTTTATTCTAAACTAGCTGACCCGGCGCGGTTTCACTCGCGAAATTTTTTTTGCATTTTTCCATAATTTCTTAATGAAATGAAATTAAATTAAATTTATTTGCCACAAATATGGTAGTCAAGGTTGTTAAAATTAAGAAATTGGTATCACATATTTTGCCGACTTATACGGCATGCAAATTTATACAACAAATATACAATTTTAACTAAGTATAAGCAAATGAAATGTCAAGTAGTATTTATTTAACATATAAAAAAAATTATATATTAATTAAGTAAATTATTTAGTCAATCAGCGTCCAAACTTTCCCTGGACTCGTACAAACATTTTAAGACCAAAATTAGCCAAATCAGTCCAGCCGTTCTCGAGTTTTAGTGAGCCTAACGCACAGCAATTCATTTTAATATAGAAGAAGAAGAAGAAAAAGAAGAAAGAAAACATTTTTATTGACCCCCAAGATCATACATAAAGAAACATACCTAATATATAAAAAAAATACACTTTAGATAGATATAGAAAGTATATATAGGTATATGTTATAATAAAAATTGCGCTTTTTTTTTTATATATACAACTGAAGTGGCAACCAAGCGTACGGCCCACAAGACTTAAGGGTCAAAAGGTCCTGTCTCAGCGAAAAAACGAGTATATAAGAGTATTAGATTAATATTATATAAATAAACTGATTATTTATTTTTATGTCTATGATGAAAATGGTTTACTGTTTGCCAAATGTTAAGCCACGCTAAAGAATTAAGTTTTTAGTTCTACTTGGCTCTGCACAGCGCTCGTCATTCCTAAACATATTAAACTTTTTTATAAGAATAAGAATAACAATTTATTTATTTGACACACACACAAAAAAGGAAAGTAATACAAGACAAGGTGAGTAAGTGAGTATAAGTAAGTACCTATTTCTTAGAATAAACTAAAAACAAGAATACAGAAACAAAAGAAAATAATAATAAACTATGATACAACGTAAGTATTAGCTAGATATGTTTCATAGGTACCTAGTACCCACTTAATTAATTTTTAGTGTTTCCTTGCGTGTGCGGTCAAACAGGTCCAGTCTCAGCTTTATGCCACTACACACACACCCTAGCAGTGAGGAACTAGCGCTGGTTTCCAGACTGGGCCTCACCAGAGTTTTTGTACCTACTGGTTATACCTACCAACTTATATTGTAGATCTGTTATAATAATGTACTTAATTGTTATTTAGCGGTAAGTGTACTGATTTTTGTTACTCAGTAAATACTTTTTTTTAATAAAATAAATATTTGAAATCCTATTCTGTTTGTAATTTCACTTGCTACAGTGCTCTTCATACCTAAACACAGGTTATGTTTGCATACTAGCTTAAGACGAATGCAAGACTTTTGAAACGAATATAGGTACTTTCTTAAACTCATAATAAATGCATGTTGTGATTTGACGACTCGCATTCATCCTTAATCTACTTCATTTCTCACGTTAAGAAAGATCTTAAACATTAAAAAAACTCTTATTCAAAACTTCAATGACAATCACAATAGATCCACATCAATCTACTGACATATTGTGATACAATTTCGTCACGTATAATTAATTTAAGTAATAGTGGCCCAAGCATACCTCCTTGCGCAACGTCAAGTTAAGATACTGCATCTAAATTCTGTATTACACCTTCTATAGATCTAATAAGGTTTGCTTTCGATCTATCTACTTTACGGTATGTTCAGTGGAAATCTTCGAGTTTTGTCAAATAGAAAACAAACTGTCTACCGACGTTTTAAGTTTTAATATTGCTTGCAAGTAAGCTACAGATTCAATACCAGTATCTATATTAATGCCTGGGGGCGATATGTCTGTGTTGTGATATTTTTTCTCGTGTGGCTTCACCTAGGGTGTATTCAATAGGCCTTTATCTGAGTTTATCATTTATTCATGGTCATTATTTGACCATTTTTGAATTAATGATGTGCGATCATTGTTCTTGTATGTTAAAATATCGTTAAGCGTTTGGAGAGGTGTGAAATAAGATATTTAATGTGTGTAACGGATCGTCTTTGTTGTTTGCTGACCCTATTTTGATATTTTGTTTCCGGGATATCCATAATGTTTTTTCTGCTTCAGTGTTACAAAGATTATCGTTTTGGTTTAGTGCTTACTTTTCAACTAGATTATTATTATTTTTATTTGTAAATAGTTACTTTTCTAGCTTACCATACAGAGTAAATGTCACCCCAATGGTGCTTATTTTTATTATATTTTTTTTTAAATTCAGTGTAAAAATAATAGTAATTTTATCATATGTTTATCTACATTATGTAGAATTGAAAACACCTGACTGGTTATTAAAACACCTTATATTTTAATTGCATTGGTTCTCATGCACATTGTATGAAATCCGTTTAATACTTTAGACCAATTCATTACTAATATCATATTACTTTGGATCATTTCATTCAGTTGTAAAATCAAACTAGATTAGCAAGGCTCTAAAAATGTTATTGCAAAATTTCTCACAGCGTTGTATTAAAAACAAGAATTAATAATTTGTCCAAATTAATAACTTTCTCATCAAACACTTCAATAGTAACCTTTTTATAGACCATTAAAAATTGAAGTGCTTCAAGAACAAGAGCATTAAAACGTAGTTCTGGTTTGCTTTTTTTTGCGCATTCGTCACTTCGTTGAATGGAAATATTGTTTGGGGTGGTGGATAAATGGTTTAGAAACAGGTTCTGGCAATAATCAACAATGTTGCAATGTTTATTAAACAAGATAATAAGCTTGGTCCTTTCTGTAGTCACGTTCCGTTACTCTAAACCTGTTTAATGTGACCTTTTGATGTAAAAGTTTGATTACACGTATTTTGTGTCAATGGTTTCTTGTTCTTTTGTGTCTTCTGTTGGTATCTTCAACTTCCCTGATTGATTGATTTGATTTACCGACGTCCTTTTCTATCGCAGTTCATATAACATGTCATAAGTTTTTCATAGATCATGAAATCTGTTTCCTTTATTGTTGTTTTAAAATAGCTCTATAAAAAAATATTATATAACACTGTAGCATTTTTCTACTTGCTTATATTTCTTATATAACATCAAGGTAATTTTTTCTCTCAAAGTACTTAATTTTTCTTTCTCATCTAAATTGTGATTGACGTTCAAAAGTCCCTGTCTTCAAGTATAATAACGTCCAAAAAACTCCCCTTCAAAATTACCCCTTTCGCACGTTACTTTCTTGACCCATAAACAAATACCCTAAGAATAGCCGGTAATGAGCTAATGCATTAATTCTAGACCATAAAATGCTGAATTTATAGCTAGTCCTATAAAATGAGACATGGTCTCTTTGCGTACCTTTCATTGAAGACAATGTTGCTGAGTTACGGGGACAAATTTTTCAAAAGTTATTGGCCATGGTTTGGCTTGTAAAGGTGTGGAGTTATCATTACATTGTTGCTATTTTGTTTCTTTCATTTACGATGTAGAGACCTACATTATTTGAAAGACAGGGCTATTTTTGATTTTTACGATTATTTTTATTAGTTTTTAGTGTAATCTTTAACTGCTTTCACTTAAAAAGTACACTTAACAGGCAATGTTGTTGTTTAATGACGACATTTTGATTTGAATCAGCTGTTTCAGTAGCTTAATGTAACTAATTTTTATGGTTTAAAATCATAATAAATCATTTATCAAATGTTTAAAAACAAAAATAATGTTTTTGTTATAAATAATGTCGATTTTGTTAGGGCATTCTTATTTTAGCTCATTAGAAAAGGACAGTTAAAATTGTGTATTAAATTTAGTAAAAATAAAGATAAACAACAGAATCAACAATTTTTTTATTTAGTTTTCGAAAGCAACTCCATCAAAACAAAGCAACAAAAGATAAGACATCTAAATCTTAATGTCCAGTTTAAATAGATATGCACTGCTAAATAGTCTTTTATAATAGAGAAGGTCTATTTGCAGGACGTAATTGACCATAAATAATAGAGTTAACACATGTTTAGTTTACCCTAACAAAAGGAAAAAGGGGTAAGGTATAAGTAAAGGGGTCAACTTAGATTTTTTTATGAAAAGCTTAGTAACAATTTGCTATAGTTTAAGAATTTATATGTATAATGCGAATTTCATTGTAGGAGACGCAATAAATAACATTGAATTGTTTATGATTTGGGAACCCGTTCATTATAATTACACAATGCTTGTCCAGTGCACATCGCATTATTATCATTTTTTAACTAAATAAACAGGCCAGTCTACTTTTAATGCAACTATAATACAATGTCTAATAATAATATTTGAACATGCTTTAACTAACACTTTATAAACATATTGATTACCCCTTATTCTTCAAAGAAGTTGTAATTTTAGCAGCTCGCTATGTATTGTTTTTCCTTGTCATTTTTATGTCAATAAACATGAACAATTACAGATTTGATTTATCAGAGCTTTTAGATTTTTAACAAAATTAGATAAAAAAATTAAATAATAACTATTAAAAGTTATCTAATATTGTGATCTAATTATATGAATGCATCTAAATTATATAAAAGTATTTCAACACGATAAGTTTTATTTAAACACAATACTCTTCCAACCCCAATTTGACCTATGACTTTACGAATAAGTCTATCAGATAACTTTCTAACCCGAGATACCTATAATATCAATTAACGTCAAAAACTACAGAATTTATATGTGAAAATTAAACACAGGTGTAGATTATAGATAGGTTTTATGTTTGTCGTTTGTTTGGTTTTGAAACAGTAGAAAGACTGTGAACAGGAAAATTAAATTTTTAGATAACAAGTTGTTGTTTTTCATTATTTAAAAAATTCATTATTATTATTAACCTCTATACGAGCACTGTTGTGGTACTTATTTTGTATTTTACCTCTAATTAAAATTGAATTAGCATTGTTGCAAACTTGGATTCGATTACGCAGAAAGTCGTCAAATACTCGACCAAATTAACTCGAATAGACACTATTCTTCGAATAAATAGTAGTTATTCGCATGTATTTACATTACATGTATTTTTTTTGTCAAAGGGTTTCCTAGGAAACAAAACATGCATAGTTACATCGTGCGATCGTGCGGTTACGCTGGCCTTTGGTAGAACGTTACATGATATCAGTCTGGATGATTGTGTGACTGTGTGATGATGATCATCATCACCACGCCGTTTCACTTGCAGTTTGCAGACGTTCGCTTGCTATAACTAGTAGATGTGTACCTCCTGTAGTAGGACTCTTCAACAATAGTCCGTCTTGGTGGATCCACCACAGTATAAGATATTCTACCTCCAAGCAGTAGTGTGCAAGCATAACTGTGTTTAGGTTTGAAGGGCACTTTAGCAAGTGAAATTACTGGGCGAAAGAGACTTAACAACAATGTCTCGGGGTGCTAAGCGCAGTGCAGTGCCACGCAAATACTTTATAACTTTAAGCTTTGGGTGGCACTGCATCTGTAATAGTCAGGCGTGGTGCTTAACATCAGGCGGGCGCCTTGATTGTCTTGTCACTTGCTGACATAAAAAAAAAATTACTGGCCATCACGTTCATTAACAAAATGTTGACTATTTATACCAGAAAATGAAATATACCAGTCAATCTACTTTATCAGTACAAATAGCTCTCATTCCGAAGAAAAATCGCTGCTTATTCATCTGCTGGCACAGAACACAGATTCATACATCTTAATAATCACGTCATAAGAGTGAAATTGCAGAATTATGTCCGATGGGCCTCGAGCGTAGCAATAGATGCTTTTACATTGATATTCAACGTTGATGTATCGTACGGTGGACAATACGCTCCCTGGTTTGAAGTGAGCTCCCCCTAGCGTCCCCCTTTTAAGTAGGGTTGGCAAACAAATAAAAATAATTTTAACTTTACTTAGTATGAATAAGAAGACAAAAATGTATCTTTGTTTCTTTCTAAATCTGGATTCGACCAACTTCTGGGATAACTATTCCGCGGAATAAGAAATGTAGTTTTTTTACATAGTTATACAAAAATTATTCTTTTTAAATCTGGATTCGACCACCTGGGATTAACTATTATGCGGAATAAGAATCGTAGTTTACTTGCGAAAAACTACGATTTATTAGGAGATTAGTGCCTATTCGATTTTGGTTGAATCCACCCTAAAACAAATAAATAATCGACGGAATAAGTAGCATATGTCATATTGTTATATGGTTCTGTGGTTAACAAGTTGCGAGTATAAAGAAACAAACATGCAATATCCGAACTTTCGCATAAATAGTATGATGTGTTCGTGTGATTAAAATATTTTAATTGATCTAAAAATACTTTAATATTTTGATACATCTGACAACCCTGGTAACCCAACAACGCCCCCCGTTACCGCGGCGACACTATGTCGGTCACCCTTTACCGTAGCCGTACGTAGCAGTTGCAGTGCGGCGCAACACTATCGTGTCGATGATTTATGAATTATTTATCGATATTATTTCGCTGTGCTTTGAAATTATATGTAATTTAGGTTATTCACCTTTTTTTAGTGTTTTTATTGATCTTGATTACCTTTTAACTTTAAACTAACACTAATCTCTTAATGGGTTTAAAAGTCGAAAAGATCTAATCCGTGATGATTTTTACCATCTTCCCTCTGCGTATTTTGGGATTGAATTACTTTACACACATTTTTAAGATTTCTGTCTGTGTGTTGATTGTCAGTCAGATAGTCAATCAGTTAATCTGTTATTTTATTTGTGTATATTATTATGTTATTTGTCGTCATTATTTTTCTGATTAATTATTTATTTTTAGTTAAATAAATATTTGTTATAAATAGTAAAAGTATTCAAAAGAAACAACACTTACCTGTGTTTCAAAATACATTCAATTAACACGCAAATCAAAAGAAAAAGTTGAACAATATTACTTTTTGTACCATAGGTTATTGCTTTGGTTATATTTACGGGTAGAGGGTAACCACCCTATCGATGAAAACACCAATTACCCTATTAGCAAAATAAAGAAAAATAAATCATAGAAACACTAAGTGCCACTTATCTAGATTAATTTTCCCCCACTTACGGAAATAATGACTTACTAGACCTAAACACGTGTACTCTAAAGGAAAACAATAAATGTAAATTGACTTGATATTTCGTGCTCATTATTTAGCACCCCTTGAGTAAATTAACTATAATTTACAAAACCCTTTCTTTTTAAATTTATTTTATAAAATACCTACTAGTATCCTACCGCGACTCTGTCTGCGTTATTTATTTTACAAACTTTATTTTCCTGCTGCATCCTATGAGAGTGGAATTTCGGGAATTCCTTACACATTTATTTATAGTTATCTACCTCTGGTAATTTTTGTGTTTTTAGGACGTTCTACGTTGCACGTTGTTAATGCCGTGATTTTATGTATGAAAATTGGTTAGTCAATTGTTTACTCGTAAACACAAAAACAAAAAAAACTTGATAGAGTGTGATGGATAAATATTTTGTGAGTTTATATTTCATACGTTAGATTTGCGTACTTTTAACGTTTAGTTTGCTAACCACTATCAGTTTTTTTTTGTATATTATATAGTTTTTTTTTTTTTTTTTTTTCATAAAATTATAGAGCACCGGTGGTCTAGTGGTAGTGATCCTTCTAGGGTAGTGAGCCTTCCAATCCTAAAGTCGTGGGTTCAAACCCGGTCGTGCACCTATGGATTTTTCTGTTTGAAAAATTTATGTGCGCAATGCCAGTGCTCTCATACGGTGAAGGAAAACATCGTGAGGAAACCGGCATGTTCAAGAACTAAAAATTCGAAAGACATGTGCCATCCACCAATCCGCATTGGGTCCGCGTGGTGGATTAAGACCTAATCACTCTCGCCTGAGAGTAGGCCAGTGTCCCAACAGTGGGAACATTAGAAGGCTGTCATGATGATGATATAGTTATTGACATCATTTTCAACACGTTTATGATTATCGTTTGTGATTATCGATAAGATCACATCTCTATCGGGAGTACGATGAGTCACATATCTGAGGTTACACGGATGCATAGTGTGGTCTGTGTTAACCTTTATTATGCTTCTTACTGTTTAGGTATTAAGAATTTTATTAAATATAACATATACGATTTATTTACATGAAAACTGTGTCGTAGACTATTGGTCGATGTAAACAACTTTGTGATATTTTAAAAATCACCAAATAAGTCATTATAATCACTTTCTTTTTCATAAAATAAACCGTGATTTTAGCGGCTCGCTAAAGTAGTCTTTTCTTGTAATTTTTATGTCGATGAACACAAAATGATAATTGTGCCGAATGAATTCATTACTGAACTTAAATCTTAATCTTAAATACTAAATACTTATATCTAACTAATGTATCCCCCCTCCTTAATAATATATCCAGTAACCACTTAGTCCAAAAGCTTTAATTAAAGTTACGTCTATCTGCCACTCCAGGTAAATGTCTCTAATTGAAATACCGCAGCTTGGAATGCGGTAGATGGTCACCTATGACTGTCACTGTTACATTATTTTGTATGAAAGTTTGGTGTTCGGTTAGTGTTCGGTATAGTTAGATCTTCCTAAATATAAAAATAAATTGCTGTGCGTTAGGCTCGCTAAAACTCAAGAATGACTGGATAGATTTGGCTAATTTTGGTCTTGAAATGTTTGTAAGAGTTCAGGGAAGGTTTATACGATGAGAAAATATACAGGGTGTAACAATTTGCTAAAAAAAAAAATAACGCGAGTGAAACCGCGCCGGGTCAGGTAGTACGTTAATAAAATCGAGTTTTTACACGTACCGATTTATCAATAAAAATAACCTTAATTATACTCAATTCCATGAATCCTCATCAGGAGAGAGGCATTTTCTTCTCTGCATATATTATAAAACTATGGTAAAATTAAAAACGCGGTCACTGGGTCCAGGTTGCCACTATTGCTTGAGACTAGGTCAATTACGTCAGTGTCCCAGTGGAAAAAATCTGGTTATAATTAAATAATTACTCATTTTTTTTAATTGCTTTTGAGCCGTGCTTTATGCCGGAAAAGAAGTTATATCCATCTTTATTTAAATGTATTACGTCAATGTATGACAGATTAGTGCACTAGTGGTCTATTGGTACCTGTTTTCTCGGGTCGTGGGTTTGATCCCAGTCGTGCATAAATGATTTTTCTATTCGAAAAAATTATGCGCAAAATGCTCTCATGTAGTGAAGGAAATCATCGTGAAGAAACCGCCATGTCAAAGAACTAAAAAAATTTTAAAGGCATGAACGTGTAATCCACTAATCCACATTGGGTCCGCGTAGAGTCTTATTAGGCCAGTTTTCCAGCAGCAGGAACATTAGAAGGCTGTCATGATGATGACAGACTAATAAATAAAAAAATAATAATAAATAAATAACGCTGGACAATCTACACAGCATCATCTATCATATCGCATTGCTGTGTTCCGGTTCGAAGGGTATGGTTTCCGGTGAAATTACAGGCACATGAGACTTTCCATCTAACGTCTCAGGGTGGTAACACGCAAGTGATATCTATAATGTTGCACGCGTACATAGGCTACGGTAACCGCTGACCATCAAGTGGGCCGTACGCTTAATTGCCACTTTAGTGGTATAAAAAAAATCTAGCCCCAAGGTAAGATATAATAAATACGTGTTTTCTTTTTTTTTTACAAAAAAAAAACAATTTCTTAACATCAATAACAAAACCACAATATTTAACCGTAAAACACACAAGTTATAGACTGCAGGCCTAAAGGTTTCTGATAAGAACATTTCTCTGTATTCCTGAAGCATTTATTGAGATAATCCTGTTTGATTTATTTATTTCCTGTCAGATTTATCGGGAAAGTTTCTGATTGGAATCCAGATGGGTTTTCTACGTGACAGTTTTTTTATTTTTATGACTGTAACATGTAAAATAATAAATAGCTATAATAAATAAATAAATAATAAATAAATAATGCTGGACAATCCACACTCATCATCTAGCCCCAAGGTAAACTGCTGTTAAACAGAGCTGTGCTTATGGGTACAGGGTGATTGATATATATACTTAATACAATACAATACATAGATAGATATTTTTTATTATATATAGAAAATACCCAGAACACCCGGGACAAATATTTGTAGATCGTACAAACATTTGACCTGAGGAAGAGGAATCATAATACCATGCCATGAATCCACCACCAATTTTTTTTTTTTACAACTAAAGTGGCAACCAAGCGTACGGCCCACAAGATCGTAAGCGGTTACCGCAGCCTATGGACGCTTGCAATACCAGAGGTATCACTTGCGGGTTGTCACCTTGAGGCTAAGATCGAAAGCCTCATGTGCCAGTAATTTCACCGGAAACCATACCCTTCACACCGGAACACAGAAATGCGAGCATTACTGCTTGGCGGCAGAAATAGGTATGGTGGTAGTCCTTCCCCGGACGAGCTCTATCACAGAGAACTCTACTACTCTTAAATACATTCTTCTTCATAGATTCAAAAGACGGAGTCACTTACCACTAGATCACTAGACTATGTTTTCTAATGCCAAATGTGTGTAAGTATCAAATTCAAGGGACAAGTACAAAGTGATAAGTGGTTATTAGTAACCATTCGTTTGCACGCTGATTTTACTACCATACCTACCACACATTTTTTTTTAATAAAAAAACAGGTAGTTTAGGTAGTTTTAGGTTCGTTCGTTCGTATGAGTCAGTGGCAAACTCTGGTGACAGAGTTTCTAGGCCGCCCGAAGGCCTTTGTTATGACCTAACAGCTTTAAAAAAGCCGGGACCGACTGCTTAACGTGCCCTCCGAAGCACGGGAGCGCTCATTTGAAAATGCCACTGGCGGTCATCCATCCAAATGATGACCCCGCGGAACAGTGCTTAACTTCGTTGATCTGTTAAGAACAACTTAGCCAGCTACGTCACGAGCGCTCGGTAGTTTTAGGTAGTACCTACATACTGTATCTTTTATATTTTCTTTTTTTTTAGTTTGTTTTTGTACCTGCCTGCCTAATTTTTATCTCTGTAGTCCTTCTATGTGTGTGTTTCTTCTATGTTAAAAAACAGACGAAAAATCTCTAGTACTATTCCGCTTAACCTTTTAACTGATGAGGTCACACAGTTACCACAGTTAACCTCAAAAGAAAAATATCGACACGTGTTTCATGGCTGGCTGGAGCCAAAGCTTTGGCTCCAGCGCTCGACGGAGCAACACGTCTGCCGGGGAACAAGTCGATGGTCCTGAGGATGTCCCGTGGAGGGATGAAACACGTGTCGATATTTTTCTTTTGAGGTTAACTGTGGTAACTGTGTGACCTCATCAGTTAAAAGGTTAAGCGGAATAGTACTAGAGATTTTTCGTCTGTTTTTTATCTTGTAATGGATTTCCGCAAAGTAACGCCTGAATCTATCAATTATTCTTCTATGTTTTTTTTTTTTAATTAAATTGGTGCGGCTAATATAACACTGCGGCCATGCAGGCCTATTGTGTTCGCCACTTGTTTTGTCGCCCTTAGGGAGCGTTGTTCTCTGGTTTCCCTTCTTCTATGTTTTTTTTCTTACCTTGTTACCTTGGACGACAGATGGCGCGGCAGGCGAAGGTCCGTCTGCGACGCAGGAGGTTGCGGTTTCGATTCCCGCCTTGCAAACAATAATAAAACATATTTTATTTTCTCTCCATCCAAAGGTTATCTGGAAGAAATCGCTTTTAAGCGATAAGACCGCCCATCGTACTCATACTATAAAATGTGTTTTGTTTTTATGTTTTTAATACTGTTAAGGTGTACAATAAAGCATTTTTCATTCATTCATTCATTCATTCATATTTATCTATTCTATTAAGTTTATCAGTCATCTAGTAGCATCTGGGGCACTTAGCAAGTGAAATTACTGAGCAAAACAGAGTTCACAACAACGTCTCCGGGTGATGAGCGCAGTGCAGTGCCACGCAGAACTTAAAAACTTCAAGCTTTGGGTGGCGTGGATGGCACATGTCTTTCAAATTCATAGTTCTTGGACATGCCGGTTTCCTCATGATGTTTTCCTTCACCGTGTGAGAGTACTGGCATTGGGCACATACATTTTTCGTAGCGCAAAATCCATTGGTGCACGACCGGATTCAAACCCACGACCTTAGGATCGGAAGGCGGGGTCACTACCACTAGACCACCAGTGCTCTAGTAAACAAAGACAATACCTACTTTCAATTCCAATACTGTGTGACGTAGACACATGCTCGTTTCATAGTTAGATAACATGGGGCTCGTTTCATAGTTAGATACCTAACATAAAAAAATAATTAAGATAGGAAAATGGTCATCATAAAAAATTACATGATCAGTTTTCACATATTCTTGGATAAAACATAAATCACAATACCAACGACAGTCTGAACTCCCAACAGCAATATATCCACCTTCTCAATCCCAACATCTAAGTCCCCATACCGATGGATTTACATGTTGATGCTGAACAGCACCCGTAGCATCAGTTATTGCTGTTATCGAGGCACTATCGAGTCGTTTATGTTTTTTTTTTATGTCAGTAAGTGACAAGACAATCAAGACGCCCGCCTGATGTTAAGCACCACGCCTGACCATAACAGATGCAGTGCCACCCAAAGCTTAAAGTTTTAAGTATTTGCGTGGCACTTCACTGCGCTTATCACCCGGAGACATTGTTGTTAAGTCTCTTTCGCCCAGTAAGTTCACTTGCTACAGTGACCATTAAACCTAAACACAGTAATGCTTGCACACTACTGCTTGGAGGTAGAATATCTGACACTACGGTGGTACCCACCAAGACGGACTCTTGCTGAAGAGTCCTACCACCAGGTAAACCACCACCAGGTTATGTTCATCAATGGTAATAAGTGGGTTATTCCCTTCCCGATGACCCCCAGAATTTGCACCCACTGGGGGTCGATGGAAAAAAACCTATCCGCTCGTCCCCATTTGTAATTACATGGAGGCGGATGGGGAGTTTTTTTCCCGCTCGTCCCCACTTAAATTTAAATGGGGACGAGTGGGAATTAATTTTCCCATTGTTCCCCATAAAATGTTATGATTAAGTATTTTTTTATAAAATAACTGTAGGAAACCTTGTTAGGGGCCGTAAACGTACTTTAAACCTCTGTTAGCTAATGTGTCTTTCAAATCTATCATTGTTTTTGTTTATTGACATAAGAAAGACAAGAAAAGACGACACTTAGCAAGCTGCTAAAATTACATTATTTTACGAATAAGGGCATCAGTTTGTAAGTGAATGTAAGAATATAAGTCCTGGCCAACTCTGTTAAAGTTAATTGATTATTAAAATTATTGATTAATCAATCATCGAATTCCAGCATTGAAAATACAAACTTGTGCTTTAGGCACAGAGTGTGTTGCAAAGCTGATGTGCATGATTTATGCGTTCTGTGCCGAACGATAACCGGGTAATTGATGTTACCTGCAGCTTAATGTAGACGTTGGCTTAAGGGCATATCAGAGGAGTTGCGCTCAAACGGTGAAGGAAAACATCATTAAGAAATCAGCGAAACTCTAATAAATAAATCACACTAAGCTGTCGCCCGCGACTTCGCGTGGAACTTGGGAACCGTAACTTTTTCCGGGAAAAAAAGTAGCCTATATGGACTCGTGGTCACACCAGATTGTCACACAGGTGTAACTAACAGGAATTCATTTTACTCGTGGTCACACTGAAAACCGAAGTGTAGGACGGCTTCGTCTTGATAGACTGATCAAGTTACCTTTTTTTAGTAAGATTTGTCGTTCTGGCACTTTGTGGGTGTGCTTTCTCTATTAACAATTACTCTGTGGGGTGAGCTTGGGGTGAGCCGTATTTCCAGCAGACGTCTATTGGCGTTATATTATGAGGATGATGATGATGACATCGGTATCAATAGTGTGTATATTCCGCAAATATGTACAATATGTCAAGTTTCCGGAAAACTCTGTTCATTTCCCAAAACACTCATTCCGAAAACCTGTTCCCGTCACTACCGTTTCTCTAATAATTATCGTCAAAGTCAAAGTCAAAGTCAAAAATGATTTATTTCAATAAAATCACAAGGATTATTTTAAAACGTCTCAAAGCTAGGTGAATTTACGCCAATTCCACGCGCTTCAGCCTAGAAGAATCTGGCAACAAACTCGGCTGGGTTCCTAGCTTTTTTTTGATGATCCCTCTTCATCATAAAGCTTCAGTGTGGTGCCAATCGAACTAGGTGAGGCTCATGCCAATCATCATGCTCATGCCGTCATTTATGAGTACCTATAGATAAAAAGATAAATTTATTCAGAACACAGTAAGTACGTGATCAGTTTACAGATTTAACGATTAAACATTATCCAGGAAGACCTCATCTTTACCCAGGGGGTAAAATCAAACTGTGGATGATAACAACGATCTTTTTGTCAGAAAATTAGCCGATCTGCCCCAGCCATGAAAACTTAAGTACAAGTAAAACTTAAGCCGGGGCGGTTTGCTAGTAATAATTATAGCCTATGTTCCTCAAAAATAATGTAGCATTCTAATGGTGAAAGAGTTTTTGAAATTGGATCAGTAGTTTTTAAGTTTATTCATAACAAACAAAAATATAATAATACAAATCTTCTCTCTTTATAATATTGGTATAGATAATCACGTATAGCGCGACATAACAGTCTTGATACAATGTTGCCGGACAAAGGAACCGGATTACGTATGATCAAGTTATGACCAAGACTTAACAGTCCTCAGGGTGCAGTTAACAGAAATTCAATTATAAGTTCACTCCTTCTGATGGCAAAGAGTAACAGGTGCAGATGCGTCATGATGACAGCAGACATAGGCTACGGCATAACATCAAGTAAGCTGCAAGCTTCGTGTAAAAAAAAAACGTAAAATGACCATGAAATCAAAGTTTTAAAGTTTTTACTGAGAACATTGGCTTATTCTCAAATAAGAGTTATCACACTGTGCTTAAAAATAAGTTATTAAGACTACCAAGTTGTTCGTCTGTTGTAGTATCACTTATATCTTTAAGTTATAAAAATCTAGGCGGCATTTTACTAAGCTTCTCACCCAATATTATAACTTTACTTTACGTGCTACTTGTTAATCTAAAACACAGCAAGTAAGTAAGTTCGTATGAGTCAGTGACCAACTCTGGTGACAGAGTTTCTAGGCTACCCAAAGGCTTTTGTCATGGCCTAACAACTTTGAAAAAGCGGGACAGACTGCTTAACGTGCCCTTCGAAGCATGGGAGCGCTCAGTTGAATTTGCCACTGGCGGTCACCCATCGAAATGATGACTACGCGGAACAGTGCTTAATTTCGTTGATTTGGTAAGAACAACTTAGCCAGCTACGTCACGAGCGCTCCTAGAACACAGTAATGCATGCACACTGCTTGAAAGGAGTATTATATGGCAGTGGTAGCATATAGGAACTCTATATGAAGAGGAGTTTTTTCACCATGTAACTGTTTTAAGTGTTCGTTGTTTGGTTGAATGGTGTCTCTGAGACGTAAGTCTATGGCCTGTTCTCGTAACTGCATATATCGCCCAGTTGACTCATAACCCGAGCTGAATCGTTTCCAGTTAAGTTTGTGATGCGGTCGTCTTGAACTTGATTGTGGATCAAGATGTAAAAGATTGGAGATTTGTAAACATATGATCATCATCATTATTTCAGCCCGGATCACCCACAGCTGTGGTCTATACCCAGCAGTGGCCTCCTTTCGCTTATGCCATTCTTCTCGGTCCTGTGCAGTTCTAATCCAGGTTTTTCCAGCGACTTTTTTAATGTCATCGACCCAACGCGCTGTTGGACGACCCGGATTTTATATAATAATAAAAAAATAATTTCAACGGCCCGCTATGTATTGTATTTCATTGTCATTCTTTATCGAGGAAAAAAGCGATGATAGATTTGAAAGACATTAAATAACAGAGTTTCCAAGTACGTTTGTGAAGGTCCTTTACGAGTATCTAAGCGTAGATCTCACTGCTATGTTTTTACCAAAGCGCGCGCATCATAGCTGGTTATTTGTTCATAACATTTACAGAACGACAAAGTTAAGCAATTTTCCGCGAAGTTACTATTTGAACAGGTGATCGCTAGTGGCATTTACAACTAAGCGTACCGTGCTTCGGAAAGCACGTTAAAATTTGTATCCCGACTTGTTTAAAGTTATTAAGCCATAACAGGGGATTTTAGGCGACGTAATAACGTATTTGTTACTACAGCTAGCTACTGATTTAAACAAATTTACTTAAGTACTGAAATGTAAAGCATTCTATAGACCGTTTTATAGATTGAATGTCTTACAACTCGATTGGTAGTAACTCTGCTTACTTCTGCGTTATGTAACATAGTCTTGACAAGCGCTTTTGGAGGTACTGTAACAGATATGGTCAGGCGTGGTGCTTAACATCAAGGGTGAGCACCATCTAACGTTAACGTCAAACTGTTCGACGACGATTGAACAATTTACCTATAATACCTATTTCTGCCGCCAAGCAGTAATGCTCGCATTGCTGTGTTCCGGTTCGAAGGGTATGGTTTCCGTTGAAATTACAGGCACATGAGACCATCTAAGGTCTCAGGGTGGTAACACGCAAGTGATATCTATGATGTTGCATGCGTACATAGGCTACGGTAACCGCTGACCATCAAGTGGGCCGTACGCTTGGTTGCTACTTTAGTAGTATAAAAAAAAAAAAAAAATGTTTTTGTTTGCTACTTGACCGCCTTGTCATTTATTGACATAAGCAAAAAAGAACTTCAAAAATTGCTAAATTCACTGTATTATACCAAACATATTTAAGTTAATTGCTCGCAAGACGTATCATGGATTGATTCGTCAGAAACCGATCTTATACGACCAAATAAACATGGTTTAAAATAATTTATGACGTTTTTTATATCTTCCATGAGAAATGCAAGGTTATTGTACTCAATCTTACATTTGATTTTCAATAAGGTGTCTGCTGATGACAAGTTTTTAACAGTGCTGTCATAAATTCATTGTTTTATTGACTTCAAAGCAGAGGGAATTCTTGGCTATCGTGTCAAAACGACATGGGTCCTCCCATTTTAATTATTTTTCTCGTGTTATCTTAAGTTTTATTGCGTAAATTTGGTGGCAGTTTATCCAATTTAACTTGTTTACTTAGCACAAGTGTAAGTAATTGAAACGGAGGGGTAATGTTGGTTGGTAATTTAGTCAAAGACTTTCCGACTTTCCAAGGGAATTTTGAAAGAAAAGTCGCCATTTCTTTCCAAACTTTGTTTGTTTACGTTGCTAAGCGACAATCAAACTAATACATTTGACACTAGCAACATTTTGGCAAATAAGCCACAGAGTCCATAAAAGAAGAAAAAGAAGAAGAAGACTTCAAAACAGTTGTACTAGTAACTTTTTTAAGAGTAGTAGAGTTCTCTGTGATAGAGCTCGTCCGGGGAAGGACTACCACCATACCTATTTCTGCCGCCAAGCAGTGATGCTCGCATTGCTGTGTTCCGGTGTGAAGGGTATGGTTTCCAGTGAAATTACTGGCACATGAGGCTTTCGTTCTTAGCCTCAAGGTGGCAACCCGCGAGTGATACCTCTGGTATTGCAAGCGTTCATAGGCTGCGGTAACTGCTTACCATCTTGTGGGCCGTAAGCTTGGTTGCCACTTCAGTTGTATAAAAACCAAAAAAAAATAAAAACTGACATTTTTGTCTGCTGACAGCTAATCTTTATATCACAGGTTATATACCTAACAAAAATGTATAATAAGTGTAAAAACCCTTTTAAAGACATATTATTCTGGAGTAAGTTTTTTTTCTAAATTAAATACAAAAAAAAGTAAGTTGGTTTTGGCAACTTGACTTTTCACAAAAGAGCTCTTTAGTTATTTCACAATACAAACTGAACAAAGATTGATTCAATTTCTAATCTACCCTATTATGGTTTCGGGTGACAAACAGTCAAAAAATCCACCCCCATTTCAATTCGGTGACAATTTCTACACTTGCCACAAGTGCGCTGAGAGTGTCAATCTCATTCTATTGTCGTGTTTTGGAGCGAAAAAATAGTTTATTGCGATGCGATTTGTGTCTGAATTATTTGTTTTGCAGCGTAAAGCGCTTTTGTGATGAAAAAACCTATGTATATTACAAGTTAAGAGATTTCTGTCGTATTTTTATTTTGGGTAAGCATTACTAGGCTGGTAACTTATAATGTTTCTATTTTAACTTTTTTTAGACTGAACTATTTTTTAGTATAAAAAACTGACATTTCAAGTTATTGAATAAAATGTTTTTAAGTTGGTATGACTCAACTCTGGTGATGGAGACCTTTGCAATGGCTTTACATTTTTGCAATAACTGAACCACCTGCTTAACGTGCCCTACGAGACACAGAAGCACTTAGTTAAAATTGCCACTGGCGCGGTCATCCATCCGTTTTCAATATGAGTACGCGTTATATTGCACATTCCTATTCAAAAACACAGATTCTCTGGTTTGATTATTCACAAATTTAAAACCAGATTCCAGTCTTGTTGCACACGCAAAGCGTAAAAGCAAAGAAGAACTTTTAAAATATTTTAGCGATGAAAGCGCTACATTGCCACTCATCATTTTTGATTGCAGTAAACTGCGCATGAGTGGTTTCTGGTGACAAGTGATTCGGATTAGCTCTTGTTGGGATTAATTTTCGTAATACGTCAGAACATCTGTTCTTTTGGCTATTTAGGATTCTGTTGCGAATATAATTTACTGTAGGGAATATCTATTTATTAATTGAATATGAAACTGATATATTTTGTCATTAGAGTAAATCATTTTTGTTTATGTATTTTAGTTATATAGTACTTTTATTTGTATTTGTAAAATTATTAATTTGTTAAGTAAGTATTTAAAAAATGCATATTTATTTACAATATAAAAAATACAAACATTATCCTACATCTTGATGCATTCATTGCAACTTAACAAATAAATAAAATTGAGTCTACACTAACATTAAAAATGCTTGTTGAAAAACAAAACAAATCTTTAAATAAAATTGTAGATCTGATAAAATTGTAGACTTTTAAAAAAAAATCTAGGCAATTAAAAAAAAGTAAGTGTATTACTATAATCCTTATTACCTTATTACTATAATCTCTATAAAAAATTACAAATATTTACAAATATTACAGCTATAAATAAAGGTAGCATAAATATTTATATATAGACGACCAATGTGGCGCGGTGGGCGAAGGTCCGCCTGCGACGCGGAGGTTGCGGGTTCGATTCCCGCCTTGGAACAAATGTTTGTAGGATCTGCAAATATTTGTTCCGGGTGTTCTGGGTGTTTTCTATGTATAATAAAAAATATCTATCTATGTATTGTATTGTAATAAATATATATCAGTCATCTAGTACCCATAATACAGCTCTGTTTAACAGCAGCTTACCTTGGGCTAGCTAGATGAAGCTGTGTGGATTGTCCAGCATTATTTATTTATTTATTTATTTTTTTCAGGTACCTACAAATAAAATTAGAGTATCCGTTCTCTAACAAAGACGAAGAAGCAAAAAATACCAGTATATTTATCGTATATAACAAGCCAATTATTAACACCACAGATTTTTCCTTTCAATTTTCAGCTTCATCCACTCGTAAAACAAACGCAATTAAGCCGTGTCCTCACGATCAAACAGAATATTCCTCGTGTTTGTTCTGTCAACAATCGTGATCTTTGTCTAACGACGTGAACCAGGGTTTACTGGGATAATATTTTTTCAGGAAAGTGACTTGTGTTGATGAAGGCTTCGTTGAGTTGTAGAAATCGTTTATATGTGAAGACTTAATTCACTTTTCGTAAGACGATTCAAGGTCATGAATTTATTGAATATAACTTTTGAGATAGGCTTAACTAAAATGATGACCACCCTGACTGTGGCTAAGCTTAGTTTAATCTCATAACGGCCATGACCGCTTTAAAAAATGAATTACACAAAAAAATATAAATGTATAATATAATTATTTCTAATCACTCTCTAACTGCTATTAAATTAGCGTCAACAATGACAGATACCATCTCGTTAATCAAAACAATTACAATTACAACAATTTACAACAATAATCGTCAAAACAAGACAATTTAATGTCCATCATAAAACTCTTTGGATAAATTCATTTTTAATTCTCTAATTGCACCTCCATGTTTAGTGTAATGTCGTCGAGTTAGAGATCACGTGACAAATGTCAGAATGACAGATGCTGCATTAATGTGACAAGTGATGTTTTGGATTTTTTCATCTCTCGCACAAGGCGTTAAGGTTGATTTTGGAATGTGAATGTGAAATTGAATATTGTCATTTTTGTGAGGTGAGGGTGGTGTTATTAATTTATTTGCTGATTGTTTTAGAATTGACTACTGTTTATAATGATACGGTAGCCTCTTACTCATTATTAGAGGGAGAGGACGGGCATTGCACGTTATAATTATACCACCGCAAATTGAAATTCAAAATAGTTTTTTTTAGTAATATTTTTTTTTACTGATAGTCAAGCGTTTGGCCGCTATCTTACCTGATATTAAATGTCAATGCGGCCTAATATAGAGTACGCTTTGGCTAGAATATACCTATTCGATTATAAAATTCTGACCAATGAAACGGTATAAAAACTAGGTGAATTTAGATTTAGGTTTTGTTTATTCAGAAATGATAGAAGTTTACAGTATTACTACCAACTACCACTTGCTTTCTTGAATGAAAACTTAAGAATAATTTTAGCATTCTAATTAAAGTGCATACTCGTAGATTGTCAGCAAAAAGGTCGACTTGTTGGAACTCAGAATTTACGCCAGTTCCACGCGCCCCAGCTTACTGCCTCGCGTAAACATAAAAATAATATTCAAATACAATAGTAGGCACTATATATTGTTACTCGATACTATTCTAACCACTAAATAGGAAAAAGTAACTTACCAATTATGAAACCAAAATTAATTTCAAAATTTAAATATTTGTCTAATACTGAATGAATCGTTAATTTTTAATCATCATTTTAAACAAACAGTCATTGTATCTACTAAATGCAAGCACTTTGATATTAGCAAAATGACAAGCGTCATTAAAATTTCCATAAACCATTTTGCGAACATTGGTATTCATTTGAGTCACGCGATACCGCTCATTTAATTACGAACACATCTGTGTAATGCGCCGGTATGTTGTCCAAATATTGGTAAGTAATTGTAGACTGAGATAATTGATACGTGGGTTAACTTGTAAGTTAGCATGCTTCAGCATCGTGCTTTTTTGTATCGAAACACTGCACTGGTGGTCTAGTGTTAGTGGCACTACCTTAATTCTAAGGTCATAAGCTCAAAATCGTACACCAATGTGTATTTCCTTTAAAAAATTCTATTTATTTTTTCTGCACACTATAAAATTTATGTAAATTATGATTATCAATTCTAAATCTAATTTTATTGACTTTTAACATTATTATAATATTATACCTGCGTTAGCTGTGTTTGCCTTCAAAGAGTGAGCACAGGGAATGTTTTTATGTAATGAGTTTAGTGCTAAGTGTTGTGTATTTCTCATTGGCAAACCTAAATAAATAAATAAATAAATAAACATTGTGAGATAACCGGCATCTCCAAGAACTAAAAATTCAAAGGACATGACAGCCACCAATCCAGTCCAGTGTAGTCGATTATCCAATGAGTCTTGCTAAAGAGTAATCCTGTGCCCCAGCAGAGGGATGTAAAAGACTGTATTGACTATACATTTGTATCGGGACACGTAATTACTCGCCAGTCAAAATAAAAAAGAAGTGAATTTATTTATAGAAAATCGCCGAGAAAGTCCCTTTCCTAAACTAGGTCAGTAAATAGAAAAACGTTTACTATGTACTATTTACGGCTAACAAACAAGGCCCACTGGTAAGTGGTTACCCAAACCAATGAACGCTTGCAATATCTACTAGATGTATCAACCGCGCGTTGCCACCTTGTGATCACAAGTCTCATGTGCTAGTAATTTTACCGGTAACCTTTAAACTGGAAGACAGCAATGCAAGCACTAATACTTGGCGGCAGAATGTATGTACCAATAGTGGTAGTACCTACTTCTTCGGAAGAGCTCTACCACAAAGAACTGCTACTTTTACTACCACAATAACTTGAAAGATGAACCAACCTGTCTTAATTAGAACTTAGATAATTCTGCATCTGCAATTTATCATTTAATAATAGTAGGTAACCAACAGGGTCAGATAAAGTGGGTGCAAGTTATAATGACCGCATCACGAGCAGGGTTTATTTGTGTGGTGCATGTCTTAAACTTTAGTGCGTTGATTACCAGTTTTTTTGCTATATTTTTATTAAACAAAAATTTTACATACTATCTCTAATGCAATAACAATCGTTTTTATGGATTTTGTAGTTATGATAAATCAAAAAACCCTAAAAGTGACACTGTACTGCCATGGTCAGGCGTGGGACTTAAGATAATTAACGCTACGCCTAACCAAAGACAAACGACGACCGCCCCGTCCCGTGCTAAAATATAAAAAATAATTCACATACCTCATCATCATGACAGCCTTCTAATGTTCCCTCTGTTGGGACACTGGCCTACTCTCCAGCGAGAGTGATTGGGTCTTAATCCACCACGCGGACCCAATGCGGATTGGTGGATGGCACATGTCTTTCAGATGTTGTTCTTGGACATGCCGGTTTCCTCACGATGTTTTCCTTCACCGTATGAGACATACCTATGGTATTTTATTTTAGAGCTTTAGATATTATAACAAAGACTTTACATGAATTGTGAAAAATAAAGATTTATAAAAATAAAATCCTTTTTTCAAACAGGAAAGGAAGATTTTCATTAGGTTTTTTTTTAATCTCTACTTCTTTTGAGTTAAACCTCATTGCTAATGTTTATAGTTTTAAGAGAAGAGTGAAATGCACTTAAAGTAATTAGATTGCGGAAAAGGTTAGACTCTGCCATTGTGAGCTGGTTATAAACGTATACAGATACAGGGTGATGCAAATTATTTATTGAGACTAATCGTTCATTTTATATATTGCCATAACAGGAGTTTATTTATTAGTATTATTGATCATTGTCTGTCCATTGGTAAGAAAAGACTTCCTTTTTCCATTTTTAATTGTAAAAAAAATTAAAATGTTTATATTTATAAACATATTTTATTATATATTAACTTTTTATGGCAAATACGCTTAATTTAAGGCTGCAAATCGAGTCTGCCAATAGAATTACTTCATTTACCTAGCCTCGCTCTGACAGCTATAATAAAGTGATTCTATTGGTTCCTAAAAACACTTTCCTCGCTACACATTCTCGCACATCGCTGGTGGAAACGCAGGCTTAACGTCGTAAATATCAATTTGAACGCATCAATTTAATTTTAAAAGTTATTTCAATTCAATAATTCAGTTTTAATTTATTTATAAAAACAGGAACTTTTACGTGTTTTTGCTGTTTTGCTCAATTCCTAACGTTTATTTAGATTGCAATGTTGTTCATATTTAAAATAATAATCGTCGAGAGACTAAATATTGTTAAAATATTAAATTCCCGCTTCGCATACGTATTCATAATGTTTTTGAAAACTTTCACGTGTAAACAGTGATGCATGGCTAGTTTAGACAATCCGACACGACATGCTACTAAAAAACTCTTGTGTTTTACGTCAGATTTAGTGAATGATACATTTATTCGCACCATAAGTATTTTATGTATAGTAAATTATATATTAATTGAAAAAAAATATTCATCTAAAATGGTAAGCCATAAAGACATGAGATATAAAAGTGTATAAAATTCTATTGGTTTTTTAAATAGAATATATTATCTATTGGAAGACCAATTTATTATTATATTAGCAGTCCGTCCCAGCTTCGCACAATGAACCATTACTCAGGAATAATATAGCACTCTAATGGTAAAATAAAAAAATCTTGTCGTAAGTATAAAAATAATTTAAGTACAGAAAACAATGGACAGTATAACACGTAAAACTACGGATAGAAAATCTGTCTACACTCCCGTTCCTAACTTTAACCGGTTAATTAAACGCCACTCTTGTTCAGTTTTCCCGCTACCGGTATTATGTTCATTTAGGCTAACACTATTTTCTGACGTTATCGATTCAATTAACTCGTTTTAAAATCGTAAACGTACCGTTCAGCTGTCAAATGCATGATATTTTTAACGCGCTTAAAAAAATGCGTACCCATAGAGGGCTTATGTACTGCGTTTTTTAAACGCTTACAATCTGTTGTTTTGCGTATTTTTTGGTTTGTTTTAGAAAGTAGGTTTTTTTTGTGCTATCCTTTTTTGCATGTGTGTCAAATAAACAACTTCTTTTTCTTATTTAATGTATTTGGGCCCTTAAGTAGGTAAATTTATAGCACAAGAAATTCGTGCTAGTTGTTAAATACGTTCGTTTCTAGAATTAAATAAATTGGATATGTGAAAACAAGTGTACGCGTGTCGTCTTTTGTTTTGTTTTGGGATTTTAGTTAATTTGTGAGGAGTTTAAATTAAAATGCTGTCTGACTAGAAATGTTTAATGCATAGCTCATGTATTAAATGGTAACTTATTATTGTATAGTGTCTATAAATGTGAAAGACGGCCCCCCACTGGATAGACCGATGACATTTGGAGCGATCGCAGTAAGTCTGTGCTCAAGATTGGTCGTTATGGCACTGGGAAAAAGCCTGTTTGTATTATGTATTACGAGCTGACCCGCGCTGCTTCACCCGCGTTTTTGCAGTTTTTTTGATATCCCACAGGAACAGTAAAATTTTTCGGGATAAAAAGTCGCCTATGTGTTATTCCAAGATTTAACCTTCTACAATCCAAATTTCACAATAATCGGTAAAGTTGCCACGGAGAGGCGTGGTTACAAACATTCACACACACAGACTTTTCTTTTTAACTAGCTGTCACCTGCAACTTGGTTCGCGTGGAACTCGGGAACCGTTTAATTTTTTCCGGGATTCAAAATAGCTATGTCCTATTTTCAGTCATTATCTATCTATGTTTCAAAAATAGCCTATTCTCGGTCATTATTTATCTCAGTTTGTTTCAAATTTCAACCAAATCGATTCAATGGTAGTCGAGTTATAGAGGAACAAACATCCAAACATTCAAACAATCAACCAAACTTTGCACGTCTGTTTGATTGATGTGATTATTTCTGCATGAGCAAGTTTTCACAAAAACTTATTAAATAAACATTGAACCCGCAACCTCTCGCTTGTCAACCGGGCGCTAACCCACCGTGCCATCGAGGTCGTAAATTTTTGACTAAAAGGAACATCCTGTATATACGGGTCACTACATCACTGTCCCTCGGGCGGCATTACCGTCAGCGGGTCCGATCCGACATTTTTTGCCGTAAATCTAATTTATTTGTATTAGTTAATGACTTACGCGTTGGAATGGTGGTATAACTCTTTTCGATACGGACTTATAGGGTTTGATACTTTGGCGAAATATTGGTTTAGTATTAGTTGAAAATGTCAAAATATTTTTATAACTAAGTTTAAGTTTTCAACTAAGCAGTGATACTGGCATAGGCAGTGATACTGGACTATGAATTTCGTCACTAGGTTTGGCTGATTTATATGGATTTTACTGAGTTACTATAATAATTCTGCTATATCACGCTAATTATAAATGCGAAAGCCTAGGTGTGTGGATGTGTCGGTGTGTTTGTGAGGAGGTGTGTTCATGTGAACTTCCATGCTCCTCCCAGTCTCTTAGGAGTCTAGTTATCACAGAGGGAAATCCACAGCGTGATAGTGTGGCAAAATGGTATGTGTGTGTGAAAGTTTGGTACTGCGTATCTCCGTGACAACTTAACAGAAATAGTGATTACATTTGGAATGTAGATGGTTTAAGTTCAGGAATAACACATAGGCTACTCTTTATTCCAGATAAACTGACTGAAAGCTAATCTGTACAGACGCCTTGGCGTTGTAATACGCCTAAAACTAGCTATCTTAAAGTATCAAAACCTCTCCACAGCAATGTCATCGAAGCGTTTTGCGGACCAATTATTCTAAGTTTTGTTCCGTGTTCGGGCATTCCGCGGTTTGCCCGGTGTCCATTAACTCAGTTTACCCGACTGCGGAATTTTAAAAGTAATTGCTATTTTATTGGTTTGAAATGAGAGGTTTATGGGCGAAACCTTTGGGAATTTTGAAATAAATTGCTTCATAAGGGCTGTCATAGGGTATTTACTTTGTAACAAATTGAGTCTCAGTAATAAATACTAAATTTATTTTATATTAGAATCATCATCATAATGACCAGCCTTCTTACTGCTGGCACTGGGGCACGAGAGTGGGTACCACGCGGACGCAATGCGGATCAGTGGAAGTTGAATTATTATTGCGCTCAAACAGGTCTAAATTATTCCAAAACGGCAAAGATTACAATAATAACATACAAACTTCTCTACAAATGAATAAAGCCAAGCTATTTCACCAGCTTCAAGTCAACAACCTAAATCAAAATTTCGTCAATTTAGAACAAAAACATCAATAGCCCTCGAGACGACATGTGGCCTTTAAGTGGTGGTGACAATTCTACAAATAAAGTTACGTTTTTAAGTTGAATTTATTAATTTGGAATACAATACGCACCCTTAAATCTCGCACTTTGTAAGCAAATTTGTACTATACTATTTACAAAACACAGTTTAAAATAGCATAGCAGAGAACAAGAAAAAAATAATCACAGTCGATTACAAAATTGAGCTTTGACACATCTATACAGAGTGTAAAGTTCTGTAACACCATACATTGGTATTCCCGTTAAGTCAATTGAAATAAACTCATATTCAAATATAGCTAGGGCGGTGTATCGGTTAAAACGTATGTAATTATTGGATAGGGATGCTAAAACAGTCAAGCGTGGTGAGTTTAATGAATTTAGTTCGATGATTCAATACATTGGGTGAGATCGTGTGTAAAGTTTTTAAATGGAGTTTAGGCTAAATTTAGGTCAGAAAATTACTGGGCCAAAAACTTTATAAATACGTCTCGGGGTGACTAGCACAATGTCTCGGAGAAATTTACAATTTAAAGGCAGCTGATATGGTCAGGAGTGAGTTCATCAGGGCAATGACTTGATCATCTCGTCATTTGCTGTCAAAAAAAGGTTATTTTGCATAACGACCTGATAATTTGTAGTTCTTTACTAAAGCTATCTTCTGAGAATGCCAACAGCAATTAAAGTGAGACCGAACGTTACACCGGATGTTAAAAAAAAAAATATGATCTAATATTATTATTAGTGTATCGCTTCTATCTCAATAGTGATCAGTTGAGCTGTAAAATAAATCTAATAATAAATCATTTGTTTAGATACCTAACACAACTGTTTCACGTATTTTGTAAATTAAAAGTGCATCAAACGAAAAATATTATTTTTCAATTTAAAACCAAATGAATTCTCAAAAACTTTCACACGACATCAACATCAACAGATCATTATAATGTAAATTTGACAGTCTATCAAAACTACGACACGCTTCATCACGCATATACAACACAACAATATCACAACAAAACATCGCATCTAAAAAGAAAACAACAAACTGTCATTCGCAAATCAAAGCAAATAAAAGTAGACGTACACCATGTCTAAATGAGTGTATAAGTGTATAAATGTGTGCGTCGATTGTATAAAAACAATCGCGACCCGCGCAGTGTTTTACGATGGCTTTGACGAAATCAGCATCGAATCAAACGAACGTAAATGGAAGATGTAAAAGTGCAGAACACGGAATCTATAGAGTTGATACTACTTAAAATGAAAAAGTCTAAGTAGATAGATGTTTTTTTACATACTACTATAAATTTTAAAGTTTATATAAATGGACGCATGTTTTTTTAGGTCAGTAAGTGGTAAGGCAATCAAGACGCCCGCCTGATGTTAAGCACCACGCCTGACTATAACAGATGCAGTGCCACCTAAAGCTTACAGTTTTTAAGTGTTTGCATGGCACTGCACGGCACTTATCACCCCGAGACATTGTTGTGTCACTTTCGCCCAGTAACTTCACTTGCTACAGTGCCCTTCAAACCTAAACACAGTAATGTCTGACACTGCGGTGGTACCCACCAAGACGGACTCTTGCTGAAGAGCCCTACCAGGTAAATGTTATTTAATCACCCAAAACGGATCTGGCATCATGCTCCTTTCATCTTTACTACTTTGTAGGTGTGTCGTGTCTTTGATGTTTTCGCATAACCGTTTGAACAACTGGGATTGCAAACAAAAACATATCTGAATGAATTTAAATCTATGACCTTAAAATTGCGTTACTCCACTTAACCACTCTAATTAGCAAAAATTATTAACTAAACTTTTAATCTTAATAAAAACTCCTAAGTCTCTAGCCTAACCTTAGAACACTCTAATTAGCAAAAATTTTTAACTAAACTTTTAATCTTAATAAAAACTCCTAAGTCTCTAGCCTAACCTTAGAAGGTTAGGCGCTGGAAACTGCGACACAGTTTTTACTCATGTATAATGTAGAGATCATAGTGTTTGACCTTGTTATTTAAGTATTTGCTTACTTACTGCTAGCCTTCTGGATCTCAGTGTTGGGCAAAGACTTAATAAATAAATAATAATTAAGTACACAAAATAAATAAATAGAAAAATAACTACTCTTCATATTTCCGGAAAACTCATCTAGCACATCAATTTCCTAGCCCATCATACGCGGGCACGTGTCGGTCACGTGCGTGTCGCCGCGTGTGCACACCCCTTAACTATTGTTCCGATGGACGCTTCGGATGGCTGTGGTCGAAAGAAACCTTCGTGTAGGTTTTATTTTACAAATTATTTACGTAATTTTGATAAGGTTTATAACTTAAGCTACTGATAGTAGCTTTTTTGCAAGAACATTGTTATCTGCATTTCTGATAGAAACAAGGTAATTTATGAAATCATACGAGATCTCTTCTATCAAGCAGACAACGTCACGGGTTTCAGCTAGTATAATAATAAAGCTACTATTTAAAACTATTTATATAGAACATTATAAAATTTTTTAATATTAAACATAACAAATTATTCGAAATTCATATCTGTCTCCACTTTTGGGACATTGACCTAATCTCGGGGAGAGTGATTGTAATTCATAACACTCGTAATAAATTAACCCTTAAGCGCAAGCTGGGTTAATTAGGTACAAAACGTGCAACAACGCAGGACACCCACCAATTGAAACATATATGAGACTACAATCATTCACATTATAATTTAATGTCAATGATTGTAGTCTCACATATTATTTTATACAAAATGTATCGATTTATAAAAAAGTTTATTCATAAAAAATTATAATTTTTTCTTTTATATTGCATAAAAAGAACGCTGGCTACCGTTAACCTGCAATTGTTTTTATTTCGAATACTATAATAAAAATACTATAAATGGGACAAAACTTGCATAAAAACTGGATTTGCACTAAAATTTTACAATTCTCACTGCCGTAAAATTTTATACAATTTGCAAGTTAACCGCTAATAGTGTCAGTATACAATTTTAAATGTTTTGACATAAAAGTATTCGGAAAATGTTTCCATTGTTCGGTCACTGAGACGTTAGGGCTTAGACAGAGCGAGCAAAAGATCGGTATCCCATACCTGACATTTTACGTGACAGGAGGAAAATCTTAGATGAATTAAAGTTTCAATACAATACAATATATTTATTCATAGAACCAATTTTATATGTCAAGCGGAGTAGGTACACAATAGGGTACCAACATATTACATATAAATTGTATAAGTTACAAGTCTTAAATTTAAATTAATAAAAAAAAAACCACCTGCTTAGAATAAGCAAGTTGAACCGCTGGGGATGGACCGATGAGGATGACATTGTAACTGTACAGAGAAAGCCGTTATTATATTGTGTGTTAAAGATATTATATTTTATTATTTTATTGTGTACCATTATTAGTACTTGTAGGTACCAGCAACCAGCAACTCTTGTAAACTTAATGTTAGTGTTAAAAATATTGTATGTCCAGTCGTACATAAAAAATGTTTCTATCACCGCAAGCTGTTTGCTCCGAGCATATTTGCAATCGGTAGTTCGTCTGAAAGGGTCCTTATTATTTTATTGTTACTGTTATTTCCGACAGAGTAGTTCGCCTTAGGTCACATCCCACATAAACGATTCTCCCATGAGTAATAGAATAACAATTCGAACTTACAAAATAGACAAACAAAGGGAGGCAAAAAATCAAAATCACTACTGTAAGCACTATTATTTGATACTTTTATAGGTAAATGTATTGTTTTTGTACGACATAATAATATTCAGGTAATAATTAAAGTTTTTAACCCAAAATGATTTAAATCAACTACTGAAATAGAGTAAATCAGGTTTTGTTTATTTCAAAACCAGCAAGTGAAAAAAATATTGAATAGGTTGAATAACTAGTAATTATAAATAAGAAAATATATTATTTTACTTAATTTGGATTTTGGTAAGTTTGGCCGACTAGCGTAGAATCGTGGTGAGTGGCACAAACTAAGGATTACGCATATTACCCAGTAAAAGGTTAAGTCAAGCTCTGGATGATAATTACGATGGGTTGACCGGTGCTCGTTGAAAGTATGTTGATAGGCTATCTATACAAAGTCATTTTGTAAAAAAACAAAATCAGTCTAGCCCCAATAATAAAATTACCGTAATGTTTAATTCATCACACACTCAAGTTATTGTTGCAAGTTGCGCCCGCGGCGCTCGCGTGCCGATCCGCACAACAAAATGTTTAGTAAATTGTTGAACAATGTTTTACAAAATGTTTTGTTGAGACAGTGAAAATTAGCGACAGGGGGTGGAGTCGTGGGAATCATTGGCTTTTAATTGTATCTTATTTTTATATATTATATTTTAGATGTTAATTTTAAGTATTATTTACATAGAAATAAAAATTATATGCTATAAAAATATAGTAATAGCTTATATTTTTTTTTTTTTCGATGGTCATGTATAAGTACATTGTATATTCGCATTATCGATATCACTGTATTGTTTAGTTTAGTAGAACAGTAATAAACCTACTCTAATTGTATTCGGACGTTTCATTAGAGCTCCCTCAACACCGAGCCCTACAATACCACATATTCATTTTTATCCTGAAACAGTTATTTTGACGGATAACTTTTTTTTTAGTTTTAATTCACATTTTAACGATAAAATCAAGTAGGTCAGACTAAGAGACAGCTTGACGTAGTTCATTTTACTTAATCACATCCATAACCAAACAACTTACCTATAGCGTAAAGAAACTGGATTTTCCAGGAATTAAAACTGGAAGAAAAAAATTCGGAAGACAAGGTGCCATCCACTAATTCGCATTGATTAGTAGTAGATTTGATGGTGATCCTTCTGCCTACTGTCACAGCACTAGAAATAGTTAAAGGGCATAGGTGTTTACTATGTATAATAAAAAATATCTATGTATGTATTGTATTGTATTAAATATATATCAGTCATCTAGTACCCATAATACAGCTCTGTTTTAACAGCAGCTTACCTTAGGATTGTCCAGCATTAAAAAAAATAAAAAAAAATGACCAAGCATTATCGATATCACTGTAATTACAATCGCAAAACTGCCGATAATTCCCAAGAATCTGAAGAGTCTCAACCCTCTAATGATCGGTCGGTCTCTTAGACCCCTGGACATCAAAACAAACACGAGGTCACGTGACCGTGCAATACAAATTGCCGATGACGGTAAGTTCGAAATATGTCAATTATAATTAATAGGGAGCAAGAATATTGGTATCGTATTGTCCAGATTTTAGATAGGACGTGTAGGGCGTGTAAGTGCGTATTGTTGGTACATTGATTGTTTGAGGATTTGTTTGAGGGTATTTTTGGATTTTCATAAAAGGATAAGAGGCAACAATAATGAGGCACATATTGAAGAATTCACACAATAACAACGAATATCAATTTGTTGATTATTAGATGTTTTGTTTATTATTTATTGATATTTTTCTAATGAAAACAAAATATTTTCAAGGTTTTGCTAGAAATATGAATATTCGTTTAATCTATTACCATTGAATCAACAGGAGGGGCTTTTGTCCAGCAGCGACCAAAAAATAATTTCAAATACTTGATTTTTTAAACACTATAATAGTTTAGTTTTTTAACTTAAATTTTCCTAAAAGTAGTACCTAGTTCAGTTTTATTATAAAGCTCCTAAAATTTCATATCTACTTTAATAAGATACCACCCATTAGCCACACAAACATTGCTTCCTTAAAACTCAACACGTCAACTCAAGTGTCTCCAAATTAATGTATTCCCGGTTATTCCCACATTTCCCACACCAGCCACGTGTATCTAGGATGTCCTTAGCAAATATTGTCTTTGAGGACACCCTTGTTCTGTGACAATGAATGCTCAATTGTGGATTGAAATTCAATTAGTGAGGACGAATTGTTGGATATTTAGTAAGTTGAAGTAGTCACTACAAACACTTTGACAGCAATCGATTCAAAAAGCTTGCTTTAATAAGTTTATGATGCATAGTAACTATATTTTTTTCCTATGCAGTCTATTTATTATGCTACTTGTTGGTTTTTTTATGTTATAAATATTTAGTATTGTTCTTTTAGTTCATGTAAGCCCGCACTTTTGATCGTAATACAAAAATTAAAAGTTCATGCAGATTGCCTAACATAATCTATTCAATCACAATGAAATTTTTATTCAAATCTGTGCAGCCGTTACTGAGTATATGGACATAGTGAAACACACAATACGCACAATTTGCATATTTCTATTTGAGAACTTATTAGCTAAATATAGGAAATAGATTAGAAAAAAAATAGTTCAAACTTCTATTCAGCTGTATAATGCAGTAGTTAAGTCTAAACTAGCGGTCGAGAGACTCAAACTATTTATTGTTCCAACCAAAACGTATACCTTTGATATTCCCGTTCACCTCAACATAAACAAACCGTCCTTATTAGCCAGCCCCCGGCTGTGACGCTTATCTGCAAGATACTAATCCAACCCTGACGTATATGCTAATATTACAATGCTCTAAGTTTACAAAAACTGGCAACACTTATACTTAAAAGCTAATCAAATAATCATGTGCGATGGAGCGTAGCATTTTGGGTGTCAAGCGAACGGACAGAGTCCGTAACACCGATCTGCGCGCCAAAACCCAAATTGTTGATGTAGCTTCGAAGGCCGCTTCGCTGAAGTGGAATTGGGCTGGGCATGTCTGTCGTATGCCAAATGAGCTGTGGGCAAAGGTGGCCACCGAGTGGCGCCCTGACCCAGCGAGAAGGCAACGCGGCAGACCAAAACGGAGATGGCGGGACGAACTGGATAAATTTTTGGTAGATTGGAGGTTTTTGGCTCGAGATCGAGACGTCTGGAGGGAATGGGGGGAGGCCTTTGCCCAGCAGTGGGACACCAACGGCTGATATAATAATAATAATAATAATAATAATATTACATGTTGTCATATTTGACGTTTCTACCTATTTGAAAATTAACGACATCTTAAATATTTAATCGGCGTTTTAGTGTTTTTCTACGTAAATAAAAATATGGCAACACTGTGTCTGATACTGACTTGATTGATTCAGGCGCTACTTTGCGAAAATTCACTAAAAGATATTGAATAAATGAATAATCTTCGATTATGGTTTTTTCCGTGGTGAGTTAAATAGCAAAAGTAAAAAATGTATCTTCTCTTAAAATGTATCTAATCAAAATGTTTAGAAAGCACCATTAAAATACAACTTCTTAGCTACACGTAGCTACACAGCTCGCTACGTGCTACGAAACGCTACGCATCTTCGTAGCACTTCTTGCTGAACTTTGTATCTACGTTTCAACAACAGAAGCCGGGTCAATTTCTGGGTGAAGTTATCTCTAATATCACCGGATTAGCCTTCCGTATGCGTATTGGATGTTAGTTTGGCTTTGTGCCTTTCGGTTTGTGTGGTGTCTTTCATCTCAATTTGTGAAGTTGTTGTAATGAAAACTTTGTGTCGCTATTGTCAATGGTTTTATTTAATCCATCTTTGTCTAAAACTAATATTATTAATACCAATAAGCTATAGATATAGGTTACCTAACATTGACGATTATAAACTAGGTGCTTTATTTATTTTTAAACCAATTCGAGCTATACTAGGAGTTTCATTACGTGATCGAATTATTAACGCGAAAACCCGTAGAAGAACTTTACTAAGGTTACTGATATAGCTTTGAATAAGCTTTAACATAAGTGGCTGTGGGCAGATCCTACAGCTCTCAGAACTGATAACCAATGTCGAATAAAGATCATTGAATAGCAACCGAGAACTGCAAAACGAGGTATATGCAGCCCACTCTTAGAACTACTCTTGAATAGTGAAGGCTTAAGATCGGTTTCATGGCATTTTTTTGATGGAGGCATGCATAGAAATGCAGCAGATTATATTAGCTGATGTAATGATGATGAAATATTACCACAAAATATTAAACCTAAATAAAAACAAAAAAATAAACATGTCTCGTTTTTTGCACCCGACCCTTGAATTAAAAAAATCCGCATCAGAATTGAATATAACATTCCGAGCGATCAACCCTCTCCCCTGATTATTGCGACACACGGCTGTAAGGGCTGTAAAAGTTTACAACGATTGCTTCCGCGTCTGGCCTATTGTGATGTTGATGCTGTTACGGAGATGTTTGGTAACGTCTGTGGTTCTCAAACTGTCATAGTTAAACAAATACACCTAGTTACACAATAAAATTATAAACTTATTATTGTTATTAATTATTTTACAGTAAACATTTTACAGCTAGCTATTATGTTGGTCGAGTGGATAACCCTACTAGCCGATCCTTAGGTCATAGGATAGAAAAGGTCGTGGACAAATGAGACCTATAAGCTTGCAAACTAACTGTGACCTTTGTCGTAAAATACTTTACCTAGGATGCGTAATCAATACGCTTAAAATCTGCTAAAAATTAAAAACTTAAAATCAATCGTCGTTTCGCTTTTTGAGGGATGTCCAACAGTGGACGTCTATCAGCTGATATGATGAATTTCTGTATGTTCTTTTCACAGCTCTGTTGGAGGATACCCATCTGAAACTCAGAAATAATAACTAAATTAACAAGAATTGTTTCTACCTCTTAGAAATTCTAATCACACTCTTTTTTATTGGTATTTTCACAAAAAGTTTGAGTATCTTTTTTATTAAAACAGTCTAAGCTCACGTTGGCAACACCGTTAAATGCACCTAATGCGGTTTTTAACGAACCTCCGAGCGGTATTATTGTACGCGCGTAGATTTGTAACTTTGTAGAGGTATCGATGTAATGACGAGCATGGAAAGGGTTAAAATGTTTTGATAAAACAGCGCGTTATTTTTTGAAATTTTATTTCTTTGTTTTAATCATACATTTAATATATATTTACATTATTTATTTTTTCAGATAACACCAAGATTAACAGAAATCACTTCAAAACAGTTTTAGTAATCGTGAAACTAATGAATAACTAGATGTTGCCCGTGACTTTTTACGCGTGGAAACTTTGATGTGTACCGGGAACCGTATCTACATATTTCCAAAATAAAACCCTATATGCTATTCTACAATGAATTCTATCCCGATGCTAAATTTCATCCAGAACCGTTCAGGTATTCTGGCGTGAGTAACAAACATTCATCCATCATCCATTCAAACTTTTGCATTTATAATAATCAAATAAGTTTTTTGTAATGTGAAAAAAAAACTTTTAACAACCATATTTTAAGACGATTAACAAGAATTCCTCGACTCGACTCAACCTCACTCAAATAAATCCGTATTCCTAGTTGCAAAAATTCTCCTCCACTTACTTCCACTCGAAAGTTTTCCTTAGCGGAGGTGAGGAAATGATTGTCAAACTCAAGGTACGTCTAAACCTACCTTGAGTCGAGTGGAGGAAGATTCGAGGAAACTTCTTAGAATATGGGTCTTGTATAGGAATAAGACTAAAAATTGATAGTTTTACAGAAGCGTGGAGCATAAAATGCGGAGTCTGAGTTACTTGGTTTGCTTTGAAACTGCTAGAAACTCCTTAGATTCTCACCAAGGATATCACCATCTCATAAATCCGAGCACTAGTGCATACGTTTGAACGACATTAATTTGAAGGAAGTCAGTCGTAAAGTTTTACGATATCGTCGATCGACTTCCGAAAGGGTTCCTCTACTCCTGGTTTATGGCTTGATCTTGGATGGTTCCTCTATGAAGCCTTGTATAGTGATACTTCAACGTCATGTATCTCAGTGTTTTGCTAGATAATGTAAATAAATAAATAATGCTGGACAATCCACACAGAATCATCTAGCCCCTAGCTAAGCATAGCTTGTGTTATGGGTACTAGATGATTGATATATTTAATAATACAATACATGAATAGATATTTTTTATTATATAGAAAATACCCAAAACACCCGGAATCAATATTTGCAGATCGTACAAACATTTATCCCAGGCGGGGTTAACCTGCAACCTGCGTCACAGACGCACCTTTGCCCACCGCGCCACATCGGTTGTCTATTATTATATTCTATTATGTAATCTATTCGGTTTTGGAATCTATATGAGTTTTAAATGTTGTTGCCAACGTTTGTCCTAATGTAGAATTTAGCGTTACTGACGTGTAGACTGTAGATTGAAGATACGTCATTACAAAGTACGTTGACGCATATACGCGAACAGTTGGTGGTTGAATAATTTTGAGGCCAACCTTGGAAGTAATCCGCTAATTCATAAATTCAAGACGAAGCAAGAAGTCAATTTATTTACATAAATTCACCTAAATTCCCGGTTTACCAATGTCCTCCTCTAAAAGATTATCCGTTAGCTCCAGGATTTTGCTCTCAAATGGATTGCTTCATTCCAATCTGCAGAATCGAGAGGATATCTCACCTATTATGTAGATGCTGAAAAGATAGATCGTGTTTCCTTTCAAATGTGCACAAAAAATACGAGGTTACCTTTCACTACACTGGTTTCTTCAGTGTAACGTGGTGTAACAAAATTTCTTACAGGGAAAAATATAAATTCGTTTTTAATCTGAACAATAACAATAAAATATTATTGTTAGAAAACTACATCTAAAAGTAAATTTTTATATTTTTAAAACGACCAATTTCTTTCTTGAAATATGAAACAGCTCCTGGAACCACTTAAAAATAAACAACTGAAGATTTTATTAAAATATTTTTTAAGTACACTCACACGAATAAAGGCATAGGAAACAGTTACAAAAATCACATTTACACTCCCGAAAATAAAGGCCACACAGTAGTTTTTATAAATAGTAGGTGTAAAGTGGGAGGGTCTGCAATAAATTTTAAATCCATTAGTTAGGACTACTCCCAAAGTACACATGTTCGGGGCCCATGCACTCCATTTAACTTTATGAGGTTTAAATTCAATGAAATGTTACGCACTCTGATTTGAAATGGTAGGCTCTTATGGAAATCTTGAAATTGAAAATGAAAACTTGAAGTAATGTAAAATTTTGGTTTGGCAAAGATAACCTTTTTTATGTTCTGTTTAATTAATTATCTAAAAAACTTATAGGTAACTTTTTTAAATATAGAAGATTGACATAACTCATTGATGGCAAAATAAAGCTTATAATCAGACGGAACGATGCTACGGTTAACACTCAAATCATGTGTGACTGGGTACAAATGACCCCGAAGTTCATGGACAATGTATTTTTAACATTTCATCGGGTTCAAGTATAAATGTTATAAAATTCGTAACGGTACCCAGGACAAGGGGTCAACTTTGAAAAATATCTTCTATTTGGCTGTGGCTACTCAATTTTGATTTATTTATGTGTTTTCGCTAATAAGCATTCAGATGTGGGTGTATAGTTTGAAAAGACGTAAAATATAATTTAGTTATATTTTTCGAAAACATATCATATTGTCGTCACAGTTATTACTTAACGGCTTATGCTTCCTTGAATTTATTTTACGCATTTTTATTGTCAAAATAATATTGATCAATTGTTATAACAAAATAAAATCAATTAATAATACTTAATCGAAGGGGTGTAACAACTATTGATAATAAAACTTCAAGCCAAACCGTTAAAAAAATTAAAGTAACCTTACCACAATCACACCACAAACCAATCGATTAAGAAAACTATAAGCACATTATCAATCACAAAAAAAAAGATAGAATGGGTCCTTTATATCATTATAGCATTGAAGGGTTAGATGTATGCGACAACTTTTTACGCTTCACTGAATAGAAAAAGGGGAGAAACAATTTTTTACGTAAATGTATTTTTACGTATCAAAATTGGACTGACCAACGACTGAAGGGATAAACACAATTATTGTATTAGTGATTATTGGATTATAATAGATGAATGGGCATAGAAAAGTGTTTTGTTAGGATATTATGGTTTTCGAGTAAAGGGTGGGAAAGTGTGGGACATTATTATTAGAAAGCTTTTACATATTACTTACTAGCGGAAATTTATTTAGTATTTTGTTAGACGGCTCGAAGCAATTATTTCCCTGAATTTTAAAACGAATATGCAACAACCCTACTTAATTTTCAATAAACTGTTTTAAAAACAGAACTGCTTTAAAAATTCGAACTGATTAATGTGTAGATAACTACCTAAATAAATATTGACTAACATTTTTACAACCATAAGCAAAGTTTGTACTATGAAAACGAGATTATTGATAGCATTATTATAAGATAGAAGAAACCATATTTTTATTGCAAGCAAATATTATATATAAGCAAATATTAATTAATTAATTACTTACATACAATTTATTTCTTTAGATTATTCAGATACTAGATTAACAATTTACAATGCACAAAGTAACAGCAGTTAAAGTGAGATGTTTCGAAACTGTCCTCAATTTTGACCGTTCATTTAATTTACGCCGTCACGGATTTTAGTAAGATGTCGTTACAATGTAAATCTGTTGACCACGTGTGGTCGTTCAGACCGATCCGGACAATATCACAAATTTGAATTTCACGCGGTGATTGAGGGGTTGGAACAATTAATTGGCTATTCTTGAAGACGCTGTAAATTATTAAATTTAATTTTCTTTACATAAATAATACAAAGTTAAGGTGCTCAAAAATAGGGTGTGGTAGTGGTAAGTAAAGCTATATAATAAATCGTTCATTCTTTCGTATGAGCCAGTGGCCAACTCTGGTGACAGAGTTTCTAGACCGCCCGAAGGCCTCTGTCGTGATAAATAAGGCCGTTGATTAAGACGACTTTATACCACAATTTCTTTAAAAAATCCCAAAAAACCAGTCTGTTTCAGAAAATTTTAGAACTAATGGGTTATATTAAATTACTAGTAAATTAAACACCAAGTCGATATAACATATTTTTTATTATCTCAAAGTACACTCTGTGATTTAAAATAAATTTATAGGCAAATCATTATGAGCAGTATTATGAGCGACACATCTAAATAAGCTTTTGCTATTTGGTGTAAATAACCTCTAATTATAAGCAAAAGGGTTGTAGTAATTAAAGTTAATTAATTAACTGGCGATTTGATCATCCTATTTTCTAATTCAGTGACAGTTACATGACATTTTTGACATGATGTGGGTTTTAATTAATATTATCTATGAAGCTATTTTAATTGGTGTAGTGTGCAAGATAATAGCAATTTATGTAATTTCTATTAAGATTGCATGCTAGATTTTTATGAGGTTTTACCCATGCAATGCAATATGGCTGTTACAGTAAATACTTCAAGATAGTTATTTTGACAAATGATCCATACTAATATTTGAGATCCGGAATTACTAAACCGATTTGGATGAAATTTAAAACATAGATAATGACCGGGAATAAGACATTAGACTTTTATCCGGGAAAAAAGTACGGTTGCCGAGTTACACGCAAATGAAATCGCGAGCAACAGCTATTAATAATTTTTTTTAAATCAAAACTTCTTTTATGTCAATGTCATCATTAAAAATCAAACTCCATTCAAACGTCATTTGATATTGTAAAAATGACATCAACTGCAAAACATCTGTTATTACCAGTCAATACCGATTGTCAACTGTCAATGTATCGAATGTCAATGCTTAATGGTCTGTCAAAACATATAATCGGTTAATGACCTTAAATTGCACAGTTTATTGTTGCTAACTGTACTTGATGTATGATGTGATGATAGATATTTGAAGATTCTCAGAATATAGAATTAGTTAGCTGTGCTCCGCGGTTTCACCCGCTTTTTGCAGTTTTCTTTCCTACAAGAACAGTTATTTTTTCCGGGATACAAAGTAGCCATTTGCTATTATAGTCTATAATCTATTACTAGTTCAAATATAATCAAACTAACGATGTACCGATTAATCTAGTCTAACCTCATAGCTTTAAATACATTGTCAGCCATTTTTTCATCTAGCTCTGAAATAAGCAAAGCAAGTTACACCCACAGTCGTAAACTCAGTCTCGAGAGCGAGTTTTTTAATTCCAAAATCATTTTCTTTTATTATTTACCAATTTTAACTTTACAAGTAGTTAACGGCACACACAAGACATTTTCCACTTCATCCAATTAAACAACACAAGAAAATATATTTTACAGCCGATAATAAAATCCACACACATTATTGGAGTGGAAAACGGGCCCATAAAATTTTAAGTAGTTTGGACTTACTCGAAAATATGAGGGAATCGTAAAGTGGGTAAATAATACAAAATACATAAGTGCCGATATTGAAGAGTGTTGTATTGGAGAAGAAGAATAAAGTTGTAGTACACTGAGTTCTAGAAATCTTGGTTAGTAGAGTTCTTTGTGATAGAACTCTTCTGAGGAAGGACTACCAACCTATTTCTGCCGCCAAGTAGTAATGCTCGCATTACTGTGTTCCGGTTCGAAAGGGATGGTTTCCGGTTAAATTACAGGCACATGAGACTTTCCATCTAACATCCCAGGGTGGTTACATGCAAGTGATATCAATGATGTTGCATGCGTACATAGGCTACGGTAACCACTTACCATCAAGTGGGCTGTACGCTTAGTTGCCATTTTAGTTAAATCTGGTTAAATCAGATTAATTTATGTTACCCACATAAAAAAGTACCTATGCAAATGGCTCATAGCCCACTATGAACTGTCACCATAGCTTGCCAGTGATATAATAATGTGAAGAAAATAATTCAAACATCTGCGAATTTACGCCCCGCGCTCATGTAAAACGCATAAGGAGACGCCTGACTTATTAGCTTTACAATTTAGACTGAAGTTAAAAAAAACCAGTTTCCACACCTTTATCTTCTTGTCACACCCCAGACACTCGCAATAAAATGTATGAAGCAAATGCGTCGCAATCACCACATGCATGGTTTGTGTACGTAAACGGTGCCGTTGTATGTGCTACTCAATAATAGCAAGAGCGAGATATCACGCTTTCGCTCGCTCTGACATGCGCGCGCTTGGACCTAGACAAAATCAAAATAAACGCGTGCCCGCGCTAAGGGCTAACCCTTAACTTCATTGCCGGCGAAAGGTGCCGTATGGTGACGGCAAACTCGCGACCGGGGTTGGGTAAGTAAAACCGGTGCGAGGTAGAGAGTGGCCATTCTGTACGTAGTACTAATATCTGTAGTAGTAGTTATCTGATTTATGGTTTGCTTAGAATCACGCTGTAAGGATTTGTTTTAAACAAAATTATATAAAATGTTCCAGTGTATCACACCTTTACCCTCGTTGTCACTAGGCGTCATAAGGACGCACCACAACTAGTCGCAGTCGTAAACGTTTACGAGCGTACGGGGATTAAGTGTACTGTCAGGTTTTTATTAAAAAAATGTTTGTTGTTGTTTATTGAGCCGAAAATGTTTTTCAAGTTTACCCGGATGTGGGACTTTTCAGCAAGAAAACACCCGGACACTCTTAATAAAATATATCAAACAATGATCACATACATAGTTTGTGTAATACACGGTGCCATTGTATGTGTGAGTGTCATGGTTGGCACCGGATATCGCAATTATCACTAGATGCAAGTGCACATACAGAAAAACTAAATAAATGCGTACATGTGGCTCTTAGCACATGCCGTGTCAGGTCACGTCTCGTCACTTTAGGCTAGCTTTAACGTTACAACTCGGTAAGTAGGTACATTGCCTATATCGTTATAACATTGCAAGTTTAAACTTAAGTTGTAGCAAAAAATAGTAGTTGCAAAAGTATGTTCGTATGATATATATAGTAGGAGCCATCTCTAGTGACGAAGTTTATAGGCAACCCCGAGGTACCTTATATTATAGGCAACCCTGAGGTACCTTATATTATAGGCAACCCTAAGGTACATCATGGCCTAACAACTTCAAAAAGCCAAGACCGGTTGATTATCGAGCCTTCTAAAGCACAGAAGCGCTCAGTTGGAATTGCCGCTGGCGTTCACCCATTTTAATAATACTTGTGAAATAGGTAAACCCTACGTAGCAAATTCTATTTAGAAAATCCAATAACACGGTTATTCTCATGTCAAAGTGACCAGTGGTGACCAGTGGTGAGCATAGGTCAGTAATCCGATTGGAGCGGTCACCGTGCTCTATCTGTTTGGTGTGATTTTTGTGAGAATGTGGATTATTTTGTTTTCCCATAGTCACGACAACAACAATCACAATGTTCGAACCATAAAGAGGGTTAAATCTTTGATGACCTCGGACCTCGGACCTCAGTGGTGCTGTGGGCAAGTGCCATCCAAGTAGTATAACACTATTTATGTTATGAGTTAAGTTATGAAATTAGACCAAAGGGACCTTCCCTTTGGTCTAATTTCATAACTGTTTTTCATAACTAGCTACGAAAAAGGCAATTTCACTGTTTCAGTAGTTATTAAAATGGACCCTTTGTTCTCTTTTAATAACTGTTTCGTAACTATTTACGAAAAAAGCGATTTCCTTCACTGTTTAATAACTAGTTATTAAAATGGACCCTTTGTTCCCTTTTAATAACCGTTTTTCATAACTAGCTGGGTAAATTTTGCCACTTCGTAACGTTAGAACTTCTATGTTACGGTAACCTAAAAGTAACGAGAAAGTAACACAAATCTTTGTAAGGCTGATTACATAAAGACTTTTAACTGACTTCAAAATGGAGGAATGTTATATAAATCAAATATCCGCCTCATAAAATGGTCAAAATCATGTTACAAGATCTCGTATTCTGCTCATTTCTTTCCACCGGTTTGCTCAGAAATAAAAATCAAATTTTATCATCCATGTCGCCATTTCAATATCTTTCATGACAAATATTAAAATAGAAAAGATTCTCCCTATTTTTGTTCCTCAATTGTGTGTTTATTTCATCGGTACGGACCGTCTCCTAAATAATTCGAGATAGCAGAAGTATCGCTTACAATAACGCTTGTGAGCGTACGCGATAAAAGCATAAGGTGGAAATGTCTTGGGTGGCAAGAGGTATTCATTGTATGGATAAGACGCAAACAGAAAAAAAAAGACGAAGCACTGTGAAAGTCAGTAATTTATAAAATAAATTAGGTGGATAAAACAAAGAAAAAAGAAGAAACATTATGAAAATCAGTTAAAGCTAAGTAAAATTAAGTTAAAATAAGTTATAAAATTATTCATACAACATTTAGCACATTGTTTGTAAAAATAAGCGTAAAACATTTTTTTCGTATATATTTTATGTTAGACATAAATTACATACTTATATTTTACATTATTAATTTTTTTTAGTATGCTCTTAAACTGATGGTTCATTATTCAGATTTTGTTATTAGTCTTTTAAGTCTTATCTCTTCTATTACTACCATACACGATCCACCAAAGGAAAACCTTCATCGCACTAAGAAAATATTGGATAGAGATTAGGCAATATACTTTTATTGGTTTTTCACTATATTTATCTAACGTTTCGTTCTACGGAAACGGTAAGCGAACTTATCTGCCACTTGAGAATAAATCTTTTTGTTTGTTAACACACTTTTTGTGTGCGTTTCGGGGGAAAACCTTTTTAGTTATTACACAAATAGGTGGAGAGTATATTTTGTGATAATGTCAGCGAGCTCAATTTATTGCTGGATTATTTTCTGCTGCGGTTCTTTTTAGGTCAGATTTATTTGAAGACATAAAGGACGTGGAAGTTTGTAGCTTAACAAGAAACATTTTTAGGTTTGCTTATTTTTAGTCAGTATTTAATCAGGCTAATTTCACCCTCGAGAAAACAATGGTGTAAAAAAAATATACATCGTAGATTTTGATATCCATGAATATATTAAAAACATTTCTATTGCAGAATTTTTTGAGAGCTCGTGACGTAGCTGGCTGGGTTGTTCATAACAGATCAACGAAGTTAAGCACTGTTCAGCGGGGTCATCATTTGGATGGGTGACCGCCAGTGGCAATTTCAACTGAGCGCTCTCGTGCTTCGGAGAGCACGTTAAGCAGTCGGTTCCGGCTTTTAAAGTTGTTAGGCTATGACAGAGGCCTTTGGGCGGCCTAGAAACTCTGTCACCAGAGTTGGCCATTGACTCATACGAACTTACTTACTTTATTGCAGAATTTTACTATAGATTAATAAAAGTTAATAAAAAGATCGCGATAGTTTTATTCTGTACACCAGAATCAAAGATTGGCAAAGATATGAAAAAATCGGCAGTATTTCGTTTTACTATCACGAAATACTGCCTACACTTATGTCTACACTTATTATTGTGTTAAATAGAACTGTGTTTTTTTTTTATGTCAGCAAGTGACAAGACAATCAAGCCGCCCGCCTGATGTGAAGCACCAGGTCTGACTATTACAGATGCAGTGCTACTCAAAGCTTAAAGTTTTAAGTGTTTGCGTAGCACTGCACTGCGCTTATCACCCTGAGATATTGCTGCTGCTGGCTGATGATGACGAAATGACGGTGAAGAGTAAATCGTAGTTATTTTCAAAAGCAAAACTAAAAATAATAATTCATAAATACAATAAAATAATAACAATTCGGAAGCGACCGCGAGCGGCGATCTAGCAAATCGTAAAATTTTACGATAACGCTGCACGCACGTGTAGGACATAGGACCTTCGTAGGACCCTACTACGGACATCATATTTATGACGTCACATTTATGACGTGGACAATAATATTGATGTGACATGCTAGTGAGTTGAACGTTCATATAGAAGCGATTGTCTAGTGATGCGCGTTTCGTTGTTATCGATACTTTTTGTGATGTTCACTGTTCACTAATCCATGGTAACTTGATTTAATACGAGTGAAAACTTGAACGTCGATGGGCGTACTGTCATATCACTTTTGTCGTTTTGAACGCCTATAGGCGTACCTACTGTACGTCAACGTGAGAAAGTTACAAAACTGGCCTAATCTCGAGTGAAAATAATTGATTATAATCCATTAAGTATGTAAACTCAATGCGAATTGGTGGATGACACATGTCTTTCTATATTTAAATTATTGGATAATAATATGGCAGTTTCCTCATGTGGTTTTCTTTACCGTTTACGACCACAAGCATTTTATTTTAAATTTTATCGATAAAAATTTCTGGACATCACTCTAATCAAGTGTCGATATGCGATCACAGTGACGTAGTAAAAGCGCACTTATTGTTTATTGCTAATAAATATCGTCATCTCTGTCGCACACTCACAGAATTAATTTGGGAGCGTGTTTACAATAAATAATTGAGTTTTATGTCTCATTCTATCAATGGAAGCTTAATGTGTTTGAACTCTCACGAAATTAACAAGCAAATTATAATAATGCGTGCAGTTAATAAAGAAATAATAATAAGAAACTCAGAATTGCTTACATAGGAAATTAAACTATTACACACAAATTTAAAATTAATATCTAATTAAAAAAATTTTTTTCTTTAGTTTAGTTGTTTTTTTTTATTTAATAATAAGATAACACACAAACTTCTTAGGTTCTATAGCACGTTTTTATAAGTCTTTAAATACTTGTTGTCTACTGCAATAATTTTATACACTGTGACTCTAACTGTAGGTAATATGGTAGGTACTTTGTGACTTACTCCAAGTTGTTTGCTACTCTGTGGCAAGCTACCGGTCCCCAATAACCCTTCAAAGACCACTCAAATAATCTAATTTGGCGGCACAGTGTCGCAAAGTGAGTGTCCATGTTCTAATGGGTTGAGCTGGTATAGAATAACTAATAGATAGTACAACAGAACCGCAGAATAGCTAACAGTCAGTAAGGTTATGACATTGAGTAGTTAGTCGCTATGGACATAGGCTGAATGCGAGGTAATTAGATTATTGTGTGATTCCAGCGTGAAATCTATGTGCATGGGAACATTTGGGTGACTGGTTAGTTCTGCTAATGGTGAATATTGGTTATTGTCTTACGTGTGTGGTTTTATTTTCAAAATGAAATGGCTTGGTACTGCTGACTGACAAATAGTCAATCAAAGTTGATATAAAAACACCAGAGGCCTTCGGGCAGTCTATTAACTCCATCAGTGTTGGCCACTGACTCATGAACGTACCTATTTACCACCGGTTTTATTACTTATTTTATTACATTAGTTGTTTTGTCATACAACCACCGACAAATCAATATGAGTTGGCAAAAAAACTAGCTGTTAAAATCTCTGCTATAAAGTTTATATTTGAAATGTAGACGCTTAAAGAAAAATGTTCATTTTTCCGGGATAAAAATTATGTGTTATTCCAGGACTTATTCCAAATTTCATGCTAATCAGTTAAATCGTCATGGAGATACGTCGTTAAGAGTAGTAGAGTTCTTTGTGATAGAGCTCGTCCGGGGAAGGACTACCACCATACCTATTTCTGCCGCCAAGCAGCAATGCTCGCATTGCTGTGTTCCGGTTCTAAGGGTATGGTTTCCGGTGAAATTACAGGCACATGAGACTTTCCATCTAACGTCTCAGGGTGGTAACACGCAAGTGATATCTATGATGTTGCATGCGTACATAGGCTACGTTAACCGCTGACCATCAAGTGGGCCGTACGCTTGGTTGCCACTTTAGTGGTATAAAAAAAAAAACATAATACACACCCATCCACACAGAGACTTTCGCATTTATAATCTTAGTAGGATTCAGCAATAATATTATATTATTTTTAATATTATTGTACCTTTTATTTTCAAACTTATTAACTATTTACAATACACTTAACATAAGATAAATAATAATAAATAATAAATAATGCTGGACGATCCACACAGCATCATCTAGCCCTAAGGTAAGCTGCTGTTAAACAGAGCTGTATTAGGGGTACTAGATGACTGATATTATATTTAATACAATACAATACATAGATAGATATTTTTTTATTATATATAGAAAATACCCAGAACACCCGTAACAAATATTTGTTGATCGTACAAATATTTGTTCCGATGCGGGAATCGAACCCGCAACCTCTGTGTCGCAGGCGGACCTGCGCCCGCTGCGCCACATCGGTCGTCAAACGTCACAAGATATTCACTGTTTTTTTTTTCACTTTCTGGTATATTATTATTGTGTATTTTCCATTATTAAGTTGGATTAAGCAATAATATTAGTAGAAAATAATGTTAGACATTATATTTCGATGTTAAGATACATACTTTGGATGATCAGATCTTACTCAATCGTAACAGCTAAACAGATTTAGATGAATTTATGAAGTAGGTTCAAACGTACGCGCGAGCAAAGCCGTACTCGTATGTAAATAAAAAAATATAGTAGAGAAAACCTCGAATAAGCAGCAAGACTATTTACTATAGGTTAATACTCAATACTCATTACTCAATAGTATTATTTTCATCACATAATTAGGTAGGTACAGGGTGAAAATATAATTCAATAATCACAAAGTGCACCCATTATAGCATAACAATAGACGAAGGCAGACCGAGATTTATTTTTAGGTATACATGTAGCGAGTATGAATTTGAAGTAGAAATCCTAAATAAATTATTTTTTTTTAGAAAGAAGTTGTTTCTCGATGTATGGAGCCGGGCCTAGGTCCTTTTGTCTAGATATTTAGATATTCAATAAAGAAACCATTTTAAGCTGTTTATTTAATTTATTTTAGCTTCTTTCACAATCTTAGGTAAGTTTATCTTTGTGAAGGAGTGCAACACAATGCAAAACAACATGGCGGGTTTAACGAACAACTGGGTTATTAGGTACTGTCAAAGTCAAGATGCGTCACGATCATTGGCTAATAGCTGTCATGGCGGACCTCCAGTGTTCCCGTTTTAGGAAACTCAACACAACAAACATTTTTCATATAGAACTTTGTTTGTCTACATAAAAATAAAATTGTAATATAATGTTAGTTTTTTTTTTTTTTTTAAATTTCTCTATGGTGTTACTAAGACCTAGGCCACTTTGAAATTGGTTCTTTATAAACAATAATACACATGGCACATTTACTTAGAAAAATAAGATACAAGCGAGATATCCAATAAATAAAGAGGAGCCAAACTCCGTTAAATTAGGGATCCGTAATAGAGATTCCGGCAAAATACCGTTCTAATGAAACTGTGTAACGTGACACGAGTATTTTTACGAGAGCTGTTTCTTCTAATTTACTGATTGTTTTCTGGTCTCTCCTGCAAATAGGGTAGATTTGGGTAAGAAAAACAATGTGGGTTCAGTTTTTTTATATTTCACTGAAAGAAACTACAGAATTTTGATTGAAAGCAAAGCGAGTATGGAAATTTAAAAACACTTTTTTTAGAGCTTTTAATTATGCAATGCATAAATGTTTTTTTTATTTTAGTAAAACCTTTTTGTTAATAATTTCTCATTCACTATCATCAAAACTGATGAAATAAATGATAAAAATTATAACAATTAATTAAGCGTTTGGCACAAAAGTGACACATTGACACGACATTATTTGATTAAAAAGATACGGAACCCCAGAATTGCGTGAAACCATTATCTGTCGACCAATCACGCTGAAAGGGAAACGGTAATTATGGCAATTTGTCGGCGCAAATGGTGGATTCTTGAGTTTATGAAAGAAATCAGAGTGGTTTTATAAAATATTTTTATTAAATTTTGAGGGGATATTATTTGTTCCTGGGCTTGAATTTAAAATTATTATTAATTTTTATCAAAATAGGAACGATGCGGTGCGAAGTGAATGTAAGATTTTGTTGAAATATATAGTCGAAATCGTAAGCCATTTTTATCTCTTTTCACTTAGTTCTGTTTCATCCGAGAAACAAAAATAAATTAAATGGTATGTACTATTTAATAACTTAATTTAATGAGTAAGAACAGAAAGAACATTCAACTCTCGATTAAATTTAAAAATCACGGCAAGTCCTATAATTAGGCGATAATTTCGTGACAAACCGACAAACGCTGACACGTAGGTAAGGTGCCCAATATAGCGATACGATAACATTATGCCCATATGCCACCTTTTTACAAAATAATCGCTTTGTCCAAGTAAATATTAAAGGCAATAATGATAGAAAATAAATAGTGTAGGTATAACGTTTTTTACTGCTATTCAATGACATTGAGAATTTGAGAATAATCTAAACAGAGCATTCGTTTCGTAAAATGCAGCTCGTACCTGCACAGATTAGCTGTTTTATCTAATCGCACTTTGTATTGCATGTTAGATCTAATGTAGGTACTTATTTCTTGTGTAGTTATGTATGTTTAGTATTTAAAGTGATTAAATAATTAAAATTACGACGAATGTGAGTACCTGGAAAAACCTATATAGGTTTATAAGGTACAATATTTAATACATTGTAATAATTGAATGTTTATTATAATAAAAAAAAAAAACCTAAAGATATTACAAAACTTTTTTTTTATATCCTCGAAACTGCTATTTTAATGTGTTACGATGTTGTGTTATGATGGCATCGTCACAAAAACTTATTATTTCACAATCATATTTAATTAGGTATAATAATGACAATAACTTTTTATTTAAATACTTAAGTACCATACAAAGAAAGTTTAGATAAGAAGCTAAAAGGAGGTAATTTTTTTGATGTTTTAGGTAGTTTTTCAGCTGTTGAATGGAACTAAATTGTATAGTACTATTAATTTTACTCATAAAACTATCGTGAACTATATCATAAATTTTTACAAACGGCCGCAGCCTGCAGTGCATATCGCGACGCGGAGGAAGACGCTCGCCGTGTCACTCAACCCTGATGAAGACTCTCGAAATTGAGTCGAAACAGTGTCGGTACCTCTTCACCGATATACCGGTACGTGAAAACACCCGTTTGTAAAAATGTATAGTACTATTAATATTCAAAAAACATAAAGTAATGCAACTGTTTTGGTGAGGCGTGGCGCTTAAGCGTCAAACGACTTGACCATTATGGATAGTTATGTTCCTTGATTAATGTGTCATAATTTTTGTGTTCACCCAAAGCTGTTTTATGTAAACAATCGTGAAATCAAAATTAAAACCATAAACCAGAATGGCCACAGTACAACAAACAAACAGTTAGTCAGTTAGTGCACCAGAGACACCCAGCGGGCCACAATAAAACAAAATAAAAAGGAGTTACGATCTCGCCGGTAGCATCTGGTTCTAATTCGTATTTGCTTAATGTTTTGCCGGCGGTAATTAAGTTTCATTACTGTTTGTTGGGTTACTGTGACAATGTTTGTGGTACGTAATTTATTTCACCTTAGATTAATTCATTGGACACGGTACGTAAAAGGCCTGAAAAAGGTTATGTATGTACCTAAGACTTTTAGATTAAGTTAGAAAAACTTGGAGTTAGTTAGACTTAGAGACCTTACTTAAACTTAAATAAAAAAAAGGAAGAAACAAGCTTTATTATATTGATTCAGTTTCCAAATTTTTGTCATTAAATGATTTAGCTATTCTAAAAAGGATCTGTCTGAAAAATAAAATAGATTAGATTTTTTCTTTGTAAAGCTATTATAATAAAATATATAAGTCAAACAATCTTTACGTAACCAGACAAAATCAATTATTTAATTATCCCACATTGTCAATTGTAGATAATTATAAAATTTTCGCACGAGTTTCAATTCTTTACGGATTTCAATTTGTCAATCAGAACTGACGCAACCTAAAATGCCCTTTGAAGGACCTAGCGTGACGAACGATGACACGATTTTAAAACTGTCACTTAAATTAACCCTTTGGGAATATTCACGTTTTTAGCCAGCGTGGGAATTGCAAGGCAAAAAAATTTTAGGCTCAAGTTTTTTGTTTTTTTTTTATAAAAAAGTATCTTTACAAAGAATCTGGCAAAAAAACAATGACTGATAAAAAGATCTTAAATCAAATTTAGAACGATTATATAGGAAATAAAGACATAAAACTAATCTTTTGTCATTTTTATTGCTAACGATTAAAGTAATTACAAAAATTTGAATTTAGAACCGCAGATGTCTTGTCATTAACACTTCTAAAAAACGATCATCCATTTTCATAACGTATTTAGTATTTTTACGATCGATAGATCACAAAACTAGTAAACGTCATCCCTTTAGCATTAAGGCACAACTCAGCTCTTTCTCGTAAAAATAACAAAAGATGCTTATTATGCAAAACAGCGTATTAACAAATCAACCGTTACAAATTAATGTTTACAATCATTAGCATATTTTTCAATGAATTCGCGTGTCATCTTTACCGTTAATGTGATATGCAAAACTTCCGTCAACATTACCGGCTCATTTAATTTCGTCAATAAAACTTTACGACTTCGATCAATCAGCAAAAATGTCTATTTATGTAGATTTTGCTTCTAATTATTTCATTAGGGTTGTCGATCGATCAATCATAATTTTTACAATGTTGTTAGTTCAAATTTTTAAAAAGTAATATATTTTTTTAACATTTGAATTCAAATTTTAAAAAGTTTTGTTTTGGTTGCCACGTCAGATGCCATTTGCAGCAATATCTTCCGCGTGGATTCTTGGCAGCAACTCTAAAAGCAATAATTTTAATGGTATGTCAAATTAATGTCGAATCCTTTGTGCGAAGTATTGACAATATGTCGATAGGGTCCGCGATAGGGTTAAAATAAAACGAAAACTTTTGGTATGTTATCAACCCTTTAAAATTTTACGCTTTAAGTTACAAATTGAATGAGCACAATGCTTTTTATTTTGTTAGCTTACGTTTCGCGTAACAATTGTTTTTAACAACTTCTGTGATCATTGCCCATTTAAACCTTCGGGGGGCCTTAAAACTTTGTCACCAGAGTTGGCCACTGACTCATACGAAATTACTTCCATAATTTATAAAAAAGCTGTAATTTTAGCGGCTTGCCAAATAAAAAACGGTTCTACTTGTCTGCACTAGTTCAGAACTTAAAAGAACCATCAGGCCATAGAATTATGGTATGACACCAGTTTGGTATCTCAGAAAAAAAATTCAAAATAATTTCTAATTTGATTTCTAGTTTGAGTACCTACTCAAATTATTAGAAAAGTACGCCATATCTCTCTATATCTAATAGGAAATTCTCTCTTGACAATAATAGAAAATCTCGAAACATACTTACATCTTAGCAATTTTCAATACAAAGTACCTCTCATCTTAAGAAACCAATTCGCTAACAAAATATGGAAGCACTTTACTCGCTGTAGGAACAAAACAAACATGGAAAATGAAACGAAAATATGTAAACAGAAATATTATTATAAAATACGTTACATAATAAGAATGCACTTTAATAAATAAAGCGAGAGTGGCTTAGTGGTAGTGAACCCGCCTTCCGATTCTAAGGTCGTGGGTTCACCGGTCGTGTATCAAATGGTTCTACTACTTAGCTTAGCTTATAACTCTGTCAACAGAAATAGAAAAAAAGAAAGACACAGTGTGTAAACTCTTATACAAACATACATTAACGGATTTTAATGCGGTTATAATCAATAGATAGGTGATTCAAAATGAAGACTTTTACGAATATTACGCAAACAACAGTCGTAGGCAACAGTCAGTTATACATAATGCTGGACAATCCACACAGCATCATCTAGCCCCAAGCTAAGCAGAGCTTGATGGGTAATAGAGGACTGATATACTTATTACAAACACATAGCTTTTTGATTATACAAAGAAAATACCCAGAACACCCGGAACGAAATTTGCAAATCGTAAAAACATTTGTCCCAAGGCGGGAATCGAACCCGCAACCTCCTGCGTCACAGGCGGCCCTTCGCCCGCCGTGCCACAATGGTCGTCATCTTATAGCTTACTGTTTTCCCTACATTTTAATATCAACATAGGTATAAAATCTCAATATATTGTACCGTCAATAAAAAAATAAAAATTGGAGCGCTCGTGACGTAGCTGGCTAAGTTGTTCTTAACAGATCAACGAAGTTAAGCACTGTTCCGCGGGGTCATCTTTTGGATGGGTGACCGCCAGTGCCAATTTCAACTGAGCGATCCCGTGCTTTGAAGGGCACGTTAAGCAGTCGGTCCCGGCTTTTTCAAAGTTGTTAGGCCATGACAGAGGCCTTCAGGCGGCCTAGAAACTCTGTCACCAGAGTTGGCCACTGACTCATACGAACGAACGAACGAATGAATAAAAATTGAAGAGGCCCTCGATATTTGCATAGTCTAAGATGCATTAAACTCTTTTATCATGTACAAGGGGCCTATCGGAGGCCCTTGAGAAAGAGAGGGCCTCTATGCGGGCCGTCTGTTCCTCAGGTCAAGAGATTCTTGATTGTGTACATAATTTTGCATATTTATCGAGTATCTTGTATTGAGGTTAACTTTTTGAGGGGGGTTTTGTTTTTTGTGAAACATCAAATATTTTATCTCTAAGTTTATTTATGGAACGCTTTGCCAGCGTCCATTAGAAAATCCGTTTTTAAAACTAGAATCAAAGATATTTATCTCGCTGAATTACTGTCGTCATGAATCGTATGTTACAGTTAATTATATCCGTTTTTGCCTATCTGTTTTGTATCTAAGTTGTTATTTAGTTTATTCATAAGAACTGTGGATTTTGTAATAAATAAAATAAAATACAAAATAAGTTAGTTCGTATCAGTCAGCAGATACTCTGGTGACTGAGTTAATAGGCCGCCCGAAGGCCTCCGACATTTAACAACTTAAGCCAGTTCTAAACACAACACGCTAGTCAAAAGGTCCATACCCATCCTAAATACAGATCTAAATCAAACACATCCACTTGAACCGTTTCAAGTGTCATGGCGGTGACACTTTGCATTTGCATACAATTTCAAGACGAAGACGTATGGGGGATAGTTGAGTTTCGAGTGAGGATGTTGAGGATATGAAGGTATTTGATTTATTGGGATATGGGCTGTAAATTGGACTAAGGTGTCAATTGACTAAACATTAACATTACATTAACAATTTGTATATTGGTGTTTGTTATGTCTAAGTAGTTTTAACTTGGTTTTAGTATTGTTTTATATTTGGTCGGGCACTGGAAACTGCGATACAGTAATAAACTTCTGCAGCTTTCAGTGTTCATCTTTAGTATTTAGTACAATGTAAATGTTCAAAAATAAAAATGTATTGATCATTATTAAATAGTGTATTGTTATTATGTCCTGGTGTGCACCTACCCACTTCTACTAAATCATCTCATTCACTACTAGGTTTGCTGGAAGAGAACTCTTTTTAGGGTTAAGCTCGCCTGTGTACATGCACTATATTTTAAGTTTTTTCTAAATGTTTATGTGTGTACAATAAAGAATAAAGAATAAAGAATAAAGTGTATTACATTAAGTGTACCTACGAAAGCCCAGCAAATGTTATGCGTTAGTTATAAGTCATTCTCATTTAAGTGAAGTTATTCTTATTGAGAAATCAATATTCATAAACCTGAATTGAATTATGATGTAAGAAAAGTATTACTATTTTTATTAACAGTAAATGTTTGTTTTTTCTTTCGAAATAAAAATATTTCGGTTTAATTACTTAACTCAGACATTTATCTGTAAAAATAGCAAAGAAGGGCCGGGCCATACTTTCATGTTTTGTATTATGTGATCTTCATAATCTTTTGTCTCATATTTCAAAATGTACATCTATGTATGTACATAATGTGCTACATGTTTTACTATTTATATTTTTTTATTCTTTTGATTTTAGATTTTAGGATCATTAGTTCAAGCTAGATGACACCTAGAACGGATAAGTAAAGGACCCATCCTTAGTGCTTTTTCATACGTCCCAGTTGAAATTGCCACTGGCGGTCACCCATCCAAATAGTGACTACGCGGAACAGTGGTTAAATACGTTGATCTGTTAATAACAACTTAGCCAGCTAAGTCATGAGCTCAGAACATGCTTCGGAGGGCACGTTAAGCTGTCGGTCCCGGGTTTTTAAAATTTGTTAAGCCACTCAAGTACTAAAAAAAAGGAATCCTTTCCTACATTGAAACCACTCTAATATGCTCCATGTCTTTTGACCACAGAATAAATAGTCCTTATAGCTGTCACTCTCAATTTGCCGCCAAAACAATCCGACGGGTTTGTGCATACATTATTGATTTACAAAGCTTACCAGTGTCGTGTTGAGTCTGACCTTTTCAATGCTGTGTTTTGACCAAAGAATAGTTAAACAGATACAACACAAGGTATACGACAAACAAAATGGGTAGTAAGGTTCCGCTAAACAATAAAAACAATAAAAAAAAATATATATTTTTTTTTAATTCAGTCACATTTCTTCACAAGTTTTGGTACCTCGATTATTAGAATAACCTCTCGAGAGCACCTTTGGGCTAGTAGTAGTGATAGTGACCCCGCCTTCCGATCCCAAGGTTGTGGGTTCAAACCCGGTCGTGCCCCATTAGATTTTTCTGTTCAAAAAGTGAATGTGCGCAATGCCAGTGCTCTCAAACGGTGAAAGAAAACATCGTGAGGAATCCGGCATGTCCAAGAACTACAAATTTGAAAGACATGTGCCATCCACCAATCCGCATTGTGTTTATGATGCAGGTTACGATTTGACTGCGGGTGGATTTAAGACCCAATCACTCTCGCTCGAGAGTAGTCCCAGCAGTGGGAACATTAGAAGGCTGTAGCGATGATCTCGAATAATAATATGACTTGGTTCATAAATCCCTTAAAATAATCTCTGTGAAGAGGATTTCTCCAGTTTTATACTTATACGCTCAGAATAACAACAAAAAAAGTACGCGCACGCATGTTGTAATCCCTTTGGTCAAGCGGCTCGCCAGTCATTAATGTGAAGTCATCGTGCGCACGTCTCTCACAATTATAATTTAAAAATGGTGTGCGTTGTGGTAAAATGCTGCTGTAACACCACGTATATAATCATTAATCACGTATATTTTATAAGCCGCCCACGCAAACATCAGTTGTTTTGTGAACACACTTTTGAAAATGTGTACATAATTATATTACATTACAAAATATACAAAATACATATGAAACAGTTGAGCCATCTTAAGACCGTTACACTTACACCGTTACTTTTGAAAATAATTTTGAATGAATCTATCATTCTTCGTGTTATTCTAAGCTTAGAATACGTAAGTATGATTTTTCCACACTCATCATTGTTTTAGTATTTAACTTTAATAGATTTATTAAGACTTATAAAATAATTTGTTTACAAAATAAACTACCCATACATAATAAAATATAATGAAACAATTATCTATTACTCTTATTTCATTTCCTTTTTTATACAAAAAAAAACTGTATTCAAATACAATGAGCAAAATTAACCGACCTGATTTTTACGAACATCTGTTTACATACCTACTCTTTGGTAGCTGAGGTCCTTTCACACGTCTCTTTGTCCTTATCAGCCATCACAGAGCTGAGGGGTGTTGAAGCGTCAAAACCAATATCTACTGTGCCTCTTGTAACCCTCTAAGTTTAGTTTTTAAAAATCGACAACCGTCATAACGCTGCAGATTTTTATAACAAACGCTTGCAGGTCACTAGGAGGGCGATTCTCGTGCATAGATAAATGGTCACATATGATATATATCGTCAAAACTGTCAAAATTTGGTAGAGGATCCGCGTATCAAGATTAATACGCGAATCCTCTACCAGTTGAATCATTGAGCCATGTCTCGCTTGCTTGAAATAATCTTTTGGCTGTTTTTAGCTCAAAAGATACTACTGAAAACAAAATAAAATATCAACGATCACCACGCTATATTACGTCGTACCGTCACCGCTTTTTATGAAACTAAGGACAGCTTCACACTCGTAACTTCACAAGTGTGGTTGCCCATTTTCACTGGACAAAGGCCATTTTGAGATTGGATTGGAACTAAATTGAAATGTCGGTCTGTCTATTGCACAATGAAACCAAAATGGTACTGAGTTTGGATATTTGTGACCTGTTTTAATACCTGTGACCGTTTTTCAGAGGTTTTATGCTGATTAATAAATTAGATAATTCCATTATTATCCTAAGGAACATAATTGGTGTAAGAATAATCTTGCTTGAGAGTATTATGTCATATGAAACATTAGAGTTTAATCATATCAAAATATAGAAAAGAAATTGATGATTGAAGAAAATAGTAAATGTTGTAACTTCTTCAGTTCGATGATTATGATGATAATAGCAAGTAATGAACTAGGATTAACAAACTCCTTTTAATTGGCAGAAAGGGGTAGTATAATCTCCGATCTGGCTGTAATTATTTTGATAGGGATTTGCGTCCCAAGAGACGCCATGGTGGTAGAACGTGTGTTTTAATTAGTTTTGGATTAGGTGCCTGATTGATGGTCAGAAGATGCATGTCATTATTTTGTGTACTAACCAAACTTCTCAGAAAGGTGGTAGAGGTGAGTGCCCGGTTGAGAAGTTTTTGTGGGTTTGATGCTCACTCAGTATCACTCGTCAGTAGTAGTCGCCAGCCTGATATGTTAATTTAAAGTTGCATTTACCTAGTAATTTCATCGTAACACACAATGAAAGAATTACTTCTTGGCAGCAAAAATGTATCTTAGTACCTTCACGGACGAGTTTCTCCCAAAGAGCTCTACCTACTACTCGAAATTTCTAGTAATTATTTGAATTTCAATCACAAACTTTTTAACAACACGAGCAGCGGCGTTTGTAATTTTTTTTATAATTCTTACTCATAACACGAGCTAGGAATAACACATATAAGTATAAAAAGTCTCTTCCTCGTTTCTTACAAACATCCTCGCGATGAGACGAGCCAATTCCTTTATATTTCTGCATCTCAGCGTAATGTATGCGACGAAGAGAAAATACAACTATCGCTTAAACAAATGTGCTAAAAAGACGAACGTTTTGTTGGTACTGCTCGGGGACATATGATAATGGTGTTGCTTTGTTTGCCCCTACCATAGAATCTCAATAAAGCAAGTTTCGAGTCAATCAGGAACTCGAACATGTTTTGAGATGAACAAGTCGTGCTAAGCTATGCGCCATGCTCTGACCACAGTTGCAGTGTTACCCAAAGCTTAAAAGTTCTGCGTGGCACTACACTATGCTTATTACTACGAGACGTAACCCATTACAAGCTTTCGTCCTTTTGATTTTAAACCTTATACTTTTGTATAATGAATATCTTTTCCAATTTCATTTGATTTGTTGTATTTACCGTGTTTGGATAAATAATATTGGCAGACATTTTTACATTTAACACTGATATCATCCATGCCAGCTTTCTTATTGTGAAACATTATGAGGAAACCGACATGTTCAAAGATTCAAAAGATCATCAATTCGCATTCTGTCCGCGTGGTGTCTCGCTCGAGTGCAGTGTTCCAGCAGTGAGAACATTAGAAGGCTGTCATGATGAACCTTTATTTATGTCCATCCTGTAGCCAATCTGTACCTGGTGGTAGGACTCTTCGACTAGAGTCCGTCTTGGTGGGTACCACCGCAGTGTCAGATATTCTACCTCCAAGCAGTAGTGTGCAAGCATTTCTGTGTTTAGGTTTGAAGGGCACTGTAGCAAGTGAAATTACTAGGCGAAAGAGACTTAACAACATGTCTCGGGGTGATAAGCGCAGTGCAGTGCCACGCACCCACTTAAAAACTTTAAGCTTTGGGTGGCACTGCATCTGTAATAGTCAGACGTGGTGCTTAACATCAGGTGGGCGCCTTGATTGTCCTGTCACTTGCTGACATAAAAAAAAATCTATCTACAATCTAGCTAGCTTCGAGATATTTTCGTAGTAGGACCTCCTTCACCTTAACATTCGCTCCGGGCTAGACTGTCTCTTAGGAATATTTAGAGAATAAACTTTATCATGCTAGTTTATGTAACGGAACCCTGTTCTGTTTAAACAACTTCCTTTATATTTGTTCAGCTCGTGCCTGTGCCAGTTGAGATGTGAATCAGATGCAAAAATATCTTGAAAATCTTGGATGGTTTATGTCTTCTAAAAAGAGCTATGTTAGGAGTTTCACTACGCGATCGAATCCGCAACGAGGAAACCCGTACAAGAACCAAGGTCACATAGCTCTCAGAATAAGTAAGTTGAAGTGGCAGTGGGCAGGCCATATAGCACGCAGAACCGATAGCCGCTGGGGAATAAAGGTTCTCGAAAGGCGACCACGAACTGGAGTACGAAGTGTAGAACGGCTCACCACTCGATGAACCGATGACAAAAAAGCGGTTGCAGGAGTCGGTGGATGGTGAAGGCTCAAAATCGGTCGTCATGGCGCTCTTTAGGGGAGGCCTATGCTGGAGTGGACGTCTATCGGCTAATATTATGATGATTGTAGAAGAGTGATAGAGCTCGTCCGGGGGAGCACTACCACCATACCTATTTCTGCCGCCAAGCAGTAATGCTCGCATTGTTGTGTTCCGGTGTGAAGGGTATGGTTTCCGGTGAAATTACTGGCACATGAGGCTTTCGATCTTAGCCTCAAGGTGGCAACCTGCGAGTAACCGCTTACCGTCTTGTGGGCCGTACGCTTGGTTGCCACTTCAGTTTAATAAAAAAAAGCTGTCATGATGATGATGAAAAGTAATTTAGTTTTCAGAAAATCCACTCCAAAATAAAACAATAGCGCTATCCACTGGGGTGACCAGGACCATTCAATCAACATCGGGACATAATAAACTGTGCGGCACGCGGACCGTAAATATACCGGACAAATGCGCGGTCCGACGTTTATGACCACGGCTCGCGTTGATGTTATGATGGAAAAATCGGCAGGGGTTGTAATTGATGCTGGATTGTTGGATGATTTTTTCGAAATGTGTTGTGGTAAAGATATGTTAGCATTTTAAAGCTATGGCTGCAATTTTCTGATTGGCCGTTTCGGTAATGGAACGATCGAAATACCCGATGATAGATAAATAACGCTTTATTGATCACCTTACAGAATATGAACCAACAGCAAATTTTACTCTTAAAGGTTAAAATGCGCCATTATCGCAACAGGGATCAGATCGATCACATCTACAGGCAATTTATGATCGATCAAAAGAAAACTGGAGATTCTGGAATCCAGTTAATTTAGTGACGCGTGGTTTACAGACAATGCAATTCTACACATCCTTGGAAACACAGCAGTAGAAAATCTTTTTAGTTTTGGTATCCATACACTTGTGTACAGTCGTAAGACAAATACATTTGCACTTGTCTTACGACTCACCAGACATTTTCAAGTCAAGCATTAGTGAAATCCGTCGTCATCCGAAACTCCCGCTTGACCATAGCAGTTGCAGTGTCACCAGTGCAGTCATGGCTCTTAACATCAAGCAAACGACCTAACCATCGCGTTACTAAATTGACTAATTAACATAAAAAATAAAAAAAGTAATTTAAAGCCATCACTAATAAAGAGAAAATCCATTTGCCCGTGCACATTAATAGCGCAAATGATCGACTATATACGCGTAAAGCGTACATGTCGGCCAATAAACGTCGAGATAATAATGACGTCACGCTCGGTAGTTTCCGAATTTTTACGAATGCACAGTGCAGCGCTCGTAAAAGGTTTACGATCGCTTCCTAGGTTTATTAATGATTGCATGTGTGCGTGGGATATCCGATCTTCATAAGCATTATTATGAATAAAAATCATGGTCATAATAATTATTGAAGTTCTGTTTTTTTTATAAATTTTATATGACTCAGGTTTTTGGATTTCAATCGTCTATTTTCTTTGTCATTATTAAACTTTGTGTATATAGGGAATTAATTTAACCTAGAAATGAACTACCATTATAGTTATATACCTTTGATGAATATAATCCTCACTTTCTATCAACCATTCATCAAGATTTAATTAAAGAACACCTACGGTCACATTGACCTCAAATCAACCCATATTATCATCCCCGTAATTTAAGGACAAGCGTCCAGTGGCGATTGGTAATTAAACACATAATCACCATATTCAAAATCAGTGCCCGTATATTCCACGCTATGGGAAAGTGGAGTGAATAGAGATGATTACTGTTTGGGGTCATTTGTGTTTGACAAAAGCTGGACGGTAGCCCTCTTTATTGGCGCTATGAATGACGTAGAGCTGACATTGGAATTATAATGTTTTAGAAAGGAAGGACTGTTAGTTATCAAGTGCAATTTTACATAAATTTGTTCTTGGAGTATCTTCGGCTATTTTGCCAATACGACATTAATTTATGCCTTCCATTTTCATTGTTTTTCTCGCGTTATTTTGAGTTTTGTTGTGCAAATTTAGTGACCAAAGTATTGAACAAATGGCGGCGTTCATTCATACATTTTAAGTCACGTGCTGCATAATAATCTGAATGAAATCGGTAGCGAACGCTCAAATATTTTATCACACCAATATTATAAATGCGTAAATGAGTGTATTTGTACCCATAAAATTGCATAATTACATAGGCACTTTTTTATCTTGACAATATCTTAAAGTTATTAAAATAATATTTTAAGTCCAGTAATTTATGTGGTTCTCTACTCTACGGCTTCAAAATGAAAAATTCCTTGAACTCATTCAAACTACGCAATGGAGTGGACAGTTTTTTCCTATTTGCAATTGATAGCCGCCACCATCTACAATTAAGGGGACGCGTGTACTCGTTCGCATATTTTAAAATATTCCCTTTATTATGCAGATTAACGTATTGACTCTTTAGCGAGCCACAAACTCACTGGACTTTCGTTTTACCAGCTTTCTACCCATCACTATTTTGATCCTTACAACATAGAAGAATAAAGGTTGTTATAGATGCACTAAATTTAGTGCCACGACAATTTTAAATTTAATATATTTTTCTTGATTTTGAGTCTTTTGTCAGAGTGTTTAGAGTGGTAATTATGTGCATGTTTTGTTGTTGATCTCATTTTCAAGTTTTTAATTGATGGCTTCCGTGAACGAGTGAGAAGAAAGATTGTTTAGGCCTATTCAGATCACGTTTTAGTTTTAATGGGTCGGACAATGAGTTATGAGGGTGGATTGTTGGCTGACCAGAGATAAAAAAGTATGGGAAAAGTAATTATATTTCTATTTGTGTGGCTTTTTGCGTGCACGCATATTATTTAGCTTGAGGTTCAATCTTAAATTTTTATAATAATATTACGACTCTTCGAGTTATAATACCTTAAATGTAATGATTAGACAAAAAAACCTTTAATGCGTCTACGTAATGAAGTTCAATGTTAAGTTATTAGCAAAAAAATTGGGAACTGTTAACATCCAACGTTCATTCACATACCTTTATTCACACCTGTCTATCAGAAAAAAGTTGAATAACTTTAAGCCCTACTTTCCTTACCATACAGCTCAAACTCCACACAAAAGTTAGATCCGTAAAAAATATTCGTCCCTTTCAACTCTATTTAAATACTCATAAGGCTCAAAGTATCCAAAGGTTCGAAATGACCAGGTGTGTTCACGCTTGGTAAACCACCTTTATGGGTATGACTCATCATGTCCGAAGATTTCACGACGCGTGGACACTGTCTTGCCGATGACCTTTTACGCATGACTTGGTTCCAGTACTGCAAGCACCTGGTGTTAGCTTTTGCATTTATTCCAAGAAATTATGTACTGCTATATGACTGCAAAGCGTGCTTGACCGGAATTTGAATTTGTCAGTTACTTTATTATTAAAAAAGTAAGTAATTCCGATAAAGTGAGTAGGTACCATACATCATGTTTTATTAGTTTTACGCTTTTGCTACAGCTCGTTCGTTCGTTCGTATGAGTCAGTGGCAAACTCTGGTGACAGAGTTTCTAAGCCGCCCGAAGCCCTCTGTCATGGCCTAACAACTTTGAATAAGCCGGGACCGACTGCTTAACGTGCCCTCCGAAGCACGGGAGTGCTCAGTTGAAATTGCCACCGGCGGGCGGTACCGATCCAAATAGCTTCCTTGATCTGTTATGAACAACTTAGCCAGTTACGTTTTTAAGGACACTGCTGAAGAGTCCTACCATCAAGTTGACACGCGATCGGCTTTTTGCACCCGCATATTGCTTCTTCAAGCGTTTGTAACGGGTCACTGCATTGCATAGACAAGGTGTGGTCATTGTAAAAAGTAAAAGGTTAAATTGGCAGATGTTATTACGGTAATGTCAACTGTAACGCACGCGCCAATTAACAGTGTTTTTTATTATAGAATGGCGACCTGCCCCTGCTTAGTGCGGTGTTATACGTAGGTATACCTAACTAACCTATAAAGCTTTTTCATAAATCGCTTTATCTATTGATGAGACCGCATTAAAATTCATCAAGGATCTAAGCGACAGCAGGAATCGAACCCACAACCTTCTCTCTCAACAGAAGACTCACCGCCGCGCCACCGAGGTCGTCAATTATCAGGTAACCTATTTCTGAACCCAGAATGACCCTCACCACCGCGACACCGAGGTCGTCAATTATCAGGTAACCTATTTCTGAACCCAGAATGACCCTCACCACCGCGACACCGAGGTCGTCAATTATCAGGTAACCTATTTCTGAACCCAGAATGACCCTCACCACCGCGACACCAAGGTTGTCAATTATCAGGTAACCTATTTCTGAACTCAGAATGACCCTCACCGCCGCGCCACCGAGGTCGTCAATTATCAGGTAACCTATTTCTGAACCCGTAACAAGTTTTATCTCAAACCCAAATCAAATCTCGCCACGAAAACCCAAAACAAAACCCGTGAAGCATATTTGCAATCAGCAACCCCCGAATTACAGCAAATCTCAAATTAAATCCGACCTAGGATCGTCACAAACCCCATCCGTCATCCAACCCCTCATTTGCATGAGAAAAACTGTTAAAGAACAACTATTTATCAAATTGCGAGGGTACTTCCGGTCTGGCACGAGGCGCGACGCGCTTCCGCCTGCCATCTTTGGACGCTTCCGACTCGGTTTAGAAATTCTGGAAATGAAATTACACAATGTCTAAAATAAACTTTTCTAATACATACTTATAAAAGTTTCTTTAATATCAAATCCATGGCCAGTCTAAATGGAATAATAAATAAATAAATACTTATTAGAAATACATAGCATTAGAAGGGAATAGCATTTTATTATACAATTTTTTTAAATTCAAAAAAAATATAAAAACACGACCTGTTTTGCGTAGGTCACTAACTAATCAAACATTCCTACGCTGCATACCCTTATATTATTAATTAACAATTTGTTTCAAACAAATTTTAGATTTGTTAGTTTTATTTTATATTTTTATATTTATATTTATATTTTTTTTCATTAAAAGCTATTTTTGTTGTTGTTAAAACAATAACCATTTGATTCACTATTCGATTACAAACACCGTAGAGCATTGCTTGAACTAAACTACCAGGCGTTACCACTTTTGTTATCACTATATTTTTAGTGGTGTCACTTCTAGTAAATTTGCCTCACTGTGTTTTGCTCATCCTCTGATTGCGGAGTGATCTTTATTTAGATAATTTAGTGGTTCGCTCCCGATGAAATATGTCGAGTATTGTGACGGTGATCGTCTGTGTTTTCGTTATTTTTATTTCTTACAGCTTACGCCATTTCTCTTGAACCTCTCTTTCTCTCGCTCTGTCTATCTATGGAAGTTCTTTCAGTAGTTTTGGAAAATAGTTATGACATTTTTTTTGGCTGTAGATAAAAATAACACTTTTAGCTAAATAGGTACAATTTTAAATACAAACATTTATGGTCTTCGCTTCAGTCTTCACAAGGACACTGCCATCTAATCCCGTCGTGCAATAATCTTAGTTTTGTAATAGTAATTCGTTATAGCAAACAATTTATAATTTCAGTGCCCTCCTCACACCTTCGATAGCTCAGTTGGTAGAGCGGTGGACTGTAGTTGGTTGAAAAGATTGTTATCCATAGGTCGCTGGTTCAAATCCGGCTCGAAGGAATAATTTTGCATATTATTTTTGTAGTTTTGTGATTTTTTGTACTCATCACCGTGTTGTGTGTGAAGTAATTTTGAGTCAAAAGACAATCGTTTATTAAAAACTGAATGACCAGGTAAATAAATAATATATATAATAATATAATAATAATAGGCTTTGATAAATCTCATGATTGTGATCCAGTAGTAAGTAAGACAATTATTATTTGCAGTAAATTTTGTTAGGATAGAATGTCTACGAGAAAAACGAACACAAAAGTTTGATAGCGTTCAAAATTTAATTTCTAAAAATGCTATTCCTGAAAGAGCTGTGGCATTTAATTTTGTAAAGATGTTTGAAATCGAATAAGAGTCGCAAAACCATCCGACCATCGCGAATCTAACCAATTACGAGCAAATGAAGTTAACCCTTCTTTTGTAGAACTTTTTAATTGCTGTTAAATCGAAAGGGATCCACAAAAAACGGATCAACCTTTTGTTGGATGTCATTAATCTATGTGGGTGGCTCGAATTTCTTGACAGTGTTGTGATTCAGGCTTAGGATTAGAATTGTAATTCTGATGTGGTGGGAAATTTAAATAAAATTTATATAAGTTTCATATTTGTGACAAAATAAAAATATGCAAAAAGCCAACAACACGCGGTGTTCCCAGGCGGTCACCCATCCAAGTACTGACCGCGCCCGACGTTGCTTAACTTCGGTGATCGGACGAGAACCGGTGTATTCAACGTGGTATGGACGTTGGCAACATTATAAGTTGAATTTATAAATCATTTTATTTACTAATATCAGTCCGTTCCAGCTTCGCGCGGTTGCAATGAAACCACACCCTTGTGAAGCCGGGGCGGGTCGCTAGTAATAAATATAGCCTATGTTGCTCAGGGATAATGTAGCATTCAAATGACAACAGGTATACCAATGTTATAGTTCTCACGGCGGATCTCGGCCGTCGTGAAGTTAGCCGTTTCGATGCGCAATAGAGCTTCACAAACAGCTAACATCACGGAAGCCTAGATCCGCCGTGCGAATTATACCAAGCTCTGCATTATTTATTACTTTATACCATCATAACATTGAAATCAGACCAAACAAACAGTTTATGCACATAATCAAACCATTCTAATAACCTTTAAGTGGACATCTAATAGCGAGCGAATATTTTAATGATGCGGGCCCATTGTACCCTCGTCTTGATGTCTAATCAATCAACTTCAGCTAATTTAACTCATCTGCATAAGTTTACACTCTTTGAGATAAGTACTTTATTTAAAACAAACATGGTTGTTTGCTGACAAACTTACCTACTTTTATGTGGACTGACTAATGGCTGGTCACACCGCGTATTCATACGCGTAAGCGTAAGCGTAGACAGGCGCGTACCATGACCACAGAGTAATATTTATACCTCTGTATTACCTCTGTGGTATTACTCTGTGCTATGACGTTGCAATATATTCATAGTTTATTGATAGGTTATTTCACAAAACGGCAAGTAAGTATACTTCAACATAAAGTAAGCAGCTTGCGGACATCACAGGCCCATGGTTTTTTTTTTTATACAACTGAAGCGGCAACCAAGCGTACGGCCTACAAGATAATAAGCGGTTACCGCAGCCTATGGACGCTTGCAATACTAGAGGTATCACTCGCGGGTTGCCATCTTGAGGCTAAAATCGAAAGCCTCATGTGTCAGTAATTTCGGCTTGCCTGCGCGTCCTAAGCGCCCACACGCTTTTTCTTGGCATTAACAAATTTTGGTGCAGCACGTGTAGATCGTGATGCAATGTATGAAACTGTATTAGGGCACACCGCTTTCGTGACAGCTCTCAAGGCGAAATAGTAGCCATTTAAATATATGTGATTGTAATGAATAAATGAATGAACACTTTAATATACACAAAAAAAAAACTTATTAACTAATATAAAAAATGTTGGTGGGTTTAACAGGAATAAAAAGTTCCGTTTGATCTCCTGGGTCAAAACGTTGGATACAACAGGAATACACTCCAGCACTGGCATCTAAAGATGCATTACCTAAATAATCTTTCACACTCAAGGCCCTTAGATATGACACAGATTAATAGCAACACAAAAGAAATTCACGCCCATCGGTCATGAAGACCCGTTGAAATTATTTATGCATAGAAAGGGTTAGATTTCGGTCAGATTTGCCACGCTTTCGGTATTAATATCTTGATCCATCAAGCAGTGACGGGTTAAGCTGAATCAGCGGTAGTGAAGGGTTAAATTGAGGTTCTCATAGTTGGAAACAAAAAGTTTTACTTAGCAAGCTCGTGGTTTTTATGTTTAAAGCTAGATAGCCAGAATTGGTATTTGAGACACTCTTTCGCCAACGTCCATACCACGTTGAATACACCGGTTCTCGTCCGATCACCGAAGTTAAGCAACGTCGGGCGCGGTCAGTACTTGGATGGGTGACCGCCTGGGAACACCGCGTGATGTTGGCTTTTTGCACTATTTTTTTTAATAATTTTGATTTAAAATACTCAGTAGATACCTACTATTTGATAATTATTATGATATATTATGGTAGGTATACCAACCACTTACGAATAGGTGCAAATCTAATTATTGTTCTAGTAATTGAACCCGTCTACTTGATAATATTATCTGCCACTAAATTATCTGATTAGAATCTCGCCTATAATTATGTGTTAATTGTTGCTCTTTATAATTATTGATAAGATTAGCTCGTAGCATAGCTTGTTGCCTGTTTTACAAGATAAATAAATGAATAAATACATATTGACAGACATTATTATACAGCGACATCTAGCCCCGAACTAAGCAAAGCTTGTAATTGGGAACCATATTTTTTTAAATCATAAGTACCTAAATACCTACGTAACTGTGTATAACATACCTAGTTAAAATACACAGAAACAGCCAGACTTGGAACAAATATTTGCAGATCTTGCAAACATTTTGTCCGGCATGTTGATCACGTTCTCTGTACATATTTGTTTTATTTTATTTATATATAATATTTTATTGCACAAAATACATTACAAAAGTCAAAAAGCATTTTTTACGTAACTTTTTCTTAGACAAACTTACAAAAAACTTAATTTTGTTGCGCAGTTCCTATGTTTTTGTTAATGTAAGTTTAAATAATTAATAGATTATAAGTAGTAAACACAGTTTGTTAAATGTAGCTAATTATGATAACGTCAAAATAATTAGCGACTTGATGGATGTGTTGATTTACAATAATTTTGTGCTCCTCGCTTTAATTGATGTGATGTGACCTAATAATTAATGAAGAAGGGAACGCAAATTAAGCTAAAAAATAAAACTTACACATAGTTAAATTAAAACAAATAAATAGATATTGGTGGAAATGATTTCACGCAGCAGCATCTAGCACCAAAATAAGCAAAGCTGAGAAATAACAAGTAAATTGATAGATGTAGGTATCTATAGTTTTTTTTAGATAAATATCTTCATTTACGAGTTAAAATTTGCCCTCGATTCTACACGAGATGACAAAGCGTGATGTAAAGCGGTCAGAGCTGGGTTACTTGATGAGAATATTTGAATATTTCCTCAAATAAGAGTAAACGGATTCATAAGAAAAAGAATTACCACATACATAAAATACATAATAATTCATAACACCCAATCACGTAACAAAAATCGAGTCGTTCTAAAACTGGTACCGAAAACACTGGTAGCTGGTACCGAATGGTGTTAGTTGCGAAACACAAAAGTAATCAGTATTATTTCCGTTCTGCAACTGATATCTTGTAGTAGATGTTTTAGTACAGTCAAAGATCAAATTACTGTACCTTTGTGTTCATCGCACAATGTTGACACATAAAAATATTTTCAACCAGTGTTGGCTGTTAATTTCTCTTATCAATTGCTAATTTAATCGCAATGTCAAAATGTTTATCAAATAACTAATTGGAAATAAACTGATGGTAATTCCATTTTCGGTACAGCTAACTCGATTGTATAGTTTCGATATTAGGGCTGGGAGTTTTCGAATTGGAATCATAATGTATTCACCCCCGTCACAGAATAGCCCCCGTGTTAGTTGTCAGGGTGTCAAGTTGTGACTGTTGGTGATTTAAGAGACGAGTAGTCTCTCAAGTAAAATACTGTTTTCATAAATTATTTTTGTAAATTAATCATCCAATAAACGTCATTGTTGTACTTTTAGAAGTAATTGGATTTGAGTTATCAAAAGTTAAAATACTATCTCTAGGAAATGTTATCCATAAGATTAGGCTGACAGCTGATAAGACTAGGACTGCTGAAAAGCCGCAGTGCAGTGCACTTCAAAGATGCATTGTGTTGAAAAATAGTAACCAACTTGTTCTAACTACTTAAAACTAATACCAGTTTAAGTATTTTCTCTATCTTCTCGCCAACGTCCATACCACGTTGAAAACACCGGTTCTCGTCCGATCACCGAAGTTAAGCAACGTCGGGCGCGGTCAGTACTTGGATGGGTGACCGCCTGGGAACACCGTGTGATGTTGGCTTTTTGCATTTTTTTATATTATTTTTAATGTTTTTTTTATTTAAAAATTAAAAATAGGTATTAATTTTTTAGAAAATTTTATTTTTCTAATGATAAGCAAAGGTCTCCCTCAAGTCTGTCTTCTTATTCCTGTCGTTGGCAATATTTCACACAGAAAAAATCCTTGTTAGCAATCACATCGACTAATCGATATTAAGTATACAAATTTGTAAGAATAATAATATAATTTAATATCTTCCTATGACTTTCTATCAAAAAAAAAAAAAACTATTTTATTTAAACTCTTTAACCTACATTTTTGATCCTTTCTCTTCAACCACTGTCTGGTCATACAACTACATCTGGCATTGTTTACCCACGACAGGTTTTGATAGGTTTGACAGGTTTAAAAATAAATGAAAATCAGAAAAATTATATCCATCCATGCTCACTTTTTAATGAAAGTGAAAATTAGAAAAGTGATATCAAGTCAAATAAATTACAAAAAGTATTTATAGAAAATCATTCAATAAAAATACATCAACACGTACATTGTTACAAAACATTAATCGTCAAGGATTACCCTTCCTATTAATATTCAGTCAACTAGCCAAAGAAAGGGTGAATACATCCATAGACTTTCATTTAAACAAAACAAAACCAACCTCTATTCCCTTGGTGATAAAGTTCAAGGTATTTGTAATATTCGAGTATGTGGAATTATGGATGTCGCGTCGAAATCAGCAATGCGTTAATGATACGGTAATTAATAATAGGAATTTCGTTTCAGAAAATGAAAATTAAATTGAAATTGTGGCAAATTCTATGGTAGCAAATGATTTTGAGAGTAAAGTACTAAGATTTTATACTAATAAATTAAGTACATTTCTTTCGCTACGCACCAATTAATGCGCATAGAGATCTAAGTATATAAATTACAGTAAGTACTTACATAACTGTGGCTTTTTGAACAAAAAAACGTCAGTTGCACAAATTCCACAAAAATTCGAAAGTTTTTCACAAGATTGAAAACCAAATAATTCTTAGTAGATAGTTTATTTGTTTCATTCTGTTTTTGTTTGATTATTTCCAAAATAAAACTCCCGTTTACGATATCTGTTTTATATACCGTTTTAACACCTACAATCAACCTATCACCCCGATCTTCAATATTCATGAAGACATAACCACGAGTTATGTTTCGATATGTGCCTTTATTTTTCTCAATCACCATTAGTACGTATCTGCGTACCTACTGGTCCGTCTGTGCTATCTACACCCTAAAATATTTCACTGGCCACGTCCTTTTCCACTCAAATTTCATTCTTATTATCTAAGCTGTTAGTGTCTTTATCGTGTTTTATATAAGAGGTACTTTTGACTGCTAGGGATGCGATGTGTTTCGCAATAGACGCGGAATATGTCGGCACTTCACTTTTATTGTATCGAATAATAGGGGCGCTCTTACAGCCATTATCATGTGTTTGATCTAAAATGATACTTGGAGGGGTGTCTTTCTGTTGTCACGGACAGACGGATTATAGGTAGGAATTATAACGAATGTAGGGAAAAGTTATTTAGGTTTTAGGTGCATACACATAATATTATCTGAGCTCAATTTTAACAAGCTCCATTTAGGATTTTGTTAACTCCGTTTTAAAAACATATAAGCATTAATAACATTAATTTTATTTATCATTCATCTTAGGATTATTCTTTCGCGTTTGTAGAGTCTGTTAGGATTTCAGAAACTTTCAGAATTTTTTCTTTATTTACCACAATGTTTTTTTTTCATATTTCATATTTTTTTAAATTGCAAGTCCCAGTAAATCAGATATATTTTCTGACCTAACACTATTACTCTGTGATAACACTATCAAATATTATTGTTTACCTACCATTTACAGTTGAATGGCCAGAGAACAATAAACACAAGCAAACGGAGCAAACTAACGTCTGCCATTTCCATCCAAACTTGCAAAGCCTTCAAACATTACCATTTCCTATTCCCATAGAATGCCATAGAAGGATCATCCGTCTAACTATCCACCTCTGACGACCAATCAAAACACAATACGTTATAAATTGCAAACATTATTCCTTTACCAAGTTATTTCAACCTTTTGCCAACAGACTTGCACCAGGAATTTAAACTTTACACACTTGTAATAAGAGTGACGAAGTTAGGATGTTGAAGCGCAAGTTAAGTTGGTAGACTCCAGCTCTTGGCTTCCAACTTCAGCTCATAACCATCCCGCTGTGTTGGGTAAAGAGCAATGGCTTTCGATATTTCGTTGCAGGCATCAAAACAATGTCGCGAAATAATATTTCGGAGTGCAAAAAGCCAACAACACGCGGTGTTCCCAGGCGGTCACCCATCCAAGTACTGACCGCGCCCGACGTTGCTTAACTTCGGTGATCGGACGAGAACCGGTGTATTCAACGTGGTATGGACGTTGGCGAGAGCTTAATGAAAATACTTGAATTCTTAATTTAAAACCCGCAAATTTTTATGAGATTGAGGTTTGAGTACAATCAACTCTAAAAATATCTAGTAGGTTTTGGCTCCATAATTACCTCTATTTATTTTACTACGTTTTATGTTAAAACAAATTATGTGGGTATAATTACTTACGGCGAAGATGGAGGGACGAAATTGACTCTTACCTGAAAGACTGGTCCACAGTAGCCCAAAACCGTGATGATTGGAGAGAAGGAAGGGAGGCCTTTGCCCTGCAGTGGGACACTACAGGCTCATAATAATAATAATAATAATTACATAAATGTAAGAAGTATACTTAAATTAATAAATAGCCGTAAGGGCCGGTCAAAAAAGCTTAATCTATTTTTTTTTCTTTGTTCACTTTTTATGACACTTCCAAAAGTAATCAAATTGCCAATTACCATAGACAATTGACGTGAACACGGTAAAGCTTTTTGATAATGAATGAGCTTGTCTAAATAAATTGTCTATGTTAGTGGTGGAACACGCGACAGTAATTGTAGGCTTTGTAAAATATTTAAGCTGTTGTTACTGAATTAATTCTAAATAGGTGAGCTTACTACAAAGGATAGTAAAGTAATATTAGGTTAGAAAGCGTTGACTAATATTTATATTACTAAAGCTGGATTTGACCAACTTTTAAAATACTACTCCGTGGAATATGAAATGTCTAATACAAGTAAACTGTCAGTTACTAGCGAATAAAAACTACGATTTACTCTGCAAATAGTGCCTATTCGAGTTTGGTCGAATACGACCTTATTAATAAATTTTGTAATATTGTATTTTTGTTTGTTACGAATAAACTCAAAAACTACTGGTCCGATTTAAAAAGTAATCACTATTAGGATGCTACATTATCCGTGAGTAACATAGGCTATACTCGTATTTTATGTTCACCCGTGTGAAGCCGGGACGAAGCTAGTTTACTATATTTTGTTACATCAGAGGGTCTACTCTTGTGGACAAGGCAAATATCGTGACAGGTTTCGTGGTTCAGCTTATGTCTGTGAACGCCCTGTACTTAATTGTCACCAACATAACTTGAACTACGATATTTGCCGCGATCATCGTTTGTCGCGAAATATCAAGAATCAATAAAACTCACAAATCATGGTGAATATGCCATTTTTTGTGAAAATTATGTAAATAAGGCAACCCATTTGTCACATTTTCTTCTACTTAATTACGTTATGCCATAATTACGCCTGATTTTATCCGATCTAAAGAGTTCCAGGCCCTCAGTAATCATACCAGCCGTATTGTATTTTTTTTTCTTAGATCTTGGAACGACCTCTTAACAGAACTCATATTATTCATGGTATGCAAAGTTAATTGCTAAAAATTCGAAAGACATGTCATTCGTTGTGCCATCTACCAATACGCGTGCCCGCGTGGTGGATTACCAAATCACTCTCGCTTGAGAGTAGGCTAGTGTCCCAGCTATGGGAACATTATAAGCTGTCACGAGAGTTCGAAATTCAGGTAACTAATGTGGTCATGTTTTTGTTTAATTTTGTATCCAAAAAATAATTCCAAAATAGAATAATATTATTTTTCGTCAGCGCTTTGTCACGTAACATTGGTGACACGTGTCTCGAAATTGGTCACCAATTTTCTCGAAATACTTAAACTGTGATCATTCGACTGAGTAATTGGTTTCTAATTCGTAATGATGTTTTTGTTTTGTTATGCCGCGTGATTCGGAGTTTTGATGGTTTTATATTGAGTGTTCTTATTTTCTGAAATAAAATTGTGTTATTATTTTGTTTATTCTTATTATGAAATAGGATTGAACGGGGAGCGCTCGTGACGAAGCTGGCTAAGTTGTTCTTAATAGATCAACGAAGTTAAGCACTGTTCCGCGTGGTCACCATTTGGATGGGTGACCGCCAGTGGCAATTTTAACTGAGCGCTCCCGTGCTTTGGTGCTTTTTCAAAGTTGTTAGGCCATGACAGGGCCTTCAGGCGGCCTAAAAACTATTATAACAGAGTTGGCCACTGACTCATACCAACTTACTAACGGGTCATGTTGCCGTATATAAGCTGATTGGTTAAGGTAACCGGAAGGTGTAAGACGACGCCATTGAATCAGACCAAGACCAGACCAGACTATCTAGACGTCTTTACAATAGCTGACAAGAGATGGCTCAGGGCAGAGATAAATGGAGAGATGCAGACTTTTGCCCAGCAGTGGGATATTATAAGCTAAGAAAAAAAACTGGAGTGGTAGGAGATTACCTGAGATTGAAACTGGTAAAAGATTAAGGGAGACCTTTCATTATGTATAAATAATCATAATTATTTAATAAATCCAAAAATTTTACTCCGCCGTGACAGTGACAATCACTGCTGTGACCAGGATTCGAGGTATTAAGTTATCAGTCATCTAGTGCCCATTACACAGCTCTGTTTAACAGCTTACCTTGGGGCTAGATGATGCTGTGTGGATTGTCCAGCATTATTTATTATTTATTTATAATTAGGTTTAAACTAACAGTTAAGACTCATGAGGCTATAATACTTGCTTCATAAACTTTAATAAAAATAATCCACACTTTCCCCTCCTAATGCTTATCCGTTGACGTCATTGAAATCGGGTTATTATCAACTACCGCGTAATTTCGCCGTTATGTTCAGCGCTCCGATAGCCGTGATCGTCTAGTGGTTAGGACCCTACGTTGTGGCCGTAGTAACCCAGGTTCGAATCCTGGTCACGGCAGTGATTGTCACTGTCACGGCGGAGTTATTTTTGCATGTTAAAATATTTGGTCCATGTTATATTAATTTGAAAGTTACAATTTTTATTATTATTTTTATTCCATCAGTTGGTTTTGGTAAAGGCTTAACTTTTTGGAATAGTAAATTATTTTTTGGCTTCAAATCCAAAGTGGTGTAATTTCAAATAAAGATTTTTTTATAGATTATTATTAAATTAAGAGTACCTTAAAAAGGTATCATAAATTTTAATTTATTTGATATCAATAAAAAAACTGTAGTAACTCAAAAAACCTCAAAAACTTAATTTTCAAAAATAAAACTGAAAAGATAGATCGCTAAGTAGACTACCTTTTAGAACATTAACACTAGTAAAATCACATTCCCAAAATAACACACTTCCTACCCGAAAGTTATTACTACCATAAACCGTTTTACTTAATAATGACTGTCGTTAACATAAACAATAGGCGTAAGGGCACAGAATAACACAGTGTAAGGGGACGGAGATATAAAATTTAATTGATTGTCCTGCTTTGTGTTGTGACGTTTAATTTGGCCTGATATATTATGGTAGAATATAAAGCGATGAATAATTTGGTTAATTTTAGATAGTCGGTGAACCTATCAGATAACTTTCTTCTTGACAGTTTTAGAATAATCCTTATAAAATTTCAACAATTTACTGTTAGGCTCACTTAATTCACGTAACTTTATGTATCTATAATAAGTTAACTGGTTTACGCATATATTTATATATTCTGGCCTATGCATAAGTTGGGCTGGTGCCACAAATAAAATTACATGTACTCATAATAATATCCTAGGAACACTTTATTTATTTTGACGTTACTTTCGCCAACGTCCATACCACGTTGAAAACACCGGTTCTCGTCCGATCACCGAAGTTAAGCAACGTCGGGCGCGGTCAGTACTTGGATGGGTGACCGCCTGGGAACACCGCGTGATGTTGGCTTTTTGCATATTTTTTTATCAAATGATGTCCAATGAACGTTGGGTCCCATCAGAATAATTGCTTTTCCTCCCATTTCATAAATAATGATGATTATGTTGTTTCGCTTATTACGTTTACGCGATGGGTCAAGTTTCAATAGCTTCAAAAACCTAAAACGTGACCCTTAGGACCTGTTTGCATAAAGAGGTTCACGCATAAAATCTTACGACACCTCTTCACCAAATTAACAAAACCTGCCAAACTTTAAAGTCAAACAAAACTAGCTTTTATAATTACTATCATAAGATTTAGAGCTGTTACGGTAATATTCTTGATACTTTGGCAGGGGATAGTAAAATCATTACGCCAGCTATGAGGCCGGTTTAAATTAAACGCAGGACAATGGTCAGTAGCTTTCGACCGCGTTAAACGGTCTTGATCCTAAGTTATGTGAGGATTAGCCCTATCTTATCTTCTAGCATTAACAAGGGTAGGATTGTGCAGATTGAGTGCTGTCCAGTTGTTTGGAAATTGGAATTCTGATTAACTGTCTGCGTTACTGGGAAGTTAATAAAAATTATTGAAAACAATTTTTTTTTGCTAATATGTATATAAAAATTTACGTGCTATGAAAGTTTAGGATACAAATTAAAAAAATATATATTTATGTTTATGTGTAGTTCATTGATATTAGGCAAAGGCTATAATTTTTTATATTATTTTTGATTCTTTTCCAAAACAATGTTGTGCAAAATAGTAGGTATTAATCGTTACAATTTTTAAGTGTATCATAAGTAAATTAAAATACGTTTCCCTGCCACAGATAAAATGTTACTACCTACTTATAAGATAGTAAGTTCAATATTAGTACCTACTAGCATGCATTCTATACAGCAGGGTAGTGACAGTAGTGATTGCCAGAAGGATTACGACCTATCGGCTATTGAGTACAGGGGGAAGGGAATTACAGGGAGAAATAGGGGAATGACGTTTGATGCGCGATTGTACGCATGAATTTATGACTGTCATACATTGCTATGAATGTCTGCACATCACTATTAAGATGCGGTCGATAAATGTCATAAGTTGGCTCTAATTCGTTGCCTGTGTGATTTTGCCATTACAATTTCTCAAGGCGTTGTATTATAATAGTGAAAGTTTATCTGTGTTAAGTTTATTTCATACCTATAAAAAAATAATCTTGTTGCTGCGTCTTTTAGAAGATGAATTTCGGAAATTCCTTTCCTAGTGCATTCCTAGACGTGCTCGAACTCTACGATAAAGTAAAACTTGAAAAACAGTTATTATTTTTCAACTTTATAGGTACATACTTCGAACATATAAATAAAATCTTAGTATCTTTGGGTACTTAAAGATACCTACAACACATTGCGTTAAGTGTAAATTTTAAAAAGAATAAGTAGGTAACTAAGTATGTGTCAATTAGTATTTTACGAACTACTTAGGTAGTACAGCTCACACAAACAACTACTTATCTACTGCAAAAAGTCTTTTCTCATCACTTCGGAGCCATTAATTTAACTAAGTTTCAGCTTAATTACTGTGCGGAGTGAAACTTCAATCTCACTAAATACTGCGGATTAGTGGGGGTGTTTTAATCTTTGGCACCCCATCTGATAATTGCACATATTTTGTGCATATTTTAAAGCTCTGTTTTTTTGGACTCATGAATTTACATAATACCTCCTGTGAATAGATTAAGTATTTATCTTATGCAATATACTTAGTAGTACTTTGGTAAAAATATGTATTTTTATCCTTAATTTTTTTTATGAAAATTTACTTCTTTTTCAAACAGATTCTTATATTAGGTACCTATAATATTTACTATTTTCCAAATGCGCATTTCGTTTGAATTTTTTGCAATACCAGACAAAGGTTATTCGAAAGTTCACTAAAAACTATAAAAAACTGCAAGAAAATCAATATTTCGATTTTTGTACTTATGTCGTTGTTGCATCAGATTGACAACAAACAGTAGGTAGGTACAGTAAGATGCAAGATAACAATATTAATTCGGTACAGTCGTTAACAAATGTCAGGGCTGGAGGTACAGTCGGCTACAAATGAGTTAGGTGGTATCGTCACTGACAAATGGCGTTAATAAGAAACCTGTCGTGGTTGGATTAGGCCCTGTTAATTGTTGTTATAGTCACCGCAGCTTTTGAATTAGTGATGGGATCGTTAGTCGATAAAAAAAAATACCTAAGTATATAAAGTACTTATTTTATTATTATAACTTTTGCCATTATTTATATTATAAGTTTTGAACTTAATTATGAGATATTGTATTTCACAACAAATTTCGCCAACGTCCATACCACGTTGAATACACCGGTTCTCGTCCGATCACCGAAGTTAAGCAACGTCGGGCGCGGTCAGTACTTGGATGGGTGACCGCCTGGGAACACCGCGTGATGTTGGCTTTTTGCACTCCGAAATATTATTTCGTGACATTGTTTTGTCGATGGGCCCAAACATGAACTCTTAAAGCGATTCAAATGAAGACTTAAACTAAATGTCAAAAAAATTTATACCATGACATGATTGTCTAATTATTGATGTCATGGTACAATTTTTTTTGACGATTTATTTTAAGTCTTCATTTGAATCGCTATTAGAGTTCATGGTTGGGCCCCTGCAACGAAATATCGAAAGCCATTGCTCTTTACCCAACACAGCGGGATAGTTACATTCGTTACTCACAAATAAAATTACATGTACTCTTAGGAATATCATAGGAAAAATTTATTTATTTTAACGTTACTTTCGCCAACGTCCATACCACGTTGAAAACACCGGTTCTCGTCCGATCACCGAAGTTAAGCAACGTCGGGCGCGGTCAGTACTTGGATGGGTGACCGCCTGGGAACACCGCGTGATGTTGGCTTTTTGCACTACTTTATTTTAAAATAATTTTCATCACTTGCATAGTTATTATCCTTCTATCTGTTTCTACGATAACCACCAACCATAACATCATATTTTTTACTAATTATTGAGGCACTAAGTATGGTAACCTATTACTATTAATTAAGGTAGGTAAAGTACTGACTGCAATAAACTAACACTTTTTTTATAATACAAATTATCGAATTTTTTTGGGTATCTACATCACTATTCCGTAAGTAATTTTAACTTGGAACGAAAACTGCAATAAGCGGATTAGTGTTTTAGATTAAAATGGCGGCCGCGAGTTCAATAATTAAAACGTGTCATAATATTTAGGGGTGCAGAGCAGAATGAGCGTTATAAATATGCGCAGAGATTTAAAAAAAAACTTAATACTACATTTTTAATTATTATAGAAGTAACTTTGCTTGCAAGACCTTTTTTGTTAAATATTTATTTTATATAACACCATTTTTTAAATAGTTTACAAATAATAATATGTAATACATGTTTAGTTATTTAAAAAAAAATATTATAAAGTGCCAAAAGCGTTCCATCTCATATGCTAGGTTTTACGCAATTCGGTTGCAATCCGATTTTTAATCAGAAAACTTTCAATTAGCTGTCAGTCATATTCATACAAAATATGTCAGTTTTAATTGAAATCTAGTAATATCGTTAACAACCGCATCACATAATCGCTCCTCTGATGGCAAGCGGATACCATAGCCATAGCCGCTTGCAATATCAGAAATATCCTTCGTAGGTTTGTCGCCCTGAGGAATTCGTAAATCGATTTTTTTATTATAGTTATGCGTCGATTCTGTTGTAGTTTTAGTATTTTCTAAACTTAACTAAAATTATCGCGTTCTTATATTTATTTGAAAAGGACAAAGTTAGTTTAGGTTAGAAAGTGTTACAGCAGAATCGACATCAATAAACATGATGTAATTTCAACAACTTTTTTATGGTCAAGATGGTAAGCGGTTACCGCAGCCTATGGACGCTTGCAATACCAGAGTTATCACTCGCGGGTTGCCACCTTGAGGCTAAGATCGAAAGCCTCATGTGCTAGTTATTTCACCGGAAACCATACCCTTCACACCGGAACACAGCAATGCGAGCATTACTGATTGGCGGCAGAAATAGGCATGGTAGTACCTTCCCAAACGAGCTCTATCACAAAACAATCTAGATTATAAAAGGTGTTCAAATGTGTCATAAAAAAAGTAATTAATTAGTAGAAAAATGCCTTTAAATACCTACTAAATGTTATCTCTAAGGGCAAATGTAGGCTTTCCGGTGGTCATTATCTATCAACAGAGTTGGCAGCTAACTCATACGAACATAAGTAAATAAGTAGGTACAAGTAACATAGTTTATTGACTAAAAACTGCAATTAACCGGTCCTTGCCCGTGGTCTACCTTGTTAGTTCACCTAGGTGTACCACGGGCACATTTATTTTCCCGTGGTTCACCTAACTCACAAGCTGGACCACGGGCAAGGACCGCAACTAACTGTTCAAACCAAAACTCGATCAAACTAATATAGTTCCTAAATCACTGACCAATACAAACTCACTGCATTACACCAGAAATGATATGAGTTTGTCTGTCTGAAAGCATCTCAATCATATTTTATGCTCATTGATAGCATTTGTCAATAATAAATAATAATTTGCACCCTAACATAAGAGTTCAAGGTCTGTTTTGCAATGACTGATAAAGATAACCGAGTAATTCTTTGTAAATAGCATAGTTTTCATTGCCCCTTAAACTAAGTGATCAAGGTCTATTTTACATTGGCTTTATCAGGATTTTCCGGACAAATATTTCTAAAGGGTTGCATTGCAAGTGGAAAAGGGCTAAAAGGTTAGATCCGCGAATATGGCTTATTAATTTTGATTTTAATCTCACAGAAGGAAATTAGTAGACCGAGTAATATTATTAAGGCTGCCATAGTCTAATAATATTAAATATGTACACAATTATTGTATTACCTGCCAACTTAGGTTTTGTGATTGTAGTCGATGAACTTTTTTAAAGTTGTTAGGCCATGACAGAGGCCTTCGGGCGGCCTAGAAACTCTGTCACCAGAGTTGGCCACTGACTCATACAAGCGAACGAACGAACTTGAGCTAATATTGTTTTTGAAGTTATTTATAGCCAACGTCCATACCGCGTTGAATACACCGGTTCTCGTCTGATCACCGAAGTTAAGCAACGTCGGGTGCGGTCAGTACTTGGATGGGTGACCGCCTGGGAACACCGCGTGATGTTGTCTTTTTGCACTCTGAAAAAATATTGCTCGATAAGAAAAATAATCAGTAGGCACCTTAGCTTTGAACTTTAAAATACATTTTTATAACTCACTACATGTTTTTATTAATTATAATAGACGTCATCTTAACAGCCAATAGATGAACGTCCACAGCTGGACATATTCCTCCCCTAAAGAGTGCCATAACAACAAATTGCAAGCCTTCACCAGCCACCTACTTCTTGCAATCGATACATGGTAGATATACGTATTATAGATGGTAAAACTAGTAAAAACATGTTCTAGGTAGCACCAGGTAGCACCTAATAACTTATGATAGCAAAATTCTTGCAATCAAGCTACAAGCCACTACTAAGGTGTCAATGTCAGGAGGTTAGAGTAGCAGCATTTTAACTTGTCTACTTAGCACAAGTTTAGTTTATGTAATTGAAATGGAGAGGTAATGTTGGTTGGTAATTTAGTCAAAGACTTTCCAAGGGAATTTTGAAAGAAAAGTCATCATTTCTTTCCAAATTTCGTTTGTTTACGTTGCTAAGCGATAATCAAAATAATAATACACTTGACACTGGCAAAGTTGTGGCAAATAAGCCACAGAGTCCATAAAATAAGAAGAAGAAGAATATTAGTTGCACTTTTGTCGAAACGCTGATTAGAACCAATTTGGATGGGTGACCGTTCGCAGGGTTCACATATTTTATTATGTGAGTTTTCAAATAAATCTTCATGATTTAATTATGTATAAATTTGATGATAATATAGCATAAAGTTGGGTTTGACAGTCATAACTGTCAAGCAGTAGGTACCTAATGAAAAAAACCTATTCTTAGTTTTTTTTTTATACAACTGAAGTGGCAACCAAGCGTACGGCCCACAAGATGGTAAGCAGTTACCGCAGCTTATGAACGCTTGCAATACCAGAGGTATCATTCGCGGGTTGCCACCTTGAGGTATAGATCAAAAGCCTCATGTGCCAGTAATTTCACCGGAAACCATACCCTTCACACCAATGCGAGCATTACTGCTTTGCGGTAGAAATAGGTATGGTGGTAGTACTTCCCCGGACATGTTCTATCACAAAGAACTCTGCTACTTTTGTTGTTGTTTACACATTCGGTTCTGCATTATGTTTAAAGGTTTTGATCATTCGGACACCATCAAGCAAAACTAGCGTTTGTGGCGAATACCAATAAGGGTACTTATCATAATCTCAGCGGACAGTGCGAGTATGTGCATTAATCATGCAGCATGTAAATACAGTAAGTGCAGTTGATAAATGGATCGGTCAAGTCTGTACTGTGAGTTTGGAGTTAGAACATTTTCTATGTCTCGATACTCTGCCAGTTGAGCTACCGAGTAATACGAGTACTTTGCATCGCCCTCGTGAATATATTTTTGGGATGTCTGTGACTCGAAGCAATGTAAATCTATTGTAAAAAAAGATACAACAAAAACTTTTGTAGGTATGTAAAATACTTTTGTATGGAAACAATGGCAAAAAATCGATACTAATATCGATTTTTTAATATTTATATAATTATGTAGATTATTGATAGAATGGAACAGCGTAAAACGTGACATGGCGACGTTTAATATCAACCACTCTAACTGGGAGAGCGCGGCTGAAGATCGTGACGCCTGGAGAAAAACCGTGGCTGACGGTGTCGTCGCTCACGATAACGCCTGGCTCGACCATTTAGCTCACAAGAGGGCTAAACGTCACCAACGCGCCGCAAACCCAATAACATCCCGGGGTCTTTCATTTGTAAAGTATGCGGTCGAAGCTGCCACTCCCGCATAGGCCTGTTTAGTCATGAACAAAAGTGTTCAACCTCTGGATGTTCCTTAACCTGACGCCACGTAAATCATCTGTAATAGATGTAAAGGCCAGTGATGATGATATAATGGTAGTGAAAATACAGGGAGTATTCTACTCTGGAGCCGTATTTTTTTCCGGGATAAAAAGTACTATGTACTAAGTGCTATTTCAGACTATAATCTATAACTAACTATACCAAATATCATCTATAGATCTGTCGTTCTGGCGTGATAGAGTTATTTACACTAACCAGCCATCCATCCCATCTAAACTGTTGCATTTATAAAATAGTGTGCTGATCAATATTAGTTCTGTTTAAATCTTCACTAAATTATGAAATCTTTGTTTTAATATTTACCTAATAAAAAGGTCTCAAGTCCAAACTCACTTAGCAACTAACAAAAAGTATCTACTACGTCCACTTGATTTCATTTTTCATCCGTAAACCGTTTTGTTTCGCTGACAGGGGTTTGTATTGAAAGCGAGTTTGTTTTGTACAGAACCCTCTTCAATCAGGTTTATGGAACTGGGACTGGACTTCATCATTAACAATGATTTTTGGTGTTTACATAGTTAATCCAAACAGAGTGGAAAATAAGGTTTAGAGTTTTTTAAAGGTTCGTGATCGTAAATTAGCTAATGTCATCATCATGACAGCCTTCTAGTTCCCACTGTTGGGACACTGGCCTACTCTCGGGTGAGAGCGATTGTGTTTTAATCCACCGCGGATCCAATACCGTTTTGTGGCACCTAGTTTTTTGTAATTCTAGTTCTTGGACATGCCGGTTTCCTCACTAATGTTTCCTTCATCGTATGAGAGCACATTGCGCATATAAAGTTTTCGAACAGAAAAATCAATTGGTCGTAGGTTTGAACCCACGACTTTACATACGATTGGAAGGCGGGGTCATTACCCCTAGTCCACCGGTGCTCTGTTAGCTAAAACTAAATACTTTCCGCAGAATCGTTGGTGTACGTCCGGATTCAAAACCATGAACGAAAAGCAAGCTACTAAACACTAGTGCAGTTAATAACATTATCAAAACAGCCACTGGTGTTCAAAAAACCAAATCTAATTCCACCTAGATTTGTCACAACATTCGCAAAAACATAGACAATGCTTTAGTCACTGTCACAAAATGTAAAAACCGAAGCCGCAATAACCAGACGTTATGATTTACAGCTGAAACTGCGCTACATCAGCCTTATCAAAAAGGCGAATGTACAAATACAGTAAGACACCACAACATGGATCTAGTACGCAATGGAATACCCTACATTTCTGATTGAGAGCAACACAGGCACTGAGAGTTTTTATTGTCCTATCGAATTATAAATACCATAATATAAATGTTGAGTCATTATAAATGTTTATGTTACACAAAGTCAGGGTGCTAAACATAGACTGTCGATAAATATTCCAAAGATAGTATAGGCAGGAGTGCGTGGGACTGGCGTAAATTCACCTAGCTTTTTTAAAATTGATCCTTTCTCATATTAAATGCATCAAACGCAGGATAATTGGGTATCTTGGTCACGTGTTGACGAATATCCGGGAGTGGACGAATATCATCAGAGTCGAACATCTTTTTCGCTGACGGCTAACCTTTAGGAGTGGAGATCCACTAGAAGAAGAAGAGAAAAAGATATTAAACGATTTGTGACTTTTGACTTTATAAAGGTGACTTCACCCGGATACTGAAACGCTAGTCAACTTGTCAAAGAGATGACGGTTTTATAGTTTTCTCCAAGATTCTCCATTTTGTAGAAGTTATTCTGAAACATCTCAAATATTTGTGCTGCTGTGTGGATTGTCCAGCATTTATTTATATATCATGCCTGTATTTGGATAAAATTTATATAAAGTCCTGAAATCATTATTAATCTTAGCAACTTTTATTAACAATATTAATTTAATTCAGGCAGTTGATTTCTACAATAAACCTGGTGCTAAATTTTACTAGTTTGCCTTAATACCCTAGAAGATGAATCCTATACCCGAAGACGGTAATGACGACCGATGTGGCGCAGCGGGCGCAGGTCCGCCTGCGACGCGGAGGTTGCGGGTTCGATTCCCGCCGCGGGTCAAATGTTCGTACGATCTACAAATATTTGTTCCGAGTGTTCTGGATATTTTCTATATATAAAAAAAAATATCTATCTATGTATTGTATTGTATTAAGTATATATCAGTCATCTAGTACCATAACACAGCTCTGTTTAAACAGTAGCTTATCTTGGGGCTAGATGATGCTGTGTGGATTGTCCAGCATTATTTATTTATTATTATTATTTATTTATTTATATAGCTCGCTCAAGCTTGTGCCGCCATACAAATAAAAATAACTTGTGTGGTTGGTCAGATTAACAAGACCAGCTTTATCTCCGTGTCCCGAACAGATGACGATCGTTTTTCCCGCATCCGCTCTCGCGTATTCAAATGTGACAATGACAAATCCTCGGCCGTTTCCGTCTGCGGTTCGGCCAAACTCGGATGTTCATGTCATTTGTATTCATTTTGGAGTTAGAATAGAAGTCGCGCCTTTGTTCGAGTGATAAGTCGAGATGACAGATCGTAGTAGGGGTGATCGCGAATTAAAAAGCAGATTGATTGTAATTTTTGACGTGAAAAATGAGACCTTCAAGATAATTTAATTCACAGTTGGCAACGTTGGCAATGTAAAAAAACTAAAAGTAAAACTTAATCAACGTATTTCATTAATAATAGGTAGAAACCGATTTGAATGATTGTTCGAGAAATGATATTATTTAAATGTAAAACGCGGAAGCCGCAGGCGTTTAGCTAGTTATAATTTTATTATATTTTATATACAGATCAACGAAGTTCAGCACTGTTCCGCGGGGTCATCATTTGATGGGTGACCAGTGGCAATTTCAATTGAGCGCTCCCGTGCTTCGGAGGGCACGTTAAGCAGTCGGTCCCGGCTTTTTCAAAGTTGTTAGGCCATGACAGAGGCCTTCGGGCGGCCTAGAAACTCTGTTACCAAAGTTGGCCACTGACTCATACGAAAAATTATATACAAGCATTATTTTAGATTTTAGTCAGGGGCAGCTAAGCTGTACTGGCAGAATGTTTACATTTTATACATTACGAGCTGACCCGCGCGGCTACACCCGCGTTTTTGCAGTTTTTATGATATCCCACAGGAACAATATATTTTCCCGAAATAGCCTATGTGTTATTCCAGTACTTAAGCTAGCTAAATTCCAAATTTCATCACAATCGGTTAAGTCGTCACCGAGATACGTGGTAACAAACATACACACATAGGCCTTTGCATTTATAATATTAGTAGGAAGTAGGATTTTGAGGCACTTTGTAATATTATTGCTACTTGAATCTCACGCTCAACAAAAACTTATATTCCTACCTAGCTATAGGTAACTGTAGTCGAAGTTTCCAGAATTACCATATTAAGCGAACCGTACAAACTCACCCTTACTCTCGAAATAAGAAATTTATTGTTATTCCATGCATTTGCTAAGTGATATTCGTGATTTCACAGAAAATATGCTCTTGGGAGTTTTATTCAACGAATTCAAATTTCGTGTTTTTTAAAAGCAGCTGCAAATATCGTAATAATAACATTGTGTAGATTTTCAATCGAAATAAAAAAAAATCTAGTTACAAATGTAACGGATCAGTTGGGTATCTATAGATCGTAATGTACGGTCTTTATGGCTCATCTGTTTTATTATGTATTTTGTATATACACCTTATGTTCATATTTTTGATCAGTGAATAAATAAATCAGCTTAAAAAACTTGTAAGACATATTTTTATAGAATTCAAATCCGTCTTACATTTTGTTTTCCAGTTTTTAGTCGAAATAATGCTTAAAAAATTAAATATTTATTAATAAATATTATATGAAATAGTGCTGTTTCCCTTACTTTGCATATTTATTATACTTACAACACTTCAGAGCGTATAAACTCAAGCAATCGCATTTTCAAGCAATCACCAAAATACTCTAACTTGTAAAGCGCATTCGAACAAATTGCAAATAAAACGATTTCGCTGCTATCAAAAAGCTAAAAACAATAAATTTAAGGCTATATACATGTTAATGGCGTAAGGAAAATCTACATCTTCCCCTTTGCACTCGATACTAACAGAACTATGAACAGTAACATGGATGTGGGTTTGGTTCCTTGGTTTGTTTGGATATGGCAATTTTTGTAAAGGTGCAAACTTTTAGTTTTGAGTTAGATAGCGCATTGTAAAAATGTTTGCAAATATTAATTATTTTTTTTAAGCTACTACTGTAGCTTAAAAAAAATCCTAACATTATATATAAACAAACAGAAATGATAACATTTTTAGATTTGACTAAAGGTTTTTGACCATAAAACGTGCAAAAACTCGATCTAGGTAAAGGCAATCAAAGGTTACAATTTACATACATATGATAAATATTCAGACATTCATTGAAAAACACTTAAAATATTTAAAAAAAGACAAACTGTAGAAATTAGCAAAAGTAGTCACAGACCGTAGGTAGTTTCAGTTGTCAAAATAAATCATTTCTGAGTGAAACACCGACCCTAAATGCTTTTATCACCCTGTTATTTTCACTTACTATTAGTGTAAGTATATATATAGATTACAATTATATAACTATTTAATATAATAATTAATAGATATTAATTTATAAACTATTTATTTAGAGATTGTTTTTTCAGAAATCACCACCGTTTTGATAATTCTAATAAATAAATAATCTTTTTATTATAGCTAACCTAAATAATACCACCTCCAATTCATTTTTCACATTGATAATTCCACCAACAGATTTCCACCTAATGTGAACAGAGACCGGTGGCGTGTGACTAAAAGCACAGTAAATTTCACAACGCTGGCAACACCGCGGTGTCAACGTGATGTAGGTTGGGTGACTATGCATTCCCTAAAGTACTTTTTAGGGAGTTTGGAGTTTAAATTCAATATAATAAAATGCAATTTTAAATAAGTATTTTTTTCTGTTACTTCGCATGGATCATTAATAAAGGTAATAACATTAGCTCTGTTATTATTTTATTCTAATAAAATTAGTGTTTTTAAACCCGCGGTTAAATATAATTTATTTTGTAATGCTACGCGCTACGACGCACGACGTAGACACGCTACGTAAGTGCTACAAATTATTATTGTTCAACGTTAACGTCGCAATATTGAAATTTGAAATCATTATCATACAAAACTTATGTGTATTCTATCAGTTATGTAGTTCCTATAGTACAAGCTTTGCTCAGTTTGAGATTAGATGGCGCTGTGTAAAAAAATGTCTGTCAATATTTATTAATAAATGTTTTAAGACATGATAATTAAGTTAAAAGTATACAGAAAAGATAGATACTTAGATTGTAGATTTTATGATAGCAACATTGATCGCAATTCAGCGTTGCTTCTGTATGTACGCAACGCAATATTACTTGTTTTGATTATGATAATGATTTCCATTTCAACCACCATCCGACTATTATCCATCACATAAACGGTGAAAGCCATCACATAAACAGTTAAACAGTGAAAAGCATTAGCATAAACATTTGATCGGTACCGGAGTGAGTTTAAACATAAACCTGTGCCATTTACTTTTTATGATTTGTTTAGCTACGTGACGGTTTACCAAAATAATCTATTCATAGTGTTTATTGTTTGTTTATTACTAACTTACTAAGGTTAGGCGCTGGAAACTGCGACACAGTTTATACTAACTATATTTCCCAGAGTTCATGGTTTTTAACCATGTTATTTAAGTACACTAAATAAATAAATTTAAAATACTTATATTCAATACAATCACAAGGATTGTTTTGAAACGTTTTATAGCTAAGTTACGCTAGTTTCACGCGACTAGTCTAGAAGAATATGGCGATCTATCGCTTAAAAACTAGTACCTAAATAATAAGTTAATAATATTACAGAAGCATAATAATATATTCTAACCACCGTTTTCAATCGTGCTAAGTGGGAGTATTTATCACCTAAACGCCGGTGGGTAATCGATGGTCGAGGGATAAACACGTAAAACGATCGGCGTCATTTGAATTTGAATTTTCCAACAAATTGATTAGATTGAACGACACAAATTACGGTAATAGGATAATGTAGATTGGAAATAAGCGATGATTTTAATCTTGATAATTTAAATTCTATTTGGACACTACTGCTAGCTGAAATTGAACTAACGTAACTAATTTAAATGACTAAATTATTTCATTACTTATTTATATCAGACGTTAGTGTCCCACTGCTGAGCAGAAGAGTCAGAAGTTTTGATCTTGAGCCAAACACCTCTAACCTACCAGAAATGATTAAACTAAATAAATAAATAAATATTGCGAAAGGAGGCCTATACCCAGCAGTGGGTGATACCGGGCTGAAATGATGATGATGATGAAATAAAAAATAAAAAAGTACGGGACGCTTCGTCTATAGAATACCAGAAGTATCATTCGCACTTTGCCACCTTGAGAAGTTGAGGCGTAGATCGAAAGTCTCATATAATGTCATTTCGCCAGTTAGTAGGTTCGTATGAGTCAGTGGCCAACTCTGGTGACAGATTTTCTAGGCCACCCGAAGGCCTCTGTCATGGCCTAACAACTTTGAAAAAGCCGGGACCTACTTAACGTGCCCTCCGAAGAGCGGGAGCGCTCAGTTGAAATGACCACTGGCTGTCACCCATCCAAATGATGAATACGCGGAACAGTGCTTAACGTCGTGGTTCTCGTTAAGAACAACTTAGCCAGCTACGTCACGTGCGCTCCACCAGTTATACACACAGATAACATAACACTTGTAACACACAGTAAACATTACTGCTTAGCAATAGAAATAGGTATAGTGGTAGTACTTCCCCGGACGAGTTATTTTGACGACCAATGTGGCGCGGTGGGCGAAGGTCCGCCTGCGAAGCGGAGATTGCGGGTTCCCGCCTCGGGACAAATGTTTGTACGATCTGCAAATATTTGTTTCGGGTGTTCTGTATACTTAATAAAAACTATGTATATTTGTATGTATTGTAATGTTTTATGTATATCAGTCATCTATTACCTACCCATAACACAAGCTCTGCTTAGCTTGGGGCTAGATAATGCTGTGTGGATTGTCCAGCGTTATTTATTTGAAAGAAAGAGAGAAAGAAAAAAATACTTTTATTTATGACGAACATACACTGCAAAAAAAGGCACATCATATAAAACAAAGTAGACATCATAGAACATAGGTATGTGCACTATTGTACCCGTATAGAATTAAAACATTAAAATAATTAGTCTGTCCGCCACAAAAAAATATTTATTAAATCAAAAAGAACTGCGTGGAACATTTAATGAGTACTTAGTATTTTCTATGTTCCACGCAGATACCGTATTACACTAATTAAACACGTCAAGCGTGCGTTCGATCGGAATGCAACGTGCTGACGTCACAGACACGCGTCTAATTACGCACGTGTGACGCATCGGTGACGACCAAAGGTAATTAGTTTAGTGTAATTGAAAGTGTTTGCTGGAGGCAATTCCTAATGGCAGATGGTGTACGTCGATGGGAAAAGGTAACAGATAGTCGCGATTTTATCGAGTATACCGCAATGTATAAACCAAAGGTTGTTTTGGATCTGGTGTTACTTGAGCCATCGACTTCTCACGGGTTGGTTAGAGACAGAATCGTCCAATTAAATAAATTCGTATCAGTCAGTGGCCAACTCTGGGCCGCCCGAAGAACTCTGTCATGCCCGATGTCATCGATCTTAAGTTAGTATCAATTTAAATGATGAAAAACGAAGACGGTTTTCAAGTCGACGCGTATTATTACTATTTATGAATAGCATTTTAGCACAAATAACAAACCTTTAGAATAAGAAACTAGATAACTGTAAAAGCGTGATCTGCAAATATTTATTCTGTGTGGATTCGAAAGGTTGGATTCGACCAACGTCTGGATTACCTATTATACCTATACCTACCTGCGGAATAACAAATATCAATTACAAGTAAATTGTGAGTTTACTCGCGATTAACTAAGATTCATTCGGAGAATAGTGCCTATTCAAGTTTGGTCGAATCCAAACTAATTGTACCATGACGTTGTATTTGTAGTTTCGGACACCGACGACGAAATGCTAGTGTTGAGACAGGATGATGTAGTGAATATTAAGTGTGTAATGTTATGTTATTAGAATCATGTTACACCAATGTTACGAGTACATGACATGAACATGTGACAGCGTAAATGTTGCATACACGTATGTTGACACCATCAAACACATAAGGAGCAATGGTGATACGCATGTCCTCTTCATGCGTATTCAAGTATTATCAAGGGCATGCATTATGTCGTTGGTTGGTAAGAATAAAGTAAAACGTAAGTGTACAAATTCAAAACTAATTGTTGCCAGATGAGATTTGTCATCGGTCATGCTTGAGTGACAACAATTTATGATCATCAATAACATGCAATTAAGTTAATATAAAAAACCTATGCCTTTTCTAAACGGGGATTATTTTAAACATTCATACCGATAAACATTATAATAAAAATTCTCGTACTAAGAATGCTGTATGACGCAAGATTTTACACTGATAGAAGGTAGAGTCAAACAATATTATTTGCAAGATACTGTAGAACAGTTTAAAACTAAATAATATTCCTTTTAAAACACAAATTTATGTCAAAAAGAATCGTAGATTTATTAAAAAAAGGTTCTAAAAGTGCAAGCATTCAGCAAAATCAAAATTCACGACTTCAATTTTCTTTTCTGCCCATTCACACTTCCATTCTCAACATAATTAATCCACAGAATCCTATAAAAGTAGATTAACAGACGCCACTCGGACAAATTGTGTATTAATATTTTATGTAGCTGTTCACACTATGCCACGTCCCTCGCTATAAAACTGTCATCGAGAGATATAGTGGCTGGACTTCTTATGGGTGATTTAAGGGTGGATTATGGGATATGCCGGAATACAAGAGGTATGCAGTGTTTATAGGCTTCTGTGGCAGTGATATCACTCCTTACTAACTAATGGGCACAACGGATGCGTATGCAGTACGTACACATGCACGCGCGTGTTTGCCTAGATAGCTGTCACGCAAGCGGTGTGCCATGGCACATACAGTTTCACTGCATCGTCATGGTAAGCGGATGTCTCACGTAACCATACGCAGGCGTTGTGACCAGCCTTTTACTCTTCAGTAGTAAGAGTAAAAGGCTAGTCACACCGCGGCACAGAGTTGGCCACTGACTCATACGAACTTACTTACTGGGCAAGTGCCCAGTTGTAAAGCGAGAGGTAGCAGGTTCGTCAGCATTCGATGTTCGTATTTAAAAGCCCAGCCCAGCCAGCCCTCATCAAACTGCATCACCATTATACAACGGCTACGTTATTCAAGTAATCCATACCTAAATAAGCAAATAGACCCTAGACATAGACCCAGGCATTTAATTAGACCAATTGCCCGCAGCAGACCTGTGGGCACACTTGTGTTAGGATACGCACGGATTGATTTGAGCCCGTATATTATGTATATTTATGTCAATTTATGGGTTTGTATCAACCTGTCAGCTACTAATTGGGCTTTAGATATGAACTTACTGACTTGTATGCACAGAAATGTAAATAATAAGGCAGATACTTATTCGGATTTCTGTGCTTGTATGTCTGTATGCTTTTTCATTATTGACCGAGTAATTTCATTTCATTTATTTATTCGCATTAAAATATGGTAGTTACAGAAGATGTCACACTAAAATAAAGTTTCACATTTTACCAGTTTAACTGGTGTGCAAATATTAAACAAGTTACATAGGTATATTAAAATAAATTATCATTAAATAAAAAAATAGTATTAAAATCATTACGCTACGCTAGGTGTATTTGTAAAAGCAACACGAACCCTTTTCCAGAAAGTCAGAAACAGAATAAAAACATTCCAATTTTTTTTTTTTTTATACAACTGTAGTGGCAACCAGGCGTACGGCCCACAAGATGGTAAGCGGTTACCGCGGCCTATGGACGCTTGCAATACCAGAGGTATCCCTCGCGGATTGCCACCTTGAGGCATAGATCGAAAGCCTCATGTGCCAGTAATTTCACCGGAAACCATACCCTTCACACCGGAACACAGCAATGCGAGCATTACTGCTTGGCGGCAGAAATAGGTATGGTGGTAGTCCTTCCCCGGACGAGCTCTATCACAGAGAACTCTACTACTCTTAATCAACCATTTCAATATCAACCATTTCTTCAACTCCTAACAAAACTTTTTGTCGGGAAAATCTAGAATTTGCTTTGGTAAGGAATTATAAATGAGGGGTGCCATATCCACAAAATTTTTCCTATAAAGTTCAAGTTTAGGTACTGGCATTTTAAGACACAGTAAGCGAAGCGTCTTTGATTCAAGTCTGTCAACATTTGCTTTCGTCTGTCAGTTCTCTTTTGCAGTTCATATTTAAAAAAATTATACTTACTTACTATTATTATTATACTTTTTTCATGTAAAACACAATTTTATGTAAAAATAAACTTCTTTTCGCTTAGAATACTGATCATGATCATCTCATTTTCCTGAAAAGAAAATAAAATGGTCTTGAAATTGCGTTAAAACAAAAATTGTTAACTGAAGTATGCAGGTTAATTTAAAAGCCCATTCTCTATAATACATTTCTCTGACCCAGCGAGAAAGCAACGCGGCAGACCAAAACGGAGATGGCGGGACGAACTCGATAAATTTTTGGAGGATGGAGGTTTTTGGCTCGGGATCGAGACGTCTGGAGAGAATGGGGGGAGAGAATGGCCTTTGCCCAGCAGTGGGACACCAACGGCTGATATAATAATAATAATAATAATTCTCTATAAGTAAAAATGCAAGTTGACTCTATTTATGTTGCAATAATATTAGCCACCGATTCATGCAAGATCCTGTAATTACTTTGATTAATCACAGTGAAGAAATTCACGCCCATCGGTCATGAAGACCCGTTGATATGCATAGAAAGGGTTAGATTCCGGTCAGATTCGCCACGCTTCTGGTTTACTGATCCATCATCCGGCGATGGGTTGACTCAGCGATTGTTGAAGGGTTAAATTTGCTCGTGAAGTGTAATTATTTTTTGGTTACGTCGTGAAGCCATTCATCCAAGTAATACTCTTACTACAAGTGCTTTATCATAGATCTCATAGAACTCATAGAATACTGCCCTAAAATGACATTACGAGTAATCTGATGTATTTTCCACATTTTTAGGATATTAAAAAAACTTAAAAAAAAATATTATAACATCTTCATCCAGAAAACTAAAAAAAAACATTATCTACATAGCTCATGCTAGCTAATCTCTCAAGTAATTTACTATAATTTTGTCTCAAAACATAAACGCAAATTCACTGTCTTATTTTTCACATGTATCAACGCCTAAAGCCAAATGCATCTGTAATTTCAAAACACTAATTAACTAAATAATAATAACATATTATCATATCATTATTATCAATCATCATGACATTCTCACTATAAAAGTCACCACCGTATTCGTTGTCTTTACGTACTTGTTGACTCTGTTCATCCTAAGGTTGCCTGGAAGAGATCGCTCAGTACCTATGTTTATTACTGCATTCAAATTGCAAACAGTATTTGTGAATAGAAATCGCAAAGCTAACCTAACTATTGATAAGCTAACTAACCTAACTATAGATAGATACGAGTATAAGATATGAAAGGTAATTGCAAGGGGAATGCGTTTGGTGTTTAATACCTTTGCATGGTAATGCAGGCGTATAGAATTAGAGATGGGACAAGTTATCATCGATAATAGGCATTGTAGCTAAGGGTAGATGAGTGATGTGATGAGATCTGTATTATTTTTATTTATTTGATTTATTATTTATTTAACATTTACAAACAGTGTTAAACCAAATCGATATTGAAAATTAACAAAACAAACAATTACACATTATGCATTAAGTAACATAATTTATAAGTGCAGATTATTACCTACTTACATACTTTTTTATTATTTTGCAGATCTGACCATCGTATCATAATACAGACGTAATACTCCTAACATGGTTGCTAAGTGTAAAATAAAACTTACAAAAGCTGCGTTAAATATTTTTACCCAGCATGAGGCCATTTTAATTCAACTCGATTACTAATAACATACAGGGTCTACGAATGATCTACGCCGTAGCAATAAAGTAAAGTGTAAAAACAGAGAAGCTAAGATCTACGCCTTAATGGCGTAGACAAGGTAATGTTAAAATTTTACATTTAAATTTTTTAATTATTTCATATAATTACTGTCATATTTTACCATATTGTTATCCTAGTTCATGGAATGATGGTAATTGAGTGAAACTCATATTAGATAGATTATCGGACATGGAGCAAGATGTTACGGTCCCGTTTTGTTATGAACATTGGAAAAATATTGATAGAAATTCATTTTTTTAAATCGATATCGAGAAATTGAAACTATGAAATCTACGACACTATTTTGAAATGCTAAACATTTCTATAAGAGCACATAGCACAAGTTCAGGCGTTACTAAAATTAAAATTTGCTAAATAATATAGAAAAATTATATTGGTGGCATGAATTCAATACTTTCTGTTTTTAATAGTCCATGTTTGACATCAGTCACAAACTCTCTAACAGTTCGATAGCGATAGAAATCCGTGCTAATCCCAAAATGTCACCATCTATACGGAAACCACATTCTGTTCCTATTCCGAGTATAATATTCCGGTTCATTCCCTTACATCTGGTTTGAACCAGCTACGACCAGCTTACATAGATCTATGGTCTTCGAACAACTTTGAATCAAACTTGAAGGTAATAAAGGTTAAGTTAAGCTGGTGCTGCCGGAGGGTGAATGGACAATGGTCAACTGAATTTCAGCAAAGCTAAGGGCCGGTATAGGCCGTCTTTGTTTTGTATGGACAGACGGACAGCTATTAACAAGGTGTAAAAATATTACTTCTGAAAACGGGAACTGAACTTGAGTATTATGATAAATGATGGTTACTTATTAGTTTTTGAATACAAAATTAATTAACAAATTAAATTATGTACATTATTACAATAACAATATACATATGAAACAGTTGAGCCATCTAAAGACCGTTACAAACGATCTATAGATAGCTCAACTGATCCAAATCACTACTAGACGAAAGCGTTTATAGCATGCTGCTAAAAAAGAATTTAAGTATATATATTAATTTTTTTTTTTAATTGAATTTTAGTTTACAAGATAATAAAATAATTCTTTCAGTTTCTGTAACTTGAAAATATAATACGTATCATAGAAGTTTCAAAGAATAACAAATTATTCTTCCATGTAGCTTAGCAAGCTTTGCTTAGTTTAGCTATATAGCGCTAAGTATAAACATTATTATTATGTAAGTATATAGGTATAAATATACTGTAAAATTATATTTATAATAAACCCTAAAAAAACATTTAACCTAAACAATTTATTTTTAAACTGGGCATCAACTAAATCTTCAGTTTGCGAGATCTATCTTTTTACACCCTATAGAAAACAGATATAATTTTGGAATCCGAGAATGGAATTCTGTCTCTGTGATAGCTTAATTAAGTCTCGTGTGGACGTGCTTCAAATTTTTAAATTACCAAGCCAATTAAAAACATGTTTGATCAATTACTATTGATCAATAACATGAGAATATACATATATATTATGATAAAAAAATCACATTCTTTTTTTCACAGGACTATTTGGTAAGCAATATCGGGGGCTAACCAGTTCGGGGGCAAACTACCGTAACCCGATGGCGTGGTAGTCAACTGCTTGGTTTCGAAGCGAGAGGTTGCGAGTTCAGTGTTTCATTAATAATATAGGTGACCTTTTATGCGCACCTCTTTGCTTTCATCATTCAATTTTTATTGTGTAAATTTGGTGGCAGTTTATCCAATTTAACTTATTTACTTAGCACATGTATAAGTAATTGAAATGGAGGGGTAATGTTGGTTGGTAATTTAGTCAAAGTCTTTCCAAGGGAATTTTGAAAGAAATGTCACCATTTCTTTCCAAATTTCGTTTATTACGTTGCTAAGCGACAATCAAACTAATACACTTGACACTAGCAAAATTGTGGCAAAAGCCGCAGTGTCCATAAACGAAGAAGAAGAGTAAGGCTAAGTCAGTAAGTAAGGTTTAGTCCGCTTTTTGGAATAAAGCTGCAGTAGTTCACCAGCGTCGCTCCATTTGCATGTAGAAGCAGTTAGCGATGCTATTATTGAAATTTTATGTGAGTTTGATTATTATTCATACACCGCTATTAGAGTGGACAAGAATTACTTTGGATAGGTAAGTATGGATACAAACTTTTCTAAAGCTCAGACATATTTAGAGTATTTCGTTGTATCTAGCTTTTTAAGAAACATAACATTGTATACACATTGTATACAATTATGTTGTTGTTATATCCTATACCCTAATTTTACATCTAAGTAAGTCTACCATCTAACCCTATGATTTATTTATTTAAAAAATTAATGAATGAGTGATGATGAATTGTAGGTACTCGTAACTTTTATTCCTTGAATGTAATTAATTTTTTTAACTTAGCTAAGATACTAGTATTTTGTTATCTGTGGTATAAATATTAATCAAATTTACTAGTATTTTGTTATCTGTTATAAATGTTATTCAAATTAAAATAATTAAGTACTTGCATAATTTTTCTTTCTTATCATTGCCTTATGATTTTATTTTATCCTTAGAGATTTTATCTAGCTCTTTCTCTAGATTTAAATAAAATAATTTAACTTAAAAATTTAAGAACTATAGAACATATTTACACCAAAAATTTTAATAATAATAATTATAAACCAGGAAGTTTTATATAAAAGTCCGTTATAAACCAAATCCTTACTTTTCCACCACACCTTGAGTGAATGAGCATCGATGAGTTATGTAATGGAAACCTGGTAATTGCTCCCAAAGTGCCGACATACATAATTAATACACGCTAACTTATGTAGCGGCAACACACACTTGTATGAGCTTCCGATGTCTGCATGAGTGAGTGTCCTCGGCTGTTTGTGTACTATCATCATTATCATCATTATCAGTAATTTAACGTTCATAGTGGACATAGGCCCTTGTAGCGCCTTAAGTTAAAGGGATTTTCAACATGGATATGGGGATTTTTGAACTTTTTCTTGAGACTTTTCGTTCAAAAATTCCCTGCTGCAGCTAAATTCGATTGTGAAGGGATTTGCGAACATAAAGTTCAGAAACCCCCTAATGATTTAAAGGGATTTCTGAACTCTGACTAAGGTTAAATTACAGATCGAAGTAGTTAAGCACTGTTCAGCGTAGTCATCATTTGGCTGGGTGACAGCCAGTGGAAATTTCAACTGAACACTTCCGTGCTTCATAAGGAACGTAAAGGTGGCGGTCTTGTCTTTTTTAAAAATTGTAAGGCTATGATGTAGGCTTTTGGGCAGCCTACCCGTCACTAGAGTTGACCACAACTCATATGAACTTACTAAATATTTCTTAATAAATGGGCTCTAAAATTATAATGGTAGGTATTTTGTGTTATAGCTTGTAACTACTTACCGAAGTCGATTTTTCAACAAAAACTAAAATATTATATATTATCAATAAGTACGTAATTATAATTATCAAAATTAAGCTGAAACCTCTCACTAATCCCCTTGAAAAACCTCAATAAACCTATTTAAGTTCAAATCCAGCGTCACATTTCAATTTAATTGGGAGATTATTCCGACATTTGACGCTTTTTAGCGTTTCTAAACCTGGTTTTGCGTTCTGATAAAACGAACGTAATTGGCTCTCGTTTTTTAACCGCTTTATCTGATTTGTCTTCGACTTCTGAGTCTGTGATGCAATCTGACCAAGCGTTATATTCTACAAACAATTCTACACCTTACCTGATAGATATTAAAGTGGATAGTGGCATGGTTCAGTGTACTTTCAGTTAGTGGGCATCTATCAGGATGGACAACCGTTTTGTAGATGAAATCGTTGGTCGGAGCGTTTTAAATCGGACGATTTACGCGAAAATAATAGCTTAAAAGCAATTCCCTGGACGAATGGGTTTTTGTCGATTCTATTTGAAGTCGTTTGGATTTTTATTTCTGGTACGAGATTGACGAATAAAATAAAAATAGGAAAAGATCAAAAATTTAAAATTTGACCAATACAATACATAGTGACTGAATCATAAAGTACCTTCATTACATACATCATAATATCATGCATAGGTACTAATCATATATCATGAAATTGTTAGATGATAATAATAATAAGACATAGGTAACAATTTTGTGACGTTATTTTTTGTGTAGTTATTTACAACTATACAAAAAATCCACCACCAGATCGGTCAAAGGTCAGTGGCCAATTCACCAGAGTTGGTCACTGACTCATACGAACGAACGAACGAACGAACTACACAAAAAATTTAAAACAAAAATAAAATGGTCTGGGTGTTTCTTCAAATGTACTTAAAACAAATTGCTACGTTAAAATGACCACCGATTTAAAAAAAAAAACAAGTAAATCTAAAACAAATTGGAGCACAGCATCCAACCCCTCAGAACAGTATTCCAATAAAAATAAACGTCAGCAAAGATTGATCGATTATGCTCAAAAGTTCAACCCTTTCATTACTTATGCTCTGGATAGCGGTATGTATGACCAGGGATATATAGGGTGTCTTCAAGCTCCAACTAACCAATTTATGCATTTTGTGATAATATTTTTTTTTTAAATAAATCTGGCTAAAATTAACTAACATTCAGGCGGTCGTAAAGTTTTTTCAACTCAACTGAAGAGTTTAAAGCAAGTAGTGTCCTATTTGCTTGAAACACTTTAAAATAAACTTTAAAATAAACTTGTATCAGTAAATTCTTTCTACATTACTTACGTTTTTATAACGCTATTATTTATCGAACTTTTGATAGACAGTGTATAGGTATAAAATTGTATAGATATAATGTATAAAAATGACCTTGAAATTATCGATTTCATTATCTCAAAAAAATATTTGTAGTTTAAAAGTGTGCGTACAGCGTAATAAGACATTTTTAACGTTAGATCACTAATCTATGTTTTATATATTATAAGTATTAAAATGATCTGATTTTTTGCACACCCTATAAATTACGAAATCACAGACAAGTGACCATTAATCTTCGGGAATGTAAATTCGTTTGATTAATCGATGGTCAAGCGTCTAATGCAGTGCAAAATGTAGGAGTATGTATGTCCATTAGAATAATGTATTGTCTGTGTTCAACTGTTCTTTACAAATAGATTTGGAAAACAAAATACATCTTTTAGAAGACTACAAAAGGATCAAAAAAGAGGTCGAAAAGACTTTGGCTCCAGCGCTCGACGGAGCAACACGTCTGCCGGAGAACAAGTCGATGGTCCTGAGGATGTCCCGTGGAGGGATGAAACACGTGTCGATATTTTTCTTTTGAGGTTAACTGTGGTAACTGTGTGACCTCATCAGTTAAAAGGTTAAGCGGAATAGTACTAGAGATTTTTCGTCTGTTTTTTATTTTGTAATGGATTTCCGCAAAGTAACGCCTGAATCTATCAATTATGTCGAAATATTGTTTAAACAAAATTTTACTAGTTTACTTTTTTTTGTAACTAATCTAACTTTATAAAATAGTCATTTAGTACCCATAACACAAGCTCTGCTTAGCTTGGGGCTAGATGATGCTGTGTGGATTGTCCAGCATTATTTATTGTTTATTAAGCTGACTGATTGACAATCAACGCACTGTCTAAACAGTTTATTTAGAAAATTTTCAGGGTGAGTTTTTTAAATGTGTAGGATTCTGAAATAAGAAGCTGATTTTAAGAAAAGTGGACATGACAGAAAGAAGAACATTGTATAAAAAAATCAGAGAAATAATGATAAAATAGAAAGATTGAATTTGTATGTTTGTGTTTTATTCTGACTTACGTGTATACTGATTTAGGTGAAATTGGACTGCTAACATTTTGGGTCTAGAAAAACAGACCTAGTTCACGTTATATTAACGTGCCAAGAGAGCAAAGTCGCAGGCAGAACATGAAGTAACAAATCAATCAATCAATCAATCAAAAATTATTTATTCAGTAGAATCACAAGGATCACTTTGAAACGTCTTACAAGCTAGGAAAATTTACACCAGTTCCAACGCGCCCATGCCGTAAAAGAACTGGCAACAACACCGGCTGGATTCCTATCGCTTTTTTGGCATGACCCTTGCAATTGTTATGGATTCCAAGTAGAGTTGGAGCACATTCGTCCCAAGCTTTTTTATCATCTAGGTATTAATCGGTTGTTTTATAGTAAGCTTTTTGAGACAGATTTTGTTTAAATAAGTTTTTAAATTTGCAAAGGTAATTAGGTAAATTATCAATTGCACAAAACAATAATAGATCTACCAATAGTTTATATCAAAATGTACGTATTCTAATATTCCAGGAATTCCTCAGTACATCAAAGGAAATCCATACACTACTAATTGGATGAACAGAGAACTATTAGTTCTATATCTGCCAGATATCGTGTCAAAGTACAGTGACCCTTGTGCTTTAGGACAACCGGATCGCCCCTTAGCGTCCACTAATAAGTCTTTAAAGTGATTTGATCTTTATACCAATGAAATAAGATTTATAATAAAAAAATAAGTCGAGACCAAGTTTCTGCGTCTTTATTACTAGTAGTAAGTTTAACTTTAAGTTTACGGTATAAGGTTCGTTTTAGCATACTTATAGTAGGTTAGTCTAGGTTTAGTGGGATGTAATTTTGACCCGTATGTCATTGGCATAAAGATGCTGATCTAATGTCAAGTTTGTGTCGATATGTCACAGAGTAGTAATGAAGAGGGTCAGAGGTATGTCAGTAGGTGTTTGAACCCCGCCCGAAACAAACGAGTTATTTTTAAATTAATTAAATCAGAACTTTTTTTTCATACTCACTTTTTCACAGAAACTGTACTAGGTAGATCTATTCATTAAAATATTTTATCCAGATTAAACAAATTCCTTAAAGGCGTGCCTCATTAAATCAAAGTTTCAATCAAAATTGCACAACCTTTTTTTCGAGCTCCTTACATGACTTTTTGATAGCTCACGGTTTCAAATTTTTTCTTACCGGCCCTGAAAAAAACTCACCTATAGAAATTATATGTCTAAAACCCAACTAACCGAATAAAAAATCTGTTTGTCCCTGTTCTGCGGGTACAAAGCTTACCTCTACAAAAAGTCTTCTATAGCTTGTTATTATAACTCTGGGGCTTACTGTCCCCTTCATGGCCTCAAGGGTTCACCGTGATGTAAGGGACGCCATGCGGTTTACCGTTTCATATAATTTGTAATCATTATAATTGTTTTAGAATTATTACACGTTCACTGGTGGTTTTGTATTTGTTAAACACTAATGTATTAACAATGCTATTAATAAAATAAGAGAAACTACAGAAGCATGGTTGAATTTTCAAAATCGGTTTTTTCATACCAATAAAGTGGCAACCAATCGTACGGCCCACTTGATGGTAAGCGGTTACTGTAGCCTATGTAATATATATAATATATATATGTAATATATATAATATATATATGTAATATATATAGCATGCAACATTATAGAAATCACCTGCGTGTTACCACCCTGAGACGTAAGATGGAAAGTCTCATGTGCCTGTAATTTCATCAGAAACAATACTCTTCGAACCGGAACACAGCAATGCGAGCATTACAGTACCTGCTTGGTGGCAGAAATAGATATATTGGCAGTCTTTCCCCACGAGCTATATCACAAAGAACTCCTCTTAAACTTGGTATGCCGAAAATGTCAAAAACTGCAATTTTGGCTGACATTTTGTTAGTAGAATTTTGTTCCTTACTTAATTTTTTTTTCCATGCACTGACTTTGAGCACTGGTTTTCTAGCAGAGTCCGTCTTCCGATCGTGTTATTCCAGAACTTATACCATCTACATTCCAAACATGACAATCGGTTATATCGTCACGAAAAAACGTGGTAACAAACATTCACACACACAAACTTTCGCATTTATTATATTAGTGTAAGTGCACCTGCCCCTAATCCCTACACATTAAAAAAAAAACACCCTAAAAAATTTCAGGTAGGTATATAGGACTTATCGTTAAGCGTTAGACTATGCGCAGTCAGTTAGTTAAAGTCAAAAACGCAATAAAAATATTATTTAAAATGATACAAGTTTAATGGACTGTAAATCACAACACGAGGAAATACAAAATATTCTCACGCCCATAACATTAGCAAATAATTACTTGTAAACTTAACTTTAAATATGACAAACTACTTTAAACCTCTCATGTGTGAACACGCGCTTATTCTAACAAGTTTTTTTATAAATCTAAACAACATCCTTTCATTTTAAACCTTAATTTTACACTCAAAAGGTTGATAGTCACCGAAAGGTTTGTACAAACTTACATTGCTAAAAAAAACTTTGATGACAATCAATTTGAAGTTATAAGGTTTGGAAACAAGGTTGGGATTCAATTGAGATTAGAATATTCAAATCAAATTATGATGCAAACTTAAGGGCGTGTTGTCAACGAAGATGTTAATGGTTTCCATAACACTCAATTGATCACGCATCGACTCACGGGAATAGGAAATGAACATAAATTATACTCAATATTATATCACGTGTTGGTACTTTAAAGTGTAATTTGATGTATAAATAAAGTATGGGAAAGGCACTGCTATTAAATACGAGGACAGATAGACGGACTGACAAACTGATACTGCTAAGGTTAGTTGCAGATGATTATGAATAATGTTTTTGACGTGAACATTAACGTATTGTCCAGCTGTCAACTCGAATAAGATTTTATTTTTCTTTTTGACGACCGATGTGGCGCAGCGGGCGCAGGTCCACCTGCGACGCGAAGGTTGCGGGTTCAATTCCCGCCTCAGATCAAATGTTTGTACGATCTACAAATATTTGTTCCGCGTGTGCTGGTTATTTTCTATATATAATAAAAAATATCTATCTATGTATTGTAATGTATAAAGTATTTATATCATCATAATGCAGCTCTGTTTAACAGCAGCTTACCTTGGTGCTAGATGATGCTGTGTGGATTGTCCAGCATTATTTAATATTTATTTATTATTATTTATTTTTACTAAAAAGGCAATAAAAAACTCTATATAAATTGACTGTTGGACGACGCAAAAGTATTGTTGTGTTAATACGCTGGCAGTTTATTCATTATCTCGTTTTCTCAGCGCAAGGTTTATGTAATAGCATGAAAGAATATTTTCTTTCTACTTTCTTTCTCTTTTTCTTTAATTAGAATGAAGGGTTATGTCGAGGTTTGAATCACCGCCATTTTTCATTCATTTGTTCAAAATTGATTGACTAATTAATAAATTAGCACTGGCACACGGAATCTTTAGTACATTCTAGATAGAAAATTTAGAGGCATTCATTAATTAATTAACGCCAAAACCAAATAACACGTTTATAAATTCTCAGTTCACGTAAATTACATTATTACTATTCAATTAACAAACATTTTCATATTTCAAAAGCAAAACTAATTGAGTATGAAGCGTGACAAATAAAACAGTACTGGGTTTACTGAACCTTAGCAGTGGTTTTGACATTGTTGGGTTGCTGGCGAGTTTGAGAGCGGAAATTAAGTTAATAAACTATAGTAGGCCAAAAGCTAGGTTATTAATTTGGCCTAGTATCAGTTCATGTATAATTAAAATGAAACAATTGAATTCATCTGGATGTTTATGGCAAATTTTATTAAATTACAAAATCGCACATTTTAAACACAACGATAGCGCGATCTAGAAACCGTCTGAATTTACTAGCGCCATCTAGTTACAAATAAAACTAAAACTCACAGCTGGACAACACTGGAGAAGGGTAGCTCAAGATAGAACCTGATGAGAAGCGTAAGAGAAGGCCTATGCCAAGAGGCACACTGAACTGAGTGACATTCTATAGTCGAACCTGAACCCATAATACTACCAAAGACATTTAAATCCAAAGTTTAGAATAAAAGACTCATTTATTTATTTATTTTAGTTACAAATATTGATAGGAGTTTCATTGTCATCTATTCAAACTTTCACACATCTTCTCTTCTATATAAAAATGACTTGCTGTGCGCTAGTCTCGCTAAAACTCGAGAACAGCTAGACCGATTTGGCTAACTTTGATCTTGAAATGTCTGTAAAGTCTCTCTTTCAGGGAAGATTTAAATAGAAATTATGGAAAAATATCGGTATTTTTTAATATCTGATTTAAAAATGTCTGTTCTAGTGCTATGAGTACACAAACAGAGATAAACCAGCATTTCAATCCTTTACAGTGAGGTTTAAAGCGCAAAATCCTATAAAATGTAATTTTGATAGATGCACGCGAAAACTCTACAATTACGGAATACGTAAACAAGGAGTTAACAAAGCTGGATGTGGCATAATGGTAATTTACAGTTTTATACGAAAGTTTGTGTGAATGTTTGTAACCACGTATCTCCGCGGATTATGATGAAATTAGGAATGTGGATGGAAGTTCTAAGGATCCAAGGTTTAAGACTTAAGAAAAATGAGAATTCCTGTTTTTTTTTAAACCACTAAAATGGCAACCAAGCGTACGGCTCTCTTGATGGTTAGTAGTTACCGCAGCCTAAGTGCGCAAGCAATATCATAATATCACTTGCGTGTTACCACCCTGAGACGTTAGATGGAAAGTCGCATGTGCCCGTAATTTCACCGGAAACCATACCCTTCGAACCGGAACACAGCAATGCGAGCATTACTGCTTGGCGGCAGAAATAGTATATATAGTATATATAGTATAGTGGTGGTAGTCCTGCCCCGGACGAGCTCTATCACAAAGAACTCTACTACTACTGCTCCTGTGTGTGATAGGAACTAAAATACCGCGAGTGAAACCGCGGGCACAACTAAAAATACATAAAACTTTATTGTCATAGTGTAGTAGAGCTCTCTCACACCTCATCGGGTACACCGATGAACATTAAAAAACTCAGAATCCCCTTACTGCTTGAATGCAGATTATTATTTTTTTGCTTTTACTCCTTCTAGAATCTCTACCTCTTTGTACTCTATCGGCTTTCCATGTCACAAAGCCGGAACACGGATCAACGGAGCTTTGTTTTGGACTGCGCTTTACGCTAATTGCGATACGATGCGATACGATACGACACGACACGCCTCGAATCGCGGATTTCGGTATCATTATGCAAGGATTGAGATTTGTCTTGATACTTGTGATACAAGAACTAAATATTTAGTTCGTAGCTTAGCTTTTATGTAGAAAGTCAAAGTTTAAGTCAATGTCAAAAGAGTTTTTACTAGCAACTAAAAGAACTTTACTAGCAACAACACCGGCTGGGTTCCTTTCGGTTGCGGGTTCGATACCCGCTGCGGAACAAATGTTAAATGACTTGCAAATATAAAAAATTGTTTCGGGTCTGGATGTTTCTATGTATTTTTAAGTATGTGTTTTAAAAAAGTGTTTACCTTTAAGTATACATGTAGGTATAGGAGCATTTTTTACGTATACTTTCGTTGTAAAATAAGACACCCATAAATTTATGGTGAAAGTTACTTTTTCGAATTTCATTACTTCGCACTTCTTGTTTTTTTAGAATACAAGTTTTGCTTACTTTGGGGCTAGATGATGTTCTCTTAGCAGTCACCATTAAGAACTGTGTGACCAAAAAAGGACCGATAAATCTACAAATAATCAACATTAACAGTTAATCTGTTCTTCATTAGATTAATCTCAATAAAAACTACCAACTTAACCAAAATCCTCTCAAACACGACTTTAGGTTAAAAACAACCATTTCGACGTTGTCACGTATAGAACGTTTAACTTTCCTATCTCGCCTGTACGAGAATTAGTTGGGACTTTGATGGATTACCTTCCACACTCGCCCGAGTAGCCGGTTGTAATGTATGTCTGCATGTAAAGGCCGCGTTAGACAGTTCACTTTACGTTCATCACTATATTAACTCGTGAGCGCTCGTGACGTAGCTGGCTAAGTTCATCATTTCATCATCATTTGGATGGATTATTACATTAGAATTATTATTGTATGGTATAAATAATGTCTAATTAAGTACCTACTTATATAATGATCCTTTGTTGATTAATAAATAAATTGAAATTGAAATTGCTGCGTCACTTCGATTAAAATCAGCATAAAATAAACTAATTACTTTTAATAACTGGAGAAATGGCAAACATTCAAATAAAAAATAACAAAAAAACATGAAGTCGACAGTTACCACCTTTTTTGAAATCTTTTTTTTTTTTTTTTTTTTTATACAACTGAAGTGGCAACCAAGCGTACGGCCCACAAGATGGTAAGCGGTTACCGCAGCCTATGGACGCTTGCAATACCAGAGGTATCACTCGCGGGTTGCCACCTTGAAGCTAAGATCGAAAGCCTCATGTGCCAGTAATTTCACCGGAAACCATACCCTTCACACCGGAACACAGCAATGCGAGCATTACTGCTTGGCGGCAGAAATAGGTATGGTGGTAGTCCTTCCCCGGACGAGCTCTATCACAGAGAACTCTACTACTCTTAAAAAATCGCATAAAATGGCAAAATATAGTGTTTTGTTCGTTCGTTCGTTCGTATGAGTCAGTGGCAAACTCTGGTGACAGAGTTTCTAGGCCGCCCGCAGGCCTCTGTCATGGCCTAACAACTTTTCAAAAGCCGGGACCGACTGCTTAACGTGCCCTCCGAAGCACGGGAGTGCTCAGTTGAAATTGCCGCTGGCGGTCACCCATCCAAATGTTGGCTAAGCGGAACAGTAAAAAGTAAGTTCGTATGAGTCAGTGGCCAGTTAACAAAGTCAAAGTCAAAAATGGTTTATTTCAATAAAACCACAAGGATCACTTTGAAAATTTACGCCAGTTCTAACGCGCCCATGCCGTAAAAGAACTGGCAACAACACCGGCTGGGTTCCTATCGCTTTTTTGGCATGACCCTTGTTCTTGTTATAGATGCTGATTAGAGTTCACATTCGTCCCAAGCTTTATAACATCTAAGTAACAGTATGAACATCTATCGAATGAACCGTTTGCTACCGCCTTTAGCAATTCCAAATAATGCTATACCGGCTGGCTAATTGTTTTGGTGGATTTACTGATTGTTTACCCTATTTTCGATGGGTTGTCAGTTATTTTGTTGTTGACACTGCATTTTTGATTTATTGATCAATCCGGTAACAAGTTTTTGCATTCGTTCTTTTGTTATACCACTTTAATGGCAAACAAGATACAACCTAACTAACAAGGTACTTTGCTTATGGTAATGATGATTATGCTAGCTCGATGCCACCTTTATCACGTATATCAAAAATCTCATGAAACTTTAGTCGACAGTAATAGAACATTATTGCTTACGACAGAAACTATCATGTCTGTTATAGGCAAATAAAACATAATAAGTTATTAGTAAGTCAAATATGGTCAAATATGGAGCACCGGTGGTCTAGTGGTAGTGACCCCGCCTTCCAATCCTAAGGTCGTGGGTTCAAACCCGGTCGTGCACCTATGGATTTTTCTGTTCGAAAAATGTATGTGCGCAATGCCAGTGCTCTCATAAGGTGAAGGAAAACATCGTGAGGAAACCGGCATGTCCAAGAACTAAAAATTCGAAAGACATGTGCCATCCACTAATCCGCATTGGGTCCGCGTGGTGGATTAAGACCTAATCACTCTCGCCTGAGAGTAGGCCAGTGTCCCAGCAGTGGGAACATTAGAAGGCTGTCATGATGATGATGAAGTCAAATATAGTCAATTGATAATAACAATTTGTTTTTATATATCTTCTAAATCAGAAAATAAACAAAATTTGAATCAAAACTCGATCATCATCATTCATACAGATAAAGCGACGAATTTAAATCGTTTGATGAATCGAGAGCACGCGTCTTCCAGTTTGAAAGATCACTTCCGATGAGTGGGAGCTAGTTGTTATAATATCACTTAGATAGAGAGAGACAGAGCGAGAGAGAGAGAGAGCTATATATTTTTCTGTATTTTAATTATTGAAATCTTTACATAATATAATATAAAATTTATTTTCCCGCCGCCGCGTGCCGCCCCGTCTGTCCATTGTATGTATGTACGCTTGGATATTTTAAACTACGCAACGGTGACTATTTTAATTCGGTTTTCATCAATAGATAGAGTGATTCAAGATGAAGGTTTATAGCACCCGTGTAAGATAAGGCGGTTCCAATAGTTTTGATAATAAAATGAGCTTAATAAAATGAGCAGCTTCGCGTAATGGATAAAGACAAATGGAAGATAGACTTTGTGTTATTTCAGGTTAAAAACAGCATTAGTAGTACTCTTTTTCTTAGGTGTATGTACAATAAAGATATATTCTATTCTATTCTATTCTAGTAGGCTAGTGACCCCTACTAATAACACTACTAATGCTGCATCTTCTAATCCTAAGGGCGCGGGTTTGAAACCAATCATACACATGTTAATATTTCTGTTTGAGAATAATTGTGCGCAATTCTTGTTACTCCCAAACGTTTGAGGAAAATTTCGTAAGAAATCATGAACTAGTCAAATTCAAAAGATATGCCGTTCATCAAATTGTCTTTTTTTTTAAATAAATAATGAAAATAAAATTCATAAGAAATGTGCCGATCACCAAGCTGTTTTTTTTTTTAAATAATGTTAAACAATCTACATAGCATCCATCTAGCTCCAAGCTAAGTAGAGCTTGTGTTATGGGAATCGAGTCTCATGGTGAATTATGAACTCACTTTCCTTCGAAAATAGACCAAATGGTATGTACCATGATAATGATGAATTTAACTCAGTCACGGGTCAGGAACCTTATAGTAAACAGTCAGTTGAGACCCTTAAGTTCCTTATCAAAGGACTGCCAAAGTACGTCTTAATACAGCTTTTGCTAACTGTCAAACATTTCGACAGTTCCTATGTAAATGCCTTTATAATGTTATTGTTAGCACCAGTTTGTGCATTCATCATCATCATGATAGCGTTCTAATGTTCCCACTGTTGGGACACTGGCCTACACTCCGGCGAGAGTGATTATGTCTTAATCCACCACGCGGACCCAATTCGGATTGGTGGATAGCACATGTCTTTCGTTTTTTTAGTTCATGGACATGCCAGTTTCCTCACGATGTTTTTTTCACCGTATGAGAGCACTGGCGTTGTTTCGAACAGAAAAACGATTGGTGCACGACCGGGCTTGAACCAACGACCTTAGAATCGGAAGGCGGGGTAACTACCACTAGACCACCGGTGCTCTATGCGGGTTACCCGGGTTCAGGTTCAATACAACTAGGGTCAAAATATGTTTGCAATCTGTAAATATTGGTTCCGGGTATGATTGTTGTACTAATTAGGAGTCAGGAGTCTAATAGTGAACCTATGTGACTTTTTTTATGTCAGTAAATATTTGCTGACATTAAAAAACTATGAATCATCATTTAGTGACGAGACGGTCTAGTCTTTGCCTGATGTTAATCACTACGCCTGACCAACAGCTGCATTGTCACCCAACATTTTTAGTTTTAAAGTTATGCGTGATACTACACTGCGTTCGTCACTCCTAGACAAACTGTTGGGTGTGTTGTTGTTATTGTTAAAGTCGGAAACTCGTGCTAAGGATACTAAGGTTTATTGTTATGGTAAGGGCATCTTAGCTTGGTGAGTTTACAAGATGTTTGAGACACACTGCTTTCTAATTTTGTGTTTAAATAATTCACTTTTACAAGTGATGTAGGGTACTTATTTCATAAATTCAATTCAATTCAATTCAATTCATTTATTTCATGCTCCATGTACAATGTATTCAGCTTAGGTGTAACTTAATGATAATGCTGTAGGTGAGTACATGGACCCTGTAAGGGCGTTGCAAGTTAGTTATAGGTAATACAAGGTATTTGTCCAAATTGTCATGGTTAGGTAAGTAAATAAATGTCAAAATAAAATAAAATTGTGTCAAGTAATGTCAGGTAATGTCAGGTAAAAATTAATATTAAAACGGTCATTTTAACGGCTCAGTACATAATTTCAAATAAATAAATAAACAAAACAAAAATAGGACATAATTTGTCTTACCTTGTCATTTTTATATAATTACAATATTGACAATGATGATGACATTTCGAAAGACACTAGCAAAATGACACATTTCCGCCTATATAACTTTTCTAGTGTGCATTACAGTTAAGGCCTTATTTTATTCACACACTAAAGATCGCAAGATACGTACTAAGTATAAATAAATTAACAAACAATTAAATATGTATTAAAAAATCTAAAACAAAAATAGTTACCGCCCTGTAAAGCTCAATACTGGTGCCAACAAAAACATCTAAGTCCTCGCTCCCGGTCCAAAGTAGACCATTATGATAATGAATAAGGCAAAAAGCTTACCTAACAAACTCTCTGTGTGTATCATAGAACTGAACCGTATCTAAGTGCTTCTGATACCGATTGCAAATGTTCTCAAATACAAAACAGGCCGTTAGGTGTCGACGAGTGTCGAGCGATTTATTGAAGCGGTTCTATGTACTACGCATAGATGTTTACACTCGGAATGGAAAATTAAAGGTACCAAGAAAATGCGAGCCTGAACCGATTTCAAAACAAGTAGTGTTTTATTCAGATTCAAAAAAATACAGTTTCTAAAAATTTCATCAATTAAATTAATGAAAAATACAATTTTAACGGCTCACAAAATATAGACTGTTCATTAAAAAAAAAAAAGATGGCGGCAGATTTTAACGCTAAATTCTTGGTTTTTAGAGAGGCTTTAAGACTACAAATACCTGTTTACACTCGAAATGGAAAATTAAATGGTGCTAATTTTTTTTATTGTTTTTGGCTTTTACGATAAACATATTATGGGATGAAACAGAAATTCTATATACCATTTTGTTGTATGCTTGCTCATTACATTCACGATGTCAAGCCATTGCACACATAAATTAATAAATAATGCTGGACAATCCACACAGCATCATCTAGCCCCAAGCTAAGCAGAGCTTGTGTTATGGGTACTAGATGGCTGATATACTTAATACAATACATAGATCGATATTTTCAATAAACAAAAAAAATACCCAGAACACCGTAACAAATATTTGCAGATCGTACAAACATTTTCCGAGGCGGGAATCGAACCCGCAACCTCCGCGTCGCAGGTGGACTTTCACCCGCTGCGCCACATCGGTCGTCAACATTTTGTAAGCTATTGTAATTTTCTCAAAGCTATTACAATAAGCCGGAACAGCAATTGCTGTATTTGTCACAATGTAACGGTAACAGTTCCATTAGTAAAATTAATTATTTAGAGAACTTGGAGCCTTTGACCATCTGAATCTTACCCCGGGCGTGACTTATTGCTAATCCTTGCAAGAGGTTCGGAGGTTGGAGGTGCGTAGGCACGGTGCAAGTGATATGCACGGACTAACGTCTAAGTGGAACGAAAAAACTTTAGCTAGCCTTTGTGTATATAATCTAGACGAACAACGGAAATTCCTGAACGCCGATTCTGCTATATAAACGACGCCTGACATTTGTTCATTCATTAATTCATTCATTTTTCTATCCAATTCAAATTCATTCAATTGTTCATTCATTCAATCATTCAATACTTTATACGTTCGTTCGTTATTTTATTAATTAATTCATCCATTCATCATTCAAATCAATACTGTCAATCATTTCTCCGTTTTTTTTTAATTTTTGCACTGTGTCGCACTACGTTGCACTGCTGCGTTTGTCGCTCAAAAGTTACTCAAACTTCAGCAGCTCATGTCACATGCACCGTGTTTACGCACTGATAGCTAAAGTTGGTACATTGTTTGATGGGTATAATCGTAGTGATTTAGGAGAAATGTGGGATTGGGTATTTTGTAAGTACTTACCTGACTAAATCCTTGTTAAATGTTAGTTTATTAATAAACTACGTGTTTTTAACCAGCCTACTCTAGAGCGAGAGTGATCCCGAATAATCCAGCATGGAAAATTGTCTTTTTTATTTGCCCACAAGCTCAATAAGCTCATGTCTTATTTACCAATGAACGACAATTATTATAATGTTTTTAGCAATAAAGATTAATAACTAATAAATATTATACTAAAAAGTTTTTTTTTTTTAATTATATACGCTTAAATAAATGATATTCTTGGTCCTCCAGAACAGTAATTTAGAGAGAAATATAGACAAGCCTCCTCACGAAGTTTTCCATTACCGTATTTGCATGGCATTGCGCACACACATTTTTCGAACATAGAAATCCATTGGTGCACCACCGGGTTTGAACCCACGCCTTAGGATCGGAAGGCGGGTCACTACCACTACACCGCCGGTGCTCTGCACCTGCCTTTGCGGAACTGCTTGTTCCATTGACGTTGTTTGAATACCACTTCTCAAAGCAACAATCCACTCAAATATCAAAAGCGAAAACGGGATTGCCAAAGACAGTATTGTTTACAATGCTCGCTAGGAGTTTAAAATAGTTCGCTAGGAATTCGTCTCAGTATTATAACGGCCGTAATAAATATAAGCGGATACAGCGCCATCTAGTCCCAAAATAAGTAAATGGAAACCAGATAAATGATACATTATTTATGACATATGCGTCCCGCGAATGTTTGGCCAGATGAAAAAATCGCCTTCGTCCCACATAGTATGCCGTATACGGCCCAATCCGGTTGTGCACCAATGGATTTTTCTGTTCGAAAAAATTATCCGCAATAATCCGCATTGGGTCCGCGTGGTGGATTAAGACCCAATCACTCTCGCCTGAGAGTAGGCCAGTGTCCCAGCAGTGGGAACATTAGCAGGCTGTCATGATGATGATGATGATACGGCCCACAGTATATTTCATTATAAAGTACCTATAAACTAACTGGTTCTCATCCTCTTTTTTGATGAGAACGGGAAAGGAGTGAAACTCTTTACCCGCGTCGGTGTTTTCTTCCACTTATAATTTGGGTCTCTTCTAAAGCAGAGTCAATCAGCATCTTCTGGCAAAGCATGACTAATACTAGGCCTCATCTACGCTTACCATCAGGCGAGATGTAGCGAAACGCTGGCCGATTTTTTTATAATAAAACAAAACTAAAAAAGGAATGAGGAAAGTCGAATATTGATGTCATTAATTGTAGTCGACTATATACCTTTATTTTTAGCAATATATAAAAATACTCGTTCTATTCGTTGTTTTTTTTAGCAGCCGCTATAATTTTGGCTGCGCCTATTTATTATACTGCAGAGCTTGCTTTTGATTTGAAGAGAACAGTAGGTCCATCATGTTACGGAAGTAGTTTTTTAACAATGAAATAAATGTAGATACAAATTATTGTATATTCTATAGTATCATTGTTGGGTTACCATCAGAAATGTCCTTTGGCTTCCACTAATGTTTTCTGTTGTCTGCGCCAGACAGGTTACCAATGCATATCTTGGCTCTTAGCTGAGGTATCTGTGACCGTCTTAAAGCAGACGTATTGTAACGGAGGCGCTAAAAATGTCGCTACTGAGTGTTTTAGCTAAGAAATTTATTTTTAAGCTAATAGATTGCTAATCATCATACGGCCTAATGGCATATTGATTACCGTAGCATATGTACGCTTGCAGACCAGACCAGAGGTATCACTTGCGCGTTGCCATCCTGAGACGTAGATCAAAGTCTCATGTACGACCATACCCTTCAAACCGGAACACAGCAATGGAAGCATTACCGCTTGGCGGCAGAAATTGGTACGGTGAGCACTTTCCCGGACTAAAGATGAATCTTTCAAATCCCCAGCAATATTGAAGCAATATATCATAGAATTTATCTGAAATAAATTGCGTCCGTCACCATAATCCGAATTGGTTTCCAAACATCAAATTTTAAAGGAATCTATGATTGAATCAACACACGATAAATCGCAATACAGAGGGGACTATTGTGCTACTGACAAAGATATAAAGAAACTGGATCAGAGTTATTTAAAGACCTAAATAAATAAAAAAGTAAGTAAGTTCATAAGAGTAAGTGATCAACGCTGTTGACAGAGTTTTTAAGCCTCTGTTATGGCCTAACAACTTTGAAAAAGCCGAAACCGACTGCTTAATAAAATAAGTTTATTTTCTTGTTAAAATAAGTAATTAAATATTAATATAAATTAATGTGCACGTTAAGCAGTCGGTTTTGGTTTTTTGATTTTTTCATTTCGGCTTCGGAGGGCATGCCCTCCAAAGCATGGGAGCGCTAAGTTGAAATTGCCGCGGTTCAAAATGGCGCGGCGTTTACCCATGCAAATGGTAACTACGCGGAACAGTGCATAACTTCGTTGATTTAAATTGATTTATTTAGTATTTTAGAAATGTTACTTTTTTTCAAAACTTATGTATTAAGTACAATCTTACATTTAACAAGTTCATTATAAGATGGTCTGAATAAGATTCTATAGTCAGTAAGCAAGCATTTTAAGAAATTTTAAGAAATTGCCCGATTTCTTAAAACTTTTGTTAAGTACTGGTTTTGGACTATAAGAGACGTAAACCTTAAGTAGGTTCCTATTTATCAACCTAGTCTGTTTGTGAAGATACAATTTACACTAACAATTTAAAGAAAACGAAGAAAAAAATTAAAACTTCATGTGTCGTGTCCATATTCTTTATCAGTCTCTGTTGTGTTCAAAGCAATATTGAGTGTGAACGTAAGGGCAAGTAATTGTAAAGATTCTGGCGTCAGATTACAGTGGCCCTTGTCCCCTCACTAGTTAACTAAAGCAGGGGACTGCGACTTCTTACTGGAAACTAGTGATGTTCTCTAAAATAAAATAAATCATTGCAGCTTATTTTTTGTTATAGCTACTATTATTTAAATAAATGTAGGATTCTTTGTTTTTTTAATCAGACGCTAAGCTTGATATTAACTGTAAATAACTGTTACAGGTTACCCAAAGCATTGTGCCCTTCACCTCTAACCTATTGCCCAGTAAATTCATTCGCTACACGGCTACAGTATCTTACAAACTCAATCAAAGTGTTACTCGCCCACCAGTGCTTTGAGGGAGAACATCTAACAACACTAAACCAACGCGAAAAATAATCAGGACAGTCACATTCAAAACTTATACGTTTTCGCGTTGGGTCCGCGTGGTGGATTAAGACCCAATCACTCTCGCCTGAGTGTAGGCCAGTGTCCCAGCGGTAGGAACATTAGAAGGCTGTCATGATGATGATGATGATGATGATGTTTTCGCGTATTCGCGTTCGTGTAGAACGTTTCTACCCCAACCCTATAAGAAACGAAGGGACAAAATAAGTGATGCATCAGTGTCGCGGTGGATCCGTCTGATGAATACTTTTGAATTTCAAGTTGTATGATATTTGGGTTTTTGTGGATACATTTGTGTAAGAGGGACTTTTGTGTCATAGTTTTGAATGATCGGATCAAGAAGGAAATTATATCATTTTGGGAACTCGTTTGTTACAAAACCTTTTTTTTTATCTTTTTCATCCTCAACATTACCTTCACATTATCAACCTTATTTTTCGTTTACCTTGTTTTTTTTTCACAGTATCAGCAGTTTTTTTTTTATATTTAGTACCCTGCATACTTTTTTTTTTGCTAGACAATCCACACAGCATCATCTAGGTAAACTGCAGAGCTGTATTAAGGATACTAGATGTCTGATATATACTAAATACAATACAATACATAAATAGATATTTTTTATTATATATAGAAAATACCCAGAACACTCGGAAAAAATATTTGTAGATCGTACAAACCTTTGACCCGAGGCGGGAATCGAACCCGCAACCATCACGTCGCAGGCGGACCTGCGCCCGCTGCTCTACATCGGTCGTTTATTCCACATTATTAGCCGTAAGCTCTAACGAGGGTGGATGGTTATTTTCTATTTTATTCAAAATATCTGCATTTAATGAGTGAGAAAAAATAGTAAAGTACGAGTAGGACCTCACTTTCGAGTCACTAAGGTTTGGTCTGTTTCAATTGAGAGTCCAAAAGCTCTTTCCATTATCAGAATCCAATAAAGCAAGAGCTCCCATTTCCACTAATTTAAAGGTCTGTACAGACCAAATTAGGTTAGGTTTGATCATGTAAAAATGCATGGAACAAAACGTACAGACAAAATAATAAACCCAATAAACGAGAAACTGATACGAACGAAATAAAAACAAAATCATACCATTAATTTGTAAAGCCATACATTTTCCCTCATTAGGCCGGCATCAGGTTTTCAAATAAAACGGGGTCCTTTTTTAAAACAAGGGTTCTGTCTGAGTTTTTTTTATAATATAATTGCTAATTTGATTCATTCCGTTCCTATATTCAAAACAAACTCATGAATATTAGTTACGGTTATTTTGTGTTAGGCGGTTTACCCATTTCGGAAACGTCTCTCATTCTAGTAGTCTATATTCCAGTGGAAGTCTAATTGACTGGACTAATATAATGATTTTTCATTGAGATAAGATTAAAGTTGCAAGTAACTGGCCTCGACAACCGACAATGGAAAATTTACTTTAAATCGATAACTCTTTGTTTTATTTTCATTTATCAAACACATTGAACAAGCAAGTCGTTATTCTACACGCTTGTACTTAGTATTCGCTAACTGAGAATGAAACTAGCGTTTATGCATTTAGAGTAGGTATTCCTGTGTCGCTTGTCGACTCAAGTCACTTTGTGTTTTCTATGAGATAAATGAACCACATGGCTAGGGAAATTAGTAGGTTTAGAAAATTAAAAAAAAATGTCGATAGAGCTGGATAGGTAAATATAGTTCGCACAGCGGATCTAGGCTTCCGTGAAATAAGCCGTTTGTGATGCGCAAAGACAATTTAGTTTGAAAAAGCTCCATTGCGCATCGAAACGGCTAATTTCACGGAAGCCTAGATCCGCTGTGAGAACTATACTTATGTTAACTCATTGTCAAGAAGACTTTGTTGGCGCGGTGAATAAGCCTATTACCCTATTTAGAAGCAAGAGGTTTCAGGTTCGATTCCTGCTGCGCCTGCGGGACAAATTAATTTTTGGATCATACAAAATATATTTTCCAGGTCTTGGTGCTGTGTACTATAATTAGTACTCGTAATTACGAACATCTACGACAATAAGAATTCTAATTATACTTTACACTTTGTATGCTGACTGTTGATAGTGTTATTTTGATTCCGGGACTGGGTAGTCGGGTTTTTTGGCGATTCGTACCACGAGCGATTCAAACCGCGGTGGGAATCGCCCAAGAGCTCTTTTAAAATGGTCGATTCGGACCACTCTGCGAATAGCCGAAGAACTCTACGTATTGTATGCTAGCATTTCATTCGGAATATTAACTCAAATGTTTGCTTAGTGCTGTAATACAAAGTCAACTCTAAAAGTATCAAGTATACAAAGCTGATTGTATTGATAAATTAACGCAAATATTTAAGCAAACATGCCAATGCCAGCATCACCGTAAGAGATGTCCAAAGCCATTGGCATTCGTATAATCTAATCAACTAAGACAATTAGGAGTCCAGGCTTCTAAGGGCATTCTGCTGAGCCAATTACTCAGAACGTCAGTTCTCCAAAAGCTAATCCTATACAAGAACCAGATAACTTAGGTTAGAAATTGTATTCGGTGATTTGTCATGCGTGGCACAACTTGGTAAATAATTTGTTGATATTTTGATGCAATTCAAATATGTAGTGCTAGCGACATTCCCCGATTTTACTCGGGTGCTTATACTACATATAAACTCTCCTTTTGAATCGCTCTATCTATTGGTCAAAACCGCAGTAAAATCTGTAGCGTAGTTTAAAAGTACAAAAGGACAGCCGGCGGAAGCTATTTCATTTTATACTATTGCAATAACAGTTTCCAATAAGTAAGTGCACGCAAAACTGCGCAGGTCGATTGGTCAACCTAGTTACATCAAACATTTAAAATCCCTCAATCCATCAAAGCGACCCCAAATGTCCAAATATGCCCCAAAACTTCTAATAATGCCCTCAAAATTTGTAACAGCTTTGTGTAAATCTATTGTTACCGCTAATACATATTCAGAGGGACTATTCAAGTGGCCTGTGGCACTTGTGGTGGATGTAGGTACTTGCATCTTCTTGTCACTTAATGACAGATGGGATTTCAGATCGAGGAGTCGTATTTCAAACTATGTGATTTATCGCGAGATGAAAATGGATATTGATAGTTTGGTAAGTTTATTGCTAACAACCCACTCTCGAGATATGATTTAATTTTACTTTATTTATTTATTTTTATTTCTTAGGAAAACCAACAGCGGATACATCTTTATGTACTATCTTATGAGAAAATAGGAAGGTTTTCACGTATATAATACTTATAGGGAAAGAACAAAGAAAGCTCTCGCATATAAACAATCGTAATGCTATAGTAAAAAATGTTAAACTTTTTGTTTAAGTCACACTCAGTTTATGATAAACCTTGTTTTGTTCCTAATAAACAATTTTGAATTCGAATTGAATTTAAATAAGATACTCATTAAAGAAACCGTTTATTTAAGTGTAAACTTAGATACTTTAATAAAAAATGTTTTAGCTTTGACCTGAATAGAGAAATATATTGGTATTTTTTTTTTTACTCTCGAAATAAAAATAATCTCTGTTTAAAGCTCACGGGCCTAAATCAAGTTCGTATTATGTTGAATGAGACTGGAAGTCTTCTCGTTAAAACTTATTTATTATCACTATCGCTCGAGAGTAGGCCAGTGTCCCAGCATGTTGAAGAGCTATTAAGAGTAGTAGAGTTCTCTGTGATAGAACGGTCTTTATATGGCGCAACGTTTCATCATGTATTTTGTATGATGTAACATTTACCAATGTTATGTTCTGTAAATATTATAACCTACCTGTTTTTAATATTATGATAATCTAACGCATAACAGAGCATGACTTTATACCACAGAAAACTAAATGCTCATGCAAACTTACTTACCTACGTTATTTATTTATTTTATACAAAGTTTCTGAATATATTTATACAATAACCAATGGTTACTGATACCTTTACCACATGACAATGTGCCTGACAATTTTATTATGATAAAATAAATCATTTTTATTAATTTATAAATGATTTCCCTATAATAAAACTGAACTGTTAACTGTTTTCAGTCCCTCTGCCACAGCCGAAATAGCTTAGTTGGGAGAGCGTTAGACTGAAGATCTAGAGGTCCCTGGTTCGATCCCGGGTTTCGGCAATTCTTTTTAGTTTCCTAGTTTTTTTTTATATACTTTCAATCAATTCACTGCATTTTACTTATAAAACTATAAATGTACTCAGATTGTAATTAATTGTATGTAATTTATCAAACACATTGAACAAGCAAGTCGTTACACGCTTGTACTTAGTATTCGCGAACTGAGAATGAAACTAGCTTTTATGCATTTAGAGTGTCTTGTGGACTTAGGTCAATTTGTGCTTCTTAGATAAATGAACCACATGGCTAGGGAAATTTATAAAATAAAAATATTGTCGTTATAGTTGGATAGGTACTTATGTTAATTTCAATTTCAATTTATTGCATCATGTAGCAATCTTGTCTAAGTACTTAGTAATACAATATTCTTTTGTCAGGTACCTATATGAACCCTGTGAGGGCGCTGCAGTTTGAGTTTGATTATAATTAGGCACGACGCACGAGTAGTTTTATAAATGTGCATATAAAATTAATAATATTAAAATTGCAGTAATTAAGTAGGTATGTCAATTATTCATGGGTCAAAATTATGATAAAATAATTACTTATTACTCTTAATACAAATGTCATCATTGTAGTCCAACTCAAACTAAGTCTAACTAAATTAAATAATATAATATGTCGTGAAGGTAATCCATAATATAGATTTTAATTTATTATAAAAAATATGGTCCTTTGTTTCTAATTTAAGTTTATTTGGTATCTTAATAAAAATCTTTAATGATTCTAAAATTGGGACTTTTTCCTAGGGTTTGTAGACTAGTTGAAGGTAATATTAATTTATTTCTATACCGTCTGGTGTAGTTTGTATTAATGTCAGAACGGGTGTTCTGGGTATTTTTTTTTTTTTTTCAACCTATCTTGTCCCACTGCTGAGCAAAGGTCTCTATAATATATAATTTATTTATTTATTCAATCATCATAGGATCATCTTAATATTAGGCTAGGCACAATTTATTAATTTGCTAACCTAGATTTGACCGTCACTAAATGCACCATACAGCAATGGTTCAAATAGTGACAATCAAACCTAGCAGCAAACATCCTCAGAATGCTGTTGGAGCTGGCCCGAACCCTGCGCACCAGGGATGTGCAGCGCTTACGCATTACTGTGTAGAAGCAGTCTACTCGCGCGTCTGCAAACATCCCTGACGCGCTACAGAACCGGGGCAGCCCCATCAGCACCCTGAAGGCATTATTGTATTGAACGCGCAGAGCGCTGTACTGCTTTTGCGTGTGACTCACCCACAGGCTGCTCGTGTAGAAGTTGGTACAGTAAGCTCGGAATAGGGTGACTTTCACTTCAGCAGAGCAACGAGCAAACCTGCGGGCTATCATGTTCGCTCTAACAGACAACGCTCTGCGCTCTCTCTCCATGTCTGCATCATCTTTCAGGTCAGAAGTTACCCAATGTCCGAGGTATTTAAATTTGTGCACTCGGTTCAGTGGCGTCCCGTAAAGTTTCACGGGCGGTACGGAGGGCAGGCATTTCCCTCTGACCTGAAAGACCATGCATTCACTTTTCGTTACATTATACTTAAGACCATGTTCGTGAGTATACTTTTCACATATATTTAACAGTTTCGTTAAACCACAGACAGATGCGCTCAGCAACGCCATGTCGTCAGCATAACTGATGTTATTGACACACACTCCGTCAATATGGCAGCCGACTCGAGTGCTGCTGAGCTCATCTATCAGTGCGTTCACATAGAGGTTGAAAAGTTTCGGCGAAGTCAATCCCCCTTGCCTCACCCCGCATTCCAACCTATACGGCTCAGAATAAGCTCCCGACCATCTCACAACATTGACCTGGTTCTTATACCAAAACTTAAAGATGTTATTAAGTTCTGGCGGTAACTTGATGTCATTTAACTTCCGCCAGAGGATATCATAAGAAACCAGGTCAAATGCTTTTGAGAGGTCAAGAAAGCAGGCATAAATGGGTGTGCGACGGTCTGTGTAATGCTTAACAGTTTGCTTTAAACTCAAAATAGCCGTATCCGTTGAGAGGCCAGGTCTGAAACCAAATTGGTTGGCATGTAAGTTTAGGTATCCATCTAGTTGAGTATTAAGCAAACTGTCAAGTACTTTAGCCATAATGGTGGCCAATGATATAGGTCTGTAGTTATATTTATCGCAGACGTCACCTGTTTTATTTTTCACGATCGGAACCACCACAGTTTTCATCATATCAGTAGGTAGATACGAATGTCTTACACAAAATGTATAAAACATTGCAAGCACTCTAGGTAGGTGTGGGCCAGCATTCTTTAAATGCTCAACGCTGAGTCCGTCGTGGCCTGGAGACTTCCCGCGAGACATAGATTGTATAGCCCGCCGTACCTCTTTAGCTCCAAATCTAGTAGGTACCTCCTGACACCACGACACACAATACATAGGTAGATATTTTTTATATAATAAAAAATATCTACCTATGTATTGTATTGTATTAAATATATATCAGTCATCTAGTACCCATAACAGCAGCTTACCATGGGGCTAGATGATGCTGTGTGGATTGTCCAGCATTATTTATTTATTTATTTATTTATTTATAACTTAATTTCAAATAATGTCGTTGCTTCCTTACAAACGCTGCCGCTTGCCAAATATGTATACACGGTAGCGATAGACTTTTTTTCGTGTTAAAGTGTGTCCTACAACTTACTTGGTTCGGGATGTTTACTAAAATACGTAACTTATTGTAAAGACGACCTTGTTGGCGCGGTGAACAAACGCCCAATTTAAAAGCAAAAGGGTTCAGGATCGATTTCTGCCACAACTGCGGGACAAATTAGTTATTGGATCCTACAAAATATTTTTTCCAGGTCTTGGTGTTGTGGCGCAACGTTTCATCATGTATTTTGAATGATGTAACATTTTACCGATTACTCGATGGACCGATGACATTAAAGCGGTCGCAGGAAGTTGGTGGATGGTGAAGGCTCAAAATCGGTCGTCATGGCGCTCTTTGGGGGAGGCCTATGTCCAGCAGTGGACGTCTATCAGCTAATAAATGATGAACAATTTAGCAATGTTTTAATCTGTAAATTATTATAGCTTACTTACCTACCTGTTTTAATATTATGATAATCCAGAGCGCTACTGACTCTGAAATTCAATTCATACCACAGAAAACTTAGTGCTCATGCAAACTTACTTACCTACGCTATTTATTTATTTTTTACAAAGTTTCTGAACATATTTAAACAATAACCAATGGTTAAATACCTTTACCTCATGACAATGTGCCTGACAATTTTATTATGATAAAATAAATCATTTTTATTAATTTATAAATGATTTCCCTATAATAAAACTGAACTGTTAACTATTTTCAGTACCTCTGCCACAGCCGAAATAGCTTAGTTGGGAGAGCGTTAGACTGAAGATCTAGAGGTCCCTGGTTCGATCCCGGGTTTCGGCAATTCTTTTTAGTTCCCTATTTTTTATATTTATATACTTCAATCAACTCACTGCATTTTACTTACAAAACTATAAAATTTATAATATTTTTACATTTAATGTACTCAGATTGTAATTTTTATTTATTTATTTTTTATTATGACTACAACAAATAAAATTACAGATAAAACTGACAATCGACTATTATCCTCTGTTCCTTTACAAGTCATGACGTCACACAGATTTGCATAATATTTAAATATAGGGACACACGCGTGTCCACCGTTGCTTCACGCGGCTTACATTAATTTTCAATCTTTCTCGTGATTGAATTGAATTTGCATTCGAAGCTTATCAAGATGATGAAAGTTATTGATGAAATTTATTTACACTTTACTTTGTGCGAGATTTGCTTGGGGGCGAAGTCTTTTAACTCATCTGGGCTGAAGATGGGTTTTTTGGGATTTTTCGTGACAAAATCGCCTTTTGCTTCTAACCTCAGTGCTTGAAGCTCCAAAAGCTTTTTTTAAGTTAAAATCTTTTTTATTTAAGTTTATGTTTCTATTTTGTATGTTACTCTAACTTAATACCTTCAGAAGCTCATTTTTGTTCTGACAAATAAAATTATTTTCTTCTTCTTCTTTCTTCAAAGGGATTTTGATTTGGGAAAAGTCTTCACACCAACGTATAACCTGAGACATAACAACTAAAACGATAGAAGTTTACCACAAAATACCCTTCCTTATCGTAACTCGATGAAAATTTCAAGCGTCTTTATAAACCAAATTATTCACGCCAATAAACACAAAATAAACAAAACTTACTATGAAATGAGTTTTCAACTTACACTCCACCGATTAAAGAGCCAAAGGGTTCCGGACAAAAGACACCGGAAAGGGAAGATTTTGGTTGTCAGACAGACATAGATAAAAGAAGGAAAGGATATATATATATACTTTTTTTATACAACTGAAGTGGCAACCAAGCGTACGGCCCACATGATGGTAAGCGGTTACCGCAGCCTATGGACGCTTGCAATACCAGAGGTCTCACTCGCGGGTTGCCACCTTGAGGCTAAGATCGAAAGTCTCATGTGCCAGTAATTTCACTGGAAACCATACCCTTCACACCGGAACACAGCAATGCGAGCATTACTGCGGATAGTGTTTCACAATAATAGTTGCCTTTATTAAACAGGTTCAGTGGAATATAAATATAATATAACATAAAATGAGCGCTCCCGTGCTTCGATGGGCACGTTAAGCAGTCGGTCCCGGCTTTTTAAAGTTGTTAGGCCATGATAGAGGCCTTTGGGCGGCCTAGAAACTCTGTCACCAGAGTTTGCCACTGACTCATACAAACTTAATTACTTTAGTGGACTTACTTCCGATGCTTCAAATAAAAACTTACTTACTGCCGCCAAGCAGTAACGCTCGCATTGCTGTGTTCCGGTTCGATGGGTATGGTTTCCGGTGAAAATACAGGCACATGAGACTTTCTATCTAACGTCTCAGGGTGGTAACAAGTGATATCTATGATGCAAGCGTATATAGGCTACGGTAATCGCTTACCATCAAGTGGGTTGTTCGCTTGTTTGCCAAGTGGTATAAATAGTCTAACGTGTCCATCTTTCGTTTCTTTATTCTATGTTACCGTTTGCTTTATGTTGAAAATGAATTGTCAGGTTCGTGAATAGACTCAACCAGACAAAAGCTAGGATCCCTGGCTTTGGTTATTATATTTGGTTGCTGTTCTGCTTTGCATTTGATGGATATTTTGTAGGAGACCTCTTTGACAAACTTCGAAATTACTGCAAGTTTGGTTGCAAGTAGCTTATTGTAAAGCTTTTTGTGATAGAGCTTCAAGGAAGTACCTATAGGCAAAAGGTATATTTTTTTTAGTTAACTATTTATACGATTAAATAGTCAAATCGTCAAATAGTCTTTTAGTGGTAATTGCTTATTGCAGGTAAATACATTTAATCAAAACAAAAATAGATTTTGAAATTAATATAAATGTGTCATATAGATGCTATGGTATTTTTATCCCGCGAATATTTATACGTTGTATAAAAAACAGAGTCGTTTAAAAACACAATTGAAATGGTGATGATAACAATGTCATTATTTTTTGTAGTTGCTACAAAACCATTGAACTAAAAATTATAATTTTAAATATCCTCAAAGTTAAACAGGGTCTGCTGTTAAACCGTCAGCAGAAGTAACATTTTCCGGCAGCTTGTTGTATACTTTCAGGCCCATAACGATTAATTTACTTGAATATAGTAGTATTAGCGTACTACAGCTTAATGGAAGGATATCTGGCATTGCGTTGATATTGACCAAGGCGGACTCTTGCTTATATATAAGCAAGAGTCCGTAAGCTATAGCTTATTATCGCAAGGTTATCCGATTGCAATCCATTTCACTATGATTCGATACAGAGTTTCTAGGCTGTCTGTCATGGCCTAACAACTTTGAAAAAGCCGGGACCGACTGCTTAACGTGCCCTCCGAACCACGGGAGCGCTCAGTTGAAATTGCCACAGGCGGTCACCCGTCCAAATGATGACTACGCGAAACAGTGCTTAACTTCCGTTGATCTGTTAAGCTACATCACGAGCGCTCCGATTCAATAAAAAAATTACAAATGTTTTGTTTATGTATGCCATTTTATTGCAGGTGTCCAAACCAAAATTTTACGACGATGTAGCGCAGCGGGCGCAGGTCCGCCTGCGACGCGGAGGTTGCGGGTTCGATTCCCGCCTCGGGTCAAATGTTTGTACGATCTACAAATATTTGTTCCGGGTTCTGGGTATTTTCTATAATAAAAAATATCTATCTATGTATTGTATTGTATTAAGTATATATCAGTCATCTAGTACCCATAACACAGCTCTGTTTAACAGCAGCTTACCTTGGGGCTAGGATGATGCTGTGTGGAATTACAAAAAAAAAAACAGTAAACATACTTTTTAGCATCAAATATTTTCATATAAAAACAATCAAGTTACGGTAATACAGTTTTTGGGATTTAATAAAATCCTTATAATAAAACTGAACAAATTATCCTCAAGGAGGGTCGACGGAGGGTCAACCAAAAAACAGGAGTAAGTGTGACCACGCGGTCTGTCTTCATTGCGACGGGTTTATGGCGCGGGGTAGATTATGAGACGTCATGTTACATTCATGGTATTTTGGTACAGGGTGCGCTGAAACTGATACTTTAGTTGAAACTTTTTGTACTACTAAACAAAAGTTAGTTTGAATCAGTGGCCAACACTGATGACGGAATTAATTGGCCGCCCAAAAGCTTCCGTCATGGCCTGATGACTTTTAAAAAGCTGAGACTGCTTAACGTGCCTTACGAAGCACGGAGGCAATCAGTTTAAATTTCCACTGGCAGTCACCCATACAAATAGTGGAACAGTGCTTAACTTCGTAGATCTGTTATGAACAACTTAGCTACGTTAGCTACGTCACGAACGCTTCAATACTACAAATGAATTAATTAATGTGTTTTGTATGTATAGCTTGCATAGCTTAGCTTAGCTTACTTTGTAGCTTGTTCGAGGATGTGTAACGAGGGATGTGTTTGTTATGAACCGTCGCAGAGTTGCTAGTTTATCGGTTTTTTACCGTATACATTTCGGAGAGTGTGCAAGCGAATTACACATCCTGATTCCCCCATCCCTTTCTTCATTCATTCTTCTAGGCAAGCGTGCTCCACCGTAGACCACATCGCTTAACATCAGGCGAGATAGTGGTCAAACGTTAGTCTATTCAAAGTAAAAAAAAAAAACGTAATCACTTAGTAGTAGGGTTCTTGTGATAGAGCTCGTCCGGGGAAGGACTACCACCATACCTATTTCTGCCGCCAAGCAGTAATGCTCGCATTGCTGTGTTCCGGTTCGAAGGGTATGGTTTCCGGTGAAATTACAGGCACATGAGACTTTCCATCTTACGTCTCAGGGTGGTAACACGCAAGTGATATCTATGATGTTGCATGCGTACATAGGCTACGGTAACCGCTGACTATCAAGTGGGCCATACGCTTGGTTGCCACTCTAGTGGTATAAAAAAAAACACTTTATTGAAGCTGGCTAGAACGATGCTAGGTAAATGAAGTGTTTATATAACACGATGCTATGTGGTTCAGAGAAAAAAATATGTGATAAAATGCTCGCTCTTACCTGATTATGAGCATTGATGGTCTAGAGGTAGTAACCACGCCTTCCTACAAAAGTCTTTGGAATGTGGTGGTGCACTAATGGATTTATAGATTTATATATTTGAATAATGTATTGGCACTGGCACGAAATACTAGCAATGTTCTCAAACTGTGATACAAAACATCCCTGAAAAAATGACAAAGTGACCGATTTGGCCTAAATGACACTTGAAATTTTTATTTATTTATTTACTAACATTAGATAGTTTTACTTACCCGTGGTACAAACTGTTAGACAAAGCTGTTGGACCATAAGTCGGTAGCGGACATTTCGGCTTACAATGATAAACGTTGTTTGGTACAGTCAGCGAATAAACTAAAACTGCCAAGACAAATCTCATAAAAAACTGGCATGTTTAAGAGCTAACAAGTCGAAAAAGTCACAATTCCGCATCTGATGCCTTACTCTTGAATTCAATGACAATTCCGATCCAATCCCAATTTCTATTTTCTGCTGTCAAACTTTTGTACTCTTGAAAACAAAGTTGAATTTGGCGCTTGGTTTGCTGTCAAAAGTACGAAATGTCATATTCCAATAATTGTCCAATACCGATCGCGTTCAAAGAGTAAGGCCCCAGGTCTTTGTAGATTTTTGATCCAGAATACTAGAATATTGAAACTTAGTGTAGATGCTAAGTAAGTAAGTAAGTTTGTATGAGTCAGTGGCCAAATCTGGTGAGAGATTTCTAGGCCGCCCGAAAGCCTCTGTCATGGCCTAACAACTTTGAAAAAGCCGGGACCGACTGCTTAACGTGCCCTTCGAAGCACGGGAGCGCTCAGTTGAAATTGCCCTGGCGGTCACCCATCCAAATGATGACCCCGCAAAACAGTGCTTAACTTCGTTAATCTGTTAAGAACAACTTAGCCAGCTACGTCACGAGCACTCCAGTTAGTGTAGATGCTGCAAACCAACCTTACGTGTAATAAAAGTCTTTGTTCAAGTCAAAAGTTTCAAGTTACAAATGGTCTCTTTTTAGTTTTCATGACATGACAGCCTTCTAATGTACCCACTGTTGGGACACTGGCCTACTCTCAGGAGAGAGTGATTGGGTCTAAATCCACCTTAATCCTTAATTGTCATGATGTTTTCTGAAACACTAATTTAATTATTTGGAAGTTTTTACAACAAAATAAAATGATAGAAACATCCACCACCCTGTATCAGCAGCCCTATTAGTGGATTCCACCAGATACCTCTTGTATTATCAGGATATATATTTTCGTCGGTATAATCATTGTTTCTATTGAGCCTACCAAGAATTATTGCTGGGCATGTGGCGCCGCACTACAGTGAAACCACTACGCAATTATATCTAGGAAAGAGATAAGTAAATATGAAGTTAGAAAGATCGGCGCGTCAAGCTGAAAAAATCCTAAATATTATTTCAGGTGTGACGTGAGTCAGTTGCTCAACTGGTAGAGAATCTACGTATCAAGCAAAAGGTTGAAGGTTCAAGATCCGCCTGAGTCGAAAAAATATGGATATGGTATATCACATAAGTAAATAATAAGTTGATAAGATCGGCGCGTCGAGCCGAAGAGATCCTTAATTTATTTCAGGTGTGGCTTGACACAGTGGCTCAATTGGTAGTGAATCTACGCATCAAGCGAAAGGTTCAAGTCTCGCCTAAGTCGAAAATATATGGATATGGTAAATCCTAATTAAATTTTCTTGTTTGATTATTCAATGTCTCAATATTTTTAGAGGTTTTAAGTAGCTACTTTACCACTTCCTGAATACAGATGATTAGGCATAAATATCAAGAATGTAAATGCATAATTTTTTTTTAATTAAACCTCCCATCCATCAAGTTAATTTGCGCTCGAAATTTGAATCTGCAACATTTTGCTTCATACGCTGTTGCTTTGCAATTACTAAACATATTTAAGACAGTTATTCCACATTGTAATTCCGAATAAAAACAAAATAAAACATATTTATTATTTACAAACTGCTTAAATAAATTAGCTTTACTTTGAACAGCTGTTTATAATGTATTTATGACCAACACCGCTTGTAGTCTTAAAATCCGATCAAAATACAGCAACTACACTTTATGTTAATGAAATTACCCAAAAATATTCACCCTTATCCACGATAATCCGAATTTCTCCCCAAAACGCGGTTAAATACAACTATTTCTGGTAAATTGATATGAAAGGGACGTCTAATCGAATATAATCCAGACGTAGATAATCGAATAATATGATTCACTTTAGTTTTTTGTGGTGATTTGAAAGTGAGTGGGATTTTTTGTGTAATTTAGCGTAAGTGCGTTTTCAAGTTTATGGTACATTTTTTTCATTGGATAATGAGGGACACTTATTATAAAGACTTCACCTACGAATTCAACTCATTAAGTAATAATAATAATATACGGTCCTACCCGTGGTCCACCTTGTTAGTTCACCTAGAAAATTCCCAAACAAAATGCATTTTGACACTAACCCACAAAGCCACACCATAAGTAGGTAACCCAATTAAATGACGTCAGTGTAATAAAGGCACAAAAAGCCATCCGGATATATTTTTTTTTAATTTTTTTTGTAGTTCATTTAGCGCACAACGATACGTTGAATTTTACGATTGTCAAAAGCATGAATCCAGAAGATTCCAAATATGGCCTCAGTCTTCAAAAAACCCGAGTCATCTGACTTTTACAACCCTTGCAAACCTAAGGGCATCATGTAAGGGTATAACACACTAGGACACCATGGTGGCCATCAGTGTGTGATTCGGTGGCCGTCACCAAATTGGTTGCGCAATCCACTAACCCGCATTAGGTCCGCGTAGTGGATTATGACCTAACCACTCTCGCTCGAGAGTAGACCAGTGCCCAAACAGTAGGAACATTAGGAGGCTGCCATGTTGATGGTGATGTGGCTCAATAAGTTGAGTTAGCAAGGGCGACTATTCTTGCATTACTGGCATCACAATAACTCATTTCAAAATATTATTTAAAAAATGAGTTATTTTGCGAATATCATTCAACACAATTTAGCTTATTCCACAATATATTGAAAGCATTTTTTTCTATTTGCAACCCATAAATCATACATTACCTGAGATTGCCAGGGTTCAGTTCGAGATATTTTTTCTCAGACACGGCTTTTTGGTCTCAAGTTTTACTATTTATTTTAAGAGATCAATCAATTCACAGTGTTTTTCTACATGTGCAGATTATATTATGTAGAATTTGAAACATATTTAACATGATGTACCATTCATACAAAAAAAAACTTCTGAAAGATTGTTTCTAGTAAATTTTTAAGAACTTTTCAAATAGATTGATTGATAGCAAGACAGAAAATATGGACACCACAAAGACATCAACAGTTTTAAGCTAAGTATTGGCTGCACTAAGTAGCAATCTCTACCAGACAATTGCATAGTTAGAACTGATTGTGTCTGATAACAAGCGATGTTGCAACTAAAAGTCGCATCGCATAGTTAGACTTGATTGTGTCTAAAGCGATGTTGCAACTAAAAGTCGCGTCCGATAAAATACGTCTACAGTTTCCGGCGACAGGCAATTTGTCATGTGACCACTCATGCGTCGCGAATCCGAGAATCCCTTTGAAGATTTGAATTTTGTTATTGTTACGATCTCGGTTCCGGTTTAGGGTTAACAAGGATGAAACTTACTAAGGTATTTTGAGGTTGTTATAAAGTTGTTTGGAATAGAATATAAATAAGCTTACCTATTAATATATCCACCTCTTTTCATTTTAAAAGCTTTCTGTCAGATATTGAGATCTTCATTTATTTACCATAGCTTTACATTGCATAACATTGGCATGTCAAATAGGTACATTGAACCTTAATAGCTAGTTTATATAAACTCATCCTTAAAAATAAATATATCTAGATGCGGTATGTAGGTAGGTACAGCTTCAGTAATAGCAATGGTAATAGGCTGTTATTATAATATCTCTGCGACATCACTGTCAAGAGTAGTAGAGTTCTTTGTGCTAGCTCGTTCGAGGAATAACTACAACAGTAAGCTATGGTAACTTTCTTACTTCGACCATACTCTCGCTTGAGAGTAGGTCAGTTTTTTTTTTTTTTTTTTTTTACAACTGAAGTGGCAACCAAGCGTACGGCCCACAAGATGGTAAGCGGTTACCGCAGCCTATGGACGCTTGCAATACCAGAGGTATCACTCGCGGGTTGCCACCTTGAGGCTAAGATCGAAAGCCTCATGTGCCAGTAATTTCACCGGATACCATACCCTTCACACCGGAACACAGCAATGCGAGCATTACTGCTTGGCGGCAGAAATAGGTATGGTGGTAGTCCTTCCCCAGACGAGCTCTATCACAGAGAAATCTACTACTCTTTAAAGTTTTTTCCAGTGCATTACAAGGCTAATCTTACTAACAACTATGAACTGTTTTTCAAAACGTATTGGTAATGCCTGATCATTCATTTTATATTTTATTAATTTATATTCACTCTTAGTTTATTTTTCCAGTTTAATTTCCCTCTCGAGTTTCATAGCCGACAGCAATGCGTAACGCGATTCTCAATAATACTTAAAATAAACCAGCAATATTCCTCCAATTAATTAGTATTATTCTTTTAAATCATTCATACGTTACACCGTAGGGGGCGCTGGCACACGAGTATTTATATAACAGAAAAACACCTCCAAACTTTTAAAAACTGTAGTTTTATTTTTACTATATTGAGTAAACTCCTCTAGTTTTCTCAACATAGTAAAAATTTGGTGGCATAAAATGCATAATTCAATAATAGGGCACAACCGGGTTTGAACCCACGACCTTATGTTTGGAAGGTCTCCACCTTGAGCTTTGGTGAAATACATAGTTGTTTAGACATCTCTCTCCACAACTAATGACTCTTTACAATGCGGAGTAAACTAAAGGGTTGGGGGTATAAAATGCATAATTCAATAATAGGGCACAACCGGGTTTGAACCCACGACCTTATGTTTGGAAGGTCTCCACCTTGAGCTTTGGTGATATACATAGTTGTTTAGACTTCTCTCTCCACAACTAATGACTCAATATTTTTTTACCATCTTAATCATGTAAGTACCTAATTTTACTTTCAAAAATACACCATGATTATTAAATTTTCATCGTTTCCACTTTTAATATTTTATTTTTTGCTGTTTTCGCATTTCTACCCTTGTGCCATACTACCCTCATAGACTCATATTCCACATATGGGGTAAAAGTAGGTCATGCCTTTAATCTGTTTAATTAACATGGAATCGCAAAAAAGGTTCGATCACCCCCTGGGTAACAACTAATGATGTGTTAATCTCGGATCAAGTTTGTTTTTATTTGCTGAATTTGATCCGATGATGGCGGTGTATGTTATCCCGAAAAAACCTCAAATTAGAAATAAAAATACACGGTGTTCATCGGAAAAAACCTACTCAAAAAATTAAGCAAAATACGAGACGATCCATTCATCTTATCATCTATTGCATTAGAACTATAATAACAGAGGCCTTTGGGCCTTGAAACTCTGTCACCAGAGTTGGCCACTGACTCATACAAACTTACTTACTTATTAGAACTATATTAATGAAAATCATATTCAAATCCACATGCATACACTCCCTTACACACACACCCTTATATACACTAACACCATCACAATCTCCCTACATAATACACACACCCTCAGACTTACACTTTCATCTTGGATTCCATCTGTTGCCCAATCTCTTATGAGAATGGTGTCTTCAGCGGAAACCCGAGTTTTTTTAAATTACACACCCTCATTCACACCACATTTCCTCGCATAAAGCCATCCTACACTCTATTTTCTAACTCTCTTTCTTCAATGTTTTATTAGTTACATCACTGTCTACATTAAATCTATAATAGACCTATCATGACAGCCTTCTAATGTTCCCACTGCTGGGACACTGGCCTACTCTCAGGCGAGAGTGATTGGGTCTTAATCCACCACGCGGACCCAATGCGGATTGGCGGATGGCACATGTCTTTCGAATTTTTTAAATTTATGTGCGCAATGCCAGTGCTCTCATACGGTGAAGGAAAACATCGTGAGGAAACCGGCATGTTCAAGAACTAATAGACCTAAGCAAGAGCAAAATCTCCTATGACAAGTACTTGTTTATTACTTAAAAAGAGATTTTATCACTGTTAACATTGTAAACTATCTTTTGAAAACGCAATAAAACATTTGTATTAATTGTATTTATATAAATACTTTGCTAAGTTTAAAAAATCTAAACTTAAATGCAAACATTGATGGAAGGTGGGATGTAAAGATTCTAGTTCTAAGAAAATTCGCAGTTAGCTAATTTAATTATAAACACGATTACATCTCCAATAATTATCGTTCCATCGTCTCAGGTGCGTGAGTTCCCATCAACAAAGGTTATTGTACAGATTGGCTGCGGAAATGTCCTTAGTTATAATAAAAGCAGATAATTTGGACCCATCTGTTCTTGAATCTAACGGCTCGTTTTGATCGTTTTAATTTTGAATTGTAAAGTGGTAATATAATTAAAGGTAAGGGGGTTTTGGATTTTACATCTAGTAATTTTCTGTTTCACTGATTTGTTCACTTTATTTAAAATTACACTGATATTTTGCTTTGACGACATAATCGTTGTCTTGCACTGAGAATCGAACCGGCAACCTCTATTTTTTACCACGGGTACTTGCTCACCGTCTCACTAAAGTCGACGCACTTATAATACAAGATGATAAGTAAAAAAAATAATAACAGAATATTATAAATAATAAAATAAACTAACAAAAAAAAAAAAACTGAAATCAGTGTTTTTCTCACAACAGAAATCAAGAGGCTTACTCAAATTCCGTAACACAATTTGAAATTGCTCTTCCCTATAAATAACCTAATGCCTTTCAAGCCACAATAGTTAACAAGGTGAGTCGTTATGAACCCGCAAATAAAACTCTTGCTCACCTCAACTTTCAATATCCGAAAAGATTTTCCTCATACTGAACCCTTCAATACAATCCACCAAGCTAAAACCAACCTTCACTCATTGGAATAAAGATTAAGATGAACGCAAAAAGCAAATGGGTTTGGCTAACCGCTGTAACTCAACCGATGAGCTACCAACTTTTATAAACTGAAGTACATAGAAACATGATCTTTATCTCAGTACTGCTATGGTAAGTTTTTGAATGTGTTATAGTAAGCCCTTAACACAATTTTTCCGCATCTCGTCACGGAGTAACTAAAGCGTTCACGTGAAAATTGTGCCCATGAAGTGATTCTGCGATGAATTATTTTTTTGGATAATACATTTGGCTGTAAATATAAAAAAATGCGTTAGAAACAAACTTCTTCTTTTAATTTGTGATTATTATTATCATTATAATAACAAAACATTGACAGACATTTTAACGCAGCGCCACCTAGCCCCAATCTATAAACTTCTGTTAGCTAAAGTTTCTTTCAAAAATATATATTTGTCATTATACATTGACATAAGAATGATAAGGAAAGACGATACTTATCAGACTCTTTCATTGGCCACTGACTCATACGGACTTACTTACTTTTTAGACTCTTTCGTGGACGTAATTATATTACGTAGCGCATTGGTGTAATGCTGTAATGTTATGTAATTAAAGTAAAGTAAAGTAAAAGTAAAAAATATATTGATTCAATATTATCACAAGGATCATTTTGAAACGTCTTAAAGCTATGTGAATTTACGCCAGTTACACGCGCCCCAGCCTAGAAGAACCTGGCAACAAACTCGGCTGGGTTCCTAGCTTTTTTTATTGAAGTTTAAATAAATTACTAAATTAAATACTAAATTACATTCATGGGCTCTTTAGTCAACTTATCCCGCTCTAAATTCCTCAAGCCTCGCAAGTACGCGCTCAAGCTTAGCAAGACGAAAGCAAAAGCCTCTATTTATAACGTTTATAAAATCATGTTGACGATAGTAAAGATTTTCCTCAAAAACATTCTGCACCAAAACATATCATTAAACAAAAGACATCCGTATAAAATATCCATCCGTGCGTCATTTGTCTTCCTCAAGAGCCTTCAAAACGTTATTCGCCGCATCATTTTCACCCTTATTTCCACGTAATAAAAAACAAATGATTATTACTCTTACTTTTAGCTAAAGGAGGTTTCACATAGTTTAGCAATGATTCCGGATAAATACAAAAAATGTATATTTTATATATAAAAATAAACTTTGAAAATGATAACATGATTGTCCACTCAGGTCACACGTGCCGTGTAGATATAACAACGGTTACGTGTAGACCTGTCACCCAAATATTTGATTAGGTCAAGGAATTTATATGGACATGTATGTACGTAGTATTTATTAGTTCCATGGAAAAGGTATACGTACAGGTTTATCCAAACAAAGACGTTAAAAAAAAAAAGATTCCTCAGATCCAGGGGTATCCGAAAATACCCAACGTATGTTCCCCGACTTTTTATATTTTTAGAGTTAATAATTTCTATGTTTTTTTTATTAATGGTTTATTGATAGGAACGGTAAACACTGTATAATAACATTATGATACAATCATCTACTATGACGACTACTGTTGGCTGGTGTAGCTTGTAAAAGCTCCTTTACAATGTTTTAGTTCATTAAAGGTGCGTACAGGCGGAAGCAGTCGCCGGCGGATGTCAGTCGGCTCTTTTGGCGGCGAGATCAATGGAGAGTAGGGTGACGATGTGTACGCGCATTTGCCTGTTAAAACTTAAATAACGTGATCCCTTGTTATTTTAACCACTTAGTTAAGCCAGCAAACAGAACAATTGTGTATCATATGTCCAGCAGTGAACGTCTATCGGCTGATATAATGATGATGATGATGACCCTAGCTTAAAGAAGCTTGCAATACTAGACGGATACCTAACAGGCGCGTTGCCATCCTTAGACGTAGGTTTAAAGTCTCATGTGCTAGTAATTTCCCTTCGAACAATGCAAGCATTACTGCTTGGTGGCAGACATAGATATTGAGGTTCTATCACAAATAGCTTTACTACTCTGGGTTACAAAAACACAAATTAATATGTTTGTTCACTATAAAAAATGGGAAATATACGTTAACTTGATTAAAATCCACATTATCAACACCACTTGATCAACCGCTTTACCAAATAAATAAAATGAAATAAAAATAAAAATTATTTATTTCAGACCATAGGTATCCATATTTTTCGCAACTTATAACTAATGTCATTAGTTATAAGTAGTTGTATTGGAAAAAAGCACACTCAGTGGCAAGTGTAAGTTGCCAGCACTGAGTGCACCCCTGTCCAATGGCGTTTATAGCGGCCGTCCAGCCGGTCAATACGTCAACAATTCACTTCATCCACAAATTGTGTGTCTCACAATCAACGGTTCAACAGTTCACGACTCCAAAACTTAAAATATGTAGATTTCTAGCCATTCCATACAACATCGACAATCGCTAATAAACCATGAGTTATTTAAGTAGGTAGCCGATTTCTGTGTATATTTTTTAGGTGAAAAGTTTGTCTTAATAAATCATAAATAACTGTCACCACACGTTTCTTTGAAGTAGGCCACCAAGCCGCATAACAAACAGGTAGAAAGCATTAGCGTACAACAATAAATGCACAGACAAACAGACTCGCGTCCTCGGGGATTCTTTGTCGCGAAATGATCAGTCTCTACTCCCAAGGTACCCTGGCTAGCACCAGTTATTGATGAATTGCTAAGGCTATAAATACTAGGTATTGAAGTAAGTATCAGAGGCGTAGAAGTGGCTACCTACTGGTCAAAGAATAAAATATAATAGAATAGAAAAATATTTATTTTGCGCCACACAATAAACATAAAAATAACACAAATTAACATTTTAATACAAATTGAAACTAAATATTGAGTTATTGACACGAAAAGAAGAAGAAGAAGAAGTATCAATCTGGGAAAGTATAATGATCAAACAAATCAAAATATATCCCAAATTTTTGAACCAATTCAATCAGTTTTATAAGTCTTGAGACGTCTGATGCAGTTTTAAGATACGCCTATGCATACGCTTTATAAATTAACCAATTAACCAGTGCAAACACTCTTTGAATTTGTTTACGATGAGTTTTATAAACAAACTTCTACTATCAACACTAGGAGTTTATTTTCTAAAAAAAACATTTCTTGTAAAAAAAGGACCTAAACCAGGACCTAGAAGGTCCTAGAAGGTCCTGGTTTAGGCTCTTCGTTCTACATCTGTATGTTCGTTCATTCGTTCGTTGGAGTCAGTGGCCAACTCTGGTGACAGAGTTTCTAGGCCGCCCGAAGGCCTCTGTCATGGCCTAACAACTTTGAAAAAGCCGGGACCGACTGCTTAACGTGCCCTCCGAAGTACGGAATCTGTATGTTGGCAAGCCTTTTATAATAAGTGTAGATTAATTGGTTTGAGTGGAAAGCAATTTTTTTTATTTAGTTTGAAAGTTGTAGAAGTATTTTCATCCACTCATATATTCGATAATATCAAAAATTGGTGCTGCAGTCACTTTTCCCAAGGCACCAAAGAGACGTCAAAGTGTATTAATGAGATGGGACTTTCATATTTTTAAATCTTTGATGCTTTTTAGACTCATTTCCTGTAAAGATACCTATTGTATTGTTTTTTTTTTGATGTTCCAAAGTCATAGGAGTGATTATTTTTTAAATAATTAAATTCATATTTTTATTAGGATTTTACTAGATTTCTAACTTGAATTGTGCAGTGTGCACTGATAGTCACTAAAGTGTATGATATCTTAGAGATCTGAAATTTTATTACCTATCAGGGTGTTCATTTAATGTTCATCAAAAGGTTGCATTATGAAAAAAACTTAAACTCTTAAAAGACGCAGCATGTTTTACATAGTTGTAAACGTCCAATGGTTCAACTAGTGGCTGTAAAAACAATTAAATTTAGTTTTACTATGTTTTGGGTTAGAGCAATAAAAGTTAAAAACAAAACTGTGAAAAACGGTTCCCGAAATAACTTACAACAGGTTTCTTAAGGCTTTGACTCGATTTACCCTAATAGAAACCTTTCGGCCGGTAATTTCCGGTCCATTACCTGACCGCAAACCGGGTTACACCAATTTCGGACCACAGCATCACCTCGGAGTTATTAGATTTATTTCGCGTACAAGGGGCAAAAAGGTTGCATTAAAAATAAGTAAACTCTTATGGCTCAACTTTAGTGACGGTGGTAACCGGTAACAAACCACTACAAGGCCTAGTTATGGCCTAATTTACAATAAAACATGCTAGGTGCTTCGGAGGGCACTTTACGCAGTCTGTCCCGGCTTTTTTAAAGTTGCCATGACAGAGGCCTTCGAGCGGCCTAAAAACTCTATCACCAGATTTGGTCACTGACTCATACGAACTTACTTAACATAATTCTGCAATGCTTTCGTTTGTCACTGTAAAGCAATTCGCGAATAAAAAGTCAAATTCAAATTTAAATTTTGTCCTAATCTCGTAAAATGTGAAAAGCTTGCTGTGTGTATTAATAAATAATGCTAGACAATCCACACAGCATCATCTAGCCCCAACCTAAGCAGAGCTTGTGTTACGGGTACCTCCTAGGCGACTCATTTACATAATACAATACGATACATAGACAGATATTTTTTATTTATTAACCTGACTATGTGAGCTAAGCTTAGCTTGTCCTATCTTTTATAGACTATTATGAACTACAGTGTCAACGACCCCTACTACTCCTATAAATAAATAACATTTCCACCTGAAATAAAAGAACAGTAAACGGTACCCGAACGCATTAATCGCGCCGAGACCTCGGCTTGGAATGGCTTCATTTACGATTTTTATTTCCGGTTTTAGTGATGGGATTAGAATTAGGAAGTATCGATGTATCAAATTGTATCGTCCTTGCATAGCAACACGTCGTCGGCGACATCACGACGTGTGGATTAAATATAATATAATATGTATTATTATTATTTATTAAGTACGCTTAGATCTTTTAAACTACGCAACGGATTTTTACGCAGTTTTTAGCAATTTATAGAATAATTAAGAGGAATATTAGCACCCGTGCAAGGCAGGGCGGGTCCGATAGTTATTTATGTTTTTATTGGTTTTATGTGTTTTACCAGTGAAGTAGGTAACACAAAATGCCACTTGTAGTGTTGAGTGGCTGCCGCCTGCGTTTGCGATGTAATGTTTTGCTAAGACAGGTCTTTTGACAGACCGAATTCAGATATTGTTGTTTCCATCGTAAGTTATTTAATAAAAATTTTTTGCTTCCAAATAAAAAGATGGTCAGTTCATTTACCTGATATACACGCTCTATACCATAACAATTACCGTGCAAAGATTGCTGCCATTATTGAAAAATCTTGTCATTTTAGCATGATAGATTTAAAAAGACACATTAGCCAACCAGAGGTAGTAGTTATATGAATAAGGATCTTCAATTTGAAAGTTCTTGCTTGGCACTGAGCTGCATTCGTCACCTAAGACATAAGTTGTTAATAAATAATTAAAAATCTCTTTCTCTTGCTAATTTTTCTTGCTTATCGAGCTTGGAACTTTTATCGATACCAACCCCGAATAACCGAAAGTAGCCCTTTACTAAAGATAATAAGCGCTATCGGTGTATTAAGATTAACCTGTTTTTATAGCATCAGGTTAGTGTACGTTAAATTTAACGGTCCCTTCATTGGACATTGCTCTGAATTGGCTCAGACAAAGATGCCAAGTGCTGGTTTAACTATTTATTCCGGACATTTAATGTTGCTATAAAACGAACAAAAAAGAAATTGGATCAAAATAACGTTAATTTTATCACAATTTTTAAGCTAAGAAGATCTTCGGAAGGCAGCAAAATATATCCAATAAAACGTTTCATAGTGATCTCCGTGATTTTATATATAATAAAAATGTTTTGAGTTTAACTTTGAATTTAAAATTTATCTAATTTACTAGACATTATGATAATTATGGTTACGTACTCGTATTTATAGCCCTTACAACACTAGGTAAAATTTAAATAAACTTCAATAATTTTAAATTTTAATTTCCCTTGTCATCAAAGGTGTAACACCTTATTTATTTTCAAGCTCGACTCTGAATCCAAAAATTTTTTAATTAGGCTAAACCCACCCAATTACCACGGTCAAATGACTTTCCGGAACTTTCCGGGTGATTTTTCATTAACCCGACCGCGACCATCGACTGCGACCGGGCGATTGAAAGTCGCTCGTGCGCCTAATTAGTCGCCGACAATGGGGTCTTTTGATTGCACTGATAATTGTTTTGTGTGTGGTTTTAGATGTGTAGATTATTGATTGAGGGTTATGTCGTGACAATCAAGTCGTACAGCCGCGTTTACATTATTCTGTCGTGGCGTGTCGTGACTCGTCATAAGCATATCGTATCCATACATTTTGTACGGTTAGAATTATATTACTAAAGTGTGTTGTGACGAATTCTGTAAATGTATGGATACGATATACTTATGACGCGTCACGACACTCCACGACAAAGTAATGTAACCTTGGCTTTAGTCTGATCACGCCTGGCAGTGTCACACAATATTTTTATTTTTAAGTTCTTCGCGACACTACACTGCGCTCGTTATCCTTAACCGTAGTTATAGTTATTTAGTTTCTAGTAATTTCAATTGCTATAGTGCCCTTCAAACCTGAACACAGTAACTTGCTAGCTTGCGCACTGCTGCTTGGAGGCAGAAAATCTGACACTGCAGTGGTACCCACCAAGACGAACTCTTGCTGAAAACCACCAGCACATATATTCAGAGAGACAGACGACGGGAAGCGGCTATTTTATATTCTTTAGACAGATTGCATTTTCTCTTGGCTCAATTCTTCTTTCCCGACGAACCGCCCCCCCCCCCCAAAAATTACCCTTTCAAGACATCAGGTGCTCACAAAAATTAAAATTCATTCTGTTTGAGCAACGATACAGAAAAGCCGTTAAATTAGAAAAAGTGCCTCCAGGGGCCACGAGTACCCTTATCCAACTGAAATAGTCAGTTTTACGATCCTATTATAAAATGGTCTTTATGACCATTTTATTGCGAAAAGACTTTACGTAATTTCGTCACGGTGCTGAAGGTTAAGATGAGATTTTCAGCTATTAAGTTGGTTACACCAACAAGTTAGACGGTTAAATAGCTGATCATTCCATAACAATCACAAAGGCCAAGAAAGCATTAAAAACCCTGCCGATGTTGCTAAATTAAAAATAATAAATGTACCTAGTAGATAAAATAACCCATCTATGAAATTTTCTGTTTCTGTGATTCCAATTTTAAAGATTTTTACACTATAATTCTATAATTTTATCATCAGCACATCAGACTTTGTCAATCATAGTTTAATTATTGCTAACCATTGTTTCTGCAATTATTAAATTAGTTTTTACTATTAACCACTGGTTAAAGTGTGTGTGAACATTGGTTTTAAATGACTCGGTCAGTAAAGTTTGATCAATCAAAAGTGGTTGATGAGTTTCTGGTAACAGAGAACTATTTTATGGGTCAATTTACCTTCGTACCGCTCGTTATCAGCTAAGTTTATAACGATGTCACCTGGGGCATGTTTAGGTTCGTAGCAAAGCTGTGAAAAGTGTCTCCTATAATATGTACCTACATACCTTTGGCTACCACAAAAAGCAAAGCTAGGCATATCTATCTATACTAATGTTATAAAGAGATAAGATTTGTATTCTCGTTTGTTACGTTACGAATAAACTCAACAACTACTGGTCCGATTTCAAAAATTCTTTCACCATTAGAATGCTACATTATCCCTGAGTAACATGGGCTATATTTATTAGCAGCGACCCGCCCCGGCATTAAACAGATGCTTAAGTTTTCATTGCACCCGTGTGACACTGGGGCCAATTGGCTAGGATTTTGTAATACAAAAATTAAAATCTTACATACTTATGCAGGGTTTTTATGTCAGCAAAATATATAAGACGATTAAATCTTTTGCTAGATCATAAGCACTTACCATAGCAGTTTGCAGTACCACACTAAGCTTAAACTGCACTGCGCTTATCACTATTAGAGACAGACCGTCACCAGAGTTGGCCACTAAATTATACGTACTTATGAGGTACCTGGTATTAAAATATAACTATAACAGCTGTCGTAATATTCTGAAGATTTTGACTTGGCTCATTTTATGCAAATCATAACAAACTGCCTTCCACACACTTCCTTAGTACATTTACATGAAGGTATTCCATCAATCCATCCCTCACATAAACAATAGATATAAAACGAGCCGAGTGGAACACCCTCTATTCAGCCGCGTCAGCGTCACGCCTGTCTACGTACAGGGGGCTCCAAATGTGCTTTTCCGGTGAAAACCTGCTATTTTTGAATGGTTTCAAGTTGAAAGGGTTGAGTTTTTTGTTTGAAGACCAGGGTTTAAGTGTCAAATGAGTATGTTGCACAGTTTTGTATGAAGTGATGGTCCTAAATTTTGAAACAAAAAGTTACTGTATCCGATCGTTTAAAATGTCTAAAACAAACATACGTCAAGAACAATGCAATATGCGTCAAAAATGGTAATAAGTTTGTAGGTAAACTTTAATCTTTTAACTTCTTAAAATCTTTACGTGGTTCATGTATATGTTAGTCCAACCTATTTGTGTCATGTAAATCCATGAACGATTCATGGTCCACGATTACGAGTGCTATTAACACATACCTAAATCACTAACCAACTTTCAATTTAAATTTTTAGGACAGTTCTAAAGTCTATAGTCAATAAATAAAGATAATTCTAAATTTCTGTCAATAAAAAAATTATTGAAACCATCTATTGAAGACGATTTATACAGAATCTAGTGGCAAGTTGATTAATTTAATTGCCCACATTTATCACAATTTTAATACTAAATTAGATTATCCCAAAAGCAAGTGTACTTAATATGGTTAAAGCAGTTATGTGAGACAACAAATAAAAATATGGCTTGAAATAGAAAATGTAAACCAAAAATATGGTGGTCTTTGTTCACTAATGTCACAAAAAAGCATAGACAACCAAGTATAAGGATGTTATCAACACCAGAGATAAACGATAGTGTCCATTAGCAAAAACTAAACCGTACCTTCAATTACTTTATATAGTTTATGTTAAACTAAAATCAGCCCTTAGTTAAACCTCCCATACGTTTGAATTACCTATCCCTGATAGAATTGAATGGACAAGGAATCAATCACTGAAACACAACACCACCTGATGCCGTACGTCTGCATCTACATTACATTTAAATAACACAAAGCCATCTAGCCCCAGACTATGCAAACTTTACTCTAGGAACCAATTAACTGATATGAATTAATTAATATTATATTATGGTATATTTTTTAAGCAATTAAAATAATGCACTTATTTACCCTTGGTAATTGTTTTACGTTTTTATTATTTAATTCAATTAACTTGTACGTTTTTATTTAAGTTAATTTGTATTTATTATAAGAATAACGTTTTAAACCGTAAAACACCCAGAAGAACAAACATTTGTCATCTTTAGTCTTTCATCACACAAATGTAATAAAACTACAGAAAAGTTTCATTATCAGAATTACATATCTACTGCCAGTTTTATTTTAACTATGCCAATAAAACAGTGTGATGTCAGATCACCCCGAGCCTCAGATGAGGTTATTTGCAACTTTGTCTAGTAGTTTTCAAAAGGTAATTGCCGCGTAATGTAATTGAAAATTCTTTTGTAAATTGTTTTTATGTTCATGCACATAATAATTACGAAACTATTTTCTGTAATAAGTTTGACCAAATGGTTAAATTATCATTCGACTGAGCAATAAAGAAGGCAGTTAATAAGGAGCGTCACGGAACCAGTAACGATAGAAAACTCTAGTCAAAGAGTTTATAACTGCAGAGGCAACTGCATTTTTTAAACGAAATTGCAGACACTTCACTTGTTATATATATTTGTTTAACTATTTACGTTATATCGTTAATATAAATTTAACTATAATAATAATGACAAACGATATGGCGCGGCGGGCGAAGGCCCGCCTGCATCGCAGGAGGTTCGATTCCCGCCTTGGAACAAATGTTTGTACGATCTGCAAATATTTGTATGCACGCAAGTATAAATATTTATATTTTCATAAATGCACGTAGTATTTATTGAGTTTGTACAAATAATATACATAGTCCTTTGGGTTGATCACATAACTCTGTTAGCAACCGATATCCGACCACCTTAATCTGTTTAATAAAACAGTAGAGCTATGGTCAAACTATCTTATATTGGTCGCTAACTCTGTTCAAGTAACTCTTTACACCTTCATGCTTTAAACATGTAGGTTTTAATAAAATACTATTGAGTAGGTATTTTTTACAGAAAAGTCGAACACATAGTCCTTCACGCTATGATTCCCTGTGTCTTGGTTATGTGCAACCACAAGTGCTAATGGTAACAACTAGACCCGAGACAAATGATTGCATGATCCGGGAATCAAACCCGCAACTGCAGTAAAATACTGTGTAAATTGTACCTATAAGCAGCTCGCCTACTTTGATTTTCTGTGTACTGTACCTACATGTATTTTTACAGTAAACCTCTAAAACTCTGTCACCAGAGTTGACCACTGACTCATACGAGCTAACTTACCTACAGTAAATACATAAATGTATTTTTATTTCTATTGCTATCAACTTCTCTATTAATAATTTCTCGTGTCATATCTTTATTAGGTATAGAATTATCTTTGCCTAAAAGTAGTTTGTTTTGCTTTACTAGAGTTTCTTTGCTACATCGTGTATGATGGCGTGAGAGCGTACAATTTGTTACCGACCGGACATCGAACAGATCGCAAATAATGTTCCTGAAACTAGAATGTATTGGTTTTAAACCGGATAGGTGCTGTCGGATAGTCGGATGTGTTGACGAAAACAGTTCAAAATAAACTCCTAGCTCAAATTTAATCAAATGTTTTTATTAGTATTTTCAATATAAAATAATACAAAAAGATTTAAAACTGTGTCTACATGAGTTTTAAAGATATAGAAGTTCCACAGTAGGTGAAAAATAATTTATTGAGTTTTTTGAGTACCATAATATTATATTTACTATATTATATTAGCACCCTCGTCCATACAAGTTAAACAAAATACACCCGCGACGCCCGCTCTCTGTGTGTTGAACTTATCAATAACTTATTCAATGCAATAGCATTGACTATAGCTATCATAAATCCGGGCCTATAGTCTAAATAGGTTAAGAAGCGTATAATATGGTATTATTTTATTTTCAAATTACTTAGCGTACTTTAAGGACATTTTTGACTATTGTTTTTTCCCTAGTGAAAAAATAAAAGGTCTCGCATAGGGTTGTCGCAGATCTTGGGCAGTCGCTGCGGTCCCCGAAGCTTTTCTATAAGTGTGAATACAGGCTTCAGCTGGTCTTGTGCTACTCCCTGAAATATAAATAAGCATAAATATTTTACTACTAAAGCTATCGTGAACTTTATCATTCATTTTAATAACAGGTGTTTTCACATGTACCATTTCACCGATATACCGGTACGTAAAGACACCCGTTTTTAAAATGAAGGATAACATAAATATTACTCACCAAAAGTAAGTTGGTATGATATTAAAGTAAGATAAATAAATACAAAATACAAATTAGAGGTCTATAATGATGTGTCATTATAATTATCTATGTACATATTTTATTTTGTTTATTAATTACAATTCTTGTTGTTATTATCTATTAACCTAGGTTCTATCGTATACTACAAAGTATGAATAACATGGGGTCAGTGACTGACTTCAATAGAGTCAGTGCTTTGAGAATTGACTAACTTTGTTGACAAAGAGTCACTACGCGAGAATATTGAAGGTATCACCGACAGGGTATCACTGGCTAATCTAATCAATTTACATTAGGTCAGTAGCGTGTCAGCACTGACTTTGCTACTTCTGACTAAATGTAAATAAAACTAGAACCACAGAAAGGTATCACTCGTGCATTGCCATCCTGAGACTAGATCAAAAGCCTTTTATCTTAGTAATTGCTTGTCGGCAGAAATATCTATGGTAGTACTTCCCAGAACGAGCTCTATCACAAATAACTCTACTATATAATTCAAAAGCTCTTGCGTTTTACCACAGAAGCTAGATCTTAGTTCTGTGCGTTTTACTATGTACCGGGTTCCGACGGTAGATGACAGCGGAGATCAGCCTCCCCCACAGCATCTGTACCAAATAAGGCCCGTCGTCCGTGCGTACCACGTGCAGTTGCATTACTGCATCGTGGTTTCTTGCTTTTTCTGCAAATGAATAATAATACATTATATAAGGTCATTCATTTATCAACCTGACAAACTTAAGGGATAGGTTCAACACATAAAAAAAAACACTTGTACTTATTATTTTTCTAAAGTTTTTTTTTTATATAAAAAAAAAAAAACTACAGTGACGCATGTCACTGACCCGCTACGGGGCTCGCACACTCAAATATTTCATTATTACACCGCTTAACTCGATTCCCAACAATGATAAATAATAATTGAGCAGAAAAACGTAATCGATTACATAAAATATACATAAAAAAAAATATATAGGTACATATTTTTTTTTATGTGAGGAACCTATCTCTTAAGTTTGTCAGGTTGATAATGAATGACCCTGTATATAATAATACAATAGAAGACTGTCATGATGCTTTTTGCCCGTGCTTCTTTCGTTCTTCTTCAGAGGGCACGTTAAGCAGTCGGTCTCAGCTTTTTCAAAATTGTTAGGCCATGACAGAGGCCTTTGGGTGGTAAAATTGCCACTGGCGGTCACCCATACAAATAATGACTACGCGGAACAGTGTTTAATTTTTTTTTTATGTCAGCAAGTGACAAGACAATCAAGGCGCCCACCTGATGTCAAGCACACACGCCTGACTATTACAGATGCAGTGCCACCCGAAACTTAGATTTAAGTGTTTGCGTGGCACTGCACTGCACTTATCACCCCGAGACATTGTTGTTTAGTCTCTTTCGCCCAATAATTTCACTTGCTACAGTGCCCTTCAAACCTAAACACAGTAATGCTTGCACACAACTGCTTGGATATCTGACACTGCAGTGGTACCCACCAAGACGGACTCTTGCTGAAGAGTCCTACCATGAAGTAGAACTTTGTTGATCTGCTAGGACAACTTAGCCAGCTACGTCACGAGCGCTCCTCTATAACTAATAATTGAAACATTTTGAATTTGAGTTACTTGTGTACAAACTTACGCGTATCATTAGCACCGACATCCAAAGACAGAACCTGCGTGAAGCATCCATTAACCCCTTCCACAGACTTCGACCAGACATCGAACGCCTTCTCAGTGTGGTACCTTATCCTCACAATGATGCTGCGGCTCACGTCTCGCGGCGAGCGTGGACCGGTCATTAGACTTTCCAAACTTTTGTTTGGTTTTTCCTTTCTAGCTAGTTTGGTTTTGTTGATCAACCAGCGGAGGCCACCCTGCAAAAGGACATTTTCAGCGTGAATCATGAAAGTCTTCAGTAAATTGCAATCAAATTGAATCCTGCTAAAATTAAGTACCCAAAAGTTTGAATTTTTTGTATGTTTGTGGTTCAATCATGCCCTAACGACTGAGCCAATTTGTATGAAATTTCAAATAGTAAGAAATAAATAAATAAATAATAACATCCAATATTTTCAGATCGTACAAATATATGTTTCAAGGCGGGAATCGAACCCGCCTTATAGTTCTAGACCAGAAATATTATGTTTGTTTTTATATTAGTACCACGCGAGCAAAGTCGCGGGCAGAAGCTTAGACACAGACACAATTCAAGACTTGTAAACTAGAAGAGTAGAGTAGCTTTAGACAATGAAGTATAATATAGTGGTAGAGTTCTTTGTGGTAGAGCTCGTCCGGGGAAGGACTACCACCATACCTATTTCTGCCGCCAAGCAGTAATGCTTGCATCTGTGCATGCTGTGTTCCGGTTCGAAGGGAATGGTCTCCGGTGAAATTACAGGCACATGAGACGTTCGATCTACATCTCAGGGTGGCAACCCGTGAGTGATACCTCTCTGGTACTGCAAGCGTCCATAGACTGCGGTAACCGCCTACCATGTTACGCTTGGTTTCCACTTTAGTAGTATAAAAAAAAAGCAAAAAAAAACTCGGTTCTAATTTCAGATACAAGATTACTTACCTCGTCCGTCTCACTAAACTCCACTTCATAGCAATTTATATCTCTATCCGGGAACAACTTCTCCGGTATTATGGCCACAACCCCCCACTTTCCTATTACTTCCTTCAGCTCAAAGCTAGCTTGGAACCCATCACAGGTTTTATTCGAATCTGCTTTCACAGAAACAAGAACAAGGAATAGTAGAAGTGGTCGAGACATGGTTACTTATGAACTGAGGCATGAATGAAGAGGTGGCACGCGTGTATGCATTTATGTAGATTTAGAAATTTATAGACAAGTTATAGTGCCACTGTTATTTCGAAATAAATGGTCCGATGGCAGGTACTGTTATACCTGAATGCCGTGTGACCCTGTAAAGGGTTATTACTCTAAAGTTAAGCCAATCAGAACGTTTTCCATCATGATCATGCCAAAAAAGCGATAGGAACCCAGCCAGTGTTGTTGCCAGTTCTTTTACGGCATGGGCGCGTTGGAACTGGCGTAAATTTTCCTAGCTTGTAAGAGGCTTCAAAGTGATCCTTGTGATTCAAATGAATAAAGCACTTTCGATTTTGCTTTTTTTAATTTTTCTGTCGTCTGAAGATTGTTATGATTGATTTTATAGCTATAAAGTGCTCGTATTAGCGGTTGAAAATTATATACAACTATATTGTATATAGTTTTCAATTTTGACCTTACGCTTTGAGCGAGCGAAGTTAGCAAAGCGTCTTAGTTTTGAGATTAGTCAAAAACGCTTTTATCCGTCAGTCAGACTGTTCTCGCCTATCTATAGATTGCATTTACAGGTTCTATGATTGTATAGTATTTTTTTGTCATCGAGGATTATTGATTGGGGGAGTGCTACCAAAATGGGGCTAAAAGGGGGCTAAATCTCCGCCTTAAGATATCTAATTTCGATGGTTTATTATTCGAAAGGTAGTCTCTCTAGTGGTTTTGAATGGTGAGGTCTGATGATGATCTTTAGCGTAGCTTTAGTAGCTCCTCAAAATCCAAGTAAATAAATTTCTCACTTTTAAAGTTTGTGCTTGCAAGGTCTTCTGTTTGAAGAACTAGTAAATTTTACGAACGATTTTATTTTTTGTAGAATGTTAACAGTTGATTAAAAATGTAACCATATGATAGCATTATTTTTTTTCATCATGACAGTCTTCTAATGTTCCCACTGCTGGGACACTGGCCTACTCTCGGGCGAGATTGATTAGGTTTTAATCCACCACGCGGACCCAATGCGGATTGGTGGATGGCACATGACATGTCTTCCGAAATTTTAGTTCTTGGACATGCCGATTACCTCACGATGTTTTCCTTCGCCGTATGAGAGCACTGGCATTGCGCACATACATTTTTCGTAGGGAAAAATCTATTGGTGCACGACCGGATTTGAACCCACGACCTTAAGATCGGAAGGCGGGGTGACTACCACTAGACCACCGGTGGTAATTATTTTATTAAATTACTAAAATTACTAGCGTTAATAAAATCAGCAATATCTTTTTATCAGCTATACCGTATATACCCAAATAACAAACAAACTGGAGCATCTTGTCAGTTCTGAAGTTACTTAACTCATCTTGAATTGGGTGATTTTGGTTTTAACAGGATAATTTCCAGTCTCCGTCAGTGAGTAAACATGATACATGAGACATTGCATTATCTCTGACCGACGAAAACAGTTGATCCTAATTTTAATGACCGACATCGTAATACTGTGCCAGTCAAAAGTAGATTTTGACGGTATAAGCATGTTTCTAATGCTTTGAGCATGTATGTTGTTGACAGGGAATTGAGTTAAAGATTTTTATTAGGAAACTGTTAGGTGTTCCAGGTACCCACGTCTTTTGATTTTTAATGATCCTTGTGACTTTATAAAAAAAAAACATTTTATTTTTGTCTTGATTGAGGTAATACAACGTATATTATTTTTAAAGTTATATTTTTTCTTATTTTATTTTTGTTTCTCTGATTGTGATAATTTAAAGTATTTTACTATTTTTACCCTTTTATTTTTCCTAAAATTCAACCTTCAGTCAGAATAGCTTGAAAGTTTTACGACTTTTAAAAAGCCATTTCCCCGCTGTGTCCATCGCGAAGCATCTTAAGAAATATCCCTGTTCCCATACAAAAATACGGTCATTGTTTAAAAAGTCAAAACCAACATACATTTGCACGAACAAAGGCAGTAAAAGCGGTTTATGGACTTGTTATTGCCGTCCCAGCGGACTTAGTGCCTGGGTCAAGGGAGAAGAGATTTGCAAGATTTTTAGAAGTAATGTACAACCCAAATAAGTCAAATAAAATCAAACGTCCTTTAGTCATTTAATACACAAGGATCACTTTGATACGTCTTACAAACTAGGAAAAACGCCAGTTCCAACGCGCCCATGCAGTAAAAGAACTGGCAACAAACCGGCTGGGTTCCTTTCTTTTTTTGGCTTGAACTTTGTTATTGTTATAGATGCCGTAAGGCTAATAGGTTTATGCTGAGATTCCACTTAGAACGTTTGGCACAAATGTTCAGAACAAGTGCTGAACAAATGTGCAGCACAAATTTGTGCGCGAACATTTTTTTCTTGTGATTCCACCAGAATGAACTTGTTCAGCACCACTGGCTATGTTACTGATTTAAATATAAATAAAGCTACGTATTAACTTTATATTTACATCGATTATACTGAGCGCTTTAATGAGATTGTAAGGTTAAATTGTACAATATTTTGCTTAATCTGTTTAAATATAGATTTTGGTTTGGTTAATATTCTTAAGAAATCCGCTATTTACTTACAACATTTACCATAACCGAAAAACGAAGCGGTAGAAACAGATTTTAATGTATCCTATGAAAATCTTCATTCCCTTTGAATTTTAATATAAATCTTGAATCGCAGTTTATTAGCGTTGGATGAAAACGGTAATAAATGGGAAAATTATGTATTTGTTCTCATGCCAATGGAAACGAGGACCTTTTACGATTGACGGTAGCTGGTAGTTAAATATAGATGGAACGTCGAACGTACTTTTTAAATAAAATGCCCCTTAATTTAAGGATAATAATATTTTCATTACACAACATTTTGTTAACATTTTAACCGTCTACCACACACAAACTAAGGAAAGCTTATTTACCTAGCAGTGGGTAAATATGGACAATGTACAATTTTGACAAAAAGTCCATGCTTCAGTTTACTAAATAAATAAAATAGTAGTCTATTCAAGAAAAACCATTGGTCAGCAATGATTAATTTCATATTTCCTTACATATATTTATTATAACCCTTTTAGTATTTTGAAGCAAATCTCAAAAATTACCAAAACACTCCATCATCGAAACAAAAATGGCAGTAATTAATCTTACCCTTTCACGAGTTGTTGGCTGCTGCCACAGATTAGTTAATAACTTAAGCAAAAAGGATTTAAAGTTTGTGCCTCATTAACTGAAATATTTATAGGAGAGGTCACGCGATGAAAATGTCAAGACATTTTTAGATTGCTAACGTTATATTTGTTTATGTATTTGAGATAACGGGTCTGGTATTTTAACAAAAAAGTATTTAGGGTTCTGTATCATATACGATACTCTATAGTTACATTGACTTGAGAACCTTCTTTGTTTTTCGTCGGTTAATAAAAAGGTAAGAAATAAATTCTACGAGTAGCTCAAAACAATGCTAAAATCAAAATACTCATCTGAGCGAACTCTCTGACCACAGCTTTAGTTTTCTATTGCAACCACATTTTCACACAAAAATCCATCCCTAATCGACAGATACTCGAACTAAGAGTATTCATATCTCATGACTGTCTGTCTGTCACAAAATCACATTTAACGAAGACATGTAGAGTATTGCAGAGCGACGCAATCAGGAGCCGATGGCGTTTATTGAATCTCAGACTTTTAGAGGCAGAGCAGTGTTATTCAGAGACTACGTGAAATAATATAATAATGTTCATTATCATCGTCATCATCAGCCAATGTAATTAAGTCCACTGCTAAGGCAAACTTTCGATCCTTATGCATAAGCAAATTGTAAGCTGTATTTATTTTACTTGTTTTTTTTTAAACTCCTGTTTCTTACCAAATAATTATCAATACTAAAGTCGATAAATTTTACGATTAGGAAAATATTAATATATGAAAAAGTGTGTGCGGTTTGCTCTTGCGCATCTAACTGTTTACCAATAAGCAGCGCCTTTTATCAAAATAATACTGCAGGGTTAAAAGGATTTGTGTATAATTTTATAAATAACCAATTTCGTAAAATATCTTCTTAGTTTTATATGTAGATATTTTACGGAATCGGTTAAATGAAGTATAGAAGACACAGTCATGTTATATAAAGACCTTTTCTCTGTACACAGATATATTTAGAAATATAAAACTGAAGTATATTATTATTTTTATTATTATTATAAACTTGTAGTGTCCCACTGCAGGGCAAAGACACTTCTCTCCTTCCATACCTCTCTGTTACCGGCTAGTTGGAACCACTCTTTGAGGTACACGTCAAGTTCTTTGAAGTAGAAAAGTCACTAATAATATACAGACATTCTCTAAAACAAAGCTACTCTACACTTTAAGATGATTGTCACCGATATCCGAGGGCGTCGGTTCGTAAAGTTTTACGAGTGCTTCCGAAGGCCTAACATTGTACGATAGTGTGGAGGGGCCTTTAGTGGTAATGTTACACAAGTGACTTGATTGAATCTACTCACTTATAGGCAGTAAATATAAAAATGTTTGTTAAGATTTTCTGAAACAAAATAACTCAAAAGTATCTCTGTAAATTTTACATTTTGGCATACTTTTAGCACTTGCAACCTTTTTTTTTTCTCCATTCGTTTCATATTTGAAGCGCTCATGGCACAGCTAAGTAGCGAGTTCAACTCAGTGCTTCTGTGCTTCGGAAGGCACGCTAAGCAGTCCCGGCTTTTTCAAAGCTGAACAAACTTATTTAAGTTATAATAACTCCATTTTCAAATCAACTATGGGCGTGGCACCGCTCCTGTAAATCCGCCACTATAAAGTTAAGCGTCCACTTTAATGCTACGTCACTTGTTATAATAAACAGGGCATTAGTTCTGAACGTACATTTACGTTCGTCATAGCAACTGCGGTGGCTGTAAAATCTGAAATTTCTGGACAATTCCGGAGTTTAAGGTACGATTTGATAGCCGACTGCAGGTGACCCGCGTTACGTCAGTGACCCGCGTTACGTCATAGCTTCATAGCAAGCGGTAGACGACACTGTCGCTGTAAAGTACCGCGGCGACGTAAGTTGGTAGTCCTGTTGCCGCAGTCGGTTATCAATGATTATTATTTGATTATATTTGATTATTATTTTTCATTGTTTCTAACGAATTCTTAGTAGTTAAACATGCTGGTTTCGTCACGATGTTTTCCTTGTACCGTTTATGTGCAGTGCCATGGAAACATAATTTATACTACACGACTGCTTTCAAACCCACGACCTTAGGATCAGAAGGCGGGGTCACTGGCTGGACCACCACACCAGTACTCTAGTGAGCACTCGTCTCTAGTACTCACTAGACGGTACTTACAAGATAATCTCAATCTCTATTAATAGCTTTTTTACCTGAAACCATGGTCGCAGTACAATCTAGGTGATGAATGAAATCGCTACATCGAGGCTTGTCTAGTCTTGCCTAATACATCCGCGCTCCCTGCGGTACGCCACACCCTTCCACAGTGCAAGAGCTTGCAGTAAGTTAATTCTACAATGTACCTACTTGTAATATTACTAGCTGACCCGCGCGGTAATACTCGATTTTAATTATAGATACGATAAAAAAAAAATGCGTGTTTTTTTTTGTATTTGAAGACCAAAATTAGCCAAATCGATCAAGCCGTTCCCGAGTTTAATCAAAACTAACGAACTGCAACTATTTTTTTATAACATAAAAGAAGAATTTTATGTGAAAAGAGCAAATCCACTTACAAATGAATGGCACAACGATTGTTATTAATTGAGTATTTACGGGAGCCGCTTAGCTATGCATTTGAAAATAATAATAGACCAACCTAGCTTTCATTTAAAAAACGAATGCTTTCACGTACCGGTATATCAGTGAAAAAGTACCGACACCGTTTCGACTCAATTTCGAGAGTCTTCATCAGGGTTGACTGACACGGCGCGCTGCCTCCTCCGCGTCGCGATATGTTTGGTATCAGTACCTCTTTACCAATATACCGGTACGTGAAACCCTCTTTTTAAATGAACAGCCTAGCTTTGCCTAAATATTTTTTTTTTTAAATAATGCTGGACAAACCACACAGCATCATCTAGCCCCAAGGTAAGCTGCTGTTAAACAGAGCTGTATTATGGGTACTAGATGACTGATATATACCTAATTCAATTTAATACAATACAATACATAGATAGATATTTTTTATTATATATAGAAAATACCCAGAACACCCGGAACAAATATTTGTAGATCGTCCAAACATTTGTCCCGAGGCGGGAATCGAACCTGCAACCTCTGCGTCGCAGGCGGACCTGCGCCCGCTGCGCCACATCGGTCGTCGGTCATATTTGCTCTAAACTGTCTTAAATTCGTAGTAAAACTAGTTAATGTTCTGTTTTGCATTTGCTACTCTGTGTCAAAACCGTAGTGCTTGCAAATGGCGCGAGAATGAATGACGTTACACTGATAGGTGCATTATTATGAGTTGTACCTGCAACGCCCAACACTTTGTTATGTTATTAAAGTGCTAGTAGTAGTACTGAAAGGTTTTTCACCTTTTGATATTAGCGTGTTTTACTATGCATGAGTTATTCAAGCAAGCCATTATTTGTAGATTACGGAAAATAACGATAACTTTCTAAATAACTTTACTAAATAAAACCACAAGGATCAGTTTGGAATGCACCCTAACCGTAAAAGCAGCGACAGTAAGTAAGTAAGTAAGTTCGTATGAGTCAGTGGCCAACTCTGATGACAGAGTTTCTAGGCCGCCCAAAGGCCTCTGTCATGGCTTAACAACTTTGAAAAAGCCGGGAACGACTATTTAACGTGCCCTCCGAAGCACGGGAGCGCTCAGGTGAAATTGCCACTAGCGGTCACCCATCCAAATGATTTTTATTCTTATCAATGTTGTTGCATTATTTTTGCTATTGCAATAGATCAACATCATCTTACGTCCGCCTGCGACGCGGAGGTTGCGGGTTCGATTCCCGCCTCGGGTCAAATGTTTGTACGATCTATAAATATTGGTTCCGGGAGTTCTAGTAATTTTCTATACCTATATAATAAAATAGATAATGCTGTGTGGATTGTCCAGCATTATTTATTATTTATTTATTATTTATCTTATATCGAGTGTTAGTAGTTTTATTTGAAACGTCATACTTTGACGCACACTAATCAGCACTGTACCGGCACCACATTGCTTTGGAAAACAAAGCACGTAAATTTATAAGTCCCTTAGAATAGCAGAATTCCTTCCGCGTGAAAAAAAAACACTTCAACTAACCGCGCATTCGTAGAAGACGCGATTAAAAATTCACTTTATCTTCACCCTTTACCTTAAAGAGGGTAGTCAGGTGTAAAATTAGTTGAGTGTCTGCGCCTGCCACGTAATTAGAATTAATACTTAGTAAGTAGAAGTACTTACTTACAAAGGAAGCTTTGTAAGTTTGTGCGTGATGTTACCTTTGAAGGTGGGTTTTTATGGGTAATGTGGTAAATGAACCATTGTTGCGGTTAATTGGAAGGGATGGTTCTTTATTGCGATAAGATTCATGTTGCAATGATTCTAACCCATCTTGGGAAAATTTCGTGACTTGAAAATCGATACAGGTATACTTACTTTAAATTGATAGATGTTAGGTTTATTTTCATGTAACCAACACTTTTTTGATAATTAAACTTATTGATAATCTAAAAAGCATAAAATCAAAAAAACAAAATCAATGCCTGAGTAAAAAATAGAGATTTAGTGAATCTCTCTTTTGATAACCTTAAACTTTTCAAGGATAGATTTACGTACATTTTTTTTGCAAACAAAAAACAAAATCGATGTTTCAGTCTAGATTTTAAGTTTCTTTTAATTTGTTTGATATCTACTGAATTGTATGATAATGGACATGAATATCCTTTTTAATTTGAAATTGAAACAGTTCGAAATATAAAGAATCTTTCATCTTAATTAACTGACTGTAAAACTCATAAAATAAGGATTCGAACAATGCCACTCATAAAAAGTATTATAATGAAATCTCAACAATGCAAACCCATGAAAAGTTCCATTGAAATCCCTCACAAACTGAAAAGACAAGTTTTTTACGATTTCATAAAGCAGGGAAACCGGTTTTTCATTTACACGCCTTTTAGTGGTGATAAAATATAATTAAAATATTTTATACTGTTTTATCTCTGTTGGTTTTACGGGTTTGTGTGCACTGCGTTCCAAGGAGTGTGGTTAGGTTGTTACCACAATGAGACTAGTGCACTTGATACTGTTTGAAACTATGCAAGTACCATAGTGCCCTGAAAATATAAGATAAGATATGATAAGAGCTTTTTTTAGTATATTGATTTGAATCAAATTGGTAATTTACCTCATTTTCATCAATCACTATGAGATCCTCATAATAAAGTACTAATCTGTATCATAATCACTACTTACTGTTATAATAGCAAATAAATTAAATGAAATGAAATTTTCTAGTTACTTGAAGTATGGTGCATCAGTTTACTATAATAAAATGGTTCCACATATCACACCTGTGAAATCCCCGATAAAATTATTACACTCGATTCTAAAAAAAAAACATGATTATGCATTTTATTATTATAAACGTTCTCTACGATAGTTCCCATTGTGCACGCTTTGATTAGTTTTAGGCTAGATGTCGCTGTATAAAATGTCAAAAAATATTATTAAAAAGTAAGTAAGTAAGTTCGTATGAGTCAGTGGCCAACTCTGCTATGAGAGTTTTTATGACATCAAAAATTATTATTTACTAGAAGTCCGTCCCAGCTTCGCGTGGGTGCAATGAAACCGCACCCGTGCTAAGCCGGGGCAAGTCGCTAGTAATAAATATAGCCAATGTTACTCAGGGTTAACGTAGCATTTTAATGGTGAAATAATTTTTGAAATCGGACCAGTAGTTTTTGAGTTTATTCGTATCAAACCAAAATACAAAAATACAAATCTTTCCTCTTATAATATTAGTATAGATTTATTTTCTTTCAGTCGGGTTTGTCTCATTGTGCCACAGAAATAAAGAGATATAATCAAAAATGTGCAGCTCGCGGAATTAACAATTCCCCGCGTGTTTTATATTTGAATGCAGCACTAAACTGCAGGAATGGCCACTGCTTTTATATTAGTAAGATTATTGTAATAGTTTTATTTTCTAAGAAATACAGGCAGTCAAAAGGTATTTTGTTCTAATATAGATAAATTGTCAAATCAAATCAAATGACGACAACGAACTGGGTAAATGAAAACGTAGCAGCTATTCGATGACCCTAGTAAGATTATAGCGGTCGCAGTAGGTTAGTGAATAGCGAAGGCCCAAGACCGAACTTTCTGGCACTTTAAGGGAGAGGCCTATGCTCATGGACGTTTAAAGACTGATTGTAATGATTGTCATAATCATTCATCATCATCATGTGAAGGATATAAATTTTGCTTTATTATTAACGCTATTTTTTGTATTATTATAAATTAAAATGATTAGACAATTTTTAATCTCCCTTATTATTATTATTTTTTTTTAAATCAATACTAATCTCCGAGTCGCTATCTACGTATCTACCAACCTTATCCATCCAGTCCCTTTTGCTATCAACAAAAGATCAATCTATCTTCTAAAATGTAAAACTTCACAATACAGACTCAATTTGGAATTTAAATTGGAACAGAGCGTCTCCAATTAAGCTGTTGTCGCGGATGACGGATGATCAACTCCCTGGGGACGTTCCGGGATAGACAGTACTCAAAAGATATTATGCGAAGTATTCAGCAAGAGTTTGTCTTGGTGGGTACCACCGCAGTGCCAAATATTCTGCCTTTTAGAGATGTCGTGGGACAGGGACTCAAAAAACATTTATTTATTTATTTATTTATTTTAGCCCATATCGTCCCACTGCAGGGCAAAGGCCTCCCTCCCTTTCTTCCACACTTCTCGATCTTTGGCTACTGTAGGCCAGTCTTTAAGGTGCGTATCGAGATCGTCCCGCCATCTTCTCCGAGGTCTACCGCGACGACGCCTGGTTTGAGGGACCCAATCAGATGTAATTTTGGCCCAAAGATCTTCCGGCATACGAGCCACGTGCCCTGCCCAATCCCACTTCAGTTGTGCCGCTTTATGGGTGACATCGACAATCTTGGTTTTGGAGCGTAGTATCGAGTTTCTTATGCGGTCTGTAAGTCTGACTCCCAAGATGCTACGCTCCATCGCTCGCTGGCAAACCTCGAGTTGGTATCTTTCTTGAGCTGTCAGAGACCAAGTCTGCGCACCGTACGTGAGGATTGGGAGTATGCACATGTCCATGAGTCTGCGTTTTAGGCAAAGTGGAAGTTCGCCTTTCATTAGATGTTTCATCGACCAGTAGCTTCGCCAGGCGTTCTCGGTGCGTCGGGCAACTTCATTTTGTTGCGCCTGGAAGGAAACTATCTGGCCGAGATACACATACTCATGGGCATATTCAATCTCCGTGCCCCCAACGTACAACCGCCTCTTCGTGCCATTGGTCATCAGTTTGGTCTTGCTCATATTCATTCGAAGTCCTACCTCGAGGCTTGCTTGGTTAAGTTCTTCGAGCATATCGCCTAGTTCTATAGCTGTGGTAGAAAAGAGGACAATATCGTCAGCGAAGCGGAGATTCGTTAATCTGCTGTTTCCGATAATGATGCCTCTATCCACCCAGCTAGGCGATAATCTTTTGAACACTTCTTCCAGAGTTGCGGTGAAAAGTTTAGGTGAAAGTGGGTCTCCTTGTTTAACCCCTTTTTCAACTCTGAAGGATGATCCAGTGAGAGATGTTTTTATTGAAGCTGTGCTGTTGATGTAGATGTTACGGAGTAGGTTGATATAAGTTTGGTTAATATTTTGGTTTGAAAGTGCTTCGAAAAGTGAGTAATGTGTAATGCTGTCGAAAGCTTTTGAATAGTCTACAAAGGCAAGATATAGTGGGATGTTATATTCGACATGCTTCTCTATAAGTTGGTTAAGAGAGTGGAGATGATCCGTCGTAGAGAGTCCACGCCGAAAACCTGCTTGTTCAGGAGGTTGGTGTAAATCTAGTTGGCCAGAAATACGACTTTCGATAACTTTAATAAATAATTTATAGATGTGCGAAATGAGACTGATGGGACGATAGTTGCTAATGTCGGACTTATCACCCTTCTTATGTAAGAGGATGATGTTAGAGTGGCAGAAGTTATGTGGGAAAGAACCGGTTTGGAGAATCGAGTTACAGAAGTTTGTTAGGTGTGGAAGTAGTACTGGTTCCCCAATTTTTAAGGCTTCGGTGGTAATGCCGTCTGCACCAGGACTCTTGCTATATTTCATACTGCATAACGCTCGATGAACTTCTAGTCCTGTAATCGGCGTTATATTGTCGGAGCAGAAATATGCAAGAGTAGCTGTCGGGGAAGAAATTGAAGCCGTACAGTCAGAGTAAAGATTTTGATAAAATTCAGTACAGATATTTAGTACAACATCTTTTTTACTATGTTTCACACCATGTCTGTCTTTTAATTTAGATATTGTAGATTTTCCACTAGTCATTCCATGCTTTGCAGTTTTTAATGAAATATTTTTGTTAAGCGCTAATGTTACTTCGTTAATGTTAAAATTTCTCAAATCCCTTCTAATGCTTCTTTTAACAGACTTGTCTGTTTCTCGATATTCTGTTGTATTGTAAGTTAGTGTCAGTCTTTTCTCTATCATTTTTTTCGTGTCTATACTAAGTTTTTCATGCTTCTTTTTAATAGGCTTAACTTTCGAACTTGCTTTTTTTATACAATTTCTTATATTACTAAATTGAATGTTTACGTCTTCTGAATTAAGAGTTTCTAATAAATTAAAACTGTTTTGAAGCTCTATCCTAAAGTTGTCTGCACATGAAGTAAGTGTAGATTTGTCTAGACGTTTTATTGTATTTATAACCATTTGAGTTCTATGAATTTTCGTATTTAATTTTACTGACACACGAACTGGTCGATGGTCAGAACTAAAACGAATTTTATTTATAGTTTGTACGTTATTTATAATTTGTTTGTCGGATGAAAGGCAATAATCGATTTCATTTTTTGTTACACCGTCAGAAGAAAACCAAGTCCAACGGCGTTGCGGTTTTTTACAAAAAAAGGTATTACTGATGCTCAGACTTTGGCCAAAGGCGAACTGCAGAAGATGTTGCCCGCGATCGTTTCTTGTTCCTAGTCCATAGGGACCGACTATACTTGTGTTGTCTAAGTGTTCTCTTACTCCGATTTTTGAATTGAAATCTCCCATAACCATCGTCCAAGTTCCTCTATGTTCGTCACAAGCCCTATTGAGTAAGTCGTAAAATTCGTCTAATTCAATTTCTGAGCGTGTTGAAGCTGGCGCGTAAACCTGAATAATAGTTAAAGTTTTACTTTTTGAAACCCGGAATTTTAATAAGGCTATCCGATCACTATATGGAACGAACTCCATAATGTTATTAGCCCATCGTTTTGATACTAAGAATCCTACGCCATATTCCTTAGTAGAGTTACCGTTGTAATAAAATATTGTTTTATTACGTTCTAACGTTTCTTCTCCTTCTCGTCTAACTTCACCTAGTCCTACTATGTCCCAGTTTAAGTAATCTAAAGCATTTTCAAGCTCGACTAGCCGTTCCTCTGTTCTTAGAGTTCTAACATTGTAGGTTAGGATGTTTAATTTTTCGGAGTCCATTTTGCGCGCATTGGTTGTTTGACAGTTTAAGGCTCTCGCCCGGAGATTCACCTCGCCCCTGACCCCAGGGTCTATTGGCCTACTGTCATTAGCCTCACCCCCAGTGTCGCCGGGCACTTGGGGACAGTTTAATATGTTGTGCATTCATAAAAAGGAGGGGTTTAGACCATAACCCACCACGCTGGTCTAGTGCGAGTTGGTGGGTGGGGCGCCAGAGCCTCGTCTGTTGTTTGGCAGGGTGTACCACGGGCCGGTGAGGTTGGCTTGAGTTCCGAAAGATGTTTTTTGGATCCCCTTACACCCCAATCAAAAATCAAAAAACATTATGTGAAGTTTTTTTGAGACCAAAGTGGGTGAGTGCTCAGTTGAGATACGAGACGTTGCGGGTTTGAACCCCGCTGCGGGACAAAAATGCTTAAATGTTCTGCAAATATTTGTTCTTGGGTGTTTATAATGTATTATAAATATTTATGTGTTACAAAAATGTGGTATATTCCATTGTACAAGCGTTGCTTAGTTTGGGGCTAAATGACGATGTGTAAAAATACCTACCAATATTTATATTTATTATACCTATGCTTATATTATGGAACTGCATTTCCAATGACAGCGATGAGCTGGTGTAAAAACTTGACAGAAATAATTTTATATTCATAATGTTGTCCCATTTTCTTTTTAACTTTATTGGTTCCTCTCTCTCATAATGTTGTCCCATTATTTTTTTAACTTTATTGGAACCTTAGGTGGTAAGATATCGCTTTCTCAGTGGTAAGACCGCACGACTCTTCTCGTTTCCTCCTCATAACATTCTTGTAACTGTTATCAAATATAGAGACCCAAACTGGAAAATTAAGTTAAGGACGGCCTTCTACTCGATGGACCGGTGACATAGAAGCAGTCACAGAAAGTTAGTGAAAGGTGAAGGTTAAGATAGGCCATGACGCTCTTTGAGAAAAGCTAATATCCAGCATTGGGCGTCTATAGGCTGATATAATGATGACATTCCAATACTATTAAAAACTGTAACCCTTAACTACGAATAAAACAACTTATTGTAAATTTTAAGATAACTAGAAGTTAATTTTGTTTCACAATAAGTATAAACAAAGAGACTTTAAAAATATAATTATTTATCCAGGGAGGAACTGTCAGATAGATAATTACAGCTAATCCCTGAGGCGTTCCCTCACGATGAACGGGCTAATTAAAAACTGTAAAGCAACATTGTTATTATGACATTAATATTATACTTATATGACAATTTAATCCATTATAAATTCTAAATATGATTTAATTAAACAAGCAAAAAAAACCACGACCCAATTGCTAAACATTTTTGTTTAAAGGTTTGGTTTACAATCGAGATTAAATAAATAAGACAGTTTAAAAAGATTATCACATACAAAACTATCTAGAAAATTCAGCACTATGACGTCACTGTTTCTTGCAAACATTGCCCTAGAGGTGAACCCTGAAACTCGTTCAACTAATAAATAAAGTGAAATAAAGACAATGAGGGCAGAGAGTAATGATCCTGAACAGCTCCAATGAATGTTTCACTTCAGGAGGACACATATAGTGCTGATACATCGAAAGGCACTTTTTGGAATGATTCAAGATACTGTCCAGTGTCCGTATCCTAAATAAAAAAAAGACAGAAAAAACCAAAAACTCACTTAAAACTAAAAAATTTTTCGATGGTTGAGATAGGTGAGGTTGTAATTATTGACACATTTCTATGTTTTTGTCAAAAAGTACTAAAACAATTTAGATATAATTTATATAGGACCACCTCTGATCTATTATCTATATAAAGAATCATTAATTTAGAAGTCGGTTAAAATAATAGCACCTTCCGCTAGGTGATAAGTTTGTTGACTCTACAGGATTAAAAAACTGGCTACGAATAAGAAAATTTTACATAATTTTACTCACGTTGACTTCCAGTTTTATGTATAAAAAACTATACTCTAGCTACAACACTAAGTTACATCCTGAAAAGGCGGTAATATCAACTCTGTAAATTCAAAGAACTGTTTTCAGCGCTGTCTCCATCGATCCAGCGTGATGAGACCAGATAAGGCGCAGACGGGATTGGCCGGCAGTTTTTCTTGCCTTATTTATTGGACTGACAGACAGACAAATGTGGGCAAACGTACAAATGGGACAGGTTTTTTCTTGATCTTATTACGTTTGATTAGGAAGAGTGAATTGGAGTTTTTTTTGGATAGAGAAATGTAAGGAATTTGTTGTGTAATGATCTGGAAAAGGTTTTTGATTGGATGTTGTGTTTCGTAGGCGCCTACGCGCTGCTACGATTTGTATACAACACCTTTTGTAGAAGTAGCTAAACACAATAAAAAGTATTCTAAGCAATTTCTAAAGCAAAAACAAATGCAGAATTTTATTTTATTAAACCAACCTGACTTATCTGACCGTACTAAACCTCATCATGACAGCCTTCTAATGTTCCCACTGTTGGGACACTGGCCTACTCTCGGGCGAGAGTGATTGGGTCGTAATCCACCACGCGGACCCAATGAGGATGGCATATGCCATTCGAGTTTTTAGTTCTTGGACATGCCGGTTTCCTTCACCGTACCGTATGAGAGCATTGGCATTGCGCACTTAAATTTTTCGAACAGAAAAATCCATTGGTGTACGACCGGGTTGGAACCCACGACCTTAGCATCGGCAGGCGGGGTCACTACCACTAGACCACCGGTGCTCTATACATTTGTAGAAGTAGCTAAACACAATAAAAAGTTTTCTATGCAACTTCTAAAGCAAAAACAAGCATTGTAAATAGCAGATTTTTTTTTATTAAACCAACCTGACTTATCTGTCTAAACCTATTTACGTGAAAACCGGGCCTTATTTTCACATATTCCAAACACGGTATCTGTTCAAAGAAACAAAACGAATGCCCTTTGCATTATGCATGCCAGAACCACCAACAAGACCTAAACAAGATGTCCAGCGGAGCGACCACTCAAATGGACCTTGCGGCCACAATGCTGAGAACCCTTTACCGAGGTCAATATTTACGAGTATCCGAACAAATTTCGCGTGCAAAAGGGTCTGGGTATAGTAGCCAAGCGCAATTTGGAGTTTTATTTCTTGGACAGTAGCTGTGGTTTTGGTTTGTGCATGCAATTTTCTTAGCTTCTGCATTTGAAGCGATTTTCAGCTTTACTTTTGTTAGGGGAAATGCGGTTTTGGATTGATAAAAGGGTGTAAAAGGTGTTTTTGAGTGGCCTTTGTGAGTTGATTTCGTCGCGTTTTGAATAAAGTTTTCGATATTCATTCATTTGATATTAAAAGTGGGTAGAAAACCAATAGTAAAACAATAATCTGTTTTGTTTTAAAAGTTTAATTTTGAATTGTAAATTTATTAAGCTGGTAAATTAATTAAAAACAGTAAAATGTTATGCGTGGTCATACAAAAATATGTAAAGGTATAATTTGATATTTGATATTTGAGGATCTTCTTCGTTTTTCGTCGGTTAAAAAATACGCAATATTCAGTTCATTGCGGCGTTGTGCTGGGGTACAGTTTCAGGTTTAGGGGTTCAGGGGTAGACGATTTATAACCAACTATCACGCCAAAACGCAAAATAATAACAAAAAGCTAGAAAATACAGTCTGTACTTTTCATTGTAATTCAAGAGTAGTAGAGTTTTTTGTGATAGAGCTCGTCCGGGGAAGGACTACCACCATACCTATTTCTGCCGCCAAGCAGTAATGCTCGCATTGCTGTGTTCCGGTGTGAAGGGTATGGTTTCCGGTGAAATTACTGGCACATGAGGCTTTCGATCTTAGCCTCAAGGTGGCAACCCGCGAGTGATACCTCTGGTATTGCAAGCGTCCATAGGCTGCGGTAACCGCTTACCATCTTGTGAGCCGTACGCTTGGTTGCCACTTCAGTTGTATAAAAAAAAATGTAAAGTAAAAAGTAAGTAAGTTTTATGATAAACTGATATTATTCTGAGCACAGAACAACAATTCTGAGGATAATTAAATAGTCATAATTATGATGACAGATAAATTGTGACAAACTTAATCAAGTTACGAGGAGGGTTTGTTTTTTAATGTGTTCCTATAATAATAACAATAGGAAGACAAAGGATTTATATTAAACTGGAAACCGTATTCGTCTCTCCAGATCTCTAAAATCATTACCCATTGTCTCATAATCCATTGCGCTCGGAGATATTTCACGTTTACGTCACATCCGCAGTAAAATCTTTATGGGTATTGCCTCACATCTCCTTTATACTTCCTCTGATCCGTGTGTGAGACTTGGAGGGTTTCAGTTTTGAACTAGGGAAGACTAGTTTCTAGATAAGGTTCGGTTTTTGTAATAACTCAATCACAATCGCTATAGTAAAAAAAAGTAAAAAAAAATATATTAATAATAATGCTGAACAATCCACACAGCATCATCTAGCCCCAAGGTAAGCTGCTGTTAAACGGAGCTGTATTATGGGTACTAGATGACTGATACCTATATATACTTAATACATACATAGTAGTAACTGGTTACGAAATTTGTTTTGTATTTAATTAAACATAACAAATTTCGTAAACAGTAAACACAATTTTATTTACATGGTGTAATTTTTTTCTATAATATTTTACACACGCTGCTTTGAAGTTTTCATTGTTGTTTTTTTACTCTCGTCATTGCTTAATTTGATTTGTATATTATTTTTTATTATGATTTTAGTTGTGCTACTTTTAGTAAATAAATAAATAAATAAATAATGCTGGACAATCCACACAGCATCATCTAGCCCCAAGATAAGCTACTGTTAAACAGCTGTGTTATGGTACTAGATGACTGATATATACTTAATACAATACAATACATAGATAGATATTTTTTATTATATATAGAGAATACCCAGAACACCCGGAACAAATATTTGTAGATCGTACAAACATTTGACCCGAGGCGGGAATCGAACCCGCAACCTCCGCGTCGCAGGCGGACCTGCGCCCGCTGCGCCACATCGGTCGTCAAAAATATCGGTCGTTAATATACCCAAGAAGTAAGCTTTTACCCATATTGAGAAGAAACTCTCTTCTGGTAACACAACTTGACTAGCTACCACATAAAACACAGCTCTCACTATTATCTTAAAGCCTTTAATTTTATAATTAACATTTTTTGTAATTTTGTATGTATATTTGTACACATCTCCTCCTCTTATCCGTATGTGAGACTTGAGGATTTTCGAACATAATGTATTGATTAGGTATGGAATATAAACTCGCGTAATATTAAAAATTATTGTAGTTGTTACACCATTGTTTCTGTGTCCCAACTCAGAGTTAGGGTCTCGTAGTTTATGAAGCATGCTCGAGAAATTGATCATTTATTCAAAGCAGGTGATCACATTCAATACCTCTTTATGTCCTCACGAGATCACTATAGTAAATTGGTTGAAGAATATTGTTTGGTCTCGCCGTACCTTATTCACTTTTTTATGTCAAGTCGTTCGCAATGCCTAAATATAACAGCAGTGTCGCCTAAAAATTTGAGTTCTAAAGTGTGGCACTGTAATTATACAGGATTAGTTTTTATTTTTAGGACCGCTGAGGGAAATTTTGAAATGGTGAGAAATATCGAAAAGTCATGTTACGAGTTACGCGCTTGATTTAATAAAAAATAAGTAAATATTTATTTACAGTTTCTGTGAAAAAGGGAGTTTGGAAAAAAAAAAAAAATATATCGAGCGCATAGTTCCTAACATGACTTTTAGATAAGTCTCACGGTTTCAGATTTTCCTTCAGGGGTCTTAAATAAATCTCAACCTGTATAGGTCTCTTTCGCCCAGTAATTACACTTTCTACAGTACCTTTCAAAACTAAAGACAATAATAAAGATAATGCTTGCACACTACTGCTTGGAGACATATCTGACATTGCGGTGTTACCCACCAAGACGAACTCTTACTAAAGAGTCCTACCACCAGGTAAACGGTTATTCAGGTACGGTCACGGTACGGTACGGTTGGTACAATATTTTATTATAATAGTAATCCCCTGCTTTTTAATCTTAAGGGCAATGTTTTGGATCCGGTCTTGAATGACCAATGGTTTTACATTTTAGCGCATCGGTGTCTGAGAGGTAAATTAAGATCCAATCACTCTCGCTCAAAAGTAGGACAAAGTCTTAGCAATGGGAACATTAAAAGTCTGAAGATCGAGATAGTTTTTGCTAAAGTTAGTTACAAAATCTTTTTTATTTTCTTCTGCAATATAATTTTTGCTAATTTTGCAAAATCTTTTTTATTTTCCTCTGCAATACAAGACTTCTAATAAAAGCTAACACCATCTCCATAAAATACCCAAAAGCATTACTGTCACATTGTGAAGAACAATTCTCAGCCTCTTGAATTAGCCAATGTCTCGAGGCATTTCGCCAATACTCGGGCATTTTACCGAAATTTGGGGTATTTTTCCCGTCTCCGGGCATTTTATTTCTTCAATCAAAAGTCCGAGTGGCTCAAGTGGTATGAAACGACCTAATGAATTCTCTTTTAGCTTTCTTAGGCTGGAGAAGAGCGTACGTGACTTTTTCGTGTTTTTGTAGACCCTTGAGTTGGTGGGGCTAATTATGATTCCGGGACTGGGTAGTAGGTACAGATGTCAAAATGTCTGTGTGGACCAGCTATCAATGTGGCAAAAAGTATGAACGTCAAAATGTACATAAATCATCATGGTCACAATGTTTTAGTGACAAATGGTACACATCTCAAAATGCAAGTACACCAAAAGTATTGTTTAACTGTGATGTATCTAGAGGAGATTTAGGTATTAGGTGTAATAATTTGCTTAATGAGCTACATTTATAGCAACAAGCGAGATTAAATTATGTCCTTCTCATCGTGAACATAGGCGAAGATTTGAAAGAATTATTTAGCCCTAAGATTGTAAGGCATGTATACAAGAAGTATATAATAACCTAAGTACTCACCGAGCTTCATTTGCATTAAAAATGTCTGCTATCTATTTATTCCCATCAGTCACCCAACTCTGTCCATCTAGGGCCTAGGGTGACAGATTGCACAAAAACGTTCGATCTGTCACCCTGTTTTGGTTGGCTATTAACTCTATTTTTTTTTATTACAAATATCGTGCCAGTCACTGACTCTTCGCAATTACAAGTCAGTGAAAGTCACTGACTCTTTGCAATTACACTTTAAACGTAAGATTGTGCAATTACAACCTTATCCGCGTCACGCATACTGAGGGTGGCGACTATATTACAGCGTAAGGGCGCATTCCAAAGATTATAGCCATGTTGCTTTCTTGTGAGTTTCACTGGGTGCTGGTACACAGACATAAATACACTGGAAGAGATAATATTTTCAAAAATAAAAAAAAAAACCGAAGGTAGCCACGTGCTTTTAAAGCAATATTGAAATTACATTACACTGTTTTTTGTTGTTGGCGACTGACTCATACGAACTTACTTACTCACTGTTTTTTTGTGTGTCGAAATGTCAGTATAACAATGTTTCAATGCTTTTGAGCTTGTGGTTACCCACCTGAACAAGTTGTACCATAACTTTACTTAATTTTTGCACAAGTATTTTTAGCTTGTAGTTATTTCTTTTATCACTTAAAATAAGGAATCAGTTAAGGAGACTGGTGCTGACACTGCTACACAGTTTTTAACTTTTGCAGCTGTCAACGTTCTTTTGCTTTAATTTCCTATGTGTTTATACCAAATAAACTATTGGTATTTGTACTGTTATTAGAATGGCATTTAAATAATACCAATAAAATTTGAGACGCTACCTTTTATGATTTAAAAAAAAATGCCTCATCCACATTTTATTAGTCACTGGACTGTATCGATAAATTAAAACAATAATTTAGGCAGGGCACGTTATGCAGTCAGTCCCGGCTTTTTCAAAGTTGTTCGGCCATTGCAGAGGTTTTCCGGCGGCCTGAAAACTTTGTCACCAGAATTGGACACTGACTCATGACTTACTTTCTATTCCATGAAATCTATCTCTTTGAATCTTAAGCATTAACTAAAGCAAGGGTGTCTGCAATTTGGTAGAATAATGCGGGCTTGTCGTGCCACTTATCGAGACCTCTACCAATTTGTTGGGGGATTCTGCCTTAAACTCTGAATCTTAGAGCAGCGTTCGGCTAATAGCGGTCGTTATGTATAACGCGGTAAAAAATACTACCAAAAATTATAACATTGTAACAATATTGAAATACAAATAGTATTGAAATGCACTGTCTTCACTAATTATTATTAATGATTATTTAATTAATTTTATCTTCCGCCGGCGCCGCGACCTTAGGTAAAGTTGAATTTTGTGAATTCCTGCCTTGCACACAGAAACAAAACTTTTGATTTCAGATCTTTAGAATTAATGCTTTAGGCTGTGTTGATCGTCAGTCAATCACGCAACAATTTTATTTTAGGTTTGGCATGCCTACATTACGTTCGTATTATGACGGTTAACGAAACATATAGAACAGCGCTTAAGGTCCCTTCTTATGCTTTTATACTCTTCACTCGAGTCTTGAGGAAGAGTCATGTTTGAGCTGATAATAAGAATTTCGAATAGACGGGTAATGATCGAAAAAAATGATGTTCTTGAGAATTTCTTCGAAAAATTTCAAGAAAACCATTCGAAGAAAAAAGCTCTATTTGGTAGAGAGAAGAGTATATTATAGCTTTAATCGAGCCATTTTAAACACCCGAACTTTATAGTTTTAGGCCTAATGCCTCTGGGATTGGTAGTTCTTAGTTCTGCATGAACACGGAGTAGAACGAAATGAGTGGATGACTAATAATGTCTGTTCAAATCTTGATACCAAAAAATTGTATTTAACGGTTTCACCCACCCACAACGAAGCACTAAGCTACTATGAACTTTAATAGAATTTTGTTCACTGTCACGTTTGCTTTTGGAACTGTTTTCGGCATCAGTTTCAGCAGTTTTGTCAAACCATTATTATTTTGAAATAAAGGTTTCAAGTACAATTCAATATCCACTCCTGAAATAAAAACTTCATAATTACTTGAACCAAAATGATACAGTCATCAAAAAAGTTATTTACAAGACATCTTAAAAGGTGCTATCATTTTTAACTTTAACCATTAGTTACACTCACGAAATAAAGTCATTAACATTCACGCTATTGGAATATTACCTATTCTGGCTTGGAATAGAGTTCAATTTCCGTCATTATTTTTAAATTGATTTAACTTACAAAGTAGATTGACTAAATTATCAGTTGATAGTATTCAGTACAGGGGTTATTTTAAAATCGTTAAGTCATTAGAAGGAAATCGACACCTAGAACAAAAATGAAAAAAAAGGCTCTTATTTAAAAATTACTTAATAGGTCACGTATCATTTATTAAATTCTTAACTTCTTCTTAATTGAAAAACTAAAAAATGGTGTTGAAACTGAATCCGTCAATCATCTTTAAACTTTCCACAAAGAGCACTGTTATTAAAAAAAAAAATCCTTTAAAATTTATGTGCACGGTATTTTGAGCTACTACCAGAAAAAATATTGTTACAACTACCACCATGCCGTAAATCAAGTCAGTGCAAACACATACAACCCTTTATACGCAACTAAAAAGATTATCTTCGTAGCAGTCATCAGACGCAATCATCCCCCGATGACGATGACGGAATCATCCCCAATGACGAAATAACTAGATTACCAACTTCCCATCAGCCCCACCTCTAATTGAAAGTAGTGAAACTATCAAGTTACAACGGTGGCACAGCGCTGAATTTTTAAAAGCGATGTTGATTAGAAACTAGTTTTATAAAGTTTGTATTAAAAAGTGACAATAAATATTTTTTGAAATCAAACAAAAACTTACTTACTAAACCAAAAAATAAATGTTTTGATAGGTTGTTGTGATACAAGGAGGTGTTTTTGACACGTTTTATATGAATTATTCAAAAATAACTAAACCAATTCCAATAAAATGTCTATTGTACCAACACTAATCCAACAAAAATAAAATCATCAAAATCGATTTATAATAAAAAAACATACAGTTGAATTGATTCAAAATTATCTGAAATAAAAATAAATATTTATTTATTTATTTATTGTTAACGCATTTACTGAAACCAGTTCTAGAGCACTAAAGTTCCACTAGTCTGCAGAATAAGTTTCGTAATGCATGGGCAAAAAGGAAAAAATTTTTAGGCACTCTATAAAAAAATAATTAATCAACTCGACTTTTTTTAAATAGTCATAAAAATTTGCAAGGACTTATTAAAGTTCTGAAAATATATCGTATTATTACGCAACGTTCATTTTACTTCCCAAAATTTGGCAAAAAAAATTGTAACAAACTGAAAATACACTCAGTGCATAGCCTGACATGGTCGACAAGCTATATGAAAATTAACCCAACTTAAAATTTAAATTAAATTACAAAATATTTTAATATCACAAGCGCTGCAAAGCGCTTTTTCACGCCTGTGGAATTAATATAGATTTTTGTATAGCCTCATGTTCAGCTGAAATCTAATTAGTAAGCGCACGCAGCGATTTAATTAAAAGCGAATAGTTTTGATCCAATATGCGCAGTCATCATTCCTTCGATTAAATTATTTTACGCTGATGGTAATGTGCCTGTTTGAGTCCAAATTAGGGTTTTATTGAATAAAATAGATATATAGAACATAGAAAACTCTATAATTCACACCACACTTATTAGAAATGAAAACAAAAATAAAACATAAATTAGTAGGGGAAGTACAATGGGGAAAAATAATGTAAGAGTGTCCGGATCCGTGGATAGATTAATTAGTCAATTCAATTCAATTCTAGTCTTTATTTTATCTTTCATATTTTGATAAATCTAGGTATTATAAATTTGTATACCTACCTAGGTATAATAACTAAGCAGGTGCGAGTACACATAACATATTACGTCGTATGGTGGTCGTCTTTTGGCCAATGATGACAACGGTGAAGCCAAAAAATACAAATACAATTTTTTTTTTTTTTTTTTAATAATAAATTCAGTATATAACAATTAAGCAAAATAAAATATGTACATAATTATATTAAAATATACAAAATACATATGAAACAGTTGAGCCATCTAAAGACCGTTACAAACGACCTATAGATAGCTCAACTGATCCAAATCACTACCAGTAGGAAGCGTTCCCAACATGCTGGCTGCATTGCCACGTTGAATGGCAATATTTTATTAATCACAAATACAAATGCTGACACAGTAGTAATTCACCGTTTTTGAGTTAGTTTTCTCTGTTTCAGAGAGACAGACCAGTTGATTCCCCAATATGGTAACCTATGAATATGAAAAAGCTTTGAGTTTGACATAAATTTACTGACAAGGATGTGTCCTTGTAAGTCACTTTGTGAAGTGACACTTGTGGTTTTACTCAGTAAAACTATTTTGAATTTGAATACATATTTGAATACACATATTGATTGATAACAGAATTGATTGTTTTTCCTCCACACTGGCTTAGTGAGGGTCATTAGTGGACGCTACATTGTTGGGAAGTGTACATACAGCACAGTAGTGTTCAATGTACATATTGTAGTGTACACAATGCTGGGCACTAATGGATTATCAGCGATTTGCATTTAGCTGGCTTTGCGGGATGGGGTTATGCAATAATGATGCTTATGCATGAGCAGCTGTCAAGGATTAAACACGTAACACAGGACTAAGTATATTATAATGAGTTTGTGAAGACAATAAGCCATGTATCCACCAATGCGCATTGTGTCCAATGAAACAAATAAGACTAAATCACTCACACTCGAGAGTAGAATAATATCCCAGCAGTGGGAACATTAGAAGGCAGTCATGAGGATGACGATGAGGATAATCAATCGTCAAAAGTTACAATCAATAAACGTTTGAAATGAATGCGTAAGTCATAATGTTATGAAACATGCAAGAAAAAACGTTATTGATGACTTCAGTAGCGCGGTGGGCCACGATATTAATTATTGTGTTTAGTTTTAAAGGCACTGTAGCAAGTGAAATTACTGGGCGAAAAAGACAACAACAATGTCACGGGGTGATAAGCGCAGTGCAGTGCCACGCAAACACTTAAAAACTTTAAGATTTGGGTGACACTGCATCTGTTATGGTCAGGCGTGGTGCTTAACATCAGGTGGGCGCCTTGAACGTCTTGTCTCTTGCTGACATTAAAAAAAAAAGATCGTCTTGTTCATTTTAGAATCAACAAACACGAGCTAGGTGCTTTTCGTAGCATTATCTCAAGTTATTTACCTACTTAAACATCATAGTTCGTCCAAAACACGTTGCATAACACCATCCAAACGGCCAACAATGATGCGTTCCGACGTCAGTCCCCTTCGGCCCAGCTGAAAATAATTGTCTCGCTGATAGGCCGGCGCAAACCAATTTCTGTGTGCCCACAGCTTCTGACTCAGTACCACAGGATTCGACTGACCTAAGTCTCAATCTATCAAGTCACTAGTAAGCACCCGCGGCTTGGGTCACGGAAAAGTAGCCTATGTATCAATCCAGGGTAGCAATGCTATTAATACAATGACTACAGTAGCATTGTAGATTTGTGATATCTTCACCAAATTGAAAATGTCAAAACTGCCCCCTAGATTGCACCCGTTAGCCAATACTGAGTTGAGAGGAAACAAACAAACACAATGATGCTTGTGTATCGTAAGTAAGTAAGTAACTTATGAGTCAGTGGCCAAAGTGAAAACGATGCGAGACGCCGATGCGACTACGTTGCAGGATGATTATGATGTATCTATATGTTGGCTTTCACAATAGAGCTGCTTTGGCGATGTTTTAACGTGTTGTCAGGGCGCTCTAGAGAGGCAGGTTTCTCTTAGAGGTTGAAAGCCAGCCGAATCATGTGGCTTCGAATTAGGGAGCTGTACGGGTTGATAATCGAAAATAGTGCTCTTGTGTAATTGAAACAAATAAGGCTTTTGGGGTAAAGCTTTGTAATACACGAAGAGTCGTGCAAATAATTTTGTTGTTGCAAAAAATAGAAATTTGAGGTAAATTACCTACAAACTTAATTGTTTTTTTTTTATACAACTGATGTGGCAACCAAGCGTACGGCCCACAAGATGGTAAGCGGTTACTGCAGCCTATGGACGCTTGCAATACCAGAGGTATCACTCGCGGGTTGCCACCTTGAGGCTAAGATCGAAAGCCTCATGTGCCAGTAATTTCACCGGAAACCATACCCTTCACACCGGAACACAGCAATGCGAGCATTACTGCTTGGCGGCAGAAATAGGTATGGTGGTAGTCCTTCCCCGGACGAGCTCTATCACAAAAAACTCTACTACTCTGTTTCTCAGTTTTCACTATTTACTTACAGAATAAATATTTTACAAAACATGTTTACTGTCCCATTGGTATCTTACGGGGTGAGGTAAGTAAAACCTGTGGGAAGTGGGGTACTAATACTAAAATTTGTACTGAGCTAATGCTTCACTTGTGTACGCGGTAATAACCTAGAGAGATCAAAATGGTAGTTCATCTATACTAATATTATAAAGAGAGGGTTTTGTATTTTTGTTTGTTACAAATAAACTCAAAAACTACTGGTCCAATTTCAAAAATTCTTTCACCATTAGAATGCTACATTATCCCTGAGTAACATAGGGTATATTTTATTACTAGCGACTCGCCCCGGTTTTGCACGGGTGCGGTTTTATTGCACCCGCGTGAAACTGGCGCGGATAGGCTAGTGTTAAATTTTTTTATAAAAAAAACTTGTAGAGTTAAATGATAGTGACCACAACTAGTAACTAGGATAGCATATGTGAAAGTCATTTATTTGTAATGAAGTTCTCGATTATAGTTTTTAAAACTATCGTGGTTATTAACATAGTTTTCACTAAAACGGGATATTTACCATGATTTGTGAGTTTTATTGATTCCCGATATTTCGGCGCAGTTACATGCATCATGATCACGGATGCGAAATATCGGGAATCAATAAAACTCACATATCATTGTAAATATCCCGTTTTTAGTAAAAATTAAGTAATCATATTGTTTAGTAGAATTTTGTACAAGTGCCAATTTTGTAAGACTCAGAACACTAGTCTCCAACTAGCTTACTATTAAACCTTAACAATTGCCATCCAGACAGTTCCGAAATAAATACCTTCCACAATCTAAGCTGGAATCAGTGCCTGTAACTGTCCAGTTAGGTGACTAAAACCTTACTGTTCCAAGCCATTACCGCGATACGACTGTTTGCGACACACTGGGTTTACGAGCGGCAAAAATCTGATACCGACGTCCAGTGTACCTATTGATGTTCTTATGAAGAACAGCGCGTTAAATACTCAATGATCTTATTAATAAAAATTGCCGTGCGTTAAGCTCGCTAAAACTCGACAATGGCTGGACCGATTTAGCTGACTTTTGAAGTCCAGGTTAAACGGTGAGAAAAAATAGAAAAATTGCCGAAAAAATAACGCAAGTAAAACCGCGCAGGTCAACTAGTTTTAAAGTTGTAGTTGTGTGTAGATGTATCAAAAGAACCACCTGGAGCTTATTCTTTTTTTCGCAGATGCATAATTTTACTGAGACTCGATAAGGTATTACATAATTCGGTTACAATCAATGTCATTATGTTTCAATCAAAAGCTGAAGACAGCTGAGTGACAAATTGCTGATTGAAATTGGATTGCAACACAGTTCCATAAATAGCAGCAGTACATATATAAAAAAACGTCATTTAATAAGTGTTACCTTTCTTTTTCATTCTTATAACAATGAATATCGACGATGATAGAATTGCCACATTAGCTAACAAAAGTTTAAAGTACGTTTAAAGTCTCAATATTTACGCTGTGTTTTTTTTTTTTAAGAATTAGGTTGAACTCAAAGACAGCAATGGAATTGAACGCCAGTTGTCTCTGTGCGGCGATTTAAGAAGACAAAGGGCAGTAAAATGGCTGATTGCTCACAACACTGGCGGTGTCACGTAACTACAAGATTTAGAACTACCTTACATTATAATTAGATGAAAAATAACCCCTTCCACTAGAGCCTACATTATCATTGGTGCTCTACGAGGAATAAAAACTTGACATTTCTACCTGCCGAATGAAGCGCTTCAGCTAGGTGCGTCTCGAGGAATACCTCCATTTTTTTAGACAAATCTAAACATTATTGGTACTCTATAGAAAAACAATTGAACTTGTAGGTTCTGAAACTCGCACAACAAGGAAAATACTTATTAGCAAACATTTTACATAGTGCCATGTAGCATCTACATAGCTCAAACTTAGTAAAGATTGTGCTATAGAAACCATGTCAACTGCACATATGGCTGACATTTAAAACATAGATAGATAATGATCGGTTACTAGACCGGCTACTTTTTTAACCTGTTTTGTCCCACTGCTGGCAAAGGTCTCCCTTTCATATCGGAAAAAAGTACGGATACCGAGATTCACGCAAACAAAGTCGCGAGCAACAACTAATTTAAAATAGTTAAATAGGATAAAGGTCCAAAAAATTTACGGGTCCCTTTTGCCACGTAAACGAGTCGTGAGTCAACTAGTTTAAAATATTTCCACATAGATTTGAGAACACGTTCGCGCGATTAACACAAGACTACTCTATAAAATTGCAGCTCTAAGTTAGTTTTACAAGCTCTCACTGACTCGCGAGCAAATTTATTAGTTTTTATAATGACTTTGTTTTACGGTTGTCGTGAAAAACTTAAATTACTGAAGTCATTCTTCACACTAACTTTAGTGCCTCTGAATAAGTAAGCTAAACTTAAAACTACAAGTTAGAACTTGAAAGTTGAACGCTAGACATTCTCAAGGGGATTTAGAGCTATGAGAGTAAAAACTGTTTATATTTAAAATCCGTTCATGATCTTTTTTTGGTATTTTCAACTGACTTCAAAGAAGGTTTTTTTATATGTTTGTTACGCAATTTCTCCACCTATTATGATATGATTTTGATGGCTTTTTTTTGTTTCATGAGTAATACTTCAGAATAGGTTTCATTTAAATTTTATCGCAATTGGTCTAGTGCTTTATAAATAAATCATAAAAAAACGTGTTAATTACATTGTTGCATACAACCACAATCTGCCAAACATTTTTTTTGACAGAATTTGGTTTTTGTTTTTTTTTTCAAAATTTAATTATGTTTGAGCTACATGGTCACAAACTTTTTATTTGTGATTTATCCCTATCCCACCTATCATGTGCTTTCAATTGTCACCTCATATGGGGGTGTCCTACAGTGGGAACAATAGAAGGCTGTCATGATGACGATGATGTAGGTCTGGGCTGGACACGTCTGGAAGAACTCTGATAAGAGACCATCACCACACCATGGGTACCCGACGGACAGCGGTCTCGGGGTCAGCCAAGAAAGCGATGACGGGACGATCTCGATACTCGATATATTATTAGGTAATAGTAAGCTACAAAGAACCCTAATACTCTTAGCAGGAATTTCGCAAATTTTCAGCATAACGTCGACTTTGTCTCTCTTTTCATTTACAGGAAGTTGTACCATTACCATAATCGTAGGTGCTTGACACATACAGCACCTATAACTCATGCTTCCTGAAGTGGGAGGGACGAAGTGCCACAATGATTTACGTCCTCTTGTTCGATGCTAATCGAGTGCTAAGTAGCATCCTTGATTTATGGCGAAGGATTAAAGTATAATTATTTTGCTACCCCTGCGTATTTATCTGACTGTGTTAATTGCAGTGTCTCTGCTATCGTAGCTTGATTAATCTTTGATTTTGAACATTTATTTACGAAAAACATTATCATGTGTTTTGTGAACCAAAACGGCAATTACATAACTCATAAGCACAGTTGTGTTGCACACAAGCGTCGAGGAAGCAATGCATGCAGTGTTTTTTTTATGGCATCATTTATCAAGATGTTCAAGTCGCTCGCCTTATGTTAAGCGACTGACCTTAACAGTTGCAGTTCCACTAAAGCTTTAAGTTGCGCAACACTGCACTGCGCTTATTACTCCGAGACGTGGTTGTTAAGTCTGTTTCGCCCAGTAATTTCATTAATAATTTTTTTTTTTTTTATTGTAAGGGTAGTGCGATTGAATTGTGTACCTCCTACCACAAATTATGTATAGAATTACTTTGCGTGTTATATTGTTCGCAGACCGTAACTGCTGGGGAATACATGCTCTTAAAATGCAACTGTAGTAAGTAGAAAAATGGGTGAATCCGACCAACTTCTGGAATAACTAAAATGTGAGGAATAACAAAATGTCAAATACAAGCAAACTGTCAGTTTACTCTCGAATAACTACGATTTATCTAAGGAATAGTGCCCATTCGAGTGTGGTCGTAGAGTAAGTAATTTCGTATGAGTCAGTAGTCAACTCTGATGACGGAGTTAATAGGCCACCTTAAGGCCTCCGTCATGGCCTAACAGCTAACTAGATTGACCATACGCTATGGATACCAGATACGTACCAGTGAAACCATCTATCAATAAATTAAAATAGTTTAGTAAAATATAGCTCTTCAACGTCAAAAGCCAAGAGTAAGGTCAGTTCTTGGCTCATTTGCTTTCTCAGGTCATTACCCTTGTTGTAGATTAGGTTATAGTTTCTTCTCGGCGAGCTCCATCATTGTTTTACTGTTTTTGTCTCGAAATGCTGAGTGAATACTGCCGGAAATTATGACCGAAGTTTCAGAACGGATATTTCTGAGAGAACTGAATCTGTATATTTTTTATTCAGTTTATGTTTCGGAATTTTAAGAGTAGTAGAGTTCTTTGTGATAGAGCTCGTCCGGGGAAGGACTACCACCATACCTGTTTCTGCCGCCAAGCAGTAATGCTCGCATTGCTGTGTTCCGGTTCGAAGGGTATGGTTTCCGGTGAAATTACAGGCACATGAGACTTACCATCTAACGTCTCAGGGTGGTAACACGCAAGTAATATCTATGATGTTGCATGCGTACATAGGCTACGGTAATAGCTGACCATCAAGTGGGCATCTAAACATAAAACTTCAGCAAGTCATCTGATATAAATAAATAGATACACATAGATATAAAAGGTAGTCTACACTGACCCCACGACAATGACGTATCGCATTACAAACACTTGCTACAGCATTAAGCTTTTCTAAGGGCGCGTTCACGTCACTCAGTGCAAATGAATCTGTTAAGACTAAAATACACATTTAAAGGGCAAATAAAATGCCACTGTACTTACTGAATTTCAAACAGAAAGTAAATATTTATTTAATTTTTTTGCGCTTTACTAATTATTGTTTGATTAATTATATCTTGAACCTTGTAAATAAATAAATATGTAGTGGTTTAATACAGTATTGTTTATTAGAAATAAATCTTTTTAATATAAATAAATAATAAATAATGCTGGACAATTCACACAGCATCATCTAGCCCCAAGATAAGCTACTGTTAAACAGAGCTGTGTTATGGTACTAGATGACTGATATATACTTAATACAATACAATACATAGATAGATATTTTTTATTATATATATAGAGAATACCCAGAACACCCGGAACAAATATTTGTAGATCGTACAAACATTTGACCCGAGGCGGGAATCGAACCCACAACCTCCGCGTCGCAGGCGGACCTGCGCCCGCTGCGCCACATCGGTCGTCAATAACAAACTATAATAGCTAGTAACTCTGTCACCAGAGTTGGCCACTGACTCATACGAACTTACTTACTTACTAGCTAAACTTTTTTGGAATACCAAAATTTCTGTTCATCAGTTAGCTGTTACAAAATTACCATGTAATATACGTTTTGTAAGAAGTAGTGTAACTTTACTTTATCAAAAACAAGGGTTTTGGTAATGCTAGCGACCATAGTAAAATTTTCAACTAAGCGGACACTCAGTAAGCGGATCTTTCAGTCCGCTGTATGTGCATAAAGTTAAGGGGCGCGTACACCGTACACAATCATTCAGTGCAAGTGAAAAATGAATCTGTTACGGGTAGATCCTGCGCGATCTGGCACCATTTCCGTTTCCGGTCGCGCATCCATCTTAGTCGGATGTTGGCCGACACGTTTTAAGTTATGGTGTTGTAATGATAAGTTTTGGTGGTTATCTGTATTTTTTCATTATGCTCGTGGATAGAGCTCATGGTAAGAATGGTAGACCATCATTTGATTGGTTTTAGCTTATCTATCCTGAGTATTTGTACTTTAATTAATATAAAATTCTATAACTCTATAAATCGTTCGTAACAGATATTAGAAGTCGCTAAACATTAGGACATTACATTTTTTTTATTATAATAAAAAGCTCATAATTTTATTATTTGTTTCTCTTTAGATCATGTTGAAATTAGTTCTTAAAGTAATCTATTAATCCTTTACGTTGAACCTTCATATGATAACTTAAATAATTGTTTCTAAAAATAACTAACATAAATAAATGCTTTAATTAGTAAATAATACAAAGTAACCTTTTGTTCTCTTGACTTTTGACGTTGAAACGTAACGGACTGATTAAACTCAAATATCCCACTTTTTTATCGCAAAGAACTATTTTTTCCCGGCACTTGAGACAATCCCCACTCAAACCGACTAAAAACGGAGATACTCGTACATTCGCCAAACGAACGAGTAGTACGAAATTACCGTAATAATACTCCGAGGTACAGTGTAACACAACTCAGAGGGGCTATCATCTGTCGATTGATTTTGTAAAATCATTTTAGAATAGGCATGATGACAGTAACCAAGAATCACTAAAATTACGTCTTCACTTTATGAAAATAGATTCAAGGAATAAAAAACCATATTTCTGTTTACATTAGATGCGAGATTGAAAATATGTTTAATAAAATAATATTACAAAATATTGAAATCCGCCATTAAAGGTTAAACTCCAATCAGGAGCATCTTGGTTCTCTGATTGGTGGCATCAAACTAAATTGCAGAATTTTGAACTTTATTACTAAAACTTTGCATTGAAAACTGACATAATTACGTCACCGCTTTACGCCACTCTGCAACTCAGCGCGTTTTGGCGTGTAATATACATTTTAATTATTGTGATATTATAGTTTAAAAAACAAAAACTGTATTAGTACATGATAAAAATCTTATAGTCTACACCAAAATGCGACTGGCTACTCGTATCTTTAATTCTTGTGACTTTGATACCTCTAAGTTGTGTTATACTCTGTAATGCTTCGGAAGTACTTTGTGCTTCGCTCGGCTCTCACCTCTTTATGCTTTTCACTGAATTTAATAGTAAAAAATCCGCAACCGGTCATCGGACAAAGAAAGTTAGCCTGAACAATTTTGTACTTCAGCGTAAAAGTGCTGGATTACGAAGTTATAGAGAACAAAATGATCTGATGCGGCATTTTCTAGTGTTTTAAAATTTTTAACGTTATTAAATAAAACAAATAATGATTATTATTATTATTTTTATCTTGATCTTTGGCAATCTCCCACCAGTCCATCTCAAACACATCATTAATATATATACTTCTTTATTTAAAAAAAATGTTTATCGATTTTTAATTTATCTATCACAATAGGTTCTTAAAGTAAATTTGTTGCAATAGGTATAGGACGTAATAGTAGTTGTAGACCTGTTTTGTGAGAGACCTGTGATAAGTTTATAAAACCTGCATAACCACGTAAAAAAAAAAAAAATGTATTTATTTCCAAGAAAAGATTACACAAATTTTGTAAAACTTATACAATATAGGTACAGATAACGTGTGTTGCGTGTGCAGCAAAATCTAGAACTGCGTCCGTAGTCAAAAGTTTAAATTTTAAACAGTCCTACCTTATAATCAGTTTAGATTGAATTAGACCAAACTCGAATCGTCACTTTCCTCTAATAAATCGACTTTTCTTATTCCGCAGAATAGTTATTTCAGAACTGCTTAGTAGACAACTTTATCAGTTGGTCGAATCCAGCCTTAATTGACTTTACCGCAATAATTACGATACCAATAACAAATACTCTTGCGAACAAAATAGATTATTGTGAACGTATTCGTGGTTCAGCTTATGTCTGTGAACGCTCTACGCTTAGTTGTCATCATTTCATTTCATTTATTAAGCATTTTTTCGTTATTAGCATAACATAAGCAGCCAAATTGTACATTTTTAAGTTCTTATTCTAACATTCAACATTAACTTAAGTAGGATTGCAAAAGTCACTATTATCGTTTTGTCACAAATTTGTTTATTAATTTCGTTTTACCATATCTATGTTGTCGTAATCAAGGGTACGCCCATTGACAGTATAGAACGCAGGACTAGACTTCACCACAAAGCGTTCAATAATAAACAAAAAACGAAGAAACTCTGTAATCTGTCTGTAACACGCTCTTGCATACCGTTTGACTTTATCATTTAGATTCCCCTTTGAGGGTTTTGCTTAAAGTATAGCGGAAAAGCCCTGAAAATGATGTCCGTAACTTTGGAGCCGTACAAAACGCGGACGAAAAACGAAGCATTTAGTACCTAAATCATCTGCAAAAGATAGTCCAATGATGTAAAAAAATGATCATAGCTACCGTGAAAGTTCATACAATTTAGCGCAACACACACAGAACTCGGGCGCGGGCCCGCGGCAGATGTGATGCGGGTGTTTTTTGTTGTATTTGTACTGACGACGTCAAGGATGACAACACACTGAACGCGGGCGCGGGTCGGATGAAGCGCGGCAGCCGCTCCCGCGTTCAGTGTGATGTCATCCTTGTCGTCCATACAAATTAATACAAAAAACACCCGCGGCAGATCTGACCCGACCTGCACCCGCTCTGTGTGTGTTGCGCTTTTATGTCCCTGTCACGTACCGCTTTCGCCACGACCGATAGCGGAATTATGACTCGTGTTACAAATTGCTCGAAATTTCGGCCCGAAACTTTAGAAAAACACAATACTTTAAGAGTAGCAGAGTTCTTTGTGATAGAACTCGTTCGGGGAAGTACTACCACCATAACTATTTCTGCCGCAAAGCAGTAATGCTCGCATTGCTGTGTTCCGATGTGAAGGGTATGGTTTCCAGTGAAATTACTGGCACATGAGGCTTTCAATCTATGCCTCAAGGTGGCAACCCGCGAGAGATACCTCTGTTATTGCAAGCGTTCATAGGCTGCGGTAACTGCTTACCATCTTGTGAGCCGTACGCTTGGTTTACACTTAAGTTGTATAAAAAAATAATACTCAATGGTCAATGTTTCATGGTTGACCTAACAGGCCTATTAGCTCGCAGAACCACAGAAAAATATAGGTTCTCGTATTGACAAAACTTCTACTATGAGAACCAGATCACTGCTAGAATACTTTTTTGTATATTAATACTTTTTATAATATAAAACAAAACATTTTTTTAACTTAATATTTGCATATCAAACCCAGCGGAGATTGAACCCGCAACCTGTCGTTTCTTAACCAACCTCGCCAACCGCGACGCAGAGGTCGTTATTAAAAGTAATAATACATTTTTATTATATTTGTACTAACAGAAGTTGATCAAACTTACTGGCCAGTAGTTAGTTATATAAAAGAGTCTTAATAATATTATGCCCTCATTAGCTGTAACACAGTCAATTATTATAATACTGTATCACAATACAATCACAAGTGGTCTGTTGGAGTATAATAGAGATCATTACGTCCGCTCGCCCTTTGTCCGTCTGTACATCCCTATTTAGCGTCCATGGCAACGCGTACAGAAAATAATTGAGCAAATGTAATAGCTTTGTGTATAAAAATCTCTAAATGATATTTTTTTAAGCGCTTATGCAATTGCTGACTTCGTTGTTTCTAACTGATCAATGAAACAACGCAACGTTTTACGTGTTCTGTACTCAGATGGGTGACTGCTAGTGGTATTTTCATTAGCGATTTTTTTCAAATACAAATACAAATCTTTTACTGCATAGAGTAGATCGTTTCAAAAAAAAAAAAAAAGGGCACAGCAATATTGCTTCTTTTCCTTTCTTTCCTTGCACGTTAAGCAGTGTCTGCAGCAGTGATGGTGGCATTCGGGCAGTCTATAAGTACCGTTACCAGAGGCCACTGACTCATACAAACTTACTTATTTTTACTAGTGCCCCATCTTCCGATCCTAATGAGTCAGTTTAAAACTAGGGAGGAAACATCTAGATAAAGCCGGCGGAAAGTCAACGTAGCAAAAATTGTTTTGTTCAATAAAATCACTAGAATGACTTTGAAACGTTAGTGAATTTAAGCTTGTGCCACAGTCTATAAATCATTATAAAAGTCATCATCATTGGAGCTATGAAAACTCAATTTTTGCTGTTTTTAACCTTGAATAACTTACGACAAGAGATTTTATGAAATTTTAGAGACAACTTTTAAAGCGCCAAAATGAAGGTATACGAAAATTTTGCTTAGTATCTCTCATTCATGTTTTTTATTACATTCAATATTTCTCATGATTCTGTTTTTATTTATTTCCCCTTTTTATTGTTAGTTCATTCATTCTTAACAAGAAATACTATGTGGGTGCCTTGCCTACTTCCTACTCTGAATAATTTTGCTATTGTACCTATATTGTGTCTACGCCATACACGGGTGCAGCCCGTGCGACTTGACTGCGGACTTTGCTGGAATGCTTATCATTATTTTTTTATTGGATTTGTTTAGTATTCCCAAATTTAGTTTATTTTTGAGAAGCTGAATTTGGAAATGGTGGACGAACAATTGTGTGAGGAAGTGATGGGCATTCCGGCGAGGTCCGCGGTTGGGTCGCGCGGTGGCTGTGGATGTGTAGGTAGATAGATAAATGGATAGGTAGGTCAGGTACCATAGTTTTATAAAACAAGTAGCAAGATCTCTTCAACCTAGACTTTATAGTAAGTTGTGGATAACGCTGTTGGTTATATGTTAATTAAGTCTGTTCCATATCTACCATTTACTCAACCATAAATGTATAACTGTTTGTTATCCCGAATAAATAAAATAAAATAAAATAAAATTCCAACATCCACCCCTTTTTTCTATTGAATTGATTGGGTTAAGACTGTTTTTGATATCTGATCGAAGGCATTCAAACCTCTCATGCTCAAATATTTGACCAGGTAACTTATCTGGCGTCCATATTTACATACTGTAATATATATAATTTGCTAGTATAATATCAAATTACATAGTTATTACTGGTTTTTAATGTATAGTCCCCCACTGTAACTCAAGCGTTCAGTTCTAGCAGTAGGAACATGGTTGACCAATGACCATGATGACTATTATGAATAATTGACAACAAGTGAGTTGTAAATGCGTGTGCATCTCGTAAATAATGCAATAAAGAAATACATTATTATTTAGAGCGGCTCAGCGCCCACTCCATTGAGCAGTGCGACCTGCGATTTTCTTTACACGATTTCCTTTAACAAATACAGGGTGGAAATATATTTGAAAAAGTATATTATAACGAGCTGATCCGCACCACTTTATCCGCGTTATTTTGCTATCCCACAGGAACCGTTATTTTTTCCGAGATAAAATGTAGTCCAGGAATTTTGCCATCTACATTCCAATTTTCATCAAAATCGGTAAAGTCGTCACAGGGATGCGTGGTAACAAACATACACACATAACCCACACAGACTTGCGCATTTATAATATTAGTAGAATGATTACGAGTGTGATTCATTATCTAACAGAGATAAATCTAATAATGAAATGAAACTGTGATTTGTATGTTATTGTATTGTATTACTCGTATTATTGTAATAATACTTTGTGTAAGTAATAAGCCGCCAATGACGTGTTGCGGTGCGGAAGGTCATGTGACAGGCTGCCTCCCTTTCTGTCGGAAATTAGGGTTCAGAAAGGTCAAAAGGCGTTCCGTGTTCATATTATAAGGCAATGCTAAACTGCAAGCTAAGCTTACCTTGCTGTCACTTGTCGATTTAGCAACTATTAACAGTTTTGTGAGTTCGTTTTTATATTATAAAACTTGAATATAATTAAAATTATCATGTTTTACTCACATTTTTAAACTGCTAATAGCAAACGATGAAGCTAAGTATTTAAATGCCAAGTTGTGAAAACACTTGAGTTATCGAAAAACTATGATGACTAAGAATTTTACTTAAACCATGACAGAGGCCTTCGGGCGGCTTAGAAACTCCGTCACCAGAATAAGACACTGACTTATACGTAGTAATTTACTTGAACGCAAACTTTCAACACCCTGTAGGCGGGACAAATTGAAAGCAATGAAGTTGAAAGCGTAAGTTCTCAATCATTCAACTTAACGACAATCCAGAAGAGGGGTAGGAACATAGATGTGGGAAGAACTAGACTGATTTTTCGTGGATATGGTACATAATGTTTTTATTTGTACTACGCTTTGTTCAGTGAATAGCTGAGTATACTTGACGAAAGTGTTTCGAGTTGTTAAACGTAAACAAATACTGTTTTTGTGTTTTGCCTACCATATACTATTCACACAGTTTGGTAAGAAAGTTTTGGTGATCGATGACGAAGGAACTGATTTTTTATACAATTTTAGTGAGCTCGGCTCAGTAGCTTAGATCGGTTCGTTGTGGCACACACAAGTGGTTACCTATATCCAGTAGTGAGTAAAGTCAGAATATTTTAATATAGATGGCGATGATGATGATGAAGCGATATCTACGAAATTTATGTCAGAGCCATAATCTTGAACGGAAACGATTTGTTATTATTTATTTGTTTATTGAAATTGCAAAAAGCAATCGAAATATTCAGTTGGCTTAATACCTTATCAAACTTTTCGAACTTAAAGGCCAAGATTCACTAAAGCTATAACAACTTAATAGTGCTTGCACGTTGATTGTCGACGCGACTAATGCTCAGTCTTAAACAATTTACCCCGCTTTTTATACCGGCTTTTCCCTTATTGTTGTTTTTGTTAGGAAAATTTACTGTTGTTTTACTGTTTTGATGTTTTTCTTTTTTTCAAAGTAACTGTACGCAGGTGCATGTGTATGAACACAAGCACAAAAAAATTAAGTTTTTATGAGTCAAGGACGGCACAACTCTGGTAATACAAAAGAGAGGTATAAATTTATAGCTCTCATTCAAAGTTTTCAACTCCAACTCCAACGGGACCCGGAACCATCTGCTTGATACGCGGGTGCTTTACTAGTCTGTAAGGGGTATCGAATCATGCTTCGCTTGTTTGAAATACCTTTTGAAGGTCTTTAAAGCGTTTGACCACACCTCACTTGATGGTGCCTAATGATAAAGCACTGTGCTTACAAAAAAAAAAGATGTTAAGCGTTTGGTTCAACATGTAAAAAGTCAACCAGATGAGTAACCACAAGCTCAAAAACTATATTAAAACCATGTTAAACTGACATTTCGACATACAAAAATAACCAGTGCTATATTAGCCTATTCAATAAACATTACAAATTATAAAATATACTTTATAACCGGCTACAATTTTACAAGTTTCTGTTTAAAAAAAAGTACGATGCACAAATTCGTCGGCTTGTAATGTTTATTTATTATGGGCCAGATATTACTTAGTTCTGAAATACTGAAATAGAGTTAGTTTAAGTATACACACACAAGTACTACGCAAGTAAAGCAGCTGGCAGCTGAACACTAGAAATAAATGAAATAAAGGCGTATTATCAACACTTTCTGGTTTTGTCACGTTATCCGAGCCGATCAAAACTATAACCCTTCCTTTGTGCTCTTTGTCACCTGACCACATTGTCGATACAGGAATATCAGCTACCTTTGTGAGTTTGACCGCACGTCATTTCACGCTGAAACTCGATAAGCTTTGACAGTTTTCATGTAGTTTCACTAAGGTACTTAGATTCGGCATCACAAGAGTTACGTGTATAGAAACAGGTGTTTTTTGTACAATTTAGCAGTAGCAGTATAAATAATTAATAAATAATGCTGGACAATCCATACAGCATCATCTAGCCCCAAGCTAAGCAGAGCTTCAGTTATGGGTACTAGATGACTAATATACTTAAACAATACAGTGCATAGATAGATATTTTTTATTAATACCAGCACACCGAACAAATATTTACAATTTGTACAAACATTTTTTCCAAGGCGGGAATCGCCAAAACCTGCAAACCTTCTGCGTCGCTGGCGTACCATTCGCCCGTCGCGCCACATCGGTCTTATGAACGTATACACGTGTGTAAAACCAATGAATTCAGTCGTAGGTTGCATGTAGTTTATTATATTACAAGAAAAATGAAGTCTCAATGGCCAAGAGCGTTTTTTTTTTTTTTTTTTTTTATACAACTGAAGTGGCAACCAAGCGTACGGCCCACAAGATGGTAAGTGGTTACCGCAGCCTATAGACGCTTGCAATACCAGAGGTATCACTCGCGGGTTGCCACCTTGAGGCTAAGATCGAAAGCCTCACGTGCCAGTAATTTCACCGGAAACCATACCCTTCACACCGGAACACAGCAATGCGAGCATTACTGCTTGGCGGCAGAAATAGGTATGGTGGTAGTCCTTCCCCGGACGAGCTCTATCACAAAGAACTCTACTACTCTTCTAGCGTGTCGTAAAAAGAAACAAAATTTTTACTAGGTTTCAATGGAAACCGTTAGTCAAGTAAATTGACAATTGCGTAAACTAAACGTCTAAAATTAATAATTCTGGTTGACGCACTGGTAGATGATCAGTTATTAACTAACTTCATTTAAATGTATAATAATTGAAGCTTCGTTGATGTCGAATATGGAGTCTTTATCGAGATAAAAACATTGATAAAAATATGAACAACAACGATTTCATAATATTCCAGTTTGATTTTTCATGTGATGTGGTTCCGCTATTTTCATAATTATTAATAAACAAAGTTATAGCAAAATGTTATTCAAAAGAACTAAATTAAAAGTGGGTGATATAAACAAGAGCATATTTGGACTCTACAAGCCAATACTGATAATTCTTCTAATTTTTGGATACAATTTTGATATCTACGACAAAAAGATAATAACCAAAATCGCTGCAAAAATTTACTGCATCAGTTTAGTTACAATTGTAACTTTCTCTACAACAATTTGTTGTGTTCCTTCAGTAACACAGATTTGGTCCTTGTTAGAGTACGTATCATCAGTTATTTTCATACTTTTCTTTAGAAGCAAAATGAGATTGTTCATAGAAAAGCTGTGTGAAGTTGATGTTTATCTTAGAATTAGAAGAAAGCATTACTTCTGGGACAGAAACAAAATTTTCTTGCTCACTGTTTTAGTATGGACTACAAGATTATACAATAATTATGTATACTGCAGCTATTACGATTGTTACGAAGATTTTCCATTGTACCTCGTGAGTTTAATATCTCCTATAGCTTTAGACTTAAATCGAGTGTGGAGATGCATCATATTTGATACAGTTCGGTATAGACTGAAGATTTTGAGGGTTAGATTAGAAGAGAACCCAGAAGATAACTTTTATTTGTATATTAAGAATAACAAATCCATAAAAGAGAATAAATACAAATTTTGTTTGAAGTTGTATAGAAATATTGCTGATTTGCTGGAGTTTGTGTCTGCGGAACTACATGCTTCTGTAAGTACCTAACTGTCGCCCATAGGGAAGAGTGATAAATAGCACTAAGGGAAGTAACTCAGCAACAAAGAAATATCAATTAAAAATCAGTAATCGTAAGTACGTACAATTTTCATAATATTTAACAAACACACTTTGCATTTACTAGTCTCTCTATGCACTCTCGCAAAGTAATCGTTAGATGAAAATAAAACAAACAATTATAAAAGTAAAGTAAAGTAAAGTGAAAAATGTTTATTTTCATAAAATGTTTACATATTTGCGCTTATCTCGAACTTATTGTAGATATGTCTGTCTGTTTACATAGGTATCCAGTTACTTACTTACATAATTGTTCTATTTTGTATATACCTATTTGGAGTACAGGTACGATTGATTAATTTATAGTAGATATTTCTTTTTTGGTTGTGAAAACCGCTTTACGCTGCAGCTAAATAAGTTATTTTTGTTCTGTTTTACGGGACGATAACTATTAATTACTTACTCGTATTACTTTCAGCTCTTCATGAGTGTAGCTTGCAACTCACCTAGGCTTATTATGAATGTATATCGCATTCTAACGGTTTTAGAAGGACATGTAAGTATTTTAGTATTTGATTGTAATATTCTACATTGGTTATTTTTGTTTTTATAGTGTTAACCATCACACTAGGGGAATACTAAAGATTATAATATCCCAAAAATTATTTTGCCTCAAGCGGGATTTGAACCCGCAACCACCGCTTGATACGCGGGCGCTCTACCAATTGAGCTATCGAAACATATCTTGCTTGGACGAAACAATCAACAATTCTCGTCAATGAACTAAATTAACTTTAGTCATTGCACAGGCTTGGATAACTGCAACGTTTCCCCTGTAGGTGGAGCTATCGGCGCTTCGAGCCGAAGACATCCCAATGATTGTTTCGTCCAAGCGAGATATGTCTCGATAGCTCAATTGGTAGAGCGCCCGCGTATCAAGCGGTGGTTGCGGGTTCAAATCCCGCTTGAGGCAAAATAATATTTGGGATATTATAATCTTTAATATTCTACATTTTCATTCAGTCATTTCACATCATTCATCATCATCACATCAGTCGTTCTGGTACTCTATAGTAGATACTTAATGTAGACGTCAAATGGCTGATAATGATCTTTTAAGCTTACGGGTCCAATCGTTTGTTCGTTCGTATGAGGCAGTGGCCAACTTTGGTGACAGAGTTTCTAGGCCGCCCGAAGGCCTCTGTCATGACCTAACAACTTTGAAAAAACCGGGACCGACTGCGTAAAGCACGGGAGCGCTCAGTTGAAATTGCCACTGGCGCTCACCCATCCAAATCATCACCCCGCGGAACAGTGCTTAACTTCGTTGATCTGTTAAGACTTAAGAACAACTTAGCCAGCTACGTCACGAGCGCTCCGGGAGCACGGGTCCAATAAACCGCGCAATCAGTAGCTAAAACTAGTACCTGCAAAATGCAAAATAATTATTAGCACAGAAATACAATACATATCTTTGATTCTTATCTATATGTACAGATCTGTTACAAGTCAACGTTTACTATATTGTCTAAAGTCAAAATCAAAATCAAAAATTATTTATTCAGTAGAATCACAAGGATCACTTTGAAACGTCTTACAAGCTAGGAAAATTTACACCAGTTCCAACGCGCCCATGCCGTAAAAGAACTGGCAACAACACCGGCTGGGTTCCTATCGCTTTTTTGGCATGACCCTTGCTATTGTTATGGATTCCAAGTAGAGTTGGAGCACATTCGTCCCAAGCTTTTTTATCATCTAGGTAATCGGTTGTTTTATAGTAAGCTTTTTGAGACAGATTTTGTTTAATTAAGTTTTTAAATTTGACAATTGATAAATTTTGTATGTCGCTTGGGACTTTGTTAAAGAAGCGTACACATTACACAGTAGTTTGCCAATCCTAGAACGTGACTTCTTACTTTAATTCCCACTTTAATATCTATTAACTATTAAACTCCGCCACCCAAGTTAGCCACCGACTCATACAAACTTGCTTACATTCCATCAATTGCTAATATTTCTATTTTCATCGAACACTTTTAGTGTGTAAAGTCACGACTTATTGATGCAAAATGACCTGCCAAATGAATGACCCATTAAAACAAGTTAAGGCTATAAATTGCATTAATGCTAAATAGGCTAATACCTTCTTTGACACTAAAACAAGTTAAACAAAGCCTAACGGCAAAAAATTAAGGTCGAGTCAGACCTCCTTGACCTAACCTGAATCTAGCAATTAACCTTATTACCTGGGTTATTTGACATGTATTTCTAGTACACTTGTAACAATGTCATTCGTTTCAGGAACCACACGAGTCTCTCAACTTCAGTATAATACGCTTGATACAAATTAGCGTTCTTCTGTTTTCACCGTTTGTGGTTGTTGAGTTTTATGCTGTTGAAGTGGAGAGGATAAGGTTGTTTTTGATGCATAAGCTTATGGAAGATATCGGTGAGTAGTTAGCCTTATTTTAGTTTATTTGATTATACTAAGCAAATAAGAATTCGGTCCATGTGTTGGAAACCTATAAAAATTGACTTTTATAAATTTCTATTTAAAAATAAATTAATGTGTCAGACTGGGCCATCAGTGTCAAAAATTTAACAATCGATGGTAATGATAATTCTATATAAAATTTAGGCAATCCTAAAATGAATCGCTTTTTACAATGTAATTAGGTACATTGACAGTGCTGCAGAGGGAACGGACACTCAACTCAACCGTGGACAGCGTACGCAGCAATGCAAACTCACCCTTACAATCATGCTTTTTTCAGATCTTCAAAGCAAAAATGATATACAGCTCTTCATGCAGTACACAAATCTGAGGCCCTTCAGGTATCGCATCTGGCGCATCATTCCCATAAACGTGGCGGTACCGCTTGAGCTGATCAACATCTGCACCACCTATGTCATTGTTATTATTAATTTCACTCATCTTTATGACTAACAATTAGCTCGGTTGGTAGTAGGTCAGCTTTCTGCGCTGTAGGTTGTAGGATCAATTCCCACCAGGATAACAATTTGCGTGATAAACTTATTCTTTTTCTGTCTGGGTGCTAAACTATTTTTAAGTTAGTAGCTGAGTTGCAGTAGAATGTGTCCCGACAAACAGGATGTTGTAAGTTCGAATTTCAACCGTGCGTCAATAAAATTAGGAAACATTTTGTAAATAATATTTGAATAAATAATTAAAAACGGTTAAGTTTAATTAGAGAGCACCGGTGGTCTAGTGGTAGTGACCCCGTCTCCGATCCTAAGGTCGTGGGTTCAAACCCGGTCGTGCACCAATGGATTTTTCTGTTCAAAAAGTTTATGTGCGCAATGCTCTCATACGGTGAAGGAAAACATCGTGAGTAAACCAGCATGTCCAAGAACTAAAAATTCGAAGAACATGTGGCATCCACCAATCTGCATTGGGTCCGCGTGGTGGATTAAGACCCAATCACTCTCGCCTGAGAGTAGGCCAGTGTCCCAGCAGTGGGAACATTATATGGCTGTCATGATGACGTTTAATTAATATAAATATCTATACATGGAGTTATGACTTAGTTTTGCTGTCATTGTATCCTGGTTTATTCTTTCTATAAGTAAATATTTTAACAAACGGTTAGAAATTTTGTGTTTGTAAAGTTTATAAATCTACAAAACCATCATCTGTCTTACATTTAGCTTTGAAGTAAAACCTGATGAGGTGGAAGCACATTGGTTTAACGACTTATAAAACTTAAAATCTCACCCCCTTCTTATCCTTTCTATCAATGGTTGTAATTTGTGCTTAAATAATATTAAACACAATTGCTTCGTAAAAAAAGGTAACCAGGAAGGAACCACTTTTAGCGACTAGGCCGCTCTTTGTATTACTATTTTTTTTTCGTCTACTCTGTTTGTAAAGTAAAAGTAAAAAACTGTAAAGCTAAAAGCTATCCATCTATTTATTGTTAATTTTAACTAACTTTCAGGTATTTAGTGGTACAAACTCGATATGAAAACCAACAGAGCTTTATTGAATAAAATCCACTTTATGATTAGCTTTCCAAATTTTCCACAATTTTTTCTTTTACCGTTTGCAAATACTGGCAGTAGCTGTAGTAGAGCCACTTAATCCTCATTAAGTAAGGTGTATTATTATATAACAGTATACTATATACAATACAAAGGTATACAGTACAGAGTAATTATGCTAAGTGCCGGCAGCGATGCCGTAACAAAAACCCGTGATTAATTGCATCTAAAACTATCAGTCTAGACATAAATAATGTATTCTGCAAATTGCTGAACAGACCGTGATTCAGCTTATTTGTACATAATGTTCTTGTTCATTTGACTGAGCAATACTGTATTTACTCTCGACGAATCTCGGCCATGAAGTTAGCCATTGTGAAGTGAAAAACAATTTAATTCGTAATTCATTGCGCATCGAAACGGTTAACTTCACGATTGCCGAAATCCGTCGAGAGTACTAATACGTGAACTTACATGCTAAGGTAAGAAGTGCGATTATCGCCTGAATACTCAAACGTTAATTAACTAGAATGTTCAAACGTTTTTCCATATGATATTAAAGAACGTCTCTAGCATTACAGTTAGCCTGAAAATAATGAGTCAGTAATCGAGTTTTTAATTTCTTCTAAAGAAACGCACAAAATAGAAAAGTTCCAAACTCATAATTGAACTAAAACATTTATTTATTTATAATATTTGTAGTTTATAACTTATAATATCTGTAGTCTAATGTTAATTTAATTGATTGATATTTCTGCCTTCTATCGTAACTGTTATTTATTAGTTTATTGTATGCCACCGTCCATATAATGTTCTAACCAATCCAGTCCATCCAAAGGTTGCCTGGAAGAGATCGCTTTTTAGCGATAAGGCCGCCCATTGTTACACTTTTTTGTTATTTTTTTCTTTGTTTATTTTTCTTTTAGTATCATAAGGTGTGCAATAAAGATATAATCTATCTAATCTATCTAAAACAGATTAAAACAGACACAGCATGAAACAAAAAGGTCAAAGGTTTGTTCCTTTCATTCTTAATTGACTCATCAAGCAGCCAAAGATACTATTACGGAACCTAAAAATATGATTCCACTAAAATAAAGGCAATTTCAAAACAGTTACAATGTTTATCACAAAAAAAGTCATGTTAAAAAAAAGTTAAAGGTCAAAACACATAGAAGCAACGTCACCGATTTGGCGTTGCTTTACGTCTTTGCTAGCATTAGTATCTACAAAAAAAAAATATCATCAGACTGTTGAAAACGACAATATTACATTGCTATTGAGCAGTAGCGAAGAAAACTATATTAAACAATGGAAAACATCTTATTATTCAAACGACCTCCTTGTCCTGAAATAACAAGGAAAATTGAGCAAAATCAGCAATTATTATCTAGTGTTTAATGTAGTACAAACAATAGTGCGAGCTGGGAATTTTTTTCTTGGAGATACGGTATTCGAAAGCTTTTTAGAAAGTTTCACTAAAATAAATGGGTATTTGCTGCTCACCCCCCACTTTTCGTCTATCTTTGACAGATATTATTAATCTATAAAATACTTTTCATCATAATTTGACACATTTTAAGACTTATTTGGCAAACAAGCATACAGGAGTTAGACTCCATTTTACAAACACTTTTTAGATCATCACCATTTGTGAATGATGATGAACTAAAAATTGCCATGTCGTAATTATTGCGTAGCTCCGTTCAAATAGTTCCCAAAGCGACAATAGTAGTCTCCACCGTGTTATTTCCTACTTCTTTTATCTCACAATATTAAGAGCCATGAACCAGACTATGGACTGCAATATCCGGTTCATTCTATACGGAACTAGCTTCATTTCATTCATTCAGTTTCATTATAACTATCATATTCTTATCTCTTTCTTTTGATAGCCACGTTTGAAGACTTGAATTGTTTTTCGTGCAAACTAAAGCTTGGCACTATTATAGGGTCTTTCATTATCAACTTGACAAACTTAAGGAATAGGTTCCACACAAAAAAAAACACAGTATATTTTTTATTACTTTTTTCAATCTCGAGTAAATTGACTACGGTTTTCTGGTCAATTATGAGTTATCCTTGCTATAATAATTGACCAGAAATACGTAATCGATTTACTCAAGATTTTTAAGAGAAAATATACAGAAAAAAAACTTATTACATTAATTTTTGATTTATGGAACCTACTTCTTAAGATGGTCAGGTTGACAAGAGACCCTGTATTTAATAAGAGTAGTAGAGTTCTGTGTGATAGAACTCGTCCCGGGAAGAATTACCTATTTCTGCTGCCAAGCTGTAATGCGTTCTGTGTTCCGGTTCAAAGGGTACGGTTTTCGGTGAAATTACAGACACATCTACTTCTCAGTGTGGCAGCGCATAAGTGATGTGTTTTTCTCGTCATTCACTACACAGACCCAATGCGAATTGGTGGATAGCACGTTTTTCGAGTTTTTCGTTCTCAGACATGCCAGTTTTCTCACGATGTTTTCCTTCACCGTATGAGAGCACTAGCATTACGCACACATTTTTTTTTGAATAGAAAAACCTATTGGTGCACGACAGGGTTCAAACCCACTACCTTAGTCACTACCACTAGATCACCAGTGCTCTTATAAATAGCATAATAGCTACATAAACAATTTACATTTTATACAAACAGGTACGGAATCACAATTATCTATTGTCTAATCAAGAAGTCTCAGAACATTTCCATTTGGCTTCGAGGCGATCCAATCCATTTGGAGAGAGCCTTTGGATTAATTGTCAAAATACTAAAAATATTTATCACCCTGTTATTCGAAACCAATATAATTTTGGCTCTAAATTGCTAGTATTAGGAGTCAGCGGTCGTTTTAGAAACTGAAAAGTTATCTTGGCTTCTTTAAAAAAGGGTTTTACTGTTGTAAGTAAAGTGTTCGAGCGGTTTTGAATCTTAGTACACTATAGTAAGAGTGATTAATAATTAAACGAATGAAAAGTGGCAGTGGTATTTTGATAGTGTCCCGAAATACGAGTATTGTTCACATCGTGTGCATTCAACGAATTGGTAGTGAATTCTGAAGGTTTATACGCTGTTACCGAAATATCTTGTTAAAGGGTTTGGTTCATCATCATCATCATAGAGTGTTCTGGGTATTTACTATGTATAATAAGAATTTCTATCTATGTATTGTATTATAATAAGTATCTAGTACCCATAACACAAGCTCTGCTTAGCTTGGGGCTAGATGATGCTGTGTGGATTGGATTGTCCAGCATTATTAATTTATTTATCGACTGCTGGATATAATATTTCTCAATTTGCTCACTATCTTGTTTTGTAACAATAAATAAATGAAATGAGTATTGAGTAACTGTAGTATTTACTCTTGATCGTCATGACGACAGCGAACAATATTGCTGGGAAACTGGATTTGTCTTTTGAATTTTTAGTTCTTGAACTTGGTTTTCACGCGATGTTTTCTTTTACTGTACGGGACACATCAAATGAAAAATGCATATTACCAAAATTACGTAAATTCCTAATTTATATAGGTAATATCATAGATTTCCTTTCTCAGTTTTGTAGCAAACCCAAAAAGTCAACAAAACTGAAAGTGAAATATTCAAAAACTCCAACAAATTAACGCAATTAACGCATTGTAAAGCATAGTCCACACGCGCTGAAATGAAAAATAAAACGCGTTTGTCAAAGGAATGTTCTCTTTGATACGGTCACGCGTCAACGGTATCACGCCTGTTAAAATTTAATAATTCCTATTCTCTTTATCAAATGAGATAAATTTTGATGTTGGAAATTAATTTTCGTGATTCGCTAAAATGTTGTGTGAGCTTTGTCATAACTAAAATTAAATGTTATTGAAATTTATTAAAATAACACACACCACATGGATGATTTTATATTACATAGTTCGTGGTAAAATAAATATTTTCTGGATGATAATATTCATTTAGTTTATATCCTTGTTCATGAGATACTTAACTTTACTTAGAATAACGGCTTGATACATAGGCATTTGACAATTAAATTAGGTAGCGCTAAAGTAATCTAATTGTTTATTTTATTTTAACATAATTCATATTAATTTATAATTAGATTAAGGAGATAAGTAAGTGATAGTTATTCTTATTATAAATAAGTCATGAATTCTTGTCGACAAGTGTATCCTATCCGTAAAAATAACAAAATAAGAATCTCATACTTATTTTAAAATGCCGACAGGAAGTCCGAAAATAAAGCTAATAATATTTTGAAAAGGGACAAATAATAAGGGTATTGTATTACACTTCAAAGCTTTTTATTTTATTTTCGTGCAGCGTCCAATATGTTTTGGATTTCACTCAATAGACTGTCCTTCGAAAATTAAATTGCGTTTCCTTTGGGGAACGTTTTAAAGGTCTTCACATGTCCGTTTTTAGGGTTCAGTTTTAAAAAATACATTGTGTGGTTGTGGAGTGGTTATTTTTATTTATTTAATAACTATTATTTTTAAACTAAACTTCACATTGTTTAATAAAATATATAAATGTATAACTTTAACAAAATTTAACGGATAACGCAATATTGAGTTTTTTCGTAGCAGGACATCTACAAACAATAATTATTTTTCTTGCCTTTAAGTCTGGTCAAGTCGATCCATAATATACATTATTATGATTTCGAAACCACGGTTACAACTTAACCTATGTAATCACCAAACGTTTAATTTATCAATAAATCTATTCTCTAAGATACGCTACCTATATACAAAAATTCAAATATGGAACCATAACTTCTTTTAAAACTCACACTTGCCTAATGATATTGCCTTTCATGTGTACCAGGTTTTATATTTGTCTTATTACTCGACATTGCTTCCATCTCACGTAATAAGGGAAACCTTAGCGTTTTGTAAATATTTCGAGGGCGTTTTTAAAGTTTCGATTACTGTATTTTTTATTATTTGATGCCCGTTATCTTACCTATATGTATGTATGTATTTTATAACCACGGAATTATTGATAAACGAATGTTTTAGCTGTTTAACTATACTTACGTAATTTGTTTTTTCCATGGGCCTTAAACTAGGTATAACGTTCTTAAAATTCAAATTAATTTTTTTTTTATTAATTTAACAAGGATCTCTTTAAAATAAACTACATTTACGCTAGTTCCACGTGCCTAATTCTAAAATCTTGGCTTTCAAGCTTTTATTTGATCTTACTTTCAAGTATAATGAAGAAGCTGCTCAATTGACACTTTGCTAGGTTTATTCCACTTTGATTATCTGCGTGAAATCACTCAATTATAGCTGCTAAAACAGTTTTCTTATGAATATGGTCATTACTTTTTTTATCTCATTCACGAAACAATGATCATTCAAATGATTCCTATCTACGTTTCATTAACAGCTAAACATTTAAGAGCTACAGAATTTGGATAATAAAATCTGCCATTTTAACATAAAACTGAAGGATTTAAGTCGCTATACACACATCACAAGTCTCGTTAGCACTTCACGAAGTCGTTAACAATTACGCGCGTAAGCGTTACTGTAATCTTCATTCATTCATAGTAGATAGGGAGTTTTTTTTTTTAAAGGACTACCACCATACTTTTCTCTTCCTCAGCATCAGAACTTGAAATTATGCTGAACGACTTGAACAAGGCAAGCCTCGAAGTTGGACTTAGTATGAACAGATCAAAGACCAAGCTGATGACTAACAGCACTCAGCACAAGCTAAAAGTAGGGGGTGGGGACGTGGAATATGTCGATGACTACCTGTACCTAGGTCAACTAGTATCCTTCCAGAGCCGGCAAGACCTCGAGGTTGCAAGACGGACCGAGAATGCCTGGAAAGGATACTGGGCCATGAAACAGCTAATGAAAGGTACACTTCCTCTATCACTGAAAAGGAAGCTCATGAACGTATGTATTCTCCCCATCCTCACTTATGGCGCGCAGACCTGGTCTTTGACTGATCAACAAAAGTCCAAACTCGGGGTTTGCCAGCGATCCATGGAGCGCAGTATTCTAGGAGTCAAGCTTACAGACCGCGTTCGTAATAGCATACTTTGCTCCAAAACACAAATCGCGGACGTCGGACAGCAAGCGGGTAGATTAAAATGGGACTGGGCAGGCCACGTCTGCCGCATGTCGGATGCATTGTGGGCTAAATCCATCACAGAGTGGACGCCCCTAAATGGAAAACGACCTCGCGGCAGACCACGGCGAAGATGGAGGGACGAAATTGACTCTTACCTGAAGGACTGGTCCACAGTAGCCCAAAACCGTGATGATTGGAGAGAAGGAAGGGAGGCCTTTGCCCTGCAGTGGGACACTACAGGCTCATAATAATAATAATAATAATACCACCATACCTCTTCTGCCGCCAAGAAGTAATGCTCGCATTGCTGTGTTCCGGTGTTAAGGGTATGGTTTCCGGTAAAATTACTGGCACCTGAGGCTTTCGATCTTAGCCTCAAGATGGCAACCCGCGAGTGATACCTTGCAAGCGTCCATAGGCTGCGGTAACCACTTACCATCTTGTGGGCCGTACGCTTGGTTGCCACTTCTGTTGTATAAAAAAAAATCAATTATTTATTTATTGCTTTAAGTTGGTTGGCACATAGGTCTTATTAACAAGTTATTGTTCGCAACAAAAATACTTTATTCCAAGATACACTGTGTCTTAATAGCTACTGGTTACATAACCTTAAAAGTATTTTAATAGAACATTAGTATGCTGATCTGTCTTAGCGAAGCCAAAAGCAATGGATTTAAAACAATAACTAAAGTATCTCACCCTCTTTCGTTTATCAAAATATAAACAGCGGCACTCATCAGCGAAAAGCCTTGTAATGATTCCCATTAAAACTTACAAGATAAAACACATCTTCAGTTTACAACTCATCCTTGGTGTAAATCTACCGTTTGTTAATGAGTGGCACTTGTATTCACAAACGTGCGATGAAGCAAGTAAACGCAGTCATGTTCTACAAATACAATAAGTAGTTAGCAAAATTTTATAAACTAAAAAAATACTTAAGGTAAGAACAATTTCTAAAGTACGAGTATGATTATGATCACAAGGGTTAAAAAGAAACCTAGGTACGCCACAGATTAAAATAGAAAACTGCTTACACCCACAATATACTGAAACGACGTTATGACGTTTTTTCATACGATTTTAAAAGATGATGTCCTTAAATAACAACGTCTCAAACAATTTATCACACTAATAAGGTCCATTCTTTTATTCTTCTAAGGTCCATTCGTGGTTGCCTGTAGAGATCGCTGTTAGCGATAAGGCCGCCTTTTGTATTACCTTTAAGTGTACATTTGTCTCTTTTTTGGTTTTTGTTTGTTTTTGTATTTGGTGATCAATAAAGTGTTATCTATCTATCATTGGTCAAGGATAGGATTCATAAGTAGTTAGTAGTTAGTTGGTATATATCTAAGATATACCAAAAAATATTATATATATAATCCGTTGGCACAAAATTTAATTCAAAATAGCAGTTGCAACTGATCTATGATCAAATGAGAACTTTTTTATGATCAGATGCAACCAAAATCTGATCATATGATCAGATGGGAATAACCCAATATTATAAATGCGAAAGTTTGGATGATTGTAGATAAATATTGACCGGGAACATACCTAGGCTACTTTTTTTTTATCCTGGAAAATGTACGGTTCCAGAGTTTTACATGAACGAAGTCGCGGGCAACAGCTAATCATTCTATAAAAGCTAAAATTTAGCTTCTAAAGCGCTGAAATTTAAAATACAAATAGATGATGACCAAAAATAACATAGGCTATTTTTTATCTCGGAAAAATACGGTTCCCGAGTTCAACGCGAACGAAGTCGCGGAAGACAGCTAGTACTTAATACACGCAAATATTTAAATGACGTTTTAGTATTCGGGAGTTAGGTTACATTCACAATTACAAACATTATACTCAACGTGCGATGTAACATTGTTTTTTAAATTAGATTTAAAAGATTTACAAATATAAGAAGTCATGTAGTAATTGTTAAACAATTTTTTATTAAAAAGTCTCTTGAATTTACAGATACATCCGTGTTACAAGTTCTTTGTGAACACGGGAGTTCTGTTAATGAGGACTGTAGCGATTAAATTTTCATCTGTGGGCTGACGAGTAATTACAGATTGGTGGCAAGATGGCCTATAAACTCGGCTCGTTTTACTTGCATTTTATAGCAATGTGATTTCTAACAAGCGGTGGACGTTAAAATACGTACGAAGTTTTTTTGAAGTTTAATGTTTTTTTTTTTAAGTGCGAGTTACAGCGAGAGCTTTCTGTTATGCAACCTGAGTCTGACGTAACGGATATATTATATGACGTATTTGCCTTTGCTCTGATTTACTTTAGTGGATAACAGCCCTAACTGTGACTAACATGTCTTTCCACGGCTAACAAAATCACAAAATCTAAATCTAAAATTTATATTTAAATTTTCTGTGTTTATGTTTTTCGATTTTGTTAATATGCATTTTATGTCTGTGTTTAACTCCTAAATAAAATTACAAACAATAAAATTTATAACAATATCTAAACAAAATTACATCATTTTCAATGATAATGTTAAAATACACAGGCGTGGATAAAGCGGGCGTAGCTTTTTAAGAATTAAAGCTTGACAGTCACAACATTTGGCACAGCTTTTCGCATTACGTTCATTACGAGTTGGTTGTTGGAACATTTTCAAGTTATCGTTAAACATCGACTTACTGTTTACAGCTAATAACAGTAAAATTTTGGAAGGCACTGTAGGCAGCTTACCCATCTACGTGATCAGACGCACCTCACATCTCTGATGTGACACATGCCTAAGCCAACATGCCATAATATTTTTTTTATTGTGTATCATTCTGTGAAAGTTAAAACTTTGTTTGTTGATTTTTAGAACCACTAATCACACTAATATTTTAAATGCAAAAGTTTTGATGTTTGGATGGAAGTTTTTTCCTCTATAACGTGATAACCACATAACTGATTTGACTGATATTTAAAACTTAGATAAATATTGACTGGGAACACACCGGGGACACAGGTGACTTTTTATCCCGGAAAAAGTACGGTTCCAGAGTTTTTATTTCTAGGACATGCCAGTATTCTTACGATAACAGGCGCTACACATAAATTTTTTGAAGAGAAAAATCTATTGGTGCACGACCGTGTTCAAATCCACAACCTGAGGATCGGAAAGCGGAAAGCGGAGTTACTACCACTAAACCACCGGAGCAAATATATTACACCGTTTTTTTATTGTTACTTCCTTTTAATTTTGCACTATATCGATACATGCATCTAAAACCTCAGTTCCTGTATCAAATCCACACACCAATAATCGCACCGCGGCATTATCGCACATAAATCATTTGCTCCGACATCGCAAAAAGAAGGTTGCACTGAGCTGCTGGGATGCCATTTGTCATAACTCGTTACTAGGGTTAGCAGCCTTCTGAAAAAAATGATTTTTTTATATGTCAGACTTTAAAGGCCGTATCCTGGCTTTTGTCAAGATCAACAGCTTAACAAGCCTTTTCAAGCACGAAAACACTCATTAGGAACCACTTGTGCCATGTAATACGCGGAAAATTACAATCAGAACGACTAATTTTTTCAATCAATATTGCTACGACAATGCTACGGTTTACTGCTACGATACTACGATTTTTGCTACGGAATACTCTATGCCGTAGCTATAATAATGTTAATTATTATAAAAGCAAGCCTTATTGCGAGTACTCGCCCAATGGGTGCAATAAAATGGGTTCCCGATGACCCCCAGATTTCGCCCCCACTGGGGGTCAATGCTTGCCGTTCATTCCCACGTCATCCGCGTTTCTCGCCCCACGCCCATGTAAACTTATAGAGAGGCGTCTTGTTTTGTTTTGTTCACTTAGCTTTAAAACGTTTTAAAATAATCCTTGAGATATGATTGAATAAAGACATTTTTGACTTTGACTTCGCATAAAAGCAATGTTTACTTTAGAATAAGAATAATAAGAACAAGAATTTGTTTATTTGACACACACAATTAGGAGAGCAGTACAGTAAAAAGGCAAGAAAAAAAAGGTCAAAAACAAAACAAATAAATTGATACACAAAAAAGAAAGAAAGACCTAGCGTAAAGTCACATAGTCCTTGTGAGTGCGGTCATTACAGGTCCTGTCTCAGCTTCATGCCACTCCCGAACATAGTAAGGAAGTGACGCTGGTTTTCAGACTGAGCCTCAACAGGGTGACGTCACGAGCAAAACAACATAATAAAACTGAACTTTAGCAAGCTTTGCAAACGCAAAACTGCTAACGATTCGAACAATTTAGACACAATCTTAGCGCGACTAAATTGAACATCATCTGCACATAACGCAGATTCACAAAAAAAAACTTTACACATTTTTTTAGGTTTAGTAGGAGTAAAACGGAAAAGTAAATACCAATATAATAATAATATAATAATAATTTTTATAATAAAACAATATAAATAATAATGATAACGCCAGCAACCCTAGGAGAGTGCAGCGGAGAGCGGCCAAGCACGTGTGCTGTGATTAGATTCGGTGCATGAATCACATGTTGTGGATTTTCTAGAAAACTGTAAGAAATATTATGGAGCGAGTGCGATACGTTATAGTTCAAGGCAAGACTGTATTTACTGTATAACCAGGTTTTTAAATGAAGCTATATATTTGTGTTCTATCAGTTATCGGGTTCCATAAGTATAAACTTTTTTAGTTTGAGGCTAAATTGCGCTGTGTAAAAATTTCCATATTTTTTTTTATTTCAGTTATTTAGGGCGAAAAACAAGCACCGGTTGTCTGGTGGTAGTGGCCCTGCCTTCCGCTCCTAAAGTTCAAACCCGGTCGGGCACCAACAGATTTTCCTGTTCGAAAAATTTATATGCGTAATAACAGGTACGGTGAAAAAAAACATCGTGAGGAAACCGGCATGTTCGAAAACTAATAATTCGAAAGACATGTGCCATCCGCCAAACCGCATTGGATCTGCGTGGTGGATATTTAAGACCCAATCACTTTCGCCTGAGAGTAGGCCAGTGTCCCAACAGTGGAAACATTAGAAGGCTGTCATGATGAGGACTAAAAAAATAATACTACGTGATTATAAGTAAACCGTTGAGTAAACAAACATTCGATAAAGACTTGTTCAAATATTAAAAATCTAAGATAAGATAAGTAGATAGATTTTTATTTTGGTTTTATTTTTTATTTTACAAAGTTCAGGAATTTCTATCATAAAGCCACTTTACAATATACAAAAAATATGCCCTTAGCTTTGTCAGTCAGGAACGTGAGTCATGTCGGGTAAAAACAGTTTTAAATATGAATTGGATTGAATAGGCACCGTAAACCTGATTTGTATGTAACCTCAGTCTTTGGCTGAACCAAGGTGAGCGTAGAATAGATGGTTGATTTATATTTAATGTTCTTTTCTTGTAAGAATTGCTTGTTTCACCTTCAACATTGGACTTTGTCTTGTATGCGCTTCCTACGTAACTTATGACGTCACTGCAAATCAGATCCTATATGTTGATGTTGAACGGAACGGAAACGAAAATGGAAAAACTTAGTGTGTGATCGAGATTTTGAATTTTTTGTATTACCAGTATTTATTTTATATCATGATTTTTTACTTTAGAACTTATTTTACTGTTTATTTAAAACTGTGTAAACTTAATTTTACGTATGTATGTAAATATTTGTGTTAATTATCAATAGGTAAGTAAAATTTGTGGTTAATTCATGTAAAAAAAATCTTTAACAAAAATGTATGATTACGCGTCTAACTGATATCAAATTGGTAATACTAATTTTTGTTATTATTATTATTATTATTAGCCTGTGGTGTCCCACTGCAGGGCAAAGGCCTCCCTTTCTTCTCTCCATTTATCTCTATTTTGAGCTACTGTGGACCAATCTTCTAGGTAGGCATCGATCTCGTCTCTCCATCTCCGCCGCGGTCTGCCGCGAGGTCGTTTTCCGTTCAGGGGTGTCCATTCCGTGGTGACTTTAGCCCATAACGCATCCGACATGCGGCAGACGTGGCCCGCCCAATCCCACTTTAATTTTCCCGCTTGCTGACCGACATCCGCGATTTGCGTTTTGGAGCGTAGTACACTGTTGCGCACGCGGTCTGTAAGTTTGACTCCTAGAATACTACGCTCCATGGATCGCTGGCAAACCCCGAGTTTGAACTTTTGTTGATCAGTCAGAGACCAGGTCTGAGCGCCATAGGTAAGGATTGGGAGAATACATACGTCCATTAGCTTCCGTTTTAGTGACAGAGGAAGTGTACCTTTCATCAGGTTTTTCATTGACCAATATGCCTTATAGGCGTTCTCGGTGCGTCTTGCAATCTCGAGGTCTTGTCTTCCCTGGAAGGATATTAATTGGCCTAGGTACAAATATTCATGGACATATTCTATTTCTATATCTAATTATTGTTAGTCACCTTTTATTTCAACCATTGTTTCCTCCATTTACGTATTAAAACCTTCGCATCAAAACCTTAACGAGACAGCAGTAAATCCCGCATAACGTAACATACGACTATGGCTATTTTCACTGAACGATACGACTCAATACGATGTCATGCCAAACTCTGCATTTTAACAAACTAGGTAGTTTAGAAAAACTTAATTTTTGTCTGTGACGTCAACAGATATGTCACATTAATGCGGCAGACGAAAGCAAAGGTAAAATGTGTCTACATTCATGCTTTTACCTTCAACTTGCGTTTAATTCATTTCGTCAGAGGATAACGCAAGCGCAATAATGTGGTCTTACTTAAACTAAGCTAAACTCTCATAATCAATTTTCATCGGTAGCATACTCTGTTTTAACGCATATAAAATGGCGTTAATCACGTGCGTCAGTTAGAACGCAAGTTGAAGACAAAATACACTCAAGCGCACTATTGTAGACACACTTAATTAAAAGGTTACATCCTAGATAAATGCTGCAAACAAAGCATAATGAGGTAAGAGCGGTTGTAGACATACAAAATCTGCATTACTATTTGCACTCGTCTCATACGCGAGACCTTAGTTCTATCAGTTACCATTATCGGTATCGTATCGGTCAGTGTAAAACCACCCATCAGCTCCACCAATCCCAATTAAGCAGATTGAACCGAGTTAACGACTCGAGTACTAAACTGCGTTTAAATACGTGAATCGGGCAGTTTATTGCCTCAGCTTTGAGATGCTCGTTTGTTTGAGTAGATGGCCTTTGTGGCTTTTTGTTATAGCATAGTATCCTTTAGCTGGGATTTGAAAGTGATGAGTGGGTTGTAATTGGTGAAGGAATAGTTTACAATGCTTGTTATTTTTGTGAACTACTATTGAGCTGTAAATTATGTTACCATCAAACAGTGAGATATCATGATTATCATCATCATCACATCAGCCGATAAACATTCACTGCTTGACATAGGCCTCCCCATAGGCGCCATGAAGACCGATTTAGAGCCTTCGCCATCATTGACTAAAAGGTTCTCGTTTTTACACTTGAAATAGTGAAATTAAAAAACTTTTTACGCATCCTAAAGCAATGTAAACGCTATTGGCATTTGTGTCAATTACAGTGCCGCTAAAAGCACTATAAGCTTTCGTTCTCGTTATAATAGTTATGAAGATTGTATTAAAAAAATCTGATTACAAAGGGGTTTTGATTTAGCATACAACTCCGAGAGCAGAATTTGCAAATGATTCACGTGCTTCAAGGCTCACTTGCTAGTAGTAATCTATTTTAAAAAGTTAGAGGCTTTGATTAAACATACAGTTCCCTGAGCAGAATTTGCGAATGACTCACTATACTCACTCACACTACACGGAGCGCTTGTGAAGTAGCTGGCTAAGCTGTTCTCAACAGATCAACGAAGTTAAGCACTGTTGCGTAGTCATCATTTGGATGGGTGACCGCCAGTGGCAATTTGAACTGAGTGCTCTCCTACTTCAGCAGTCTCGTCTCGGTCTCGGCTTTTTCAAAGTTGTTAGGCCTTCGGGCAGCCTAGAAACTCTGTCACCAAAATTGGCCACTGACGCATACGAACTCACTACTTACTATACTTACTTGCTAGTGGAATAGGTAAACTCAAGTTAGAATGTCTAAAAAAGATTTACCGAAAACCGCATATCAACTTGCATGTCCAGCAGATATAAAGTAAGGAAAACGTAATTCGTGCGGCTCCAATTTACTGTCCCCGGTTTATGCTTTGATGCGCCGCGTGTGCTTGTTATTGTGGATGCCTAAGGTGCGTTCACACTATGATATTCCCTGTTTCTAACATGTTGTCTAACATAAATTCTCGTATCTTATGCGTAAAACTAGTTGTACAAACTGCTCAACTTGTAAATGATTGATGGTGTATCAATGGAATGTCTCCAGAATTGTAATGTTAGAAGGAACGTAGACCTGAATGCGAATTTAATTGGTGATTGCAACTGTATACTGGCTAACCCACTATTTTTATAGAACTAGAAAGTTATTTAAGTTGGAATAAGAGAAGTTAGCTTGTGCACCTACAGTTAGTTTTGTTAACAACTTTAATTTTGTTACCAGGGCGTCATAATCGCATCAGCGACAAAACCTTTTTTTTTTACTAAAAAAAATTGGTTCTTCACTGCTTCGGGCGGCCTAAAAACTCTGTAAGCAAAGTTAGCCACTGGCCCATACGAACTCACTTATTATGAAAATGCCAAGTACGCATAAAAAGACAGGTTTTCACTTCACTATCATAATTTGTGGCAAAATAAACTTTATTTAACTTCATAATTCGAAATTCGAAATTAATGAATGAAGGCATTTTTATGTAAAAATTGCTATGAAGAAATAGGTAAGCAACTAGATTATCGAATAATGCACATTATTTTAAAGTAAAGTAAAAAAAGTAAAGCAAAGTAAAATAAGTACAGCTTTTACAACTTCTATTTAATTGCCATAAACTAAACATGTACCATCAATATTTTTTACAGAGAAACCAATTTTAATTTGTTTCATAATCTTAATATTCCAAAAAAAGCCAGTCTCCCTATCTGAACGTCCATCTGGTAGCCGCGCCGGATTTTTTCGTCCATTATTGTGTAAGCTGATATTATTGGGGCTCAAATTGAATTGTCATACATCTGAGTGGTTTAATGGTGAACGCGCACGAAGGATCTCAATAAACTATTGTTATGATAAAAGGTAGAAATACAATTTAGTTGAATTACGTATTGGTTTTTAAAAAGCTTTTAAATAAAGATGACCTCGATGACGTGGTGAACTTCTAGTGGTGGTTGAGAAGCGAGACTGATCACCAATGTGGGACAAATATTTGCATGATCTGCAAATATTTATTTCTGGTCTGGGTGTCACTATGTATTTAATTTATAAGTTATGTATTTACTTACCTATTGTGTGTATTCGATCAGATATCTGGTTCTCATAGTAGGTACAAGCTTTGCTTCGTTCGGGGCTAGATGGCGCATTGTAAAAATGTCCAATGTAATCAAATCAGCCAATACAGGTCCACTGCTGGATAGAAGCAGCCTTTGCCGTTCAGCGGTATTAACAAAAAATAGAACTATTCAGTGAACAAATTCAGTGCATCTAAGTGTGCTCGCTCACCTTCACCTCAACCTCACCTTAATGACACCTCGCTTGAATACTTGCCGGTACCAATATGACTTCTATGTCAATGTCTTTAATATTATTTAATACCTTTGTAGTAACATGCTATGTTTGTGCGTACACTTTTACTCGTCATAGACCTCAGTGTTAGCCGTGAGTAGTTGTATCAGAAAAGCCAAGCTTGCTGATCGAAAAGGGAATCAACGGAAAAGGTATCAGTCTTTTACAATTGTAGAGGCATTTCACTTTATGCTGCCTATGTAAAGGTTTTTCCATAAATAAGACTCACAGCAATGTGAAACTCCTAAATTTTCAGTCTGACACGTCTAGCCTGCTATATCTCAAACTGCACAACAACTGAAATGCTGAAACTTAAAACAATGCATGTGCCGCGCACAAATGGAACTAATCACTTAATGCAGGTAAATTCGACTGAAATATTGAGAAGTTCCGAGTTTGGCGAAAGAGGTAGAATTTAGCTCGTATATTGAAAAGATTTACCATTTGTCTGTTTGCGAGTTTTATAAAATTTGTTATACATTATTAGTTGCTACTCTTCTACTCTTTCGAACAAAAACGAAATATCATGACAATTATATATTATTATCATGGTTTAGGTTGTATCAGTTATTCCTCTGAACTGAACACTTGCATAAAGAGACGCTCCAAAAATAAACCTTACTTATTGTCAACTTAACGATACGTTTATGTTAACGGATGTCATACGTTTTTCATGATTCGTCCAACGATTATAGATAATCACTTTCAGTAGACCCTCACTACCCAGTACTTTTCGTAGTAGGGGAAAGCATCTAAAGAACTTTCCAAAGAGTTTGTTCAATAAAATTTCAATAATACCAGCGTTCGAATTGTTTGACTTGAGTTCTCTTGAGGACCCAGAGAATACGGCAATATTTCTGAAAGCTTTCTTCTCATATTGTTCAGAGATTAGGCACTTGTTACTGTCATTCTTGAACTGCTAGCGAGTTTATCATAAATGCCGATTAGTATGCAAATTTTGAGGACCTCGGTGGCACAGACGAGTGCCAGTTGAGAAGCAAGAGGTAGCATGTTTGATTCCCGCAAATGTTTGTTCCGGGTCTGGGTGTTTTTATGTATGTAAAATGTAAAGAAAACTATAACAATGTATTCTAGTTTTAAAAGTACAAGCTTTGCTTAGTTTGGGGCTGGATGATGTGTAAAATGGCCGCAAACATGAATTTTATTTATTAATTAAACTAAGTTAATAATTACAAAAGTTTTATAGACCGCAATTGCAAAACACAAACATAATATTTTCATTATGGCAAGTTGTAAAATATGTACTTTTCAAACTTAGCTTTTATTAAACACTCATATATTTGAGGATAAATAGCTAAATGTGTTTTACCTACAAGTAACAATAAATACCTGTAATTTACCTGCACATACTCTACAAACCAGGAGGTTCACAAAGTCATTATATTTCAGGATAAATAGTATGTTATACCTACAACTAATAATTAACAATCTTGACTTACCTATTAATACATCAATACAGTAATTTAATCATCTACTAATGATGTGACCACTGAATGGAATCCATTAGTATAGTCATTACCGTGTTTACATAATGTACCTAATTACATCATACGCCTGATAAGTTTGTTAGGATAACTTTAGATACCTACATTTAACTATGAGTCGGTTATAATAATTTGAATGATGTTACTTACTAATGTAATAGTGGTAATGTAATATTTCCAGGATCTTTAGTGGATCGATAATTGATCAATACACACTATTATTTAAGATCACTGTTGTTTAACTTTACACTAGCGGCTCGTCCCGGCTTCGCATGGCTGAACATAGAACATAGCTTATGTTACTCAATGATAATGTAGCATTCTAGTGGTGAATTGGAAATAGGACCAGTGGTTTTTGAGTTTATTCGTTACGAAAATACAATTAATATTACCTCATTACTCGCAAATATTACTATCTATAAAATAACATGAATCACATGAGTACTACGTAAAAAAATACCATTTATTCTCGTGAAAAGACTTATTTTTTTTTTTACTTAACCTTCACATTGCAGTGTTCCGGTGTGAAGGGTATGGTTTCACGTGTAATTACTGGCACATGAGGCTTTCGATCTTAGCCTCAAGGTGGCAACCCGCGAGTGATACCTCTGGTATTGCAAGCGTCCATAGGCTGCGGTAACCGCTTACCATCTTGTGGGCCGTACGCTTGGTTGCCACTTCAGTTGTATAAAAAAAAAATAAAAAAAAAACTGCTTGGCGGCAGAAATAGGTATAGTGGTAGTCCTTCCCTGGACGAGCTCTATCACAGAGAACTCTTAAGTATGAAGGATGACCACAGAATGAAATTTACAGTTTTTTTTGCGTAAGAAAAATGTAATACGAGTATAAAAGTATCTACTTAATTTCATCAATAATCAACCCTCTTTTCCATTGAAACAATAAAGTTTTAAATGGGAGACAGGTTAGCAAAAGGAGCAAAACACACCCTTTGCTCCACAATAGAGTATGGCAATTGAATATAGCATTTTTGCTTGTATTTCTGTAAACAGTATGTAAACGACTCGACTACAATTGAGTCAGTTGTATTTGCTTTTGGCAGAGGATTGGATTCATACACACTGCTTAATAGGCTGCAAGATTTTTTAGAGAGATATATTAGTCCAGTCAATTAAGCAAAAATAGGTACCTACCAACTTCAGAATGAGAGACAGAACATTGGAAACTCGTATACTTTTAGTGAACTCTCACTTTCACAAATATTTGCAGGAAATGCAAACATTTGCCCTGCTCTAGGTTAGCTGTGCCTCGTGGTTTCACCCACGGTTTGCTGGTAAAGTGCATGTTTCTCATGCCACGGGAACACTTAACTATTTCAGGATAAAACTGAGGAATAAGACATAACCTATATAAATCTAAATTGGGGGGGGGGGGGTATAATCTACATTTTATACCAAACTACATCCAAAGCAGTTTGAGCGTGAAGGAGTTACAAAGATACATGCATACATGCAGACAAACTTAAAATCCTATAATAATTTAGTACGATGTATTTGTTTGATAATTTTGCTCTCGTTCAAGCTTCGATTAATTAAACCACAGGTATACTTGCTGCGTCTTTGTTCAACCGGTTGGACAAATAATTTTACTTACCCGTGTTACAAGTCAACCTGATGGACAAAGCCGTTGGACCACGGGTCGGTATCGCTAGATTTGTTTCAGTTCTATAATGTCTGTGTGTCCTGTCCGATTCATCTGTATTCAGTGATGTTTTTTCCGTCCTTCCGTTCCTCTCACGATTGGGATAGAATCGTATGCAACGTACAAATTGTTTCGAGATTCCTTGATTTTGAATTTCATTAATTGTCTACGGGACAGCGTTTTTTGATCTCGTTTTTGTTTTTGTATCGCAACATGATTGCAGGAAATTTATGGTGGTACTCTTGGCCAGCAGAGAACTTAAGATTGAAAAAAATTATGTAGTTACAAATTATCGTTTTAAAAACGAAATAAAAATAAAAAAATATATATTTTTTTATTTTTTTAGCAGTCAGGAACGGAGGTTCTCTAGTCGCGTATTTTTTCTAATTGTTTCTAATTAATGTCTCGTTACTTGAAAAGAGTTTGATTTGGAATACGATTGTATAAAAAACGACACGGGTCTGGGGCACTCTAGCTAGCGATAGGTTTTCGGCAGAACGTCCACGCACGGATTTTCCACAATAGATAGAAATGTTCCAGACGCGCCATATATTGAATAACAAAAAAATTACAACTTCAATGAAAAAAGGTCTTCAGGCTTGTGCACTCAAATAAAAAAGTTACTAGACGCAATAACCGAAAGGTAAGCTATCTATTGTAAACTATGCTAAAGAGGAAAAGTCTGAATCAATCATGTTGGTAAAATAAAACGATTTCCGATACAACCCCGTGTACTCTAATGTTTAAAACATTCACTCTACGGTGGTATTTTAGGGTTCAGTATTAGTTTTTGGTAACAAATACCTGTATAAAATTTTAAGAAAAATAACAAAGATGTAAATTATCGCCTATGAGCCTTACACATAAAAGCTTTTAAGCCTCTATTAGCTAGTGTGTCTTTCAAATCTGTTTATGTTTTTTGTTTATTGACATAAGATTATCATGGAAAGACAAAACACTTAGCCGCTTTAAATAACAGTTTTTTTTTAAACATCTTTGTATTGGTTTTGATTATGGATTGGTTTTTAATGAGTTAGTCAGTCAGTCAGTAACGGTACTGTATATAGTTTAAGTAAGTTTTGACACAAGAAATCATGTAAAAACATTTGAGATAATTCGTTTTTGCAAAGGTATGTTCATTTTGCGCAGAACCCAGCAGGTTTTTCAACTATTTCTCTGTTTTTTCTTACAAAGAATACCCGATATTCCCCCCACGCTACCACAATAACTTGAGGTGTTTTTTGACGGATGACTGAATGAAACGCATGTATTGATACGAGGGTACCCACCCGTGACGCGTGTTATAAGAACCTGTATTATAATGGCTAAAAATATTGGAACCTTTATTCTGTTATGATTTTTGCACGCACAATCAGTATGCGTAGTACGTACACAAATGATTACCACACGTTAGAGCTTTTAGTTGTGTTTTTTTATACCATTCATGAACATTGGCAGTACCTCGCGCGTTGTCATCTAAGACGCAGACATAGAACAGTGTGCTTAGCACGAAAAATTCGTTTGACAATCGTCAACGCAAACGTATCGCCCAGCTGTCAATTTGTATGGAATTTTGGTAGTTCATTTAACGCACTAAAGAGGCGCTGTAAAAAAAACTATATATTATTTAATTATTATTTACTAGTAGGTAGGTTTTGTATTTTTTTATTCTTCTATGTTTTTTTCTTTTCCTCCTCGTTTATAATTATTTCTAGTGTTTCCTATAGTACATAAAGGAAGTCTTATAAAAGATAATGTCAAAATACGTACACATGCCGAAAATAAGTACATTATGTAATAATAATGATGGAGTGTCAGAGCGAGTCACTGTGACCCCACTGAACAGGCTCAACAGAGATCTAGTGCGGGGGACAGAGCTCATCTGGGTACTGTATTCATGTATTAGATATAAGTCAACCGGCAATAACATCCACCTACCTACATGTACCCTATCAGACCACTGTTTTATTACCAATAAACTTTATTTTATTTTATTTTACCTTGTCTTGTAATATTTTCCATTTTGTGTGTGTGTCAAATAAATAAATTCTTATTCTTATTCTTAGCGTATTTTCTTACAACAACAACACTTCACCGGATGAGATCTACTGCAAAGAGTTCTGCTCCTCTTCTCTTGTATCTATACGTATTTAAAAAAAAAGAGTAGTAGAGTTCTCTGTGATAGAGCTCGTCCGGGGAAGGACTACCACTATACCTATTTCTGCCGCCAAGCAGTAATGCTCGCATTGCTGTGTTCCGGTGCGAAGGGTATGGTTTCCGGTGAAATTACTGGCACATGAGGGTTTCGATCTTAGCCTCAAGGTGGCAACCCGCGATTGATACCTCTGGTATTGCAAGCGTCCATAGGCAGCGGTAACCGCTTACCACCTTGTGGGCCGTACGCTTGGTTGTAAAAAAAAAAACAATACTTCACCGAACGAGCTCTATTACAAAGAGTTCTGCTCCTCTTCTCTTGTATCTATTAGTATTTCTTTACAACGTTGTATCTCCACATAATACATTATCTACACTCATAACGAGTTCTTAAGCGTTCATTAGTCAATGCCTGCGACTCGGAAGCGAGAAGGCGGCGGACCGAGGAGGCTTTCATGGATAATGACTTTTGAAAATAATCACACGACACAGAAAACGAAATGTACGGCCCCCCACTCAATAGACTGTTGATATTCAAGATAGTTCGTTCGTTCGTTCGTACGAGTCAGTGGCCAACTCTGGTGACAGAGTTTCTAGGCCGCCCGAAGGCCTCTGTCATGGCCTAACAACTTTGAGAAAGCCGGGACCGACTGCTTAACGTGCCCTCCGAAGCACGGGAGCGCTCAGTTGAAATTGCCACTGGCGGTCACCCATCCAAATGATGACCCCGCGGAACAGTGCTTAACTTCGTTGATCTATTAAGAACAACTTAGCCAGCTACGTCACGAGCGCTCCGATATTCAAGATTACAATATTCGACTTACCGTTTCATGTCAGGGTACGTATCAATCAACCACAGGCTCACTTACGCACACATGCAAGTCATTCCTACTCACATAGACATAAAATTAAAAAGCTACCTTTTAAGGTATATATATGTCTGTGAATTAAAATTCAAATGTTCATTTCAATACAAAGATCACAACGCAAGGAAAGAAAGGTCCATCTCAATAAGCGGCTTACAAAAACCTACCAAATAAACTCTGGCTACTTTCTATATCATAACAAATCGGTCCAAATCCCTAGGTAATATTAAACCTTTAAATCGCCTTATTTGCAAAAATGTCAACCTTATATTTCTAGGAATACGGGTTATTTTCGTCAGAAAAAGTAGAATTAAATATTATGTTTGGATACGTATTTGTCAACATGTCAAAATAGCCCTTTGATTCGTCTGTCCCTTTTGTAAAGGGAATAGGTAAATAGAAGAAAGGGAAAATATCAATTTCGTTAAAACGATTGATATGTGGAAACACCCATTTATAAACCCCTAAACTAAACTTATCACAACATACTGATACATAGTTCACTTATACATAATCAGTATACTTAAAAAGTAAGTTATATAAAAGTACTTTTACTTACTAATCAGTATATAAACCAAGTTGCAATGGCATTGAAAATCTATAGTGACTGACTGACATATCAATTTAAAACCAAAACCAAACCAAGACCTCTAAGACTTACCGTCTTAGAGGTCCAAGAGACCTGACATTTTTAGGGTGTTTTTTTTATATTTTAGAGGTGCACTGCATAAGGAACTCCTCAAATTTATCTCCTTGATAACGCAGAAGGAAGATAAAGTTTGTATAAAAAAGTTTAGTGCAGTCAAAGTCACGGGATTTTCCACTAGTAATAAATAAAAGGTAGTGGTTTTTACGACAATAATAATATCATACTCATAGTTCAACATTTTGAAAATAAGTGCATTTTATACATACGGAAATCACTTTGCGCTAGCATAATAATCACAAAAGCTGAACTTTAAAATAATAAGAAAACCCGTAAGATAACACAAACCCATAAAGACAGTCACACAAAAAACTCATTTCAGTTTTTCTTGTTTTAAATTCGCCCCGCAGACACGACCATTGCATTCTATTTACGAAAGGAAATGCAGTTGACAGAAAACACTCCTTTGTTCCACGTTCCATTTTCAGAGGTTTGGCACGTAGCAGTTTTAATTCCGACTGTACGTGAACGAGATTAATTTATTAGTTCGATTGTACATGTACATATATTTGGGGCTTTAATTTTGTATTTAGTACAAAAGATATTTGTTATTTTAGCTTTTAGACAAGATACTTTAGTGACTTATATATCTAGATGTGGATCCACTTTTCGAAAAATATAATTTATTAGGGTATTTATACAAGTAATGCGGAACACGCAGAAAATTTATATATGTTTTAACAAAATGACTTGGAAATTGGAAGCGAGCATTATATACATCGTTTTCTGCATAGTCTTGACCCTTACAAAGACAGAATTTTTGATGTAATCAGTTTTAGTTCAAAATCGACACTTTCTTTCTATTTACAACATTTTAAAAATAGTACCAAACGAAAGCGTGATAGATAATTTAGTAGACACTCTTAAAAATCCACTGTAAAATAATATCTATAGCAAACTTTATGAAACTGCGCAAACTGTAAAAACATCAAACGCCAATAATTACAATATTTCAAAGTCCCATTTCTGAAAAGAAACAAAAACTTATAAGAATTACGAGTGCGTAAAAATGGCTCGGGGGTATTTACCACCCCGCGGAATGAAAGGGTTAAGAAGTTAACCCCTTCAGCGTCGGTATTAATTAGTGACAGTGTTCAAAGATTTTTTCGTTTGACGAAAAATATTCTTTGATGTTATTGTTATTGTGCAAGTGAAGTTGATCTATTGATCTCATTTTTCATTACTTGCTATTGACGCTTGTTTGAAAGAATGTTTTATTAAACATCTGATCAAGTTCAAAAATTAGAGGTAGAATCGCGATGTAAACGGTTTCAATACTTACATAAGTAGGTATAATGCGTGTATTCTGATACAATACAATACAATACAATAATTTATTAATAAAACCATTTTTACAAGTCATTAACAGTAATCAAAAAAAATGAGCTAAATTTTTCTAATATAAAAATTAATTATTTAAATACAAAAACAAATTCTACAGCTCAGGTAACTCGAGGAACTCGTTGACACTGTAGAATGTCATCCTCAATAACCACTACTATTCCTATATACTATACGATACTATTCCTAATATTCACAATCGTGTGAGTATGTGTTATGACACGAATAGTATCAGGACTCATAACTCATGAAAGCATAAAAAACTAAAACTATCTGTTTAGGCTTTCTAAAAAATGCAATTAATTTTTTTTCTAAGTAAAACACTATCAAAAAAGCTACCTTAAAAAAAGTGCTTTTCAAGGCACACTGACAAAGATATATTTATATATATGTTGTAAACTAAAAAAAGTAAGCTCGTATGAGTCAGTGGCCAACTCTGGTGACAGAGTATCTAGGCCGCCCGAAGGCCTCTGTCATGGCCTAGCAGCTTTAAAAAAGCCGAAAAAACTTTAAAAATAAAACTAAAAACTTGTAAATTCGATTATTAGTTCCAGCACGAGTTAATCTAATTATACAAAGTCATAATTTGTTTGTATTTTGCATTTCATTATAGCTGCGGTGTTGGCGCATGATTAAATGCCTGTGTGGTCATAAAGCGATACAATTTGATTTCACTATAGGGTTGTCACACATTTTCATAACAATTTTTAGCACTGTACAATTATTATTATACAAACGGCTGGCTTCCTATCGTTTTTCATGCCAGATACTTTGGCCTTGGACGCATTAGAACTTATATAATACAGTTTGAAGTACTGTTTCAAAGTGAAACTTTATTTTCCGGAAAAACTCTATACTAAGTGCTGTGTTTCTTTTATGACTGATTGCCGCTGACATTATATCTCATTGGTATAAACTCCAAGTAATAACAAACGATTTTTTAGCCGTTTTTTTTTATTTTGGGCTTGAAGGGTGGTGGAAGTATAAATTCAGCTTGTAAGATATTTTAAAGTAAAGCATTTCTTTTGCGGAAAAGCTATAAAACAACTCGTCCTCTGATATTTATGTCATTCCTTTAAGCTCCTAGTTACAATAACTTACGCGCAGTCGCGAATTGCAAAATACTTCGATACAATACAAAATGAACGGACTGGTAGGATTTGAACTGCATTTTGCCGACTACGCGTAAGCCGACAACGCGTTGTTCATTAAGCCACCGTCATCATCATCATGACAGCCTTCTAATGTTCCCACTGCTGGGACACTGGCCTACTCTCGGGCGAGAGTGATTGGGTCTAAATTAATGTAATTGGTTTATCTGTGTTAATTAAAGTAAATGAATAAATACTAATACAAATTAATTAATTAATCCACCACGCGGACCCAATGCGGATTTGTGGATGGCACATGTCTTTTGAATTTTTAAGAATAATTATGCCACCATCTGAATACCAACTCGACCGTAAATTTTTAATTCTATAACTACTATTCTAATACTATTAGTATTTATTCAAAAATCTTGAAACTTACTGCACAACAACTACTAGACTGTTTAATCCGCTATTGACAGATGGCGCTCTTTTTGCAGTGTTTCTATCTTATTTGCATTTGACAACCCTAATCACTTGAGCTATTAACCGTCGATCTGTTAATCATCGCTTGGCTACCATGTATCTGTGCAATTGTTATTTATCGTTTTACGAGCGATTTGTACCGATTGGACCAAGCCCGAATTGCGGTGCCGAAATTAGGTGGTCCGATTTATGGGAATGTTAAAAATTATGATTAACAATGAATTATTGGTAAGGGTTTATGAGCAGTAAAAGTTTTTTTTTATAAGGCTCGCCCGGTAAATTGCAATAATGCATGTGCAATAAGTGACATGTGACTTCAAAGTTCATGTCACATAATTTTACTTGACGTTTCACATGGCACGCTAAACCGTAAAGCGGAGGTCTTTGGCTATTTTGTCAAAACGACATGGGTCCTCCAATTTTAATTATTTTTCTCGTGTTATTTTAAGTTTTAAATTTGGTGGCAGTTTATCCAATTTAACTTGTTTACTTAGCATAAGTATAGGTCATTAAAATGAAGAGGTGATGTTGGTTGGTAATTTAGTCAAAGGCTTTTTTATGGAATTTTTAAAGAAACGCCGCCATTTCTTTCTAAACTTAGTTTGTTAACGTTGCCATGCGCCAATCAAACTTATTAACTTGACACTGGCGAAATTCAAATATGCCACAAACGAAGAAGAAGAAGAAGAAGAAACCGTAAAGCGTCATTTACACTATTCTATAACTGCATACTGGCCCCGCAAAAGGCATGCTTTTCAGTAGTTTGATTATTGACATCATTTTCATGTCATGCATTCATGTTGTCATCTGTTTTGTCTTTTTTTCTAAATGTGTGACGGTTAGACTTCTTCTATCGTGTTGAAAGACTACTAATAAAAATACAGAAAGACTTTGCGATCTGCATATAAATATCTACTCGCTACAACGTCGATCCGTGTCACCCTTGTCGTCTACGTGTTCGGTTTACACCGAATTGAGCCAGCGAAAACACCATCAATCATAATGTAATGATACGATGCAAATTCACGCGAATCGAACTTTTTCTCATTTATTTGAGTGTATATTTTGATTAAGTTGAGCCAGTATCATTTGTATCGGTAATAGATGTTATGACTGAAACTCTTTTGGTTTTATTTATGTAAAAGAAATGTCATTGTGACTTTTTATTTGCGGACAAACGTTCTGCTTTTAAATAAGAGATAAAAAACAGACGAAAAATCTCTAGTACTATTCCGCTTAACCTTTTAACTGATATAGTACTAGAGATTTTTTGTCTGTTTTTTATTTTGTAATGAATTTCCGCAAAGTAACGCCTGAATCTATCAATTATCGTTCTGCTTTTATTTAAATTTAAACATATTTGTAATGCAAGTTTTTTTTTTATACCACTAAAGTGGCAACCAAGCGTACGGCCCACTTGATGGTTAGCGGTTACCGTAGCCTATGTACGCATGAAACATCATAGATATCACTTGCGTTTTACTACCCCGAGACGTTAGATAGAAAGTCTCATGTGTCTGTAATTTCACCGGAAACCATACCCTTCAAACCGGAACAAAGCAATGCGAGCATTACTGCTTGGCGGCAGAAATAGGTATGGTGGAAGTCCTCTATCTAGTCCCCGGACGAGCTCTATCACAAAGAACTCTACTTCTCTTAACTCTTTTAGGCTGGTATGCTAATTTTAGATAAACGTCTTTAAGGAGCTAAATAAAGAATCGTTATAGTAATAACAATGAGTCAGATGACAAGACAGAGAAATGGTCAAACCGAAAACCCTTGCTTCATAGCAAGTGTTGAACATGTACTGGCCTAACGACTGGGCCGACTTTCCATCTTAAAAATAATGTCCAATCTAAAAAGTCTCTCACTTTCTTCCTTTAATAACGCAGATTAAAATCGCTTATCGTATGTTTACTAACTATTCATTAATCACACCTAATGCCTCGCTACCTAGGTCTTAACTTAGGCGTTACATTTGATACCTAGCCCGCTAGCTCGCTATACAGGATGATTAACGAGCTGCTGGCGATGACAGGCGAGAGGTGAAGCTTGTATACAGGGTGCGCGATATTGGACAAGAATAAATAGGGTATGAAAATTTCATGAGTTTCGTTATAGTGGAACGTAAGAAAATGTAATACTTTTATCTTTAAAGCTTATGCTGCTGTAGGATATAGTTTAATTTTTACTCAGTTTAGATTTGGAGCGCTCGTGACGTAACTGAATAAGTTGTTTTTAACAGATAAACGAAGTTAAACACTGTTCCGCGGGGTCATCATTTGGATGGGTGACCGCCAGTGACAATTTCAACTGAGCGCTCCCGTGCTTCGGAGGGCACGTTAAGCAGTCGGTCCGGCCTTTTTCAAAGTTGGTAGTAACACGCAAGTGATATCTATGATCTTGCATGCGTACATAGACTACGATAACCGCTTACCATCAAGTGGGCCGTACGCTTGGTTGCCACTTTAATTTTATCAAAAATAACATAAGCTCCATGCAGACCGATCTTGAGCCTACATCATCCACCGACTCTTTACGACTGCTTTAGTGTCATCGGTGCACACACATCTTCCTGATTAAGCTGATAAAAGAACACCATGTATAAAGTCAGTTTATCTAAGATGAGTTGGCATGTCTCGGCGGTAGGGGTCGCCACTTGAACTGTCAATTAGAGATATTGGGAACAGATGATTGACGACTGCAACTATTGTTATTGCTGAAGGCGAAATCTGAACCCAGACTTAGCAGCTAGTTACATACTAACTTTAAATACCTCGATGAAATTCAAAATCCAGCTTTATTTACACCATTAATAAGTTTTAAGGCCAAGTCAAGGTACCCTTAACCAACGAGTAAAAGAATAATGTAATGAGAGTGAGTAAAGCAAATGAAGTATTGATAAAATAAATAAATAAATATTGCTGGACAATCCACACAGCATCATCTAGCGCCAAGGTAAGCTACTGTTAAACAGAACTGTATTATGGGTACTAGATGACTGATATATACTTAATACAATACAATACATAGAGTGATATTTTTTATTATATATAGAAAATACCCAGAACACCCGTAACAAATATTTGTAGATACAAACATTTGACCCGAGGCGGGAATCGAACCCGCAACCTCCGCGTCGCAGTGGACCTGCGCCCGCTGTGCCACATCGGTCGTCAACACATTGATCCACATCCACATTGATCGAGTGGAAATCCATGGTATCTGCCTACCTCTACGGGATATGTTGAAGATGAAATCTGAACCTAAATTTTACACATACTACTATAAATACCTAGCTGAAGTTCGTTCGTTCGTTCGTATGAGTCAGTGGCCAACTCTGGTGACAGAGTTTCTAGGCCGCCCGAAGGCCTCTGTCATGGCCTAACAACTTTGAAAAAGCCGGGATCGACTGCTTAACGTGCCCTCCGAAGCACGGGAGCCCACAGTTGAAATTGCCACTGGCGATACAAATGATGACCCCGCAGAACAGTGCTTAACTTCGCTGATCTATTAAGAACAACATAGCCAGCTACGTCACGAGCGCTCTTAGCTGAAGCTCAAAATCTATATAGCTTTAGCAACATCATTGACAGAGTTCCGTAAAAGAGTTATTATAATTTAGCTTGTTTACTGAAAAGCTCTTAACATAGATTAGGTATTGCATTTAAGTCACCGATGACTTGTACCGTAATATAGAAACATGATTTACATATAGAGGAATCAACTGTCTTTCTAAAACACAGTGAAAACTAACTCAGAAACCAGTGAATCACTACTGTGTCAACATTTGTATATGTGGTTAATAAAATATTTGTTTTTGTATTATGTATTTATCAAGAATTACCCTTCAAAGGGGATTTTGGGATTTTTTTTGGTTCAAAATCCCCTTTAGACCGAGCTTGACGCTTCAAAGGGGATTTTGACACTAAAATTCCCAAAATCCCCTTCAAAGGGGTTCTTCTAAGGGGATTTTGACACAAACCCTGATTTCTTTATGCCTGTTCCATTTTTAGTTTTTTTAACCCAGCCTTTAAATTCTTGCTAACTGTACCACGTGAAAAAAATATACGATTCTTTCCTTTTAGAAAAACAACAAAACCAAATTGAAAATGAAGTTACCGACTATTAAACAGCGGGAGTAACAATTCCACTGTCCTAATAGCACCACAAAAAGGTAAATATCCAGTTAACTGCTACGGTAAAGTAACCAGTTATCTGCCCCAGGGGTGGTCAACTGTTTGTAAATGCGAGCAATGCGTGACTGGAAACTTTTAAGATGCGGTAATGAGAAAAATGTTGTTGAGCGCTCGGTTTATGGGTTCATATTTTAAAACAGTTAGGAAGGTGTTGTTTTTTTTTTTTTTTTTTTTACAACTGAAGTGGCACCAAGCGTACGGCCTACAAGATGGTAAGCGGTTACCGCAGCCTATGGACGCTTGCAATACCAGAGGTATCACTCGCGGGTCGCACCTTGAGGCTAAGTTGGAAAGCCTAATGTGCCAGTAATTTCACCGGAAACCATACCCTTCACACCGGAACACAGCAATGCGAGCATTACTGCTTGGCGACAGAAACAGGTATGGTGGTAGTCCTTCCCCAGACGAGCTCTATATCTATAAATAGCAATATTATTAACTTTGCAATAACAAATTTTAACTGTATTTTGGCAAATATTTTTTGCAGGCAGGTACTCAATATATTATTCATAGTTTATATACTTCAAGTAAGTTTTAAAAGAATATGTACTATAAACAAAACGGTTTGAAATAAAATACAATACTAATTATTATTTAGTATTCTTTAAGTTTTTGTAACAAATAAAGATACCGGCGTAAGTAGTAGGCGTATCTATTAATATATAATATCTTCGAGAAAAACCCAGAGCTTCTACTGATGGTAATATTACATTCACCCCATATCGATACAAAAAAAATATAGTTACAATATTTATCCATTATGCGAATTGCATTCTACAAGCAATAAATCAGTGTGAGTACTGACATCCGAGTTGTGACAAATGTTCCGCAGAAACAAGTGACACGCGGGACAAATGGTGTGTGATTTGCTCACCTCCCGCGAATATGAGAACAATCAACCAAGTAGACTTAGGTTGGATTCGACCAAACTTGAATAGGCGCTATTCTCCGAGTAAATCGTAGTTATTCGCGAGTAAACTGACAGCTTACTTGTATTTGACATTTCTTATTCCGCGGAATAGTTATTCCAAAAGTTGGTCGAATCCACCCTTAATGGATTATACTAGAATATTTGATTTCGTCGTCACTCTACACGCTTTGTGTTCGAGAAAAAAAACTAAAAACTGTTGTCTCTTTTTCTCAGTAATTGCATTTACTACAGTGCCCTTTAAACCTAAACACAGATACTTGCACTCTACGCTTGGAAGCAGAATTTTGGCACTACGGTGGTACCCACCAAGACGGACTCTCGCTGAAGTCCTACCGCCAGGTAGGTAAGGTAGTTTCAATCATAATATTCTACAATGTTAACAAATAAAACAAACCAAAGATAATTATGGTCTAGGAATTACATAATTAGATCTTCAACAAATAAGATCAAACGCATCAAACTAATTACACACAATAATCCGTAGATAATTAAGCTGAGCTTTTGGACCAGGTAAAAAAAGTAAAAGCTAGGGTATGTCAGTAGTATTGAAAAAAATATACGTTTAAAGTTTAAAGTTAAGTAAAGATTTTGCAGTGTGCTGTGTGTTGTTGCCAGTTCTTTTACAGCATGGGCGTGTTGGAACTGGTGTAAATTTTCGAAACTTGTAAGACCTTTCTTCTTCTTCTTTTATTTATGGCGTCTGTGGCTGAGTTTGCCACAATTTTGCCAAGTAAGACCTTTCAAAGTGATACTTTTGATTTAACTGATTGAATTGTATTGAATTTTGAATTTGACATTTATGAAACTGCATGAAGTCTATGAGCCGAACGTTGTATTGCTAAAATCTATCTGCGGCTATTTGCAACGTTGTAAAGCATTTGTAAGATTTGACCTCAAGCAACAATGATGAACTTTTAATATGCAACTAATTTATCTGCAAAATATTTATGTGGGTGGGTGTTTTTTTTTTTCATCTTTTGACAAATTACAAGTACTTGGATATGTCAAAAATACAGTAATATATCCAAGTATAAGTATTCTGTGTATTTTCTATATATAATAAAACATATCTTTCTATGTATTGTATTAAGTAGGTATATCAGTCATCTAGTACCCATAATACAAGCTCTGCTTAGCTTGGGGCTAGATGATGATGTGTGGGTTGTCCAGCATTATTTATTTATTTATATTTTATTTACTGTGGCAAGCAAAAAGCTGATCACGATATATTACGATATATAAATACAAAAAGTAAGTTCTTATGAGTTAGTCAGTCGCCAGCTCTGGTGACATACATAGAAACACTCAGATCTGAAACAAGTACATATATGCAGATAGTTTTTTATAATATTCGCGGGATTTTATCGCGTAATTACCTTTTTATTTCCCCGACGTTTCGGTTGTGTTGCAACAACCGTGGTCGCGGGCAGAATATTATAAAAAAATATGAGTTCTGATCGCGAAAGTTTTAAAAAGAATATTTGCAGATCATGCAAACATTTGTTCCACAGTGGGGATCAACCTTTAGCTTCTGAATCGCCTTCGTTTACCGTGCCACTGACGTCAAATTTGTTATAATAACTTTTTTGCATTACGTTGACTGTCTGGTTTGAAGTTAATTATAAAGAAACCCTTATGTAATAATATAATGAGTGGGTATAAAATCGTTATTACAAAACCTATTCATCTATTTAGTTAGTTGGTCAATGCACTTCATGGTCATGCAAACTGCATTGTTAGAAATTCATGGTGGTTTGAGTTGAGTCACACCACATCATGTTGACTCACTGTAAGTAGAAAGCTTGACTCATTCATAACACACAAAAAACTAAGTGTTGTGAGCTAAAAAAAATATTTTATATTTAGTATTGATTTAAAAATCGGCCTAGTAATAGCAGTCCGATTACTTTGTTTGATGATTGAACTGATGATGATGTCTTAGTAGTTTGATTATTAAAAAAATCGGATTAAGCTTTTTTGTTTGAAATTGATAATCGATTTTCAGCATCGATAATAAAAAAGTGTAAGTGATAGTGCAAAGTTACGCAGAGGTTTTTATGTCGAATAATAATAATTTATTCCGATGCTTTGGTCGTTTTATCATAAGTTAAAGTTTAATATTTAATTGCGTGGTGGATTAAGACGCAAAGAAGGCATATAGTGGTAAAAAAAAAAGTGCAGTGCAGTGCCAGATATTTTGCCTCCAAGCAGCAATATGCAAACGTGTTAAGGTTTGAAGGACATTATAAGAAGTGAATTTACTGAGCCAAAAAGAAAACTAAGCATACTGCAAGTGTAATGATCAGCCGGCGCTTAACATGATGATCACCAAGTGTGAGGATTACAAACCAGCTGTTTACTCTAATGAGCTGTATCTATGCAATCATACGATGTAGTCAATTGACACAGTATAGAATTATCCAACCCTTAATTAGGTAGTTGACGGGTGTCAGCATCGAGGTATTGATTTATTGTAGCCACAGGTGTTGTTAAAGCTTTGTGTGTAAAAGTAGTCCCAATGACCATCATAACAATTTGCCTGTGTGCTAACACGGAATTAATAATTTATTCATTTAGAACATGTTCAAATCCTGCCCTTCTGAAAATTTAATGAATTGCATTTTAAATTTGATGTATGATTTTGAATAATATAAAATGATTGCTTTCCCGTAAATTTTAACGCAAAAATTAGAATAACATGCACTATACATAAAAATGCACCGTAAATTATATTTGAATCAAACAATACAAAATAACCTATGCTAACAAATATATGCACCATATTTAACTCAATTTACGTTGATGTCCAATTACTAAATTTCACTAACACCCTATTTATTATTCATCCATTTGTCACCCGTCGACGACTAGAGGTGGTCAACAATAGGCCGCTTTACCCTACCCTTAGAGGCGTAAAACATCACCAGCTAATTCACTGAACTACACACTTTGTCATGTCAGCCGTTTTTTGTTTGCAATATCTTGCCTAATTCATAGTTCACATTTCACCGGAAACCATACCCTTCACACCGGAACACAGCGAGAATTACTGATTGGCGGCAGAAAAAGGTATGGTGGTAGTCTTTCCCCGGACGAGCTCTATCACAGAGAACTCTACTACTCTTAAATTTTACATATATTTTTGCACACAATGCACGGCCATTAAATTTAAACTAGCAATGCATCAGTGAATCTAGACCACAATATGCTGATTTAAATTGTATCATCATGACAGCCTTCTAATGTTCCCACTGCTGGGACACTGGCCTACTCTCCAGCGAGAGTGATTGGGTCTTAATCCACCACGCGGACCCAATGCGGATTGGTGGATGGCTTGATGGTTGATGGTTGATGGATAAATTGTATAACGGGGGATATTATATAAAACTTTGTATTTTCTTAGTGTAGCTGGTTAACACTTTATACTGATTAGTTTATAACAAGGAGTATTAGAGCACTAGTGGTCTAGTGGTAGTAACCCCGCCTTCCGATCCTAAGGTCGTGGGTTCGAATCCGGTCGGGTACCACTGGATTTTTTGCTACAAAAAATGTATGTGCGCAATGCCAGTGCTCTCTTACGGTGAAGGAAAACATCGTGAGGAAACCGGCGTGTCCAAGAACTAAAAATTGAGAGACATGTGCCATCCACCAATCCGCATCGGGTCCGCGTGGTGGATTAAGACCCAATCACTCTCGCTCGAGAGTAGGCCAGTGTCCTAGCAGTGGGAACATTAGAAAGCTGTCATGAAGTTTATAACAAGAAACAAATAATTATAATAATCTTAGTTTGTTTTTTTATGCTTACGGTTCATAAGCATAGAGGCGTACTCTAATATTTCCATTCCGCGTTTTACCCTACTGTCCAGTAACAAAAACATAGTTAAGTTACCATTAAGTATGCAGATTGGATTTGTCTGTAAGCTCTAAGTAAACAAGTAATGGTCATTGTAAGTCTATTGTTTATGGAGATTTCGCCTAAATCACTTCGGAATCTGTTAATGGTCATTTTAATATTAAGTAAGTTTTCCAGATCAATCAGTAACCACTGGGGAATAAAGGTTCTCGAATGGGGATCATAAACTGGAAAACGAAGTGTAGGACAGCCCCCACTCGATGGACTAATGACGTTGTAGCGGTGACGTTGTAGCGGTCGCAGGAAGACGGTGGATAGTGAAGGCAATTTATGGGTAACTATCATTTGAGCCCACGAATTCGATAGATAACAGAACTTACCTACTTGTTTACTTATTGTTTTCTGTGTACCTAGTTATAAGTTTTTGGCTGCAAATAAATATTTTTCATTTTCGTTTTTTTTTTTCATTACTTCGCTAGTCTGTCTGTCTATCGAGCAGATAGACAGAAATAGGTACACAGAAAACAATAGGTAAACAAGTGTGTAGGTTCTTATGTCTTATGTCTATCTGTGGTAGACTACTACGACAGATAGACGAGCAGATAGACAGACACTAAGATAAGATAGAAGACTACTAAGTCTTAGCGATAAGACCACACTATATCGACCTATGTTTAAATTAAATAAATTAAATAAATTATGTATGTTTAAATTTTTATTTAATAAATCAATCTATATTTTTATTTATAAAAGTTTTTTTTAACTGCACCTTGAAATAAATCAAGCTAAAATTGAGTTCGCGTTCTGCGCTCTACCAGTCGCCTAACCCTTGAGTAGCGTGACGGGTTTGACGCGGCTTTATTGCATGGAAAATGGGTAAAAAAGACCAAGCGGAGGCAAAAGTCTTGTCGTCATAACTGTTCAAGTTATAAGCGAAAACGTAAAGAATACTTCAGAATAATTAACCTCTTGAGATCCCAAAGTTTTTGTCATAGAATAAAAAAGTCTTTAGAGATGGTGTTGACTCATATGTAGCGGAGCGTTCGTGACGAAGCTGGCTAAGTTGTTCTTAACAGATCAAAAAAGTTAAGCACTGTTCCGCGTAGTCATCATTAGTATGGGTGACCGCCAGTGGCGCACCCGTGCTTTGGAGGGCACGTTAAGCAGTCGGTCCCGGCTTTTTAAAAGTTGTTGGGCCATGACAGAGGCCTTCGGGTGGCCTAGAAACTCTGTCACCAGAGTTGGCCACTGACTCATACGAACTGACTGACTGATGTGGTGTTGTTTATGTTTTAACCAAGCTGTTTGTATTCTAGGTATACACACGTACAAAGTCGTTTCAAGGGATTATATAATTCTCTTTGGACGAAAAATCAAAAATTTGAAAAGTTGTCGAGCTCACACCACAAAGCAAACGAATCGGGACACGCGTGATTTTTTGTAAGATATTTATTTTCTCTTTAGACTCTGACAGACTACCCGACATGATTAAAACAACATGGCCCTATGGCCATGGATTTTGGTCTATACCAGCCGAACCAGGAGCCTTATTTGCTATGACCAAACGCGGGCTGGTTACGATATCTGCGAGGAATCGTTGAAAACGAGCCACGTTTTAGGGCTCGTCTGACTGTTTTTTAAAGTCAACCTTTCGATAGCGAAACTATCGCTATTGAAACAACACAGATACGGAAAACAATTTTACAATTTCACACCATGGCACGTATAGAACACGTAACTAAGTTACACGTTATTGGTAAGGAATCTATATGTCATAGCGAATAAGCCCCCAGAATCGCTTTTATCTTGAACCACACCTGACCCGCCCAGCAATTCGTAAGGAAATCCTTGCAAAGGAAATACAAAGGCGTTAAAAATAGCGACGTCTGCCGCAGAAGCTCTCAATGACCAGCGTGACGGTAAATTTAGTATTTTTCCCCAACAAGGGGTCTCACAGACCCCTTCCGTTTGTCCATTGAATAATTCGGATACTTGCTATTATGGTAATAGGTTTGACCCCTTTCGTTTTATATTATTTATTGTGGATTCGTATCAATATATTGTCCTGTAAGGTCCATTAGCTTTTTGCTTTTCTATAAAAATTCTTTAGTCAAAATAATAAATTGCCAGCTTGTTGGCTACAAATCACTGCATTATATATAAAGATTCAGTTATTCATGGTAGTAACATTTGGAGGAGAATTTGGCCAGAAGTGGGATAGAACAGGTTAATAAACAGCAGTAACAATCAGTCATTTATTATTTGACTACCTTATTGGTGCGATGGTCAAGTTAACCGGGTTAAAAAGGTTGGTCTCTGCTTTGGGCCAATAAAAAAAAATTACATGACCTGCAAATATTTGTTCGCGGTCTCGCCAAAGAATGCCATAAGGGCTTATTCACCCACCAACGTCCTAAAGTAAAGTAAGTTCATGAGCCAGTGACTCTGGTGACTGAGTTTCTAGGCCGCCCGAAGGCCTCTATCTTATATAACTATATCTATATATAACAACTTTGAAAAAGCCGGGACCGACTACTTACGTGACCTCCGAAGCACGGGAGCGCTCAGTTGAAATTTCCACTGGCGGTCACTTATCCAAATGATGACTACGCGGAACAGTGCTTAACTTCGTTGATTTGTTAAGAACAACTTAGCCAAATACGTCACGACCAAATTTCTGTGATTAATTTAATGTGATTGGTACTTCGTAGGAGTGCCGTTTGTTTTCCAGTTCAGTTTGCCTTTACCAGCTATAAATATTATATTTAAAAATATACTCATCTTATAACCGCATTCAGTAGCACATAAATCATCTCGACGTGCATTAAAGTAAGGAAGGTAATTAATACATCCGCTCGCAAGTTCGCTTCTCATTAAGACGCCATTAGCCTGATAACACGCCATTTTAGAGCTTTTGTCTCGTTTTACTTTACGTTCATAGACGTTTTATTTTAGATTACGGTGTTCATACACTTCAACATAGATTAGACTAGTAAATGGTTTACTGAGTAAACCTTTCATCAACATGAGCACCGGTGGTCAAATGGTAATAGTAGTTTGAGTGGCTCCTTCTTGTCCTAAGGTCGTGGGGTCGAAACCAGTCAAGCACAAATTAGTTCTTCTTTATAACGTTAACATGTTACGAACATGAACATTATAGAGAGACAGTGTCACACATTGACATTGGGCCAGCGTGGTTAATATTATGAATGACATGTTGTTTTCCATCACTGTTTAAGAGCACTGGCACTGTGCATGTAATGTTTTCTCAAATTCGGTACCTAAAATATTTAGGTACAAATTTTTTTTTAAGATAAGATAAATGATTATTTCAAAATGGTCATCATAGTACACGAACAATACATATTAACAATGGTAGGTAACGTGCAGTTAAGTATTATACAAGTAGTGTATCACTGAGTGTATTTTTAAAATATACTTGTTAAATAACATATAAATTTTGTTAAAATGATTGATAAAATCAAGATAAAGGTACGACACAATTACGCACACGTCCCGCTAAGAACACCTATAACTTTTAAGCGCTCACCCGAGTCCGCTTAAAATTTGCACAACAAAGCCTAGTCGTTCCGCTGAAAAGCCCCAATAGTAAAACCTGCCGGTCCCATTTGCAAATACTCGTCAACCCTTAATCTGCGTGCGTTTTACGAGACCTACAGCAATATCTGTCGATGTCCTTATCAATAAATTTGGGACGTTTATGCCCAATGACGTCGTTTGAGCGTTTGAAGCAGAGTTGGTAATCCGCGGTCGATGGGACCCCATCTGCATTGTAAGGGTTAAGTCGCGACAAATAGACCATTTGCAAATAATAAGACGCAATGAAAGAATAAATTAAGGGTTTGAGGGTAGGAAGGTGCTACAGTGCACGCATAGGGAAGCCAGATTGGAAAGGGTTTTGGAAATTGTTTTGGTTTTTATTCAGAAATATAAATAAACCAAAGCATATATATTATCTTCATTGAAAGTTTAGAAAATGGCAATTTATTAACCTAACAACAAATAGAATAATTATAATAATAAATTGGAAATAACCATACGAAAAATTATTTGTGTGAATGTAAAACAGATGATTTTGGATATCTAAATAAAAATATTATTATTATTATTATTTAAATATTAAAGCGAAAATAATCATTGTTGATTGAGTAGAAATACGAAATTGTAATCATTGATCATTGTTAATTGTGTTCTTATACAAAATATCTTTAATCTCTCAAATTTCTAAAATAATCTTAAGTTTAATAGAAACTTTCCAACCAATTTAACTCAATCCTAAGCAAGTTTAATACAAAATTCATTAATCCACTGGACGCCCCGTCGGGACGCCTTAAGTCGTTTTCCGTCTTGTAGAAGGCAATTAATAATTATTGCACCTAGTTCCGGTACGGAGGTACTTCCGAAAGACGGTACTTCCGGTGGCAAACAACGGTATGGTGATAAATATTAACTGTTGACGGAAATATGATGAGGAAGAACAGGGTTGTTGAATATTATTTTTGTTTTGAAAACAATATATTAGCACTAATTTTAGTTAAGTAAGAGTAGTAGAGTTCTCTGTGATAGAGTCCTTCCCCGGACGAGGACTACCACCATACCTATTTCTGCCGCCAAGCAGTAATGCTCGCATTGCTGTGTTCCGGTGAGAAGGGTGAAATTACTGGCACATGAGGCTTTCGATCTTAGCCTCAAGGTGGCAGCCCGCGAGTGATACCTCTGGTATTGCAAGCATCCATAGGTTGCGGTAACTGCTTACCATCTTGTGGGCGTACGCTTGGTTGCCACTTCAGTTGTATAAAAAAAAAAGTTTGTTTGAATTTTGTCGTAATCCAAGCCAAATAAAACAACATTCCTGGTTTCACTGGTTCCTGGTTTCCTTATAAATAAATCTCGCAGCTCACCTTAAAACTATCGTAATAAAACTATAGCCGCATCGTAGCAATAACCAATATCTACTGTGTCATTTCACAAACGTATAACGGGGGACGTATTGCTCTAAACGTTTGCGTTTTATAGCACGAGGCATTGCGGACTGCGTAGAGTGCAGAGCTGTCATCAAGTGCTATAACGAAAAGCGTTTTAATTTTAACTTCACCCTAATGTTTAACTTTAAATTAAATTTAAAAAAAACTAGTGTTTACGTATGAATTTTGAAAAATACGTTCGATAAGGGTGATAAAACTGCTGTAGGTGATCAAAACTGCAATACCACCGTTTACGGCAAGCTATAAACAAAACGTTTGTGGTTATTGTACCAATGAATGCGATGGCTCAGCTATCTCGGTAATTAAAACTAGTATCACGATATCACATAACTGTTTAAAGAAGTATCACATACGAGAACAATAACACTTTTCAGCATCAATAAAAATATATAATAAAGTTGGTTGGTGGAGCGTTCGTGACTAAAAAGTCAAAAAGAAAGGTAAAATGTCTAATTAGTTTAGATTTGGGTCCCAAGAGTAAATACATCTCTTATTATTGTTATCTTTGCTTGGAATAAGCTAACGTTTGACCTCTATCTCGTGATGACAATGATATAAAGTTGCTATATTGACATTGTTACAGAGATTTTTAATGATAGAAAAGCTTTGGGAGGTGTGCTTACTGATTCTTAAAACGCAGATGAAAAGCTACGAGATATGCTACGAAGCTACGAAACTGCTACAACAGTGCTACGAACGTTTCAACCGACGAAACTCAAATGAGGTTTTTTAGTTGACGCGTGATTGTGTTAAGGACCCGCTATGTTTTAAGCAGCCATGTGGGTAAAATTCGTATTTTTATATTCTTAAGGTACAGAGTTGTATGGTAAATCTTATGTAAATATGAACCAAGGCAGTGGCAGACGGAGGACATATTATATCATTAATATTTTACCACTTACACGAATTTCACTCACAAGAAAATTGAATCATATTGTCTTCAGGAAAACGTCTTATCATGATATATGATCGTAAAACCGGCGCAATAAAATCTAAGGCGTGAAGCAATAAGAAAGACAATTAATTACTGACAACCCGCAAAACCTTTGAGCTCTATAGCTAATGGATTAAGATATATATTCAAACAACAAAATTAGTAGAACAAATGCCTCTATAAAATAGAGATATTATAGCATTTAATATAATGCAGTAAGGTTGATTTTATTCTTCGGTTCAAAGTCATGGTCCCAACAGGACAGGACTCTTGGACGGAAGAATCCTTAATATATGGTGTTTTAGGTAATTAAATGTCACATAGATCAAAGATTAATGATGTGTTACGTTGTGGGGAGAATTGATGGTGCCAGTGTGTCTATCTGTTTCCTGTTGCAAAGTTTGAATAATCTATGTCTATTTGAAACCAATATGTAAGCTCTATTAGTATTAAGGTATTAGTAGAATTGCATTTTTTTATATTACATAAAAATTACAGTTGCATGATCAAAAAATGCGAAATCGATAGGTACTTGCAGCATGAACAAAGTGTCAAAAATTGCATTATGCCCATAAATCTACAATACTAGACTTTTCTGTTAAAAAATCGTTGATGCTTTAAACATTTATTTATCAGAAAAACTCGGACTGCACCATCTAACGAATTGTGTCAATCAAAAACTCTATACTCGAACGAATATTAAAGTGTAATTAAAAAATAAATATTTTTTTTAGTTCTAGCTAACTCGCACGGTTTTACTCTGGCTATTTTTCATTGCCGTCCTATCCGTTTAAACTGTCTCAACCCTGGAGTCCTATAAATAATTCTACAGAAAAATTAGCCAAAACGGTCCAGACATTCACGAGTTTTAGCGAGACTAACGAACAGCAATTCATTTTTATATTCTAAGGACATTTGGAACACATAACCACCACAGTACTTACATTAAACAAATGAAAACGTTGACGAATGCAAAAGCTTATATATGTAGCAGCGTCAGCGCCATTTTCATTGGCAAAAACAAAACTCCAAGTCATGTAACTATTTCAAAAATAAAAACTAAACTAATATTTAATCGAAAAGCTACTAAAGATATTGTAGTGAAAAAAAACTGTCTGTGATGAGGGTGTGTGTGTAGAAGAGGGTGTGAGGGGGTATAAGGCTATGTAAGTCTGACAATAGAGTATAATCATCGTTGTTTACTTTACCATTCCTGTAATACTTATTGCAACAAATAAACATACTATTTCAGAAATGCATTCCACTAGCTAAATAACAATGGTGTGGAGTATTTGACAAATACTAGTACATTTCACAGTCTGGCGATCACCTTTGTCGCGATAAAAGCATGCACAATAGCACTAGTGCTATGACTACATGGACTAATGTATGGCATTTGTTTAGGACAATGGTATCATGTATACACGACTTTAAATACGCTGCCAAACGGTAACGGCTATTTTGGTATCTACGTTAAAATATGCTTTCAAGTGACAAAGGTCCTTGGTATCTACGAGTATAACTAATGAAATACTGATATTTGTTTGTTCATTGTTAAATGTTATGTTGTATGTTTATTAAAGAACTTGGAGGCGGTTGGTTTTTTTTTATACCACTAAAGTGCCAACCAAGCGTAAAAGTGCGGCCCACTAGATGGTAAGCGGTTACCGTAGCCTTTGTACGCATGCAACAACAAAGATATCACTTGCTTGATACCACCCTGAGACGTTAGATGGAAAGTCTCATGTGCCTGTAATTTCACCGGAAACCATACCGTTCGAACTGAAACACAGCAATGCGAGTAATACTGCTTGACGGCAGAAGTAGGTTGTGAGAGGTCGCGGGTTCGATACTCGCTTTGGAACAAATGGCGCCGCCGATCATGAATAATTTGGTTTTCTTACAGGAATAACTAAATTCACCAGGTCGGGAAACATTTTGTACAGCCTCTAAATATTTGATGAAACACGCTCATTCAACGAAAACCTCTTTTCTATACACTATTCTAAAGAACCATAAATCCATCTTTATTAGGCTAAAGTTTACCAACAAACTAGCCAGCTGAATTATATAACAAGATTCTCAACAGTCACATAATTATCTGGCCACATAATATCCTGGCCCCATACTAAAATTCCCTGTGCCGTATGTATCAAAATTATCATAATATACTTAACATAAACGTCTCGGGGTGATTAGCGCAGTGCAGTGCCACGCATAACTTTTAAACTTAAACTTTTGGTAGCACATTCAGTGCTAGCAAAATCTTATGGTCGAGCGTGGCGACTTGATGGCCATTTAAACTATAACCAATCTACTATACCCAATAGTGCAATAGATCCAGTATACTTGACAGTAGCGGAAAGTTACCGTAACCGCCAGTTTAAATATTGGTAAACTGTGGTCATGTAGAAAACAACCCTTTTTAGTACACCGTACATTTCTTACCGACCGTAAATTCATCTCTGAACCTATTAGTTCGATAAAATTCAACTAAAACGATAAATAAAACGGACTTTGACGGATTGCTAGTTTCCCTTCCAAAGAATACAAGAACCACTGAAACGATTGCTTTTAAAAAAACACCACGCTATTCTGAGCTCTATTCCAATGCAATAGGAAACACTGAAAATATATTGCGGCTTAAGTTACGGTGGTAAAGTAGTTGTATCTGTGTCACATGGGATCGTTTTGTCCGAAAGTAAACTTATTTATCGAACTGAATAAAACATTAGGTGCGTTGATCGATTGGGATAATACATTATATTTATTCATGTTGGGTAACTAATGAATCGAATTAAAGATATAACAAAAAATAAATTGCATGCAGGTTATACAAAGAACCGGTTTTTATTAATAATTCAATTTATTATTTTTTTCTTTTGGCAGCGGTTACTGTAGCCTATGACCGCATGCAACATCATAGATATCACTTGCGTGTTACAACCCTGAGACGTTAGATTGAAAGTCTCATGTGCCTGTAATTTCACCGGAAACCATACCCTTCGAACCGGAACACAGCAATGCGAGCATTACTGCTTGGCGGCAGAAATAGGTATGGTGGTAGTCCTTCCCCGGACGAGCTCTATCACAAAGAACTCTACTACTCTTAAAATGTACATGCACTTAGACACGTCAAAACATTACAATAAACATTGATTTAACAAAAAATTATATGATTCAAAATGTACCTACCTATTATCGCTAGTCAATGCAACAAATGGTTAAATTTCACAGCGAACAACGAATTTAAAGTCGTATTTCCTTGATTTATTATGTTTTTATAGCGCAAAAGACGTGATCAATTAAATTGAAATGTATTTAAAAATTATTATTATAGTAAAATGTAGTAGCTTCTTAGAATAGTAATTTAAATTTTGCATGTCGTTTCCGACGAAGTGTGTGACACAGAAAACCTACCTGGACCCTTATTCGCTATGACCAAACGCGGGCTGGTTACGATATCTGCGTGGAATCGTTGTTGACGAGCCACGTTTTAGGGCTCGTCTGACTGTTTTTTTCAACCTTTCGATAGCGAAACTATCACTATTGAAACAACACAGATACGGATAACAATTTTACAATTTCACACCATGGCACTTATAGAACACGTTACTAAGTTACACGTTATTGGTACGGAATCTTCTAGGTCATAGCGAATAAGCCCCCTGCTATTATCTTGTACCGCTTTACCACACTTCAAGTAAATAAATATATTTCATTTCATTTAATTTTTATTTCAAGCTTAAAAACGGTAAATGAGTTAACTATAACAGTCAAAAAAGAAGAGCAATCATATTATACCTTGTTTTTTTTTATATAACCTAAGTGGCAACCAAGCGTACGGCCCACAAGATGGTAAGCGGTTACCGCAGCCTATGGACGCTTGCAATACCAGAGGTATCACTCGCGGGTTGCCACCTTGAGGCTAAGATCGAAAGCCTCATGTGCCAGTAATTTCACCGGAAACCATACCTTTTACACCGGAACACAGCAATACGAGCATTACTGCTTTGCGGCTGAAATAGGTATGGTGATAGTCCTTTTCCGGACGAGCTCTATCACAGAGAACTCTACTACTCTTAAACCTAAACTACAGAACTCTATTACTCTTTAACCTATACCTATTTTTATGCTGTAATATCAAGTTGTTTGAGCGCTTTTAGATTCAATTTTAAATTTACATAATAATTTTACAATAGTTATGATACAATTTACGTCATTTTACAATTTTCATTCAATTTAGGTGTTATGGGTACTAGATGACTGTTATACATAATACAATACGATAGATAGTTAGATATTTTTATTATAAAAAGAAAATACCCAGAACACCTAGAACAAATATTTGTAGATCGTACAAACATTAAGATGAATTTGCTAATATCAGTCTCAAATAAATGTCCAATGTATATTCTCGATGATCTCAAAACATAATTAAATCAAAATCAGCACACTTCATAAAAACACACTTAAGTGTTAAAATTCGCAAAATGGTAAATCTTTGTCCCGTACGCGTTCACGAGGCATTAATCTTGAACGGTTGGTAGATATCAAATAAATGTCCGGTCGGGACATTTTTCAATGTTCACGATATCCAATGTTCTTGGTGGTAAGAGATTTATGGTGGAGACGAAATTAGTTTTTGATGACGTTTTTATTTTGTAGAATGTCCTGGTTTTTTCACTTGTTGCTTTAAAAAAATGGTCATTTTAAAAACGAATTAACCATTTTCACTTTTAAAAAGTGCCATAGGTTCTGGATAACTCGTAAATAAGTTATTACATCATGACAGCCTTCTAATTTTCCCACTGCTGGGACACTGGCGAAGCGAGAGCGATTGGGTCATAATCCACCACGCGAACCAATGCGGATTGGTGGATATAACTATATATAAAATGAAATAACTTATTACATATGCCGCCCTATGGCTCCTAGCTTAAAGGCAATGTTGATTGTGGTAAGCTATGTTAAACCTAATAGATTTGTAAACAAGCTACGCTACAAAATAAATAGTTTTTAAAATGAACCGTCTAGATTTTTACTCAGAACTTTGATATTACCCTTTGATAAAGTTATACTTACCTGGAAAAGCTTTGCTTCGAATAATCCAAGGAAATATGCTAATGTGACATCCAACGTGTCGACTGCACAGCACACAGAGCCGTAAGACACATAAATCATATTTTGCATACGAAAATATACTCTGCAGTTCATCGGTTCGATTTTAGACATGTTATAAGAACTTGTATTTTCCTAGAGTTGTAAAATTTAGATAAGGCAATATATATTATAAATATCTGGTACATTAGAGTCAAAGTGTAAATTATATTATGGTTTTTTTTAGTTAAGGTGTTATGCTTACTGTATTTTTAGATACAAAATTAATTATATTTTTTTTTTCGGTTGAATATTAAAAATAAGAAAAAACAAACTTCGTTTAAATAGAAGTACTTTAGATATACACGATTTTATGTTTTAAAAAGAGTCACAGTAAATACCGCAACCTTAATTAGGATCAGCTGTAGGTACATCAGTTTTCGGGGTTGATATCTGCTATACATACGAAAATGACGTAAGATTATTTACAGTTACCCTCTCCATCAAAACTGTCATCTCATTTCAAATGCACAGCTCCCTAACACTGAAACGAACTCCTGACTAATATTGCACTTCCAATGGCACTGCGAAAACTTGCAGAATTTAATATTGTTTACGACGCCTTTGCTTTACACCCGTGTTTATTCAGAACTTCGGAGTGCATTACGGAATATCTTATTCGTAATGCACGTTTCTAATAAAGTTTGTATATTATGGAGTTTTTGAGATACCTCTACTTTTATTTTGCTGGCGGATTTTATGTTTTATGTGTTTGGCGGTTGGTAGCTATGAGATATTTTTTTTAAGTTTTAGAGAAAAACGTTATATTTTGACGACCTCTATGGTTCGGTAGGTATGTGTCCGGTTGAGAAGCAAGAGGTCGCGAGTTTGATATTTGTTCCGGGTCTGGGTATTCATATGTAATATTAGTACGTATTTACAAAAAAACTTGAATTCCATTTGCTATTTGGTTCCCAGAGTACACTGTTATATAATAAATAAATAATGCTGGACAATCCCCACAGCATCATCTATCCCCAAGGTAAGCTGCTGTTAAACAGAGCTGTATTATGCGTACTAGATGACTTATACATACTTAATACAATACAATACAATACATAGATAGATATTTTTTATTATATATAGAAAATACCCAGAACACCCGGAACAAATATTTGTAGATCGTACAAACATTTGCCGGAAAAACACGGTTTCAGAGTTCAACGATTAAAGTCATGGGCAACAGCTAGTTTTTTTATAATAATAATATACAGCTAAACGCGTCTGCGGACTATGTAGTCTGCGGACGACCGATGTGGCGCGGCGGGCGAAGGTCCGCCTGCGACGCAGGAGGTTGCGGTTTCGATTCCCGCCTTGGAACAAATGATTGTACAATCTGCAAATATTTGTTCCGGGTGTTCTAGATGTTTTCTATGTATAATGAAAAATCTATTTATTGTATTAAGTATATCAATCATCTAGTACCTTATATATTTATTTATTTATTTGCTATTACTTGCGACTTCGATTTGACAACTGATGACTCATAAGAACTTACTTACTTTTAGTTTAGTAAGTATATTATTATATCTGTTCTGAATGCTTAGCACGAAAAACTAGACAATACAACAACTACTTGACAATCGTAAACGTAAACGTGGTCCAGCTGTTAATTTGTATAGGATTTTTAACAGCGCCTCTTTAGTGCGTTAGATGAACTACCAAAATTCTATACAAATTGAGAGCTAGACGATACGTTTAGATAGATAGATAGATAATTCATTTATTTGTATTTTCAAAACACACGTACATTTTAAAGTGCTAAAAGACAAACCATACAGTTTCTTAACACTAACCTAAGTCAGGTAGGAATGTATTTGCCCTAAACATTGACCTCGTAAATACAAGCTCGGCACTTACCTATGTATGTACCTAGGTATTTAAAACCTAAAAGCACGTGTGTGTTGCAGTTGACAAATAGGTTATAGCTCAGCGATAATATTGCTCAAGGAGCAAACACTGATTGTCACCTACGAGATGACGAGACGCGAGAGTATAAGTACCTACAATTTATGTGTTTACGTATACGACTGTCAATAAATGTAATTTCATTTTTTTTTCTTTCTTTCAATCGAGTTTTTCGTACTAATCACTCTGTGGTATAGCAGTGATTTAAATTAAATACACAAACTGAAACATATAAATTTATAATCGTCAAAATACCGTCACCACCAATAAAATCACGCAAAAGTTTAGTTTAACCGGCGATTAAATTTATTCACGTGCACCAACTACGCATAAAACGATTTAACGTGTTAAACAGTTATAGCGCATAAAGCAGTTATCCTCACCGTTACGGCCACTAAACGTTTACTGTCATAATTTTAACGGTGACACGGGACGTGAATGTTTTTTTGATAATTTTTGACCTAAGGAATTTTCGCAGTTAGTGCTAGATTTTTTTTTTTTATCTAGCCCATACTGTTCCACTTCTGATCAAAGGTCTCCCCTGTATTCTAGAATTATAATCTTTTAATTTAGTTATTTAATAATTAACGTATCAATGCAAACTATACGAAAACCAAATATTTATTTAGATTTTTAGGTTTGTAAGTTGATCTATCTTTCTATCTATATATATTAATTTTTATGCTGGACAAACCACACAGCATCATCTAGCCCCAACTTAAGCAGAGCTTGTATTGTGTATACTAGATGACTGATATACACAATACATAGTTAGATATTTTTATTAAACATAGAAAACACTCAGAACACCCGGAACAACTATTTGCAGATCGTACAAACATTTGTCCCAAGGCGGGAATCGAACCCGCAACCTCCTGCGTTGCAGGCAGACCTTCGCCCGCCGCGCCACATTGGTCGTCAAAAATTTTAAGTTCATGTAAGCATTTTTCAAGCGGCGGGGATTGAACTCGCTACCTCTGGTTTCTCAACCGGGCACTGCACCACTGCACCATTGAGGTCGTCATATTGAGGTATCTTCATCAAAATTGTATCACAATAACTAATTCAAGTCTATTTCCAAACGAGACGCTCCGTTTAATCTCAATGTTGACTATCTGTCCACTGATCTCTTTACCCAAGCCTTATTTGCCATTCATATTTGCAATGTTCCATACATTTGATCATGTGTTTATGAATTAGCAATGTTGAGAACCTCTGACCAACATGCAACGACCCATTACTCATACGAATATCAACTCTATTGGCTTGAAATAAGAATAACTAGGCAGTTCTGGGAAGCTGGACAGGTTATTATAATTTGCTGGAATATCAACTATATGCCATTGAAATAAGATAGATGTAAGCTAATCTCTTTGACTGTTCATGTTTGATGAGCCTTTTGGTTTGCATCTGATAGTATGTTTTCAGGTTATGTTATCTTAATTTAAATGTTAACATAATTAAATAACTATCTCCAACTGTATTAGGCATCTATAAGAATGGCAAGGGTCATGCCTAAAAAGCGATAGGAATCCAGCCAGTGTTGTTGCCAGTTAGGAACTGGCGTAAATTCACCTAGCTTGTAAGACGGTACGCATCAAGACAGACGGACTCTGGCTGGAGAGTTTTAATTATATACTAATATTATAAAGAGAGAAGATTTGTATTTTTGTATTATTGTTTGTAACGAATAAACCCAAAAATTACCGGTCCGATTTCAAAAAATATTTCACTATTATATAGTGAAATATCCTTAAGTAACATAGGCTATATTTATTACTGGCGGCCCGCCCCGGCTTCCTACGGGTACTTAAGTTTTCATTGCACCCGTGTAAAGCTGGGCTGGATCGGTTAGTATAATATATTATAAATAAATAAATAAATAATGCTGGACAATCCACGCAGCATCATCTAGCCTCAAGGTAAGCTGCTGTTAAACATAGCTGTGTTATGGGTACCAGAAGACTGATATATATTTAATACAATACAATACATAGATAGATATTTTTTATTATATATAGAAAATACCCAGAACACCCGGAACAAATATTTGTAGATCGTACAAACATTTGTCCCGAGGCGGGAATCGAACCCGCAACCTCTACGTCGCAGGCGGACCTGCGCCCGCTGCGCTACATCGGTCGTCTATTATATAATATAATAACTGTATATAATGACAATTTGAAGTCAATTGATCATTCATTACACAAAAAATAATTTTTGTTTTGACCGTATCTCGAATCAAAAAGTCTATCAAACTATTCTCTGTGGTTCGACAGGTTACGAGAAAATGTTTTTTCTCTGTATTGTGAGTGATCGTTGGTTGGGGAATTCTGTTTCATGATTTATTGACTAAGAATTCAGTAAGTATTGTTTTATTATTTGGTAGTATAGGTTTAGTTTTGCTTTATATCAAAATCATCATGACAGCCTTTAATGTTCCCACTGCTGGGACACTGCCCTACTCTCAAGTAAAAGTGGGCTTTAATCTACCACGCGGACTTGACCTTAATCTTGGACATGCCGATTCGTCACGATATTTTCCTACACCGTATGAGAGCACTGGCATTGCGCACATAAATTTTTCGAATGAAAAAATCAATTGGTGCACGCACTACCGGATTCGAACCCACGACCTTAGGATCGGAAGGCTGCACTACCACTAGACCACCAGTTCTCTGATATATCAAAATACTGTTGGGTAACTGGCCTATTTTCAAGTAAGTGAAAAGTCCACCAATTATTCTTGCTTGTGAATAGTAGTGGCGGATTGCGGACCTAACGCGTATTGGTGGATGTCACATGTCTTTCAAATAATGTCGGTTTCTATGCAGTGATACCATTTGAAGTTTTACAGTTTTCGTAAGATGTATTACTTACACTTATGTAAGATTTATTGTATGATTAGCTTGTATTTTATTATGTAACCAGCCTTAGCAGTAGGAACATCAAAAGGTTGATTATTGTGGAATTTGGGGCCTAGTTTTTGGGTCAAGCTAGGGAGACCAACATCTGTCTGATTCTGATTATAAGCAAATTAATTCAGTAGCAAGACCACTTAGTAAATTAAGCCTTTGGGCTAGGTAATACTAACTACTGGTAATCTATGGCATATGTTTGAGTAAGGTGTCTACCAAAGCAAGGATTATGTTTTATTTATCAAGCACTAGCTGGCCCGGCGCGGTTTCACACGCGTTTTTATTCACAATTTTCCAGAATTTCTCACCGTTTAAACCTTCCCTGAACACTAAACATTTTAAGACCAAAATTAGCAAAATCGGTCCAGTCGTTGTCGAGTTTTAGCGAGCGTAACGCACAGCAATTCATTTTTATATATATAGAAAAGATTGTTGACGGCATGCGCTTCAAATATTTAACTACTTTTAATTGAGACAGTCAAGCAACTTCAGAAACATGAAAATCGTGGTGTCTTGCATTACTCGATATTATGACAAATAGATAATTATTAGTACGACCCTTTCGCTTAAAAAATACATTGCAAAGAATAGTAAAAACTCTTCCAGTTTATTAAATATGACGACTGATGTGGCGCAGCGGGCGCAGGTCCGCCTGCGACGCGGAGGTTGTGGATTCGATTCCCGCCTCGGGTCAAATGTTTGTACGATCTAAAAATATTTGTTCCGGGTGTTCTGGGTAGTTTCTATAATAAATAATATCTATCTATGTATTGTGTATTAAGTATAAATCAGTCATATAGTACCCAAAACACAGCTCTGTTTAACAGCAACTTACCGTGGGGTTAGATGATGATGTGTGGATTGTCCAGCTTAAAAAAAAATACTATGCAGTTTGCAAAAAGTCCTAGATATTTAGGTCGCTTTAGTAGACATCAGCCCTAACTAAATAAGCTGTGGTAGAGTGGTTTGGGGAAACTTACGCTTGTGTTCGGTTACAGAGCTGATAACCTTACATTAGGTTGTCCAATATTGCTAAAAGTAGAAACAACTACGCTTGTCTATAACCAATATAAAAAAAAAAACGTAACATAAAAATAAATAAATAAATAAATAAATAATGCTGGACAATCCACACAGCATCATCTAGCCCCAAGGTAAGCTGCTGTTAAACAGAGCTGTATTATGGGTACTAGATGAATGATATATATTTAATACAATACAATACATAGATAGATATTTTTTATTATACATAGAAAACACCCAGAACACCCGAAACAAATATTTGCAGATCCTACAAACATTTGTCCCAAGGCGGGAATCGAACCCGCAACCTCTGCGTCGCAGGCGGACCTTCGCCCACCGCACCACATTGGTCGTCAAAACACATTGGTCGTCAAAACACATTGGTCGTCAAAACACATTGGTCGAAAAACATCCAAACATTCCCTTGTAAATGCGATTAGTGTGATTGTATGTTTGTATAGATATTTGTACCTCTTAACTAACACTGAACAGATTTCGTTGAAATTTAAAACAGAATGACTAGGAAAAGGAGGCTCTTTATTTTTAAGGAAAAAATACGGTTTCCGATTCACTTTGTTGTGATGTTTTTTTTTTTTTTTTTTTTTTATACAACTGAAGTGGCAACCAAGCGTACGGCCCACAAGATGGTAAGCGGTTACCGCAGCCTATGGACGCTTGCAATACCAGAGGTATCACTCGCGGGTAGCCACCTTGAGGCTAAGATCGAAAGCCTCATGTGCCAGTAATTTCACCGAAACCATACCCTTCACACCGGAACACAGCAATGCGAGCATTGCTGCTTGGCGGCAGAAATAGGTATGGTGGTAGTTCTTCCCCAGACGAGGTTGTTTTTTTAAACCAAGAAAACCAGAAAAGTTTCTGCACAAAATAAAATCTAAGTTCAGATTCAAGAACATTCAAAACTGATGGGGTTTTAACGAACGGATAATATCTGTAATTGGGGTTAAATTTTCCTTAACGATCCATTGAATAGCAGTTGAAATGGTTTCAATAGCTGGTATTGACTTTAAAATCACTATTAAGCATACAGATTTCAATCGAATTATCATATGAACTGGATAGTTTTGAAATAATCTTTAGTCGTTCAGATGTAAATGCTCTAAGTCATCAGTAGTGCCATTGTGTAGTTCAATTGCAATCGATTTCACTAATTTTTCATCAAAAACTATATTTATTTAGTTTATGTTCGTATAAGTCAGTAGTCAACTCTAGTGACTGAGTTAGTAGGCCGCCTAAAGGCCTCCATCGTGAGCTAATAACTTTGAAAAAAACTGGAAACGCTTAACGTGCCGTCTGAAACACGGAAGCGCTTACTTGAAATTGCCACTGGCCGTCACCCGTCCAAATAGAGACTACGCGGTTGATCTGTTAAGAACTTATGAACAAATAGCTGTCTGTCCCAGCCTCGCGCGGGTACAATGAAACCGTACCCGTGCAAAGCCCGGGCAGGTCATCATGACAGCCTTCTAATGTTCCCACTGCTGGGACACTGGCCTACTCTCAGGCGAGAGTGATTGGGTCTTAATCCACCACGCGGACCCAATGCGGATTGGCGGATGGCACATGTCTTTCGAGTTTTTAGTTCTTGGACATGCCGGTTTCCTCACGATGTTTTCCTTCACCGTATGAGAGCACTGGCATTGCGCACATACATTTTTCGAACAGAAAAATCCATTGGGCAGGTCGCTGGTAATAAATATAATTAATGTTACTCAGGGGTAATGTAGCATTTTAATGGTGAAAGAATTTTAGAAATCGGACCAGTAGTTTTTGAGTTAATTAATATAATAAAACATATAAACATACAAAAATATAAAACAATCTTCTTTATAATATTAGTATAGATTTAGTCAGCTAAGTCACGAGCGCTAGAATGCATTATCTTCTTTCTTGTATGTATTTAAATGAACCGCTGTTTGTTGGTCTCGCTTAAACTCAAAAACGACTGGACCGATTTGGTTAATTTGGTTCTTGTGAGAGTTCAGGTGAGAAAATATGGAAAAATAAGGCGAGTGAAACCGCGTGGTGGCTAATAACTACATATTTCTATAGATTACAGAACTATCGTTACATGCTACACATTATTACAAAATCCCTTATGATTGGTCGTAAAACTGTTATAGTTAAGTTAGTAGCAGCCTCGGTTATTACAAACGTTACTATTGTGTCTTGGTTTATTAGTTAGCTGGTTGGTAGCAATTATGTAAGGTTGGCTTATGGTTTATAGGCGAAGTTAATATGATGGATTTGATTACATGCGGTATTTAAGCTTGCTATAGTTTGGGGACTATTAAATATATTAAAATTACGTCATTTAGGGCGGCTTCCGCAAGACGTTTTTATTGTGATTAGCGAAACGTATTGCGAATTTTAGTAAGTTTTAAGTTTTAATAATACAATATAATGTATTTAGCGAGTTAACATAATCAAAAAAAGATAAAAAAAATTTTTTAAATATTAGTTAGTATTTTATTCATTTTGAAAATAAGCATTTTTATGTGCTATGTAGATGTGTAAATAGACTTGTCAACTTAATTCAGACAGAATGCTCTTAAAGAAATCGAACATTTAATAGTCAATTTCAAAATATATTTATTCAATAAAATCAGAAGGATAATTTTGGAAGGAATTTACGCTTGTTTTACGCGCCCCTCCCAAATAACAATCTGGCAACAGTATTTTTTAGGGTTTATCTGATTCTTTGATAAAATTAGACTTCTCACCCTCTTAGGCCTACCAAACAAACCATCCCTTGCAATACAAAACATTAACTTTTTCACAAGACAAGTCCTTCTTAACCCTAACAGGCCCGCGACTACAACACCCTAGGGGTTGTAAATTTCTTTTAAACACTTCTCATTATTTGCAATAGCCACATAACAGTTCAACCCTTCGGAGCAGATGGGGTCCGATTCGCCCAGTATTAAGTTTGTGGTACACTGCAGACAAAGTATAGCTTTAGTCAAAGTTGATCTAATAAACTGTTGATCTTATGATTTATTGATGTCACAATTTTTGTTGATGCAGTGAAATTTTGACATAATAAGTTGATCATAGTGGTGTTGATATTGTGAACTTTGATCAAGTGAATGTTGATCCCATATAAAGTGCCAATACGATGTCTACTTATCCGCTTTGATTTAATCAAAAAGAGGCTTTTAAAAAAGTGATTATTGCAATGTTGTGATTATTTGTACTTTAATATTATTTTAAAGTAAATAATATACTTTTTATATACTTATATTTTTTTATTGATGTCTTTGCCGTTTAGTAAACGTGAATGTACATATTTACATTAGTATTTGTACAACATACATCAATTACTGAAACGTTCTTTAGTTATTTTTAAAACAAAAGAAATGAGAATTCATTTTATATCATAGCTTTTATCTACCCAACAACCTTTACAAGAATCGTCTCATCACCACATTTCAAGTTGCATTTTATAGTATTAGGTTTTGACAGATATTACCATGCTCATAAAACGCAGGCAAAACCGGGCAGCAATCAGATTATAGGCTTACGTTGTTGATTCAATCTTTAGAAAGAAGAAGAATTAAAGAAGTATAAAATTATATTTTTATATATTATAACCGGTTATATTTATATCCTACACTTTGCATTACCTAAGAAAACAATTTTTATGTTATCAAATGACGCGACTAGAGGCCTTATTCATAATTATATCATAAACCTATGTTAGCTAATACGTGTGTCAACTTTGTCATCGTCTTTGTTTATTGACATAAGAATGACAAGTAAAAAACCATATCCTAATAGCAATGACAGTTTGTTTTATGAATAAGAGGGTAAGTCTAATCGTTTGCCTGATGTTATGGGCTTGAACAAAGTTTGTGAATTCCCAAAATCCCCTTTATAGGGGATTTTCTAAGGAGATTTTGACACCCGTTTGTAAGTAAGTAATACTTACACACTGCTTCTTGTAGGCAGAATATCTGGTACCACGATGGTTACAACCAAGATCATGCTGTAGGTAGAGTCTGACTACCAGTGCCTTTAAAAATTATTATTGTATTTCCACAAATATTGCACAAGATGATTCATAAACATGACCAATACCAAAACAGCGGGATCCGTCACGTGTCCATTTGATTAGTTCTACGTTCATTGGGTTTAAGAATATTTACTTTACACGATACCATTCAAAACTCAACTCTCAAACAATATGCTACAGTTCACGATCGCCTGGCTGAACTTTTAAATTTTCAATCAGCTTGTCAACCTATTTTGGATCATGTTTAGTAAGATTAAGGTTGGTTTTGGTCAAGCAAGAGAAGGGTTTGTAACCTAAAGTTCACAATCGAATTAGTAGACCGCCCGCAGTTTTTGCTACTCAACACAATAGATTCCCTGAATGGACGGACGTACTGTACAAAATTAACCTATGCTTTTTATAATAAGTTAATGCGGTTTTTACTTAGAAAACGGAGACGGGACTGGAGTAATTTTCTTTGTAAAATGGAGACCAATTTTGTTGAAAACTTTATCTAATGAATATATGCTTTTAAACTTAGATCCGCCAATCAGAAAAGCAATGCGTGGTGCAATCAGCAAAGTAATATCTACTTTAAATCGATAGCCGCTAATTCCGTTTTTATTCAAACACTTTTCGAGCGGTAGTCTTGTCAGTTATAAGAGATCGATAATGAGGGTTTTCTTCTCCAAATATTTAAAAAAAACTGCCTATTACGGCGGTAGCTCAACTGGCGAGCCCAAGAGAATGTAAGCACTACGTTTGGCGAGCTATGGTGAATGTGTAGGGAATTCAACATCGGTTGCTCTTGCTGCCACTGTCTGTCATACCTCTGGCTGGTGTCAAAGTCATAGTACGTACTACGTAGTACATTAACTTTGATCGTACTGGAGTGGAAATCAAATAAAAACTAAAAGAAAAAAATTCGCTTGACACGAGACGAAACCAAAACGGAGTTACAAACTTTTTTTTTGTTTTGATAACCTTTCACAGTATGGCAGTAGGGCAGCTGTGTCAAAGCAATCGAAACTACTTTTTTTTTTTAAATCTCGAATCGAAAACAACTCATTAAAACAAACCAAACAGCTATCGATTTAAAATACTGACAATTTCTTAATCGATTGTCAGTCATGTCACTTGGTGCTTTCTAGATGGGTGTACCGTCTTAAGGCAGGGCATTCGGGTGTGTCGCCACCAGTCTTGATTAGACACGAGATGACAACTCGTAATTATTTTACATAAAAAGCGATTTATTTTAATCTAAACAGCATTTCTTCTAAACTGGAATTATGAGATTATTGTTTTTCGTACTTATGTAGAATATCGTAAAGAAATTCTTTGAATGTAGAATAATATTTATGAAATAAGTTGTAATTTTTAGATGTGTGTTTTATCAAGATTTGAAAATTAGTTCGTGTTTTGGCGATTATGAATTAGAAACGTATATATCTGAGTGTAAACAGTCATCATTGTCAAATGTAGTATAAATGTTCATCTAGGTTATTGTTGTTTTTATCGTTATTTTTTTTTATTATTATTTTTCAGTTTTATTTATTAATGAGTGCACCCCGACCAATTTTCTGTTTTTTGAGGCTTCTCTCCATCCAAAGGTTGTCTGGAAGAGATCGCTTTCTTAGCGATAATACCGCCCATTGTACATTGTAATTATTCTCCGTTATTTAATTTCTCTTGTTTTATAGTTTGTAAGGTGTACACTGTACAATAAAGAATTTTCATTCATTCATTCATTCATTCATTCATCATTCTCACACAATGTTTTTTTTTATACAACCGAATTGGCAACCAAGCGTACGGCCCACAAGATGGTAAGCGGTTGCCGCAGCCTATGGACGCTTGCAATACCAGAGGTATCACTCGCGGGTTGCCACCTTGAGGCATAGATCAAAAGCCTCATGTGCCAATAATTTCACCGGAAACCATACCCTTCACACCGGAACACAGCAATGCGAGCATTACTGCTTTGCGGCAGAAATAGGTATGGTGGTAGTACTTCCCCGGACGTGTTCTATCACAAAGAACTCTGCTACTCTTATGTGGCCATAAACCATCTTTAAAGTCTTTATCTAGTGAGAATTTGGTTATTCGTGTCGCCCACACTTGTGTGAAGTTAAGAAAGCCTAAACATCAATATAACCAGTGGATTATTATATTAACAAAATCGCTGAACCAACACCCCTCCACCCCCCACCACCCCTCCACCACACAAGAAGCCCCTACCAAAATTGCGATTCATTTCCTTAAAATAAACATGTATGAACACACAGAATTGCAAATCGACCTGTTAATCTAATACGAGAGCCCAGGGACCAGAGAACACGGTCACACGGCAATACTTCAGGGACTATAGAGATTTTATTGTCTTTACAGACTTTACAGACTTTATCGACTTTATAGATTTTATAGACTTTTTACTATACCATACTTTAAAGACTTTAAGGTAGAGTACTTACCTCTTACCTCAACAAAATGTTTTCTTCCAAGAGTTCAAGACCCTTTTTCTTACAAGTGGCTTAAGATATTAACTTGCTAAAGAAAGCCAAGACGAACTCTTGCCAAAGAGTCCTACCACCAGATAAAACTTCAGCTTACTGGGGGCCTTACTCTTGAACGCGATCGGTACTGGACAAGTATTGGAATATGACGTTTCCATAGAATTTATAAGGTAGTTCCATGAACGTTGCGTACTTTTGACAGCAAACCTAGCGCCAAATCAACCTTGTTTTCAATAGTACTAAAATTTGACTGCAAAAAATAGAAATTGGGATTGGATCGGTTGTCATTGGATTCAAGAGTGAGGCACCTGGTCTTTTAAATAAATGGAATTACTGGACAAAAGAGACTTAACAACAATATCGGGGTGATGAGCACAGTGCAGTGCCACGCTGAACATAACAATATAAACTTTAAGCTTTCGGTGGTACTGCATCTGATACGGTCAGGCATGGTGCAAATATTGTTATTATTAAAATCGGATACAGTTTACATTGTCGTGGGAACCTTGCCTCATACGAGAGGCCAAAGTCGTCACGCTTCATTTGCGAAAAAAATGTCACGAAATATTTTTTTCGTAGGGATGTGACGTTGATAAATATTAGGGCATTTCCTGTGTTTTTTGGTTTATATTTGAACAGATAATTTAGATTGGACGGTTTCAAAATGCGGATGAGTGTTTATTGTCACGCTTTTATTCTGTTTGATGTTTTGTGGACTGATTAAAATATCAGTATATATAGATATGCCGTTACTAAGATGTTTTTCTTCACCATCTATGTTTAAGGCTTTTTACATAGAAATATTTCTTCAAAAGTCTTTTAACTTTCAATTTACCAGTAACAAAGACTTACAATTAAATTAAAACCTAAATTAAGAACCCCTCCAATCCCATCTTGCAACGGGTTAAATGACATGTCATTCAAATAAATTCGAGCCAGTTCACTCGATTCCTAATCCAATTATGATGTAACATTGTTAAGCTTTAGATTTCTAAAAAGTCACTACCGTACTATGACTGTAAAGTGTAGACACTTCTTCTACCAGTGTTCACAGAGAACGGAACTACTTGTTATAAATGCCTGTATCGAAAGCATAAAGAGTCTGCATTCACTCAGCACGTCTTCGTCAGCCCACTGTTGGGATACTTGCGCATAATCTCTTTCGATTTTTTTTACATGCCACTTTCTGTTGCTTTCCTTTACCAAAATTAATTTACACACAACCGATTTCAAACCCACAAACATAAACCAATCAGAAAATCAGGTACACTATAACGGCATTTTTATGGGATTGTCTCATTACCCACTTTGGGAAATCCCTTTTATGGGGATTTTTGAACTTTTAGATTCATTTTCCATCTTGCAGCCGAAAATCAGAACTAAGAGGATTTTTTATTGAAAAATCTCAAAATCTCTCTTTAATTTTGCTCCAACTAAATAAAAAAACTGTAGGTTTTCAAATTTGACGGACCTCATATAACGGTATTAACTTCTTAGGTACAACATTTTACCTACATTTTCATCTTAGCGATCTGACCAGTTGAACCCTTCCACAGATGGCAGCAGTTTAACGATTTTAATTTAATTAGCGGGTATTACGTTTATGCGTTGGTTTGCTACAAATGTGCACCGTTGGATTTTAATCATGGTAATTTTACGAGTTTAATATAAATAATTGTGAAATACAGTTTTAGTACAGTACTGATAATTTTTATCTATTTAAAAAACGAAGCGCTTAACGGGTAAAACCACGAGTCTGCTTGTCTTCAATAGATGATAAAGTCTATACAATACTCGCCATAATGAAACAATTTCATATAATGACCGCATTATGCTTTGCCCCGAATGCATTCGACGGCTCCTAATGACTTGGGTCTAAGTTTAATTTAATATTAATAGGAACAAGACGCTGGTCTTAGCAACTTTGTAACTTAAGGTCTGCCGCACACTTGCGACTCATAAAGGTTATGCATCTGAACGAAGAAAAGTTTTATTTAACCAACAAGAGACAAGACGGTCAAGTCACTAACCTCGAGTTAATTGAAACGGAAGTTCTCTTTTACCGGTATATCAGTGAAGAGGCTGTTGATCTGTCTGACTGTTGAACTCGATTCCAAGATACAATATCAGTTGATATATATATCCATAAAATACATAAGATCCAAGCAGTAGTGTGCAAGCATTACTGTGTTTAGTTGAAGGGCACCGTAGCAAGTGAAATTACTGAGTAAAAGAGACTTATAAACAGCGCAGTGCAGTGCCTCGCAGAGCTTAAAAACTTTAAGCTATGGGTGGCACTGCATCTGTTGTGGTGAAGCTCCACAATGCTTAACATCAGGTGCGGCAGACTTGATCGTCTTGTCACTTAAAAAACAACATAGTTTTGCTTGAAATTATGCGATATTATGTTACATATCTTGCACGGCCAAAAATTACGTATTGTATTTGAAGATTTTATTTCAAAATGACGACTAATGGCGCGGCGGGCGAAGGTCTACCTGCGACGCAGGAGGTTGCGTGTTCGATTCCCGCCTTGGGACAAATTTTTGTACGATCTGCAAATAATTGTTCCGGGTGTTCTGGGTGTTTTCTATTTATTAAGTATCAGTACCCATAATACAAGCGCTGCTTAACTTGAGGCTAGAAGATGCTGAGTGGATTGTCCAGCATTATTAAAAAAAAAGTTAAATAAATTCTCGAAATCGCCCGTATGCGCAGGACCTTACCTCAAAACCTATGGTATTGCGCCGTCAAGCGCAGACATGCCGTTAATGTGCGGTGGGATTAAGACGGTAGTCGCGAAACGACATTGTGGTGTAACTTCACACTCACGTTAGAGACCCGGGTTTAAGACTCTAGATTAAGGGGTTTTAACAGTTTGAAAAGCTCAGACTTCTAGATAATTATTATTCTATTTTAAGCGTAATGCTAAATACGTCTTTAAATGATAGTGGTTTGATCACCACTGCGAGACAAATGTTTGCATGATTTGCAAATATTTGTTACTGGTCTCGTCTTGATGTATTTAAAAAAATATATAGTTATCTGTTTCCCGTTAGCTTTGCTTAGTTTGTAAATGGCCGTGTGTAAAAATATCCTCCAATTTAGTCCTGTTGAAAAAAATAAAAAATAAATAAATAAAAATAATCCACCATGCGGACCCAATGCAGATTGGTGGATGGCACATGTCTTCCGAATTTATTAGTTCTTGGACATGCCTGTTTTTTCACGATGTTTTCCTTCACCGAATGAGAGCACTGGCATTGCGCACATACATTTTTCGTTGCAAAAATCTATTGGTGCACGACCGGATTCGATCCCACAACCTTAGGATCGGAAGGCTTTGTCACTACCACTAGACCACCAGTTAAAACCAACGAATGAAAAACTCATTCATAACGATTGATGGCTACAAATAACCTATCTCAAACAGCCCCCTATACACTTACTTTTAAACTAATATCAATATAATTGGTATTTCGAACCATCTGTCTCGCGCGGTCTGTAATTTGTACACATTTTGTTGGACATGCATTAGTACTGTATAGTTCGTGGCATTTTATAACGCACATCAGTAACTTATAAACAGTCGATAAATTTGTGTTCTTTTATGTGAAATACTAGCTGATATCCGCGACTTCGTTCGGTAATATACGTGTTCCTCTTAAATATCTTTATCTCTTGATTTCCAGTTGCCTTGTTTAAGATCCTGTGGTCGGTGTCCTTAATAAATAAAATAAAATAAAATCATCAGGTGAATTGAAATGACTCTTGAATCCAATGACAATTCGGATTCAATCCCAGTTTTTATTTATTGCTGACAAATTTTTGTATTCTTGAAAACAAGGTTGAATTTGGCGCTAGGTTTGCTGTCTACAGTATGAAATGCCATAATATTCCAATACTTGTCCAATACCGATCGCGTTCAAGAGTAAGGCCCCAGATGATAATTATGTTTTAAAAATAGTAGGCAAGGCAAAATGGAATATGCGTTTAAAGCTTAAATTATGCGATAACCTCCAGCAAAATATTTTAAAACCATGCATTTTGATCAAGAAAGTTAAAGACTATAAATAACATTTTTTGTTGCTATTCTAAACCGGCGCAGCGTTATTTAGGTAATAAAAAGCATTTAGCTTGACTTAAATTGTATTTCTTTAACTTTAGCCATACAAAAATAACTTTACGTCATGTACAAGTTGCGTCTCTACGTGATGATAGACGCGTACTGTAGTCGCGATGACTTTATTAGAATCAAATTAAGGGTCTCTGAATAGCTAGTAGCTACTATTACGGTTCGTAGTATTGCTAATTGATTGATATTTTTGCATCATTTACCAAATGGAAAGAAAGATAAGAAAAATATTGCTTCGTACAACAGCGTTTCTGTGCTCCGGGCATGTTAGGTTTTCTTTCCTTACTTTTGAACGCAATTGCCATCGATCTGTATTGGACAAGTATTGGAATATGACATTTCATATTTTTTGAGTGCAAATCTAGCGTTTAATTTGACACTGTAAATTGAAATTGGGATTGGATCGGAATTGTCATTGGATTCAAGAGTAAAGCTGGGATTACATTATTTTGTCGTGGTCATATATATATCGTATCCATACATTTATAGAACGCGTCCCGACACACTGCGCTTTAGTAATATAATTCTAACCATACAAAATGTATGGATACTATATGCTTTTGACGCGTCACGACACGCCACGATAGAATAATACAAAGGCCTCTGACTTTTAAAAGTTGTCAGGCCATGGAGAAACCCTTACAATTAAAAAGCGTTTTGCTTTAGCACTATGAACGCTCTGCGCACTGCGTAGTTGACGCAGCCCCCGCAAACATAAACAAAAACATTTCGCAAAGTTCTGTAAAGTTAGTAATCTGACTGGTATGCTATGCTTTCAGTAAAAAATCTAATTTGTTAGAAACTCTCACCAATATTATTCGTCTCATTACAGAGCAAAGTGCTGTGAACAGATGCAGGTGCAATTTGCATGTCATTTCCTTGGAAACCTTTCAGGGTATGAGCACCTGGTATCTTAATGTTTTTCAGTGAGCGGCGTACAGAACGTAATTTATATAAACACTAGTAGACCCGGCGCGGTTTCACTCGCGTTATTTTTTTGCAAATTTTCCATAATTTCTCACCGTTTAAACCGTTAAACGTTTTTTAAAATTTTTACAAACTTTTCAAGATCAAAATTAGCCAAATCGATCCAGCCATTCTCGAGTTTTAGCGAGCCTAACGCACAGCGATTCATTTTTATATTAAGATATGTACGTAAGTACTATACTATAATAAATTTACTTTATTCAATCTATGCTCAAATAGTCGACTTAAAATTGTGTTTTTTACTGAAGTCCGAAGTCCGGTAAAGAAAAAGGATTAATTTAATGACAGTTTCAAACTCTACGAGCTCTATCACAAAGAACTCTACTACTCCTGATACAAAGTTTGAGACATTTTAGCGACAGCAGATCGCGTAATGAATGTCGAGTAACCTTTAGGTTAAATATTTTGAAATACCTAGTCGATGGTATATTTAAATATTTGAATCCTGAAAAGAAATAAACAATGCCATATACACCCATTCAACTCGAACTCTAAATTGAACACTAAAAATATATTCCAAATCATTTATTTCACGTTTCTCACGATCTCAAACAATAAACTATTGAAAACGGCGTATTGACGACTCAATCGGTTCGACAGATTTTATCGACCATACCGTTTTAGTTTTATAGGCCTACCACACGTGCTGTCATTAGAACTGACGACTGAGTCATACGAACTTACTTACTTGTTGTTGTTGTTGTTGTTACATTGCCATCGGCGTCGTCAAGCTTATTTATCAAAGTTCGTAATTTATGTTATGACATTTAGCTATTATAATTTCAATCACAACCACTTGAATTCAAGTTAAATTTAGAATCAGATACAGCCCTTTTCATGCAGTGTAGTCTTCCCAAACTTAAATATAAACTTTTTCATTACGTTAGCACAATAATACCGACTCATAGTTACATACATACAACTAGGTATATTTCGTATAGTTTGACGGCTTAGTCAATCTTCAAACACATCACAGCCAACATATAAAATCAACGTCTGCTAGAAAGTGTGGAAGCTCCAATAGTTTTATCTAGAAGTGCAATGCCGTGTATTCGGAATGGCTCAGAATAGTAAAATTGCAATACTATTTTTATGAGCAACGTAATCTTGCAGTGTTTGCATGAAAATTAATGGCTTAGAGTTGACGAGCGTATAGTAATGATAAATTCAGAAAGAAAAAAAAATAACTAAACGCAAAATTATGATGTTTGTTTGTAATCACGCTACAACAACTAAACTTAAAAGTCAGCTAACAAGAATTATGACTAAATAATCGTAGAACATCGCTGGACCTCTAATTTAATAAAGCTAACGCTAGCCCTCAATTTGTCAAAAAATAAAAGAAATGTAACAAACAATATTAAATTAAACATAAAAAAATTATGTGAAAGAAATATAATTTTATTAATTAGTGGACCGCCCCGCGACTATGTTTGCACTTACTTTTTAATGCAAACTGCTTCCCACTGACCCTAGGACCAAGGGGTTGAATTTCGAGTTTTCTTATTAGTCCCTGCTAATTAAAAGGAATAGTTAGGAAGTTGTTAGGCCATGACAGAGGCTTTTGGGCGGCCTAAAAACTCGTCACACCATTGCCACTGACTCATACGAACTTACTTAAAAAGAATACACCCTGAAAATTTAATGCCTAAAACTTACCATTTCAGTGATGCGTTTTTATTAATTCAGTCAGTCAGTCAACAATATCAAAATATTTAGAATACGAATCAAAAAAATAAAAGACTTAATATATCTAACGAAATCCAGTAAATTACAAGATCTCCAAACGAATTGCTTATATTTAATGATGTACAGGATTAATAACAAGGGCCGTATCTCGATCAAGAAGCGAATTATAAGTGAATCTGAATCGCGGCGGGATCCGGGGGAAGAAATGAGAATGTCACGGTGTAATCGGATGGTTGGCAGTAGACGAGACATTGATAAATAGTCGTCAGAGTATCAAGACTCTTGCTGCGTCAAGGTACAAGCTATTCCGTTTTTGTTTGTATTTTTAGTAAGGTAGATAAGTAGACTTTATGGGTGATAAGTTCTGGCAATTAAAGTCGTTTATATGATTCACACATAAAATGATTTGTAGGTGATTCACCTAAAATGTGTGGCCACTTTACGAATTTTAGAGAAACACAATGAGTTCTGCTACAAAACTGCATATGAATATCTAAGATGAATGACACCCAAAGTGGCCGCTTAAGGGCCCCTGTTAGGTTTTATATACTAATACTATATCAAATACAAATATATTTGGCACCATGAGGCTTCATCCCAAAATAGCAACGCGCGGGGCGCCAACATTAACTAATTTGATTTGTATAATGTAAAAAATACTCCTCACAAACGCTTTCTCAATAACAATTTTTTTATCCTAATATCCTACTAATATTAAAAATGCGAAAGCCTGTGTGTGTGAATGTTTGATACCACGTATCTCCATGACGACTTAATCGATTGTGATGCAATTTGGAATGTAGTTTGCTTAAGTCCTGGAATAACACAAAGGCTACTTTTATCCCGGAAAAATTTACTGTTCCTGTGGGATAACATAAAAACTGCAAAAATGCGGGTGAAATCGCGTCTGTAATATTTAAAACATTACATACTCTGACGCCTTTATTCATTGAGCAAACTGTAATTTTAGCTGTTTGCTAAGTATTGTCTTTACCTGTCACTGTTATGTTAATGAATAATGATAAAGATGATGATTATGATGACAGATTTGAAAGACACATTAACTAACAAATGTAATGGTACAGGATTGTGTTATGAATATAACGTTATATTAAAGATTATAATATTCCAAAAAATATTTTGCCTCAAGCGGGATTTGAACCCGCAACCACCGCTTGATACGCGGGCGCTCTACCAATTGAGCTATCGAGGCATATCTCGCTTGGACGAAATAATCATTGGGATGTCTTCGGCTAGAAGCGCCGATATAGATTGAGGCCAAATATTTTTTGGGATATTATAATCTTTAGTATTCCCCTAGTGTGATGGTTAACACTATAAAAACAAAAATAACGTTTAGTATATATTCTAGCCAATATCTTATTACTTACCTTAATGTTTTTTAACAATGATAATAAAACCAACTACAAATTATAAGCTCTTTATTCTTACTTATGCAAGGCTCGATATTAGTCTCTCTATTAAAACCAGCGCTACAGACACATTTTGTCTGCAGCACATGCTGAGTGGCTGCCTTTTTTTTGTCATAATAGTTTAGTTTTAATTGTTTTGTTATTTTTATTTTTATGTTTATTGTGTGGCGTTAAATAAATATTTTTTTATTCTATTCTATTCTATTCTATTATTAGTAAAGGTTTATGACTTAGACCGTTGAATTAAGAAGACAAAAGATGTCTCTATCGCTAATAGGCTTAACAATAAAACCAGTAGACGCACTCCAGTTAATTGCTTACGTTGTCTTCACACAAAGAGATTACAGGCATTCGGTTTTATTATACAAGTAAACAAGCTTACACACTTACAATAAAAAGTTATTTTATTGAAATTAAGACAGAAATACCTGTTCATAGCTTTTCTGGATAGTTATGATTAGAACCTGGAAATATTGGACCAAATTAGTTACAAATAGGGAACTAGCGGAACGCGATTTTGCTCGCGTTGAAGTTTTTTTATTTATAACTTATATTCTTGCTGCATTTTCTAGGATTTGAACTTCAAAAATGTATTTTTTAGTGCACTCCTACTCCTACATTATAATGTGAATATTATACCCTCTAAGTTTCTATTTTCTAGGTCCAGCGGTTTAGGCTGTGCGCTGTAGGTCAGTATGTCAGCAAGCTGATAACATAAATAAATAATAAATAAATAATGCTGGACAATCCACACAGCATCATCTAGCCCCAAGGTAAGCTGCTGTTAAACAGAGCTGTATTATGGGTACTAGATGACTGATATATATTTATATACAATACAATACATAGATAGATATTTTTTATTATATATAGAAAATACCCAGAACACCCACATAATCAGAGATTACCATTAATATGTACTAGCGGTAAATATATATATACATAGTTAGTTTAAAAAACAGCCAACAAGCTTATGTTTTACTTAAAGATAAATTCTTAATCCGCAAAAATTATAAATTAATAAAGCTCCCGTTTGAAGTTCCTAAAGGAAAGTGAATTCAAAATTTAAATCGCCTCATTCAAAAAACATTTAAACGTTTAAAATATGAGTTTTTCCTTAATTTTAATCCTACAAAGGGATAATAAACATAATCAGCCCCAAAGGGCGGTTATGCAAAAAAGGTCTAAAACAAAAATAAGAGAGAATATTTGTCTCATACGTATCATTAAGCAGCTAAAACGAGGCCTCAAAATATATGCAAATGTATTTGCATTTAAGCAGAAAAATGCTAGGGTGAAAAAACTCAATGGTTCCGTACACTGAAAAAATTAGTCGTTCGTCAACTCATAAATTACTCAATTCCTTTAATTTTTCTTTGCTAAATTCCAAACTTAATGCGTGCACAATTAAAAACATAAGTAAACTAATAGATATTATTGACTAGCTAGCTAGATTCATTTTGTAATTTTTTTATCTAAGTTCAATGTTGCTTTTGTGATAAATATAACTTTTAAATTTAATTTTAAGATCGTTATTATTATTTTTTGATAAGGAACTTTTTTAATAAACGTTTTTGAAACAAGATGCAGAATACCAAAGTATTTGCATAAACGCTTAATAACAATACAGATCCATGCGAATATTAAAAACGATTAAAACCCCTCAAAAATGTCAGCGCTCAAAATGACCAGTCGTTTTCACTCTCATTATTGAGATGACCAGCGATTTATAATGTCCATTTTTAAAATGACATCACTTTATGAAAAAACGCCTGGGTCGACCAACCGGTACTATTTTGAGCAATGGCGTTTGAATCGTTTGAATTTAAATTTTTGGCGCCCAACTTGGGGCACGTCATAAATATTGTCGCCCAACGCAATGTTCGGGGAAACCTGTTATTAATAATGATGTAAATCTTCTATTACTTTTGTTCCAACATATTGAATAATTAAATATTAAATTAATGATAAAATAATTTATTAACAAAATAAAATATGTACATAATTACATTACATTACAAAATACATATGAAACAAAAAATAATTTACAAATTATTAGCAAACTATGATTCTATCCGAAGTTCAAACAAAATCATAACGAACAGCTAAGTACTTACCACCTCCTCAGAGCGATCTTTTAACTACGCCTTGCATTTTTAACACCCCAACCCTTTGCATATCTTTACATAGCGTACATATACCTAGCTATAACGTACCTACTTGCCTAGCTATAGTGTATCTACTTCCCTACCTACCTACCTACTGACCTACAAAGGGCTACCCCACGTGCCCACCCCACACTTGGCAGTTCTTTCAATTATTCAAAGTGTGCTCAGTCACTAGGGAGAGACTGCGAACTTATGTTTACTAGCGCCCGCCCGCAGGCTCCAACGAGTAATAACCTTAGAAAAAATTGATAATTTAACATTTATTACTAGTTTTTCATCAATCGTTTTTATCGGTCTAGATGGTTCACAATTTTTTATAATATTATATACGTATTTTTAATGTTCTAAAGAATTAATGTACAATTGTTAGGTCTATTAAATTCTGGTAAGTCTTGTTATTTTATAATAAAAACCACAAACATGATGTTCAGCTAAACAGAAAAAAACCTTGAATTTCATTAGAGCACATTTTACGTTATAAGCATTTGTTATCTCAGTTTTGCGCATAAATTTTAATAAGAAATGTTCTGAAATGATAAAAGAAATTCTGTGCAAACTAGAACCTTATTGAGTTATAATAAAAGTTTCAATGCTAAGCTTACACGTGGTTGTGTGGGAGGTACTTTGTTTCAAGACCTTGGATGAATGTCAAGGAGAAACAAGCGATTTGCTCCTGATCTGGTGTGTTCCCAACTCGGCGGGTGCTACTAAAATATTGTCGGACATTTTTACATAGCTCAATCTAGTCTCAAATTAAGCAAATCTTGTACTATGGGAACCATGTAACTGATAGAATACAGTGAATATATTTTTTTGTGAATACATGCTTTAGTTTTTTGTATAGAAACACTCCGATCCTTGACAAAATATCTGCAGATAATGAAAACATTTGTCCCGCAGCAGAGATCAAACCCGCAACGTCTCGTTTCTCAACCGTGCGTATACCTACCGCGCCACCGAGGTCGTCAACCTGTTACGGCACACTGGCACTGTTGCCAGTGTGCCTTAACAGCACTAACTGAGAAGCGATGTCCGAGATCAATACAATACTATTTGAAGACTTTGGAAGCGCGGTGGACGAGTATCTCGCTGACAAGTCAGAGGTTCCTGGTACGATTACCGCTGTGGGACAAATATTTGACTAATCTGTAAATATTTGAACCGTGTCTGGGTGTTGTGATACCATTGTACTCGTAGTAGTACAACACAGGAAATTCTAGTTTAGACTACACTATGTGATTATTCGGTGTGTTTTAATACACTGTAATGAATAACAATAACAACAACTTTATTGAATAGAAAGGCAATGAATAAAAGTATCGCCCGCCGCTCTGGTTATGAGAAAGAATTAGATGGATAAGACTATTTGCGGTGAATAGCACAAACACTGGCTTATATCCAGTAGTGGATGAAATCAGAAGGACGTTAATAACATTGGCTGACTTCGTATCGTATACAAAACTATCCAAACGGGATCCGCCCGATCTTATACAAGGGCAAGGTTTCCAAGTCCAAGGTCCGTCTTAGATATTCATTCTCTACCAGTTCAAGGCTAATGGCTTTAAAAGGATAAACTACAATCTCAGGATAATGGAAGGAAAATAACTCGGTACTATTTGACAGAGAAATGCTATGTTCCTCAAAATTCAAAACCGTATTGAAGATATGTTTATTTTAGGTGTTTGACCCAAGTGATGTAAAGCTCTACGTCTGACCTTGGCATTGCACTGCGTATGATATTCAAAACTAAGTTATGAAGGCTCATTCTTTTGATCAGTAATTCCAGTTGCTATATTATCGGTGAAGGAAAACATCGTGAGGAAACCGGCATGTCCAACACCAGTGTCCTAGACGTGGGAACATAAGAAGGCTGACGTGATGATGGACCTAGATGGACTGTTGCTTGAGACGGCCGCTTTATGACGTTGCTGTTAATCGAGAAACAATATCTACCCACTGCGTTGTGAGTTTAATTCGCTGTGTGGGTTGTATGTTTCATTTAATGGCAAAGTTTAGTTATAAATTTGTATTGCGATTCGAGTAATTGTGTTTAAAAAATAATGTATTTACTCAAAGAGGTTTTAATTAAAATTAAAAGTCAAAAAAAATGGTGATCAACTCGCTAAAAACAATTATGTACTAAGTTACGCCGACTTCATGTGTTTAAAAAGTCAAAATACAAGCACTTTTTTGAATATTTTAATGTTAAATTTTCAATAAGCAAAATAACAAAAGCTTAGCCCCTTTTTTTCAAAGCACCACTTTGATCCATCCGACCACAACGCCCAGACGAAATTAAAAGTGCCATTTGACACTCCGTCACATTTTTAACCCGTCACTTGCATTTACAAAATTGCGTGAATCCCCAAACAAATGGAACCCGGCCTGGCATGCAGACATCCTAATGTCTGTCCATCAGCCCCTAAATGGCACACGTCATTTACCAATTACTTCCACCACTACCTCTAAAATATCCCATTGTTTAAGTTCCATTACTGTTTTTGAAGTAACTTGATAAATATTGTTTACAACAAACAAGCGATGGTTGTGATTTGTGTGGATTAGATTGTGGTTTTCAGGTTTCGTGGTGGGAGTTTTGTGTTCAGGAATTATGGTCCAAATCCATCTTTAGGCTTGATGACGTCATTGCGCATAGCAATGACAGGGACGATAGGTGTTGCATTGTATATTTTGTACAGTGTAGGTAGGTATGTGATGAAATTGCGTAAGTGTTGGCCTGTGTTGAGTTATTCGATTAGTAGTGCATTACTTAGTTAACCTCTCAGTAGGAAAACTAATTGGATGATGTGAAGAGGTAATTGATATGCCAGGAATATATTACTGTGTTTATTTTGATAGTTAACTGGACATTTGGTGTACCATGCAAACATAGTTATCAAGTTTTTAATTCCTGAATACCTCACAAAATTAAAAAAAATATGATCAAAGTATAACGCATGTAACCCTGTAATTTTTTTTTGTGTTGTAAGCTAGGTAATATTTTCAAAACTAAACTAACTAAAATTGTTGCAGCCCTTTTTTTAAAATACAAATAACTGCAATACATTTAGTTAACTAAGTTTAAAAAATGCTACAACAGAATCGACACCACTGTAGTTTTTCCTTTATAAATTAATATATTTTTTTCTTCTAATAATTGGTGTATTTTGTATATTGTTTGCTAAATGGAAAATAAACGCCACTGCGTACATAATGCGTGTCTGTGTCTATGTATATGTCTTATACTTCAGTTATATCAAAAGGTTGTAAAATAAAGTCGATCGGCACATTTGTAAAATTACGGTCTACCTACTACTACGGATGAATATTTATGGACTAAGACATTTTATAATAGTAACTACACCATTCTATGCACAGGATAGTATTTCATAATCCACACCCCTACTGACCTAGTTGCATCCCCATTTTTTCTGCAATTACTCACCGCTGCTTTGTCGACTTCCCCTGTTTGGGGGAATCTCCTCTCAGCATGGCAACACTGGTGACTAAAGTATGATAAAGATTTTAGCAAAGGCAAGGTGTTTTTGGAGAGAGCAATTGAAACTATCATTTCAGGTCTATGAAAAGTATAAAGAGTTACACACACAAAAAAAAAGTAAGACAAGACAACGTGACAGTAAGTGAGTTATGATGTAACAAAACAATAACTCATGAGGTTCATAAATTAAAAATCTGTAAAAATACTTATAATGTTTTTAAGGAAAACCAAGTAACTCATTCGTGTTGTTTATGTTTGCACAGTGCAATGCCACGTAAATTTAGGTGCCACTGGTATTTAACTAAAAGGTTACGCGTGGCACCAACGCAATCTCGCCACTTGCTGGCATAAAAGTATAAGCCATATCGGATGGTATGTATATCGTTTAAAACTTTAAAGTAACAAGATAATTGCATTATACCACATCATTTTTTCATTACTTCAGGAAGTGTTGCCAACGCACAAAAGCTCTTAAACGTCACTTCGGTTCATCATCGTCACCTCACAATGCATCTAGGTATCCATTTGGATGTACCCTTAAATGCAATGCACCTACTACCAAGCACGTCACTTTATATGTGCCTGCAAAGTAAAATATACTTCATACAACTGAGATTAAATTCAAAATAGCAATGAAAGTTTGAGCCATGCGGTACTCTTTTAGAAAGACACTTTTTTTTGGAAATGACGAAATGTTAAGTTCATTTGCCTGATGCTAAGCGCAACCCTTGTTCAAAACAGGTGCAGTATAACCCAAATAGTTAAGTTTTAAAGTTCTGCGTGACACTGCACTGCACTCGTATCTCGAGACCTAGTTTTTTTTTTAATAATGCTGGACAAGCTAAGCAGAGCTTGTATTAGGGGTACTAGATGACTGATTATACTTAATACAATACAGAACATAAATAGATTTGTCTCATTTGCCCAGTAGTTTTTATATATTTTTTATTAATTTTTATGGTTGTCTGGTAGAGATCGCTATTTAGCAATAAAGCCGCCCATTGTTACCCATTGTTGCCACCTGTTAGTAATTAAGATTGTTCTTGTCAAATTTGTTATAATGTGGTGTTCAATAAAGTATTTTCTATCTATCTATTTAAACATGGAGTCACACAAAATCAACGATTTTAGCGGTGCGATGTGTTTCAGCCTTTAGAGTAAAACTTTTAGGATCTTTTTTTTTTCTACCCTCTTTGATTATAATGACAAAAAGGGGGAAAGGGAGAAAGTGCATCGGAATGAAAATCATGTCGCTTCTATCTGGGGAAGTAGTGTTCTATGCTAGCAGGCGAAGATTTTAATCGTGCGTTTAAATAATGTCCTTAATCTATCATCATCATGATCAGCCAATAGACGTCTATTGCTGGACATAGGCCTTCTAGTAATAGTGCCATGACGACCGATCTTTAAGCCTTCATCATCCACTATTCCTGTGACCGCATAAATGATATCTATCAATTGATTAAACTTAATCTATATGTTATGGAAAAAAGTTGGATGTTTAGTTTTTTTTAGTTTTTATACTATACCTAAGCATAGATCAACCAACCCCTTCCCTCTATTGCAGCGGTGTGTTTGTTTTCATACAAAAATGACAAAACGATCACTGCAAATGAGCTTATTACACTATTTACATAAGGCTTGAAATCGCTAAAAAATCTACAATAATTATGTCATCATGCTTCAAAGTATTTATTGAAGGCTCACATCAATCACTATAATTTCAAAGCGGATATTCTCTTTCACACACGCTCAATTACCGTATCGTGATCAAGCGTCAGCGATCACAAACCTTTGGCTCGATTAAAATTTTCAATGCGCCAAAGGTTGGCAAGGGCTGATCAAAGGGTGATAGCTTATTCATTTGAATGGAAAATATAACGTCACATATTCATATGAGATGTAAAAAAAATGGAAGAGATCCTACCACAAATGCTACTATAAAATTATCGTAAATTATATCATTCATTTTAAAAACCGGTGTTACAATAACCTCCTCCTTTTTGGAAGTCGGTCAAAAAGTAGCGTATCACTGTCCCCATCCTACTTTCTACTATCCTTATAAATGGGAAAGTCTGTTTGGTTGTGTAAATGTTTATTACCACGTACTTCCGTAATGACTTACCTGATTGTAATGAAATTTGGAATATACATGGCTCATGTGCTCATGTGTTGTTACAGGACTTAGTAACAACACATGAGCTACTTTTTGTCATGGAAAAATTGACTTGGGATAGCATAATAACTGAAAAACCACGGGTGAAGCCGCGCGGGTCAGCTTGTTGAAAATAAAGCTTGATGGACGTGGACAGCTGGAAGTTATTTTTTGACATCCCGCTGTCCCGATTGATGGAGAAAATCATTGAAATATCGGGAATACACGTTTTCACGTACTGGTTTATTAATGATGAAACACAGACTCTTTGTACGACTCTCTTTCAAGAGTAGCAAAAACTAGTCAGATAGAAAGTTAATCTAAGGCAGTTCTAGACTAGTTTTACATCTGTCTTTGCGTATGATTGGGTGTTTATTGCGTTAGGCTTCCTGTTATTTTATTTCGATAGCCGGTATGGTCTGTGGCTTTTAAAAGGCTTTTGGGGCTCGCTTTTGAATTTTTGTTATTTTGTTAACATGGTGCACTTTGTTTATTTATTTGTTAGTATGAGCTCAGTTAATGATTAAATTAACTTTAAATTGAGTTTGTGCTCTTAAACGGTTGGACGGTTAGACGGTTCCATTTAAAAACCAGCACCGCTACATCTACTTGGAGCGGCATTAAAGCTGAAATAGAACCCTTTCTGGCTCACATAACATAACGCGGACTAATTTGGCACCTCTAACTACCGGCATACCTATCTTTATAAGCCCACATTCATTAAAAACTGTAATTTTTGGTCTTTCAGTCATTTTTGCGTCAAAGAACGAGCGTTGATGGCAAGTTTGAAAGCCGCAGTAGGTAACTAACTAGTTAAAAGTACGTTTATGAATAAGGCCCTTATTTAATTATCTTCTTCTGTACTCTATAATTATTGTGCGCTGTTTGTGTGTGTTAATAAATGTATTTTCTTTCTTTTTTCTTCTTTAAACATAAATTTTGTGCTCTGGCGCTCTGGCGTTACTTTCCAGAGCGAGGCGGTGTTGGTACAACGTTTATTAGTTGTACCGCTTGAGTTGAAGTGACGTTGAGCTGTCGCCGCGGTGATTACTCTGCGTCAAGCATAATATATCAATCAAGCTCACTCGTGGTCTGGTGTCGTAAAGTCATGGGTTCGAATCCGGTCGTATAACAGTGATTTTTTTATTGGAAAAATATATGAGCACATTGCCAGTTGAGCCCATTCCCTTAAAAAGTGGCAATTAAAAAAATAACAAAAAGAAACTAACAACAAAGTTTAATAAACAAATCTAAAAGCTTTAAACCTGTCCAGTGCGACTAATTACAATGCACTTGATTGATGCGCATTTTGGAAACTGGGGGCCAACTCTGGTGGCAGAGTTTTAGGCTGCCCGAAGGCCTCTCATATTTAGTCATGGAGCTAGTAGAAGTGGCGGTAAGGAACCACTACACACTACTAAAATATGCAGTGAAAGTAATATTTTCATCATGTTCAGCCTTTTAATGTTCTCACTGTTGGGATACTGGCTTACTCTCGAACAAGAGTGTGAGAGAATTATTATTTCAAAATTATATTAAAACCCTTTTGTCTCTTAGTCTGACGAGAGAAAAAATAGTTTATCTATAAGATGCCAATAGAAATAAACTAGAAAACGTACCTGTATGTCAGTTCATTGGATCCGATAGATATGTCAGTGAAAATCATACACTACACAGTAGCAAACCAACATCATTTATTACACGGATTGACTCGCGTTAAATAACCACAGATAAACCACAAATACAGGTAAAATCAAACAACTGGTTCACTCTTTACTTATGGAGTTACACGAAAGTCATACGTGCCATGTGGATAGCCAGCGCCAGTATTGGACGCAGTGATAAGTAATCTAGTATGCACGAGCTCAACGTAAAAAATGTTAAGCACTTTGTAGCACTTTTCGTAGCAATACTCGTAGCAGAGTAGCTACGGCGGCGGTCTACGAGTTTCGTTCTCGTCGTTGTGATTAGCTATCGTAATAGCTATACAAAGTACAGCTTGTAAGCTTCAATCGAGTTAGTGCCAAAATTGATGTGCGCAATGCCAGTGCTCTTATACGGTGAAGGAAAACATCGTGAGGAAACCGGCATATCCAAGAACTAAAAATTCGAAAGACATGTGCCATCCACCAATCCGCATTGGGTCCCATTGGTGGATTAAGACCCAATCACTCTCGCCTGAGAGTAGGCCAGTGTCCCAGCAGTGGGAACATTAGAAGGCTGTCATGATGATGATGATGATTGAATGACCCCAACCCAATGGTTTTATAGTCTGTGGTAGATACACCAGCTTGAACCGATAACAAGTGTAACGGCATTTACATGATTCCTTTGTGATTTACCACCGTCTGTCCGTCTGTATTCATTTGAATTTTAATCGTTGCAGGATTGCTTTTAAATGTTATTACGGTGTAAACCGGCTGGGCGGAAAAAAACGCACATTGATTGAGTATTCAAAGGTTGAAAATATAACATGTTTTGTATGATTACTACAGTTTTTTCTCAATTTTAAAAACATTACTCAGTATAGAACGTGAGGCTAAAACAACCTGTCGATTGTGGAAACTATAAATATCAACTAAATACTAGCACATATTTGATTTAAATACATAAAACTTACAAACAACCCGGCGCGAGAATTGAACTCAAAATTTTGAGTTTGCTGTCCTTTGGTGACAAACAAGTCAGCATTATGCTGTTAGCAATCCAGAAATATCAGTTGCACGTTGCCACACTAATGATAAAACCGGCATGTCCAAGAACTAAAAATTCGAAAGACATGTGCCATCTACCAATCCGCATTGGGTCCACGTGGTGGATTAAGACCCAATCACTCTCGCCTGAGAGTAAGCCAGTGTCCCAGCAGTGGGAACATTAGAAGGCTGTCATGATGACACTAAAGATAAAAAGTATCTGACCACAACAATAAAATAGGTTACAAAGAAAAGACTGTTTCATCATCATCATGACAGCCTTCTAATGTTCCCACTGCTGGGACACTGGCCTACTCTCAGGCGAGAGTGATTGGGTCTTAATCCACCACGCGGACCTAATGCGGATTGGTTGGATGGCACATGTCTTTCGAATTTTTAGTTCTTGGACATGCCGGTTTCCTCACGATGTTTTCCTTCACCGTATGAGAGCACTGGCATTGCGCACATAAATTTTTCGAACAGAAAAATCCATTGGTGCACGACCGGGTTTGAACCCACCGACTGACCCCAAAGACTGTTTAAAAACTTCAATATACTAAAGTAACTTTACTGATGTAACTAAAGTTTTCCACAAAAAAATTACATTGTTCAAGTCGTACAGGGCTTTTTACGTGCACCTACTTTCCATAACAAAAGATTTTCCATTTTCATAACCGCTGTATTTCCAATCTAAAGACGAAACCGAACAATCCTTATCACTAACCTGTCACAAACATCTGCAAATCGCTGACGCTTAACCTCAAAACTACTAAAAACCCGCATACTATATCCTACCTTATTTAAAGGAAGTAAAGTTTGTATTTCCGTATTTATTTCTAGTAAATCAGCACTATTCGTAAGGGCCTCTCAGCGAGGGATGGAAAAGGTACCGAGATAACGTTCTGTTGGTCTTTTGACGTATTCAGTTATTCATAGAAAGCCATAACGGAGTTATCTAGATGTATTTGTATTCACTTGCGGTGTTTCACAACGTGAATGCTGAATTTTAAAGTGGAAGCTCTTTTTATAGTTCGTTTGATTTAATAACATGATCATTTTACGCTACTGTCTGTGTAAAGTGTGAGGCCTTATTACGCAAACGCCGACGTAATGGTAACGAATAAAGTATTTATAGTACTCAAGTAAGTACTTAGAGTAGTAGAGTTCTCTGTGATAGAGCTCGTCCGGGGAAGGACTACCACCATACCTATTTCTGCCGCCAAGCAGTAATGTTTGCATTGCTGTGTTCCGGTGTAAAGGGTATGGTTTCCGGTGAAATTACTGGCACATGAGGCTTTCGATCTTAGCCTCAAGGTGGCAACCCGCGAGTGTTACCTCTGGTATTGCAAGCGTCCATAGTCTGCGGTAACCGCTTACCATTTTGTGGGCCGTACGCTTGGTTGCCTTTTCAGTTGTTTAAAAAAAAATGACATTGAAGCGGTCGTGAGTAAGAGTTAAAACTATAGTGGTTAGAAATTATTTTAAATATAGTAGCGCTATTTACCACTTGTTTTTGTCATGAGTTCAATTAAAATTAATTAAATTCATTATTTAGTCAACTCATCGAAGGATGAGTTTAGAGCGGGATGAGTTGACTAAAGAGCCTTCTAAATAGCTTCGAAACGTCAGTATAAAGGACAAAAACAAGTGATAAATAGCCATATATATATTTATATTTAAAACGGTCGGTCGTGGCGTGGGAAGTCGGTGGATGGTGAAAGTTTAAGATCCATAGTCATGGTATCCTATCATGGTATAATCCTTGAGGGAGGATCCAATGGACGTTTCATCATCATCATCATCATGACAGCCTTCTAATGTTCCCACTGCTACACTGGCCTACTCACAAGCGAGAGTGATTGGGTCTTAATCCACCACGCGAACCCAGCGCGGATTGGTGGATGGCACATGTTTATCGAATTTTTGGTTCTTGGACATGCCTGTTTCCTCACGATGTTTTCCTTCACCGTATGAGAGCACTGGCATTGCGCACATACATTTTTTCCTAGCGAAAAATTCATTGTTGCACGACCGGATTCGAACCCACGACCTTACAATCGGAAGGCGGGGTTACTACCACTAGACCACCAGTGCTCTGGACGTTTATTGGCTGATAATGTTGACAGTCATAAAGTATAATTGTTCTCACAATAAAATATAAAAATAATGCTGGACAATCCACACAGCATCATCTAGCCCCAAGGTAAGCTGCTGTTAAACAGAGCTGTATTATGGGTACTAGATGACTGATATATACTTAATACAATACAATACATAGATAGATATTTTTTATTATACATAGAAAACACCCAGAACACCCGGAACAAATATTTGCAGATCCTACAAATATTTGTCCCAAGGCGGGAATCGAACCCGCAACCTCTGCGTCGCAGGCGGAACTTCGCCCACCGCGCCACATTGGTCGTTCTCACAATAAGATTTTTATGTGTCGTGGCCAACCCGAAGGCTTCTGTAAATGGCAATTCCGAAGCACACAAACACTTAGATCTACTTCTCTGGCGAATTAACATTGTTCTAAACAGAACTACTAACCAGAACTATGTAACTAAAACTACTAGGCACGGGACAAATTAATGCAGCCAAATGTTGACCGCACTAATATTGCTAGGTTAATCTGTAAAGAACGAATAAGCAAGCTCTATGTGCTCTTCAAATTGAATTCCACACAGACTATAAAGCACATATTTGCAAAACCATCACGTTAGCTTTTAGCGATAATGGGTTTGAAGCGCTAGGTACATTGTTTTCCGAAACATCGAAACGGATTGCAGTTTTCGACCTTTTGTGTAGTAGAATTAGTAGAATTCCCCGTGACTTTGTCCGCGTTTTTTATACAAACTTCATCTTCCAGCTGCGTCCTCTAGGAGTTGAGTTTCGAAAATTCCTTACACTATAAGAAGAATGTACCCTCCAAGTTTTCTAAACTCTAGACTCAGTGGTTTCAGTGACTTTTTCTCACCAAGTGTCTTGAGTCGTGCTTTGGCCGTAAATTGTCGCGATTGATGAATTCGCATAGAAGATCGAACTCGCTAAAAATAAACCATTTGACTTATTTACTACAAAAAACATGTTGTAGTCTAACTACACCAATGAGAAATTTCAATACCTAACTTTCGCTGTGACACGACTGCTAATAATTCTCTGGTAAACACAAAAAATAATATATTAAGTCGGCAAATTGTTAACCATTTTTTAACAAACGTATAGAAGCTGTTACTTATCTCAATAATACGTATATTATATCTTCCAGCGTAATTGCATTTCTTCTAGAGCGAGTCTAATTATCCTCTTAAAGTCAAAGCTTGATCTCACTATACTTTTATCTCGGAGCTATATTTATTTTAATACGCGGCGTATAACGAAGTATGAACATGAAAATTAAATGCCGACTTCAAAAAAGAAGGTTCTCAATTTGACTGTATGTTTTTGTATGTGATTTCTCTCCCAGTTGAGAAGCAAGTTGCGGTTTTGATCTCCGCTGCGAGCCATAATTTTTGCATGATCTTCGCCTGCGATTATTGGGTCCGTGTAGTGAATAATAAACCTGTGACTCTCGCTGTAGAGTAGGCCAGTATCCCAATAGGAATATTAAAAGATTGGCATGATGATATTTTGCTATGAGCTTATTTAAGCTGTATCTACCTGCACAGTAACTCTGAGAAACTCATATTTTCCTATTTTGCTCTTTTTAATGCTCTCCGTTGTTTCCGAGATAAATGCACGCTTTTAACCCGGATGAATAGCAATCTACGCTCTTGTTTAGGTATCTTTTGTTACGGTAGCGTATCTAACTTGTACCTAGAGTAAAGAATACTAATTATTACATAGAGCACGTAGTTCTTCGTAATCATAATACTGCTGGTGTATCTTTTTAATAAAAATAATAATTAACATAAAATCAGTGATGTGTTTTTCATGTAATAGAATAACCCTTCTGCCTGCTTTTATTGTAAGTTATATACTTTTATTTTTTACAGTCTCATTTGTCAAAATCTATGCAGCCTTTTGGGCTCGTACATCGACAGTCATTGGATCCACCTTTCAACCCCCAAAAACATTACCCTTTTTTGCAGTCAAGCAAAAATAGCATACTAAAAATACTCACTCATAAGTCAGCTTGGCCTGAGACTATTTTATTATTAAGGCGCACCCTCTACTCTTTGAAACATAGTAACACCGGTCTTAGAAATTAAAAAGTAACTACAGTTCCCCACAAAGACACTAACCCCCCTACTGTCAGATTACACGAATGTCACTGGCACACTGACATACCTACCACCAGCTACCATTAAGCCCCCAGCAAACATAGGGCTGCAACTTACAAGGTGAATGAACTGAAGGGTGCACGCACCAATTATTCATAGCCATGCATTCACTGAGAAAAATCCCTTGAAACCATCCCCTTTAACTAGGATGAAAGGGGGTGATAAAAGTTAGGCACTTATATGATTATGCTATCTTTAGTACATTCAGTTCCTTTCGACCAAGAATTTTTCATGTGAAAATGTGAAGTATAGAAAATAATATATATCATTGAAATATTAACACAAAGACAGACTTATCACTAGGTAAAGATTGGTCAAATGATCTGCCAAGCTAGCATAAGCACTGAAGTAAATTAAATGTTTATATTTACGGAGGAGTAGACAATTTTATTTTCAATTAAATCTTTTTTTTTTTCCCTGTACTCATGCTAGCCTGGATGGATCAGTTGAGTTGTAAATCATTTGAAACGGTACATAAATAAGCATACTGGAATAATAATATTACTGATAAAACTATCGTGAACTGTATCATTCTTTTTAAAAACGGGTGTTTTCACGTACCGGTAGGAAGAGGTACCGATATACCGGAGTCGGAGTCGGAGTCGAAACAGTATTACGAAGAGGTACCGACAGTACCTCTTCACCGATATACCTGTACGTGAAAACAGCGGTTTTTAAAATGAATGAAATAATAATATTGTAAGCTAACCAAATTTTTATTTGTTCATCACTTCACCGTATTTAAAAAACCCTAAGGCGAAAAAAATCCTCAAAAATACACCATAGACAGGGTATTTTTCCGATGTTTACGTTGCTCCGTAAAACAATGACTACGAGTAAAACCTTTGGGGATATACCTGGAGGCGGTTAATTAGAATATTCTATGTATTCCCGGTCGAGTTACGAAGGATTTGGGAATAAAAAATATATCTCTTACATGCCTTTCTGGCTCGTTGGACTGTGTTTTTTATTTCTATGTTGAGTTTTATTTAGTTTCACGGGCAATGAGCACAATTTTGAGCTAGCTATTACTTGTGGCTTTACTCGTGCGTTTCTATTATAAAAAGTACCGGTACGTCCTGAGGTGTAGGTCTACACATATACAGTCTAAAAAATGTGTGTGAACTGTGAAATTAAGCTAACTACATGTAATTCGCCTAATTTCACAAAGGCGTATCTATTTCTTATTCTAATTCTATGTATTTAGGCGAAAAGATCTGCACTGAGTCCCGCGTTGAAGTGTATTTTTTTGTACAACCCAAGCCAACCCAACTCTTTAAAATAACAGAGCAGAGAGAGAGGCAGCATTGTCAAACTATGACTTTTTCATTGCTATAACCCACTAGTGAGTTATAGATATTTTTGGTTATTTTTCAACACACTTGCTTATAAAGTGGCTCTATGGTCATCGCAATTAGGCACAGAATGACACCCATAATCAAACTATGACTTTTTAGCTCACTCTCAAATGTCACTAGTGAGTCATAGATAGAGTTTTTTTTTGTTATTTTATTATGAGTTTTTTTTGTTATTTTATTCACAAGTGTGTTGAAAAACGTCGTAAGATACACGTGTGTATTGATGATTACCGTCCTCGGCTATCTTAAGACCTCAATGGCGCCTCAGCGGTAATCACCAATGTTACACACTAGTACCATAATGTACTATAATACATTACCTACTGTAAACGTAAAAATGTACACACCTACAACTTTTGAGTGAGTTAGTCGGTCAGATTTAAGTCAAATGCAGCTATTTTAATGGTGTCCGAATGGACAGTAAAAAATATATTAAAATCAAAAGTGTCAGTTGGGACACTGAGTCCCAAAAAATTTTGTCCGAATCAACAGCAAGTCAAATTAATTTTTGAATAAATAATCAATTTTTGACAGTTGTATACAAACTTCATATGACGGACACCGCTAACAAACTCCCCGTATGCTAATTAAGCAGACTGTAATTCCCGCGGAACGTGCGCTCATTATCCTGGCGGATGCGCAGCCAGGGGAATGACGTCATTACTCCGGACATATTAGATGAATTTGTGCAACCTGTCCATGTCCACGTTCAACCGTGTCCACGAGAAGGTTTGATAAGCTTGGATAATATTGTTTAGACGTGCTGTAGCATTTTAATTAAAGGTATGTAGTACGAGTACTAGTAGCTGTTACCACCGATTGAGTACGCATAGTACACGTGTGCGAATTCCATTGCATTGTAAAGTATGAAACTGTGTGAGGCATGAACGCTTGCGTTACTTGCAAGTGCACGTAGACGTAATGGGTGACGATACGCTTTGCAGCTTCATGGTCACAAACAGGCAACATCTCTTAACAAAACTTAACAAAACTTTAAGCTTTGGGTGGCACTGCATCTGCTATTGTCAGGCGTGGTTTTTAACATTAGGCGGGCGTCTTGATTGTTTTGTCACTTGCTGACATAAAAAAAAACTCTTTATGACAGCTTTCTAATGTTCACACAGCTATGGCACTGGCCTACTTTGTAGCGAGCGAGAGAGCGGGAATAATTGGGTCTTCATCCACCACACGAACCCAATGCGGATTGATGGATGGAACATGTTTGCACATGCCCGTTTTCTCTCGATGTTTTCTTTCACCGTATGAGAGCACTGGCAGCGTACCCTACGCAAAGCGAAACAGTTTTGGGAAGCGGAAAAATGCTATTTATCTACGAGTAAATAGTTCGTATTCCATTCCACGTTTGCAGCACATTACCAGGGCAACATAAAGCATTAGGAGTTCCCAAGTAGTCTGATAGCAACTCGTACGTAGTTCCAATTTGTGCAAATTGCCCCCAGTTCCGTTGAATTGAGTCGCGCAAACTGTGATATCGTTAGCTGGAGCGAGTTAAGGGCAGCTAAGATAAGTAATATCTAGCACATTAATATAGCTCATCATCATTATCATCATGACAGCCTTCTAATGTTTCCACTGCTGGGACACTGGCCTACTATCGAGCGAGAGTGATTGGGTCTTAATCCAACACGTGGACAATATGCGGATTGGTGGATGGTACATGTCATTAGATTTTTTAGTTCTTGAACATGTCGGTTTCCTCTCGATGTTTTCCTTCACCGTATGAGAGCACTGGCATTGCGCACATCAATTTTTAACGAATAGAAAAATGCATTGGTGTATGACCGGATTCGAACCCACGACCTTAGGATCGGAAGGCGGGGTTACTACCACTAGACCACCGGTGCTCCTTGATAATAGCTCGAGATATAGCTAGCAGAACCAATAACCGCTGGGGAATAAGGTTCTTGAATGGCGACCGCAAACTGGAAAACGAACTAAAAGACGGCCCTTCACTCGATGGACCGATAACATTAAAGCGGTCGGTGGATGGTGAAGGCTTAAAATCGATGTTCACGGCACTATTGGGTCTATTGGGTGTGTATCTGATAAGATATACCCAATCTTCAAATATTTCTTTACAGTAACTAAATGTTTTATACGGAAATGTAGAGAAATAAAAATGTCTTTATGTATTTATTTACCAAAAAAAAACTCTATCAGTCGTCTGGTTTCCACAGCTTTAATAATAAAAAAATAAAAACACTTTGATTTAATAATATTTGTTTATGAATATTATGCTTAGTTTAACTCGAAATCGCGCTGTGTTGTTTGTACAGCCATATTTGTTAATATTTTTTTTATCATATTGCGTGTCCCCACAGTCACAGCGCCAGGCATTTGTTTGTTTATTTAAATTAGTTATTTGTTTATGGAATTACTCAACCGTTTCGAGTTTAGCTGTGACTAGAGCAAGTTGAGACCTCTTGAATATTTAGACTTAAGTTGGTGAAACCGCGTTTTATTGTTATCTCAAGAGTAAGTTTAGGTATAGATGCTTTTAGTACGTTGATGAGTGTTATCTCAAATTATGGCTCGAATATCCTTAAAATCTGGCACGGACTATCAATGATTCTGAAAAGTAACTAGAATTATTGAGTCCTAGAGAGCTAAATTTGACAAGTGTGTTCCTTTTAAATGTGCTTATGGAAGGAATTGCTAAAATTCAATTCCCAGTAAACGCAGTGAAATTACAAAGTTTATATTAAATAAACTTAACATAATAAACTAAGCGCTCGTGACGTAGCTGGTTAAGTTGTTCCTAACAAATCAACGAAGTTAAGCACTGTATGGCGTAGTCACCATTTGGATGGGTGACCGCCAGTGGCAATTTCTAGTGAGTGCTCCCGTGCTTCCCAGGGAACGTTAAGCAGTCGGTCCCGGCTTTTTTAAAGTTTTTAGGCCATGACAGAGGCCTTCGGGCGGTCTAAAACTCTGTCACGAGAGTTGGCCACTGACTCATACGAACTTACTTACTCACTGACATGATAATGTCACTGGGCTATCCACTAGTAATATACATATATAGCCCGCATAGGCTGCAGATTTATAACTATTTTTCAAAAGTGCTTGCTAACGTAAATATACTTAACTAAATTAAACTAATTGCGAAGGTTTATTGAATCATTAGTCATATTAGCGTAAAAGAAGCAAACTGACAATAATTTAATAACTGCTTTAGTAATTACGTATTTGAACAATGTTACCTAATGATCTAAATAATTAGTTAAAATTTATAGATAGACTTTAAAATGTGTCAGTGTTCTAACAGACCTTAAAGGGGACAAGTGACATTATCATACACTTTGTAGACCTTTAGAATACATAAGTGAAATATACCGAAGGACACTTATAGTGAAAGTTACGTGGTTAAAATGATTTTCTACAGGCTAGCGTTGCAAAGGTAAGTATTATATTATATTATTATTTATAACATAATCTCTTGAGGCGAAATAATTTTTGGGGGGTGACGTAGCTGGCTAAGTGGAGCGCTCGTGATGTAGCTAGGTAAGTGGAGCGCTCGTGACGTAGCTGGCTAAGTTGTTCTTAACAGATCAACGAAGTTAAGCACTGTTCCGCCGGGTCATCATTTAGATGGGTGACCGCCAGTGGCAATTTCAACTGAGCGCTCCCGTGCTTCGGAGGGCACGTTAAACAGTCGGTCCCGGCTTTTTCAAAGTTGTTAGGCCATGACAGAGGCCTTCCGGCGGCCTAGAAATTTTGTCACTAGAGTTGGCCACTGACTCATACGAACGAACGAACGAACTAAGCCGCTGTTCTCTGCCCTCAGGGCTATGTTAGTTGACACATACCCTTGTACTCCATTATAAGTTTGAGGCCGTTCTTGTTGAGTTTTTCTGATGCGTTCCGCTGCTGAAGCGTCAACGCCAACTGACCCTTCAGGTTCATCAACTGGCAGAGGTGGGACCGACTGAAACATTGTTTACTAGTTGGTAAATTTTCTAAAACACTGGATACGTTTTACTATTTCGATTGGTTGGTCCATGAGATAAAAAATATTATATTTAAGTACTAAAACTTAAATTCAAGACGGAAAGTTTTTGTTTCTGCACTTTAGCTATTGTCAAACACAAATGCAAACCGAAAACGTTTTGATCTCAAACCTAAATTCAATTCATTATCATCATCATCGTCATAATTATCAGCCTAAAAAAATCCACTTACCTAGGCCTCCCCCAACGAGCACCATGACGACCGATCTTGAGCCGTTACCGTCCTTTAACTTCCTGCAAACGCTTTAATGTCATCGGTCCATCGAGTCTTGCATCTTATAATTGGTTTTTAGTTGACATTTTGATTGACATGTATTTAATTTTGTTAAACCTAAGATAGTGTAAAATTAAATTATTATTTTTAATGTTTAATGTTTTAATTTTGTTTCTAATTTATTTGATGTTTGTTTTTATGTTATTAGTATTGTAATTAATTTTAATAATTAGTGTAATTGGTTATGCACCGTTCTAGTTAAATAAATAAATAAATAAAAAATAAATTCACAGTTGCCATTCGTGAATCTTTATTCTTCAACGGTTATCAGTTCTACGAGCTATATGGCCTGCCAACTGCCACTTCACCTTACACTCAAAGCTTTATTTTACTTAACAATGCTAAATCTTGTTTCAGAATAATAGAATACCTGCATCTAGATGACATCTTTAAAGAAAATGAGTACCGTCTCATGCTTCTCCATCGGCAACGGAAAGCGATCTACAAAACTACACTACGCGCGAGCAGAACTATGAACTTATGCGTTTCTATTTTACTATCTGTCATAAGCCTCTTAGTCTGTATAACCATACCGTTTGTAGCCTTAGAATCACCCTGTGAAGAACTACAGAAGTACAACAAGTTAGCATACAGTATAGCAAAGTGGATAGAAAAGTATCTCGCGATGATAGACAGGCTGATAATAGTATTGAGTATAATGTTGGTGTGTATAACAGTAAAGACGTTGTGGGACGCTATAAAGTCGACTAATATTAATATGAGTCCGTGGTTGGAGAGAGGAAAGTATGTACTTCCGGAGAAGACGAAAAAATCCTCTTTGCTGCTGTTTCACTGAGAGATAAAAGAGATTTTGTTACGAGATTATGCTCTCTTAAAAATTGACTCTAGCTTTTGTCATAGTCTCGCTTGCATATTAGCGTGTACTTATATTTCAGGTATAAACCTGTTAATGTACAAAGTTTCATACAAATCGGTCTAACCGGTAAAACGTGATTGAGTCACAAACATACAAATATTCAAACTTTTTTTTAGCAGTTCATGCCTTTTCAGATCAAACTAAAATATTGTTAATAATTTTTTACTGATTGATTTTATTAGTTTATAATTATAATTGATACACAATTATTTTTTTTGCAAAATAAAGGTTTTGGTTTATGAAAACCACACATTTTTTTTGTTTTACTTCAAAACCTCTCGTATTGAGTAAGTTTATTGTGTCGTAGTGAGTAATTTCACTTGGATAAAACCACGAGTGTGGTGTGTATCCTATAAGTAAAGTTGTTTTTAAATAAATTACAAGCTATACTTGTACGTTATCTAACATAATTTAACTAAAAACGTAAAATAATTGTAGTTTACAGAACAAAAATAGTAGTACACTAGTCGCTATTGTAACATAATTCAAACCAATAATATCAGTGTTTACGCAATATTATTATGTTATAATGTCATCATCATCATCATGACAGCCTTCTAATGTTCCCACTGCTGGGACACTGGCCTACTCTCAGGCGAGAGTAGGCCAGTGTCCCAGCAGTTTGGGTCTTAATCCACCACGCGGACCCAATGCAGATTGGTGGATGGCACATGTCTTTCGAATTTTTAGTTCTTGGATGCCGGTTACCTCACGATGTTTTCCTTCATCGTATGAGAGCACTGGCATTGCGCACATAAATTTTGCGAACAGAAAAATCCATTGTTGCACGACCTGGCTTGAACCCACGATCTTAGGATTGGAAGGCGGGGTCACTACTACTAGACCACCGGTGCTCTATGTTATAATGTATTTATCTACCAATTTCAAAACTGTAATGGATATTAATAATCATAACTTAATAATCTAATATTGAAATGGTTTGTTTTTTGAAAGCCTCTGCCGTTTGTGGTCGTCTGCTAGATATTGTTGCTAATTAATTAAAAATATTTAGGATGGCCTTTATTGTTGAAACAAAAATAAATCCATTCATTATTCAAAAGAAAAAAACTAAATTGTTTCAAACCTTCTGCATGTTTTACAAAACTGTACAATTACTGTGTGGCTTAGACATCGGTTTCTTTATTTACAAATCTTTGAAAGCAATTTACGTTGTTAAGCTGTTATCTTTTGTTTATTGTACTGTTTATTGTAGTATATGGGTGTACTATTATTACTTTAGTGGTAATAACAGAGTTGAAAACTACTGGATCACTACTTGGTTTTTTCTTTTCCTGATGAAATATATATTGTTAACTTTATTTTTATTATCTGTAGACTCAAATAAATCTTTTTGCAACTTTCACTATGAATTACATGTAATCGATTTTAAAATTGGAGTAAATCCTGCTACTTTTAATATTGAGTTAAAAATACTGTGCATAAGTGTTGCATTTATTGGTTTTAGAATTATGAATTGTGTAATCTATAGTTTAGATGATGAACATTTGAAGCCAATGTTTGTTACAGCTATTTACATAATAGTATTTACATGCTCAGACATGCTGTTGATATTATATTCTTTCATTTTCTATTCGGTAAATTGTCGATTAAAAAAACTGTTTTCTGTTTTGGAGAAAACTAGGTCTAACTTAGCATCATTACAATTTATTTATAAACTATATGTTGACAACGTCGAAAAATATAAAACAGCCTTTGACCCACTGGTCAGTGTTTAAATCGTATTTATATATATTTTACACAATTTAAACTCCTTGGTTTTCAGAAATATCTCTTTTTCAGATGGTCATAAATCTATTATTCAAAATTCCTGAGATTATGGCTACAATATATTATACACTTCAACAAATACAGACCCAAAACCTATCAGTATGTAGAAACTAAATATATAAAACAAAAATGAATTTAATCTTACTTAAATATATTATTTAACTATGTTATTTAAAAAAAAAACAATATTATGTATCGATACTTGATCGATAATTATGTGAAAAAACTGATTTGGTTTATCAACATTTTTATTTTATTTCAGATAGTTTTTGCAGTGAACTCAGAAAATGCCATGATTATGGAAGCCCTGGTGTTAATATTCGCACCAGCTATTTGTGCTGGAATGCTTTCTACTCAAGCCAACAAGATCAGAATACTACTATATGATAAAAAATTCCAAGAACGAGGTAAAAGTTTTATTAATAGAATACATTACCCCATAACCAACTTTTTATTGAACACCTACTATTTATATAGCACAGCCCATTTGCAGAATAAATAAATAATGCTGGACAATTCACACAGCATCATCTAGCCCCAAGCTAAACAGAGCTTGTGTTATGGGTACTAGATGACCGATATATTTTAATAAAATACAATACTTATTTATATTTTTTTATTACACATAGAAAATACCCAGAATACTCTGAACAAATATTTGCAGATCGTACAAACGTTTGTTCCAAGGCGGGAATCGAACCTGCAACTTCTGCGTCGCAAGCAGACCTTTGCCCGCCGCGCCACATCGGTCGTCAAAGAAGTCAAAGTTGTTTTTTTTATAGATGATCCTGACAAAGTTCTTGATATTGACCGGTTTATTAACTACGTTGAGGCCCGCGGGTGTCAGTTCCGGCTCTACAAGTTGATCCCATTAGACGCTGACTTGATCACAATGGTTCTTGGCTTCTGCGTCACCTACCTCATCGTCATTATACAGTTCACAAACATTTTCTAGGACTATCTACTTTCTGTACCTGTAACTTTTTGGCAGAATTTTGATCTTTTATATGTTTAAAGTGGAATATTTTTATTTGACCTTGAGTCTCTTGTATTAAATATCTAATTAATTAGATAAATAGTATACCTAAGTGTTTTATAGTCATGCACTTTAACTTATTATGGTAAGCAAATTAATTTTCTATGTTCTACTATCTAATTTTCCATGTTCCAAGTAATCAATTAGATAATTCATTTCTAATCTGATCTTTATAACAAAAATAGTTATATCTATGTACTAAATTCATTAAATAAACACGCAAGTTTTTGTTGGTTTATTCAGTATGAATAGAATAGACGTACATTTGAAAACAATGAAATTACCTTCATCAGTGTGTAAAATAAAAGTATTCCCCAAACAAATACAACAAGAAACATCAAAGTATTTGAAACTAATAGACATTTATTACAAATTTTTGCATATATTTTGCTGCTTGGATTTTGGATTTATTGAGTTTAAAACTTACAAGAAACGAATATTTTGGAAATCAATTTCAATTTTACAATACTTCACGTTTTGCAGCACCTTTGTATCTTTAGATTTCCATTTAAGTACATCTCAATTGATTTGGTTCTACTTGGTCTTATTTTATTATTCAGTCAATATTCTGAACCTAACATTTGTTAGTTGTTCATTTCGTGAAGCCTTTGCCGATTTAGAAAATATTGATATGAAGCTGCGAATTGATAGTTTGTCATACAATAAAGAGGCTAAACTCATTTTGATTACTTGTCTACATTTTGGCTTTAGGATTTTTATCATCACTGCATATTGTTTAATGTTAAAAAAGTTTTTGGCGGAAGCTTTTATTCAAAACTGGCTAGTAACGTTTGCCCATTTAGTGCTTGTTCATTATTCATTTATTTTTTATCAAATAAATTGTCGCCTTAAAGAGGTATTGATCATTTTAAAAACTACTAATGTAGACTTTAACATATTACAAGTAATATACAAGATGATTGTAGATTTGGCTGAAGAACATACAACTGCGTTTATGCCAATGGTTTGTATGAACCGTAAGTCCGTCAAATTATAGGTTAAACTTAATATTAATATTAAAATATTTGGTTTCAGTATATTACTGCACTTATCTATAATATTCCTCAGATAATGACAATCGTATATAACTCGGTGCAGCTATATCTTTATGAGAGTGATAAGGTGAGTAATTATGTATTCAGACACGTATATACATAATAGGCTTGTGTCCATTAAGAATAAATTGGATGGATTAGAGTTTTTTATTATTAATTAAGAAATATGTACTAAGATTGGAAAAACAAAAGTATATATCATAATAATTACAGATTATTGGTATTTTAAGTAAACAATTCACGAAAAATAGATATTAAGTCACGTGACAATGAACACCAATCAGAAAGTGTTACGTCACTCCGTGTAAAATAATTTTGTGGTTGACGTTTTCATAGTACGAAACGGGTTATTTAACATTATTACAGTTCTTATTCTTCTTCGTTTATGGCTTCTGTGGCTTATTTGTCACTATCTACTTATCTACCTATGCAAACAGTTTTGTTTCAAACGGCGTGACGTCATTCAAGACGCCATTATAGCTTTGAGCGTTTCTACGATAAAATTTATTAAATGCAAAATAATATTATATTCTATTTTTTTTTATACCACCAAGTGGCAACCAAGCGAACGGCCCACTTGATGGTATAAAATTGTATTTTAAGAGTAGTAGAGTTCTCTGTGATAGAGCTCGTCCGGGGAAGGACCTACCACCATACCTATTTCTGCCGTCAAGCAGTAATGCTCGCATTGCTGTGTTCTGGTGTGAAGGGTATGGTTTCCGGTGAAATTACTGGCACATGAGGCTTTCGATCTTAGCCTCAAGGTGGCAACCCGCGAGTGATACTTCTGGTATTGCAAGCGTCCATAGACTGCGGTAACCGCTTACCATCTTGTGGGCCGTACTCTTGGTTGCCACTTCAGTTGTATAAAAAAAAAAAAAAACGTTTTATTTTAAAATAATAGATTATTGCTGTACAAATCCTTTTTTTTTGATTTAGTCAACTAGCCTATTATATAAATGAGTTTCATGTCCTTTTCTAATAATTTCTTTTTATTCTTCTTTTTTCGTATCGAGTGTTACTATCATCATCATCATCATCATGACAGCCTTTTAATCCACTGTCCACTGCTGGGACACTGGCCTACTCTCGAGCGAGAGCGGATTGGTGGATGGCACATGTCATTCGAATATTTAGTTCTTGGACTTGTCGGTTTCCTCACGATGTTTTCCTTCCCGTATGAGAGCACTGGCATTGCGCACATATATTTTTCGAATAGAAAAATCTGTTGGTGCACGACCGGATTCGAACCCACGACGATTGGAAAGCGGGGTCACCACCACTAGACCACCAGTGTTCGACTACTTAATAAACTTTTAGATTATAAATATTTACCTACATTTGTGGTGTATGTGTGTTGTTACAACGTGGGTTTATTTGGGTACATTTTTATCGGTTTAATTAAAATGTAAAAGGTGATTAAATTAAACTATATATTTTAGGGAAACGTCACGAATCTCGTGCTACCGCAATTGGTATACGTGACTGTAGCAGAATCTTTGATAGTCTTGTTTTCACCTGCAATTTGTGTTGGTATGCTTGCAACACAAACAGACAAGATTAAAATTATATTGCACGACATGATACTACTGAATCGTGGTGAGTTACGATACGAGTTTCTATCAACTTGGTGTTTCTGTCAAATTATCACAAAAAGAACAGCAAAGGGTATTGAAAAAATAGGTATTTCGTATTCTATCAGTTTTCAGGTTCCCATAGACATAAATAATAATAATAATAATAGCACTTTATTGAGGACACAAGAGTACAAAGTGTAAACAATACTATGTATGTAGACCTACAAAAGGTGGTCATATCGCAGAGAGCAATTTCTTACTGACTACCTATTTAAGGCACAAAGGCTGTGCCAGTGGTGACAAGATTAACAGTGTTCATAGTCGCCTTCCCCCGAACTAATGTAGAACTGTATTTCGGGATCCAGTTGTTACGCTCATCGCCGTCCTTGTCACCACAAAAGCAGAGCCCCTGTGTTCTATGATTCGGCTACGTGTAGTATTAGAATAGCTTAGGACATGCTTAAACTAATCTTAGGGCTAGAAGTATAAACTAGGAAAAGTAAGAGAATAGTGTGTTTTACATACTTTATTTAGTTTTGGTTTTAATATCCTAGCGCTGTGTTAAAAATGTCCGTGATATATTTTAATTATTTACAATATCTATACATATGTATTTTATTAACTGCAACATGAATTTATAACAATTTTATTATTATGTGAGACTTTGGTATACTCTAAAAATACTTTTTTAGACTTTCGCGATCAGATCTCATTTAGTAGTTTTTCTAGAAGGTAATAACGCGATAAAATCCCGCAAATATTACCTATGAAATTGCCGTTTTGTATGGAATAAGTGAAAGTACTTATTTTTTTTAACTTTTTTGTTATATTATTCAAAGTAATCACCCATGCAATCGACGCATCTTTGCCAACGCATTGGTAGTTTATTGATGCCCTTCTTGTAAAAATCTGCTGGACGGGAGGCAACACACTCTTCAAAGGCATTTTGTACTGCCTCTCGGGAATTGAACTTTTTACCCACTAAAAAGTTGTCTAAATTTTGGAAAAAGTAATAGTCGGTAGGTGCAAGGTCTGATGAGTATGGCGGATGAGGGAGAGCTTCCAACCCCAGCTCTTGCAGCTTGGAGACTGTCTGTTGTGCAGTATGGGGTCGCGCGTTGTCTTGAAGGAGCAGTGGGGACGACCGATTGACCAAAGCTGGTTGCCGATGTGCAAGCTTCTCCATCATTGTCTCCAGTTTTTTTGGTGTCATTTTTAGTTTAAGGCATTGCTTTGGTGCTGAACCAGGATCTAACCAACTTGCAGAGCGTAACAATTCGGTTCAAAATTCCTTCATTTCTTTGCCTATTGAGCAGCGCGAGGCAGGTCTCGACGCGTACGTTGCGCTGGCGATCGTTAAGTTCGTGGGGCACCCATCTATCAAGTTTTTTACCTTGCCTATGTGTCGCAAATGGATCAAAATTGTTTCGATGCTAATATCAAAAGCTGCTACTAGCTCAGCTGTAGATTGAATTTCGTCAGCTTCGACAACCGCCTTTAAAGGACGACCACGAGCTTCATTTTTGAAGTGAAAATTTCCAGAACGGAACCGGGAAAACGAATAACGGGTTGTGCGTTCGTTTGTACAGTTCTCTCCGTAAACGTTTTTGATGTTACATGCCGTTTGAGTTGCGTTGGTGCCCCGACGAAACTTTTATTCCATATTTACACGATTTTTTTAAGTATGACGAAAAATGTTCAAATGTAATGAAAATACAACGCTAATCAATAAACAAAAGACTAAGTTTGTAAAAAGAATGTCATGTTTTTAAAACAGAATTAATTTGAATTTAGAATACATTCCAAACTTTTTTTCTATTTGAAATGACCAGTAACTGAAGAACGGCAATTCTGTTCATAGATATTTATTCTCAAAAAAGACATTATGTCACTTACATGAGAACTAAGCTTAACTTAAAAATAAAAATTAACAATAAAGTTTTATGTGCGTCGCGTCGTCGTCCGAGTAATTAATAAGATTATGAGTTTGTAGGTTTAGTTAGGTGAGTAGGTAGGTACTTACTGCATTGAAATTTAACAACACAACTAAGTAGCAAATATCAATTTCATAGGTAAAACCCTATTATTATAAATACTCTGTCTTTTGACTCTTTACAATAAATAAAGCATTTCAATATTTTATGTTCCAGATGAAACAAAAGTTCGAGAGATGGAAAGATTTATTCACTACATAGAGGAGCGCGGGTGTCGGTTCTACATGTGTAAAGTGATCCCTCTAAACGGCGATCTACTGAAAAGTGTGCTTAACTTCAGTGCTACTTACCTTATAGTTATCATACAGTTCACAGATACAAACAGATCTAATAAAAAAACGAGCTTACAAACCTACATTTTTGTTTTCATTCTAGAGCCAAGCGTTGACTAAAAGTAACATATAATACCGGTAAATATAATATAAATATAATTGGACAACCGATGTGGCGCAGCGGGCGCAGGTCCGCCTGCGACGCGGGGGTTGCGGGTTCGATTCCCGCCTCGGGTCAAATGTTTGCACTATCTACAAATATTTGACTATAATTTTACATAGATCAAATTGGTTGCTTCATCCTGAGAGGCTGAAGTGAACCGATTGCCATAAGCGAGTTGAGATAAATAAAATTGCATGGCAATAACTTGTCTCGGTTAGTGCTTCCTGGTAGAGTTATTAGTAAGCATGTAGGCATGTTGCTATTGTCTGTCAGGCGTTGCGTCAGTTCATCCCACAGACGTAACGTACGCACTGTAAGTGTGAAAGAGAGAGCATGAAGTAATAAGAGAGCTACAGATTTACATACTCGTATTAAGGCAGCTGATAGGGTTTATAAGTAAACTATAAACTCTCACCGAGGCAGGCCGAGACAGGGCGAACGCGAGAGTGTACATACATGGTATAGTTCTCACAGTGGATCTAGGCTTCCGTGAAGTTAGCCGTTTCGATATAGAGCTTTTTCAAACTAAATTGTCTTTGCGCATCACAAACAGCTAACTTCACGGAAGCCTAGATCCGCTGTGCGAACTATAACGCTCGCCCTGTCTTGGTGTTCCTCGCAAGCTTTCCGTCTCGGGTCGGGTCTCTCGGTCTATCGATATAAAGTGAGTAATATATATAATTACTGCCATGATAAAGCTTTACTAAAATATCACTTTTTTAAGACACGTGTCTTCATTTATTTTTATTAACGCTACATATTCAACACAACTTACAGCATCATAATATACTAACATTTAATAATATTGAGTGATTAGTTTCAATGAGAAATTTTAAAAACAAAAAAAAAATGTTTTACAGTGGAAAGAGACAAGACTATCGTGATGATAAATTTACAAAAATACGTCAGTTTAAAAATTGAAACCAAGTGAAATAGATTCCAACCGAATTACATAATCGCCCTGCTGCAGGTTGACGCGTCAATCTCAAGATATCGTCTAGTATACGTGGGAAAACTGCAAAATGACAATGAGGTAGGTGACCCAGAAGCTAAACACAATCCCAAATATGTCTGCATTCAGAGGAATCACCTTACACACACGATACCGACACCCACGTGCCTCTACGTAGTTGATAAAACGAATGATTTCTTTCGCTTCTCCTCCATCTAGAACATAAAAGTTAGTCAATCGAAAGAACATTAAATTTATTAGAATGCGCCAGTGTCAAATTTGTCAAATTTGTCTATTCAATGCAATCGTTAGGATCACTTTGAATTGTCTTTGTTTTTGTATGATATCGAGAACCTAATGTCTAGATAAACCTAACATAGGTTTTTAGGCATTATTAACCAGTGTTGTAAAAAGTTTTTTTGTGATGAATAAATTATCTATCTATCTATCTATCTAGTAGGTAGAAAAACAAATTTAATTTGAAAGGAGTGGCAGCGTTCTTAAAAAAAATATTGTATTAAACCAAATTACAAATCAACTTCAATTTCAATGACCTACAATAATAACTGTGCCAAGACAACAATTTGAATAATTTGCTACCAAATTTACACAACAAAACAACACAAAACTTAAAATAACACGTGAAAAATAATTAAAATAGGAAGACCATAAGTAATTAGTTGCAAGATAGCCTATTTCTGCCGCCAGACAGTAATGCTCGCATTGCTGTGTTCCGGTTCGAAGGGTATATGGTTTCCGGTGAAATTACAGGCACATGAGACTTTCCATCTAACGTCTCAGGGTGGTAACACGCAAGTGATATCTATGATGTTGTATTCGTACATAGGCTACGGTAACCGCTAACCATCAAGTGGGCCGTACGCTTGGTTGCCACTTTAGTAGTATAAAAAGCCAAAAAAGCTCCAGAAAGGTTCTGAGTTCTGATGATTCTGTTGAAACTAAATACTAGTTTCATGGAACTAATGAGCACGTTGCATCATTAGGTTTTAATAGTATAACAAAAGATGAAATTTATTGATTGACTGGTTTTTTTATAATAAAAGGCTCTTCTTTACCGGGACGCCTTTACCTTGCCAGTAACAGGTTGCCAATCAATTTTATTGATACATACTGCAAGACAAACACTCTTCAGTTTATTTCAATTATTTGGCAACGTGGCTACTGGCCATGGCAACCCGGTGAGATAGTATCCTGATCGTGGCCAAAATAGTAGCCGTCATCCATTACAATATGAATTGTTTGGCTACCGTTGCGGGCAACGTGATCATGTACGTAGAGTCCTTTTAGACATTACATCTTTAGCTACCTCGTTTTTGAAGATGTTTATCGTGCAGTAAAACTCTTATTTTCTCCACTTGTGTGGTCAATGCCTCTGCAGCTAGTGCTGGGATTATGACTGTCATTAAAGTTTCAAACAGTATGGCAAACTGTGCAACGGAGCTCCCAAGATTAATCTAAAACGCAAACAAACATATAATATTAATTTATTGAGTAATCATCTAAAAGACTCAGACCAAAAGCAGGTTTAAGTGCTCCTTGAAATAAAACATACTTAAGTTTACCTCATTTTTCATGATGCACTGAATGGCAATAAACGTCTGTATCAACACACCTGGCATGTTAAATATTAAAGATATCGAATACTGTAAATAACAAAACCATCACTTTAGTTATTAGGCTTTTAATAAATAATAATAAATGTACTTACATGGTATATAATAAGTTATTTAAAATAGTACTTACTAATAAATGAAAAACTGATTTAAATTTTTCAGTTGTGTCAATTAGTTGCTTATAAATACATTGAAACGAAGTGAAATTTGATTCAGCAATAGCTAAAGATGAGTAAAGTATTTTCATTCGACAATTTGTTGCGTAAAATATGAATGTAAAACATACTTGACATATCTCCAGTGAAATATATAAAGAAATCATCACAAAAGTAATCCAATGTGGTAGTAAACAATAATCAAAATATAAACAAAAAAATAGTGTAAATATCAACCTATATATAAAACATGACACAATTGTAACTAAAAGTTTGACCTCCAAATTATAAGCTGAACCATCGGTTTTTAATTTTAAATCAATTTGTTGTAACTCTAATTTAAAATTACATAATCTTGCATCTGCTTTAGAAAATGACAAAATTAGTACACAAATTATATACTGAAGAAAAAAGAAAAAAAACCACACAGTCAAAAGATTATTTCTTTTAAAAGAAATTTGATATACGCTAAGAAAACCTATTACAAATTTGAAAAGTGTCAAAAAATGTAGCGTTGAGTTCATTAATAATGATTTAGTCTTTAAATACCCCAGATCTAGGGAAAATATTAAATAAAGCATTTGAAAAACCACTGTCATCACTTTCAAGATATTTTTGGTTCTGTTATACCCACAAAAGGATATTGAGGAGTTGTTGATCATTGTGATTTGAATAGTGCTAAACTATTTTTAATATTATAAACACGAAAATATGGATGTTTTTTTATTAAAATAATAAAAAATTTAACGTTTTTACACAATTACGTTAAACTGAAGCTGAACTGAATTTGATCAATTCGGTATGCTGATTCGGTATGAACACATTATGACCTAATTTAAAGCATAATAGGTTACTTTAATAAAGCCACGCGAGCAAGCCAAATGGAGAAGAAAAATGATGAAAATTTCTGAATTATCGACCAATTAATAATACTGCCACTTCCTTCAAATGAAAAGACGTAATGACCTTTTTTTCGTCATGGAAAATAGTAAGCATAGAAATAACAAAAAGTAATCAATCAATTTCTTATATAATCATAATTATGATATTGAAATAAATTATTATAATAACTACATGGTTGTTTTATACTCAAATATACAAAGATATAAACGAGTTTTATTGATTAATTCAAAAGTGAACCACTGACACTACAATATAAACTGACGATTGTGTATAATCGGGTTTAGTAACAGCTAACCAAATTTTTCTAGCTAACTGTAACATAATAATATCACGATTTTTCTAGAATATACGTTGTCAAGTAAAAACCCACAAATTCAAATAAAAGAGATAAGTACAGGCTAAACATCCTGATGATTCATCATGAGGTTGATCATCAGGTAGGTAAGCGGTTACCGTAGCCTATGTACGCTTGCAACATCAGATAGATCTTTTAATGCCAACCTTACAGTTTTTTTTTATTTTTATTTTTAGCCGTTCTTGAAAAATGCATCTTGCTTGACAGACAAACAGACAGACAGACAGACGGACAACAAATTAATTCTGGGTTCCGTTTTCTCCTTTTGATGTACAGAGCCCTAAAAAGAGTGATTTAAATGACACCTCTTGTATAACACGTTAAAAAGAAATATTAACATGGTTCCTAGAAAGACCAAAACACACCCTTTTACAGATAAATAAATAAATAAATAAATAAACAAATAAATAAATAATGCTGGATAATCCACACAGCATCATCTAGCCCCAAGGCAAGCTGCTGTTAAACAGAGCTAGATGACTGATATATATTTAATACAATACAATACATAGATAGACCCGGAACAAATAATTGTAGAACGTACAAACATTTGACCCGAGGCGGGAATCGAACCCGCCACCTCCGCGTCGCATGCGGAGAGAGCAAATGTTATTTTGCTTGAAAACGATTTCACCGATCCCAATGTCAAGCTTCACACTAGAGTTGGGCAAGGAACAACTATCGATACCTATCGATAATAATATAGCTTTAATAATATAGATAAATTACTGGCACATGAGGCTTTCGATCCAACCGGCAACCCGCGTGGAATACCTCTGGTATTGCAAGCGTCCATGGCTGCGATAACCGCTTACCATCTTGTGGGCCGTACGCTTGGTTGCCACTTCAGTTGTATAATTATATATCTTGGTGTTGTACTGTTACAGTGCAAGCAAGCGGTATGCATTAGTGACAACCCACTGATCAGTTTTGAAAATGAATGGCCAATGTTGAACTCGATGCTGTAATATGACTATACAGCAGGTTGCGAAACTAAACTAATTTAATTAGCCTTTTAGCGAACTAACGCACATCTAAGTGACACGAGTCGGCACGGTATTTTTGCCGTAATTAATTTAAAATAGAACCATAATAATATCGATATAAAGTGCGAATTCCTGTAACTGCCGTGATGCCGAGTTGGCTCGCGTCATTCGAATATGTTCGCCTACCCCAAGATAGACTGATAAGAGCTTTATTAAAATATCACCTTTTTTAGACATGTAGGTAAGAACTACCGTCATTTATTTTTATAAACACTTATACTTACACACACTTAGACACATTACAGCACATACATAAAAACATTTATTTGAGTAATTACTTTTGAACTTATAATTTTTTTACTCTAAAGTGGCAACATTAGAAGACTGTCGTAATAGTAAATATTTATTATTACTAACATAGTGCCGTTTAACTTAATTATTATAAATATTAATAAAGAAAAACTCCACTCAAGTAATGATCAACCAAACTAACATAATTGCTCAGTTGAGGCGTAAATCGCGGGATGATTTTTAACGAGCGCTGAGCGCGCTGGTTGGCAAAGCTAGGCGTGGAATCTATGCGATGACGTAGCTTGTCCGTGCAGTGCGCAATGTGAACCGAAGCATGAAAAGAGGGATTATTCCCATCTGTCACCTAGTTTAGTCCCCTTAGAAGTGACAGATCACACACAAATAATTGCAATCTGTGACCCCTATCAGTAACAAGAGGAAAGATAAAACTTCTGTCGCCCCGTCACTAACAACAGACAAATTGAATCCTGCTTGTCCTTATGGTGAAACGATGCTCGCTCGCTCACTCGCTACCTTACAGTGTGGCCTGCGCTTTATGTGCGGGAAAATTGTAAAATAACGATGAGGTAGGTAACACAGAAATTAAGCAGCATCCCCAACAAGTTTGCATTCAGAGGAATCACCTTCAGCACACAATACCGACACCCTCGTGCCTCTACGTAGTTAATAAACCGAATGATTTCTTTGGTTTTTTCTGCATCTAGAACAAAAAGTTTTGTTTTTATTAACCTGTGTCACTTGTACTTGTTTGGCTGCAACTGCCAGCGACGACGTGGCAAAAGAGAGGCTGGATTCGACCAACTTTTGGAATAACTATTCCGCGGAATAAGAAATGTCAAATACAAGTTAAAAAAAACTTTGCATTAGTAGAGATCAACCAGTCTAAAACTGCACTCCCCTCCACCGTGTTTGTAACAACAATTAGCAAGTTTGTGATCGAGGTTTATCCCTACCTCGGTTTTGAAGATGTTTATCATGTAGTAAAATTTTTATTTTCTCCACTTGTGTGGTCAATGCATCTGCGGCTAGTGCTGGTATTGCGGTCATCGCAAAAGATTCAAACAGTACGGCAAAATGTGAAACGGACATCCAAAAAATCATCTAAAACATAAACAAACATTTAATGATATACATAAATGGCTGCGTTTTGTTGTGTCAATATCTAAAAACTCAAACCAAAAACAGTTTCAAGTAGGTACGTCTCTATCTCTCACTTCACTCTTCTTTGTCTCTTATAACATACTTTCTTATGTTTACCTGATTTGTTAAGATGCTATTAACGGCAATAAACATAGTTATTAACACTCCTGGCATGTTACATATTAAAGATACCGAATACTGTAAAAAAACAAAACCATCACTATAAAGAACATATTGTTTAAGATATAATAAACAGTTTTTATGAAGTTTGTATAATAATTTATGTATGTGCATTTAAAAGTAGTACCAACTTACTATGAAATGAAATGCTGTTTTATATTTTTCAGTTGAGTCAGCTAATTGTTTGTAAATACGTTGAAATAAAGTAAAATTAGATTCAGTAATAGTTAAAGATGAGTGAAGTGTTTTCATTCGACACTTTGTTGCATAAAATATGAACGTAAAACATACATGACATATCTCCAGTGAAGTATAAAAAGAAACCATTACAATAGTAACCCATGGTTTTAAACAATAATTAGAATATGCACAAAAAGATGGTGTAAATATCAACCTAAAAATAAAACATGACATAATTGCAACCAAAAGTTTGAGCTCCAAATAATAGGTCGAACTATCGGTTTTTAATTTTAAATCAATTTGTTGCAATTCCAAATTAAAATTGCAAAACGTTGCATCCGTTTTAGATAATGATAAAACTGATACAAAAATTATATACACAAGAAAAAGAAATGAAAACCACAGAGTCATAGTAATATTTCTATTTAAATAAATTTGATATACGCTAAGAACACCTATTACAAATTTTAAGAGTGTAAACATGCGTAGCGTCATTTTCATTACTAGTGATTTGGGCTCTAAAAATCCCATATCTAACGAAAACATTAAATAAATCATTTGAAAAACAACTGCCATGACTTTGTGCATGTTTTTTCTTGGCCCAATCTGTATTGAAGATTTTATTTTGATTAGTGCAACACTTATTTATAAATACGAAATTTTTAATATTTTTTATGAATATAAGAGAAATATAGATGGCTAAAACACAATCACGTTAAACAGAAAGAAGCTGAACTGATTTTGATTAAATTGGGTACAAAGATAGATATGAGTTTGTTGAAACACAGGATATTTTTTACTAATAACCTAATATAACCACGTGACCAAAGCCACGAGGCAGCTTGTATAATAAATTAATTTACTTAAATTTAATTATTTGACATAAATATAACTGCCCATAAACTCCCACTGTTTTCAAATGAAAAATCGTAATGGCATCTTGTTATGGAAAATAGTTGCTATAGTAAATTAAAATCGAATTAATTAATTCATTTCATTCGATCATAACAACATTGATCAAACACAAAGAAACGAGTTCTCTACTAATTCATAATTGAAGGTACTAAACCACTGTGCACCACAACATAACTGACGATTATGTAGGTACTCATATATAACCGTAAAAAAGTAATAAAAGTTTAGTTAAAAATCAATCTAGTTTTCACTCACCGGTTGCCACTTTGAGGCTAAGATCGAAAGCCTCATGTGCCAGAAATTTCACCGGAAACCATACCCTTCACACCGGAACACAGCAATGCGAGCATTACTGCTTGGCGGCAGAAATAGGTATGGTGGTAGTCCTTCCCCGGACGAGCTCTATCACAAAGAACTCTACTACTCTTAAGAACTCTACTACTGTTTTTTATTAGCTGCTCTTCTGTAAGATTGGAAAAACTAGCGTCTGGATAGTCTAGGATAGGAAGTAAAAGAGAATTTACTGCATTTTGAGAAGCTATTCTCTTCATTACGCTGTAAATCCTCATCAGATCTTTATTAAATTTTTAAGTTTAAACTTTAAAATTTTAAGTTTAAATTTAACTTTAAAACAGGCCACGTTTGCCGCATGTCGGATGCATTGTGGGCTAAATTTATCAAAGAGTGGACGCCGACCACGGCGAAGATGGAGGAACGAAATTAACTCTTACCTGAAGGACTGGTCCACAGTAGCCCAAAACCGAGAGAAGGAAAGGAGGCCTTTGCCCTGCAGTGGGACACTACAGGCTCATAATGAATGAATGAATGAACGAACTTAAAGTTGCAAAAACCATCGAAATCGAATCTCATCAAGCGGAGATATCCAGTAGCCCCCTTTTTCAGACAATCAGGTTCTATAAGTTTATAGAACCTGTATTCGCTCGCTCGGTCAATTATGTATTTATTTTATTTATTTTATTTTAGTTTCTTAGGAAAACAAACAGTACTTAAAAGCTAATAGCTATTCTAAAGATATCACTAAGGACTATTTACATGTTTCCGCATACTGTGTCTAAAGCAAAACTTGCTTGATAGAAGTGATGAATATAAAATTTTAAAAACAAACAAAAAACGGTAACTTAAATACGGTAAAACGGTAAAAAAAATAAAAAAAAAGATAATAAAAAATTTACAAACCTAACCTATGACATGCATGTGTCTGTTTGGTATGTTGTTAAATTCTATTCAATTCAATTATTTTATTAACCATTATGTTTATGTTTTGATATTGTTAACTGAATAATTACTGTGGTCATTCAAATTCATTTATTCAACAAAATTACAAGGATCACTCTAGACCGTCTTACAAGCTAAGTGTATAGGTCGCACAGCGGATCTAGACTTCCGTGAAGTTAGCCGTTTGTGATGCGCAAAGACAATTTAGTTTGAAAAAGCTCCATTGCGCATCGAAACGGCTAATTTCACTACGGCCGAGATCCGTCGTGAGACCTATACACAGGAATACAATATATTAATTTTATTTAATTTATTGTCGCCCGATGTGGCGCGGCGGGCAAAGGTCGCGTCGGCGTCGGTGTGGATTGTTCAGCATTATTTATTATTATTTCAAACACTTGCTAAATTATTAAATTTGCCCTTCATAAAATCCTAATATAAATGAGTTAACTGAATTAATACAATAAAGTATGTGACGCATAGATTTAGAGCTATTGCTAAAAGACTAGCGTTCTGAGGAATAATGCTGCAAACTGTTAACTGAAACGGACGAGCTTCTATGTATTCAATGAGTTTCTTCAGTTTCCTTGCAGTTAGAATATCTGCGAAATAAATACAATTTTAATGAAAAACCTGAGCTTACTCTTTGTCCAGGGTTGGAATTTGTACTACAGTAGTAGTATTAGTACTACAAGTTCATGCTTCTGTGCTACAGCTTTCTTAGAAATACTACTATTTTGTGGTTTTTGTAGTACAATTTTCATCGTTCAGTCCGAGCTTCAAGCTCCAAAGGGGATTTTGACACAAAAATTCCTAAAATCCCTTCAAAGGGGATTTTCAAAGGGGATTTTGACACTAACCCCTTATATCCAACCCTGCTCTGTTCCTCTTTGTTGGTGCCTACTATAAGTTGTGGGTTCGATTAGATGTTTGTTAATATTTCTCCAATTTATTTTAAATTAAAAGTCAATTAATTTTAGCGAACCACCTTTTAATTATTTGTGCAATAGTTTTGAGGAGACATAGTTTAATCTTATAAGCCCGGTTTATTTACTATATAAATAACTTTATATATAAATAAATAAATAATGCTGGACAATCAACACAGCATCTTCTAGCCCCAAGGTAAACTACTGTTAAACAGAGGTGTGTTATGGGAAGGTACTAGATGACTGATATTTATTAATATATAGGTGCATTTCTAACTTAACCACAGTAATGCTTGCACACTGCTGCTTAGAAGCACAATATTTAACACTGTGGTAGCTCCAAATCACCAAGATAGAAGAAAATATATTGATGCACGACTGGATTCGAACCCACGATCTGACACAAAGCGGGGTCACTTCCACTTTACCCTTAACATACACTATTTTTTATTTATATAATAAAGCTATTTTGTGATACCTTGTTCATCCAGCAATAAATTATGCAGTTTAACTTTCAGGAGATTAGCTTGCGAAGACAGCATTCCACCAAGTACAGCGGGTGCATAAGTCAAGATCAAACCTTGAGCTAACGAGGCAGATTCCACCAAATTACTTATTGAGAACTGTAAAATATAAAAACACAGAGCGCCATGCTACTAACTCAATATTATAAAAAAATCGCATGGAACTACCCAGTAGAACCACCACGTTAGAATCCGATCATTTATATCTTAGAAGAATGTACGTTAAGCGTACATAATGTACGTATGCCGTTTATTGCTGCTCGTGCGTCAGGTAATGATAAAATCGACTTTGCTAGTGGTCCTGCTGGGAAGCATACTTTCCGCACCACCACCAGGACCACATATGTATTTAGGAAAAATAATCGCTACTGTGCATACGCGAAAACGCTGTACGTATTGTGTTTTTATGTACGTGTTAAAAAATATCATTATTATGCAGCATATATAACTGGTTTTAACTATATTAACATTTCACTTGTGTTTCCCTAATTTTATCTATTTCCCAGCTAGCGTAAGCACCGTAGACAAGGTTTTCTCTATGGATATGTAAAAAAAATATTTCAAGAAATTAGTATACTTACTTCCTGTATTTCTAATTTATAATTAACCACTAAGTAGAAGAGGATCATTGTTATAGAAGGAATGCTAACTAGAAGCGACACGACAAACTGAAAACAAAAAAAAAAAACACATAAAATAATATATATAAAAGTAAAGTAAACAGACTCTTTAACACAGCGCTATTAGCTCACAACTAAACAATGCTTGAACTTTGAGAACCAGATAACTGATAGTTTTTTTTTTGGAAATACATACATTTCAACATACTTATACATAGTTGGAGGAGACGTTATGTCCAGGAGTAGACGTCTATCGGCTGTTATGATGATAACTGTCAAATCTTTTCTATGACTGTGGTGAACAATTAGGTATTGTAAATGTTCAATGTGTGACGTTCAATAGGGTAGGACTCAGGAAATGTTTATCGCTTACCACAGGTTCAAAGGTCTTCTTTATATTCTCTGCTAAATCTACCATCGATTTTTACAGATGATGGAAAGAATCCAAATCGATATTTCTTAATGCAAGAGTATTAATGTAGGTCACCAGACGACGATATAAGAAATAATATACGATTGAGTTCAAAAATAAAATAGTATCTATACCCCATAATATAAACACATAATATAAATTTAAATAAAAAGGATGAACACATTTGTTATATTCATCGGCACATCGCATTGTGGTAATAGTACCTCTTACTAAAACTGGTATCAAAGGCAAGATGATTAATTTCATATCAAATCTCCAAGGTTTTCCAATCATTAGCTTTGTATCAATAATTTGCAGCTGATCATAAAACTCTTTAAAACTCATCTTTCCAGGAATCATAAAGCTAATTACAAAAATTATATACTGAACGAGAAATATAGAATGCCATATACGCAAGTGTATGTTATAACTTTTAATTGTAATAATATTGGCAAAGCACAACATACAAAACGTAAAACACTGGCAAAGAGACACAGTTTTAAAAAACACTTTGCATCCCGAAGTTTTGTAATTAAAGAATCCTAAATCGAAACTTAAAGTGACATGCACGAACTTAAAAAATATGATTGTATTTTTAGATAACTTGTTTGATAACTTTTCGTAAGTTGAAGACGTCTCACAAAAGAAGTTCCTTTTTAGGTTTGGTGGTCCTATTAACTCCATTTTTATTCAAATTGCTGGTTTGAGGATATGCCGTCATTAGTAAATAAAGACTGTGTAACTAATGAAGAAATTTTCTAATAACAACACATTTTATAAAATTATATTACAGAAATACTCCTTATAAAATCTAATCAATCTAAGTAAAATACAATTTATTAAATGAAAAAACAACATTAAGATAAAAGCAATTTAATTAAATAGAAGGTGGTTTTACATAAAAAGCAACTATAATACGTGCAGCTGGGTTATGTATATTTTGAGCCAGTAGAGTATTAAGCCCGCTATCACAAAAATAAACATTAAAATTACAAGGATCGTTTCAAAACGTCTAACAAGCTAGGTAGGTAGATAGGCAAACACACGAACACAATATTAATTCAATTAATTTTCTACAACCACTTGTCTTGTTGAATTAATAAACATTACTAACTATATTCGTCTTTGAAGGTCTTTTATAATCTTAATATAAATGAGTTAGCTGAATTATAACAATGAAGTACGTGATGCATAGATTTAGAGCTATTGCTAAAAGACTAACGTTCAGAGGAATAATGCTACAAACGTAGAACTGAAACGGACGAGCTTCTATGTATTTAATGAGTTTTTTCAATTTCCTTGCGATTAGAATATCTGTAAAATAAAAACAACTTTAATAATCTACCTGATTAAACAGAACTGATTCTCTATTTCTCTTTATTGGTAGTAGCCTACTGTAGGTTGTGGGTTTATTTATCAGATGTTTGTTGATATCTTCGCTTAATTTATATGGACATAAAAGTCATTTCATTCTGGCAAACAACCTTATCTTACTATTGATAAAAAAGTTTTAGAGATACATATATAAATACATTTAATTATATTATGATATGTATACTGTATATTACACTTACCTACCTACTTATGATTTTAGTTTTTTACTGATTATGTTATAGTTTTAGTCTTTGTCTGCTTTTTAGAGTAGGTGAGTACCTACTACTTTAGTTTTGGTATGTTTTTCCACCCGAGGCATAAACCGCTATGTTAAATATATATTTTTGGCCCTCACGATGCGGGCTAAGCCTAGTGTAAGGACCATAAGATAATGCATTGTGTATGTCTCTGTCAATAAAGATTTTTTCATTTTCATTTTTCATAGTAATAATAAAAGTATTTTATCTTATCTCACAATAGGTATTTAAGTAGGTACAATAGTTTTGTTGCAGTATCTAGACCAAAATTCCAATCAACCTTAAATCTCATAGGCTCAGTAAATTTATTTAGCACAGTGCTCTTCTAACCTAAGCACAGTAAAGGTCACAGCACACTGGATGCGTATGCAGCACGTAAACGTAGCAACGCGCGTGTTCGTCTTGGAAGCTGTCATGCAAGCGGTGTGTCATGTTACAAACAGTTTTATACATTGCAAAGTCATGATACGCGCACGTCTACGTTTACGCGTACGCATACGCAAGCGGTGTGACCTGCCCTTTATGAACACTACTCTGCCTGAAAGAAAAATATCTGATACTGTTGTGGCACCCGACCACCAAGAAGGACACTGGTTGTAAAGTCCTACCACCAGGTCACATACTAATTTTACCTTGTTCATCTAGCAATAAATTATGCAGTTCAACTTTCAGGAGATTAGCTTGCGAAGACAGCATTCCACCAAGTACAGCAGGCGCAAAAGTCAAGATCATACCTTGAGCTAACGAGGCGAATTCTACCAATTGACTCATTGAGAACTGTAAAAACACAAAGTGAACACTAAATACATATATATACTAAATATATAGAATGATCTACTAATTCAATGACATTAAAACTACATAAAATGTAGAAAAAAAATACAGTGTACTTTGAAAAAAAGTATATATTTGTAATTTAAGTTTAAGACTTACGCCCTGTGGTTGAAATTTATTATAAGCCACGAAGTAGAAGAGGATCATTGTTATAGAAGGAATGTTAGAGAGAAGCGCGACGACAAACTGAAAAAAAATGTAGCCATCTGAACAAACAGACAGAAAATATTGCAAAAGTATTCCAAATTTTGGTTCTGACACACTATGACCAGTAATTCTATACACTACGATGCATTTGCATATTGACATACAATATTTAGATGGGAACGCAAAACGAATAATGAGTAGAAATATATAAAAAAAAACAAATCAGGCCACAGCACACCGCCTCCATATACAGGACGTAGACGTAGTCACGTGTGTAGTCACGCACAGCACACAGTGCGTAAACTTGTTTGGTGTGACGTTCGATTTGGGAGCTGTCACGCATTACGTCCTTGTGCACGTGCACGTCTCGCAAGTAATGCACATATTACTTACAGTTCCATACATTACAACCATGTGGTACATGTACGTCTACGCGTACGTACGCAATCGGTGTGCCTTGGCTTTTATTTAACGACGCGAGTAAATTGTTTCTGTGCTGCATAAATAATAAATAAATAAATAATGCTGGACAATACACACAGCATCATCTAGCTCCAAGGTAAGCTGCTGTTAAAAAGAGCTGTGTTTATGGGTACTAGATGACTGATATATACTTAATACAATACAATGCATAGATAGTTTTTTTTTTTTTTATTATATATAGAAAATACCCAGAACATCCCGGAACAAATATTTGTAGATCGTGCAAACATTTGACCCGAGGCGGGAATCAAACCCGCAACCTCCGCGTCGCAGGCGGACATGCGCCCGCTGCGCCACATCGGTCGTCTTATTAATAAAATTATTTAGTGACTTAGGAAACGTTTATCTACTTTTAATAATGACTTAATTGCTTACCACCGGGTCAAAGGTCTTCTTTATATTCTCAGCTAAATCAACAAGCAATTTGTACAGATGATGGTAAGAGTCTAAATCGATCTTTCTTAATGCGAGAGCATTTGTGTAGGTCACTAGACGACGATATAAAAAATTGTATACAATTGCATTCAAAAATAAAATAATATCTATACCCCATAATATAAACATATAATATACACTTAGATAAACAGGATAAATACAACTGCTATCTTCATTGGTAGAGCATCGCATTGTGGTAATTATAGCTCTTGCTATAAATGGTATCAGAGGCAAAATGATTATTTTCATATCAAATCTCCAAGGATTTCCAATCATTAACTTTGTATCTATAATTAGCAGCTGATCATAAAACTCTTTAAAACTCATCTTTCCAGGAATCATAAAGCTAATTACAAAAATTACATATTGGACGAGAAATATAGTATACCATACACGTATATGTATGTTATAACTTTTTATCATAATATTGGCAATACCTAACATACAAAACGCAAAACACTGGCAAAGGGACACAGTTTTGAAAAACGCTTTGCGTCCCAATGTTCTGTGATCATAAAATCCTAAATCGAAACATAAAGTGACATGCACGAACTTGAAAAATATGATTGCACTTTTTGATAACTTCTCGTAAGTTGAAGACGGGTCAAAAAAAAAGTTTCTTTTTTGATTTGGTGGTCCTACTAACTCCATTTTAATTTAATATACTGGTTTGAAGTTGAACCGTCATTCGTTAATAAAGATTGTGTAACTTTTGAAGAAATTTTCTAATATCAACGTATTTTAAAATGAGAATGCAGCATGCACTTTAAAATCTAATTAATCTAAGTAAAATACAATTTATTGAATGAAAAAGCAACATCAAGCTATAAGCAATTACATCAAATACAAGGTGGTTTTACATGAATAGCAATTATAATATTATCGTACATCTGGGCTAAGTAAGTATAAAGGGTCGAACAAATTAATAGGCCCTGAAGGGATATTACTAGATTATTTTACTTACATGAAGCATTATTTTATTTAAAAAAAAAACAAGACTGATATTAAACATTTTCTAAAATCGTTTGACTTAACGGGAATCGATCGAGTTTATTTTTTGAGCCATAAGCTCAATCTTTACTAATTACTAATATTATAAAAGAGAGTTTTTTTTTTTGTATTTTTGTTTGTTACGAATAAACTCAAAAACTACTGGTCCGATTTCAAAAATTCTTTCACCATTAGAATGCTACATTATCCTTGAGTGACATAGGCTTTATTTATTATTAGCGACTCTCCCCAGCTTTGCACGGGTGCGGTTTCATTGCGTTCGCGCGGGCGCACTGCTAGTTAGCTTTTGACATTTAAAGTACAAAGATCACTTTGAAACATCTTTCTAGTGCCATAAACACGAACACTTGAAGAGTAGTAGAGTTCTCTGTGATAGAACACATCCGGGGAAGGACTACCACCATACCTATTTCTGCCGCAAAGCAGTGATGCTCGCATTGCTGTGTTCCGGTGTGAAGGGTATGGTTTCCGGTGAAATTACTGGCACATGAGGCTTTCGATCTATGCCTCAAGGAGGCAACCCGCGAGTGATACCTCTGGTATTGCAAGCGTCGATAGGCTGCGGTAACCGCTTACCATCTTGTGGGCTGTACGCTTGGTTGCCACTTCAGTTGTATAAAAAAAAAACTCTATTAATTATTTTTTTAATTCTACAATCACTTGTTGAATTAATAAACACGAGTTGCCTTAGTAGTGAAAGTCGCGGGCCGTAAGTGGATTAGATTAGCACAGGATCGTGGTAGATGGCACAAACTAAAGGAGGCCTATACCCAGCAGTGGGTGAAGTCAGGCTGTGGATGATGATGATGATGCCTTAGTAGTCTTTGAAGGTCTTAAAACATTTAATATATATGAGTTATCTGAATTATTACAATGAAGTATGTAACGCAAAGATTTACAGCTATTGCAACAAGACTAGAGTTTAGAGGAATAATACTGCAAACGTAGAACTGGAACGGACGAGCTTCCACGTATTTAATAAGTTTCTTCAATTTCCTTGCGATTAAAATATCTGTGAAATAAAAACAAATTTAATAATCAACCTGATTAAACAGCTAGCTTCCTGTAGGTTGTGGATTAGATTTTTCAAGAGTTTGTTGAGATTTTCACCAAATTTAAACATGAAATTATTATTATTAATTATTATTATATAGAAGTATTCATTTTAGCCAGAAAACTTTGAATGATTTGTAAAAAATGTTAAAAAAGACACAGTTAAATCTCATAGTCCTGGTAATTTCACTTACTTACAGTACCTACCGTACAGTGCCTTTTGTTGCACACTACTGCATAGAGGCAGATTATTTGGCAGAGCAGTGGGTGTCTTACTACCAAGACAGACTCTTGTTGAAGAGTCCTACCACCAGTTAAATTAGTTAACAGTTTGTATTGTGTTGTAGCAAATATTTTACCTTTTACACCATTATTATTATTATTTATCCATTACTGTCCCACTGCAGTGCCTTTGCACTGCAAGGAAGGCACGCCTTTGCGTTCCTTTCTTTCTCACACTTTTTGCGATCTAACATTCTACACTTCGGTTTTTATTATATCATAAAGCTATTGAACTTGTTACCTTGCTCATCTAGCCATAGATTATACAGTTCAACTTTTAGGAGATTAGCTTGCGAAGACAGCATGCCACCAAGTATAGCAGGCGCAAAAGTCAAAATCAAACCTTGAGCTAACAAGGTGGATTCCACCAATTGACTTATTGAAAACAGTAAAATATAATAAAAATATAATATAACACCAGCCATAATTCATAAAGCCTTGAAAATAAACGTGGTATAAATTTATGCCTAGGAATAAACTAATAATTCTTATGCTTATTCTTAGTTTATTCCAAGGAATAAAAGTTATTATTATTATTATAACAGGAAAAACCCTGCTGCTGCTGCTAAGGCTGCAGGTGTCGCGAGTATTAATTCAATGACATCAATATTAATGTTGCACTGTAGTTTTTTGACACTTTTGCTTACCTACTTTTTTTTTTCATTTTTACTGATAACTTAATTGTAGTAGTACTGCCTTCTTGCCAGACTAGCATAAGCACCGTAAACAATGAAAAAAATAACAGTAAACGTTTAAAAAATAATGATATTTTTAAATTTAGTTTATAAGACTTACGGAGTTTTCTTGAAATTTATCATAAGCCACGAGGTAGAATAAGATCATTGTTATAGCAGGAATGTTAGAGAGAAGAGCGACAACAAACTGAAAACAAAAAAAATAAGTAGCCTTGCAAAATAAAAGTCAGTTAAAGTCTAAAGCACACCACGGACACTCACTAAAATGTATGAAACAAAAGTTTCGTAATCACCACATGCATAGTTTGTGTACGTCAACGGAGCCGTTCTATGTGTGAATGTCAAGGTTGGCCTTGCAAGAGCGAGAGGTCACGCTTTTGCGCGCTCTTTCAGTGCCGGCGATATTTTCGTGGGGTACCGGCAAACTTGCGACTGGGGTGGGGTAAGTAAAACCGGTGGGAGGTAGGGAGTGGCCATTCTGTACGTAGTACTAATATCTGTTCTGTGTCTAAAGTCTAAAATGTCTAAATGGTCATCACTGCACGCCGTAATGCGTCGTTGCCGTTCCGCTCTGCGTGAGGTACACATCCTGTTTGCGACTTGGGAACGGACACGCATTATGTCTACGTGCACGTGCACGTCACGCAAGTAGTATGCCATGTCACGTTCAGTTCAATACATAAGTCCGTATGAGTCAGTGGCCATCCCTGGTGACAGAGTTTTTAGGTCGCCCAAAAGCGTCCGAAAAAGCCGGACTGACTGCTTAACGTGCCCTCCGAAGCACGGGAGCGGTCAGTTGAAATAGCCTCTGGCAGTCACCTAAATGCGCGGACCCAGTGCTTAACTTTGTTGATCTGTTATGAACAATTTAGCTAGTTACGTCACGAGCGCAAAATCAAAAATCAAAATCAAATAATATTTATTTATTTCAGTAGAATCACAAGGATCTACATTACAACGCAGTGGCACATACACATGCAGGCACTTAAATATTGTTTCGGTGCTAAATTATTTATTGATTTACGAAACATTATCTACTTTTAAAATGATGACATTGCAATTGCTTACCACAGGATCAAAAGTCTTCTTTATATTCTCTGCTAAATCTACCATCGATTTGTACAGATGATGGCAAGAATTCAAATTGATCTTTTTTAGTGCGAGAGCATTTGTGTAGGTCACCAGACGACGATATAAGAAATAATATACAATTGCATTCAAAAATAGAATAATATCTATACCCCATAGTATAAAAATGTAATATACATTTAAATAAACAGGATAAATACAATAACTGTTATACTCATTGGTAGAGCATCGAATTGTAGAAATAGTACCTCTTACTAAAAATGTTATCAGAGGCAAGATGAATAATTTCATATCAAATCTCCAAAGTTTTCCAATCATTAAATGTGTATCTATAATTAGCAGCTGATCATAAAACTCTTTAAAACTATTTTTTCCAGGAATCATAAAGCTAATCACAATAATTATATACTGGACGGGAAATAAAGTATGCCATACGCGCAAATGTATGCTATAAATTTTAATCCTAATAATATTGGCAAAGCGCAACATACAAAACGCAAAACACTGGCAAAAAGACAAAGTTTTATAAAACGCTTTGCGTCTTGAAGTTCTGTAATTAAAGAATCCTAAATTAAAACACAAAATGATATGCAAGAACTTGAAAAATATGATTGTATTTTTTGATAATTTGTTTGATAACTTGTTGCAAGTTGAAGGCGGCTCAAAAAAAAAGTTCCTATTTAGATTTGGTGGTCCAACTAACTCCATTTTAATTCAAATAGTAATTTGAGTATAAGCCGTCATTCGCGGGTAAAGATTGTGTAACTAATGAAGAAATTTCCTAATAACAACTATAATACAAAAAGGCTCTATAAAATCGAATTATTCTATGTAAATACAATTAATTAAATGAAAAAACCAACAGCAAACCATAAGCAATTTCATTAAAGATGATCTATAATGAAATAGCTCTTAAATGAAATTTCTTTAAATGTCTACTGGGGATCTTCTTGTTTGTCACCCATACTTGGAGCTAGGCCATCGAGAAACATGATGGAGCACTAGCGGTTTCTCTTGATATTTCGAAGGCCTTTGACAGTGTATGGCACGCTAGCCTGGTTGGTAAGCTTCCTGCATACGGTCTGCCAGATCAGTTTTGCACTGGTATCATTGGGTATGCAGATGATAGCACAGTGGTGGAAAAATACTTTGCTAACGCTCGAGCCACTCAGAACGAAATCCAAGAGAAGAGAGACGAGATGTAGCTCAAAGCTGTATCCGATTGGGGAGATGCCAATATATTCAAGTTCAATGCCTCAAAAATTCAAACTTGTCTTTTCTCAGCGAAAAAAAGTCAGTTTTTCCAAGTTTCTATTTTCCGAGATGTACCGGTATCTGTAGGAGACCACCTCGAGCTCTTAGGTCAGGGTCACCCTTACGCCTACCCTCAATTTCGGGTCGTATTATAGAGTCTAAGGCTAAGACTGCTGCCATGAAGGTTAATAATAAAGTGAGGCAATAGTTCACACCTGGACAGCTTTTAATATAATATAAAGCACAAGTCCGGTCTGGTCGGTTGCGGAGACTAAGTTCCAGAGTCTCGAGCACAGCCGCAAGGTTGCGTACCTATCTATCTTCTACAGAATACATTTCGGAGAATGTGCCCAGGAACTGCATGATCTTATTCCACTATCTTCTTTTCTATGATAATTGATAGATTCAGGCGTTACTTTGCGGAAATCCATTACAAAATAAAAAACAGACGAAAGATCTCTAGTAATCACTTTGGCTCCAGCGCTCGACGGAGCAACACGTCTGCCGGAGAACAAGTCGATGGTCCTGAGGATGTCCCGTGGAGGGATGAAACACGTGTCGATATTTTTCTTTTGAGGTTAACTGTGGTAACTGTGTGACCTCATCAGTTAAAAGGTTAAGCGGAATAGTACTAGAGATTTTTCGTCTGTTTTTTATCTTCTTTTCATCAAAGGACTAGCAAACGTGAGGCGCAGTACCACCCTTACCTTGTCAGCATACCACTCATTTGCACCAAGCGCTACAGCTCAACATTTATTATGCGAACTGCCAAGGTGTGGAATACTCTGCCGTCTTTTGTTTTTCCTGAAAACTATAATCCGGTCCTCTTCAAGGCTACAGTGAACAGGTGTCTTATAGACCTTCGTGCTCCACCGTCAGCCACATCATCGCTTACCACCAGACGAGATCGTGGCCAAACGAAGGTCTATTAAAGATTAAAAAAAAAAAAAGGTGGTTTGCGATTTCTAAACAATTGTATTTTAAATTATGTTGGCTTTTATAGAGAAATTCATGCGCAGAGAAATAAGTTTCCAATTTCTAGTGGCCAATGACGAGTGAATTTTCAAAGCTTGATAATACACAAATCTAAAAACATACAATATCCTAAATACATTCTACATTTCAAGCCAGTTTAAAAAAAAAAAAATGTTTATCTACAGTAGATATAGTAGCTATTATGTTAAAATATATCGCTTTTTAAGAAACCACGTGACTAATCAAGACTGGTGGCGACAAACCCGTGTTTCAGACCTGAAAATGGATTACCTTCAGAATCCACTGGTTTTTTTTACCTTGTATTTTGAGCCAGTAGAGTACTAAACCTGTGGTCAAAAAATAAAAACGACAAACGAAACATTTAACGAGATCGATCATATAAATAACATGGAATTACCTATTTCTGCCGCCAAGCAGCAATGCTCGTATTGCTGTGTTCCGGTTCGAAGGGTATGGTTTCCGGTGAAATTACAGGCACATGAGACTTTCCATCTAACGTCTCAGGGTGGTAACACGCAAGTGATATCTATGATGTTGCATGCGTACATAGGCTACGGTAACCGCTGACCATCAAGTGGGCCGTACGCTTGGTTGCCACTTTAGTAACATAAAAAAAAAAAAATGGAACTAAAAGTTTGTTTGTCGAGTCATGTCACTTGGTCTAAGATGGGCCAACAACTGTGACTCAAGTAGTGAATCAGATGGAAAGCTTCCTTTAAAATAAAGTCAATTTTCCAACCAAACCTAAAATATTCATGAGCTAGCTTTGAGTGACATTGGAGACACACAGACCCTTGCTAATACTTAAAATTAAATAATACCATACGTGATCTTTCTTCTTTTAGAGAACAAAATAAGTGTTAAAAAGGAAAGATTCCCCTTGGTACACTGGCGCAGAAAACACTTAGAAATCATCATCATGGCAGTTTTTTAATATTCCTACTGCTGGGACACTTGCTCACTCTTGAGTGATAAATAAAATAAATCAAAATGAAAAAGCTTAATTTTTCTGTAAGCGAGAATGATTGGGTCCGCATTAATGTATATTAATGTATTAATGACACATCTTTAAAATTTCTAGTTTTTGAAAATTCCGATTCCTCACAAATTTGTTTTTATTATTTTGAGAATCTTCCTTCCATTTTCCATGTGCACCCATAATTAGTTTGTGGATTAGGAAAAACCAGTTCCTAGTCCACAAACTTAAAATCGAAAGGTTGTGTAATACTATTTATTATTATTATAATATAATAATAAATAGTATTACACTATATTTTATATTAGCCACCATTAAAATATATATATAATATATAAAATATTATATAAATTGTCATATATTATATATTGCGGCCACGCAGTGCTATTGTGATTGCCACTAGTGTTGCCACTACCACTAGACCAGTAGTGCCACTTTAACTTATTTCTGACAATCTCCACGACATCGGCAGTGTGTCTCAAAACAAAGCTTATTCGCTCCCGTACCATTAAAACGAGTAGGATCAGTTGAAACTCGACCATTCGCGCGGATGGTTTTATAACTGGAATACATAATTTATAGCTGCTACGTCGGATGTACTAAAACTTGGAGAGTGGAGATTTAGATACTAACTTATATAGGTTGTATGAGGACATTTATCTTAGTTTGTCTAAAGCTTGTTCACACGGGTGGTTTTATCAGTACCTGGTGGTAGGACTTATCAGTTAACATTTAACGCGCTGGTTGTAAATATGCGAAAAAGAGAAAGAAAAAAAGTGTGTCTGTGTAAATATGTTTGTTACCACGTATATCCGTGACGACTAAACCGATTATGATGAAATTGGGAATGCAGATTGTAACCCTCAGTTACTGGTCAGTCACTGTCTTTTGACAGTGACATTTCTAAACACTCAGGTCAGTGTGACTGACCTTAGGCTCTCCACAAATTAAAAAGTAAGCAGTATTTCCAGCTGCAATATTAATTTAGATTATTGGTTATTGGGAAATTTTGGGATTAATAAATCATAAATTCAATTGCTTTTATAATGTTTCAGGTGTCTTAAAATACTTGGTCAATTCTTTAAATACGTAAGTGTATTCATCACGTCTGGCTTTGCCTGCGTGATGCAAATATAAAATATATTAGCTTGTCGTTGTTTATTCCAGGGGAGATTCGGTTTTGGTAGCGGGCCACTCTAGTTCAGTGGAGTCGCTCAGAGTTTTCATGGCTCCTGTCTTTTGATTGTTTTGCGTCCGTGAACACAAGTCACAAGTTTAGTGAAATTTAACTCCGAGCTGGTAAGTCTGATCGTCAGGGAAGCCTCACAAGCTTTCTCTCTATGCCTGCGCTGGCGGCTAAAGTGGATTCCTTTATTCTGCACAGGGTCCCTGTATCTGGCCAGCGCGTGACTCCACGTGGCCATTACTCCCGCACGGCTTGCAATTTCTTACTGCTTTCATCGGCTGGCTACAGGCCGCTTACAAGCAAGTCACGGGTAAGCTTTCGAACGTTAATTACTATATTTTGGGCGCACGCGCCGGCGCCACGTGTCCGTCTTAAGGCTAACTTCATTTCTTCTCTTCCAGCCAACGGATTACGTGGGGCCCAGCTCGGGTCTTGCCGCCTTGTTAAGGCTTTCGCCTTGCGTCGTCGTCACGCCCAAAAAGCCCACGCCTTGTGGGTAAGTTACCCTGTTTTCTATGATTGGTTACGATGATAGGAAACGGGCTCGTCCCAGGCTTACAGCCAATAGCTTACCTCGCTTTTCCTTTACAGGTTTTTTTTTTTATTATATGGGTAAAGTTTAGTTTCTAAACTACTTCACTTTCGTGCGCAAGAAGCCGGTCCCGGACTCCAGCTCGGGTCGGTCTTCGGCAGGCTGCTGCAGCTGAACGCGGTGTAGGAGGATCCCTGCTTCAGAGTCCTCCCGCGCCGGAAGCCTGTCGCTTCTCCTGGTACCTTTGTGTCGTTTTACTAACACACACATTTCCCTTCCGGAACGTGCAAACCTTCATTAAACTTAAATAAATTCATTTCTTAAGCTGACTGCGATAGATAACTCTGATTATAGGCTATTCGAACCCCTTTGACCGTTATGCTCTTTTGTAAAACTATTATCCTACTTACTTTTAATTTAAGTGACCAGTGATATCTGGTCTGGCGCCCACCTTCTTGTGTTACCTTATCTCTGTGTAATAAAGATACATTTACTTGCACTTAACACCTGTGTTTTAACTTATATTATCCCCGGTTAAATCTCAAGCGTTACAGTGGCAGCCCAACTGGATTATCAGATTTATTAGCAGTCAGTAAATAAACTTATAAACTTATTAGGTACTAACCAAGAGAAGAATCCATTTTATAGAATATATTTGTTGTGTTTTATTGCCACCCATTGTTATTACTGTGTATTTCCTGTATACTGTATCATTGTTTTACCATAATCTGTGTATGAAATTGTGTATTTTTGGTGTAAGTTAAAAATATTGTTACAAAATTATTATGTAAACATGTTCTTCAGTTCCATTTGTAAATCTTAGCATTCAGCTTTAAAACTTTATTGCCAAAACTTTAAAAAGACTTAAAATCATTGATTATTATTAAAAACTTAACAAGTGATTACTTGCATATTTAGAACTTTTTATCTGTGTTCTAAATTAATAGAATTTACTTAAATAACACACACACATTAAAACATTAAAATCATTTACAACTTTCAACCTTATTCATAAACAGTTACAAACTAACTCTAATAACATTTGGCCTCTTGCTTCCTTGGTAACAACTAAGATTTTGTTCCTGTATTGTGAAGATTTTTCAAGGTTAGTACTTAGGAATTTTTTTTTGGTGAACACTTGATTTTATTGAATTATAGTGCACCAAGTATTTTTTTTTCTTATTGAAGGGTTTCTTGGTTCTAAAGTAGCTATACCTGCAGCTACCTTAGTCTTAATTGTTACGGTTGGACTTTAACTTTTGTTTTCAGGACAAACTAGACTTTTGTGAATTGTTGGTTTTTACTCGGGTAACTTTTTTTCCAAAACTTAAATTTTTTATACTTTGATCCTGTTCTTGCTTTTGAATAGGGTGCCTTTGGATACTAACCTAGCAGTGGATGGTTTCCTATAAAATCATACATAGCTGCCTTCACATTCTTAACCTATTTCTTATAAATTAACTTTTCTTTTTTGGTTAGGTTTTGTTGTTTGGTAGATTGTCCACTTATAGGTATAGGGAATAATTAGTTTACTGAAATTAATACTCATAGTGCTTACTTACTGAACTTTATTTAATTTCATTCACTATGTTTATCACATTAAATTCTTACATGTTAGGGAAAGATGAACTGGAAAAGACATCCAGTCTTCTAACTAACCTAGTTAGGTTTCTTGTGGGATGGTACACTTCCCACTTTTTCACTTCTGCTATCTACCTTAGCAGATGTTGATTTTGCTGTGCCTTAGGTACAGCTATCTTTTCACTCCTACCTCCTTGGTAGGTGGTGATATTAGCAGCGCCTTGCTGCTATCTCTCACTTCTGTTATCTACCATAGCAGAGGGTGACTATGCTGTGCCTAGCAGTACCTTTTCACTCCTGCCCCTTGGCAGTTGGTGATCCGACGACTATTTGCTGCTGCTTGAGTAGTCTTATGCTCACAGCAGGAAACTTTAACCCCGGACCGTAGGTTGGCTCGTTTTTTTTTTGTCCTGGGAGAAAGACTTTTTTTGGATTCAGATTGCTTTTGTCACTGTATTATTTTTTAGATGGTTGCACAGCCCCGCTACCTTCAAAAGGGTCGTGTGATTGTTTTCATAAACAACACACCTCTCCTTTGCCGGACTGTGCGTGGAATGCCTTAGCTTAGTTAGTTGTAGTTAGTTGTTAGTTTTTTTTCTTAGTGGTAAGTAGGCCAAGTTCCTTTTCTCTCGCTTGGTGAATTTTTCTTTTTTGTGGTTTTTCCGTAGGTCTCGGGAATTTAAACCATAGCGGGTAGTGACTATAATAAAGCCAACACTTTATGTTCACCGTAGACACTCTTAGATCTCGGGAATGTATACTATAGCGGGTAGTGACTATAATCTTAAAGCCAACACTTTATATTCACCGAGACACTATGTAATCGAGTTGACTTAGTCTACAACTAGGCAACTCTATAAATCTGAAAGTTTTTCAAACATAGTAATTCTCAATTATGGAAAGTTGGTTTACTGTGTTTTGTTTGTGGATGTATGTAGGTGTGATTAGTTAGATGAGGGATGAGGTAAGTGTTTGTGGATGGATGAAAGGTATAGTGTGTCTGAGTGGGAATGTATGAGTACTGCATGGGATCTTCAATCCTAGGGAACTAGTCCCCAAGCGAATCAAAACGCACGTACCTACCCTTCTATTAGATATTAATTGCAGGCTTTAACTTTACTGTGGGTTGGATTTCCAACACCTTCCTTATTTAACTTCTTACTGTTTTTGCAGTTTCTTTTAAGGTTTGGTTTTCCGACACCCTTTTAGATAGTTCTTTCTTTTTTTTGTCTCTTTCGTTCATTGTTGTTCCAGCTTGTTTGGTGATTACGGCTGGGGCAGCCGCCGCTTTTCCGGTGTAAAAGCTTCGTGGCGAAGGGGGTATTGTAACCCTCAGTTACTGGTCAGTCACTGTCTTTTGACAGTGACATTTCTAAACACTCAGGTCAGTGTGACTGACCTTAGGCTCTCCACAAATTAAAAAGTAAGCAGTATTTCCAGCTGCAATATTAATTTAGATTATTGGTTATTGGGAAATTTTGGGATTAATAAATCATAAATTCAATTGCTTTTATAATGTTTCAGGTGTCTTAAAATACTTGGTCAATTCTTTAAATACGTAAGTGTATTCATCACGTCTGGCTTTGCCTGCGTGATGCAAATATAAAATATATTAGCTCGTCGTTGTTTATTCCTGGGGAGATTCGGTTTTGGTAGCGGGCCACTCTAGTTCAGTGGAGTCGCTCAGAGTTTTCATGGCTCCTGTCTTTTGATTGTTTTGCGTCCGTGAACACAAGTCACAAGTTTAGTGAAATTTAACTCCGAGCTGGTAAGTCTGATCGTCAGGGAAGCCTCACAAGCTTTCTCTCTATGCCTGCGCTGGCGGCTAAAGTGGATTCCTTTATTCTGCACAGGGTCCCTGTATCTGGCCAGCGCGTGACTCCACGTGGCCATTACTCCCGCACGGCTTGCAATTTCTTACTGCTTTCATCGGCTGGCTACAGGCCGCTTACAAGCAAGTCACGGGTAAGCTTTCGAACGTTAATTACTATATTTTGGGCGCACGCGCCGGCGCCACGTGTCCGTCTTAAGGCTAACTTCATTTCTTCTCTTCCAGCCAACGGATTACGTGGGGCCCAGCTCGGGTCTTGCCGCCTTGTTAAGGCTTTCGCCTTGCGTCGTCGTCACGCCCAAAAAGCCCACGCCTTGTGGGTAAGTTACCCTGTTTTCTATGATTGGTTACGATGATAGGAAACGGGCTGGTCCCAGGCTTACAGCCAATAGCTTACCTCGCTTTTCCTTTACAGGTTTTTTTTTTTATTATATGGGTAAAGTTTAGTTTCTAAACTACTTCACTTTCGTGCGCAAGAAGCCGGTCCCGGACTCCAGCTCGGGTCGGTCTTCGGCAGGCTGCTGCAGCTGAACGCGGTGTAGGAGGATCCCTGCTTCAGAGTCCTCCCGCGCCGGAAGCCTGTCGCTTCTCCTGGTACCTTTGTGTCGTTTTACTAACACACACATTTCCCTTCCGGAACGTGCAAACCTTCATTAAACTTAAATAAATTCATTTCTTAAGCTGACTGCGATAGATAACTCTGATTATAGGCTATTCGAACCCCTTTGACCGTTATGCTCTTTTGTAAAACTATTATCCTACTTACTTTTAATTTAAGTGACCAGTGATATCTGGTCTGGCGCCCACCTTCTTGTGTTACCTTATCTCTGTGTAATAAAGATACATTTACTTGCACTTAACACCTGTGTTTTAACTTATATTATCCCCGGTTAAATCTCAAGCGTTACAAGATGGCTTAAGTCCTGGAATAACAGATAGGTTAATTTTTGTTTCGGAAAAAATGATTGTTCCTGTGGAATAGCATAAAAATATAAATTAATAAAAGTTGAATAAATCAACGAGGACGAGGCTAGGCACAGGACCGAAAAGAGTGGCACATAGAAAAGAAGTTCTATATACCTAGCAGTGGGTGAAGTCTGGCTATAAATGATGATTATGATGATGAAATAAATTGAAGTGAATTTACGCCTATAGGCGTGCTCATAAGTGGAAACTTTATGAAGAATTTGATACAATTTCTCTTCCAAGCACATTCGGGAAATCTACCGATATGATCGATTTATTTTTTTTTTTTTTTTTTTTTTGCTGGACAATCCACACAGCATCATCTAGCCCAAGGTAAGCTGCTGTTAAACAGAGCTGTGTTATGGGTACTAGATGACTGATATATATTTAATACAATACAATACATAGATAGATATTTTTTATTATACATAGAAAACACCCAGAACACCCGGAACAAATATTTGCAGATCCTACATACATTTGTCCCAAGGCGGGAATCGAACCCGCAACCTCTGCGTCGCAGGCGGACCTTCGCCCACCGCGCCACATTGGTCGTCATTCAATTGTGCACCTTTCAGCCGCGCCGCATACTACCACTCTCTTTGATTCTCACATCCCATTCAAGGCATTCTACATAAAACTATTCTGGATTTACCAAATGCACTCCGCAGAACTGAATACGCTAGAGGCAATAAACTGGCTTCCTTTTCTGTTTTATTACGATTCTTGAACGAGAAGTTTTGAATTTAGGTACTTGTTGATCTTGAATGGAATAACTTTATCATCAGATTCATATTCATTTATTTGTTTGAATTATACTTACATTAAACTTTATATAAAATCTTATTTTCTTATTGCTATCTTATTCTCTTTGTATCATAGTCTTATTGAGATCATTATGTTTCTGTATTTTTTGTTTACATTAAAGTTACTAGAAATGTTTAACTTTTGTTATTTTGATATTTTTCTATCAATAAATAGTTTATTTTCATTTCACAAAAGAAAACATCAAAAGATGACCAAAAAGCACAATATATCGATACAAAAGTTGCATTTATTAAAATGAACAAGAGTTAAAATGATAAATGTTTAATTTTTAATACCAATAGGACAAACAAGCATACGGCCAATCTGATAATTATAATATTATAACATATAATTTGCGATGCCTAAAAAGGGCAATTAGGTTTTAAGTGCAAAATAAGTTTAAAACACTTTTAAGACCTACTGTAATGTAACACTTTTTTGCAAATAAATATCTTGAATCTTGAATCTTGATTGCAAGGGTTCGTACTTTAAACACATGGTATACTTTAAGCTTTTGCAAGCTGTCTTTCAAATCTATCATCGTCTTTGTTCATTGAAATAAAAATAACAAGGAAAAATTATACCTACAGCAAGCCGCTGAAATGACAGTTTTTTAAGAATAAAGGCACAAGTGTTTAAGATTTGGTAGTAAACTGTATAATCACGATGAGGTATGTGACGCAGAAGTTGAGGACCATTAGAAGGAGGTTGGCGTCGAGCGGAATTACTTTGCAGACACGGAAGCGACAGGGGTGTGCCTCAACGTAGTGGATACACCGCTCAATTTCGTATATTTTAGTTTCGTCTGAAACAATACCATTAAATAGCATAAAATATAGCACACCTACCAGTAATACAGAGTCTTGACCCACGACTATGATTCCCTGTATCGTGGTTATCAGCCCCCCGATTGCGTAACTCGGTTTCAATTCGATTTCAATCAGCAAACTGTCAATAAGCTGTCACATTCATACAAAATAATGTCAGTTTTTGATGAAGTAAAATCGGTTGCAACCGAATTACGCAATGTGGGGGTTACGCAATACGAGTATATATTGTACTGCCAAGTATCTCATTCATCTTGAAATTACCCGTTTCAATGCGAAATGGAGCTTTTTTGATCTAAATTGTTGCACATCACAGACTGCTAACATCACGATTGTCGAGATCCATTGGCGGTACTACACCATGGTTTTTTTTTTATACAACTGAAGTGGCAACCAAGCTTACGGCCCACAGGATGTTAAGCGGTTACCGCAGCCTATGGACGCTTGCAATACCAGTGGTATCACTCGCGGGTTGCCACCTTGAGGCTAAGATCGAAAGCCTCATGTGCCAGTAATTTCACCGGAAACCATATCCTTCACACCGGAACACAGCAATGCGAGCATCATTGCTTTGCGGTAGAAATAGGTATGGTGGTAGAACTTCCACGGTCGTGTTCTATCACAAAGAACTCTAGTACTCTTAACACACCCAGATCCAACCTCGCCCGCAACCTCTCACATCACAGTCAATTGGGCCACCGAGTTCATCTTGGAAATCAAGTCAAAGTTCGTCATTTCGTATAGCTCCACCGTTTTTTTTTGGTGATAAAAAAATAAAAATTTCACTGATTTTCCACCGGTTCCTGTATTCATTTACAGATCATTCGATAGTAATGATAGCTTTTGATAGTTTCAGAACTAAAATAGTTGTGCTATTTTATACTATAGGATTACCTCGTTCCTTCATAAGTTTATTGTGCAGTATTATTTTGATTCTTTCCGCATGTGTAGAAAGCATACCAGCCAAGATAGCTGGTGCTAGTGTTAGTGCCAGTATTTCGGCATTCACTAAGTAATCCGATCTAAACTTCAGAGAAGCTACCTGGAATATAAATTCACATTATGTTTTAGACTGTGTTTTTGCAAATTTTTTTTAAGTACAATTTTAAAGGATTTTTTATTTACGCGCTGCGATTTGCGTTAAGAAATCGAACCCATTACCTACAGATAAGAAGGCGCAGAACTACTGCCAACCGAGCTGAGTCTATCAAAACGAACAACATTGGTTATGTACTAGATGTATAAGTAATATTTAGTTATTTTTAAGCATTAATGGTTGTAATCTGCTTTGTGGATTTAATAAATAAAATAAAATAAACTGGATACTCGTATTTAGTATGAAATCTGGGTCTCTTGTTTCAAAACAAATTATGATGTCTTAACATTTATTCAAAGACATAAAACTTTGCATTGGTAACCTAAAATTTAAAATAACTTAAAACTAGTATTTTCCAAACAGAAGACCTGGCAAGCGCAAATTTTAATAGTGAGCAATTTTCTGTATTTTGAAGAGCTATTCTGCTCATCACGCTGAAGATCCTCACCAGATCTTTCTAGAGGCCTTCGGACGGCCTAGAAGCCTACATACTCTGTCACCAGAGTTGGCCACTTATACGAACTTATTATATCAGATCTTTACCAAATTTTTGCGTGAACAACACAAAGTTAAACTTAAATTTTAAAAAAACCATTAAAAAATCATAAATAATGTCATAAGGCGGACATATTCAGTAGCCCCATTTTTGCCCCTTTTGGAAAAAGCACGTTCCCAATTCAAATACCTCGATGACAAACACATTTTATAAAGTCATGTAGAACTTGTATACCAAGTTTTAACCAGATCGGTTGAAAAATGCAACCTGTAGCGAGAACAGCTGGACAGACTAAATGACTGCGACGGACGAAAGCGTTTTTGACCAATCTCGAAACTAAGACGCTTCGCTCGATTCGCTCACTCGGTCAATAATTAGAAATAAAACTTATAAAATCTGAGTTTCATCTCTATCTTGCAAAATGGCGAATTCAATTGTTTTTTCCGCGTTATTTTAATGATAATTGAGTTACTAATACAACTCGTTTTCTTTAATACAACTCGTTTTCTTAGCACAAAGTATTATTGTAATGGAAGAATAACGATGGTTTGTAATCAAGTTATAAATCTTCTAGAAAATTCTAAACATAAAGAGTCTTGTTGCTGTTACTTACAGATAAGTTTCCCTGAATAAATTGCTGTACGGTCCAATATATATCAACCATCACTTCCGGAGTTGTGAAAAGAAGCGCTATTATTAGCTGAAAAATATAAACAGATTAACTAGTTTTAAATGTTTAAATTGTTTATCATCATTGTATACCAAAAGACGTGGACTGCCGTTGAGTGGGCCATGACTACCGATCTTGAGCCTTTAAAATTGGCTGTTTTCTTGCAGATGCTTTTGTGTCATCGGTCCATCAAGTAGGTAGGGGTATGGCTATATTTCTTTGCCAGTTCGCGTATTAAATGTTGCTTTTGTTGAATTCGACCACACTTGAATAGGCACGGCACAAGTAAACTTGTCAGTTGTTGACTTGTATTTGACATTTATTGCGCATATTAGTTATTCCAAATGTTGGTCGAATCCACCCTAAATAATCATAGCAATAATTAGGTAAGTAAGTAATTAAAATAAATAAAAATATCTGTAAAACATGTAAATATTGCCAACTACATTCAATAGGTTAAATAAATAAAAAAAATGGTTACTCACCATTGGATCAAATGCAGTTTTATATTTCACAGCTAATTCTATAATCTGTTTATATGTATGTTGTATCAACGTAATATTGGCGTTAGCACTCAGAATGCATGTAAGTTTTTTCAATCGACAGTTTATTGCATAAAACACGAACGCATATGTGACGTAAACTATATCCAAAGACCATATTAGTGCCAAGTAAACTGCAAGAATGCTGGTCGGCTCAAAACACATTTGCTCGATTACACAGTTCACTACGCACATAACGACTCTAAAACTCAAAACCAAAAGGAACGTTATCAATAGATATTTTTCTAAATTGTAAGAAGCTGTTTCTACACGCATCTTCAGATCTATAAGTTTCAAATCAAAGTGAAAATTGCTGATTTTTTTATCAGGTGCCGTGAGTACTAGAACTATTACACTTAAATAGTAATGCGCTAGATACATGACGATCCAAATAGTTATATAAAAATGACCTTCGTTATCAAGAGTAAACATGCACACACAACACAAAATGGACGATTGCACTACTAAGATAATTTTCCTTATTATTTTTTGTTTTTTCGTTTTGTACTCGATAAAACCGAAATCTAAGCATAACAGTAAGGATAGTATTTGGTAAGATAGTTTCATTATTTTAAAATATATAGTAGTTTGCTGTTTTGCTATATTTATTACACGCACTGGCTGAGGTTCCATGGTTACAAAATTTAATGACTTTACTGTTAACACAAGCGTTGTCAAACTGGTACGATTCTATGTTATTACGGTAGCCAGAAAATTACGTTACTATGTTATATCATTAGTCAGAAATTAATCCATTAGCAAAGAGTAATACGATAATAATAATTGCTTTACATATATAAGGGACTAGTTTTGGTCCAAGGCTTTGCTTGCATGGTAACGGGATAATGCTTACAATTTTATAGGAACGTATTTAAACTTAAATTTCATTAGTGTTAATCACAATTGATTTTATAACTATACTTGTATATCACAAACAATACTTATGCTGGATTCGACTAACTTTTATGATAACTATTCCGCGGAATAAGATATGTCAAATACAAGAAAACGGTCAGTTTACCCGCGAATAACTAAAGAAATGTCAAATACAAGAAATATGACAGTTGACTCGCGAACAACTACGATTTACTCTGCGAATAGAGCTTATTCGAGTTTGGTCGAATCCAACCGTAGTAGTAGAATAATTTGAATAGTTCTACGAAGGAAATGAAATTTGGCATAGAGATAAATTTAGTCAGTTACAAAGTCGCGGAAGTCATCTAGTCCAATCTAAAATTAACCTAAATAGTATCTTCCAACGAGGCAATCGATTACCTTCTACCAGAATTTTTTTAGGTAACGTGGGCACTTACATAAAATAAAAAGGATTCAACATCTCACAAGTTTATCTATTTCACTAAATGTGTTTGTGTACTAATACTAAAATAAGGGCTTGATGGATAAGTAAGGTCGAACAGACTACAATCTTCTTGGGATTTTATCTCTATAAACAAAGTCGCTTCCCACCGTCTGTCTATCTGTATTACGCAACAAATTTTAATGCTGTTTTCATTGATATATACAGTGACTCTTAATGACAATAGTATGAGTGAGAAGACGGTTTATACGTATTTAAGCGCGCCTGCGAAACTTTAGCTAATAATAAAATAAATAAATAAAAATAAAAATACCTTTATTTCAGCTACCTACATATACAATCAAGCAATATTTTTTTTAACACTGCTACTTATATTTAATACAATAACTAGGTATCATTTAGTTAATCGGTAGTAGTCGCCTGAGCAGCGTAGGCCTTCCCTAAATCCCTTAAAATGTCCCTAGAGAAGGTTGTCCCTTAGCTTATAGCATATACTAATATAATATAAGTTGGAAAGTTTAGATGTTCGTTTGAATGTTTCTTCATCTATAACTCAATAACTGAACAGACGTCACTAATATTTAAAACATAAGTGAATAATGGCCGAGAAAAGGAAGGCTACTTTCAGTCCCAGAAAAGGTACGGTTCCAGAGTCCCACGCACGAGGTCACAGGCAGCAGCTAGTAATTAGTAAACTGTATGATGACGATAAGGTAGGTGACACAAAAGCTGAGCACCATGCCTAGAAGGTCGATATCCAAGGGTATCAACTTACACACGCGGAACCGACAATTGCGCGCCTCCACGTAGCGGATAAATCGCTCCACTTCGAAATATTCTGTTACATCTGAAATAGTTTCTAGATCAAAATTCAAGATTCAAGATATTAATTTGCATTAAAAGTGTTACAAGAGTAGGTCTTAAAAGTATTTATATGGCACATAAAACTTATTTGCAATTTTCAGGCATTGCAAATTTTACGTAGGATAACTACTCTGCTGGTCGTAAGTACTCGTATGATTTACATTGAGTCAGTAGCAATCCAAATTCGAGCAAAGTCAGTGCTGACCCGCTACTGACCTATTGTAATTGGATGGATTTGGAGTCAGTAAAACGCTGTCTGGTCAGTACTGACTTTAAAATTCTTTAATATAATATCGCGTACTGATACTGACACAGAGAAAGTCTGTTCTCAAAGTCAGCACTCACTTTATTTGGAGTCAGTCACTGACCCAATGTAAATCGCACTTTAATAATTATATAAGGGAAAATTTGGATGTTCAAAACGACTGAACGGCGGCATACTAACAGGATGGGTTGTTTAATAGTGATAATTGATAAAGGCCGACTCTAGTGGTAGCATTCTGCAAGGCAAAAATTAGTAAAGAGTAGACCATGACAGAGGGCTGTGGGCGGCCTAGAAACTCTGTCACCAGATTTGGCCACTGACTCATACGAACTTACTTTAGTAAAGACCTAATCAATTATTATAAGTAACCTGTTTGTTGTAGGAGTAAATCGTGTAGAATGACTTTTATAAGACCCGCTTGTGTAGTGAGCATGCCGGCACAGATCGCAGGCATTATCGTCAATAACAAGATTTCTGCAATGGTGAAATATTCTGCAGTTAAACTCCACTCAAATGTCTGAAACCAACATACATATATTCAAATACGACGACCGATGTGGCACGGAGGGCGAATGTCCGCCTGCAACGTAGGAAGTTGCGGGTTCGATTCCCGCCTTGGTACAAATGCTTGTAGAATCTGCAGATACCTATTTGTTCTGGGTGTTTTGGGTAATTTCTATGCACAATAAAAAATAGCGATCTATATCAGTCATCTAGTACCCTTTGCTTAGCTTGGGGCTAAATGAGGCTGTGTGGATTGTCCAGCATTATTATTATTATTATAATAACGATCTAGTCCAATCGATATCAAGTCTAATCGAGATTTAGTCAAACTGCGATTTGGTCGTACCTAGTCATATCGAAATGAAGTTCTTAGGTTGAGAAGCGAGAGGGGTTCAATCTACGCAGCAGAACAAACGTTTGCATTATCAGCAAATATTTGATCCAGGTCTGGGTGTGTGTTAAAAGTAAGTCTTTACAAAATTATATGTAATATATCAATAACTGGTTTCCCATAGTCTAAGTTTTGCTTTGTTTGGGGCTATTCGCGCTGTGTAAAAATATCCACCACAAATTTGAAGCTTTTTGAGATAGGCGAAGGTCTAGGAACAGACGATGTATTCCTGCGAGAGACACAGTTTTCTTTTTCCCTACACAAGTCAAGTTACAATTTGGGCCGTTCGTGGTAATGATACGATAAGATATTTATTGATAACAAATAAGGTTTACAGTTTTATAAATACTGTAATCCTGTGTTATGAGTGACAGGAACAAAATATAATTAAAGAAGTTCTTGTTTTCGGAGTGTGCATTATCAAAACAAGATCGCTTACCGTTGAGCCTTTCAACTGCTGAACCGTCAGGTACATAGTTACCATAGCTTGAGGTATATTTAACAGTAGTGCCACAATTAACTAAAACAAAATAAGTAAATTGATCAAAATAGTAGTGAAGCGGATTTTGTGGTGAACTTTTTAGGAAGAGTTAATTTTAATACATTCGAGCAAAAGTTATTGGGTCATAATCCACTACCCACAAGCAATACAGACTCATGGATAGCAAAATGTTTTTTGAAATGTTCTTGAACATGCCAGTTTTTTTCATAATGTTTCTCTTCGCTGTTCAAGAGTATTGGCACATAATGTATTTTTAAACAGAAAATTTTATTGGTTCGTGGGGTTAAAAGCTTATGACCTTAACCAGAAAACAGATCAATACCGCTAAACCATCAGTGCTTTTAAAAGTCATGATAACTCTTGGTGAAACAAAGACGACCAATGTGGCGCGGTGGGCGAAGGTCCGCCTGCGACGCAGAGGTTGCGGGTTCGATTCCCGCCTTGGGACAAATGTTTGTAGGATCTGCAAATGTTTGTTCCGGGTGTTCTGGGTGTTTTCTATGTATAATAAAAAATATCTATCTATGTATTGTATTGTATTGTATTAAATATATATCAGTCATCTAGTACCCTTAATACAGCTCTGTTTAACAGCAGCTTACCTTGGGCTAGATGATGCTCTGTGGATTGTCCAGCATTATTTATTTATTATTTATTTAAATATCATCCACTTAATCAAGTTCTTAGTTAAACTTGTTAGCAACAAACCAAACAATTTATATACATACCACAGGATCAAATGCATATTTGTGTTGCTCAGCGATATCAACAATCGATCTATACAGATACTGAACTGATAGAAATCCTGATTGTCTCTTTTCCAAAAGCGATCCTAACTTCTCCAATCGACAGTTAATCGCATAAAACATGTACGCATACGATACACGCACAAGATCACATGCCGTCAACACCAGAACATACAGTAATGATTCAATAAAACTGTGGTTACATGTTTGTAAATATGAACAAAATACATAAGCCTTTGCTAATCTATACGTAAAGCAAGCAAACATTAATAAAAACAGTTTAAGTTCCAAGTTATAAGATCCATGGTTAGTTTTTAGACCTATATCGATTACACGTAAGTCCTTTATTAAACTACAAAAGGTTGTATCTTCCTTTATGCGTAGTATAGTTAAAACATATAACACATATTGGATTAAAAACACGAAATACCATGTATTATTATTACCTAAAAAAACCCTATACACGGTAAGACCACATATGAAAATGCATTGAATGAATGCCAATATTTTCGAGACAATTTTTACTCGTACATTTTTGAACTCAAAGAATCCAAAATCTAACCCTAAAACAATTTGCGAAAGTTTAAAAAAATATACAAAACATTTAAAAGGTACATTCTTATCATTGTAAAGTGAATTTGTTTTTTGTACTGGCGTTATTTTTATCATGATTGAATGTTGAAACGTTACAAGAAAATATTTGAAATGAAATTTTCTTAATACACTCTTGGTAGCAAACTCTGCTAGATTATTACAAATGACATTAGTTTTTGTAAGACTAATAACACTAAGTTCCAATTAGTTTAACTACTTATCACTTGTTTTAATCAGTTAGATAAATAAAACACATTTCATTGGTATTCCAAAATAGTTGACTAAATATAGCTCGAAACTGTCTTAATCCTACTATAAAATATTAGTATTCGAAATGCATATTATGATGCAAAAGTCTGTGTGGGTGTGTGTGTGAATGTTTGTTACCACTTATCTTCGTGACGACCTTACCGATTATAATGAAATTTGGAATGTAGATAGTTTAACACAGGGACAAATTTTTATTTCGGAAAAACTGACAGTTCCTGAGGGCATTAAACTAAAAAACTGCAGGTGAAACCGAGGGGCACAACTAATGTAATATAAAAAACAAAGAATGCAAAATAATATGAGTTTCTTCAATATATTATTAGCATGTGTTGACATTAATAACGCATTTTTTCCGAAATCCCAACACCGCATTGATTTGAAAACGTCGCGGTTCTAATCTGACAATGATTGATGATGTATTATTGCATGCCACCATTCAGTAATTCACCATGATAAAATGACCTGATTTTATCTACTTCTACTTCTGCTACGCGGTTCTTTTACACTGGTTGTGCCTACGCTCTACATGTGCCCAAAAAAGAATAAACATGTTCGATTCTGAATGAATGAAAGCTCAGTCTACAATGGGTTTGCTGTATGAATAATTTATGAATAAAATTTTATATAAGTTGTGTTATTCATATTGTAGGTGTTACTGTTCAGAATTTTCCTAAAAATACTCCATAACATTCAAGATTTTCGACTGAGCTGGTATTCGGTGGTTGTTTAGTAGTCATGGCGATTGCCGAGTATTGACTTTATCGATTTGCAAGTAAAAATATACTAAATATATATATATACATAACATAGTAATAAAAATGTCAAACGTGTAAACATTTCAACTCAAGAAGACAAACAGTTAATAAATTAGAGGCACCATTTGTATAGCTAATAAAAAAGGCCTTCGGGTGTCCTAAAAACTCACCAGAGTTGTCTACAAACTCAAACAAACTTATTTATTAATTAATCTAAAAGGAATTGTCGTCATTTGAAATATATTTCTCGTCTATAATAGTAGTGTACACAGTAAATTATGATGGTACAAGTAGCCTCGTTTCCCAAACCATCTTCACTGCACAATATTACAAATAAGGCTTTTACGTGTTTAAAGATTGTTTACAAGTTACTTCATATATTTCTCGGGCTAGATTTTGGATTTATCAAGTTCAAATCTTTCAAAGTAAAAATCATCGCGAAAATTGTAGCAATTGTTCAATGTTTAATAATCTGTATGATTGCAGCTACGAATATAGTTAATTTTGAGTTGCAATATATCATCTGGTATACTTCTTTTCTATTGCAGTACTTTGTGAGCGTTTTTATAGTGGCACTTATCAACGAAAATGTTTCTTTCTACAAGTTTATTCTCGATTCAACGGTTGCATACAACTTAGAATTAAAACTATTGTTTTCTATTGTACTATGCTTATTATACAGATTAGTTTTACCACTTACTTATTGTATGTATGATGCAACTGACGTTTATTGTATGAGACTCATATGGAATTCTATTTTATATTCACTTTTGTTGTTTGCTTCGGATGTTATTCTAATAACTCATTCGTTTATATTCCTTGCTGTAAGCTGTCGGTTGAAAACATTTGCTTCGGTTTTGAAATCGGAGTGTTCCGATGTCGTGTCCAAACAATGTCTTTACAAATCTATTATTGATGTCGCTGAACAACACAAATCCACGTTTGATCCCATGGTTAGTATTAGTATTAAGTGAATAAATAAATAATGCTGGACAATTCACACAGCATCATTTAGCCTCAAGCTTTGCAGAGATAAAAATTCAATTGAATTGGTTGCATGTTTTTTTAAAAAAAAACATGAAAAGCGTGTCAATAACTACATCATCTCATATCTCTAGAATAGAAAATTAGTTATGGTTGGTTTTTGTTTATTTTCTAAAAAAAAATATTTTTATTCGAACCACTGAGTATATGTGTATAACCACACGGTTATGTCGCTCGCCTGATGTTAACTGATTATAAAACTTAAACAAAATTATTGAAAAATATTTAGGAAACCGACGTAAATACTTATAAGGTTAAATATTTTCAGTATTTTACTTCTCTACTGTTTGACGTACCTCAAGTATTGATGGCTATTTATGGGTTGGTGCAAGATACAAAAATCAACAAAACACCGGTGAGTTTACAAGTTACTTCAAGATAACACTAGCCCATGACTTTGTTTGCATCTAGCAGAGTATCTAACAAACCGCATCTTTGCTTAGTTTCAAAGAACTTAGAGTAAGTGGTCTAACGATAGAAGAATAGCGGGAAGCTTTTTTATTTGATGTTAAGAAGAATTTAAAGACATCCACTGCTCGTCCATGTTCTTAAAACCAATCATGCGCCTTCACACACGCCACATACTTTCTGTGGCCGCTTTAATGTCAACGGTCCATCGCTAAAAATTTTAGAACAGACTAATCTATACTAATAATATTACAAAGAGGAATGATTTGTACTTTGTTTTTTGTTTGTTACAAGTAAACTCAACCATTAAATGCTGCATTTTCCCTGAGTATCATCATCATCATACCTGAGTAACATAGGCTATATTTTAGGTTCACCCGTGCGAAGCCGGGTAACTTTATAATAGATAGACACTATTTTATTTGCATGCCAAAGATTTTGGTAGGACATAAATGAAATACTAATTTAATTTTAAGACCATTATGACATATATAACCATATGACATGACGTGTTCTTGCTAATAAATATCATTTATCATTTATTTATCATTTATGATTTTTTACAGATATTATCAATCAGGTCGAGCGTTGGTTTTATATCAGTCATAGAAATGTCAATTTTGACAATCATGCCAGCCATCTTTGCTGGCATGATCCCTACACAACTTGAGAAAATTAAAATAATATTACATGAAACTCTTCTCCGAAGACAGGGTATGTTTTTTGTTTTTTATTATCACTTATGTGGCAACAAAGAAGGCCACTTGATGTTAAGTGGTTACCGTAGCCTAGTACGCTTGTAACATCAGAGATATCACTTTTTCGTTACCACTCTTAGACGTAGATCTAAAGTCTTATGTGCCTGTAATTTCACCGGAAACCATACCCAAACCTGAACACAGCAATGCGAGCATAACTGCTTAGTGGCGGTAATAAGAGGGTGGTAGTATTTTTCCAGATGAGCTCTATCAAAAAAATTCTACTACTTTAATGTAATGAATGATGACTGAATGGTATGATAATCCGTATGAGCCAGTGGCAAACTCCGCCCGCAACTTTTAGGCCCGTGTGCACGTACAAAGAAAATGAAAGTGTACTCGTACGCAGAGGGATCATCAAAAAAAAGCTAGGAACCCAGCCGAGTTTGTTGCCAGATTCTTCTAGGCTGGTGCGCGTGGAACTGGTGTAAATTCACCTAGCTTTAAGACGTTTCAAAATTATCCTTGTTATTTTATTGAAATTAATCATTTTCGACTTTGACTTTGCAGTCAGTGTGCTTTAGCCTTTATAATTATGTATTTTCAGACAACTCTCAAATTCAAGAGATCGAGCGATTCATCCGGTATATAGAGGCACGGCCGTGTCACTTCCGCGTGTACAAATTGATTCCTCTGAACGCAGATCTGCTTGGCATGGTACTGAGCTTCTGCGTCACCTATCTCATCGTCATCATACAGTTTACGCATCTATACTAATATGAATATATTTTACATTGCTGAAATTATGTTTTTTTATACCACCAATTTAGCTAACATACGGCCCCTATTCAATAAACATTAGATAAGATAAAATATGATAAGATATTTATTTCCAAAAAAGGTTAACAGATTTAAAACTCAGTGATTAGGTAACTCTGAGTAGTTCACATCACACTAATCACACTATCACACTAATATGGTAAATTCGAAAGTTTTAGATGCTTGTTCCTCTATAACTCAACAACTACTGAACCGATTTGACTGAAATTTTTGACTGAAAAGATTAGATAAATAGTGACCGGGAATAGGGCATAGGCTACGTTTTATCCCAAAAAAACACAGTTCCCGAGTTCCACGCGATCGAAGTTGCGGGCAACAGCTATTCTGTAATAATGTGTATCTATGTACATACCTATACGTTAGAACCTAATGAAGTGATGATCATAAATCATAGCAAAAGCCGTATATTAGCATTGCGAGTATTGACAGCGGACACCGCGCCATTTATCAACATAAACCAACAGAAATACTAACAGTGCATTGTACATTAGTCTATCTATAATAGCACATAATATGCTCCATTTCGGGCTATTCCCTAGGTTTACCGAGTTGTCTTACAAGTATTTTCCCGACAGACTTACCAGTAAGACAACTGGGAAATTGATTCCCAGTAGACTTACCAGTAAAACAAAACTCTCAATAATCTTACTATGTAGACCTAGCTAATAGGCCATAGACCAATAATCATTAAAATCATGTCTTCACTTTATGAAAAAGGATTCAAGGTATTCAAAAACCACATTTCTTTTTACATTAGATGCGAGATTGATAATATTTTTAATATAATAAAACTACAAAATACAGCAGCCATCCGCCATAAAAGGTTCAACAACGATCGGAGCATCTAGGTTCTCTGATTGGTGGCATCAAAAATATTGCACAATTTTGAACCTTATTGCTAAAATTATATATTGAAAACTGACATAATGACGTCACCGCTGTCACTCCGCGACTCAGCGCGTTTTAGCGTAAATTTTAAAATTTAAATTTCAATCGCATTTTTTTACTACCAAACCATTAATTTCTGTAATAATAAGTTATTAGTTGCAATTTAGTTGATTAAAGAGCTTTACAGTTAAGGTCTTACCGCACAACATAAACTGAATTAAGAAAAATATAAAAAATCCTGCAAAGCAGGCAACGCAAGCAGTAAGTATCTCTGGTGTTACGGAAGTCATAGGCGACGGTAACTGCTTACCATTAGGCGGGCCGACTATAAAAAAGGTAGAGTTTCTTGCTTGTCTGCTGTGCGCTCAAGTCAGTTGTCATACGATTTCATGACAGCTTTAAATAAAACCTAGTGAAATCAATTGCAACCGAATCATAAAATCGCCCCTCTTCTGCCGCCAAGCAGTAATGATTTCGTTGCTGTTTAGGTTCAAAGACTGCTAACAAGTTAAATTACAGGCACATGAGATTTTGATCTACGTTTCAGGTAATAGGCATAACTTTCGATTTATGTCTCGAAAATAAAAAAGGACAAGTAATATTGTTTTTTTTTATACTACTAAAGTGGCAACCAAGCGTACGCATGCAACATCATAGATATCACTTGCGTGTTACCACCCTGAGACGTTAGATGGAAAGTCTCATGTGCCTGTAATTTCACCGGAAACCATACCCTTCGAACCGGAACACAGCAATGCGCGCATTGCTGCTTGGCGGCAGAAATAGGTATGGTGGTAGTCCTTCCCCGGATGAGCTATATCACAAAGAACTCTACTACTCTTAAACTTTAACTCTACTACTTTTAACTTTATTTCGTACAATATGTTTGTGTACTTGCATTTCGTATTGAAGTAGGAATTTTGTCAAGAGATATTAATCACGGGATGCAATATGAATTTATGAACATGTACGAGCGGCAGGGCTTAAATTTGACTAATTTCGTATTCATTTGCGTTTGTCTCGACTAAGGATGATTTAAATGGTATATTGTGGATGCCTATTCTAAGGGAACCGTCTGAGTTATTTGGTTTGCCTAAAAAAATGCTGGACAATCCACACCAGCATCATCTAGCCCGAAGCTAAGCAAAGCTTGTGTTATGGGTACTAGATGATCGATTTATTTAATACAATGCATGACATAGATATTTTTTTTGTTATACATAGAAAATACCCAGAACAACCGGAACAAATATTCGCAGACCACGCAAACATTTGTCCCGGGGATCGAACCCTCAACCTCTTGCTTCTCAACCAGGTACTCGCCAAACGCGCCACCAAAATCGTTCTTAGATTTAAAACCTTATTCATAAACACACTTTTAGCCTTTGTAAGTTACTGTGTCTTTCAAATCTATCATCGACACTGGTCATTCAAAGGAATTAAAGACTGATAAACAAATACACTGCACTGTGTGGGTGCACTGGTGGTCTAGTGGTAGTGACCCCGCCTTCCAATCCTAAGGTCGTGGGTTCAAACCCGGTCGTGCACCTATGGATTTTTCTGTTTCGAAAAATTTATGTGCGCAATGCCAGTGCTCTCATACGGTGAAGGAAAACATCGTGAGGAAACCGGCATGTCCAAGAACTAAAAATTCGAAAGACATGTGCCAAACACCAATCCGCATTGGGTCCGCGTGGTGGATTAAGACCTAATCACTCTCGCCTGAGAGTAGGCCAGTGTCCCAACAGTGGGAACATTAGAAGGCTGTCATGATGATGAAACAAATACAATATTTAGCAAAACTCTGAAATGACAGTTTTTTATTTATTTAAAGATCAACATCGAAAGATACACAGATATACACATTTATAATTAACATTAAATTATAATTAATATTATTTATGATTAAGGGCTTATGATTTACATTGAGTCAATAGCAAAGTGAGAGACTGACTCCAAATTCAAGCCAAGATAGTGCTGACCCGCTACTGACCTAATGTTGATTTGAAGTCAGTAAAGCGCTGTCGGGTCAGCACTGACTTCTATATACTCGCGTACTGACCCTTTGTGAACAGAGCAAGTCAGTTCTCGAACACTGAATCCATTTGAAGTCAGTCACTAACCCAATTTCATCATCATCATCATCATCTTTAGCTATTTGTTGTCCTGTTTTAGACGTAGGCCTCCCCCATTTCCTTCCATGAGTGACGGTCTCTCGCCTTTGCCATCCAGTTATAGATTTCGTGTCTTTATATCATCAATCCATCGTTTTGGTGGACGACTCCTGGGTCTGCTGTTCGCCCACGGTCTCCATTCGACGATTCTACTCTATTCAGTGACTTGTATCGAGCCTTGCGATATGGCCAACCCAATGTAAATCAGACTTAAGATTTAGTAAACGTGTGTTAACTGAATAATGACGATGAGGTAGGTAACCAGGAAACTAATCGTCATCGTGAGCAGATTTGCATCAAATGGTAACATATTCCCGAGCCGAAAGCGACAACTGCGCACCTCCACGTACCGAATGAAACGTTCAATTTCTCTCATTTTGACAGGATCTATAATAAAAGTAGATTAAATTTTGATTAGTGTTATGCACATCAAGTGTATGTCCCTCGACAAGCAACACTATAATAGGGCTAAATATTATTATTCTCAGCTATAGTACCAGTTTATGTCCCTGAATAAATAAAAATAAAACACAGGATTCATCATGGCAGCCTTCTAATGTTCCCACTACTGGGACATTAGACTACTTCCAAGCGAGTTAGGTTATAATCCACTACGCAGACCCAATGCGGATTGGAAAATGGCAGATGTATTTCGAATTTTTTGTTCTTGGTGATGCTAGTTTCGTCACAATTTTTTCTTTTACCGTTTGAGAACACTGGCATTGCGCATATACGTTTTCTTATAGAGAAATGTATTTGTGCTTCTTATAACCACCGCCCAATAATATTATTTCAAATATAAATTAACACCCCAAATGGTCGATAAAATAATCTAAATATAATCAAATATACCTCGTTCAAGTAAGCCTTTATCGTGAAGTAGTAATCTGATTCGATCAGCTTGACCAGACAGCATACCAGCGAAAACAGCTGGTGCGAACGTTATAACTATGGATTGAACGTTCATAGCATTTTCCAAGTTTAATGCAAAAGATAACTGGAATGCGTTTGATTGGTTAGTAATATTCTGAATTATACATTATCACATCATGATTTTATGATTACTTTAAAAGTTACGTTTATGTACAGTTAATAAATAATAATAATAATAAACTTATTTGGCATGCATGTCTCTAAACTCAGTCCGAATGAGATATAAGAGTTAAGAAGTTTGCATGTATTTATTAGGCTTTCAGGCAAGTTTCACCCTTTAGAAGAGCGGTAAAGGCGCTCTTTGGGGTAGGCCTATGCCTGGACATAGGCCATGGCCTAACAGCATAGGCCTACAGCAGTAGACGTCTATTAGCTGATATGATAATTATGATGATGATGATATCTGTAACTAATCTATGATTTATGAGAGGATATTCAACAGCTATCTATTGCATAACAGACAACTTAACACTTACTGCGCATCTAATCTAAGGATGAAACATGTTTACAAATGTAATAAATAGATACAAACTTCTAACTCTTATATCTCATTTTGGACTGAGTTTAGAGACATGCAAGTCAAATAAGTTTTGTTCTGTATACTATAATATTATGTACTGTACCAGATAAACAAGGTTTGGTTGATGAACGCGACATAAAATAAAATAAATAAAAAAAGACGCTACCTTCCCTAAAGAATTCGGCATTGTCTTTTTTTTTGCTTGCAAAAATGAGAAAAACATTTAGAAATATTAATCTTTATAAAAAAAAGTATGTACGTACTGGTAATTGTTTGGTTCGCATATTTTTAATTAAGTAATATATTGAAGATAAAAGTTCTGGTACTTTGTATAGCAGCGTAATGATTATCTGAAAAGAGATCAATTATTAAATAATGAGCAAATGCTCAATAATGTCGATGTTATAATTGTTAACATTTGATAACAACAACAACAAGATGATAACATTTGTTATTTTCAGTTACTAACCAGTGGATCATAAGTAGTTTTAAATTTCTCAGCGTGATCAACATATAATTTATAAATGAATTGTATTGATCTAAACTCCGATTCAGTTTTCTCCAAAATACAATACAGTTTTTTCAATCGACAATTTAATGAATAAAAAATGAAAGAATACAAAACTATAAGCATTTCTGTAGATAAAAAAGTGATAATATAAATCGCAAAGACAAATGAAATTTTTATACATCCATTATCAACACAAAACAACATAAGATTTAATATTCTGTGACTAATCAAAAAAGCATTTATAACCAAAATTTTTAATTCAACATTAAAAGAAGAAGGGTCTACTCCTATCTTCGAATCTATTAAGTGCAGATCATAGTGAAAACTGCAAAGGGACAAATTTTTATTTAGAGATACTATATAAGAAGAAATCATTATATATTTAACAAAAAATAGAGCAAACGTAATCGATCGTGAGGAAAATTCAGTCGTGTTATTCAATATTAAAAAATTCATTGCTAAGGAAAAGACACTTAAAGTGGTGACACTGATAAAAGACAATAATTTAACCATGAATGTAGCTTTCGAAGATTTGAAATGGCAAAAACCGAAGTCAACGCCGCAAAGCATTTGGAAAATTATATAAAATAAGCACATGATGTAAAATATTAATGACTTTTCCATTTGCTGGTAAAGCGATTTCATTTTTGTCACAAAATTATAAACCATGATGATTTTTTTCTGACCAATACTTGTTACAATATCAAGCTAAGAAAAGTTAATGGTAGCAACTGTCAAAAATACCTTCACTTTACTAATTTATTATCAAGAATAACGATCACAAATTACATTACATAATAAATTTCATTAGCCATTAGTTTATCTGTCGCAGTACTTCATTACAAGAAAACACAAACAAAGCTCAAATAACAAAATAATTACTTTAGTAACTTAGAAAAATTCAGGAACTAAATTTCACCATATCTATCGCTCTCAAGTATATTATTTACATAGTATATCTCTCATATTAGATAGAATTTCAATTTATTTTCGACGCTAGCAATTGTTTAAGCACTTAACTGGTGGTAAGAGTGAAATGACTGGGCGAAAGAGACTTAACAACAATGTCTCGGGATGATAAGCGCAGTGCCAAGCAAACACTTAAAAACTTTAAGCTTTGGGTGGCACTGCATCTGTAATAGTCAGGCGTGGTGCTTAACATCAGGCGCCTTGAATGTCCTGTCACTTGCTGACATTAAAAAAAAAATAGTATCAAAGAACGCAAAATTTAAAAGGATATAGCATGAGAACTAGGCTTAGTAAACGTGTGTTAATTGTATGATAACGATGAGATAGGTGACGATGAATCCAGCCGTCATGCTGAGTAGGCTAGCGTCAAACGGAAGCAACTTGCACAGACGGAATCGACACCCACGCGCCTCCACATAACGGATGAAACGTTCGAGCTCTCGAATTTTGACAGGATCTATAAAAATAATAAGATAAAGTATGCCACATCTTATATTAAAATTATAATCCATGCTATATGTATATAGGGTCTTTGATTATTAGTGCACGATATTCAAGGAACAGGTTCCACACATCAAAAAAATTTACGTTTTTTTTAATTAATATCTATCATTATTGAAAATCTCGTAATAATAAAATATTCGAGCACGCGAGCCCCGTGGCGGCTATAGGGGGGTCATTCAAGTAACTGATACGTGCCAAGCGCTGCCCTTTCGATTTCTAACAAGGGTAACTAATTATTGAGCAGAATTACAAAATTTTTTTTTTTAAATAAATAAAAATGTTTAGAAAAAAAAAGTACATGTATTTTTTTGTGTGTGGAACATATTCATAAATATCGCGCACTAAAATCAAAGACCCTATATATTAGTGATGTGTATAGATTGGAAAAAGTATTTTGATATAGTTTTTGCAGTTCTGTACGCGAATCATTGCAATTTGAATGAAATGCTACAAAAATGTACTACGCAGTAAATGTACTAAGCTACGCAGTATTAAAATGAAAAAATTAAATAGGTACTTAGACTTCGTGGTTAGTTTATTTTAAATAAATATAAAATGAAGAAAAATACCTCGCTCAAGTAATGCTTTATCGTGGAGTAGTAATCTGATTTTATCTGCTTGAGTAGAGAGCATGCCAGCAAAAACAGCCGGTGCAAACGTTATTATCAATGCTTGTAGGTTCATGGCGTTTTCAGAGTTTATTGCAACAGATAACTAGAAAGAGTTTGTATGTTATTAATATCTATATATATCATAAATATCTTAAATTAGATTTTGAAAACAAAAAGTATATACTTAGGTACGCATAGAAACAAATACGCACTGGTAAGTTTTGGGTTCGCATGTTTTTTAGTGTTTCATATACTGAAGCCATTATTTCAGGAATTTTGTTTAGGAGTGTAATGATTATCTAAAAAGAGATAAACATAAATACAAAGAACTTATTTCAAAAAGGTGATGTTTTATAATACTTTTAGTTACTAACCAATGGATCATAAGCTGTTTTAAATTTCTCAGCGTGATCAACATATAATTTATAAATGAATTGAATCGATTTAAAATCAGATTGAGTTTTCTCCAAAATAGAATACATTTTTTTCAACCGACAGTTTACTGAATAAAAAATGAAAGAGTACAAAACTATTAGCATGTCTGTACATATAAAAGTATCAATGTAAATCGCAAGGACCATTGTAGGTTTTATACATTCATTATCAATACAGAACACTAAAACATTAGTTAATCTGTGACTCAAAAATAAAGCACTTGTAAACAAAATTTTTAATTCAACATGAAAAGAAGCAGGGTCTACTCCTATTTGCAAATCGATTGAATGTAATTCATAATGAGAACTGCTAAGTGATTGATTTGCGTTTAAATATACTAAATAAAGAGCTGTCATTAAATATTTAACAAAAAAGGCAGCAAATGTAATAGATATCCAGTAGTTTTCAGATGTGTTATTAATAACTAAAAAATTAAAACATAGCGATACGACCGTTAGTGTAACGCAATCGACAAAAGTCAACAGCTTGACCACAAATGTTCCTTTCGCAGATTTTGAATGGAGGAAACCAAAGTCAAAGCCACACAAAACTTGTAAAATATTGTAAAATAAGCACATTATGTAAAATAGTATCGATTTTTCCCTTTGCTTGTAAAGCGTTGGTATTTTTGTGAGAACATTAAAGGCCATGATATTTTTTTTAATTTTTTAGGACAAATACATGCTGCAATATCAAGCTGAGGCGAGTTTATGATACCATTTGTCAAAAATAGCTTCATTAGATACAATGGGTACGGTAGTACTATTTTATTAACTTGATTAATGTTCACGATTTCCATTTGAGGTAGAGTTTTCAATTTATTTGAAAGACAATATGTTGGTGTAAATACATTGTGTCAGCACTATTATTGTTTTATAGCTATCTTATACTTAAATATGATAATTATCATCATTATCAGTATGTAAGTTCACTGCTGGATATAGCTGAACTTCCCAATAACTCGATTCCTGTTGATTTCTTTTTTTCAGTAAGTGACAAGACGGTCAATTCACTCGCTTGATGTTGAGAGCTACGCCTTCATGCCAAGCCAGACCATAACCAAGCTTTAAGTTTTAAATTTCTGCGTGGCAATACGCTTAAAAGACGTTGTTGTCAAGTCTATTTCACCCAGTAATTTCACTTGCTACAGGACCTTTCAAACCTGAACAGCAAAGCTTGCACACTACTGCTTGAAGGCAGAATATCTGGCACTGCGGTAGTACTCACCAAGACGGACTTTTGCTCCGGAGGCTTAACCAAGTAGAAAGTATTTCCTCGTTCACTTTGTGGCATAAAACGCACACAAAGTTATAATTTCAGACCCTCTTACCGCCAACTTTAGTCTAATTTAGTATGTTATCTGTATCTTGCCATTCGCAATATCAGCAGTTTTATGTGAACGTGTTTTATTGGACACAAAAAATAATTAACAAGTTTCTGGATTGTTTTTTATTATGACTTATCTTTACAAAAATCATGTAAATTCACCCGTTCATGTTGCAGGGGGATGCGTAATGCATTTTCCCACCGTAAAGAAAAAAGGTTAGTAAATAGCAACAGGTTACATTGAATTGCAGCTATAACCAGCATAACACTATGCAACTTTTTTTTCTAAAATTAAAATTAGCAAATTAAATCAGTAGTACAATATTTTTGTCCTTAAATTATATAGAATATAATAAATGTCAAACTAAGTATAATAATCAGGATAATAAGTCAAATTAAGAAAACGAATATTGTCAATCAATAATAATAATACATTTATGTAGTCTAAAAAGGTGTTTTAAAACTCGCCTCTTTTTACTGAGGCACTAAGGTGGCAAGAGTACAACTTTCATTTATTTATTATATTATTAATTATTAATTAGAATATTGAAAGGGAATTGTAAGATGACGATGAAATTTGTGTGCAATGCCAGTGCAAAGGAAAACATCGTGAGGAAACCAGCTTGTCCAAGAACTAAAAATTAGAAAGATTTGTGTCATCCACCAACCCGCGTTGGGTCTGCGTAGTGAAATCTCAATTACTCTCGCTTGAGAGTAGGTCAGTGTCCCAGCGGTGGGAACATTAGAAGGCTGTTATTATGATTTATTGATTAGTGAATTGTATCATAACGATGAGGTAGGTGACGCAGAAGCTGAGCACCATCCCGAGCAGCTCCGCATTGAGAGGGATCAGCTTGCACACGCGGAACCGGCACCCGCGAGCCTCCACGTAGCGGATGAACCTTGTAGTATCGTTTATTTGAGCTGGGTCTAGAATACAATTTCTGAGTTAGTTACAATTTGAAAGCAATATTTGCCAGACCTTATTAAACAGAGACGCTTTACTTGCTTCGCTTACTCGGTCAGTTAGTGACAATATAAGCAATGACATCGACTCGATTAAAAAAGAGAATTTCTGTGCCGGCTGATGTGTCACTTAGATAGGCAAGCTGAGTTATATACCGCAAATAACAAAGACAGTGTATTTTTTTGGTCTAAATAAGGAGTAATTATCAAAAATAATGTAAAATTAAAATTACCTTGTTGCTGTAAAAGTTTATTGTGTAACATGATTTTTATTTTGTCTGCTTGCATCGAAACCTTACCCGCAACAAGAGCGGGTGCAAATAATATTGAAATTGATCCGAAAATCGCAGCGTAATGGGACAATAAGCCAAGATCAGTAACCTAAAATACATAAAGCTCGGTACGGTTATTGTATACAAGACTGTCGTCGTGTTTGCGGTTTCTTACACACGTAAGGTATGCACTGATGATGTTAAAGAGACATTCTGACACAGCAACAAGTAGACAACAGCAACAGACTTACATTATAAGGGTCGGTTTACACCGGAAAGCCAGAGGCGCCGACAGCGCTGCAGCGGCGCAACAAGCACTTTTAATGTGAAGCAATCTTACAATTTCTAACAATTTCAAAATTGTTTCACACTGCCACTCGCCGCGCTGCTGCCGACCTCTGCCATTTGTTTTTTTCGCTGTTCATGCTTTCCTCGGACTCACATAAACATTTTAGGAGCTAAATTAGCCAAATCTGTTCAGTCGTTCTCGGGTTTTAGCAAGACTAACGAACAGCAATTCATTTTATATACAAGAGAGAAGATAAGAGAAGATTATGTAAATGTTGTTATATAATTTAAATGAACTAAAAACTGTCACATACCAGTTTAATTTCCAGTGTATCATTTACAGCACCATAGATTGATAACATAGTATCGGGAACTTTGAATAAAAGACTCAATATGTACTGTAAGAGATAATAGACGAAATTATAATCTATTACAACACCATAATATTGTTTAATATACTTACCTAATAAAATATTATACTTATTGATAAAAAAGATCAGCAGAATTTATTTATTTATTTTTTATCAAAAGCGTAAGAATTTGTTATTAAAAACCATCTGATTATTATTACCACCAGATCAAAGTTTGCCCAAAATACTGGCAGTTTTACTGCGTGTAGTAATACCATAATATCTATCTGTTCTGTGAATTACTTTATTTATTGATGAAGAGTAATAGAGTTCTCTGTGATAGAGCTCGTCCGGGGAAGGACTACCACCTTACCTATTTCGGCCGCCAAGCAGTAATGCACGCATTGCTGTGTTCCGGTGTGAAGGGTATGGTTTCCGGTGAAATTACTGGCACATGAGGCTTTCGATCTTAGCCTCAAGGTGGCAACCCGCGAGTGATAACTCTGGTATTGCAAGCGTCCATAGGCTGCGGTAGCCGCTTACCATCTTGTGGGACGTACGCTTGGTTGCCACTTCAGTTGTATAAAAAAAAATATTAAGCTGAATTAAAATCCATTAGGTAGTTTATAAGATTTAAGCGTATATACATACATACATACATACAGAAGGTAAGACGGTGGGAAGCTACTTGGTTTTATACTATGTAAAGTGACTTACTATTGAATCATAAGCAGATTTGTATTTTTCAGCAAAATCGATTATTAACTTGTAAAGATACTGGTACAAAGCAAAGTCCGAGCTAGTCGTTGCCATGCCCACAAAAGAATGCAGTGTTTTCAATCGACAATAAATTGAATAGAAAATAAATGAGTAGCATATAAGTAATAAGTCGAAGCATATAATAAATAAAAAGAATGCGCCTTCGTCCCAATATGACGTTCCACAGTCATCGGTAACTACACAATGCAATATCCCATTGAGTGCATTCCAAACTACGCTAGCAAATATTGCAAGAACCGTTTTAATTTCCAGTGAATAGACCGTAGTGTCGACATTAAGTTTTACATCAAGTTTTTGTAACTCGAAATAGAAATAGCACATATTTGCGTTCGTTTTGCTAGCTGCCAAAACTGCTACATGCAATATGTATTGAATCAAAGCTAATATTAGCCAAATCATACCCAAAACACACTCTGGATAACAAACTTGAGTCAAAATCACGAAACAGAAAGCCAAACATTTGATAAATGAAAAAATATTCAAAGCAAATTGTAATTTTCTTGATCTGTGCTTGAAAAATCCAAAATCTAGAGATAAAACTATGTGCATAATTTGATAAACCACTTTTAAAATGTTATATGCTTTGGTAGTTGGTTTTATTCTACCAGGGCAACGTATTTCAATGCTCATCTTGCTCTTTTAACAACAAAACAAACTAAAACACTTCTCTAGAATAGAAACAACATATGAAAGGTTTAATAATTTCACTTTGAGTAAGTACGTTTTTTCACTTTGTTTACTAATTAATTACAAATAAATAAGTATGAGTGAGCACTGGCATTTTATCGACCCTTTGTCATCATCTTAGTAGGTTCTCTTGCCTATTTTAATTTTATGTCATCAATGGAAACCTTTATCTTTTTACTTATATCGACTTATTATAATATTATTATATTTTTGTCTCTCGGCATTAGTCATGTCAAAAAAGTTCGTTTTGCTTATTTGCTTCCATAGTAACCTGCTCAACTTTATAGTGACTATCGGCTTTGTTCATTTTTTTTTTATGTCAGCAAGTGACAAGACAATTAAGGCGCCCACTTTATGTTAAGCACCACGCCTGACTATCACAGATGCAGTGCCACCCAAAGCTTAAGGTTTTTAAGTGTTTGCGTGGCACTGCACTGCGTTTATCACCCCGAGACATTGTTGTTAAGTCTCTTTCGCCCAGTAATTTCACTTGCTACAGTGCCCTTCAAACCTAAACATAGTAATGCTTGCACACTGCTGCTTGGAGGTAGAATATCTGACACTGCGGTGGTAGCCACCTAGACGGACTCTTGCTGAAGAGTCCTACTTTTTACATGAACCAGGTCCACCATGTTTATGTATAAAGTATACTTACTCTTGGTAATTCATAATAATTACTAATGTACCCATATACTGAAGTTCTTATCTACAATAATGAAATTAGTTTCTGACGGATGATCAATTGATCAGTAGACATTTTGTGAATAGTACAGAATTTGTTGTTGTGGCTAAAATACACATTTAAACCATGGAGGTTCAGCCGGAGTTTAGAATAAGCACTGTTACCAAGCTAACCCAAAAATCAATATACTTTAGAATTTTGAAGTTTATATACAAAACGATGTTCATACTTTGTTGTTATGATTTTGGATTCGGCGAGTATAAAACGAACAAGCAAAGAATATTCTGGAAGTATATTACAATAATACGATCCGCCATCATATATTGTGCGTGCACTTTGAGTCTTGATAATCACGGCAGTTTAATTGGAACAGCTATTATAGCTGTTTATCTAGCACCATACCTTCTAACTGTCATATTTTTGGCACTAATGAACCCTGATACAACTATTTGCAAGTTTTACGTCTATTTAGAAAATTTAGATGTAAAGATGCGGATGGACAATGCTCAAAAAGTTGAAAAACATTTATTGTTAGGTTTTATTTTTGATTCAGCTTACAAAATCGTTGTGAGCATTTTATATTGTACAATAGATAATAGATGTCTCAAACCCTTTATCTCTGGTTTAGCTTATATAATGCTTTCAACGTTTCTTAATTTAGTATATGCTTCATACGTATTTGTATTTCTCGCCCTGAACTACCGACTAAAAAAACTCGCATGCATTTTGAACACTACATATTCGGGTTTTTCATCTTTACAACATATTTATAAGTCCATTGTAGAATTAGCAGAATTATACAAATCTGCGTTTAATCCAGTGGTAAGAATGCAACTTTTAATTAATTGGATGTATTGTAATTGGAAAACTAGCAGTTTTTAATATTTACATTATATTTTAATTTCAGTTCATCATAGCACTTCTTTTCTATATTCCTGAAAGTATGGTCACCATGTACGACACCTTGCAGGAATTAGTTCACGAAAAAAATGTTGTAAGTAAACATCTGACTCCATGAGCACCTAAGTTCTTATAAGAGTGAATATCTTCGAGTAACTACTCGTACATCCGACAGTTTAGAATCTAAACTAACTAATATTTACATTATTATATAAATACCAACATTTATGAAGCAGTTGAGTCATCTAAATAATGTTACAAACAATCTATATATAGCCAAACTGATTTAAATCATTACCTGACGAAAGCGTTCCCAACATGCTAGCGGCACTATCACTTTAAATGGACACAATGCTGATACTTATCATGATACTGATTATGATATTAAGATAATTATCAGTTAATGAAAATAGTTTTATACTTAAGATTATGAGTTCAGAGCTAAATACAACTGGCTACCAGAGAGATACTAGATTTATCATCCATCGCCTTACTTTTTCAGAAATCTCTGTATTTTCCATCACTTTACATATTTCAGCAAACGCTCGTGCAATTTAGATCAGAGTATTTAATGGTAATTGAAACACTGGGGATGACAATAGCACCAGCTGTTTTTGCTGGGATGCTCTCGACACAAGCGGACCGAATCAAAATTATACTACACCATAAACTCATGCAAGAAAGAGGTATGTTTTAGTGTTGAGGTACAAAATGACGGTTCTTTACGTCTGTGGCAATCAAGATATTAAACAAGTCCCCCTAAGAACTCTGCTAGTATCAAATTTGCAGCAGCTCAAAAACATTGTTTTGAATAATTTGTAGATCATGATCAGAGCCAGATGTATTCTTGATAAAAAAAACAAAGCCCTCTAAGGTTTCCACTGCTGCCACTAGGATCGAATGAACTGAACTTAAAGCAAAAAAGTGAAATAAAGAAGGCTACTAGACTACTATATTAGTAAATTTTCAGATGAAACTAAGATATACGAGATTGAGCGGTTCATCCGATACGTTGAAGCGCTGCCGTGTAAGTTCCGCGTGTGCGAAGTCATTCCACTGAACGCCGATCTCCTGAGGATGATACTCAACTTCTGCGTCACCTATCTTATCGTTATAATACAATTTACTTATAAGTAAAAGCTTTTAAACTCTATATTGTTTTATTATAATACCTATCACAAAAAAAATTGCACCACAGAACAGATATTAGATTAGAATAGAATAGAAAAATGTTTATTTAGCGCCACACAATAAACATAAAAATAACAATACAAATTAAAACTAAACTATTGTGACTAAAAAAAGGCAGCCACTCAGCATGTACTACAGACTTAATATTAGTACTACGTATATTAAGGTCATTTATTATCAACCTGACAAACATAAGGGATAGGTTCCACACATAAAAAAAAAATATTGTATTTTTTTTTTCTTAACATTTTTTTTTATATAAAAAAAAATTGTTATCCTTGTTAAAAATCGAAAAGGCAGCGCTCGACACGTGTCAGTGACCCGCGCGTCAATGAACCGCGGGTCAATAACCCGCGTGTCCTTGACCTGCGCCTGTCAATGACCCGCTATGGGGCGCGCACACTCGAATATTTCATTATTACGCCGCTTAACTCGATTATTTTCTTTCATACGTTGCATTCAGTTTAGAGTACTTTTAATGTTAAGTAATACTAAAAATGTTGGGGGCTTTCGATTACAATCTTTTAGTCACTGTACTTTCCCAAAGTCTGGTCTCAGAATGTTTACATACAACTACTCGTAACAGCAAAGAAGGCAGATCTATTACCAACAAAGCTATGAGATCAGTCAAAATGTGTGTGGCTGTGAATGGAACTCTTGCGAGGAACCAGATATGGACTTCCATGGTCACTTTATACACCTACTTGAACAAGCGACAGCAACCGGAATCTAACATCAATGTGTGCGAGATAAGTAGGTAATCAAATACTTAGTAATGCAAAGTTATTTATTACCTATTCGAAAATAATATTTTCTAAGTTAAAAAGGTTTTCTTAACGCTCGCGCTCCGAACGAAATAACCATAATACCGTTATTAACCCGTTCTTTACCGGTAAATTAGAATAAACCGGTTTCAAACCCTGGTGGGCAGGCCAAAATATATAGCTCGCAGATCCGATAACCATTAGGGAAAGGTTGTCGAATGGCGACGTCAAACTGGAAAATAAATACAGAACGGCCTCCCACTCGATAGACCGATGACGTTAAAACGTTAAGTGGATAGTGAAGGCTTAAGATCGGTTGTCAAGGCGGTCTTTAGGGGAGGTCTATCTAGCAGTGGACGTCTATTGGCTGATGATTAAGATGATTCATAATGATAAACAAGCATATTGTGCAGTTAGCTAATCATCTAATCATTGTTGTCATTTACATGAAACTAAACAAATATGTTACAACAATTTTGCATTAATTGTACGTACGACGCTCTCTAAAAATTGCAATGATTAGGTATACATGGAAAAAATATTAAAGATAACAATAGTACATTAGATGGAAATATATATTTATCTTAGACAGAGGCTATATAAAATACACTGATTTAACATTAAAACAATCGACATTAACTTTGATGGTTTATAGCGTTCCGTAAGTCCGGTTCGTTCGTTCGTATGAGTCAGTGGCCAACTCTGGTGACAGAGTTTCTAGACCGCCCGAAGGCCTCTGTCATGGTCTAAATATAAAGTAAATAAGTAAAATAAGTAAGTAAAGTAAAGTAAAAAAAAGTAAAAATAAGTAAAAGTAAATAAGTAAAGTAAATAAATAGTCTAAGTAAAAAAAAAAAGTCTAAGGGTGAGTTGCACCATCTAACGTTAACGTCAAATTGTTCAATCGTCGTCGAACAATTTGACGTTAAAGTTAGATGGTGCAACTCACCCTTAGTCCGGTAAATATTTATCTTATTTTATTGATTTGTGAATTGTATGATAACGATGAGGTAGGTGACGCAGAAGCTGAGCACCATCCCGAGCAGCTCCGCGTTGAGAGGGATCAGCTTGCACACACGGAACCGGCAACCGCGAGCCTCCACGTAGCGGATGAAACGTTTGATCACACGAATGTTGCTATCACCTGAAAAGTAAAAAAGAAATTCATAGCATTCATTCATATTTTTTTACGAGCTGACCCGCGCGGCTTTACCCGCAGTCTGTTTCATCATCATCATCATCATCATCATGACAGCCTTCTAATGTTCCCACTACTGGGACACTGGCCTACTCTCAGGCGAGAGTGATTGGGTCATAATCCACCACGCGGACCCAATGCGGATTGTGGATGGTACATGTCTTTCGAATTTTAAGTTCTTGGACATGCCGGTTTCATCACGATGTTTTCCTTCACCGCATGAGAGAACTGGCATTGCGCATATACATTTTTCGAACAAAAAAATCCTGCACGACCGGGTTTGAACCCACGACCTTAGGATCGGAAGGCGGGGTCACTACCACTAGACCACCGGTGCTCGCAGTTTGTTTAGTTTGATGCTTTCCCACAGGAACAGTAAATTTTTCCGTGATAAAAAGTCTGTGTACCCTCCGAAGCGCGGGAGCGTTCAGATGAAATTGCCACTGGGTGACCGCCAGTGGCATTTTAAGCAGTCGGTCCCGCCTTTTTCAAAGTTGTTAGGCCATGACAAAGGCCTTTGAGCAGCCTAGAAACTCTATCAACAGAGTTGGCCAATGACTCATACATACTTACTTCCAGGATTTTAACCATCTGCATTACAAATTTCACAATCGGTTTACTTGTCACGGAAGTACAAATACGTGGTATATACAGAGTCATTCATTATCAACCTGACAAACTTAAGGGATAGGTTCCACACATAAAAAAAATATATATGTATTTATAATTTTTTTTTTTATGTACGTTTTGTCTTAAAAATCCCAAGTAAACAAAAAAAAATCGATTACGTTTTTCCGCTCAATTATTATTTATCGTTGTTGGGAATCAAGTTAAGCGACGTATTAATGAAATATTCGAGTGTGCGCGCCCCGTAGCGGGTCAAGGACACGCGCAGGTCAAGGACGTGCGGGTTATTGACCCGCGGTTCATTGACGCGTGGGTCACTGACACGTGCCGAGCGCTGCCTTTTCGATTTCTAACAAGGATAACTAATTATTAAGCAGAATTACGTTATTTTAAAAAAAAAAAAGGTTTAGAAAAAAAAAAGGAGTACAAGTATTTTTTTTTTATGTGTGGAACCTACCCCTTAAGTTTGTCAGGTTGATAATGAATGACCTTATATATACGTGTGGGTGTGTGTGTCAATGTTAGTTGACACACACACCCACAACAGACTTTTACATTTATAATATTAGTAGGGTTCATCAATGACGACCTCTGTGGGTGGAGGGTAAGTGCCAATCCATTGGTGACCGGGTTTGAATCCACCAAAAGGTACGATTCACCAAAATAGTGTGCAGCACAAATCTGCAAATTGTACAAACATGCGCATGCGAGTACGTGAGTGAGTCGACCAGATCAAAAAATTTTTTATTAAACAACTGAAGTAGCAACCAAGCGTACGGCCCACAAGATGGTAAGTGGTTACCGCAGCCTATGGACGCTTGCAATACCAGAGGTATCACTCGCGGGTTGCCACCTTGATGTGTGCCGTACACTGTGCATCACAGTGCCGCACAGTTCAGCACACTGGTGGATTCGTAGCTTTAGGATGTGAAGGTACTATTATAATTAAATAAAAACTTACTCATATTTTCCATAAGCTTATCATGTAAAATATGTTTTATCTTGTCTGTTTGCGCAGAAAGCTTGTCAGCGCAAATAGCTGGTGCGAATGTCAGCAACAATGATTCCGCTACTATTAAATATTCCAGTCTCAAATACCGAATACCCGAAGAAAGTCCCTGAAAATGAAAGATCTGATTAACAATGACGACCTCGGTGGCGCGGTGGGCGAGTGCCATGTTAAAAAACGAAAGGTTGTCAGTTCGGTCCCCGCTGTGGGACAAATTTTTGCATGTTGTGCAAGTGTTCCGGGTATTTAGATGTATTAATATATTATATGTTGCAAGCGTACATAGGCTACGGTGACCGCTTACCATGAAGTGGGCCGTACACTTGGTCGCCGCTTAGGTGTTATAAAAAAATACAAAAAAGTACCCATGTATTACTTACTTACAGAATCACTTCGTAATTGCACTACTGCATAGTATATAGTTGCCATTACTTCGGGGACATTAGACAGTAATGCCACTATAAACTGAAAAACGAAAATATATTCAATTTTTATAACCTAATTCTATGTTAAATGAAATACATTTATCTCTTTTATAAACTTCATCATGATGATGATGATGTAGTTTGTAAAAGAGATATGGACGAACAAATGCATAGCCAGAGTAAATAATATCAAAATATTATTCATTTTACTTGGTAGATATAACTGGGTAGATATTATTGAGTAGTATTATTAATCTCACTATTATTTATTTGAGAATTATTATTATTTTAAACTATTTTTAGCCAATAGTCAACAAGTCAAAAGAGTAGGCATGACAGATATGCCAACTCGTATAATGATTGTGATGAAAGTTTGACAAAACTATTTCAAGAGATCAACTTACTACTGGATCAAACGCAGCTTTGTTTCTTTCAGTTAGTTCTGCAATCAATCGATATGTTTTTTGTATTGAAGAAAAATCAGACTTAGCTGTCTTTAAAACTGAAGCCAGTTTTTCCAGTCTATAGTTAATAGAGTAGAAAACAAATGCATAAGTTACATGCACTAAATGCAAACATGTTATCAACCACAACAAAATAACAGCGATAAAAAAGGGTTTCAAATTTGTCTCGGAATAAAAATAATAAACAACACACATTATACATCTAAACAATATATGCAATAAACTCGCTAGCAATATTTTGTTTTCCAAATTGTACGATTCTGAATCAAATAGTAGCTTGTTATCAATGTGTTTTATATCGATGAAGAGCTTTGAGAATGTCATATTTGGATTGAACAAAATCAGCCCTAGAACAGTCAAAAGATAGTGAATAATAGTAATGTAGATCCAAGTTATGACAAAAAAACTTTTTTGGTTGTCAAGAATTATCAAACACACACAGCATAGTGCTACAGACTGTAAAACAGTCATTGATTTCCAAAATAAACGTTTGTTGATAGATTTGTATTCAAAAAAGCCAAAGTCCAAACCGCTAAGTATATGCAACGTTTTATAAAATGCTATAACTTTTTTATATTTGTTTTTTTGCTCGTAGAAAGCACTTGTTTTAAATACTGGTGGAGACTCCATCATTCCACAGAAACACTCGTGAAACTAAATAGATACCCAATTAGTTATAGCTTGTTGAACGTTTAATCCTATTAGAGGCACTTTTAGTAATTTATTGGCATAGCGTAATGTTTGCTGATAATATTACATGGGTAATTTCTAAATGTTGGATCTTATCTACTAGTTTATCGACTGAGTTTCATTTTGGTCGTATTCGGTTAAAAGCTTCTCCACTGCCGTCGTCAGTTGCGTGCGTTGGGTCACGCTAGCAATAAAAATAAACACTAAAAATTTCATTCTAAAGAAACATGTCGAATTTCAGAGGATCTCTTGAAAGCTATAAACGATATTTGTGTCATTTATAGTGGTTCAGTTAATGTTGGTGACCAACTAAGTTCAGAGCAATCACGGATATTAGCTGAACCACGGAAGCTATCATGGATACTTTTGTTTGCAAGAGTTGGCCTTCTGACGTCAACGAAAATCTAATTCTACTTCCCAATCATTCTAAAACCAGTTTAAAAAAAACGACTGCACGTAAATGAATTTATTTATTTGTAAACTGTATGATAACAATAAGGTAGGTAGCGCAGAAACTAAGCACTGATGAGATGAGATTTGCGTTCAAAGGTATAATCTTACACACGCGGAACCGACACGGTCGAGCCTCCACATAGCAGATAAACCTCTTGATTTCTTTAATTTTCGTTTTATCTGAATAAGTAAAAATAATTATCTTAACTAATACATTCAAAAATTACATACAAATTCTGACAGCATACTAGAATTCTCTGTGTCTAGATATCTCTGCGTGTATGTACTTTGATATCAATACACGAACGTTTTTTTACTATTGGAAAATGGAAACATATAATTTGATTCAAATATTGAACCTCAGCTAGAACCAGGCATTTGCCAATAAGCTATACTTATTTGTAAAGGAACTACAGAATAGTAGAATTCTCTGCTTTCTGCGTTAGTTTTCACTGTGTCACAGAAAGACAGTGTACTCGTATATATGACGGTTTTATTTGATCAAATGTTACTCATTAGTGTAAAGGTTACCTGCTGGTATTTAACCGGCAGATAGCCTCTATGGAGGAATATTACCTTCTTCGTCCATCAGTTTATCGTGAAGTATTTTTTTAATAACTTCCGCTTGAGCCGAAAGCGTGCCAGCATACAAGGCTGGTGCATAAGTTATCATTAAAAGTTCAGCTGCCATTATGTATTCCACCCGAAATAAAAATAGTAACTAGAAAAAAAGTATGTTGTAAATGTATGTGTATGTAAATCTTTAAAGATTCAAATGCACGAGATAGAAATATACGAGTAGTTTTCGTTGTTTAGAGACTTGTGATGCAGACAAAACTATTATACTCACTAAAAACATAAATATTTATGCCACTAGCTGGACTTGATAAAAAATATACTCACAATGTTTTCATCGTTCAGTCTTTTCACTGTGAAGTATATAAACCCCATTATTTCAGGAACATTGAAAAGTAGTGCCACTATAAACTGAAAATAATACAAATGATTAAATATAATATTAAATTTTATTATATTACAAGATATCGAGTAGCCTATATACTGTATCAGGTAATATTTTAATTGAATATTCTTTTTACAACTATAGTGGCAACCAAGCGTACCTACTGCTCACAAGATAATAAGCGGTAACCTCAGCCTATGGGTGCTTGCAATACCCTAAGACGTAGATCGAAAGTCTCATGTGCCTGTAATTTCACCGAAAACCATACCGTTCGGACCGGAATACAGCAATGCAAACATTACTGCTTGACGGCAGAAATAGGTATCGTGGTAGTTCTCTCTCGGACGAGCTCTATCACAAAGAACTCTACTACTCTTATATCCATCCAGCTTTCACATCCATATCAAATAATTAAGAGATATTTATAATACGTGTATAAACAAATACTGTGGTAACAATTATGCAGATGTCGGTAACTTACTATTGGATCAAAGGCCTTTTTGTATATTTCAGTTTTTTCTATAATAATTCTATAAATAAATTGCATTTCAGTATAGCCAGAGTTAGTCGCTTTCAATATTGTCGAAAACTTCTTGAGTCGGCAGTTGATTGAATAGAAAACAAATGTTAATGAGATAAGTACTAAGTTCGTGATCGTTACTATCGAAGAATAGAAAATGGCTGCCACAAGCGGTTTTAACCATATATCATTAAATGCAATATATATCAAGCATATGGTAATTCTAAAGCCGATATGCAAGAAATTAACTAACAGTATTTTCATTTCTAATTTATCTGGTGCGGTATCAATCTTCATTTTTGAATCAATACTTTCTAGTTCATTAAAAAAGCTCCCAAATGTTGTGGCAGGATTAAATAACGCCAAACATAGAACATTCATAATGTAATGAGTCAAGTAAAAACAACTCCATATACGATTCAGTATAGAACCCTGATCGTTGAAAATATAAATTCCCAAACAACACCAAGCGATGGCTTGTATAATTGTGACCGATTTCCAAAAAAATCGATTTGCAAATGGTTTATGTTCAAAAAAACCAAAGTCTAGACATAAAAATATGTGCAGAAACTTGTAGAATATTTTCATTGTCGAGGAACACAATATTTCTTGGTTTGATGATAATAAGTAATTTGTTATTTACACTAGTTGAGACTCAATGATTTAATAAAAAATATATTGTTAAAGAAAAACGGTGATGGTACAATGACGTCCAAATGAGTTTTGTCAACATCGCTCGAAAATGTTAAATTCCATTAGTGTTAATTCTGCTAATTGATCGATTCTACTAATTGATCGATTTTATCTATTGTATACGTTCTCGTCTAACCTTGACAAGTAATCTAAATAATGCTCTATTCAGTTACTGCCAACTATATTACTTTTATCAATAGTAGTTGAAGGCCTAGGGCTGGTATATTCACTGGTTTTTGCATGGTTGGGTTACCTCACACAGTATTCTTTTAAAAGCAATAGATGGCGTGCCATTTTTCACGCAACCAATAGCAATAGACGTAGCGAATAAACCAATAGAGGCGTGTGCAGTAACAGTTGGAGTACCGGACTGGTGATGTACACTCAATGCGTGCGCTGGTGAAATGTCAGTACAGTGTACAATGTGTGGTGTCACTCATAAGATATAGCGTATGTTTATTTGCTACTTATATTGTTGTTGGCTTGATATAAGCTTATAAATGCGACCTAGAATCAAAACCATCTGTTTCAGACCAGCTCGGTAACGGCATGACAATGGCACCCAAACTCCAAATCAGTCTATCAGCTCTAGAATAAAAATCATGTCCGCTCACAATTTGCACCCCAAAAACGACAGTACTAAAGTCGAATGGCCCATTGTATGCGGAGTGCTGCGAGTTATTCAAGCTGTCCAATAAATATTCATTTTTAAACTTCCCCTCACTAAAGCCTACAGAAACCTTTATTGATTTTTCATGGAGCTTGTGGATTCAGTCTGGTGGTAGATTTACAACTTGCAACTAGCTGTTCCATACTGAAATAAATCGACTAATGCGAGCGTCAGTCTGAACAAATAAATAAATAATAATAAAACACATTACTTAGCGGATATTATAACACAGCGAATATTTTTACAATATATGCCTAATTTGACAGAGCACAGATGGTCTAGTGGTAGTGGTCTCGCCTTCCGATCCTAAGGGTTCAAACCCGGTCGTGCCAATGAATTTTTCTGTTCGAAAAATTTATGTGCGCAATGCCAGTGCTCTCATACGGTGAAGGAAAACATCGTAAGAAAACCGAGAACTAAAAATTCGAATGACACGTGCCATCCACGAATCCGCATTGGGTCCGCGTGGTATATTAAGACCTAATCACTCTCGCCCGAGAGTAGGCCAGTGTCCCAGCAGTGGGAACATTAGAAGGCTTCTATGATGATGCCTAATTTGGGGTCAGCCTGGATGGAGCCATCTATCCTGTTAACGGTCGTCATCTATCTATTTTTCAAATGTCAGCCTAAATGGTTTTTTTTTTATACCACTGAAGTGGCAACCAAGCATACGGCTCACAAGATGGTAAGCGGTTACCGCAGCCTATGGACGCTTGCAATACCAGAGGTATCACTCGCGGGTTGCCACCTTGAGGCTAAGATCGAAAGCCTCATGTGCCAGTAATTTCACCGGAAACCATACCCTTCACACCGGAACACAGCAATGCGAGCATTACTGTTTGGCGGCAGAAATAGGTATGGTGGTAGTCCTTCCCCGGACGAGCTATATCACGAAGAACTCTACTACTTTTACAATGGTTGTCGAGTTAGAGAGTAGAGGAACCAACATCTATCCAAGCAAATCCATACAATTACGCATTTATAATATAAGAGTGACGTTGATGTCGATTCAACATTTTCAAAACTAAACGAATGATAATTTTAGTTAGTTAAGTTTAGAAAATGCTACAACAAAATTGAAAACAATGATGACTGTAATTATTAGCCTAACACCTTTAGCTATGCGTGTTGAGCTGTAGGTTATGGATACAGGAGATATAAATAAATGACATCAAACATGCATTTACGAGTATGTTACTCGTAAATGCATGTTTGATGTCTATGTGCTATAATGTATTAAATGATAATAAACCTGCTATACAATACATATTAACAAATAATTATATAAGTCTTTAATCAGTTATTTGTTCTAGTATTCTATCGTTAATGCTCCTCTAAATTCCAATCTTTTAGCTGAAAGAAAATCCATTAAATACCTACGTTATCTATTACCGTAGCAATGATTAATGTGCTCGCTATCTCACTAAAGTATCTTCTATTCAGTAACTACGAAACCCTTTCTGTATTGTTGAGATTTTTAATTAATGAACCTGAGAAACTCTTTGTTAGTGCGATACAATGATAATATATTATATTTTAGTTTTTAGGTGAACTGTTTTGTTTTCCGTTTTATCAGGATTTATTGTCTCGTTTCGCAAATGTATTAGTAAAATAAAAAGTAGGTACTCTGTTAGTCTCCCTATGTGTATGTACGCTTAGATTTCTTAAACTACGCAACGGATTTCAATGCAGTTTTCATCAATGGATGATTCAAGATTAAAGCCGGGGCGGGTCGCTAGTTTAAATTATTTTTGTAGAAAACCCTCATTTCAAACAGAAATACAGTATACACCAGTTATATTATAGCAAACGGAACACTGACAGCTAATTAGTCGCATGATCGACTTGTCTCCAGCACTAATTGCCTCCAGGCAACCGAAGGGAAAAAATCACACACCGTGAAGCCTTTGAAATTGTGAAGTTGACCGGTAAATTGTCATTTAGGTCATTTTTGCCTGTGGCTTTGTCCACATAATCATGAAAATAATATTTTATTAAAAGTATGATGTCAAAGGTCTGCCTTCTTTTTAAGGTTCCGTAGTTCCGTACCTCAAGTAGAAAAACGAAACGATCCCTTATAGAATCACTAGGACACAAAGTAAAAGGTAACTTTGACTAACTAACTTTGAGTAACTGTTTTACCCTAAAAATAGGATGAGAAGTTAATGAGGTTAAGTAATAAAGTGTTAGGGTTGCTTATTTGTTGAAAATAAATGTATTTCGTTTTTGGATAAATTACTCAATTCTCGATATCTATGGATATACTCGATATTATTTAATGCTAGCAACTGTTTTGTAACTTTGACGTTGTCGCTGGTTCTTTATCTGTCAAATGAAAAAAAGGTGGTACGATGAGCCCGTTTTTTTGAGATAGAAAAATAAAGAACGAACGAAAAGGTCGGAGATTGATTCTGGCTTGGATCGTCGAACAAGTAACATTGTGAAAAGTACCTACGTTGGTCGAATAAAGAAAAAGTATTTCTGTACCTGAAACATCATGCTGTTCTTCTTTCTACAAAGTCCTGAAATAGTAGTGAAGTTTACATTTCAGAAGCCGGGATCGAGACTAACTTAAATAAATAGTAAGTACACGCCCATTTCGTTGCAAAGATTAAATTTTGTTTAGCTTTTCGGATTTTGAATTTTTGATGTTGAAACAGTCACCAATTTTGTTAGTAGTCTGTGCTGTTAGATTTAGATTCGTATTTTTCTCGAGTAACCTTTACCGGTAACCGTAAGTTTGGTTTACTGTCATGATCGATTTTCATAAAATTATTATTCGTAAGATGCCTAGATAAGGCTAATTTATCTAGATTCTATCCTGTACCTAGCTAATATTGTTTTTCGTAGAATGATTTTCTAAAATATATTTTATTTTAGAACTACCCTCAAAATGTTTTATTCTAAAACGTGTTTTTTCTGGGATTGCTATGCCACGCAATCCTTTTCAGACGATGAACGAATCAGATCACAGGGTCGATTTGAAACGCAGCTGCCGAATCGTCGGGATCGCCATGTGCTTTCTCGAGGTCGATGCCGTGTTCGGGTCTGCGGCCCCGGCGTCGGCGGCGCTGAGCGGGACCAAGAGTGGGTGCGGAGTCAGGAGCTGGTCGAGCTGCTGGAAGGGCTGACTGCGCCGGCGACTTCGTGCATCGGAGCGGCATCGCCGTGCGCCACCAGCCATGGACGGCGAGTTTCGTCAGGGCAGGCAGCGACGCCACAATTCTGAGCCGCGTATCGACGCGGAAAAGCAAAGGTTACGTAGTCTTTCCTTATTTATGTACGGTTTCGAATCGAAAATAGAGTTTAGAAATTAGAGTTCGAAATTAGAGATTTTTCAAGGCTGATAATGTTTGAATTTGGGAAGGCAAGCGAGTGTTGTTTGATAGGACGATGAGACACTACTGTATCCATAAAGTAAATAAATTTTATAAGTCAGTGGCTAACTCTGATGACGGCCGATGCCGCCCGAAGGCCTCCGTTATAGCCTAGCAACTTAGGAATGTCTGGGACCGACTGTTTAGCTTTCCCGCTGCTAGCGATCACCCATCCCAATACTCTAATGCTTTAGTGCGCGGAACATCGAATGTTTCCTCGATCGTAATCTTCCATCGAAGTCATTGTGTTTATAGTATAGACGATTGTAGCTTTTACGCGGCGTTGCTCAGATTGGAAGTGTGTCTTGCTTGCGCGCTCTGTTAGTTTATATTGTTGCATGGAGTGATTTCAGATTTTCTATCGAGATCGTTATGTCAAATCGTGAGTGTCTGTCTATCAGGTATTTCTGAAGTATACCATTATGTTATATTACAAAACGAAGAACTGCAGTATTATCGATGTACCTACCAGATGGTCTTACTTTGGTCGAGGTCGAGGTCAATGTCGAGCTTAAGGTTGAGGTCACGATCAGGGCCGAGGTCACGATACAGGTAGAGGTCGTGGTCAAGGTTGCAGTTGAATAAGTCGAAGGTTGAATACGTCTCAGTTGAATAAGTCTCAGTTGAATAAGTTGCAGTTGAATAATTTGCAGTTGAATAAGTCTCGGTTGAATAAGTCTTAGTTGAGTAAGTCTCATTTGAATAAGTCGCAGTTGAATAATTTGCAGTTGAGTCGCAGTTGAATAAGTCGCAGTTAAATAAGTTGCAGTTGAATAAGTCGCAGTTGAATAAGTAGCAGTTGAATAAGTCGCAGTTGAATAAGTCGCAGTTGAATAAGTCGCATTTGAATAAGTCGCAGTTGAATAATTTGCAGTTGAATAAGTCGCAGTTGAATAAGTCGCAGTTGAATAAGTCGCAGTTGAATAAGTCGCAGTTTTAAGTCTCAGTTGAATAATTCGCAGTTGAATAAGTCGCAGTTGAATAAGTCGCAGTTGAATAAGTTGCAGTTGAATAAGTCGCAGTTGAATAAGTCGCAGTTTAATAAGTCGCAGTTTTAAGTCTCAGTTGAATAATTCGCAGTTGAATAAGTCGCAGTTGAATTATTCGCAGTTGAGTAAGTCGCAGTTGAACAGATCGAAGTTGAATAAGTCAAAGTTGAATGAGTCTAAGTTGAACATATCTAAGTTGAATAAGTCGAAGTTGAATAAGTCGAAGTTGAATAAGTCGAAGTTGAATAAGTCGAAGTTGAATAAGTCGAAGTTGAATAAGTCGAAGTTGAATAATTCGAAATTAAATAAGTTGTGAGTTGAATAAATTAAAGTTGAATAAATCAAAGTTGAATAAATCAAAATTGAATAAATTGAAGTTGAATAAATCGAAGTTGAATAAATCGAAGTTGAATAAATCGAAGTTGAATAAATCGAAGTTGAATAAATCAAAGTTGAATAAATCGAAATTAAATAAATAGAAGTTGAATAAATCGGAGTTGAACAAATCGAAATTAAATAAATAGAAGTTGAATAAATCGGAGTTGAACAAATCAAAGTTGAATATATCAAACTTGAATAAATCGAAGTTTAATAAGTTGAAGTTTAATAAGTCGAAGTTTATATAATGTCGAAGTTTTATAAGTCGAAGTTTAATAAGTCTAAGTTTAATAAGTCTAAGTTTAATAAGTCTAAGTTTAATAAGCCGAAGGTTAATAAGACCAAAGTTTAATAAGTCGATGTCGTAAGTCGGAAGCTTAAGTAAGTCGAAGTCTAAGTAAGTCGAAGTCGAAGTAAGTCAAAGTCAAAGTAAGTCGAGGTCGAGTTAGTCGAAGTCGAAGTAAGTTAAGGTCGAAGTAAGTCTTAGTCGAAGTAAGTCGAAGTCAAAGTCGAAGTAAGACGAAGTCAAGTCAAGTCAAGCCGAAAAGTCAAGTCAATTATAAGTCAAGTCAAAGTCAAAGTGACTTTTACTTGACTTCAAGTAAAAGTCAAAGTCAAGTCGAAGTCAAGGTCAAATCAAAGACGAAGTCAAGTCAAAGTCGAAGTCAAGTCAAGTCCAAAGTAAAGTCAAGTTCAAAGTCAAATCAAAGTCAAAGTCAAAGTCGAAGTCGTGGTCCAGTCAAAGTCGAAGTCGTGGTCCAGTCAAAGTCGAAGTCGAGGTCCAGTCAAAGTCGAAGTCAATGTCAAAGTCAAGTCGGAGTCGAATAAGTCAGAGAAGGAATAAAACAAGTTGGATCAGCCGGATCAGCTGGAAAAGTCGGATTAATCAAAAGTTATATAATCGTAAATCGAATAAATCGAATACACCGAATACGCCGATTCAGTTGAATATGCCGAATTAGTTGATCATACGCTGAATAAACCAAATCGGTCGGTACAGCCGGATCAGTTGGATAAGTCAGATAAGTCGGATCAATCAGATAAGTTATAGTCTTAAATCGAATAAGTTGAATAAACCGAATACGCCAAATCAGTTAAATACGCCGAATCAGTTTAATACGCCGAATAAGCCGAATCAGTCGAATAAGCCGAGTCAGGCAAATCAGCAAATCAGTCGAAAGAAGAGGTCAAAGAGGTCGAAGAGGTTAAAAAGTCGTAGGTCTTAGAAGTCGTAGCAGTCGTGAAAGTCGTAGCAGTCGTAGAAGACTCAAAAGTCGCAGAAGTCACGGGTCGAAGAGGTCATAGAAATTGAAGAAGTCGTCGCAGAAGTTTAAGAAGTCGTTGAAGTCGTAGAAGTCTTAGCAGTCATAGAAGTCTCAAAAGTCGCAGAAGTCACGGGTCGAAGAGGTCATAGAAATCGAAGAAGTCGTCGCAGATGTTTTAGAAGTCGTTGAAATCGTAGAAGTCTTAGCAGTCAAAGAAGTCTCAAAAGTCGCAGAAGTCACGGGTCGAAGAGGTCATATAAATTGAAGAAGTCGTCGCAGAAGCTACAGAAGTCGTAGAAGTCGTAGGTGTCTTAGAAGTCACAGAAGTCGTAAAAATCACAGAATTCGTAGGAGTCAAAGAATGCTGAGGAATACGTGGAAGCCAAGAAAGCCGAGAAAAACAAGGAAGCCGAGGAAAACGTGGAAGCCGATGAAAACGTGAAAGCAGAGGAAAACGTGAAAGCCGTGAAAAACATGAAAGCCGTGGAAAACATGGAAGCCGTGGAAAACGTGGAAGCCGTAGAAGCCGAGAGAGCCGAGGAAGCTAAAGAAGCCGTGAAAGCCTAGTAAATCGAGGAAGTCTAGGAGAAGAGGAAGTCGAGAAAGCCAAGGGAGTCGTCGCGAGTCGAGCGAGTCGAGGAAGTCGAGGTAGGAAGTCAAAGAGAAGAGAAAATCGAGGAAATCAACAGTCGAGAGAGCCGTGGGAGCCGAAGGAGTCGATAAAGTCGAGGAAGTCAAAGATTTAGAAATCGCATTACTTCGTAATTTCTCTATTTGTGTTTAAGAAAGAGTAACACTGTATTCGATGTCCCGTCATGTTAGAAAGTCGTCGAAAAGTATTCGTCTTTTTCTCCGTTAACATTCATTGCTAACGATCGTTACTCTATTGGCCAACAATATCGCGAAAATAAGTTTTTAACTCTACGCTATTAGAATAGTACAAGCATACACATGTCGTGTTGTGGCGTTTTATCCAAAGTAACAATTATGTTCTTGGACTTTCTTCAATTGATGTTGATGCCTTGTTAAAGATTGCTTCTATTGCTTGAATCGAATGTCTGATACAGTAGTTTCGAGATGTTTCGAGAGTTGTCGAAGATAGGCCAATTCTAGTGATGTGAGTACAATAGGGTAGCAAAACCAAACTGGACACCGATTCGATAAAAGGTCATGGTAAGTTGCTCAAACGTTATTTTAAATAGTTTTGCTTACTGACGGCAATGCTCTGTGTTTAATGTTGTTAAAAAAAAAGAAACTAAACTCCTTCGAATCGTTATTCAGTTCCGTCACGAATGCAGAAGTGGATTTTACTCTGAACAAAGTAGATAAGAAAAATTTAGAGTAATAGGTTTTTGATATAAAGGATTGATTGATTTGAACTAGCGATTGTTAAACTTTAATGTTACTGTGTTACTGAGCATGTTTAACTACAGATAAGTTATTTCGTTGTTTCAGATCAAACACGAGAATCGATCGGTTCGTGTTTTGATTTGCCCATGCTGAGAAGAACCCTCCGTAATCGATCGTCTTGTGAGCACCAGATGAAAGAAGGCGCCACTAATCCTGCGAGCGACGACTTGATGAATCGATAGTATTTTGACTTAATTCGTTACTTAACTGTCACAGAACAGAATAAGTCGGTCTGTGTTTGTTATTCTACAGCTTTCCCACAGGGAATCGATCGATTGATGAAAGGATCACCACAGGTGATCGATCATCCTGTGTGTGTCTACTTGACGAATTGAGCGTTTTTTGATATGATGATTCGATAGTAAACGTGCAAACTGAATCAAACAGTTTTTTTTTATGTTATTCTACGTCGTTTGTTACGTCCACAGGGAATCGATCTTTCTGTGAGCGTTAACTTGACGTCTTTTACTTAAGTTTTTAATACGGAACCGAATTGATCGGTCTGTGTTATTTATTTTACAGTGCTACCACAGGTAGTCGATCATCTTGTGTGTATCAACTTGACGAATTCGATTGTTTTTTTTACTAAGTTTTTTAGCGACCACGGGGAACCGAGTCGATCGGTCTGAGTTTGTTCTCAGCGCTATCATACACACAGGAAATCGACCGTCTTGTAGTCCACTGGCCTGAATTGTTTTTATTGATAAAGTATGTACCTACTAGCAATTTAGTGATCAGGACTGAATAATACCAAAGTTGATAACGTAGATACGGTGACGTCAGCCGAGCTGACGTCACTAGCCTATGTTCATGATGGATCACCCATCTTATTGAAGAAAAGGCAGAAACTATTCAAGTCTTCTTTATTTCAAGCTTCAGTAGGTGTTGACGGTCCGACGGCTCGAGTGCGAATGAATTGTACCCGGGTCGTCGGCCGTATTTATAGCAAAACGCAGGCATGCGTCCACAGTTGTTTACAACAAGACAAAATTACTTGTGAATGCCTGAGTCCTGCTTTTAACAATCAAATTAGTTAACTTATGGTCTGAATAGTTAAATTAACCACTAGATTACTAACTGATGGTTTGGATAGTTTAAATTAACTACTAGATTACTTAATCAGCTAATCAATTCATGATTTACAAGTTGTTTTAAGCCGGTTTTCTACAATGTGTTTTTAGATACAGGATGTGATGACGTCATTGCTCCGATACGGCCATTCTGAGAGGCGGTGCGCGCTCTGCACCAGCCTTAGTGTTTCTTTCATGATGATTGATGCTCGTAGGAGATTTCTCGTAGATGCTCGTGGAAGATGCATCGATTGCTACGCTTTAAGCAGTCTAGAACAGAGTGGTTTATAAAGGTTAACTCGTGGAATGGTACTTGAGAATTCTCGTAGGTTGATACTTGATAAAACAAGATAGATTGCTGTGCTCTGAACACAGGTGTTATAGAAAAGTTTACTCGTGGAATGGTTCTCGTAGATATTTGCACTCGTAGATTTTCGTAGTGACTCGCAGTGTTCAGGAAGGTCGTTTGCTGTACTCTTGGCAGCCTAGAACATAAAAAGTTTTTTTTTTTTTTTAAAGGTTAACTCGTGGAATGGTACTTGAGAATTAACTCGTGGAATGGTACTTGAGAATTCTCGTAGGTTGATACTTGATAAAACAAGATAGGTTGCTGTGCTCTGAGCAGTCCAGAACACAGGTGTTATAGAAAAGTTTACTCGTGGAATGGTTCTCGTAGATATTTGCACTCGTGGATTTTCGTAGTGACTCGCAGTGTTCAGGAAGGTCGTTTGCTGTACTCTTGGCAGCCTAGAACATAAAACGTTTTTTTTTAAAGGTTAACTCGTGGAATGGTACTCGTGAGTTTTCGTAAGGTACTCGCTGATACAAGGTAGATAACACAGGTGTTTTAGAGAAGTTTTACTCGTAGACAATTGAACTCGTGGATTCTCGTAGTGACTCGCAGTCTTAAGTAGTCTAGAACACAATAGGGTTTTAAAGGTTATTTCGTGGAGTAAAATGGTACTAGTAGATAACTAAACTCGTGGATTCTCGTAGTGACTTGCAGTCATAAGGAATTTTGTTTGCTGTGCCCTTAGTAGCTTAGAACACAAGAGGGTTAAAGGTTAACTCGTGGAATGGAATAGTACTCTTAGATAATTGAACTCGTGGATTCTCATAGTGACTTTTAGTTTTAAGCAATTTTGTTTGCTGTGCCCTTGGTGGCCTAGAACACAAAAAGGTTAACTCGTGGAATGAAATGGTACTCGTAGATAATTGAACTCGTGGATTCTCGCTTTAGTTTTAAGCAATTTTGGTTGCTGTGCCCTTGGTAGCCTAGAACACAAAAAGGTTAACTCGAATGGAATGGTACTCGTAGATAATCGAACTCGTGGATTCTCGTAGTGACTCGTAGTCTTAAGCAATTTTTGGTTGCTGTGCCCTTGGTAGTCTAGAACACAAAAAGGTTAACTCGTGGAATGAAATAGTACTCGTAGATAATTGCACTCGTGGATTCTAGTAGTGACTCGTAGTCTTAAGCAATTTTGGTTGCTGTGCCCTTGGTAGCCTAGAACACAAAAAGGTTAACTCGTGGAATGGAATGGTACTCGTAGATAATTGAACTCGTGGATTCTCGTGGATTCTCGTGGATTCTCGTAGATATGGGAAGGAATGATGCTGTGCTCTGGGCGGTCCTGTGCGCCGTGGACACAGGGGATTTGGGAATTTTAGACTAGGTTGATGCTGTGTTATACACAGAGGTTCTAAAATGGACAAGGATTAACTCGTAGAATATTTTTCGTAGATATTGGTACTCGTGGAACTTTTTAACCAATAGTTCAACTTTATAACTGATGGTTCAACTTTATAACCGATGGTTCAACTTTTTAACTGATGGTTCAACTTTTTAACTGATGGTTCAACTTTTTAACTGATGGTTCAACTTTTTAATTGATGGTTCAACTTTTTAACGGATGGTTCAACTTTAACTGATGGTTCAACTTTAACTGATGGTTCAACCTTTTAACTAAAGGGTCCAACTATTGAATCAAAGGTTTATTTCATTAACCAAAGGTTCAACTATTTAACCAAAGGTGTTATTTTGTGGTTAAGCGATGTAATTTTTGTTGTGATGGCGATAAGCGAACTGATGAGGGCGAAGTTAGGTCCTATCCCACTTCTGATGACGGAGCAGCAAGTCCAGGATGCTTCGTAGATAGGGTGACGTCAGCCGAGCTGACGTCACTAGCCTATGTTCATGATGGATCACCCATCTTATTGAAGAAAAGGCAGAAACTATTCAAGTCTTCTTTATTTCAAGCTTCAGTAGGTGTTGACGGTCCGACGGCTCGAGTGCGAATGAATTGTACCCGGGTCGTCGGCCGTATTTATAGCAAAACGCAGGCATGCGTCCACAGTTGTTTACAACAAGACAAAATTACTTGTGAATGCCTGAGTCCTGCTTTTAACAATCAAATTAGTTAACTTATGGTCTGAATAGTTAAATTAACCACTAGATTACTAACTGATGGTTTGGATAGTTTAAATTAACTACTAGATTACTTAATCAGCTAATCAATTCATGATTTACAAGTTGTTTTAAGCCGGTTTTCTACAATGTGTTTTTAGATACAGGATGTGATGACGTCATTGCTCCGATATATATGTTCTCATTTAAATATGTTTTATAAGTACTTGAATATTATGTATAAGATGGTATAATTGTTATCGTACATTTAAGTAACTGAGCTAATGTATTTAGAAACTATCTTAAGAGTAACGCTAGATTCATATAATATTTTTTCGATAATATTGGCTTGTATAAAAATATCCGATTGTTAGGGTTCCACCTGGGGTCGTGTGCGGGGACGCACACGTTGTCAGAATGGACGATTGTTAGGGTTGCTTATTTGTTGAAAATAAATGTATTTCGTTTTTGGATAAATTACTCAATTCTCGATATCTATGGATATACTCGATATTATTTAATGCTAGCAACTGTTTTGTAACTTTGACGTTGTCGCTGGTTCTTTATCTGTCAAATGAAAAAAAGGTGGTACGATGAGCCCGTTTTTTTGAGATAGAAAAATAAAGAACGAACGAAAAGGTCGGAGATTGATTCTGGCTTGGATCGTCGAACAAGTAACATTGTGAAAAGTACCTACGTTGGTCGAATAAAGAAAAAGTATTTCTGTACCTGAAACATCATGCTGTTCTTCTTTCTACAAAGTCCTGAAATAGTAGTGAAGTTTACAAAAGCTTAGTCCTATCCTACTAATATTATAAATGCGAAAGTCTGTGTGGGTGTGTGAATGTTTGCTACGTATATCTCCGTGACGACTTAACTGATTATAATAAAATTTGAATTGAATCCTAACCCGGAAAAATGTACTGTTTCTGTGGGATAGCATAAAAACTGCGCAAACGCGAGTGAAGTAACGTGGGCCAACTCGTCTTCTATAGTACGGAATCCTCAAATCACGAGTCTTGCTCTCACTTGTCTGTTTTATGAGCATGCACTCGACGACTTTTGAACACGCTGTCACGGCGCATTTCAACCCAGAAGTATATCAAGGTAAATAAAATATTTACAGACTCCAAACCATACACTATTCATCCCAAAATATCCTTGTCATAAAAATACAAGCATATATCATATTTTACGGGTTTATAAACCATGTATCAAGTAGTTTGGTCATATGCATAGAGGTAAATTTTATTATACAGCACAGTTAATAAAATGTATCTCTATGCATATGACATCTTATTATCTACACAGTTTGAATAAAAAACTTACATATTTTGTTTGAATATGACGTCTTATTGACAGGTTGCTGATTGAAATTGGATAGCAATACAGATACGCAATAGACCAAGTGTTAAGATCTGGAAAGTAAGAGTGTTCTAAGATGAGAGTACCTACCTAGTGATAAAATTCGTTGGGGAAGTACTACCACCGTACCTATTTCTGCGACCAAGCCACATGGCAAACATGGATTCTTAGTAGGGGGTCAAAACTATTTTATAAGTGAATGTTGTATGTGTTTGTTTGTCTGTCTGTTCTATCCTTAGTACTTGTGGAACGCTAGATAAGCAGAAACAGAATCGATTGAGTGACAAATTACATTTTTATAAAGATTATGCAAAGTATTCTACTAAAACTATGAACTGTTCATACACTGAGCGTTGTATAGTATATTATTTTTACTCGGATATTATGGCTTACATTACATCGAAGGGTTGTGATCTATGGGTCGTAAAGGTAGTTTAGGGGTGGATTTGCTGACTCGGTCAGTCATGATTTTTATGCGCGGTAACGCACTTTTGAATTGCATTGAATGCTTTTAATACTGCGAGATTTTGCAAAAGTACCAATAAAAAACTTTTACTATTGTTTCTATGCAAATAAAATAATGCGAAAGCTACCAGTAGTCACCAAATGGTTGGCCGACATCGTTCATCATACGCGAGGCTTTACAATATTAAGTTTTTTTTAATATTTTCATATACTATAAAAAAGTTAAATATTGTAAAACTTAGGTATTGAACTCTACCAGTTGAACCACCAAGTCTCACCGAGTTATCTCAATCTCAAAGTTTGTTCAATGACTAAAGTTGGTTTAGTTGATTTGACGAGACATGTCGTTCGTTCAATTGGTTTTGTTTTAATATAGTTTTTATATATGAATGAATTAATTTATTAATTAACACTTAATTGTACACAAAAAAATGAGTTTTTAACTAATATAAAAACATTAACAAAGAGGGTGGCCTTATCACCAAGAGCGATTTCTTCCATACGATGTCTTCTAGGTATTTTCTCTCTTATTTATTAACATCAAATTAAATCATTAACTTCTAAAATAGTCGTTGTTTAAAAAATTAAACAACGACTATTTTAGAAGTCAAAAAAGTTTAAAAAATTCATCATCATCATCATCATCAACCTATTGCAGTCCACTGCTGGACGTAGGTCTCTCCCAATGCGCGCCACTGAGCCCGATCCTCGGCTTTCCCCAACGGCTTTAAAAAATTAAACAACGACTATTTTAGAAGTCAGTAAAAACTGACTTTCATTTCAATCAGTTTTTTATTTATTCATACTCCATCCACCTCAATTTCAAACCCAAACCCGTCCTAAAACTAACCCAATATTGTACCTCAGCGCTTTTACAGTGCACTTAACTGGGTTTATACCTAGGTTAGGTTATCGTCAGAACACAGACTGAGTCGTAAATTATATTCTAGTGCTGTTGGATGACTTGATTTTATGGTCAAACAGGAATATATTACTATTTCATCCATATTCAAGCTTGCATCCTAACCAGGTAAGTGCCGTTAAACTCATTAAAGATATTTCAGACCCAAGAAAAAATATTCATATCCATTTTATGACTGATTTGGCGCGGCGGAAAAATGTCAGCCCGCGAGCCGCGACGCAAGAATTTGGGTGTTCGTACGTTCTGCAAATATTTATTGCTTTCTGGGTATTTTCTATGTTAAATAAAAAAAATATTTATCTATGTATTGTATTGTATTACAAAACACGAAACCCTAAAACCACGGTCGCACGCCTAGGTTGCAGGTTTAATGGTTCATCGAGTAGGGAGCACTCTTGCACTTTTTTTTATACAACTAAAGTGGCAACCAAGCGTACGGCCCACAAGATGATAAGCGGTTACCGCAGCCTATGGGCGCTTGTAATACCAGAGGTATCACTCACGGGTTCCCACCCTGAGACGTTAGATGGAAAGTCTCATGTGCCTGTAATTTCACCGGAAACCATACCCTTCAAACCAGAACACAGCAATGCGAGCATTACTGCTTGGCGGCGATATAGAAATAGAATTCTCCGTTGTTTATTGGGTCTGCGAGCTACTAGCCAGTCTACTTCCAGATCAACTTGCTTATTCTTTAAAGATAATACTATTTATGTATCAGGGCCCAGAAACTTTCCCAAACTCTACCACTATGCATTAAACAGTTACTTAGATCTAGTATAATCTTATCTCGACGAGGCTGCAGATTATTTGACAATTACTCACTAGATCCTACCTCTTACTACCCCATCCTACCCTAAATCGCTTTATTACTCTGAACCTTTAGTTTGATTACCTGCTCTTCAATAGGCTACAGCTCTATTCTAGTCGGGGCTAACTTTATTTCGCTCCACTCTACCCTTCAAATCCGTGTTTAATGACCAGACGGAGTGTGGTAACTTCTATTGATGTCGGTAGATTTGATGCTTAAAATTTTTGGTGACATGCGCTTAATAGGCGAGCGAGATGTAGCTGAAAACTGAACCCAACATTTAGTTTATAAAAAACATTCTTAAATGCTGAAAGCTGATGGCATTTGAGCCCACGTCTTTGTCTTGAGATAAACATTTTAAACATTTTTTTTGTTTTTAAACATAATAAAATAAAAAAAGCTTTATCACTGAACCACATCGCCTAATTCGTAATATTTACAAAGTTTGGAAAAGAAAATTACTTACTTAGTCTGTTGTAACACAAACAAGAAGAAAAAAAAGAGTTCAACTGCTCTCAAAATATGTTTGAACAGTTTATACTACTTTAAGCACAGAGGCCTTCGGGCGGCCCAAAAACTCGGTCACCAGAGTTGGCCACTGACTCATATGAACTTACTTACGTTTCAAAATGATCCTTGTGATATGATTGAATGTAGATATTTTTACTTACTTTTTAACTCATATTATTGTAAAGGTGCTTATCCCAACTGCGCAACGGGACTTCCCCTAGCCACCCAATACCACCGTATAATTTTCACATACGTCCGTCCACGTAATATCCCGTATATTTGCGCATGTCCCTTTGTTTGACGCGTAATTACAGTGACGCATTGAGTGGGCTTCAACACTATTTGGTAACATTGTGAGATTTGGACAGCTATTTATTTTAGGCACTATAGGTTGTAAATTAACACTTTAATGTATCTATTATTTTTTCTGTGTCTAAGGACTATTAAAACGATCAAATATTCCATTCTCATTTGACTAGAAGGCCACTGGGAACATTAGAAGGCAGAGCTTGATAAAATACCATGCAATAATTGCCTTGTCAATAAAAAATTCATGTAACAATTTGTTCTGTACCTAGTCAATTACTGCTTACTAGTATTGCATGTTGCATGCAATCACTGCATTATTTAAGTATCTAATTCATGGTAATTAGTATTTGTTATTACCAAGAATCCTTAGAATCTCTGTTACGGTGAAACAAGTGTTAGAGCCGATCTAAACTGAGCAGGGACGAGTGAAATGAAACGAAATGTTTTATTTGTGAGAAATATTGTTACAAGGACATTGACATTGTCACCAAACACAGTGTTAAATTAAACTAATAAAATCGTGTTGCGTAATGGTGTGTTACTATAGTATCCGTAATTTTCTGGTACTGACGACAAAAAGAGTTTTAGTGTGGGGTCCATGGATTATGTAATAATGATAATATTAACTTTTATTGCCGAATTAAATTTTATACATTTCAACTTAAAAATTGTAATTAAAGAGTTAAAACTACAGTGGTTAGAAATCATATTAAATTATTAACAGCTATTTACCACTTGAATTTGTCATTTATGCTGACGTTTCGAAGCACCGTCCGCGACCGCTTTCGACGGTTGCTCGGCGAATACTTCTAAATAGCTTCGAAACGTCAGCATAAATGACAGATTCAAGTGGTAAATAGCCGTTAATAATTAAAAATTGTATATTTTTTTATTAGACATCAGCTTGTCCGCAGACATAGGCCTCCTCCAAAGATAAATGATGTGACAGTTAAATGTGTTGCTGCGTTTAAATTCTTATAGCAGTGAACAACAGCTATATAGAACTCGTTACTCGTGGTTTAGATACTCGTAAATCGGACAATAGTATTGTAATATTCCTGATTACGATAGAATAGTCCGAGTTTATAACCTTCATTAGACGCCCTGAGGTATATGCTGCATGTATGTATTAGGGTACTAAACTGTACCGGTTTATCCCAATTCCAATAACCTGGACAATTGTCGTCCGTTAGCCATGTAATTATGCCTTGCGGTGATGGCAGGCTGTCTGTCCGTTTGTTATAGTTGCTTAATTAATATCGTTACTTGGACTTGGAGTTGGGGACAGTTCGCGCTAACTCCATAAGCAGCCATGGGTTTGCAACCTGTCACGTATGAGATAGGTATTAAAGGCCACTTCATAATACAATCCACTTAACGTTTTTGAATAATACTACATTTAATTTAAAATAATTTATTTGAACTCTGTTTGATAGCGAATAGCCATATAAAAATAGGTACGTAAGTACCCTAATTCTATATATAATAAAAAATTACGGGTATATCTGATAGGACTTAATTAATTAATCATTAATTAGTTAGTTAACACACTAAAATGTATGTGGTAAATACAAATTACATGTAGTATGTGTGTAGTATGGTTGATATTTCTTCGGACTGGCTTTATCATAAAGAACTCTATATTACATTCCTTAATTAATTTCATCATCATCATCATCATCAGCCGATAGACGTCTACTGCTGGACATAGGACCCCAAAGAGCGCCATGACGACCGATTTTGAGCCTTCATCATCCACCGACTTCCTGCGACCGTTTAAATGCCATCGGTCCAACGAGTGGGGGCGTCCTACACTTCTATTAATTAATTTACATTTTTACTACTATTTTTAAAAATAACCTATGTTTTCCCACTGTTAGGCAAAGGCTTTCTCCATCCACGTATATAAATTATGATAATATAAATATTTAAAATGAGTCCAACATTTCTCGTGTTTAGCAAACATACTAAATTAATTAGTAATGCATTCCGTCCACTCCAATGTTTGTTCTTATTAAGAGTAATAACGAATCCGAGATAATTATTGACTTAGACATGTTTGTTTTCCTCTATACTCATTTATTAATGTAGGTAAATGTTTGGCCAACATGTTCAAACGAAGTTTGATTATTTGATCTGCATTTTGACTTCAAAATATAGTATCTACTTATACAAGTTTCATAACAACTTTAAATATCTGGGAAAAAAGTTAAATGAGAGAATACCTACCATGCCCGAAGATTAGGTACTCATAGTAAACCCTTTTTAATGTAATAAATGTAGGTCAAACAATTATTTATGTGGTCTTTTCAAACTATACCTACTTAGAATTCAACATGCTGCTGTAAAACAGCTCTGTTTAACAGCAGCTTACCTTGGGGCTAGATGATGCTGTGTGGATTGTCCAGCATTATTTATTTATTTATTTAGAATTAAATTTTAGCAATATATCATTGCATATTGTGAAAATGGCACCACAAATAAATAAATAAATAATTTTTAACTTTATTGCGGACACAATTTGTATGGTAATTTTTCATACTTAACATACATAATTATAAAATATGAAGTCCTACAAATGGCGGTCTTATCGCAAATAGCGATTTCTTCCAGACAACCCTTACAAACTAAACTAAACTTAATATTAGTAACTAAGCTACTGATACCGTTAACCAAGAAAATCAGAGGAACCTTTTTTAATTGAATCTATCAGCAGAAGGAGGGATATAATTATTATTTGCATCTACCTCGCCTTTTCTGTAGGAATCAAAAATGGTACTATATAAAACAAAGTTGCTTTGACACTATCCAACTGTTTCATATTTATACAAGGCACTCAAGTTTCATATCTATTTGAGCGCACCTTCAGGCGCTATGAAATTGAGAAACGTTTCTCTCCGATAAGTCAGCTGTATTTCAGTTCTAGCTGTGAAATAACCGCTTTATTATCGTAGACCTTTCTAGAAGAGATACTACGAAAAGTAGAATGAAAGTCGTTTGAACTAAAGCAGTTCTGCAGCAGAGTTGATTGTCGAAGATTCGGAACGAAGCCGAATATTTCGACTATAACTTGAATATGAACGGCTGACTGGACTGATTTTCATGATTTTTTATTTGTTGGATTTGTCTCCGCCTCGAATAAAGCATTAAAACCGCAAAACTGCGAGTGAAACCGGAAAGCACAGCTAATGTTATAAGCTAAATAATTAATAAGTTTGCCCGTAATCATAGTGCACCGAAATATCAGAAAACAATTAAACTCAGAAACCAAGATATATTTCGATTGTAGTCATTTATATTAACAACAATTTATATTATGAACAAATATTGTTTTCATCACTTGTTATGTCAAGAGTAGGGGTGCCTTAAAGCCAGATGCAGTGGGAACATGCATTATGTATAACTTTTTATCAAGTAAACTGAGATGCAATTTGAAACAAAGTATCAAGTTTAATGCGATTCCAGATTAAAAATGGCGTCGAAACCGACCGTTGATATCCGGTGCACTTTCTCAGCTCGTTACATTACTGTTATTGTACTTTATTGTACAAAATATTTTTATTTTTTGCTGATAGCCTGCATGATATTGATGTAAAAGAAGCTAAAGAAGTGTTATGATTATTTTAACCACTTAATGGCTTCAAACTTGCGGCTCACTTAATGGTTAGCGATTACCGGATCCTATATGATCATGGCAAGTGGAAATCCGTGGTCACTGCCTACCCTACACGGGATATAGACGTGATTTTTTATGTATGCATGATATCCTGCAACAACTGCAACTACGCCAGCCTTTCCTGTAAAGTGCCATGACGTCATCTGACTTTTTTCAAACCTGGCTTAGTGGTACATTGGAAAGCACAAGTTTTGCTGTTGGTAATTGCTATAAGGTGGTTTGCCCATCTAAAACCGTCGTGACTCAAAAGTCACAAAGGAATATCTAATTAAAGTCGATAGCTATTTGTTCTATTTTCATTCGTACGTTTCATACAAAGTTATGTATTACACAACCATATTTTATTCTTTCGGAAAATGCAAAGAATATTATTACTCGTAAATAAAACTCCAAAGATAAAATTATCTTCTCTGCAAAGAGGAACAAGATCCCGCTAATTAGAGCTAATCCTGCCTCTTTCTAATTGCATCCATTAACTAATAACTCTACTTTTATTATAATTGTTCAGTTCATAGCGCGGAGTGATAAGAACCAAGGTAGCCAACACCGAGTGTGAACCAAAACCTACTGTACTAAATGCATACATTTGATAAAGATAGCGCTTGACGATGACGATGGTACTTACACACATGAGGTAGTTTTGCAGTTTACGATATAATAAAACATATATTTTTCAAATATTTTTAACATACCTACCTAAAACTACAATAATTATACTAAATAAATAAATACTACTAATAATAATTGATAGATTCAGGCGTTACCTTTCACTTTGGCTCCAGCGCTCGACGAAGCAACACGTCTGCCGGAGAACAAGTCGATGGTCCTGAGGATGTCCCGTGGAGGGATGAAACACGTGTCGATATTTTTCCTTTTGAGGTTAACTGTGGTAACTGTGTGACCTCATCAGTTAAAAGGTTAAGCGGAATAGTACTAGAGATTTTACGTCTGTTTTTTAACTACTAATAATGTAATGCTATCATCCACACGGCATCATCTAGCCCCAAGCTAAGCAGAGCTTGTGTTATGGGTACTAGATAATTATTACCTGATATACATAATACACACAGATAGATATTTTTTATACTTAATTACATACAAAATTTGTCCCAAGGCGGAAATCAAACCCGCAACCTCCTGCGTCGCAGGCGGACCTTTACCCGCCGCGCCACATCTGTCGTCGCTGATTCATCGTAGAAAGATTGCTGACCGTATATTGCTCATCGACTATTGCTTGTGGAAATAGTAGCGTGGTACCAATGAAGTTCTCAATGAAACTATGCTAAATTTATTTAAAATTCAATTTCATTATTTTACGATTAATCAACCTTTTGGGTAAGTTCTTGTTGTTCATACCAATAGAATAGAATTTATGTCCGCTAATCTAGCCGTACGCTCAACGGATCTAAACTGTCGTGAAGTTAGCCGTTTCAATGCGCAAATGAGATTTTTCGAACTAAATTGTCTTTGCGCATCACAAATGGCTAACTTCACGACTGCCCAGATCCGCTGAGTATACTATACTTATTATTACTCTTGAGCTTAGAGGAAAATATTTTATTATTCTGAAATTAAAATCCTCGCTGTAATCCGTCAGGCGGGCCGTCAAAACAAAATGGAGAACGTATTCAAAATGGCGGACTCAGGTGCAGTTTTTAAACGAGGAAGGGATTTTGTAATACATGCTTTATGGTTCCTATTTTTTTATTGTTAATACAGACAAAAAGGTTAAGCTACGTTCTCGACTAAGTGAACGCAGCAACCGCTTGAGACGAGTGGTAATGCACAATATTGTGTAATGCCAGTGATGCCAGTGGTGTTGGAGAAAAACAAGGAAAAAATTAAAAAAAAGAACCGGCATGTCCAAGACCTAAAATTTTATAGACGAGACTGTGCCATCTACCAATTCTCACTAGGTCCGCGTGTACTAGGACCTAATCACTCTCGCTCAAGAGTAGGCCAGTGTACCATCAGTAGGTGTTGTGTCCATCTAAACAATCTATCTGATGTGCCTTCTAATGAAGGCTGTTATGTTAATGATAACACAACATCAGACGACGACCGAAGTGGCGCAGCGGACGCAGGTCCGCCTGCGACGCGGAGGTTGCGGGTTCGATTCCCGCCTCGGGTAAATATTTGTACGATCTACAAATATTTGTTCCGGGTGTTCTGGGTATTTTCTATATATAACAAAAAATATCGATCTATGTATTGTATTGTACTGAGTATATAATATATCAGTCATCTAGTACCCATAATACAGCTCTGTTTAGCAGCAGCTTACCTTGGGGCTAGATGATGCTGTGGATTGTCCAGCATTAATATTATTATTATCATACCAATAAAAAATACTGAGAATGATAGTCTCAACGCATGTGTTGTCGTTCTATACAGATATACGATGTTAATCTTTCACGAGGTCATCATTTAAATAGGTGCCCAGTGGCAAATTTAATTTGAGCTCTTCCGTGCTTCTCAAAATCAACAACACTGGTGATCTTGCTGAGCGTTGGTTGTAATAAGCACTTAAGCAAAACAAGGTTCCTAAGCAAAGTTTACCACGTATGCTGAATTATTTAAATGTACCAATAATCCATTAAGTTAATTTGACACCCTTTGCCCGAGGCATTGGTTCAGTAGGTGGCTTAATTGAATGGAAGGACCGAGAGTGTGGTTTGATTATCTGATACCTCTAATACTGGTACACATTATCGTATTAGATTACTTCATAAATAAACATGATATTGAGTTATACTATTCATTTAATATTATAATCAAGAAAGTGCGGCGTAGGCTTCTACGGCGTAGTACTACGTCGTAGAGTAGGGCCTACGCGAATCAGAAGCAAGTTTGATTCCCATTATTTTATTTCTCTTTTTTTATCTTTCTTATTATTTTTTATATTATTGTATAGAAAGAAAGACAATAAATAAATTGTATTATTATGCTCAGTAACAGTAAATACGTAGGCCGCTGCCTAGGGTATCTTTTAAAAAAAGATTTTATTTAAATCTAAAATTTAATTTGATAAAAAGAATTACAATTAATTAGTCTAATAAAATGAATCTAGTTCGAAGTGTGAACCAAGAATGCCGGCTTAAACGAAATGCAGTTTCCATGAAACATGCGATTGACGTCAGGCAGCCACGTTCCCGCTGACGAGGCTCCTCGTGTGACCGCGATGTATTGTACCGGTCGAGCTAACGCAGCGATCCCCATACGTTAGCCTTGCGTAACACTTCCCGCCGAAGAACAGCGACTATTGAAGCTTGCCGTAAATTGAGCTGGGGGTTGGTTGGGATCAACCCTTCTTATGGTTGGAAGGGCGTAGACCCTTTGTGTTTCAGCTTGGCTTTCATCGGATACTTGGTGTGAATTTTTCCTAGACGTCCGACCATATCTTCTATAGAGTAAGGCACTAACGAGTGCGCATGCACTTGCTATAACCACGTACATAGGAATTGTAGTATGGTATAGAGTGTAGTCTACATTTTTCTCTAAGTGTAACGACGTTTGCAGCGAAATTTTCTTGTTGGTGGCATGAAGGTGGTCCAGGTCGATGGAGTTCATTTTGAATGCTGGAACTGAAGGTGAGGTCACGAAGTCGCTCTTAGGTAGATCCATAATCTTCATTGCTTGTCCACAAGAGAGATGTATCTTCGTAAGCTGGTTTTGCTAAGGTGATGGTGGTAGGGCTTCACTTCTTGTTCCGCTGCTGTGTAGTTATGAGATGCGGGATGCAATCATCTGATGATCGACTTTGCTAGTTCCGTTTCTCTTCTTAGAGGTACCATTTACTGGTCTTCGGGCATTCAGCCTCTATGAACTTGAAATCTTTCTTAAGGATAGCTAGGTATGGGAAAGGAGTAGTAAGGATCTCATGGTACTTGTTAGGGATGATAGATAACTTATACATATCATAGATGGATGGGAGCATGATTGGAAATTTATAAACTATAATTATCTCATTTCCTACGTAATAAAAGCCTAATCTAATTATATCGAAATATTCTCTAATGTCTAAATCTGCTACTCTCTGCCTGCCATATAGAATATTCAATTTACGAATTATATCGCGAATTGTATTCAAATTTAAGACCGAATGATGCGTAGTGGACGCTCTGATAAAAGCAAGAACATTCTGTAATTTAACTAACTCTTGAGAGATAGAGTCTACATTATCCGTTAAGATCATAAGGATTTGAGCTAGATGCACCTATTTTACTAAGTTGCTATCTCAAGAAGCTTCAGAGCTTCAAGTTTTATCACCTGCATTAGCACTGGTGCCAGGAGTAGGTAAATTATCAGGAGGGTTCTGTAACAATTGGGCACTTTTGGGGAGTCGCTTTAGTCTAGATTTGGCAATAGGGCCTCGCTTTTTCTTAGTATAAATATGAATAGGGAGGTCTGCCATTACAACGTCATGAGTGTAACGAGGGGCTAATTTCTGTCTGGAGGCGAACGGATTTTTCACGAAAATCTGTTGCTCAGGAGAGTATTCAGCCTCCGGTTCTCGTTCCTTATTTCGGTTCTCTGTCAGGTCTTTACGAGTCGCGCTACACATGTCATGAATCATATTATAAGCTGTAGTCATCTTGTCTCTGTGATTAGTCATGTACTGTTGTAATAAATGAGCTGAGAGATCTACATCAAAGGGATCGCGAGGATCGTAGTGCCCTGTAACTACTTCTATTGGTTTGCACTTAGTAAAGCTATGAATACTACTGTTATAAGCCAGAAGGGCGTAAGGCATTAGGTTAATTACAGATTCAGATTTCTGACCGATTTTAAGAATACGGAGGTGTTCTAATATCGTTGAGTGGAATCTCTCAACTATGCCGTTCTCGTTGGGTGCGTGTGGAGCAACTCTGTGATGCTGAATCTTATGCATTTTTACAAATTCCGCAACAAGCTGATTTGTGAATTCGGTTCCGTTATCAGTAACTATAGTCATAGGTAACCCGTGGTGAGTGCAAAAGTTTAATAAGGCTTGTACTACACTAACAGCCGTACCATCTCTCAGATAATAAGCTTGTGCATACTTAGAGAACGCGTCTACGATAGTTAAGAATTTCTCGCTTTGAATCGTCAAGAGGTCCAAATGAACCAATTCAAAGGGCTTACTAGCCGGTGGTACTACTTTAAATTGTTGCTTTATCGGGTTGCGATCATACTTCGCTTGGCCACAAACAGTGCATTCATTTATAAATTTAGTGATCTGCTCTCTCATTTTAGGCCAGTAATACCTATTAGATAACGCTAAGTAACACTCATTAATACCGCGATGATTAGTCTTACCATCGTGGTACTTATTAATGATTTCTTGTTGCTTTAAGTATTCTCTAACGTTCTCTAATTCTGTCTTAGTCAACGTAAGGTTCATAGCCGAATTTTTAAAGGTTTTCTGTATAATAGGTACAATGGTGTAAAAAGCTAAATATGGGTTAATCAGTAGTCCGGTTTTTATCCTAGGGTGGACATACTCTTTAATTGCGTTGATAACGTCTTCCTCAATATTAGACTCAGATATTTGAACTGATATTCGCGTGTGCGTATCAAAGGGTTTAGTAACTATAGGTCTTCCCTTAATGTCACCGACGACATTAAAAATTAGCTGTTTCGTAAATCGGTTCAAAGGGTCATCTGAAATAGGAACTTCTAATATAGGGCTTTCGTTATTTGTATGAACAGTGGCGGTTCGTGAACCAGCCGCAGTTTCTGTAGCAGTTATGGTTCTAGATTCATCTAACACGGGGTCAGTTTCGGATGGATTTACTGCAATTGACATAAGCTCTTCGTTATTAATTTCTATACGCGACAGTGCATCGGCATTCGTGTTGCACTTACCCTGTAAGTAATCGACTGTATAATCGTACTCGCTTAACTTCAAGCGCCATCTAGTAAGCCGCGAGCTGGGGTCTTTTAAATTCATTACCCATTGTAATGGCCTATGGTCCGTAAGTATAAGAAACTTTCGGCCATAAAGGTACGGTCTAAAGTATTTAGTTGCCCAAACAATGGCTAGAAGCTCTTTCTCAATGGTGCTGTAATTAAGTTCGCTAGAGTTAAGAGTTCGTGATGCGTACGCAATTGGTTTATTTGAACTCTTGGTACCTTGAGATAGAATGGCACCGATAGCTACATTTGATGCATCCGTTGTTAAGATAAACTCTCGCGTAAAGTCCGGGTATTGCAATATCGGATCGTTTGTTAAGAGTGTCTTACAGTGTTCGAAACAGTTGGTATAGTTTTGATCTAACTTGATTTTAGAACCTTTTTTCAAGCACTGAGTTAGTGGCTTGGTTATACGAGCGAAATCTGGAATAAATTTCCTGTAATAGCCGAGTAAACCTAGAAAACGTTTGATTTCAGTAGGTGTCTTAGGAATAGGATAATTTTCTATAGCTTTAATTTTATTAGGGTTAGGTTTTACACCTTCTTTACAGATGACATGACCAAGGAACTCAGTTTCCAGCTTCAAGAATTCAGATTTATCCATTTGAATCTTGAAGTTAGATTCTCTCAGTCTATTAAATACCTTGTCCAAATTAATAATGTGCTCCTGAAGGGAGGTACTAAAAACAATGATGTCATCGAGATAAACTAGACAGATTTCATTCTGTAGACCTCTGAGGACATTATCCATCACACGCTGGAAGGTTGATGGTGAATTCTTTAGGCCCATTGGCATCCTTAAAAATTCGTAATGACCATTTTCTACGTTAAATCCAGTCTTATGGATATCAGAAGGATCCATTTCTACCTGGTAAAATCCACTGGCTAAATCAAGCGTCGTAAAGTATTGGCATTTACCTAGTTTGTCTAGTACGTCTGTAATGTTCGGGATAGGGTATTTGTCATCAATCGTTTTCTCGTTAACTTTCCTAAAATCCACGACAAGACGCCATTTAACTTTACCGGAAGCGTCTGCCTTTTTGGGTACAATCCAAATCGGAGAGCTCCATGCAGATTCTGATGGTCTTATAATATCTTGATCAAGCATCTTATTAATTTGATCTCTGACTTCTTGTCGGCGAACGTAAGGATAGCGATAACTCTTAGTATGTACTGGAATTTCATCAGTAGTCCTAATCTTATGTTTGATTTTGTTGGTGAATGTAAGTGGTTCACCCTCAAGATAAAACACGTCCGCGTAGTTACCACATAAACGTCGTAAGTTTGCGAGTTCTTCTGGATTAAGATGATCGGTTCGAAGCCGAGATAACACATCTTTTGCGCGGTCTGATAAAATTTCAGTACTGTCACATTCTAAATTAAATATTTCAGCTTCAACGGGACGGTCCATAGAGAATATGATATCGTTTGATGTTGGGTTAGAAATCTCTACCCAGCCTCGGTTGTTCTGGACCGTCGTTAAACAATCTAAAATAAGGCAGTTACAAATAGTTTGGTTCTCTACTAGAACTTCACCGTCTCGTATATTCACCGGTAACCTAACTATCTTCGTAGAGTTAGCTGGAATAATCTCTTCGTATAGGTTGACGTTCCTAGAATCGTACATCTGAATAGGAATCTGTGTATTGCGAGTTTTGAGTAACTTATTTTTCAGATCGATATTAGAGTCCCATACATCTAGTAAATCAAAGCCTAAAAGTCCGTCAAAGTAGTTATGAAACTTGTATACGTATAAAGTCATGTCGTTTGGGTCGTTAAATTCCTGAAAGCAAGGCAACGTGATCGAATAATCGTTCTTACTAGTCGCGTGCACGTTTGTAACTTCAAATGGATCGTAGTTCAAAGGGACGTGACGGAAATATTTCTCTACGGCATCAGGACTGATAAAAGACTGATTAGCTCCTGTATCAATTAAAAACTTTAAAGGTGGATTTGCAATCTGAATATAACCTAGTTGCCTTTGTATGTGGAAGTTAACTTCTATTTTGGCTTTTCTAACTTCGGCTCTTCTTGAAAATTTACATCAGAGGCCTGAGCTACTTCTTCTACTACTACTGGAGATTGTTCTGAGTAACACTCCTGATCGCTAACTACGTAGTATTCGGGGTACTGTTCGTAAGAATAGTAATCTTGGTAACACTCTGGGTAACTATTATAATCGTCATAGTAATAATAATTATCATAGCCGTCCGATTCGTTGAAGTTAATTTCGCGTGTCTTAAAATAGTTAGTCGGAGGTGGATTTCCGTGCTTTCGCCAGTCATGTCCGGTCATCGTCTGTGGTAAGCGTCTCTCAACAAAATGGCTGACACCGCTCATGGGAGTAGGACGCGGAGCGTTGCCGAAATTAAATGATGGCTGAGGTCTATTAGGCATCCTAAAAGCATTATTCTGAGGGTTATAATTTTGTGGAGGGGCGCGGAACATTTGCTGTGTCCGAGAGGGACCACGTGGTGGTTGGGTTTGCAGCACTGGGGTAGGCCTCCAGCCTTGATGAGGTTGGGCCTGCATCAGATTTGGCCTTAAGGGACCAGGCATGCTAAATATGGGTTGCCTCATCGGTTCTAATCCGTTTGTTAGTCTAGGGACAAAGTTGTTTAACGGAGGGTTAAACCTTGGTGCACTCAAGCTCCAATCCTTTCTACTGGCCGTACTACCGCTACGCTCTTGCAAGTAGAGAGTATTGAGCTCCTCCTGAACAAACTCCAGGGCCTTCTCCATCGAGTCAGGACGCATACAGCGTACTCTAGAACCTAGTGGGTCTCTAAGACCTCGGCAAAAGGCCTGAAGGGTCAACTTCTGGTACAGAATACGCTTAGCTTGTATGGTAGTAGCTACTGTCTCGTGTAGCGAGACATAAGTCATGATGGTACTAAATAAATTTTGGCACCGCTCATAAAACTCCTGTGGGGTGCCTGACCCTTGGGTCTCTAACGACAAATCACTGTAAAGAGCGGTCTCGTCTCGATGGTCCGCGAAGTTATTAATCAATGCGCTCCTAATACCATGCCACGTTTCCGGGATACCATTGGAATTAATTAATCTAGCCGCGGAACCTGAGATTTTGTTAAGAATGCCATTTATAAGAGCTAGATTGGATAACTCATGTCCGGGCGCTGTCGAGAAATATGTTAATACGAGCTGGTCACAAAGATTAATAAATCTCGTAAGAATATGCGGGTTACCGTCAAAATCCGGCACAAGTCTGAGGGACTTGTATATCGTATCAACCATGGCATTGGGCTGAGCTTGAGCTGGTTGAGCCATACTATCTTCTAGGTCTCTAAACTCGTCTATAACACTAAGTCTACTATTAAATCTACTACCTAACCTATTGTTCCGCGATTCTCTCGGATGGAAAATGTTGGAGCCTAAATTAACACGCTTTAAAAAAAATAAGCACACACAAAAATATATAAAATACACTAAAAATTTAGGTTTAAAGATAGGAATAAGATAAGGACTTGAAAGATTCAAGGACTTACAGCATTTCACGTCGTCTGGAACTTCACTGAATCGATTGTTAGATTCTACCCTACACAGCAGCACTAGTAGGTTCTTTTTTTACTTTGAGATGAAGATTAATCTCGTTAAAATAAATCCTACCGGCTGCGCCAAATACGTAGGCCGCTGCCTAGGGTATCTTTTAAAAAAAGATTTTATTTAAATCTAAAATTTAATTTGATAAAAAGAATTACAATTAATTAGTCTAATAAAATGAATCTAGTTCGAAGTGTGAACCAAGAATGCCGGCTTAAACGAAATGCAGTTTCCATGAAACATGCGATTGACGTCAGGCAGCCACGTTCCCGCTGACGAGGCTCCTCGTGTGACCGCGATGTATTGTACCGGTCGAGCTAACGCAGCGATCCCCATACGTTAGCCTTGCGTAACACAGTTGTAAATATTTTTCAACTTTAGCAAAACTCTTTCTTACAAAATGAATTATTATTGCTGTTCGTTAATCGGCGTAATTCTTAATTCAGAGTGTAACCGCGAGCGTTAAGTAGTCATAATATATAGTTTTGTGTGTAAATAATTCAAGTTTATAATCATTTACCTAAACAAATCTTTACTCCCTCAATGAAATGAGGTAATAGTATATCTTCGTTTCGCTTTAGTTTAACATTAGGCAAATTGTGGCTTCGGGCTGTATTGTATTTGGTTAGAGACTTTGAACTAGGATAGTGTAGTCATTCATGAAAACGACTGCCGTTGCATTACGTCCGTAAGCGTATCGTCAACAGACTATAATATGAATTATACGTATTTTAGCTTACACAATAGGCCAATAGAAGATCTTTGGCAGTTTTAATCAAAATAACTATTGATTGTGTTTCTTTTCTTGCTTGTATAAGGTGAATCTTAATTTCAAATGCAATCCAATTTTTATTGAATAATAAGATGGCCAAAGTGTTATTCGAATGGTGGCCTAGCATCATGGCGTTGCCGGCTCAAAGAAGCGGACTCGAGTGCTGCCCGTCCAAAAATGTATGATTGCGTTAAAATTTGAAAAATATAAAATATGCAAACGAAGTCACAAGGAATTCTACTAGTCTATTTAGTAATAAAAGCAACGGAATAGAAATTGCAGCAAAATTGAAATTGTGAAAATACAATAAAGACGAGACAAATATGATATAGAATGATGATCGCACTGAGTCGATGCAAATAAATAATTTCGCAGATACACGTATGAAATATGTACGGTTATTTGTTTGGCATAAATATATACCAGGATGTGTGAGTTTTTGGATGTGGCAACTATACTTTAATCTTCAAACAATATATTTCAATTCACGTTTTGACAGTTCTTAAATGTCAGTTAGTAAAAAGCACTGGGATCTAATTCCCTGGACGAATTAAGTCACAAGAAGATCTACTACCCTTTTTCTTTGCCACTAAGGTTTTTGTACAAGTAATCCTGGTACCTCACTTGGCTTAATGTTTGCTTATTTCGTCAATACAAAATAAACTCTGTGAAAGTATTATGCAAATTATAGTTTTTATTGATAAAATAACACAAACATTTGGGCAAATATGGCATGTGAAGTGCCAGCTTAAGATGTGAGGTAACATTGTCTACGGATCAGCAAAAAAAAGCTAGGAATCCAGCCGAGTTTGCCTAGCTTTATGACGTTTTAAATTATCCTTCTGATATTATAATATCCCAAAAGTTATTTCGCCTCAAGCGGGATTTGAACCCGCAACCACCGCTTGATACGCGGGTGCTCTACTAATTGGACGAAATAATCATTGGGAGCCGACGACTTCCCAATGATTATTTCGTCCAAGCGAGATACTCGTATGTTTCGATAGCTAATCCTTGTGATATTATTAAATAAAGAGATTTTTGACATTAACTTTTACCGATTCCAAAAATTAGGACTACAATCCAGTGTAAGCAGTTTCGTAGCTCCGCGTCTCCATAGCGATATTGGACGGAGTGTGCAAATGTGATGACGCGCATTAGGCTTTCATTCTCCACCCGTGGATTGATGCCAGCATTTGTAACATTGTCTACAGAATAATGCGATTGAAACGGCTCTATTTGTCCTACCTACTGTGTATTACGTACCTACTGTTTGCTACAGAGAAATTGTGTTTGATGTAGAATATGTGTAACCATTACTTGTAATTCCATCGTTTTCTTAAAAAAGAACTTATTTGTTTGTTTTACTTATATGATAAAACGTTATAGATCTAATTGTTCTCACCACCAACACTTGTAATGTGCACTTTTACGTTTTAGCCACCAAATAAAATCAATTTTCTGATAAATAGGCTCTAAGATTATTGGCCTGGTTGGTATCCGAATAATGGCCTAGTGGTCATGCTGTTAAGAACTTAACTATTTTGTTGCTTTAAATACTCCTGTATTTCTGAAATTTTTGAATCGCATATAGATTCAGAAAAGCCTGAATACTCAAAACCTATTTAATATTTCTAAGCATAAACCTCTAATTATAAAAAAATTCTAAGTATAAAATCGGAACCGGAGATGTTTTGAAGTACGTAACTACAACATAAACTTATCTAAGAAAATAATAAATCAACTAAACAGGTCAAAAACCTCGACCCTCGATTTATAGGTAATTCAATAAGTCACAATAATGTGTATTTTTATTGCTGAACCTCGAAATAATAGCGTTATCATAATGTTATGAGGCGAATGGCCTATTCTAGTGATTGGTGGATCTATGGACGTGTTTCTGTTTCATGAGGAAATAAATAAATTTGAAATGTATGTTTGCTTACCATTTTTGGGTCAAACTACCAACTTATTTTTATCGCATTTTAAAAAGTATATCATATTAATAATTGGTGTTAAACGTACCGACCGTATACGTAATACAACTTTGCGCTCCAGAACCCAAATAGCTGATGTAGCTCACAAAGTTGCGACGCTTAAATGGAGCTGGGCTGGTCACGTCTGTCGCATGCCGGATGAGCTGTGGGCCAAAACCACCACTCAGTGGAGCCCTGAGACAGCAAATCGGCGTCGTGGCAGACCCAAAAAGAGATGGCGAGACGATCTCGACAACTTTAATAGAGCTTGGGTCCAACTGGCTCAAAACCGAGATGACTGGAGAAATCAAGGGGAGGCCTTTGCCCAGCAGTGGGACACAACAAAAATATCAAACGTTAATTTCAGGCTACAGGATCCTAATTATATAACTCATTATTTTCATTCATTATTTAATTACTAATTGTGGCCCTTAGAAATATATACATTAGAGGCTAACATAATTAATGAATCTAACATGATAAAAAATACAAATTCATCAGTTACTAAGCAACGCATTGTTAGATTTTTACAGATTTTTATTCAGTAGATAGAAAAATAATTATAATGTTGTATGTTTGTACATGTAAATGCGATACATTATTTATGATTTGATGACATGTTGGATGATAAATTCACTCTGTTCCTCTTGTAATTTTTCATATTATGAATACAGGGAGCGGTACATTTTTAAATTTTACGTACAATATTATAGCCACGTTAGTTATAAAAGCTTTGTTATTTTATAATTTGGTTGTGTCGTATTTTTTTTATTTATTTTATAGAAGCTAAAAATACACGCACATGCAATTTTCATACAATTAGGTTTTTGGCATGCAATTGTCAATTAAACTATCAATAACATTCACTTTATCATTGTCAACAAAATAAACATTATTTTGTCGTACAACGTAATTTTTCACCCACTATGGACATTATTTGTCTGAAATTAACATTTTTTTTATAAGTTTAGCCTATATAAATAAAACCTACTACATAAAACGCTGCAAAAATAAAAGAAAACTACAAAATATTCCCCAAAGAGTATTTTTCTCAACGTCCTTTATAAATATAAAGGTAGCGATTTCGCTGACAAAAGCAACGAATGATAAAACGGATGTCGCCTCGGGCGCCGCCTAATATGCTAATAATAACCCAAATAATAAGCAGGTACTGTAGCGGTGGAAGATACCATGGATACGAGATAGACGACCGATGTTGCGCGACGGGCGAAGGTTCGCCTGCGACGCACGAGGTTGCGGGTTCGATTCCCGCCTTGGAACTAAATTTGTACGATCTAAAAATATTTTTTCTGGATGTTCTGGGTATGTATAATAAAAAATACTATGTATTAAGTTTAACAGTCATCTAGTATCCATAACACAAGCTCTGCTTAGCTTAGCTAGATGATGCTGTGTGGATTGTCCAGCATTTTTGCACGCAAATTTTTGGTACTACCCAGCAGAGCCACCACGTTAGAATCCGATCATTTATATCTTAAAAGAATGTACGTTAGACGTACATAGTTTACGTATGCCGTTTATTGCTGTACGTTCGTCAGGTACTGATAAAACCGACTTCGCTAGTGGCTCTGCTAGGAAGCATGCTTCCCAGCAGGACCACCTCAAATTATGTATTTAGGAAAGATAAACGCTACTGTGCTTACGCGAAAACTGTTGTACGTATAGTGTTTAGTATATACGTGTTGAAAAATATCATTATTATGCAGCGGTTTTATTTATATAACTGATTTAAACTACACAAACATTTTCTAAAAAAGGGCCTGATTAATTTAAGTCAGCAAAACACACGCCGACAAAATAGTTAATTAGTATTGGGCAAAACTTCTCGACAGCCGAAATCTTCCGGCAGTACTATACCTACTTAACGTAATTACCTACTTGATGATAAGAAAAAAACCTGTTTCCATGATTCTAATGATATTCTTATAACTAAGAAAGAACACTGAGGACATTACAACCAACGAACAAACAGATTCAAACGACAAAAATCTGTCCAAATCAATTCACAAAGTTGACTCTATTCCCCGAAGCGCAAAGTGAAGTAATTTTTAAAAGCAAGGTCCAATCAAAATGATGAAATTGAAGTCCACTTTTTTAAACCAATTTTTCAAATCGAAACCCTACACTACGTTCTCCCTCCCCTTTGAATAACAATGCGTATGGAATAGAAAAATAAAAAATAATCCGACCGATTTCCGAATCGGTCGGATTATTTTTTATTTTTCTATTACTATATACTCTCCGGAGTAATGCACCTTGCCCCGTCACAAATGCCCTGAGGCTGGGGAGGGATAGGTACTATTTTATTTCGTTGCTTATTCTGGTTGGATCTGATTTCAGGAGCTAACAGTAAAAATGCACAAATAGAGCAGAGTAAGCTATTGACTCACACTAATTACTTATTTACCCAACATAGGTAAAATAAGTAAGTTCGTATGAGTCAGTGGCCAACTCTGGTCACAGAGTTTTTAGGCCGCCTAAAGGCCCAAAAATATTATAAGTTATTGTTATTGTCTCTATTTTCACCACTGTCATAATCTCACTCTGCTAAACACATGGCTAATGTTATGTAATGATATGGCTATTGCAATGCTATGTAATGATGACTATGATCAAAGTATTCGTTTACAAAACGGACGTTAGCATCTGGATGGCTGCCTAGAGCATGTAGGTAGATATATTCAAAAATTGCTATTGGTAGCAATTTTTGAATATTTCTACCTAGTATTTACTACCTTTCCTACTTAAAATGCTATTGAGATATATATCAGTTTATTTAATAGTTTCTTAGAATACAATTGGTGGCAATAATTAAAAAAGGCAACAAATTGATAGCAATTTTTGAATATACACTCAGTGGCAGACGCTCTTGACAAACAGTAATGCAGACGCTAACAATCTAATTCAAAATAATCGGTGCTACGAATTGCTGCAAAGTGCTACGTTGTCGTCGTAGCTTCGTAGCTCTTAGCTTCGTAGCACGTAGCTGCGCAATTTGCATCATACTGGGCCTTATTTATAATGAAATTCTAATTTTAGCGGCTTGCTAAATATTGATTGATATCAGAACCCTGGGACCTGTGATTAATAAATCTGGATTGTATGCCTTCTTTTAGTAATTATTTTGTAGTTCCCGAAAACACTACTCTTTCAATTTGTAGTTCTCTAGTTCAAAAGATTGCATTTGTTTGGGTCCTCACATCCAGAAATCAGGATGCGAGGACCTGTCAGATCTCCGTAACTAAGGATTGGAGAGAATCGCTCAAAGGCAAAAGATTTAGTAGTAATTTTGTTATGAATTGTTATGGTTTTAGTTTTTTTAGTTATGGCTCCTCTTCCAAAATAAACGGATTTGAATCAAACAAGAAGAATATAGCTATATAATATTTCACGATTGATTTAGCAGATACAGCTTGCTCTTTTCATCTGCACTTCTAGTTTTCAATGCATTGACGCTCATTTGATGTCATTTCACTATTCTCCATAAAACAATGCCTCGTTTGATACCTTATACATAAAGACATCGTTTGACTGTTTGTTTTATGTATGAGTTATGGTAAAATACCAAGAAACGTTTTTATGATAATTTAATCAATTATTAGAAAAAAAAAAAAAAACCGCCTTTAACTTTGCCTTAGCCCCACTTAGCCCCTTCGAGCATGTAAAACAATTCTTAATGTCTTTGCTTAGCTTCAGTGCCGGCGAAAGGTGCCGTGTGGTGACGGCAAACTCGCGACCGGGTAGTAAAACGAAGTAAAACCGGTGGGAGGTAGGGAGTGGCCATTCTGTACGTAGTACCTACTAATATCTGTTCTGTGGTAGATGGTTGTGTGAAATGTCTTCTAATATTTCTTAATTATTTATTTAGCACACTTTCCGCTCAGCTTTACAAACAAGACCACGGGCAAAAGCTAGTGTATCTATAAAATAAACAACGCTTGCATCGTATCCCATAAAACTCACCCAATAGAACAGAATGCATCAATACTGTTTATTTTAAAAATTTACGACGCTGAATACTTTAATCGGGTTTTTATGATTCTTTTTAGTGTAGAGTTTATACCTGAATTTGAATATGGGGTAATTGTACTGAGAGATAGGGAGGTTACATACGAAATAGGTATATGTGGATACCTAATTATACTAGCAGTTCTCCGAACAGTAGACCTCGCAAGCACAAACTTGTAAAGCGAGCTTTGAAAGTAAGCAACATACTGCATTTTGAGAAACTATTTTGCTCATCACGCTGAAGATCCTCATCAGATCTTCACCAAATATTAGACAAACTTTAAGTTAATACTTACCTTTCAAATAAAATAAAATCATCGAAATCAAATCACATCAGGCGGAGATATCCAGCAGCCTCCTTTTTGTCCCTTTTTAGAGAAAGTACCTACGCCCCCTATCAAAAATCCCCAACGACAATCAAATTCTATAAAGTCATAGAACATGTATACCAAGTTTCAACCAGATTGGATGATAAATGCAACCTGTAGGCGAGAACAGCCGATCAAACTGACTGACAGCCAAAAGCATTTTTGGCCAATCTCGAAACTGAGACGCTTCGCTCGCTCAGTCAACAAAGTTGTATTATAGAATACCTACTGATAAAAATAAAGAGTAATTTGTGATAGTAGGAGTACCTACTTAGAAGAGTTTTTTGTGAGAGTTCGTCTGGAGAAGTACCTACTACTACCATACCTATGAATTTTAATTTTATCTTACCGTATAATCACTCAGTCCGGCGGAGGGCATTGGTACACCATAACCCAGAACCATAACCCTAGTTTGGGTACCAATGTTGTCCATCAAGGAAATACGTCTTAGAATAAAAATTAAAATGTTAGATTGTAAAACCTATGTGTAAAATGTAATGTATGTTATTTAATAAATTTCAATTTCAATTTCAATTTTAACCTATATTTTCGCCTAGTGAGTTTTAGGTTTTAGGCCGCTCGAAGGCCTCTGTCATAGCCTTTTAACTTTGGCTCTCTTAACTCAGTAACTCTTTATTCAGTTTCTTAGGACGGCTAGCATTAATATTAAAATTAGTTTTCATCTAAACCCGGAGCGCGGTAGCTCAGACGCTGAAATATTGCTGAAGCTTAGCCTTTCAGTTTACGTTTCTATGAATAAAAATTGTTTTTAATCATCTTTGGGAACTTCGTCTCGCTCTAACTTGCACTTCTAATCTTTCTTCATACATACATTGCGCTTTTAATCATCTTTGGTCACGACTCGCAGGCTGGCGAAGTCAGACGCACTGCCTCACGTAATGGGCCCCCTACTATATAACGCTCTACCGGGTAACGTGAAGAACGCAAGCTTAGCTAGTTTTAAATTTAGATTAAAGAACTGGCTCGCTGAGAAGACGTTCTACAGTGTAAACGAAGAAGCCTACTATTAAGTAGTAGGTCATCTATCGTTATTATTACTTACTTAATAATTTATTTTTATTTTTATTATTATAATTCCAATGAATGTATTTTTATGACGTATAATCTGACATAATATGAATAAAATGTTTATATCTGTTATAAATCTGTTACATCTTGCTGTGCGTTAGCCTCGCTAATACACGACAACGGCTGGACCGATTTGGCTGATTGTTGTTTTGAAATATCTGTATTAGTCCAGGGAAGGTTCCATCATGACAGCCTTCTAATGTTCCCACTGCTGGGACACTGGCCTACTCTCCAGTGAGAGTAATTGGGTCTTAATCCACCACGCGGACCCAATGCGGATTGGTGGATGGCACATGTCTTTCGAATTTTTAGTTCTTGGACATGCCGGTTTCCTCACGATGTTTTCCTTCACCGTATGAGAGCACTGGCATTGCGCACATAAATTTTTCGTAGCGAAAAATCCATTGGTGCACGACCGGATTTGAACCCACGACCTTAGGATCGGAAGGCGGGGTCACTACCACTAGACCACCAGTGCTCAGGAAACAGGAAAGGTTTAAACAGAGATAAATTATTGAAAAATTGCGAAAAAAAATAACGCGAGTGAAACCGCGACGGGTAAGCTAGTATAAAATAAAGTCGCACCCGCCGTCTGTCCCTTTGTAAATATGTATGTATGTATGTATGTATGTATGTATGTATGTATGTATGTATGTATGTATGTATGTATGTATGTATGTATGTATGTGTGTGTAGATCTTTTTAACAACGGCAAATTTTTCAGCAATATTATGAGTGATTCAAGAGGAACGTTTGTATACATACGGGTGCGAAGCCGGGGCGGGTCGCTAGTTTAAAATTATAAATAAAAAGAAACATTTATCTAATATATTTTATTAGCTGACATACAACATAGCATGCATCTAACAAATAACAAAAATTGTCCTACTAAATTCATAATTCATATTACTTCAATTGATTCCTATCGTAGATTAAGAATTTACAAATAGGTATATGATACCAACACCTCGGTTAACCAACTGGCGATATAAAGAGGGTTTTTGTTTTGTTACAGTAAATACATTATAAACGCTACTAAACATTTAGGGCCTTATACATAAAAATACTTTAAATCTCTGTTAGCTAATGTGTCTTTAAAATATATAATCGTCTTTCTTCATTGGCATAAGAATGACAAGGAAAGAAAGTTTTTTTTTATGAATAAGAGCATTACACTGTCTAAGTTTAGCGTTGTCCTTTACTATTGGATAATGACAAACAGAGACAATTTTATTATAAAAGTTGCAACCAATCATACAGCGCACCTGATGGTAATGGTTACCGTGGCTTATGTATGTTGGTTTTAGAATATAGGAACCGGGCATAGCTTAAATTAAGCTTTGTCTATGAAAGACCATAAGCATGACCCTTTTTATATCTAGCAAAGTCGGATAAGTCGATCTACACCATCTTAATTGATTATTATACAATAAACATAATACCTTTACCAAAACGTAAGGTAATTAATTGGCGTGGTTAGTAATTATAAAATAATAGTGGACGATTAAAATTAATTAATATGTAGCTTACAATACCTTATTGCATTGATTTTTATAATAATTATTCGGTCACCCAATAATATGAGAAATAAATGTCTAAATTCGGAGATAAAATAGGTTTGTTTTCTAAGCAGGAACAACATTGTTTAGAGGGCATACCACGAAGAATCAGTATGACAATAAAATTGTATTGTATCGTCTAGCTTTCAATTTGTATGTCTATTTTACGCGTTTTTTAAGAGTAGTAGAGTTCTTTGTGATAGAGCTCGTCCGGGGAAGGTTTACCACCTATTTCTACCGCCAAGCAGTAATGCTCGCATTGCTGTGTTCCGGTTCGAAGGGTATGGTTTCCGGTGAAATTACAGGCACATGAGACTTACAAGCTAACGTCTCAGGGTGGTAACACGCAAGTGATATCTATTATGTTGCATGCGTACATAGGCTACGGTAACCGCTGACCATCAAGTGGGCCGTACGCTTGGTTACCACTTTAGTAGTATAAAAAAAAATTGACAGCTTAGAGCAAATCCAAAAAAAATACGTTTGACAATCGCAAACGTACTTTGTCCAGACTGGAAATCACGAAACTCGTTTACAAGGTTAACGTATCGTCCAGCTGCTGCAATTTGTATAAGATTCTTTACATAGCCTAGTTAATTCGTGTGTAAAATGAACTACCTAACAAAATCCCACACAAATTGACAGCTAGATACGTTAATATGATTGTCAAACGATTTTTTCGTAGTTCCTCCGCTTTCGATATATTTGCAAAACAACAAAGTTCTTACTTAGAGCACCCATAATTAGATACTAAGTTCCTTATAATTATAAAGTCATATACGATGGAGATAATCACATCAATGTAATGAAGACCTTATTGCTATAGGAACACGAGCACAGTTTAAATAATCCTAAAACTACAAACTAACCAACAATTAAACGATAAACCCAACAAATACCCATCATTTCTAACATGCGGCCACAGTTTGCATCTTACCAACTAGATTAGTCAAAGATCATCATTCAGATGAGTAACCACAGAACTATATTTAATTAGAATTAAAGAGTTCGTCGATTTGTTCGGCAACCGAGCGTGTAACATTTTGCGTATTTGTATTTTACACACAAATGTATTTTAGTGATGGGAAACATAAGCCACGCGAAAATGAATGATTTAAAAGCATCGATAGGCACGCGGCAAACAGATTCTAGGCACTGGCACACCACCACACCGCCCCCGGTTGGGAGCCGACTGAGTTTCGCGGCGAGTAAAGAGGTTACTCAGCCCTTACTTAGCCCGTCTTTTCGGCACGCGAGGTACATACACACACTAATTCTACTTAAATATAGTTCTGTGTGAGTAACCTCTTATATAATACTCTGCATCGTGAAGTTTGCCGTTTGTGATGCGCAAACACTATTTAGTACAAAAAGCTCCATTGCGCATCGAAACGGCTAACTTCGGGACGGCCGAGATCTGCCTGTACCATTAGACTCAAGCGCTTTCGTGTTTCGGAGCTCACGTTAAGCTGTACCAGCTATAATCAGATGCCTGGATTGATTTGGCTAATTTTGGTCCTGATATATATATAAAAGTCTAGCGAAGGTGAGAAAAATAACGCGAGTGAAACCGCGCGGGTCAGCTTATCTATAATAATAAATAAATAAATAATGCTGGACAATCCACGCAGCATCATCTAGCCACAATCTAAGCAGAGCTTGTGTTATGGATACTCGTTGACTGTACTTAATACAATTACATAGGTAGATGTTTTTTATTATACATACAAAATACCCAGAACACCCGGAACAAATATTTGCAGATCGTACAAGCATTTGTCCCGAGGCGGGAATCGAACCCGCTACCTCCGCGTCGCAGGCTGGCGACTTTGCCAGGCTCTTTGCATACATTATACGATTACTATTTGGCCACAATCTTATTATGACTAACTTCTGCCGACGATTTCGTTCGCTTGAAAATAGCCTATTATGCTAAACTAGTACTCATCATGACAGCCTTCGAATGTTCCCACTGCTGGGACATTTTTGTATTCCTGATTTTGACTTGTACTATTTTGTATGTTGATTTGTTGATTGATAGTATTATAGAAATAGTAATAGAAAAATATTTATTTAGCGCCACACAATAAACATAAAAATAACAATACAACTTAAAACTAAACTATTGTGACGAAAAAAGGCAGCCGCTCAGCATGTGCTACAGACTTAATGTGTCTGTAGCGCTGGTTTTCAGTGCAGCCTACGAGTCTCTCTCTACCTAACTATTCGAATAACATTTATAATAATAATCATCATCATGACAGCATTCAAGTATTTACTGCTGGGACAATGGCCTGCTCTCGAGCGAGAGTAATTAGGCCTTACGCCACCACGTAAACAAAATGCGGAATGGTGGATGTCTTTCGATTTTTTGTACTTGGACATTCCGGTTTCCTCGCGATGTTTTCCTTCACCGTACGAGAGCACTGGCATTGCGCACATACATTTTTCTAATAGTAAAATACATTGGTGAACCACCGTGTTCGAACCCACGACCTTAAAATCGGAAGGCGGGATACTACCACTAGACCACCAGTGCTTAACTGGTGTATTTATGACCTAAATTACTACAAAGTCTACTTTTATCCTGGTATTGCGCGAACGAAACCGCTGGCGGTAGCTATACTACGTAAAACTTAATAATAGAATCCACAACACAATCCTAAATATAACACTTTACACACACATTGTGGAAGTATTGTTATTTTAAAACATTAAAAAACAGCCATAAACACCTTATTAAACTAATTATTGTAGCGTTTATAACTAATACCGGCAAGCTATGAAACCACTTTTGGCAGTTGTACTTCTAATAAGTACCACAAAAATACAATTCAATTGAATTGTATTTTTGTGCTGTATTTCTAAGAACTCGCCACTATTGCAAGGGAATAAAGGTTCTCGAATGGTGATAACGCGCTAGAAAACGAATAAGAACGCCTCTCATCCACTCGAGGGACCGATGACATCAAAGCGGTCGCGGGATAATCGTGGATGCAACACAAAAAAAAAATCCCACATAACAAATTCAAATTACCAAAAACCATTTGATAGTGAAATACAATGGATCTTATTACTGAAAACAATTTCTTTTAGACATCCTTATGATCAGCGATAACAATAAAATTATTTATAAAAAAATCAAGACATATTATTATTATATTATTTTATAATACAATGGCATTACACTAATATTATAAATACGAAAGTTTGGATGTTTTGATGTTTGTTCCTCTATAACTCGACAACCACTGAACCGATTTGGCTGAAATTTAAAACAGATAGATAATGACCGGGAATAAGACATAGGCTACTTTTTATCACTGAAAGAAGTACAGCTAGTATTTCATATGTATCATCAATACTTATAACTTCAGGGTCTTATTGAAGTGTGGATCTGTCAAGTAACTTTATAGCTTGCCGGTAGGATATTACAATTAACGTTATGGAACTTTGTTTAATGTCTAAACAGGGCAGTGGGATTTCATTGAATTTTTTAAAAAATATTGTTTGAGGTTATTATTAGTTATACCAATCACATTTGGCATCAATTATTGTCTTAGAGGGCTCGAAAACCAAGTTCTGTGATCAATAAGTAAATATTCTGGAGGGTAATATACAATGAAAGCAAAATTACAGTTACATGACTGAATTTTGAAACTTACTGTTTTTTTTTTTATACAACTGAAGTGGCAACCAAGCGTACGGCCCACAAGATGGTAAGCGGTTACCGCAGCCTATGGACGCTTGCAATACCAGAGGTATCACTCGCGGGTCGCCACCTTGAGGCTAAGATCGAAAGCCTCATGTGCCAGTAATTGCACCGGAAACCATACCCTTCACACCGGAACACAGCAATGCGAGAATTACTGCTTGGCGGCAGAAATAGGTATGGTGGTAGTCCTTCCCTGGACGAGCAGTATCACAGAGAACTCTACTATTAAAACTACTGTGGCACAATTGTGTCAAAATCCTTCAATAAATAAAATTGACGGCCCTTTTATGCACAGCGCCATCTAGGCATAACTAAACTATCAAGTTTAGTTTAGCGCTGTACTACACTGGTTTCGAACCCTCGATCTTAGGATACCACTAGAAACTAGGATAAGCAAGAAGTGGCAGTGGGCTGGCCATATACAGGGTCATTCATTATCAACCTGACAAACTTAAGGGATAGGTTCCACACATAAAAAAAATATGTATATGTACCTATAATTTTTTTTTATGTATATTTTGTCTTAAAAATCTCAAGTAAATAAAAAAAATCGATAACGTTTGCTCAATTATTATTTATCATTGTTGGGCATTGGTTTTCTTGGCAATGTCACACTGACATTGGTTTCGAACCTTCGATTTTAGGAATAATTTACTAGAAACTAGGATAAGCATGAAGTGGCAATGGGCGTCTAAATGAAGATACCGACGGCCGCTGGAGATAACGTGTTATGAAGTGATGACCGCGTTTAGGCAAGCGCAGTGTAGGCCCTCTGTCTAAATGGACCGATGATTTGCGCACTATAGCTGGTAGAAAGTGAATGAAAAGAACAAAAAATCGGTTTCTAAAATTCAGACCCAGCTAGTGTCACGACGTTCAAGTCTCTCTCTTGATGTTAAGTGCACCGCCTGACCATAACAGTTGCAGTGCCGTAGCTTTCAGTTTTAAAGTTCTGCAATGCGCTGGTCACACCGAAACGTAGTTAATAAGTCTGTTTTGCCCAGTAATTTTATAATAATAATAATGCTGGATAATCCACACAGCATCATCTAGCCCCAAGCTAAGCAGAGCTTGTGTTATGGGTACTAGATGACTGCTATACCTAATACAATACAAATATACATACATAGAAAATACCCAGAACACCCGGAACAAATATTTGCAGATCGTACAAACATTTGTTCCAAGGAACGCAACCTCCTGCGTCGCAGACGGACCTTCGCCCGCCGCGCCACATCAGTCGTCAAATTATTGATAAATTATCGAGCGCTCGTGACGTAGCTGGCTAAGTTGTTCTTAACAGAGCAACGAAGTTAAGCACTGATGGGTGACCGCCAGTGGCAATTTCAACTGAGCGCTCCCGTGCCTCGGAGGGCACGTTAAGCAGTCGGTCCCGGCTTTTTCAAAGTTGTTAGGCCATGACAGAGGCCTTCGGGAGGGCTAGAAACTCTGTCACCAGAGTTGGCCACTGACTCATACGAACGAACGAATTGATAAATTCAATTATCTATTTTAATTATAGTCTTCAATGCCATCCTGACTTCTTGCATTATCATTAGGAGACCCATTACTACTGCCACCGCTGTTACTTCTTTGTAGTCTCGACAGATCTATAATCGGCAAACGCAGTAAGAAATCCCTGTCCCAAGTAGGGTTCCTGCTACTCCTCTCCGACCAGGGTATGACGCGAACTTCGGATGACGTCGGTGCGACGCGTAAGTCGGCGTGTGACGACGTTGGTATAGTTCTGAAGTCTATACTAGCTATTGATGATGGAACTCTTGAACTATCATACCTTTCTGTGTTATTGGGGGAGTTATCGTTTTGGTCGGATGTTGGATTCGGCAAAACACGGTCTGCGTTCGGATTCTGAACCAGTCTTATATCGCTCGAGTTAGTTCTGACTTCCGTTGCGGTAGCCCTATATTCCGTTGGGTTAGTTCTCGAATCCGTTGCGTTAGTTCTCAAATCCGTTGGATTAGTTCTGAGTTCCGTTGTGCTAGTTCTCAAATCCGTTGGATTGTTGAGGAATTCCGCTGGATTAGTTCTGTATTCCGTTGAGTTTCTAAGCTCCGAGGTGGGTACAGCGTTCAGTCTGGGTATCCTTTGGGCTAGTGTTCTTAGCCTGGAGTTCTCGATGCGCTCTGGTCTCGTTTCCGGTACGAAGTTCGGCACATCCGGTCGCCTGTCGCGTTGGTTAGAGTTTGATGAGAACATGTGTGAATATCTGTGATCAGAACAAGCAAGAAATAAATAAATAATCTTCTTCTTCAAGTATACATATGAATTGTCGTACGTTAGTCATCACTACTACTGGAAAATGAACTGTAGGACGGGCCCTTCCACTTGATGGACCGATGACATTAGAGCGGTCGCAGGAAGTAGGTGGATAGTGAAGGCTCAAAATCGGTCGTCATGGCGCTTTTTGGGGGAGGCCTATGTCCAGCAGTGGACGATGATGAATCTCGTTAAAACTCAAGAACCACTGAAAAAAATATTTGTGTGACTCCAGGGAAGATTTAAACGGTGAGAAAGAAACCACGCAGTTCAGCTATTAATATATTATGATATTATTGTGGTTGGTGGTATAACTACCTACGCGCCTAGTTAAGTCAAGTCAATGATTGAATCCAGGGCGCACGCGCAGCACAGTTTTGCTGACCCAGAAAAATGCACGATTGCTTGTACCGTACAGTTATAGTACCGCACAGTTATAGTACTTGGCACAGAACTATATCTAAGTAGAATAAAACTGTTCGTCGATTTGTATGGAAGCCGAGCGCATTTGTATTTTACACAAACTTATTTTAGTGATGGGAAACATAAGCCGCGGGAAATATAACGATTTAAAAGCATCGATAAGCACGCGGCAAACCGATTCTAGGCACTGGCACACCACCACACCGCCCCCGGTTGGGAGCGGACTGAGTTTCGCGGCGAGTAAAGAGGTTACTCAGACCTTACTTAGCCCGTCCTTTAGCGAGTACATACACTCACTCATTCTAGCTCAATATATATAAGAGTAGCAGAGTTCTTTGTGATAGAACACGTCCGGGGAAGTACTGCCACCATACCTATTTCTGCCGCAAAGCAGTAATGCTCGCATTGCTGTGTTCCAGTGTGAAGGGTATGGGTTCCGGTGAAATTACTGGCACATGATGCTTTCGATCTATGCCTCAAGGTGGCAACCCCCGCGAGTGATACCTCTGGTATTGCAAGCGTCCATAGGCTGCGGCAACCGCTTACCATCTTGTGGGCCGTACGCTTGGTTGTCACTTCGGTTGTATAAAAAAACTGTATATATATTATAGTTCTGTGGTACCTGGCGATCTCGCACGGCATGAGCGGCCTGGCGTCCCTGCCCACGCGCTGCACCGTGATCTGCCGCGGGGAGCCCTCCGCCACCGCACCCCCACCCCCTCCCGCGCCCCCGCCCGCACCCGCACCCCCTCCCCCGCGCACGCACGGGAAGTTCAGCGCCAGGAAGTCGGGCAGCGGCACGCAGAACACGCCTACCTCCTCCTGGGAACATAGATGGCGCTGGTTTAGAGAACACTCCTACCTCTTCCTGGAATCTCGTCTGGTGTCGCTCCGGGAGGTTGGGGACGATCACGTAGCTCGCTATTACGCTGGACAGCTGGTCTTATACCTGACGACCAATGTACTAACAGCATCTACCATAGGCATCTACGAACAATTTTCCAATAGCATCTCCCAACAGCATCTACTAACAATCTACCAATAGCATCTCCCAACATTATCTCCCAACAATCTACCCACAAATTCTACCAACAGCATCTACCAACAATTTTCCAACAGCATCTCTCAACAGCATCTACCAACAATCTCCCAAAAGCATCAACAGTATAACATCTTACATTGGTGGTGGGCCGATCCCTGGGCTCGTGCTGCAGCATAGGCCTCCGCTCCAGCTGCTGCGAGGAGTGGCTGCTGTCGCGCGCCTCCAGCGAGATGTCGGGCACCACCTGCAGCTCCTCCGGAGGGTTGGGGATGATCACGTAGCTCGCTATTATGCTGGACAGCTGATCTAAAACCTGATGAGAACATTATATAAAAAAATCTTTATTTACTAAAAATAACATCAGTCTTAGGCTGCGTTTCCACCAGAAATGTGCGAGGGTGTGAAGCGAGGGATGTGTTGTTGGAACCAATAGAATCACATCCTTCGTTACACATCCTCGCACATCTCTGGTAAAAACGCTGCCTTATTCCATGTTAACCGATCTAAAGAGACATGATGATGAAGAAAGGAATGTATTACCTCATCAGCGAGTAAGCGATGCTTTGGGTCCTTGACAAGCAGCCTCTGTATCAGAAACACTGTGTTGTCTGACACTTGCACTGAGTTACCATCTCTGAAATATAATAATATATTAAACCACTTTTATCTTCATCATACCGTATAGAAAAACAGACAAAAAAGGAGAAAAAAAAACTGGGTAGCTTAAAATTTATACAAAATATAAAAATCTGTTAATTTATAGTGCAGTAGGACTCTTCGGCAAGAGTCCGTCTTGGCTTGGTGGGTACAGGGTCAGTTTCTGCCTCCAAGCAGTAGGGAGCAAAATGCACTGTGTTTAGCTTTGAAGACATTGTAGCAAGTGAAATTATGAGGCGAAAGAGACTTGATAACTGCGTCCCGTTATCTGTTGACATTTACACATCACATAATAATAACACATCATAGATGTTTGTGACCCAAATAAAAATGAGCAATTAGGCAATGATTTAAGTGAGATAATAAAAATTAAATAATAAATAAATAATGCTGGACAATCCACACAGCATCATCTATCCCCAAGTAAGCTGCTGTTAAACAGAGCTGTATTATGAATACTAGATGACTGATATATATTTAATACAATACAATACACAGATAGATATTTTTTATTATATATAGAAAATACCCAGAACACCCGGTACAAATATTTGTAAATCGTACAAACATTTGTCCCGAGGCGGGAATCGAACCCGCAACCTCTGCGTCGCAGGCGGACCTGCGCCACCACGCACCGGTCGTCATAACGAAGTAATAAATAACTCACGGTGGTATATTATAATTGGCAGCTTGTATACGGCTAAACAGCTGCGCTAGACTTGTATCACAGAATGGAAACTGTCCATACAGCATAGTGTACAGAACCACTCCCAATGCCCACATATCTGATGGCTTGCCTAAATACGGCTTGCATAGCAACACGTCGGGGGAAATGTATGCGGGGGAACCTGGATATAGAGAAAGATCTTACTCATCACGAAACTTTAATAACACCATTAGCTTGCCAGGATGGGGGTAAATCGAGCGAGAGGGGCACTACCCGACAAGAAACAGTCCTAAACTAGTTTGAAGGGTAGGATGTTCTCGAACTTGTCAACCCAATCTTACCTGTACTCCTAATAGGTATATACAAAATAAAACCATTAAGTAAGTAACTGGATACCTATGTAAACAGACAGACATATCTACAATAAGTTCGAGATAAGTGCAAATATGTAAACATTTTATGAAAATAATCATTTTTTACTTTTTACTTTACTAATAAAACTTCGAGAATTATAACATAATGAAAGATGAAAGACTAGCTGTCGCCAGCTACTTTGTTCGAGTGCAATTCGGGAACCGTACTTTTTAAAGATAAAAAGTAGCCTATGTCCTATTCCCGGTCATCATCTATGTTTTAAATTTCCGCCAAATCGGTTCAGTGGTTATTGAGTTATAGAGGAACATATATCCATCCAAACATCCAAACTTTATAACATTAGTATGAAAAGTACAATGTATTTATATAAAGAAATAGAAAACACCCAGATCCAGAACAAATATTTGCAGATTTTACAAACATTTCTTCCGTAGCGGGAATCGAACCTGCTACCCCACGTTTCACAGCCGGGCGCTCGTCCAACGCGCCACCGAGGTCGTCAAAATTGTTATAGATGAGAATCGTAAATTAAAAAATATTCAATAAACCGAACAAAAAATCGAGTTTAAATGCCAGTCACTTTCGGTATCAAATGCCAACTTTTGCTACTTACTCATACCTTAAGTATCAAATGCCAACTTTTGCTACTTACTCATACCTTAACTGGAATTGAGACCAAATGAGAGTTCATGTTAATAATTTTTGGGTTCAAATGAAAAAAAAATAAGTCGGATCAAATTATGGTTACCCGAAAAAAATATTTGGGCATTACTGGGTTAATACATACCTCTCTGATCCTTCAGAAGATCTCTGTCACTGCCCAGGTGAGTCCCGAGGCAGAAGTTAGTAAGGATCACTCGGCCAGTCCTCTGGTTGAGCACTATGTTACCTAGTTTTAAGTCTCTGTGAACGATATTTCTCTGAAAATAAATAAATTAACATTTTTAAATGCAATTTTGTTTTTTTTCAGTCAGGCAGGAATCGAACTCGTGTCTTGAACCGGCAACGCCAGACCACTAATAGGCCGAAATTTATCCTTTGCATGACCAAAGTTCAATTATGAAAAATGTCAAATACTTAGCCTAAAAATGACCCATCATAAAAATGACCAATTTAGACAACACTCAGAATTAAAAGCTTTTGATTTTAACCAAAAGTTTCTGTGTTTGATTTAAGAAAAAAATAATTACAAGCGTCATCTTTATGATCTTATGTTTGTTACGGAATAATTTACGTATAGGATTACAGAAAAATTAAATTACTGTATCCATGTTTTTATTAAGAATTCCCATTTCTGTAGACTTCTCACTTTTTAGTTTTCAGTGTTTACTAAACACTGAAAACTAAAACTTTAGTTGAACGAAAGGATAATAGAATTATTAGGCCTTAACGGCCGTACAAAAATTGCCGTAGCGGACGGTATTTCACGTCCACATGGCGGGGTATTGGTAAAGTTTTCAACTAGCAATAATCGCACCTCGGATTAACCTCATTGGTTACGATATTGCCTCTGCGCAAAGTTAATCATTAAGAGAAATCCAGTTCCAACTCCTTTCTTGACTCAAAACGCAACGATAGCGCGTTCTAAATCTTTCTGCTAGCGCCATCTAGTTATACAATCTGTCATTATATTAAAAAAAAAAATTACTTTTGTTGCTATTTTATTGTTTTTTTTACTTCCTTTGTATTGTAAAAACATTATTAACTTTACTAATGTTAGAGTAGTTATGAAAAAGACCTAAATAAAAAATATTGTGCTCATTTGTATAGGATTTTCTTTTACTGTAGCAGGTTTTTAGATAAAGCCCATGTCTGTGTCTGGTTCCAGTCAAAAATGTGCATACATACCACTCATATAAAAAATATGGTTACAGGTGGCAAACAATCATACATAAATTCTTAAAATAAAGACATACCTTATGCAAATTAGCCACCACTCTCACAATATCGTAGAATATCAATATCGCCTCTTTTTCCGGAACCTTCTTGACTTTAGTAACATATTGCTGAAGGTTGATCAGCTCCGAACCTTTCTCACTGAACTGGTGTGAGGTCACACAGTCCAGCACGAGGAACAAGCGTTGGTGGACCCTACCGGTGTAGATGGAACCAGGGCCGAATGGGTTTATTACTTCTTCTAATGCATGATCCTGGATAATGGAAGATTAATGTTAGGGTCAGTGATTCTTCAAAATTTATGGAAGAGATGAATCAAATCAACCGAAACTGAGGACATGTGTCGAAATTCATCATCATCAACCTATTGCAGTCCACTGCTGGACGTAGGTCTCTCCCAAAGCGCTACACAGAGCCCGATCTTCGGCTCTTCTCATCCACTTTCTGCCAGCTACAGTGCGAAAGTCATCGCTCCATCTAGCCAGAGGGCGTCCTACACTACGCTTGCCCAAGAGCGGACTCCACTCAAGAACATGTTTGCCCCAACGGCCATCGGTTCTACGGTATGAGCAGCCCACTGCCAGCCACTTCAGCTTGCTTATCCTTTGAGCTATGTCGACCACTATAGCTGTGTCGAAATTGCATCATGTTAATGATTTACTTTACACAACACATGAATATTCATTTTAAAGACGCGGAGGAGGAAGTGTGTTGTGTCACTATCCTCCATTCTACAATTAAAATTTAGAACCTAAGTTAATTTAAGTCTCTTATAAGTGAAATGTAAATTTCTTAAGAGAAATAATAAATACTCTTTAAACCGAAACCGATCCTTGATGAAGACTCGAAATAGAGTTGAAACAGTGCCGGTACGTCATCACGGATATACCGGTATGTGAAAACACCCGTTTTTTAAATGAATTATATAGTTCACAATAGTTTTATTAGTAATTAACACAAGAATAATTGTTCTAAAGCTTAGTTCATCATCATCATCTGATCTATCACCCACTGCTAGGTATGAATGCCTCCTTTCACTTCTACTATTCTACTTGCTCCTATGCAGTTCTAAGCCCGGTTACTACTTAAAGCTTAAGTAGAGGCTTTAATAGTGAGTGGTAGCTTAGTAATAAATATAGTACAAAACTCAGGCTTTCACTTTAATTAAAGATGCTATAATTATACAGCAATACTAAGCAAATTATAAACTGTGTTACCAAAGTTGACCACTAAGTCATATGAATTTTGCTTGCTTAATGAGGAGCTAAGAAGGATATTAAAATATTTTTAGGGTTAAAAAGCTTTTGTATTATGTCTTTTCTATAAGTTTTTTGTTTATATACTAGCGGATCTGTTCCAGCTTTGCACAGGTGCAATGAAAACATAAGAACCTGTGCAAAGCTGGGGCAGGTTGCTAGTAATAAAAATAGCCTATGTTTCTCAGAGAGCACCGGTGGTCTAGTGGTAGTCACCCCGCCTTCCAATCCTAAGGTCGTGGGTTCAAGCCCGGTCGTGCACCAATGGATTTTTCTGTTCGAAAAATTTATGTGCGCAATGCCAGTGCTCTCATACGGTGAAGGAAAACATCGTGAGGAAACCGGCATGTCCAAGAACTAAAAAATTCGAAAGACATGTGCCATCCACCAATCCGCATTGGGTCCGCGTGGTGGATTAAGACCCAATCACTCTCGCCTGAGAGTAGGCCAGTGTCCCAGCAGTGGGAACATTAGAAGGCTGTCATGATGATGATGATGATGTTTCTCAGGAATAATGAAGCATTCTAATGGTGAAAGAATTTTTGAACTGATTTCAAACTAGTAGTTTTAGAGCTAATATTCGTAACAAACAAAAATACACAAATACAAATGTTCTCTCTTTATAATATTAGTTTGTGTACAATAAATAAATAATAAAGAATAAAGGAATAAAGGATATAATCATACTACCTTGAAGAAACCATGATGGTGTATAACGCCATCTTGGTCCTTCAATAAGGACAAGAGAGAGTACTCTGTATGTAGCAGCATCTTCCCTTGTCTGTCGTCCTGTGTTTCTGTCTGCCCTTCATTTTTAAGGGTCAGAATTTTTACCTGGAAATATTGCATAATTTATTTCTTTATGGTGTAAAGAACATTATTGTTCGTTACTTTTCTATTTACATATTGTTTCAGGTCCTGAATTAAATTACCAACTACATCATAAAAAATAAAGAGGTTGCAGTTTTGATTCCTGCTGTGGGGCAAATATTAAGGGGCTAAATGCTATTTTGTTCAATAATTTCTGCTTTTCTTCTACTTCTTTGCCTTACTATAAAAATCTTTTTCCTGTAGTTAAAAGCACCAACATCAGTCTTGTTTCTGTAGTTAGATAGAAACTGAGCTTTTTGTAATACAATGTGCTTGTGTACACACACAGAATAAACCATAAAACCATATTTGATCTGTGCCATGAGAGTAAAAAAATAGTCCTTTTCAACCGTTAGTAAAATACCTGGTAGAAATCATCAGTCTTTTCCTTCCTTGCCAAACACTGCACAATACTTTTAACTGGACTGGGCCCTAGTTTGGGACCCAGTAGGAAAGCTCCTGCTTTCCTCACGTGCTTTTCTGGCACAAACGTACCAGCTGCAGGAACATCACTCTTATTGTATGTTATCTTAGTCTTCCTTGGAGATTGAGGTCTTTTTGCAGTCTTCTGAGTACCACTAGAGCTGGGGGAGGACTGAGCGATTCTAGCGATTTTCGGGCTTGGTTGTAGAAGCAAAGGTCGTGTCCTCTTTCCGTGATTTGTACTGCTTTCAGATATCTCTTGGTCCATTACGTTGCGAACTTATAATTCGATTTATGATTACTTTGCAAAGTAAGATTTATGTATTAATGAGGTATTTATTCTAAAGCCTTTATTGATCTTGTATTGTGGATTTGGTTACTATGAATTGCTTGTGTGGTTGTAAAAAAAGTTAAATTCCTAGAAATTCATTCTATTTACCTGCGAGACGAACGAATACGTCTAAATAAATTCCGTTCGGAAATATGAGTGAGTGATTGATTGATTGATTTGATGTTTATTTTGTTCGTTTGGTTTCATTTTGTTGATTATCTTTTCAGAACTCATATTATTATTATTTTTTTAGACATGCACTCAATGTATGTAGATAATTAAAGTTTACAAAAAAACCAGTAATTCAAAACTGGAGGAGGAAACAAACTTTCTTAGACTAAAGAACCAGAGGATTTCATTTTTGAACGTAAATTAAAGTGTGTTTTCATTTTCAAATTTTTAAAAACCTTGGTTCGTTTTGTTTGTCTATGGTTGTTTGTTACTCATTCTCAGTTAAATGTTTGTTTGTTTGTTCTCATCAAGGCCATCAAGCTCGTCTATAAGGGCCACGGTACACGATCAATCAATCAACCTCTATTGTAATAGTGGTGGAATAGATCTATTTACCTACTCTTCTTATAAAACATTAATAAATTTAAAAAAAAATGATAAACTTCCGTGATTATATTCGCTTCGCTGCTGGCTGATTACAGGCAGACTGACAGAATTTCTAACCATGTTTGTCATGATTTCTCGTCAATTTTTAGTGATATAATTTTCGATTCAATTGTGCAATTTTTAAAGAAACAATAATTGCTGTAATAAAATAAAATTTCTGCAGTATGTGGAAAAGTCTGAGGTTGACACAGTCGCAGTTATCGAAGCTCCATTTCAATGGTTCCAGAATCCAGCCTATCGGTGTTCCTGCAATAGATTCTGTATTGAATCAGTGGTACGAATTTTGTAAAAAGCCGCCAAAAGGCTTTGAAAAGTACTTCCAGCCAGGTGGTAGCCCAAAACAGAAACAGAACGCTGAAAAAGATGATTCGCCGGCGCCGTCAAAATCGGCTCCACCACCATCGAAAGCGACCTCAGGGTCGGATAAATGGAATATGAACATGTTTTCTAACAATCCTGGTGGCAGCGGAAGTGGCCGTGGTCCTTACGAAGGCCAAGATAGAGAAAAATGGATGATGTTTGGTGCGATAGGTATAGTGACCGTCTTGGCATCAATTGCCTACTTCGAACTTAGATACAGAGAGATCAGCTGGAGAGACTTTGTCAATCTCTATCTAAACAAAGGCCTTGTAGAAAAATTAGAAGTAATAAACAAAAAATGGGTCAGAGTAAGATTACAAGGGTCCGCACTAGAAGGCAAAATTATCTGGTTTGCGATTGGCAGTGTAGACTCCTTTGAGAGAAACTTAGAGAATTCTCAAATTGAACAGAGTATTGAACCACCAAATTTTGTGCCGGTTATTTATAAAACTGAAGTTGAAGCTTCGAGTTTGACTGGTATGCTGCCTACTTTACTCATCATTGGGTTCTTAATCTACATGATGAGAAGATCAGCTGATATGATGGGCCGAGGAGGTAAAAAAGGTGGTGGCCTTTTTGGTGGAGTCATGGAGTCCACAGCTAAACTGATAAACCCTACTGACATAGGGGTTAAGTTCCAAGATGTAGCAGGCTGTGAAGAGGCCAAAATTGAAATTATGGAATTTGTCAACTTCCTAAAAAACCCACAACAGTACATTGATTTGGGAGCTAAAATCCCTAAAGGAGCATTACTTACTGGCCCTCCTGGTACAGGTAAAACTTTATTAGCTAAAGCAACAGCTGGAGAAGCCAATGTACCGTTCCTTACGGTCTCTGGATCAGAGTTTCTGGAGATGTTTGTTGGGGTCGGACCATCAAGAGTCAGGGATATGTTCTCTATGGCACGTAAACATGCACCATGCATTCTATTCATTGATGAAATAGATGCTGTTGGTAGAAAGCGAGGCGGGCGCAGTTTTGGAGGTCATTCGGAGCAAGAGAATACCTTGAACCAGCTTCTGGTTGAAATGGATGGGTTTAACACTACGACTAATGTTGTAGTACTGGCAGCGACTAACAGAGTTGATATCCTAGATAAGGCGCTACTTAGACCGGGTCGTTTTGACAGACAGATATTTGTACCCGCACCAGACATCAAGGGCAGAGCTTCAATCTTCAAAGTACATTTAACACCGTTGAAGACTACTTTGAATAAAACTAATTTAGCCCGAAAGATGGCGGCGCTTACACCAGGTACTTATTTCAATAATAATCTTAATAAAATGAATAAATAAATATTGCCGGTTATTTCACACAACGCCATCTAGCACCAAACTAAGCTAAGCTAAGTAATTATGGAAGCCAGGTATAGTTCTCACAGCGGATCTCGGCCGTCGTGAATTTAGCTCAAGCTAAAAGCTCCATTACGCATCGAAACGGATGCGTAATGGAGCTTTTTCTAACTAAATTGTCTTTGCGCATCACAAAGGGCTAACTATAATAGTCTATAACTCGACTGAACCGATTTAGATGACATTTTAAACATAGATAGATAATGACCGAGAATAGGAATAGGCAAATTTTCTCCCCGAAATAAAGTATATTTTTCGAGTTACACGCGAAGAAGTCGCAGGCAACAGCTAGTAATACCTAAATATTATGGTTATATTTGTTACTATATAGCTATTATATTGCTACACGCGAATGGGGTGTGGTAATTAAAACCGGTGGAAGGTAGGGAGTGGCCATTCTGTACGTAGTACTAATATCAGATTTCAATCAGCAAACTATCAATAAACTGTCACATTCATACAAAATACATCAGTATTTGATTGAAACCAACTGAAATTGATTGCAACATTTTATTTCCATTCTATGCTGACAGTTTACTTGTATTTGACATTTCTTCCGCAGAATAATAATTCCAGAATTTGGAGAATCCTCACATATACGAACTCAAATCATGTTCCAGGCTTCACCGGAGCGGACATAGCGAATGTGTGCAACGAAGCCGCGTTGATAGCAGCCCGCGAGCTTGCCAACGACATCAACATGAAGAACTTCGAGCAAGCCATCGAGCGGGTTGTGGCTGGCATGGAGAAGAAATCCAACGTGCTACAGCCGGAGGAGAGGAAGATCGTTGCTTACCATGAAGCAGGTAAAGTAAAAATGAAAATTGAAAGTATAAAGAGTTAGAGTTCTTTGTGATAACACTTGTCTGGCGAATTACTACCACCATACTTATTTCTGCCGCAAAGCAGTATTGCTTGCGTTGCTGTGTTCCGGTGTGAAGGGTGTGGTTTCCAGTGGAATTACTGGCACATGAGCCTTACGATCTATGTGTCATGGTGGCAACCCGCGAGTGATACCTCTGGTATTGCAAGCGTCCATAGGCTGCGGTAACCGCTTACCGCAATACGCTAGTGGCAATTTCAACTGAGCTTTTACAAAGTTGTTAGGCCATGACAGAGGCCTTCGGGCGGCCTAGAAACTCTGTCACCAGAGTTGGCCACTGACTCATACGAACGAACGAACCGCTTACTATCTTGTGGACTATGTACAGAAGTAAGTAACGTAAAGTAAAGTATAAAATATCTATTCAATCATAAATCAGAAGGATCATTTTGAAACGTCATAAGCTAGGTGAATTTACGCCAGTTCAACGCGCCCCAGCCTAAAAGATTCTGGCAACAAACCTAGCTCTTTTTTGATGATCCCTTTTCATCATAAATGCCAAGAATATAACTAGGTAACTATGTAAAAAAGGAAAAAAAATTAAGAGATTTATTGACCATGTCTTTCTTCTGAATTGGTAGATATACAATACACGCGTAGCTAACTGAGCCGCGGGTTTCACAATGTTTTCCTTCACTATTAAGCATTTTTAATTAGGCGTTTTCGCCTCAAGTTATTAAAAAAAAAGCTGTCTATTTAGATGGCGGTAGCTCAACTGGCGAGCCCAAGAGAATGTAAGCACTACGTTTGGCGAGCTATGGTGAATGTGTAGGGAATTCAACATTGGTTGCTCCTGCTGTCACTGTCTCTGGCTGGTGTCAAAGCCATAGTACATACTACGTAATTAACTTTGGTCGTACTGGAGTTAAATTATTTTGCCTACCCACAACCTTCCGCTTGACACGAGACGAAATAAAAACGGAGTTGCCAACTTTTTTTTTGTTTTGATAACCTTTCCCAGTATGGCAGTAGGGCAGATAGCGCCATCTGTCAAAGCAATCGGAACTCCTTTTTTTTTAAATCTCGAATTGAAAACCCCTCATTCATTAAGCATTGTGTTAGCGCGCCATCACGTCATTTGATGATATAAGGCAAAAATTTTAGCCCATGTTTGTAAATAAATATTCTAATTTCTGTTCCAGGACACGCGGTCGCCGGCTGGTTTTTACAACATGCTGACCCATTGCTGAAAGTATCCATCATCCCCAGAGGAAAGGGCTTAGGATACGCTCAATATCTACCCAAAGAACAATACCTATACAGCAAGGAACAGCTATTTGACCGGATGTGTATGACTCTGGGAGGAAGAGTCAGCGAGGAAATCTTCTTTAACAGGATCACAACAGGCGCTCAGGATGACCTAAAAAAGATCACACAGAGTGCGTACGCGCAGATAGTTCACTACGGCATGAACGCGAAAGTCGGGAACGTCTCATTCGAAATGCCACAACCGGGAGAGATGGTTGTAGACAAGCCATACTCTGAAAAAACAGCGGAACTAATCGACACAGAAGTCAGAGGTTTAATCGACACAGCGCATAAACATACAACAGAACTGCTCATTAAACATAAAGACAACATATCCAAGGTAGCTGAGAGGTTGCTTAAACAGGAGATTCTAAGCAGAGATGACATGATTGAGTTGTTGGGACCTCGTCCGTTCCCTGAAAAGAGTACTTATGAGGAGTTTGTGGAAGGCACAGGGTCTCTGGATGAAGACACCACGTTGCCGGAAGGCTTAAAGGATTGGAACAAGGAGAAGCCCACAGCTACCGCGGCAGCTACCGCGACAGAACCGCCAACAACCGCGACGAAAGCTAGTAAAAACTAATGTAGCCTATTATGTGAAGATATTTTTTTACCTTTTAAGATGTAAAGGGTTTTTGTTGATGTAACTTGACTTAGTTTGTGTGTCATAGATCGAGCCAGTGGACAATAGTGATCAGTAGATTACCACAGATGTTAGATGGCTGTAAGAATGCATTTCTGTACGTGTATTATACTATCAGTAGCCTCGTTATCGCTTTGTTTTATAAAATAAACAAATTCCAGTATTTTTTGTTTTTTAATTTGTTTTACTTTTGACTATACTGAAAACTCGGAGAAAGAGAGAAGAGAGAATGGTATACCTACAGGCGTGATAGCCACACCAGTCTTCGGCTGCGTTTTCACCAGAGATGTGCGAGGATGTGTAGCTAGGAAATTGTTTTTAGGTACCAATAGAATCACTTCATTAAAGCTGTCAGAGCGAGGCTAAGTAAATGAAGTGATTTTATTGGTAACAAACACATTCCTCGCTACACATCCTCGCACATCTCTGGTGAAAACGCAGCCTAATGTTCCTTGCACCTGTTATCTGTGGTAAAACTAACTAAAATTTAAATGGTAGGTAACTGCTGGGGTAACTCAACACTTCTTGAGGACATAGATCACAGTTACTTACATGTAATGTCTATTACCTGCCATATGGTATATATGGTATGGTATATATTATGTCAGTGGTCAGTGGTATGGTCCATACCAAATATTATAATATTAGCACCAAAGCACAGATTATTATTAAACAATGGAAAATGTAAACTACCACCTCATCATGACAGCCTTCTAATGTTCCCACTGCTTGGACACTCGCCTACTCTCAATCGAGAGTGAGTGGGTCTTAATCCACCACGCGGACCCAATGCTGATTGGTGGATGGCACAATGGCACATGTCTTTCGAATTTTTAGTTCCTAAACAGGTTTCCTCACGATGTTTTCCTTCACCGTATCAGAGCACTGGCACTTTTGAACTAGAGAATTACAAAATAATTACTAAAAGATGGCATACAATCCAGATTTATTCATCACAGCACAGCACAGGTCCCAGGATTCTGATGTCAATGCATTGTGCACATAATTGTTGCAGGTCCGCTTGCGACGCGTAGGTTGCGGGTTCGATTCCCGCCTCTCGGGTCAAATGTTTGTACGATTTACAAATATTTGTTCCGGGTGTTCTGGGTATTTTCTATATATAATAAAAAAATATATATCTATGTATTGTATTGTAATAAGTATATATCAGTCTTCTAGTACCCATAACACAGCTCTGTTTAACAGCAGCTTACCTTGGGGCTAGATGATGCTGTGTGGATTATCCAGCATTATAAAAAAAATTACATTATTATCTATTGGTGCACCACCGGATTCAAACCCACGACACGACCTCGGATTGGAATGCGGGAACCTCAAGTAGGTAATATACTAATAGGTACCTAGGTACTTGAGCTCTGTTTCAATAGTTTCGGTGTTGACCGGAAATCGTTTCTAAATTTGTTACTAGATGTCGCTGTAAATATGGTGTATCTATGCGAGCGACCTTATAGTTTTGGCGTGTGGCGAATCGGTGGTGATGGCATAGCAAACGAGTGTATGGCTGAGGCGCGGGTTTCATTTCGCTACGGGTAATGTTTGCAATTATTTGTTCTGGTTTTGTTGAGGTAGGTGTCATGGATGGAGTTAATTAGTTTCAGTTATTGTGATATTATACTTAATAAAATGGTTAATATTATACATAACTAAATAAACAAATCTTGCATGAAGTATTTTGTTTCTTTGTATTACAAAGTAGGTACCTATGTATTTACAAAAAATACTTGTAGGTATCTATTCTATGATTTCTCTAGTAAGTGTTGCTGTTCGGTAATATTTATTAAGTTATAGACTGGAACGTACTTAGAGATTCAAACCTATGAGGATGCACCAGAGTACAAGGGCATAGAGTAACTTGAATAAGGGAATGCACTTACCAACTGTGCTTTTATAATATAAAGTCCGTATAAGTCAGGGGCCAACTCTGGTCACTGACTCATACGAATTTACTTACGAACACCTGAGTCTGGTGACAGAGTTTCTAGGCTGCCCGAAGGAATCTGTCATAACTTTGAGAAAGCCGTGCCCTCCGAAGCACGGGAGCGCTTAGTTGAAATTGCCACTGGCGGTCACCCATCCAAATGTGCGTACCTAACCTACATCTTATTTGAACATGTTTTTTATCTTTCTGTATGCTAAAGTTAAAATTTTCTGTATGGTGTACATAAATAAATATCTTTAATATTAATAGATAGATATCTATTTTAGCTGTGATCGTTTGTGTATTACGTATCTACCTAGCTTACCTCATGGTTTAGGTACAGTGTAATGGGGTTCTAAATAAACGACATTTCGAGTACCAATAAATTTAATTGGCCACTGGCTGAAATTAAAAATTTACATTTGCCTCCCTCTAAATTAGTCGAATGTTTTGGCTGGCACGTTCACCTGACAACTTGAGTTTTCATTCCATCGCTAAAGAAAACTCAAGCGGCCGTGCAAAAATGTCAACCCTGTACAAAAATTGAAGGAACCATTATTTAAATCAACAAAAAACAGGGTTATATTAAAATTATAATATGAAAATATTCAAATATCGACTGAAAAACTTCCAGCCTTCTTTCTGTTTATTAAATATTTGCTACATTTACTTTATACATCACCAATTTCTTAAGTAAATTCAGTTTTTGTACAATATAAAAAGAATCTTATATTAGAATCTATGTATACACGCGACGTGTGTATAATACGCTCGCATTCGCTTTAAAATCTTGATCTAACGAGCGAACCACAAATAAGAGAAATCGTAACAAAATAATTAAAAATTATGGTAATTATTACAAGTAACTACACTATATTTTTATGTTCAACATTTTATGTCAATATTTAATTATTATTATCTATACTTAATTCCAAGCCTATGATATAACATTATAAATGATGAAAACAATTTTCATGATATCATTCAACAATAATCCATTAACAATCAACCCACACATCGCGTCGCGTATCGAACCAAACATTAAAACTAATCTCAGTAACAACGAAAGTTCCGTATCAATGACAGTCTCTGATTTTTTCCCCCTTGGGTTTCCGGCCCCTCTTCTTACCGGATGTGACGCCTGCAAGAGCCATAGCAGCGCGTTTAGCGGTACAAGACTTGCAGAACCAGTCTTCTTCCGCGCCCGGTTCTTCTGTGATGCCGACGCACACCCAGTGGTACCATCCGTCGCACCCGTCGCAACCGATCATAGGAGAGCCGTTATCGGGCCGCCCGCACGCCGGACAAACCCAAATCTTATTTCCTTGTTCGTCCACGTAAAAGGGAGTTGGTAGCGGCCCTGTTTTGTCCAACGGCAACGTCGGCGTAGGTTCATCCGACGATCCAACCTCATCGTCCAAATCATCTAGATGACCTTTTTTAGACATTGGCTTGATCAATAACCGTTTGTATTTCGAGTGGCTGGAAGGGGGTCTGTTTTTCCGCGTTGGTGAGCTGACGGACGGTGGTGGTGAAGAGATAGCCTCTTCTGTGACGTGGTTATGCTTAGAGTGCTTCTGTTTTGGCGGCCTCGTTACCAAAGCAGATATTTGAGCCAGCTCGGGTGACCTACTATGCTCTCTTGAGACAGGTTCTTCTTTCACAGGAGAATCTACGTCTTCTTTTTTGACAACAGGCTTGATGTTCAGTTTGAATACATCGGGCGAACTCGGAGGCATCGGTGAATTCGAGTTGGAGTTAAATTTTAGCGTCAGTTTAGGTACCACTCCATCTGTGGATTTATCCTTTTTTTTATCTTTCTTTTCTTTCTTTATTCTTTTCTCGATATCCTTAAGCTCTTTCCTCTCCTCTTTATCGCGTATCTTTTCAGACTTATCTTTATCCTTGTTTTTATCTTTCTTTTCCTTCTTTTTCTTTATTTTTATCCCGTCTTTGTCCTTCTTTTCTTTCTTGTGTTTATCTTTTTTCTTTTCAGAGTTTTCCGTATCCTTTTCCGGCGGTTCGGGCGTCGGCGCTTCAACCGAGACGGGCGTGGGCTCGGGCTCTAGTTTCGGCTCGGGCGCCGGGGGCGGCGGCGTCGGGACTCGCGGAGGCACTGGCGATATTCTCTTAGATTCCTGCTTAACAGGCACGAGTCTCACAGGCTCCTTCGGAGGGTTCAGTTCGATAGTTATGTCGGGATGTATAGGAGGCATCTTATACATGCTTGCTTTATGATCTTTATGCGACTTTTTATTCTTCTGTAAAATATTTGGAATGGTCTGAGATTTGTGCTTGTCGTTTCGATCTTTATCGCGCGGCATTGCCTTCATGCCTCTGTCGTCGTCGTTGTCTACAGGTATAACTTCTAAGCTCGGCCGACGGAGCATGGTTGGTATTTTCATGGAAGATCTGGATGGGTGAGGGAAGTTGCTCATTGGCATGAGGGGGTTTCTGATTCCGGAGTTCATGCCTCCAGGTAAGAAGCCCGGTATTAAGCCTGGCCCACCGACTCCTAAAGCGAACGGATTCGACAACAGATTCGTAGATGGGAGTCCTCTTAGCGCGGGGTTATTGGCTAAGCCGGCGAGGAAATCGCCACCGGGAATCAGACCCGGGTTAGGTATCAACCCCGGTCCCGGCATCATGTTCCTTCCTGCAGGCATTTGGGAAAAGAACGGAAAACCAGGAGGCATCTGTGGCATTCTATCATTCTTTGGCCTACTAGATTTGGGTGGTTTTACGGCATTCATTCTTATGCTTTGCTTTTCGGCTTGTGCCATTTCCATGGCAAGTTGTTGTTGTTGCCTCTTCAACAGTTTTGCTTCATGTTTTGCTAGTTTGTCCTTCTTGTCTTTATGTTTTCGTTCCTTCTTGGGTTTGGGACTGACACTAGCTACATCTTTGGGAAACGGCACTTGCAGGGATTGTTTAATAGATAAACTGGGTCGTGGTTCACCTAGCGGGTATAGTCTCGACGGAGGCAAGGGAGTCATATCCAAAGAATCGTCGTCAACGCTAATCACTTCATTAGTTCTCAAATCTATGACATTAGACATATCTACAGCACTATTATCATTATTATTCACAACAGGGTCCTCATTTTTAACTTTTAAATTATCATGGGTCCTATTCTCATTTGTATGAGAGTTTTGTAACCTAGAGATCAGATGAGAATGTGGTTTTTCAGGCACAACCTCAGGAGTGGTCTTATCTTCTTTATTTTTGTTCGATATCCTTTTAAATATATTAATCTTTGATCTGTCAGGTTGTGATGCCAACTTTTCCTCTTCTTCTACAACTTCCTTCTTTATCTGAACATCAGGCATAAAGGAATTTGTTGATGATGGAAGCTTATTAAAAGGCATGGGAGTAACAAGTGGAGATTTAGAGATGGGTATTTTTCTTGGTACAGGTATTGCATCCTCCCTAGATATTGTTGGTTTCGATATTTGTGATGGAGGGTCTATAGGTTCTTGTTTGATGACCGGTTTGATAAGTTCAGGGACTGGTACAGAAACTGGGGCCAAAACCGTTGGTGGGGCCAACAAGGGCCGCGCAGTCGGCGATGGCGACAATAACGGCCGCATGATCGGCGAAGGAGGAAACAGTGGCCGCGGCGCCGGCATTGTCACATGGTTATGATGCATTGGATGTAGATCCTTGCTCTTCATAGGATAACCAGGTGGATACTTATTCAATTTACTACTATCTTTAGATTTGCTACTTTCACCCTTATGACTCTTATCTCTCCGCTTGCTCTTCATTACTTTACCATTTAATAATTTATTCTTCTTAGATTTTTTATCACTCTTATCTAACGTTGGTGGTTTCATGATGCCTGAATTATGTGAGTTTGCTTTATGTTTGTCGTAGTGTTTATCAGATACCATAGTGGGAGGACGGGCTTCAGGTAGTTTGCCCTCTCTTGCAGGGGACAGAAAACCTGACATGGTCATCATAACACTGCTAATTTCTCTGGTTCTTTCTTCTTCATCCAAGCGTAACCTTGGCCGTTTACTGTTTGGTACTGAAACAGGGTCTGTAGGCCTTTTGAATATATCCTTGGATTTCTCTGGACTATCTGTGACTGATATTTCTGGACTTGTACAAGATGCTGTGCTTTCACTATTATCAATGCCATTTTGTTGAATTTCAACTGTGCCTGCCACAGCTGGTGTATCCCGTTCTTTCTCGGGATACATGGGAGGGAGGTGTTCATGGACATGCATCGGCCTAGTGACAACTTCATGACTGCCAGGTTTCAGGAAATTTAAGTTAGTTTCTTTAGGTTTAGGGAACTTTTCACTCAGCGGTGGTGGTACAGGTGGTACACTATGAACATAGTCCGCCAACTCGGGCAGTTGAATGTGAAGATCACGGAATACTAATGCTAAGTCATGTAAATTTGGTTCAGTCCTGTTGAATTGTTCGGCGTGTCTGTTAGCTTGAGTTGCAAGTGACTTGATGTACTTCTCCAGCACATGTACCAGGATGTCAAGTGGCATGGAGTTTATACCGTTCCATCCTATAGTTTGGCATATTTGCGCAACATTCCTTCGCAGTATCTCACGGGCGTACGCCTCTGACATTATGACACCAACAAAGTTATCTGGAACGAACGAATATAACATAATTATTACGATAATTCAGCATAAAATTCATATCAACCATACACCTGAATCTACCCTTCTTGCTTACGGCGAGTCAGAATCATGTTACAAAGCGTGAGATCCCTGAAACAGCAAATCTCATGATTTTATACCTGCAAGTGTCTAGTAGTACAGAGACGTGACTCCGATCTTGTGAAATTTTCAATTTTGGTACACACATGTATACTTTAACACAAACTCAAATGGTCAAGGATAATTTATAAAAACACTTAGATTGATTACAATGCAAAACAACGAAGTGTTTACGTAAAAACTTCTCAGCATTCTAAAAACACAGTACCCCGTGCGCCATGATTGCATTTTGGGTTGTCTGTCAATGTCCAGTGTTGCTAATAAAAATAAATAAAATGGCGGTTTTGTAATATCTGCGTTCACTCACGATTAGCGTACACATATAGTTTGTCTATGGTGGATTTCACTTCGTAGATAACACCATCAGTCTTTTAGGCCCCCGTTATATATCCCGGTTTGATAACTTAACAAAAAACATAATATATAATAAAAAAAAATTTAAAAACTATTAGGGGTTTGTCCTAAATGCTTAGAGTCCTTAATAGTTAGGAAGGTAGTACTTAAAATTTTTACTCACATTCCAATGTGTAGCGTTTGTATTACACTAAAATACCTACAGCTCAATCTCATGCACACGGGTGTGCTAAGCCGGCGAGTCAGTAATACGAGAGCCACGGGCGAGGGTAGATAGTCGCGCTTGAATATACTGCCTGTTGGCGAGCCTGTGATATTAATACCTGCTAGTGCTTATCCTATAAAGCTATCTACACGATTAGTCAGTAAATACTACACAATGTAAACAAGGCTAGATTATGTGAGGTGGTGACGGTAGGAATATAACAACGCAGCAATAGGCCACAAGGTAACACGCACTACACTCAGTCAGTCAGTGACTGAACTGAACATGGTAAACAAAAATACATACAGGGTGTACCAATATTATGGCACTGGTTTTAATGTTTATTTACTTGACTGTTAATTTAGAGTTTATTAAAATATATAAGTTAGGTGTTTTAATTTTATCCAAGTAATATTGTTTTAGGTAAGTTTTAAATTTTAGCTATTTAATTTAACTCTGTGTATTTGAGGAATAAAACCAACCAGAAAGTCATACATTGCGGCCATACAAACCTAATGAATCCAGAGAGCCGTTCAGAATGTGTGAGGCCAGCCTAAAAATTTATATTCTCTAGTGGCCCAGAGACAAAACTGCGAATTCTAGCAGCCATAATAAAAAGTTATTCCTTGGAATATATCTAAAATAAGCATTGCATTGAGATTCTTAGTTTATTCCAAGGAATAACTTTAAACCACGTTTAATAGTAAGGCTAGCTGTAATGTTGTGTCCATTAATGTTTAAAATAAACAATAATGCTGGACCATCCACACAGCATCATCTAGCCCCAAGGTAAGCAGAGCTGTGTTATGGGTACTAGTTGACTGATATATACTTAATACAATACAAAACAATACATAGATAAATATTTTTTATTTTATATAGAAAATACCCAGAACACCCGGAACGAATATTTGTAGATCGTACAAACATTTGACCCGAGGCGGGAATCAAACCCGCAACCTCCGCGTCGCAGGCGGACCTGCACCCGCTGCGCCACATCGGTTGTCAAATTCTGTTTATTCAATAATTTCTGACTAATAAAAAACTTAGCCAGCTACGTCACGAGCCCTCCAGCCGAAAGTTATTCTGTGACTCAGTCAGTCCAGTCATGCAAGTTAGATGTCAGTCAGTCAGTCCGTACTTGGAGGGAGATGAGTCAGACTACTAGTATTATGTTATCTGTGGTCAGACTTAGTCAGTGAGCTCATTCATAATCAGTATCAGTCAAATCAGTTTGTCAAATCCTCCAAATGGTTGATTGTCCGTGAAATGCTTTTCGTAGAATTATTTTGATATTATTCGCGTGTTTAAACTTGAAATGGTCGAAAACCGCATTTGTATTCCTTGTAGTACAAGCATTTTACAGAAACGCTTTTAAAAGTTATGATCGACGAGTCAAAAGACTGCTTCCAAGTAGATGTTTAAATCCCTGAAGACAGAATCTCAAGTTCAAACTGTTCTCAGCTCTAACGATAGCCAAATTATTTATTGCTGAGCTGGTGCAAACATGACTACATCCTCCGAGGATGTGTTGTTGAGTGTAGGCCATGTGCGGTTCAAGAAGGGTGATGGCACACTGTTATTGATGGAGCAACGTTTGGGATGGATGCTGGATAACAGAGACAAGTTTGGAATCACTCACAAGTACGCTGAAATCAAGAGTAAGTTCTCATGATACTTATGGCATTACTTGGTAGATACCAGACAATGGAGGAAACAGAACCTAACAGTATTTTCTACTGTTGGGTAGAGTAGTTTGGGACTTTTGTAGTTCTTGTAGACTATTTAGCTTGCAGCAAGCCTAGTGAACTCTTCATTGTAGGCTTACCCGATTTGTGTGTCTCTATTTAGTTAATCTTTCTTCTTCACCAAGAATTTGAACTCACTAAAACTATAATGTTTTCTCCTATGTTATTTTATCCAGCTCAAAAAATATCACCAGTGGGTAAACCAAAGGTACAACTACAAGTTGTACTGCACAACGGAGAATGCTCTACATTCCACTTTGTGAATGCTGCGGGCCCAGAAGCTCAGGTAATAATGGCCCCGATTCATACTTTCTGTTTCTGTATGTTTATTGGTTTTCAGTAGAATTTTGACAACTTCTGACCCAGAAGTGATTCCATGTGGCACACAAGGCAGTAACAAACTCGGGATATTAGTTGTGTCGGAAGTCGAAGCTAGAAAAAAAAATTAGTTTGGTTCTTACCTGCTCTTCCTATACCAAAAAAGTAGAGCTGGTAAAGTTGAAGAGTAGATGACCAAACTGATTAATTTCAAACGGGATGAATATTTGTCATCATCATCATTTGCCCTGCAGTGGGACAGCCACGGCTTAACAATAATAATAATAATCATTATTGTCAGCCTTCTAATATTCTCACTGTTGGGACACTGCCCTAGCCTCAAGTGAGAATGTTTGGGTCATAATCCACCTAGGTATATAGGTAATAGATACCATAATTATGTTGGTGCCAAATATTAAATGTAGGTTTCATGCCCTGTTTAGTAAGTGTGTTGAAATGGCATAACTTCACCTAGCTTGTAAGACAATTCAAAGTAATGATTTTGTGCAAAGTAAAAAAGTTTAAAAGATTTTACCATAGCTATGTGTGTATAGATTTTGCTATTGGCATTCTAGGCAAAGGATAGGGACCAGGTGAAGCTGATGCTCCAAAATCTACTACCAAAGTTCAAACCTCAGATCAACGGAGAGCTTGAAATGAAGTCTAAGTGAGTAAAGGAAATCAGTCAACAATCAACACTGCTGTCCGATTTCTAAAAAGCCCTAAGTGCCTTTTTATAATTTTTTTTTAAGTCTTTTAGAAATCGGACAGCAGAACAGATCCTATCCATATTGATTGACGGTGGCTGGTTTTATTATACTTTCCATTGATGGTGATTGATGTAACACTATAATTAAAAAGATTGATCTGCTTTTCATAATGGTACTATTGCTGACTGCTCTTCACAGAGCTATCATAAGGAAGAAATATGATAGTTTGCATATTGCGCATCATCATAGCATAGACTAAGATTAAAGTCTCCATATACAGGCTGCTAAAAGATGTGTCTTGATAAGACAGCTAAAAATAAGGGAGCTGACATCGTTCAAAACGACAAAAGCTCCAAAAACTAACAAGAAAAAAAAGACTAGATTTAGCTAAATAATAATATGAGGATTGACTAACCAGACTTAAATTCTAACAAATTGTTATTGTCGACAGGTTACTAACACTTCATCCATTATTAAAGAATCTATATGAAGACTTAGTCATATCAAAAGTGATAAACGCTGAAGAATATTGGAATACCCCAACGTTGAAGCACTACACTGACAATAATAGTATAAAACAAGAAGCTGGTATGTACTTTATATACAGGGTCTTTTAATTATTAATCTAAAATATACAGGGTCATTCATTATCAACCTGACAAACTTAAGGGATTGGTTCCACACCTAAAAAAAAAAATATATGTACCTATAATTTTTTTATTTATTTATGTTTTGTCTTAAAAATCACAAGTAAACAAAAAAAAATCGATTACGTTTTTCCGCTCAATTATTATTTATCGAGTTAAGCGACGTATCAATGAAATATTCGAGTGTGCGCGCCCCGTAGCGAGTCAAGGACACGCGCAGGTCAAGAAGGCGCGGGTTAGTGACCCGCGGTTAATTGACGCGCGGGTCACTGACACGTGCCGAGCGCTGCCTTTTCGATTTCTAACAAGGATAACTAATTATGAAGCAGAATTACGTAATTTTTTTTTTAAATTAAAAAAAAAACGTTAGAAAAAAAAGTACAAGCATTTTTTTTTTGTGTGGAACCTACCCCTTAACTTTGTCAGGTTGATAATGAATGACCTTATATAAGGAATTTGAAGGAAAGGAATGTACCCTTTTTTTATATACTTTTATATGTATTGGTTTGTTAAGACTTGCCAAACGTGTGGACGGTAGCGCTTGTCTTGCCTACCCTCGCCTTCACTCGCGCTGGCCTTCACTCGGCCAACATTTAGTGGCTAATGGCTACTTAATAATGTCCTAAACATATATATATTTTTAGGTGTATCCGGTGCGTTCCTAGCCGATATCCAACCTCAAACAGACGGCTGCAACGGACTCAAATACAACCTCACGCAAGATATAATAGACGCGATATTCAAAACATATCCGGCCGTCAGAAAGAAACATGTGGACTATGTTCCAAACAAGATGGCGGAAGCTGAATTCTGGACCAAGTTTTTTCAGTCACATTACTTTCATAGGTACGAGTATGTTCTTACGCTCAATGCAACGTAATATTAATTGAATAAGTATGTATTATGTATTTCAATCACTCTCGCTCGGGAGTAGGCCAGAGTCCCAGCACTGGGAACATTAAGAGGCTGTCATGATGATGATGATGTTCGTACGTGCTAGCATTCATCATCATCGACTACTCATACGACTAGTTCTAGTAATAGAGTAGACAACAGCCACTGCTGGAAAAACATCTCTCCCCCAATGAATGTCACAATGGACGATTTTAAACCGCCATTATTTAACCACTTGCGAATGCTACAATGCCGTCGGTCCATAGATTAGAGGGTAAAAATTTCTGTAGTAGGATAGGCAACCACTGCTGGAAAAACATCCCTCCTCCAATGAATGTCACGATAGACAATCATGAACCGCCATTTCTACTGACTTGCAAATGCTACGATTCCGCTGGGCCATAGAGAAAAGAGTTAAAATGACAGTAGTAGAGTAGAAAACCACTGCTGGAAAAACATCCCTCCTCCAATTAGCGTCGATTTTAAACCGCTATTATTTAACCACTTGTGAATGCGACTCCCTCAATGTCACGATCTTAAAACCGCCACTATTTACCTAAATGCTATGGCATTTATTTAAATAGTGGCGATTTTAGCATCGGTCCATAGAGTAGGGGGTTAAAATTGTTAAGTGTTTTAGGGACCGCATAGCCTCTTCGAGTAAAGACCTATTCGGTGAATGCGCTAAGTTGGACGACAGAGCTATTGCCGACGCCATGAAACACACTACTTTGGATCTCACGGTAAGAGTTTACTACTGAGCAACGATAGATGGCGTTGCTGTTAAAATTTATTTTAACGTGGGGCCGAATTGAAAGAAAGAAAGAAAACATTATATCCCGCACACGACACAAAATATACTTATGTATTGACGTATTGTTGTCGATATATATAGCTTTGCGTGCAGTTAGTTATTTAATTAGACAGAGCAAGATTGGTGGGTGATATATTTCATGGTATGGTTCTTATACTTCCTTCTTTCTTTACTATTTACGATACGATGTTTTCTCTCAGCTTTGATTGACATTGTGCACATAAATTGAAAAAATCCATGTAGGCAAGAATGATTTTGAACCCACTACCTTAAGTTCGAAAGGCAAGGCTTCCAATATACCTCTAGTGCATTCATATTTACCCATTAGCGTATTCAGTGTCAAATTTTCCCCTTTATTATCATATTTACCCTTATTTTAACATCTTTTACCTTTTTAACCTCTTTTACCCTAACCACTTTTTACTGACAGGTGGACCTACCCAAATTTAATGAGCCGGTACCACTATTACCTTCTAACGACGACGCACCGCCGGTTAAAGAAAAAGGAGATAGCACATCTATACACAGGAATATGATAAAAAGGTTCAACCAACACTCAATTATGGTAAGCCTTTTTGTTTTCAAGAAAAGTTTATTTATTTATTTATTTAAACTTTAATTTCGGTGGATAGATAGATAGATAGGGGAGGCTTATTTCCAGTGGACGTCTATCCGCTGACATGATGAAAGCTAGTCATAAAACAAACACAGATTTTTAATATTAATTTTAACTTTAATCTAAAAATTCAAATCATCATGACAGCCTTCTAATGTTACCACTGTTGGGACACTGGCCTACTCTCGGGCGAGAGTGATTGGGTCCGAATCCACCATGCGGATTGGTGGATGGCACATCTCATACGAATTTTTAGTTCTTGGACACGCCGGTTTCCTCACGATGTTTTTCTTCACCGTATAAGAGCACTAGCATTGCGCACATAATTTTAACAAGCAGAAAAATCCATTGGTGCACGACCGGGTTTGAACCTACGACCTTAGGCGGATGATCGGAAGGCGAGGTCATTACCACTAGACCATCGGTAAAAAAAAAAAGATTTGATGAATAAATACAATAAAATAAAAAAATACATAATGCTGGACAATCCACACAGCATCATCTAGCCCCAAGGTAAGCTGCTGTTAAACAGAGCTGTATTATGGGTACTAGATGACTGATGTATATTTAATACAATACAACATTTATTATGCGAACTGCCAAGGTGTGGAATACTCTGCCGTCTTCTGTTTTTCCTGACAATTACAATCCGGGCCTCTTCAAGGCTAAAGTGAATACCTATTCACACCTGTCTCATAGACCTTCGTGCTCCACCGTCGGCCACATCATCGCTTTCCACCAGGCGAGATCGTGGTCAAACGAAGGTCAATTCTTGATAAAAAAAAAAAACATAGATATATTTTATTATATTATATAGAAAATACCCAGAACACTCGCAACAAATATTTGTAGATAGTACAAACAAATGAAATGAATTTTATTTATTTCAGGTGCTAAAAGCTAGTCATAAAACAATCAGTGATACAAACACAGATGGCAGTAAAAAGCCTTTAGAAAATGGAGTGAAAGAGAAAGAGTCAACATCGAATGGTGTCGTGAAAACTGAAGGTGAGCCTCCGGAGAAGAAACGGAGGATACTGGAGAATATCCACTACGAAGACCTAGAGGGCACCAGTGAAGGCACCGAGACACAGGAACTGAAATTATCTAAGGTAATAATAATAAATAAATAATAAATCATAATAATGCTTGGCAATCCACAAAGCATCATATAGCCCCATGCTAAGCAGAGCTTGTGTTATGGGTACTAGAGGACTGATATAATTAATACAATACAATATACAAATTTATTTTTTATTTAACATAAATACCCAGAACACCCGGAACAAATATTTGTAGATAGTACAAACATTTGTTCCGAGGCGGGAATCGAAGCCGCAACCTATCAAAATGTTACAAAATTATTGATTTAACTAATTTGAACTTTCAGATAGAGCGATATTTATTAGGGCCGTCATCATCTCAAATGCACCAATTAAGTACACAAACGAATCACCCACCGCCGCTCTCTGCGCTTGCGTCGATATGTCAAGTAAGTACACATTTTTTTAGCGACTAACTTTGAAACACAGTTTAGTAGATTGTGCGCTAAAAGCAGACTAGATTTTCAGTATCCCGAGTTTTTTTAAGAGCGCTTCTTAGATCACTGTATTTTATTAGAATTCGATTAGGAATGGAAATATTTTTCGATTTTTTATTTAATACGTAAGTTGAAATAAAGTTAATAATACAATACATAGATATATATTTTTTTTATTATGAATAGGACCCAGAACTACCGGAACAAATATTTGCAGATCGTACAAACATTTTTCCCAAGGTGGGAATCAAATCCGCAACCTCCTGCGTCGCAGGCAGAGGTCATCTGATGACGTCAGTTAGAATATCAACTTCCGAAAACGACAACTTTTTAAAATGTCAACTTCAAGTTCGCCCGTGTAAACTTATATAAGCTTTAAGTTGTGTGCAGTTGTGTTGAATATACTTTATATTCAATTTATCTATGACAAAATTTGAAGGGGGTAAAACTTGATGATGTGATTAACAATCCAGGCGTGGTCAGTCGGTCAGCAGTGCGTGCGGCCGGTGGGCGTGGGCGCGGGCGCGGCGGTCGGCGCGCTCGGGGAGCTGTCGCCGGGCGGCGCGCTCATGAGGACGCATCGAGCTGCCACCATGGCGCGTGAGTACTGTCTTCTGTGAGCACCTCAGCACTGTGTCTCGCACCTCACCAATGTGTATCATACGTCACTAATGTGTCTCACACGTCACTTATGTGTATCATATGTCAGTAATTTGTCTCACACGTTAGTAATGTGTCTCACACGTCACTAATGTGTCTTTCACGTAAGTGATGTGTATCATTACGTCAGTAATTTTTCTCACACGGCAATAATGTGTATAATACGTCAGCGTTTATCTCACATGTCAGAACGTCAGCAATGTTTGCGGTACCCTCGCAAGCAAGGAAAGATTGCGGACTAAGGCAATTAAATCGTCTTATTCGATATTTTTTTGGATATCATAAAATCTCGGCATTTGTGTTATTTTCTACAAAACTAACGCGACGCTCGTTCGTTCGTTCGTATGAGTCAGGCTAACTCTGGTGACAGAGTTTCTAGGCCGCCCGAAGGCCTCTGTCATGGCCTAACAACTTGGCGACGCTAACACTGCGGAACATGAGAACATTTTGGCCATGTACCACATTAATACCTAAAACAAAAATATCAAATCGAAAAAGTATCATAATCACTTACCATCGAGTTACTTTAACTGAACATTAAGATTATTTTGTATTTATACCAATTTTTAGGCGTTTTGCACAATTAAAATGATATAGTATTATGTAAATATGTCCGTTTTGCAGAGTTGATCCCCTCCGACGTGAAGTGCGAGCTGCACCGGCTGTACGTGTCGTGCGGCGAGCTGGCGCGCGGCGTGTGGCGCCGCCTGCAGCCGCTGCAGCCGCTGCAGGCGCACGCCACAGACGAGGAGGCGGCGCAGCTGCACTACTACTACCAGGCGCTGCTGCGCTTCCGGAACGCCAAGCTGAGGCCGTTTGAGGTGTGTCCACAGGGTGACCACCTGTCACCTGCGACCTGTCACTCATTCATCCTGTCACTGATGAATCCTGTGACCGATGTTTCGTGTGAATGATGAATCCTGTGACCGATATTTCGTGTGATTGATGTCTTCTGTGACTGTGTCTCATGTGTGCCCGCCGGAAATGACAAGTGTTTATGAGTTGACTAAAGAGCCTTCCTACGCTTTAGAACTGCCGTTTCCCCAACGGATAATCTATCAAAGTATTCTGCTGTCTTGTTGGAATTACATCGGGGGTATATCGGGGTATATACAGCGCTCACACACATCACGCTGATTCGTAATATATTAGTTGATTAAGAGTTACACCGGCTGTATGTCTCATGCGTCCTTATTTCTCATGCCTCCGCGTGTCTTGTGCGACTGTGTCTTGTCGCAGCGCTCACAGATCACATTAATAATAATAATGCTGGACAATCCACACAGCATCATCTAGCCCCAAGGTAAGCTGCTGTTAAACAGAGCTGTATTATGGGTACTAGATGACTGATGTATCAATACATAGATAGATATTTTTATTATATATAGAAAATACCCAGAACACCCGGAACAAATATTCGTAGATCGTACAAACATTTGACCCGAGGCGGGAATCGAACCCGCAACCTCCGCGTCGCAGGCGGTTTTGCGCCCGCTGCGCTACATCGGTCGTCAAAATATTTGTTTTATAATTGTTAAATATTTGTTGCAGGATAAAATGCTTCGAGATCTTACACCATTAGCGACAACTCTCACAAGACATCTCAACCAAATGATAGATACTGCGTGCGCTCGATACGTTATGTGGCAGCAACGGCAATCTAAGATGCGGTAGTATTCAATTATAGTAGTAGGGCTCCTTACGGTGCAACGATGAACGGTCTTGAGTCTTCTCCAGGGAGATTTTACTGCGCTATGAAACATTTAAACTTAATCTAGACACCGCGCAACAATGGCACGCTAAGGTGTATTCTATGGCTTATACACCATTGGAAAGAAAGAAAAGAAAGATCAACTTGAAAAAGTTTACAAAAATTAGTGCCACGATGAACAGATAATTTACCGAGATTGTAGAGTTTACGATATCATCAATCCACTGGATGGTGCCGGTAAAACAGACTGTAGGTATTCAATTGTAGAAAGAAATGAGGAAGTCAACTAGGTTAATGTAGTTATTGTAATAGGGCTCCTTAGAGTGCCACGATGAACAGTCTTCAGCTTCTCTACCGAGACTTCTGGATGTCATCGAGCTATTCGATGGGGGACCGCAAAAAACAGGCTTACACCGTTATCCATAGAACTCGCTAGAGTAGGATGAAGGCATTTAACGTAGCGACCACCTTGCGGCCGTTTTAGGAACTAAATTTTAAAGCGTTACTGTTTTATACCAAAATAGTAATAATAGAAATCAAATAGATGCACAAATTATAACAAAATATAATGTATGTTTTTTTAAAGTCGCCAGTAAAATTGCCAAACAGCTATAATGCAAGACTGGCTTATGCAAAGAATGTGCCTTACTAATCGAAAATGCAAAATAATGAAACCTTGAAATAAATAAAAATGGGTTACGCTTTTTGCTTGTTAGTAATGCTTGGTTTACACTTGGTTATGTATCAAGTGCGAGTGACAAGTGCAAGTATTAAGTTATTTGTGAAATCAGCTTAATTATCCGTTTACACACTGATTTTTACTAAACAAAGTACGTACAAGTAAGTAGAAAATGGAAGAGTTTTCAATTTTTAAAAATTGACTTAATAACCATTTTTTTGGATTGTTATGGCTAAAATAACACTGCGGCCATGCAGACTTATTGTGCGAGCCAAAGAATGAATAATCATGACAATTTTAAACTTAAAGTGTAAATCAGATATTACTCACATTAAAAACAATTAAATACAATAATTTAAATAACGTATCCCTTTAATAAACTTTGGTAAAGTAAATCAATGTTTAGTAATCAGAAGTGTAGTAATACTTGTTGGTTACATAATTCTGTGAATACCTATTATAATTTGTGCCCGTTTTCCACCAACCAATACTGAGAAAAATCCACCTATTGGGTCGTATCAGAATTGCATCTTCTCGCGCCGTAATTGGGTGATTTCACTCGAGTCGATATTTGATTGGTGATAAATAGCATTAATTATCACGTAAAATAACCACGAAAGTTGTTATTTAGCTAAAAAAATTATGGATTTCGATAAACCAAAATCATTAATATTATTCACATTCTAACCATATCTTAAATTTTACATGTCAATTTTCAACCTTACGCATTATGGTTAAAAATAGTATAAATTGTTAATATGCAATGCAAAATATTTTCTAAAACCACATTATAGAGTTCATTATTGTAAACGACAATAAAAACGCTTAGCATGTAAGCTGAAAGTCCAAATTTTCTCGTTACCAATTGGTTTGTTTTTGATTTTAATTCGAATTATTATTATTTTAGGTTATTTTGTATTATAATTGTAAAAATGTTAAGCAATAAATGTTGTTAATTGTCCATATCTGTCTGATTATTGGTATTCAGACTTTAAACTATCGAATACAACTTTACAGGCGGCTACAACAATTAAAAATAATTCTGTGGACTTATAGTTGCTGCCGACTGTCTATGATTGTTAAGGCCGCAGCACACTGCCGCGTATGTAGGACGTAGACGTAGTCGCACACAGCACAGATCTGTGCGTGTGAACTTGTTTCGTGTGACTTCCAACAGGGAATGTCATGAACACGATCACTGCACGCCGTGATGCAACGTTTCCGTTTCGCAGAGCTATTTGCATGGTTGGCTTCGTTTTCGTTTTTAACATAAGCGGCGCAGTTTGAGACAAAATTTTCACATTTGTTCTGCTCAACAGCCTGTTATCAGCCTGATGACAGGAAACGAAAGCGAAGCCAACCATGAGCTTCCTTACGAATTAGCCCTGCCGTTCTGCGTAGGGTACGCGCCTGTTTGTCTCTTGGGAGCTGTCACGTATTACGTGATACGTCTACGTGCACGTCACGCAAGCGTGCCATGTATCTAAAGATTCCATACATTACAACGCAGCGGTACGTGCACGTGTTTGTCACTTCTCTACGTTACGTGTACGTGCATACGCGGTCAGTGTGCTTTGGCTTTTATAGCAATCGAGAATATGAATGAAAATTATTTATTGTACACGTATTCCACGATATTTGAGTAAGTGTCAAGTAGTTTAATCGCCGGTTAGCCATCTCATTTAAATCCAGACCAGACTTATTTTTTCTTGCAATAAAAAATGCAAGTTCCTGGTAAAAAACGGGTCAACTTATTCGGCTGAAGTTAAACGTCACGCCTTAAAAGTTGCAGTTTCCCATAGCATTAAAGTTATCTGTGACACTGCACTGCGTTTGAGACATAGTTATAGTCGCATTCACCTTCTAATTTCATATGATACAGTGCTCTTCACATCTAAACAGCAATGCGTGCTCACTACTGCTTGGAGGCAGAATTACTGGCACTGCGGTGGTACCTACCAAGATAGACTCTTGCTGAAGTCCTGCCAACAGGTTAACTTTCGTCACAGAACAGATATTAGTACTACGAACTTTCGTGCTAATTAATAAATATTGGCTAACCTGTAATTAAACTACATTTAACTGGTGCTACTCTTCAGCAAGAGTCCGTCTTGGTGGGTACCACCGCAGTGTCAGATATTCTACCTCCAAGCAGTAGAGTGCAAGCATTACTGTGTTTAGGTTTGAAGGGCACTGTAGCAAGTGAAATTACTGGGCGAAAGAGACATAACAACAATGTCTCGGGATGATAAGCGCAGTGCAGTGCCACGCAAACACTTAAAAACTTTAAGCTTTGGGTGACACTGCATCTGGCGCCTTGATGGTCTTGTCACTTGCTGACAAAAAAAAAACTACTATATAGAGTAGTTTTTTTTTAAAACTACTATATAGAGTAGTTTTTTTTTGACTTGACAATCTTGAAATTACTATTAATTTAATGCGATTTAAAGATAACAAAATCAAACTTTATATATAGTCTTTATCGCTATATTAGCAATCTATTTTAGACAACATGCAACAGAGATATAATTAATCTATGTTTTATCGAATTTACTAAACAGCCTTAGAGTTTAATAAAATCTCAAGAATCACTTTAAATCACCATGTCAAAATAAAACGTATTTGGCACCTACCTCTCTAAGTATTAAACTGGCTGGATCCAGTAGTGTTTATGTTTTGAAACGACGTGAATGGAAATATTAATTGGTGCACGACCGGGTTCGAACCCGCACGACTAGGAAGGCGGTGTCACTACACTGTTATTTCCTATCAATCCTTTGCCTCTCTTTCGGTATAATATTCCTAACTCAGCACTTCAGTGTCGAATAACTTGACATTTTAGACTTGAGTACAAATGGCATATTTCACGGTATTTGAGCAAGTGATAAGGCTAACTGCCGGTTAGTCAATTTAACTATCTCTGTCTCTCTGCTTTCGGAGGGAGTTATATTGGCTAACTAATTTTATACTCAATGGTAAAAAAAGAGAAATTCGTTAATTGAGGCAACCTAGACTTGTTAAAACTGACAATGAATAATACATTTTCAGTCCCTTAAAACATTTTAACCGTAGTCAACTTTTGTAACAATTGTTTAGCGTTGACTACGCATCAAAAAACCGAGCCTAAAAACCTAAGGCTGCGTTTCCACTAGAGATGTGCGAGGGATGTATTGAAGCTGGGCAGAGCGAGCGATAAATGAAGTAATTCTATTGGTTCCTAGCAAACACATTCTGCGCTACACATCCTCGCACATCTCCGGTGAAAACGCTAAGGCTCTTGCAGACAAAAACGATATTATCGTGCCAGTTTTCGTGGTTCAGCTTATGTCTGTGAATGCTCTGAACGTAGTTGTCACCGACATAAGTTGAACTATGATATTTGCCATGATTATCGTTTGTCGACCCTCTAAAATTAATCTTCTTTCACTTAGCGTGTTGTTAGTTAGGCCATAAAGTAAAGTAAAGTAAGTTCGTATGAGTCAGTGGCCAACTCTGGTGACAGAGTTTCTAAGCCGCCCGAAGGCCTCCGTCATGGAATTAGTCAGGCCATGACGGAGGCCTTCAGGCGGCCTAACTCCGTCACATTGACCACTGACTCATAGGAACTTACTTCGCGTGTTCCGTTAAGAAAACAATAAGTGGTGGCATTATTAGAAAATTTAAGAGGTAAAATCTATTGCTGTTACTACTATTCGTTCTAGAGTTGGTATATAATATTATAATCTTGTAAAAATGTATGTAGGTATGTGATTGTACCAAAATGTATGTATATGCACAGAGTAGTTGTGTATTGTAGTTTTTTTGTAAGAATGACTGATATTCTTTTATCATAACTCAGGAACTTTGTACTGCCACAGATAACATAATACTAGTAGTACTGCCCATTTGTCTGGTATGTGTCAAAAATCATCTTGATATGAAAACCTCTAAACTGATAATTAAAAACTTAAAAAAAATCTTGATAAGTATTGAATTGTATGAATATTTCTTTTTTGAATAAAAAATGATATATCACCAAAATGTTCCTAACTACTTAATATTTTATGATGTAAATTCGAATTAAATATTGTGCAATACTGAAGTGTCGTGTTCACTAACGGAGGCTCAATCGCAAGTTTTTTACTCACGCCGTGAGTATAGAAGTTAGGTGAAAGCGAGCTCGGTCAGCGTAGCATCATAAAACATGTGCATGTACTGTAACATTTTTTTTCCAGATTTAATTATATTATGTTTTCTTGTTTTTTATTATTTGCAGCAAGCAAGTTTATGCTTATGCAAAAAGTTTTAAATGGTCTAGAATTATCTTTAGATTATTAATTTGTCTTTTAATGACAGTTTTTGTTTTCCTGTGAAATAAAAATACTATAACACAAAACAGATGAATTCTAAGTGGTCCACTACTCAATATACCACAAGGTGAGTACGACTGTCATGAAATTAGAACTCAATTGTATTGTTATGCTCATTCAAAATTAGAACTCAATTGTATTGTTACGCTCATTCAAAATTAGAACTCAATTGTATTGTTACGCTCATTCAAAATTAGAACCCAATTGTATTGTTACGCTCATTCAAAATTAGAACTCAATTATTTTGATTCAACGTTAATCGAGCCCGCTCTCACCTTCGAGACACGGTGCGAGTTGAAAACATGCAATCGACCACCAACCTAACAGCTACACCAATTAAACCTTTTATAGATAAATAGCTGTCATCTTAACCGATGATCTAGAACATTTTTTTACCGCTTTGAGTGCATTATGCATTTGATTAGTTCCCAAATTGGTTATTGGGTGTTATTGTTAAACACCACGCTATGGAAATACTAGTTTTTATATTTAAAAAAAATCGACTCGGGCGAGACCTGAACTCGCAACCTTCCACTTGATACGCGGGTGTTCTACCAGTTGAGCCACCAAGTCATGCCTCGCCTGCTCGAAATAGTCCGTAGTGTGTTTTCTCCTCAAAGCGAGTCCCGCCTGACTAGAAAACAATTTTAGGATATTTTAAAAACTATATTATGCCAAAAATATTTGACAACGTTTCGTTACATACAGATTTCAGAATGATTAATTACGGCTAAAGATCACTAACAAATCGGCCCGTTAGTGTATCTAGTAGACCTTCGGTTAAGATGACGATGTGAAAACTGTCCGTTAGTGTTCGTAAACTTTACGGCCAATTTAATGTTATTAAATTACAATTGTCGATAAACCGGCCCCTGGTTATGTAAGTGTCGCTGTCGGTCGCTTGTCGATCCCTTACACGCGTAAGATATGAGCTGTAGGTGTGAAAGAGACGGCTAGACGCAACAACAAGCGGTCGACGTCGATAGACTAACATAATAGCCCTACGGAATAGTTATATTAATTTGTCGATGTAGCGCAATAAAGGGTAATTTCTTGTAAACACGTTTATTTATTTATTTATAGTTTTTTCGTAGGGGAGATTTTCCTTACGAAATACGACCAGGTATTAATAAGAGAAAAAAACACCTGAGATTTAAAATCAGATAATTTTTTATCACTATAAAACCTATCTACAATTGTTATTACATAAATATAATTATATAACGTCATAACATAAGGCAATACACTTCTAGTAGGTACTTTTATTTCGAGTAACAATTTATTTAGTGGACTGTATTTACCAAAGCGGAGCGGAATTAAAAATACCCAAATAAAAAACCAAGTTCCTTCTACTATTGAAAGTATGGAATATAATATTGTACTACATGATAGTTTGTCATTGTATTAGCAGCATAGGACCCATGTACAATCGCTGTTTAGACAACGCCTCGCTTTGGTAGATATCAGCCCTAATAACGAGTACCGTTCGTATGCCCATTTTCACTAACCAATAAAATCCAATCGGCATTTGAAAGACTCAAATAATTACCGAAGTACATTCCATTACGCGTCCAATAGGAAAAATCTTATGATTGACTGAACCCGAGATAAATAGCAAAATCACACTAATATTATAAATGAATAATGACGACCGATGTGGCGCAGCGGGCGCAGGTCCGCCTGTGACGCAGAGGTTGCGGGTTCGATTCCCGCCTCGGGACAAATGTTTGTACGATCTACAAATATTTGTTCCGGGTGTTCTGGGTATTTTCTATATATAATAAAAAATATCTATCTATGTATTGTATTGTATTAAATATATATCAGTCATCTAGTACCCATAATACAGCTCTGTTTAACAGCAGCTTACCTTGGGCTAGATGATGCTGTGTGGATTGTCCAGCATTATTAAAAAAATTAAATTAAAAAATGCAAAAGTTTAAATGTTTGGATATTTGTTCCTCTATAACTCGACAACCACTAAACCTATTTGGCTAAACTAAATAAAGAAAAATTGGCTGAAGCTAAAACATAAATAGTTTTTTTTTTTTATACAACTGAAGTGGCAACCAAGCGTACGGTCCACAAGATGGTAAGCGGTTATCGCAGCCTATGGACGCTTGCAATACCAGAGGTATCACTCGCGGGTTGCCACCTTGAAGCTAAGATTGAAAGCCTCATGTGCCAGTAATTTCACCGGAAACCATACCCTTCACGCCGGAACACAGCAATGCGAGCATTACTGCTTGGCGGCAGAAATAGGTATGGTGGTAGTCCTTCCCCGGACGAGCTCTATCACAGATAACTCTACTACTCTTGACTAGATGACCGGAAATAGGACATAGGCTACTTTTTATCCCGGAAATAAGTACGGTTCCCGATTTCCACGCGAACGAAGTCGCGCGCGACAACTAGTAATAGATAAAACACGGTCGGCGGATCTAAACAATCGTGAAGTTAGCAGTTTCGATGCGCAATAGAGCTTTTTTGAACTAAATTGCCAGATTCACAAACGGCTAACTTTACGCTTGCCTAGATAGCTATTTTCTGCCTAACGTACCTAACCACACACTAGGATTTCATGTCGATCTGAAACTACGTGTACTATGGTATCACAACCTGGGGGGCGGGGGGGCTTACTCTTATCGCGATCGGTATTGGACAAGTATTGGAATATGACATTTCGTACTTTTGAGTGCAAACCTAGCGTCAAATTCAACCTTGTTTTCATGAGTAAAAAAATTTACATCAGTAAATTGAAATTGAGATTGGATCGGAATTGTCATTGGATTCAAGAGTAATTCACCAGACCCTGAACAAATATTTGCATATCATGTAAATGTTACTCACGCGGAAATCGAACCTACAATCTTGCTTGCTTTTTTAAAAATCGAAATATTGTGTTGTTTTTATTTTTCGAAAAGCAACACCTTAACTATGTTAGTTGTTACTACAACCCTCGGAATCATTTGGTTCGTGAAAATGTGCATTAATTTTATAAATAAACATTTTAGCATACTAACTAGGTACATATCGAAACACTAAAATGATGTAAAAATAAACGAACGATACAATAATTACGTGCTTCGATTAATTACTTTTGAAATACAACAAAGTCAAGGAATGAATGAATATAAAAATCTATTTAATAATTTATTATTTTTTAATTCTAATAACGTGCGATCTAGTCTAATTATAGTAAACAAATACTATAGAGCTAGCATAACACTTATAGATGGCAGAACCACTCTCACGCGATAGTAGTCCGATTGGTAGGACTTTACACAAGTTCTGGGTGACACTGTTATGATCAGATGTCGCGCTTTACATTAAGTGAACGACTAAGTGTTATTCGCCAAGCGATTAACGCCTTTCGTAGCTTACTTTTTGAGACTAATGAAAAGTTTACGTTGATTCTTTTTTAAACTGAGATGTATAAACATAAATTGAAATATTAACTAATTATAATTTTAACATGCTATAATGTCTGTGTATATAAATGAAATCAACTCCTTAGTTTAAATAATGAACTTAATAATCATTATAAATAATAATCATAATGTTAACATAATCAAACAACAACAAATAATCACAGTTCAGAGATTAGTAGTATATGAAGTAGAAAGTTTGATATGAACATTTTATACATAATATGCAGGCACCGGTGGTCTAGTGGTAGTGACCCCGCCTTCCGATCCGAAGGTCGTGGGTTCAAACCCGGTCGTGCACCAATGGATTTTTCTGTTCGAAAAATTTATGTGCGCAATGCCAGTGCTCTCATACGGTGAAGGAAAACATCGTGAGGAAACCGGCATGTCTAAGAACTAAAAATTCGAAAGACATGTGCCATCCGCCAATCCGCATTGGGTCCGTGTGGTGGATTAAGACCCAATCACTCTCGCCTGAGAGTAGGCCAGTGTCCCAGCAGTGGGAACATTAGAAGGCTGTCATGATGATACATAATATGTCAGGTTAACGACGTAACTTTTTTTACCTACAATAAAATACAATAAAAAATATAGGATACAAAATTTTATCGATATCGGTTCAGCTTTTATAAGGTTAATAAGTAACAAACATAACATACGCCAAGCAGTAATGCTCGCATTGCTGTGTTCCGGTGTGAAGGGTATGGTTTCTGGGGAAATTACTGGCACATGAGGCTTTCGATCTTAGCCTCAAGGTGGCAACCCGCAAGTGATACCTCTGGTATTGCAAGCGTCCATAGGCTGTGGTAACCGCTTACCATCTTGTGGGCCGTACGCTTGGTTGCCACTTCAGTAGTATAAAAAAAAATAAAAAATACATTCAAACTGTCGATACTACAACTACATTTAGTGATCCTAATACTAATAAAAAAGGGCAAGTTCGAGCGATACTCGCGCAATGAGAGTTCCGTACTGAAGAAGATTCAGCTAGGCATATTTTGTTGCCCAAAAGTAAATTATTTCGAACCCAAGTATACAATATTCGGGTTACAGCAACTTTTTAAAAGATCTGTCTTACCATTGGATAATGACAACAAGGGACATCTAATTTAAAACTGGTATTTATCTATAAGGCTATACTATGAATAGATGAATAGCTACGTATGATACTTAGAACATGGTGCTATTTCACGACCGTAGGCATTCTCGCGAATTCATATAATCCATGTCGTATTAACTCTGAAATACATCTATAGAAGTTCTATGAAATACTATTTAATTAAACGCTTTGATTATCCACACTATAATTACGATAATCAGATGATCCATATGATGTATAGTTTAGGTGAAACTGTTACATTTATACAGTTACGTTAAACGGATTAATGCTTGATGCTTATTAAAGTAAGTATGGTGCTATTATCATCCTCATAGGCAATCCTGCAAATTCATATATGCCATATATATAAAAATTCTGAATACATCTCTATAGAAGTACTGTGAAATACTATTTAAACGCCTTGATGATCCACACTATGAACACGATAAGCAGAATGATGCCTATGATGCTGAGTATGAACATCTTCCGTCTGTACCGACGCTGGTGTTCAGCTGCTTTCGCCAACTCGTCCACTCCAGCCTCCACGTTCGCACCCACTGACTCTATGTGACTTTCTACTGTGTCTGTGGATGAAAGGAGTTCGACTATAAGCCATACCAACACAAACTTAGTCGATTTATTCATTGTTTTTTTTTTATACAACTGAGGTGGTACGGCCCACAAGATGGTAAGCGGTTATCACTCGCTGGTGCACCTAGAGGCATCGATCGAAAGCCTCATATGCCAGTAATTTCACCGGAAACCATACCCTTCACACCGGAACACAGCAATGCGAGCATTATTGCTTTGCGGCAGAAATAGGTATGGTGGTAGTACTTCCCCGGACGTGTTCAATAGACCTTATATATAGATGGTATGTACAGGCACAGAACAGATATTAGTACTACGTAAAGAATGGCCACTCCCTACCAACCGGTTTACCAGTTGCAAGTTTGCCGGCACTGAAGCTAAGGGCTATTAGGCACGCGTTTATATTGATTTTGTGTAGATCGAAGCGCGCGCATGCCAGGGCGTGCGACAGTGTGCTATCAAAGTCAAAGAAGATTTATTTCAATAAAACCACAAGGATCATTTGAAACGTCTTAAAGCTAGGTGAATTTACGCCAGTTCCACGCGCCCCAGCCTAGAAGAATCTGGCAACAAACTCGGCTGGGTTCCTAACTTTTTTTTATCTCGCTCTTGCTATAATGGGGTGGGGACAACCATGACACTCACACATACAACAGCACCAAACTATGCGTGTTGTGCTTGCGACGTGTTTGCTTCATACATTTTATTGAGTGTCTGAGGTGTGGTACAGGGTAACTTACCAACAGTTTGCGCTTGCTGGTTCACCATAATAGCTAGCTCCTGTATAATCTGGTTCACGTCTAACACGTCCGCCTCGATCTTGTTCATGTACGCTTCTTTCTCGAGTAGCATGCTCGTCTCAAACTCGACTAGACGCGCCTGAAATATTATTTTTAAGTCAGCATGTAATGATGGAAGATGCTAGAACATTGCTGCCATCAACCTAAAGTCCTTCTCTGTTATTCAAGGAGTTGGGCTGGATAGGGTCAGGTTAGCAGTGGGACAATGCACAATAACCCCAATGCGGGATGTCAGTGCAGATCTTATACCCCCATTTTAGAGTTAGATGTGATGGTAATTTTTTTTTTTGTATAACTGAAGTGGCAACCAAGCGTACGGCCCACAAGATGGTAAGCAGTTACCGCAGCCTATAGACGCTTGCAATACCAGAGGTATCACTTGCGGGTTGCCACCTTGAGGTGAGATCGAAAGCCTCATGTGCCAGTAATTTCACCGGAAACCATACCCTTCACACTGGAACACAGCAATGCGAGCATTACTGCTTTGCGGCAGATATAGGTATAGTGGTAGTACTTTCCCGGACGAAATTATTCCTCAGATGTCACAATTTTAGAAACCGTAAGTTATTTTTTTTTTAACGCGACGCGGATCGTAGCGGGCCGTTCATTGTTTCACTCAACCTGATGAAGACTCGAAATTACACTGACTAATTGGACACTCCTAGAAAAGTTTTATAGGTAAAAAGTACCTGAGCTTGTTGGTTAGCCAATAGCGTAGCTTCCTCGTCGTCTGCTATCGCCTGCTGTTCCATCGCTTGGGGATCGTTGCGGACACGCTTCGCGCGCGGCATGTGGGCGGCCATTTTCTGGGACACTTGCTGAAATAACATTTTGTTTTTAGACTCGCACGGGTGGACATTAATAATAGCCTATGTTACTAAGGGATAATGTAGCATTCTAATGGTGAAATAATTTTTGATATCAGATCAGGGGCCCAACCATGAACTCTTATAGCGATTCAAATGAAGACCTAAACTAAATTGTCAAAAAATTTTATACCATGACATGATTGTCTAATTGATGTCATGGTACAAAATTTTTTGATAATTTTTTTTAGGTCTTCATTTGAACCATGAACTCTTATAGCGATTCAAATGAAGACCTAAACTAAATTGTCAAAAAAATTTATACCATGACATGATTGTCTAATTGATGTCATGGTACAAAATTTTTTGATAATTTTGTTTAGGTCTTCATTTGAACCATGAACTCGTATAGCGATTCAAATGAAGACCTAAACTAAATTGTCAAAAAATTTTATACCATGACATGATTGTCTAATTGATGTCATGGTACAAAATTTTTTGATAATTTTGTTTAGGTCTTCATTTGAACCATGAACTCTTATAGCAATTCAAATGAAGACCTAAACTAAATTGTCAAAAAATTTAATACCATGACATGATTGTCTAATTGATGTCATGGTACAAAATTTTTTGATAATTTTGTTTAGGTCTTCATTTGAATCGCTATAAGAGTTCATGGTTGGGCCCCAGTAGTTTTGAAGTTCATTAGGTAAAAACAAAAATACAAATCTTTCCTTTTAATAATAAGTTACCCGCCCCGGCTTCGTGCGAGTGCTTAAACTATATGTAAACCTACCTCTAGTATCACTTTATCTATTTAAAAAAAAACCGCATTAATATCCGTTAAGTAGTTTAAAAGGTCTCACTGAAATAATAATCATAAATCATAATCTTGCAAACATAAATGTAATGGATTAAGACCCAATCACACTCGCTGGAGAATAGGCCAGTGTCGCAACAGTGGCAATATTAGAAGGCTGTCGTGATGATGAGATAAGAAAATAAGAAATATCTTAGTGCTCATATTTTTTGTAACTTTATAAATTGTTATTTTGTAATTTTTAATCCATAATTGAACGCTATTCTTGTTTGTCCGTTCGTTCGTTCGTATGTCAGTGGTAGTGCTCTGGTGACAGTGTTTTTAGGCCGCCCGATGGCCTCTGTCTGAAAAAGCCGGGACCGACTGCTTAACGTGCCCTCCGAAGCACGGGAGCGCTCAGTTAAACAGTGCTTAACTTCGTTGATCTGTTAAGAACAACTTAGCCAGCTACGTCACGAGCGCTCCATTAGCGCGCTATTCTTGTGTCCAGGGATGAGGGTGTTGTCACTGCTACTCAGTTTTATAAACTTTTGCTTTTACACTTAGTTTATGGTATACCTTGTTTTAACAATAAACAATTTTGATTTTTTTTAAAGCATACCCGTTGCACAGCTTCGTAGTTAGCGAGGGAGTCTTTGAAGTTTTGAGTGAGTCGTTCCACTTGCAGCTTGTGAGGCTTATCCCCTCGCCTGACGACCGAGCCGAGCCTCTGGATATCACGGGCCACAGCAGACACGGAACTGTTCACCTCTTGCTGCGTGTCATGACTAGAACATATGTTTAAATTTTAAGTAATAAATAGTCCAACTGTAAAGGTGAAATTACTGGCACATGAAACTTTATCTCAGAGTGGAAATTGTAAAACAATGAATTCTAATAATTGATTATTCTATTAAAGGTAATTACTACATGTCCAAGAGCAAAGTACAGAATAAATAAATAATGCTGGACAATCCACACAGCATCATTTAGCCCCAAGGTAAGCTGCTGTTAAACAGAGCTGTAATTATGGGTACTACCTGACTGTTAGATAATTAATACAATACAATACATAGTTAGATATTTTTTATTATATATAGAAAATACCCAGAACACCTGGAACAAATATTTGTAGATCATACAAACATTTGACCCGAGGCGGGAATCGAACCCGCAACCTCCGAGTCGCAGGCGGACCTGCGCCCGCTGCGCCACATCGGTCGTCAGTCAGAATCAGTGATAAACTTTTTTAAATTTTTTCAATCTTACATTTTATCCCTAAGCTGTACACTGTCATTTGGTCCTCCAATTTGTTTCATCGTTTTCTCCAATGCCTTCAAGCCACTGTTAATAGTGTTGATATTGTCTGCAATGCCTTCACTAAGGTTGTATAGCTCAGTAGGACTGAAGTCTGCAAAGCCCACAGCTGGGACACTAGCTGTTGCTCCATAGTCTCTGCTGGACCCGCTGATTGCATCCCGTTCCGTCATTCTGTTGCTGAAATTGTAACTGCAGACTCTGTTAACTCGTTTAACAAAAAACTTTATGTCTGGCTTAATGTATGTTTATAAAGCTAATTATTCAAGACAAATCTTTCAAACTAACACACATCAGCAAAAGCTGCTCAACTGTATAATAAAACAACAATATAATAAAATTATTATAAAAATATTACCTAGCTAGCGGCTCGTTCCGGCTTCGCACGGGTGCAATGAAAACTTAAGCACCCGTGTGAAGCCGGTCGCTAGTCATTAATTAGGTAGGAGCCGAACTCACGTTTTAGCCGCGCAGCTATCTATTTCATTGTGCACGCACGCCCCTCTCTGGGCATGGAGCGCGCGCGCGCGGGCGTTTTTAGTATTTTGTTTAGAGTGACATTTTTATAATTCTTCATAACTTTTGAATGGAAGTCTGATTTCAATAATTCAAACAGTTAAGTATCTACTGGTATTGAAACAGTCTTGAATACGAAATAATTTATTTGGATAAGGATTAATATAAAGGTATGCAATACATGGTCTGATTTTGGTCGGCATTTCTATCTACTTTTAAAATGTAAAAACGTAGTTATAGTTACATAACTACAATAGTTGGACATATGGTATGGCTGATTTTTTTGTAGATATCAATATGTACTTTAATACTTTAGAACATTTTTTTGTTCTATCATCAATAGTTTCCGCAGCGCATGCGATGAAAGACATTTTATGGCTATTTTTTTTACACCTTGAGTTACATTATTGAAATTTTAGTAAGGATCCCTATTATTTTCTAGAATAAAAGATAGCCTATGTTACTCAGAGATAATGTAGCATTCTAATGGTGAAAGAATTTTTGAAATTAGACCAGTAGTTTTTGAGTTTATTTGTAACAAACAAAAATACAAAAATACAAACATACAAATCTTCTCTCTTTATAATATTAGTATAGATTAGTATACACTGTTGAACGCGGTCACGGGCGGTGCGCATGAAGAAGAGCTTCTAAATAGCTTCAAAACATCATCCGTTAATAATTCAATATGATTTCTAACCACTATAGTTTTAACTCTTTACCTAATAACTATATATAGAATTAACATCAAATTAGTACCTAAGTTAATCAAATCAAAATAATATTGTATTAATAGTTTGGTTAATGTAGACAAGAATCTATGGAGTAAAATAAAGTAGGTAAGTATGTATATAAGTAAATTATTATATTAATAATAATGATATATTGAAAAAAAAAACAAAGTAAAAACAGTTCAGTAGGGGAGGTAAGTTATATTATTTAAACCTACCTATTATAGTTATTAGTTTTAATTCTAGTGGAATTAAATCTGGGATTATGACTATCAAGGTTATTCAACCAAATGCTTACCCCCAAAATGTCACTCGTCGCAAATTATCTTTTGTTATGATACAATGCTGAATCAATTGTACATACAAATTACGTTGTTCAAAGTCTCCGATAAAAAGTACTATGAAACACCACTTTACCTGCTGCCTTGCGGACCTTGCGAGATGAATTCACGTTTGAGGTTTCACCACAAGAATGTTTATATTTCTTTGCATAAAATTTAACATGAGATATTTTATTTAAAGTTAATAAAGTTTGCACTGGTTTGCACTAGATGGTATACGTCTAAGTATTTTTCACGTCTTTTTAACACACACACACAATGACAGCCAGCATTGACAGGACAGGACAGACAAACAGACAGACAGATTTTTTAGACTGGCTGGCATGACATTGACATAACAGCTGATAAAGTAAATGCCAGCCCTGCCCTGACGACATTGACATTGGCAAAATTGTGGCAAACTCAGCCACAGACGCCATAAATTAAAAGAAGAAGAAAGTAAATGCCAGTGAGAGATTAAAAGTCACTGAAGGAAGCCCTAAATTAGAGAAGGAAGTCAAGTAATTTCACTAATCTTTGTACCCAAAGTCGCGCGCGTCATGCATGTTAGAGTTCTGTGATATTAGCTGAATGTTTGCCAATATTATTTAAAAGATGGCGGCACCAGGATTCATAGTAGGTGGGCTGCCTAAACTTTATTATTGAAAAAAAAATTTTTTTTTATCAATAATTATTAATTTCATGGTAAACATTTTTTTGACAATTCTGTTTAGGTCCTAATTTGAATCGCTTTATGAGTTCATGGTCTGGGGGTTAAGATTTATGGGATTTATGGATGCAAAAAATCAAACAAGCAAGCAGGCAGGCAAAGACTCAGTGACTACGAGAGCGCCTAGTAAAATAAATGTACCTACCTATGCCTGGTTTACTAAACGAGGTACCTACCTAGGTACTTACCAACTTACATAATAAAATTGCATCTCACTAATCACTCATGTCATGGGAATGCAGCATATAAAATAACTAGAAGAAAGGAATTTTGTTCCTGTTCTGCCTCTAATTACCTAGTAGGAACATGAAGCTACTCGTTAATAAAAATCTGGGTAGTTATGTAGGTACGTTAGTGTTTACCAATTGAAACATTATTGGGTAGGTAGTAGGTAGGTACCTATTCATAATTCATATTCATGGTAGGGTAGTCGGAGTACGTGGGTAGGTACCTATGGTAGGTAGGACCTACTCCGACTACCTATCTAAATATTTACCTATGTAGGTACCTACACGACTACGTCTCTTAGATAAAATTATGTAGGTAGGTAGGTTTTATTATTTTAAGCCTATCGAGATGAGAGCGATGTAAGTTCGATGTGTGTCCAGCCCATCCAGCCCAAAGAACATAACTATCCTTAGCCAGCCATAGTTTTAATACTTACTTACCTATCATTGAACTAGGATTCAAGTAGGTACCTACTTACCTATAATTTTTATATCTACTACGACTACGACTATGCATGAATTAGAGTGCTCAACTTCCACTCTCTGAAACCTTATTATAAATAATAATAAATAAAATAAATAATGCTGGACAATCCACACAGCATCATCTAGCCCCAAGATAAGCTACTGTTAAACAGAGCTGTGTTATGGTACTAGATGACTGATATATACTTAATACAATACAATACATAGATAGATATATACAATACATAGATTATGACCTACCATAGCGCTAATAAAAGTTAAAACTAAAGATTTAAGCTAGGTAGTTTTAAGTCAAACAAAGGCTATAACAACAACAGTACCTACCTACCTAGGTAGGTAGGTAGCTAGGTAGAATTCGAGTTAGTTAGGATATATCTATAAACATAGAGGCTGTCGATTTTTAACATAATCTGGGTTGTACTAATTTCTATGTATGAATCATACCACATCCACAAATTAAGCACACTAATTTTCTAAGTTCCATTGCCATGCCACAGGAAGTTTACCGGGCACGCGCGCTGTTTCCTTGTTCGCAGGATGTTTTGCGCGCCGCAACGCTTTTGAATTGGGAACGCGCTGCTCTACTGTTTGAAACGCGAATAATTACCTACCTATATCTACCCTCTACCTACTCTACGATTAGCTATGTAAGCAAGCACCAACATCTGGAATAACTATTTTTGGGAATAAGAAATGTCAAAATACAAGAAAGTAAACTGTCAGTTTACTCTCGAATAACTACGATTTATTCAGAGAATAGTGCATTCAAGTTTGGTCGAATCCAACAACCTTAGTAAATTATATTTTTTTAGCATCTAGCCTTTTTACTACGACTTCGTTATACCAACTTACCTACAATCGCTAGGAAAGTCAAAGAAACCTAACCCAATCCATCTATGATTATTTTATGTACTCACCACCTTCATGTTAGGTATAGTTCGCACAGCGGATCTAGGCTTCCGTGAGTTAGCCGTTTGTGATGCGCAAAGACAATTTAGTTCGAAAAATCTCCATTGCGCATCGAAACGGCTAATTTCGAGTTGTTTTGTTGTTTTGTCGAAGAGTTGGTCGAGATCCGCTGTGAGAACTATAACTGTATGGTTGGTAACTATATGACGACAAGAGAATAGACAATAGACCCTTAACATCTTTGAACATAAATGGCGATACTAGTACTTAAATAGATTATATTGTTATCCAATACTAATAGGTACCTAGTAAGTGGTCGGTAGGTAATGAAGGTGTAGGTAGGTGTACCTATTGTGTTGGTTATTATTCTGATGCACTATGACCTAACTCTTTTACGCACTGGCGAAGTTCCGGTCAAGCTTTTTGAAGTCGAATCAATTATGTTTATTTGCTAATAACGGCATGATCATCCCACGCCGGGGCGCCGAATCAAAAAGAACGAATTAAACTCACACAAATCACGGTTGATTGGTGATTGATTTCATTGTGAGGAGAATGGGGTATTGGGTTATGGCACAGGTTATGACACGATTTGGAGTAGGTATAGTCAACTTCAAAATTAGCTAGTGGGTAAATTTGTAGGTAAGTTGTGTAGTACCTACTCGTAAAAACCACCTTTGGCAACATTGATCGTTGAAGTTTATGATGTCTAGGTACTTTACAGATAGACTTTTGCTAGTTAAAGATTTTATCTAATGGTTTACCTAGTTATGCCCCTCCACCGCGTTTGTCATACATTTCAAAGTGATAGAAGTCATAGAAGTGTATATCAACTTCTGTGGTGACAACTATGCAACTTTTGGAGTGGTTTGTTCAGTTTTAGATTTAGACTGGTTTATCTCTACACTGGTCTTTAATTTTGGAGTTGACTGTACCTACAAACCTTTGTACAATGACTACCTACAAACCGACGCCTACGCACGCTTTCACAGTTCTTGAACAGGCAGGTGTGGTGGGCGTCTGGTTAGTTGAGACTCTGTGGTTGAGACAAGAAAAGATGATTCGATTATATTGTAGGTTACAACGAAAAATATTGTAGGTTCATGTACCTACTTATCATTTAAGTACTTATTAATATCCATGTACTATTGGCTATGAGGCTATATTCAAATGAAAGTATCTGATGAAACTACGGACCACTGAGCATATGAGTTTCTCATTTGCCAAAGATTAGTACCGGATGCTGCACAAATTGCTAGCTAGTTTTTTTTTTTTTTTTTTTATACAACTGAAGTGGCAACCAAGCGTACGGCCCACAAGATGGTAAGCGGTTACCGCAGCCTATGGACGCTTGCAATACCGGAGGTATCACTCGCGGGTTGCCACCTTGAGGCTAAGATCTACTATGAGTTGTTTAACCAATCAATACTAGGTACCTAATAAGAAAAAATCAAACGTCTGTCCGGTTGTTTGTATGACCAATGGCCATCGGGGCTGCGACTCTGTTTGTTTAGGATTCAAAAGCATACTGTATGCAGGCAAAACTACAACTTAGGTACATTTCGTTATTTTTGTTTTTAGTGTTAACCATCACACAAAGAGAATATTAGAGATTATAATATCTCAAAAAATATTTCGCATCAAGCGGAATTTGAACCTGCCACCACCGCTTGATAGGTTGAGCTATCGGCACTTTGAGCCGAAGACATCCCAATGATTATTGAGCTATCGAGACCATATCTCGTTCAAGCGAGATATGTTTCGATAGATAACTCAATTGGTAGAGCACCCGCGTATCAAGCGGTGGTTGCTGGTTCAAATCCCGCTTGAGGAGAATAACATTTTGGGATATTAAGTACCTACATTTACTACATTGTTTATCTCTACTTTACATTAGACAAAACATGCAGGTTATAATAAAAAGAAGGCTCATTTGTAATTTATATTTCGTGGTTCCATTCCAGGATTTTAAACGTGATAGACAACAACGTCCTTGAAGAAAATGTTATGGACGTTCATAAGCTGCCAGGTGAATAATGGCCGGTTCAACGGGTAGCCCAGAGGCTTTTCCGAGGGGATCCGAGCACCAGAGCCGATTGCAAGGGAGGTAGCAGGATCGTAGTTGCGGGGGGTCGGGACGTAATCATCGATGAACACCACCAGTTGGAAGGTCATGCCGGTTTCAGTACCTGGTAGAAAGTGCAAAAGAGAAAGCTGATATCCTTGGTTCTCTTTTTGCCTCCAACTCGACTCTTCACGACGGGGATGCTACACCACCGTCAATACCTCGGTGCTCTAGTTCCATGCCCGAAGTAAACTTTACTCAAAAGGCTGTACGCAAGGATCTTTCATCCCTCAACGTGAGAAAGTCAAGTGGGCCTGATGGCATTCCGGCTACAGTGCTTAAAATGTGTGCCCCTGAGCTTTGTCCTGTTCTTACACATCTATTCGACCTTTCTTACAGTACTGGTATCGTACCGTCTTCTTGGAAGGTAGCACACGTCCACCCTATCCCTAAAAAAGGGGATCGAACGAATCCGTCCAACTACAGACCCATAGCCATAACCTCCCTACTCTGTAAGGTGATGGAGCGAGTAATTAACACTCGGCTTCTTGGTTATCTAGAGGAGCACCAGTTAATCAGTGATTGCCAATACGGCTTCCGTCATGGGCGATCAGCTGGTGATCTCCTAGTATACCTAACTCATCGTTGGGCTGAAGCCGTTGAGAGTAGAGGGGAGGCTTTACCTGTAAGCCTGGACATTGCTAAAGCGTTCGATTGGGTTTGGCATAAGGCGCTTCTTTCGAAGCTTTCATCATACGGTCTTCCCGAGGGGCTAATAAATTGGGTTGCCAGTTTTCTATCCGGGCGAAGCATTCGATCCGTTGTTGACGGATTTTGCTCAGACTTTATGCCTATCAATGCTGGTGTACCTCAAGGCTCAGTGTTGTCGCCCACTCTTTTCATCCTACATATCAATGATATGCTACAAATTAGCGGTCTCCATTGTTATGCGGATGATAGTACGGGGGATACCTCTTACTTTGGCCGAGCAAACGCCTCTCGTATCGAAGTGGATGAGAATAGGTCGAAACTTGTAACTGAAGTGGAGTGCTCTTTAGAACGAGTATCTGATTGGGGTAATCAAAACTTGGTTATCTTTAACCCCACTAAAACACAAGTGTGTGTATTTACGGCGAAAAAAACTCCATTTAACTTGGTTCCGCAGTTTCAGAGCATTCCTCTCTCCATCTCTGCGAGCATTAGTATATTGGGCGTCGAGATTACTAGCGAAGTCCAATTCGGGAGTCACCCTGAAGCGAAGGCTGTACTAACTTCGAAAAAGCTTGGGGTTCTCAACCGTGCTAAACAGTATTTCACGCCTTCTCAACGCTTAATGCTTTACAAAGCTCAAGTACGGCCTCATATGGAATACTGTTCTCATTTATGGCACGGTGCACCTAAGTATCAGCTGCTTCGCTTTGACTCACTTCAGAGCAGAGCCGTAAGAATCGTCGACGACCTCAAACTCACAAGCAAACTTGAGTCGTTGAGCCAGCGCCGAGACATTGGCTCGCTCTGCGTTTTTTACCGCCTCTATAATGGGGAATGCTCTGAAGAGCTTTTTAACCTCATACCAGCATCGAGGTTCTACCACCGTACCTCACGTCAGCGGAACAAGGCTCATCCACATCACATCGACACGTGGGTATCTCGCACAACACGCTTTACGAAAACTTTTCTTCCCAATACGTGCAAGTTGTGGAATGGGCTTCCTTCCGCGGTCTTTCCGTTGAGCTACAATATGGGCCGCTTTAAGGGAAATATAAAAAGTGTCATCCAGGGCAGGCAACGCATCAACTGTGCTTCTGGTGTTGTTGATGTCAATAGGCGACGGTAAACGCTTACCATCAGGCGGGCCGTAAGCCTGTTTGCCTCCAAATGACATTAAAAAAAAAATATATATCTATTAGCTTATCCGCCAATTAAAGGTAAGTTTAATTAAATAATCTACGTTCATAGATTACTCAGCCATTATCATTTATCCATAAAACTAGCGTTTATCTGGTAGAGAATAAAGCAGGGTATTCACATTATATTCGCTCGTAAATTATCGATAACTAGAGAGTAGATGAATCGATAGTCGAAGCCGACCCGATCTATCGATGTATCGATAGATCGGGTGAGTACTATCATTTATTTTGTAATCTGTTAAACTTGACCAGATTACTTCCCAACTGAAGAGTAAGAAAAATAAAAAAAAAATTTTTTTCATGAGGAGGATATGGATGAGGATCTCGTATGTAAGTACTGTAGGTAATATAAGTTTGTAGTTACAAACAAAATGTATATTCTATCAGCTATAATAGTACCTACAAGCTTTGGTGTATTCCCGATGTCCCCATTAACCGTGTCCCCGTTAATGGGGACAGTGGCTTTGCCTAGTTTGAAGCTCGATGGCGTTGTAAAAAAATATAACAAGTTGTTATAGGTAATTGCGATATACGCAGCAAAATACGAATAGCATTAAAACAATACCTAGAAGTTTGCGTTATACAAATGGGAAGAGATGTATTGTCTGATAAACTCTAACTGTCAGCAGAAAGTAAACTATCACAGAATAATGGTCTGTATCAGCATGATTTGAATGAATTATGGGCTTGGTCTTCTGTGCCAGTGACTCTAGGTACTAGGGGGGGCAAAAAAATATTGTCGCCTCTCCACACAATTTTAGTTGTTGATATATTTTTATTTGAAATTAAAAGTCCAGTATAACTTTTCTGCGACTGCCCTTTACATATTTCTGGTAATATAAAATTAGCGGATGAAGAAAATTAATGGATATTTGCACCGCTAAGAATCAGGCTGACAACGTTTCAGTGAACCAACTGGTAGAGAAACCGCGCATCAAGCGAAAGGTTGCTTAGATCAAGTCCCGGCGATTCAAAAGTTTTTGGGATAGTGTTATAACACTAGTATTTCCTTAGTAACCAGCATAAGTGAATACTAACACTGTAAAAAAACAATAACCAATTAGGAAAGCCGGCATTCGGCGTCTCGTATCTGCTGACATAAAAAAAACAATATGCTGCTGGAACATGAAACACCCCCCTAAATTTGCACTAGATGGGCCCCTGAGTGTATACTGGTAACCCAGAAATGAGTAACGGCCGATCGCTGAGCTTTGATTAGAGACGTCGTGACTGGTTGAATTGTCGCGATGTTGTGACATAAACTCAGGTAGTGACCATAATGCACACACCGAAACCATAAACAATGGGAACTGTCATAAACATATACTTACAAGAACTTTCTTATGTATGATGCCGTCCGCGACTTCACTCGCGTGGTAGCATACATAACGCCCGCATTGGTTGTATTGGTGCCTTGTCACAAGCTACGTGCGAGTGGCTTGATGGCGATGAAATGGAATACTGCATTTGAATTCATGTGACCACACAAAGACGTAAAATTAGCATGCACGCAAATTTCCAACTGGTAATGTAAAAAATCAAAATCAAAATAGCTTTATTCATTTGAATTACAAGGATCACTGTAAAACGTCTTACAAACTAGGAAAATTTACGCCAGTCCCATGCTGACTGGGTTCCTATCGCCTAAGGTGACAGATGGGAATAATACAACCATCACAACGCGAGTGTTGACATACATGTGCTGACATAAAAATAGGGTCTATGTTTTTGTATAAACAGTTGTTTAAGAGTAGTAGAGTTCTTTGTGATAGAGGTCGTCCGGGGAAGGACTACCACCATACCTATTTCTGCCGCCAAGCAGTAATGCTCGCATTGCTGTGTTCCGGTGTGAAGGGTATGGTTTCCGGTGAAATTACTGGCACATGAGGCTTTCGATCTTAGCCTCAAGGTGGCAACCCGCGGGTGATACCTCTGGTATTGCAAGCGTCCATAGAACTCTAGTTATGTTTCTTTTTGGATCATCCTCAGCATACAAGCTTAAGCTTCTACACCTACACACATACATACATTGTTACACATACATTGTTTTAAATTTTGTTACTAAAACACTATGAATTCATGTTGTCCGAAATAAAATCTTTTTATTTTATTTATTTTATTTATAGGCTGCGGTAACCGCTTACCATCTTGTGGGCCGTACGCTTAATTGCCACTTCAGTTGTATAAAAAAAAAAAAGTCGTATTTCTAACTTAGCTAGCCCTCAAAAGGTTCTATTCTGATCATTAGCCTAAACCAATTGTTATAAATAGGGGTATCGTCGACAGTAGTGACTGTTAAATGAGCTGTGACGTAACTAATGACTTCCCACTGCGCGTGCGCACGCGACCGAATGTCTGTCACAACTTGTATCAGTGTTCTGTGATGCGGCTGGGCTAGTATAGAGACGGACGTTGTTATTGAATGGAATTGAATGGAATTCTTTGCAGGAGTCTATGTTTCCCAATAATTATAACCTGCTAAGTAACGAGTGAATAGGTTTCTTATAGGCAAGCGTGATTCACTGTAGACCACAGGCGAGATAGTGATCTAACGCAAGCAAAAATACACTTTAGGTACAGCCTGCACAACGCCTGGATAACAAAAACTCCCCGCTGTTAGTCCACGCTGGTTTTTTTCTAGGTTATTTGTACGTGCCTATTTAGTTTATATTTTTTTAACAGGGTGACGTAAGCACTTTTAAAAAGAACGTAGTAAAGGTGGTAAAGGCAAACTTATATCCATTGCGTCATCTAGGAGTCAAATTGTTTATGTATCTTTTGTGTGTCTAAAAATTAGTATAAAAATATTATTTAATCTAATCTAAAACTAACTTGAGAAAATAAACTTATTGTTAATAATGCTGAGTAAAGTTAGAAAACATTGCGTTGATATATTCAGATTTTCAATGTGTATAAAGATACACATTGAAAAGCTCACGCCATAATATCTTACCTAGAAGGACATCATTACCATCGGACCTATCGCTAGCCACCTAAAAAGGCAGAGCTAAAAGTGGATTTTGAAAAATCCGTATCATAGAGAACGGATGCACGAGCGCCCTCTATTTAAAGCATCTTTTTAACAATTAATCGTTTCCTTGCCTCCACTTCCGATGGATGTCACCGAAACAAGATGGCGGCAGGAAATGTAGATTTCATTTTTATAGATCTGTCGCGTCTTGTAAAAAGTTCTACTCTGGTTGGATTGGATTGGTTATGATGTTGAGCGTTAGCGTTTCTAGTGATATAAAATTATTATTGTTTTTTATTGACACACTTCTCAGTTATGGAGAAAATAATCAATGACTGACAAATACAAAGTCAGTCAATCAATGACTGACTTTGCCTCTGACTCTACATAATTGTTTGCAGACTAAAAATAAGTAAAATATAGGATGAAGAGAAATCATTCTAAAATTACTTATTCTAGTAATTGAGTGCAGACTAAAAAAAGTAAAATATTGGATGAAGATAAATTATTCTAAAATATACATAATCTACTTACTCATAGGTAAGACATTAGAATAACATCACTGTGCTGTGACCTTAGACGATAATTCTTATCTGTCCTGTACAAAAAATCAAAAAGCACCAATCAGCATTGAGTCCGTTGGTGGATTAAGAATTTGTAACGGTCTTTAGATTGCTCAACTGTTTTACTTAATACATACTAATATGGTTAGTATACTTAACTGTAATAGTTTAAGTAATTTTATTTTGTTATTATAATACTCATTTTTCAAATGCAGATAGATCGTCTCGCCAACGATGTCTCGGCCGACCCCGATGCCGTCGTCCCACAGGTATCCCACGGAGTGGTGATGTTAGCCCACCAGCAGTGGGAAAGTGTAGATTAAAAATAAAAAATACTCATTAAGAATTGAAGTCTCGCTCTAGAGTAGGCCAGTCTAGTAGGACCCAAGAGATATGTGATCACGGTACGAATATATTTGATACGTTGTGTAAACAATAAACATAACAATACAGTAAACAAACCACGAGTTATTTCCGCGGGCTATGAGGAAGGGAAACCGGGTCACCAGACTAGCTTTGCAGCGACGGACGGGGATAGGGCTGCCACGGAAGGAAGCTTCTTATATAGCTTCCATACGCACACAAACACATCTTTCACCATCATCATGACAGCCTTCTAATATTCTCACTAAGACACTAGTCTACTCAGGAGCGGGAGTGATTGGGTGTTGATCCACCACGCGGACCCAATGCGGATTGGTGGATTGCACGTCTTTGGATTTTTTAGTTCTTAACATACCGGGTTCGTTTCGATGTTTTCCTTCACCGTACGAGCACCGGCAATGCGCACATAATTTTTTCTAATAGAAAAATCCATTGGCATGACCGGGTTCCATCGAACCCACTACCTAAGGATCGGAACTTTAAGCTTTAGGTGGCACTGCATTCGTTATATGGTCAGGCAGGCGTCTTGATAGTCTAGTCATTTGCTGACATAAAATAAAGTTCGATGTAAGCATGACTCGCTCCATGGCTCATATTTTTTTTAACTCACATAAAATAAATTAAACAGTATCAGTAGCTTAGTTATTAATGTTAGGTTTAGTTTAGTTAGTAGGGGCTGTCTGGGAGAAATCGCTATCTGCGATAAGACCGCCATTTGTAAAACATTTTATAATGAAGTACCTATCTTATGAATGAAAAAGTATCATGCAAATTGTGTCATCACTAAAGTTGTTATTATTTAAAAAAACAGCAATCTCGCGCTAGTAACCCTAGCGGCAACGTGCATCTTGGTGACAAAGTCATTATGAGCAGAGAGAGCTTTTAGTTTTACTGCGCATTGTGCAAACAGATTCTAATGCTACTTTATAATACTATTCATCCTGAAATATAAACTCGCTTGTTGCATAGAGGTTGGCGCAAACAAATGGGATCCACATCAGATCGACGTCGCCTCAGAGAACTTGCCATTAATATGACGTAAGCACGTGGATGATGTCATTTGTCATTACGGACATCAGATGTCGTTTCTGACATCGGATGTCAATGTCAAAAAAAAGACTACGTTTAAAACCATGTTCAGAAAAATCATTATGGTTTTCAAAATTTTGAAACTCGCATGACTGAGACACTGGCAGAATTGTGGCAACTAAGCCACAGACGCCATAATCAAAGAGTAATAATTGATAGATTCAGGCGTTACTTTGCGGAAATCCATTACAAGATAAAGAACAGATGCAAAATCTCTAGTACTATTCCGCTTAACGTAGAACAAGCGGTGCTTGTCAATCATTTCAATAAATAATATTTTTCTTTTGAGGTTAACTCTGACCTCATTAGTTAAAAGGTTAAGCGGAATAGTACTAGATATTTTCATCTGTTTTTTATTTTATAATCAAAGAAGTGAAGTGAAAACCATGTTCGTAGTGTTAATAATAAAAAAAAAACTGGACAATCCACACAGCATCATCTAGCCCCAAGGTAAGCTGCTAAACAGAGCTGTATTATGGGTACTAGATGACTGATATATACTTAATACAATACAATACATAATATAGATAGATATTTTTTATTATATATAGAAAATACCCAGAACACCCGGAACAAATATTTATAGATCGTAAAAACATTTGTCCCGAGGCGGGAGGTTGCGGGTTCGAACCCGCAACCTCTGCGTCCCAGGCGGACCTGCGCCCGCTGCGCCATATCGCTCGTCCAACATTTGCAATCATGAAATCATTTGTCCCGCGGGGATCGAACCCGCCACCTCTCGCTTCTTATGAGGGCACTACCACGAATTAGCAATGCATCAATTAGCATTCGTTCGATACCATTCAAATGCAAGGTTATGTCAATTGCTGTTATTAAGATGGTTACACACTAATTGATAGAGTTCAATGATGTATGACAATGATCAGCTGAACTATTACGTAATATATTACGTGAGGGATCATCGAAGAAGGAAGCTAGGAATCCAGTCGACTTTGTTGCAAGATTCTTCTAGAGTGGGGCGCGTGGAACTGGCGTAAATTCACCCAGCTTTCAAAATTATCCTTGTGATCTTATTTATAAAAATATATATTTGAATTTAAGTAAATCGATTGCAATCATTTATGTAAAATTATTCTATTAAAAAAATACTCGTTGCCAACCTGAGACATTGATCTAACTAAATTGTAAAGTCTCATGTGCCTGTAATTTCTCCGGAAACTTCGAACCGGAACACAGCAATGCGAGCATTACCGCTTGGAAGAGGATTTTGACATTAACCCCTGCTTGGCGGCAGGAATAAGAATGTTAGTATTACGTTAGTATTCCCCGGACGAGCTCTATCTATATCTATACTAATATTATAAAGAGAGAAGATTTGTATTTTTGTTTGTTACGAATAAACTCGAATACTACTGGTCTGATTTCAAAAATTCTTTCACCATTAGAATGCTACATTATCCCTGAGTAACATAGGTTATATTTATTACAAGCGACCCGCCCCGGCGTGTGCGGTTTCATTGCACCTGTGCAAAGCTGGGACGGACTGCTAGTCACAAATAACTCTACTATGTATCTACTACTCTTTCAACTGTAATAATTCCAAACAGTGTGACCGTACACGTACACAGCACAAATTAAACGAGTTTGGGCGTTTGGATCTATCGTCTATGGTCACCTTTATACACAGAGATAACCACACGATCCAATATTGACTAAGATGTGCAAGCGCGGCGATCAGTCTATCTGTTATTTGCACAGGATGGCTCTTGCCATATACCACCACAAAGCAATCGAAGATGTAGCGATATGGTAGGATTTATCGATCGAATGACCAAGAAAGAGGGCTAAGTATTCCCATAAACCTGTGATGAACGCTGTTAAACTAGCCGTTATCTAAACAGTAGACTTCGCCAGCACAAACTTGTAAAGTGAGCTTTGAAAGTGAGCAACATACTGTATTTTGAGGAACTATTTTGCTCATCACGCTGAAGATCCTCATCAGATCTTAACTAAATATCAGACAAACTGAAAGTTAATACTTATCTTGCAAATAAAATAAAAATCATTGATATCAAATTTGTTTTTGAATCCATTAGAAGAGGACGGCAACAATATTTTCGTAAAATTAGCTAATTTGTAAGTTTGTATCAACCGAATCGACACTACTGTCAGTGTACTTGCGAAAAAAAACTACGATTTATTCGGAGAATAGTGTTTATTCGAGTTGTTCGACCAACCTCTTACATGTAGGTAAGTATGGTTCATCTCCTCAAATAAAATCATTTGCTAAAATAATAACAATAAACTGCAACTGATTTTGGTATTCAATCGATACATCGATTCGACGGGAACTTAGATCCATTGAGATAAACCGTAGAATATTTTGTGCGTTACCTGAATTAACAAAAATCCAGAAACAAAGGGTTTCGGCGGATACTCAACTTTTTTAAGCACTGCAGAATGCACAATACGTGCTTTGCCATTAAAAACAAGTTTGAATAGTGCGAGTACAACTTGCAAGTTGCTGTTTCGCATACAAAAAACATTCTAGAATACAATGGGGATCAAGATGGATGGTAAATATCTTATCCAAGATTTGAAGATGACCTAGTGCTGCTTTCCGAAGACCCATCTGAACTGCAAATTATGATAGTCCCTCAGCGCGCAGATTAAAATCATAGGCCTAAAGATAAACGTAGATAAATCCAAAGTATAGTTCTCTCGACGGATCTAGGCTTCCGTGAAGTTAGCCGTTTGTAATGCGCAAAGATAATTTAGTTAGAAAAAGCTCCATTGCGCATCGAAACGGCTAACTTCACGGAAGCCTAGATCCGCTGAGAGAACTATAATAAAAGTAGTAATAATCCTGAGGACGGGAGGCGAAGACGGGGTCGGCCGAGAAGACGTTGGCGGGACGATCTGGGTACTTATAAAGAAGAGTGGGAGACTGCCAAAAACAGGGACGTATGGAAGAGTTTGGGGGAGTGGGACAAGATAGGTTAAATAAAAAAAAAAAAAAACCAAAGTAACAAATAATACTAACAACAAAAATACCAATTTCAATCAAAAACCGCCAGTTGCAATTCCAACTCAGCGCTTCTGTGCTTCTGAGGGCTCGTTAAGCAGTCGGTCCTGGCTTTTAAAAGTTGTTAAGCCAAGGCAGAGGCCTTCGGGCGGCCTAAAAAAACTCTTTCACTAGTTGGCTACTGACTCATACGAACTTACTTACTTATTGCAGAATGATAGATAACATAATCACTTTATGAATAAGGATCCCTAAGTTGCAGTCATAAAAAGGTTTATAGACATAATATTTTTTATCGTGACTCGGTTATCTGAATACTCAGTAGAGTGACGTCCAACGAAGTATCGAATGGCGGAAATATCCCGCAGAAGTACAACACGTTTTAAGAGTAGTAGAGTTCTTTGTGATAGAGCTCGTCCGGGAAAGTACTACCTACCACCATACCTATTTCTGCCGCAAAGCAGTAATGCTCGCATTGCTGTGTTCCGGTGTGAAGGGTATGGTTTCCGGTGAAATTACTGGCACATGAGGCTTTCGATCTATGCCTCAAGGTACGCTACCCGCGAGTGATACCTCTGGTATTGCAAGCATCCATAGACTGCGATAACCACTTACCATCTTGTGGGCCGTAGTCTTGGTTGCCACTTCAGTTGTATAAAAAAAACAAAAAAAACACATACAGAAATCAACTTGGCACCTGCGTGCATTACAGCGATGTGCCTAGTTAACTTCTGCGTGATGTATATCTAGATACGATATCATATTATGACAATATTACGGCCGATGTGGCGCGGTGGGCAAAGGCCAGCCTGCGACGCGGAGGTTGCGGGTTCGATTCCCGCCTCGGGACAAATGTTTGTACTATCTGCAAATATTTGTTCTGGGTATTTTCTTTACATAATAAAAAATATCTTTCTATGTATTGTATTGTATTAAGTATATCAGTCATCTAGTACCCATAACACAAGCTCTGCTTAGCTTGCTTGGGGCTATATGATGCGGTGTGGATTGTCCAGCATTACTTATTTATTTATTTATTTGACCAATCGATATTTCTATTAGAATGTGCGCAGTGCCAGTGCTCTCAAACGACCAAGGAACACATCCCGAAGAAACTGGCATCTCCAAAAACTAAAAATACGAAAGACATGTGCCATTATACACCAATCCGCATTGGGTCCTAAATTATGATTATGACCTAATCAGTCTCGCTTGAGAGTAGGCCAGTGTCCCAACAGTGGGAACAATACAATGCTGTCATGATGATGATAGGGTAATTCTTGCAATAACAATAATATACCTACTTAGGTCTAAGATAAATCATTCAGGCGGATATAATAAAATAAGTTATTTCTACAGTATGATTCTTACTAACGACATAAAGTCCTTCCGCCACAGAGTAGCTATATAAGCTATAAGCAAAAGACGGGGTTCAAATCAGGCCCGTCCGAAAATTTTGGTTAAAAAGTTAGTAAAACTTAGTTATATTTTATGTTACAGCTAACCTAATAAATAAATAAATAAATAATGCTGGACAATGCACACAGCACCATCTAGCCCTATGCTAAGCAATAGCTTGTGTTATGGGTGCTAGATGACTGATATACTTAATGAGAGGTTTTTTCTCATGATAACAAAAAGCTTACCGGGAAAGTTTTCCGGGAGTTTAGAAAATTATAAAACTAATTTTAATCCCTTTTTTTTTAATCGTGAAATGTAAGAGGTAGAGATTGCAAACGTGCTAGAAATGTCAGTCAGCCTGCCAGTGGATGACCACCTCTGACCAAAATATTATTTGTCAGCTTGCAACACTGCCATTAAAAGCTAATGGCACGATACATCCCACTGAAAAACCATCACAGTTATTTAGTAGCTCTTGAAGTAATAAAACCTGATGGTACTACATTAGGGAAACTTTGTGGTTTTACTTTTAATAAACGAAATATGTTCAGTTTACGATATTTTGCAAAACTATAAGTATTATATTTATATTAAACTATCTACTATAATAACATTGATTAGTTATTATAACATTTATTTAAGCTCATTTAAGTGAACTATGTTCTTTTGAGTATAATGAATAAATTCTTTGAAGTGATATAATATAAAAAAACACCCAGAGGAAACATTTGTCCCAAGGCGGGAATCGAACCCGTAACCTCCTGCGTCGCAGGCAGACATTCGCCCGCCGCGCCACATCGGTCGTATTCATCGTCTTTGTTCATTGACATAAGAATGACAAGGAAATACAATACTTAGCAAGCCGCTGAAATGACAGTTTTTTTTATGAATAAGAGCCCCAGAAGTAACGAGAGGTTTTAGAAAAATAATCTACATTTACCTAACTATATTTCCGATAGGTACATTTCCTGTACATGGTCAGAACTGAACAATACAGAATGAATAACTAAATAAATGATTTATGGACTTGGTAAGTGTTAGCCCTTTGACAGTGTTATTGATGAAGAACCGCAAAAAATAAGTAGGTAGATATACTGTACAGTTACATACAATACCTATCATTCTAATTAATCAATTCTAGGCAAAACTACCAAATGACTGGACTACGAGTATTTTACCATCAACAAATCAGATCTCTTTTCAACTATGTGACACTGATCTGAATAAAATAGATAAAGTGCCGCCATTGTGGGCCACAATACGATGGTCAATTGAATAACGATTCTAGTAGCCATGAACAAGGGTCCGAAATAGTGATGTAGTCGCAAAACATCGATGAGTTAAAAAAATGGCAAAATACCAATGCCATAGTTAAAAACTATTAAACATTTACCTACAAGGGGATAATCGAAATAGTGTTGTACAGATACCAAAGTCTCAAAACAACGATAAGTATAAAAAAGGCAAAATAGATACCACTCTTGGGATTGGCAGATATAAGAACTCGGGCGCCCCGGCGCGCCATGGTAATAAGTAAAATAGTTTGCACGGTTAGCAAATTAAATAAACTTTCGCGGCATCTACGATTATCAAAGATACATCTTGCTAAGGCTGGATTCGACCAAACTCGAATAGGCACTATTCTCCGAATAAATCGTAATTTTCGCGAGTAAACTGTCAGTTCCAGAATTATGTTATATGTTGGTATGTTGTTTATTTTGGTCGAATCTACCCCAAGGCGCATAATTTTATCGAAAAGAAAAACACATTGGTGCACGATCGCTTTCGAATCCTTGACCTTTGGATCGGAAGGCGGGGTTATTACTACCACCAGACTACCAGCAGTACTCTAATGTTATACCTGGTCTATTATTATACTAGCTGTGCCCTGCGGTTTCGCTGTTTTTATGCTATCCCACATCAGGAATTGTCAATTTTTCAAAGAAAAAAATTAGCGTTTCTATTCATCCATCCATATTGCAACTTTTTAATTATTTATACTATTAATCCAATGACAGTGGTGTGATAGAGATTTATTTATATCCATCGACCGTGTTAATCGAATTTACCTGCATACACCAGTCGATAAAACTTTCCCATCCCTCAACCTCAAGCACAAATCAGCACAAGAGCCCTCGACTCGATACGGGACGCGCTGTGTGTATTTACAGCTGCGTAGTCCCGTCGTACATTATCTATTCCATTGTGACGTATGAGAAAAGCACAATAAATCAACTAGTTATGCTCCTAAAAAGCTTGTTGAATAAAGATATGGGTACTTGTAACAGTGGTCAGTGAAACACCTTTCATCAAAAACTGTAATTTTAGCCGCTATTTCCTTGTAATTCTTATGTCAATGAACAAAGACAATGTGTTTGATAGATTTGAAAGAAACTATAGCTAACAGACGTACAAAGTACGTTTATGAATAAGCTCGTAAATTATACCTTTATTTTTAAAAAGACTGGCATTTTAGCGGCTTGCTGAAATATACTTTTCATAGGAGACTTTCCATAATGTTCTTATCCTGGTGGTAGGACTCTTCAGCAAGAGTCCGTCTTTTTAGGTACAACCGCAGTGTCAGATATTCTACCTCCAAGCAGTAGTGTGCAAGCATTACTGTGTTTAGGTTTGAAGGCACTGTGGCAAGTGAAATTACTGAGCAACAGAGACTTAACAACAATGTCTCGGGGTTATAAGCGCAGTGCAATGCCACGAAAACATTGGGTGGCACCACAGAACTATATAGCCTGACTATTACAGATGCAGTGCCACCCACAGACCCACCCTGTTGTGCTTAACATCAGGTGGGCGCCTTGATTGTCTCGTCACATGCTGATATAAAAAAAAAACAGTGGGACAATCCAACAAACAAGATAGGTTTTTTTTTTATCAAGAATAGACCTTCGTTTGACCACGATCTCGCCTGGTGGAAAGCGATGATGTGGCCGACGGTGGAGCACGAAGGTCTATGAGACACCTATTCACTCTAGCCTTGAAGAGGCCCGGATTGTAATTGTCAGGAAAAACAGAAGACGGCAGAGTATTCCACACCTTACCCAAAGAATAACAAATTTTATCGCCACATTAGTTAACAGATGGTGATTATGATTAAAAACACTTTTATCCTGCCTATTAGTCAGTCTTTCCTTCGTATGCATAGTCGTGAACGCACTCTTGTGATAGGTCATGATTATTAACTGTGTGGAGCGCTCGTGACGTAGCTGGCTAAGTTGTTCGTAACAGATCAACGAAGTTAAGCACTGTTCCGCGGGGTCATCATTTGGATGGGTGACCGCCAGTGGCAATTTCAACTGACGCTCTCGTGCTTCTGAGGGCACGTTAAGCAGTCGGTCCCGGCTTTTTCAAAGTTGTTAGGCCATGACAGAGGCCTTCGGGCGGCCTAGAAACTCTGTCACCAGAGTTGGCCACTGACTCATACGAACGAACGAACGAAGCTGTGTAAATGCGCCTAAAGTTTTTTTAATAAAATAAGACTCTACGGTGCGTCTAATTAGCTCTGCGGCGCCTGATTGTGTCTCCCGTCTGGAACAACCTGGATTGAGTGGAGTTACACTACACGCAAAGATTTTGACTTTACGATACGACTGCGACATAAACATTGTTCTTACTAAAGGTGGAGTTTATAAGAAAAAAAACTATCGCTGCCGCAGGAGTTTATCTAGGGTACATAGATCCAGGTGTAGATAACCTGCTTAGGATGCGATTTAAAAAACCCCTGCTGTCTAACACACATCATAACTTAGGAGGAAATTAAGGGGTATCCCCACCCCACCCTAGCCCTACACACCCTATATTTTTTGTGTACCCTAGATCTAGGGTACACAAAAAACCCTATGCAGGGTATTTTATTATTAGTACGGGGTAGCAATAAAACCTATCATTCGTTATTTGAGTCACTGAGAAACTGATCAAGTGTATAATAGCTTTTTCTTAATAGCATTTCTTTTAATTTTCAAAAATATTATCTTTTTCTATATTTTTATATTTGGGAACATATTCCTTAAATATTGCCACAATATAAATAAATAAATAATAATAAATAATGCTGGACAATCCACACAGCATCATCTAGCCCCAAGGTAAGACAGAGCTGTATTATGGGTACTAGATGACTGATATATATTTATTACAATACAATACATAGATAGATATTTTTTATTATACATAGAAAACACCCAGAACACCCGGAACAAATATTTGCAGAACCTACAAACATTTGTTCAAGGCGGGAATCGAACCCGCAACCTCCGCGTCGCAGGCGGACCTTCGCCCACCGCGCCACATTGGTCGTCAAATAACTTAATAATAAAGCAATATTGCGCACTTATAATAAAATATATATTATTGCAAAAGCATGTCCACAATATTCGCAATTGTCGATCTCGATCGCCCTCGGTCGACTGTTTTTATAATGATTTTTTATTTATAAAACAATTCAAAAAGTTTCAGTGTTCTAAGTAGGTGTGTTTCCAGTATAAAGCTTTATAATACCATGGAGATTATTGGAGATGGTTGCCGTGTGTCGTATCGCTAAGTGTAAAGCTACTACCACAGTCGTGCTCGGGGTCTGACGGTATCTGACCAGCCGCCAATTAGCCCCTGCATTGTTTAGGTACTCGCAGGATTTTTATAGAATTACAACAAAAGCTAGCTCCTACTTGGCTCCTAGCCTCCTAGTCTTTGTCGGCGCCAACGATGGTATTTAGCTGATAAACTGATTATAATGGAGGTATTCTACTGGTAAAAAAAATGACTCAGTAAGATGGGCTCCGACTTCCGATCCAGATGTCACGGGTTTGGATCTCGGCCGTGCAATTTTTCAAATCGAATAGTTTATGTGCGCTTTAATACGGTGAAAGAAAACATCGTGAAGGAACCCTTGAAGAAGTGTGATAGAGCTCGTCCGGGGAAGGACTACCACCATACCTATTTCTGCCGCCAAGCAGTAATGCTCGCATTGCTGTGTTCCGGTGTGCAGGGTATGGTTTCCGGTGAAATTACTGGCACATGAGGCTTTCGATCTTAGCCTCAAGGTGGCAACCCGCGAGTGATTCCTCTGGTATTGCAAGTCCATAGGCTGCGGTAACCGCTTACCATCTTGTGGGCCGTACGCTTGGTTGCCACTTTAGTTGTTTAAAAAAAAAAACCATAGCTTAGTTAGCTCTACGTATTGACCATTCTTTTCCTTATTAGATTAGGTTGGCTGGCGGATATGTAAAATTAATTCTACAGCTTGTGGTAAAGTGGTTGCAAACCTGCCTTTGGCTCGTACGTTTGGGGCGGAAAAAAACGGATAAATGTTAGTATGCTAATGGATAGTGCGATATTCCAATCCAAATTTCCAATGCTCATGGTGAAGGAAGTTTGAAGGGTGTTTTCACCTAGCCCATAAGTCAGTTTCTTTCTATAATACCCGTGCAAGCATCGATTTGAAACGTTACCGCGTTGGTTCGGGATAATTATATCGTTCATAATAAGCCTCTACATAATGTGAGCGTCCGGATTGAATGAATGAAGCAATTAGTGCATTCAAGAACTATTTCTAGAACTGGAGTTTGAGGAAGTTACAGATTTAGCTTCTCGCTCGTCTGATTTTGTACTACTAAAAGAGGCTGATTCTACTAATTTACGATGTCTAACGTTCTCATATCACGTCCGTGCACCGGATCGTGTGTTTTTGAATACAAAAAAAATGTTTAAAGGTAATAATTTTAGCGTAATAACAATTAGAGGGATCTAGTTAGCCTTGATTAAGTCAGAGGATTGCGTTAACAAAGATGATGAAAATTTTTTAAGCGACCAATGTCTCTATTGCAGGCTTTTAGCATGATTTGCATAAATGCAATAAAATGCACATGGGTTTGGTCCTTACCCGTGGTCCACCTACCGCAATGCATTGCAAAAATCTTCCTTTATCAACTTCTAGAATCGCTAGAGTAAGGTTGTGCAGGCTCTATACAGCTAAGTACTCGTACCTTTTATATTATTTATTTTTCAACACACTTGCTTATAAAGTGGCTCTATGGTCATCGCAATTACGCACAGAATGACACCCATAATCAAACTATGACTTTTTCATTGCTATAACTCACTAGTGAGTTTTTTTTTTGTTATTTTATTATGATTTTTTTTTGTTATTTTATTCACAAGTGTGTTGAAAAACGTCGTATGATACACGTGTGTATTGATGATTACCGTCCTCGGCTATCTTATGACCCTCGCCTACGGCTCATGGCGCCTCAGCGGTAATCACCAATGTTACACACTAGTACCATAATGTACTATTACTCCCATCTGACACTAGTACCTACTATTATTCCCATCTTTATTATTTCTTCCAATTTTTTTTTAATTTTTTTACTACGATCTCTATAAAATACTTACTTCAAAGTCCACTCGCACGTGCCACACACACTTATGCAGCTAAAACACAACCCACACCTCACATAGAATTAGAGACACGTTTATCCACCGGAAGTGGATACTTGTGCCTACTCGTGGATTTACCAACTAATTTGTGGCGCGACCCCCGACCGATAGAATCACTGATTGATTGACGATCTTCGAAGGGAGAACGAATGTGGAAGAAGTACTGAAAGATTTGGAAGTGATTACAGATTTTAAGGCAGAAAGAACTCTGATTTAAAGCCGTCTTCTGTCCGTCTGTCCGAAATAATATAGACACTTCAAACTCAAGATGTTGTTTATGGGACTGGCTGATTATGATGATGATGATTGTCTGAAAATAATAATTATGGAAGTTACGCTTACGCTGTACATTGCTTGCGGGAAAATATAGAGGAATATGTTTATACTAACGCATTTCTTTCTTGACAGTCGAATTGTGTTACAAATGGACAAAAAGTCACGATAGTCCGGGTTTTTTTAAATCACCAAAATACTGAGATGACAAAGTCTCATCAGTCCTATCATCGTACAAACTAACTGGACCACCGATAGGCTTTTTAGACGCGGGAAATCGGTGCACGGTCGAGATTGGAACCCATCACAACCGGAGAGAATTTCAGGGCCCATCCCATTGGGTGAACACGGTTTTTAACAATAAGTTTAAGAAATACAATATTGTGACATACAAGGAAGAGGGATCATTAAAAAGCTAGGAACCCAGCCGAGTTTGTTGCCAGATTCTTCTAAGCTGGAGCGCGTGGAACTGGCGTAAATTCCCTAGTTTCAAGACGCTTTTTCTGAGTAAGCGTAATGAGCAGTAATATTATTTTGAACTTACTTACTCTTCGACTTTTTTTACATCTCTGCATATTTTTGATTCCTACAGCAATAGGCTTATAACAAAATGTGTACGACTAAATTAGTCTAGGAAACCGGAAGGACAGACTGACAGACAGATCCTAGAACGCATTATCTTCTGAGAAGTAAAGGAAACAAGCTTCCTTGTATTATTTTCTTATAAATCACGCCCATTTTAATATTTTATTGAGTTTCCGTATGTTTCAACTGAATTTGTAAAGTGGTGTTATATTAACACAGTTACTATTGTACAGAATAGGCTTTCCATTTTCCAGGTTATTAAATTACTAATTACTATACATACTTAGATTTATCAATGTTAATACGTTTTGATGTTACATCATAGTTTGAAAAAATTACTCATCGTTACTATATGGCTCCGAAAGAAATAACTTTTTATAAAATTGTCTAAAAAGTTGTTTACAAAAAAGAGATATTTTATAAAATAAAAATAGTATACGTTATACAAAAGACATTTTATAACAGTCGATCTAAAACCCATTCAAAAGGGTAAAACAAATTAAAAAAATACACACCATTAACGGCACAAAAATCATAATAAATTCACAAATAAAACAGCACTCAAAGTTTTTTTTTTTCAAAACAGCATAAAACTTCAAACGGTCCTATAAAAACCACCGAATTCAATGAGAAACTGCCGTATCATTGAACAGGCGCCAAAATTAACAACAACAAAACGAAAACAAGAAAAATAATTAATCAACAAGCTAAATAAATCATAATGCAGCATAAATTACGTAAGAAACGTTTGTGTTTACGCGCGGTTTTCCTTCATTTTCCACGCGGCGGCATAGAGAACGAGCGAGATAGAATTAAAACAAGCGACTCGATTAGCACCGTGAAAAAAAGAGACGGAAGCCAATAGCGGTGTTTCTATTTACAGGCGCACGCGCATTGCTGAAAGCTCGCGCGCGCCCTTATACCTTCAGTCGTGAAGCAAAGCTTGGTCAGGACAGTCGTCCTTTCGTGCGCTCTTTAAAAAGGATTAAATATTTCGAACTGGGATTCTGTTGTGTGACTGTGTGTGGAGTTTTCTGTGTAAATTAAAACTTTCCACGTGTTTTCTGCAATTCTCTGCATAAAAGTGTACATCCACGCGTTTTTTCTGGGAAATCTGTGAGTATTTTCAGATGTAATTAAATATAGAACGTCTACGTTTATATGAAAACGTAATTAGTTTATATATTTTGGTGTTGAATCACTGTTCCTGGTATTGTTTGGGTTTAAATCCAATACAGGGTGTCCTACAATAATGTAATGGTATCGCATTAAGATAATAATAAGATAAGATTAACATTTTGTTTAGGGACTATATATATATATATATATAATAAAATTTTAATCCACTTTAAAATACACAATAAGTAATTTAATTACTTATTCTTTTGGGACATCCTGTATTATTTTGTAGTTTTCATTGATCATTATTATTATCTAAACTTTATTTTGTTTAAAAGAGTCGGTATTTATTGGTTTCTAATTAACAATGTAAAAAGCATTTAAATCTTACTAATATTCTGCTAATACCTATTATAAATGCAAAAGCCTGGGTGTGTATTGTATGTTTGCTACCACGTATCTCCTCGACGACTTAACCGATTCTGATAAAATTTGGAAAATATACTGGTCCTGTAGGATAGCTTAAAAACTGCAAAAACGCGGGTGAAGCCGCACAGGTCAGCTCGTACTTGTATAAAATCGTTGAGTCTGACAATGACAATGATGAAATGATGGGATCTAGTTCACCAAGACAATACTTTTTAAAACTCAACAGCGAGAGGGATTGAAAGCTTAAACACCAGTGGAAAACCACAGCATCTGATTAATACCGAAAACCAAAGCAGTTCATAATAATTTATAAGAGTAGTAGAGTGATAGAGCTCGTCCGGGAAAGGACTACCACCATACCTATTTCTGCAGCCAAACAGTAAGGCTCGCATTGCTTTGTTCCGGTGTGAAGGGTATGGTTTCCGGTGAAATTACTGATGAGGCTTTCGATCTTAGCCTCAAGGTGGCAACCCACGAGTGATACCTCTGGTATTGCAAGCGTCTATAGGCAGCGGTAACCGCTTACCATCTTGTGGGCCGTACGCTTGGTTGCCACTTCTGTTGTTTAAAAAAATAAATATATTCTGATAATATTGTATCAAACGGCGGGAAACAACTTTCCCGCCAGTACATCAGCCCTGTATTATTTAACCGACTAAAAAAGAAGAAGTTGTCTAGTTATTGTTAATAATAACTTGACGCCTACATGGCCACAGTGACAATAGAGCCACAAAAATGGAATAAAAAAAAGTGTTATAATTTAATTAACACAGTAAACATAATAAATGCGGAAATTTGGATGGATGTTAGTTCCTCTACAACTCGACAACCACTGAATCGATTTGGCTAAAATTTCAAACATAAATAGACGATGACCAGGATCGTACCATAAGCTACTTTTTATCCCGAATAAAAGTACTGTTTCCGAGTTTCACGCAAACGAAGTCGCGGGCAACAACTATTTAAATATATCAAAACTAGTTTCTGTGGAAGCTGTGTGTTAAAAACTTTAAAAAATAACAAATTAAGGCCTGATTGATTTTATGTTGATCAAGTACCTAATTAATAAGTAGTAGTTAGTAGTAGTAGTAGAAAGATACAGTAATTATTATTAAGTATATTAAGTAGTTTTAACTAGGTGTGTAAAAGTGTAAAACTAAAACGAAGTATTTTCAAGATCGGCAAGTCCATGCTAAACTCAGGGTAGTTTAGAAAGAGTTTCTAACCATCACAAAATAACAATGCGTCCTTGAAGAGGTTGTCCGTTGTTCGAAGATTCGTTTTTGTCCTTATTTAGCACTGAAAGGGATTCGAACCCGCGTCCCTCCATTCAGGCAGTCGTAACGCGTAACACGTGGCAAACAATGTGTTTCTGTGGATGCCAGAACAGTAGGGGTGTAGAGAGTTTATTGATGTTTAAAGTTTTATAACATTTGTCTTCAGTTCAGGGACAATTATGAATATATTAGATCTGTCCCGCTGTTATTGACACAGTTTGAAGGACAGGTAGAATATTATTTCTAAAAGTTTTATTTGTCCTCTCGTCACTGGTGACAGATATAATATAACATTTTTGTGCGGTCTGTCACCCGATGCGGACAGAATTAGGTGACAGATAATTTCATTTTTTCATTTTGATAATTTTGATGTGTTTAAGGTTTTATATCGGTCGTCATGGTACTCTTTAAGAGAGGCCTTTGACCGTGGACGTCAAATAATAATAATAAACAATGCTGAACAATCCACACAGCATTATCTAGCCCCAAGCTAAGCAGAGCTTGTGTTATGGGCACTAGATGACTGATATACTTAGTACAATACAAATACATAGATAAATATTTTTTATTATACATAGAAAATACTCAGAACATCCGGAACAAATATTTGCATATCTTACAAACATTTGTTCCAAAGCGAGAATGGAACCCGCAACCACCTACGTCGCAGGCGGACCTTCGCCCGCCGCGCCACATCGGGCGTTTTTGGGTAAGTGACGTTTTGACCGAAAAATGTTCGACCGATTCGGCCCAAATGACACTTTAAATTTTTGGCTGTTATGAAGATGAATAATAGTGAGCGACTCTACTATTCATGATGCACTCTGTCCTTTCCGGTAAGAAACTAACGTGTGCCCAACACGTGGTTCCGTACGTAGACAAAAAATCTCTATCTGTTGATCAGACTGCTAAAATCCAAGATGGAGATTCATTTATTCCGTTCCTCGATCAACATTTCAAATGTAGGTAGAGATCATTCAGTCCGCTTTATTTTCCACCCCATGCTTAAGATCTGCCAAGTAATGATATAAAAAAAAAAAATTGCAGACTTTAATAATAGCATATCTCAAAATTTCTTATAGGTATATATATATATGTGAGAAATGATTGGACTGGTTCGAATTTTAAATGCATTATTTTTTAACACTGCAAAGTTACAGTGTTTAAAAATAATGCAACAATAAATAATTGGTATTTCAGTCAAATTAGTTTTGAAATTAGTGGTTAGTTTTTTGGCATCTCATCGAATAATATTTATTTTAACTAAATGCTCTAGACAGGAGTAGAGAATATTTACAAAACATAATATTTAGGTCACACCAAAGATATACATACCTAGAGACGTGTTACTCACGTGCTGACTTACGAGCTGATGACAGATGCTTTCGCGCATTTTAGTCACTAGTTTCTACCCGCGACTTTGATTATAACCAAAATTAAAATAACTCTATACGCAATTTTGGTTCCCAAACTATATCTATTCCAAGTTTCATAATCAGTGCATCCGTTGCGGCGTGATTATGTAACAAACAAACATACTATCTTTGCGAAATTGGGCGTCTATAAGAAGAGCGTAAGAAATATACGTATACTATTTGCTATAGTATTTAAGTTCGTTGGACTCTAATGACTGTTTTGAAACTACGTTGGCAAAGCATTGATACCTACAGCAAATTGTATGGATATTTATCTTATCATAGTTTTTCATCGATGAATTGTTACTAAAAATAAAATAAAAACAGAGGATATGAGGCAGGAGAATAAGGGCATAAAACTAATCTCTAAACTCTAACTCTACGTTAAAAGATTTTGTAAACTTTATAGAAAAAGTAACGCATTATTTTATGTAACGCAAGAAACAAATTACATAATGATTGCACTTTTATTTTGAGTTGTTTGTTCTTAGTCCTAATTACAACCCAGTAAAGTTTATTATCACACAATTCTTTCTAAAACATTCTGAAATTTAATTAGGTTTATTGACTTCGTTAAACTCTTAGTAAGCCTTGAATCTTTTTCTTTTGATCATTGTCTTTGTATATCTTTTTTTATTTATAACATTAACCTTTTTACAGAAAACAGTGTCCTAGAAATTTTAGAGGTTAAGATAACGATGAATAGTCTGTTTTTGCATTCAAACCACAGAGTTCAAACTCTTCAAATCAGATGTGCTATTATGTTATTCGATTACAATCGATTTCACTTGGTTTCAATCAAATACTGACGATTTTTGTATGAATAATGACAGTATAATGATACATAGATAGATAGTTTGCTGATTTAAATCGGATTGCAACCGAGTTGCATAATCGCTCAACAGAACACAAAACATACTGCTTGGTGGCGGAAAACGGTGTGGGTACTATTCTGGATAAGCTCTAGCACAAAGAGCTCTAGTAAGAACTAGTGGAATATCTTGACTCCTAACATTACTCTCCAAAACACAGTTACAATTTGGCAACGCAAACATGTTAGTATGAACGAAATACAAAATCACATCGGTTTTCAAGGAAAGTTTACGTTACGAACCATGCCAAACCGCCAATAGCTATAATACTAGCTATCTTCACGAATACTAAATTATTTCTAGGAAATACGCAATAACAACAATCGTTATTTTATTGAATGCTTTCAAGTGGTGTTTTTGTTAAGTATTATAAACAAGTAGTATTTTTAAAAACTTCTGCATAATTTGTTAGTTATTATAAATGTACACGCATTTTCTTACACGATATCTACCAATCTTACTTTGATAGTTGTTTGTTATTTTCATTAGATACCTAAATTATTTATCTTACATAAAACTTTAATTTTTTATAATTTGTGGCAAATAAGCCACAAAAGCCGAACGATAAACGAAGAAAAACACTGCACCGAAACACCGATACCACTGTGAATAGTTCAATTTGCGCGATTTTGCAATGGTCACGTCATCGCGTTATACTTATTAGGACAACGCTTTTTATTCGAGAATAAAAATAAGTCATAGGTAACAATGATAGGGCAAGGTGTTTGATTCACTTGTTTAGGTACAGCTGACTCAGGATAGCCCTATTTATGTTCCTTGGTCAGCTAAATGTAGGTACAATCATAAAGCCATTAGTCATTATAATACTGCATTGGGAACTCAGTGTTTGAATAAATAAATGGAAAGGTCTACCATAAAGATCATCGGACGACCTACACGGTAAAACGAAAAAAACTACTCATTACAAAACCTTATCAATTAGGTATTCATGTGACACACATTTAAAAATAAAGAGAAAAGTTTTGGTAAAAGCCATCATACATCAAAATTAAATAAAAAATTTATCAGTATGACGTATTTTTTTATTGTGCCACTTTACCCAAGTTTTTTGTCGTCAACTGTTGCTGCGAGGTTAGTATTCCAATATTGAATGCTTCGATTTAGCTCTCTTTTTCATTGTCACCGTTCTATTTTTGAACTGCACAAGTATTCTATGCGGCCAGTGTTCTGATTCTGTTGCCCTTTGCTTTAAACGACCAAAATAATGCTTGCTGTCGCTTGTAATAAAATTAATTATATTTATTTATTTAAATAATGAAAACGGTACAACAAACTATTTTTTTTTGTTTCTATTGAGCTCTGTTGATTTTATAAATGACGAAAACGTACGTAGACTACAGGAGAGTAAGTTACACAGTGCTGTTATAGTTTATTTTAGTTATAAAAAAACTACTTGATGCGAGCGTTCCTCCCTACTTTTGGTTGGCCTTGGTGACTTCCAGCTAATATCTAATTTTTGTAAGTATAATTAGTTAATAATTTTTTTGAGGTACTGATGTTATAAGGAAACTACTACTTTTAAGTACCACCATATTAGGTACTTGAATTCAACGTTTATTATAAAAATTACCACTATTATAATACCCTAAAAAGATTTTAAATGACCATAAAACTTAAAGTTTTAGTGCTACTTGGTATGCACAGAATATATTATAATCATTTTAATTCTGACAATAGGTTTCCGAACACCGTTTGCATGACAATCTCTATTGGTCATTTTGAAATCGTATGCAGATGCCGTACAAAATTGTCGGGTTCCTTATTGGTCTTAGATCATGTCAGTGACCTAATAATAGATTCAGAATTCCATGTGTCTTTCATGAACTGCCAATGATTTTGAATGAAACGTTTGACTGTCGACTAGAGAGTATTTAGACTAAAGTCAGTTTAAAATGTCTAATCCATAAAATAAAACATGTAAAGAAAATAAAAGGTTGAGAGTTAGGTTAGAATAGAAATATAAAAAAACAAAATTTTTTATAAAATAATAATACTTAATTTGGCATTTGGCATCTTTTTATGAAAAACGGCGCGAAAGTAACAAGGTATGTTTTGGTCACAATAGCAATATCTTTATTTAGACATGTTTATGATTACGTATAGAAATCTTAACTATTTATATTGAAATTTATGGTTTAGGTTCAGTTTATTTCGATTAAACTTAAGCTTATTTCCAAATAAAGTATAAGATATCGTGTGAAAGTGACATATTATTTCGCTCGCAACAGCGTTGCCAAGTTTATATCGTGATTTCCATAAAGTTTATAAATAGTACGTAAATATTAACAGAGGAAATATTTTTTCTGTGAAATATGTTACCTAATACTATAAATTATATAATATAAATGCAGCTATTTCTGAAGTTGATATCTATAAGTACTACAGATCACAACAAGTCATTACGTCACATATAGTACTACACACATACGTCATTTATATAAGAGAGACCAACTAAATAACGATGAGGATCCTTAATAGTAAGAAAGTACCTAACTGTTTTATTTTCTTCTATGTCATAATGTCTTATGTCCTGTGCCACGGTCATACTAACTCTTATATTCACTGTCCTTGTCTTGTACATTATCATTCGCACATCGTCTGGACAAGGAAGCAATGATGTATTGCCGGATACTGCGATATGACGCCTGTCTTCTGACCTATTGGAGTAGATAATAGACGTGGACACAGCAAATTTCAATATGATCGAATGGACACTATATTATTATTATCTCAAGGTGGTCCTGACAATACATGATCAAAACAGAATGTGTCAAATACCTATGCATTTGCATATAGGATCAGGAGGTTTTGAAAGCTAAAATGGGTGAATTGCCCAAGCAAAAAAAATACACGGCAAACCTGAGAACGGTAGTGCAATGTGCTAATTTTTAATTTTATATATTTTTTCTCAACAGCGTAAGTACTTCTCTACCTTGACAAAAAAAATAATTGATTTCTACCCATTAATATACGAAAAAAAAAATTACAAAGTGTTATTCTATCATCACAGTGGCCTGTCCTGAACCCAATTCCGCTCATAAAATACCTTCCCCTGCAAATACATTCGTAATATGGATTTAAATCGATTTTGTAATCATTAAATTATAATACATTCGATCAAATAAAACTATTTTTGTTTGTTTATCTTCTTTCTCATGGATTTGACAGGCAGTTAACTTTTGTCTGGAAAAAAGTTATCATTTCAGAGGATAGTAAGTTTTAGTAGAATAGCCATGTCAACATTGCGTTGTTACGCCCCCCTCACCTTTCCTCACTTCGGATCAGTCCGGCTCAAGCTCTCGGCGCGAACGCACCGGTCCCAACGTCTTGCGGTTTCCCGCCAAAAAAGTAAGTTTATCATTTCAGTGATATGAGGACAAAAATAATTTCATTTCGGTGGCTGTTATAACTCGTGTTAGATTAGTTTAATTTGTTTCAAAATTGTGTATTAAATTTGCCGTAAGTGCTGTTTTCTTTGAGTAGTGTTCATATTTTTTTAATAATTTTATTTCGGAGTTAAATGTAGAAATAACCTCTATTTTATCATCTCAGTGTTATCATTTCAGTGGATTCGGTGGACTGTTATACTAATTACAGTCCACCGGAATGAAATGTATCTCCGAAATGATAAAACCATAAAGTTTTAGAGATCCTTGTGTCAAATACAAAGTCATGGTTATGTAATTGATTTTTACCTAGAGTGTAGATAAGATTATTCGGAAGTATTTGCTGTGTAATATTTCTGTTTAAGATATATAATATATACGTCTATGTAGTTTTAGTACATGTATATACTTTAGATACACATTTGTTCGGCTCAACGATAATGTGATGAGTGTGTGAGTCACCACAGAGTAGATTATTATACCTACTAATTTTATTTTCAACAAAATAATTATTTCGAGGGTTTACCATCACTATAGGTCACTTACCCTTATGTTTTTTATCATTTATTATGAGTAAAACAAATTTTCTAAATTTTAAAAGATATAACATGAGAGATATGTGATGAGAAATTGCCTGTGAGAGTGTGTGTCTGAGTCGATGCAAGCGAAAGAGTCCAGCTAGTGTGTGTGCGCGTGGTGTGTCTGAAGGTATAGTATTTTATAGAAACTTAGTACAGTGTGTATGTCTGTGGATATGAGAAAGAAGAAAATTGAAAAGCGTGTATGTTGATTTTAGGATGCCGCGGCCTAAGCAACAGACTAGAGAAGAAAGGTTGGAAAAAAGGAGGTTGTATGAAAGAAGAAGAAAAGAGAGAATTAAGAGCAATGAAGTTTCACGCGAAGAGTTTTTGAGAAAAGACAGAGAAAGGTATGCCAGAAGAAAAGCAGCGGGATTAATTGTTTCAAGGCATGAAATGACCCCTAAAAAATTAAAAATCCTAAGAAGAAAAAACAAAATAAGTGCTGCTGCTTATTACGAAAGAAAAAAAAATAGAGCAGCTCCAGCTCCTGTAGCGGCTCGTGCTAACCATCTGGATGAGATAATTGGGGATCTCGTTGAAGATGAGTCCGATAAATCTTTACCAAATCAAAGTGATAATAATAGTCCTGGACTAAGCACTTCCTGTCACAGTTCCTTCTTGCCTTCTTTACGGCGCAGCTTACGATTGAATAGCAATAGTATTAGTACGAACATCCAAATTAAACGTTCTAGTACTACAGAAGCAAGAAGCTTTCATCGGGTATACACAAGCAGTCCACGACAAACCCCGCTATCAACGTATCAAAATTTTGTAGATATTGACTATAGCAATCCTGGTCCAAGCACTTCTCGTCAAGGCAATCCAGCTTCGTGTCGGCGCTGCTTGCCGATGAATAGCGATAGTACAATCGGTTCCAATATTCAACATCATATTGATGACAATGTAGTAACTGGCACTCATTGTGTACAACCAAGTGGCGTACAACAAATAACATGTCCACCAAATCTAAGTAGTATCGAGTCAACATTATGCCCCAACAGCCCTGTTTCAGACTCGTCAATTACATCTGTAGAATTCAAGCGAGGACTTAAAGACAAATTTCGAAAATATCAAAGAACTAAAACTAAGTTAATAACAGAATTACAAAACAAATTATTACAGGTCTCTAAGGAAAAAGAAATGTTCAAAAAAAGGTGTAACAGACTACAAATCAATTATATGATTTTGAAGAAAAGTACCCAAAAAGGAGAAAAACCAGCAGTAAAAGTCATAAAACCTAAAATATATATATATAAAATATATAGATAAGGAAAAAAATCTAACTCTCGGAAGGGTTGTGAAATTTTTAGAAGACGATGAAAATTCAACACTGTGTCCTGGAAAAAATGACACTATATCTAGACATGGATTAAAAAAACAAAAGAGACTATTGACAGACACACTTAAAAATTTACACTTGAAATATTTGGAATCAGGAGAACCACCGATAAGCTATTCAACATTTTCAAGAATGAAGCCTTTCTGGGTCACTCAACCAAATGTGAATGCACGAAATACATGCCTATGTGAAAAGCACGAAAATATGAAACTTTTGATTGAGTCTATGAAGAGAAACCGCCTTATCAAAGAAAATACAATATCCGACGTTTTAAGTTGCCTATGTTGTAGTAAAGATAACATCGATTGTTTGCAAAGAATATGCTCAAGCTGTAAAAATAGACACATTGATTACCAAGAGTTTAATAATGAAGTGAACATAGCGTATTGGGGTTGGGAGAAGAATAAAAGCATATACGTCAAAAATAATGTGGAAAAATCTGCTATTAAAGTTGAAAAGATAAGGAGTTGGGTGAAACCACTAGATTTAATAAAAAAATTTGAAGATAGCCTGAAACCATTCCTTAAACATTGCGTCAATAATAAAAATCAAAATCAAGCTTTCAAAATGTTAAAACAAAATATGACTAAGGAAGACTGTATTATACATATTGATTTCAGTGAAAATTATAATGCCAAATATGGATCCGAAATTCAATCCCTTCATTTTGGTGGTAGCAGACAACAGTTCACTTTGCATACTGTCGTAATATATTTCAAACTCGACAACGAAACTTGCAAAACTCAGTCATTTTGTACTGTAAGTACCTCTTTGAGGCATGATGCTGCTGCAGTATGGGCACACCTCATTCCTGTTTTGCGAGAAATTGAGATAACTGCTCCTCTGGTTCGTAATCTTTACATTATTTCTGACTCACCATCTGCGCAATACAGGAATAAAAATATATTATATATAATGACTCAGTTATCCTCCTATTGTCCGATGCTGACCCACATAATTTGGAACTATTGTGAGTGTGGTCATGGAAAAAGCGCAGCAGATGGAGTGGGCGGAGTAACAAAAAGAACGCTAGATAAACAAGTCTCATATCAACATGACATTACCAATATTGAATCACTGGTACAAAACCTACAGTGTTATGTTAAAGGTGTCAAAATTGAAACAGTTGAAGATTATCAGGTGACAGAAAAAGATTGGCTTTTGCCCAAGAACTTAAAGACTTTTCCTGGAACTATGAAAGTTCACCAAGTTGTTTGGTCTAAAGAGTCAGGAAACCGTTTGGCACTTCGACATCTGTCCTGTATTGAAAGAGAATGCCTAAATGAAACTATTAGGTGCCCTCACGGCAAGCAACGAATTTTGCAAATAATACAAATAAAGCACATCTGCGTCCAATTCAACTATCAGAAAAACTAGTACTACGTCCCAAGTCATCCAATGAAAAGAATCTTTCCAAAAAATTACAAGGGAAAGGTGTCATACATGAACCACACACACACTCCATCACAAACATTGAAATATCAATTATTAAGCCCTCAACATCCCACTCCTTTGATGGAATGAATAATCAAAAAGGAGAGAATGAACAGGAATCATCAATAATACCCAAATCATTGCTCGAAAAATATGAAAACTTTACTGAATTCAGCACTCCATCGTGTTCATTTTTTGAAAACCACGATACCAAATTTATTGAAAACTATGAACAGACAAGAAATATTGACAGCGTAATCATTATTTCTTCTTAATAATGATTACAGCCAATAAGAGAAAAGTAAGAAGATTATCTTCGTCTTCGTCCTCTTTTGATTTGGATATTTTTTGATTTTCGTTATTGTTTATTTAGTTTTTTAAATATTTGCTGTCATTTAATGGCATGACTTTTTTTAGGTAGTAAGTTAAACTTATTAAAGAAGACTGATGACTAAAATAATTATAGTAAAGACGTGCTGTGGTGTGATAATTAAAGAAGACTTGTTTAGTAGGTACATATCTAAATTAAAAACCTATATTTATAGTCATAAAAAGAGGCTGATTAGTGAATTTGAGAAATAATTGTGTGATTTAAAGTAACATAATGAAAAATTAATCTTTTTAAGCTACATACTTGAACCTACTCGTAAATACGTACCCAGAAATACTGTTTTATTGGAGTAACTATAATTCGCAATTATGTATAAGTACTTAGGTAAAACAATACTCTGTTGGTTTTTTTTCTATTTAGATATGTAATGTACGTTTCTCTAATGTTGTAGTAATTTAAGAATAACGTGATCTCAATTTCAGGTTTCTGTTATGTTTCATACGTTTATAATGTAAAAGGATTAAAAGTACTAAGCTATTACTACTAAGATATTTTTATAATGTTTCTTATTCATTTATTGTGTTTTAAAAATATAAGAGTTGATTTAATTTTAGAAGTTTTACTTATATACCTGTAGAAACACTATTCTCGTCTCGTTACCAATTTAACTAAATTATACCTAGCATTTTTCTCTTAGTGCAATAGGTAGACATTATGTATTTACTATTAATGGCATAACTTACAAATGCAGCCATCATATTAATCAGAAACTTTAAGCTTTCTAATCACGCTTCGTTCACTCTTTTGAAAATGTATTAGTTCATAAACAAACAAAAATATTTATTTATATACCAGCAATTATGATAAAGTTTTCGAACATTTTAGCACAACAAAAACCAGAAAAATTACGAAAGGTTATAAAAGTAAAGAAACAATTCATTCATATCATAATAAATTAACCTCAAAGAATGATATATGTAATACTAACTGTAATATCTGTATATTAATGATGATATTAAAATAACTGTGTACTGTCCCGTCTCAGTGTTTATCTTAAATTTGTGGAAATCAAAACTAACAAAGTACGGAACCCTGGCTGCCCAGCACGGTTGTTCTTAGCTGTATCATTTCGGTGGATTTATTTCATTCCGGTGCACAGTATATCATTTCGGTGGTAATTTTTATCATTTCGGTAGACACTTTTCATTTCAGTGGACTCTTAAAAATTCATCCTTAAATATATATGTAACTTTTGATGATATTTGATGTCCACTCACGCACAATGTTATAAAATAGGCTAAAGTTTTATTTGTCATTAAAAATATGTAGATAGCATTGAAATAAAAAAAATCCACCGAAATGACACATAAAAATCTCTTGTTGAAATTCACCCAAATGTTCTTAGGTGCACATCGCCTGTTATAATGTCACAATACAAAATTCAAGTGACATTTATTTTTTTATTAAAACCAAAAGAGTCACTTTATAGTAGATAGATACCTGTTGTAGACACAAATCATATTGCTTAAAACCACACAGGTACACTCTACTTAAAATTACTTAGTTTTACATTGTAATTTTAAAGCCATTCTTTTGTACCTATAATTAGTGTTTTGTTGTCCTGTGAGTTAGGCTGAATAAGCTAAGAGAATGATGTTGGTGCTGGGCAAGCCTACATCATCTAACACCTGTCCCAGGTATTACAGCATGCACCTTCACACATCTAGTGTGCTAAATTGCCATGCTGTATGTATAATCATCTAGATGGTAAAAGTCTAAGGATAAGGGGTACTTACCTACTTCAACAAAGAATGTTAAAAAGCCCATTTTGTACTAAACTAAAACTGTCTTTGGAAAGATAATCGTTAGTATTATCTTGTTCTTCGACGCTGAAGGTAAAATTGAAGTTAAAAATACATTAAATAGCCAGTATGTCATATTTATATGACGTTTGACTTCACATTTTCCTAAATGTGCCTATCAGTGAATGCCAAACTTTTCATCTCACGCCTGCGCTTTAACGTCAAACTCAGACGATATTATCGATAAATCTTAGACAGTAATGTCTAAATGTCTAGACACCTAGATACAAGTTTGATATTTATTGGTTTTAGATTTGAGAAGTGAAATAGAACTTGCATGTCAGCACAAAATGTACCTCAAATCTAGTAAATTATTTTGAGAACTTTGATGTAGCGAATAAAGTTTCTTATGTTATGTTTTATTTTGTTTTCTAATCTGCATGATACAAATGCAAGTTACGACTTTCTCGTGTGTAAACCTAACATGACTTAATTTGAAAAGGAAACTCCTTAATTTACGCACAAGTGGTCTCGAGAATTTACAATCATTTATTTACCTACTTCTCCGTAGCGTACGTTCAATTTAATCCATTGGATCCATCCAGGGTCTACTTGATCTAATAAAACAAAAGCTTGTGATTGTCTCAAATCACACGAGTGCAGGCATTAACTTCGATTGTCTGACCACAATAAATAAAGATGCTGCCATGAAACGAAACGTAAATCATAGCTGGCCAAACAAAACTCAACTTTGACATATAACATGTAACGATCATATTAGTATGGCTTGGTGCACCGATTACGTTCCGTAGTAGATGAAATGCAATAAATTTCAATTAGACCTGTCGACAGCTTATGACAATTGTCTTGGTAGAGATTTGGCTAGACGTTTTTTTCGAGATCGGAGCGGGTCTAATAATAAATGTTGCGTTGTGGTTTTATAAAGTAGCTTTGGTAGATGTTCTTGGAAAAAATATGGAGAGTTTTATATCAAAATATGTTGAGGAATTGAATTTAAAAAACATTATAGTACTTACTTATTTTACGTAGGTATTTACAACAATAATTTGAATTTTATTCAATATCATAATCAGTGTGAAAATATTACCTACGGGTTTGTGTAATTTATTTCTAGCGTAACTCTTAGAAGACTTTTAGAAGTAAAATAGTTTTACTACGCTTGAATCACGATAAAAAATAGCAATGACAAAGCAGTGAGTATATTGAGTATTTATTGCCACTAGAAGTAATAAAAAATAGACATAGCGTATGCAGATACCACTACACTATGTAATACATTAATCAAGCGTAATATATTATTCAGCAAACGCATGTAAATGTGAATTCAAGCGTACAACCGTAAAGAGACATAACAATCTAGCTATAGAAGAACACACAGAAATCACAATTGAACACAGATTCCACGTGCTTTCGATACACTTATTATAGGTTCACACTAGATTTTGCAGCTTTTATAGATCACGTGGTATTTACGTGAAAAGTACTGAACGAACGAACGAACTGGTTGAAAATAAATTTTACTACCTACAACGTCTTGGGATAATGAGCGTAGTGAACATTGTAGGAAACATTAGAATGCTGTATGATGATGTAAACTGTCCTAACTAAAAAAAATGAATATTTAGCCACCAAGAAGTTGCAAGTTTTTCACACTTTTGCATGCACTGTTCTTACTCTGTTCATAATAGAGGGACGGATACAAGCAATAATAACCCATAATAACATGAACATAAAAGTCAATTGATTCTTTATTTATGCGACGTTGATCCTGCCTCTGAGGAAAGTAGAAGTTATGGAAATAGAGAAACATAAAGACTTCAGTATACAAGCGGAGGCGTTGTTACCTGAGGCTTAGGAACTAGTATTTTTACTTTTGATATTTTTTTTTCTGAACCCTCCTTACTTTATCATCTCTCTTTCATAATCACTTTCCATTAGCCAAATAGTAAAGCGCTTTTGCGCCTAGATTCTTACGCTTATCTATATTTGTACCAAGTCATCTATTTAGTGTGTTTTTGTCGTGATTATTGTTCCCTATTTTTTTTTTTCCTTTTTTAAATGGCAGTCTGTCTGTTTAGACAATATTGCCAGTGTCAAGTAGTGTCGACGTATACATCAAAGACGAACAAGTTCGAATTTTGAATTTGACGAAAAACATTTTGAAAGAAATGATGGCGTCCTTTCAAAATTTTCTAGGAGAATCTTCGACCAAATTACAAACCAACATCACCCTTCCATTTCAATCACTTACACTTGTGCCAAGACTACGAGTCGTATTGGTTAAACTGCCACCAAATTTACACAATAAAACTCAAAATAACTTGAGAAAAACAATTAAAATGGGAGGAAATGTCGTACCGGCAAAATGACCGAAGAAACTCCCCATTGTTCCCTATTGTTCCTGTCACTTCTTCTTCTGTCACACCTCATTGTCTTACCACAAGACAAGTGTAGGTTAGTAATTGAAACGAAAGGGTAAAGTGTAGTTTTTTGTTATTTTCAAGGACTCTCCTAGAATTAAAAAAAAAACTATTATTTGTTTACGATGATAAGCAACAATTAAATTAACTACTTGACACTGGCAGAATTGTGGCAAATAAGCCACGAAGAAGAATAAAGTGATCGTTAAATAAAATAAAAGTGACGACCATCAATTTATTGTAGATATTCCTTTAACGGTTATCGAGTCTCCTCACTTTCACTCGGTCCTTACTTGTTACCATGTAAATTACACAATGTTGCTAAAAAATATTACTTTATTAAGTATCTACATTATAATATCTCATCAACTCGATTACATTCGAAGCACTTTTCATTCAATGCACACCCGATTAATATTTCTTGGGCATCAGAAATCATTCCCACTTCCTTGAACGTGAGGAGTATTTCTATATCTTCCGTCGTTCTCTCTCCCACAGCTTTCCAGGAAGGGTGAAGTGAGATGGCTGAAAGAGTAAGTTGCAGTCGATCAAGTGTATTCGTAGTGGTAGTTGAATATTATCTAAACTTCCGGTCGGGAAGTCAATGACTTGAGTATGAGCTATCCTACCTATGATTTTGAAATGTTTATGATCAGAACGAAATTGGGTTACGTGGTAGAGGCGATGAAAAAGCAAATCAATTTCAGTGTATTTGGAAAATGCATTACAAAAGCACTTAAAGAAACGGAGTGTTCAAAGTGATAGCTGATCAAAGAGAATATTTAGCAAAAACTGTAGATAAAAATACGTTTTCACGTTTACTTCTATGTGTTTGTTCATGTTTTGAGATGTTTGAGGTCTACTGGACCAATTTATAGTAGAAATGAGACAATAATACACTACATAGACCATGCGACAAGAAAAGTGGAATTTAAAACTTTTTTTTTATGTCAGTAAGTGCAAGACGATCAATGCGCCACGCACGCCTGACCATAACAGAATTAACAGATGATGCAGTGCCACCCAAAGCTTAAAGTTAAATGCAGTTTTTGAAAACTAAATCGCATTGTAACTACTCTGCAAATCTGTACGTACTTACCTACTCCGTATTACAGAACGTTTTACATAACATTTGTATGAGACAGCAAAGTTCAATATTGCAAAGTGTTTCCATCAAATAGGCCCCAAGTCCATAATTTTCTGGTATGCACTGGAATCAAAATCCCCGTTTAGCTGACTCTACTATCGAGCAAACTGCACTTAGCGACAAGTGTCCGTCTGGCTCCAGTAGGTATGTGTTCCGCACAATGGGATCGCTTTATTGGTATCTTAACATTTTGATGTACTACCTCCTTATTGGGATGGACGGAACGGAGAGATCGTTAGAGCCAACTTAACGAATTTTTTATAAGTTTTAAAACGACCTTTTTGTATAATTGCTAAGTAATTACCAAATTTTTATAAAGTTTTTTAATAGGTAAAATAACCTTATACAAAATTTGCTAAGAGTTAAACAGTACTTTCATTTATTTAAATTCTTATTTTTTTCTACTAGTAGAATTCTGCCGGTACATTTTAATGACTCTGCTCAAATAGTTGTCTACAACTATTGACATTTGTACTTAATAGATATAACTATATCTAGTATATAATTTATAAATAAAGTAATTATTTTCAGTTCCATCACTAGATTTCTGAGAACAGCTACTGTATTCAAATGTGTTTCCGACTCACGATATTATTGTAATGAACTTTATTCATATTTTCTGCGACTAAGGTAAAGCAACACGTTCTGAAATTAAAACAGTTAAAACTAATTGATAAAATAATAATCACCACCAAAGCAAGTGTGAGTCAAGTGAGGAGCAAGTGGAAATACTTCCCACAGTTAGGCTCACTAAGGTCAGTAAATCTTTTAAAGGGCAATGTGTACGCTTCTTTAACAAAGTCCCAAGCGACATACAAAATGTATCAATTGGCAAATTTAAAAACTTAATTAAACAAAAACTGTCTCTAAAAGCTTACTCTACACCAACCGATTACCTAGATTATAAAAAAGCTTGGGATGAATGTGCTCCAACTCTACTTGGCATCCATAACAATAGCAAGAGTCATGCCAAAAAAGCGATAGGAACCCAGCCGGTGTTGTTACCAGTTCTTTTACGGCATGGGCGCGTTGGAACTGGTGTAAATGTTGTTAGCTTGTAAGAAGTTTCAAAGTGATCCTTGTGATTCTATTGAAATAAATAATTTTTGATTTTGACTTTTGATTTTGATTTTTGATTATAACTAGATCGCAGCAATACGAGCACTGTCGTCTTGGAACCAAATAAACATAAAAATAAATAAATAAATATTACAGAGAAAATATTTGCAGATTATGCAAATATTTTTCCCGCAGCGGGGATCGAACCAGCATCCTTTCACTTCTCAGCTTCTCAGTAATAATATAGTTTTCAATAGTGTAATGGCGACTCCACTCTATTCTTAGTAATAAGACAGTAGTGTCTTGGCTCCCCCAATCGAAACCCCAGCGGTCTACATAAGTGGACGAATCACAATAATCCTCTTACGAACTTCGTAACAAGGAGTATTGTTGTTGGTCGGACATTATACAGTTGCTTTGTTATTTTGATCACAAAACCAGAAAGAGTAGTAGAGTTCTTTGTGATAGAGCTCGTCCGGGGAAGGACTACCACCATACCTATTTCTGCCGCCAAGCAGTAATGCTCGCATTGCTGTGTTCCGGTGTGAAGGGTATGGTTTCCGGTGAAATTACTGGCACATGAGGCTTTCGATCTTAGCCTCAAGTTGGCAACCCGCGAGTGATACCTCTGGTATTGCAAGCGTCCATAGGCTGCGGTAACCGCTTACCATCTTGTGGGCCGGACGCTTGGTTGCCAATTCAGTTGTATAAAAAAAAAAAAATCCTTCGATAGACTTTTTGTATTTTTCAGGTATAAAGTGTACGTAGGTACAGTCACAGTAGGTATATTATGTATAAATGTGTTAATTTAAAAATGGAGTGTTTTGTTTAATTTGCTCTTTTTTATGTAAAAACATAAGCTATCAGACTAAACCTAAGATGAAACTGAATAAAACGTCAAACACTGTTTATTTAATAGAATCTCCAGTTTTTGTTTAGGTCGTTTTAAAAATATAATACTCAGTTCGACATTGCAAGACGTTTTACAACAAGGTCAAAAGCACCCATCAAGCCTCAAAAGCAGGTGTCGTTTGTACCGTACGTACAAGCTACGTGTTAATAATATTAATTGCGGTCCACTAATGGCACTATACTGCATAGCTGGCGGTACTGCGCCGTTAGCATACCTACCGTTAATTTCATACAATATTAGGACTGCTGGTGTAGTGGTAGCCAATGCCATCCGATCTTTAGGACTTAAACTTTGACTTTAAACTGGACTTTAAAAATAAGGTAAGAAATACTTATCTACACTACGAATAGTGAAAATCTGTGAGTAAAACCAACTTAATTTATCAACACCCAAGATCACATAATAATGCATTTAATTCATGAGATGTGTCGTAGGTACATACGTATACAGTACGTATAAGGAATTCGTTCTTGACGTCTCTGTGCCAACTTCTAGGATAGAAATCATGGCCATGTTAATTAATCAGAATATTAAAAAAAAATGTTGAGAGGTGACTAAATAACAGATCAACGCACAGCCTATTAAATATTTTGGGCCGTATACGGCATACAATGTGGTACGAAAGCAGATTTTTTCATCTGGGCCGAACTTTGGTGGGACGAAAACGGCATAAATCAACAATTGGCTCTAGAAACATGAAATTTGGAGGGTGAATTGCTTTTATGGTACGAACTCTATCACAGGCACAGACACAACCTCTATCTATCAATACGCATTGGGTCCGCGTGGTGGATTAAGACCCAATCACTCTCACCTGAGAGTAGGTTAGTGTCCCAACAGTGGGAACATTAGAAGGCTGTAATGATGACTCTATCACAAACAACTCTACACTATTTCAAACATTGTTGAATTAAGGTTGAAGAATGTATTTCGTTTTCAGTAGTGTACGTATGTCAGTTCAGCGCACTACGAAATAAGGGGTCTAATGCCTTGTTCACATTATTCCAGTAAGTAGTATTACAGTCCAGCGATCGAATCCAGCGCTGAAATGGCACTGAAATATTGGGCAATAATCTAGTCTGTGACCAATTCAACAGCTTTTGAAAGACTGGAATAATGTATACAAACCAGTTCAGCATAGGACTGGATTGTTCGCTGGATTACTGAACTGGAATAATGTGAACTAGGCATTAATGCTAATGATGTTGTCAGAAATGTCACACGATGTACGTTTACAAACGGTATAGTAACGATTGACACCTCAGAATAAATTGCGACACACATTTTAATTCTGGCAGGTGATGATTGATAAGCATTATTATTAGTACCTACTAAGTTTGGCTGAATTAGGTCAGTTATTATTTTTTATTTTATAAGGACAACATGCACGACACAAACAAATTATTATTCTTAAAAGAAACTGTAATTTTAGTCGTTAAATATTGGTTTTTCTTACAGACGCCTTATACAAAGAAGTGAAAAGTCTTTTCTTGTCAAATGTCAATAAACAAAAAAAAAAATTAAAATAGACACTTAGTTGAACGAGACTTATCGTATATTTATTTTTATTTCATGAGACTTCTTGAACAAGGTCTTTTTGCTAAATTGAACTGTTTAAATGTCTCGTTTATTATTCCCAGTACCTGCATCAGATCTGTTAGGTGTGAACCACGCCATCTATTGTCTCCAGATGGTATCTATAACATTGTCATTCCCTTCGTTCGTAGCGTTCTTCTGCTATGTGAGATGAATCCAGAATAAGCCGCTAAGTTCTTGGAAGTTTTTTTTTTATTGAAAAATATGCGAATGCTCGTAAACTATTCCGCCGCGGTACGACCATCGAATATACGATATTGTGTTCTTGAAGATTATTCTACGACCTCGGTAGAAGTACGGGGTTTGATGTCAGCTGCCGGAAAAATGTTAGCATGATCTGGGGCACAACCATGAACTCTTATAGCGAATCAAATGAAGACCTAAACTAAATTGTCAAAAATTTTTATACCATGACATGATTGTCTAATTGATGTCATGATTGTCTGATCTCTCTCATGATAGAATGGCATAAGTTCACCTAGCTTTAGGAAGTTTCAAAGTGATCCTTATGATTTTATTCTTCATATACCTAATATAAAAATGAATTCCTGTGCTCGTTAAAACTCTAGAACGGCTGGACCGATTTGGCTGATTTTGATCTTGAAATATTTGTAGAAGTCCAGGGGGAAGGTTAAATTGGTGAGAAAATATTGAAAATTGCAAGAAAAATAACGCAAGTGAAACCGCGCGGGTCAGCTAGTTGAATACATTATCCAATATCTTTCATCCAAATCGGTTCTGTGGTTGTCGAGTTATAAATAAATAAATAAATAAATAAATAATGCTGGACAATCCACACAGCATCATCTAGCCCCAAAGTAAGCTGCTGTTAAACAGAGCTGTATTATGAGTACTAGATGACTGATATATATTTAATACAATACAATACATAGATAGATATTTTTTATTATATATACAAAAGGCCGCTTCGCTGAAGTGGAATTGGGCTGGGCATGTCTGTCGTATGCCAAATGAGCTGTGGGCAAAGGTAGCCACCGAGTGGCAGCCTGACCCAGCGAGAAGGCAACGCGGCAGACCAAAACGGAGATGGCGGGACGAACTGGATAAATTTTTGGTAGATTGGAGGTTTTTGGCTCGGGATCGAGACGTCTGGAGGGAATGGGGGGAGGCCTTTGCCCAGCAGTGGGACACCAACGGCTGATATAATAATATAATAATAATAATAATAATAATACAAAATACCCAGAACACCCGGAACAAATGTGTAGATCGTACAAACATTTGTTCCGAGGCGGGAATCGAACCCGCAACCTCTGCGTCGCAGGCGGACCTGCGCGCGCTGCGCCACATCGGTCGTCGGTTATAGAGGAACACACATCCAAACATACATCCAAACATTCGCATTTATAATATTAGTGTGATTTAGAATATGACAAATTCAAACCCACTACCCCTCGCTTCCAAACCGGGCTCGCCCACTGCACCATCGAGGTCGTTAAACTAATCCAGTCTACTTACTAACCTACAATGAGGCATTGTTTCAACTCTACTAGCACGATGACCTATATACAATGTCTGGAGAATATAAAAATTATGAAGTCTGCCCTAATTTGAGGTTAAAACGAAAGGAAATCCGTGTTTTGGTTCTGTAGTGATTCAGTTCGAAATTGTGACGTTTTTGGAATGTTTGTATTGCAACATCCGTTGAAGTACTTTATAACATCATCATAATGATCATAGTTTTTGAAACTATCATGGTTATTAACATAATTTTCACTAAAAATGGAATATTTACCATGATTTGTGATTTTTATTGATTCCCGATATTGGTGCATGTCATCAAGACAGCCTTCTAATGTTCCCACTGCTGGGACTTCTCTTTCTTAAATGAACTACCAAAATTCCATACAAATTTACGATACGATATGTTTACGTTTACGATTGTCAAACGAGTTTTTCGTGCTAAGCACTCTGGGATAAAATAAAATAATTTTGACAGTTCCATGACGTCACAGTCCTATAGAAATGGGAGTTACCCTAATTTTTGTTCTGGTATTGAAATAGAAAAAAACGTCTTTTCTCCACCGCCATCTCTTTTGAAAGCGTTACGTTAGGGAAGGAAATACCGACCTCAACATTTCCTTCGCTACGTTTTATCACTGCATTAAAGTAATACAAGGTATGCGGTTACATCGGGTAGTTATTCCTATTCCTCCGCTCTGATGTGGCAGTAGTGACTTGTGACTATACAGGGTGTCAGAACTTGGATCTTTAAATGTAGACTATTTTTATTACATAGACTCCTCCTCCTCCTTAACCGGTTCCCCATAGTTGAGGATCGTGACTCCGTGCAAAGATCTACAGTTTTCCTCCATCTACCACGGTCTTCGGCTTGATGGAGGGCGACGTTGACGGGTGTCTCAAGCTGATCCGACACCTGGTCAGACCATCGTTTAGGGCTCCTTCCTCTCGGTCTTTGCCTTCTATTTTGCCTGTGATGATGAGCTTTTCCATATTGTCAGCGTTTCTTCGCGCAACATGTCCGAAGTATTGGAGTATTCGTTGCAGGCAAATAGAAGATAGAGCTCGTCCGGGGAAGGACTACCACCATACCTATTTCTGCCGCCAAGCAGTAATGCTCGCATTGCTGTGTTCCGGTGTGAAGGGTATGGTTTTCGGTGAAATTACTGGCACATGAGGCTTTCGATCTTAGCCTCAAGGTGGCAACCCGCGAGTGATACCTCTGGTATTGCAAGCGTCCATAGGCTGCGGTAACCGCTTACCATCTTGTGGGCCGTACGCTTGGTTGCCACTTCAGTTGTATAAAAAAAAAAAAAAAAAAAAAAAAAAGAAGACAAGCGTTAAAGTAAAATAAAAAAGATTAAGAAAAGGTAAATGGTACGTAAAAGATTGAGCTCTTTCATTACATAGACTAAATAATCTCTATTGTGACTGGTAATAGGGTGCTCGTGAACTTGGATCTTTAAATGTAGACTATTTTTATTACTAAGAATGGGTATAATGTTGTTATGATTTACCTATTTCTGCCGCCAAGCAGTAATGCTCGCACTGCTGTGTTCCGATTCGAAGAGTATGGTTTTCTGTGAAATTACAGGCACATGAGATTTTCCATCTACGTCTCAGGCTCGTCTCAGGTCTTACGTATTTACACGCAAGTGATATCTATGATGTTGCATGCGTAAATAGGCTACGGTAACCGCTGACCATCATGTGGGCCGTACGCTTGGTTGCCACTTTAGTGGTATAAAAAAAATGATTCGACCAAAACAGTGAATCGGGTTAAATACTCGTTGTCTTGCTAAAAAATCGCAATAACGTTCTCAAACTTTGCTTAGCTTAGGGCTAGATAGTACTTGTTGAAATGCATATAAATATTTGAAATAATGACTTAGTTAAGTTTATTAATCGTTTTAAATATTGTAATGTCAACCTAACCTGATTTTGTTTTTTAAACTAGCGACCCATCCTGGCTTTGCACGGGTGCTTAAACAATAATTATAAACCTTCCTTTAGAATCACTTTATCTTTTGATGAAAACCGCATCAAAATCCGTTCCGTAGCTTTAAAGATCTAAGTGTAAGTACATATATAAAGGGACAGATCGACGTGTAGCGACTTTTATACTATGTATGGAAGTATGGATTCGTTGACACCCTGTATTTGGGTACACCAATCTGTGGTACAAACTATTTACTAATCTGCGTCTCTGGGTTCGTTTGAATATTCCTCAGATGTTTATTTCGGTTAAGAAATGACTTTTAATGCGGATGTAAGTAATCGTTTTAATAGTTTTATTTTAGAGGAATGTGGCGTCAGATTTTTGGATGATAAGCTTAAATTACTTTGAGGAGTTGGAGCCTCACGGTGTTTTCCTTCAACGTTTAAGAACACATTTTCTTACATACTTCTTTAATACAAAAGTTATAATTACAACTCTAACTTCTGGTTTCTTACTTTTCATATGAAATTCCTAAATTTTATTATGAAAAGTAAGAAACCAGTTTTTGTATTCTATTGAGTTTAGAATTTTTATTTTCACTATAAATAATTCAAATTTAGAATGCACAAAAACTTTACAAAATTTAATTAACCATTTTTAAATAAGATTTTCACTGCGACAAAGTTTACTATTTAAATCTTACTAGCTGTTGCCCGCGACTGGAAGTGGAAAGTGGAAGTCGGGAACCGTACTTTTTCCGGATTAAAATTAGCCTATATATTATCTATCTATGTTTTAAATTTCAGCCAAATCGGTTCAGTGGTTGTCAAGTAGAGGAACAAACATCTAAACTTTCGCATAAAAAATAATGGTGTAAAGTGTGATAAGTGTGATTTAAACAACTATAAACCTCTGTTATCTGATGGTATCTTACAAATCTATCATGACGACCGATGTGGCGCAGCGTGTGGGTTCGATTTCCGCCTTGGGACAAATGTTTGTACGATCTACAAATATTTGTTCCGGGTGTTCTGGGTATTTTCTATATATAATAAAAAATATCTATCTATGTATTGTATTGTATTAAATATATATCAGTCATCTAGTACCCATTATACAGCTCTGTTTAACAGCAGCTTACTTTGGGGCTAGATGATGCTGTGTGGATTGTCCAGCATTATTTATTTTATTTTTTATTTATTTATCATAGTATTTCTTAATTGATTGATACCTACAGGAATAACAAGGAAATAGGTACAATAGGAAAGTAGGTAAGTATAGATAGATAGATAGATAGATAACTCTTTATTGCACAACACACAAGAAATAATTAAAAAGTTACACAGATATTACTTAATTAGAGCGAAGTACAATGGGCGGCTTTATCGCTATGAGCGATTTCTTCCAAGCAACCTTAGGATGGACAGAATCTTACAAGAATGTCAACAATTTCTGAGTATATTAGTTAATTTTGAATACAATAAAAAATAATAATAATAGTAATAATAAACCTATCTACAAAAAATAATACATACTAAGTACTTAATTATTCAAATAAATATACCTACATATACCTACAATACTTCATACTTACAAAATAAACATAATAATTATATTAGGTATAGTTCTCACAACGGATCTCGGCCGTCGTGAAATTAGCTGTTTCGATGCGCAATGGAGCTTTTTCAAACTAAATTGTCTTTACGCATCACAAACGGCTAACTTTACGGAAGCCTAAATCCGCTGTGCGAACTATACCTACCTACTTAACGAGCGGAGAAAGACTTTGTTTTACTAAGTAAAGATTATGAATTAGGCCTAAAGTTTATAAGTTATCATGTTACAAATAACTATATAGATCCTGTATGGGTTTCTTTAAACAAGTACTTAGTAAAATTATAAAATACAGATTGAGACAGAACCAAAGGCACCTTGGCTTTACAAAGAAGTACAAAGAGCCAATGACATCATCTACTTAGTACTACTAGTGTATCGTGGGTGTTACAAATCTGAGCAATTTCTTTATGATGATGTTAGATATGTGGCTCGTTTTGGTGGCAACTTACAATAATTGGCTTTGGAATGTCGGTACGTTCGTTCGTTCGTATGAGTCAGTGGCCAACTCTGGTGACAGAGATTCTAGGCCGCCCGAAGGCCTCTGTCATGGCCTAACAACTTTGAAAAAGCTTGAAAAAAAAGCTCTTTGAACTTTGGAATGACGGTAAAAATAATAGTCATTCTTATGTCATTATTTAACAGATGTTTATAGTACGTTTATGAATAAAGCCCCGAGTCTACAATTAGTTTGTGCATGTTTCTTAATTTTTGTTTATCTATGCATCATTTAATCTTTTGCTTCATCAAGGGCAAACATTACTACCGTAGGTATTTTCACGTCAACATGACCTATTTCTATTTTTTTTAAAGCAAACATCTTTTGGTTTATTGAATAGGGATGTGACGTGCCGATTATGTTTATCGACTGTCAAAAGAATCATTGATCTTTATTATTCAAATCGACGTTCTAATATTTTGACGTTCTTATTTTAAAAAGAACTGTCCCATACTGATCACTGACCACAGAACAGATATTAGTACCTCTACTATAGTATAAAGTGATATTTTTGGTAATTCTTTAAATAGCACTTAGTGCAAACTGAATTAAAATAACATGTATCATGGCGTAGCGAGTAGCAAGTAGGAAGAAAGACAGAAATAGCGTCAATAAATTATAGAGTGCCGTGAAAACTTCAGCAGGTCATTGCATAAATAACCAGCAGTCAGATCGCGAATTAAATAGACAAGTATTTGCATATGAATCCAATACCTCTGCTGTTTTAACATTTAAAAACAAGGACAATTCAGTGCAAACACAAAGATATTAATAATCATAATCATCTAATCGCTGGAATATAGGTTCTTAAATCAAAGTTGTAATGAAGTTTATATAAAATTAACTAAATAACGAGAGCATTCATCTATTTATTTGGAGTATTTACGTTTTAACAGCTGATTGAAAAAAAAACTTGATTGGAATTCAATTATTTGAAGTTTAAACTTTTTTTAACGTGTGTAAACCATTTTTAAAGAAAATAATGGGTTGCATTTGCATATGATTTTACTGGCGGTTTATAATCAGATATCATAAAACCCTAGCATTAGTGAATATTAGTTACACTTCAGTATTGCAAAGCAAGACAGAGCGTCATTTAACATTTTACAAGTTAACGTTTTGTTTTAGTTTTTGAATAGATTAACAACAGGATACTTTGTCTCAGGGTGACAGACTTAGCACAATGCCAAGAAACTATTTTATAAGATTTTTAGTTTATTATGAGCTAAATAAAATAGATTACCTTCAGTTTGTCTGTTGACAACGTAAACTAAACTATGTAAATGTGGTTCACCGATTATCGTTTGGTTTTAAGTAGTCTGCGTTGGGATAGATACCTTAATCAAACGTCTTTTTTTTCGTATCTTAAAACAACATTTATGTAAATAATATAATATTATTAGGATTATATGCAAATATCATCGATTAGATTATATACATAAAAAGAGAAGTTTTTTATCGATAAAATCATCATTTTTTTTGTTTTGGATGGCTTAATTTATTTAACGATTTTACGCAGAATTCGTATTCACAATACCTACAAAACACAACCAAAAACGCGAGGCTTAAGTTGCGTATTAAATTGCGCAATTCCACGCACGTTTAAGATTGGGTTGCTACCTACGTTCAGCGCTCAATTGAATAACGATTTTCTGCGCGAGCGCAAGTCAGTAGAGATAGACGATGGAGTAGAAATGATAAGTTTTTGTGTTGCTGTTTATCGATAAAAATGAATTAATGTTCAGACGTCAGACTGATAGAGATGTTTCTGACCGAGTCTTATGAGATCTAGAGAGAGGACAAATTTACTTATTTTAAATAAATCTTCTATGACCCGATCACGAGTCAAATCAAAGCGAAATAAAATAAAATGTACACATGGCACAATTGACATATTTAAAAATAGCTGATTGATTACTGACTGACAAAGTATTAGCTGTCATAAAAAGGTACGTTTATTTTCTATTTTATGACTCTTATTGTAAGAATTTATTATTTGTCTAAATTTAACTGTAAACAAAAGTATCTAATCTTCTATATCAAAAAAATTCATAGAAAATATCGACTACGTTTTTCTCAAATTTGTTCCATCCCTATCAAATCTCAGTGTTCTTATCGATGATTTACAAATTGCTACATCGTTACAGTAGGCCCAATCTTCGCATAGGGGAGATAGCGTTTAGACATTGAGCTCATGGCCATTTTGTCCTGTGGGAGATCTTGCAAATTTAAGCTTACTATTAAATAAACCAACTAACTAGATTTTCAATCTTCTTCTTCGTTTATGGTTTTGGGGCTTATTTTCCATTCTAATGTCGCTAGACAATATTTTAACGTAGACAAACACTTTTTTTTTAAAGAAAATGGTCGTGTTTCTTTCTTTTTAAGGATATCTAGGAGAGACTCCGTCTAAATTACCAGCCAACATTACCCTTCCGTGAAAATTACCTACACTATGTGCTACGAAATGAGTTTTATTGGATAAACCACCAAATTTACCCAATTTTCTCGTGTTAATTTATGTTTAATAACACAAGACAAAATGTCGTATTGGCAAGGTAGTCGAAGAAACCCCGGTTATATTTACTAAACAACGTTTCAGAGCTGTAATTACGTTGTAGCTGAAGCTAACGGTCGAGTGTTTTGTTCAATTTAGACAATTTTTTGCAAGATTTGTATCGAATCGATACAAAAATTGATATCGGTTTTAGATACGATAGTAATTTTATTACCAAGTTCCCGTAACGTATTAGTAATAATATAATAATAAAAATGGGCCCTTCTTATGTTGTGGGTTCGAACGCGGTCCTGTTTTAGGAATATCGCTATAAGATTTTTTTTTAATCATAGGGGAATATACCTTGACGATATTGTACAAGGCCAATACAACATTCGATACTTTAATCACAATTTAACTTAATGCGGTTGGTTGGCAGTTTTACAGAATATTGAATAGGGCATAAATCTTTTGTGTTTTTATGGTGTTTTCGAATAAATGTGGGATTTTGGGGTAAAGACTATGAGGGTGTGGTGAATTTGTATTGTTATTTTTTATTTTTTCGAATGGCTTTTGTGTTATTTTATTTCCTGAAGTATGAGAAAATGATCGATAAATATAAGTGGCATAAGTTAGGTAGGTACTTTTAGAATCGTTATAAAAATAGGAATCAATTACGAATCAAAAACATTGAAATAAAATAGATGACCCTTATTTTACCCTATTTTAAAGCTCTGTTAATTGTTGTGTCTTTCAATCTATCAATGTAGGTACTTTTATGTTCATAGAACTAAGAATGACAAGGAAAGTCAATACCTAAAATGACAGCTTCTTTTATGATTATGGTTATTATTATTTTATTTATTCTAAGGTTATGAACTTTGCCTTTCCTTAGCTTTACAAATCCATCGGTCAAACTCGGTGAGTCGACCGTTAACGTAAACAGAGCACCAGCGCTGGTTACTGTCCGTCGCGCCGGCCCATCGAGCTTTGCGAAACTCGGAATTATGACGCCGTTGATAAACAGGAACAGTGTAAGTGACCTGGGGCCATATTCGCTATGACCAAACGCGGGCTCGTTACGATATCTGCGTGGAATCGTTGTCGACGAGCCACGTTTTGGGCTAGTCTGACTGTTTTTCAATGTCAACCTATCGATAGCGAATCTATCGCTATTGAAACAACACATACGGAAAACTATTTTAGAATTTCTCACCATGGCACGTATAGAACACGTTATTGGTAAGGAATCTCCTAAGTCATAGTCTGTACTGTATCCAAACATTATATCTATACCAGATGCAATACCTTCCACCTGAAATAGTTACAGACTGACAAACAATTGAATAGATTGCTGCTACAAGTTGCTAATAGTAAGCTTGACAGTGCCTTCGCCTGTTTCGGTCTAGAAAACATAAATTCCGAAGTGTTAGCACAGTTTTAGACATAAATTTCGTTTAAGTAATTTGTTCATGAAACGTGCTGTAGTATTTTGCTAGTTCTTTTAGTTAGTGTTAGTTACTTTATAAGAACTTAGATACTTATAAATCTGGGTGTCTTCAAGTCACGAGTGAATAGGTTGCTCTTATGCAAGCGTGCTCCATCGTACCACATCATCGCTTAACATTAGGCGAGATAGTGGCACAGATAGTGGTCAAGCGCAAGCCTATTGTGAATAAAAAAACTTATACGAAGTCATAAAGAGTTTTCCTAGTATATTTTGGTAACAGTTAATAAACAATTGGTTCGTCTTCGTTTATTTTATAAATCAGGATTTATTCGCAATACCGCGTGCATGGTCAGCCACATATTAACAACCGTACAACCGTCTATGAACAGGGTCTACAGAGCCTTCTAATATTTCCATTCCACTGCTGCTGGGACGCTGGCCTACTCTCAAGCAATAGACTATTTGACTATTATCATTCACGATTTTAAGTATTGCGCGAAAGATATTTTTTGAAAAAAAAAAAAAAAACTCTTGGTGCTCGACCGGCTTCAAACCGACGACCTCAAGATCGGAAGGCGAGGTCACCACCACTAGACCACCAATGCTCAGTGAATTATACAGTAACTCCTAGTAAACTTACCTTTTATCAGTCTCGAACCAGAACCATACCCTTACTCAACAGTTACAATTTTAAGTGCACTTTAACGACTACAGTTACTGAGGTAGGTACTTGGGTAGGTATTTTACTATTTTAAGGCCAAACATACAAGCTATTACTATAAAAGGGTTGAAAGTGTTCAGGTACCCACGTTTTATTTAATGCATCTTCTGGTCTAAGAGCATTATTTTGAGTGTAGGCACTACTTGTTGATAAGATTACGTAGACCTGCAAGTAATGTAGATCACTGGTGGTCTGTGGTTGTGCCCCCACCGTCCGATTCTAAAGCCGTGGGTTCAAAACCGGTCGTGCACCAATAGGTTTTTTTATTCGAAAAGTGTATAATATACTTGTAGGTCTACGTAATCTTAAATGTCAAACGGTTTAAGAAGAGAAAACGTGAGAAAAACTCAAGAAACCGGCAATGTCAAAGAGCTAAAAAATTTAAAGACATGATTGTGCCATCCACCAATTAGTATTAAATCCGCATCACTCTTGCTCGAGAGTAGACCAGCGTCCCAGCTGTAAGAAACATTAGAAAGTAGTAATTTTTCTCTAAAAGTCTTTAAAATACAGTTGATGAATAAAAAATTAAGCTTGGTTTGTTTCCCATCTGGTTTTTTTTATACTACTTAAGAGGCAACCAAGCGTACGGCACACCTGATGGTAAGCGGTTACCGTAGCCTATGTACGCATGCAATATCATAGATATCACTTGCGTGTTACCACCCTGAGACGTTAGATGGAATGTTTCATGTGCCTGTAATTTCATCGGAAACCATACCCTTCGAACCGCTATGCGAGCATTACTGCTTGACAGCAGAAATAGGTATGGTGGTAGTCCTTCCCGAGCTCTATCACAAAGAACTCTACTACTCTTCTAAAGTTCTGGTAATTTTAACCAAAGTTTTATAAACTAACGAATCCCTGAAGGCAAGGGTGAGTTACCTGAATAAACGAGCTAAAAATAGTTCAAGTAGACATGACTTTAACTTAGTTTGGGGAACGGTAGGTAGGTAGTCGTCCCCAAATTGTGCTGTCAGTTTGGGGAACAGTATCTCGTCCCCAAATTGGGGATTAAACTTTAGAAAATAAGTTGAACATTAATTATTTTGCAGTGAAATTAAAGGATTAAGGTACAATTAGGTAAAAAGAACGACCGATGTGGCGCGGCGGGCGAAGGTCTACTTGCGACGCAGGATGTTGCGGGTTCGATTCCCGCCTTGGGACAAATGTTTGTACGATCTGCAAATATTTGTTCCGGGTGTTCTGGATGTTGTGTGGATTGTCCAAAAAAAAGGTTATCTATTTAAATTATTACATTACAAACAAATATAAAGCTACCTATCGCTTTTTAGCTTGACCTAGTCACTTGGATTAGCCCGTTGTGTGTGTCCCACTGAGAAAAAACTTTACCCCTTGATCTCTCCAGTTATTTTATATCACACTATCACACTAATTACTCTAATATTATAATACAGACAATATTGACTGGGAATAGGACAAAGGCTTTTATCCCGGAAAAAAATATAGTTTACGAGTTCCAAGCGAATATTATAAGTTATTAATAATCATATTTTAAATAAATTCACAGTTTACAACAATCATCATCGTAAAAATACGTCACAGGGTAGGTGCCCGTTTTCGGTTCTATTCCCGCGGCATCAACATGGCAACAGCGCACTAGGTGCGCATGCGCAGGAAGTTTACCGGCACGTGCGCTACTTCCTTGCACAGGATGTTTTAAAACGAACGTGGACGCGAAATGTGCGTGCTTTTAGATTGGGCCTGCGATTGCGGATTCTATGTTGCCATCTACCAGGTAAGATGTGTTGCCCACTGACAGTTAAAACAATGGTTGAAATCAATAAAATAAATAGGTAATTATTTATTAATAGGTAATCTATTGTTTTTATTTTATTGTTATAATGTACCTAAGAGACCACAGGTAAGAGAGGGCTCTTCTCACACAGGTTATTAAAACATAACTGAATAGCCCCAAACCCTGTAATATTTAGAAGCTGTCATTTAATAAAACATATTTTGATTGATTGATTGTTTCTATGTATCTGAAACTAGAATGCAATAAAAGCAAGAATATCAATAGGTATTATAGTACTGAAGTAATACAACAACAATTACAACTAGGTAATACCATATTCTGTGGCAATATACATAGTTATTATTGGAAACACAGATAATAATTATCCTACTCAGCCGAGTTTTTTTTTTTTACTTTACTTTACTACTTGTAGTGGTAGTGGAAATAAACCCATTTTTTTAAATATATTTTTAAAGTATTAGTTATAATAGAAATAATTATTTTATTATTAATAAAATAAATATACAACAGTGTCAGTATATTAAAGGTTTTAACGAAAAAAAAAACAATATCGTCATCTACTTTTAAAAAACCAACAATGGTGATAAAATATGTCTGCTATAAAGCCAAACAATCATTAAATTTGAAACTCATTAATATTACAAATACGATAAGCCATTACGGCTTGTCTCTGGTTTGCGGTCAGTTTGCGACCAATTGTTTATTGTCTCGGCTAATGCGGACTAATGTAAACATACGACTTGCTGATTGTGAACTGTTGTTGACTGTACACGTCAAAATATAGGTACAGTTAACCAAAGAAACTAATGCGCGTAGTTTTAAACCGACGAAAAACGGAAAAGGGTCTCATCGAAAGTCGTCGCGTTTATGCATAACATTATTTTTAATAAGTAAGGTTAATATCTTATCATCGTCTTATCAGCCAATAGACGTCCACTGCTGGACATAGGCCTCCCCAAAATGTTATAACGACCGATCTTGAGCTTTCACCATCCACCGTCATTGGTCCATCGATATAAAGATTATGAGCACCGGTGGTCTAGTTGTAGTGACCACCTTCTGATCCTAAGGTCGTGAGTTCAAGACTGTCGTGTACCAATTGATTTTTTCTAAAGTATGTGCGCAATACCAGTGTACTTATACAGTGAAGAAAAAACTATGTGAAGAAACCAGCATTTCCAAGATAGTAAACAGTTCAGTAAGTATTTACTGTAAAATTGAAATGTCACTTTATTTTTAGCAATTGTTTCCTTTATGTCTAACTCATGTTGCTGACTGTCCCTTTCCTGTGATTGGTATGTAATTAAATCTGTTTTCACTGCACCCGTTAATGTTGTGCCTTCCATTATTTCTTGGGAATCGATTAGTCAAAGTTGAGCTTGTTAAATTGTTTGTTGTTTGTTTTACATACCTACTATGTTGTTTCTGCCGTGTAAGTATAAAAAATAAACAAATTCTGAACATGTATTATAAAAGACTGAGTGACACACTGACCTACATCGCAGTTTATAGGTGTCTACACCAAAAAATGAATTTAAAAATTTAACATTATAAGGGTCTAAAATTATGAACAAAATAAAAAATAAATATCGTTTTACTTAGATACTAGTACTTAAAAACTCACCCTGTATCTATCCATAAAAGCTCTGTTTACAAAATATTCATGAAAAACCACGACATCTGGCGTCAGGACTGCATTATGTAATTATTTGTTTAACAAAAACGCGTCTTATTGTTATGAGCTCTAATAACTTTGTTTTATGGTGTTATACTTGACTTATTTTTTTATTTCAATTAGTACCTTTTTGTATAGAATGTGTGTTTGTGTGAAAATGTAATGTATTTTTTTGATTGGTTCATAATTTTATTGACGCAACCATGATTGAATGCTCTCAATTTTCGGTTTTATTCCCATGGAGAAATAACAGTTAAATCTATTGAAATATGGTTAACTATATGACAACAGCTGACAAAACCGGTCCCTTCGATACTGTATTACAAAATGTATGTATTTAATTCAACTGAAATATCGTTACACCCTTCACCATCACAGTAAATAAATCAACCCAAACACATTGTTGACAGGCCTATTTATATAACAAGAGGCCGATAATAAAAAAAGTAATCTAACCCTAAATAAATGATGTATCCATTTTTAAATATGGTAACCCTCTACACATGATCCACGAAGGCACGTGTTATACGATCCAACAAAACTAACATAAAACAGAACTTAACTAAAAATCCAGCTAAGCCCTTTTATATGAAACTCTGCTATTTAGTTTTATGATGTGTCGTAAAATTTTACTGTTTATGTGGTGATGTATTGAAAATAAGTAACAGTCAAATCTAATAATAGCTTATAATTATTAAACTAAGCATTAAAACTTTATCTATTACTTACCTGGGAATTAATGAGTAGATAAACACATTGTTTAAAGACTATTTTAGTTATACCTAGGTACTTATTTACAATTTACAATCTAGCAAGCGTTTAGAGATAAATTATTTAAAAAAAATATTTAGGTATGAGTCATGCTTTAATATAGGTCGTTGTGACATAACTATTTGTTACTCAATCAAACTTAAACGGTTCAATTTGTCTAAAAGATAGATATTATCGATACTTTTTATCCCGATATAATCTACGCTCTCCATGAGATAGATTCGTTTTAGTTCTCACACATACACGTCAAAATATCCACGTGCACAAAGTCGCGAGCTACAGATAGTAAATATATTATAAACTCTAGAACAGAACAGTGAATCAAAACCTGCAAACTTTATATGCTTGTTTATTTTAATGTTTAATTTTATACCGTGCCAACGACCGGTCCGCTGCAAGTGAAATTATTTTTAAAATCACACGACAGAATGCAGTGTAACATGCATTTCTTCTCGTTTAATCGACGTTGAGTCACTTTAAATGTACCAAACTGACGTAGTAAGTCTAAATTGACGTTGAAAAATACTGGCAACATTGACTGTCAATGACAAAAAGGTGATCGGTCAGCGTACCGGCCAATACTAATTAGAACATCTGTAACTAATAACTTTTTTTCAGACACGGCACTGGCCTGCAATGTGTTCTTTTTTCAAATATGCACGCTAACTTTCAGCGTGTCGCGTCAGTGAACCAAAAAATAAACTGCTTTTACAATTAAAAAGATTACAAAATTTAATGCACATTGCTTCATTGTTCCAGATACTAATGGATCGGAGTAAGAGTTAAAATTCCCGGGGAAACATGAGCCTCGCCATTGCGTTTTGGCGCGAAATGCCGATCGCTGTCACTGTCATTCTCTTGGCAACGGTATGCGTCGTTTCAGCCAGAGAAGTCTTTTTAGGTAAGTTTGACATACATATTTTTTTGGGTAATATTATTTGATATTTGAAATCATATTGTTTACCTACCTACATTCTAAAATGAATAGATACAGTTAAGATTTTAATTGCATTCAAATCTGTATTTAGCATTTTTTTTTGTAATTCAGTTTTTAAATATACGTTCTAATAATAATACGTTCAAATAATTTTATTCTTTACTTACTTAGTACAGACAGATTTATTCCTTCAAACCATAAAACATCGAATCAAAATAACTTTGAATATCATGCTACCCATGTCCTTTGAATTTATACAGCCTTTTATAACGATTCGTATTCTAAACATCCGTATTAGCCAAAATAAAACTAATTTTAAATTTTAATCGGTACGTGATGCATGTAAACGTGATTTATTTTTAGTATTGCCAGATTCAATTGTAAGACTTTGTTGTCGATTTTACTGTACTTACACGAGCAGAACATTAAGTTAATACTAATTTGCGACAAACAGCAGTTGATTTATGTTCTGTTCAAAGTAACGTTCTTTTAAATTCATTTTCTTGATCTCTTCGTCTTAAAGACTTTTAACATTTTTCGAAATGTTTTTGTTTCTTCAATGAATATGCCGTAGACCTAACTATATGCCCAAATAATTGACGACCGATGTGGCGCAGCGGGCGCAGGTCCGCCTGCGACGCGGAGGTTGCGGGTTCGATTCCCGCCTCGGGTCAAATGTTTGTACGATCTACAAATATTTGTTCCGGGTGTTCTGGGTATTTTCTATTTATATAATAAAAAATATCTATCTATGTATTGTATTGTATTAAGTATATATCAGTCATCTAGTACCATAACACAGCTCTGTTTAACAGCAGCTTATCTTGGGGATAGATGATGCTGTGTGGATTGTCCAGCATTACTTACTTATTTAAATAAAATAACTAGGCGAATTAGACTTGATAACTATGCCTCGGGGAGGCAAAAACAATGAACAATACATACTTAAAAAACGAGAAAATTAAATCTTTGGCACAGGACAAATATTAATGCTTTGGGTGAGCTTTAAACTGTTATGAGGGCGTACCACCGAACGTTTTGGTCATCTTTTTTTATATCTGTCAATTGCCAAAAGACATTTAAATAAAACTCTTTGGCCTTTTAGTGGTTCATAGAAAACCGGATACACACACTAGCCATAGTGATTACATAAACTGTGTTTGTATATTTGGCAATCGGAAACGATAATCCATCACTTTATATTCAAGACTGCGTTCAGCAATGTAAATTCAATTGTCAAACTTGTGTTTATAGGCATAAAGTTTTACTTTATTAGACCACCCAGTGCGGTGTCCGTTATCGAGTCGTACAGCTATCGCAATTAACAGTCGGGACATTATAATGTAGTTACTTGTATCACTTGAATCGAAGCTTCTGAAGCTAGGAATAGGAACTAAAGGCATCTTGTTGGTTATTTTTGTTGGACTTTCTCAACAGTAATTTATGTATCTTTCTAAAAGTTGCTTTTTCATTTAAATTTTTTTTATTCAACTAGTTCTGTCATTATTTTAAATTTACATTATAATTTAAAAAACGAATGCACAGGTCTTTTTTTTTTCAAAAAGTTACTTGAAATCAGAATAAAAATAACTTTTTTTGTTTAGGACATTTAGAAACGTACAGTAGGAAGGCATACAGATTTTATTTATGTATTTTATGACAAAATAATATGTCTAGTTCGCACAGCGGATCTAGGCTTCCGTGAAGTTAGCCGTTTGTGATGCGCAAAGACAATTTAGTTTGAAAAAGCTCTATTGTGCATCGAAACGGCTAACTTCACTACGGCCGAGATCCGTCGTGAGAACTATACCTAGGTATAGTTCTCTCGGCGGATCTAGGCTTCCGTGAAGCCGAACTTCCGTGAAGTACTTCACGGAAGCCTAGATCCACGCGGACTACTATACTATTAAATATTGCTAGTTTTTTCTTCTTCAAAAACCTGGCAAGTAGAGAGAGAAAGTATCAAAAATAACATCTCGATTGAGCCCTCGAACCAATCAGTTGCACTCATTGAAATATTATCAAAAGTGGTTTATCAAAATAACTGCCCACTTTATCAAGCAGGTAAACTGATAGAAATTATAAATCCTCTTATCGACCGGTATTGAGATGTGTTTATTTAGGATTTGTAAGGACTTTGAGTGGTTCTAAGAAAGGAAGTTTTAGAGAACTTTCGGTTACAATGTTTACTTTAAAAAGCAGGAAATGAATGATAGAGTAATTTATGTTAATTTAATTTATATTAGTGTCATATTCATTGTCTTTATATTTCTTAGACAACAAAATAATCTAATAAGTACTTGGTCGTCTTAATCACCAAAAATGTATAACTAAACTAGCAGATCCGCGCGGTTTCGCTCGCGTTAATTTTTAAATTATTCTAACCATTTAAACTTTCCTACAAATATTTCAAAACCAAAAGCAGCCAAATCAGTATAATAACTGTAAGAAACTAAAATTAGATACCCTTGTAGCGAGAAGTAACAATTTACACAATCATTAAATTAAATCCATCACATCCCTTCGAAATTACCCAAATTAACATCCCCTTATCAAATTAAAGTACCAAGGCAACAGAAGCACCGAGGATATTGAAATTAATCATTCATAACGACCAATTTAACTTGACCATTCATTTATTTTTCCCTATGGGATTCGCTGTACAAATAGAGCAGCAGGAACAAAACGGGGGTTCACAATTGTCTGGTCATTAAAATCCTGCATCCGGTGCATCTAATGAGCACCAAATGAGCGGGTTGCGACAATCGATTTGTCCCCGTGAACAGTAAACTTTCCGGTGTGATTTTTATTTCGGTACTAAATTATAATTATGGGTTGTCAGTTTGTTATATCTAAATTGTGATTATTTGTGTTGTGCCCGAATACATATAATTAACATATTATTAAACACATAATCGCTCGCACTATATAACCTTCTTGAAACACACTAAAACCGTATTAATATCCGTTGATTTTAGTTAACAAGATCTAAGCGTACATGACATACTCGTACAATGTAAAAATTGTGATTAAATTTTTTTTTTGCATTATCTATTCAACAGATTAAATGGGTTAGTTCTCTTTCAGTCCCGTTTTTACCCGAATTAAATAAAGTTTATATAGGTAATTTTTTTTGTCGCTTTTGCGTGTACCGACGAAAACTAAAGTGCAGTAGTAGTAGAGTATTTTATTCTAAATTTGTTAAATGGAACAGTTTCATAGCTTTGTATAAAATGATGCATTTTTGGAGTAAAAAATTGTACGCAAAGACCGAGACACCCCTAATGACATTCACACACATATGTATGTTTATGTACTTCCATCACTCTGTTCTGTATACAATGTCAATTGCCAATCGAAGGCCATTGTGGTCAATTAGGTAGGTACTTGATCATTGGTGATCTCGGTGGGGCGCAGTAGGCGAGTGGTTGAAACATGAAAGTGCGGGTTTGTTTCCCGAAGCGGGATAAAATGTTTGCATGGTCTGCAAATATTTACTTTATTTTATTTATTTAGTTAGGTATTTATTAGCGATCGCCCTGGCTTTGCACGGGTGCTTAAACTATACTTTATTATAAAATCTACTTATGTGAATTTACGCCAGTTCCACGCGCCTGGCAATAAACGGCTGGGTCCCGAGCTTTTTTTGACAGAAGCAATTTTTTATACTACGTAATGATTATTTGACTTACTTATTATTACTTACAATCAGGTGAAGTGGTGGTCAAACGCTTCTATATCCAATTAAAAAAAAACTCTGCGTGTACCAACATTTTTTTTTATTCTAACGAACTATGGTCACACCACCCAACGACCCTGCCATAGACTTTCCAGATAAAAAGTCCCACGTGAGATTACAATCTCGCTACCACCCTGAATACCAAACAGTGCGCATGCGCAGGATGTGTCGGTGCCTTTAGCCACAGAATACGAAGCGTTGCTTTTGCAATAATGTTGCCTGAATGTATGATTTGCGTGTATCGTATTAGGTACCCATGAGATTTGTTAGATGAGAAGAGGTTTGTATAAACCTGTGAAGAGTTGGTCACTGACTAAAGTTAGTTCGTATAAGTCAGTGGCCAACTATGGTGACAGAGTTTTTAGGCCGCCTTAGGGGCTTCCGTTATCGCCAAACGCAGAAAAGTTCTTAAACGTAACGTGTGTTTCTTGCTTGAATGTTTTAATATTTAAATAAATCCTATGTACCAATGTGAAGCTATAAATGAATATTGATATGAAAATAAGTACTTACTTATTCAGATTAAAAAAAAACTGTAATAGCGGCGTGCGTTTTTCGATGCACGGAAATTATAACGTCGATTTTTCTACCTGCATTGCATCAGGTTGTTGTTCGTATATTTATCGGCAGCTTTATTATTAACTAATGTGGTATCACTGGCAAACAAGCGTACTGACCTCCTGAAGGTATGCGATTACTGTAGCAGCCGTAGCTTATGGGCGCTGGCAATACCACTGAGGTATTGCGTCACCCTAAGATTTACATCGAAAGTTGTATGTGCTTGTAATTTCAACGGAACACAGCAAGATCACTACTGTTTGGCGGCAGAAATAGGTATAACAATAATAATAATAACGGTACTCTGTCACCAGATAAATATAACACTGTATGACAACTTTACTAATAAAAAATGAACAGAAATGTATGACGAGCTCTATCTCAAAGAACTCTACTAATCCTCAGTCTAGCAAATATAGCAGTGTGGAGTGTTGTACACATACGCATTGTGTCTCACCACACACATACTGTGGATACCGGCCCTTCGTACCAGCTACTCGTTCGTGACCATTCACAACCTTGGTAGATCAGTATTCACGCGATGTTGTTCTGATATCCAAGAAAAGTGATTCTCGTGATATCTCTATCGGAATAGATAATTTTCATAAGCAATAATTTGTATAAAATAATGTTGCTTTTACAAAATATCGTGACTGTGATTGTAATAATGTAAATTGAGAAATTATTGCCGTACAAGTCTTATTTTTGCTTCCAGCTTATAAAGAAAACTTATTTATCAGGGCACTCAAAAAAATGCATGAATCTAACGCGTCTCAATCACCACATGCATGGTTTTATGTACGTAAGCAGTACCGTTAGTTGGTGATTTAAAAAAAAAAACAAAACCTGGCAGCATAAAGAAGAGAAGAGAGAAGAAGACTTATTATAAAAATGAGTTTTAAATAAAACAGAGTTTATTTTCGTAAAAAGAACCAACAAGAAATAAACTAGATTGAATTAATGATGATGTAGTAGGAAATCTTAAACGCAAGAGACATCTCGTTAGCTCGTTTATATCCCATCTCCAAAGATCACTCTTCAACAGAATGAAAAAGCTATAAAACTACTTGTTTTCGTCAATAAACATAAACATAAAAATAATGTCAAATTGTTAGTAGCACCCAATCTACCTACCGCATTTAATAGGTTCGAAGAAGTTGAGGCAATAAGAATAAAACTGAATATTCCTGAAAAATCCAAGATATTAAAGATATCAGGGAGGAATGAAGAGTATAACAAAAGGGCTAATCCTCCTTTACCGAAAACCAAAGGGCTAATAATCTAGAGACACAAATTTAGCCACCTCACGTAGAGCCTTTTTTCGTAATCAATATAATATAACACTCGTCATTCTAAAATATTATGCCCTTATTATAAATATTTTTATTGAATAGAGGTACTCAAACGTTTACTATTGATACTGTAATGTATACGTTGAAAATGATTTCATGATATCTAAACATATCACGGATAGTATTTGATATTATCACTTGGCCATCTTCAATAGGAAGAATATTGCTTGATATCTATACTAATATTATAAAGAGAGAAGATTTATATTTTTGTATTTTTGTTTGTTACGAATAAACTCAAAAACTACTAATCCGATTTAACAAATTCATTTACCATTAGAATGCTACATTATCCCTGAGTAATATAGGCTATATTTATTACTAGCGACTCGCCCCGGCTTTGCACGGGTGCGGTTTCATTGCACCCGCGCGAAGCTAGTTCGATTAGCAGGAAGTTATAGTAGACTGAAACGATGACCGTTTGTCGTGGGAATGAATGGCGAAGGTATGTTTATCAGTGATCAGTCTTATGACTGATGATGATGCTAATCACATTCACACGAATCTATTATACCGTGATTCCTATTGTTTATTTAAGAAACCTCCTCCAAAGCTATAAAGTCACCCTTTCTAGATTGTTCCCTGCCAGTAGCTTCCACAAACAAATCTTTATTAGTAACGAAAACTCGAAAGTGGCGATGATGCTTAAAATGTCGTAAAAATTTTATGGTTTCAATGTAAATAAATAGTTTTTCACTGGGTTCCATTTAGGCAGTACAATAAAATGGTTTACAGCATACAGATAATAAACTGCATACCTAGCTGAAACATTCCGTAAGCTTGTATTTTTATGTGGTAGGAATTTAGACTATTGCTTTGGTATAAAACTGAACTTTGATCTTGTAACGAACCTTGCATTTCTGTTTTTAAATATTTTATTGTACTAAGTATTTCATTTTAGTGTTCAAATATACCTACTCCTACAGGAAAAGTACTAATTTAATTCTGCCACAGTGCCTTATTACACTTAGCTACAACATTGGTGTTAGAATTAAAGGTTCAACATTCTGAACTAGGTACCTATTGTATTATTCTTACTATTATAAGCTTTTTTGAATTTTCTTGAAGCTTTCTAAGAATACTCACACTAGCTGCCGCCCGTGAGTTTCGCGTGGCACCTAGACAAAACGTATTCCATGTCATAAACTATGTATACCAAATCATCAAAATCGGTTCAGCAGTTACAACGTGGTTGACTAACAAACATCCATTATACAAACTATAGCATTTTTATCATTAGTGAGATTTATTAAATTTTCACTTTACTTCTAACAGCGTATTTCAATCCAATATCTACCAGTTCACTCTCAATATCACTCTCGCCTGATAGTAGGCCAGTGTCCCAGCAGTGGGAACATTGGAAGGCTGTTATGATAAATAAATAAAATAAATAAATAATGCTGGACAATCCACACAGCATTATCTAGCCCCAAGGTAAGCTGCTGTTAAACAGAGCTGTATTATGGGTACTAGATGACTGATATATATTTAATACAATACAATACATATATAGATAGATATTTTTTATTATATATAGAAAATACCCAGAACATCCTGAACAAATATTTGTAGATCGTACAAACATTTGTCCCGAGGCGAGAATCGAACCCGCAACCTCTGCGTCGCAGGCGGACCTACGCCCGCTGCTCCACATCGGTCGTCAAATGATGATCTACCAGATGATGATGATCTACCAGTTTCTCTTTCTCTCTCGTTATATAGGTATCCTGTTGAAATAGACTCCGTAAATGCATTACAGGACTTAAATAATCTCAAAATAATCCGATAATTTTACTAAATTTGCATGCCAAATACCGATGTGTAATCCCAGGGCATTTTGATGTCACCTCACGTAAAATCTTCATCCATAAATAAAGGTTATTTTCTCCTTCATACATGGAATTAATTGCTACTTTACGGTAATATATTATTATTCCTTTTGATTTTAGTGCTAAAGGTGAATGCGCATAAGTTGTAAGTAAAGTTATGGTTGAAATACAGACATATTTTATCAAGTGCTTGTGAGATTCGCGCTAACAAATGTATTTCAAAAGAATACTGGTTGTTTAATTAGCGACTCAATACATAGCGTCATATATGAAGAAAAGTCGCGGTCGCGATTGTTGTTCAGTAAAACATGATAAACTAAAAAAAATACTGATCTTTTGAATCCATTTGCTACTTAAGTACCTACTTTTTTTTGTTTTTTTATACAACTGAAGTGGCAACCAAGCGTACGGCCCACAGGATGGTAAGCGGTTACCGCAGCCTAGGGACGCCTTCAATACCAGAGTTAACACTCGCGGGTGGCCACCTTGAGGCTAAGATCGAAAGCCTCATGTGCCAGTAATTTCACCGGAAACCATACCCTTCGAACCGGAACACAGCAATGCGAGCATTACTGCTTGGCGGCAGAAATAGGTATGGTGGTAGTCCTTCCCCGGTTTTCAATGTCAAAATACTAGACGCAGAGATAACCAACGAACTGTAACAAGAAGTATAATTCATCATAACTTTACTTGAATAAAACTACAGAAACTGCCCATTAAATACAAATGAGGAGTAAATTGCACCGTGCAGTAAGAAACTAGCTAATAAAAATAATTCATTTGAACAAAAAGCGAAAGGTTGCGAATATTTCATACGCAGCTGGTAATTTCAATTTACTGCTGTCAATAGCTCATTAACATGTGCATTAATATAAGAATATTTTGCATTCTGCGTCGTCAACGGTCGTAATATTTGTAGGAAAATATAACTTTACATACAAACAAATGTAGTTTTTTTCTCAAAGTTTAGATTACTTGCTGAGTTCTTATTTCAAGGGTTATCTTGCCCATCAGCAGTATTTTGTTATAGCCGTTTCGATGCGCAATGAAGCTTTTTCTAACTAAATTGTCTTTGCGCATCACAAACGGTTAACTTCACGGAAGCCTAGATCCGCCGAGACAACTATAAATACCTATGTGCCTACCTAATTTTTTAAGTTTAAGGGACCTAAATTCATATATAAGCGAAATATACATAATGTACGCTACTTACTATCTTTCAAATTAATATCATCGACATACGAATGACAAAAAAAGACAGGAACATAGCAAGCTGCAAATAACAGTTTCTTTAATGAATAAGGGCAACGAGCTTAATATAAATTTATTTTGTGTATAAATCTTGTATGTAAATCATACTGTATTTATTCTGGATAAAACTTTATAAAATGTAATAAATCAAGATAAATAAACCACTGTAGTTGATGAAAAGAGTAAATCAATCAGAAATCCCACAACGCGTGGGCACTTGTACTTTTTATTTCATTTCATCGCTATGTCAGATGATTTTGACGTTTCTTCATTAGCACGCACAGTTGGCGATTCTATACTCGGATCCAATAAATCTGCTTCTGACGTAGGAGCTGAGCTTGATCTATGACACATTCTATTTATGTGCAAAACTAAAATGTAGGTATATCTAAATGATTATTATTGCAACACTTGACTTTCTGGATAGTGTAGGTAACCAAACACGGACGACCGATGTGGCGCAGCGGGCGCAGGTTCGCCTGCGACGCAGAGGTTGCGGGTTCGATTCCCGCCTCGGGACAAATGTTTGTACGACCTACAAATATTTGTTCCGGGTGTTCTGGGTATTACTATATATAATTAAAAAAAAATATCTATCAATGTATTGTAATTGTATTAATATATATCAGTCATCTAGTTACCCATAACATAGCTCTGTTTAACAGCAGCTTACCTGGAGCTAGATGATGCTGTGTGGATTGTCCAGCATTATTTATTTATTTATTTATTAAAAACAGGTTTTGTTTTTAAAATGTTAACCATCACAATAAAGATTACAATCTCATTGTTTTGGTATCAGGTGGGTTTTTTTTTTTTTTTTAATATTTATCTTTATTCTAATCACCTACTTACTTTCATATTGCCTTGTTCTTAGCCATGTTTTAATTTTACATTAACTTCTGTTACGATTCGTTTGCCTGTCGTTAAACACTATTACACTTTGTATAGCGTTTTCAAATGCTAAAATGATTCTGAATATAAGAAATGAAGAATAGTAGAAGTTCTCTGTTATAGAGCACGTCCGGGGAAGGACTACCACCATACCTATTTCTGCCGCCAAGCAGTAATGCTCGCATTGCTGTGTTCCGGTGTGAAGGGTATGGTTTCCGGTGAAATTACTGGCACATGAGGCTTTCGATCTTAGCCTCAAGGTGGCAACCCGCGAATGATACCTCTGGTATTGCAAGCGTCCATAGGCTGCGGTAACCGCTTACCATCTTGTGGGCCGTACGCTTGGTTGCCACTTCAGTTGTATATAAAAAAAAAATCGGAAAGTTATTTCGTGTTTCTTCTAACGTTTGATTAAATTTTTAAGGTCCCAAAGTTTAGAATACTTTATCTAAACCATTCTACACCACCTGCTCTGAGTATTTCATTGAAACCTGTCATAAAATTCGTACATGTCTTATCCAGTTCACACTACTTCCAGCGTACAGTCTGTCATTGATAAATATACTGCACGCGTGTCGACCTGCGTATACGCAGCTGCCCTCCGTAAATATTTGTGCGTCTATGATACATGGTTTACTATAGCAGGCCTTAGTCAGTCTAGATCAGTGTTCACGTAAAATATACTTTAGTTCATTCAGATAAGACTCTATAGGATTAGACGTGATGACTGTAGGTACTATAAAAAAAATTGCATGTTGTTACTTTTCGTCTATTTAGTAACGTCATTGTAGGTACCTACCTACCATATTAATATATTATTTATAGGAACTTATACCATATTGAACGTGGTTTGGAGTGAAAATTCTGTCCGTTAGTATTAGTAACGTTTGCCGCACACGGGTCAAGCACTACGAACTACGACCACAAAACGCCACTACCGGAAGCTGAAAGCCGCTACATAGTACATAGAGAAAGCAAGACAACCGTATTCAGAGAGTTCATATAGAAATGTACGAAAAATTGTCCACAGCTCAGTGGCGGCGCGTTTTGTGGTTGTATTGCGTGTTCCGTGTGCGGCGACGGTAAGTTATCTGTTTCTATAGGAATAAGTCCAGTTCATTGAGCTCTCAGATCTATATTTGCTATAACAGGGGAAACTGCACCATTAACATCTATGTTATGCTAGTCAATGAAACTACTACTTAGTACGTGTTTGCTTCTGTTTTTGGAATGTTGGCAAGTGAATGAGCAGGTTAATTAAGAAATTATAATGCGTTTATGCTGATATTAATTACAGACCTACTTTTTGTTTTTAAATGATACTATTATATACTTATTATATATTACCAATAATAATGATATTTAGGCTCATTATTATAGTTTTTGCGTATTCTCAGTCGGTGTTCATTTAGAACATTTGTATTATGCAAACGACGCGACGCGACGCGCGACGGTTCGATTAACTTAGTACATTCCTAGTGTGTATACCTATTGATGAATTGCTGTGCGTTAGTCTCGCTAAAACTCGAAATCACCTGGACCGATTTGGCAAATTTTGGTCTTGAAATATTTGTAGGAGTCCAGGAAAGGTTTAAACGGTGAGAAAAATAACGCGAGTGAAACTGCGCGGGTCAGCTAGTCGAATTGATAAAAGCAAGACCAAAGTTTAGTCAAAAGAGGGATTATTAATAAATCTACATCATAACAGAATGTTCCCACAGCTGGGACACTACTCTCCAGCGAGAGTGATTGGATCTTAATCCACCACGCGGACCCAATGCGGATTGGTAGATGGCACATGTCTTTCGAATTTTTATTTCTTGGTCATGCCGGTTTCCTCACGATGTTTTCCTTCACCGTATGAGACCCAGAATACCAGTCTATTGCGCACATAAATTTTTCGTAGCGAAAAATCTATTGGTGCACGACCGGATTTGAACCCACGACCTTAGGATCGGAAGGCGGGTTGACTACCACTAGACCACCAGTGCTCTGGTGTCTAGTGCCAATAAATCTACAATGACAGCCAAATAATAAAATAAGCTATAGTTTCAAGTAATATTTCAAACAACAAAATGTTTGAAATAACTTTCTAATTTCCGGATGTAAGTAATTAAAATTAATGATCTCTAATTTGATTATAATAAGTATTGACATTTGGCTTAACTTATGGTGTTTTCAAGAAGTACAAAAGTACCTATCACATCAAAGAAATTGAGGGGATCTAAATACTTTTTCCACTTAAAGAGTCATCATCAACCTCCCGAAATGAGCATTAGCAAAGCAAGACGGTTTGTCAACATTGACCAAAGAATATGACAAATTATTCACTTACCATTTCAAACTGAAATCTGCTTTGGGATCTTCCCAGAGATCATCACTTTCGTCTTTATGTTCACTAGATAGAGTTCAAATTGAAATTGCGTCGTTAATTTTAGTACCATCATAAAGTTGTCTTGGCAAGTTTTTGAATGCACATGTAGACACCATGTTCATTTTACAGTCTGATGCTATTCTAGGAATAATATTCGTCCATATCTCAGTATATTTCAGTTTCAGGTGCCCAGATGTCGAAGATTCTTCCTTTTGCTGAAATATCAGAAGGAATACGATGCACCTATATTATAGTAATGTACCTATACACAAATACGCTCGATGTCTCTTCTTATTTTACTCAGACGCAGCTGTCTGGATTTATTAGCCGATTTTAATTCTTATTTTGATTCTTTGTTAGTGAACTTGGTCCCAATTATGGCGTTCTGACTAATTGTTAATTAAATCAGTTCTGATTCTTTGTGTCAGTGTGCTAAGATGACAAATATGTCTGCTATTGAATTACTGATCAGCTATTATAGATTTTTGTACTTTGCCTTGCGTGTGATTACATACAATGTTTGGTAGAGTCGTTGATAAAAGTGTAGGTCTAAGGTAAGTAGGTAAGGTATTTTGTTATTGTCACTTAGCAAATACATAAATGGTTTAGTTTTTACCAGGAGAACAGCATTTTTATGAACATTAGCAGCAGCTGATAATGAAGCCTATTTTTGAATGTTTTTAGTACTCTTTCACTTATTTTATCATAGTGTTACTTTTATCTTTATACCCACGTTATTTTTTGCAACTTGCGGCATTATAAAGGCATGCTACGTTTTGTTTATCAAGAATTTTCTCACGACCATATGCGTGGAACTGCGATGGTGTAGAGAAAGCTATGTTTAATGTATGTAGTTGATTTGTTATGCTAGGCAGTGCCAATGAGGTCCTGTAGATACATTAATTTGTGTAAGCGATTAGTTTGCGTCTGTTTTCCGGTTGCTCATCCATTTTCATGTAATTATTTTCTACTAGCGAGCTAGCTAACCTCACTTCGTATAAATTTCACTTACATTAACCTATTGATGCTTAATATACATACATAATCATACTTACTAGAAGTGTTTCTATAAACAGCTAAATCATTTAAGACAAAAAAGTCTCCACAGCTTTTCTAAATCCAAACTGCAGATTTAAAGATTTGCGTTTTTTGCTTCGTTTATTTATTTTTAAAAACATCGTGTCAAGTTGCACAAAAACCTCATAGCGATCCTGACCTTGTCTAACGATTGCTTCTGTTAAGTTTTTATGTGTAGGATTCAAATCAGCACAAGTCAAATGTATATTTTTTTTATATCTTAAAACCTGTGCAGCTTAGTAATAAAAAACATGTGTCTAAGTCTGGATAATATTAACATCTGCAGCATTTTTTATTTGCATTTAGGTGATAGACAACCATGATTTATCATGTCTAGCTTTTTCCACGTGATAAATATTATCTGTTTCTCCAAAGTTGACGGAAACACGACCGTTGTTTTCATTCTAAACAAGCCCTGTGTCGCTCTGCGTGTAGCTTTACTACGTAAATAAGAGCTTCTGTTTCCTACATTGTTGCAAGCTTGTAAGGGAATTCTTCGAAAAATAGATTGTTAGTGCTAGTGAATACTTCTAGTGCCAGAAAGGAACTTATACTTATACTTTTTGTAATGTTATTTATATTATAGACTTGCTTTCTTGCTTGCTATTCGCAACAGTTTTTATTATCATTCTCAAGAGACCGCGTCTTCTCTTGAGAATGATAATAAAAACTGTTGCGAATAGAATAAATTCTAAGTCTATATAAAATATGTATTCTTAGTTCTAGGTATTTATTTGGGCCATGGAATAAGTACTTTTCTAATGTTGCCTGAAATAAAGTTTTATTATTGTATTGTATATCTATTTCTTTAGTTCGTATGTTCTATTAACTTTAGTTTGTAATCCAGTTATTTCAATTTCACAGACATTGTAAGTTCTAAAAATTCAACATCAATGTCTATTCCTATCGTTCCAGCGATCTGTGTAGGTACTCGCTCAGTAAATATTTGTACAAATCGTTCAGAAGGCCTTGAACCTTCGAACAGAAAGGTAGGGTGCGCTTGGAAGCTTGAAATAGCTGCACATGACTCTTACTAATTTACAAGTGAAATGATTTCAAGTGCTAAAGCTAAAGACGTTGCTTGGGACATATTTTTAGCTGGTCATACAGAAGGTGTTTGTCATAATTTTGCATGTTTAAGTGCGTATATTTGTCATTGCTCAGAGAATTGTTAATTTTGCACAAAATAATAAAAACTAAGTAAATGATTGGTAGGTTTGGTATACAATTTACAACTCGATGAGAGAATGAGTCATGAATAACGATAACCACAGAATAGTAAGTTATCTTTTTCAGAAGACAAATTGCATTTTAGCGTGCGGTATCAAATTTACTACACGCCGGAAATAAATCCATCACAGGTACATCAATGGAACAAAAAGATGTTGGTGGTAAAACTGGCGTTTATCGAGATTTTAGATTCCCACCATCAAACTATGATCAAAAGTTGTCCATTACCTACTATATAGTGCTCAATCACTTTTAGTCGCGGGTATGTAATTTTGTTCACACATTAGAAGATTTTATAAAAAGTTTTAGATAACAAATGCTTTCTTTCAAATTTCTATAGAAAAGTATGTTACTTGTTAAATCTAGTAAAGAGGAATGTGTGAATAAGCAACCGCAGAGATGGTAGCTTCAGTTTTATTATGTTTTTATATTTATTGGTTCAATATTTCACGAAGGACAAACTAACCAAATAACGTAGCAAATAATTTGTTTGAGATATGAATTCAAATGCAAAATACAATACCTACACAGCGTATAGAGCGCTCGTGACGTATAGCTGGCTAAGTTGTTCCTAACAGATCAACGAAGTTAAGCACTGTTCCGCGTAGTCTTCATTTGGATGGGTGACCGCCAGTGGCAATTTCAACTGAGCGCTCCCGTCCTGCCTTTTTCAAAGTTGTTAGGCCATTACGGCCTTCGGGCGGCCTAGAAACTCTGTCACCGTGTTGGCCACTGACTCATACGAACTTACTTACTTATAGCGTATAGTAGGTATACAAAGTCGCTTCCCGCCTGATGTCCCTCGGTATCTATGTATGTGTGTACGCTACCAGCGGATCTAAAAGTGGGTTTCATCAATTAGATATAGTGGCAACGGAATATAATGCAGTTTAAATAATATGAGTGATTTATGGGGAAGGTTTTTACGTATATTACACGAACGAAGTCGTAGGCAACAGCTACTTAGAGATATGACTCTCAGTTTGGTGTTCTATCATTTAGCGTTATTAGGGTTTACACGTTTTTCACGGTGCGGTGATTGCACTCTAAAAAGTTAGGTACATATATAGGTAACCACAGAAATGCAGTTAGTCTAGGTAATATTTTTTTTGCGTCTGGACTTTTTGTTTGTCTGCAATTGAATGGTAGTTTTTGCGGTTAAATTAAAGTTTATGAAACTACAAAACAGTCAGTTATTGTTTCGTTATTATTTGTAAGCGCTTTAAAAATGTTGTTCTTTTGCCAGGTTAGGGTACCTACGTACAGGTAACTTTTCTTCTTCTTCTTACCACATATTGTTTATTATGACAAAATTATGTATAAATTAGATAAATTATATTAATTAGCTTATAAACGTTTTGTATACTTAAATAACAATAATAATAAGATTAAGTATTTAAACTAAGTTTTTTTTTTTCTGATTCATTCATCGTGTTTTGAAATACTTATACGGACTTGTGCCCCCTATACTTACTCATCTTTGTCAATTTATAACGATAAGAAACCGTTGCAGAGCAATTTGTTAAATTACCGTTTTCTCCAATAAAGTTACAAAATTACGCTTCACATATTTCATCGTGGGTATCCAATTACACTATAGTAATAGTTTATAGTAGGAAGGTACTCATAGTATTTGTGAAACGTGAATTTACACTGTCTGTCTGTATGTGTGCCATTTTGTTTTTTCTTAGTTAAAAATCTTTACAAAATAGGACCTTTGTAGTGAAAGAATCCTCCAGTCAGATGTCGAATATATCTGTTTGGAAATAAGAAGCTCCTAAGTGGTTTAGTAATAGTTTCAGTTCAAGTGCTCAAGTTTTTTTTAAATGTTCAAGTGTCAAAGAACAGTTTTATATGACTAAGTATTTTGCCAGTAGGTACGATTTCGCTCAATGTTTACCACTTAGTGCCGGTTGGCGCCGATGGCTACTTGGCATAGACCAGCTTATTAGAGAATGATCCTTAAGAGATGACACTACCGTAATAACTGTATAATGATGTTTACTGTGCACTTCAGATGGAAAATAGTCACGTTTGCCTACTTTGCCAACACTAGTAACGTTGTGGCTATACAACACTAAGCTAAAGTGTTTTTAAATAACTTTTATTTGCATACGCTGTAGTTTTCAAGGAACTGGCGGCCAGTCTAGACGGCCTCTATATTTATGTATTTATAAAAAAATATTAAGGTTTTAAAAAGACAGAAGCTATTGTTAAAAGTATCCTAAGATGAATTTATGTCCATTATTGAATTCTTGAATTTCAGCACTAGACAGAATAGCACTAAATTCAACATTAATGTGTAATAGGTACATGTGTTTAATTATGAAAGCTAACGTTATATTATTATCACGGACGAGTCCACTTGAAATGACTAGTTTAAAAATAATGTCGTCTAAACAGATGATACATGAGTAAGTTGGTTTTTGTTGCTTTCTGTCTGGTCTGTCGTCTCGCTGGCGTCTGTCTCAAACAAGGTCAAGTGATTCACTTATAGTTATGCTGATTTTAAGTAAAGATGTCACTGAAAGCTGTAAATAACAAAGGGCTCTGTATTTGTCGTAAAATGTCACTTAAACATCTTTAATGATTTTCCAAACTGTACTCCGCAAATACAATGAATTTCATATTCATGATGCGATTTTATGGATTTATAAAAAGCTTAAGAGTGTGTTTATGATGTTGTAATACATTCTAATTGTTCATTGTTTTAAGAATTTGTTCAATAGCTTTGACATTTTTTAATTTGTCACTATACATTTTAGACTGCGATTTGCACAGCATCATAATAGTATCGAATTAGAAAATCGGTGTTCCACAAGGAACGCTGCTTGGGATTATGTTTTAATAGTGAACGCGTTAAAATTCCTTTAGATTATATGAAATTTCTTGATATTGTGTTACCGGATCTGAATAACATTCTTCTCTACTATTGAACTGGATTACTTATTTCAAGTATTTTAATGAGTCATAGACATCATCCCAGATGCGCGGGAGTACAAACGGAAATACCTAATCTTTGCGTTAATGTATCGCGGGTTCGCACTTACTAGCCACGTGTGGGCCCAGACATATACGGTATCGAGCAACCTTTTTGGTAATAATTGCGTTCCGGTCGGTGTAGACTGTTTATTCTTAATCTATTGGAATTCGAACGCAACTTTTGATGTCTTCAAATTTAGATTCTGTGGTTTTGTTTTGTCGCTTGACTCTATACGATTAATATATATTTTAAAGCTGTGAACGTTTTATTCACTTTGTTGAAAACGGTATAGGTACCAATTTTGCATGTTTCGCCTTTACGAGTTTATTCAGCTCTTTCGTTTTAGTGATTTGATACATAGTAATTATAACTGTTTTTGAGTCTAACTGAAGGTAAGAAGGTACAGATAGTATACATAAAGCGGTGTGTTTATAACGTTTTTTTAATGTCAGCAAGTGACAAGACAGTCAAGGCGCCCACCTGGTGTTAAGCACCACGCCTGACTATTACAGATGCAGTGCCACCGAAAGCTTAAAGTTTTTAAGTGTTTGCGTGGCACGGCACTGCGCTTAGCACCCCGAGTCCTCGGGTGTTAAGTCTCTTTTGCCCAGCAATTTCACTCACAAACACACTAATAATGCTTGCACACTACTGCTTGGAGGTAAAATATCTGTTACTGCGGTGGTACCCACCAAGACGGACTCTTACTGAAGAGTCCTACCACCAGGTAAATACAATAATAAAAGATAGATAGGTCATAAAGCGGTGTGTTTATAACGTGTTACGGCAATCAAACTCGAATCCAACTAGAAGGCCAAACACAGTGATAAGTGACGCGGCGCATACAAATGTACGTAGGAGGTACTTGCGATATATTTATCGACCATGGTTAGATACAGTTATACAATTGTATTGTTACGTATTTGGTTGTGCATGTGTCCTTTATGATTGGTTAGATATAAAAACGTTTTGGCACAACGCATAATAGAAAGGATGTTCGATATACTATAAATAAATAATGCAGGACAATCCTCACAGCATCATTTAGCCCTAAGCTAAGCAGAGCTTACGTTATGGGAATTTTCGGGATATGCAATACTTATCTTGGTAAATAGAAGCGATTTGCTACCGTACCGTGCTGATATACTTTATACTATATATACTCGTATATACCTACCTCTCTTAATTAACCAACCAGACCAATTAGCATAAACCTGTAAAAGTATCGATTCGAAATTATTAAGAATGTTTTTTCATGCTTTTAGGTTACGTTTCCAATTTTGTGTTAATTTTACTGCTCTAGTTTGTAAAACATACTAAAATAGTGATTAGAACCAAACAATGCGTGCAACGGTAGATCAATGTTATCTGATTCTGTGCTGTTTAAGAAAGGTGTAAAGTTGAGAATAGTGAAGCACATGAAGGTGCTGATTTAAAATTAATAAACACGTTGTTGGTCAGTCATCGGTAGCGGGAATCGTGCGCAGGCGCTTACTAGGGTGTGCGTCAATCAGACTATAAAGGTAAGAAGGATAAACAATTGATGTTAGGAAGATCAGCATGAAGCTAAATATATCGTTACAAATAACAATGATATTCAAAGTTTGCGCTACAATAAAAGCATAATAATGGGCAATCTGTAGTACTAACTCTATTATTTACTCTTTTGAAAACAGCAGCATCGAAATTTAACAACAGGGCACAAAGCCTAGCGTATTTTTTAATTATATTTTGATACATGTCATAAGAGTCGGATAGTGACGGCCGTTTTAGATATTATGGTTGAAACACTGCCGGAGGGCGATTCTCGAGAATAATATCTAAAACTGAAATTTTGACAGTTTTGACGATATATATGTATATAACATGTAACCATTTATCTATGTTTCATTTACTTAACATTTTTTTTTTCACATTAAATTATCTGATGATTTTCCGGGATATGCAATAGGTGATAACTTGGTAAATAGAAGCGATTTGCTACCGATTACGTTTACGGCAGTTTACGGGAGAGTTACTGTATTATATCAAGCATTACAGTCCTATGGCTAATGATAATGATAATGGTTCTTATCCTAATCTTGTCTCGGACTTCTAACGTTGGATTTTTTCGTATATTCATGAGTTGCCCTGATATCCCAAATCCGACGAAATTCACTCAACTTCCTAATTTAGCTGTCACCGGCGCGATATCTAAACAAAGTCATGGGAAGACATTAGTCACGGCAACTTCCTATGCGGACGTCACAAATCTTTGGAACTAACCGGCTAATACTGGGACGTTCGAAAAGTTCTTATTTATAGTTAACAATAAGATACGCTTTAAAGTTTAACGTTCATTATCTTTAAAAGCACGTCCTCTCGTAAAATTATGTAGGTCTATCTTTGTTTTCAGGAGAAATATAAGAAAATTTAATTATTTATAGTTGGATAGTTTCTAATTATTTCTGCAAATCAGACATTTATGCTAATAAGTTCTTTCTCAAACATTTTTTGTGTTGAGTTTTTCTATTAGTGTCTTACTAAATGAAGGGTCGTCTGCTATTTCAGATCCCAGTATTTTTTAGCTTAGCTTGAAATCGATTTATTGAAACTTAAGACTTGAAATACAGAAACGTTGGGAATTTTGCGTATACTGTTTTACTCTCAGTGCATGCGGAATCTAATTTCTTATACATATACGATGATTTATAATATACAGAAGATCCTCTACCTTCGATTTGATTATGCATCTAGATCTAGTCTTATAATATTTTTACTGTTTATTATGTTTATCTGGTCTGAAAATAGTATGTATTTTGTTTTTGATTCATTCAATCTTCATTGCCAAACTCTTGAATCTAAAAGATAAGATTCCCGCAGTCCAGGCAAATCTGAGAAGTTCGTATTTTGCTCAATAAAACTATTTTCGTCGTATCGTAAACAAGCGTGTAGGTTAGGCAGTAATTGGCGTGTCGCATTAGATCCACTACCGCGCAGTCTGCCAATGTTATGTTTATTACCTGTGAACTAAGTAGTTTATGAGTGGATCTAGTCTATAAGTTGAAAAAAAATCAAATTCAGTCTGATTCTTTCAAAAATCAATATTGTTATGCTCTTTATATTTCGCCATGACTGTCTGTGCGTATTCAGAGCCGTTTTACTCGCTCTATACTGTTCAACTCAAGTTAGCTTTAATTTGAATGATTTTTGAGTTATAGAATTCATTTTTTAAATGCTCTACCAAAACTACATGACAAGTTTTATTGATATCTCAAATAACAAAACTACTTCTTCTTCTTTTGTTTTATGGCCTCTGTGGCTTGTTTGCCACAATTTTGCCAGTGTCAAGTGTATTAGTTTGATTGTCGCTTAGCAACATAAACAAACGAAATTTGGAAAGAAACGATGACTTTTCTTTCTAAATTCTCCTGGAAAATCTTTGGACTAAATTACCAACCAACATTACCCCTCCATTTCAATTACTTACACTTGTGCTAAGTAAACAAGTTAAATTGGATAAACTGCCACCAAATTTACGCAATAATACTTAAAATAACACGAGAAAAATAATTAAAATGGGAAGAACCATGTCGTTTTGACAAGATAGCCAAAGAAAATCCCCAAACAAAACTAGTTTTCTAGAAACCTTTCCGACTGTCGGTTGACAGAATACACCAAAGCATTTGAATTTCGCAACTGTCGTTTGACAACGGAAACTACCCGTTTCAATTTGTAGGTACGCTTCCGTCTTTCCAGTCTTCTATAATTGGGAAAAGCATAGATATTTGAATTTCGAAGAGGAAGCGGATGTCCCGGTTGTCTTTTTAATATTTCTTTATATTCCCGTGACGCTGGCCGGTCAGGATTAAAAATAAATATTTTTCTTTTCATCTTGCGACCGCGACTCTTAGTAATTTGTAATAGCTCCCTAGCTCTCAATTTTTTTCTTTGATGTTTTTTCATTTGGGACAATATGATAAAGTCACTCTGCGATCAAAGATTGATATAATTTTTTATCAATTTTGAGGTTTTTTTTATATTTGGATGTATTTTTAGTTTATTCTTAGAAGTATTATGTAAAGTTTGCTAACTAATAAGTTTGCTATACATACATCCACATTTATTTCGCATATCTATGCCCAGTTTTCAATTTGATACCTTCAAATCAATACAGTTTACCTTCCAATTACCATACCAGAAAATTATACGTTAAGCAGGAAGCTGTGCTATTTCTAAACGTCAAACGCAATATGACGTCTGTCACACGATATACTCAAAACACACAGTAAACTAACAGCTCTACGAAACACATGCACTTTATCAACATGTGATAAAATTCAAAATTGAGTGGTCGTTGAATTGACAGCTGTAAAACAATTTTCTAGGGTATTTGGTATCGTTTTTGGAACCGTTATTGATACTTGACGCCTTATTTCACGTGAAATTTTTTTACTAAGCCATTTTTAAAACAGTTGTCAAATCAGATTTTTAATGAGCTGAGCGAGCGGAATTGTTTTATGATATTTTTATGAGTTTGCAGAATTCAGTTAATGAAGCTTAGTATTGAGTTGCGCTGGTTGAATTTCTAATAAGAGATAATACCAGAGACCATAGTTTTGCATATTCGGGAATAGGTCATATCATATTCAAGATTTCTTATACCTACGTACAATCCTAGGTAGTAGCGTAGTAGGATGTGAAAAGGAAAACGCCACTCAGGAAAATGGAAAAATGTACCTAATTAAAAATGATTCACTTGATATTGAAACTCTGTGAATTTTGGTTAGATGCCATTCATACCAAAATATAAGACTGGTTGGTTGGTAGATACAAGAATGGTTGGTAATAGAAAATAGTTATCAGATTGTTAACTCGTGCTCAACCAGCCTAAACATTTTATATACATAAACCTAAACAAATATACAGAAATAGATGTACAGATTTTTCTGATAATTTTCTAATGTTTTTGCCGTCTATCAGAAGAAAGAAAATACATGAAATGTATTGAAAGTAGTGCATTTATCTAATAAATAACCTAATAATACTGACGCAATTACACTAATTCACATCTTTTCTGTCAGCCCTTCACAACCACCGCGCATTAAATCAATCCACAATTTTTTCGCTTACAAAATGCCTAATTTATTTTATTATGATTTAGCGGCTACAAGAATACACGACATACTAATAATATCCCGCGGGCTGCCTCTTTAAATGCGTTGCGGAAGTGTGGCCACGATATTAGTATTTAATGTGTTTCGTGTCCTGTTTCTTGGAGAAAAATCAATTGCAACTCGAATAATAATTCAAGACAGATTGATGTATCTTAACCTAACCCTATCTCCTTAATAGCCAAGTATTAAGCCAAGTATTCAAGTAGCTACCAAGTATTATGGAGAAGCAGATCAAAAAAAGTACCACACAATGCCAGTGAAAAAATACTTTTTTTATTTATACTACTAAAGTGGTAACCAAGCGTACGGCCCACTTGATGGTCAGCGGTCACCGTAGCCTATGTACGCATGCAACATCATAGATATCACTTGCGTGTTACTACCTTACCTTAGATGGTAAGTCTCATGTGCCTGTAATTTCACCAGAAACCATACCCTTCGAACCGAACACAGCAATGCGAGCATTACTGCTTGGCGGCAGAAATAGGTATGGTGGTAGTCCTTCCCCGGACGAGCTCTATCACAAAGAACTTTATTACTCTTACAAATTACTACTGCGAGCCAGGTTTTTTACTTCTAGGAGCACAAACACACACACTATAATCTAGCACAAAATCGAATTAGGTAAATATCATCTCAATAATTACTGATAGGTACAAAGCAGGTATAATTATATTATGCCTACTACGTATCCAAAGTATGCAGTTTGGCTTTTACATTATTAAAAAAACCTTAAATGCTCCATAAGAGAAATATGTTATTTTTATTAATCTAGGACACTTTTACGCACTTAAAATCATGACACTCCGACATTTACTAAAATAATACCTACTATTTGGATCATCATGCCTATGGTTAAAGAACCCAAGAATTGAACGCAATAATATTCTTTCTTGCCAAAACTACCAAATGGTTAATGTTAGACAGACAAGGTTAAAAGCAAATTATCTCTATCCATTCCCACATAATATAGGTACTATACCGCACTATACAAGTGTAAGACGTACCAACTATACCACAGATAGTATACTCAAATTATTTGTTTCAATACATTTATCAAACGAAACTCAGACAACGCTAGACAAGACTCGTTCTTAAAAGCACACCCACGTGATGTGATTTTTGGAAATGTGCCAAGCAATCAAAAACTCATAGACAATGTACTTTACCTACTCATGCGTAGATTTGCATTGCTTGTGTATCTTTTCTGATAAAATAAATTGTGTCGGACCTATGTCGCTATGTCATTTTGTGCACTAAGTCAAAGGGGATTTTGACACAAAAACTCCCACAATCCCCTTCAAAGGGGATTTTGACACTAATCCAGTTAGTCTACGAAAAACCTATAGATTAGTATAACTAACTGCCGCACCGGACGGTCTACTTTTGCAGACAAAAGCAGCAGTATTGTGACAGTTTTCTTGGTTCAGCTTTATGTTCGTGAATGTCAACATAAGTTGGACTGTGATATATTGGGTCCTTGTGTTTTTCACGCCGCGGTTCAAACCGCGGTGCGAATCGCCGAAGTACGTTTATGTTTTAAATGGGACCATTCGCACCGCAGTGGTTGAGCGGTGTGAAAGGCCTAAGTTATCTTTTGGAATCGGTTTATTCGGACCACGGGGTAGTACTAATATTCTGTACTATTTAATTGTAAAGAAGGTCCTAATTTATTTTAAATTTAATTATAGTTTGGACGTGCCAAGAAATACCCAGATAAAAAACAGACGAAAAATCACTAGTACTATTCCGCTTAACCTTTTAACTGATGAGGTCACACAGTTACCACAGTTAAACGCTGGAGCCAAAGTAAGTACTACTTACTTTGGCTCCAGCGCTCGACGGAGCAACACGTCTGCCGGAGAACAAGTCGATGGTCCTGAAGATGTCCTGTGGAGGGATGAAACACGTGTCGATATTTTTCTTTTGAGGTTAACTGTGGTAATTGTGTGACCTCATCAGTTAAAAGGTTAAGAGTCCGTTCCAAGATCCAGCGCTGTCAAGTTTAGGTATTTACGGGCGCGCGACGCGAGGCTCTATGTGTGCGCGGCTCACCGTTGTGTGCGTTAGTAACTTACACAACTAAGTAAAGGACAAATACATTTGATCCTTTGTCATGTCGACTGGATGATTATGTTTAAAAATAGGTGTCTACTGCATACTCTTATGTTCCTACCTAACTCTACTTGTTGAACAGATAATGACGTGAATAAAAATAGGTAGGTAGGTATACATATTAAATATATATGTAAGTACCTACCTACTTACTTTTTTTATTAAAACCTAGGTACCTACTCTAGCTAGGTTAGGTACCTACTTACCTATTATTATGACTGGGGACCACACGCTCTTTTCAACGGTATACCTACCTACTCTCAGTTTTGTCCTCAAGGAACCATTACATGGTAGGCAGGTAGGTAGGTAGTACCCTGTAGTACCTATTTCTGCTGCCAAGCAGTAATGCTCGCGTCTGTGCTCTAGTTCGATGGGTATGGTTTCCGGTGAAATTACAAGCACATGATACCTACCTACTTTTATTGTATTAGCGCGTGTAGCGCGCGGCTACCATACAAGCAGGGCTGGGGTTGGAGAGTACTAATACCTGTTCTGTGGTTGGAGGTACAAATAAGGGTGACTTGATGAAAGTGGCCGCGCGGCACTTTGCGGCTAATTTGAAATCACACTAACAGTAAGTACCTAGGTAGTTACCTAAAACTATTTATCTCGACGAGACGAGACGAGATAAAATAGTTTGAAGCGTATACAACTGCCTGCCAGGGCGGCAGCATAGTAAATAAGTGCAGTTGAAAAGCGCGGGTGCTATAGCCGCCGTACTATGCGAGCGGAGCAATATAAACTTTCGGGGAACTGTGATAGAGCTTGGAATCGCTGGTAGTCCATTTCTTGAGAGAGTGCAGTTTTAGTCATGGTCATGAAATATTTGAGTTAGTGTTTTTCATTACCTACCTACCTATTTTATGATACGCTTGATAAAAAAAAATCGTACTGATTATTATCTAAGTACCTACTAATGTTTTACAATACACATGCCATAATTTATGATTTGGAAGAACACATAAACCAGGTAGGTACGCGAACGGATGCTAGTAATAATTTAATTAATCTGGTATGGTGATGTATGATATCTAATTATTTAAAACGTGTAACATAATGTACCTATAATCCCGAATATTTGTCCTACTTACTTAAATTTTAAGGGATGAAGCTTTTATATGTTTTTATTTTCGTTAAAATATCTCCAACACACGAGCCACAATCGTGTTCGATCTTCACGGGCTTTCATGGATAGGATTCTTAAGCGGAATAGTACTAGAGATTTTTCGTCTGTTTTTTATCTTGTAATGGATTTCCGCAAAGTAACGCCTGAATCTATCAATTAAGAAATATCCAAACATAAACTAATCTTTGTCTAATAGAAGATTACTAGTGTATCGCGCAAGCCAGTAAAAATATAAACTCAAAGCACTGTCTGTTTGATTGTAAATTTTCATCAAAAGCCAACAAAGGGAATCCGAGAAAATATTGCTTTCTTTGCGGCTAGCCTTTCAAACAAACTTTGATAGCTGAACACAGTAGCGGCTTAGAGAGATAGCTAACAAGTATTTTAGATGTTTTTAAACGGTTTGATGATGAAAGAGGAGTATGTACTAGCTAGACTAAGGGATGATGTGCCGTTTACAACCAGACCAACTACCTATTGGTTGTGTGTGCTGACTTCGTTTTCGTCGTAAAAGAAGAAGAAAGTGACTCTTGTGACAATCATTTTGAGTCAGTGGCCATCTCTGGTGACGATGTCCATAGGCCGCTTGGAAGCCTCCGTTTTGCCCTAACGACTGTATTATCCGGGTGTAAACGATAGCTTAACGTGCAAAAAATAATGCAAATGGCGGTCACCCACGCACCCAAAAGATGACTTTGCTTAAGCTAGCTACGTCACGATACGCTTCAGACGCTTCAGACGCTTCAGAACGAGACTGACTAAGATATAAGTATTCCAGACTCGTTGAAAGTTTTGCAAATTATGGAAATGTTAATCTTTTACCAGTTGATAATACTATCAAAACTCAGTTAAACATTAAATTATGATACAATAACCATCAATCATTTAATTCAAAAGAAAGTGTCTATTCAGCCATAATTCATGAATAATAAATTTATACAAATTGCTCCAATCATCAACAACAGTACTATAATCTGTCCCGTAATGGAAGGTATTATCTAAGGACAATGGGGTCTAAATCTAATGATGATCCACACTGGTGGTCGATGGTAGAATGTTCGATATGATTCCGGTAAGATACGATTTATAAAACACAATCACTTTTGCAAGCCCTAGCAGAAACCTATACATATTTCACAAATTGTTTCATTCATTATTCATCATCATCAATGACGAGAACAAGCGTGTTGAAAGCTCTATAGCAACATGGTTGAGATAGATAAGATTTAAGGAATAAATATATACACAATTCAATATATATATAATATATACAAGCGAAAATAGACCTCATATTTTTGCAAATAACGAATTACACTTACGACGAACCTATAGTTTATTTATCTTGCTTACTGTACAACGTATTCCCAACGTCGAGATTCGAAGACGAACAAAGGTCAAAGACGTTGGGAACCGTATAACGTAACTAAAATAGAGTTGGGCAGGACACCTGGCAAGGCGAGGTGACGACAGGTGGAGTAAGGCGTTAACTGAATGGCGTCCGAAAAGTGGCTCTAAGAACGTTGGTCGTCCAGTAGCGCGATGGGCAGACGATATAACAAAAATCGCGGGCCGAACCTGGATGAGACTAGCACAGGACCGAGAGGTGTGGCACATACAAAGGGAGGCCTATACCCAGCAGTGGGTGAAATCGGGCTGTGGATGATGATGATGATGACTGTACAACCTAGCCTACAACCATAGTACTAACTTCTTAGGTCGTAAGATATTCGTCATGGTGGTTTAAATAATGATTCTCAAAAACCGTTTTCTCACGGACTTTCGCAAGTGCCTATTGTTTTTAAAACCTTGGTGATTGAGATTTGACGACATTTTTTATTTTGGGACCCAGAGCAGCTTGCATCTGCTCAACACGTGCAACTGAATCCACATTTTAAAGAGTTCGCAAAAACAATAGTGACGGACAAGAGATCATCGATGTAAGTTTTCGACTTTTTAGTTCTATCAATTAAATTATATGATGGACATTTCACACAACGCAAAACCAACTAAACAAAGCTTGTGATATGGGAACATCCCTGATAGAATACTTTTAAACATTTCGATCATTGCGACACGATCAATAACGATGCGTTGTGATCTAAAATATAAACCTATACATTTTTGCTAAATTGTGATGTTTTATTCTAAACTCGCACTATTTACCATGGTCTTGTTATATTCCAACCAGCGAGATCAATCTAGAACTTTAATAAATCAGTTGAAAATTTATAGTCTTTATATTTTAATATCGCTCATAACATGGTCGATAGATTCGAACATCGACAGTCGATGTTATGCAAGACGCATCACTACCAAAACCCATAATTTACAGGACACAAATCTCAGCTGCCATTAAACACTCGAAAACAAAGCATTGTAACATTGTCCAGACTGTCCCAGTCAAAGAACAATATGGCAATTTTGTTCTGAACCTTTTGAGTGCATAATTATGTGCATGTAATATTATTTTGAACACTTTGTTTCTGAGAGCCATGGCCAAATTTACATGAACAAGTTAGCGTTAACAAAGTACTTTTTTTCATAACCATAGAACACAAAATTATAATTATTCAACTCATTAATAAACATTTTTGTCAACTCATTTTTAGAAAAAAAAACAAAAACCGACGACCACGTACAAAAATGTTTTGATACACCAGAGAGTGCAGGTAACTAAGATAATTGACGGTTTTTTATAATATTTTCAAAGAGTGCTGAATCAATTATGTTAAAACTTATGGGTTCAACTCCGAAATAAGGCACCAAGGGCTCTTTAACCATCTTTGGTGCTTTTACATAGGATATTATTTTTGTATATTTTTTTGTTTAATTTCACTATAGCTTTATACACGGTACTTCATGAGAATTGAACAACTTTTTAATAAGAATGTTGGAATTGGAAAAGGTTTTCTGAATATTATCAGTGTGTTACTTAATATGTGAGATGCTTTAACTAAGGTATTAGGCTACTGTGAAGCTTATAACCAGCTTTATTAGTTAGCAGATTTATGGTATTCAGGTGTCCCTTGCGAAGTGTTCTATTTTTGGCTGAAACGTGATTTTAATGAGTTTGGCAATGGGTATATACTTATTTTAGCTTTTCGAGGGGAGTTTTGCCATAACTTACTGACGAAAATAAATATTGTGAAAAGTTATCGAAGTTACGTTGAGTTTTAACTGCATAGAACCTCGACATGGTTTCTTATAAGTAGGTGATGGAATAGAAGTTAAGAAGTTAAGAAGTTTAAGTCAAGTTGGAATATCTATAAAAACCACTGAGGTTGGATTCGATCAAACTCGAATAGGTGCTATTATCAGAGTAAATCGTATTTATTCGCGAGTAAACTGTCATTTTTTTTGTACTTATTTGACATTTCTTATTCCGCGGAATAGTTATTCCAGATATTAGTCGAATCCACCCTAATCTGTAAACATAATGCATATACGGACGGACCCACCTGAAGTTAAAATTACCTTCAAATATAAACAGTTATCGAAACCAATAGAAGCCAAGGATATTAGGTTGTAGTATAAAATAATAATTACAGATCAGATCTTAATTAGTTACTAATTATAAGCTGTAGTTTCCTGGAAAAGCTTGGGGAGATTATTTCACAGCCTAACTAAAGTGTTGGAAGAGGAGAAATACATATAAAATTATAAATAAGCCAAATGTAATACCAAAATACAAGGACTCACACTTATCTTGATGTTTGGTATTTACTGTTCACTTATAATTTCCACACTGCACTTTACAATACACAACTTGTAGGATTAAGTATATTTGCTTTTTAAAACTAAATGCATCTCATTCGTATTCACGCGATGCACTCAGCATTATGTTTATGAGCTGAGAACGATGCAACTAAAGTTGCGAGAAATGTTGACCGTCATGAGAAGACGTTTACGGTGGATGGTTGACCGTCATGAGAAACCGATAGCGGCATTATTTTGGGGATTCTTCTTCTTCTTTTAATTTGTGGCGTCTGATTTTGGGGATTATGAGCATTTTTTGCGACATTGCTCACCTAATGTCAGTACTAATATTTGTTCTACTAATATTTGTACTAATAATATTTGTTAGGGCGATTCTCGTGCATAGTTAAATGGTTACATGTTATATATATCATTTTGACATTTTTGATGATATATAAATGGTCACATGTGATATTATCACATTTATCTATGGCACGACTCCTCCTGTGCCTATGTTTTTTTGTGCTCTTGTTTGTATTTCTATCAGTCAGTATGTGATGAATTTTTTATGTAGGTATTTAATACTTTAGGTTGACGATTACGACTTCATTGGCGTGGCGGGCGAGTGCCCAGTTGATAAACATGAGGTCGCGGGATCGATCCCTGCTACTGAACAAATATTTGCATTGTCTGCATGTATTTATTCCAGGTCTGGATGTTTCTATGTATAACAAGTAAAGTACTTATTACAAAAAAATATAAAAAATCAAAAATATATGTGTTCTATTAGGCTAGATGAGGTTGTTACAAAAGCCTAGTAATATCTAATTATTTAGGAAAACATAGCAGGCATAAACTATTTTCCTAACTGGAAATTTGCGTTTGCGTCTTATAGCGGCCACCGCTTTTGTAGAAACCAAGAGGTTAACTGAGATGTATGAGTATTTTGTTCTGATTGTTTTATGGATCCTTATAATGGATTCTTTGTTTTTTCGAAGAAGGTTGCATAAACTTTCGATTAATGTGCTAACTTAACTTGAATTGCAAAGGAAAGGATCTAGGGACATGTTCAGAAATTATAATCATGTTTCCAGATTGGATAAAGATATTTTTTTATGAATTGGTTTCACCAGGTTTCTCCACTTGTTTAATTTTGTCCTGGGGATTATTCATCAGTTTATTTATACAATTGATTGATTAGTTTAAGATTAAGACAAGTTATATAAAGAATTCGAAGAACAGTATTTTTAATTATGCACTAGTTAAAAAAAATCCAGCATTTTAAGTCAGCTTAAATTGTGTTTACCTAATTTCAAGTAGGTAATCACCAATCGCACAGAGATACAACTTCAAAATTAAGTGTCCCTAGATAAATACCTTTTTGGAGCTTAGCTGAGTCACTGAGCAGAGATCAATAACAATTTTATTCCCTTACATTACCACCACCACTACTACCATATAATTTTAGGTGTAAAGGATCTAACAAAATACTTATATTGTTTGTTATAGATGACACGTATGCAGTGATTGAAGCATCGACAAACGAGAGGCTACGGTTGGTTTGTGGACTCATGCCGAGGAGTCAGACTCCGACCGTGCATTGGTTCAAAGACGGGGTTGAAGTAGACGGACATTCGAAGAAAGTGGCTCAGCAAAGACAATGGTGAGTATTTCTTCCAGGTTGCTATTAAAGCAAAAGTAAATTGATATCAAAATCACGAAAAATTCAGGAAAGGCTATGGGTGTTTTAAGACATCATTGTAAACTTTGAGAAAGGTTAATTTTGTATCAAATGATACAAATATAATTATCAACCGTAGGACGAAAGTATAGATACTAATACCCAAATCATAATAAAATAACAGCGAATCACACAGGAAAGGCATCATTGTCAATTTTGATAACATAAGCATTATCAAATGATATAAACAATATAGCTGCGAAGTACCAGAAATAGAGACACAGAATCAGACAAGTCAGTTCAATATTTACGTTGTTCTATACCGGGACGGTACGACGATAACTCATAGCACCCTATGAATTGTGGCCATTCCAATGCATGGAATAATATATCGCTATTTGACTGTGTTATTGGATGATATAAAGTCTGATTTATGCTATAAATATAATAAAGTATGCTTTAAAAATAATGAAACATGATTGCAGATATTTTAAGAGCATACCATTTTTTTATTAGTTATGTTTTTTGCAATAATGCTATAATTAATTTTGAAAAATCAAAATGATAAAGATCGCATATAAATTGATTTTTATAAGCATGACGAAATTAAATAATTAGAGGCTGTATTTTCAGAAGCGTTACATTAAATTACTGAAATTAACAATTATCGTTTCCAGGTTAAGGATAAAAGGATTTCGGCCGAAAGACGCCGGTGTGTACTCGTGCCAAAACGAAGAAGAACGGGGGAGGAAGATGAGTGTCACGATCAAACATAAGGAATTACAGGATCCAGATACAGCAGGTACAGATGATATTCGAATGTTTTGCAAGGATTAAAGTAGTGACAATTAAAGTAGTGACCACAAACCCGACACTACAACATAATTTTTAATTTTTAATTTTTATTATTCAACTTTGCGTATTGTAAAAGTTGGAGGTCGTTCAAAACCATGCAATTATTTTGGGAGTTAAAAAAACCCTCAAACCTACTTATTACTATATGCGAAAATCAAGATAATATGTATGTTACCCAACCACGCTAAAATAGCCTAGATAAACAGCAAGAGATAAAAACTATAAAGGCTACTTTTATACGCAGACAAAGCCGAGGGCCAAAGGTAGTTTACGAGAAAGTAGATAGTATAATTTCCAAATAATCTGTCAAAAATTGTTTAGTATAGCACCGTATCGTGTTTGTGATGTTTGTATGCGGCTATTTTCGTACAATATTTTATTATCATCTCACTGTCCATCCACAATATCCACATGTGTAAACAAACTGCCAAGTCCACCAGATTCCAGGGTTACACCTCACGGCCGTATCTGGCACATAGCAGGCGCAGAGAAATGTACTTTTTATTTTACGATTTCAATCAAAAGCAAAACTCATGTTCTCTCGTCTCTCGTGTACCTATGTGCCAGATTGTTGACCGTGCTCTTTCAGTTTCTTGGATGAATGTAAATTGGGTTTTAATTCGTGGTTTCCGATATGACTCGATGCACTCGCTTTAGATATGAGCGACTTCCTGTTTTAAGAAATCCGTTTTTGATTTTAAGTAACCTTCTTGTAAGATATATTTTTTGCCGATGAAGATCATTACTATGTTAATCTACGGTTTATTAGGTTTACAACACCATGAGGTTCTCGGCTAGTTTTGTTAATAGTTATAGACTGTTTTGAAAAATAATGATAATAAAGATTCTTAAATACAGATACATTGTTCTCTTATTTAATTGCAGGTTACCAAGCAGACGTTGACATCAATAGACCACAACCTGAGATACTATCGCAATATCAAACGGCGTTATTAATCGAAAACAACACTATTGAAGAAAACGATACCACAAAACGCTTTCCTAAGAACGTAAAGTTCAAAGAATATGATGTCAAAGACGAAGACCCTGAAGATAACAGTGAGAAGGACCACCCGAACTATGGTCATGTTGATAATACAAAGGCTAAAATCCCGCCAAAGTTCAAGCATCCTACGAAAATGTTCAACATGGAAATAAAACCGGCTGGAAGTTCCATCAGGCTTCGTTGTGCGGCTGAGGGTAATAAACGTTTTATTGATATTAAGTTATGCTTTGAACATTAAGTTATAGAGATTACAGTTGGCAGACAAAGCTTTCGTCTAACGGCCTATGGATTTATACTGTAAAGACTTTCCTGTATCCAACAAGTATTGCGTCGCATTTACCTGCGATCTTATGTAAACGTTCGCCTCAGAATTTAAAGTTGTATTACACAACTTTAGAGTATTAAAGTGGGATTGCACAGTTAAATAAATTGAAAAACCACCGGTTTAACTAATTCAAAAGATCAAAAATCTAGGTAACTTTTGATGTATAGTGATTGTTAAAACTATCGATATTCTGTTATGATACGAAAAAAAAAACAAACTATAGTTCTTGTAATTTACCAGCAGGGAAATCGTTTCAATTTGTATATGATATCAATGATACACATTTATGTCATTGACACCAAACAAGCTGCTATAAAACAACTACACCTACTGAAATACTAGTAACTTTATAAAAATAAATGCATTTATCGCAAAATACTGGAATTAAATCAAACTCAAACCTCTCTACAAGTTTTGATCACACAACAAAAATAAGTTAGGCAAGGTACATTTAAAGAACCTGAAAGAAATAATTTACGTTGAAGGACCATCAACTTTTGCAGGGAACCCAACTCCGAATATAACGTGGTACAAAAATAACAGCACGCCGATCACAAGGAGTTACTTCCAGCCGTCTTATGGGAAGTGGTCCCTGGTACTAGAAGAGCTGACGATAGCTGATAATGGAAACTACACCTGTATTGTCTGCAATGAACTGGGTTGCATTGAGCATACCGTCTTACTTAATGTTGGATGTAAGAACAAACCTTCCTACTATTTCGATTTTCTCTCTGGATTACGTTACTTATAAATTAAGATCTATGTGATCGTATTGCAGATTATCAAGCAGACGCTGACATCGACAGACCACTACCTGAAATACTATCACAATATCAAGCAGCATTATTCCTCGAAAACAACACTATTGAAGAAAACGATACTACCAAACGCATTCCTAAGAACATTAAAGAATATGATGTCAAAGAAGAAGACCCAGAAGACAAAAGTGAGAAGGACCACCCGAGCTATGGTCATGTCGATAATACAAAAACTAAAATCCCGCCAAAGTTCAAGCATCCTACGAAAATGTTCAACATGGATATGAAACCGGCTGGAAATTCCATTAGACTTCGTTGTGCCGCTGAAGGTAATAAACGTTTTAATACGATTATTTTCTATAATAATAAAACAAACTATAGTTCTTGTAATAAAATTTACAACCGCGTAATCATTGCAATTTGAATCTTATAACAATGTTAATGTCATTGACACCAGAAAGCAGTCGTAAAATAGCTGTGCCTACTGATATAAATAAAAGTAACATTATAAAATAAATGCATTTACCATAAAATTTTGAATTCAAAAACAAACTTACACCCCCTGCATGTTTTGGTCACACAACAAATATACGTTTAACGACCCCATCAACTTTTGCAGGGAACCCAACACCGAATATAACGTGGTACAAAAATAAAAGCACACCAATCACGAGAAGCTACTTCCAGCCGTCTTACGGAAAGTGGTCACTGGCTCTGGACGAGCTGACGAAGGCTGATAATGGGAACTACACCTGTGTCGTCTGCAATGAACTGGGTTGCATTGAGCATACGGTCGTTCTTCATGTTCAAGGTAGGAACTAAAAATATATTGATTCTCTAACACCAACTTTTTATGTATTATCTGCAATGGGATTGGATTTTAATTATTTAATTAAACTGACTGAGGATGATCATTTCAAATCCATTAGAGAGATTTTTGTATAACGCAATAGTTTTGTGGGTTGTTTTACTATATTAGGGTTAATTAAAGTTTGGGAGTAGTTTGGATTATATTTAATGGGGTTTTAAAATTATTATTTTGTTGATATTGTTTAATATATTTTTTCAGTACCTTAATAATTTTCATAATTGTGTATTTTTTTGAATATCCAATGAACTTTTTGGGAATACTTAATTAATTGGAATGGGCTGTGTTTTTTTCTTAATAAACTTTATTAAAGTTTGGGTTCAAGAATATTTATTAGCTCATAAGAATAAAATTTACTTACTGAGACACTAAAGGTACAACATTTTCACACTCTGGCTTAAACTCAGATCATTTTCAGATTAATTTTGAGAAATTTCAGAAACATTTTTACGATTCCGTTACAATATAGGGATCCCTTAGCGGTTAACTGGCTCAACTGTTTTATATGTATTTTGTATAAACCTTGTAAATAGTTATTAATAGACCACAATTATGCTGCTTCATAAGATAATTGTTTCATAGAGCGTTATCCATCGAAGCCATACATAAAAGAAGGATACCCCGGAAACATTACTGTGCTAGTCAACGACACAGTACAACTGTCTTGCCCACCGGTATCCGATCTCGAACCTTACCTCTACTGGATAAGGCCAACGAACATTTCACTGAAAGACGCAGAAGTCGGACCGAGCGATATGCCGATTCCAGTCGGATACACGATAGAGGTCTTTAATCATTTTGTTATGGTGAAGGGACTCTGAAGGTCTGAGACTAAAACTATCTGGTGTAGGTGTATGATCATGATACATTTTCTTGTTTTCTCTCTTTCTAAGAACTTCATCTTTGAATAAGTCTTCAAAGAAATCTAAAATAGTTTTATTCTTGAAAGTTCGGTCAAATTTATAGATGTATACCTACTTAGAAACGAATTTAAGAATAAGCAAACTTGAACTCAAGGTTTTGAGCCAGACGTAAACAGTAGATTATTTTTATATTGTATCTATCAGTGGTTCTCGGTTTTCTTCTTTTAAATGGTAGAGGGATTTTGTTCATCAACACTTTAGACCTGATTCGTATGTTAACCAACTTCTTTTTTCTGTAATCGCTTTGTTAAACTTGTTGGTGATGGTTTATTACTATTTAAAATGAGGTACTTAGGTTGAAGGGTCAGTTAGCTGTAAGTTATTTTTGGATATGTCTCCTTTATATACACTGTATTTCACGGAAATGTTCGACTCAAGAAAGAATTCGTGTGATTATCGAAGAGAAACTCAGCATTACGACTAGTCAACGAGTGCATCGTCTTCACGCTCTCTAAACGCTTTATTTCATTACTTGTAGAGCGTCTATACGCAAAGCCGGTGCTTACTCAAGGAGCTGTCAACCAGACCAAGCTTTTCGGTCAGACAGCCGAATTCAGCTGCGAGTTCCTCTCAGACATGCACCAGGCAGTCACCTGGATGTATTTCACAAAAGATGAGCTTATGTACAAAGACACGTGGGTTGACGAGAACCAGGAGTTCGTTTACTTCGATAGCAATAAGATTATGACGGTGAGGGTTTGTGACTAACGGTTGTGCATGATGTGTGGCTTTGCGCATGCGAGGGTTTTTGTAGCTTTCAGTATTTTATCATTTTGTTTTTGTTTGTGTGAGTTTCAGCAGTGATAATATCTTTCTCGTCAGCGATATCATAGAGTCATCAGCATGATAAAACATTATGAGAGAAGATATTGATTGAACTGAACCTATGTTTTTGTGTGTATTATAGCTATATTAATACTCGTATACCTAATTGATACTACCACAATAATTTTCTATAGTTTTAGTTTTAAATAACCATAGAATCGAACCAGAAGCATGTGAGTGAACACTGTTTTTAGAACCAAGCACCAGCAAATGTTTCAACAACTATACAACATTTTCAGAGTGAAAACCCGTCTGACAAGCCAGAACAGCTCACCATCTATAACGTCACGAAGGATGACGAGGGGTGGTACGTGTGCGTAGCTCTCAACACACTTGGTAACACCACGGCTAAGGGATACCTGACAGTTCTGGAATGTGAGTTAAAGTAGCTATAGTTTTTAAACCATAACAACAATTATAATCATCATCATTTCAGCCTGGTATCACCACTATATAGGCTTCCTTTCACTTATGCCATTCTTCCCGGTCCTGTGCAGTTCTAAGCCAGGTTTTTTCAGCGAGTAAACAACAATAATACTTATTTCTAATTACAAATATTGCAATTTCAATTGCAACAGAAGACAATTCGATAACATTAATTTGCAAAGCTGCCTGTCTGCTGACTTTATCAGAGATTAATGTATTCTACCAATTAATAAACCATTTGTATTGCATGTAGGATTATATCACGACAGATGTAGATAACACCAATTAACTCTATGTTGGAGATAGGTTTAATGGAAGATTTATTTACTGGTTTGACTTGTTGAGTGCGTATTTGAATAGCAAATAATAATTTACGAGTTTAAATCCTAGCCATGGTGTTTGAAATATTATTATGAACAGCAGAGCGATTACGTTAGATTGCATTTTTTTATTCGGTATCTGTACGTACAAAACAGCCTATAATTATTTTAGTGCTATAAATTCTGTATTATCTACTAATAATACTATCTTCTCTATCCAGCATTCCCAGTAACAGAGGCTCTCGACCACGGGAAACACACGCTCCTAATCAACATACTGACAGCTGTGTTGGGCGCCATGTTTTTCGTAGCCGCGATAATAGTAGTGATGATATTCAAGAAGCTGAAGCGAGAAAAGATAAAGAAGCAGCTGGCGATCGAGACGGCTAGAGCGGTGATTGTGACTCATTGGACAAAGAAGGTGGTGGTTGAGAAGCCGGCGTTGAATGGATCACCTGCTACAACAGGGGACAGTTTGGTAAGTTATCTTAGAACTTATATTAGGTTTATAGGCGCAAGAGCCTATTAATATTAACATAGCATACGACACTGTCATTGCCTTAACGTTTTCTAGGCGTAGATAATATTAGTTAAAACTTTTACTCTTTAATATCTTAAATATCAACATACATATTTTCTAGTTTTCTTTGCTGACTTTCGGGTTCAATGAAAAGTTTTAGTCCTCACGGTCTCTAGGAAATATTCTAACTAGGTACTTATCAATAAAAACAATAATAGCAAGCGTAGATTTTTGACAAAGCACACCTATGTTATTTCATAAATTTCTTTCCGTTTTAGCTTATGCCCGTCGTGAAAATCGAGAAACAGAAACTCTCCCAAGTGCAAGCCAATAGCAACACAAGCGATTCCATGATGATGTCGGAGTACGAACTACCCGTGGACATAGATTGGGAAGTCCCGAGGGAGTCTCTCTGCCTGGGCAAAATATTGGGAGAAGGGGAGTTCGGGAAGGTAGTGAAGGCTGAATGTGTGGGGATTCTGAAGCCAGGACTTCAAAGTATCACGGCCGTGAAGATGCTGAAAGGTAAGCTATTCTATTTTTTTGCTGTTTTATATTTTCATCAGTAAGATGTTTTTTTATCTTGGTTTTAATTTGGATATTACCACTTACCACCGAACAGATATTATCATACACATACTTGAGAAATTAGTAAAACCACCAAAGTGACCAAGTGCTTCATCGTTACTTTCGTTACCCAAACCGCTTTCGTTTTCAGAGGGTCACACAGACGCAGAGATGATGGCATTAGTCTCCGAGATGGAGATGATGAAGATGATAGGCAAGCACGTCAATATTATCAATCTGCTCGGCTGCTGCACGCAAGATGGACCTTTATATGTGATAGTTGAATACGCGCCTAATGGAAACCTTAGAGAATTTTTACGGAATCATCGGCCTGGGAACAGGTAAATATAATACTCTACCACAAAAATCAAATATGTGTGCAAATCACATTGCTATGTACCTACTGCCTTACTGAGGCGTCCCTAGATACATGTTGGTTCTTGTATTTTGTAGTTTTTGTAATCAGCCTAATGTTGACACCAATACCAATTAATTTATTGTATTTATTTGGATTTCCCAGATATGAATCTCCAAATGAAGATTTGAAAGACAAGAAAACGCTGACACAAAAAGACCTCGTGTCATTCTCATATCAAGTAGCAAGAGGAATGGAGTATTTAGCATCGAGACGGGTAAGTTTACCTACTCTACAAGTAAAGAGAAAAAGGAAAGACTTTTGATGTCTCTTATTGATACCGAGCGATACCACCAGGTGGGCGTCTCGTCCTGCCAAGGTGTTAAGGTGATTTCATTCAGAGTAAAAATGTTATTAACGCAGGAAAATCTTCGTTTTATGCATCTCATTCTTTTTTTTCTCACTCTCCTATTCCGGGGTCAGGATTCTTAGGTTCTCACTCTCAGGTTCCGGATCTCGGCTGTCGTGAAGTTAGCCGTAAGTTTCGATGCGCAATGGAGCTTTTCAGAAGTAAATTGTCTTTGCGCATCACAAGCGGCTAATTTCACGATGGCTGAGATCCATTTGCAAGTAGTTACCTGCATGGAAGCTAATTGCATTAACTGATACCGTTATAGGAAATATTAGACGTGGGTTTAGGACAATCAGTTTCTTTTATAATTAACTTTGACATCTTTTCAGTGTATACACCGTGACTTAGCCGCCAGAAACGTGCTAGTCTCAGACGACTGTGTCCTTAAGATAGCCGACTTCGGTCTGGCTAAGGACGTGCAAAGCAACGACTATTATAGGAAGAAAACAGAAGGAAGATTACCTGTACGGTGGATGGCCCCTGAGAGTTTATACCATAAAATGTTTACGACGCAGACTGATGTGTAAGTTATGGTTCTTCTAGCTTCGTTGTTGGTTAAACAGAAACCTATATTCCCGGGCATAGACTAGATTTTTCATAACCAGTGTTTTAAAAATTGCCACATTGCCACGCTAATCTACGATACGATTGACGACCGATGTGGCGCGGCGGGTAAAAGTCCGCCTGCGACGAGGTTGCGGGTTCTCGGGACAAATGTTTGTACGATCTACAAATATTGGTTCCGGGTGTTCAATGTATAATAAAAATTATCTTTCTATGTAGTATTGTATTGTATTAACTATATCAGTCATCTAGTAACTATAACACAAGCTAGGGGCTAGATGATGCTGTGTTGATAGTTATTTATTTATTTGTGTTAGTTTACTAACTTTAAACAGTTTTATGCCTGCCTTGTGAGTAATTTGAATACACACGCTAAATGAGCCTACTTAATTTTATTGTGCCACCAAACTTTTAATATGTTAAGATATATAAGTATATTTGTTTACTAGATGTGTACTAGCAGATTTAACGTAGTACTTGACGAATGTGAGTACTCAGACAAACCCTAGGTGGTTTTTGGGTTCAATATTAAATTACATGTAAAATATTATTGTAGATATAAATAAAAAAATAAAAAAACCTTCCCTCGTTTATAGTTTAAACGATGAGAAAAAACACGCGGGTCGGCTTGTTACCCCTAGGGTATAAATAAGTATTTACAATGCCTTTTCCAGCTGGTCGTTCGGTGTGCTTCTCTGGGAGATCATGACCCTGGGCGGCACTCCGTACCCCACCGTCCCAGGACAGTACATGTACCAGCACCTCAGCGCCGGGCATCGTATGGAGAAACCACCATGCTGCAGCCTGGAAATGTAAGTTTACTCATATTCTCATTGGGTGAGGTGAACAGTGCGTCAGTCAGAAATTAACTCTTTGGGTGTGGTGAATATTGCGACATTCAGAAACGATCTCTTTGGGTGAGGTGTAGGTATCTATTATTATTTCGATTATGTGTACGCTACCTTGAAGGACACCATATTTCTGTTCCGGTTCGAAGGGTATGATTTCCGGTGAAATTACAGGCACATGAGACTTTAGAACTCCGTCTCAGGGGTGCAACGCAAAGTGATAGGTATAACTGATGTTGCAAGCGTACATAGGCTAAGGTAACCGCTTACCGTTAAGTGGGCCGTATCTACGCTTGGTTGAATTAAAAAAAATTGAGGTAGTAATAATAAATAAAAAACTCACCTAATTATACTTATTATTTCTTGCAGCTACATGCTAATGCGAGAGTGTTGGTCCTTCTCACCGGGCGACCGCCCTTCTTTCACGGAGCTGGTGGAAGACCTGGATAAGATCCTCACAGTGACCGCTAACCAGGAGTACTTGGATCTAGGACTACCCCAGCTGGACACACCCCCGTCGAGTTACGACGGCTCTGGCGATGAGAGCGATAGTGAATTTCCCTTTATCAAATAGCAAACATGTTGTTTTGTCCAAAAAACAAAGACTTGAGATTAAATCAGTTACTCACATCAGTGGTAGCGATTGTAGTGAAAAAGAAAACAGAAAACTTAGTTACTTTACTCCCCAGTCCAATAAAAGCGACTGTAGTAGTGGAAACTAGATACTAGAAACATAGTTAGTAGCGCAAATGGTTTGATTCAGAACATTACTTTGGAGAGAATAGCTACTTTGGCCAATCACGGCGACTGTGATGAATACTATTATTTTGTTACTCGGAGGGACTGTGGCGAAAACGAACATACATAGCTAATCTACTTCTTAATTTCAACACGATTAAGTATGTTGAAAAAGACGAACTTTACTATACCTACCTACTAACAGTCCAGTTATCTACCAACTACGCAAATGTGAAGTATCAGGCGTACTAAGTTACCCAGCAGTCTCAGCGACTCAGGTGAAAAGTCTGAATCAGTTTTAGTTCGAGTCCAGTCGCAGCTACACGGGCAAAATTACAATTATTACAAAATATTCACTTTGCTTTCGAAATATGCAAATTATAATATGCATAATAAAATGTAAATAAACCAAATAAAATTAAGTATTTAAAATGTTTTTAGATAAATGTAAATAATAACATAAATATACCAAAGGTTATTTGTGTAACTATAAAAGTATTATTTAGTGTTTTTGTATTAAAAGTTAACCTAAGAGATGTTTTCCATGACTTAGTGTAGTGCGATCAATAAATTATTATTTTTTTTAAAGAAAATTTTTGCATCTAGTCTAAGTATCTCTTAGTTTTTTATTTTCTGCAAAGAAAGTGCATTTTACCACCAAATTTTATTTGTACTTAATTAGAGATAAGATTTGTATTTTGTTTGTTAAATTTACCCAAACAAAATTATAATAATGATAAGTTGAAAAATATATTATTAAGTTTGTACCTATAAAACAACTCGTTTATCATTTTAGGAACATTAGGTACCTACCTAGAGTACATTATGGCATTGAGATTAATAATGTAAAAAGATAAACTTCAATGGTCGGTGTGATAGTGTGAAATCTAGATTTTTGTTAGAGTTTAGTTAGAAGAGTTACTTCATAATACTCTAGTGAAAAAGATCATTTAAAACTATTTTACTTATGTACTAAAGACCTGATTAAAAAGTGCATCACATTTTGAACATTTTGAAAACTTTTTTTTTTCGTGTTTTGTGTGGTCTAAATAAAATGCCCGCTAAGAACTGTTGACCTGTTTTGGCAAATATCTATCTTACATATTACTTTATGTAGTTTAATAAAATATGTACATATATTATGCATTTAAGTATGTATTAGGTAGGACCCGTACCTATAGTATTAGAATGTTCTGAGAAGGCAGTATAAGGTAGCAGAGTCAGAGTAAATAGTCACACAAAATGACTTGTAGGTTAAGATATAAGCTTGTGAGAAATATTCTGTAAGTACCTATGCTAAATTTCTTATAAATAATAATTGTTACAATCATGGATAATGGACTGAAAATATATTATCGTAATTTTTGATTTCAATGACGTTGGTGTAGTCGCATTACTGTTTGTATATTTGATGGCTTTGGAATGAAATGTTATGTAAAATGTGTCGAAAAATAAAGATATTATTATACTTATTAGTGTTTTTTTTTTTTTTTTGTTTATTTATGGCCTTATTCATTTAAACTTACTTTAAACTTGCTACTTACTTACATTAAACTTACTTTAAACCTCTGTTAGCTAATTTTAAGCTTATGTCTTTCAAATCTATCTGTGTTTATTCATTGGCAAAGACAATACTTAGCAAGCCGCAGAAATGACGGTGTTTTAATGAATAAGGACATTTTATGTATCTTTTTAATTACAAGTTTATTTATTAAAATTAGGTACCTAATTGGTGCGAGTAGGTAGGTAATATCTAAATCAATAAATATACATTTTTTTTAATTGTTCTTTATTTAGTTGTTTTATATTGGCTTTGCCTCTTTACATTAGGTACAAATTCTCATACAAAATTATGCTAAGCTAAACATTAATATTTTGTGCTTACGTAAAAAAAAAACTTACATTTATATACATTATAATTATAAAAAAACTATATTAAAATGCCTCTTTCACAAGATATAATTTCATAAAAAATAAAGCTTTGCGTAATAAAATTATACCGACCTTTAAAATAAGAAATGTTTATAACATAAGTCTTAATGTCATTATTCTGGCTGCAAAGATTTTTCAAAAGCTATCTTATTTATAGGCCGTTATAAAATAACAATAAGCAATACAATCAAAGCTTAACCTTAAAAAAATTTACATCACATTTTTTTAAACTAAACAAGATTCAAATAATACTTAACAATTTCATTTTATTATTTGGTATTTATAGCGACTCGTAAAGTTGGTTAAATTTACTACCTAGCTGCTACATTTTATCTGAAACTAGCAATAGTTAACAATAATTTTGTATTTCATTATATTTTGCATGAACTCCAGTAAAGTTTAACATTGATAACTCTAGTGCGCGTTTATAGATACTTACATATTATTAAATATAAAAATATTCACTTTCGAGTTCATTTATTGGAATAGTATTAACAAGAATAACGTCAAAGTAGTTCATCGGTAATTATGAATACTTAATAACTAACGAATATTATTGTTATCAATCTCAAGTAAAAAAACTATCTGATACTAATTATGGTCAAACGAAACTAAATAACTATTATTATCACATTTATAAATGTCACGTATAATTGTCAATACAATGGAATTCATAGTAAGTGTCAATAAAAATGTTATTTAGCAAGAATTATAATAATTTAGCTGCTATCTGTTGGAACACCTGCAGACGCAGAGATACATTAAAATACAGGGTCATTCATTATCAATCTGACAAACTTAAAGGATAGGTTTCACACATAAAAATATATATATATTACCTATATTTTTTTTTATGTATATTTTTTCATAAAAACCCCGAGTAAACAAAAAAAAATCGATTACGTTTATCTACATAGTATAAAACAAATTCGTTTCCTATTTTCCTTCTATGTATTGATTTGAATGCGGTTTTCATCAATAGATAGTGATTCAAGAGAAAGGTATACGTAGCTTAAGAAGGATTCGTGCGAAGCCGGGGCGGGTCGCTAGTTAATTATAATATAATAGCTATTAAATGTTACATGAAGAAATCAATGTCAAAGTATTTCTTGCTTGATACATAATTTTGGCATTATTTGTTGGTCTCGAAGTTTTTGTATTTTAAACAGTTCTTATCCAAATATATTCTTTTCAAAAGCTAAGTCGATAAAAATAAACGAAGCCCTTTATAATCGCGCTTTTCACTGGAACTAGAAATTTCAAGGTTTTACAACAAAATCTAAAAGCGAAATAAAGTCTGTGTCGGCTCTAGTTTAGGTCGACGACATATATAGGTATCACGTCAGTAAAGTTCCCTACGTGTAATATACGCATAATTACGTCATCAAAATTCTTATACTTGTTATTAGTCAATGATTTGGTAATAATATTCCATATACTTGTGTCCATATATTTGTTTGCACGTTGATTTTATTCGTACCTGTTTGATGACCTTACTTGATAGTTCTCACGAACTCACCAAACTTATTCGTATGACAGAATGAGTCGGATCTCGACTTCAAAACTAAATCACATATTGACACAGCGCAACTTCTTTTCAGGAATACGCGACGCGAAAGCAAAGCTAGGCACAACTGCTTTGGCTTCCTTCTCCTCTCTCCTCTCACCCATAAGACTGTTAAGGCAAACCTTGAAATCAGCAGCAAATTTCCTAACTAACCTTTCTAATGAGAAGAGGTGATCATCCAAAGCTTCTGGGATTTCTTCTCTCATGAAATCCGCGAGCCTTAGCAAATACTCTGCATTGGACCCGGAGGAGCCTTCACATTCGAGGATTTGCTTAGCGATTTCTGGCAAAGGAGCAACACCCAGCCAATGTTTGTTTTCAGGAACAGCTATGTACAGTAACGCGTCTTTTTTATCGTCAGATGTTGAAGTGTTAAAACTAGTAGACGGTAGGCTAGTAGAAACTAGGCAAGTTACGCTAGTAGAAGGTAGATTAGTAGGACCTTCTTGGAAGGTAGGTCGTGGATGGAAGTTGACTGTGTAGGTCCTGTAGCCTCCTAGTTGGCATTCTCGCGTCGTGAGGTAGGGTAGTGCTGCGTGGTTGTCTGCTGAGATCAGAAATGCTTTCCCCCATGTAATGCCCTGGAACAAGACAAAGGGTTTTATTTAGTAAGATGTTGTCGGTCAACAATACAGTAATAAATATTGAGAGCCACCAAAATTACTGATGGGAAGGGGGAAAAGTTAATGGGCCCTGAAGGGAAACCACTATAAATTGAATGGAACAATCCTTTAAAAAAAAGGAATAAAATCTACGAGTTTCCACCCTGCCTAGTACTGTTGTTTGCTATAGGTGTATCGTCATATTGATCGTGATAACTGATAATATGAAAAATCAAGACAAAAAATACTTCAAAACCTTTTTAACACTTGTAAGGACACTATCACTCACATCAAATTACTCGTATTGGACGAGTAACTTGATAATGTAGTACATTATCAAGAAGATACGAGTGCGCTTTAGATAAAGCATTTTAACACGCTATAACTAATTAACTTTGCAGTGTAAAAGGAACCGATTTTTAACCATTTCTCTATCACTTGAATATGGCATAGTAAATTTCGACGATTTAAAATTAAGACAAGACAAACATTGCTGTAGTCTTCACATTTTATGATAACAATGCTAGCAGCTAGGTAAATATACATGAGTGCCGCCTGTCGGTCGTTAACCAAGGTACGAATACAACAAAGTAGAGAAATTTCTTCCATAACTAAGTATATCTGTTTGGTACAAAAATGAGTCAAACACCTACGTTCTATTCTTTGACTATATACCTGTCAATCTTTGGTTCTATTATTGTATTACGTCAATAATGAGTTGTTAGCTTTTTGAAGTTCTTTTTTTCAGATTTATGGCGCATAACCATTTGCATTGCGCCGATGGCGATGCGATGTGACACCGTATGATTTTGCAATCTACTGCGGCAAATGCGGTGTTCGTTACACCATCGGCCCCATTCCAAAAACGAACTAAATAACAAATTGAAATGGCGACGTTTCTTTCAAAATTCCCTAGGAAAGCCTTTGACTAAATTACAAACCAACTACCCTTCCATTTTAATTATTTACACTTGTGCTAAACAAACAAGTTAGATTGGATAAATTGCCACCAAATTTACGCAATAAAACTCAAAATAACACGAGAAAAATAATTAAATTGGAAGGCCCATCTTGTTCTGACAAGATAGCCAAAGACAATCCTCTGCTGGATCGAACGTTTGACATTGGATTGCCCATAAACCTCTTTTATAGACGTCAAATTGTCATTCTCCGGATTTTTTCCTTTTTTTTAGATCTTATCTTTGAACTTTGTTTTTTGAGCAACTCGATTTTAGGTTGCTGATCCTCGGACTAAATATTTTTTTTGGAATAAGACCAAGATTAAGGTAAAAGCGGCGTCACTTGCACGTGACTTATGACAACAAATGCGAGTGGTTGCATGTGCGGCGAGCGTGGCGTGGTATTCCCGCGGGCAGACGTTCCAACCAAGGCAGATTTGTCGCGAGCCAAAGAAGTATGATTAGGCACATACTTATCTATTTATTTTCGACACAAAACAATTTTCGTTCGTCGTAACATTGAAAAAGACGACAAATCCAAAGATAGAATACCTTAAAATAAAATATTAAAATTCGTTACACAACACTGCTGCTAAGTGTTAAAGCATTAACAGACGATCGCACCGCACCGTGACCTTGGTGCGCTCCGGACCATATTCGATAGTGTGTACATCGGTCCGCCGCACATTATTATTATTATTGACGGTCCGCTCGGTCGGATGGTTCTGTCAAAGGATTTGGTGCGGTTCGCGCGTTGTTCGCTCGTGTGGACCACGCACCGCACCGTTTAGCGCTTTAGTCGCAATTCTGCCTCCGAGCGAGACACGCGTAACGAAGTTGTAATGGCGGCGGCGTCGGAGCAAGAAGCCGTAAATATTACGGAGAAAAAGTTGATTTTAGAAATCATCCAAATTTATAAGGATTTCCCATATTTATGGGATATGACTGTATGAGTCTCTGTATCTTAAATAAAATTTTGCCCATTCTTTCCTTTTTTTCCTTTGCCTTTGGATAGGCGTGCTAGCTACGACGGTTGCCGCAATTAAAGCTATTTTAGCTTCCTTTGACAAGGTTGGGGGCATGTCTGACGCGATTAAGCACGGATAGCACACTGGACCATCTCGTGTGCGGTGCGGTGGTGTGGCGTGTCGAGCGCACCGTACCGGTCCGGCGGTTCGGGCGGACAAGTTCGATCGTCTATTAAAGCTAATACGTTTGCTTGACCTTGTGGAGTTTGAAAAGTGGCAGTGCGAACACACGTGACACGTGCGAATAATAATTAAGCTAATAATAAATCTTTATTTATTATTACATTCCATCCAATATCTAGTGTGCTTTCGGAGTTTATTTTTACGGTTCGATATAAGTTTTGTAAAAATACATTATATACCTACCTTACCTACTGACTGATTATTAAATATTTTGCTTTTAGCTAGCTTCGAGAATATAACAAAAAGAGGCCGCGTTGGCGAACAAACGCAACGAAAACATAGATACTATCTATGTGTGCCATTTTGTATTGTCTTTACGAGCTGCATTTTTCGAGACGAATGCTTTATTTAGATTATTCTTAATATCTTTGTTTGCTAGGTACAAAATAAAAATAAGTACTACCTAGAGGTTACCTAAACTGCAAATGACGCTGAGACCAACAATTGGCGTACAGGACAGCAAAAACAAGTGGTTTTGCTAGCAAAGTATACACGCGTGATAGTGTTATCTATCATAAATGAGCTCAAATGTTTTGATGTTGATGTTTGTTGACCCAACAGAAATATAAGAAGACTAGATAAAAAAAAGCTTCCGGTTTATTGCCATAGCTCTAAAAAGCCCGAGGTTAATCAAATAGTCAGGGCAGTAAACAAACAAAGACTCGTGGTGACAAAGAAAGATCGAAAGACACGAGAGAAGACAACGGAAGATATCATAACGAAGTGTGAAGCAGACATACTAACTGACATTTTGGCGTTACATGAAAGCAAAGAAAAGCCATCACAAAACAGTATCACGCGACTAAAACTAGTTCCTAATCGCGTAAAAATTATAATGATAATTATTATACGATGGTTTAACCGGCTTCGACTTGATGGCCTCAAATTCTCAAATAGGTCAGGGCCACGGATTGAGCAGAAATAACATTTTTACGTGTAGTAGGTATTTGAGAATTGTACAGTGTCCTTGAATATTTGTAGCTATTTCGCAAAACAACGAGAATACAAGTGAATTACGATAATAATATTGAAGTAAAAATAATACTAAAGAGGAAATTGGCCTTGTTATTGTTTCAAAAAAGGCATGACATGCCGTAGATAGAGGAGTGTTTGCGCCGGCACTAATGTATGGCACTGAGAGTTGGGTATGGTAGAACATCAAAATTGAATAAATTAATGCAGTAGAAATGAGAGCATTGTAAAATATGTGTGAAATAAAGTGGGATATTGCTTTAGAGGTAATAGACAAAAGAAAAATTGCACTTTCTGTTAATATTGACAATCGATTGTGTTGACCATAAAAACCCGCCGTCAACCGTGATCCGAGTTGTAAGTTTAAGTACCTACGATGCAGATAACGACAGGTCATAAGCACACACAAGAGTAGGTAAAGACGTATATCTTTCAACTTTTTATAAGAGTGCAGTTGCCCCGAATAAAGTCAGTGTCAGGTGACTGCACAACACAACGCATTTTTTATACCAACATTACAAACTTACACGCTAAATATAAAATGGTAGCTCCCACGGTATTCCGTTTGCTTTACGATATTGAATCTTAAATAGATGCCAAATCAAAAATATGTTTAATTATTTTAGCGTTTAGATACTTTTAGGTGTCTTAAAATTTAATTATGGGACGTAGGAGCTCAATCAATGGGTTAGGGTTATTTTAAGCTCCTATCTAATATCCTTTACTAACTCAAACATAGTACTCATACAAAGTGGTATTTTACAATGTCCATATTTATTATTATGATCACTGATCCAACACTTCCCATAACAAAAATTATAGTTCAATGATTCTGTTTACATATTTTTTATTTAATTCGCTCTTGTTATGGGTTTATCTCATTCACTGTTCATTGGGTCGTAGGTCATCAGTTAATAGACAATGGTGCTGTTTATATTGTTATCAAAACATGGATCTAGCAGGAAATATTACGTGACAGTGTGCTGTCATAAGATGACACTTCGCAGTAGGTAGGTAGGTAGGTAGACAGGTACCATTAAAAAAAACACAAATTAAAAGAAGAAAAAAGAACTCCAGTAAGTTCGAGTTTATAAATTCCAATCACGGATAAATCAAGGTCTATTTAGCAGTTTCGTTTCATCTGACTTCTCAAACCTAAATAATGTAGTATTATATCAAACAGTCTGCCAGCTCAGATAAGGCTGTGATATTTGTCATGATAAAAATAAATCAGATAATACATCAGCTACAAGCAAAATACATAATAGTCTAGCATTTTATATTGGCTGTTGCCATAACAGAATACCACGATTCGATTAGATTTTCAAGTGCTACATGGATAACTAATATTAATACCTTATTATCTTCGGCAAACAATAGATAATCGATGTACCTACATATAAATCGATGCATTAGCAGATTAGAGTACATAAATGAAGTAGATCCATTAAAATACTGTTATGGGATCGATTCAGGGCCCCGATTCCGATGGTCACGAGGGGATTTTGCAAGCGACACATTCAAAATGTGAATCTTAATAACATTCATTAGAAAACAGATTTAATTGTTATTATGGTCTAACTACGTCATCAGAGATTTGTTTGAACGTATGATATAAATCGAACGACAAAGATAAAGGCATGATTTCATTTTAATATATTGCATGTCTTACGTAATACCATTTTACAGAAATTATGTAGGTTGCATCAATAATGAGGAAAATTGATAAAATACATTATATAACTACTTCAAGTTAGTATAGTTATCTATCATAGCAGATGTTATTACAGTTCGTATTGTACCCAGTACTCTCCTTATCTAACACTGTTTCTTAGACATGATCCTTACTAATTCTAGAAGCTACTCATAGTGCTCCAAAAGGAAGTTGCGTGTCACCAGACCGTGGCAGACTTCTTTATTTTATGGCTTCTGTGACTTTTTTCAGGCGACCTATTAACTTCATCAATCTGACAGACGTCGACAGAGTTGGCCACAGATTCTACAAACTTACTTCACCAGCCACAATCTTTGACATGCGTTCCAAGTGGATTATATCAGTAATGCTTAGATTAGTGATATTTAAATCATTCTTCCGTGGTAAAATTACATTATTAGGCTGTCCATACGCAAATAACAGCTCAAACCCTTGAAAACTTTATTCGTTTATCTTACCAGATGCAATCAACTTGAGGGTCACTCACTACGCCATCACATATTCAATTTCATTTATAGGTATTAGGTAGTCAAGTCAGTCATACGTCTTTTGCCAATTCGCAAATTGGCGGATGTAATTTCACTGGTGCGAGCGTGAGATCCATTACTATGCCCTGTCCTGATGAATTTAATATAATCGGAGGTTGAAGATTTTAATTTTAGACAGTTCCAGTTGGTATTTACCCAAGAAGGTATATGTTTATGAAGATGGTTATATGAGAGCTTTATGATAAAGAGGGATCATCAAAAAGATTTGTAGCCAGACTCTTCTAAGCTGGGGGCGAGTACCTACATTCACCTAGCTTTAAGACGTTTCAAAGTGATTCTTGTGATATCATTGAATAAAATTGTTTTGATTTCGAATATGACGTTTGAAGAAAAACTCAACGTGGACAGCACCACGGACAAAGCCGTGGAGCATTCTTGTTTAGATTAGCCAGGCATTATGACTGGCCTCGAGATTATAAACAGCGGAACTGCAAAACCCTTCCCGATGAACCACAAAGAAGCTTTTATATTATACATTGACTTACTTTCGTGTATTTTCAGAACATTACATTCTTGACATGGTTTTTCGACATTGGCAGTTGTCCAAATTATTAAAAACAACGCAATACAGAGTTCATTGACAATAGATTTGCAATGTTATTTTGTTTTCGCGAATTTATCGGACTAGTAAGTTCGTTTATGAGTCAATGGCTATTGGCTACTGAGTACATAAGGTATTATTATACTTATTGGCCAATTCGCTGACGGAAATTCTAGGCCACCTGAAGCCTGTCATGGCATAACAAATGTACATTAGCCATGGACAATTGCATAAAAATGCTAGCTAGGACAAATTTGCGTGAAGTAAGGTATAAAAAAGCAAAAAGAAAATTTTGCAATAAGTAAAGGTATTTTTTACACTACGCATATCGACATAGTAAATAATACACGTGTACGATACGAGACTCGTGACACGTGGCGATAAAAGCATTCAATGTAAATAAGTAAATGCGCAGCGGGATACGGCGCACAGAGAATTCAGGTCCTTGGTGTGAAATTGTTTGGAAATGATCTGACACGACCATAATGCGCAGCAGATCATCTACTGATTGAAAGACACTCGTAGGTTTATCTAAAATACCCTAGATATATTAACGATAGACGTTTGTTCTGTTTTCCTCTTAAATAAATTTCATTACCACCAAAAAAAGCCATATTTATATCTTTTTTTTACCAATTTTAAACTTTGGTTTTTAGGTAACAATATTTATTTTCAGTTATAGTTCGCACAGCGGCTCTAATAGGCTTCCGTGAAGTTAGGCGTTTGTGATGCGCAAAGACAATTTAGTTTGAAAAAGCTCCATTGCGCATCGAAACGGCTAATTTCACGACGGCCGAAATCAGTTGTGAGAACTATACATTTGAGATTATTTATGCCTAAGACATTATGTCTTTGGTTCAAGCACAGATAACAGATATACATTACAGCAAGTGTCTTGTATAGTTGCTATACTACTAGGACTCCAATGCTTCTGTACGTGCCATGTTGCGGGGCTACAGGATCGATACTAAAACAATGATAAACTCAACTTCTTTGGGGATACTATTAATGGCAAGGTATGCGTGCCATAAGTTTCGGAAACTGTAAAGAATAGAATACCATGAAAATAGAAATAGCAATAATGGTAAATAACATTAGAAAAGGTTTAGATACAAACGAAGCAGAAACTGAATGCAGAAATGCTCATTATTTTGGATTAACACGCGATGAATGCGAACTAAAGAGAAAGCGAATACAACACTAATATAAGTCAAATAGAGTGCCTATAATAATGACAAAGAAGAAAGTACACTCTGCTAAAGTCTAAGGTATTTTGTGCTAAATATAATGCTGACACCTCACCTCACTCAACTTACTTGCTTTGGCATTATATATCATCATCATCATCATTTCAGCCCGGTATCACCCACTGCTGGGTATAGGCCTCCTTTCGCATATGCCATTCTTCTCGGTCCTGTGCAGTTCTAATCCAGGTTTTTCCAGCGACTTTTTCAATATCATCGACCCAACGCGCTGTTGGACGACCCGGATTTCTTCGGCCTGTCCTTGGCCACCATATATATAGTTTTTAATTTCCTCTACTAACGCATTGTTTTCAATTTTGTTAACACGTCATGGATTTATGTTGTCCGAAATAAAAACTTTTTTATTTATTTATTTTATTCACCCAAAGCTCTTTTCATGGCATATAGTTTTTCACAGTTTTTCACATTCTAACATCGCTTGCTTGCTACACAAACGAGCAGATTTGAAAGGTTGAAGGAATTAGACCAAGTCAAAATTGACCAATTGGTCATGCTAATTTGATAATAATGAAACAAAGCAAACCGCAATTTGAACATCTGTTGCGCCACAATTACAATCAATCGATTATTGACTAAGCGTGGCTAAACTTAGGTTTCCTAAGTGGTGATCTGTAGAACGATTTTGAACCTTGTGTTATAGGAATTAAACACGTCTGCTGCATTTTGTTATGGACAAAAATGACAAAATTGCTGTTTCCTATGAAATTGCTGAAATATACAGTTTAGCTCCGAATCTTGGCGAGGTTCGTCTAGATACTCGTCAGATAACTTTGCTGGTTAGCAAATATTCAAGGGGACATCGCACGATATAAATGGAAAAAGGATGAGTCTCTATATTTTATTATTGTATTACGTAGACTAGCCGATCTGCCCCACACGGGTGCAATGAAAACTTACGCACCCGTGCGAAGCCGGGGCGGGGTCGCTGGTATTTAATATGTAGTCTATGTTACTCAGGGTTAATGAAGCATTTTAATCGTGAAAGAATTTTTGAAATCGGTCCAGTAGTTTTTGAGTATATTTTTGTTTGTTACGAACAAACATAAATACAAATAATTTCTCTTTAATGTTAGTATAAATTAGTTTACGTAAATAAGATAATAATGTACCTTCTTATTAAACAAAAAATATTTTATCAGTTAGGTATCTGGTTCTCCAGCTTTGCTTAGTTTGGGGTTAGATGACGCGGGTAAAAAAACCCCCAAAAATATCAATTATTATATTATTATTCCGCATTGGGTCCGCGTGGTGGATTAAGACCCAATCACTCTCGCCTGAGAGTAGGCCAGTGTCCCAACAGTGGGAACATTAGAAGTCTGTCATGATGATGATAATTTAGGTACCTCCCCGTGACAACAGTGGTGTACTTACGTGGAAAGATGTAGACAAACAATGAACAAAGGTTATCGGTTATTTAATGTGGTTTTATCATCTTATTCGGTTGTTATTCATTACAGATGTTTAGGTACGTACCTACACAGATAAATAAAAATAAAAATGGACTTATTTGTTGTTTCTGTTTACTGGATGAGCTAATAAACTAATATGGCAACCAAGCCGTTACTGGATGTTTTAAGTTATGACTCGCATTGTTGACGTAGTGTCAAAGGTGTCCTCAAACCTGAATGGGGTCATTCCCCGAAAAAAGTAAAAAGGAAATTGTACAACTATTCATACAAAAAATTTAAGTTTAAACTACTTAACATAGAGATTCTAGTGGCACTAAGGTGGTCAATTTTAATGATTTTAATCGTTATTCAATCAGTCTCGGCTTTTTCAGTCTGTTGTTACTGTTAGGCCATGATTCATGCTGGAGGACTTCGGTCGGCCTATTAACTCTGTCAGCAGAGTTGACCAGAGGCTTAGCAGTCTTAATATTATATACTGTGCTCAGCTAAACTATAAAAACTACGATTTGTGAAGTAAAAATAGTCTAAATATACTCACTTCCTTGTCTTCGATGAGCGTTGCGACGCGTCCGGGCTGAAAATAAAAAATTAATTCACTTCAAAATATGCTTAATGTTGTGTTTATACCTACATGTTTGCGATATACTTATTCTTTATTTATAGGTATTAATACTTTATCGTCAAGGGTATTTTGTACAAGGAGACATTATTTTTATTTTTAGATTAGTATCTATCTCTTTGTCACTTATTAAAAAAAGAAACTATTGTGATATATAACATATCTAACTGACTATCGTCATACCTACTACCTACCTAGTTCGTTGTAGGTAGGTAGGTAAGGTAGGTTAGATACCTACCTCTAACTAACTACGCTAATCTCATTTCCGATTATTTCACGATAACATGACTTCTTTCTTCACGATACACAGGCGTGATTTGTACTCTGGTGACACCTAGGTATATGTTTGTGTATTGTAAATATTGACAGCTGTCTCGAGAAGATTACTCAGATTTAAATAACTGATCGATATTTTATCCACCGATCATGTTTCACTGGATTTTTCCACTTGTAACGTGACAATGATAAACCTATGGTCAATGACACAAATCCCCTTTATCAAGGTTAGGGAGATTAGAGGAAGTCTGATGGTACAAAACCCCTTTATCAAGGTTAGGGAGATTAGAGGAAGTCTGATGGTACAAAACCCCTTTATCAAGGTTAGGGAGATTAGAGGAAGTCTGAAGGTACTAAACCCCTTTATCAAGGTTAGGGAGATTAGAGGAAGTCTGATGGTACAAAACCCCTTTATGTATAACTTAAATAATTGTTAATAATAATATTATTATAGGTAGGTACCTACTTAATAAAAGTTTCCAAATCATAGAACAAAATATTTTTCCAGAAACCCCCTTTCAGGTTAGGTATTTATTATATAATACCTATATAGGTACATTTATGGGGCACCCTGTATTTCTATGAATTGCATGATGTCCATGCAAAACTCTGTTTATAATTATTTAACACAGCAACAGTAATTATTATCAAATAAGGTCATAAAATGGAGCAAACTCTAGCAAATATTTGATAACAGTAACGTGACTAACTCTGTAAAGATTTAACAAAATTATTATTTTATTATTTAGCCATCACTGTCCCACAGCAGGGCAGGCCTTTGCCTCCCTTTCTTCCACTCTTCATATTACTTCTTAAAGAGCATATAGGTATGTGAGTCAAGTTCGTCCTGCCATCTCATCCTGGGTCTTCCACGTCGCCTTGCACTATTAGGGATCCATTCTGTGTTTCTTTTTGCCCACAAGTCGTCAGGCATGCGGCAAACGTGTCCGGCCCAGTTCCACTTTATGCTGGTGGCTTTTTGACCACCTCAACGATTTGTATTTTGGAGCGCATTATACTGGTACACACTCGGTCTGACAGTTTTACACCTAGATACTGCACTCCATGGCTTGTTTTAATTTTAAAATAACATTTATATAATTATTCTCAGTCTTATGTTTGTCTTTGACCATGTTTTTTAATGATATGATTTTGTCTGGGTATGTGTTAGCCTCATCGCTAATCTAATATCTAATAAAAAAATCTAATCTATCTAATAAAATAAATAATAAGTCAACATTGTAGCAGTGGCCAACTTTGGTGATGAAGTTAATAGTTATAGGCAGAAAAATACTTAAACTTTTACATTTACTATGAACAACTATGGGTTTTTAATAATAACCCCTAGGTTTGTGGGTCCAAAACAAGTAGGTATCTACAATGAATTTATCTGTTCAAAAAATTATTGGCATAATGTCAAGAAACCACCTAAAACTAAAGGTACCTAGATGCCATTTACAATTGTGTGCCCATTAAGTATTTTAATCCATAACCATTTGACAGAACCACAATTTGTACAAAAAAATTACTGAAAATTGTTGGTTCGCTGAAGAATTTTGATAATTGTTTGACTTGACTATGATGATGTGAGTTATTAAGTAATATTGTAAATATTTTTACATACCTACATAGGTACCTACTTACTTACCTACCTGCTGCCTGTAATTGTTTAAGTATTTAATTGTAGGTTGAATGTAGTAAAGGTTTTCAAGATTTCAAGATATTTATTTGCACAAATAAGTGTTACAAGAGGTCTTAAAAGTATTATCAATTAACTTGTAAGTAGGTACCTACATTATAAAACTTTATAACACTTTGTCTAGCATTCACATGAACCTACTTTAAAAAGGGATGAACATGACAACATTGTGATTTCAATTGAAATAAAAATTGGTCATTGCATCAGACTACCTTGCGTTTTTTAGGGACGAGTTTACCAACTGGGCTATAGTTAACTTTCTATCAAGATCATCATTACAATAATAGCTAGCTACCTGGTTTTATCAAACCAAAACAATTGAATTGCTACTAATAATAATAACACAAAAATAACGTTTATGAGACCTTAAACGTTCTTTGACGCATTATTCGAATTTATTTTTATAGCTAACCTTCGAATCGGTCCCGCGATGCGTGGTGTTTCCTTGCCAAAATCTTCTGGAAAATCCCTTCACAAATCCACAAACAGACTGCTGGTACTCGAAGCCAGGGTTCCAGCAAAGAGATCCGTAGCCGAAAACCCAGAATGACCTTCTTTCTTTTTCATGCTCCTTTGTTTTGATTATTTCAGTCAGGTTTTCCATTGTCGATTTGTTTTTTTGTATAAGTAAATCAGGATGTTATTCTTTTGTTTTATTTTTCACGAATTTCGAAAGAACAGAAAGTGATTTGTTTTGTGAAGTCGATGAGAGAGGCTAAGCAGGTAGACCTACACAAACTCAGGTCAATATTTTATCTTGTGCTTCATGGTGAATATTTACACACGTGTATTTACATTACTTAATTTATTGTTCATTAATAGAAATACGATTACGAACGATTTAAACTCGGAAATAAATAGCCTTCCATACCACTTGACTGACGATCGTAAACTAACTGACTGCAAAGAAAAAAAGATTATGTATGATGATGACTGAGACTGATAGCTATTAGAGTGAGTGAGTTGAGTAGTGAGTGAGTGAGTGACTTGTAAACACGAGTATTTTTTTTATCAATCAACTATAGGTACTTGCTTTTTTTTTTCAGTCAGGACCAGACAGACCAGCCAGACAGAAAGACAGTCAGAAACAAAACTTAAAAACTGAAGGAAGTTGGGCATTCAGTCAGCAATCAGTCAGTCAACTCAGTCAGTCATCGCTTAGGGATGTCAACGATTTTCAAGGATTTCAAAGTTAAGACCGAATGAAACAGTGAGTGCGTGTTCGTCGATAAACCGATGTCACGTCATGAAGAAACTTTAGAATCAAGATCACAGATATTTTTGTGCACTCTTATTCATAAAGTAGGTAAGTACCTATTTTTCAAAATAATTAGGAACTCAACCAACAAGATATACCTAACAGATTCACATTTTGATTAAGTCTACCTATAATTATGGTTTAGTGATTGATAATTTTCCAATTTCACCGTTTGATAAAAAATAGAGGTGAACAATCACATCGATGTTCTGTGATGTTCTCTAAGAAACATGTTCAATAAACAATGTTATAAGTTATCGATGTTCGATGTCAACTCGTCCATCCTTAATTCAATAACCTATTGATTAGTCTGACTGACGACGGCCGGTGCACACCTAATGACAATGAGCGAAAACGCGAAACGGCATTCGCCGCTTGCTTGCTTTCGTTGATTGCGGCGACGCCGACGCCGCCGCGCCGCGCCGCCTGGCGCTTTGTGGCGCAGGCGGGCTGTGCGCGGTGGTGGCGCGGCGGCGCGGGCTATTCGACTTCGATTGTTGCTTGTGGGTTAGTGAGTTCGCAACAGATATCTGTGGAATTCGCTCACACAATACGTAGATCAAATCAAATCAATCAAAAAGGCACCTTGATTATTCTTAGTGTCTTCTAGGTAAAAGTAAAACCGTTCGTGTGCAGTCGTCGGTGTCGTGTGTAATCATCTGATACTTACCTTTGGTACCTAAATCTTTTTGTTACCTTTTTCAAAAAATCAACTGACAAAATGATAAAAATAATTATAAATAATATAGTATGTATTATAATATCTGGAGGGCGATTCTAAGTTAACACGGCCGTGCCGGCTGAAGTCAAGCACTCATTAATTACGGTGTTTAATTTATTTAGGTAGCTAAGCGTAAGGTAGAGTGAGTGATAGGTTAGATGGGTACAGTTAGCGTCAAATTGATATCAGTGCCTAAAGTAGTCAAAATGATCTAAAAAACATACAAGCAGTTAGATATAGTACGCAGTTCGAATCATCATAATTATTATTGTTTTTTTTTTTTTTTTTAATAATCTTTATTTATTTTATAGAAGGTTTGTTCATAACTGAACATGCCACCTTCGAACGGACATCATACACCTTATTTAAACTCTTCGTTTTATAGCTAGTTTAACAATATTTAGTAACATTTTAGCAACATTGGAATCAGGAATTATTATTGTTGTAAGCACCCAAGGTGTTCAAAAATCTTACTATTTAAACTCATTGTTTTATGAGCAGTCAGGGTGTTCAAAATTATCTTAGCAAACAAAACTCTCAAAGGTAATATGCAAACTCTTTTGAGTGAATACTTGAAATGTCATAGATATGTCTTGTTTACTAAGACAGTTTTGAACACCCTGACTTAAAATGAAACAATCAGCAGTAAGATATTTTGACCACCACCTTGGGTAGTTGTACATGTTACAACTTACAACTGATGATTCGAAATGCGTATATCAAATTGCTTTATAATGTTTTTAGATCATTTTGACTACTTTAAACGCTCGACGAGGGGATATCAATTTGTCGCTGACTGTACCATGCCTAAAGCCCAACCTTCCCTACCTACAAAAATATTATTTTGGTGATCAATCAAATAAAAACCATGTCTCATTTTATTATGGTCCATATATTTTCATAGATATAGTAAAATCACAATGCAATATTTAATAAGTAAGGTAATTTTAATATTTTTACATATATTTGGAATACCTAGTTACCGAGGTACCTAAGTAAATATTTTGTATTCTTCTAAATTCCTAGACATTGAGATTACCTACTCCTACTTATGATTACTGGTTATGCTATTGTTTTTGTTTATCAGCAGCACAGCAAGTCCAACATGTAACTATTATAGAATGGTAAATACTGAGTGGCTATATTGTATGAGTAAATAGGTAGGTATTTTATGGTCCTATACCTATGTCATTAACTTACTTGCATTAAAATGTAGATAATTAATTAATTTATACAATAGGTCTATGGTTTAGACAAGCAGTTAAAAAATAATAATTGTACCTACAGCAAAATGAATTAAATTGGCAGGTATTTTTTTATGGAATGTTTACAACTTCAAGATAGCAAACCAAGTAGGTACCTACCTAACTTAAAGTAAGTGTCAAGTACCTAAGTATCTACGTAGCTTCTACCTACTTTACTTACTGTACCTACATAAATAGGTTACACAATGATAGGTAAGTATGAAGAACTTTTAAGGGTTATTATTGTACCTACATTGCGTATTAAGAAAAATGGGCAGATACTAAAATTACTAATGTTATTTTTGTTGAAGAAGCTTGAACAAGGATTTTATAGTAACCCTACCTACTTATGTAGGTAGTTTGCTGCTTGAGTAAAAACCTACCTAGATAAGACTGGGGTTTAAAAGCATACTTATAGATGTAATAAAATAACACTAGACTTGATTGCTATTTTTAACTGGCCTGGACTGGTAGGTAAGAAGGTCTTACGAAGGTGTACCTACCTACTTTAAAAGTACTTATCTATTTAATAATTTATGTAAAACTATTAACAGCAGAAATTGTGATATTAATTGGTAACAATTTTATCACGTTACCGAGATTACAACAATTAATATTTACTTTACCTACTTACTTATAGCTTACTTTGTGATATTTGGTGTCAGTAAGTAACTATGTAGGTATAGGTCGCACAGCGGATCTAGGCTTCCGTGAAGTAAGCCGTTTGTGATGCGCAAAGACAATTTAGTTGTTTGAAAAAGCTCCTCTGCGCATCGAAACGGCTAATTTCACTACGGCCGAGATCCGTCGTGAGACCTATAAGTAGTTACTGTTTTAAGTAAAATAATATTATTATAGGGTATTTTATTATTAGTGCATAATATTCAAGATAAAAACAAACACACAACACAAAAAAAACCTATCCTTTTTTTAACATTTTGTCTGAAAAATCTCAAGTAAATCGATTACGTTTTTCTGGTCAATTATTAATTATCCTTTTTGGAAATTGAAAGAGAAGCGCGCGGCGCGTATCAATGACCCGCGCGCTTCGGGTCGCGCGTGCTCGCATATTTAATTATTACGCGATTTCCAACAATGATAAATAATAATTGACCAAAAAAACGTAATTGATTTACTAGAGATTTTTCAGACAAAATGTAAAAGGAAATGTATTTTTTTTTTGTGGAACATATTTCTTGAATATTATGCACTAATAATAAAATACCCTGTGCTTTATAAAAAAAAATAATATGATGATGTATTCTATTGATACATGGTTCCCATGGTTCCTTATTTTCTTAAGCTTCGTTTAGTTTGGGGCTAGATAGCACTGTGAGAGATGTCTATCAATATTTATTAATTCATTATTATTTTATATGCACACCGTTAAGTGTTTCTTATGTTTCGATTTATTTATGTCTGTGGGCTTAGAATAATAACACGTTATTTTAAGTGTAGGTATTTAGTTATAAAAGCAAATTTAATAAATAACAATTACTAATATAATGTACACGCAGGAGTGGTTTTTACATAGGTACGTACAGTTATCTGTAAGTATACCTAAATATTATGTCAGCCAAAAGTTTTTAAACATGGAATAGGTATGTAGTACGTACCTAATAAGTACTCCATGTGAACAAACTTAATTTTTAATTAAAAACTTTTCAAATGAATACCTAAATAAAATGCTGCAGGTATTTAGATTGATGTATGTACTAAGTTGTACTCGTAGGTACCTACTTACCTACAGATGTGATGCTGTTGAAACTATTACAATCAGAATTTTTACAAGATACTTGACACGCCGGTAAACAGTAGTCAAGCGTAAGCATTGTTTTAAATAAGTATACCTAACTGTCTACTTTACTTAATCACGACGTCTACCTCGGTCATTATTAGTAGGTACCTACTTAGTCACTTAATTTTTTCTTTATTAATTGTAACTGTTTGGTTATTATTTATGTAATATTAAAGGTAGGTGGGTAATTATTAATTTATTTTGTAATTTGATTGAATATTTTTATTATCAATATTAAAATTTAATACTATTCCTGAACACAGGACAGGTACGGTTATTAAAATTGAATTAAATATAATATGAAAATCATTATTTTTGTTAAATTATATTATTTATACAATGACTAGTGATATGTAACGATAACTTTACATAGGGTATGGTAAACATAGAGTACATTTTACTTAATTTAATTTAAAAATAAAATTACTTAGTCTATATTTTTTTAAAGTTAAAATAAGACTAATTTGTCTGCAGTGTATTGCGAGTGATCTTCCAAAACGAAAAAGCGCTATGACCTATGACCTGACACTGTTCAAGGTAAGGCATTTCAATATGCCTAGCTATCGTAAATTGTGAATTTGCATTAAGGTAAATAAAAAAAAACATTCATATATAAATACATAGGTGTACCTCTTTCAAAAAACAACTATAATGTTAGTAATTGTTGTTAGGTCTAAGTAGATGTATTAGTTTAATACACCTACTTCTAAGACTAAGTACTATGAATATTATCTACGAACTATGTATTGCAATAACTACTTACTGAACTATTTATTTTTTAATTTATTTAATATTTACAATGCACCAAAAGGGAAAATACACGGATACTTACTTAAATTAATAATTATTAATATCTAAACTTCAGGCTTTTTGGTATATATCATAAAGAAAAAGTAAGTAATAAAAATAGGTCAAAATAATCTTGCATTCATGGAGGTAGTAGGTGATTATTTTAAATCTACGTTACACTATTATGCTTTTTTTCAGAATATTTTTATAATGTTTAATATAATTTTAGCTAAATAACTATCTTATTTTCATAAATAATATCAGATCAAGAATATATTTTGGTCATTTATATTCATTTAATTAATTTACAAATTCTATTGTTAACCTCTTTTTTACCATTATACATTTTAAAACCTTTTTTATTTATCAACAATATAACAGACGATACAACAACATTTATAGGTAATTAATTATTATCTATGATAAACTAATATCTAATAAAAACACCACATTCACCCAAGCATGGTGTTTACTTTGTGTTGTTATGATGGATGCTAATTTAGTATATTCTTAGATAAATATAAAAATTCTGTGATTGTTAGAAATATAGTGTAAACTTAATTTTTTATCAGTTTACATAAAATGAGTAATAAATAAGAACTCTCTCGGTTATTAATAACTAGATAATAATAATGTACATAACCGAGTAAATAGAAATGCAATTATGTATCATGAAATTCTTTATAATATCCAAATTCACAGTTTCTACATTATTTACCTATATTATAATAGGTATCATAGATAATATAATATCATTTAAACGTCACAATTACGTTCTATATTAGGTACCTACTTATAAGTTTAATTTTAGGTTTAACTACACCTTAAATTCCTTGAACAATAAAGATGATTTTATGTCGTTTTACAATAACACACCTAAATACCACGGATCTTGCCACTTCCACTGTAGACTAATAATCTACCAAGTTCACATCGATACTGCATTCGACTGAACATACAAATGTTTGACACTGACATTTTAAACGTCACAATGTACACTGACATTATTAAACGTCACCTAAGCCAGCCCCAATATGGCGCCGGCCTAAGCGGAATGCTTGGATCATACGTTCGACTCGGGCCCTTCGGTATTGTGCTTGAACGAAGCCCGTATGCGTGCTAAGTATAACGCGCAGATGTGACCGTAACATTTGTTGTACCACTCTGTTGTTCGGCCCCTGGAAACAAAGCACATTCAATAAAAGTAATAGGTGATGATACTCTCCTGTGTTAAGATAAAAAAAAGAAATATTTTAAAATGGTTCTGATCAATTTATAGAATACTAGCGGCTCGTCCCGGCTTCGCACGGGCGCAATAAAAACTTAAGCACCCGTGCTATGCCGGGGCGGGTCGCTAGTCATTCATAAGGTAGCAGCCGACCGCACGCTCTCTGGCCACGGAGCGCGCGCGGGCTTAACCAGAGTTGACCACGGACTCATACGAACTTACTTACATAAAAGTAAGTTCAATATTCACAAACAGCCTTTATAAGGCTGAAATAGCCAATTCAAAATTATTGTTGAGGAAAAAATCTGTGAAAAGTGAATTTAAATGGTTTTCATCGAGCTAGATATCTACAAAGAAAAACATAACTTACATAGTATCAACTCTAGCCAAGTGCACGAGTCGACTCCTGCCCTTGCCAGCCGGCTGCGCCAGGTACCGGGAGGCAAGCACCACGCCGCGCGCGCCCTCCGTCGGCGCGGAGCCGTGCGCTACTGACGTCTCGGCGACTGCGCACCAGCCGCCTCCCCCCCCACCCTGCTGCCATGACCTGAAGTTGGGAACAGTTTAGCGTTACAAAGAAAATGAAAAAAATGTGAATGGGCAACAGAGTCTTGCCATAGTATTTTGCTAATGTGGTGGTTAAAAAAATATAGTAGGTAAGTATTCTGACAGTTGGATTCAAGGTATAGTTCTCTCGGCGGATCTAGGCTTCCGTGAAGTTAGCCGTTTGTGCTGCGCAAAGACAATTTAGTTAGAAAAGCTCCATTGCGCATCGAAACGGCTAACTTCACGGAAGCCTAGATCTGCCGAGAGAACTATAATTTTACTTCCCCGTAGTACAACCAGTTCAACTCAGCAGATGTTCATAATATCAGTTGGACAAAGCCCCTCTGTTGACCACGGGTCATAAAAATATTGTAGAAAAAAAAATCTGACAGTTGGATCACGGATAGTTTTACCCGTGGTACAAACTTGGACCATGGGTCGGTAGCGGTAATTAAGTTTTTTTTTTATGTCAGCAAATGACAAAACAATCAAGGCGCCCACCCTGATGTTAAGCACCACGCCTGGCTATTACAGATGCAGTTCCACCCAAAGCTTAAAGTTTTCAAGTGTTTGCGTGGCACTACACTGCGGTTATCACCCCGAGTCATTGTTGTTAAGTCTCTTTCGCCCAGTAATTTCACTTGCTACAGTGCCCTTCAAACCTAAACACAGTAAGAGAGTCCTACCACCAGGTGATCCAAGATCAACACTCTATCCATTTCGACATGTAGGTAACCTTAAAGGTTAGAAGTTTATTTTACCTTAAAACACAATAATCTCTTGAAGGAAGGTTGAAGCTGGAAGCGGTGATGTACTGGAACACTTCCGCATTAGTCCCGAGCTTCTCAGCTACTCGCCACTTTACCAAAGAGTCATCCCAAATATGCCGCTCTCTAAGTATCCTGAAAATTATACAAGCATTTTGTACGTCTTGGATCCTCCCATTAATACTTTTTTAAATTGATTAGCCCATGTTTTCTTACTGCTGGTCATTCTCTCTCCACTTGTCCCTGTCTAGATATTATTCAATTTACCTTTGCATAACTTCTTGGGGTGGTGCCTCCACGTCTGTGGTAGCTCTCCACAGCCGCAACGGATGGCCGTCACCGACCTTCTTGCAGCACAGTTCCACGTGAGGAGCGGCGCCGGATACTGACATCCATCCTCGCGTTCTGGAAATACAAAATCATAAGTTACCGCAGGTTTACTTCAAATACATTTTTAAAATTTACAACTAAGTTACCGCAGGTTTACTTCAAATACATTTCCAATACTAAGTTTGTGTTATGTACGTACTTATTTAAAAAACTTTAGTTAAAGTGAGAGATGATTTGAGAACTTCCTTCTTTATTTGTGTAATCATCAGTAGATATGTCGATTCTGCTGTAACATTTTCTAAATTAAACTAACTTAAACTGTTGCCGTCCTTTTCTAATGAGTTAAAATACAAAGGACCGCGATAATTTAAGTTAGCTAACTTATTAGGTACATAAGTATGGTTGTGCATTTTTTTTTAGTCCATCGGTAATTTGGTATCTATATAAAACTGATAAAATTAAATCAAGTGCTTTATATGTACCTAGAAACGTAATTTTTAAATGTATACCCTTTCTTAATAAATCCTAAAATAAAAAAGCTTTTCATAAGACCTAAGAAATAAGATAGCTGTGTAGGTGTATTTCCTTGAATCTATGTAAAAATCAAAACAGAAAAATAAAATTAAAAGAAACACTAAACACAGAGACATTTTAGTGGCCACGAAAATACTACGATGAATATGAGGTGAGAAAGTTTTGAAATAGCTTTCGATGATTTTTGAAAGTCATAATTTCTGTTCAACACTTTATCAAAACTAATAAATAATCTATCAGTATCTATTTAATTATAGTATTGAATGATAAAAAAAGCCTGTTTCGCTTCATGCTTTACATACCTACTCACAACAGTAAAGTTATAAGTATCTGTTTGCACAGAAAATCATCAACCTAAAAAGTAGCTAGGATCTTTCATCAAGCTTGCATTTTCTATAGGTGATTTTTCAGAAAGAACATAAAGCACATTTTGCAATAACGTTGACTGGGAAAGCTCAGTAAACGAAACATTTGCACTCAATATAAAGTCAGAGCAACAAGCCAGAACAGAAATTACAACAGTAGTAGCAGTATGAAGCGAATCGTTCTCTAACACCGAAATCTCACCTCTTTCCCGACCGGCCACAGACTCTAAAAAAGCACGAAAAAAGTTAGACTATACAGATACAAATTAATAAACGAGCGAGGATAGAGGAAGAACATCTTTACTGTCAAGATGAATTTTCAATCGGGAAAAACAATGTTATGCACCCGTCCATCTAATGATTCAAAGAATAATACACCTTATTTCAGGTGCTATAGCTTGCTTAGCTAAGTATAGAATAGGACATATACTATCTACAAACTGCAAGAGAATATTGATTATATAACACGGTGATAGAACTCACTTTTCTTTGGCTTCTTTCAGTAAAGCTTTTATGCAGGCTTGCTGAAAACCTTTCCAATCTTGGTTGAAGTCCGCGCCTAACTCTTCTAGCGCCACCTGTGAATATTAAATGAAATGAGACTAACTGAATTGCTTGGTATAATGATGTTTTGTTTGTATGCCTTTATTCATAAAATAAACTGTAACTTTAGCAGCTTCTTATTAATGTCTTTCCTTGTCTTTCTCATGTCAATGAACAAAGACTATGACAGATTCTAAGCGCAAGACGGGCCGCGCGCTGCGCGTGTCTCAATATCCCGCGCGTCAATGACCCGAGCATCAATGACCCGCGCGTATCAATGACCCCCCCCACCTCTCCACTCTAATCGCTGGGGAACGCGCGCGCTCGGCTATTTTGTTATTACGCCGCCCGTCTTGATTTCCAACAATAATAAAACGATAGCTATGTAAGTATAGAGCATAGGACCATCATCATGACGCCTTTTAATGTTCCCACTGTTGGGACACTAGCCTACTCTCTGGCGAGAGTGATTGGGTCATATTCCACCACGTGGACCCAATGCGGATCGGTGGATGGCACATGTCTTTCGAATTTTTAGTTCTTATGGACATGCCGGTTTCCTCACGATGTTTTCCTTTACCGTATGAGAGCACTGGCATTGCGCACATAAATATCTCGATCAAAAAAATTCATTGGTGCACGACCGGGCTTAAACACACGACCTTAGAATCGGAAGGCGGGGTGTCTACCATTAGACCACTGGTGCTCTCTCATAGGTGCATAGGGGAATAAGCTAAACTCTAAAGAGAATAAAAGCTGCGGTAACCGCTTACCATCTTGTGGGCCGTACGCTTGGTTGCCACTTTAGTTGTATAAATAAAAACAATAATAATAATGCTGAACAATCCACACATCTAGCCCTAAGGTAAGCTGCTGTTAAACAGAGCTGTATTATGGGTACTAGATGACTGATATATACAATACAATACATAGATAGATATTTTTTTTATATGTAAGGTCATTCATTCTCAACCTGACAAACTTATGCTTAAACTCTGCTTAATAATTAGTTATCCTTGTTAGAAATCGAAAAGGCAGCGCTCGGCACGTGTCAATGAACCGCGGGTCAATAACCCGAGCGTCCTTGACCTGCGCGTGTCCTTGACCGGCTACGGGGCGCGCACACTCGAGTATTTCATTATTACGTCGCTTAACTCGATTCCCAACAATGATAAATAATAATTGAGCGGAAAAACGTAATCGATTTTTTTTTGTTTACTTGGGATTTTTAAGACAAAATATATGTACATAAAAAAAAATTATAGGTACATATATTTTTTTTTATGTGTGGAACCTATCCCTTAAGTTTGTCTGGTTGATAATGAATGACCCTTTATAGAAAATACCCAGAACACCCGAAACAAATATTTGTAGATCGTACAAACATTTGACCCGAGGCGGGAATCAAACCCGCAACCTCCGCGTCGCTGGCGGACCTGCGCCCGCTGCGCCACATCGGTCGTCACTTACCGGAACGCTCTCTTCGAAATAGTTGAACTTGCACCTGGCCAGCATGTCGGCGGGCGCGAGGAACAGCGCCGCGTGCTTCTGCACGAGCAGCAGCAGGCACGCGTGCGCCGCGCGGCTCTCGCTGATCTGACGCTGGTCCGCCACACTCTCGATAACCATCCTGAGAATATACAATTATTTTATACTAGTACACCCGACGCGGTTTCACTCGCGTTATTTTTTTTAATTAGCAAATTTTTTACCACCCTGTATATTTTCTCTCTGTTTAAACCTTCCCTGAACTTTTACAAACATTTTAAGACCAAAATTAGCCAAATCGATCCAGCCGTTCGAGTTTCAGCGAGACTAACGCACAGCAATTCACTTTTACCTCTTATTACGAAGATTAATTAGACAGTTATTTGAACGAGAAGAAGATATTCTGCAGGGCTCTTTCGTAAGGAAGCCCATGGTTAGTGTGAAGTTCCACTCGTATCCTACAGGATAGGGGATGGGGCTTCAATATACACGATTTTTAATGTTTTAAACACATGCACGCGACAGTCTTGCTCGCTCGCCCTCGACCGAATGCCTGCAAGCACGAGCAAAGCAAGTCGACCACGCGTCCTCCGTATTCGCTTTAATCGGCAAACGCCACAGTTGGCATTCGCTTTTGTTTCCTGTCATCAGGCTGATGACAGGTTGCGCAGTCAAATTTGAAGGGTCGGTAGCGAAAATTTTGTCTCAAGCCACATCGTTTATAATGCCAAAAACGTGTGCGACCATCCTGTAGTAGGTGTAAATATAAGAACGGCTTTTGGCTTTTAGTAGGCAGGCCCTTTACTACCTACCTACTTACATTTTTTTTAACACAAGGCTTGGAAGTTATTGATTATAACCAAACATTTATTAAAGAAAAAAAAATGTGGCAGACTATAACCAATCGTATCAGCATCAGCCGTTAAATGTTTGGTGGACTTTCTTCAACTATTGCGCTAATGTCACCATCACCACACCGATTGAAAATTCCACCTAATAGAATTGGTGAAAGACTTATTTAACGATTTAAAATAATATGATTATTTTATGAGCAACAGCATAAAGCTATTCAAGAGCTCTAAAAGAAATGTGTAGCATTAAAGGCTAGTTTCATCTAAGAGAAAGAGAAATAGTCAAGTGGAATCATTTTTGCTGTATTCCAACACGCAAAGAAAACTAAACAATCTATATAGATTGTAGAGCATCCAGTAGATAATCTAAACATAATGTAGGTAGTAGGTACTAAAGAATTGATTTTTGCGCAAGAGATTTGACCTGCCTGTCACCACATTCAATTCCCATGCTGGCTAATTCTGTGCCAGTGTTTTGCTATTAAAATTTAAGCAACCTACCTATTTGAGTTCCCCTCTTTGGTACTCCCAGTAGTCGGTGGAGCATGGTGTAGTCTCAACAGCGTAGGAGCCAAGCACACAGCCAGGTTAGATGCCGTCATTTGATTAACTCCTGAATGTTCTGCCACCTGGAAATATCAAACCAGAAAACTGAGTGAAGATATTCTGAAATTAGATACGGCTGAAAATATAGTAAGTAAGTTCGTATGAGTCAGTGGCTAACTCTGGTGACAGAGTTTCTAGTTTTAGTGAAAATATAGTGACGGGAGAAATCATTGTTAAAGATTATATTAGTGATGACAGTGACATCAGTAACCTATAACACTTGCAAAAATAAGAAGTGACAAAATGCCAATAGGTAGGTAGTAGTAATGGTCGATGAGTCGTCTATTAAATGTAACAAGTTGAAATAGTTATCTTTTGGAAAGGCGTAGTGAACCCAGTAAACATTATCATTATCGTTTTGATGCTAATAAATAACACTAATAAGTGTAAGACGGATGATATAACCCAAAAGAGGTTAGTGTCAAAATCCCCTTTGAAGATGCCCTTTGAAGGGGATTTTGGTACCTAGGTGACGACATTACACTCAATCGATTCTGAAGAAGTAAATAACAAGCTAACCTCAAACAGGAAAATAAGTAAGGAATGTAGAGCTTCTAGATGTTCTTCTGGTAATAGTAGCAGAGCGCATTGCACAGCATCCGGCCTTAGGGGTTCAGGTACATCTGAAAGAGATGGAAACTTTTATTAAACTCTTGAAACTTGCTATGATGTGAGCAAAATGCTAGATCGTAGTGCTTACATTCTCTTCGAATGCTAGGGATTTAGGGAATAACACCCACCAATTTCAAAAAGATGATAAATACTTTTTTTTAAATGGCAGTCTGTCTGTTTAGACAATATTGCCAGTGTCAAGTAATGTCGACGTATACACAAATATACGAATCAAGTTCGAATTTTGAATTTGACGAACAAAATTTTGAAAGAAATTATGGCGTTCTTTCAAAATTTTGTTTTGTGGCTAATGTAAAGTATAATAAAATATAATAATGGCGTTCCTTGTCATATGCCAATGAACGAAAACAAAAGTTTATAGTATGATTACTTAATTACGAATAAGGCCTATATTATTTACGATCTAAATGACAAAAACTAAGTGAGAATAGGACAGAGTTACTCACGTTGGAAAATAGCTATAAAAGTCTCGCTAAGTTTGTTCGTTAGCAATGCATCGGGCAGTTCCCTGAAGTACTGCTTCACCATATCAGCTACATCGTGAGCTTGCGAGCCGTCGAAGTTGAGACTCGACTGCGACGCTTCAGTGGTGTTCATATTTTCAATAGCAAAGGTCCCAGTGGTGCACCCGGCTGATTCCACCACAGTTCGGAGCTTGGCGATGCGGGATTTCACGCCAGCTTTGCGGAATATTCCCATCTGGAAGAGAAAACCAGAAAATATAGAAACTAGTATTATAGCAAGTTGCAGTAGCAGTAGGCAGGCCATATTAGCTCTCTTTAAAATTAAGTTCTTTAGATTTTTAGGATTCGTCTATCATTAGTATTTAAAAGGTACTACCTACTGCAAACAATATAATAAATAATTATTACTGTTTACCTGATCTAAAGCGTTATTCTTTAACCAGTTCAGGGCACATTGAATTGGCTTTGGTAGAGCATGTCCTGTTCTTTGTAGAGTCACCGTTAAAGGAACGCCAAACACCGTTTTATCTGAAAGAAATCACAAAGGCTTAGATAAAAATCATGTTGAGTTTCACCCCCAAATTCCTAATTCTAACAAAAATTAATAGCAACAGTAAAGGAATATCTATCTATGTCAATTTAAAGTACCAAGACTCCTCGTAACTTTTCTATTTGAGCTCAAGCTTATAAAACGGCCATAAAACAAATTTCAATCTTTGTTTTACATTCCTTTGGGTTTATGGCTTAGAAAACTTTTTATTGCCTTTGTTCGTAGATATTACCTTTGAAAGTTTCAAACAAAACACCAGGATTGGTAGCTAATCCGAACTTTGTACCTTTGTAATCAGGAGTTTTGATCTTCCGAATCAGTTTGGGCAGTTCCCAGTTCCAACCAGACTTATGTGAGGGGCAGTACCGTTCCATGCAAGCTGTTAATCTGAGAAGGGCTAGCTTCCGGAGGATGTGCAACTGCCCACACGATAATGAGGACATTGGACGAGCCACTGAAATAAAAAGTGATGCTGTTAATGTAAAATATTATTACAAGCTGATAGTACAAAGTCTTCTCCACTTTCAGAAATTATTTCCGTAGATGAGGCAATCTTGAATAACTTGTTAACACATTTTTTTTTAATTAAATTAATATAATACTTATTGAGACTGTGTGAGATGATAGACTATACAGAAAAGAAAAAAGAGCTAGAGATTAATGTAAAACAGAACAGAAAAATAACCTTTAGATTACTTACTATAAGATTCAGGATCCTTCTGACCGGGTGTGGGTTGGAGCGTGTTGTTTGCTTTGGGTCCACCATTGAGCGTTGTTGTCTTGAAGGAGTACCATCTTTGGATATTGTTTCTGCAAAAAGTGTTATAGATTAATTGATTAGTTACAGTTTTAAAAATTGTTTGGTCCACTTTTAATAGGTCTATTTGCAGATATTTTGCACCTGTTACGGCTGTTACAGGTTGTTTCTTTATCAGACGTTTAATTTATTTATTACATATATAATTTTATCTCAGCACCTATAGCTTTGGGTCCATCGATAATTCCTATAGTTTTACGGTAGGTATTACATAATAATATATGGTATTTGTGATCATGTTTGTGTTTCATATGATTATTCTGGATCATCATGATTTTACATAATTTTAGCATTCTCGTAAAGTAAACAAGTAGATATTTGGAGACGAATTATTATGGAATGTAGAGAAAAATTACAGTTTTCTGTAAACAAAATTAGATAAACTTTTTGTAGTTTTTGTTAACTCCTCCGTAGAGTTAACTACGGTGCTTAGATGTATCTGCTAGCTGAGCAAAAGACAAGTGATCTATGGATCACAATACGATAAAAAAAAGGTATTTAATGATCTATTAAAATATCAATTGGTGTTCAAACGTCTATTGTAGGTATTATGTAATAGGTAAGTATACCTAGTCTAAGCGTGTGATCCACGTTTTTCGAAAGATGTTTATTTGTAATAAAAGTGTTTGTTTGGGATAATATCAATCATAACCTTCCATCTAGCTTTATTGCTGTTGGAGCGTCTGATATTTATTTAGGACTATCATCAGATATTCACGTGAAGCGAATTGCGATTGCATACGTAATGATGTTGGTTTGACCCTCATGGATAGACGATTTTACGCCTGCCTTGTCTTGTAATAAATTAAATTAAAAGGTCCATTTGCATTTTCTTTTATAAAAAAGTTGACTTATTGTGTATTTGTAACCTATCAGTAGGTAAATACTTAAAGTTGGTACCAATCTTAATTATTTCAGCAGATGACGAGTCACCCAAGGCGCTCTCCCTACAAAAAAATACCTGACAATAAAGCGCAACACACACAGAACGCGGGCGGGGGCCGCGGCAGGGGGCTTATTCGCTATTACATAGGAGATTCCTTACCAATAACGTGTAACTTAGTAACGTGTTCTATACGTGCCATGGTGTGAAATTGTAAAATTGTTTTCCGTATCTGTGTTGTTTCAATAGAGATAATTTTGCTATCGATAGGTTGACTTTGGAAAACAGTCACACGAGCTCTAAAACGTGGCTCGTCGACAATGATTCCACGCAGATATCATAACCAGCCCGCGTTTGGTCATAGCGAATAAGCCACCAGATCTGCCGTGGTTGTTTTTTGTCGTATTTATACTGACGTCAAGGATGACAGCACACATAACGCGGGCGCAGGTCGGATGAAGCGCGGCAGCCGCTCCCGCGTTCAGTGTGATGTCATCCTTGTCGTCCATACAAATTAAAATAAAAAACTTCCGCGGCAGATCTGACCCGACCCGCGCCCGCTCGCTGTTGCGCGTAACAGTTGCAGTGTCAAAGTTCTGTGTGGCACTGCAATGCGATCGTCATCGATATTTAATAATAATTTTCTGATACATTATCTGATTTGACCATTTTGGATTAAAGTATACCTATTGTCGATTACCTTGCCCTTCAAAACAAAACATAGTAATGCAGGCACTATTTCTTGTAGTCTACTTAGCAGTACCTATAGGATGATGGTTAAATTGGTTAATAACTTACTTTTTAGTCTTCATATCGATGCTGTCATCATCGTCGTCGTGGTCGCCGTCATGCGACCGCGAGCCAGCCGAGTTGTGACTGTTACTGCTGTCCAGCTCCGAACTCCGTGATCCTGACTTATCTCTCTTGAGGCTTCTGTCACGAAATCTGAAAGCAGATATAGGTTTATTATTTATCACATTGTAATACTTCGTAGGTTTTATAAATTGGAAATGTTTTCCAAAATCGTTTGTTTTTCGAATATAATGTCGATTGATTGATGCTAGTCTACTGGAATCTACTGTTTGGTTAGCAGTTTATTGAATAACATCGATCGTTTTATTTGGTAATTGTAGGATAACTTTAACTTATTGTTAGATTTATTGGTGGCCTACGAAATGCCACTGACTTGATCTTTCACAATCTTCTTGTATATCTCTTCAAGGTCTCAGTTACTCTCTATCGTAAATAGAAATAAGAATACCTTCATCGAACCACAGTTTCTACTTTAAAACTTCACTAGTATTTTCCATGGTCACAAAAACAGTTTAACGTCACACAACTATTGCAATGCAAATAACTCAGTATCATGGAAGAATCTTTTGGACTAATGACTCCGGTTTAACGATTAGTCACATGGTAATGAGGTAGACTGGACAAAAGGTTATTGATAGCTCTATACTTAGAAGTTGGGGCACGTTTGAGTAAGAGGACCGCTTGCTATTTTTACAATGATTATAATAAGCCATTGGATATTCATGGACATAGACCTCTTCATAAATTACTCAGACAATATGGCGTTGAATCAACTCCTTTATGTAACTCATTTGGAGCAAGTGATGGGTCGTGGTTCTAATGCAGATCGGTGCCTGTGAAATTTATGCTATTTTATTTACGATGTTTTTTTATTGTTTGAGAGCACTGCGCTCATATTTTGGACATAATTGGCCATGACCGGATTCGACCCAATGACCTAAGGATTCCTAGGACAGTGTTTATTTACTGCGTTTATGACTACTTGGCAAACTATTGCAGAAGCTCTGGTATCTAACACAACTTAAGGAGCATTCAATGTTGTCACATTTTGAAATATATTATTTATTTCAAAGTAGGTATAAAGCGACTAGGGTGTAGAAATAGGTATGTAAGTACTTACTTTTGACCATCTTTTCCAAGGTTCAACGAACTGGTTCGTATAGCTTGCCGCCTATGCACAGTGTGTCCAGGGGATTTCTGCACTTCACTAAGCACCTTTGGATCTGGCTTGAGTTCCACTGGCGAAGGGGGCTCTACGTAAACCTGGACCACACACAGATACAGATAAGGTCGATAGTCATAACATGATTAATAAAGCAATTATTATAGCAGTGTAAACATGACCTGCTGTGTGTGACTCCTAAAGTGCAACTGGAGCTACGTGGTCATAGAGTTTGTTCTCAGAAAAGAGGTTGCGAGTTCGAATTCCAGATTAGCATTTGGTTTTTCGACGAAATAATAATCGAAACATGGTAAATTATCTAAAAAAAACAGTGAAATCATAGCTGTCACTGTTTTTGTTAAAATTTCGACCTAATAAAAACTATCAAAACGATGCAATCAAGCAATGGCTTACATAATCAGCCTGCAGATTGTTTAAAATAAAAAAAGTAAAAAATTCTAAAACCAACTGTTCAAAGACATCTGTGAAGGCATTAAAAATGCGACCCTTATGTAGCATAGCGGAACACCCATTAACTCTTGTTTGACGAAAAGGCTGATAGTCAGATAAAAAGCACAGGCATAATGGCTTATTGGTTTTGATGATAGCTTACCTCCGTATTATGATGAGTATTATGCTCCTTATAATAATTATGCCTCCAACTCGCTGGCTGGCACTCCGAGTCACTAAGTGCACTGGAATCCTCGTTCTTCACTCCTCTATGGAATATCCTCTTCGCCCTCCCAAGCTTCGACTTTGAACTCTTATTACTAGACCCCATGCTTCCATCAGAGGCGTAACTCGAGCTGTCATCTCCGAAAGGTGGGTTTAAAACAAATGAAGGCTCAAGAGGGCCGATAGGAGATGGAGGTAGTACGGTCATTGGTGATGGAGGTTGGGTTCTGATACCAACAGCGTGAGCTGGTGAGTTAAATTCAAATGGAAATGCTGTGGGTGTTGTTGGTGTCATGTCTATATAGCTAAGGTCAGGGTATTTGTCTGATACGTCTAGAAAATGAGGAGAGGAAACTATGACTTCTGTTCGATTCTGCCGTTTTCTTCTTCTTGTTTTAAGGGATTCTACGCGTCGGAGTAGGGCTTTCGCTCCATCTCGGAGCCGTTCGGAGCCTGTTCTTCTAAAGCGGGTGCCAGTATCCTCTTCATCTTCTTTGTCGCTTTGTTGGAACATTGGCTGCCCAGGAACTGTTAACCTGGGACAAAGAGAAACATTTTATAATCATATAGTTAAAAACTGCTTGTTCAATACCGAGTGCCTTACCAAGCAAATAAAAACCAAGCTTTAATTTAAAAATGCTAAAATATCACTTTACAAAGTGTGTTTTTGCTGTTGCTAATTAAATTATACAGGATTTATTGTGACAACCTAAAAAGTTGATAATTAAGACAAAGCGCTTTATAACTTTCTCAAAGCTTTTAAGGATCTTGATGTCTTCCCACAGGAAACCGAATGCCGGCGCCTGTCGCAACATGAGCCTGGATTAGTTCACAGTTGGACTTTACTTCATTTTACAAAATACGGTTAGACTTGGCTCAGAGGGGAAATTATCAGACGGTCGTCGCTGCCGTCATCGCTAACGTAAATTGACGTAGAGTTTTGAAATTACACAAATAGTGATTTGGCCGAATACCGAATATTCGATCACGCTCTTGGCAGAATCGATTCTGCCAATACCATGCTGCTTGTATTGCGAATAAATATTTTTTATATTTTCGGAAAATTTTATTCTACTGAATCAATCACTAAATAGTTTTGTTTATTTGCTTAGTACCTATACTTATTTACCACGACCTTAAATCGATAATCTTTTAATCTGCTTTTATTCTATTTAGGACTGGACTTTTTCATTTAATTCCATTCATTTATTCATCATTTCATTTCACTTTCTAGAAACGCAGTCTAGAAGGCATTAGGTACCACTCAGTGTTCTCTCTGAATGTGGAACAAGCTTCAACGACTGGAGTGCCAAGAAAGGAAATAACAAATTATTTCATTAGGCACCAACTCACTTTGAGTAACAGCATTAGCTTTGGTAAATTGAACGACCGCTTTCGTCTTTCAAATAACTTTTGGAAGATGGAAAATTGAATACAAAGCCATTTTCAGGAAGTTACGACGTTATTGGAGAAGTTTTTATTTTTATGAAACTTTTGGATCGAGTTTTGAGAGTCGAAGTTATCGATATATTTTTCGTGTCAATTATATTAAAATACTCGTAACATACAATAGGTATTGTTGGCCGACTATGTTCTAAGTTTTTTTTTTATATACCATCAAGAAAATAAATATTTACAAAAAAAAAGATAAATCTTTGCATGGTATAACAAAGTCGCTCGCTTTCCGTTGTCTGGCCCTCTGTATTATATAAATATGTAATTAGGTATTTATATCTTTTAGACGGTACCTACTCAACGAATTTTTACGGCGGTTTTCATCAATAGAGATTCGAGAGAGAGGTAAATTGTACCACACCATGTTGATATATTATATATAATTTAAACACCCATGTGAAGCCGGGGCGGGTCGCTAGTAAACGATAAGTACCTAGAAGAGAATACATCCGGTAGCATTGTACTTTAACTGCTTTATAACATTGTAAACTGTAATGTAATGAACTTCAATTTAAATTAGAAAGCTTCAATTAATTACAGTTTCCCCAATTTAAAAGTAAGATTGGCGTTATCTCACTCGTTAATATCTGGAATTGTTATCAGGGAATTAGAAAATATCGTTACACGAATACACTCAGCATTTTGTTTTTTTGTGGTACCTACGTAGGTCAGAAGATAATCGAGCTTTTGCCCAAATACTAAAATGTTACTTAACGTCTAAGGATTATTTACATTGTAAGCAAGTAGCTACATAAGTTCCATGATTAACTTTTTTAAGGTTTATTCTTTAAAAAAAGGGTAATTTTAGCGGTAGGCATGGCCAGGCGTTTAACATCAGGCGAGCTTGACCATCTTGTACCATAATGGTTCCATTTTGAAAATTAACGACCTTTTTTTATGTCAGCAAATGACACCATAATTATGGTACCTTAGAATAGTAACACGTACCATTTTGAAAATTAACGACCTTCCTTTTATGTCATTAAGTGACAAGATGGTCAAGCTCGCCTGATGTTAAACGCCACGCCTGATCATGTCGCTAAAAATGAGCCTTTTTTATGAACAAGGGTGTAAATATCTAGCAGAGTTAATTTAAACTGATGATAATAATGACTTTGTTTTTACTCCTTTTAAAAGTAAACAATAACACACAAGTAATGGTACCACAGTCACAGTGAGGCTCCAACAATGACTATAATTAAGTCGTTGAACGTTCTGTTCTACTTACTATTCGGTACTTGGCCCTTCACCTATCACGATGGATTGCTAAACCGTAATGATAGCTTCTAAGGTGGATGTGCTACAGTGCAAGCTACCAGCGAGTAAAAGTGTTAGTAGCTTGCACTGTAGCACAACAAAATAATATTTAACTTGGGGCCAGATAAAAATAAGTTAGTTCATAAACCCCCAATGATTCCGCCCATAAATGGGGATTTGTGAACATCAAAACACAAATAAGTTAATTAACAAAAAATACCTATTGATTCCGATTGATTATTTATTTATTTAAAACCCTGATGTTTTAAATAAATAAATAATAACTTTATTGAGGACACAATTTGTATAGTAATTTTTTATACTTAACATACATAATTAAAAAAAAAATAGTACTACAAATGGCGGTCTTATTGCAAACAGCGATTTCTTCCAGACTACCCTTACTAACTAAACTAAACCTAATATATACTAAGCTACTGATCTACTGTTAACCAATGGATTTGTCATCGACAAACGAGACTGAGAGAGTTGAAATCCCCAGCCCTCGAACTAGTATAGAACTGTATCATGACAGCCTTCTAATGTTCCCACTGCTGGGACACTGGCCTACTCTCCAGCGAGAGTGATTGGGTCTAAATCCATCATTCGGACCCAATGCGGATTGGTGGACGGCACATGTCTTTCGAATTTTTAGTTCTTGGACATGCCGGTTTCATCACGGTGTTTTCCTTCACCATATTGCGCACATCAATTCGTAGCGAAAAATCCATTGGTGCACGACCGGATTTGAACCCACGACATTAGGATCGGAAGGCGGGGTCACTACCAACCACTAGACCACCAGTGCTCTTAGAACTGTATACCGAGGGATAATTTGTGACAAACCGTTTACAAGACGTTTTGTTCAATTACTTTGTGATGCAAGGGATTTAACTGACCACCAGCTTATAGTAACTTTTAACAAATTATATTTTATTAAACTGGCTGGCACTCGCGGTTTTGATCGCGAAAATTATCCCAGTTTTCATTTCAGGACTTATGTTCGCAAAACGTTATCTAATCAAAGTTATTGAATAGTAAACTCAATTATTATAAATATTCAAACATTCAAATTATGTAATATGAATTATATTGTGATTGTAACCTGTTCGTGATAGATAAAATACCGACACCAAACAGGTACAAACTTACTAGGACCAGGAGGGCGATTCTCGTGCCATAGATAAATGGTCACGTCATGTGATATTTAACGTCAAAACTGTCAAAATTTCTATACATTTAACAGTTTTGACGATATATATCACATTGACCATTTATCTATGGCACGAGAATCGCCCACCAGAACGTTTGGAATTGATTTAAAATGTTTTTTAAATTTGAAAATTTTAAAATGGTATTTGAAAATGGCGTTTTAAAATCGCTTTAACTTGGCCCACCACCTAACAAATGCATGGCTTTGACCTCGATAGCCCAAATAAAGGGCGTTAGGTTTTTTAGAGCGGAATGCTTTTAGCGCAAGACTAATTATTGGCTGTGTATTCTTCAACAGCTTTTTAATGTATACTTACTGGGGGGATCTAAAAGGGCCACTTTAGAAGTTTTTTTTTTATACAACTGAAGTGGCAACCAAGCGTACCGCTCATAAGATGGTAAGCGGTTACCGCAGCCTATGGACGCTTGCAATACCAGAGGTATCACTTGCGGGTTGCCACCTTGACGCTAAGATTGAAAGCCTCATGTGCCAGTAATTTCACCGGAAACCATACCCTTCACACCGGAACACAGCAATGCGAGCATTACTGCTTTGCGGCAGAAATAGGTATGGTGGTAGTCCTTTCCCGGACGAGCTCTATCACAGAGAACTCTACTACTCTTAAAACTGTACGAGTACTTATATAAAGTATTAACGATTACGATTTACGATTCGTGGTGGTTTAAGACCCAAACACTCTCGCTCGAGAGTGGAATTCACTCAGCAGTTCACTCAGCAGTGGAAAAGTTAGAAGACTGTCATGGTGATTAGAGATTAGAGAGAGAAAGATTCATGAGTTTAGAATGCTTGCACTGACGTGTATTGGTATGAAGGTATGATTACCGGTAAAATTACTGGAAAACTTTCCTGAGACGTCGATCAGTCTACTTCTTAGAATGGACCCCAGGTGTGTACCTAAGCTTGTTTGTCATAATATTATATTCATCATGACAGCCTTCTAATGTTCCCACTGCTGGGACACTGGCCTACTCTCAGGCGAGAGTGATTGGGTCTTAATCCACCAATGCGGATATGGCACATGTCTTTCGAATTTTTGTTCTTGGACATGCCGGTTTCATCACGGTGTTTTCCTTCACCGTATTTTAGCACCGTATTTTTCGTAGCGAAAAATCCATTGGCGAGGTCACTACCACTAGACCACAGGTGCTCTTAGACCAATATAATATTATAATGAAAAAAAAAATATATATATTAGTTGTTGGTAACCCAAGAGTGCTGAAGACAGCAAGATTACGTCTTAGTGGGTACCACCGCAGTGCCAGATATTCTGTACCTAAGCAGTGTGCAAGTATTCATGTGAGGCATTGTAGCAAACAAAACTGATTGAAAGAGACTTAAAAGCACGTCTCGGAGTGACGAGCGCAGTGCAGTGCCACGGAAAACTTTAAAACCCATTTTTTTGGGCCACACCGCAGCTGTTATGGACTTAAAAAAAATTACCTACCTTTACAAAAAACTTATAAGAATAGGTATGCTGTAAGCATTCATTCATCACTCTCATTATAATCCAGACATGTAAGTTGTAACACGCGATCCCCTTAATCAACCGTTAAACAAACTGAATCGGCTACTAACAAGCCGAACAATTACACAAAAGGTTTTAATTTCATCTATCTTTCATCTAACGCCTCCGGAGCCTTCGTTCAAACAATCGGAAACGGAATCAATATACTTAACATTCCTATCAATCAATATCCGAACAAAGAAATTAATAAGCTGGTACCGCCACAGCCAAGGGAAAACTTTAGCTGGTTTACTTAAACATCTCGCGAGTTTTATAGTAACTGAATTTTATAGTTTTGGATGATTGGAAATCCTGGAATAGCGTATTAATGTTCTTCTTATTACACTTAAAAATGAATTGCTATTCGTTAGTCTCGTTAAAACTCGAAAAGGGCGGGTTTTGAAATATTTCTGAGAGCTCAGGGAAAGTTTTAATGTTGGGATAGAAAAAAATGCAAGGAAAATAGCCGCTCGGGTCAGCTAAATTATTATGAAAGCATTACGGCATCTAGACATACAACGCAGGTCCTATAAATTTGGAACTTGGAGTAGTTAATGGCATTAATCTGTTTAAGTAGGTAAATAAATGAATTTATCATTTAGGCTACTTTTCATTTAGGGCAAGCGACGCGGTGGGCAGAAGATAAGTATTGATTTCGCTTCAAAACAAGAACTCTAAAATTATTGCCTAAGCAAGTTTTCTTTTGCCAACTAAGCTGCGGTTACTGTGTCACTGTCATGCTGTCAAGCATCTTAATGAGCGAACCAATCCGAAGGTTCAAAGGGATATAATTGACTTTCTATTGCGCAATTACCAGTCAGTGTATACTGCCTATTGTTTCATTGACAAATTAATTAGACGATTGCGTAAAGGTTATTGAAGAGGTTTAAATTAGAAATTTTGTTTATGGGAACCTAAAGCGAATTGACGTGAATGCGGTTTACCTGGTGGTAGGACTCTTCAGCAAGAGTTCGTCTTGGTGGGTACCACCGCAGTGCCCGCTATTCTGCCTTCAAGTAATACGCAAGCATTACTGTGTTTAGGTTTCAAGGGCACTGTAGCATGTGAAATTACTGGGCGAAAGAGACTAGATAGTTACTTCTCGGGGTGACGAGTGCAGTGCAGTGCCACGCAGAACTTTTGAGCAAAAATTTTTGGGTGACACTGCAGCTGTAAATGGTCAGCTACGATTAACATAAGGCGAACGACTTGAATGTCTCGTCATTACAGTCGTTTTTTGGTATAATCTTAGTAAAATAACTCAAATCTGGCCATTTCATAAGCTTGTAATCAAAAGTTTTGAGTTTTCAGGTGTTAGGAAGAGTTTCTTCTTATAGGTTTTTAGTTGTTGCTTTGGCTTTCTTAGCAAATCTTTATAAAATGTACCTAAGTAAATTGTTAGATAGTGAGAGACTCGTGTCGCAGCTAATTGCTGCTACTACTACTCGTAGGCTACACTGAAAACCAGCGCTACAGACACATTATGTCTGCAGCACATGCTGAGTGGCTGCCTTTATTTCGTCACAATAGTTAAGTTTTAATTTTTTTGTTATTTTTATTTTTATGTTAATTGTGTGGCGTTAAATAAATATTTTTCTATTCTATTCTATTCTATTAAAAAAATACGCAATTCATTATGAGTTATTATTATTAGCCCGTTTGCGTAGGGCGATCCTATGCCCAAGATGGTTTTAAAATAAATTGATAGATTCAGGCGTTACTTTGCGGAAATACATTATAAGATAATAAATCTCTAGTAGGTACTTTTCTGCTTAACTTTTAACTAATAGTACCTACAAGAGATTTTTCATCTGTTTTATATGGTTTTAAAGATAATTATGTGTCCACAAAGACATTAAGAATAATCATGCTTGAAGTGTGGCCAGTGACAATTCCAACAGAGTGCTTAAACTAGCCAAACCCGTGCATTAGATGGCACAGTTTTTTCAAAGTATTTTGGTCATGAGGGGGCCTATAACTCCGTCACCAGAGCTGGCCACTGCCTCATGCGAACTTACTTACTTTATGGTTCAGATATTTCATTCTCATTTCTAAATTCTGAATCACGGGAACAGACGGCAGGTGCCAAAAACGTGAGTTATTTGGTTTGCCTTAATCATACCGAGAATCCAATTTAAATTCCCATCAAACTTCCCTATAGTTCGCAGAACCGATAACCGCTGGGGAAATTAAGGTTTTCGCATAACAACCGCAAAATAGAAAACAAAGTGTTAGACGTACTATCACTTGATGACCGATGACATTATAGCGATCACAGGAAGTCTTTTTTTTTACCTGGTGGTAGAACTCTTCAGCAAGAGTCCGTCTTGGTGGGTACCACCGCAGTGTCAAATATTCTACCTCCAAGCAGTAGTATACAAGCATTACCGTGATTAGGTTTGAAGGGTACTGTAGCAAGTGAAATTACTCGGCGAAAGAGACTTAACATCTATGTCTCGGGGTGATAAGCGCAGTGCAGTGCCACGCAAACACTTAAAAACTTTAAGCTTTGTGTGGCACTACATCTGTAATAGTCAGGCGTGGTGTTTAACATCAGGCGGGCGCCTTGATTGTCTTGTCACTTGCTGAAATAAAAAAATTAAAAAAAGACGATTGTTGTAAATGCTCAGGATGTGTGATGATCCATGTCTAAAATATAATATTTAAAGGTTCATTGGTGATTATGATGATGATGATCTATACATTTAGTCAGAGTAGGTTAGAGATATTTCTTCAAAACAATACTGTGTTTGAACCCTTCTTTCCTTTCCTTCTATTCTTATCTCACGCCTAATGGGTTACTAACGCCTCTTACCGTATTTGGTATTGGTATTTAGTACTGTAATGCAGTTAACGTCTATCATATTTAATGGTCTAAGGCAGCCAGATGAATGATCAAACTGTTGAGGCTCACTTATTTTATTTAAAAAAAAAACACATTATGGCTCATTAGTTTGTTGAGACAAACTCAAAAATGGAGTTGGATTACCAGCAATATTTTTTTTCTAAATACATTATTGTCTTAAAACTGTATGATGTACTAGACTGACAAAGTCTTAGGTTAAAGGTTTTAAGATTTATTTAGTAGAATGTTATGATTTTTCATAATTTTACAGCATCATGACCGTATTTTAAAGTACCTACTGCCTGCAGCTCTCGGTTGTCGTGAAAGTAAGTAAGTTCGTATGAGTCAGTGGCCAACTCTGGTGACAGAGTTTCTAGGCCGCCCAAAGGCCTCTGTCATGGCCTTACAACTTTGAAAAAGCCAGGACCGACTGCTTAACGTGCCCTCTGATGCACGGGAGCTTTTATTTTTCAGTACTATTAGTCTCGTATTAAACGGTCTTTTTTAAACAGGAGTAACCTCAGATCTATAAAACCGGTTTTATTTTTAAATTTTTTGATTGCATTTGTTACTGCATCGTATTATTTTGTTTGCTCTTCCTAGGTACTGAAATATCATTCATTGACAGTCGTATTTACGAAAAACGTTCGTACAGCTAAAGTGTAGGTATTGTCAGATTGTTTAATGGGGTTTAGATAGTACAGATATTACGGATTGATTGGTATTGTGTTTTATCTTATTTATGTTGCCTATTCACCGTAATAGCCGAATAAAAGCTACGCGATACGAGACCGATAAATTGATTTACATCATCATCATGAGTCTACTTGTTACCACGTCTCACATGGCTTACTCTCGGGCGGGAATGGTAATTTATCAAGGACTTTAGGTCTTGTTAAATCTTAATCCATCACAAAGACTGCTTTTTGGTAGAAGACAAAGACGTATATTTTCACGAGCACTTAAAGTTCTTTGACAAAAATAAAACGAACCTTTTTAATGGTCCGATGTGCATGTTTGTTTTAGACACTCGAATTAAGGATAAAGGTGGCGGTTTCGGTTGCAACACAACCGAAACGTCGGGGAATATATAAGGTAATTACGCGATAAAAGCCCGTAAATATTATAAAAAACATAAGAAACAGTTGAGCCATCTAAAGGCCGTTGTAAACGATCTAACAGGCTCAACTGGAGCCTTATTCGCTATGACCAAACGTGGGCTGGTTACGATATCTGCGTGGAATCGTTGTTGACGAACAACGTTTTAGGGCTTGTTTTTTTTTTTTTTTTTATACCACTAGAGTGGCAACCAAGCGTACGGCCCACTTGATGGTCAGCGGTTACCGTAGCCTATGTACGCATGCCACATCATAGATATTACTTGCGTGTTACCACCCTGAGACGTAAGATGGAAAGTCTCATGTGCCTGTAATTTCACCGGAAACCATACCCTTCGAACCGGAACACAGCAATGCGAGCATTACTGCTTGGCGGCAGAAATAGGTATGGTGGTAGTCCTTCCCCGGACGAGCTCTATCACAAGAACCCTACTACTCTTAAAAGAACCCTACTACTCTTCTGACTGTTTTTTAAATTCAACCTTTCGATAGCGAAACTATCGCTATTGAAACAACACAGATACGGATAACAATTTTACAATTTCACACCATGGCACGTATAGAACACGTTACTAAGTTAAACGTTATTGGTACGCAATCTTCTAGGTCATAGCGAATAAGCCCCCTGGTGCCTTATTCGCTATGACCAAACGCGGGCTCGTTACAGTATCTGCGTGGAATCGTTGTCGACGAGCCACGTTTTAGGGCTCGTCTGACTGTTTTTCAAAGTCAACCTATCGATAGCGAAACTATCGCTATTGAAACAGCACAGATACCGAAAACAATCTTACAAATTCACACCATGGCACGTATAGAACACTTTACTAAGTTACACGTTATTGGTAAGGAATATCTATGTCATAGCGAATAAGCTCTCTGATCCAAATCACTACCATTTCGTTGCAATTGTATTGATTAAATTTCAGGATAAAAAATAGACAAAAAATCTCTAGCACTACTCCGTCGAGCGCTGGCGCCAGTCTCGTCGAAGCAACACGTCTGCCGAAGAACAAGTCGATGGTCCTGATGGTGTCCCGTGGAGGGATGAAACACGTGTCGATATTTTTCTTTTAAGGTCAACTGTGTTAACTGTGTGACCTCATTGGTTAAAAGGTTAAGCGGAGTAGTAATAGAGATTTTTCGTCTGTTTCTTATCTTGTAATGGATTTCGGCAAAGTAACGCCTGAGTCTATCAATTATGATTAAACTTCGTCATTAGTACGTTAGCAGTGCCTCAGCCATGACAACATTAGAAAGCTCTACTGACGTTATTTAAAAAAACAACTTAAAGTAAAAACTTCGCCTACCTAGTAGCCATTATTACTGAAAAAATTGATGAAAACCCATATTTTCATAAAAATAATTATGTAGCGTAAATAAAATTCTGCCCAAATTAGAGAGTTCCCTGAAACTTAACTGTTTGTTTAATGAGAAAGGAAGCCGTGGCAATATTAAGAAACGTGCTTTAATTATAGCGTCCTTTCGTTGTTTTCAGTGCCACAGAGTATTTATACAAGTATACTAGTTTTAAATTCAAATTCAAAATAAAATATTTTTAATCAATACTAATTTTTAATTTTATGTATAAAAATAACTGCACTGCGTACCTACGCTACAAATAATTAAATAAACATTACATTTTTCCGGGATGTTATTCCAGGCCTTAAGCTACAACTAACATTCTAACATACTCACATTCTAAACAAAAACTAACATTCCAAATTCCATCACAATCGGTAAAGTCGTCACGGAGATACAGTATGGTCACACACACCCACGCATCCAGACTTTCGTATTTTTAATATTAGGTAAGACACTAAGTCGTCCTCAAGTGAAGAGTATTGAAGTGAAATACTTATCTACCTAATCTGAGAGTCCTTTTGGTCGTTTGAGGTTGACCTTTATTGAGGTCTTAAGGGTTTGTCTGTTCAGGGCTCTAATTAAAACTCTGTGGTAACGATTGGTTCTTTTGAAGCTTAGGACTGTAAAAATAAGGATAAGTATTTGAAGCTTACACTTTATAGAGAGAATGATAGGAATAGACAGTTTTATTGTAAGACATTTGTATTGTAGTTAAAAGAGGCATAAGCCTGTTTTTTATTGACCGAGCGAGCAAAGCGAGCGAAGCGTCTCAGTTTCGAGATTGGCCAAAAATGCTTTTGGATGTCAGTTTGTCCGACGTTTTTGTGTTCTCGCCTACAGGTCGCATTTTTCAACCAATCTAGTTGAAACTACAGGTTTTATGACTTTATAGAATTTGATTTTTGATAAGGGGCGTACTTTCTCCAAAAAGGGACAAAAAGGGAGCTGCTGAATATCTCCGCCTAATGTGATTTGATTTTGATGATTTTTATATTATATGAAAGGTAAGTATTAACTTTAAGTTTGTCTGACATTTGGTGAAGATCTGATGAGGGTCTTCAGCGTGATGAGCAAAATAGTTTCTTAATATGCAATATGCTCACTTTCAAAGCTCACTTTACAAGTTTGTGCTTGCGAGGTCTACTGTTCGGAGAACTGCTAGTAATAATTAACTTCCATTGAAGGAGTAAAACTGAAAATTGGGCATACGCTGTAATATTTTCAAAAAGTTGGGTCTGTGTTCGGCTGCCATTTGTTTGAATTTTTTATTTATAAAATATTGAAAGATAGCCATCGTTTCTTTAAAAAATTTTGTTCGTAAATTAAAAAATCGAACTTGATTCGTTTATTTTTGTATACGTCGACATTACTTGACACTGGCAATATTGTCTAAACAGACAGACTGTCATTTAAAAACAAAATCATATAATTTGAAGTTCACCTAAATTTTACAGTAATTGCAATGTGAAATTTAACAAAACGTTATGTACCTCCGCACGTTTAAAATAAGTCAGCGTCTCATGTGCCTGTAATTTCACCATAAACCATACCCTTCGAACCGGAACACAGCAATGCGAGCATTGCTGCTTGGCGGCAGAAATAGGTATGGTGGTAGTCCTTCCCCGGACGAGCTCTATCACAAAGAACTCTACTACTCTTTGTTTGTTGTTACAGAGTTGTTAAAATACATCAAAAAAACCTTAGTAGGTTTGACTTAGATGCAAGAATTATTTTATATATATTAAATATTTGTTTTTAAAAAACACGCTGTAAAAACCAATAATTAATAATAAAGTACCTACAGTAGGTTGTAGGTTTCCACATAACTCTCCTCCTGACCTCAATTTGCTATAGTTACCTACATACATAAATAGTTTTGTTGTGATTGTTATAAACACACTATTCTCTTACCTTTCCTAGTTTATACTTCTAGCCTTAAGATTAGTTCAAGCATGTCCTAAGCTATTCTAATACTGCACGTAGCCGAATCATAGAACACAGGGGCTCTGCCTTTGTGGTGACAGGGACGGCGATGAGCTTAACAACTGGATCCCGAAATACAGTTCTACATTAGTTCGGGGGAAGGCGATTATGTACACTGTTAACCTTGTCACCACTGGCACAGCCTTTGTGCCCTAAATAGGTAGTCAGTAAGAAATCGCTCTCTGCGATATGACCACCTTTTGTAGGACTACATACCTAGTATAGTTTACACTTTGTACTCTTGTGTCCTCAATAAAGTGCTATTAATTAAAAAAAATAATTAACTTAAATGGAAATATAAATACTATGGTCTATTACGAGAGAAAACAAAACCAAAATATAAACATTCATAAAAAAAATATTCTCATGTCTGTAGTAAGTTGGATAATATTTATATTAATAGTTGAATAACTTACAGATCTGGTTCAACATCAGTATAGTGGCCATCAGCATCCACTAGCCCCACCCTGATGGTGGGCAGTGTTTCGTCTTCATCATCTTCTACCTCCCCCCTCGCCTCCCTCGCCTCTCGCTCAGCTATCGCTCTGGCAGCTATAACCTGTAGTGATCATTGTTAGTTCTTGTAACGGCTATCCAGACTTCGAAAACTGTATGTGTGCAATGCCAGTGCTCTCATACGGTGAAGGAAAATATAGTGAGGTAACCGCAATTTTTTTTATGTCAGCATGTGACTAGACAATGCATGTGCTAAGCAATGATGTTAAGAACCGCGCCTGACTATAACAGATGCAGTGCCATCAAAAGCTTAAAGTTTTTAATTGTTTGCTTGGCACTGCACTGCGCTTATCACCCCGAGTCTCTTTCGCCCAGTAATTTCACTTGCTACAGTGCCCTTCAAACCTAAACACAGTAATGCTTGCACACTACAGCTTGGAGGTAGAATATCTGCCGGCATGTCCAAGAACTAAAAATTCGAAAGACATGGTGCCATCCACCAATCTTGGTGGATTAAGACCCAATCACTCTCGCCCGAGAGTAGGCCAGTGTCCCAACAGTGAGAACATTAGAAGGTTGTCATAATGATGAGAACTTAAGTCCGCCCTACTAGCTAGTAAGTAGTCAATTTGCCATTAGTATATAATAGATTAATTGGACGGTAGATCATCGCTTCACTGTTGATGAGTATACATTAGAAGGCTAATGATGATACCTGAAGTCGCCTCTGGGCTTGCGGCGTGATCTCCACGACGCGCGACCAGCGCCTGGACTTCCGCTCGTACTGCCACTTGTCGCTGAGCGCGCACTGGTCGTCATCTGAGTCGTTCTGTTGACAATAAACAAATATAAATACAAATAGTTTATTTGGTATAGAAACACGTAGGAAATAAAAACAAGATAACTTAATGATAATAATGATGTAACTTAATGATAATGCTGTAGGTGAGTACATAACGTTGACAGCTGCAAAGGTTACAAAAAAAAAACTGCGTAGCAGTGTCATCGCCTTTCATAAGCATTTAAACATTCATAGCAGCTTTCTGAAGGCGATTATGTGAAATGAAATAAATAATAAATAATAATAATAAATAAATAAATAAATAAATAATGCTGGACAATCCACACAGCATCATCTAGCCCCAGGTAAGCTGCTGTTAAACAGAGCTGTGTTATGGGTAACTAGATGACTGATATATATTTAATACAATTACAATACATAGATAGATATTTTTTTATTATATATAGTAATACCCAGAACACCCGGAACAAATATTTGTAGGTCGTACAAACATTTGTCCCGAGGCAGGAATCGAACCCGCAACCTCTGCATCGCAGGCGGACCTGCGCCCGCTGCGCCACATCGGTCGTCAATTCTTTATTAAAGTTCCATCAGGCATTCAAAATAAAATTCGGTTGCAAACGATTTCACTTGGTTTCAATCCAAAACAGACGTATTTTGTATGAATATGGCAGCTTATTGACAGTTCGCTGGTAGATATTGGATTGCAACCGAGTTGCGTAATAAAAACTTCCAAGCAAGATTGATCGTGAATTTTCTAAAAGAAAATTTTTTATCTTTTTAGCTCTCCAAAGAATATGACTGGACTGGCATGGTCTGAGTAAATTCACAATCTTATGATCAGAAGTAACTGCATCTGCATAGGCGTGTTATTGAATAATTATGTGATTTTCAGCCGGTTTACCAGAGTATCAAATTAATACTAAACTACCTATTCAATTATGAAACGACACAACTCCCACAAGATTAATTTCTATCTTACTAACCAGTTATCAAGTAAAGTATCTAAAATTGGATAAACGAGAGGCTACTAGTTGAAAATCTTCAAGACAAGATAACATACAACCAGTAACAATATTTTTTTTACGGAAAACAGCTAATCTTTTTCAAGCTATCAATGAATTTCGAAATATATTTTTTTCTGACATTCTTGCTAACATCAGCATTACCATCATTATATCAGCCAGTATAGTTCTCACAACGGATCTCGGCCGTCGTGAAATTAGCCGTTTCGATGCGCAATGGAGCTTTTTCAAACTAAATTGTCTTTGCGCATCACAAACGGCTAACTTCACGGAAGCCTAGATCCGCTGTGCGAACTATAGACGTCCACAGCTCCAACCAAAAGATTGCAATGGCAACGACCGACCTACATCTGTTCTGTGCTTGAGCCGTCACCATCATCCTGTGTCGTCGGTCCATAGAGTAGGGGATGGATTGGATTGGATTGGATTGGATTGGATGCCCATCCATACTACGCTAACGTTTTTTTTGTAGGCAAATTAATAAGGTAAGTAAAAAAAAATTCAAGGTATTTTACTCATAAAACTATCGTGAACTATATCATTCATTTTAAAAACGAGTGTTTTAACGGACGGTGTTGCGACGCGGAGGAGGACGCTCGCCGTGTCACTCAACCCTGATGAAGACTCTCGAAATTGAGTCGAAACAGTGTCTTCACCGATATACCGGTACGTGAAAACACCCGTTTTTTAAATGAAGTTTTCAAGGTATTCCAAGAGCGCCAATAATAATTTAGAAATATATTAAAAATATTAACCTAACTTTATTTAAGGAATTATTGACACGATCGACAGAGTTCTAGGCAAATGAATAAGTTGTTTGACAAAATACGGTTACAAGGATAACACCTAATGAATTTCCTTTTGAAGAAGAGGGTCTGTGGATAAGGTTGTGACCCAATCAGGCCCACTCTCACAATATCTTAGCAGTGGGAACATTATAAGGCTATAGTTTTTAAACCATCATGGTTATTAATAATGATTTTCACTACAAATATAACTGCGCTAAAATATCGGTCATGGTAAATATCCCGTTTAAGTGAAACTTACATTATAAAACTATTTTTTATAAAATATTAAAGTGGCAACCGAGCGTACGGCCCACCTAATGGTAAGCGGTTACCGTAGTCTATGGACACTTGCAATACCAGAGGTATCATTCACGGGTTGCCACCCTGAGACGTAGATCAAAAGTCTCATGTGCCTGTAAATTCACCGAAAACCACCCTTCTGACCCGGAACACAGCAATGCAAGCATTGCAGCTTGGCGCCAGAAATAGATATGGTGGTACTTTCCCGGACGACCTCTATTAATTGCAGGCACAAAAGGCGTAATTAAATCTCTTATACATCACAACAAAGCAGAGTTGAACCAGTAGATAAATTAATTGTCTGTGTCCACTTACTTTCTTCGGAACCTATTAACAATTAAACTTCAATTCCACCTCAATTGAAACACGGCGCTCCAATTAAGGCTCCGACTCGACGAAGTAACAGCTTCATTCAGTAGCTGATAGCTTTTATATCTCAGAAATCGTGCAAGATTAAGGATGGGTTAGACTGGAAGCGAGCAATATAACTGGATGACAGAGACTGACAGAAAAAACTGTAATTTCTGTGGCTTGCAGTATTGTATTTCCTTGTCTTTCTTATGTTATTGAACTTCAAAATGATAATGATCCATCAATTTAATAACCAATCGAGAAGTTGTAGCGTAAAAAAAACTGTCTACGTGAAATGCTACGGTGCTACGTGTACGCGCTACGCCAGCTACGCGCGGTTCTACGCTCGCTTGCTCGCGATATAACCATATTAACCGACCCTTAAGAGTTCAGTTCAATCAAACCGAGTTACTAAACTATAATATATAGATTCGTATATAGGAGTGCGGGTTAGTCCTAATTGGAATGTTATTTCACTGAATAAAGGTTTGATAAGGATTAGTACTAAGGGCTCTTAAGATCTTAAGTGATGATCAATTAAATTGAAATGTATTTAAAAATTATTATTGTTATTGCTAATGTTATTTTTATTAATTATTTATATTCTTATGTTTCCTTTTTTTATAATTTTACTCTTGACATTCTAATCTGAAATTTTAATTTATCTCTATGTTGGTTGTTTAATTATTAATTTATATCATTATTATAGTAAAATATAGTAGGTAGCTTCTTAGAATAGTAATTTAAATTTAGCATGTCGTTTCCGACGAAGTGTGTGACACAGAAAACCTACCCTATTATCTTGTACCGCTTTACCACACTTCAAGCAAATAAATATATTTCATTTCATATCATTTCATTTCATTTCATTTCAGAGGTTATCATTTTTAGCAACCTAACATAAAGCCGACGTTTCAATCGTCTATCGAGATTTCATCTTGCCTTTGGAGGTATCACCATGGCCTAGAGTTTTATAATAAAAAAATACTACAAAATACACCAAACCGCCTGAAAAAGTTGAACACCAATCAGAGCATCTTGGTTCTCAGATTGATGGCATCAAACAAAATTGCAGAATTGTGAACCTCATTGCTAAAATTTTACATTGAAACTGACATAATGACGTCACCGCTGTCACTCCGCGACTCAGCGCGTTTTGGCGTGAAAATTCAAATTCAAATATTTTTTTTTACTACTAAATCATTAATTTTTGTAATAGTAAGTAAATTATTTCTAAACACAACAGAACAGTTTTTAAAAATCAGTCATCATGCCTATTGACATAATGTTATATTTTGAAAAGCCTCAGTCGATTCCGTTTTGATATTATTTATGCGGTGACGACCCATCTTTCTAGAATTAAATAATTTTACTTTAGTTAGGATTTGGGAACAACTTTTCTCGTCAGAACATAAATTTGACTTTGTTTTTCTTACAAATTGAATCCCAAGTGCTATTATCGAGAGGTTGTTTTATCCTTTTCTAACATTTTACGCTTTCTTTGCGAATAAGCTTACGTAAGTAAAAATTTTCTGAATTTAATTTTTTAAAAGGGTCTTATTAATCTTGTTTGTAAAATCGAAGGCTTAATATTAAAATCTTTTCAATATTTTATTAAGGATTATAAAAACTTAGCTGAATTTCAACACCAAAAAAAAAACTTAATATGCTAAGCCCGAAGACGCTTGAGAATTTCAATCTTTATTTCTTGGTTGAGCAAAAGAGCACTGGTGGTCTAGTAGTAGTGATCTTCACCCAATTGTACAATCGTGGGTTTGACTCCGGTCGTAAACCAATGGATTTTTCTATTCCAACTCTTGTGATTTTATTAAAAATATATTGATTTTGAGTTTAAATTTACCCAGTATTATTTGCTAATAACGGATGATGCTCGTTTGCTTTATTTAGATTAGTGTTTTTTTTTTATTAATATAATAATAGAGAACAACATACCTATAGTAATTATGTCAATAGTCAACATCGTTATTATAAAAGTATAAGAACAATTTTGGACCATATTTCTTAGTGATAAGAACTATTATTAAACTGATAAAACTCTTAATCGAGTACCAATTTGTTGCCATGATACGCGTAAAAACAGATCATATCTCGAAAGATGTTTATACACTCGTTAGCACAAGTGATTCTCGTTTTCATTCAATTTGACATCCATTCTCGTGTTAAATTCTTATTGACAGACCCACTGACAGTGACGTTAATAAGCCGTGGCATGATGAAACTGATGACAGGTTAAATGTTAGAAATCAGAAATGTTTTCATCTCAGTGGTATGTAGAAATAATTAAAACAAGTTTTTTCTTTACCTATTTTAAATAGTTAAAGTCTTACTTAATGATTTTGTTCAATTATTTTTAGATGATTGATTTAACGATATATTAGATAAATTAATATAACTTTACTAGCTGACCCACAGGGTTTCACTCGCGCGCATTTTCATTAAATCAATCCAACTGACACAAATACTACAACATTGTATACAAAATAATGTGGCAAATATCTTCTATCTGCATCTAGCATGATAGGTGGAAAAGCCATGATCTCAGACGAGAGGTCAGAGCAATTACATGTAATTACTCGGGCCATTGATAACTCACCCGACCTTGTTCACACGTGAGCCAACTGTACTTTATGATGATGCTTCTAAAAATAGGGTTATTGCTATAATTCCCTCTTTTTTTACGAACTAATGATAAAGATTATCACGATAAGTAATTAGTTAAACCAATGGACCTTGATGTAAGAAACCTTTTTGTGAGAAAAAATAAACAAACATTAATAATAATAATGCTGGAAAATCAACACAGCAGCATCTAGCCCTAAACATTTGTCACGAGGCAGGACATTTGGGTTTTGCATCGAACCAGCTACCTCCGCGTCGCAGGCGGACCTTCACCCGCCGCGCCACATCGGTGGTCATTACATTATTATTTTTATTATATGTAATTAGTTTGTAGGTCTATTCTATTAAATCAATTGCTCTAAAATTGTTTAGCTCTGTTGGTAGTAGCTTCTGTGTCCTAGGTTGTGGGTTCGGTTCTCACCTGAGACAATAATTTGTGTTTACGAAAATAGTTTTGTGTCTGAGTGTTATAGTCCTATCCTTGTCATTTTATCACCAACAAGAAAGATACAAGTAGCAGTAAATTTTCGCTCTTCTAATAATAAGTTGTTTATGAATAAGACAAATACTTGTGTGATTACGAAGATAGTTTTGTGTCTGAGTTTTATTGTTATATCCTTGTAATTTTAACACCATTAAGAAAGTTACGAGTAGCAATACATTTTCGCCCTTTTACTAATAAGTTGATTATGAATAAGTAGGTCAGTATGCAACACAAAGTTCCTAACAGTTCGAAACTGTTTATTATCTACACCTACAATGAAATTACCATCTGCACCTACTATGAAAATGTGCTAAATATCGTGGCCCCAAGAGCGATGCAATCGCTTCATGATTAAGTTGGTTTAGCTGTTCTCATGCAAATTGCCTTGGGTAATCCTACGCAGTTTAATCCATTGTTTTGTAAGTTTATCAGCCTTATGTGCCTGTAATTTTACCGGTAACCATATTCTTCGGAGTTCTCATTTTGTTCACACAAAGCTTATTTTGGCGACAAAAAATACCTTTTCGTTACAAAGAACTCTTCTAGTCTTTGCTAACTAACTTACATCATAATTTTTACTTACTATAATTAAAAAATATCTTAGTTAATCAAATTGTTGCATTTACATTAGATTCTTTTTGATAAACAAAATCTAAGGCTGCGTTTTCACCAGAGATTTGCGAGAATGTGTATCGAGGGATGTGTTTGTTAGGAACGCAGCCTAATGCCCTTATTCTTAATTGAAACTGTCATTTTAACAGCTTGTTAAATAATGTTTTTTCTTGTCATTCTTATGTCTACAATTAAATAGAAATACAAATCTTTTATTGCACCTATTAAAGACAATGGTATATTTGAAAGACACAATTAATTAAGCCCTACGCATGTAGAAGAGTGTGACCGTATGAAACTTTTGAGGGATTTCATCTTTTTCAGCAACATTTTCAACGACAATTAAAAAACGATGAATAACAAGAACATTTATCAAAAATAGAACACCCTACTAGCTAGTAAGTAGTCAATTTGCCATTTATTCAACTAACACAACTTTGCATGGCGGTTTCATTGTTCACTGCTCGGTGTAGCAAATCTGTGCCAGTGTGCCATTCCCAAATAGGTTAATATGTTCAGTGTGGTGAAAGATTGAACGATGTCCCTATGTCGTAGTGAGGACCACTCGTGCCTGAAATTGGACGGTAGATCGTCGATTCACTGTTGATGAGTTCGGAACTGTTGTTTGTTGTTAATGAAATAATTATTCTGGGATCAATCCTTGACTAAGTTTTAGTTATGAAAAGCAACTGTGGATAGGTACGAGTATGAAAATCAGCACTTATTTATCGCTGAGACGTAGGAAATCAATATTATGGTCAGTCTTTGAATGCTACCACTGCTGGGACACCGGCCTATTCTCGAGCGAGAGTGATTGGGTCATGCATTACGCGAACCCGATGCGGATTATTGGTTAGCCATGCCGGTTGCAATGTTTTCCGTTTTTGACCACCGGTATGCATATTTTTTTTAATAGAAAAAAACATTGTATCACACATTGAACCCACGACTTTAAGATCGGAAGGCGGGTCACACCACTAGACAACCAGTATTCTTTAAAAATAAGAACTTTAAGAGTGCAAAGGCACTTAATACGCATCTAATAAAACAGCTAAAAAACGTTCTTTGGAAAAAGTTTTGCGTAAGCGATCCAACATCGTCAGATCTTAAAACTTGCTACATTATGAAGTTTTCACGTAAAACAAAGTAAGGGTAATTTTTAATGCTACGCCTTTTTAGACTTTAGTGCGTCTACGTAAACAAGCTTCGTAACTAGCAAACGACGAAAACATTTTTTTCTTACTTCGTAACCATAACCCTGTAATAAAACTTTTTTTTTCAAAGTCAAAGTCAAAAATGATTTATTTCAATAAAATCGCAAGGATCATTTTGAAACGTCTTAAAGCTAGGTGAATTTTGAACTGAGTGTTTCTGTTCACATTGTATCGTAACCGGGTTATGAACTAATAATATATTTTTGTGGTTCAGTTCTTTTGTTGAAACGCGGATAAGGCATTTATGCCCAAACTGTCATTTTAGCAGCTCGCTAAGTTTACCTCTAATTTTCATTTTTATGTCAATAAACAAAGATGATGATAGATTAAAAAGACACATAGCATAGCCCTTAGTGAGTAAATACAGTTTGTTCCCGGTATTTTTCACAATTTCGCTATGGTACAACCGAGAAGTTATTTTCTTAGCAAAATCTACAGACCTCAGCAGTTATACTTTAATTTGGCAGGTTTTCAAAATGGCAGCAAGATGTCAAAATGACAGCGTCAGGGTCGACTCGTTCGTTCGTTCGTTCGTATGAGTCAGTGGCCAACTCTGGTGACAGAGTTTCTAGGCCGCCCGAAGGCCTCTGTCATGGCCTAACAAAATAAAAAACAGACGAAAAATATCTAGTACTATTCCGTTTAACCTTTTAACTGATGAGGTCACACAGTTACCACAGTTAACCTCAAAAGAAAAATATCGACACGTGTTTCATCCCTCGATATTTTTCTTTTGAGGTTAACTGTGGTAACTGTGTGACCTCATCAGTTAAAAGGTTAAGCGGAATAATACTAGATATTTTTCGTCTGTTTTTTATTTTGTAATGGATTTCCGCAAAGTAACGCCTGAATCTATCAATTATGGCCTAACAACTTTGAAAAAGCCGGGACCGAATGCTTAACGTGCCCTCCGAAGCACGGGAGCGCTCAGTTGAAATTGCCACTGGCGGTCACCCATCCAAATGATGACCCGCAGAACAATGCTTAGCTTCGTTGATCTGTTAAGAACAACTTAGCCAGCTACGTCACGAGCGCTCAAAAGTAAGTAGCTATACTTATTAGAAAACTATAATGATGATAAAAAGGTGCAGCAGACAAATCAAACCATAGGTTATAACTCCACGAAAACGAAAGTTTCTCAAAACCGCATACTGATTTTGCATTTTTGTTATTAGTGAGTAATAAACTTTATTTAATTGCAAAATGATTAACTGCTATTAGTTTATAATTACTTTTATCCTAAAATAGCAGTCTCACTTTTAGGAATTCATCTAAAACGTTGTTCTAATGTACAAACTTTAAATTCAATCATAATAAAATATTTATTTAGACTTTTGGGAAATACTGTGTACCTAAGCGAAATTTGATTTACCACTGTTTAGTTAACTAGCCGTTCGTGTCGTACCGCTTGGTCCTGCGATATTTCGCGTAGATCTGAATGAACTTTTACTTTCTCCGCATCAATTTCCAACGCTTATTAAAATTATTTTAATTAAAACTCTTCGCATACAAATTAGGATTTGGCAAATTATCGATTTTACGCGAAATAATTCGCGACTTGAGATTATAAATCGTTTAAATCGGCGCAAACTAAATTGATTTTGATGAGATATTTAGTTAACCTCTTATTTAATGAAAGTAAAAGGATTTTTTTAATTGAAATGCATACCAATCACACAACAACATCCTAAGAACTGAGCAAAGCTAAGCTAAGAGAATAATAACAGATAACCAATAACTGATAAGGATTAAAAATCTCTCGAATGGCAACCGCGAACTGGAAAACGAAGTACCTATATAGAACGGCCTCCCACTCGGTGAACCGATGAGATTAAAGCGGTCGGTCGTAGAAAATCGGTGGCTGGTGAAGGTTCAATATTGGTCGTCATGGCACTCTATAGGAAAGGCTTTTTTTAGTTGGCAAATGACGAGACATTCAATTCATACGTCTGACCTAACAGCTGCAGTGTAATTCAAAACATTTAGCTTTAAAGTTTCGCGTGGCACTGCACTGCGCTTGTCATTCCGAGACTTAGTTCTTTATGTCTCAAGGTAATTTCACTTGCTACAGTGCATTTCAAACCGGAACACAGTAATGCTTGCACATTACTTACTGCTTGGAGGCGGAATATCTGGCACTGTGGTGGTATATACCTACCCAAGACTAACTCTTACTAAACAGTCCTACCCACCAGGTGCCTTACTCTTGAATCCAATGACATTTCCGATCCAATTTCAATTTACTGCTGCCAAATTTTATTACTCATGAAAACAAGATTGATTTTGGCGCTAGGTTTGCTGTCAAAAGTACGAAATGTCATATTCCAATACTTGTCCAATACCGATCGCATTCTGGAGTAAGGCTCCAGGTAAAATGATAATGATGAATTATGGGAGTCAGACTGATGAATGGACATACCGATCTCTTCTGATGATGATGGTGCTCTAGCTTCATGTTCGCGCATCGGTTGAGAGCCGTCAGCCGTCTGAAGAGTGACTGCAGTGAATCCGCGTCCAGGAACGGATGGTCGTTCTGCACGCCTGACACGTCTATCGGGAACTGAAGATCTGTAACAATTTAATAAGAATAAGAATAAGAATTTGTTCTTATTTACCGTAAAGTCACATGGTCTCCTTGTGAGTGCGGTCAAACAGGTCCAATCTCAGCTTTATGCCACTCCCGAACATAAAGTTACGCTGGTTTTCAGACTGAGCCTCAACAGGGTCATTGAAATACTCATAATCACAGGTCTTATTTTAGGTCAGCTTGATGAGACAGTCAAGTCGTTCGGGTACGGTCCCATTTGTTCTATATGACTGTGACATCATAGAACTACTCAAAATTTTTATCCTAGTAGTTCCATGGTAGAACTGTTAAAACTAAACTGTCCTATTTGGTCTAAAGAACTATAATACCTTGTCAAAATAACTGTTAAAAACTATTTTTATCCGTTTATAACAGTATTAGTGCTGCTTAGTACCTACCAAATCATGGAAATACAAGTGTTTTATTACAAGGAAACAGCCGACGTCTTCAAACGTCACATCAACCTACATTCCTAGCACTTATCTCTCACCAATCTACCCACACCTCAATGTCGTAACTGTTCGTTTATTATCTGTGACGTGAAAAGTGAATGACGCTTCCTACCATTTTGGTCTGGGAGATAAGACGTTGCTCGACGTTTTAAGTTATTACTTTAATAAGCTGTAATAAGTAAGTTCGTGTGATCCAGTGGCCAACTCTGGTCACGTCCGAAAGCCTCCGAAGCGCCGGAACTGTGACCGTGCAGTGGAAACTATTGCTATAAATAATAAAATAGCAAACATTTCACACAGCGCCGTCTAAATAATATTTTTTGTGGCTTCATATCTTGATTTTCAATTTATTATTTATATAGTATTTGAAGAGTAGTAGAGTTCTTTGTGATAGAGCTCGTCCGGGGAAGGACTACCACCATACCTATTTCTGCCGCAAAGCAGTAATGTTTGCATTGCTGTGTTCCGGTCCGAAGGGTATGGTTTCCGGTGAAATTACAGGCACATGAGACTTACCATCTACGTCTCAGGGTGGCAACCCGTGAGTGATACTTCTGGTATTGCAAGCGTCCATAGGCTGCGGTAACCGCTTACCATCTTGTGGGCCGTACGCTTGGTTGCCACTTCAGTTGTATAAAAAAAAAAAAAAAAACACTTTATTTTATTATATTTTATTTATTTCATTCCCCTTTATCTTATTTTTTTAGACCACACTGAAAACCAGCGCTACAGACACATTAAAACTGTAGCTCATGCTGAGTGGCTGCTTTTTTTCGTCACAATAGTTTAGTTTTAATTTGTATTGTATTTTTATGTTTATTGTGTGGCGCAAAATAAATATTTTTCTATTCTATTCTATTCTATTTCTCAAAGGTCGGGAATCCTTAACTAGCTCACTTTTGATTGCGTTTCTTGTAAATTGTATTTATTCAATGTTTCACAGTGTAAAAGAGATTTGAACCACTTCTGAATTTCATGAATTGCAATTGCAATAAAAAAGCATACATTAATTACAGGGCTTATGTTGGTTTGTAATAGTCGAAGTCTCTCCCAGAATTTTTCTTAAAGAATCGCCGCCATTTCTTTTAAAATTTTGTTTATCCACGCTATTAATTAATTAATAACTTGACACCACCAGAATTGTAGCAAATAAGCCACAGCCAAATAATCGAAGAAGACGAATTGCAACCAAGTTAAAGAGATCCCTGCAAGATAGAACATTTTCTATCGTTTCTGGCTATATTTTATTGGCTAACAAGAGCTGGTTTCTCTTAAAAGGTGATGTACGGAGTAAACCAGCGTTCCTCAAGACACTCTGAACCTGTCTTTCAATAAGAGCGCGAACACGCTCGCGTTCTGAAAGCATTTCCTAGTTATATTGCATCCGCGCTTCTTCCATTTCCATCGCCATTATGGTGTTTTTATTCGCGTTTTATCGAACTTTTACTTAGAATTTTGTTGTTTAAATAAAAGTTTCTGAAACTCTACAGTCTACACTACACTGTAGAGTCTATCTCCAAGTAATGTTTATCGGTGAAATATAGGCATATGGGACTTTTGATCTACGTGACTGGGTTGGTAAGCATAAGACTCAATAGATATGTTTGCCGGTGAAATTACAGGCATGAGTCTTTTGATATACGTCTCATGGTTAAAACGCGCGAGTGACATGCCTCAGTTTAACAAGTCTTTAGGCTAAAATAACCAGTTAATAACATGCTTGTCTGTAAACTAAGTTGAAAATATAGGCAAGCTAGGAACAAGACGTAACAGCAGTGGTCCCGTACAAAACACCTCAAAAAATATAAAAAATTACATCAACCTGTTAGTATACCAAATAAAGCCTTTTCTTGTGTATTTTATGTAATAAATTATGTTATCCTATTTTATCTTATCTTAAAATAAAACTCTCAACATAATAAATTATGGTGATCAAATTATTTTTATTGCGTTGTGGTATCGTTAAAACCTAAACCACAAAACAATAAAAAGGAGATCAAATGTACTAAACTGGCGTGAAATGAAACAATCGAGTTATCACAGTCATAAAACTAGGGCGGCAGTCTACGTCACCGTCAGACTACTTCCTGTTCCGGTCAGGGGGCGGAAGAGGTGGGAGAGTTCCGGCGCAGTCGAGCGGCGGCTGTCGAACATGTAGGACGCACTTGACTGTTATTTTATTTTCCTGTCTAAGTTCTACTTAGTTTAAGAAAGTTTTTATCATGTTTTATTTTTTGTTCGTTCTTCACACTATTTTCTCTGTCTATCTCTTTGTCGAGATTTTTAGATGAATGAATGAATGTTGAAATATTATTATCAGTTCAGGCATCCCTTTTTAGAGAATTCGAAAATTTATTGAGTGATTTTGTCTAATGAAAAGTTATTGAGTGATTTTGTTTAAAAATGCGCTTATATTTATAGTTTGTAAAGGTATAAATTATAAATACATTTAATTGTAAATTTAACAAAATCATTATGTCATTCTTAACAGTACCCTGCACACAATAAAAAATTCTAAAGCTACGAATGTGATCTTAAACTGAATTATACTCGTATTCTTAGGCTTATCTTGTTGAAAAGAGTAAAGTATAATACCTCTTGGAAGGAATTTTATTCTTCTCATCAAATGGAATTACGCCCACGTGGCGTTCCTTTATTTTGCCATAGAATTAGTGCCACAAGCTGGAGGGCAACTCTTGTAATTACGCAGTTGATATGCTTTTAGAAACATAACATTAATTATATGAATAAATAATAAAATAATTTATTGCCACAACTTGGAAAAAGTAACACTGCTCACATAAAAGTAGAAGTAGAATAAGACTAAGCAAAGTATTGTATACATCTAAATTACTTTAGTAGCAGAATACTAAAAAACGTGAGGCACATCTTTAATGTTCTTGAATATGCCAGTTTCACTATGTTTTCCTTCATCAAAGTGCTTACTTAATTTTTTAATAGAAAATTCCAGTTTTTACTACTGATTTGAATTGAACCTACGACCTTTAGTCGAAAGTCGGGGTCACTACTGTAGTTAGACTACTAGTGTTCTTTCTTCAGTTGATGAAAACCCAATATCATACCTAGGGCTGCCCCGAAAAACTTAATTAAGAATTAAACAAAAACAACAGAAATTAATTCATGTTAATGTAAGCGTTCATAATTAAAAGCATTTCTACCTTTATAATTGAAAGCTTTCATGATAAAATTAGATTTAATCTTGATTTTACAATTTAAAGTAGGTACTTAGAAGTGTGGGCGGGCGTATTAGATGGTAAGTATTTTAGAATGCAAAGGGACTAAAATACGCAAACACAATACGCGAATGACGCAAAGGTTGCGGCAAGTGTGTTTTTGGCATCTGTCACTTGTTTTCCCGTGCAACTTACGCGTCATTCACGTTTCTAGCTCTTCTTCTTTAAACTCACAGGGAGACGTCTGAGATACATATTTAGTTTGTCAATAGAACAGTAGGCGTTAAATCGTAAAATAATTGTATATGTTTTACATAAGAATCAATAACTTTAATTTAAAAATATTTGTGTTCTAATGGCGAAAGATAAAGGTGACTGAAATAACTTACAGATAATTACACTATAACATTGTAAATGCGAAAGTTTGGATGTTTGTTTCTTTAACTTGACAACCACAACCAATTTGGCTGAAATTCAAAACAGATGGATAGCGACCGGAAATTGAACAGGCTACTTTTAATCCCAGAAAAAGTAAGGTTCCCGAGTTCCAGACAAACGAAGCCACGGGCAAGAGCTAGTAAATAATAAATAAATACTTTTATTCACGGTCTTAGTGCTAAGAGAAATGCTAATGGAATTAATATGCAAATTCTAAAGATACATAATAGTTTTTATAATATATGCGGGATTTTATCGCGTTATTACCTTTTTATTTCTCCCGACGTTTCGTTTGTATTGCAACAACCGTGGTCACGGGCAGACGGTTGTTAAAACACAACTGAAACGTCGCGTTGGGAGAAATAATAAGGTAATAACGCGATAAAATCCCGCATATATTATAAAAACTATAAGTTCTGATCGCGAAAGTTTAAAAAAGCAACATAATGTTTTAAATGTCCGATGTTTGAGTTACACCCCTACTCAGGTGTGTCCTCGGTGACAGGGAGTGACACGTCATTGTCTGCCTCCATGTTAGTGACGTCACAAAAGGACAATAGCGTTGTGATGCCTTTTGAGCTGAGAATTGACGTAGGACCGTACCTACAATTATCCTTGTCACTCTACCGTTTAAGAAAGGGATGCAAAAGATTTAAAAGACGTTTATTTACGTCCCAGCTTTATTAAACAAAAACAATTTCAAAAATATTTATCAAATAACTGATTATAGTATAAATGAAAAAAAAAACTTTGGGGCGAATTGTCCTACAACTACTCAGCCTTAGTAACAGTAGCAAGGATAATGCAAAATAGAAACCGAGTTATATGAGACTAGCTGATGCCTACGCCTTCGCTCGGGTAGTTATACCATACATAAAATGGGCAACTGAATCCGGTTTAATGCTGTTCAAGAGCTACATCTTGAATGGTAAAGTATTCCACTTTGGGTCAACATGGTTACTCTCACTCGTAAATAGGCATGTGTCCCAGCAGTAGAAACCTTAGAAGGCTGGCCAGGATGATTTGCGAACTTAGAGGGTATTCAGTCATATATATTTTTTATATCTAATGTAATGACTGAACACCTAATTAATTAGTCGTACAACCAACTAACTTGATCTAAAACTGCACGCATGTCTCAATTGCTCAATTGGTAGTGCACTCGTGTATGGGACTAACCCACAGATAAAAATATGTATTACAATGTCTGTGGACTACCCAAGTATTTCCGTAGTGTGAAAGATAATACAAAAAAACATTACTACTTTATTTTACATTTAGTAAGGCCTTGAAAAAATAGAAACACTCATTGCAATTTGTAAAATTGCAGTTACTAAGAAACACCTTTGTTTAGATCTCTTCAGACGTGAAATTGCTTGGGGTGAAACTCTCAGATTCTTAGCTACTGTACAGTCTTGGATAAATTGCTAGCGGGAAGAAAAATCGCGGTTTCAAGAGTAAATTCTTTGTTTGAAGCCAGTAATTACTTCTTTGTTGCTAGCGCATAAAACTCTATGGTTAGATAGAACTTAGTACATAAGCACTTTGCACGTTAAATATTGTACAAGTTTTAAGCAAAATTCTTTTGTTATTTTTACCTTGCATATGAACTATGAGTCAGTAACGCCTATATAATGAAACGATACTCAACGAACAAAATCATAAGTGAACTAACTTTTGCTAAAGATTCCTACCACCAGATAGTTCGTTCGTTCGTATGAGTCAGTGGCCAACTCTGGTGACGGAGTTTCTAGGCCGCCCGAAGGCCTCTGTCATGGCCTAACATCTTTGAAAAAGCCGGGACCGACTGCCCGTGCAACGACGTGCCCTCCGAAGCACGTGAGCGCTCAGTTGAAATTGCCACTGGCGGTCACCCATCCAAATGATGACCCCGCGGAACAGTGCTTAACTTCGTTGATCTGTGATAGTGATAGTTTCAACAGATAGTGATGATAATGTATACCTAGACTTTTCATCTAGGTACTTTATTTATTTTATTTTTATTTCACAGGAAAACAAAAAGTCGATAGAAACAAAATATTAGTACAAGAGAAAAGCCACTAACACCCAACAACAAACAACCGACGCTCGTAAACAAAACTAGATTGCATTTTCATTAATTATGAAATTCTCAAACCTACGTCCAATTAACCTTCGCGGCACTTTGAAACAACCGCAGTACAGTGCACACAACTAAAGTTTCAGTTCTAGCACAAACAACTACGGGCAAGTTATACGTAGCAACTAAAATGAAATAACGAGAAACGTAGACCTTTTGTTTAGTTTTCTAGGTCAAACTGAGCAACATGGCATGCTGCAGACAGTCGCGTAAACAGCGCTCTAGACAGTCATTTGACAGTCATGACATGACAGTTTTGTTTTTAAATTGTTTCTATACCACCAAGTTGGTAAACAAGCATACGGCCCCCCTGATTTCAAAATTCTACCCGTCTTCTTTTTGTTTTTATCATTTTACTATAAAATAAAGTTTAGATAAACAGGCACATACAAATATTGTAATTTTTACACAGCACCATCTAGACCAAAACGAAGCAAAGCTTGTACTATGAGAACCAGCAAAGCTATTATGGACGCAATTGTGTTACAATCCGATTTCAAATACAAAGCTTGTCAATACGCTATCATTTAGACGAAATACGTAAGTTTTTGTTTAATATTAAATGAAAATTGAAACCAAATTATAATAATAAACAAAAGAGAAACTCCGCCAGACAGCGGTTAGGCAGAGAGTTTTTTGTTGGTGATGATGATTAGGAAATTTATTTTTTATGTTTTTCATTTTCATATTTCAATTGTTAAATTTATAAGCTTCCACAAAATATTGCGATTGTTTAAGCGAGTAGCTCTTACTTTGTTCTTTCGCTATAAGTATTCTAAACGTGAAAACCTATTATTGGCTTCCTGTTTTGTCATAAGATAGTATATAAAGTTTTATCCGCTGTTGGTTTTCCTAAGAAATAAAAATAAAATAAAATAAATAAAATAAAATTACAAAAAAAGTGTTACTTGTATTGTATTGTGTATATAATTCTATCAGTAATAAATGAGGGGCTATGATAACTGATTATATCTATAGAATACAATACAATGTAGATTTTTTTTGTAAAAATGCAGACAAAATAAAAGATCAGATTCGATTAGGATAAGAAGACGACTATTAGACCACCAGTATTCTTACCTAACGCGTGTTGCGTCTTTATTAAATAAACTAGACCAATCAGAATCAGATAAAACAGAAGAAAATTGTAAGAGCACGATGCTAAAGCATGCCATTATGTACTTTGACCCTATCTAGTTGGGGACTGGCAACATTTCTAAAACAATTTAGGTTAAACTGAAAACACTCGCAAGTTTCATGAGACATTTTATAAGGACCGAGACACATAATGCGATGTGATGTTGCACACCTAGGGCACACTCCGGACACTCTAAATAAAATATATGAAGCAAACGCGTCGCATTCACCACACGCATGGTTTGTGTACGTAAACGGTGCCGTTGATGTGTAAGTGTCATGGTTGGCCCCAAATATAGCAAGAGCGAGATAGCACAATATGCAACAACCCTTAGCTTCAGTTCTGGCGAATGGTGCCGTGTGGTGCCGGCAAACTCGCGACCGGGGTGGGGTAAGTAAAACCGGTGGGAGGTAGGGAGTGGCCGTTCTGTACCTAGTACTAATAGGTATCTGATCTGTGCCTAGGAGCTGCAAAAAGCAAAAAGGGCGCAGACGTGACTTGAACAAGACTTACTGAAGAAAGACGGGGCACAGATGCAAAGACACGGGGACAGTGACAGTGAGTGTTGCGTACGAGACCAGATTCCCGTGTCATGTCTTTTCTATATGTTTTGCAACAGGACGCAGACGAGTAAGCTCGTGTTCGCGCCCCGTTTCTCTATGTTTAAGCTGTTAGCTGTTACTCGTACGTGAAAAAGAATAGAGTTTTGCAATCGCCGACGGGTAAGCGTCGTAATCGCGTCCCGTCTTTATATTTCAGCTGTTAACGCGTGAAAAGGACACAGACAGACAGAGTTACTTTCAAATGTGTATTGTTGAATCGCGTTTCAAGCAGGCTTTTCACATTAGAATTGTGTAGAATACATTGCGTGATTACAAGCACACGCAAATTCTACAACACGGTACAAAATAAACATTCCACGAAGCTTTGAATCCACGTTATCGTTTTAAAATTCCTTTTGTTGAACAGGGCCGTATAAAATTAGCTTGGGCCCACCCGGCCGTGACTCGCCGCTCGAATGCCCCCGCTTTTATCCTAAATCGGTGAGCCCAAACGTGTGAGTGAGCCCTGCTTTGTAACCTATCAATATGCATAATATTGCTTTATATTTGCATAGTTCGTTTTAGTTCCTTTGATAAGTTAATATATCCGAGTTTGTTGCCAGATTCTTCTAGGCTGGGGCGCGTGGCACTGGCGTAAATTCAGACGTTTCAAAATGATCCTTGTGATATGATTGAATAAATATATTTTTTTACTTGTTACTTTTTGTTATTGTTATATGGTCTTGTAGTGGTCTTGTAGTAGTGACTCCGGGTTCGACTTCGAACCCGGTTGTGCACCAATGAAAAATGTGGTTTAGCTTATGCCCGTGAATGTACTGAATTTAGTAAGATACTATTTTATTTTATTATTAAAAACCCTCAATTTTATTATCAAACTAGCTGACCCGACGCGGTTTCACTTGAATGTTGTTAAATTATACTAAGTTTATAATAGGTATAGTAGTACTTTTTGCACGCCGAGTCATCGGTGAGGTATGTGGAACCAATCTATCCCTGTAAGAACGAATGCAATATACTTCAAGAAATTTTTATTTCATTTCATTTACGAATAATTGCCACGATTTTCATTTGTTGCTTTAGTAGACCCCCTGACTCCACTCTTCGAATTATAGGCAAGCTTATAGTTTAACTAGATTTTAGCCCACGATTCGTGGGCTGTATTATCAAAAACTACAAGCACCCTAGCAGTTACTGTTTAATTGACTAACTGGAGAAGACATAGCTCAGTAAATAATTAACTCTTCAAAAATGCCTAAGCCCGAGTTAATCATGTTTACAGTGCGGCTTTATCGCCGTCGACGAGTATCATTCAAAACTATTACGTTAAGTAAGGCACAAATTGCTTTTCGAATTTCGAACAAACTAAGTGGAAATTAGAATGCGTTTCGCTGTAGCACTTTATGCTTTGCTTACTGCGTAAAGGGAACTAATTTTTAAACAAAAACGTTTTCGTTACTGTAAACATTTAGCACAATATAAGCTCCTGAGTTTTCTTATAATATTTCATATAAAAGCGTTGTCTATTAAAACTTTTGCTATCAAAGACTAATTATTGAAGCGTAAAAACTAACAGACGGTGAAATCGATTGAATTGATGGAATATCGTAACAAAATATCTCATTACTGTCACAGCTAATAATTTCTTATTTTTCTGACGACAAATGGCTTCTACTTGTAGATATCGTAGGATTTAGTCGAGTGAATAAAATATCAGGCATCAGTCTCTCATAAAACGTTTTAATTATCTGATGAGGTTCACAGTTCATAGGTTCATAATAGTAGCCTCTAAAATTGTCACTCTTACTGATTTAGTTTTTTTATTAATATTAATATCAAAAAGGTCGTATAAGGCAGGCGACGCTTCAGCAGTACCTCTGGGTGTTGCTGATATCAATAGGCGACGGTAAGTAACTTACTGCTTACCATCAGGCGGACCATCAGCCTGTTTGCCTTAAAATTTAAAAAAACAACAATGTCGAGCAATAAATTGTAGCTACATTAACCATCGAATGAAAGAAATTGCGTTTTTACATGAATCATCGGGAAATTTGTTTTTTCTGATAAGATTCGATTTGATTAGATTGATTAGATTCTGAACTGTAATAAAGTAAGTTCGAATGATTTACGCTCCGCTTGAGTATTACAAGTTGGTGACCACAAAACGAACAGTAGGTATACTGACGATGAAAATAATATAATTAAAATAATAACTTTATTAGTTATTTAAAGACTCGACCAAATTTCAAAAACAAGTAAACTCAGTTTACTCGCAAATAACTAGGTACGTTTATTCTGCAAATAGGTAGTGCTTAATCGACTTTGGTCGAATTAAACCTACTAAAATTATAAATGCGAAAGTCTGTGTGTGTGTGTGTATGTTTGTTACCACGTATCTCCGCGAAAACTTCAGCGATTATGATGAAATTGAGAATGTAGATGGCTCAAGTACTGGAATAAAACATTACGTTACTTTTTATCCCGGAAAAATGTACTGTTCCTGTGGGATAGCACAAAAACTGCAAAATACGCGGGTGAAACCGCGCGGGTCAGCTCATTAATTATATTAGGCAATAAGAGCTTTTTTTTTATACCACCAAGGTGGCAAACAAGCATACGGCCCACCTGATGTTAAGTGGTTACCGTAGCCTATGGACGCTTGTAATACCAGTGGAATCACTCGCGCGTTGCCGACCCTTTAAAAATTTCAAAACTCATTTTTTGAAGAACCCCATACCTCTCCAGGGAAAACCTCAAAAGTATAATATATATATCTGTATGAAATATAATATAAAGGATAACCTGAATGCTTTCCCCCGTGTCTCAGGCGAAGAGAAATAAAACTGCAAGCCACTTTAAAACGTATCTGCCGGCATCTGATCCAATATAAGAGTAAATGAACTGCGCTGAAAGGTTTTATAACAGAATTTTCCTTTTTACCGTCGAATAGGCTTTTGCGAATTAAACGCGACAAAGGTATGCGACCACTCAGGCGTGCATCTATTAACTCTCTAGAGTTGGGGTCTGCGGAGTTAAATCAGATCAATACTTTTCGGAATGTAATAGTAGAGTCAACCAGTCTAAAATTGCACGCCTCGCTCCAAAAAATGATATTGTTGTCACATACAAATCTATGTATGACGAACGCAGTGGAGAGGCGTGTATGATCTCTACTTTAATTGGCACCACACTGAAGCTAGAAACTAAGCCGAGTTTGTTGCCATATTTTTTTAAGCTGGGGCGTGTGGAACTGTTTTAAAACCTTAGTGATCCTTGAAAATTCAAATAAATTAAACTATTTTTAATTTCAATTCAATTCAATTCAATGTGTTTTTTTGCGAAACACAGGTATATACCGTTGTTAAAATTAATTAAAGATGCACTGTGATGTGCGCTAGGTGTACAATCTTTGTAGTCAACATAAATTATTAATTGCATGAATTTAAATTTATTAATTTTTCAGAATAGTTTTATTTTGCGGGTAGTGTCTTTTGCGCTTGTCATGTTCAAGACTAGAAGGTTATGCTCCAATCGCAAATAAAACATAAGATTAAGTACTTGATAATATTGAGTCAGCAGTTATATTTTATTATGAAAAAAACGACTTGGTTTTAGATTGCTCACTTATAAACACTTTTCAAATAGAACTTTCAAAACTAGAGCACCTAAACTTTCGGATTACTAGTCCGAAAAATCCGCCATCAGCACATCCCTACGGTTGGTCTATAAACGGGTGCATTCAAAGGGTCTTTTTTGCTATTTTTGATACGAGCACTTTCGCTCTCGATACAACAACAATGTCTATTTACGTTTTCAATCTTCGTGTTACGTTTGTAGCTTTCAATACTTCGTTGTTTTAAAAAAGTTCTGATACAATTGAATTGGCAGCTGTGTTCTGAGTGGTCAAAAATATAGGCGAAAATACACGCTTGCAAAATGCATAATTGAATGCCTGTAGCTTAATTTAACAGCTGATAAATTATCCATCAAAATTAACCTAAGATTAACGATGAAAAAATGTATTTGATATTTTATAAAAAGTACATAAGGTACAAATTACAATATTGTTACAAACAACAGTGAAATTACATCACAGGCACAATGTTTTGATTGAATTGAATTTGAAAGATTCTAACATATTTTTGTTTTGAAGCAAAGGCTGACAGATAAGAATTTAATTATCTTATGGTTCATTTCTATATTTTATCATTTACGATCTAACTTTTCTTGCACTCCGTCCACTAGCTTTGTCCTGTACAAGTGTGCGAACACCCTAACAGATTGTAGAAAGCGAATCAACGAAGTGAACTGATTTAAAATCAGCAATTTGCGTAACTTTATGAATCACAATAGCACATTATGCGTCCGCTATCTTTGCCATCGCCTGATAATCTATTCTCTCTATGTTAATATGTATTTTATGAAGTCATACCTTTCTGCAATAGTCTCACAGTTTTGTAAATGCATTGTCACAATATTAACAAGATCTAAGTACTTGGGTTTAGACTCAATCACTGTCGCTCGAGAGTAGGCTAGTGTTCCAGCATTGGGAACATTAGAAGGCTGTCATGATGGTTATAGTGATGATAATGAAGTGCTATGTAGTACCATAAGGTGAGCCGTAGGCCTAGTATCAGTAGTCCGGTTAGTTTGTCCGATAATCGGACTTATGAGACTTTGTCGTCTCAGTAGTTTGGTGATAAAATTCTCGGACTACTGAGACTTTTTAAGTATACTAAATTACTGGCACTGCGGCGGCCACTGCCGCGGCACGCTCTCTTCTCTCGCTCGCCTCGCTCGTAGTTTTTCACTAACCTAGCATAACATATCCTACTAATTTCGATCTGGGTGGATAAGTAGATCCGTAGACTCTCAAAATAGGGTGGAAAGCTAGGTTGATAGATGGGAATTAGTCATACTAACAAACTTATAGACTACACTAAAGGATAAAAAGTCTCAGTAGTCCGAGGATTTAAATCACCGAACTACTGAGCCGACAGAGTCTCATCAGTCCGATCATCGGACAAATTTTTTTTTTTTTTTTTATACAACTGAAGTGGCAACCAAGCGTACGGCCCACAAGATGGTAAGCGGTTACCGCAGCCTATGGACGCTTGCAATACCAGAGGTATCACTCGCGGGTTGCCACCTTGAGGCTAAGATCGATAGCCTCATGTGCCAGTAATTTCACCGAAAACTAAACACTTCGCACCGGAACATAACAATGCGAGCATTACTGCTTGGTGGCAGAAATAGGTATGGTTGGTGGTAGTCCTTCCTCGGACGAGCTCTATCACAGAGAACTCTACTACTCTTAAACTAACCGGACTACTGATACTAGCCTGAGCCGTATGCTTTTTTCCACATAGGTAGTATAATCGTCAGTAATATCGTATTTAGATCCCGGAAAAATATTCGGTTCTCCATAAATAACTATTTAACCGCGGGTAATACCGCAGGGCGCAGCTGGCTTACAATATAACTTTACTAAGTAGGTATAGAAACGAATGTCGCTCAAAGGCACCCTTCATGCCAATACAAGTTGTAGTAGCATGTTGTTTAACGTGTCAGAACACTTTAGCCCAAGTAACTGAAACCCTTTCAAACCGCAACCATAAACTTTACTAAGTTCAATTTATTAAGTTTACTGCACTTAACAAAGTTGTTTCCTTTCAACATGCCAGTTTGTAGATAGGTTTCACTTTATAAGTCAACCCTTAAGATCTCGGGCGAACTAAAAAACGAAAAGTACGGCCCTATGATGGACCGATGACATTGTGAAGGTTAAGATCGGTCGTCATGTAACTGTCATTATGTCTATGAAAAATTTGGGCTCTAATGAAAAAAAAAAATTAAGTAAGATCTAAACCATCCGGTCAGGTGGTGGTCAAACGCTTGCCTATAACAAAAAAAAATAATCTAAATGATGAAGCTATCTTAAGGGTGCATATGCGTTCGACGACCGATGTGGCGCAGCGGGCGAAGGTCCGCCTGCGACGAGGAGGTTGCGGGTTTGATTCCCGCCTCGGATCAAAGTTCTTGGTATTTGTTGTGGAGGGTGTTCTTGGTATTTTCTATGTATAATAAAAGTATCTTCTTGTATTAAGTATATTATATCAGTCATCTAGTACCCATAACACAGAGCCTCTGCTTACCTTGGGACTGGATGATGCTGTGTGGATTGTCCAGGATTATTTATTAATTTGTTTACTTATAGGGTGTCAAAAATCTAAATTTCTATGCATATGGATTCAAAAAAGAAAACACCTCACTACCTTTTTACAATATACTGTTGCTAGCTGCACTGTAATCAATTAATATTATTTACCCCGCTACCCGGTGTTGTGGCTTGTGGCTTGCGGCGGGAGTTAGGAAATGTTAATTAATAAGTTAATTGGTGTGTATTTTTGTCAGTTTTGGCAGGTATAATTTGATACGTAACATAACCCTAGCAAGTAATTTGTATGTAAACAGTACTTATTAGTTCCATGAACAGTTATTACCTGTCTTCTGGGTCTTCTGTCATGTTCAGTCAATTGTGACATTTCGATCAAATCATAATAAAACTCACAGTCAAGACTTTGACTCACACACCAACAATGATTTGCTATGCAGTCAATATATATATATAAACGGCAATAATATTATTATTGCCGTTTTGTCTAACGACCCGCCCACTTTGTTCTCAAACTTTCGTATAAATACATCTTTATTTCAGGCAACTTGTACATAATTTACAAAAAAATATATATGACCGGCCCATATTCTAAAAACATCTTGAATCACTCTATCTATTGATGAAAACCGCATTAAAATCAGCGCGTGACGTCAAATTACCATGCAGTTACTACCATCTTCTAGTAGCGGGTCATTTCTTACACACAGTAATACATTACTTGTATTGTATAATAATAACTTAACTGCACCTTACCTACCATTGTTAATATGTTTTATTCGTGTACTATGATGACCATTTTGAAATAAACATTTATCTTATCTTATCTTATCTATACATAATCCAACTGACCTTGCTTCCCGCCAGTAGGTTCACAAAGATTAAATCCGCTGTATGCGGTCAGTGTTTGAATGCAGTCATTCTACCATTAAATTGAACGCACATGCGAAGGTTGCTGGGTTACTTAGTACTGCTAATGCGGCATGTGTAAATTTAATGGCTTGGTGTAAAGAAAAGATTTAACTTTTTGTTAAACGAGTAAAAAAGCGATTCTCTATCAACAGCAATTTGTAGTCGTCAGTATAATAGGAAGAACTTGAATGTTTTGGTTTTGTTTACTACTGATGAGCGACTGCGCAGTAATGTCACAAGTCAAAATGCAGTCTAGGAGCGCTCGTGACGTAGCTGGCTAAGTTGTTCTTATCAGATCAAAGAAGTTAAGCACTGTTCGGGCGGCCTAAAAACTCTGTCACCAGAGTTGGCCACTGACTCATACGAACGAACGAACGATCGCATGAATAATGCTGTACAATCCACACAACATAATTTAGCCCTAAGCTAAGCAGAGCTTGTATTATGGGTCCTAGATGACTGATATAATAAATACAATACAATATATATATAATAGTTTTTTTTTACATAGAAAATACCTAGAACACCCGGAACAAATATTTCAGATCGTACAATCATCGGGAATCGAACCCGCAATCTCCACGTCGCAGGCGGGTCTTCACCTACCGCGCCACATCGGTCGTCATGCAATGCTTGCACACTACTCCTTGTAGGCAGAATATCTGGCACTGCGATGGTACCTGATAAGACAGGCTCTTGCAGAAGAGGTCCTATCACCAGGTTATCTCTCTTCACTTGCACCAAACATCACAAGATAACATGCGAAGCGGTCAAGGTTAATCTACATAATGTGCCCCTTAGGCCACTGTTTTACCAACACATTAACGGGTGTTTATCATAACTATCGGTTTACATTACGCTAACTAATGAGGTGTTCAGATGCTTTAATCCAAAGGTTCATATCTGGCACAACGAATCAGCATTGCCATTCAAAGTGGTAATGCTGCCAGCATATTGGGATCGCTTTCATCTGGATCAGTTGATCTATCTATAGACCGTTTGTAACGATCTTTAGATGGCCCAACTCTTTCTAAGTTATGTATTTTCGTTTTGGTTCTGATAAATAATTATAATTCCCAAAAACTCAAGCCCCGCCAATTTTGTTTCGGTATATTATAAAACTCTACTACTAATTGATAGATTCAGGCGTTACTTTGCGGAAATCCATTACAAAATAAAAAACAGACGAAAAATCTCTAGTACTATTCCTCTTTACCTTTTAACTGATGAGGTCACACAGTTACCACAGTTAATCTCAAAAGAAAAATATCGACTACTAGTGCAAGCTTTTTTTTTATGTCAGCAAGTGACAAGACAATCAAGGCGCCCACCTGATGTTAAGCACCACGCCTGACTATTACAGATACAGTGCCACCCAAAGTTTTCAAGTGTTTGTATGGCACTGCACTGCGCTTATCACCCCGAGACATTGTTGTTAAGTCTCTTTCGCCCAGTAATTTTACTTGCTACAGTGCGCTTCAAACCTAAACACCTGACTGCGGTGGTAACCACCAAGACGAACTCTTGCTGAAGAGTCTTACCACCAGGTTATAATAGGTCTACTGTTTTTAGTTTAACAAGCTCTACATCTTACTAATTATGAGCCAGACAGGTTTGCTTAGGACTTAATGGTTTGAATATTCATAAGAGACCTGCTTGAAATAGAGGTCTCGGACGCCCACAGTTGAACTTGAAGTGTAATGAATGGGATTTGATAAACTTAAACAGAACGATGGCTTAAGAGACTTTAGAGTGATACACACGTGAGAGTAGCGTTAGCGTGGCGTGAGCGTGGCGTTAGCGTGGAGTGAGCGTGACACTACCAGGTTCACGCTCCATGTACTCTCACGCTCAAAAAAAAAAAAACGCCCAGGTGTTGGCAATGTTGGCAATGATCCGGATTACTTGTGCTATTTATAGATCATTTGTCTGTCTTTAGATAAATATGTACCTAAACATATAAAAATTTTATAATTTTATGGGAATAGTTAGTATTATACTTTTTTTGTCGATTTAATATCTTATTATGGATTAGCGACCCGCCCCGGCTTCGAACGGGTGCTTAAGCTACATATAAACCTTCCTCTTGAATCACTCTATCTATTAATAAAAACTGCATCGAAGTCCGTTGCTTAGTTTTAAAGATCTAACCATACATAGGGACAGACAGCGGGAAGCGACTTTGTTTTATACTATGATGTAGAGATTTCCGCAAAGTAACGCTTGAATCAATCAACTATATATACTTTGTAAACTTTTTCATGCGTTTTTATAATAATGGGGGAAGACAGTTTTTTTTTTCTTGTCACACGTTACTAAAATTCGACTTATTAAACACTATGTTATTATTTATTTGTAAGTACTTACCGCTTTTTTTTTACAGCTATAATTTACTTTTAAAACTAGAAATTTTGTTTAAATAAACCAAAAACACAAATTATCAACATTACCCCACAATTTTTTGCACACTAACCCAAATAGGTCTTCACTTCGCAACGACCTGTCACAGAATGACAGATCATAATATACCTGAACTAATCAGTGGGAAATATTTTGACAGATACTCACAGATACTCCTTATTCTGACAGAATTTCGACCCCCTGCTGCCCTTATCATTAGAAACCACCATTCAAATATAAACTTTACGTCATAGATCTAAGAATCAATATTGCACAGCAAATATTAGTATTTCATCACACACATACACACCGCAAAATGCATGTAAGTTATCGATCCTTATTCTAAGGGGTGAAGGTTGGTTTTGGCGCGTGCTTTTAAATATTTTAGTTATGTAAAGAATGTTTACCTGTTGAAGATAACGCTAATCGGTTAATGTTATGACCCTGGGATGACGTAAGGCTTTAGAACTGTTTGCTTTTGGACAAAAATAAGAACAGCTTCTCCAAAATCAGCATCATCGAAATAAAAGTAAAATATCTCTTTATTCAATCATATCACCAGGATCATTTCGAAACGTCTTAAAGCTAGGTGAATACGCCAGTTCCACGCGCCCCAGCCTAGAAGAATCTGGCAACAAACTCGGCTGGGTTCCTAGCTTTTTTTTGATGATCGCTCTTCATCATAAATCTTCAATGTGGTGCCAATCGAGCTAGGTGAGGCTCATGCCAAGATATCATTATAATATTAAATGATATATTATTTATTATATTAAAAAGGAAAGGAGCTTCTTCGGTCATTTTGCCGGTACAACATGGAAATTGATTGTTTTTCTCGAGTCATTTTGAAAATATAATGAGGATTTCGATTCGAGATTTAAAAAAAAAAGTAGTTAGCGCTAGCTGCCCTACTGCCATACTGGGAAACGGCTTTTTTCTTGTTTTGATAACCTAAACAAGAAAAAAGCTGGTAACTCCGTTTCCGTTCGTCTCGTGTCAAGCGGAAGGTTGTAGGTTCATTACGACCAAAGTTAATGTACTACGCAATAGGTACTATGACTTTGACACCAGCTAGAGGTATGACAGACAGTGACAGCAGGATCAACTAATGTTGAAATCCCTACACATTCACCATAGCTCGCCAAACGTAGTGCTTACATTCTCTAGGGCTCGCCAGTTGAGCTACCGCCATCTAAATAGACAGCTTTTTTTTTAATAACTTGAGACAAGAACTTGGACTCAATGAGTCCAAGTTCTATAGCAATACACGCTACGCTTGATGAGCACACAGTAATAAGTAATCATCGACCTCAGTAGCGCAGTAGGCGAGTGCCCACTTGAGAAGCGAGAGGTTGTGGGCTCGATCCCCCTGGGTGTGCAATTATTTGTTGGGTCTAGGCACGTCTAGGCACACAACAGATATTAGTACTACGTACATAATGGCCACGCCCTATCTCCCACCGGCTTTACTTACCCCACCCCGTCGCGAGTTTGCCGGCACCTTTCGCCGGCACTGAAGCTAAGGGCAGGCACGCGTTTATTTTGATTTTGTGTAGGTCCAAGCACGAGCATGCCAGCGCGAGCGAAAGTGTGCTCTCGCTCCTGCTATAAATGGGTGGGGCCAACATGACACTCACGAATACAACGGCACCGTTTACGTGCATGTGGTGATTGCGACGCGTTTGCTTCATACATTTTATTGAGAGTGTCCGGGGTTTGGTGTAGGTGTCTATAAGTTTAATGTTCTGAAGACCGTATAAATAAAAATCGTATGTGTATTCTATTATATGCTTCGTTTACTTTGGTACTAGATTACGCTGTGTAAAATGTCCCCCAATATTTATTTATTTATTTAATCAAATTAATTTATTTAGTAATTTTCTACTGTTTTCTATAACTTACCTACGTAAGTGCTTAAATTAGTAAATTAATTATTCTAATGGATCCTTCCTTTGATTATTTCTTCATAAACTTTATTTGTTTGAAACATTTTACGAGGGGCTCGAATTTTCCTTTCTTCTCATTTATTTCAAAGTTGCAAGTCTAATTACTATGATATTTTGCAAAAGTGTATAAATGTCCGTCAATATTTATTATGTAACTAGCTGTCATCCGTGACTTCGTTCGCGTAGTGCACAGAAACTGTACTTTTTTCGGAATAAAAAGTAGCATATGTCCTATTCCCGATCATTGTCTATCTATGTTTTAATTTTCAAGCCAAATCGGCGTAGTGATTTTCGAGTTAACAAACATCCAAACTTTCGCATTTATAATATTATTACTGCATAGTGCATGTGATGAGAGCACCGGTGGTCTAGTGGTAATGACCCCGCCTTCCGATCCTAAGGTCGTGGGTTCAAACCCTGTCGTGCACCAATGGATTTTTCTGTTCGAATAATTTATGTGCGCAATGCCAGTGCTCTCATACGGTGAAGGAAAACATCGTGAGGACACCGGCATGTCCAAGAACTAAAAATTCGAAAGATGTGCCATCCACCAATCCGCATTGGGTCCGCGTGGTGGATTAAGACCCAATCACTCTCGCCTGAGAGTAGGCCAGTGTCCCAGCAGTGGGAACATTAGAAGGCTGTCATGAAGATGATGAGTGCATGTGATTACATTACGTACCTATGAAATATGAACATAAACAATGATAGATTTAAAAAACACATTATCAGAGGTTTATCGTATAATTATGAATACAGTCCGGCCTTAGGGCAAATTAACAAAAAATCTTTGGTTCCGGCAAATTAAATAAAACTACACAGTTAAGTACAAGCAATGTCAAAGTTACCCAGTTACCCAGCTGTTTTAACTAAAGCTGTCGACGTGGGCGGACACTTTCACTAAACATAATCGATTTTTAAATTTATTTCAGCAAAAACTTTAGATTATGTCATTGGAAACCCATAAAGAATATTACAAGTTGTTTTTAGGGCACTCTTTGTTATAGCGAGAGAATTGTAGGCGACTCGTTTTATGGTGCAGCTAATAAAAACTTAGTATCCGTTAAAGAAACTGTATAACCAGAAATTGTGTAATATTTTAATCTCTAATTTAAAACTAGTCTTTACTACGACTTCCAGAAGAAGTTATTAGTTTATTAGTTGGTTATTGGAATATTAAGTTTATATAAATTCCAAAAAATATTTCGACTCAAGCAGGACTTGAACCCACAACCGCTTGATACACGGATGCTCTACCAGTCAGTAGTTACATGCCGGTTTCTTCACGATATGTTCCTTCACTGTTTGAGAGCACGGGATTGCGCACATACATTTTTCAAATAGGAAAATCCATTGGTTCATGACCTGTTTCGAACTTAGATAACCTTAAGTTTGTAAGGTTCTCACCTTACATAATACTAATACTAGTATGCCACCAGTCTCTCTCTACCTTGACCCATAAACAAGTTATACCACCATACAACCCACACAATCCTACACATTTGCACGCAACAATAACATCATGTAACTTGCTATATTTTTACAATGTTCCAGTAAACTTTCGACAGGTGTTACAATTTAACGACCCGTAATAAACCCAGTATTAATTTAACAGTCGATTAAAGCAAAAGCTTTTGGTTTTAATCGATGTAAGTTTATTGATATCGATAAATTTGGACTTGAAAGTTTTACAAATAAGGGCACAATATTGTGTAAATGTTGTGTTCAAAAAGTTACGCTACTTATACAGTGTGGTTTATGCATCCAAACTTTTGCAGTTGTATTAGTAGTAACGAGTTTAATAATGTAATTTTGATAAACGACAATTTTTTTTATTTACTTATCGCTCGCTACTCTACTTCTTCTTTCGTGTCAATAACTCAATTTATATACTCTTTGACCAGTAGGTAGCCACTTCTACTAAAAATAGTTCACATCACATCCGTGAAGTTAGCCGTTTGTGACGCGCAAAGACAATTTAGTAAGAAAAAGCTCCATTACGCATCGAAACGGCTAACTTCACGGTTGCCTAGATCCGCCGAGAGAACTATACCCTAGGTATTCCAACTTTACTATGCCATCAGGTTTTTTATAATACACTAATGCTGCAGTACTGTCGAGAGGTTCTAGCTAAAATCAGTAAAGGTTCTTGTAGTATAGGTACGTGACGCAATGTAGACATGATTTATAATAGGTGGTTTTTAAAAAATTAATAACTTTAATTTAAGGACTAGTTTTTCACATTATTTATTTGATCAAATTAAGAGCCTATAAATTAAAAACGTTCATCATTCAAAAATGAAAAATCCAAACGGTCAAATACCTACTGACAGTATTGCAACGGTTTTTAAAAATAATGCTGGACAATCCACACAGCATCATCTAGCCCAAGGTAAGCTGCTGTTAAACAGAGCTGTGTTATGAATACTACATGACAGATATATACTTAATACAATACAATACATAGATAGATATTTTTTATTATAATTCTATAGAAAATACCCAGAACACCCGGAACAAATATTTGTAGATCGTACAAACATTTGACCCGAGGTAGGAATCGAACCCGCAACCTCCGCGTCGCAGGCGGACCTGCGCCCGCTGCGCCACTTCGGTCGTCATAATAATATTTAGATTCTCTAATTGGAATCTAAGCATCGTTAGATTTAACATCAATCATTGGTCCGAATACAAAACCAACCAACATTGTATTTACTCAAATGCCGAAAGCGTATTCAATCATGCCCAATACATTTGTTGATAGAAAGGAATGTTCACAGCTTATTATTAAGTTAGTATATATTACCATAGTATAATGCAGAGTTACTATAACCGATGGTACCACAGATAATAGTGTAGTAGGTATAGTTGTAAAGAAAGTGCGTGTCTATTTCTGTTTGCTGGTATTAAAGGATAATGTAGTACATTGTCAACAGAGAAAGAAATATTAGTGTGGAGCTACCCTTTGGACTTTGATATAGTCAAATCCAAAAGTCAAATACTATAATATAAATATGCGAAAGTTTGTCTGTATGTCTCCGTCACGCTCACTTATACCCTGGATTAAGTTAAAGGGATTAGCGTATGTATATTATAGGCTGATGATATCTCATGCGATAACTTTTTTGACGTTTCTCTATACGATTTTGAAAACGAATTCCCTTCTCATCACGATCTTCAATATTCAAATAGCTTTGACTATCTAATAATATATGAATTAGCATTCATTAATTTACCGAGTTCGGATTTCGGGTGTATTCCATCGTTTCAGGTAAAAGCTTTTATCGGATTATCCATTCAAAGATATCGTCAATAAACGTAAGAATGACGATCAATTGAAAGGATTCTGCCTCATCTCCGCAGCTGAGCTTCGTTAGAATCCCTGCAGTATACATGGTGTTGGGTTATTTCAAAAGTATTTTATAGAACTTGTATTTTTTTATAATTATAACTTGCATTACATTGGATATGTCTCTTACCAGATTTAAATCGGCATTGCATAAATGGCTATTATCAATTAATTTTTATTCAGTAAATGAGTTTTTAGAAAAATAAGCGTTATTTCTTCTTCTTCTTTTAATTCTCTTGAAATTGTTCGAGCCATGCTTGGCATCAAACTTATTGATCGAATTCCAAACACCAGAAATCCGAAGACGTACCAAGGTCAAAGACGTCGGGAATCGGATAATGGAACTCAAATGGAGCTGGGCAGAACACATGGCAAGACGTGGTGATGACAGGTGGAGTAAGGCGACAACTGAGTGGTGGCCGAGAAGTGGCTACAGAAACGACAGTTTGTTGGCGAGATGGGTAGACGACATAGTGAAAGTCGCGGGCCGTAAGTGGATTAGATTAGCACAGGATCGTGGTAGATGGCACAAACTAAAGGAGGCCTATACCCAGCAGTGAAGTCAGGCTGTGGATGATGATGATAACGATGACATTGTTTGACATTGGCATTAAATAATTACTTACTTTGACATTTTCAATGAATCATACTTATGCGTAGAATCTCAATTTTTAATATCTCAATTTTATTTTATTTAGGTAGTTTCAATATTTGCTGTGTAAAAAAATATTACGCATTACAGTTGAATTTGTGGGACTGATACTTTATTTTAAGAACTTAATTATAAACACCCTTATTCTGAGAATAAATCATTCATTCATTCATTCATTCATTCATTACTTTTTTTAGTTTTAGTTGTTATTTCAAGTTGTTTAGAAATTGACAGTAATTTAATGAAAATGCTGTGCATGCCTGTAATTTGCACACATTTCATAGTAAATTTGCAATCATATTTTTTTGTTTGGTAAATACTGTTGGCGTTGCCTAATAAATAAAATAAAACAAAGTAAGGTAAAGTACTTACTTTAATAAAATCTACTTAGTATTCTACTCTTTAGTATATAAGTAAAAAAAAAAACAAACGAATATTTTGTCTATTGCTAAGTATAGTTCTCTCGGCGGATCTAGGCTTCCGTGAAGTTAGCCGTTTGTGATGCGCAAAGACAATTTAGTAAGAAAAAGCTCCATTGCGCATCGAAACGGCTAACTTCACGGAAGCCTAGATCCGCCGAGAGACCTATACATATATGTATATTTTAAATTGTTTAAGTATACCTGCATAGCTAGGTAAGTGATAATTTTAGTTTCTATTTATAGTTAGTTTAGAGAAGGCACATTGAATTGTCTCACTTCGAGCTACGAGGCCACAGAATACATTCCCGTGGAATATTTATAATAAAAACTTATCCGATCGCACCTAACAAAGAAAGCTTTAGTTTAAGAGTAGTAAAGTTCTTTGTGATAGAGCTCGTCTGGAGAAGGACTACCACCATACCTATTTCTGCCGCCAAGCAGTAATGCTCGCATTGCTGTGTTCCGGTTTGAAGGGTATGTTACCGTTGAAATTACAGGCACATGAGACTTTCCATCTAACGTCTCAAGGTGGTAACATGCAAGTGATAATCTATGATTTTGCATGCGTACATAGGCTACGGTAACCGCGGACCATCAAGTGGGCCGTACGCTTGGTTGCCACTTTAGTGGTAACATCGCAACTACTACCGTCAACTCAACGATATCGACATTTTGTAGTTACCACAAGGCAACTGCTTATAAAAAAGAAAAAATAAAGCTTTAATAATGTAAATAAATAATACCATAAAAAATATTTAAACATAATCTAATGAACAATATAACCATATATTACTTCAAACACCCTGTACCCAATATGGGACACGGTAAGTATGATTAATCGTGTGTTAGGACAGGTCGGTGTTGTTCCGGGAGCATGTCCCTAATACCGGGATACCACGGTATTAGAACGACCGTTAAGTGTCCAAGGGATACTATTATTGTTAACCCCTAAGCCTTAAGCACCTACATAACTAACCATGTAGGGTAACCTCTTAGATACCTCTCATTTAAAGGACACAATAGTAACGACGCAAGCTTGTTTTTGTTTGTTTATGCTTTTTAAAATAACTATTAAGTTCATCCTTATTTTCTGCTTCTTTAAAAATAAAGAAAAAATGCTGTTCGTTACCCTCGCTAAAATTTGAGAACGGCTGGACCAATTTGGCCAATTTTGGTGTTAAAATATTTGTGTCAGCCCAGGGAACGTTTAAATTAAACGGTGGGAAAAATAACGCGAATGAAACCGCGCGGGTCAGCTAGTAAGTATCAATATAATTTTAGTTTTATACTAAATGCCCTGGGCCCTGGATCATTGTAATGGTAGAAAATATACACGCCTTGTGATATAACAGAAAAACATATTATTATTGAAATATTCCTCAATCTATCAATATAAGAACCCAGTAACTAGCTTGCAAAACCACGTATTGGCTACACTCATCACACACACCCTCCTTAGACAAATATTTTATGACCAAAATTAGCCAAATCGATGACCCATGCATGACCCCCATGACCGCTGTTGTCAATAAACGAGCAAGCTTATTGTAAAATGTATTGATATGGTGACTTACCTTCGTACATCTGCGCATACTGTGGAAATCCTGCAGCTCGGAGCCATTTGCAAGCCTCCGCCGCTTCGATCTCTGCAACAATGTCAACAATGTTCATTTGAAACGTGCAGTGTCCCTTAGCTTTTGTACACCCGTGCGAAGCCGGGGCAGGTCGCTAGTAGGTTATTAAAATAAAACTTTAGCAGCATTTATGAGAAACCAATAGAAGAAATATAAAAACTTTCCCAAGCTGGTAGCCATTTTAATGATAGGTATATAAACCAGAAAACAGAGGCGGGCCCAGCGGGCGATCGAATAAACAAAAATTGAAGATTGAATCTATTCAAATCACATCGGAAACTTATGTAAGAGCCCTAAACGACAATACAAATAAACTAAGTAGGCTTTCTAAACATAAAATATTCATAATACGGTTTCAAATACGCCGCATTCGATGCATAACACAAGGATTTTGTTTAATTCGTCGAAGGTATTACATACGATTGGGTAAGTAAGTAGGTAGGTATCTATTTCGATGATGTTTTGTTAAACAGAAACAAATAGAAAAGTCCTATAAAAATACAATATACCTTATACTTATACATAATGTGAGCATTATAGTTTTTTTAACGTTAGTTTTTTAAATCTTTACTATTTTGACAAAGTTAGTGCGATCCTTGATCTCCAGGGGCCTTAAACGAACTATAAACCTCTGTTAGCCAATTGTGCCCCTCAAATCTAACATCGCCTGTGTTAATTGACATAAGAATGACAAGGAAATACAGTGCTTATCGCAAGCTGCGAAAATGATAGTTTCTTTTAGGAATACGGGCATAGATCTATAAGAAGTATTATATAAAAGTACTTGCCTCTAAATTAATTAATGTGCTTTAGTCGAAGTACTAACTACCTACCTACTTACCACAAAGCTAATTCAATACTAGATCTAAGAATGATACAGTATGGATCTATCTCTCATTAAAAAATACAGTCTCTCGCGCAATTCATTCATAGAACCTTTTTGCTGGCCCAAAATATTTAGTTAATTAAGTTTAAATTTCGAATTCCCATCATTTACGTCATTTTGACAACTCTATTTATAAGGGCTTGGCCAAAGTGGTAAATAGAGAGAGGCGCATTTCTATCGATAAATTTCCGATTAATGTCCAAATCGATGTATTTAAGTATATCATTATAAATGAATTGTATTATAACAGAATTCCATTGTCCACTAAAGCGTTACGATTTGTGACTTAAAAAATTATGCTAGCACGATTGAAATGCCTTTTAATATATACAAGCGAGCCGCTAAAATTGACAGTGTTTTATGAATAAGAGCATAAAGTGAGCAGTGCTATAATCTTGTAACAGTGCATTAAGCTTTAGTGGACTGTAGCTCTTATCTGCCACCGGCTACGCACTGACACCATGATGTATGATGCGTTTATAGTGTTTAAAATCTCAATCGCTATTTTATTTTAGTAATTTGTCTAGCATGTTTTGAGTTATTTATTACTATATTAGATGTTGCGACATTAAAAGTGTGTTGATTACATGACTTTTGACCTGAAGACATACATTCATTTCATGTTAATTGTATAAACATAGATAAAATTGAGTAGATACCTAAATGTATTCAGAGTAATTATGTAGTACCTACTAACTAACGATGTTTGCTATAAGAATTTCATATTAACGAGCGAGTGTTATTTACCTAATAAACTAATTAGTATGAATGCAACTTATCTATTCCTAAATTAAAAGTATTTGTTGTAATTTCAAACAATGAAAAACTAACCGCTGCGGAATAAATATTTAGTCAAAATTAAATGTAAGCTAAAAACAAAACCATTCAGTTTATTTTCCCAAAAGCTCGTTTGTATCTTCTGGCATTCCGAAACGCTCTTTGTTCGTTGAACCCTTAATTATTACTTTTGACTATTAGACAGACAGTATAACAAATATACCACTAGTAATACGTTGTGTTTAATAATTTGACGACCGATGTGGCGCAGCGGGCGCAGGTCCGTCTGCGACGCAGAGGTTGTGAGTTCGATTCCCGCCTCGGAACCAATGTTTGTACGATCCACAAATATTTCTTCCGGGTGTTATGGTTATTTTCTATATATAATAAAAAAATATCTACCTCTGTATTGTATTGTATTAAATATATATCAGTCATCTAGTACCCATAATACAGCTCTGTTTAACAGCAGCTTACCTTGGGGCTAGATGATGCTGTGTGGACTGTCCAGCATTATATATTTATTTATTTAATTAGTGCAAAGTCTGTGGAAATTTTACTTGGTAGTTAAATTATTTTGGAAACAGGGGTTCACGTTCCGGGGGCACCGACACTAAACTCCAAGAGTCCTCATCAGAGTGAGTGTAGCAGCACACTCTCTTATCCGCATATAAAATGCATACTGTGGTATACCACAAGTCTCAGTAAACAAAAATTGTAAACAAGACATTCACACCGCAACCGGTAATCGAACCCGCATCTCTAGCGCCTTTTTTATGTCACTAAAACGAGATGGTCAAGCTATTCACCTGATGTAAAGTGCCACGCTTGACCATACTAGTTAGTATGACCTTATGGTGTAAGGTTCCTCTAGTTTTGGGTTATAAGGAGAGAAGGGAGGCCTTTGCCTTTGCCCTGCACTGGGACACTACAGGCTTAGGGTAATAATAATAATAATTTAAGGTAAGTACCTGTTATTTGGTCCACACTTAAATTCGGAACACTCATTATCACAACACTATTAGCATTTAAACACAAACCACGAGCACAAGACTGGCAGGCGCACGCGCATCATAACAATCACTGATTCATTCCATTCACGAAAATTCGATCAACTCGATCCGACGTTTAAATTAACACGTTAAATAACAGTTTTTCCATCCCAATTACGCAATAACTAGTTATTCAAAGTTACCGCTTCCATTTTATTGGTTTTACACTTGTTATTTTATGCGTAGAGATACTAGTTAGCATGAAAATGTTACGGTAACGGTAAACAGATGTTGTAAAACTATCGATATTATTTTCACACTTCCCACGACTAGTGATTTCGTAGTATTTTTTGGCGCTTGAGTTAATTTTATGGTTGGAACGCGGGTTTAATTAACAATAGCCATTAACATGCCAGAGAAAGCATTCTAATACTAAATTAGTATCATAAAAAGAAGTAATTGATTTTATTTTTAATTAATCATTAATTTCATCAAGTTTTATTAAATGTAAACCACGGCAAACCGACTTGTTGGAACATCTTTTTTATTTCACTTTTAAAATTCGAACACCATTTCCGAGTCCAAGCAAAGTAGGTTTTATTCTTTTAATTTAAAAATCGAACACTGTCCAAAGAGGTACGAAACATTGCATCACCCAAATATGGCATTTTGAAATTTACTAAAACTTTACATTTTTAGAATGAATACCTATCGATCGAGTGAATACCGTTCACGAATGTAAGAAACAAACAAGTGTGCTCGAGTCCACGAACAAGATTACTGTTATCAGTGTTATCGGTGGTCGTTACCGCGTCCTTTAATCGTTGGACGCGTCACCGATAACGCTCGCTGTGATTTTCAAAAAGTTTTTTACTTTTGGATAAGGTACTTAGGTTTCTGACAAGAACACTGGTGGCTTAGCCTTTCGAACCTAAAGTCATGGGTTCGAGCCCGGTCGTTAAACTAAAAATTCAAAAGAGATGGAGCCATTAACCAATAATTATTGGGTTCGCGTGGCAATCACTCTCGCTCGAGAATAGGCCAGTGTCCTAGCAGTGGGACATCAGAAAGCTGTTAAGATGATAATGAAGCCAAATCCAGTATCGGAGTTCAGGCCTCTATTATGTCTTAATCGACTTTTATATTCGAGATTGTGATGACCTATCGTTTTCGTACCAGTAACTAGATACGCTAATTTTGACTAAATAAAAAAAAAACATGACTTTGTTTTAAAATGTAAGTAAGTTTGTAGGGGTCAATGACCAACTCTGGTGACTCTGGTGGCCAACCGAAGGCCTCTATCATGGCCTTACAACTTTGAAATACTTTGTTTAAAAGTTTAAAAGATTTTCATTCACATGTTAAGAATGTTTGTAAAAGGATTGGATCATCAAAACGATGATGAAGTCATCTCCGGTGATGCAAGTGTTGGTCACTCGAGATGACCTTAAACGCCTTTCTATTATAATTCTATAAGGATATCGACAAAAATATGTTTATTATTTTAAAAGTGATCGAATGAATTTAAAATAAAATAGTTACAATTCATTCTTTGTAGCTCTAGCTAGAGAGAAAAGAATAGTGGCAAATTTGTGGATATGGATTCGCTCTCGGAAAAACCACAGTCGTTCTTGGTTTGAATTTGTGGTTTATTTTATCCAATTATTTCTGCCGCAAAGCAGTAATGTTTACTGTGTTCCGGTTCGAAGGGTTTGGTCTCCGGTGAAATTACAGGCACATGTGACATTAGATCTAGGCCTCAGAGTAGCAACACGCAACAACGGAAAGTACAAGGCTACTGTAAACGCTTACCATCAAGAACGCTTGGCTGCCACTTTAGTGGTATAAAAAAAGATGGGACATTTTTTTTTTTTGTAAAATTCGTGCGGGTAATTCAGCATTAAAATAAAAAAAAATACACTATGGACCACTTTCGTAGCTCTTGGACGTAGAAAGAGGAATGACTTCAAAAATTAGGAAAATATTTAGAGCTTTGAGTGCCGTTATCTCAGCTGTCATTCAACAAGTTAATTACTGTGCACGATGTTTTACTAAAAAGTATTTTACGTTTTTATAGTTTTACTAAATTAATATTACGAGTAGACCGAGAGATTATTTGTTAATCACACCGTAACGTTTATTGAACGACACCTGTTGGGGCTTAGTCTGAAAACCAGCGTCACTTCATTACTATGTTCGGTAGTGGCATAAAGCTGAGACTGGACCTGTTTGACCGCACTCACAAGGAGAGGCTCTGTGACTTTACGCTAGGTCTTTCTTTCTTTTTTGTGTATCAATTTATCTGTTCTTGTTTTGACCATTTTTTTTTCTTGCCTTTTTACTGTACTGCTCTCCTAATTGTGTGTGTCAAATAAATTAATTGATAGATTCAGGCGTTACTTTGCGGAAATCCATTACAAGATAAAAAACAGACGAAAAATCTCTAGGAACCTAATCATCAGGACCATCGACTTGTTCTCCGGCAGACGTGTTGCTCCTTCGAGCGCTGGAGCCAAAGTCTTTGGCAAATGATGTCCCGTGGAGGGATGAAACACGTGTCGATATTTTTCTTTTGAGGTTAACTGTGGTAACTGTGTGACTTCATTAGTTATATCTGTTAAGCGGAATAGTACTAGAGATTTTTCGTCTGTTTTTTATCCTGTCAAATAAACAAATTCTTATTCTTATTCTTATTCTAATACCTAGTTCTAGATCTATGGCTATGCTATTTTTTTTATCTCTTTGCTCAGTAAAAAAAAATATTGTACACCGCTCTCCGGTTACTATCAATTACACTATTACACTAATAATTTGGATGTTTAGATGAATGTTTGTTCGTCTATAACTCGATATCCACCGAGCCGATTTGGCTGAAATTTAAAACATAGATAGATAATGACCGGGAATCGGAAAAAAGCTACACTAAGGTTTTTACCCCGGAAGGTACCGTCGTGTTCCACTTTGATAAAAATACTATAAAATCTTATCTAAACGACCTTCGAAATTGCTTTTCATGAGAATTGCAAGCGTAAACGAATCGCGATAATTTAGTAGTAAAACATGATTCACCTGTTGAATGGTTGAAAGTGAATCATCGATAATACTTGATAACAAATACATAAATATCTGGAAGATGAGAATTGATGACTAGATATGAACTGCAACTGCTTAAGGTATTAATTACACAGTCTATCTATAGTAGTACTTTAATATATATAGCGATTCCAATCAGGAGAGCGATCCTCGTGCATAGATAAATAACAGTTTTGACGATATATATAACATGTGACTATTTATCTATGGCACGAGAATCGCCCTCCTGGTGCCGAGAAGACTGCGTCAACTTGTCCTCGTTAAATCTATCATATGATAGATACTAAGAGAGCTTTTACTTTCAAAACACGTATATCAAGTATTTTTTTAAATGAATATTTTAAAAAAAGCTTTTCGTAAGTTATTGACTTTACACGCAATTTGCTTTTAAGCTGATTGCAAATTGAGAGACGTACCAAAAATATTTTTATTTCAATATTGGCACATCTTCACACTGTGAACAGTATTTCATTTCATTTCATTTATTTATTTCAATAACAATTTTACAATTGTGTCTGAAAATACATGCAAATTAAGAATACAATAAGTAGGTACAAATTAAGAATACAATTATTTAACATGCAAAATACTGAAACATAATAAAAAAAACAAGTAAAACAATAACAGAAAATAATATTAGATACCCATATAAAATACAGTTTTATTTAATTTCAATGTCACTTTTACGCATAAAATTATCAATTGGGTATCATCATCATCACTAGCAATTAGACTTAGTTTGAGGCTAGAAGGCGTTGTGTAAAAATGCCCACCAATACTTATTAGATCATCATCTCATTATGACACCCTTCTAATATTCCCACAGCTGGGACACTAGCCTACTCTCGAGCGAGAGTGATATAATCCACCACGAGGACCTCATGAGGATTGATAGATCAATGCTTATTTATTGTTTATGATAGAACTGGTGCCAAATTCAAGAGTTAAAACTATAGTGATTAGAAACCATATTATGGTTCTCACAACGGATCTCGGCCGTCGTGAAATTAGCCGTTTCGATGCGCAATAGAGCTTTTTCAAACTAAATTGTCTTTGCGCATCACAAACGGCTAACTTCACGGAAGCCTAGATCCGCTGTGCGAACTATAAATTATTACCGACTGCTTATCACTTGAATTTGTAATTTATGCTGACGTTTCGAAGTTGAGTATTCGCCGAGCAACCGTCGAACGCGGTCGCGGCCGGTGCTCGCTTTATTTTATTTTATTTATTTGGTCTACCAACAATTGTAACAATATTTCATGCACAACATACAATACTTAAACTTACACTAAGTATTATCCATAGTTAGTTGCACAATCAATTAAAGGTAGACACTGCATGCAAAAATATTTAACGGAGTAACAAATTCTAAACTACAAAATTACAAATTAACCATAACACAAGCAGATGTTTAATTAAATGTTTTCGATTCGAGATCAAAAAAAAAAAAGAAAAAGTAGTTCCGATTGCTTTGACAGATGCTCATGAAGAAGAGCTTCGAAATAGCTTTGAAACGTCAGCATAAATTACAAGTTCAAGTGGTAAATAGCCGTTAATAATTTATTATGGTGCCAAATTATTATTTGTATTAAATATTTGGTTATTTCTCGACGTCGATGTAAACACGAGTTAATAATGAGGAAATTAATACGAAGTGTGGGGCCGAGATAAGCCAATGACATCAAAATCATTACATGCAAGTGCTTGTCGTAACGAGACTTACAAGACATCGATGGACTTTAAGAGATAATCCTCAATTTCGAGGCGAAGTTGATGTAACCGTGTGAGAGAGCCTTTAGTGTTGAGCGAAGAGAGCGCTGAAGCGGAATATTTATTATTAATAAAATAATAATAATAAATAAATATTCGCAAGCGACCTTATTTTAATTATTCCTACTAATATTATAAATGCGAAAGTCTATTGTATGTGTGTGTATGTTTGTTACCACGTATTTCCGTGACGACTTAACCGATTGTGATGAAATTAGGAATGTAGATGGCTTAAGTCCTGGAATAACACAATGGCATATTCTTTTTATCTCGGAAATATGCACTGTTCCCGTGGGATAGCATAAAATTTCCAAAAATGCGGGTGTAGCCGCGCGGGTCATCTCGTAAATAGTAAATAAATATTTTACACAGCGCCATTAAGTTAAGCACTGTTCCGCGGGGTCATCATTTGGATGGAATTGCCACTGGTGGGACCGCCGCCAGTGGCAATTTCAACTGAGCGCTCCCGTGCTTCGGAGGGCACGTTAAGCAGTCAGTCCCGGCTTTTTCAAAGTTGTTAGGCCACGACAGAGGCCTAGAAACTATGTCACCAGAGTTGGCCACCGACTCATACGAACGAACGTACGAACAGCGCCATTCAGCCCGAATTTATTAGATTTAATAAAGTAAATGATTAAGGGGATTTCTGAACTTTTTTTGAGACCTTTTGTCCGGAAATCCCCTTCGCAGGGGATTTATTAAGAGGATTTCCGGACCAAGCCACTTTATCGCTCAGTTAATCACTACGCTCTCTACCTAGTGAGTGGACACGCGTCGTAAGGCGCTTACTTCCCGGTGGGCCGGAACCCGACTGACCTATTCAAGTGTAAGAACCACACGGCTCATTATACAAGATTAGTGGCACTGACACGTGGACACTGGCCTTAAACAGGTAAACCTTTTTTACGTAAATATGGCCAACTCTAGAACAACTACAACAGTAAGTTCGTCAAAAAACAACTTTATAAAATTAAACCATCGAAAATAAAACCAATGAAAAATAAAAACCTGTTATTAATCTTCTTAATGTCTTTGTTAATCTTAAAGATTGTGTTTTTCGTCGTTTATAAAGTTATATTTAAAAGTACGCTATCCGGGAAAATAACTTTCGATTTACGCGATTGGATACAATTACAAATTGCAGGTAGAAAGAATGCGTTTTATGCGAGAGTTTACGAAAACACCCGATTCTACGTTTAAATTACTTTGTATTTGTTTGAACCTGCTTACTTTACTTTGTGCTTATAAAATAAGCATAAACTTTGTTAAACTTAACAAACTTATTGTTGTTATTAAAACAAAACTTGGAGAAACTCCGGAGAAGTTGCTGTTTATTTTCACACAGAAAACCTACCAGTAAGGATAGTTATGTTCCTTGTACCAACCTACCTGCTTTCGACCATCACTTATATTACCACTTGTATAGTGCGTCTGATGTGATGATATAGGCACTGAGACGTGGTCGGTGCGTGTTGGCAGTGATGAGATACGGCACTGAGACGTGGTCGTTAGTTTTAATCTCCTTGGGAGCTATGCAGGAGATTTCACCACATAATAAAAGTGCGGAAATTGGTAGGAAAATCAAGGTGACCGAGATAGTTCTCAGAATTATATGCAAGTTGGAGTAACATTGGGAAGGCTATATGGCTTCCAGTACCATCAACTACTGGAAAATAAAGGTACTCAACTGGCAACCACGATCTGAAAAACAAAGTGTAAAACGACGTTCGATATATTAGACTGAATTTAATAGATTGAATAATAAAGTGATTCTAAAGAGTTACGTTTTTTCCCGTTAAATTCTCTCTCTAAATCTCTCTCTCTCAATCGCTCGAGTGTAGGCCAGTGGCCCAGCAGAGAGAACCCTAGAAGACTGTCATGATATGGTACCTTAAAAATTATGCTTTCAAACCCAAGTATACCACACAAAACGCTGGTTTACTGATATTCCACCAGGGTTCAGGAACCCTGGTTTAAAAGTGAATGCGTCAAACGACTTGCTTTCTATGAAATAGCAATTTGAAATTCAATTTACGCGAGTCTTCAACACATTGTATGCAGAGCCACAGAGACAGTAGAACAAATAACTTTACAGGCTGTTGTATCCAGTGTTTTAAGTATCGGACACCGTCATTTTCTGCCGTAAGTTTGTGTAAACCAATTAAACTCTGGTGAAGGAGAAATCAGCTCAACAATAGATCAATATCGACCTCGATAGCGCGGTATTTTCGTGTATAATAAAAAATATCTAACTATTTATTGTATTGTTTATGTATAACAGTCATCTAGTACCCATAACACAAGCTCTGCTTAGCGTGGGGCTAGGGCTGTGTGGATTGTCCAGCATTCTTATTATTATTATAATTATTGTGGAATTAGGACTGTTTGTCTGGCTATGTTATAATGAGAATATCGTTTTAATTTAAGTGGTTCAGTAATATTTGTATAAACTGTTATACTGCAACACTAATTACCATCGTAACTTCATTGCTTAGCTTTGGAAGAAACCAAAGACGACGTACATACGTCGAGTTGTACTACTATGAGATACCCAGTTACTCAGTCACCAGCAAGCCCGGCAGAAACAGCCAATCAAATTCAAAAAATTTCAAACCACGCTCTAGCATTTACTCAAAGTTTGTTACCATCATCCACAGCCTGATTCACCAACTGCTGGGTTTAGCTCTATGTCTTACTCATTTCGCTGTGCTTAATAGGTTAAAGTTATTTTATGCCACTCCTTTCGGTGTGCGGTTAGAGTTAATATTTTAATTCTTCTGAAGCTCTATAGAACTTGAATTTGCCCTCGGCAGTTTATTGGTTGCCAGATGACCTCAAACGACTGCTACAGCCAACAATACCCAGCAGTTTGTCAAAAAGCGTCTTCACCATCCATAATTTGTACAACATCTTGTCATCTTATCCATTTTATTTTATTTACAGACAATGTTCTATCTTGGGCTTCAATAAAACTGCAACCGGTATTATACAGTCGTAGATTGCCTCTTTGCCGAGAGTGATTCGGTCATACCAGTTTCCTCACTATTTTGCGATTGAGAGTGAAATTCATGTGTGCAATGTTCACTTAAACTGACAGAAAACTTCGCATTCATTTAAGTTTACTGCAAGTCTACCGTTACTTTGTTTCAAAAAAATTACTTATTGTAATAAGTATATTATTAAAAGTAAGTAAAAAGTAACGTTACTGTTAACAAAATAAAAAAATTCTCGGTAACGCAACTTTTGCTTTCATATAAAAATATTTAACCGTGTTTATTCCGCGTTATGAAACGGACACGTTTTTTCCGGAACGTTTAACTATTCAAATCCAAGGGACTCCATAGGGGGTTAGGCTGTAAACCATGGGGGCCTATGGCATTTTTACGACCTTCGAAGGTTGGTCGAGCTCTTAGAGAGCTCTATTTTATGTGTGTTTAAAATTACTTTATGGACATAAAGAAATGAAGGAGTTGAAATGTTTAGTAAGTTCGTATGAGTCGGTGGCCAACTCTGGTGACGTAGATTTATAGGCCGCCCAAAGGCAATTTTTAGTGGTCTTCGATCTTTGGAGATACTTAGGTTTCTATTTATGATTTTTTTTCTTTTTTTTACCACTAAAGTTGCAACTAAGCGTTCAGCCCACTTGATCGTAAGCGGTTATCGTAGCCTATGTACGCTTAAACTTTGCTTACAACATCAGAGAATTCAAAGATATCACTTGTGCGTTGCCAGTTGCCATCCTGAGACGTAGATCTAATATAAGTCTCACGTGCCTGTAATTTCACCGGAAACCATATCAATCGGATAAAAATTTAGGTTTTTTTACTAATAAAACTACTGTGAACTAAACTATATATAATAAAAACGGGTGTTTTCACGTACCAGTGTATAGATATTAGTGAAGAGGTACCGTCACTGTTTCGACTCAATTTCTCTTCTCTTCACCGATAATACTGGTACGTGAAATCAGCCGTTATTTAAAATGTATTTAATAGATATTGTGGTAATACTTCCCCGGACGAGCTCTATCACAAAGAACTCTACCATAGATAGAAATATATTATTATTATGAGCCTGTAGTGTCCCACTGCAGGGCAAAAGCCTCCCTTCCTTCTCTCCAATCATCACGGTTTTGGGCTACTGTGGACCAGTCCTTCAAGTAAGAGTCAATTTCGTCATCCATCTTCGCCGTGGTCTGCCGCGAAATCGTTTTTCATTTAGGGAAATTTGCATGTCGGATGCACTGTGGGCTAAATCCATCACAGAGTGGACGCTCTTAAATATATTATAAAAAATATATATATTTATATTATTATTAGATAGTTTCGAAACAATAACACAGCGAAAGCTCTTCTAAATGAAGCGATTACCGTCGATTCTGTTGATACTTTCCCTTTATAATATCATAATTATACAATTTCCATGTGGGTGTATAATTGTTCTATGTCAAGAAATGTTTCGCAAATACAAAACCTATTATGTACCTAACATAGTATAGGAGACAGAGGAGAAACAACTCAACGCTACTTATGGATAAGTGGAATACACCGTTTTAAGTGCAACACTTTTATCTATGAACATTCTCCAACACTTATTTAATCTTTCAAATCTTCCAAATTGTATAATTATTGTAAACGCATTCTAATTTCATTTTCAATTTAGTTCAACCGTTCGACGATGTTATGCTCGAAATTAGAAAAATAAATAAAACTTTTCCGTTCCAAGATTAGCTTGGTGACAGCCCTGTGCTTTTATAAAGAATCATCATAATCATTAGCTTGTTTTGCACAGTCCACCGGACCAATTTGTGCGGGGCTTTAGACTTTCAAAGCTTAGACCTACCAATATTATTCCTTTTTAAATTATTAACGGCTATTTACAACTTAATTTTGTCATATTCGCCGCAGTATTCTCCGAGCAACCGTCGAACGCGGTCGCGGGCGGTGCTCATGAAGAAGAGCTTTTAAATAGCTTCGAAACATCAGCGTAAATGACAAAATCAAGTGGTAAATAGCCGTTAATATTTTAAAATGATTTTTAACCTCTATAGTTTCAACTCTTTAATATTATTCCAGTTTAAGACTCTATACATAAACACAATGGTATACTTCTTAATCACACTAGCAACTGCACTGTAATACAGGTTCTTTACAAACCTAATTCATTTACCAGTCATTCACAAAGTAATGTATCATCAGAATGGCACTACTATTTACTGCATTAAGATTACCTTGTGAGAGAAAATAAATGAATTTTATTTTAATTTTATTTTATGGTTTGTGACGTTTTGCTAACAAACTGGCTTCGGTCTCTTGGTCTTTAAACTCGATTTCGAATTCAAAGAAAGTGTCAGTCTGGCGTCTGCCATTTTATGGGCAATTCCATAGAAGATGGTCAACGGTAATGGATACTAGCCATTTTAGAACAACACACGTTTTAAAGTGTAGAATAGAAATGACAAATATGGAATAATCGTTTTAATATGATAATTTTATTGTACTTTTGCTAGTGAGATGAAGTAATATATCACATCAAAACATTTCTAATTGGAAATCATATTTTGTTTGTCTGCACGGGCCCGTATAATACTAGAAAGTAAGTTCGTATGAGTTAGTGGCTAACTCTGGTGACAGAGTAATATAATATGTAATGTAGTACTATAATACAAGTAAACAGAGTAAGATGGGCCTAGCGATGTCATATACACACTAGAATTTTTGAGTCAGCTACTACTCAAGTTAAAACCTGTCATTACCTGACACCTGTACCTCTGGTATTAATCTCTAAAATGTTTGCAGATCGTACAAACATTTGTTCCAAGGCGGGAATCGAACCCGCAAAATCTGCGTGCAGGCGGACCTTCGCCCGCCGCGCCACATCGGTCGTCGTATAAAATAATATACGCGTTGACTTGAGAACCGTCTCACCCTGAGCTATCAAAGCTATCAAAGCTAAAATCATGCTATCTATTAGGGCTGGTCACACTGCCTGCGTATGAGTACGTAAGCGTAGACTTGCGCGTACCATGACGTTGCAATGTATGAAATTGTATGTAACAAGGCACACCGCTTGCGGGACAGCTCTCAAGACGAGCACGCGCATGGCTACGTCTACATACTGCATGTGCATATATGTGTGTGGTGTGCCGTGGCCTTTAGCACCATGTCAATTATTATTAGCAATACTGAACCACAGTGTGTAAGACCCATAAACGGAGGAATGTAAAAGTGATACTTTCCAAGAACCGAAAGTCAGGCCCAGGACAAGTTGACCCAATTCTTCGTCCAATTTCGGCTGAATGGGACCGACTCGAACAAAAAAACCGCCAAATCAGGCGTATTAATTGATTAAATGAGCAAATTGCCGGCATCAATTTCGCAAAAGTTTTTCAGGCCTGTTTGACTTTGATGTCTTCGGGCTTGGTGCGAAAATCGGGGGCATACTTTAATGTAGGTAATTAGTCATAATCGACACTCTCACGCTGGATATTTTGGGCCACAATCATAAAATAAACTGTCATTGCTTGTTTTTTGGCTTTGAACTACGATAAAGCTAGTAACCCAGCTGTGTTTGCCAGATTCTCCTAGGCTGGAGCGCGTGGAACTGGCGTAAATTCACCCAGCTTTAAGCCGTTTCAAAATGATCCTTGTGATATGATTGAACTTTACTTTACACACTTGATATTTGCCGCGATTATCGTGTCGTTTTCAAAAATTCAATGCCTTTGTATGCGGAGAAACAAAGTACGCGCACGCAAATTGTGATCATTTTTAGTGAGACTTGTTAGCCTCACTTCGTCAAGCGGCTCGCCATTCATCAATGTGAAGTCATCGTGCGCACGTCTCTCACATTTATAATTTCAAAATGGTGTATACTGTGTGTGTGCTGAAAGGCTGCTGTAACACCTCGTATATAATCATTAATCACGTATAATACGATGATATAATACGATGGAGCGAAGTATCCTTGGGGTTAAATTAATTGACCGAATCAGGAACTCTGTTATTCGCTCCAAAACGCAAGTCAGCGATGTAGCTCAAAAAGCTGCAAAGCTTAAGTGGGCAGGGCACGTCTGCCGCATGCCAGATGAACTGTGGGCCAAGACTGCCACTGAATGGAGCCCTGAGACAGTGAGGCGGCGTCGCGGTAGACCACGCAAGCGATGGCGAGACGAACTCAACACCTCCAGTGATCATTGGAAGATATTGGCGTTAGACCGCAAAGTATGGAAAACTCAAAGGGAGTCCTTTGCCCAGCAGTGGGACAGTGCAGGCTGTCAACAACAAAAACAACACGTATAATACATAGGCTGCTCACGCAATCATCAATTGTTTTGTGAACACACTTTTGGAAATAATTTTGAATAAAACTATCATTCTACGTGTTGTTATTCTAAGTTTGTATGTCTAAAACCCAAGCAAACTGGATTTTCAACAAAATCAATTTCGCAACAAGGATTTAAGTCACCGTCTAGTTGATACCACCCGCTTGCATCTAAGCCTTCAATTTAAATGGTGCTCACCGTATCAGGTGACTGAGCCATGCTTTGTTTCAGTCAACCTCATCATCATCATTATATCAGTCGATATGTCTACTGATGGACATAGGTCTCCCCTAAGAGCGCCATGACGACCGATTTTGAACCTTCACCATCCACTACTTAATGGACCGATGAATTAAAGGCGTAGTAGAAAGTCTGCTCAAAATGGGTCGTCATGGCGCTCTTGGGGTGAAGCCTATATCCAGCAAGATTTCAAGATTTTATTCAAAAAGCACACAGAAAGGGTTTACAGACAATGTCCAAAGCACCCTAATTTTATTATAAATAAATAAAAAATATGTAATATTGTTAAAATTTAAATAGAAATAGAAAAATGTCAACAAGTCAATCTATAACAGAAAATAAAAGATTAGTATCGGCTTATAATGATAATGATGATGATGATGAGTGGTGGCACCAAGCGTACGGATCACTTGATCGTAAGCGGTTACCGTAGCCTAGGCACGTTTGCAACATAAGCGCACGCTTCCGACATTGGAAATGTTGATACTTTATTTTTTATCACTCGCGGGTTGTCACCTTGAGGCTAAGATCGAAAGCCTCATGTGCCAGTAATTTCACCGGAAACCATACCCTTCACACCGGAACACAGCAATGCGAGCATTACTGCTTGGCGGCAGAAATAGGTATGGTGGTAGTCCTTCCCCGGACGAGCTCTATCACAGAGAACTCTACTACTCTATACTTGACGAAGACATCAACATTTCCACGCAAACGAAGTCGCGGGCAACAACAAGTGTTTTAATAAATAAGTTCGTATAAGTCAGCGGCCAACTCTGGTGACAGAGTTCTTAGGCCGCCCGAAGGCCTCTGATTACCCAACCACTTTTAATAAAAATCATCTACGAAATATTCAAGAATTTCGACAGATCAAAGTGCCTTCATTAATGTACTTGCTATTTAGTGATAGTGACATTTATGTGGGACGCCTTTCACCCTAGGGGGTTACCAAGAACCCTTTTAGCATTTAGATTGAACAGGGGGTCTTGTTACGAAATTAGAGTGAGGTGAGATCCGAAATTAGTATACGCGTAATCATCATCATCATGACAGCCTGCTAATGTTCCCACTGCTGGTGCACTGGCCTACTCTCCAGCGAGAGTGATTGGGTCTTAATCCACCACGCGGACCCAATGCAGATTGGTGGATAGCACATGTCTTTCGAATTTTTAGTTAATGGACATGCCTGTTTCCTCAAGATGTTTTCCTTCACCGTATGAGAACACTGGCATTACGCACATACATTTTTTGAGTAGGAAAATCTATTGGCACGATTGGATCTGAACCCACGATCGGAAGGCGCGATCACTACCACTAGACTACCAGTGCTGTAATACACGTAATAATAACTCATTAACTAAAATAAATGAAAAAATTATCTTGAAAAAGTTATCAATATGAACATCATTGACGACTTTTAGTGGGTTTCTATTGTTGAGGCACTGGATTATAAATATATTGCAGGCTGAAAGTAATTGTTATTAAGTACATTATTTAAAAAAAAAAAAATATATTCTATATATTATCTTTAAAGTTATGTGTACTTTCAATTCAATTATTTCACAATATAAATTTTAAAACTAATAGATATACCTACTTGATGGCTTTTTTTATGAAATAATGTAGGTAGGTTATTAAGGCTGTTAATGAGAAGTTTTCGATTCGAGAATAATAAGAGAGAGAGAGGAATAGTTCCGATTGCTTTGACAGATGGCGCTATCTGCCCTACTGCCATACTGGGAAAGGTTATCAAAATAAGAAAAAAGTTGATAGCTCCGTTTTTGTTTCGTCTCGTGTCAAGCGGAAAGTTGTGGGTTCATGTCCTGCTTGAGGCAAAATAATTTAACTCCAGTACGACCAAAGTTAATTACTATGTAGTTCGTACGTGTACGTTCTATGACTTTGACACCAGCCAGAGGTATGACAGACAGTGACAGCAGGAGCAACCAATTTTGAATTCCCTCGCCAAACGTAGTGCTTACATTCTCTTGGGCTCGCCAGTTGAGCTACCGCCATCTAAATAGACAGCTTTTTTTTTAATAACTTGAGACGAAAACCCCGAATTGCTATCAATTTAGAACGAATGTAAATTATAATGAAGACTCTTATCAAGACGATTGAAGTCGTAAATTTTAACAGATGTGCACTATTTCCAAGAGAATTATAAAACACTATCTACGCTTTTTAAATGATTTTTAACCAATTCTAAAATATAAAACCCGGTTTGTGATCATTATATTCCCAGCTTAACTTCAGCTATAAGTCCACTAATTAGTATATTAAGATAGAGACATTAATATAATCAAAATTAAATATGCACCGTTTAATCTAAATTTTATTATACCATCAAAAACACGAGCTACTTTAAATCTTAATTTGAAAGACGTAGGATGTCTTTTTGGTATTATAATTTGCATATTAATCATGTAGAAAATACCTATGTTTGATAGCTTAGTTAGATAGACAAGATTTTTGTCCTAAAATAAACATTAATTACTTTTTTAAAGTAAGAATTAATGTATAGACTGTAGCACTGAAAAAAGAATATCTGGCCCAGACAACGGTGTGTCGCCACCAGTCTTGATTAGACACGTGGCGAAAGATGATAACTCATAAATATTTTATCTAAAAAGCGATTTATTCTAATATTCTAATTTAAGAGTAGAAGAGTTCTCTGTGATAGAGCTCGTCCGGGGAAGGACTACCACCATACCTATTTCTGCCGCAAAGCAGTAATACTCGCATTTCTGTGTTCCGGTGTGAAGGGTATGGTTTCCGGTGAAATTACTGGCACATGAGGCTTTCGATCTTAGCCTCAAGGTGGCAACCCGCAAGTGATACCTCTGGTATTGCAAGCGTCCATAGGCTGCGGTAACCGCTTACCATCTTGTGGACCGTACGCTAGGTTGCCACTTCAGTTGTATAAAAAAATACATATACAGTACAGATTTTTTTAAACATCGTTTAGCTTTGACGGTGGCTTTCGGGAGGCCTAAACTCCGTCACCAGAGTTGGCTGACTCATACGAATTTACTTACTTAGTGCTACTCAACAGTATATACCTACCGTAGCTAACGAAACCATCAAAGCGTATTGTGTAGCACGGTATAAATAAAAAATCCCCATTTTAAATCAGTCATTCATATTTTCGTCACGTATTTCTGACACGTTTTACAGTCAGATCCATGAATGCCCTAAAATTCAAAATGCGCTTGAGTGCACCATTTAAATAATTCATCGTTTGCAGCACAATGACTAACTCCGAATTACAATATTGAAAGGTAAGATTTACGTGTCAAGGTATTTAAATCAAGGTAAATTACCCACCAGAGCATTTCTATGATTTTTTGCTAATATGACCGCCGTCTTCATCATCATTAGTCTTTTCACATATTGCTGATAATTTAAGTGGCTCTATGGAACAACTAGAAGTTGAACAGTTTTGTTCATGGCTAAAGAGATGCGGGAATGGCAGCCCCGTCCACATGACATGGTAACGTTCAATCATGACCAGCCCTATACTATCCTGACCGCACCATCACATTCAATTTAAAATCTAAGAGAGTCTGTAAAAAATTGCTCACAGTGATAAGACCCTCTTCACCGATATACCGGTACGTGACTAACCCGTTTTTAAAATGAGGGAAAAACAATAGGTGTTTCAGTCGCCATACAATGCTTTAGTCGATTCCATGCCTTACGTGCCAAGGAGAATATTTAAATGAAGTTGAAATAGGCAGATAATTATCTAAGTAGTAAGCAGTACTTGTTTATGGCAGGATATTAGCCGTTAGTTGTTGTTTAGTAATAATCGATATGGTATAAATTTAATTATAAATGCACGCAGGTATTTATTTTTTATATAATAATACCTGACCCGCGCGGTTCCCGTAGTTCTTTCATATTTTCTTACCGTTTAAACCTTCACAAGTGTTGGCCACTGACTCATACGAACTTACTTCTATAACTATTGAAAACTAAAAACTGTATAAAAGTTTTTTTTAAACTGTTAGCTCTACCGGTTATGGTGCTGGTAAACTTATGCAGCAGATTTTGTAATATCTACTAATCGTATCTTGAGTTTCTGCTATACCAAGCACTAAATCGTACACAAACACTCGTAGAGATGAGTGACATCATCTTTACGTTGCTACCATAAAGCGTGGTGCGATTCAAAAACGTATTTGAGCAATGGCAATTAAATTAAATTAAAAAAAAAACAGGACTCACAGCGTTTTCAAAATTATTTCTTGTGTCTGATCAAAGCAACGCATTTCTAAAAAAACAAATATTCTCTATTTTATTTGGAAATAGAGTTAAATTTTAGCTATAAAATCTCTCAACTGTACCTGTGACTGTACTGAATTAACGAATAACTAGATAATTAGTTGGTCAAAAGAATACTACTTCTCACCTCTATTTTCCCCATTTCATTTGTGATTACTGTTCTGTTACAAAGTCAACTAGCCAACTAGTCAACGTGCTCCACCGTAAACCACATCATCGCTTAACATTAGGCGAGATAGTGGTCTATTGTGAATTAAAAAAAAACTAGCCGAGCCAAACAGAGCTTTTACTGAAAAGTTTTAATTTCGTGCAACAATTAATAAAAAATCTGTAGGCAATTTTGGCTCTTGAGCAATGACTGAAAAATTATAAGCCCAACTGTACCTACTTAAATAGATGCTTTTAGTTTCACTTCTACAATGCCCGCTCTCGCTTCCTACTCCAACTTGTACCGTGTAAACGAAACGTAAATATTACGTTTAGTTACAAGCACGATGCAAACGCGTTACGAAACAACGAATCAGTGTTTGCTTTGCGCATTCTTCCCATATAATGTGATAATGATAACATGGAGTTATGTAATCTGCGCGAGATATCTATGTCACAATTTTAAAAGAAGATGTTTTATATCTAAAGCTCTTTTTAGTGCTATTCTGGCGGTCAGTACATACCACACACATTACAATAAAGAACCTAGATTAAAAAAAAGAATTGATAAACATATTACTCAATCGGTCCTTGCCCGTGGTACACCTTGTTAGTTCACCTAGGTGTACCTCGGGCAAATTTATTTTCCCGTGGTTCACCCAGGTGGACTAAAGGTGGACCACGGGCAAATGAATTTTGGTCTTTACCCGTGGTCCACCTTGTTAGTACACCTGGGTGAACAACAAATAAATTTGCCCGTGATACACCTAGGTGAACTAACAAGGTGGATCACGGGCAAGGACCGTACTCAATGAATAAACGTACAAAATAAACCACACTATCTTACACTTTTGTGTACTTGCTTGCTTGTAACAACAATAATAATATTTTTGATTTAATTACCAGAGGATAACGTAGTGGGTTGTACATTTACTCATCCTTAATTTATCACAATTACTTTAAGTACCTAGTACCTAAGTCTAAAATGTATCAACTGTTTGTTGTCGCAAATAAAGTAAAATATAATTAAAATAATGAACAGCATTGCGTATGCGGACGACCGACGGACGTCAGTACTGTACCTACTGACTCATTCTTATTTCTTAGATAGCATTAAATAAAAGTAACTATAGGTTTTTTACCAACATTCTCAGCTACAAAGACATCGTCATCATTTATATTGCAGTTCACTGTTGGATGAGGTCTCCCCCAAAGGCACGCCACGGTCCAATCTTCGTATCAAACCCTTTCTGCAGCTAGTGTGCTAGCTTTGTAACCAGAGAACACTCGAATAGGCACTGTTCTAAATCGTAGTTATTCGCGAGTAAACTGACAGTTTACTAGTATTTGTCGTCTTATTCCGCGGAATGGTTTTCCAGAAATTGGTCGAACCCAGCCTTTGTAAAGGACTATTTTGTTTTAATCATCATCAGCATCTTCATTATCAGCCAATAGACGTCTACTGCTAGAAAAAAACAGAGTTCGCGGTTGCCTGTATTTTCCAGTGTGGTTAGATTATTAAAAGAAACAATAACCTAGATTAAAATGCTACAAAAACATGTCTAGGTTTTATACAGTCAATAAATTGGCACACTATCTCTTCGTCGAAGTTGCTTTAGCCACCTTTAATTTTATTATCTACTTCTGTTTCTATAATGAAAAAGATAAAAGGGGGAAGACGGGCTACTTTATTATGTCGGTCGTTAGAAATGTCAATATTTAAATCAGAACTTTTCCTAAACTTGTTAGAACTCTTCCAGAAAGAGTCCCTGAAAGCCATGGATATACAGCCAGGACTGTGTTTCGGTTTGAAGAACTGTCAACTAAAAATAAAATATCATGATATCTTTTCTGACCGTACTAATATCCATTGTTATGGCTGCCGAATAAACAGGTAAATTCCGGTTGAATGGAAAAAATAATATTTTGACACCGGTTAAATGTGGAAGGGTTAGTGTAAAAATCTCCTTTGAAAATCCCCTTTGGAATACTTTCCCGAATGAAATAGGAATTAAGCTGTCGGATGAAAGCGTCGAATGGATCTATGAAAGTAGAATACAACGAACTGTAGCAAGCTAAAATACCGGGCCAATTAAACTTAGCAAACGAAACTACTACTTCATGTCTGGCAAAATTTGCTTTCCTAAGTCAGTCTGTAGTGTACTTTTACCGATCTAGACGAAACTTGTCTTGTCGTCGGATGTCAAATACAAGTAAACTGTCCGTTTACTCGCGAATAACTACCATTTACTCTACGAATAAAGCTTATTCGAGTTTGGTCGAATCCAACCTTAGAAAAAACATTGATAAATTTAGTAGGTTTAATAATAAAATTGTGTTAGTGTTAAAATAGGCATTTCTCCTCTGTGTGACTTTAAAAAAGATAAATAGGCCTACCTACTTAAGTATTTTAAATTTAGCTAATTCAGTATATTATTTATACCAGCCAAAATAGAAACAACGGTGCCAAACCAATTTGCTAAGTTTATATTTTCATAGTATTTGTTTAAAATATTTGATAAATAATTTAACGCCGACGCCATCACAATTTAGAAGTTTTCTTTGTTCAGTAGTAATATCTGTTACTTTTCGCTATAAACTTACAACTAAATATTAAATTATATGACTAATTATGACTTATCTAATATTATAGGTTATGTCAAGTTTTGCAGCAGCCGCCCTTGTGGTACTCCGGTTGGTGCAAGCTGTACTGTTATCACTACAGAACTATCTGGCATTCGGGAGCTATCTCTGCCCTGCAAGTTCTACCATCGAAACGATCAGTAAGTAAAATATCTCACAGTTAATCAAGGCCCCTGATTGGAATGGTGGTACTATAGAGTATAAGTGATATAAGAGTTGGACCACCATCCTTATTAGAGCCCAGCACTTGTTATAGTGCCCTCAAAACCTAAACACGGTAATTTTGGACACTCCTGCTCGGAATTAGAATATCTGGCACCAAGTTTCGACCAAGATTCAAGATATTTATCTGCATAAATAAATGTTAGATTACCAAGAAAGACTTTTTTGCGGAAGAGTCCTACCACTAGGTGTATATCGATGATCTTGTTTTAGCTTCCATCAGTTCGTTTGACTATGTGATGGTGGGAGCTGGTGAGGCCGGGTCTATCGTAGCCTACCGCCTGTCGGAGACCAACGCGAAGATACTTATGATAGAAGAAGGGACGTGCCCTCCGTTTGAATCAGTCGTAAGTATTAACATATTTTGTCCTTACCTGATGATACTATCACTTTTTTTGTTACCAACTAGTGGTTGGTACCAAAAAAAGTTATAGTAGGTGAAGACTGTTAACAATATTTTGATGACATCCAAAAACAAAGTTTCAAAGGAGTTGGTTATATTATATTCGTGGCAGTAAAGCTAAACAATTTTTTATTTCTAGATGGCCGGTTACTTTGCTCTGCTGCCGCACTCAATCTACGACCGTGCAATGAACTTTTACAACGACAGCTACTCCTGTCAAAACATAAAACCCAACAGCGGAGCCCTCACGGCGGGTAAAATGCTTGGAGGCACAGGCTCACTCAATCACATGGTCTACTACGGCACGCCGAACGAAGCAGAATACGACTCCTGGGCTGCTGTTGCTGACGATCCTTCGTGGGCTTTCCCTGAGTTTGCACACTACTTTACCAAATGGCAGAACGTAAAAGACAAACGCGTTTTAGCGCAACGAGCCAGTGTTTATGGCACGTCTGGTCCTACATTGCTAAATAAGCAGAGAAGTCCCATAGTGACAGACGTGATCAATGCTCATAAAGAAATAGGTACTGAATACAAAGAAGATGATGACGGTCTCTGCATAACCGAACTTTTGTATGCCATTGGGGATAAATTAAGACAGTGCGGAAACGTGGCTTACCTTAGTAAGATGAAGGACCGAAACAATGTGTATTTTCTTACTGGTGCTGTTGCTACTAAAATCCTTTTCAATGGCGTAAAAGCAACTGGAGTACAATACAAATACAACGGATTGATCTACAATGCAACTGCGACTAAAAAAGTCATTGTTTCAGCAGGCGCACTCAAAACACCTCAACTCCTCATGCTTTCTGGGATCGGAGACGCTGATGACCTATCCAGGTTTAAAATAAAACCAGTGGTAAAGAACAAGCAGGTTGGAAAAAATCTGATGGATCGCTCTGGGGCATTTTTCGTTGTCGCTTTGAACAAAAACTCATCAATATCAGCAGCTGTTGATCCTCACAAGTGGCCGCTACCACTTTTGTCGAACACTGACGCTCGAAACAAAAGTCAGACCCAACCAGAGAGGCAAGACTTTATTGGGTACCTCAGTCCTAACTCAACTGGTTTCCTTCAGCTCTGCAGTAACTGCTTTAACTATCGAGATGGGTTGTGTGATACGTGGTACAAAGGCAACATTAACAGGAACATGTTATTTTTCTTAAGTACTTACGTGAATCCAGTATCGAGAGGATTTATTACATTAAAAACTGCAGACATCAACGACCAACCGACTATCAAATTAGGTCTTTTAAGTAACAGAGCTGATCTAGAAAAGTTCGCACTTCTTATGATGCAGTATGTTGAGCCTCTTTTAAAATCTATCGCCTTTCAAAAGCTTGGGGCTAAATTTATTGATACAGGACTTTGCTCTGAGTACAAAAAATTTAGCTTTAAATTTTGGAAATGCTATGTTTTAGCTACGTCATTGTCTAGGTGGCAGTATAGTGGGACCTGTGCCATCGGTAAGGTGGTCGATGGTGATTTGAACGTCATTGGCACTACAAATTTAAAAATTGTTGATGCTAGTGTATTTCCTTACCTGATTTCTACTGCTATTGGATCAACTGTTCGAGCGGTGGCTGAGAAGGCAGCTGATATTATCAAAAGGGAGGATAGTCAACAGTTTGGTATCTGTGAATAAAGTTTTAATTTAATATGTGATAGGACAATTTTAAATAAATATTGGCTAAAGTTTTTGGTATTTTTGAATGCCCGCCTTAGATACCTAGCTCTAAGTAACAATAAAATAAATTAAAGTATGTACACAAGCTATTAATTATAATCAATAGGTGTGTAGGTGTTTTCTATTAGAAATTCAAATTTGTTATTTGAACACTCTTAAAATACTCACAGGAGTATCTTTAATAATAGAGTTTATTATTTTTATCATTTATTTTTTATGGCTTTTATGTGTTTGTCACAATGGAGCACTGGTGGTCTAGTAGTAGTGATTCCGCCTTCCAATCCTAAGGTCGTGGGTTTGAACCCGGTCGTGCACCAATGGATTTTAGCTACGAAAAATTAATATGCGCAATGCCATGCTCTTATACGGTAAAGGAAAGACATGTGCCATCCACTAATCCGCATTGGGTCCGCGTGGTGGATTAAGACCTACGAACAAATTTAAGACCCAATCACTTTCGCTCGAGAGTAGACCAGTGCCCCAGCAGTGGGAACATTAAGGCTGTCATGATGATGATCATGAAGTTAAAGTACAAAATAAAAAATAAATGACCTTTCTTTTCTAAAACAGTCCAAAGCACAGTAATAACATTATGGCACCCAAATCACAGACAAAATAAGTGGCCCTACGCTACCGTATTATCATACGAGAGACCGGAGGGAGATAAATTATGAATTAATGACCGGTCTCTATCGCTGCAAGATTACAGCAATTATATCACAATGAAAGCCACTCGTAGATTGGTAAGAAATTGCTTTTATTCTCACCATTGAGTTTGGCTTCTCACGGAAATACAGTAAGCAATTGATGATGTCGTTAAACTAACGTTAACCACAGAATAGTAATAAAAGCTGTGGTTAACCTTTTTTTATATCTTGATAAAGTTTAGTCTTTGCACTTTATTAACGGTAACCAATTCGCACGAGGTAACTGCACGTCATCATCATTGTAAGGTGATAGAAGTCCACTGCTGGACATAGGCCTCTCCCAAAGAGCGACATGACGACCGATTTCTGGCCTTCACCATCCACCGATTTCCTGCGACCGGTTTCATGTCATCGGTCCATCGGGTGGTGGCCGTATACTTTGCTTTCCCCATTCGAGAACCTTTATTTTATTTTTTTTATTTTAATTTTATTTCTTCGTCAACTGCACGACGCGTCAAAAAATAAGCTAAATCGCTTTCGAAAAAGCAGGTTATGTAAATAATGAAACGAACAAAGTCGCGGGATAAATATCGTTTATTTCTCAACCAAACAATAACACAAAGTAATCTCGACATCGAAATAACAAAACAATAGGCCGATGACAAACGGACACTGGCCGCAATTTGTCAATTTTGTACGTGATTTGTCAAATTTTGTCAGCTTTGTTTGTGATTTGTCAAATTTCGTCAGATAATTTCGTTTGATGGCTGACCACCCGGCTTGTGAGAGATTATGGTGACGTTCATGATGTTTTCGAGTGTGATTTATTTACGTGGTGAATTTTCTGGTTAAAAATTAAGCAATCAAATCTACAACCTACTATAAATGCGAAAGTTTGGATAAATGGATGTTTTACTGATGGATGTTAAAATGTGCTATTCCAGATCTTTCTTCGCACCAAATTTCATCTAGATTCGTTCAGCCGTTCTGGCGTGATTGCGTAACAAACAACCCATCTATCCATCCATTCATTCGAACATTCACATTGAAATACTATTTAGGTTGGATTCAACCAAACGATTCAACGACGGCCGATGTGGCGCAGCGGGCGCAGGTCCGCCTGCGACGCGGAGGTTGCGGGTTCGATTCCCGCCTCGAGATAAATGTTTGTACGATCTACAAATATTTGTTCCGGTGTTCTGGGTATTTTCTATATATCATAAAAAATATATATATATATATGTATTGTATTATTTTAAGTATATATCAGTCATCTAGTACCCATAATACAGCTCTGTTTAACAGCAGCTTATCTTGGGGTTAGATGATGCTGTGTGGATTGTCCAGCTTTATTTATTTATTTAATTATAATAGGTATATAGGTATACGTTTTCAGGTATTATTCGTGAGTAAACTGACAGTTTACTTGTTTTTGACATTTCTTATACCGCAGAATAGTTATTTCAGATGTTGATAGAATCAACTAAACCAAATAAGGAATTAAAGGAATAAAATATAATTTACTACCTACTAGAACGTGCGACTTTGCCTGCACTTTTTCTGCCTGACTTTTTACACAGTCCACGCAAACTGCGAAATCATAAGCAACACAACAGATTTAGAATCTAGTTATTTCTAGTTTCTAGTTTAGATCTAGTTTAATAATCTATATAAAATTACACTAGACACTGTAGGTACCTAGGTACCTAATTTATTCAAGTCTTAAATTACCTAAGTACCTACAATAAACTAAAATTTATAAAAACCCAGGATTCTCTGTCTGTGTCGTGGGCAAAAAAAAACAACACTTTAGTAGTATGATAACCGCCTACTAAGTATAATGGTACCATATCTAAATTACCAAAACCAATGACTATACAGCATCAGTTCATCCGGATGTCTTCTAGGCAGCCATTTATAGAACATGCATTAACTAAACGCAATTATTAGTAACTTTTACAACATCATAGCACGGATACATTGGGATCAATAGCTTTATGTATTATTCATAACAAAATTGTATGCGTGCCCCATTGTATTCAAATTTGGTGGTAAACTTTCGCCAATTACGCTATTGCTTTCGCGGGCAGACCCTGGAGTTGCAACTAGTGGGCGCGCCTCAGATGTTATGTAAGTAAGTTGTGTCAGAGTTATAGGCAAACAAAAAACAGCTTATTTACAAGAGGAGTCGTGTTTTAGCCGTTTATTTCACGATTAAAAACCTTTTAAAAAGATATTTTTTTTCAATTAATATAAGTTCGATATGTCACCCCGTTTTAAAAAGAATGACAGATCGAACTTTTTTGTCCCAATTGTCACCCTAGTCAGAGTTATGACATATGATTATGACAGACGGGAATAATAATAATATGATTTTAATAATATTCACAAAAAAACTGACACTTAAAGGAATAAAAAAAAAAAAAACTGACACTGACACTGCACTATCTGACGTTAACGTCAAATTGTTCGACGACGATTGAACAATTTGACGTTAACGTTAGACTGTGCAACTCACCATAAGCAAATAAAAACATCGGCTTGAAATAAAAATAAAATTTTTACAACTTAGGTATTATAGGTATATGCCGGTTTTACTTTGAAGTTTATACAAATGGAAATTCAAGCTAAATCCGCAAACTGTTAAATCAGAAATGGGTCAAATCAAGTAACATTCTATTTAGTTTGTAATTTTATTCTTTTTAAAACTATCATGGTTATTAACATAATTTTCACTAAAAACGGGATATTTACCATGATTTGTGAGTTTTATTGATTCCCGATATTTCAGCGCAGGTTCAGTTCTCCCGTGATCATGGTGCATGTAACTGCGCCGAAATATGGGGAATCAATAAAACTCACAAATCATGGTAAATATCCCGTTTTTAGTGAAAATTATGTTAATTTTATTCTTGTTACTGTTTTGTGAATCTATGATAAACAATTTTTTAAACCAAAAACCCTGCATAGTACTTTATAAGATGTGAGATGAATTTCAAGAGCCTTATTCATAAACGAATTAAAAACCTCTGTTAGCTAATTTGTCTTTAAAATCTATCATCATAGTCTTTGTTAATTGACATAAGAATGACAAGGTAAGACAATACTTAAGATATAATCTTTAAGACAATACTTAGCAAGCTGCTACCAGTTTTTGAAGTCAACGTTCCTTTCAAATGATAAACCATCTTCAAAAAAACGGAGGCCGGTATTCTTTATAACCAGATGTGAAATAAAGTTAAAGAACATGTCGCATTGTCTCATGTTTGCGAGTTTAAATCACTGCACGCCACTGCTGAATGGAACTGAAGACATGAACGAGATCCTTGGTAGAGACTGCAAAAAAGGTGTTCTGGGAGATATAATCTTATCTAAAAAAATTATATGCTGTGCGTTAGGCTCGCTAAAACTCGACAACGGCTGGACCGATTTGGCTAATTTTAGTCTTGAAATGTTTGTAGAAGTCCAGGGAAGGTTTAAATGGTGAGAAAATATACAGGGTGTAAACATTTGCTAAAAAAAATAAAGCAAATGAGACCGCGCCGGGTCTACTAGTAAATAAATAAATAAATAATGCTGGACACTCCATACAGCATCATCTAGCAACAAGTTAAGCAGAGCTTGTTTTATGGGTACTCGATTACTGATATACTCACTTATATTTTCAGATCATACAAACATTTGTCCCAAGGCGGGGATCGAACTCGCAACCTCCTGAGTCGCAGGCGGACCTTTGCCCGCCCCGCCACATCGGTCGTGAAGATACTTATTACTGATATTAGCATCATTTTGTTTGTAGTTTTTCGTAAATGTGACAATTCACAAAAATATATTAGTTTTACGTAAAACTACTACGTGCTCAAATAGTAAAGGAAAACGGTGTAAGGAAACCGACATTTTCAAAAATAAAAAGTTTGAAAGATTGTGCAATTCAATAATTCGTATTGAGAGTAGTTGAGTATGATCCAGTAACTCTTGATCGAGAGTCAACATGGACAAATTCACGCCGGGGCATTATACCTACTAGTAAAAAAAAATGTACTTAAGTAAGTTCGTGTGAGTCAGTGGCTTACTCTGGTGACAGAGTTCTCAGGGCGCCCGAAGGCCTCTGTCATGGCCTAACAACTTTGAAAATGCCGGGACCGACTGCTTAACGTGCCTTCCGAAGCACGGGAGCGCTGAAATTTAAAACATAGATAATGACCGGAAATGAAACATACAAAAAGAAAAAAGTACAGATCCCAATATCCCCGTAAATAAAATCGCGAGCAACAGCTAGTAGCTAGTAGTTGTTACCATGAAATCCATCAACAAGAATTCCTAGCTAAAAATAATCTTCCCATTTCGAACCATAACAAAGTATCGCGATCGCCGCAGACATTGATTGACCAAAATAAAATAAATAAAACCAACAATTCTTGAAAAGCGATCCCTCTCCGTCAGATATGTGAATAAAATTTATCCTTCTGACCGTCCGTACTTACCGAAATCATTGAATCGAATGCGGACGTTACTTTATATGGGTATCCACGATTTGCAAAAAAGAAACACGGACAAGAGTGAGTAGGACTCACAGATACTTCTCCGGTTTCGATATAAAAGAGGTATTTCGTTATACAATTTTTACGTTGCCGGGTTTTCATCTTGAGATATGGACCCCTAAAATACAAGTAGGTACTTGATGAATAAAGCAAGAACGCACTGAATGGACCCCGAATGTATACGGGTATTCCCGTTAGCTTCAAAATCCATCGTGTATTTAAATGAAAATACATTTAACATTTTCAGTCATGTTTGCTTCCATTACTTTTTACATTTTAACATTTAAAATAGGATAGTACAATGTGAAGACTAAAAATTTCAATTTAAAATGATAATACTTAATACGAGATATTCATAATCATCAATCATCAGCCAATAGACGTCCAGAGCTGGACATTAGGCATTAAAGGGCATATGACGTCTGATGTTGAGTCTTCACTATCCATCGACATCACCGATTTCACCAACTTCTCTAACAACTTTACAAACGAAAACAAAAGTATCAACTCAGTAAAATTGCAGGTCAAACCAACAAAACACTATATTTATCCAATAGTTTGTATAGCCTTGATATGTTTAACTGATCATCATCATGACAGCCTTCTAATGTTCCCACTGCTGAGACACTGGCCTACTCTCAGGCGAGAGTGATTGGGTCTTAATCCACCACGCGGACCCAATGCGGATTGGCGGATGGCACATGTCTTTCGAGTTTTTAGTTCTTGGACATGCCGGTTTCCTCACGATGTTTTCCTTCACCGTATGAGAGCATTGCGCACATAAATTTTTCGAACAGAAAAACCCATTGGTGCACGACCGGGTTTGCACCCACGACCTTAGGATCGGAAGGCGGGGTCACTACCACTAGACCACCGGTGCTCTCACTAACTGATTAACTGATATGATATGTTTAAATGCTATATTAGCTGTATCTTTGGATTCTATTTTTTTTTATTTATTTAATGCTAGACAATCCATAAAGCATCATCTAGCCCCAAGGTAAGCTGCTGTTAAACAAAGCTGTACTATGGATACTAGATGACTGATATATACTTAGTACAATACAATACATAGATAGATATTTTTTATTATACATAGAAAATACCCAGAACACCCGGAACAAATATTTGTAGATCGTACAAATATTTGATCCGAGGCGGGAATCGAACCCGCAACCTCCGCGTCGCAGGCGGACCTGCGCCCGCTGCGCCACATCGGCCGTCAATTTTGTTTATAACGACTGTTTATTGTCCTGTGATATAAAAATAATAAATAAATAAACCAATAAATAGCTTTAATGCTACAAAATAAAGCAAGATAATTCCACTTAAACAGCGCGTCCAAACAATTTTTTGACCGCAATTCCCCGTCCGCAAAAAACACCATCATTTAAAAACCCATTCATTGAATTTCCACTTCGATTCAAGCCACGTCCCAGCTGAATAATGCATTCAAAAAGCCATTATATTATACGTTATGTTTTATTTTTAAATACAATTGGCAACTCCAAATATTTTTTGCTGGCAACATCGAATTAATTGTTTTAACTTGTTGGAATTTTGCAGGTATACTAGTACCTATTATGGAAGAATGATATTGAGCAAGCCATGGATATACATATGAACAAAAGAAAGGTGTGAACGCTGTTGCAAATACATTTTTGGTGAGAAAAATGTGTGCTGTGATCCGATCCTAAAAGTTCCGTTCCTGGTAAAAGTTCCGATCCTAAGATCGGAAGTCAGAGTAATTAACGAAACACCAGTGCTCAGTGTGATGGTATTAAACAATAAAGTATTCTTGCTTTGATTCTTTATTAATTCCAGGACGAACTAGTCACAAAAAGTCTCTACAAAATGAAATTTATTTTAAAGAATTTTACTAATGAAAATAATATATTGAATAATTAAATAAACGTTATTATTATTATAAATAAAATATATATTAACATACTATTAAATGTAAAAGCTCTACCACTAAAGGTTGGTATAATGCCTCTATGGTATTCCAAAGGCACCAAAAATGGTCTGTTGTTATTACGAGCAAAGAAAAACAATTAGAAGTTAGCTATTCCAAGTTAATTCGCTATATAAATGCGTGGGAGTTGATAGTGTTATTTTGTAGTTATTCTTTTTTGATATATCCAAATATTTTGTTAATTATTATTGACGACCGATGTGGTGTCCGCCTGCGACGCGGAGGTTGCGGGTTCGATTCCCGCCTCGGGTCAAATGTTTGTACGATCTACAAATATTTGTTCCGGGTGTTCTGGGTATTTTCTATATATAATAAAAAATATCTATCTATGTATTGTATTGTATTAAGTATATATCAGTCATCTAGTACCATAACACAGCTCTGTTTAAACAGTAGCTTATCTTGGGGCTAGATGATGCTGTGTGGATTGTCCAGCATTATTTATTTATTTTATTTATTTTTGTATTTTGTATTTGTATTTATTTATTTTACTTTAATTAAAACGATAATACATCAATTACATTAATTAAAGACATAGAAATTATAGAGGATTGTTAAGTCGATAAGGCAAAATTCTAGATGTTTTTATTAATCTTAATTTTATTCAAATAGCAGATGTATGTATAAAGGTTGATGAAAACAAATAGACTCGACACCAGATCGGCATCGTTTCGCCCACCGACGACTAGCAGTCAACGCAACGTAAGGATGTCATCGGACAGGCCGGCGCGGCCAGTTAGCAGGGTTAGGGCTGGGTGACCGCGCACCGACATCCCATTGCAAGCACGCCAGCGGTTGGTAGACGTCTTGCCAATAAGTCATAAAAGCGCGAAGATCCGTTATCGCGTTATCTTGATGACCACTCACCGCTAAACGTTCACTGTAATGTTTCACTTTTATCAGAGTGAGTCATACAATGCTTATTATAGTGATAGAAAAGAGAAGTTAGAAAATACTTTATTGTTCATTATGTAAAAAAGTTTTACAGAGAAAGAGAAACAGTTTAGTTAAAATCAGTAGCAGTGCAGTATGAAGTTTCATACGAAGAATACTGAACCGCCGAGTCAAGGCGATGTTTATCTGTTGCTGAGCTGATTGGTATGCGTCAACCTGAACTACAAACGCTACTGCGCTGAACAGTCAGCGGTATTCAAAGACCACGTCAAAGGATTTAAATACATTATCGTTTAAAGGTAAGCCTCTTACAAGACACGAGATCAGGATCTAGTTTATGGGAGAGTTAAAAATGTGACATTATATTATGATAAAAGGTGCTACAGTTTTTAGGGTCATCAGGCCTCTTATTCCCACTGTTGGGGCACTGGCCTCACTCTCGCTTGAAAGTTCAAGCGAGAGTGATTCACTCTTCTCCTACACGGGGTTTAGCTCAGATTTGGATGGCATTTTATCTATCGCGATTCGCGACAGATAAATAAAAGTTCGATTTGTCACCTTTTTGCAATACAGATCGATCTTTTTTGTACGAACTGTCACCCTAGGCAGACAGCACTGGGTGACCAGATTGGAATAATTATTTATTCTAATCGCGGAGTTATTCATGAGATTTTTGTAAATGAGGTAAGAGAAACATAAACTTAAATTCTGTGAGCCAATTCTGCTACTTCTATTACAGTTGACAAGTAGCCAACGTCACGAAAACATCACGCTAACGCGCAGTATTAGTCATTTGCTTCATGATGATGATGATGAGATAATTATATAGAATAAAATGCCTATAATATCAAAAGCAATTTTACAACTTCAAAAACCTAATAAATTTAACCACAACCTATGATTTAGAACGCGCTGTATAAAGCTACTTACACACAGGCGTAACATAAACCAATTTTTATGGGACTTAAAAGGATTTTGATGAACCACATTAGGGGTATCGGTAGTCAGTATGAAAGCTATTTGTCGGCAGACGCTTCTGTTGTGGGGAAATAATCCTCGGCTTTGGAGTAAAGTATTACTCACAACGCTCGGCTAATACTCTGGCACACTGGTTACAGAAGGCGCTGTTCAGCGGGTTGATTACATAACTCTGTTAGCGACTAATCTCCATGGATCTCCATCTCAAACTGTCTATTAAGACAGTAGAGCTATGGTCAAACAGTCATGAGACAATTTGAGATGAAGATTAATAAAGATTGGTCGCGAGGATTGTCTTTGGCTATCTTGTCAAAACGACATGGGTCCTCCCATATTAATTACACTTCGATGTTACATCCTCTAGATTTAATCATACCATGTAGTCCGATATTCCACGTAATGCATCGTCACACTGTTTATAGCATTTATTTTTTCATAAAGTAGCTGAAAAAATAATTTAAAAACTCACTCAGGATCAGGTAGGTAGGTACTTGGTCTCCTCATTATACATACCGGCCGTGCGCGTCATTCGTTTTTCGTGTGCCGCATCGTCAACATCAAATCAACAAGTTTCATTAATTTGTTAGTATTTTGCGCCGAATTGAAGTATTCGTCGAAAGATTAGACGTTTGGAAAGGAAGTTAGAACGAAAAAAAAGTAAGTCTAATAACATACCTGCATATCGTAAAAAATATGAATAGTGTTTTCTAATAATCGCAATGTCGATTAGTACCGCCTTAATGTGGTAATACGAGATATTATCCTGACGGTTACATGACTTATTTATTCCTTAAAGTGGTTATACGAGATATTACCCAGGAATAATTTTATCTACCTACTTTCTTTGTGTGATGGTACGCGATGCCATCCCGAAAGTAATTTGTTTTCTACAACAGTGTTTATTTTTTTTCATAAACAGCTCGCAGTCATAGATCAGAAACTCCGTCATCTAGCTCATCGGCATCTGTCCGATATGTTAGTGACGAAGAAAGTATATCCGATATACGAACCGAAAATGATTTTCTGGAAGAAAATTACCCGGAACAAAGCCTGGCATCTGTAGTAAATGTGATTACACCACCTATACTCCCCACCTCCATGGCAACCCCAGGTGCAGCGCCCACTCCATTTGTAGGCCCTGTCTCAGACATAGATCAAGACTGCCCAACAAATTCTGCTTTGCCTCCAGTCTTAAACTCAACTCCAGAAGTTCCAGAAGAAATCTTGGAAATATTAGGACAAGCCAAGAATTTAGAGGAAAAATTAGGCGAGAAAATCCCAAAAGAAATCTCTGAACGTTGGGGGAAAATATTACTAGATGGGCTCGTCAAAGAACAAAAGGAGGCACTAAGGGATAAAATGCTAATCCCTGAAAACTTTCTCCTAGTCCGGGCTCCTAAACTCAACCCCGAGGTAAGCGCGGTTTTAACCGAGCCGGCGAAAAAACGCGATAAAAGGTTGGAGTTTTCACAAAACCAGTTGGGGTCTGGAATAGCAGGTTTAGTTAACCTCACCAAAGACTTGATACAAGCTGACGTACCAAAACTTGAAATCATCAAAAAATTATCTGAGGTTGCTCAGATCTTGCTAGACCTGCACTACGAGGAAACAATAAATAGGCGAAAGTTATTACTGCCTTTGCTGGATAAAAGTTTCTGGAATACAACACATGGTGTTAAAAGAGAAACATTTTTGTTTGGAGATAAACTTGGCGAAACAATCAAAAACTCGAAAGATATCGAGAGGTCCAGCCAGCAAATAAAAAAACCTACCGCCCCGCAACAAAGGTTCCAACAAAAACCTCCGATCTCGGGAAACTCGAGATATCCTCCTCGTCAACACAGCAATTCGAAGCCAGCAGTAGCCCCGAGCCGTTACTACGAGCCGCAGCCTTCGACGTCAGCGAGGAGGAATTTGAGCTCAGCGCGCCCGCGCCAGAACAAGCCGCCGCCGAACAAGTTCCAAGACCGACGGCGCAACTAGAGGTACCTCATGCTGGTAGGATAAAACGATTTTATCACAACTGGTTATTGATCACAAATGATCCAGTTGTTTTATCTTACGTAAATGGCTATAAAATTCCATTCACCAATTTTGTTCAACAAAATATTGAACCTGTTAACCCACCTTTTTCCAATGACGAGATGAACAATTCTATGTCGAAACTTATAAAGTTAGGGGCAATATCACCATGCACTGAGCACCCAGGTCAGTTTGTCTCTCCAGTGTTTCTGACACCCAAAAGTAACGGAGGTTTTAGATTCATACTCAACGTTAAAAGTTTAAATAAATTTATTCACGCACCCCACTTCAAAATGGAAGACATTCGTACTGCTTGTAAGTTAGTAAGTACCGGAGACTTTATGGCGACTATTGACCTCAAAGAGGCATATTTTTTAGTACCTATTCACCAATCACATAAAAAATACCTGAGATTCAGATTAGATCAACTTTACCAATTTCACTGTTTGCCATATGGAATTTGTTCAGCTCCCTATGTGTTTACTAAATTATTAAAACCTCTTTTAACATTTCTAAGAGGTCAAGGTCACACAATAGTGGCTTATCTTGATGACCTATTGTGTATAGGTTATAGCTCAAAAATATGTGAAAACACAGTCAACGCTGTAGTCATAAACCTAGAACGTTTAGGTTTCGTAATAAATCACGAAAAAAGTAATGTGATTCCAAATCAAATCTGTAAATTTTTAGGGTTCGAAATTAACACCTGCTCCATGTCATTGCAGTTACCAACAGAAAAAATCAATAAGATATTACGATTGCTCAACAGTATAAAAAACAAAGAATCTATTAGAATTCGAGATTTCGCTAAATTTATTGGTACGCTAACAGCTTCTTGCCCAGCGGTAGCATATAGTTGGGTATATACCAAACACTTTGAACGCGAAAAGTACTTAGCGCTGCAACAGTCAAGCGGTAACTATGATTCTCGAATGTACCTTAAAAAATACCTGCAAAACGACCTTTCTTGGTGGTCTAATATCGCTTCTAAAGCCCAAAATAGATTATATAAAGATAACTATACTATGGAAATATATACCGACTCATCACTGACTGGTTGGGGGGCCGTATGTGGTAGTGATGTAACTAGAGGTCATTGGTCTGCCACTGAAACGACACATCACATAAACTACCTCGAACTATTGGCTGCCTTTTTAGGCTTAAAATCATTTTGTCAAAATTATCAAAACAGCAATGTGCTACTAAGAATCGATAACACCACGGCCATCTCATACATAAATAGAATGGGTGGAATACAATTCCCACACCTCAATCAAATCTCCAGAGAAATATGGCAGTGGTGTGAATCTAAAAATATTCATATCTTCGCCTCATATGTCAGATCACGTGATAACACCGATGCAGACCGGGCTTCTAGACATACTAACATAGATACCGAATGGAGTTTGAATGAGGGTAGTTACCAAAAAATTGTTCAAAATTTTGATCGCCCGAATATAGATTTGTTTGCATCCAGATTGAGCAACAAATGTGACCGCTATGTATCTTGGAAACGAGATCCCGGTGCATATGAAATAGATGCGTTTACAATTAGATGGAATAAATATTACTTCTATGCATTCCCCCCATTTGCACTAGTTCTAAAATGTCTTCGTAAGATTATTGAAGATGACGCTCGTGGTATTTTAATTGTCCCCTACTGGCCCGGTCAATCCTGGTACCCTATGTTTAAATCATTAGTAAACTCAGAAATTATATATTTAAGACCTCATAAAAACCTTCTGCTGTCACCTTCCAGGGAACACCACCCACTATGGCGCAACCTTACCCTGGCGTGCGCCATATTATCCAGCAGGCGTACTTAAGGCAAGACATTCCTAGCGATTCCATCGATATAATCCTCAACTCGTTATCAAAAAGCACATTAAATCAATACAACGTAGCTTTAAGACAATGGTACAGGTTTTGTCAAGTTAATAATTTAGATTGTTATAATTCATGTAATAAAGAAATTCTAATTTTTTTGACGGAACAATTCAAAAAAGGGGCTAGTTACGGAACCTTAAATTCATTTCGATCTGCCTTGTCACTAGTTATTGGTAAAAATATTGTGAATAGCGACACTATTAGTAGATTTTTCAAAGGTGTTTTTAAAATGAAACCCATTTTTCCAAAATATCACTCAACATGGGATCCAAACATTGTCCTGGAATATCTATCAAAAATTCCTAATGAATCTACTCCTCTTGATTCCCTAACAAAAAAGTTGGTAACTCTGCTCGCGTTATCTACAGGACAACGCGTGCAGACGTTATCTGTGATTGATCTCAGTTGCATTTTTAGTCAAAATACCTGCATTACAATAACTATAAATGATATTATAAAAACATCTATGCCTAACCGATGTAACCCAAAACTAATTATCCCCTTTTTTGTCCAAAATGAATCCATTTGCCCAGCTAAGACTCTGACTTCGTACATTGAAAGAACCAACTTATTTAGAAACCTCCCGAATACATCTAAATTAATTCTTACTGCGAAAAAACCTATTCACAATGCAACTTCTCAAACAATTAGTCGATGGGTCAAACAAACTTTGCATGAAAGCGGTGTGGACGCGTCTGTATTCACAGCGCACAGTACGCGGCACGCGTCCACCTCCGCAGCCAGTAGGTCCGGTGTGTCTATCGATGTCATTAAGAGAACAGCTGGGTGGACTGGTAATTCTATATGTTTTGCAAAATTTTACAACCAACCTTTGCATAACACCGAAGACACGTCCTTTGCTGAGGCCATATTGTCATCATTGTAAATAGGTATTTTACTTATACCTAAATTAGAATTTATAGTTTATGTTACTAGATACCTAATCGTTTTATTTTCGATTGTAGTTCGTAGTAATAAATAATAATTTGCTGATAATCTTAAATACCTACTTTCATTCTGCAACAGACGCTAAACATCTACATGGTATGATTAAATCTAGAGGATGTAACATCGAAGTGTAATTTATGGTTAAAAGAACTTATCTTAAGTGAATTTCTACCAAAATTACACGAGATGTTACATCCGAATAGATTTAAACTCCCACCCACCCGATACAGCACAATAGTTTTGTAGGTACCTACCTATTTTTTGTGCTAGGTTACTCTACCCATTAGTTGCAGAATGCAGACAAGCCTAAACTTACTCTAAAAAGAATGACGCGCACGGCCGGTATGTATAATGAGGAGACCTACCTACCTGATCCTGAGTGAGTTTTTAAATTATTTTTTCAGCTACTTTATGAAAAAATAAATGCTATAAACAGTGTGACGATGCATTACGTGGAATATCGGACTACATGGTATGATTAAATCTATTCGGATGTAACATCTCGTGTAATTTTGGTAGAAATTCACTTAAGGTAAGTTCTTTTAACCATAAATTAATTTCTCGTGTTATTTTAAGGTTTATTGCGTAAATTTGGTGGCAGTTTATTCAATTTAACTTGTTTACTTAGCACAAGTGTAAGTAATTGAAATGGAGGGGTAATGTTGGTTGGTAATTTAGTCAAAGACTTTCCAAGAGAATTTTGAAAGAAAAGTCACCATTTCTTTCCAAATTTTGTTTGTTTACGTTGCTAAGCGACAATCAAACTAATACACTTGACACTGGCAAAATTGTGGCAAATAAGTCGCAGAGTCCATAAACGAAGAATAAGAAGAAGAGATTGGTCGCTAACAGAGTTGTGTGATCAAGGGGCTGATATAAAGAAGGAATGGCGTAAAAAGGTGTAAACATATTGACAAGGGAGCTGTCACCCCGTATTTGAAAACTCGGGTCAGGAGAAATTGAAAAAAAAGGTGTTTTTTTAAATGTCAGCTTGTAACGAGACCGCAGTCTCACCCAAAAAAATGATTTTTAAAGTTCTGCGTGGCACTGCACTGCGCTGCTCACCCCAAGACATAGTTATTAAGTCTGTTTCGTTCAATTTCATTTAATAACTTTTACCAAAAGAATCAAATAAATTATTCTCAATGAGCAGAGTTTATTTTATCCACGATGTGCCATATCAATTGCTGAGAACTAACTAGAAGCTTCCTATAATCCAACAAGAGTATTTAAAAATATTAATAGTGCCAGTAAAGTATAATACTTTTTGTGTTATTATGAAAAACAGTAAAACTGACACAAATTTAAAACTTTTATTTTTTTAAGAAGACAAAGAGTCTTTTTTAAACTTTCGCGATCAGAACTCATAGTTTTTTATAATATTTGCGGGATTTTATCGCGTAATTTACCTGAGTAGTCTGCCCGCGACCACGGTTGTTGCAACACAACCGAAACGTCGGGGAAATAAAAAGGTAAATTACGCGATAAAATCCCGCAAATATTATAAAAAACTATAAGACAAAGAGTGTACCTATAAGTTCTCAGTTATGTAAATGTATAATTCTTAAGAGAATAAAATTTCTTAAACCGTAATTTGTATAGGTGTCCGTCAGTGGCAATTTTAGTTGAGCGCTTACGTGCTTCGGAGGGCACGTTTAAGCAGTCCATCCCAACTTTTTCAAAGTTGGCCAGGATGGAGGCCTTTGAGCGGCCTAATAACACCGTCACTAGAGTTGGCCATTGACTCTTAAGAATACTTTTTATTACAAGTAATTTCACGTATGAGTTATACTTTATTGTTTTTTTGAGTTTCATAAATGTTACATTAAAACGCTTTTAAATCCAGTAAATAAAGTTGCTAAAACCCATTAAAATTTGTCATCTTAACAAGATGAGCCGAGAAAGGCTTAAGTTTAAGCAATTAACTAAACTTAAAGTTAAGTCATGAAAGCCTTTATGATGTACCCACTGGCCTACTCTCGCGCGAGAGCAATTAGGCTCTAATCCAACACGCGGACCCGGAAGACACAGTCTTATGAATTTATAGTTCTTGGACATGCTAGTTTCTTCACGAAGTTTTGCTTCAATTGCGCATATTAATGGAAAACCCCATTGGTGCTTTACCGGTTTTGAACCCAAACCTTAGTATCAAAAGGTACCACTACACCACGAAAACACCAGTGTTCATTAAGTAGTTTTAACCAACTGGTAACATTAGACTTATAGTACCTACTTAAGTAATCAGTGTAGGCGTAAATAGCTCTCTCCAAAAGTTTAATGGAAAAGTGGAAATAACATTAATTGCGTTGAAGTTACCGTAAAACGTCAACAAGGTGTTCCTGAAACAGTGACCGTAATAAAGCAGTCGGAATATAGCGGAGACATGACCACATGCTTTGATAATTTAAGAACATACAAAAAAAACGGACAATAAAACTAAAAATGAGTAATTAGCAATGAGGAAATCCGTAGAAGAACCAAGGTCACCGACATAGCTCTTAGAATTAGTAAGTTGAAGTAGAAATCGGCAGGCCATATAGCTCGCAGAACCGCGGGGGAATAAAGGATCTCGAGTGGCGACCACGAACTGGAAAATGAAGTGTAGGACGGCCCCCCCACTCGATGGACCGATGACATTAAAGCAATCGCAGGAAGTCGGTAAAATGGTGAAGGCTCAAAATCGGTTGTCATGGCGCTCTTTGGGGGAGGCCTATGCCCAGCAGTGGAAATAATGCTAAAAATGGATGATATTAAAAGTAGACATTTTATTTATTACAGGCATTTTATGAAGTGGACATTATTAAGAGTAGTCATTTTCATTTGTGATTCTAAACCGCCGTAACGAAATTACCTACTGGATGAAAGAGACATTTTTTTTCTTCAGCAAGTGACAAGACGATCAAATCGGACGCCTGACCATAACAGATGCAGTGCCACCCAAAGCTTAATGTTTTTAAGTTCTGCGAGGCACTGCACTGCGCTCATCAGCCCGAGACGTTGTTAAGTCTCTTTCACCCAGTAATTTCACTTGCTACAGTGCTAGCGGTATAGTGCAGTGCCATAGCAGAACTTTAAAACTTAAAACTGTCACCTAAAGTAGAAGTTTACAGTTTCACCATTGGAACTGTTATCATCTATGTCGTTACGAGCAATTTGCAATTGCGATTAACTCTAGGGTGACCCCGCGCCAAATCTGCGCTATAATAAAAATAAATAAAAAATACAGTTGGTTTGGCATACTCATCGGTGATTGGCTATTCAATCAAATGGCATTTCATTTCGAATACTGAATCCATTTTTCTTTTTTTGCTATTTTATTCCGTACATACCTGAAACAATAAAAAACAAAACATTAGCCCCAAATAAGATAGTAGTCTGTGTGTGATAGCACATTATGCTTGTTTCTAACCCGAAAAAAAATACTACATTTCCTAGTGTACCTACGCATCAAAATTTCGAGGTATTCCCGCGAACTGCACAGTTTTCTAGTGCACACTTTTTAGTGCACACTTTTAATTCCCATTACTGCACAGTATTGTGCCGTTCGTGGGAATGAAAAATCCATGAAAACGAAATTGCGGGCAACAACTTATTCTGAAATATATAAAACAGTTGTGTTACTGACTGATTGACTTACAACTAACGCACAGATGATACGGTTTATGTTGGATCCAGGAAAATAATAAATAAAAATATTGCAAGTTTTTTTTTTTTTTTATGTCATTTGGAGGCAAACAGGCTTACGGCCCGCCTGATGGTAAGCGGTTACCGTCGCCTATTGACATCAACAACACCAGAAGCACAGTTGATGCGTTGCCTGCCCTGGATGACTCTTTTTATATTTCCCTTAAAGCCCATATTGTAGCTCAACGGAAAGACCGCGGAAGGAAGCCCATTCCACAACTTTAACACAAGTTAACTAAGAGCTTATAAATATCACAAAAAAAATCAAACTTAATATTCCGAACAAACACTGACTTGAATAACAAAAGCAAAAAATAAATTGAAAGGGTTAAAATATTATATAGGGCGAGCGATGTTAAAATGAATAGACTTACAAACAATGGAAACATCCGTCTGACTGTAATACAATCAGTTTTAACAATAAGCCCATTAGTGTTTTTCAATGGATACCCGAGAATTTAATTTTAATTTTTAGTCTGTATTCGTACCAAGAGTCCAAGAGAAGGGTGAGTATGAGAATCTTTACATAGTTTACAGAATAGCTTTAAGGTATGTAAAAATCCATTTAACAAAACCGGTTTTGAATCCAAGACCACATGTAAATTTTAATCTATTATTATTATTATTTTAAGGTTGACATTATATTACTATTTCTAATTTCATTTTACACAAAATTCTGTTATTTTCTTAGTTATGTTATTAAAATTTAATTTTGGGTAGTAAGTAGTAAATATGTATTTGTACGTCATGACAAATGGCTGAATGTGTTTAGCACCTATGTATAAACATAACAACTGTATCATCTATCATATTCACTGCAAATAAATATCTTTATCTTTACCACCGGTGCTCTCACATTAGGGGTAAAAAGGGTATAAAATGGTACCTAAGTCACGAATCACGTTTACCCTGTTTACGAAAAAAACCTCTAAACACAGAATGGCCCGGACGTGTCAGAGATATTTGAAAGGTGACGTCCTAAATAAACAATTCTTTTTTTTATTCGTAGATAATATCTCTGTAATGGGATAGGCTTGATTAAAGAATCTTTGTTTGCTTAGCTGTTAAGGTACGGATCAAACACGTTGAATTCGAAAAACTTAAACACCAGAACTATTTTTTTTGAAAAATAAACAAAAACCAACTTTATAGTAAGAAAATATTTCGATAGTTTGTTGAGATACAAGAGGAAGTAGTTTCACACGTCTTTTTATTTACTGAACCAATTTCGGTAAAATTTATATGGGACTTTCCCCTAAACAAAAAAAGAATCATCAAAATAAATAATTGGTAGAGAAATCGCGTAACACACATACAAAAAAAAACATACAGTTGAATTGATAGCCTCTTCCTTTTTGGAAGTCGGTTAATAAAACACCTGAGTTGGCCACTGACTCATACGAACTAAAGCTACAGAATGAATACTAGTATACTACGTACAGAATGGCCACTCCTTACCTCCTACCGGTTTTACTCACCCCAGCCCCGGTCGCGAGTTAGCAGGCACTGAAGCTAAGGGCTAAGTCACGCGTTTATTTTGATTTACGTAGGTCCAAGCGCGCGCATGACAACGCGAGTGAAAGTTTGCTATCTAGCTCTTTCTATAATTGGGTGGGGTCAGCTATGACACTCACACATACAACGGCACCGTTTACCACAAACCATGCATGTGGTGATTGCGACTAGTTTGTTTCATACATTTTTTTTTTTTCTTTTTTTTCATTTTTTCTTTTTTTAAGCGTGCTCCATCATCGACCACACCATCACTTATCATCAGGTGAGGTGGTGGTCAAACGCTTGTTATAACCAATAAAAAAAATAAGATAACATTTTATTGAGTGTCCGGGGTAGCTCCCGTTTTAATATCAAACACGCGCTTTCCAGCGTCTTCTCTCTTTGATCTTGTAGATTCCGCCGCTTCACTTCGCTTCGATTCTGCAATGTGAATTAAGAGCTTTATGAAAATATCTCTATGTCAGTTCATCCGAAAATCTTGCTTTGATCGTATTTCGAGAATTTCGAGCAAGTATTAACTAATTTCAAATACGTTTTACCTGGAGGCTTAAGGTTGTGGCAGATAAAGCGGTAGATCAACGTGACCTGGGGGGGGGGGATCTTACTCTTCAACGCAATCTCAATCCCAATTTCAATCCAATTCTATTTATTGCACATTTTTACAAACGGGTGTTTTCACGTACCGGTATATCGGTGAAGAGGTACCGACAGTGTTTCGACTCAATTTCGAGAGTCTTCATCAGGGTTGAGTGACACGGCGAGCGTCTTCCTCCGCGTCGCGATATGCACTGCGGGCTGCGGCTCTAGCAGCGCGGTTTATGTACGATATAGTTCACGATAGTTTTATGAGTCTATTTATTGCTGTCAAATTTTTGTACTCTTGAAAACAAGGTTGAATTTGGCGCTAGATTATCATGAAATGTCATATTCCAATACTTGTCCAATACCGATTGTGTTCAAGAGCAAGGCCCCCGGAACTCGATTGGTTCAATATTTGTATGAAACTTCATAATTTTGCTTGCAAATTTATGATAGAAGCCATAAATGAAGAAGTGAAGTTTAAATAAATGGTTTTATTATTATTTTATTTATTAAATAACTATTGGTAGAAACTAATTGTATTTTTTTTGTTTAGTGTCTCAAATTGTATCATTGTATTGTGTGATAAATAAATGAATGTATAAATAAAGATTATGATCGTCTTCAGTCGAACCCGTCCTTAAATGTAAAAATATGGTAGAGTTTTTATAGATGCTGTACGGTGATGGATTTATAGTTAACAGTTGATTTATTGTATAGTTAACGTGCCTTATTTAAGTATTTCTTATACAGCTTACCTAAGTATGCGGGTAGTAGAGTAGGTGAGTTAGAGTTGGTGGTCTAGTGGCAGTGAACCCGTCCGTGAAGTCCGGGTTCGAACCCGGGCGTGCATCTATGAATTTTTCTTTTATAAATATGTAGACTCGTCTTGCCGGATTTTTCTACTAAGATATGTATGACCTAACAACTGTTTTCGCCTGATGCTCATATCATTATCTTCTTAGATATTAAAAGTGAATTGCTGTGAGTTTTAGCGAGCCTAACGCTCGCTAAAACTCGAGAACGACTGGACCAATTTGGCTAATTTTGGTCTTGAAATGTTTGTAAGAATACAGGGAAGGTTTAAAAAGAGATAAATTATGGTAAAACTGCGATAAAAATAACGCAAGTGAAACCGCGCCGGGTCTACTAGTGTTGTATAAAACAAACAGATAGATAGATAGATAAATAAATCTTTTGGCTTTTAACTTTTGTTTGATACTTTTAAAAGCTTGTGGTTGGAATAGTTAATGTCGGATAGAAACCATGTCTCGAACAAGCACTTTTCTGAACGTTTTGAAATGATTTGATTTATTTTTGAACCATTGAATCAAGCAATACAAATTCGTAGAAACAATTAAATCAGTTCAAACCGTGGCAAATTGCTCCCCTCACTCCCCTGCGTTAATTATATTTCAGAAACACGCAAATTGAGTGTCAATGGGATTCATTTGCATTTTGTTTGAAGTTTTTAGTGGGACAGGTGGTTGTCGTGGATTTGATTCCTGATACTGGGCAAACAGGACACTATCGATTGATTATAACCTGATGTATGTTTTTTTATTCAAAAGGTTTTTTAACTGTAAGTTAGTCTCATAAAATTTGGTGAAGACCTGATGAGGATTTTCAGCGTGATGAGCTAGCTCCTCAATATGCAGTAAATTCCTCATTTATAAAAGTTTGTACTTGTGAGGTCCTCTGTTTAGAAAACTACTAGTAACTACTAGTACTAGTAAGTACTAGGGCACATTTTATAATATTATTTCTAAATATATTACTTTTAAAACATGAAACATGAATTAAAATGAAATGAAACACCCAAGCCAGGAACAATATTTACAGATCATGCTAACATTGTCCTGCAGCAGGGATCGATCCCACGATCCCTTGCTTCTCAAACAGACACTCGCCCACCGCGCCACTGAGGTCGTCAAAAATGAAATAATTAAATAAATAAACTATGCTGGACAACCCACACAGCTTCATTTAGCCCGAGCACAGCTTGTGTTATGGGTTCTAGATAACTGCTTTACTTAATATAACACAATAAACAATATATAGATATATATTTTGAATTATACATAGAAAATACACCAACACCCGGAACAAATATTTGCAGATTGCACAAATATTTAACCTTCATCCGCCGCGCCAAATCGGCTACACAATTTTAGTTAGGTACTGTCAAAGTTTGTCAATAAATTCGCCACCCAAAGAACCAGTGTGTCTCACGCACCGCTCGTGGCCATTTCAACCGCTTTATTTGGGCCAATCGAGATTACAAACTTTTAAGAAGTCCACCGACAAATTAACATGTGATATGGCAACCTCCCAGAAACACTATCCACCTTAAACCGCTTAAAATACTGGCTATTTTCGCAATGGAAAAGATGGTTAACAAGTGATAGGAGAAACCCCAGAAAAGTTAAGCCTTAATACGTTTGAGATAAAGACTATTCTTGTTAATAAAAAACTGTTCAGAATACTGAGAAGACTCAGAAACATAAATTACCGTATCTCGAATTGAAGTACTTTCGTTTAAGATTAATAAATGCTTTATTGTTGGCTTTCTTTGGGAACAATCTGGAGTTTATACTTACTAAAGGTTGGGGCAGATATATCAACCCAGTGATAGATCAACGTCGCCTCAACTCAAGCGGTTCAGTATTTTTCATTTGAAGCATCGGTCGATGCAAGTAATCACAGAAGTGAAATGAAAAGATTTCTACAGGGCTATTACGCTACTCTGTTGCATACCGCTACCTGTCACTAAGCTGTCATTTAATTAAACAAAGTATGTCTGCTTTTGATTGAAACATAGGTCAGGTGATAGCAGCCGAAATACATAATATCAGCCCTGGCTGTAGGGCTATTATTTTGCAAGGTTTTAATAAAAAAACTGTCGTATTTTGTATAAATATGACAGCTTCTTGAAAGGTTGCTGATTGAAATCAGATTGCAACTAAGTTAAGCCCAGCCTTGTACCAATTCCAATAGCTCTGGCGAAAGAGATGAAGTCAACAAGTAAGCAAAAACTAGTAAGATAAGATTTTATTAAAACAAATTAAAACTCAGGTGTCAATTACGACGCCGCATTTCTTTCGTCTTGACAATTTATAATTATTGTTCGATGTAAGATCAATGTCACAGCTCAAAACTATAACAGCAGGATAACTTGGAGGAAAGGAGCTGATGTTTCACGTTATAATATTAACTAGTACTTAAATAGATAAATAATGCCGGACAATGCACACAGCATCATCTAGCCCCAAGCTAAACAAAGCTTGTGTTATGGATGCTAAATGACTGACTGACTAATATACAATACAATACATAGATACATATTTTTTTATTATTATAAAAATTGACATTTTGGAGGAGTGCAAACCGTTTTCAAGTTTTAGCGAGACTAACGAACAGCAATAAAGTCTCGCCGGATGGTGATGGCACAGACAAGGCTTAGTTTAGTCACGCTTACCCAGAAGATGCTAATTAACTTTTCTTTTAAAGAGACCTTAATCGTAAGTGAAACGAAAACAGGAAAAATGGCAACAAGTGGTTTCTAGATTTTATAATGTCAGATGTTTGTAGTAGGTAGTTGGTACCCTATTATTAACGTGACTTGTGAAATTAGTTTTATCAAACAGTAGGTATTGTATTTAACTTACGAATTATATTATGAACTAGATACTACTTACATAAACATTGTCGTATTTATTTCGGATCTGTATCTTCGACGACTGTACATTTTACGTTGCATGGTTTGCGGTCCCTTTCGCCGGAAGAAAAATAATAAAATTAAAGCAATCCGGCGAAAGGGACCGCGGTCCCTATACCTACCGGTCCCAATCGACGGAAGCCTCCAATATTGCCCTGCTGTTCTGTCTAAGCTGTGCCAATAGGATCGAATGGCTGATATCTCATTCCCACGGTATGATCTTTTATTTGTAATCATTTTAATTAGAGATTGGTAAATCAACGCTCAGTACATGCCTTTAATATTAAAGCGCTAGTTACATTGTGAGCTAAGCTAGCTTAAGCCAAAAAAGCTAGCTGAGATACGCTAACTAAATTATTAAGTAGTAGAGTTCTTTGTGATAGAGCTCGTCCGGGGAAGACTATCACCATATCTATTTCTGCCGTCTAGCAGTAACGTTTGCATCCGAAGGGTATGGTTTTCGGTAAAATTACAGGCACATGAGACTTTCGATCTAGAAGCTTGGTTGCCACTTTAGTTGTATAAAAAAAAACTTTAGCTTATTTGGCTAAATTCCCAGGTCTCCAAAAACTATGCAATAAATCTTATCTACAAGGTCTAAGCTAGCTTTAGCTAATTTAGCTAGCTAAAAGACTGATCTAAGTTAGCTTAGCTCGCAGTGTGGCTTGCGCTTAATGTTATGTGTGGGCAGGTGTTTATAGCATCGAGTTTACTTAGTAATTACAGTTCTTTTCATTAATAATTAAGAGGCGTCTATGGTGTTTGTTCATAAATATTTAATGTGGATTAACTTTTTAATTTGTTTTTGGTTTAATTACGATAAACTAAAACTTAAGTCAGTATTGTGACTGTTGTGTACACATGAAAGTGGTAAAGTCAATAAAATAATGGGTCTTGGGCAAGAGGTTGTAAAACCGACACACAAACCTAATGCTGATTGGTGGATGGCACATCTTAATATTTTTAAGGTTTGCTTACAGTAAAGTAAGTAAGTTCGTATGAGTCAGTGACCAACACGGGCTCATCCATGATTATTTTGAACGTTTGAGCAATTTTGCGCTCTTTTGGTCCATGACTGGTTCTGAACCCACGACCTTAAGATTGTATTAGACAAAATACATTGTATTAGTTTAATATAATTCCAAATTAATTGTCATTTACTATGCAAAGCGTTTTCAACTCAGACAAAGGCAAAGCCTTATAAGCCTTCTACGGAGTGTTGTCAAGATTTTAGAATGTTATGCCATCGTTCGTTCGTTCGTATGAGTTAGTGGCCAACTCTGGTGACAGAGTTTCTAGGCCGCCCGAAGGCCTCTGTCATGGCCTAACAACTTTTAAAAAGCCTGGACCGACTGCTTAACGTGCCCTCCGAAGCACGGGAGCGCTCAGTTGAAATTGCCACTGGCGATCACCCATCCAAATGATGACCCCGCGGAACAGTGCTTAACTTCGTTGATCTGTTAAGAACAACTTAGCCAGCTACGTCACGATCGCTCTATCATCAGCTAATAAACGTCCACTGCTGGATATAATTGACTCTCCAGAGTTATAGCGCTAGATGATGACAGATCGGTGTATTCCACTTCCATTCGACGCGTTCATCCGAAATTAATTTCAATTTCATTCGGAAAATATTTACCTTTTGAAATATTTTTTTTTTCCATATTCAACCGGAACTGTATTTATGTTTCATTCGGCAGCCATTTGTAAGTTCAGACAAGAAATCGTGATATATTTTTTTATTTATTGTTATGTGATACCATGTTAGTTCTTGAGTCTTTACTATACAACGACTTTGTGATAAAATGTTAGTTCTTGAGTATTTACTATCCACCAACTTTTTGCGACCTTACAATGTCATCGGGTCTATTAAGTTGGGCCCCGAGCTACTTATACGAGCAAAGTTTGTAATTTCTCTCATTTTGTTCTCTCAGCTTTATTTATACAGCGAGTTTTGATAACCCGGAGTTATGACGTCAACAATTCTCTAATGGCGCCGTACAATACACAAGTTGGGATAAAGTTTTAATTTTGAGTGAAGTTGGGGCTAATAGAGGCTTTTCGGCGTAAATTGGAGTAACGAGAAGTGGAGTCACAGATGTAATATTATGTGCCTAATGTAATTGGAAAGCGAGTGAGTTTTTCCAAATTGAGAGCAGAAACGAAGTCTCTTATAAAAACTTGCTAAATCGCAAGTTTCTAAAAGAGAGTTTTAGTTTAAGTTTTTTGATTCATTCTATAATTTTTTTCAATATTTAATAAACATTACAAGTCTACTTTGTACAGAAGTGTCAATTTTGTAGATTTTCGTTCGAATTCACGTCAAATGCTGTAATTTTTTTTTTTGTTTTTTTTTTGTTTACTATTTTATTTAAATCAGTGGGACCACGAGCGACTGCATTACGTTGACTGATGGTCCCACCAAACAGTGGGACCACGAGCCCATTAAATCGACACACTGTCCCACCAGTGGGTCAAATTAGTGGGACCACGAGTCGCGACCCCTGTTTATCTATTATATCAAAAATTTACATGTATATTTCTTACAATTTTATTGTAACGCCCAAAAATTCGTTCAATAAAGATTACAAAATAATTGAAAACCCTTGTGAAATTCAGATTCAGATCTTTGGAATTTGTACAGAAACATTGATGTCTACTGAAGTGGCAGTTTAATGTAATAAAGCTGTTGGTAGCATGTAGCGAGTAATGTGTACTGACCATCAAAGGGCTTCGGAGCCAAAGTTAGCCCGAGCCCCAGTCATTTGATTGAACCTTTCAACGACGAGATAAGGTCCAAATTGAGTTGTTATTCAATTTTGCAGTGAAATTACGCTGTTTGATGTGTTTTGGACAATGGAAAGGCATTGCAAATTAGTTAGAGATCGTGATATTTGGTTTATATCTACTATTATGTACTACTATTTAGCGACCCGCCCCGGCTTTGCACGAGTGCTCATAATATATTACACGTAATTAAAAAACCTTATAAAAAATATTAATTACTTATATACGTAATAAATATTTTTCTTCTCAGGAAAAACTACCACCATACCTATTTCTGCCGAACAGCAGTAATGCTCGCATTGCTGTGTTCCGGTGTGAAGGGTATGGTTTCCGGTGAAATTACTGGCACATGAGGCTTTCGACCTATGCCTCAAGGCAACCCTCGTGATACCTCTCTGGTATTGCAAGCGTCCATAGGCTGCGGTAACCGCTTACCATCTTGTGGGCCGTTGGTTGCCACTTCGGTTGTATATAAAAAAATTATTTGAATTACAAAATCACCCCTCAATATAGCTAAAATACATTATTTTTTTGCAAATGTCCTACTATTTATTTTTGTTAAATCACGTAATCCTGATTCAGCAGTATTTAAAGATAATGATGAATGGTTGATATCCGTTATTACCAACCAAATTAGCTTCCGGCTCAAGATAGAAAAGGAAATTAGTCATTTGAAGAAATAGATGGTTTGTGATAACAAATGGTAGGGTAAGTTATTGTTACTATTTACATCTGAGTAGATAATTACATCGGATCCTTGTTTATAAAGAACATTATACTAAAGCTATTAAAATATAAAAATAGGCTGGACTAAAAGTCTTTTTAAGAATCATTATTACACTAATATTATACATTTGAAAGTTTGTATGTTTGTTTGTTCGTTTGGATGAATGTTAGCTAACTAGCAACCAAGGTGCTTAGCACGAAAAACTAGTTTGACAATCGTAAACGTAAATACACACATCAACATTGTCTAGGGATATTCAACATTTTGATGATTTTTACAAAAACTGAAAATAATTTCTATTAATTATTTTTTTTAATATTTCTTATTAATGATAGGCTCTTATTATTATTAATAAACAACATAAAATAAAGATTCTTGCCATACCTAGTTTTCTAAAGATATTATTTTCACTTTTTGTAAAAATCAACAAAATGTTGAATATCCCTAGACAATGTTGATGTGTGTATATCGTCCAGCTGTCAATTTGTATGGAATTTTGGTAGTTCATTTAACACACTAAAGAGCCGCTGTTAAAAATCTTGTACAATTGACAGCTGGACGATACATTTACATTTACGATTGTCAAAGGAGTTTTTCGTGCTGAGCACTCTGCTCCGTATTCGCACTGGTTCTTTAGTTTATATATTGTATGACGTTTAAAACTTTGATCACAAAATTCAAAATTCTAAATATGTAAGTAACATATAATATCTCTATGAAAGAAAGAAAGAAAATACATTTATTGACTCCCAAAAAAAAAAGTAAAATTAACACACAATAATAAAAGGCATCAACAACAAGTAAATGTATGTATTTATATAATTATATAGTCCGCCTGCGACGCAGAGGTTGCGGGTTCGATTCCCGCCTTGGGACATATGTTTGTAGGATCTGCAAATATTTGTTCCGGGTGTTCTGGGTGTTTTCTATGTATAATAAAAAATATCTATTTATGTATTGTATTGTATTCAATATATAACAGTCATCTAGTACCCATAATACAGCTCTGTTTAACAGCAGCTTACCTTAGGCTAGATGATGCTGTGTGGATTGTCCAGCATTATTTATTTATTATTTATTTATATATTTATATAGAGATACGGCGGGATGCGATTTCGTTTTATATTATGCAAAGATTATAGATTTTACCAAAATGTTTGAAACTCAGAAGTTTAAAACTAAATAAATCGTTTACAAAGCTTTGAAGTGCGCAATCTTAATTAGTAAACAATAAATTATATTCTATCTCCTTGAGATGTTATTTATGATAGAATTCAACACAAAGTCTTTAGGGTACGCGCATTAATTTTGCGCAAATGTATTTTTAGAGCGCGACTTTGTAATGCTACTTTTAGTAGCGACCTAAGTAACATTACGATAGTGTAAGTTGAATTTGCAGTGGACAGGTTTGCTCGCAGAACAAATAACCGCTGGGGAATTAAGGTTCTCGTATGGCGAACACGAACTGAAAAACGAAGTATAGGACGACCCCCCAACTCGATGACTACGGGAAGTTATTTTTTGACATCCCACTGTCCCCATTAATGGGGTCAAAATCATGGGGACATCAGAAATACATTAACGATGGATCAATGTAAAGCGGTCGCTGGAAGTCGGTGGATAGTAATGTCTCAATATCGGTCATCATAGCGCTCTTTGGAGGTTTTTAAGAATAGAGATCTTTGTGATGGAGCTTTTTCGGGGAAGAACTACCAACCTATTTCTGCCAGCAAGCAGCAGTGCTGTGTTCCGGTTCGAAGGATATGTTTTCCGGTTACAAGCACTGAGACTTTAGATCTATCTCCACTCTGCATCATTGCATTGCATGCATCATTGCTTGCATCATCAGTATACAGTAACAGTATATGTATTTAGTATATTCTATATATAATATAAATAGGTATATATTCATATTTAAATTTATATTTATTTCTTTTAAAAATATATATTATATTATTAAAATTATCATTATTATTATTATAAACGTCACCGCCCCTAACGTCGAGTACGTTAGGGGCGGTGACGTTGTCTCTGTCCATCCTAAGGTTGTCTGGAAGAGATCGTTGTCAGCGATAAGGCCGCCCATTGTACTTCCGCAATTTTTGAGTTTTTATGCTTTTATTTTCTTGTTTTCTGTGTGATGTACAATAAAGGGTTTTCTATCTATCTATCTATCTAACCGAATATCCTTCTAATGGGCCGTATACGCTTGGTTGACACTTTAGTGGTATAAAAAAAGGCATATGTACAAGTAGACGTCTATCGGCTGATATGTGATGATTGTATGATGAGTGTAGATGGTGATGATGATGATGATGACGACTAGAAGTCGCGTCAAAGAATAACACCTAGGCTTGAAACAATAACCCGTGGGCGTCCAAGGGGTCACGATTGCGCTACACTTACGTGTTAGTGTTGCAACTTTACGATCGCGGTTTCCTTTGCCGTTTCGTGTTGAAATTAACTTGTTGAGATTTCTGTAACTGTTAAGTGGGATTCGACAATCAGTTGATTTGTAACTTAAACGTTAATTTGGGATCGGAATTAACCTATGGAATGGTTACGCGACTTACGCAAGACATTCCAAGGCTTAACAATTGTCGTCCGTCGCAGTCGCAAAAATGTCAATAAATAAAACTATTTAAAAAACTAGGAGTAAGAGGACAAATTGTAATTAAAGTAAGTTCGTATGAGTCAGTGGCCAACTCTGATGTGGGAGTTTATATGCCCAAAGGCTTCTGTCATGGCCTGACAACTTTGAAAAAGCCGGTACCGACTGCTTAACGTGTCTTCTGAAGCACGGAAGCGCTCAGTCGAATAAGTGGTCACCCATCGAAATGGTGACTACTCGGAATAGTGCTTATCTTCGATGATTATGAACAACTTAGCCAGCTACGTCACGAGCGCTACGAATTGGATCGGACTTATAATACGCGCGAGTTTTGCTTATTTTTTATTGTTGTAAAATTGACATAGCAAGCAGTTACAACATGAAGGCCCTTTTATAAGCTTCCAACCCTTATTAGAATATTTCGTATAAAATCACGTACAAAAAATGCTGAAAGGGAAACTCGTTTGCGTTTGAAAAATTTCATTACACGACCCTAGATTGTAATACCAAGCTTTTGGACGTGATGTCGACTTTTGAGGCTAATGTTATGGTTATTATGGAGTAGTAAAAAGTAAATAATAGAGAAAGCACTGAGGGTCTAGTGGTAGTAAACCCCGCCTTTCGATCCTAAGTTCGTGGGTTCGATCGTGCACCAATATTTTTTCTATTCGAAAAATTATGTGCAGTTTGCACAACCCCAGTGCTCAACGGTGAAGGTCGACCGTAAGGGAACCGGCGGCATTCCAAGAACTAAACATTTGATAGACGTGCCATCCACCAAACCGCAATGGGTCCGCGTGGTGCATCAAGACCCAATAACTCTCGAAAGTAGGCCAGTGTCCCAGCTGTGGGAACATTAGAAAGCTGTCATGATGATGAAAAAGTAAATAGGTTAGTTGGAGTACTAGAAATAGATGACTGACTAGACTCGCAACAAGTAGGGAGAAATTCGAAAGAGTGTTTTTATGTACGCCTTGAGGCTATACAGTATCATCTCGAAAAAACATAACTCTTCCATTCTCAGAACGAAGATAAGTAACCTTTTACTGATTTTTCTGTAGACTACATCGAACCATAAACTAAAAATTATAAAAACCCCCGACACTCTTATGCTGATGACCTTGAAAAAGCTGAACCGATTTTGATAAAACATGTCTGATAACCATCACTAAACACCTGCATTCAAATCGATCCATGTAAGAGCTACAGACAGACAATTAGACAGACCAACACACGCATTTAAAGCGATCAAACTTATAACAACTCTTATTTTGCGTCGGGGGTTCAAAATGGTAACAATTTCCTTGCACCTTACTAAGGCAAAAACTATAAGAAATCTACCCTACTTTTCGTTTTTCTTCAGCAGGACAGATATATTTTTTATTCACTAGTGACCATTGAAACGTCTAATACATACTAATAAAAATGCGTTCATCCTCTCAACGGCCATTAAAGGCATGATCGATTTCAGATAGCATTGCGTGTTTCCGCACGCTGACACCTGATTGATGTGTATTCTATAACCAGTCGTAGCTGCGGCAGCACAGCTGGTTTTCTATGACTGGCACTTCATGACCAGTTAAGTCTAACCTAGGCTATAGTTACCAACTTTACTGTTTAACTGTGTTCAAAAATGTGGCCAGGATCGCAAATGCTGTGGTGGTCTAGATCATCACTGTGATCCTGAAGGCTAACAGTTACAGTAACAGTAATTTCAAAATCTAAATTAGAGAGCTTTAATGAGCCGTTCGTATACACGTCAGAAATAGCAATGGAGCGCTCGTGACGTAGCTGGCTAAGTTGTTCATAACAGATCAACGAAGATAACCACTATTCCGCGTAGTCATTATTTGGATGGGTGACCGCCAGTGGCAATTTCAACTGAGCGCTCCCGTGCTTCGGAGGGCACGTTAAGCAGTCGGTCTCGGCTTCTTTAAAGTTGTTAGGCCATGACAGAGGCCTTCGGGCGGCCTAGAAACTCTGTCACCAGAGTTGGCCATGCACTGACTCATACGAACTTCTTCTTCCTTATCTACCCAGTTTATCACCCAAACTGCCAGCTAGAACTAAGTAAGTAACAAATATAATGTAAGTAAGTAAAAATATATTTATCATCATCATCATCACAGCCTTCTAATGTTCCCACTGCTAGGACACTGGCCTACTCTCAAGCGAGAGTGTTTGGGTCTTAATCCACCACGCGGACCCAATGCGGATTGGCGGATGGCACATGTCTTTCGAATTTTTAGTTGTTGGACATGCCGGTTTCCTCACGATGTTTTCCTTCACCGTATGGGAGCACTGGCATTGCGCGCATAATTTTTTCGTAGCGACAAATCCATTGGTGCACGACTGGATTCGAACCCACGACCTTAGGATCGGAAGGCGGGGTCACTACCACTAGAGCACCAGTGCTCCCAAATATATTTAATCAGGATCATTTTTAAAACGTCTTAAAGCTAGGTGAATTTACGCCAGTTCCACGCGCCCCAGCCTAGAAGAATCTGGCAACAAACTCGGCTGGGTTCCTAGCTTTTTTTTTGATGATCCCTCTTCATCATAAAGTTTCAGTGCAGTGCCTTGTTAGGTGAGGCTCATGCCAAGAATGTATTAAGAAATGTATTAAATTACTAGCATCGTCAGTTAGGTGCAATCACAGATTACCAACTGCTTGCAAGCAAACTGTGACTTCATAAACATTTAGGATACGTCTGTCCGCTTCCTCACGAGCTCATGTGTAATGCATACAGCACGCGCACGCGCAGTGCAGTCTGCAAGTAAAGACCATCCTACTGCTTGACCTTTAGGCGGATGCAGTTTTGAATTGTAGGCGAATAGTGAAACTTGATCATCTTTGCCCAGAAAAGTCGAGGCGGAAAGTCAATTTTACGCCTTATTTTTTCGTCCAGGGGGCTTATTCACTATGACATTAGAGATTCCTTACCAATAACGTGTAACTTAGTAACGTGTTCTATACGTGCCATGGTGTGAAATTGTAAAATGGTTTTCCGTATCTGTCTTGTATCAATAGCGATAGTTTCACTATTGATAGGTGGACTTTGAAAAACAGTCAGAGCCTTAAAACGTGGCTCGTCGACAACGATTCCACGCAGATATCGTAACGAGCCCGCGTTTGGTCATAGCGAATAAGGCTCCAGCTGTAGATAATTGCTCTTCCATAGTAAGTAAAGTAAAAAATCTCTTTATTCAATCAAATCACAAGGATCATTTTAGCTTCTAATATTAACTAACCTACAGCAATTTAGGTACGTACAAACACCCAACTAAAATTTTTAAGTGGATAATTCATTAGTGCACTGTCCGACACTGGAATATGAACCCGCGACCTTTGTATCAGAAGACGGAGGTAGTTGCTCAAAGGCCAGCTGCTCACAACATCAAGTAAATCGTAGTAATACAAAACAGTACATACTATATAATTGCTTGTAAGCCCACCTCAATGTGTAAAGATGATATCTCAGTAGCTGTTACTAAGATATGGGTAGAATGTGATCTTGACGATAGTGGGGTCACCGACCTTATTTTCTCCTCATCAAGTAATAATGTCTTAACTTGCGCGCTTATCATATTATTTTATGTGATAATGGAGCTCACTGACTTTGATCGATTATAATTTTAGTAGAAATCAACCTCCGCAGGTATTAGTCAGGTTTTTAATTAAGAAGGTTTTTAGTATACCTTTGCGACCCTAAAAGTTGAGGTGTCTACCCTCTGGTTGAGTTGAGGTGTCTGTCTATTTCAGGTCATCAATCTTAGTAAGTATTGTGTGAACATAGCCCTAACAAATCTCACTCTCGTGGGCTATGCAATTCATATTTTTAATTTTCTCTATACTCGTTTACGATATTGTATGTCATTCATATGTCAATGGAAAGACAATGACAGATTTGAAAGACACATTAGCTAACAGAGGCATGGACGTAATAATAAATAAATTAATAAATAATGCTGTACAATCCACACAGCATCATCTAGCTCTAAGCTCAGGAGAGCTTGTGTTATGGGTACTAGATGACTGATATACACTCGAGAGCAATGAATCCGGGTCACTCAAAGAATCCAAAAAATCGATCAAATTCGAAAATCGAATTGGTCGAAAGTTATGTTCTCCGACGAATCAAAATTTATGCTCTACAAGCACGATGGAAGACACAGAGTGTATAGAAGATCAGGGGAAAGATTCTAGCAAGCATGCATCGAAGAAAAAGTAGCCTACGGTGGTGGGTCTGTACTTGTGTGGGCCGGAATTTCCTCTGAAAGTCGCACAGAGCTGGTGATCATAGAAAACGGCTCTTTAACTAGCGTAAGATATGTGGAAGAAATCCTCAACGAACACGTTGGTCCATTTATGGTCAATTTGGGTGAGGATGCTATATTTATGCATGACAATGCCCGACCTCATACAGGTAGGATTGTGAATGACTACCTTCAAGAGATGAACATTACTTGTATGGAGTGGCCAGCGCGCAGCCCGGATATCAACCCGATCGAGCATGCTTGGGACGAGCTAGGGAGATGCGTAAAACAACGAAACCCTCCCCCAATCACGCTTCCTGAGCTCAAAATTGCTCTCACAGAGGAATGGGAGAATATTCCCCAAAATCGTATGAGGAACTTGGTGTACAGCATGCCAAACCGCGTAAACGCAGTAATGGAAGCACGAGGAGGTAATACGAAGTATTGAAATTCAAGAAAATCGTCATAAAGTTCAAAAATTTCATGTTTCCTATTTTTGTTTTAAGGAGAGATCAGCAGTTTTTTTTCTTTATGTAATTTTGTGTAAATAAAATGTATGGTGACTCATATTTTTTTAACTTTCATTTAAGGAGTATTAAATTGTCTATTAAATACAATTTATTGCATTAACCTAGCATTCTTACTTTCCGAGATTTTTTGGATTCTTTGAGTGACCCGGATTCATTGCTCTCGAGTGTATTATTTTAATACAATTCAATACATAGATAGTTTTTTTTTTATCTTAGATAGAAAATATCCAGAACACCCGGAACTAATTTTTGCAGATCGTACAAACATTTGTCTCAAGGCCGGAATCGAAACCGCAACCTCCTGCGTCGCGGACCTTCGCCCGCCGCGCCACATCGTTCGTCAAATATTACGTCCATGAACAACATGAAGAGGTTTACAGTATGATTTGAATTTGTAGATATAAATTATATCTTCAAATCCATATGTCTAAAAAGTTTCAATATGGGCTGAGCCTCCACACTACCTGCTCTCTATATCCTATGTCTGTAACAGAGATATAAATAAATAAATAAATAATAAATAAATAAATAATGCTGGACAATCTACACAGCATCATCTAGCCCCAAAGTAAGCTGCTGTTAAACAGAGCTGTATTATGGGTACTAGATGACTGATATATATTTAATACAATACAATACATAGATAGATATTTTTTATTATATATAGAAAATACCCAGAACACCCGGAACAAATATTTGTGGATCGTACAAACATTTGTTCCGAGGCGGGAATCGAACCCGCAACCTCTGCGTCGCAGGCGGACCTGCGCCCGCTGCGACACATCGGTCGTCAAATATCACTTGCGTGTTGCCACTTGAAACGTAGATCTAAAGTCTTATGTGCTGTAATTTCACCGGAAACCATACCCTTCGGACCGGAACACAGCAACGCGAACATTACTGCTTGGCGGCAGAAATAGATAGTCCTTCCCCGAACGAGCTCTATCACAAATAACTCTTTACAAATTACTACTCTTTTTTTTTTATACAATTGAAGTGGCAACCAAGCCCAACCAGCCAACCGGCCCACAAGATCGTAAGCGGTTACCGCAGCCTATGGACGCTTGCAATACCAGAGATATCACTTGCGGGTTGCCACCTTGAGGCTAAGATCGAAAGCCTCATGTGCCAGTAATTTCACCGGAAACCATACCCCTCACACCGGAACACAGCAATGCGAGCATTACTGCTTGGCGGCAGAAATAGGTATGGTGCTAGTCCTCCCCCGGACGAGCTCTATCACAGAGAACTCTACTACACTTTTGTTTGCGCAAACACACTGCAATATTAGCAAAAACTAAATTTACGTCGTATGAATTGACTTACCTGCTATTTACTAGAGCATGACTAATCATACCATTCTCATTTCGCCCATAAAAGTTAACCATTAATATCACCCACACCGATTCGTCTCGGTTACCAAATGGTTTCTTCATGGTAATTTTTCAATGACCAAGAATCCACGACAGACCATAACGACTGTCGGGTATTCTGCGGCGCTGTCGTAAAAACTAACGGATTATCTGTGGCACTCTGCATAACGATTATGGCAAACCGCGCTTTTGAGAATGTAATAACAGCTTTTACTTTTATTATGGAGTTTAATCCAGAGATTAAGTAGCTTTTATTATTTTGGTTTTAATCTTAATTATTTAACAAATAATTTGGAAAAAGATATTTCTAGCGTGATCCCCATATACATATATACATTGAAAAACTCGCACAAGTTTGTATGAATTTTCAACTAAGTATACATACCAGATTACCAGTGTCGTCAAAATAGTTCTAAGTTTTTCATTATTCTTTTTTTACAATGACGCATGGCTTACCTGAAATAAAAAAAATAGAATTAATTTACAGTGGGGTTAACACTTTAAGACTCTTTGGGGGAAGCCTATGTCCAGCAGTGGAAGTCTATTAGCTGATGGAAGAGTCAATCAGCATCTTCTGGGAAAGCGTGACTAATACCTAGGCCTAATTGACGACCGATGTGGCGCAGCGGGCGCAGGTCCGCCTGAGACGCGGAGGTTGCGGGTTCGATTCCCGCCTCGGGTCAAATGTTTGTACGATCTACAAATATTTGTTCCGGGTGTTCTGGGTGTTTTCTATATATAATAAAAAATATATATCTATGTATTGTATTGTATTAAATATATATCAGTCATCTAGTCTCCATAACACAGCTCTGTTTAACAGCAGCTTACCTGGGGCTAGATGATGCTGTGTGAATTGTCCAGCATTATTTATTTATTTATTTATTTATTTAGGCCTCATCTACGCTTACCATCAGGCGAGATGTAGCCAAACGCTGACCCATTTTTTAGTAAAAAAAAATGGATGATGACTTACGGCCACGTACGGCCCACAAGAGGTAAGCGGTTACCGCAGCCTATGGACGCTTGCAATACCTGAGGTATCACTCGCGGGTTGCCTTGAGGCTAAAATCGAAAGCCTCATGTGCCAGTAATCTCACCAGAAACCATACCCCTCGCACCGGAACACAGCAATGCGAGCATTAATCTTGGCGGCAGAAATAGGTATGGTGGTAGTCCTTCCCCGGACGAGCTCTATCACAGAGAACTCTACTACTCTTAAATCATCTTATTCAAATTCATTCACGCAGAACAAAACTATCAGTTCCATCTTTCATTCATCACAATTCATCAATAACAGGCCCTGAGCATCAGTTTTCTAATTTCTTTAACGTTGTTTTTTTTTAATATAAATTTGAGGCAAATGCTTTCGGCCTGCCTGATGGTAAGCAGTTACCGTCGCCCATTGACCTCAGCAACACCAGAGGTACTGCTGAAGCGTTGCCTGCCTTGTATGACCTTTTTTATATTTTTTTTGAAGCCTCTGAAGGAAGTTCATTCCACAACCTGCACGTTATCACTAATAAACGACGATGACGGCCGATGTGGCGCAGCGGGCGCAGTTCCGCCTGCGGAGTTTGCAGGTTCGATTCCCGCATCGGGTCAAATTTTTGGACGATCTACAAGTATTTGTTCCGGGTGTTCTGGGTATTTTCTATATATAATTAAAAATATCTATATAGGTATTGTATTGTATTAAGTATATATCAGTCATCTAGTACCCATAATACAGCTCTGTTTAACAGCAGCTTACCTTGGGGCTAGATGATGTTGTATGGATTGTCCAGCTTTATTTATTTATTTATTTATTCACGTTCTAACTCTAGTTCAGATTTCACTAACAAAAATTGCAAACGAACCGCTGTTTTTAATAAGCTGGACAATATACACAGCATCATCTAGCCCCAAGCTAAGCAGAGCTTGGTGTTATTGGTACTAGATGACTGATATACTACTACAATACAATACTAGATAAAATCCCTGAGCTTTAGGCTTCAAAGGGGATTTTGACACTAAAACTTCCAAAATCCCCCTCAAAGGGGATTTTCAAAGGGGATTTTGACCCTAACCCGATATTTTTTATTATCTCTGGTATAGCAAGCGTCCATAGGCTACGGTAACCGCTTACTATCTTGTGGGCCGTACGCTTGGTTGCCACTTCAGTTGTATTAAAAAAAAAAAAAAAAAACTTCTCTTTTAGATAAAAAAGAATTGCTGTGCGTTAGGCTCGCTAAAACTTGACAACGGTTGGATAGATTAGGCTAATTTTGGTTTTGAAATGTTTGTAGAAGCTCAGGGAAGGTTTGAACGGTGAGAAATTAAGGCAAAATCGCGAAAATATAATGCGAGTGAAACGGCGCCGGGTCTACTAGTAATACAAAAAAAATACCCAGAGACGAAACAAATATTTGCAGATTGTACAAACATTTTTCTCCAATTTGTTTTGTAAAATAAAACAAATAGTGTACAAATAACGAAATACCTATCAAAATATTATTATTTGTTTTTTGTGTTTTCGTAATTCATTGAACGATCCGGCTGCGGTCACGTTTTAGCTAAAGTCAATGATCGATCGAGTGTTTTGTTTAATATGCTTTATAAAGAATAGCTTAGGCTACGGTAACCACTTAACATCAGGTGGGTCGTATGCTTGTTTGGTATAAAAAAAAGATCATAATTAAATTATCAGTAGGGCCTAGCATGCCTCTGCAAAATGAAGAGAGCACTAGATCTTATACCGTGAGCATTAGAACTCATTTTTGCAAAAATCGACGGTGGTCGCTTTCTGCTAAACACCGTTCAGATAGTCTTCATCCGTAATATGCTTTAAATCTAATCTCCTTTTTTCAAGTTGCTTAAAAACTGGTGCTGCAGGTACATAATAACTCCAGTCCACGTACACGATTAATCTGATCTATTCAAACCCAGCCTTTCATTTCCTTTCTACTAAAACAAAACATCTGTTTTTGTTTCAAACTCGATTAAGCAAATTGTTTGGCTGCTATTTACACAGAAGTCGGGTTACCGGCTGGTAAAATAAGTAAGTTCGTATAAGTCAGTGGCCAACTCTGATGGCTTGTAAATGTGCCAACCAACCAGCACCACAATTTTAAAATATATCTAATGCTTGTTTAATAAATGGCTTACAAAAATATTGTATCAAAATTATCATAATTTACATCGTTTTTATATCTTACTCATCTTTTTTTGATGCTAAACCTCATCTAATCAAACAAAAATAATGCTGAGCTGACGTAAAAAAAAGTGGCACACCTGATTTTGAATTATTCTTAACATGTCCACCAAGCTCTATCAGCCTAGGGTGACATATCAGACAAGAATAATGAGTATAATTCGTTCTACGATTTTACGGAGTTGGTCCTGACTCATTGAATACGGATTTTAATTAGATTTTATGCCATTTTCATCTGTTTTCAATAGGGTGGCAGATTGAAAAGATAAATTGAAAGAGTTCTATCTGTCACCCTGTTACGTTGTAAATGCAGATTAAAGCACGTATGGTCAAAGTAATGCAACAGCTGATCGGTGGAAGGAAGTGGTTCATCCTATGCAAATAGATAGCCTAAGTTGTAAGCGGTTAGCGGGCATTGGTATCGATTCTGTTGTAGCATTTTCTAAACTTACCCAACTAAAATTACCGCGGTCCTTTATATTTTCAATCATTAGAAAAGGACGGCAATAATTTTAGTTAGTTCAGTTTAGAAAATGTTACAACAGAATCGACACCACTGTATAACAATAGTAGTTCTGTGAACGTAGACCTCAAACTTTTAAATATTAAACAACTACCTGCTCCCCGCGGTGTTACCCGGTTAAACAGTTTTTATTCCACGGGAACCAGGTATAAAAGCTTATATGCTATTCCAGACTATATCCAGACTAAATCAGGCTATAATTTCATATAGATTCGTACAGTCGTTTCAGCGTGACGCTTCCACAAACATAAAAACAAAAAAGATTATAATATCCCAAAAATTATTTTGCCTCAAGCGGGATTTGAACCCGCAACCACCGCTTGATACGCGGGCGCTCTACCAATTGAGCTATCGAGACATATCTCGCTTGGACGAAATAATCATTGGGATGTCTTCGGCTCGAAGCGCCGATAGCTCCACCTACAGGGGAAACGTTGCAGTTATCCAAGCCTGTTCAATGACTAAAGTTAATTTAGTTCATTGACGAGAGGTATCGCATTGCTTATTCAATTGGTTATTTTTGTTTTTATAGTGTTAACCATCACACTAGGGGAATACTAAAGATTATAATATCCCAAAAAATATTTTGCCTCAAGCGGGATTTGAACCCGCAACCACCGCTTGATACGCGGGCGCTCTACCAATTGAGCTATCGAGACATATCTCGCTTGGACGAAATAATCATTGGGATGTCTTCGGCTCGAAGCGCCGATAGCTCCACCTACAGGGGAAACGTTGCAGTTATCCAAGCCTGTTCAATGACTAAAGTTAATTTAGTTCATTGACGAGAGGTATCGCATTGCTTATTCAATTGGTTATTTTTGTTTTTATAGTGTTAACCATCACACTAGGGGAATACTAAAGATTATAATATCCCAAAAATTATTTTGCCTCAAGCGGGATTTGAACCCGCAACCACCGCTTGATACGCGGGCGCTCTACCAATTGAGCTATCGAGACATATCTCGCTTGGACGAAATAATCATTGGGATGTCTTCGGCTCGAAGCGCCGATAGCTCCACCTACAGGGGAAACGTTGCAGTTATCCAAGCCTGTTCAATGACTAAAGTTAATTTAGTTCATTGACGAGAGGTATCGCATTGCTTATTCAATTGGTTATTTTTGTTTTTATAGTGTTAACCATCACACTAGGGGAATACTAAAGATTATAATATCCCAAAAATTATTTTGCCTCAAGCGGGATTTGAACCCGCAACCACCGCTTGATACGCGGGCGCTCTACCAATTGAGCTATCGAGACATATCTCGCTTGGACGAAATAATCATTGGGATGTCTTCGGCTCGAAGCGCCGATAGCTCCACCTACAGGGGAAACGTTGCAGTTATCCAAGCCTGTTCAATGACTAAAGTTAATTTAGTTCATTGACGAGAGGTATCGCATTGCTTATTCAATTGGTTATTTTTGTTTTTATAGTGTTAACCATCACACTAGGGGAATACTAAAGATTATAATATCCCAAAAATTATTTTGCCTCAAGCGGGATTTGAACCCGCAACCACCGCTTGATACGCGGGCGCTCTACCAATTGAGCTATCGAGACATATCTCGCTTGGACGAAATAATCATTGGGATGTCTTCGGCTCGAAGCGCCGATAGCTCCACCTACAGGGGAAACGTTGCAGTTATCCAAGCCTGTTCAATGACTAAAGTTAATTTAGGAGGATTTTGGGATATTATAATCTTTAGTATTCCCCTAGTGTGATGGTTAACACTATAAAAACAAAAATAACCAATTGAATAAGCAATGCGATACCTCTCGTCAATGAACTAAATTAACTTTAGTCATTGAACAGGCTTGGATAACTGCAACGTTTCCCCTGTAGGTGGAGCTATCGGCGCTTCGAGCCGAAGACATCCCAATGATTATTTCGTCCAAGCGAGATATGTCTCGATAGCTCAATTGGTAGAGCGCCCGCGTATCAAGCGGTGGTTGCGGGTTCAAATCCCGCTTGAGGCAAAATAATTTTTGGGATATTATAATCTTTAGTATTCCCCTAGTGTGATGGTTAACACTATAAAAACAAAAATAACCAATTGAATAAGCAATGCGATACCTCTCGTCAATGAACTAAATTAACTTTAGTCATTGAACAGGCTTGGATAACTGCAACGTTTCCCCTGTAGGTGGAGCTATCGGCGCTTCGAGCCGAAGACATCCCAATGATTATTTCGTCCAAGCGAGATATGTCTCGATAGCTCAATTGGTAGAGCGCCCGCGTATCAAGCGGTGGTTGCGGGTTCAAATCCCGCTTGAGGCAAAATAATTTTTGGGATATTATAATCTTTAGTATTCCCCTAGTGTGATGGTTAACACTATAAAAACAAAAATAACCAATTGAATAAGCAATGCGATACCTCTCGTCAATGAACTAAATTAACTTTAGTCATTGAACAGGCTTGGATAACTGCAACGTTTCCCCTGTAGGTGGAGCTATCGGCGCTTCGAGCCGAAGACATCCCAATGATTATTTCGTCCAAGCGAGATATGTCTCGATAGCTCAATTGGTAGAGCGCCCGCGTATCAAGCGGTGGTTGCGGGTTCAAATCCCGCTTGAGGCAAAATAATTTTTGGGATATTATAATCTTTAGTATTCCCCTAGTGTGATGGTTAACACTATAAAAACAAAAATAACCATAAAAACAAAAACTTTCCCATAAATGGGTAAAGTTGTTAAACTATCTTTATTTATTTAATTTTAAATAACTTTAATTTAAATAACTTTAACTTGAACCATCCACTCCATAATTATATTTTGATTGATTCATTATTCATTGCAAGTACCTAGATATATTATAATAAGAAATCTGGTAAGTTGATGAGATGATGAATTAAAATTAAATCTATTGAAATATCATTCAGGTTTTGAAGATTTGTGACTAAAATAACTAGTACCACAGATTAAAAAAGTAAGTATAATAGTACTAATATACATTCAGTAATTCCTCTAAACTTTACTAGTAGGTACGTTTACTAGCACTAATTTCAAAATGAACCTTGTGATATGATTGAATAAAGCATGAAATAATAAGTACTAGTTTTACTTATAAATTCCTTGGAATAATGAGATATTTGACATTGACTTTGAAAGTGTGATGGATGTTACGCCTGCGACGCAGGAGGTTGCAAGTTCGATTCCCGCCTTAGGGCATATGTTTGTACGATCTGCAAATATTTGTTCCGGGTGTTCTAGGTATTTTCTCTAAAAAAATATCTATCAATGTATTGTACTTATATCAATCATCTATTACCTACCCATAACACAAGCTCTGCTTACCTTGGGGCTAGATGATGCTGTGTGGATTGTCCAGCATTATTTATTTATTTATTTATCGACCAAACTTACTTCGGCCACAGCTTCGGCTTAGGCTTACTTAGCCTTAGAAGCGACGCCTTTCGTGTTATAAGAGTACTATTTTCCGGAGTAGGCTTAACAAACTAATTAAGCTTTTTGCTACGTGCCCGTTTGCAATTAAGCTAAGAGTTGGGGAGAAAATATTAAGCAAGCTATAGCAAAGATAAAACGTTAGCACAAAACAGATATTACAGAATCATCCCTACCTCCCACTAGCATGACTTGGCTCACCCTAATTGCGATTTCGAGGGCACTTTTGAGGACACTGAAGCTAAGGGCTATTACGCGCGTGTTTATTTTGTTTCAGTGTAGGTTACATTACCAAGAAACGGATTGAGCACGCGAAGCATGCTATCATGCTCTTGCTGTAAATTGTGCCAACCATGACACTCACATTATACAAAAACACTTTATCTATAACTGTATACAACGTGGAAGTTCTGCGTGCAGAAATTCCGCAACAAAACGGTCTGAACAAGCGTGCTTTATCATCGACCACACAATTCCTTACTATTAGACATAGTTTTTTTTTGTTTTGCAATACCAGAGGTATCACTCGCGGGTTGCCACCTTGAGGCTAAGATCATAAGCCTCATGTGCCAGTAATTTCACCGGAAACCATACCCTTCACACCGGAACACAGCAATGCGAGCATTACTGCTTGGCGGCAGAAATAGGTATGGTGGTAGTCCTTCCCCAGACGAGCTCTATCACAGAGAACTCTACTACTCTTAAAAACTCTTAAGTTTCTAAAACTATCCAGGTTATTAACATAATTATGACCAAAAACGGGGTATTTACCATGATTTGACTTTCTAATAGATGGTGGTCAAATGATTGTCTATATTACCAAAGCTTACGTTTCTGTGTCACTGTCCAATGACGGAGGTTGTAAGCCGTATGGCTTCCGTCATGGCCTAATGACCAAAAGAAACTAATTTTTTTCTTCATCTTTTTTCTATTTCAACGTTCAGCTTGCTTGTGTTCATACGCAGCGATCTGCATTGCTTATTCCTACTCTGTGAGACCGGCCGGCGGCTCTGCCTACTAATTATTGAACTTTCTGTGCGATGCTAATAGTTTGAGTAAGCACTTTTTACTCATGTTATTAGTGTTCCGTCGATTGCCATAAACTGATTAACGAAAAACAAATCCTGCAAAAAAATACGTTTATGCGTTTAACCCGTTTATTGAATCTAATCAGTGTTTAACCGGTTTCTTGAATATACAATCACACTAATCAAGTGATTAGTGTATGAGTGTAAGTAAGAAGTAAAAAGCATGTGCTAATCACACTGTCACACTTCTTACTATCACATTTATGAATGCCAAATGTTGTATTTTCATTTGTTTGTTTGGATGTTAATTTGTATGGATGTTTGTTCCTCTATAACTCGACAGCCACTGAATTGATTAGGCTGAAATTTAAAACATAGATAGATAGTGATCGGGAATAGGACATCTGCTACTTTTTTTTGGATAAAGTACGCTTCTCGAGTTCCACGCGAACGAAGTCGCGAGCAACAGCTATTTAACAGCAGTTAGTAGACGTATATTGGCTATATAAGGTCATTCATTATCAACCTGACAAACTTAAGGGGTAGGTACCACACATAAAAAAAAAAATATTGGTACAATTTTTTTTTTTTATGTGCGAAACCTATCCCTTAAGTTTGTCAGGTTGATAATGAATGACCCTTAAGATGTTGATGCAAAATAAACTTACCGTAGTAAATACTACGCTAGAAATAAACGAAATCGTGGCAATAGCTAGTTAATAGCAGTAGACATCTTTTGACGACCGAAGTGGCGCGGCGGGCAAAAGGTCCACCTGCGCTGGAGGTTACAAGTTCGATTCCCGCCTTTGAACAAATGTTTGTACGATCTGCAAATATTTGTTCCGGGTGTTCTGGGTATTTTCTATATAAAAAAATATCTATTTATGTATTGTATCTTATTATGTATACTAGTCATAAAGTACCCATAACACAAGCTCTGCTTAGCTTGGTACTTGATGATGCTGTGTGGATCCAGCATTATTTATTGGTTATGATGATAATGCCAATGAAATCCTACTCGAGAGTTTCATATTAAATACTACGGAACTCTCAAGCTAAGCTGTATAAGCTCACACATAACAAACTAAAATTACTACAGTATTACAGTACCTAATAACATACTCTATACAGCCTATACTCATTGATTAGTGTTTACAGTAGGTAATAGGTTAGAACCTCACGATTCAGATACTGTTCAGCAATAATTACTTCACAATTTTATCGCGAGCTGTTATTTATGTTGCACACTCGATTCCCACTGTGCGAGGTGTAGTGATGGGACTGCACTATTATCGACATCGATACTTAATTTCGCTTAGACAAAACGTTGTGTTTAGTCGTTCAAATACGCTCTGTGCGGCATTGAAAACTAGTAACAAAATATATTTTTTACTTTTCTTGGTAAATGCGTTTTCTGAATCTTAAAGTCAAAAGCTATTACGTGGAGACACGCTAAACGGTCTGTTTAAAATTCAAATGGCCTTATTTATAATTATACTTTAAGCTTCTTTGTTCATTGACATAAGAATAAAAAGAAAATACAATACTTAGAAGTTTGTTTAATGAATATGAGGAGTAGTGTTGATGGTGTCACTTTCACGATATAAAGTCACGGGCCGTAAATGGATCAGATTAGCGCAAGATCGCACAAACTAAGGGAGGCTATACCCAGCATTCGGTGAAGTCAGTCTTGAACTGATCGATACTGATTCATCGATACTTATTCATCCTTAGATTTATCGAAAGTAGAACAACACTAGGAACAGTATCGCTGTATGCGGGCTTCGAGTGTAAGCCCTACCATCTATTTTTACTCTCGATCGCCACATATCACAAATGAATGCTTACTCGCTATATCTGGGCTTTAAACTCTAGCGATCTAAGAAAGTGGTACCGTTAATTAACGATCGTAGATCTAGTGCTACGAATGTCAGTTGTTTTTTTATTTTTTTTATAGACCCGTGATTGCTTCATACATTTTATTGAGGACACTCTCAATGGGGTGTGTTTCTGACTAATATGACTGATGATTGTGGATGTTATTTAACGGTCATCATTTCTTAGACTCTAGGTCTGCTCCTGTAGTGCTGTTTTGTGCTTTAACTGATTTATTTACAATATTTGCACGTGGGAAATGTTGATACTTCGCACAGTTGTAGTTGCTGAAAATATAACCATTGAATGTATCAGAGCTTGGGATAATTGTTTTCTAAATGAGAAATGGAATTACAGCCTGGACTTTCTAGTAATTTTGATGTGGTTAAATCAAAACCATTGGTTCGACGTCATTACCCGATTTACTCATGTGAGTATTCAGAGTCGTGATAATAATGTCGTTTTTATTTTTCTTCTCGTTACTGAAAGGGTGACAGATCGAACTTAAAAAAAATTGCATACTGCCACCTTATGCAGACAAAGCGAGATGACAGATGGGAATAATTCGTTTTTCTCATCATGTTGAGGATATATAAGTGACTTGCTGTCGCCGGCGACTTCGTTCGCTTGGAACTCGGTAACCGTACTTTTTTCAAAAAAGTAGCAGTAGTTCTATTCCCGATCACCATCTATCTATATTTTAAATTTCAGCCTAATCGGTTCAGTGGCTGTCGAGTTATAAAGGAACAAACATCCAAATTTCGCATTTATATTATTAGTGTGATCAGTGTGATGATAACTCTGATGTTGCAAGCGTGCATAGGCTGCGGTAACCGCTTACCATCAAGTAGGCCGCTTGGTTGCCATTTTAGTAGTATAAAAAATAATTATGAGGATTAATAATAGGTTTCGGCGTTACTTTGCGGAAATCCATTTTGGGATACAAAACAGATAAAAATCTCTATTATTACCGTGGAGGGCTGAAACACGTGTCAGTATTTTTTTTTTTTGAGGTTAACTTAGTTAACTGTGTGACCTCATAAGTTATAAAGTTAAGCAGAATAGTACCTTAATAAAGATTTTTCATTGGTTTTGTATAGGTTGAGGATTTTTTAACAAAAGTACTAAAACCTAATGCATAGGTATGACCGGTATTGGACAAGTATTGGAATATGACATTTCGTACTTTTGACAGCAAACCAAGCGCCAAATTTAACCTTGTTTTCAGGAGTAAAAAAATTTTACAGCAGCAAATTGAAAATGGGATTGGATCGGAATTTTCATTGGATTCAAGAGTAAGGCACCTGGTCAGGAAATGTTACGATTTTTGACAAACAGGAAATGTTTCATGTTACCAACCAAGGCTGCCTTTGAAATAATATATTGATAAATCTCACCTAACTCACAAAAAATGACATCATTATGTAGCTCCTCAAAAAGTTGAAACCTTTCGTATCTTTCTCTCACAGTATTATTCATGACAGCCTTATAATATCCCCACTGCTGGGACACTGGCCTAATCTCGAGCGAGGTGATTGGGTCTTTCACCATGCAGATCTAATGCGGATTAGTGGATGCTAGTAGATTCGAAATATTATAAGGTACGGAATTCAAAATGGTGACTAAAAACAACGATGACTAAATTAACTGTAACATAACAGACAATTAACAAAGTGAAAGTGAGGCTTGAACCCTCCCGTTCTATGAATTAGCATCATAAAGTTCAATTAAAATTAATGAGAAGACCCACATTATAAGTGAGCGCTTCCTAATTTAGTTTCCTCTACTCACCCTTTTCAATTGACAGTAATGAGTCGCAGACTATTGTTATTTTTATTCTAATAATGCTATTCCAGCATTTTATGTCATAATTGCAAATTATGCGTAGCGTGGATACTTTACGGTTCGGCTATAGTACGGGTTGCAAGTATGGGGTGTACATTCATAAATAAGAGAGTTAAATAAATGGAGAAGGGTGTGCCAAGTCTCTTTGTAACACATCAGATTGTCTGTCATTTATTTTCAAAAGACTTAAAAAGCAACAAATTAGGAGTTACGTCTTCAGCCTGAAAACTGTCACGTACTGGCAATGAAAAAGCACAGAGGCGGAAATAACAAGAACAGTTAATAGTATCAGAGCAAAAGTCTTCTATTTGTTACGCCCAGAGACAAGAATATGCATCGGCTGTAAAGTTGACCATATTTGTACCTCTCGACTTTGTATGGACAACCACACATACACTATCGATAGAATACAAATTATAGTCCGTTTAGACTATCACATAATATTCCACCTGCCTCTCGACAAACGACAGTTGAAACAGCCAATAACTCACCGATTCAACGCTTTCAATCGATAAATCCATTCAAATTCAATGCAGCCTCTGGTCCAAGTCACTTAAAATGGCTTACAGCTTAGTGCTGGTATAAAATATTCACCAGACTCAAATAATTGCAGATCATGCCAATATCTCCATTATATTTTTCTTAATTTTAATCATAAAAGTACTTGTTATTAAAAAAACCCTTTACAATCATAATTTCCTGAGACTTTTATACATATATTTTAAAAGACTGGTGGTCTAGTTGTGATTCTCCTTTCGATCCTAAAGTGGGCTCAAACCCGGTCGTGCACCAATGGGTTTTTCTATTTGAAAAGTATATATGCGCAATGCTTTCATTGGGTGAAGCAAAACATCGTCAGGAAACCGGCATGTCCCAGAAATGAAAGTTTGAAAAACATGTGCTATTCACGAATCCGCATTGGGTCCTCGTGGTGGATTAAGACCAATGACTCTCGATTGAGATTAATAAGGCTGTCATGATGAAAGGCGTTGTGGACCCGCGGTGTCTGGCGCCTGTTCGACGCGTGTCACTTCCAAGTTATAGTCTAGTTATTTGGTTTGCCTTAGGTTAGAATTTATTGCCTACGAGCCTGAATCTTACCCGTAATTGCTAAAATTTTGAAAAGTTTAGTGCCTTCGATGATAAAGTGAAACTTTTGCATGTAAATGCTATTATTTATTCAATACCTCAATACCAAACGTGTTGCCAATTTTAATATCACAGATTCAAATTCAATCAGCTGGTTTCCCAGCATACAATTGTATAGAGAAAGGACGCCGTCAATAAATTGTTTACTACAAATCTGTTTACCGTACCATTTGATGTGGTAAATTTGCGGTTTTGTGGATAAAACTTTCGGAGATTTCGCAACGTCTGTGGTTTATGGTTTGTTCTACTCGTTTTACGATTGCCAAAATAGTTTTTGATTCGCCCTTTGCAACTGTTAAACTTAGTTCGTTAGTAAAAAATAAAAAATAAGTAAATTTCTCGAAGTTATATACCAACAAAAAGGTCTATTAGAAACCCAGGCTTGTACGTGAACTTTATCAGTAGCTACATGCTGGTAGCACTCTGCTTTGATTGATAAATTGAGTACATAGTACTTTGATGGGTAAATTATTCTTGATTGGGTAGTCTTTAGGGTATTCGCCAACTGTTAGTTGAGTAGTTAATGAGTCTAGTGCACAATTAGTGGTTTTAGCTGAGGTATTTGTAGCCCTGTTTTAGTGCGTTTTAGTGTGGTTTTGGTAAATCTCCTAAAAGACAATTTCATGGCACCAAAATGCCCAGTTGAAAAGTGAGCAATGCTCGCTTTAGAACAATGTTTGCATAATCACCTGCAAATATTTGTTCCGAGTTTATGTGATACCCCGAATATGCACACCCCGAATACTCTTAACAAAATGTATGAAACAAACGCGTTGAATTCACCACATGCATAGTCTGTGTACATAAATGGTGGTGTTCTATGTGTGAGTGTTATTTGGCCTCGATCACAAGAGCGAGATAGCACGCTTTTGCTCGCGCATGTGGAAAGAGTGCACTGCGGCACACAAAACCAAAATTAACGCGTGCCTAAATAGCCCTTAGATTCAGTGCCGGCGAAAGGTGCCAGCGAACTCTCAACCGGGGTGGGTTATGTAATAACGGTGGGAGAGGGAGTGGCCATTTCCGACGCAGACTAATATCTTTTCTGTTGCATTATTACTCATAGTTTCTGATAACCACTTTATACAGGAAATCTTAGAGTGGGGTCACGACGTTGGGTGTACAAGTACCTACATTAGTACCTACAAGACATTACAATAGACAATTAAGTACCTACTTCAGCCAGCATAAGGCTGCGTTTCCAAAGATGTGCGAGGATGTCAAACTCGAGCATAGGCAGTGCTGACCCGCTACTGACCTAATGTAAACACTGTCGGGTCAGTACTGACTTCAAATTCTCGCGTACTAATTCTTTGTTAACAGAGAAACTCAGTTCTCAAAGTCAGCTCTGAATTTTTTTTATACAACTGAAGTGGCAACCCAGTGTACGCCCCACAAGATGGTAAGTGGTTTCCGTAGCCTATGGACACTTGCAATACTAGAGGTATCACTCGCGGGTTGCCACCTTGAGGCTAAGATCGAAAGCCTCGTGTGCCAGTAAATTAACCGGAAACCATACCCTTCACACCGGAACACAGCAATACGAGCATTACTGCTTGGCGGCAGAAATAGGTATGGTGGTAGTCCTTCCCCGGACGAGCTCTATCACAGAGAACTCTACTAGACTTCATTTGGAGTCAGTCACTGACCTAATGTAAATCGCACTTCAGTATGGATGGACCCATAACAATATTATATTATCTGTGTGGGCGACGCAGGACATCGATTCGCATCGCGGCACCATTCCCAGCGCACTGCATCATAATAGACGTAAAGCCTAACTTACACGAACATTCTAAAGCCCTCGTTCCACATGTGGGCGGCGATGATACCATCTCAATATTATGCAATACTAGTGGAAACAAAAACACCCAACAATCCGAATTGGGTCCGCGAGGTGGATTAATACCCAATCACTCTCGCTCGAGAGTAAGCCAGGGTTCAAGCTTAGAACATTAGAAGGCTGTCATGATGATAATGACTGGTGGAAAGACCCGCGTCTTTTTCGCGTTCTTGTCATGCTCCTTATCATCCCATTCCCATCTGCGTTATTTGAGAGTTAAATTTCGGGAATTTCTATTTTTATTTTTATTTTATAAATTTTCTTCTCAATAAAACATATTTTCTAAATAAAATCTGAATTAAACACTGTTCTGCTGGGTCACCATTTCGACGGGTGACTGCTAGTGGCAATTATAACGATGTTGTATCATTCTACAGATATGTTTTTACAAAATAAAAAACACGAAAAATCCCTAGTACTATTCCGCTTAACCTTTTAACTGATGAGGTCACACAGTTACCACAGTAAACCTCAAAAGAAAAATATCGACACGTGTTTCATCCCTCCACGGGACATCCTCAGGACCGTCGACTTGTTCTCCGGCAGACGTGTTGCTCCGTCGTGCGCTGGAGCCAAAAGTGTCACTTTTTCGTCTGTTTTTATTTTGTAATGGATTTCCGCAAAGTAACGCCTGAATCCATCAATTATGTTTTTACAAATAAATTATACTATTATGTATTTTATCAAATAACAAATTTTATGTGCACTACCTACTATGTATGTATCTTCGCTACTCACAGGTTAACTGTCTAGCATTAAGTTCGCCTTTGTAAGCATATTTTAAGTTGTACAAACAGTATGTTCTATCTATCTATATCTAATTATGTACCTACTACCTACCTGTTTCCCTTAAAGCTTTGCATAGTGTAAGTACTTACCTTTCTTATTCTGCGGCTTAGAGCTAGAAGTCTGTGTAAATAGTCTACCAATATTTATTTATCTTACCATCAGTGGACGTCTTTTAGCTGATGATGATAATGTTGTCTCAGTGGAAGATGGCCTTTAATCCACACACTAACAGCCGGAAAACTCGTTCAGTAATAAGCAATACCACGTGAAATCGTAGAATGCCGGCAGATCACTTTCTTACCGATGTATTCGAATCAATTTCACCGTAAATATTCGATTAATAGCACACTGCTCTTGGACTATAATCGATTTTAATCGCTACTGTTTATCGATACATGCGCAACGTTGATCGGGCAGTTATTTACTCAGAATCGAGTAATTGATTTTCGTGTTCGAACATCCGCTACCGAACATCCATGAGAATCATTATCAAGAAATCGATTTGACTCGTTTCCGGACTTTTTAATCGGATAAGCTATTATTCAATACTGCTAGCATACAAACCTACCAATTTTCAATACCTATAATAATAATTATATATTAATTAAATACTTATTAAAACAGTTATATGATTTTATTAAAAACTTATCCTAAATATTTTTTTGTTCTTAGTTAGTCTATAAATTCGAATTATAGAATTTTCCACTGGAAACTTTTCCATGGAACTTTCAAAAGCCAGAAACTGCACAAAAATCACGTGTGTTACATAATATGTATTATTTAATATTATTATGTTATGATCCGTGTGTTACCAATTTACGATTGCTAAAGTACAATACTTATACATTTTATCCTTGTAAGCTTCGAGAATCTTACTTACAAGCAAAGACTTGCTTTTAAGTAAGTAAGTACCTTAGTTTAACTTAGCTTAGTTAGTTTTTTTTTTTTTACGAGTAAATACATAAGTTAGTAGGTAAATACCTATATTGTATATTGTAAGACCTGATTGTAAGTACCTTTGTTGTTTGGTATGAAGGTAGGTAGCTAAGTAAGGTACTAGTGTGACATAATGATGCTTTCTTCAAAGTCGCATAGCGTGACTGCAAGTAATAAGGTACCACGGTACCTACTGGAACAAATTGACGGCGTTTTTGTGGGGACAGCACCGATAAAAATAAAATTAGATACAATCTTTGAGAATAATTTCAAATTACACAATTTGGTAGCGAGGTGGTTGAACTTTTGACAGTGAAGGCCGAATCGATTATTCGAACTTCATTCAAACTTTGAATTTAGAATACCTAACCTACGTTCACTGTGTGGTGTTTGATTAAATGGACTAATCAAATCAATTTTGAATAAGGGGTTTTCGTCTCTAGTTATTTAAAAAATTGTCTATTTAGATGGCGGTAGCTCAACTGGCGAGCCCAAGAGAATGTAAGCACTACGTTTGGCGAGCTATGGTGAATGTGTAGGGAATTCAACATTGGTTGCTCCTGCTGTCACTGTCTTGTCATACCTCTGGCTGGTGTCAAAGACATAGTACGTACTACGTAGTACATTAACTTTGGTCGTACTGGAGTTAAATTATTTTGCCTCAAGCAGGACATGTACCCACAACCTTCCTAAAACCTCATTGGTTTGTCCACGTTGCTGAGCGACAATTAAATTTAGCATTGACACTGACAGAATTTGTGTCAAATAAGCCACAGAAGCCATAAACGTAGAACTTTTTTAGGATTAATCCCAAAAGAATCCAATCCCAAGGATCCAAAAAATTATGGCACGCGTCTACCTAAGTATTGTTCTACGTATCAAACTAGGTTGCAATCCTAAATTATTGAACTGGCAGGATTTGAACCCGCGTCTTTGCATTGAGCTGGCAAACGCCATAAATGCCAAGCAACCGCCCAAAAATATTTAATGCTATTATTAGACTTAATATTATAAAAATTACATAATCAAACTTTGATCTTCTGTTACTTATTAGGTAAATAAATAAATAAATAAATAAATAATGCTGGACAATCCACACAGCATCATCTAGCCCCAAGATAAGCTACTGTTAAACAGAGCTGTGTTATGGTACTAGATGACTGATATATACTTAATACAATACAATACATAGATAGATATTTTTTATTATATATAGAAAATACCCAGAACACCCGGAACAAATATTTGTAGATCGTACAAACACTTGACCCGAGGCGGGAATCGAACCCGCAACCTCTGCGTCGCAGGCGGACCTGCGCCCGCTGCGCCACATCGGTCGTCATGTATAATTCTACTTACCTACATAAGTAGAATTTTTCAATTCTGTTTGTCTTTGTTCATTGACTTATCAATGACAAGGAAAAACAATCATAACGAACCGCTAAAATGACAGTTTATTTTATGAAGGGAGATAATATTTTACACATAAACTTAAATTATAACGTGGGTTTTAAAAAAATTACATCTCCTTTCAAGTAGCATGTTCGCACGAGCGATCCGATTGCGATCTCGCCGCGGAAGGCGATGCTATCAAACCAGAATACGACTGTCACGTCGATAATATCTTCAACAGTCAAAAAAGCGTAGTAAAACGAATAAAAATTTATTTAAACTAATTAGTTAGGGGGATACCATGAACTTTTAGAGCTATTCAAATGAAGACCTAAACTAAAAAAAATTATACCATGATTTGATTGTCTAATTGATATCATGGTACAAATTTTTTTGACAATTTAGTTTAGGTCTTTATTTGAATCGCTCTAAGAGTTCATAGTAGGGGGCTGAGCGACACAAAGGAGTTTTTATAATAATAATCCGGCTCTCTGTTAGGCAGAGTTGATGAAAATCTGAACTAAGTACACAATAATAATAAAACGTAATTTGTTGCTATCTAAGAATAAAATTTTATTGACAGCTAGAACTAATTAAAAAGTAAGACACAAATGGCTACCACTCAGCTATGCTAAGGCAGAACAACTCATGCCAATAGCGCTGGTTTTCTGTGGTCGTTTAGACGTTTGTTTTCAGAAATAAAACTGGAAAAATACCGCAGGGTGCGCCATTCTGCACTCACATCTAAATAAACCTTAACAGATCTTATTGATAAGTATACAGTTATTTGAGTAGGACTTTATTATTTAAGAATTTTTTAGCGTCTGTCATTTTGTAAAGTCGATATTGTTGATCGAAACTTGACAGCAAAATCATGTCATGTTATTTTAATATTTTATGTTTTTTCCGATAGCATAAAAAATGCATTCGGCGTCTTTTTTGGGGTTCCCGTGACATGATAAAAACGGAGAAAAAATTACTACACCTATCTGCCTCATATTGTTTACACAGCACTATTGTTGTCACGATACGATCAGTATGATTAACTGTTTAGTGTTGTGCTGCAATCGATATCGATAGTTTAATTGCCATTGTCATTTGAAAGTAAAAGTGCGTTCTTTGTTGTAACCGCTATGATTTTTATTACATAATCGCAATGCAAAAAGTAATGATGGGTCGTGTAGTTTGCAACCTCACTGGTATGAATAACACAAGAAATGATCTACATATATCATGATAAAGGATGTTAACATGACAAAGCATTCTAATGGTAATGACCTTGCCTTCCGGTAGTTGCTTGGATAATAACTGGTTTCAAACCCATGAACTTAGGGTCTGAACCACACAAAATTAATAAAAAAAAATACCTGAAAAATGTATACGTGCTCTTAATTCGTGCGGAAACGATGTGTTCAAAAATCAAAAATTCGCACAAGACTGTACCATACGCTTTGGGTAATAACTCTCGCAAGAGAGTAGGCCAGTTTTTCAACAGTAGGAACATTTGAAAGCCCGCCATGATTATAATAAAGACACAACGCGACTCAAATATGCAGTCACTAAAAAGGACTATAACGTATGGTATACATCTGACGGTCAGATTTGGCGCGCATCGGAGCGCATTATGCTCAAACAAAATTGATCAATCTATTCACCGTATCAAGATCATTATTAGCATGTAATATAGAATTCTCTAAAAACCATGCAACATCGCGGAATGGTGTAGGATGCGCTTTAGCCATCAGTTGCCACGATTTCCACTTTAATTTTAATTATTTACAAATTTTCGTATAACCTATATAATGGCGGCGGCATTTACGCACATCTTTTCTGAAGACGTTGGTTGAAAAGGGATGATTTGTATAATTTTGGCTTGTCGGATGAACGCGTTGAATGAAGGAATATACCTCGTTTGCGCGCAACGCGTTGAGTGAAAGAGGAATACACCTCCGATGCATGCGCTTCCATCCGCTCTGATGCCGTTCGATATGTCTGGTGTAAATCGTTCTACCTTGACGTATCGGCTCGATCTTCAGTCGTTAGTGGACGATAGCCATCTCGTGTGAGGATGATTTGTGGCTCCCATCTTTGCTGAGTGGCTTTCTAATGGTTACGAGGATTAGCTGATTGAGGTATACTTAGGCTTTTAGTTCTTAGAAGCCGCTACCATTAGGAGTATAGCGCAGTAAAACTAAAATATATACTAGAGAGTTATTTAAATTCATAAAAAGGCGTTTGCGATTGAAACTAAGATCTTTTAAAATATTTTTTATTTCTAAACAAACTTTTTAATGTTGTTTTTTTTTTCAGATCGCATGGCCGACATAATTGTCACGATAGAACACATTCTAAATACAACTTTATTTAACAATGAGGTGACAGAATGTTATATACGTTTGAAATCAAAAAGGGCAAGCATCGAGGCTCTAATTAAAAGGTTTCTAAATAATGTCATCATCATCGTGACAGCCTTCTAATGTTCCCACTGCTGGGACACTGGCCTACTCTCAGGCGAGAGTGATTGGGTCTTAATCCACCACGCGGACCCAATGCGGATTGGTGGATGGCACGTGTCTTTCAAATTTTTAGTTCTTGGACATGCTGGTTTCCTTACGATATTTTCCTTCACCGTATGAGAGCACTGGCATTGCGAACATAATTTTTTCGAACAGAAAAATCCTTTGGTGCACGACCGGGTTTGAACCCACGACCTTAGAATCGGAAGGCGGGGTCACTACCACTAGACTACCGGTTCTCTCTAAATATGTATAAAACAGATATTAACAGCTAAAGTGCCTCTACATCACTGATTGATTTGGTAATGCCAGTACCTCGGCTACTGCTTACAGTTTCCTATAAAGCAACAAACCGAATCAATTGATCAACCTAATGGTTACAAATACCAAACATTTACCAAACGCTAACTCCAGATGAAATAGATACGCGAAACAATTTCATACCTCACAAGTCAAATCTCGATTGTCGAGATAGCGAGGCCCAGTCTATCGATATCGTTGACAGCACTATGTGTCGATAGTTTATTCCTCTAAGTGCTTTGTTACTTTTAAATATCTTCCTTTACTTAGTACAAATTGTAACATAATTTAATAACATTTATTGTAAAATTGGTTTTAAAATGTTTTTATTGAATTGTGTTGTATTGTAACTTTTCTCTTGACCCTGTTCTTACTATTCTGCTTTGTATACGTTTTCTTACAGTATCTGTATGTCACTTGGTTGATAAGCACAATGCAGTGCTTTGAATTACATTTCGACAGTTATAGTCAGGCGTCGCGCGAACGATTTGACCGTAACGTAATTAGATTAATAAAAAAATATCCCTTACTATTATTTTTTAGGGGTAAATTTAGATATTTTTACAGGCTGAGTTTCTTTTCAGGGCTGCTGAGGGAAAATCTGAAACCGTGAGAGTTATCGAAAAGTCAAGTTAGGAGTTACGCGCTTGATTAAAAAAAAACGCTTCACTCTTTCACAGAAACTGTAAATAAATGTTAATTTTTTTAATGCAGAACTTATTTTTTTTTAAATCGAGAGCTTAGCTCTTAACATGACTTTTTAATAACTCTTACGGTTTTCTCTCAGCAGCCCTGAAAACTCATCCTGTATATTTGTGGAAGTATCATGCCAGAACGGCTGAACGAATCGGTATGAGGTTTAGTACGCCAAATCTAATAATAAGCACATAGGCTGATTTTTAGCCCGTAAAATTGTTTGGTCCCCGGTTAAATAACTATTTAACCGCGGGTAACATTGCGGAGCGCAGCGTTAAAAATAATTCTTGAAGTTTTTTAGAAAACATCTTTGGAGCACACGGGAACATGCCTTGTCGATGCTAGTGCGGTGAAAACAGATGGCGCGATAAACTATCGTAGAATGCGGATATGCTGGACGTGGCCCGTATGACAATGGGGAAAAGTTTACTCGCTTGCCTGGACAATTGTTTTTAACAAAGGATTTAGTTTTAATGACCTGATGGATGTGTGACCGCCATGTTAAATTCAACTAAAAAAGTAAGTTCGTATGAGTCAGTGGCCAACTCTGGTGACAGAGTTTCTAGGCCGCCCGAAGGTCTCTGTCATGGCCTAACAACTTTGAAAAGCCGGGACCGACTGCTTAACGTGCCCTTCGAAGCACGGGAGCACTCAGTTGAAATTGCCACTGGCGGTCACCCATCCAAATGATGACCCCGCGGAACAGTGCCTAACTTCGTTGATCTGTTAGGAACAACTTAGCAAGCTACGTCACGAACTGTGCGCTTCCGTGTTTCGGAGGACACGTTAATTCTGGTCCTGGGTTTTGTTAGGCCATAACAAGAGCCTTTAAGCGGCCTATAAACTCCGTCTGATAGTTGGCTACTGGCATAAACAAACTTACTTTATGGGTTTCTGTCTTCTTTTTAATTGTAGAAAAGTAACTAGTTACTAGAAGCACATAAGCAGACAAGTAGGGAATTGATTTTCTATCATTTCAATCGACCTCCTTGAAGAAGTAGTTCTTCAGGTCTTAAAATCTTAAAATCTTTCCTAGTGTGTAATTACCTAGGTACTAAGGAAAGATTTTAAGATGTTAACGCAATTGAAGTTTTTGATAACTTTCTAATTTCAAAAAGCGCCTTTTATTAAATACTATTGTTATTATTATTGCAGCAAGCAATAAAGCATTAAAATAAATAGTTATTATAGGTAATAAGCAGGTCGAACTTTTGCTCACGTATTATATGCTTTTCACAGAGTTTTTACAGCCAATATGAAACGTGACTAAGCTGATACGACTACTGTTATTTCAGTAAATATCATCATAATCATCATGACAGCCTTCTACTGTTCCCACTGCTGGGACACTGGCCTATTCTCAAGAGAGAGTGATTGGGTCTTAATCCACCACGCGGACCCAATGCGGATTGGTGGATGGCACAAGTCTTTCGAATTTTTAGTTCTTGGACATGCCGGTTTCTTCACGATGTTTTCCTTCACCGTATGAGCACTGGCATTGCGCACATCAATTTTTCGTAGCGAATAATCCATTGGTGCACGAGTGGATTCGAACCCACGACCTTAGGATCGGAAGGCGGGGTCACTACCACTAGACCACCAGTGCTCATGTGTAATCAGTAAATATACAAATAAATAATTTTGGTTGATTTCAGTCACAAGTACGCAGCCGACTATAAAAATTGTGAGACCTACAAAAACTATACTTAATAAGTAAGTGAGTTCGTATAAGTCAGTGGCCTACTCTGGTGACAGAGTTTCTAGGCCGCCCGGAGGCCTCTGTCTAACCTAACAAGAAGGAGCCGCGACCGACTGCTTAACGTGCCCTGCAAAGCACGGAAGCGCTCGAAACTGAGACGCTTTGCTCGCTTGGTCAATAAGATTATTGTAACACTAAAAAATTACAACGAAAAACATTAGGTACAGACAAATTGCATAAAAATATTATAGTACCTACTCTCTCCAAGTATAATTATTTATTTAATATACTACTAATATTTTAGATGCGAAAGTCTGTGTGTGTGTATGTTTGTTACTACGTATCTCCGCGAAAACTTAACCGATTAGCATGAAATGAATGTAGATAGCTTAAGTCGTGGAATAACACGTAAGCTATTTTTTATCCCGGAAAAATGTACTGTACGGATAGCATAAAAACTGAAAAACCGCGGGTGAAGCCGCGCGGGTAAGCTCGTAAATAATAAAACTAAATAGTTTTTTATAATATTTGCGGGATTTTATCGCGTAATTTACTAAACTTTAAACTATGAGTTCTGATCGCGAAAGTTTAAAAAAGACTTATTAGTCTTTTTTAAACTTTCGCGATCAGAACTAAAGTATAGATGCTATCACGCGACATTGTGTATAAAGTGCTTTTTATCTAAAAACTAGTGTCAAGGGTTATCTAAAGCCGTAATACACTATCCGTTATATTAGAGCCTCGAGTATGCAAATTGCTTATTGACTATAGGGTCAGTCGTAAGCAATACGAGAGTTATAAAGAGTAATAAAGAACAAGCTGTAGACTTGAGGCACAGAACACACTGAAGCTTTATGATGAAGAGGGATCATCAAAAAAATCAAGGAACCCATCCGAGTTTGTTGCCATCTTCTGGGCTGGGGCGCGTGGAACTGTCGTATTCACCTAGCTTTAAGTCGTTTCAAAATGATCACTGTGATATTATTAAATAAATATATTTGTTACTTTACTTTACTTAGAACAAATATTAGTGCTACCACAGAAATCGGAATAAGTAATGTTTTGGTGAGGTGGTGACAAACGTTTTGTAAGGAATCAGCGACTCATAACTGTAATACAGGTTTTACCCAGCACAGCTGCTAAAATACTTTAAATCGCTCCTTATTTAATTTAAAATGTATTTGTGTGTTACTTGTTTTTGGGTGTTTTAATAATAAATTTAATAAATTTAATAAAATTTTAATAATTTAATTTTAAAATTTAATTTAAATTTAATTAATAATAATTTAATAATAAATTTAATAACATTTCTAGTGCTTTATTATTTACATTTCTGTGAGTGTTACGTACAGAATGGCCACTCCTCACCCCGGTCGCGAGTTTGCCGGCATCTTTCGTCGGCACTAAAGCTAAAGGCTAATGCACCCTTAATTTTGATTTTGTGTAGGTCCAAACGCGCGCTAGCCAGCGCAAGCGAAAGTGTGCTTCTATCTCACAGTTTTCGTCATTCATTATGTCCGTGAATGCTCTGAACTTAGTAGACACCAGCTAAATTTAACTACGATATTCATGGTAAATATCGTACGATTTTATTATTTAAATTGACAAAGCAAAAGTAATTGACCAATGTTGTTAAAAAAATAAACTTAGGAAAAACTGTACAAGTTATGCAGAGACAGAAAATTCACGTTTATTTCAATAGGTTTCCACTTCGGTATTTGAAAGTCAACACCACACATAGTTTCCCATAAAATGGAGAATTACCTATATTTACATGCAAACAATGTCCATAACCCGGGTGTTTATAACCCATTAGTTATTTCCAAAGTACCTACAGGTTATATATTCAGAATGCTTACATAAAAATTGTAAGTACCATATTCAGGGACACGTAAAACCTTGGCTAGACAGTATTTATTTGAAAATAAACACTAAACTTGTGAAATGTTGCATAAAGTCTTAGGTCAGCTAGGGTATTCTAGGGTAGCGTAACGTGAATGACTCCCGTGTGACACTGAGATGCATATTATCAACTGAATGTGTGAATATTGTGAGCAATGAGGGTTTTCGATTCGAGATTTTTAAAAAAAAGTAGTTCCGATTGCTTTGACAGAATGGCGCTAGCTTATACTACTGCCATACTGGGAAGGTTAACAAAACAAGAAAAAATATGGTAACTCATATATATGTAAGAGTTTCGGGGTCCATCATGAAAAACACCAGTCACTTGCACTTTTCTTTAATATTTGAGATGTGACTCTTAGGCTAGCTTACAGTCGAATGAATGTTTTACAAGTCCCTTGCAGTATTTATAGGCGAATTGACATCGCTTTCAAACAATACTAGAACTTATTACCGGAAATTGAATATAAAATTAAAATAATTAATGAACATTACTTTTTAAAATATAAAATGATTTTTAAACAATGTAAATATTTTAAATTGTAATACTTAAATAAATTATTATTTTATGACAAATACAAAACTCAATAAATATTCAAAAAAATACAAAATGATTTTAAAACAATATAACATCAATCAATTCTTTTAAATAAATATTTTTATTAATGAATTAATTCAAATCAGCATTTAAATCTAATTATATTTAAAACAAATTAAGCTAGCATCAATTAATAATTTTTAAATAATATTTTTGCGCTATCATATATATATACTGATGTAAAAAATTAGGAGTTAAAATCTGAGTATAGTAAGGTTAGGTATAATCCCTTAATGGACTAATAGTAGGTAAAATTTCTTACTATGATAGACTAAATATAATCAATGAATTATTATTATATAACGACCGATGTGGCGCAGCGGGCGCAGGTCCGCCTGCGACGCGGTGGTTGTGGGTTCGATTCCCGCCTCGGGTCAAACATTTGTACGATCTACAAATATTGTTCCGGGTGTTCTGGGTATTTTCTATATACCTATAATAAAAAATATCTATCTATGTATTGTATTGTATTAAATAAATATCAGTTATCTAGTACCCATAATACAGCTCTGTTTAACAGCAGCTTACCTTGGGCTAGATGATGCTGAGTGGATTGTCCATTATTTATTTATTTATTTATTTTAATGTCGTTTTTCCTCAAAAAAATAAACCTTTTTATTGTATTACACTGTTACCAGCGACGTTGTTTGCGTGGAACTCGAGAACCGTTCATTTTTTCGAGATAATAGGAGTCGTTCTAAAACTGGTACCGAATGGTGTGAGTTGCGAAACACAAAAATAATATTATTTCCGTTCTGCAAGCACCATTTTATACAAGTAAGTGTTTTAGTACAGTCAAAGACCTACTGTTACCTAGGCACTATTGATAATTGCATAAAATCAGTCTTAATTCAGTTCCCGGTCATTATCAATCTATGTTTTAAATTTCAGCCAAATCGGTTCAGTGATTGTCAAGTTATAGATGAACAAACATCCAAACATCCAAACTTTCGCATTATAATATTAGTTTAATAGTGTGATTCGAGGCAAAAAGTGGCTTTGATTAATTTCTGCGTTAACAAGGGGTTAACGTTTGCAGAACAAAATACGCAAGCAAATTAGCAGATAATTTTTTCGTTGAAAATTAATACAAAAGCAATAATGGTTTTGTATTCATATTCAATAAATTAACAAGATAAAAATTTCAGATATCCGGGTCGCAAGATACTGAAACCCTTACATATTTTATAAATCCTAATATTTCATAAAACTTTTCACAAAGTAGCCTTTATTGCAAAAACATCCCTGATACTAGTGGTAATACGGTCTATAACAAAACAAACAGGAATACATTCAGACCGATACACAATTATTTTCTAGGGATGCAAGTATTAATTATGCCCGCTGCGAAATAAACATTATAAATTAAGATAGTTAGAATATTCTATCGATTAATTGACATGTCAATCTAGAGCTCTATCAATAAATTTAAAAGTATAACAATTGCATAATCGCTTATTAATCGACCTTGCTTTCTCGATAATGATTTATCGATAAACATCTTTAGCATGTCACTTCACTAAACTATTTACCGTCGACCAGTTGCAAAAACCACATCAACGCGTCATGCAGTCTACGGACAAGTCGGCTTGTAATAAAGTAAGCTGCACTTTGTTAAACGAAAGCAGACCTTATTACCAAAGAGATAAAAGACATCGAAGCAGAAGAGATGAGATTTAAAGATAATGTTCGCAATGTTGATACTGGCAGTACAGAATAAATAGTCATAGTTGGTGCATATAAAGTAGAATTTTATGTAATTATAGGGTTTAAGCACATCGAAATAGAGCTTACATTAGTATCGACATTTTCGTATTTGTACAGCCTTGTCATAGTCTTGTTTAGTTAGCATTCGTCATTCTTTGCTGGTTTCTTATTTTGTAAGGAGCAAGGAACATTATTTACTTAAATAATATTAAATAAGTTCATCAACTTAGTTTCAAGGCGTTCTAAGCCAGTAGACATCAGAAAATGTGGAAACCTACAACCTGCTGTAGGTACTTTACGGTAGTAAACAAGTAGGTATTGTACTGTAACATTTTTTGGTTTTGTTTTTACGCCATGTTTTTTAAAAAAAAATATTTAAGTTCTTGAGGATTTTTTTGTTGCTATATTGCATCAAGTCAAACCTACTAAGGTTTTTTAGATGTATTTAGACAACTCTGTAACAACGTATATCTATGTTAAACAAAAAAAATAATAAAAAAAAACTTGTCCATTTATAATTCTAGCTTTTTCAGCATAACATTTTATTTTAAAGTAATTTTTGACAGCAATATAAATTTATGCAGCAACTGCTTTTTAATAAATTTCAATAAATTTATGCAACAAATTCCTCAATTCTAGTAGGTAGTCTTTTATTTTATACTGATTTCAGATGAGTGAAAACCAACTTTTGTAGGATATCCAGTTTTCCTACCATTTTACAGCACCAAAGCCTATACTTACTAGAATTTCCTTTTCAACTCGACTATCTTGATTGTATCAACACTACCCAGAATTTAAAAGGTGTGAGGAAGTAATTAAGATTTCAAATCCGGTCGCTGTACCGTAGTTTCCCGGAATATTTATTTACTAGTTAATCAAGTTGAAAGTGACTTGATTGACGATACGCTTTTGATCTTAAAGCAATCCATTATTCTTTAGAGAATTGGTTCTACACGTTATGATTGTCTTAGAAATACAACTTTAGAGGAAGATACTTTAAATCTTATTTAGAAATTAGTTAAATTTATATCAACAGATTCTGATTACTATAATAAACAAATTTAAATGAGTGTAACGCCTATGGAATACCTCATGGCACAACATTGGGACAAATATTATTTCATTCATAATGTTTGTAGAAAATAACTCATCTGTGTTTCTTTAAGTTTTGGTAAATAATACTATGATGGTTGCCCGCTATCGTCAGATTGAATTAGAATATTACCTGTAACAATAGATTATTCTAAATAAACATTGCACATTTAAATAGAACAGTAAATGATATGGTTTTACTGTGAATCTCGTTTATTCAATGTATTCAATTGAATTATTCATTATTATTCATTGTTATTTGATATTCGGTAACGTCTGATAACGGAATGGCCTTAACATATCCATATATCACGTTATGTTTTGTTATCAGTAACGTTATTAATGTGATGTAAATTATAATTTATTATTAGATATATCATTAAAGTAATCGCTCTTCGTTAAACATAATTAGGGATGGCGTAACAGATGTTTGTGATAAAATAATAAAATGTTCGATTGGTTCACCTTAAAAACAGTGCATTGGAAAGGACCGATTTTATAGTAGCCTAGGTCTTTGTAACACCATAGAAAAATTTGGAAAAAAAAATATAAGACTACCAGTAACAAACATTTTTATTTTTAAGTAGACAAACAAAGTTCTACAGGAAAAATGTTATTGTGTTCAGTATTTTAGAACAGGAACACTAGAGGTCCGCCATGACAGTTATTAGCAATGATCATCTGACGCATCTTGACTTTGACAGTAGGTACCTAATAACCCAGTTGTTCGTTAAACCCGCCATGTTGTTTTGCATTGTTTTGCACTCCTTCACAAAGATAAACTTACTTTAGATTATGAAGAAGCCAAAATAAAATAAATAAACAGCGATAAACGGTTTCTTTAATGATAATTTAATTATTAGTAACTAATAATCAAAGACCCATCCATCAATCCGCATTGGGTCCGAGTGGTGGATTAAGACCCAATCACTCTCGCCCGAGAGTAGGCCAGTGTCTCAACAGTGGGATCATTAGAAGGCTGTCATGATGAATCAAAGAACCTATATACGTTTGCTGCTGAACATAGCCTCTCCCTAAAAGTCTAATGACGACCGCTTTTGAGCCTTTACCATCCATTGGCTTTTTGCGACCTCTTCAATGTCATCGGTCCATCGAGTCGACTTCAGCACACTTCGTTTTTCTAGCAACACAAGGAAATAGTATAGCTAATGTTAGTGTTTAGCAAACATTACGCAATACTTCTCGCTGATTGGGTAAGAGTCTTAAAAGAGCCATAGATGAGCTCTTGAGACATCTTTGGCGCTACGGCGACGAGGCACTTAACTCAACATCTCTACAAACTGATCAGTATTTAGTATATAGCGCTCAAGTTAAAGTAAATAATACATAAATAGTAGTAGAGTTCTTTGTGGTAGACCTCGTCCAGGGAAGGACTACCACCATACATATTTCTGCCGCTAAGTAGTAATGCTCGCATTGCTGTGTTAAGGTTCGAAGCACCCGCAAGTGATATATATTACATAGTATATGATGTTGCATGCGAACAAAGGCTACGGTAACCGCTTACCATAAAGTGGGCCGTACGCTTGGTTGCCACTTTTGTAATATAAAAAAATATATAGACAAATTGTGTAAAGCCCAAATTCGCACGATATTAGACTTTAAATAAACAAATATTGGTGTCTATTCTGTTGTAGCATTTTCTAAACTTAGCTAACAAAAATATTGTCGGTCGTTGTATTTTAATTCATTAGAAAAGGACGGCAACAATTTCTTAACCGCAAATACGCTTCTAATGTTTAATAGTTTAATGAGTTTAATAAGTTTATTGATTTTCACAAAAAGCAATGTCTTACACTAATATAAGTAGGTTTGTTAGCACAAGTTTGTTACAGTAGGTTAGTTTAGCTAAGGGGTAAGAAGTAGTGTCCATGCGGCAGGCATATAACCGTGACCCCACACTAGGATTCCCTGTATTGTAGTATCTAAGCCACATACCAACCCCATAGGCAACACTTATTTATATAACTAGGTACTGTTTATTTATAGTGCTATGCAGGTATTATATAGCCTCTTATTTATAGGGTACAGGGTTCACCTCTAAACTCCACACTAGGCTAGAGATTCAATGAGAACCAGATAACTGATAAAATATATAATATAAATTACACATAACACCCAGGTCCAAAACAAATATTTGCAAATCATGCAAAAATACCGCAGATTTTTTTGAGAATACAAGTTAAAAAAATAGGAGCTAGTGGCCAACTCTGGTGACGGGGTATATAGACCGCCCCAAAGCAACCACGTATGTGAAGCTCTATGTTCACGCAGTAAGCTCGCCCCGCTAAAAACCCGCCCTTAAACCGCAAGTAGGTACAATAGCTCTAAAAGGTTGTACGAAAAACCCAGCCTCAGGCAAAACAGGCTACTACAATAAAACCTCATCAGGGCTTTACCGCGCTAGTCTTGAACAAATACGTTTTATTTTTAGTTCAGAATATGTTAAAAATCAAATTCGAATATGTTTATTCTATAAAATCACAAGGATCAGTTTGAAAAGTCTTAAAGCCACGAGGTGCGCCCCAGCCTAGATCGGGTTACGATCGTTTGCCCCCGAACTCGTTAGCCCCCGATATTGCATACCAAATAATTACAACGTTACAAATCAAACGAGGTACTGTATATTACAAAATAAAACTATTTTTTTTTTTTTTTTATACTACTAAAGTGGTAATCAAGCGTACGGCCCACTTGATGGTCAGCGGTTACCGTAGCCTATGTACGCATGCAACATCATAGATATCACTTGCGTGTTACTACTCTAAGACCTTAGATGGTAAGTCTCATGTGCCTGTAATTTCACCGGAAACCATACCCTGCGAACCGGAACACAGCAATGCGAGCATTACTGCTTGGCGGCAGAAATAGGTATGGTGGTAGTACTTCCCCTGACGAGCTCTATCACAAAGAACTCTACTACTCTTACAATTATCAACAAGATCTGGCAACATACTCGGCTGGATTGCCACTTCTTTTCTGATTTCTGATTGACGACCAATGTGGCGCGGTGGGCGAAGGTCCGCCTGCGACGCAGAGGTTGCGGGTTCGATTCCCGCCTTGGGACAAATGTTTGTAGGATCTGCAAATATTTGTTCCGGGTGTTCTGGGTGTTTTCTATGTATAATAATAATAATATAATAAATAATATAATAAATATATAAAAATATCTATCTATGTATTGTATTGTATTAAATATATTATATCAGTCATCTAGTACCTATTATACAGCTCTGTTTAACAGCAGCTAACCTTGGGCTAGATGATGCTGTGTGGATTGTCCAGCACTATTTATTTATTTATTTAGTGTTTTTTTACGTCAGCAAGTGACAAGACGATCAAGACGCCTGAAGACCTAAACTAAATTGTCAAAAAATTTAATACCATGACATGATTGTTTGAAGTCATGGTACAAAATTTTTAGACAATTTAGTTTAGGTCTTCATTTGAATCGCTATAAGAGTTCATGGTTGGGCCCCAGCCTGGTGTTAAGCACCACGCCTAACCATAACAGATGCAGTGCCACTCAAAGCTTAAAGTGTTTAAGTTCTGCGTGGCACTGCACTGCGCTCATTACCCCGAGACGTATATTTCGAATATAAAACCGTTGAATTAAAGTTAGAATTAAAAAACGTTTATTTACAATTAAAGTTACAATAATGGGCTCACGATTTGCTACGACAGCTCTGTGCACTGCGCAGTTCATAAAGTTAATTCAGTGCCAATGCAGACAAAAATATTTCCATTACGTTAACGTCTAGCGCAATAAACCCCCTGACGTTCACCCGTCACAACCTTCAAAATGGACCACGAGACGCCGCGAGCTAAAGAAAATAATTGTTTTGATACTCTCTCATTGTCTGTCTAGACTCTAGACTACACAGACAGTTAATGTACAATTGCGAAGCAAAAAAAAAAAAGATAAATTGATTTTGAATCTAGCTACTGCCAGCGGCTTCGCTTGCGCTTTATCTGTACAAAAATAACACTCATACCACTCTTAAGGCCGATTTGTTATTAAATAAAAGGCTTTTTTTTATACAACTGAAGTGGCAACCGAGCGTACGGCCCACAAGATGGTAAGCGGTTACCGCAGCCTATGGACGCTTGCAATACCAGAGGTATCACTCGCGGGTTGCCACCTTGAGGCTAAGATCGAAAGCCTCATGTGCCAGTAATTTCATCAGAAACCATACCCTTCACACCGGAACACAGCAATGCGAGCATTACTGCTTGGCCGCTTGGCATGTGGCAGAAATAGGTTGGTGGTAGTCCTTCCCCGGACGAGATCTATCACAGAGAACTCTACTACTCTAATAATATGACGGTTGGTTACCTACTCGAAGGAGCTTGTATAACTATACGTACACAAGCTCCTTCGATTAAGTATCTGCCCTAAACATAATTCAGACACAAACAGCTCGCATTGCTATTTGATTATTTTTAATTCCAAAAGAAAACCATAGTGCCAAAAACAAAAATAAATAATGCATCTTTAATTTTGATGTTATTGAATTGTAGAATTGGGCCCCAGGTGTTGATAAAATAGAGGTGCTGGTTTGATAACCATACAACAATAAATAGTTATAATAAGGTTGGATTCGACCAAACTCGATTATACTCTATTCTCCGAATGACAGCAGCTTCTAATGTTCCCACTGCTGGGACACTGGCCTACTCTCAGGCGGGAGTGATTGGGTCTTAATCCACCACGCGGACCCAATGCGGATTGGTGGATGGCACATGTCTTTCGAATTTTTAGTTCTTGGACATGCCGGTTTCCTCACGATGTTTTCCTTCACCGTATGAGAGCACTGGCATTGCGCACATACATTTTTCGAACAGAAAAATCCATTGGTGCACGACCGGGTTTGAACCCACGACCTTAGGATCGGAAGGCGGGGTCACTACCACTAGACCACCGGTGCTCTTTTTCCGAATAAATCGTAGTTATACGCGAGTATGACAGTTTACTTGTATTTGATATTTCTTATTCGGTGGAATAGTTATTCCTGAAGTTGTTCGAATCCAGCCTTGGTCTAGATTTTCAGTTGATATAAATAAATAAATAAATAAATAATGCTGGACAATCCACACAGCATCATCTAGCCCAAGGTAAGCTGCTGTTAAACAGAGCTGTATTATGGGTACTAGATGACTGATATATAATTAATACAATACAATACATAGATAGATATTTTTTATTATACATAGAAAACACCCAGAACACCCGGAACAAATATTTGCAGATCCTACAAACATTTGTCCCAAGGCGGGAATCGAACCCGCAACCTCTGCGTCGCAGGCGGACCTTCGCCCACCGCGCCACATTGGTCGTATAAATTCGATTATTATAAGAACCTTTACAAATCGAGTTAAAACACACGATGTAATAATAAATATACAAACTACTAGGTAATTTAGAGGTATTTTCTTGCTCGTTAGCCCAAATATAAATAGTCTACGTGTGTATTAACTATGGTATGTGTATTTACCTACCCTTATATTAAGGCAGTAGTTTAAATTGACAAGCGATTTTGTAAACTTATTTGCAGAATTTTAAAATCAATCGATTGTTGAGAGACAGATATTTTTAGAATTTAAGGGTGAGTTGCACCATCTAACGTTAACGTCAAATTGTTCGACGACGATTGAACAAATTGACGTTAACGTTAGATAGTGCAACACACCCGAACTTGATGTTATAACGATAACCATAACATAATGCCAAGTATTTTAGAACATGAAAAATATTATGGTGTAAATGCTGCAATTAATTTCAAGAATATTATTGATTAGGGTTTGAAAGATTTCTTTGTTTTTATTTGTTGTAAGGAATGCTGGTGGAGTGGACGCCGCGGCGCGTTTACTCAACCCCAGGGCGAGGTCTGTGTATCTGTTGAGTGTTTTCTCTGTCCGAGCTGGATGAAGGGATTGCCTCCGCATTAGCGGACGTAATACGCATGCTTGGCGGGGTATCCTTGGCAACGGAAAAAGCGGGGATGTCAGAGGAGCTAGTCGTAAATCTGGGATAAGTGGTGCTTTTGGGAAAATATCTCTTCTCTATTCTCAATCTGGTGGTTTTTTTCTGAAGCCTCAACCGTAGCTTTAGCTTATTACAATTGAGGCATGCATTCGCAGAACTATTTAAAAGGAAATAATATTACCTACCTACTTAAATAAGAACTTAATAAGAATTAATATAGAGATATAGAGTCATTTAAAAACAATTTCAACATTTTAATCAAGTTAAAAATCAGGTTGAATTAAATTATCTGTGCAGTAAGACTTCAAAATGAAGAAATGAATTAAACATGACGATGACAGACCAGTCACCTGTCAATCATTGCTTGACTGGTCCCTGGGTTCAATAAGTACAGGGTGTTCCAAAACTTATAGTCAAAAAGTGGTAAAAAAAAAATTGTTTCGACAGAAAAAAATTGCATTGATATTTAATTTGACTCCTAAGTTGCCTTGCGCAATAATATAATTATTTATGAATTTCTCGCTAATCACAATAAAATGAGTATGTTGTCAAAACATACAAAATATACCCATACATAGATTATATACATAGATTTCATCAGAATTATTATTAGAAGTCGTAACTAATCTAATGCAAGCCGCTTTTAGTAATTTTTTCTTTAAAAAATTACTGTGACTTTTTTTTAGTTATTTTATTATATTTATTCTTTATTACTTTCTGCGCCCTACGTTTGTTAAAATATCAAGAATACACCTATGTATATCCTCATTCATAATGGAGGTGGTTCGAATCGGTTGCAGCTCCATTTGTAGTTATTTCCCCAGACACCCTGTATACGCTATAAATGGGTTAATAATTTACATGAGAGGCCCAATAAGTGCGCGTTCACACGATATTGAAGCGTAAAAACGTTGACACTTCAAGATTTTGTGAGAATGGATTTATATGATTTTTGTCACACCTCATCGATATCGATAACTGTCAATTAGCAGCTTGCTAAGTATTGTGTTTCCTTGTCATTCTTATGTCAATGAACAAAAACAACAATAGATTTGAAAGACACGTTAGCTAATAGGTTTATATTAAGTAGGTATAGTACGATTATGAATAAGGTCGTAAAGTAGCCTAAATTAGCTCTGCGGATTGAACTAAATAACCCCAAAAAAGTAAAACAAAAATGTTACATCTCATACCTACGGTACAGTTTAACTTATTGATAACCTTTTATCGCAAAAATACTGTGAAGATTAGTTTATAAATAATACAGTAACAATATCTCTGGCGCCACGATGACGATTGGCTGACCGTTGACCTATTACAAAAGTACTTATTAGTACAAAAAGTACAACCAGGGGCCCGAATTTGCTTTTATAAACGACTTAAAAAAAGGAGATTATTAATTTGACTGTAAGTAAGTTCGTATGAGTCAGTGGCCAACTCTGGTGACAAACATGGCCAAACAACTTTGAAAAAGCCGGGCCTGACTACTTAACGTGCCCTCCGAAGCACGGGAGTGCTCAGTTGAAATTGCCACTGGCGGTCACCCATCCAAATGATGACTACGCGGAACAGTGCTTAACTTCGTTGATCTGTTAAGAACAACTTAGCCAGCTACGTCACGAGCGCTTTTTTTACTTAGAATATAGGCTAACGTTTGACCACTATCTCGTCTGATGATAAGCGACTGGTCTACGGTGGGAACGCTTGCCTAGAAGAAACCTCTTCACTCGTGAAGACACCCAGGTTGTAATTAGGTCATGGCTTAATTAATGGCTTGGCTGTAATGTAACGTAAGTAAAGATAGCATGGGAGCGGACGAAATGCTTAGAATATTTCTTAAGCTTTTTCTAAAAACGCTGACCGCAATATTATTTATAACAGAGTGCAGTTTCCAACCTTATATCAAGAGAATAAGAGAGCATTTGCCGTGTTTTTTATATTATTATGATCATAAGCTGCTCGCCTATAAAATGAAAGCATTGAAAATGCGAGGAATTTCTTTCACAAAGAGCGGCGAGGTACTGAGTCTTCAATAACTGAAGTGCAGGGAATATAGATACCTACATAACTATCTAATACATACTAACCTAAATAGAATGCTAAGATGGAGTTTCATTATCATCAATCTATCAGTTTTCTTCTTCTTCTTTTATGGATTCTGTGACTTATTGCCAGTGTCAAGTGTTTTAGTTTGATTGTCGCTTAGAAACGTAAAAAAACGAAATTTGGAAAGAAATGATGACTTTTCTTTCAAAATTACCTTGGAAAGTTTTTCTTTGACTATATTACCAACCAACATTACCCTTCCATTTCAATTACTTACTTACACCATGTGCTAAGTAAAAAAAGTTAAATTGTATAAACTGTCACCAAATTTACGCAATAAAACTTAAAATAACACGAGAAAAATAATTAAAATGGGAGAACCCATGTCGTTCTGCCAAAATAGCCAAAGATAATCCCGTTTTAAATATTATATGATATTGATACTCAGATTGACACAAAGGCCGTATTTTGACAGCAAGGTGTACCAAGCGGTGTCAAGTAGCAATAATACGGAAACAACAAAGATAATTATTATCAAGACAACAGATATAAGTAAATAAAAAAAAAAAAACATTTTTTCATTTATATCCACACATTATTTTATAACTAAGTAGGTAGGTAGGTACTTATTGACGACCAATGTGGCACGGCGGGCGAAGGTCCGCCTGCGACGCAGGAGGTTGCGGGTTCGATTCCCACCTTGGAACAAATGTTTGTACGACCTGCAAATATTTGTTCCGGGTGTTTCCTATGTTATATAATAAACAAAAACCATCTATGTATTGTATTGTAATAAGTATATCAGTCATCTAGTACCCATAAATCCCATAATACAAGCTCTGCTTAACTTGGGGCTAGATGATGCTGTGTGGATTGTCCAGCATTATTTATTTATTTATTAGCTGCGTCTTAATAACTGCGTCTCGGGGTGACGAGCGCAGTGCAGTGCCTCGCAGAACTTTAGAACTTAATGCTTTGGGTGACACTGCAACTGTTTTTATCATCAGGCGAACGACTTGATCGTCTAGTCATACTATTTATAATATAAAAATTTGAAAAAAATACTGCACACGATGGACCGATGACATTAAAGCAGTTTTAAAAAGTAGGTGGATAATCAAGGCTCATTAGTGGAAGTCTATTAGCTGATACGATGATGATGATGACCCTAAAAATACCTATCATTAGGTACTGTTTGAATAGATTTGTTTACAGTTTATTAAACCTTGTAGTATATTCGTAGAGTGACCTTCGACGTTTAGTTGATTGCTGTTTATTGGTATGGCGACACAATACTACCAAAACTAGACGTTCATTTCTTAGTATAATAGTACGCTCAGTGGATCTAGCAGTCGTGAAGTTATGATTATGATGCGCAAAGACACAAAAAAGGTTCAAAAAGCTCCATTGCTCATCGAAACGGCTGATCCATTGAGTTTACTAATTATATTATGTAGTATTCATAATAATAGGGTAGTCTTCTTCTTCTTGGTTAATGTTTGTGTTTTTTTCTGTAGCTTATATCCCACAATAATTGTGCCATTGTAATTATTTAATTCATGAGGTCTTCAGTATTCAGTATCATTTATTGCATCATAATTATGAGCGTAATACATGTCACAGGTCTTATGTAATATTAAATAATATGAGAGCAGCCAACACATAGCTATGTACCCAGTAAGGGTGTTGCACTATAAAATTGAGTAGGAGCGGACCGATTTTAGTATTAATGGATAGGTACCTAGTTTGTGATAATAATAAAATAATAAAATTTTCTAAGATTTAGCGATATAATTAGTGAAGTTCACCTGAATGTATCTTTATATACGAGTAAGTAGTATAAGTAATAGCGCGCGCGACGAGGAGCGATACATCCTACCTTCATAAGCGCTCAGCGCGGTTTGAGAGTCGGTGCTTCGAGCGATATGATTATAAGTGCGCTAAGATGTGATTTTAAAAAAGTCGTCGCTTAGCAATGTAAACATACAAAATATTGAATGTAAAAGATTGAGAACATTTCTTTCACGAAGACCTCTCTCATCCAGAAATTTCCATAAAAACTGAAGTTTTATCTAATTTACGCTTTACTTTCGATATAAGTTCAATTTCAAGGGCGTCGAACTCTATTTACGTTTAAAAAAACAAACATACCCGAGTTACCGATGTGAATGTATCGATCGAGAATCGATTCTCGGATCAAAAGGCCTAAATCGATTACTAGAGATTTATAACTCTGCTATTCTTGGCTCAAAGCTCGATACTTGTGCGTTCTAAATTAATTTTGAGTGGAGATTTTATGTCTAAGAACTTCCCGTGACTTCGTTTGCGTAATGACCTAGTTCTGGTAGTCTTACAAACATAGAATCTCCAGAGCACCCTATTTGAGGTATAATTTTAGAAATGCACCCTTTTATGGGTAGAATTTTAGAAACTTATTTAGTTAGGTGCACTAAAGGAGTTTCTTGATTAAAACAATAAATAAATCTTATTTATTTCTTTATGTAGGTATGAAATGAGCGTATTATCTTTAAATGTATTTCTCTCTCTCTCTCTCCTAAATAGTAAACAAACATAGGTAAGTAAATAAACAAATTTGCGAAGCTCGTAAAAAGGCGTACATGTGATATGTGCAATACTTTTTATTCAGACCTAATTAAATTTATTCTGTAACATTTAATTTATGCACAAATATCTCGAGTGATACTCTATAATAACTAACTGATTATTTATGACTAACAAATCATCAGAATAAACTTCATTTAAATTTTCTAATCAGGTATTAATCAACAAATTATTATCTTGGTTTAAAATTTTCTAATCAAGATGGTATCAAGATTTTAGACTCTTGACGCAAAGCCCTTTTTGGTAGCCAGCTTGCAAAACCGGCTTGCAATCAAAAAGAACATAATTTAATCTGTCGAGATAACTACTTAGTACGAAATAGTAGCTAGTAAAGTATGAAACCAAAGATGAAAAATATTTATTTTTAAAACGTGTCTTTAGCTACTATCTCTGTGAATTTTGACAACAGTTCACGCTTGTAGTGTTACTTATAATTGATTGTGTAATTAACTTTGGATAATTAGTGTAAGTTTGTATGTTAATATTATATAAATGTAAATTATAATAAAATTACACTTACCTAGGATTCACGTGAACGTCGAGGCAATCCAGCACCTCGACAACACAGACATAGTGAGAAGGCTCAAAAAGACTAAACCTTTTGAGTTAGTAGTGTAAATTAATAATGTACCTAACGTAGTAAAAGTGTAAAACTACTTATAAAGAACATAGTGACTTCCCCTTAATAAATAGAGACATGCCAGTGGACACATTCTTAGCAAATAATTTTATTCTATAAAACTAGGTCAACATTAAATTACTCATTAGCCTAAACATAAGGCTACATCGTAATATTATTAAATACATTGCTAAACTGTACTTAAAAAAAAAACTTATGATGAAAAGACGCAATAAGGCCAGTTGATAGAAAAATACTAAGTACTTACTACTGTATTAATTTTAAAACCGAGGGCTTAGAAATTTGCGCGTTTGTGATTCAATACGCCCCGTAACGGCTCAACCGATTTAGATGAATTCGGAAAAGCAATAGTTTTCGACCTGGAATAACATAGGCTACTTTTTATCTATGTACCAGGCGAGCAAAGCCGTGAAGCTGTGGTATGTTATATTTTAGAGCAATTTAACTTATTTTCTAATAATGAGGCTAAAGTATGCAGCTGACACCTCATTATAAAAGTTCAAAGGTTCTTTACTTTTTAATTTGTGTAGAATTTCTAATTTACCCGCAATTATTTTTTTCAAAAAACATGGTGACTGAAAACACATTGTATGTTGTAGCTTAAAAAAGCGTCCTTATTAACGAACGATTGTATAGAATAAAAAAAAAACTTTTTGTGTAAATATCTGAAAATGTGTAAAACATGGGTAACTCCCATTTGTTCTCTATTACTGTGAGGTCATAGAACTGGTGAAACTTTTTTGTCCCAGTAGTTTTATGGTAGAACTGTTAATACAAAAACTATTTGTACTATAAAACAAATAATACCTTGTCAATAGAACTGTTAATACTTTTTTATCCTAGTAGTTCCATTATACTCGTAGATCCCTGTAAGCACTGTAGCATGCGAAGTAACTTGAGACTTAGTAACTATGTCTCAGGGTGATAAGCGCAGTGCAGACACTGCAGCTATTATGAATTATGGTCAGGCGTGGTCCTCAACATCAGGCGAACGACTTGACCGCCTCGTCATTAGCCAATTTAAAGAAACACGAATAAGAATTATACATAACTGACTACTATTAAAACTTACCTGATTTCCGAATAAAACTGCAGCATAGACGAAAAACTAAATTTGTTTTCTCGCAATTACAACCAAAACCTTCATCAGCGGAAATGGAGGTCGTAAAACATAATTCGACATTTAAACGTAATCGAAGTCGAAAGTGAAACGAAGAAATTTGTAAATAAATTCAAGTTCTTGGCTTAGTTTTGAACTAATAAAAGTTCTAATCGCCTAGTCTTATAAAAAGCGGTAAGGTTTAAGACGGCCGCTATTTTGTACCGAGACAGAAATACTTAGACATCTGTTAGTTTCGACCAGCTTGGGGAAAAGTGTTTAAATATTTTATTAAAAATAATTAATAATTTTACTTATCACAAAGAAAGCGGCCCCCTAAATTTCTTATAAGATTTTTGGCAAGCAGTACTGACTTATCATTTCGACACAACTTCATGGCGCTTTAGCATTTCATCAACCATTGCATACTCACAATTACGCGGTAAGAGTGTAAATGAATGGTATCTGACGATGTACGACTTCACAAATCCCAGTAAAGGCCCGCATTTTAACGGGCCAACCTGCGGCAAGTGAAAATGCGGGCCTTTACTGAAGAACGTGAGAAGTGAGAAGTGCCTGAAATAAACAAATGAATTAACATTATGACTGTTTGTGCGTAAAGCTCATACTTTGTTCTTTCGCTATAAGTTTTCTAAACGTAAAAATAGTCAAAGGTAAAAACCTATTTTACAGCTTCCTGTTTCTCGATAGCAAGACTAAGTAAAGTGAAGTGAAGTAAAAAATATATTTATTTAATCATATCACAAGGATCATTTTGAAACGTCAATAGCTAGGTGAATTTACGCCAGTTCCACGCGCCCCCGCCTAGATGAATATGTATGTTTATGGTATTTCCGCTGTTGGTTTTCCGAAATAAAAATAATAAAATCTAGTTTATTTCCCAGACACTCAAGTGCAGTAGCAAAACAATAACAATAATAACAGCAAAAAGCCACTGACTCATACGAACTTACTTACAGCAAGAATACTGTCTTCGTTTTTCATAGCCCGTGAAACGCCGTTAAAATAATGATAATCGTTCTAAAAAAATACCAAATTTGTGACAGCGGTTTCTTCAAGGTAATAAAATTTGTCATCACAAAATGCCGCTGTTTGAGCAATCAAAGTAAATTTGTCAAAGAATTTCAAATTCTTTTTAAAATTAGATTAATCTGTCTAAATAAATCTATTTATTTCCTCCGGAGTTATTTTATTGTTTATTGGTACGTCTTTAAAATACATAATGACTTGCAGGTCCGCCTGCGACGCGGAGGTTGCGGGTTCGATTCCCGCCTCGGGTCAAATGTTTGTACGATCTACAAATATTTCTTTCGGGTGTTCTGGGTATTTTCTATATATAATATTAAATATCTATCTATATTATGTATTGTATTGTATTAAGTATATATAAGTCATCTAGTACCCATAACACAGTACCTTGGGGCTAGATGATGCTGTATGGGTGTGGATTGTCCAGCATTATTTATTTAATTTTTTATTTATTTATGAATAACATTACTAGTAAACATTTTTCTTCTAATCTTTATTTTTAATGCAACAACAAAGAATACTTAAATTAAATAATATATTATGAAATAAACAACATTTTATTGAACCCTGTATGATAGGAGAACCATATTTTTTTTTTTTTTTTTAGAATATTTTATTTGTACCAAACGTCTGTTATCGTATCTGTATCATTAGTAGCTAAGTTCTTTGTTTTTCGTTCGAATTTCGTTCGTCTAAGTAACCGACAGCTATTTTCATAGTAGTTTCTCGAGTCTGGTTGTGAAATAGGAAGTGCCAAAGGTAACAGTAGGAGCGAGACACTGAATACCCGTGAGTCAGTGGCGGGTGACTCAAGTATTGAGAGATCAGAGCTGGATGGTAGCTTGCAATTTACGGTTTTCTCACTACGAAGTTAGTTATTGAGAAATTAAGGGATAAGTATCTAAGTTTGTTTATGTCAATGGCCAACTCTGGTGACAAAGTTTTTAGGCTGCTTAAGCTGGGAGTGACCGCTTAACGTGCTTTCCGAAGCACGGGAGCACTCAACGTTCTAGAAGATTTAGATAAAATATTGGCGGACATGACAAGTTTACTGGTACAGCGCTATCTAGCTCCAAAATAAGCAAAAACAGATAACCTAATACCTAATACCTACATAATTTACCACTACTTAATATAATACTTATCTACCAACCTCATCTTGAACTATCCTTAACATTAATTTACATTAACTACTTAAAATAATAATAACTAGTTGTCTTTTTATATTTTCTATTTACTACTTAAATTAGATTATAACTTAGTCCAATAGATTAACTACAAGTGTATTAAGTTGAACCACAGTAAAGAGGGGACTCCTCTAATACAGGTCTTACGACTTAAAAGAGGATCCCAAACCACCTAAATGAAAAACTTGTAAAATTTCAATAAATATTTTTGTATTTTTTAACTGCTAGAGTACACCATAAAGTAACTTGAAGAGTACACTTCTTTTTTTTGTAAATACCTAAACAGGTACTAATAACAATGGTAGACTATCAGTGCCTTATTCATAATCATACATTAAATTTGTCTTAGCTTAGCTGATGTTTTTTCTTTATTGACATAACGACAATGAAAGACAATATTTTTAGCAAACTGCTAAAAAGACGTTTTTTTTATGAATAAGGGCATCAGATTTCTTTATTCGTCAGATCCCAAGACTCTTAAGACTTGACGAATAAACGACACTGCGCGTAATATTATTGCTATATTGATGCCTTTGCCCCCACAATGCTGATATCGTCAATAGATGTGCTATATATTTTACAGTTACATATATTATTCAATGCTATGCTATTGTGCATCCAGATTTTTGTAGATAGCTTGTTCACTACAACTCTACCACACTTCACCTCGAACTCTACATACCACGCTTCACCTAGAGGAGCGCTCGTGACGTAGCTGGCTAAGTTGTTCTTAACAGATCAACGAAGTTAAGCACTGTTCCGCGGGGTCATCATTTGGATGGGTGACCGCCAGTGGCAATTTCAACTGAGCGCTTCCATGCTTCGGAGGGCACGTTAAGAAGTCGGTCCCGGCTTTTTCAAGGTGTTAGGCCATGACAGAGACCTTCGGGCGGCCTAGAAACTCTGTCACCAGAGTACTGCCACTGACTCATACGAACGAACGAACGAACCTAGAGGACTCTTGCAAGAGTCCGTCTTAGTAGGTAGCACCGCAGTGACAGGTATTCTGCCTCCAAGCATAAATAATAATAATAAATATTTAATGGTTATTTAAAAAAAAAAGGTTAACATACTAAGTTTTACCAAAAAAGTTTACAAATTATAAATAAATAAATAAATAATGCTGGACAATCCACACAGCATCATCTAGCCCCAAAGTAAGCTGCTGTTAAACAGAGCTGTATTATGGGTACTAGATGACTGATATATATTTAATACAATACAATACATAGATAGATATTTTTTATTATATATAGAAAATACCCAGAACACCCGGAACAAATATTTGTAGATTGTACAAACATTTGTTCCGAGGCGGGAATCGAACCCGCAACCTCTGCGTCGCAGGCGGACCTGCGCCCGCTGCGCCACATCGGTCTTCAATTATTGTTTCTACGTAATAAGTAAATAATTTATAATTCTTACATAGGTAAGCATTCGTCATTTTTTAAATGTGTATATTCATGATAAAGAGTAAATTATGCCAACTTCAGAAAGAACATGTTATTTTATTTTTATTTTTTATTTATTATTATGGATCACCAACGTAAGATACAAAAATAAAATGAAAATTAAAAATAAAAATTTAAAAATTTAAAAATAAAAATTGTATGCCTGTATACAATTTTTTAAATTACAGAGGTACTCAGGTCAGGTGCTCTCTCAATTAGAGGTGACCACATCATGCACTATGGTACCAGGTACTTGTAGTTTTTGATAATGTGTACACTCATGTTATAAAGCAAATTATGTGTTATAAAGCTAATTTTTTTTTTATATCCACCCATCGAGTTACCCAGCTGTTTACTTCGAGCTGTGTTATAAGATATTATGCAACGCTATAAATCTACGGTTATTGTGTTTATTATGAAATAGAATTGGTAGATTAAGATAGAGATGAGAAATTTGAAGATGGCTGGTTGTAAACTGGCACTATTACGTGTCTGAATAGCAACATTATAGCAACATGTGACGACCAATGTGGCGGTGGGCGAAGGTCCGCCTGCGACGCGGAGGTTGCGGGTTCGATTCCCGCCTTGGGACAAATGTTTGTAGGATCTGGAAATATTTGTTTCGGGTGTTCTGGGTGTTTTCTATGTATAATAAAAAATATATATCTATGTATTGTATTGTATTAAATATATATCAGTCATCTAGTTACCCATAACACAGCTCTGTTTAACAGCAGCTTACCTGGGGCTAGATGATGCTGTGTGGATTGTCCAGCATTATTTATTTATTTATTTTATTTTCTATTATAAGTATAGATTTACATATTGTATGTTTGTATATTTGTTTGTTACGAATAAAATAAGCTGCTAGTTTTCCAAATTTCGAAAATGTATGGCACATTTTCTGCCGCCAAGCAGTAATGCTCGCATTGCTGTGTTCCGGTGCGAAGGATATGGTTTCCGGTGAAATGGCACATGAGGCTTTCGATCTTAGCCTCAAGGTGGCAACCCGCGAGTGATACCTCTGGTATTGCAAGCGTCCATAGACTGCGGTAACCGCTTACCATCTTGTGGGCCGTACGCTTGGTTGCCACTCCAGTTGTATAAAAAAAAAAACATGCTTTTCGAATTTTTAGTTCTTGGATATGCCGATGCCGGTTTCCTCACAATGTTTTTGTTCACAGTTTAAGAGTATTGCCATTGCTGTAATATAACTATCAAAATATCGGTACAAACTTGACCTTAACCTGCTAGCCTGAACTTGAACCCACGACAATACTATCGCTCTGAGAGATCGTTACAAAATCATTTTCACGTTCAAACAGCGATCAGCCGATAGCCTTAACAAAACGATGCTTTGATAGGTGTCGTGATGACAATCGTTGTCTCTGAACCTTAACATAATAATAAAGATGGCCTTATTCTTAATCGAAATTTAATACAATTACAATACATAGATAGATATTTTTTTTTTTATTATATATAGAAATACCCAGAACACCCGGAACAAATATTTGTAGATCGTACAAACATTTGTCCCGAGGCGGGAATCGAACCCGCAACCTCTGCGTCGCAGGCGGACCTGCGCCCGCTGCGCCACATCGGTCGTCAAAAGAAAGAAAGAAGATTTGTATTTTTGTATGTTTGTAATTTTGTTTAATACTCAAAAACTACTGGTCCGATTTCAAAAATTACTTCACCATTAGAATGCTACTAGTTCTAGTGATAGTGACCCCGCCTTCCGATCCTAAGGTCGCCTTCCGATCCGGCTCAAACCCGGTCGTGCACCAATGGATTTTTCTGTTCGAAAATTTTATGTGCGCAATGCCAGTGCTCTCATACGGTGAAGGAAAACATTGTGAGGAAACCGGCATGTCCAAGAACTAAAAATTCGAAAGACATGTGCCATCCACGAATCAGCATTGGGTCCGCGTGGTCGTCTAAGACCCAATCACTCTCGCCTGAGAGTAGGCCAGTGTCCCAGCAGTGAGAACATTAGAAGGCTGTCATGATGAGAATGCTACATTATCCCTGAGTAACATAGGCTAAATTTATTACTAGCGACCTGCTCTGGCTTCGCACGGGTGCGGTTTCATTGCACCCGTGCGAAGCTGGGACGGCCTGCTAGTATAAAAAAAAAATAAAGGTAAGTTATACACTGTTATACATATATTTTTGGACAGTGTAATGTGCCTTACAAGACAATGATTACGACGAACTCTTGTTCATGCCATTGATTACAAAGACCTCCAATAAAGCCCTTGCATTGCTTAATAACATAATATCGGTTCGACCCCCAAATTCGGCCACACACCACGCTAAATCTTTGTTGCTTAATAACCAGTCTCCGTCATGTTACGGAGATAACAAAGTATTATTTCCAATCAAATCTATACTCTATACCAATCAACAATTTTTTTTTATACAGCTAGAGTGGCAACCAAGCGTACGGCCCATAAGATGGTAAGCGGTTACCGCAGCCTATGGACGCTTGCAATAACAGAAGTATCACTCACGGGTTGCCACCCTGAGACGTAGTTCGAAAGTTTCATGTGCCTGTAATTTCACCGGAAACCATACCCTTCGAACCGGAACACAGCAATGCAAGCATTACTGCTTGGCGGCAGAAATAGGTATGGTGGCAGTTCTTCCACGGACGAGCTCTTTCAGAAAGAACTCTACTACTCTTAGCATACTTACATATGATAAAAAAAAGTTGCCTTCCGCTGTTTGTCTCTTTAAATGTTTGCTTAGGTCTTTAAAACTACGCAACTGATTTTGATGCGTTTTTTTTAATAGATTGATGATTTAAGAGTAAGGTTTAAAGCACCCGTGCAAAGCCAGGGCGGGTCTGCTAGTATTATATAAAGTAAAAGATATGTATTTTTGTTTGTAACGAATAAAATTAAAACTACTGGTCCGATTTCAAAAAATCTTTCACCAATAGAATACTACAAGATCGCTGAGTAACTTATGCTATATTTTATGTACACCCGTGCGAAGCCGTGACGAGCCGCAAGTTATATAATAAAACCGTGAAAAAGCGCAAACTGACAGGCAAAACGGTAAACCGAGAGACTTGAAATTTTCAGGGTGTGTTCTTTAAACAAAATCAAAATCAAAAATCAAAAATTATTTATTTCAGTAGAATCACAAGGGTCACTTTGAAACGTCTTACAAGCTAGGAAAATTTACACCAGTTCCAACGCGCCCATGCCGTAAAAGAACTGGCAACAACACCGGCTGGGTTCCTATCGCTTTTTTGGCATGACCCTTGCTATTGTTATGGATGCCAAGTAGAGTTGGAGCACATTCGTTCCAAGCGTCTGTCATAAATCATTAAAATAGGTTGTTTGAATACGAAATTTGCAAGAGTGTGCGTAAAAATGAGTATGTGTTGTAATTTTTATTTAGTGTGCTCGTGTAGCGATACATAAAAAAAGATGCATACGTGTGTGTAAAATGCGTTTGTGTGCTACCTCGTCCCCCGCAATAAATGGCAGAAAGTTTTGTAAGAGATTTTTTTTATTTTTTTTTATTTATACAACTGAAGTGGCAACCAAGCGTACGGCCCACAAGATGGTAAGCGGTTACCGCAGCCTATGGACGCTTGCAGTACCAGAGATATCACTCGCGGGTTGCCACCTTGAGGCTAAGATTGAAAGCCTCATGTGCCAGTAATTTCATCGGAAATCATACCCTTCGCACCGGAACACAGCAATGCGAGCATTACTGCTTGGCGGCCGAAATAGGTATGGTGGTAGTCCTTCCTTGGACGAGCTCTATCACAGAGAACTCTACTACTCTAAAAAAATTGCGGCAATGGCGGGTCCATTCTAATTTGTCTGAATTCTAGATGCAGTAAAACATTAAAAGTGAAAAAAGGAAGACCTTGTCATTACTTTATGCAAGCGTCAGCGCATTGAAGGTTGCTCTTACGAGCAAGGCATTAGTTCAGCGCCATATACCGGCCACTGTTTTTTACGAGACCAGGCTTTAAAGGAACATTTTCTTTTTGTTTCGCGTTCCTTATTAGGAGCAAGAATTAATTTGAGGTTATCCAACCATGGGTAAAAGGAAAGTGTGAGTATTGTCATCATCATCATCATTTGACGACCGTTGTGGCGCGGCGGGTGAAGGTCCACCTGCGACGCAGGGAGTTGCGGGTTCGATTACCGCCTTGGAACAAAATGTTTGTACGATCTGCAAATGTTTGTTGTGGGTGTTCTGTGTATTTTCTATGCATAATAAAAAATATCTGTATTATATTGTACAGTCATCTAGTACCCATAATAAATAATTTTTGATTTGATTTTGGTTTCACTTTGATCAGCTTATCATTTAAAGTTCAAGCTGAAATTCAAATTGGTGGAATGATGAATATTTTTCAACAAACTTAACTAAGAATTAACTTAACTTAATTAAGGAATTAGACGAACTCGTGGCGCGGCAAGCGAGTGTCCGCCGAGACGGTTAGCGCCGTTAACGCCGAGCGGTTTAGAAGCGACCCCGCTGCGGAACAAACTTTTGCATAATCTGCAAGTAGGTACTTGTTGGTGTTTCTGAGTTTTGCAAGTATGTATTTAAAAATATATTTATTTATGTGTATTGTATAAAATTCTCTAAAAAAATGATCTCCTAACTGGATTCATTAGCTTTGTCTAGTTTAGGTCTAAATGGCATTGTGTGATATTATGTCCGTCAACAAAAATATTTATTTATTAAACTGTTTTAATTATAACAGTTGGAATTCTACCTATAACGAAACCGTGATGCTTACTTGTAAAAGTTATTATCAAAAACATTCGAGATATTATCAATAAACGTCACATCTCGTGCGAAAACAGGTGAAAACTTCATTATCATTGTTGTCCACTGAGACGGTCATCGGTTTTCATTCATATCCTCTTTATTTAATTACTAGCTTTTGGCCGAGACTTTGTTCGCTTAAAATTTTTGAGGTAGCCGTACTTTTATCCGGAATAAAAGTATCTTAATTATGCTCTTTAGACTAACAATCTATTTTTGTGCCAAATTTCACCCAGATCTGTTCAGCCGTTCTGGCGTGATTTAACAAAATAACATTAATCTTTCCATCTAAACTTTCGCATTATTATATTTTTTATATTATGATTTAGAATAAAATTTTGGTCCGTGCGAGTCAAAACGTTCGTAACCCGAGATGTGACATTATTCCGCTCAATTACTTCTATCAGACCGTTACCGAACCTATGGACTCTGTAAAGACTCTATAAATAGGTACTGCACTAAGTAGACTAGTACACTTACTGGTAAGTACCTACTATGAACCTACTTAAACCATGTTGTACAATTACAAGTTATGTCTAACGATACCGATTATCTGGCCGCCGTTTTATGTGTAGTGTAGTTCGATAATTTTATGGATTTAACTCATAAGTATTACGGTATTCACGTAAACATAGACATACATTATCACGAGCAACGCGTTTTTTATGATTTAAAGCTTCAATGATAGGTATTCGAGAGTCTACAAAGTTTTTGTGTTATATTTAACACGATCTACTTAAAAATTGCTTTATCTGTATTATTATTGTTATAATAGTTGTAGGTAGTTAATAATAGCTACCTACCTACCTGGTACGTAGGTAATAAGGAAATATAGTGACTGAAAAGTTTTGATATAAATATCGAATATTACTGAAACAAAAATGGTGATAACTAATCAACTCTATCACTCTCCTTAATACATACTAATCGCCAAACGCTTATCGCTCAGTTTAAAAAAGGTTTATTCTAAAATATCTTACAGACAGGTATGTAGCGCGGCATGGGCCATTAATTGTATCGTAAGTACACTGATTGACAAGTGTCGTGTTGCGAAACCAAATCTTACTGACTTACAAAATGCGTATATTCAATTATTTATTATTTCGACATCTCATTTTGATTAATATCTCGATCGAAGTAGGTGTGAATTGGTCACATTTTATAAAGATACAAAAATATTTATTGAAGTTTTGCAAGTTTATTATTTCGATGGTTTGGAATCTTCTCTTTTAAGTCGTAATTAGTGGACATTATCACTGAGATGTGACCTTTTTTCAATACCTAATCTCAAAATGTAATTGAATTGGTTAACATTTTGTAAGTGAGTCGGAAATTATTTTAGGAGTAATAGAGTTCTTTGTGATAGAGCTCATCCGAGGAAGTACTATTACATACCTATTTCTGCCACTAAGCTCGCATTCCTGTGTTCTGGTTTGAACGGTATGGTTTCCGGTTAAATAATTACACGCACATAAGATTTTATAACTACGTCTCAGCATAGCTATGCGCAAATGATAGCTCTGATATTGCAAGCGTATATAGGCTACGGTGCCACTTCACTTGGTAGCTACTTCAGTTGTATAAAAAAAAAACCCTGTAAATATTTTCAAGCATAAAGTCTCAGATCTTATAGGTCTAACTAATACCATTGAACGACTTACTATCTAGATTCAATTACGGTTAATAAACTGCCACTCAAATACAGTCACTGAACCGCAAACCGATAACCAAACTTTTTTTTTTACATGTTTTATTAGATATTCTCATTTTTACTATAAATTAACTATCAGTTTTCAAATGTTATTTTAATTTTTAATTCTATAAGTTAACAAACATTTAACAATTTTTTCTTTGATTGTAATATTATATTAGATAAATGTTGAAATTAATTATTTTAAATAGATTCTTAAACTAAGCTATATTATTGTACCTACAGTAGAATTGGATTACTATCTATTTTTATAACAAAATATGTATAAGGATATATTTTTAATATTTAATGTTAGGTATTAATGAAAATAAAATATGTACATAATTATATTACATTACAAAATATACAAAATACATATGAAACAGTTGAGCCATCTAAAGACCGTTACAAACGACCTATAGATAGCTCAACTGATCCAAATCACTACCAGTAGGAAGCGTTCTCAACATGCTGGCTGCATTGCCACGTTGAATGGCAATGCTGATACGTTGAGCCAGATATGAACCAGCCTTTGGATCACGCGTCGCTTCGACCAGACGCCCGGAAAGAATTTTGTAAACGCGGTGAGCCCCGGTACCCCACGGACCCAGGGTCTCCACTCCAAAAGGCTCAAATATGTAGGCTCTATCTATTAGACCGGCATATTTGCGCCTTTTGGTGTTCTCCGCACAATATGCCGCCGCGCCAGCCCTAACTGATGTCCCCGACAGATGTGATGCGGCTAAGGTGTCGACGCATGTCATGTTAGGTACAATCTAAATTATCAGTTTTACTTTAATTTTATCTTATCGTATAATCACCCAGACCGGCGGAGGGCATTGGTACGCCATCACCCAGGACCATAATCCTAGCTTGGGTACCAATGTTGTCCATCAAGGAAATAAGTACGTCTTATAATCAAACCTTAAAAGTAAGATTGTACAACCTATGTGTAAAATGTAATGTATGTTATTATTCAATAAAATTTCAAAAATTCAAAATTTCAAATTTCAAAAAATAAAAAAAAAATAAAAAAACTTAGCTCATTGTCGATGTAAAACCGCTAGTTCTATAAAAGCCAATAGTTTCAGTTTCATCGCCTTCGAAATCCAAATTGACGTGCAAGATTGCCGCTTCACAGTTTCGATTAATTGGTACACCTTTTTGTTTTTCGAATGTTGAGTTTTGAAATTCGAATTACGAAATCTATACATATACTATATGCTTATAACAATAATAATATACAATAATATAAGTATTATAAAGAGGAAAGATTTGTATTTTTGTATGTTTGTATTTTTGTTTGTTAGAAATAAACTCAAAAACTACTGGTCCGATTTAAAAAAATCTTTCACGATTAGAATACTACTTTATCCTTGAGTATAGGTCGCACAGCGGATCTAGGCTTCCGTGAAGTTAGCCGTTTGTGATGCGCAAAGACAATTTAGTTTGAAAAAGCTCCATTGCGCATCGAAACGGCTAATTTCACTACGGCCGAGATCCGTCGTGAGACCTATAATATAGACTATATTTATGTCCACCCGTGCGAAGCCGTTTCACTCAATGCGTTTTTTTACTCCTCCTAACATAAAGGAGTTTTTATTATTTTTGTAAGAAACATAACCAAAATAAACACGAAATACTTGGTTGCGAAAGTGGGTCGCTACGCAAGATGACGAATTAAAGAAAATTACGGTTGTAGCGAAGATGAACAAGATACATCCGGAAATACCTAAAGAATCCACAAGATTTTATCTCATAATTCATAATAAGCCATAAAATTATGTTGGAACTCTGAATGTGATAAGTAAGGTACCTTTATAACTTTTATTTTGAATGAAAAGTACTTAATCATTTAATTCGCATCTGCTTTTAAACTTCGGTGGTCCAGTAGGCGGGAGCTGACATTATGTTGCGGGTTCGATTCCCATCAAAGGGCAAAAGGTAGGTATGATACCGACCATGACCTCACAAAAAATGATGTACATGATACCTTCATTGAGAATCCCCGGGCCTCAGGTTGAGGCAACTCCTCTGGGTGAGGCAGCCGCTTGACCCGAGACTGCCTCTGGTGGAGCAGCGTCATAATATTTTTTTCTGTGCACCTATTATACATATACCTAAGCATAATTATACCTCACTATCTATCCTATCTACTGTTTTAAAAATGTCACTTTGTACTGTCCTAGCGTGCTGTCATAAATAAATACATTTTCTTTCCTTTTTTCTTTTTAATATTAAACTTTTTTATTATTAAGCTTTTTTTAAAATACATCCAAAAGCATTTTTGGCCAATCTCGATACTGAGACGCTTCGCTCGCTTTGCTCGATCGCTCAACTACGCAGAAACGCCTCACAAAATCAATTCTTATAACAGCCGATCATCCGGCAATTTTCGACTTGATAAATATTTCGATAATAAGTCATGTGAAATACCTGCGGGCTGCAACTTTCTTTCGCACAAGTGATTTAGGACTGTGTTTGTTTATGGATGGTACGGGTTTGACCTTTGCTCAATTTGTGTTTTTTATTACAAGTTTGGAAAACAAAAACATCCTTATAAGGGTAAGGAAAAGTTTTTCAAACAGATCTCTTAGAGTTCCAACTAGAATTCTAAAAAAAAAAATCTAAAATCTTTATTTAGTAAAAGGGTCTTATACAACATTATTTTATATGATTTAACGAATATTGTGTTTCATGTAAGTAAATTCGTATGAGTCAGTAGCCAACTCTGGTGACAGAGTTTCTAGGCCGCCCGAAGGCCTCTGTCATGAATGCTGTGGGAAAAGACCTTTGTGCCAGTTGTTGCATTGAGTTCCTCGCTCCAACTAAGTAGAGACCTGTACATAGATTATATTATTTTAATAATTATAGTTATTTTTATACCGCTAAAGTGGCAATTAACCACTTGATGGTAAGAAGTTACCGTAGCCTATGTACGCTTGCAACATCAGAGATATCACGCGCGTTGCCTTGAGACGTAGATCTAAAGTCTCATTTGCTTATAAGTTTACCGAAACCATATTCTTTGAACCGGAACACAGCAACGCGTGCGAGCAATATTGCTTGGCGGCAGATATAGATATGGTTTCCGGTATAGTAGACTTTTGTAATATTTCGGTTATTAAATAAAGTTAGTGAATAATAAAATGTATGAATTCGTGTCAGTAAATTCTTGTGACGGAGATAATGGTCGTGATATTATTTTGATTAACATTTAGTAGACTTGTAATATTTACTTAGATTATTAATGTTTATTTTTATATAACTTGTTCTTTGATCAACTCAATTATAATCTGATTATGACGATGATGATTTATATTATATTTGCTAGTTTACTGTAGTAAATACCTTTTTATTAAGATAATTGATAGATTCAGGCGTTACTTTGCGGAAATCCATTACAAAATAAAAAACTACAAGATGTCCTGAGGATGTCCCGTGGAGGGATGAAACACGTGTCGATATTTTTCTTTTAAGGTTAACTGAGGAATAGTACTAGAGATTTTTCGTCTGTTTTTTACCTTTTTATTATTTTTATAAATAGGTAATGTTATTTTATTTGTAATAACCTGACCTTTTCCAATGTCGCACACCCGTTGGGTAATACATTAAAGTTATTGAAATCTTTTTACGACCCTTTATTTATCAAAACATTTTTCTTAGCGAACCTTTCCCTTTTTCCTAATTTTCCTTTATTTTCTTGGCATAAATACACTCAACAGGAGTTACTCAATGCTTCAAAAAAACAAATTTTATGGTTTTATGACCTATTACACGAATGTTGAGTAAAATGTAAGTAATCTAACTGCAAGTTAGATTACTTACATTTAGAGTAGTAGAGTTCTCTGTGATAGAGCTCGTCCGGGGAAGGACTACCACCATACCTATTTCTGCCGCCAAGCAGTAATGCTCGCATTGCTGTGTTCCGGTGTGCAGGGTATGGTTTCCGGTGAAATTACTGGCACATAAGGCTTTCAATCTTAGCCTCAAGGTGGCAACCCGCGAGTGATATCTCAGGTATTGCAAGCGTTCATAGGCTGCGGTAACCGCTTACCATCTTTTGGGCCGTACGCTTGGTTGACACTTCAGTTGTATAAAAAAAAAAAAAAAAAAGTTACCGATTGTAGGTATACTGTAGCGACGAACGGTACTAACAGATAGGTTTAGATAAGTTTAAGGAAAGAATTGGTAATTATTAGCACAGAGTTTATTAGCCCGGGCTATTCATAAATGTAAGGATAAACCAAAATAAGACATTAGCAATTCTGAAAATCGAGTAGGTGGGCATTACAAGATTACACAGTGCAAGGTTTACCAAGTAGTTCCCGTTACCTTAATGTAATAATCATGTAATAAGAATAAAGCCATTAAAATGAGACTTCAGTGATAATGATACAAATTACATGCTTTCTCGAAAAGAATGGAGTTTGATGAAGCAATGGATAGAGAGTTTTTTTTATGCCAGAAAATGACAGGTTAACACCCATTTACACGGTTCAATAATTGCATGCAAGAATTGCTTTGTCTAATTGATTTTGGAACATAATGTCAAACAATGTTAATTTTTATTGAACCGTGTATAGTTCGCACAGCGGATCTAGGCTTCCGTGAAGCCGTTTGTGATGCGCAAAGACAATTTAGTTAGAAAAAGCTCCATTGCGCATCGAAACGGCTAATTTCACTACGGCCGAGATCCGTTGTGAGACCTATAAATATGGGCCTTTATTCCCAACAGACCATACGAATGGGTCAAGTTGTTTGCTGATCATGATAGTAAAAGTGTCACTCAATAGTAGGCATTGCACTGTGGATGTGAACTTGTGCTTATTTATTTATTTATTGACCCGCACGGTCTTACTCGCGTTATCTTTCTTGCAATATTTTCATTTTTTCTCACCGTTTAGACCTTCCTACAAACTTCAAGACCGAAATTGGTCAAATAGAAACCCAGCCGGCGTTGTCACCAATTCATTTACTAGGCGCGTTGGAACTGGCGTGAAGTTTCCTAGCTTGTAAGACGTTTCAAATTGATCCTTGTGATTCAACTGAATAAAGCAACAAAGCAATCTTTGTGTTCTTTACATTTTAAATATAAAATCATGCGAATTAATTGAGTTTAAAAAGTCCCTTCAGTGGCAAAGAAAGTGAACACTATCGGCCCATTGGGTATTTATCTTGTCAATTACTTACCTAAGAATCCGCCGGGAGGTCGGCACGTTTTGTAAACTTGACAACTTAATTTTGTAGTACTTTCGTGTATTTCACGTTTATTTGAGGCCAAATTGACTTAAAAGCTAAAGTAACCAACCAAGCCTGTAATTAAGTAACTTAACAGTAATTTAAATATACTTAATCACAACAACCGTGACATAATAAATCTTACTTGAACTGTTTGTTTGTGTAATTAGGTAAATGTGATTTCTAGAATTAATAACAATATCAAAAAAAAATTAAGTCTCATGAGTCAGTTTCTGGGACAATATTAGATTTTTATTAACTTTATTTTATTAACTTTTATTAACTTTATTTTATTAACTTTTATTAACTTTATTTTATTAACTTTTATTAACTTTCTTTTATTAACTTTTATTAACTTTTATTAACTTTATTTATTAACTTTATTAACCGCGAGTGATACCTCTGGTATTGCAAGCGTCCATAGGCTGCGGTAACCGCTTACCATCTTGTGGGCCATACGCTTGGTTGCCACTTCAGTAGTATAAAAAAAAAAAAAAAACTTGCTTTTGATTACGATCGTATAATAAAATAGCTATAAATAGTATAATTTTATTAAAAAATTAAAATCAATAGAAAACTGACTACCTAATTGGCCTAAATTCACAAACATAAAAACATGTTATAGACACAAAATACTCATCGATAAAAGTTTTAGCACCGATTATAATTTTTTTATTTATCGACAAATCTTTAGTCTAGTCTGTCCCTATATGTGTACGTTTGTGTACGTTTCGATATTTAAAACCACGCAACGGATTTAAATGCAATTTTTATCAATAGATGGAATAAGTAAGCTCTTAAGAGGTGACAGAGTTTTCAGGACGCCCGAAGGCCTCAGTCATGACCTAACCACTTTGAAAAAGCCAGGACCAACTGTTTAACTTGCCCTCCGAAGCACGGGAGCGCTCAGTTGAAAATGCTACTGGCGGTCACCCATCGAAATAGTGTACGCGGAACAGTGCTCAACTTCGTTGATCTGTTAACAACTTAGCCAACTATGTCACGAGCGCTCCGATAATAGACACTCAATAGACAGAATGAGTCAAGAGGAAAGATAAAAAGTTTAAGCAGCCGTGCAAAGCCAGAGCGGGTCACTAGTATTACAAATGCAGATGATCCACTTAGATAATGTGAATTCGTTGCATAAGTTTATCTAATTGGGAGCTCTTGACCAATAAGAAGATACCTATCATTTACAAGTAAATTGATCTAATTGAAATTACACAACACTGTGAGGAAACTTGCATTTCTAAGAAATAGTAGTAGAGTTCTCTGTGATAGAGCTCGTCCGGGGAAGGACTACCACCATACCTATTTCTGCCATACCTATTTAAGCAGTAACGCTCGCATTGCTGTGTTCCGGTGTGAAGGGTATGGTTTCCGGTGAAATTACTGGCACATGAGGCTTTCGATCTTAGCCTCAAGGTGGCAACCCGCAAGTGATACCTCTGGTATTGCAAGCGTCCATAGGCTGCGGTAACCGCTTACGATCTTGTGGGCCGTACGCTTGGTTGCCACTTCAGTTGTATAAAAAAAAAAGCTTATAGCATTCAATTATGTGTGGAATTTTGAATTAGAATTTCGTTTGAACAAAATTTTAGAAAACAAACGACTCGTGCATGTTGTCTTGAGAACCAAAGAATACCTACTACTATTTTAGTAAAAATATTTTTTTGTAAGTGATTGATCTAAGTATGAATAAACTTTTGACAGTTAATTGCCATTTTAGTTTGTAGTATCTAACTGTAGGTAGTCTTCGAATTACCCCACAAACTTCCTCTTATTATATGACCGATGTGGCGCAGCGGGTGCAGGTTCGATTCCCCCTCGGGACAAATGTTTGTACGATCTACATATATTTGTTCCGGGTGTTCTGGATATTTTCTATATATAATAAAAAATATCTTATCTATGTATTGTATTGTATCAAATATATATCAGTCATCTAGTACTCATAATACAGCTCTGTTTAACAGCAGCTTACCTTGAGCTAGATGATGCTGTGTGGATTGTCCAACAATATTTATTTATTATTAATAATATAAGATAAATATGCTATGCCCAGAAACTAGAAACTAGAAACTCTGTCACCAGAGTTCCACTTCAGGCCACTGACTTATACGAACTTACTTACTTACTTATGCCCAAATGCGTCTAATATCAAATAATTCTATAACTGTAGTAGCCTTTGGGTGCTTTTTATTTCGTAATTTCAAACTTCTTCTATTATTAGCTATATGAAAAATACTAATGATATTAAGACGAAACGAAGAATAATTCCACATTATCACATCCAATTGGAGTCTGCAATCAATCTAATGCCCTGTCTACACCGCCCACGCGAGCGTCTAAACAGATCTTACGAGTACGGTCAAGGCAAGCGAGCTGTATGCGAACTTTCGACCAACGTTGGTCAATCACCACACCGTGACAAGAACTACTGTCGTATCGATGAAAAACTACCAAGTGATCAGCAGAGCAAATCACGATAAACTCGTTGTCAAATCGTAAACGTAAACGTATCGTACTAGCTGTAAATTTTTTGGTCAGCGGTTACCGTAGCCTATGTACACATGCAAATCATAGATATCACTTGCATATTACCACCCTGAGACGTTAGATGGAAAGTCTCATGTGCCTGTAATTATACCGAAAACCATACCCTTCGAACCGGAACACAGCAATGCGAGCATTACTGCTTGGCGGCAGAAATAGGTATGGTGGTAGTCCTTCTACGGACGAGCTCTATCACAAAGAACTCTACTACTCTTAGATTAGAACTCAATTTGTATAAAATTTTTAACAGCGCCTCTTTAGTGTGTTAAATAAATTACCCAAATTCCATATTTTATTTATTTTATTTAGCCCATATCGTCATACTGCAGGGCAAAGGCTTCCCTCCCTTTCTTCCACACTTCTCGATCCTCGGCTACTGTAGGACAGTCTTTATGATGCTTATTGAGATCGTCCCGCCATCTTCTCCGTGGTCTACCGCGACGTCGTCTGGTTTGAGGGAGCCAATCGGATGTAATTTTAAATTCCATATAAATTTTCGGTGTTCCAAATTTAAATCGCCAAACGCTCATACTTTTTCTTTTATTTAGAAAGCTAATATAAGTATTAAAGAGTCCAAGCTCAAAAAGAGTTTCTTTTACTTTATGACTAAGTAATAACTAAAAAACACTGAGTGGATGTGATTTTTGACAGATTTAATTGAAATTCCTCAAGTGAACCTAATTTGTTATTCACAGAAGTGCTAAAAGCTTTGTTTAGATTTATTATTAGCTGCATCCTTGACCACTCACGTTTTGTTACACCATGGCTTCTACTAAGTATTCTGTGATCATTGACAAGTTAGGGTTGCCAACTTTTCAAACCTCTACTCACAATAATGTTTGTTTATTGATTTGTAATTTATCAGCCTGCGTTGTACTATTGTTTATAACTAGATTTTAGTAGAATTGAAATCGACTCTCAGTATTCAGTAAAGCTAAAATTCAAGTAGGTAAAAGTTTAGTAAGTCAGTACAAAAAAAAATTATCACAAAAGTTTATTTAAGTATTTAACTAAATAAATCTTATTAATTTCGCCTTTATCGAAAATTTTAGCTGATATAGAAACAGATAAAATCTAAAATTAATGATAAAATCAGCAATTAATTCAATCTATTTGTTATTTTTGTTTTTATAGTGTTAACCATTACACTAAAGGAATACTAAAGATATGATATTCCAAAAATCCCGCTTGAGACAAAATAATTTTTGAGATATTATAATCTTTAATTCAATTACAAGCAGTAGGAAAACCCATTTATGTTTAAGTATTTATAGTTCTCACGGCGGATCTCGGCCGTCGTGAAATTAGCCGTTCCGATGCGCAATGGAGCTTTTTCAAACTAAATTGTCTTTGCGCATCACAAACGGCTACCTTCACGGAAGCCTAGATCCGCTGTGCGAACTATACCTATCACCTGCAAGACAGTAAAACCATTTGACTCTAAAGACGGACAGACAGAAAGACGACAGACCGATTAGGGAAACCTTACGGTTTGTTCTGCTATTTTTTATTGTTTTTTTTTTTTACATTTTTAATTTTGTGTAATAATTTTAACATTACATTACATTATATTTAATATAATATTTACATGCAAAGATTTTGGTAGGACATAAATGAACTAATTTAATTTTAAGGCCATTCATATGACATGTGTTCGTGCAAATAAATATAATTTATCATTTATCATTATTTATCATTTACATTGGAACCCTGTGAAGTTCTGCTAGTATCCTACAGGATAGAGAAACATGGGACTTCAATATAAACTATTGTTATTGTTTTAAACACGTGCTCACCACCGTCTAGCTCGCTCGGCCCCGACCGAATGAATCGCACGAGCAAAGCAACTCGATGACGCGTCGTGCGCATACATTTAATTAGCAAACGCCACAAACCCAAACGATTTTCCTTTCTCGAGGCGGCTATAATTAAATCGTGTTGACCTTCAAGGAAAGTTTGAGCCCTGTTTACTTTTGAAGACACTTTGATTGCCTTCGGAAAATCGTCGCCTCATTTCTTTAGAAAGATTGTTTTATCAGGACGAGACTTGATTGCTTGTAAATAAAATATATTTTCTCCAGCAAAAAGCAGCATTTTCTTAGAAAAATCTCCATTCGCTTGTTGCCATTTCGGTAGTGAATTTTAAAAAAAGTTGTTTTTAGATGTTAAAAACAATTTTTTAAATAACGTTTATCAGTTTCTTATATCGTGTGATTTTTGATATTTTTTCATTTGAAATTTACCTAACAAAGGAAAGGTAAATTTCTATAAATTGAAAATTACTAGCACAAGTCATAAAACAACAAGAGTAGGTACCTAACCAACTATTATATTAAAGGCTTTGGTGGTAACATAAAGCTACCTTCTACCTCTGTACTGTAACGGGTAACTCACTCGTCATTGACGATTTTTAATAACAATATAATAAAAAAAAACAATTAAAAAGTGTTTCTACCGTAATTTAACACATTGTGTTAAATTACTTGGTTGCCACTTCAGTTGTATAAAAAAAAAAAAATGAAATGGCAAAAACACGAATCGTCTGCCTAGCGTGGTATAATAAATATTACTCGTATCAATCAACTACACTATGACTACAAATTAGTATTATTTAATCCCAAAAGTTTGTGTACTAATACTAGAGTAGGTACCAAATTTCAGCTTTCTAGGATTTCAGAACCCTAAAATTTTGATGATCATCAGTGAGTGAGTGAGTCAGTCACGAAAGCGGGATTTTTTAGATATCAATTAAATCTAATGCAAATTGAAATTTCATATGTTTAATTGACATCATATGCCGAGATTTTTGTTTATCTGGTATAATCCAAACCAAAATTATGAGGGTTCAACATAACGACGAAGCGTTTCGAGAAAAGGTAGGTAGTGCCCTGCCCATACGCTTCGCTTGGCTCGTCTTGGTGGGGCCCCTAACTGGCCCCAGATACATGTTAAAATTAAAAAAAAAACATATATTATTAAAATATAATAATAGAGGGGTCAAATCAAGTAAATAAATAAATAAATAATAAATAAATAATGCTGGACAATCCACACAGCATCATCTAGCCTAAGGTAAGCTGCTGTTAAACAGAGCTGTATTATTTATGGGTACTAGATGACTGATATATATTTAATACAATACATAGATAGATATTTTTTTTTATACATAGAAAACAACCAGAACACCGGAACAAATATTTGCAGATCCTACAAACATTTGTCCCAAGGCGGGAATCGAACCCGCAACCTCTGCGTCGCAGGCGGATCTTCGCCCACCGCGCCACATTGGTCGTCAAGTAGTACTTTGACATGTCAATTATATTTTAGTTAAATTCGAATTGTTGAGTATTTCAATTGATTTCAAGAACAATAGATCGTTTTAGTTTCCGTCGGTGAAACCAAGTCATGAGAAACAGTAATAGTTGTATTGCCATAATCTTGACGCCATCCCAAAGCTGGGAATGAGACTGTTATATGTTTGTACCATCTTTGCCAGTCTTCAAGTTTAAATAGAGTACTTTATTTGAACACTTTTTCAATTTGTTATGTTCACAGTTTCAGAATAACACAATAAACATTGTTTTTTTTATCTTTTTTGCTCTTAAAACTGTTTTAAAACGCTCTAAATCTTGTTTTACTATGAAGGTTGTATTAGAAATTACCTTTAATATTATATTTTTCGCTCCTCGCTCCTGACTTGGGATTCGAAAGCCTGTGACCACGGTCTGCGGTCACACAACGGCTATTCTAATGGTCCATTTAATTACTTCCTGGACGATGACAGTTGCATACCAATTCCATGTTATTGCTAGATTGAGATTTCTAAAGCTAACGCATTTTCAATGAATCCTTGCTCGTTTTTTATTACATAAAACAACTAACGAACTGCCCTGATATGCAGGGATGCTTAAATTATACCTTCTTCTAGAACTATACCTACCTATTGATGTAAACCGCATTAAAATCCGTTGCGCAGTTTAAAATAATTTCAGATCTTCAGCGAAAGCTCAATTAACAATTTTTCAAAATTTCAAAACTAAATAGTAGAGTTGACGATTGTTAACTATGCATATTATGTGTACTATCTTATCACATCACTTTTGCTCCAGAGTAGACCCTTTGCACGACTAATGTCCAAGTAACAAAATGTCTACAAAACTAGGATCATCACAATGGACCAAATTCGTGTTGGTCCAACACAATCCAACACGAATTTGGTCCATTATTAATTTCGTCCAACACGAATTTCGCCCAGTGTCTCAACTATGAGAACATTATAAAGACTATGATGACACAGGGAGGGAAACCTAGTGGGGCCAGAACTGAACGATTTGTAAAGATTATAATATCCCAAAAATTACTTCGCCTTAAGCGGGATTTGAACCCGCAACCACCACTTGATACGCGGGTGCTCTACCAATTGAGCTATCGAGACATATCTCGCATAAATTTTTATCATAACTTCAAATAAAGGACTTACACAGTCTTTGTCGGCACACACAAACGTTTTGTCGTACCACTGTCATAGCTTTATAGCGAGGTTATTAATGACGACATCGAGAATCTTAATTGCATTCTCAGCTTTGCGGTAAGCTTGGGACAAATTCCTAAAGCCCAGACAAGACAACGGGTGTGTTGCCCGCCACCAGTCTTGATTAGACACGTGGCGAAAGATAACAAGAATGACAAGATTAGGTTATCCTATACCTAAAAGTTTTACGTGAAATTGAACAGGGAATAAAACCATTTCAACACTTTTTTATTTTAAAATTAAATTCTCTGTTCAAAAATCAAATCCCCGACATGTAAATGTCTTAAATAATATGAAAGTAATTACTATAATATTTTGATCTTGAGGCATGAGACTTTTTGGTACAACTTTGTGTCATTATCCTTTAGCTCTTTGATGTGACTTGGGCTTTAGATCACTCACGCCCGTGTTACACCTCCGCTGCGAAACCTAAACAGCGGAACCGCAAATATTTTGCTGTCTTGCCTGTATGTAGGAGAAGCGAAACACTAGCGAAACTGCCTGTTCTAACTCATAAATTTGCCTATAGTTTTATCTATTTCTAAGTTTAAAATTTAAAATTTAAAAATATAATCGATATATGAACCTACGGCGCGGCCAGTGCGCGTCCAGAGTAAAAATTCATGAATATTTTTTTACAAATTACGGTAAGCTCATTTGCATTCTGAATAATATTACGCTCGAAGCAAAAATTCATTACAAACAAAGCACTTAGCTCAGTACTTACCCCTATTTGTTTAGTAAAAAATATAATACATTTTTACTTCATTTAAAAACACCGAGTACATTTTTATAAAGATTTAGAGACCTATGGCTACCTAACTACCTACGAGCACAGCTACGAGTTTTTCGTGTGGTAACAGGATGCGCAGACAATGGAACTACGAAATCGAAAAAAAAAAATAACAGCACTAAGTATCTATTATAACAATATTTTTCGTTAACTTGTCGAATGAATTTTTCAGGATTTGCGAATGTGGCGTGAATCTAACGAATGACTTGACGTCTCCGTCATATTACTTACAAAAAACTTTTGATAGGTACATTTTTGCTTCAGTTAAAACATGTCACGTCTAGTCACGTCACTTTAAATAGGTTGGCTTAGTGAAAATAAGTCAATTGTCACGAACAAAACTGACCTCAACCTTTGAACCCTTATAGGGAAGCCCACCGCCAATTATCGATATCGATAAATACGTTAAAGACATAAAAGCTTTCTAACGGCAGGATATCACGTTAAGGCGGTCCGTGTCGGCATAAAGCCGCATGGGGCGAGGAAATACTGTGTTTATTAAGCATAAACTATCGTGTGTTGACGCCCTTAGGCATAAGGTTTGCTAGTTCCGGCTTTTTAGAATAAAGTCCGGCGGAATAACTTAAAAAAATAATATTTGAGTGTGATAATATGTCGTGTATATTTTGCTGTGGAAACCCAGAATTAAAGTATTAATAAACTTGTTTATATAAAGACTGAATTGATTTGAAGATATTTTAAGATTTCCGTTTTCTAACCTACAAATTCTGCCTTTCCAGAATGTTATTTTATTTCCAACCAAAGTTAATAATAACAAATAAAGAAAACAGCGGATCATAATAATTTATCCATATAATATAGAAATAGCACTGAACTGAGGTGGTCTAATGATAGTGACCCGGTCTTCCGATCCTGAGGTCGTGGGTTCGAATCCAGTCGTGCACTAATAAATTTTTCTATTCTAAAAGTTCATGTGCATATTGTTATGCCAGTGCATACATACGGTGAAGAAAAACATCATGAGGAAACCGGCATGTCCAAGAACTAAAAATTAGAAAGACATAATGTGCCATCCACCAATCCGCATGGTGGATCATTTACATTTACCTCAAGCAATAGCGATTAACCCAATCACTCTTACTTGAGAGTAGGCCAGTGTCTCAACAGATGAGTAACAGATGACAGATGAATAACTTATCCGACTATTTATATCTTATTTTCATGATGCTGTTTCCATTCCACTGTCTGGTATCTCCAACTAATAGTATCAAGTTGCATCGTGTTATGATGTGGTGGGTATCGTTTTATTAATGTTGTTACTCGGAGCTGGCTGACCGCTAGTAAACGGGAGTACTGTTCCCATCCCTGGAATTTCTCTGGTGCATTTAAAAAGATGAATACAGCAATTAGGTTATGAAATTAAACATCCTCATACTTTTTAATGATAAATTAGTAATTTTATTAATAGTAATAATATAAAAGCACAATCAAAATTCAAAATAAAAAAATGTTTTATTTCAATAAAATCACAAGGATCACTTTGTAACGTCTTACAAGCTAAGAAAATTTACGCAAGTTCCAACGCGCCCATGCTGTAAAAAACTGGCTGGGTACCTATCGCTTTTTTGGCATGATCCTTGCTGTTGTTATGGATGTCGAGTAGAGTTGGAGCACATTCTTATGATTGAACCAACGATGTTTGTAGTGATTTCAGGAAATTGGTGTGTGGTGTCATAAAACCATGCCATGGTATTCTTCTGAAAAAGACTACGTCATCTAAAATGTACTACTACTGGCTAAAGTAAGTAAGTTCGTATGAGTCAGTAGTCAACTTTGGCTGATTCGCAGGGGATTTCCAAACCAAGCCAATCAATTCGATCACTGCATTGACTGAACGAATTTGGATGAACTTTTTCATGAGAAAGTAGTAAATCTTCCATGGATCAGTGTATTATGAAGTATCTTGTAGTACCTACGTCAATTTTGTGATCCTTAATATATTGTTAATACTGAACTCAGAATTACATTATTCAAAGGCTCATTACGATGAACAAGAAGATAGTGATTATAATTTGAATACCTATTGTTTTAACGTTTGAAACCATGTTAAAGGATTGTTGAGGCGTGTCCCAAACGAGTACAATGTAACGTTAAAGTACTTAATTTTTTTGTACAACGGAACGTAATTAGCTGAAGAATTGCGTAGGCGATGAGACAAAGAAACACTAGTGCTGGTAAATTATCGATATTTTTTTACATTTATCAAAATACCTAATACAATCAAATTCCGGCTTTTTGAAAATTGTTGGGCCGTTACAGAAGCCTTCGGGCGGCCTAAAAACTTTGTAACCAGAGTTGGCCACTGATTCATACGAATACTCATGAAATAACTTAATTCTGAAATATTTGTATAGTCAGAGTACGTCTAAAAAAATAATTATCTTGTTATATAAAATAAAATTGTCGAATAATGAATGAATGAATGAATGAAATTCTTTATTGTACTTAAAAAACTAGTATAAAGGCGAACTTAATGCTAGTAAGCATTTTCTTCCAGATAACCTTTGGTATATCATGGATAACAAAATGTGTCGGTAGTACACAAAACAAAGAACAATTAAATATTATACGATGAACAATGCAAATCTTACTTTTATACAATAAACTTACTTATCAATACAGGTAACACATATAAACATACATATTAATAATAATAAATATGTTGTATAATATTCAGAGATTCACAAAACATAGAAACTACAGGAACTGCAAAAATAAGACAGCCGGATTTTCCTGTTTTAATCTACTTAATTAAACACTATTAAATCAACTTGTCAGTATCATAATTATCTAAAATGTTATGACAAGCGTGGCGTGTCGAAATTGATTCGCAAAACTGTCGACCGACAGCCAGCTAAAGATAAATGTGTAAGTTGTAATAATGGTGGAGCCTTCGGACATTCCGAATACCATAGCAGAAATCGGTTGGAAACCTGATACTGTAAGAATGTTTAATTCAAAAAGTAAGCTAGTAAATTCCAACCTCTGTTCGATAACATAAGACTTACAAAACGGCGTTGAAAATTAACCGTTTCAAAAAGAATTCGATGCCATCGTAAGTGCAAATTTAGTAGCCGTGTTTTTTTGTAAATTTAAAACCCTTATTATCAGTTTGAAGGATGGCAGTAAAACTGCAAACACATACACCAGACTTTTAATCTTTAAGTGATGGGGCCAATGCAAGGCCCTTTCTAATAAGACGTGACTTACAAGCCCTTTAAAAAATGTACATAACCAATTAATATATGATGCAATTAGTTGCTGTTAAAAACATGTTTTAACTTCACACGTTGCTTGGATACCATAAATTTATTACCAGCGGTATTGTACACATCTGTTTAATTAGTCACTTGCAAGACAAAGCAGTGCTTAATAATACCAAGACATAGAGCAGATGTACCGACAGATGTTTATCCACAGCGATGCAGCACGATATTATCCTATTCAAACTTATTGCAAATTTTATTGATGAAAAACAGGCATCTGCAATACGCCCACATTGTGAACCGCTAGATTCTTATCTGTGAATGGTTCATGGGCAGGGCATTCCCTATTGACGCGGTGTGTTAGCTGAAAGTAGAGCTGGATACTGGATACTTATTATCGATGATTAGTTTATTTAGATGACTCGAACTGTGCTGCTGACATGCTTTGATATTTTATTTGTTATCACTATTATGTGTTAATACTTAACAAAGCTAGCAGTATTAGCGATTACTACTACTACTGCTACAGTTACGTAAATTTTATAAATCAAGATTATCTAAATCAAACACAGTTATTTTCATAATGAATTAATATTTTTTTATTAGTATTTGAATTATGTTTAATTTTGAATAGAAAAAATATGATTTAATCTGATGAAAATCAGAAAGATATCGGTCAGACTACTTATATTTTATTCGATGAAAAATAAAATCAATAAATCGATATCGTCAAATTATGCCACAACACTACCTTTAACCACTATTCAATTTGCTTATTCAACACCGATACCCAACTTAAAAAAAAGAAAGTAAACCGCTCTATATCACAAAGAGCCCTAATTGAGAAGGCAGATGGTTGGCACACGTGCCTGGCGCTTTCATTCCAAACATCCTTACCATTCTTTGAACCATAACGAACCTTATACCCACACCAAAAGAGTGCAAAATCACTGTAAGATTTCTCTATCTGCTTCCTTGATATCCTCTATTCCAAAAACAACCTTAAAATTGTTCGGATAGGGTTACAATTTTTTCGGGGTGATTGACCAAGAATGAAAAAAGTTCAGATTTCAGATTGTGGTTTGGTCTTTGCCCAAGGACGGCTTTTTTACCTTAGGGTGGTATTATGTGGGTCTGCTGGTTTGATGCAAAGAAGGCTTACCTGTAACGAAAATAAAGTAGGGTTAGATTGGGTGACAAAAAAACTATTCATGCAAAATATTTGTTTTAAGTAAACCGTTGGAGAATAAGGCGGAGTTCAGACGATCGCGCGAATCATAAACATAGCACAAGTTACAGTCACTTAGTTAGAGATAAGTACATCCCTATATTCTGACCCTAGGATAAGACCTTAAGACTCCATCTCAAGATCGTTGGCATCACTGAACTAGGCCTATGGTGCAATATCCCCTGTCTGGGGAACAAATAGTTATTTACGCCTAATGCAAACATTTGTCTCGTCAGCGGCTTCATCATACGCTCGATGACAGGCGATCATGTAAACAAGGTGTAGTAAAAGTAAGCTCGTATGAGTCAGTGGCCAACTCTGGTGACTGGTTTTTAGCTCGCCCGAAGGCCTCTGTCAAGGCCTTACAACTTCGAAAAGCACGGGAGCACTCCGTTGGAATTGCCACTGGCGGTCACCCATCCAAATGGTGACTATGCGAAACAGTGCTTGTCTTAAAACTTTTTATGTTTTATACGCACATACGACATTATTCGCGCGATTTCACGGGCTGGCGTCGCTTTTTTCTCATGCCATCTAAACTCTCCCTAACTTCTCCAAAAGTGACCATAGCACACTGTACTTATGAATATTTAAATTAATATTTAAAAAGTAATTTAGTTGACCCTGTTAGTTATTCAATAATTTCAATACCGTTTGATACTATTTAAGTTAATGTAAATCCATTGGTCGCGGTTGTAATAATAAAATATCGATTAATCATGAGAAAGTTTAATTTATTATTAAGTACCTCCCTATTTATTATGTAAGCCTGTATAACTCTATCAAAACGCACAAAGACCTCCGACGGCTTAACGTGCTCTTCGAAGCACGGACGCCCTTAATAATTACACGATATTAGCGGCCACCGGTCAGAGCGACCGATTTGTTAAAGACGATTTTGCGAACTACGCCATTTTTTTACGTTTCGTTTCGAACGGTTAAATTAAATACTAAGAACGCTAGTTTTGAATCAACGATCGGGGGCAGTGCCGTTTTCACTAAACCAACGATGCTTTAACACAGATTTTAGGTAACGTTAGAAAAGCGGTCAGGGATAGCGGCCGCTAGAAAACGGCCATAACTTTCACAAAAACGCAAACACGTAAAACATACCAATCATGTCAGTAATTTCCCTGTAACTTTAATTGTACGGCTAATATAATAAGTAATAAGAAATATTATGATTATTACAGTAACGGTGTCTCTGATTGTGCTGTAACTTTTACAACTTGTGGAAAACCAGTCCAGGAAGTCGATTCCAATCATCTACAAATATCTCCTTTCTATTCAGTTTCAACTGTAGTTTAGTTTCGCGATCTGGTTTTTGCTCCACTAAAAATGATGAGCCAGTTACAACCGAGTCGTAGCGTAGGCGTTAAATAATGATTTTTCGAATCATTTCTGTAAATATTTTTTAAAAGAAATCAAGAAAAATAACATGTTTGTGTATTTTATATTGAAATGAAATTAATTAAAAAATGATTTTTGTATTTTGTTTGACAAACACATCATCATCATCATCATGACAGCCTTCTAATGTTCCCACTGCTGGGACACTGGCCTACTCTCAAGCAAGAGTGATTGGCTCTTGATCCACCACGCGGACCCAATGAGGATGGCACATGTCTTTCGAATTTTCAGTTCTTGGTCATGTCGGTTTCCTCACGATGTTTTCCTTCACAAACACACAGAGAGAAAACAAAAAATTAATAAAACATAAGACATATTAAAAAGAAAAATACATGGGTAAGTACATACTAAGTTTGTATTTACGTTATTTCAACGGATTTTTCCTATCAAGTTGTGTGCGTGCATGCGATTGCTTGTCATTTACAAAAAAACGTCGGTCGTCCGTTGGCGAGATGGGTAGACGACATAGTGAAAGTCGCGGGCCGTAAGTGGATTAGATTATCACCTAGACCCTACTAGGGTAGGTAGGGCGATTCTGTTAACAAACTTTGATGTTGTGACTTTTGTTATGTTGCCTTTGATGTTAACAATCAGCAAAAGCACTACTGAACCGACTAAACGTAAAGTGATAAAGAAAGAACCAGTAGCACGCACGAAACTCACTCTATTTTGAAGACGCTTCCGCCACGCGTGTGGTCTCTACAATTAGATCCTCTCTGCATAACCAACCACAGAATAGAACCTACTACCCAATAGAAGGTTTACTTTATGTGAATATCTAAATCCATACTTGTTGTTGCGTTACTTACTACCTGACTGACTGATTGGTCGACTGATGATTGACTGACTGATAGTCTAAACTATCTCACTAACAGAAATCATCGAGGGCTGAAACTTGAAGGGAGTCATTTACTAAAAATAATATGCAAATGCATAAAATATTATTATAATAAAAAAAAAAAAAAAAACCGAATCAAAACTAAAAAAAATGTTTTATGTAATACGATACGAAGTGGTGTAGTTTTGTAGTTGTTTGACAAGTTTTTTATGATTTATTAAATAAGTATTGAACTGATTTCGATAAAATTATTCAAGAAAGATAATCCAAGCTAAACTTAACTCTATAACAATACCATAAAGCCTACTTCACATTACATCAGTTTCATAATAACAGAGGCATGGAGTTCCACAGATTAAGCAACAGTTTATACCAGTAAATCCGACCGAAATGTGGACGTATTTACAATAGTACTTAAAAACGGATTGATGTCATTTTTTGTTTATTTATTCTAAGAAATCGGTACTTTGGGGACCTCCCTTGATTTTGATGTTGATGCCGATGAATTTATATTGAAAATCATCAACATTATCAGCTTACTAATGTTTCCAAAGTTAGAATATTGAACTACTTTGAACTCCTTAACGTACTCGTTGTCTCTGTCCATCCAAGGTTGTCTGGAAGAGATCGCTTTCAGCTATAAGGCCGCCAATTGTACTTCCGCAGTTTTTATTTTCTTGTTTTCTGTGTGGTGTACAATAAAGTTTTTTTTTTATATACTTGAAGTGGCAACCAAGCGTACGGCCCACAGGATGGTAAGCGGTTACCGCAGCCTATGGACGCTTGCAATGCCAGAGGTATCACTCGCGGGTTGCCACCTTGTGGCTAAGATCGAAAGCCTCATGTGCCAGTCATTTCACCGGAAACCATACTCTTCACACCGGAACACAGCAATGCGAGCATTACTGCTTGGCGGCAGAAATTGGTATGGTGGTAGTCCTTCCCCGGACGAGCTCTATCACAGAGAACTCTACTACTCTTAGTATTTTCTATTTATCTACTCTCACTCATGTCATTACACATCAAGCAAATGTTCCCCGCACCTTCGACTTTATTGGCGTAATGGCCGAATGCTCGTTTGGGAAGCAAGAGGTCGGGTTCAATCCCCGCTTCGAAACAAATGTTTGCATTATTTGCAAGTAGGTAGTACAGTCAGAAAAGAATGTGGTTACTTACTTACTTTTAAGGGGTTTTTAAGAGTAGCACATTTCTTTATTTATTTATTTTCTGTATAGTGATCTAGTCATTGAGTATTCTAAAAATATCAGCTGGGTATCTAGTTTTTTTTCGATGTACAGTCAGCAAAAAATGTGGTCACCACCCTAAGGTTGAGATTCATTTGAATGCCATACGATTTCACAGAAACTTTTGTCAAAAGTGATAGACCACTTTCTTTGCTGACTGTACCAAGTAGATATTAATACAGAAAAAAAACATAAATTATCTGTATTCTATCAGTTATCCATAGCTTTGCTTAAATTAGGGCTAGATGGCGTTGATCTACATTTATATATTATACGCTTGGTTGCCACTTCAGTTGTATAAAAATATATATATTGACGACCGATGTGGCGCAGCGGGCCCAGGTCCGCCTGCGACGCAGAGGTCGCGGGTTCGATTCCCGCCTCGGGACAAATGTTTGTACGATCTACAAATATTTGTTCCGGGTGTTCTGGGTATTTTCTATATATAATAAAAAAATATCTATATAAGTATTGTATTGTATTAAATATATCATCATCAGTCATCTAGTACCCATAATACAGCTCTGTTTAACAGCAGCTTACCTTGGGGCTAGATGATGCTGTGTGGATTGTCCAGCATTATTATTATTATTATTATTATTATATATTTAAAGGTATGTAAAGGTTATGAATAACCTAGGACTAGGTCTTCAGCAAGAGTCCGGTTTGGTGGGTACCACCGCAGTATTAGATATTCTACCTCCAAGCAGTAGTGTGCAAGCATTACTGTATTTAGGTTTGAAGGGCACTGTAGCAAGTGAAATTATTGGGCGAAAGAGACTTAACAACAATGTCTCGGGGTGATAAACGCAGTACCACTTAAAAACTTTAAGCTTTGGGTGGCACTGCATCTGTTATAGTCTGGCGTGGTGCTTAACATCAGCCTTGATTGTCTTGTCACTTGCTGACAAGAAGAAAAAAAAACTACAATAATAGTAATATTTAATTTATTTTTCTACCGTAATTTTCCGGTCGATACTTATTAAGTAAAGCTCTAGCTACACAACTAAACGATGTACTCACACGTAATACAATGCTTGCATTAACTCACTTACAAACATTGTAGGACTCCCCGCAGACATAGTTAAGCAATAGAACGGTCTTACAGAATAATACAGTTAGTAGATTCTATGCGGGAGCTTGTCTATATGGCTTATCTACTTAACTGTAAATAAATACTGTTAGATCATCATCATTCCCATCATTTTCATCATCATTAGTAGCTTAAGTAAAGCAATTTACTGTAAGATCATCGTCATGTTATTATCATTGGTAGCCAACGTTAAGTCATTCACTGTGGTATCATTATCTATCTTAACATCATTTTTATCATTGGTAGCTTAAGTAAGGCAATTTACTGTGAGATCATCGTTATGTTTATTATCATTGGTAGCCAAAGTAAAGTTATTCACAGAGGGATCATCACCATTCATATCATCATTTTCATCATCGTGCGTAGCTTAGGTAAGGCAATTTACTGTGAGATCATCATCATCATCACCGTCTTCGTAACTTGCTGTAGTGCTCGTATTCATAAAAACATCACGTTAAACTCAGCGTTATCTTAAAAAAGGTGTTTTCGCCACTTAAACAAAGTTGCAGACAAAGGCGAATAAAGTTGTAATAACGTTAACAAATTGATGCCATCCAAAAAGCGTTAGTAACTTAATTTGTACATGTCGTACGTGATCCCAAATAGTAAAACAATGTGTAATAAACGTAACGATCACCAAATAGAATACCAACAGTTACAGTGCAACGCAATTCAAAGGTTCCGAAAGGTATTATTTTATTTTTTTGCTAGCAGTCGCCCGCGAATTCGTTCGCGTAGAACTCGAGAAGCGTACTTTTTTCCGGGATAAAAAGTATCCTATGTTCTGTGCCTGGTTATTATCTATTTATGTTTTAAATATTACCCAAATCGGTTAAATGGTTGTCGAGGCACAAACATCTAAACATCCAAACTTTCGCATTTATATTATTAGTGTGATAGTGTGATTAACTGACCGCGCAGTTACATTCATGTTATTTTTTTCACCATTGAAACTAGACTACTTAGGGTCTAGGAAACTTGCTAGGACGCATGCCTAGTGATAGGACTCTTCAGCAAGAGTCCGTCTTTGTGGGTACCAACCATCGCAGTGTCAGATATTCCAAGCAGTAGTGTGCAAGCATTACTGTGTTTAGGTTTGAAGGGCACTGTAGCAAGTGAAATTACTGGGCGAAAGAGACTTAAAAACAAAGTCTCGGGTGATAAGCGCAGTGCAGTGCCACGCTGTTTGAGTTTAAAAAAATGTTAATCTTTGGGTGGCACTGCATCTGTTATAGTCAGGCGTGGTGCTTAACATCAGGCGGGCGTCTTGATTGTCTTGTCACTTGCTGACATAAAAAAAAGAAGACTGTACGCTTGGTTGCCAACTTGCCACTTTAGTGGTATAAAAAAAAATTAGTATACCGTAGTCATAGAAGCAGTATTACACCCGTTTACCTATGTCTGACCTTGTGTGAATTACGCTTTTATTGTGTCGCCTACGTCCCTACGTTACCCGAATAAAGCTTTAATAGTGCACGTGCCTTTTTGGGATTAGAGCCATATTAGAGAGTTAGAGTAGTTTTACTTGTGACCTATTTTTCACCACCTTGGTTATCTTAATTGTAGAAGATTCCTTATTTGTTTTGTGTTAAGTAGAACAAAGCATTTTGAAAACAATAATGCTTGGTTAAAATGCTTATGTATAAGTAGGTAACTACATTGAAAAAAAACTAGATATCTAGCTGATAGTTTTAGGTTAAAAATACTCTATGACTATCACTCTATGAAAATAAATATAGTAAGAATGTACTAGGTACTCTTTAAAACCTCTTAAAAAGTAATTAAGTTCGTATGAGTAAGTGGCCAACTCTGCTGACAGAGTTTCTAGGCCGCCTCTATCATGTCATTAAAAAGCCGGGACCGACTGCTTCACGTGCGCTCAGAAGCACGGGAGCGCTCAGTTGAAATTGCCATTGGCGGTCACCCATCCGAATGATGACTACGCGGAACAGTGCTTAACTTCGTTGATCTGTTAATTTATTTATTTTTATTTTTAACTAGAACGGTGCATAACCAATTACAATAATAATTAAAATTAATTACAATACTAATAACATAAAAACAAAAATTAAATGAATTAAAAACAAAATTAAAACATTAAACATTAAAAATAATAATTAATTTTTACACTAACATAAGTCTAACAAAATTAAATACATGTCAATAAAAATGTCAAGCTAAATAACATAATGTCAAGTGAAATAATGTAAATGTCAACAAATGTCAAATTTATATTTCAAATGTCGAATTAGGTCAACTCTCACACACTCTTTACACATAAATTCAAGCACTCCGACATAATCACCTTCCATCCATCCTCTATCACATCTTAAGAACAACTTAGCCAGGCTACGTCACGAGCTCCAACCCCTTGAACACGATGCATCTATTTCTCTTCAACTGATGTTCTCGTTGTACAAAAATCATAAGCTTAATATCTAAAGCAACTATAGTTCAACAAACTGTTAAAATATCGCACAATCTATGCATCTCATCTATAAACACCTATAGAGCCCGTTTACTTATAATGCCACGAGCGTTATATTACAGACGTTATTTAGTGGGTCGTTTTAACAAGAAATGGACTTGCTTTTCTAAACAATTATTGTTATAAAACCAAAAGCATGAATATTTGCAAGTATGTTCGTGGCACACGCTGGCTGAACTGATTTAGATGAAACGGAAATTAGTTGTTCTGTAATTGGAATAAATAAATAATAAATAAATAAATAATGCTGGACAATCCACACAGCATCATCTAGCCCAAGGTAAGCTGCTGTTAAACAGAGCTGTATTATGGGTACTAGATGACTGATATATATTTATTACAATACAATACATAGATAGATATTTTTTGTTATACATATAAAACACCCAGAACACCCGGAACAAATATTTGCAAATCATACAAACATTTGTCCCAAGGCGGGAATCGAACCCGCAACCTCCGCGTCGCAGGCGGACCTTCGCCCACCGCGCCACATTGGTCGTCAATATATGAATATATGCTACTTTTATATAAGTAGGTATAAAACGAGCAAAGCCACAAGCAGAAACTAGTAATTTTTCAGAAAACATCCTACGAATATTAGTTGCAATCAGAAATTTTTAATTAATTGCCGTTTTGAGTCATATTAAATAAAAGAAATAAATAATGCTGGACAATCCACACAAGATCATCTAGCTAAGCAAAGCTTGTGTTATGGGATGACTAATATACTTAATACAAAAACAATACATAGGTAGATATTTAGATATTTTTTATTATACATAGAAAATACCCAGAACACTCGGAACAAATATTTGCAGATCGTACTAACATTGATTCTAAGTCGGGAATCGAACCCGCAACCGCGTCGCAGGCGGACCTTCGCCCGCTGCGCCACATTGGTCGTTAAAATAAATAAGTACGGCCGTTAATTAACGGTGGCCGAATCACACAACCCCGTATCTATTGGCATTACACCGGTATCTGTTGAACGAATAACGGTGCGTCTTGCGCAACAGTTTTTGCCATCAGTACTTTTTACAAGAACTTCTTTGTTCGGCCGTCCTCGGCGTTACGGTTTAGTTTCGAAGATTGTTTATCGTACACTGTTTCTTTTTTAAAATAGACTAGTGACCCGTCCCGGCTTCGCACGGCTGGCCTCTGCTAATCAGGGATAGTAGATTTCTAATGGTGAAAGACAAACATTTTTTGAAATCGAACCAGTAGTATATGAGTTTATTCGTTACAAACAAAAATACAAAAATTAAAATCTTGCCTCTTTATAATAGGTACTAGTATTGATATACAGAGTGATTTTTTTAAATGGGACAGTATGGGGAAATCCGAATCTAAAGGAGATAGAGGAAAAGTGTCTAAGGAGACATTAGGTGTTTTTTTATGTAAACAAATTTGGCTCGTTCAAATTTGTGGTCAAGCGTGAGTCCCCTTCCCTCCGGACCTCGCTATTGAGTAGACGTATATAAGATCCACGTCAGTTTATTCTAATTAATTGTTAAATTACAAAAAGTATTCGTCACAAAAAAAAATAGGGCCGCATAAGTGCAAAGGAGATCTCGGTCAGCGTGCGCCTACGACTACGCATACCCACACATTAAAGGATCAACGCTCGCACTACGGGCCGCCATAACTTGTTTATTACCGTAGTGTGCAACTTCATTGACAAGACGCCTAACTCTGCGCTACCGTCGCGTCCCACCAGCCGCATCACCCCCGCAGAGACCCGACTACGCTTCGTGTGTGAGTGAGTCACTTCACTAATACTGTGCTAATACTTATCATATTGTATTACACCGCTCTGCATATCAGCGCGCCTGGTACCTGACTCGCGCTTATACTGCGCTGCTTACCTATATATCTAGATATATTTTACCTGTCTGCAGTACTGTGAGCCTATAATAAAATGTCGCTAAGGAGAACTCCGCCACCTGCGTCGCCTATTGTCTCTATACTCCCGCTCAGCTCGTCGGAACCAAGTCTTATTATGGAACCCACTTCTGAGTTTGGAACTCCCAGAGGTAGTACACCTAGTCAAACTTTTAGAAACACTAAACGTAAACGTGAGGTACACGATGATGAGACCCTCACAAAATTTATGAACGATATGAGACAAATGATGACAGACTTCCAAAATAAGCAGGACGCAAAGTACGAGAAGTTGTTTGCTGTGGTTGATGAAGTTCGCACTGCTATGGACTTTCTGGTCCACAAAAATGAGTCATTACAGACCCAAATAACCAACCTTGAATCGGAAAGAGCGGCTAATATACAGTACATTAGCTCTCTAGAGAACAAAGTAGATAACTTCGAGAGAAGTGCGAGATCAACATGCCTCGAAATAAGGAACCTTCCTTCGCTTCAGAGCGAGACTAAATCAACTCTAGTGGAAAATGTACTTCGGATCGGCAAGGAGTTGAATGTCACAATGGAGCCATTTGAAGTTAAGGATATTTTTAGGATTAGAACTAAAGACCCAGCGAATAAAACTGTCATCGTTGACTTTACTAGTGTTCTTCTGAAAGAACAATTCATCACTAAGTACAAAAAATGCAACAGGGAGAGCAATAGGCTAACCACTGAAAAACTTAGATTCAGAGGACCTGCAAAGCCGATTTTCATATCTGAGAACCTCTCAGCTAAGCTGAAAAAATTGTTCTATCTCGCGCGCGAGCATGCCAAGGCCAACGGTTTCAAGTTTTGTTGGGCTTCAAACGGCAAAATATATCTCCGTAAGCGAGAAGGCGCTCCCCTTATAAGGATTAATAATGAAGCTGACCTTGCAACTTCGCACAATGACAAGTGACTAGATAATAACTATCGGGCTTTACCATATAGATTATTCTACCTGTCTTTAATATATCGCTGTAATACTTTTTGTTTCCAAAAATCATTATGTAAGAATACTGAGACACCACACACACTTACTTACTCATCCTCTTACACACACACCCACACCCTCCCATATACACACCTATACACCCACCAACATTCATCCTCACATGCACACAAACCAACTCACACAAACAGTTACTCCTCTCTCATATCTACGCTAAACACAATAGGATGCCAATTGTTAATTCCCAAAAATACCGAAGTATTATGTCAAAGTACAGTCTACTGTATAATCCATTCGTTTATTAAACCTCTGCTAAAACCTGAAATTCAAAATGGATGAAATCGCAACCTTAACTGCCGACATCGAAAACCTTAGTCTAGCGGATTCCTTCTTCTGCTCTCCCGAACAAACTAGCCAGTATATTAAGTATGGCATTAACTCTCTTAAAATACTTCATCTAAATATCAGAAGTATAAATTGCAATTTTGATGGTCTTTCTCTGTTATTACGCAGAATTGAAACACACTTAGACATCATTATCTTATCTGAATGCTGGCTAAGTAAATGCCCCAATCTTCCCTCGCTACCTGGCTATAAATCCTTTTTTTCCAATTACAAGACGCAAAATGAAGGCGTCGTTGCGTATATTCGAGCCGATTTAGACTGCAATGTTGAGACAATAGTAGAATTTGTAGATGCAAATTGCCTAGTACTTAAATTAGATAAAAAAATAGCAATTGTAGCGCTCTATCGTTCCCCTTCTTACAAAAGCATTGATGGTTTCCTTAATAGCCTCGACAGTACACTAGCTCAATTAAATCACTTTCCTTCTGTTGTCGTCGTCGGTGATATTAATATTAATATTGTTCCAAACATAAACGACCCTCACTCCGAAGACTACCTGAATTTACTAGCTTCTCATGCTATGCTTCCCACTCACGTACTACCGACTCGTTTAAGTAGCTGTTTGGACCATGTCATTTTAAAATCACCTCATTCTGCGGTGACCCTGGTTCTTGATTCCCTAGTTACTGATCATGCCCCTATTCTCTTCTGCATAGCCACGTCAACTCAATCCAGACCCTTAAAGCCATCAAACACAAAATTAAACGTGCCTGAAGCTATTAAAGAAATTGAAAATACGGACTTTTCTGCCGTTTTACTATCAAGCAATGCTGACGGTGCTGCCCAGAATCTTGTTGACATCCTCTCTTCTATTGTCAAAAAACACACTAGAACAATGAATATTCCTAGCAGAAAGCGAATCATTAAACCGTGGATAACTCCTGGCCTTCTAAAGTGTATTCGACATAGAGACCGGCTTTACAAAAAACATAAAAAGGACATAAATAATGATATTCTAAAAATCACGTTCACACGGTATCGCAAATTTTGTAACAGTCTGTTGAAAAAAGTAAAACGTGATTACGAACGCAACGAGCTTTGGAAGGCCAAGAATAATCCAAAAGCAACCTGGGATCTCGTAAAAAAAATCGCTAATTTAAACCGCAAAAAATCATGTGCTGAGGAATTACTAAAGCTAGCTGAAACTCCTAAGATATCTATTAATACGGTCAATGCGTTTTTCTCTAATGTAGGAAAGGACTTAGCTTCTAAGATAATCCCCCCCCTAACTACCACTACACAATTTAAAAACTCTATCCCTGACGTTCATATAGACAACTCTTCTCTGGAATCGATGGCCCTTTTTCCTACAGACTGTAAAGAAATCGAACGTCTAGTTCTTAACCTTAAAGATAAATGTGCCGTCGGTTGGGATGGTATCCCCACCTCTATTATCAAGGGTGCTAGGCATATTTTAATCCCGATCCTAGATCATACTTTCAATCTTTGTCTACGTACTGGTATCTTCCCATCTGCTTTCAAGAAAGCCTTAGTACATCCTATATACAAAAACGGAGACAAAAAAAATCCTAATAGTTACAGACCCATTTCTGTTTTGAGTGTTCTGTCAAAAATCTTTGAAAAATTAATCAATCGACGGCTTATTGGCTATTTAAATGAAAAACATCCTTTTTCTGAAAATCAATATGGGTTCAGAAGTGGTAGATCTACGGAGGACGCAGTCCTTGAGCTCACGACTACAATAATTAAGAACTTTGATAAAAAGCTCAAGACTATTGGTGTCTTCCTAGACCTTTCCAAGGCGTTTGACACTGTCTCTGTCCCCATTTTACTCAAGAAATTGGAGAGAGTCGGGGTCAGAGGCATTGTCAAGAACTTATTTGAAAGTTATCTGACCCGCCGCTCACAGGTAGTGGTCATTAATGATAAAATTAGTGATGACGAACAGACACACTTCGGCGTTCCTCAAGGAAGTGTTTTAGGGCCTACCCTCTTCCTAGTGTATATTGACGATCTTTGTAATATGACGCTACCTAACTGCCACATATACACCTACGCCGATGATACTGCACTCCTTATTAGTGGACAAAACTGGGAAGAGGTGAAATTGCGAACAGAGGCCACCTTGAGAGGGGTGTCTAATTGGCTCTCTCTGAATCTTCTAACTCTTAATCTCAATAAATCAAGATACGTCACTTTTTCTCCTAACATCCAAACCCAACCCATCTCCTTTTCAATTCATGCCCACAATTGTCAAGTCCAAAATGTACATACTTGCTGTTGCCAGACCATTGAACGCACCCTTTCAATTAAATACCTCGGCGTATACTTGGATAGTAGTCTATCATGGACTCCTCACATTGAATGCACAGTAGCTAGAATACGCAAACTAATTTTCGTTTTTAAAAATTTGAGAAGTGTCGCTGACTTCAATTGTTTGAAGACAGTTTACTTTGCTCTCGCCCAATCAGTCTTGAACTACTGCATCACCGCATGGGGGGGGTCCATCAAAACACAAATGTTAAGAGTTGAGCGTGCACAGAGGGCAGTCTTGAAAGTTATGTCGTCTAAACCCAGACGTTATCCTACGAGACTGCTATATTCTCTCTGCGAAGTTCCATCTGTTCGACAATTGTTCGTACTAGCGACTGTATTACGTAAGCATTCTCACTTGTTCTTTGACCCACACCACGCTACTCAAAAACGGCGCTCAGACCTAGTCTGCAAGATTGAACCGCGTAGGACTGCCGTAGCTGGTCGTCATTTTTATTATCTAAGTTCTCCTCTTTACAATAGAGTCAACAAAGCACTTAATATCTACCCGCTTCCGTATTACCAGTGTAAATTAAAATGTCTAGCTTGGCTCCTTTCTCTCTCCTATGAGGAGACTGAAAATCTCCTTATCACTCCCAAATAACACTATTATTCACGTCACACTCTGAGCCACTCCTATGAAACTTAGACTCTTATGAGACTGGCGTTAGCAGGAGTAGTTACTCTTACACACACCTCCACACACCCTCACTCACATTGCGGGCTTCCCGCTGTGATAGCCAGACTCTTATGAGACTGGACGGAACATGGAAGCCCACACACATACACGCACACATACCTTTACACATACTCTTTCACACTACATTCACATAACATCTACATCACTACATTACACTCAGTACTCAGTGATACCTACTCAGTTATTCGTCGCATTCTTTCTTCTGTTATACATTAGTGTAATCCATTTGTTATACCGTATTATTTGTATCTTATATATTTTCGTCAATATTATGTTATATTTCATAGCCAGAACACCTGTAACTACGTCAGGAGATGGGCGTTGAGGCTGCTACACAGTTCTACTACTTTTTGCAGTCTCATCGTTTTTTACTTTGTAACTTGCTCACTGTAATTGTTCTGAATAAATGCTTTATTATTATTATTATTATTAGTTGTTCTTAAAAAATGATAAAGTTGGTCAATTTTTTTTTTGACGCGGATCGACTCTGTTTCATTTAAGGATTATTTCATTGTTTGGAAAGAAAAAAATCTGAACAGCAGAAGTTGGTCAAATTTACTGAAAACTAATCTTCATACAGTTGCAGTATTCGCCTTTTAATATTGTTACAAGTGCCTAGGCGTGTAAAAAGATATTTAAAATTATTCCATTTTTAAATTTTGATAATCGATAAGAGCTCCAGATGATTCAAGAGAAGAACATTTTTTTTAATCTTCGTAAACATCATGGCAACCGATAAGTCTTGAAATTATAAAAAAAAGAATTCAAATTTGGAACGTAAGTTATTTCTGCAGCTGTGATTTTGTTTCCAATCAGTTCATGCTTGTAATTTTATTCATCATGGCGTTAACTAATTCACATAAAGTTGATTTGATTGAGGCGTATTTTCTACTGCGATAGTAGAGATAATGCACTTAAGTGGTATCAAGAACGCTATCCTGACCGTGTAGTACCGAATCGCAAGATATTTGATAGTTTAATAAAGAACCTAAGACAGGAAGGCTGTTTCAAGCCTAAGCGTAAAAGGCCGACAATAGTCAATAGTGAGTTTATAACTATTGCCGTATTGGGATATTTTGAAGCATACCCAAAAGCTTCGTTACGGGAAGCAGCTGAAACTATCGGTATTCATAAATCAACTGTAAGGAAGATATTGAAGGCTCATAAATACAAGTGTTACATAGAAGGTCGACTTGTACAAGCGTTACTACCTGGAGATAAAGACCGCAGGTTACATTTCTGTAATTGGTATGTGGCTCAGACTATTAGAAATAGATGTTTTCCTAATTTTATTATTTGGACTGATGAATGCAACTTTTCGAACAATGGCATGTACAACAGGAGAAATAACCATTACTGGTCAAAAATAAATGCGCTAAGAACTACAGAAACCCACAACCAAATCCGATTTTCTTTTAATTGTTGGTGTGCGATATTACATAACAGAATTTTTGCTATCAAAATTTACCAAGGAACGCTAAATAGTGAAAAATATCAGGAAATATTGAACATGACTGCAGATTTAGTGGATGAGACTATTAGCTTAAGGAACTTTGGTAAGATAATCTACCAACAAGATGGTGCACCAGCCCACAACAGTAGGGCAAGTAAACTATGTTTGGACGAGCAGTTTCCAAACCGTTGGATGGGTACATATGGGCCGATAAAGTGGCCCCCACGATCGCCCGACTTAACGCCATTAGATTTTTTCTTATGGGGTTACCTTAAGGGTCGAATTTATGTATCCCGATACAACTCCGTACAAGAATTAAAAGATGCTGTTTACAACACTTTAAACACAATTCACCATAAGTCTCTGTTAAATGCAACTAGAAGTGTCTTGAAGCGTGCTCGTACCTGCATAAGACAAGACGGCGGCCACATCGAACATTTACTCAAGTAATAAACCAACTGTATGAAGATTAGTTTTCATTAAATTTGACCAACTTCTGCTGTTCAGGTTTTTTTCTTTCCAAACAATGAAATAATCCTTGCATGAAACAGAGTCGATCCGCGTCAAAAAAAAAATTGACCAACTTTATCATTTTTTAAGAACAACTCACGCTTGACCACAAATTTGAACGAGCCAAATTTGTTTACATAAAAAAACACCTAATGTCTCCTTAGACACTTTTCCTCTATCTCCTTTAGATTCGGATTTCCCCATACTGTCCCATTTAAAAAAATCACTCTGTATATTATAGAAAACATACACCAGTAAAAAAACTTATTATCCCGGAAAAAAGTATGGTTCCCGAGTTTGAGGCGAACGAAGTCGCGAGCAACAGCTGCTAGTCTGTAGTAACGAAAGCCTGACCATGACGATTTGATTCACTTTTAGCAGATTTCCAATAACTTCAGTTCTCCGTGAAACCATACAATTGTATAGTGGCTCATAGTACAATGACAAACAATTCTCTGCAAACCGCAACTCTGAATCATACTAGTGCTGGAGTTCAAGGTGTTTGTCTTACTTCACTTCACAATAAGTAATGTCACCGAATAGGACAATGAACCAGTCCATGCTTCTGCGTGCAGAATTATTATTGTTTTTCATACCACCAAGGCGGCAAATAAGCAAACGGCACAACTGATGTTAAGTAGTTACCATAGCTTATGGACGCTTGCAATTACCAAAGTTATCACTCTCGCGTTACCGATCCTTTAAACATTTTAAAACTACCTTTTTGAAGAACCTCATACTGTAGTCTTCAAGGAGAAGGTTCTCCTTGAAGACATTCTACTATTATTCTTTATGAAAGTTATCCACCACCATACCTGTTCCTACTGTCAATAAGACTGCTTAACGTGTCCTCCGAAGCATATCAGCAGTCAATTTAAATTGCCACTGGCGTTCGCCCATCCAAATGGTTACTAAAGTTTGTACATCCAAATGGTTACTAAATGTTGATCTGTGAACAACTTAGTCAAAGTCGCAAGCGCATGCATATAATAATGGCAAAAGCATTTATTTTAGCATGACTTATGGTTTGGCAAACCTATGAGAGATTTCTATAGTAAAAAAGGAAGTTCGTATTAGACAGTGACCAACTCTGGTGACAGAAGGCATCTGTCGTGGCCTAACAACTGAAAACGTGAAAATTTATTTAGTGAAACTTTTTGTATTTCTAGCTCTACAAAACTACTATGAGGTAAGAAAATCGCCACTGTCTCCGAAACTCGACTAAGCCTATTGGGCAATAGGCCATGAGTTACAATGCACTTTGACGTGAACAGTTACTTGAAAAATGGATGTCAACTCTGTGACCTAAGCCACTATCCATAGTTCCATACCTTGCACAATGATGGTATGGAATAATGGATGGTGAATTAGGGCCATAATCAGCTAATGTGTCTTTTAAATAATGTCATCATTCATTGACATGTGAATGACAAGGAATTGAGGAAGCCGCTGAAATGACAGTTTTTTTATGAATAAACTTTACACTATTTATTATATCACTATTTATTATAGAGGCACGTAGTCATCATACGAATGGGTGACCATCAGTGGCAATTTCAACTGAGCGCTCCCGTGCTTCGGAGTGCACGTTAAGCAGTCAGTCCCAGCTTTTTCAAAGTTGTTACGTCATGACAGAGGTATTTGGGCGGCCTAAAAACTCTGTCACCAGAGTTGGCCACTGACTCATACGAACTTACTTACTATCACTATTAGGTTTATTAGAAAAAAAAGGTTGAAAAGTAACTGTTTAGCTACGAGTCACTACCAATATTTGCTAGTAGAATTTCCCTATTGGAATAAAACAATAATTAATTTTCGGAAAAAAAACTAGCTTCAACTTAAAAAAATGTTTCGGCAAATTGTGGTTGAACGCGACAATATAGTTATTGACACGTTTTTATGATTAATTCATTAATTACTAAGCCGATTTCGATAAAATTTAAATGGGACTTATTCTGAAGTATTAGCTATGAAACAAAAATATAACCAATAAAATCAATTCATAATAGGCGGAGAAATCGCGTAACAAACATACAAAAAAATCATACAGTCGAACTGATAACATCCTTCTTTGAAGTCGGTTGAAAATACTTTTATAATACCAGCTGCCGACGCAGCTAGTGTATTATTAAAAGCATGGCAACATTATTGGCATCTGTCAAAATGCCCTGTCTCTTACCTTGGCTTTAGCAGTCATCAATCTTTTGTAAGTATATTATTTTAATGTATTTGCTCTTTACCTGGCAACCTTGAACGGATTCGTTCAATCATCATTATGCCTGTACACAACAATCTACCTATTTACTTGTGTAGATTGTAAAAAAAAACTAAAAAATCATTTACAGAGTTTGGATTACAAAAAAACAGAAGATCTTTTAACAATCCTCTCATGATGAGTTCCTGCATTATTACCTTTTCACATAATAACTGCGCTCGGATACATTCTATCCACACAATAGATTCACAAAATATGCATACCGGTTTACATACACACACACACACCCAACACAAACATTCACATACTAAAACAAAGCTTACTTTAACCTTAATCCTATTTTTATATATAAGTTTTTTTTATTATTTATTTTTATTATAGTTTTTTTTTTTTTTTACAACTGAAGTGGCAACCAAGCGTACGGCCCACAAGATGGTAAGCGGTTACCGCAGCCTATGGACGCTTGCAATACCAGAGGTATCACTCGCGGGTTGCCACCTTGAGGCTAAGATCGAAAGCCTCATGTGTGTTTCACCGGAAACCATACCCTTCGCACCGGAACACAGCAATGCGAGCATTGCTGCTTGGCGGCAGAAATAGGTATGGTGGTAGTCCTTCCCCGGACGAGCTCTATCACAGAGAACTCTACTACTCTTAAAGTTAGTGTTTTTTTTTCTCTCTCTATTTTGTTACTAAGTACCTACCTCACCATATTTTGAAATTTCTTATAACTGACTATATATATATATATATACTATATTTCTTTACTTTTGTTCTTGTTATGCATAACCTAGTTACCCAAATACCGTACGCACTTACTTAGGTCATCTTTGCTGTATAATTTAAAATAAGACATCATGACACATGCTCTGTACATCTTGGTAACGAGCCGAAGCAGAGAGCCCTCGCGTCTACATACAAGTTTAACTTAGTTAGAGCGAGGAATCAAAGTATTGACGCTAAACTACAAGGTTTATAATTATTTTAAATCAAAACATGAATAGCAAAAAGTAAAACTGCAATGTTACTATGAACAAAGTCATACATTAGTTATCTGTACCTATATTATATAAGTTTTACAAAATTTGTGTAACCTTTTTTTGGAAATAAATACATTTTTTTTATTTATTATTTATTATTTTAACCCGATTTAAAAAATATGTAATTAATTCGAGTAATTATCTTAATTTAGTTTTATTTATTTTATTAAAAAAAAAACAACATACACAGTTCCCCAGTGTCTCTATACGTACATCGAGAATTACTGTGTTGCAAGGGTAAAACGGTGTTTCTAGACAAAATTAAATGGTGTAATTACCGTGTAATTTTTCAAGGAAAAATACAAACAGTAGGTACTGCCTAAAGCATAAGCTTTGTTTAGTTTGTGGCTATGCAACAATGTCTGCCCCTTTAATTATTTATTTTTCAGTATTATATTATCAAATAAAAACTTAATTTATACATTTCGACTCACAGAAACTTATTCTAAAAATTACCCGTACACTGCGAGCCACGAAAATAGTCTCACGCACTTACAAACCACACGAATAGGATCAACCATAAGAGTATTAAAACAAATCGGCGCTCTGATAGATGAGAACTTTGACGGTGGCTCGATTACGTTAATATTTTAGCAAAAATGTTTAACATGCAAGTAAATGGTTAAGAGGATTTCTGAACTTTTTAGAGACTTTTTCACATATCCTCTGCCGCAACCGTAAGATTATGGACGCTTGCAATACCAGTAAGTGTCAATGGCGCGTTGCCATCCTAGAGGGTCTACTTTTGGAACCGACAAAAACAATCGTGGCAAATATTGTAGTTCCACTTATGCCGGTGACACTGTGTGTTCAGAGCATTTACGGACATCAGCTGAACTACAAAAACTGTCACGATATATCGCTTTTGACCGCAAGCGTAGGCCCTCTGAGTAGTTCATAGTCTCGTGAGCCAGTAACTTCACTAGTAACTACCCTTCGAATTGGAACACACGAATGAGAGGCATTACTGTTTGGAGGCAGAAAAAAAGTAAGTAAGTTCATATGAGTAAGTGGCCAACTTTGGTGACAAAGTTTCTAGGTAGCCCGAAGGCCTCTGACATGGCCAAACAACTTCGAAAAAGCTGGGACAGAGAGCTAATTACGAAAAACTTGTTTGACAATCGAAAACGCTAAAGTATCGTCCAGCTGTCAATAAGTATGGGATTTTGGTAGTTCTTTTTACGTATGAGAGAGGCGCTGTAAAAAATCTCATATAAATTGACAGCTTGAATGTTTACGTGTACGATTATCAAACGAGTTTTTTGTGATTCGCTCTCTAGTAGGTAGATTTTATTTAGTTGTATCTAGGTGCGTATATAAATTTCTATGCTCTGTGACCGAAACGTACTCTTAGAATGTCAACGTGTGTAATTGACAATTGACCTGTTAAGGCGCGGATATTTGGAAACCAATGTAAACACGACCTCAACGGTCATTTTGAAATAAGATCAGAGTCAATAATTGGTGTGAATGGGATTTAGAAATTAAGCTTTTAGAAAATAACGGCGTTGTGGTAATTCATACTTTGTCTTTTGTCTGTTTGTTTCAAATAAAACTAAATAATATGTGTGAAATGAATAAATAAATAAACGAATACCTATGTATTTTACAGACGTCTAGATCTTTTACCTGACCTAACATTAGAAACAAGTGCACATATAAGAATATTTTGTCACACTTTGTTCAAAATATAGAAATATTTAATTCAATATTTTGTTTAAACTATTGAAGTATATTTGAGTAAAGAAAACATTGACTAAAATACTTCTATATTTTAAACCAAATGTACAAAATTCTTACAAATTTACTTCATCCTCATCATTTCATTTATTTCCATTAACAAAGATATTGTGCACGGAAAGGCTTTAAATAAAAATACTTATATTAATATTTTTTTTATTAAAACATGCACTATAAAATATTAATCAATTAAAGCAAACTATTTATTAACTATAAAAATTAAAATACTTAATATAAATCTTATCTCAACAACATTTTTTATTCACAATTTTTGTTATTCATAACCATTATTTCTAATTGAGCATTCTCTAGTAACCAACATGCAAAGTCAGGCGACATAAATTGTATTGCTTAAACATAAAAGTAAATACTGCTGTCATAAGTGTTGGAAACGGTTAAGTTAATTTGTAATTCAAATCAGAACGACAATTTTTATATTTTATTTTATTTAGCCAAGTTTGTCGACATTATGACTTGTAATTTTATTAAAATCCCTACAAATTGCTTTTTAATGATGTTGAGGTAGGATACATAATTTAATAATAAATAGTTAAATATTTAATAAATAATAAATAAATAATGCTGGACAATCCACACAGCATCATCTAGCCCAAGATAAGCTGCTGTTAAACAGAGCTGTATTATGGGTACTAGATGACTGATATATATTTATATACAATACAATACATAGATAGATATTTTTTATTATACATAGAAAACACCCAGAACACCCGAAACAAATATATGCATATCCTACAAACATTTGTCCCAAGGCGGGAATCGAACCCGCAACCTCTGCGTCGCAGGCGGACCTTCGCCCACCGCGCCACATTGGTCGTCAAAAATATCTAATTTGAATATTATCCAACATTTTTGAATGGTCACCAAATAGCCAAATAAGCTACCGTTTGTTTATATCAACTTGCACGAAAATCTGTTTGTGTGGCAAATGCGAGTGCTGTTAAATACTTTTGGCGCAAGCGTACTGTAACCAGGTATAAAAAAACCTGGTACCATAATGTGTAATAAACTCAGTTTAGGTTGTATTTTCTTCTTATATATAAAAATGAATTGCTGTGCGTTAGGCTCGCTTAAACTCGACAACGGCTGGACTAACGCACAGCAATTATTTTTTATTTATAAGAAGATGTAGAATACATGGAAGATTTTAAGAGTTTTTGTCTAAAAGTTGTAATTTATGTCTTTCTCTTGTTGGCTGATCCACTGTCTGGCGTACCCAAAATATGTAATATTAGTTCATAATTATTTAGTTAATAACAATCTTTTATTTTTATTTTTGTCACATACCTAGACTAAGTAATATTCTTTTTTTAACTTAGTAAATATTACGGATTGGGCGATGTAGTCGCTCAGCGACAAAGAAATGTTTAATTCAATAAATAAAAAAACTCTTCCCCTTAACATCATTTAACATTCAAATGGCGCGCATTCCTCATCCTTTGTCGAGTGATCTACCCGACTGTGGGCAACGTAAAGGAGGTGTATGCATTAACCATGATGTATTGCCACCACAGAAATGTAAATAATAAGGCACTACTTATTTCGATATCTGGTGAATGCCACCACACTCTGAATACTTTTAGAAATAAGCTACTAGTGAAGTAATATTTTTGTTATTTCATAAACACAATTTATGCCTTTATTTGCGAGAAAGAATCATGTAACTAGTTTATTATTAGCTGAGTTTTTTGTAATAGAACACGTCCGGGAAAGTATTAAAGCAGCAATGCTCGCATTGCTGTGTTCCGGTGTGAAGGGTATGGTTTCCGGTGAAATTCTCTGGCTCTGGAAATCTTGTGGGCCGTACGCTTGGTTGCCACTTCAATTGTATAAAAAAAAAATTAAAACTGATGTGGCGCGGCAGGTGAAGGTCCGCCTGCGACGCGGAGGTTGCGGTTTCTATAATAATGCAATAGACAAGGTCTACCATAAGTTACCATTGACCATAAGCTAGCGAGAACAGTAAAAATGACATATTATGTCAGCCAATAAAATTCAAAGAACAAACCATTCCTATGATATTAGCCAATACGAATGTGTGGTTTAAACTTCTTTAATTGGCATCTGCATAGCGTCTGTGGTAAGTAAGTAACTATTAGTAGAACCTCTGCAACATAAAACTGTAAGCTCTTAACTACACACAAAAAGACTACTCTGTCCTCTGCTACTGTACAACTAACACAAAAAGATGCTTATGACGTTCACTGCGGCCATATTGCCTGCGTCACTACTCGTCACAGCTAGGAGTGTAGAGTGGTTTTTATTTTATCATAGAATATCGCAAAGAAAGGTCAGTCTGCCTTTCAAACGCTTCTAGAATGCGCATAGATATTGAAAAGGAGCAACCAATGAGATATCTATGACGTCACTACGGCCTTATTGCCTGCATCACTACACTTCTTACACTGCGGAGTGGTTTATAACTTAACCATTAGAATATCACACGGATGGGTTATTTATATTCTGACCTAAATTACAAACGCTTGTAGAACCGTAGTGTGCGTGGTTGTAAAATGAGCAGCTAGCCTAAAAATGCGTAATATGACGTCACCACGGTCATATTGACCACCACTACGTCTGACGTCACAGCACAGTGTGACACACAGACCGGCTCGGAGAGGAGAGCAGATTAAAAAAAACAGAGTTTTTAGTATTTGTAGTAATGTTCATTTTTGCATGTGCACTGATTTTGTCATTAAGAATGCTTGAACGCGCTTGGTGTGAAATAATAAGAGGAGCTGACCGGCTCCGATCGCGTACTTTTACTCGTTCGCGCATCCGTTCGGCTCCGATTGCATGCTTTTTCTCGCTTCTAGCCGGTCTATGTGAAATAGTTGGCGGCTCCGCTCCGAGCAACTCCAAGCGTATACGATCGGTCTGTGTGAAATGAAAAATGCGCGCCGATGCTCTCCGAGCCGGTCTGTGTAAACGGACCCTAAAGCCACCTAAAGCACAGAAGTCCAGACTGATGACCAAAATTTACAAACATTTATTATGCGCGTAGAAATTGAAAATGAGTTTATTAAAAATTGGGGCGCTGAAACTGAGTGACGTCACAAAACGGGTTTACAAAACTCTTGGTTGGTGTTATTCAATTCAATTAAGGGTCTCAAGAAAGTAAAATAAGTCTTTGAAATTGGGTTAGAAAAAAATCTTAGAAATGATTTCAACCGGGGACTGAATATTGAAAAGCTAAATAAGACCTACCTATATAATTTATCATATTTAAAGTCACATAATAGTCTTTTATTATCAACCTAACAAAAATAAATAGGTAGATTCCATAAAAAAAAAACATGTAGGTACAAAATCGATTAAGTTTTTTGGTCTTATACAAGTACACCCAGATATTCTACCTCCAAGCAGTAGTGTGCACTACTGGGCGAAAGACAAAGACCTAACAACAATGTCTCGGGGTGATAAGCGCAGTGCAGTGCCACGCAAACACTGCTTTGGGTGGCACTGCATCTGTAATAGTCAGGCGTGGTGCTTAACATCAGGTGGGCGCCTTGATAATCTTGTCACTTGCTGACATAACAAAAAAGGCAGATATTTCTATGTTGGTCTCTCAACGTAACTTGGTGTTTCTAAGGGCCAACCGTTTTTGGTAAAATCTATCTAGATCATAGAGCAAAAGTTGAAGATTTGAAAATACCTACAGAGTAAAAAAATTGCTTGGAAACGAAATATTTAAGAATTGAAGTTAACTTCCAAGAAACTCTTGACATTTGACAAATCCAGCCGTCTCGCAAGTCATATTAAATTCTAAAGAGAAAGCTTATTTTCAACTGAAGAATTTACACGTGAGTCAATAGCTGCCTGTGTGAATTAACAGTAGGCTTTATTACAGTCTTGTTGTTTAACGCTGGCCTTATTAGACAACGACAAGTCGTTTTAACGTACCGCTAAAATTACCGGACATTTGATGGCATGCCGGCCATCAAAATGTCCTGGCAAGTTAAAACAATGCATCACTTTCTGTTTAATGACTAACTGACTGACTGACTGAATGACAATCTTCTTCTTCTTCGTTTATGGACTCTGTGGCTTATTTGCCACAATTTGCCAGTGTCAAGTGTATTAGTTTGATTGTCGCTTAGCAACGTAAACTAACGAAATTTGGAAAGAATTGGTGACTTTTTTTTCAAAATTCCCTTTTAAAGTCTCCAACCAACCAACATTACCCCTCCATTTCAATTACTTACCTACACTTGTGCTAAGTAAACAAGTTAAATTGTATAAACTGCCACCAAATTTAAGCAATAAAACTTAAAATAACACGAGAAAAATAATTAAAATGGGAGGACCCATGTCGTTTTGAGAAGATAGCCAAAGATAATCCGAATGACAATCAACGCACAGTCGGTCGTGTCGAAAATTTTTAGGTTATTTCTTTTAATTTGTTTCTCTTCATCATGGCAGCCTTCTATGTCCCCTTCTATCTTCAGGGACACTAGCCTACTCTCGAGCGAAAGTGGTTGGGTTATTCACCACGCGGACCCAATGCGGATTGGTGGATATGTCATCCACCAATCCGTCGAGTTTTTTAGTTCTTGGACATGCCGGTTTCCTTACGATTTTTCTTTCACCGTTTGAAAGCACTGGCATTGCGCACAACAATTTTTCGAATAAAAAATCCATTAGTGCACGACTGGATTCGAACTTACGTCCTGCGGAATATTCGGAGTTTGTTTCTAATTTCTAATAAATAATTTATTAGTTGGAATCTTCCTTGTCTTGGAATTAGTTTTTCTTGATGAAACTTACTTGTCATAGTTATTGCGAGTTAGGAGTTAATTTCACTCACTGAAGCATCTATTTTATTCTCGAGCAAAAATGTCTCGCATGTGAAAACCGTGAATATATGCGTTAAAGAATAATAAAATTTACAATCAGCGTGATAAAGTTTATTTTACATTGAGAGACAAAATTAAATTGGAGTTCGTGAATGGGCTACACAAATTATAATACAGAATATTCTGTACCAAAACGGTTCAGTGCGGGCTAACTCAAGCATGAAGCCCTGCTCAGCTAATTAGTTAAGGCAGTCCTATGACACAGTGTCGCGAGAGCTGACCTCATGTAAGCTTTACTTAGGGGCTAGAATGGCGCTGTGTTAAAATGTCCAACAATATTTATTATTATTTATGGATTATTCATTAGTTAATAATAGGTATTCAATAATAATACGCGTGGTGTATTAAAACCCAATAATTATCGCTTGAGAGTAAAACAGTGTCCCAGCAGTGGGAACATTAGAAGGCTGATGAACATGTTAATGATTAAAATAAAAACAATAGTAATAATTCAATTTTTAATGTTAGGAAGTTCTACCTCCTTTAGAAAGACATAAAGTTGAGTTGCTAATGGATAAAAAATCTGAAAAAAGTTAGTAGACACTGTAAAAAATTTGAAAAACGAAGCAAGTATGTAAATAAAAATTTATGTATATTCAATCATACCACAAGGATAATTTTGAAACGTGTAAGACAGCTTTTTACTCGATGAAACTGACAAAAAAGAAAGAATATACGTAAATTTTTAAATCAAAGATGTGGCACCGACACGATTTACTTTTAATTTCTTGTAGGGACTTAATAAAGCTTTCTTTTCTTGTTAGATCTACTGTTTCTAATAACTTTTCAGAAACCAAGCGTGGGTAATAGGATCGCCTTAAATAAAATGAATTTCCCATGTTCATATTTGGTTTGCATTTTGCTTGATTAAATTCTGTATTCTAAGCGTGATTTTTCGTGGTACTTGTTTCATCTGAAGTCTTTTATACCACTTAAGTTGAAGATAAGTGACATCTGCAATTACATAAGCTTTTTGACATAATGAAGGAATGGCTGACTAGAATACTAAGGCTAAGGCCTCACCGCAGGTGGCACGCTTAGCAGTCAAAGGAGTTAATCCTTAGATGACTACTGATACATGCTAATATTATAAAGAGTTTTTTTTTATATATTTGTCATCATGACAGCCTTCTAATGTTCCCACTGCTGGGGCACTGGCCTACTCTTAGGCGAGAGTGATTGGGTCTTAATCCACCACGCGGACCCAATGCGGATTGGTGGATGGCACATGTCTTTCGAATTTTTTTAGTCCTTGGACATGCCGGTTTCCTCACGATGTTTTCCTTCACCGTATGAGAGCACTGGCATTGCGCACATAAATTTTTCGAACAGAAAAATCCATTGGTGCACGACCGGGTTTGAACCCGTATATATATTTGTATGTTTGTATAAATAAATAAAATCTTGATTTATATTTGTTTGTTACCCAAAAAAAACTTAAAACTACTGGTCCGATTTCAAAAAATCTTTCACCATTAGCATGCTCAGAAATTTTTAAGCGTGCCTGTATGCTGATGATGTGGCCTTGACCTTAGAGCTGTGTTGTTGATCGCTACCTCGACTTACATGATCTTACTAGATTATAGTAACAGAATTTGCTAAGCAATTGTAGACCTTAAAAAAATTATATTTATGTACCTAAGTACCGTACTATTACTATAGAATATTATGCTGATAGGAACGCTTGGACCGATTTCGTTGTTCTCTCCGACATCTTACTAAATTATCATTTGTTCTGTCAGAATACCAGTGCTGCTCCGCTACCTGCGTACGCGGTGCAGCTTTTGCTGAGACAGGACCTTTTGACCCTTAAGCGCGATTTTTATTATAACATATTTATTTATTTATTTATTTTATTCTTTATTGCACAATAAACAAAAATTGTACAAAGGGAGGACTTAATGCTATGCAGCATTTTCTACCAGTCATCCATATCTGGTGAAAAAGTAGACATATACCCATATGTACTAATATATCTATCTATAGTGTGTTTTTTTTATGTATTTGATACGTTTCTTTAAGTATGATCTTGGGGGTCAATAAAAATGTTTTCTTTCTTTCAAATGTTTTCTATTTGAAATGGCTTTACCACTATACCCCCTGTCTTCACCAGCTAGTAATATCTACTAGTTTACCATCTCGACAATAATTAGTTGATCCACTATATATCCCTAATTTGTTATTGTAATGGGATCGCTTTAAATTAAACATGATAGTAATGGCTGAACAAACCGTCATGAACAAAGTTGCTCAACTTTGTTCATGACGGTGTTGCTAATGAAGCACATTTTTTTTTTATTATTATATTAGCCGTTTGTGGCCCACTGCTGGGCAAAGGAAGATATAGCTAGATGAAGCACAAACGAGTCTAATTTTTTTTTCATTCTATTCAATTCTATCAAATCCGGCATCAGCACAGACAGACAAACAAAACTGGCTTACAAACTAGACGCACCATCCTAATAATTACGTCACATCGACAATTCTGAGCGTCCAAACAAACTGCCGACCGTGGGCGTTGTGTTTGGTCACCAGATGTTAGAGATATAATCACAGAGTAATACAGAGGAACAGCTCCCTATGAACGTCATTTATAATAGGCTATTATTGTAGGGCTGTCACAATAAAATAAATTTTATTGATAACGTAGGTTAATTTATTGGGATCGTCAAAACAAAACAAATGAGCCCAAACACTGGGGTTTACTAGCAACCCTTGAAGAGTTCCACTAAACAACTCCTGACTCCAGAAAATATGTAAAATTTTAATATTTCCTAAACATTTGACTCGTACCTGGAGTAAATACTGAGTTCTAGATCGGTTTTTGTGACTAATTAAATTATGGCGCTTAAGTGAACCCAGTAACATCCCCAGGGGCTTCCAAAAATATTGTCAAAACTGCCACTCTCGCATGTCTATGTCAGATAAGATAAAATCATGTTTAGCTATGAATATGTATCTATATAAACCAGTTTAACCTTAGTTTTTTTTTTTTTTTTTTATACAACTGAAGTGGCAACCAAGCGTACGGCCCACAAGATGGTAAGCGGTTACCGCAGCCTATGGACGCTTGCAATACCAAAGGTATCACTCGCGGGTTGCCACCTTAAGGCTAAGATCGAAAGCCTCATGTGCCAGTAATTTCACCGGAAACCATACTCTTCACAGCGGAACACAGCAATGCGAGCATTACTGCTTGGCGGCAGAAAAAGGTTGGTGGTAAGAAATAGTTAGAACGAGGAGTCGAAACTAAGACTGGAATTAAAGGTCTTAAAAATTTTTTTACACATTACTTTACTATCTTAAATTACATGAAATGTATAATATTGTCCTATAAGACCTTTCTGAAATAAAGAATTTATTTATTATTTATTACTATTATTATTATAATTACTAAAAAAATTAAAGAACTCACAGAAAGAACGACACTCGTATTCCGATGATCTTAAACGCCTGAACTGATTTTGATAAAACATGTCTAAGAGCCATCGCTAGAAAAACTGCTTCTAATAAAAAAAACCTCATTCAAATCGGTTCAGTCTCGTTCAGCTACGATGACACACTAGCGGTCAAGCTACTTAAGGCTATTAACACCCCTCTTTGCATCAGGGGTTAAAATGTTTAACTTCTAAAAAATGTTTTAGTTCTAATCTGATGTAATATCACCTGCAATGGTATTACATCAGATTACATCAGATATTCTACCTCCAAGCAGTAGTGTGCAAGCTGTACTGTGTTTAGGTTTGAAGGGCACTGTATCAAATGAAATTACTTCGCAAAAGAGACTTAACAACAAAGTCTCGGGGTGATAAGCACAGTGCAGTGCCACGCAAACACTTAAAAACTTAAAGCTTTGGGTGGCACTGCATCTGTAATAGTCAGCCGTGCTTAACATTAGGTGGGCGCCTTGATTGTCTTGTCACTTGCTGACATAAAAAAATCATCTTACACCAATAATAATAATAAAGTAAGTAAGTAAGTTCGTATGAGTCAGTGGCCAGCTCTGGTGTGGTGACAAAGTTTTTTTTAATAATAATGATGAAATCCCCACATTTTCGTTCATGATGATGATGAAGCACAAACGTGTTAAAAACCAAAACTCAATGCAAAAAGATGAACAAAGCCATCCATAAAGTAATCCCCTAAACATTTGCATGGATATGAGGGAGCTTCGTCGAAATCGCTGTATGCTACCGATCGCTAAAAGCGGCTGACGTTAAAAGACGGAATAGAAAATTAGATTTACCCTTCGAAGGGGATTTTGGGATTTTTTTGTGTCAAAATCTCTTTTAAACTAAGCTGGAATCTTCAAAGAAGATTAAGACACTAAAATTTCCAAAATCCCCTTTAAAAAATTAAGTAAGTTCGTATAAGTCAGTTGCCAACTCTGGTGACAGAGTTTCTAGGCCGCCGGAAGGCTTCAGTCATGGACAAACAACTTTGAAAAAGCCGGGACCGACTGATTAACGTGCCCTTCAAAGCACGGGAGCGCTCAGTTGAAATGGCCACTGGCGGTCACCCATCCAAATGATGACTACGAGGAACAGTGTTTAACTTCGTTGATCTGTTAGAATCCCCTTTAAATGGGATGTTCAAAGGAGATTTTGACACTAACCCGCAACTTGGTGGACTCTCCAAGATTCCGCCTTGGTCGGTACGGTACCACCAGTGCCTGTTATTCTTCATCCAAACAAACGTGCGAGTTTAGATATTACGCTAAAGGGTTCTAATCGGAGAGAAACATCGTTTTAATTTGAAGCGTGCACCAAATGGTTAGATAATCTTAAGGCATACCACTTTTATTTTTTTTTCTAATTGAAGACTGAGAAATTTGAAAATACTCTTCCTTATTTAAATAAATATCAGAGTGAGATAGTTTCTTTGGTCTAATATTTTGTGGGATCAACTTTTTTGACGTTAAATTGCGAATTGCGTTGAGTTTAGATTGGACATGAATGATGGCGTTTTAAAAAATAACTGGTTATGGAATTTCACGGCTAATTAATGCCTACAGTTTCCGCAGCCTGACTTCACCCACTGCTGGGTATAAGCCCCCCTTAGTTTGTGCCATCTACCGCGAACCTGCACTAAACTGATCCATTTACGGTTCGCGACTTTGAGTAGCTAATTCAAATTCAAAATAGGTATTAATAAAAACACAAGCATCACTTTGAAACGCCTTCTAACTTTATATTTTTTTTGGAAACCTCAGCTTAAACAAATCCCTGGCAGTCCATCAAGCGTACGGCACCACAAAAACATTCCGAAACGGACGCCATTTTTCACAAAAAGCCATTTAAAAAGCTGTTACAGCGCTGTCGAACGCACGCGGCGCTTCAAATATTCAAAACATTGGATATTTTGTATGACCAGTGCCAATACAGGATGAACCAGAATAAATAAAGATGAATTCTTCCGTCTGCTAGTGATTTGGATCAGTTGAGCTATCTATAGATCGTTTGTAACGGTCTTTAGATGACTCAACGGTTTCATTATGTATTTTTATATATACAATAAATTATGCACATAATTTTAATTGGTTTTTACAGCTCATATATAATGTTTCTGTAAAAAGTGTGTACCTAAAAGTTCGTAGGATAAATGAGTGGCTAACTCTGGTGACGGAGTTGATATAGGGCGCTCGAAGGCCTCCGTCATGGCACCATGGCCTAGGCCACCTTTAAAAAAAAACACGTTTTTCACCATACCTATTTCTGCCGCCAAGCAGTAATGCTCGCATTGCTGTGCTCCGGTGTGAAGGGTATGGTTTCCGGTGAAATTACTGGCACATGAGGCTTTCAATCTTAGCCTTAAGGTGGCAACCCGCGAGTGATACCTCTGGTATTGCAAGCGTCCTTAGGCTGTAACCGCTTACCATCTTGTGGGCCGTACGCTTGGTTGCCACTTCAGTTGATAAAAAAAAAATCTGTAAAAATAATTATAGTTCGGCTGTTTCTGAAATGTTTTAAACTAGTTAAGACGAAGGTTAAGGTGTTTTCTCTATCATTCGACGCGTTCATATAAGTTAAATTCCTATTTAATTCAGTAACGTAAAGTTTTTTCGACACTCAACGGGAATTGTGTCCTTAAATTTCTATTATTTTCAGCAAAATAAAGTTTTTCCACTCTTAACCGGAACTGTGTAGTGTGTATAGTCAGTCCTGTTAAAAATATAATAATTTTCAAAAGAGTAGTTGCATGATAATTCGCAAACAAGACATGACAGCGGGCAAACATGATTATTTCCTCAGTGACCTTAACGGGTGTTGCCACAATAAAATTAGTGATAAATTGCAAGGCACCTCAGGTTCCCGACCCGATCATAAAACGTAATTGAATAATACCACGGCTGATGAGAAAGCTTACAGTAAAAAGTTAAAAAGTCCTGGCGTTCATTCGATGAACGATGCTACAATACTCACATCTTTACACATTTAGCTGGTGGTAGGTGGCTCTTCGGTTATCGGTTCTGCGAGCTATATGGCCTGCCCATTGCCACTTCAACGTACTAATTCTAAGAGCTATGTCGGTGACCTTGGTTCTTCTACGGATTTCCTCATTGCGGATTCGATCGCGTAGTGAACCTCCCAGCATACTACAATATATACATTTACAAATATTTGCAGATCGTACAAACATTTGTCCCAAGGCGGGAATCGAACCCGTAACCTCCTGCGTCGCAGGAAGACCTTAGCCCGCCGCGCCACATCGGTTGTCATGATGTTTTCAACTGTTTTATTTACCAAAGCATCTTAATTCTTAACAGAGCCGTTCTTCGAATAGGCTCTATGCAGGTATGCGGTCAGCAAGTAGCTTTTATTGGGTTCATTTTGCATTGGCTAAAACGGCCTTGTATTGTAGGTTTGTAGCTCTAAGTGGACCCGATCCTAAGCTAACAGTGGAGCATAAACAAATTTGTATGCGCCTGCGCCTGTCGTAAAACATACCGCGGAATTTATAGCTTAGTATATTGCTTATTAAAGTTACCTTTGATGTTATAGAATTGAAACTATAGTGGTTATAAATAATTTTTATTATTAAACGGCTGTTTATCACTGATTTTTGTCGTTTAACCTGCCGTTTCGAAGCTATTTACAAACCTTTTTACCTGATAGACTCTTCAGCAAGAGTCCATCTTGGTAGGTTGGGTACCACCGCAGTGTCAGATATTCTACCTCCAAGCAGTAGTGTGCAAGCTGCACTGTGTTTAGGCACAGAACAGATATTAGGTTTAGGTTTGAAGGGTACTGTAGCAAATGAAATTACTGGGCGAAAGAGACTTAACGACAATGTCTCGGGGTGATAAGAGCAGTGCAGTTCCACGCTAAATCTTAAAAACTTTTGGGTGGCACAGCATCTGTAATAGCATAGACTAATTAAACACAATTGTGTTTAATTAGTTTGACGACCAATGTGGCGCGGTGGGCGAAGGTCCGCCTGCGACGCAGAGGTTGCGGGTTCGATTCCCGCCTTGGGACAAATGTTTGTAGGATCTGCAAATATTTGTTCTGGGTGTTCTGGGTGTTTTCTATGTATAATAAAAAATATCTATCTATGTATTGTATTGTATTAAATATATAACAGTCATTTAGTAGCCATAATACAGCTCTGTTTAACAGCAGCTTACTTTGGGGCTAGATGATGCTGTGTGGATTGTCCAGCATTATTATTAGTCTATGGTAATAGTCAAGCGCTTTATTGTCTATGTTACTTGCTGACATAAAAAATTACTTTTCATGAGTTTCGCCCACGACCGAGTTGGACCAGCTATATAATAATAGTTAGACCAGCGTGCTCCATCATCGACCACACCAACACTTCCCATCAGGTGAGGTAGTGGTCAAACATTGGACTATAAAAAAAAAAAATGGACTGTTACTCAGCGACTTATAATATTTTATGTATGTGGATAGTGAAGGCTTTTTGGGGGAGGCCTATGTCCAGTAATAGATGACTATCGGCTGATATGATGATATGAGTGGCGGCACCAAGCGTATGGATAACTTGATCGTAAGCGGTTACTGTAGCCTAACATCAGAGATATCACTTGTTTTTAATGAATGCGAGAGGAGCGGGAGGTTTCGATCCTGTTGCAAAGCAAAATTATTTACGTGTATTGTTCCGCTTAGCCTAGATCCATTTTTTGTTTCGAACGAAGACTTCGAGGATACAGCGAAGTGGAAGAAGAGTTGTAGAAAGGCTGACCCCACCACCATGTGGGATAAATAATCAGGAAGAGAGAGAGAGCCTTCTCATTTTTATAGAAAAGGATCTCAGATATATTTTATATATTTTATTTATATAAAATAAATAAATAAATAATTCCGGACAATCCACACAGCATCATCTAGCCCAAGGTAAGCTGCTGTTATACAGAGCTGTGTTATGGGTACTAGATGACGGATTTATACCTAATACAATACAATACATAGATAGATATTTTCTTATTATATATAGAAAATACCCAGAACACCCGGAACAAATATTTGCAGATCGTACAAACATTTGACTCGAGGCGGGAATCGAACCCGCAACCTCCGCGTCGTAGGCAGACCTGCGCCCGCTGCGCCACATCGGTCGTCAATAGTTTTATTTTTTATTTTTTATAAATGATAGTCAAGCGTTTCGCCGCTATCCCACCTGATGTTAAGTGTCGATGCGGCCTAAGATGGAGCACGCTTGGCTAGAATATACCTGTTCACTCTTGTTTTGAATATTCCTAAATTGTAATGTTCTGTAAAGACTGACTGGCAACGAGTTCCACTCCATGGCAGTGCGAATGATGAAGGTAGAATCAAACCGTATTTAAACCGTTTTTGTAAATTATCCAAATAAACATAGCAAAAGTTGTCATAACCCCCTCATTTATGAAATTATGACTCAATGGAGTCAGTTTTTGATTTCTTTTGACTATAAAGCTGTCAGCATTATCATACAGTTTCCCTTTCATAAGAAGTTATGAAGTCACACAACTCCTCCAGACCGACGCGTGCGCATTTCAAGTGTCAACTTTCGCAAGCAAACTGCCAAATTACTTGCACCACAGAATCAGTAATAGCAACATGTACACTCACCTACTAAGTAAGTAAGTTCGTTCAGTGGCTAACTCAGCTACTAAAACAGATTCTACATTGTCGATTTTAATATTTTTTAAACTTTTTTTAATACCATTTTTAAGGACAATTAAAAATAATTTGCTGCCGTTTAGTTTTTTTTTATATACTTACTTGCCTACTTGCTTCCCTAGATTACGAGTCTAATGAGAGGCAGCGAGGCAGCGCTTTACAACGCACCTATTTATTACATCAAAAATATGGTTAAACTTATTCACAATTAAAGATAAACCTAAATATAAATAAAATATTTTTAGGTCAATCTGTTTTAAACTATTGTGTATTTTATTTTTATTAAAAATCCATTGTTAACTCTTTTCACTCACTTTTAAGAATGACATGCCTATTTTGTACTTTATCATTCGAACGTTTTAAAATGACAAGTGCTCGGAATGGTTTATGTTTATGTATTTTTGTTACTGACTGTACTAACGCCGACCAATTTTACACATACACAAGTGAATAATATGACTCCTTAAACGAGAGAAAACCACCATCGAACCTATAATTTACATGGCGGCGAGTTTTTGTGGTCAATGTCTTGAGAGATGTGGGTTTTTAGAGAGTGGCCATTTGACAAAGTCTTATTATAAGCAGTACCTAATCTAAACCTCATGTCGAAGATGTTATCTAAGAGAGAATACGAGTGCTTACCCGTTCAACCCACAATTTTTCTACCCGTTGTACCCAAAACATATTATGCACCGTTCTACACATTCCAAAAATCTAAGTCACAGTGTATTCTTAACAGTACAGACACCGTAATATTTGTAACAAATTAAACTTGATCAAATTATTGCTCATAGTTTTTTTTTAATTGACATCGTAAGGATTAAGATCCGCTGCGCTGTTGAACAAAGTTAAACACTTTTCTTCTTCTTCGTTTATGACTTCTGTGACGAATTTACCACCACTCTGCTAGTGTTAAATAATTTATTTAGAAGAAGTAGCGACGTTTTAATAATTTTTTTTTATGCTAAGCATTTTGTAACATCTATATCAAATACTGGGCTAAAACTAAGAGATTGGAATTATTAAGTGCTGGATAAGCCTTCATAATTAAAAACCTGCCCACAGAAAGAAAAAGAAAGCACAAAGTAATAAGAAAGTAGAAAAACAAAAGAATAAATAAAGAAGAAAGCTTTATCAGTGACTCTACGAATGTTAAAAACTGTCGCTTTATTAAAAGCCTTGCTTTATTGACGAGCTTTACGGCTGAAGGAACAAAAAACCAATATAATTAATTGCGTAATAATAAATTCGTATAAGGTATTGGTAAATTGTTAAAAATTATTCTGTCGTCGGCTGAGGTGTACCAAGTAACGTCATTTAGGCGTACACACACTACAACACTGCGTTAGTACAACGCGAAAACCTGCTCTGACGCAAAACGCAGCACGAACTAAAGTGAGCTGGTAGTTATGATGATGATGATGATGATGATGATGATGATGATGATGATGATGACAATCCAATAGGCAAGCTACATGCATATCACGATGACCTGTCTTCGTACAAAGCGAAAACCTGCTTTAATGCATAACGCAGCACGAAGTAAAATGAGCTGATAGTGATGACGATGATGATGACAATCCAATAGGTATGCAAGCTTCAGGTATATCACGACGAACTCGGTGGTGCGATAGGTGAGTTCTCGGTTGAGAAGCTGAAGGTTGCGAGTTAAATCCCTGCCAATGCGACAAAGTGACATGATCTGCAAATATTTTGTTCAGGATTTTGTGTAGTAAAAAAGTGTAAGTAAGAGTTAAATTACATGTACCAAGAACAAGACTTGTTAAAACGTATAGGCAGGGTTTCTGTGTTAAGCTCGATATGTACAACAAACTCCCATTAGAAATTACAGAGCTTCCTCTAAGCCAATTCAAAAACATAATTAAAATATTTTTAGAACAGCATCCATTCTATCATAATACCGCCTTCCGATCCTAAGGTCGTGGGTTCGAATCCGGTCGTGCACCAATGGATTTTTCGCTACGAAAAATTTATGTGCGCAATTCCAGTGCTCTCATACGGTGAAGGAAAACATCGTGAGGAAACCGGCATGTCCAAGAACTAAAAATTCGAAAGACATGTGCCATCCACCAATCCGCATTGGGTCCGCGTTAATGAATATTTGATTTGTTCATTCTCTGATTTGCAAACATAGCAGGTACCTACACTAATTATAATGTTAGAATAAGAACTTAAAAATGTACAATTTGACTTGCCTATGTTATGCTTATAACGAAAAAAGGCTTAATAAATGAAATGAAATGAAATGAAATGTGTTATTTACAAAACAAAAATTCATACGAGCTTATATTTGGTTAACTTTGCTTATCCTGGGGTTATATTGACGACCGATGTGTCGCAGCGGGCGCAGGTCCACCTGCGACGCGGAGGTTGCGGGTTCGATTCCCGCCTCGGGTCAAATGTTTGTACGATCTACAAATATTTGTTCCGGGTGTTCTGGGTATTTTCTATATATAATAAAAAATATCTATGTATTGTATTGTATAAAGTATATATCAGTCATCTAGTACCCATAACACAGCTATGATTACCTTGGGGCTAGATGATTGTCCAGCATTATTTATTATTATTATATTATTATTTTTGAAGATTAGTAGAGTTCTCTGTGATAGAGCTCGTCCGGGGAAGGACTACCACCATACCTATTTCTGCCGCCAAGCAGTAATGCTCGCATTGCTGTGTTCCGGTGTGAAGGGTATGGTTTCCGGTGAAATTACTGGCACATGAGACTTTCGATCTTAGCCTCAAGGCGGCAACCCGCGAGGTATACCTCTGGTATTGCAAGCGTCCATAGGCTACGGCGCTTACCATCTTGTGGGCCGTACGCTTGGTTGCCACTTAAGTTGTAAAAATATATATATATATATATATATATATATATATATATATATATATATATATATATATATGTATGGTGCAGTGTATAAATGTCCGCCAATATTATCCGTCATTTATTGTGCTTGTAAACATGTTATAGACATGATGTATATTTGACAATATAATGGTATCTGTCTATAATATGATAACGGTATTATCTATATTCTAACAGAATCTACCAATCGATTGAGCTGAGTACTTCAGAGTGTCAGGCGCTTATTGAATTCAGTGTCAAGGTATCAAAGGTAAGCAATAACGTCGGATTTGCGCAATATCACTTTCAGTCTGCTATATAACTGAGAACTCAGCGATATACATGTATATTAAGCTTTTTTGATGTACATATAGAACTGAGATTACAAATACGATGGTTGCTAGTATGTTTAGAATCGATGTTGGTACATCACACGTCCGAAGTAGAGTTAGTAGTAGAGTAAACCAATAGGTTGACTAATCAGTCTACTTAATGGTCCGTCTTTGAATGATTGCAATATGATATATTTCAAGCATGATTAACACGTTGCCACCTGAGACCAAGAATTTCTAGAAAAAACTAAATGAAGTTAAACTTACCTAGAAACTTGCATTTAGCAAAGAAAAATATTCTGCATAAAATCTGCAAATCTATATTGTGAACTCAGGTTTAGCTTATATCCGTGAATGCTCTGAACTTAGTTATAACTATATTTTAACTTGAACTATGATATTTGTCACTATTATCGTTTGTCGGTTCCATTATACCCTCTGAATCTGTTGAGAACATCCTGGTCTTTAAGGTGCTAAAGAGTACCAATTTCCAACTGATCAAGCATCCATTAAGTTAATACCCTCCAATCACATTGCTCGTAATGTGACCAAATTATCAGTTTAAAAGTTTAGGGTCAGTAAAATTTTACTTTTCCCGAAAGTGAGTCGTTAACCACCCGTGCGGCTCTTCAGTATCGCAGTTTTGTACGTCGTTAACGAAATCACTTAGAAGCTTACAATGTTTTTATTGATTGGTTGGAATTCGTTGCATTTTCTGTTTGGAAGATGTTGGCAATAAAATTGATCAACACTGCAAAGGAGTAGATGTTGTATCATAGGTACTTCGAACATATAAACAAATTATTGTTCTTAATAACTTTGCATAGATATTTATAAGTTTTTTCTGTACTTACTATGAATGAGTTTTATCATGATTTCAATGTTCAAAATATCTAAACATTTTTTTATTATAATATGTCTGAGGGTCTTTAATTTAAGCTACTATCAACAAGAAAGTCTAAAGACTTCCTTGACTATCACTTCACTTTGTTTATGGCGTCTGTGGCTTAGTTGTCATAATTCTGCCAATGCTAGTTTCATAAAACAATGTATTTTTCAAATCTGGCATCATCTTTGTTAACTGATATAAGAATGACAAGGAAAAACAATACTTAGCAAGCAGGTAAAATGTCAGTTTGTTATGTGAATAAGGATGCTATGTTACAGTAGTCATTGACGGTTTCCACTTCAAGAGAACTATTCAAACTGTGATGTTGGTCTATATACCGTTGTACTATACAACTCGGTAACAGTAGGCCGATTGTGAATCAACGAGGAAGCTTGTCTATACGGGTATTACTCTGTGATACGGGTCAGCTTTGACGTGTAGTGATGGGATCTATCGATGAACGTATGTTTACTTCTTATGTTAAATAACTTGTCTCGAGGCATTGATTTGTATTAAATAGCATTGTAAAAAACAAAGGCATTTTGCCGTCTGTTTCTCTGTAGCTCATTCTTATAAACTTTAAGTTTATTTTATTTATTTATTTAATATAGGAATTATACGTTGTTACAGAGTTGTTTAAATACATCTAAAAAACCTGAGTGGGTTTTACTTAGATAGATAGATAACTCTTTATTGTAAAATACGAGTACAACTAAAATTAACAAAAGTTTTGGTGCAATTTTAAAAAAAATTTTCAAGAACTAAAATATTTGTTATTAAAATAGTACTACGCAAGAGATCAACCGATAGACTACAAGAAGAAGGTTTACACGTATAATTAAAACACCCGTGCGAAGCCGGGACTGGTCCTAGTAGTATACTATGTGACTAAAAGAAATGAGTTACGCATAACCTAATATTTCTGTCCTACTTACTCTAACCAAATTCTTTTTGAGCTCAGCATGCAGTTAGGAATCTCATTACCTGTAGACAAAGAAAAATCATATTAGACACGTTACTTAGCTTTTACCCTCACAAGAAAATACATTTTGTTTGTTTTCTAATGTTTATTTTAATGTTCCGTATTACGAGACGAAAAACGGGATACTTAATGCTCTTTGTTCGTCTAATATTTCTATACTTACCTTTTTTTTTAAGATTATGGAAAACTCTCTATAAAACTCAATGACAGCTCAACACTTTTTATTTAATGTTCTATTTTATATTCTGTACTTTTGTTATTTAAACACAAATGAAAGAGATAGCAATAGGTTAATTATAATATTTTACATAAGTAGGTATAATATTATACGTTTAATCACCATGAGGTTTATTATCATGATGGCGAATATAAAATGTTAATTATTGTTTATTTTAGACATTTTTGTTTTATTAAAGTTTCTTCTTTTTTCTTTTCTCTTTGAGTTTTTTAAATAAAGTTTGTGACACACATTACATCGTTTATTTTTTTATTATAATAAATAAACACTTACATACAAAAATATTTTTTAATTGCAGACACAGAGATCCATTATCATAGTACAATACATACAAAAAAATAATCATATATATATATAAAAAAACTATCGATAATCGCTTAGATTAGTCGATACTGCCTGCATCACTGTTCACTGCAGAGATTTGTACAGCACTGTGATTACCCAATTTTTCTTTGTACCCAGTTTGAGTAATCCATTGTTTCAAACAATAACAGCTTTTGACCGTTTTCGGTGCTGGAAAATTTATTCGTATCTTGTTGTTTGTACTCACTAATATTTTATGAGGTAGTATATAACTCTGAGCGTGCCTCTTGACCAATAATCTTGCTATACATAACCGAAACGTTGGGATTACTTGGGACAAATATACAAAAATATAATAAGCTGTTGTAATCGACCAGGATCAAAATGAAATAAAAAAAATACAATGCAACACACAAAAATAATACTTCTACCAATTATTAACAATTTGATATTAAATTAAATCCTAGCACGTCTAAACGCTTCGACTGTCCGAGAAAAGTGAGCGGCGATGTGCTCGCTCCTCGCTTGAAGCCTCGGGTCACCGTCGGCAGGGCTCGCGACGCGTCGTCGTTGCTCGACTACGCCTTCTGGCCATGGTTTCCGTGTTACACTATATATATTATTTTGATAATTTTACCATACAAACCGATAACTTACTTTTTGCATTACTTAATAGTAAGGAAACGCCATATTTGAAAAACCTTGCTGCCTTGCTTTCTCCAAGGAAAACAGTATGGGTACTTACTAAATCTCGAAAATCTCATCACATCCTTGCGTAATTCTCCAAACACTTCAAAGTTGCTCTAATTATAAATGAAAGATCATACATAAAGTGTTCCGTATTCTCATCCGGCCCGAAATTGGACCAACACGTGTTATCTTGTTTTAAAGATGGGTCGTCAGTAACAGTGTTGTTTGAACTGAACATTATGGAGCGAACAAATAATTTGTGCTTCCGGAAAAAATATTTAACACATCACGACATTTTACATCTGTGGTACTGGATAGAAAGAAAGAAAGAAAACACGTTTATTAACCTTCAAAATCATACGCAAACATACATACCTAATACAAAAAAAATACTAAAATGTTACTGAACATTTCCACAGAGAAACATTTCATCAACATCCGCCGTCATTTTCGGAAACTCCGTCGAATATTATGATCGTATCCGATTGGTATGAACCAGTGTTTTATTGTTGTGGCTGCCGAATGATACATGAATACAATTCCAGTTAAACGTAGAAAAAAATATTTAAATTTTGTTGAGTTGTATAAAATAAAAATAATAAATAAACAAAATAAATAATGCCGGACAATCCACACAGCATCATCTAACCCCAAGGTAAGTTGCTGTTAAACAGAGCTGTGTTATGGGTACTAGATGACTGATTTATTATACTTAATACAATACATTATCTACATAGATATTTTTTATCTTATATAGAAAATACCCAGAACACCCGGAACAAATATTTGTAGATTGTACAAACATTTGACACGAGGCGGTAATCGAACCGCAACCTCCGCGTCGTAGGCGGACCTGCGCCTGCTGCGCCGAATGAAATTATAAATTTAAAAGCTGCTGAATGAACGCGTCGATTAAAGTGAAAATACTGTTCTAAAAACCATCTTGTGTCTTGTTATTTTAGAGTTCAATGTCTATCCTTGTAATACATCAAATTGGACATTACTAAAGTTAGATTCGATCAAACTCGAATAGGCACTATTCTCCGAGTAAATCGTAGTTATTTGCGAGTTATTCGAGAGTTTACTTGTATTTGACATTTCTTAGTCCGCGGAATTATTCCAAAAGTTGGTCGAATCCAGCTTTAGTAGGTAAAGTATTTTATTCAGTTACAAAAAGTGATTACTTTCTATTTAGGGGAGTTGAAAGAAAATCTCAAGTCTCATTCATTTTCAAGATAATAACTTATAATACGAAATAAAACCACAAAGTTAATTCTAAGTAAGTAAAGATAAATGGTGGCTTAGCAAAACACGTTGGGCGTCTCATATAATTTGAAGACAGACATATTAGGGCTCGTGTTTTGTATTATTTTGCGAATTCTTAATTAAAATTTGTTGTTTTGTTTTGGAATCTTCTTGATCATGCCAGTTATTAAGCTTTGCAGGTACATTATATAGATTAATAAAGTACCTTAGGAGATGGAAAAAATATATTTAATTATACTTACTGTTAAGAGCACCGGTGGTCTAGTGGTAGTGACCCCGCCTTCCGATCCTAAGGTCAACCGGTCGTGCACATTGGTGCACGACCGGTTGACCTTAGGATCGGTTATTTAGGATCGGTCGGATTTTTTTGTTTGAAAAATTGATGTGCGCAATGCCAGTGCTCTCATACGGTGAAGGAAAACATCCTAAGGAAACCAGCATGTCCAGGAACTAAAAATTCGAAAGACACGTGCCATCCACCAATCCGCATTGGGTCCGCGTGGTGGATTAAGACCCAATCATTCTCGCCTGAGAGTAGGCCAGTGTATCAGCAGTGGGAATATTGGAAGGCTGTTATGATGACAGCTGCACGCAAAGATTTAGGTAAGTACCTTTTTATATCCAAATTTTAATGATGATGATGATGATAATGATGACGTCATCTAGTTATAGGACTTTTCCATTTATTATTATTTTAAATCCAACATAATTTCTATAAGTTAGGTTCTATGTTGGTTCTATACCTGGGTGGTAGGAGTCTTTACAGGCGCAGTGCTTAGCCCACAGATATGGCTTAGCCGCGACTTAAAATCGTCACTTTACTGACACAAAAAAAAATATTGTGACTACCGAATTTGAATTCACCAAAGTCTTTAATCATCTAGGAATCTTGACCTACTTGTTCTGTGAATGTGATCTATGACTCATGACATATGCCTACATCTTAATATGTCAACCGTCTCATACACACTTAGCGTTCTCTATATACCCGTCTCTTACTATTAGTTGCTGTTAAAAACGACTTGAACATGTGTTTCTCATGAACACTCATGTATTCAAAGACCTTCATATAACCCATGGTAACAACTGAGCTAACAAAATTTGACTTCATAATTTTTCATTGTTACCTACGTATTATTTATTCTTCTCTTTTTGTTTTGGCACCGTCCCATTTCATTCTAACAAGTTTCTGTCCATCCAAAGGTTGCCTGGAAGAAATCGCTCACAGCGATAAGGCCATTCACTGTTAAACATTGTATATAATTATTATTTTTCTGTTTTTAATTTTCTTTTGTGGTGTACAATAAAGTTTTCTATCTATCTATCTATCTACGTATTTTTCCTTATTCTAGTTTGAAATTGTCTTTGATCTCATCTACAATTTCTCATAGAATTCTTTTTTACCCTTATTATACATGTATACAATCAAGTTGTATGTCAAAAACATACAAAAAAAATAATAATTATAATCTACTTGACAGAGTCATTATACCGAGCAAATAACTTTAACCAATGCAAAGCAAAAAAATTATCTTACAGACCTGTTACAAACTGTACAAAAATTTGATAGAGTTGGAATCAATCAAGTGAAATTACTGGGCGAAAGAGACATAACAACAATGTCTAGGGGTGATAAGCGCAGTGCAGTGCCACGCAAACACTTGAAACACACACTTTAAGCTTTGGGTGGCACTGCATCTGTAATAGTCAGGCGTGGTGCTTAACATCAGGTGGGCACCTTGATTGTCAAACCACTTGCTGATATTAAAAAAAAAAACAATTCACGTTCCACATCAAATTCGTACCTGTTCCTAATACCAGTTCAATAAAGCCAGTCTACACAATAAAACATAAGTCAAATTCCATAACCCACTTCGACTTGCACATAATAAAGCCAGCCTTGCTTGTTATAGTGTGCAACAGGCGTATTTAGCACTGTTATTTATTCTGTTGGGTAACGGTGTTAGATAATACCAGTTTGTACTTCGTGTGAGGTGCAAATGATTAAGTGTATCATCTGGTTGATCACCTGAGGCTTGATCGATTTGTATAAAACAAATTATCAGAAACAGATGAGGTGAAAATTTTTGAAGAATATTATATAAAACAAGTCTATATTTCAATGAAATTTTAAATGTATCTTTGCTTGTTGTTTATACGAATCTTAGAGCAAACAAATGAGCTAAAAATTTCGTGTAATCCCGATGTGCCCATGATTTTGACCCCATTAATGACACCGGTGGTCTAGTGGTAGTGACCCCGCCTTCCAATCCTAAGGTCGTGGGTTCAAACCAGGTCGTGCACCAATGGATTTTTCTGTTCGAAAAATTTATGTGCGCAATGCCAGTGCTCTCATACGGTGAAGGAAAACATCGTGAGGAAACCGGCATGTCCAAGAACTAAAAATTCTAAAGACATGTGCCATCCACCAATCTTCATTGGGTCCGCGTGGTGGATTAAGACCCAATCACTCTCGCTCGAGAGTAGGCCAGTGTCCCAGCAGTGGGAACATTAGAAGGCTGTCATGATGATGATGATGAATGGGGACAGCGGGAAGACGAAAAATTTTTGGGAAAATAATTAAAGTGTGCCTATTTTTTCATTTTATACTATGCTTCTGACTTAACGATTTTTTTATTCTGATTATAGCTTCGTTTCACCGCGATCTTGCGTATGACCGATAGCACTCTTGAATTTATACGATTGACTAGATATTTGTCAAACTTTACCATCTATCTTGAGGATAATCGTGATCCAAAATTGATCAATTTTTTAAGTATTTACGTGAGGTTATTAATAATTAGAAACCTTATAATTTCTATCATCAAAGTTGCAACGCGTATTCAGTATTCAGTACGTTTATTTACAAAAGACATGGTACATTTTACATTAGGTGGAAAATATAAATTATAGAGCTGCATATCTCGCCCGAGTACAGGCACGTGAACATCATAATTATTAAGTACACATTATATTGAACTTCAATTCAAAATTAATTAATTTAAAAAAATTGAACACATAAATATTAAGTTACAAGTTGGCTAATAACTTTTTCGTAGTGCACAATAAAATACTTATTTTCATACGTACTGGACTTTTCCATCTCTAAAAATAATTTCTGCCGTTATAGGAAAAAAGTTCCTAACTTTCGCATTTATATATCAGTAAGATTACCCCCTTGTACTCTTGCTGTGTGGTTACTGTAGCTGCACTGGACACTTACAATAGACACAAAATTAATACACTAATTCATTTGAAGGTAACACTCCTATACAGGGTCATTCATAATCAACCTGACAAACTTAAAGGATAGGTTCCACACATAAAAAAATATATATATGTACCGTTATATATAATTTTTTTATTGTATATTTTGTCAAAAAAATCCCAAGTAAACAAAAAAAAATCGATTACGTTTTTCTGCTCAATTATTATTTATCATTGTTGGGAAATGGGAATCGAGTTAAGCGGCGTCATAATGATATATTCGAGTGTGCGCGCCCCGTAGCGGGTCATTGACACGCGCAGGTCAAGGACGCGCGGTTATTGACTAATATAACTATATATATAACTAATAATTAAGCAGAATTACGTAATTTTTTTTTATTTTAAAACAAAATGTTCAGAAAAAAAAGTAAAAGTATTTTTTTTTATGTGTGGAACCTATCCTTTAAGTTTGTCAGGTTGATAATGAATGACCTTATATATCTACCGTTTAGTTAATTCGTTCGTTTGTTCGTATGAGTCAGTGGCCAGCTCTGGTGACAGAGTTTCTAGGCCGCCCGAAGGCCTCTGTCATGGCCTAACAACTTTGAAAAAGCCTGGACCGACTGCTTTACGTGCCCTTCGAAGCACGGGAGCGCTCAGTTGAAATTGCCACTGGCGGTCACCCATCCGAATGACCCCGCGGAACAGTGCTTAACTTCGTTGATCTGTTAAGAACAGAACTACTTAGACAGCTACGTCACGAGTTAATTAGACAGTCATTATGAGTAGTGGCTGCGTCGGCATTGTACTAAACCGTCTGAATATATTTTATGGTCTCGAGTGTCAATTTAGTATTTGGGTCGTGCGACGATTATTTTGTTTTATGGTGTGGTGGGAGCAGCATTGTTGGTAATGGTAATAGCTGGTTCATCATAACAGCTAATGTTCTTACAGCTGGGGTACTCTACTCTCGAGTGAGAGTAATTGAATCTTAATCCAACAGACAGAGCGGGTTGGTGGATGGTCTTTCGAATTTTTCTATCTAGATGATATATTCATATTTTTTTTCAGTTTTGCCTAATCAGTCAGAGATTTTAGTTTAAAAGTTCTTCATGGCACTGCACTGCGTACCGCGCTGTACCGTAAGTCTCTTTCACCTAGTAATTTTAAAGTTATGATAACACACTACAGTGCAATATTCTGCTTGCAAAATATTGCACTGCAGTGGTACCCACCAAGACGAACTCTTGCTGAAGAGTCCTACCATAAATAAAACATCAGTAATAATTAAGTACTTATTGATTTTGAAATAAGTACGTTCAAAAATAAATTCTAGAAAAGGTTCTTTTATAGGACCGTCAATTAACTTGATGCTTGTTTGTTACTGGCCATTTACAACCTTTATAGAAACGAAGCAAACTTGTTATTACCATTAAACTGTTACAAAACTGAACCTTTTCTCATCATGATAAGGTATATTTTAGAATGGTCGGATATTACAAAATTTTAAAGCTATCTTTGTCAATAATGTTCGTAGTAAAAACACAATTTAACTTGCAAATGCGTAAAGGCACTCAAAGGACACATTTATTAGCTCGTGTATTAAATAAAAACCTAAACGGTACATGTTATTTCGCTATCCTCTTTAGCGGAGGAGTATTCTGTTAAATTGTTTTTTAAACCTGTTTGAAGTTTTGTAATATTTGCAAGGTAAATACAGTCAGCGTCAAAAATTATGATGATTCGAACTGCGTATATCAAATTGCTTTTATATTTTTTTTAGATTATTTTGAATAATCTAGATGCTCATATCAATTTGACGCTGACTGTACTGATGTCAAATATAACTATTTTTATTTATTGTTTATGAGTATTATTTTATAGTAGTAGGTAATTACCAATAATATACGCTTAATTGACACCTTAGTTGTTACTTTTAACAACTCTACTACTTTTAGTAGAGTTTTTTTTGCGATAGAGCTCGTCCGGGAAAGGACTACCATCATACCTATGTATATCTGCCGCCAAGCAGTAATGCTCGCATTGCTGTGTTCCGGTGTGAAGGATATGGTTTCCGGTGAAATTACTGGCACATGAGGCTTTCCATCTTAGCCTCAAGGTGGCAAACCGCGAAGGATACCTCTGGTATTGCGAGCGTCTATAGGCTGCAGTAACCGCTTACCATCTTGTGGGCCGTATGCTTGGTTGCCACTTCAGTTGTATAAAAAAAAAACATTTACCTATCCCTCCAAGACCCATGTTTCCCAAGCTATGTCCAGCAGTGGACGTCTATTATGATGATGATGATGAATCACAAAAGCTAACTACTAACTGATCGAACCACAAAAAGTAATAAAATATTAGGTTAACATTCAATTGTCATTTCTGTCAATACCTATTCAATTCTATTGATACCTATTCAGAATATTTGAATACTGTGTAATACGTATTCAGAATGCCGTAGGTCAGCTAAAAGCAAAGTGGGTGTTAATAAAGTTTGCTTTTCTACCTCCGCAGTACTAACTTTTAACTCAGCTGTGCCCGCCCACGGTTTACGCTAACATTATATTATTTAAAGTCAAATGTTGTGTTGTAGATAACAATGTAATGGCGTTTATTGGTGAAATATTACAACGCTTCCGTGTGTAAAGGGAAGAGGTCAATTTATGTTTGAAAGCCCGCAGAACTAAAGCTACGTTTTTGTAAAGTTGGCATAACTTATATATAACATCAAAAATATTTTCATGTAAAATATTGCCACGACGAAACCATTATGCCTCACTTATAAAAAGTTAGGTGATTACGCAACTCGGTTGCAATCCTATTTCAATCAGTGAACCGTCATTATGCTGTCATATTCATACAAAATGCTTCAGTTTTTTATTGAAACCATGAGAAATCGATTGCAACCGAACCTAGGTAGGGCCAGATCTTATTGTAGAGTCAAGCTTTTAATTCTACACGCCCTAACTCTACAAGCCTTAACTTCACAAACTCTACATCTTAGTCAAAATAGTAGCTTGGTCATTTCGCTACATTGCCATGGGCGTAAGGTGAAAAATGTATACACACCGTTAATTACTTTTCTGTTATAATTAGTTATTGTACCTACCTAGTAACAAAGAACAGACAGATCATAATATCCAACCTCATTTCTCCAGGGTTTGAATTTAGAATTAATTTCTTACTGGTCATTTACAAAAGAAAAGCTCGTGTTCCAATTTCAAAATTTTTAATCTTACGCGCTGGGCGCTTTATAAAACACAGACCATCTTCTCTACATAATATAACAAAGTCGCTTCCCGCTGACTGGACATCTTTATGTAAGTATGTTATACGGCATCGATACGCAACGGATTGTAAATTAATAGTTACCAATAAAATTATTATTCTGATTATTCTAGTTATTCTGGTTTTCATCACTAAAATGAGTTATTCAAAAGGAAGATTTTTAAGTACTTATAGTTTAAGTAACCGTGCTAAGTCGGGGCGTATCGCTAGTTATTATATAAATTACGTGAAGACTTCCACCCACGTAAGTAAATTTCCAAAGCACTTCAGTTACAGGATATGGCCACACAACTTCCGAAGCGTGCTAAAACCAACCTTATGCCAAAAAAATAAGACTGCTGATCGATTGTAAGAGTAAATCAATAGTCAGTTTTGTTCGATTCAATTCAAGGATTGTTTCTATACCGTGAGAACTATAAATTGAGTGGTTTTCCTTGTAGCTTGCACCAGTCTAAGTTTTTTTAATATCCCATTAAACCTACAACCTTTCACGGGTGCTCTACCAGTTGAGCTATTGAGTCATGTCTCACTTGCTCGAAATAATATTTCGGATGTCTTCGGCCCGAAACGCCAATAGCTCCAACTACTTACATAAAAAAATCCCAATAAATATTTCCGTCAGTAGAGAGTTATTATTCGACTGATATCTTAAAAAGACGTTTCAATGTGATCCCTGTGATTCTATTTGTTTGCGCCATAGCGTAATTAGTCACAAAAACCGATCTAGAACTCAGTATCTACTCCAGGTACGAGTCAAATGGAGGAAATATTAAAATTTGACATTTGTTCTTGAGTGAAAAGTGAAAACAAGACTTGAAAAAAAACCTCGATAGAGAAAAAAATATGAAATATAGCTGTTTTGAGCATGTTTTGATTTGGATCTTAAGAACCCTATGGTTGGAGGAATTTTTCTTTTACTCCGGACCGCGTGGGCGTCAGAAGCGCCACGGCTAAGCGCATTCCAATTTCAACTTTAATTCAACAACGTTACGTTTGAAATAAAAAGTCCAAGCGTCGAGGTGCTAATATAAGCTAAGGTCTATTCCTAAGACAATTTTTCGGTATTGTCAGTTTACTAGAAATAGTTTTCCATGCTCGAGACATAATATCATTGGTAATGTTCTCATGTCTTTACTGTCGATGACTCAATGCGATTCTATCAATGACTAAGTGTAAATCTAATTAGCGTTGGAAAACAGCAAAATGACTCATATCTCTATAGGGTTTAGAAACACACCCAATATTGATAGTCCTAATTCCCCTAATGTTCATAAGTTTAGTTGAAGCAACTAAACTTATAAATTAAGGTTGACGCAGACAAATGGAATCAGAGGTTCTGCCTCGCCTCGGCTCAACGTTCGTTGCTGTACAAGTCAAAATAGTCATCAAAATGACGAGCATGTCATGGCTGTTGACATTTCCTCTTTATTTGTGACTATTACCGCGGCAAGATGATGCTGATTATCATTAGTGTGCGTTGGAGTATGGAGTTTCATACAAAGAATATTTAACTGCTACAGTTACTGGGATAAAGTTATTCCATGGAATGAACTAATAACAAGCATAGGAATTATTAGTTTATTCCAAGGTATAAACGACGTTTATTTGAATGCTGCTTAAGTTGAGTTGAAGTTGACCTGTTCCCGATCCTTACCGTTCGTGTTGACAAAATTTTCGTGTATTTCCGATGTTCCCATGATTTTGACCTCATTAAATGGGGACAGTGGGAAGTCAAGATAAAACTTCCCGTTGTCCCCATTACGGAAACTATAAAATTTTGAGGTTTACAATCTTGCAAACACAGTCACTGACTCACTTGCCGGGGAGTGCGCCACAGTACAGAAATACCAGTAGGTTACATTAATGGGTCAGAAACGTAAAACGAGAATAGAACTTATTGCACTTTGTGTTAAATGAAAACGAGTTAAATATAATGAAATTAATTTATTTGCTAGAATACCATCTCATTGTAAATTTTAATAACTATAAGAACCAGAATATATATAGTTCGCACAGCGGATCTAGGCTTCCGTGAAGTTAGCCTTTTGTGATGCGCAAAGACAATTTAGTTTGAAAAAGCTCCATTGCGCATCGAAACGGCTAATTTCACGACGGCCGAGATCCGTTGTGAGAACTTTAACATACTACGGTATATTATTTATAATATTTTTTTATTTTATTTTACTCACAGTAACAAAAATAATTGTACAATTCAATTTGCAATTACTCCTTCTGCTTCAGTTGAGCTGCGCCTTAAAATGAGAATAACATCGTAATTACTGCTTGAGCAACTCGATAAAATCGTGTCGTTCGTAAAATGCCCTTTGGTATTATGTGTAGGTATTTCCAGGTCAATGACATTGAGCAAACGTCAGGTATTCCTCATGTTTATGGGGTCACGGATTACGCAAATACAAAAATTTTGTAACAAAATTGTAAAAACTGCGTACAGTGTAACTATAAAAATAATAATAATAAATAATTCTGGACAATCCACACAGCATCATCTAGCACCAAGCTAAGCAGAGCTTGTGTTATGGGAGCTAGATGACTGATATAATACAATACTTAGATAGATATATTTTTATTAAACATAGAAAATACCCAGAACACCCGTAACAAATATTTGCAGATCGTACAAACATTTGTCTCAAGGCAGGAATCGAACCTGCAACTTCCTGCGTAACAGACGACTCTTCGCCCGCCGTGCCACATTGGTCGTACATTGGACATAATATTATGCCCGAAAGGGCGCTGGTATTCAACAGATCTTGGTGAACAATGTAGGTAAACTTAGTAAACTGGACTAAGTTTCACTATCTTCAAGTACAAACAAATCGTAAAACATGATATTCGATAATCTTTTATTTTTTTCTAACTACAAGCTGACCTAAATGAATAATGTGAAGAATTAACCCCATATTATGATACCATACATATTATGGGACATGTTGTAAGCATCTTGGACAATAACACAGTTTTATCTGCATGGTGAATCACAATTGCCATACCGTCTTTGCAACTCAGAAACTTACCATACACGAAAACAGTCGTTCATAAACTACCATAAACAATTCGTTTTGTTTATAGAAATAAATGACTCAAGGCACAGAATAAGAAAAGTACTCAAGGTAACTTTGACCATATGTTTATTTCTTGGAAGTACTAAGGAAAACCTCACACAAATTCTAATACCTTATTTATACGATCAATCTTAGAGTTGCTGACGTCAGTTTGATGTTATTTGGTTTTCCTGGTTTGGAATCGAACGAAATTTTCCATTTCACACGATAAATTGAAATCAATTTAATCTACTGCATCTTTACATAGTAATATATATAAAGTAATGTCCCTCCCTATATCAGTCTCAGTCTCAGTCTCGATGATAAATCTATTATAATACATTAATAATCCAGTAATAATATTAGTAGTTCAAAATCAATCAAAATCAAGTTTAGTTAATAAGATTTATTCCAGACAAATCTTATTAACTATAGAAATCGCTATTTGCGATGAAACCGCCAGGACTATTTTATAATTATGTATGTTAAATATGAAAAACTACCATGCAAATTGTGTCCTCAATAAAAAAAAAATTATTTATGTCTAAGTATATACGCTTAGATCTTTTAAATTACGCAACAGATTTCAATGCGGTTTTCAACAAAAGATAAAGTAATTCAAGAGGAAGGTTTACAGCACCCGTGCAAAGGCGGGGTATTGCTATTAGTTTTTTACTTTAGCTAAAAACGAGACGGTCAATTATTTCTCTATACGTTAAGCTACTCCTGGTTACCACAGTTGCAATATCACCCTAAGATTTAAGTTTTAAGCGCGTCATTGCACTGCGCTCTTCGCTTCGAGACCTAGTTATTAAGTCTCATTTTAAGTAATTTAACTATATTTTAAATATATATGATGTTGCATGCGTACGGTAACCGCTGACCATCAAGTGGGCCGTACGCTTGGTTGCCACTTTAGTGGTATAAAAAAAAAACAAGGACGATTTATATTTTATGGTATCCATTTTTAGTGCTGTAGATGTTAAAGTAGGTAAGTTTACAGTGAAAACCAATAAAACTACAGCAAATAACAGTGCCTAAAAATGATTGATGTTAAACAATCAATCCTCTAACTAACTTTATATCAGAATAGGCGAGCTTATTCTCATAATACGTGTGTACTGTAACTATACTTTTTGCTTCACTGTATTACCACCTCATTAACCAAAAAAAAGAGACAAAAGATTTTTTGCCGAATGGATTGCACGGTCTCATCAAAGACTTCTGTATCTTTCCACTGTATTTGGCTCGTATTTTGAACTCTATAGCACATATATAGAGTTTAGAATAACGAGCAAAAAAATATAATCGTGATACTAACGCAAACAATCGAATGTGCCGTGATTGGCTCGTAGCACTCGTAGCTATTATTCCAATGTTACTTTAATTTGCAACTCAGTTATCAATCTTATTTTCTGAACGAAAGAGATCAATTTGTTTTACAGAAACGGAACATTTTTAGGTTTTAAACTGACAGATTTACTGATAATAATATTCGGGTTGACACTAATTCGTGTGTTGCTTCTGATTTACATAATCTGTGGTCACCATTGTCAAAAATGATTTAATGTCATTCTTCGTATTCAGTAGAAAGACAGTTGTGGTTTATCGTTGAGTCATTTTGGAAATTTTTCAATTAAGTATTCATTTTTTGGAAGATCTTTTGGCAGGTTATTACATAAATACTTATACATTAAGTACCTATATAATCACATGCCACATAACTAAGTCTGTTACTTGAGAAAATTTGTTTGAATTGTTTAAATTATACATTGCGTTAGTGTACAGATAGAGAAAGAAGAGTAGTAGAGTTCTTTGTTCTATTTCTGCCGCCAAGCAGTAGTGCTTGCATTGCTTGCGTTTCGAAGGGTATGGTTACCAGTGAAATTGTGTGGCACATGAGACTTTTAAGGCACCGCGCGTCTGATAACCCTCGTATTGCAAGCGTCTATAGGCTACGGTAACCTCTTACCATCAGACTAGCCTGCTGATTTGCTATTTTTATTGAATGCAGTTTGTTGTATATTTCTTTCATGATTTTTTACATAAATTTTTGTAATATATTGAGAAGTCAAAGGTTTTTTTTTCGTCCCACTGCTGGGCAAAGGTCTCCCTAAATCACTCCAACCATTTCTAGCCTTCGCTTTATTCCAGTATTTGAAATAGGTCATTTTTATGAATGAAAATAAAATTTAATAGAAAAACGAAATCTGCTAATTATCAGACGATCAAGCATAAACATACTTTCCAATACCGTGAGATCACTCAAATAATGCTCATTCTGAGCACTTTCGACAAACAAACAAAGTGTTTGAACGTCAGAAAGCAGTGAAATTATTAAAACGTGTGAAAAAAACTCTTTGTTTAACGTCTATCGTGTGAGAACGATGACATAACTTGGAAGGCTGTTCTAGCAGTCAAACGAACACGTTTAAAACGAAAGGAAAACCATCCAATTGCGCGATTTCCACCCCAAGGACAGGGTACCATAAGTCTTCTTTTTCTGTGCTTATAGCTTGAAGCTTCATTGGTCTACACAAAAACTGCGATCCCAAACGACACTTGACATCAAAAACGCGATACCAAACGACTGCATTTGTTTTTGACTGCATTTGTTTTTTACCGTTTTCAGAACAAACGTCAAACGATAAAGCATACCCAATATTCCGTTTAGATTGCAGCCAGTACCTACGATATTTAACAGTAAGGTACCATTCATAATAATTACACCAACAATTATTTGCAGATTATAAATTCAAAACGCGCAGCGAAACCTGTTTTAGAGAATGTTGTTGGTCGACCTTTGACAAAGTCAGCAAAATACCTAACTACATACACTGTACCTGTTTTAATATTGCCACAGTTGTTTTAACTTGAGTAATTACAGTAACAGAGCAAAGTTTATGAGAACAATGCCTGGTTTTAGAGTTAATTTAATAGTATCTTATACTCACTGTTTTTTTATAGCGCTGTTACCTAGTTAACAATGTGATTAATTTATATTCTACTAGCGACTTGCCCCGGCTTCTCACGGGTACATAAACGCACGAGTCGAGAGACCTTCTTGAATATTTATATCCAATCATGAATACCGCATTAAAATCTGTTGCAATAACGATATAAGCTCATGCAGGGTATTCTAATATTAGTGCTTAATAGTTACACTCAAAAAAATAAATACGTACCTTTTTTACATTTTGCCTGAAAAAGCTCGAGTAAATCGAATACGTTTTTTTTGGTCAATTATTAGTTAACCTTGTTGGAAATCCAAAAAGCAGCGCGCAGCGTACAAAACACTGTATGTGTATATAACATACACGTACAGAGGGACAGACGGCGGAAAGCGACCTTGTTTTACACCTATTTTGTATTTATTTATTTACTTTAATTAACACGGATAAACCAATAACATCAATTAAAGATAAGTACACACATCAAATTAGGAAAAATAAGAAAATACAGATTTTTACATTATAATCAATAAGAAATAAAAATAAAAACGAATAGAGGTAAAAGTAATTAAATGTCAAAATACAGTAATTAATAACCAGACACGCAGTCATACATTACGCTCACAAAAACTCAAACATACCGACAGAATGTTAGAGCATCCATCCACAAACAAGTCACAATCAGGATTAGCGTCCAAGAGAGCATTGAGCGCGGTGAGGGTACGCGGTATAGGTGATGATGCACGAGCCGAGGTGCGAGAGAACCTATGCATTACGCAAATAGGCTAATAATGAATAACAAATTAAGCGATTAACTTTATCAGAAAATAGTGACCCACTAAGCATAAATACGAGTAATTGCATGTTTAAAACTCAGTTTCAGATTTATATTGCCGGTCTACAAGCAAATCGATTCGCTATCGTAGTTTTCCAATTAAAATGCTGTCTGCCTCTGAGCGACAATACTTTTAACATTTGAACTGAACTAATAAAGTTTGAGTAACTTTTAACAAACCTGTTATTTATTTTATTTTGCAAAAGAAAAACTCTGCGAAATAGCAATAAGTATTATAAATAAATTTGCCACTGACTCATGCTTACTTTGTTACTCATTACGTGTATGATAGCAATAAGTGTATTTTATACTTTTTCTATATATTTTAATGGATCTATGTTTTGGAACGTGCATAATGCATAAACGAACTTATTAAATCGAAATGATACATTGTCGACTAAATAATAATCTACCTCTCTATCTATCTATGGTTCCAATTTGCTAGATTATAAAATACCTAATAATAAAGTATCTGCCTGTAAGTAGGTAAGTTGTTGTGGTAGGTTGCTGGCTATTTGGATCCCATACAATAAAGTATCGTATCGTATGTGAATGCTAAGTTGCCTGCATATTTATTTACCTAAACTAGATGTAAACTGCCCTAACACTTGCTCAAACCTCAGTGGTTTTTTAGTGTTAGTTATAAGTTTCTTTGTTATGTACGTTTTTTATTACGATAAATAAATTAAACAAAAATAAAAATTAACCTATTTCAAACACATACTTACTTAGTAAATTTTGTTTTTATCTATGTTTTCGTACCAAAGATGGAGTATGTATACTCTAAGTTTCGTAGGTGCAAAATACAAACTACATATCAATTTTTACATTTTACCCACTTAGTTAATTGATTACTTTTGATTATCACTTGAGAATAGGTAGCCAAACCACTAATAAGATTAGTGAGACGCCCGCTTTGTCTAATAAGACTTTTTTATACAAACTTCATATAGCCGCTGCGTCCTCTAAGAGTTAAACTCCGGGAATTACTTTTTTAATGCACCTTTTACACGTTAAAAGTTTAAGACCCTGAAAAATTCAACTGGCCTGTGTGTTGATCATCAGTCAGTCAGTCAGTCAGTAACGCCCTAGAAATTTAAACTTTCTAGAATTTACGGTTTAGATTGTGCGTTGATTATCAATCAATCAATCGGCCAGTAAGGCAAAGATTTTTATAATTATTTAGATAAGTAGAAGTTCAAAGTACTTAATCTATTATTTTGTTAAACCTACAAAAAGTGTTTTAAACGGATAGCGATGAGATAAGCTTCATTTATTATTCAAGGATAGTCCAAGCCTCGTGTCTACAATCTCAAATTTTATTCGACCCTATTGTGAATTAAAACAATGAGAGGTTTTCGATTCGAGATTAAAAAAAAAGTAGTTCCGATTGCTTTGACAGATGGCGCTATCTGCCCTACTGACATACTGGGAAAGGTTATCAAAACAAGAAAAAAGTTGGTAACTCCATTTTTGTTTCGTCTCGTGTCAAGCGGAAAGTTGTGGGTTCATGTCCTGCTTGAGGCAAAATAACTGAACTCCGGTACGACTAAAGTTAATGTACTACGTAGTACGTACTGACTTTGACACCAGCCAGAGGTATGACAGACAGTGACAGCAGGGGCAACCAATGTTGAATTCCCTACACATTCACCATAGCTCGCCAAACGTAGTGCTTACATTCTCTTGGGCTCGCCAGTTGAGCTACCGCCATCTAAATAGACAGCTTTTATTTTTTTAATAACTTGAGACGAAAACTTCTCATTGTAAGATGTTTATTAAAGTAATTTTAGTTCAATAAAATTTGACGTAAATTCGATCAAATAATTGCGAGGCTCGAAAAAAACGCATTGAAGGAAAGGAGCACCCAGAAATGGTTTTATTGCGTTGATCTTTTTACTACTAAAAAAGTTGTTTCACGCAGTATGTAGCCAGGCCCTGGTCTTTTATGTGGGTCTAGATAATTAGATAATCATTAACGAAACCATATAACACTATTTATTTATTTTATTTTGGCTTCTTTCTTGATCTAAAGTAAGTTTATCTTTGTGAAGGAGTGCAACACAATGCAAAACAACATGGCGGGTTTAACGAACTACTGGTTTATTAGGTACTGTCAAAGTCAAGATGCGTCACGTGATCATTGCTAATAACTGTCATGGTGGAGCTCTAGTGTTCCCTCCCGTTTTAGAAAACTCCACAATAAACATTTTTCCGTCAGAACTTAGTTTGTTTACTTAAAAATAAAATTGTTTGTTACTGTTTCTAAGTCTTATATTATTTTCCAATGGTGTTATAAAGACTTAGGCCACTATGAAATTTGTCCTTTTATGCAGATTGGATCCTCAATGGTGCGAAAGTTATGCTTAAACAAACATACGCAAAGCCACAAACTTTACCTTTATACTATATCTATATATATCTATCTATGAATTGTATTGTGTTAAGTAAATATCAGTCATTTAGTACCCATAACACAGCTCTGTTTAACAGCAGCTTACCTTGGGGCTAGATGATGATGGGTAGATTGTCCAGCATTATTTATTTATTTATTTACCTATATAGCAAGTGTTATGTAAGCTCGTATGAGACATTAGCCAACTGAAGAGTTTGTAGGCTGTTTGTATTTAGTGTAGATTTAGATAGAAGTGACAAACTGATGCTTATAAACGAAGAGCTTAAAATATAAACAATAGACGACCGATGTGGCGCAGCGGGCGCAGGTCCGCCTGCGACGCAGAGGTTGCGGGTTCGATTCCCGCCTCGGGACAAATGTTTGTACGACCTACAAATATTTGTTCCGGGTGTTCTGGGTATTACTATATATAATAAAAAAATATCTATCTATGTATTGTAATTGTATTAAATATATATCAGTCATCTAGTTACCCATAACACAGCTCTGTTTAACAGCAGCTTACCTGGGGCTAGATGATGCTGTGTGGATTGTCCAGCATTATTTATTTTATTTATTTATTTATAATAGGAACATTGAATAACCTTACCTTTCTTATCCAAATCTCTATAAAGACATAGAAATTGACAATATTGCTGACTCTGACTCAACTAAGTCTATCTATGGGGCTTCAGTAAACCATCGTGTACCAAACTTAGCTTGTTGCCATAAATGTAGTACAGTTATGGCAGACTCGGTGACCGCTGAATGCACTTCTAAAAAGGAGAAACAGTTGCCAGGCTTAGAAGATCACGATTTTATCAAGATTCTTATGATTACCTTTATCAAAAATATTAGATAAGATTAAGGTGGTTAATAGACAAAGAGATAATTATATCACACTAATATTCCATGTTTTGGGTAGAACGGGTAAAAATAATATTGGAGGTTGAACGGGTAAGCACTCATTAAAATCAATATCTATTAAATATAAGATAACCAGAGACAAAGTATTTTCTTTTTTTTTATTTACAATAAGCTTACGTTTGACCACTATCTCGCCCAAGAAGCTTATAACTTAAATAAAACTTGTAAGCTTTGATCTCGCCTGATGTATAGACAATGATGTTGTCTAGTTCGATTCCTCCGCACTCCAAAAAATCCATAGACGGTAGATTTTGTTAGAATCGAAGAGCAGGGTACCTAAGTACCAAACTGAAGAATCTACAGGCGTTCTAAACAAGTTTTTTACCACTAAATCGTCAACCAAGCGTGCGGCCCACTTGATGGTAAACGGTTACTTTGACGTAGTCCTGACCTGAGACGTAGATCTCATGTGCCTGTAATTTCACCGGAACCCATAGCATTCGAACCAGAACAAGAGTAGTAAAGTTAAGTTAAGTTAAGTTTTAAGAGTAGTAGAGTTCTTTGTGATAGAGCTCGTCCGGGGAAGGACTACCACCATAGCTTTTTTCTGCCGCCAAGCAGTAATGCTCGCATTGCTGTGTTCCGGTGTGAAAGGTATGGTTTCCGGTGAAATAACTGACACATGAGGCTTTCGATCTTAGCCTCAAAGTGGCAACCCGCGAGTGATACCTCTGGTATTGCAAGCATCTATAGACTACGGTAACCGCTTACCATCTTGTGGGCCGTACGCTTGGTTGCCACTTCAGTTGAATAAAAAAAAAAAACACAGCAATGCGAACGTTAATGCTTGCCGGCAGAACTTAGTATGGTCACAGAATAGAATAGAATAGAATAGAAATATAATAGAAAAATATTTATTTAACGCCACACAATTAACTTAAAAATAAAAATAACAATACAAATTAAAACTTAACTATTGTGACGAAAAAAAAAAGGCAGCCACTCAGCATGTGCTGCAGACATAATGTGTCTGTAGCGCTGGTTTTCAGTGTAGCCTACGAGTAGTAGTAGCAGCAATTAGCTGCGACACGAGTCTCTCACTATATAGAATATTATACTACGTATGGTGGTCGTTCCCCCCGAAGAAGCTCTATCACAAAGAACCTTTCAAAGTTGTTAGTCCACGACGGAGGCCTAAAAGCTCTATTACCAGAGTTGGCCCTACTGACTCATACGAATTTACTTACTTACTACCTTTGATATTCCATTTAATATTCTTTTTTAGCAAAAAGGATAGATTAAGAGCAGTGTAAAATTATAATTTGCAAATTGTGTGCAAATCTAACAATATTAATAACAATAATAATTGAGAAGGTTAGTCAGATTGATCAAATTTCAAAACATTAAAAAATTTAGTGTTTATTCTGCCTGATTCTTTTTATACATGTCGTTAGGAACTTTACTACGTAACACTTGATATAAATCTCAACCCATAATAATCCTTATAATTTCTAGCATAGAAACCAAATTGCTTTAAATTCTATCAGAAATCTTACGACGATAAACATGAAAAAGTATCATATTTATATTAGTTTCTTTTAAATCAGAATAAACCACGGTCGGCCACTTCAAGGCCGAGTTATAAAATTATAGTGTGCAATATTTTTTTGCCTTGAACGTAGACAGCTAATATAAAGGCATTTAAATCAACTTAATAAATCTCATAATTCACAATTGATTGATCATAATTGTGTTACTCGTATAAACTAATAATACCTTAGGTAGTTGGCCCATCTAACTTGACGACCGATGTAGCGCAACGGGTGCAGGTCCGCCTGCGACGCAAAGGTTGCGGGTTCGATTCCCGCCTTGGGACAAATGTTTGTACGATCTATAAATATTTGTTCCGGGTGCTCTGGGTATTTTCTATATATAATAAAAAATATCTATCTATGTATTGTATTGTGTTAAATATATATCAGTCATCTAGTACCCATAATACAGCTCTGTTTAACAGCAGCTTACCTTGGGGCTAGATGATGCTGTGTGGATTGTCCAGCATTTATTTATTTATTTATTTATCTAAGACTGTGACTCGACAACGAACACATGAATAGGTACGTAAATGATAAATGGATAGACTTTAGTTTCATTTACCAAGGATAGAGCATAATAAAGTGAAGACTTGTCAGTGCAGTGTTCGGTATCGGTTGCATGCTACCATGAAAAGAAGAAGAAGAAAGAAGAGAAAAGAGAAGAAGAGAGATAGAAGTCAAATCATGGGATTTTAGTAGTTCATTTACGAACTATAGAGGCGCTGTAAATCCATACAAATTGAAAGCTGAACGATACGCGTCGCGTCGGTCGTTTGCGATTTGTGAGTGCTTAGTGCTTACCCGTTCAACCCACAATTTTTCTACCTAGTATTATTTTTACCCGTTTTACCCAAAACATATGCTCCGTTCTACCCATTCCAAAATCTAAGTCACAGTGTATTCTCAGTACATACACCGTAATAATTATAAAATGTCAAAAGACTTTTTCATCATTTGCTCTCAGTAGTCTCAGTATATTTTGCCAAACTCTCTTAGTCTCATAAATCAATACTCTTTAAACAGTTCATGCAAACTATTTTCAATAAACAATAAAGTATTTTGAAGAGGTCGATGAACTCAATTCTATACAACAATAGCTAAACTGCTTAGCATATTATCAAGTACAAAAGAATGTGCGTAGTTGTTAAAAACAATACGACTCATAGATTAACTGACCATTCTATAGCTAATAAACATCTACTAATAGTGATTGTATGATTTACATTGAGTCAGTAACAAAGTCAGTGTTGGTGCTGACTCTAAAATCGAGCAAAGTCAGTGCTGACCCGCTAATGACCTAATGTAAACGCTGTCGGGTCAGTACTGCGTTTAAATTCTCGCGTACTGACCCATTGTAAACAGTTATAGTCAGTTCTCTAAATGGAAATGGGCCGGTCACGTTGCACGCATGAACAATAACAAATGGACAAGAAAAATCACAACATGGCTTCACAAATAAAAGAAGTAGAGGAAGACCTAAAGAGAGATGGATAGATGAAACAAAAGAAACAGCTGGCGAGAAATGGATGAAGAAGGCAGAAAATAGAGTCAACTGGAGCAAAATGGAGGAGGCCTTTACTCGTTGAGAGGTCCTTATAACTTTGAAATTCTGAAATCGACACATTTTATTTTAAATCAATTCATTTTTTTCATAAATTATCCTAATAATTATTTAACAAATGAATTGTAATAATTAAGTTATTAAGGAAATAAATGAGGCTTTATTATTATTATATTATAGTCAGTTCTCTTTAGTGACTTGACTACCTCAGTGGTGTGGTGGGCGAGTGTCCGGTCGAGAAACGAGAGATTACTGGTACGATATCTTGCACTTGTTCCGTAGCAGGAATCGAACACTTCATAACTTAGTAAGAGTAGTATAGTTCTCTGTGATAGAGCTCGTCCGGGGAAGGACTACCACCATACCTATTTCTACCGCCAAGCAGTAATGCTCGCATTGCTGTGTTCCGGTGTGAAGGGTATGGTTTCCGGTAAAATTACTGGCACATGAGGCTTTTGATCTTAGCCTCAAGGTGGCAACCCGCGAGTGATACCTCTGGTATTGCAAGCGTCCATAGGCTGCGGTAACCGCTTATCATCTTGTGGGCCGTACGCTTGGTTGCCACTTCAGTTGTATAAAAAAATAAACTGGGCACTCGCGTACCGCGGCGCGGCAACGATAGATGGATGACATTGTATTAATTTATGCAAGTTATGGTGTATTTTTATTATGTAATTTTAACTGAACGTGATAATAACTCCAATTTTTATCAATGACTTCACATTGTTTAATTATTCAGTACAACGACCTCTTCGTAATTAGATAAACGAATAGCACTCGTTAAATTGTAAGATAACTACTTTTATAGTAAACCCGCTAAAGAAATCCTAATTGCAATGCAGTAAAGTTTTATTTTCTCTATCTCTTCTGATCCTGCATTCTGTTCTTGAGTTGTTTAATTAATTTACTTTTAAAGGATTGACAAAGGAAGTTCGTTCTTAGCAGGGAATTTTAAAAGTCCCACTTTACATTACTCGGGAACTAAGTGGGGGACAGGAGGAAGGTGGAAATTAAATAGCAGTAGTTACTGTTATTAGCAGTACTAAAGTACTTATTTAAAGCATTAAAAAAAAAGCTACCCCCACCACTTGTTGAAGGCCAGGAGCCTTATTCGCTATGATGACCAAAACGACCGATGTGGCGCAGCGGGCGCAGGTCCGCCTGCGACGCGGAGGTTGCGGTTTCGATTCCCGCCTCGGGTCAAATGTTTGTACGATCTACAAATATTTGTTCCGGGTGGTCTGGGTATTATTCTATATATAATAAAAATAATATATCTATGTATTGTATTGTATTAAGTATATATCAGTCATCTAGAAGGTATCCATAATACAGCTCTGTTTAACAGCAGCTTACCTTGGCGCTAGATGTGCTGTGTGGATTGTCCAGCATTATTAAAAAAAAACAAAAAAAAACGAGCTCGTTACGATGTGGAATCGTCGTCGACGAGTCATGTTTTAGGGCTCGTCTGACGTTCAAGGTCAATTATCGATAGCGAAACTATCGCTATGAGACAACACAGATACCGAAAACCATTTTACAATTCCACACCATGGCGCGTTTAGAACACGTTAATGTTACACGTTATTGGTAAGGAATCTCTTATGTCATAGCAAATGACGCCCCTGTCATCATGAGCTTTTACGTGTTTTATAGCTTCGTGACGTAGCTGGCTTAAAGTGGCTGGTTCATAACAGATCAACGTCCGCGTAGTACCATTTGGATTGGTAACTGACCAGTGGCAATTGTTAGGCCATGGCAAAGGTCTTCGGCCGGTCTAGTTACTCCTTCACCAGAGTTGGCCACTCATGCAAATTTACTTTAGCTAGCTTGTAGGTTTCAAAGTGATCCTTCTGATTTTATTGATTATAGCTCTTTGGCTTTGATATTATTTGAAATTTTACCTATGTACCACACCTATTTCTGCCGCCAAGCAGTAATGCTCGCATTGCTGTGTTCCGGTGTGAAGGGTATGGTTTCCGGTGAAATGACTTGGTTGCCACTTCTGTTGTATAAAAAAATATATATACGTACACCTACTTGCATTTTTTTTCTGGTAATATAATTACCTACCTATATCTACAAATATAATTACGTACCTTTAAAGACCTACATCCAACTCTACTCACTAAGTAATGTACTACAGTACCTACAGTTACAGTACAGTCAGCTAACTAAAATTAAACAGAGCTGTGTTTATGGGATGATGATAGAGACTGATATATACTTAATGCAATACATTACATAGATAGATATTTTTTATTATATATAGAAAATACCCAGAACACCCGGAACAAATATTTGTAGATCGTACAAACATTTGACCCGAGGCGGGAATCGAACCCGTAACCTCCGCGTCGTAGACGGACCTGCGCCCGCTGCGTGCGCCACATCGGTCGTCAACAATCCATGTACTAGAGCTATGTACAGTCAGCAAAGAAAGTGGTCTATCACTTTTGACAAAAGTTTCTGTGTAATCGTATGGCGCTAACATAGATAATATCTATATGTGCGTCCCTGCTTCAAGTTTTTGTCGCGTTTGTTCGCCAACGCGGCTTCTTTTTGTTTATAAATGTTCGAAGCTTAGTTTAAGAAATGCTAGGTACCTACAACAGAATCGACACTAATAACGATCAAATTGAGCAAAAAACAATTAAAGTAGGTATATATTATTGTTGTGTAAGCTCCGCGACTCAGTAACGAAGCGACGACATGAACTTTAAATAGAGCAAGCAGATGCATCTCTTATCAGTCAGTACATTCCACTCTGCTAGATTGATAACACGTATGTTTCTCACATGAGACGTGACCCAGCTAACTGAAATTACACTTTATGTTTACAACGTAAGATTTAAAATGTACAAATTTTGATTACAATGTAATATGATTACCGATTTTAATTTTTACTTCACTCATTCATTGTGCAAAAGCTTGAATGGACCGTTTTATGATTCATGGTTTCAAATTAATGTGAAATGTGATAACATGGTTAGACCAGAACTGTTCATCATCACACCAGTGCCCCAATCCGCGGGTTTACCTATTTACCTTAAACAAGTTAATGTACAAATGGTGTTATAATTCTAAGGTAAGTAGATAATTATACTTCTTGTAACGTGCTAGTGTAAATGAAACCTTCTTATTTTCCCACTATTTTCAGATAAATCACAGGCCTACACGAGGGACTCAATGCGGATTGGTGGATGGGCAAATGTCTTCGAATTAGTAGTTCTTTGACCGATTTTTTCTTTCACTGTTGGACACACGGCATTGCCCAGATAAACTTTTATACTTGATTTCTTATTAAGTTCTAGAAGCTTCGATAACAAAGGGAGGAATTCCCAAAATTTAAGTTCTGTGTGAGTAAATGTGTGGATCGAGGCTGAAACATAGATTTTAAAACAGCTTACCAATTTTTTTTTTTTTTATGGTCATGTTGACCTAACGTCGTTCGCCCAACCGCTTTAGAAGGTGCAGGAGGCGATAAAGTTTGTCAGAATATAAATAGGTACCTACCTATCACAAATAAGGTTAAAGGTCCCACCATTACAGCATCAACTATTCAAGAAACAAAACTATAATTTCAAAACGACACGATCATTTATCACAATATCATTGCAAAACCAAAGACGAAATTACAGACATATCAAAATCATTAATTATACGTTAGTGTTACGTCACGTGATTTAGTATAACTGTTGAGTCAGACTTACCTAGCGATTTGCAGTGATTGCTAAAGAAAAGGCGTATGGCAAAAACAAAAATCATGAATTTTTTGATCTGGGACGGCCTTTTTTTTTTTTTATACTACTAAAGTGGTAACCAAGCGTACGGCCCACTTGATGGTCAGCAGTTACCGTAGCCTATGTACGCATGCAACATCATAGATATCACTTGCGTGTTACCACCCTGAGACGTTAGATGGTTAGTCTCATGTGCCTGTAATTTCACCGCATGTTTTTCCTTGTTTTATGTCAGCAAATGACAAGAAGGTCAAGTTGCTCGCCTGATGTTAAGCGCCACGTCTGACCATAACAGTTGCAGTGTCACCCAAAGCTTAAAGTTTTTAAGTTTTTGTGTGGCACTGCACTGCGCTTATCACCCCGAGACATTTTTGTTAAGTCTCTTTCGCCCAGTTAACTTGCTACAGTGCCCTTCAAACCTAAACACAGTATTGCTTGCACACTACTGCTTGGAGGTAGAATATCTGACACTGGTGGTACCCAGTACCCACCTACCAAGACGGTCTCTTGCTCAAGAGTCCTACGACCAGGTAAAAAATAAATTTACCTGGTAGTTTATTTGTGGCTTATTAAACAATTAGGTACTTTAAGGACTCTTGTAGAACCAAAATAAAACAATATCTCAAAGTACTCTTGATTAAAGAATATATTATATATATCAAATAGCTCCGTGTGAATTTGAGCGAGTCATTTAGCTTCGTTTAGTAAATCGACTATCAAGCGATTATAATCGCCCATATGAATAAATCGATACAATTGATTAACCTCGCCAATTCGTGAATACGGAACCACTTGAGGAAGTGATGTCATTATCAATGACGCTAGACATTCCAGCGGCTGTAGCACTTGTTACTGACGTCATCAATCCGCTTGATCAATCGCAAGTATAAGGTTTGTCTATCTATGAACTTTTTTGTCTCAGTAGTTCTATGCAAAAAACAAAAACTGTCTTTTCTGTTCTATAATTGAACTCTTTTTTTTATACCACTAAAGTGGCAACCAAGCGCACGGCTCACTTGATGATCAGAGGTTACCGTTGCCTATGTACGCATGCAACATCAAAGTAGATATCACTTGCGTGTTACCACCCTGAGACGTTAGATGGAAAGTCTCATGTGCCTGTAATTTCACCGGAAACCATACCCTTCGAACCGGAACACAGCAATGCGAGCATTACTGCTTGGCGGCAGAAATAGGTGTAGTGGCGTAGTCCTTCCCCAGACGAGCTCTATCACAAAGAACTTTAGACTACTAACTACTAATACCTTGTCAAATAGAACTTGGGTTGAAAGAAGAAGTACTCGTGCTCAGGGATACTATTTTCGCATGACGTCACGCTCTTCGCAAAGGATTGAGCAATCCAGTTTTATGGAAAAGTAATTTATTTGCATGTTTTTGAACTATTAAATATATTTTAGGTTTATTGTAAGTTGCAAATGCAGGATAATGTTGCGTTGCGTTGAAGAAATAACTCTTAAAAAGGTTATTGCTGGCGACCGCGAACTAAAAAACGGAGTACACGGCTCCCTCGGTGGACCGATGACGTTAAAGCGGTCGCAGGAAGTCAGTGGATGGTGAGAGCTCAAGATTAGTTGTCATTGGGAGAGCCAGCTCAGCAGGTGAACGCTTATTGGCTGATATTATAATGTTTGTGGAGGTCTTTTTGTTTTTACAGAAGCTTTCGGGCGGCCTAAAAAGTGTCACCAGAGTTGGCCACTGACTCATACGAACTTAATTAGAAAGAACTTTACTACCTACCTACTTTTTATCATAGAAACAAAATCAAAGATCTACTTTGAAACCGACAAGATAAAATATGTCAATTGTCGTAGTTCAACTTATGTCGGTGATAACTAAGTTCAGAGCATCCACGGATATAAGCTGAACTACGTAAACTGTCACGATATTATTATATCGCTTATACAGTGAATGAAAACATCGTGAGGAAACCGGCATGTCCAAGAACTAAAAATTCGAAAGACATGTGCCATCCACTAATCCATTGGGTTCGCGTGGTAGATTAAGACCCAATCACTCTCACTGGAGAGTAGGCCAGTGTCCCAGCAGTGGGAACATTAGGAGGCTGTCATGATGATGATCATTATACCCGTAAGAGTAGATAGTCAGCATCATCAGAAGTAATCTCGTTTAAAGTATCTAAGGTATATTCTTTCATATTTGCCTACAGGTATGCTTAATTACAGCTCAGTTCTTGGTTATTAAGAACCGCCATAAACTCAACCATAGTACACAGACGACAGATATCTATCATAAGTGTTTGAATTTAATCTTCAAATAATTTATTATTAACTGCTGTTAACATTACAACGATGTTGGATAGAATACAATGATACTATAATTTATAAGCGATGCCGTTTTCATTGCGATATTATTAATAAAAAAAAGACATTGTTGAGGATAAAAATCTACAATATCGATGAATTCTTCGAACTACCGTAAAATACGTAGATCGATTTTGCTCTGTGATTATGAACGTAAAAATGCGACTCAAAGTTTTATCATTAAAATCAGTTCCACGCGCCCCAGCCTAGAAGTATGGTAATAAAGTTAACCTTTTTTGGCCGGATTCCACCAACTTTTGGAATAACTATTCGGCGGAATAAGAAATGTCAAATACAAGTAAACCGTCAGTTTACTCGCGAATAACTACGATTTACTCTGGCAAATAGTGCTTATTCGAGTAATAGGCTAATAATTATTTTAAATTATTGAAGACTGACATGTAAAAATGGTCATCACAACAAAAAATAAATATTTTGATATTACTTCTCGATAAAATCCATTTGATTGATTGAGGTCTTTTTTTTATGTCAGCAAGTGACAAGACAATCAAGGCGCCCACTTGATGTTAAGCACCACGCCTGACTATTACAGATGCAGTGCCACTTTAAGTTTATAAGTGTTTTCGTGGCACTGCACTGCGCTTATCACCCCGAGACATTGTTGTTAAGTCTCTTTCGCCCAGTAATTTCACTTGCTATAGTGCCCTTCAAACCTAAACACAGTAATGCTTGCACTCTACTGCTTGGAGGTAGAATATCTGACACTGCGGTACCCACCAAGACGGACTCTTGCTGAAGAGTTCTACCACCAGGTATAGGTAGGTAGATCGAATAATTATTGCCATTTTAAGCTTGGTTTGGTATCCAAGCGGTCATTAGCAATGCAAGTTGTCCTACTATACCCACGTTTGCAACGTCATGTTAGTAATGCTCTCTTCAAAGTTATTTATGATTACTGCCTGGATGGGTATTAAGTACTTAGGTAGATCAGTTTTTGAAATAGCAATATCTAAGGACTCTATGTAATGTAATGTGACGACCGATGTGGCACAGCGGGCGCAGGTCCGCCTGCGACGCGGAGGTTGCGGGTTCGATTTCCGCCTCGGGTCAAATGTTTGTACGATCTACAATTATTTGTCCCGGGTGTTCTGGGTATTTTCTATATATAATAAAAAAATATCTATCTATGTATTGTATTGTATTAAGTATATATCAGTCATCTAGTACCCATAATACAGCTCTGTTTAACAGCAGCTTACCTTGGGGCTAGATGATGCTGTGTGGATTGTCCAGCATTATTTATTTAATTATTATTATATATTTAATGTGTAGGTTTTGTAATAGGGTTTTTTATAGTTTAGACTATGATATGATATAAAACATGTTTTTATGTTATTGAATCTAAATTGAATCTTTTACCACTGTTTAATGACTAGTAACATCATAACAAAGCTTTTTAGTTGTAGCATAAAACCATTTAGCTGCAAACAGCATCTGAATGTAAAAAATAGTTTCATTACTCACTGACTTAAAGTAAAGTAAAGTTTATTTATTTTATTTCTTTAAACATGAGGTGGAACAAACAACATGCAATCATATACCTGGTTATTTAAGAAAGTTGGTCTCTAACATAAATTTACATCTGTAGGTTCTTTTAAATGCTAAGATCCTAGTATTTTTGACTGGCAGATTGATTGACTGACAGGCTGACTGACTGAAACCCGGGAAGGGCGGTAGCACAGGGGTGGCCCTGTGCACCGCAGCACTGCGAGGTGCTGGGGCTGACTGTTGTTAGCCCCGGGAAGTGCTTTGAGCGTGATGCGAGAGGGGCACCACTGATAGCCCTAGGGGACCGTGGAGCCCCTTGCCATGCATCCAGGCTGGCCACCGGGGATGGTTTAGTAAGTCGTCGAGTCCGACAACCTCACACACCCCCGTCGTACCCTTATGCGACGGGATGTCTGGATGCAGATTCCTCCCCGTTAACAAAAAAAAAAAAAGGCTGACTGACTGAAAATCAACGCACAGCCAAAACGAAAAATTTGAAATTTTCAAGTTGTCTATGATATTCCCAAAATTTAACTCTTAGGCCCGTATTCAACAACCATGCTTGAGTGTGAATCGTGACTCAAACATGGATTTGACGTATTATTTTTTCTATGAAGAACTGTCAAAAATCGATGCTTGAGTCACGATTCACGCTCAAGTTGGTTCTAGAATACAGAGTTTGCAAGGAAGTTTGCATGTTCGCAAAGTTTTATTCAGTATTGTGTCCGTTTTCGAAAAACAAGCCAAAGCAGTTTTCTACGAACTAAGTGCCCTTTTCACAGACAATTAACTGTACAAATTATGCAGAGTCTTTCGACGTGGCAGCCATTTTGTTCGCTGTCACATTTTAATTACCATCCTACCGTATAGAGCTAATTAGGGTTTCACGGTCGATAAACTAGCAAAATAGCTAACTGAAATGAACTCTTGTATAACCAACGTTGATATTGCACTCGTATGTCGCCATTTTTAAACTTTTGATAACGAGCATAAGATTTTGCTTGGTTGTCGTTGTCGACCTCGATAAATTTGGATTTTATCCAAGATGTCAGAAAGTTTTTATCAATGTTTTATAGACAGCAAGCCCCCCATAGTCGCCCGCGACTTTGTTCGCATGGAACTTAGAAACCGTACTTTTTTCCGGGGTAAAAAGCAGCCTATGCCCTATTCCCGATCATTATCTATTTATGTTTTAAATATCATCCAAATCGGTTCAGTGGTTGTCGAGTTATAGAGTAACAAACATCCAAACATGCAACCTTTCGCATTTATAATATTAGTGTGAAGTGTGATAGTGTGATGTGATTAGTGTGATTAGTGTGACTATGTATGGTATTGATTTGTGACAGTGCTAAAATTATATTGAGCTACTGTTAATGTTAGTTAAGTAAGCAGTAACCTTCACTCAACAGAAATGTGGCCACAGCAAGTCTGATCTTCGTCTTTACATGCATGTGTTAGCTAATATTTATTATGATGTCATGTCATCATGATAAACACGACGTTTCCAAAAAATACAAGGCTTAAGCTGGTTTTTACGTATAATTATAAAATTACTAGCTGTTGTCCGCGACTTCGATCGCGTTGAACTTGGGAACAGTACTTTATTCTGCGATAAAAAGAAGCCTATGTCCTATTCCCGGTCATTATCTATCTATGTTTTAATTTTCAGCTAGATCGGTTCAGTAGTTGTAGAGTTATAGAGGAACAAACATCCAACTATGTAAGATTAGTGTGATGGTGTGATTTTGGGAGTTTTTGACGGCTTCGGCCTCGCTCTATGGGTGTCCGGCTGCCGAGAGGTGCGGGTTTGATTCCCATCCTCATCATTGGCCTCTACGTCTATTTAAACCTAAACAGTTTGGAGATTGCACTTTTCTGGTGATTTTGATTCCCACTGATGCTTATAGTTTGTTATAAATACTACACAATAAAGAGTAGTAGAGTTCATTGTGAACTTGTGATAGAACTCGTCCGGGGAGGATTACCACCATACTTATTTCTGCCGTCAAACAGTAATGTTTGCATTGCTGTGTTCCGGTCCGAAGGGTATGGTTTCCGGTGAAATTACAGGCACATGATACTTTCGATCTACGTCAGGGTGGTAACCTGTGAGTGATACCTCTGATGTTGCAAGCGCTCATAAGCTGCGGTAACCGCTTACCATCTTGTGGGCCATACGCTTGGTTGCTACTTTAGTTGTATATGTTCTAGATTTTCTTGTAAGGTACTTAGCGTAAAGTGTTAAGTACATCCTCTTTGCACAATATTATTTTAAATGCCTCTAATCACAGTGTAATACAGATCTTATCTCCCTTGATGAAAGAATTGGCGAGCCGACAGTAACGATTTAGCGATTAAAGCTTCGTTCTAAGCGAAATATTGCGTACCTGAACGAAATTTGTTTAGCTTTCGTTTTGTCTGCCGTTTTCGGAACAATGCGATACCAGTTTGGCCCGACGCGACGCGGTATTTTGTACAGACTGAATAACCTTTATGCTTTTTATGACTAGCAAATAGGTGATTATAATTATAATAGATTTAAGATTTATTACCATAGCCACACACAGTGGAAGTAACGTTACTAAATAGATATAAATCTACATAATAATAATGATTTTGTAAAATTATAACAGTATTTAATTGTTATGCCACATAATTTTGTATTTATTGAATTCTGACATTTAATTTTATGTCATCGTTAGTAAGGTTAAAACAACTAGTGATGTGCGTTTTTTGCGATTATTATCGATAGAAGTTTATTTTGATTTATGTAGTCATAACCTAAAATAAAATGTATTATGTATTCTTTAAACTTACAAGGTTTCTAAGACTAACCTACTAAATACTAAGAACATGAGGGACGGCCCCAGCGAATAATATGATAATCGAAAAAACCAAATTGTTCAGGAGAATTAAAAAACCGAATTTTGCTTATATCTTCCTGTTAGGGTAACGTAGCAAAATAATTTATATACCAAAAAAATGCTACTTTTTTTTCTAATCTTGCTAGATTATTAAAAAAATACCCTGTTTACCTTAAGAAAGTTATGAACAAAAACATTTATTACTAGTATTTAAACCACTATTTTAAACAGTACAATACAATATCGGTTTATTCGTGGAAATTGTTGGCAGAGGCCTACACAGTAATAGTCGATCGCGATCTTTTTGACCTCGAATTAGTGATGTTGACTGTATCGGTAATATAATATAATCATAGTATTCGCTGCTAAAACCAACTTTAGTAATTACAGTAAAACTATATTACGTACATATTCCGTGGCAAGTGTAACAAGATTTGTGAAGGTAAAATTCGATTACAGTGTATGATATTTAGCAAAATGTATGATAATATTTATTTAAAATATACAAAATAATACTGTTTCGAAGGGATTTTAAATGATATTTTATCAAATTACGTGAGCATAGTTCTAAGAGCACACTGTTACAAATTATCATTAAATTAGAATGCACACAGACTTCCTAAATGTTTTTTATGAAGTCTGTGTGCATTTTAATTTAATGATAATTTGTAACAGTGTGTTATATATACTCTGTATTCTATACAGTATCACATTAATAATCACGCGCGACCGCTCGACTTGAGAGAAAATAAAAGACTATTTTTGGCAAATAATTGTTGTTAGATCCTTTGCCACGTACTAGAGCTAGTATATTATGCTATCACTTTCTTTTACCTGCAAACTGAATGAGAGGAAAGTATCTCTTGCTTGCCAAAGAAAAGTATCAATAATTCGTAACCTGTTATTACGTAACAAAATCATCGCGACCAATTATTGCTATATAGATTGTGGTTTTTTAGTTGACAGGGTAGGATACAGTATTCAGTTATAACTATTTTAGTGTTTTTTTTTAATGTATTGCAAATAACCTTTACTGCAAAACTAGTATGAAATTATCACAGGAATAATATCGTGTCATACATTACAACAATTTAGTTTTACCTCTTTTGCCCGAACAAACCCATAATATCAGTTTAAAAAAAATTGTCTTTGAAGGCAAACTAATAATCGGTCGCGTGGTTGTTCGATGTAAAAATGTGTTTTTTTTTCAGACGAATAGTACAGTTAAAGCCATTAGAAAAAGACTATCTCCGAAAGTACTCATACGAATCACCTGAAAAAAATTCACAAGATGTAATCAAACCTCTAGATTAATTATTTTGAATAAAAGCACTCCTATTGTAGATAGAGATAGATAGATAGATTACTATTGTAATAGTCGATTATGGTATTATTCGCTGGGGACGGCGATATTAATAAGCTTTTTGTGGTCAACGGGTTTTTTATTAGATCAACCACACTGTGTCTTGAAAATAGGTATTTAGATAATAATAAATTTATAGTTCAAATTTGCGGCCGAGACTAGCATTACTCATTATCAAAGACATTAAGAATAATCAAATTTGTTTATATTCTCGAAGCTCATCATCATTATCAGCCAATAAATGTCCATTGCTAGACATAATGCCATTCCAAAAACGAAGAATCTTAACTTTTCACCATCCACCATTTTTGGCGACCGCTACAATGTCATCGGTTCATCAAGTGGGGAGCCGTCCATTTGATGAACCGATGATGTTCACTTTGTTTTCTATTATTATAGAATCATAAATATATAAGCATATTTTTATAAAAATACACACAAAGCAAAGTCACAAACTAAGTTTATAGTTGTAAAGTCTATCCAGTAATCTAGATTAATACATTTCGCCCCGACCCAAGTATTACCCACCCATAAAGTACACTGTTTATACGTTCGGTCAAATAACGTTCGGTAGGTAGGTAGTAGGTAGGTACTGATGAAACCAGCTACCACGGAGTGGCTACAGAGGCCAGACCAACACAATCGAACCGCAGTTACCTACAAAGTCAAGGCCAACAGAATATTCGTCTTAAATGGCTTTACCGACGCCGGTTTTTTGCGACTAAACGAGAATCAGTATGATTCTTTTTACTCATCGAGTTTGTAACCAAATATTTGATACATACTCGATGTTTTTATAGTACATTATTGATGCTTATAGATAAAACCTTGTTCAATTTAAAAGTCTAAAGTAATAATGAATCTATATTATAATACTCTATGCATACCAAACAAGCAAACAAAAACAAATTTTTAGATTATTCTCAATGTCTCTGACAAAAAAAAAACAAATTTTTAGATTATTCTCAATGTCTCTGACATTGTTTGCAATTTGTTTATATGCTCGAAGCTCACACCATTTCTGGGTAATAACTTGTTTTCCTTCTTTTTACATTTCAAGAGATATAGAGCCTAAAGAGGCATTCACTTAAATATTATCAACACATCAAGTACCTACTTATTTATTATCAATATTATTTTGTAAATAAAGTTTGTATGAGTCTGTGGTCAAAAATTACATTAACTATGTGTGTTCATGATATTATTATTGATAAAAATAAATGCTAAAATGATTGAAACTTAACACATTATCTGACAAAATGTAGGTACCCACACAACTATACTGCGCTGCACAAGACCATAAACACTAGAGGGGTTTGGAAGACGCTTTTACCACAGAGTAATACTTATACCCAATTACACTGGGATCATAATGGCTAACATATCAGTATTAGAGTGTGACTATTGACCTAGTTTCAAGACATTGCTATGGTTTTATGAACCAGAGATTTGAAGTCAGTAGGAATAAGTTATAAAGAATCTTATTAGTGAGCTGTGCTTCTCAAAACATCAGAATAAACTGCAGACTAGCTCACCTTGGAACCTTTATTTCCTACTTGTCCAATGCGTGCTACTGTGTGATTTTCTTGTTTTGAAAACAATTACGTAAACTGTCATTTGGCAGGTAAAGTGGAGAGGTTTCTTATCAAAATAATCTAATGGCTTTTAAAATAACACTTAGAAGCATATTTAGCAATATATTTTGTGAGGACTACCACCATACCTATTTCTGCCGCCAAGCAGCAATGCTCGCATTGCTGTGTTCCGGTTCGAAGGGTATGGTTTCCGGTGAAATTACAGGCACATGAGACTTTCCATCTAACGTCTCAGGGTGGTAACACGCAAGTGATATCTATGATGTTGCATGCGTACATAGGCTACGGTAACCGCTGACCTTCAAGTGGACCGTACGCTTGGTTGCCACTTTAGTGGTATAACAAAAAAAGTGAATATTTTTTAATTAAGAAAATTGAGTGTGAAATAATTATACATAAGCCAAACAGTGTTTTACTATAATATCTTGGTACTAAAGTATGGTAGCTTGAGTATTAAATATTCCACGTCACTTTCGAACTCAATTTTATCAGTGCATTCTGCGTACCTGCATTATTTTAATAACTGCAAAAACCAGTTAGACTAGTTTTATATCTTTTTTTGCAAAATAAACTTAAACACTTTGCACTTTAAAAGTACGTAATTTAATACCGTTGTTCAAATATTTTTTTACTATTATCTTTGGACCTTGAGAAAACAGGTTTTATGGAATGCGAATTGCCGTGTTTTATTATTTTAAGTGTGTCACAAAATGTTTAAGATAACAGAAGGTGCTAGGGTCATTAAAACACATCACAATAAGGTACCTACCTATCTAATGTTTTTTTGCTGTATCATTTATGATGCAGTATTTGACCAATCTTCTCACAAAGATAAATTCCTGCTAATATGTTAGATTTTTTTGTTTATAAATTTTAAAAATTAAGTATTTAAACATTTTAGTCTGTTCTATTCGTTTTTTTTCTTTATGTACTTTTAACCATAATAAAATATTAATTTTGTTTTCACCATCATACAGAATACTAAAGATTGTATAGTCTTTATATTCTTAGAGTGTGAAATAATAAAAGATATCTTACCATAATAGAATATTCTTTAATATATCTAGGATACTCGTATTTGTTGTTAACAATTTTATTCAAAAATCCTTAAAAATATTTATACGTAAGTTTTAACGATAATATTACACAATAAACTGTTGTCAAACACTTTCTCACTTACACTACCCGTTTTGGAGAATTCGGAAGCGATGCGTCAGCTTAAATATCTATAGTTCCTAATACGAAGGAAGAAACTTGTTAGAGTCACGCAATGATAACTGATTGTGTAAACAGTTTATCGTCCTTTTTACCGTGTTTTTGATAGAGGTTTTATATTAGAACTTTATATAAATTATGTTTAAAAAAAACATATTCTTTTAGATAGGCATTATGCACGCATGTTGTTATAGTAACAATCAACAATAATGTAGGTACTCTACTTCATAGAACACTACTCTACGTATTGTGTACATTCTTAATTGAATATTTTTTGAGTAAGATGCATAGTTTCATTGATCTATATATTTTTTTTTTTAAATGTAGGTATTTTGTCAATAAAAAAATAATAATGCGAAGGATAAGATAAAGGTAATATTTTGAGTCACATGTTAGCAGCATTTCATGTAGGTAAACATTAGCTCTGTTGGTAGGTAAGTCAACATTGGAGCTGAGTGACTATCCACTCATCGTAATGGCATAGACCGAGAACACACAGGCATGGCCTGTGGTATGTAATACTTACCGTTTTGCAATGACAGCGTAAACAAATCGTCGTCGTACACCCATCGCAGGTCACTCAGTAAAGCAGACATATCAGCATCGAGTGACATCAATACGACGTGTCACCAGCATCACACAACAAACTGTCACACAAACGAACACCAAAATAGATCGATATCCAGGCAATCACAACACTAGCACACTCACGTCAAAACACACTATGCGACTTGAATTATTCATTCAAAAAAAGCATTCCGGCTTCATGGTACGGTAAAACACAAGCAAAAACACTTTTGTTACAGCGCTTGTCGAAAACTGCAATGACAATCGGCAGGCGTTCACGTGAGAAATCGTTTGTGAATTGTTACGAAACGTCAAAATTTGACATGACAGCTGATTTTCGATCGCGAAGTGAGTACGCACGTGCGCGTGGGCACGGAACGGGCATGCGCTGCGCGCGGGCGAGGCAAACTGAGTGCCGCCTAGCGACGCGTAAACAGACCAGCCGGCCGTAAACAGTGGGGGGCCAAGACACGTCCTAAAAACGGCACGTTATCGATAACCTTCCGTGCGATTATCGACAAATCGCATCACTAAAATCGCTACTCGCGTGAAATTCGAAGGTCGTTAACCGTTAGCGCAAGGTAAATTAAATGTTTAATTTAATGTTTCGCGTTTCATTTAAAGTGTTTTGTGATTTAATTGATTTGTAAAATTAAAAAAAGTAATCTTAAATTAAGTTTTTCTTTTTGTGTGATTTAATCACCTACTTTAGTATTGTATTATGCAAATCACGAGACAGTAACGTCGTTCGCCTGATGTTAAGCGCCACGCCTTACCGTAAATTATATAACGTACCATGTAGTTAAAACCCAAGAAGATGGCTACTAACTCATACGAACATTCTTACTTTTACTCATGAACATTCTACAGTCAGTCACTAACAGTAGCTCTTAGCTGGGTTTACTGTGGGAATTGAACTTGTCAGTTAAAGTAACAGTTAAATGAAACCCGTAGCAACTTATTGTACCGTAGTTCCGGTTCCAATTTAACTTCCAGATAATATTATCAGTTTAAAGAACTGCTTTTTAATCGACTTAAAAAAATGAGATTATCAGTTTGACTTTATGTTTTTTTTGTTATATTAGTTTTACGCGATTTCTCTGCCAATTATTATTATTATTATTATATTATTATATCAGCCGTTGGTGTCCCACTGCTGGGCAAAGGCCTCCCCCCATTCCCTCCAGACGTCCCGCCTTCGCCAATTATTATTATAAAATATTTTTTCATGATTAATTGTAATTATTTGTTTGATATGTAATATTTCAGAGGTCCCATAAATTTTATCGAAATCAGTTCTGTACTATTTATTAAAACAAAAGAGACCCCGCGAGCACAAACTTTCAAATATGAGTAACTAAATACGCTTTGAGAAGCTATTCTTATCCAAGTAATCTTAATTTTTTCGTGTAGGTATGTATGTAGTTTCAAATACACATCCAGAACAAATATTTACAAAAAAAAAAATTTGTCTGCATCGGGAATTGAACCTACCACTATCTCTACATAACTGAGTACGCCACCGAGTCGTCAAATGGTTACGGATATAATAAATGTTATATTAAAGTACAGACGGGGTGTTGACAATAAAAGGGATTAGAAGAAAAGGCACGCTATTCCGTCTTTAAAAACCAGTGACCATCCTCTTACGGTCGTTATTGCAGACTTTAATCATCATCATTTTATTTTTTTTATATTTATAAGTACTTATTTTTGACAGACGCCTCTTTATAGCTGCGAAAACAATACTATGTACTTAATTTCTTACTGTGACGTAACTAAGTGTTCTTTAGAGTCCCTGTAGTTGAAATAAATAAATACTGAATACATCATCATATCAGCCGATAGACGTCCTCTGCTGGACATAGCCCTCTCCCAAAAAATGCCATGGCCTTGTGGCCAAAATCAGCCACAGAAGCTTTAAAGAAAAAAAATCAAAGAAGAAAAAGAATATGGCCCTTAATATTTATCCTAATCTAAGAATCCCTGTATCATGGATATCAGAACGAGTACCATCGTCCAACAAAACTATCCGGAGCAAATATTTACAGATCTTGCAAACATTTGTCTCGCAGCGGGGATCCATATTTTTATATTTTATTTTATCAAGTGAATAGACGATCAAGTTGCCCGCTTGATGTTAAGCCTGATCATAACAGATGCAGTGCCACCCAAGCGTGGCACTACATTGTTGCTATCACCCCGTTTCGCCCAGTAATTTCACTTCCTAAAGTACCCTTCAAACCTAAACACAGTTCAGCTTGCACACTACTGCTTACAGGTAGAATATCTGGCACTGCGGTGGTACCCACCAAGACGGACTCTTGCTGAAGAGTCCTACCTACCCCCAGTACCAATACCGCAGCGGGGATCCCGCAACCTCTAGCTTCTCATTCGGACACTCACAGCGCCACTGAGGCCATAAAAATACGTCCGCTATTGACGGTCACCGTTTCTAGGAAACATTCTTAGTAAATTCGTCTTTTTGCATCCTGATTGCGCCCGTAACGAACCTGATAACAACTGTGACGTGTTGTAACGAACCACTATAATAGACGGTGCGTGGGCGCGTCTTAACACTTCTTTCTTTGGATTCATCTTTTGATACAGAGCTGTGTGAAAGGAATTAATATATAGTATAGATAATTTAATTCTGTAGTCTGAAGGAGGGCGCTAGGAGCCGGAAAATAGAATTTTCTTGCCCGACTTCTATGCCCCCCTTTTACTATTGCGTATACATACCTATTTTGTTAAACTACATAATTTGTGTTATAACGATATGAGTACTGAATTTGGTTACTCAATAAATATTATTAGATTTGATTTGATTTGATTTGAATTAAGCCAGATACTTATTGCTGTGTACAGGTATTGCTGTGTTCCGGTGCGAAGGGAATGGTTTCCGGTGAAATTACTGGCACATGAGGCTTTCGACCCGCGAATGATACCTCTGATATTGCAAGCGTCCATAGGCTGCGGTAACCGCTTACCATCTTGTGGGCCGTACGCTTGGTTGCCACTTCAGTTGTATAAAAAAAAAAGGTACTTTGATTCAAATTCAAAGTCAAAGTAAAAAATCTCTATAACCAATCATACCTAGTCAAAGTCAAAAATCTCTTTAACCAATCATAATAATCACAAGGATCTTAATGAAACGTCTAAATTATTTTATTTAATAGAGTAAAAAATGTTTAAAGTTAGTATGGTCTCTTGATGGCTGTCGTGAAGTTAGCCGTTTCTATGAGCTTTTATTTTATTAATTACTAGCCGATCTGCTCCAGCTTCGCACGGGTGCAATGAAAACTTAAGCACCCGTGCGAAACCGGGGCGGATCGCTAGTAATAAATATTATAGTCTATGTTACTCAGGAATAATGTAGCATTATATTAGTGACATAAATTTTGAAATCGGACCAGTAGTTTTTGAGTTTATTCGTAACAAACAAAAATACAAATCTTCTCTCTTTATAATATTAGTATAGATAAGACTTGGGGCTTGTCCTAAATTCCCCTTCGCAGGGGATTTGTGTACTAAGCCCTTCTACTAATGTTACCACAGAAAAGAGTAGTAGAGTTCTTTGTGATAGAGCTCGTCCGGGGAAGGACTACCACCATACCTATTTCTGCCGCCAAGCAGTAATGCTCGCATTGCTGTGTTCCGGTTCGAAGGGTATGGTTTCCGGTGAAATTACAGGCACATGAGACTTACCATCTAACGTCTCAGGGTGGTAACACGCAAGTGATATCTATGATGTTGCATGCGTACATTGGCTACGGTAACCGCTGACCATCAAGTGAGCCGTACGCTTGGTTACCACTTTAGTAGTATAAAAAAAAAGTTTGAGACGCAAAACTTATTTTTTTTTATAAAACTGTAACGCCACGAGTGCTTCTACGATTAAAACAAGTAGACAGTTGATGGTTCAATGATTAGCTTACCTTAAGTTATCACAGTCATTTCGTGAGGTTTCCAAAGAAGAAAAGTCTTCGTACGTAACTGGTTACGAACCTAGTTAGCAACACGCACACAGTCTGCATATTAAACAAGATTATACTATAATTTTTACGGTTATTGGTTTTAGTATTAAATTAAAATAAACATCCATCCACCAATCCGCATTGGGTCCGGTGAATCACTCTCGCTTGAGAGTAAGCCAATGTCCCAGCGGTGGGAACATTAAACGGCTGTTATGATGAAACATCCATTACTACGGTATTAGTAATCCTATCTACACTTCCAAAATAAATCACTCACCATTTTATTATTGACAAAGATTTTCAAATAATTATCATAAAATCGGTCTTCAAATAACCAAAACCGGGATACATCTGTCCTCGGACACCACAGAGTATTTGTTAGTTCTTGTCTATTTCAAGTGCCTTTTCAAATGTATATGGCTGCTGATAAAGCACCGGCACGACGCGACCCACGCGACGCGTTGTAGAACACAGACCGTCAGACAACAAAATAAAGTATATTGTCGACCTTATGCAAGGAGGGCAAGTGTTGAGAAACGAGTGGTTGCCGCTGCAAGACAAAATGATGTCTCCAAACGTTTGTTACCGGGTTTGAGTGTTTCTGTTTTTTATATTTTTATTTTTAATTTATTTAATCACCAACGGTACATATGTTATTATAAAATAAACATTTAACATGTTAATTAGCTAAATACCACAACAATTATAGGTGCCGATATTATGCTTTAAGATTAAATAAAATTAATATTAGAATTAAAATTAAAATGTTAATGTATTTTAAGTGTTTACAAAAAATAATGTATAAGTATTAGTGTATTATTATATCGGTTATGTTCCCATGGTAATTGCTTTGCGGCTAAATACTATGTGTGTAAAAATGTCTGCCAATATTTATTTATTAATATCTGCGTTACTGCTTGGCGGCAGAAATAGTTGTGGTGACAGTACTTTCAGACGAGCTCTATCGCAAAGACTACTAATTACGAGCTGATCCGCGCGGCTTCACTCGCGTTTTTGCAGTTTGTATGCTATCCCACAGGAACTGTCATTTTCCGGGATAAAAAGTAGCCTACGTGTTATTCCAGGACTTATGCTATCTACCACACCCAGACTTTCGCATTTATAATATTAGTAGGAGTAGGATTAGGTATTATAAAAGCCGTAGGTATAAACAAACGCAGCTGGACATGTAAAAGGAAAGTGTGAAAGATCTTTCGAACCTTTAAGTTGTTTGCTTTTTCGTAACTAAATATACAATTACCTTAGCGTAGGTTGGGTACGCAACTAACGTTGGTAACGCTTAAAGGCCGATATCAACCGGAGATGTTCTAATGTTTAGGGGTCTTAATTTCAATCCTAATTTTAATCTGATTCTAATTTTCTGCTCTCAAATTTTTGTACTCTTGGAAACAAGGTTGGGAGTTTGTTCGGTGATTTTGCCGGTACGACATGGTCCTCCCATTTTAATTGTATTTCTCATGTTATTTTGAGTTTTATTGTGTAAATTTGGTGAAAGGTTTATCCAAAGCGACTTGTAGTCTTGGCACAAGTGTAAGTGATTGAAATGGATGATGTTGGTTGTAATTATTCGAAGACTCTCCTATAACATCTATTGAAAGAACGCCATAATTTCTTTCAAAATTTTGTTCGTCAAATTCAAAACTCGAACTTGATTCATTTGTTTTTTATACGTTCACATGACACTGGCGATATTGTCTGAACATACAGACTGCCAATAAAAATACACAAGGTTGGATTGGAAGCCTAGTATGGTACTTTTTTCATTTTTATGCATCTGAAGTGGCAACCAAGCGTACGGCCCACAAGATGGTAAGCGGTTAACGCAGTCTATTGACACTTGCAATACCAGAGGTATCACTCGCGGGTTGCCACCTTGAGGCTAAGATCGAAAGCCTCATGTGCCAGTAATTTCACCGGAAACCATACCCTTCACACCGGAACACAGTAATGCTTTGCGGCAGAAATAGTTATACATATCCGATTTTCGTTTCCAAATTGGTAATTAATTGTTGTTTCAAAATATTAATTTTATTATCGCAAAATGTTAATTTATGTCAGGCCGCGGGCAGAAACCAGTTATTTATATCTAACTGTACAGATTTTATAAAACTGTTATGTATTGCCTAACTATTCATACATTGATAGATTCTGGCTTTACCTTACCATTATAAGATAAAGATTAAAAGATAATTATTATTGCTATAAATTGCTATTGCCTATTTTGGCTTATCCTTATTTTATTCAAAGGAATAACTTTATACAACGTTTATTTGTAAAGGTACTTAATAAGGCTCTTTAGTCAAATCATCCCGCTGTCAACTCATCCTACAGGATGAGTTGACTAAATCATTATTTTATCTTATTAGGTTTAGGTTTTATATTATAGAGCACCGGTGGTCTAGTGGTAGTGACCCCGCCTTCCGATCCTAAGGTCGTGGGTTCAAACCCGGTCGTGCACCAATGGGTTTTTCTGTTCGAAAAATTTATGTGCGCAATGCCAGTGCTCTCATACGGTGAAGGAAAACATCGTGAGAAAACCGGCATGTCCAAGAACTAAAAACTCGAAAGACATGTGCCATCCACCAATCCGCATTGGGTCCGCGTGGTGGATTAAGACCCAATCACTCTCGCCAGAGAGTAGGCCAGTGTCCCAGCAGTGGGAACATTAGAAGGCTGTCATGATGATTATTTATTTCTCATAGGATTTACAAAATCGCTTACTGAGAAACGTGATAAGACTTTTACAATATTATGCAGTGAGCAGGTAAATAATAACTACAAATTCACATACAAGTCAATACAATTAGGGCAATACTATTTAGATTGGTTAACTAAAAAAAAACAATTGAAAATTTGTGTATTATTAATAATAGATATGTATTATTATTAATAAGAGAGAGAAGGACTACCACCATACCTATTTCTGCCGCTAAGCAGTAATGCTCGCATTGCTGTGTTCCGGTGTGAAGGGTATGGTTTCCGGTGAAATTACTGGCACATGAGGCTTTCGATCTTAGCCTCAAGGTGGCAACCCGCGAGTGATACCTCTGGTATTGCAAGCGTCCATAGGCTGCGGTAACCGCTTACCATCTTGTTTGCCGTACGCTTGGTTGCCACTTCAGTTGTATAAAAAAAAAATACCTTTACGAATATCACGAACTTCTTTTACGTCGAAATAATTTTAGACGTAAAAAAAGTTCGTAATATTTTTTTATTCCTAACATCAAACAATTAGCGGTTCTGTGTCGATGCAACAGCGGATCGAATTACGACAGGAAGCGGATGGGACCGGCGCGTGCGCAATTTCTTTTAAAAAACTAGCAACCAGCCCCGGCTTCGCACGGGTTTAACTATACGAAAAAAACTTCAACTTGAATACACTGCAGCTGTTATCAGGCGTGGCGCTTGACATAAGAGTAGTAGAGTTCTTTGTGGTAGATCTCGTCCGGGGAAGGACTACCACTACCTATTTCTGCTGCCAAGCAGTAGTGCTCGCATTGCTGTGTTCCGGTTTGAAGGGTATGGTTTCCGGTGAAATTACAGGTACATGAGACTTTCCATCTAGCGTCTCAGGGTAACACGCAAGTGATATCTCTGATGTTGCCAGCGTACATAGGCTACGGTGACCGCTTACCATCAAGTTACGCTTGGTTGTCATTTTAGTAGAATAAAAAAGTAAAAATACTTAAGGCAAAATACTTGACCGTATCATAAATAGCTGACATAAAACTTTGTGGTAAACATTTCAGCAGGATTTCGTCTCCATGATTATCTGATACGGTGGTACCGTATCAGATATTCTGCCTCCAAGCAGTAGTGTATCACTAAGTGAAATTAGTGGGCGAAAGAGACTTAATAACTACGTCTCATAGTGACGAGCGCAGGGGCATTATACTCTTGAAAGCGACATACAATAATCGTGGCAAATATCGTAGCTCAACTTATCACGGTGACAACCACAGAACTATATTTAAGTAGAATGAAAGAGTTCGTCGATTTGTATGGAAACTGAGCGTGTAACATTTTGCGTATTTGTATTTTACACACAAATGTATTTTAGTGATGGGAAACATAAGCCGCGCGAAATAAATGATTCAAAAGCATCGATAGGCACGCGGCAAACCGATTCTAGGCACTGGCACACCACCACAACGCCTCCGGTTGGGAGCAGACTGAGTTACGCGGCGAGTAAAGAGGTTCTCAGCTCCTACTTAGCCCGTTTTTTCGGCACGCGAGGTACATACACTCACTCATTCTAGTCAAATATAGTTCTGTGGTGACAACTATGTTCAGAGCATTCACGGCTATAAGCTGAACTACGAAAACTGTCACGATATTGGATATACGGAACGACTTGACCGTCTCATCATGATGACATAAAAAAATCAAAATGGCAAGTAATATTTAAAAAAACAGAAACCGATTTCAAGCCAAAAAAATATGTTTCGGCAGTTTGTGTGTGATGCACGACGATGTAGTTATTGACACGTTTTTAGACAGTTTTATTTATGATTTTTTCATAAAGTACCTACTGAACTGATTTTGATAAAATTTAAATGGGACATGTTGTTCTGAAACCTATCAAACAAAAAAGGATCATCAAAATCAATTTATAATAAATAAAATAATAAATTTGGCGGAAAAATCGCGAAACAAACATACAAAAAAAAAAAAAAAAACATACCTACAATCGAAGTAACCTCCTTTTTTAAAGTCGGTTAAAAAGTAGTTAACTATATATAATTTGTTGGTGTGTTTGTATTGGTGTCAGCTCACAGGGTGAATGATCGGTGTCAGCTGGTTCGCGTACGACTTTTTGCGCGATATCTTGTAACTGCAGGGTGGGAAGTGAACATGGCGGCTGTGGAGATGACTATTACTTACCGACAAAGTTTTTTTTTTTTTTTTTATACAACTGAAGTGGCAACCAAGCGTACGGCCCACAGGATGGTAAGCGGTTACCGTAGCCTATGGACGCTTGCAATACCAGAGGTATCACTCGCGGGTTGCCACCTTGAGGCTAAGATCGAAAGCCTCATGTGCCAGTAATTTCACCGGAAACCATACCCTTCGAACCGGAACACAGCAATGCGAGCATTACTGCTTGGCGGCAGAAATAGGTATGGTGGTAGTCCTTCCCCGGACGAGCTCTATCACAGAGAACTCTACTACTCTTTATATTCTCGAATCTTTTGAAGATTGATGGATTACTCGTCACTCTTTAAGAATTTTGGGAAAACCTGCTATATTTTCCCTAAACATACTCTGAAATTGGCGACCGATGCGGCGCGGCGGGCGAAGGTCCACTTGCGACGCAGGAAGTTGTTCGTCCCGCCTTGGGACAACTGTTTGCACGATCTGCAAATATTGGTTCCGGGGGTATAATTCTATGTATAATAAAAAAAACTATCTATGTATTTTATTTCTATTAAGTATATCAGTGATCTAGTAGGTACTCATAACACAAAAGCTCTGCTTAGCTTGGGGCTAAGATGATGCTGTGTGTCCAGCATTATTTATTTATATGAAAAAATCTTAGCCTCTAAGCGCGTGGATTTGACTAAACTCGAACGGGCACGTATTCTCCGATAAATCGTAGTTATTCGCGAGTAAACTGACAGTTTACTTGTATTTGACATTTCTTATTCCGCGGAATAGTTGTTGCTCAAATCGAATTAAAGTTTAGGCTGTGCGTAGATTGAAATTCGGTCAGTAACTCAGTGATTTTATAAGTTTATAAAAGCTCTATATTTTAGTGGGGACAAGCGAGAAATTTAATTCCCCTTTGTCCCCTTGTATATTGGGAACAAACGTGAAAAACTTCCCTCTGATACCCACTGAAGACGAACAGGAATAACCAACTCTTCAAGGTCCCAGACAACATTGTGATGCGAAGGTCAGTTTTTCCAGTTACTGCAAAAAGGACAAAAACCAGTCCATGTTTTCCCCTGTTCTGCATACAACAAGGGCTTTGTATCTAATTACCAGAGTAAATAAATTAAAAACAAAATAAAAGTGGTCGACCTTCGCCGCGGTATGACTCATCTTGAAAATAAAAGTACTTTTAGGTCCGTATTCAAGAACGAAACAAGCTTAAAACCATACTGAAGCATAGATTTTTGACAGAGGGTGAAAAAACTCATTTGACAATCGTACGTGCCAACAATGCTTGTCAGTCAGTCAGCCAGTCAATCGTTTTCGCCTACAGGTCGCATTTTCAATTGATCTTGTTCTTGGTATAGAGATTCTAAGTTTTTTTTGGTTAGAGTTTTTTGTCGTCGGAAATTTTTTATTGAGGGCGTACTTTCTCAAAAAAGTGGCAAAAAGGGGGCTTCTAGATATCTCCGCCTCATAAAATTTTGATGTTTTTTTTAATTTGGAAGGTATTCACTATAGATTGGTCTCATAAAAATTTGGTGAAGATGTGAAGAGGATCTTCCAAATCAGATCATTTTGAGGATCTTTCTCAAAATGCAGTAAATTGCTCACTTTTAAAAGTGTGTGCCTTCGAGTCGAGGTCTTCTGTTCGTAGTTTGTAGTTTTTTAATTGAATCCATTTGAGACAGTTAATGTTTAGTAAAGTTCTATTTGTCAATTGGTAAATTTTGCATGGTATTTAAGACTTTGTCATAGAAGAAGTAAACCAGCTATTATTAGTTTATACTGTACACTCACTGTCTCCTATTAATTCAATAAATTAATGTCCTAACCTGCTCTCTGGTTGTATAACATATCATTCGATTACACGCCTTAATAGAAACATTTAATTATAAATAATTTGGCAGAGACAAATGGAATAGTTAATCGAGAAGATTGTAGATTTATACAGGAAATTAATTTCTTTCCTATTTGCATAATTTAAGTTTTGCGGTGTGTTTGAATACAAATAATATGCCTTTTACGGTGTAATTTTGATTTATAATGTTTCCCGTTCGAAGTACTTCCTAGGACGATAGCTCTACTAGTACTATCAGTAAAAGTCTAGTAGAGCTCGTTCGGGGATATCACAAAGCAAATAGGTATTCAGTTATTAATTTTTGTCATTTTTTTTTTTCCAACTCATATTGTCCTACTGCTGGGCAAAGGTCTCCCCCAAATCCTTCCATCTGTCTCGATCTTTAGCAATCTCCCACCACTCCATCTAAAACACATCAAGGTCGACCCGCCAGCGCTTCCGCGGCCGACCCCTCCGTCGCCTTCCATCTTCAGGCAGCCATGGTGTGATCGTGTGGGCCCACTTTTCAGGGTGCATTCTACTAACGTGGCCCGCCCAGTCCCACATAAGCTTAGCTGTTTTGTTCCCTGCATCGGCAATGCCAGTCATAGAACGTAGCTTAGTGTTTCTTACTCGGTCGATGCGTTTCAAGCCAAGAACGCTACGTTCTATTGCCCTCCTGATATTTTTATTAAAATATTTTATTGTTTGCCTTGTCTAATATTTTTATTAAAATATATTATTGTTTGTCGCGTGCCCGGCTGTTTTCGGGTTCTATTCCCGTCGCGGGAAAATTATATTTGTATGATCTGCAAATATTTGCATGTTTTGCAAAAATGTATTCCTTTAAGCCATGGCGGACATTTTACAAAGCAAACTTTTTTTTTGCTATGGGAACCAGATAACTGATTGATTAGGTTTAGTGTCAAAATCCCCTTTAAGGGGGATTTAAGTGGCAAAATATCCTTTGAAGCTTCAAGCCCCCATAATGGGAATTTTGTGAATTTTGTGAATTTTGAGAAAGAAAGAGGATTTTGCCACTAAGGCAAAATCCTCTTTAAAGGAGACAGTCTATAGGGGATTTTTTTGTGTTTTGATCCTTGTGATTTTATCTATAATTTTACACAATAGTAAATTCTCATTTACTATTGTGTAAATGAGAATTTACTATTGTGTAAAATGATAGATAAAATCACAAGGATCACTTGAAACGTCTTACAAGCTAGCCGAATTTACGCTAGTTCCAAAGTGTCCATGCAAAAATAAAGCAATAAATTTTTTTTCTACACAGTCACTGTGAGTAAATAAATAGTTAAATTAATTAAATCCGGCATCTATTAATTAATTGTCACTGTCGCGAGGTGGGTCGTTTTATAGAAAGTCGTTTCGTTGCTAAATTATTGACCGTATAGAGCTAAATTGTAATTTATGTGTTTTGGCATTTTCTAATAGTAATTATTCATATTGTTTTAAGAGGCGTGGTTGCAGGGCTGTACCTAGGATAATTAAAATATATATATACATTAAATAGATAATTTAAATACTCTGATACGAGAGTGGCAAACTTGTGTGGTTAACTTAGAAGTCGTGAAATTATTCATGTCAGTGAGTTTTTTCTATATGAAATAGTACTCGATTACCTATAATGAATTCGATTAAGTTTATTAAACTGATTTCTAGTAATTAATAAATTAAATTTAAATAATAAAACACTCGCTTAGTTTTTTAGTTCGCTTTCGGGCGGCTTAAAAACTCTGTCACTAGAGTTGGCCACTGACTCATACAAACTTACTTACTTACTCGCTTAGTTCTCGGCTATGAATACCAGATTTTTTTCAGCCAACAAAATTATAAAAATATATTACATACTTATACATAATAAACGATGCTATTTACCACTAAAACAATGATCAATATTTTTTTTATCTAACGTTTTTTGCAGTTGCCCCTTTGTTATTAGTTCTTAAAACCATCCTTTCTTTTAATAAAATTGTTTTTGTTTGAGTTATATAACATTTGAAAGTATTAATTTAGCAAGTTCGTAAGTAAATAAAATTAATGAGCGTGCTTAGAGTAGTACAATAATATATTGGTTAAAGTTACTTTAATTTATAATAAAATATATATATCTGAACCAATTTTGATAATTATAAACATACATTTTATAAAACAGAATTATTTATATCTTGTTTTTAATATATATAAATGATCTACCCCGGCTTGTTAGGAACGATCATGAGATTGTACTGTTTGCTGATGACACGTCACTTTTATTTAAATTAAAGCGACAAGAGACTAACTTTGACAAAATAAACAATGAAATCTCTAAAATTGTAGGGTGGTTTAATGTAAACAACTTATTGTTAAACGAAAATAAAACGAAATGCGTTCGTTTCATACTACCTAATGTAAAACAAAACCAAACTAATATAAAAATAAAAGATGAAAAGCTAGGCCTTGTGGACACCACAGTTTTTCTAGGCATAACCTTAGATAATAAACTGCAATGGGGCCCACACATAGATAAATTGTCGAAGAGACTTAGTTCTGCAGCATACGCAGTCAAAAAGATCCGTCATTTCACCGACGTCGATACAGCCAGACTAGTTTATTTCAGCTACTTTCACAGCATTATGTCTTACGGTATTTTGTTGTGGGGGAGTGCTGCAGATATTAACACCATATTCGTGTTGCAGAAGAGGGCTGTTCGCGCAATTTATAACATGGGTCCCAGAGAATCACTTAGAGATAAGTTCAAAGAAATTAATATTATGACAGTACCCTGTCAATATATTTATGAAAATCTTATGTATGTTCGCAAAAATATTAATCTGTTTAAAAAAAATTGTGATAATCATAATGTTAATACTAGAAATAAAAATAAACTCGCTGTTCCCACAGTTAGGCTCACTAAGGTCAGTAAATCTTTTAAAGGGCAATGTGTACGCTTCTTTAACAAAGTCCCAAGCGACATACAAAATTTATCAATTGTCAAATTTAAAAACTTAATTAAACAAAATCTGTCTCAAAAAGCTTACTATAAAACAACCGATTACCTAGATGATAAAAAAGCTTGGGACGAATGTGCTCCATATTTACTTGGAATCCATAACAATAGCAAGGGTCATGCCAAAAAAGCGATAGGAACCCAGCCGGTGTTGTTGCCAGTTCTTTTACGGCATGGGCGCGTTGGAACTGGTGTAAATTTTCCTAGCTTGTAAGACGTTTCAAAGTGATCCTTGTGATTCTACTGAATAAATAATTTTTGATTTTGATTTTGATTTTTGATTTTATATTCGGGTAAGTAAATATTATACATTTTTGACATCATAGACAATAACTTTAGTAGAATTGTCTCTACTAGACAAATGACATTGAGTAACGGCGAGGAGGTGACAAGCGGTCAGGCGTGACGCAATTTAATAAAAATCTGCCATAAAATATAAAAAAACATGGATCACATGAAACGTTCAATACAATTTCCTCTTTGATTTCACAAAAGCAAAATCACGATTTGTAAAAATCCAATCATTGTTGATCTCAGCTACGTCAATAGCGCTTCGTAATTGACGTGTCTAATAAATAATGCTTGACAATTCACATCGGATTGTCTTTGGCTATCTTGTCAAAACGACATGGGTCTTCCCATTTTAATTATTTTTCTCGTGTTATTTTAAGTTTTATTGCGTAAATTTGGTGGCAGTTTATCCAATTTAACTTGTTTACTTAGCACAAGTGTTAGTAACTGAAATGGAGGGGTAATGTTGGTTGGTAATTTAGTCAAAGACTTTCCAGGAGAATTTTGAAAGAAAAGTCATCGTTTCTTTCCAAATTGCGTTTGTTTACGTTGCTAAGCGACAATCAAACTGATACACTTGACACTGACAAAATTGTGGCAAACTAGCCACAGAGGCCATAAAACAAAAGAAGAAGAAGAAGAAGAAGACAATTCACATCATCTAGCCCAAGCTAAGCAGAGCTTGTGTTATGGGTACTAGATGACTGAATATCTAAAGTAAAATTAAGAGAGTAGGCAGGCCTTGCAGCACTTAATAGGAAACGAAAGCTCTCGCAAGCCTTTCTTGAAAACTTATGCGTTATTCAAGGGATCAACTGCGTTGTATCACGCCTGGTTTCCACGCCGTCATAATGTCCACCAAAACAATACGAATGGTTATAATATAATATCACAGATAACATAATACATTATCATGACAGCCTTCTAATGTTCCCACTGTTGGGACACTGGCCTACTCTCAGGCGAGAGTGATTAGGTCTTAATCCACCACGCGGGTCCGCGTGGTGGATTACCACGCGGTAATACGGATTGGTGGATCGCACAAGTCTTTCGAATTTTTAGTTCTTGGACATGCCGGTTTCCTCACGATGTTTTCCTTCACCGTAAGAGAGCACTGGCATTGCGCACATAAATTTTTCGAAACAGAAAAGTCCATAGGTGCACGACCGGGTTTGAACCCACGACCTTAGGATTGGAAGGCGGGGTCACTACCACTAGACCACCAGTGCTATACATAATACATAATATGTATTTATTATCTAAAGGGTATTTTATTAATAGTGCATAAAAACCGCAACGGGGCGCACGTGCTCGAATATTTAATTATTATGCGATTTCCAACAATGATAAATAATAACTGACCAAAAAACGTATGTAATCGATTTAATAGAGATTTTTCAGACAAAATGAAAATAACGGTAGTTTTTTTTTGTGAGTGAAACATATTCCTTGAACATTTTGAAGAGTAGTAGAGTTCTCTGTGATAGAGCTCGTCCGGGGAAGGACTACCACCATACCTATTTCTGCCGCCAAGCAGTAATGCTCACATTGCTGTGTTCCGGTGTGAAGGGTATGGTTTCCGGTGAAATTACTGACACATGAGGCTTTCAATTTTAGCCTCAAGGTGGCAACCCGCGAGTGATACCTCTGGTAACCGCTCACCATCTTGTGGGCCGTACGATTAGTTGCCACTTCAGTAGTATAAAAAAAAAAGCATCATGCACTAATAATAATAATTATTATTACCTGTACGCAATGAAGCTTTTTCGAACTACTTCGTCATTGCGCATCACATCCGGCTGACTTCACTACGATATTGTATATTATAGTAACCCGTTTGTATCAAACATCGACCTCGGTAGCATGGTGGGCGAGTTTTCAGTTCAGAAGCAAAAGTTGCCAGTTTGATTTCCGAAAGTATGAAACAAGTCTTAAAAATACCCGTTTACTTTTTACAATTTAATTAAAGATCAGTCAGTTAACAGTTGTGGTGAACTTGAGTTTAACGCGTAGCCAGAAACAATTGGTTAACCCTAACGCAGCGATTAACATACAATGAACGCGTGCGCATGTCCATTGGACGCGATTGGTGGGTGACCATGAGTTTAGTAACTCGAAATTTATTTTTTATTTAACAGTCGAGAAAATCTATAAGGAGACCTTGACTATGCTAAATCAACCAAGGTACGGCCAGTGGACCTGGGCATTCGTGAAGATAGTTTGTGATGCGCATAGACAATTTAGTTTGAAAAAGCTACATTGCGCATCGAAACGGCTATGAACAAGGTGAATGATGTTTTGTCCTTGTATTGTACCAAACAAACTTGTAAAAAACCCTACAGACGGCACTGGCCAAATTATCTTATGATGAAACAGAAGAGCTATTAACTGTAATAAAGTAATTTTCACCTTTATATTTATCGACTTATTATGAATGACAATTTTTTAAATCATAATCTATACTTAACACATAATGTTAAAAAGATAGCCGTAGAATATAGCATTAAGTTTATATAAAATATAGTTTTAAGACTTTTAGTTTATAAATTTGATTATATTCGTGTACCCGTAGTCTTATGTTAACCTTTTTTTTACGCCTGATTTACAGGTTTTCCTAGTTCAGGCACAGTATAATTTTTACTCTTAGTTAGTTATTAAAGATACACGTTGAGGTTGATTTATTTAACACTTCTTTAAACAAGATTAAGTTTTTGCTTAGCAATAGCTACTTTAATAACGTTTAGATTAAGTACTCAAAATAATTTATTTTATTTAAACTGAAATACATACGTATTTCAGTTAATGTTTTCATTTTTATTTTCTCTTCTAACTGTCGTCTATTGTAACTGTTTATTCATAGCTACTGTTCTACTATCTGCGGAAACTTATAATTGGCCTTCCCATAAGTGTAGCTCTAGTTACATTTATCTATAGAATTTATCTATTGTATCTGTTTAGCTGTTAGTTTTCCATAGTTGCCAACATAACTTTTGTTTTCCTGATGATTACTGATGAATTATGGTGACTGTAGTGGGTTGGGTCACTCACCCCGCCCTATGTTTATCCATCTGTCTGTCTGTACACTTCGCTTCCCTCCCTATGCCGTTCTGCCACCAATCAACGAAACTTGTCTATTGTTTTAGCAGGGTTTTAAAGCAGTAGAGTTTACTTTTGAAAGCAACAAACGATTATCGTGTATCGTGAATTCTCGTTGTGTTCTTTCTAAATTGTATTTTTAATTTTTAATTTGTATTTTTGCATGCCGAATTAAACGGTGAAGTGTGTGACACTTATACTTAACAATAAAACCTTATGTAACCGTACTTCTAGCAAAATAAATCATTTCATATTCATTTCGTGGCAAATATCGTAGTTCACTTCTTTACCTTACTTAGTTAATAAATATTTTTTATATTTCTCTTTCAAGAGAAGAAATTTCATTATGGGGGTGTGTAGTTTTATTTATTTTATTTATTTCATTTCAATCATATCATTCTACATTAGTTCGGGGGAAGGCGATTATAACCTTGTTACCACTGGCACGGCCTTTGTGCCTTAAATATGTAGTCAGTAAGCAAGAGTAGTAGAGTTTTTTGTGATAGAGCTCGTCCGGGGAAGGACTACCACCATACCTATTTCTGCCGCCAAGCAGTAATGCTCGCATTGCTGTGTTCCGTTGTGAAGGGTATGGTTTCCGGTGAAATGACTGGCGCATGAGGCTTTCGATCTTAGCCTCAAGGCAACCCGCGAGGGATACTAGGCTCTTGTGTCCTCGATAAAGTGCAATTTTTGTTTTTTTTATTTACTAGCAGTCCCGCTCTGGCTTACTACATACATAATGTACTTTCATAGATAGCATAGAGACATACTTCACCTAAGTATACTAAGTATGGATTTGTCTCATTGGTGCCGTCACACTACAAACGCATTTAAAAAACAAACAGTCAATATTCTGCTACGATTGGCAAAACAATGCAAAATGCTGTTTTTCCCAGTGCTATCTTCAAATCTCACATCCGTCAGACCACCAAGAAAGCACATCACTAGTAATTTACCTACTTGAGTACGCTGACTCATACGAACTGACATTTTACCTACTTGGTTGTAATACAAAGTAGCATTTACATCGCAGATTGCGTGCAAAGTATCATCATCATAAAGAGTAGTAGAGTTCTTTGTGATAGAGCTCGTCCGGGGAAAGACTACCACCATACCTATTTCTGCCGGCAAGCAGTAATGCTCGCATTGCTGTGTTCCGTTCCCACAAGATGGTAAGCGGTTACCGCAGCCTATGGACGCTTGCAATGCCAGAGGTATCACTCGCGGGTTGCCACCTTGAGGCTAAGATCGAAAGCCTCATGTGCCTGTAATTTCACCGGAAACCATATCCTTCGAACCGGAACACAGCAATGCGAGCATTACTGCTTGGCGGCAGAAATAGGTAAGGTGGTAGTCTTTCGCCGGACGAGCTCTATCACAAAGAACTCTACTACTCTTACGTAGCACCCTTGTTAAATAATACGGTATTTGAAATAGTAGATTAACCAAAGTGGGCAGTCGTCAGATAAAAGACGTCACCTAATATGATTGAAAAAATATATTTATAAATACCTATGTTTTTTTGATATACTACTAAAGTGGCAACCAAGCGTACGGCCCACAAGATGGTAAGCGGTTACCGCAGCCTATGCACGCTTGTAATACCAGAGGTATCACTCACGGGACCCTGAGACGTAGTTCGAAAGTCTCATGTGCCTGTTTCACCGGAAACCATACCCTTCGAACCGGAACACAGCAATGCAGAACATTACAGCTTGACGGCAGAAATAAGTATGGTGGTAGTTGTTCCCCGGACGAGCTCTATCACAAAGAACTCTACTACTCTTGTCTAAGATTTTGCATTTGTTACCCTATTAAACCTTGCTAAAAACTGATTAAAGTATTTATTTATTAATCAAAAAAAAAATCTCGTAAGAGATCATCAGAGATAAACCTTTAAAAAACAAACACTAAATAATGGATAGGACATTTCCCAGTAAAGAGCTTTATTGAAACTCAAACGCCTGATGAATTCATCAGAGCACGGTTCTGATCTATAATTTAGTTTCTCCCAGGCGCTGGCTATGACTCATGCAATCAAGCCACTTATTACCTTACTTAGATAAAGTACAGGATTTTCAATTATGTAGGTTATGAATTTATTTGGGGCAAATAATCAAGCACAAGAAATTTAGCTCTAAATTCTAAGAAAAATAAGTAACATAATCTTAATACCTAACAATATCTTCTTATTAGTTCAAGTAACGTCTCGATTCAAAATATTTAATTAGTAATAATAAAAAAAAACAATAAGTGCCATCTTCATCTCTTTACAGTAATAACCATTGTGAATCTATAACGAGTAATATAAGTATATAATAATAGTAATATATTATCAATATTTTAATGTACTTACCTAGCTCCACTCTAACCTAACCTTAATAGATACCTAACTTTGTTATTTTATACCTACCTATCTATTATGAAACATAGTGAAAGTAGTTACTCCGTTGCTAACTAAAATCGACATTGACTTATGTCAGTAGCATATGTGTATAAACCTCTGTGGTTTTTTAGGTGCTATTGTTACCTTTCTGTACTTATTATTCTTTATTTGGTAAATAAAAAAAATAAAAATAAAAGTAAAGAAAAACTGCAGCTTTTTTTTTTAAATGCACTTTTGAATATCTTTTTCTTAATATTAATTCAGAATCTATTGCATTAAAATCAGTCAAAATCTAAGCGTACGTAGTACGTTTGTAGTAAATAAATTCTCTGTATTATTAGTACATACAGACAGACAGGGAGGAAGCGACTTTGTTTACTATTAAATATTTTTACCATCAACCAAGGCATCATCATGGAGAGTTTAGCGGATCCCAAACTTCCCCGAGTGGTTTCAAACTCAGCGGAACTTGCTTCCTTAATCTGTCGTATAATAAAACGGTACGGCGCCCGTGCTCTTACTTTACTTTTTTTTACTACTTTAGTATTACTATTTGCACCGCCAAATGTTTTTCTTGAACAAATAAACTTATCTTATCTTATCTTATACACTTTTTAGATATTTAGAAAATTAACAGCTTTTAATATTTTTGTGAGAACCGTAATAATAATATAACAGTTATTGTAATGAATTACAGGAAACTAGAAACCTAAGAATACATAAAAAAGATGATGAAGATCTTCATGATAATAATAAGCTATGTAAACTCATGTAAAAAAATTTAATTATATTAATTTTTTGAAAAAGTTTTGCCTTGCTTCAAATAAGTCTACATAAAGGGTCATTCATTATCAACCTGACAAACTTAGGGAATAGATTCCTCATAAAAATAATAATAATGTACCTATATATTTTTTTATGCATGACCATGGAATACAATTCCTTATACTTACATGGAATGTCCGGGACGGGTAGTGTAGAAGTCAAAATGTCTGCACGGACCGACTGTCTAAGTGCCAAAAAGTGCATTGTTTCTTGACGAGCTCTATCACAAAGAACTCTACTACTCTTAAACTCTTAAACTCTTTGCGTATCAAGCAAAAGGTTGCACTTCTGAGTGGAAAAAACATTTGGGATAAATATTATAAAATTTTCACTAAGATCTTTTTGTGGAAAGTGAAAGATACTTACGAACTCCTGTACCCCCTCTACTGTAAAAAGATCAACACAGATTTGGCCAACGGCCAATATTTCGACTCGATATCGCGAAGCTGTCTAATCCAAACTATTATACCTGTAGGAGTTTATTCATAAAAAACTGTCACCCTAACGCCTCGCCAAGCAATGTTTTCACTGTTTTCCAGGTTTTTCCTTGTCATTCTTAATCAATGAACAAGACGGTGAAAGATTTTAAAGACACACTTAGTAAATAGTTAATATAGACTTAGCCACAGAACTATATTTAAGGGGTTAGCTTTTGCAACAAAAACTGATAAACATCGATGTACTTTTTTTCCATAAAATGAAAAAAAGTTTGGAAAAAAATTCTTGAAACCATTGAATAAAATAGTAAACACTTACCTATACTATAGTTTTGCGCAGGTTTTGGTTCGGATTTCAGGTACCCTATTGTATTTCAAGATAATTTACTTTTAAGGGTAGTTACTTATAATAATAACTATTTATTCGGTTCCATAAAAACGTGTTTGTTTTAAACCAGCAAATTATTGAGTTTTTCTCCTAACCAAGATAGAAGTGCCACGGCGAAACGCATTTCAATTTCAACTTTAATTTAACATCGTTAACGTTTGAAAATAAAAAAGTTCTAGCGTGCGTCGAGGTGCTTTAAATTTTAACTATTAGTTGCGTTGACTATCGGTCAAACCGGAAAGGAAGTGTAACAAGGCTCTAGGACTAACACTAACAGTATTAAATTGTCATTTTTACAACCCACTCATCTTAGTAGAACATTTTATGTCCTCTTTATCAGAACTAGAGAGGTGAAAAATTGGTTTATTTTCGGAGTATGCCTAGGAACCTACTGTTGTGGAGAAAAGCGATGCATCGTGACAGTTTTCGTGGTTCAGCTTATGCCTGTGATTATTCTAAACTTCGTTGTAGCAAACATAAGTTGACTACGATAATTGCCACGATTATCGTTTGTTGCTTTCAGGAGTAGACCCCCTGAACTTCGAGAAAGCTCAGGCAGCATTTTGAGTCACCGTCATCAGTAAGGCGACAGCGGAATTCATTGATTGAGGAGGAGGAGGAGGTAATTTAAACGAACAATGTTCTAATCGATATATAGTTCGCACGGCGGATTTAGGCTTCCGTGAACTTAGCCGTTTGTGATGCGCAAAGACAATTTAGTTCGAATAAACTCCATTGGGCATCGAAACGGCTAACTTCACAACGGCCGAGATCCGCCGTGCGAACTATACCTACCGCTCTACATAAATTCATAAGCGATTACTTTTTTCTAGTTTCTAAATAATAATTAGGAAGCAGGAAAATACATTTATATTTAAACCCACCTACTAAATAAAAAACGGGAAAATATTGTTTTCTTTTCTTCTCACTTCAAATCAATTTCATCAAAGCCTGGAAAAAATCGCTCTTAGTAATAAGGCCACCCTTTGTACTTTGTTAGTAAGTCTTCTTTTTGTGTACAATAAAGTGTTCATTCTTCAATAAGAATGAAGTTGAAGTAAGAATTTCAGTGTCAAATTCGTAACTCAGCGAAACAAAATCTCGTTTTTGGCTATCTTGTCAAAACGACATGGGTCCTCCCATTTTAATTATTTTTCTCGTGTTATTTTAAGTTTTATTGCGTAAATTTGGTGGCAGTTTATCCAATTTAACTTGTTTACTTAGCACAAGTAATTGAAATGGAGGGGTAATATTGGTTGGTAATTTAGTCAAAGACTTTCCAAGAGAATTTTGTAAGAAAAGTCATCATTTTTTTCAAATTTCGTTTGTTTACGTTGCTGAGCGACAATCAAACTAATACACTTGACACTGGCAAAATTGTGGCAATTAAGCCACAGAGTCCATAAAAGAAGAAGAAGAAGAAGACATGACGTGGCTACCAGTGACATCCCTAGAAGTTTACGATCGCGTTTATAGTGGCCCTTTCCGATCTAATCTAGTAGGTACAAGAGAAACACATAAAATTGCAATGAGGAACCCCACGAGGCTCTTGACCGAGGACTTTCGAATACTAGGTACTTGTGGTTATCATTTCCGCAGGCAATAAATTAATTTAATTTTTTTTAAGATCACTTAAAATCAACTAGAGACCTACCCCGGTTTCAATTGCATACGTATAAATAAACCTCATTCTATCTATTGATGAAAACCGCAATAAAATCCGTTGCATAGTTTATAAGATACGCGTGATACATGATAGATTTATATCTAATTTAAGTAATATATTAATAGTTGACCAATTAATAATTAATATTTGTCTTAGTGAAAAAAAATGTTATTTACTACTACCTATGCAATTTTACTATTATGTCCTATTATACTATCTTCGTGCCTAATGTTATCCAAATCGCTTCAGTAGTTTAGCCGTGAAAAGGTAACAGACAGACAGAGTTACTTTCGCATTTATAAATTAGAGTTTATTTCATCATAGGAAGGGTGCTGACAGATTTGGTATATTTTTTATGATTTTAGTCAATATCATCATAACACTGGCCTACTCTCTAGCGAGTGTGATTCGCGGACCCAATGCCCAATGCGGATTGGTGGATGGCACTGTCTCTCAAATTTTTAATTCTTGGACATGCCGGTTTCCTCTCGATGTTTTCCTTCACCGTATAAAAGCACTGGCATTGCGCACATTAATTTTTCGAACAGAAAATCCATTGGTGCACCAGGAGGTTAAAACCCACGACCTTGAAGAAGGCGGGGTCACTACCACTAGACCACCGGTGCTCGTTTAGTCAATAGTTTATAGTTTAAATTTGCAAATAGAAACAAACTTTTGGTTTTATAAATTGTGGTTAGTAGTTTGTATATTATAAGATATAACTTTGACATTGCCGAATAAATGATGCAAAAAGGAAAAACCAGAATTCTGTCAGTATCCTTCCTATGTGAAATAGACTATGTATAGTGTGATTTGTTGAAGTGTGGTGATAGCGCGTCCGTGCTTTGAAGGACACGGCTTTTTCAAGTTTAGGCAATGGCGGATGCCTACAGGCGGCCACTACTACTGAGACTCAAATCTGGCCATTTCTTAAGATAGATAGATAGATAGATAAACACTTTATTGTACACAAGGATTACATAATAAATTTAAATGTAGCAAGTAGATATAGTACAGTGGGCGGCCTTATCACTTAAAGCGATTTCTTCCAGGCAACCAGGTAGGATAGCAAGAGCAAAGTTATAATGGACGGGGGTGCACAACCTATGATAATAGTTAAAACTGATAAATATATAAAAAAAAAAACAAAATCCTAATATTTAAATACCATCAATAATATAATACACTAATAAATAATAAAACTATTACATTTAAAATGAATATCTGAGAAACTCAATACTAAATAAAGAAATAATAACTTACAAAAGAGTCTCTTTACCATAAAACTGCTTTAGCTTATTCTTGAAAGTATGCACTGAAGATGCTTAAGCTTGTAATCAAAAGTTTTGAGTTTTCAAGTATTAGGAAGAGTTTCTTCTTATAGGTTTTTAGTTGTTGCTTTGGCTTTCTTAGCAAATCTTTATAAAATGTACCTAAGTAAATTGTTAGATAGTGAGAGACTCGTGTCGCAGCTAATTGCTGCTACTACTACTCGTAGGCTACAGTGAAAACCAGCGCTACAGACACATTATGTCTGCAGCACATGCTGAGTGGCTGCCTTTTTTTCGTCACAATAGTTAAGTTTTAATTTGTATTGTTATTTTTATTTTTATGTTAATTGTGTGGCGTTAAATAAATATTTTTCTATTCTATTCTATTCTATTCTAGTAGTAGACCAGGCTTACAGGTCTACTATAGGCCTTTACTACTGTAGGACTCCGCAATGCCACTGGCATACCGGACTGTGGAATTAAGGTTTTTCGAATGGCGACTACGAACTGGAAAACGAAGTGTAGGACGGCCCCCACTCGATCGATCGATGACAGTTAAGCGGTCACCAGGAACTCGGTGGATTGTGAAGGCTCAAAAGCAGTCGTCATGGCACTATTTGGGGGAGGCCTATGTCCAGCAGTGGACGTCTATCGCCGATAATGAAGATACCAAACTTACTTTATCGATGCGTGCATTCATTTTGCCTATCATAAGAATCTATAATTCCCGAGCATTCTATTCTGGCTCAAAGGACAGGAAACCAATAAACCGACTCCCAGAATAAAACGGGTTATTGTTTGGACGAAAAATTTAAGTACTTTTGGTGGCTTTAGAATACTCCTATAATATGAATTGTTGTGTCGCTAATTAAACTGACTGTTTCACTTTACACCTGGTTAAAAGTGGTTACCTGTGGGTTCATTTGAGTACTGGTTGTCAAGTGGTAGTATAAGGTCGTGGGTTCGAAACTAGTCGTGCATGCCTACTTTATGCCAGCATAGATAGCCTATATATAATTTGCAATGCCTGGAAAGGGGAAATAAGTTCTAAGTGCCATATTATTTTTAAGACCTTCTGTAATTCTGTAACACTTATTTATGCAAATAAATATTTTGAAATATCTTGAAATACATGTATTTGGTTGAAGGCTTGGCCATAGCTTGGGCTTGTTTAATGCACCTACCTCATTACTTAACTACATATCTACATTTAGGGACGTGTACCTTTCTGTGCCTAAGCACCTCCTACTTATTTAAAAGCTATACTTTTTTTTTTTTTTTTATGTCATCAAGGGACAATCAAGGCGCCCACCTGATGTTAAGCACCACGCCTGACTATTACAGATGTTACGTACGTAATATTATATTCTTTTCTTACTTTTGTTATGTTATGTGTACATTGGACATTTTTTGGTGAATAAACGTTATTATTATTACTTAATTGATTTTTCCATGAAAAAAAACTCAATCTTGTTCGGGAGAGGCCAGTGTAGGGTGTAATAAGTGTGCAATTTCAATAAGGAGTCTGCTAGTTACTTATATACCTTTCGCTAATATATTATTATCCTGTATAGTTCGCACAGCGGATCTAGGCTTCAGTGAAGTTAGCCGTTTTTGATGCGCAAAGATAATTTAGTTTGAAAAAGCTCCATTGCGCATCGAAACGGCTAATTTCACGACGGCCGAGATTCATTGTGAGAACTATACCTAATAAATAAGTTCCGTAGTCAAATGCGAATAACGAAAATTTTGATTATCACAACTTTACAAATTAGTTTCACGGCTTGAATTGCGGAAATAGGTCACTAATTTCAACCTATATTGCACAAGCCCGGCTAGCTCAGTCGGTAGAGCATGAGACTCTTAATCTCAGGGTCGTGGGTTCGAGCCCCACGTTGGGCGATCGCTTTTTGCACTCACCTGCGATTTTTCGTTCTCTCATTTTCCTCCAGAGCTGTTCCGCTTTCTTCATAGGCCAGTTCTCCACCTTAGCGCTGAAGGAACGGAAGAACTTGTATTCTTTGAAGTGTGACATCCTCCGCTCCATCTTGCTGGGGCCATGGCCAGCTCGTTCAGGTGGCGGCGATGACTCCTTCGAGTCATTTGATGATGCCTCCATTTTGAATTTTGATTACACTTTTTTTTGTTTGTTAACCAATTACAATTTTTTTTTACTAACTTTACTAGTTTTTTAAATTCAAATATTTATCGACACACTTTTTAAATTCGTTTTTAAGTGTTATTTTTTGGCCCCGAGATATTTTTCACTTGAATTTCCATTTTATTGTAGACCGATTTTTAATAAAATATTTCATTGTAACATAGCTATACTTTTTTATATTATTAGTATTTACAATGATAAATTTATATGCTTAAATAGGTATTTTTTATATTCACAGGTTCTTTATTTATTAACTATTATCTAGGTAGAACTTATTCAAAAACAAACTAGTAAATACAATTTCACTAAGTTTTTCTTAATTATCTGAAACAAAAAAATTCAAATAGTGAGGATAGAACTCAAAAAAGGTACCCAACGCTAATAAAAGCTCGCGACTTCGTTCATAGTAAGTAAATAGATATACAATAGATAAGAAATAATATTATATTATGTACTAGATATATTTAGAGCACAAAAATTATATAGATACATAACTACAGAGCACTCGTGGTGTAGTGGTAGTAACCCCCGCCTTCTGATCCTGAGGTCCTGGGTCAAACCCGGTCGTGAACCAATGGATTTTTCTATTCGAAAAATGTGCGCAATGCAAGTGTCTCATACGTAAGGAAAACATCGTGAGAAAACCAGCATGTCCAAGTACTAAAAATTCGAAAGAAATGTGCCATCCACTAATCCGCATTGGGTCCGCGGACCCAATCACACTAGCTCGAGAGTAGGCCAGTGTCCCAGTGGAAACAGGCTATCATCAATCTCAAGAGATGGTCTCGGAAAAAAGTATGCCCACAGACCGACAGGAAATTACTACGATTTCTACAGATTTACATAGCGCCTACGCATTTATTATAGATTATAAATACACCTCCTGAGAGTAGTGTTGATTATGTATATCTGTATCTATTTCTGTAGTAGTTTTTTAAGCCGTCTGAAATTAGATGTTAAAGGTGCTTGCTCACCGGGAGCAACGCCTGTAAAGGCAGAATTGGTAGGCGCAGGCAACAACTGAGGGCGTATCATAAGAAACTCATTTGACTCTGGTGTCCTGTACTTGCAGGTTTTTACAAACCTTTTCCAGGCACCAGACTCTCACAATACAGGTTTACTGGACTTTTGTCTAGATACTAAGCATCAAACTTCTGTACCTACCTATTTTGTGAGAGAAAATAAAAAATATTTTATTATTTATTATTATTGTTATTATTATTTGACAAACGTACAATGACACAAAACAGATATAGTACTACGTATAATGGTAAACGTAATTTATACGTTTCAAATTGACAGCTGAACGATAAACTAACGTTCACGATAGTTCTAAGCATTACTCTGGTAAAGGCCTCAGCTAAGATTTTAACTAGTTTCTTAGCAATACTTGCATGCAAGAATTGCCTTGCCAAATTGATTTTGGAACAAAAAACTTCGAAAATGAATAAGGCAATTCTTACATGCAATTAATTTATGGTGTAAATGGGCCATAATGCTAATGTTACAAGTTGTATCAAAATATTACAGACTAGCTGTTGCCCGACTTCGTTCGTTTTAACTCGGAAGATGTACTTTTTCTAAAATAAAAAGTAGCCTATGTCCTATTCTGTTATTACCTATCTATCTAGCTATTACTGGTTATTGTCTATCTATAGTTACATTACAGGCGAATGCTCCTGGTGAGTGCGTACTGGTGAGTGAGTACCTTAGGTACAATGGCGAAGTTAGTGGTTTTTGACTTGTTTCTTAACTTTAGTTAAGTATTTTATAACTAAGTAAGTAGTTACTACTAGTATATCTAAGTAAAGGCCTTCGGTGAATGTGTATTTATTTTATGTTTCATCCAGATTGATTCAGCCGTTACAGCGTAATTCAAACGAACACGACTATAACTACAGTAGTCTTTCGGATATTTTTTTTATTGGATAAGGGTTCGAGAGTTTATGTCATCATCTTAGTCATGACAGCCTTCTAATGTTCCCACTGCTGGGACACTGGCCTACTCTCAGGCGAGAGTGATTGGGTCTTAATCCATCACGCGGACCCAATGCGGATTGGTGGATGACACCATGTCTTTTGAATTTTTAGTTCTTGGACATGCCGGTTTCCTCACAATGTTTTCCTTCACGAGAGTACTGGCATTCCGCACATAAATTTTTCGAACAGAAAAATCCATTGATGCACGACCGGGTTTGAACCCACGACCTTAGGATATGTATATGTGTGGAATTTATGTGTTTAACCCATAATCACATAATAAATACTCGAACCCCTTATTCATAATCAATTTTATTTTATCTAGAAATTATTTTAAGTAGGTTACCAAGAATTTTTTTAAATTGAATAAGCCTCTAATATAAATAAATTGTATACAGCCAATTATATTACTTATTTTCGTTGGAAATCCGAATCGTCAATCATTTTGCAAATTTATTCATGCATGAAAGTCTATAGACCTGCGCGAAACCGCGAAATAAGCGATATGTTTTTGCACTTAGAGTAGTAGGTACAGTTCTTTGAGGTCGTCCGGGGAAAAATTAACACCACATCTACCTATAATTTTATTATCTGCCGCCAAGTACTTCAAGCACTTAATGTTCTAAATTGCATACTTTAATTTTATAGTATTTTATGTTTAAGCCTTTCCGCAGACAATAATGGACTTTGTTAATGGAAATAAACGAAATGAAATGAAATTAAATGAAATGTAGTAATGCTCGGCTTACTGGGTTTCGGTTCAAATGATATGGTTTTCGGTGAATTTAAAGGCACTGAGACGTAGGATACCTCTACGTCTCATGTGCGGGTGGCATGGCATGGCAACGCGCAAACGATATCTCTGATTTTGCATGCGTACATAGGCTACGGTACCATCGTGTGAGCTGTAAGCTTGGTTGCCACTTTAGTAGTGTAAGAAACTTCTTTGTCAGCCATTTTTGTAATGCTCTGTTAGCCAAAGAGAAACGATATCGCGCGTGTACGCGATATTTCCTTCATATCTGAAATACTTTGACTGAATTTATTCGCGTTCAAAATATAATTTTGTTTGCTACGAATGTTTATAAATCTTTGTTTAATTGACAGATTTGTAAAACTTCAGAATTGGTTTATCTTGATTGTGAGTTACGTGGTTTTGTTAATAGGCCGACGACAAGGACATTGCTACCGTGACATTATCTAAAACACTTAGGGCACCATATTTAAACGAACTACATAAGCACAGAACATTATTAGTACTTACTACGATAAACGTTTTTTGTGGTAGGACTCTTCAGCAAGAGTTTGTCTTGGTGGGTACCACCGCAGTGCCAGATATTCTGCCCCCAAGTATTGTGCAAGCTGCACTGTATTTAGGTTTGAAGGGCACTGTAGCAAGTGAAATTACTGGGCGAAAGAGTACTTGTTGCTACGTCTCGGGACGACACGTACTGCGTCACGTAGAACTTGAAAACTCTTGTTTTTTAAACTTTCGCGATCAGAACTGAATGAAATGAAGTCATCCAACAGAGAACCAAGGTGGTCGACATAGCTCAAAGGATAGCAAGCAGAAGTTTTTTTTTTATACAACTGAAGTGGCAACCAAGCGTACAGCCCACAAGATGGAAAGCGGTTACCGCAGCCTATGGACGCTTGCAATACCAGTGGTATCACTCGTGGGTTGCCACCTTGAGGCTAAGATCGAAAGCCTCATGTGCCTGTAATTTCACCGGAAACCATACCCTTCACACCGGAACACAGCAATGCGAGCATAACTGCTTTGCGGTAGAAATAGGTATGGTGGTAGTCCTTCCCCGAACGAGCTCTATCACAGAGAACTCTACTACTCTTCTGAAGTGGCAGTGGGCTCATATATGCCGTAGAACCGATGGCCGTTGGGGCAAACTTGTTCTGGAGTGGAGACCGCGCTAATAGGCAATAGTGTAGGACGCTCTTCGGCAAGATGGAACGATGACTTGCGCACTGTCGCTGGCAGAAAGTGGATGAAGAGCCGAATATTGAGTTCAGTGGCGCGCTTTGGGAGAGACCTACGTCCAGCAGTGGACTGCAATAGGTTGATGATGATGATGATGATCAGAACTCATAGTTTTTTATAATATTTGCGGGATTTTATCGCGTTATTACCTTTTCTATTTCTCCCGACGTTTCGGTTATGTTGCAACCGTGGTCGCTGGCAGACCAACAGTTTTCGGATGAAGCTGCCGTTATGGTCAGGCGTGGCGCTTAACATCAGGCGAACAACTTAACCTTCTTATCATTTGCTAATATAAAAAGGGCTCCGAATAATAATGGTAATATTACTGCTTGGCAGAATAATGTGGAAAATGTCTGCGGATATTTATTTATCTACCTATTTAATAAAAAAAAAAATATGGTAATAATTCCTGGACATCAAGGAACTCATGGTGAAGTAGGCCCTAAATCTAATGACCAAAATTGATCTTCTAGAAGCATTTTCTTATAAAGGATCACTCACACTCACCTTGTACCTAAAGGTTAATAAGGTATCGAAATGTCAGGGTTCGTTTGAGAATAGGGACCTACGGGTTGTTTAGTTATCACTTAGAACAGCTGGTTAACTTAACTATAAGTACACATAATAGAGTTTATTTTGTCCGAATACGCCACCACGCCTGGCTTTTACAGATGCAGTGCCACCCAAAGCTTAAAGGTTTTAAGTGTTTGCGTAGCACTGCACTGCGCCTATCACCCTGAGAAATTGTTGTTAAGTCTCTTTCGGCGAGTGATTTCACTTGCTACAGTGCCCTTCAAACCAAAACACAGTAATGCTTGTATACTACTGCTTTGAGTTAGAATATCTGACACTGCGGTGGTACCCACCAAGACGGACTCTTGCTGAAGGGTCCTACCATCTTGTCATCCAAATTTTAAAGTTCTGCGTGGCACTGCTCTGCGTACGTTTTGGATAGTATTTAATTGAACCAGCTGTTGTCTCTTTTAGCTGTGATTCATTTTCTGTTTCCTTCATCTTCTATGTTATCCAATTTACAATATTTGCTCACGTTTCGATGTTATTGATCCTCATCGCCATCATCATCATCTGCCTCTAACAGATCTGGATGGACCAATTTAATCCAATTTACTAGTTTATAGCAAAGTTGCTTCCCGCAGACTTTATGTATCTTTATCTTAAAACATTTTTTTTTTTTTTTTTTATACAACTGAAGTGGCAACCAAGCGTACGGCCCACAAGATGGTAAGCGGTTACCGCAGCCTATGGACGCTTGCAATACCAGAGGTATCACTCGCGGGTTGCCACCTTGAGGCTAAGATCGAAAGCCTCATGTGCCAGTAATTTCACCGGAAACCATACCCTTCACACCGGAACACAGCAATGCGAGCATTACTGCTTGGCGGCAGAAATAGGTATGGTGGTAGTCCTTCCCCGGACGAGCTCTATCACAGAGAACTCTACTATATATATATATATTTATATATATATTTTTTTATGACATTACAATAATAATGAACTTTTACTCGTAATTTAACAATATATAAATTGTTAATTTTATAAAATCTTACGACTTCAATACTAGACTGAAACTAGAATTTGACTATTTTTTGTTACGTGAATTGCCCTCCTAGTACAGTTGTCAAAACCAATACATTGAAAATAAAAATAAAAGGAATGTTTTTACTTTATTACTTAAAAGTAATCACCCCACCGATTAAGTAAGTTCGTATGAGTCAGTGGCCAACGCTGGTGAAATTGCCACTGGCGGTCACCCATCCAAATGATGACTACGCGGAACAGTGCTTAACTTCGTGAACAACTTAGCCAGCTACGTCACGAGCGCTCCGATAATATCGATATTTGAACCCTCAGTAGGTAGGTATACCTCTTTGAACTATTAACTAACCATGTTTGCGATTTTCCGATAAATATTATTCAACGATTAAGGTTTAGCGTCATGACGCGCCGGCTCAATGCAAAGACGCGGGTTTGAATCCTGCCCTTGCAAAAAAAATGTATCGCTTTCTTATTGAACTAGGAAGTTTTTTTTTTATACCAACGTAGTCTAACGTACGTCCCAGTTGATAAGCGGTTACCTTAGCCTATGTAGGTAGGTATGTTTGCAACATCAGATAATTATCACTCTGAGATCTGTAGATCGTAAGACTCATGTGCCTGTTATTTCACCGGAAACCATACCCTTGGGGTTTTCCCCGGACGAGCTCTATCACGAAGAACTCTACCCTCTTTATTCTTTAAATAAACTGTAATTTCAGCGGGCAGCAGAGGTTTATTCTATGATTATGAATAAGGCCCATTATATAAGCAATTCGCTATGTTTTTTTAATGCACTTCAATCAATAATAATGTTTTCAATAACAACCTACCTATTTTGAGACTTTTTGTCTCATGGCTGGTTTTTTCTTGAATTGTAATGCTGTGTTCTTCATGATATTAACATGGTTCTATATTTAAGTTAAGTAAATTCAATTTCTAGGATTTAATTTATAAGTAGCTTATGATACCGAAAAACTTTAAATATTAGAATCGTAGAAACTATGAAATGATGATTATGAGTCGATATCATTCATTTAATTATTTTTTATTACGGTTATTAAAGGTCTACGTAATAAAAATAATACATACCTCACTATTACGTCTTTCAACCTTAATATATAACTACTTTTGTTCTAAAACTAACACTATACAAGCTTTCATCACACACTTCACTTCACTAAATGAAAAGTTTTAACCGCGCGCATTTTCGCGACCGCCTTGCGAAAATCCGACCGATCTTCGCGGCTGAATCTACAGGTCTGGCCGCATTGCCTTTCAATTTTCCCGCTTCTACAGCGAACAGAGACAGATATATAAGCTTTGTACGCGATAGAGCGAGATGGTTGCATTTTCGCGATACCTGCGGTCGGAAAAGCGCAGTCTATTGAGATATTATGCTATGCGGGCTTTAGAATCCGCATAACTCATTTTTGTTTGATCTGAGAATTTTAATCCAATGGTTATTTAAATTATCTGTTATTAGATTGTTTATATAAGTATTTTGTGTGGGTGGCTGTGTGTGATATACTACACACCTCGTGTGTTTTAATATCGTGCGATTCGCCATGACCTTTGGTTTATAGTAGCTTATTAACCTCGTTTTGAATACCTACGTGATTCGTATTGTAATGTTAAATTATCACGACAAAAAAAATGTTTAGTCAGTAAAGTTACAGGTGGTCTAGTGGCTGTGACTGCGTCTTCTGATCCTAAAATCGTGGGTTCAAAACCAGTCGTGCTATGATTTTTTCAACTCGAAAAAATATGCAATTGCTGTCAAAACGTTGAATAAAATTTTGTGAAAAAACCAGCATGTTCAAAAACTGAAAATTTAAAAGATTTAAAGCATCCACCAATACGCCTTGATATCGCGTGGTAAGACCGAATCACTCTCGCTCGAGAGGCAAGTTTCTGAGCAGAAGGAACTTCAGATAGAAGCCTGCCATGACAGTTCCTATAAAATCAGTAGGTAAAAAAAACTACCTATAAGCCGCCAAGTAGTAATGTGTAAGTGTAAATCTCATTGCTATTCATTCTGGTTACCGGAGAAATTACAGGGACATGAAACTTTTATTTAGGTATGCTTGCCATTTAAGCCACCAAGCAGTAATGCGCATAGCAGTTTAACGTTGTTTTGGACTTAAGTTGCTACTATCTAACTTTAGCACCACTTTTACCTAAACTTAGTTTGGCTTTAGCTAAATTAATTAGCTAAACAAAGGAAAATAAGTTGCCGTTATCAAAAATTCAAATCCCGGGTGACCTTTACAACGTATTATAGCATATTGGCTAAAAAGACGGTACCGTTACATGAATGCATGGAAAAACCACCACTATCAGTAGTATAGTGGTGGAAGAAGAGAGTCATGGGTTCACAGGTATTTCTATTCAAAATCTTCAAAAATCAAATTCACTCTGAAAAGGAAAAGGACAACATTGTGAAGAAATATTGTTATTTTATAATAAATAATAATCTGATCTCAATTATTAGCAATCCGCTAATAAATATGTCATAATATTAATACAAAAAAATACAAAAAAGCTTAATATAATTCAAATTAAAAGTATTTTATAAGTCGTGCGTATTGCCTATTGCTTATTTAGCAAAGACATTTTGATTACGTTTGTCATATAACGGGCAACGCTTTTTAAAACCGCTGAGGATTTCGCTCTACCTACTTTCAATTGCAGGAACTTTTACATCGGAGATTTAATATTTTACAAACTTTTGTGCCCTTATAGAAAAACTTTAAGGCTCTTGCACACTGGTGGTAAAACGGTAACACTTCTTGTAACACCAAGCTGGCTTAATTAAATCTACTGTCATTCTAATATAATAGAGTTTAAATTTCATTTATAATTTTTAAGATTCAAGTTGTGTAAAATCACTGAACTGTCTCAAACCTAGGAAATGACAAGACTGTCAAGCCGTTTGCCTGATGTTAAGCGCCATGCCTGACCATAACGCAGTGTGACCCAAAAATAAGTTCTGCGTGGCCTTAGCACTGCATTGTAAGACTTAGGTATTGCCAGTAATTATTATTACACTTACTACAGTGCCTTTCATAAAACAACAGTAATGCTTGGACACTACTGCTTGGAGGTAGAATATCTGTCACTGCAGTGGTACCCACCAAGATGAACTCTTGCTGAAGAGACCTGCCAACAGGCCCTTATTCAATAAACATTACAAATTGTAAAATACAATTAAATAATCATCTACAATTTTACTTGCGTTTTTTACAATTGTAAGTTTAGATACTTGTAGATTTTTGATATATTTATAGGTTTTTATAAACAGCATTTAATTTTGTCGTAAATTCAAACGAAAATCGACAAAATTGTCAATTTTGTACAAAGTGAACTTGTAATAAATAGATTGATGGACAATCCACACAGCATCATCTAGCCCCAAGGTAAGCTACTGTTAAACAGAGCTGTATTATGGATACTAGATGACTGATATATACATAATACAATACAATACATAGATAGATATTTTTTATTATTTAAAGAAATTACCCAGAACACCCGGAACAAATATTTGTAGATCGTACAAATATTTGACCCGAGGCGGGAATCAAACCTGCAACTACCGCGTCGCAGGCGGACCTACGCCCGCTGCGCCACATCGGTCGTCATGATGTTTATTGATTAAGGGCCTGGTGAAGTAACCTGAGCTTGTAGATACCCTGATTTTTAATTATCAAGTCAGTGAGTAACTTTTCACGTATTTATATAACAAAAATACACATTTCCATCGCACATGTCATAAATTTCTAACATGGGAACAGAATAAACAAACTCAGTAAGTATTTCTGATGAAGGCTAATTTTATTTTTAAACTGTTTGAGCACTCGTAAAACTATTCAATAGTTACTTACACAAGTGCACTTATTTATTAGACAAGTGGATAGCGTAAGCGATAGTGGAAAACGAAAATGCGTGCTATGCTTGCACACTACTGTCTACACTAAAGCACAACGCACACAGAACGCGGGCGCGGACCCGCGGCAGATCCGCCCCGGGTATTTTTTGTTGTATTTGTACTGACGTCAAGGATGACAACGCAGGCGCGGGTCGGGGAAGCGCGGCAGCCGCTCCCGCGTTCAGTGTGATGTCATCCTTGTTGTCCATACAAATTAAAACAAAAAACTCCCGCGCGCGGCGGATCTGACCCGACCCGCGCCCGCCCGCTGTGTGTGTTACGCGTAAATCAATAATAGACCTAAGCAAGAGCAAAACCTCTATGATAAGTTATCTTTTGGAAACGCAACGGTTCCACCTACTTACAGTAGTAGGTAAGGTAGGCGTGTTTTCTCTTTTGTAAGTAAGTTAAAGTGTTAGTGTCTAGTCTGTACGGGAGTGACATTGTCATTGTGTGACAAAACTCCTATTTAATTAATAAAAAAAAAACATTTTGTATTTATTTGTATTTGTACTGCTTGGGCAGAATACCTGGCACTACTGTATATACCCACCAGGACGAATTCTTGCTAAATAATTGCACTTGTAGTCTAGTGGTAGTGACCCCGCCTTCCAATCCTAAAGTCGTGGGTTCTAAACCGGTCGTGCACCATGGATATTGCTATTTAAGAAGCTTAAGTGCGCAATGTTAGTGCTCTCATTCGGTGATTCAAAAGACAGTGCCATCCACTAATCTGCTTTTTTTGCGTGGTGGATTAAGACCCAATCACTCTCGCTCGAGAGTGGGCCAGTGTCTCTGTAGTAGAACATAAGAAGGCATGATGGTCTGGCACTGCGATGGTACCCACTCTTAGTGGATCGGACTCCTAAAGGGTCGAGAATAGATAGCTCCAGAGATTTATTTGTTGTACCTACGTTTCGATTGTTTCATGTCTAGGAATAATAAGGTGGAAATGCAACAAAGTAGATACCTACCTAAATATTAGAAGTAGATCAATCACGCAGGAATTTTAAGCTGTTTTGCGTATTGGAAAGTTATTATTATTATTATTATCAGTCTGTATCATCGCACTGCAGGGCAAAGGCCTCCTCATCCCTCTTCCATATAGTACGGTCATGTGCTTTTAAAGACCAATCCTTATTAAATGAGTCCAGGTCATCCCGCCATCTAAGTCTGGGTCTGCCACGATGTCGTCTTCCGTCGTTGGGGGCCCACTCCGTTGTTAATTTTGCCCAGAAATAATAATATTAATATAAATAATATTGGAAAGTAATGCACAAAAATTCGAGTGTTTATTATGGTGCCTCCACCAATCCACGTTGAGTCTACGAGGTTGATTAACACTCTTGTTTGAGAGTAGTACAGTGTCCCAACCAAAAATTGTTATTAGTTGTTTGATTACCCATTACAAGTTATTTTTAAAAACCCTGCTGCAAAAAGGAGACAGATCAATAAACTTAAGTACCAAATGGACGTGATCACCATTACCTAACTTAGGTAATGGTGATCACGTCCATTTGGATGGGTGACCGCTAGTGGCAATGTCAACTGAGCGTTACCGTGCTTCAGAGGGTACCTATGTTAAGGATCCGGTCTCAGTTTTTCAATGATGGTCATGACTGAAATGTTGGTTTCATCAAAATGTTTTTCTACAGCGTTTTTTAGGCACATTTAAATGCGCAAATAAATCTACTAGAAAAATCCATTGATGCGCAACCGAGATGTGAACCAACGACATCAGGATCGGAAGCCGCGACCCATACCACTAAGCCAATTCGGCTTTTTATGATATTGACTTTATCGCAATAACGTGTTTCGCCTACGGCTGTGTGAGGCAAAATAACAATTTCAGTAAAAATCCCAAGTTTTTATACCATCTGTGCGAACTGGAGCAAATAATACGCCACCGATCTTATTACTGCAAAACACGTAGGAGTGTGTGGGGAGACTGGGCTAACACGGACACATAAGATTTTCATAATATTAAAACAATGCAATGATCTCTAAACTAATGTGTAAACAATGTCAAGTACCTATCTGATATCTTAAATAACGTGCTGGCCCAACCCTTGGCCAAGTGTGTAAACAGCGACAATTGGTAGCCAAAATCTTGGCCCAACGTGCTGGCCAAACCCTTGGCCAAATGTCTACTGCCGGCTATAATATTAGCCAAAAAGATCGGACATTCTTTATAATACAATAATACATAATTAATTTTTAGAACAAAATTAATTAAACTGACTTTAAAAAAAAAATGTTTCGGCAAATTGTGGTATTATGCGACGATGTATTGACAAGTTTTTTATGATTTTTTCAAGTTCTGAAAAGATTTCGATAAAATTGATATGGGACCTATTCTGAAGTATTACTAAAGTAACCTATCAATCAAAAAAAGAATTATTAAAGTAAATTCATAATTGGCGGAGATATTTTGTAACAAAGACTAGCGTTAAAGTAGTATGTATGCAGCTTTAGCAAATGCGGAATGGCGACCATTTCAGAAGAAAAAAAAAAGATATACACTTTTAATATTATTACCACCTACTATGTATCAACTGTCTCGAAATAAACTTTTTTACTTACTTACTTACTAACAAAGTAAAAACATACAGTCGAATTATTTTTGAAGTCGGTTGAAAATAAAAATAACTTTAGGTTACCAACACCTACTCTTTTAAAGATTGAAACTTTGGAAATTAATAATGGTTCGTAATGCCCCAGTCTCCTCTGCCCAGCTGCTCGGTTGTAATCACGGCAACAAGACAAACATCTTGTGATTTCTGAGGCCGATGTGTTAAGACGCAGCTTTCCTTTGAAATAGTTTTCAAAGGTTTAGGATAAAAGGAGAATTTAGTGGTTAGGTGCAAATAACTTTGTATGTCTTTGCCACTGTTGGGACACTATTTCTATCAAATCTAATAATAAATCACAAAAGACATGTGCCATCTACTTATCCGTACAGGATCACGTAGTGGATTATGAGTTATGACGGACACAAACTTTTGTTTGTCGTTTTGTTATTTGCTAGATAAACAGAAAAAAGCACAAGTAGGTATGTATTCGATTTTTTCGATGTTTAATACCTATCAAAAACCTTAGCGAATCTGTCTAATATTCTGTTGAATTTATGGTGGGCCGTATACGGCATATAATGTGGGACGAAAACAGATTTTTTTATCTGGACCGAACTTCCGCGTGACGAAAAAGGCATAAATTGAAATAATTTTACAATTCACCATGACATTTTAATTTATTTATCTTGGCTATTTAACAATAAATCTACCTGGGTTGGTATCATATAACAGCTTTTCTCCAATGACCAGCAGGTAAGAAAAGGTTAAGCTAACCAATTTATCCAAAAAGCTGAAAAAAACTTCACGAAAGAGGCAATCAAACTGATTGATGTACCTAACATCAATGTCCGTGCTCTATCCGAGATTTATCGCTCATGCCTTCTTATTCAAGACCGCTAGATTCGGCCATGCTTGGCAGCCTAGCCACAGAGTAATACTTTAATACACAGAGTACTACTCTGGGGCACAGAGTATTACTCTGTGGCCTAGCTGAGCACCCACGCCTATGTCGTTTAGCTGCTTCAGCAGCATTTATCAAACAAAATTAAAAAAAAATTGATGAATGAATGAAGAAAGTAGCGCGACGCTTCAAGAACAATGGTTTGAATGTTGAATGGTGTAGTTGTTCAAATATTTCTCACTATGACGAATGAAAGAGATTTTAAAAGAATAATCAGATGTATACATTATTTAGTTTTTCATATTTTTTTTAAATTGAAAAGGAACTTCGTTTTTCATCTGATTTTCCTACAAATTTAATTTCCGAATAAATCAACAGCTACTTACGATTCAAGGTTCATATTCAAGAAACATGCTTCAGTGTGGTTCTCATAACAAATCATAAAGACGTTTGCGCTATTCTTATGGGTTTAATCAACTGATGGACAATTTGATAGAGACACCACTAGCACTTCGGTTCTTCTATCCACTTGCCTAATCTTATCTTATCTTGTATCTATTTACACTTTTACACTTTTAGAAAATGTTTTAACCTTCTATATTTATTTTTAAGAAATATCTATCTATCTATCATTTATTAAACAAAATACAATATGTACATAATTACATTACATTACAAAATATACAAAATACATATGAAACAGTTGAGCCATCTAAAGACCGTTACAAACGACGACCTATAGATAGCTCAACTGATCCAAATCACTATCTATCTATCTATTGTTCTTAAATCAGTTCAGCCTAATCGAGTATTATAGAATTAGGGGTTACCAGGATTTATTTTACTTGACTTAGTTTGTTAAAAATAGCACCACCACAAGCGACCTATAAATAAAACATTTGTTTTTAAAGCAAAGTCAAGCAGACTGCTACTTTATCTTGTAGAGGAAGTGCAAAGGGAGTCGAAGTGCTAATCAAAGTTATGATACCTACGCTCTTAAAAAAATCTTTGTGATTATTAATTGCAAATAATTTTACGTTAATATGTATTTTTTAAGGGCACCGGTGGTCTAGTGACCACTACCACTACCTCACCTGATGGTAAGTGATGGTGTGGTCGATGATGGAGCACTGGTCTAGAAAGAACCTGTTCTCTAGACTTGAAGACCCCCATATTGTAACGTTCCAGAAAAAAAACAATTCAATCCCCTACCTACCTTGTTGTCTTGTAGGCTTCCACTGCTAGACTTATGAAATATGAAATATGAAGTATGTTCTATACTATTCCTGCGACCGCTACAATGTCGTTGGTCCATCGAGTGGGGGGCCTGAATAAAGAAGTTGTAGGACACAACTTCTTTATTCAGTTTCACTACCAAGTGACCCTGCCTTTCGATCCTGAGGTCGTTTGAACCAGGTCGTGCACCATTCTCGCCACCCATTCTTCCAATAAATTAAAAGTCCTCTCCATCCAAAGGTCGCCTGGAAGAAATCGCTTCTAAGCGATAAGGCCGCCCATTGTAAAATGTAAATATTTTGTAAAATGTTATTATCTAAGTTTCAGTATGTATTGGTGTACAAGTACAATAAAGTATTATGATTCATTAATTCATTAATTCATTACTTTTTGTAAAATTATTAAGGAAAACATTGTATGAGATTATAACCCCAATCACTCTCGCTCGAGAGCAGGTCGGTCCTCTCGATCTGCTGGGAGCAGTGGAACATTAGAAAGCTATCATGATGTTAGTCAAAAGTAGGGGTCGGTTCTTTATGATGCTGATGATGATGATTTATCTAAAAAACTGATATTACAGGAAAGTTTTCAAGTCCAAGGGCAAGCTGTATTTCAAATTACCATAGCCCAAGAAATCTAATAGAAATACTAGTAACATATTCATTGAATCTTTTGGGTATGATGTTGTTTAGAGATGGGAGAAAATCACATTTGAGGGCTGCCAAAAAGAGTTACAAATAAATAAAAAAACGGCACAGATATTTATATAGTGCTACCTAGAGTTTTTACATACGGTGAAGGAAAACATCGTGAGGAAACCGGCATGTCCAAGAACTCATAATTTTTACCTGATGGTAGGACTTTTCAGCAAGGTTCAAGAAATGTTTTTTTTTAACATGAAAATAAATATCAAAAACATACTTTTAAATAAATAACAACAATGCCTTAATGATTGTCAAAATTAAAAATCCCAAAGAAACTTAAAATCAGAGTGAAGAAACCAGCATCCCCTTAACTTGACAAGCCACAGCTAAAGTCCAAAGCAATACAACTAGCGTTGTTTAATTTAATAACGGTCACAACCACAACCCCAGTGGAAAAGGAAAAAACGTAAAAAATAATCTAACACGACACCCCTAGAGAGCCGCCTCCGAACCGTTTTCTTATAAAAGCTGTACCGGAGAAGGATGGTCTTCAGTCCTGCCAACCCTGGCAACGAAGATAGTAAAGTTATGGTGATAAAGTAAATCTCGTTTAGTTAATAAGGTAAGTTTTTAGCGACTGTCCCAGTAGGTTAAACGCAAAATAATGCAAATTATTTTCTATTTGTCTAAGAATTAAGATTACGTTGTAACATTACCTTGTTTAGTTTTATTAGTCTTAAAAAAGCCCCTCTGGGTGTCGAACCCTCGAAAATATTTTGTTTTATTATATTTTATTACAATTTAAATATTCTGAAACAGTTTCAAAGAAATTACTATGTAAATATTACTCAAGTTAAACCATAAATACTACTTTGTTGCAGTTTCTAGCACGATGCGTAAGAAACTATACACCATTACCTTGTTCTGCCTGATTGCATCTTCAGAATTCGTATTTGGAAAGGACTCAAACAAATTGAAAACCCAAAAAGCAAATAAAAGCCACAATCATTTCAAAGACAAGTCTAATATTGAACGCATAAAAAGATCTTTAGACGAAGAAGATGAAAAGCCTTTTTGGGGCAACCGAGGAAAAAAACAAATCGATGACAATCCTAATTACAACCATGAAAATGATTATATTTATGAGAAGTTTCCGAAAATATTGAAGGAAAGAGACATGGAAAATGAACCGTTTTGGGGCACAAGAGGACGCCGTGAAAGTTCTTCCGTTGTAGGACATGTTGGTGAAGAATACCCTGATAATGTACCCTACGATCATTCTAACTGTAACAACTGCTATGGAACAATTCGAAAATTCAGTAGCAGGGATCAGAATTTAAAAAGCTCAAGCGATGATAGCGTCGAACCATTTTGGGGCGTCCGTGGTAAAAAAGATTCTAAGCAACTCGAAGATGATTCAGATCCTTTTTGGGGTAATAGAGGCAGGAGGCAAGATAACGATCCCTTTTGGGGAACTAGAGGACGCCGTAATGATGAACCATTTTGGAGTGCTCGTGGAAGACGTGACGATGAACCATTCTGGGGCAACAGAGGCAGACGAGATGACAATGATCCGTTCTGGGGTAACCGTGGCCGAAGACAAGAACCTGAACCTTTTTGGGGAAATCGTGGCAGAAGGCAGGAACCAGAACCATTTTGGGGTAACAGGGGACGCAGAGACGATGTACCTTTTTGGGGTAGTCGCGGAAGACGAAAAGAACAAGATGTGTTTTGGGGAGCTCGCGGCAGACGAAAGGAAGACCTGAAACAGTCTATTTTGAGTGCTATTAACAATGTGGAAAATGACATAGAACACCTTTCTCGGTTAAAAAAACAAGATGGTTCGTTCTGGTCTAATAGAAATCGGGATAGTAAATTGAAGTACCTATTTAATGGAGCAAGAGATAGATTTCAATCACCACAACAAACCCACCGCTTGGACTTAAATTATAAAAACAGGGATCCTGGTACTTTGACAGACAGTAGAATATACGCCGATGAGCCGAATTATATTTTAATTGAGAGAAGCGGTCGATCATCTGGCGAGGCTGATGATCCTTTCGTCATAACAAGAGGAAAGAAGTACTACCTGGATTATAAACTCTTTAAAGCTGCAAGGGACAGACGTGGTGCCTTGGAAGAAATAGTAAAATCCGTTCGTAACGATCCGTATTACATAGCAAGAGGTAAAAAAGATGGTGCGGGTAATTCTACTTCTAAGAACAGAGACCTATCTAAAGCCAAAGAACTTATTTGTTCCACCGTTGATATGATAAATGAAACAAAGGAAAATGGCAAAGCGAAGAGAGAAATTGATTCTGACAGAGACCGAAGGACGATTTTGAAGAAACTGACAGCTCAACTACAAAATGATCCGTATTTTGTAAGCAGGGGCAAGAAAAGCGAAAATGTGAATAACGAAGATTATTTACGCGAATTCATCACTGAAATAGCTAAAAAATGTTAAATACGTAGTGCAAATACTAGGTACAAGTAACAAATCGAATTTGATAAAATACATATCGTACCTAGTCGAATTTGAATTCTAAGAACTTAGTGCAATTGTAAAAATATCAGTGTCCTGATTATTAAAATGTAATTTCTTGAAACGCATTTCATTTGGAATCATTTTTAAAATTCGTTTTATTTCTTTTATTTTATTGAGAACATAGTTGCTAATAATGGAGTCCAAATGGCATTCAATTCAATTTATTAAGGTTCATAAATCTCTGTGTATAAATAATAAGCGCTTACTAGCAACTGTTGCCTGGGCATCTAGCTTCTTGAGCATCTTTCAAAAAACAATATTAATAAAACCATACACGGTGTAACATAATTTCCCTATAATCCTGAAAGGGGTTTACCCACATGTCTTATCTCTTTCGAAGTTTTCTATTCATGTAATGCGTCCTACACTCCTACAAGCGTAGAGGGATATTATTATACACGTTGTAAAACAAAAATAGAACATTATTGAATGAAACGAGTTTATTATTACGACTTCCTTTATTAGGTACTTTTCAATATTATAAATATAGGATACAATATCCTAACATCCTTTAATTTTTTTGCTCTTTTTTAATGCAGGTAACAAATATTTTTGAGCAATCACAAAATACAAAATCAATTTCGTTGGATGGGATAGGTACATTCACTTACATCAATTCGGTTAAGTTGTATCATTTTTATCATAGTTAGACATCAATAATTGAAGAATATCAGTTACAGTTGAGAAAAAATTTGACGTTACTGTGCTTACTTACTCAAATATAGTAACAATATCAATACTATAACAGTGTTTTAGAAAGGTGACACTAGAAACTTTACGATCAAAAATATAAAATAGTTGATCATTATTTCTAAGGATCTAAATATTCTAAATTTTATTGTAAACAGTAAAAGCTGCTGCAAACTACTGCGTAGAGTCTACAGGCATAACATTTGAAAGTAAGCTCAGCAACTTGCATTGTAACTACAATTTACTAAATAATTTCAAGGACCTAAATTTCTTAGGTAAACAAATTATTATTATCTCAACACTTACAACATTTATTTCTATTGATAAATGACACATGATATGAAATATGTAAACGTTTCTAAAACATTTCTGTTCATAAAACGATATGAACTTTTAAACTTGTACAGGCCAAAAAGGTCCAATAATGATTTATAATACTGCGTAATGATACTGCATCAATTTGTATGGCAACGACATTATATGTCCTAGATTAATAATCTCGATCACTGAACGTGAAATAAATATAAATTTAGCGTACATCAAAACCAAGCTGGAATTTACTAACATTCAAAGATAAACCGGACATATTATACTTTGCAACACTTAGAGACCAGACGAGATGTCTAGTAAAGATTGCAACACTGAGAAACCGGACAAGATGTCTAGTATAGTTTGCAACACTGAGAAACCGGACAAGATGTCTAGAATAGTTTGCAACACTGAGAAACCGGACGAGATATCTAGTAGAGTCTGCAACACTGAACGTCAATTCCGTAGAATGCTTCCGCATTATCACTAAGCCCTGGTTAGGTAGGAGCTTTGCCTCATACGCGCCAAAGTAGAAGATGATTCGTGGAGTCTTCTCGCCCTGCGTCTTCGGTGACTGAAGAACTTCGGAAGTCCTCGTATCCATCTCCTCCGGATATCACCAGGGTTTCCTTGCTGCTCTGTGTTGTTTCGGCCTGCTTTTGCAGTTTGTCTGCGTTGGCTGACCGTCGGCTCAGAGCCTTGGTTTTAAGGGATGTTTGCGTGATTTTTGTCGGTGGTTTCGGCGCTGCGGGATTCTCCACGATTGTTAGAAATCGCACGTGGCCGGTGTGTCCGTAAGTTATTCCTAGAATTAAAGATTTCAGTAACTTCAGCTCAAAGGTTCATAAAATAAAATTGCGATAATGACCTACTTTTAGAAAGAAATAACTTATTAAACAACATAGCACAGTAGGTATCTACACAGAAATACAGAACTGAATTTTTGAAGTTTTTGAGTTTATTCGTAACAAACAAAAATACAAATCTTCTCCCTTTATATAAGTATAAATTATTACATTTGGTGAAGATCTGATGAGGATCTTTGGCGTGATGAAGCTCCTAAAAATACTCAAAATGCAGTAAATTATATCATACCAGTGAGAATGGGCACAGTGAACGCCCCAGTCCTAGGGTTGGGAGAGTTGTGTAGAGGTGCTGTGAGGAGTACTCCAGCGCTAGTTCCAACCCAGAGCGTGTCGCGGTGCGCGAGCAACGCGGTCACGCGCAGGCACGCAGCTTTGTGCTGGCGGATAATATCGTCGCAACCTGGAACGATTGAGTAAGGTCTTTGCCGAGCTTTGATGATTTTGATGATCTTTGGTGTGGATATAGTAGTATGAGAAATTTTCTTCTTATCTTATAAATAAAGGTTATTTGCTGTGGCTCGCTTAAATTCGACAACGGCTGGACCGATTTGGCTAATTTTGGTCTTGAAATAATTGTAGGAGTCCATGGAAGGTTTAGACGTTAAGTCTCTTTCGCCCAGTAATTTCACTTGCTACAGTGCCCTTCAAACACAGTAATGCTTGCACACTGCTTGGAGGTAGAATATCTGACATTATCTCTGTTAAACTTACCATGTAGCATTTTAGTGACTTGCGGCGTTATATTGATTTCGGCGAGCTGTTCACGGGTAGTTGCGTTGTAACATCGCAGTTGTGCCGCGTTGTGCAGCGATAGCCATATCGCCCCGCCGGCTACGGCCATGTGGCTTATTGGCTTAGTCTCTGAACTTATTTGGAATGTTTCGTCCACCTGCGAGAATTAAATAAATTGTTCGATGTTCCAAGAGATCGATTCAAAAAAGTATAATGTAGGTATCATAGCATAGTGTGCATAATAAAGTGTACCTTAATGATAGACCAAAATAATAGTTACCTACTCAAAACACTAGTTATTAAAATACATTCAAGTCAACATTTTGGAGTGTCACAAGGGTCTTTGCTAGGTCCTCTTGCATTTGTTATTTACCTGCAAAGTATGCGGGTTGATAATTTTGATGGAGGCGTGAGTGGCGCACCACAGTTTGCCTCCAGAAAGTAGCATGCTCCCCACGGGAGAGCTGCCTGTACCAACTGGAATCGTAGACTTCTCTGTCCACGAGCCATCTGAGAAAAAATTGCGGTGATATATTAAGACTTTAAACTAAAGTTTTTAATATCTCTAATTTATTTTAACCTCAAACCGCTTGAGTTGAACTTTACCATCTGAGTGCTCTACCGTTAAGCTTGTATTGAGGCTTGTGGCAAAAATTGGGATCTAAATAAACTTTAACACCTAAGTATTTCCATAGTGTGATGGAGAACACTAAAAAACAAAAGGCCGTAAAGTAGTACAAAAAACGTCTTCTTTAAAAATAAGCTTGATGAATTATGTACTCAATTATGAAGAAAGTAAAGACAGTTTTAGAATAAAGACAGTGATAGAGACACTAAGGAGTTGAACCATCAAAAAATCTCTACTCCATCACGAAGAAATTAAAGACAATTTTAGAATAAAGACAATGATGGAGACGAAGAAGATAGTAATGATGTATTACCTATGTCTCGACAGTATACCACAAGGTCACCATTCCCCAAAGCCACGAATACTTTGCCTTCCATATAACTGAAAGGAAAATATAAAATATAATATATTTTTTTTTAAAAGACACCGACAAGATTTCTAAGATTCGAATCGCTATAATAATATTCAATTCTAAATATGTAGGTAAAAAACTTAAAGAATATTTAGTAAACTTGACATGCATCAGATTGGGTTAAGCATAACAAGACCTATTCTTTCTCGCTTGCACTACGTAAGGTGGTATTATGAAATACGCTAAAAAGTCCCTTCAGAATGTAAAAATAATGATTTAAACTTACACAATAGAGTGTACACCAGAATTATGTTGCAGCTTAACCTTATTCTTCTTAATTCTGATATTATCGAGGCAGTTGTAGACGTGGATGCATCCGTCTTCAGTACCCAACCACATTGTGGGCTGGTTCGCTGTAGTTCCACTGTCTTCTGAGGACTGGCGACTGGCTGGTGACGATAAAGTGCCTGTTGTGACACATTTTAATATAAATTTCAAGGTTAGTAAAAGGCAAGAGTTAAAAGGCAAGGTCATCTATCAGTCTGCATTGGGTCCGCGTGATATATTAAGATCTAGAGTAGGCAGGTATCACAGCAGTGGGAACTGGGAACATTAGAAGGCTGTCATGATGATGAAAAGGCAAGTTAAAGCAAGTGGACTTGGTAATAGGCAGGCGACATTATACGCAGAAATGAAAACCGCTGAGGAATAAAGGTCTCAATCACAAATTGGAAGACGAATATAGGACGGTCTTGATATAACACGAAACAATCCAGATCTCCTTTAAGGATATTGAAGTAACAGGAATTTGGTGGATAGTGGCGAAAATTTTTGAGAGTCCATGTTCAGACGTCTACATGCTACATAATAATGATGTTTAGAAAAGGGGTGATTCTATAGCTAATAAGCTTTTGTAAGATGAAAAAGCTAATTTATTATTGCATACAGTTGCAGTGAAGCTTAAACATGATATTCATAAAAAGCCCGTCTACGTCTTATCGTATCATACAAAGCCTGCAAACAAAACAAGTGTACCGTCACATACGCTAACTAAACTGATTATTTAGATAGAAGCAGTAATGCATGCAATAGATAATTATATTAAGAAAGATGAGAATTACCCAACATAGTACGTCCAGTAACTAATGTAACCATGAAAGAAATGACGGGTTAAGACACATAAGTAAATCAATAAAATAGTACATAAGAAAAATACGTAATACAGATAAGACAGAGAAAATAAAATAGATACATAATCAATACAGAAATACAACAAGGTACACAATTAGCTATTATTTATTGACGACCGATGTGGCGCAGCGGGCGCAGGTCCGCCTGCGACGCAGAGGTTGCGGGTTCGATTCCCGCCTCGGAACAAATGTTTGTACGATCTACAAATATTTGTTCCGGGTGTTCTGGGTATTTTCTATATATAATAAAAAATATCTATCTATGTATTGTATTGTATTAAATATATATCAGTCATCTAGTACCCATAATACAGCTCTGTTTAACAGCAGCTTACTTTGGGGATAGATGATGCTGTGTGGATTGTCCAGCATTATTTATTTATTTATTTATTTATTATTTATTATAAGTTTACACAATAAAACAAAAATTTACTTAAAATCCCTACAATGATGTTATAAGAAAACTTTGTATTAAATGTTTTAATGTCTCACAGTGGAAAAAATGTGGATTCTAAGTCATTGTTTAGTGAATTGTAATATAACGGGGTTCACAGGAACTATTATAATAAACTTACCAGAGTTAATTACTTATATCCTGCTTATCCACAGCTGGATTGGAATTACTCTTCATCACAGGGTGAAACTGTATATTCTGACCAGTATGTGGGGAGCTCAAACAATTGTTATGACTGGGATTAGAGAGTACTGTTTCGTAGACTTACCAGAGTTGATGCCCATTGCCTGTTTATCCACAGCTGGATTGGAATTACTCTTCATCACAGGGTGCACCTGTATATTTTGACCAGTATGTGGGGAGCTCAAACAGTTGTTATGACTGGGATTAGAGAGTACTGTTTCGTAGACTTACCAGAGTTGATGCCCATTGCCTGTTTATCCACAGCTGGATTGGAATTACTCTTCATCACAGGGTGCCTGTATATTTTGGCCAGTATGTGGGGAGCTCAAACAATTGTTATGACTGGGATTAGAGAGTACTGTTTCGTAGACTTACCAGAGTTGATGCCCATTGCCTGTTTATCCACAGCTGGATTGGAATTACTCTTCATCACAGGGTGCCTGTATATTTTGGCCAGTATGTGGGGAGCTCAAACAATTGTTATGACTGGGATTAGAGAGTACTGTTTCGTAGACTTACCAGAGTTGATGCCCATTGCCTGTTTATCCACAGCTGGATTGGAATTACTCTTCATCACAGGGTGCACCTGTATATTCTGACCAGTATGTGGGGAGCTCAAACTCTTGTTATGACTGGGAGTGAGAGTACTCCTACTGTTTAGTGACGCGGTGAGACTGCTGTGGAGGCGGACGGTCGCGGATTCATGGCTGCGTTCAGATTGTGCGTCTTGGTTCTCGCTTGTTGATGAGCCGTCGTCTTCCTCGTCGCTTGATGATGAACTGGAACCAGAAGATGTTGTTTGTTATGTCTGTATACCTGTAGATACCTACAAAGTGTAGGGAACATCGAAGATATAAATAAGTGTTGAAGCTGTTGAAGGTTCGAATGAAAATTCTACTTTTTATCATCGAATTTTAATCAGTTGTAGACACGGTTGGCCGTCAATCATAGATTAGACCATAGACCTGCCGTTGTCTACATTTTTTTTTTATGTCAGCAAGTGACAAGAATATCAAGTCGCCCGCCTAATGTTAAGCGCCACGCCTGACCATAACAGATGCACTGCCACCCAAAGCTTAAAGTTTATAAGTTCTGCGTGGCACTTCACTGCGCTTATCACTCCGAGACATTGTTGTTAAGCCTCTTTCGCCCAGTAATTTCACTTGCTACAGTGCCCTTCAAACCTAAACACAGTAATGCTTGCACACTGCGAATATCTGAGACTGCGGTGGCACCCACCAAGACGGACTCTTGCTGAAGAGTCCTACCACCAGGTAAACACACTGAAGAACCAGTCAGTGATTGGGATGCTGGGTAATTTAGTATGGACTTACCTATCAAGTCTTATGTTCTTGCAACTGTCGTCAGGATCCGAAACGCTGATTCCAGGCTTCACCGAACACTGATTGCTCAAAGAACTCGTACTCCTGAAAACAATAAGTGCCGATTTTAAGGGATATTACAGTAGGAGGTATAAAGAAATGATTCCTTCAGCATTTGCGATCTACTTCATCATTACAGCCTTCTTAGACTGCGTTTCCACCAGAGATGTGCGATACCCTCGCTCTGCCCAGCTGTGAAGTGATTCTATTGGTTTCTAACAAACACATCCCTCGCTACACATCCACGCACCTCTCTGGTGGAAACGCAGCCTTAAGCTAAGCATAATGTTCCCACTGATAGGACTGGCTTACTTTCGAGCGAGAGCGTGGACTCCATTGCAGATTGGTGGATATCATGTCTTGCGTATTTTTTGTTCTCAGGCATGCCGGTTTCCTCACGGACATTTTCCTTCACTGGCATTGCGCACATCAATTTTTAAAAATCCATAGGTGCACGACCGGTTTCGAACTCGCAACCTAAGGATCAGAGTGCTTAGCATGAAAATCTCGTTTGACAATCGTTAACGTAAACGTATCGTCCAGCTGTCAATTTGTATGGAATTTTGGTAGTTCATTTAGCGCACTAAAGAGGCGCTGTTAAAAATTCCATACAAGTTGACAGCTGGATGATACGTTTACATTAACGATTGTCAAACGAGATTTTCGTGCTAAGCACCCAGAACCCAGAAGGCATTGTCACTAGAACACCAGTGCTCGTATTTTTTTGTTATGTCAGCAAGTGATAAAACGATCAAGGCGCTTACCTGGTGTTAAACACCACGTCCAATCATAACAGATGCAGTGCCACCCAAAGCTTAGTGTTAAACTTCTGCGTGGCACTGCACTGCGCTTATCACCCAGAGACATTTTGTTAGGTCGCTTTCACCCAGTAATTTCTTTTGCTACTTGCTTTCCCTTCAAACCTAAACACAGTGCAGCTTGAACACTACTGCTTGGAGGTAGAATATCTGGCACTGCGGTGGTATTCAGACGGACTCTTGCTAAAGAGCCCACCAGGTAAACCATTAGCTGACTTAAAACAAGTAACTCACGGTATATCGACAGTGTACTGTCTAGTCAGCGCAGGCGCAGGCGGCACGCAAGCCACACAGAGTATCCTGGCATTGCAGACGCCGTTGCAAGATGTCACTTGAGGCTTCGGAGTTAGTGTCAGCACGCACACTTGCCCTACGTAGCCGTCACTGTTGCAAACCTGAAATAATCAGAAGGGCAATTTCCGTAATGTAAAATAGTCATATAAGAGTAGTAGAGTTCTCTGTGATAGAGCTCGCCTGGGAAAGGACTACCACCATACTTATTTCTGCCGCCAAGCAGTAATGCTCGCATTGCTGTGTTCCGGTGTGAAGGATATGGTTTCTGGTGAAATTACTGGCACATGAGGCTTTTATCTTACCATGGCAGTTCAAGCTAAAGTAAAATTATATCATCATCGTAAGTTAACGCTTATGTGCTTGTAAATTAGAGTATTTTTCTGTAAATAAGGCTTTAAGTGCCTATAAATAAGACTTTTTGTCTATAAATGGCTTTTAGGACTGTAAATAAAACTTTTTTCATGTCATAGTCATAATTTGACTTATGTGTCTGGAAACCCTGGGACCTTACTCTTGAACGCGATCGGTATTGAACAATTATTGGAATATGACATTTCGTACTTTTGACAGCAAACCAAGCGCCAAATTCAACCTTGTTTTCAAGAGTACAAAAATTTGACAGCAGAAAATAGAAATTGGGATTGGATCGGAATTGTCATTGGATTCAAGAGTAAGGCAGCTGATCTGGTCTGGTCACCTTTGGTAAATTAAAAAAATGTAAATAAAACCTTTTGTCATAATATAGAAGGCTTTTTGTCTGTAATTAAGTGTCATGTGGCTGTCCTTACCCAAACGTCAGGCGATTGCCCCTTAGGCGGAAGAGTGGGCGCGGCGCAAGTAAACTGGAGACCAGCTCTCGTCTTCCTGATCGGCACGGGAGAGAGGAACTCAGGCGCGGGCCGCTCTTGGCCGTATACACCTGAAATTACATTTTTTATTTTTTTATTTATTGTAATAGAAAACTTACATAACAAAGTAACTTATGACTAACACTAAAAAACCTCTGAAGTTTGAGCAAGTGTTAGGAGAGTTTACATCTAGTTTATGTAAATAAATATATAAATAAATATATATAATGTAGGCAGGCAACTTAGCATTCACATACGATACTTTATTGTATCGGATCCAAATAGCCAGCAACCTACCACAACAACTTACCTACCTCCGGTGTGAAGGGTTTTTTTTTTTATACCACTAGAATGGCAACCAAGCGTACGACCCACTTGATCTGGGTATATAGGAAATACCCAGAACACAGTTTGTACGATCTACAAATATTTGTCCCGAGGCGGGAATCGAACCCGCAACCTCCGAGTCGCAGGCGGACCTGCGCCCGCTGCGCCACATCGGTCGTCGATAGATAGAACCCAACGCTGGTTTTCAGTGTAACCAGATCCGCATATCAAGCGAATGTTTGTTGCTTCACACACAAGTTCAGTCGGAGATTTATTTGAGATTATTTCAAACAAACAAATTATAAATTAATTGCCTGCATCATCACGACAGCCTTCTAATGTTCCCACTGCTGGGACACTGGCCTACTCTCAGGCGAGAGTGATTGGGTCTTAATCCACCACGCGGACCCAATGCGGATTGGTGGATGGCACATGTCTTTCGAGTTTTTTAGTTCTAGGACATACCGGTTTCCTCACGATGTTTTCCTTCACCGTATGAGAGCACTGGCATTACGCACATAAATTTTTCGAACAGAAAAATCCATTGGTGCACCGGGTTTGAACCCACGACCTTAGGATCGGAAGGCGGGGTCACTACCACTAGACCACCGGTGATCTCCTCGTGATCGGTGATCGGTGATTGCCTGCATAGCTAACTAAAAAAACTTTAGCAGACACCCAGTAGTTACTCAGTATAGTTCGTATAGCGGATCTAGGCTTCCCTGAAGTTAGCCGTTTGTGATGCGCAAAGACAATTTAGTTTGAAAAAGCTCCATTGCGCATCGAAACGGCTAATTTCACGACGGCCGAGATCCGTTGTGAGAACTATACATAGTCCTGTCTTGGTTTCTCTGTGTCGCAGGCATCAGATACTAGGAGTACTTTGTTGGTGCCAAACACCCAGGACAAATATTTAAAGATCATGCAAACATTCATCACGAACTGGAAAACGAAGTGTAGGACGGCCCCCCACTCGATGGACCGATGACATTAAAGCGGTCGCAGGAAGTCGGTGGATGGTGAAGGCTCAAAATCGGTCGTCATGGCGCTCTTTGGGGGAGGCTTATGTCCAGTAGTGGACGTCTATCGGCTGATATGATGATGCAAACATTAACCCGCAGAGGGAATCGAACCCGCAACCTTTCTCTTCTCAACTAGGTACTCGCCCACCGAGTGCAAAAAGCAAGAACATCACTCTCGATTAAGAGTAGACCAGTGTCCTAGTGGAAATATTACAATGCTGATCATAATGATGATGAATATGATTTTTAACTGGCCATAAAATTACGAGTATTATAACGAAGAAAACTCACATAATTTCTGTTTGGTTTCGTTAATCAACTCTTCCCAGTTGTTTCTTTTATCTGTTTTTGGAAATATAATTGTCAGATTTTCCGGTCCACTTCTGAAAACAAGAATAATATATGTGATAACATTATCTGATACTAACACCCATATTCTAAGACGATTCCTAATTCCTCGACTCGACTCAACCTCACTCAAATAAATTTGTATTCTTAGTTGCAAAAATTCTCCTCCACTTACTCCCACTCGAAAGTTTTCCTTGCCGGAGGTGAGGAAATGATTGTCAAACTCAAGATACGTCTAAACCCACCTTGAGTCGAGTGGAGGAAGATTCGAGGAAACTTCTTAGAATATGGGTGTAATTCTTTGTACCTCTGTCACGAAAATTTTGCTTTCTTAGCTGATTGCTTTGTTAAATTGATTTCGGAGCAAAATAACAATTATTTGTTCTGAAATCGATTTAACACGGCAGTTCTTGCATGCAATTATTGAACCGTTTTGAGCTGACAAGTGCAGTGCCACGCAAAACTAAGAAAGCTATCGACAAGGTTACACATTATTTACCTATACAACATGAATCTGTAAATACATAGCTGTTGGTACAGGAAAAGAAGAAATACTTAATAAATATAGTAATAATAATAATGCTGGACAATCCACACAGCATCATCTAGCCCAAGGTAAGCTGCTGTTAAACAGAGCTGTATTATGGGTACTAGATGATGATATATATTATATATAGAAAATACCCAGAACACCCGGAACAAATATTTGTAGATCGTACAAACATTTGTCCCGAGGCGGGAATCGAACCCGCAACCTCTGCGTCGCAGGTAGACCTGCGCCCGCTGCGTCACATCGGTCGTCAAAGTCACTTACGAAGTGTTCAAAGCGATCTCCATATAGCAGAGCTGGTTATCACTATTCTGTCTCTCGGATAGCTGCTTGTTGAGTGAGTGCAGCATTTCCCTCACGATTTCCTCCAATTGCGAGTGCTGAGTGTGCAACGCAGCCACATGTTCTGAGATCTGAGTGAGCGTGTTCACGTCTTCAGAGAGAGTTTCCACTTCGTGCATTATCCGTCTGAGGTTTTCGTCTTTGGCTGTGGATGTGTAATAAACTTATATCTGTTGTTTTTCTTTTATACAACTGAAGTGGCAACGCGTACGGCCCACGAGATGGTAAGCTTACCAGCAAGCAGCCAAGGAAGTCTAAGTATAGAAGGGCCCTGACAGTGCTCCGACCGCTTTAAGAAGGGTTACGTTGAAAGGAGTGAGCTCACTCCATTCGCATCAGTCGACTCGCAGACGCAGACCTGTGCGCATCGGGCAAATTTGTGAAAAACAGGCATAAAATGCTGTGTATTTAAAAAGTGTACTAATAACTCTAGAAGCACCAACAAAGCGAATGGTATAACATTCTCTAAGTAAGTACACGATTTTACAACGTAATTTGTTTTTTCGTGATTATTTAGCCAATTGAAAACGATGTTCTTGCCATTTTGATTGAAAGAGAACGAATGTTCAGTTTTTACTCGGGAGTAAGAGAGACAACAGTACTTTGTCTCTGCAGTTCAATTATCTCTAGTGATGCGCAACTCAACCAGCCACTATTTTATGACCCGCGACTACGTTTATTATACTTTAAGCCAGAGGTCATGATTCGGTGAACTTCGCTGACCTTAGATAACATTACTGTGTGAGTGCGTGCAATCGAATTTTTGCCACGTTTTTTAAGGTTCGGGCCTTTCTATACTTAGACTTCCTTGACCGCAGCCTATGGACGCTTGCGCCAGAGGTATCACTCGCGGGTTGCCACCTTGAGGCATAGATCAAAAGCCTCATGTGCCAGTAATTTCACCGGAATTTTACATTCTTTTAAGATACAAATGATCGGATTCTAACGTGGTGGCTCTGCTGGGTAGTACCACGCTAAAGATAAAACCTAACATAGGTTTTTAGTATTGTAAAAAGTTTTTATTGGGATGAAATAAATTATCTATCTATCTAAATAGAAGTAGCCAGGCAAACACGTCTCCCTAAGGAAATCCTAACAGCCTTACAAACGTGGTATTAAGTTATTTCTTGTTATAAACTAAGAATAAGCATATAAAGGCTTTAAGGGTTTACTTTTGCTGACGAAAGCTATATTACGTGAAATGAAATGAAATTAAATGAAATTGTTTATTTGTTTATTTGCGTAGTTCAGCTTATCCGTGAATGCTCTAGATTAGTTGTTTGTTACCAACGTAAGTTGAGCTACGAAGCCTTCCACGATTATAATATTCCCACTGCAGGGACACTGGACTACTCTCAAGCGAGAGTGATTGGGGCTCTAAACTAAGCTTCTGAGTTCTCTGTGATAGAGCTCGTCCGGGGAAGGACTACCACCATACCTATTTCTGCCGCCAAGCAGTAATGCTCGCATTACTGTGTTCCGGTGTAAATTTTATTTTATTTTTATTTTATTTTACTTTATTTGGGACAACAAACAGTTTAGCACATTTGAGACTTAGGTACTAGGTACTTATAGTAATTGTGTTATAATTAAGGATGAGTAAATGCACAACCCACTACGTTATCCTCGGGTAATTAAATCTTATTGTTGTTGTTACAGTAGTTTAAGCAAGTACGGCAGTGTAACAAAGTGTGGTTTATTTTGTACGTTTATTCATTTAGTAACATGTTTAACAATTCTTTTTTAAATCGAGGTTCAGACAACAAGAATATGTCAACATCAATGAACTTACTATTGTACATATCAACAATGCGGCGTAGCGGCGATCGCACACCAGCATTAGTCCGACAAGTGCGTATATGGAACAAACGGTGCAAGCGAGCCGTTCGTACGCGCACAGTACGAGGCACCACGTAATACAGTTCTTTTACTAGGTTTGGACAATCATATTTACTGTGACATAATCCATGCAGTAGCATAGTCTGGAGAAGAATGCGTCTGGATTTCAAAGTAATCATTTTGTATTTGCTTAGTATTTCCCTATAGGATAAGACACTACCCTTGCACCTGTAGTTCATAATTTTTAAAAACCTTTTTTGCACTCTTTCTATTCTGACATTATATTTTTCATACAATGGATCCCAGATGGCGCAAGCATACTCCAATTGCGGGCGTATGAGAGAGTTATAGAGATATATGAAACTCGAGGGCTTAGTAAATTCATTCGTCGCTCGTGTCACGAACCCACACATGCGAAACGCTTTATTAATAATATTTTCAATATGCTGATCCAGATGTAACCTATAGTCTAACAACACCCCAAGATCCCGCAAGGAAAATACTTTTTTAAGGTGTTCATTGCATAAATGATATTGAGAATTTATTATACATTTGTTTTTAGTAAAAATAATGAAGTTACATTTAGGTATACTCAACTTTAGTTTATTAACCTGACAGTAGTCCGTAAGGCGATCAAGATCGTCTTGAAGAAGGGAGCTGTCGTTGACGGTGCGAATGGGCTTAAAAATTTTAAGGTCATCAGCGTATAGTAGAAAACTTGAATTAACAAAGCAGTTCTTTATGTCATTTACATAGAGGATAAAAAGTAGGGGGCCAAGAATTGAACCCTGCGGTAAAGGGTATGGTTTCCGGTGAAATTACTGGCACATGAGGCTTTCGATCTTAGCCTTAAATTGGCAACCCGCGAGTGATACCTCTGGTATTGCAAGCGTCCATAGGCTGCGGTAACCGCTTACCATCTTGTGGGCCGTACGCTTGGTTGCCAATTCAGTTGTATAAAAAAAAAAAAAAAAAACCACTACGCGGACCCAAGGACCCAATGCGGATTGGTGGATATGTCTTTCGAATTTTTAGTTCTTGGACATGCGCAAAAAAAAAATGCGCACATACATTTTTCGAATAGAAAAGTCCATTGGTGCAAGACCGAATTCGAATCTACTACCTTAAATCAGAAGGCGAGGTCACTACCACTAGACCACCAGTGCTTTCAAGAGTCTCTCTGAATCTCCATAAGGTCGTACATGCTGACCTAGTTCGAGATGAAGTTGCACAGATATTTAGTTTGCGGCACGCCCACATCTTGTTTATTTACTTTGAGATGCCGAGGAATTTCAGAATTTCGCGGTAAATGTGATAAATTCATATTCATGAAAGACTGACGGAGTTTTCTTAAAAGGTTTTCAAGATTGCTTTTAAGCTTGAGCTGGATCTTCATAAGGCTTTGGAGTATGTGACATGCATCGTAAAAACAACTACTTATGCAATTATGACTCTGTAGTAGAGATGGATAGACTCTGCATAATAATTGTTTAATTCAACATAGTATAGGTATCACAACGGATCTCGGCCGTAGTGAAATTAGCCGTTTCGATGCGCAATGGAGCTTTTTCAAACTAAATTGTCTTTGCGCATCACAAACGGCTAACTTCACGGAAGCCTAGATCCGCTGTGCGAACTATACACGAATAATATTAACAATGGTAGGTAACGTGTAACGTTGTTAAGTTATTAAGTTTTCTTAATAAATAATTATAATAATAATATTTTATTTCGCCCAGTATTTATAAATATTTATACAATTGTTCTATTTATGGGTCATGAAACAATAGTGGTAGTAACCCTTGCTTTAGGTTTTTAAAAGTCGTGGGTTTGAAGCCGTGCATTTTTAATTCGAAAAACATTTTGCACAAAGCTCAATGCTGAGGAAATCGGCGTGTTCAACAACTAAAAACTTGACATGTGCTGCATCAATCCGCATTAGGTTATGGCTCTACCTTGGTTATTAATAAGACTGCAGATCTTTTGGGAGAATTACAAGACTTGACTTTTCACGAACGTTTTTCACGAACAAAAACTGTCTCAAAAAGCTTACTATAAAACAACCGATTACCTAGATGATAAAAAATCTTGGGACGAATGTGCTCCAACTCTACTTGGAATCCATAACAATAGCAAGGTTCATGCCAAAAAAGCGATAAGAACCCAGCCGGTGTTGTTGCCAGTTCTTTTACGGCATGGGCGCGTTGGAACTGGTGTAAATTTTCCTAGCTTGTAAGACGTTTCAAAGTGATCCTTGTGATTCTATTGAAATAAATAAATTTTGATTTTGATTTTGATTTCGTTTGAAATAAAAATCAATTTAAAAAAGATAAGATAAATGTGACTCATACGTACTTACTTTTTACTTAATAGGTATTCGAATGTCTTTGAAGATAGTAAAGAAAATTGGTAGGTACTTACGTTCTTGAATCACGAATGCGAGCAAAGAAAATGAACATAGTTTTAGTAATAAACTTAATAAAGATAATACGAGCAATCAACATAATTATTACGATTACGATTATCAAATATCAGTGAAACTGGTAGGCCTCATACCTAGCAGTGGGTGTATAATGATGATGATTAAACTGTAGACATAAATCTCCATCGCTATTAGATTATGCATAAAAAATTAAAAGGTGTGCTTTGTAAGTCAGATTTTACCAATAACTCATTTTAAATTATTGTTTCGGTCTTTACAAGATTCGTCTGTTATCATCATAATGGTATGGAGCGCTTGTGACGTAGCTGGCTAAGTTGTTCTTAATAACAGATCAAGCACTGTTCCGCGTAGACATAATTTGGTTGGGTGACCGCCAGTGGCAATTTCAACTTCGGTGCTTCGGAGGGCAAGTTTAGCAGTCGGTCCCGGCTTTTTTGAAGTTGTTAGGCCATAAGTAAGTTCGTGTGAGTCAGTGTTAAGTTGTTGGACCATAAAAGAGGCCTTCGGGCAGCTTAAAAACTCTGTCACCACGATTGATCACTAACTCATACGAACTTATTTTACTTTTATCATAATGTATTTTGTAAATATAATTTAAATACTATGCATATTTGTTATTTCAAACCGTAATAGTCAAACGCAGATAAGCAATATCATTTTTCCTAATAAACTAAAGAAACTTTTTGCAAACCGGGTCAATCAAAAACCGAACAGTACCTTTTATTATATCGAGATCTGCCAACGACATCCTCATTAGAAGTTTGTACTTGTTGCCTTCCATTTGGCTTGCTATGCTTGTTTGGTACGTACTAAAAAACAACATTAAAAATAACAGGAAAAAATCATTGTACACACAGTCATCAGTCATCAGACATCACAGTTTATGTCTAAATATGTAAGAAGTTTCGACCTTATTTTCATATTTTTTTGAAATCATGTAATCCTAGATATTTTTTACAAAGAGATTTCTAATAGAAACTAAACTATTGAAAAGTCAAAGTTGTGTTACGAGTAAATTACTTTCTGAGCAAACTGCTGTACATAGGTAAATCTGATAATATAAATTCCCTATAGAACCAAAGAACATTGAACAGAAAATAAAATCTAGCATGAATAAAATTGAAGAACATGAAAATAGAAAATACAGAATAGGAAATGGAATCCAAGCAACGAAGGCTTCCAAGAATCGAGTCTTTTCAGATACTCCGTTATATTTAGAATTCTAGCTACACTACAACAATTTCCAGTTACGCTGAAAGGTCAAAGGTATTGAAAACCTGAACTCGGTTCTGGGAAATCTGAACATTTTCTCTCTAAACTTTATCTGCAGGTAAAAATTGCAATATTTATATAGATTCATTCATTATCAACCTGAACAAACTTAAAGGATAGGTTACACACATAAAAATAAAAATCTTGTTCTTTTTTTTCTAAACATATTTTTTTTATATAAAAAAAAATTACGTAATTCTGCTAAATAATTAGTTATCCTTGTTAGAAATCAAAAAAGCAGCCTTCGGCACGTGTCAGTGACCCGCGCGTCAATGAACAGCGGGTCAATAACCCGCGCGTCCTTGACCCGCTACGGGGCGCGCACACTCGAATATTTCATTATTACGTCGCTTAACTCGATTCCCAACAATGATAAATAATAATTGAGCTGAAAAACATAATAGATTTTTTTTGTTTACTTGGGATTTTTAAGACAAAATATACATTTAAAAAAAAATACATAGGTACATATTTTTTTTTTATGTGTGGAACTTATCCCTTAAGTTTGTCAGGTTGATAACGAATGACCCTGTACATAGCCAAAAGGTATATTTAAGCACAGCTCAAAGTGACCAATTATTGTCACGGCAGCCGTATATAATAGCGTCTCAATGTACTTACGGTGTCGGTTTCTTAATCGTGCCCGTCCGTCGCTTCACACTAGTAATTAGAAGTGTATCATTGAAAAGGAATAGAGCTCTATCTTTTACGGCCCCCTGAGCTGATGGCATAGACACCGTTTCGTGTCTCAAGAACATCCTGTCGGTGGTGGCCAAGTTAGATAGACCTTCTATCATTTGTTCTAATTCCCTGAGGGTTTGCTGTTGTTGTTCAAGTTCTAGACTTTCGCGCTCAGTACAGTTGATCAGTTCTAGTAGTTCGTGGATTTCCTTCTGAGCTTCTAATAGTAGTTTGTGATCGGGGTGTGATTGCTCTGGAAAGAAGGTGATTGTTATTATTTGTATCACCATTTTAAATTGCACCTACAAATTAATTTAATGGTATACATTTGCTACCAACTTACTAACAGACTATCGCAGTTTTTTGTTCATATTACAATTACAACACTCAGACAAGAGGTACGTATCATATACATATTGCTTATGTGTATTTTATAGAATTCGATTGACTGTAATTATAGAATGAGTAACTACGATAAACTACAGTCTCTGAGTGTGCATCTTACTCTGTATCTAAAGGTTAAAGATATAAAATATTATATCTAAACCCTGAGTTAGAACGGTGCCTTCGCAGTAAATTGCAATCGCGCAACCCACCAGCGAACTCGGCGGATATGGAAAACTTATTGGGTTTACTACAGCAGGGAAAATTATTCCTTGATTCGATTTAAACTTTATACCGATCTCAAGACTAGTTTACTAGATCTCATGTATATCACCACCTTGTTTGAAAAATACAAGTTTACTGGTTAGAAATAAGGTGAATACCATACCATACCTATTTCTGCCGCCAAGCAGTAATGCTCGCATTGCTGTGTTCCGGTGTGAAGGTATGGTTTCCGGTGAAATTACTGGCACATGAGGCTTTCGATCTTAGCCTCAAGGTGGCAACCCGCGAGTGATACCTCTGGTATTGCAAGCGTCCATAGGCTGCGGTAACCGCTTACCATCTTGTGGGCCGTACGCTTGGTTGCCACTTCAGTTGTATAAAAAAAAAAAAGAATAAACACTGTGTTTAATGTTGTTAAAGCTACGTTTATGTAAAAAATCAACCACAATCATGTGAAAGTTCAATTTCAAATGATTCCTTCTAGATCTTCCTGTAAGGCTATTACTTTTATATTCAAACGTCCTAAACATTTCAATTTGAAAGTATTACAACATTTATATCTGAATCTATAGTATCTTAATATTAGGTACTAGCAGTCCGTCCCAGCTTCGCGCGGGTGCAATGAAACTTCACCCGTGCGAAGCCGGGGCGGGTCGCTAGTAATAAATATAGCCTATGTTACTCAGGGATAATGTAGAATTGTAATGGTGAAAGAATTTTTGAAATCGGACCAGTAGTTTTTGAGTTTATCCGAAACAAACAAAAATACAAGTATTCTCTCTTTAAAATATCAGTATAGATTACCGAGTTCCCTTCATCATGATCACCATCAGTGGCCTATAACATCTATTAAAGATGATTAAGTCATCATCATCATCATCATCATATCAGCCGATAGACGTCTACTGCTGAACATAGCCCTCCCCCAAAGAGCGCCATGACGACCGATTTTGGGCCTTCACCATCCACCGACTTCCTGCGACCGCTTTAATGTCATCAGTCCATCGAGTGGGGGCGCCGTCCTACACTTCGTTTTCCAGTTCAGATGATTAAGTAGCGTCCATTTATGAAGCCATTACGCTTCCCTTACCTGTGTGTTTAATAAGTCTCTGTATCAACAGCTTATAACTCGGGAACTTCTGTACTGGCTTTATCAGCAAGTTGTCTAATGACAACTTCCCCTTGTGATCTCTCGCCATAGCGTCGAGAAACTTGGCGAAAGCTGGACGTGATGCTGCAGACGTCTTTATCGTCTCCTTCGCTTTCTTCAGGTTGTTGATAAAGGACATGTAGGTATCCATTACGGTGGGTTTTGTAAACTGAAAGGAAGTATGTAGTTTGACGAGTCCAAAGAAAATGTGGATGTTACAAGCCTGAATTGAAAAACTATAAACTAATTTCTTTTATGTACAATTTACCGCTAAATCCCTTACAGCGAACAAAGAAAAATATAGGTATACCTGGTCACTTCACTAATAAAATCTTTGTCTTCAATACTCAATATTCAATACTCAAAGATTTTATTATTGTCACATTGGTAGATGAAGTGAAAATATAAATCAAAGATCTCAATGTGCACCTTTTAGGGCATAGCAATAGGTGAAGGCAGACCGACTTAATAACTTTACCCTAGGACCATTGGAGTAGGTTTTTACGTTTAGTTAAAAATGCACTTAACACATAACAGCTTATCCTACGAGTAGAACCGTTTGAGTAGGTTCTTACTTTTACAAATTAAACAAAATAAAATATGTACATAATTACATTAAATTACAAAATATACAAAATACATATGAAACAGTTGAGCCATCTAAATACTGTTACAAACGATCTATAGATAGCTCAACTGATCCAAATCACTACCAGTAGGAAGCGTTCCCAATATGCTGGCTGCATTGCCACGTTGAATGGCAATGCTAATACGTTGAGCCAGATATGAACCAGCCTTTGGATCACGCGTCGCTTCGACCAGACGCCCGGAAAGAATTTTGAAAACGCGGTGAGCTCCGGTACCCCACGGACCCAGGGTCTCCACTCCAAAAGGCTCAAATATGTAGGCTCTATCTAGGCCGGCATATTTGCGCCTTTTGGTGTTCTCCGCACAATCTGCCGCCGCGCCAGCCCTAACTGATGTCCCCGACAGATGTGATGCGGCTAAGGTGTCGACGCATGTCGCGTCCCACACCAAAGGCCTACCCATCTCCCAAGGGACAAGAGTCATACCGTCACGCCGTTTGCCATCATCACGCACCAAACCGTTCGGTTCCAGAACGGCTGGTACGTTGACACTGACAAAAGCCCGACGAATGATGTCATGTCGGTAGATCCTACCGGCGGCCCTGGTGCACGACAATCCGTTTTTACAAATTGCACTTACCACATCTAAAAATACATCGCCAACTTTCTGTTGCAGATCCCATTGTTCCAGCCTCCGTCGCAGCTGTTCTAAGAATACTTGGTGCACGTTCAGTATACCAGGTACTTGGTAAAATATCTCGTCAACCACGAACGCGTCGAGGAGGCCGGCGTTCTCTGGACTCTTGAGCGGATGGAGGTACTTCTGTAAAGGGGTCTTGGTTTAACGGGCGATGGTTTACATCAGTTTTTGAAGGACGAAAAATGAAGGTTACGATTTTGCGAATAAATGAAGATGCCAGCGTTTCTGGACTCTTGAGCGGATGGAGGTACTTCTGTAAAGGGGTCTTGGTTTAACGGGCGATGGTTTACATCAGTTTTTGAATGACGAGAAATGGAGTTTACGATTTAGTGAATGCGTCGAAGATGCCAGCGTTTTCTGGACTCTTGAGCGGTTGGAGGTATTTCAGTCGGAATAGGTAATAATTCCAAAAGTTGTGTTGAATCCAGCCTTAGTGGTAGGTTATTATTTATGCAGCTATTTCACATAGGTGTTATAAAAATAAGTAATATATAACATAAAAGTTACTTCAATCACGCACTGTAACAGCAGATAACATTTGATATAAATATTGATTGTTCGTGACCATGAAACAGAACCATGACCTGTTATTGAGACTACTAGAGACTACGCCAACATAATCTCAAGTTTAATGTTTCAGGATATCTTTATTACATAAATCCAGTGTATTACTGACCGACAAAAAAAATGTCTAGCGGCGCTAAAAATGAAATTCATCTCGTGATAGACGACGCAAGAAGATTAATCTTACTAATATTATAAAAGAGGAAAGATTTTTGTAATTTTGTATGTTTGTAACAAATGAACTCAAAAAATACTGATCCGATTAAAAATTATTTCACCGTTAGAAATCCCTGAGTAACATAGGCTATAATGTATTCCACCCGTGCAAAGCCGGGATGGGCCGCTAGTCTATACTAATATTATAAAGAGAGAAGATTTGTATTTTGTATTTTTGTATTTTTCTTTGTTACGAATAAACTCAAAAACTACTGGTCCGATTTCAAAAATTCTTTCATCATTAGAATGCTACGTTATCCCTGAGTAACATAGGTTATATTTATTACTAGCGACCTGCCCCGGCTTCGCACGGGTGTGGTTTCATTGCACCCACGCGAAGCTGGGACGGACTTTTATTTTTGTATAAAAAACTGCGCGTATAAATAAGATTGGTCTTATATCGGTGTAGGAACCCATTAGGATCATTAGGACCAATGTACTGTTTGGTATAGTCTGTCCCCGCCTAATTCCCGGTTAGGTGAATCCCGAGTCCAATTACCCATAATGCCAAAAAAGCAATAGGAACCCAGCCGGTGTTGTTGCCGGTTCTTTTACGGCATGGGCGCGTTGGAACTGGTGTAAATTTTCCTAGCTTGTAAGACGTTTCAAAGTGATCCTTGTGATTCTACTGAATAAATAATTTTTGATTTTGATTTTGATTTTGATTTCATAGGTCTAATAACCGTTTAGTCCAATTCCCGGATTGTCAAATCCTTTTTGATTTAATTACTGTTGAGTCCATTTTCTTGGGCAATATTTATTTATTTATTTATAGTTATTATAATATTATTAACTATACGGAGTTATAAAGATATATATTATGCTGATGGAACATTCAAATCGGCACCAAACCCCTTCTACCAATTGTTTGCACTCCATAACGATTTTTAATTCGTTAGTCCTTTTAGAAGAATTCGTGTTTATAAATTACTAGCAATCCGTCCCAGCTTCGCGCGGGTGTAATTAAATCGCACCCGTGCGAAGCCGGGACGGGTCGCTAGTAATAATTTTAGCTTAGGTTACTCAGGGATAATGTAGCATTCTAATGGTGACAGAATTTTTGAAATCGGACCAGAAGTTTTTGAGTTTATTTGTATCAAACAAAAATACAGGGATAAAAAGTAGCATATGTCTTATTCCCGGTCGTTATTTATTTATGTTTTAAATTTCAGCAAAATCGGTTTAGTGGTTGTCGTGTTTTAGAGGAACAAACATCCAAACTTACTCATTTTTTTTTTTTTTATAATGCTAGACAATCCACACAGCATCATCTATCCCAAGGTAAGCTGCTGTTAAACAGAGCTGTATTATGGGTACTAGATGACTGATATATATTTAATACAATACAATACATAGATAGATATTTTTTATTATACATAGAAAACACCCAGAACACCCGGAACAAATATTTGCAGATCCTACAAACATTTGTCCCAAGGCGGGAATCGAACCCGCAACCTCTGCGTCGCAGGCGGACCTTCGCCCACCGCGCCACATTGGTCGTCAAATATATTATTTATAATATTAGTGTGATAGTGTGATGATGTGATGTGATATTAACATTAGTATAGATTAGGTATAAGGTATAATAGGCTTGTATGCTACACCTTTGTGTTACCACCACATCCGAATGCCATTAAAATAAGTGCATTACCCTGTAAAAGTAGAATTTCCCGGAATTTCGGTAAAGACCCTACAAGCCATAACTCTTCGTCAAATGACAAAGTTCGAAGTGCCTCCTCGCGGATGGGGGCACGATTGCATTATGCAAGATAAGCGATTGATTCAATAACTTTGTGACGCGCAGACAAAATAGTTTCTAAATTGTATATTAATATTAGTTTATTTCTATGTATAATGTACAATACATTTGTATTTGAATCTGATCGAACCGTTCGGACGAAGAAATTTTTCGAACTTGACATTTTGAGAATTTGACTTTCTGCAAAATAGACCTATTGCGAACAAATTGATAATTCTGTACTTTGGGACCGTTCGACATTTTGCGAAATAGACTTTATTTATCCCAAATTTTTTTGAAATATCGCCATTTCTAGCCAAAGGTTCAATTTTTAATTGAAGCTTTTTATCATTTACAAATCTATTGGTTTTTATTCGATACCACGACTTTATACCAAAAAAAGCAAGCATACTATCTCTACACAACCAGTCCTCAACCATCATGACAGCCTTTTAATGTTCCCACTGCTGGGACACTGGCCTACTCTCAGGCAAGAGTGATTGGGTCTTAATCCACCACGCGGACCCAATGCGGATTGGTGGATGGCACATGTCTTTCGACATGCCGGTTTCCTCACGATTTTCCTTCACCGTATGAGAGCACTGGCATTGCACACATAAATTTTTCGAACAGAAAAATCCATTGGTACGACCGGGTTTGAACCCACGACCTTAAGATCGGAAGGCGGGGTCACTACCACTAGACCACCGGTGCTCTCACCAGTCCTCAACCGATCACTGCATATTATTAAAACCCAATCCCCTAGCACAAAACTTCAGTCATAAACTCAAAGGTTTAAATGATCTAAAGTTTGCAAACTTTGGTCGCCTTCCATAGAATAAAGTCATAACTAACAGAAATCGCTTCTCCCTTCACTAAAGACACACCCTTGTCGCGAAACATCTTCAACTTTGACAGTTGGGATACCAACCCTTATCAAAGAGTAAGAGCCAGTGAAATAAGATGATAAGCTTAGATTTCTAAGATGATAAGGTTTTTGATGCAAAGATTCCTTTTAATACTTGCTTTCAATAGATGAGCTAATATGGAGAGATGATTATATGAGAGCACTGGTGGTCAGCGGTCGTGCACTGATGAATATTCTATCGAAAAATGTATGTTTTTTTTTTTTATTTAGATGACAAAAAAGCTTGTGACAAAATGTCTACTCACTGCATCCATAACAATAGCAATAATAATATATAGCATAACAATAGACTACTTGCTATTGTTGCAAGGACTAGAAAACGAAAGCCAGCCGTTGATGTTGCTAGTGTCTATTAAAGTACGCAAGTACGGCTTGGTTGCCACTTTAGTGGTATAAAATAAGATAAGGGCAAGTTGGAACTATCGTAAATTCACCTAGCTTGTAAGACGTTTCAAAGTGATCCTTTACATTATTAAATAAAACCATTTGAATTTGCTTTACAACTCTCACTTTCACACATACACACACACTATTTTTGCACCTATCAACACATCCACCAACTCACCCATTAAAAGTCTAGTACTTAGTTATAGAATAGTTTCATATGTATAATCCTTAACATAAGCATAGATCTGCTGTTCTCGCGGAGTGGGGCCTGGTGACCTGTAATACGGGTCATAACGAACCTAATTCTGGCACCAGTCTTTCACAAAGTTATCATCACCAGACTGGCACTACTGTGTAAATGGTAAACTAAGATCACCTTGTGAAAGAGAAAAAAAAAAAACTAGATAAATAATAATAGTTTGTTTAATCATAATCATAAGCTCTTTATGTTTGTACGTAATTAATTATTTTTATCTTGGTTGACTTACTAATTATTGGTTTTTGCATGCTGCGGTATCCTATAATTAGGGAAACGCTTAGATTTAAGTCCTTTGTTTCTTTACTGTATTTCTATGTGTTTTCTCTGTTGGATACCCTTTATTAAATAAATAAATAATCGCTTACCGCGCAACCGAGATTAACAAAACATGCAATATATCCTTTTGTTTGATTCGGTCGGTGAGATGTATAGTTCTCACAACGGATCTCGGCCGTCGTGAAATTAGCCGTTTCGATGCGCAATGGAGCTTTTTCAAACTAAATTGTCTTCGCTCATCACAAACGGTTAACTTCACGGAAGCCTAGATCCGCTGTGCGAACCATACTGAGGGTGAGGTAACAAACAACAAACAGGCTGTTTTTGCTCACCTTGACTAATATCTCCAAAGCTTCCACATACGACTTCTCAGTCTCGTACATTTCCACCACAACGTGCGTTCTTGTGTCCTGTAAAAAGAAATAAACTTTCAATGATCATGACAGCCTTTTAATGTTCCCGCTGCTGGGACACTGGCCTACTCTCAGGCGAGAGTGATTGGGTCTTAATCCACCACGCGGACTCAATGCGGATTGGCGGATGGCACATGTCTTCCGAATTTTTAGTTCTTGGACATGCCGGTTTCCTCACGATGTTTCCCTTCACCGTATGAGAGCACTGGCATTGCGCACATAAATTTTTGAACAGAAAAATCCATTGGTGCACGACCGGGTTTGAACCCACGACCTTAGGATCGGAAGGCGGGGTCACTACCACTAGTAAAAAAACTATAATATACATTTAAAAACTTATATAGCGTGTAAAAAGACGGCTACCGAAAACGAAAGGGGTTGGTACAGCCCCCATATTTTCAGAATCATAGTCTGATTGCTCCCCTCTGTTTTCGGTGTATTCTTTTTATACCCTGTATATAACTGACTCAACGTATCAGCACTGCCATTCAATGTGGCAATGCAGTCATAATAAGGTATTGTATACGAGTGTATATACATAATGTAATATGTACATAATTATGTATTTTTAGTTTTTTTATATAAATTAATATAATAATAACTAAATAGTTCTTTGTGATAGAGCTCGTCCAGCGAAATACTACCACATATTTATGCCTATAAAAAGGACAACAGCTACTTGCATTGTTGAGTTCTTTTTATTTTTCTTCTTTAAAATAAATTATTAAAAATGTCCTTGAATAATAAGTCAGGCCTAAAATGTTTCTATTCTATTAGCACTTCTTCTAAAAGCTTCAAGCTCCACTCGACTATTTAGTATTTACATTATTTACGCGTGTTATCGCGTCGTAGGTACATTATAATAGCGTGTTATCGTCTACGACCTCGCTCCTATCGATCGGTATATTAATTATGTCTCACCGTCCGCCACTGTGTACACTGAAGGGCGACTACCAGTTCTACGTTTACGTTTGACAAGTGCTTGCAACCTGTCAACTCTTTACATATTCTATACTAATATTGTATATAAAGGTTTGTATTTTGGTTTGTTACGAATAAACTCAAAAACTACTGGTCCGCTTTCAAAAATTCTTTCACTATTATTCCTGAGTAACATAGGCTATATTTATTACTGCGACTCGCCTTGGCTTCGGCTGTAGATTGTTATGATGCTTCTTAGATAAACGACGCTAGTTTTACTTACTAATGATATTTTTTTTACTTAATGACATTTTTTGTCGATAAAGTTTATATTTACTTATTTAAAAAAATCTAACCCTGAAACACTACCAAGCCTATCAATCAAATACGTAAACAATAGCATACACCGCGTACCCATTAAGTCATCTCCATTGTGTTACTTTCATCAACTAGGCGTTATAAAAGTGTTATTGTCTGTGGTAGAGCTACTGTTGAGCGTTCTAAGGTATGTGTCAGTTTACTTATAGGTACAAATTTGTTTATGTGCTCATACCCACATATATTTTTTTAAATTAACTATTTTCGGTCCCATATTTGAAAAACGGAACATTTATACACTGTGTCTATCCGTTTGACACTTACACAACTTATAAACTAAACTAGGAGTTAAATTTTGGATTATTCATCATCATCATGACAGCCTTCTAATATTCCCACTGCTGGGACACTGGCCTACTCTCAGGCGAAAGTGATTGGGTCTTAATCCACCACGCGGACCCAATGCGGATTGGTGGATGGCACATGCCTTTCGAATTTTTAGGACATGCCGGTTTCCTTACGATGTTTTCCTTCACCGTATGAGAGCACTGGCATTGCGCACATAAATTATTCGAACAGAAAAATCGAACAGAAAAAAAGAAGGCGGGGTCATTACCACTAGACCACCGGTGCTCTATTATATATTATATCTAGGAATATTATAGTGTTATAAATTACGACACGGTTTTGATAATATATCTATTTATATTTAGAGGTACTTAAACGGAATATATGAAAATAAGAATATTTTTTTACTTTATCAAAATGTCTATTATAGCTACATACAATAGTACTAATATCTGTTCTGTGTCATAGCATGAATTTTCGGAGCCTTAGCCAATTTCCTACAATAATATGGTGAAAGAAAGCTTTATACGCTAAATTACGTAGTAGGTGGCTAGGTAATACGCTACTTTGCATAAACTTCCAAGCTAAGCTTAATAGCTTACTAATGAGCTGCTTGAACATGTGTGTTTTCTCACAGGATATGGGAGTGTGGGTGAAAGCAAAATAGCTATTCAACGGTTGACGGCTTCATCACCGAAGACGAACGTATTATCCAATGTTCGTGTGTTAGAGTTATTATCTATACTAATATTATAAAAAGAGAAGATTTGTATTATGTATTTTTGTATTTTGTTTGTAACGAACTCAAAAACCTCAAAAAGTACAGGTCCTATTTTAAAAAATATTTCACCATTACAATGCTACATTGCATGCGTCCTTGAGTAACATAGCCTACATTTATTACAAGCGACTTCATCCGGCTTCGCACGGGTGCTTACGTTTCATGCGAAGCCGGGGCAGGTCGCTAATTATCTATATAAGTTTTTTAGATTTGTTCATAAATGAAAATGAACCTTTCCACTAACATCTTACATTTACACTCTGCGTTTGATAGATATTTTTGCAAAACTCAATGAATTTTTAAAAGTTTAAAATCAGGTTTTACTGAAAAATGGTTAGACTGTACATTTATCTATTTCATTAGAGCGATCGTTAAACCAACAAACAAATAAACACCGGCTTCGTTCGTTGCTTTTCTAATTTCGAACATACCATCCTTGAATTAAAGATGAAATAAGAATGTGTTTCGCTGTAGCACTTTGACATGTAAACCTGCTATTAATATTCTGTGGTAATACGAACAAGACAAAATGTTTTCGTTACGTTTAGCACAATAAGCCCCCAGTTAGTAAGTAATGTTATTTAGAAATCCTGGTACAATTAATAACAAAAGCAAATCTAGAAAGCTAGGAGTGGTTTGAAGACTTGACATTTCGTAAAATAGTTTTACTTTAATTTAATCTAAAGACAAGTACATAACATAATTAAGAGTAGTAGAGTTCTTTGTGATAGATCTCGTCCGGGGAAGGACTACCACCATACCTATTTCTGCCGCCAAGCAGTAATGCTCGCATTATTGTGTTCCAGTTCGAAGGGTATGGTTTCCGGTGAAATCACAGGCACATGAGACTTTCCATCTAACGTCTCAGGGTGGTAACATGCAAGTGATATCTATGATGTTGCATGCGTACATAGGCTACAGTAACCGCTGACCATTAAGTGGGCCGTACGCTTGGTTACCACTCTAGTAGTATAAAAAAAAGTATAAAATTTTATTAACTAGCTAGTCATACTGATTACTTCTCTAAAGGTTGTGGTCCCGTTTATGGCAGAACAAAAAATGCAATCATGCGACTGGGATCGCGGTCCCTTTTTCTTGCTGCCCAAACGCATGCCTTCTAATAGCTCATATGGTTGGCCCCACCCAATTATATCAAGAGCGAGATAGCACACTTTCGCTCGCGCTGGCATGCGCGCTTGGACCTACATAAATCAAAATTGACACATTAGCATGCCTAAATACCCCTTAGCTTCAATGCCGGCGAAATATGCAGTGCGGCAAACTCACATTTTCAGACCCAGTTCGGTCTTTATAAAACTCAGCTGAACACAGTAATGCAGAAACAAATCTTTATTAAACCCTGCAGAACACGGACCAAATGAAATTAAAATATTAACTCGAGTTAATCCTGTAATACGCTGCTGGCTAATTGAATTTAGTGGCTAAGAACTCATTACCTATTTGTAATGTTTTCTCCAGGTGCCTATTAACTTTCTACTAAAAGGGAAAGTCTGGATATTTGTATTGCGCTTCGAAGACCTCCCAAGGATTATTTCGAGCAAGTGTGACATGTCTCAATGGCTTCATTGGTAGAGCAACCGCGTGTCAGTCGGACGAGACATGAGGCGAAATAATTTTTTGGATATGCGAAAGTCTGTGTGTGAATGTTTGTTACCACTTATCTCCGTGACAACTTTACCGATTGTGATGAAATTTGGAATTTAGATGACATAAGTCCTGAAATAACGCGTATGCTACTTTTTATCCCGAAACAACTTACTGTTCCTGTGGGATAGCCTAAAAACTGTAATTATAATCTTCATTTGAGGTTGTTTACCTTAGATTACGCTACCTATTCCGATCACTAATAACAAACTTAGGATAATACGTTGCACGACGGCGATAAAGCTTCGAATAAAACAATAGCCATAGAAAGTTAGATCAATAGGTTGATAGAACTGAGTATATCGAAATAGCCCTAATGACATAGTATTGAACGGAGGGATACAGTTTACGAGTTAGGTACCCTACTAAGGTATATATACCTATAGATATCGATCGGCAAACAGCCTAATTACTAGGTAGAGACAGGTATTTTCTTGTGGTTCCATTATTTTGTCCCATTCCACCCATTGTTTTCTGTTGGTTAAAATCCTATACTAATTTATAAAGAGGAAAGATTTGTATTTTCGTATGTATAGTTACATACGAAAATACAAATCTTTAATAAACTAAAAAAACAGTACAGAGTTTACGATCTCAACAATCTATGGCATTTCATTCCAATATTTTAGATACTAAATTTAGATTCCTTATGAAAATACTCAGTTTATTATCTTTAAATGTGGACTGCGTTACCAGGCAATGTTGTTTCACCGATATGATGACACTTTAGACTATTTCTGAGCAAAATATGAGAATTTGGAAGCCAAAATCAATAAATTACAATACCAATTCCAGAAATAGTCAAAGGTATTATTACGATTGAATCCAATGAACCGAGGTCACGCTACTGGAAATCAATGGTTTTGTATATTTAGATTTCAGAGAAATTTTATGTTGATATGTGGTAAAAGTAAACGTATAGCGCTCGGCATATCTAGACTATCGTGAAGTTAGCCGTTCCTGATACGTTATGACAATTTAGTTTGAAAAAGCTTCATTGCGCATCGAAAAGGCTATCTTCATATAGCCAATGTCTCCCCATAAAGGACATATTATGCGTCTTATGTCTCGCTTTGTAATAAAAATATCTTATCTTATCTTATCGTAAGCTCATCAGTCAGCACATTGCAAGAAAGTAAGTTCGTATGAGTCAGTGGCCAACTCTGGTGCCGGAGTTTAAAAGTCACCTGAAGATATCCTAACAACTTTTAAGTTGAAACACGCAATACCCATGATACCTAATAAGCATTAGATTATTCTCAATGTTTTTGCATGTATGTACAATAACAGTTCCGCAAAATGTAGCAGCAAATTAAGCGGAAAATATCTCTCATGATATTAACTGACGAGATATAATACTACAGAGCTCATTCGTATACGAACTGTTAGGAATCGTATCGTAAGCATTAACTAGAAAGCATCTCTTTTAATGATCATAGCTTACGCAGATTACTTTACTTAGCATTTGCTTAGCACATTTTATCGCGTTCTGTGAAGAGCTGAACAAGCGCTGAAAAGTCCAACCAACGCCACGTCGCGCGTTGCGCTTATGGTGCTTGATGTATAAGTCTAGTTCTCACTGCGCAGGCGCAGTCTAGTAGCTGAGTAGGTATAAGTCCTACAGGAAAAGGCATTTTAGGTTCAAGTTTATTTAAATGATATTTGAACTTAGAAAAGCAAAAATGTCGTACGAACGATGTAACGTTCATCGAACACGGTGATAAAACCAGGTTATGCTAGTTCACTCTTCCTAAAATTATTTCTCTATGACACGAACCGTCGCGAGCCGGTAAATCATTCCATCCCCATTTTAGGGAGTACCGTTTGGTCTTCAATAAATCACGGCAGTTCCTTTTTAATCAGGGATCATAGAGTAATGGAGTCTTTAGTCTGAGATAGCAGCGTTGGGCTCCCATTTTGAATTTTAAACAGACTGTAATTTATTGATTGCTTGGCTATAACGTACTTATATTGAACAAGTTAGGGGAGATCTACGAACGAAATCTGTAAGATACTGTCTGATTGACGGCACCACACTGGACATTTGCGGGATCATCGGCAAATGCGGGAAAAGTCAGGTTACTATGTTTTGTTGAATTCATCTTGATGACGTTCTAATTTTTAAATGGTGTAACGATCAATAGATATGAATTCTATTATAATTAATAAATAGTCAACTGCTATAATGTCATAAAGCTCTTATAGCTATGAGTGGCAGTGCTATCTATAAAAAGATAATTTTGATGTCATTGTATTTGTTAGTGGGTCTCGGACAATATAATACTAATATCTCATAAAATACCTTATACTGCATTTCGCTATAACACTTACGACAGCTCTGTGTAAACTTAAACCAAAACGTATACCTTATGTCTAACTAAGAGTAGTAGAGTTCTCTAAGAGTAGTAGAGTTCTCTGTGATAGAGCTCGTCCGAGGAAGGACTACCGCCATACCTATTTCTGCCGCCAAGCAGTAATGTGTTCCGGTGTGAAGGGTATGGTTTCCGGTGAAATTACTGGCACATGAGGCTTTCCATCTTAGCCTCAAGGTGGCAACCCGCGAGTGATACCTCTGGTATTGCAAGCGTCCATAGGCTGCGGTAACCGGTTACTATCTTGTGGGCCGTACGCTTGGTTGCCACTTCAGTTGTATAAAAAAAAAATGTCTAGAGCAATAAGGTACTGTTTATACAGTTTATACTACGAATACTATTTGCTATCTACAAGCATCCAAGTGGAATTACTGCGACGTAGCAGCGATATTACAGTTTGCATTTCAGTTCAGGTTGATGAAGTTCTAACTAAGTTTAATAACGCTACGCTGCGCGCCGTGCCTGTGTTTACGTTGCTTCTAGGAATACTATTTCTATCTAGAAAGGAATAGAAAATGAGTAGTTAGATTTAAGTTGGTTCTAGGAATCTTGAATACTATTGTCTATGCCTAGTAGTGTAGGGGTAGAAAATGAGTAGTCGGTTTCTTTTTAAAACCTTGGTATTTCGATTTAAGTTACTTCTAGGAATACTGTCTGTTTAGGGATAGAAAATGAGTAGGTAGTTCTCTTTAAAACCATGATATTCTGTCTATATTTAGGGAAAGAAAGTGTGTAGTCGGTTATTTCTTTTTACAACCATGGTATTTACTTACTTACATTTTAGCGTTCATTGGTAGTGTAGTGACTCTGTCAAGCATCGCCTATGATAACAAAATGTCTTTTCGAGTCTCGCAATCAGAACACATAATTTTTATAAATACTTTGCGGAAATTCATCACGTCAACAACCTTTTTACTCGACGAGGACTAAGTAGGTAAGGCAATCGAATCATCGGCGTGTCGTCGGGAGAAATAAATAAAGCTATGGAAATTGATTTCAAACATCCATCTTACCTCAAATTGTAATGTGAAAATAATATAAATTATAATCAAATACAAATGCGATCCCAACTTTATGAAACGGGCGGAGTTCAAACTTACGTCACACCCCGGACACTCTCAATAAAATGTATGAAGCAAACACGACGCAATCACCACACGCATAATTTGTGTACGTAAACGGTGCTGCTATATGTGTGAGTGTCATGGTTGTCCCCACCCAACTATAGCAAGAGCGAGAAGTACACTTTCACTCGCTTTGGCATGCGCGCGCTTGGACCTACACCAAATCAAAATAAACGCGTGCCTTAGCCCTTAGCTTCAGTTTTTTTTTTTTTTTTTTTTTTATACAACTGAAGTGGCAACCAAGCGTACGGCCCACAAGATGGTAAGCGGTTACCGCAGCCTATGGAAGCTTGCAATACCAGAGGTATCACTCGTGGGTCGCCACCCTGAGGCTAAGATCGAAAGCCTCAAGTGCCAGTAATTTCACCGGAAACCATACCCTTCACACCGGAACACATCAATGCGAGCACTACTGCTTGGCGGCAGAAATAGGTATGGTGGTAGTCCTTCAGTGTGGCTTCAGTGCCGGCAAGGAGCCGGCAAACTTTTGACCGGGGTGGGGTAAGTAAAACAGGTGGGAGGTAGGGAGTGGCTATTCTGTACGTAGTACTAATATTTGTTTTGTGCTTACGTCTTCGCTTTGAGCCGACAACGCCATGAATACCGCGTTAAAATCTTCTATAAACTACTTATCGGAAATCCAAACTCAACAAGCTGAAACGTAAAGAAACCTACGTCACACAATGTAGTCGTTATTTAGCCATCAATTTGTGATACGCTCGGCATTTAGAAGCTACTAGTACGTCATCGATGTAATCGATCTTCGCAGACTGTACAATACGGTAGTGTTATTTCCCTAAGATGCTTCGAAATACAACAAGATTTCAAGATAGATTTCAAGATATTTATTTGCATAAATAAGTGTTACAGAAGGTCTAGAAAGTAATATGGCACGTAGAACTTATTTGCCCTTTTCAGGCATTGCAAATTATATGTAGGCTATCTATGCAAGACGCGTTATATCAAATGAATTGTAACTACTTATTATTACTTACCTACTTATCTATTGGATCTAGAAATATTAACTTGCAGCACCCTTACAGGGTCCATGTACTCACCTGCAGCAATACTATGTTACACCTAAACTGAATGTACATTGAGCATGAATAAATGAAATATGAAATATGAAAATACCATCGCAATTTGATGCTGATCATGTCGTTCAGATCGGCTGTTTCTTTGCTTTTTATATACTTAGGTAACTACAAACTCAATACATGAGGAGTACCTAGCAGTGTTATTTGTGACGGGACGAGATCTATCGAGGAAACGAGGACTAAACGCCACTAAACTATTACTCTGTGACTAAACTGAGTGCTTATCACAAAAACTCGTTTGACAATCGTAAAAGTAAACGTATCGTCCAACTGAGCGCTCCCGTGCTTCGGAGGGCAAGTTAAGCAGTCGGTCACGGCTTTTTCAAAGTTGTTAGGCCATGACAGAGGCCTTCGGGCGGCCAGAAACTCTGTCACCAGAGTTGGCCACTGACACTGAGGAACGAACGAACGAGCTGTCAATTTGTATGGAATTTTGGTAGTTTATTTAACGCACTAAAGAGCGCTGTTAAAAATCCTATACAAAGTGACAGCTGGACAATAAGTTTCAAAAGAGTTTTTCGTGCTGATAACTCTGTTAGCTGTTATCGTATTTTCTTTAACAACCGATGGAATATGTTATTGAAAAAAATCTAACTGCGATTGAAACTAAACAAAAGCTGTAACCCAGTAGTACGTGAACCGTTGTACATTAGTGGAGTCAAGGCCCTGTTTCTTCCACCAAGCAGTAATTCTTGCACTGCTGTGTTCCATCCCTAATGCGTGGGTTCTAAATGATGATTAGGTTACCTGTGCCATAGCCACCAGCACAGCCCTGGGCAGGCTATCCTTCCCACTCCTGGAGCTGTCTTCATCAGAGGCCAAAGCGTAGAAAGACTCCCAGGGTTTGGGTCGCTATAAATGGGTGGCATAGCATACCTGTGGCCATGCCATTAGCCATCTTAGTGGCTATCACTAGTCATACCCTTGATGGGTGGGTTCGACAAACTGTAGGATCAGGTTACCTGTGCCATAGCCGCCAGCACAGCCGCTGGAAGCCGATCAAGCGGCAGCAAGCTATCCTCCCCACTCCTGGAGCCGCGGCTCCCGCGATCAGAGCTTTCATCATCAGAGTCTGAAGCGTGGAAGGACAGGTTCCCAGGGTTTGGGTCGCTGAGCCTCAACTTGAGGCAATCGCGACGCATCTTTACGCACTTTGCATCCTTGGTTTTATCTTTGGGAATGTTGGTTATCACTGTTTTGTCACTTTACTGTTTTGGTAGCATTTTTTGGTGGTCAGTCACTGCGTGTTAAACTTGTTTTGAACTTAAATTCATAATCATACTGTAAACCTTTGTTAGATAAGTGTCAGAATCAACAAAGTTAAAAACACTGTTCCGCACTGTGGTTCCGCATGATCACTATACAGGGTCATTCATTATCAACCTGAAAAACTTAAGGGATAGGTTCCACACATAAAAAAATAAATATAATTATTTTTTCTTTATGTATATTTTGTTTTTAAAATCCCAAGTAAACAAAACAAATTTTCTGCTCAATTATTATTTATGCCGAGCACTGTCTTTTCGATTTCTAACAAGGATAACTAATTATTGAGCAGAATAACGTAATTTTTTTTTAAATATAAATAAAATGTTTAGAAAAAAAAAGTACAAGTTTTTTTTATGTGTGGAACCTATCCCTTAAGTTTGTCAGGTTGATAACGAATGACCTTATTAGGTAAACGCTAAATGCAGAGGTACTTGCTTCAGAGAGAACGTCAGTTTTGAACTTTTAAAGTTTTAAGTTAATATGACGGAGGCTTTCAGGCGCCTAATTACCTCCGTCACTAAAAATGGCCACTGACTCAACATTTACTATTTTATGTGTATTTGTCTGTTTGTTGTCACGCTGTAACAGCAGAACCGATTTGGATGAAACTTGGAATACTCATAGTTCTGGACTGGAATAGCATATACTTAGGCTTTTTACTTTTATCTAGGTACCACGCAAGCGAAGCCGCGAACAGAAGATAATGTTACTACTATTATAAATGCAAAATTGAATGGATGAATGACTGAACGGATCTAGATGAAATTTGGCAGATAGTAGATTGGGAATATCTCTGTAACTTTTTATTTTGGAAAAATGTACTGTTTCTAACATGATAACATCAAAACGGATGAAACCGCGAGGCCCGAGGTAAGTAAACGAAACCAAGAAAAGTAATTGTCAATTTATAGGTAGCTTCCAACAAATCAATACACCAGCTAACCACCTTTCCTCTTTCCTAGCTTATAGTGGATACAATTGGTGAATACATAACAATAACAAAGCTTAATATTTAATACTTAACCAGCTGTACCCTTTCTACACTGTGACCAGAGTCGCAGTAAAGCCGGTTACACACAACAATAGCCGAGTGTAACTGAGCCCTTAGTTGTTGAGGTGTCGGGTTGCAACCTTCAACGTCCGCACCAAAAATGGTAATGTTATTTTGTTTTCTGTATTTTCGTATTTTCAAGGCAGCTTTTTGTGGATTCTGTAAGGGTTATCACTTGACCTTTTACCTTTTATCAAAGAAATATTGTTTGTGGGAAGGTAAGGCAGTGACAGTTTGATTCGTTGTAGGTAAATATGTTTACCGAAGGTTTTAGGCAGGCCAAGTAATGCTAACAAATTGAATCATATCATTTTATTAACATAACACTCGTGACCTAGCTAGGTAAGTTGTCCTTATCAGGTCAACGAAGTTTGAATTACAGCGTTTCAATTACGACTTCAAAAAAGGATTTCTCTGCTAATTATAAATCAATAAAATCAAATCAGAAGTTTGAATTACGACTTCAAAAAAGGATTTCTCTGCTAATTATGAACTGATTTTTATGATTTATTTTTGGTTCATAGGTAATACTTCAGAATACGTCCCATTTTGATATTATCGAAATCGGTTCAGTACTTTATGAATAAATCATAAAAAAGTATCAGTATTTACATCGTCGCGTATTACCACAATCTAGAAACTCTGTCACCAGAGTTGGCCACTGACTCATACGAACTTACCACAATCTACCAAAACATTTTTTTTGTTTGAAACCGGTTTTTGTTGTATATTATTTTTAAAGTGCTTATGTGCTGGTTATGTTGTTTATAACAGATCAACGAAGTTAATCACTGTTCCTCGTGGTCACCATTTGGAAGGACGACCGGTAGTGACAACTTCAAATGCTGGTAATATATAATATATGATACCATGAAAATGTCTGTCCGAGTCGAACGAAACGCGAACTAAAAACGAATTAAATTTCATACAATTTATGTCAATGACAACGTGCCGTGAATACGAATCGCGTCTTGACCCAAAACTTTAGAACTTATGTTTCATTGTTGGCCTACTGAGCTTGAAGTGCTTTGTAAGGCACGTCAAATTGTCTGTCTTGGCTATTACAAAGTTCCAAAGGCAAAGCCTTAAGGCAGTCAGCCTATAAACTCCATTAAGATAAGTAAGTTCTTATGAGTCAGTGGCTAACTCTGGTGACGAAGTTTAGGCCACCCGAAGGCCTCTGTCATGGGCCAATCAAGTTGGCCAATGAATCAAATAAACTGACTGTGTAACGAAGTCATTACGTTTTCAATTCCCGTGCGTTCAGTTTACATTTCCATGTTTAATTACCAGTGCTAATTGCGACTCTATTGATCTACGAGACTATGCTCTATATATTTGCAAACGGAAGCATTTCATTTCCCGTCTTTATTGAACAAACAATTAGTTGTGGTGTGCTTAGGGCCTGTGCACACGACGTTTTTTGAGTACTGGTACACATAGGAAACTTATATAAGTGGGATTTTCTATTCAAAATTCAACAACTAAAAAAAAAGCTTTTTTTGATTAGATGTTTTACTTACTACAGAGTGATTTTTTTAAATGGGACAGTATTGGGAAATCCGAATCTAAAGGAGATAGAGGAAAAGTGTCTAAGGAGACATTAGGTGTTTTTTTATGTAAACAAATTTGGCTCGTTCAAATTTGTGGTCAAGCGTGAGTTGTTCTTAAAAAATTATAAAGTTGGTCAATTTTTTTTTTGACGCGGATCGACTCTGTTTCATGCAAGGATTATTTCATTGTTTGGAAAGAAAAAAATCTGAACAGCAGAAGTTGGTCAAATTTAATGAAAACTAATCTTCATACAGTTGGTTTATTACTTGAGTAAATGTTCGATGTGGCCGCCGTCTTGTCTTATGCAGGTACGAGCACGCTTCAAGACACTTCTAGTTGCATTTAACAGAGACTTATGGTGAATTGTGTTTAAAGTGTTGTAAACAGCATCTTTTAATTCTTGTACGGAGTTGTATCGGGATACATAAATTCGACCCTTAAGGTAACCCCATAAGAAAAAATCTAATGGCGTTAAGTCGGGCAATCGTGGGGGCCACTTTATCGGCCCATATGTACCCATCCAACGGTTTGGAAACTGCTCGTCCAAACATAGTTTACTTGCCCTACTGTTGTGGGCTGGTGCACCATCTTGTTGGTAGATTATCTTACCAAAGTTCCTTAAGCTAATAGTCTCATCCACTAAATCTGCAGCCATGTTCAATATTTCCTGATATTTTTCACTATTTAGCGTTCCTTGGTAAATTTTGATAGCAAAAATTCTGTTATGTAATATCGCACACCAACAATTAAAAGAAAATCGGATTTGGTTGTGGGTTTCTGTAGTTCTTAGCGGATTTATTTTTGACCAGTAATGGTTATTTCTCCTGTTGTACATGCCATTGTTCGAAAAGTTGCATTCATCAGTCCAAATAATAAAATTAGGAAAACATCTATTTCTAATAGTCTGAGCTACATACCAATTACAGATATGTAACCTGCGGTCTTTATCTTCAGGTAGTAACGCTTGTACAAGTCGACCTTCTATGTAACACTTGTATTTATGAGCCTTCAATATCTTCCTTACAGTTGATTTATGAATACCGATAGTTTCAGCTGCTTCCCGTAACGAAGCTTTTGGGTATGCTTCAAAATATCCCAATACGGCAATAGTTATAAACTCACTATTGACTATTGTCGGCCTTTTACGCTTAGGCTTGAAACAGCCTTCCTGTCTTAGGTTCTTTATTAAACTATCAAATATCTTGCGATTCGGTACTACACGGTCAGGATAGCGTTCTTGATACCACTTAAGTGCATTATCTCTACTGCGATAATTAAGAAAATACGCCTCAATCAAATCAACTTTATGTGAATTAGTTAACGCCATGATGAATAAAATTACAAGCATGAACTGATTGGAAACAAAATCACAGCTGCAGAAATAACTTACGTTCCAAATTTGAATTCTTTTTTTTATAATTTCAAGACTATCGGTTGCCATGATGTTTACGAAGATTAAAAAAAATGTTCTTCTCTTGAATCATCTGGAGCTCTTATCGATTATCAAAATTTAAAAATGGAATAATTTTAAATATTTTTTTACACGCCTAGGCACTTGTAACAATATTAAAAGGCGAATACTGCAACTGTATGAAGATTAGTTTTCAGTAAATTTGACCAACTTCTGCTGTTCAGATTTTTTTCTTTCCAAACAATGAAATAATCCTTACATGAAACAGAGTCGATCCGCGTCAAAAAAAAAATTGACCAACTTTATAATTTTTTAAGAACAACTCACGCTTGACCACAAATTTGAACGAGCCAAATTTGTTTACATAAAAAAACACCTAATGTCTCCTTAGACACTTTTCCTCTATCTCCTTTAGATTCGGATTTCCCCATACTGTCCCATTTAAAAAAATCACTCTGTATACGTTTTTATAACAGTAGTAAGTAAGTAAGTCTGCTATGGCACTCTTAAAAACACACAACCAACAAAAACAACAAACTGACATCAAAAAACTACAAACTTAAAAGCATTGTGCTATCCATCAATTAGCATTGGGTCCGTATGCTTGTAGTGTTTTAATGCAAATGCATGCAAACACTCTCCCTTATATCTCGGCCGTCGTGAAATTAGCCGTTTCGATGCGCAATGGAGCTTTTTCAAACTAAATTGTCTTTGCGCATCACAAACGGCTAACTTCACGGAAGCCTAGATCCGCTGTGCGAACTATACTTTTACATACACACATACTAAACTTAAATACAATCTTGTTTGGGTCATTGATACAATTTTAACTAAGATACCTACCTGCATATTAACGTGCATAGCGATGGATAGGTCTATACCTAGACTAAAGTACCTGCACCGATTGAACTACCAACTTTAAATTTTAAGCCTATTATTTTAACTCACTAGTGAGTTGTAGCAATGAAAAAGTCATAGTTTGATTATAGATGTCATTCTGTGCCTAATTGCGATGACCATAGAGCCACTTTATAAGCAAGTGTGTTGAAAAAATATTTAAACCAAAATTAAGTAAATACATTATGTTTAGTTTTTTAGCGTGCTTCGTCGTAGCAAATTCGTAGCACGTTCGTAGCACTCCTCTGGTTTCGTTTTTATTTTAAAAACCTATTCGGAATGCGCTTAAAAGTAATTACTTTTTCCTAAGCCTACACATTGGCCCTACCTACACCATTGGTTTATTTTACCTAAAGTTACATATATTTCACCTTAATTTCATTTGACTTTGGTTTATTTTACCTAAAGTTACATATATAGTTAATAAACTTCGCATAAATGAAATCTTGTTAAAATAATTATAATTAGTAAAACCTGCCTACACATTTTAAGATGTATTTTAACTTCTAAGTAAAATTCTGGTTTTCCGTGCTAAATAGGTTTGTACACTGCACTACCTACTTATCTATTACAAGACAAATTTAAATAATAAAAAATATAAAAATATCAAATCAAACACGACCTAGGGAAAACCCTACTTACCTACTCTCGAAAGTAAAATCAATTGTAAACTCACTTTTAATTACTTAAAAAAAAATAAAACTTAAATTACGTTAGACATATTTTGTACCTACATTTTATACTTGTTTTAGTTCTTAATTTCCGCTAAGTCAAAACATCTAAATAATAACTTATCACAATAATTGTGTAAAAAAGATCACCGAAGGAAGGTATCAAAGGCCATAACACCGGTATTTTAGCCTAACTTGGTTTTTGATGCAACCTCAACAATGTTAAACGTTATGTAACCACAACAACTAACATTATTTGTACGAATACCTACCATCTAGCTACTCTAAATTAAATTAATCATTAGGATTATTATTTATGCTTGTATTTATACCTAAGTACTACCTGTTAACAGACGTTTGGTACAAATAAAATATTCTATTCTAAAATATTCTATTCTATAATATAATCATTCTGTGAGACGTCATAGATGAAATCGTTCGTTCGTTCGTATGAGTCAGTGGCCAACTCTGGTGACAGAGTTTCTAGGCGGGGTCATCATTTGAATGGGTGACCGCCAGTGACATTTCAACTGAGCGCTCCCGTGCTTCGGAGGGCACGTTAAGCAGTTGGTCCTGGCTTTTTCTAGTGGAAACTCTGTCACCAGAGTTGGCCACTGACTCATACGAACTTACTTACTTTTATTTGATGAATAATAAATAATGTGAATTATTATAGGCTCGGTTCCCTCGGGCGACAAAAGGACTTTTACTTTTGCATAAATTAATTCCACTTTATTGAGTCACGCCAAGACACTTCTTATTGTAATTATTTGAAATTCAAACAAAACATATTGAGAAGATGATGGTGTCAAAAATCGATTAGAATATAGAAGAAAAGAGATATCGATTAAAATTTTGTTTTTATATTGAAAATATTATCAGTAAGTATGAAACAGCTAGCACTTTTACGTTTGTGAATTTTTAGGGCAGGTAGCTTTGAACAGAACAACAGAGAGCACCGGTGGTCTAGTGGGTGACCCCGCCTTCCGATCCTAAGGTGGTGGGTTCAAACCCGGTCGTGCACCAATGGATTTTCCTGTTCGAAAAATGTATATGCACAATGCTAGTGCTCTCATACGGTGAAGGAAACATTGTGAGGAAACCGGCATGTCTAAGAACTAAAAATTCGAAAGACATATTGTGCCATCCACCAATCCGCATTGGGTCCGCGTGGTGGTTTAAGACCTAATCACTCTCGCCCGAGAGTAGGCCAGTGTCCCAACAGTGGGAACATTAGAAGGCTGTCATGATGAGCCTTGAACATTCCTGAAAATTCACAAGTCTGACTAGTCTAAGAGTTTTTGAAACAAAACTTCTTTGAGGCATAATATATCTACAGATCCTCATTGCCCCAAAAATAAAGTGACCTGTCAATATCTAAATAAGGTAAAGTAAGTAGTAAGTAGTTCGTATGTCAGTGGCCAGCTCTGGAAGAAATATTAGGCCGCCCGAAGGCCTCCAACATAGGTAAGTTTTATATTGTTGCATTAAACAACCGCTGCTGCTGTAATAACAATTATTAAAGAGCGCTTGTGAGTCAAAAAATACTCGCGTTCATAATAATCCTTCTGAAAATTACACTAAAATGTAATACCGAGCACAGAGCAGCCATTACATACGTTTGCAAGTATTTGCGAGACATGTATTGCATAAACAGTATTATTTACGACCTTCAAAAGCTCTCGAATTCCTCCTGAATTACATGTCACTATTCTTGATACATGTAACATTACGTTTTATAGTTGAACAACACAATAAAAGAGCCAAGGACAAGGCTTTCTAAATTTAATGTGTATCGTAATATCGTAAATTTTGTCTCTACTTACAACTGGCATACGCTACAGAGAGAACTGTCATTATGTGGTACTGAACTTCAACAATACGTAATAAGTGTATAAGTATGCGCGTATTCATAAAATAAACTTTCATTTTAGCAGCTTGCTAATTGTCTTTCCTAGAAAATCAAAGATTTGGCAGACACATTAGCTAACAAAGGTTTTTAGTTTGATTATAAATATCCTTATTGTCATGTCATACCCGGTCCCGCATACATCGCTTACTACAAAATTTTCGATTTACGTTTTTTAAATTTTAAGTACTGGTTTAAATTTTTTTTATGCAAAATTTATTTCAGATAACAATGTTATAAATTTTTCTTGATGAATTCTGTAACGTAGAATCGTAAGTTTGGTTTCTATCGTGTGTTATTGAAATGTTATTATTAGAATCGCAATGCAATACATTAATCTCTCGTTTGATAGGTAACAAATGGATCTTGTGTTAACAAGGTTTTGCGTTTTGTTGAGTCTTGTAATTTATAAAATAACAAATATGAATGTAATTAGAGAAAATGGCGATTTAGAGATTTTTTTTAAAATGTGCGTAATTTTTTTTTTCCTTTAATCTAGTCTTTCTTTATCTGTTTCTTAGGTCTGTATATTATTTAAACGTTTAATAAAAGAATATTATTAAAAATATTCCCCTACTAAAAATATTATATTATATATGCTCGTGACATAGCTGGCTAAGTTGTTCTTAACAGATCAACGAAGTTAAGCACTGTTCCGCGGGGTCTTCATTTGGATGGGTGACCGCCAGTGGCAATTTCAACTGAGCGGAGAGGAGAGCAATTTCCCGTGCTTCGGAGGGCACGTTAAGCAGTCGGTCCCGGTTTTTTCAAAGTTGTTAGGCCATGATAGAGGCCTTCGGGCGGCCTAGAAACTCTGCCATCAGAGTTGGCCACTGACTCATACGAACGAACAAACGAACTATTTAAGTTTTCTGTAATAAGTTAATGTCTAACATAATATCTTCATTCATTTCAGAAAATTGTTATGAACTTGCCAACACGAACAAATCCTCAGCAATCGAGTAAGCTTCTTTATGTCTGTATAACAGAATATTCTCAAAATATTCCGTGTGAATTTTGCTCCAGTCTTTTCAATAGAATAAACGGATTTCAAAGAAAATAACAAACGAGGATATCTATATCACAAAAATAAATAAAAGTCAAGACTTTTTAGTAATGGAATTACCAGAATCGTAAGAGAATCATGGTTGCCACTAATTTTTTCAAATAATATTGGCTTGAAAACCTACATAAAAAATTATGTAGATTAACAACACCTGCTTCAAATGTTTGTTTTGACTAGAAAAAACCCTGAAATATATTAAAATATATGATTTTGCTAATGTTACTTTCTAAACAAAATAAGACGTTCAATGGTCCAAAGTTTCGTAACTAAGAAACATAAAGTTTGTAAATTGTTTTAGCTTAAATCTTTAACAATAAGTTTCAGGCTTACAAAGTAGCCCGCAATATTAGATCTAATTATCGGATGGTAACGAATGACAGCCCTTTGTTACAAAAAAAGTACACACATCGACATTGTCTAGGGATATTCAACATTTTGTTGATTTTTACAAAAACTGAAAATAATATCTCTAGAAAACTAGGTATGGCAAGAATCTTTATTTTGTTATGTTTTAATAATATAATAATAAAAGCCTATTAATAATAAAAAATATTAAAAAAGTTAATTAAAAGAAATTATTTTCAGTTTTTGTAAAAATCAACAAAATGTTGAATATGCCTAGACAATGTTGATGTGTGTATGTTCTCTTAATTTAATTGAAATTTATTCTGAATCAAATTCTAAATTGTATCTATTGTAATAATTTGCGATCTGAAGGTTCCGTACTGTAGAATAAAGACTAAGATAGATAATAATATTCTAGACCGCAAAAACCTTTATGTAATTACAAAAATCCTTAAAATTGAGTGAGACATATTTGTGTTAAAAACGTTTTACTTCGTCGTTTAAGAACACTGGCATTGCGCACATGAAATTTTCGAAAAGATAAATCTATAGGCTACTAATAACTGTTCTGTGCTACAGATGCACGACTAAAAACAATGACCTTAAAATCTGAAGACATGGTTACTTCCACCAGACCACCAGTGCTTGGTATAAAAATGAATTATACATAATCTTAATAAAGAAAACAGTTGTGTTACTAACAGCATACTGACTGACTAACTGACTGGTTGGTTGACTATCAACGCACAGCCAAAAATGATATAAACTATAAATATCATTATATCATGTCTACCAGCAGTGGTAGGCGTTAAATTCCTGAAATCTGTTTACATTACAGTAAACCAATGCCACACATACAGACAGGTACTGAATATCACTCCGAAATCCAATTACGGAAATATTCCCTGAAAACAACGCGTAGTCCTACGCCGCACGCGAAATTACAGATGAAACAGTAATATTCAGTGGGACCACCATGCCGTAAAACACTATTTTTGTATCATTATTCATCGATCATTGAATAAATGCACTATTGATATTTATGCTACCGTTTGCGTTAGAACGTCACTATTTTGTTGTTCGATTTTTGAATGTTTTTTTTTTATTTTCGGCCAGAACGCGCGGGATTTAGAGCTACGCGACGCCCACCGTCTACAGTGGCGCCGCGCACGGCACTGACTGAAAATCGGGTAGGCAACAGGAGCGCTCCCTATTACATATTTCAGCGACCTTACCCCACTGTAATAAGGTACAGAATAGCATTGGAATAATGAGGACACGCTTCAGGATGTGCCTTTTGTTCGGTCGTGCTTGTTCCGCTCATTTAAGTGGATACCGTTTCATTAAGGGCGGGAATCATTACATTTAAAGATATAATTATGTGGTTGACAATGCCAAACTGTTTAACCAGGAAATTATTATCATTTTATTTAATTCATGCGGGTAAAGTTTCAGATTTTTCCAAATTGAGAAAGGTAACTTATTAATGTGTTTTGTGATTGGTTTAATCAACTAATAGTCAAGAGATCATTTTATTATGGTTGAAACAACACAGAATAGAAATAAGTTGATTGTTTTGAGTTTAGTGGTTAAAACAACTTTGATTCTTTATTTCCTTCGCCTGTTATTTTTCCATTTGTAAGTAAAGGTTACATAAAATAATGTTTACTGATTAAATGGTTGAAAGCGAATGATTATTTTAAATTTCGTAATAGTTAACATAGCGAGCAATGCCGCGAACAAAACTAAATTTAACTATGTAAATAAAATAGTATTGTTTGTTTTCCAAATAAACTAAAATTTAAAATAAAAAATTAATAATAAAAAAAAAGTAATTAGTAAGTATAAATGTATGTTCGTATTCACAACCGACCAAGTTGCCTCCATCATAGCCTAACAACTTATAAATTAAACAGAACCAACTGCTTAACGTGTCTTCCAAAGCAGGAAAGCGCTTAGTTAAAACCGCCATTTGCGGTCACCCATCCAAACAGGGATTACAGTGCTTATCTGTTGAATCACGAGCGTACGTTTAGTACAATGGTAGGTGGATTGTGGTTGAATATATGAATGAATGAATGAATGAATGAAAAATACTTTATTGTACACCACAACAGTAACATAAACATAAAAACAAAACACATTTTACCATTTTAGTACAATGGGCGGTCTTATCGCTTAGAAGCGATTTCTTCCAGACAACCTTTGTTTGTTGATTTAAGATATAATTGGAAAAGCTCATCATCACAGGCAAAATAGAAGGCAAAAGACCGAGAGGAAGGAGCCCTAAACGATGGTCTGACCAGCCCTCTGATCGCGTAATTCACTTGGTTTCAATCAAAAACTGACACATTTTGTATGAATGTGAGCTTATTGACAGTTCGCTGATTGAAATCGGATTGTAACCGAGTTACGCAGTTAGGGCAGGTGTCAAATTTACCTGGTGATAGGAATTTTCAGCAAGAGTCCGTCTTGGTGGGTACCACCGCAGTGTCAGATATTCTACCTCCAAGCAGTACTTTATGTTTGAAGTGTTTAGGTTTGAAGGGCACTGTAGCAAGTGAAATTACTGGGCGAAAGAGGCTTAACAACCATGTTTGGGGGTGATAAGCGCAGTGCAGTGCCACGCAAACATTTATAAACAGAGCTTTGGGTGGCACTGCATCTGTAATAGGTGTGGTGCTCAACATCCGATGGGCGCCTTGTTTTTTTTTTTCTATGTCACTTGCTGACATAAAAAAACATTGAGACTCCAGTCAACGTCGCTGTCCATCAAGCCGAAGGCTGGCAGATGGTGGAAAACTATGTTGGTGTCCTTGCACGGAGTCACGATCCTCTACTATGAGGAACCGGTTAAGGAGGAGGATCTTTTATTCTCTTATGGAATAAAATTTCACTTAAATAACTAAAAGTAATTAGTTGTAGTACGTAATATTATGCTAACTAAGATTTTACACAATTAGGGGTTTTCGTCTCAAGTTATTAAAAAAAAAAGCCGTCTATTTAGATGGCGGTAGCTCAACTGGCGAGCCCAAGAGAATGTAAGCACTACGTTTGGCGAGCTATGGTGAATGTGTAGGGAATTCAACATTGGTTGCTCCTGCTGTCACTGTCTGTCATACCTCTGGCTGGTGTCAAAGTCATAGTACGTACTACGTAGTACATTAACTTTGGTCGTACTGGAGTTAAATTATTTTGCCTCAAGCAGGACATGAACCCACAACTTTCCACTTGACACGAGACGAAACAAAAACGGAGCTACCAACTTTTTTCTTGTTTTGATAACCTTTCCCAGTATCGCAGTAGGGCAGATAGCGCCATCTGTCAAAGCAATCGGAACTACTTTTTTTTTAATCTCGAATCGAAAACTCCTCATTAAAAAGGGAACAAGTAGAAATAGCGCAGACTGATTCACTGACAGAATTTTGTTCGGTCGGATTATAGGTTTATCCTTTGGCTCATCCCGGCTTCGCTCGGGTGGACATAAAATATAGCCTATGTTACTCAGGGATAATGTAGCATTCTAATGGTGAAAGAATTTTTGAAATTAGACCAGTAAATTAAGATAATTCAGATAATTAAGTAAATTCAGGTAATTAAGATTCTTCATAAGATATAAAAATACAAAAATACAAATTTCTCTTTAGATTAGTAGCATAGATTAATTATTTTTCTTAATAAATTTTACATTTCACTTTTAGAGAAACTTAAATTAACTAATTTTTTAAAATGTTTACAATGATTATTAATCTTTGGATTATTATAATGGTTATTCAATCGAGTGTAAAAATCAGAAAGACACGTGTCAAATTAATAAACATTACAGTAGCCGCCATGAAAGGTGAAAAGTAGGTCGGACTATTTATAACATGCCCTTTATGATTCGTTCAGATCAGAGCGAAATATCGCGTACGCAGCGGTACCGTTTGGTTTTTATTTTCTTTATCTTTGTTTTGGAACAGAATACTTAATTAGCACGATAACAGTAGTGTGAGAACCGATGACGTCTGTGGAAGTGTAAAACTGTGTCACAGACATCAACGCCCTCCTCCGAATACAGATTATACAAAATCTATATATATTTCGATAATATATGCTTAACGCAGATAGCAGGCGCGCTATCTGCCTGCATCATTGGTAAAAATTCAATCCCTTGCCATGCCGTCCCGTCCCGATCTGCGTTAAGCATTAAGCACTGTTCCGTGTAGTCACCATTTGGATGGGTGACCGCAAGTGGCAATTCCAACTAAACGCTCCCGTGCTTCGGAGGGCACGTTAAGCAGTCGGTCCAGGCTTTTTCAAAGTTCAAAGTTTCAAGGCCATGACAGAGGCTTTCGGGCGACCTGTCACCAGAGTTGGCCATTGACTCATACAGACTTACTTACTTATCATTAAGAGTAAAAGGGTAAGAGTTATTTGTGATAGAGCTTATCCGGGTAAGAACTACCACCATATTTATGCCGCCAAGCAGTAATACTCGCATTGCTGTGCTCGCGTTCAAAGGGTATGGTTTCCGGTGAAATTACAGGCACAATCATGAGACTTTAGATCTACGTCTCAGTGTAGCAACGCGCAAGTGATATCTCTGATGTTGCAAGTACATAGGCTACGGCATAAGGTAGTTTTTTTTTTTTTTTATACAACTGAAGAAAGAAGAAAATAAGATTCAAGAATGCGATATTCGCGTAGGTCTAAATGAACCTACCGGCGAGTAAACAAGTACTTACTTGTGATAGAAACGGTGGGCAGATATTACAAAGCTTTTATATAAACCAACGTAACAGAACTTGGTGCGCTTCCACGGCGCAAGTGACCCGCGATTGTGACATGTGTGTGCTACTTATGGCATCACCATATTATTACCAGATATATATTAAGCAGAATGTAGATTTTCTGGCTCCTTTTTTAAGTCAGCAATGACGAGACGGTTAAAGAACTATCCTTGACAATCCTTGAATTTTCTTGTAGCCCGTGTAGAATCGAACACTATTGTGGCTCGTGTGTTGAAGATATTTTAACGAAAATAAAAACAAATAAAAGCTTTATCCCTTAAAATTTAAGTCAACAGAACAAATAATAATTTACTCAAGACACAACTGATTAAAAAAATAATTAGTAACGCTCGTTTTGTAAAATGAGCAATTCCAGTCAACTTTCGATCATGTTTTCTATGAAATAACAAAGTCTAACATATTTCCAAATATGCAATTAAGATAATCACAGTTTAAAATTTAAGTAATCAGCGAAAAATACAGCATATTAGTTCAATATTTTTGATAAATGACGGTCTAAAAAACGCGTACTTTTTCTAAATTTACGCTTGTAATTTCTGCTAAAGTAAGGAGTTTACAATAAAAATACACCTACTAAATTAAAGGTTAAGTTTTTATTAAATAAATACAACAAAAAAAATAGTCTTGGCACTGACTTTTTTATACGATTTTTTTTTAAATCACATCATAATGCACTTATAATCATATCGCTTGAAGCACTGACTGTCAAACCGCGATGAGCGCTTATGGAGGGAGGACGTATCGCTCCACGTCGCGCGCGCTATTACTTATACTATATAAAGATACATTCAGGCGAACTTCATTAATTATATCGCTAAATCTTGGAAAGGCCTCTTAAGTCGTTTTAAGTGGTTTGGATATTTTTGCACAGCGCCATCTAGTAACAAAGTAAAGAAATCTGTTACCTACTATAGAACTACGGGAACCAGCTCACTGATAGAATAACATAATTATAGTTTTTTTTCTTGTTAACTCATACTTAGAAACACCAGAACAAAATCAGCAGACTTCGCAAAAATTCGAACCGCAGCGGGGATCAAACCCGCTACCACTCGCTTCTCAACCAGGCACTCACCACGTCACCGAGGTTGAAATCATTCATCATTTCCTTGCTAATAACATCCGTATAAATGATGACTGCTTTTGACATTTACAAATCATCAGTTATTTATAAACTTGGATGCTCTTCATCATCTGGTTTACAAGGTGATGAGTCAGAGCTTTAGGGTAACGGCCTTATTCATAATCGTACTTTAAACCTTTGTCTCTCTGTTAATTAATTTGTTTTTAATAACATGGTGGGCGTCTTGTCATTTTTTTATGTGTATATTGACAGGTTGTCCTGTCACTTGCTGACATAAATAAAAAAACCTTGTTTTAAGAGTACAAAAATTTGACAGCAGTAAATGGGGTTGGACCTGAATTGTTGTTGTATTCAAGAGTCCATGTAGGCAAGAACAAACAGATAAACAAAAGTTTTTTTTGGCCAATCTTGAAACTGAGGTCGCTCGCTCGGTCAAGTTAAAACACACAAGCAAAGCTGCGGAAAAAGCTTGTTTATCGTAACCCAGATGCGAAAGCAAGGACGCGACGTCAACTCAAATCAAAGGTGTTATAAGGCAATTTCCTCCGAATACTGAGTCCCATGTGCCGGGGAAATTACAGCATTCGGGGAAATTTCCCGAAGCGGTCGTAGTTTCTGTTCTCGGAAAAGGTTAATAACCATTTTACGGTACCGATGAAGTGGTTGGTGAGTGAATAGTTGCGGGTTCGATTCCCGCTTTGAAACAAATGCTTGCATGATCTGCTAATATTCTGATTCTTGTTGTAAATAATGGTACCATGTATGTGACGTAGCTGGCTTAGTTGTTCTTAACAGATCAACGAAGTTAAGCACCGCGTAATCACCATTTGGATGGGTGACCGACCCCCAGTGGAAATTTAATAAACGATAAAAAAACAAAAACATTATATATATATACATATATATATATAGGCCATGACAGAGGCCTTCGGGCGTCCTAGAAACTCTGTCACCAGAGTTGGCCACTGACTCATACGAACTTACTTACCATGCATGTACTTGTACTTTGTTTCTGATAACCTATTTAAACATCGCATTATTATACAGTCCGAGTTCCACCGGTTTCCAAACCAGTGGTTTATTCTTATGTGTCACCCAGTTCTATCTGTCTAGGGTAACAGATTGCACAAAAAAAACATGTGTCTTCCTTTTTGCAATTGGGGACAGATCGCACTGTTATTTGCAAGGTAATTGATACGTTTTCAAAGAGTCAGTAGAATCGGTAGGTCCCTAATCAGAGGACAGCAGCCAACAAGTCTCGCTAGCACTCTCCATTATTCGTAAACTCATCCCACGGCTGGGATAATAATAGCATAGCTAACTAGTCATACTCCATCACGACGAGAAATGGACAATGAATCATTATACTATTAAATCTAGGGACATGCACTGCCTGTGGCCTCGTCCGCGTTAAATATTTGAAACCGAGTCGAAAGAAAAATCAACTTCAAGATTGTATACTGATTTTGCTGAAATTATATTTTTATTTTTTCATACTTTCTGTTAAAATTTTCATGTAAATCGATAAAGTTTATCCGGTCATTATATAATCCTTGTTCGATTAATGACCTGCGTGTCAATGACCTTCCCCTAACCACTACGCCACCCGTCTCGATTTGCAGCAATGATAACTAATAATTGACCGGATAAACTTTATCGATTTACTCTAGATTACACCAAATGTAAAAAGAAAATGGGTAAATATATTTTTTAATGTGTGGAACCTATTCCTTGAATATTATGCGCTACAAATGAAAGACCACTTATCATGTAAGAGATAAATTATAAGAAATGCTTCGATAGATTTAGTGAATCGAGAGAATGTAGTTATTGACTTATTTTATGATTTATGATTATCCACCAATCCGCATTGGGTCCGCGTGGTGGATTAAGATCAAATCACTCTCGCTCGAGAGTATTTCAGTGTCCCAACTGTGGGAACATTAGAAGGCTGTCATGATGATGATTCAATTTTCATTCAACCAGTCAGTCAGTAAGAAGCGTATCTACTTTACATGTTAAGATTGTGTTCGATAAACAAACGGAAACTATTATTTTCTACCCACTGTTTGCTATTAGCAATCCATTTGTGTCACTGGTTCTCTGTTGGTTATGCGAGGTCAGTGATCGTATTTGCGATGCGTTGACAGCATTTACGGTTGATAAACCTGGTGTTTTTAGGTGTGTTTGGACTAAAATTTGGTGTTTATTAACACTAAACAAACCCAGATAATATTGAAAACATTAACTTTAGTATCATAATATTTTATGTAAAATATATATATAAGGTCATTCATTATCAACCTGACAAACTTAAGGGGTAGGTTCCACACATAAAAAAAAATACTAGAACTTTTTTTTTAAACGTTTTTTTTTTATATTTAAAAAAAAAAATGGTAATTCTGCTTAATAATTAGTTATCCTTGTAAGAAATCGAAAAGGCAGCGCTCGGCACGTGTCAGTGACCCGCGCGTCAATGAACCGCGGTCAATAACCCGCGCGTCCTTGACCTGCGCGTGTCCTTGACCCGCCACGGGGCGCGCACACTCGAATATTTCATTATTACGTCGCTTAACTCGATTTCCAACAATGATAAATAATAATAAAGCGGAAAAACGTAATCGATTTTTTTTTGTTTACTTGAGATTTTTAAAACAAAATATTTAAAAAAAAAATTAAGTTCATTTTTTTTTATGTGCGGAACCTAAAAAATATCTATCTATGTATCGTATTATTATTCATTATGGAGTTATTTTACCGCGTTCTACATACATGTTTCAGATAAAAGCAAATCGAATAAAAGTCTACAAACGTATCACCCAATGTTTACACTTTAGCGTGTTTGACTGACTGCCAAAGTTTTTAGGTCATGACCGAGCGGTTAAGTATGACTAAAGGTTTAACGATTGGTGTTTACAGTGTCTGGATTATGTAGTGAACGAGACGGTCAAGTCGTTTTGCTGATGTTAAGCGCCACGCATGGCCATTGCAGTATCACAGTAAGCTTTTGGTAAGTTGTTAATAAACCTTGCATGGGGTGATTGCGACGCGTTTTCTTTATACATTTTATTGAGTGTCCGGGGCGTGCGTAAATGTGACTAATACTAATGTGTCGTGACTAGTTACGATCAATTACAGTTTCTACAAAAATCTAGCAATTTTATTGAGAAAGTAATAAGCGTAGGTCGTCGTAATTAATTATTTGGTGATTTGAAGCTTTGGCCGTGAGATCACCAAGATAGATTAATCATTGCTTCATTGGATCCTATCGTTTAGTGCGGAAAGGTTATTTTAAAATTGGCATTATTATTATGGCGTTTTAGATCCAAAAACGAGAAAATCTTGAATCTGTCTTCTGACTGACCAAATAAGTCCTGGAAATCTGAAATTTTAGTTTGTTTGTTTTTTGTTACACATTATAGAAACATCTTATAATGTATTAACTCTTTCACTAAAAGATAATTTTACAAGCTAATCTCGGGAATCGAATCCGCAACCTCTAGCTTCTTATTCACCCACCGCGCCACTAATGCTTTAATGTCGAGCTGTCTACCATTACATCATACACTACCTACACAGTTGATTTTAAAAGCCCAATCGCAGCCTTAAAAAAAAATGACTCAATGAACCTAGACAAAAAATATATTTAATAGCTCTGTTGCCCGCGTTCATTCGCGTAGAACACGGAGAAAGTACATTTTACATGGTAAAAATAACCAATGTGTTAGTCCAGGATATATTCTATCTATGTGCCGAATTTGATCCAATGATCTATCTATGTGCCGAATTTGATCCAATGATCTATCTATGTGCCGAATTTGATCCAATGATCTATCTATGTGCCGTGTCCGTTCAGCCTGGCGTCAAACATCCATTCATCCATCCTTACATCCAATTTTTTGCATCTAAAGAGCGGTGGTGATTTACGTATTTGCGTGCGTAATTTAAAAAAATATTTGGCAAATAATTTTAGTGAAAACTGGGAAATAGATTTTAGTTTATTTCGGTTAGTGTGACTCTGCCTTTGATTAGATACAAAAGTCTCAAATAATCAAAGTAAAATAATATTCCTATTGCGTAGTATTTTATCGCTGTGGATCAAAAACTGGCTACGCTTAGAGTCGAAACCAGCCGAAACTAATTGTAATTGAAGATTATTAATCGAAAGACATTAACGCTTTGTAACAATCTTAGAGACGTGACGTAAAATAAAATACCCGAGATCCGAAGCATCGATGAAATCAGCGACATCGATATCGTATCGAAATTATGTCATCTATCGCATCTTGTTTTTGTCACCCACCGCATCGCGTTTATGTCGCACATAGGATCGCGTTTATATCACCCATTGCTTTCTTTAATTTAATTGTGAAATGTTTATCGTGGTAAAATCATAAATGGTTAGCTATGATAAGACCAGAAATCACAGTAAAAGCTCATAAAGTGCGTAAATACAGAAGAGAGTTTCTAATACATTTCTAGTCAGCCATTTTAACGCCATGCGCTGATGTCACAAAACAGAATCCATTACGCTCATTAGCTCAGCTGAGAGTGACATTAAGAGCAACGATCAGTGAGTTAATAACCCGAAATTTGCGACAGATAATATTTCATTGAGGAATCCAGATTTACCCGGAACATAACTCGAACCTCATAAACAATTATAAATAGAGACATGATACACAAATAATTTAGTTTCTATTTCGACAGCGCTGTGTATTTTTGACGTAAAACTGACGTTGACGTATAGCTGCGAGCTGATTTTGACAGTTTGCAGATCTGTGGACAAATTATAAAGTCGCCAAGACGAAGGCCAGCGCGAGTATAGGCGAATCGATGCAAAACAAGTGCCGTCCACACGTTTAGCAAGTCTAATTAATTGACCGAGCCAGCGAAGCGTCTCCAATTGGCCAAAAATGCTTTTGTCTGTCAGTCAGTCTGTCCGGCTGTTCTCGTGTACAGGTCGCATTTATTAACCAATCTGGTTGAAACTTGGTATACAGGTTCTATGACTTTATAGAATTTGATTGTCGTCAGGATTTTTTGATAACGGGGCGTACTCTCTCCAAAAAAGGTTAAAAGGGGGGCTGCTGGACATCTTCGCCTAATGTGATTTGATTTCGATGGTTTTATTTTATTTAAAAGGTGAATATTAGCTTTAAGTTCGTCTCGTATTTGGTGAAAAACTAATGAGAATTTTCAGCGATATGAGCAGAATATTTCCTCAAAATGCAGTATGTTGCTCACTTTCAAAGCTCACTTTGCAAGTTTGTGCTTGCGAGGTCTACGGAGAACTGCTAGTCATATACACATTGGCGCTTGGCTTGACTCAGTCAGTCTAGGCGAGCGACAACGAGTGTCACCGACCAATGGCAAGGCAAAGCAAATAAGCTGTCCACACGTTGGTTGATTGATGCTTAGTTGACTTAGTACACCAACGCATTCGCACGCGATACTGCGATTCGAATATAATTGCAACTTTTTATTTTCAAAAGATTACAATAAGTATACCAAAAATTATTTCGTCTCAAGCTGGATTTGAACATGAATTTGAATTTGATTTGAATTTTTTTTATGTATTGGAAGTATGTATATATATACCTAAATAATCACAAAAAAGTATATGATTGTATAGGTACTCAGTTAAGTATTGCATCAGTAAGTTATTTCCCATAGTTCAAGCTTTGATTAGTTTAAGGCTAAAGGAGCGCCATAAAAAATGTCCCCCAATGCTTTATAATACAAATTAATGCGGAATAATTTTCACTAAAAACGGGATATTTACCATGATTTGTGAGTTTTATTGATTCCCGATATTTAGGCGCAGTTACATGCACCATGATCACGGGAGAACTGAAGTCTTTGCGGGTAGGTCTTATAACTATTGACAGACAAATCTGTCCACCCTCTTTCTTAGTCTTTTATTGCGAACGATACTACCATCGGTTTCAATCTTTAATCGTTTTTAGTGAAAATTATTCCGCATTAATTTTTATTATAAAGCATTGGGGGACATTTTTTATGGCGCTCCTTTAGCCTTAAACTAATCAAAACTTGAACTATGGGAACCATGATAGTTTTAAAATCTTTAATGCGGAATGTTCTGCTTTTTGGAATTGGCATTAAGTACTACATTATTTTGATACATTACTACATCGATCTTTTAGCGAAGTTATTTTTGTGCAATGTTTTCAATCGTCTAGACTAATTCGTTGGCAAACAATTTGTGGCAGGAATATTCACTTGTGAATGAGATCTTTCGTTTTTAACGATTATTATGAAAATAATGAAAAATTATTTATGATGTGACAAGTCCTTTGAAATTGTAACGGCCATAAAACCTTAATTGGCTTACTGACAGGCGAATTTTTTTTTTTTAACATTTTGTTTTTAATGTAAAGTCCACACCGAAAGCAGTTAAGAAAAATCAAAGACATATTTCTCTTTAGTATGTACTTTGAGAAGCACATTTAAAAAAAACATTGTGTGGTGGTGTCGTGAACTTGAAAAATATTTTTACATTATTGTTAATAGCACTTCTGTGATTGTTAAGTACCTAATTACTTACTAATTTAAAGTTATTAAGTACCTATTAAACGAATTAAGTGTACCTAATTATCAAGTAATTTATAAATTACTTGCTAATAATATTATTATATTTTATATACAGGAGCCTGCGAGACAGTGCGTAACACGGTGCAGACAATTCGTATGAAATTGTGAAAAGTAAAAAAACATTGTGAAGTAAAATATTGTTTTAAATGCACCAATAACCACCATTTAATATCAGTGTGGCGAGCGCAGTGCAGTGCTATGCAGAACTTAGAACTGCCCCCCTACCATGAACTCTTAGAGCGATTCAAATGAAGACCTTAACTAAATTGTCAAAAAATTTTGTATCATGATATCAATTAAACAATGTCATGGTATTAATTTTTTTTGACAATTTAGTTTAGCTCTTCATTTGAAACGCTCTAAGAGTTCATGGCTGGTCACATAAAAAACATGGTCCATTGAAATGTGATCAAAATTAACAAAACCGGAAACTGGGGCAAACTTTACCACAAAGTTTTGTTCCGTCACATCCGGTTTAATTTTCAAGAATTACTATATCAAACCAAGGCGCAATTAAATAATAAGTATGACACAATACCTACCTACCTGTAAATTTAGGTTGAGTTGTAGACTCGGAGCTAGCTGCGTACATTTTACATCATTAAATCAAGCTATTTTATGTTTTACATAAAAAAAAATTAATTCATTTTAAAAACGGGTGTTTTACGTACTGGAATATCGGTGAAGAGGTACCGACACTGTTTCGACTCAATTTCGAGTCTTATTTTATTAGTAAAACGTACGTAGTAAAAACAACGTTTTTCTTATAATGTCGTGTTACAATAATTATTAAATGACGTACAGTCTTAGTTGCTTGCTCTCGCACTATTAGTAAGTCACGATGACCGCACCCACCCACCATGGCCCGCCTGGCTGGCGTAGGCTTAAAATTGTGTACATACCTACAGTACAATGGTAAGTATTTTGTACAATGTGTAATTAGTTTTTAATTATAATAATGCAATTGTAAATTTGTTGTCGTTGTAATTTATTAACAGTTTTTTTTTTACTACTTCAGTAAAAAGTAAGTAAAAGTTACTTTAATGGAACTGTAGTTGCCATTGTATTAGTAGCATTGTTCCCCAGGTTGATTGTAGGTTTACTCTTACTAATGTAAATGCAGACCTATGTATACAAGACGAGTAAAAAGTTGTGGGAATCGACGTAGTATCGTGTCGGGAACAGATTGAGTGGAAACCAGACGTTGTAAGAATCGACGTAGTAAGAATTTTCGTTGATGGAAATCGACGTTGTGAAAACCGTTCTTTTGGGAACTGATTAAGTGGAAACCCGACGTTGTAGGAATCGACCTAGTAAGAATTGTCGTTGTTGAAAAGTTGTGAGAACCGTCGCCGTCGTGTCGGGAACCAATTGAGTGGAAAACTGCGCGAAAACTGAAGTGAATCGACGTGGTAGGAATCGATGTAATGGGAAATGACGTAGACGGAATCGACGTTGTGCACCTATTATCCGGGTGTTCTGGGTATTGTTTATGTAATAAAAAATATCTATCTATGTATTGTATTCGTATTAAGTATAGGTACTATCAGTCATCTAGTACCCATACATACATAACACAAGCTCTGCTTAGCTTGGGGCTAAATGATGCTGTGTGGGTTATCTGAAGTACACGGGCCTAAGCCAAGTGCAGATCAGTAATAGGTTGAACTTCCTGAGAAAGTTCAGTTTGAAACTTATGAAGTTTTTATTATGAAACACTTTGAAAAATGTTCAGAAATTTTTGCACAATTCTGGGGCCCTACCATGAACTGTTATAGCGATTCAAATGAAGACCTAAACTAAATTGTCAAAAAATTTTGTACCATGAAATCAATTAGACAATCATGTCAAGGTATAAATTTTTTTGAAAATTTAGTTTAGGTCTTCATTTGAATCACTATAAGAGTTCATGGTCCCTGCACGTATTCAAAATAGCTGCTTTTTTATTATTATTATTATTACTACACTGGTGGTCTAGTGGTAGTGATCCCGCTTTCCAATCCTAAGGTTCTAAGGGTAAGGATTTTTCTATTCGAAAAATGTATGCGCGCAATACCAGTGCTCCCATACGGTGAAAAAAAACATCGCGAGGAAACCGACATGTCCAAGAACTAAAAATTCGAAATACATGTGCCATCCACCATTCCGCATTGGGTATTGTTTTATGTAGCATTGGGTCCGCGTGGTGGATTGGACCCAATCACTCTCGCTCGAGAGTAGGCAAGTGTCCCAGCAGTGGGAATATTAAAATGCTGTCATGATGATTATTATTTATATTATCGTGCCACAGGTGGTTGGCATAACAAGATGGTAATGTCGTCACGTTTTGAAGACGTCATTCATAAGTACATCCTGCTCCAAATATTGGCTTGAGTCTTGAATGAACTCGATGAAAGAGCGTCGAAAGAAAATGTTAAAATAATATTTATTTGTGCCTCGGTGGCTCGGTGGGTGAGTGCCCCGGTTGAGGAGCGGGAGGTTGCGGGTTCGATTGTTTGCGGGACATTTTTTTTATACTACTAAAGTGGCATGGCTACCAAGCGTACGGCCCACTTGATGACACGAGGGGCCAACCTTTCATACAAACAAATTAATAATTGCAATTAATAACGCCTTTACTTTATCAATGCTTACAAGCAGTTAGCCTACATAGGCTAATAATTATAAAGGCGTTATAACTAATTATATGTTATATATAACTGTAGTTAGCCTATGTACGCTTGCAACATCATAGATATAGATTTAATTTCTTCCCTAGACTCCTACAAATATTTCAAGACAAAAATTAGTCAAATCGGTCCAGCCGTTGTCGAGTTCTAGCGAGCCTAACGCAGCAATTCATTTTTATATATAAGATTTTAATTTGTTTGTGTGAAAGTCGGCTTCTCGTGACGAAGCCACGCATCCCAATAAGCGATAAGATGAAGCTTCAACAAAATCGGCTGATCGATCGATATCGAACAGTCAAAATTATAGATTGAATAGTTTTTCTGTCAAATAGTCAAGACTGAAAAAGAATTGATTTTATTTTGTGCTTTTATTTGGTTTTTATTTGCTCACTAGCTGACTCGCGTGGTTTCTCTAGCGTTATTTTTCTTTAAACTTTCCCTGGACTTTCACAAATTAACCAAATCGGTCCAGCCGTTGTTGTCAAGTTTTAGCGAGAATAACGAAACATTTATTTTATTTATGGCATTCTATCAACATTTTAATAGAGCTCCGTGAAGCCAGCAGTGGGTGAAGTCAAGCTGTGGATGATGATGCTTAAAAAAAGCTTAGGACGAATGTGCTCCAACTCTACTCGGCATCCATAACAATAGCAAAGGGTCATGCCAGGAAACGATAGGAACCCAGCCGGTGTTGTTGCCAGTTCTTTTACGGCACAGGCGCGTTGGAGCTGGCATACATTTTTCTAGCTTGTAAGCCGTTTCAAAGTGATCCATGTGATTTTACTGATTTTTCACTTATGATTTAATTTGATGATGATGTCAACAATTGAGACAATTTTGCCAGTGTCTCATTTTTATACTGTTCATTCTTCCGTTTCTTGTTCATTCTATTCAAAGTTGTTAGGCCATGACAGAGGCCTTTGGGCGGCCTAGAATCTCTGTCACCAGAGTTTGCCACTGACTCATATGAACGAACGAACGAACTGTTCATAATTTATTCCAGTCTACAAATTCGTTAACGCGCCATTTTAGCAGCTCACAATGAAGAAAGAAACGCCACATCAAAACATTGAATAGCCAAACAATTAATTCAAGTTAAAATATTGTGTAGGTACTAATGATGTTAAGCACCTTTTGTGCGGCCAATCACATCAAACGTTAACGATCTTTTGTTGTGTTGATTGGAAGTGTTTTCACTTGTTCATAAACATTTATGATCAATGTTTTTAATATTTAAGTACTCGTTACCACAGAATAAACAGGTATAGGTACTACATTATGTGGGTGGTATGGCGGTACACGTGGTTGAGTGGTAGTGACCCCACATTTCGATCTTACAAATCGCCTCCTTCACGAATGCTTAGCTGAGTTCTTAGGAGCGCTCGTGACGTAGCTGGCTAAGTTGTTCTTAACAGATCAACGAAGTTAAGCACTGTTCCGCGGGGTCATCATTTGGATGACCGCCAGTGGCAATTTCAACTGAGCGCTCCCGTGCTTCGGAGGGCACGTTAAGCAGTCGGTCCCGGCTTTTTTAAAGTTGTTAGGCCATGACAGAGGCCTTCGGGCGGCTTAGAAACTCTGTCACTGTCACTGACTCATACGAACGAACGAACGAAGCTGAGTTCTCTTTTATACAAAGTTTTACACATCATCATCATGACAGTCTTCTAATGTTCCCACTGCTGGGACACTGGCCTACTCTCCAGCGAGAGTTATTGGGTCTTAATCCATCACGCGGACCCAATGCGGATTGGTGGATGGCACATGTCTTTCGAATTTTTAGTTGGACTTGGACATGCCGGTTTCCTCACGATATTTTCCTTCACCGTATGAGAGCACTTTTTTTTACACAAACAAATAAATACAGCAAAAGATTTGATTGCTTTGTTTGTTCATACTCTGAAGTCTGAACGCATATCCAATAACCACCACTGAATTAATATTACGCGTAATTAATAAATTTTCAATTTTGAAGGTGTTCCAAAAACTTTAGACGCATAGTCATCGTACATTTATTTATTTGTTATCAAACAAAAAAGCCAAAAATGCAAAATAAAAATGTTTTTCACCGAAGTATTTTTTCAGGAACTCTAAATAAATGTTTACTTTTTTTATGCAGAACTTATTATTTTTTAAATCGAGCGCGTAACTCCTAACTTTTCGATAATTCTCAGGGTTTCAGATTTTTCATCAGCGGCCTTGAAAAAAAACTCACCCTGCATACGCCCTTACAGATTTTTTCTAAAAAAAATTCACGCATTGCTTTTACACGGCTCGTTCGTTTGAGACGGTGAAGGAAAACATCGCGAGGAAACAGGCACGTCTGAGAACTATAAATTTGAAAGACATGTGCCATCCAATCTGCGTTAGGTCCTCGTGATGGGTAAAGACCTAATCACTCTCGCTTAAGAGTAGGCCAGTGTCGAGCCGTGGGAACATTAGAAGGCTTGATTTGCTGTCAATTTTATGATTTCCATATTTTTAGGCGGTTCATGCATATAAAAAGCATCGAGTAACGTGACTTGACCGACAGAGTAATACCTACTTTATATCAATAGCCGTTAATCTAATTTGCAGTTACAATGCGTCACTCCTAGCTCGCTTTTTCTATTAGTTTTAAAAACAAAAATGGCTATTAAAAGTATTTATTTAGTTAGCGTTTTCTGTAAGTTCACCATGAATAATAATGTCATTCTGATTTTTCGGACCGAAATTTCGTGTAATTCGTACCAAATTGTCGTGAAGGTAAATTATTTATTATTATGTAGCTAAGTGCTTTGTATTGCGTTAGTCGCTAGTATATTTGTATGGTAGACCACAGTCACGTCATATTGTTCTTCTAAAATGGGAGAACCGCCTATAACTTTATAGAAAAGATATAAATTTAACAGCGTTTCCGTAGAAACACTATATATAGCTATAAAAAAACTATTTTGTATACAATACTGTCCTAAAACTGTGCGGTAAATTTGTCAACGCGGGCGGCAAGCGATATAAATATCCTACAAATCTATTCAATGCCTGCCGTGTTGTGCATTTAGATCAGCTGCTGTATCTGATGATAATAATACTTTATTTACATGACAGACCTAACAAATACCAGATTTTGAACTATCCTCACCCTACACCTAACTTATAATGTAATGATACCATTGAAGAGTAGCAGAGTTCTTTGTGATAGAGCTCGTCCGGGGAAGGACTACCACCATACCTATTTCTGCCGCCAAGCAGTAATGCTCGCATTGCTGTGTTCCGGTTCGAAGGGTATGGTTTCCGGTGAAATTACAGGCACATGAGACTTACCATCTAAGGTCTCAGGGTGGTAACACGCAAGTGATATCTATGATGTTGCATGCGTACATAGGCTACGGTAACTGCTGACCATCAAGTGGGCCGTACGCTTGGTTACCACTTTAGTAGTATAAAAAAAAAAAAAAATGGTGTTGTGAAAAACCTCAATTGTTGATAACTTTTATTATGATAAAATAAATGATCTTTGTTGGTACATTTCGACCTCTCAAAGTAGGACCCTCTTTATATAAGACAACTGTCATGTTAACCTGCCTATTTAGGAAACTGGGTAAATTAGAAATATTTAGGAAATATTTAGGAAACTGGGTAAATTAGAAATATTTAGGAAATATTTAGGAAACTGGGTTAATTAGAAGCCTCAAAAAGATTTAAAAAAATCTAGGTCTATTGAGATCCCAGTTAATCAGGTCTCACTGTGTTGGACAATAGCATATTTTTATATTTTCTATTTACTATATTTTATATTTTTTATTTAAGGTCTTTATTAAGTTTAATCACAGAAAAGAGAGATGTCCTCAAAAGATCTAAGAGTCATGTTATTAAAAACTTCCAAATTTTTATTTTATTCTTAGATATTGTACTACTTATTCAACACATCTATGATTTTTGGTTTTTGTTGCTTGAAATAAATACTTTTTATTTATTTATCTATAGCAGTGCAGTTGAATCAGCAGATTTTTATGCGACACGCCAAAGAGTGCCACAGCCAGATGATATTATATCTGATATATGATAATTATGATCTGGCAATCGGCCAGAAATGCTTGTAGGTGAGGATCTATGGAGTATACCCATTCCCCCAACCCCTTTGAAGTATTTACAATGACCATTCAAACTTAAGCAGTAATTGCACTACTGCTTGAAGGTGGAATATCTACTCATAACACAGAATATCTGTGGTCACCAAGACGAACTCTTGCTGAGTATATAACACGAAAAATTCGTTTGACAATCGTAAACGTAAAGGTATCGTCCAGCTGTCAATTTGTACGGAATTGGTAGTTCATTTAACGCATTTAAATTTGTCAAACGAGTTTTTCGTGCTAAGCACTTTGAAGAGTCTTCTACGGGATGTAATGTTGGTAAGATTACTGTCATTTTAGAAGCTTTTATGCTAATTTTCATTGATAATAACTGGCTTTAACTTATACATTACTTACCTTATATATCCACTCCCTCTGTTCTGTTAAATTACCAAGACCGCTTCACGCCTTTTCCGCCATAAAAGGCGTAAGTGCGACACCTTTGAGCACACGAGTAACTAAGTAACAGAATACAAGCTTTTATCCATATCTCTTTAAAATGAGAAGATTTGTATTTTTGTTCGGTGCGAATATTTCTAAATTCAACAATTAGAGTGCTAAATTATCCCTGAGTAGCATACGCTATATCTTATTTATTTGCATTTATTTATTTTGTTCACTCGTGCGAAGCCGGGACGAGCTGCTAGTATAAGTATAAAAATAAACCAGTTAAGTGTGAGCGAGACTCGCGATTTTTACTAAAAGAGGTTAATATAAACTAATTCTCAAAGACTTGAAAATGCGTGTAAAATTTTTTCGTGTAGGAACGATTATTTTTGAAGTCATAATCTTTTTACTAGTATTTTTAAATACGTACATAATTACTACTTACAATGTATTAGATAATTAATACCTGGATTCAAGATATTAGTTTGCATAATTTGAGTATTTTAAGTATTTTGGGTAATAGAAGATTTATTTCACCCACTGAAAGTTTTAGTGTACAAAATTCACTCTTGTTTAAAGCCCGCTGTCAGCTATACCCATTGTAAGGACTTCACTTACTCGTGTTCCTGCGATGCTCTACAATTTATGACGCAATTTGTCTCGGTATTGGCAACTTTCATGCAATTAAGTGGAAACTGCATGTGTTAATTAATGTATGGCACGAGAAGCTGGTTCATTTAAGGCGATCCTATGACCCAGCACTAAATAATCGCGCTCTCAATTCTGATTTACTTTTAGGAACAAAGATTAGAGGTGTTTTCTAAAAAGAACCGGAACGGAACACAGCAAGAAATAAATCAAATGGAAATAGAACTCGACTTTATTTAAACTAATGTCTTATTTATTAGATACATCGCGAGGTGCATTAGTGTTTTAGATAGTGTACTTTCTTTGAATTGTCATGAAGTAGAGCTAAAGAGAGAGAGAAGGATAGCGCTTGGTCATAGAATCGCCTTAACGATGCGGAAAGGTGAAACATGTTCTGTTTTATGTATGAGATAGCGTAGTAGATAGTCTTCAGTGCAGGTATTAGGTACTACAGAATGGAATAAAGAAATAAACTATTACGAGTATTAAAATAAGAAATAGATACACAATAGAGCTTTAATTGGTAAAAATAAACTAAATTTTTTTTATTATTAACAAATAATTATAACTTTTAGTTAGTTTTTTTTTTTTTACGTATTGTGTCCCACTGCTGAGCAAAGGTCTTCCCCAATTCCTTCTATCTATCTCTGTCCTTGGCAATATCCGACCAGTCTCCATCAAAAACGTCAAGGTCATCACGCCAGCGCTTTCGCGGCCGACCCCTACGTCGCCTTCCATCCTCAGGCAGCCATGGTGTTACTTCATGAGCCCACTCACTTCACTTTTAGTTAGTTTAAGAATAAATATTTGCATGCCAAAAACTGTGGCAGGACATAAACTATTAAGTAAGTATTTAAAGAAAATTGTTTCACATAATGTTCTAGCAAATAAATTAGGTATATATTTCATTCATTTCATTTCATTTCATTAAGAGGATGATTAGCAATTCATTTCCCAATAATTTTTTATGGGTTCGTTCGTTCGTTCGTATGAGTCAGTGGTCAACTCTGGTGACAGAGTTTCTAGGCCGCCCGAAGGCCTCTGTCATGGCCTAACAACTTTGAAAAAGCCGGGACCGACTGCTTAACGTGCCCTCCGAAGCACGGGAGCGCTCAGTTGAAATTGCCACTGGCGGTCACCCATCCAAATGATGACCCATTTATATACCATACATTTTTATGGGTAAGGTCCTAAATGATTACTTGACAGAATGTGGATGAGAAGAGCAAAAGAAAATAATAGAATACAATAGAATTGAATATAATAATGTTTATTTGCAACGTACACAAGAAAATACAAAAGTGTATAAATTATGGTACTCCATATTAGCATTATTAGCCTCAATATTAGCTAAGTAGTTGCAAAACGGACCCTGACTCAGCATGTGCTGATCCTGACAACCAGCGCTGGTCTTCCGTCAGAGCCGTTAGGTCCTAGAAATAAATAAATAAATAATGCTGGACAATCCACACAGCATCATCTAGCCCCAGGTAAGCTGCTGTTAAACAGAGCTGTGTTATGGGTAACTAGATGACTGATATATATTTAATACAATTACAATACATAGATAGATATTTTTTTTTATTATATATAGAAATACCCAGAACACCCGGAACAAATATTTGTAGGTCGTACAAACATTTGTCCCGAGGCGGGAATCGAACCCGCAACCTCTGCGTCGCAGGCGGACCTGCGCCCGCTGCGCCACATCAGTCGTCAAGGAAGAAAGGGGCCTACCTATGTCCAGCACTTGACTGTAATAGACTGATGAGAACAATTAATACTACTCAACAAAGATAAATTGCTCAAACATAGTTTTTATATAACTATGTTAATTTCATTTGAAACATTGACTAAGCATCAGACACTTTTAATGATAAAAAAACTAAATAAAACCCACTTTAATATTTTTTATATATTTAAAATGAAATAACACTATTCCGGATGACTAAACGATCCTAACCTTGTATTATAAAAATAGATCAAAAACTTTAATTCTAGACCAAAGAAATGTTACAAATAGTAACTAGCGACCCGCCCCGGCTTCGCACGGGTGCTTAAATTATACGTATATATACCCCTCTCCCTTATATATAGTTTATATTGATGGAAAAAAGGCTTTTACCATCTATTGAAGGTTACACGAAATCTAGTAACAAGTTCATTGTTTGTTATGTTTTTAAAAGTTAGCACATAACGACTAAATAAATAAATAAATAATGCTGGACAATCCACACAGCATCATCTAGCCCCAAGGTAAGCTGCTGTTAAACAGAGCTGTATTATGGGTACTAGATGACTGATATATACTTAATACAATACAATACACAGATAGATATTTTTTATTATATATAGAAAATACCCAGAACACCCGGAAAAAATATTAGTAGATCATACAAACATTTGTCCCGAGGCACACAGTCTTGCACATTACAACTCTAAATCTAAGTAACTAGATGGCTGTCTAGCAGGCAGCGCCTTTAAAAGTCTTTTAAATAAACATCACCCCTTAACTTCTTTTATTATACCCCTTTTATTTCTTTTGGAACCCTGTTAACTTAAGGTTTTTTTTTTTTTTATACTACTAAAGTGGTAAACAAGCGTACGGCCCACTTGATGGTCAGCAGTTACCGTAGCCTATGTACGCATGCAACATCATAGATATCACTTGCGTGTTACCACCCTGAGACGTTAGATGGTTAGTCTCATGTGCCTGTAATTTCACCGGAAACCATACCCTTCGAACCGGAACACAGCAATGCGAGCATTACTGCTTGGCGGCAGAAATAGGTATGGTGGTAGTCTTTCCCCGGACGAGCTCTATCACAATGAACTCTACTACTCTTAGTAGGTAGGAGGAGGGTTGATATTTGCGACACAGTGTTTCACTCCTGCGGATACCATCGTCCATTATGTTTTATTATCATATGTTATTGTTACGAATAAAGATATTTGTATTTCTATTTAACGTACTCGTTGTCTCTGTCCATCCTAAGGTTGCCTGGAAGAGATCGCTGTCAGCGATAAGGCCGCCCATTGTACTTCCGCAATTTTTAGTTTTTAAGCTTTTATTTTTCTTGTTTTCTGTGTGATGTACAATAAAGTGTTTTCTACCTATCTATCTATCTATCATCATCATCATGACAGCCTTCTATTGTTCCCACTGCTGGGACACTGGCCTACTCTCAGGCGAGAGTGATTGGGTCTTGATCCACCACGCGGACCCAATGCGGATTGGTGGATGGCACATGTCTTTCGAATTTTTAGTTCTTGAACATGCCGGTTTCCTCACGATGTTTTCCTTCACCGTATGAGCACTAGTTTCACTTAAATAAACATATTGTAGCAAAATACACCACTTTTTAAATCTAATTTTGCATATATTTAGGATGGTATACGAACAGATCCTAAATATTTGTCACTAGTACCATTAATGGTACAAAGGATAAAATCAATGGTACTACTGACACAAAGGCAAAACCATTGCGGAGTTTAAAAGATCTAAGCGTATAGTTCTCACAACGGATCTCGGCCGTCGTGAAGTTAGCCGTTTCGATGGAGCTTGGAGCTTTTTCAAACTAAATTGTCGCATCACAAACGGCTAACTTCACTGAAGCCCAGATCCGCCGTGCGAACTATACATATACATACAGAAGTAACAGTAACATTAAAATACTCTGTGACAATAAACATAACTCTATAGCGACTATTCTGTATTCTGTGACAACATTTACACAACTATAATAACTATAGGTAAATCTGTGACGAATATAACAAAATCCATAGTAACTGTTTGGTGCTCTGTGTCGGCATCGGCATACTAACTGTTGGTGATTCTGTGGCGTCATGGAAAAGTAGCACAAATTTTACGGGTAGTTAAAAAATACATGCGCTATTAAGTAAGTTATTTACAGTTTTAAACGAGAGAGATGACAGGTTTTTTGTTTATAAAGGAAGCAGAAGATATTATTTTATAATATCTAAATTTACGCTACATGAGATAACAGGCCGATTGTGTTCTTGTGAAATGTTTCTTCTGGTGTACTCGTAAGAAAAAATGGTTGCGAATACTTTGTGCCGCACATTTGTTGCGAACAATAATTCTGAACATTTTCTTGGCGGAATCTCAGCAACGTTCGGCGTTCCATTCAGTTCCAATCACAGAACTATATTTGAGTAGAATGAGTGAGTGTATGTACATCGCGTGCCGAAAAAATGGGCTAAGTAAGGGCTGAGAACCTCTTTACTCGCCGCGAAACTCAGTCTGCCTGCTCCCAACCGGGGGCGGTGTGGTGGTGTGCCAGTGCCTAGAATCAGTTTGCCGCGTGCTTATCGATGTTTTTAAATCATTTTTTTTCGCGCGGCTTATGTTTCCCATCACTAAAATACATTTGTGTGTAAAATACAAATACGCAAAATGTTACACGCTCGGTTTCCATACAAATCGACGAACTATTTCATTCTACTTAAATATAGTTCTGTGGTTCCAACTCTATTTCAGTTACGAGAGAATAACAGATTTTTAGAAAAAAAAGTTATAGTAAAATTAAAACAGAAGTCTACATGATCTTTCCTAAAAAAGTAACATAGATTTTTTTAATTATATTCGATTTTAGTGGCACTGCCTGTGGGAAAAAGCCCGTTTGAGAAGCGAGAGGTTGCGGGTTCAGTCCCCGCTGTGGGACAAAATATATTTGTCTCGGGTCCGTTCGATTTTTTTTTCTACATTTTATATCCTAATCGAAAATATGAATCTTGCTACATAACCAAACAGATTGTTATCAAAGCATAAAATATAGGAAAAACAGTTTGATCTCTCAAACATAGTTAAACAATTCAAAAATCAATATTTGTCGGCTTGCCAAGCGGTTTACGTACTTATATGTGGGTCGAAATGGCAAAATTTACAAGTTTACTCGCAAATAAATCAACAGTAAGCTTGATGGATAGCGTGGCTTTCTTATAGTTGCCGCAACGAGTGGGATCCACGTCGCCTCGTCTAAACGACACATCAAACACATAAGCATAGGTTTAGTAGTACAGTCTGTTGTCACGTCAGGCCAACCTTTACACGCGTAAGTTATCAAAGTCAGCACTGACTCCAGATTCCAGCAAAGTCAGTGCTGACCCGCCACTGACCTAATGCAAATGGATTTGGAGTCAGTAAAACGTTGTCGGGTTAGTACTGACTACAATACAGAAAACGTCAGTTGTCAAAGTCAGCACTGACTTCATTTGGAGTCAGTCACTGACCCAATGTAAATCGCTCTTACCGTACCGGCCGGCATGACCCAAGAGAATGGAAGCACTATGTATGACTGGGGGGCCAACGACGAAATTGCAGTTGCAATGTAGACTTTTGACTGTTTCAGCATAAATTGCCTTCGATGTACGACTTAACATTATGCATGAGCTGAGACCATGGAAGCTGCGCGCGCACTGAGGAGTTTTCGTCTCAAGTTATTTAAAAAAAAGGTGTCTTTTAATGAGGCGGTAGCTCAACTGGCGAGCTATGTTGAATGTGTAGGAAATTCAACCTTGGTTGTTAGCTGTCTGTCACTGTCTGTCTGTCTGACCTCTCCGAGACAGAGTTACCAATTTTTTCTTGTTTTGATAACTTTTCCCAATATGACTTTGACATTACCTAGCATTATGACAATCATGAACAGACGGACGACGGGGCCACTCCAGGAGAATTTTGAAAGAAAAGTCATCGTTTCTTTCCAAATTTCGTTTGTTTACGTTGCTAAGCGATAAAGCCGCCCATTGTACTTCGCTCTAATTAAGTAATATCTGTGTAACCTTTTAATTATTTCTTGTGTGTTGTGCAATAAAGAGTTATCTATCTATCTATCTATCTAAGCGACAATCAAACTAATACACTTGACATTGGCAAAATTGTGGCAAACTAGCCACAGAGGCCATAAAACAAAAGAAGAAGAAGAAGAAGAGCAGCTAGCGGCATTTTTTTACTCATTAAGCGCGTTGAAGAAAGCTCGTTTGCTTGTGACGTCGCCAAGGCGCGTTGATGCTGATACGTTTATTAGTGTGTGTTACAGTATGGAGTACTAGAATTGAGGTTATGTTGAGCTGAGCTATTGACTAAAGTTTTGCTTGTCTTTAGTACTAGAGCTCTTCACGATGAGCTTGTTCGTGGAGACTACAACCATATCTTGCGGTTGCGGGTTCGATTCCCGCCTCGGGGTGTTCTGGGTATTTTAGTATTGTATTAAGTATATATCAGTCATCTAGTACCCATAACACAGCTCTGTTTAACAGCAGCTTACCTTGGGGCTAGATGATGCTGTGTGGATTGTCCAGCAATATTTATTCATTTATTTAATTATTTATTATATCCTTTTCTGCCGCCAAGTTGCAAATGATAGTATATGTTTTTGGTTGCCGGTGAAATTACAGGCTCATAAAACGTTTAAATTATGTCTCAGTAGGAACTTGCTCGATACCTTTCGTATTGCAAGCTAACAAAGAAGTTAAACTACTCTTAACTACTAGGTACCTTAATTCAACCTTACCGCGTCTATAATAAAGTTCAAAATGTTATTGTGTAGAGATTACAAACGATGTAACCTAGAAACAGAATGAGGATGCAAGTGGTAAAACAGCTAGGTCACTCAATACAAGTTAAATTCTCGATGAGTATTTTAAACTTTTATTCTGCCATAAATCATATCAGTTATTTCTCTGACACGAGACTAGCTACTAAGCTGGGGAGCAATGCTGCTAGTACTAAAGACGGTGAAAGTGTCAAACATCTTGTACTTATTTGTACCTATTGTAGGTACTAAAATTTTACAAAAATCGAACATGCTACTGTAATTAGACTGGCATTGTATCCATTATGTAATAAATCTACACCACAGATACGGATACGGTAAATTGACGATTCCGATTTAATAGTAAGGCCATGACAGAGGCTTTTGGGCAGCCTTATAACTCCGTCATCAAATGAAAATAATAAAAAGCTTGTCCCTATGGTACCTTACCATGATACGACACGAAACCACGATAGACAGCTATCGAATTAAAGTATTCTTGTGTCGGTTAAAGAGTCATGTAATTTGGTGCTTAGAATAGGCGAACCACCTTAGAGGAGTGTGTTAGCTGAACTGGTGTGTTGTTTGTAAATAGTTGGGTACGCCACGCCACTGACCCATATAGTATGATTCATCGGCGAATTCTGTCAAATTGGTGCTATTTCTCGAAGCAAAGGTAGGTGCTGGAATATTGTACCGCCCCGAAATCTTACCACCTTGAGATTTCCTACAAAATGGTAGTTAATTTATAACTAGTGAGTAGTGACCTGCCCTGGCATCGCACGGGTGAGAAGCCATGGTGGGTCGCTAATAATAAATATAGCCTATGTTACTCAGGGAAATCAGAAATAATGTAGCATTATAATGATGATACATTTTTTGAAATCGGACTAGTTATTGAGTTTAATTGTCACAAACAAAATACAAAAACACAAATCTTTCCTCTTTATAATATTAGTATAAGATATGGCATAACACAGTATCGAACGGATCGACAGCTTGAAGTTTTTTTTTTTATACAACTGAAGTGGCATCCAAGCGTACGGCCCACAAGATGGTAAACGGTTACCGCAGCCTATGGACGTTTGCAATACCAGAGGTATCACTCGCGGGTTGCCACCTTGTGGCTAAGATCGAAAGCCTCATGTGCCACTAATTTCACCGGAAACCATACACTTCACACCGGAACACAGCAATGCGAGCAAAAGCGAGCACTGCTTGGCGACAGAAATAGGTATGGTGGTAGTCCTTCTCCGGACGAGCTCTATCACAGAGAACTCTACTACGCTTAAAGTGCCCTCCTAAGCACAGAAACGCTAGGTTGAAATTGCCACTGGCAGTCATCTAAATGGAGACCCGCGATGTTGTTGACAACTTAGCCAGCTACGTCATAAGACTCGTAGTACCAAGTAAATAACGGTTCAGATAAATATTTTCAGTTCAACAATAAATAAGAAAGTGATTGGGTACCTTTATACTCGCGCAAAATCGATCAGGAAAACCCCAGTCAATTTTCAATTTTATTTTCAGAGTATACGGTTCAAAAGTTTGTGCTGGGTCCTTCACTTATTTACTGTTTCATTCAGGCATGGATTCAGGATAAGTGAATTATTATAAAGCTTGATATATATTTAATGGTTATGTTTTTTGTCGTATTTGCAAACAATAACATTTTTGCCTGGTAGGATTCTTCAGCAAGAGTTAGCCTTGGAGGGTATCACCGCCCGCAGTGCCAGATATTCTGTCTCCAAGCAGTAGTGTACAAGCAACTGGGCAAAGAATGTACAAGATTTAGGTATGAAGGGTACTGAAGCAAATTATATTCTACCTCCAAGCAGTAGAGTGCAAGCATTACTGTGTTTAGGTTTAAAGGGCACTGTAGCAAGTGAAATTACTGGGCGAAAGAGACTTAACAACAATGTCTCGGGATGATAAGCGCAGTGCAGTGCCACGCAAACATTTAAAAATATTAAGCTTTGGGTGGCACTGCATCTGTAATGGTCAGGCGTGGTGTCAGTTTCCGGTGAAATTACAGGCACACGAGACTTTCCATCTAACGTCTCAGGGTGGTAACACGCCAGTGATATCTATGATGTTGCATGCGTACATAGGCTACGGTAACCACTGACCATCAAGTGGGCCGTACGCTTGGTTACCACTTTAGTAGTATACAAAAAAAAAAGATGTTATTCTCAATACTTCTCTAGCGTATAGACAGTTATAAAGCAATCTAACCCTGCCTGTGATATTTTTATTGCGAGTACCTTACACTTCGTTCTGGGAAAACCCGTGTTTGTTACCATTAATATTATATTAATATTATTGTTTATTGTGTGGCGTTAAATAAATATTTTTCTATTCTATTCTATTCTATTCTATATTGAACGAGCAATCGAGCACCTGTTATTCTATACTAATATTATAAATAGAGAAGATTTGTATTTTTTTTTTGTTACTAATAAACTCAAAAACTACTGGTCCGATTTTCAAATTCTTTCGCTATTAGAATGCTACATTATCCCTGAGTAACATAGGCTATGTTTATTACTAGCGACCTGCCCCGGCTTCGCACGGGTACGGTTTCATTGCACCTGCGCGAAGCTGGGACGAATTTCTAGTAGATAATAATTATGATTCAGATTAGTAGTGGCCTGCGTTTTCGCTTATTTCAACATTTCAACAACTTTGGGAAACTTCACCAAGTAGTATCTTCTTTGCAATTTTTTTGTAGTATTATGAAAGTTTTTAAGAAAACTTACTAACCATGTATTATGACTTTTTGATTTCTAATTTAATGTTGAAAATTCAACTTTGACTCTCCAAAACACAAATTCGTCACTTTTCATCAAAACTTTTGTAACTTGCACTAATGCTAGGAAGTTGATTATTTTATGCATGATTGTGCAACTCATTGAAATTATTTTACAAAAAAAAATCTTGGAAAAGAACCTCTTTAAAAACCTTGGGAAAACGCGGGTCGTCGTGTCAGTGTGTTGCAGTCGGTCCCGGCTTTTTCAAAGTTGTTAGGCCATGACAGAGGCCTTCGGGCGGCCTAGAAACTCTGTCACCAGAGTTGGCCACTGACTCATACGAACGAACGAACGAACGAACGAGTGTGTTGTCATCATCCGGACGGATACAACCCGCGCCCGCTCTCTGTGTGTTGCGTGAGAAAGATCATCAACCGAACTATGATAGAATGTAGATGATAAACAACGTTATTGAATATTTCTAACCACGACAATTACCAAAAATTCTAAAATTGATGGTAGAACTCTTCAGCAAGAGCGGGTAACAGTGCCAGATATTCTGCTGCAGTAGTAAGTTCGTATGAGTCAGTGGCCAACTCTGGTGACAGAGTTTTTGGCCGCCCGAAGGCCTCTGGGACCTAAGAACTTTGAAAAAGCCGGGACCGACTGCTTAACGTGCCCTCCGAAGCACGGGATTATTGCTTGCACACTACTGATTGAGTATACTCCGTGGCTCGAGAGAGGAGCGTTGACAAAGTTGACAGAGGCCTTCGGGCGGCCTAGAAACTATGTTACCGGAGTTGGCCACTGACTCATACAAACTCAAAAAACCCATTGGTGCACAATCAGTTTCAAACCCACTACCTTAAGATCGAAAGGATCACTACCACTAGACCACCAGTACACTAGATTAGAGGGAGAGATCGAATTAGTTATTTTAATACAAGAAGGCTAATGTTTTTTTGTATTAGCAATCATAAAAGCCTATCATTAAAGTTCCTATCTAAACAGATAGGCGTGACAGTCAGTGTTTATAGACCAAGAGCTAACGGTGTAAAGGTACGAGTTAGACTGCAGGCTACAGGCGACGCGACGCGACGTGTCGCCACGTTACGTCATAGCGACTGTATCTACCGTTCTTGACGAATCTAATACAAAAAATATCAGCCTACTTCTTAAATGCGAAAGTATGTTGTATGTTTGTTATCACGTATCTCTGTGACGACTTAAATTGTGATGAAATTTTGATTATAGATGGTGTCAGTTTTAGAATAACACATAGGCTACTTTTATCCCGAATAAATTGACTGTTATTGTGGATAGCATAAAAAAACCCGGGCGCTGTATTCATAAATAACTAATTAGTTCTCTCCCTCTACCAATCTTTATAGGTTAATGCTGCGTTTCCACCAAAGATGTGCGAAGATGTGTAGCGAGGGATGTGTTTGTTGAGACCAATAGAATCACTTTATTTACCTAACCTCGCTCTGACAGCTTTAACTAAGTGATTCTATTGGTTCCTAAAAACACTTTCCTCGCTACACATCTTCGCACATCTCTGGTGGAAACGCAGCCTAATTTTGTGAAACTTGAATTGGTTTTTCAATTTATTTGAATGTGTTGAAAATCAAATATTATGCGACGTACGGTACTCTTTTATTCTGCCTCAACCCTCAATCCTCAACCCGGTAAAAACGTGATTGTCATTATATGTTTTTGATGGCATTAAATTTATGGTCATTCATTATCAACCTGACAAACTTAAGGGGTAGGTTTTTTTAATTAAAAAAAAATATTACGTAATTCTGCTTAATAATTAGTTATCCTTGTTACAAATCGAAAAGGCAGCGCTCGGCACGTGTCAGTGACCCGCGCGTCAATAAACCGCGGGTCAAAAACCCGCGCGTCCTTGACCTGCGCATGTCCTTGACCCGCTACGGGGCGCGCACACTCGTATATTTCATTATTACGTCGCTTAACTCGATTCCCAACAATGGTAAATAATAATTGAGCGGTAACGTAATCGATTTTTTTTTGTTAACTTGGGATTTTTAAGACAAAATATACATAAAAAAAAAAATATATGGTTACATATTTATTTTTTTAATGTGTGGAACCCTTAAGTTTGTCAGGTTGATAATGAATGACCCTGTATACGCGGCCAGCTCTCGCACTATAACAAAAACATCAGTACAGAACAGTTAGATTCTAAATACAGAGAGTATATTCACCTGGTGACTCACTAGTCACTACTCACTGATCAGTATCTCACCGCCTGATTTATATTGTGTTTTATAGCACTGATGGACAAGAACAGCTAGAAACAGATTTGAAGATGCTTTTGTCAAACTTGCACATGTTAAAACTAAGACTGTCAATAAAAAAAACTTATAGGTCTTAAAAACTTATAAAAACTTAAACTTATAAGTTTCAAGTTTATCAAGAATACCTAATAGTAATCTTGATCTAAACAAAGGCTTCTAGCTTCTAACATTGGCTCAACTGTTTCATGTGTATTATGTATAATATTCAAAGTAATTATGTATTTATTTTAATGGTAATTTGTTAATAAGTTTTCTTTGTCTAACATAATTATTATTGAGTATTTTTATCGGCTTAGGTATGGTCTTAAAAAGGAATGATAGATTACAAAGACACATTAGCTACATAACGGATGTTTAAAGTACGTTTATGAATAAGGCCCATTATTTCGCGTTTATTTATAGCCCTTAAAAATTATTTTGCTGCATTTATATAATTATTGTATATTAGATTACCGCGTACCACTCACTGTTCCAGAGTTATTCAAACTTGTGTCTTCAAAATGGAAGTGCGCGGATGTCTTGTTTAAAAACAAATTTCCGCACGCGAATTTTCATAATCTACCTGAACAATATAAGTTTTCTTTTATATTTTTATTAAAAAATAATATATATTTTTTTGTGATTTGGATCAGTCGAGCTATCTATAGGTCGTTTGTAACGGTCTTTAGATGGCTCAACTGTTTCATACTGTTTCATGTAATTATGTACGCATATATATATATATTTTTATAAAAGTATAATTAAAATATATATAATTGTTTTTGTTATAATTGTTTTAGTAATAAATATAGAACATCGCTAAAAACCCTTGTCAACTACCATTCAATCCTATCCATCCAAAGGTTGTCTGGTAGAGATCGCTATTTAGCGATAAGGCCGCCCATTGTAATACCTGTTAGTAATTAAGATTGTTCTTGTCAAATTTGTTATAATGTGGTGTTCAATAAAGTATTTTCTATCTTCTATCTATCTATTAAAAAATAAAACACTATAAGAATAAAAGTAAAGTTTAAAGGGCGGCACAAACTAGAAGCTTTGTCTTGAAAATGTGGAACTTGGATATTGGCTGTTTTCTTGGACATTAGTCTAATTATTGGAGCTTTACAGAATACGTCAAGTATTTATTTATTTTATTTTCTGTTTAACTATTGACGACCAATGTGGCGCGGTGGGCGAAGGTCCGCCTGCGACGCGAAGGTTGCGGGTTCGATTCCCGCCCTGGTACAAATGTTTGTAGGATCTGCAAATATTTGTTCCGGGTGTTCTGGGTGTTTTCTATGTATAATAAAAAATATCTATCTATGTATTGTATTGTAATAAGTATATATCAGTCATCTAGTACCCATAATACAGCTCTGTTTAACAGCAGCTTACCTTGGGCTAGATGATGCTGTTTGAATTGTCCAGCATTATTTATTTATTTTTATATTTATTTATTTGCAGTGTTATGTTGTACAAATCTTGGTTGATTTCGTTCATGAACGATGCCTATGATATTTGGGGCTCAACTTCAAAGCACTTCGCCAGTCTTTTTTTATTATAGTATACATGCCGTGTGTAATGCCATTTTATAGTGACAAAATAGACTTACCATATTACACAAAGAATTGTAAAGAAAAGTATAATGTTCGCCCTGACATATCCAAAACTGAAAATCCAAGTTTATTTTAAAAAGAAATCCATAATTGTACAGCTTATCTTGTTAATTATTGTAGATATCATCAGCAACAATAACGGTAGCGAAACATGAAACTGATTAAAATTTGATTATTTTTTGTATTGTAAGGGAAAACTAAAGATTATAATATCCCAAAACTATTTCCCGCTTGAGGCGAAATAATTTTGAGATATTCTAAACTTGATTAAACTTTATCCATCAATCCACACCGATTTAATACAGCTCTGTTTAACAGCAGCTTACCTTGGGCTAGATGATGCTGTGTGGATTGTCCAGCATTATTATTATTATTTAGCGACAGATTTTTTTTTTATACAACTGAAGTGGCAACCAAGCGTACGGCCCACAAGATGGTAAGCGGTTACCGCAGCCTATGGACGCTTGCAATGCCAGAGGTATCACTCGCGGGTTGCCACCTTGAGGCTAAGATCGAAAGCCTCATGTGCCAGTAAGTAAATAAATAAATAAATAATAAAATAAATCCAATTGCCCTTAAGATTTTTATGACTGCACAAACAGCTGTTCGTGACTCATTCGACATTGGCTCAAGGAATCTCGGGAAACTCGAATTCTCGTATGTATTTTAACACTCGACCCTGAATATGATCGAAACAACCACTAACCGAAATCTCTCACTTTACAACCAATCAAGAATTAACACCGACAAAAATTTCGTAGTGTATAAAACCAAATAAACTTTGGCAATAACACAAGAGCGTTTGTTCTCGCTATTTGCTGCTAGGATAAACATCATAACTGGAATTTAGTGTTTTACTTTGTTGCTTTTTGCGGATGTTATCGGGGTCAATACAAAGGAAGTTAACATGCCTAAGTGTACTTACATTGTGTTGATGTAGCGTGAGGACCACGTTGTCGAAGGTCGAAGTGTTGGAGAGAGCCTCGGAACTGCCTCGGAGTAACTCCGCCAGTAAATCAGCCCCAGGCTTGACCCCGGCGAGCTTCGAAGGTGAAGACGTCGCGCGCACATGAGTGGGCCCGCGACCTCTGTTCCCACTCCCAGTCATCGCCCCAACACTTGTCTTCCGACTCGGCACTGTCGCGTCCGAGAAACTCCTTCTTCCAACTTCCACTGACCTACACGTCGGAGCTTCCAAATTCTTTCCGAAAGGCCCTCTGGAGAATTGCTGCCGCTTGCCTTCCACATCGGACGTGTCCGACGGACTGAGCGGAGACGGCGAGGCGGTTCTGTCTCGCGAGCACGTATCACTCTCGGCCTCGGAAGGTGAATCTCTATATTTTCGTCTCGTTCGAAACGAGTCATCATCTTTCTCATCAGAGCTTTGTTGGTAGAACCTGGCTCTTCTGGCTCTTAGCTCCTCAGATTTAGGCCAGGTTGGGGCTTGAGCCTCTTGCGGGCTCGGGGGGCCGTTCGTACATGAGTCGTCTGATTTGTCGCCTAGCAGGGAGGAAGTCCGTGTTTCGGCGGACAGGCGCATATCAAGCGAAGCTTCACTGCTTTCTCGCTTGCAACCGTTTATCGATGGAGGATCCTCTTCTCCGCCATCGTCGCTAGGCGTCGTTATGTATATACCCTTCCTTCGTTTCGTTTTGTCGAGGGGTCTTCGTCGTTCTCTAGCACCGATGGGCGCCGGCGTGCAGGGGTTCTGCACGGCAGCCAATAAGCTCGCCACTTGCTCACTCGTTATAGTCTCGTCTTCCTTATCCCGATCTAGAGAGCCGTCGGAAGCGGCGTCCGACTTACTCGGCTCCTCTTGCGGTAACCACTGTTTCACTATACACTCATACACGGGCACGGGAATCGAACTGTCGAAACCGTCACAGATATCAGGATCATCGAGCGTCACGGGGAAATGGGAACAATCACAATCGACATTGGCGCACACCGGCACCGGAGGGTCTGGGAGAGGAGGGAACGTAAATGGCTGCGTAGGTTCGAGAGGGGAAGTTCCTTCACTATTGGCTTGCGCACTGTCGGCCTGCGAGCCATCACTCTCCTCGCGCAGTTCGTGTAACACTCGCGGGGCCATCAAGACCGGTAAGCTCCCGCCGGCTTCGGCCGGGCCCTCCTCCCGCACTGGAGGGATGCGTCGCGGCAGCGGGTGCGTCAGCGAGCGCGCACCGAGCTGTTTGTGAGGAGCGTCCGGTGGCAGCGAGCGCGGCGCCGGTGACGCGTGCGCAAGAAGACCCTCGTCCGACCCTACCGCAGAGTCCACCGAAGCAACCGAGCCGCCCTCGGTTACGTTCTCATCGGTCGTCGAGGATGCATCGGCGTCTCGTCGCAACGACCCGACTCGACCCGCCTGCGCCTTGATCGTCTTAATTCCAAAGTCGAAAATCGATTGCTGCCGCTTCGGATCACGGTAGTGCTTGTTCTGCGCGAAGTCACCCTGCGAGAAGGACGCGCTGCGGTACGGAATAGTTTTTTGCGCGTAGGAGCCGACGATCGAGCGGGGCTCAACGCGGACCAGGGTGATGTTGTTCGCGTCGAAGTCGTCAAAGCGGTCGACGGAGACTCCGCGCGGCGGGCTGTGCCGGTGCCGCTGGCGCGGCGGCGGCACCGGCGGCAGCACGGGCGCCGAGTGCGGCGGGGGCGGCGGTGGCGGGGGCGGCGGGGGCGGGGGTGCACCGCGCTGTAGCAGGCGCTCCGTGAGCGACACGAGGCGCTGGTGGCGGCTGGAGGGCGAGGGCCGCTCGTCCCGTGCGCCGCGGCCCAGGCGCCGCTGGATGCGGTCCAGCGTGCGTCGGTCGGGCCGCGCGCGGCCGAGGCACGCCGCGAGCGCCTCCTCGGAGCAACAGCGGCAGGGGCAGGCGCGCGGCGGCGGAGCGCGGCGCACGCAGTACCGCACTGCGCCCAGCGTCACGTACGGGGACCTGCGCGGGAGACGGCGGGTTACTGTCGCGGCCGAGAGACGCGCGCGCTCGCCGAAAAGCTTCGCGGCGAGTGGGACCGATTTAGAGCGGGCGAGCTTCGCCGACTCCGGATTCCGGGAGGATTCCCCGCGACCCACTCCGCCACGGGTCGGGAGTTAAATCGGCGCGTGAGTCGTGCGGCGCGTCGCTGTCGGTGCGAGCGTGCGCGTGTGCACCCGGCAGGTGTGGGACAGACGGACGGAAGACGCGTCCGCTAAAAATAGTTGGACGTTGGCGATTTGGCGACACTGCGACCTCGTAGCGATGTTTACAATTTTCGTACTTAGTTACGGGTCGGGAGGAGAGATAAATTCTAATTAATTAGGAGACGCACGAGAAGGCGTGCCTCGCACGACTTTTGCATGCTCGAGCAGGTGCAAATGTTTTGTTTACATGCCATTTTGTATTCAAACGGATTGCTTGTTTGAAAATGGGGCACTGAGATTCATTTTGGCTTTACTGAATCAACTTTACGTAGGGTAGGTACCTATTTATTCTACCTAAGTATGTATTATATTGATGGGTTTATTAAATTCACAGTTTATGCATGATGTATCTAGTAAAGAGCACTGGCTGGTGGACCGGAGGTGTCGAGTGACCTCGCCCTCAGATCCTAACGTCGGTCGTGGGTTCGAACCCGGTCTCGCACCAATGCACTTTTCTATTCTAAAAATGTATGTGCGCAATGCCAGTGCGAAAAGCAAAAAAAAATAAAAAGTGTGAATATGGTGAAGGAAAACATTGTGAGGAAACCAGCATGTCCAAGAATTAAAAATTCGAAACACAGTGTCATCCACCAGTCCGTATTGGGACCTCGTGGTAGATTCACAAACACTCTCGCTCGTGCATAGGCTCCCGGACGGATAGTAGAAGTTGTAAGTACAGGGGACCTGGAGTAGTCGCGCCTTCTTCGCGCGCCATCTAGCGGCGACCTGGAGCGCGCTTCCGAAGCCATCAGGTCACGTGACGCCGCGCATACTTCGCGCTATAATCTGCAACAAACATGTACCTAATTTAGTGCTATTTTATTACACACTACAAACTTGTATCGGTTCTGTTGTAAAATTTTCTGAACTAAACTAACTAAAATTGTTCTAAAATTGTTGCCGTCTTTTTCTAATGATTTAAAATACAAATGACCGCGACAATTTTAGTTACATAAATAAGTTTAGAAAATGCTACAACAGAATCGACATTACTGTGACACTACATAATACGTAACGAGCACTGGTGGTAGTGGTGGTGACCTCGCCTTCCGATCCGAAGATCGTGGGTTTAATTTTTTTTCAATGAGGCCTTTTCGTCTCAGGTTATTAAAAAAAAAGCTGACTATTTAGATGGCGGTAGCTCAACTGGCGAGCCCAAGAGAATGTAAGCACCACGTTTGGCGAGCTATGGTGAATGTGTAGGGAATTCAACATTGGTTGCTCCTGCTGTCACTGTCTGTCATACCTCTGGCTGGTGTCAAAGTCATAGTACTACGTGGTACATTAACTTTGGTCGTACTGGAGTTAATTTATTTTGTTAATTATTATATAAAATATTAAATTATTATAAATTTTATAAGCAGGACATGAACCCACAACTTCCGCTTGACACGAGATGAAACAAAAACGGAGTTACCAACTTTTTCTTGTTTTAATAACCTTTCCCAGTATGGCAGTAGGGCAGATAGCGCCATCTGTCAAAGCAATCGGAACTACTTTTTTTTTTAATCTCGAATCGAAAACTCCTAATTAAACCCGGTCGTGAACGAATGAATTAATTTGTTCGAAAAATGTATGTGGTCGCAATGCAAGTGTGCTCAAAAGGTGAAGAAAAACATCGTCTGTCCAAGAACTATACATTCGTAAGACATGTACCATCCACCGGATCGGCATTGGTTCACATTATTTTTATAGGACAAACTTGATTATGAAAAGAACGTCTTCTTTGCGATATGACTTATAAAAGTCATATCGCATCTTCAGAGACTTCGTACGACATCTATGATTATTTTCCAGTACCTACTACGGTTAGTGAAGGGCGGGCGAGGCGTGCGTGTTGAAGCGCTTGACTTTGATGGGCGGGCGGGTTATATCAATATCAATAGATGCCGCTTTTATATTATTTGACTAATGTTTATAATAATGTATTTTGTGCGAGGCGTTTTTTTTTGGATATACATACTTTTATTACTTACATAAAACACCCAGACCCGGATCAAATACTTATTTGTAGATTTGTCCTACAGCAGGGATCGAACCCGCAGCCTCTCTTTTCTCAACCGGGCATTAGCCCAACGCACCGCTTCATAAAAGAACTCAAAATTCCTGATTCAGAATAATATAAGTTATATATCAATCAACTTAGCAGTATATGATGCTATTTCGGTGGATTGACTGAGATGAAATTTTGGATTTTGAATTTTGGAAGCTGGGACTAACCAAACCCAAACTCAAACTCAAAAGTGCTTTATTCAGTTAAATCACAAGGATAATTTTAAAACGTTTTACATTACACAGTCACAGTAATGGCTACAGAAACGTCGGTCGTCCGTTGGCGAGATGGGTAGACGACATAGTGAAAGTCGCGGGCCGAAAGTGGATTAGATTAGCACAGGATCGTGGTAGATGGCACAAACTAAAGGAAGCCTATACCCAGCAGTGGGTGAAGTCAGGCTGTGGATGATGATGATGATGATTTACATTACAAGTTAGGAAAATTTACGCGTGTTACAACGCGCCCATGTCTGCCATAAAGACATGGCAACAACACCGGGTAGGTATTAGCAACACCTATAATTCGCTTTTTTGCATGAACCTCGCTATTGTTATGGATGCCGAATAGAGTTGGAGCACATTCGTCCCAAGTTTTATCATCTAAATAATCGGATATTTTATATTATGCTTTTTGATATAGTTTTTGTAAAGTTTTCAAAATTGCTATCTTGGTAAAGGAGTTGTTTCTTGATGTATGGAGCCGGGCCTAGGTCCTTTGTAGGGGTATATATTTAGATATTCAATAAAGAAACCATTTTAAGCTGTTTATTTAATTTATTTTAGCTTCTTTTACAATCTTAGGTAAGTTTATCTTTATGAAGGAGTGCAACACAATGCAAAACAACATGGCGGGTTTAACGAACAACTGGGTTATTAGGTACTGTCAAAGTCAAGATGCGTCACTATCATTGGCTAATAGCTGTCATGGCGGACCTCCAGTGTTCCCATTTTTTTCCCACAACAAACATTTTTCATATAGAACTTTGTTTGTCTACATAAAAATAAAATTGTATTATAATGTTAGTTTTATATTTTTTTCCAATTTCTCTATGGTGTTATTAAGACCTAGGCCACTATGAAATTGGTTCTTTTGCGTGTCACTTCACTTGGGGTGTTGTTAAAGAAGCGTACACATTGCACTTTATAGGATTGGGTGTAATAAGACTAACCCGTCAAGTAGGTAAAGTCGAGCTTGATTCTAGAACCTTATCCAATTAAGATCACTGCATTAGATCATAAGATAAGGTCCCACACCGACAAACCGCGTCTTTGTGGCGTAGGTAATCTAATTCGACATGCAAGGACAAATCATGTCTCATGTTACGCTATTACAAATTGAAGTATCTAACCATAATCTAACCTATAAGCCTGTAACATGATTTAATAATAAACAATTGGATTACTTACCACTTAATTATTATTGTAATGATTTGACTGAATTACATTTTATCAAAAAGACAGTAGGTTTCACTCGAGTTTTTGCAGTTTTTATGCTAACCTACAGGAACAGTAAACTTATCCAGGATAAAATACTGTAAACTTATCCAGGATAAAAAGTTATATGCTTATGCCATTTACATTTCAAATTTTATCACAATCGGTAAAGTCACGGAGATAAAAACATTCACACACAGAATTTGAAATCGGCGCGTACATAAGTATTTGTTTTTTTTTATGAACACGCGTACCTTTTTGTAGATATTATAATTTGTGCAATGGTGGATGGTTGCAGAGTCCAGGAGGGCGACTGTCGTGCCATAAATAAATGGTCACATGTGATATATAACATCAAAACTGTCAAAAATGTATAGAAATTTTGACATTTTTGACGATATATATCACATGTAACCATTTATCTATGCACGAGAATCGCCCTCCTGGACCTGAACAGCTGGCTAATTTATATCTAAATACTGTGGTACTACTGTGGTGAAATTAGTCAGTTTTTCCGAGACCACACGAGAGAGGCCGCGGTCATCTCATACATGCACAATGCTAAGTACACACTTTTTCCAAACAGTTTGTAACTACATAATATACACTCACTTTTTATATAGACCTTTTTATCTTAGTTATTTAAATTTAATGTTTGTGTTTTACATTATTTAATTTTCTCAAACCCTAGATTTTTATTTCTTTTGGAACCCTGTTAACTTAAGGTAGGAGGAGGGCGTTGATATTTGCGACACAGTGTTTCACTCCTGCGGATACCATCGCTTCCATTATGTTTTATAATCATATGTTATTGTTCCGAATAAAGATATTAGTATTTATTAAGCTAGATTTTTTTAATTTTTTTTTATAAGGGGTAACAGATTGTTTTTAATGATATAGAATATGCTTAAAATCCAAAACACGGAACTATCAAACCATCTATCTTTACCACAAATCCTTCTATTCTTAGAGTTCCATATCTACTTAGTGGCTGCTAAAGAAGTTTCACAACACACTGCTTGCCGCTACAATAACATTCAGGCATATGAGATTTTTTCTTTAATGTTTGAATCTGAAGATTTATCGGCTATGGTTCGTTTAGAATCCGCGATGACTACAAAATATTCGTGGTAACAACTAATGACACAGTTAAAAATATACAACTATTAAAAGGTAATTAGTTTTTCCGCAGTTAAGCTTTGAAGATGTTTTTTTTGGGTGGATATTGTAAGAGCTGACATATTGATAAATCGTTGTTTTAGAACGCAATTAAACTTAATTTAGACTTTGTTTGCGACCGAAACTCGTGTTGCTGCAAGTTGTTTTTTTTATGTTGACTGATACTTAACTGACAAGCGAAATTGTATGAACAAACCTTTATACGACCATAGAAAGTTCGCACGAAGTTTCTTACGTACAGAGGGTCTATTTTAGAAATCGATAAACGATAATCGTAGGATATATCGAAGTTCAACAATGTCGGTGAAAACTAAGTTCAGAGCATTCACGTTACATATGCTAAACCACGGAAATTGTCACGATATATCGCGTTTGTCCGCCGCAAGAGTACCCTTTAGTGTCGACTAGATGTTCTAATTGACACGAATCACGTAATAACACTCATGTCAATATCAATCTATAATAATGGCCCATTTACACCTTATCATAATTGCATGCAAGAATTGCCTTGTCAAATTAATTTCAGAACATTTTTGTTCTAAAATCAATTTGACAAGGCAATGGTGTAAATGGGCCATAATCTTTATGTACTAATATTATAAAGAGGACAGATTTGTATTTTTGTATGTTAATTTTTTTTTATATAATGTTTGTTACGAATAAACTCAAAAAGTACCGTCCGTTTTCAAAAAATCTTTGACATTAGAACGCTACATTATCCCTTAGTAGCATTGGCTATATTTTATGTCCAAGCGAAGCCGGAACGAGCCGCTACTAATTATTTAATTATAAACTGTAAAAGGTCGAACAAAGTTGCGATAATCGCGTAATGTCTATGGACAACGTCTGAACTTTGGATACACTCGTACCTAGTAGTTTTAAATGCTTCTGTATAATTATTTTGCTAAACTGTAAGTAGAAGAATGTAGTTTTTAAAACTATCATGGCTATTAACATCATCATGACAGCCTTTTAATGTTCCCACTGCTGGGACACTGGCCTACTCTCAGGCGAGAGTGATTGGGTCTTAATCCACTACGCGGACCCAATGCGGATTGGTGGATGACACATGTCTTTCGAATTTTTAGTTCTTGGACATGCCGGTTTCCTCACGATGTTTTCCTTCACCGTATGAGAGCACTGGCATTGCGCACATAAATTTTCGAACAGAAAAATCCATTGGTGCACGACCAGGTTTGAACCCACGACCTTAGGATCGGAAGGCGGGGTTATTACCACTAGACCACCGGTGCTATTAACATAATATTCACTAAAAACGGGATATTTACTTAACTCTCTCTCGATTTCAAATTTCCTTTTTGCAATAATGTAGGTAGGTAGATACTATTCATATATCAATCGGATAATAAGCATAAATATATTTTATTATAGCTATTTATTGCAGAGTCACGTCAAAAAATTAATTCATACAAATAGATATTCATTCGTAGAAAACATTTATGTCAATCGGAGAATATACGGAACCAAAAATAAACCGCTGTGACTCGTGCCTTGCGCAACACTTTACACTACGAGTGGCGAGATTGGTGGCGTAGTGGACGATTAAGAAGCGAGATGTTTGCATGATCTGCAAATATTTCAATCGCTCTCGATTGAAATATTTGCAGATAGTAGAGTTCTTTGTGATAGAGCTCGTCCGGGGGAGGACTACCACCATACCTAATTCTGCCGTCAAGCAGTAATGTTTGCATTGCTGTGTTTCGGTCCAAAGGGTATGGTTTCCGGTGAAATTACAGGCACATGAGACTATCGATCGTCTCAGGATGGCAACCCGTGAGTGATATTTCTGGAATTGCAAGCGCCCATAGGCTGCGGTAGCCGCTTAACATCTTGTGGGCTGTACGCTTGGTTGCCACAAAAAACCAAAAAAATATATTTAATATTATTCCTGGGGCCCATTGTATAACAAAATACAAGTCCATAAAATACTTCGTCTATTTTTTTTATTTTTTTTTATTTGACAAATTATTAATACTATTTAAAGTTACAATAATAACACCTAAAAACCACTAAGGTTTGAGTTGGTGCTACTGTGAGTCTATCTACGAGTAGGTAAGGTACCTACTCGTTCAGTAGGTCTATTTCATAGAGGAAGGGGTGCAGACATATTTCTGTTTTTTTTTTTCGGAACATTTATTCGGCAATGCCAAAGTTATAAAATACTAGCTGTCCGTCGCAGCTTCGCGCGGGTGCAATGAAACCGAACTCGTGCAAAGCCGGGGCAGGTCGCTAGGAATAAGTATAGCCTATGTTACTCAGGGATAATGTAGCATTCTAATAGTGATTTTTTGCATTCGGACTAGTGTTAATAGTTTGAGTTTATTCGTACCAAACAATAATACAAATCTTGATTCTCTCTTTATAATACTAAAATATCTATAATTTATAAAACGATAAGTTTGTTTGAACAGACAGACAGAGATACATTTTTTAGAAAGATTTTAAGATAAAGGCGGGAATTCGAATTTGAAAAATACAAATACTTTACTTATTCAGATAAGTACTACCATTATATAAAATGTTATAAATTACCAGAATTCAAGGAATGCCGTAGTGCTACATTTTATAAACAAGGAATAATACACAAACCACTTCTAATCGGATTAAAGAACATAAGTGCCTCATTAATCACGATTTCGCATAATTTATATTTGAAATATTAGGGTATTTGTATAAAAATAACTTGTACCTACATATAGGAATAAATTAAGTGTGTTTCATTGATTGATGAGATCCCGAACGATTCTTAAAAGCATAAATTTATCAAACACAGCCCTAAGTAGGTTTCTATATGAGTTTACCATGACTATTTTATTTATTCTCAAAGCCTATGCATATGGTGACATTTGAGGCGCTGTTACGGCGATTAGTTATTACTTAGAAACAAGTGGTATCGCGTAGCAGAATAGATTTACTAGTATAAAACGATGTGACTTTGCAATCATTACGTCGCCGTGTGCATCTAATGGGATTGAAATTTCATCACAGCTAAAATACAAATTAAACATTACGAGCTGACCTACGCGGCTTCACTCGTGTTTTTGCAGTTTTATGCTATCCCACCCACAGGAAAAGTATTTTTTTTTCCAGAATTAAAAGTAGCCTTTATAATATTATATACAATCGGTTAAAAAGCTATTATACGTGGTAACATTTTTAATATTAGTAGGATTATTATGATACCAATACATTACGCACATAAAATTCCAAACAGATATCTAATCCATTGGTCCATCCATAGTACACCCGATATAAAATAAATATATTAATGACCAAAATAATTATTGATTAATTTTGCACATCGCCTCTTCGCTGAAGCTTCGATGAATTCCCGCCACAATTCTCCGCTCTACCTAGGTGGATACCCGCCCTAAGTGAGTAAAAATTCCTCACAATAGTTACTGTTACTTCATCTGCGCCTACGGGTGGGCGATGCATTGCTTTTCTTTTAAACACGAGTAAAAAAAGAAATTTATCTCACATGCTGTTTTCAACCCTAATCATAAAGTGATAAGGTTATGAATGGAAAAACCGCTTTGTAAATAGTCGACCTACAAAATTGATGTAGGTACACTCGTTACTTTTACTTAACTGAAATGATGTGTTCAGTAAAATGCTTCTAAATATAGGTGTTGTGTATGACTACTTTACATAAGTGTATGGTGTAAATGGGTCATTCATTATACCTACCTGTCTACAATATTGATTCTTATATTTAATATTTTATCGGTCTGTTCTATGTACTTATTTTTTTGTTGTGTGTGTCAAATAAAAGTATTTCATTTTATTTTCTAGATAGGCACGTAAATAAGTAAATAATAATGATTACGCGCGATATATTATTATATCCTATTGGAGAATAAAAGAGAAACGATACCGCGTAGAAACGCGGTACCACGCCTATATCTTTATAGATTTAATGAAATAAACCGATGCTCAATAAAAACTGCTCAACGCCCACTAGATCACCATAAACCTTGTTTTACACAGCGCCATTTAAATTAGTTCTAACACTTTATAACAGTAACTGGTCACTATTGATCGTTTTATTGTTTTATAGCCAGATATTAACTACTGCAGGTTTTTATTTGAGTAGACGGAACTGGGGCCATACTCTTGAATCCTATGACAATTCCAATCGCCAATCATAGTATTCCCGTTTGAGCACGGTAGACAACGTTTGCCATCGGACGAAGAGAACGAAGGACGCGTGGAACTGGCGTAAATTCACCTAGCTTAGACGTTTCAAAATGATCCTTGTGATTTATTGAAATAAATCATTTTTGACTTTGACTTTGACTTTGGACATATTATCCAAGAAACCGGCTAGCCTACCATAAAAGTTTTTAAAACTATCATATTTGAAATAAATTCTGTAACTTTCTGGGGATCTCTTGCGGACGGAAGAATAGAATATAAAGTAGAAAATTATTTATTTGCCACAGGATAAAGGATACAAAAAAATAAAACCAATAGTCAAATAATATAACTATTTTCGTGGTTCAGCTTATCTACACGGTCTGAACATTCTGAACTTGTTACCGAAGAAATTGAACTACGTTAACTGCCACAATAATCGTTTGTTGTTTTCAAGAGTAGACAATTAGGTTAGTTGTCAGTCAGTGAGTCAGATCAGTAACCCAACGATTTTGTATAAGTATGTGTATATTGTGATTAATAGAGCCATTAAAATATTGAAATAATCACATCCAATTAAAAATATTTCGCTTATTATAATAAAAGTCAATAAGTGTAACGGATTAATAAATTCAACTATCGTATGCACAGTTATTTTAAATCATTGCCTAGTTCAGTATAAAATAGATCCAGTTCTATACATTAAAAGTAACCTATTCGGGCATATAAATACGTACCTAAGTAGTAGGTATAATTAAATTATACGATTCTAAAGTACCTACGCGTTAAAGATTCGCTTTTGTTTTGCAAAACAACCGGTTAATAAAATAAAAATCTAGATACTTATATATAGTTCTCACAACGGATCTCGGCCGTAGTGAAATTAGCCGTTTCGATGCGCAATGGAGCTTTTTCAAACTTAATTGTCTTTCCGCATCACAAACGGCTAACTTCACGGAAGGCTAGATCCGCTGTGCGAACTATACCTATGGTAGCCTATTGACAGTTCGCTGATTGAAATCGAATTGCAGCTGAGTAGTATAATCGCCGTAACGGTTTTCATATTACAATATCAACTAAGCTCCATGCCTATACCTATCTATACTAATATTATAGAGAGAGAATATTTGTACTTTTGCTTGTTACGAATAAACTCAAAAACGACTGGTCCGATTTCAAAAATTATTTAATTTTAAGTATGCTTCATTATCCCTAAGTAACATAGGCTAGATTTATTACTAGCGATCCGCCCCGGCTTTGTTTTATAAACATTAGCATAAACCTATTCGTAAACTAGATTAACAAATTTTAATACTTGTTATAACTACTAATCGAGAACTATAAAGTGTTTGTTCACACAATTAATGTTTCCGTCTCATAATTACACAAAAATATCAAATAATTACAATAATCCACTAATAAATAACGAATAAAATCATCGAAAACGCAAATAAAATATAGGAAATTCTAAAGACCACCCATATTATTATGAGATTTGCATTTTTAATGAAGATGTTTTATCATAACCACAAGAGTTTTATGATAAATCGCTCGTAATCCGAGCATTAGAATCGATTAGTAAATCGATTTGAATAGGTAATCGATAGTAATAGTTTTCACACGTATCGTCCAATAATTTTATTGCAAACCTGTACGTTATTAAAAAATAATATATTTTCAAAATATAAATAACTTATTTTAATATATTAGCCTCAAATCACCGAAATTAATCAAATCTGATAACTATAAAACACTTTCTTACCATAATTGGTGCTAATATGGCGTAATAGAACCCGCACCCTCTTGCTTTATGCCAAACACTCTCCCACTCTTCTACTGAGGTCGTTAAAATGTCGTCAAATTAATAAATGAAAAAATACCTAATAAATTTACTTTGGATGTATGACTTTATTGACACGTTTTTTTGTTTTTTTTTAAAGATTTTTATATGAGACCTCGAAAGTATTACCTATCATACAAAAAAAGAATCATTAAAATCAATTCATAATTTAAGCGGAGAAACCACGCAACAAACATACAAATTACTTACATTTGAATTTTATTGTTAACCTGTTTTTTTATTAAAAAGAAGCACAGCAAGACGCTTGGAGCAATATTGCTAGTGGGCGCGCAGCCTAGCACTCACTTCAATCGTCAATAAATAAGTAACAAATTATATACCAACCACGAGATTTCTTCGATCAAAAAGGTCAAGAAAAGGTCGTTTAACTTTAGAGGCCGAACGATTTGCGGGTTTGAACGCTTTGACTTGCAAAATTACTCTTACACACCGCAAAAACTTCGCAAGCCAATTTCAATCTTAACCCTTTGAGATAAGATATTAAAATAAACCCTACAAAGATCAAAAAGGTTGTGTAAGTATTCGGCTTGGTTACCTCTTCCGAACACGATATAAGTTTCAATATGCAGCGACGTAAAGACCTTAATCGTTTGAATCTTGGATTGCATACATTAATTCAGTAAAACAGTAAAATGGTTAAGTGAAAAGTGATAATAAATTATGTTTCGTTTGATCAATGCTGATAATGTTATTATCGACAGAAGAGCTACTGAGCTACTGGTCAGCTTTAGGTCACTAAAGGTTAGAATAGTAGTTAGAGAAGTAGCCATAATAATTATTATAAAAAATAGTTAAAACAAATATAAGAGAGGTGTTCATAGACGTGTTAAATGAAGATGGGCGAAAGTCGACCCAATAGTTTATGGAACCGTTCACGGTGAAAAACATAATATATGAATATTCTTATAATGTCAGACTTTCATGCTAAAAACTGGTGATTTTAAAAGCTGGAAATAAAAATCTAAATTATTATCAAAAATGTGTGTGACATGACAACAAAACGTTTTGAAAGATGCAAAAACTAAACGTGTAACTTATCTGTTATGAGAAATGTTTAATTATACGCACACACTTGTTGATTTATTACAGAAAAGATAGATTAATAGTCAGTTTTGAAAGGTTTTTATTTAAATAGCAATAAAATAAATTAAAGTAATGGAATGTTCAAACGTCAAATTATGTGTCAAAATGTCAGAGACAGACTGACTGTGTGCATTGTGTTTGTTTACTTCGATTTCGCTCAATCTGGTACGCAGAGATTTCGTGATGTTTGTTCTTACAGTGATTATTTTAGATTATCTAACTACTTTAGAGTCATATTTTAATGAAGAGGTCTTAGGAGTCTAGTCTTAGAATCATTGTATTTTGATACTTATTACAGGAATCAAAAATTCGTTACAACCTAACCTCATTTTTATTATTTTTATATCTCTTTATTCCTAACTTTTAGAGGGTAAATTTTAGTATCATTTTGTTTGCAGTGTGATGTTGTACAAATCTTGGTTGATTTCGATCATGAACGAGTCTTATGACAGTTGGGGCTCAACTTCAAAGAACTTCGCCAGTCTTCTTTAGCTAGGGTTCCGCAGAACGACAGCAGAAAAGAACAAAACAAAACAGTTCTGCCTGCCTATTTTGTTGTGAAATAAATTTATAACCTTTTTTGTTACACTATGAAAGAAAGAAAAAAGTTCTATTTGACAACACAAAGTTCTGTTCTAAGGTATTTTTTTAAGAACATTATTACAAAACAAAACAAAAAGAATGATAAGAATAATAAAAGAAAAAAATCAAAGAATGCAGCCAAATAGCTGACTCAGCCAAACAGATAGCCAAAGAGACAAATTATTATATAAGATTTTCGTCAAAAAAAAAAGTGTATCGGTTGTAGAGTCCCTTGGTGCTACTGAGATGGGCGCGCCACCTTATACTTATTTAACTTTTTTCTAAAAAGGGTACCTACTACCTACACGATAACAGACCATGATCTCTGTGCCATGATCCTATAAAAACAGCGCAATCAAACCATAACAAATTGATTAAGTACAACATGTATAGCTAGATAGATTACACAGGTAGAGATAACTTTAATGATATACATGATAATGACATTATTTATACCTTCTAATGGAATAATAAAACATTTAGAAAAAGTGCCGGCAAATCTTTATTGAGAAGTAAATACGGCCAAGGATGAGTACGGCTCACTTCTTGAGAATTCCGTAATATATTTAAAAGTTTATTATTATTTTCTTGCAAGCAACGCTAGGACAGCGATTCGAAATTTTCGGGCAAAGTTCATGACGCTGATTTTCCGAAAAATTAAGCATAAAGAATATCGGCCGAGCTGGAGCTGGTAGCCTAGTGATCATGGCAGAGGGTGAAGACGCTGCTTGAAACTCTAAAATGCATAACCTTCAGTTGAAAACTTGAAACTGACTATAGAAAAGTAGGTAATCGGATGGGTAATACCGAAATAAATTCACATCTACGATTTTAATAAACTAGCAGTTCGTCCTAGCTTGGGTGCAATGAAACCGCACCACACCACGCTAGTAATAAATATAGCCTATGTTACTCAGGGATAATGTAGCTTTCTAATGGTAAAGGAATTTTTTGAAATCGGACCAGTAGTTTTTGAGTTTATTCGTAACAAACAAAAATACAAACATACAAAAATACCTCTCTTTATAATATTATTATAATATACTTGGTATCATCATCATCATGACAGCCTTCTAATGTTCCCACTGCTGGGACACTGGCCTACTCTCGAGCGAGAGTGATTGGGTCTTAATCCACCACGCGGACCCAATGCAGATTGGTGGATGGCACATGTCTTTCGAATTTTTAGTTCTTGGACATGCCGGTTTCCTCACGATGTTTTCCTTCACCTTATGAGAGCACTGGCATTGCGCACATAAATTTTTCGAACAGAAAAATCCATTGGTGCACGACCGGGTTTGAACCCACGACCTTAGGATTGGAAGGCGGGGTCACTACCACTAGACCACCGGTGCTCTCATACTTCATCATACTTAGTATAGACGACGATAAACATACAAAAATCCAGCAGAGGTTCGGGACTTTCATATCAAAACTATTTGGTTTCCTTTTTCTGTTTTGATGAACGAAACTCTAAAAATCGGTAGTGTATAGTCACGAATCACGATGCAAGAACCGGTTTGGGTCGATTCAATCGAAGACTTATTTATAACGAATAATAAATCGATTGTGCCCCAGTGATATTCATATCCAGTTCTTTCCGATATTGGTGATCGGGTAAAATATTGCATTTCCATATTGTTGTTGGGTAAGTAGATTTATACAGATGATATCTTTAAGCATATGACGTATAGTTCACAGAGATAATTGACCTCTCTTACCATTTAGATACTTATAGCAAATAAAGTCAGAACTTTTAATCATCATCATATCAGCTTATGGACGTCCACTGCTGGCCTTCCACAAAGGGTGCCATGATGACAGTTTTTGCCCTCGCTAATCCACCGATTTCCTGCGGGTGTTTTAATGTCATCGGTTCATCGAGCTACTGAGAAACGAAGTAGCTGGGATACTTCGTTTCCCGGTACCCGGTCACTTTTATTCCCTTTTCACTTAATAAAATTTATTTATAGCTAGTTTAAGACTAAGTTTGGTCGAGTTTACACGAAGGCCGATTTTTCATTCATCAAAATATTTCTCGGTCGGTTATTATGGTCAAAAGTGAAAAATTACAGTACATTAAGCTTAAATGTAAAACATTATTCGAACCTGTGTGCCCACTTTACGGTTTCGACATTTTGATATATCCCACGTTTATTGATTCAAATGATTTAGAACATCTAAATGACTTGATTTATTTCGTTCTTTCGTGTATATGCGATGTTTTCTAAAGATGTTTGGTAAAGTACCACTATGCATTATGTAGAGGTATAGTAAAGCATAAAAGATTATCTAAAAATAACGCCATTATCACTTCAACCTACTCAATTTACATTGGGTTGCTATAAATAATTATTTGGGAATAGATACTATGATCATCATGTGAAATTGCCAGTGTAGTACATACATAATTGTATTTAGGTACATAATAATATGAAAGTAAATATTTTTTATTAAACAGGCTGTCCATAGCTGGACGACCGATATGGCGCGGCGGGCAAAGGTCCGTCCGCCGCCTTGGAACAAATGTTTGTACGACCTGCAAATATTTGTTCAGGGTGTTCTGGGTATTTTCTATGTATTATAAAAAAAAAATCTTTCTAATGTCTTGTATTAAGTAAGTATTCAGTCATCTAGTACTCATACATAACACAAGCTCTGCTTCGCTGGGGGCTAGATGATGCTGTGTGGATTGTCCAGGATTATTTATTTATTTATTTAGAAAATGAAGAGTTGGGAATCACCACGCTTGGAAAACTTGGATCACCACGCTTGGATTGGTGACCGCAGTATTTCATTCATTCGCCTTTTACAACATCCACGGGGTAGATGGAGGGCCACCACGGTTAAGCAAATTAGAAAAAATAAAATTAAATAAATTATGAGATGTCTGTGTGATCATTAGCATAAATATAACTAAGTAAATATCGTAAAATCCATTCCCAGCTCCAAGAAGTTTTATTACGGACAATTAAACACAGATTTATTTACTTAGCATAATTTATAGATGCTGTTGGGTGCTACAGTTAGTTTATGCTACTATTTTCTGATCATTTTCAGACAGTAGGTAAGTGGTTAGTAATTCTAACCCGCCAGTCGATACCTCTGGTATTGCAAGCGTCCATAGGCTGCGGTAACCGCTTACCATCTTGTGAGTCGTACGCTTAGTTGCCACTTTAGTTGCATAATTTTTTTTTTTTAAAAGTAGTACCTTTTTGGGATATTACTTCGGTTCTGTGATTTCGTCACCGTAGTATGTATTTGTAGAACTTGGAGGATGCACATTGCACAATTGAGTCTTCAAATGATCTGCATTTTGAAGAGCTATTCTGCTCATCACTCCAAAGATCCTCATCAGATTTTTACAGAACCATTGGAATCGGATCTCATGGCGGAGATAAAATATCTAGTAGCCCCCTTTTTGCTTAGGTACCTCTCCAATCAAACATTAACGAAAAAAAAAACAAATATATAAGCCGTAACCATATCAAGTTTCTTCTCGGTAGATAGTAAAATACGACCTGGGGACCACAAGCTCCTATATAGCAATATTGAAATAATATTACACAGTTTTTTGTATGCCGAAATGTCAATATACTATTATTTCAATATTGCTTTAGAGCTTGTGGTTGACCTATAGACCAACAAACTGACAGACGAAAGCTTGACAGACTTGAAGCCTTATTTAGCCTTTACTTGAAGCAGAGACTCTTGGCTCGCTTCGCTTACTCGGTCAATATTACGTAATATTAAAAGTATACATAATATAAGTTTTTTTTTTTATGTAAGCAAGTGACTAGAAAATCAAGACGCCCGCCTGATGTTAAGCACCACGCCTTACTATAACAGATGCAGTGCCTCCCAAAGCTTAAAGTTTTTAAGTGTTTGCGAGGCACTGCACTGCGCTTATCACCCCGAGACATTGTTGTTAAGTCTCTTTCGCCCAGTAATTTCACTTGCTACAGTGCCCTTCAAGCCTAAACACAGTAATGCTTGCGCACTACTGCTTGGAGGTAGAATATCTGACACTGCCGTGGTACCCACCAAGACGGACTCTTGCTGAAAAGTCCTACCACCAGGAGTATAGTGTATATATGTAGTTACTATAATACACACATAGAAAACGACAGAATGCGCATTTAAAATACACATGCCTAATTTCGTCTACTGGAATGCTGTTGCCAGCAGTTGCCAAGTGGATACTGTCGTGTAAAATACTCTATGTTATGGTAATGACAAATTATATGTATATAGTTCCAGTATAATGTCATTTTCGGTAAGGTATTGTGCCAAGTAATTTGTCAATGGGTTTAGTGGAGTTCATTTATTACATCATCATTTCATTCGTACTATGACAAAGAGTTTTTTTATTATATAGGTACTTGCATGTTACTCAGAGCAAATCAATGTATTTGTATTCTTACAATAAAACAAAAACAGTTTATTGATAACGCCAATTTTAAATACCATCAGTCTATTTAGTTAGAGCTCTAGTTAGATTATTTTATTTTTTCACGAAAAAATAGTCCATACTACTTCCATTACTATATCAGAATAAACTCATCCAGAACAGGTTATAGTTCCAGTCCAGTTTCAATGCCAAGGTTCGTCTAACTAGCCTCTGCTATGCTATGCAGAACCTTTATTCGACAGTCTAAAAACAGGTTGTAGGCCCAGTTTCACTGCCAAGGTTCCCCTAACATACACAGATACTCTGAAACAGGTCACAGACCCAGTTAAGTCATTCATAATTTATTAATTTGTTTGAATGTGGCACATTTATCAGTAGGTTTGAATGTGGAAAATACCTACATTATGGTGTTACAAAAAGATCGCTAGTACACTCCCGATAATCTAGGATACATTCTAGTGCAAAGGTAACTAACCTTGTTTTTCGATAGTCTAAAAACAGGTTAGAGTCCCAGTTTCAGTGCCAAGGTGATCTGCACTGCACCTTGGTCTATCACTGTGCTATCAGCATTTGCCCCTGTTATCAGTCAACTGACGAGATTCCAATGCGAATACTTCACGTCTTATATCATTGCGATCTTGTTACAGATAATATCCAGTGACATTGTTAATGCGATGTGCGCATTTGTTCAATCACATACCTCATGATGTATGCATTGATTTTGAATAGAATAGAAATTATTTCAGTAAATGATAGGAAGTTTACGGTATACTACTTATAACAAAACGACGACTACTTGCTGAAGAGTCTATATGAAATTACTGGGCGAAACGGGATGACGAGCGTATAGCGTAGATCGTAGCAGTTGCCACACAGTAGGTAGTAGGTACCCAGTACCCACTTTTAATCTCAAATTTTTGGGTAACACCACATAAGTAGAGCTAGATCTACTTCTGTGGGTGACACTGAGTTTATGGTCAGGCGTGGCGCTTCACCACCAAAAAAAGGCATTTAGTATTCCTAAGCATAGGATGGCCCAATGTGTACTACAGTCGAAATAAAACGGTCACGCTTTGCTCGCGAGTGTAATAGTTTTCTCTACGCAAATGTAGAGAAAAGTCAGTTTCTCCTCTTGACTCCTTTGATTGACCAAATGTCTTTTTTATTTTTCTTCCCTAAAGAGTAGATTTTGTAACTTCACAATTTAAAAGGAGCGCTCGTGACGTAGCTGATTAAGTTGTTCATAACAGATCAACGAAGTTAAGCACTGTTCCGCTTAGTCATCATTTGGATGGGTGACCGTCAGTGGCAAATTCAAAAATTCTGAGCGCTCCCGTGCTTCGGAGGGCACGGCTTTTTAAATGTTGTTAGACCATGACAGAGGCCTTCGGGCGGCCTAGAAACTCTGTCACCTTGGCCACTGACTCATACAAACTTACTTACTTTTACCACTTTTACTTAACAATTCAAAAGATTCTCTATAATTATCACATTTAAGATCAATACCATTTATCTAAGATCATCCGACAAATAACGCACAGCTTTTATGGACATGCAAAATAGCATACACATGAAAATACTATAATATCCTCTAAACAAACACGAGACAAAGAAACAATGTTTGCTTAAAAAATAACTCTTAACTCGAAGGTTTTGAACCGTATATTATTGCCAGTAAGGGTCCGTTCACATAGACCAGCTCGGAGAGAAGAACAGATTCTTATCACGGTGAAAACAGAGTTTTAGTAATTGTGGTATGGTTTATTTTTGCATGTGCTTTTGTCATTAAGAAAGCTTGAACTTTTTGATGTGAAATAATAAGATAAGCTGACCGGCTCCGATCGCGTACTTTTTCTCTTTCGCGAAGCTCCGTTCGGCTCTGATTCATGCTCTTTCTCGCTTCCAGCCGGTCTATGTGTAATAGTTGGCGGCTTCGCTCTGACCAACTCCAAGCGTTATACGATCCGGTCTGTGTGCAAAGAAAAATGCGCGCCGATGCTCTCCGAGTATGTGTGAACGGACCCTAAAACTTAAAATTTATATTTTGAGACGAGTGACAGTATTGAGTGTTTATTGATGGTGGGTGTAAGTATATTTGCAAGAGATGTCAAGTAAACATTAGTTTATTGGGATCATTAAAATCTTAATCTATATCTAGGTACTCCTACGCATTAGAGGCAATGGTGACAGTACAATGCCCTTCTCAGGGTCAACATACGTTAACCAGGGGCACAGAACAGATATTAGTACTACGTACAGAATGGCTACTCCCTACCTCCCACCGGTTTTCTTACCTCACCCCGGTCGCGAGTTCGCTGGCACCTTTCGCCAGTACTTAAACTAAGGGCTAAGGCACGCGTTTATTTGTGCTATATCGATCTTGATAATTATATCATGGGAGGGACTAACCATGACACTTACACATACAATACAACGGCACTGTTTACGTAAACAAACCATGCATGTGGTGATCGCGACGCGTTTGCTTCATACATTTTATTGAGTGTCCGGGTTTTGCTTGAGGCATGGAGGGCAATTCTTGTAATTATTCAGCGTTAACGTATGGTGATTGGCGACGCTGAAGAATTCGAACAGTGGACCTAAGGCATAGAAGGCAATTCTTGTAATCATATGCCACAAGCGTAGTACCGTTTAGCGTAAAATGCGCACAAAATTTTAATTAAATGTTTTATTTCAATAGCAGAATACGAAAAGGTGTTTTACAGGACGCAAAATGTCAAACCAACACTGCATATTAACATCGTATAGTACGTGATATAAGTAGAATTAGCGGAATTACAGGCTATTGACCTAGTGCAGGACGACTGAGAAAGAACCAAATTATACAAAAAATCTAATAATAAAAATAAAATTAGTACACCTCAATAAATAAACCCCAAGATCTAGGAAAAAGTATTGAGGTTGTACCCGAACGTTAAAACATTTGCAGGTAGGTACTCCTGAAAGCGACAAACGATAATCGTATCAAATATCGTAGCTCAACTTATGTCGGTGACAACTAAGTTCAGAGCATTCACAGACTTAAGCTGAACCACGAAAACTGTCACGATATACCGCTTTTGTCCGCAAAAGTAGTCCTTCTGGGTTTTTGCCAGCAGTGAGTCGATAGATTAGGAATAAAAGATGACTGTGTTCTAGAAGTTGTAGGGGACGTTTTTAGGTAAAATGTTACGCAATTAATTAGGTTAGTTTGTAACTTGGTTAATAATTTACAACCTCGGTGGCGTGGTGGTCGAGTGCTCGGTTGAGAAGCGAGAGGTTAGTTCGATTCCCGCTGCAGGAGAATTGTTTGCCTGCAAATATTTGTTCTCGGTCTGGGTATTTAAAGAAAGAAAGAAAGAAAAAAGTTTTTATTTATGACAACACGCTAGGACAGCACAAAGTGATATTTAAAACAGTAGATAGGGTAGATAGTGAGGTAGAAATAAACAAAAATATTATGACTCTGTTCCACCAGAGGCTGTCTCGGGTCAAGCGGCTGCCTCGCCCGGAGGTCACGCAATTGGAGACGTTGCCTCAACCCGAGGCATTGATTGATTGATTGAGGCATTGAGGCGAGGATTTCTATTATGAGTTTAAAAATAAGGTAAATAGTATCATCATGACAGCCTCCTAATGTTCCCACTGCAGACACTGGCCTACTCTCAAGCGAGTGATAGGGATAATCCACCACGTGGATCCTATGTGGATTAGTAGATGGCACATGTCTTATTGTTAAAATAGCTATAATTATTACAAAAAAATATGGGTCCCTAGTACCTCCTAGTCTCCTACCTACAAACAAGTGTAGTACTAATATTATCTGTGTATAATAATATTCTGTGCTACAAACTTGCTACGTGCTGGCTGTGTAATAAACGTCCGCCAATATTTATTTATTTAATTAGATGTAATACACGATAAATTATAAACGTAGACACTAATTATGGTTTTCCATACATCATAAATAGTTAGACTGCTAACATTCTTTACGAGATATTGATCTTAAATGATTGTAATAGCTCATACTAATCATTGTACAGTTAACAAAAAAATGCTCTCGTTATTTCATGTAACGCAAATATTATCTTCATGTAATGAGAGTTTTTGTTCAACTCTACAAAGTTGTAAAATTTAATCTACATTGATCGAAGGATATTGTAGAGTCATAAATAGTATAGACATTCCCACATATGCATAAAGATTAAACGATATTTTAATGAAAATCCATGTAATATCTTGAGGATCTACTTTTACCGACTAGCGATATATCGTGACAGATTTGGTAGTAATGTCCGTAAATGCTCTGAGGGTCGGTAGTTCGGTTCTTCGGGTAGGTACTCCTGAAATCGACAATCGTGGCAAATATCGTAGTTCAACTTATGTCAGTGACATGGTGTTTTCAGAGCATTACGGACATAAGCTGAACTGCAAAAACTATCACGATATATCGCTTTTGTCCGCAAGAGTAGGCTCTATATCGTAGTTCAACTTATGTCGGTGACACGGTGTGTTCAGAGCATTTACGGACATAAGCTGAACTACCAAAACTTTCACGATATATCGTTTTTGTTCGCAAGAGTAGGCCTTATATCGTAGTTCAACTTATGTCGGTGACCCGTTGTGTTCATAGCATTACGGTCATAAGCTGAACTAAAAATACTGTTACGATATCACTTTTGTCCGCAAGAGTAGCCCTCTGAACTTTAACCGACATAAGAGTTCTTTGCGATATTTCGATCATCGTTTTTCGCTTCAAGTAGACTCTTTCTTGGTATGCCCAGTTCAATCATTGTTGATTTAGTAAGATATTTAAAACAAGTACCTACTTTTGCAATATAGCAGCCACGCTCAAAACGATCAAAATGTCACGTTCGTAATAATCCACTTTGTACGAAGGTATGCGTAGTTTCGTAATTGTTGCCTATTTTAAGGCTTACCATACTACTCTATTTATTTGTTTGTTGGCTCGGTAGACCAGTCTTTGGTTGAGCGAGAGGTTGCGGGTTCGATTCCCGTTGTTTGGAAAATGTTTGCTTGTTCTGCAAATACTTTTTCCGTGTCTGGGTGTTGTGGTATCGTATTTTGTATTCTGGTATCACGAATTCACGACATAGGCAATCATAGTGTGGATTCAGATTAATATAAGAGCTAATAAGTAACTGTTCGAATACTCGTAGAATACAGTCTGTCATTCAGTGAGTTTGAAAACTAGTTTTTTGTACATTTCTTCACATTCGCACAAAAACAGAAAAAAAGTTAAGTACCTACTTAAGTGCCTAGTACCTACTTAAGTGCCTAGTACCTAAACCTAAATAAAAATAAGTAGGTAGGTAAGTCAGTATCTATAAGTATTCAATAATTAATACAGTAAATTAGTTGGAAAAATTATTTGCAGATAGTTTGAAAGCTATTTATCCTGTGGGCAGCGGGTTTAATGCACTACTATTATAATATAGTGTTACTCTATAGTACCTTTAGTTAACAAAATAAAACTACCTCTAATAGTGACTGTACCTACTTATTGTACTTTTATTTTGTTAAAATAGATTAGTACCTACTCTGTGAATAGTCTAAACTTTCATAGCTCTATGTTGGTAGAGGCTTTGCGTTGTATTTTAAATTCAGCTGTCAATTTATTGGTGGTAATTATTTTGACAGTGCCGAGCATTCCCAGGGGGTCTTTGGCATTGCATGAATTTGCATGGTGCTTATTTCGATCAAGGCGAAAATACAAAGGGTAAATATGAAATGATAAACGTAAAGTGTAATGAATATAGTTTTTGAAACTATCATGGTTATTAACATAATTTTCACTTAAAACGGGATATTTACCATGATTTGTGAGTTTAAAAGTCAAAACGGGATATTTACCGAGTCGAAATATCGGGAATCAATAAAACTCACAAATCATTGTAAACATCCCGTTTTAAATGAAAATTAAGTGTAATGAATGCCTATCTACGTAATATTTTATAAATATCTAACATTTTTCTTTTTTCAGTCTAATTTTTCTTATAAAAAAAGTCAATATGTGTTGCCAATGTCAAGTAATGGAAACAAAAATAAACGAATCAAGTTCGAATTTCGAATTAAACACGAACAAATTTTAAAAAAGTTATGGCGTTCTCTTTTAAAATTTTCTAAATTACAAACCAACAACACCCTTCCATTTCAATCACTTACTTACACTTGAGCCAAGACTACGAGTCGTATTGGTTATACTGCCACCAAATTTACACAATAAAACTCAAAATAACATGAGAAAAACAACTAAAATAGGAGGACCATGTCGAACCGGAAAAATTAAGATCTCAATTAAGCAGCCGTTATGTATCATCAATAGATTTTCTTTTTTTTTCTTTATTTATGGCGTCTATCAATTAATTGACACAATTTTGCCAGTGTACTGACAAAAAAAATATTTGACCTACTTTGGACCTGTGCTTCGCATTTTTTTGTTTATCCACGTTTAATAAACTTGGTTTGCTTAAATTTTTTTTGTCCACGCCTAGAAATCTTTAGTCCACGCTGACAAAATTTTGATTCTAGTTTTTTTTTTTAAGTCAGCAAGTGACAAGACAATCAAGGCGCCCGCCTGATGTTAAGCACTACGCCTGACTATAACAGATGCAGTGCCACCCAAAGCTTAAAGTTTTTAAGTGTTTGCGTGGCACTGCACTGCGCTTATCATCCCGAGACATGTAATTTCACTTGCTACAGTGCCCTTCAAACCTAAACACAGTAATGCTTGCACACTACTGCTTGGAGGTAGAATATCTGACACTGCGGTGGTACTCACCAAGACGGACTCTTGCTGAAGAGTTCTACCGCCAGGTAAAAAAAAAAAGAAAGAGTTTTCGACTAGTAAATTACAAAACAATTTTAACCTTCTTTTTCAATTGCCTGACCTAAAACCCTGTGCTAAGAAAACGAGGTAAATTGAATAACCTGCTACTGAATTTACAGAATAAAACCTAGTAGGTACAATAACGACCGATGTGAGGCGGCAGGCGGCGGGCGAAGGTCTTCCTGCGACGCGGAGGTTGCGGGTTAGATTCCCGCCTCGGGACAAATATTTGTACGATCTGCAATTATTCCGAATTCCGGGTGTTCTATATAATAAAAAATATATTTTAAAGTATATACTTAATTCAGTCATCTAGCATCCACAAACACAAGCTCTGCTTAGCTTGGGGCTAGATAATGCTGTGTGGATTATCCAGCATTCTTTATTTATTATTTATTTAATTAAATGGGAGAACCGGAGAACCAGTCGTGTTGTCAAAATTGCCTAAGATACTCCTACCATAAAAATACCGAAATATAACAAACACAACATGACAAAGGAAAATGATAAAACCTTCAACTGAAATGACATGCAATTTATTTGCATGCCTTTTGCGGGCATGTGTATTATCTCAGTGTATTATCACCTTTGTTGCGTCGAGATAACGATTTTTAAACAAACAAAGTTTCAGATAATAACGTAACAAAACTGCCAATCTACGAACAAATTGCCAATATCTCTTGAATTGCGAAAGTAATTTCTACGAAAAGATAAACTATCTCTGTCAGGTTTTATTTTATCACTAGCTGTTGCTCACGACTTCATTCGTGTAGAACTCGGGAACCGTAGGGTGCTCTTTCCGGGATAAAAAGTACCTAGCCTCTATGTCCTATTACTGGTCATAATAGGTATGATCATTTAGGTATATAATCTTAGTTATTATTTAGTTACCTAGTCTATTAATTAGGTCTTGGTAGGTGTCTGGTCGCAAGCCTCTCACAAAACGGTGAAGAAAAACATCGCGAGACAACCTGCATTACCATGCACGACAAGAAATAACTTACACTAGAAAACCATGTTCCATCCACCAATCCGCATTGAGGATCCAACTACTCTCGCTCGAGAGTAGACAAGTGTCCAGCAATAAGTTTGACACTGAATGTTCGAATCACGGCCTAGTTGGCCCAGTCACAGATTAAATAGCAACTAGTAAGTACGACGACACTGGCATTTAATCAAGATTTAACCATTTCTTCAACTTTCGCTGCTCCTTGGTTATTTGTGTCGCCAAAATAACTACTGGTTTGCCAGTCGGTGGTGTACCTACACAGTGTGTAGGTGGTAGGTAGGTGGTAGGTACCTAGCTACCTAAGATGTAGGTAGAGGTACCTACATCAAGTGGAAAATACGAAACTCTTAACATCACTTTGTTTTTAGGTAGGTATCTAGTCCGTTTTTACCCTGTTTAAGATAATAAATAAAAAAACAAAAACAAAACAGTCCGCATATGTACCTAAATAGTTTTTTCTTTTTTTACCCTACCTACTTTTATGTTTTTACAGTCAAGAAATCAACAAGCTGAGTCTCATCAACCTATAAAAAAAATAGTTACGGGTCCCCAAACATAGGTACCTACCTACCTAACGCGAGAGTAATGTACTAACTACTAGTACCTACCTTACCTTACCCTAGGTAGGTAGGTACCTACCGTTTAATCTTTTTACTACCTACCTACCTACCTAGTACCTCGTAGACCTACCTACTCATAAATGTTTAAAAGTCTGTACAAACGCGGTCCCTTGGTTCCCCCAAAAACTCTCCACAAAATAAAAATGTTAGTAAAACTTAATTCCAATAAGAAAGTTTCCGTTTCATTTTCGTTTCACGCGAAAAAGCTTTAGGTTTTGCGACTCTATGTCTCTACCATGCTTCTACACTAGGTAGGTAGGTACCACCTACCATCCATCATGCATGTAGGTAGGTAGGTAGAGATCAGCCCGGACGAAGTGCATAGTGGACAACATAAAGTAAGAAAGTACGTAGGTAGGTAGGTGCGCATACGACTAAAACCCAAGAAATGAGGACCCAAACCAGTCATACCTACACAAAAGAAATTGTAATAACACGCGCACCGTGTAGGTAACTGACACAACTCTACCTACCTGATCACACAACAAAACTTAAAGTAATTATTGATTAGTCAATGCAAAACTTATGATTCTTCGATTCAGAATACAAGAAAGTTTAACTTACCACACATAGAGGATTCACAATGAACTTGTCTTGAACTAAGTTGCAAAAGGAACTGAAAAAATCACTTCAACTGGGAGAGTCGGATCCTTCACTCGAAACTCAAAAACCGCACATAATTCTGGACCGCTCGTTTTAATTTACGATCACAAACAAATTCACTTCACTAATAAATGTTTTGATTTAAAAAATCGGTGATACAAAGCCGGTATTGGATTTATCGTAGAACGCGATGCGCCAGCGCTGCCCGTCTAAAACTGAACCAACCAGTGTGAAGCTTGCAGTAAACCGTGATCGGGCCAGATCAAGCGTGCAGGCAAACTTCATGTCTGTAATACCTACTACTATACCTACCTAACTAGGTATAGCCAGCGCATTGTTGTAGATGTATAGCTGATTTTGCATTCTTTTTGCTGAACGTCAATCGATCGATCGAGATGAAGCAAAGTTCGTTTAGGACCTACTTAGTAAGTAGGTCCTTAGCTACATAAGTAGGTACTATAACTACGATAACGTACGTGTTGAGTGAGGTGTATTTTGTTTATTTTTGATGTAGGTACCTTTAGTTAACAAGCGTTTGACCACCTTCTCCACCTGATGTTAAAGAGTAGGTATCTACTTAATACGGAATGAATGGGAAAGGAATCAAAGGAAATGCGTCTGGGATTGGTGACCCTTGCGTACCTTTTGCTTAGAATTCACTTCAGGGTCAGGACTCAAACAACTGAGATTGTAATGCTCCGAAAAAACAGACAACGCTCACAACGCTGACAGTTTTGCAACGACTACGTGGTGGATTGTGATCCAGCTAGGTAGATCATTTTTATTCTTGGATGGGAAAGAAATTAGAGTTTCCTCACCACGTTTTCCATAAAACAAATAATAATTGTGAGCAAGAACAATGCAAACTTGCAATAACAATTGGTGCCCCAGACAGGGTTCGAACTCACGACCTTCAAACTTGTATTATATAATGTTGTGAGCTTAACCAATACACTCCACCCAAAGATTTCGACATGTATAAAGTCAAAGACTCCACCATTTCCAATCAATTTAGTCGTCTCTACACTTCGACTCTACCAGACCCTACCGTCTTGGTTTAGGAAGTTCGGTTTCGTGGTTGTTCTTTATTATTTTCTTTTATTTTTGTGCATGTGGTCACCTCTATTGAGAGAGCACCTGACCTGGTGCCTTACTCTTGAATCCAATGAATTCCGATCTAATCCCAATTTCTATTTTCTGCTGTCAAATTTTTGTACTCTTTTTCTTCTTTTCTTTTATGGCCTCTGTGGCTAGTTTGCCACAATTTTGCCAGTGTCAAGTGTATTAGTTTGATTGTCGCTTAGCAACGTAAACAAACGAAATTTGGAAAGAAACGATGACTTTTCTTTCAAAATTCTCTTGGAAAGTCTTTGACTAAATTACCAACAAACATCACCCCTCCATTTCAATTACTTACACTTGTGCTAAGTAAACAAGTTAAATTGGATAAACTGCCACCAAATTTACGCAACAAAACTTAAAATAACACGAGAAAAATAATTAAAATGGGAAGACCCATGTCGTTTTGACAAGATAGCCAAAGACAATCTTTTGTACTCTTGAAAACAAGGTTGAATTTGGCGCTTGGCTTGCTGTCAAAAGTACGAAATGTCATAATCACAGACTACTAGGATGCTAACGCATGTCATAATCCAATAATTGTCCAATACCGATCACGTTTAAGAGTAAGGTCCCTGAGTACCTCTGTAATTTAAAAATGCCTGTGTACCTATCTTTCGTTGGTGATCCATAATAATAAATAATTATTTAAATAAATCTGGCTTCAACTTCGGGCACGCGCACGACTGTTGCCCGAGTTGTGGGTGTCGTTAGGAGTGTCAGCCATCCAGCATGGCTTCTCACTGGCGTTTCGTCGGCCGATTACGCCGATTACTCGGCTCTAAGGTGCTTGATCTCCTATGTTTTTGTTTTTTTTCTTTTTTTTAAAAACCATTTCTTCTTCTTCTTCGTTTATTTATGGTGTCTGTGGCTGAGATTGCCACAATTTGCCAATGTGAAGTCGATAACCATTTCCTTCAAAATGTTTGTCCACGTTGACAATTACTTGACACTGGCAAAATGTATTATATTGACAGATGCCATAAATAAAAGAAGAAGAAGAAAAAACAAGTCAACAAAACAAAACAAAAAAAAGAAAAAGAAGTAAACCGAATCCGACCGATCAAAGCGAATGACCTACTACGGCCCGTTATAAATATTTATTTAGTAGCTTCAATCGCAATTTAGAGGTATTTTGTAGATTTCCACTAGTGAAACTGAAAAATTCTAAAGGAGTTGCAAAACAGAATGGTTTCGTTTTATTTTGTACAAATTAGGTGTGGCTGTGTGGCTCCACTTGGCCGTTGGAATTGCAACAATTAATAATTAACGTGCTATTCCTTTTCAGATCCAAGATCGTGAACCTCTGAGCATAATGTCCCCCGTACTGGAATCATGCTGGTCACCTTGCATCTGGTCCTCGAACGTGAAGAGTGGGAGTCGGGCGGTGGCGGTATACTCAGCCGCGATGAGTCTGGTTCTGATCACGTTCATAGCGTATCAGATGGATGGAGGGGACTCGACGCAACTGTGGAATCCCTTGTTTGAAGCAGATGTGAGAGGATGTGAGTAGATCCAATCGTCAATCGTTTGAGCATGGTGCTCCCACAAACATACAAACAACTTGCCCCTTTGTGTCGTTTTGGCGTGATGCTTCCCCCACATACAAGTACTTAACTACTTTAATTATAAAAGAATAAATTGTTGGTATGGGCATCATGCATCATGCCTAAACAACTGAAGATCTATATGAAAGGCACAGGCATAGATTAAGGGCTGGAACATATATTTTTATCCCGAGGTTCCTGTGGGATAAAAAACTGTTTAACCACTGGGGCGCAGCTAGTAAGATATAAGGCAATCAATTTATTTAACGCAATGTTACTTTGATACCGAAGTTGATTGAAAGAGCTCAACAACAGTTTTATTGAATTATTACACAAAGTTTATGTTCCTTTAGATAAATAAGTAATATTTTATTTTTGTTATTATTTTATTTCAATCATATTTCAGCTCTGCAAGTGTTTGGCAGTATCTTCATTGTAATATTGGCTCTACTTATTATATTCTCCGTTTTGATGGTAAGTCAAACAAATATTTTTTATACCAGTAAAATGGCAAGACGTTCAAGTTGTTTGTCTGATAATTAAGCGCAATGCCTGACCATCACCCAATAATTTAAGTTTTAAATTTATGTGTGGCACTGTGCTCCACCCTGAGAAGAATTAATTAATTAGTGACGACCGATGTGGCGCTGCCGGCGCATGTCCGCCTGCGACACGGAGGTTGCGGGTTCGATTCCCGCCTCGGATCAAATGTTTGTATGATCTACTAATATTTGATCTGGGTCTTCTGGGTATTTTCTATGTATAATACAAAATATCTATCTATGTATTTTATTGTATTACTAGTACCCATAACACAGCTCTGCTTACCTTGGGGCTAGATGATGCTGTGTAGATTGTCCAGCATTATTTATATTTATATTTATTTATTTAATTATTAAGTCTCTTTCTCCCAGTAATTTCACTTACAGTGCCCTTCAAAAATAAACACAGTGCAGCTTGCACACTTGGAGGCAGAATATCTGACACTGTGGTGGTACCTTCCAAGACAACGCTTGAGAAGAGAATGTCTGAAGAGTCCTGTGGATGTTTTTCAACTAAGTTGATTCTAAAAATAATTGGTGAAGATCTGATGAAGACCTTCAGTGCAATGAGCAGAATAGCTTCTCAAAAAGCAGTAAATTGCTCACTTTAAAAAATTGGAAATTGCGAGATCTACTAACAGTTTTTACAGAAACCTAGTTTAATAAAGAGTTTTCGTCTCAAGTTATTAAAAAAAAGCTGTCTATTTAGATGGCGGTAGCTCAACTGGCGAGCCCAAGAGAATGTAAGCACTATGTTTGGCGAGCTATGGTGAATGTGTAGGGAATTCAACATTGGTTGCTCCTGCTGTCACTGTCTGTCATACCTCTGGCTGGTGTCAAAGTCGTAGTACGTACTACGTAGTACATTAACTTTGGTTATACTGGAGTTAAATTATTTTGTCTCAAGCAGGACATGAACCCACAACCTTCCGCTTGACACGAGACGAAACAAAAACGGAGTTCCAACTTTTTTCTTGTTTTGATAACCTTTCCCAGTATGGCAGTAGGGCAGATAGCGCCATCTGTCAAAGCAATCGGAACTACTTTTTTTTTAAATCTCGAATCGAAAACTCCTCATTAATTTAATTTCTCAATTTCAGGTGATTGGTTTGAACATATGGATGCGAGGTCTGATGCTTCCATGGCTCATCACTATGGGGCTCCTGATTGCCTTCCAACTGGTATTCGGACTGTGGCTTATCGGAGGATACTATATTTATGTAAGTATGACTAAAATACGTTACTTACTTCAGTTCGACTGGGCTCATAGCTCAGTAGCTCTCTGTGTTGTGGTTGATAATTAAATAAATAAATATAAATATAAATAATGCGGGACAATCCACACGGCATCATCTAGCCCCAAGTTAAGCAGAGCTTGTATTATGGGAACTAGATGACTGGTATACTTAGTACAATACAATACATTGATATATATTTTTTATTATACCATAGAAAATACCCAAAACACCCGTAGATTTTACAAACATTTGTTCAAAGGCGGGAATCGAACCCGCAACCTCCGCGTCGCAGGCGGACTTTCGCCCGCCGCGCCACATCGGTCGTCGAATGTAATGATTTATTTGTGTTTTCAGTTGGACGCTACATTTGCTGCTTTTATCGACTTCCTATGGATGTCTTACAATGTAAGTACAGGGTCATTCATTATCAACCTGACAAACCTAAGGGCCGAAACACATAACCGCGTTGCGGCACCGCGCAGCTGAAATCGGCAGCGGCGCGGCGCCTCAACGTGGATTAAATCCCAGCGTTATGACGTCATACTTGGTAACAATGATTCAGTTGGTTTCTATCACTCTTGCAAACAACACGCGTAACACCGTTTACACTGAACGAAACGACAGCTACTTCCTATGGCACATAATCGTTGTATTTTCCTAGGATTCCTAGTGCAACAAATATCAATCAAAAATATTGGTTTTACTATACCTTATAGTCAAGCCATTAGTCAAGAAAATTTTTTTTTCGTGTATCTTGCTTTGTATTTTTCTCTTCTTGTCATATATTTAAAATAGAGTAATGTCTTCTTAATAACAAATAAGTAAAAAGTTTCATAAGACGATCCATGCCAGAGACACGTCCATTCACAATAAAACATCAAGAGGAACTGGTTACCCTACCATACGAATGTAAAACGCTCTTTTTCGCGACGCCGCAACGCCGCAACGCAAACTGCCGATTCAGCGGTGCGGCGCCGCAACGCGGTTATGTGTTTCAGCCCTAAGGGATCCCAAGTAAACAAAAAAAAATCGATTATGTTTTTCCACTCAATAATATTTATCATTGTTGGGAATCGAGTAATCGAGAGCGCCCCGTAGCTGGTCAAGGACACGCGCAGGTCAAGGACACGCGCAGGACAAGGACGCGCGGGTTATTGACCCGCGGTTCATTGACGCGTGCCGAGCGCTGCCTTTTCGATTTCTAACAAGGATAACTAATTATTAAGCAGAATTACGTTATTTTTTTAAATATAAAAAAAACGTTTAGAAAAAAAAGGCATTTTTTTATGTGTGGAACCTACCCCTTAAGTTTGTCAGGTTGATAATGAATGACCTTATATAACCTGTACTGGAATATGTTATTACTTAAACCTACTTTTTTTTTATACGACTGAAGTGGCAACCAAGCGTACGGCCCACATGATGGTAATCGGTTACCGCAGCCTATGGACGCTTGCAATACCAGAGGTATCACTCGCGGGTTGCCACCTTGAGGCATAGATCGAAAGCCTCATGTGCCAGTAATTTCACCGGAATTCATACCCTTCACACCGGAACACAGCAATGCGAGCATTACTGCTTGGCGGCAGAAATTGGTACCTAAACAATACTTACCGCCATCTCGTGGCGCATCTGGCTATGTTGTTCTTAACAGATTAACGGAGTTAGCACTATTCCGCGTACCATTTAGATGGACCGCCATAGGCAATTTCAACTGAGCGCTCCCGGGCTTCAGAGGACACGTTAAGCAGTCGGTCCCGGCTTTTTCAAAGTTGTTAGGCAATGACAGAGGCCTTCGGCCGGCCTAAGAACTCTGTCACCAGATTTGGGCACTGACTCATACTTACTTACTTTTATCACATAATCACAGAACAGATATTAGTACTACGTACTGAATGGCCACTCCCTATCTCCCACCGGAGAATTTATTTACCTCACCCCGAGATCGAGTTTGCCGGCACCACACGGCACCTTTCGCCGGCACTGAAGCTAAGGCACGCGTTTATTTAGATTTTTTATATGTCCACAGCGCGCGCGAAAGGGTGCTATCTCGCTCTTGCTATATTCAGGTGGAGCCAACCATGACACTCACACATACAAAGGCACCGTTTACGTACACAAACCATGCATGTGGTGATTGCGACACGTTTGCTTCATACATTTTATTGAGTGTCCGGGGACATAAATGTTCATTACTATTTATTTTATCGTATACTTTTTTGTTTCAGATATATTGCTGGCTGTGCGTTTTCTCGCAGTATCAAATAATACTGGAAATGCAGTCGCCTAATATTGAAATACTAATTGATTATTAAACACTATATATTATTATTATCGCTTCAAGGGCAGCTATGCATTCACGAAAACCATCTAATAATGGTGAGTTTTTGAATAAATTACCAAACAGTTATGAAATGCATGTTTATAGTTATACTAGCGACCCGCCCCGGCCTCACACGGGTCTTGAATTACTAACTATTCAAAAAAATAGCATCAAATCTGTTGCGTAGTTTTAAAGATCTAAGCATACATAGGGACAGACAGTGGGAAGCGACTTAGTTTTATACTATGTAGTAGATAGCCAATGAAATCCCAAAGATTATTTCGAGCAAGCGAGGCAGTGACTTGGTGGCTTAACTGGTAGTGTTGCCCGTATCAAGCAAGATTGCGGGTCCCATTAGCTCTGATTGGCCAGGACCAATAGAAAAACTTGTTTCTGTAATGCTGGTATTAAACTCTGTTTCCGCCTAAGTTCGAAAAAATATTTGGGGTATAATAATATTGTGACAATATAATAATTTTCTTTATATTATTTGAAAAATCATGACTAATGAAATTGACTTCATTTACATAAAGTATGTACCCACCTGTTGATAAAAAAAAATATTTTTCTTAAGGCAATCTAAAGAGTAAAAAGAAAATCTTTTGACATGAAAATACAATTATTTATGAATAAAAACTTACTTTTATTCATAAATAACACCTAGAGGTAAGTGTAGATCTTTACTTAATGTAGATGTTATAATATTGATTATAGTTCGCACAGCGGATCTAGGCTTCCGTGAAGTTAGCCGTTTGTAATGCGCAAAGACAATTTAGTTTGAAAAAGCTCCATTGCGCATCGAAACGGCTAATTTCACGACGGCCGAGATCCGTTGTGAGAACTATACATTGGTCTGAGATAGATTTATCATCTAATATTTGTCTCGGGGTTATGTGACCAGCAGTAAAATTAACGCAATAATTTTACTGTAAACGGCATAATTAGATTCTTTTTGGTAACCAATATAAAAAATCATGCTAATTATCTCGTTTACATTAAAATTATGCTACAATTGTATTGTGTTAATGTAGTTAATAATTAGTGCCTTTTAGTTTAGACTTTAAAATAGGCATGATGACAGTAACCAAGAATCACTACATTTACATCTTCACTTTATTTAAAAGGATTCAAAATCCATATTTAGGAATCCTTTTAAATTAGGATTCTAAAATCCATATTTATTTTTACATTAGATGCACAGATTTTATTTCTGTGATTAGAAGAGAGATAGATTACCTAAGCTAATATTATAAAAAGTTTCGTATTTTTGTATGTTTGTATTCTTGTTTGTTACGAATAAACTCAAAAACTACGGGTCCGATTTCAAAAGATTTTTCACCATTAGAATGCGACGATATTCCTGAGTAACTTAGGCTATATTTATTACTAGCGACCCGCACCGGCTTACCGCGCGAAGCTGGGACGGACTGCTAGTATTAGGATTTCTCGATCCAGGCTGAGCCTTGTGAGAAATCCAACAGATATTACCACTTTAGTTATTAAGTTACCTGTAATATACTAAATTGTACCTATAAGCAGCTCGCTTACTTTGCTTTTCTGTGTACCTACATGTATTTTTACAGTAAATACATATTTCTATTCTATTTCTATACTATTTTAATAAAATAAAACTACAAAATATAGCAATCCGCTATATAAAGGTTGAACACCAATCAGAGCATCTTGGTTCTCTAATTGGTGGCATCAAACAAAATCGCAGAATTTTGAACCTGATTGCAAAAATTTTACATTGAAAACTGATCTATGACGTCACTACTGCTACGCCGTGACTTGGCGCGTTTTGGCGCGAAATTTAAAAAAAAAAATGCATTAATTTTTAGAATAATAAGTTGCTTATAGCCGATACTTCTGAACACAATAGAAAAGTTTTTCAAAATCAGTCATCATGCCTAACTTAGTTTTACCAATACTCTAATTGTAAGTTATTAGTTTTAGGTACAAAATGACTGTGCTTTCCGTCCACTTGACTTTATTTTTTAAGTAAATAGAATCTCATATTCAATTTAAATTATAAAGATTGATGTGCATTACAAGTAGTCCTAATAGTACAATCATATTTTATAAAAATTAATGATTTAAAATCAAATATAAAATTATGCACAAATAACTATATTTTTCATTTTTACATGGTTTTACAATGCATAGCTTTAAAATGTTTTTGTGTCAATTTGTATTATTTGAAAATATTTGAATATCATAGTTATGTAGATACCTAATTACCTAATAAGTAATAGTGTTAAAGTTTTGTATACTTACTTACCATGCATTTTTTTATATATTTGAAAATAAAACAATATATTATTGAAAATTCTTAATTATTTATTCGGAGAAATAAAAACGCTTCCTTTTCGTTCATGATAAATTTAAAAAATATGACATTGCAAGTTTAAAAAAAGAATAGAAAAACATAACAGATAATCGAGTTACAAGCCTATCCCAATTTATAATAATAATTACAGCTTTATTACAATTTTATAATAATAATAATTCTTATAATACGATACAATAACGAAGCTTACTAGATTTTAAATGAATTTCACACGTGTATTGCACAGTTAAAATAGCATAAATAGCAATAATTATAACACCTAATAGAACTAATAATAAAATATAACTTTTATTATAATAATAAAATAATTGTTTTTGGCTTGAGAAGTGATGGAATGTTGAGTATTTTGTCTGTCATGTTTGACTAATAGATGGCGCTTGTAACATGAAGAAAGCTCCAGATGAGACATAAAAATTAATAGGATTTCATCAGTTTATACAAGGTGTCCAAACATGCATGTTAACCAGAAGAGGGATGATCTAACAAACTAACAAATTATGTTAATTTTTTGGTTTTGACTAACATATTTAAATCTGAAAATTATGAAAATACGTAAATTATAAAACCAACTCATTTGAATTGCTTTTTGGACATAGAACCTTTTATTTTAGATATTAATGTTATTTTAGGCATAAAAACTTTTTTACAATACAAAAAAGATCTGTTTTCCAAATTGTCTTCGCTATTATGCTGTGTGGATTGTCCAGCATTATTTATTATGTGTAGAATTACCCCTTTTCTCTTAAACTACTGATCAACTGACGTTCATAATTAGAGGACGTGTTGTATCTTTATTTAAGTTAAATAACGGTTAATTGTTAATTTATGTCTCGACTAGAGCTTTACCAAGTAAACCTTTGAGCTTATTAGAAATTACGTAAAAAATATTTCTAATAATTTCTTTTCTAATCCGGGTTCCGAGCATAGGATGTCGTTTGCTTGTCGACATTGATAAAACGGATTTTATCGAGAAGTATCAAAAAGTTTTTATCGACAGTTTCTTTTTATGTCATCAAAAAAGACAGTCGCTCGCCATGACCATAACAGTTACTGTGTCACCCAAACCGTTGTGAAGTTCAGCGTGGCACTGCACTGCGCCCGTTACCGCGAGACATCTATGCTCGGTACCCTATTTAAAATTATCGTCAAGTAGTACGTACAGAATAACTAAAAATCAAGTTTTTTAAGTGTAGAACAATTTTATAGATTCAGGAATGTATATCTATTTAAATGGAATGTATAATGGTATGTACAATGAAATCTTATTTCGAAAATTAAATTATTATACACTTACAATTACAATTTACAGTGTCAAGGGTTTAATTAAACTATTCTAAGTACAGTCGTGTAGATATCTATTGTACAATAATTTACAAAAAGCTTACGTTAAAATGATATGCAATAAGCTAATTGAATAGCCTTCATGTTTATTGATATAACTGAATATTATTAATCAATTAATTTGACTATCGATGTTTTAATGTTATCAATATCGATGAGTACATCACTGGTAAAATTAAAAAGGCTTGCAAAAATAGCTTCTAATGTTCAAGAAATACGAACAATTGTAAATGCATGTCGTTGCTTCGTATTGGACTAAAGTATCAAAGATGTCATTTATGTTGTTACCATTGAGTATTCTGAAAAGTCTTGACCGTATACAATTTCTAAAGAACCAGAAGGTTCGTACCAGAAGACAGTGTCTATAGTAATTTTATTTTAACACATTGCCTTTGTGTGTTATGAAATGTAGAACACAGTCTTCTGGTAAAACCTGAATTATTCAAACTAATTGAGCCGTATAAACATAAAACCATCTTCAATCCAACTATAACGAAATGTGCTAAACTTAACAAGTTTTAAAAAGCTCGCAAAATTCAAAAAATGCCAAATAAAAGCTCTAATAGGGCTATGAGCCAGACGAATACCAATTTGTATTAGGAGGGGCTGACTTGTCTACGTGCGAATGAGACGCATGTGCCGCATGAGCCTGTGGATGATAGAGATGAAACGACGATGGTGGATGGAAGAACTGTGATTGGTCCAGCGATGACGCGTAGTCTAACGTCCCAGGAACAGCGGAATACGCTTGAGGCTTCAGCGGTAGCGGTGCTTCAGCTAAATAAGAATGCCGTAACGCTTCCGAATAAGCGCTATTATCGTATGGCAAAGCGTACTGCTGCTTATCCCTTGGAGACACAGACCCTGGTGGTGTCATCGCGGAATGGTAGTCAGCATACCCCCCATACGCAAGAGACCCTATATCAGTCCCTTTGTGTCCTAATTGCTCGCCGTAGCTTGACCCTTCGCTTCCGGGTGGTGTCGGCAATGGTCCCGATTGCCCATCACCAGAATAGTACCCCCCAGTTCGTCCATCTCCTAAAAAGTTACTTCGAATAACGCTCTCCCGGTTTGCGTAAAGTTGCCGCAGCAGCGCACTGGCTGGCGTAGTTGTGTGGTTCCCAGGTATTTGTCTATTGAGGTGGTTTAAGTGGTGGTTTTGCGTTCCTATCCACTGGATTGTGGACTTTTGCTGCTGCTGTTTTAGTAATGCGTCTGTTGAAAAATCAGTTGGTCTGTGCGCGATTTCCTTTCCATCTAGCGCTGGTAGATGTTTCGACATGGCGTTTTCCAGGTCTCTAACTGAAGTCGCGTCAGTCGCGCCTTCAGGGATTGTAAGATTGGTTTTAGACAAATCTCGTTCTGCCGGGGATATGGCTGCTGCTGGATTCGGGTTTGACTTCCGCCGTTCCTCTTCCCTTTCCTCATCATCGCAATCCGCATGCTTCCGTTTCTTTTGTCTTCTAGTTGGCATTGGGGACGTTCGCTCAGGAGTTGTGTGGGGAGGCAGCGGTTGGGTATCGCTGAGTCTTGTGAGGTGTGTGACGTCAGAGGTTGGTACCGGTGCTGATGAGGTGGAGTCAGTGTTGTTGGGAGGTTCGGTTCGCTCTGGATGGCGGTTTGGGGGCGATGGTCCACCAGTGTTGTCGGTGTCTGGTGGTCCGTTCTCAGGATCGCCGGTGCTTTCCTCACGTTTGACCCCTTGCACGTTGTCTTCCAGCTGACAGCAGTCCATGACAGTGTTGGGATATTCGCGGCCACTGAAAAAATAAAGTCATTATTAGACTTATCTTGGTCTCCATTTACTGCTTCAAGTGTTACATTTTCTAGTTCGTTAATGATACAAGCTGGTTTGACTACGATTATTGAATCATCATTAAATCATTTGGCACGATTCAATAATCGTCGTTGTATGAGGATAGTTTTGACTAACCTTGTGATTCTTTCAAATAAAGTATTGAGTAAAATTTAAAAAGTATGTAAGAAAACTATGCTTGCTTACCTAATAACATAATTGACGCATATAATATTCTGCTCTTCGGCATTCTTCGATGAGCAGACGACGGTCGCACAGGTCTGCATCCACGTGTACCCGCCGAGCTTGTTCATTATCCTGTAATAGTGGGTCAAGACCTGCCCTTTGTTCATTACTGAAAAGATAAAATCGAAGAGTCAGTACAACATACCTACGAAATATTTCCTGCTACAAGTTGCATTTTTCGTAGTGACATACTACGGCAATTTCAACCTCTTTGTTATTCAAAATGGGGATGCAGTCCCTTGTAACAGATCATCGATGTATACGTTACGTTAGAATACCAGATCACCAATGGTGATGAAGGTCTACTGTACCTAGGTTTGTTGTATTTCGTCATAATCCTAAAAAGTCTCCAATCGGAATAGTAAACACGACCTTGAATCTTGACCACCGTATCAATCAATCAGAACAATAGGCTAACAATGATGCATTATACTTTGCACAATGACAGTGGCTACCCAAGTCCTAGTTTTAGTCACCACAATAAAGACGCCTAAACAAACGATTTGGTCGTTACTACGAATGTTTAAGTGTTTTCTGATATTCAGACACTGAAATTCTAGTTCGTTTTTAGTCTAATGTTATTTTGAATAAGTTCACCGATCGTTTCTCCGTAGATTAGAATACAAACTATCTGATCCCTTTGGCAAGTTTTGTTTTAAAATCGATAATACCAATATAAAATCAATAATTTCCCTTTCTTTTTCCATATTCAACGATTCATTAGACTTGGACTGCAACACCTAAGTATAAGAAGTCAATTGTGAACGCAAAAGACGGAGCGATAAACACGTGTTCTTTATACGTGATTCATTAGTGTTTTTGGTTTGTTGATGTATTGTGTTTATTGGCATGTTGCTATTGGATGGGAGCCAAATTATGACTTTGTTAGACAATAGCAGACGTAATCAAGGGACTTTTTGAAGTGTACAATAAGGCTGCTTTCTGCTTCCCCCCTGAAGCCGACATCGGTCACGGCGTAAATAATATAAGATCGAGACAGATGGAAAGATTTGGGGGAGACATTTGCCCAGCAGTGGGACAATATGGGTTGAAAAAAAAGGAAGCATAATACACAATACGGGTTAAACGGAGGGTATTCAGCGCTATAACAAATAAATGACCGACGGTCGTCACCTTCGGACAGAGTGAGATAAAGAACAAAAAAGAAACTAGGGATACGGGAGTTGAAAGCACAGCAACAAATAAAGAGTGTGGAAGCACACCAATCATCATAAACTCTAAAATTGAAGTTAAAAAAAAGTACTAGTTTTCCTTCCTGAAGTCTTAATAGAAAGTTCGCTTTACTTGTGATGCATGAAACAAGTTTTTGCAGGGCGCACTGATTCCTATCAGTATTCTACGCTAGTACGCTGTTTTAATTATCGCCCATAACGCCTTTGATATAGGTACCACTGTACTTACCAAATTGATGGCTTCTGTGGCTTATTAAACTGTACCTTGCTACCTTGATTTACCACGATCGTGAATGATGTACCCAAATCAGATTCATTACACCAGAAATTAAATTTCCAATAGGTTAGCACCACGTTAAAAATAGCCACAGTCGCAATCACAACAAAGGGTTGTATTCGCACCTGAACATGATCAGTCACCATCGTGCCATGTATAATGATCGCTAAATCATTAGATGCACAGTCACGGAATATGACGTATGATTGATCAATTTGCGAGATTGAGATTGCTTCTAATTATTGAGTTTCAATAGTGAAAACAAGATTTTCGTCACACCTTGTTATTTTAAGCAGCTTTTTTTTCGTATTTTATTAAAGAGTCCTGTAAGTAGGTACCTATATTTGGTACGTTTGTGAATTCATGGAACGCAGCTATCGAAGGATTATTATTCATACAAATGAATTAATTTATCAACATAACCAATAAATAACTCAACGTTTTGATTATTAACTGCTTCATTTTCTTTAATATAGGTATTTATAATTTTACGAGTTAAGCGTTCATTACAACCAAGGTTTCAGTCATTGTCGGAAGTCCCCAGCATAATCATTGAACTTTATTGCTGTATGTACAAAATAACGTCAATATCATCATCAAGTAACCAAAACACATACGCAGTTGTAACCAAATCACCCGCTTTCTAACAAACACCCGGACTTTTATGTTAATACAACAATTGGTATTCAGTAGAAGGAATGTCCACATTTGACCGGCATCTACATAGATGTTGATTTTAAATTCAAATTCATGGTCTCGTAAAGCTATCAAATGGTAAGGTGCTAGAGGCATGTGACGCTAACGCCTACTTGTGATTGGCATTCGGATCGGCCATCTTGTCATGTGTACGTATATGAAAGTCATTTGATTGGCTGGGATGGCAACGTTGTTACATTAGGGTTATGAATCTTTCCATTCATAATGTCATTATTCTAGCAAAAGTAATACGATCGAAGTTTCATGAAAGTCTTGGCTTTCTGCCAAAGTCCCATATTTATTCAAGGTATTCAAAACTTTGCTATAATAAGCCCAGGATTTGAAACAAACAAATAAAGGAAGGGTGACATCACTGCATTGGTAATCAGTAGGTAGGTACTTTAGAATCAGTCAATACCTGCATGCTAAGTGCTAACGGGTTACATAACGGAATCATATAACATTCATTAATAGCAAATCTTTACATAGCGAATAAGAATATAGCTATAGATGTATCTTAATATTAAATAGGTAAAAAAATATCTAAACATAAACTATAAATAGTATAAACAGTTTTCCCAACGACCAACAAGATAATAAGATAATGGATGACACAGCTTCGAACCTGAAACCTCCACAATCCCATAAGACACATCCATAAAATAGTAGGTAGAGTATCTCAAAGGACATTACCAGACATTTCCCACGTATACGTCAAGGGAAAGGATACTAAAATTATGGTATAAAAATTATTATTCAAATCACAACTCTCTTCGGACCGGCGCATAGCGCAAGCCTAAATTGTATTTGACTGACGGATGTGTAGGAAAGTAATATATTTTTTTATTGTACATCATTCATGGAATCAGAAATTCTGGTAAGACTCATGAAAAATTAAGAGGCTATAAAGATTATAATAGTAATGAAAAATATATACGTACGTGCCTACCTATGGAAAGCTAACATTAATTGTGCTGAAGTTATGTTGACTCAAACTTTTAGTCATACTTATGATACCTAGTTACATTAAAGAGCTTTCAATTCATCTTGGGACTACAAAATCGTAAAAGATACCTAGCAGGATTAACAAAGAACTGAATGTCTATATTACATATAGGTACTATTTTCTTATCTGTTTTATATTGCAATGAACTAAGTAGGTATAGTAAAATAAACAATACAAGCGCACTACATTCCAACAAATCGAATCACAAAAGTCGTAAATTTTCCTTTAAACCCGCCTTGGACAGCCAGTCTACTTGACATGGATTTCTATACTGCACTGTCTGAATACAAATCGAACATTACAACATGGATTTCACCACATTATTGGGTCATGGATGGACAGACATACTATTGTAAGCAAGGATAATTAAAACGAAGACGAAGGTGACACAAATGTGTCTATACCTGAAGATGGACTGATTGATAAAGGATATGCAATAGAAAATGATACAAAGATAGATGATTTATGAGTACAGGAAGCTGATTTTACGATTGGCATATACGGCAAACAAATAAACTGACGGCTTATAAGGCGTAGCTTAAACATTTCCACTGCAAATGTCGTATCGAGACCATATAAACGCGTAAGTATGAGTAGAGAGTCAATCTTGAACAGTGATCTAGGATTTTATTAAAGGTACTTGACCGATTCTATTGTGGATACAAACATTGAAAAAGATTCAAATGCAGATGCGAGTGAAATCGGATTTCACAGAAGACTGCAATAGTATGTATCTACCTAAATAGGTAACTATTTAATATATCGGGCGAATAAGAATAATCAGCCAATTTAAATAGCAGAAGCTTTCGCTTGATAATGTCAAATTAATCTTGGAAAAACCATGTGTGCACTATACCTACTAGGTGATACTTTCTACTACCAAGTCTCAAAGTCTTAAGTTGTTTGTAAATGTTAATGTCGCCAACCAAGCTGTAATATTTACAGAGGCTTTTAGTTAAGTTATCAGAAAAAGAAGCGCTTTATCGAAAATCAATAATAGCAAACAGATAAAAAAAAATTATACCACTAAAGTGGCAACCAAGCGTACGGCCCACTTGATGGTCAGAGGTTACCGTAGCCTATGTACGCATGCAACATCATAGATATCACATGCGTGTTACCACCCTGAGACGTTAGAAGAAAAGTCTCATGTGCCTGTAATTTCACCGGAAACCATACCCGTCATGTGCGTCAGATATGAAATTTTACAAGCTTCCGGTAGCAATTTGTCCTTAACTTGCTATGAAATGAATGCTTTAGTTTTTTTTTTTGTAATTGGGTATTATTTTGTCGTGTTTCGTGTGTTTTGATGATCTAGTAAAATTTTTAAAGGCTGCTAAATATTGTTGTTAAGAAAAATACTTACAATCTACATGGCATTTCCTAAGTTTATTGGCGTCTTCGCCGTGGCAGAGAGCGTACAGATTCTTCCCCGTCAACTCCTCCGCCGTATACCCAAGTAGTTCCGATACCCTGCTGAGAAAATAATTCATTATTACTCTTGTTTAGAAACATTTAAAAATTACGAGAAATCAGAGATAACATCTATACTTAGATAAATATAAATCAATAATAAGCATTATGAAGTTGTTAATTTGGTGGGTTTTAAATAACAAAACACCAAATACCTGGGTTCGCAATGTGCTATCGTAAAATCAAAGTTGATCCGCGTAACAAACATGTCGGACTCGAGTCTGATCTCGTGGACAGAGGGCGGTGGTAACGCGATGGCTAGCGCCACCATCCCGAGCAAAACAGTAGGAGACTTCCGACTGTGGGAAAAAGAGTATTGTGGTCGTAGTCTGCACAGCATTAGGACGACCTGGAAAGACGGAGAAGACAGTTTAGGCTTAGATGCAGATGCTGTTACTCGTATATTTACTTGACCAACACATTTTGTGTTCTAAAATTTTTTATATTTTCTAAGTTTTGTTGTTCCTTGAACTTTTCCAGTGGTATTTCCTGGTTGTTTATAAGATGCAAATTAAAGTCATCTTCAACTGCCATTGCACATAATTTTAAAGCAATTCAAAACTCAAACAAGATCTCAAAGAGACGATCATAAAAAACCTCATCAAAACTTTGCAAATTTATTCCCAGTTCCACAAACAAGATACGAGTTTCATATAACAATAAACTTCACATAAACTCAAAGTTATTTGCTTTAGAAAGTCAGGAACCACGTACTCCATACATTACCTGCTAATCGAATAAGATCGTGGATTAACTAATTTGCAATTTTGCCAATAAGACCATTGCCTCTGGCGTCCCGAATTACCCATGCTATATTAACGATTTATACTAATTGCTCCATCCAAACCTTTAAGTTGCATAAGCCGTTTAGATCAAAGATTATAAATTATTGAACATAATTCATAAATAAGCCAGTAACATCCTATAAAAGATATAAAACAGCATTTCATGAAAGGATAAAGACCAGCCCCAGTACCTAAATGTCCGCGAAGTGGTTATGGAATAAAAGGCAAAATTTACTCCCCGAAAACAATCTACGAACAATTTTACGTACCTAGCCGGTATTCGCAAGTCGCTTTAGATATAATCACATTTTATGACCTAACACCGAGTTAAGGCAAAAATTATGGGCCCATATAACCGTGCCTTGAGGCACCCCTTGAACAATAATTCTAACCAATAATATTTGCGATCTACGACGGATAAAGAGGTTTTGCGACACCTTTATTATGATGAAAGAAAAATGATAGTCGCGGTGTAGCTTTTCGGCGACAAATTGAAACAGTTGAGACGGTAACGCATCCTACAGTAAAATGATTATTGTCACATAATTTGCTATAGGTTTTCCTATAATTATAATAACAAAGTAACCATCTCGCTATAAGATACCTACCCGCCAGCTACCACCCTCTGCATATCTCGACGTGTCACCCTCGCCTCTTCCAACCTAGATTAAAAATAAAAATTCAGCGTCCATTTTTTCACTCTAAATAGACAATTCTCTACATTTAACTTAGCTGTTGTAACTTGTTACTGCGAGAACCTTCTCTCCAAAGACATAAAAGTCCTTGCTTCTCTCGTATTGTCCAATGATTCACAGATTACAATAATCAGTTGGCATGCTTAAAAATAATCATAATCCTTAATTTCGAACTGTAATGCTTTCTGCGTTTTAGTTCACAACCGCAAAGTTATTTGGCGCGTGACTTACTAGATAAGAATAAAAATGACTATAAATTTTCATATTCTGGGTTACTAATGAGTTAGAAGATAATAAATCATTCGATAAGACGTTCCGCAAAGAGTCAAATGAATGAAAAATCTTACTCGGAAGTCCCACGTTTTATGGAAATTTGAAAAAGCAATAACATTGATAAATATTTCATGGAATTTGAATTTAACTCCTATTTTTTTATCAAATGTTAACTGCCATATTTTTACTTTTCCAAGAGCTTTTAAAGCACTGTCAGACCAGCAGGTACTAAAGAGATCTTACCCGATATCCAGAAGACTTGAAATGGCACCCTCGTTTCGTCAATGTACTCTTCATTCTCACACAGAAAGCTCGATCCATACCTCGGTACAACGCTCCACTGGCCGCGAGGGTCATTGACGATGAAACTGTCAACAAAGAGATTCACATTTTGATAGCTGTTGTTATTATGAATGACTAAAACATTGTTACGTTGACCATGGGCGATAACATCGAGGAAATAAAACTTAAAAGGGGAAGTAATAAAAAAGGTTTTTAATGACGTTTTCAATAACAATGATGCGACGTAAAGATCTCAATTTAGCTCAACAAAGAAAGCAATCCCTGTCCTAAGGGCGATGGAGGTGATTGGGAAAGCGAGTAGCTAATTAAAAGATTCACGGAGGACCGTTGGGATCGGATAGAAACCGTGGCTTAATTGATTTCTTGCATTTTTAAGATGAGGTTCTAAAAGTTTTAATGTCGTCTTAGAACAGAAGATTTCGTTGGAGACTTGAAATGTATGTATGAGTAAGTTCTGATTGTTATGTTTGAGATTTTTTAATAACGTTTTATTTATTTATTATTTTTTCTACGTTTAATGGTGTTTCTTCATTTCAATAAACATTTTAATATTAAACATACAAATAAGCAATGTGTTGCTAGATTTAAATCTTATTTTTACCAAAATGAAGCAAGATAAAGTCAGTATATAACTATTTCATTAACCTTGGCTTATATGTAATTGTTTTACGCAAAAGCTCTATTTTCCTCATCACGGGCTATTTGAGTCCCTTCTGAGCAATCTATCAGTTACACAGACCCTCTATTAAATATATCATTTTGCGTTCATAATTATAATGACATTGCATGTGTACGATTTTGAGTGGACTGTAAATTAATCTTTTTTGCTAACAAACTAAATACGAAACACGTTAAACAATTATGAAGTTAAACACGATAAAAAACTATAATTAACCAAATTATGAGTGCAGTTAGGAGCAAAGGATTTCACTAACCTGGCTGCTTCTTCCTGGAACAGCGCCCACGGAATGGGAAGGTATGGCTTGGTATTACCTCCGACTTGTCTGGACTAGCTTCGGTTCAACTTACACCTATACCGAACGCTCAAATACCGTGGGGGCTGGCGCGAAATCTCCTGCTTCCTAGCACTCAACGAAACTGCTTGCACACAATACTCAATTACGATAAATTAAACGAAAACGAAAACAATACGATACGAAAAATTACGAGAACAAGATAAAGTAGCTAACGCACTTGAAGCCGTTACACGAATGTGTTGAATTTAGAGGTCAAACTAACTGCTGACTGAACGATATTTCGAAATTTGAATAAAATGTAGTAGTAGTTTGGTTAAGCCAATCAGCTGTCGCTGGTCATTGAACCCAGTTCATTCACAGCTGACAGGTGACAGCACATCGTCGATCTCGACTTACGAAAATTGATCGACAGAGGGCGTCAAAACTGAACATTCCGACCACCAAAATACACAGTATTTTAACGAGACTATAACTAAACTAACGAAAGATACAAAATAACGAGAAATTTAACCTAACTTATTATAAAACCATTTGACGATACGATAGTTAATGGTTAAGAAGGAACATGGGCTCAAAACACAGCGCTATGAGCTCTGAGTTGAGATGTCAACCAACATGCCGGAGCCGACCACCATGTGCGACCCAACCAGTATTTCGAACCCAACCACCGTGTCAGAGCCGACCACCATGTCAAACCCAACCAGCAGTTCGGATCCGACCACCGTGTCGGACCAGACTTCATCCACTCATGCGCCACCGACAAAACCGAAAGCGGCATAGTGTGAAGGGTACGATAGGGTACGTTGAACGACAACGACCATAAAAACGAGATTGACAACGACAACGACAGTAACGAAAACGACAACGACAACGAAAACGATAACAACAACGACAACAACATCAACACAGACAACGATAAAAATAACGACAGCAACAACGACAGATTAACATTTGCGAAAGAGGCGATCGGCGATGACGAAACCGACAAGTTTCTGCCTTTTTGCAACGTGCTCCCAGGCAGCGACACATCAGTCAATGATCCCCCTACGTCGCCGAGCGCACTATCAACAAGAATAGGCGAAAGCGACGGCGTGGACTTAAAGTCAGGTCGCAAGACCCGGACGTTTGAAGGGGAAGAATCAACTTCTTCTCTCCGACAAACCTCCAAACCGCCAGTTGAAAAACCCAATGACGCTGCGGGACGCGGTTCAAAAATGTGAAACCGATCGAGAGCAACTTTTGGGAAGTCCACGAGATGAGGTTTAGCGACGGCCAACCTACAATCAGAAGTTCGACGACAATGAGTCTCCTCGTGATTGTCACAAGGCATCTCTATTTTTGTAACCGCGGGGTTGAGCGGGTCAACAGGTTGTAATCCACTAATCCAACCGGTAGAGCTATCCGTCGTTGGACTTGAAACGAAGAAGCAACTCCTTCTATGGACTCCAGAGTTGCTACGATAACGAGACAGGCCAGTGTTAACTGCGCAGTCACCCATCAGTATCCACCCGAAAGTAGTGGGGATAGCGAGGGGTTGACCAGGACTACCCTTAACTAGCCCAGGCCTTAACGCAGAAGCGAGAACGTTAACACTGACTAGCATGTCAACCGGTCCTGGTTTATAAAACTCAGGATCGGCGAGGTTTAACTGATCTATATGATGCCACGACGAAGTATCAATTTCCTCAGATGGCATGTCTGAGCAAATTGCAGGAAGCACGGAGGCCTCCAACGAAAGTTTATTTGAGAAGTCCCCACTAGTGGGAACTAACTCACACGAAACTGACCCGAGTGTAGCAGTTGATGCTCGACCTATACCGCTTACCGACTGACGACGATAGTTTATTTTCAGCCCTAGGCGGTGTGCACAGGACCTAGTTATGAAATTACAGGCACTGGCACTGTCAAGCAGGATACGAGCTCGGACCAAATTATTAAATTTATTCCTAATTAGAACGATAGCTGTAGAGAACAATGCCTCTGTGTGTGGGGTGTATGCAGCCAATGCCACCTGTGCAATAGAAGGCTGGACTACTGGTTCAGGTTCCTGTTCGAAATGGAGCAGTGAGTGATGGCTGTAGTTGCACTGGCCACACTTCGCATTTGATAAACAAGTTTTTACCGAATGCGAAGGTTTCAAGCACAGTATGCACAACTTCTTATCCTTCACTGTTTGGAACCTTTCAGTAGGCAACTGATTGTTGAAGCTCGAGCAGCTCTCAATCTTGTGGCCCACTTCTGCACACACTACACATCCTTCCTCGGAAGCAACCAACAAAGAGGTTTTGTTCTCACTGGTAGCCAGTTTTGTAAGAACCGGCTGTTGACAATTTTGTAACGCACGAGAACGTTTTTCAATATACGACATAATGTCTTCATACTGGGGGATGTCGACTTCTGACCCCAGCTGAAGTTCGAAAGCTTCCCGAGTGGAAGAATCTAATTTTGACCAAACCAACTGAAACAGCATAAAGTTCTGGTCGGGCAAATTATACTTAGACAGGATGGCTAAGTTTTCTGCGAAGGTTCGATGAAGTCGTTCTAACTCAGAGCTACTTGTATTTTTCACTACTTCACAGTTAAGCAAACGGTCATAGTAATTTGTGGCAATAATTCTCTTCCTATCGTAGTACTTGCTAAGTGCCCGATATGCTAGAAGATAACTACTTTCGGACAACGGATAGTTTTTAATCAGGTCATATGCCGACCCATTAACACTCGACAGTAAGTAGTGCAACTTTTCGACATCTGGCATGTCCCTTTTGTGTATGAGTGAGTCATACAGCTCCTTAAACGACACCCAATTCTCTAGCTTACCGTCAAATGGCCTTATACTTATTTTTGGTAGTTTCGCTAAACTACTGTGACTTTCTCTCATTGGCTTAACTTCAGCCAGCCTAAGTCTGGCCATAACACTATGTAACCTTTTGTCAAATGCCACAGTGTAAGCGAACTCACTGTTCCTATCAGCCGTTGGCAAGCGCATTAACAGATTCTTCTGCGCGGCGTGAAACTCTGAGGCCAGAGCTGTTACTTCCTGTTCCGAAACACCTACCAAATCTGAAGTATCTAACAGCTCTAACCTCATATTAGCATAATCACGCGAGACCCGATCGCTATCTGCCATGGTGTCTTTCTCCAAAACTCCCTTACGTGTATCCATTGGCATAATAATATAGTCAAGTTAACCTGGCTGGAAACGACACGAAAGAGGGAACAGCCAAATCAACAAAACAAACAAAATGCAAAGCAAAATAAAGATAGAAACACGTAAGGAGTTAAGGGGCTATTTTCACGACCGGTACAGATAGGAACTAACACCTGGTCAGTTTTAGAATATACGTTTGATTGTCGACCTGTCAGACCGAAAAAGAAACGTCAAAGTCACTTTGAGTGATGTTGACAAAATGACAACGAAAAGATGACAGGTGACAATCACACGTTTAACCCAACCTACCCACAGTAAACAAACGAGAATTCAATGACCAGCGAAATTACCAGGATAGGTACGACAAAAGAAAAAATGTTATTCAAATATTCGAAATATCGGTCGATAGTTGATAATATAGCTGAAGGCCAAAATCCAAAGGTGCCTTATCACAATTTATCCGGCTCGAAGGACCAAAATGTACGATTTTGAGTGGACTGTAAATTAATCTTTTTTGCTAACAAACTAAATACGAAACACGTTAAACAATTATGAAGTTAAACACGATAAAAAACTATAATTAACCAAATTATGAGTGCAGTTAGGAGCAAAGGATTTCACTAACCTGGCTGCTTCTTCCTGGAACAGCGCCCACGGAATGGGAAGGTATGGCTTGGTATTACCTCCGACTTGTCTGGACTAGCTTCGGTTCAACTTACACCTATACCGAACGCTCAAATACCGTGGGGGCTGGCGCGAAATCTCCTGCTTCCTAGCACTCAACGAAACTGCTTGCACACAATACTCAATTACGATAAATTAAACGAAAACGAAAACAATACGATACGAAAAATTACGAGAACAAGATAAAGTAGCTAACGCACTTGAAGCCGTTACACGAATGTGTTGAATTTAGAGGTCAAACTAACTGCTGACTGAACGATATTTCGAAATTTGAATAAAATGTAGTAGTAGTTTGGTTAAGCCAATCAGCTGTCGCTGGTCATTGAACCCAGTTCATTCACAGCTGACAGGTGACAGCACATCGTCGATCTCGACTTACGAAAATTGATCGACAGAGGGCGTCAAAACTGAACAGCATGTTTTCGTATTTTTTAACTTAATTGCTGCCTGTTTTAGTATTTTCAATTTGATTTATTTTTAAAGTAACCAACTTAAGAACCACTTGCACCCATCAACATCCTGACACCATCACACGAATATCAAACCACAGTGCCATGGTCATCAGATGACAATGTGGCACTTTCTTCACGCCCTCTGTTTTCTGACTCCATTTCACCACGGCCGTCACCAGACAATGTAGCTCTGACAAGTACGATCCTGATAGATTTTTTACAACATTTCTTTGTATCGGAGAGTAAATTGAAATTGATTCTAAGCCCTTAAATGTAGGCTAAATTGAAATTGGTTTATCCGTTAGGTTGAGAAAAAATTGGGTCGAGTGTACCTATGTCTCGTCATGGCTTGATTGGATGTGTAATGAAGTCTGCTGGGAATGGAAGGGGTTATTGTTATATAATTAGATTATTATGTCAAATATTGTTAAATTAGCATGAAATTAGCATAAATATTGAGACTAGAGTGTCATGTTAAATATACTGTAATATAAATGTAAGATTATTATTATTATTCTTTATTGTACACACAGTAATAATATACACAACAAATTTAAAAAGCAAATTTAAGATTTTAGAAGTAAACAATAAATTAACAAACGTAAAAGCATCAAAACATTCCCCTTAGCACCGGAAGGGCGCATTTTGCGTAAAGTTACTATGACTAATCTCTAACCCTGCCTAGGTTGTTTTTGAATTCTAAGTACCTGTACCTAAAAGGTAGGACTTTAAGGTTATACTATACCTACTGTTTGCTGAGATCTGTATGGTTTCTGACTCAAAGTTTTAAAGTAGGTTAAAAAAAACAACCAAAAGTCATCAAATACAAATTGCATTCCTACCTCCTTACTTATAAGCAGATAATAAGTATTCAGACCACGTTTTTTTCTCACATCTAGTATAACCACAACAATGGTAAAAACATCAAACTCAGTGAAGCGGGCAACAGACCATTTGATAGTAAAAATTATTGTACCAACGGCTTTTTTGCTAATTTAGTCGTTTAATTGAAAATCGGAACTTATATTTATGATTCTAATGGGTTTTGGAGTTCGGCTTTCGAAGGTTGCGTCAGTTATTTGATGCACAGTGGCGGTTGAGTTAAAGATGCTTTGAAGGCGGTTCCCATAGAATCAAATATTAATTTATGAAATAAAGATGCCCACTGACTGCCTATTGACCATTTCATAAGACTCAAATGCGCCGTGACGATTCCATAATTCAATTTCAATTTGATACAACCTTATTGTGAAAATGGGTGATTCGGAAAAATGACAGTATTGTCGCCGGTTAAAGGTGCAACGGCCTCGAGTGTAGAGTTTAATTGAATTCTGTGCACAGTTTTTCCAAGAGTTTTTGCCTTCGACTCATCACTTTTTGTGATTCTTTAAATGTGACACCCACTAAACTGAATGAGTCATAGTGTTGAAAGCGGCTCCTTCAATTTTATGCGCAATATCTTTTGCCAAAAAAGTCGCTCACTATTCTTCAAAATGTTGTATTTACTTTTACTTATTGATCAGTTCAAAATATACGATAGCTACCCTTTCTCAAATAATTCATCTTTACGCAACTATCTCTAGGTCGTCAATGTCAAATGAATGTTTTGGATATATTTGGAAGGTATTTCTTCAAGCTTACCATCAGGGTTGTTCGTCCCGTGCTGGCTACCCTCTTCGCTCCCTGACGCTGGACTGTTTAAACCTGCACCCCCTCGCCCTGCTAGCGATAGACCTAGATGCTCCGCTATTTCTGCGTGGTCTTGTTGGTGGATGTAGTCAAATATACTGCTACCTGTCATTTCTACCTGTGGAATAATCATTTGTGTTAGATCTATAACATTATAAAAACATTAGCTAGGAACCCAGCCGAGTTTGTTGCCAGATTTTTCTATGCTGGGGCTCGTGGAACTGGCGTAAATTCACCTAGCTTTAAAACGTTTCATCTTTGTAATATGATTACTTATAGTGATTTTTTTACTTTACCTTACTTTACCTACTTACATTTTCAATACATATATAATTTTATTTACTTAAACAACAAACACATTAAAAAAAAAAAATGTAGAGTCTGTTAACAAATGGAACCGTCTCGAATCAATCCATTTCGATTCTTATGATGTCTACGACATAAAAGTCACCAGACGATGGTTCTCTTACTGAATAGACTCTACATAATTAGATTACGTATAATATATAACATACATAGACTAGTGAAAATAGTAAAGCCATCTAAAGACCAACTATTTTCAAAATTCAATTTGGACCTGAATACGATTGACACGTGGATGTTATCTAGCTAAACCTTTTGTTTCACTGATTATAATTTTATAAGAGACTATGCAGAGCGCTCTCTGTCTAACAGGTTTTCATGATTTAAACCTAGAGATAAAAGGATAGGTATTAAAAGAAGTACAAAAGGTTCATCGTTTTGTTTTGAAATTTGTAAGGTAAAAACAAGATAATATTCTTTTAACATTGCAAATAGATCCCACACTTCCAGCATGCGCTCAAGATATAAATGTTAAGTCCCACTCAACCACTCCCATATACCCGGAGTCTAATTACAACCATAAACAAAAGTTGAAGAAGCCAAACCAGTTGAAGGCTTGAATGGTCACGTACCAGCTTTATGAATGAACCAACTGTTATCACGCATCACAGCAGGTGGTCATAGAGCACATCTGCTCGTAACTATTATGTATTAACTGGTGACAATCATAATGAAGGAAAAGATAGGTGGTAGATTATTGTTTTAAAGATGGCAATAGATGATAATTTGAAGATACATTTTAAAGCTATTGCTAATTTTGTAACCTAACTTGGAATCGGAATAGAATGACCTCTCCTAAATACATCTACAAAATATGAGATCCGCGACGTTTTAAATTAACATTCTTCAATACGATATGATACTGATTGCAATAAAATAGAACATGAAGTCAGAGATGGGTAAACTGAAAAAAGGAAAATAAAAGAATGAGTCATTTCATTCATATTGAGATCGATAGACTTTCACAATAATGCAAATTTAAATAAATTTATCAAATATAATTGTGGGATCCTATTACACATTCAGGAGTCGTGTATCCGTAGTGAGCTTCTGCATATGAATTCTATAAAACAATGGTGACGATATGGTGGTCGGTTCTCAGAAAATACCTTAGGATTTTATGGCTATTCGCCGATTGGACAAATCGCTGACAATAACCTTAAGGAGGACCTTCTTAATACCTCTTTCAAATTTTGTCAATTTGAAAGAGCAAATTCCAATGAAATCAACATGCGATTTTAAAATATTGTAACAAATACCTACTTAATAATAGGTGTTGAACTTTAACCCAAGTCATCGAATAGCGTGTAGTACCTACTGTTTGTGTTTGAAGGAGGAATAAAAAACTTGAAGAAAAATGTTTTACAATTTGATTTGGAATTGATTTGGCTTATGGCTGAAAGAGGTAGAGGTCTTAGAAACATGAAAAATTCAGGGTGTAGACAATATTTTAATGGTCTAGGTGCACTAAGTAAGAAGTTCCCGAAATTGAACTGGAAAACGCGGCCGAAAAAATAAGATTGCCTGAGAAAAAGTCAGCGTGGGTTAAGTTTCGGGGCGTTCCATTAGTTATAATAAGACATAGCAAAAGCAACGCGGATAAATAAATCCAAGTTTAGCTGATAGTGTTCAGTACAAAGAAGTTCCATCTAAGTGAGTTTTAGTAACAACCAACCAACACCTCACAAAATAAGATCTTATTACAGTAGTTTCAGACACGCAATAAATAATTCTATGAGTAAACAAAAAGCGCCTGTTTTCCCTTACCTCGAACAAAGAAAACATGATTTCCTATTGTCGACGCTATCATCAGTATTTATCCGAGAAAAAAAAACAGAATTTAATATACCCGAAACGTCTACCGTGTAAGAAAGTATACGCTTATTTACCAGGAAGTTTATATGCTTTATTTCAACCCACACATGTGTGGTGTATGGAGTTATGTTAGGGTTGGCAGTTTAATAAGCTTTAGACGTTAGTCTAATGTGTTTTTGGCTGACTGATTAGACTCATCATTCTTGTAAATGATTTGTTATATATATATATGTATATTATGATCATTTAGATGTAGTTGTAGATAATTTTTAGTTATAACGCCGAGTACCTATTAGGTATATAATCATAAAATTATAATTAGGATTTTATTTAAATGAGATTGCTCTTGGTGATTGGTGGAAGCTTACCTAAACTTCAAGTTGACAAACAGTCTTGAACTAAAGACAAGCTCTTTCATTCATTAGTTTATTGGCTCGACTACTTGAATCTTAATTAGAAACCGACAACCCTATCAGCGTCTCTGTGTGAAAGGTGTTGTGACAGTAGTGTGCGTGTTTTGGGGGTGTGTGTGTGTGGTAAGGTTCGCATCAACATTAGAATGAGGAGCACGCGCCTGCCTTGCCCGGAACGTGACCGGCATATCGCATCGTCCCTTTCCCCCCTATACCTCCATCTCACTCACACCACCCCCGAAGCCATGTTGGCTCAAATTTCCCTGTTTTTGGATTCTTTTAATTTTGTAACTTTATTTAATTTTATATATTTTTCGTAGTCTTTTTGTGTTTATATCAGTACACGCCTGTTAAATAAAATGTGTCGTTACTCTGTGGGAATTTCATTTCTCTGGTGCCAAACAACTTTATTACTTTCTACATTAGCATACAAATTACATGTTCGTCTCATTTCTCTTTCTGTCTGTTTCGGGTTGGTACTTAATCTACCCTGTCACTAGGCTACAGACTGTTATCACCTGGATTTTTAATCTTCTGCGTTTAAATTATCTTATTTATAGGTTTCCTAAACTTTACGACCCCGGCAATATTATGTTCCACAAAGCAACTTTTCTCAAAAACGCAGCGACAAAAAAGTCTTCACAGAATCATAGACCCCAAAAGATCGGGCCAAAAAAATAGGCCCACGTACACGTCATAACGTAACACGTGTACGATTTATCTGATATCAAATGTATTTACCACCGGATGTCTTGCCGACAAATTTTCAGATTTTATCGTCTGACTGTACCTTTTGTATACATAAGCATGTAATGTTAGTGTTGTTTTTGAGATGGTGTTTGTAATATATAAACCTAGAATCTTTAATGAAATACTGAATTGAACAATTTAGGCAACAGATGAAGAAAGCCCTATCTTTTTACTTATATCAACCAACAAGGAAAAGTGGCACAACAAACAAATTTTTTTTTTTATCATGAATTGATCTTTGTCTGACCACGATCTCTCATAATGAAAAGCGAAGTCTAGAAGATACCGGAATAGGCTCTGGTCCTAAAGATTTGCGAATTAAATTAACTTGATTACCTTAGGATTAAGTACTTACTTGTGATAACCCTAAATATATTGAAACAGTTTCGGATATGTACAGGAACCTGCCATCGGCGGCTACGGATAATGCAAACCCGTCCAATGACTGAAACAAAAAAACACAGATCAAAATATATGCTTACCAATCACAGAACTTATTTAAGTAGAATGAAAGAGTTCGTCGATTTGTATGGAAACCGAGCGTGTAACATTTTGCGTATTTGTATTTTACACACAAATGTATTTTAGTGATGGGATACATAAGCAGCGCGAAAATGAATGATTTAAAAGCATTGATAAACCGATTCTTGGCACTGCCTCTTTGCACTGCCTCACCACCACACCGCCCCCGGTTGGGAGCAGACTGAGTTTCGCGGCGAGTAAAGAGGTTACTCAGCCCTTACTTAGCCCGTCTTCGGCACGCGATGCACATACACTCACTCATTCTACTTAAATATAGTTCTGTGTTACCAATCTATAATATTAAAATTTCTTAGATTCATTCGCTTTGCTTGTCAGGTAATTTCAACAGCACCAGAGGTGGCTAACTTAGTATCTTAAGTAACTGATTGAACAGGTTACAAGTAAGTAAATTCGTATGAGTCAGTGGTGACAGAGTTAATACGCTGCTTGCTGGCGTCTTTAAATAAGGTGACAGACTGCACTTTTTTGTGCGATCTGTTATGCGACAGATAGGAATAATCCTGTCAGGGCCTAGTAAGTAAATAACGATGTTTCTTTAATTTGTGTAATAACAATTACATGTAATGTTGGAACGCCAACATCTACATGTAATTAGTACGAAGATGCTGTGTTTGTAGAAAGTTTATGTAAAAATAAAACTGAAACCAAATAAAATAATTCTTGTTTATTTAACTCATTGTAATTGGTAATATCCAAGGCTAATAGTGTAGATTCTACACAATTGAAGGTACTTAAGTCATTTTCTTCTTACTTTAAAAGTTTCCTATCCCACTTAAAACTTTCAAACAACCGTAAAAAAAGACTTCAACAAAAGACTTTTCATTCCACTTTATAATAACCATTCAAACAAATCTAACGTGGAACTAATAGAAATATATCGAACAATTTTCTATCACAAAAAACCTTCAAACGTGATGATGAAATTGATGAACAACCATCAACACGAGCCAAATCATTTGCGTCGAACTAAGGAGCTAGAAGCCTCGTTGAATAGTGATTGTGGTTTAAAATACTTTCTTACTGCACCAGCTTATTTAAAGCTTAAACAGATCTGAATTTAAGATAACGATGATGTCTTGAAGAAAGCAGTTTAGTGTTGGTTTTCTATTGAACCTTTTCACAATGATTTGACCTCGGTGGATTGTTAATTATCCTCATGAGACGCGAAAAAGTTCGTATCCCGATGTGAGACAAATGGTTGGATCTGTAAATATTTTGTTCTGGGTCTGTGTGCTGATGATACCTAGGTACTCACACACTATACTATTTTCTAGTGGATCAGGTATTGTATTGTTGAGTGTTTTTGTTTAACTCTACTTTAGTCATTAACTTATTTATCTTCGTTATTTAAATCTGCTGGTTTAGTCTCATGGCGGCTTTTACTAAATCGCTCTGTTCATTTCAGTCGTTTTGACAACACAGTAATTGCTTTAATATAACTGCTCTTCCAGCAAACTTTCTGTACTGGATTTATTGTATTGTTATCTTTATATGTGGGTAGGCAGAGTATTAATAAAGACAGTCTTGAACAAGCCATCTTGTCGTTTACATCATGGTGACAGCGGTAAACTAAATAAAGTTATTATTTGCACAAGAAACATTTCTCAGTGTTTAGCGAAAGCTATTAAATTGATAGTTTTGTAAATAACTGTGTAATAAAATGGAGCACGCTCGTCCTCCAACGCAGTTAACCTTGGAAGGTGGTCCGGCGTGTCGCGCCGACGCGTGGCGGAGGTGGTTACGGCAGTTTGAAGTGTTCATCAAAGCATCAGGAGTTTACAAGGAACCCAGTGACGTACAAGCTAGTCTCTTGATAAATCTGATTGGCCCTGAAGGGTACGATATCTATTCGACATTGAAATTCAACGACGAAAAAGATCGAGACGACATAAAAAAGTTAATCGAAGTTTTCAACGCGTATTTTGGAACTAAAACAAACGTAATAATGGTTCGTTTTAAATTCTTCTCCCGAAATCAAGAAACCGGTGAGAGTATAGATGAATACGTCACGGCTTTAAAACTTTTGAGTCAAAAGTGCGAGTTTGATCATCTGGAAGATGGTTTAGTTCGAGACAGGATCGTCTGCGGTGTCGCCGACAGTGGTGTTCGGGATCGGTTATTGAGGGCCGATGATCTGACGTTAGCAAAAGCGATGAAAATTTGCCAAGCAAGTGAATCATCTATTGATGAAAGTCGCCAGATCGAAGGTGTCAAAAAAGAAACCAATACTACATCGGTGGATGCGTTATGGAAGTCCAGTGCGGGTCAGCGCGGAGCTAGGTCAGCTGCTGGCGGCTTCGGCGGGTCAAGCCGTGCACGTGGCGGCGGCGGTGCCGGCGCGCGCGGCGCTCGTGCGAGCGCGGGACGGCTGAGCGGGAGCGGCGCCGGCGGCGACGGCGCTCGGGCGGCGCGTGCCACGTGCGGCGCCTGCGCCAGCGCTAGCTGTGACGGAGGTGATCGGTGTGCGGCTAAAAGAGTGAAGTGTTTCCTTTGCGGTAATAGAGGCCATTATAAGGCAATGTGTCCGGCGAGGAAATTTAATAAAGTGTATGAGGTAAATGAGGACAGCGACGGCGACGACGACGGTGAGTTGTACTACATATCTACGATTGAGTGTATCGATTCTATTTCGAAGACTGATTACGAGAAATGGCATGAAATATTTTATTTACCCGGGTGTAGTTCTAAACATGAATTTAAGTTAGACACGGGTTCCGATTTAAATGTATTATCACAAAAAAATTTTCTTAAGTTAGGGTTCTCGTTATCCCAGCTGTGTAGTGATAACGTACGGGCGAAATCATTTTGCGGTAATTATTTATCGATTGTAGGTTCGACTACTATCAAGCTCGAACACAAACAGCGTGAATATAAATTAAAATTTGTAATATCCGGTGAGGCCTGTCAGAGCATTCTGGGTAAGCATGCGTTAGAGCAATTAGGTTTAATACAAAGAATTTACACAATAAATTTAGATAAGTACGATGATTTGTTTAAAGGTTTAGGTAAATTGCCGGGTCGTTATAAAATACCGTTAGAAAGTGATGCCAACCCTTGCATTTGCCCTGTCAGAAAAATACCCATTGGAGTGAGAGATCAACTGCAACTGGAGCTAGCCCGGATGGAGAAGCTGGGAGTTATTAGGAAGGTGACTCATCCAACCTCCTGGGTCAACGGCATCGTCATTGTCGCTAAAAAAGATTCCAGCTTCAGAGTGTGCTTGGATCCGCGACCACTTAATAAGGTAATCAGGCGACAGCATTACCCGCTGCCGACGCTAACTGAAATAGCCACCAATTTAAAGGGTGCGCGGTATTTCAGCAAGCTAGATGCCAAATCTGGCTTCTGGATGGTACAGCTGGACGACGAGAGCGCCGACTTGTGCACCTTCGGCACGCCGTTCGGCCGATATCAATATCTTCGTCTTCCATATGGAATAAACTCAGCCTCTGAAGTGTTTCATGCCAAGGTTCGACAGCTGCTGGAAGACCTGGAGGGTGTTGATTCCTTCGTCGACGATATCATCGTGTGGGCATCCACGAAGGAGGAACACGATAGGCGTCTCGCTTGTCTCCTTGATAGAGCGCGGTCCGTGGGTATTAAATTCAATCGCGATAAATGTGAATTTTGCGTTACAGAGGTTACCTACCTTGGCCACAACTTCAGCGCCGAGGGTATGAAGATAGACGGAGCAAAGTTGAGGGCTATTGCAGAAATGCCCAGTCCAAGCGATCGACAGGCGCTTGAGAGGTTTCTCGGTATGGTAAACTATGTAAGTAAGTTTATTCCTAACTACTCCGAGAAAGTAAGTCCATTGCGCAGCTTGCTGAAGAAGGACAACGAATGGGTCTGGGGAGCGTGCGAGGAGCGCGTGGTGAGCTCGCTGAAGAGCGCGCTGTGCAGTGCGCCCGTGCTGGCGCTGTACGCGGCTCACGAGCCGGCGCTGCTGTCGGTGGACGCCAGCGCGAGCGCGCTCGGCGCCGTGTTGCTGCAGGGCGGCCGGCCGGTCGAGTTTGCGTCACTCACGCTCACTGACACGCAGCAGCGGTATGCTCAAATTGAAAAGGAGATGCTCGCCATCGTCTTTGCTTTAGAGAGATTTCACCAGTATGTTTTTGGCAAGAGCAACATCACTGTGGAAACGGACCATAAGCCGCTCGAGGCGCTTTTCAGGAAGCCACTTGATTCGGTGCCAGCCAGGTTGCAGCGCATGATGCTTCGTACTCAACGGTATGATTTTCAGGTCGTCTATAAGCCAGGAAAATACATGTACGTCGCTGACACATTGTCGCGTGCGCCGCTTCCGGAGCGCCTGCGAGCTGAGCTGTCCGAGGAAATAACGGACCAGACTTGCTTTCTCTTACAGAACGTTAGGGTCAGTGACGAGCGATTAAAGGCTATTAGGAATCATACCAGTAATGACAGTGAATCCAAGATTTTAAAAGAATACATTTTGCATGGTTGGCCCACGAATAAGTATCAAACGGAAGAATGCGCGCGACAGTACTGGAGCTACAGGGAATGTTTTGAATACGCGGATGGTGTAATATTTTGTAATAATTTAGTCTTTATTCCCCGAGGGCTGCGGAGTGAAATGTTGTCGCGAGTGCACGAGGGACACCTCGGCATCGACCGGTGCAAGCGGCGAGCGCGCGACGTCATGTTCTGGGCGGGTATGGCGCGCGACGTGGAGCAGACGGTGCGCCGGTGCCGCGTGTGCGCGCACTATGCAGCGCGCCCCATGCGCGAACCCATGGAGCCTCACCTCATTCCTAACTTACCGTGGACAAAACTGGGATCCGACATATTTGAATACTCTAAAAGGTATTACTTGATTATAGTCGATTATTTTACGAACTATGTAGAAGTATCTCCACTCAAAAGTATCACATCTACACAGGTGATTTTAGCCATGAAGGATCAGTTTGCCAGACACGGCATACCTGAGGAACTTGTTTCAGACAATGGACCGGCATACGCATCCAAAGAGTTTAGAAACTTTGCGCAAGCCTGGGAGTTTAAGCACACCACTTCCTCACCTAACTATGCGCAATCTAACGGACGAAGCGAGCGCGCCGTACGCACGGTAAAAGAAATAATGAAAAAATGCATTAATTCTAATGAAGATTTTTACTTGGCCCTGCTTAATTATAGGTCGACCTCAAGAGATGGCATAGCGAGTCCCGCCCAACTCCTCATGGGCCGAAGGCTTAGTACGCGCTTGCCTTCACATCCGAAGAAATTAAAGCCGGAGAGAGACAATGCGGGCGACCTTGAGAATATTTTACGCAATCAAGAGAGAAGCCGTCAACAATACGACCGACACGCTCGCGCGCTTCCGCAGCTGCAACCCGGCGACGAGGTGGTGGCACTGGACGGCGCGACACGTCGGCGAGCACGCGTCACCTCTCAAGCTCCGCAACCGCGCTCCTACTTTATCACTGATGACAAAGGAAAGGTATTTCGTAGAAATAGGAGACATCTCATCAAGCTCCCCGAATCTCCAACTCCCACACCGCTTGACGAGACGATACGTGAAGATACGAGCGGTGAAGACTTGTCAGAACAATCTGAGTCGTACGCTTCTTGTGTAAACACCGACGACGACACTGATTTAGACAATTCGTTCGATGAATCTCCAAATCACTTTATCCCTCACCCTGAAAGGGCTGCTGCAAGAGAGGCAAAGAAGAAGTTAAAACAAATACATTATTAATTTATTTTATTGCATGTGTACCTACCTATATCTTTAAACATTCATTCGTAATAATTATTCACTAAAAGATAAAAGCTTACTACCTATACTTACGTATATCTGTCTAGAATGCTGCTGTAGGCATACCGGATAACGGCAGTCGTAAACCGGTGATATGCTTTGTTTGAAGTATAATAAATAAGATAGGTACTTACCTTACTGATTAGCTGGCTAAGCGTTTACTTACCTACGTAAATGTTGGTTTTATAATTTATGCTATGCTGGAATATCTTACCTAATAATAATCGGTTAGTTTTCGTAACTATTGTATAATAGTTTTGTTAAACTTTGTATTGATCATAATTTATATTAAAATAATATAAGTACTTAAAAATTAGCTTTTCTTTTTTTATAATTATTAATGTGAATCTAAAATAATTATCATTTCTGCATGTAACCTAGTTTAGTGAACGTTATAAAATTATGAAATAGATATTAGATACTATTGTAGGTATAATTATATTATGTTTAGTTAGCTATGCATGTCTATGCCTACTTTCGTAAATGATACCTAATAAAATTGTTAATAGTTAAGCTTATGATTTTGTTATGTTTTGTCAAAACAAATTATTTACATTAAGTTAACATCTTTCATAATATAAATAAGATATTAAGGGAAAGATGTACTGGATTTATTGTATTGTTATCTTTATATGTGGGTAGGCAGAGTATTAATAAAGACAGTCTTGAACAAGCCATCTTGTCGTTTACATCAATCTACAACTTCATCTCCAGTTATAATGAGATGCACGGTTGACAAAATAGGTAGATCTTGATGAGTTTTTGTGTCAAATCTGCGTTTAAATGGTCCACGGTGATAGTCAAGAATACAATGTTTATGACCGTAATAGTCTGTTGATTGACACTTTCGGTTTTATCACAGACGTGTTTCTAGTTAACGGATGACTTGCGTTCGTTTTCATTGAATCTGACTAACTTTAGCTTTAGCTTTTAATGAAATGACTTTATGTTAGTACATAAACTTAGTCTAGCTCTTTGTGCTTTAATTTCAATTCAATTCTATTTATTAACCATAAGTACAACATTACAGAAGATATCCAATGCGTTATACAAGAACTTTAAAAATATTTACATAACTTAACTAATGGGTTACCTATAGTATAATGAATAAGAATAATAATAAGAATATTTAAGAATTAATCAATTACTAGTAAAATGTTAAATTACTCTTATATAACAACGATTTATCTTAGAACCATCGAGCCACCATCGATCATCGATTGAGCACCTAGAATCAATGCTCGGTGCCTAGAACAGAGCTTTTACGAGTTGGGTTGATCACAGCATATGTGAAAAATTTTTGAGCTTTGGTATGTTTATTATTAGAACTAGTCCCTAAAGGATCTTTGAGCTTTGGTATGTTTTTGTTAGAACTGGTCCAAAAAGTCCTTCATCTGCGTCTATCAGATTACGGTCAAGATTACACTAAACAGTGTCGCAACTCCGTGCTTGCACGACCACGTACAATTTACAAAACGTACAAACAGTGCCAAAGCTTGCATTTCTGCAAAAAAACAAATAGAATTGTGGAATCACGTACACGCCAGCCTCAGAATAGAAACCGCAGCACCCACATTATAATGACACAAAATCGATTGCAAAATCATTATTTAGATACTACACAATCAGATAATAGAGTTTTTTTCTCAACCCTATCGAGTGCCCCAGAAAACGTGTGTCCGTTAATTTGATTTTGAAATTTAGCGAAATCTGAGAAATATTAAATTAGAATTTCGTAAGGTCTATCACACAGCTACATTCATTGTTGTGTTGGCTATATTGTGTGTTTTGTCCGTTAAAAGCGTGAAGTCGGTCAAATCGCAATAAAGCAGCCAAGATCGAGTGTGCTTGATGACGAAAGGTATTCTGATTGGTTTGTTCATGCTTTGTTTCATTAGTCACTTGTTGTTGTCTGAGTCATGGGCTTGGCACACGTTGAATAATTTGAAACTGCAGTGATAGTAATTGATGATTCTCTTTAACCTAAATAGTTTAGATCCTAAAATTTATTATAGGTCTCCTACGAGTATGCAAACGTGGTAACAAAGACGGGCGACGGGCGATTATGTAGATAAACATAAGATTTTATGTCTGTTTGTTTACATACAAGCTGTTCCAGAGGAATGCTACATCCGTCACTTTGTAAATTCAAGACGTTTGATGTCCAATGAAGGTGGAGACTCTTTAGATTTAGTTAGCTAAAGTAATCCTTGTGCTGATGTATATAAGTGCTAGTTTACCTGGAGTATGTGTGTGCCCTGGTGCTGCTCGAACAGCTCCATGGCGAGGCCTGCTGGTGTTCTTCTGCTTTGGCCTCCTGTAACAAATATAACCAGTATTCAAACTATGCCCATTTTCTTGCACCATAAGTTAGAAGACCTTTCTCAAGTTGGTATTACTTTAACCTACGATGGTTCTTTGTTCTTATTATTTGACCAGATATCAATTTTGTCATACTCCCAACGTTTATTGATGTACAATGTTCCTGTAACCAGTGACCCCGTAATATCTATTCCGTGCCGTGGATGCGAAACTGGTTCTGCAATTTTAGCCATCAAGTACTTACACTCACTATACATTTTTTAAATTCTAGTAACTTTTTTTTTCTTTTTATTTACAATAGGCTTGCGCTTGACCATTTCATACACATATTATAATAGTATAGAACTGCTAGCGGATTGCGGCTGTCGTGATGTTATTAGCCGTTCCGATGCGCAATTATTAAACTTTTTCGAACTAAATTTTTGCGCATTACAAACGGTTAACTTCACGAGCCAAGATCCGCTTGCAGTACTATAATTCTAATCTATTTATGTGTAAAGTAAAGGTGCCCAGGCTAAGGTAGCCAGTCAGAACTGAGCCAACATAACTAACAGGAAGAGCTACTGTCGGCCACGCCGCTCACTCATGATACAATCTCCTGGTGTCGGGTTGCATGACTTACTGCGACGCACCACTACCCTTGTCCAGAAGCGCTCGTGAAGTAGCTGACTAAGTTGTTTAAGAACAGAAGTTAAGCGCTGTTGCGTGTAGCCACCATTTGAAGGATGAGCGCTTCCCGAAGGGCACGTAAAGCAGTCGGTCCCAGGGTTTTCAAACTTGCTAAGCCATGCCTAATTACTCCGGTCCCAGAGTTGGTCACTGACACATACGAACTGAATGATGATTATGAGCTTTTATGTGGTTTTTTTATGCGAAGGTTGATAGAAAGAATGTTTGATCGTTTAGTTAGTACGTTACCTACCATTGTTAATATGTATTATTCGTGTACTATGATGACCATTATGAAATAATGGTCATTATCTTATCAAATTATCTTATCTTTATACTACGTTTATTTGTAAGGCTGTTAAAATATACATACCTACTTATTACTTACTAGTTATATATATATCGTCGGCTTACTGCGAAAACCGAATAAATGCACTTTTTGGCTGATTTGACTTAAAAATGCAGTTATACTTATTTTTTTCCGCTCTATCGACTGGTAAAACCGAATAAGCGCTGCGACATACGGCTGCAGAGTTAGCCAGTTTGAATATCATATAAATACCCAAATAAAAATAAAATTATACTAGTAATATATAATAAGTATTTTTAATGCACGAATCCAATCAATATTATACAGCTAAAGTAGTATAAATATGATTATGCGTTTTGACATGTAGTAAGTTTCATAGAAAGTATTGCATATTTTCAGAGAGAAAGTATTAAACGCATTTACAATAATGAATCCAACTTTTGAATTCTCACTTGTACAGTTAAAATAGTTTAGGGACATTTAATTTGTTTTACCGTTTCTGAAATTTGTTCTACGTTCTACAATTCTTCTACAGCAAAAACCTTATAAATGTATTTATGTGGTTTTAAATGTAATGAATCCAACTTTTGAAATCTCACTTGTACAGTAAAAATAGTATAAGGACATTTAATTTGTTTTACCGCTTGTGAACTTTGTTCTACGTTCTACAATTCTTCTACAGCAAAAACCTTATAAATGTATTTATATGGTTTTAAATGTATCAAATTCGTATCAAACGAGCCCGCTTTGACGTGATAGAAAGAGAGGCACCTGCCGACGAATCAGCGCGGTGCAAGGTGAATTGCACTTTATTGCGTCGTTATTTGAGTCGCTAGTCATCCATTCGTTTTCACGGTGTTTTGTTATTGCTTAGGAACTGTCTGTAGTTTATTGATTGCTGAGATTGATCGGATTGATTGTTTTCTTAGATTTTTGTGCGCGACGTGCTAGTAACTTCTCCGTAAGAAAATAATAGTTTTATGTATTTAAAAACGATTTAAAACGATGAATGGTGTGTACTACTACTAATATGGAATCCAGAGGAAAAAGATTGGTATCTTTGATAAAAAATAAACCCGAAGCAGTGCCTGAAGGTATGGTATTTTGTTTTTACCGTAAGTATAGCTAGATTTGACATCATCTCGTCGGATACTAAGCGACATTAATGTTTGAATGATTTGAATAAAAAATTTAATAGATAGGTTACCTACCTACTTAGTGAGATTAGAAAAATGCTTTTGAACTTTTTAGGTTAAGTGTAAAACTTAACCTAAAAAGTTCGAAAAAAATTTTTAAATGAGATGAGCATTTTGATGGTCTTTTGTTTTTTACCACTTGTATTTGACACGTATCTACTTTATCAGTACCTACATAATTTAAGTATTTCTTTATCCTAAGTAGGTATCTATCTGTTTATAATTGAGTTTTTTTTTTAGATGATTTGGATCCAAGACCTAGTACTTCAAAACAAGGATGCGATAGTCCAACGTCGTACTGTTCTTCAATCTTAAGCGAATCCAGAGAGAAAATAGCAGTGGAAATGGAACGTATATTACTTGACAGTGATGATTCTGTACAGGATCCCACTTCACACAGGACCCGTATCTAGACACACTGATTCAACCAGAGGAATTGTTTGAAGAATTGGCAAGTGGAAAGGAGAAAGACATGCAAGATAGGGGTTTTTTGCGATTTTATGGAGATAATACTGATTATACTGACGAAGCAGTTCCAGATCATGATGCTCAGGTAATAGTAGCACAAAAATTACCAGACTCTGAATCAATCCAAATTGCAAATTTTTTTTGTGAGCTTTTATTCCCAAGAGTATTTGATTGTACAAGAAAAAGGAAACGTTGGGTAAATCCAGAACCTGAAAATTGGAAGGTAAATGTTGCTAAGAGAAGACGAACTGATGGCCTGCCTTATACCACAGGAAATAAAGAAAGAAGGGCAAAAATACCAAAAGAGATCAACTGTGAGAGATGTTTCTATAAGTGTAATATTATTTCTTCGCAAGAAAGAGAGGTATTGTGTCGAAACTACTGGAATTTGAGCTTTCTTGAGAAGAAAAATTTTATTTTGAATAACGTGACAATTCAAGCTCCGAAAAGAGTTCTTGCGATTCGTGGAACAAAGAAACAGCGCAAATACACAAAAAAATGCTTCTTTTTTCACAAGGGAGAGAAGAAACAAGTATGTCAAAAGTTTTTTTGTCATACACTAGCTATTTCTCAAAGCGTTGTGAATGATGCTGTTCAAAAGCGGAATGATTTAGGTCTTTACAAAGATATGGACAAAAGAGGTACACATGTACCTCCTAATAAAACGAAAGAAGCTGATGTGAAATTTGTGAAGAAACACATTGAATCCTTCCCCACCATGGAGCCCCATTACATAAGAAAATCTTCTAAGCGTCTATATTTAGATGCATCGTTATCAATCACGAAACTGCACCGTCTGTACATAGAAAAGTGTACTGAAGAGAACATGACCCCAGTGTCTGAAATAACTTACAGGAGGATATTTTGCAATGACTATAACTTTAGCTTTTTTGTCCCAAAGAAGGATCAATGTTTAACATGCTCTAACTACATGAAAGCCAATGATGACGATAAAGCAGCAATGAAAACCGAATACGACGAACATTTGGCAAGAAAGCAGTTCTGTAACTTAGAAAAAAAGAAAGACAAGGAAAAAGCAGCTAAAAACAAAGACTTTTGCTGTCTTACATTCGATTTAGAGGCTGTATTACAGATTCCCTCTGGATTAGTGGGGCAGCTATACTATTGTCGAAAGCTGTGCGTGTACAATCTGTGCATTTACGAAGCTGCACTGCCAAACGATGCTTTTTGCTTTGCTTGGTCCGAAGTGAATGGAAAAAGAGGGAGTTCTGAAATTGGGAGTATTTTGTATCACTATCTGTCCACCTGCGTGCCTTCCCATGTGAACGAAGTGTGCCTGTATTCAGATACGTGCGGTGGACAGAATAGGAACCAGTATGTGGCTGCATTACTGCTCTTTGCCGTTCAAAATATACCTCACATTGCAAAAATCGAACACAAGTTTCTTGAATCGGGACACAGCTACATGGAGGTTGACAGTATGCACAGCAGCATTGAGTCGGCAAAGAAAAACAGTGAAATCTACTGCATGCCTGATTACATGTCAATTTTCAAAAGAGCTAGATCAAAAAAGACAGTTACTTATGATGGACAAACTTTCAAAAAAACACCATACAAAACTAAAGAGTTTAAATTCCACGAATTTTATGACTTAAAAAAACTCGCTAATGATACAATCTTCAATCGTTCTAAAGACGTTGATGGAAACCAGGTAAAGTGGCTGAAAATTAAAAGAATGCAGTATCTAAAGGAAGAACGATCGAAGATCTATTTCAATTATGACATGACTGACAATCTGTTATACATGGATGTCAAAGGAGCTTTTTTGGCTACTACCCCAAATTCAGAGGCAACTAGAAGGAATACAAGAGGGAAAACACGCGTGAAGAATAGTGTGCCTCAAGCAAGTCCTAATCTTGTTCAATTGAAGCCACTCTATAATAAACCTTTACCCATAAGCGAAGCCAAAAAAAAGGATCTTCTGGGTTTATGCAACAAAAAAATCATTCCAGAAGAATACCATGGCTGGTACTTGTCATTGCCAATTCATTCTGGAGCAGATCGTTTACCCGACCCTGCTGTAGAAGAAGAGTCATCAGCTGAAGAATGAACCTACCTTATTAAGTTTATTTACCACAAGAATTTTTCAATTGCCATACTTTCATAAAAGTAATGTTTGTTATAGCTTCACATACCCACTCAATTAAACTTCTTTTATTCAAAAATTAATCATTCGTTTTATTTATTGGTAGTTAAATTAATTGAATTGAAATTAAGTTTATTTGAATCGATACTATTAATGGGAAGCTGAAGAGTTTGTTAGTTTTAGCAGTCTAATCTCTAGAACGGCTGGACTGAGTTTGGCGGAATTTTCACTGAAAGAAGCTGATATTTTCTGAAATAACTTAGGCTATTTTATTTTCCCCATTTCTTACGGGAACGGAAACTACGCGAGTAAAACTGCGGGGCGCTGCTACTTTATTCATAGTTTTGTATGTAGTTATTGTAATAAATGTCATTCATTTTCAAAAAAGCCTACAGCTATAACCAGGTAAATAAAACAAAATGGGGTTTTTTGAAGTCAATGTTCTAAAATATTTAATTTCTGTTATTGACATTGACAGAAATACATACAACAATTACCTAAATGTAAAAATCAGCTTTCTAGTGTAGATAAAATAGAAGATAGGGCACATTTTCTAATTACAGGTAAAACCAAATAAATGCATGACCCTCTGAAAGAAATTTAAATTTTATGGATGGTTTCTTTAATATCATATTACATAGGAATATATTTCAAAAGACAGATAATAGTTGCATCACCTTGTATATCTTATTTCTAACTTGTTAAGTTTTAAGTTGGTCAAATTTTATCTCAAACTTTAAAATGCGATTTACTCAGCATTACATAGAGTGCATTTATTCGGTTTTCGCAGTAAGCCGACGATATAATATGTTGCTCAATCACGTCTGAATTACGTTAAAACGTCACGGGTACCACGAAGCGAAGCCACGGGAAGAAGCTTTGCTTTTATATGTGTAAGAATTAATTTAATAGATAATAATACGTAGTCTGAAGAAAGTGACGACAATGCTGAGTACAAGACAAGGACACGATCGTGACTGTCGTGCGCGGCGTGGACAGACAGACGGACACGACAATGCACACTACACATAGATATAGACATTTTCACAGTAGGTACTATTCATTTGTACAGTGAAGTCATTAGTTCTTTCTTAATAGTGCGAGTGATTATGACTCTTACTTTCATGAAGGTAGCGTAGTTTTTACCCGGCAATTAGTTATTAAGCCATAAATAATAATAATATTTTCGTATGAGAGTCATCAAAAAATTAAGATGCTTGGAAAAAAAAGAATGACGAATAAAAAAAAAGTTGTCCCATTTCTTTGTGATATGTTAAGTAAATTCTATCACACCATCACACTTCATACTAATATTATAAATGCGAAAGTTTGGATGTTTGTTTTAATCTATAAATCGACAACCACTGAACCGATTTGTCTGAAATTGAAAACATTGATAGTTAACGACCAGGATTAGGACATATTCTTTTTATCCCGAAAAAAAGTACGGTTCCCGAGTTCCAGGCGAACGAAGTTGCAAGCGACAGCTAGTCTATAATACTAGTAGAATGCCCCGCGACTTACGTTTTTTTTACTTTCCACGTTGACTTTATTTCCAACTGTTGAGTTGTTGAGCTGTTGTTAGAGTTAAGTTTCAAAAGTTTCTTTCTAAAATATACTACAAAGAACACATACTTTTTACACTACCCACCCCCCAAAACAGTTTCTAGGTCCAGCGGTTTGGGCTCCACGTTGTAGGTCAGTATGTCAGCAAGCCTTTTAAATATTACTTTACCTATGATCATTAATTTAGTTTTGTCTCTACGCCTTTTCCCGAATTGTACTAAGCTGTAACTTAGGCCTAGGTACTCTAGGACTGTTAAACATAACCCTCCTTTTGCTATGCCGTTGTCGGGTAATAAAAAGTTATTGTAGTATCAGCCGATCGCAAGTTTGCTTTTCAAAATAGTACAAAACAACTGTTTTGTTGGTACTAGGAGTATGACTTTATCCAAAGGCGTGTAGTGACACCATGTTTTAATTATTTTTCGAGACTTTCCCACAAGAAATGTATGTTTCGTTCGATCAATGCTGAACTGAGGTTTAAAATATATAAGCACAAGAAAAACCTACTTATTTAGTTATCGATGTTAGTAATGGCATGTGCGGCAGGCTTCGAGCATATAAACAAATTTATATTCTTAATGTCTTTGGCGGCAGGGTATAAAATAGAATTAGAATCAGAATAAGAATAAATTGTTTGCGAAAGTACCTACCTATAGCAAATACAGGTAGCAAGATCTATGGGATTTTGTAAGTGCTAAAAATGTCTATATGCAAGTATAAATTCCAGGTTAGATATTAGACGTCAAGAGCTATCCATAATGTACAGTTGCACGCAAATTCTGGCAGTACTCGCAAACCGTCAATGCACTGCGACCCGGCCCGTCACTAATGTGTTAAGTAAGCATTTTGCGCTGCGCTGCGGCCCGGTCCGCCTTGCTGCGGCCCGACATATCTACCTAATGGCCAGTTAACAAAATGCCATAAGTAGGTAAAGTACCAAACTTAAAATCATGAACAAATGTCAAATTAAAAAAATAGGAACAATTAAATAAATGCAGCGAAATTATTAGTAAAAATTCAATATAATATAAACAGGTAAATCAGTCAGTTATCTACGAAAGTCACAAAAATACATAATGCAAAATTCTAAAGTCAAATTCATCACAAAGTTGGCTGAGCGCATTCTCCGATGGAACACCACAACTCATGCACACCCCACAAGCATGCAGTCGGCATATCAAAGCAGGTTTCCTCTCTGTTTTGTTGAATTAAATCGTAATAAAGCAAGCGGCGGGACTATCTGAACATCTTGCAGTTAAATATGGCTTAACCGAATCGCCATGTGAACTTATTCTTTTATGAATTGTCACAGCACAGCAAATACTGTGATATTCCATTTCAACTGTTCAAAATAGTTTTAACGAGTTGACCCGCGCGGCTAACCCGCGTTTTTGCTATTTTTCTATCCTACGGGTTTTTAATATTCTAAAAGTACGTTTTTCGGGATAAAAAATAGTAAATATATAGGTATGTGTTATTCCAGAAGTTACGCCATCTACATTCCAAATTATACTTATAATATTATTTCTTTTTTTTTCTTTAGTATTAACATAAAATACCATTAAGCCCACCACCATGTGGGATAAATAGTCAGAAAGAGAGAGAGAGAGAGTATTAACATCAAAGAAAAAGTAAGGTACCTACTAATATACAAAATGTTCTGTGTGAATACAAAAAAACAGTCGGTCAAAACTTAAAATAAAGAGTAGTAGAGTTCTTTGTGATAGAACTCGTCCAGGGAAGTACTACCACTATACCTATTTCTGCAGCAAAACAGTAATACTCGCATTACTGTGTTCCGGTGTGAAGGGTATGGTTTCCGGTGAAACTACTGGCGCACGAGGCTTTCGATCTATGCCTCGCAAGGTGGCGACCCGCGAGTGATACCTCTGGTATTGCAAGCGTCCATAGGCTGCGGTAACCGCTTACCATCTTGTGGGCCGTACGCTTGGTTGCCACTTCAGTTGTATAAAAAAATAAAAAATAAAACATCTTGTAGGTCGTGCGCTTGGTTGCCACTTCAGTTGTATAAAAAAAAAAAATTAACAAAGTCAAAGCTTACTTGGATAGTAGGAAAGTAATCGATCTTACTATAATACTAATGTAAGCAGTTCCATTTACTTCGTTCAGCAGCAGCCCCCAACAAATTTTTATTAAGGCCGCTAAGACTTCGTATAATTTTCTCATTTCGGTAATGTTGGCATCCCTGATATTGCAGTAATTGGTGTTAGCTGAACTTAATGAAGTCTACCAACTTAATAGTGAGACTATTTTTAGGGTCCGTACCGCGACAAGAAATATTGGAACTCTTTTATGATAATAATGTTGCCTGTCTGTCAGTCTCTCATAGTACCTTAAAACCAGCTCCTAACATGCTGATATCAAAATCATCATGACAGCCTTCTTATGTTCCCACTGCTGGGACACTGGCCTACTCTCAAGCGAGAGTGATTTGGTCTTAATCCACTACGCGGATCTAATGCTGATTGGTGGATGACACATGTCTTCGAACTCATTACCCTAGGATCAGAAGGCGGGGTCACTACCACTAGACCAACAGTGCTCTCATCTATCGCAACTTCTAGTGCACTAAGAGATGTTCGATACTTATAATATTTGCATAGAAATATAGGAAGAATGAAAAACCTCTAGAAACTTGTTAAGTATGAGAAACTCAAAAAAATCTTTGGAGATTTGAAAAAACTGATAAAATATAAATAACATACTGTTAATTGTTACTTATATATAAGGTCCTTCATTATCAACCTGACAAACTTAAGGGATAGGTTCCACACATAAAAAAAAAATACTTGTACCTTTTTTTTTCTAAACATTTTTTTTATATTTAAAAAAAAAATACGTATTTCTGCTTAATAATTAGTTATCCTTGTTAGAAATCGAAAAGGCAGTGCTCGGCACGTGTCAGTGACCCGCGCGTCAATGAACCGCGGGTCAATAACCCGCGCGTCCTTGACCTGCGCGTGTCATTGACCCGCTACGGGGCGCGCACACTCGAATATTTCATTATTACGCCGCTTAACTCGATTCCCAACAACGATAAATAATAATTGAGCAGAAAAACGTAATCGATTTTTGTTTACTTGGGATTTTTAATACAAAATATACATAAAAATAAAAAATTAAAGGTACATTTTTTTTATGTGTGGAACCTATTCCTTAAGTTTGTCAGCTTGATAATGAATGACCTTATATACGCTATGCCGTGGCGGTTCTGGCTTAAGAATTTAAACCTCTCGTGAATGTCGTAAGAACCGACTAAGGGATAACACCATAGAATAGGCAGCAGCATTCTCTTGAGGATCGACTATCGATACTGGAATCACCAATCTAACTGCCAAGCGTGGTGATTATAGCAAACCACTATGAACAGGGTCGTCATCGCGTTTTATGTCCAGCAGTGAACGTCTGACGTACGTATGAGTCAGTGGCCAACTTTGGTGACAGAGTTTCTAGGCCGCCCGAAAGCCTCTGTCATGGCCTTACAACTTTGAAAAAGCCGGGACCGACTGCTTAGCGTGCCCTACATAGCACGGGAGCACTCAGTTCAATTTGCCACTGGCGGTCACCCATCCAAATCCACGCGGAACAGTGCTTAACTTCGTTGAACTGTTAAGAACAACTTAGACAGCTACGTCATGAGCGCTCATCAGATATGATGTTGATGATGCGGTAAGCTTTTGTTCAAGAGCCAAGAATAGGTTCATTAACTCCCCTTTAAACTCGTGATGGGTAAATTTAATAAAGCACCCCCAAAAGTGACCACTAAACGAACCACTCCGACCACCAGACGATCGATTTGACACGAAGTTAAGACAGACTTATGTTACACCGAAGAGTGATATGATAAATAATGTTAGAGGTTTTTATTGGATACTAGCAGTCCGTCCCAGCTTCGCGCAGGTGCAATGAAACCGCACCCGTGCGAAGCCGGGGCGGCTCGCTAGTAATAAATATAGCCTATGTCACTCAGGGATAATGTAGCTTTCTAATGGTGAAAGAATTTGGAAATCAGACCAGTAGTTTTTGTGTTTATTCGTAACAAACAAAAATACAAATTTTCTCTCTTTATTTAATTTCTCTTTATTTATTTTTTAAAACATTGTGAGGAAACCGGCATGTCCAAGAACTAAAAATTCGAAAGACATATGCCATCCACCAATCCGCATTGGGTCCGCGTGGTGGATTGAGACCCAATCACTCTCGCCTGAGAGTAGGTCAGTGTCTCAGCAGTGGGAACATTAGATGGCCGTCATGATAATGATAATATTAGTATAGATAAACAAGCGTTTGACAGACACCTCACCTAATGGTAAGTGATAGTGTTGTAATGATGGAGCACGCACTTCATTTCTAAGATAAACTAACAACTAGTTTAAAAGGTTTTGATTCGTTGCTCCACGAGGAATGTCCGTTTTTCGTGGCCCAACTATTTGCATAGTACTAATATCTATTCTGTGTATACGACATAGATCATGGTGACTAGGAGCGCAAAGGTTCCAAGAGAACACGCATTCAGACAACTGAATGAAAACATTCATTATTACAAATAATCTTTAGTTTAATTGAGGCTTCTCTCCATCCAAAAGTTGTATGGAATAGATCGCTTTCTTAGCGATAAGACCTCCCATTGTATATTGTCTTTATATGTAGTCTTTTACTCTTATTGTTTATTTAGTTGTAAGGTACCTAAACTGTACAATAAATAATTTTTATTTCATTTTTCGTTTGGATGAGCAGAGTAGTTGTGCCGAGAGACTGGGTTGAGTCTTAGAGAACTCAATTGTGTAGAAGGGAGTCCAAAATATCCAGGGCACAACCAGTTGAGCACAGTAGTAGAGCTATGGTTCCGGAAGGTTATTACAGAACTGTCTGACCGCAGTCCCAATCTAAACCGAAACTCCTTGACTATTTATATCGAGAAAAGCAATAATTTGCCCGTATTTGTCCATTTCGACATGTCGGTGTCGGGCAGAACAAACATTTGTGGAGGGCTGTTTTCACAAGGCGGAATTAAATAAAACTCTCGCCTAATAGAGGGGCGGGGATGAATCAGGGTAGATATGTTTGGAGAAAAGAACCACGAGAAACATCGTCTTCAGCAGAATGGGACTCCGGCAACGATGAACCGATGACATGATGACTTTCCATTTAGGTACTTGATTTCGATTTATTTCGGTTAAGAGGGTCAACTCTTGGAGGCGACAAAAGATAATCGTGGTAAATATCGTATTATGTAGGTAGTTGTTCAACTTATTTCGGTGACAACTAAATTCAGAGTATTCAGGTATGTGAATACTAAGATGAACATACCAAAACAGTCACGTTGTATCACTTTTGGTTATCGCGCTAGAGTAGGGCCTCTCTAGAAACGTAATATATTACAATGTAAGCTCAGAAAGCTCTACCATGAGAGATGTCAAAAGATCATCATTATGATGAGTGCAGAGATCAAAAGGCATACGAGAAAATGCGCGAGAGGTTTCTCAAACAATCCAACAATTTGCTTGTTTATTTGGAGATTCGAGCAACGTCTTATTTTAATTCTGAGGCCCGATTGTAAGTTTCTAAATCACCCTGTGAGTCGTGTATCAAAGCTATGTGAGAGAGCTTAATAACAGGTCAATAGAGTTCAAATTTCAAAGTTTCAGAGCCTCAGTTCAAGGACAACAAGACTGGAAACGTAGCTGACTTACGACAAATAATCAAAGAAGTCACCTGTTAACTCGATGACTCTCTTGATGAGTCCAAAGAGAATACTCAGAGGCACGTCCAAACATTCACAGAACGTGACAGATGCCAAGCAATTCTTTTAAGGCTTTATTCATGTATTCATTAACGTAGGTACTTTAAACTTCTCATAGCTAATGTCTTTCAAATCTTCATCTTTATTCATTGTCCTAAAAATAACAAGGAAAGACAAGAATTTGCAAGCCGCTGAAGTGACAGTTTTTTATGCATACCTAAGCGCATTCGTTTCTAAACTTTAACTGAAAGGGCAAAATTTATTGGTAAACCAGAAAATAAAAGGTTAAGAGCAGTTTTGATGTCTAAAAGAACCATGTTATCAAAGACACAGCATCTCAAACTCGAGAAAAGTTCTCCCCCAAGAATAACACCCGTTGATTGGCATCCCCAGAGGGCGCCACTTGACCGGAACTGCAGCCCCTAATGAAGAATTACCTCCCTTTGTAACCTTAAAGGCTATCTCTTTAAATATGCTGCATTTGATGGGAAAAAGTAAGTAAGTTCGTATGAGTCAGCGGCCAACTCTGGTGACAGAGTTTTTAGGCCGCCTGAAGGCCTCTGTCATGGCCTAACTTTGAAAAAGCCGAGATCGAGTGCTTAACGTGTCCTCCGAAGCCCGGGATGATTGGAAAGTTGAGTAGATACCTATAACATAGTTTATTGGAATTCAGTAAGGACTTATGTTATGTACTTATTTTATAAAGAGTTAGATGCCGTACATCTTGAAAAAATCCGCACATCCAAGAACTAAATATTGCGAAGATGTACCATCTGCATCTACCAATCCGCATTATTTCCGCATGGTGTGACACCGGTAACCAATAACGAAACACAGTAATGCAATCATTACTGCTTGGCGGCAGAAATGCTTAAGTATTTTCGCGTGGTTTGACAATAATTTCATCGGTATCGAAACACAATATAATGCGTTCATTACTGCTTGGCGGCAGAAATTCATGAGCTCTATCAAAAAGAACTTACTGATGCAAAATTGACATCATTATTTCACAAAAACGGTGAAAATCACGATGAAACGGAATAATGAATTGTAACTGACCAATTACACGGCCGACCAACCCTTCAATCGCGGGTGGGGTCCAAAAGACCGGCCGAAAATCGATACCGAATAAAAATACGAAATCCCGGAAAATGATCCGGAATTCCGGACACGTAGTGTCAATATAGAATAGCATAGGGCGATTATTGTGATGCACCGGCCGATTCGACCGGACAAAAATGGCACGGACGGATTGAAAATAAGCAATATAATACAATAGCTTCGTAGCTTTTTGCGAATGGTGTTTCCTTTGGCAAATGTTTAGCCCCAGAGGACTATTGACTGTATTTTTGTATGTCACCTGGTGGTAGGTCTCTTTAACAAAAGATCCTCTTGTTGGGTGCCAGATATTCTGCTTTATTCGCCAGACCAGAATTGTCAAAAAAATTTATACCATGACATGATTGTCTAATTGATGTCATGGTACAATTTTTTTTGACAATTTAGTTTAGGTCTTCATTTGAATCGCTATAAGAGTTCATGGTTGAGCCCCAGACCATAACAGTTGCACGATAGCGTGGCTTTGCACTGTGCTCGTCATTCAGAGACGTAGGTAGCAGCCTCTTTCACTCAGTAATTTCACTTGCTACAGTGCCTTTTAAACTTAAACACTGCTTGTACAGTACTGTTACATGATTTAATTCTTGATTAGGTATATTAATTATATCTACCTCATTTCAGATAGGTAGACAATGTCCATCAATAAAAGCTCTTCAGATCTCGCTTTAGCTGCAAAGAAAGTTGGAGTATAATACTCTACTTCACCCCGGTTCATTATAGCCCGGATTAGAAGGGTTAGCTTATTGCGGGAATTCCGGAGTATTAAAGGATGTAAGAATTCTTTGCTAAGAAAGTGTGTAGTTGTGAGTTTACCTACTTATATGGATTTAAAGATAGCGTGGCGGAAATTCTTTTAATAACTTACTACCTAAATGTTGACGAGTCGTAAGATTCTTTTGTAGAAAAGTATTTTTATATCATTATTACAATAAAATCTATAATATATTATTTGTATGACCCGAACACCTGGCTTTTCCTACAATCATCTTTGTTAAATCATTTCGAATTTTAAAATCGAGAATTTCTATGTACGAAACGGCTAAAAACAGACAAAAAAAAATCTTTCTCACCATCATACAGGCCTACAAAAGTTGCGATGTAAATCAAAGGTTTAGGTTTTGAAGTAGGTAGGTATTCTGAATATAAATCCAACAATATTTGATAGGTAGGAAATGCGTTGTAAATTGTATTCAACATTTTTTATAAAAGTTGGTAGGTAGAATCTATAGCTTTTTTTGTAAACAAGCCGACGAACATAACTCAAGAATCGCAATATTTCTCAATCCCGCCCAAGACAAGCAGATAAATTCGACAAATTAACTCCTACGTAAACACATGTTTCCACATATTGCCGTTTGGCGGCAGCACCCGTGATTTATGGCAGTAGGGCGCGAGATTTCGCGGTGAGCGGACGTAATTCATATTTTTATACGTTATATTAATGTCTTTTCAATAGATAGGTAGGTACATTTCTTATGATTTTGGCTAATTTGGGCATTTGTAGGTTATGAATATAGTAAGACCCAAATTAAAATTAATTACCTATATCAAAAGGTACTGTGAAAATGTTTAATTGGTCTTATACACAATAAGTTTTCCTATTCCGAACACCGTCACTATTCATTCTGTGAGCGCTCGTGACGTAGCTGGCTAAGTTATTCTTAACAGATCAACGAAGTTAAGCACTGTTCCGCGGGGTCATCATTTGGATGGGTGACCGACAGTGGCAATTTCAACTGAGCGCTCCCGTGCTTCGGAGGGCACGTTAAGCAGTCGGTCCCGGCTTTTTCAAAGTTGTTAGGCCATGACAGAGGCCTTCGGGCGGCCTAGAAACTCTGTCACCAGAGTTGGCCACTGACTCATACGAACGAACGAACGATTCTGTGAAGGAGGAGAGTTATGTCCACAAGTAGATGTTTTATTTATCTATATTTGAAACTAAATAAAATAAACTTTCTTTTAGTATATTTTGTATTACATTTATTTTTATTCGGGACTATTATTTAACTACAGCCATTTACTCAGCAAAACGTTACGAAACCAACAAGAAAGCGGTTATAATTCACGTTCCTAATACGGCGACCCGTAAATCATAGCACATCTGCCGACGAAATAGAAAAATAACAATAAATAAGAGGCACGTTGGACCCGGCGCGGGTTAACGCCATATATTGGATGTCCGGAAGTTCTTGTCAATTTATTTGTGTTTAGGTTTATTCTTAGTTTTAGTTTAAGGATTGTTTCGAAGGACTCGTGGTCCCTTGGATCTGTCCGGTATATCGCGTGCAGTGCGTATAGGTGGTATAGTTGTTTTTCGTGCAGTTTAGAGCTATAATGGACACTTTAAAACATCCATCAAATCTATCTTTTGATGAAAACCGTATTAAAATCCGTCGCGTAGTTTAAAAGAAGCGTAATGCATACAGAAGGACAAAGGCGGAAAGCAACTATTTTATAACTAGGTAATATGTAAAGAAGATTCATGATATAATCTTTGGAAAATGTGTTTAGTTTTAAACAATTTTAAAGTAAGTAGGTTACCTACCTATTACTTATATTACTCAAAAATTATTATTTACTACATGAAAAAAATATTTTTATAATCATATCATAACAAAATAGTCAAAAAACCAATAAATAGTAATGTCTACGCAGATAATATTACTCTAGAAATGAAACACCTCTAATTCCTTTCCGCACCATTTATCAACCTGTCTGTTAGTCAGTTGTAGATTAGCATCATTTAATTAGCTCCCCATTACACGGTCCGTAAACGTCAAATTTGACATCTCAGTGGACACTGCCAACGCTGCCAACTAGATTATAACGCGTGTGGGAGTTGTGTGGTATGATTAAAAGTGTGAAATATGCATGTTAGGTTTATTTATGCATACCTAAATAAATGTTATTAATTTATAATGGCTGTATGAAAGTATTTTTATTAGTTTGTGGACATAATACGAGCATTTTACAATCAAATTGTCTCAACTTTACAAAGATTTCGCATCTATTTTACGACTAAAATAATTAATTATTACATCATCACCTTAATTTGTTTAACCAATGAGCCTTACTAATTGAAAATAGCGAAAGCTAATTAAAAAATCGTCCATGCTCCAAATATTAAATCAATCGAGCGATCTTACCAAAGTTACCAAATGATGACAAACAGGCAGATAGGTAGCAACTAATTTGACAGAACGCACACTGGCAACACCAATTAAACCAGTCAGACGAAATCATCAAACGAACCCCACACTTTGAATACTTTGAATAACCCAGTCACGTTCGCCAAATAAGCAGCGCTAACAAGCGGTGTATCGCTTGCACTGATTGTTAATTGATTAGATTAAAAATTTTGGCTAAATCCAGCGGCGTATTGTTACACTGGGACCCTAGTGATTTAATTAGTTTTTTAATGGCCAGTGTCTTTTACAATTTGTTTGTTGACAGTTGCGTGATCTCATCATCTTGTTCTTTTTTCAAACTTTCGCGGTTATAAGTTTTGTTTCTTTTTTTTTACTTTGCGGCCAGGAACTTTAGATGTATCTTCCAATGTTCTCTTATTTGAAGTTTTGTTTATAAAGGAAGAGACTCGTTTTAAATTCAAGTCATGCACCCGCTGCAAATTCAAATGCCAATTTCACAATATATCGCAGTACATTTTCCTAAGTTTCCCACTAAATCTTTATTGCCTACGCGACTATATTCGAAATCTAAATTACGTCCCCCAAAAACATTGTGTAAGACAATTTTGACACCCTAAACGCTATGTTTTATTGTCGAATATTTTTATTTGAATGCGTGTATAGGTGAGTTGGAAGCCGGTTTGAAAATTGAGTTAAAATGACAGTGGCATACGTAGTGATTCGCCCCGTGGTCGCATTAGAGGCATTAGGGGTTAAAATTGGATTTGTAGGGGCGTTTTATTGGTACACTTGTTACGAATTTAGGAACAGTGTGTGAGTTAAAAAAGCTCTTTGTCAAGGTGTCTGAATGTCGTTCGGGGTGCAGAAAAATAGGAGTAATTTAAATGGATCAGGCATTATTTATGGTGCCTTACGAGCTTGACTTATTATTACCTATTCTATGCGAGAGTTGAGACTGGTTGTGTTCAACATTTAAGTATATTTTACGCACCTATTTATATTTTACTGCAATTTTTCTACTAAGTACTTTAGTATGTCTTTTGAAAGATATATGGAATAACTAAAAATTTTACACTCAACTTTAAAACATGTACACATCTAAAATGAAGAAAAAATACCTTCGCATCTTACAAAATAAATTTCCGACCAAAAACACCCTAAAAATAAATAAAAACCGCATAAAACATTAAGAACACAATCAGGCACATGTGTGCTGTTGACTCACTAAAACAAACCTACGCATTTTCCGTATAGGTGCCTACTTACCCAATATTTATTTATTTTGAGGTATTGTGGTGAATCAGTGTCCCCAAGGCCCATTTATTTACGTGCACGCCTTACTTCACAATATTATGTGATTTATTTAAAGAAGAAAGGCACAGATTTTTGGCTACGAAAATTAAAATACGAAACCATTCGGATTTTTAAACGTAGAACATTTTTGGTTCATATGTGATTGAACATTTTCGATCCGAGATATGAACTGTATGCATTGAGCCGGTAGCGCTATGACTGCTAGACTACCGAACCGAAACCCGCTCGAGAAAATCTTGGATGCTACGGGGATTTTTGATCGAAGGATGCTACACTTAATTAACAAAAAACTTGGTGCCAAAATATCGCTTGAATTTAACTGTGAGAATTGTCTATTAGATTATAAAAATTGTTTCGACGATTTAAATGGATAAATATCGGACTGTGTATCGATAGTGTTTTTTTTTTAGTTTGTTCATAAAAATTTCAAGATAGGGTAAATAACCTAATTAAAAGCCATAAAAAAGTTTGTTCATATAAAGTTTCAAGATAAGTTAAAAGGTAGCCATCAAAAAAAACTTTAATCTTATTATCTACAAGTTTTTTTTTATTATACTCTGACCATACCTCTAAACAACTGTTCTGCTGTCGGTACAGGGGTGCGGTAACACTGTTAGCGCTCACAATGACTTGACGAAGGCAAATCTGATTTGCCAACCCTCCTCAGTTATTTTAAACCGACAAGTAGACATTTTGCATAGTTCTACAGAGGGTGGTTTTGGTGCTTTTTTATAAACTTTAAATTGTTAAAATGTAGTTTAAAGTTGTTTTACTAAAAGTTGGTCCACGAATTGGAAAACGAACCGTAGGACGGGAACTCGATGGACCGATGACATTAAAGCGGTTGCAGGATGTCGGTGGATTGTGAAGGCTCAAAATCGCTCGTCATGGCGCTCTTTGGGGGAGGCCTATGTCCAGCAGTGGACGTCTTTTTTTTTTATACTACTGAAGTGGTAACCAAGCGTACGGCCCACAAGATGGTAAGCGATTACTGCAGCCTACGGACGCTTGCAATACCAGAGGTATCACTCGCGGCTTGACACCTTGAGGCATAGATCGAAAGCCTCATGTGCTAGTAATTTCACCGGAAACCATACCCTTCACACCGGAACACAGCAATGCGAGCATTACTGCTTATCGGCAGAAATATGGTGGTAGTAGGTACTTCCCCGGACGTGAACTCTACTACTCTTACTTCTATCTCTCTCTCTTACGTCTATCGGCTGATATGATGAAGATGACTGTAAGTAATTAAATAAAGTATACTAACCTAATCTCGGTGAGGGTGATTGGATCATAACATAATCCACCACCACCAAGTGCGGATCGGTGGATAACACAATATCCTTTGTATATTGATCGGGTTTTTAGTTTAGACCAGCGGAGTTTCTAGGCCGCCCGAAGATCTCTGTCATGGCCTAACAACTGTGAAATAGAACCGACTGCTTAACGTGCCCTCCAAAGCACAGGTGCGCTCAGTTGAAATTGCCACTGGCGGTCTCCCATCCAAATGGTGACTACGTGGAACAGTCCGTGCTTATAACTACAAAAGATATAAATTGAAAGACAACACGTCACCTTTCAAAGTCTTACTTGACGGTGGTGCGTCGCGGCTCCACGGAGGGTCTCCATGCCCTGAGAAGTCCCGCAGCTTCAGGTAGCTGATCGTCAGTCTGATGATGGAGGCCTTGTCCAGCTGGCTGGTGATGGCGGCGGGGAGGGGCAGCATCTTCGCCAACTCGTAGAACTCGTAGTTCTCTTTCCCTCGCCTAGAGCGCGCAGCGTCTCGACTCTTCTCTTTCCGCAGCTCGAGGATGCTGTGGGAGAATGGGATAGTTATGTTTTTGTTGTAAAGTTGTGCGGGATTGTGACGAAGTGACTTTTTAAAATCGCTTTATTCATATTTTGTTTTTTTTTTATGCTACTAGAGTGGCAACCAAGCGTACGGCCCACATGATGGTCAGCGGTTACCGTAGCCTATGTACGCATGCAACATTATATATATCACTTGCGTGTTACCACCCTGAGACGTTAGATGGAAAGTCGCATGTGCCTGTAATTTCACCGGAAACCATACTCTTCGAACCGGAATACAGCAATGCGAGCATTACTTCTTGGCGGCAGAAATAGGTATGGTGGTAGTCCTTCCCCGGACGAGCTCTATCACAAAAACTCTACTACTCTTAAAGCTTAGCTTTTCTCTTTTCGCAGCATGAGAATGCTGTGGGGGAATGGGGCGGTTATGTTTTTGTTCTAAAGTCTGTGGGATTGTGACAAAGTTCTCTTTTAAAAGCCAAGCTTTCTTTATAAAGATAATATTTAGCTCTTTTCTTTTCGCAGCATCTGCTGTGTGGGAATGGGGTGGTTATGTTTTTGTTGTAAAATCTGTGGGATTATGACGAAGTTCTTTAAAAGTTTTTGTATAATCCTAATATTTAGGCATTAGGTTGAGGCTGGTTTTTGTTTACTATTTCAGGACGGGACCGAACATTGCCCTTATTCATGAAAAAACTTTATATTCAATTAGTGATGTCATTTTTATGTGAATAAATAAACAAAAACGATAGTAGATTTGAAAGACACATTAGCTAGCAGAGGCTTAAAGTATAACAATAATAATACAATAATAAATCCTCATTTATTTCCTTGATAACTTAATTTACAATTCATTTGTTAAATAAACTAAATAAGATGATTCATGCAAAAAAAAAATTGATCTAAATTAATATAAAATATGTCGATTTCTGAATTTTAAAGTAATAAGGACCTCTCACGAGTAAAGGCCTCCTCCATTTTGCTCCAATTAACTCTATTTTCTGCTTTTTTCATCCATTCCTCGCCAGCTGTTTCTTTTATCTCGTCTATCCATCTCTCTTTTGGTCTTCCTCTACTTCTTTTATTAGGTGGGCCTAGCCATGTTGTGATATTTCTTGTCCATGCGTGCAACGAGAGGCTTAAAGTATATTTAGTATAAATAAAGCCTACTGCGGTGGTTAACATACTACAATACAGAAAACCAAAACGCTGTACCAAAAACACACCTTTCCAACATTTTTACTACCAAAAACGCTCGTCAAAATAATCGTTATTTTTATCCTCGTCCTTAGGTAGGTGTGCTCCGGCCCCTCCTCCGCCACTCCCACCGCTAATGAGCACTGCCTTATGCCAGTTAATGCTTTTTGCATCTATCTATACTATACTATATAGATAGAATATAGTCACTTATATCGAGTAGGCCGTGTACGCTTAGTTGCCACTTTAGAGATTAATAAAACTGCTGTGCCACTCACTGCCTTATGCCAGTAAATGCTATTTGCATCTACCTATACTATACTACATAGATAGAGTATAGTCACTTACTATAAAGTAAGCCGTAGTACGCATTGTTGCCATTTAAAAAAAAAAGGATAAATAAAATGATGTTTCGTCATCGTCATGGCTAGCTTCGGTAATGAAAGCGCTCGTGACGTAGCTGGCTAAGTTGTTCCTAACAGATCAACGTAGTTAAGCCCTGATCCGCATAGTCACCATTTGGATGGGTGACCGTCAGTGGCAATTTCAATCAAGCGCTCCCGTGCTTCTGAGGACCGGTTAAGCAGTCAGTCCTGGCTTTTTCAAAATTGTTAAGCCAAGACAGAGGCCTTCAGGCCTAAAAACTCTGTCACCAGAGTTGGTCACTGACTCATACGAACTTACTTACTTACTTACTATGGCTAGCGCTAGCACACCATTGCGCATATAATTGTTTTCGGATCACTATACGACTAGTTTCGAACCCACGACCTAAGAATTGGAGAGCGATCACTAAACCATCAGCGCTTAGAGCTGTTTACTTATAAAAAGGAAATTCACAATGTCTTTGCTTACTAAGAATCTTATCAAAATTTGTTTTTGTTGGTAAATGTTTATATTTTTGTAAGAATCTTGTTGGATTATTTTTTATACTTTTCGACATTTTAATATCTGCTGTTGTAGACCGTAGCAAGCACCTAAAGCAAATACCACCAATGCCGTCGTCTCTCAAACTTTAAAGTTGTGTCACCACGATGTTACAAGCTCTCGCCATCGGTATCACACCTTTAAACAATGATAGAGCATCATCATTAAGCTCAGTCCACATCAGCGGAAACTTTACAGCCAGGGGTGCTAAACCGTCGCACGGTAAGCGATCCCAAGATGTCCCGTTTTACGACCGGTCCCGATTACTGTCCCCCGTAACCCGGGACTCCGCTGTCCCGTACTGTCGAGTTTTATCGACACCTGAGTAAGGTCGTTTGGAACGAGAACCTTTATTGCTCCTTAAGGTTTTAAAATGCAGAAAATAAAAGTGTTAAGGTCACGAAAAGACATCTAAACTATTAAGACTATTGTGTTTTCTTTCAGCGTTAAGTTTACCGTTCTGGATAGTATCTAAGTGATGTTTAACTGCGTGAATGTGCTCACGTTTACGCAGTATTAACGCACATTTAAGTACTGAAAAATTTAATGTAGGCCGGTCCTTTACTTGGTGAACCGATGACACAGGAAGTCGGTGGGTGATGAGGGCTCAAGATCAGTCGTCATGGCACTCTTTGGGAAAACCTATGTTCTTATGATACCATGGTAATTGGTAACTTTCAAAATATAAAATGCTGTGTAGGTACAGAAAAAAAAACTCTTATTAGTGTAAAAGTATTTTGAAATACTACTATTCCAGTTTTTTTTTTTTATTATAATAACTAAAAATAATTATCGCTCTTAAATTGTCACAGATCATAGTTCATAGTGAATTTATTAATAACACAGGTTACAGGTCAAATAATAATATGTTCCGGGAATACAAATAAGAAAAATAAATATTTTTTTAAGCTTCTCAAAAAAGCCATAAATTTGATCTGCAATGACTACAAAACGCTTATCAAAACGTAACTGCACCCACGGGCATAATAACGTTTTAAAATATAAAGAAAGTCCGAAACCCTTTAAAGATTTGATTTTAAGATAAACGCCCTTAAATTGCGAAGATATAAAACAGTAGTTGATTTAATGTTAGGGGTCGTTGGTCAGTTAGGGTACATTGTTTAAATAAGTTTAAAGTTAGGGTTGAGTACCAGTGACCGCTCTTTAGATTACGGTAATCTCAAACTTAGTAAAGATAAAGGAAAGTAAAGTAATTTGGTTCTTTTGATGATTACTTTTTATTGTTTTTATATTGTTATATTGTTCTTGTTTGTAAAAAAATTATAGAATATTAATTTAGAACTAAAGAAAGAATAAAAAAAAACGTCATAATCATTATAATACACCTCTCTCGTATCTCAACGACTCATCGAAATATTGTTTAGTTGGAATCGGTTTTTTTTTTTTTATAAATTAATGAACCGTTAAGTTATGTTACATTACTTAAGTTTTTAAAATTGTTAATTTAATAAGCAAATTATTAATGAAATTTATATTTTTCTATAGTTTTTCTATAGGTCAAATTTCAAGTTAGATCTACTAAACCTACTTGATTGTTTTAGATTTATTATGAAAGAAAAGATTGCAGATAAAACTGAAAGTGTCATTTGGGCCGAATCAGTCGAAAATTATTCGGTCGAAACGTCGCTTTGCCGTATTTTTCTACCAATTCCTTTTGCAAAAGTCACCCCTAACCAATGTTCTTATTTTGGTGTCCTGTCCAATTTTTATGACGAAACTCCCTTCATTTTAGAAGTGACCGTCTTAAGTGTACGTGTCTCGACACCCTGCACACCTGGGAATCGAACCCGCAGTTCTGCACTAACGCCTTGACCCTCTAACTAAACTACACCACAGCCTCTCAATCAAAATAAACTCTAACTTCTTTGAACTAAGGTCTTAGTTTGAATAGTGAACGTAGCAAGAGCGGTCAGTGATGATTGGTTACTCTCGCGTCCAATACGACGTAAAACCCGAAGGTTTACAAACGAAAAAAAACCTTGAATTCATGGATTAGAATACAGAATTGTAAGCTCAGGATGCTGTAAAGAGAAATTCCTTGCAAATTGAAATAGTAGAAACGCGCGAGTCGGAATCGAACCCGACTAAAGTCGTAAAAACGCGCCTAGTGCGCAACCGTGTCGCATAGTTATCGTTAATGTGTTCCGGGCAAATTGAGTTGTGCCCGGGATAGGAAAATTAGACGTCCCCAGGGATCCTTCGAGGGCCAAGGACAGAACTTGAGTGCTGATGGATCTGATTAGACGGAACCAAATGGGTGGGCTACAAATTGAACAATGCTGCCTGATTGTTGGAAATATTTGTAAGGTAAAGATAGCTAAAGCTAGAACAAAGTGCTGTACGAATTTAAAAAACCTACAGATTCCAAACTTTAAAACAATAATAATATACAAATAAAATACATAACAAAGATTATTTAGAGTTTAACCCCTTTATTCATAAATCTATCTGTTTTACGGCTTGCTAAGTACCTATTATCTTTTCTTTTAATCAAAATATGAGGACAGATTTGAAAAACACATTAGTTTACAGACGTTTATATTTAGAATGATAATGAATAAGGTCCTTATTAAAGTAATGTCTTTAAGAAATATTATTGTAAGTATTTCTCTAACAGCTCATTATAACATTGCGCCGCTACACATCAATACATCTCTAAAACCCAAAGATTAACCCACAACAACCCTTTATGCCACTGTCACATTGTCACCAAGAAATCACACCTCACCCATTAACCCCTTGAAGGGTTTGAAATCGTAATCTCTTGCTACTTAAAATTTTAACCCATCAATTCTTTCTATTGATTTGATATTTACTCCCTTTTCGTTTTAGTTAACAGTTTCGTTCTCCATGGGAATTCTCGGTGTATTTTCTTGTTGAATGACTACAGGTCCAAACATTCTGTGGTTACCAGCGATTGAACTAACGGTTTCTATAGCATTACTTTTACCATCTACTGCTTTATTCTGTGGCTTTACTTTACTAACTGCTATTGATTCTGCGCTTTTAATGTGAACTTCCTTATTGTGCTTCTGTTTATGAGGTGTAAATTCATTGTTGTTCGGATCGTTTGTCAATATAATAAGGGACTAATCTGCTTGAATTAGTATAAGATTCTATAGGTTTAATTCATTAAAAATTTATATTTAGTATTTCGTTGATATCTATCTATCTAGATTTAAATACTTACCTACATTTTTTTTTATACAACTGAAGTGGCAACCAAGCGTACGGCCCACAAGATGGTAAGCGGTTACCGCAGCCTATGAACGCTTGCAATACCAGAGGTATCACTTGCGGGTTGCCACCTTGAGGCTAAGATCGAAAGCCTCATGTGCCAGTAATTTCACCGGAGACCATACCCTTCACACCGGACACAGCAATGCGAGCATTACTGCTTTGCGGCAGAAATAGGTCTACATTCGTTCATAGTTGTTTTTAGTATTTTTAACATCCTTAATTTTTGAAATACTTTAAGCATTTATGGTTTACCTTTACCTTTTTTACCTTTTGAAATATGTACTATTCAAAAAGTTACTTTTTATAATTATATAAAATACTTATTTTGGACTTTATATGATTTAAAATAAGGTAAAATGTAACTTGGAGTTATAAAATACCGTGTGACAAAATTATTAATCTCAGTTCAAACCTTGACATCAAAGAGTATAACGATAGCCCCCTACTGTGTATCAAATATGACATATTGCATTGTCACCTCAAGTGGATACGTCGCTAAATGAGTGTAGACTTTAAGATTTCAATGGGGTTATCATATTTTTATACTTTTAACTTCAAGTAGGTACTTGGTAGTTAAAGAGATTCTTTGTGGTTTTGTTGCCGTTTTTTGTATATAACGGGAAAGAACTTAATAGAAGAACGTTTTTGGATATAATATTACTGTTATTTAATTTTTATTAGATACTTCTCATGTCTCTCATTAAAATGTGGTATAGGTTAACTTATCACTAAATCTTTTTTTTTAACTAGTTTTGCTGCTTGTTTATAAAAGCAGTAGTAGATAAAAATAGTTTATAAGCTATTCTAGGTCCAGAACTATTACTATTCTCAGTTTCATCGAAATCGGTTACAGTTTCGGATTCACAATATTGTTTTAGTATTACAGAGCCAAATGTGAAACATTTGTTCTGAAATCGATATATCAATGCAATTGTTGCATGCAATTATTAAACTGTCTAAATGAGCCTTTAGGATATATTAGATTAACTAATCTAACACCTACATCTCAATCTAATATGACACATACAATATCAATAATCTCGAACCGTAATAAGCCGATGACACTTTCATTTCCGATGTCAAATATTGAATAGAGATCTCCCCTCTATTGTATTCATTTCAATCCCTGCGTTTGTATGAGATGTGCCGTCATTAGAGCATTTATTGTCGCTAATTTACCGAGTTTTTTTTTTTTTTTTTACAACTGAAGTGGCAACCGAGTGTACGGCCCACAAGATGGTAAGCGGTTACCGCAGCCTATGGACGCTTGCAATACCAGAGGTATCACTCGCGGGTTGCCACCTTGAGGCTAAGATCGAAAGCCTCATGTGCCAGTAATTACAACGGAAACCATACCCTTCACACCGGAACACAGCAATGCGAGCATTACTGCTTGGCGGCAGAAATAGGTATGGTGGTAGTCCTTCCCCGGACGAGCTCTATCACAGAGAACTCTACTACTCTTGACTCTCAGAAATGACTTTTGTTAAAGTTTTTGCTCCTACAAAGACCTCCAATGAGTCACATCTAGTTCAAATGGCACCACTCCGGAGCTTCATAATAACCTAGGTCCTTTTTCGTAACCACCATGTTAAGAGTAATAGAGTTCTTTGTGATAGAGCTTGTCCAGGGAAGACTACCACCATACCTATTTCTGCCGCCAAGCAGTAATGCTCGCACTGCTGTGTTCCGGTTCGAAGGTTTCCGGTGAAATTACAGGCACAAGAGACTTACCATCTAACGTCTCAGGGTGGTAACAAGCAAGTTATATCTATGATGTTGCATGCGAACATAGGCTACGGTAACCGCTGACCATCAAGAAGGCGTACGCTTGGTTAACACTTTAGTAATATAAAAAAAACACCAGATAACCAGAGGTTTAGGTACTCTGTTAGCTAATGTCTTTCAAATATATCATCGACTATGTTAATTGACTTATGAATGACAGGAATGACAATACTTAGCAAGCTGCTAAAATTACAGTTTATTTTATAAATAAGAATACTAGTGTTTTGTTGGAAAACACCTACCATTAGTTACATCTAGCTCGTTTGGCACCACCACCACCACCACCAGCTTCATAAAGATCTAGTGCGGACACAGGTGCGGGGAACAGAGTTCTCTGTTCCTTTGGTAGGAATTCCTATAATATTTTCGGATTGTGTATCGCTATAATTTTAATGTCGGTACATACACTGTATATAATACTACCCTAACCTAGCCGTGTGGAACTGGCGTAAATGTATCTATTTATAACGTTTCAAAGTTATCCTTGTGATCATAACATAAAACTATTTCTAATTTGGAATTGTATTTATTGGCAAAATATAGGTTTCTACTTACATTCGTAGTTTTTTTCTCGTATTGAATTGTAAAATTGTAACCAAAATATAGATGCGTGTATAGTTTGATAATCCCGAAAAAATAAAATAATTACAGTTGAATTTGTAACTTTGAAAACAAAAATACGAATTACAATTTAAAGAAAAGGCTAAATCTGAAAGAGATTCAAATGAAGGCTCACACTGACTGACTTTTTAGCGATTCAACACAACAAATGCTGCCAGTTAGCACCATCACGTAAACCTAATGCTCAAAGAGTTGATTCTCAAAGATATTCACACCCAGGGGTCGCGAGTTTCTTTAAAAGCGGACATTCAACCCCTTGGACCTCTTGGACCCCTTGGAGTTTAGTCAACCGGCTACTCCCTTGGGTCTTTAACTACGGTCGCTGGAAATACGAATAATGTTCAGTTTTGTTAGAATGTCAGTGAAAATTGTTGAAAGTACCTAAGTTCGTATGAGCCATGGCCAACTTGATGACAGAGTTAATGGCCCAACCACTTTTAAAAAGCCGAACGGACAGTTCAACTTGCCCTCCAAAGCACGTAAGCGCTTATTTGTGTTTTATGTTTCAACAATATTAGTCAGAAAATCATAAAAAGTTTTCTTCGTCTTCTTAATCTTAATTCACATTATGATATTAAGTTCTTAAAACCGAAACCGATATATACTTTTTGTGATTAACCCTTCTTGATACTAGTTTTATTAAACAATCGACCACTACTTTGCACTAAAATAAAACACTCTTGATCATGAGATGCTAAGTACCTCTATTAAAGCCTCGTTCAGACAGATCGTTCTTATTCGATTAGATGATGAAACTAGTAGAGCTCACGTGATAAGGTGCTTAACCTTAGCCTAATTGCAACATAAGCAAAATGTCAAATCTTCGCACGTAGTTTGGCCTTGAGTTTGTGCCAAAAAGCAAAATGCAATTTTTAAGAGGAAATAGAAGAGCTGTTTTTCTATTACAAGCGTATTTCACTGTTACCTCCTTGGATAATGCCACAAGACTATAGTGACATTATCTAGTAACTAGAGCAATTGTTTTTTTTTTAAATATATAATGGCCACCATTGTCATGTTCCTAGTTTTCCTTTTTTTAAAGCCTAATTATTTTTAGAGTTAAAAATGATAATAAGGCTCAAGATCGGTTGTTATGTCACTTTAGAAAAGAAGCCAATGTAAACGTCTGTTGGCTGATAATGATGATGATGCAAAATGTCCATCTATTGGCTGATACGAAGATGCGATTATGATCAACATAATACAAAACTACAAATATCTATATAAAAGCACGTATAAACTGTAGTTGGTGGATGTCATGCATGACAGAATGTCCAAGCGAGGTCCAAGCAGAGGTCACGCTCTGAGCTGTGTCAAAGGTGCTTTAGGTATGCAGGATCTGTTGCTTTTGATACTTGGATAGGTACTCCTTGACTCTTTCTTTCTTATCTTTATTTATGTTCTTTCCTAAAGGCAAATATTAAAAAAGACAAAGATTCTACAGGGTGCAATACTTAGGTGGTAGGTAAACAGTGTGTAGTAAAAGTGTGAAAAACAGTGATAACCTGTTTTGTGAGATTATGTTAAAATCTTGTATTACAATCCCAGTAAATAGTTTTATATAAGTAGGTGCTCGTAACAAATTAATTAAATAAACCCTAGCCCCAACGTAAGTATTGGTAAATATTTTTTTGAGAATTCGAATTCGCGTTTTTTGCCCTGCACCGTAAAATTATTTTTGTCAGATTTCATCATTTCATACAGTCAGTAGGTAAAGTTAATAATGCGAAGAAAAATTACAAGTATCAAAACACTTCGATCCCAATACAGAAAATAATCACGAGGGCAGTCTCGGGACCAAGATGAGACTAATATGACTCGGCGAATTTCCACACCAGAAGCTTTACCTGCACCGTATTCACTTGAGATACGGGTTAAAACCGCATAGCAGGGTTATAAGATGCTATTAGGCTAGGTGACAAGTATTTTTAAAATGAAGTTAAAAGGCTACTTGTCTATTCAGGGCGTGCAGTTGCAGTCAAACATCGTTTGTAAGAAACTGTTAAAAGGATATTATCATTGACTGAAGAGTTTTATTGAAAATGGAAAACGACTTTTTGGGGAGGCCTATGTCTATGCACTTCTATTGGCTGATATGATAATGATGTAAAGTAAAGTAAAAGAAAAAAATATAATTATTCAATAATATCACAAGGATCATTTTAAAACGTCTACAAGAGTAGTAGAGTTCTCTGTGATAGAGCTCGTCCGAGGAAGGACTACCACCATACCTATTTCTGCCGCCAAGCAGTAATGCTCGCATTGCTGTGTTCCGGTGTGAAGGGTATGGTTTCCGGTGAAATCACTGGCACATGAGGCTTTCGATCTTAGCCTCAAGGTGGCAACCCGCGAGTGATACCTCTGGGATTGCAAGCGTCCATAGGCTGCGGTAACCGCTTACCATCTTGTGGGCCGTACGCTTGGTTGCCACTTCAGTTGTATAAAAAAAAAAAAAAAAAAAACGTCTTAAAGCTAGGTGAATTACGCCAGTTCCACGCGCCTCAGCCAAGAAGAATCTGGCAACAAACTCGGCTGAGTTCCTAGCTTTTTTCAGTCTGATGCCAATCGAATTAGGTGATGCTCATGCAAAAAAAGGAAAAAAAAAAAAAAAAAGAAAGTAGAGTGATTCGATTCCCACTCACAACATTTGTGTGATGTAGTTCTTTCTTCATACTGTTCTTTTTCTGTTTACTTTTTTTGTTCTGTGTCTGAGATATGTAATGCATTTAGAGAACTACCCGACAAGGAACAGTCCCAAACTAGTTTGAAGGGTAGGATGTTCTCGAACTTGTCAACCCAATCTTACCTGTACTCCAAATAGGTACCTATATACAAAATAGAACAATTATGTAAGTAAGTAACTGGATACCTATGTAAACAGACAGACATATCTACAATAAGTTCGAGATAAGCGCAAATATGTAAACATTTTATGAAAATAAACATTTTTTACTTTCACTTTTACTTACTTTAAAAAAAAATTCTAGCACTTATTTAGTTCCCATAGTTTTGCTTAGTCTGCGGGTAGATGGCGCTGTATGAAAAGTCCACCTTTATAAGAATATTTTTATATTGCTTGTATCTGAAGATGGTCGGTACTGTCCAACTCCCAATGCACAGTGGCACGCACTCTCGAATTCCTGGGACAAAAATAAATAAAGCAAGACCCCGTCCCGTTGGGACGAACAATTTGTGCGCTGTCCGAATTGCGCTCTTTACAGGCCCTTAATAATCACGCCATAACCAATTTGTCCTTTACGTATGGGGAATATTAATGCAGGTGTTGATTGAATGCTCGTAAGTCAGATGTTAATTAAATATGTTTATGGTATTAAGAGGATGGAAATAGTATAATTAGCCATTGATTTAGTTGGTGGAATTTAAAATAAGTATCTAATATAATTCATTTAAAAGCAATAAAACAATGAAGTGTTCTACCAGTAGACACCACTGCTCTAGGCATGCTTTTTATGTAAATGTATCTAGTAAATGTATCTATTATAGCACAGAACGCAATATTTTGCGCTGGAATAGATCCCCTAAGCCTCCATAAAAGTTGGTAAGAATTATAAAAATAATGCCAATCAATACCATCGTTTCCAATCTTTACGAGCAGAAAATAATACTGGAATAGCAACACATAAAAATATCCATCTTTCGAAGTTATGTGTCACTACAAACAAGCTAAGTATATTTTTCCAAAATAAGAATGGTAAAACTAGCCAAGATTATGGACAAAGAAAAATAGCGCAATAGATTGTTATCGCCCCAGTGCACAGTGGTGCCCTCATCTCTATTACCCGCACAAAAAATGACCAATATGCTAGACGCGTCGATACGCGTATGACTAATAGTCGGATGTCAGTGAGCAAATCGCGTCCAAAATTGTTGCGAAAACCGAAAAATTATTTCATTCATTGCCCGGCTCTAGAAAAGGGATTTAGACAACGGATTTCTGATGAATAAAATGGTGATTTAGGGATTTGCCGGCCCCATGTGAGGTTTATGGAAATATTGGACAAATGTTTGTGTTTATCGTAGATGGTTCTGGTTGAGAAATGCGGTCAATTTGTTTGAAAATATGAGAAAAAGTTCTTTAGTCCTAAAGTTGTTTTGAGCTATGTTCGTTATTTTGTTCCAGGTTGTCATTAGTCATTTACTTATTTACTTAGATAGATAGAAGATAGAAAATACTTTATTGAACACCACATTATAACAAATTTGACAAGAACAATCTTAATTACTAACAGGTATTACTTACTTGAAGCAGTAATGTGCAAGCATTAGGTATTTAGGTTTGAAGGGCACTGTAGCAATCATCATCATCATGACAGCCTTCTACTGTTCCCACTATTGGGACACTGGCCTACTCTCAGGCGAGAGAGATTAGGTCTTAATCCACCACTCTAGCAATAGCAAGTAAAATTACCGGGTCTTTAGTATTAAGCTTAATAATTACATCTCTTGAGTACGAGCACATTGCAGCGTCATAAATTCAATTCATAAGTCAATTTTATTGTGCTACAAACTTTTATATGATAAGATGATTTAATATGATGATTATGATGATTATGATTATGACTTAACATAGTATCTACTTGACGAATGTGAGTACCCAGACAAACCCTAGGTGGTTTCTGGGTACAATATTAATTAAATGTATAGATAGAAATCAAAAAATACAAAACTTTAAAACTTAAAGCTAATACTACAACTGTTATAGTCAGTCGTGGTACTTTACGTTAAGTAAACGAATTGTCCAATTAGTCAAAAAAAAAAAAGTCTGCTGTTTTAGATTTTTATATCAATCGACGTAAAATGCAATTCTGCGTTTAGGCACTAGTTTTAAAGAATATATTGGTAACTTTGTTGTCGATAAATAAAAAGTTTAAAGTAAAAGAGTTTTATTTTCACAGTAAACCCATAATCCTAAACTGAATCGCGCCATTCAAGAAAATTGCGCTTCCCAAACTACTAGCAGAATTAGCAATACAAAGACTGCATTCGCTGCCAATTGGAAGGCGGATGCCGAGAAATAATAGTTATTTGCAATAATCGACTAAGGGACGGCTGATTGCGCCCGGGGCTGTCGTATTTTTGTCTAGCTATTCGGTATTTTGGGACACAGTGCTGTAAAGACATTTTATTTTTAGAAATTGGCTTTCTGCATACCACTTTAATAAAACGCTACTTAACTCTTTGACTATATACCTGTCGACTTAACTAATCAAAGCTTATTGACGCGTTTTTGACGTTTCTCCATACGATTTTGAAAACTGACGACCTCGAAAACAATGAACACGAACTCAAATAATATATAGTTTTTGGTCATTAGATGGCGGAAATCATACGGCTCTCCTGATTGTAAGCGGTTACCCTAGCCTATAGACGCTCGCGAGCTATCCTGATACATACTTATGTAGATCAAAAGTCTTTTGTGCCAGTAATTTTATTATTTACCATACACTTCGAACCGGAACACAGCAATGCGAGCACTAATGCTTGACGGAAACAAATACAGATAAAGTTGTAAATATCGTATTGACAGACTCTGACAAACATGTCAAAGAACCTAACATAATCAAACTACTGATAGGAGAAGTCAATACCTAATCAATGCTACCCTTTACTGGTGGCAAATCAACCCTAAAAGAAGGTATTAGACAGGGGTGCACAAAACGCACTGATGAGGTAAAGGGGGAGTAATGGATCATTTTCGGGACACTTGTCCGGTTAATCGAGACTTACTTAGTCGTATTCGCGACGTACCGATTCGGCGACTTAACACTATGAGTTAAATAGTTAAGAGGAAAGTCTAAAGAAACTTAATACCAACATGTTTTTTATTGCATCCATATTTCCATCATTTATGCTATTCAGTCGCCAAATTCTAGGCTTCTTAATTATTTATTTAATAAATTAAAGTAACATTGACTAAGATATAAGTACCTACTTAATCAAGCTTACAAAAATTTATAAATAGACTATAATGTTTATCTAACACACAAACAAAAAAAAAGGAGGCATTCACCACCCTTGCAACTTAGTGCTTGCTCTTTGTAGATTTTAAGTTGATATTGGAATGCACTTCGCCGTGGCACTTATGACAGTCACGCGTGCGCTCCGGTAAAAGAGAAAAACTCAGTATATTATATTGCTTGTCTCAACAAAAATAACGATAAAAGCTCACATTTATACACTATCACACTCATACGAGTTTGCAAATGTTTGGATCATTGTTCCTCTACTTCGAATCGACCACCACTGAACCGATTTGGCTGACATTTAAAGCACTCAATAAAATGTACGAAGCAAACGCCTTGCAATCACCAGTAACTAAAACCGATTGGAACCGGAAGTAGGGAGTGGCCATTCTGTACGTAGTACTCGTTCGTTCGTTCGTATGAGTTAGTGGCCAACTCTGGTGACAGAGTTTCTAGGCCGCCTGAAGTGCTAATATCTGTTCTGTCTGTGACATAGGGTGGGCTATTAATTGTGTTTATGAATGTAGTTATAGTGGTGTTAACTAAAGCTATCGAGCGGTCCTGGATCGGTGTGCAAAGTGATGGGGAATAATCGAGAGTGACCGGGAGTGATCGATCTTGACTTTGGTATGTTCATGGAATTTGGATCATACGGTTCATCTATTTCATCTTGGAAAGAAATACACTAAACTTAGACTCTCTTTCTACTATTCTTTCTTTCTAAATTTCTGGAAACTTAAGTGCCACGCAGAACTTTATATAATTTTTTTTTGTAATTATAGTGCAGCTATTGGTCAAGCTTGGCGCTTAACATCAGGCGAACAATTGACCGCATCGTCATTTGCTGATAAAGGAAAAAACTTATAAACATCCTTATAATCGATCATCTGTCATCATCTTTGTTATTGTTATCAAGGAATATAAAATATTAGCAGGTTGACATGATAATTTGTTTTATGAATATAAGGGTCACATCTGCTTATTCACTACAAAGACTACACTAAAGAAAATCACATTAAAACCTTTTCGTCACATTATATAAAACCATAATCGAAATGAATCTGTTGTAATAGCGTCCGGCGTATTACGGGCCCCATTATCCGCCATTATAATCGAATTGATGTTAAAAATCGATTTTTCAAAAAACACAGATCGATTTATGTCTGCGGTCGACTGTTTTATTGATGTTTTGTTTTTGAACGTCTTTGGCGGAGAAACGAACTGTTTTGGAAAGTTGAAATGTTTTTACTAGCTTTTTGTGTAATTTTATATTGTAATCATCATCATAAATGTATAGCTGAATCAGAGATCTCTCGCATCTACGTACAGGTATCTACTTAGAGCGAGGAACTCGATGCAACACTGGCACAAAGGTCTTTACACACAGCATTTTTTACTTACACAATATTTGTTAATATCATATAAAATAATGTTGTCTAAGACCCTTTTACTAAATAAAGATTTTGGTTTTTTTTTAATTTAAGGCAAATTTGTAAGCACTATCATTCGAGAGTTAGCCAGTAGGTACTTATATTTTAAGCGTAGTAGAGTTGTTTGTGATAAAGCTCGTTGTCGAGCTGCCGCCAAGCAGTAATGCTCGCATTGCTGTGTTCCGGTTCGAAGAGTATGGTTAGTAAAATCACAGGCACAAAAGAATTTTGATCTTCGTCTCCGGTTTCCGGTGAAGTTACAGGCACATGAGACTAGACTAGAATAGATCTACGTTAATAATGATGATCTACTATAATATTAAATTATGATCTAGGCGAGGAAAAGTTAAGGGATATTTTTTAGAACCCTGTGTTGCCAGCGAATATATTTTAAATTAAGAAACGAATATTTATGAGATCTCTTTTAGAATCCGTTAGTCGCGGCGTCGAGTCTGTCTGTAAAAACTAGCATTCAGTGGCGGAGGGCGCGACGAATCGCCGTGAATCAGCACTCGATTGAAGACGGCTTCACAGGGTGTTTTAAATTACTAGCCGATCTGCCCCAGGTGTTTTCATTGCACCCGTGCGAAGCCGGGGCGGGTCGCTAGTAATCAATAACTTATGTTACTCAGGGATAATCTAGCATTCTAATGGTGAAATATTTTTTGAAATAGGAACAGTTTTTGAGTTTATTCGTAACAAACAATATAATATTATTAATAGGTAAGTATAGAAGTGTATTGGTTTATTCATATTTTTTTTAGCAAGCTTGGTGAAATGGCACTTTTGCCTTTTGGCTAAGTATAAGTCTTTTGGTATGATTTTTGGAAAAAACGATTGCTTTCTAACTTATAGCATATTCTCAATGTCTTTGTTTTCTAAAAGCATTATCCAGGGAAATAAACAGGAAAATACGTTTGTATGGAAAAACGGCTCTACTATTTCCGTAACGTAAAACACGTAAACAGCGCATCTAGACGAGATCAAGTAATTTCCCTGATGTTAAGCGCCACGCCTTAACATAACAGTCATTTTTAAAGTTACTATGCCCCTTTTGTCCAGTTATTTCACTTGCTTTAAGTGCCCTTTGAACCTAAACACAGTAATGATTGCACACTATTTGGAGGCAGAATTTCTAGCACTGCGGTGGTACCTATTTGGTATACCACCCTACAATTGCTGAAAAGCCTTACAACTTGTTAAAATAATAGTGAGTAAGTAAGTTCGTATGAGTCAGTGGCCAACTCTGGTGACAGAGCTTTTAAGCCGCCCGTAGGCCTCTGTCATAGCATTACTTTGAAAAAGCCGGGACCGACTGCTTAACGTGCCCGAAGCACGGGAGCGCTCAGTTGAAATTGTCACTGGCGGTCACCCATCCAAATGGTGACGCGTAACAGTGTTTAGCTTCGTTGATGTTAAGAATAATTTAGCCAGCTACGTCAAGAGCGCTCCATATTAAAATTCATATTATTACATCAAACAGTGAAAATTTTAAACACCATTTGAATGCTCCCAAAAAAGAGACAAGAAAAATTTGTAATAGATCCATACACTCAAAGGAGCGGCTTGGATTAATCTAAGTACGACTTATTGGCTGTTTTAATTAATAAGTTCTCTGTAATGTAATAGAGATTAAAATCAATTGAAGCTTGGTGTTTTCAAAATTAAGTTAATCATAAAACCAGCAAATGGTGTAATCAGATTTTTATAAAAAAAAATAACATCTTACTACAAAAGTGGAAATAACATCTTGATACTCGATAACTTTTTTACATAAAGGAATAAAGTAATATTGAGTTACTAACTTTAAAAAACTATCTAAATTCTAAATTGTTTACGGTTCCCGTAACACATAAATGAAAAGTTATGTTTTAATAAAATAAAATGTTCTATTTATGTTAGCCTTTCACTTAAACTTACCACTGTTTTGAGAAATATTATCTTGATACTTGTATTCAGCCTCCCACATTGTAACCGTCTCTCTACTTCTCGTGATTGTAAGTAACTCATTAAACGCCTGTTTAGCGAACATTTTTAACCAACAACCGTCACTTTAACCGACGATAAAAGTAAACAAGCGTTACGCGGTGAGCTTGACTCTTGCAATAATTGTGGTTTCTTATTGTTTTTTTTGCTATAAAATTAAACCGTAAGTTTTTATACGATCAGGTGCAGTGAATTGCTTTTATGACGTTAATGCCCGTAAATGTGGGATTTGTTACTGTTTCAATGGGGTTGTATTATTGGTTAGTATTGTTTTAAGTGAATATGAAAAATTAATATTATGGCTGTGGTTTCTTGTTAACTTCATGTACCTAATCAATAAAGAAAGTTACAAAAATCGTATGAAATAACGATTTGTTTCGATGTTTTACATATTTTTTTTATATTTAGTATATTTTTGGACTCCAACTTAAAGAAAGAATGATTTATTTTTAAAATAAGTGTGCCAAAGTTGCAATTTTTGGAAAAATTAAACGTTTTTTTTTACTTTACAAAAAAACCATATTTTTTATTATTGTTCAATCAGAACAGTTGCTATTATTCGTATAAATATTAAACAGCTTTCATACAAGCGTGATACATCACTTAGTTCCGCTCTTTATTTTTCAATCAACATATTTTCAATGCGGATGCGAGTTTTTGTTTTCAAAGTGTCGTCTTTTTGTACCCCTTAGAAATTTTGATGAGGTGTGAAAGGGGTTTACCAAGCCAATCCAATTTTTTGTTCTACAACAGCTTCCATAGTTTTCATATATCTTTACCTACTCTAAAAAAAGATTTTGAAAAATATGTATCGGTTATTATGTTTTTTTTAGTATAACGTATTTTTAGCTGTCTTATTAAAAGTCTCTGGCTTTGAAATAGAGTTTTTTACTTAATTTTTTAAATTCTATGTTTTTAAAATTTCTTGATAAAAAAAAAAAAATTCATGCTTATGAACTTATTTATGGTTTGGGCTTGTCTCAAGTGCACTTTTGTTAGTCTGATTAATAATTGTGCTATTATTATAAAATAATGTTTTTTATTAATAAATAAAAATGGTTTGCCGCTTACCCTTCAAATGGGCCGTCTGCCAGTTCGCCACTGTTCCAAAAAGAAATAAAATTTTATTAAAAAATTGTACAACAGTGTCATTTGTATTTATTAGAAATTACTAATAAAAATAAAAATGATAAATCTATCTAAATATTGGGGTTTTAAAATATATTAGGTGTTTCTAGCTTATATGTTATATGAATCAAAATTAAAGCTGAAACTCATTTGTTTCTGGGTTTAGCATCCCTCGAAAGCTACCGAATCGATTCTAATTCTATACGCACAAGAAGAACCTAAGACAACGTGTACCCTAATAACTAACTTGATAGCTTTATTTATATGTAATACTTCTTAACAATGGATGTTTTTTTATTAATCTATTCTGTTTATCCCATTGCTCCCAAATTTATTATTTAATTTTATGAAGCTCATTTTGTTTTTAGTAACGAAACTACTCTTAAACTAATTTTATTTTCCGTGGTTTATTTTGTTTTTAGGAACGAAAGTGTGTGCCAAACAGTAACATTCACCATTCAAGGTCCGCTCGCGTCAGTTGCGTACAATTTGAGTTTATTACCAGTTACCATCGTAATGTGCCGGCCAGTCAATGAAACCGGACTCTGCTACAGATTACTTGGTTTGCTTTACTCTTTGTAACCGACCAGTGGATACTTGCGATGAACTCAATGAATGAGAAACGTGCGTGCTGTAATTTTTATTTCTTTGTTATTTAAGTTTAAATTATGTTTTTCGTTAAGTATTTTAAAAATTCAGACCGGGTTTCGGAAAATTAGATTTAAATAGTAATAAAAATGTGTTAAGGGTTATTCGTTTGCACGTAATTAAATTGTTAGCAAGATCTTAGCTTGGCTGGCATCTTGTTTAATATTTGATTTACAATATAATCTTATTATAATCGCAAATTATATTCTTATAAGTAAAAGTTCTTATCAGCATCATAGTCAAGTTCCAATTAGGACTAGTCATGTTAGAAAATTGTCGTGGGAATACCGCGAATTATAAAATAGAAATCCGTAAATAAATAACCAATTAGCTTTTGACTCAAAACGACTTAGCAACGGTATGTTCAAACTATAAAACCTCATTATGTACATACGCCAACCAGTTTCTCAGAAAAACTCAAATTACGAAGGTGAACCTGATGTAAAGCAGTAATGTAGCTGTTTAAACGATAGAGTTATTAAGATTTCATCTTTTTGTTATAAAGCAACAATGTGATGCTCAGTTTTAGTGAATAAATATGATATTATACTTACTGCAGTTTAAAGTTATTTTGTTATTGTGCCTTCATGATTTTTTTATTAATGATTTAAGTAACGATGATAATGAAATAACACATTACCTTAGGATTTTATAGATTCTTAAACAGCTATGTTTTTATAACAGCCTGTTAAAACCATTTGTAAAGGTTGTCACTGAATTAGTTTTAACGATACCTAAATGTGCCTAAGTATTATTATAGTTTATTTTGAAATTAATTATTTGATTTTTAATACGTTTACAAATATAACACGGCATTTATTATACAAAAATAAACAAATCTTTGTAAATATATTCTAAAGTTTGTATAAAGCTCCGGCGTCATGACTCGATAAACATCTTAATTGGTTTAGCAACATGTCTTGTCCACTTTGACATAAGATTAGGTACTATTTAACTCAACAAAGTATTACTTTAGTTACGTATTTAAAAGATTTCAGATTAATATATCAACTGTTTCTGCATTCCTTTGGAATTGTTGAGAGATTAATAAAACAATTAGCTAAAGAGTCTTTTGCTTCACAAGTTTTGAGGTTAAAATAATGGTGTAAGACAATACAATAAAATATGATTACTTCCTGTAAGCATCTAAGCTAAGCAACTTGACGGCACATGTCAAAATATCTAACAAACACAAACCTGTACGACAATGACCGAAAGATACGGATCAGGAAATATTCGACAGTAATTTCGCCTCAACGCGTGGACATTTAAAATTTTTATTGTCATGTTTTTATTTTATTCCGTACCGCAATAAAACACGCAACAGTCACTAAAAATGCCAAAAGTATTTCAATGTCAACTTTTAAATAAAGATTTAGTTTAGTAGTACTTAACTATACTATTTGGATAGGTAATACTTGAAGCACTGGTTAAAAAGCATTGAACTAAATAATATGCAACGAAAAATAACGCAATCAAAAGGAGTAAACCAGATTTAGCTCCTTGTTGACATCCAAAAAGCTGTCAAATCCTAATAAAAATAAATAACTTAAAATTAAAAAAATAGAAAAAATGAAACGTGCCCAGGTTCGAGATGCGATTGGTTGGATGCTTGTTGCTGCCGACAGATATCCGGGCTTGTCTGTACGAACCAGGAATGCGTGAAGGCCGGGTTCAGGCCAGGGTTCAGCCCAGACCCGGGCCCAGGCAGGCCCATCACCCCGGGCAAGCCCCCTGGCCGCTGGTGGTGGTGGAAACCAGCGGAGGCCACTGCGTAGTCCATAGCTGCCACCGCTTGGTACGGCAACATTATCACTTGCACTGCAGTACTTTACTATAACTAGTCCGATTCGACAACTCCGCGCGTAAACTTCCGCACTGTGTCACACGTCATTTTCATTTAAAGGATCAAAATCGATTGATCAGTGTTTATTGTCCTATTTCGCACTGTCCTATATTATTAAGTATTTGATTCGGCTTTCACAGTCCCGAAATGGTCGCTTTCGATGCCGAAGTAGCGGAGTTCTCGCAACTCGTAGAGGTCCTTCTATTTCAGGCGCAGCTTTTCAGTTATCAAACAAGCACCCGTTCTATTTTCGTGGCCGATCATTTACGGGGCTAGCTATTCACAGGGGAAAAGTCACGCACAGCCACCCACTTAATAAATATTCCGGGCATATATCCGTTTTTACGCGGACGTGACCGTCGGGGTACTGTCCGATTTTCACGTACGGAACGCGCGGCCGATTATCGAAAACAGTTGCATGCGTCCCCCTCCTTCGACCTCGGACGTGCAACTGAGCGCAAGCACGCGCGCCAAACGCGACTCTATCACACTCAGGCTAGACGCCGCGGTGCTCGACCCGGTCGGCTATCAGAAAAAGATGGAGCTATACACGCGAAAAGGATGCGGATCGATCGGACGTCATCGCGAAGTTAAAAGCCTGCGTCGTTACACGGGCCGTAATAGGCGGTTACGTGATAGGGCGTGGCCTAACCTATTAAGTTGAATTGTCGCACCCTGATTGGTTGAAATTGCTAGTAGTCGACTACGTGATATGTTCAGGAATACGTTTATAGCTGGCGCTCATAGAATATAATAAGTAAGTTGTAGGTTGGGTGTGCGCCAGTTGCGGGATGCTGCGTGCTGCGGTTCCGATCCCGATTCGCGTAATGCTTTTTAATTATTACGCCGGGGACCGTTAATGGGTTAACATTGCGTGTTTAGCTCGCCGTTGAATATTAAAGCTGTCGGTGAATGAACGCACGCGGGCCGGGGGCGGGGCTCGCCACCTTTAGGTATCGATCAGGGCGATCGGCTTCCGACTTAGACACTAGAACGTCCTGAGCATGCTATATTGTCTGTATACACTAACCTAACCTAACTACCTACTACATCGTAAAACGATCAAGAGTTTTGAAGAGCATCTACAGTTATCTCAAACTAATCGACCGGTTGAAGTGTCGAAAGAGAATTTATGCTGTTTTGTAATATTAACGAAAACTCGAAATAAACAGATCGAAAGGAAAGTATCAAAAAATTATTACCTCTAAACTAATTATGTAAATTCTGAAAATCATTATGTTTGATAATGTTTGCTAGATAAAAGTCGTGTCCTTGAAAAGGTCACTGTAACACGCAACCACGAAGTAAAGGTCAATTGGGGCAAAGGTCCCAATAATACCCACCAGTAGGGAATTATGTAAACGCTCGCAATAAACGCAATCGTTTTTTACAGTTAGAAAGTTGTAATAACGGATAAAAAACTGTCGGGCAATGCGATGCGAGTGCTTACGTAGTTACCCCACAGACACAGAAAGATATTATTACTACGTACAGAATGACCACCACTCCCTACCTCCCACCGGTTTTACTTACCCCACCCCGGTCGCAAGTTTGCCGGCACCACACACACAACGGCACCGTGTACGTACACAAACCATGCATGTGGTGATAGGGACGCGTTTGCTTCATACATTTCATTGATGACATGACAGAGGCCTTCGGACGGCCTAGAAACTCTGTTACCAGAGTTGGCCACTGACTCATACGAACGAACGAACCAACGAACGATTTTATTGAGAGTGTCCGGGGTGTGCCACAGATCTTTGAGGTATTCCCATTAGTTACTCAGTCAGTAGCACGCGATTTAAAAGAAAAGTCATAGAAAACAAAATGGTTTTCCTTTCTACGCCATTGACTCCACCAATTCGATAGTCCCGCCCGCCTGATTATACCATCATGACAACTTTCTATGTTCCCAGTGTTGGGACACTGGCTTACTCTAAGGCGAGAATGATTGGGTCTTAATCCACCACGCGGACCCAATGCGGATTGGTGGATGGCACGTCCTTCGAATTTTAGTTCTTGGACATGCCGGTTTTGCACTATATTTTGAAACAATATAATGTTACCGTTCTTCTCGTCCCAGTATTGCTGTCGGTTTACTTTTGAAAGCAAACGATGATCGTGCTAAATATCGTAGTTCTACATAAGTTGGTGACAACTAAGTTCAGAGCATTCACATATATACTCGTAAGCTGAACCACGAAAACGATCACGATATTGCTTTAAACAGCAAGAGATGATCGTTTCTTTTTTTATGTCAGCAAGTGACAGGACAATCAAGGTGCCCACCTGATATTAAGCACCACGCCTGACTATAACAGATGCAGTGCCACCCAATGCTTAAAGTTTTTAAGTGTTTGCTTGGCACTGCGCTTATCACCCCGAGACATTGTTGTTAAATCTCTCTTTCGCCCAGTAATTTCACTTGCTACAGCGCCCTTCAAACCTAAACACAGAAATGCTTGCACACTTGCTTGGAGGTAGAATATCTGACACTGCGGTGGTGTACCCACCAAGACGGACTCTTGCTGAAGAGTCCTACCACCAGGTAATAGTCCTACCACTAGGTAAGTGGTTCCATTGTTGACAGAAACAGACGTATAAACCTAGTATTATCTATGTATCCTCTATCTAAGTAAGTTCGCGTGAGTAAGTGGACAACTCTGGTGACAGAGTATTTAGGCCGCCCGAAGGCCTTTGTCATGGCCTAACACATGGTTTTCATGTCATGTAAAATATATAATCACTTGCCTAAATCAATTTTAGAAAACCAGGTAATAATACAATACAATAATATATTAATATAGTTAATAATACAATAATGTATTTAATATAGTTTTAAAACACTGGTTAATGGTTAATTGTTTTTATTCAATTGAAGAATTTTTGACATGTAAATTTTAATCTAGTATTATTATTATTTTAAGGTTGACATTATTTTATTTAACTACTGTTTCATATGACTATTTCTAATTTAAAATTCTGTTATATATATTTATTTTTCTAGTTAAGTATGTTAAAATTTTATTTTGGATAGTAAACAGTAAATATAATTTTGTACGTCATGACAAATGGCTGAATGTGTTTAGCACCTATGTTTATACGAGTACATAACAAAACAACTGTATCATCTACCATATTCACTGCAAATAAATATCTTTATATCTTTATAACAACTTTGAAAAAGCCGGGACCGACTGCTTAACGTGCCCTCCGAAGCACTGACACCCACTGAGTAAAGGCTATATCTACCTCTATCTATATCTATCTCTATCACGCCACTCCTGGCGATCTTGTGCCAGCTGGATCCATTGTTCTCCCAGTGCCCTCACATTGTATATTAGTCATCATCATATCAGCCAATAAACGTCCACTGCTGGACATAGACCTCCCCCAAAGAACGCTATGACGACCGATTTGGACCCTTCACCATCTACCGATTTCCTGCGACCGCTTTAATGTCATCGGTCCATCGAGTGGGAGGCCGTCCTACACTTCGTTTTCCAGTTCGTAGTCGCCATTCGAGAACCTATATTCCCCAGCTGTTATCAGTTTTGCGAGCTATATCACCTGCCCACTGTCAATTTACTTATGCTGAGAGGTATGTCGGTGACCTTGGTTCTTCTACGGATTTCCTTGTTGCGGATTAGATCGCGTAATGAACTCCTTAGCTCTTTCCATAGCTCGTTGAGCGACTTTGAGCTTGTGAATACGACCAATAGTTAGCGACCAGTTTACTCTATAACAGAACAAAAACCAGCTGACTTGTAGAGCCTACTGGGCCCGTTAGAGGGCGCAGGGCGGCATACTAACTGCCCAGACGTGACCGAACTTGAACTCGTATTGATTACTGGAACAAGTGCTGCCTTGAACCTCGTGTGAAGAGCTGGAGAATTGCCCTTATTCATAAAAACTTAAATTTTAGCGGCTTGCTTGTCTTTCCTTGTTATTCGTATGCTGCATGCATGATAGATTTGAAAGACACATTAGCTAGCAGAGGTTTTATATCTAGTACACGCTGAATTAACCATGAAACTTACCCGAGCTAAATTTCAGATATCCCTTTCTTAGTGCACCCCTACACTTTAAGAGTTTTTTTATATTACTAAAGTGGAAACCAAGCGGACAACGGCCTACTTGATGGTAAGCGGTTACCGTAGCCTATTTACGCTTGCAACATCAGAAATTCACTGTTTCGCGCGTTGCCACCCTGAGACGTAATTTGGTTGAAATGTTTGTAAAACTATGGTTTTAGCCATGCGTTCCCAGTCAATCACTACTGATTTTAACTTTACAGTTAGAAAAGTAAAAAGTCGTAAAAAACTCAGATATTAGTTGAAATTATCAACAACAAAGTGATAATGATTCAATTGTGTAGATAATACATATCAATCCTATAAAGCCATAGAGTTAGACCTCGAACCGGAAGTCGCTATTGCGGCTTCCGGTGGCCGTTTACGGACGATTTGTGTGCTAATGTTGGCAGCATTGCGTTACGGAACATAAGGATGATTTTGTGTTTACCAATGTTGGTAGAATTGTATGAAAGACCAATGGATTGATGCGATTCACTTTTTTAATGCAAACTTCGTTCTCAATGCTGTTTTGACTTTTTTCAAGGAATCTTTTCTCGCCGCAAAATCTAGGAATCCGGTTATTTATACTCAAACAATGTTTCGATGGTTGTTAAAGTTTAGTTTCTCTTAAAATATAAGAAGAGGTAGTTATTGTACAATTTTATGATTTTTCAAGAAGTATTAAATCAATTTCGATAAAATGTATATATGGAACCACCTCTAAAGTTATTAGGTACCTAACAAACAAAAAATAAACATCAAAATCAATTCATGATTGGCAGAGAAATGGCGTAACAGACATACAAAAAAACATACAAGTCGAATTGATATAACTATATGCATATTTTTATTGTTTTATTTATTGAATAAAAAAAGGCTTTGTCGCTGAGCGACCACACCGCCCAATCGGTAATATTTACAAAGTTACAAGAGAGAAAAAAAATATTATTAAAATCTAAAAAATAATTATCTACTAAAATATACGTGTATTGGGCTACGTCAGACATTGGGTCAGCTAACACACTACTGCATAGTCCAACATCGAATATTGAAGAATGTTTAAACATAGCTCGCCTGTCATCTAAGAACCTCATATTTAGAAAAATCGGTTAAAAAGTCGGTTAAAAAGAGCACACCTCTAGTGTGTAAGAACCCTTTGGAAGAAGTGTTCTCAGGTCTCTAAGACTGACGGTTTAGGTTGTGCGTGTCAGTCAGTCAGGCAATACGCACGATTCTGGAAATCTACCAATTACCAGCGCAACCCCCGCGTCATCCCGTTCACACCCCGCGTTCTTCTAAATTTGCAGACGTCGTCAGAGTTAATTGGTTTGCCTCATCATCATCATCATGACAGCCTTCTAATTGTTCCTACTGCTGGGACACTGGTCTACTCTTAAACGAAAGTGATTGGGTCTTAATCCACCACGAGGACCCAATGCGGATTGATGAATGTCTTTCGAATTTTTAGTTCCTGGACATGTCAGTTCCTCACGATGTTTTGCTTCACTGTATGAAACCGTTTACCGTTGGTTTGCCTACAGGAAACCATTTCTGGAATAATTAGTAAGTAAACTAACTAAACTTTTCAACTCACTGCCTTCCGAAACTCCAACCAAAATGAAGACGTCCCAAGTTCTGACTTCATTATGCCTATCAAAGCTCTAGTTTTTGCTTTACAATTGCCAACGCAAAACAGCCCTTACAACCTAATAAATAGAACCCGAACTAGCTTATTGATAAGCTACATAACACTTGGTAAGTTTTCTGGCAGCTGCCACTGTGAAATAATTCTTATTTAAACAGAATAGGGTTGGTTATAGTTTGTTATTTTTCGTTATTGTTTTGGTATTACGGTAAACTGTGAAGTTTTGTGAATTTGTGACGATAATCAATAAAGAGTTCGTTTTACGGACACGGTCACGAGAGGAGCGAGACGCGTCGGTACGCAGGCTGTGTGGCCAGTGCATAGGCGGTAGCGGGAGCGGGTAACACTTAACAAAAACAGCGTTGTTGTAAGCCATAAGTCATAAAATAATTAGTTTTGGGTCAGCTTTTTTATTCGAAATTTAAACTTTACAAAAAAAGAACCAGCGCTATGATGAGTACTCATATGCCTTGATGTTATTATTTTACCCCCTTAATCATGAAAAATTCTAATGTTGCCACTGCTGGGACACTGGCCTACTCTCAGGCGGGAGTGATTGGGTTTTAATCCAACACGCTGACCCAATGCGGATTGGTGGATGGCACATATCTTTCGAATTTTTAGTTCTTGGACATGCCGGTTTCCTCATGATGTTTTTCCTTCACCGTATGAGAGCACTGGCATTGCGCAGATAAATTTTTCGAACAGAAATATCGATTGGTGCACGACCGGGCTTGAACCCACGACCTTAGGATCGGAAGGTGGGGTCACTACCACTAGACCACCGGTGCTCTTTGATTGAATAATTATGAATTCTTTAATATTTTTAAAACCGCTCAGCTCCTAACACTATGTCCACACCTTTACCAACCGATCACGTCCGAAGTCTTCACCAAATCGTTGGATAATTCGTGTTTTCCATTTTTTCTTCCACTGACAGGTGCTTGAACTGAACCTGTCACTGTCAAACTTGACAGCAACGTGCAGCAAAGAGAACAGCTAATCCGAGAATTTGAAGCTTCTAGCTGCAATAAGAACGGGGGTCAATGCTACTTTTTTTTTAATACAACTGAAGTGGCAACCAAGCGTACGGCCCACAAGATGGTAAGCGGTTACCGCAGCCTATGTACGCTTGCAATACCAGAGTTATCACTCGCGGGTTGCCACCTTGAGGCTAAGATCGAAAGCCTCATGTGCCAGTAATTTCACCGGAAACCATACCCTTCACACCGGAACACAGCAATGCGAGCATTACTGCTTGGCGGCAGAAATAGGTATGGTTGTAGTCCTTCCCCGGACGAGTTCTATCACAGATTAGCTACTAAAAATGTGTTCATCATCTTCAATCTTAATGGCATTATACGACAGGACATAGAAAATATTATTTACAAGCCAAAAAATATATTATTTGAGTTGTTCCCGATAACGAGATTTCCTCTAGTCAGGCTGAATGTGACCAATTACTGGAATAACTATTCCGCGAATAACAAATGACAAATACAAGGAAAATGTCAGTATCATCATCATGACAGCCTTCTAATGTTCCCACTGCTGGGACACTGGCCTACTCTCAAGCGAGAGTGATTGGGTCCTAATCCACCACGTCAGTATACTCGCGAATAAATACGATTTACTCGGAGAATAGCGCAGCAGTATAAGAAAGTAATAACAGTCGTAACGAGACGATCTCGAAGCGAGAGGTTGCGGGTTCGATTTTTGCTGCGGGACAAATGTTTGAATGTCCTGCAAATATTTGTTCCGGATCGAAGTGTTGTTGTAGCATATACAGTGAATTCTAGTGGACTGTGTGTGTATTCAATCATATCACAAGGATCATTATGTCTCAGAGCTAGTTGAAATTTAAAGTAGTAGTTAGTAAAAAAGTATATTTCGAGACAATTGATACATAGTAGGTGGTAATAATATTAAAAGTGTAAGCAGTTAAGCATTTATGTTATGAGTAAATGTAGATTATTCTCCATCTGTTGCCCAGTCTCGTATGAGAATGGTATCTTCAGCGGAAACCCGAGTTTTTTTTTAAATTACACACCCTCATTCACACTACATTTCCTCGCATAAAGCCATCCTACACTCAATTTTATTACTCTTTTTCTTTAATGTTTTTTTAGTTACATCACTGTCTACATTAAATCTATAATAGACCTAAGCAAGAGCAAAATCTCCTATGACTAGTACTTGTTTAATACTTAAAAGGAGATTTTATCACTGTTAACATTGTAAACTATCTTTTGGAAACGCAATAAAACATTTGTATTGTATTTGTATTGTAGATTATAAGTTTTCGAAAATGGTCGCCATTCAGCATTTGCTAAAGCAGCATATTACTTTAGCGCTGGTCTTCCATGGCGCCAACGGCAACTGCAGAACACTAGTCGCCGCTTTTAAATAAATAAATACATAATTAAATAATGCTGGACAATCCACACAGCATCATCTAGCCCCAAGGTAAGCTGCTGTTAAACAGAGCTGTATTATGGGTACTAGATGAGTCAACGCTGCTGTGGCCGCGGAGGAGTACTTCTGTTCCCGTAGCCGCGACATAAGCGTACCGCAGAACATCTTGAGGTTTTTAGTCAGTAAGAGTCTGACATAACCCTCCGTCAATCCGAGGGCGGGGGGTATCCATGAAGGATTTTCCTCAAGTAAAAAAAAAAAAAAAAAAATGGGTACTAGATGACTGATATTATACTAAATACAAAACAATACATAGATAGATTTTTATTATTATATAATAGAAAATACCCAGAACACCCGAAACAAATACTTGTAGATCGTACAAACATTTGTCCCGAGGGGGGAATCGAACCCGCAACCTCTGCGTCGCAGGCGGACCTGCGCCCGCTGCGCCACATCGGTCGTCAAATAATATACAAAAAAATATATAATAATTTATGCCAGTTCCACATGCCCTAGCCTAAAGAATCTGCTGGGTTACTAGCTTTTTTTAATGATCCCTCTTCATCATAAAGCATCAGTGTGTAGTATTCAGATATTAGGTAGTATAGCATGGAGCAAAGTGTAATCAAAGTTAAACCGTAATCCCGGGTTGTCGTCCTTGATCTGGGGCAGACGATCGATCCTGCCTGTTTAATATTCTCTATTTGACGCGGGGTCGACTTACGACTACCCACTTCTAGATACTTACATCTGGGTTTCGCAGACACTTGTAATGAGGTACACCGATGGTATTGATACCGATGATGATATAATGCGAGTGCTCGTGACGTAGCTGGCTAAGTTGTTCTTAACAGATCAACGAAGTTAAGCACTGTTCCGCGGGGTCATCATTTGGATGGGTGACCGCCAGTGGCAATTTCAACTGAGCGCTCCCGTGCTTCGTAGGGCTCGTTGAGCAGTCGGTCCCGGCTTTTTCAAAGTTGTTAGGCCATGACAGAGCCCTTCACCACTCTGTCACCAGAGTTGGCCACTGACTCATACGAAAAGAACCGATGATATTTTCTTTTTCATAATATTCGTCATGCTAAACTTAAAAGTTTATATCATATTATCTACAATAGTTTTTATTTCACTTCGTAAAAACTAGTGTTGGTAATATTTATGATCCTTGTTTTCATGTCAGCAAGTGACAAGACAGTAAAGTCGCTCGCCCGTTGTTAAGCAGCACGCCTGACCATAAGTGAGTGGCTTTCGACTATACGACTATCCGCTTGATACTGTGCTCTACAAGTTGAGCAATTGAGTCATTTCTAGCTTCCTTGTAATAATTTTTGGGATGTCTTCGACTGAAAGCGCCAACAGCTTTGTCTAAGTTTATGGGAAACGTTGCAGTTAGTTATTCAAGCCTATTCAATGATGTTCACGACTTGACGAGCACAACCGCGGGCTGAAGGTAGTTAGACAATATTACACAGTGGCTTGTACCAAGCAATCTAACCAAAAAAGCTCGACGATTATTCGCTATTTCCGTAATCGATTTAGCTTTAACTGTATAATCGATTGTCGGAATTGAGTTCGACGAACTATTTTATTTGGTTGGTTCGTTTGTTCGTTCGTATGAGTCAGTGGCCAACTCTGGTGACAGAGTTTCTAGGCCGCCCAAAGGCCTCTGTCATGGCCTAACAACTTTGATAAAGCCGGGACCGACTGCTTAACGTGCCCTCCGAAGCACGGGAGCGCTCAGTTGAAATTGCCACTGGCGGTCACCCTTCCAAATGATGACCCCGAGGAACAGTGCTTAACTACGTTGATCTGTTAAGAACAACTTAGCCAACTACGTCACGAGCGCTCCTTTTAATTCGATTGGTAAAAGGTAACAACAGTTTTTTTTTTTTTTTTCCATGTGCATTTTTAATTAACCGACTTTAAAAAAAGGAAGTTATTCAATTCGCCAGTATGTTTTTTATGTATACTTACAACAAAGTAGATTATTGGCGTTTGACCAATAGTTCCAGATATTCTACCTTGGGATGACGACTTGTGCAATGCCACGCAGAACTTTAGGACAAGTTTTGAGTGACACTGCAACTTTTATAGTCAGGCATGGCGCCTAACATCAGGCGAACTACAAATATTCAAACTTTAGTATGTATAACATTATAGTATGTTATATTTACATTACACTTTTAGAAAACTGGAGTTCCTAATTCACCTTGGAAGCTGACAAGACCAGTGTTATCTTACAACGTAAACCATACACCATAACATTCACTTAAGCGCAAATAAACATGTCCAAGTCACACGGGGGTTATCTTTACCCCACTTACCCCAGAATTAGGGTACGATACACACATTAAGATGGCAACCCTGATACTTTGATATGAATTAAGATATTCTAATTTTAATTGCTCCGCGCTAGATGTGTGCTGTTTGTGTGTAAAAATAAGTTTTTATATATATTTTTTTGCTACTTTGTAATGTATAATTTTAACTAGCGACCCGCCCCGGCTTAAACTATACTACATATAAAGTATAAACCTTACTTTTCAATCACTCTATCTATTTTACTTTCACTCATTAATTATCTCTTTAAAAAATGATAAATATTTTGAAATAACCTAAATCTTGCAAAAAATGCATAAAGCTATTTGTTTTAGGCATTTACATGTATGTGATATTAATATTAACTATTTATTAGATATTATTTCGTAATAATAATAAAATTCATAGATTTATTCATCTAGAAAAGATTAAGATCTTTCTTGGACCACGATATTGCCTAGTGGTAAACGAGTTTACAATCATTTTACGATGTTGGATGGATACATTCGAATTTTGTGTTCAATGTTTTCCTTCACCCTTTGAGAGCACTGGCACTATTTTTTTAATAGAATAATCAAATGGGACCCGACTGGATTCAAACACACGACCTTAGGATCGGAAGGCAGGGGTCGCTACCATTTAGACCACCAAAACTGTTTATGTAATATCCTACTTGTTGTTTAACACCAAGCCTCTAAGAAGTACCTAAGTATTGATATTTATTCCGAAACAGCATCAGATAAACCAAAATTGCCACTAAACATTACATATGGGGCCAATTATAGCGGAATTTGTATAATAATGCCGATATACTTGTAAATAAATTAATAAAACCACCCCTGAGCAAGGGTTAAGATTTAAACGGACTGATACGGTGTTTAACCCTTTCTGTTTAGAGCGAGATAATCTTTAGGGGCTGTTTGAGGGATGGTGAAATTATTTTTGATCTTGACTTGAAGTTGTTACAAAGTTTGATAATGAAGTTTATTTTTAACTAATTTAAAAAAAAATGGAGCTTGGTGGTCTGGTGTTAGTGACTTCGCCTTCTGAAGATAAGGTCGTGGTTTCGATTCCGGTCGTGCATAAATAGAATTTTCTGTTACAAAAAAAAATAACTTACGCAGTTCCGTACTATCATACAGTGAATGAAAACATCGTGAGAAACCCGTCATGTCCAAGCACTTAGCTTATAATTTGTATTGTAAAATCAAAAATCTTTTATTTTTAATTTTGCATGTTGAATCTACCAGCAAGTGCGAGACAATAGTTTTAAGACCATTTGAATTGTTCGAAGCATTTGAACAATTAGACTTCAGGAAAATAAATCAATTTCATTTTATTTCTTAAAACTTGAAAGTTATACAATATGCCATTTTCTGGATTCATACCCAATCTCTCGCTTGAGAGGATGCTAGTGTCCCAGCAGTGGGAACATGATGTCATGATGATGAGTGTCAAAACACAGTAGTAACGTCAGGATATGAGTTTTTGCATCAGTTATTCCGCCCGCGTGCGGCGCGTATAGTAAAGACTAAGGAGCGGGGAAGACGGGAGATGCGTTGATTGATCTACGAACAGCGCTGCCCTTTGTCGATTCACAAACTTTTCTAGAGCTGTTTACAACATGGTGTTAAATTTTACCTGGTGGTAGGACTCTTCAGCAAGAGTCCGTCTTGGTGGGTACCACCGCAGTGTCAGATATTCTACCTCCAAGCAAGTGTGCAAGCATTTCTGTGTTTAGGTTTGAAGGGCACTGTAGCAAGTGAAATTACTGGGCGAAAGAGACTTAACAACAATGTCTCGGGGTGATAAGCGCAGTGCAGTGCCACGCAAACACTTAAAAACTTTAAGCTTTGGGTGGCACTGCATCTGTAATAGTCAGGCGTGGTGCTTAGCATCAGGTGGGCGCCTTGATTGTCTTGTCACTTGCTGACATAAAAAAAAAAACAAAGTCAAAAAATCTCTTTGTTCAATCATATCTCAAGGATGAGGATTGTCATTGTCTATCTTGTCAAAACGACATGGGTCTTCCCATTTTAATTATTTTTCTCGGTTTTATTGCGTAAACTTGGTGGCAGTTTATCAATTTAACTTGTTTATTTAGCACAAGTGTAAGTAATTGAAATGGAGGGGTAATGTTGGTTGGTAATTTAGTCAAAGACTTTCCAAGGGAATTTTGAAAGAAAAGTCGCCATTTCTTTCCATATTTCGTTTGTTGACGTTGCTAAGCGACAATCAAAACAATACACTTGACACTGGCAGAATTGTGGCAAATAAGCCATAGAGGCCATCAAATTAGAAGAAGAAACATATCTCAAGTCAAGGATCATTTTGAAGCTTGAATTTACGCCAGTTCCGTGCGCGCCCAGCCTAGAAGAATCTGGCAACAAACTAGGCTGGGTTCCTAGTTTTTTTTTGATGATCCCATGAAACATGACTAACAAAGAAAGAAAAATATAATCAAAAAAAACCCGACATCCAGTCAAAATCAAAATCAAAAATTATTTATTTCAGTAGAATCATAAGGATCACTTTGAAACGTCTTACAAGCTAGGAAAATTTACACCAGTTCCAACGCGCCCATGCCGTAAAAGAACTGGCAACAACACCGGCTGGGTTCCTATCGCTTTTTGGCATGTCCCTTGCTATTGTTATGGATTCCGAGTAGAGTTGGAGCACATTCGTCCCAAGCTTTTTTATGATCTAGGTAATCGGTTGTTTTTTAGTAGTTTTAGTAAGCTTTTTGAGACAGTTTTTGTTTAATTTGTTTTTAAAGTCTATGAGAAGCTACTAACGGATGCTCGTACATTATAGAAACACGGCATTAGTTGATCTCGGATGAACCGGGACTTATCAAGGTTAAACTGCAGACATTAAGCTCCAAAGACATTTTAACTAATTCTCCCAAATTGCCGACTGCCACTTAAAGCATATTACATTAACACCTCCCCTCTTTTAACATTTTTCTCGCTCCGTCGACTGCGACACAGTCTAATCGAGAATAACTGGTTCTCTCTGATTGATGACATTTTCATTTTCATATAGTATGCACAATGTACTCATTCAGCTAAAGTCTTACATAATGTTCCTGCAAGTGAGTACATGAACCCTGTTAGGGCGTTGCAGGTAACTAGTTTTAAGTATGTACTTAAACAATTTACAACACTTACTACAATTTCAATGTAATTACTTACTACCATGACAGACTTCTAATTATCCCACAGCTGGGACACTGGCTTACTATCCATCAAAAGTAATTAGGTCCTACCACGCGGATCCAATGCGGATTGGAATTCGAATTTTTAGTTCTTGTTCATGTCGGTTTCCTTACGATGTTTTGCTTCACTGTATTTTCTAAAAGTAAAATCGTTTGGCTTACGCACGACTCGGTTCAAAACCTACGACCTTAGGATCGGAAGGCAAAGTCACTACCACTAGACCACCATTGCTCTTATACGGCTGTAATACGGCCTTAAAAAAAAATTAAGGTGCTCTACTCTTGAATCCGATCCAATCCTTATTACAATTTACTGCGGTAAATTTGATTTTGATTTTGAAAACAATTTTGAATTTGGCGCTTAGTTTGCTGTCAAACGTACGAAATGTCATACTCCAATACTTGTCCAATACCGATCGCGTTCAAGAGTTATGCCCCAGTTATCATCTTTATACACTGTGCCCGTAACTGCATTTTCCTTTTTTTCCACACCCAATAATAAGGAAGTAAGTGGATTTTTTCGAAACGCTTCGAAACCTAATAACTTGGGGTAATTTTTCAATTGGCCATGTTAGAGTTAGTCGACACCTTTGGATGGTGTTATGCTATAACATTTAAAAACATTTAAGCAAATAAATGGTTTGACACATCTCCGTAACTGTTTTTACTGTCAGTTTATTTTTAATAAAAAATAATGTATATTTTTTTCTTGTATTCGTTTTTGTATTCAACAAGCAAGCTTAAATTAGTTGCAATATGCGAAAACTTTTAAATGGTCTATAGTTGTATCTTTAGATTACTAATATTTTGTTTTTAATGACTGTTTGTTTTCCTGTGAAATAAAAATAAAATAAACAGTTCGTAACCTGTGTTTGGTGTGAACTGGTGACGGAATTAACAAACCATCCCAAAGCGTCTGTACTAACGACTGATATTAGCCGACAGTTTAATAACAAGCCTCGGAAAAACATAAACGTACTTAGACCTGAAGTCTTAGAGTAACATCAAAGCAATTTATGAACAAGTAACCAAGCTAGATAAGTGACAAGAGCATAGACAATAAAAATACTAAAGACAAAAAGTGTTTTTAAACGGTTTTTTTATAAAAAGAGTGTGATAAAACTATTTTGCCATAATGAAACTAAATAAAGTCAAAATACGACAGTAAAATTGTCTTTTTGAACATAATATGCTAATAAAACAAGAAAAATGAGCCAATATATTTGAGCCTTGGTTGTTTTACATTAAGATTATCCTAACATACTAAGTATATATTTCACTATGATAAAGTGTAAACCATGATTTACATTATGGTCAGAAAAAGCTATAAAATGTCATTATGTTTTGTGAGATGGTTTTTAGTAGCCACTTTGTTAGTTGCTCTTTATTGCATAGCGCCATTCATTCAGACCGATTTGCATACAATTTTTCTTCCTTTCATTTAATACTTTCTTTACTGGGGACATTTTCACCAGACATAAAAAAAACAAAATACAATGCCCATTTTTATGTCTAGGTACTGAATACATATTACAAAGTTTTTGTTTAATTAACGTCTGATTAAATTGTTTCAACCTTTTTCTTCACAAGGTAGTAACAAATTATTAAATAAAAACGAACTTAACCTTAGCTGGCTGTCTTCAGAAAAAAATGTGATAAGATAAGATGAGATAAGATAAGATAACGTCAGTATTTATAAAAATTGTATAGCCGTTTAACAATTATAAATATTATTGTCAACGTAAAAAAAAAAACAGTGTGTGTCGATGACGTGTTGACAACCGGCAAAAATTCAACCTACCCACAAATGTACGCCATGACTTTGTAATGTAGATTAGACAACTGATAGAGTTGACACCAATGGAGTGTTTGTACATATTTTATTATCAATGTTTTTTCGTTGTTGCGATTATTATTATGACTCTCTAAAAAATATTTTAATTAGTGGTATTGTTATTATACGATAATTATAATAAGTAAATATTGTCAAATAGATTTTTAATAATACGTATTTGGTAGAGATTACTTTTAGTTAAGGATAGGCCGGATTTCTGTCAAATTCGTCATCAAATCACATAAAAATATTTTTGCAGTGTACCACTGAATTTAATACTTTTTCATTTTATTTGACTAGAACGGCATAAATATTCACATCTGTTTTGTATTAAATATTAAAACTATTTCTGTAGATTCGTAACTCTACAGCCCACCCCTCATTTCGCTGTAAGGGCAATCTTGTGGGTGACTTGAAATAAAAAATAAGTTACTTTCCTTTAAACATGACTTTTGCATTACAGACGACATTCGGACTCAGTTCACTCGACTGATCAGATTGTATATTGTGAAAATATAATAATATTTTAAAAATATTATAAAATAACCAATACTATTGGAACCACATCTTTTGTTAAATAATACGTGTAAGTATGTAGGTAATTATTATAATACTCATAGATAGAAACACCTACAAACAAATATTTGCAGATCATGCAAATATTTGTCCCACAGCAGTAATTGAACCCGCAACCTCTTGCTTCTTAACCGAAGTCGTTTTTATATACCACTGAAGTGGCAACCAAGCGTGCGGCCCACTTGATAGGAAGCGGTTACCGTAGCTTATGTAGGTACGCTTGCAACATCAGATATATCACTTGCGCGTTACCACCTTGAGACGTGGTCTCATATGCCTGTAATTTCACCGGAAACCATACCCTTCGAACCGGAACACAGCAATGCGATCATTACATGGCTTGGCGGCAGAAATAGAAATGGTTCTCCGGACGAGCTCTATCACAAAGAACTCTACTCTCGTCTTGCAGAAATATCGTTCCGCCAACGATTTCCCAGCCGACCCCGATTAAGATTAAGATGAAAAATTTCTCACTTACAATATAACAAATCTAAAACATTTCCACCCACTTAATATTAGCATTTTCATTAAAAACGCGACAAAAACTCCTTGTAGCATTAAAAGAATGCGCAATGACGCCCTGGGGCCCGCTAGACCCCGGCTGGAGTGAGAATTCGCAAGATTTATCTGAATAAATTATTTTTACCTGCAGTGAAGGGTTGTTGAGGGAATTTATGGTTTTACACTCGGAACGGGGTATGATAAAGCAGTCTTATCATTTTTTTATGAAAGATCATTTTTAAATAATAATATGAATTATTATTTAATAAACTGATCAAATAATGAATGAATGTCATCTGACAAGAAGAATGTTAGATATGAATGTGGATGGATATATAGGTAGAGGTAGGCCAAAGAAAAGATGGATGGATTGTGTGAAAGATGACATGAGTAAGAAAGGAGTGAGTACTGAGATGACGGGTAATAGAGAGGAATGGAAGAAAGGAACATGTTGTGCCGACCCCACATAACGTGGGAAAAAGGGCAGGAAAATGATGATGAAACTGATCAAATAAAAATGTCATATTAAAAAGTGTAACTGATCGTCCTTCAGGTTGTTCCAATGTGTATTTAATAAATCACAAAGATCACTTGAATAATATAAAGATGAATTTAGTAATAATAATTAGGATATCGAGAACCCAAGTTTTTGAAAGAAATATAATATTTATCTATCCGTAAAAGTTGCAGTGTCACCCAATGTTGTAGGCTTCAAAATTCTGCGTCTAAAAATGGTTTTTGAAAGTTTCCTTGTATGATACATTTTTTTTTTAGTTTCGTCATTTTTTATGAGTATCTTTAGACCTAAAACGACAAGACTACAAAATACAACCCATTTCACAAGGATTCACTTGAAAATACATGACATCATCGCTATTTCACAGAGATGAAGCCGATTCGAACAATGGGCGAAAGGTATTAACAATTTAACAGGAAATAGTTTTATATTCCTAAACGATTGCAATAAACATTTTAATGTTTTTACCAACCACAAACACCAAATACTACCCTAAACTCCGGTTATTTAAGCTCAATTTTCTTCAAAAAACAAAACAGAGCCAGAAAAAGCAAAAAAGGTCTGTAAAACAAAACAGACTCGTTTGAATTTCAATTCACGAACTTTGATACTTTAAGTCCATTTGAAATGGGGACTGTGATTGGTGATTTTGAATTTGGAATTCAGCGCGCGACCATCATTGATAGATCTGTGATGGCGGCGACGGCTAGCTGGGTTTCGAGTGCATTTGACCAGAAAAATTGGCGTACGTGGTCTTTTTCACCCGCGTCTGTTGTGTTTAAGGTTTAAGGATGTAAAACTGAGACATTTCGTTAAAAAGTAAGTTCGTGTGAGTCAGTGGCCAACTCTGGTGAGTAACGGAGACGGAAAATAGACCGCCTCTGTCATGGCCAATATTTGAATAATTATTCAATTTAACAATAAGTAAACTTATAGTCCTAATAAATACTTTTTTTACAATACAAACTTCATTTATTTAAAGAAAAGCATGTTACATGTAAATGTGCAGCTCTGCCTTCTGTGTTAGTTTAATATATAAACTGTAATACAGAAAAACTTATATAAATATTGGCGGATTTTTTTACACCAGCGCCCCCCTCTAGCTTAAAACTAAGCAAGGCTGTACTATCGGAACCTGGCATTTGTTATAATAGAATGCAAATGCAATGCAATTTTTTATTTAAATACTACAAGTAACATAGAAACACCCAGACCCGGAACAAATACTTGCAAATCATGCAAACATTGTCCCGCGGGGAATCGAACCCACAACCTCTCGCTTCTCAACAGTCGCCTACCTCTCAACTGAGGTCTTCAAAAAGGAGGTAGTTTTTCGAACGTGCCTCAGCGTCCGTCGTCACCAAAATCGAAGACCGTAAATCTTGCATCTCAATCGATTATTATGTTTTTGCTCGAGTTAGAAAGAGACGCAACTACGGATTCTATCACGAAGCTCCACTCGTGCGTGCTCTAACGGAGCGGCTACTAACTACTTTTTACTCTGTGGTCACGTGCGTAATAATTATTGGTTATTCTGTGTTCTGCTTTATAGTAACTATTGGTTGTTCTGTGGTCTGGTACATAGTAACTATTGCGTGTGCTGTGGTCTCAGGATGGTCTTGAAAGTGACGTTTGACGCAATGTTGTTTTTCGAGTGAATGAGATAATTTGATACCCATTCATGTGAATACGATGACAAAATATTATCATCATCATGGTCAGACTTATAATATTTCCCAATGACACTGTAGCCTGCTCTCAATCCAGAGTCATTCGAATTATTAGATTTTTAACTCATTGACAATAATGTCGGTTTCCGCACAATGTTTTCTTTCACCGTTTGATATCTTTGGCCCTCGCACATATGTATCTTTTCGAATAGGTAACTTACATTATACATTGGTGCACAACCGGATTCGAACTTACGACCTTAGTTTCGAAAGGTAGGACACCACAAGACCGCCAGAGCTCCTATAAATTGTGTCAAATTCATTTTTTTATCAAGTATCATAATGAATCGTCTTCAATCTTCATCAAGCAAATATGTTCCGCAGCGGGAATAGAACCTGTAAGCTCTCGTACCCTGAGCTAGACTTCCAACCGCCACGCCACTGAGGTCGTCAAAAATGTCAAGCGAATACACCTACATTATCATAATATAAGAAATCCTTTCACCTTGAAGATTTCCCAACGCGTACGATCAAAGAAAATCTATCAACGCCTTTCAAACTACTGTCATGTCAAAGCATCTAATTCAACCATTCAGATTTCCCGACGGATCTTTGTACGTGAGAGGGACAGCGAAAGGGTTAGAAGCGAGTTAGAAAGAGACGGGTGTATGGTCACGGGCGTAGTTGAGATGATTGGTATACGTGAGGTGAGACCGCGGCTATGATGTGGCGGAATATAAAATAGTTAGAATAGGATGTTTAGAACGTCTTTATGTCTAAAGTCATAAAGTTATAAGTATTTATTGCTAAAAAGATTTACAGGTCTATTACACACTTTAGAATATTATTAGATTATTATTTAATAACTTAATATACTTATACTTACAGTACATTATTTGACTTTTACGCTACAGTAAAAGTAAAATAGTCAAATTAATGTCATTAAAAGAATGTCAAAAGCAATACAGAATGAAATAAACAAGTCATTTAGGTATTTATTATCCAAAGAACAAAATAAATTAAATAATTTAAGTAATTTAAATTTAAATTCAATTTCAATTTCAAAAGTCTTTATTTAACAATCTTATACTAAGTTTATAAATTATAATATTATCTATGACATCTGTAATGGCAGTTTGATATGATTGGTTTGCTTTTCAGCATAGGCCTCCCCCAGACGTTTCCAGAGTATGCGATCATGAGCTATTCTCAAAATTTAAATTATAGTCCTACAAATTCGTCAAAACTGTAAAAAGTCTGCTTGAGGAGCCAGCTTTTTAATCTAGCTTTAAATCCGCAGCTAAGTCTATGTGTTGGTCAGTTAGTTTTAATACTTGAGATTGTTATCTCGTGTTATACCAGGCACATTTATTTATTTAATTCTTCAATGAACTTAATTGACCGAGCGAGCGAAGCGACTGAAGCGTTTTAGTTTCGGGATTGGCTAAGTCAGTCAGTCTGTCCCGGCTGTTCGCCTACAGGTCGCATTTTTCAACCGATCTGGTTGAAATTTGTTAGTCAGGTACAAGTAAGTACTAAAATTTGTTTGTCATCGGGGAATTTGGATTGGAGGCCGAAAAAAAAAGGGCTACTTGATATCTTGCCATAAGATATTTGATTTAAATGTTTTTTTTTTTAGTTTGAAATAGATATTTTCATAACCTGTAAATTAATGTAACTTATTTTGAAATTATCTCGCCTTCCGACCAACAGATTTTTCTATTCGGAAAATTATGTGCGCAATGCCGTGCACTTATATAAAAGGAAAACATCTTGAAAAAAACCAGCATGTCCAAGAACTAAAAAATCGAAAGCCATGGACCATCCACCAATCTGCATCGGGTCCGCGTGGTGGTTAAAGACCCAATCACTCTCACTCGAGAGTAGGCCAGTGTCTCAGCAGTGGGAACATTCGAAGGCTGTTAGGATAAAGTACCAGGCAATCATAAAATAGCAAGAGTAGGTACAGCAGGATAGAACCAAGCGTGTAAAAAAGCAACCCTAAATCGCCGAGCAAATTAAAAGCGCCCCGTGATAAACGAGCTGCGACGCGGACAGATGATTAATGTACAAAGAAATTAATATAAGTGCGATAATGTTTTATCTCGCTCTTATTATTTATAGCCGAGCGGGACATCCTGAGAAAATAACTGCTTGTATTGCTTCATCTTAAATTATATTACTGTGTTATATGTACAAAAGTAACTTATTTCATTGACAACAATGTAGACTTTGGTTGGGTCCGCGTGGTGAATTAAGACCCAATTACTCTCTCTTGAGAGTAAGCCGGTGTCCTAGAAGAGGCTGTCATGATGATTATGATGAAAGTGTTTCTAACGAGGTCACACTACTAGTGTGATCTAGTTAGAAACACTTTTAATACTAATTTTAACAGCACCAAAAAACATTTTTTTTGTCGTCTAATAGAAAATAGAATAGAATATAATGGTTTTCATTATCATCATCATCACACTAGTCATTGTAGCTTTTTCTGCGACAACTCTCATAGGCTTATGCATTTTGTTATATTTGCGCTTACGGCAATACACCTTTGAGGAACACCGAAAACCCATCATGACAGTTCGTGAAATAAACATAAACATACATTTTTGAGCGTCAAGACATGCCCTAAGATGATGATGATAACGATAATCATGTCAGTCAATAGACGTCCACTTCTGGACATAGGCCTCCCCCAAAGAGTGCAATGACAACCGATCTTGAGCCTTCATCAGCCATCGACTTCCTGCGCAACTAAACTCGACATAAAGCCATGACACCATGACAGAGGCCTTCGGGCGGCCTAGAAACTCTGTCACCAGAGTTGGCCACTGACTCATACGAAGTAGCTAACTAACTAAACTCGAAACGATATCACTTTAGTACGCTGAATTTTATATGAATTTTGCGCAGATTTGAAGTTTTTTTTCATATCATGCTGTCATCACGTTAGCAGTAGAATCTACTAAGTAGAAAATAAATAATTAGTAGGAAATTAAAATTCTAAAAATGAAATTATTAGAAACAGCTACCGTTCAGATGAGAGGTCGTAAAACGTCAGAATTATGAGTTTTACCGATAATTGTTTTTGTAGAAACTCGGGAAAAACAGACAAACTTAAAAAATAAAATTTACTAGTGGTGCTATGATGGTACGGGACGGTGAAAGATTAGCATGGATACGCCTTCTGCTTGCTCCATGAATCTTTTTCTAAAGAAAATAATCAACTCAGAGTTCAAGTAAGAGCAATATTAAGTATTGGCGGACTTTATAATTTATTTAATAAATATTCTCTCCATCGAAAAAACACTATTTTTGGACAAAATGTATAAGAGGCTTCAAAATATTTAGGTAAATTTATACCTTGAATAACGATAGGACTTTACCATATTAGGTTGTACGCAAAATATAAATTAAATATTATATTATCATATTACATGCTAGGTATTACTGTAACAGTAATAGGTTACGGTCAGACCGAGCGCGGAACAGTATAATGCGCCCTAAAACCCAGACCGTTGACTTTGGTCAAAAGGCCGCCAGCCTAAAGCGGAACTGGGCCGGACACGTTTTCCGCATGCCTTTAGACTTATGGGCAAAAATAACAACTGAGTGGACCCCAGGTTGTGCAAGGCGGAGACGTGGAAGACCCAGGATGAGATGGCGGGACGAACTTGACTCGCATTTAAGCTCATGGCCTGTCACGGCTTTAGATCGCGAAGAGTGGAAGAAGGCAGGCCTTTTCTTGCAGTGGAACAGTCACGGCTAAAAAATAATAATAGGTTACGGTCAGCGATCGACAATCGTAAAGTTATCCGTTTCGATGCTCAATGGAGCTTTTTGAACTAAACTGTATTTGCGCACCATAAACGGCTAACTTTGCGATTGTCAGTCTAGATCAGCCGACCACATTTTAATATGGTTTTTTATTAAATTAAAAGATTATCAATATGACAAAAAAATATCTCTTTTTAGACCGTAGGCATAAACCGTAAAGATTTTTTCATTAATTTTTATCTTTAACTATGTTTTTTTTTCATTGGCTCTATTATTAGTAGTACATAGAATTTTGTGTTTTATTTTAATACGATTATCCACACTACTCTATCTATAACAAAGGCTGAATCGGTGCCCATTTTGTCAACAAGCCATTGTGGTGCGCGGGCGCCGCTTTTACGACGCAGTAAATCTACGCGCGTTATGATATCGCATGATCAACTGTCACAACAGTGTGTTACCTGCGGTTTCGGGAATAAGGTTGTTTTAAGGGTTTAATATTACGTTTTTTTCACTGCTTTAATACCAACTTAGTGAAAAAATCATGTTTTTATAAAAATACTTATCAGCCAAAAGTAAATATTTTTGTTGCTCACTTTCAAAGCTTACATTACAAGTTTGTGCTTGCGAGGTCTACTGTTCAGAGCTGAGAACTGCTAGTAATAAATATACTTAATTTACGGGACACTATACATAAATTAGCAAGCACTTATTTCTTTTAATGTCTCATTAGAATCTCTATTAGGCTAACTGAAAACATTTTTTTTGTATTTTAGGAACCACAGAAATATCTATTGTGAGGTTTTTGAGAACCATGTATGAATCGAGCCGACTCGTAGCCCGTAGGCGTAGTTTTTCGAAATAATTATGACCTAAACTTTAAAAAAAGATAAAATCAAATGTCCCATTCAATACCTACGCACACGTGTAAAACACCTACACTGCACTGTAATGTAATGAAAGAGGACTTCATATCATTGCCTTTACATCTAACTAACTACATTTTGAAGCCTACACAAAACACCTTAATTCTAACATTTCAAAATACCTATTACGTTGATATTTGCGTTTTTTTTTTTTTTATACCACTAAAGTGGCAACCAAGCGTACGGCCCACTTGATGGTCAGCGGTTAGCGTAGCCTATGTACGCATGCAACATCATAGATATCACTTGCGTGTTACCACCCTGAGACGTTAGATGGAAAGTCTCATGTGCCTGTAATTTCACCGGAAACCATACCCTTCAAACCGGAACACAGCAATGCGAGCATTACTGCTTGGCGGCAGAAATAGGTATGGTGGTAGTCCTTCCCTGGACGAGCTCGATCACAAAGAACTCTACTACTCTACTACTCAGATGCACAGAACAGGATATAATTACTACGTACAGAATGGCCACTCCCTACCTCCCACCGGTTTTACCTACCCCACATCGGTCGCTAATTTGCCGGCACCACACTTTTTACTATGCTATAACAATAATATCGTTTACTGTTAGCCTAAAACGTAACAAAGTGTTAACACGAGCGTAATTATAGCACGCACACTTACAAGCATTACGCACACATGCTCATATCTCAAACTAACCCTGCAAACGCTACTCGGAAATGACGTTAGTAGACACACTCTAAGATTTCCATCTGAGATTTTTCTTTGAAGTAGCAAAGTTTTGGGGTAAAAATTGAATATTAATAGCAAAATTATACCTTTTTCGTGTTTTTTATTACTTTATTAAAGCTATGTTTTCTCGTTAAATGCGGTATAAACAAATCGGTGTGGTTTTAAGGGTGGTTTAAAATGTTTATATCTTCTGAGAAGGGGATGTGTTAAAAAACAGTAGCGTTTTATAGCTTCATCGCGTGTTCTTTGTTTTAGTAACTGTTTTTTGTCGTACGTCGTAAAAGTCAGTTTTGTTTTCGATGATGTGGTTTTAGATGAAATATTTAAATTAAAATAATTTCAGATTTTTCTATGCTTACAGATTGAAGATAAGTGTTTGTTTGAAATAGAACATGTTTATTAAATTAATTTCTAATTTTAATTAAATAACAGGTAAGATAAGTATTAGAATAAAGGTATTTTTAATCTACATTTAAATAAATAGTTATGTACACGTAACAATAATAAAATACCATTCATCATTAACGTGGTTCATAATTTCCTAAAAAGTAATAAAAATGTTATTTAACAATATAATAAATAACATTCAAAACAACGGAAATTCATCACAAAAGGATAAAATCCTACAAATTGGTGCATTAACGGGAATCGTCCATTAAATATATGATTTATCTGATTTTAGGCCCATAAAGCACGAATTTCTTCCCGCAGCAGCTTGGATTAAGTCATATATTACCGCAAATTGCTTTATGATAACATCTAAAGGTGTAAAATTGCCTTTTGGTACCTGATATCAGAAAACGGCTTGGGAAAAAAAGATAGAATTTTAGTTTATCGATAGTTCAACAATAGGTGCGTTATTGTCTGGTTTGGCTTATTTTACTGTGGCGCTACGTCATAAATTTATCAGTTTAATAATAAATATGGCTTTTGCTTCCAAAATAGTTACAAAAAATATTGTTAGATGTTTTAAATTTTTAAATGTGAAAAAAATACCAAAAAAATTATAGAAATATTTTTTCTACGTAATTCATTTTATTTACTTGAGTATGTTTATAATGTTTTTTTATATAAACCTTCTTGAATCACTCTATCTATTGATAAAACTGCATTAAAATCCACTGCGTTGTTTAAAAACTGTAAGCCTACATTAATTACTACAGAGGAATAGACAGACGGTGGGATCGACTTTGTTTTATATTATGTAGAGAAGTCTACACTAAACTACACGTAAACTACTATTATCTACTCTGTTTATTTGAACTTCCTGTCCCTAAGCGACGTCTAAAACGAAAACCATTTTTCACAAGCGGAACTTAACTTTCACTGCAGCGTTTTTCATTCGATCTTCAGCGTAAAGGCATAGTCACGTAAGTTAACAAATGTATTTTCAAAAAAAACCTTTAGCTTTTGACAATAAAACTAATGTAAAAACAAGGACGTTTAACTTTAAAATAGGTAACTATAATTTGAACTTAATCAAAAATGCTTTATTTTCGTAAATAATGTTGTATTCGTGTGTTACATTTATCGTCGATTAGTGAACATCACGGTAATACATGCCTCCATTATTATGAAAAATACTGTAATTTGGGCTCTTGCCAGAAAAAGTTATTATTTAGAATGCATTACTATTATAAATATATTATAAGTTTACATTACAAAGTTGAATAATAAGCTTGTTGCTATATTATTCAACTTAGTATTTTTTTATGTTATTTCGTATATTTTTAAAATCAATAAATTCCTGATCTTGCAAACGGCAGTCGAACTTAACTTCACAGGTGCAAAATGCATGGAATGAATGCTGAATTAGACACTCGCACACAATAGGTAGTCACATTGCTGGCTTTGGAGACTTCGAAATCAGTAACAGACTTCAAAGTCTCTAATAGGTTGTATTTTTATATTAGGCCTTAACGGCCGTACAAAAATTGCCGTAGCGGACGGTATTTCACGTCCACATGGCGGGGTATTGGTAAAGTTTTCAACTAGCAATAATCGCACCTCGGATTAACCTCATTGGTTACGATATTGCCTCTGCGCAAAGTTAAATGGGTTGAAATCCCGATCCAACGCCTGTCTTGACTCAAAACGCAACGATAGCGCGTTCTAACTTTTCCTGTGGCGACATCTAGTTCTGTTTTCGCAAACTAAAAGCACCGTCATATGCGTGTCTGCGTTTCATTCGTCACCCTGATACAGAAGTGCGATAACTGCAAATAGGGTGAAATTGAAGCAAATTTTTCAATTTAAATATATAAAAAGAGAAACGATGCAAATTTTTGTGTATCTGTTTCTATTGGCCGAGAAGGCGGCCGAATTTCTCCGAACTTTAAATTGAAATGTAACACGATCACGTATATAAAACCGTTACTGCACATTTCAGAAATAGAACACGCCGGCCATACTTAGTAGGAGGACAGTTGACAGCGCGTATTAATCAGTCTATTTATTTTATTATTGCACATAAAATATTCCAGCAACGCATACAGGACGCGAGCATTATACGTTAAAATGACTATAGAAATGAATGCATACGGCTATTTTCACATTTTTATTACATTCATCTCATCATGACCAGCTTTTTGATTTTCCCACTGACACTAGTCTGCTCTCAAGCGAGAGTGATATCCACTACCCCAAGAAACTAGTACAGAATGATGATCAATGGGATGGGAATTTTTTACAAGTGTTAGGGCTAGCGCATAAATCGATATAGTTTTTTGACTTTTTTGTCGAGCAAATATATCTGAGTTGACTGTATGTGCGCGTTAATATATTCTTTTAAACATATGATACACAACAAAATAGTTGTTCAACTAAAAGTTGTATGTATGCGCTAGCCCTTACTTGTGCTTTTATTGAATTAGGTCTTATCAACTGTTTGATTTTAAGTAGGAATTTAGTTTACTTCTTACTAGCGACCAGTCCCTGCTTTGCACGGGTGCTTAAGATATAAACTTTTCACTTAACTCTATATATTGATGAAACATACATACAAAGGGACATGTATGTATGTACGGTGAAAACTAATTAAAGTATAAAAATACTTTGTTATCAAAATTTCTATATATCATGTATAATGTATATAGTCAAAGTTTGTTATGATAAAAATATGTTGCTCAAAACTAAAGGGTATAAAAGCAAAATACACACTTCTGTATATTTAGTGTCGTAAAAATTCCATGCAAAGATTGGGTGCAAACTCTCTGGACGCAAGCGTTTATCAAAAGTCCCTTGTTTTAAGACGGATTTATCTAAACCATTATTTGTTGACCCGTGCTAAGGAGCTGGTTCCGTCCAGTTCCATACACGGTAGGCAGGAAAGGGTTCGGAACAAACTGGTTGTGGTATAACGCGATCATTTGTCATGTCAGATCTCAGCGATATGACGTCACACGGCCTGATGGACAGAGATTTGTGTGATATGAACTATGAATATTTTTTCCATAATATTTAGTAAACATATTTAGCGCATGATTTCCACACATACTATACTTATAGATAAGTATAGTAAGAATGTTTACTTACCTATCTTTACTAAATTTTAATAAAAATTCTAATGGTTGAATAATTTGTGTGTTTGTGGAAATCTTACAGTAAAGACACAAAGTAACTTGGAATATTGATTTTGGACTTGGAATAGCTTATTGGGCTACTTTTTATCCATGTAACAAGCGAACGAAACCGCAACCAAAGCCTAGTTTTAATAGTTAACTAGCTTCAAAATCACCTTTTGTGTAGAACACAGTAGAAAACATTATAAAAGATTATAAAATATCTTAACACATACATTTTCAGATTACGTTAGATGTTTTTCAGTGAAAAAGGAAACACAAACAGAATATCTTACTCAAGTCTCAAAGGATCACAGAATTACCATACTTGTAATCTCCCATAGACAAATAAATTTACAGATGAAATATGTAAATATTATTCAAGAAAGAAAGGAAGAGAAAAATCTCTGCGGTTCCGCTAAGTGGCTGAGGTGTGAAGTACTACCCCATCGAAATGAATATTTTAACAGCTTTTCTTTGGTTTTTTTAATGTTTATTTATGTGGTATTGTGGGGATGATACGGGTTAATATTAATGACTTTGATATTGGGGTTGGGGGCGATCGGTAATAGCTAACCGATTCGTTCCTATGATGGTGTTCTCGTATTTTTTCTTGTTATTTTTTTATCTATGGTTAGTCAGTGTAAAGTACACAGCTAATATTTTTATGAAGAAACTTAAAAATCAACGTGTTTATGTTAATAAGGATTTTTACATGTATTTTATGAATTAATATATTATATAATATAAGAGTAGCAGAGTTCTTTGTGATAGAACACATCCGGGAAAGTACTGCCACCATACCTATTTCTGCCGCAAAGCAGTAATGCTCGCATTGCTGTGTTCCGGTGTGAAGGGTTAGTTTCCGGTGAAATTACTGGAACCCGCGAGTGATACCTCTGGTATTGCAAGCGTCCATAGGCTGCGGTAACCGCTTACCATCTTGTGGGCCGTACACTTGATTGCCACTTCAGTTGTATAAATATACCTATATTTATATATATATATATTTATTATAAACTCGTGTTCGTAGTTACTTGAAATATTTTAAAATGGTTATTGTCCAACCGCTCGGGTTGACGGGAAGCGGTAGTGAGTTTGATTCCTGACTGGAATAACTAATTTGATTGATGTCATACCTGTCACCGTACATTACTATTAAATTCCGTTTGGAACAGTCATTGGTAATTTTATTTTAGTCACAAGTATGTAATTATTTAGTTTAGATTTCCTGTATTATTCTGTTTTAATAGTAATAAGCTTTACGATGCTAATCTTAGGGTATAAAAGATGAACACAAAAACAAATTGTCTAAATAAACTGCCTAATACAACATGAAATTACAACCCCATCTCAAGACGGTAAAAAGTTACAACACTTAAGGGGTAGTCATTTTAAAACGCCCCTACAGATAATAAAAACTCTTGTCTTTCCTATAGACAATAAGAGACAAACGTAAAGATGTCGACCGATTTACAAAGACCTTTAATTTTTCGACCAACTTGCATTCAAACCAGCTTAAGTATCAAATTCTGTGAGCTCTGTATTTGAAAGGGGTCAAGGTAAAATGGTTGGATTTAGACAATACGTTTCGGTAGCAAATGGTTCAGAACGACGAATTTTGAGGGAGTTTTAAATTGTCATTACACGGGTTACAAGGTTTTTATATTTTGCGTAAGGTGCTTAGTCCAACATATTTTAGCGGTGTGAGGGAGATAATACAGGATGTTACAATTTATATATAAAATATTCATGATTAAATTATCAAAGTAAACCCAATTATCGAATGAGTTTAAGTTAATGGATAGCTGTAATAATGTCAGAATCATAAATTGTATCAATGGGATCATTTTGTTCGATTCAAAATATTCATTAGGTCAACTGATCCCGCGGGATAAGTTCGAGCGGGATGAGTTAACTAAAGATCCAATAATTTTAGTCCATACTTAATTTATTTGGTAGTTTATTAACATTAAATAACTCCTTTAAGCATTATTACATAGAGTTACAAAGCCATTTCTTAGTTTCTGCATAGTGATCATTTTGTTAGTTTTGAAAATGGTAAACAAGATACAAGATCAACACTATTTTGCCAACAATGTATCATCATCATCATGACAGCCTTCTAATGTTCCCACTGCTGGGACACTGGCCTACTGGAGAGTGATTGGGTCTTAATCCACCACGCGGACCCAATGCTGATTGGATGTGCATGTCTTTCGAATTTTTAGTTCTTGGACACGCCGGTTTCCTCACGATGTTTTCCTTCACCGTATGACCGTATGACCGTACGGTGAAGGAAAACAACTATGTATAAATGCTTATAATTTCTCTAGTTACCAAAATTTATTAAATAAAAAGTAACAACAACATTTCTCATAAATGTGCCCTGTAGATACAAGCATGCATTAAAAACGCCACAAAAAGATTCACTGAGCTAATAAAAATAATACAGCAAGCAATCCTTTTTTCTTTATGTCCTAAGGGCGCGTACTCATTGTCCCGGGAGAGTTGGCGAATTACGCACCTGCCTGCACTCTGCCTTATTTATTGCAACTGTCTAAAACGGTTCAATAGGCACAGATTGAAAATTCTAAAATAAACATTTTTTAATTTCAAAAACATATTAGAATTCAAAAGTTAATAGGTGAAAAGAATTTAAAGTAAGTAATAAAAAAAAATATAGATACGTAAAACAATATTTTTACCTTGTGGTAGGACTTTTCAGCAAGAGTCCGTCTTGGTGGGTACCACTGCAGTGCCAGATATTCTACCTCCAAGCAGTAGTGTGCAAGCATTGCCATTACTGTTAGCAAGTGAAATTACAGGGTGTTTTTATTTACACTCACACACACATTACTTTGATACCTTTAAATTTGTTAGACAAAGCTTTGTTATTAAAACATATTATTTTTATTTTTAGGTAACGTTACTTCGAAATATTTCGTATGGAACTTCATAGTTTCATGAATCAGATAGTTGTAAGCATCCATAAAGGGTGGAATCGACCAAACTCGAATACTAATAACTACGATTTATTCGGAGAATAGCGCTTATTCGAGTTTGGTCGAATCCAACCTGAGTAAAGTTTCTCCAAAAATAACTTCAGAGGTAGTTTATACCTACCTGCCTAACTAGAAGACATGCTTAGCATGAAAACAGCATTTATTAGCATATAAATAGACAATTTATTTACCGTCGGCCCTGGATATTACTTAATTTAGGCAGGTGAAGCCGCAGTGGCGCAGTGGTGGAGTGGACGGCACTAATTCTTAATGGGATCGGAGTTTGCAGGAGAACATCACAGATTTGACGAGATTGACGACCGATGTGGCGCAGCGGGCGCAGGTCCGCCTGCGACGCAGAGGTTGCGGGTTCGATTCCCGCCTCGGGACAAATGTTTGTACGATCTACAAATATTTGTTCCGGGTGTTCTGGGTATTTTCTATATACAGGGTCATTCATTATCAACCTGACAAACTTAAGGGATAGGTTCCACACTTAAAAAAAAAATATATGTACCTATATATTTTTTTTTTATGTATGTTTTGTCTTAAAAATCACAAGTAAACAAAAAAAAATCGATTACGTTTTTCCGCTCAATTATTATTTATCATTGTTGGGAATCGAGTTAAGCGACGTAATAATGAAATATTCGAGTGTGCGCGCCCCGTTACGGGTCAAGGACACGCGCAGGTCAAGGACGCGCGGGTTAGTGACCCGCAGTTCATTGACGCGCGGGTCACTAACACGTGCCGAGCGCTGCCTTTTCGATTTCTAACAAGGATAACTAATTATGAAGCAGAATTACGTAATTTTTTTTTTAATTTTATAAAAAAAAAACGTTTAGAAAAAAAAAAGTACAAGTATTTTTTTTTTTATGTGAGGAACCTACCCCTTAAGTTTGTCAGGTTGATAATGAATGACCTTATATAATAAAAAATATCTATCTATGTATTGAATTGTATTAAATATATATCAGTCATCTAGTACCATAAGTATCTAGTATAATAGAGCTCTATTTAACAGCAGCTTACCTTGGGCTAGATGATGCTGTGTGGATTGTCCAGCATTATTTATTTATTCATTTATTTAGTACAATTTTTTTATATTATTTAACTTATGCCATTTTTCACTTATAAAGAACCAAACTTAGATCTCAAATCGAATGTATTTGGAGTAATAACATTTTAGATTGTAATATGTTTAATATTTATTTTTAGTAATTTATGGTGAAGTACTTTTGCTACCCAAGATTTTCACACGAACTGGTAATCCATTCGGTGGCCTAGCGGTCATAGCGTTGCCGTGCCGGCTCAGCGCAAAGACGTTCAAACATTGCACGTTTCAAAAAATTTTGATTGCATTTCGATTTAATCTCTCTAGTAACTTTCCCACACTTAAACTTTACTAAACGGAGTAGGTAGGTAACTACTAGGCAGACATCAAGATTTTATATTATAATCGTAAAAAATACCGCCAAGATCATAGCTTTAAAAGTTGATGCAAAATGGCGCTTAGAAGCGTTAAAATTCACGCAGCGGCAGCCCTGCCGCCTTTGAAGTTTCGCCGCCACAAGATAATCTTTGTTTCGCAAGTGGATTAGGGTTGTCAAATACTTTATTATCTGCTTTTGAAGGATACATTGTTTAAAGTTTAGTGTAACCTTATTTTTGTATATTATTTTTTATTTTTATTTAATGATAACTTTAGTGATAGTTTACTAAAAACTACACGGGAATATACCTACAATATGATTTTAATACTTACCTTTTCTTTTTCTTAGTTTCTAGACAACGTTTTCCTTACGATGTTTTTCGTTTAGGAGAACTGACATTGCGCACATTATCACGAATGGGGTTTGAACCCACGACCGCGATATGCTATCACTACACTATCAGTGCCCTAGATTTTATAAATACAAAAACATTTGTCTCAGGCGGGTTTGAACCTAAGCTTAGAACAACATTGCCACCATACAAACAGAACTGGCTTATTCCCCTCTACAAACCATCAATTGCAATTCGTCCGTCTGTCTGTCACCACTATTAACCCTGTCAATACACTAGGGGTCGTATTTGAATCGCAAAATAGTGTCTGTAAGACTACATGGGGGCTAGCGCCAGTTCTAATGTTTTGAGTTACTCAATAATGAATGTTTCCAACGTCTAAGCTACTGGCTAAGTATCTAAAGATGATATTTTAAAAAATAAGCAGAAGTACCCAAGTAGGTAAAATAATTTTCATTGTAAAACTAAAATTTGTGATATTTTTTATTTAATATATTTTGTCTAACTTTTAAATTGTTTATAATGTTTGTAATGTCTTTGTAAAAGTAAGTGTAACAAGTTAAATTGAATTGTTTCTTTTTACAATAATGGCAAATTATATGTGTCATGAATTGTCTGCATAATGTGTCTGCATAATGGGACATCATTATTTTTTTTGTTACAAAAACTGTAATCTGGGTGATCAAAAGATATGCACCTACTCTTTTTTTTAAATTAAAATATCAGACTTTCCAAAAGTCGTAGGGCATAATGATTTTTCTTAGTAAGTGCAGAATAATATCCAATTCTACAGATTGGATATCTAGGTTTTATATAAATTAGCAATAAAGTTAAAAGTAGCATCCATTACGCGGTCCATAAGATCCGGCTATCAAATAAAATGGATCTTCACCATTTAAATGTTAACCCTTAAGACCCGCAGTTTTAATTCCTAAGGTGTTCCTCATTAGCGACGGAAGGGTTGGTGTCTAACGGACCCCGAAGATCTTTTGTTTTGAGGACAATAAAAGAAATTAACTTTTGGATATTTTTGGAGCTTTTCTAACGGTTTATAAGCTCATTTTGTTTTACAGACTACCTTGCCCTAAACTTGCTAACGTTCAGTAGTGAAGTTTAACTAAGTTTTTTCAGTGGACTCGTTTGAAATAGTCTGAAATGATGAATGTCGCGAAATTATTATTCAAAATAACAAATAGATACAAAATTGAGCTTAAAATATCACGTCGCAAGTCCTTCGGTATATTATGAAAGTTCAACAAGAATATCTGTAAAAACATGCACAAATTTAGATATAGTTCAAATAAGTAAGTGAAAAATAAAATTTACCAGTTCTCTTGGGGATAGTATCTGAAACAAGTTATTTTCATTATTAACACCAAATTATAATAATTATAAAAATACGTATCGTACTATATAAAACAGCGGTTCGGTGAACCAAAGATAAAAATATAATATATCGTATCTGTATTCGTAATCAGTAATTTTCTTTAAGTATGTCTGCTAGCGCCATCTAGACACTGAAGGTAGAACTATTTTAGCCTATAGTACAGTGTTAGGTCAACAGGTGGCGTTAGTGGTATTAACGTAGAGTTGGTAGAGTCTGTGGTAGAGTGAAATTTATTATCGTATTAATGTACGAAAGTGAGCCTATTTACTAAGTTACATCCACTTCTAAAACGCAATGTACAAATTTACATTACTTAGAACAAAAATATGATTCAACACTTGGTAGGTAGGTACTCTGTTAGTTCTAAACTGGGATAATTTGCATGCCGTTTACTTACCTACTCATAAATAATAAGTAAAATACCTAAATTATTCATGTAAGTACTTAGTTAGGTTTAAAGTATAGTTAGGCAGGCTTAGGCTTAGGCATTAGGCTAATGACCAAAGTAAGATTGTTTCCCGTTCTCTTCCCATGACCCCGAGCCTCGAACCCCGACCTTTGTGGTCGAATGCGTTGTAAATTATATTAATCGAATTAAACCGACCAAATGCAAGATATCATTAATCAGTTCTGTGTAATAGTTAGATATACCTAATAATTATTACTTATAAGACTACAAAATCTAATATGTACTTGGTACCTAAGCTTTATGTAGAGTCACCGAGGTTTTTTGATCCAAGTAGGTAAGACAGTATTTGCCAAAAAAACTTTGATTCCTTCAAGAGCTGTTATTTTTGTCTAAGTGACCTCTGTTTGCATGGGATTTCCACCTGTGACCTTCCGTGCTTTTAAGAGCAAGCTAAGCAGATGGCTCAGGTGAATTTCATAGTCAAATACAGTATGAATTTATTTTTAACTAGCCGTTGCCCGCGACTTCGTTCGCGTGGAACACGAGAACCGTACATTTTCCAGAATAAAAATAGAGCCAATGTTATTCCTACTATTATCTATCTCTGTGACAAATTTCATCCAGATCCGTTCAGCCGTTCAATTTTTTTTTGATGCGATTACTTAAGTTACTTACTTAATGACTTAGAGCATAATATAAACATAATTACTTTTATTATTCTCAATGACTTTGCTGAGAACAACACATGATTCGTAAAAAAACTTAATTCCAATTCTATAAGTAGGTACCTCACGCTTTTTCATCACATCAAATTTCAATTTTCTCCAGCGAGGCGACGAAGTTAATTTTCCAAAAAAGTAAAATCCCCTCACATCAAACAAACATTAAGAAATAATAAGACATCCACCTCGATCTTATTATTATAATACGTTGGAATAACTTACAAATGTTTTGCCAATCTGATTTTCTCGAAACCAATTTTTCATAAGATTAGGAATTTGCATCGCCGCTAGCGCCATCTAGTAGCGGGCCGCGTTATTAGAAACAAAGTTAACCGCCATATTGGAAAGTCCATATTGCTCTATGTAGATTCTAATATTACGTCTTAGAGTTCAAAATCGAAAAACACATTTTGATTACTCGCATGAGAAAAGTTTGTAAACAGCGGTAGAGTCATATTGGTAATCAATAAATATGGTTTATGTAGTCTCTATCGTGTAAGTGTAAGGTTCAAAATCGAGTGATATTCTCCTGATTAGCTGTACCATATCGGCTGGTTGTAAGATTAGGGTAGTTCATTTCCCGCCCTTAGCAAAAACAGTATGAATAATAATACGATCTGCATAATATCGGCTCATCTCACGCGGATGTTTACTTTGATAAGTCGCGCTGAGTAGTTGATTTGGGAAATTTGAATTTTCACTCTGTTTACCAAATCGTATAACATTAGTTTTACCTGCTATAATATTTAACTAGATTAAAACAAAAATCTAAATACAATCTTTCTATCTATTTAAAATATTTTGGTAGAGTTATAAAATTCTAATTATAATTTTATGCAAACATTATGCCTGCTCGTAGATTCTTTAGTACCTAGAGTTAGTAAGTACTATTCTGATTATAATATACTTAGAATAGAATAGGAAATATTTATTTTGCGCCACACAATATCTATTTCTGCCGCCAAGCAGTAATGCTCGCACTGCTGTGTTCCGGTGTGAAGGGTATGGTTTCCGGTGAAATTACTGGCACATGAGGCTTTGGATCTTAACCTCAATGTGGCAACCCGCAAGTGATACCTCCGGTATTGCAAGCGTCCATAGGCTGCGGTAACCGCTTACCATCTTGTGGGCCGTACGCTTGGTTGCCACTTCAGTTGTATAAAAAAAAAACAATAAACATGAAATAACAATACAAATTAAAACTAAACTACTGTGACGAAACAAGGCAGCCACTCAGCATGTGCTACAGACTTAATGTGTCTGTAGCGCTGGTTTTCAGTGTAGCCTACGAGGTAGCAGTAGCAAAAGTTAACTGCGACACGAGTCATTATGGTTATTTAATTAAAAATTATTATTAAGCAAGTACGTACTTAAGTAATTTAAAAATATAGTTTTCGCTGACCCACAAATTTTAAAGAAGAGTTTCTGTGTCTCAAAAAGCACGTTACGCTGGCTGTAAAGTCACGCCTGGTCAATAAATTTGATCGCTATCTTATACAAACTTACTTAAAGCTAGTGGGTATGGTAAGGCAAGGTAGGGCGAATGCTCCAATATTTGATCCAATGGTTTGGGGTCAGCCGATCACCAAATTATGTAAAGTGTCCGGTCATTACGGTACATCTGGACTGACGGCTCTATCTGTGGACGAAGACTGATGTCTCTTGATACTTTGAAGTATTTGTTCTTCCTATATTGTTTTATTTACTACCCACTTTTGTACTTACTTTAGATAGGAAATTCCTGTAAACTTTCTGTTTGAAATAAAAATATTTGTACCTATTTGTATTTGAGTTCATGTTACTGACATTAATTTTCATGACTTTATTTTTATGATATGATTTCTTAGGCTATATTTTTCAGTTTCTAAAGCAAATAAAAATGCTGGCTTTAATTCTGACATAATTTTACTTGTTTATTTACTTGCTTTAATTTTGTTTATTACATTATTAATTTTAAGTAAGTACATAATACTTCCATAAAACAATAACCTTATATCTCATTTACCATTGGAAAAGTCAATTTTGTCAGTGTGCCACCGTGCGCCCATTATATTATGGGCCCAAGTTACTGAGATCGGTTAATAAATTTGTATTAATTAAATTGTTCAAGGATCAAAATCTCTGAATCGTCCAAACAACAAAATAGAAGAAACAGTGGTAGTCCGCCGCGTGCGAGTTACAACCCCGGTCAATAGGGGTAGTTTTATTAAGAATTACAATTATTTATTTACACCACCCCCGATATCTGTATGGTAATGTTTGTTCTTGGACCGGAGATAGTTTATTGCGAGGTCAGTTATTGGTACCTTTACCCTTATTGTGGGACTAGCTAGTTTTATTTGTGATTAGCTGACTCGCGCGGCTTCACTCGCGTTATTTTTCTCACCATTAAAACCTTCTCTGGACTCACACAAATATTTTATGAGCAAAGTTTACCATAAAAATACAAATAGTTCTCAGAAAAATTGCCGTTAATGTGCTAAAGTTTAGTGCCACGATTGCCACAGATTATTAAATTCTTTTTATGTAAGTAATAAATACTAAACAAAGTTTACATAAACAGAAAAATTTGAAAATATCGTGAATATGATATGCACGAATGTACACTAAACCTTGACTTGTAACCTAAATTTTAATTACAAAACTGAGTCTAGCTGTTCATACTTGTCTCGCGTAATGTATTACTTACTTATTTCTCTCTTTTAAAATTCCCAGGAAAATGTTAAAAAGTGTATTTATGGGTTGAAGCTCCGCGGGATATGTCAATCAACTTGTGGATTTTTTGTTGAGATTCTTTATGTCAATGTTTATTTTGTTTGCTGTAAAATCTTTACGATAAAGAATTGAGTATTAGCAGTATTCTCAAATGGCGACCACGAAATTGAAAACGAAATGTAGGACGCCCTACTCGATGGACGGATGACATTAAAGCGGTCCCAGGAAGTCGGTGGATGAAAGCTCAAAATCGGTCGTCTTGGCGCTGTTTGGGGGAGGCCTAGTCCAGCAGGGGACTTCTATCGGCTGTTATCATGATGATGATTCGCCGGGAAACCAATAAACGCAGTCGCGGGCGATGCTCATAGAGAAAAGCTTCTAAATAACTTTGAAGCATCAAAATAAATGACTAGTAGATTGATAGTTGACTGAACTAATATTAATACAAGAGTAGTAGAGTTCTTTGTGATAAAGCTCGTCCGGGGAAGGACTACCACAATACCTATTTCTGCCGCCAAGCAGTAATGCTCGCATTGCTGTGTTCCAGTTCGAAGGGTATGGTTTCCGGTGAAATTACAGGCACATGAGACTTTTTATCTAACGTCTCAGGGTGGTTACACGCAAGTTATATCTATGTAGCACGCGTACAGTAACCGCTGACCATCAAGTGGGCCGTACGCTTGGTTGCCAATTTAGTGGTATAAAAAAAAACAGTGACTGTAATATGTTGTTCTAAACATCTATGGTGTTCAATTTAGATCGCATTACGCAAGTGGCACAGCGGGTATCTATCAGCCCTTATAGAGAGAAATAGTTGGACTATTCCAACTTCAATGTTTTTCATCATCACTCAAGCTTTTTATTGTGTTAAATTGGACATGTGAGTTATAATGGACTGTGGATCGCTCTACGACATTTTCGAACCCACACACCCACAGCCACTACTACATAACCAATATTGGTATATTAAACAACGTTTGACAGAACAGTTACAATAGGGCTTCGGTTTTACGGAAGTTAATAAGTGTCACCATATTTAAACTCAAACGAGCTTTATTCATTGAAATCACAAGGACGTCTTGCAAGCTAGGGAATTTTACGCCAGTTCCAACGCGCCCCGTAAAATAACTGGCAACAACACCGGCTTGGTTCCTATCGCTTTTTTGGCATTACCCTTGTTACGATTCCGAGCTATTGTTATGGATGCCGAGTAGATTATGTAATTGTATAAACTACTAGCAATCCGGTCCAGCTTTGCGCGGGTGCAATGAAACCGTGCAAAGCCGGGGCGAGTCGCTAGTAATAAATATAGCCTATGTCACTCAGGGATAATATGGCATTCTAATGGTGAAAGAATTTTTGAAATCGGACCAGTAGTTTTTGAGTTTATTCGTAACAAACAAATTTTCATTTCATTTTTATTTATTTCCATTAACAACGTCCATTATTGTGTGCGGAAAGGCTTAAACATAAAATACTTATCAACAAAATGATAATTATTATAAGCTACTTACAATAAAATTGTCCAATGTCGTTAACTAAAAATTATACTAATTTTAATTTAAAATAACAAAAATAACAATATAACTATCTGATTCAATATACCTAACCTAATTTATTTATATAATGCGGGTGATTGACAAACGATACCAAATGATCAAGTCTACTTTACAAATCTTCTCTCTTTAATAGTGTAGGATAATGCAAATTGAATGCTAAAGCTTTCTGATAAATAACAATTAAAACTAAACCCTATAATGAGGTATTACATGTCACATTTCAGTGCCTATCCAACACCCAAAGAATCTAATCTGGCTTCATCAGAAGTCGATAACATTATAATACAAAACGTTCGAAGACTATCAGGGCCCCAAACAATAACATAAACATTTCCATCGCTTTCCATTTAATGTCCCGAATGGCCCGAAATGTCCCAATGTCCGGGATGTCCTATGGTCAGGTTAGGGCAGTTTATGAGACATAACAGCCGTTCGGGCTATCTGATGCATTTTTAGGATCTCTCAATTGTGGGTTAAGACAATAGGTTGGGTGTTTGGTGCAAGGAGTAAGATCCAACTAATATCGCTAAAGATTGAGATATAGGTACTTAATAACTAAGATAAAGATAAAATCGTGCTGGCCTCTTTACACTGGTATTCAAGAATAGGTAGGAGTTGAAGCCTTTTTTTAAGTTTTTCTCAATATAAGTTTCAGATGATAACAGACATAAGCTTTTAAAATGAAAATCGTATGGGATAACGTAATAAAGTAGTGTCAATTTGTATGATATTTTTACAGTGCCTCTATAATACCTACGTGAAATGAACGGCTTGGTTCACAATTCCCTTACGATAATCCCCTGCGAAGGGGATTCCTGAACTTTTTGCAATAGAATTTAGATGCGGCAGGGGATTTGTGAACGCAAAACCCATATTCTATGACGATTCTTCATGAATTCCTCGACTCGACTCAATCTCACTCAAATAAATCCGTATTCTTAGTTTCAAAAATTCTCCTCCACTTACTTCTACTCGAAAGTTTTCCTTCCCGGAGGTGAGGAAATGATTGTAAAACTCAAGGTACGTCTAAACCCACCTTGAGTCGAGTGGAGGAAGATTTGAGGAAACTTCTTAGAATATTAAGTTAGTAAGTTAGTCTCCAAAAAAAGTACAGAAATTACAAAAATCTTAAACAAATAGGCAGGACGATACGTTAACATTTCCGATTATTGAAAGCACTATTCCAGATACGCCCTCGTTACAGAGGGAGAATTATGAAAACCTCGTTTGACTAACGTAAAAGTTAACATAATTATTGTCCAGCTGATTTTTTTTGGAATTTTTAACCGATACATTAGGTGATTACGAGGTGATGTAGTTAATGACCTTGAAATCTTTGTTATTGACGTTTTAATGATTTATTCTAAAATTACTTAGCCAATTTCGATAAAATTTTAATGGAATATTCTCAGAAGTATTAACTGATAAACAAAAAAATAATCGTCAAAATCATTTCATAATTGGCGGAGAAATCGTGTAACAAAACAGAAAAAATTTGCAATGTCAAACGAGTTTTTCGTGATTTGGTCTTAGGTAATTCTCGTCTCTTGGGCCGCAGCATCACAAAAGCAATTGACTAAGAATTTACTATTTCTAGGATTAGGATACGTTCCCTAGGGGCTGTTCGAGGTCATTGCTGGGGGTTACTTTCAATTTTGTTTAAATCGATGCTCAATAGAAGTATCCGCTGATCTTTAGCGTCTTTTGGTCAGTTCATTTTGTTATGCATTTTTTTTTTTTTTTTTTTTATACAACTGAAGTGGCAACCAAGCGTACGGCCCACAAGATTGTAAGCGGTTACCGCAGCCTATGGACGCTTGCAATACCAGAAGTATCACTCACGGGTTGCCACCCTGAGACGTAGATGGTAAGTCTCATGTGCCTGTAATTTCACCGGAAACCATACCCTTCGGACCAGAACACAGCAATGCAAACATTACTGCTTTGCGGCAGAAATAGGTATGGTGGTAGTTCTTCCCCGGACGAGCTCTATCACGAAGAACTCTACTACTCTTAGCAAGCATGCGGTGAACCTGCTCCTTAGTTCTTCTAGCTTTTTAGTATACTATCATGGTCAAGTAACCCTGTCTTCCGATCGTCTCTATCTCTTTAAAGTGGGTAACCACAATAAGTAAGTTATAACTCTGTTTACAGAGCTTTTAGGCCACTGTTACAACTTTGAAAAAGCGGGGACCGACTGCTTAACGTGCCCTCCGAAGCACGGGAGCGCTCAGTTGAAATTGCCACTGGCGGTCACCCATCCAAATAGTGACTACGCGGAACAGTGCTTAACTTCGTTTATCAGAAAAACTTAGCCAGCTACGTCAGGAGCACTCGACAATGAAATAACGTTAGACATTTCGGCATACAAAACAAAACAGTGTACCTAATATTATTTCAATATTGATAATGTGATAATCTGTTCGAATCCGGTCGTGCACCAATAGATTTCAAAGTTTATGTGCGGAAGGTGGAAGACGACGCCGAGGCAGACCAAGAAAGCGCTGGCGTGACGACCTAGACATCTTCCACAAGGGCTGGCAGGAGATGGCACAGGACCGGGATAAGTGGAGGGATGCAGGGGAGGCCTTTGCTCAGCAGTGGGACAGTATAGGCTAGATAAAAAAAAAAAAAAAAAAAAAAATGTGCGTAATGCCAATGCTCTCATAATTAAGGTAAAGGAAAACATCGTAAAGAAAATTTGTAAGACATGTACCTAATACGATCACCTTTACCTACAGTAGGTACCTAAATTAATTTATTATTTACCTACCTACTAACCATCGAACACTGTCCGTGAAATCTTACGACAAACCTTCTTTAGCTCTTATAAATTGTTCTCCACAGAACAGGGAATCCTAGTGTGGAGCCCAAGGAAAGATTCTACATTCTACCTACTCATTGAATATTAAGTGTATCTACTGTGTCTCTCAATTTAAAATTAACCTTTACCTTATTTATAATTTTAAGCTTAGTACTAAGAGCCTAATCACGGCTACTTGATTTGTTTGCTAATGATAATTTAGGAATAAGTACTTACTGTGTGTTTCTAAATTAGATACATAACTAAACTAACTACTATTCTGAATGAATTCAATTTTTTGGTTGCAAATTAAAAAAAAAAAAAAAAAAAAATGTGCCATTTACCGATCTGCATTGGGTCCGCATGGTGGATTAAGAACCAATCACGCTCGTTCGGGAGTATGCCAGTGTCCCAGCAGTGGGAACATATAAGGTTATCATGAAGATAACCGTCTCTTCAGGAGAAACCGAAGAACACACAGCATAGCGGTTAAAATAACACCCATTTTTGCGTCGGGGGTTTTAAGGTATAGTTTATTACTTTTTATTTGTCTAAAATACTTCCCACACAGAAACTATTGCAGTTAGACAAAACCAGACAACATTGACCTGAGCTAGGAACCTTTACGATAAATCTAGACGTAAGTTAGATACACTAGGTCGGTCCTGGACCTAGAACAATGCAGTCTCATATATACGCTCAAAAGGTTATTTATAGGCTTTTTGACTTAGCCGCTTTGCTCACAGACAGAACATTATTTCATAAAGGAAATAAATAACGCGTCAATTGTAGACAGGTAATAGTTAAATGATCTAGAACATAATTAGTTAATGGCAGATATTTATTTTACAAACAAACATAATATTTTTTTTTAAATAAATACTACATGGAAACACTTAAACCAGGAACAAGTGTTTTAATTTATTTTTTTTATAAAATTAATAAAGTGGTTGTGACTACTCTAATGTGAAAATTCCTTGCTTAAAATTATAGTACTTACATCAAGTAAAATAATGCAATTTATTAGTGCATCCATACAATTTTTATTAGAGTAGGAAAATTAAATTTATAAAAAAAATTAAACATAATAAAATAAAAAAATATATTATTCTATCAGTTAGTACCTATAGTAAAAGCTTTGCTTATTTTGAAGCTAGAAGCGCTGTGGAAAAAATATCCGCCAATATGTATTTATTTATAGTAAACACCACCATCAAGAATATAAGCAAAACCCGTTACATTCGCTAGTCTTATAAAGCTATATTGGTCGTAAAATGACCCTTCGCGGGGTCAGTCGGCATAAACCGCGCTTCAATAATTTATACAATTGATAAATAATATATGGGAATGGTCTTTATGGGTATGTTTTGATGTGTGGTGATGGGTCTTTCTGACCCACGGTGGGCTGGGATCGACGTAATGTCTACTTTAGTGGATATTCGCATGCATTAGTTGAATTAAATATATTGTCAATTTTGGTAGCGCGGTCTGCCCCCCTACCATGAACTCTTAGAGCGATTCAAATTACGAGTATGTACCATTAAAAATTTTGTATAGTTCGCACAGCGGATCTAGGCTTCCGTGAAGTTAGCCGTTTGTGATGCGCAAAGACAATTTAGTTTGTAAAAGCTCCATTGCGCATCGAAACGGCTAATTTCATTACGGCCGAGATCCGTTGTGAGACCTATACCATGAAATTAATAATTATTGAAGTCAGGGTACAAATTTTTTTGACAATTCAGTTTAGGTCCTAATTTGAATCGCTCTAAGAGTTCATGGTATGGGGGCTGGTTAAATAAATGTCTAGTTTTATAGCGAGAGGTTCCGGAATCGGTTCGCAACGAACAACTGTTTCTTCAAATATTTGTTTCCTGGTCTGAATGTTATGCTCTTCGTCAGTAATATCATTATCATTATTTACGCGTATCATCGTATTGTGTTTATCATTGATCGTCCAGTATTGTGCTATTTAACATGAACTTAAAGTAATAATATGTCTTTTATACCATATGAAACGTACGTAAAACGTAATCGAATCATCTTGCATGATTACGTCCTTATAGGAAATTGGGAACAGAAGTCAGAACGGAATAAACACGGCGCAAATACTACTGTACTGGTGACTAGCTAGCTGAGCTGAGTGAGAAGATACATAATAATAATAATAAATTCTTTATTTCAGACAACTTAGATCCATACAATTTGAGAAACATACAATACAATTTAGAAATAATAATAAAAGAGATAATAAATAAAAGAGAGAGAGAGACGGACTGACTGACTGAAATTGAGAAATACTTCTTTCTTGAATTTAATCGAGATTGTAATATTAATTTCTGTGGGCCGATCCCGGCGGCACTGCAATGCCGGGCCGACCCGTGACGGGAGTGGAGCGAGCTCCGAACATCCCGTCGCTTTACAAAAATCAGTTTAATATACTGGTCCCTCAGTGAGGGAACTTTCAGATATTAAGCTGAAAAGAACAGATACTACACTTTGATCTTAGCCAATAGGCCGAGAAGCGATACAGAATATTATGTATGAAGAGAGGTCATTTCGAGCCGTGCGTTTTCGTCAGCGCGATTCAGGATCGTGCTCGAATTAGCAGCGCCACCTAGTTGTAAATTTTGTACTAAAAATTCTTCTTCTTCTTCTTCTTTTACAGACTCTGAGGCTTATTTGCCACAATTTTGCCAGTGTCAATTGTATTAGTTTGATTGTCGCTTAGCAATGTAAACAAACGAAATTTGGAAAGAAATGATGACTTTTCTTTCAAAATTGCCTTGAAAGTCTTTGACTAAATTACCAACCAACATTACCCCTCCATTTCAATTACTTACACTTGTGCTAAGTAAACAAGGTTAATTGGATAAACTGCCACCAAATTATCGCAATAAAACTTAAAATAACACGAGAATAATCATTAAAATGGGATGACCCATGTTGTTTTGACAGGATAGCCAAAGACAAATCCCTACTAAAACTTATATTAGTGAAGGTTTCAGTCATGTTGTTTAGATTTTTTGTCGTTTGTTAGTAGTTTTTTTACCTAGTGTTAGTAGGAGCACAATATAAATTGACAACAATAAATAGAACATTTTTAATTGTGTTATTTAAAAATATATTAGAGTATGTTTAAATATTAGGTAGGTACTAATTTTAGTTATGTACGTAATTTTTTTTTCATAAAAATAACGTACTCGTAAGTACCTACTTAAAAATTTAAAAATTAACACCGATTTGAAACTAAACGCGTTGAAGTCTTTCGTATGAAAAGTCGATAAGTTTAATTGATAAATAATTATTTAAAAAAAAGGACCTTTTTTATAATTTTAATAATGTACATGTCTACAATAAGATCTTATTCCTGCCTAATATAAAATCTCATAGATATTTTATAATAATTACCTATCTTCTAATAAAATAGTTACGTAACTGACGACTGATTGATATTCAAAACACAGCCTAAACTTTAAGGAGTTACCAAAATTCCACCCCTAAAGTGGTGAAAAAAAACCTTTACGCAAAGTCAAGAGCATTGACATAGTCAATCGATACAAAAATACGTGACCTTTTCATTCGATATCAATGCACATTTCACTACACTTTTACAAAAGTGAAACCAACCCAATAAAATCTAAACTCTATCTTTAGTAAGTTAAAACTGTTTTTCCAAACTCCTGTTTCTGTCTACCGTGATATTTAAAATGAGCTGTATTGTAATGAGATAGAGTTGATTATGTGTTAGATTCTTATCTTTATAGGTTTACTTCTTCATAGAACGATTGCGATAGAAAGGTATTGCATTGTCAATCTCTATTGAAGGGGTGTTTTCGGAAAATACCTTACATTTCTACTGTATTATGTCTATTCTTTGTATAAAATATCTTTTGTTGTCCATTTATTTGCGCTTTCTCGAAAATTCTTACATCTCAAACAGGGATCCTTAAATCAAATGTGTTTCAGGGTTCCGCAATGACTTTGGAAAAACGGAAGATATTTTGCAATCGGATATTTAATAAAAATCAGAATTAGAAAAGCTAACTTGTTAATAAATCCAAAACACGATTTATTAACAAGTTAGCTCTAGGAAAATAAACATGAGACTTAATTTTGTTTTTTTTTTTATAATCGAGAATACAATCATAAAATAAAATACGTAATAATAATTAATACTAAGTTGTTTTACTTTATAAGGCAAATCAATTTATTATGGCAACGATAGCAGTTAAAATATTTTTGGAGTTTTTTTCTATAAAAAAATTAGTTTCGCTTTTTTTTACTTATTTTATTTTATTTTATACAATTGAAGTGGCAACCAAGTGTACGGCCCATAAGATGGTAAGCGGTTACCGCAGCCTATGGACGCTTGCAAAACCAAAGGTATCACTCGCGGGTTGTCACCTTGAGGCATAGATCGAAAGCCTCATGTGCCAGTAATTTCACCGGAAACCATACCCTTCACACCGGAACACAGCAATGCGAGCATTATGCACTGCTTTGTGGCAGAAATAGGTATGGTGGTAGTACTTCCCCGGACGTGTTCTATCACAAAGAACTCTGCCCAGCGATAGATTAGTCCTAATAATGATGAAAGCTTACAAGAGCTGAAATATAAAGGTGTATCCACACGACAGCTAAAACTCCAAACAGCTCATTAACATAAGTGTCGCACCCTCGACACGTAATAAAACAATAATTAAATCCAGTTAAGGGCGGAGGGTTGGAAAAATGCAATTTGCCCTTACGAGCTTTCGAGGAGTTTAGTGTATTACTGCCTTTATGAGATGCGTCAGCTAGATACAGTGAACCATACGTGAAGTTAATATTGAGAAGGTACTAGCTTGAAGATATCAGCTACTTACTATTGTGTAAGATAAAGATAAGTTCAAAGGAATTAATATGACAGTACCCTGTCAATATATTTATGAAAATCTTATGCATGTTCGCAAAAATATTAATCTGTTATAAGAAAAATTGTGATAATCAATTATGATTTTAGAAATAACTATACCTATTTCTGCCGCCAAGCAGTAATGCTCGCATTGCTGTGTTCCGGTTCGAAGGGTATGGTTTCCGGTGAAATTACAGGCACATGAGACTTTCCATCTAACGTCTCAGGGTGGTAACACGTAAGTGATATCTATGATGTTGCATGTTTACTTAGGCTACGGTAACCACTGATCATCAAGTGGGCCGTACGCTTGGTTACCACTTTAGTAGTATAAAATAAAAAAAACTAGCTATTCCCAGTTATGCTCACTAAAGTCAGTAAATCTTTTAGAGGGCAATGTGTACCTACGTTTCTTTATCAAAGTCCCAAGCGACATACAAAATTTATCAACTGGCAAACTTAAAAACTTAATTATGTAACTGTCTCAAAAAGTTAATTACAAAATAACTGATTATGTAGAGTATAAAAAAGCTTGGTACGAATGTGCTCTACTTGGCATCCATAACAATAGCAAGGGTCATGCCAAAAAAACGATAGGATCCCAGCCGGTGTTGTTGCCAGTTCTTATACGGCATAGGCGCGTTGTAACTGACGTGAATTTATCTAGCTTGTAAGAAATTTCAAAGTGATTCTTGTGAAAAAGCATTTTTGGCCAATCTCGAAACTAAGACGCTTCGCTCGCTTCGCTCGCTCGGTCAATTATAACCTATGTGCAGTAGTAATATAAATCTAACGCTAAATATTTACATAAAAGATGGCGTAAACCCTACCATATTATTATGCACACATAAAACTAATTTTATTGACCAGTTTCATCATTGATTTACTTTTAACTCGCTTTTAAAACCTCAAGCTTTTTTCATAAAAAACTGATACCTACATATTGCGGTCGCTACATTGTATACCTTGCGGTGGAAACAACAGTCAAAACTCTTGATGGAAATTAGAAACTATCCTACAAATATTATAAATGCGAAAGTCTGTGTGTATGTTTGTAACCATGTATCTCCGTAACGACTTAACCGATTGTGATGAAATTTGGAATGTAGAGGGTATAAGTTCTTGAATAATACATAGACTACTTTTTATCCCGGAAAAACTTACAGTTTCGGTGGGATAGCATAAAAACTGAAAATACGCGGATGAAACCGGGTGAAACCGCTAGCCGCTAGCAGGTCAGCTGGTTTCATATAAAAAAGTACGTTTCGCTTAGCCATTTTTCGCTCATAACCATTTACCGGTGGAAACCGGGCTTTAGCGTTAGCATTATTAAATTAAATTTATTGCATTATTAAAATAGTATTGAATTTTATTATCCATTCCTATAATATTGCTAGTATTACTAAGCTTCTCAACGGGTCGTGGGTTCAAACTCCGGGAACTAATACGGCTGCCTTATTTGAAAGCGAATTAATTATGCCAAGCAGAACTTTAAAACTTAAAGCTGTATGATTGGTGGCTAATTTTTATGGTCAGGCGTGGCGCTTTACATCAGTTAGCGTAAATAGCTGTTTGTATGAGATTTTAACAGCGTTTCGTAAACCCGGAACAAATATTTGCAGATCGTACAAACATTTGTTTCGATGCGGGAATCGAACCCGCAACCTCCGCGTCGCAGGCGGACCTTCACCCGCAGTTCCACATCGGTCGTCAATAAGTCAATAGGTGTACGATAGGTTTAACCATTACGATTATCAAACAAAGTTTTTCGTGCTTTGCCAAGAACGAAAAAATATATAAAAAATGCGTCTTATACACGAGCCATGTCACAGATCTCCCTCCAAAGTGGAAAGTTGTTAAGAAAAGCTAGGTTGACGATAGGTTATACATGACGACCGATGTGGCGCAGCGGGCGCAGGTCCGCCTGCGACGCGGAGGTTGCGGGTTCGATTCCCGCCTGAGGTCAAATGTTTGTACGATCTACAAATATTTGTTCCGGGTGTTCTGGGTATTTTCTATATATAATATAATAAAAAAATATCTATCTATGTATTGTATTGTATAAGTATATCAGTCATCTTGTAACCATAATACAGCTCTGTTTAACAGCAGCTTACCTTGGGGCTAGATGATGCTGTGTGGATTGTCCAGCATTATTTTATATTACGATTATTAAACAAAGTTTTTCGTGATTTGCCTTAGAACGAAAAAAAATAAAAATGGGTCTTAAATACGAGCCACGCACAGCACAGTCTCAGATCTCCCTCCGAAGTGGAAAGTTGTTAAGAAAAGCTCCGTGAGTCGTTGTACCATTAAACATCATTAAAAGCGGCCAGAGCGTCATTAAACCGGGTCAAAATGTCATTAAGACAGCCGTAAAGAGCCGGCGCTAACGAGTACGGCACGTTTGGGATTTTTCGAATGTGACTTGGGGTTTTGGGGTTTTCTTTGAGTGCGGAAGTGGTAACTTGTTTAAGACTGATTTAACTAGGAATTATTTGCGCAAGTACCTTTAGCTTATTAAAACTTTAGCTTATTAAAGAGTACTTGTCATGGAAGTTGTTCTAGCAACTTCTGTGGTCATTACAGCCTTTTAAAATTAAATTTGTTCCAATTCAGATAAATGCCAATGGGGACAGTGGCACGGTTAAAAGTGTCACTGTCCCCATTGAAGATAAAGCGTAATGGGAACAACGGGAAATTATTTTTATATATATAAATTAATTTCCCACGGCTGGGACACTGGCCTACTCTCAAGTGTGAGTGATTGGTTTTGAATCCACCACGCGGACCCAATGCGGATTGGTGGATGGCACATTTCTATCGAATTTTAAGTCTTGGACATGCCGGTTTCCTCACTATGTTTTCCGTCACCGTATGAAAACACTGGCATTGCCTTGCATAATAATGCATTTTAACTCATTTTGAACTCTTCAAAACTACAATATTAAACAAAATAACGAAGCATGAAAATATCCTTGATTTCTGCTCCATTCAACCGAAGTGATTCGATTTGGTTGAACCGTGCTAGAACGTCATAACTACTATTTTATTTATGTACTTTTAGTAATCTTTTAGCCCTTTTTCGCCTGAAATACAGATTTTCCTAGTTCAGGCATACCAAATTTTTTTTTCTATATATAAAATAATATTAAATTAGCTCTAAGTTGTATTAGCACTAAGAAAAATGAATAAAATAAAGTAAAAGTTAAAAGTTAAAGTTATGACGATAATGTCAATGCATTAGTTACTTTTAGTTTACATTGATTGAATCGATTTAGTTGTTTCATTCAAATTGAAATGCAGAAGTGAACCGTATTATTTTTTTTAATATTAACCTTTTTACACGATTCTAAAACTCAACTTTTTTCACACATAACCTTTTTGCTTATTTGCAGTCGGTTAGAAAGAAGTCCATTCCCAATTTAAACTCTGTTTAATGTGTCGGAATAAGTTATCATATGCAGATGTCAGGATCTTTGATTAAAAGTGCTCACAGTAATGGGTCGAAGTGAACCGCTCCGTAAAACTCTGGTTAAGTACTGCGAGAATTATGTGAGAAGGTAATTTAATTTTATCTATAGACTGCCCTTTCATATAGTACCGCAGCTTTTTTAGTACGTATAAACCTTCCTCTTGAATCACTGTATCTATAGAACAAAACCACATCTAAATCCGTTGCGTAAGTGGGTGAAAAGATCTAAGCGTACCTAAAAAGGGACAGACTGCTGGAAGCGACTTTATTTTATACTATGTACTAGCTGCGCCCCGCGATTTCACCCGCGGTTTTGTAAGTTTTAAATGTGTCCCATCCCTCGGAATTATTTCACTTTTTAAGCATAAAAAATCTTTCTTATTCCAGAGTATAATCTACTCTATACCAAGTTTCATCAAAATCCGTCCAGCCAGCGTGTAAATACAGATAATGTAAAGACGCTGTGGCATCTTATAATTGGAAAAACACATATATAAGTCTGGAAATTGTTATTTTAAACAAATATTGTGATTTTTGCGTTATTTAAATAAATATATCACGCTAATATTATAAATGTGAAATTTAAGATGTTAGGATGTTTGTTTGTTACTCTATAACTCGACAACCACTGAACCGATTTGGCTGAAATTTAAAACATACATAGATAATGGCCGGGAACAGGACGTAGGCTATTTTGATGGAATAAAACACGGTTCCCGAGTCTCACGAGAACGAAGTCGCAGGCAACAGTAAATAAATAAAGATGTTATAAATAAGTGGTATCATCATAACTCACACAAACATTAGCACTGTTAGTAACTGGTCGTTTTCCTGTTCATTTCCTTTATGCTAATTTAGAACAGCGCCCCCTGTCTTGTGATTGTGAACTTGTCATTCGTAATGCAGTTGTGAACTTCGCGAGGGTCTACGCTATTTGTAATTTGTATAATAAGTGACTGGTATCTATTTAGCACGAATATTTTAGGATTTTTATGAACTTTACGAACATTTACGACTTTAATTTTTGACGACCAATGAGGCGCGGTGGGCGAAGGTCCGCCTGCGACGCGGAGGTTGCGGGCTCGATTCCCGCCTTGGGACAAATGTTTGTAGGATCTGCAAATATTTGTTCCAGGTGTTCTGTGTGTTTTCTATGTATAATAAAAAATATCTATCTATGTATTGTATTGTAATAAATATATATCAGTCATCTAGTACCCATAATACAGCTCTGTTTAACAGCAGCTTACCTTGGGCTAGATGAGGCTGTGTGGATTGTCCAGCATTATTTATTTATTTACTTTAATTAAAACGGACAGAAGTTCCATACGTAGGTAAGTAGTTAATATTCTAATTTACACTAAACTCACTCACTCAAACACTCAAATTTACTATATCACTTTCAATAAAAATTACAAGACCAATAATTATTTGACTAAATTTTTATTACGATATTGTAAAAAATTTAAAATGTTCCTAATTGTCTTTTAAGCCTATGTAAGCGATATTATATGCTGTAATATTCGTCCTGTCTATAAGAAAAATATCAATCAGAGATATATCGGGTGCCCCCCATCAGACGGCATAAAACATAAATCTGAATAGGCCTTCTTATTGTTCTATTAGGCTGCGTTTCCACCAGAGCTAAGCGAGGATGTGTAGCGAGAGATGTGCTCGTTGGAACCAATAGCATTACTTTATTAAAGCTGTCAGAGCGAGATTAGGTAAATGAAGTGATTCTATTGGTTCCTAACATACAAAGAGTAGCAGAGTTATTTGTGATAGAACACGTCTAGGGAAGTACTGCCACCATACCTATTTCTGCCGCAAAGTAGTAATGCTCGCATTGCTGTGTTCCGGTGTGAAGGTTATGGTTTCCGGTGAAATTACTGGCACATGAGGCTTTCGATCTATGCCTCAAGGTGGCAACCCGCGAGTGATACCTCTGGTATTGCAAGCGCTTATAGGCTGCGGTAACCAATCACCATCTTGTGGATCGTGCGCTTGGTTGCCACTTCAGTTGTATAAAAAAAAAACAGATCTCGCTACATCCTCGCAGATCTCTGGTGGAAACGCAGCTTCTCGTCGAACTAGCGCAATAGTAAGTAGATCGGACTATCAATCCCAAAATGCTTACAAAGAAAAATGTAACAGACGTACTAAGTTACAAATAACTTCAATAAAACAACACAATATTGGCTTAGGAAAGTCACTTTATCAGCCGACGGGAGATACATTACTCACGTCGAGACGCATAATGGCGTATGTGCACTTTCGCGATTTTGCAACCAAGATACGGTATGAGTTAATTAGAGTTGCAGTATTTTGGTAAACAATAATTTATATTTTTTATAATAATATACAATTTTATTTGATATGCACTAGTTTTTGTCTGCGGTTTCGCTCGCAGGTTGAGAACTTTATTACTATTCTAAGTTTCATATTAATCGTTACAGTCGTCAAAGCGTGATTAGAACACATCCAAATTCGGATTTATACTTATTTAAACGAAAAAAAGAATTCTTATTAGAAAAATAATCTCTATAGGTAAGCACATATTAATAATAATATATTTTCAGTGAGCAGTTAGAAAAATATCTTATCCTTACCTAGTAATTAAAAAATGTTTTATAAAAATAAAACAAGCCGTAATTTATTTAAGTATCTATTCATTAATATATTTTTTAAACATAAACCGAAATTTCTGCTTGATATTTACCTCCAAATCTGAAGTTTTTTAAAAATTTTCTTAGCCAATTTCGTTCCACGAGTCTATCGATAAGGCACCCCTCAATAAATAATTTGGCAACATATTAGCATACGTCGATTTATCTCGAAGTCTGGTGCGGAATTATTATTTATAGCCCTAGAGTCGACCCCCGCCCTTAGTACATATGTTAACTAAATCCACGATGAAGATATTCGAAGAGTAAGGAAATAAAAGATCTGGCGGCTAGAAATCAAAAAAATATCTTATTAATATTATGAATGCGAAAGTCTGTAAGAATATGTTTGTTACCACGTATCTCCGCGGTGACTTAACAGATTGTGTTGAAATTTAGAGTGTAGATGACTTAAGTCCTGGAATAACACAAAGGCTACTTTTATCTCGGAAAAAAATTACTGTTCCTGCGGGATAGCATAAAAACTGCAAAAATGCGGGTTAGGTTTCAGATTAGGAGGTTAACATTATCAGTTTCAAGTTCTAAGATTAAAACGACATGTCTGTATTTCCTAATTCTTCAATAACTAACATACAAGATTCCCGCCTCGCAATACAGCTGGGAGTTTCACTTTGATTATCGAAGTTTGATGTCTTAGTACAAATTTCTAGTTTGTATTAGCATTTTCCAATTTGTTTACATGAATATCATTATATGGAGGGATGTACCTATTAGCTGTCACTGTTTGTGTTTTTATCAAGTAAGGTACAACTTTGGTTGGATTTACTAAATACCCCATGTATGTTCCCCAATTTTTGATATTTTTCGAGTTATGATTTTTTTGAGAATGTTTGGTTGGAATGTTTGAAACTGATAAAAAAATATGTTTAGAGGTTTTATTCAGATATTTTTTTTTTGTAAAATTATCTCAACGACTTGTACAATCGTGCATAAATTAGATTAAGACAGCAAAATTGTATGCTAGTGATAAATTGCTCACAGATTATGAATCCCGTTTCTTAAATTGCTAAAAAATGCTAAACTTATTATATTATATACACAAACAAAAGCAATGAATAACAAACAAAAATTAATTCGCTAAATGAAGCAAATTAAGGCCAGCGCATACCGAGACAAACGGCAGCGATTACCGATGACAGGCGACAAGACAACTGACAGAATTATTAATAACTCTTGTAACCAAATCAAGTTAATTAATATCAAACATTTCCAACGCTCCTCCTTTAAGGGGTATTTTAAGGGGTTCTTTACTTTTATAACCGTGGTTGACGCAATTTACTTAAACGATATTTACTAATTAACTGTATAAGTATGCAAATATCTGTTATATTGTACATAAAACAGCATGAATGCCAATTTATTGAACTCAAAAGACTTTAAGTGAGAAAAAGAACGTAGATACCTACCTAATTTGCATATTTTTGTGGTATATCTTAAAATTAGCAATGAAAAACATATGTTAATTTGATTGAATTGCGTTAATAAGTAGGTATACAATACAATACATCAAACTGTTACCGTCGTCGTAACTGTCATAATGAAGATTTGTGAGTGCTTTCGGCTTATGTTTACTATACTGTCACCTGCCACATTACCTACATTTGAACCAGAATACATCAAACTATTATTAAAACACTCAAAATGTGAAACACAAAGAACTCTACAACTCAAGTAGAGTTCTTTGTGATAGAGCTCGTCTGGGGAAGTACCACCTATTTCTGCCGCAAAGCAGTAAATGCATGCGTTGCTGTTTTTTTTTTTTAAATGATGTTAAATTACAGTTATAGGTACTTTTGATCTACGTCTCAGGATGGCAATCCGCGAGTGGTACTTCTGGTATTCACATTAAAGCGTCCCTTATAACCTACGGTAACTACTTACCATCTAGTTCTATATCAAAAAAATATAAGAAGAGTAAAAGTCTTACAAGGAGTTTACATTTAAAAACCTTGTCAAAAAAAAAACCGACTCAGACCAACGACCACCATCAATCAGAAGAGGGTTGGAGACACTTAATCAAAGTATCACAATATGGCGACTATAATAGAACCATGAATATTTATAAGGGAATTAGAATCGGACGAGACGATGACAGGCGGCTGATTTGAGACGGCTCGGTGTGTCTGTAGCTTTAGTTTAAAAGAATTTGATGAATTTGAACTAACATTTGTTATAAATAAACGACTTTGTAATGTATGTATTTAGATCAAATACTTAGTTACTGATCAACTTAAAACAGAATAAAAAAAGGCTTTAAAAATGACTGAAAATGTCAAATATGCTGAAAATTCAGCCTTCTAATGTTTTCCTCAGCCTACTCTCGAGCGAGAGCGGTCATACTTATCCATCATGCGGATCCAGTGCAGATCGGGGAATAGCAGATGTCTTTAGAATGTTTAGTTGAAGATGCCGGTTTCTTTGCAATGTTTTAATCCTTTGAATATAATTCCTTTGGATTTTCTTCAAAACAAAATTACACAATAAGTTGAAATAGCTAAAAATTTAAAAATATAACTAGTTATGCTAATAATTAAAAACATTGTTTTTTATAAAAATATTTTTATAAATATTTTTAGAAAACAAGAGCACAAACAATAGAAACATGAATTATTCTAACAAGTGACCAAATCCTATTTTAATAAAATGACGTTGGTCATCCGATCCCGGGATCAGTTCGCTAATCCCGGACTAATAGCCAGAGGGACACTACTCATTTACCCTAAAAATTCAGCATTTTGCATTTACAACCTTATTCTCTAGACTAACAGTTCGAAATCCAAATCTACACTTATGTTTTTGGCGTCATTTGAAATTTTGCGATTATATCAGTGACTAACTAAGAAATAGAGTTGATTTTCCATTGGTAAAGAGTGTCAAAATTTAGAGGGTGCAAGTAAGTCCACGGTAGAATGTAAAAGCATTTCGTTGTAAGATTATGATATTATGAAATGTATCGATGTGGGATTCCTTCTGGTAGTTCTGTAGCTATTTTATACATGAAAGTTTATTATGGTTTTGGTTTATTTCAGACTAAAATATAAAATAAATAAATAAATAAATAATGCTGGACAATCCACACAGCATCATCTAGCTCCAAGGTAAACAGAGCTGTATTATGGGTACTAGATGACTGATATATACTTAATACAATACAATACATACATAGATAGGAGAGTAGTAGAGTTCTTTGTGATAGAGCTCGTCCGGGGAAGGACTACCACGATACCTATTTCTGCCGCAAAGCAGTATGCTCGCATTGCTGTGTTCCGGTGTGAAGGGTATGGTTTCCGGTGAAATTACTGGCACATGAGGCTTTCGATCTATGCCTCACGGTGGCAACCCGCAAGTGATACCTCTGATATTGCAAGCGTCCATAGGCTGCGGTAACCGCTTACCATCTTGTGGGCCTTACGCTTGGTTGCCATTTCAGTTGTATAAAAAAAAAAAAAAAAGATAGATATTATTTATTATATATAGAAAATACCCAGAACACCCGGAACAAATATTTGTAGATCGTACAGTTATTTGAACCGAGAAATTGAACCCGCAACCTCCGCGTCGCAAGCGGACCTGCGCCCGCTGCGCCACATCGGTCGACAATTTAGTATTACCTATTGATTTAATTTAAACCAATATAAGACTCAAAAATATCTAGAAAAGTATGTTTGTATGAGTCAGTGGCTAACTTTGGTGATGGATTACTAACGGTATGGTAAAAATATGTAAATTAGGGTAAGTGACGTTTCGACCGAAACATTTTCGACCGATTCGGCTCAAATACACTTTCAATTTTAATTAATTTATTTACTGACATTTCGGCCAACAATGATAAACGCTGTTTTGTACAGTCAGCGAATAAACTTAAACTGCCAAGACAAATCTCTTAAACTTATAATACAAATCATGAGCCGTGAGCCGTTTGTATGATACGAGGTAATAACACAGAAATCCACTAGGCACCTGCGTGGATGTGCTTCCCCTCTCACCACACCCCACCGCAAAACACAAAATAAACACATGAAAAAACAATAAACTATTCAAATTCCAGAATTCCACCACCTTCACAAAAACACCTTGATTCCCTTATGTAGGGGTGATAAATTACCCCTGATAATTGAGCATTTTAGACATTTCTGACGAAACAAAAGAATTTATGCAAAACACTCGGCGCGAATTAAAAGTTACAAGAAAAAAAACTAATTATGCACCCAATACGCATTCATTTTAATTATTCTGAGAAAGATGGTGTGGATAAGACCAACTTATTCTTCTTGTAGAGACCACTTAGCTCTATTTTGCGGGATGAAAAGCAGTTAAACTATGGTTGGTTGGGGGCAAGCAGTAGTGTGCAAGCATTACTGTGTTTAGGTTTGAAGGGCACTGAGTAAATAAAAGTTATAAGTGAATGAGATTTATTAAAATGTCTTGGCCTGACGAGCGCAGTTAATGAATAACTATCATTTACTGACAAAAAAAGACCCAAAATAAATTTAGCTCGTAATAGAGTCAGAAAAATGCTTGCAATATGCACGAGTTTTAATAGACTGTTCATTTTTGGTTTCTGTTTTAGGTCGATGACTAAGTTGTGGTAAGTATCTTCGACCCAATATTGTTGTGACTAATAACGAAAGAGCTAGTGTGCTGAAGAAAAAAACTATCTTACACATTCCTATTTTATGTTTTATTTTTTCATAGATAGACCATAGTTTGACTACAATCTCGCCTGGTGGTAAGCGGTAATGTAGTCGACGGTAGAGCACGAAAGTCTTTTATCGATTCTTGTTACGAAGTAATATCCACACTAAGCTGTCTTTGATCTAGTAGATGTTCAAATTAAAAGAAGTGGTCGGGGGTCAAACGGCGCTATAATTGACTTAATAAATCTTACAAAAGCTACGAGACTTGTTGCCAAATTAAAAATAATATAAAAAACTTAAACTTAAGTATTTATTTTAAAACAGTGCATTCATTTTTACCTGCTGATGTTAGATATGTGTATTTATTTATTTTTATTTCACAGGAAAATAAACGAAAATAAAGACAAAATCTAAGTCGTGCGAAGCCAGGGCTCGCTAGTATGTCATTAACAGTATAACAAAACAGGCTATGTAACAGTGTTCATACAACAAATTCATCACGCTGGAACAAAGGCAAGCACATCCGTCACGGGCAAGTAACGAACAAAACGCAAGAGACGCATATATCTAGCCTGAAACTCCTACAGCGGAGAAAAGAGATAAATCAGACAGTTTGAGTATGATATGCTCTCAAAAATACCTTTCATTTGAATTTTTTTTTTTCGAAGACAAACAAAGGTCAAAGACGTTGGGAACCGTATAACGGAACTAAAATGGAGTTGGGCAGGACACCTGGCAAGGCGAGGTGACGACAGGTGGAGTAAGGCGTTAACTGAATGGCGTCCGAGAAGTGGTTATAGGAACGTTGGTCGTCCAGTAGCGCGATGGGCAGACGATATAACAAAAATCGTGGGCCGAACCTGGATGAGACTAGCACAGGACCGAGACGTGTGACACATACAAAGGGAGGCCTATACCCAGCAGTGGGTGAAATCGGGCTGTGGATGATGATGATGATGATGAGCTAGGTTTTTTTATGTCATCAAGTGACAGGACAATCAAGGCGCCCACCTAATGTTAAGCACCACGCCTGACTATTACAGATGCAGTGCCACCCAAAGCTTAAAATTTTTAAGTGTTTCTTTCGCCCAGTAATTTCTCTTGCTACAGTGCCCTTCAAACCTAAACACAGTGCAGCTTGCACACTACTGCTAGGAGGTAGAATATCTGGCACTGCGGTGGTACCCACCAAGACGGACTCTTGCTGAAGAGTCCTATCACCAGGTATGTCAGGTACCAGGTGCGGCTAGTCTGGGATTAGTAGATCCCGAGTTATTAGCCGTTTGAAGTTTGACAGCTGTCATCAAAAATTAATATCAGTCAAGTTCAATTATTAAGTTTCTTGGTGTTGAGATCTACACAAAAACAAAACGCGTGCGTGCTTTTTTTAGCTTCAGCGCCCCCGAAAGTGCCCTCGAACTTGCGATCGGGGTGAGGTAAGTAAAACCGGTGAGAGGTGGGGGTACGTAGTACTTAAATTTGTTCTGTGCTAATGCTTCACTTGTGTACGCGGTAGTAACCTGTGGGATCAAAATGTATTGATATGAAAATGATCAAAAATATTTAACATGAACTACTCATGTTAAATATTTTGAAGTTCAAATAACTAAAAGAAAATATTTCTGAGCCGGCTATGATACTACTAATACAGGAAACCAGCAATGCGAGCATTACTGCTTGGCGGCAGAAATAGGCATGATGGTACTTCCCACCATGCCACCATCTCTAAGTAATAGTAGCCCTTTCTGAAATACCTCATCATGACAGCTATACGTTCCAACTACTGGGACACGAGCCTATACTCGCGAGCAAGAGTGAGTGTCATGTCTTGCGGATTGGTGGATAGGACAGTTCTTTAAAACTTTTAGTTATGTTCAACAATACCTACCGGTTTCTTCACTATGTTTTCATTAATCGTAAATGACAGCACTGGCATCAGAAAATTCATTGAACGACCTCTATTTCGAACCCGCGACCTTATGATTGAAAGGCGGGGTCACTACCATTAAGCCACCACTGCTCTGAAATACCTCAGTGAATCATTATTACAGACACTATTTACTTCATCTGTGTACATAGAAAGCTTTCAAAAGAACGAAAGTGAATAAACAAAAGGTATTCGTATGCAAATCGCATAGAAATGGCCGGCATTTTTCAAATCTTTTCACCGGCATTTATTTATTTGTCTGCCCGTTCGGGGGGACAATGGCATAAAGTGATATGTCAAGATTTAAACGTTTTTGAAATGCACCGGTTAATTTGTGTTTTATTAGTCATTTGACGATAGAACAGTGACCTTTGAATTCTCTGGACAGATTAAAGAACTAGTTAGTGAAAAACAGTGCCAACATGCATGATGTTTGTCTTTTATGAATCATTCTCTATTTCTTTCTTATATTATAATTGAATTTCTTTTTCTGATTCTCGCTAAAACTCGATAACGGCTGGACCGATTTGACAAATTTGCTCTCTCAATTTTTGTGCGAATTCCGTTTGAACGGTAATAAAATATGAAAATATAACGCAAGTGTAACCGCATGCTAGCAAATAAAAACTTACTTACACTAAAAGTAGATAATCTTAGTCATCTGTGTTGATCACTTCCTATGATAATTAGTATAGTAGGTACTTACTTTTTCCCCGACTTGATCAAATAGTTGGCTCTACTAAACTTTTACATTTTAAAGCAAAACAATCTATAACATCCAAACTACCGCACTGCCACTATCCATCTTAAAGCTCTACCGTCCCTCTCTATCCCACTCATTTGTTCTACAATATCTTCCTTCTCCCTTCCCCTCCAGGGCACGTGACCTGGGTACTAGTTACAGGAAGTTTTCCGGGTTTATGGCGATTCCCTATGAAAAATTACCTGAACTGATGGTATGGCCAAATGAGATTTCTCAGAGTTATACCTGTGTTGATATTAATAGTACATAATGATATTGAAAAAACCTATAAAAGCAATAATATCTAAATACAAATGACCTCAGTGGCATGGTGGGAGAGTACCTGGTTGAGAAGCGTGAAGTTGCGGGTTCGATTCCTGCTAGTTAGACCTGTAGATAATCGTGAAGAAAAACAAAAAAATATCGTTGGTTGTATGGGAGTTACCCCGTGGTCCGAATCAACCGATTCCAAAAGAAAACTTAGGCCATTCGCACCGCTCAACTACTGCGGTAGCGAATGGTCCCATTTAAAATAGTACTTTGGCGATTCAAGGTGCGAATAACCCAAGGACCCGATTCGGCTGCTTGTCGCTTTTTCAATGATTGACAATGATTACAAGATTTGAGCGTTTGCTGTCATTTTTAACCATTGGCTACCTTGATCACTGATTAAATAACGGGCCATAAAGTTACTTTTCCCTTATCATTAGAGTGTAATGTCTCGGATAAAATTCCATTCCATTTATTATAAGTAGGGTGCATTACCCGCCATATTTCTCTCGGTGCCTTCATAACAAACGATATGCAAATAAGAATTGATTAAAACAATAACAATAAAACAGGAACATCGAATAAGGAATCGATATTCGATGCGATGTATCGATTATTGTCCCGTACTAGGCATCTATAATTACTAGCATTGTTTTCGAGATTTATCTATGGTAGCAGATGGAAAGATGTTGTTTATGGTAGAATTTCACACTAATTTATTTATTACTTATCGGATTTAAAAGTTTTAATACTTATCGGATTTTTCAAAAACTTGCATAGACGTCCACAGCTGGACATAGTGGACATAGGGGAGGCCTAAGAGCGGCATGACGATTGATTTTGAGCGCTTTAATGTCATCGGCCCATCGAGTGGGGGGCACCCTAAACCTACGACGAGACATGACTGCAAAATATTGGCCGTTTAAAGAGTTATATGAATGCAATTTTTAACCGATTTCAAAGAAGGAGGTCATCAATTCGACTGAAAGTATAATTTTTTGTATGATTATTACGCAATTTCTCCCTCAATTATGATTTTGATGATTCTTTTTTTGTATATTTCAGAGGTGATTTCATATTATAAATTTTATAAAAATTGGTTTGGTACTTTTATAATAAATCATAATAAACGTGTCAATAACACCTCGCCTAGTTTTAACAGTTCTTTCGGCAAGGTATTATTCTATAGAACAAATAGGATGTTTCAATAGTTCTACCTACCATGGAAATACAGTGACTTGACAAAAAAGTTTTAGTAGTTCGATGACGCCACAGTCCTATAGAACTTATATGGGAGTTACCAGCTTCGGGGTAACCTCCCGTATCACCACAGAAACCTGCCAAAACATTATATTTAGTTAGTTTATTTTATAACGGACACGACTGTTACATGTTACAGTTTTTGGCCTCAACGTAGACGGTCAAATCTAATTTGTACAGGCATAAGCTGGAGTTTTGCTTTTCATTATTTTTGTCCTGGGTTTGAACGCCGCCCGCATACCAAGTAGTTTTTAGTTAGCTTGTTGAAAAAACAAACTATGATTATTAAAAGAGTACTAAACAATAATTCTTCCTAAAAACTATTGTAGCTTAGAAATAGTGTACAAGAATCAAATGGCGTAACTGAATCATCAATGTGAAATTTGAAAAAAACCGAGTGATTTTAAATAAAATGATGTTTAAATTCCATAGACAATTTTATTGTTTTGTTTAACCCAATTCGTCCTATTATAAATCGAATCGAACATACGATTCAAAATTACACGTTCGCGTACGTAATTGTGATTGGATGTTGTCTTTTTCTTTTTAATATTTAGCCTTTTTGAAGCACATTGTGTCCGTGAGAACAGACGAGAGGAAATTACCATTTTTAGGGATGGGATTATCGGATTTTGAGGTTATTTTTAAAACTCGATTGGAAACGATTCGGGAGCGATCTCGGATGCAGATTGCTTTGGGATAACATGACTAACACGCTTTGGGCGGTGTCAAATCCCAGCAAAAATTGAGTTAGGAATTAAGTATTTGCGTCTGAACTGGTTGTTACAACAATTTTATTTGTTTTGTGTGAATAGGTCACGTAAAAATATTGTGGTATATTTTAGTCAAAAACATACCTAAAAATGTTCAAGCAATATATAGGTTGGGGAAAAAGTCTTTTCGCATTATAGTATAAGTATGAACTTGTAATAAAATCTCTTTGGCTATACTATTAGTATCTGGCTGGTTTTGGTATCATTAAAAGTTTAAATTTTAAAGAACATAATTCCAAATTCAAATTAGGAAAATGTGTGATTTTTATTTGTTTGTCGTACTGTCAAGATGAGTGAATCTAATTAGAAATTCGATACATTTTAAAATTTTACTACAAAAACGGTAAAAACGCAACGCTAGCCGCGAAAAAAAATTGCGATTTTTATGGACCTAATGCAGTGTCTGTGAGAGTAGCACAAATTTGATTTCGATCGTCGATCTGGTCGCCCTATTACGGATAAAATGGATGCCATTTTTGAAAAAGTGGAGCAAGATTGGCATATCAGGAGTTACGACGTAGCTGAAGAATTGGGAATTGACCACAAAACAGTTTTGGCACATTTGAAAAAAACTGGGTACACAAAAAAGCTCGATATTTGGGTACCTAAATAATACCAGAATACCAGTGCTGCTCCGCTACCTGCGTACGCGGTGCAGCTTTTGCTGAGACAGGACCTTTTGACCCTTAACCGCGATTTTCATTATAACATATACCTATATGTACTATCTATATCTATCTACAGTGTGTTTTTTTATGTATTAGGTATGTTTCTTTAAGTATGATCTTGGGGGTCAATAAAAATGTTTTCTTTCTTTCTTTACCTCACGAGCTCACTGAAAGAAACCTAATGAACCGTGTACTCATTTGTAATTCTTTATTACGACGTAATGAAACCGAACCATTTTTGAAGAAGCTGATAACTGGTGATGTAAAGTGGATCACGTACGACAAGAACGTGCGAAAAAGGTCGTGGTCAAAGGCCGGTGGGGCTTCACAGACTGTGGCGAAACCCGGGTTAACTCGCAACAAGGTGATGCTGGGTGTGTGGTGAGATTGGAAGAGCATTATTCATTGAGCTGTTACCACCAGGCAGGACCATCGATTCTAAACTCTAAATTTTAAAATTAAAGCAAGAAGTTGAGAGAAAGCGGCCAGAATTAATCAACAGAAGGGGTGTGGTTTTTCATCATGATAACGCTAGACCTCACACATCTTTAGCCACTCAGCAAAAATTAAGAGAGTTTGGCTGGGAGGTGTTAATGCATCCGCCGTATAGTCCTGACCTTCACATTTTCACCTGTTTCGGTCTCTTCAGAATTATTTAGGCAGTGTTAGGGTAACATCACGAGAGGACTGCCAAAACCACTTGTCGCGGTATTTTGATCAGAAGCCCCAAAAATTCTATAGCAATGGGATCATGTCCCTACCTACAAGATGGCTAAAAGTTATCGAACAAAATGGTACCTGCATACTTTAGTTAAATGTAAATAAACTATATTAAAAAATGTTTTGAATTTTCTTAAAAAATGCGAATTAACTTTTTCTCCAACCTATTACATTTGTCATAAATAATAAAATTTATTATGCTAAAACAATGTTAAAACAAACACGACATATAGGTACATACCTACCTACCAACATAAAAAAGTTGATAACAGTTCAGAAGACGCACTTAATGAGATTAATAAACTGGTTTTTAAAAAAATATTATTTATTTTTAAGAGAAAAACATCTTTTTCATAGAAAATAAGTACCTACCCTACCACCCAAATGTTTAATTTGATAGATGGTGAACTTACCGACTATTAACGGACGCTGCATTCCCGACGCCATCTACTGATGGTTTTCTGCAACAAAAAAAAAGTTTTATTATTTTTAGAACGAACGATTGGCTAAAGCTACATAAGTACATAAGTAAAGCTACATAAGTACATAAGTAGTAGTTAGCTTACATAAGTACAAAGGTAAATTGATAGAGGCGTGACTACAAGTTAAAATTAAGCAACCCTATTTTATTTATTATTATGTAAACTTATTCGCTTATCCCTAGGACGTTAAAGTAAAGTAAAGTAAAATATATATTTATTCCATCATATCACAAGGATCATTTTGAAACGTCTTAACGGTAGGTGAATTAGAATTAATTAGATCGAAAGTCTCATGTGCCTGTAATTTCACCGGAAACCATACCCTTGAACCGTCGTCACACAGAAACGCGAGTAGCTGGTAGCTGCTAGGCGGCAGAAATAGGTATGGTGGTAGTCCGGACATTTAGCAACTTTCTAAGTCGCAGACCCACGATCAACAAACAAGGTACATTTGTCAAAATGACGAAAATGTAAAACAAGACACTTTACATTTTTGTCAAGGGAATAAGACTGTAAATTTATCGATTGATCGAATTGCTGTCATGATTGTGAATTTAGACAATATTGTTTGCCTTTAATAATATCAGAAAATTAGTTCTAATGCTTCGTATTCCGCACATAAAACTACACTAAAGCATCGATTTTTTTTAACAGTTTTTCATAAAGAGCTGTCAAAAAATACGCATGACCGTCGTTCTAGAATACAGATTATTCAAATAATGTACGCATGGATGGCGTACGTTTGTTTGTCTATTGTAGAGTACTTACATCCAGTATGGATCGGGAAGACCAGGTCCGTAAGGCGAGGACCCAAGGTATGGACTGCAATACCCCATCATCGGCATTGCGTACATTTTCACTTTTCTCTCACACTTGCTTGGTAGCACAAAGTTGGATTAGAAATGACTCATACCTACCTACCTGTGTTTTGTTTTGTTTCTTCTAGGTTCTAAGTTGAGTAATATTATTTTTTGTTCTGTAAATAAAGATTGTTTTTAATAATAATTGCTGACCACAAGCGTTTGCGTTTTTTGGCGTTTTATAATGAAAGTAACCTAATACTTAAATACCACTTCTGAAAGTGATTCAAAATAGCTGAAATTTTTATGATGGTGGTTGTATGAACAAAAAATAATATCGTAGTTAAAGTTAGGTAATCAATTTCGTAATAAGTTTATGCATACCTAGGCTATAAATTATTATAGTAGGCTGGTAATTTTTTTTAGACGACCTACTGTATAAATAAGTAAGTACCTAGTAGAATCTTAGAAGTATTTTTTTTGAGGACAACAATCAGACAGACAATACTAACCAGCCGACAAAAAGCACATTCCAAATTTAAAATATACCGCACCGTACTAAATTATACGAGCTACCTAGTTGACAAAAGTCGACGGGTTCCGAACGGAGCCGAATCGAATCGTACAATAGTTCCACTTAGCGGCCAACAGATGTCGTTAGCGCCCGCTGCGTTTACGCTGACTTGCAGAGAGATACTTAGGAATTGGGAGAGCTGTTTTGTTATTTCAAATAGTATTGAGTGGAAGCTTTTAGACCTGCCTTTAGCAAAACTATTTTACACATTTATGAGCTTTTTTTACTATTTCTTACATGAGTAAATCTAGGTCAGTTCTTGACTCTATGATTAAAAAGAAATCCATAAAATACATAACAGCATAAGTATCTAATATTTGAGAAACTTACCTGCAATTTTCCTAACGTAAAGGAGTTAAAAACTATTAGGTAATCTATATCGGGGGCTGACGAGAATGGGGGCAACCGACACTTACTCTAATTTAAGGTACCTATAGCCAGCTAAATTTAATTATAAGAAGTAAAGTAATTTCGTCAAAGTACCTACCTCGATGTATCTATAGTATCTATTTAAAAATTCAAAGAATTCAAAATTCAAATCTCTATTATTGCAAGCGTCCATAGGCTACGGTAACTACTTAACATCAGGTGGGCCGTATGCTTGTTTGCCACCTTGGTGGTATAAAAAAAAAAAGAGACTATAGATACATAAGAGTTAGGAATTCCAGCACATCAACCAAGGATCAAGACTATTACCCACTACTCCAATCACAAACAAACCGTGCCTATCTCGGCAGTAATCGTAACGATTTACTTGCGTTTCGATTCCGATTCGACTCGATTGTTTCCGATCGACCGGCGAGTTCAAACGGCCGCGTCGCCCGCCGCGACATTCGTCAAGCTACCGGAGTTTTTTGTAAATCATTTGAATAAACGCCGCCTCTAGTTTAGAGAAGTGTTAATTTAAAACCGTTTAGGTAATGCTGGATGACGATTTAACTTTTTTAACAGGTACTGGCTCACTCTCACCAGAGACTAGGCCAGTGTAGGTAGGCATCTCAGCCGTGGGAACATTTGACGACGACCTACATCAGCATGAAAATTATATTTTTTCATTAAAATATTCACATCATGACAGCTTTTTTATGTTCCTACTGCTGGGTCACTGGTATACTCTCTAGCGAGAAGAATAAAAACATACAAAAAATATTAACATTTAGAATCAATTACATAACAAATACAAATTTTAATTTTGAGAGTTAAAGCAAAAGCTACAGAAAGTGAAACATTTTAACTTTTTATTTTTTTAGGTTGTTGCACATTTATAAAAGGTAGAGTTTACAAAGGTTTGTGAACGTCATGTCTCCATTAATCAAAAGCCTTCAAATATCCGAGTAAAAACACACGAGAACTCCCACATCGTTTCCGATTCCTCGAAAAGTCTCTATATACACCGAAAAACGAGAAATACCTAATCAAATAAGGACACGGCAATCGATGAGAACAATCGTTCAGTCGTTCACTCATCACTTTACATTTTTAACAAGTTCCACAATTGCCGAAATGAAAGTCAAAAAACACTAAAAGAACCTTATTGCTGCATAATCATTTAAATGAGAAAGTTCGCATTTAATTTGTCCCTAATTAACCTTTTCACAGGCTTTGTTAACTTTTTTATCGACAATATAAGATTGTTACACAAAGTTAAAAAAAAATATAAGTTCCTAACTTTAAAAGATCAAGAATTATATGATATTATCCTTAAGTTTAGCCAGTAAATTTTTTTTGGGTATAAAGTCAAACACCATAAGTAGGTATATAAAGTAATATAAAGTTAGCAAATAAGTGCCTCCTAATCTTATAAAAAGAAAATAATTTTTTACATTGTCTATTTCCGTTCAAAGGCAATTTTCGCGGCACTCGGAAAACTTTTTCATAAATTCGACATCCGAACGCATAGGGCTTGCGTCCGTCGCGACACGCCACGTGATAGTGATGTAACACGCACCCTGGAAAATCCGCAACTCGAGTCCCCCTTGCATCTATGGACCCACTAACACATATACACTAATGTATTTGGAGTGCACAAGTGTGTGTGTACTAGGAGAGCAGTCGTATAGGGTACGTAATGATTCATTAATTCGATTAAAGTTGAGGCAGAATGCATGGAACGGCTTTGACTTTTGAACTTGCGCATCCATACGGAACTTTACCGGTACTCGAACCGAACACTTTGGAAGTTGAATCTGACGATAATTACTGCAATACTGCCCTGAAAGAACTGGTACAAGTCGTGCATAAATGAAGTTATGTTAGGCTTATTATTATGATATGAAAATACAATCAGATAAATTCATATTTTAAAATGTATGATAATGATTCATGGATTCTTTGTCATGTTAGATACCTACCACGAAAACTTTTATCTCTTTTCTTGCGTTTGCCACGCATTGTTTTTAGGTGATTTTCATAAAACCAGAGGTGACCAACCTTTTTCCATCCTCGTACCAATCATAAATTAAACCTCAATGTGACCTTTGCGAAAAACCTCGATAATAAAAATTCAAAGCTGACAGACCAAAATGGTACAAAAACAAAATAACAAAACCAATAATTTCCAGTTACAAACAAAAGAATTCCCGTCACAGACAGCGAATATTTTCCCAATATGTGGCATAATATGACACAACACTGGCAACATTCGGTGAATAATAAATATAATGGTTAGGGACACGCGTGTCGTAGGTACGCTCAATTATTTATACGCAAATTATTGTAAGTAACTTACCCATAGTATGCAGTGAATATTTTTTCTTTGGGGCAAGAATATTTTTTGCTCTAATAATATTGTGATTTTTTGGTTTAATTATTCTTTAAAAACACTAAAACATTCCTATTGCATAGTTTATACTGATACCTAATCAAAATAAAATATTTTACTAAATGAATCATAAAATACTGAAGTTTTATCTTTTAAGATTAAAATATTTATTGAAAAAAAAATTGAAAGGGACATACCATTTATTTAGTAAACATCGAACTAAATTATGCTATTCAGAAATAAAACATGAGCAACATTATCTATGGAAGATAGTACTGGAACCAACAAAAGTGATTATCAGTTTATTTGTTTTATCCAATAAAAACTTTCGCTACTTTAAGTTTATGTTGCGGTAAGTTAAAAAAACTCGTTCATAATTTATTAATAAGACTAGACTTATTACAAAACTGTAACGTGATTTGATTACTGACATGATTTTGTTTCCAATGAGACCAAATCGTAAGATAACATAACTATAATACAGCGTGCGCTAAGAGTTATCAAACGACTTCCACGGCCAAAAACGTGCCTACCATTCGTTAGCGGGAAACTATCACGTCATCCATTTTACACAACTCCTGCATAACTCAATAGAAAAGTCAGTGTTTTTCTAAGCCTTTATATACAAACTTAACTTGTATATTTAAGCAAATCGACATTCGTTTTTTTTTTGTTTGAGTTTACGTGAGACATAAAACAAGTCTGTTTTGGGATACTACCGAAAGGAACCAGTACCTATACTTGCCCAACTCTTTTTACAGTGACTGTACCAAATCCCCAACTAATCACCTGCATAACCGGGTATGCAAATTGATTGCTCGCGAATGAATTTATAATTTTTTACTGCATTACATTATATCAGAACAAATATCTGTGCCGCCCGCGGGTGTGATGGCTATCGTATCGACTTGCAATGAGCGAGAGTGTAACGGGATAATGTATGGGCTTTTAGCAAAACGCGAGCTCTAAGACATTAAAGATTATGATACTACTGTATTTTGTTCATTAATTTAATGCGAAAGGATAGATTGATGAATGGATTAATATTTGTTACTCAGTCATGTCAATGTTGCTCGTGTTTAATATTTGTTAGTTATTCCACCAATAGATTTTCTGTTCGTATGTATGTGTGCAATGCCATAGTGCTCTCATACGGTAAAGGAAAACATCGTGAGGAAAGCGGCATGTCCAAGAACTAAACAATTTGAAATACATGTGCCATCCACCAATCCGCATTGGGTTACATTAAGACCCAATCACTCTCGCCCGAGAGTAGGCCAGTGTCCCAACAGTGGGAACATTAGAAGGCTGTCATGATGACTCAGTCATGAAAGATAGTCTGCAGCATAGTACATAAGCTACTTCTTATCCCGGAAATATTTACTGTTCCTGTGGGTATAAAAAATGCAAAACCACGGGGCACAGCTAAAAATAACATACACTAGATGAATAGATGTTTGTTACACAATCACGCCAGAACAGCTAAACGGATCTGGATGTAATTTGGCACAATGATAGATTATCTTCTGGAGTAGGCAACTTTTTATGCTGAAAAAAATGTAGAGCTCCATTTTGCACTCGAACAAACAGCTAGTAACATTAAAACAATCAAATCAATCTTTGAAAAACTTTAGTTTTTTATTTGTAAAAATAATAACTAAATTACCCTTTGGAACTAAATTACAAAGGGATTTTTGGGAATTTTTTAATTTCTAAATCTCCTTTAGACTGAGCTTGACGCTTCAAAGGGAATTTTGACATTAAAATTTCCAAAATTCCCTTCAAAGGGGATTTTGACACTAACCCGATAATAAGTAGGCAACTAGCACCATCTTTATGATTCTTATTTTTTTTAATATCGAACCAGACTTTCAAATAAAAAGTAATACTTTTTTGTTTGATTTTCTTATACCGTCACTTTTACAACTCGGTCTTGACATGAAAATTACTCTTTTTGGCAACGCACAGGCTTGTAAACGTTTACTTGTGAGTTTCCTCAGTATTGTTTATTGCGGTGTACCTACATTCGTCACCCCTGAACAATAAACCGCGAGGTAAAAAATAAAACAAAGTAAGGGTCGAGTGTCACAGAATCATGTACCTTTGTACTTAGTGCAATGTAAGGTGTGAGGTAGACAACATTTTTTTACCCGGCTACTTTTATAAGAAACATAATGAAAAAATATGTGCTATAATAACGGAGGCCTTCAGGCGGCCTATTATCTCCGTCACACTGACTCATACAAACTTACTTTTACTCTCAGCATAATAAATCAGAGTTATGTTTTTGGCTGACTTTGAAATGGTTCAGCTTAAGAGTTAGACGGCAATTAAGGGTTAATGTGTTCTTTGGCATGTGACATTATCTTTTTTTTGACGAACGGTAAACGCGTGGTAGTAACGGTAAAACCGCGCTCTTAAAATACCTACACATCAAGGTGACTAATGTAATTTTACTTTTAATTATGCAATTAAAACAAGCTTTTAATATTTATTTCACTGATCCATCAAAAAGATCAATCAAGGTTTTTTAATTGTCTATTTTCCAGGCAATAAACATGAATTCGATCATCAAATGAAACTGGGCGTAACTTAGAGCTTAAAACTTTGGATGAAATTGCATTTGTTTTCGTCCAGCTGTGCGCCAAACGACTTATGCACGAGGATACATCAGTAATTTTCATAATAAAATTGACTTATTTTCTTACCACTACTTACTAACGGATGTTAAATTTTATAGAAAAACAGCGTCGATCGTTTGCTGCCATAAAAAAACTTTTATGTTTTTAAGTTATTTGTTTTCCTAGACCACAATAAAACAGATAGCGGTAAATCCCGTTGCATTGCATTGCAGGTGTCCTATTAAAATCGCGAGCTCAGTTGGTGCTCCCTGGCTGGTTCGTTCTTCCCGTAAATTCTCATTAGCTCTCCCCAGGTTTACGAGCATCCCACGGCGATAGTAAAGCGGTGCCCGTATTACTGTTGCATTACCCCTGACTACTGTTTGAATTTCGAATGTGGAAGAAAAAAGATGGGTGAAGGAAATGATGAATGAAAATGTTGACGACACCTTTTTTTTGTGGCGTCTGTTATATTTTGACAAGGTAGGTCATGCCAATGTCGTAGCAATGTAGACGAATAATTATTTTGAAAAGATGAAAAATGGGACAAACGATTCACTTCTTTCTTAACTTTTATACAGACTACTTAGATACAGACTATTCCTAAACAATACTAAATGGTTCGTATTGTTCAGGAAAAGTCTGTATCTACCTGCTCTACTGTAGGGGTAATTATGTAAATGCTCGCATAAGACGCATTTCGACAGATCAAGACGAATATTGGCAGACACTTTTTACATAGCACTATCTAGCTGAGTTCTAAAAGAGTAGTAGAGTTCTTTATGATAGAGGTCGTCCGGGGAAGGACTACCACCATACATTTAAAAAAAGGGTGTTTTCACGTACCGGTATATCGGTGAAGAGGTACCGACTACGATATAGTTCACGATAGTTTTATGAGTAAAAAAAACTAACACCTATTTCTGCCGCCATCCAGTAATGCTCGCAATGCTGTGTTCCGGTTCGAATGGTATGGTAACCGGTGTAATTACAGGCACATGAGACTTTCCATCTAACGTCTCAGGGTGGTAACACGCAAGTGATATCCTATTATGTTGCGCTCTTGTGGGTCTGGTTGGATGTCACATTAGTGTTATAAAAAAAAAACTCTGCCAGCGACGAGGAGGTTGCGGGTTCGATTCCCATCTCGGGTCAAATTTTTGTACGATCTACAAATATTTGTTCTGGGTATTTTCTATTTATAATAAAAAATATCTATCTATGTATTGTATTGTATTAAGTATATATCAGTCATCTAGTACCCATAATACAGCTCTGTTTAACAGCAGCTTACCTTGAGGCTAGGTGATGCTGTGTGGATTGTCCAGCATTATTTAATTTAATTTAATACTTTTTTTTAACAAATATTTGCATCACCTGCAAATATTTGCTCCGGGACCGAACCCAGAATACCTCGCACACTTAAGCACTATGCCACCGAGGCCATCAGATTTGCGGTTCAACTTCAAGGTAACTTTATAGGGCCGTTGCCAGGATTTACATGCATTTAACTCGTTTAATACGTGTAAGAAATTTTTGGGGTAACCATTTTGGAGGAAATATTAATGTTTTGTGGCAAGCGGTGTTTTGTGGCAAGCGGCTTCTTTGCAGATATTTTTTAGTAAAACCTGGGTTGTGTCTAACAAAGCCCAGAAAACGAATCCCAAATGTACGAATAAAACTTACCTATAATATTTTATATTAGAAAGTAAGTAAGCTCGTATGAGTCAGTGGCTAACTCTCGTGACAGTATTTTTAGACCGCCCGAAGGCCTAACAACTTTTGAAAAGCCGGGACTGACTGCTGTTAGCTGCTTATTTTATTATATCTTATATACCTTACGGTGGATTCGACCAACATGTGGAATAGCATCATTTAAGAGTAGCAGAGTTCTTTGTGATAGAACACGTCCGGGGAAGTACTACCATCATACCTATTTCTGCCGCCAAGCAGCAATGCACGCATTGCTGTGTTCCGGTGTGAAGGGTATGGTTTCCGGTGAAATTACTGGCACATGAGGCTTACGATCTATGCCTCAAGGTGGCAACCCGCGAGTGATACCTCTGGTATTGCAAATGTCCATAGGCTGCGGTAACCGCTTACCATCTTGTGGGCCGTACGCTTGGTTGCCACTTAAGTTGTATAATAAAAAACAAAAAAAAAATAGCTGTCAGCACGATATACTTATGACGCGTCACGACCTCACGACACTCCACGACAAAATAATGTAACCCTGGCTTAAGCAATGTCTTAGTCACGGTTAAGTTACTTCTTAAAGGTAAACTTTTTACGGTTATAAACTTCGGTTAAAGGGTTTTAACGCGCGCTTTGTTGACTAGGGATTAACTTGCCACTCAAGTCTCTGTTTAAGTTTCATTTATGATCTGTTTACCTTGGAAGTACAGAGGGGAAGTATTGTGCTAAGCGTAACGTAACGTAAATGTTTTTGTATTAGTTAAGATCGCACTGCGCAGTGCGTAGAGCTGTTATGAGTTCTACAATAAAACGCATTCAACGTGGAAAAACGAATGCTTTAACGTCTAAATAAGATATGAAAGATGCGTTTATTGAGAGCTCATACAAACGTATACAAACTTGCTTATGTTCTTCCTTATACTTTAAACTATCTCCATGCCAAATTTCAACCAAATCGGTTCAGTGATAGCCGTGAAAATATATTAGTATGGAAAATAAGTAGAACGCAAACTGGAAAACGAAGTATAAAACGCCTCCACTCGATGGACCGATGACATAGCAGTCGCGGGAAGTTGGTGGAAAGTAAAGGTTCAAGATCGGTCGTCATGGCGCTCTTTGGGGGAGGCCTATGTCCAGGCAATGCATTTATTTAGACTATAAGAACAAGAATAACTTTTAATAATTTTCTTAGAACTTAGTGTTGTGTGTAATTAAATTAAATGCCTAAAAAATTATGATGATGATGAAATTATCGGTACCTATGTATGATGGTGTGATATTAGCCACAAAAAACGAATAAAAAAAAGAATATGGATGGTCTGGTGGTCGGGTCGGTGATTCACCCCGTATACCTTCCCCCCATCCCCCTCTCACCCCTAAGTACAATAAGAGGCTCGCATCAAGCATCAAGTGGTATAAAGGCAGTGAAGAGCGAACGCAACACTTTGCATTTCAAATGTACATTGTATGCACATTTTTACAGACTTATTACTTCTAGGTACTGTTTGCAAGGAAATACTATTATTTTGCAGGTTAAATGATGGTATTTTTTATTTTAGTAAGATAAAAAGTAGAAGAACCAGGGTCGCCGAGATATGAATGAATGAATGAATGAATGAATGAATGAATGAATGAATGAAAACTCTTTATTGTACACCTTACAACTAGATTAAAAATAAGAATGAAAGACTACAAAAAACAAAGACAATGTACAATGGGCGGTCTTATCGCTAAGTAAGCGATCTCGTCGAGAGGTCGCCGAGATATATCTTTGAATAAGCAAGTTATAGTGGCTGTGTAAAATAAAATAATCACTGGGAAACAAAGACATTAAGAATTTTTTATATTCTCGAAGTAAACCACAATTGGGATCACTTTTAAATGGCTTAAAGTTAATTTAAATTTAATTTTATTTGCTATTATTGCTATTTAGCTATATAAATTTTTTTTTTATACTACTAAAGTAATTGATAGATTCAGGCGTTACTTTGCGGAAATCCATTACAAAATAAAAAACAGACGAAAAATCTCTAGTACTATTCCGCTTAACCTTTTAACTGATGAGGTCACACAGTTACCACAGTTAACCTCAAAAAAAAAATATCGACATGTGTTTCATCCCTCCACGGGACATCCTCAGGACCATCGACTTGTTCTCCGGCAGACGTGTTGTCCGTCGAGCGCTGGAGCCAAAGTACTACTAAAGTGGTAACCAAGCGTAAGGCCCACTTGATGGTCAGCGGTTACCGTAGCCTATGTACGCATGCAACATCATAGATATCACTGTACTTGTCACCCTAAGACCTTAGATGGTAAGTCTCATGTGCCTGTAATTTCACCGGGAACCATACCCTTCGAACCTAATAATTAATTAACCTAATATATTTGCTAACCCTACAGTTTAAAGGTAACGAAGAGAGCGCGTAGACTGTCAAACAGTCGTATGCGGTGTTTTTGCTCAAATTGTGACTGATGTCCCTTTACCTTCCACACCAAGACCTTCACTTCAAGACGTTCGGAGTAAGGGCCTGGAGTGAATCCCGTAATCCCAGTATTCCTATGACACATACGCGCAGATAACAAACGGTTGCTACGGCCTATGTACGCTTGCGACATCAGAGAAACTTGCGCGTTGCCATCCCTGAGATATAGATCTAAGTCTAAGTCTAGTAAGATCACTTTTTGCCATTTAAGTATATAAATTTGTTATTTGTTTTAATTTATTTTTAATTTTTGCATGCTGTGTCTACAGTGAGTGTGTGAGACAATAGTTTTAAGAACATCTAAACAACCGCACTTCAAGCAAATAAATCATTTCATTTCATTTCATTTAATTTCATTTCATTTTATTTCAAGTAACTAAGTCTCATGAGCCTGTAATTTCACCGGAAACCATACCCTTCGAACCGGAACACATCAACAAGCATTTTAGAGTTACAAACTTTAGTCAATATTTCTCTTGTAACATTTGAAAGTGTCATTTTACAGTCCGTATATGGTTAGTGGTCATGTAATTTACATATGTAAGGCATTGTACAGCGCTGAGTCAGAGTTTGTCCTCAGTCGACGGCTTAAGCAGGTTACTAGTTATGTTGCTGACACTGTATTAGACACTATTGACCATGAAACAATCCACCGTTAATTAATTATTGTAGAAACTTTTTTTTATATTAAATATAATCTTTTTCTTTATATCTGTCTATACAATCGGTTTCAAATGTGTCCGTATTGTGTGCTAATAAAACTTATTATCAATATTTAAATTTATATAAGTGATCATTTAATGAATGTCTGTCTGATCTAAACTAGGAACCTGATTATTAAAATAAAAGTACTTAATTGTATCTGATCATACAATTTTCTACTCAGCATCCACAAAGCAAAGATCATGCCTAAAAAGCTATAGAAACCTAGCCGAGTGTTATCAGTTCTTTTTCAGATGAATTTACGCCTAGTTTCAACGCAACCATGCATAGCGCGTTGGAAACACTTGAAATTAGCGTAAATTCACCTAGCTTGCAAGACGTTTTTTTTTTATACAGCTGAAGAGGCAACCAAGCGTACGGCCCACAAGATGGTAAGCGGTTACCGCAGCCCATGGACGCTTGCAATACCAGAGGTATCACTCGCCGGTTGCCACCTTGAGGCATAGATCGAAAGCCTCATGTGTCAGTAATTTCACCGGAAACCATACCCTTCACACCGGAACACAGCAATGCGAGCATTACTGCTTTGCAGCAGAAATAGGTATGGTGGTAGTACTTCCCCGGACGAGTTCCATCACAAAGAACTCTGCTACTCTTAAGACGTTTCAAAGTGATCCTTGTAATTTTATAAAATAAAACTGTTTACTTTGACATTTTCTAGAACTTGTTGCCATGTTCTAGCTAAAATAACGTTAAAATCTGTTATTTTAGTATGTGAGTACAGAAAATTTAGTTTAAATCTGGGAAGTGGAGACGGACATTGATGTTAAATTTTTGTCTTATTAGTTACCCACGTTATAAAGAAGTTGCAAAAACTTAAAATGTGAAGATTAGTTGCGCAAGCGCACTTTTAAGTGTCCAAAGAAAAGACATCAACGCGAGCGCGGGTCTGACCGCGGAACTAAACAGTTTTTCTGTCTCGCTATAATGACAGACAGACGTTACAAGGACAACACAACTAACATTGCTAAACAGTCTACGCATATACTAACTAAAAGACAAATTTTGTATTTTTAACCGACTTCCAAAAAGGAGGAGGTTATCAATTCGAGTGTATTTTTTGTATGTTTTTCTCTATTCAGTAAAGGTGGTGAAACAAGGCCTTTCTCAAAGTGAAATAGGCCCTAATCCTTAGCAACATCCCAACATCATTACAGTTTTTGAAAATGCAAATATCTACTGGACTGTGCCCATTTGGCCAATAATGGTCCAAGCTGGGCCAACATCATCGTTAGCCAACAATGGGAGTATTTGCATTGGCCATTGAAGATTGACTGCAGGCTACAGGTGGATTTATCTAAAGCTGTTGAAACCACCTTTTATACATTAAGGTGGCAACCAATCGTACAGCCCACCTGGTGGTAAGCGGGTACCGTAGCCTAAGTACGCTTGGAGTATCGGATATATTACTCGCGCGTTGCCACCCTGAGGCTTATATTGTTGTCTCAGGCTTGTATTCAAAAACAATACTTAAGTGTGACATGTATCTTTAACAAAAGTATTCTATAAAAACGGTCAAAAATCTATTGCTTGAGTTTCATTCTTGAATACAGACCTTAGATTGAAAATCCTATGTGCCTGTAATTTTATCGGAACCCTTATCCTAGAGACTGTAACAGAGCATGCGAGTATTACTGCATGGCGGCAGAAATAGGCGTGGTCCGGGGAAGTACTACCAGAACTTCCCCGGACGAGCTCTATCAAGAAGAACTCTACTACTCTGAAAGTGACATAATTCGATGATAGAATTATTTGTATATTAGTTGTTTAAATAGCATTGTCTCCCTGGTAACTTATCACTAGCTGTTGTGTGAAAAAATAGTATTCTATACAACTCGAGTAACCCACTATTGCCCAAGTACCTAGCTATCCATAATGGCCAATAATGATCCAACATCGTCGTTAGCCCAACAATGGTGAATATTTGCATTGAGCGAGCACCCAAGATTGACTGGCGCAGGCGCAGGTGGATTTATACAGAGGTGATACAACGTGTGATATAGCTTTTGAGCTACGATATTATTGTATCGATAACTATATAAGCCAACAAGGATTATTCCCATCTGATCAGATTTTGGCTGCTTCTGATCATATAAAAAGTTCTTAATGGATCATTGATCAGTTGCAACTGCTATTTTGGATTGAATGTCCTAGCGGATCATATACATTTTTTGTATATACTTTTAGATTAATATATTTAAGATAAGATGTAGTTTTTGAGCTAAGGTATTATCTTATCGATAAATATAAACAAACCAGATAACTCAGACGCCTCTCTGTGAATTTAGAGGAACGCTGCAGTGAAATGCGGACGATGCAGGGTTTGCGCGGGGGACGAGCGGCAAGTGCAAAAACGTGTCTAACGTTCATTCTCCGCGCATGCACCGCGTCATTAACGTTGTATGCCTCGTGCTTTTGTAAAACTTGTATATAGTCTGCTAATAACTAGCAATAGTTTTAATTGAAAAAAAGTATTGGTTGTGCAGAATTACCAAATCACCTAAAAATCGTAATTCTTTTGGTAATTGTCATATCCTAAACGATTTGTTTAGTAGATCTAGTGATTTTGTTTGATTTCTTTTTTTGATATATCGTGTCGTGCTTCTCTTAGATTCATTTACCTTTTGGAATCTAGCAGCTCATAATTATGCATTAAAAATATTTGTATAAAAAAAAACTTCTATTTCGTCTGTCACAGTAAAATGATTCCAGACACACCTGTAACATCTTTGCTAGTGCACAGGCAGTGCGTATGCGCAGTCCTATACATTTAATTTTAAATAGTTGGGTTTGTTATCCTCCGCAGATAGACAATGTCGGAGGACAGACGGACAGACATTTGCTTACTCTATTATTTAAACATGATCCCTAATTTACATCGGCCGGGCTGGGTATAAATCTTTAGGTTAGTTAGCAGGTGCTGCCAATCTACGGACCTTATTCATAAACAAATTTTAAGCCTCTGTTAGCTAATGTGTCTTTCAAATCTTTCATCGTCTTTATTCATTGAGATAAGGAAGACAAGGTAAGACAATAATTAGCATACTGTTGAAATTACTAGTTTTTTTATGAATAAAAAGTAAGTAAGTTCGTATGAGTCAGTGGCTAACTCTGGTGACAAAGTTTATAGGCCGCCCGAAGGCCTCTGTCATGACCTAACAACTTTGAAAAAGCCAGGACCGACTGCTTGACGTGCCCACCGAAGCACGGGAGAGCTCAGTTGAAATTACCACAGGCGGTCACCCATCCAAATGGTGACTACTGACTGATTGACTAAACTGAGTGAGTGAGTGTCTGACTGGCTGCCTGACTGACTGACTGACTGACTGATACCGTTAAGAGTAGTAGAGTTCTCTGTGATAGATTTCGTCCGGGGAAAGACTACCACCATACCTATTTCTGCCGCCAAGCAGTAATGCTCGCATTGCTGTGTTCCGGTGTGAAGGGTATGGTTTCCGGTAAAATTACTGGCACATGAGGCTTTCGATCTTAGCCTCAAGGTGGCAACCCGCGAGTGATACCTCTGGTATTGCAAGCGTCCATAGGCTGCGGTAACTGCTTACCATCTTGTGGGCCGTACGCTTGGTTGCCACTTCAGTTGTATAAAAAAAAAAAAAATATCATTGAAGAAATGAGTATTGAAGTTTTCAGTGTGTTTCTTCTAACGAGGATGCAGTGGGAAAATGAAATTTGTTTAAGAAAATTGTATTTGTAGTATTTGTAGCACTCATTGATGGCTGGTCATTCGGGCGAGGCGGCGGCGAGGTGAAACGGATCTCAATAATTTGCGTCAACTTTTAATCTATTAAATTCCATGGTCAGGTGTGACAAACACCTGACAGCATAAACTAATAAATAGTCACTCAGCTGACATAAAATAATGTCAAAACAAGTTGTCAATTTTTATGTGTTCTATGTTGAACAAAAACTTATCTATATATAACAAGACCGGTCTATGTCGGACAATGGAAGAAAATTGTCACCGTAAAGCGAATTATCCAGCGGATAATTACAGGATAACATGCTTTAAGCCTGTCTGTCTGTCACGCCGCAAAAGTGCGATAACCAACCTTACGTACTCACGAATAGAGTTCACACAATCTGTACCTTGGCGCTATTATTGTAAAAAAACTGAAATGGCTTATTCGATCGGTGGTATTGATTGGTTTCTTCGTATCGGTAAACGGTGTAAGTACTTAGAAATATGTTGGTAGGTAGTGGCTTTTCCTGCGGTTACACCCGCCTTTTGAAGACCTTGATCAACCATCCTATCCTATCCTACTAATATTATAAATGCGAATGTCTGTGTTGTTACCGACGTATCTCCATGACGTATTTACCGATTAGCATGAAATTTGGATTATAATAGCTTTAGTCCTGGAATAACACATAGGCTTTTTATCCCGGAAAATGAACTGTTCCTGTGGGTTAGCATAAAAACTGCAAAAACGCGGGTGAAGCCGCGCGGGTCAGCTCGTTAATTAAAAGCACGGCCATTCACACGAACCGAGATCATCTAAAACGCAATTATTTTTCTTTTCTGACACTGTTTGAAATAAGAATGCTTCTTAACTTATAAATAACGAAATGAGTTGATAGTGGACTATTGTTGCATTCCAAGTTTTTGGCTGGCATCGCATTCTACCGGGCCGTATGTTAGTGCTAAAGTTCTTGTGCGCATTTAGACAGGACCGTTTTGACCCTGATTTTTGTCAGTTTAGTGACGGGAGACCGATTCTTCTGCTAAATAGTCGTATAAGTCAGTGGTCTACTCTGGTGACAGAGTTTCTAGACCGCCCGAAGGCCTCTGTCATGGCCTAACTTTGAAAAAGCCGGGACCGACTGCTTAACGTGCCCTCCGAAGCACGGGAGCTAATAACGACTAATTCTTCTTCTAATAACGACTCCTTTAGTTTTAATTTTAGGTACGTCTAGACTTTGTTTCTTTATTTAATTATTTATTAATTTATTTCGAAGACCGATGTGGCGCGGAGGGTGAAGGTCCGCCTGCCACGCAGTAGGTTGCGGGTTCGATCCCGCTTTGGGACAAATGTTTGTACGATCTATAAATATTCCGGGTGTTCTGAGTAATTTCTGTTTAATAAAAAATATCTATCTATGTATCGTATTGTATTATGTTTATCAGTCAGTTTGTGCCCATACCACAAACTCTTTTAGTTATGGGTTAATATTATTAAGTATAATTGCAGCAATAAGCTAATAATAAGCACTTGAAGCAATAAATAAATGATGATGATGATGAGGTAATTAATAACGCTGCTTGTACAGCTTTTAAGCTTAGCTCCGACTGTTAGTTTAGTTCCGATCGCGGTTTGGTTTTTGCTAAAGGTCCACTAAATGATGAGCCAGTAAAAGTAGTACCAGTACCAAAACGCAGCTGGATCGGAACCAAGTATTAGCGTAAGTAAGGATTTTTCAAATCAATTTTGACCATATATATTTTATAATATGTTTTTATCGTGATGTTTTTTTATTGTGTCAACTGTCACCTGAATTTAAGAGAATGGCATTCGATCGATCGGTAGCGTAGCTGCAACTGGATCGTTGTTAAATAACAAAATACGAAAACCCCCAGTTACACTTGCGTTTCGTTTACGCTCCGTAAAAAGTTTGTTAGAATCGCCGCCCGATCACGTCCCATCCCTATTATCACTGTATCGATCCGTAGCGAGCCTGGATCGCATATATCGATCCTATTACACATTCTGTAGCTTTACGACGTCACAAGAATGATATCACAGCGACGGCGATCTGCCGCCGTTATGATACGCGGTACCATTATGAATATTGAAGGAGTGATAACATACTCGAGATAAGAGGAATTCGGGGTAGTTCAGTTTAGTTTAGACTAGCGACCCGTCCCTGCTTTGCGCGGGTGCATAAACTACGTATAAACTTTCCTTAATTCATCACTCTACTATTGCTGACAACCGCATTAAAATCATTTGCGACATAATTTTATACTACGCAAGGATGAGTATTGTAGACATTACAAGAGTTATTCAGTATGACAGTAGTACACCAAAATGACTTATCTGTTCAAAGAAAACTATTTCTTACGAACTGTTTCAGTTCTTTCTTTGCTATCCCACAGGAACAGTCATTTTTTCTGGGATAAAATGTAACCTTTTGTGTTATTCCAGTCCAACTTTACCTACCTATGTATTATTCTAGTTAAACTTTGTGTTAATTGAATAAACTAAAATTATTTTTTTTAAAAAAAAAGGTCCTCTAAATAACAAAAAAAGAAAGGTTTGTTTTTTCTGAATCAATAAATTGATAAATCCAATATTACTCGAATTTATTGCCTTCAAAGAAAAACGTCATAATCGATGCAATGTGCGAAAGAGACGCACTGTATTTTTAATATAAAAAAAAAGAGATAGAGGCTTTAGCGTGTTATTATCGAGACAAAATTGGCACTCGCGAGTAGAAACTTGTAACATCTGTTGAAAATGTGAAATTATTGTTTTTTTTTACTTACCCATATAAAACAGGTAAGCACTTAGCTTACTTACTTTTTACTGCTACGACAACATTTAAATAGATTATGTAGTGAATTAATGCAAAAATCTTTGTATTATGTAAAACAATTTAAAAGATTTTCGAGACATTTAAATTAACGTAGGATAAAAAAAACTGTTTTCATTATGAAATACTTGTAAAATGTTAACTATGCTAAAAAAAAATATAAAAAACTAAAAACTTTTTGCTAGGTGTTTCATATTCTGTGTCTACAAAAACGTGTGCTATCTAGAAAATGATAAGTATCAAATAAATGTACACCATTAACACTTGCCAACAAACAATAAAAACATTTACATGTACAGCTCCTTCAACTAATTTGCATACTACCCATAAAAGTACCCGCATTCCAAAAAAACGCGCGTTAAAAATGTTCCGTAAAAGACGAATAGCGTCACCTGTAGCAACGATACGGTAAATCAAAATGGCGATCGCGCTATCTCACTTACTCAAATGCTTTTTTATAATCCCATCTCTGTTTTACATTTGATTATACCATCGATCGAAGATTATGATTGCTGGCATTAATGTGTTTTGATTTATGTTTCAGTTACGTGGACGTTCAACTTGATTCATTTTTCTTCAAACGTTGGGAATTGCTCAAAATTGCTCACAAAATAAACTGTATAAATGTTTATGGCTTCATTTACATGAGATTATGGATGCTTGTAGAGCTACTGTTTAAATATAGCTTTAATAAATTCTTGTTAAACCTACTATAATTAGCTTAAGCGTTTTAGGGTTAATCATTCTATCAACTTAATTACCTACTAATAACAACAAGGTATAAAGTAAATTGTTAAGGTGGCATTTTTACATTTTTATTTTGCTACTTCATTATTAAGTATAGTTTAGTATTTAAAGCAAGCGATGCATGACTTTGTGACCAGCTATACTAGCTGGTTGAGCATCCGCGTATCAATCGGAAGGTTGCGGGTTGCGGGTTCTAGATAATATTAATATTCCGTTACAAATTTTTATACTTACCTACTAAGAAAATTTTCTAAGCAGTTTATTTAAAAAAAAAATACGCTTATCTACATCTGTTGCTCAATTACAATGTTTTTAGTTTGATACGAATTGACAAAAAAAAAGTACTTTCTCAGTAATATAATTATTGTCAGCCCTGTCTGTTTAGGTTGTTAACGTCAATTTTAATGATTAATTACCCTCATAAATAATCCAACAATGCATTAGAACACAAGTAAACTTTTTACGTCATGTCAATAACAACATTTTGACTTTTTTAATCCAGTTTAAACACATTAAAAATGCAAATTATCCTGTGTTGCTATTCAAAAATTTCATAACATCAGATTCTAGTTGCAATTAAAACAGAACAATTGAAGGTTGACTGTACCTACCCACCTGTCAAGTCAAACACCAGTCACATCCGACCCGGGTTACAGAGTAAATGTTAGAACATCAGAGGTCATAGTATACTGGATAAGTAACCCGCGAAAAAACCGCAAATGTTTAATTCGGCGATTAAAAGATATCGATACTGGAATCGATTATGCGTTAATAAAGGTTATAATTGTAAAAACCGCGGTTTCCCGACATGGCAATATTAATTACGAAATTATTTATCAATCATAATTAATGTCAAACTGATGAATTGTAACAGACAACTCTGTCAATATTAAAATTTAGTGTTATATTTTACATAATATTTGTACCTAATTTTTACAAACAAAGTGTACCTACTGAATAATAAAATACTGAATGGATAAAAATAAGTGGATAAATATATTATAAGTATCCATTTTAGGTCAAAAACGTGTTAATAAAATTATGTACTGTTACTTATCTACTAACTAAAGTAATTTTATTACCAGTTTCAGACCTTAAGTTTTTACATAACTCCATCGGTCGTCCTTCTAAATGACCAATATGTTTTGCTGTTTTGAAATAACAGTTCTACTTATTATTAGTGAAATAATAGATAATTATTATAAGTTTATTAATAGGAAATAAATAGTTATTATAAGTAATAATAAGACGAGCTGTGGACGCAATGCGAGCGGCTAATTTCATCTGATTACTTTCTGAGATCTCGAAGTAATAAGGACTTTAAGTAGAGCTAGGAACATTTAGAAATTATATTGTTTTTTCTTTTTTTGATAATAAACTAACTATTGCGTACCAAATTATTATTAATAATAAGTTGGCGCTACCATTCATGAAATGAAAACAATTTCATATTAATAATGAATTACTCATAAAACTATCGTGAACTATATCATACATTTTTACAAACGGGTGTTTTCAGTGTCGGTACCTCTTCACCGATATACCGGTACGTGAAAACACCCGTTTGTAAAAATGTATAATAATGAATTACTTTTTCATTCTATTTAGTTTGGATTTATCACTCTCAGTTGGTATAGAAGCAATGTTATCTGATAAATTATCTATTATATATATAAATACCAATATATTAATATATATTTACGGTAATAGGTATATAAATATACTTAATTGTGGATACCATAAACTACGAAATACTATGGTACAACATTTAGACTCGTTACAAAATATTTATCTAAATTTTTAATTTAGATTTTCATATGACCACTCTACTAAATTGTAATTGTGTCTCACGCACCATAACATGCGCTTCTGAAAACTGTATATTCTATACGATATATCGATATATCTACAATATGTAATTGAGTAGACAGGTAACACTTATGTAATAGATCCGCATCTATAAAGCATAAAACACAATAACATGTTTTTGTGAGCTTATTATGCTCACGAGTTTAGCTGGACATGTCAAACAAGTAAATACATTGTACACAACGTCATATAAATATATAAAATCTTTGCAATACGGACTGACTGACTGATAATCAAGCCACAGCCTTAGACTGCGTTTCCATCATAGCTAAGCGAGGATGTGTAGCGAGGGATGTGTTTGTTGGAACCAATAGAATCACTTCATTGAAGCTGTCAGAGCGAGACTAGGTAATAGAAGTGATTCTATTGGATCCTAACAAACACATCCCTAGCTACACATCCTCGCTTAGCTATGATGGAAACGCAGCCTAAACGTTAAGTTCTAGAGATATGACTTTAGGGTTTTTTTTCTTTCAATGCGTATGGTAAAAGTGATTATGGTAAAGGTGTAAAAAGAAAGGAATTTCCGAAATGCAACTTACAAAGAAGAATCTTACAGACAACTTACGCAGGCAAAGTCGCGAGGTGTTTATTAGTATCGCGTATTCTCTTACGTAGCGGAGGATTAATAATTTTTTATTTTATCTACAGCAGAGCATGTCTTATAATTATCATAATAATTTTATTGTCTCATACAAAATTAACAAAAAAATATTTAAAAAAAACACATGTTGATGGCACAATTATCTTAAATTAAATATTAATTTGTTAATAACTTTTTTTTTTATTACTTAGAAAATTTACAAGTACCTAACTTGTAAATTTTCTCCTACCATATTTTTTTACCTAGATCCTGCTATAAACTTACTTTCTTACCATAATTGTATTGTTATTTTGTGCCGAATCGTAAATGTCTGTGTATGTCTATATCTACATCGAGGTTAATTAGCTAAACTCTCAAAAATGCAATGCGTTTCTAAAACTACCTTTCGCCACTGTTAGAATAACAACCCAACAGCATCAATGTCGTAATGAAAAAATAACTTACCATGATTTATAGCTTACTCAGACCCCCGCAAATTGCCGGCCGTTTGAGACGTTTAACTTAAGTACTGCCTGCGTATGCGCACTCCGTTAATTTAAAAATAAAAAAACGCGGGCTAAAATCGCAGTTTCGGTTCGCGGGTGCTCTCGTACCCATAATGCATTATTTTGATAAATACAGTGTATGGTTGATAATGTTGTGCTATACTCGATATCGATAAAATTAAAAAAAGTTGTGTTCTACACTGTGCAAACAACGTTTTTGTTGATGAAAGTTAAAGAATTTTTATTTTAAATCGGATAAATCATTATTTTGTTATAATAGTAGCATTTTAATTATAAAATAATAATTTTTAAAATTTAGATGATGACAGGTTTGAAAGACGCAGTAGGTAGGTGTAACTATCAGAGGTTGAAAGTATGTTAGTGAATAAGGATCGACTACTTAAGTATATTATAAATGTGTATTCATTGAGCGCTGTTTGTTGTGTTTGTGTCCAGAATAAATGTATTTTCTTTCTTTCTTCTATCTTTAATTAATTCACACTTAACTTACCTACTTTTTATTATGCCACTTAATGATTGATATTTCAATTTAAATTTCGAATTCTAAAACAAATCAAATTTAGTTGCGTGCGATCGGTTGTCCTCGATCAATAAAAAAATAGATGGACGTCATACCTGAATCGAAGCCACATCCTTACCTAATTACCGACCCATAGTTTACGAGGTACCATTAACGGTTATTCGATTGGTACCCAATACCCGCTATCATCACAGAAGCGTACCATTACGTCTGACATTTGTAGCTGTCACAATGACAGGTGTCTAGTACCCTGTAGGTAAAGCGCTCTAAGCGCTTACCCTTGTTTAAATTAAACGACATATTATCATAAATATTTTCTATACAATAATTACTTGCTGGCACATTAGCAAGTAACTAAAAATATATGATTATGCGCATGAGTTTAATCGAAGATTTTCTTGGCATCCTGTATTTTTTTATTATTTTATTTAAAAGGTGTGTTTATGTGGTGAAGGTAGAATTAATATTTAATAAAAATTGTAACGTAATTGTTGGATTGAACGAAGCAGGGTATTTTAATATCTGCCACAAAATAGCAATTAATTATCTACTAAGATATTATATTAAAAGTTTTGCGTTTAGTATGGTAATATAATATGGGAGGTCATATATTATGAGGTACCTTTAGTAAAAATATTCGCATGATTGAGTCCATAAAAAAGTACTATAGACCTAACTTTTTTTAACAGCAGGCCAGGTCAGTATCATCTTCATCTTTATCTTAATCATCATCAATCAGCCAGCAGACGTCCACTGGCCTATCCCCCACAGAGCGCCATGGCGATCGATATTGAGCCTTCACCATCCACCAACTTCCTGATGTCATCGGTCCATCCCATCAGGCTGACCATCATAAAGTAGTAAAAAAATAAAAACAATTAGCAGAAGTCCCAAGGGCCATAGAAACAATTAAACAACAATCAAAGCTGGGTCACGTCTGACCGTGGTCCGTCAGACCCTGTAATTGAAGGGTTAACCGCGCGATACACATAACTTGTGTCCCTAACCCCCAGTGGTCGCGCTGACCGAAACAACATAGGGCTGACCCAATGAATAAAACTTATTACACAATACAGAAATAATACAAGAGTAGCAGTTCTATAGGATTGTTGAGCATTACCGCCAATAGGCCATGTCTGAGACCTTCAGGCGGCCTTATAACAACCACAAGGACTTTATAATGTCTTAGCTCCGTCACCAGTGTGGTCATTAGCTCATACCAACTTACTTATTACTGCCGCCAAGCATTAATTATCGCATCGCTATGTTCCGCTTCAAATAAAAACTTCATAGTGAATGTAATTTCATCGGCAACCATACTCTTCGATGGCTGCCGGTGAAATTATCACCCTGTCACCCAGACATAGATCTAAAGTCTCTTGTGCCTGTAATTTCACCGGAAACCACACCCTTTAAACAAGACCACAGCAATGTGAGCTGCTTGGCGGCAGAAATAACTACGGTGGTAGTTCTTCCCCGGACGAGCTCTTACAAAGATCTCTACTACTCTTAAACTCTAAGATGCTTATTTTGACAACCCTACTCTCAACCCATTGTTATCTAAGCCGCAAATGCGATCCCTGACCGCACCTCTCCATCACCGATCTCGATGTCCAATTGAATCTGAGAACGTTTATGTGAAGTAACTATACTTTGTATCCAGAGCTTGATAGCTTTTATATTTTTTATCCTTGTTTTAAGCCTAGCTGAAAAAAGTTTTGCAAAAATAGTTGCGCTGGAATTTGGTTACCGTTCCATTTGTGGCCTTCGTTCTTCAACCGGTAATTTTTTTTTAACCTGTACTTTACTATTTCTGGGCAAAGGTCTCCCCCAAACTTTTCTATAATAAATCATAAATAAATATTGGAGGACATTTTTACAGCGCTATCTTGTCAATACAGAATATCTAATACATTAAATGGTAACACCTAGATCTAAATCTTACGGTTGAATCGTTATGTATTTATGAATTCATATTTTCGATATTATTGAACGTTTCTGTAATATTATGCTAAGTAAAGGTCCAATACAAACAAACGAGCACTGACCACTATAATATTTTAATCGGGACGGTCGTCGTAATCTAAATATTGACACGATAAATCCTTGGGTAACTAACTAATCCTTATTTTAAATTGGTATTTGCATTACTATGGCATTAACTGTGGTACATTCGTATTGATTCATAGAGTTAGTTTTCAAAACACAATATTTTAACAGAAGTTATAAAAACCAACCTGTCAGACCAGCATAGTGCATCGTCACGGTACCTGAAAAAAAAAAACGTAAATTAATGTAAATCTTACAAATACCTAGAAAATGACCAGACACCAGCGAACTACCAAAGGATTTTAAAAAAATAATTCTACAAAGCTCTACCGATCCAAATCATTACTAAACAAAACCGGTAAACACACGTTTTGGTAATAAACATGTATAAAGCAAGGCATTACTTAGTTATGAACAAACTTCATAAGCTATGTTACTTAGAAACTCAGGTGCATAACTTAGACTGACTTGAAAATTACTTGCATTATTAGTCGTTTGTATACGTGACTGAGTAATTAAAGGAGAAATTACTACTAAGTACACATAGACAATTCTTGAGGCGTAGACAATATTGTAGACAAAGTAGAGCTTATAGAGACAATTCCTTTGTTTCTAAGTCCTTGTTCATAGTTTGTGGAGAAATGGCAAATAGCTATTCAGAACATTGGATTGTCAAAAGCATAAATATTTACGATATGTTCTCTTTTGTCTGTTTGTTGTACATTCTAGTCTAGTGTAACGATTAGTAAATATTGTGATGTTAATTATCAATAGCTAGCGGCTCGTCCCTGCTTCGCACGGGTGGACATAAAATATAGCCTAAGTTACTCAGGGATAATGTAGCATTCTAATGGTGACATAAATTTTGAAATCGAACCAGTAGTTTTTGAAAAATACAAATCTTTCCTCTTTATAATATTATAATTATATAATATTATTAAAATTTGTCGGTCAAAATATAATTGTCTAAGATAGACTTGGACTCTCGTGTGAGTTTACTTATTCGAAATTTGGTTTTAGTAAAAAAAACTTTTTTTTTTATCAGCAAGTGACAAGACAAGTTAAGCACCACACCTGACTATTACAGATGCAGTGCCACCCAAAGCTTAAAGTTTTTAAGTGTTTGCGTGGCACATTGCACTTATCACTCTTTCGCCCAGTAATTTCACTTGCCACAGTGCCCTTCAAACCTAAACACAGTAATGCTTGCACACTACTGCTTGAAGGTAGAATATCTGACACTGCGGTGGTACCTACAAGAAGACGGACTCTTGCAGAAGAGTCCTACCACCAGGTAATTAACAAGAGTTTTTTTTGTTGTGATTGAGCTCGTACGGAGAAATACTACCACCATAACTTTTTCTACCGCCAAGTAGTAATGCTCACATTGGTGTATTCCTATTTATAAGGGTATATTTACATGAGGCTTTTTTGGCCCACGTCTCAAGATGGCAACACTCAAGTGGTACCCCTGGCATTGTAAGCGTCGATGATAGACTACGGTAACCGCTTACCATTATGTGTAGGGCCGATGCTGGTTTAGCATTTGTTCTTATATGGCAGAAAATTATTTTTGTTAAATAATGTATCTTTTATCTTTGTTTTTATCTATCCGCATAATATTTATTATATACCTAATCAGTTTTACTTCAATGAAGAAAAGTAAGATGTCGGAAACGGCTAAGGTTCGAAAACCATTTCTAAATTTTTAAAATAAGAACTGCTAGCTACGTTCCTTCGCACGCAGATTCAGGCACTCCGACAAATTACGAGATAACACCGCATTTGTATGCGAGACGCGCGCGGCTTCTGATATTAGGAACGGAACGGGCGGCGGCGCCCATAGCTATCCAGTTTTTTTTCTTTCGGAAGTAGAGATTGGTTAAGAGCACAAAGTTCAAGTTTAATTAACTTTCTTTACTTGCAAGGAATTTTTTTATCAAGCCTAATTGAGTTCAACTTATGTACTGCATTATGTACTAGATAATACCTTCCCTATAATATTATTTACCTATTTAATTTAACCCTAATCATAGGTAGGTACTAATATGAATGAACCGATGATATTGTAATTTGTAGCAGTCAGAGGTCAGTGGATGGCCAAGACCCAAGATCGATCGTTCATATCCATGTCCTGTTTAGGAAGAGGCTTATGTTATGCCAATGGACATCTATATTGTCTGGTAATATGATGATGATGATGATGGTGATACCACTCTCGCATATAAAAGTAGTAACAAGAATAAACCAACTCGCAAAAATTTCCCCCGATTTTCATAAGTTACTTATCTCTCCTCTCGTTTAACACCCTATACGGAATTTTAATAAAACACCTTATTGTCGTAAATTCAAATGAAATATGTCGAACAATATGTCGGTAGAATAGATGGAGCGAACTTTGCCTGATTTTTTCTTTTTGTTGGCAGCCTTATTACATGTTTTGAGCGCGCTTATCTTTTCATAAAAAGAACGCAGGTATTGTGTGTGCTACAAAATAAAAAATGTCTGATTTCTACTCATCAGATCAAACTAACAGCTTTATTCGGTACTTTTAACTAAATGTTAAGTAAAAGTTAGGTAAAGTGTAACTTGCAGTTATATCAGTTTTGTAGCTTAGCGTCAACATTTTTTGCAACTGGGGTTTGTGATGTCTACAAAACTAGGTGGTTTGATTATGTGCATTGATTACAGTCTGTTTTTCAGTAGGTACCTAAGTTGAATAAGTTTTTCACTATCGTACGTTTAACATGAGAACACGATTTTATCACATGAATACCGATGCTACATTTGCACAGTATTATGTGAAAATCGATGTCATGAGTGACAATAAATGAGCTCATTGAATTTCGAACATTCAAAAACTCTTTTGAATCTGGAACATATTCAAACTTCGAAGGTGCTTCAACCTTTAGCACGTGTTCCAAAGCTATAAAACGTAATCGAAAACAGTTTAGGAATCACGATGTGCAATTGTCAACATCCGCGACGCCATTTTGCATTTTATAACAGTGTTAAAACATTTCCGGTATTTTGTGCGCTTTTTCTCGACATGGTAATGAAGCTATCAATTTTTACGGTGACGCGTCAATTCCCGTTTTTATTCTTTGGAGATTTATGTAAAAATTTGCTGCTATGTCAAATATTTAATTAGTGAAAAGAGTATCGTTATAATACCCTTTTACGTCGGCTGGAACAAGAATTTTGTCAACTCACATCTTTTGGTTCCACAAGTTTTTAGGTGTGAGTTGACGATCAACCCTTGTAATTAGGTACCTACTTACTTATTAGAGAATTGTCAAATCATACAAATCTTACCAGTGTTAGCTGCTAATAATTATGTTGCAAGCCGCACTTTGCACTTTACTTAAACAGTCATTTTTAGAGTTGTCTATTGTCTGATTTTAATGTGCGTGAGCTTTTTATTCTATAGACAAGGTTCTAGTTCTAATTCTAATACCAACGGTATTAAACGGTTAATGACTGTTAACCCTTGCTCTGTGCACGTCGCAAACTTAAGGCTATTGAACGCACATGGCGTTCTTGTTTGAGGCTAGTCATGTATGAATAATATGAATATTGTCTGTGTTTAATAAGGAACTTTGATAAAACTCTTAAACTAAGTACCTACCGTCAATACCTAGGTATCATTTTTATAAATCGGAAGGCAAAAAACGATGGAAAAAATCCCTATCTACATACTTAAATACTTAGGTACAAAAAACCATTTTAAAAAGACACAAATTATTAGAAATATTTAGTGAGTGTGTGTACGAGTTATAAGTGTGAGTCGTGTTTGCACAAAAGCAACAAATATGAAACCTTCTTCTGAATAATGGTATGAAACCTTCATGCTTTCTCGTATTTGAACTAATAGTGACATAAACTGCTTGCATTTTTTTCTTTTCGTTCCAAATACAATTTAAACTATTTTGCCAACATAACGAACAGTAATAAAAATACAAAAGTCCAAATACCAATAACTAGACAGACACATGTTCTAAATTTAAATTATTCGAATTCGCGCCACGTCCGCGCATTCCCGCCACGTGCATACGCGATATTGCATAAAATTACTATAAACCACATCCACACTAGCGTCCCTGTATGGGGACACCTTGTTAAATTAATAAAACAATAGCTTGTTGCTTGCCAAAACTGTGGTTGTGTAATTAGTTTTGGATTATGGGTTTAATTTCTAGAACAAAAACTTTATTTAAGTAGTTATCTACCTACTTAAATAATACGACGCAAGCACATGAGTCTTGTATGATTTTCTTAAACCATTTTAAAGCGTAGATAGAAACGGTAAGTTGGGACTTGAAATTTTCAGGATGTGTGCCACAAGGTAAGATTACCGAAAACTAATTTTGAGAATGAAGAAGTTTGTAGGTAAGTAAAGGTAAAGAGGGTAAGTTGTATAAAAAAGTCAGAGCGGACTATGTCGCGGGGAGTTCCGCTAGACATAAATACAGAGTTAATTTTTATATTCTAAGCTGTATTTTTGTGCGTGCGTGCTGTCAAATAAAAAAAACTGCAATATTAAACATTAAATCAAATAAAAATGGAAAATCCACCATAGATTCTTTTGTTCAGTGGATTAGAGTGGAAATGGCTAAAAAATCCGCTTGCACTGTGTGTAACTCAGATCCACTATCTACCCAGATCATTAAACCATAAACAATTTTCAAACTCATCCTGAAATCCTATATCTCGCTCACCCAACAAGACCATAGCCTATACAAGGAGCATAGGGTTTTGTTAAAGGCAAAATATTCATGCCGTTGCACAATAGAAGGTGTACGTTTAAGTAGCGTTTAGTATTTGCAGTTATCTTATGTTATCTTATCCCGACTGCAAGCCACTAATTGCCTTTCCCTGTACACGTGGTAATCATATACAATAACGACCACTAATGAGTGTTTGTTTTGCTTGATAGACGCACGAAAGGCTTTAGTTGCGATTGGAAGAAAGGAGAGACGAATTTAGATTTTTTTGCGTTAAAATCCTATTTGGAGAGAAACGCCTGCGCTATGGTTGAGTATTTTTGTCTTTCTTTTTTTGTTAATTCAAATTTTGATGGGCAATGCTGTTAGAAGGTCTGACGGTCTGTTATGGTCAGGCTTGCTTAACTTCAGGCGAAGGACTTGACCGTTTCGTCATTTGCTGACATAATAAGAAAAAGTCCTTTAAATCCATTTGATATTTAAACATCCTAAAAACATTGCCTTTGCCCAGCAGTGGGACAGTATAGGCTAGATAAAAAAGTCACTCTTTAAATTATTGTAAGTATAGTTCTCACGGCGGATGTCGGCCGTCGTGAAATTAGCCGTTTCGATGCGCAATGGAGCTTTTTCAAACTAAATTGTCTTTGCTCATCACAAACGGCTAACTTCACGGAAGTCTAGATCCGCTGTGCGAACTATACTTACCTATATTTTTTTTCGTTAACTTTAAATTCTCCTTAGCTTCACGTAACTTTAAATTTAAAAATAAGAACATCAGTTAACCCCAGATTGGCCCATCACTCACACTATTTACAGCCATTTATGTAATTCAAAATAAAGCCATCATCTCAGTCAATTTCGCAGCTTTCTTTCACCGATCGCATCTCAATTCTCAACCAATCTCGTGTGTCCATTTTTCACATCCAACAGCAATAACTAAAATAATTCCACTGACATTATCAACACACTGGTAATCAATAATTTTCTATCAATGACGCCCGGCCGCTTATTAGCATTGGAAAAAACAATAACTGTAGTCAGATTATACGCTTCAGTGGAGGAAGAATAGTGTGGATATGCTCTAGTGAATATTATCGTCGAAGAAGACGTGTGGATAAGCTCAAATTTTGTTACACAATCAAGGAATGTACCTACCTTTTGTTTTTATATAGTGTTCGCCACCACACTAATGTTGAAGGAAATGCTAAAGTTAATTTCGTTCATTCACACCACTCACAACTGCAATGTTCCCCTGTAGGTTGAGCTATCGGACTTCGAGCCGTGACATCCTAATGACTACTTCGGGCAAGCGTGGCATGTCTCAATGGCTCTATTGGTAGAGTACCCACGTATCAAGCGGAAGGTTGTGGGTTTAATTTTTGCTTGAGGCTGAACTTAAACCTTACCTGCTTACCTGGTGGTAGGACTCTTCAGCAAGAGTCCGTCTTGGTGAGTACCACCGCAGTGTCAGATATTCTACCTCCAAGCAGTAGTATGCAAGCATTACTGTGTTTAGGTTTGAAGGGCACTGTAGCAAGTGAAATTACTGGGCGAAAGAGACATAACAACAATGTCTTGGGGCGATAAGCGCAGAGCAGTGCCACGCAAACACTTAAAAACTTTAAGCTTTGGGTGGCACTGCATCTGTAATAGTCAGACGTGGTGCTTAAGATCAGGTAGGCGCTTGATTGTCTTGTCACTTGCTAACACAAAAAAAAAAAAATTGGGCTACTAAGAACATATGGAATATATGTATGCCTGTACGTTTATTGTAGCGCTGGTTTTTTATGAAAACAGTTCAATACAGGCAATAAAGCGCTGCAATAGAGCTCTTTTAACTTTGAACTAACATTTTCATAAACAGACAGTGTCTGAATGGAAATAGTAGTTGTCTTATCCACAGAAATCCAACTCATAATAAGTTTACGCGTTCGCTGTGTAAAATCACAGTCGACGATATAATCCTCATAATGCTCTGCGCGAGCGCACTCAACGTAACCTTTCACACCTATAGCACGCTGTGCGCGATTGTACTACTTTGTAGCTTTAAACTTGTTCACACGACTGTACTCTATCCAACTGCTTTATTTAGTCAAAAACTGTTCAGAAAGCGAACATTGTATCGATTCTTAAATTCGTTTTCTAGATAGTGAAATAGGTTAAGGGCCCTGAAAAAAAGTGCTTATCAAATTACTTTTATGGCAACGCTATTTAGAAGTTATAGTTATTCTGTACTGGTACTTTCCCCGACCTTTATTGAATATTTATTGAACCTTATTATATTTCATAATAATAGATGTGATTTAATGCACCTAAATACTGAGAAATGGCAATAGTTGTACCGTTACGAGTCTAACTTATTACAAGAGTCGTGACCGGTCGGATACGCAGCTCGTTTCATTGTACGTGTCATTATTAAAATAATTATTTGAGTATCGACTGTTGAGTGTTGATTTGAGAGGAATTTATCGGGTTTTACACTAGCCTTGCAGTATTACCTAAGCTTATTTATTTATTTTTTTAAAGTATTTCTTTGTTCGGGACTTCTCAATATTAATATTCTTATCCAGGATTTACGAGCAAGCTGTTATTCCGACGGTATCCTAGCTGGTTAGGGCTTTGTCCAAGGCAACGATAAAGGTTCGATTCCTCACCGTCCGAAAATTTTGCCCCGGAGGCTGCGAGTTCGATTCCCGCTTCCGGACAAACTCTAGAATTCTCTGTTGTAACATTTACAACAGAGAATTTTAGAGTTGTTACATACACAGACACAAATTACACAACTTATCAAATTAGGTTGATTCCAGGAGATGAATGATCAGAACTGTGACTTTTGGGTGGATGTAAAAAACATTTGAATTTTCACATTTTGCGTCATATGGCACGGCCAGTCAAGAACATAACAATCTACTTTACGCAGATCCTATATCTACCGATAAAGGTGCTTACACACGGTATTTTTAGCGTTGCCATAACGCGCACCGGGCCATAGCCATAAAATAATATTCCTTAATACATTATAATAGTGGATCCTGGATGGGTAATGCTCGTAAGTATTGGAATTACAGGGCGGTGTGTTGTGGCGGGTGTGGTGCGAGTGCTGGCGATAAGCGGAAGCTAGTGATAAGCGGAAGCGTAAATGTTGCTTGTCTACATAAATAAAACGATTTTTTTCGAGAAGAAATTAATTTTAAAATGATATTATATTTTATCGATCGTATATTGTTATGCACTATTCATCAAGCATATACATACGATCGATAAAAAATATTTTCTTTTAAAGGTCTGGTAATAAATAGGAATCTCTTAGATCTCAATGATAGGATGAGGATGGATTTCAAGAAGTAGTAGTAGTATGTGGTGCAAAGGCATTCAACTTTTTGTTTCAAAATTCAACTAACTTCGCTAAGTTAGCCCGCTTGTTTTAGCGCCCCAACCTTACATCTGATCTCATCGCATCGTTTGATTGGCTGCGGGTGGCGAAATTGTACGATGATGGTGATTCCATTCATTTTGATGACAGATTACATTTTTAAATTGCGAATTTGTCGGCCAGCATCGAACGGAAAAGAAGATCGAATTCGAAGTTTAATTTTATCTAGCCTGGGAAAACCTGTCCACGCATATTTTTTTAATACCTAGCGTAACCACAAAATTTACTATTTTTTTAAATAATATGGTAGTGTAGTGCAATGCAAAGTGGTCGTGGCGTAGCTGGCTAAGCTGTTTGAAGTAAAGCATGTTCCGCTAGGTCAACATTTGAATGTGACAATTTCAATTGAAGGCTTTCGTGCTTTGGAAGGCACGTAAAGCTGTCGGTTCAGGTTTTTTTCATGTTCTTAGGCCAAGACGGAGGCCTTCAAGCGGTTAACTCCGTCACCAGAGTTAACCATTGAATTAATACGAGTTATGTTGTAAATTTTGATAAAAATGGCACCAATACTTTGAACCTAATCAAGCCAGCTATAGTATCAGATCCCTTATTTATTTGAAAGATATCGTGGAATAATCAAACAAGTCGGTATGTTTAATTAGTACAATCTTAACTTTATGCGTTCAGATTGCTATGGTAATTAGGCCTTTCGCGCGGCCTTAAGTGGCGTTTTCGTCCTCTTGTTCCAGATTAGATTATTGCTTCTTAATTCAAATTGAGTTTTGTTTTAATTTATTTATGGCAATTGAAAGTTTACCTAGCCGCGGTGAGAAGATTTATTTCGACTTGTGCTCCGTTATACTGGTCATTTTCAATGCATTTTTAATTAGTAGTTACCTGATGAACTAGAGTAATTATTTTTAAATAAATCAGTACACAGTGAGTTAAGCGGTTGTGGCGTTTGCTGGTTCAAGGAAAAAAACACGGCTTCGAATCCTGCCTAGATAAATTATATAATTTAAATATAAATATATGTATCGTTTTTAGTCGGATTCTTTTTTTTATTATTGATGAAACGCTTGATAGTTAATGAGCGACCACAACGTCTAAAATTTACAAAAATAGTCTGAATCTTATTTTATTTATACCTTAACGTCAAACAAAAGCAAGTTAATTTGTCAAAGTATAGTGAGATATCAAAATCGTGAAACAAAGACAGTGCCAGTGAGAACCAATAAATAAAATAATGTAACAAAACTCCTTGCGACATTCGCAGCGTGAAACGGAACGTAACGTATTTTCCTCGTTTTCGAGCGACAGGCGGTGTGTAGCTGTACCTATGTAGATGGGGCTTATGAATCCGGCTTTTTCCTACTTATTTTTTTATTCTTACTATGTAGACCTTATTCCTAGTGCTAGGCGTAAATGTCTTCCACAAGTATTTCCACATGTCTCTATCCTGAACTTTCTCCCACCATCTATCGAAAGTGACAAGATAGATTTTATTGATCTTATAGGTATGTATAGTTCTCACAGCGGATCTCGGCCGTCGTGAAGTTAGCCGTTTTGATGCGCAATGGAGCTTTTTCAAACTAAATTGTCTTTGCGCATCACAAACGGCTGACTTCACGGAAGCCTAGATCCGTTGTGCGAACTATATAACTTGTTCTACAAAAAATATAGGTGGTGTGGTGGTATAAAAAGACAACATGATGGAGGCTAATAATAGGTGCTCGGATAGTTTTATTGGAAAGTAAAATTACTTTCCAATAAAACTATCCTATAACCTATAAGCAAAACTTTTTTTCCGATCTAAAGAGAGTTTAAACAATTAAATTAAGAATGTTTTATATTTTTTTTAGCAGACTACTAGTTTCGAGTCAATATTTTTACTTATCAATATAAATGCATCGTCCGGCTAATTTTAGTTTGCAATTTATTTCCGTCTTTTTATCTTTTTAACAAACCTGATTTATAATTTAAGCCCTTTACATCAGATTTATTGAATTAATTGTAGTTTTTTAAAGAAGCTATAAGAAAGATGGCGGTGATTAATCAATGCACGCGTTTTGTTTATCGAATATTTTTAAATTATTTGTAAATGAGGCCGCTTTGAACACGGAATGTTATTTATTGATTGTTTTCTATTTGTTTCGTTGTTTTAAGCCGACTGTTGGTACTCTGTAATTGTTTTGTTTATAACTTCCCTTTAAACCAAAGTAGGGACGACCGGGCAGTTTTTTTTCCCCACTGGGGTGCGAGTGGGGGCAAGATGGGGTGGTGAACGGGAATTAACACAAATAAAATACTAGACTAATTTTCTTTTAGGTATACCTAAGTAGACAGGTATCAGGTTCGATCATGCTTGTTCACAACGAAAGATTTATGTACGTTGCTTAGCGGGATTATATAGAGGATTTGTATACCAAGCCAAATCAACTACTTGCCACTGGCAGAATGGTGGCCATAAACGAAGAAAAAAAAAAGAAAATCGAAAGATGAACGAAGAGAGATCATGTCATGACAGAGGCCTTCGGGCGGCCTAGAAACTCTGTTTCCAGAGTTGGCCACTGACTCATACGAACGAACGAACGAGTAGACAGTAGATATTATAGATACCTAACCTACCTACATGTAAAACAAGCTAAGTTGAAAATGTGTAAATAAACACAGGTAATTGAAGTACCTACTTACCTACTTATTTAGTTCTGATTTAGAGAGCTTAGTTGATCGGATTTAACCAGTAGGCCTAAGGTCCTAAGGTCGTGGGTTCAAACCCGGTCGTACACCAATGGATTTTTCTGTTCGAAAAATGGATGTACGCAATACCAGTGCTCTCATACGGTGAAGGAAAACATCGTGAGGAAACCGGCATGGTCCAAGAACTAAAAATTCGAAAGACATGTGCCATCCACCAATCCGCATTGGGTCCGCGTGGTGGATTAAGACCCAATCACTCTCGCCTGAGAGTAGGCCAGTGTCACAGCAGTGGGAACATTAGAAGGCTGTCATGATGATGATGACGAACCAGTAGGCAGGCACGAAACTTAGAGCAAATTTTGTTTAGACGACCGATGTGGCGCTGCGGGCGAAGGTCCGCCTGCAACGCAGGAGATTGCGGGTTCTATTTCCGCCGTAAGACAAATGTTTTTAAGATTGCACATATTTCTATTATTGTATTTATTGTACACAGTAATAATATACACAACAAACTTAAAAGAAATGACATATACAAAGGCGAGCTTAACCCTAACAAGAGTTTTCTTCCAACAAACCATTGAGGCTAGAATAATAAATAATAAATAGCTATGTATAATAAAAAAAATATCTATGTATTGAATTATCAGTCATCTAGTACCCATAACACAAGCTCTGCTTAGCTTGGAGCTAGATGAGCTGTGTGGATTGTCCAGCATTATAATTATTCTTTCACCATCATTGGGTAAACGACACGCAGTGACGCAGGCAACGGTTAGCTATAAGTACATCTGAATCAGTCGTTCAGTTCAATGTTCAGTGTGACCTAATCGATAAATGGACATAATAATCCTAGGTATAGTTCTCACGACGGATCTCGGCCGTAGTGAAGTTAGCCGTTTCGATGCGCAATAGAGCTTTTTCAAACTAAATTGTCTGTGCTCATCACAAACGGCTAACTTCACGGAAGCTTAGATCCGCTGTGCGAACTATACATGATACTTCGGTACCTATACTTACTTGAATATTTTGAAATAGGGCCAACATATTTTTTTTAATATTGTACTGGTACCTGGCACTTTTGAGAAATTTGTATACGTACTCGTCCAAAATCGTGATGGAATTTTCCATAATTTTCCAACTTATACCAAGGGAGCTTATCTATTGAAATTACTTTTGCGTTTTGTATTTTGCTTTTGTTAATAAAATTTAATTTCCTAAAACTCACTGTATCCATTAGGCAAATACTGTTAGTAGGTATAGATTAATAAGGTTTCTCAGTAAGTGATTTATGTTGTAAATCTTTTGAGAATAAAATATTTTTATAACGTAATATAAAATTATTGAAAGATAACCCACCCACACAGCGGAACTGCATAAACTGCTATTACTGTGATATTAAATTCTAATTTCGAATAAATGATACAAATACATGCAAATATCCAAACTTTCGGATATAATAATAGTATTTTACTTAGAATAAGTTCTGATAATATTATTAAATGCAAGTGTGACTTGTAACATAAAATCCTCCACAGACCCCTACTGTTCAACAATTTGTACCCAGCGGACCCTCTCCATCATTCCAGGACAGGAACAAGCCAACAATTATTTATTTCAATAAAACAAATAGGGTTTATTAAAGTGTGACTTTTGTCGTGCGCTTGTACTTGTAATGGAGGACATTGATTATTTAAATATTGTAAACTCAAACGTGTAATAAGAGAGCAATTTTGAATTTACCTACCTCTTTGGTGCGACGGGCGAGTGAGTGAGATTTGTGACCTTTTCGACCAATGACATTGACATTGACACGAGCATTATTCATTGCTCAAATATTTTAGGTCTTTTTAATGATAAGCAAATATATTTGTTCCGGTAGGCTAAGGTTATTATGTAAGCCTTAAATAAGTGAGAAATATGATGCTATCGTGTTTTCCTTCTCTAGAAAATCAAAAAATATCCTACTAATATTATAAAAGGGGAAAGTCTGTATGTTTATTATCACGTCTGAACCGTTTGTAATGAAAGGAATGTAGATAGTTTAAGTTCTCGAATGACAGATAGGGTACTTTTTATACCGGATAAATTCAGACTTCCGGTCTATTCTGTCGGTCTTCTGTAGGATAGCATAAAAACTAAAAAACTGCGAAACTTGTACTTAATAAATGATTTATTTGGCTTGTCCCGAAGTATTTTTTTACTTCTTCTAACCTCGACTCTCGTAGTATCTATACCTAGTCTATGCGAAACTTACAAATATTTTCAAAAATTTTAATTTTGTTCTTAAAAAGTTAAAAAAGAAAACCCGGATTTCCTGAAAAGCAAATAGCGACATTAACTCGTGTAATAATGAGAAGGGGCTAATAAAGCCGGCGACAGACGGGGCGGGAGCACCTTTTAATTCTTACACTCCATTTGCTGCCACTGCAGTCTGGGAATAGAGGAATCTGTGGAGAGAACAATTTTATAGTCACATTAGTCTATTTGCCCCAGCTTCGCACGGGTGCAATGAAAACTTTAGCACCCGTGCGAAGCCGGGGCTGGCCGCTAGTATATATATAGCCTATGTTACTCAGTGATAATGTAGCATTCTAATGGTAAAAGAATTTAAAAATCGGACCAGAAGTTTTTGAGTTTATGCGTAACAAACAAAAATACAGAAATACAAATCTTCTCTCTTTATAATATTATTATTAGTATTAGTATATCAGTATTGTAAAATAGGTCATCCAGGTTCAACCAACTACTTACCACAGAGTACATAAAAGATATATTATTTTTTTATACCACTAACCACTTGAACGTCCAGCGTATGTAAAGGGCAGCGCCTGCGTACGGCGGACGGTCAAGTGGCTAAAGTGGCATCCAAGCGTACGGCCCACTTAATGGTAAGCGGTTACCGTAGCGCCTATGTACGCTTGCTGCAACATCATAGATATCACTTGCGTGTTACCACCCTTAGACGTTAGATGGAAAGTCTCATGTGCTGTAATTTCACCGGAAACCAAACCCTTCGAAACGGAACACAGCAATGCGAGCATTACTGCTTGGCGGCAGAAATAAACACCTATGTATTTTCATGTGTACGTTGCAAATAAATCTTATTCTATTTTATTCTAAAAGACTACGAACGACTCTACACCTGTATTGTTCCAAAATATTTCCCTATCCCGCTGCCCTTTCATTTGTTCAATTGCCTTGCATCCCTTTTGGCACATTTCTTTTATTCGCTTTTTTCTCCCCTAAAACACAGTTCAATACAAAGTTATACAGTAATACAGCTCAACTGTGATAAAGAGTAGTTGTCATTGTCACGAGCGAGCGTGCGATTGAAACTTGGCGTTACATCGAACACTGCATTTGACTAAAGCGCAACACACACAGAACGCGGGCGCGGGCCCGCGGCAGATCTGCCGCCGGTGTTTTTTATTGTATTTGTACTGACGTCAAGGATGACAACACACTGAACGCGGGCGCGGGCGGGTGAAGCGCGGCAGCCGCTCCCGCGTTCAGAGTGATGTCATCCTTGTCGTTCATACAAATTAAAACAAAAAACACCCGCGGCGGATCTGACCCGACCCGCGCCCGCCCGCTGTGTGTGTTGGTTGCGTGTTAACGGGTCGACGCAGGTACGTACATGCAATGTGCATGAGTGTGAAAATGTGCGACATACATTTATTTTCTTACATTGCTCTTGGCATTGTTTGGCTCGTGACAAACAATGCGAGTATTAAACATGTAAGTAAACCCCGTCGCACATAATAATACTCTCATTTTTCACGCGTGAATTTACAGGGAATTCACAAGAAGATGTCTGAGTTATGTGGTTTGTCTGTAGATAAGTCTTAAAGATCATATATTCTGGTCAGGTGAGTTTTATGTCGTTGACATAACACTTAAAATGGATTGATTCACATCGGTTCCCTTACAAACAATGCGAGTGTTATTTTAAACCCCGCCGCACATAATAATACTCGCATTTTCCACGCTTGAATTTACAAGAAGATATCTGAGTTGTGTGTGTAGATAAGACTTGAAGATAATATATCCTAGTAGAGTCTGTTCACCAAGAGGTTAGGTGAATTTTATGTCGTTGACATAACACTCTAAATGGATTGATTCACATCGGCTCTCATTCAACAGATCCTACCTAGTATCCCTACTGGATGTGGATTTATTTCTACTGTGCGCGAAGAATAGTGGATTCCAACGCCGCCTTATGCCGTGAAGTAATTATGAGCTGATAATTTATATTTAAAACAAGTATGCTAATAAGAAGGTACATTCAACGATAAGATTATCTAATGATTCAACAAAGATTGAAAAGTATTTTATAAATTAAAATAAACTGCCCAAACAATCTATTTTGTTAATTTTGTTTATTTATGAAGATGGAGCAGTCACTATTAGATAGGTACTATCACGACGTAGTCCTTGATTAATTAAATTCTCATCAACTTCTGATACTCACTGTACTTTGTATTATGCAGAAAATGTCAATTAAGTGCTAGATCGTCTGCATACAATTAAGTTAGAATGCGTTTATAAAAAGCATGAGAATACCTCATCCTGTATGCGTCTTTAATAAAGCATGTAGAGACTTTATCCTTCGTCCACGCAATTTTGTTGGCAAAAAGACTTGGTGGCTCAACTGGTAGAGCGTTTTGGAAGGGGTTAAAGTCCAGCTTGAGTCGAAACATTTTTGAGATATTAAAAACTTTAGTTTTCTCTTAGTGTTGTGTTTTATTAACACTATAAAAACCAATAGTTAACCAAATGGTATATTTAATTGCTGAAGTAATTATGAATGTGATGTAAAAACATACCAAAATTACCTACCTTTTAATAAAAAGAGACTGCCAACTCGACTAACGTCATCTATCGTGTTTCTAAAAACCTTGAACCTCAGGTGACACTTTTTTGTCCCCTTTTAAATGATTTCAATTTGCGGACGCGTACTTAGTTTCTCCGTGTTATTATTCTACGTATTACGTTTGTTATACTATTAGTATAACAATAACGTGATGGATGACTGAGGCAGAATGTAAAGGATCATTTTTAAACTTTGATAATTATACGAATATATAATCAATAGGGTTTATCGAATAATCGTTTGATTATGATTATTTCTACCAAATATTTATAAAAACATGTGTATATCTACATAACGTTTATAAGTTTGTAAACATGATTAAAAGAAGGTAACTTGCTGGTTGTTAGAGACGTAACAATTGTAACCTACAATTACCAGCATTGACAAGGAAATAATCACAGCTAGGAAATGAGGGGTGGTAGCCAGACCGCAATGTCAACAGTACAACCAGCAACCACGTAATCATGGTGAGCTAATGCTCTCACTGAATGCCTCTCAGTCTTCCTATTATCACTGTAGGTATAGTTCGCACGGCGGATCTCGGCCGTAGTGAAGTTAGCCGTTTCGATGCGCAATGGAGCTTATTCGAACTAAATTCTCTTTGCGCATCACAAACGGTTAACTTCACGGAAGCCTAGAACAGTAGGAGCAAGCACAAACCTTTAAATTAAGCAATTTACTGCATTTTGAGGAGCTATTTGACTCTGAAGATCCTCATCAGATTTTCATCAAATTTTTATGAGATTTTTATCCTAAAAAACTTTTTTGTTTCGAAATCGGATCTTATCAGGCGGAGATAATCTAGTAGCCCTCTTTTTGCCTCTTTTTGGAGGATGTCTCCTATCAAAAGTCCCCGACGACAAAGAAATCCTGTACACCAAGTTTCAACCAGATCGGTTGAAATATATGATCTGTAAGCGAGACAGACAGATGGACAAAAACATTTTAAAAACTTTAAAAACCACGAAAATTAATGTAAATAACAATAAACATTCAGCATACAATTAATCTATATTTTAAAAATAAGTAAATAATTGTAATTTTTCCGGAATCAAGCTTATGTACTCTATTTATTTCAATATTTAAAAATTTAACATATTTTAACACAATAGTTTAACATATAACATATTTTTTTCTTAACTTAATAAATGTCTTTTCGCCACTAACAGGCTGACAGTTGAATTTATTTTCCGATCTGTCACCCGGCGGACAGATTTACTTTTATAATGGGAAAAAATTCATAAAATTATTAATCTAATTGTACCTGCTACATTTTAGTATATCTATTACACAACAGTATATAGGCCATGACAGGGGCCTTCGGGCGGCGTAGAAACTCTGTCACCAGTACTGACTCGTACGAACTTACTTACAATAGTAATTTAGATTATTCTGTCCTATGCCGTTGCCTAGTACGGTGCAGTGCCTCGATGTCAGTAAATAAAACACAATAGAGTGATAACTCGCGCTTGCCGATTCTTGACGGAACAATAAATCTAGCTCTTCACACGCGACAGCCTGCTTCTACAATGATCTGTTACCGGTATATTACGGTCGTAAAGAGCAGAAAGTAAGTCAAAAAGTTAAAACATAGTGGTTACAACTCATATTAAATTATTAACGGCTATTTACCACTTGAATTTGTTATTTATGCTGACGTTTCGAAGCTATTTAGAAGCTCTTCTTCATGAGCACCGCCCGCGATCGATATAAATTCGATAGAAGAGCTTCTAAATAGCTTCGAAACGTCAGCATAAATGACAAATTCAAGTGGTAGAAAGTAAGTCCTTAAGAGTCAGTGGGCAACTCTGGTGGGTGACAGAGTATTAAGGCCGAACGAAGGCTCTGTCTAGCTCGAGAGTAGGCCAGTGTCCCAGCAGTGGGAATATTATGCTGTCATGCAATTTTAAACACTGATGTATTTGTGTTTTCTTCTAATTTATAAGCAGTCGGTCCCGGTTTTATCAAAGATATTAGCTTCGGCACCAGAGTTGGCCACTGACTCATACGAACTTACTTACTTCTAGCACAGATAACATAATACAAGTAAAAAGTATTTTGTGAATAAGTTAATGAACGCCAAACACAAGTAAAATACAAACTACTTTTAAGCATATACTAATCTACTTTAGTATAGGGTACTACACAATCGTAACCATTTATTAACCGAGTAACTTGACATTTTGTTTAGTAGTCTCTTTAGTAACTTGTATTTGAACTAACCGACTTGTATTTTACCATATTTCCAAAATAGTACATACTTACCAGAATTTGGTTAAAACCAAACTTAAAATTTAATTTTCTTTATTTAGAATTATTTATTTTGCGAAAGCTTGCAAGTTTATCTTAGTTTAGTTAATTTTAGTGTAGTTTTTTTTTATCCAGTCAATTCTATTCCCATAGAACCCACACATCCACCAAACCACATACGATTTATTGGGCTATTCCCAGTAATCTTGACCTTTATCAGTTTCTCAGTGACTCTTATCTATTGATAGGTTCTAGCTACTACCGCAAATATAGATTTTATTTTTATCACAAACTACCCATTATCACTTTAATCGGTCCGCTTTTACTCAATTTCTATAGTGCAACACCCTTACAGGGTAGGTACATAATGTGTTGGCTGCTCTGATTATTATTTAAAATTAAGACCTGATATGTATTACCCTAATTATGATGCAATAAATGATACTGAATACTAAATCTTACCAAAGTGTTACCAGTAGAACTACTGGGAATTTGCTTCCCTAAGTACACACAGACTTACTAGTAGACCACTGGGAACAAAGTTCCTAGTAAAACAAAACTTCTAATACCTAGTCCTACTCTGATATGTAGACTTAGGTAATTGATAGACATTATACATCACAATATTCAGCAAATAGTGCTCACACAGGTTTGGTCGACAGCCTACTTTTATACGAAAAGTCATGCGCAGAAGCTAGAAGAGAAATACAAGAAGATCTGAACTCTGATTGATCTCTAGAGCCGAGACAATAAATCTAAGAGCTGTTGACGGCCGATAGTTGCTTCACTATTTTTAGCTTTCGACCAGCAGAAAAACTACCATTGTCGGCACTGACTATACGTACCAACTTAGTTTGGAATATTATACTAAAGGCACATCCGGACACTGAATAAAATGTATGATACAAACGCTTCGTAATCGATGGTTTGTGTACGTAAACGGTGCCGTTCTATGTATAAGTCATGGTTGGCCTCGATTATTGCAAGCGAAATAGCATGCTTTCGCTTGCGCATGTGGAAAGAGTGCACTGCGCTTACACAAAACCAAAATAAACGCGTGCCTAATGCCCTTAGCTTCAGTGCCGGCGAACTTGCGACCGGGGTGGGGTAAGTAGAACCGGTGGGAGGAGGGAGTGGCTATTTGTACGCAGTACTAATATCTGTTCTGTGCTGTAGACTCAAAACCAGCCCTGCGTAGACCTTGTTTGCGCAGAATTAGGGCTGAATCTACCTACTCCATTTGCCAAATTGTACATACCCCACCTACCGCTCTAATTAAGTGCATTTTGTATACCTTACTATTCATTTATTTTATTTATTTTTTTTAGAGCACTGGTGGTCTAGTGGTAGTGACCCCACCTTCCGATCCTAAGGTCGTGGGTTCAAACCCGGTCGTGCACCAATGGATTTTTCTGTTCGAAAAATTTATGTTCGCAATGCCAGTGCTCTCATACGGTGAAGGAAAACATCGTGAGGAAACCGGCATGTCCAAGAACTAAAAATTCGAAAGACATGTGCCATCCACCAATCCGCATTGGGTCCGCGTGGTGGATTAAGACCCAATCACTCTCGCCTGAGAGTAGGCCAGTATCCCAGCAGTGGGAACATTAGAAGGCTGTCATGATGATGATGACTATTCATTTTGGCAATCAACTTTTTTGTATTTGTATTTAATCATAAGCGTACTAAGCGTCTGCTAACAGAGATTTAGTATGCTTCATACATTTTATTGAGAGTGTCCGGGGTGTACCTGAGGTTTGTCGTTGAAAAGAACCAACTATCTTCATTTGAACTGTGACTATACAAGGCAAGACTTGGTGAAACTAATTTCTATGGGGCAATTAAATTGCTAGGCTAAGAATACTGTAGAATGTAGTTATTTACTCTTTGGTCATCAAATATGTAGGTACTTACCTAATTGCTTAGCGTAAAAGCGAAAGTTTTCTAAAGTTATACCTTAAAACCTCTGTTAACTAAAATTTGTCTTTCAAATCTATCATTGTGTGTTTTTTTTTTTTTTTTTTTTTTTTTTTTTTTTTTTTTTTTTTTTTTTTTTTTTTTTTTTTGGACAATCCACACAGCATCATCTAGCCCAAGGTAAGCTGCTGTTAAACAGAGCTGTATTATGGGTACTAGATGACTGATATATATTTAATACAATACAATACACAGATAGATATTTTTTTATTATACATAGAAAACACCCAGAACACCCGGAACAAATATTTGCAGATCCTACAAACATTTGTCCCAAGGCGGGAATCGAACCCGCAACCTCCGCGTCGCAGGCGGACCTTCGCCCACCGCGCCACATTGGTCGTCAAATTGGTTTGTTCATTGACATAAGAATCAAGAAATGACCATACTTAGCAAACCGCTAAAATGACAGTTATATGACTTTCTTTATCATTCTTAAGCCAATGTATAATAGATTTCGAAGACACTTGTCTAAATAATAACAGAGGTTTTAAAGTAGGTTTCTAAAAAGCCCTCACAATTTTTAATTCTTGAGTAAACATTAATTCTCTCTTTAAAGACATAACTTTATAAAACTTTCGCTTTTACGCTAAGCAATTACCTTTATTAAGGTAAGTACCTACTTATTTGAAAACCAAAGATTAAATAACTACATTCTACAGTGTTCTTAGCCTAGCAATTTAATTGCCCTATAGAAATTAGTTTCACCAAGTCTTGCCTTGTATAGTCACAGTTCATGTGTAAATAGCTGGTTCTCTTCAACGACAAACCTGAGGCACACCCCGGACACTCTAAATAAAATGTATGAAACGAACACGTCATAATCACCACACGCATAATTTGTATACGTAAACAGTGCTGTTGTATGTGTGAGTGTCATCGTTGGCCTCAAATAAAATAAGGGAGAGCTAGCACACCTTCGCTCGCGCTGGCATGCGCGCGCTTAGACCTACACCATAATCAAAATAAACGCGTGCCATAGCCTTTAGCGTCAGTGCCGACGAATGGTGCCGAGTGGTGCCGGCAAACTCGCGACAGGTCTCGGCTTTTTCAAAGTTAGGCCATGACAGAGGCCTTCGGGCGGCCTATAAACTCTGTTAACAAAGTTGGCCACTGACTCTAAACTCACAGCCTCACTGCCTGTATAAAATATTATTATTATTATTATGAAATATATAAAAGTATAAAAGCTAATCATTCACTTTCATGTTTTGTCAATGTTTTCGAAACTTTCGTACTTTTAGATCTTTTCAGACTGCGACAGGCTTACGAATCTCTTAATTTCTGATAACCACGATAGTAAATTCCAGTGTATAGACTATTGCTCTTATTCATAAAAAAGACTGTCAATTTCAGTGGCTTGCTAAAGTATTGTCTTTCCTTGTTATTCATTATGTCAATAAAAAAGACAGTAATAGATTTTAAAGACACTAAGCTAGTTTAAAAAAGTTTATGAATAAAGCCCTTCGTTATTTGACTGTTGGTTTGGTTATTTACTAACGATACCAGCTAAAAGTTTTTTAAGCTACGACCAATATCTTGTCTTCGTAAAGATTGTCATTGAATCGTGGGAGCGCTTTGCTTTCGTATGCCGCGCTATAATATAATTTATTTTTCAGCAACAAAATAACAATATTGGGCTTAAATCATCATCATCATTTCTAGTGTTGTTTATAATTTCGCTTCATTAACGCTTGATTTACATTTACACTATTATTTACTCTACCAATACCAACTCAAAAGGTTTGGTACTTTAGCATCTCACTATATCCCGGTGGAGATTGTAATTTATTTCGTCAATGCAAATGCAATCGCATTGGTAGTTTCTCTCAGCACTTTTTTTTGAAATCCTTGAATTATTTTATTAGGATGCGCTTTTTAGTACTAACGCAAAAGTATACCTTTTCGTTAGATTATAATATTATGCTATTTTTGGTACTAACCAACCTAACCTACCAAAAAAATTGGGTCAAATTTTACTGTAAAGATGTGATCAATGATTGGAATACTGATTGATCTGTTAATGCAAGAATGTACCCCAATTTTAAAAGATAAAACAAGTTTGCTCTCCTTGCGCCCGAGTATTACAACCTCATTTAGAAATAAAATCGATATGTTCGGCCTCGGAGGCTTAACTTTACCGTAAATAAAGCGAGTCTTTGGCTGACTAATTGTGACGTATTTTACGATCAGTGCACGGTAGGGAATTAAAGGGGCAATTGCACTGTTTTTATCAATCGGCCATCGATTTATGACGGCTGTGACTCTTTTGAAGCCCATTTAAGGCGCTTGTACGATGTTGGATCTCGGAGAAATTACCGCGAATGGGAAATTATGACCTAAAGGGAATGGTAAAAAGTGAAAATGGCAGTTTTCTGGCTACGATACATATTTTAATAAGCGCTTCTTACTACTTTAGATACGTACCTAGGTAATTACCCATGCTGGTAGAAATCTTAATGCCTCCTATGTCTATACTTCGTTCCTGACAAAGGTCAAACTGAATTGTGGTCACTGACGTTTGTTCTCATTATATACAGTATCTGCTTACAAACTAATGCGAATTAAAAAGCTAAATGTGCATTTCAAGTTCCATGTAAAGCATTATGTTATGTTATTCGTCGTCGATCTGAACAAGCAACAACAGAGCTTGTTTACACGAGACGGATAAGGTTCACAACAAACGTTCAAAATTCACATAATATGTTCCAATTCACATTATCACAAAGCGAAATACCTGAATCGGAATTTATTCAGTTCGCTAAAGTTGCCAGGATTATTCCGTCAGCGTCCGTCATTAATTATTAATGATAAAAGGAAAGGAGTCAGCAAAACGCAAGTCGTGGACTGAGTCCAATCGACACCAGTCATAATGAAGCGGTCCCAAATGCAACACACCCAAATACAGAGCTTGTTTACGCAAAAAACACTTTTTGAAATTCAAATTTCGAATTTAGATAAATTAATTCGTTTGCTTTTTTTTATTTCTGATTGTTTCTTGATTAGAGTTTATGATTGACCAGTGTGAATTAAATTATCACAAATTGATTACAAACCTTAGAAATGTTGATCCTCTGTAAAAAAAAGCTGTTCATGATACTAGTTTGTGTTTTGCAAATGTGATTTATAAATAAAAATGTGTTTGTCTCACAAAGATTAAAAGAAACTTAAATAAACAAAAGAACTGCCATTCAATGACACCAATATTAATCCCAAAAGGACAAATGGAGATCGGAAACGGACTATCGAACATATAATTAGGGTCTGTCCAAATGATACGCAATGGTCACCATTCACCGCAAAATGATAAGGTTGGCGGCCATATTGGATTGTAATTTTTTTAATTTCAGTCTGCGCATGCTCAGATTATAGTGCGAAACGACATTAGCGGCGACGGACGACAGCAATGACAGTGATTCGATTCGAATCGATATTTGTATCGATTTCTCGGTATGGACGGATGTGAGATAAGATTTTTCTATTTTAAACACAAATTTAAACATGACTAACAGACTTTTTATGTTTCTTTTTTAAACTTGTCAATATTAAAATACCTAAATAAAATTTTACTCTACCTATATTTCATTATGGCTCTAGCTACCTAACAAAAAATATTTTAGGAGTCTTCGACTACATAATAAATAATGCTGGACTTGAATAAACTACCACCTTTACACAATAGAACTTAATTAACACAAAACGAGAAAATAATTAAAAAATATTGGCTAGATGGCCGAAGAATCTCAGATTCATAAGTTATAAAAATGGAGTGCTTTGAAGTGCGCTGCCACAGATTGGTCACATCGAATTTAAGAGCTGGCATGCCACGATTTAGTAAAATTCTAGTCAATAACAAAAAAGGTTTTATTCAATAATATCACATCATTTCATTTTTCATTCACCACAAGGATCACTTCGAAACCTCTTGCAACTTTAACGCGCCTGTGCCATAAAAGAACTGGCAATAACACCCGGCTGGGTTTATATCGCTTTTTAGGCCTGACTCTTGCTATTGTAGCCTAAACTTTATTATCATTTTATGTTCAGTTATTTTAACTAAATGCCTATATATATATAATTTGGTCTAATAAAGTTTTCATGATTTAGCAGTCTTATGGGACTTTGTTAAAAAAGTGTACACATAACATAGGTACCTGCATTACACTTAAAACTTATTATCCTACTAAATATATGTACAATAACATTACAGTGCGCTATGGTACGTAACTTTATACGTCCGCGCAAAAACAGACGAACCCGACGGCATCCCGTCCTAATAACTACCCATATCTGATGCGTCCACTTTTTAAACGTGAACAACTACAAGCGAAAACCAACCTTACGACCGTACCGTATGCCTATGCTGATTGGATGGTGTCATAATTGTTAATTAAGCTCTAATTAGCGTGTAGCGATGCTGTGCCGACCAATCGCTGCGGCGTAATGAGATGAAATGCATGGATAAGGGGAGATAGTGGTGTTTTTTATCACCGAGGAGATAGATGTTCGTTGAAAATACTTACTGGGCATAAAACGATGCAAATTATTTTCTGGTATCTCTCAATCGTTTTGTGACCAAAGGCAAGTTTTTTAATCGCTTGTTAACGCAAAGCCAATGGTTAAAATTGACAGCGAGCGTTAAATTTCTATACTTTTAAATAAATGGAAATATCTTCAACTAAAATATAAACAAACTCACCGGTAATAGGGAAAGGGCTGTGGCACATGTAGGTCCATGGGCATGGATGCATGCGCGGCATGCGAGTACTCATGCTGCATCATGCCATGCATGCCATGCCCCAGCATGGCGGCCCAGGGCGACGCCGTAAACCCGCCGGGGTGCTCCATGATAACTCACTGTGCCATTCTTAATTTAAAAAGTATAAACACTCGCTTGACAGCTGTCAAAGTACCATTTTCAAAAACACTGGCCGAAAATTTTCAGTTTTATTTTATTTTTTTGAACTATTTTTAGCATGAGTTCCATTTTTAAACTTTTTGTCGTTTTGGCTATCGTTATTATTTGAATTCCATTTTTAACTCTGTTTTAATATTTGGCACTTAACCCTTCGATACACTTGCGAACTTTAACTGGGCAAGAAGTCTTCATTTTTGTATTAAACTTTGGCACTTTGTTTTTTTATCTTAATTAGCATCTGTGTAAGATATAATTTTATGATATTAATAACAATTTACAATAAAAATACCTAGCTTTGAGATGGTCAAGGCTTATCAAATTAGCTTATTGGGTGTGTTCGACAGTGTCAGCTAAAACAAAACAAACAAATTTAAAAACGGTCAACAGAATAAAATAGGTGATCGTTTGAACAGAAGGCAATCGAAGCTTACACGTAAATCCAATTAATAGTTTGAAGATAAATATTTACATAACGGGCGATTTGGACTAGCGCGGAATTTATTTACTAACGACATCGAGAACATAAAATGCCTCCTACTTAAGTACTTAGTTAGGTTAGGCTGTATATCCACTTTAGTTTTGATAAAACCAAAAAAAGGTAAGCAGAATAGCAGAATACTCACATACACTGCAATACACTGCAGTGGTACCTATATATTAAGACGAACTCTTGCTAAAGAGTTCTACCAAAAGTTTATTAGGTAAATTAAATTAAATTATGTCAAAAATATGATAATATTTACATATTTATATGTATCGTATGTATGGTATTGAATATTTAAAAAAAAAAGTTCAGTGTTTCCCACTTTCTATCGAAAGAGGTTGTAAAATCATAATAATTTTTCACACCATTAAAGTTTTAATATATAGAAAGATAAAAAAATACTTATTGCTTGCAATAGGCGGCCTTATCGCTAAGTAGCGATCTCTACCAGACAGGACAGTTAGGTCACCAATTAAAAAATAGTACCACTCTTAATTGACATACCAAAAACTTAACTACTTATGGAGAATGTAAACCAAACATTTCATTTTGCAATCGTAAATAACTTACTGGGAAATATTGAGAGGTCTAACTTAAAACCACTTAAAAAATTCCGATATTGGAGACTGCGCACACAAAGAACTCGGAGTAGACTGCGTACGCGCATAGCGATTGTTTTCTGTCAAATCGGCACCTATTAGTAAAACCGATACGTTATTTACTCAAACATTAAGTATTTATTGCGGTAATGTTTTGTTAACCTCAAGGGATTACAGGTTTTTATATTTGTTTAGTAATACTAATAACACGTGTATGGCCGAGATGCGCAAGAGTTTACCGCGACGGTTCAACACTGACGGCATTTTTATGAATTTGTTATGTTTGTTTTAGTTGTTTCCGAAAATGTGAAAAAATTGTGTTGTTTTTAGCTAAATGTGTGAAATTTATGATGTTAGGTATTTCGAACCCAATGATAATTATAGTACCTACTTATTTTATAATATAAACTTAAGTAAGCATAAGTAGGTGTTGTTTTGTATTTTATCGTAGAAGCTAGTTACTAAGCCAAAAGCCGGACCTAAGTAGGCCTATGCTAAGTAAAAATCCATAGGTAGGTACTGTTTAAATTTAAGCTATATACCAAGCTAAATTACTTAGGTCCTAAGTCTTTCTAATTAATTATTATTTTCTTATTTTTTGACCTTTTAAAGTTTAGTTTGCTCTTGGTAATAAATGGCAATAATTTTGTAAGCACTGACCACCTTGCGCAAGTCTGAATCCTTTCGGAGTTTTATTCGATTTTTTTTCATATCACGATCACATCACTAAAAGTCACTAAAACACTATAATAAACATAAGGGTTAACAGTCAAAAACAGTCCTAAACACCCAGTCACTGGCACTCAGGAAAAAAAAACTAAAATCGCCGCGCGCGAAACGTCACCTGTCAAACTTCCGCATGTCACGTCCGAAGATCGAAAACACACGCACGTTATTTACATGCTTTTCGGCGAAAGGTCCGTAAAAACACGTGTGCCGAGTCTCTCGGTCCAGCGGTCATTGAGGATGGAAACTACACGGCTGGATGTGTGCGCCGAACCGGCCGGGCGGGCTGCGGGCTGCGACAGGCATACGAAACAGGCTGTCGGCTGAGTGCTCCGCGTGGCGCGCGCTCACCATGCCGGCGCGTTACGTCACACGGCGTCTGTGTCACTTGAAACAACCACCCTTCAAGAGCGTGAGATTCGTAAGATCTTGAAAGCGACAAACGATAATCGTGTCAAATATCGTAGTTCAACTTATATCGGTGACTATTAAGTTTAGAGCATTTACCAACTTAAGCTGAACCATGAAACGAAACGATACATCGCATTTGTCAATAAGAGGAAACCCTCTAATTTCAGCCATTATCGGTAGCATTTGTATGAAATACAGAGCTCTGAGAAAAATAACTTTCACTGTTAATTTTTGTAATTATTTCATCAATGACCTTTACCAATATTTGCCGACCACGCTGTTATCAACACAATTGTGATAATTTTATTATTTTATGCAATTAAACAACTCTATAAAATAAAAATGAACTTTATCGCAATAGCTTTAGGTTCAATAAGCTCAACGATAAAGGTCTCCCGTCCTGTTTCCCGTCTGTTTTTTGTCCAATAGATTATAAGCTTTTTCTCACTGGTTTAAAGATTGAAAATCGATTACGTGCGTGTCACAGATTAGTATCTTATTCCCGTAACATCGTAGTGAAGTTTGTGTATGTGTCTACTCTGATTGATTCTGTGACGCGCGACGTGTAATTTGGTTTAGGTTACGTGACGTGGTGAGACGTCACGTCGTCGGGCGGGTGTGCCCTAATTACGGTTAAATCTTTTTTGGCGAATTTGTAGGTCGCCCAGCTAATGGAAAATAGAGTAGCGGTTGTTTTTGACTTAAAACATGTATTTTGGAAGTATGGTAATTTTAATATTTTGGAAATAAGGTAATTTTAATCAAATTTGTAAAATATTTAATGCGATTGAAAAGATTGAAATGGAAAGACTTAGCGCGCCTCTAAAGTTATTTTAATGAGATAGGCAAACTCTCTAAAATAAATTAACCGTGTTGGTTTAAAAAAAACTGGCAACGGACAAACAAAACATTCTTCCAAGCACTTAGTATATTTTAAATTAAAACAATCTCAAGATAAGATTACTTTCAAACCTCGTTATATTGTGGTGTACTCGTAGAATTACCTCAAAACCGTAACATAATCAGTGAGTTCCAAATTTTCTCACGACCGAATTGCAACCTGCGACCTGTCAACCTGACGTTCCTAACTGTCAAACTCATAACGCTCAACCGCCAATATATCATGACCTCCCGCCTCTTGCTAGCTAGAAGTAATTTATGAGGTCTCAGGGGATTTTAATGTATGGAAAAAGGTCAGGATAATCTGGTTATTATTAAAGTAATTGTAGAGTTAGTAACACAGGTGTGACTAATGCTTAACGGTGTTTTTGCACTTGTCTCGATGTTGTTTAGTTATAATTGGAGCTGTTTTTGACACGTTTACTCTTGCTAGTTAGATGAAAAATGAAGACCGTTCATCGTGGCACCCTTTGGGAAGCCTTGTTTTCGATGGTATATTAACTTATCTATAGACTCTTTGCCAAAATAGTAAGTTGTACAAATATTTTTTTCTAAATAGTATGTTATAGTTCTCACAACGGATCTCGGCCGTCGTGAAATTAGCCGTTTCGATGCGCAATGGAGCTTTTTCAAACTAAATTGTCTTTGTGCATCACAAACGGCTAACTTCACGGAAGCCTAGATCCGTTCTCACAACGGATCTCGGCCGTCGTGAAATTAGCCGTTTCGATGCGCAATGGAGCTTTTTCAAACTAAATTGTCTTTGCGCATCACAAACAGCTAACTTCACGGAAGCCTAGATCCGTTCTCACAACGTATCTCGGCCGTCGTGAAGTTAGCCGTTTCGATGCGCAATGGAGCTTTTTCAAACTAAATTGTCTTTGCGCATCACAAACAGCTAACTTCACGGAAACCTAGATCCGCTGTGCGAACTATACCTACCTCACACTCAAAAAGGTCGCAGTATTATTCAATAAAATCAGAAGGATCACTTTGAAACATCTAACAAGCTACGTGAATTTATTTCAGTTCTAACGCGCCATGGCAACAACAGCGGCCAGATTCCTTTCGCTTTTTAGGCATGACCCTTGCTATACAGCTGCCGAGTATCTGTATCACAATGACAATTTCGATCCAATCCCTATTTCAATCTAACTTTAATTTATGTTACCTACTGCTGTATTTATTTGGTGTTTCTAATTTTGGTCCGTAAATAATGGTTAGACATATTTATTTTTAATCAGAGTTTAGTTCACTCAATATCCACGGTACTTATAAAAAGGAAAGATTTATATTTTTGTATTTTTGTTTGTTACAAATAAACTCAAAAACTACTGGTCCTATTTCAAAAATTCTTTCACCATTAGAATGCTACATTATCCCTGAGTAACATAGGCTATATTTATTACTAGCGAACCGCCCCGGCTTCGCACGGGTGCGGTTTCATTGCACCCGCGCGAAGCTGGAACTGACTGCTAGTTGATAATAACGGTCGGTAATTGTGAACGGAGCACCGGTGGTCTAGTGGTAGTGACCCCACCTTCCGATCCTAAGGTCGTGGCTTCAAACCCGGTCGTGCACCAATGGATTTTTCTGTTCGAAAAATTTATGTGCGCAATGCCAGTGCTCTCTACGGTGAAGGAAAACATCGTGAGGAAACCAGCATGTCCAAGAACTAAAAATTCGAAAGACATGTCCCTTCCACCAACACCATCCATCAGCATTAGGTCCGCGTGGTGGATTAAGACCCAACTACTCTCGCCTGAGAGTAGGCCAGTGTCCCAGCAGTGGGAACATTAGAAGGCTGTCATGATAATGAATAATTTGGCGCTACGTTTGCACTAAAGAGTACGAAATATCGTAATTCTAATAGGTACCGATCGTTTTAAAAATTGTTGAACAGCAATCGTTACTGTTGTTGTTGTTGTTGTTTACCTATAATTGAGTCGCGTTGGTCAACCTAAGGGTGGAGTGTTTACCCGTTCGCCCCAAGAATTTTCTACCCAATGGGTAATTTGCTCCGTTCGACCCAAAACATTTGATTCAAGTTATCCTTTCTACCCACACCTACTTATGGGTGTAATCAGCGTCTAAATATTGTATTTTTTATTTTCCAAATAATCCCAACAAAATAAATAAATTATTTTATATTACTCTTCCTGACCCAGCATACAACTAGGATCTTACCAAAAAACTCATACCAAGCGTAGGGTTAACAACCAGCTCAACTTGAACCCCCATCCCGAACAACTATTCAAACAATTTCTCTAAAATGATAGCTCTTGACAATTTGGGTGTTTTAGTGTAATGGCCATCTTAAAATGCTGTAAGAATGATTTAGTGTTTTATGAATTGGATAACGCCATTTCCTTTTAGTGCCGGCATATTGCATGCAAATATAGGTGTCATCTTATAGTGGAAGCTAAATTTACGACAATTATTGACTTTTTAGCATAATATAATAAACTAACGAACTGCACGCCAAAAATACCACTGGCAGTCACCCATCTAAATGACCTCACGGAACGTTACTTAAACTACTTAGTTTAACTGATAAAAACGACTTAGCTAGTTACGTCACAATCGGTTAATAACGTAGGTATTCAATTTTGTAACCTTTTTAGGATCAGTGTGGTTATGTAACTACGGTCATTGACCTATTTATTGTATCTAAATAATGGTGAAAATGCAGGTAAAACTAGCAACATTCGTGCAAAACAAACCCTATAAATATATTTATTAGGAGTCATCATCATCATATCAGACGATAGACGTCCACTGCTGGACATAGGCCTCCCCCAAAAAGGACCATGACGACCGATTTTGAGCCTTCACCATGCACCGACTTCCCACTTTAATGTCATCGGTCCATCCATCGGGGCCGTCCTATACTTCGTTTTCCAGTTGTTGGTCGCCATTCAAGAACCTTTATTGTGGTTATCCGGTCTGCGAGCTATATGGCATGCCCACTGCCACTTCAACTTATTTATTCTAATTTAGGAAATCTTATTAGAAGCGTTATATTTTTTTCATATTATTAAAAAAAATACTTTTTGAAAGCAAAATATTTTAATAAAATCCTAAAACGGATTAACAAAAACGTGTGCTGAAAATAAAATAGGTAACTTAAAAAAAACAAATTCGCTCTGACCTAATTCCCGCCAACGCAATCCCGAAAACAAAACAATGCCATTAAAACCGAAAATAACCTCTCACTTATTATTCATAAGTGTGACAGAAACAGCAATATATCTACGGCGACGATTTAAATTCGAACGGCGCGCTCTGATTGGTGGAGGGCACGGCAAAGGCGTTTTGCATCGGCGGTAGGCGTGGTGGTATGTAGGTCACAGATAAAATTGGTTTATGATAGAATTGTCTAGTTTATGGTGCTACGCTGCTACGCTCTGCTACGCCGTAGGCCGTAGTGCTACGCTAATTAATTGCATTTTGCGAACTGCAAACAAATTGCTTTTTTTTTGGTACCAACTATTTTTCTTTAGCCAACTTGAACCATTCAAACGATTTGATTATTTAGTTACTTTTAGGTCACTACCTATGAATATTCAGAAGTATTCAGAATCGTGAGGTAAGAGCGTTTTTCGTCTAACATTACTATCCTTAGATATTTTGAGCAAGCTAGTAAAGCTAAAATAAATACTGTAATCATCTAACACTGATTAATTCATTAATTGATTTTTAGGTAGGTAGATATTGATTAATCATTTGACATTTGGATTTTGGGTGAGACCTTTGCCCAGTGGGACGAAACGGTTCAAAAATACGGAATTTTAAGAAAAATCTGACACAATGAGTTGTAAGAAGTTGATAAACACCCTTACCTTGCGACTCTGAATACAAACATAAGACTGAGTCTCTGAGAGATGATAATGTAACCTTTATCAAACTCTTCTATTGGTAACAAAAAAACTTGTCAAAATTAAAAACAAAATCCACCACCAACATTTTTCACCAAAAGTCGTCCTTGGCCGGCCTTCAGATCACAATACCACCTTTATACCATAAACGATAAGGTTCATAATATCCGAGTGAATAAACGCATTAGGTATGCAATGCAGGTTTCACAATCGATGAAACAGCAGGCGACATCGTTTTAGAGTTCCTTGGGGATTGTCTGGAGCACGGGATAAGTGGGTAGAAATAGACGGAACACATCAAAATACCTTTAAACTTAATAATAAAAATACCCTCTTATCCATAATCACTGGTTATGTCGTTGGAGCGCTCGTGACGTAGCTGGCTAAGTTGTTCCAAACAGATCAACAAATAATTTCAAGCAAATAAATATATTTCATTATTTCATATTTCATTATTTCATTATTTCATTTCATTCATTTCATTATTTCAACGAAGTTATGCACTGTTCCGCGCAGTACCATTTGGATGGGTGACCGCCAGTGGCAATTTCAATTGAGCGCTTTCGTGCTTCGGAGGGATCGTTATGCAATCGGTACCGGCTTTTTCAAAGTTGTTAAGCGATGACTCATACGAACTTACTTACTTACTATATCAAAACATTCCATAAAAAGTACAGTTTGCACTCTCAGAATTTGTAACGAATTTAAACGTCAATTTAGCAATCTACATGCCATGATTCAAATGATGTAATTAGAAAACTGGCCATGACGATAACTAATTTATTCTCGAGTGAGAATAATTTGTACTTAATTGAATTTTAGAAGACTATTACTAATTTAAATAAATAATGCTGAACAATCCACGCATCATCTAGCCCCAAGGTGAACTGTGTTACTATATGACTGATATACCTATACTTAATACAATACAATACAAATAGATATTTTTTATTAACAGAAAATACCCAGAACACCCTGAACAAACATTTGACCCGAGGCGGGAATCGAACCAGCTACCTCCGCGTCGCAGGTGGACCTACGCCCACTGCGCCACATCGGTCGTTGATAGCTGCATCACAGTCACATTTGTACATTATGGTACTAGTGTGTAACATTGGTGATTACCGCTGAGGCGCCATTGAGACCCGAGGACGGTAATCATCAATACACACGTGTATCATACGACGTTTTTCAACACACTTGTGAATAAAATAACAAAAAAACTAATAATAAATTAACAAAAAAAAAATCTATAACTCACTAGTGAGTGTGAAAGCAATGAAAAAGTCATAGTTTGATTATGGGTGTCATTCTGTGCCTAATTGCGATGACCATAGAGCCACTTTATAAGCAAGTTTGTTGAAAATATAGTTCTCATCGTACTTAAATATTGTTGTAAGTATGTGTTTTAGTTCATAATAAATCATTTTTGATTGAATTGATTTGATTATTGATTGGTTGATATCATGATGATGACGACTTTACCTATCATGATCATTTTACCACAAAATCAAAAAGAAAAAGAGTTGTAGAGTTCTTTGTGATCGAGCTCGTCCGGGGAAGGACTACCACCATACCTATTTCTGCCGCCAAGCAGTATTTTTTTTATTTTTTTATTTTTTTTATACAACTGAAGTGGCAACCAAGCGTACGGCCCACAAGATGGTAAGCGGTTACCGCAGCCTATGGACGCTTGCAATACCAGAGGTATCACTTGCGGGTTGCCACCTTGAGGCTAAGATCGAAAGCCTCATGTGCCAGTAATTTCACCGGAAACCATACCCTTCGAACCGGAACACAGCAATGCGAGCATTACTGCTTGGCGGCAGAAATAGGTATGGTGGTAGTCCTTCCCCGGACGATCTCTATCACAGAGAACTCTACTACTCTAATGCTCGCATTGCTGTGTTCCGGTTCGAAGGGTATGGTTTCCGGTGAAATTACAGGCACATGAGACTTACCATCTAAGGTCTTAGGGTAGTATTAGGGTAGTAACACGCAAGTGATATCTATGATGTTGCATGCGTACATAGGCTACGGTAACCGCTGACCATCAAGTGGGCCGTACGCTTGGTTACCACTTTAATAGTATAAAATCAAGATGTTTCTCAGCATTCAGAATGTTACACTTACAACATAACTGGGAGAAACAGTGCTTCAAAGCTTGCCCCGGGCCGACGACGCGATCGATACCGCGGTCGTGACCGGAGTGACAACGCGACGTGACGGGCGCTGGCTTCTTTACCCGGGTTTTACTTCTCACTGAGTCTTTCTTGGTTACTCTTAGGTCAGTGATGTTATTGAAGCTTTCCTATTTTTGTTTTATAATGTTCATCATCATCACAACTCTTAAATCCAATGACAAATCCGATCCAATCCCAATTTCAATCCAATTCAATAGAACTGCAACGGAACAGATATTAGTACTACGAACAGAACCCCCGAAAGCGAGTTTGCCGGCACCACACGGCACCTTTCGCCGGCACTGAAGCTAAGGACTAAGGCACGCATATATTATGATTTGTGTAGGTCCAAGTGCGCGCATGTTTGCACTCAAGAGTACGAATGTCATATTCCAATAGTTACTTGGCCAATATCGATCGATTGGAATTACGTTCAAGAGGGCCCAGGACAAAGACATGACTCAATGACTCAATTGGTAGAGCACGATATCTTGTGAAAGGTGGGATGTTATAAACTTTATTGAGCCTTGTAGCGCATCATGGACCTTGTGAGTAAATATTTTTACATTGACACTGGTCTATTCTCAAGCGAGAGTGATCACGGTATATATTGTAGTTGCAATCAATTTCACTAGGTTTCAATCAAAAAATTACGTATTTTTTATGACAGGTTTTCGACAGGTTGTATTTTACTTACTTGAGTAACTTTTCAGTAAACTACTGTCAAGCTAAGGAAACCCTCACCAACCGGAAACACGCAGGAATAAACTGGTTCCTTACTCTTGAATCCAATAACAATTCAGATTCAATCCCGATTTCTATTTACTGCTGTCATATTTTTGTACTCTTCTTCTTCTTTTAATTTTTGTACTCTTGAAAATTGGTTGAATTTAGCGCTAGGTTTGTTGTCAAAAGTTGAAAATGTCATATTCCAATACTTGTCCAATACCGATCGCGTTCAAGAGTAAAGCCCCCAGGTCTGTTTCACCCTGTAAGTGACGGGTGACAGAAGTTTATCTCCTCTCTGTATTGACAAGGTGCGATCTGTCACCTCGAGGTGACAAAACTAGGTGACAGATGGGAATAATCCAAAGTTAATGTATTTTTTGAAAAACAATGGTTTTTGTGATAGAGTTTACTATTGCTAAATAAAACTAAACTAAACCGTAAACTGCATATTATACTTACAAGAATTTGTACAGCACCTATTGCATTGCTTTCGTTCAAAGCGAACGCTCTACCACTGAACTGCTACAATATCCAACAAAATTATGCTCAACTTGAACAAAAAACAAAAATTTGGATAATCTGTCAATCAAACTCGCATTCATCAATCATTCATACAAACAGTCATACAAACAGTCATACAAACTGTCATACAATGTATGACTGATTGATTGACAACAGGATAACCACAAGCTCAGACGCCACAAATTAAAAGAAGAAGAAAAGCTATATTGAAACAACGTTAGACTGACATTTTAGCATACAAAAAAAAAGCTAGTCTAAGGGTGAGTTGCACCATCTAACGTTAACGTCAAATTAATCAATCGTCGTCGAACATTATGACGTTAACATTAGATGGTGCAACTCACCCTAAGTAAATGAAGTTTCTATTGATTCCTAACAAACACATCCCTCTATTCGCTATTAAATTCTAATCGCTATTTATTATAATTTTTAACTGAAAATTTTTAACTGACATTTTAAATGAATTATCTAAGGTGACTTTTGTTGGTATTATTTTTGCATTTTAGGGATATAAATTTAACAATATTTTTTTTTTGTGTACTTTCGCATAAAATATTCGCACACCAGTGCTTAACTGGTAGAATGTATCGAATCTAGTTTATATTTACATTCTAAGACCTATGTGACGTTTTGTTATGTAACATGCATTCTGTGAATAAACAATTCTTATTCTTATTCTTATTCTCGTTACACATCCTCGCACATATGACCGAAGAAAACTTCGCTTAGAAACATAATTATATTTTTTGTCAATAAACAAGCACATGCAACATTATTCCCGTGGCAGGGCGAACCCGCCAACCTTCGCTTCTAAACCCGCCACTCTACCACTGCGCCACAGAAGTCGTAATTCACAAACAGAAGATAAATCTCAGGGCTGCGTCGCGTAAAATCAAAATTCACAATAAAAAGGGGGAATATGAAGCGAGTGCGCCCGCGCCGGTCAAACAGACGGACGGACGGACGCAAGAAATCATTACTGCGACGGAATCCATACAAATAATTGGCCCGTAAACATGTCATGGCGGCGTCTCTGCCATGTATATTATGGTAGGGTTGTCACTTTAATATGACAAATTTAGTTTACAATCATCATCGTCATCGGGTTAGCAGCATAAAGACGTCTGCAGCACTAGATATTGGACTTTTTCTAGATTTCGCAGCGCGGTGGGTTAGTTAGATGTTTGCTATAAATATATTAGATGTATTGGATTCTCAACCAAGTTTTTGGATCATCATCATCATCTTCAGCCATTTGTTGTCCAGTTTTGGATGTAGGCCTCCCCCATTTCCTTCCATGAGTGACGGTCCGTCGCCTTTGCCTGCGCCTGCTATAGCCTGCGTGTCTTTTTATATCATCAACCCATCGTTTTGGCAGACGACCCCTGGGTATGCTGTTCGCCCACGGTCTCCATTCGACGACTCTTCTAGTCCAGCGACTTCTATCGAGCCTTGCGATATAGTCATATCGCAAGTTTTTGGATAATCTGTATATTTTTTACTTTAACAGAAAAAAGCGGAACTCTCGCTTGATCAATTTGTTAGCATTAGCAACTTCTGAAGATATTAATTTGACATTTAGTATACCTAATAAAATAGTTCCTAAACGTATTGCCAGCTTTGAGTCTTCCTTTCTTAATGCATTTCAAATTTTTAACACATTAAAAGGAAAAAAAACTACAAAAATATCTAGGCCAAAACGGTAAGTTCGTTTTGTCTGTGCCTTGTTTATTCTGTGGCTGCGTGCGTTGATTTTCAGTCAATCTGTGACGCAACGATTTTGTATTATTTTAACTAGTTATTTGATTTACCACATCTTCGCTCTACTCCGTATTTTTCTCTTTTGATTCATTCATTCATTCTGCTTGTACACTTGGCACGTAGGCAAACCATACAGTTTGGGCGGTTGGATGTCACGAGGACGCAACAAAAACTTTGTGACCTCATCCCCGATAGCATGCTGGCACTCTCTTATTAGATTTTGGGTGCTTTTAATAATAATTAACGGATTATAATTAACCTGTTTGTATGTGTTGGTGTTATTCAGCTATCTTTGCTATACTCCGTATTTTTCTCTTAGGATTCATGACCTTCGTCTGGCCAAGATCCCGCCTGGTTGAAGTGATAATATCGTGACGGTGGAGAACGAAGGTAGTTTATAATAGGAAAAATCAGGTAATTCCCTTTTGCATATGTCATTTCGTTTGTGAAACATCTGTCACAAATAAAATATGGATTCGCTGTGTGCCAGCCCTACCGCCAGCCTCCCGAATCCGTCAATGTCGTATCAATAGTTGCGGGCGACGTGATTTTTTCGCCGCGCGCCGCGAGATGGCGTTGTCGCTATTGTGCTCCCACCCGGTCGGGCCTACCATGTCAACTCACTCCATGTAGATTTTATTGCTTTTTTGCAAGTTCATTTTAGGAATCCCACTGCTGGACACATCATCAGCATTCGGAACCAACCTGTTCATGAACTAAAGGCATTTTTATGGTAATAAAACTATTGTGAATAAACGCGCGCGACGCGGAAGAGGACAGGCGCCGTCTCACTCCACCCTGATGAAGACTCTCGAAATTGAGTCAAAACCGTGTCGGTGCCTCTTCACTGATATACCGGTACGTGAAAACACCTGTTGTAAATGAACTAAAAGCATGTGATTATTACTATTGCGTCCATGTGGTGGATCATCATATTCATGACCCAATAAAATTATTCCCCATACGATTCTAACGTGGTGGCTCTGCTGGGTAATACCACGCAAATGTTCGTCTCTATCTCCATACCGCACTATCTTTTGTTTTTAAACCAGTGGAGCAACTAAGCGTAAGGCCCACTTGATGGTACGCGGTTACCGTAGCCTGTGTACGCTTATTACTTGCGCGTTGCCACCTTAGACGTAGTTCGAAAGTAACATGTTGTGCCTGTAATTTCACAGGAAACCATACCCTTTGAACCGGAGCAGCAATCAGAATAATTATTTTATTGATAAACTCTTCATTTTCAAGGTAACGATCGTTCGAGGTTTTTTTTTATGTCAGCAAGTGACAGGACAATCAAGGCGTCCACCTGATGTTAAGCACCACGCCTGACTATTACATATGCAGTGCCACCCAAAGCTTACAGTTTTTAAGTGTTTGCGTGGCACTGCACTGCGCTTATCACCTCAAGACATTGTTGTTAAGTCTCTTTCACCCAGTAATTTCACTTGCTACAGTGCCCTTCAAACCTAACCACAGTAATGCTTGCACACTACTGCTTGGAGGTAGAATATCTGACACTGCGGTGGCAACCACCAAGACAAACTCATGCTGAAGAGTCCTACCACCAGGTAACGACCCATCGACTAAACGTACCGTCGAGGTAGAAACCTGTTGAGGTATTGAACATCGAGGTATCGTCATTCGAGCCAGAATACAATTCCCCGAAAAACTAGACCGTTTGATTTAAAAAGTCCGCATAATTTTAATCGTGAAATTTCTGTTAAAAGTGATTATGTCTTATGGTGTTTCATTCGAAGCGTTCGTCTGGTAGGTAAGAATTAATTTCTAATTTCATTTGGAAAATTAGTTCTGAATAAAAATATTTTTTTGGTCCGCTGTTTAATTTGACAGTTATAACAATGGATATAGGACGCCCAGTGGGTTCTGGATTTTGGATCACGACAGCTTAATGTGCCCTACGAAGCACGGAAGCATACTAGATGTTGCGACTACACAATAAAACCCCTTATCATTCACCTATCACTCGTACCGCCAGAACTCAACTATAATTGACCATCAATAAAACCTATCTGATGGCGAATCACCCATTATTGTAATTAGTTACATTAATTACGTTATTTATAATTAGTTGCAGTAATTATTTGTAATTACGGACAATGTCGCCCTCTGTTGGCATACCGGGTTAACTAACTATGTATCGATCGGTAAAGTTTTTGATGTCGACTTAGACACTGTATACAGGGTGTAAAGTAAAGTAAAGTAAAAAATATATTTATTCAATCATATCACAAGGATCATTTTGAAACGTCTTTATGTGAGTACTCTCGACCCTCTGAGGGTACATTCTAAACGGCTGGTCGAGAGTACTCACTCTTTATAGCAATAGCTCTTTGTGATAGATAAGCCAAAACCAATGAATTTATTTACTAAATATATTTTGTTAAGTAGTGCCTTAATTTATTAAAAATAACTGTGATTTTTCGACCTGCTAAGCAATGTCATTGCTTGTCATTCATAAGAAGGTCATGGTAGAGGCTTCGAGCGGCGTAATCTTGGCACCGATGCCCAAAGTTGGCCACATATACGAACGTTCCATTTCCGGTTATAAAGGTACCTACAGTATTCTATTCGAAATGCAAATTCTTACTCTAATTTCAGTCTTTGAAAATATACAGTCGGCAACAAAAATTAATAACAAAGTGCTTCAATAAACTAAAATAGTACCGGTATTAAGCCATAGATTATAAAATTACACAAATTGCTACATTTGACACGAACGCTAAACAATGAATGTGTCCATGTAGGGCCATCAGCTGACTTGTCGGACACTTTGCGACATGCATACAGACAAATTGGTACGTTTACATTACTCTGTAATGTCACACGATAAACTTTTAACACTTCTTTTCGCTTTGCCATAATCGGGTTAAAGTTTTCTCGTAAATTAAGTCAAGACAATGTAGCAATAAACTACATAATATAAATATAATAAAAAAAAGTCCATGCGTACATATGTTTATGGATAAGTAGGTACATTATACATCTATGAAAACGAGACCAAGAAGCATCTAGACCTCTGGAACCGGGAAAAAAAAAACTTAACTTTAATTAGTTATAAAACTTATTTTAAGCTCATTTAAGTGAACTCTGTTCTTTTGAGTATAACTAATAAATTCTTTGAAAATTGGCTATATATGATAGGTGCTATATTCATACTTATGTGTCGCAATAAATTCTATAACTAAATTGCATGGTAATTTTATTGTTTTAAATAAATAAGTTACCAAATTACTTGTGCTATTCTTTATTCCTGCCTGATATTATTGATAATGTAGATATTATTTTTTAATTGTCAAAAAATATAGCGGTCAAGGTCCTAAACTCGAAATTCCCCATAGCACTAACACCATAACGCCTCAAGCATCTACAAAATTTAACTCAACCGCCATAATTCTTCATTGTTCCACTTTTTACTATCAAAGACACCGATGTATCGACACGCGGGCTATTCGAATGATCCCCAATCGATTCTGTATCGATCGAGGAATGAACTCGACACAATGTCATATACAAGTAATTGTATATAATTGGTATTTCTCAAGAACAATGACACGAAATTACTGTTTGCCTGAAATAATTGCATTATACTTTTTGCTCGCGATCTTTTCGCTTTGACAAAATGCCGGGTTGTTTTGTTTCGGTAAGAATCGAATGTTCGAATCGTTTTTATTATTAGTATTGTTATTTCGCGGTTAATGTCTGCCTTGAGTGTACCTTCCAAAGTTTGTTTTTGAACACCTTGCTTTTCTAATTTACAATGCTCTCAAACGGTGAAGTAAAGTTTCGTTACGCAGTACTAATATCTGTTCTGTGGCTTCGTAAGGAAACCGTCATTTTTTTTTTTTAATTTTTTTTTATACAACTGAAGTGGCAACCAAGCGTACGGCCCACAAGATAGTAAGCGGTTACCGTAGCCTATGGACGCTTGCTATACCAGAGGTATCACTCGCGGGTTGCCACCTTGAGGCTAAGATCGAAAGCCTCATGTGCCAGTAATTTCACCGGAAACCATACCCTTCACACCGGAACACAGCAATGCGAGCATTACTGTCCAAAAACCAAAAATTCGATGACAATAATGTTATAAACTAGGCTTTTTTTATTCTATTATTTAGTGGGGTAATACGTAGTCGCTCGCATTTAACACAAACTGATCCGACAATGATAAAATGAAATCACACGACCATGTGAAGCCGAGTGTTTTTACCTTCCAATCCAGGATCCAGGTTTTTGCGTGGAACTGTTTATGTCAACCCCCCACTCGGGTGGCTTTTTCCCCTTTATTTAAAGTATTAATGAATAAGAATAGTGTATGAAAAAGTACCTGCGTTTGATTTAAAAGCTCTTATCTTTCAGATTGAGAGGATAAAATGCGGTAGGGTTAAGGTAGAGTCTGCGTGTAATTTTGTAATTCAAATGTAAAACACCAATGCGTTACTGACAACTTAAACTAAACCGTAGTGTTGGTCCGTAATTTTGGAGTGTGTTTTAATGCGTGTACTAAAAAAGAAACTTAGAAGACGAAACGGGATGTATAGTAAAACATGTGCAGACAAAGTTGCGTGCGTTTTACTACTTAGTTATGAACTCTTAAAAAACAATCATTATCACTATAAACACTTCAACGCAATCTCAATCCTAATTTCAATACAATTATAATTTAATTCTAATTTATTATAAACGAGCTTACCTGCGCGGCTTCACCCACATTTTTGCAGTTTTTATGCTATCCCACAGAAACAGTACATTTTTCCGAGATTTCCGAGAGAGTTACTTTTTGTAGCCAATGTGTTATTCCAGAACTTAAGCCATTTACGTTCCAAATTTCATCACAATCGGTAAAGTCGTCACAGAGATACGTGGTAACAAACATACACACGCACTCACACACCTTACACACACCCACTTTTGCGTTTATAATATTAGGAGGTTGCGAAAGTCTGATGTGTTTGTGTTTGTTACCACACGTATCTCCTTGAGTACCTAACCGATTGTGATGTGTAATGTAGATCTACATTATATAAATGCGAAAGTGGGTGTGTGTATGGGTGTGTGGGTGTGTGTGTATGTTTGTTACCACCAATCTATGTGACGACTTAATGGTTTAAGTTTTGGAATAACACCTAAGCTACTTTTTATCCCAAAAAAATATTGTTCCTGTGAGATATAGACAACCCGTTTACAAATATTTTATAGTATCTAAGTATGTAGGCTTTACAATCCAACAATTCTGCGAGCAGTTACATTGCTACACTCTCTGAAACCGCACCTTTTGTCGCCGAGTGTAAGTCGGTACTTCTAGATCATTTATTTGCAATTTATCGGTTTCCAACACGTTCGCAACGCGTCGGAAAGTGCCGATATGACATAAACCTTTGTTTTATGGTGTTGCCATAACCGATAGCTTTAAGGTGCTTTAAAGGTGCATAAGGCCAGTTTAGGCGGTTCATTTTAACCGACGGAAAACCAAAAAGTTCAACGGAAATACCTACCTGCTAGAGATTTTACTCTATTTCATCATGACAGCCTTCTAATGTTTCCACTACTAGAACACTAGAACTACTAGAATCCACCAGGCGGACCCAATGCTTATTGGTGGATAAATTTTTATATTCATTAATTTTCATATTTTACGACTCTACTTATATAAAATTCATTGGTGCACGGCCGGATTCTAACCCACGACCTTAGAATCGTAAAGTGGGGTCACGACCATTAAACCGCGCTCGTGACGTAGCTGTCTAAGTTGTTCTTAACAGATCAACGAAGTTAAGCACTGTTCCGCGGGGTCATCATTTGGATGGGTGACCGCCAGTGGCAATTACAACTGAGCGCTCCCGTGCTTCGGAGGGCACGTTAAGCAGTCGGTCCCGGCTTTTTCAAAGTTGTTAGGCCATGAGAGAGGCCTTCGGGCGGCCTAGAAACTCTGTCACCAGAGTTGACCACTGACTCATACGAACGAACGAACGAACCATTCAATCACCAGTGCTCTTGTGCTCTCAAACTGTGAGTGAAAAGCGTTTGTGACATAGCTCGTTCATAACCATAACAGATCAACGATGTGAAGCATTGTTCCGCGTAGCCACTGTTTGGATGGGTGACCGTCAGTGGTAATTTCAACTGGGTGCCTCCGTGCTTTAGAAAGCACGAGGAGCAGTCGGTCCCGGCTTTTTCAAAGTTATTAGGCCATGACGGAGGCCTTCGGGCGGCCTAATAATTCCTTCACCAGAGCTGGCTACTGCTGATTCTTACGAACTTACTTTTACTTTTTAATAATAAACAAATATAATTTAAGCAAAGAACAAATATATTTAAAAACATTATATTGTGTGTCCTCAACGGACATTGCTAGGGTTGTCACAACTAATGCCTTGCCAGATTGAGTTAACCTCCAATTAACATTTTGCACATCAACCTCTGGACTTAAACATACTTAACTGATAGATTATAACACTTTGATAAAAATTATGCGGTTGCAGGTTCGATTACCGCAGCAGGACAAATATTTACCGTATGTGTAAATATTTCAAATGGCCTCACTCGAGCACACTTCCTAAACAACGAAATAGTATCGAGGGCATCGAAAATATTGCTTATTGACATCCCTAACAAGTCCAATGTACTAACGTATGTTTTTGTACTAAGCCCGCAATTCATTTATACGCATAACTAATTGCACTGCTGACTGTCTGTATAAGTCTGTTATTCAAAGCAAAAGATACATAAAAAAAATATATTTTTTATGTCAGCATAAAAACATAATTTAAAGATATTAGATATTAACTAAAATAACAAATTGTAAATGATCCAGTTACGCTTGCTGTAATTTTTAACCATTTGTCGAGTTGACTAGGGATGAAACGTCACTTTAAGAAAGCTGTTTTCTTATAGTGACGTTAAACTAAAATTATTTTAGGGTGAGTTGCACCATCTAACGTCAACGTCAAATTGTTCGACGACGATTGAATAATTTGACGTTAACGTTAGATGGTGCAACTCACCCTTAGACGGTCAGTCATTTATAATAGGTATAACTTAAAATAATAATAATCATTAATTACTTAAATTATAATTATAACATTGCAAGATTCACCCCTATAACCAGTTCCCACCTTTTTAAAGTTGCGATTTCTCATACGAACTTTACCCATAAAGGTAAATGGTTGATATTAACAAAGAAATTGATATAAACGAAGTCGCGGGCAGACCACAAGCCACATACATTGTCTTAGTAAGGACAAAATAAGTGAGTCGAAACTACAGGTAAGAAGTCGTTCATCCACTTGTCATCAAGCCCTTTGATGTCCACTTAACAATCCAAAACCAGCCTTCACTCCAACAATTAAAAACTAAAATTGATTGGCTGAACGCGACAACCCTGAAGAACGACGTGTTATTGAAAAAAGTACTTTAGTGTTTTAGTAATAAAGGATAGTTGGGTTTGCGGGCAGTAGGGTAAAGTCTAAAAAACTTAGTGATGATGAACAAGTAAGCAGAAACTTATTAAGCCGCTGCCTGAGATGCCAATTGTCCATGGTTTTATTGTCATCGGCTGAAGGTGCATTTATTTTATTTTATATTATCGATGGAGAGAATTTGAAACATTCTTTAGAGTTTTGCTAAAGGCAGTATTTTAGAATTAGTTAGAAGAGTTTTTTAGGTAGGTATCTAGATAGAAATTTTAGAAAAATGAAAAATGCAAATACAAATTGAAAATATTTTTATTTAATAAAATCACGAGAATTAGGTACTTTGAAACTACGAACACAATTTTGTGAAAGACTCATTTCATGGCTAGCCGGTTTGGTTAACGTAAAAAATAGCATCCCTTGGCCTTTTTTAAAGTTTTCTTACAACAATTGAATGCCAAGAATGGCAAGTTCAAGTTTTTCCCCATATATTTTGATATTATATCCTCACAGTTTCACTAATAGAGGCGTCAATAAAAGGTTATTTATCATAGTAGGGATTAGTATTTGATTTACGATGCACAACGTCAACTGGAATGGCTCTAAGTCGGACCTCCAAGCCATTACCTCCCTACTGAGGTAGCCATTACGACGGGCCATAGAGCGGGCGGGAGAAGGTATATTCATGCCAACTGACCTCTAATTACCCTAAAACCTGATGACAACTTTTTAGCAAAAGTTTAGAGGTAACAACGGAAAGGCCAGATATTCCGCCTCTAAGAAGTAGTTTGCAAGTGCAAGCATTTAGTTTAGTTTGAAGAGCACTGTATCAAATGGAATTAAAAATAGAATTAATAACAACGTTTTGAGCTGACGAGCGCAGTGCTGTGCCATGCAGGATTTTTAGAACTTTACTTAAACTGCAACAATTAGGTATTCAAGCCCAACGACCTGATTTTTCTAACTTAAAAAGTTTAATAAAGGTTCAATCAATTGAATCACTTTGGTTGAATGGAGCAGAAATGTCGTGTAGGTAATGAAAACCTTTCGGAAGAACTGTTATACGGCGCTACCGTTAGCTAGCTACCGCTCAACGAAACGCAATAACTTCAAAGGAAACGAAATAAGTAAGTAAAGTCGACGTCCGATGTGGCACGGTGGGGGAAAGTACGTTGAGTTGCGGGTTCGACAAATATTACCGGGTGTTCTGGGTATTTTCTATGTTTAATAAAAAAAAATATCAGTTATCTATTACCCATAACACAAGTTCTGCTTAGCTTGGGGCTAGATGATGCTGTGTGGATTGTCCAGCAATGTTTATTTTATTTATTTATTTATTTATCTATGATCCCGTCAATTTATTTTTGTGTAAAGGCTTCTATCAATTTTATTGAGACAATATTGCAATTTTATCGCCGTGTTAGCGACGAGCAACGTGAACAAACACAATTTTGACAGAAATGGTAGCATTTCCTTCAGAAGTTCTATACGTCGACCAAATTGCAAACGCTCCCGCCAGTTTTATAACCACATGTGTATGTCCACATGTCACTTCGTCATCTTATTGTACTTACAACGTCTCTTTTTAATAACAACCCCCAAAAAACCGGCCACTACCCCTCTGGTCAGAAACAATTTGTATTGTCTGTGGTGTTGTTTTTTCTTTCAATTTTATTACCATTTGCTACGAAATCAAATTGTTTTTTGCAGAGAACTCTACTACTTAAATGTAAAAATTATGTACTTACAGCAAAATGACGCACGACTTAGTGTGAGATTTTTCTTATAAGTAAGTACCTTACTTTAATTAATTTACGTATGGTTTCATGAAACGCCGCAATTTCCTTCAAAATAGTGTTTGTCCACGTTGGCAATAATTATTAGATACTAGCAAAATTATATAAGTATATTGATAAACGCCTTAAATACAAAAAAGACATAGTTTAAGTAGCATTAACCCCCTGGACAAATAGGACAGTTAGATCTACCATAGAATTACTAGGATAAAAAAGTATTAACAGTTCTATCGACAAGGTATTCTTAGTTCTCTATAATAAATAAGACAATTTTTGTTTTAATATGTAGTTCTATCATAGAAATACTAGGATAAAAAAAGTATTAACAGTAGTTGGCTAAGTTGTTCTTAATAGATCAACTGCACTGTTAAGCACTGTTCCGCGGGGTCATCATTTGGATGGGTGACAGCCAGTGGCAATTTCAACTGAGCGCGCCCGTGCTTCGGAGGGCACGTTAAGCAGTCGGTCCCGGCTTTTTCAAAGTTGTTAGGCCATGACAGAGGCCTTCAGGCGGCCTAGAAACTCTGTCACCAGAGTTGGCCACTGACTCATACGAACGAACGAACGAACGATTAACAGTTCTATTGACAAGGTATTATTATTCTATAGAACGAGTAGGACAGTTTTTGTGTTAACAGTTCTACCATAGAACTACTAAGACAAAAAAAATTACAATTCTATGACGTCACAGTCTTATAGAACTAATAGAAGATACCCATTCGTCCTTTATATAAGCTCATTAAAAAAGCTTTCAAAAACAGTAGGTTCAAAAGTTTTCGATCAGTCAAGTAAGCCCACGTTACGGCACCTAATTGAAGAATTACTGAAGTACCTTCCCTCACCAGGCTCTTAACCCCGGCATTACTATGCGTCCTGCGTACTCAGGTAGAGGGCGGCCTATTTTTTATGTCATTACCACCCCCATCCCCCATCCCCTTGAGTGGATAGTGCGTTGTAATGTCGTGAACAGACAGGGTTATTTTAAGCGAATTTAAGGAATATAATTTGTGTCATATTCGAAAAAATTTCTATATTTTTAGAGCCTTATTCTTAAAAGTACTTTAACTCTTAGAACGCGTGTTATTATTCTAAGATTTAACTGTAACCATTCTTAGCTTTCAAATTCTATGGTCGTGTTTCTTCTTTGACGGGAAAGAACTTAGCAAGCAGGCATTAGCAGATTTAGCAGGTATTTTATTTTCTTTCTGAATGTTGTCGTGAAACTATTGTGTGTTCATGAAGGATAAGCAAATACTTACAAACTAAGTAGCATGCTCATTTATCAAAACACAGGATTCGAAACCAAAACCTTAATATTGCAAGGCTGCTAATACAGTTCGTACCTACTAATATCTGTTCTATGACAGTTCTTACGAAAGTTACGACTTATGAGTGGATTTTTTTATGTTAATATTTTTTGTATTTTGTTTAGAAGGCAGGACGCCATACACAACTATATTTAGGTATTTTTATAAGCCATAGACGTGCACTCTCGACACGTGAGTCCGTGCGGACACGCGCCGGGTTCGATCCTGCGACGTGACCGATCCGGGACGTGACAACTGGCTCATGTCTGCAGTCGAAGGGAGCTTGCGAATATAAATCGGTACATTTTCTATCCAAGGTTCAGTTTTACTAACCTTCTTATTTATAATCACCTGTTATTTTAAAACAGAGATGCTGCAGAGATAGATTAGAAGGAATCAGCCCACTTTATACTACCATAGTGCTTAGCACGAATAACTCGTTTGACAATCGTAAACGTAAACGTATCGTCCAGCTGTCAATTTGTATGGAATTTTGGTAGTTCATTTAACGCACTAAAGAAGTTAAAAATCCTATACAAATTGACATTTGGACGATACGTTTACATTTACGAATGTCAAACGAGTTTTTCGTGCTAAGCTCTCAGTGCTTATTCAAATGCAAATTACGTATTCAATTTAAAAATATTTATATGCATGAAATCAGAAAGATCACTTTGAAACTTCAAACGTCTTAAAGCTAGGTAATGCCAGTTCCACGCGCCCCAGCCTAGGAAAATCTGGCAACAAATTCGGCTGGGTTCTTATTTCGATGATCCTTGAAGAGGCATCCTCGAAATATACTGAAAATGAAAGTTGAAATGATGAAGATCATAAAGCTCCTATGCCAATACAACTAGGCAAGGCTCATAGTTGCTCGGTGTAAAAGAACTGGCCATGCGTAGAGGCTTCATGCACAGTATCGATCAACACACAGGGTGCTCCGGATATAGGGGGTGTTTCAGGCACGTAGGCGCACGTGACCGGCATGGCGACGGGGTTGGAAGGAAGAGCGTCTTCACGCCACGGTAGCTAAGCCATTTTACAGTCTTTTTAGTCAAGTTACGCCATAACAGAGACCTTCAGGCGGCCTAGCCGTCACGAGAGTTTACTGACTCTACAAATTTACTTTCCTTCTAAGAGTGAGTTGCACCATCTAGCGTTAACGTCAAATTGTTCGACGGCGATTGAACAATTTGACGTTAGATTGTGTAGTTAGATGGTGCAACTCACCCTTAGAGTCACTTTTTTAACTATGCCTTTACAAAATCTGGTAGTACACTCAAACTAAAAACTATGGTTAAATCCAGGGGCTGGCTGATTGCAAAATACAGTACAAGCTAATAATATGAGCGTTTTTTTATACAAAATCACTAGTATTATGAACTTGTATTTTATTATGCAATGGGCCCCAGGTCATAATCAATCTAGTCATAAACTTCATTGAAACCGGGTAATTTTTTAGACATTAAGTAACAAACATTCAAACTTTTTTCAACTTTGGGATCAATAACGCTGCAAAAGTTCTGAACCTGAACTTTTAGTCAGACCTAAGCGACCTACAAAACGATAATTTGTCGTAACTGTTATAAAATGATCGCATAGGACTCGCACCTTTTGTAGCTCATCCGGACCACAGGCCGTACCACAGGCCGGACCACAGGCCGTACCACAGGCCGTACCACAGGCCGGACCACAGGCCGGACCACAGGCCGGACCACAGGCCGGACCACAGAGGCCGGACACTCGTTCGCTAAGCCACAGAGGTCGTTATGTTGTTATGGAAAGGAAAACATTATTTTAGTAGATTTAAAATCTCGTTGGATTGCTTGGGAGTCAATATATGAAGTTTTTTAATCAGAGAATTATGGGTTTAGGATTGGTGTGGTGGGACTAACCCTGTTAAACAATAGGTACTCACTTAGTTATAATTAATTAAGTACGTATGTATAAACGTTATAAAGACTATGAGTATTTTTTCTCACCTAGTACAAGATGATAAATTGCTATATATTATTTTTTCGTTTAACTTTCCTGTTCAAGAGAAATTGACAACTCAAATAACGTATCTTCAAAAGTCGTTGGAATGTCCTACCTCCCGGAAAATACAATAAGCAGAATAAAGTTGAAAACGTATTTTCCATCACACCTTAAACATTTCCGTATAAGTATCTACACGGTATAAGCCGTTATAGTGATGCACCAGTTTCCGTAACCGTAAAAGTATATCTATTAAATTATTATTATTATTATATATATTAAAGTATATCTTTACTGCGATTTAATCTTAGAGAAGAAAGAAGAAGTGACTTTGAACTGTTTCAAATATTCTACAGTTTTTTTTTTTAATAATATTGGACAATCCACACAGCATCATCTAGCCCCAAGGTAAGCTGCTGTTAAACAGAGCTGTATTATGGGTACTGGATGACTGATATACTTAATACAATACAATACATAGATAGATATTTTTTATTATTTATAGAAAATACCCAGAACACCCGGAACAAATATTTGTAGATCGTACAAACATTTGACCCGAGGCAGGAATCGAAACTGCAACCTCCACGTCGCAGGCGGACCTGCGCCCGCTGCGCCACATCGGTCGTCAATCGTATTCGTCAGTTATCGTAATAAACCATGTAGTTGGCCGGGGTTCGCATTATAAGCCTTCCTCTTAAATCACTCTATCTATTGATGAAAACCGCATTAAAATCTATTGCGTAGTATAAAAGATCTAAGCGGACATTCATACATAGTCCTGTCTGTTGCATGTGTGTTAAACGAAAAAGTTATTTCCAGTTTTACCAGTGAAGCATCGAAAATGTTTGTATGTAAAATTAACAGAAAAAGTAATTAACCTGGGGGACTTACTCTTGAACGCGAGCGGTATTGGACAAGTATTGGAATATGACATTTCGTACTTTTGACAGCAAACCTAGAGCCAAATTCAACTTTGTTTTCAAGAGTAATAAAATTTGACAGCAGTAAATTAAAATTGGGATTGGATCGGAATTGTCATGGATTCAAGAGTAAGGCAGCTGAGCTTGAGATTTTTTGCTAGGTACAATATTGTAGTGACAAGTGTAAACCGGTGGCTATCCACGTTTTTAGAACGATTCAAAGTAATTAATTAACTGACCTTTCTAATCATTTATTATGATTTTGTTTATTATAAGTCATTTGACTTTGAATGGATACATTAGTTTTTCATACTAAACTCTTTGTAAGTAACTTCCGTATCCGTAACCGTGGATCCAGATACCTACTTTAGAACACCCCACCCGTAATACCTTCGTCTCTCACGTACAATCTACGTGACCGGCATGAAAGCCTCCCAGAGGGGGTGGGGGGTGATTAGTAATGAAAAACTTGCTGGATGATGGAACTTTCCACACTTTTGTGTTATGAAACGTATTTAAGCTTACGTACGATGTTACATCTTTTTAACGAAATGTGTACAAAATAAAATGCGTGGGAAATTAATAATTTAGATTTTATTGAAATTAGAAGTCACAGTCAACACCGCTTGAAACAAATTCTAAACAGGAGGGGAAAAATTATTGCCATAACACAATATGTTTTACTTATAAAATGTTGCAAGTATTTAATGTAAAATTAACTATGTGCGTGCGTTGACATTAGCACGATTACATTTCTGTATGTTTGGTTTGTTCCAAACAAACTGAAGTTAGTTTTACTCAAGATGGGATTGATGCATAGCAGTTGCTAAAGTTCTGCATGGCACTGCACTGCGCTCGTCGCACGGAGACAGTCATTCGTCCAGTAATTTCACTTATAGGGCCCTTTAAACTTAAACACAGCAGGTACAGTCAGCAAAAAACGTGGTCTAAAACCCTAAGGTTGAGATTCACAGAGGATAGGATTCATAGGATTTCACAGAAACTTTTGTCAAAACAGTCTGCTTTCTTTGCTGACTGTACCTAATACTTGCTTAGTACTAAAAACTCTGTCACCAGAGTTGTAACAAACTTATTTAGTACCGACTGCAGAATATTGGAATTAAATATTGGATTATACCCATCTGCCACCCAGTTTTGTCCGGATAGGGTGCTATCTGTCACCTCGGTACTGCAGTGGTAACCACCAACACACTCTTGCTGAGGAGTTCTACAACAAGAAACCATCCCTTCACTATCCTTTTTCACACAGCTGGGCAACTGGCCTACTCTCAAGTGAGAGTGATTGATGGGTCTTAATTAATCCACCACGCGGACCTAATGCGGATTGGTGGATGGATGCTTTTATAGGTAAACACATCATAAAGTCTAGTCACTTCTATGCTTATTCAAATATCTATATTAATGGCCATAATAATATAATTATAATAGGGTTAAGCCCCTGCTACACTCGTGCAGATATTTTTATGGCAGTCGTGGAATGCATCAGGGCCCCACGAGGCCCCTGTGTGACCCCTGACACAGACATGATTTAGTACTTTAGAGCTTTTAATAAAGTGGTGTTTAAAATACCTTACTTTCTTTCTTAAAGTCTATTTCACATAGGAAGGGTGCTGACAGATTTCGGTTTTTCCTTTTTTGCATAGGCAAAACCAACAATTAACTATAATTTATAAATTTACCAAAAGTTTGTTTCAATTTGTAATATATACATGTTTTTAAAAACATGTATAGGTACTTATTATAAACATAATTAGGTGAACGGTATAGACGTAAATAAGTATCTTGACTAGCCGACACATATAAGTCATTACACTTTTTGTCATTCAATCACAAAATCTACTTTTATATAAGTACTAAGTATTTACACAGCTGTTATTCCTTTATCCATTCTACTAGTTTTATAAGTCTAAGTGATGACAAAAAAAATATGTACGATTTTCACGCACATTAGTATGGGGATGTAGCTCAGTGGTAGAGCGTTCGCTTTGCATGTGAAAGGCCCCGGGTTCGATCCCCGGCATCTCCAACTTTTTGTATTTTTATACTTACCAGCATTTTGTAATTTCAAGACATTCTGCTTCTTCTTAATGTTCCAAGGGGTAGAAATTAAATGTAAATATTAAACAGCTTGTAATTAAAAGTGCGCAAATTTTTCTCAATTTCCCTCGATCCAATAAAGAAATGCAAATGAAGTGCCGCCAAGAAATATAGCGCGGGGCTATAGGGGTGCGAGTAACCTCTTGCGTCTTGTTTATCGATTAACAGATTTTAAGATTAGGTTAACGTAGCGTGTTAGAGTAAGGTAAGTAGGTATAATAATATTAATACCTACTTACTAAATAAATTGGCATACATAGAAATTGCTTAATAATAAGGCGGAAACGGATTAGGTAGGTATATGCCTTCTACAGTTTAGGTACTTCGAAAAACTTTAATTTCTCGTACCTATTAGGAGTCGATCTCACTTCCATAGCTTTGGTGAAGCAAGCAAAGTCGTTGGCAATTAGTACCTACGATCGACAACTAAAATCCTTACACTTGACTTGAGACTTCTTAATTTCTAAAGATTTTTATGCAAAGTGCATGAGATAATCAAAGATGATAAGATGAGATAAGATTTGCAAACAAAGTAAATACACACCTTGTCCGTAAAGTAGTTCTATTGTACTATTCGATAATAATATAATCAGATACCTAAGTACCAACCAATAATTATAAATATTATTCGATTAATTAAGTTGTTTTACTGCCTGAATCCGTCCCATCCCTATTGCGACTATTCCCAAATACCCAAAGATTCCCACCTACACTCCCCAACGGTATGTCGACTCGATTGTAAAAAAGTTTTTATTGCTAATTCCGGTCGTTTCGTCTCTGCACTTATTTCGCAGTATCACCGTATTCATTCTGTGGTTTTACTGCCACCGCCATTGTCAATCTATCCGCAGTGCTACTTGTTTTACTGCCTATCATTGGTGGCTGAATTTTGATTGGAAATTAGAAATTAGTTTCTTTTATTGTAGTCGGAACACTTTTAGCCTTTTTTGTACTCAGCAGATTAGAAGCAGGCTTACCCTATGTCTAATTTTAACCACAAATTGAGTGAGGCTCATCAGTTATTTATTATTAAGTATTTTTTTATGTAGTTTAAAGGTTTACAATAATATTTTTTTAATTAAATTCGGTCAATAGGATAAAAAAATGGATTATTGACAGCTGGACGATACGTTTACGATCGTAATACGAGTTTTTCGTGCTAAGCACTCTGATCATGTGAATTGTCACGTATTGAGCTAACTAGTATTTATATATCTCTTCAATGTATGCAGGTACACCTACAAAAAACCCCTGGCAATCCCGATATTAGCCAATAGATCAGACAAGCAGCACCATACATTGCGATAATAGCGCCATGCCTCGCACTAAAGCTGAATGTTTCATGTCGCGGCGAGAACGTATCGATGTCGTCTCGATCAAAATTAATCGTTGTGATTTCAGAATAAGAGTGAAAAACATAAGAGTGTAGAAGCATTTGCTAAGTAGGTACCTACGCATTCAATCAACCTACATGATAAAATTAGTTACCTACTTATAAAGTAGATTAAAATTGGGTACCTATAATAAATAAAATATTTTATTATCTATGCACACAGTTTTATTATAGTGAACTGTAACAGCATAAAATACCTACCTCAACTTTATTGTTTACGTCCCGTTAGAAAATATTTATGGTCCACTACGTGACCGCACAGCGACAATAAAACGAAAACTCGCACATTTTTCAAAGCACGTGAATTTATGAGCCCCCAATTGAATTTCACAGTTGATTTGAGCGGCCCGAAAATCCTTACGGGTTTTCGAATCCTGAACGCATCTGTCAAATACTGGCGGGAAAAACATAGACCGCGGTGTTGCCAGCTTCAAGTCAAATCGGAGGGTCGCCATATGTCAAGGAAATAGTTATTTATAGGCGCCATTCACAAATTGCATTCAGCCGAATTGATATATTGGAATGTTTTATATGTAAATGCGAACCTAAGACGAATGGGTTGGCCCAGAAACGGATGCCTATCAGATGATTTATTGATACCAATGTGTCTCATAACTGGGATCTGCTGATAATTCATAAATAACCCATGGTCTGGAAATGAGCCGGACAGAAGAGCTACTTACCCCAAAGCTACCCCACTCTACTACATACTTACTTATTAGTTATAAAAAAGAAGGCTGGTTATTCGATGGTTTATTAATATCAGGCACCTTCTTTATAATAATAATAATAATAAATAATAAAAAAACGTTTATTTTGTTACCAACTAAAAACATTACATCAGCTATTAGGTACTAAAAATATAGAGTAACAAAAATGGCCACCACTGCATGTGCTATGGCAGAAATACTCATGCCATAGCGCTGGTTTTCTGTGGTTGCCGTAAAATTATGTGAGAGTGCAGCGGCTAGTGCGATACACACTGAAACTGAATATAATACTAAACATAATGCTTATGTGCTGAACACTAACAGAAGACAACAAAATAAAATAAATCTTAAACTAAGCAACTGTAAACTCTAACCCAAAAATAAACTATATAAAATACCAATTCACTAAAAATGAAAAATATAATATTCCTTTACAAATAAAAATTTATATATACCTTACTCACTTACTTTTTAACTAAATACCAAACAAATTAGGCCAAGAACGACTGCCTACCTCATCCACAAGATTTTTTTGCGATTCTAACAATGTTTTTTTTAAAGATTTTTTAAAATAACAAATGGTCCACACAGTATCATCTAGCTTCAAGCTAAGCAGAGCTTGTGTTATGGGTACCTACCAGATGACTGAAATACTTAATTGAACACAATACATAAATATATATTTTTTATTATACATATAACATTTGTTCCAAGACGGGAATCGAACCCTCCTGCGTTGCAGGCGGACCTTTGCCCACCGTGCTACATCGGTAAATGATCGGCAATTAAATTTAAGCTTCCGTGCGGAGCTCGCTAATAATAACGCTATGAAATCGGACTAGTAGTTTTTGAGTTTATTCGTAACAAGCAAAAAGGGATATAGTACCTAGTGTATGTAGTGTCCTTATTTTGCTGTAGTAATTGATCTACCTTTAAGGTACCTTTATTATAACCTTGGATATATTTAAGATTGACTTATTTTTAGCAAACCGATACAAAAACATACAGTTGAATTGATAACTTCCTCTTTTTTTGAATTCCGCTAAAAATTACAAAATGCATCACTGTGGTTTATGTCGCCATCGGTAGTAAAATGTTTAGTAGGATATAGTGCGTTCAGGGTAAATACAGCATCGTAGGTACTTACGATATTAGATTTATGTGTAATTTAATATGGTTGTGTTCTGTGCGCGGCAGTGGTTGAACGAGTCACGAGCATGCGGCCCACCCAGCCGACACACACACACATGACTCATTATTTAGAGGTGATACAAGGTGTAGCCAACTCGTAAGAGAACTGCAACAACTAGTAGAATCATAGTGCGCTGTGGGAGAAATTATTTTTACCACCAAGGTGGCAAACAAGCATACGTCTCACCCTTAAGTGGTTACGGTAGCCTAAGGACACTTGCGAATGCCAGAGGATCACTCGCGCGCACACGACCCTTTAAAAATGTTAAACTCCTTTGTGATCTTCGTACCTACTTAGTTTTAAGAAGGTGGTACTTTGTAAGTCAAAGTCTATCAAGACGATAAACTAAGTAATTAACTCTACTTGCATATTTTTTATTTTGTAACTTAAACTGTATTTTTTTTATTGTTATGTATTTAATACAAAATCCTGTGCAAATTAACCTTAGTAAATAAAAAAATAACGCAGGTACTGATAATTTGATAATAGGTAGGTACTGATGTGCACTGTCACTACAGTGCAATAATTTGAATACTACACGATAAACTTAGATGCATGGAAGAAATCTCGTTTAGTAGACGGAAACATTGTCGCATCGCATAGGCCTTGCCTTGTTTAGTTAGTTAGCGCAAGCGCGTTATCTCAGTAAACAACTGTTTTTTTATCTATTCCTTCTAACAAAACACTTGACCATAACAAAAATGGAATTTACCGATAAAGTGGTACTTATAACCGGTGCTAGTTCGGGCATCGGCGCGGCAACTGCTATCTATTTATCGAAGTTATCTGCGAAATTGGCTCTAGTGGGAAGAAACGAGAAGAATCTGAAAAGAATCGCTTTGTATTGTGAGAAATCGAAGGGTATAAAACCTCTGGCGGTTACCGCAGATGTAACAAGTGATGTCGACGCTGAGCGAATCGTCAACGAAACTGTCGAGCATTTTGGAACCCTCGATGTATTGATAAATAATGCAGGCATCATCGCAATGGGAGGAATAAAGAACTCGACCATGGATTCGTACGACAAGGTCATGACAACGAACATGAGGTCAGTTTACCAGCTGACCATGATAGCAGTTCCTCATCTTATCAAAAGTAAGGGTTGCATTGTCAATATTTCTTGTATAGCCAGCACGAAACCCAGCACTATGGCATTGGCGTACAATACATCCAAAGCAGCTTTGGACCAGTTTACAAAATGCGTTGCGTTGGAATTGGCAACAGACGGCGTTAGGGTAAATTCTGTAAACCCTGGCTTTGTAAAAACTAATCTTCTTAAGGATATCGGACTAAATGACGAGCAGTTGGTTCACTTCGCTCAGAACGTTGTGGGGAACATGCCATTGAAGAAACCAGTGGAAGGAGATGATGTAGCTTCTATGATAGCGTTTCTTGCGAGTGATAAAGCGAAGAGTATCACTGGCGCTAACTATGTGATAGATGGTGGTAGCTTGTTACGCTAGATTTTTGGAGAAACATATTTTTTTGATATTGCATTTATAAGAAATCTATTTATTGAATGATACTTTCTGCTTATGTGAACTATACTGTGTCTTAATATTGTAGATGAGTGTGTAGTGTTATTGAGTGTCATATAACGTATACCTACCATTGAGTAATAATTATGTAACTAAGTACCTATTACATCTAATCGATTTGTTGTATGTATTCGTGAATACAATTTATTTATTTAGTCCTTTATAGCTTCCAATTAGTCATCGTGAAAATGTTATTTAGTTTTAGAATAGACTGTAAATGTACCTATATCGTTGTTGTAGAAAATGTTTAATTAGGTTTTAATGTACCTAGCTACCTAGTAGGTAGAGTATTATAAACGTGTACAAACATTAAAAGATCTATCTATTTATGTGTTGTGAAGAAACAGGTCAGAAAAGACACCTATCTTTTCTGACCTGTTCCTACTTCTAATAAAACCCTTAATAAAACAGCAAGAAATCGTTTTAATCGTTCTTAGCTCCTTGCACCTACAGTTATTATAATGTGATATGAGTAGAGTAGGTGTACCTATACATATAAAGTTTAAATAAATACACATGCACGATCCTGCAATCTGGAATCAGTGCATCGAGTCTAAAACCAGAAAATCATAAAAAGCACAAAAATGTAGGAGGTAGGTACGTCTTTAACATGGATATCAAACCGGCAGCATCAAGTTATGTGATTATCATATTGACTGAACGTTAATCACTTCCTCTAGTAGCGCCCCCTGCTGGGCATTATAAATTAAAACAAACAGATAAAAACAACGCACTGTTTACGGCAATATCTACATTATGAATCTCAAATACTTTTTGCAAGAAATGAAATATTCATTTGAAGCGAGTGTATGTATGATATTCTCGTCAGTTGAATAATGAGGAGAAAATGACACGTGCTGTTAAGATTTTATAAACAATAATATTTTAATCGAAAGGCACACCACACTGGAGTAAAAACACGGGGTAATTGGTGGCCACTAGGTGGCAACACCAACTACCCCGTGGTGTAGGTATTTGGTTGTAGGGATTATAAGTGGGTCAAAAAATTCAAATTTCACCAAGGTATAGTTCGCACAGCGGATCTAGGCTTCCGTGAAGTTAGCCGTTTGTGATGCGCAAAGACAATTTAGTTTGAAAAAGCTCCATTGCGCATCGAAACGGCTAATTTCACGCCGGCGAGATCCGCCGTGAGAACAATACAGATTATTATAAAAGGAACCAAGGTAGCAACACTGAACAGAAAAAGTCTGATGTTCTAAATTTAACAAAAAACAAAAGAAATAATTTGATACCTACGCAGGTGCGTTTCAAATCTACAACCTCAGGATTGGAAACCCGCCTTCCAATCCTGAGGATCTTAGTTATCACTATATGTTTATACCCCTAGAATACCAGTGCAAAAAAAAAGCGGATCCACTAACGCATTCAGAAAACACCAAACACGGTTGATTGTTTCTTTAGACTTCAACAAAGCCTATCTTTATTGTTCAACGCCTACAAACGACGCTAATTTCGAAGCAAAAACTTACCCAACAGTGGCGTAAAGGACCAACGACCAAGGAGCAAACGAGACCCTAGCTGGCACCGCGCCGGCGTAAGCAGAGCAGCTAAACACCAAACATGGCCATTTCTTTCTTACAAAATCAACAAGGCATATCTTTATTGACCAACGCCTACAGGCAAAGCTAATTTAATCACAAAAACTGAACCGATCTTAAAGCGGTAAAGCATGCTATAGAGTACCTTAGGTACTTAGGTAGTCAGTCAATCAGCGGGATTGTAAACGCCATTAAAAAACTTGTTACATTAAAATTATACATAGGTACTAGGTACCACGCAGTGTCATTGCCTTATCAAATCAAATCAAAAATCTTTATTTAGTAAAAGGGTCTACCACATTATTTTATATCATATTAACAAATATTGTGTTTCATGTAAGTAAAAAATGCTGTGTGAAAAGACATTTGTGCCAGTGTTGCATCGAGTTCCTCGCTCTAACTAAGTAGAGACCTGTACGTAGATACCTTATCAAGATTTAACACTTATCGTTCTAAAAGATCCAATAATGTGATAACGATTTTGATCTATATGTATCACATATCTAGTACAAAGTCGATTCCCGCGCCGTCTCCCCTCTGTATGTAATGTAGGTATGCTTAGATCTTTACTAAACTACACTAAACTTAACTAAACTATAATGAGGAGGGAACACTATTTATTAGTTTGGAACGGTTCTACATAGACTGGCCTACAAATAAGATTGATTGGCTTAGAAATGATTGACAACCACTTCTCTTCACAGAAAAAGTTCTTAAGAGAAAATTCGGTTCGAGTATGGTTTTCAATAACAGTGGTTCGTACAGGGATACGTAGGTATGTACTGAGCTATAGCCTATAGGTAGGTTATTACTCTGAAGAATTAACTTTGCAATTCAATACACTTACATTACTGATGCTAGAATGTTACAAACACAATTTACATAAAAAAATTAAAGGGATCTTTGTTACAGACTCGAAGTAGTGTAACAAGGGCCTATGTAACAAACATCGAGTATTTTGTCATAGCAATAGGCATGATGACAGTAACCAATAATCATTAAAATCACGTTTTCACCTTATGAAAAAGGATTCAAGGAAATCAAAAATATTTTTTTTTTACATTGGATGCGAGATTGATAATATTTTTAATATAATAAAACTACAAAATACAGCAATCCGCCATAGAAGGTCAAACAACGATCAGGAGCATCTAAGTTCTTTGATTGGTGGCATCAAAAACATTGCAGAATTTTAAACCATATTGCTAAAATTTTTAATTGAAAACTGACATAATGACTCAGCTCGTTTTAGCGTGAATTTTAAAATTCAAATTTGAATCGCATTTTTTTACTACTAAACCATTAATTTCTGGAATAATAGGTTATTTTTTGCCTAGTCGATACTTCTGAATACAATAGAACAGTTTTTCAAAATCAGTCATCATGCCTATTTAACTGCCACTGTCTGTCGGTCACCGTTCAGCAAGAAAGTGAAAGTGTGAAATTGACTATCCAGCAATTAGCTTACTTGACACTTACTCAAATATTGTGTGTTCATCTACAATGATAAATAAATATTACAGGTACCTATCTAAAGTTATTACTAGCCATAAGGTACGGTACTGGTGCCTTTATGAACAGCCAATCCAATTCGAGTCGAGTCGCAAGTTTAAGTGTGATTTCGAACCTCCAATAATTTCGACAGTTCACTCATGTGGGGATGTAGCTCAGTGGTAGAGCGTTCGCTTTGCATGTGAAAGGCCCCGGGTTCGATCCCCGGCATCTCCAACTTTTTGTTGATTACAAGTCTCTACTAGAAATATCTATCATATTTTATAGTTGTAGGACAATCTAGTAAAATGTAAAGTCAATACTCTTATATAAATTTATATCCATATTCAAAGCAATAACTTGCTAAATAATTTAAGAAACAAACTAACTTAATAAAAAAAAAGGCAATGCAGATTAAAAATAAATGAAAAAAAGGGTGACTGAAACAAATTATATTCTGTAAAAATCATACAAATAAAACTGCTTCGTCGAAATAAAAAAATACTAGGGAAATATGAACACAAAATTAAGACGTGTTAACCATTTATTGCGTTACACTGAAAAATAATTTAGGTACATATTTTGTAATATCATAGTAGATTCTAAATAGAACAATCATTATTACACCAAAAAGGACTTGAACATTACATCTCGCACATTTAGAAAGGATAATTACTAATGAATTTAAATTTTAAGAACTTTTTTACATCAAGATTTTTTATTTGAACACGAGTCGAAGACACGAGTTTTTAATCTAGGGGCCGGAGCACACTGAAGCGCCAGGCTGCGAATAACTTTATCTCGAACAAAATATTTCATTTATATAAGCAACTGCATGCATAACTCACAAAATACGTCAAACAACTTTCTTAAATTTTTTGAAACAAATGTTGGTATAGTGTGCTTTAGTGGTCACCGGCCCTAACTAGCAACACTAGGTATACATGAACACATGGTAATTTAGGAATTACCTTTACTTAAAGCCCACTTTCGAGCTAAACTTACGCTAGTCCATACATTGGTTTTAAAATCGTCAAAATTACATATAGCTTGGAGAAAGTTACATAACAATGATGATTATTTCGTGAATTTATATACAATATTGTTCGACGTTTTTTATTAAACATCTATCAGGTCGTGTAGCACAAAATAGGCAGTTTTCCCCTAAACTGCCTATTTAGTCAGTTTAGGGGAAAACTGCCTATTTCTAGTCCAAGGCAACTATTTAGATATTTTTAACATCTTTTATAAATAGATAAACATCAAAAAGAGCTTGTCAGAAGAAATAAATGCAATAGCAAAACGGAGTTCTTAAAGAGTTAAAAAAATTAAGACACTTGCTACAAAATAATCGAGCAATACTGTTTATTATTATTAAGAACTTTCTAATTGAAGTTATGCCACAGAGATATTAGTACCTAAATACTTTATACTTTCAAGTTGAAATAACGAGAATAAAAGTAGAGATCACAAAAAAAGACAAAGAATTAAAAAACTATAGATTATATAATAACTATTTAATTATCTATTTATTACTGTATTTCCTATAAATATGTATTTGTTCGGAAACTATACATATCTATTGTATTACTGTATTCCTTCGCTCTATGAGTTTCGAAAAAGTTCATGATATTGATGATTTAACTAAATATTTGTAGGGTGGAAAAATAAATCTTAAAATGCTCAATCAATTTACAAACTATCTATTTAGTATATCTAGCCATATCACTTTACAATGCCGAGTTAATAATGTTGAGTATTCATTATATTGATGATGGTCATCATACATACAATAGAAATATAATTCTAGTAAAATATATTTGCTGATTGAGATTCCTAGTTCTATCCCTAATCCCTACTTCATGTCCTTAAGTTGGATAATAATTATAGATAAAACAACTGTAACATTGAAATTTACTTATTCAATTGTAAAAATGTCTGTCTATTTCTCGGTCTGTTCATAAAATGTAAAGTATTATCTCGATATATTTCGAAAGAAAACGGAAGCTTTTAGATGAAAATGCCGTTAACGGTCACCCATCTAAAATGCGACCACATAGATCGTTGCTTAACTTACTTGATCTAAAGATTATAATATCCCAAAAACTTACTTGATCTGTTGAAAATTTTGTTATGCAAATGCAATCTTTCTGTTCAAATATAAAGCCTCAAAAATACGAATTCCTAAACATACAATGAATACTAAAAACAAATTTTGTAACAAATGATTCTGGCAACCAAAACAGAAGTAGATTTAAAATTTAATTATTAAGATTATTACATTCTTTCAGTTACTTAAAATTTAATTCATATTTCTAATATCATTTACCTAAGTTGACACATAATCACAAAGCTTGATGATTCTTACACGAAATTTTTCTATTTTTATTTATTTTTTACAATTATTTTGAAAGTAACCCGGTCGCGATCAGGAATGTCATTCAAAATTGAGCTAAGAAATATAAAAACAATCGATTGCTTTAGACTTTAATTTATAAATACATAAATCACAAAAGCTATTCGATTATTTTTTTAAATATCGTGTTTCAAGTAATCAAGATACTTACAACAGTAAGGTTATTATAGCCCTAACAAGGAAAAGAAACTGAGATTTTTTTAATTCCACAACAATTTGACACTGTTTCAATCGCTTTTACAATCATGAGTTCATCTTCTTTGTCTCACATAAGTTAATTTAAACCAATGTCTAGATAAATTTACAATTTTTGTTAAATGTATACTAGTACATTACAATTTTAACTTGAACTATGCATTATTTAGCAAAAGTTAACCATACATTGTATTGTATACTTCAATTCTCGCCCATGTTGTAGACACAGTTCATTTCTTACGAAGCTTCACTGCACGAATTTCACAGTTCAATTGTCGTTATAATTTTTACTTAGAGCATTGTCACATATCGATTTGACAACTCACGTTAGTTCACATCACCGCTTCACAATTTGGATGAAACTTTTAACTCAGTGATTTTAAACGGTTCGCTTCGCTCGCTGATCGTCTCTTTCGCGGGCGAAGCGAAGCCTAAACGCGGGACTATATATTTTACCCGAAAAGACACGAGATAAATAAAAGTTACTTAACATTTCAGTTGCCAACAGTTTTTACACCTTACTCTAACCCCCAAATTTATAATCCGCAGTCACTTTAAAACACTCAATATGCAACAGTCTGCCCATGTCATTCCAACACTAATAAACAAAGATGGCGTCGGGTTCAACTATGCCTGACTTATAGTTATAAGTAATGGAGTTAAGAGACTTCTATTTATCTGGACACGAGTCTTCAGACCTTAAAACACGCAATTAAATTTAGACAGTCGTTCTCACGCACCGAAACCGGAGCCACTGGATGATGATCACCGATCACCGGTAGAATATCAGCACGGTGTCCTTGCAGCGGCATCGGCAGGCGCAGCGCTAGGCGGGGAGAGGCGCGGGCGGGGGAGCCGGGGGAGCCGGGGGAGCCGGGGGAGCCGTCTCCTCGAGCGCCGCCAGGTCGGGCGCCGACACGCGCTCGGACAGCGGCGGGGACGGCGCGTCCACGTCATTCTGCAAGCAGCGGCGGCGTGAGCGGCGCCCGCGGGGGGGCGGCTTGCCGCGGGGACCGGGAGGGGGAGGCACCGTTACTCACACGCTACGCGCTCGTGCGCATACTACTGTGTTCACTGTCCAACTACTCTACAATCTCAACATTGTGGTGGGTGTATGAACTGATCGGCATGATGACAGTAACCAAGAATAACTAAAATTACGCCTTCACCATATGAAAAATAATTCAAGGAATATAAAACCATATTCATTTTTACATTAGATGCGAGATTGATAATACTTTTAATAAAACAAAACTACAAAATACAGCAATCCGCCATAAAAGGTTGAACACCAATCGGAGCATCATGGTTCTTTGATTGGTGGCATCAAAGTAAATTGCAGAATTTTGAACTTTATTGCTAAAATGTTACATTGAAAACTGACATAACTTCAACGCTGTCGCTCTGCGACTCAGTGCGTTTTGGAGTGAATTTTAAATTTCAAATTCAAATCGCGTTTTTTTTACTACTAAACAATGAATTTCTGAAATATTATGTTAAATAGAATTATTTTTTCAAAATCAGTCATCATGCCTATTGTGGTGGGTATATGAACCTAATTATGGAGGGTGTGTAAACCTAATTACGGTGAGTATATGAACATAATAATTATTATTGTTAGTCAAACTGCTTGTTTTTTTAACCATTTAAATTTTTGTGCGACCAAGTTACTTGCAGTTTGTGTTGTGGGTGAAAATAATAGTCACTTAGTACTTCTGTAAAACTCTAAACTATAATATAGTTATCACGACTAAAAGCAAGTTGATTGGGGATATTAGACACGTGGAGCATTGGAGATGTAATTTATCTATGTCAGCTATCATTTCTCACACTAGCATAATATGAAATAATTTCTATAAATCGGCAGTGAAATGTGCAAGGGTGCGTAGCTATTGGGTATATGTGAAGTGTACCAATAGAATCGCTGCACTTTCATGACTTAGCTATTCTGCACAGCCTGCGTAGCCTGCGCACATCTTTAGTGAAAAGGCAGTCAGAATGTTGGTTATTTTTGTTTTTATAGTGTTAACCATCACACTAAGGGAATACTAAAGATTATAATATCCCAAAAATTATTTTGCCTCAAGCGGGATTTGAACTTGGTAGAGCGCCCGCGTATCAAGCGGTGGTTGCGGGTTCAAATCCCGCTTGAGGCAAAATAATTTTTGGGATATTATAGTCAGAATGTTATTGTTCAAAATTAGGCCTACTCAATAGTTTGACTTTATGAGTGATGCGTAGGCTACGCTCTGTAGCGTTTCTCAACCCGCAGAGTATGCCGCTTATATTTGAATTAGCCTGCAACTCTTACAACAGTTATTATATAAACTTGTAGGTCGTAAATGAAACAAATTTATGAGGTAAAAGTTGAGTAACAACATCTCTCTTTACGATAGACTTGTATGTAAAGATTCTTCAAGTACAACAATATGTGAGTTCTACAAATTATGTTATGTATATAATAATGTGTATGTAAATGTATATAAGACAGTGAACACGTGGCACATTATAATCTTAAACTATGTGCTGATGGTATCAAGAAAATACTTTGAAATGAAACTTCAACATTTTAATATATTTCCAAAATACATAACAAAGCACAATTCGACTAGATTTACTAAAACTATTGATTATTCTGCTAAAGCCATGAGCAACTAGAATGAATAGTGTTTTTAGGTGAGTTTGTAACTATTTTACTGAGGTTATTTCCATTAAATCCCCATGATAGTAGCGGTAATTAAAATACTATAAATCCATAAACATGTTCTGTAACTAAATAACCCCAAAACTAAGTAATTAAATAAATGGCCCATGATACCAAAGTCAAAAATAAATAAATAAACATAACCCATGATATAGATCTACTGTTCAGATTAAACAGATTTTTATCCAAATAAATTACGAAATACAAAAGTGCCTTATTAATACAATGCGTACATATTGCGTACTGTTTTCTAAATTACTATGTAACTGGTTGCAAACAAAAATGAATCAAGTGATTTGACTAAGTAAGTTTAGGGTTTCATTTAAGTATTTTTTGAGTTTTATTTATCCATGGATTTAGAATATATTCATTGCAACACGATAGCGAGCATGTGTCGGTGCGTAGAGGTTACATTGGACAAGATTTTTTTAAAAGAAGAGATTGCATGCCTGTCTTAAGAGCGCCCCTATTGAAACTTTAAATGTAATGTAAAAAAGAGAAGTAATCAGATTTGTAATAAATTCACAACTACGATTGTATAAAACCGGATTTGGGGGCACTCTTAAGCTAAAACGAAATGAATCTGGCAATGAACCAGCAAGCATTGATGAGTTAGCACTTAAAACTATGGGTGAATTTCGAATTCTAATAGAAAATGTGAAAATCAGCTAAAGCGATTGTGTGTATAAGCCCTGTTAAATATATTTGTGATTTTTAAAGATATATAGAGCATGCATGGTGTTAGTGGTGTTAAAAAATATATAAAAAGTCAAGTAATAAGTACATAATAAAAACATAAAATACCAAAAAAAAAAAAATTATGAATAAACATAAATAGACTAGATAAAACAATTTTATTAATACAACCCTATTCTAGCTTTGGTTTTACAAATATTTATGTACAATATGACTAAAGAAATCTTTAAACATTTTAGTAAATATAAAATTTCTACCATTGAACAATAATTATCTATATACTTAGCTATAAAAATACACAATATACATTACGAAATACCTGTTATAAACCTTGTATGTAGCACCTATGTAGTAAAATTCAAATATATTGATTAGTAAAACTAGCTCTCAGTACAATACATTTATAGCAAAATACATAACATTGTAAAAAACGTCTAAAATATTCAATAAAATCTACTTCATGTTCCTTTAAAAGTCAACAACATTTACTACCCTGTAAAGTTCATATTACGGCAGTGTTTATAAAAAAACGGTCCTATAAATTCTATTTGACTCATGCGATTTTATTACATTTTATTACTATTCGTTGTTTCATAAACAGCTAATAAACATTTTAGTTTTTGGATATTTATACACCATCCTATAACTGAATTGAGGTATTTACACTGATAAAGAAAATTTTAGTTACATTTTATTAGTACATCCGTGAGATATGTCCCACAAATCTAGCTAGAACTTGCACAAAACACATAATCTTCTAGCTCCAACGTCTATCGAACTTTCTCTAGTCTACTTTAACATCGTCACAAGGTTACGTCTATCAGGTCCGGCGTTACTGTAGCATCTATGTCTCCTGTATTTCCTCACTACAAACTTACTGTAAGCGACGTTCTTACAACCCAAATAGGCCCTCCTGAGTGCGCTAGTCACTTTGCCCTGATGGATCAATCGCATATTTTAATAAAACAACATGTTTTGTGTACTTTGAGTCGCGATATTTCGATATGAGCATGCTACTTGATAGTATATAAATCAAGCACTAACCAACATGAATATATATTTTGGAATCGACACCTCTGTGTACTGAAAAGAAATTGAGCTGTTTAACGATTTCATAGATCTTCTGAAAAAACTGCGATAGATTTCAAAAAGAATGCAAAGATTTGAAAAAGATAAAAAAAAATCATGGTTTTAAAGATATGAATGTGGACAGATAGTTCATTCGATGATAGTTCGGAAAATCCTGAAGACTGAATGTTTGAAATTACTAAAAGTCATGCTGGAAAAACGGAAAAAGGTTCTCACCACACTAATTCCGGATCTGGCCTGAAATTGACAACATCATTTCATTCTATCCTAATTTCTCCTAAGATAACATTTAATTTCATCCGAGTCTCAGTTGTTACTCTTCTCAAAATATTCCAATCTAAATTTGTGAACAAACTTTGTATTCTTATTACATTTTATACAGACGGACAATACAAAATTACATGGCAATATGTCGTTTGAGTACTTATCTATAGAGTTAGTCATAAAAAGTGTATTAAATAATAATAAATAACAGTATGGTATAAATAAATACATAAGTGAGGTAAACAAACAATATTATAAGGATTATTATTTGTATAACTTGTAAATGCATTTGCAATCTTTACTAGTTCAATTGTATAGTGTTAATTTAATTTGAGCCCATTTACCGATTGCATGCAAAAATGTTATAAAAGTTTTAGACCAAAATGTCAATAATGCATGATGACAGTGACCAATAATCATTCATAAAATCAAAAATCTAAAATCTTTATTTAGTAAAAAGGGTCTTAGGCTGGTTTTAGAGTCACGCTGACCGTCGGCGCTGAGGACTACGCGCGTAGCTCTCAGCGCGTAGCTGTTTGCGGCAACTCGTTTTAGTATCGTGCTGAACGTCATGGAGTACAGACATGCCCAATCAAATGAGTGTTCGAATTGCTGCCGTGTATTTTTTATGGAAAAAGAAAAGACTTCAACAACAACGAAGAAAAAGACTTCAAGTTCATCCACTTATTTCTGAAAGATTGCTAGTGGGGGCCTTTGTTACATTGTTCAATCAGTTAAGAGATGACGAAATCAAATTCTTTAACTACTTTCGCATGTCATCACGAACTTTCGACGAGTTACTGGCAAAGCTACATGATAAGTTACTACGTTGCAGTTACAGGCGTTTACCTATATCACCAGCTGAACGTTTGATGGTTACTTTAAGGTAAGAAAAAAACCAAGTTGTTTGTTTTATTTTAATTTTAATTCAATCGTGCGTCTTTATTTTTATACAATATGTCACTGGCGTCCCATAAACATTTTCGCAGCCGAACTTCTTCAATCACACGCCCAGTATCAATATCGCGATTCATTGTTGCGCCCGTCTGTCCCCGTCGGCACGTGCGTTTTATGTAACACTGTAACGATAAGTGAGGTCCGAAGCGCGTCGGCGCCGCGTGCTCAGCGGCGCTGACGCGTGGCGCGTACGCGCGCGTGTGGCTCAGCGCTGACAGTGCTCAGCGCTGAGTCGTCGGTGTTATTCTAAAACGCTTCATAAGTAATCATACATATTGGCCTGTCAGCGCCGACGGTCAGCGTGACTCTAAAACCAGCCTTAGACAACATTATTTTATAGGATAATATATCTTGTGTTTCTTGTAAGTAAGGAATGCTGTGTGAAAAGACCTTTGTGCCAGTGTTGCATTGAGTTCTTCGCTCTAACTAGGTAGAGACCTGTACGTACATTAAAACGTCTTCAACTTATGAAAAAGGATTCAAGGAATTCAAAACCATATCTCTCTTTACATTAGATTCGAGATTGATAATATTTTTAATATAATAAAACTACAAAATACAGCAATCCGCCAAAAAAGGTTAAACACCGATCAGGAGCATCTAGGTTCTCTGATTGGTGGCATAACAATATTGCAGAATTCTGAACCTTACTGCTAAAATTTTATATTGAAAACTGACATAATGACGTCACCGCTGTCACTCCGCGACTCAGCGCGTTTTAGCGTGAATTTTAAAATTCAAATTTTAATCGCATTTTTTTACTACTTAACCATTAATTTCTGGAATAATAGGTATTTTTTGTCTAAAGTCAATACTTCTGAATACACTAGAACAGTTTTTCAAAATCAGTCATCATGCCTATTGTTAAGTAAATTTTTTGCTTAGTTTTGAGCTAGATAACGTAATGTCCAACAATATTTACAGAAATCAATATAACACGACAAATCTTATCTGCAATTATTGAATCTTGTAAATGAGCTTCAATAGTTTTTTATGTCTTTAACCTTGGTATAAACGGTTGTACCGTGGATACAGTAACTTGTCATATTCAAATAAAACATACAAAAAGTTATATGATAAAGTAAATGCGTTGGGCAAAATTTATTTATTTTGAACAAGGGTGATTTAAATGCCTTAGCTTAGCACAAAGCCGGCGAAGCAAGTGACCAATCTTTAAGTCTCAGGTGAACATAAGGCACACAGCGCTGTGCGAGCTGAATTACACTTTATTGCGCAGTAACAATAGTTGTTATTTATTTCGTTTTTGTAGAGTTTAAAAAAAAAATATTATCATGTAACAATTAAATGTTTTTTTATTTTTTAATAAAACTGAAGTGGCAACCAAGCGTACGGCTTACAAGATGGTAAGCGGTTACCGCAGCCTATGGACGCTTGCAATACCAGAGGTATCACTCGCGGTTTGCCACTTTGAGGCTAAGATCGAAAGCCTCATGTGCCAGTAATTTCACCGGAAACCATACCTTTCACACCGGAACACAGCAATGCGAGCATGCTTTGCGGCAGAAATAGGTATGGTGGTTGTCCTTCCCGGACGAGCTCTATCACAGAGAACTCTACTACTCTTAATATTGTATTCCTCTTAAATACAAACTACTGCCAGCATGTTGGGAACACATCCGTCTGGTTGGTTATTTTTGTTTTTAAAGTATTAACCATAACACTAATGGAATACTAAAGATTATAATATCCCAAAAAAAAATTTCGGCGCTTCGAGCCGAACATCCCAATTATTTCGAGTAAAAGAGATGTCTCGATAGCTCAATTGGTAAAGCACTCGCGTGTCAAGCGGAGATTGCGGGTTCAAATCCCGCTTGAGGCGAAATCATTTTACGGTTTTTTTTTTTTTTTTTATACAACTGAAGTGGCAACCAAGCGTACGGCCCACAAGATAGCAAGCGGTTACCGTAGCCTATACCTATGCTTGCTATACCAGAGGTATCACTCGCGGGTTGCCACCTTGAGGCTAAGATCGAAAGCCTCATGTGCCAGTAATTTAACCGGAAACCATACCCTTCACACCGGAACACAGCAATGCGAGCATTACTGCTTGGCGGCAGAAATAGGTATAAACTAAAGTCTGGTAATGATTTGGATCAGTTGACGCGCCTGATAGGCATTGGTATAAAACTATACTAAAAATACATAATAATAATATCAAACCAATTGTAAATTCATGTTTATGAATATATGTATTTTTTACCTAATATTAAGGTAAGAAGTAGGCTGTGCTTTAACGTTAGAAATACATAATATTAGTGATATATTTTTAATTTATTACTAATTACCACATGGCTTTGTCTTTATGCTGACGTTTCGAAACTATTTAGAGTATTCAATATACATATTCAGTATTCGCCGAGCAACCGTCGAACGCGGTCGCAAGCGGTGCTCATGAAGAAGAGCTTCTAAATAGCTTCGAAACATCAGCATAAATGACAAAACCAAGTGGTAAATAGTTCATAATTTAAAATGATTTCTAACCACTATAGTTTCAACTATAATAGTGGTATCTCGTAAAGATTGCAAACGCGTTCGCCATCACCACAGGCGGATCAGTGTGAGTATGAAGTAGAGGCAAGCGAGGAGTGCGTGGGCGGCGCGTGCGAGCGCGCCAGAGTCGACAGTTACCTTTAGCGGGACCGGGGGCACCTCCAGGTGGTAGCCGATGTCGCACAGGTTGCGGAGCAGCTCGATGCCTGCAAATTAATTAAATAAATAAACAAATAATGCTGGACAATCCACACAGCATCGTCTAGCCCCAAGGTAAGCTGCTGTTAAACAGAGCTGCGTTATGGGTACTAGATGATATATACTTAATACTATACAATACATAGATAGATATTTTTAATTATATATAGAAAACACCCAGAACACCCGGAACAAATATTTGTAGATCGTACAAACATTTGACCCCAGGCGGGAATCGAACCCGCAACCTCCGCGTCGCAGGCGGACCTGCGCCCGCTGCGCCACATCGGTCGGCATACCATTATGCATACGGGGGCCATTTACAAACTAATATCCTTGTGTCCATTAAGAACAAATCGAATGGATTAGAGTTTCTTATTAATAGTTAAGATGTAGATAAGAAAAGCAAAACCATTTATCATAATGATTAAAGATTATTGTTATTTTTAGAAAACAAATTCAGGAAAAAGGACTTAATAGGCATTAAGTCACGTGACAGTGAACACCAATCAGAAAGTGTTACGTCATTTCATGTAAAACATTGTTGTGGTTGACATAATTTTAGTGATACTTGGTTACTGTCACTATGCCTATTAGTGTATGTGTACGCTTCTTTAACAAAGTCCCAAGCGACATACAAAATTTACCAATTGACAAATTTAAAAACTTTAATTAAACAAAAACTGTCTCAAAAAGCTTACTATAATATAACCGATTACCTAGATGATAAAAAAGCTTAGGACGCATGTGCTCCAACTCTACTCGACATCCATAACAATAGCAAGGGTCATGCCAAAAAAAGCGATAGGAACCCAGCCGGTGTTGTTGCCAGTTCTTTTACGGCATGGGCGCGTTGGAACTGGTGTAAATTTTCCTAGCTTGTAAAACGTTTCAAAGTGATCCTTGTGATTCTATTGAAATAAATATTTTTTTATTTTTATTTTTTATTTATAACTCACCCGAAGGTCGATTGTGTCCATATCGCGTCTCCCACGCGTCGAACAAGCGGTTGTAGTACCTCGGCCCGGTAAGATAAGGCAGGTATTTGTGTGACCCCGCGTCGGGGAATACCCTCTCCATATTTCCAGCTTGCGTGAACTCATCCTCAGCTTGTAGAAGGTGCCGCACGTCATCCGGAGTCAAGGTCGAGAGGATATCGCGAAGATACTGTGGGTAAAGCAAATTATTGTAGATTTTGGTTCGTTCGTTCGTTCGTATGAGTCAGTGGCCAACTCTGGTGACAGAGTTTCTAGGCCGCCCGAAGGCGTCTGTCATGGCCTAAAAACTTTGAAAAAGCCGGGACATACTGCTTAACGTACCCTCCGAAGCACGGGAGCGTTCAGTTGAAATTGCCACTGGCGGTCACCCATCCAAATGATGACCCCGCGGAACAGTGCTTAACTTCGTTGATCTGTTAAGAACAACTTAGCCAGCTACGTCACGAGCGCTCCAAGATTTTGGTTGAAATATGTACATAATTACATTACAAATATACAAAACTAGCAGTCCCTTCCAGCTTCGCGCGGGCGCAATGAAACCGAACTCGTGCGAAGCCGGGGCTGGTCGCTAGTAATAAATATATCCTATGTTACTCAGAGATGTAACATTCTAATAGTGTAGAGCTCGTCCGGGGAAGGACTACCACCATACCTATTTCTGCCGCCAAGCAGTAATGCTCGCATTGCTGGGTTCCGGTGTCAAGGGTATGGTTTCCGGTGAAATTACTGGCGCATGAGGCTTTCGATCTTAGCCTCAAGGTGGCAACCCGCGAGTGATACCTCTGGTATTGCAAGCGTCCATAGGCTGCGGTAACCGTTTACTATCTTGTGGGCCGTACGCTTGGTTGAAGAATTTTTGAAATCGGATTAGCAGTTTTTGAGTTCTTAACGTAAGAAACTAAAAAACAAATCACTCCTCTTTATAATATTAGCATAGATACATAATAAAAAAGTTGAGCCATCTAAAGACCGTTACAAACGATCTATAGATTGTGGTAAACTTTATGAATGAACGAATGAAAATTATTGATTGTACTGTACAGTGCACACATTTCAAGCTAGATAAATAATATTAGTAAAAGTCTAACAGAAATACGCACTGGACGGGACGTACGTATAACGTAGCAAAGTGTTAAACGAACATAGTTTTAAAATAAAAAACTTAATAATAATAATAAATAAATAATGCTGGACAATCCACACAGCATCATCTAGCCCAAGGTAAGCTGCTGTTAAACAGAGCTGTGTTTATGGGTACTAGATGACGGATATATACCTAATACAATACAATACATAGATAGATATTTTTTTATTATATATAGAAAATACCCAGAACACCCGGAACAAATATTTGTAGATCGTACAAACATTTGACCCGAGGCGGGAATCGAACCCGCAACCTCCGCGTCGCAGGCGGACCTGCGCCCGCTGCGCCACATCGGTCGTCAAAACTAAAAATAAAACTTACCATATCTCTCTCTTCCATGTTTGTGTAAATAATATGTTTATCCCTTTCTTCTTTAGACAAGTATACTGTGTATAATCTGCTATCATACGGTAATCCAGCCTGGAACATATTTTTTTCGCATTTTACTATCACACTTCACACTAATCTTCACTTCATCAAAGGATTAGCAGACGTACGGCGCAGTACCACCCGTACCTTGTCCGCATACCACCCATTCGCACCAAGCGTTACAGCTCAACATTTATTATGCGAACTGCCAAGGTGTGGAATACTCTGCCGTTTTCTGTTTTTCCTGACAATTACAATCCGGGCCTCTTCAAGGCTAGAGTGAATAGGTATCTCATAGACCTTCGTGCTCCACCGTCGGCCACATCATCGCTTTCCACCAGGCGAGATCGTGGTCAAACGAAGGTCTATTCTTGATAAATAATAATAATAATAATAATATCACCCTGGACACTCAATAAAATGTATGAAACTAACGCGTCGTAATCACCACACGCATTGTTTGTGTAAGTAAACGGTGTATGTGTGAGTTTCATGGTTGGCCTCGATTATCGCAAAAGCAAGATAGCACGCATGTGGAAAGAGTACACTGCGCCTGCACAAAACCAAAATAAACGCGTGCCTTATTAGGCACGTGCCCTTAGCTTCAGTGCCGGCGAAAGGTGCCGGCAAACTCGCTCTCGGAGTGGGGTAAACAAAACCGGTGGGAAGTAGGGCGTGGCCATTACAGAATACGTACAGACGTAGTACTAATATCTGTTCTGTGATAGTAGGATTCTTCAGCTAGAGCTAGATAGCGCTAGAGAAATAAATAAATAAATAATGCTGGACAATCCACACAGCATCATCTAGCCCCAAGGTAAGCTGCTGTTAAACAGAGCTGTGTTATGGGATGACTGATATATATTTAATTTAGTACAATACAATACATAGATAGATATTTTTTATTATATATAGAAAATACCCAGATATTCTGCCACTAAGCAGTAGTGTTCCAACAAAAGGGTATTCATTATAAAAACGGTAGTTTTCACGTACCGGTATATCGGTGAAGAGGCACCGACACTGTTTTGACTCGATTTAGAGCCTTCATCAGGGTGTAGTGGCGCAGCGCCCTCTTCCGCGTCGCGATATGCACTGATAATGTATACTTTCACTGATGTACCAGTAAGTGAAAACACCCGTTTATATAATGAATGACACCATTCACGATAGTATTCAGCCGATTTCAAAGGATGTTATCAATTCGACTGTATGTTTTTTTGTATGTTTGTTTCGCGATTTCTCCACCTATTATGAATTGATTTTAATGGTTCTTTTTTTGGTTCATATGTATATACTTCAGAATTTTAAAATAAATTTTATCGAAATCGGTTTAGTACTTTATGAAAAAAATCATAAAAAAAATGTGTCAAGAACTACATTCTAGTGTACAAGTCACAACACAACAATCCACCAACTGTGGTTGTACACAAATTGTACAATTGTACAATCTGCCGAAAAAATTTTGAGGTTGTAATCGTTTTTGTTTTTTTCCTAAATATTAAATTACTTTACACTTGCTGTCATAAACATTATAGTTACCAGTTTATTAGGTTTATCCTTAGCCAGCATTTCGAGGTTTGTTTTGATTGGTACTTGGAACTGCGCGATGTTGAGCACCGTCGACACTAGAGGGCCCTTCACGTGCCGGTCCAACGGCGACGCGCTGTGCAGGCTCGGAGATATATTCACCTGGGACATTTAAATGAAATATACTCACCTGGGACATTTATATGAGATATATTCACCTGGGACATTTAAATGAGATATATTTATCTGGGACATTTAAATGAGATATATTTATCTGGGACATTTAATTAAATGAGATATATTCACCTGAGACATTTAAATATCACCAGATATATTCACCTAGGACATTCTAATATCATTAGATTTATTCACCTGGGAAATACAAATATCACTAGATATAAGCATCTAGGACATTTAAATACCACTTTAACTATTATGCCCTTATTCATAAAAAAAACATGGCAGCGGGTTGCTAAGTATTGTTTTTCCTTGTCATTCTTATGGCAATTGGTGCTTCGGAGGGCACGTTAAGCAGTCGGTCCCGGCTTTTTCAAAGTCCTCATCGTACCCATTGAATATCGGTAGTCGGTACATAAAAAATAGTTCATAAAAGTTACCTCCAAAAGCCAAGGTTTGAGATCCTCATCGAGTAACACATCGATACCGAACAGTTCGTAGCAGTTGTACCGCGAAGTGATGTTCGCTTTAGTGAGAGAACTGATGCTGGCCTCTCCCGAGATGATCGTCTTGATGACGAGGTCCTTCATGGACTCCCAGAGGGATTCAACGTCCACGCACTTCTCAGACTTTAGGTATTGGAATAGGGTTTGTAGTGTCCTGGAAATATATATGCGAAATTTTAAAAAGTAGCCAAGTATTTACAATACAATTTCACCATCATTATGATTAGCTTTTCTATAGAATTAATGAGATTGGGTCTTGAAATATATATGCGAAACTTTAAAAAGTAGCAAGTATTCACTTGTGGCTATTATAACGCATGACCTTAGGAATAGATTTTTGTGTGTATGGTGTTATCCTGTGTTGGGTGTAAGGACACCCAATTATTAACACCAAAAAATAAAATACAATCCACCATCATTATGAGCAGCCTTCTAGTATTTTCACTGATAGGACATTAACTTTTCTAAAGAATAAGTGAGATTGGGTCTTATTTTATGTTTTAATTAGCATTTAATTCTCCTGGACACAGTTCGGAATGGTCCCATTTAGAAATAGTGCTCATAGTGCGAAACGACTGAAGACCCGATTTGTGAATAGCGCGTCTTGTCTTTCAAAAAATCAGAGCGTCTTGGTTCTCTGCTTGGTGGCATCAAACAGAATTGTAGAATTTTTATTCTTATTGCTAAAATTTTACATTGAAATCTGACATATGACGTCACCACTGTCACTCCGCGACTCAGCGCGTTTTGGCGTGAATTAAAAAAATCTAATTTAAATCGCATTTATCACTAGTAAACCATTAATTTCTGGAATAATAAGTTATTTTTTGCATAAAGTCGATACTTCTGAACACAATAGAACAGTTTTTGAAAATCAGTCATCATGCCTATTGCCTAAGAATTGGGCAAAAAATTTACAACGTGAGAGGACAACTTGTTTGTCGCATATTATCACATCACACTATCACACTAATATTTTTTTCTATTTTGTTCTATTCTAATATTATAAATATGCGAAAATTTGGATGTTCGTATGTTTAGATGTTTGTTCCTCTATAACTCGACAACCGCTGAACCGATTTGGCTGAAATTTAAAACATGACAGACATAATGACCGGGAACAGGACATAGGCTACTTTTTATCCCGGAAAAAAGTACGGTTCTTTGCGAACGAAGTCGCAGGCGAGGCTAGTTATAGTATAAATAGTGACCATTTGTGTCCCTCGCACGAAGCAAAGTCCTCGTTCGGCGTGTAGTTCTTGGAGAGCCGGTTGATGGAGTAGTTGGTGAGGTGCATGTACCGGTCGTTCAGTGACGTCACATCCTCGTTGTATTTCACTGGAAGGCAAAGTAAGTAAGTGAGTATGAGTCAGTAGCCAACTCTGGTGACAGAGTTTCTATTCCGCCCGTAGGCCTCCTCCTCCTCTGTATTTTAAAAATATTAATTTCTGATAGAAACAAGCTTTCTAACAAACATACTATACAAATAGAAAGAAAGTGACTACTTTGTCTATGGTTATAATAAAATAAACTAACCTGAAGCAAACAAGGACTTACAGTCGCATGTCGAACTTGTTGCCGTTGATGAGGTAAAGCTTGGAGACGTAGCGCTGGACCACCACTGGTCTCTTCTTGGGCACCTACGTCCATAGAGACTACCTTGTTATCTATTGTTGTAACTAACCTGAAGCAAACCTAGCGAGGCCGTCCTTGTACAGATATATCCTCAAGGGGTGCACTGACGTCACGAGGACGTATAGTCGCATGTCGAACTTGTTGCCGTTGATGAGGTAAGGCTTGGAGACGTAGCGTTGGACCACCACTGGTCTCTTCTTGGGGATCTGCGTCCATCGGGAGACCACTTTGATGCCGGTACCGCGGGCTGACGCAGGCTGGAACAGAATAAGATTTTTAAGTTTCTTAAAATGGTGCAGCTATTGGGTAATAGAACGGTTTGGTCCCAAAATCCCCTTAGATAATCCGCTGCGAAGGAGATGTCGGCACTTTTTGTTCTAAAACTCCCTTACAATAGAATTTAGCTGCGGCAGGGGATTTGTAAACAACCCCTTACTTACTTTATGTTGGTGGAAGGTAAAATCAAATAAAGTAAGTTTGTGTAGGCCGGGTGACTTAGCCTTATCTAGCCTTCAAATGTAGTGTCATCCGACCCACGGTAGCTAGCGCTCAGTTGAGAAATTCCCACTCTCAATCCAAGACCTGACCGGATTTGTCATTATATTCAAGGGTAAAACTGCCTTTTCATCAGAGCTAAGCGAGGATGTGTAGCGAGATTTGTTTGTTGGAACCAATACAATCACTTCATTGAAGCTGTCAGAGCGAGACCAGGTAAATAAAGTGATTCTATTGGTTCCTAACAAACACATCCCTCGCTACACATCCTCGCACATCTCTAGTGGAAACGCAGCCTAAGGCTGGGTTATGATGACCACTTACTGGTTTAATGATCCATTTCTCGTTATTAGCTGCATATTTCTGCCAGTCGTGCTTCAATAGCTTCATGTCATGAGGAAGTACGTAGGTCTTCGGCATGATACCGAACTCATCCACCCCGTACTTCCCGGCCAGCTTCTGAAGGTTCCTCCAGAGACGGTCTTTGCGCCCGATTTGGAAGGTTCCCGGGAAATGGTTCATCTTCTGCCCGTCTTTTATGGCGCGGAACATAAGGGATTTCATGTGCTTGCCCCATATGCCTATCCATTCAACTGTTTCTGTAAAAACAAAAAGGTTTTCTTAAATCATTATACTAGTAGTGTGACACAAGTTTAAGAATAACTTGAGTCCAGCATTCATAAAAATAAAAAAAAAGAGGATAGATTTGTATTTTTGTTTGTTACGAATAAACTCAAAAACTACTAGGCCATTTTAAATATTATTTCGTCATTATAACGCTACGTTACTTAGGGCTACCTAAGTAGGCTATATTTATTACAAGCGACCCGCCCTGGCTTCGCACGAAGCTGGAACGGACTGCTAGTATTGAATAAAACTCATTTGACTTTAATTTTGCCGGTTTACTATCTAACGCCCGGATACTGAAATCCCAATCAAATATTTAAGATCCTATCAACTGTTTGAGACGTCGCGTCGTTAACCTTCAAAGTTGTATTGTGAAACGCCGAAAATGTCATTGATTATGATTTGATAAGATATGCAGCGTTTCAGTATTTGGGCGTAAGTTGTATAAAGAAAACGGCGGGTTTCTATCGTTTTTTGGCCTCTTCCTTGCTATTGTTATTGATGCCGATGGTAATAGAGTAGTAGAGTTCTTTGTGATAGAGCTCGTCCGGGGAAGAGACTACCACCATACCTATTTCTAACGCCAACCAGTAATGCTCGCATTACTGTGTTCCGGTGTGAAGGGTATGGTTTCCGGTGAAATTACTGGCACATGAGACTTCGATCTTAGCCTCAAGGTGGCAACCCGCGAGTGATACCTCTGGTATTGCAAGCGTCCATAGGCTGCGGTAACCGCTTACCATCTTGTGGGCCGTACGCTTGGTTGCCACTTTAGCGGTATTAAAAAAAACATACCTTCCTGCGGACACTCCGCCGTATCGCACTCGCTCTTTACCAATCGAAACCCGGAGTTAGTCAGGGTCTTCTGTACTACTATAGGTGTTATTGTAGTAAGCTTCCATTTGAGGTGCTTCTGGATTGGAGCTGGTATCTTCACTGGAACCGTCTCGTCGTGAGCGACGAACTTTAGGTACGGAGGAACCCGGGGGAATAACGAGGCTCGGAGACAACTGCTCACTGATTCTGGTATACTGAGAGGTGATTCTGGAAAGTTATACAATAAAGACTTTATTTATAAACGAATCATGACTTCGTTAGTCGCACGACTAATGTTCAATTATGAAAAAATGTCGATTCATAATAATGTGCATTCATAAAATGGTCCATTCAATATGGGTATTGTGGATAATAAAAATATCTATATCTGGTTATTTTTGTTTTTATAGTATTAACCATCACACTAGGGGAATACTACATGTAAAAATATCTATCTATTTATTGTATTGTATTAAGTATATCTAGTACCTATAACACAAGCTCTGCTTAGCTTGGGGCTAGATGATGCTGTGTGGATTGTCCAGAATTATTTATTTAAGTAACAACAATCATAAAAATGACCATTTATAAATGTAATGTGCATTTCTTTAATGAATAAGGGCATACGTCTATACATAGTATAAAAAAAATGTTTCTCGCCTCTGTATGTTTATTTTTAAGTTTCATTCTGTACGGATTTTAATGCGGTTTTGATCAATGCATAGAATGATTCAAGAGGAAGATTTATACGTAAGTATAAAGTCTATTTCACATAGAAAGGGTGCTGACAGATTTGGTATTTAATAGTTTTAGTCAATAAAAGGTTAAATTGCAAATAGAAACATAAATTTATTAATTGTGGTTGATTATTTGTATAATAAAACTTTGACATTGCCGAATAAATGATGCAAAATGAGAAAAAACAATAAATGTGTCTGCACCCTTCCATGTGAAATAGACTAACCCGTGCGAAGCCGGGGCGGGTATTTACAGCTGACAAATCAAGAGTACGATAGAGAATTACGTATCTTACAATGGTATTAATTTATTTAGATAAAGCTGTCGAGACAATACTTACACACGACCACAACGAGATAAAAATACAAAGAAGCAAACTACACATCTTGAATAATAAAATTCTAGATGATGGATATGAAAAAGTTTTACTAAGACGTTAGTAAGTTGTTTAAATCATAAGATAAACGGCCTGTCAGTAAACAAGCAGACAGACAAATCACTGTTTCGTAAATAGTTTTAGTTAATAATTTGAAGAATACCATCTAGGGAAAAAAACTTGCCCCATCTTGTTTATTTAGTTCATTGTAGGCGCTTTATTGGTCATAATTACCTGTTACCGGCCATCTTACTAATATAATACATAAAAGGAAAAGTTTGTATGTTTGTGGGAGTATCACTCCAGAACGACTGAACAGATTTGTCTGAAATTCGGCACAGGCATAGATTATAGTCTGGAATAGCACATGCTACTTTATACCCCGGAAAAATCTTCGGTTCCCTTGGAATAATTTACTGTTTGTGTAAATTATTCAGGCACCATTCGGCGCGGCAGTTTTATCAGTTATATTGACTAACTGTACACTAACTTGAAGACAGTGAAAAAGACCTTCATACAATACAAACGTCGTAAGTAAGTTGATATAAAAAGAAATAAAAAACACTAATTCTAAACTACTAATTATACATATCTACTTATGTGTAACTGGAGTCCTTTCAAACCAAGGTACACCATACTAAAAAAAAAAAAAAAAAAAAAACATAATAGGCAGGTACACATAAAAAGTAGATAGGTAATACTGTGTTATGAATGTAGGGCCCAAAAGGTCCCTGTCTCAGCATTAAGGCCTCTTTGAAATAGCATTCAAAGTATAGATATCATGATACAGATACCAAATAGTAAAACTATTCAATAAAATGGAATCAAAATAAAAATGTTTACAAACAAATCGAATCGCGTGCAACCGACCATCAAACTAAATGAACAGCCAATTCTAATCTGAACAGTTACAACCTTTCCGTGCCGCGATATCGAAAGCTATCGACCGCTATCGATGCAAATAAGTGTAAACATTATCATGACAAGGTTGCATTCGGAGTAATAAAAGCATCAGTGTTAGTTTGTAAAACATCGCTTAGCTTAGCTTTTTTATCAGTTATTTCTTATTCAATTCAATTAAGTAATTTAATAAGATTATTGGCTATTACAGATACATTAGATTTGAGTTTCGTTCTTGAATAAATTAAGTACGGTCTGTGTATTTCCAAATGTGTATTGATCTCTAGCTTTCATTTATCATGTTTTAAAAATAAGCTCAAGAAATGGCTGATTGAACAGGATTTCTAGTATTGCGATGATGTCTGCTAATTTATTTCATCCTTTATTGCACAAAAAAAACAAAATTGTACAGAGGGAGGATTTATTTATATTTATTATTATTATTTATTTACTTATTTATTATTTATTTTTAAAAAAAGTTTAATATTATACTTGCTACTTAAATTTTTGTAATTTATAATTCTTGGAATGTTATAATTTATTAATTTTTAGTTGACAGGCAACTATCATCCGTTATTAATAAATATACTATGACTATGACTATTTCTTCTTCTTCTTTTGTTTTATGGCCTCTGTGGCTAGTTTGCTTGCCACAATTTTGCCAGTGTCAAGTGTATTAGTTTGATAGTCGCTTAGCAACGTAAACAAACGAAATTTGGAAAGAAACGATAACTTCTCTTTCAAAATTCTCCTGGAAAGTCTTTGACTACATTACCAACCAACATTACCCCTCCATTTCAATTACTTACACTTGTGCTAAGTAAACAAGTTAAATTGGATAAACTGCCACCAAATTTACGCAATAAAACTTAAAATAACACGAGAAAAATAATTAAAATGGGAAGACCCATGTCGTTTTGACAAGATAGCCAAAGACAATCCTATGACTATTTTATTACTCGAAAACAACCATGCGATTTTGAAATCTGTCGATCATGTCAATTGTAACTAATCAGTCACGAACCATCGAAATGAAATGAGTTTATGGCATAGATAAAATGAACAAACATAACAACAAGCTATAGAATAATTTATGTAAGTTAAATTTTAAACCTTTGCGTGTCGGCAGCGTTTTGAACGGATTGGTGGTATGCAAAGCGGTCAAGAATAGTTGATCCTTGTTAAGCTTCTCTGTGAAATAGTGAATCGTTATACGACAGAGCTGAATCCGCTAATTAAAACTAAAACTACTGCTAAAAGTAAACTTAGATAGATAGATAGAAACACTTTATTGCACACCACTTATAAAGAAATAAAAACATATGAGTAATACATAAAAATAGTAGCGGAAGTACAATGGGCGGTCTTATCGCTAACAGCGATCTCTTCCAGACAACCTTATACCTACCTTACATGTTATTTATTACTTTCTATCATATAACGATAGAATAGTGTTTGAGTAGAAAGTAATAAATAACATCACTAAAATGTCCGTGATTTAATTTTCTAATAAGGACTCTTACAAACTTACTAGTTCATAACAGATCAACGAAGTTAAGCACTGTTCCGCGTAGTCATCATTTGGATGGGTGACCGCCAGTGGCAATTTCAACTGAGCGCTCCCGTGCTTCGGAGGGCACGTTAAGCAGTCGGTCCCGTTTTTTTTGTTAAGTTGTTAAGCCATTGCAGGGGCCTTCGGGCGGCCTAGAAACTCTGTCACCAGAGTTGGCGACTAACTCATACGAACTTACTTACTTTTACTAGTAAAAATTCACGCTTTACAAAATAGGTTAGCAGAGAAACAGGACAGATATTAGTACTTGGCTTTGTCCTTGAGATTAAATTTAAATAGTTTTTCTATTTGAAATATGTATGTGAGCAAATATGTCCAGTCGCTGAAACGTTGAAGGAAAACATCATGAGGGAACCAGATAGTATCCTCATCATTATCATAATAATTATTCTAACAACGGCGTACTGTGAATGTGGCCAAATGCCAAATAATTATAATGTTTGGACGTGCTTCTGACTACACTTGTAAGACTCAAGGATCTTAAGTTCCTATGAATCTAAGAGAATTTGTGGCGACCTCTTTCATAAAAGACTAATCTCCATGGTTGCGACAAAAAAAACAGAAAATAACAAGACTGTCACATGGCTGAAAACTAAAAACTTGTGAAAAAGATTTTTTATTTTATAATTGTTTTCTCTGTAAATATTCTTTTTAACTTCTAATAAACAGCTTATACTACATCTATAAATCTACCTATAACAAACCCCATAAATTACTATTAAGTATGGGGTAAGTAAGTAAAGGAGTTGTTTCTCGATGTATGGAGCCGGGCCTAGGTCCTTTGTAGGGGTCTAGATATTTAGATATTCAAAAAAGAAACCATTTTAAGCTGTTTATTTAATTTATTTTAGCTTCTTTTAGAATCTTATGTAAGTTTATCTTTGTGAAGGAGTGCAACACAATGCAAAACAACATGGCGGGTTTATCGAACAACTGGGTTATTAGGTACTGTCAAAGTCAAGATGCCTCACGATCATTGGCTAATAGCTGTCATGGCGGACCTCCAGTGTTCCCGTTATAAGAAACTCAACACAACAAACATTTTTCATATAGAACTTTGTTTGTCTACATAAAATTAAAATTGTATTATAATGTTAGTTTTATATTTTTTTCCAATTTCTCTATGGTGTTACTAAGACCTAGGCCACTATGAAATTGGTTAATACAGTACCGCGCCTCTCCACCCCGCTTTCTGTGTGCACCATATAACTCCTTACCGTTGCATGGTTTATTGGCGACGGTGACAGCGGTTCCATTCATTTTAGTGCTGAGCTTGGCCACGGATTGGTGTATTATGGGGATGATGAGATGGTGCAGGTTCAAAATCGGTCGTCATGGCGCTTTTTATGGGTGGCCTATGTCAAGCAGTGGATGTCTATCGGATAATATGATGATGATGATTCATTTGCGCCGCCCCGCTTTCAGTGTGCACTATATGGTGTAAAAGATAACTGCTTACCTTTGGATGGTTTCTTGGCTACGGTAACAGCGGTTCCGTTCAGCTTACTGCTGAGCTTGGCCACGGAATGGTGGTCGATCTCCTCTTTAGGAGGCTTTTCCACCAGGTCCGCTATCATGGGGATGATGAGATCAGTTTCCATCTGCCACGGGTCGGTCAGGGTGTCGGGGGACGGAGATCTACTGTGCGCACTGGAAAGTAAGTAATTATGAGTCATAATGGGCTCCTGAAGGGCTTTGTCATGGCCTAAAAACTTTGAAAAGCTTATTAGTACAGTTAACTGTTGCTTATTACTAGTGTCAAGGGTTTGATCTCTGCCGATAGTACGCACATAATTTTGGGTCACTATCATTTGGTCACACAAATTTGATCCTACTTAATATTTTTTATCATTTGAACATTTTTTAGAGGTTAATTAATTTGGAAATAGTAGTAAACTGTAGTCGTAATTCGTAACTCAATATACACTCACTCTTCAGCCTCTTCAACGATGTTACACTCAATTTTGCTACCAGTCGACTTCATCTTGGTGACTTTGACTTTGGGCTTCGCTTTCTTCTTGGTTTTGACAGTTTTCTTGGGAAGCACAGCTGTCACCGAGCTGACGGGTAACGCTGGGCTCACTGCTGGGCAGGCGGGTGTGGGCGTGTCCTGCCGCGGCTGTGGACAAGAATTACTATTTTAGAGTACGCTACTTAAAACTTCCTGCTCAACTCTTCGGGGACCAGCGCTACTGAATAACTTTCCGCCATACATAGGTAAACGGAAAAAAAAACTTCCCGTTGGTACCCAGTGGGGGCAAATGTGGAGGGTAAGCGGGAATAACCTTAATTAATAACACTGAATAAGATGTGATTAACAACATTTATTGATTGATAAAAAAATGATAAATAACTGAGGACAAGGGTGAATTAATGGCTGTAGGTAGAGGAAATCATTAAATTGTACTGTGCACAAAAGTGAGTGAATGAATGGTTGTGGATAAAAGCGTGTAAAAGAACGTGGACAAGAGTGAGTGAATGAATTGCTGTGGATAAATGTGTATAAAAAGATAAGGAAATTAGTGAATAAATTGAAGTATACAAGAGCAGCCGGTGCTAGCTTTCAGCTATCCCTGGTTCCTTAAAAGCTTAGCCATAGCCATTAGCCATTTCATATGCAGCCCCAACGTCTACAATCTAACTAAAACTGTAAAATCAGACACCAACTTAATTTGTTAGTTGAAAGAGAATTTGCTTCAAAATAGCTTTATTTTGAAGCAAATTCTGCTAAAAATGAGCTTTCAAGCGTTAGTCAGTTGGTCAAACTTTCTACAGTCACAAGGAGTTCTTTAAATGATTGAATGAAAATAAAGATTGAATGAACGGGTGTGGAAAATGGCGAATAAGATAGTGATGGCGGGAATATCTCAGGTGAAACGTGGGCAAAGGGTAGCAATGCTTGTCTCGTGACGAATTTGTGCCAAGGCAGAAAAATGGGTCACAGTGTCGACATAAGCTGCAAACCTAGGTATTGTGTAACTTCTGATCCCCACTAACCCACGGAAACGGTTCTCAAGTCGACGCGTATGTTTTTTTTTATTTTTGTATGACCACGCATAACTTTTTTCTATGTAGTCTGATTTGGATACGAGGAATAGGCGTAAATTAACATACATTATAAATCAATAACAATATAACCTTGCGATTACTGCATAGAGTAATTTAGTGTGAATGAAACATATGTTTATACGCAATCCGTCGTTATTTGAACTTCTATTGGAAAAACGTGGTAGCGCTACAAAAACGTGGTCTACACCTTCGGAAAATCGCTCTCACTCACCAGTTTGAAAATACCGCAAATAAATTATGACTGTTTGGACGAATGTCAGAACCGTAAGACAACCACACGTGCATTCCACCGGGAAGTTTAAAAATAAACATATTTATGAATCAGAACGCGATTTTAGAATATAGGTCGAATATAATTACCGTACTAATAGGTGTTTAGCGGTGAAGAGCGGCGATGTCTCGGGGTGGGTTACTCATAACTGGAGTACACTATTTTAAAGCATTTCTATTGTTTTCATGCACCTTGAACGCGGCGCGAGTGCCATCAAATATAACCACACAAACATGTCAAGGCCGGCGTGTTCGGGTCAAATTTCTCTAAAGCCGACTGCCCACTGAACCGCACACTCCGAAAAATTTTACCAACACAAATTTACTCGCGGAAACCGGTGTAGGATAAGTGTAAAATATCGTCACATTAGTAGACAACGGACTGAATTTTAATACGGGAAACTATTACTTTTTTACTATTGGAACGAGTGTTTTAATGAGTTGTAAGTACATTGCTCTGATCTGATCAGTCGCGCACGTAACAGTGATAGCACGTTAATGCAGTATTGACATTTTCATTTAGATCTATGGAACTATGCCAAATCTTGAGGTGTACCGATGCGACAATCAAATAAACCTACAGAATTATACAGACAATTATGACGGGTTTATGTAAGACGTAACCAGGAACAAATTAAATTCCTAGATTTTGCGTTAATTTGGGGGTTGTTTACGAAGTATCTGTCAGTTGTTCTTAAAGATAGGTAGATACATAATAAATTAATAACTTACTTTAATTACTTATACAAATAGCACACTTTAGGGGAGACCTAAATCAAGCAGCGCTAGTCTAACTAAATGGCACCCAACATACAGTCATGAGCCCAGAGGGCCAACTCTTGCGGACAAAGGCGATATATCGTGACAGTTTTTGTAGTTCAGCTTATGTCAGTAATGCTCTGAACACACCGTGTCACCGACTTAAGTTGAACTACGATATTTGCCACGATTTTCGTTTGTCGGTTCCAAGAGTAGACTATCAGACTAGGACTCTACGTCGCGCGTCGTCTTGGGTATAACATACGAATACCAAAATACAACAACATTATTTATCTTATCTTATTATATAACTAGCTGCGCCCCGCGGTGTTACCCGCGATTAAACAATTTATCCCACGGGAACTCGAGATAAAAAGTTGCCTATATTCCAGGCCATAACCTATGCCTGTACCTAATTTTATAAAAATCCGCTGAGTCGTTTGGGCGTGATGCTCCGACAAACATACAATTCCCCTTTATAATATTATTAAGATATTCAACGGAAACCATACCCTTCACATCGGAACACAGCAATGCGAGCATTACTGCTTGGCGGCAGAAATAGGTATGGTGGTAGTCCTTCCCCGGACGAGCTCTATCACAGAGAACTCTACTATTCTTAGTAGATGCTCAACCGTATTTAGACAAACTGAAAGAAAATCTTAAGACACTGGCACAGAATAGATATTAGTCTACTATCTGGCTATGATTAACGATGCTTCCGGGGATGAAGAATTGATTTACGAACGGATTTATCGTTTATACAATACAGAATACGAAATCTGAGCCAAATGATAGAATTAGTAGAAAATTAGAATTATATTTATGTACAAAACCCTGCGTTCACACTAATATACAAGTTGTATGTGTGTGAATACTTGTATGTTACTTGTTTAGCTGTGCAATGCATTTGTACAAATACTTGTCAAGGTTAAAAAATAGGTCAGAAGATGGTGACGTATATGCGTAAAATATGATATTTCAAGATCCTAGATATTTATTTGGCTTATTACACCATCCGCAAATATGTGTCCAGTGGGCAGGTACTTACAGATTTACAAAGGTTTCTCACAAACTTTTTTAAAAGACGCATTTTGTAATTTTACACTAGAAAATACGAATTATCACATAAACGATTTCACTAAGCCCGATAATAAGATAATAGCGAAATAGATAATTCGAAAAAGTTTAATCGCTACATTCCTGAACACATCTTGCATAAGATTACACAACACATCACGCACGATACAAAAACACCGTCATCGAATTCTAAAATAGTTGTATAAAACTTCCGCAACGATTAGATTTTACTAATGTAAACAGTGTTTGAGTGCGGCTGTAAAACGCGACTCGCCGCGCCGAAATGAGAGAAAACACATGTTAGCGAAAAATTCTGTTGCTATGTAGAGATCTTTTACTATAACTTCTTGCTATAACTAAGTTTCAGCCTGAACAATTGAAACTAGACTTAACAGAGTTTGTTATAAGGCTGGTTATGGCTGGAGCTGCGGAATCAAGGGGTGTTTTTTGCAAAAAAAAGTCCTGTCCTCCGCCCGTCTGTCGCAGGGTACGCCACAGAATTCTTATCACACTTTTACGGGTAAGTGGTAAATAAAAGAGACAAGTGCGGGCTAGACTTGCACCCTGAGGCTACGGTAACTAACAAAGCAGATAAGATCAGCTGATTTTTTGACTGCAAAAACTTCAAATCCATATATATTTTTTAATTTGATTTTTTTTTTTGACGACCAATGTGGCGCGGTGGGCGAAGGTCCGCCTGCGACGCAGAGGTTGCGGGTTCGATTCCCGTCTTGGGACAAATGTTTGTAGGATCTGCAAATATTTGTTCCGGGTGTTCTGGGTGTTTTCTATGTATAATACAAAATATCTATCTATGTATTGTATTGTATTAAATATATATCAGTCATCTAGTACCCATAATACAGCTCTGTTTAACAGCAGCTTACCTTGGGCTAGATGATGCTGTGTAGATTGTCCAGCATTATTTATTTTATTTATTTAATTTAAAAAAATGTATATCTATCTATGTATTGTATTGTATTAAATATATATCAGTCATCTAGTACCCATAATACAGCTCTGTTTAACAGCAGCTTACCTTGGGCTAGATGATGCTGTGTAGATTGTCCAGCATTATTTATTTTATTTATTTAATTTAAAAAAATGTATATCTATCTATGTATTGTATTGTATTAAGTATATATCTGTCATCTAGTACCCATAACACAGCTCTGTTTAACAGCAGCTTACCTTGGGGCTTGCTTGTTCAGCATTATTTATTTATTTATTTATTTCCAGTGGCGAAGCACACAGGCGACAATATCGGATTAACCCTTCGTAATCTTCATGCATACTCGTATAAGTACTGTACTTTATTAAAAGTTATAAAATAACGGACGATAATGATTACAGGGTTTTTTTCTGGCATTGACTAAAAGAAGATAAAATATAATCGAAATCTTATTTTGTTTAAACAGGCTAAACATAAATAACGCGTTACAATGCGTTGCTAATTGTATTCGGAAAACACTTACTCTCCCACCAACCTTACCTAACTAAGAACACGTAGGCAACCCGCGAGTGATACGTCTGGTATTTCAAGCGTCCATAGGCTGCGTTAACCGCTTACCATCTTGTGGGCCGTACGCTTGGTTGCCACTTCAGTTGTATATAAAAAAAAAAACGTAAATCTTTATTTTAAAACAGATTAAGAAGAATTATAGATTCACTGAAATAAAACCGCATTCAAATCGGTTCACCCGCTTAAGAGCTACGGTGCCACAGACAGACACATGTATCGGTCAAATTTATAAGACCCCTAATGCGACAGGGGTTAAACAATTTGATTCAATGCAGATAAAAATGTCGCATTGCTAACATTTATTACGTACCAGATACACGGTTATTTTAAACTTGTGTTTCTACTCAAGGAAGTCGTACAAGGTATTTTAACTTCCATAACTCTGTCCTATTTTAGTCGCATTAAAGGAAAACACGCAAATACGACATTAAAATTGCAATTTACTGTTCAAAGTTTAAGTAAATGGTGAAATTTGCATAGAAAGCAAGATATGGCGTAATTTTGTAAGAAAGTTGTTTGATTGTTTTATTTTTATCTTTCAATTAATGTTTTATTTTTATTTTAGTACCTGTTTCGTCATACTGATAGACTTAAAGGGGAGTATCCACCGAAGCTAAGCGAAAATTATGTGTTGATCAAATGAGACGTGGGTGATGCCATTTTAGGGTGATTCATTTTGTTACACATCATTATTCCGCTCAGGGAACCCAGCATAGACTTGTCTTTGTAGAAAATAAAGTTTGCCAAGTGCGAGTAAACTCATGCTGTTTCGTTTAGTAACTTTTTTTTAAAAAATTGTATTCCGTATTAAAGTTCTGCGTGGCACTGCACTGCGCTCGTCACCCCGTGACTCTTTCGCCCAGTAATTTTACTTGCTACAGTGTCCATCAAACCTAAACACAGTAATGCTTGCACACTACTGCTTATAAGGATATCTGGCACTGCCTGCACTGGTACCAACCAAACGGACTCTTGCTGAAGAGGACTTTCTTTAAAAAAAATCATCGTTTCATCGAACGGGGTGAGTTAAAGAAAGAGTAAGTAAGTTCGTATGAGACAGTCAGCAGTGGCCAGCTCTGCTGGCAGAGTTTTTAGGCCGCCCCCCAAGGCCTCTGTCATGGCCTAACAACTTTAAAAAAGTCGGGACTGCATAACGTGCCCTCCAAAGCACGGGAGCGCTCAGTTGAAATTGCCACTGGCGGTCACCCATCCCAATCATCATCATCATGACAGCCTTCTAATGTTCCCACTGCTGGGACACTGGCCTACTCTCAGGCGAGAGTAATTGGGTCTTAATCCATCACGTGGGTATGATTGGGTCATTGGGTATGAGGATTGGTGGATGGCACATGTCTTTCGAATTTTTAGTTCTTCGACACGCCGCCGCCGCCGGTTTCCTCACGATGTTTTCTTCCACCGTATGAGAGCGCTGGCATTGCGCACATAAATATTTCGAACAGAAAAATCCATTGGTGCACGACAGGGCTTGAACCCACGACCTTAGGATCGGAAGGCGGGGTCACTACCACTAAACCACCGGTGCAAATGACTACGCGTAATTGTGCTTAACTTCGTTGATCTGTTAAAAACAACTTCGTCGAAAAGTCATCCCAGGCTTTAGGCACAGAACAGATATTAGTACTACGTATAGAATGGCCACTCCCTACCTCCTACCGGTTTTACTTATCCCACCCCGCGAGTTTGCCGGCACCACACTTTACCTTTTGCCGGCACTAAAGCTAAGGGCTAAGGCACGCGTTTATTTTGATTTTGTATAGGTGCAAGCGCGCGCAATGCCAACGCGAGCGAAAGTGTGCTATCTCGCTCTTGCTATAATTAGTTGGGGGCAGCCATGACACTCACACATACAACGATACCGTTCACGTACACAAACCATGCATGTGGTGATTGCGACTTGTTTACTTCATACATTGTATTGAGTGTCCGGGTGTGCTTTAGGATAAATAAACTCACCAATTCATGTTCATCAGCGGTGTCGCTATTAATAGCTGATGTCCTCAACACGTGCATAGTATCATCGGTCACCAGGACCTGATCCTTGCAGGCGCATCTCGTTTTTGTATAGCTAGGGCTCTTGCAGCGGGTGTTACTGAGGCTTGCTACAGCAGAGCCGTAGGAATAACCCATGCTGGAGTTATCTTTGGCTCTCTTTGTGTTGTTTGATAGGTAGGAGAGGCGACTGAAACAAAAACATATAAAAATAGTAGCTTATAAACTATAATATTCAATCGATGGAGTGACATTAAAGATGTTGGAGGAAGTTGGTGAATGGTGAGGCTTTAGATTGGTTTTCCTAGTACTCTTTGTGGGATGCTTATTGCTTATGTCCAGCAATGGATAACTATTGGCTGATTTGATGATGATGACTGCTATACACATTAAAAAAATCTGTTGGTGCATGATGGATTCGAACCCACAACCATAGGAGCGAAAGGTGGGGTCACTACACACTATACCAGTATAGTCACTATACCACAAATGTTTTACAAAATAATTGGTGTTTATAATTGGTTTTTTACAGGGTGTAAAAAGACTACTACCGAAAACTGGATCACAGATTTTTATTGTGGTTGGGTTTTGGGGTGCTGTACCACCCTCTTTCATTTTTGGTAGTCGTCTTTTTACACCCTGTATAAACTTGGGGTTGGTTGAGCTTGGACTTTGGTAGGATTATTTCAGGATCAAGAGGATTACCTAAATCCAATTATCAAATGCGTGTCTAAAGTAAAGCCCTCAGTAACTGTCTTTTATAATCAGTTTAATTCTTAGCTATATTAAGAGTTAGTGGAAATGACTTTGTCCACATTGAGTTTTTGCTATACAGATTTCAACTTAGCCTTATTCTCTAGGAGTTAAATTTCGAAAATTTCTATATAGTGCACCCCTGAGAATCTTAAAAAGACCACACCCTCAAAATTCAATATTAATGTAACAATAAATAATGGTTGGGATAATTGTAGAGTAGAAGGTATAAGCTTAGATTAATTAAAGTTAATGGGTACTCTGTATCTGATTAGTTTTTTGAATACTAGCAAGTTCTATGTTACCTTTTCTTCATTATTGAATATTTCCCCTACATTACAATTAACAATTAAATTTTTTTCCTGATTATTTTAAGCACATCTACAGTACCCAATACAATATTGTTTTTTTTTCAGGCCATTTTCACTTGAAATTTAATTTGACAGCACATAACCAACCCGATAGAACACAGATAAATGTACTGTAGATAACAAGTTAGATAATTAATCTGATATTGATAAGATAGTGACCAAATAAAATACATGTGTGAATAACCTTTAAGCATGTGAACTAACCTACAAATTCGCATGTAAACAATGGTTGTTGAACCATTATCAAGTGTTTATTTTTTTATCAGAATTAATGCCAGATTCCTGTTTAAAATCAATTTAAAATGTTGCCATTCTCATCTCATTTTGTTCTATTGACAAATTATTAAATCAATTGAACAGAGGAATTATCCCATTTTAAGCTATGTTTAAGTGCACTTATGAACTTAGATTGAATATTTTGTGCAAGGTTTTAAGCCGGACAAACAAATAGATATCACACTTACGTGTCATATCCTGGTATTGGAGATCCAATATGAAAGTTGCAATAAAAATTATCAGACTCGCTGGAGGCCCTCTGTCTGCGACGCCCTTCCAAACTGATCTTAGAGTCCTGATATGACTTATTCTTAGGTTTCTTCAGAATACCCGGTGGTGGTGACTTTGGTATGCTGTTATTAAGTATTGATTTCAAAGGCTGTTTTGTTACTGGAACTTCCATCATCTCGTGATCAACTTTCTCGAGTAACTCTTCTACTTTTGGTAAGCGACTTTCATCAACTTTTGTATTTGATAGGGTGGTGACTAGTAATGGCCTGGTGGGGCTTGTTCTGTAGAATTTTGACCTTCCTGGCTGGTAGCTGTTGATAAGAATTTTGTCAACAATGTCTTCACTTTAAGGTTTAAAGTTATGTATTTAACAGTGCTGTCTGCCTGATAATTCAATCATAGCTTATTGAAGGCAAGGTTATTTATAAAACACTTAATTGGAATCCTTTCAAACTCAAGCAATAGATCTTGTGATCTTCAAGATCTATTGCTAGTAGTAAATAATAACAAGTGAATGAAAAAATAACAAAATGAGTGTTGAAACAGGGGGGGAACTGTTGATGGTATGGTGTAATATCTCACCCTTGGTATCTATTGTGATCGTGGGACATAACGTAGTCCCCGTTCTCGGCGGCGGGCAGGGAGCACTCGTGTCGGAACCTCGGCTGGCTCTCTGCGTTGTTTATAGTGAAGTGGCTCTTGTTTGGCTGCGGGCGCTGGCGCTCTCGGAAGCCGTCTGCCGAGCGCAACTCCCTCGCATCGTCGTACGGCGATCGGTCAACCCCCTCGCTGCGGCAGCGACGGCGCAGGATCCGCGCCGGCCCTGGCGACCACTCCAACACAGACCCCAGCGGATCACACGCGTCGAACCCGACTCTGTAACTTGGACTGCTCGGGCAACCTCGCCTATCCATATCCGATCCTAGTCGCGACGCATCGTCGAACGTCCACATCGATCGCGCACCGCCGATTTTACTATTGCACTGTTAATTTTATTATCTTCTGAAACATGAACGAGTAACGGCGTCCAGCGAGGGGCGACAGGTGACTTGAGATGACAGATCGCTCGCCATTCGATGACGGCTCGACCGACTTAGCATGCCAGAAGACCTCCCGCCAAAATTGAAAAGACAGCCGTTTTTAATTATTAAAATAGGCCACATTTATTTACCTACATAGAAAAAATTATAATAAGTCTTTCTTTGTCTTTTCTTTGTTGTGATCTTGAAGACTTTTTTTCGAAATGGCATATAGCGCCATTTACATTGGGTCAGTGACGGACATTTACTCTTTGGTGACTGACTTCAAATGAAGTCAGGTCAGTGCTGACTTTGAGAACTGACTTTCTCTATTTACAAAGGGTCGCCCGGTCGTACTGCTGCTGACTCGAAAGCCTTTACACATGTCAATAGCGGGTCAGCACTGACTTTGCTACTGACTCAATGTAAATCATACTTTAGTTTTTTTCAGTTAGTCAAGTCAGCCCATAGGGTTTCAGTCGGATCGGCTGGTTGTGGTCAGGGTTGGATTTAGGTACGTACGATGAAAACGATAGTACAATTTCCTTTTTTTTAGTATATCTATGAAAACTGTAATACTTATAATTTTATTGATTTACGGACCACGACGCGACGCACATAAAACTTTATTGTTATTTTGTTAAGTTTAGTTCTCATGTAAGTGACTCATTGCCTTATTTTAGAATAAATATCTATGAACTGAACTGTAGTACACTCTTAGAAGTTCACTAAAATTAACACAAGTTTAGCCAATATTTAATCTTCTTCCGGGATATTTAGTAGTATTTGAATTAAAGTTTTCAAACACTTTAGCAAGAGCAATCTAACAAGATTGATAAGCAGTGAATGTTATTTTTTTTCGACATTTCTATAAAGTGATGAAACTGTAGTATTTTAGTGGACTGCCCTTATGTCCTCTCTTTGTATTATGCAACTCTATTCGGTTGAACGACAAGACTTATCGATTAGAAACACTGAATCGTTCAATCTGTTAGCATCTTATTAGTCTGTGGGTCATCTGTAGGAATGCCCCAGTCATTATTCTGAGCTAGGCAAGGAATTTTTAAGCTTTAAGTACGTAATTAGTTCCATGGAGCTAGGTACATATATCCCATCCATCCATCCATGGTACAAAAATAAACTGTTTTTTTATCATTGTACATCCCTACTTTTTCCACGAGTTGTCACGAACGAATCCGACCAATGGAAACAAAGCACACTTTTCAAGAAGTTCACGCCCAAAAAACCTACGTTGCGTTCACAAAGATTTTATCTCACATCAAAAAAAAAACGCAAGCATTTTAAACCTACCTTCATGAGCGCTTCCGTGCTTCTGTGGACACAATATTCGTGATAGTTCCCATCTTTGTTAGGCTATGGCGGGCGGCCTATAACTTCGTCACCAGAGTAGGCCACTGACTCATTTCGTACCATGATAGGAACGAACTTGCTTTAATGTTTTTTCATGTTTAGTGTCGATTCCCGATTTTTTAGCCAGTATTTTATTGCTATTGGCGCGGTTCCAATGCGCAGCACCTTAAGCACATCACATCACACGCACACAGAGAGGAAATTCGTTCGTGTACTTTTTTTTCAAGACAAAATGTACAAAAAAAATATATAGGTACATATATTTTTTTTTATGTGTGGAACCTATCCCAGTTTGTCAGGTTTATAATGAATGACCCTGTATAGTAGTGAATATTCTCTTTCGGGTAGTATCGCAACAGAACTTGTCTTGTAAAATACTTTTGATAGAATACCTTACAACCAGCATAAACTGGTGCAGGCAGAATTATTATCGCACCAAATACAAGAGCTTTTCCATTTTTCTCCATGCTTTGGACTCAAATAATTATAATTTATCCTACAGTGAAAATCAAACTATAGGTACCAATATTTATTTTAGCATTAAGTTTGCCTTTGTAAGCGTATTTTAAGTTCTGCAATAAAGTATTTTCTATCTATCTATTTTATGTCCCGCAGCGAGGATCGAACCCGCAACTCTCTCTACTCAAGCAGGCACTCGGCACCGCGCGACCGAGGTTGTCAATAAGGCAAGCAACTAAATAAATGAAACACATTTGTATAGAATCAGTGTTCTTTATACACAGCATTAACCTAAAACCTTACAATACATTTTCCGATGCGCCGATTATACTTAAAATATAATACGAATCTGACTCTCACTAAACTATAATAATAGATAGGTATCTGTCTCAATAAAATTTTCTATCTGTGAGAATAGTAGTTATTTACCAATATAAAATGTAACACTACTTTAACACAGAAGTGCCTCTTGTCCTATAAAAAACAAATGGAATTTCGCTTAATTAACTATTATTAGTAATATTTAATTATTACATTATGTAATACATTAATCATTGATCTGGCATGCTATCAATTTAGGTAGATTTCTAGTAGTTCACCTACTAGTAACAGCGTGAAATAGTAAGTAAACTAGTGGAAATCCATTATAATAATATAACGACGAAATTGTAGGATCTTCGTAATGATTTCTTCATGTCACATGGCGTATTTACAATTTATATAGAAACCAGTTTTTCAACACCCAAAAAAAATTAGGATTTTAATAACTAAAATTCATAGCAGAACAAGTAATTGAGATAAAATAATTTGTAAAAATGATAAACTATTTAAATCTGTACATACATAACAGTCCCGCACAGAATACTTAAAACTAAAAATTGCAACAATAAAAACTATTTGATAAAGTAATCTATTAAAAACTATTTTATAATGATCAAGAGTCCGTTGCGCTGACCAATATACAGAGTAGAAAAAATATACATTGCTACAGGGTTCACAACATGTTGGTTTCGCTCGGTGCCCGCTGTATCTGGGGGTATCTGGCGACGGCTGATTCACATGCACACTGCACATTCAATCTGTAAAATATAACTTTACTGTAGCTTTAGGACGACCATACCATCTTAAGTACCACTACGACTATATCGGCTGTCGTGAAGTTAGCCGTTTCGATGCGCAATGGAATTGCGGACCTTCGCCCACCGCGCCACATCGGTCGTCATAGCTACCTTAGCTAGTGAGCAACGCTATGTTGATCTCCTTGACCATCTTGACGCGATGCAGCATCTTCGCGAGCGCGGCGCGGCTCAGCGGCTGCGTGGAGTACCACACGGGCGAATCGGGCACGCACGACCGCTCCGGCTGAAGGTAGAACACGTCGTTGCGCGTGCGCACTGACTCCGGACTGGTGAACGAACAACACATTGACATAAATATTCAGGCGAGGAAAGGGGGTCAATGGGGAAACAAGTCAAAGAGGGAGATCAACAAGACACAACAAATGCTGTGTTGGACGCCAATTTGTGACGTGGTGTGCCTTGACACACACATTCGTTCAGTTTTGCGGTTGTGATTATAATTTTTATTTTTCTATTTGTACTCTTTATTTAGTTAGGTACATATATTATTTTGTTTGTGTTGTGTTTTTACTATTTCGTTTTAAACCTTTTGTTTCATGTACCTATCTACTGTCACAAATAAAAGTTTTTTCTTTCTTTCAAGTCTACAACTGCACGCCTCTCCACCGCGTTTGTCATAGATTTGAGTGTGAAAACGTGGTGAAAACTATAGCAATATAGGAGTGGGGCGTGCAGTTTTAGGCCCGTATACAAGAACCATACTTGAGTGAGAATCGTGACTCAAGCATCGATTTGACATATTTTTCTATGAAAGCTGTCATAAATCGATGTTTGAGTCACTATTCACACTCAAGCACACCCCGGACCATCTCAATAAAATGTATGAAGCAAATATATTTTATTGAGTGTCCGGGGTGAATGACAAACACGTCGCAATCACCACACGCATAGTTTGTGTACGTAAACGGTGCTGTTGTATGTGTGAGTGTCATGGGGCGCGTGGAACTGGCGTAAATTTACCTAGCTTTAAGACGTTTCAAAATGATACTTGTGAGTTTTATTGAAATAAATCATTTAAAACTTTGACTTTGACATGGTTGTCCCCACCCAACTATAGCAAGAGCGAGAAGCACACTTTCGCTCGCTTTGGCATGCGCGCGCTTGGACCTACACGAAATCAAAATAAACGCTTGCCTTAGCCCTTAGCTTCAGTGCCGGCAAACTTGCGACCGGGTGAGGTAAGTAAAACCGGTGGGAGGTAGAGAGTGGCCATTCTGTACGTAGTAATAATATCTGTTCTGTGACTCATGTATGGTGAATACGGGCCTTAGACTGGTTTATCTCGTAGTACTTTGGCTCCATCGCCCGAAGAAGCAACACGTCTGCCGGAGAACAAGTCGATGGTCTTGATGATGTCCCGTGGAGTTCGTTCTGATGCGCAATGGAGCTTTTAGAAGTAAATTGTCTTTGCGCATCACTTCACGATGGCCGAGATCCGTCGTATTTGAGCGGCCAATTAACTCCATCATCAGATGTTGGTCACCGACTCATACAAACTTACTTTTAATAACCAACTCTGGTAATATGGATATTGTAACAGTAGGTGAGATGACAAGTAAAGAAACTCACCATTTTGAAATGTAAAATTCGTATAGTTTCACAGGACACCGTAGTGGATTCTCTTCGTTTTCTTGTTGCTCATACACTTTCTTTTTTCTTGAATTTGCTTCTGCAAAATATAAATTCAACGGTTATAAAAATTTCATAGTCTCTTTTTGTCAGAAAAATTATACGAAGTTATGCATAACTGTTTTGTGGTGACGAGCGCAGGGCAGTGCCATACAAAACTAAAGCTGTATGTTGACACCGCAACTGTTATGGTTAGATTTGGCTGGTGCAAGACTTGACTGTAACTTTATGACAAAAAATACAATAAATTGCCAGTTATAGTATTACCGGCGGACCTCGGCCATCGTAAAGTTAGCCATTTCGATGCGCAATTTTCTTTTTCTTTGAGCTTTTTCGAACAAAATTGTTTTTTCGCATCACAAACGGCTAACTTCACGATGGTCGAGAATTTCACCAACCAATTCACCAGAGGCTCGCATAGTTGTGTTCCGGTCAAACATAGACCCTTTTATTTATGTAGGAAATTGTCCTTTTAACAGCTTGCTAAGTATGGTCTTTCCTTGTAATTTACGTCAACGTTTTTTTATGGTTAAAGGCAGTAGGCTCACCGAGCGCGGATTGCGGAGGGTAGAACCTCAGCAACACATTCCTGGAGCCGGGTATCTTGGCCTGCCCCGGCTGGTTCGGATTCCGCTTCCAATGCTTCATTATGTGTGAGAATGATAGCTGCATGTGCTCCTCTACCGTCTGAAATATTCATCCATAGTGAAAATCTGATAAGTAAGTTTGTATGAGTCAGTGGCCAACTCTGTTGACAGAGTTTTTAGGCCGCCCGAAGGCCTCTGACATGGCCTAACAACTTTGAAAAAGCCGGGACCGACTGCTTAACGTGCCCTCCGAAGCACGGGAGCGCTCATTTGAAACTACCACTGGCGGTCACCCATCCAAATGGTGACTACGCGGAAGAGTGCTTAACTTCGTTGCTCTGTTAGGAACAACTTAGCCAGCTACATTGTTTATGTTGCTTTGTAAATTATAGAAAATTATTATTATTTTTAATGATTGAAATATGACATGACGTGTATATCGAATGAAATGTAACTACTTATTATTATTTACCTACTTATCTATTTGAACTACAAATATTGACTTGCAGCGCCCTTACAGGGTCCATGTACTCACCTGCCGCAATACTATGTTACACCTAAGCTGAATGTTCATTGAGCATGAATAAATTATATACGAAATAAGGTTATTTCTTCAGCGTGATTAGGAGAAAAGCTTCTTAAAATGCAGTAAATTGCTCACTTTATAGTTTGTGCTCTTGAGGTTCTACTGTTTGAAGAACTACCAGTAACTTATTTATTTATTTAATTTTTATGGAAAACCAACAGCTAAACATAATAACTTTGTAAAGACTATTCGAAAAGAAAACATCCATTTGAATTCTTGTGTCTGCGATATAAAAGTTACCTGAAAACGGTTCTCATGATGAAGACAGATCCTACAAGTATAAGGTTGTACTCACCACTAAATTAAAATGTTTAGTATTGAAGAACATGAGAGTAGAGAGTAGTACGTGAGGAGAATGCGCGCCGAGCTGCTTGCTCTCCCATAGATGCTCTTCCTCCACTCGCGTTACTATGTACTCTGTAACAATCACATCATTTACCATTAGTTCATTGCATGCTTTTATTAACCGCGGATAAACCGTTATTTATTCCACAGGACCTTGTTAGCGACGCTCAAATATACTTACCTGCTTCATATATTGCATCTTAGTTTGTCATTCAATCTTTGTAACTTTAGGGTATAAATAAATTCTCTTCCAAGTAAAAATCGCGTTTTGAGTGTTCTAAACGTCCTCTACATCAGCTACAGTGCTATTCCAGACTATAATCTATGCCTGTGCCAAATTTCAGACAGATTCGTACAGCTGTTCTGGCGTGATACTCCTACAAACATCCGAACATTCCTTTTATAATATTAGTAAGATAGTCCAGGTAAAGCAGGGTTTCACCTCGAATGAGAGACAGAACACTGGAAACTCGCCTTCATTTTGGCGTTCTATAACGGTTCAGTTTTTTGCGATCATGTAGGTTTCTATAGTGCCAATAGTTCTATTACAACATTTTGACGACCAATGTAGCGCGGTGGGCGAAGGTCCGCCTGCGACTCGGAGGTTGCGGGTTCGATTCCCGCCTTGGGACAAATGTTTGTAGGATCTGCAAATATTTGCTCCGGGTGTTCTGGGTGTTTTCTATGTATAATAAAAAATATCTATCAGTCATCTAGTACCCATAATACAGCTTTGTTTAACAGCAGCTTACCTTGGGCTAGATGATGCTGTGTAGATTGTCCAGCATTATTTATTTATTTATTACAACATTGTTGAGCATAAAATAAACAAATTTTGTATCTCAAAAATGGTTCAGTGCAGGGAAAAGTGTATGGAACAAATTTTATGCTAGACAATTGTAACATATACTCAGTTGGGATTTATCGATGTTGGTAACGTATTGATTTAACTTTTAGGATAACTTACGTGAATCGTTATATAAAACTGAGAACTTCCTCGCGACCTCGTCCAAGCAGTCTGTGAACTTCTCGTAATAAGGATCCGTGAATATGTTGTCTATCCTACCATTCTCAAAGAGATATTGCTGTATACCTGAAACATTACAAAAATAACTTATATTTTGAGCTAAATAATAAATGGTGTCGAATGTGCATTCGCAAATGTTTGGATTCCATACCCGTTTAATAAATATAAATTGAATAGTCGAACTCGAAAGTCAAAAGCGGCAGTTTTTTCTACTAAACTCGTGTTTGTGTTGTTATTTTGTGGGCATAACTCACCTAAAACCAAATAATAAATAGTGTCCGGCGCGTATTCGCTCCCGTTCGGCTTCCGGACTTCTTTGACGAACAGGCAGAGCGAATAGTTGAGCTCATCAGCGGTTAGCTGCAGTATTTCCGACTTGAAAGGTTTCCGCCGTATCGAACTCTTCTCGATTTCAGCGTTTTTCGTCATCACCCACTGTTTCCACGCGTTAACGCCGAATGTGTACTGGAAAATAATATAATTGTGAATGTTTGCCAAACTCCATTACGGCGGGTGAATTTCACAAAGCCTGATTATTTGATCCGGCGAAGGGTACCAATAAAATGGTTAGTATGAGATAATACCGGGTATTTTACTGTAGTTATATTTATTGCAGCGCTTAGACACGTTAGTTTGGTTTTTAGAATTCTAAGATTAGGAGTTAAAGTATCCAATATTTCTCACGACGCGGCATATTACTACGACCGACTGCCCACAAACAACAGTTATATTTGTGGGGAGTATACCTACTAAGGCTGGATTTGACCAACATTTGAAATAACTATTCCGCGGATTAAGAAATGTCAAATACAAGGAAACTGTCAGTCTACTCGCGAATAACTACGATTTACCTGGAGAATAGCGCCTATTCGAGTTTCGTTGAATCCAACATAAGTATAAATTAATACAAATATCTTTATTCGGAACAATAACCTGGGATACTAAAACATAATGAAAAACGATTATATCCGCAGGAGTGAAACACTGTGTCGCAAATATCAACGTATAGTGGAATTTCATTGTTCGTATTTATAAGTTTTTATTTTTTTTGTCCAAAATATGTTTTATAATGCATGATTGATGACTGTCTGTGAATTGATCTGCCTTGTATAACAAACTGTGCTATAATGGGTTAAACAAATGAAATCTGGAAATGATAAATGAGTGGTGTACCTTGAGGCACATGTTGGCGTCAGGTTTCTCAGCAGGCTCGCGCGGCGGGTCCGGCGCGGGCGGCGGCGGGTCGGCGCGGCGTCGCTTGGCGCGGCTGGAGGCGCGCGTGGCGGCGGCGGGTGGCGCGGCGCCGACACCACGCTTGCGCGGCGCTGACGACGCGCGCAGGGCCGCCACCGCGCGCTGCTGCTCCAGCACCATCATGTGGTGGTGGTGCATGCCCTCGCCGTCCAGACCTACACCAATCACAATATATTATTTTATTTGTGGCCAGAGTAAGTTACAAGCCTATATAATTTGGTTATTATTGTTTTTATCGTGTTAACCATTACCCTAAGGCCATCGGCGCTTCGAGCCGAAGACATTCCAATGGTTATTTCGTCCAAGCGAGATATGTTTCCATAGCTCAAATGGTAGAGCACCCGCGTATCAAGCGGTGGTTGCGGGTTCAAATCCCGCTTGATGCGAAATAATTTTAGGGATATTATAACCTTAATAAATTTTTTTTACTTAGGTAGCGTTGGCGCGTAGTCGTGCCCCTGTCCCACCCCTGACCAATAACTTTATTCACACAATATTACAAAATCAGTCTATTTTATCTATATGTGTATATCTTGGTGCAGTAAAGTTCGTTTGGAGGGTCGATTCCCGTTGAGAGACAAATTTTTACATGATCAGCGTTTATTGTTTCGGAATCTAAGTATAAAACAAGAACGTTTGGTCCACACTCTCCCACCAGGTATAGAAACGTTTCATCAGCCTCATTGCAGAGTCTGAGGTTTGTGTGCTAGTGTCCAGTTAAGGCCCTGATACTCACCAGGCATCCCAGGATGTGAGCTCGGCGTGATGGTGTTAGCGGTCATGGCGGACTCCAAGTCAACCGGCTGGTCTTCGTACTCCGTGGCCATCTTGAGAGCCATTTGGAGCATGTCCTCGCCGAAAGCGTTGTTGCCGTCGATGCCGCCTACAGGACTGAAGCCTTCTTCCGCTAAAATTACACAAGTATAATTAAAAATGCATTACTACTGTTTGTTTGCTACTGCTTGTTTACCCAAATAAACTATAAATTACTAAATCGTCTTGCTATATCGTGATCTCAACTAGAAACTCACAAGGTTCCTCTCACATATCTTTTCTCTCACTGTCAGACTCTTCAGTTTTTCTTAAGTACATAGAGATAATTTTGTCTTACTGCGCGCCTAATACAAAATCGTTCTTACACTCAAATTTATGACAAACGCGGTGGGGCGTCTAACTAGACTAAATTATTTATATTTTTTTTTCTGAAGTTTTTTTACTTACCATTATCATCATCTGTATCGGAATCGCTCTGATCCTTTTTCTTATCACCGGCCACCATTTCCGCCATCATCAGCAGTTCAGCCTCGAACGGATCCGTCGGCATTTTATCATGAATCTTATTTATCTCCTTCATGATCCCTTTAGCGGAATTCCTCGTTGTGGGTATGAAAACCGGTACCGGTATTGGAATAGGTATCGGTACAGGCACCGGGAACGGTAGTGACCACATCGCACAAGGCACGGGGACATATATCGGTACCGGAACGGGAATCAACACTCTTCGTTCTAAACTGGGGTCTGTTTGGCATTCTTTTGTACATGGGTGCGGGCGACAAGATACTCCTTTTGATACCATCATAGGTTTCGACATCGTACCTTTGTTGGCTACCTCTTGAGGTGGTAGGGTTTTGACGATAACATGGTTGTAGATTTTAGGGGGTGGCGGCGGAGGAGGGGTTGGTGGTTTGGGAGGGGGAGGGGGTGTTTTAGGCGCGGCTGGTGGTTCTGGTTCAGGCGGCGGAGGCGGTTGTTGAGTGAGCTGCGTGAGTTGTGTGAGCTGAGTGAGTTGCGTGAGCCGTTTTGACTTGCCGCGGGTTGTGGTTGGTAATAAGGGGGGAGGGGTCGCGAGAGAGTGGATGTTTGAGATGACAGGCATGCCCGCTGGGATACCGGTAGAGCGCTGATTGGATTTCGGTTGGATGGTTACTGTGAACAGAAATAGCGAGTTCATAAACTTAAATTAATCTTCCAAATTTTTAAGTTGCGAAATTTTTTGCCAATTTAGGTCAAAAAATTTCGCGACTTTTAGTTTAGGTCTAGTGTAGGTCATTTGAATCGCTATAAGAGTTCATGGTTGGGCCCCTGTTCGTAATTATAAATCGTGGCTGACACATTTTACACTGATGTTAGGTAAGTTTGTAGTAATATGTAGAAGTATGTAGTAGTGTGTATGGCACTCATCATCATGACAGCCTTCTAATGTTCCCACTGCTGGGACACTGGCCTACTCTCAGGCGAGAGTGATTGGGGTCTTAATCCACCACGCGGACCCAATGCGGATTGGTGGATGGCACATGTCTTTCGAATTTTTAGTTCTTAGACATGCTGGTTTCCTCACGATGTTTTCCTTCACCGTATGAGAGCACTGGCATAGCGCACATAAATTTTTCGAACAGAAAAATCCAATGGTGCACGACCGGGTTTGAACCCACGACCTTAGGATCGGAAGGCGGGGTTACTACCACTAGACCACCGGTGATCTATGATGAGTATGGCACTATTTCTGTGTATTAATTTTGTATGTGTGTGCTTGAAGTTGCAAATAAATGTCTATCTGTCCATCTATGTTCGTATAAGTTAGTGGCCAACAATGGTGACAGAGATATATAGGCCGCCTGAAGATCTTCACCATGGACTAACAACTTTGAAAAAGCCGGGGCCGACATATTAACATGCCTGAAGCTAGGAAGCGCTCAGTAGAAAAGATTAACCATCCAGATGGTGACCACGCGAAACAGTGCTAACTTCATTGATCTTTTAGGAACTTAGTCAGTTTTGCCACGAGAACTTTTGGGTTTTTTGAAGCGAAGTGTACTTACCGTTGTTTTTACCGGTATTTGCCGTGTAGGTGCGTCTCGGCACACCGGTAGGCACAGCTTTTTGTTGATCGATCGCCTCTCCGGGCATCAGGGGCGGATGTTTTGAATATTGACCCTGGAAAAGATATAAATTTCGTTTCGTTCCTTCTGACAGATAGTAAGCAGAGTAATATTTCGTACCGATCATAAGTAAGTAAATTCTTATGAGTCAGTGGCTTACTCTGGTGACAGAGTTTCTAGGCCGCCCGAAGGCCTCTGTCATGGCCTTACAACTTTGAAAAAGCCGGGACCGACTGCTTAACGTGCCCTCCGAAGCACGGGAGCGCTCAGTTGAAATTGCTACTGGCGGTCACCCATCCAAATGATGACCCCGCGGAACAGTGCTTAACTTCGTTGATCTGTTAAGAACAACTTAGCCAGCTACGTCACGACCGATCATATGCAACGCTTATAGATTTAGTTACAGACTAGCTGAGTGCTTAGCACGAAAAACTCGTTTGATATATATTTTTTTTTTATACTACTAAAGTGGTAACCAAGCGTACGGCCCACTTGATGGTCAGCGGTTACCGTAGCCTATGTACGCATGCAACATCATAGATATCACTTGCGTGTTACTACTCTAAGTAAGTCTCATGTGCCTGTAATTTCACCGGAAACCATACCCTGCGAACCGGAACACAGCAATGCGAGCATTACTGCTTGGCAGCAGAAATAAGTATAATCGTAAATGTAAACGTATCGTCCAGCTGTCAATTTGTATAGGATTTTTAACCTCTTTAGTGCGCAAAAAGAACTACCAAATTTCCATACAAATGGACAGCTGGACGATACGATTAGGTTTACGATTGTCAAACGAGTTATTCGTGCTAAGCACTCTGTTGCCTCTTCGTAAGCGTGGAACTCGCGAACCGTAATTTATTTCGGGATAAAAAGTAGCCAATGACATTATATTCCCGGTTATCTATGTTATGAATTTCAGCCAAATCAGTTCACTGGTTAATCAGTAATAGAGCAACAAACATCCAAACTTTCGCATACAAAATATTAGTGATGTGATAAGTTCTTGGGGCTTGTACCAAGTCTTTCTTTAAAAATTGGTTATAAACAAGCGTTTGACCACCACCTCGCCTGTTGGTAAGTGATGATGTGGTCGATGATGGAGCACGCTTGTCTAGAACGAACCTATAGTCTTTAGGATAATGTATTTCTGCCGATATAGATGAACTCACTTGGAATGACATAACGCATTGGTACGTGCAGAAGTTTCTCACAGTCGCGTCCGACATCGTCAAATGGTATTGCGCTAGAGACGTTCTCTTACACATGTCACATTTCGTTCTGAAAAAAATAACAAAATAAAACAATTAGGTATTTAAAGGACTGCTAAACTTTGATATAGGGCGTTATTCATAAACATACTTTAAAAAGCTTTTAGCTAATGTGTCTTTTTTTTTTTTTTTTATACAACTGAAGTGGCAACCAAGCGTACGGCCCACAAGATGGTAAGCGGTTACCGCAGCCTATGGACGCTTGCAATACCAGAGGTATCACTCGCGGGTTGCCACCTTGAAGCTAAAATCGAAAGCCTCATGTGCCAGTAATTTCACCGGAAACCATACCCTACACACCGGAACACAGCAGTGAGAGCATTACTGCTTTGCGGCAGAAATAGGTATGGTGGTAGTCCTTCCCCGGACGAGCTCTATCACAGAGAACTCTACTACTCTTTACGTCTTTTAAATCTATCATCATCATGCTTGTTCATTTACATAAGAATGACAAGGACAGACAGTACTTAGCAAGCCTCTAAAATTACAGTTTTTGGCAAGAGTAGTAGAGTTCTCTGTGATAGAGTAATAATGCTCGCATTGCTGTGTTCCGGTGTGAAGGGTATGGTTTCCGGTGAAATTACTGGCACATGAGGCTTTCGATCTTAGCCTCATGGTGGCAACCCGCGAGTGATACTTCTGGTATTGCAAGCGTCCATAGGCTGCGGTAACCGCTTACCATCTTGTGGGCCGTACGCTTGGTTGCCACTACAATGTATAAAAAAAAAAAAATATTTTAAGCTTCGGTTTCTAATTAGCTACAATAACTAATCTTCTGTTTACAGAAAACATTTGTATTGATCATTCTCATTATTGTTCATTTATTCGACAATATAATCGCGGTAGTACTCTAAGCTATATGTTCTCTATGGCACTAAAGTCCATGACACTGCACTGCGCTCATCACCCGAGACAGTTATTTGCCTCATTCTCCTAGTAATTTCACATGCTACAGTATCCTTGAAACCTATAGTAATTCTTGAACACTACTTAACTTTTCATAGGTACAGAAGAACAACAGACCTACCATTCTTTCCTTCAACATATGAGAGATAATTGATAGATTCAGGCGTTACTTTGCGGAAATCCATTACAAAATAAAAAACAGACGAAAAATCTCTAGTACTATTCCGCTTAACCTTTTAACTGATGAGGTCACACAGCCACCACAGCCAACCTCAAAAGAAAAACATCGACACGTGTTTCATCCCTCCACGGGACATCCTCAGGACCATCGACTTGTTTTCCGGCAGACGTGTTGCTCCGTCGAGCGCTGGAGCTCCAATAAAGCTTAAGCGGAATAGTACTAGAGATTTTTCGTCTGTTTTTTATTTTAACATATGAGAGCACTGGCATTGCACACATAATTCATTCAAAGGAGGCAAATAGAGAAAATCAACTCACTTTCTCGAAGACACAGCATTCACAGACACCTGGTAGAGATTGAGACAGTTCAAAGAGCACATCATCACAGCCTGACCGTTAGCTTGCACGCGCCTTATCATATCGAAGTTGTATTTCTTCACTTTGCACCAGTTGCAAGGCACTATGTGTCGCGTATTGCTTATGTATACATTCATGCAAGACTTGGAGCAGAAACAGTGCGGGTTTGAGTCGTCGTAGATCGTGAAGTTCTTTGATTGTTTGCGCTCGAAGTATTTTTTGCACCATTTGCATTGATCTGTGAAATGAGATGATTTTATAAATGTTACAAAAACACATTGCATTCGTATTAAAAGTTATGAGACGAGAACCGACTTGATAATACAAGTAAGATAGGTACAAGTTTTCAGTCCTGGGACAAAGCATATTATTATTTTTTGTTACTGGAAAGTAATCACTGAAATAAGGTAAGATGTCATCTCTAAACATGAGTAGTAGTTTTTTTTTTGATAGAGCTTGTCTGGGGAAGTACAACTACTAAACTTATATCTGCCGCCAAGCAGTAATGCCTGCATTACTATGTTCTATGTTCCAGGTATGATTGCCTTCAAAATTACTGACACTACAGCAGGTATTACGGCGTCCATAAGGTAATCGCTTACTATTATGTGTGTGATTGCTTGTTTTCCAAATAAGCAGTAAAAAAAATAATTACCTGGGAAGATGTTATTGACAAACTTGAAAGCAGCAAAGCAGGGGTCAGAGCACAACCGTTGCGACGCCGTTTCCGTCACCTCCATCTCTATAGTCGTAGCCTTCTCCAGAGAGCACACAGCACACTTCGCCCACACGGGCTGGGGAATAGGATTCTTGCTCATTTGATCAAACTTTTCCATACAAGCTTGCGCGCAGAAATCTTTAAACTGCCCTTTATCGCCCACAGGCGCAAGAAAGCCTTGCGCCCCGGCCGAGATATCCCTTTGACAGTAGCAACATATCTTCAACCCTTTCTTGAACTCTTCTAAACATCCGGAATTACAAAACTGTCGGATATCGTACCCAAATCGCACACAGTACTTCCCTAAGCTTGTGTGTTGAACGAGGTTCTTGCAGTTTGCGCAACGTGAACCGATTTTATTTTGATACCTTCCTAGGCATATTTCGTTACAGAAATCCATGGTCTCCCATGTTAGGACTTTATCGTCTATGGTCAATATGAGAGTGCATTGACTACACCTCCTCAGGAAAGATCGTTCTCTTTCTTCTCTCGCCGCTTGCACCATAGCGGGTGTCTTCGCCTGTATTTTGTAACCTTCGTCTAAGTACTTGTCTGTTGCATTGCTTATGACTTTTAGCTTTAGCATTGGTGTTTTCTGTGTAGGTGGTGCTACATTTTTTTTTGCTCTCGGCTTTTTGATGAAGTATCGTCCGCTTTCTCTGCCGTTAAGAACCTTTATACATGCCTGTTCGCACAAGTAGTGCTGTTCTCCATATCTGAAGACCATGTACGCGCAAGATTTGACATTGTCACATACAAGACATGTAGCCTCTTTCGGGGTTATTTGATCTATAGTGAGTCGGACCCGTTTGAACGCGTATTTTTCCTTTTCATCGGCCATCATGCCTTCGAGGCAGCCAAGTGAGCAGTAATAAGTATCTTCACCGTCGAAATTGTAGTAAAAGTAGCATATTTTGTTCTCTTCACACTCTGAGCAGAGGAGGTTTTTGGGTGCTATTTCCTCAATGAGGTACTTCTTGCGGGTGACGGTGTATTTCCCGGGGAACTCTGCTTGGTAGGCTTTGATGCAAGGTTCGTTGCATACGTAGAGAGTCTCTCCGTCTTTCGTGAAGCGGAAAGAGCATGGCTGCTCGATCTCGCACTGGACGCAAGGTCCGTCTATGGGGCAGACCTCCTGAATAACGCCTGGTAAGGACTCCTCGTCAATTTCGACAGGTTCTTCGTGATCATTTTCACTTTCGCCTGTAAGAGAAGATCGATTGGAACAAGTTCACCATAGGAATAAATAGATGTAGTTATTAAAAGATTGAAACAAGTTATGCAAATAATGCAAATATTCGTTCTACAGCGGGGATCGAACCCGCAACCTCTCGCTTCTCAACCGAGCACTCGCCCACCGCGCCACCGAGGTCAACCTATCCAAATGATGAAATGATGGTCGATATCCACACAGCGCGCTTCTGGTGCACCGCTAAAGAATGGAATTCTTTGCCGGAGTCTGTGTTTCCCGATAATTACAACCTGGGTGTCTTCAAGTTACGAGTGAATTAGGCTTCTTACTAGGCAAACGTGATCCACCGTAGACCACATCGTCGCTTAATATCAGGGGTAGATATCGTCGAGATAGTGGTTAAACGTTAGCCTATTTTAGGTAAAAAAAAATGATGACCGCGCGGAAAGCCGTTGACTCAGTTAAAAACGATTTAGTTAGCTAAAAGTTTCATAACGATGAGTCTTTGCGTAGACTAATTCACACGAACCAACTTACTTCGTTAAAATACTTACCGGCCCCGTTTTCCTGCGAAGTCCCGTCGACCGCGGGAGAGTCTGCATGTGAAACTTCGTTAGCCTCATCCCTTGAGAGATCCGTGTCCATTGCTACATTCTCCTCCTTAGGAACTGTCGTGGCCGCAGCTGTAACAAAAACTAGCTGTTTAAACATGTTAAGAAGTAAGCAAACAGTTACACAAGACAGTGATCAACTCTGTTGACGGAGGTAATAAAACCCTTGAAGGCTTCTGTCATGGCCTTAGAGGCTGGCTACACAGAAAGACTAAGACATCCTTAGTCTTTCTGTGTAGCCCTGTCTGCGCACAAGGCACAGACGGGGTTGAGTTTTGTTTTGTGAGTTTTTAAAACATAGAAAAGACGCCGTCATGTCTGGCATAGTAAGTTCTTTCAAGTTGAGCCGACATGCGACAGCTTAACGTGCCCTCCGAAGCTCGGACGCGTTCATATTGAAATTCTTTTCGCGGTAATTAATTTGAATGAAGACTTTGTTACTTTATCTACTAGACTTTCCTCTGTATAATAACTAGTGTTATCAAATATTTGTATTTTTTTTTTTTATGTTTGTATCTACTGGTTCAATTTAAAAAATCTTTCGCCATTAGAATGCTACATTATCCCTGAGTAACATTGGCTATATTTATGTCCACCCGTGCGAAACCGGGATGAGCCGCTAGTATAACTATGAATGAGGAATTATAACCAACCTTCTTCTGCCTGTTTCCTCTTCTCAGCCAGGACCTTGGCTGCCTCAGCTTTGTCAGCCTCCGAGATCTCGCGCTCTGTGTCAGGTAGGAGACACACCTCCTCATCAGCCCCTGGCTCGTCCAAGGTCTCTGCTGGTGGATCTTCTGAGAATACCATAAAAACATTGAAGCAAAAAAAAATTAAAAATTACAAAGTTAAAATTATTTTTTTCCATTTTTAGGTATGCGTAATTTCTTGGTTGTTGTTAATTTTAAAATAAAACACATAGACAATTCCATTTTAAACAAGTTTGTTTTGTTTGAGTTTGCTTTTCTATAAAATCCAATATTTTTTTGTATTAATGCAAAATCGTATTTTTTTATTAATTATTTAGGTAGTTAGTCGCCGATGGCGATTATGGTGGTAAAATTTATAGACTATCATCATTGCTTAGTCATTAAGCTTAACATACCCTCTAAAGCACAGAAGCACTCAGAAGTCACACACAAGTGCAGCTTAGCAAACTACCACACAAACTAAAGCAATGACTTCAAATAGTATTATGCTGTGTTGTTTATTGTATTTTTATTTTTGATGCGTGTAATTGTGTAATTATTAATTAAGATGAATGTAACGCTTTAGATATTTATTCTGTAATGTTACATTTTTATAATAAGCTTGAAACTTGACTGTTTCAAAAGCAAAATATATTTCACCTGTGTTATCTTCATGCGGGGCATCATTACCGACATTGTCAACGCCATCATCATCATCATCCAAGTTGATTGTGGATGTACTTTGTGTACTTGATTTAGCAGCAACTGGGGCTGGTGTGTCGGTTGTTTCTTTAAGTAGTGCATCAAAGGGATCTAGGGCCTGAAAATAAAATAAATTATGAAAAGTAACTTTAACTCTGATAAAAACTGAACAAAATGAATTGTTAGCACTCATGCTTCATGATTAACATGCTTTCCGCAGCATAGAAGCACCAAGGTGAGAATGCAATAAGTTATTGATTCAAATCATATTCACTATTTTTTTTTTTATACAATGGAAGTGGCAATCAAGCGTACGGCGCGGTAAGCGGTTACCGCTGCCTATGGACGCTTGCAATACCAGAGGTATCGCTCGCTGGTTGCCACCTTGAGGCACCTTGAGAGATAGATCAAAAGCCTCATGTGCCAGTAATTTCACCGGAAACCATACCCTCGAACCGGAACACATTGATGCGAGTTTACTGCTTGGCGGCAGAAATAGGTATGGTAACTATAAACCTATCATAATTGATCAAGTAGGAACCAGGGTTGTTGCGAATATCAGCATCAGCATCATTTGAAATATCAGCATCAGCATTGATTAATGCTGATATTCATGCTGATGTGCAAATCGCGACAGGACCTCATAGGCGGCAGACCTTATTGTACATCGGTTGTTTATTTTGTAATAGAGCTAACTGAAAACTTTGGTGCGCTTCAGCTAGGTGCGCTACGAGAAATGCCTCGGTGCTTAGAACGGAATTATAGCAAGATTTGCACATACCTATTTCAAATTGGTAAACCAAGATACTGCAAAGTGTAACATAATTTCGGTTTTGCATTCCCTAATAATTATGTGAATATGATTATTTGCGGTCGTAAAAATACAACACTCAAAAACCACCTGAAGAGCAAACAACCTGATGAGTACCATTGTATGAAAAATATTTAAAATCAGAAAGCGACCAACACATTCAAATAATATCTTAAGTAGGTAAATAAACTTATTTCATTACCAGAGAAACTAGAAAGATATGTTGTGTAGATTTAAGAAGGATCTAAGCACTTTACAGTTTTAATTATTTTTTGTGTAAAAGAACTGCATCAGCAACAACCCCGGTAGGAACAATAATGCTATATCTAAATCTAAATCAATGTACTCCGAAAACTGTATCTGAACCAACTAGATTCTATTACATTAATTATTTATATTTAACTAGAATTGTCATGTTTAATTTTTAATACTGAATACTAATTTAGGGCACTGATGGTCTCATGGTTGCAAGCCATTGTCCCAGCAGTGGGAACATTGGAAGGATGGTAATAATTATGATGTCATTCATGGTAAATTTTAAATATTACCTCTGAATGATCCTCTTGTGATTCCTCTATTGAAATATTAGGTGCCGACTCAAAATTAGGTTTCCCAACATCATCATCTTTTTCAACCGTCTTTTCATTGCTTTCCTGGGTATCTTGACTGGAAGACTCCTGACTATTCTGATCAGCTGATTCTGCTTTCAGCTTTTCATCAACAGCTTAAATAAAAAAAAAATACAGGTTAAAGTAAACAAATAAGGTAAGGTAAATACTAAATTTATATGACCACAATTGATTTATTAACTGAATTGTGTATCAAAAATTACTGTGTGTGTATACACACCCAAGCCCCACCAAATTTCATGAGGTTAATAATGGTTTTTCAAACTAAAGACATTACTTACACATAGTCATCCTGAGATATTAGTTATGAAAAGTCTCATGCGCCTGTGATCTCACCCGCAACTACAACCTTCCAAATGACACACAACTATGTATGAATTACTTCTTGGCAGCCGAAGTAGGTATAGTGGTACTACTTTCCCAAACTAGTTTATCACATACAGTTAAGTGTAGTTGGGCTTTGACATCCCATCCCAAATAAGCTATTGATAACAATGTACTTACTGTTTTTATTTTCTTGACTGTCCATTGTACTGTCTTTCTTTGCATCACTCGAATTTTCTTCCACACTCATATTATTGTCTACATGATTCTGCAGGCCACTGGCACTGGATTCAAAATTATCAGATGCGGTCCCGCCCTCGTCTCGATTTGAATCCTCGAGGATGCCGTCTTTTTCGTCCATTTTCCCAATTGGAAACTTTACCTATCTCTAACGTCTTCAACGTAAAAATCACATCTGAAATAACACTTTCACATGAAACTATAGTTTACGTTGAACCCGGCAATATAACTTTTAGGTTATGATACTTCAGAATCTGAGCTATTTATTAAATTGATGATCAGAAATCTTTATTTACGATTAGATCTAACAAATCACCATGATAATAGTATTGGATAGGTTAAGGTTTCGTTAATAGAGACGATTTACCAAATCCATTTTTATTGCTTGTGACGCCAAAGTAAATGCAATGCAAGCAAGCCACACATCCCGCGCTAATTTTGATTTGACTTTTTCATAGGTTTGGTATAAGTTTTAGCAGTTCCCCTTTAATTATACTGATTATCAGAAAGAGAATAAATCTATACTTTACAGCAGATACGTTATTCTTCTTCAATGCGTGTATTTTGTCATAAATTTCGTCAATCAGGGTTTCTTTGTAAGCAGCAGTTGTAGGTAAGCGTTTTGACACTTTTTTCGAGTTACATCACAAAACACTTACACGTTATAACTATTAATTCTAATTCACTTGCGATATCAACAAATAAACACACAAACTAAAAAGCCGAATTATTTTCACTTACAAGTTACAAATCAATCGAAAGCACAACAAACGACCACCATTTTGGAATCAACTTCTCTGCTCTGCCAAACTATGCAGCAGAAATTCTTGAGCTGCATGTTTTAAAAGGTTCTACAACAAAAGTGATTATATAAACAATTTGGAATTATTGTTAACAATATTTAAAATTAATTTAGATTTAACGATAGTCCCACTCATTCTACATGTTTTATATCTAAAATAAGTTGTAAAATTTAAAGGAAGTCAATACGAATTAAATTTGTAATGTTGGCTATACGCTAAAAAAAAAGTGACGCTCGTCCTGTGACGCGCCCATCAAACACAGGGCTAGTAGCGGGGTTAGCAATGGGTTAGCCTAGCACTACTTTCTTGTAGGTAGTTAGCTTGCGTTCGACGATATTTTATTTTTCGAATGCTCAATATTCTAAAACAATGATTTTTAATAATCATGGTTTAAACTCTGGGGAGACCAGCCCATAAATGTTTGAACATAGTGCTAAGTGCTAACAGCGGTATTCGCTCAACCAGACCCCCGATTCTATGTTTTCTAACAACTAGTTAGTTGATAGCGAGTGACGAGACGAGATATCATCTTAGCTAATATTTAGGGTTTTAGGTGCAAAACACCCCCCCACCCCCAAAATTTAATATTAAACCAAACATTCCAAATTTTTTAGCAACTCGTTAGTCGCTAGCGAGAGACCACAGAATACTAATATCTTACGAGAGACGAGTTAAAGTTCACACTCATTCGTCACTCGCAATTTCATTCGCGAATGACTAACGATTTGATAAAATACTTTGAATCGGGGCTGATCCATTTTGATGGAAACATTTCGTTAGCATTTTCAACATTTTCTTTGGTACGATTTTTTTTTATTTTCTTTGCTCTGGTAAAGTTTCTTTTTCTCATCCTGTTTCAGATAACGGATGTCTTACACATATTGTACCTTAGGCGTATTCAAAGTGCGCTCTGTTTGTCTTTGTTTTTATTTTTTACAGAATTTCACTCTCTACACTGAACCTAGAACTCAACTCAAATTCAAAAGTAGTAGAGTTCTTGTGATAGAGCTCGACTACTATCATATCTATTTCCGCCGCCAAGCAGTAATGCGTGTGTTCAAAGGGTATGGTTTTCGGTGAAATTAAAGGCACATGAGACTTTCTATTTAACGTCTCAGGGTGGTAACACGCAAGTGATATCTATGATGTTGCATGCGTACATAGGCTACGGTAACCGCTTACCATCATGTGGGCCGTACGCTTGGTTGCCACTTTAGTGAAAAAAAAGTGCTTTATTAAAAGTGATTCATTAGAATCACAAGGATCACTTTGAAACGTCTTAAGTAGTTATTTAGTGATCAGACGTCTCTGTATAAACCAAGGAACTTGTTGTACGGTAGTACATAATAATTCCACTGATTATTCAAGCTTCTGAAGAGTGGAGTATGAATTAACCTGCCTGTGGGCTAGACAGAATAGTTATGTTCCTTGGGCTGGACTGACTGAGGCTGACAGAGTTGGTTGGTGGACTGCAAAGATGTTTATTTTATTCTGTTTGTTTTTTTCTGACTGACTGACCAGGGTGGGCTTTGGTACTACAGTTATGTCATACATAAGGATAGTAAGTAGTACTCTAAAATTTTACAGTTTTATCTGCATAAAAATGACTTAAATAAATGACATTAATTGCAAAGTCATCATAATTAAAAAATACGTTAACGGGTGTTGGGCGTTCCTTTTATAATAATCTAGGTTGTTGCTAAGGTTTGTTAATAATTTGTTATACGCTCTTTCTTCTTCTCCATTGAGAGTGAGGATATTGTTAGTACGTTAGTTTTAGTTTTTGTTGGTAAGATGGAGTGGTTAAATTCAAGAACTAATAAAATAATCAAGAAGAATAGAAAATATTGCCAAAACTGGTATTGAATCTTAATCAATACCAGTTTTGGCAAAATTTTTATTATCATAATTTGTAATGATTATGTAAGCACGTTTAGATTTGTAAAGTGTATTATAGTTTTCTTAGAAACACTACTACTATTTTAATATTTTTGTACTATCGTTTTCATCGTACCTAAATCTAGCCCTGTGACTGTGACAGAAGTGACTGACAGATAAGTCAAACAAAACATGGCGGGTATTTGTTTTTGAATTCACCAAGAAAATATTGGTTATTTTCGCCACTGCGTTGACGAACTGACAGCGAATTGAGAATTATTTCGTGCCGCGCCATTGCGCCATTTTGTAACCTTTTACTTTTCTGTTGAGTAATCTACTCCCGGAAAATATAAATTCAGTAAGTTCATACATCAAAGCTTTCCATTTAGTCTTTTTACAAATTATTTAAACTTTATTATGTTATCCTAGTTAAATAAAAGATGTAGCTGTCTTGTCATCATTTCTCACATAACTTTCCAACTTTGTAAATTTGTAAATAATTTATTATTTCATACATCTCTGGTCCTGTAATAATTTATAAACACCTCATACTGGTCCTGTTTCACCAGTCATCAGACAAGTATTTTAACTTACAGACACTGAAAATGTCGGAGAACTTGGCTAGCAGAGCTGCACTGAACCCAGGTGAAGTTGCGAAGTCACTGTATCTTCAAGAATTAGAACGAGCTACAGACCTCAGACCCTTCTTGGCTGAAATGGAGAGGGTTATGAAGTCTTCTTCAAGTGACAGCGATGATGATGAATCTTCTTCTGATTCTGATAATAAAGTCAAGCGCAATGTACAGAGATCTAAAGGAGACCGTCTTGTCAACGGGATTTTGATGACCAGAGAAGGTAAGTCTTCAAAAATATTTTTAATTAGAACTATGATTATATATGATATAATGATTATCATTCTGGTGGAATATTTAGTCGAGCTACCATATCAAATTTAAAAACCTACCTAGGTCTTATTGCAGAGAAGAGACATCTAATTTTATCTTATTCATCACAATCTAGTATGGTTCCTGTCAGCCAGTTTGTGTATAGCATTTTGATGATTGCTCCATTAGGAGTGGACTGGCTATTCAGTTAGCAACTTGTCAAAAGAATATAAATATTTTAATGAATGCTTCAAGGTCTTATTGTATTTGATAAATTATTGAAGATGGAGAAAATCAGTTTGTGTTAGTATAGTCTGTGTCTCTCAGACAGCACTGATTTGAATGACTTACTTCACTGAGTTATATTTTAAAGTGATTTGTAATAAATAATGATCTATATTATAAATTAAATGTAAAAAACTTAAAACCTACATACCTACTGGAGGATATATTTTTAACCTAATTCAAAAAGGTTATTTTCTTCAACTATATGTATGTTATTCAATTCAACTGTATGTATGCAAACAGACTTATAGCCCACTGAATGATAAGGTAACCATAGTCTATTGACACCTGCAACATAAGAAGTATGCTGGACTTAAAATTTTGCCTAAAGCAGCACATATTGTACTGCAGTGGAAAACCAGGAAAGGAGCTGATTTCACATACTGCAACAATCATTTTGCATTTTTTATAATACGCCATAATGCTAATTAATATTATGTATATGTATGTGCACATTTCTACACTGTGTTTATAAAATGATGTGTAGAAGTTAGGATAGAAGTCTAAACCCAATTATATCAGGTTTTTGCTTGCCAGTGCAAGGTCATGTCTCAGTGCAAACAGCAGACTCCTTTAGGGTACTAGCCACTTTTTGAAAAATTCACTTGTAACATTATTGTGGGCTGGTGTGAATCTAATTCTAAGTCTGTAAATGAAGTTTTGAATTGTTATATTATTATTATATTGTGCATTGTCCCTGTGCCACACCCGGACGGACACATAATAAAATGTATGAAACAAACGCGTCATGAATAATGCATAGTTTGTGTACGTAAATGATGCCGTACTATGTGCCTTCGCGGTGACCTCATTGAGACCTTCAAGATCCTTTCTCGAATATACAATCTGCCTGTAATTCATAAAATCTATGTATGAAAGAACACATCAAATCATCTAGAGGGCACAATTGTAAAATAAACCGTTCACCATCTAATACAAACACTGCACAACACTTCCTCAGTAACAGGGTGGCCCATAACTGGAATCAGCTTCCAGAAGAAGTAGTTACTGCCACTTCGACAAACATATTCAAGAATAAAATCGATGCCTGGTTGCGAACAAATAAACTGTTATCAATTAAAAACAATCAAGTTCAATATAATCAGTGCTTATAAGCTTATAAGTGAACTTGACTTTTCAACACTGACATAGACACATCAGCGAAAGCTGCTCGTCTATTATTAAAATGAATAAATAAATAAATAAATGTGTCAGTATCATCGTTGGCCTCGATTATCGCAAGAGCGAAATAGCACGCTTTCGCTCACGCATGTGGAAAGAGTGCACTGCGTCTCCGTAAAACCAAAATAAATCTAATATCGTAGTACTAATATCTGCTCTGTGCCTGTGTCTCCAACTCCGTAAACAAACGGAGGACTCTAGGTTGAAGGCAATCATAGGAGATGCTGTACCAGCATCTCCTGTGATGTTGTGAATAACATATAGCAAGATCTTATTATTTTCCTGATATGTTTGTCTGCTTGTTTCGTCATTTTGCGCTACAGATTTGTCTGCATTTGTGTAGTGTAGAATATCTGTGGCTCCAATCTCAAATGATAAATGATATTTATTTGCACGAACACATGTCATATGAATGGTCTTAAAATTAAATTAGTTCATTTATGTCCTACCAAAATCTTTGGCATGCAAATATTATATTAAATGTAATGTAATGTAATGTTAAAATTATTACACAAAATTAAAACTGTAAAAAAAAAATATATAATAAACAATAAAAAATATTATTATCAGTGTACAATGTCCCTATAATTTAAAAATTCATTTATTGAATAGAAACATTTGTCTATCAGCCATTTCTTCAATGTTATATGAAATAGGTTTTCCTTCAAATCTTTTAATTCAGCTGGTAACCTATTATATATCCTGAAACCGTATAATAAGCTTGACGTTGGGCGTGACTTAATTTATATTTAGGTAAGTGCAATTTGTTATTGGACGTGTTCCTTAGTACTCTAGTGCGGAAGTCTTGATTTTTACTGAAAAAATCTGGATGCTGAATAACAAACTCTGCAGCTTGTTTAATGTATAGGCAAGGTAATGTCAAAATTTTAAATTTTTCTAAATAATGGTCTACAGGGCTCTAGAAAGTGAGCACCATATAGTGATCGAATGCTTCTTTTTTGAGCTCTAAAAGCTCTATCTGTATCTACACTATTTCCCCATAATAGAAGACCATATTGCAGAGCTGAACCAACGTAACCATAGTAGGCACTGAGAGCCACTTTTATTGAGGCTATCTCGCGAAGCCTCTTAAGAACATACGCGTATCTACTTATTTTGGTACATACTTTATCTATTTGTAATTGCCAATTAATATTTTTATCCATATGAATTCCTAAAAATGTGATCGAGTCTACTTCTTTAATTATATTATTATTGTATTTAATGTCAAGTGGAATCGGAATACGTTTGTGTGAATGGAATTGCATTAATTTCGTTTTGTCAATATTAACTTTTAAATTATTATTATTTAACCACGAGAGAGAGAGATTTATTATTATTTAACAAAGAGATGGTGGTTAAGATCACAGTGACCATGATGATGCCCACCATGTCACATAACGGTGGCATTTAAACATAACATGACAAAGGTTACCGCCTACGAACGTGTGTTCGTAGGTTACCGCTTATCATTAGATGGGCCTTATGCCTGATTCGTTATGTAATCTAATACATTACGTAATAAGTTCATGAAACGATGCTAGCTATTTTGTTGTATCTTTGTTTTTTGCGTCACCGGTTCTGTCTTGGAAACCCTGTGGCCTGTGCGTGTCAGTGACTTTGTTGAGCTGAGGGGTAAGGAAACCTTGTAATGGTGAAGTTATCAATATTCTTGAAAGATTGCTAACTTGCTGTGTGGATTGTCCAGCATTTTTTTTTTTTATACAACTGAAGTGCCAACCAAGCGTACGGCCCACAAGATGGTAAGCGGTTACCGCAGCCTATAGACGCTTGCAATACCAGAGGTATCCCTCGCGGGTTGCCACCTAGAGGCTAAGATCGAAAGCCTCATGTGCCAGTAATTTCACCGGAAACCATACCCTTCACACCGGAACACAGCAATGCGAGCATTACTGCTTGGCGGCAGAAATAGGTAAGGTCACAGTATGGTGGTAGTCCTTTCCCGAACGAGCTCTATCACAAAAAACTCTACCTACTACTCTTAAATTATTTATTTTTTTCATTATTTATTTATTTTTTTATTCAGTACAGAGTATAATAAAAATTCATGATAAAATAAACACTAAGAAGCGAGAGGATGCGGGGTTTATCCCGGCTGCGGGACACAGCCGGTACCTATACTAATACCAATCTATACTATCTGTAATAATATTTTAGAAAGAAAAAATTTGTATTTTGGTTCGTTATGATTAAACTAAAAAACTAACGATTTCAGAAATTCTTTCACCATTTGCTACATTTTCCCTGAGTAACATAGGCTATATTTATTACTAGCGACCCGCCCCGTCTTCTGCGCCCTAGATCGGCTTGTTTATAAATAATGGGTCGTTCACGAGACAGCAGATCTATCTATAGAAAATGCAGCTAACAACTGAAATGCACCGCGCTATGTTCCGGGAAAGTAAGGGGTGGTTTTCTGATGCCGCCCATCTTCACTATCGATTATTGCTTTGACTTCTATATTTGGTTCGAACCTAGTTCAGCACTAGTGGATTGTTTCATTCAAGAAGTGTATTGTGTCGCGATAGGGTCAAAGTGGGTCGGCTTTTGTTTACTGATTTTTAAAAACTAGTGTAACGCCTCTAGTCGTTGTCTGCGTTGTAAATGTTAGCTGGTTTTCGGATAAACTGCTATTTTAAAAGATTAGTGGAACACCCCGCGATGGGTTTTTTATATAAACTTTTCGCTGCGTCCTCTATGAGTTGAGTTTCGGGAATTCCTTTCCTATTGCACTACACCATAGGAGCCAAAACCAAATTTCATATATCTAAAACTTGTGGTTTAGGTTTTTCTGTCAAGCAAATAGAGCCTTTGTCTAGTGATATACTAGGTTATCATCATCATTATCATCCACAGCTTGGCTTCAGCCACACTTCAGCGACAGCTAGACAGCGGGAGGCCTGTTTTTTATTTGTTTTTGGTTTGGGTGTTTCTATCATATTATACTAATATTATAAAAAGTAAAGATTTATATTTTGGTTTGTAACGAATAAACTCAAAATTACAGGTCCAATTTCAGAAATTATTTCACAATTTGCTACATTTTTCATGAGTAACATAGGCTATATTTTATGTCCACCCGTGCGGAGCCGGGACAGGCCGCTAGGGTATAAGGTACATACTTATGTATCCTATTTATCTGGTTCCCATATTACAAGCTAAATGCACTATTTCCTTGAAAATGATGTGCGTTTTACCCTATACAGATTATGTTTGTATAGGGTAGAACGCAGATTCAATAAGGCGAGCGGATGTTCCGCCTACGTTCATGCCAACATCAAATTACCTGCCTGAGTGCAACAAAAAATGTGTTTACGAGGGGCTAGGAGGGTGGAAGGGGGGAATCGAAGGTTCACGAAGTATGATTTCGTTCCAAAATGTGCTTTAATGCACTGTCTTTACGTTTAATATAACTCGGATGTCGGAACCACTATAACTGATTGTACCTACCGTAGTATATTTTGTTGCGCGTATTTATTTTGGTCAGAAAACTTGCGTCTCCCTCTGGGAACGGGAACAAGGTGTTGCTAGGATACCTGTGTCTGTATCTATCTAGAATACATAGTTTACATCATGTTTCGTATAATAGGTACAATACAAGCACAGTATACATTTATAGGGAGAATACCGGTATCCAGAGAATTCCAGAGAATTCCAGAGAGGTGTTTTTTTCCTCACTAGAGGATTTTCCTTTATAAAATAGCAATTTATAGTAAATTTATAATTTAATCTCGATTCAGTTAAATTTTGGATTCGATCTCAGGTAAATACGCGAATTAGCCTTCAGAAACAATGACACTCAAGATGAATACAAATAAATGCAGACAATGAAAGGTTTTGAATATATGTTTTGGGTTTTTTTAGGTTTGTGATGATATTAGTTTATTTTGGTTTTTGTCGGGAATCTGGAAACCCCGGCTCTTCTCGCGTCCATATTTCTTCCTGTGTTGCCATCAAAAATATACAAATAAGTTCTGTTAATAAATTCCCTTATGCATATAAAAGAATATTGATATTTTAAAGGCGCGCTAAGGTCTTTCCTTGTCATTCTTATGTCAACAGAGGTTTTTAATATGGTTACGAATGAGGCCCAGTGTTTAAAATTAATAACAAGAGTAAAAATCACACAATGATAACATGCGTTTTCCTTTTCACTTTACCACAGAGATCCTAGTATCATCAGTCCCAGCTATAAAACAAATAAACTGAACTAAAAGGTGGTGGTGTAGATCGTGGGATGGGACAACTGTTGAGCCCGTGATTCTCCCTTTTCTCCCCCCAGCCGCCCCTTTACTTCACCCTATGCAATAGGGAACTTGTTTATGCTGTTGTTAATATCTCTTGATAGTGCAAACATTTGGTACAGATTAAAATTAGTTAAAATATTAATAAATAATTTAAGCAAGCATTTTATCGATAAGTCATTTAGATTATAAGTTTTAAATAAAAATATTATACTTATTATTAGGCTATTATTATTAGGCCTAGATCGAATTCTCTCGATATTTCGAAATAAACTTGATAAAATATTAGTTCTTGAAAGTTCATTTTTAATTGTTACCTATATTTAATTATGATAGCCGAATATAATATTTTAATTTAACCATTCTCATCGCACTCTCACTCACTTTGACCATTCGCGTATAATGTAAAGGTTTACTTACAGGTTTATTTTTCAAAACATGATCCATTTATAAGCTTCATATTTTATAGTCAAGGGTATAAAATTTCAATGTAATATGTCCAGCCATATCCATACTGATAATATAGCTCTGTTACGTAGTTTAGCGTAACAGGGCACGGATATAGTTAAAAGTCTGAGATACTTTTCATGTATTTACATGAGCGATGTCGTGGGCCAGCTAACTAGCTGCAGCATTACTATTCTATAAAAGTTCGAAACCTAAATAAAACTGGATACCTAAGAAAACGTAAAACTATTTAAAATTGCATTATAAAGGCAAGTGGCAACCCTACTCACTCTTAGTACTTTGATTTTTCCGAATCTGTGCACCGTTTTGATGCCCGAAGCATGTGATATATGCAGGTAAACTAGGTATGTACAGCGCCTTTTGATGAACCCCCTCATCTCTTCCCTCAATGTGGTTGCTGTGCAACTGACCACCCCCTGATTCACCCGTGTAGTTTGTTGCCTACACATCCATATTTATATGATACGTTTATTTATAAAAACTGTAATAATGAATTCGATTATATTGCTTAGACGATGTAGTTTATAGTTGATAACAATTACAGTTATCCTACAAGTGACTATAACTTATTGTGGCGCCTAGACTCAAGGAGTTATTTCGCTGGTTGATAGTCTTTTACAACAGTGTCGTATAGCCATCTCTCGTTACCGTAGATCCTACTAATATTGTAAATTCGAATGTCCCTGCGTATGTTTGTTATCACGTATCTCCGATTGTAATGAATGAAGATGGTTAAGTTCTGGAATAACACATAGGCTGCTTTTTATGCCGAAAAAAAAACTGTTCCTGTGGGATAGCGTTAAAACTGAAAAACCGCGTGTCAGCTTGTTGAAATATAATTTTGTTTCGCAATTTGGAGTACTTTTATCAACCTAATTATGAACGAAGAAACCCGGTTGAAGCTTCCAACTATTCCAAACTTTCATCTCTACTCTGTGACATGACAGTTAACACCAAACGCATATTTTTAAAATCATCACACAAATATGTTAAAACGTTGTCCAGCTGGGAGCTGGAGTGGGGCACTAGATGTAGGCCCCCTACCCCTTACCCCCTCGCAATGACGCCATATTGCATAGTACGCCTACCTATCTACCCATCTAGCTAGCTAGACTCAATTTAAGTGCGCCCTGTAAATCAATATTCCCAGGGAACGAGCTTCATAAATCCTTGTCAGCTCAGTGCGACCTCGGCACGCATCAAAATCGGAAGTGCATCTAACATACCAAGATACTAACTTCAGAAACAGTATAACTTATTCACCTTTACATTATTTTGTTCTCGAAAAATGAAATTATTAGTGTATAGAATTATTTTGATAATTTGCTTATTGATCGGACTCTATGTAAACTATATTTGTTTGTTGTATATCTTCAGGTGGTTTTCTGTTAAACTTGTGCATTACTTTGCGAAAGGTGTCACGTTTGAAATCCACCCGGATATTGGAACCAGCACATTGTCTACTAGATTAGACTTTGATTAGCTGTTTTGTATGTTTATGCCCGAACTCAAACGCTATTTAAATATTTATGATCGTATTAGTTGTTGTCAGTTTTTTAAAATAGTATGGAGAAACGTCATCAAAGCTTTGATTAGTTAAGTAGCGTTTCAGTATTCGGGCGGTCAACTAAACTAAGTAAAGTATGAGTCAGTGCCAAATTAAAACTAATTAAAATTAATAGGTCATGTTTAAAATCGTTATTCTAGCTATGATGTATACGATAATCTTTTTATTTCATTCCCAACTGGGCAGTCGGCCACTGTGCCACTGAAGTTGTCATTGTTTTATCTCTTCTCAAAGCAGTTTTCAAGTTCAAGCTTGAACCGATTGACCCTTTTATAGCCCTCCCTGACCTACATACGTGTAATGTCGGGCGCAGGTCCCGCTGGGTGCGCAGACAGATCTATGTGCATAAAACTAACTCCGAACTTACTTGGTGTCGTGGTTGTCTTGGTGTGTAGAAGTTTAAGGACTGGCGATACTTACGTAAATCATTTTAGAATATTCTCATGTGATCTTTAGAGAAGACATTTCAGATGACGGGCAGAGGTTTAGACCGGCTTCCCGTGTAGTTCAGGACTCCCCAGGTCATCATAAGTTGTTTTCGTACAATTTATAACGATTTAATATAGTTAGAAATATCGTTTATTATGCACACAAGTGAAAACTATGTTTTCTTCTATAAAACTCATTTATATGAGCCCAATTTGCTTGCACTCGGTATTATCTACGAATGCATTCGTCTACAAACTGTTGAGCCTACCGATGTCCTTGACGTAAAGGTCTTCGTACATTTCTCTCTTTTTTATTATTCGGAGGGCACGTTAAGCAGTCGGTCCCGGCTTTTTTAAAGTTGTTAAGCCATGACAGAGGCCTTCGGGCAGCCTAGAATCTCTGTCAGCAGAGTTGGCCACAGACTCATACGAACTTACTTACTTATCGGTTTAATTAGGTTCTTCTTAGAAAGTTCGTCGTTCTCATTTTGGGCTATGCTTCGGTATTTCGTTACCAACTTGCATCGAGCACCCTTAGGGGTGATGGTGATAAGATTTGTTGGTCAATTTATGTATTTCTACTTGTTCTGGGCAGAGTTCAATCATTATATTTGGTGGCATGCCGATTTTTGCAATATTAAATTGTATTTCCTTTTACAGATCGCAGGAAAGACAGAGCCCGATTCTATAACTTCTCTAACGTCGGCAAAGAACGGGAGTGGCTCAAGGAAGTACTCCTGAACTCGTCGGAGTCTTCCGAAGACGAGACGACACCGGAGGGCAAGGACCGTCGCATCAGGACAATATTGAAACACCGCAGGCTTGAGCTGAAGTACGCGAAACGATTCCAAATGAAGAAAACGGTAAGTGGTTTACTCGTAGTAGATCTCGGCCGTCGCGAGGTTAGCAGTTTCGATGCTCAATGAAGCTTTTTTGAATAAAATTTTGATTTTTTTAAATAATTTTAATGATTGTGCTTGCGCATTACAAACGGCTAACTTCTGCTGACTGCGGACGGCCGAGATTCGTCGGCAGTACTATAAATATTGTTTTTCTGGGTACCTAGTGGTTTGATTCTTGTTTTTTTTTGTGTCCATTTTATTTTGACTGGTTTAGACTTAAAACAAATTATGAAGAAACGGTATTATTTTGTTAAGTTTTGTATTGTTTATATTAGGTTGTTCATTGTGTTTTATTCGTGTCTTTGATTGACCAAATGAAGATATCTGTATTTTTATGTTGTGTCGTTTTCCTTTTAGGCTGTTGTTTGTTGGTGTCATTTTTGTTTCGTAGGCTTCTTAACTTATGTTTATCGGTGATTTAGAATACCATATTGCATGCGCACATCTGTAGTGAAAGTAGCGATCACGTAGGTCAAATACAATATTGGAAAAACAAAATATATATATACGTGTGATTGATCAGTTGATCAAGAAACCGGGGAAACGGTCCTGCTACGCTTGCAATAACATAGCCAGAAGACTCAGCATCAACGCAGCAGTGATGTTCAGCGTGGACGCTTACGAGTTCACACGAATCCACGGCTGCATCAGCAAGAAACCCTCCACATCTGATGAGGAAGACGCACCTTCTCAGGACAAACAAACTAGTGACAAAGACGCAGCTAAGATGGTCGTTGAAAACGATGATAATCAGAATGTGGTCGACCAGACTATGGAGCTGGTGGGGAAAGTGGAAGCTATGAAATTGGACGAAAAATAAACGATAAATAGTCTTGATTATAACGTGTTTCATAACAAGATTCAGCATTAATATCAGCTTACAGCCGTCTCTCAAAATACCCTTCGATTTACACAAAAGTGGTAGAACACGGAATTCCGGTTCAGAAAGTTCCGGAATATTTTACGTGTTATGAAACACGTTGTAATTATAATTGATCAGCTGATAAATTATTTTAACTTGCTAAATGCAAGGGCTTTGTTATGACGTAATTTAAAAGAAGAATAGGTATAGTTCGCACAGCAGATCTAGGCTTCCGTTAAGTTAGCCGTTTGTGATGCGCAAAGACAATTTAGTTTGAAAAAGCTCCATTGCGCATCGAAACGGCTAATTTCACGACGGTCGAGATCCGTTGTGAGAACCGAATTGGTTTTAATATGTGTAACGTTTCTAAATTGTTTGTCCCGTATAGATTTTTTTGTTTGTATAAACAGAATAGATTTAGAAAGCAAAGACACGAGATTAAAATAAAAGAATTATTATAGTAATGTCTTGTAACATTCTTGTATGTTGGTTATTATTTATTTAGTTTTGTATCCTTAACTTTAATAGTTAACTTCGCGTCTATTAGCAGCTTGCACTAATGGAAAAATGATCTAGTATAGTATGTTAGACTACATTATTTTGTAACAAATGCTTTTTAGAATTTTTCATTAATAATCATTCAGAAATTAGAACGAGATGTATAGCGTTTCAATATGACTACGTTGCAATTCGTTTGTGTAATAGTTAAATTCTATGTATATATCTAACGAAATTATATAGGTAGTAGTAATATCATTGTAGATATTAATTTACTTATAATATCCATAAGCTTTCTGTTTTCAAAAGTTTTCTGTTTTCAAATAAACTTTCATGTAGGCCTGCGACTAGTTATAGCAAAAGCCATTGCGTTTGACTTTTATTGCAAAGCGAAAAGCGAATGAACACAGGATTATCATTCGTCATGTCACTCGCTGGCTCGTTTTTGGTCACTTCTTATAATAACAGACGCTACATAACTTTTGTTCAAATTCCATAAAGCAGTAAAATATTTAAATGTGTTATAATTAGATTTTAGAAACAAAAATATTTGTATACTTACATTGATTAGTGTTTTAAATCACAGGTACCTCATATTTTGTCTCTTTCTTAGGATATAATTTTATAGAGTAACTAGTAATAGTGGTAGGTTATTAGTAGATTGTATTCCTCATTTCTTAGCGCTTGGCGTAGCTGCCTAATTAGTTCAGATAAGTAATGCTCCGCATACCTTTTGGGTAGGTGACTGGCATCATTTTCATCTTATCGCTTCCGTTCTTTTGAGGGCACGTTAAGCTGTCAGTTCCAGCTGAAACAGTCATCACGGAGGCGGCTTATAAACTCCGCCACCTGAGCTGGCCACTCACTTTGAGTTCTAGGTATCTTCTTAGTATCCAGAAAAAAATATTGTCGTGTTAAGTTATATTATGTTATTTTGAAGTTTCATAAACGTTATTTGCCTGACTTCATTGTATTTTCCCTTTAAACCCTGCGTTAAAGAATCTCGGCCTTCGTAAAGTTAGCCGTTTCGATGCGCAATGGAGATTTTTCGAACTAAATTGTTATTGCGCATCACAAACGGCCAACTTCACGATAGCAGATATCCGTCGGCAGTATTATACCTGCCGTTATTTAAATAATATTAAAATAATTGCGTTACTGACTGATGGACATCCCACAGCCAAAACGGTAAGACCTGAATTTTTCAAGCTGCGTTCTAAGTGTAGTGATACTAAAAATTGAATTCTTGTATTCAACTCCTAGAGAACGCAGAGATTGCATAAATGAAATCAAGCAATTTTAGTTTATCTACCCAGAAACTAAATAGTACAGGTAGCCGAATATACATATATAACTCTAGCAATACTTGCTTGCAGCCATCACAGTATTATACAATTCTGCAGTATAATACCAAACCAAAGGACTATCTACAAAATCTGCTAGTGTACATAAATAGTGCTTTCCGATTTAGCTACACGTTTATGTTACCAATATAACTTAGCTGCTCTACTGCAGTAGACCTACGCTGCTACACTGCTACGGCATCCAGACATTGCTTGCTACGACATGTTACGACTTCAAAAATCTTGAATGTTCAGTTTTTTTTTAATACAACTGAATGGCACCAAGCGTACGGCCCACAAGATGGTAAGCGGTTACCGCAGCCTATGGACGCTTGCAATACGGTATCACTCGCGGGTTGCCACCTTGAAACTAAGATCGAAAGCCTCATGTGCCAGTAATTTCACCGAAAACCATACCCTTCACACCGGAACACAGCAATGGGAGCATTACTGCTTGGCGGCAGAAATAGGTATGGATGAACGTTAAGATGAACTTAATTTTATTTGTTAACACAATGTAACGGTAAGTACTAAGTATAAAATATCGGGTAAGAAGGATAGCTCTAAAGATATAAATAAAACTTGCTAGCTAGCCAGACTCATTAAATTTTTACGTGGAACTGGATATATCGATTGGCAACAATTTATAGGTAGTGCTTTGCGAGAAAGGGATGGTTGATAGGTACTTCATGCAGTTCGATTATACTGACTCTTTTATGAGGATTTTGCTAGTTAAGGTAGTAAGTGTTAAGTGTACTGAAATAGTAGGTGTAACTCAGAGAGAATAGGGTGGTAATAACTTTGAAGAAAGGCAGGTGCAATTTCAATAATAAAATATTTCTAAGTTCAGAGCTATGTATTTTTTTGGCAAGAAGTGCCAGTGACTTTCAGTAGAGCTTTCGGCATCTTCCGTGCTACTCGCGTGTTGATATAGATAGTGCATGTTAAATATAATAATAGGGCCTCTCTACACTTTAGAAGGAAATGTGCAACGGCAACCCTTTCAATATCCAGAATAGGATTTCTGTTGCTCGAAAAAAAACCTACCATTTCTGAAAATTTTAACTAAGAGTAAAGTATGCTTTTAAAAGCTTATCTTTAAATAAAAACAACTTTAAAAGCATTAAAACTAACAGAAATTATTGTTTAGTTTTTACCTTTTCGTGAATATTTGTTTTTGTATAAAGTGGCAACCCTATTTAGGTTTGGCCGGCCGTAAAGATGTTTAGCTAGACAGGTGTGTGGTTGCACTTGCATGTCATTGTTATGAGTAATGTTTAACTAAAAATGAGAATTCAAAGTGGTTTACTGTGGTTTTTGCTTTAGAATTAAGGTATCTGTATGGATTTTACCAATTCAAATTACAAGAATCATTCGGTTTTAAACTCTGACTAAACAAAGGAGTGTTATAAATTTATAGCCATAGTCTCTTATACATAATAGGAGTTGTGTTATAGAAGTGGCATATTACCTATATTTTAGTACTCAACTTTAACTTAAAATCTATCATTTCATTGTTCTAGAAACGGAACTACATGTACTACAGCTCGGGCCTCCTATCGACCGTAGATCGCTACGTCCACCCGGAGAGATCAGTTAAGCCTCCGCCCCCCGCCGCGAGGGGGCGCAGGGGCCGGCCGCCGGCTGAGAGGGGGAGACCCAGGACGGAGCGGAAGACCAGGGGGGCGTACAAGCCGAGGAGGGGACGTGCTAAAGAGGGACCGAGCACTAGCGCTGTTGATACGGTAAGACATGGCTATAGACTTCTGACAATCTGACAACCACACTCAGCCTAAACCGTATGATCTAGAGGCTTGGAAGTTTCAGGATGCGTTCTTTTTTATGTTTAGGGGTGCGCGAAAGGACGCAGCAAATATATTAAGTGTCTATTTCACATAGAAAGGGGGCTGACAGATTTGGTATTTTATGGTTTTAGTCAATAGTGGTGTCGATTCTGTTGTAGCATTTTCTAAACTTAGCTAACTAAAATTATCGCGGTCCTTTGTACTTTAATTCATTAGAAAAGGACGGCAACAATTTTAGTTAGTTTAGTTTAGTTTTAGAAAATGTTACAACAGAATCGACACCACTGTATAGTTTAAAATTGCAAATTGAAACATACTTTGTAAACTTATAAATTGTGGTTAATTGTTTGAATTTCATAACTTTAGAATTTTATAACTTAGAAATGTGTCAGCACCCTTCCTATGTGAAATAGACTACAGGTCGCAGAGCGTTTCGCTATTCTTCTTTCTCTTCGCATTCTTCATTACTGAAGGTCGTGCCCGTCTAATACATATTAAAATTGGATGTTTTTCAGAACGAATAGTTTATTTTTACATATACACAAAATGTTTTTATAATAATAACAATTTTACAGACTATACAAGATGGCTTACTAGACTGGGAGGAGCAACTTAGAACCATAAAAGTAGAGGACGACGATAACTACCAGTTCTTCAACGCCATGCCTACTGAGAAACCAGAAAAACAACCAGGAGTCAGGTAAGAGCAAATACTTCCTAACTCGCATCCATTTGCTTTATGACCTCGGTGGTGCGTTGGGCGTATGGGTGTTTCTTTGGTTTTTTACTATCAAAATTGCAACCAAGCCAAACAAAATGTATTCTATTGTCTGATTCCCATAGTACGAGCTTAGCTTAAGGCTAGATGGTGCTGTAAAAATATGTCTGCAAATATTTATTTATGATGACTTGAAATGTATTACAGGGGTCGTAAGAAACTGTCCGAACAGAACACTCCCGAAGCGCTAACCGCGTTAAGGCGACGCCACTGGCAGTTCGTAGTTAAGAAAGATTTGGGAAAGTTGCAAAGGGCGCGTGCGAACGCGCACAAGGAAGCTATACTGCAGCGCAAGCGCTTAGCTACCGCGTGTGCTAAGCATTGGCGAAATGTAGCCAGTCAGGTGAGAATATTTATCTATTATGGTGGTAGCTTCAGCAAGAGTTCGTCTTTGTGGGTACCACTGCAGTACCAGATGTTCTACCTCCAAGCAGTTGTGTGCAAGCATTACTGTGTTTAGGTTTGAAGGGCACTGTAGCAAGTGAAATTACTTGGTGAAAGAGACCTAATAAATACGTCTCCAGGCGACGAGCGCGATGCAGTGCCACACAGAACTTTAAAGCTTTTTCTTTTCTTATTTTATGATGCCCTAACTTGACTAACCAACAAATGAAGATAATGTTCATTTAATATCTAATTATTCGCTACCGACCCGTGGTCCAACAGCTTTGTCCAACAGTTTGTACCACTGGTAAGTAAATGAAGTAATAAGTTTATGTTTTTCAGTCCCAAAAAAACATGAAAGAGACGGTGTGGCGATGCAAACGACTGAGTCGAGAGATGCAAACATACTGGAAACGGTATGATCGTGCGGAAAAGGATGCGCGGCGACGAATGGAAAAGGAGGCAGAAGAACAGAGAAAGGTATACCTTACTTGGAAGAAGGATTATGAAAATTACTAGAAAAGTAGTATTAAAGAATCAACTTAATTAAGAGTATTTTGTGATAGAGCTCAAATTGAAATTAAAAAAAAAAAAATTCAATAAAATTACAAAGATAACTTTGAAAACGTCTTATAGCTAGGTAAATTTACGCCAGGTCCACGCGCCCCACTCTAGAAGAATCTGGCAACAAACTCGGCTGGATTTCTAGTTTTTTTTTTCGATTATCCCTCTTCATCCTACAGCGCCAGTGTGGTGCCAATCAACACATGATTGGCATCACAACAACAAGTGGTATAAAAAAATTACGCAAGCCTTTGGTGGATTGGATAACCGACGTAAAAACTTACCAGAGCTGACAACTGGATTTACTTATTTACAGATGGACGTCGAACTGATGGAAGCAAAGCGGCAACGTCGCAAACTTAACTTCTTGATCACACAAACAGAGTTATACGCTCACTTCATGCAGCGCAAAGCTCAAAGCGACGGTGACAACGGCACTGAGCAAATCCTGAGGCAATTGGACGAGGATGTCGACCCTAGGCTGGCGGCCATCGATGTGTACGACAGGTGTGTGAAATGTATGACAGGAGTGTGACATGTGTGTGAATTTTATGACTGGCGTGAGCTGCAGCTAAGTGGTAATGTCGCAAACTCAATTTCCTGATCACACAAACAGAATTATACGCGCAAAGCTCAAAGCGACGGACAACGGCGGCACTGAGAAAATCCTAGGCAGTTGGACGAGGATGTCGACCCTAGGCTGGCGGCCATCGATGTGTACGATATGTGTGTGAAATGTATGACAAGTGTGTGTCAAGTGTGTGAATTATAATGACTGGCGTGAGGCACGAACTGACCTGCAGCTAAGCGGCAACGTCTCAAACATTATTTCCTGATCACACAAATAAACAACAGATCAAATAAGTAAGCCTTCAATTAGAAAGTAGTAATAAATAGTAGTAAGTCATCATTTAAATAGATGACTTCTAGTTGCAGTTACATCTGAGCGCTTCCGTACTACGGAGGTTACATAAAGCTGTTTGTTCCGGTCATATAAGTGCCTACGATTGGTCTGTAAAGTCCGTTACTAGAACTAAAGTAAGTAAGTTCGTATGAGTCAGTGGTCGACTCTGGAGTTTCTAACAACTTTGAAAAAGCCGACTGCTGACTTAACGTGCTCTTCGAAGCACGGGAGCGCTCAGTTGAAATTGCCACTGGCGATCACCCATCCAAATGGTACAGTGCTTAGCCACGTTGACATCTACTTACCGATCTGTTAAGAACAACATAGCCAGCTACATCACGAGCGCTCCTAGTTTTTTTTTATGTCAGCAAGTGACAAGACAATTGAGTTGCCTACCTGATGTTAAGCCACGCCTGACTATTACAGAAGCAGTGCCACCCAAAGCTTAAAATTTTTAAGTGTTGCGTGGCACTGCACTGCGCTTATCACCCGAGACATTGTTGTTAAGTCTCTTTCGCCCAGTAATGTCACTCGCTACAGTGTTCTTTAAACCTAAACACAGTAATGCTTGCACACTACTGCTTGGAGGTAGAATATCTGACACTGCGGTGGTATTCACCAAGACAGACTCTTGCTGAAGAGTCCTACCACCAGGTGTAAGGAACTGTTACTTAAATATTTATGCGTAATTATAACTCTTCCAGCGAAGCGATGAAAGCGCAGGCGTCACGGAACGCGCGCGAAGCGTTCCGCGCAGAGCGCGCTCGCACCCAGCTCTTCGACTCGCTGTCCGGAGTCACGCATTTGGAGGTCGAGGCGGAGGTTGAGGTGGAGGCGGATGTCGAGGTGGAGGTGGAAACTGAGCCTAAGAGCGGGGAGCACGACCAGCCGGATATATTCCGGGGCACGCTGAAGGGATATCAACTGAAGGGCATGAACTGGCTCGCTAGCTTGTATGATCAGGTAAATTTATCAGTTTAATAAATGAAAGTGGATTGAACACTTCTTCAACCTACAAATCTTACAAAGTCAAGTTAAAAAACCCATATCATATTCAAGTCAAAACCTTTAGACTCAAGTTTAAAGAAATAAAAATAAGGAGTCTCACTAAATCTTATCAGGAGATGTCAAGAGGTCAAAGAGTCTTAAAAAATGGCGGTTAATGAAACGTGACTAGTGAGTGAAAAGATCTAAAAGAGTCATTGTAATGAGTCAAAAGGCTTGAAAGGAAAAGGTCGGATCTTTGGATCAAAGCTTAAATGTTTTCAAAGTTTATCTTAAAATTATTTTAAATAATCAGGGTTTTATACATCAACGCATATTAAACCTCTGTTAGAATTCCAGAATCCACACTTAGGGCATAATAATTAAATTTCAGGGTATCAGCGGCATCCTAGCCGATGAGATGGGTCTCGGCAAGACGGTGCAGTGCATCGCGTTCCTGTGCCACGTGGCCGAGAAGCTGGGCGTGTGGGGCCCCTTCCTGGTGGTCTCTCCCGCCTCCACGCTGCACAACTGGCAACAGGAGGTCGAGAGATTTGCACCACATTTCAAAGTGGTAAGGACTTGTATCCTTGTTGTAAATCGAAAGGGCAGCGCGCGACGCGTAACCTTAATGAACCGCGTGTTAATATCCCGCGTTGATACGCGTTGACCTTTGACTTTGATTGATTGGTTCATTGACATGAACCGCGCGTCAATGACCTGCGCGTGAATAATCCGCGCGTAAATAACCCACGCTACAAAAACAGCGCGTCAATAAACAGCGCGTCAATGAAACGCGCGTCAACAACTCGAGCGTCAATAACACGCGCGTCAATTAACCGAGCGACGTGTGTGATCCGCGCTTCAAAAAATTCCATAACCACTACGGGGCGCGCGCGCTTGAATATTATTACGCCACCGCACCGTCTCCATTTACAACAATGACTAATATGAATAATTGACAAGATAAACTTTATTTCTATTTATTTGTTTTTAATTACATGTATGTTAATTGTCTCAGGTGCCATACTGGGGCAGCCCCTCTGAACGTAAGATCCTGCGTCAGTTCTGGGAGCGGCGCGACCTTCACACGCGTCAAGCCGCCTTCCACGTGTGCATCACTTCATACCAGATCGTGGTGTCCGATATGAAGTACCTGAACCGCGTGTCCTGGCAGTACATGATACTGGACGAGGCGCAGGCGATCAAGAGCTCGCACAGCATGCGCTGGAAGCAACTGCTTGGCTTCAGCTGCAGGAACAGATTGCTGCTCTCTGGTGAGTCACATATCATCATCATATCAACCGATAGATGTCCACTGCAGTACATAGGCCTCCCTCAAAGAGCGCCATGACGACCGATTTTGACGTTTCACCATCCACCGACTCACATATTTTTACACAGCTTTCTCGATTTTTAGGTAAATTTACATTTGCGTAGATAGTTTAAGTTTACTTGCATTGTTAGATTGTTTTAGGTTTATTTGCATAGTCAGATAGTTTGATTCATTTGCATAGTGAATTATGTACTTAGATTTATTTCCATAGCCAGATGGTTAGATAATCAAGATAGTAATTTTTCATATTGCTTAAAAATAGTAAATGAAATGAAATGATTTATTTTGCTAGAAGTACGGTTACATAGGGTCTTATTGTTTACGTAAGTATAAGTGTCACACACTTCACCGTTTAACTCGGCATGCAAAAATACAAATTTAAAATTAATAATACAATTTAGAAAAAACACAACGAGAATTTAGAATTATTAATTAGTAGTCAAGTCAAAATGTCAAGTTATATAATAATAAAAATGTCAAGTTTTAAAAATTAAATTATTATTTTTCCACGATTGTTTAACAAAATGTTTACACTATAGAAAGATTTCTCAGTCAAGAACACTTTTAGCTTCTGTGTAAACTTTTTATGGGTAAATTAGTTATAGTAGGCTAATTTTACCACACATTTCTAATATTTCTTGTATTTGCAAAAATGTATTGTTAAATATATTTACAATATTTATTAATATATTGTGTATTTATATTCAAATATCATCATTTAGAAATAAGGCGCGAGTCTCGCTTGCACTTGTCTGTTTAATTTTAATGTATTTTTCAGGTACACCAATACAAAACAGCATGGCGGAATTATGGGCGCTACTTCACTTCATAATGCCGACGCTGTTCGATTCTCACGAAGAATTCAATGAGTGGTTCTCCAAAGATATCGAGAGCCATGCTGAAAACAAGACTACAATGGACGAGAGTGAGCATTAGACTTATTTTATAATATTTATAATTATGGTCATTTACACTAGCCCCGGATGCTTGAACTATACAATACTTCATCTAATCCGTTGCGCAATTTAAGAGATCTAAGCTGTCTGTATGTATGTATGTATGTATGTATGTATGTATACATACATACATACATACATACATACAGAGGGACAGAAGCCTGGAAGCGATTTTGTTTTATAAATAAATAATGCTGGACAATCCATGCAGCATCATCAACTAGTTTGTTAAAAAGCTTATTTGTATTTTACTTTCAGAGCATCTATCCCGCTTGCACATGATCCTGAAACCGTTCATGTTGCGTCGAGTGAAGAAGGACGTGGAAAACGAACTCTCAGATAAAATCGAGATCATGGTGCATTGCCCTCTCACCATCCGGCAAAAACTACTGTACATTGGTAAGGTTTTAACATTTAGTCTGCTTATACAATCGGGGACAATGGACAAAGTTAAAGTCAAAAGAATAATTAATCACAAAGATTACTTGAATCGTCTTACAAGTTAGTTAAAATTAAGCGGGTTACGACGCCCAAGCTGTTTTATTATTGTCGCTGTTAATTTTTTTAGATTCAAGTATTTTTACAAAAAAAAAATCGGTTGCTTGAGCTTATTTTTGTTTAAAATGTAAAGATATACTTTCGCCCTTTGTGTACTATCTGTTTATTTTTGTAGCGCTCAAAAAGAAGATCAAAATCGAGGACTTATTGCACTACTCGGTCGGCTCAGAAACTGGACACAACATCGATAAGAACTTCACTTCCAATCTGATGAACCTGGTGATGCAGTTTAGAAAGGTAAAAAAAACACCCCTTTTTGAGGGTAATATCAAGAAAAAATCCAAACACCCCTTTTAGGGTAATATCTAGGAAAAAATATGTGTTAGTTTTCGATATTGTAAAAATATCTATCTGTGTATTGTATTGTATTAAGTATATATCAGTCATCTAGTACCCATAATACAGCTCTGTTTAACAGCAGCTTACCTTGGGGCTAGATGATGCTGTGTGGATTGTCCAGCAATATTTATTTATTTATTTTATTGTGTAGTCGAACGCACGCAATGTTTAAAGCCTCCTCCATTATTCGTATTCCTCATATCTGAGGGTCGTGACCACCTCCGTTCATGATCCTCTCTTTGACGATGGTACGCCATCTTGTTCTGTCCTTAGCTACATGCAGGGCATCGTAGACAGATGTGTCCAGTGTGGTGCGAATCTGATCGGACCAACGCATTGGGCTACGACCTCGCGACCTTTTTCCTTCCACCTTGCCAGTAACCACAAGTTTTTCAAGGTTATCTCCGTCCTTTCTGGCAATGTGTCCGAAGAAGTCCAGAATTCGCTTGAGGCAGGTTGACGATAGCCTCGTTGTAATTTTTATTTGACTTAGAATAGAAACGTTGGTTCGATGCGCAGTCCATGGTATTCTAAGCATTCTTCTCCAACACCACATCTCGAAAGCGTCTATGCGTTTGCGTTCTGAAGCTTTCAGCGTCCAAGTCTCAGCCCCATAGAATGTTTAAAGCAGTAGTAGTCTAGTGTAAATACATACTTAGGATACTCAAGACCCGACAAATATTTGCAGATCATGCAAAGATTTGTTCCGCAGCGGGAATCGAACACGCAACCTCTCGCTTCCCAACGTACACTTGCCCACTGCGCCACCAAGGTCGTCAAATATATAGCACAAATGTTTGTCCTGGTTGGGGATCGAAACCACAACTTACTGAGCATAAGGCAGAGCTACTGAGCTGTGAAACCAATCAAGTATAATATTTTTCTAGGTCTGCAACCACCCTGAACTATTCGAGAGGCGAGACGTAAGATCGCCCTTCTCAGTTCACGTGGACGATTACCACGTCCCCAAGATAATAGCTGAAGATGGCATTCTACTCCGGTCCATTCCGTCGAAACGGCACTTGCTGTACAACAAGCTGTCCATTCTCACCCCGGACTATGTGCATGAGAGTTTGCAGGAAGAGGGACAGGGGGTGGACGAATGCTTCGCCTTCACGAGATTCATGGATCTGTCGCCGACTGAGTTGTACAGAGTTATGTTGTGCGGTTGGCTGTATGCGTAAGTATTCATTTTATATCACTAAAGTGGCACAAAACCGTGATGACGTGAGTCCTTTGCCCAGCTGTGGGTCACAACAGGCTAATCGTAATCACTAAAGTGGCAACCAAGCGTACGGCCCACTTGATGGTAAGCGGTTACCGTAGTCAATGTACGCTTGCAACATCATATTTAAAGTCTCAGTTTCACGGGAAACCTGGAATACAGCAATGAAAGCTTTTCTGCTTGGCGGCAGAAATAGGTATGGTGGTAGTTCTTTCCCGGACATGCTCTATCACAAAAACTCTAACTACTCTACTACTATTATAATTATTTACTAGCTTCTTTGAATTTTGATTACCCACCCCGGTTTAGTGTAAACTATACATAAAAAACTTGAATCACTATCTATTGATGATATGTCAAATCTGGTCAAATGTTTGTACGATCTACAAATATTTGTTCCGGGTGTTCTGGGTTTTTTCTATGTATTATAAAAAATATCTATCTATGTATTGTATTAAGTATATATCAGTCATCTAGTACCCATAACACAGCTCTGTTTGGCAGCCGCTTGACCCGAGACTGCCTCTGGTGGAGAAGCATCATAATATTTTTTTCTGTGCACCTATTAAATAAGCATACTATTCTACCTCACTATCTACCACCCTATCTACTGTTTTAAATGTCAGTTTGTACTGTCCTAGCGTGTTGTCATAAATAAAAACTTTTTCTTTCTTTCTTTCTAATTATTTTCATCACATTTAAACCATAGAATGCAACACATAGAAGAATCTCTACAAAAGTACGACCGTCTCCGCCACCGCCAATACTGGTGGTACAACCCCCAGTTTTCCAAAGGCAAGAAGAGAGGGAGGGCTGTATGCTCGAGGCAGTACGACAGAGCGAGACTTAGAGACATGCTGTTGATATGCCCCGACGGTGATGTACTGAAGCAGAGGAAGGAAGACAGCTTTATGTGGAGTGAGCTTCTGTTTACAGATCCTATGTGGGTTAATGGTGGGTACTTTGTAATGTTACTAATTAATGTAGATCCAATAGCCACATAGGCCCGTATTCAAAAACCTTACTTGACTGTAAACCGTGACTCAAGCATCGATTTGACAAAAGTATACTATGAAAAACTGTCATAAATCTATGCTTGACGAAAACGGACCATAGACCACATACTGTATTTGAACAAATAATGAGAAAAACACTTAGAAAAGGATGGTACAGACAGAGAAAGATATGGTTTGGTACAGATTAAATTGTAATATGGATAAACGGTTTTTTCTTGGATAAAAATTAGCATTTCAAAGTGTGTGCTAACTTTATGTCAAATTTGTTAATCCAGCCACGCACAAATTTCGCTTTTATTATAATAATAATTTCAAGGCTTCAACTTTATAAAAGTCGGAAAAATCATGAGTGATTCCTTATCCAGGTGGTCCATTCAACACATACACTGACCACACTCTCCACTACATGCCTGAGACAATGGAGCATCGTGTCATGAGAGCCAAGCACATTCGGACAGACGGACAGCTATACCAGCTGTGGGGTCTCGGAGATCCGCAGCCCAGCACAAGTGGTCTGGGGTATGAGATGAAGGCAGAGCCGATTGAGGAGTTCCCACATGTGGAACGGGATGCAGTGGTGTATCCAATGATGCCGACTCCGCTGCCGCAGTTCTTGTATGCTGCACAACCCAAGGTAAAGGTTTGGCAATGCAGAATCTAGACAGATCTTATCTCCATAAGATTCCATTCCACCCATAAGATTTTTTTAACTGAATTCAAAAAGATTGTTTGTTTGTTTGTTACGCGTTTTCTCTATCAATTATGAATTGATTTTGATTATTATTATTTTGTTTAGAATAGAATAGAATAGAAAAATATTTATTTAACGCCACACAATTAACATAAAAATAAAAATAACAATACAAATTAAAACTTAACTATTGTGACGAATAATTGTTTGATATGACCCATATAAATTTTATTTAAATTGCTTTGCGCTTTTTAAAAATGTCATAAAAAACGTGTCTATAACTACATCCTCTTTTATATTCACAATCCATCAAAACATTTTTTAATGTAAGTTTGTACATGATATACAGGTTGAGTATAAAATATACCGATAAAAAATACTATCTAGAACTACATTATCTCGAAAAATAAACGACGTTTTGTCATATTTTTAATGCAGTATTTTAATCATAATAGAGCCAGTGACTGCATAAAAATTTTTCTACAATAGCCTTTTAGATATCCCCTCAGGTCGAGAGTACTCTCAGTAGAAGTCGGTTTATATATATTTTTTTAAATTAATTATTAATATTCAGGCTACCGCGCACACGCGCGCGCCGTTCGCGGTATCGCGAGCGTTTGCGTACCACGTGACGCGACACCAACACGCCGAGTGCCCGGAGGGGAGCCGCGCGCTCGCCAGCCTGGTCGCGCTCGCCAGGCCAGCAGTAGGCTGGGCGCCTATACAAGTACCCGGTAAGTAAGGCTCGTGACCTAGCTGGCTAAGTAGTACAGTTCTTTGTGATAGATCTCGTCCGGGGAAGGACTACGACCATACCTATTTCTGCCGCCAAGCAGTAATGCTCGCATTGCTGTGTTCCGGTTCGAAGGGTATGGTTTCCGGTGAAGTTATAGGCACATGACACTCCATCTAACGTCTCAGGGTGGTAACACGCAAGTGATATCTATTATGTTGCATGCGTACATAGGCTACGGTAACCGCTGACCATTAAGTGGGCCGCACGCTTGGTTACCACTTTAGTAGTATAAAAAAAAGATCAACGAAGTTAAGCATTGTTCCGCGTACTCATCATTTTATGGGTCCGCCAGTGGCAATTTCAACTACGGCTCGTTGAGCAGTCGGTCCCGGCTTTTTCAAAGTTGTTAGGCCATGACAGAGGCCTTTGGGCGGCCTAGAATCTCTGTCACCAGAATTGGCCATTGACTTATTACCTATAAGTTAACCGGACTTACTTTTTAACTTACTTTTCTGTACCGGTAATATACAATAGTCTTAATACAAGACCAGTTGTTTGATAATTTTAAGTAGAAATATTTTTCGTAGATATACCGTAAGTAAGTATGTTTGTATGAGTTAGTGGCCAACTCTGATGACGGAGTTTTAAGGCCGCCCGAAGGCCTCTGTTAGCCTTACAACTACGAAGACAATGAAATATGCCCTAACTATTTGCGTATTTTATTTTTGTTTTTTTTTATACAACTGAAGTGGCAACCAAGCGTACGGCCCACAAGATGGTAAGCGGTTACCGCAGCCTATGGACGCTTGCAATACCTAAGGTATCACTCGCGGGTTGCCACCTTGAGGCTAAGATCGAAAGCCTCATGTGCCAGTATTTTCACCAGAAACCATACCCTTCACACCGGAACACAGCAATGCGAGCATTACTGCTTCGCGGCAGAAATAGTTATGGTGGTAGTTCTTCCCCGGACGAGCTCTATCACAGAGAACTCTACTACTTTCTACTCTATTTCAGATAAGAACCAGCTCGTTAGCGACGCGGGTAAACTGACAGTGCTGGACTCGCTGCTGAGGAGGCTGAAGGAGCGAGGGCACAGAGTCCTCATCTACAGTCAGATGACCAAGATGATTGACCTTTTGGAGGTCAGTGGCCTCTGAGTAACACTAGCTGTTATACTAGTAGGACTAAAACTTCTTTCACGTGGAACTCGGAAACCGTGTTTTTTTCGGGATAAAATGTATAGTTCGCACAGCGGATCTAGGCTTCCGTGAAGTTAGCCGTTTGTGATGCGCAAAGACAATTTAGTTTGAAAAAGCTCCATTGCGCATCGAAACGGCTAATTTCACGACGGCCGAGATCCGTTGTGAGAACTATAGCCTGTGTCATATACTCGGTTCTTGTTCATTATTATCTATCTATGTTTTAAATTTGAACCAAATCGGTTCATTGGTTATCCAGTTGTAGAGGAACAAGAATCCAAACATACAACTTTCGCTTTTACATACAACTTTTGTGGGTCAATGTACGTGCTCGTACAATAATAGTATGATTACTATTAGGTGTGTAATTGCAACAATCAAACTTTAATACTACCTACCATAAACTAATGAGGCCTAATTTATGAGTCTTAAAAACGTTTGATGGAATCAATTAAATTCTAAACGTTATTCCAATTTTCGTGTCTCAATTATTTTTTTCTTTCAAATTTTAAAAACGTATTGCATAACGATTGCTAAATACACAATCCTGACCACATTAGAACTACCTGTGTTGTATATTAACAGGTTAGCTGTCCCGAAGCAAGTTTCGATCTTCTTTGTACACGTCCTCGTAGTAAATAATGACAGCTAACGCTCATGAAGTTTCGTATTAAGTTACGTCATTCTCTTCAAGTATTTTATGATACTTTATGTGTCCTAGTGATTGAAATTAATTATATCGATAATTGCTAATGTTAGATGAGTATGATAAGAAATTAATTATTTACGTTTAATGATAAAATGTACGTTTATGTTCGTAACACTTTAGATGATAATAGGCTAGTTTCCTAATTTTTGTTGGCAACCCTAGTTCAAAGGGTCTCACAATAATAGTAACATCGGTGAAAGAATAATTTTGTGTTTGAATAAGGTTAATGTTAATTTTTAAGTGAAATTTATTTTTTGTTTAAGTTCAATAATAAATTGATTGGTAGAATTTGCTTGTAGTATAATTTACTAATGCTACAAATAATATAATTATTAAAAAAAATTATCGATAGATCGATTGCATTATCTACATCATTGGCCATGAGGCACATATGCCTCATGGACGTACCAGTGCAATCACCCATGAGGCACATGTGCCTCATCGGACAGCTAACCTGTTAATGACTTACCATGATAATGCTTTTCAGGAGTACATGTGGCACCGCAAACATAAATACATGCGTTTGGATGGCTCCAGCAAGATATCCGCTCGACGTGATATGGTTGCTGATTTTCAGGTAAAACAACACCCGGATACTTAAATACATAGATAGATTTTTTATTATTAGATACACATAGAAAAAACCCAGAACACCCGGAACAAATATTTGCAAATCGTACAAACATTTGTCTCGAGGTGGGAATCGAACCCGCAACCACCGCGTCGCAGGCGGACTTTCACCCGCCGCGCCGCCACATGAAATGTATGACATAAACACGCTATATTTTAAGGAATGATGCCATTTCTGTAAAAAAATATTGTTTATCCTCGTAAACAATTACTTTAGAGACATGGCGTCTAAGAAATGTACGAATATACAATATATCCTATGTACCAACCAACTTGAAGCAATAAATAAATTAATATGAATGGATATTGTTCGTTCAGCAGCCTCAAGGGCATCTAATAAGTCGCGGGCCGAAGCTGGATGAGGCTAGCACACGAACGAAAGAAGTGGCAAAAGGGAGGCCCAGCAGTGGGTAAAGTCAGGCTGTGGATGATGATGGCAAAATTGTCTATTAAATTGACAGATGCAATAAAAAAGAAGATTTAAGGTAAAACCCGTAGACCAGAATAAACATTGTTCGTTTTATAGGCTCGCACGGATATATTCGTATTCCTGCTTTCAACCAGAGCTGGCGGTCTTGGCATCAACCTGACAGCCGCTGATACTGTAAGTACCTATTTTTACTAATAAGGGTGATGTTTTTTATAATGACTGTACAACAAAATTTCAGTTGTCTGTACTAGTGCTATATTTATGACAGCCTTATGTTACCTTCCACTGTTGGGACACTAACCTATTCTCGAGCGAGAGCGATTGGATTTTAATCCACCACGCGGACCCAATGCGGATTGGTGGATGGCACATGTCTTTCGAATTCCTAGTTCTTGGACATGCCGGTTTCCTCACGATGTTTTCCTTCACCGTATGAGAGCACTGGCATTGCACACTAAAATTTTTCGAATAGAAAAATCCATTGGTGCTCGTGTGATTGTCGTTCGTGTTCGAAACATCGAACTTAGGATTGGAAGGCGGGGTCACCACCACTAGACCACCAGTATTACATTATTGTCTGCCGGAGAATAGGTCGATGTGTCCTGATGATGTCCCGTGGATGGATGAAACACGTGTCATATTTTTTCCTTTTTAGGGTAACTGGTGCGAACTGTGTGTTTTCATTAGTTAATGTTTAGCGGAATAGTAGGTACTGGGGATATTTCGTCTGTTTTATATGAAACATTTTTGGTGCTGTATTAATTGAACGTTATTTCCAGGTGATATTCTATGACTCTGATTGGAACCCGACCGTGGATCAGCAGGCGATGGACCGCGCGCATCGCCTCGGTCAAACCAAGCAGGTCACCGTCTACCGGCTCATCTGCCAGGGGACCATCGAGGAGAGGATCATGGAGCGCGCTAGGGAGAAAAGTGAGGTACGTACATGTAAGGTTCTACTAGTATCCTACAGGATTGGGAAACATGGGGCTTCAATATAAACTATTGTTATTGTTTTAAACACGTGCTCACCACCGTCTAGCTCGCTCGGCCCCGACCGAATTAATCGGAGGCATGAGCGAAGCAACTCGATGACGCGTCGTACGGATACATTTAATCGGCATACACCACAGGACACATGTTATATTACAATTGCAAATTATATTTAACTTAATTTTAATATTATTATTTTTAATATTTTTGCCTATGCCAATTCATAAATTACCAATATAATGATTATTCTGATTATTCTGACAGTCCAATACCAGGATTCCAGACACAATAGTTTTTCTATAACATCCAACCCAGCTCCATGCCTACGCAAACGAAATAATATGCACCATTTGTTTTAGATTCAAAGGATGGTGATTAGCGGTGGCAATTTCAAGATAGACTCACTGAAACCTAAAGAAGTGGTCTCGTTGCTGCTCGACGACGAAGAAATTGAGCTCAAATGTAAGTTTTTACATTATCATGTCTGCTAATCGGATAAATAAGTATTCGAGGAGATTTTACATAGCGCCAAGAAAAAAGAAGGCAGAACTACTTTCATAATTCATTTATTCATGCTCAATGTACATTCAGATTAGGTGTAACATAATATTGCAGCAGGTGAGTACATGGACCCTTTAAGGGCGCTGCAAGTTAATATTTCTAGTTCAAATAAATAAGTAGATTTCAAGTATCGACTGAGCTGTGTCGGTCATTTAATGTTTGTGAATGGAAAAAATCTATTATAATATCTCTCCAAAACTATAATTATTTATGCACTGGTGGTAGTGACCCCGCCTAAGGTCGTGGGTTCAAACCCGTTCGTGCACCAATGGATTTTTCTGTTCGAAAAATGCGCAATGCCAGTGCTCTCATATATTATGGTAAAGAATAACATGTGAGGAAACCGGCATGTCCAAGAATTAAAAATTCGAAAGACATGCGCCATCCACCATTGGGTCCACGCGTGGTGCATTAAAGACCCAATCACTCTCGCTCGAGAGTAGGCCAGTGTCTCAACAGTGGAAACATTAGAAGGCTGATGCATGATGATAATTATTTATTAGTAAGGTCCTAGATTTTTCGATAAATATGTTGACGTGTTCAAGATTTTCATACGAGCTAGTATTTTGAATTTTGATATTTGTGATATTTATAAGAAGGTATCACTCGCCCTCGAGAGTAGGCATATGTCCCAACAGTGGGAACTTAGAAGGCTGTATAACGATTAGTACAATATATTTTGGTATGTTACAGAATATTTGATGGTTTGGTGTTTTACAGATCGCCAGAAATCTGAAGAAAAGAAACGCGAAGAAAGAGAACGGAAGAGGAAGATTGGGTTGCCTGCAGCTGTTTCGGTAATATTTAATATTGTAAAGTAAATAATAAATAAATAAATAATACTGGACAATCTACAGAGCATCATCTAGCCCCAAGCTAAGCAGAGCTTGTGTTATGGGTACCAGATGACTGATATACTTAAGAACGCGCCATAGCGTAATTAGTCACAAAAACCGATCTAGAACTCAGTATCGACTCCAGGTACGAGTCAAATGTTTAGGAAAGATTAAAATGAAAATTTTTTTTTTGGGTTCCTGAAAAGTGAAAATAATGAAAAATAGCTGTTTTGCGCATGTTTTGCTTTGGATATCAGGAACCCTATAGCATTTTAAGTTGATTGTCACTTTGATAGATAGGTTATAACTATTTCATCGTTTACTGAAGACAGTTTTTTTGATGAATGGTCTAGTTTTTGTAAAAAACGCAAATAACTGAGTTTTTGTCAAAAAGATTTTCAATTATTTGTCAGACTATAAGTCTTGACCAATTCCACTTAGCCAACATGCCTTTAATAGCGGGTTAGTAGAAAAAGTTGAACATAAAATCACGCCTGTATCCCGTAGGGGTAGGCAGAACCCACGTATTTCCATTTGCTACGATACTGACACACCTCTTTTACTTCACTACTACTGCTACTACGCTCGTCGGTTTAGGGCACTCCTGACTTGGCCTTTCTTTAGCACGTCTTAATTTGATCGTAATACGTGCGCCGAGATTTCCCCTTCCAACTTTACCATTCACACCTCATGAATCTGATTCGTCAATCTTCTTTCATCCATCATCTCCACATGCCCAAACCACCTAAATGGTTGCAGCCGGTTTTGGTGTCGACGCCGGAATCGAAGCGGTCCCGCGACTCGTCCGAGCCAGCCAGCCCTCTGCGTATCGACGACGACGAAGATAATATCGTTGTGGACGCGCCCTTGCCCTCTAACCGTGAGTATTACTTACAACTTGCTTTCTACCACCGGACTAATAGGCGTACGGCAGCGTACCACCCGTATCTGGTCGACATCTCACCATGCCGAACCAAACGCTTTTCATCTTCTTTTCTTATTAGTATGAGTAAAGAATGGAACTCGTTGCCGGGGTCTGTTTTTTCGGACCAATACAATTTAAGAGTCTTCAAGGCTAGAGTGAACAGGTTCTTTCTAGGCAAGCGTGCTCCATCATCGACCACACCATCACTTACCATCAGATGAGGTGGTAGTCAAACGCTTGTTTGACCAATAAAAAAAAATATAAATAAATAAATAATGCTGCACAATCCACACAGCATCATCTAGCCCCAAGGTAAGCTACTGTTAAACAGAGCTGTATTATGGGTACTAGATGACTGATATATATTTAATATAATACAATACATAGAAAGATATTTTTTATTATATATAGAAAATACCCAGAACACCCGGAACAAATATTTGTAGATAGTACAAACATTTGTCCGAACCCGCAACCTCTGCGTCGCAGGCGGACTTGCGCCCGCTGCGCCACATCGGTCGTCAGTGAATATAGATTAGTACTGCCTGTCTATACTAATATCATAAAGAGAGAAGATTTGTATTTTTGTTTGTTACGAATAAACTCAAAAACTTTTTTTTTTTTTTATACAACTGAAGTGGCAACCAAGCGTACGGCCCACAAGATGGTAAGCGGTTACCGCAGCCTATGGACGCTTGCAATACCAGAGGTATAACTCGCGGGTTGCCACCTTGTGGTGGTCCGATATCAAAAATTCTTTCACCATTAGATTTATCCCTGAGTAACATCGGCTATATTTATTACTAGCGACCCCGGCTTTGCACGGGTGCGGTTCCTTTGCATCCGTGCGAAGCTGGGACGGACTGCTAGTATTAGATAATCAGGAAAGTGAGTAATGTTTTGTTGTACAGCGTTCTCCCCGGTGAGCGGCGTGCAGAGCAACGCGTGGGGCGTGAAGCGTGGCGTGCGGGGTGCGCGTCGCGGCCGGCCGCGCGGCTCGCGGCACGGCTGCGTGCGCCCCGCACCCAACCCCTCCTCCGAGGACAACGCCATCGCTGTCGCCGCAGGTATGCTTTCGTAATATGCAAAAGTCATCGATACTCCATTGTTGTACCTACATACCTAGTTGTATGCGTTATTTTTTAACAATTTATTATGCAGTAATAAACACTTTTTTAGGCGAAAGAGACTTACAACAATGTCTCGGGGTGATAAGCGCAGTGCAGTGCCACGCAAACACTTAAAAACTTTAAGCTTTAGGTGGCACTGCATCTGTAATATAATAGCACAGGCGTGGTGCTTATTATCAGGTGGGCGCCTTGATTGTCTTGTCACTTTCTGACATAAAAAAAAACGTAGATCTAAAGTCTCATGTGCCTGTAATTTCACCGGAAACCATACCCTTCGGACTAGAACACAGCAATGTAAACATTACTGCTTGACAGCAGAAATAGATATGATGGTAGTCCTCCCCTGGACGAGTTCTATCACTAAGAACTCTACTACTCTTAAAATAAAGGCTTAATATCAGGCGAATGACATGACCGCCCCGACTGTAAATAAAACAATGAAAGTGACTCGTCCTTACTGTGATCACCAGGTGCAGCTCTGCTGGAGTCGGACCTGCCCCTGGAGTCCCCCACGCTGTCGGCAGGGGGCGGCATGCGACGGGCGCGGCGCGGACGCGGGCGGCCCCGCAGCAGCGCCGCCCGCGCGTCGCCCGCGCGCCGCCCGCGCCGCGCCCGCGACCCGCTGCTCGTGCCGCTCGCGCCGCCGCCGGACTAATTACAAGGTCCCATACAATACGCGTAATGACTCATTTACATAAACTGTTCTGTTGTGTTCAGAAGTTTTACAAATACACTTAGCAATAATTTTACCCAAAACCTCCCGTATCAATGTATCTACCGATAGCGGGTCATTTCTTACACACAGTAATACATTACTTGTATAACTTAACTGCACCTTACCTACCATTGTTAATATGTTTTTCAACACACTTGCTTATAAAGTGGCTTTATAGTCATCGCAATTAGGCACAGAATGACATCCATAATCAAACTATGACTTTTTCATTGCTTTATCTCACTAGTGAGTTATAGATTTTTTATTTTATTATGAGTTTTTTTTTGTTATTTTATTCACAAGTGTTGAAAAACGTCGTATGATACACGTGTGTATTGATGATTACCGTCCTCGGCTATCTTAAGACCCTCGCCTACAGCGGTAATCACCAATGTTACACACTAGTACCATAATGTACTATTACTTGTGTACTATGATGACCAGTTTTGATTGTTTCATCCTTTCTATACTTGATCTTATTTTTTTATTGTCAATTATTTTTTCTTGTGTACCTAACTTGTTTAAAATAATAATAATAATAAAAAAAATGCGATTTAAATTTGAATTTTAAAATTCACGCCAAACGTGACAGTAGTGACGTCATAGGTAAGTTTTAAATGTAAAATTTTAGCAATAAGATTCAAAATTCTGCAATTTTGTTTATGCCACCTATCAGAGAACCAAAATGCTTTGATTGGTGTTTAACATTTTATGACGGATTGCTATATTTTGTAGTTTTACTTTATTAAAAATATTATCTATCTCGCATCTAATGTAAAAAGGAATATGGTTTTTATATTCCTTGAATCCTATTTCATATGATGAAGGCATGATGACAGTAACCAAGAATCACCAAAATTAATAAAATTAAAAATGATTCTTGGTTACTGTCATCATGCCTTTTGCTGTTCGAAACTTACCAACTGCTAGTCGATTCACAGAAAATGTACCCTTAAGGTGGCACGGTGGAACATTTGGTGATAGTACTTTAACTAGGATGTGATACATCTTCAAAGGAACATTTGGTTTTGCGCTAAATGCCAGTCAACATTTTTTTTCAGCAACGATTTATTTTTTTAATGGTGATTCTGGTCATCATTTCATTGATCTCATAATCTGGGGGTAACCACAAGCTCATAGAGTAATATTGAAAATTTTAAATAATATTACACTGTTTTTTTTTGTATGCCGAAATGTTCTAACATTATTTAAATATTGCTTTTGACCCACAACCAGGGGTCCTATTCTACTAATACAATGACAAAAAAGTTCTTGCGTTGTCGATTTATGATCACTTCAAATTGAAAATTAAATTCTTATCAAAACTTTACAATGCAACTGTAATTTTGGTGTTATTACATTGGCCCTGTATACCAAGAGCACATGAATAACAGAGACGGTAGAATTGTGTAGAATGTGTATGCCTGTGTATCTTTCGTTGGTGTTTTTATTTTTTTTATACAACTGAAGTGGCAACCAAGCGTACGGCCCAAAAGATGGTAAACGGTTACCGCAGCCTATGGACGCTTGCAATACCAGAGGTATCACTCGCGGCTAAGATCAAAAGCCTCATGTGCCAGTAATTTTACCGGAAACCATACCCTTCACACCGGAACACAGCAATGCGAGCATTACTGCTTGGCGCCAGAAATACGTGGTAGTCCTTCCCCGGACGAGCTCTATCACAGAGAACTCTACTACTCTCAATACTCCATAATAATAAATAAATATTAAACTGTCACAGTGAACTGTGAGTTTGAGGAACCGTGTTGTAGAATATAAGTATCAGGATCTAAGCAAGTGTATTTTTGTTTCAGATGCCATAAATTTCATAACGTACCAGACTGCGGTTTAGTTTTAGAAGTTATGTACTTAATTTGGTTAGTTTTGGACTCAGCGCAGAGCAACTACTGTGAGCTCACAGTATATGCTCTGTGCTGTATACTGTGGGTTCTATTCCCAGTACACACCACACAGACACAGTACAAACATTTGTGCGATGAACAAAGCTGTTCTTTTCTGTGTCTGGGTGTTGCAATGACATGTAATGTATAGCGCTTACCGTTTTATAGGATGTCCACTAGTATTATTGGCAATGTTGACGCATCTTGGCAAACGACAATGAATTACGACGTAAAAATAAAGTTAACCGTAACTTGTATACTTATCTAGTTCATAAAGAACAAAAAAAAAACTATTTTAGTCCACATAAATATTAGCATGTTTATTCAAGTTATGTTAACAGTGTCTATTTACTTTTGTGTACTATTTACGTTAGAATTTACACTCCCCTATAATACGTCTGTATATAATAATATATAATACGTCAGTGGTCTAGACGGAGGCCTTCGGGCGGCCTGAACGTCACTAAGGTAGGCCACTGACTCATATGTTTTAGTTTAGTTTCAACTTTACACTAGTGGTTGTAAGGTTACAAGAGTAGTTGTATTCTTCAAACTTTGTTTTGTAAATAATCATATTTTAATTTAGTTATTGATATTTTATTTAGATATTGTCGATGGATAAAATATAACGAAATAAATGTTATTGCAATAAGACTTTGTTTCATTTGTTCTCATGTCATCATTTTAGTCCCGGTTATTTCATTATAGGTAACCATTTGTCAAATAAGTTAACTATCACTGGTGTTGACTAGTCGCTGACTTATTAACAAGATAATATTAATTCATTTAAAAACACGGTGGATTTCACTTTTCAACTACTGGTATAGGTAATTATATCACGTGAATTCATGATAGTTTTATAGGTAAAATGATATTTAAAACAGAAGTACCTATATCTGAATACTTCTGTACTGACACTTGTAATATCAGAGGTATGACTCGCGCACTGCCACCTTATTCGTAGATCAAAAGTCTCATGCTTTTAAGTTGTAATATTACCGGAAATCATACCACTCATTAGCATATTTTGTGATAAAACTTTGATTAATGTGTTGATGAACAGGAGTTTAGAAACTGGCATGGAGGTCCCACACGGGTGACCGCTAACCATTCCAATTAGCTATGCATTGTGACTGTGACATTTCTCCGGTTTACAACATACCTAGGGTTGATACGATCCTCTTACAATACTGTTATTTGAGTAACTGATGCTATCCCTTTGTTCAGTTATGGACAGATTCTTGATAATGGCTAATATTGTTGAATGGATCCTGTTTTAGGGTCCCACATAAACTGGTTCCAGATGGGAATTTCACACAATGGATTTTTAATTGAAGAGTCCGGGGTTTTGAAATTTAAAGAAAAAATCAAGTGGGTTTCAAATCAGCATGTAATGAAGGTCAAGTTGTTGCCTGATGTTAAGCGCTACGCCTGACCGTTAACAGTTGTATATTTTAATTGAATTTGCCAGTCAAAACTAAATAGGCACAGAATGTTTGCACACTGCCTTCTCAATTTACTCATATCACAGAGCTCATATGGAAGAATTGGAAGAATTATCTGGCACTATTCTTTTGTTTGTTTGGGAGTCAATAAATGTATTTTCTTTCTTTCTTCTTTCTTTACATTTTAACAACAGCATAAGGTATGTACTGTATGTTCGTTGAGTAGAAGTTCCAATGTCTGCAATGACCCAGTGATTATGATTTCAAACTTGTTTTTTACGAAATAGATTTGCGTAAAATCATTACGGCTTGAATCGTAACTTTACGCGATTGAAATCGCGCACCGTTCCACTTAATAAAATTTACAATCTAAATATAATAAATTTGAAATGTCAATTTAGTTTAAATATATTTTAATTTGAAGATTAAACTGATTTTAGCGAAGCTCTCACGAAACTCAACCGCAAACGATTAGTATTCAAATCAGGCTCTGGTAGACAAAAACTAAGAAATAAATATAAAGGTGCAGTCTGCTTGCTTGTGAACATTTCCTGCCCACTAGCATGGTCGCCGGAGGGCTTGTGTATGGGAGACAAAACATCCGGCCATCATCATCAAAATGCTTAAGATAATGACAACCTTGGTGGCGCGGTGGTAAGTAGGTACATAAGTACCTAAAAGTAAAAATATTTATTCAATAATATCACAAAGGTCATTTTGAAACGCTAAGGCGGGCCCTACACCTACAATAACATTGCGCAATATTATGAATTGAGCAATACAAACAATTTCTTCTTTCTTGACGAGGATAGGACCATGCTCGTGGGTATATTTTTGCCTTTTCATGTAGCAGTCTTTTGACGAGTAGACGTATTTTCTATTTATTTTTAGCCACAAGTAGCAACACTATAGCCGCAGCCAAATCTTGGTCTGACATCTTGTTCACGGAACAGTTCCGTTTGCTCCTGCTCACGCGAAAAAATTGACGCCTAAGAGTCGTCAATGATTGCGTCAAAATAATAATTGATTTGAGTTGTTGAGTTAGCAAGTCCGGCCACAGACGCCACAAATATAAAGAAGAAGAAGAGAAGACCAGTTCAATTATATTGCGCAAATCATATGTAGGGTCCGCCCTAAAGCTGAATTTACGCCATGCGGTGAACGAGTTTCCGGTATAGAAACGAGAGGTTGCGTGTTATATTCCCGATGAGGGATAGATTTTTATTTATTTATTTATTTATTTATTTACGTTTGATAATGAGATTTAATTAAACTATAGAGTTTATCCTACGTTTGTAAAAGTGTAATGACTGTTTTACATCTGTTCGCGTTAGTGGAACTGCGGTCTAAGTAGTTGTAATTTCACTCGCATTCGGATATGTCATCTCGTGAGTCACCGTGCGAACTGGAACTTTCCTCGAGGACGTGGAGTAATTCCACTGACTGTTCACATCACAGCTGTTACCTACCTACCTACCTACCTACTTTTGAACATTTATTTAAGCGGACATTTTGTTCCGTAAAGGCTAATTTCACGTTTGCCTATAACTTGGTAATAATTATTATAAGTAAGTATATGTATTAATATAGATATATTGCTTTTTTATACCACTACAGTGGCAACCAAATAGCACACTTGATGGTAAGCGGTTACCATCAAGTATTTGTACGCTTGTAACATCAGTGATATCACTTGCACGTTGCCACCTTCAATGTCTCATGTGCCAGTATTTTCACCGGAAACCATACCCTTCGAACCGGAACACAGCAATACAAACACTACCTACTTACCAGCTTTGTGGCAGAAATAGTAGGTGATAAAAGGTATTTGGTAGATGCCAGATAGTCTTCACTATTCTGACATTCTTCCATCTAGGATAGAACAAGGACCGTGCGTTGTGCGAACGCAGTGATTACAATGCAGTGCGCATACGCACGTCTCTGCTGACTAGATAACGCGATCTAGCACTTCCGCAATAAATTGTTGTTATTAGTAGGTTGAGTTATTTGATTAATCTAAACTTCAAAGGAACTAAATACCTAAGTAGGTACTAAATATAAATAATTGGTGGATATTTGGGCCGAACCGAATAAAATGTAGGTATAAATCAGAATATTGACTATTACCTATTAGGTAGGTACGTTTATTGTAAACGTATTGACCTGAAATAGAAAACCTCTTGCAGAAGCTTTAACCCTAATTTCATTGCGAGGTATAGGTACCTAGGTAAACTAATTATTCGATGAAATTCGAGCTTTTTATTTAGGCACAGAATAAAATAAAAAAGTATTATGTTACAGACCTTAGTAGGCACCTAATAGACTGCAAAATCTGCAAATACATGGAATGTATAACTTTCAGTGAACTGAAAATAAAATGTCTTAAAATGAGCGGTTTGCGATGACCCTGTTTGTAACGTGTCAGCATGCGTGTCAGTTAAATAGTGTGGTAACTCTAGTCAGCTCTACTTACAATGAATATACTTACGTTAGTATTTTCATCATAACATTCTAAGGTAGGTAGTTCTCTCTGCGGATCTAAGCTTCTGTGAAGTTAGCCGTTTTGATGCGCAATGGAGCTTTTTCTAAATTGTCTTTATGCATCACAAACGGCTATAACTTCACGGAAGCCTAGATTCGCTGAGAGAACTATACCAACCTATTGATCATCATTTCTCTGGTACAATTTCGGGGTGTCTAATTTTATTATTATAGGTTCTTTCTTTTCCGGATAAATGTTTTTGACAATCGTAAATCGAATCGTTCAGCTGACAATTTGTATGGGTTTTTTACAGCGTCTCTTTCGTGCGTAAAATGGACTATATGTTTATCAAACAACATTACGTTTGTCAAACATGTTTTTCGTGATACGCTCTCAGCTGTTGTATGAGATTTTGGTAGTTCGTCCGACGCAAAAATTCCTATACAAAATTGACAGCTGGGCTACGTTAAGCTACGTTTACTATTATCATAGGTAGTTTTTCGTGATTAGCCCTGTCATTAGCAGATTCTGAATCTATTTCAGAACAGTTATAAATCAATGCATGATTTTCCAAGTCAGTACCCTGGTACATCCATCAATAGCGACAGATACAAGCTGCTGACAAGAGTTTTTGTGACATCCATCATCATAGACCGCCCTGCATTGCTGAGGGCGGCAGTATCCTGGGTCTTTTTTCTGGGCAAATACTTGGGATTTCTTCACAATACCTTATCTTTTTTTTTTTTTTTTTTTTTTTTTTTTATTGATTATAGTCAAGCGTTTGACCACCACCTCACCTGATGGTAAGTGATGGTGTGGTCGATGATGGAGCACGCTTGCCTAGAAAGAACCTGTTCACTCTAGCCTTAAAGACTCCCAAATTGTATTGGTCCGGAAAAACAGACCCCGGCAACGAATTCCATTCTTTACTCGTGCTAATGAGAAAAGAGGATGAAAAGCGTTTGGTTCGGCATGGTGGGATGTCGACCAAATACGGATGGTACGCTGCCGTACGCCTATCATTTTTGCTGCTCGCATTACTGTAATCTGTGTCAAAGGGTTGCTAGTCTTTTCATATTATATTATACTCTTCATGAATGCAACATAGATAGTAAATAACACAAAACACCTGGTGGTCTAGGTGTCTAAGATCGTGGATGGGTTCAAAAGAAGTCGGTATTCACTAACACCAATAGAAGAATTAGTAAAGTGCGATTTACATTGGGTCATTGACTGACTCCAAATGAAGCCAGTGCTGACTTTGAGAACTGATTTTCTCTGTTTACAAAGGGAACGAAAATACGAGAAGAACGAGAATATTGAAGTCAGGTAGGTACTGACCCGACAACGTATTACTGACTCCAAATCCATTTACATTTTACTGACTTTGCTACTGACTCAGTGCTAATAAATATTATTTATTTATCCTAATTGACTCTCATAAAATAAGTCTAACGCCACTTGAAAACATTGGTGTACTATGTACTATGTACCTACTACTCTGGGCTTTGAGTAGTAAAAGTCCCAATAATTATTTAGACCAGCCCATAGTTAGCTCATCACAACATCGCCTTATCAAGTGAAACTTAATAGGTTCATGCCTCGTTTATGTCGAATAAGTAATTTAGCGATTATAATGCCCTTTTTTTCGAATTAAATTAATTTTTTTCTTGCTTTGATGCTATTTGATAGTTTGTTTTGTTTGGGCTTTGTTTTATAAAAGTTTTCCAGAAATAAGACGCTGTCTGTCTTGTTTATCACCCCCACCACCCCCCATGAATCTGGGTTATATCTACACTCTGGTGGTTATACCAACTGCCAATTGAAAGTCTTCCTACGAGCCTAATTGCTGAAGCCACAAAATATAAAGATACTAGCTGACCCGCGCGGTTTCACCTGCGTTATTTTCTCACCATTTAAGCATTTCCTGGACGCATAAATATTTTAAGAACAAAATTAACCAAATCGGTCCAGCCGTTATCGAGTTGTAGTTAGACTAACGAACAGCAATTCATTTTATAAGATCGAGAGAGCCGATTTAAGTGACAGACTCTTTATCCAAAAAAGTACGGATTCTAAGTTCTACGCGAACGAAGTCGCGAGCAAAAGCTAGTTCTAATTAACCAGCTCTTTTCGAGGTTCTTTCTTTGTAATAAAACCCCTGATGCTATCAATAGCTTGACAAGGATATATCGTATCTTTAACACGATCTAAAAGCGTCCTCCCCAAAACAAGAGAACATAAATAATTTTTGTCATAACAAAATCGTCACGTAAATGAAAAACACGTTTTTCGTCACGTTATTTTAGTAACGGACACGTGTGTGTGTGATATGTGATACGGTTTTTTACTCGACTGTACCCTGTATCAGTTTGTTAGTTGACTGTACTGCCGTTAAAAAAGTACGGATACGCTCATCTTTCGCGCGAGCGATATGTTATCGCAGGAAGTGGATCTCAAAGTTTAAAACAAATAAGTTTAATAAATAACATTCGTACTTGTTTACCAATTTTCAGCTCCACGCCAATTACTTAACTCCTATTTTTTGAGCTAACTAGACCGGAATATTAGTTTTTGTCGCAGTTATATTTGTACATACTTAGAACATAAATGTGGTTTTTTGCATTTTTACACTTTGTTTCTTTTCTACTTTTTAGTTTTTTACGTGTAGGTAAGTTATCCGCACCAGGCATCGTCCCATTCATCGTGGTGTAAACGCGGGGTTGGGTCATGAGAATGATCTCAGGATTTTGGCAGCCTGGCTTTTCAAAATTTGAGAAGCCAGTCTGTCAAATTCAAGTTCAAAATATAAACATGATAGATGAGTAAAGTTTGAGAAACTCCATATAAAAGTTAAAATAATCTAATCCCCACTGACAAGTTCTCAAGCTTGTAAAGATATCCGTCATTCGACGCATCGCGACGATTTAGCCACCCTCGTATTTTGCCACCCTCCACCCCCTAACCACCATACAAAGATCTCTCAACTCTCAACAAAATATCGATACCACAACAAAACAGAGAGGTCTGAGTAAATTTGTTGGTGATCATAGGTATTTTAGGGAGTGTAATGTGTCATTTCCGATTTTTAGGGAAGTTTTCAGTTTTTTGGACAAGTACTGAAATAATAATTGTCGTGTTCTATTAGGTGGCATTATGAAACATTTTAAAATATAAAGCATTATATGTTATGATCATGAAGTTCGCCTGAATCTTTATATAGTATAAGTAAAGCGCGCGCGACGAGAAGCAAAACGTCCTCCCTCCATAAGCGCTCAGCGCGGTTTGAGAGTCGGTGCTTCGATCGATATGATTATAAGTGCGCTAAGGTGTGATTTAAAAAAAATCTTATTAAAAAAAGTCAGTGCTATAAGACTGTTTCCTTTGTTGTATTTATTTAATAAAAACTTAAACTTAAATTTAGTAAGTGTATTTTTATTGTAAACTCCTTACTTTAGCAGAAATAACAAGCGTAAAATTGGGAAAAGTACGCGTTTTTTAGACCGTCCTTTTCAAAAATATTGAACTAACATGTCGTATTTTTCTCTGTTCACTTAAATTTTAAAACTGTGATTATTATAATTGCATTTTTGGAAATATGTTAGACTTTGTTATTTTATAGAAAACATGATCGAAAGTTGACTGGAATTGCTAATTTTACGAAACGTACGTTACTAATTATTTTCTTAATCAGTTGTGTCTTGAGTTAATTAATATTTGTTCTGTTGACTTAAATTTTAAGGGACAAAGCTTATATTTGTTTTTATTTTTGTTTAAATATATTTAACACACGACCCACAATAGTGTTCGATTCTTCACGGGCTACAAGAAAATTCAAGGATTGTCAAGGGCTCTTAAACATGTATCATTAAATCATAAGAAACAATGGTCATTTAGCATGGTCATAGTAAGCATTTAATAAGTACTTACTCTTACTGCTGGGTCATTGGCCTACTCTCGAGCGAGATTGATTGGACTTAATGGGGATTGGATTGTTATCCAATCCTGTCCGTCTTTTGTTTTTTCTTTTTAATCCATAAACATGCTAGTTTCCTTACGATGTTATCCTTCACCGTTTGAAAGCACTGTGCCCTCACATTTTTGTTAAAAAAATATGGCTGTTGGTAAAAGAAGACAATATTGGTTATATTTAACCAATATTGTCTTCTTGTTCATTCATTGACGTCAACCAGTTAGTCATAAGTAGGTACAAGCAGTTCCTGGGTAAAGAAGCAATGGAGTTTCTTAGAAATGTCATAGCTCTCCGGTACCTACTTAATTTGGGACATGCCGACAGACATTTCCGACACGATGTCGGCATGTCGGCAATGGGGTGCGAAAACGCTCTGAAGATAAATTGGTGACCCAACCCCTGAGGCAGTTTTTGTGGCCTCACTAATGATCACCGTTTTTGCTTGGGGATGGGAATTTTGACATTGAATGTCGCGAGTTTTGAGGAGACTTCTTTTTAGGTTGATAAAAAAAAACTACAAAATAGTCAAGTTGTTCGCGTATTGTTAAGCGCCACGCTTGACCATATAAGTGGCAGTGTCACCCAGTTCTGTGTGGCACTTCATTGCGCTCGTCGGTCGGCCCGAGATGTATTATCAAATCTCTTTCGCACTTATTTCACTGGCTACGTACAGTGCCCTTTAACCTAGACACAGTACCTAACGCATGCACTAAGCCATCACCAAGAAGTCCAAGGACCTTATTCATGAACGTACTTTCTCTGTTGATGTGTCTTTTAAATCTATCATCGTCTTTGTTTATTGGCATAATCATCATCATCATAACAGCCTTCTAATGTTCCCACTGGGACATTGGCCTACTCTCAAGCGAGAATGATTGGATCTTAATCCACCACGCGGACCCAACGCGGATTGGTGGATGGCACGATGTCGATGGTGGTTTCGAATTTTTTGTTCTTGGACATGCCGGTTTCCTCACGATGGATGTTTTCCTTCACCGTATGAGAGCACTGGCATTGCGCACATAATTTTTTCGAATAGAAAAATCCATTGGTGCACGACCGGATTCTTACCCACGACCTTAGGATCGGAAGGCGGGGTCACTACATAAGGTCATTAACATAAGAATGGCAAGAAAAGACAACTTAGGAAGCAGCTGAAACCCCAGAAGCCATAGGTAAAAATAAAAGAAGAAACTGTTAAAATGTCATTTTTAAATTAGTATTGGCATATTATTTTCAGCCATACAGGACAGACAGGCAGGTTGATACAGATACGACAAAAAGTGCATTAATAATGCATCGGAAGAGCCACGCTTCCGCACCATGGTATGGATTTTCCATTAACGTTGGCAACTGCTGAATATAACCAGATCAATGGCTGGAGTCTGCAATGGATAATGGCTTTAGTACTGGCAAGGAACTTAGATACTTTTTTAAAAGAGGAGTTCTTTGTGATAGACATGTCCGGGGAAGTACTACTACCATACCTATTTCTGCCGCAAAGCAGTAATGCTCGCATTGCTGTGTTCCGGTGTGAAGGGTATGGTTTGCTGTGAAATGGCACATGAGGCTTTCGATCTATGGTCTCAAGGTGGCAACCCACGAGCACAGAACAGATATTAGCGAGTGATACTTCTGGTATTGCAAGCGTCCATAGGCTGCGGTAAAAGCTTACCATCTTGTGGGCCCTACGCTTGGTTGCCACTTCAGTTGTAAAAAAAAACTGTTTTTTTAAACAAGTAAATATTAAACACGTAATAATGAAAACAATATACCTACTTATGGCTAATTTTAGTTGCGATTATAAAAAAGTCAAAGTTATCTTTACAATAGCACGGTAGAAGATCAAGAAACACGTAGAAACAAAAGTAGAAGGTAGTTAATTACTTTAACTACAAGTACCTACCTAATAAAATTAAAGTGAACCCTTAGAATAACATTATAAGAGTGAACTCTTCTAAATAAAACTTGATAAGAATATAAAAATGATTTATACTTATCCAAAGATTTCTATATACCTAGTCAAAGTATAGATCATAACTTTACAAAATGAATAGACAATCGCATTGTTTTTCCCCGTCAGTACAGCAGTATTTCAGGTGCTATTGTCTGGCGCACTCTGTGTAGGTACTTTAGTATTAATGGCTATGAAATAATAATTAGCTATTCTCGACGTTATTGCTTGATTTAATGTCTAGCTTCTAGAGTACCTGCTGCAGGTGTATTTTAAGCTCTTTTTGCAGTGCTTGTTTTAGAATTAACAGTTTATAAAATCATTAGATACAGTAGAGTCTATTTTTAGTCAACTTTCAAACTAAATTTTGATGAAGGTGTTAGTTCCTTTAGCTTAATTTTAGCTTCGTTGAGCTTACAAATATTAATTTAATATAAACCTTGTAGTAATTTTTAAAATATGCGACATTTTACGAGGTAAATAATAAAGATTTGATTTTGTGCACACCTAGGTAATATGTATCAGTTTCTAAAACTATAATTTTATTATAAACATAATTTTCACTAAAAACGGGATGTTTACCATGATTTGTGAGTTCTATATGGTTCTAATGATTCCCGATATTTCGTTACATGTGCACCATTATCACTAGAGACCTCCCGAACTCTGTTTTTACTGAAAATTATAATATTTGTTTCGCTTGCTTCAGTGGATGTTCGCCTTTATATATATATAGCTTAGTACGTAATATTACGGTTCAATGCATGGGTTCATTGTTCGCTTTATTAGTTTTTCATTGGTTATTGGTTCTGTGGTCACAATAAAACGAAAATTAAGTTTTCAAAGTTTTCAGACGATATCTCGGCCAATCGCGTGACTCGTGAGTTGTAGACAGAGCAAATTGGTTTTAGAATGTTACCGCGATTGGGTAAAGAAATGCATTTTTAAAATTGGAATTGGTTTTATAAATAAAAAACTTGAAAACTGTCTGCTTTTCTATTTTAAAAAAGTTACGGAGGTAAGTTTACTTACATTTTACTAAGGCCTGCTTAATAAATAATAAGCTAGATATTCCCAGAAGTTCATTCATTACCGCTACAAAAATTACCTACTTATGAAACGAATACAGGTAGGTATAGGTAGGTATATTAGTTTCATAAGTATTTTTTGTTAGGTTTAAATTAGACAAACAGATTATATAAACAAAAACCTCGAGTTATTTACAAAGATTTTAACCTCAGCCATACTATATTACCTAGGTACCTACTGGAACTTATATGCCAAATATTGTCCGATATAATATTAGATTATATTAAAATAAATAAAACATACTAATAGTAGGTTTAAAGTCTCAACACAATAAAATCGAATCACTTTAAGCCCCATATTCATATTAAGAAGCTGTCATTTTAGCATTATGTAATTACAGTGTAAGTACCTATAACACTTGTTTTATCTATCTGTCTTTATAGGCAGAGCTTACTTGCATGTATTAGCACTACTAATAGTAGATTCACGACATTTATTTTTTAACAATACATAATTTACATAATTACCTACCCATATGGTTTTCCGGTGTGGTCTACTCTTCAATCAATTTGCATTATTTATCTAAAAAAAAAAACCGAATCATGATTAATTTGTGGACTAATACTTGGTAATATACTTTCAGCAGACGTTCACACTCATTTTTGACGAAATATCGAAAACATCGTTCACGATCACATTACAATAAAATGTCATTTCAACCTTGTAATTAAGTTTAAAAGAATATCATTTGTGTATTTTACGAGATCAAGGTATCGTAATTTTAATTTGCTTATTTTTATTACGCAAATTGGCCTTCGATGGCTTGACATTTTTACTAAATTCTTCTTTTCAACTTCCAACTTTATTATATATTATTTACAAACTATTTATAGAAAACTGACAGTAGAATTTATAAGTAAAATCAGGGTCGATAAAAATCATGATTAAAAAAAAAACATTGGATAACATAAATGTAGATCGGATTAATTTCATTTTAATCAGATTTATTTGATTTTAATCGAATTTACTTCATATATTTACATTTCTAATCTGTTTTACAATTGAAGTCAGTTATTAATATTTTAAAATGATTAAAATCAACCGAAATATCAACAATTAAAAAATATCACTTAAAATAACCGTTTGGGGTGTTGCTAATTTGATGGTTATTAGACATTTTTGGGGAAGTCCTCGACAGTTTAGGTTTATTTTGTTCCAGTAAAAAAGATATTGGTTTAAAAAAAACACTTGATTTTATTAGCGATATAAATATCGTCTCAACCCTAAATAATAGTAAACATAATAAACTCATGCTACTCCTTCTCAAAGAACTCCTCGGTCAGAGGAACGTGAGTGAGCTGGTCGTAGGTGTAGGCATCGAAGAACCTCTGGGTGACATTCATGGCGTAGTCTATGGCGTAATCGAGGATAGGTCCCCCAAACTCGCTGGCGAACATCTGTGCATCGGAGTTGAGGACTTGAAGGACATTTGCACCTGGAAAGAGTTATAACACGTTCATGGAACAGGTTTTACTTTGAAACCGGAAATGGTTTTTTTCTCATCATGTTTAAAGTTTTTATTTATGGAACTATTTTAGATGTGACAACGTCGCCTTTCACAACAGGCGACGTTGTCACATCTTTTTTTTACAAGCAATTTTTTTTTATGTCTGCACATGAAGAGACGCCTGAGGTTCGATTCCCAGCCAGGTTAAACATTTGGTGTGATGTTGTTTCTGTGTATATGTAAGTACTCGTTTATAAAAAAATATAGATTCAATCACTTTGTAGTTAAATTTTCTAAATAAATAAATAATAAAATAATGCTGGAGAATCCACACAGCATCATCTAGCCCCAAGGTAAGCTGCTGTTAAACAGAGCTATATTATGAGTGCTAGATGACTGATTTATACACAATACATAGATAGATATTTTTATTAATATAGAAAATACCCAGAACACACGGAACAAATATTTGTAGATCGTACAAACATTTGACCCGAGGCGGGAATCGAACCCGCAACCTCCGCGTCGCAGGCGGACCTGCGCCCGCTGCGCCACATCAATCTTCATAGGAAAGAGGATGAAATTATTTGTGTGGTTCTCTCATAGTGCAAGCTTTTGTTTGCTTTTTTTAGGTCTAAACGATGCTGTGTGAGATGTCACCCGTATTGTATTTATTTATTTTATCAACTTACTTATCCTTGGGTTCCCTCTAATTAGGTTTGTGAGGTTCAGTTTCAAGGCGGTTCCGTAGTCCGCTTTGTATTTGTACGAGTTTATCTTATAGTGTCCTTCGCCTGCCTCATTGAGGACCACTCTCTCTACCACTTCGAGCCGGATCCTTTGGTTCCCTGTAAACAACAATCTCGTGTTTATTAAAAATATTCATGACAACATTTTCGTGCGAGCTTTTACTCGACCGGTGCGTTTGTCGGTCTTAGCCTTGCAGTATGTATTTGTTTTGCTGTAACTTGCTGCCGTCAGCGGTTTTGTTCGTGTGGTACATACAAAAGTAGCCTATGTCCTCCTCAGATTTTAAACTACCTCCATGCGAAATTTTATGTAAATCGGTTCTGCGGTTTATCCGTGCAAACATAACAGACCAACAAGAAGGAGCAACAACTTTTAAATTTATAATATTACTAGATGTTGCCCGCAACTTCGTTCGCGTGAAAATACATGTTTACCGTAATTATTTTATCTATTGATGAAAACCGCACGGAGTTAAAAAGATCGAAGCGTTTAGAGGGACAGGGTGAATAATATAATTAATATAATATCATAATATATAATTAATACAATATAATAATAATAATAATATATATATAATTTTCTGGTAATATTATGGTCTGGTTTACACTAGGGATGTAGAGATTCATTGATTACTAGTTTCTACCAATAGCTTCAATGTTATGTCTTCAAGGTCCAGATTATTATTCCAGGTTTCATTCAAATCAGTTCAGCTGAGATGACGTGATTGAATCATCAACATACAAATACCTAAGCTTTTGGATTTAATAAAAAAGTAATATTATGAAGTAATTAGTTAAAGTTAGGCAGGCACTTACAGATTTTAACTTTAGCACTGCCTTCCGTGTCCAGATTGAAGAGCAGCAGCCGCCCCAGCAGGCTGTAGACTCCTCGGATGGTGAAGTTACAGTGCATGTCGAACACGAATGTGCGTATCTCTCGCCTAGACCTGGAAATACAGATATATCTTCATCATGACAGTCTTCTTATTTTTCTACCTAATCTTCAGCGAGAGTCGCGGACCCAATGCGTTGGTGGATGGCACATGTCTTTAGAATTTTTAGTTCTTGGACATGCCGGTTTCCCCATGTTTTCTTTCATCGTATGAGAGCTGGTTGTGCAACATGCATTTTTCGAATAGAAAAATCCACAGTGTTACATATCATTAGGATCAGAAACTGGTGTTACTACCACTAGGCCACCAGTTATTGACATCGATTATTGTTATTCTGTATTTTCTATTTTGGGTAGGTGGCAACATTTTTTTATAATCTGTTTGTTACAAACAAACAACGATTCGATCAATCATTCATTCCATTATTTCATTTTTTTTTAATTTTTAATTTTAGTTTTGATGTTTATTTTAGTTTTGTGACTGTATTAGGACTACTTAGATTATTTTTTATTATATATATCAATGTTTATTGTAATGTTTTGACGTGTCTAAGTGCATGTACTGCGGTGCAGCTTTTGCTGAGACAGGACCTTTTGACCCTTAAGCGCGATTTTCATTATACATATACCTATAATACAATAATATTTAATAATATTTAATATAATAATATATATATGTACCTATAATACCTAGTTCATAGTGTGTTTTTTATGTATTAGGTATGTTTCCTTAAGTATCATTTTGGGGGTCATTATAAATGTGTTTTCTTTCTTTCTTTCTTTATTACTGTGCCTAAAGAGAAAATAGAATTGAAGTGCTCATACTATGACTATGCTTAGTATAAAAACTACTTACGAAACCTTATCCGGTATACATGAGCTGAGCCCCATCAGCTTTGCGTTATGGAAGGTCATCCTCAGGTTCCCGGGCAACACTATGCTGATGTTCTTGTCCAGGTAGAGAGGGTCCAGGGCCGGGATCCCGGCCTCAGGAATGCCCTGGACGATCCCCGGGATGGCATCTAGAGTTGCCTTCGTGAAGCATTCGTCGCTAAGCTCCGCGCAGGGGTGGATGTATTCAGCTGTGGACAGGTTTTATGGTGCATTAAATGTTATGAGCATTGATAGTTCAGTGATAGTGAACCCACCTTCCAATCCTAAATGTGGGTCGGTCCGGTCAATGGTTTTTTCTATTAGAAAAAATTGTAAGCACAATGCCAGTGCACAGAACAACAGGGTCCTTACTCTTCAACGCAATTTCAAGCCCATGTCATTGTGAGTATCCAACATTGCTTGGATACTCACGGGATGGGAAGGGTTGTAGGCGAAAATACTACTACTGCGTCATAAAATCCGAAATGAAGAAATTCGTAAAAGCAATCTGAGAAAATCACAGAACTAAATATAGTTCTGGGGAGAAAATCTATTTCCTCATTTCGATTTTGATCACCAAGGTCACCGAGCTCTCAGAATTCGCAAGTTGAAGTGGCAATGGGCAGGCCATATAATGTAGCTCTTAGAACATGGATAATTATAGTTGGGAACCGATAGGTAAGGTTGACACAGACGTATCACCTCGGCGACAGTTTGGCATTGCCTCTGGCGACTACGAACTACTTAGAACATGAAGCCTACTCTCGATTGAAAGTGTTAGGGTCAGGATGGATAGTACATAAATTACTATAAAATTTTTAGTTCTAGGAGATTACCTCACGATGTTTTTCTTCACCTTTTGAGAGCAAGAAGCATTGCGTAAACATTTTTACATAATGGTTTTTTTTTAAATAATGCTGGACATTTGAGCACGACGGTTTCGAACCAACTGAGTGTCAGAAGACGGGCTATTATATGCACATTATAGCTAGACGACGCCGACGGGACATAGTGCAGTGCACCCATCCTTTAGCCAAGGCAAACTAGGTGTACCTAAAGGCAAACTGGATGACATGAATTTGGTGAAAACATTTTTTTTGTGTTTGGCCACGCGTAACTTTTTTACTGGATTCAACGTTGTAAAATCAGAAAAGTATTGTACATACATTTAACATAATTTAACGAACGAACTAATTAGAGTTCAATTAAAGAATAAATCTCTCAAACCCATGTTACAATGTATGTTAAGTATATAAAAATAAGTGTAGGTAGTTACTAGTAGATTGAACTGTAATTATAGTAGGTATCATTGCACGACATAGGTCATGTTTAACCTGTTTTGTGAGAGACTGGCCTGTGCCTGAATTTTGTCCACCCGTACGAAAACGGGTCGTACGCTAATAATTACCTATATTTTACTATAATTTAACAAATTGTTGTACAAATGAATTTGTTGAGATTTTGTTCGACGACGATTAAGTCGCTGGCCGCGGCTGCGCTTGCAAACAAAAAGGTAACTAGTGCTTATCAAGGTTTAGAACTAAGCAGGTATCTATGCTTAGCATCCATAACAGCGGCGCCGGCGCCGGGCGGCCAGCGTGAATACAAACAAACAAACGTCCATACTTAGTCCAAGTCCAAACCATCCAAACCATCATTTCACTCTTTTTTTTTCATCACCTCCAAGTCATGGAGGGTTTGCTTGGGGTAATGTCTCTTAGCACATCTGGGCTGAGAGTATGTTTTCCCAGATAATTATATTAATAATAATAAATAATGCTGGACCATCCACACAGCATCATCTAGCCCCAAGCTAAGCAGAGCTTGTGGATAGATGAGAATACTCGTTTGGTTCTAATGTTCCCATCGTGTTGGGACACTGGCCTACTTTCGAGCGAGAGATTGGGTCATAATCGTGAATTCATGACCCACCGTGCAGACCCAATGCGGGTTAGCGGATGGCACATGTTTGAACTTTTAGTTCTTGGTCATCTCGGTTTCCTCTCGATGTTTTCCTTCACCGTTTAAGAACATGTGCGCATAAATTCAAATAGAAAAACCCATTGACGCACGACTGGTTTTGAACCCACGACCAGGATCCACCAGTGCTTCGCCAAACCTATTAGTTACATTACATTTGTTATTCAGGATAAAAAAAGGGTATAGTAGAAACAACTTACGCAAAGGAATCACCTGCAAAGTCCCAAAGACACAGAAACCCAACACCACCAACACAAAAACTTGGGTCTCCATCTTAAACTATTCTCTAAACGGTCGTTATAATTACCTACTATAACTATAGTTAGTGATAGTGGTAGGTATAATAATAAGGTATTTTACTAGGTATACGTGTACACTATTCCACACTTGATGTCTGTATGTTTTGCAAGTCTCTGCGAGCTCGGGTGTCGCAAGGAGCTGGCCAGTGAAGCAACATTGTCACTAAAGTCTGCCATTGACGGTACAACCTTCTGTGGGTACAACCAATAAGTCTTCTTCTTCTTCTTTTATGGACTCTGTGGCTTATTTGCCAAGATTTTGCCAGTATTTGACACTGTATTAGTTGATTGTCGTTTAGCAACTTAGACAAACGTTTGGAAAGAAATGATGACTTTTCTTTCAAAATTCCCTTGAAAAATCTTTGACTTAATTACCAACCAACATTACCCCTCCATTTCAATTACTTACACTTGTACTAAGTAAACAAGCTAAATTGGATAAACTGCCACCAAATTTACGCAATAAAACTTAAAATAACACGAGAAAAATTATTAAAATGGGAGGACCCATGTCGTTTTGACAAGATAGTCAAAGACAATCCAACCAATAATTCGGGCCATCGATTCTATAAGTCTTTGTACTGTCAAAATGCTTTAAAATTCAGTACACAAAATTTTTGCTTATCTCTAAAAATTACTGAAGTCAGCCATTGACGGAACAACCAATGAGTTGGTTTTGTTATGTCAAAATGTTCAGGGGTTAACTACAAAGAAATACAGGGTTTTCACTTGTTTCTCATCCCTAAAAATTGGCGGAGATAATAACTGTGTGATAATTCTTGTGTTTTTTGTGTGTATTGTTTCATATCTCTAAAAATTGACTAGCAAGTTTAAAAAAATATTTGCAACAAGACTTACCGATTATTTAGGCTCTATTTTCAGATTTTGCTGAATTACATTTGTAGATTATTTTCAGAACCTCTTAGCCGTGGATCATTCAGCCAGAAACAATCGTTTTTCTATTTTTTAGTTACGTACGTATTTAACGTTAGACGTTAGATTCCGATTCAATAGTAATTCCATTTGGCATTGGACGCCTCGTGAGAAGCCAGCTTTAACGGCTAAGTCACGCACGTCACTGTATGCTCTTTTAGTGGATTGTAGGCTCTTACTATTACGGCTTCAAGGATTTAAGGCACAGTCTTCAGTCGGCGACTTTTAAATAGGTTTTCTTATCTCAGGGGTTTAATTTTGCAATGCGACGTTGATTCTTAGAAATGTTTAAAAAGACCTAGACCATCCTGGCTAGCATAGCGCCGCAGACAACAGTTTTATCTACGGAAGAGAAGACAAAAATTATTTCTTTTTAAACAAAACTGTAGTTAGTCTACGCATTTATTCCGGACTGGATGTCTTGGAATAGAAAACTATATAAACTTTTGTTATACCTACCTACCAAAGCCGACAATGATAACCAAAGCCACAAGAGGAAGAAAACCTTGTAACCTTGTAAAAAATATTAATAGAAAATACCCGATTTAGAGGGTAACTGAGTTTTTTTTTTTTATACTACTGAAGTGGCAACCAAGCGTACGGCCCACAAGATGGTAAGCGGTTACCGCAGCCTATGGACGCTTGCAATACCAGAGGTATCACTCGCGGGTTGCCACCTTGAGGCTAAGATCGAAAGCCTCATGTGGCAGTAATTTCACCGGAAACCACACCCTTCACACCGGAACACAGCAATGCAAACATTACTGCTTGGCGGCAGAAATAAGTATGGTGGTAGTCCTTCCCCGGGCGAGCTCTATCACAGAGAACTCTACTACTCTTAATTTTTACGGTTCCGTAACTCAAGAACAAAAAAAACGATAACCATGTCTGTCTGTCTGTTCGTCCGTTTGTCAAGAGCCTTTTCTTCTATAGAAACAACCGTGTTTTCAGTTCACATACGGTCTGTCAGTAATAATCCTCAACTACGTTTTACAAATCGAGTGAAAACAAACTGTCGATGTAACAGAGGATCTCTAAACCCTTCGAGAATATAAACAAATTTTATTTATTCTTAATGTCTTTGCTTAAACCAATGAGGACTATAGGCCGTTAAGTAAGTCTTACGGAATGCAACTACTCCTTAACATTTAAGTAGTAAACATGACCTCTAATCAACTGAGACTGTAGTTAGGTAAGAGACCTGCAGTCCACACAGTCCGTTCACTTACTATAACGTCCATTTACCTTATGGACCTGATTAATGACCTGTCATTCATGCGATCCATCCCAAGAAACTAAAAGCCCACTTATATAGTTCAATTGGGACGTTATAGTAGACAAGTTGGGCCACAATGGGTCTTATATTAACCCATTTTGGTCCCGTAACCGAGAACAGATCATTAAAAATTATAAACCACTGTTGAATCGATTATTGGAATGTTAATAACACCACTACTTTCAACGGTATAGCTACGAGAAGGTCAACCCGAATTATATAAACATATAAACTCATAATTTGTGAAAACGTCATAAAAACAATTAATAAATAGTATTCAATCTAACCAAAAGGTACCCTAACAACCCTTTTGAACCGACTTCAAAGAAGCAGGTTATCAATTCGTCTATATTTTTTTTATATCAGCAAATGATGAGGCTGTGAAGGCGTTCGCCTAATGTTAAGAGCAATGCCTGACCATAACGTACATAGACTAGCTACAGTACCCTTCAAACCTAAACACAGTGCAGCTTGCACACTACTGCTTGGAAGCAGAATATCTGACACTGCAGTGGTACTCACTAAAACAAACTATTGCTAAAGTCTCACCACCAGGTCAACCTGCTGGAGACGCTACCTCAGCCTATGAACGCTTGCCACTGAGTCTAATTTGAACATACAAAGCCGTAATTACAAGCTTTCAAAAGAGCTTGGACAAAAATTTGAACCACAATGATGAATGTCATTAGATCATTGTACGATATATTATTGTATTTGCGTTTCGCACGCGCCAGTCATCGAGTGGACAATTCCCAGACAGCATTCAGCCAGTGTTGGGAGTCAATTGGCTATTGGGCTGTTGTTAGTGCCCAATGGCCCGGTAAATAAGTCTGGTGATACATGTCTTTATCAGAGGTATTTCTGATTGTTGACAGCAATGGTTTTAGTTTACTAAAGTAGGTATATTTTATTATTTTTTATTAATTAAACCATAAAGTTATAGTTAGGTATAGTTTAGTTTATTTATTTCAACAAAACAAGTGGACTTACATTAAAATTACAATTTGTAGGTGGACAATTTTGAGCACAAATTAACTCAATAATAATAATGTGTAATGTGTGTTAATATACCACTATCTCCCACCTTAGGTAAACCAGTGTTGTGGGAAGATAGTCTCCTTTGTCCATGTCCAATAAAAGAAGGTACAAAAATTCTTATAAAAAAATTTAGCATGCATTATTTGATAGATTTCTAATAATGTATTATTTCTAATAATAATGTATCTTAGGTTAAATAGATTTAAGAACATGCATTTAATTTAGATAGATAGCATTTTAGCAAATGTGTAAGAAAGTGTAAAATTATAATATATATTTATGTATATATTTTATATTTATATGCAATTTCATTTAAAAAGTAGTATTGGTAATTAAATAGGTTTTACAGTTGGGTTTAATATTTTTTATTTTGTAAAATATTTTATTATTTTAGAACTCTACTCTACTCTTAGATATTATGAATCTTTTCATGGTGTCTCAAGTTGGCAGCAAGCGATAGATTTGACCATTCTGTACCTACATTTTAAAACTGGTGGCAATTTCAACTGAGCGCTCCCGTGCTTCGGAGGGTACGTTAAGCAGTCGGTCCCGGCTCTTTCAAAGATGTTAGGCCATAACAGAGGCCTTCGGGCGGCCTGGAAACTCTGTCACCAGAGTTGGCCACTGACTCATACGAACTTACTTACAGCTGGATTCATTATTATTACAACATCTGCAAAAACTGAAAGTGTACAGTAGGTACTACGTCTCGACGTTCGATTTATTACGTTTTTTGCCCCTAAGAAGTTGTCAAATTGTCAACTTGACCTAATAAATCAGTTGAAAGTCATAATACGATTATAATTCAGACGCGAGCTTTTTGTTTTGACATTTTTAAATTCTATAGGTACCAATGTTTTCAGGGTAATATTAATAATTCTTTGTAATTCGAGTGTTACCGACCGGCGCCGTCTGTCCCGTACGCTCAGATCTTTTAAATCCACAACGGATTTTAATGCGATTTTCACCATAAGAGTGATTCAAGATGTAAGTTTGTACGTAGGTAAAGGTTAAGCAAGCGTGCGAATTTTTTTTTTGCATTTCCGGCTTCTTTGTTTGATACCATATAAATAAATGTATGATAACTATGCACCTAAAGTTGTTGGAAACTCTTCAAAATTAAAAAAAATATATATCAAAACTTTTATCTAAAATTTCAGTGAAGGGTAAGTTATGCGTTTAGACTTAATCTTCAGCAAAATAGGAATTTAATTGCTCAAACAAAGCAATTAATTCCTCTTTTGCTGTATTATTTCTGTTAGTAGGTAGGGTAATATTAAAAAAAATGGTTTCCAAAAAGGTTTGTAGGTAAAAAAGATTACCCTGTATACTTAATATGTGTTTCGCATATATATTGAATATTTTTATGATAACTTATTCACTGTCCTCAATAAATATTGGTGGGCAATTCATGCAGCGCCACCTAACCCCAAACTAAGTAAAGCTTGGTATTTAATATTTCGCATAATGTATAAGTATTTATTATATAAAATACTTACGTTTAATAACACTCAGATACCTACATTTATATTTGTCGAACCCAAAACCTGCAGCGAAAAGCACAGCTACCACCAACTAAAGTGTAAAAACAATCAATAAAATACTATGTATAGGTCGCACAGCGGATCTAGGCTTCCGTGAAGTTAGCCGTTTGTGATGCGCAAAGACAATTTAGTTTGAAAAAGCTCCATTGCGCATCGAAACGGCTAATTTCACTACGGCCGAGATCCGTCGTGAGACCTATACCTACTTACTCCAATAAATAGTCCAATCAATAGCAAAGCTTGCCTAGATTTTAGTTTCCCAATCGTTTTCGACTAAGATTAATACCGAAATGTTAGTGTAAATTTCTAACCAGATCTTAGACAAACATTGTTGAAGCTTAGCGATACGATCTAGACTTCCCACTAGTGGTTACGTAATACATTCCATGCGCAGGCGCATCGCACGATGCAATATTGCCGTGAAGGACAGTGTGCAATACAGAGGTATGCTTAGATTTTATTCGAATAGCTGTATAATTTTCTAATTTATATGTACTTACTTAATTAATATAAAAAACCAGGTTGCATGATTAAGTTAATAAGTTAAAATATAATAACGGTACTTACTTCTTTTTCTGTTGTTGAACAATAAGAATACTTATTATGTCTAATAGTGTTTAATTTAATTTAAATTACTTCATTAAAAATAGTTGTATTAAAATACCTTCACTAAATAACTACAATATTATTTGTAAAAATATACATTAATAAATTGTAGACGATTGGACAGTTACATACAATATGATTGCAATATTATTAAAATTAGCTTTTCGGTCAACCTACGCCGGGGTCAATTTAGAATAAGTTTAACCAAAGCAAGTGCACAAACCTATGTATAGTTCTCTCGGCGGTCGTGAAGTTAGCCGTTTGTGATGCGCAAAGACAATTTAGTTTGAAAAAGCTCCATTGCGCATCGAAACGGCTAACTTCACGACGGCCGAGATCCGCAATGAGAACTATACAAAAAATAATAAAAAAAAGGAAAAGTTTGCCACCTAAAATAAAAATGAAGAGTTTAATAAGGGACTTGGCGGAGCGGCATCTGAAACGATTTAAAACATAATTTAAACTTGGAACAACAAACTATTACTGCGAGAAGCTTTGCCATAGACAGCTATTTTAGTTTTCAAGCATCTCGTTCTATTTATAAATAAAACCACTTAAAACAATGGCACTTGATTGTGTTGCTTTTAAAAATTATTTCTGACGAAGTTAAAGTTAAGATAAATAGGTAAGTACATAAGTAACTAGACATTAGTACTATAGGTTCTACAATCAATGTATAAACGGGACGGTCACCCGGGTGTACTAAGTACACTTTTAATACACTTGTTACACCCGGGAAAACAGTTATAAAAACCATAGAGTCCTGCTGACATTACCTATTATGTTACCCTACCATAAATATTATTTTATGTTCTGTAAAAGCATTAGATAAGCTAAAAGAGTTACGCTAGCTCTATCTAGCTCTAATGGTCTGAATGTCCCGTATCAGTTTTTAAATTATAATAATAAAGCATTAATTTTGCTGTTGCTTAGTATTTTTTTTTATTTTCTTCCAAGTTTTTTGTTTATGTTTAATCCACTCGATACTAGATGGCGCTACTGTTATCAAAACTTAACTAACTCTACAACCTTTATTTTTATCTTATTGATTTTATCTATATTTTAATTAGTTTTTAAGACTATAATGGTTATTAGCATAATTTTCACTAAAACGGAATATTTACCATTATCCTACAAAGGGAGAAAGGTTTGCTTGCGACTTGGGTCGAACGGGTAAGAAGCACTCGACTTTGCGACCGAGAGTTCTCTGTTGTCTTGTAGAAAGTTTAAAAAACAATAAACCTTGCAAAACCAACTTGTTCGAAATTTAAAAATTTGACTTTTTTTTTTTTAACTATATTGTTTGCTAATAGACACACTTTTGTATTCCATAACGAAACTACCTGAGGTATTTACAGTTTTTTGACAGTTGTTCATACAAAACTGCCTTGGGAGACCTCAACAAGATAACAAGATTCACTCTCAAGTTGAGCTTTTTTTTATACCACTAAAGGCTTACGGTCCACTTGATGGTATACCATCAAGTGGACCGTAAGCCTTTGTTATCGTTTGCTTCGTTTTGCTTATAAGCATCAATAACATCAGAAATACCACTTGCGCGTTGCCACTTTGAGAAGTAGATCAAGGTCTCACGTGCCTGCTATATCACTGGAAACCATACCAGAACACAGAAATACGAGCATTATTGCTTGGCGGCAGAAATAAGTAGCTCTCTATTGTGGTAGTTCTTTCCCAGAGGAGCTCTAGGTATCATAAAAAAATCTACAACTTTACTAAATTAATAAAAAATTAATTAAAAGTTTATTTATTTATTTTATACTTCTCTCGGCGGATCTAGGCTTCCTTTAACTTAGCCGTTTGATGCGCAATGGAGCTTTTTCTAACTAAATTGTCTTTGCGCATCACAAACAGCTAACTTCACTTCACGGAAGCCTACATCCGCCGAGAGAACTATACTTGCGAATAACTGCGATTTACTCGGAGAATAGCGCTTATTCCTGTTTGGTCGAATCCAACCTAAAAGAAGTCAAGAGTTTGTTATAATTTTAACGATAAAATATTTAGCAATGAGGTCATGCTCTCTATTTTTTTTAAATATGGGTGGACGATACATGTTTCAGTCATATGGTCCGAGGTAAGTGGGTCCCCCGGGGGCGTGGGAGTTTGCCCACGTGGGACCACCGCGGTCCCGCTTGCCGATTTTGTACCGTCCTAATTTTGCATAAATTTTGACATGTGATTCAAGTTACTACACTTACAACCACTTTTTAAACATAAACTCTCGACTCGAAAAGTCTGCGAAACATAAGTTTTCAGCAATTAACCCTTCAGTGTTCAGGGCTATTGTTGACGGCGTAATCGGGCCATAGCGGTCAAGGTTGCCTATTCCAAGCGGGTCGTCGCCCTATACCCATGGCAATTCAACATGGCCGTCTGACAGGCGATGTGTTTTTGTCACGCGAAATTTGAACATGTGTGGAGCTTTTGTTTTTGAAATATGGCCGATATTTTTAATTAGAATCTCTTGATACAGGTCTGGACTTGTTTCGTTTTTGTGGGAATATCAATATGTATGGACGGGATGAGGGAGAGACATACTTACGCCTGCAAATTTAATTTTTAATTTAATCGATTGTGATCTAGATTTTTTGGGTTTTATGATTTAAAACGAACTGGGAAAACGAACTGTACTGACTCTCCATCTCAGAAATGAACCGGTGCATGGTGAAGGCTAAAAATGGGTAGTCATAGCGTCAACAGTGACGTTTATTGTCTGTTATGATGATATAGCTTTTACATAAAAGTTTAAAGTTTAAATATTGTAAACTTGGATTTAAAAAAGCGATAGTTAGATTTAAAAAACACGTACGTCTCGGTCTACACTAACTTTGTTTTAACACCTAAAAGCTCATCGCAATTTATAGCTTTGCTTATCACAACACTGAAATACAATTAATATTGTACAAGCACCATCTGCCGTAGTCGCATAAATCTCCGAAATTTATTATTGCACGGAAATAAAACCATTTATTATCGGATAAATATAAAATCAAATGAATGTGTTCCACTACATGACAATGAGAGGGTTTGCGCAAATCTGTAGCTAAGATAGAGTATTGTGTTGTTGATCACGTACTTCGGGTAGTTTATTAGCGAATTATCGAATTGTCATGTATGCATTTTAATTTATTTATTCATTTATTTAACTCATGCAGAGATGTGTGAAGAGTAGTATGTTTTCGGTATGAAAAATAAATCATATAGCTATATAAGAAATAATGTATTTTTTAAATAAGTAAAGCATGAAGATTGTGTCATCTTCATGGCAGCCTTATAAAGTTCCCACTGATTAGACGACTACTCTGAAGCAAGAGTGATTGGAGCTACCACTAATGTTCCAAGGTTTCTGTACGATGTTTTTCTTCAACATTTATGAGAGCACTGGCATAGGTAGATAGATATATACTTTACATAAATTTTTCGAATAAAATTGGTACGCGACTGGTTTCAAACCCATGACCGTAAAAAGCAGAAGTTTGCTTTTCTTTTTATTCACAAAATGGCCGTGTAGTTATTAATCTAGGTATTATAATTGTTAAGCCTTAGTCTTGTATAACATCAAAATTCGAAAATGACGATTCAATTTATAGCTGTCAATGCTTTGCGCACATGCATTTTATTTTTGATAATAATCCGCACATTTCAGAATTTGTCACGTTCACAACGCCCCCTATGGATATAGACTTTTTTGGTAGCTTAAGTAAGTGAGAAAGCGATGTCTGTTTGGCCAATAAAAAATTAAAAAATGTAAATTAAATTAAATAAATTTAATAATTTCATATGACACACACAAGTAAAAATGGCCGGCAACATTTATTAATTAATACAGAACTGACCGAATATATATCAAACAAACAGACATAAAGTTCCTAAGTAGACATGTAGAGGTAGGTAACAAAAGAAAAAGAATAGACATTATGCAGCTTAGGTTGGATTCGACTAAACTCGAATAGGCGCATCAGAAGGAAAGGACAAGGAAACTGTCAGTTAACTCGCGAAATCAGTTATTCGCGAGTTAACTGACAGTTTCCTTGTATTTGACATTTCTTATTCCGCGGAATAGTTATTCCGAAAGTTGGTCGAACCCACCCTTAGTAGGTTCCAGAAGTTAATCAGTCTCTACCAAAGACATTAAGATTTGTTTATTATGTTCGAAGGTCTCTCCATGCAGCGTGAGACAAACAGGCCCTGTCTCAGCCTGACGCTGTCGCCAAATGCACTACTATTTATGATTATTATGCATAATAAAAAGTAAATTCTATTAATGCATAGTAATAAGTAATACTAGATGAGTTATTTATTGAGATAAATATAGAAAACCGACTAAAATTAAACTTAAAAGTCAATTTATTAAATCCATAAACCCAAATTGTAATTTTAAGCGGATGATAGGTTTTTAAATATTGTGATTCTGATCTATGTAAGTTTATTTTAAACTTTATTTTACATCTATGTCACTTTATTACAAAATTCAATGTTTTTTTTTAAATATACTTTACATTAAAATTTCAATTAAATAGAAGTTACTGCGTTAACGAGTTTTAGTGATAAATAGCTTAATTTGTAAGTTTTCAATGCATTAATATAAATGATTACTCCAATATGTTTACGTACAAAATTAAATGACACGTGAATTTATTACAGAACCGTAATCGTTCAATTAGTCAGTTTAAATTCAATTTGTTTGATTGAACATTCAATTGATTCGAAATTTTCAATTGATTTTGGAAATATTTCTACATTGAATTCGATTTTTATAAGTAGTCATTCACGTGCCATTTAATTTTGTAGATAAATTATTTTCTGATTATGTTTTAAGTAAGTAGCTTGATTGGTACCTAGAGTATTTACGTTAAAGATTATTTCATGCATTTATGCGAAATATTTTACCACGAGTAATATTATTCAAAAGATAAAGTATTAACCTACACAAAGATACTTTATTTTTATTTAACCTATTTTGTCCTACTTTTTTTAATGTTACTAAAGTGGCAACCAAGCGTACGGCCCACTTGATGGTCAGAGGTTACTGTAGCCTATGTACGCATGCAACATCATAGATATCACTTGCGTGTTACCACCCTGAGACGTTAGATGGAAAGTCTCATGTGCCTGTAATTTCACCGGAAACCATACCCTTCGAACCGGAACACAGCAATGCGAGCATTACTGCTTGGCGGCAGAAATAGGTATGGTGGTAGTCTTTCCCCGGACGAGCTCTATCACAAAGAACTCTACTACTCTACTACTGCTGGGAAAAGGTATCCATCAAAGTCTTTTAGACAAAAATACTAATATTATTATAATATAATATAACGTAAAACGTAATTAAGTAGCCAGAAAACTGAAAATGCAAAAAGGTAGATGGTAAGTACTAGCAGGTAGTCATAAATCTTTTAATCAATAAAATTGGATCATTTATTCATTTATTTATGATATTTTTAAAAAAAAGTTTTTTTTATTTTTTTATCACCCCAACAAAATAAATAATTAAATTATAATTTAAAAAAATTCATAAATAATTTTAATAGTAATTATTTATAAAACTCTATAGGGTCTTCTCGTCTTTTTAAATCATTTTAACTTTTTAATTAAAAAATTAAATTCTATAAATTAATAAAGAGGATCTATAGCGGTAATGCAATAAAAGTCATTTTCATGCAAAAACGGGTCATACCGTATACCAATTACTGAGTGGACAGGACAGCAGTAAAATGGCCGCAGTACACGCCGCGTCGTGTTGGCACCGCAGTGACTCGTGTCGGAGACGCGCTGCCGATCGCTATCTGGGATTCTACTGCACTCTACATGCTAAGTATTGACAGAGAATAGATACTAAATAAGTCAAATAATATAATCGCCTTGGGTGGAGTATTGGCATTCATACGTTAAGCATGCAACTTTGATAATAGAATAGAATAATACTTAACCATACCTACTACTTACAACAAAATTAATAATCGCTACATATAATAATCTTTCAGCCAATGGCCAATTCAAATAATATTGACTTCACTAAAAGCTCGTTGGATATTTCGCGAAATTGTCTATCTAAAGGGTCGAAGGAAACGTTTTACATTATTCAGGGCTCCGAATACTACAATAAGATAACTGCTCCCAGGCTACAGTCACGTCTTCCTCATGCTGAAAGAGACAAATTATACGACAATGGTCAAGGTTGGTTTAAAAAGTTTTTAATACACTTTTTTTCTTCTTTTAGGTTTCGCTATTAATTACCTATACCCTATTTATAATTTTTTTCAGCATTTATCGTGTTTTTATGGATTGGACTCTTCCTACAAACCTTATAATAAAATAATATTTCAAACCTTAAACGAAAAATAGTAAATATGACGAACGGCCATTATTAGCGCCAAATGTGAAACCGCGTAAAAAGAAGATTAGGGATGCCACCTAATATTTGTTTTTGAGTGTGAAAAATTGCGTTTTTCGTCGGTTCGCGGCTGTTTTAAGCAAAACTAATGTTTTGGCATTAAGTGTGAGTAATTTCCCGTTGCAGCTGGCGACACACACATGACTTTGGTTGCTTATTTTTACTGAGCTATTTGTTCGTTTTAATGCAGACATAAGTAGAACAAATCGTTTAGTAACTGTTCGCATTTCAAAGCATTGCTTGATGTCTTAATTTTTTGAATTCTATTTTAAGTAGTTTCTGCCAGCGGCTTCGCTCGCGTGGTACATAGATAAAAATAAACTATATTCCAGGTCCGAAACTATTGGTTCTGTCTGATGATCTAAGTTGGTTTCATCCGTTAAAACGTATTTCTAATCATATGCGACGACCAATGTGGCGCGGTGGGCGAAGGTCCGCCTGCAACGCAGAGGTTGCGGGTTCGATTCCCGCCTTGGGACAAATGTTTGAAGGATCTGCAAATACTTGTTCTGGGTGTTCTGGGTGTTTCCTATCTATAATAAAAAATATCTATCTATGTATTGTATTGTATTAAATATATATCAGTCATCTAGTACCCACAATACAGCTCTGTTTAACAGCAGCTTACCTTGGGCTAGATGATGCTGTGTGGATTGTCCAGCATTATTTATTTATTTATTTATTATATTGGCGGACTTTTTTAACACAGAGCCATCTAGCCTCAAGCATAAACACAGAAATGTAAATAATTAGTACTTATTCCGATTTCTGTGAACATAAACAAAGCTTGTATTAATAACCTAGATAACTCTGTGTGTGTGTATTTTCTTTATATAATAAAAAAAATATATATCTATCTATGTATTGTATTGTATTAAGGGTGAGTTGCACCATCTAACGTTAACGTCAAATTGTTCAGTCGTCGTCGAACAATTTGAATCTAACATTCATCTAGTACCCATAAACACAGCTCTGTTTAACAGCAGCTTACCTTGGGGCTAGATGATGCTGTGTGGATGGGCCAGCATTATTTAATTAAAAAAAAACTGATATAATATTAAATTATTAACGGCTATTTATGTTGACGTTTCGAAGGTATTTAGAAGTTTCGAAATGTCAGCATAAATGACAAATTCAAGTGGTAAATAGCCGTTAATAATTTAATATGGATTTCTAACCACTATAATTTTAACTCTTTAACTGATAAAACTTGCTATATTTTACAGATCATGCAACAGCGGGCGCCCTAAGTTGTTCTAACCAGAACAAAAAAAAAACAAAGCACTATTCCGCGTAGTCACTATTTGGATGAGTGACCGCCAGTGGCAATTTCAACTGAGCGCTCCCGTGCTTCGGAGGGCACGTCAAGCAGTCGGTCCCGGCTTTTTCAAAGTTGTTAGGCCATGACAGAGGCCTTCGGGCGGCCTAGAAACTTTGTCACCAGAGTTGGCCACTGACTCATACGAACTTACTTACTTTTAGGGCACAACCACCGTGCCACCAGTGCCACCGAGGTCGTCGTGGACTTAGAATAATAACACGGTCGAGGATAATAATCTAGTTAATCTGCGAAGAGCACGTATGACTCTACTTTCACATCCAAATGGCCGATGTATCACCAGAAGCAGGTTTCTAGTTCTAGTTCAATGTGGCAGTCATTATGCCACACATATTTTTGCCACTCCACTAATTGCTAGTAAATTGTGAGCGTGAACAGTTAAATTGCTCATAAATTTCGAAATGGTGGTAATTGGTGTGTGGATTTAGGGGTGTAATAAAGCAATCTTAGTTCTGTTTACCAACCGACAGTGTGAATGGAAATTGACCGACTTGAATTTTGTAAATCTCTCTTTCATTTCAAAGTCAACAATACATTAAATTTATATGTGTAACTAGCTCTTGCCCGCGACTTCGTTCGCATGGAACTCGGGAACCATACTTTTTTCGTGGTCGACAGTCGAGTTTCAGAGGAACAAACATCCAAACTTTCGCATTTTTAGTAATATGATTAATGATTAAAACGTCCCAATTCTACAGATTTACAGATATCATCTGTTAATATTAGTACTTACTCGATGGACCGATGATATTAAAGCGGTCGCAGGAAGTCGTTGGATGGTGAAGGCTCAAAATCGGTCGTCATAGCGCTCTTTATGGGAGGCCTATGATGAGAATGACATAACATAATAATCAATACATATCTTTTACCTGATGGTAGGACTCTTCAGTAAGAGTCTGTCTTGGTGGGTACCATCGCAATGTCAGATATTCTGCCTTCAAGCAGTAGTGTGCAAGCATTACTGTGTTTATGTTTGAAGGGCACTGTAGCAAGTGAAATTACTGGGCCAATGTCTCGGGGTGATAAGCGCAGTGCAGTGCCACGCAAACTAAACTTTAAGCTTTGGGTGGCAGGCATTGCATCTGTAACAGTCAGGCGTGGTGCTTAACATCAGGCGGGCGCCTTGATTGTCTTGTCACTTGCTGACATAAAAAAAAACATAGTAGGTAGTTGATGATTCCTTTTTTTTATTTTTTTTATTGGTTATAGACAAGCGTTTGACCACCACCTCACCTGATGGTAAGTGATGGTGTGGTCGATGATGGAGCACGCTTGCCTAAAAAGAACCTGTTCACTCTAGCCTTAAAGACTGCTAAATTGTATTGGTCCTGAAAGACCCCGGCAACGAGTTCCATTCTTTACACGTGCTAATGAGAAAAGAAGATGAAAAGCGTTAGGTTCGGCATGGTGAGATGTCGACCAGATACGAGTGGTACGCTGCCGTACGCCTATTAGTCCGGTGGTAGAAAGGGGATGGAGGGACAAGGTCGTGAAGATCCTGCGCACAATCACCAAAATGGATCTTGTAGAATACCGATAGTCTGACAATTCCCGCTGTCAAACGCTGTGATGTTATAAGCTATGTAACAGATTTTAATGCGGTTTTCATCAATAGATAGAATGATTGAAATACGTATTATTGCTCTACGTATAATTCAAGAACCCGTGCGAAGCCGGGACGGGTCACTAGTCACATAATAATGAAGTGATGATAGAAAACATGTGTTTTTTCCGTTTTTGCCTCCATGACGAACGCCACACCTCATTACGACGAAATCATACCAAAACCGAGACAGAACTAACTTTCCCTCTCTGTATACAACTCCAATCGAAAATAGTCTTTATTCTGAAGTAGCTAAAGCAGTGGAATAGTAATGTGAGTTTAATTTTTTGTAGTTTAATTTTAAATGTTTTCCGCGTGGACCTATTTTGTTGCACGGCAGATAATTAGGTACCATTTACTTAAGTACTACCTACTTCTGCAGAGTTGGTACTGTTACTGTTAGTTTAGTAATAGTACTTACTACGTTAGTAGCGGAAGAGTTTCGCTAATTCTATGGTTGCAGGTTCGAAACAGCAATAATATAATTTTAAGAGTAGCAGAGTTCTTTGTGATAGAACACGTCCGGGGAAGTAGGTACTACCTATTTCTGCCGCAAAGCAGTAATGCTCGCATTGCTGTGTTCCGGTGTGGAGGGTATGGTTTCCGGTGAAATTACTAGCACATGAGGCTTTCGATCTATACCTCAAGGTGATAACCCGCGAGTTATACCTCTGGTATTGCATCCATAGGCTACAGTAACCGCTTACCATCTTGTGGGCCGTACGCTCGTTTGCCACTTCAGTTGTATAAAAAAAATACTGTAATAGTATTTAGATTATTATTACGTTTGACCGTCTTGTCACTTGCTGGCATCAAAAATATATATATATAATATACAGTCAGCAAAAAACGTGGTCTACCAACCGAGATTAATTTCAATGTCATAAGATTTCACAGAAACTTTTGTCAAAAGTGATAGATTACTTTCTTTGCTGACTGTACCTAATGCGTTTTTGCTTAGCTTAGGTGTCTTTCAAATCTATCATCATCTTTGTGTATTGACTTAGGAATGACATTATGTTTCATTTTAATATTGCATGCTTTGATAGAGGCAGAAAACATTGTTTATGTTTCATTTTAATATGCTTTGATAGAGGCAGAAAACATTGTTTCTATTTATTATCTATCCCACCAGCTGATCTGTACATGTATTTCTAGCAATAAATATACTTTGACTTTGACTTTGACTCTGACCAAGGAAAGACGCTAAAATCAAAGTTTTTTTATGAATAAGGACATAGAAGGTTGTCATGATGAGTTTGATCAAAATATATCAAACTATAAAACTGTCGCTGTCTTTGATCACAAGGCGTCTGTTTTTATTACTGTGCTGTGTAACTTTATTACTGTGCCTAAGTAAAAACAATCTAATATCAATAATCGGCTGAGCACGCACCTCACGATCTAAAGGCATGACCACACTGTCGTGTGACACGTGTGTCGCGTGCCTTATTGTTTAGCTAAATATCGTGACGTATAGCTGTAGATTATAAGCACACGGATTTGAAATTGCAGGTTTGATATTTTCAGTAAATTATTCTTTACTACATAATAATTACTACGCGCTTTATTTTTAGTAAATTATCGACAATTAATATTCGTCATATCAATCATTATTTTAGTTTTTTTCATATTAGTTTACCTTCAACACAAATGCTTTTACAAAAAAAATATAGTATTAAACCTAAACTAATGTTATAAAAAAGAGATATTTTTGTTATGAATAAACTCAAAAACTTCTGGTTCGATTTCAAAAATACTTTCACCATTAGAATGCTACATTATCCCTGAGTAACATAGGCTATATTTATTACTAGCGACTCACCCCGGCTTCGCACGGGTGCGGTTTAAAGGTATAGATTTATTTATATTTTAAATTAGTGTGATTTTCTTTCTAATTTCAAATTAATGAAAACTGTCTGCTTGTAGTCCATACACCTGTTAAGTAGTTATATAAATGTAAATACGTTTAATTTGAATAAAAATAGCTTCTAGGTCGGTGTCAAAGGTTCTGTTTGCGTCCACTATTTTTGTTTGTAGGAGCGCTCGTGACGTAGCTGGCTAAGTTGTTCTTAACAGATCAACAAATTTAAGCACTGTTCCGCGGGATCATCCGAACTTCGGTGCATATCTCCCGTGCTTCGGAAGGCACGTTAGGCAGTCGGTCCCAGCTTTTTCGAAGTTAAGCCATGACAGAGGCCTTCTGGCGTCCTAGAAACTCTGTCACCAGAGTTGGCCACTGACTCATACGAACGAACGAACGTTTGTAAGGGCCAAAGTAATTAGTTTTGTGAGGTAATTTTTCGTATACGTTGTATAATTGTATACTATAATGTTCTGTAAGTACCCAGTGCCATCTCGCTTTGAGTTCTAGATTATTGTTCCGGTTCAAACCAGATAACCATTAATTTTATTACACCTAATGCTTTTTTTATAATAAATAAGTAGAAAAAAAAATTATGAAGAATACCCAAGAAAAAGATCCACATGTACTTAATGCTTGTTACATTTACTGCATAAGTATAAATCTTTAAGTAAGTACATAAATGTTTAGTTACCTTTTAACTATGTAGATTTTGGTGTCGATTCTGTTGTAACATTGTTTTAACTAAACTAACTAAAATTATTGTTGTCCCTTTTCTGATGAATTAAAGTACGAAGGAAAGTAGTTAGTTTAGAAAATTCTCCAAGAGAATCGACACTATAACATTACTTATAAGAGAGCTTAAAGTTATTTTTTTACGATATATTTCAAAACAACAATATTTTCACCTCATTTGTGTCACATTATAAAGATGACACAAGCCAATCACTGACACTTATTGTCACTAATTTTCATTTATAGCCTTGTTATCGATATCGACAATCACAATATCGACTTATTACAACACTAGATATAATCAAAGCCTATCCAAGTGCTACTTTAGTACCCCAATTGAAAAACAGTTTAATAGCTCGAACTTCACTTGACCTCTCCAGAGATGTAAGCTGCTGCCCTCGGCTTTGCTTGCTTGGTTCCAGTAAAATGTGTCAATTCTATCTTTGTATACAAAATTTCAATACAATCAGTTCGGCTGTTATGACGTTATTGACTAACAAAAACCCAAATGGAAGCGCTCAGCTAAATGCTAGATTCGTTTTCTGTTAGTGTTAGCTAGCATTCCTAGGTAAGTACCAATTAGCTAGCAGAGGTTTAAAGTATAATTATGAACAAGGCCCTGAGTATTTTTTGTATTGGTATCTAAATTTTAATCATGTAATCATGTAAGAGTAGTAGAGTTCTTTGTGATAGAGCTCGTCCGGCGAAAGACTACCACCATACCTATTTCTGCCGCCAAGCAGCAATGCTCGCATTGCTGTGTTCCGGTTCGAGGGGTCCGGTGAAATTACAGGCACATGAGACTTTCCATCTAACGTCTCAGGGTGGTAACACGCAAGTGATATCTATTATGTTGCATGCGTACATAGGCTACGGTAACCGCTGACCATCAAGTGGGCCGTACGCTTGGTTGCCACTTTAGTGGTATAAAAAAAATGTAAGAACATTGGAAATTTTATAACTTTTAACATTTCCAAGTAGTGTGTAATAAGTAGAATTGTATTTACCTTTTGTTCATTAACTAAAGAATGACAAAATAATGACTGTTCTATATCGAGCCGCTAAAACGACAAATTCGTTTTTCTATTAATGGCATAAAAATCCGTTATTATTAATATACATTATTTAAGTATGTGTGTACTTTAGTCTCCAATTATTATAATAGCGGCATTAAACTGACAAAAAATAGCCGAATGTAATCCTACTTTACTGTCTGAATGTCATTGTTATATACAATTGTGGTCAAATGGCCAAAAGGTGTAATCTACAATAAAGTTGATGTGAATTGCACAGCGCAATATGGCGTTGCACATTTTCAGTTGCACTGAATTGTATTGTAGCTTAGAGAGTTGAATGACGCCAGGAAATGACTTGATTGATTGATGGTTTGAATGGATATTGAAGTGGTTAGTAACATTATGCTTGATGACAGTAACCAATAATCATTAAAATCACGTCTTCACCTTATGAAAAAGGATTACAGAAATTCAAAAACCATATTTCTTTTTACATTAGATGCGAGATTGATAATATTTTTATTATAATAAAACTACAAAATACAGCAATCCGCCATAGAAGGTTAAACACCGATCAGGAGCATCTAGGTTCTCTGATTGGTGGCATCAAAAATATTGCAGAATTTTGAACCTTATAGCTAAAATTTTATATTGAAAACTGACATAATGACGTCACCGCTGTCACTCCGCGACTCAGCGCGCTTTGGCGTGAATTTTAAAATTCAAATTTCAATCGCATTATTTTACTACTAAACCATTAATATCTGGAATAATAAGTTATTTTTTTTGGCTAAAGTCGATACTTCTGGATACAATAGAACAGTTTTTCAAAATCAGTCATCATGCCTATTATATCTAAGGATTTTGCTGTTAACTTTAAAAGATAAGAATAAAAAAAACTGAGAAGGTGGGTTCAAGTCTCGCTTTACTTAAAACTTTTGCGATAATTTTAAACTTTAGCATTTATTCCTTTATGGTATGGTTCATAATCATTCAGCAAATGTGTCTTTCAATTCTGTCATAATCTTTGTAAGCGTGCTTAGCGAGCCGCTAAAATGGAAGTTTTTTTAGATTGAAGTTTTATTTTTAACACTAAAGTGGCAACCAAGCGTACGGCCCAGAAGATGGTAAGCGGTTACCGCAGCCTATGGGCGCTTGAAATACCAGAGATATCACTCACGGGTTGCCTGAGACGTGATCGAAAGTCTCATGTGCCTGTAATTTCACCTGAAACCATCTTCGGAGAGGAACACAGCAATGCAAACATTACTGCTTGACGGCAGAAATAGGTATGGTGGTAGTCCTTCCCCGGACGAGCTCTATCACAAAGAACTTTACTACTCTTACTGAAGTACTTACGTTCCGACTAAAAATGATTATGATTATTGATTATGTTTAAAGGCGGTGATTGAAATAAACATACTCAAATCTAACCAATCACCAATGATCTACTGTAAAACTTTTTCAAATCTACACAGATGTCATTCTACAATCAAATTGAAATTATATGTAAAAAAAGGCACAGAAATAGTGCTATATAATCTGTGGAACCGGAAGTGTCACGGCATATGCGCGTGCGCTGAAAAGGGTTGCATCCTTTGACACCTATTGCGTCCGTTGTCCAATTTGTAGAAAAAAAAACACCCGCTGGCCGGCACGTTGCATTTTATTGTAGAACAGGGGTGGATTGAGAGAACTACCCCTTAGAAGTAAGAAGGTACCTAAGACTTTACAGGACCAATGACATTGAAGCAGTCGTAGGAAGGTGGTAGAAAGTGAACACCCAATATCAGTCGTCATGGAGCTCTTTGGGGGAGGTTTAAGTCCAGCAGTGAAAGTCTATTGGCTGGCATCATGCAGCATATGTTTCAAAGTCAAAGTCAAAACCAATTTATTTATTAATATCACAAGGATCATTTTGAAACGTCTTAAAGCTAGGTGAATTTACGCCAGTTCCACGCGCCCCAGCCTAAGAATCTTGTAACAAACTCGGCTGGGTTCCTAGCTTTTTTGATTTTCTTAATGCATCCCTGCTTGGTGCTATTAACACGAGTTATTATAATATTACCGGCAGTGTCGCGTACAATAGTACAATCTAGGTGCCGCGTCACGGCGCATGGTAATGCGCACCCGCTGCGCCCGCGCACGTGTCCGCCAGAGTCGAGCACGAGCCATTAAGGATGTGCCCTAACGCGCCTAGACACAAAAATCGATGTAGAACTGTATTTGCTCTGGGTACGAGTGCAAATGTATAGAAATGCTAAAATTTTACATTTTTTTCTTTGGTTAAACAAATCAACAAAAAAATGGAAAACAAAAGCTAGTTTTGTCCACGGTTTAATGTAAGTAATAATTAAATCTATAAAAATCGGTCCGCCTCCACTCCAAACTGTTGCTGTACCCTAAATAGGGTTCATTATGTTCCTAAACTAACACCAAACCATGTAACTTATTGACCGCAATAAATAAATGAATACTGAATACTAAGATCTTATATAGGCACCCGACAGTATTTCAAGATGATTTTTACATTATTGGGTAGGTAATAACTATTTATTCGGTTTCAGCATAATACTGAGTTTTTCTTATGAAATTTCTCTTCTCTGAAGTCTACTTTGACCGCGCGGACGTCATAAGTGCCACGTCAAAGCGCATTCCAATTTCAACTGTAATAATTAAAAAAATACGTTTGAATTAAAATGACAAGCTTTGCTGACAAAATTTCAGAGCATTCTATCAGAGCAGTTTTTTTTTTTTTTTTTTATACAACTGAAGTGGCAACCAAGCGTACGGCCCACAAGATGGTAAGCGGTTACCGCAGCCTATGGACGCTTGCAATACCAGAGGTATCACTCGCGGGTTGCCACCTTGAGGCTAAGATCGAAAGCCTCATGTGCCAGTAATTTCACCGGAAACCATACCCGAACACAGCAATGCGAGCATTACTGCTTGGCGGCAGAAATAGGTATGGTTGTAGTCCTTCCCCGGACGAGCTCTATCACAGAGAACTCTACTACTCTTACAAAAACTACTAAGCTATATAAAAATATATACTTTTTGTACGCAAGAATGACCCTCTTAGCTAAGGTACACTCTTAAACGATAAATAACAGTAACTATTGCGAGATCTGTGGCACGATGACACGATGACACCTTGGATGTGGAATTATAATACAGTTGTGGAACGCACGTTTTCGAAATTACATGTTACAACTATTTTATTAGAACGCCTTTGATAATACTAATCGCTTTATTAAAAGTAAATATTTTTATTTTATGGAAATTCTATTAACTTAAAAGCTAAAAGAGATACTTCAAAATCAAAAACTAAAATGATATTCATCATCATGACAGCCTTCTAATGTTCCCACTGTTGGGACACTGGCCTACTCTCAGGCGAGAGTGATTGGGTCTTAATCCACCACGCGGACCCAATGCGGATTGGTGGATGGCACATGCCTTTCGAATTTTTAGTTCTTGGACATGCCGGTTTCCTCACGATGTTTTCCTTCACCGTATGAGAGCACTGGCATTGCGCACATAAATTTTTCGAACAGAAAAATCCATTGGTGCACGACCGGGTTTGAACCCACGACCTTAGGATCGGAAGGCGGGGTCACTACCACTAGACCACCGGTGCTCTCACTAAATGATATTAAGATACTAATAAATACAATGTCCACAAGTTCGTTTTATATACTTACTTTTAAACAAAATAGTAGTCAAAATTATCTACTACTTAAGTTACAAATGAATGTTATTTCTCATTTGAACGGTTGATATGATAAAGCACTGACCAGAAGGGTAAGATTTCAATCGACATGTTGAAGATTCAGACAAGGCTTATACAAGAACGAGCCAGTTATAAAAATGCGAAAGTAACTTATTTTGTTGTCTGTCTATTACATGTTACGACTGAACCGCTGAACCGATTTGGATGAAACTCCATCATCATCATGACAGCCTTCTAATGTAACTGCTGGAAACGTTAGAAAACATTTGGATGAAACTTAAACTGAAAAATAGATTAAAGTTTGGAAAAGGATATAGGATACTTTTTATGTAAATATGTACTTACTACGCAAGTAGAGCCGCATTTGAGAACTTTGTTTGGTCTAAGTACAAAACACTAAACTACTACTGCATTAAGCGAAAATACCCTACACCTAAAATCAAAATACCCCGCAAACATCCATAAACCGATATTATGTCAAAATGTCTCCTTCTTTATAAACTTATCCTTTAGTTGAAACTTTATTGCTAAAGGGTGAACTCACGACGTTTTTCGTAAGCTCACCCCAATCCGAGTTTATGACATTGTCTAATAACAAAACAATAATTTGTCGAAAAACCGTTGGTCAGACCCTCTATTCAGAACCGCTGGATTCGACTGACTTAATAACGGTCGAAATCAAAATATAGTTGATACACGGCATATATATTATATGTATTGTGTTGTATTAATAATTATATCAGTCATTTAGTACCCATAACACAAGCTCTGCTTAGCTGTGTGGATTGTCCAACATTATTTATTTATTTATTTAAATTACATTATAGAAGCGATCCTAGACTTTGAACTAGCTGAATGTGGGTTTTCTTGGATGGTACCAGAATAAAAAGTAGCCTAACCTATTCAAGATTTAGAACTAAACTTGAAATACAAATTCAAGTTTCCCCGAAAGCAGTTCAGCTTTTAGGTACGGTGACAGTGTGATTAATTAAGTAACAAACGTAATATTTACAAACATTACTATTTATAATTTTAGTATTGTATTCTTATCACGCGTAAGTCTAAGCCAGCCGAATCACACGGTCTTGAATTAAGGATTTTTTCTTAATTCTTTTATTTTCGCTTTAAGTTTCAGTTGGGGTAATTATTATGCATACTTTTATAACTTGCATAACTTCAAGAACTGTTTCGTGAGGGGTTGGATTTATAATTGAGTAATTATTATTTTAACGTAAACTTTAAACTTTCTTAAATTTCTGTAATTTCTTGACGCTAATTGCATATTATTGTTGAAATTGCAATAATAATAGAAATAAAGAAATGGAGTATGGATAAAAATCCATTTATTTCCTATGAATTTAATAAAATAAAATAAACAAACTTAAATTCAAGCGCCAAGCCTGACTATGACAATTACAAAAAAATAAATTTAGATTCTACGTAGCTCTGCACTGCGCTCGTTACTTCGAAACAGTTATCGGCCAGTAATTTTACTTGCTTGCTACAATGCCCTTCAAAGTTAAACACAGTGCAGCTTGCACACTACTCTTGGAGGCAGAATATCTGGCACTGCGGTGGTACCCAAGTAGGACTCTGGTACCCACCAAGACGAACTCTTGCTGAAGAGTCCAAAAGTCCAAAATCTAAATCAAAACCTAAATCTAAAGAATTGCCTGAACAACAAAATTATGTTAACAAGACTATTCATATGTGTACTTGGCTATTCAATAATACAAATTACCGTGCGTTTTACTCGCGTATCGCGTGCGTGGTGAGTGCGTTCCGATAGCGTGCAATGTTGAATGGTATCGTAAACATTGCAGAGCAGTAAAGTTAATGAGCGATTTTACGACAAATCGCTTGAAGAAAATTTAGTAGACTTGTTTAGAGATGTGAAGGTTTTATACGGATCTAAATTATTGTTATCATGAAAGCCTTTTAATGTTCCCACAGCTGGGACACTGGCCTTCTCTCGAGCGAGAGTGATTGAGTGTTAATATTAGTCTTCAAAATGTTTGGTGGATACTGTCGTGTCTTTCGAATTTTAGTTCTTGGACATTCCGGTTTCTTCCCGATGTTTTTCTTCACCGTATAAGAGCACTGGCATTGTGCACAAAATTTTTTTGAATAGAAAAATTCATTATTCCTCGACTTATTTCAAACCTACGACCATTACCATAGGATCAAAAGTCACTACCACTAGACCAAATCAGTGCTACCAAAAATATTTTTTTTGCGTTATTGACTGCCTGACTGAAAAATTAACGCACAGCCTAAACCTAAAATGTTTTTAAATGGCTATATCCTATTATATTAATCTATCATCGAGAAAATTAAATTTAAAAATACTGTAAAACTTTCTCACTAGAGCTTTTTTAGTTCAGCTACTCGACGCTAGATGGCGTTAGATGTGCATCCCGCGACTTCATTGTCTTGTGTAGTTATTAAGTGTGTGTCTGTGAAGTTTTAATTTTCGTTAAATAACACAGAAAGATATTTTAATGTTATTTTTAATTGTAACTTGGCATAACTGTATCATTCATTATTTTTGTTAAATGATCTTACTTGACACTTACATTACGAACGGATTTAGCTTGTATGAAACTGTTTTGACATTAATTTAAGACCCAGACCCAGACCAAGTTCAGGGACTATAGAAACTACTTTTGATTGCTCTTTTAGAATTAAATTAAGCTGAATGAACTGTTTTAAAGCCTGTACTTACAATGTAGGCTAATTTTATTATTCTAGGTCTGCCTATTATCTAATAAGGATAAAATATACGTAAATAACTAGATTCTTTATAAAAGTAGGTAGCTTAATTTAATTAGATTTTGGTTACCTACTTATATATTTATTAAAAATACAGCCAAAGATGGCCCCACACATTATACCTACACAATATTGTTATATTTTTTTATATTAATAATTAATTATCCTTTTAGGCAGGTTGATATAATAATGTAGTAGGTAATAAAATTCTTTATGAAAAAATTGAAATTAAATTAAGAGGTTTAATTAATTAACATTACAAATAAGTATACATAATACATATGAAACAGTTGAGCCATTTACAGAGATATATATTTACTATAATTTAAATATTTTATTATGAGGGAATAGCGACTTTGTATGATTGTAATGTGTCTTACAACAAATCTACAAATCAAATAGCGACATGCAAGTTCTTTCTATAAACAGATAAACATCGACAAAACCTTATCACGAGCACACAATTAAACAGTGGCGCCACCGGAAGTGATAACAGCCGGATGTCCAGGACACGCCCCCGTCTTAGGGAGGGTGGCTTAATTTTTAATTCTTTATTGTTGTGATATCATCGCGGGCAACATTAATTAGGGCTTTTATTCTGTTTAAATGAGGTTTATATTTTAAATTAATTTTACTTCCAATCGGCAGAAAGGTGTATACTAGTGGAAAGTTTTATGGCTAAGTATACAAATGTTAAAAAATAATCTTCCTAATAAAAATGAATTTGCTGTGCGTTAGTCTCGCTAAAACTCGAGAACGACTAGACCGATTTGGCTAATTTTGGTCTTGAAATGTTTTTAAAAATTCAGGGAAGGTTCAAACGGTGAGAAATTATACAGGTTGTAAAAAATTGCAAAAAAATAAATAACGCGAGTGAAACCGCGCCGGGTCAGCTAGTCATTAATAAATATTAGCGTTTCACACAACGCCATCTAGCCCCAAGCTAAGCAAAGCTTGTACTATGACCGTTGTGTATGATAAGATCGGTCGTCATGGCTCTCTTTGGGAGACGCGTATGTCCAGCTCTAGACGTCTATTAGCGTCGAAGATGATGATGATAACAAACAACATTGACAAAATCAGCTCAAGATGTCAGCTATTATGTTTAGGTTTGAAGAGCACTGTAGCAAGAGCAATAACTGGGCGAAAGAGACTTAACAACAATGTCTCGGGGTGATAAGCGCAGTGCAGTACGCAAACACTTAAAAACTTTAAGCTTTGGGTGGCACTGCATCTGTAATAGTCAGGAGTGGTGCTTAACAGTGGGCGCTTGTCACTTGCTGACAGAAAAAAAAACACAAGAAACCAAGGCGGTCGCTAGTTCATTTATAATCGAATCAAAGAAATTACCAATTTAATACGATCTAGTTTACACTGACAACAGACGAACAGACAACTTAATGTTATAATAATTGTAAAAGAACAAGGTTGCCGAAAGGTTACATCGTTTGTGATCGAGTGCCGGCGAGATGAAGACATTTCTTTTTTATTTTGAAATTAAGTTTGTGTCGGCAGGTTGGCAATTCTGGCCAGAGAGTTTATAGGCTGTTTATAGTAAAAAGTCTGAGTAAAAGGAGTTTTACTCTGACTTTTTACTATAAATGAAATGGCCCGCCAAAGTGGTAGGATATACGTACGTAAAAATTTTCTTTCCTAGATCTTATAAATTACGCAACGGATTATAATGAGAATCCGGGGTGGGTCGCTAGTGTATCAATAAAATTATTTAACGGATATTCCTGCTTATTTCTATCATCATTATCATCATCATGACAGCCTTCAAATGTTCTCACGGCTGAGACACTGGCCTAGCGAGAGTGATTGGGTCTTAATCCACCACGCGGATCCAATGCGGATTGGTGGATGGCGTATATGTCTTTCGAATTGTTAGTTCTTGGAAATGCCGGTTTCCTCACGATGTTTTCCTTCACCGTCTGAGAGCACTGGCATTGTGTACATCAATTTTTCGAATAGAAAACTCTATTGGTGTACGAGCTTACTAATATTATAAATGCGAAAGTCTGTGTGTGTATGTTTGTTACCACGTATCTTCGTGACGGTTTTACCGATTGGGATGATATTTGGAATGTAGATGGCTTTAGTCCTGGAATAACACTTATGCTACTATTTATCCCGGAAAAATGTACTGTTCCTGTGGGATAGAATTGAAACTCCAAAAACTCCAAGCCGCGCGGTTCAGCTCGTATTTCTATAAAAAGCATAAAATAACCGTTAATAACTTTGAATTTTTTTTAACACTCAATATCCTGAGAACGAGCTACATTAAGACAGTAATTTCCATAATACGGCCATTCCATAGCCAATCTGTTGAGCATCGTATAGTCTTTTATTGTAATGGCGGAACGGTGACAATGAGCGCACATTTATTTTGATGTGTTATTTTGCAGTTTCTGTTTTTACTTGTTTTAATAACAGTAGCATGGCCTTACTCTTAAACGCGATCGGTATTAGACAAGTATTGGAATATGACATTTCGTACTTTTGACAGCAAACCTAGCGCCAAATTCAACCTTGTTTTCAAGAATACAACAATTTGACAGAAGTAAATATAAATTGGGATTGGATCGGAATTGTCATTGGATTCAAGAGTAAGGCACCAATATTAGTAGGAACCTCTCGACGGTCCTCGGCCATCGTGAAGATAGCCGTTTGTGATGCGCAAAGACAACTTAGTACAAAAAGCTCCATTGCGCATCGAAACGGCTAACTTCACGACAGCCGAGATCTGTCGAGAGAACAATACTTGAAAGTAGCGTGCAAGGGTATCTATGAATTGCACTGTAGCATGTACCGAGGCATGACTCGTTTGCTCAACTGGTAGAGCATCTGCGTATTTTTGCGAGTCCCACCTGAGCCGTAATTTTTGGGATATTATAATTCGACCTTACACTATTGAGTACTAAAATGATAACATGCCAACAACTTGTTCAATTTGGAGATAAACCCGGATTTCATTAAAAACGGTGAACGCTATTTACACGCCATATAAGGAACATCGATCTAAACATACGATTTAACTAGATAATAGATCCTAGAACCCTTTTTAATCGATTTACGATATAGATATAATTCTCTTCTGTTTCTCTGCAGACGTCCACTGCTGTACATAGCCTAAAAATAATGCTACGATGAATGGTCTTGAGCCGCCGTGAGTGATAGTTCGTATCGGTTAGCCTTGGTTAGCCTTGTTTACCCTCGGTTAGCCTTCGTCAACTTTAGTTAGCCTCGGTTACGGTGGTTAGTCTTGGTTAGGATTGGTTAGCCTCGGTCAGCTCTGATTAGCTCAGTGGCTAACTTTACAAGCGTCATAAAACGTTTACCGGTTTACGGAATCCTTACTTTAGCGCACTTTTATTACTAATATAGGTCCGGATATAGTGATAGATAAAATTTGCAAACTCGATAATGCGATAAGGTAATGTATCAAGTAAACATGGTAGTTAGCATGGATTGCTCGGCCGGTGTTTTGGTAAATGTCTTGGAAATTTCAAGATGTCATCAAAATCTCAATAATAAAATAAATCTTGTCTCCTCAGGCTCTGGGGACCTACCCTTCAATCCAATGACAATCCAGATCCAATTCCAATCCAGTTGAGTTTACTATTATGTGTATCGTTTGTCACGGTCTTTAGATGGCTCAATTGTTTCATTATGTATTTATATTTGTAATTTTGTATGTGTACGTGTTAATGTAATTATGTATAGTTCGCACAGCGGATCTAGGCTTCCGTGAAGTTAGCCGTTTGTGATTCGCAAAGACAATTTAGTTTGAAAAAGCTCCATTGCGCATCGAAACGGCTAATTTCACGACGTCCGAGATCCGTTGTGAGAACTATACTTACATATTTTAATTTGTTAATAATAAATGTTTTTTTTTTATATTATCCAATTCTAATTTACAGCTGCTTATATTTAATGATGTGTTACAAACACCGGAATTAACGGATTTCAAAACAATTTCAACTTCAATCAGATTTCTGAGTCTCCCAACTGTTCTACTTGCGGAGTTATAGAAGATGTCCATCACCTTCTGGTTGAATGTGTTCGGAGTCAGCCTGTGAGATCGCACATGTGTAGTCAATACGATTTAAATGTGCTAGATGTTGGCGCGTTTCAAAGTGTTTTATCCGCCCCGTCGTGTGATGCGGCTAAGACGCTTATTACAATACTGTATATACTGTATATAGTTAAGTAAGGTGTAGTAGTTTCAAATGCAAGCTGTAACAGGGCTGATATAGTTCGCAAAGCGACTCAAAGCCCTTTGTAAATATACTATGTAAAAAAAAAACTTCGATCAGAGTTTAGTTAATTTTTTACAAAATATAAATATAACATATTTATTTCATAGCTCTTTCATATCTAAACTTGGTTCTTTTAGAGTTCTTCAATTCTCGGAGCGAAACATATTTCTTTCATAGCATATCTCTTTCATTTTCAATAAGGATGCGAAATTTGCTCATCAAAAGTCCCAATTATATTTTTATATCCTCTTTTGTGTGAAAATAACAGTTCCCACTGTCATATAAACTGGATTTCTTATCTGTGGCATCGGGTAGTTGCTGCTGTCTACTCTGTGGTTGGTGGTATAGCGTGTCTGATATAATTAAGTGATATTTACTTACTTTTAATTACATGTCCTGATTCATATATAATGTAATTTTAGCGGCTTGCAAAGTATTGTCTTTCTTTGTCATTCTTACCATTTATTTGCTCTGATTTCATATGATAATGAACAGAATGATAGATTTGAAAGACACATTTAGCTAACAGAGATTTAAAGTCTTACGTTTATGAATCCCTGAAGACCCTGAAGAGTGAAGAATGACGTGGGCTCTGGATAGGTAAGTTGTTTATAACAGATCAACGAAGCACTGTTCCGCGTTTTTGGATGGGTGACCGCTAGTGGCAATTTCAACTAAGCGCTTCCGTTATTTGGAGGGCACGTATGTCCCGGGTGTTTCAAAGTTTTTATGCCACGATTGAGGCCTTCGGGTGACAAGGAAAAACAATGAACAAGCCACTAAAATGACAGTTTATTTTTATGAATAGGGTTCTTAAACTTCATCATTGTCGTCATTTATTACTACTGCTATAGATTGTAGTGTTACCTATAGTAGTAGTACCTATATTATTGGGATTTACATGAAGCACTAAATGATATGATTTTAGATAGTTAGAGTTACTGTCGAAGTGTTAAATTCGATTATTTTCTAAGGTGAAGGAAAACACCGGCATGCCTAGGAACTAAAAATATGAATGACGCAATCCATCCACCAATCTGCATTGGGTCCTAGTGGTCGATTATAAGATCACTCTCACTCGAGAGAAGGTCCGCAGGCCTACTATAATATAACATCATCATGATCGTCTACTTTTTATAAAATATATTTTTATTTTTATTTTAAGAGTAGTAGAGTTCTCTGTGATAGAGCTCGCCCGGGGAAGGACTACCACCATACTTATTTCTGCCGCCAAGCAGTAATGCTCACATTGCTGTGTTCCGGTGTGAAGGGTATGGTTTCCGGTGAAATTACTGGCACATGAGGCTTTCAATCTTAGCCTCAAGGTGGCAACCCGCAAGTGATACCTCTGGTATTGCAAGCGTCCATAGGCTGCGGTAACCGCTTACCATCAAGTGGGCCGTACGCTTGGTTGCTTCTTCAGATGTATTTTATAAAAAAAAAACTATCAGAAATCCATTGTGTTGCAATTATACTCAAATTAGTATTTTAATTTGGTTTTTAAACGAATATGATGGTTTGGTATTTGAGTACTTACTTACCTAGATACTACAGAAAACTCACTACTTTAGCCACAGCAATAGGAAGCAATAAAGATATCGACCTGCAATAAATGTAGCAAAGCTTTGCACCGCCGTTTGTTTGCATTACATTTAGGTTTGTTTACAGAATGTACGCTATCCAGAGTTACCTAAAAATCGTTATCCGAAATAACTTCATCATCATCATCAATGACACAGATTTCCGCTGTTTCAAACCCTGGATTTATTTTGAGTTGTAATTAAATAGGAGCTTTTGCGATGATTAAAAAAAATGACTGACAATTTTTTATAAAAATTATGACTTTGAGGCAAACTGATGCATGCTTACAATCAGGTTATAATAACTGCAATTATAATTATAAGGCTTCATTTTTTTTATTTATTGATAAAAAAGGGCTTTGTCGTAAGCTTCATCTTTGCTGAAAGTTACAAAAACATATACCTATTTTCTACGAGTTTAATATTAATGAAAAACTCTTTTGTTTATGCTATATGTTCTAATTTTAAAAACTTCTCTAATTAAATATAACTTAGTTCTATATTTGAAAATTCAAATGAAATAACCTGTCATCGTGTCGAACAATGGTGAATTAAGATGTCTCCCGTATTTGGGTAGCTGTATGTACTACGTAATGTTTACAATGTAACTTTAATATTCTGCACCTAGGGGTGTCATTGTTAGAACACAAAGTCGGATAAATCTAGAGCTCTGATATTAATTCTGACGAAAAATACTTTTTTGTTACCTTTTCCTATGAAAAAAAACAGAGATAGGATTAGTTTTAAGTTAAGCTGGTGAGCTGGAAATGGAAATATTAAAAATAAAGGTTTATTCAAACGCATTCATCACACAGACACAACACCAAGCTAACTACATGTCTATAAAAATTTATAATAAGTTACCCAAAGACATCAAAAATTTGAATGGCAATTTATTTTCTATAAACTTAAAAAAATGGCTTATTGATAAATGTTTCTATACGATCTCTGAATATTTAAATTACAAAGACATCTAAGAATTTTTTAATTTTTGTAATTATATTGACATTTAATTTATGACATATTCTATGAAACCATCTTTTTATAACGTTTTATTAGTACTTATAAGATTAAATATTTGCATGCCAAAACTGTGGTAGGACATAAATGGACTATAAAGTATTTTAAGACCTGATTGTTTCACATATGTTCTAGCAAATAAATAATATTTCATTTTATTTCATTTTATTTGTTATTATTATTTTCGTACCAATACAATACCTAATAAAAAACGAATCTGCCATATCCAAAATATTTCCTGAACAGAATCTACCCTTAACAGAACAAAGTATAGTTAGGTTTCTATTTTCCAGACAGTGTAGTGGCATTGAATGTATACTAGCAGTTCTCCGAACAGTAGACCTCGCAAGCACAAACTTGTAAAGTGAGCAACATATTGCATTTTGAGGAACTATTTTGCTCATCACGCTGAAGATCCTCATCAGATCTTCACCAAATATCAGACAAACTTAAAGTTAATATTTGCCCTTCATATAAAATAAAAATCATTGAAATAAAATCACATTAGGCGGAGATATTCAGCAGCCCCCTTTTGTCCTTTTTTGGAGAAAGTACGCCCCTTATCAAAAATCTCCGACGACAATCAAATATAAAGTCATAGAACCTATTATATAGTATATAAGTTTCAACCAGATTGGTTGAAAAACGCGACCTGTAGGCGAGAACACAAAAAGTCCGGACAAACTGACATCCAAAAGCATTTTTCCATTCCAATATCGAAACTGAGACGCTTCGCTCGCTCGGTCAACTATCACAATTATGTATAATACTTATTATCACAATGTAAAAAAAAACCTTTTTTCTCAACTTTAGTTTTAGTGTGTTTTAGGACTGAACAGATAGAACTAGATTGCAGCATATCTCATGGGTACAAATACTATCGCGCATATCGGCATAATATCTGAATTTCTGAACAAACCTTCCGGACAAATTATAAAAGTCAGAAATGTCCGGCTTGTCACGTCTCTATTATAGACTGTTCTCTTCCGACATAGTGTTAGATCAACACCGTGCACTCAAACAAAGCTTCATTCATTTAATTATGTTTGAATAGTTAATACTATATTTAAATGGAATTGGGTTTTTTTCTATGTAGGCTATGTTATGTTGGGTGTTCTGTTTTATATTACTTATGCATAAGTCACAGACTAAGAAACGATTATTTATAAACGATTATTCTATTCTATTATATTCTAAGAGTTAGTCCTAACCTCTAGGCACCAGAGGCACTGTAGCAAGATAGGCCAACCAAATAACTCAGACCACTCCATGCGAATTCGCGAATTTAAAAGAACGGGTTTTGCTCGGAAAAATAGCGGCGCAATCAGGTGTGCAAAAACGTGCCTTTTCGCCCGTCCCCCGCGTAACAATCGCGTTATTCACGTTTCATGCGTTTCACGCTGTATGTACGCTCTTTATAAGTTTATAAGTTTATAACCGCTTACCATCAAGTGGGCCGCACACTTGGTTGCCACTTTAGTAGTGCAAAAAAAAGATAAGTCATTTTGGTCGATGGTACAGTAAGAATAAGGTTTAAATTGATGATCAATCGATATGAATACGGAATACTAGCTATCGTCCGCGGCGTCGCTCGGTCCCAGAATAAAAATTAGCTTATGAGGTCACACTATTCCAAAAGTCTCATCTAAGCCGTTACGGAGTCAGTGACAACAAACACACAAACTTTTACATGTATAAGGTTAATCTGTCAATAAGAATGCATGACGCGTTATCGATACAGGACACGTTCGCACAGAAATATCGTCATCTAAAAAGCTGCCAGTGACAGAGCGATAAAACCACACATCGATGAAATGACTGGGCGAAAGAGTGTCTCGGCGTGATGAGCGGAGTGCAGTGCCACGCAAAACTTTAAAACGTAAAGCATTCGGTGGCACTAAAAATTTAAAAATGGAACAGGATTTCGAAAAATGTTTATTTTGCTAGAAAAATTTGTAAAGTACCTACTTAGGTAGGACTAGGTGCACTTATTAAAAAAAATATATGAAAAATTCTTTGAAATTTTAATACTTATTTGTAATGTATTCGCCTTGAAATTTATTTTAAATAAAAATGAATTACTGTTCGTTATTCTCGCTAAAACGCAACAACGTCTGGACCGATTTGACAAATTTTGGTCCTATTTTAGGACCAGAAAAAGTAGAAGTTGTAGGAATCAAATTATGAAAAAACATTAAAAAAATATCGTGAGTAAAACCGGGTGGGTTTTCTTATGAATTCTTATGTTTGTTTGCAGCAGTATTTTAGATCAGGACTGCTTACGATTACCATTACTTCGCCTTCTCTAGTTACCTTCTACCCCTCTTAGGTCACCACCCCAATATAAAAATGTAAATAACAAATAAAAGCAATGGAATTCACGGGATACTTGCATAAACAATTACTGTTTGCTTGCGATGCGATTATTCTTTCAATTAATCAAGTTTATTTGTCAATTCAGCAGGTGAAGCGCTTCATATCATTGTGAAGCCTCGGATGATTACGCGCGCTACTCACACTTGATTGTGCTTGATGGTTTTGCCTGTCATGCATAATTCACGACCCAAAACCACGTTTGATAGAAAGCTAGGAACCCAGCCGAGTTTGTTGCCAGATTCTTCTAGGCTGGGGCGCGTGGAACTGGCGTAAATTCACCTAGCTTTAAGACGTTTCACATTTTGAATGTTGTTGAATGTTTTTGATCCTTGTGATATGATTGAATAAATATATTTTTTACTTACTTTTTACTTTACCCATTCACGTATTTGTAAGATTTTCTGTTGGGAGTTGGGGGGTAAAAAGTAATTGATAGATTCAGGCGTTACTTTGCGGAAATCCATTACAAAATAAAAAACAGACGAAAAATCTCTAGTACTATTCCGCTTAACCTTTTAACTGATGAGGTCACACAGTTACCACAGTTAACCTCAAAAGAAAAATATCGACACGTGTTTCATCTCTCCACGGGACATCCTCAGGACCATCGACTTGTTCTCCGGCTCTCTCGAGCGCTGGTCTCCAGCGCTCGACGGAGCAACACGTCTGCCGTAGAGGGATGAAACACGTGTCGATATTTTTCTTTTGAGGTTAACTGTGGTAACTGTGTGACCTCATCAGTTAAAAGGTTAAGCGGAATAGTACTAGAGATTTTTCGTCTGTTTTTTATTATTGGGTAAAAAGTAAATAACTTCTTGCACAAATCCAGTTTAAATAAGCAATAAACAAAAAAAAACAATAAGCTTTGGCTCTCCTTTGGCTGTTTCTTCAGTGTACATGTAGATATGTGTTCGGTTTTTTAGATTCTAGTACATTACATTAGATATACCTAGCTACTAAAAAAAAATAAGCTATACTGTCACATTACATAGGTATTTTCAATTATTCCCATAGTACAAGCTTTTCTTAGTTTGGGGATTTTTTTAAAAAATTTCCTCGAATATTTATATAATTAAAACGTAATACAAAACGTCTGGTGAGCGACTGGCTTTACGAGAGCTTGGAGGTTGAGAGACCGCAGCAGCAGAAAACATTCTACATGTGCTACTAGCGACCCGTCCCGGTTTCGCACGGGTGCAACTATACCTATAAACTTTCCTCTTAAATTACTATGTCTATTGATAAAAACCGCGTTAAAATCCGTTGCGTATTTTAAAAGATATAAGCGTATAAAAGATCTATACACATATTAGAAGAACAGATGACGGAAAGCAACTTTTGTTATATTGCTATGTAAAAGATGTGCCACAGTATTGCCAGAATAGCAAGCATTAATCAATCTAGTTTGTTTGTCAACCCAGCGGCTGCAGCGCTTAGTGTTCATTCAATGGCACATAGTAATTAGGGCACTTGCGCTGCGTAAAGCGCATTTATCAAGTGCGCTGAGATGTGTGAAGAGAAGGCGCTAGTGTGGGGCTTAGTCGATAGTTTTATATTATCGATGATTTTATAAAAATAATTGTACTATTGATTATTGAAGGTCGCTTCTATAACATTGGCTTGTTTTCAGTGATAGTTGAGAAAGTTTAAGTTCAGTTTTAGTTTAGTATTTAAAAAAATAAGATGGTTTGAAATATGGAATGTCCAGTAAATATCTATTTAACTGCACATTTATCAAATACGAACTTAGCCTCGCAGCTTCACCCGCGGGTTTTCAGTTTTTATGCTCTAACACAGGTCAATTCACAGTAAATTTTTCGGGGATAAAAAGTAGCCAAATTTAATCACTATCGGTTGAGTTGTATAACAATCGGATACGCGGTAAGAAACATTCACATACACACAGACTTTTTATTAGATTAGTATGATAGGATAGGAAGAATAATATCCTCATTTTGATGACTAAAAATCTACGCTCTTAATTTTTAACTTCTTACAATTTTATCATGAAACTGAACTGTTAGGTACTTGTACCTACTTAAATATATTATTACAATAAAGATATAACAAAAAAAACGAAAATAAACTTACTAAAAATAAAGTTTGTTTGTTTGAACTTTATGTACTTACATCGAAACTAGCATGCAACAGCTAGTCAACAAACCATTGATATCGATATCGACACCGGCACAGCACTAATCCACATCTGTGTCAGATGTTCGGCAGGTGGCGCGCGCAGGTGGAGAGGACTCCGTACTAGGCATGCAGCCTTCCCGCCAAAATCACTCAGCAATTATATGAAACGTAAACTTAGTCTTACTTTAAGACAAGTGGAATGAAAGGCTTTAAATACAGGTAGACCTGTACGCAACAACATACAGAGTTCGTAACCAAGTCTGATCTGAATGCGTATTTAGACATAACAACAAAATGAAATGAAATGAAATGAAATATTTATTGTTTGTGAAACTAGGTGTAAGGGTACAGGTGTTAGATCATTTCAAAAAGTTTCTCTAGTTCCTACCAGCTGGCGTACAAACATTGAAATTATAGGTCGTTTTTAAGAAAAACACTACCTACGTTGATTGATTGACACTCAATTGACATTAAAGTAATTTTACCTGATGGTGCGGTACTTACGACTCTTCAGCAAGAGTCCGTCTTGGTGGGTACCACCGTAGTGTCAAATATTCTACCTCCAAGCAGTAGTGTGCAAGCATTACTGTGTTTAGGTTTGAAGGGCACTGAAGGCACGTCTCGGTGTGACGAACGCAGTGCAGTCTCCCGAAGAACATAAAAAGGCGGTTATCCTTCTCAGCATTGCTGACATAAAAAAAAGCAAGATTTTGAAGAGTTCCACTCCACCTTGTACCTCCTTTCCTTCATGATCAGACTACCCTAGTCTGATTCTTACATGATTCGTACATGATCATAAAACAAAACATATTGGGCAAAAAAAAAAATACACCTAACAAATTGACTTTGACATGCCCGGATGAAATAAACAGCACTATTCTCGAATGCCCTTTGTGGGAATAACACGAATAAAATATTTTACAGTTACGTTAGTAATAGATTGTGAAGTTTATGCACAAAAAAGACATAAATAGTCGAGCCAACAGCATTTAGTGCTATGTTGGTAGTAAAATCTAAATTTGAAGACTTACGTCTGTTTACATATTGAACTAAAACGGCAATAAAATATTTTGAGATTGTAGGTGTACCCTAGGTAAAAAAAAACAAATTCAATAAATCTACCGCTAAATTGACCTACCCTAGTTACACCGTCCAAAATCAGCTGGTGATTATTCTGAGCTCGAATACCATTGTAATTTTTTTAAACAATTTATTGTTCTACTTGTCTCTTGTTACTTACCAGGTTACTTTCAGATTTAAATTTTCGAACAATTCAAAAAGCTACGTTTTATGCGTTCAACCTTTAGCATAATCAAGCGTGATTTAAAATTACTTTGAAATCTTTCTTGAAGTTGAGTTACAATCTCTTTACTACTCACTCAGTCTGCACATTTACTTACTTACATAATTATTTATGTAAGTTTTATACTCTGAAAAAAAAAAATTGATTTGGGGACTTGAACCGGCATATTCCAATGATTATTTCTAGCAGACGAGACGACTTGGTGGCTCAACTGGTAGAGATCCCGGCAAACCAAGGCCTTATCATATTCTCACAATGATCCTTGTGATATCTTTTAATTTGTGGAATCTTTGTGATAAGATTGAATAAAGAGATTTTTGACTTTGACATTTTAAGGCATCACTAGTGTCACTACCACTAAACTGCCAGTGCTCTACCAATACATTTACTTAAAAGAAAACAATAATAAGTAGATTTAGCATTTGTCCAGTGGTCATCGCTACGTGAAAGGTTCGACCCTGAGGTAACGGGACGGCAGATGGCATTACACATTTCGTCATACCAATGTAGTACTATATTAATTACTAAAAAAAAAGTAAATTCGTATGAGTCAGTGGCCAACTCTGGTGACAGAGTTTTTAGGCCGCCCGAATTCTTCTGTCATGACTTTACTTTGAAAAAAGCCTTATGAAATGAATGAATTAAGGATGACATGGGAGCGTAGCTTTTGCGTTTTTGAGAAGGTGAAGCAGAATTAATAGCGGCCCACCCCGATTTAGCACGACTTAACTTCTATCTAAGTAAGTTAATATACAATTCATCATAACAAGGACAATATTTTCTATTTGTACACTGTGACATTGAACTATTTGAACATAAATAATATTCAATCAACAACATTGTTGCAAATGTTAGACCATTTTTTAAATAAAATGCATTCTGATAAAACTTTGAAGTAGATCTTACGAGCTCTAAAATTATATAATTATAATCGATTACTGAGAAGTTATATTTTTATTACTACTAGCGAACTGCCCTGGCTTTGCTCGGACTTACATACTACATAAGTACAGATCGTTTTATATCTACGCTACGCTTACAATGACTGCGACGCAAGAGGTTGCGGGTTCGATTCCCTGGGACAAATGATTGTAAGATCTGAAAATATTTGTTCCGGGTGTTCTGGGTTATTTCTATAATAAAAATAACAATAATAAAATCTAAGTTGTATTATATCACAGTCAGTACTCATAACACAAGATTGCTTAGCTATTTGTGCTAGATGATGTTGTGTGGATTGTCCAGTATTAAAATAAAAATGAATGAAGGGTTGTTCGTGGACCCTTCATAATTAAAATAATTAGTGTCGAGATAAGATTGTGAGCTCGGAATTTTGTTTACAATCACACTAATACAGGGCACTCTCGACCGCCCTTTGATGGTAAAATCTATGCGGCTTAACATAGTTATGGAAAAATGTTTTTAGGACTCACTCAAAATAAAAACTGCATAAAAAAAACAAAATGTTTAACAAACCCTGTTTAATTTAAATAAATGCGAAAGTTTAGTTCTTGGATGTTTTCTACTCAAACCGTAGGATCAACAGCTAAATCGATTTCGATAAAATTTGGCATGCAAATAGATACTTGTGTTAAACCATAAGATACTTTTGCCCTGGTACCACACGAGCGAGGCCGCAGGCGAGAGCTAGTTACTCTATGGTACTTGGTACTTTCACCTTGATTGAACGCGTCTACCGCAAACGCACACGCATCAATTGAAACAATGATACAGTTTACTGTAACAGTACATTGATAGTGCCACTGGTTCCAACTTGTTTCTTTTTTTACGTGGCAAATGTCATGGCACAGGTCTCTCGTCATTTCCAAGACGGCTGGCAGCATTTACACAGTTGTGTAACGTAAAATGTAAAATGGGAACGGCTTTGCTTGAAACGTTTGAAATCTTGCTACAGACCATAATTTATTTATAAGACTTAGGTAACAACCAACATGAAGCAATAAATAAATAAGAGCAGAAACGAATGAGTTTAGAGTGATATTCCACCAGGCATGCCCACTGTGAAGTTTTAATGGATTTTGATGAACCACAGAAATCCGGTCTTTACCCGTCCACCTTTTTAGTTCACCTAGGTGTTCCACGGGCACATTCCTGTATTAAAAATATTTATTTTATTAGTAAGGACGTAATTTTTATTTGTTTTGTGTGTTATAGGTAGGTACTGAATTATTTTTTTTTTCCATTGGCACTCTACGTCTACTCTCACAAAGGTTTAACTTCAATAAAGGCAATTAGTATCACCAAATAATATATGTACTTGATTCATATTGCTGCGACCGCGAAAATTTGAGCCGTAAATCCAGCCTGAACACGATACAAATACAATTTATATTGCTATGCGAAAAATAACACGATCGAAACTTCATCTTTGCAGTAAAACCATCGTTAATCCTAGCGTTGAACTTCTCATAAATTATGATGTAGTAGTAAAATGTTTTTCCACTGTTTAATGCGGTGTGACGTCGGAAAAAATGACGCTTTACAAACTCACATGCTTTTATACAGCAACTGTTAACCTTAAAATTGCGCTCTTAAAACCACATTTTATTTACCAATATTTGTGCAGCGCAATAATAACGCAACATATTGGAATCTAACTTATAAAACACATTGAGGCCATATTTTATTTAATATCTAGTTTTAATGCTTAATTTTTAATGGATCTTATAGGCAACTGTGACTAGGTATACGGTTAACTCTACAATTTGGATTAAGTTGTAATTTTGCAGTTAAATACAAAGTTCCTAATATCTGCGAATCCTTTAAAAGATTCTGAAACTAACTGAAGTCTGAGTGAACTGTGTCTATAAGTTAGACATATTTCAACCGTGGCCTGAATAAAATCTTAAGACGAGATCTATTCAAAATTTGAATGTCTCCATCGGAATACGGTAACTCGACAGGGCCGTGGGAAAAAGGCCTCCTGTTCGAACCTCTTTTTTCAAATCCTCATTGTAGATTACACCTGCTGGCCGTTCGCAGCTTTCGTTAAAAAAATCAGTGCGTTCTTTTTTCGAATGGACCTATCGCTCGAATATTCTTAAGGGTATTTTATTTTTAAAGTAGTCGTGAGATACTCGGTATACTACGATTATTAAGTGGTAGAATCACGATGTAGCTCTTCTTTTTTCATTCGGTGCATCACGAGCGATGAAGGGTTATTGATCATTATAGACATCATAACGCGATGCCTTATTTTTTCTTAACAAAGAACGCTCATGTCGATTATTCCCCAAATTAAATTGGTCGAGTAATTTAGTGTAGATGACTCTACGAAAAACAAAAACTGTTGAAAAAACCAACCTACCGCGTACATAGTTGACCGTATAATGTTTTTGTATACTTAAAAAAGCTTCGTAGAAATTAAGCGGCAACAAAATCAGTCTTTCTGTCAAATTGACCTTAACACTGTCACGTAGTAAAACACAATTGACGTCGATAAAATGCCTGCAAACCGGATATTTTTCTTGCCCTCGCAATTGAAATGTTTAGAGCTTGTGCTATGACTTTTTAGTTTAGTCGTGTTGTGCCACCGGTGAAGTAAAAAACAATCACCTGTATAGTACTTCCGCTGCGTTTTCTTTTTAATTGGAAGGATGATTTGAATATTTAATTTTAGAATGATGTTATAGTATCAATCATGTAACATCTTGTTCGACGGGATCTTTGTTGTGATTGGTCAAGATTGCTTTCTTTAAACAAAGATCATCCCAATATCAAAAGTAAGCGCCGGAACGCCGTAAGTAAAGAAAGAGCATACCTATAAGATTTAAGCTGAATACTTTGTTGCGTCCTTCAGACAGTCTAGCCATTCTATTTGTGATTTTAATCATCCTCTCTCCCGCTCGTGAATAGCACGCGATGGCATATTAACGTCATTATACAAAAACGATAGTAAAGAAATCCGCATAGTGCTGAAGGATACTAGTCTAATTTATATCTATAAATTATTAAAAGGTAGTAAAGGGGAGTTTTATCTATAAAAACGATCTCTATCAGAAGCGTAGGCGCATCCACAGATTATATACCTTCATAAAGTACCCTCGTCCTTGACACTAGAAATTAAAACGCACCCGTCCACTCTGTTGCATTTAAATTGACATTACCAATAGCCGATAAGAATTAGGTGTCGAATATTTACGACAACTTGGCCCTTATACGGTATGCGCGTGCGCACCGGTCGCCATTACGACTGACGATCACATTCCATTTACAAAATTGGAATTTAATGTAAACGACCGGCCATCGATACTTGTTTAAGTTTAGACATTGTCACATCACTATTTTTATAACCGGGTAATGTTTTTGACATTTGCGCTGTACGGGTATCGCTACTTTTTGCTTTTTGCTTTCCCGAAATAATAATTTTACTCTTACGTCTTGACTAACTTGAATAGTATGATATAAAGGCGACCATTCACCGAAGCGAAACGTGTGTACCTATAGTTATGCATTACCTGATGGTAGACTTCAGCTTCAGTCAGCAAAAGTTCGTCTTAGTGGGTACTGGTACCGACCACCGCAAAAACAAAACGCAGTGAAATTAAATTAAATGAAATGATATATAGATGGGTTTTTGAACTAATAACTTAATAACTACGTCTCGGGGTGACAAGCGCAGTGCAGTGCTAGTAGTGCCACGCAGAACTTTAATAAGTACCTACTCAAGTTTTTGGGTGACATTGCATCTGTTAAAGTCAGGTGTACTCAACAACCACTAAACCGATTTGGCTGAAATTTAAAACATAGATAGATAATGAACGGTAATAGAACATATGCTACTTTTTATCCCGGAAAAAAGTACGGTTCCCGAGTTCCATACCACAGGTGGTACCTAAACATCAGGTAAACGATTCGAGTCTCATCACTTGCTAATATAAAAAAAACGTGCATCACGTAAGTAAACGGTTTTATTGGTGACTCGGCACTCGGCAAATAAAGCGTTAATTTATTTAAAACTTTTGAAAGTTAACCAAAAAGATTTTAGCTATTTAGTGATTCTTACTTAAATTATAAAAAGTACCAACTTATGTGAAAGTGAGATAATTACGTAGCCACTTAATTTAAAGCAAAACTCGCACTTATTTATTACTGCTAAAAACTTATTTTAATCTATACTTATACCTATATATCATAACTTTTTTTTTCCATTCTCTAATTAAAATCCAAATCTCAGAACAAAAACCATAAAAGCACTTCCTCCACATGTGATCCTACAAGTCCAACCTGCATTTGCCGCGCATCCTGCAGGCGTTTCCGTGTCCGCCGGAAGCGCTTTTTCGCGCGGCTTTTTGCGAGCATTGTGCCACTTCCGGTTCAGGTAGTAAGAAGGTGCATTCTGACCTTGGACTCAGATTTTTGGGGGTGACATTGAGGAGGTTTGGTAGATGGAATGAATAAGCCTTTAGAATAGAATAGGTACAAAAAATTATGCATAACATAAAGTACATGACGATATAAAAGATATTTAAAGAAACAGTGCTGAAGATTACAACTTAAGAAAAGCAAAGCATAATTTGTTGTTATATTTGGACAAATAAAAACAGCTAATTATACTACCTAGACCTACCAACTCAATTTCCTTTGAGAAAAATGTAAATGATCAAAGAATTGATTTATTTAATGTTAAATATCAATGGTTATTTTACATCTTTGATATCTTTGATTTCAAGCAATTTGTCACCATCACAATGCGTTTTCAGAAGATATAATACATAAATTTATAGGCTATACAAAGGCCTATTAATTTATGTATTCATCAGGGTGTATTCTTAGCAACTAATTTATTTTATAAGACTAGGTCAACTTGAAATTACTCATTAGCCTAAACGTAAGGCTAGATTGTAATAATATTGAATACATTATTTTAAAATGTATTAAAAAAAACAGGGTGTAATGACTGATAATCCCGAGATCTTTACGTGCTCTTTGAATCACGGAAATCTTAAAAGGCAAAGAAAAGACATCTGTTGTTAAATCAAAGAAGCCATCTAAGGCTTCTAGCTCTTCAAGGTCTGTACAGAAGGTGCTTGCAGCTGTGAAATACCATCACAAAGCACTTGCACATAACGATTTAGTTTTTCAAGCGACATGTGCTCTCCGAATTAAAGTATTTTTTCCATATTTGCATCTAAGTGACACATGTCGTCTCAACGCCCAAAAAATCGGGGACTTAATGAAAAAATCAGTACAAAAAAGGTTTGAGGTACGACAGATGTACGAAAAAGCCGAACTAAGCACGTGCCATCTGCCAAAATCTTGTGAGGATCGCTCACAAAGAAATAGATTTAGAAAAAATGTTATAAGAAAACACGCACACCGTGCTAAACTGCGATCTATCAAGGAACCGCGCACGCGCGCCGGCAGATGGTCCTCCCTGATTGGTCGAAGGAGTTTGAATTTGGAACTTCCGGACAATGACTTGATAAGGAATATGACTTACGTTCCAGCCAGTTACTATGATTTTATTCAAGTATTTTGTCATTAGAAGGCCCACGAATCACTGAAGCATGTCGCATCTGGAGTAAGAGACTAGAAGACTTCGTTCAATAAGAAGTCACGGTCCAACCCTCTCACTGACGTATAAAATGGTCAAGAACCAAGAAGTAACACACGTTTGCAAGCATTACTGTGCATTAGGTTTGAAGGGTACTGCAGCAAGTGAAATTACTGGGCGAAAAAGACGTCTCGGGGTGACGAGCGCAGAGCAGTGCCACGTAGAACACAAATATTTGGGTGACACTGCAGATGGTTAGGCGAGGTGAACGGTTTGAACATATAGTCATTTCTATTTATTGTCTGAGCAATTTCTTTTAAAGACAATGATAGTGACTACAATCGATTGAAAGTGTTTCTGTTTCCTGCTCATTTCTACTTTCAGTCATCAATCACAATATCAGAAATCATTCTGATACAGATTCATTTTGTAAATGGCTAATGATTCGTTTATGATTGATTGAGTTTCACAATTGTGTGAAAATGATTAGATGAGATTATTGAACTATCAATTCACTTGTTCTAATTTACATCTGAGAACACTTGACTGATGGTTTAGTGGTAGTGACCCCTTGTGATCCTAAGGTCTTGGGTTCGAACCCGGTAGTGCTAAGTCCACCGATGGGTTTTTCTATTCGAAAAAAATATGTGTGCAATGCTCTAAATGGTGAAGGAAAACATCGGAAGGAAACCAGCAAGACCAAAAACTAAAAATTCGAAAGACATGTGTAATCCACCAATCCGCATCGGTCCACGTGGTATAAGAAATGCACTAATCCACGACCAGAGCATAGGTGTTCTTGGAGAATCATGGGAACCCCTACCATCAACCAGAAGGCTAAATGCCATAAAAATGAATTGACGTATATCAATCAGTCTATCTATAAAACTCCAAAATCCAGGATATTAATGGTTCCCACTCAAAAAATCGTTTAAAAAACCCAATAGATCTTTTCCCATAGAACCTCGCTACCTGGCAGAATTCAGCAGCTGCCGAGTTAAATCGATCCCTGTTTGTGTCTCTTTCTAACACCACATGATTCATATACTTATCTCTTTTTAGATAAGACGCTATGATCTTAAGATGGAAAAAATCGGGTGCTTTTGAAGGCTGTATCTCTTTGTTATTGAAGGTTTATTGTAAACTCTATGTACCAAAATTTTACATTGCACACCATATATATAGATTGTTAGTAAGATATATTGTAAAAATATGTAGCAAACCTCAAAAAAAAATTGAGGTACACTGGTTCATGATAGTTGTGACCCCACCTTCCAATTCCAAGGTCGTGAAATCAAAACCTATCGAGGATCATCTGATTTTTCCACTTTAAAAAAATTTAATGTGCTCAATGCTGTTTTAAACGGTGAAGAAAAATATAAACATCTTGAAACCGGCATGTCATCAAAGGCCTCATATTCGAATGATATATTGTGGCATTCAGTGGCTTGGCCTCCGTTTGGCCTATCGACTGTTATAATCAGGACGATGGTATAACGTGCCGTCCAAAGCACGCAAGCGCTGATAATGCCAATGACGGGCGCGGGCGGTCCAAATGATGACCTCGAGTAACATCGCATAGCTTAGTTCACACATTAATTTCACATGCAAAACACACTAATCACACTACAAGTTTCCCAATAAGTCTAAAATTAAAGTCTATTAGAATGAATAAATTAATTTAAAATCATAAACTAGCGAGACTTCTACTACTTTGTCCGCTGACTTTTTTTAAGCAAATCCAAAGTTGAAATAAATAAATAATAATAATAATAAATAAATAATGCTGGACATTCCACACAGCATCATCTAGCCCCAAGATAAGCTACTGTTAAACAGAGCTGTGTTATGGTACTAGATGACTGATATATACTTAATACAATACAATACATAGATAGATGTTTTTTTATTATATATAGAAAATACCCAGAACACCCGGAACAAATATTTGTAGATCGTACAAACATTTGACCCGAGACGGGAATCGAACCCGCAACCTCCGCGTCGCAGGCGGACCTGCGCCCGCTGCGCCACATCGGTCGTCATCAAGGAAATCAGTTTCAGGATTCTATTTTTTTGATGACAGCAAATGACGAGAACAAAGAAGTTGCACCGTTGCACTGGCAAGACGATCAAGTGGCCCTGGGTGCTTAGCACGCAAAACTCGTTTGACAATCGTAAACGTAAACGTCCAGCTGTCAATTTGTATGGATTTTCGGTAGTTAATTTAACGCACTAGAGAGGCGCTGTTAAAATCCTATGCAAATTGACAGCTGGACGATTTACGATTGTCAAATGAGCTTTTAATGATTTGCTCTCTGATCATAATTGCAACTTGCAATGTCTTGCACCCAAAGCTATCAAAAGGTGCAATAGCTTCAGTGCCTTTTAAAACTAAACACAGAAATGCTTTAACTCCTTCTCCGTCGTTCTTTCATTGTTGAAGATCGTGACTCCTTTGGTGCAGTTTGTTCACTATATGTCTTCATCGGTTTCTGTCTGCTGCCTGATGGAGAGCCGCACTAACTCTCGTAAGAGTAGTAGAGTTCTTTGTAATAGAGCTCGTACGGGGAAGGACTACCACCATAGCTATTTCTGCCGCCAAGCAGTAATGCTCGCATTGTTGTGTTCCGGTGTGAAGGGTATAGTTTCCGGCACATGAGGCTTTCGATCTTAGCCTCAAGGTGGCAACCCGCGAGTGATACCTCTGGTATTGCAAGCGTCCATAGGCTACGGTAACCGCTTACCGGTGTGTAAAAAAAAAAACTGGTAAATGCTTTCACACTACTGCTTAAAGGCTGAATATCTGGCACTAAATCCGGACGGACTCTTACTAAATAGTCCTACAGCATAAAATTGGTATAAGCTCTATAAGCTCGACCGATGTGGCGCAGCGGGCGCAGGTCCGCCTGCGACGCGGAGGTTGTAGGTGCGATTCCCGCCTCGGGTCAAATGTTTGTACGATCAACAAATATTTGTCCCGGGTGTTCTGGGTATTTTCTATATATAATAAAAAATATCTATCTATGTATTGTATTGTATTAAGTATATATCAGTCATCTAGTACCCATAACGCAGCTCTGTTTAACAGCAGCTTACCTTGGGGCTAGATGATGCTGTGTGGATTGTCCAGCATTATTTATTTATTTATTATTTATATCAGTCAGCCAGTCAGTGATGTCACGGTTATAAGTATAATTAAGATTCTCATAATTTTGTAAACCTTTCACAGCTGTGTGTCAATCATTTGAGGAATTTATGATTTAATTCTAACTCGATTGCCTCAAGAAATTAACTAGAACTGAGACTAAAACGCATCGATATAATTACCCGTGGTTCCAAGACTGTAGAATGATGCATAGCGTCAGCCTGTGACTTCTCCTGTCTCAGTTTTTTATGTCGAGACAGTTAAGTCGTTCGCGTGTATTATTCCCATCTGTCACCTAGTTTTGTCCCCTTAAGGTGACACAATCTGTGACCTTTTTTGCAATAAGGTGACAGAAGGCTCTTTTTAAAAAAAAAACCTATTTGGTTGCTCTTCTTAAGCGATAATAATATGAATAAAAAAAAAAAAAAAAAAAATACCTGTATAGTTATGTTATGACTTATGACGCTAGATTTAAACCTACAGACAGGCACACCTAACTATTCTTCATTATTTCCAAATACCCAAGTAATAATCATAGATGAACTCACGGTAATTAGTAATCGATAAAGATGCATCTCTTTACCGGAAGATGGCGTGACAAATAGCACTTCTTTATACCAATTTTGAAAACGTTATATTTTTAACCACAAATATCTGATTGCTCCGGTTATCCATTAGGCGGCACGCGACTGAGTTTTGGAGTTCCGTTAACTAAAAAAGAACGGCAGGTAGGACTGATCGCGTCTTGGTTCTCATTAGATCTTATGTTCATGATTTAATAGTCACATTGAGAGTCTACTGAAAGGATACATTTATTTATAAAAAAATATACTTACCTAATTAACACCACATTCGTGTTGCAGAAGAGGGCTGTTCGCGCAATTTATAACATGGGTCCCAGAGAATCACTTAGAGATAAGTTCCAAGAAATCAATATTATTACAGTCATATATTTATGAAAATCTTATGTATGTTCGCAAAAATATTAATCTGTTTAAGAAAAACTGTGATAATCATAAGTTAATACTAGAAATAGAAATAAACTCGCTTCCCACAGTTAGGCTCACTAAGGTCAGTAAATCTTTTAAAGGGCAATGTGTACCTACGCTTCTTTCACAAAGTCCCAAGCGACATACAAAATTTATCAATTGGCAAATTTAAAAACTTAATTAAACGAAAGTTGTATCAAAAAACTTATTATAAAATAACCGATTACCTAGATGATAAAAAAGCTTGGGACGAATATGCTCCAACTCTACTCGACATCCATAACAATAGCAAGCGTCATCCAAAAAAGCGATAGAAACCCAGCCGGTGTTGTTGCCAGTTCTTTTACGGCATGGGCGCGTTGGAACTGGTGTAAATTTTCCTAGCTTGTAAGACGTTTCAAAGTGATCCTTGTGATTCTATTGAAAAAAATATTTTTTTGATTTTGATTTTTGATTTTGATATTGATTTTGATTAAAGCATGTAAGTATATGTACTAAATAAATTACAAATATACAAAATAAATAATTTAGTGAACAACAAAGCATCTTTCAAAGATTTGTGTGAGGCCACGCAATAACGTTGCCAGATTTTATAGTAAATAGTCGACTCGGAGAGATGATTTAACAGGTTATTCCCGATGACCCCCAGATTTCGTCTCCACTGGGGGTCAATGGGAAAAAACTTCCCCCATTTGTATTTACATGGGGCTAGTTTTTTGCAGAACTCAAAGGCATAAAAAGAGACTCAAGCTTGACGTATTTCTTAACCGATTTGTTCTGCGTTTCGTATGATTTTTAATTTTCTCCGACTGTTAAATGTAACGTTAACTCCATTTGCAAATAATAAAATCGAATGCTACAATTTCGAAACACCCTTTTAACTCGAAGATGACTTTTGTATTGATATTAAGTATTAGCAATACTTAGCAGCTTCTCATTATTGGTCGTACTTTAAATAAATTATTGATGCTTAACGTCGGTATTTCAAAAGCAAGCCTTACAGCAACACGATAAGTATTATTTGTAACTAAGTTTTTACCACAATTTAGGCAGTCAGAATAATTTCTAGATTGCTCTAATTGGCTGATGAAATCTGGCAAGATTGGCTGTAGAATTTTATAATAAAAAATATCTATCTTTGTATTGTTTTGTATTAAGTATATATCAGTCATCTAGTACCATAACACAGCTCTGTTTAACAGAGCTTATCTTGGGGCTAGATGATGCTGTGTGGATTGTCCAGCATTATTATTATTATTATTATTATCTTTCGTGAGTGACAAATCAAGAATATATCCAAGCTCTTTCAAATTGGACATATGCATCTATAGTTTTATTCTCCACGGGATGCCAATCATGTCTGTCATCAGTTGTCAATATGCTCAATATTGTATACAATCTTGGTCTTATTCATAGTTTATTTTGTACCTATTGAAGAATTGCGAAGTTTTTCAATTATTTTGAAGAGTACAGTATCCGGCTGTTGCTGTGGCACATTGCAGAATCAATGTTGTGGAGTATTTAGTGAATCGTGGTCGCAAAAATACGCTACAAACGCTACTCGTCGCGTCATGTCGTAATACTTGACGAACTACGACGACAATAAAAGTTTCAGTCAGTCAGGCTAAGGATGTGACTTTGTTGTCATTCTACTCTATCTAATTATTATTCTACGCACCCATGTCAATAGTACCTACAAGAAATTAGTCTCACGATGTGCCATAGTCAATTCCGAAATGTACAGTATTTCAAAAACTTTTTGCAAAACCCAGGTACCTATATTTATAGAGACTTCGAAAGTAACGCACGTGGTACAGCCTTTTCCCACGATCTTTGCGCAAACTTTAAATTTTTTTATAAAAAAAAATCGCAAATATCCGAACACGTGTGGGATGAAAGCCTTGAGATCAGCTGATACTGTAAAATACTACATATGCCATTATTTACTCTATTTGTACGATGCTAAAGCCCAAATTCCTATTTGCTGTGAAAAGATCTCAGCTGATGTTTGACGATGTAACTTTAGTTAGAACTTAGAACATTATTGCTAATCTTATACGACTCAAATTCGAATGACGTTTTTAATTTAAAATTAGTTTCTTACATTATCTCGAAGATTTGTATGATATAATTGTGATCATACATAAAGTTTCATAAATAGTTATGCACGTGTGTGAAGAATGAAGAAGTTTGATTTAATATGGAATAGGTTCTGTGGTTGACAATGGCAAAAAATCAATGTAAATATTTTTTTGTCCTTGATTATGATTACAATAGGTCGAAGAAACTTGTGTAATATTACCTTCGTGACGTCAAAAAATAAAGGCTGTCGTTTCGACCTTATTTCGCTACTACTCATTTGAGTTTCTAAGGATTATAATATCCCAAAAATTATTTTGCCTCAAGCGGGATCCTCCCGCTTGAGGCAAAATAATTTTTGGGATATTATAATCTTTAGTATTCCCCTAGTGTGATGGTTAACACTATAAAAACAAAAATGAGTTTCTAAGGTCGTGGATTCGTAAGTGATCGTACACCAATGTTTTTTTATATTCAAAAAATGTATGATGCTCTTAAACAGCGATGACAAACATGTAACCAGATTTTGTCACTAAGAACTGGCTAACTCTATCACAAAGAGCTCTTCTACTACATTTATGGTTTTCTTGAAGCATTCTTCTTGATAGCATTCTTCGAGGCTAAGATATAAGCAAACATTCCTAGGGTATATTTACAAAGTAAACAACATTGCAATGCATCCTAACAAAATATCCACTAACCAGCTGCTGCCTAAATACCCGTCCGTCGAGCCAAATAAGTCTTTTAAAATGAGCCAAATGCAATCTCTTTGGTGAAACGATCTTCGAACACAATGGGACAATGCAAGGACGATTTTAGTTCACTCTATTAAAACCCCATTAATCTTAAACCAGCTTAAACTTTACCATTCACCTTCACTATTCTCAACTTTATTCTCAACCTTCTAAAGATCATAATAACATAACTTATGCTGCGAATGCTTTAAGCTATACTGCTCTGTGATACGGATCAATTTCGTGGGGAAATATTTTGGGAAAGTTCTGTTAAGTTTGTAAGCGTGTGACAGTAGTTGTATTGCAGTGTATTGTGAATCCAATACCTTCTGTTTGGGGACTGATTTGCGTATAACGGTATGATTTACATCACAATGAGGTAGGTTAGGTACATATGATAAGTTCACCCTTGACATTTTTAAATTCCATACGAGTTTAAGAAAGAAACCACGTGCTGCCGTTAGAAAATAAAAAAGCTATTATTATATTATTATATATTGACGACCTTGATGGAGCGGTGGTTGAGTACCCGGTTGAGAAGCGATAGGTTGCAAGTTCGAACCCTGCTGCAGAACAAATGTTTACATGATCTGCAAATATTCGTTTCTATTTAATATGTATGTATTTACAACAAAAATGAAAGTAATGCAAAGTTTTTTATCGATTAGATATCTGGTTCCCATAGTAAAAGCTTGAGTGAATTTTACAAAAAATTCGCTAATATTTATTTACTAATGTTTTTTTCTGGGTGGGAATTGAACCCACAACAGGACAGAGTGGAAATCAGAGCTATTAGCAAAAACTAAGAGAACATTAAACTGTTGGTAAGATGTAAACACAAGATCATGCTCACAAATCATAATGATTAATTTAATTTATGTTACCAGTCGTCCTTATGAGGTAAGGTAGGTGTAACTCATGTATCTATTTATTACTAGCGACGCGCACTGGCTTCGCACGAATACGTATACGTATAGGTCTTCCTCTTGGATAACTCTATCTATTGATCAACACTGCATTAAAATCTGTTGCCTAGTTTAAAAGATCTATGTGAATTTGTTATTATAAATGCAAAAGTTTGGATTTTTGGATGTTGGTTTGGATGTTTGTTCCTCTATAACTCAACAACCACTGTACCGATTTGACTGAAATTTAAAACCTAGATAGATAATGACTGAAAATACGACATAATCTACTTTTTTTTCATAAATAACTCTGTTCCCGAGTTCCACGAGAACGGAATCGCGGGCACAGCTATGTTTAGATTTTCTTTATCGTTCCAACATTAGGTACATGCCTATGACATCATCTTCGATTATAATCACATGGGGAACAAGGTAAAGCACGGTAAACACCCTTATACGGCAAAACATGAGAAAATGCAGTTTATTGTTACCTACAGTGATTTCTATGTAGACAAGACATCATCATGATAGACTTCTAACGATCCCCTGAGATACTAGACTGGCTTACTCTCGAGTGAGAGTCATTGGGCCCTAATGTACCACGTGGACTCGATTTACTCACGATGTTTTCCTTCACTATTTGAGAACACTTCGCATTGCTTGGGAATCAATGTATAAATTTTCACTAAAAACGGGATATTTACCATGATTTACCGGGAGTGGGTTCTCCCGTGATCATGGTGCATGTAACTGCGCCGAAATATAGGAAATCAATAAAATTCACAAATCATGGTAAATATCCCGTTTTTAGTGAAAATTATGTTAACCATGATAGTTTTAAAAACCATATCAATGTATAAAGTTTTAAATTCAGAGAACAATAGAGACGTACAGATTGTACTTGTATTTTCATAAGTAATAAATTTTTGAGTGGAAATACTTACTCATTTGTGCACGACTGGTTACAAAACTCTCTTTTAGTATTCTAAACTTTAAAAAGGGTCTTGTTAATATTGAAATTATAACGTAAAAATGATTTTACTTTTATCCAAAGACGTTAATAATATTACAAGCTTCTCAATAATATCTTCACAATAAAATCACGATAAATCGTTTTTTTTCCACAATTCAACATCGATCAATATCTTAACCACAATGATTCTCAGCCACAACAAATGATTGTTGACCGATCCTATCGATTCATGATCTTATGAACCATTGTCAATGCGGTGGCCAGGATAGTCTGGAAAAAAAAGTATATAAGAGAGCTTGCGTAACGGTAAATGCTTTGTGCGTTCTGATTTTGAATAGGATGAAATCCTATGAAATCTTAATGCCATTGAGAAAGATAAAGGAGGTCTGTGCATGATGTAAGAAGGTATCATTTTTTATAACATCATCAAAAAGTTTGGTTTCATTAATTTTCTAATTGCTCTACTATTTCTACTTTCCTATTCATAAAAAAACTGTTATTTTAGCTGTTTGCTATAGTATAGTCTATCTGTCATTATTCTGAGGTAGGTACATAAGTCTTCATGACAGATAGGTACCTACACCTAAATACCAGATTGGAACGCCACATCATGCGTCATAACTAAAAGGTTTAGACTTTAGAGCATGATCATGACTATGATACATTTTAAAATCTGTTTCATTCTCAAATTTCCAATCTGCTTTAAATTATCAATGCATTTTACGTGACTTCACAATAATATTGGTAAGGAAATGTGTGCCAAATCAAGGAAACAGCAAGACGGCTGCGCTTCCAAAACATTAGCGTTCTATATTTAAAAATCAAAAAAAGAAATGCACCAGATGCAAAGCAGGTACTACCACCAGCCAGCATCATGTTGCAAATTATAGCAACCTAACCGAATTGGAAAGCCAAATTCTCTTTGCAAGAGTGCGAGAGATTGTGATGTTTAATTTTGGCAGGTAATCGAAAACACAGCTTGCACTGACAGCTGTAACACACGGAAGGTAGGTACAAAAAGTAGCGCGTGCTGTGAAAAAAAAAAAAATATGCGGGTACAAGTTGAGCGCTATTCTGCTGGCTTAGAAGAAAGAACAAAAAAATATCTCGGTTTGTGATTTCCGCGAATGCCGTGAAATGTATTTTAAGATTGGCGTCGGCTTACGGACAGATGGTTTGGATTTTAATACCTAAGAAACTGCGTTACACACGCTTGGGTTGAATTTTAGTACCTAGCTAGTAATTTTACCACTGAATTTACTGCGTTTTTAATAGACTTTCATAGCAATGTCTGTAAAAAAAAGTTGTGGAATAACTGCATAACAATGCCTGTAGTAAGTACAAAAGGTTATTGTTACTAGGTGAAATGGTGTGGAAGACGACTTGCCTAGCAGTATAAGTTTATTGGCTATATTATAAAAAAAGACAGTAAGGTACCCTTCCTAACTATTTAGTCTGTTCAATAAGAAAATAGTTGTCCTGTAAAAACATGTCGTTAATCGATTCACGATTCTTCTAATCAACCACATTATGAAAAACAGTCCCTTAAAAACTAGGTAACTAGGTATGTTTTGTTCTACTTACTTATTACTCCTAACATTACCAAACTATCTCAAAAATTAATTTCTTGCTTTTCCGTCATATTTCGTATGATTATTACGAAATATGTTTCGACATATCAATTTCTTGAATGTCGAAACCTTATCAGTCTAACAACCACCCCTAATTATAAAAAAAAAACTAAAACAACCATTATCCGGAAGTGATTGTAAAAAAGCTTCCTATAAAAGACACGTGGGTACTTGGATTAGACCACACACCATGCCCTTACAGTAATCAAGTAAATAAGTATTTTCAGGGTTCCGTACATGATCAGATTCTTCTAGGCTGGGGCGCGTGGAACTGGCGTAAATTCACCTAGCTTTAAGACGTTTCAAAATGATCCTTGTGATATTATTGAATAAATATATTTTTAACTTTACTTTACTTACTTTACTTTGATCAGTCTTATGAGGTTTCTACTGCTAGGACACTGGAAAAAAGTACGGTTCCCGAGTACCACGCGAACGAAGTCGCGGGCGGCAGCTAGTAATATTATAAAGAGGAAAGATTTGTATTCTTGTATTTTCGTATTTTTGTTTGTTACGAATAAATAAAAAAAAACTACTGGTCCGATTTCAAAAATTGTTTCATCATTAGAATGTTACATCATCCCTGACTAACATAGGCTATATTTATTACTAGCGACTCGCCTCGGCTTTGCACGGGTGGGGTATTATTACACCCGTGCAAAGCTGGGACGGAGTGCTGGTCTCTATTATGTGTAAGGAACACTGCCACGATAGTGAAGACTCGACTTGATGTAGATTACGTGTGTTTGTAAACAAAGGGTAGAGTCGTGTAATACGGGCGCAGTGATCGCTGATAACTATAAGTGATTGTATCCGGCAGACTGCGCCACTTGATTTATAGCCACTGGTTCCTTTTTGGGCATCAACATCAGCTTATACGTCCTCCAAACACAAGCAACTAGGCATGTCATAGCGCAGTGCAGTGCTACAAAAGCCCCCATGATAATATAGTGAATTCGAAAGTTTGGATTGTATGTTTGGGGTTTCAATCACGCTGTAACGGCTGAACCTATTTGAATGAGACTTGGAATAATAATAGATCTTGACCTAGCACAGCATATCAGCTACTTTTTATCTAACATGCGAGTAAAACCGTGGCAGGATCGAAAGTTGCGTAAGTAATTCATATTATTCTACGCCAATAACCAATTGAGCATAAGCACAGAAGCTTTGGATCTATAAATAGTGTAGTACCTTTTCCAATGATGGCGACCTACTATCACCTGGATATTAAAAAGTGTATTATGTCCTGAGGTGACAAGGTGCAATGTAATGCATCTACTTACACGTAAGCATACGCAAGTGAATACTGTGTCAATATTTTGCCCTTCTGTATTATTTTACTGTTTCGATGTTGGACTGTGTTTAAGTTTAATATTTAACTTTACTTATCCTATTTTTGACGAAGCTTTTTAGGTTTATCATCAATATAATAATAGACGTTTAATGCATGACCGGTCCTTAAATAAATAAAAAATATATATGAAGAGGACATTTTTTGTTACATTAAATAAATAAATAAATAATGCTGGACAATCTACACAGCATCATCTAGCCCCAAGGTAAGCTGCTGTTAAACAGAGCTGTGTTATGGGTACTAGATGACTGATATATATATAATACAATACAATACATAGATAGATATTTTTTATTATAAATAGAAAATACCCAGAACACCCGGAACAAATATTTGTAGATCGTACAAACATTTGTCCCGAGGCGGAAATCGAACCCGCAACCTCCGCGGCGCCCGCTGCTCCACATCGGTCGTCATTACTTATTATATTACTTATTATCTAGTACATTATTATATAGTACATTACTTATTATCTTATCTTAAATGATATAAAAATGAATTGTTGTGAGTTAGGCTCGCTAAAACTCGACAACGGCTGGATTTGGCTAATTTTAGCCTTGAAATGTTTGCAGGAGCCCAGGGAAGGTTCAAACGGTGAGAAAATACGGAAAAATTGCGATAAAAATAACGCGAGTGAAACCGCGCTGGGTTTATTAGTAAGTTATAAATGCATACCCGGAACAAATATTTGCTTTTTCTAATTAATTAGCTATTAATTTTATTATTCATTTTAAAAACGGGTTTTTTTTTATGTAGGTACTGGTATATCATTGAAAACTTTATACCAGTACCTACCTACCTACATAAAAAAAAACTGCTTCGGAGGGCACGTTAAGCTGTCGGTCCCGGCTTTTTCAAAGTTGTTAGGCCATGACAGAGGCCTTCGGGCGGCCTAGAAACTCTGTCACCAGAGTTGGCCACTGACTCATACGAACGAACGAACGAACGTTGAAAACTTTGAAAAGAGATTTTACCGGTAAGTGTTATTAAAACGAATGACACAATTTCACGATAGTATTATTTATTTAGAAGGGTAGAGAAGTTAAGGTAAGACAATAGATTAATTAAGTTAATTACATTACATTACAAAATATACAAAATACATATGAAACAGTTGAGCCATCTAAAGACCGTTACAAACGACCTATAGATAGCTCAACTGATCCAAATCACTACCAGTAGGAAGCGTTCCCAACCAAACAGATTAATCCTTAAATTTCTTTATTTGTTGAATTGTTATTTTATTTTATTAGGGCAACGCCAACAATAGGTACACATAATAAACACAGAACATAACATTACAAACTCACTTATTAATGAAATGAAATGAAATGAAATGAAATAAGTTTATTTGCTAAAACACGGTAGGATACATTTTAGGTCTTAATATAATAATATGAAGTACAACATGTTTTTGCTTCACAAGCATGCAAATATTATAGTTGAGGTAAAGCAAAAGAATTGCAAAAAGGTTAAGAAATGTGTGCCAATGTAAATAGATATTGGTTTCGATTCTGTTGTAGCATTTTCTATTCTTAGCTAACTTAAATTATCGCGGTCCTTTGTACTTTAATTCATTAGAAAAAGACGGCAACAATTTTAGTTAGTTTAGTTAAGAAGATGTTACAACAGAATTGAGAAACTTACAACGTTGTAAATACCGATTTAGCCGATGTGGCCACTGTGTCAAAGCTTTTTTTTTCTTCGATAGAGAACAAAAGCAAAACTTATATCTGTTCTGGTTAAGTTTAGGTTAAGTCTATTTTCCCTTGTATTTTTATGTGTTATCTGTGATGGATAAGCTTTCCCAGAGTGATCCTTGTGATTTTATTGAATAAAACTATTTTGAACTTGTCTTTGATTTAATAAAAAAAAGAAAAAAACTGCGTAGATCTGTTTCTACGATCCAATTGTAAAAAGGATTTTGAAAAATTGTGAGTTATTTTATTATTCATCCGAGGTACAGATATAATACATTGTAAGGCCTTATTTAAAACACGGATTCGAACCTGCGACTAAGTGGTATCACTTTGTAACTGATTAATTAAAACAGGAATTCTGGACTTTTTATTTTAATTATCGGCCGGCAGAGAACATACCGTTACACAGGTGCGCATGCGCATCTCACTGTGCCAATAACTTGATAATATTCATCACTAGCGACCCGATCTGGCTTTGCACGGGTGGTTAAACTATACATACCTTCCTTTTGAATCAAGAAAGAAGAAGAAGAAAGAAAAGAAAACCAATCACTTTACCTATACAATAGAATAGAATAGAAGAATAGAAAAATATTATTATTATTTAGATACATATTAACATTAATCAAATCTTACATACTTACCTATCTATCTACTTTTTTACAAATACCGAATGCATAAACCTCGGCCTTTCTCCATGTTGCAATACCCTAATAACAGGGTTCATGTGTGATACTACTTATTCTGTAACAACTACATAATGTACCATATGACAGCAATAAATGTATTTGATTTGATTTGATTTGATTTATTTAACGCCACACAATAAACATAAAAATAAAAATAACAAAACAAATTAAAACTAAACTATTGTAACGAAAAAAAGGCAGCCACTCAGAATGTGCTGCAGACATAATGTGTCTGTAGCGCTGGTTTTCAGTGTAGCCTACGAGTAGTCACTATCTAACAATTTACTTAAGTACATACCTATTGGTGAGAACCACATTATAATCCGTTGCGAAGCTCAAAAGATCTAAGCGTACATACTGAGAGAAGGCAGGAAGTAACTTTGTTTTAAAAGATACTATCTGACCCGGCGCGGTTCCACTCGCCTTTTTTTGATGTTTTTTTTTATACAACTGAAGTGGTAACCAAGCGTACGGCCCACAAGATAATAAGCGATTACAGCAGTCTATGGACGCTTGCAATACCAGAGGTATCACTCGCAGGTTGCCACCTTGAGGCTAAGATCGAAAGCCTCATGTGCCAGTAATTTCACCGGAAACCATACCCTTCACACCGGAACACAGCAATGCGAGCATTACTGTACCGTTTAAACCTTCCTTGGACTCCTACAAACATCAAGACCAAAATCAGCGAAACCGGTCCAGCCGTTCTCGAGTTGTAGTGAGCCTAACGCACATCAATTCATTTTTATTTAAGTATAAGATAAGAAGAAGATAAGAAGATTTCAGAAATCATAATTTTACCCCTAAAATCGTAACCTTTCTCGTGACGTATCTGCCTTACTCGTTTGACAAGCATCGCTCCGCAAGGTCATTATTTGGATGGGTGACCGCTAGTCGCTCTGTGCTTCGGGAATGCTCGGCTTTTTTTCCATTTTAGGCATGACGGAGGCCCACAAGCGGCCTACACTTCATCACCATAGTTTGACCCTGACTAGGGTAAAAAGTATAAAGGATACCGAGAAAACCCACATGCAGTAGATATTGTTAAATAAATTAAATATTTATTACATAATATACAAGGCTTACAATATTCCCTGCATTATGTATTTTACATTTCAAGTCGCCCATATAAGTAGACACACTGCCGCATACCAAACCGTACTATTGCAATAACGAGACGTTTCCAATACAAATCAGCAGGGGCGCAATGCTACTAACAATATAGCTAAATTACAGCTGAAAAACGAAGTGTAGAACACAATGGACTGATGACACAAAAGCGGTCGCAGTTTTTGAAGTATTCGCCGCCATTTCCTGTAAAAAAATTTTCTACGTTGCTAAGCGACAATTTAACTAATAACTTGACTATGACTATGGCAGAATTGTGGCAAAGAAACCCACAGAAGCCAAAAACAAAGAAAAAGAAAGAAGAGAAGGAAGAAGAAGAAGAAGTTGAAGACATACAGACAAACGACTCACAAAGCCCGCTAAAGAGTAGACACCGGTAAGACGTTACGGTAGCTTCATTAATTTTGGGCATCTGCAACCCTATGCATCTGCCCGCTACCCTTACCATAGTACATGTTCTAAGCAGTCCATCAACTACAGAAATTATATATAGCGTTTGATAGAATAGAATGGAGTAGGAGCACCTGATTTGTTTTGCGAAACACAAAAATAACAATACAAATAATAAAGAATGATTCCTTCTGCGTCGCTTAGCCGCTACGTGTCGCTTTTTGGCTCGCTCGCCTGGGATGAAAATTAGACAACCACTAAGCATATCCTACAGATTTACATGGTACCTATGTGTATGTAGCGCTGGTTTTCAGCAGAGCCTGCTTTTTTCACTTTCAGGTATTTGTTACATAGTTTGCTAGCGTATAACAGAACGCAAACTCAGAATGCCGGCATCGTCGTCGAACGTCGATTAAAGCATTTAAATAAAATTGTGATAGACGAAGACACCGTCTGATGATTCAATAGGTGCCTAGATTTAATATTTTTTTAGATAAATAAAATAAACGGTCTCAACATAAAATTACAGAGGCATTCGGGCGGTCTACAAGCTCTTTCAACAGAGTTGGCTACAACACAAATACTACAAACTTACTATAATAAATAATGCTGGACAATCCACACAGCATCATCTAGCCCCAAGCTAAGCAGAGCTTGTGTACTAGATGACTGATTTACTTAATACAATACAATACATAGTTAAGTAGATATTTTTATTAACATAGAAAATCAATCAATAAAAAATAAAAAATGCTATAATAGGAACATAAACACATTCCAAATTTATTTTCAAATACCCAGTACACCCGGAACAAATATTTGCAGATCGTACAAACATTCGTCCAAGGCGGGATCGAACCCGCAACCTCCTGCTAATAATTTGATTATTCATTTCGTTTAGAAAAAAGGGTCGCATATGCAATACTGTTTACTACTTTACTACGTTATTGATGACAGACAAAAAATAGTTTTTTGAGAAAAAGTTAAGCTTTTCAACCCTTCTTTCTGCATCTTTTTGTAAGCTGGTGGTGCGTGACGTGACCTTTAGCTATCAACTTGAGTCTTTCGTGCGAATGATTGATTTGTTTATTTTTATTTTGGTAATGTAAGTAAAAAATATCTTTATTCAATCATATCACAATGGTCATTTTGAAACGTTTTAAAGCTGGGTGAATTTACGTCAGTTCCACACGTCCCAGTCTAGAAAAATCTGGCAACAAAGGGTTAATCTTATCACGAACGTTACGAAACATTATGTTATTTATTTTTATACTAATTTCTATTATTAAGTAAATAAAAGTAACATAATACTATTGTTCACCCGTTATGCCGTGATTTAGTAATGTAGGAGTACCTAGTAGAGGTTATATGTGACTCTTCCCGGAAGTACTACCACTACTTACTCTATGCACTTATTTCTGCCATCAAGCAGTAGTGCTTGCATTGCTGTATTCCGGTTCGAAGGGTTGCGGATGAAATTACTGGAACATGCGACTTTTGACTTACGTCACAGAACAAATATTAGTAGGTACTAGTCTCAGGATGGCAACGAGATATGGCAAGTTTCCATAAGCTACGGCAATTAAAACGTGATTTATAAAATACTTAATTAGAATTACTCATTACTCATTAATCTTCTATTACTGTGAAAACATTGCGAGAGCTTTACGGAAATACCAAATCAAAAATAGCTTTTCGTAGTATTTTTATCGGAATTTCCGGAATTACTAGAATTTGGTTGAATGTAAATATTTAGATGAATGGCTGTTTGCCAAAAAAAGACACGAAAATATTTAGAAGAATAATAACACATATTTTTTTATTCTGTGATAGTGTTTAAATATTAAAGGTGGCAATGGTGACTGACACTTTTTTGTTGGGTTAGTTAGAATTGCCGACCTTGTGTAGTCTAGGGGTTAAAACTTTGGTCGGTTAGTATAGTTCGCACATCGGATCTAGGCTTCCGTGAAGTTAGCCGTTTGTGATGCGCAAAGACAATTTAGTTTGAAAAAGCTCCATTGCGCATCGAAATGGCTAATTTCACGACGGCCGAGATCCGTTGTGAGAACTATAAACTTGACTCTACCTGCATCGTTTCCTGAGTTTCCTTTTTTCAATTTAATGTTGATAAAACAATTTATCCGAACATAATTTATGTTCATTCTAAATAATTAAAAGTCCGAATATCGGCTTATCTCGTCTTAAAGTTAATGTTTCGAATCACCTGCCTTTTGCATTAGCTTTTTGTAACGCAAGGTGTTTTGTTCACAATTTAATTCGGGCATTAGATTTTTGACACAACATTTTGAGCACTTACACAGTAAAATAAAAAACATCACTGGCAGGTGATAATGAAAAGCAAATTCAAAAATTTTAACTGCGCATGTTTAAAAATAGAATAAGATTTTCAAATGTCTAATGAGGTTTCTTTGAAGAAGGCTCTACTAGCAAATAGGTTTACTACAGAGTCTGTATGTACTTACACTGAAAAGAACCGTGGAATCATTGCATTTACTTACACTAACGAGATCACAGAATGACTTGACTGACTTGACAAATTATATCTACCAAGAAGAAAACTTAGCAAAGATTCATAATAACGCTTTGCGATAGGTTGTACCAAGGTATTTAAATAAACTACGCAAAAATGCCTTGGTTCGACCTACCATGATAGATGGCTGTATTTTGTAAGCTAGTTCTATTTTATTTATCTAATTCTAAATCTAAATAATAATCTAACAAAGTAATTATTACCAATTTCTCATCCAATTTAAATGGTATTTATATGCCATGAATACTTTTCTCAAGTGAATATAGTTTTAGTGATTCTTGGCTGTTTGCACAGGCATCATACATGTCCATCACATTACTAGGAAGTCCCATGTATTGTTGTGCATGTTGTACTTGTTTGAACGGCAGGTGACCAGCCAGCTGCCTACGCCAAGGTTACTCCGCCCCGCTGCATCAGTAGTGATGTGCTTGAAATAAACAGGTAGATTTATTTCTTACTAGCAAACCCGGCTTCACACGGGTGCTAAGTAAACCTTCCTCTTGAATTGCTCTATCTATTTATGAAAACCGCATTAAAATCCGTTGTGTCGTTTAAAAGATCTAAGCGTACATACATAGTACATATTATAATATACAAAGGTGCAGATATATATATTAGGTGCGAAAAGCGACTTTATTTTATACTATTATGTAAAATAGAGCCCATTTGGGCTACTAGCGTATACTTAGTACCTTATGGCTCTACATAGCAAAATATAGACTAGTCTGTGTTTATGTATAGGTACTAAATTATTATTTAATTTTTAGATAAAACCAAAAACTGACTTCAGCCTAAAAAAAATGTTTCAATCGATTGTGATAAAACAATTTGATGAAAACATTGATGGGTGATGTAGTTATTGACACTTTTTTTCAATTATATAAAATTTATATAGGACCTCTTCTGAAGTTATTACCTTTCAACCAAAAATAATGGATTATTCCCATCTGTTACTCCATAGCTTTTTCCGCCTAGGGTGACAGATCGCACTTTCATCAAAATCAAATAATACCCTGCACCTGTGGGAAAATGAGAAAGCTATCATGAGGTCTCAAGTGTTTATTAACTCGAAAACAATGTTTCTATTTTTAAAATAAGTATTAAGATAAAATGCTTTTCCCATCACTAGTGGTAGGTCCGGTGACGCCGGTGTCCACGTGGTCTGCGCACGCGCCGCCTCGTGTCCCCACAGCTCTCCACTACACGGGTTTGGGGTTGACTTATGGAAGATAAGATAAGATACAATGGAACCAAATAACTTAGACCTCGCCCTGCCAGTTATACAGCGGGGCGTGGATATGAACGTGCCAAAAATGTGCCTGCCGCGCGATCCCCGCTCAATCCCCGCTCAAACCCCGCGTCAGGCTTTCACGCTCCACGCGCCAACTAATTCTCAGAGACGTCAGAGTTATTCGGTTTGCCAATACCTAAAATCATTATTACCGTCATATTAAAAAATTGCTTACTCGATGAACATTGAAGCAAGAAGAAGGAAGTCAAAATTGTACACCATGGCGCTCTTTGAGGGCCTATTTCCAGCAGTGGACGTGGTATGATGATGGTGATGAACTTTAAGATCTGATGAGGATCAGGGATGAGCAGAATAGCTCCTTAAAATGCAGTAAATTGCTCATTTTTAAAAATTACTGGAGCACTGGTGGTCTAGTGTTAGTGACCCCGCCTTCTGAACCTTGGATAGTGGGTTCGAATCCGGTCGTGCACTAATAAATTTACTGTTCGAAAAATGTATGTGCGCCGAAATCGGCATGTCCAAAAACTAAAAATTCGAAGAATTTACCATCCACTCTCACTTGAGAGTAGGAAAGTGTCCCAGTAGTGGGAACATTAGAAGGCATAATAAAAAGTGACTTGCGAGATCATCTGTTCGGAGAACTACTTGTAGGTATAAAATAACACTAATTAGGTGTGAAAGTTTTGATGTTTGAATCTTTGCATGTATGTTTGTTCCTCTATAACTCGATAACTACTGAACCGATTAACCTGAAATTTAAAACAAAGATAAACAATGACCGGAAATAGGATATAGGCTACTTTTTATCCCGGATAAAAATACGGTTCCCGAGTTTCACGCGAACGAGCGTGCCTGCTGGGCGACAGTACCTTATACACTTGGCTTGAATCTGTGCACTGCCCAAGAATACAAGCCGTAAGATATACTGGAGTGTGAATGGCCGCTCCACTCGAAAGCACACCGCGGCTAAACGGTGACTTCCTACATCGCGTTATGGCGAGTGGGTCCGCTAACGACGTGCTTTATGGGAATATACCCTTGGTTCCTCAACGCTGTCTTCAAGTTGGAGGAAGCTGATACTTATTTAAAAGATGTTTTTACCACTAAGGTGACTAGCATACGGCCCACCTGGTTGGAAGTGGTGACCGTAGCTAGTGGACGATTTGAGGAGTAGTCGAACAGAAAGTCATTTTTCCACTTTGACAAATACAAAAAATTTTGAAACTGTGACGTTTTTTATTTTTGTTAGAAATCTAGTGTTCAATTTATTATTAGCATCAATGTAGATAAAAAATCAAGTAATTTGATAGAATTTTTAATATTAATGTTTAATAAAAATTCAAGCGAGACTTGAACCCACACCCTTCTTTCTGCTCTACCAATTGTTGGTTACACTTGAAGCCAATTATTTTTTTTGGATAATATAGGAAACTTTATTACCTAGCTAGTACATATGCATGGTGGTGAACATTTTAAAATAAACAAACTCTTATCTACCTAACCAATTTCCAAAAGTCTTAAATGAGCCAGATGAGAACTAATAAAGAATAGGTAGAGCTCTAATTGGTACGAACTAACAATAATAAAAAATAAATAAATATTGGCGGATAGTCCACAAGTCATCTAGCTTCAAAATGAGTAAAACTTGTATTGTGATGGTAACTGATACAGGTTTTTTTGTTAGGTTTTTTACTTATAATTTACAAGATTTTTAAGTTATAAATCTCATAAATAATACATAGAAAAACCCAAACCTGGAACAAACATCCTACTATGGTACTTTTTTAAGCACCACGCCTGACTATAACAGATGCAGTGCCACCCAAAGCTTAAAGTTTTTAAGTGTTTGCATGGCACTGCACTGCGCTTATCACCCCGAGACATTGTTGTTAAGTCTCTTTCGCCCAGTAATTTCACTTGCTACAGTGCCCTTCAAACCTAAACACAGTAATGCTTGCACACTGCTTGGAGGTAGAATATCTGACACTGCGGTGGTACCCACCAAGACGGACTAGTAGAGTTAGTTTAAAAAAATAAAATTGGCACGTCATGATTCCTATCATTCTAGGTTAAAATAATCGTTAACGCACCGGCATACCTACTATTTTACAACATAATTAATGAGAAGTCGTTATACAGGGTGTGCCATTATAATTATAGTATAAAATGGGGTAGTTAATTTATAGGAGATATTGATGAATGTGATAGTAAATTGAGAGGTGTGTAATAACAGACCAAGTACAGTCGCGGAGAAAATAAACAAAGTGTTACAGCGTTATCAGCCTTCTAACGACCCATTGTTCGGAAACTGGCCTGCTCTCGAACTAGTGTCCAGCTTTAAGAGCCCCCAGAACACAAACCTCTCCTGCCGAGCCCCACCTATGTTACTGGGGATAATGTAGAATTCAAATAGTAAAAGAATTTTTAAAATAGGACCAGTAGTTTTTGAGTTTATTCGTTACAAACATACAAAAACACAAATCTTTCTTTATATATATTTCTTCATCTTTTTTTCGTTTAGATTATAGTATAGATTGAAGAACTCAAGAAATTAAAATAGCAGACCATAACGCAATCGAAAGCTGATTACAGTGAAACAGAGCAGCTCAAGAAAAGAAATAGCGATTGCAAGTCGACCCCCTGGTAATTTCGAGAGGGATTAGAAGTTCTGTTGTACCTTTGGCGGGACGGAACAGTTGGTACAAGAGGATCTCGTAATATACGAATGTTTAACACTTTCGTGCACAAGTAACTCCATTGATCGCTAAATTAAGCAGCCGCTCAAAACTGATAAAAAGATGGAACAATTCGATAGTGTCAGAGTTGTTTGGACTTTTGTGTGTAAACACCTTTATTTCGAACAAAACCTTCTGTTATGACAACCAGCTGCCTGTGTTACAGATAAGATAAGTGAGATTAGTATACAGGGTGTCTTTATGCAAACTGGAAACCGAAAATAAAAGGATGGATGTAAAATATAGTTTATTTAACTTATTACAATTGTTCTCTTTCCATTCTTATATTAGATAAAATAAGATTCATAGCTATTACCCACTCAATCTTTTTTTTTTTAAATCGTTTAAATACTCAACCTTGCTACTCTTTGCTCAAGCATTTCACAGATATTCAAATATACTGTTACAAAAAGTATTATGTTTATGTTTGAATCCAGTTCAAAACTGTAATTATTGTATACAATATACAAACAAACAAAAACTGACAAACTGTAATTATTGTATAAAATAATTACAGCTTTGAATTGGATTCAAACATAAATATAATACATTTTGTAAAAGTATATTTAAATATGTAAGTAACTATTAAGGTACTTACAAGGTATTTTTGGCCTTGCTTGATAAGTGTTTTGTGTGCGTAAACATTGTAAAAATTATCGTGACGTTTTTGTTTACAAAAAACAGACGAAAAATCTCTAGTACTATTCCGCTTAACCTTTTAACTGATGAGGTCACACAGTTACCACAGTTAACCTCAAAAGAAAAATATCGACACGTGTTTCATCCCTCCACGGGACATCCTCAGGACCAGAATTGCCGGAGAACAAGTCGATGGTCCTGAGCGGAATAGTACTAGAGATTTTTCGTCTGTTTTTTATTTTGTAATGGATTTCCGCAAAGTAACGCCTGAATCTATCAATGGTTTTTGTTTATATTCATACAGCCTGTATACAACTTTGATCAGATAAAAATAATTCGTGAATCGTGGATTTAGCAAAGTGTCAAAAATTTCTAAAAACACGCGTATTACAGAAGTTATAAGTACATGAGAAACATTTTATTTCGTGCCAGATTCTCTTATGATATGCCCCGTTCAAAGAAACTCCGTATGTTAGTAGTAAGCATTCAAGGCTTGACTCAGTGGCTCAACTGGTAGATCCGCGTATCAAACGGAAGAGATTGCGGGTTCAAATTCTACCTGAATAGATTTTTTTTGGGATGTTATAAAACTTTAGTTAGACCACCAAAAGTGATCTGTGAAAACTATGACATTCAAATGAATCTCAACCATAGGGTAACCATACCATAGTAAACCGCATTTTTTGCTGACTGTACCTATATACCTACTTGGTCAGAAGTTTTATTTTTCTGAAAGAGCACTGGTGGTCTAGTGGTGGTACGTTAAGGTCGTGGGTTCCAAATTACACGTGCTCTAATAGATTTTTGTAAACGAATAAAATTATTATAAGTGCCGTGTTCTCAAACAGTGACGGAAATCATCATGCGGAACTCCGTATTTTCAAGAACATCTGAAACGTGGCATCCACAAATCCCCTTTGGATTCTGGATTATGACCCAATCACTCTCGCTTGAGAATAAGCCAGTGTCCCAACAGACAACATTGATCTTTGACCATGACGATGACATACCACACATATTCTAACTGTTTATAATGTTTGTTTGTCTACATCCGAATATCTTATTGTCTTACTATTTACAAAACATGGCATTCCAAGATGGCTGACACGATGACGCAACAGTGACGTCTTATTCTAGCAATACATGCGTGTGCGCAACTGGAAAAGATTTACGAACTGATTCGCCAAGAATGCCATTCATAAGCAATCTGAAGATACCTTATAGTGGAGCGCCCCGCGACTTGGTACACGCTCACTTTTTCGTACAAACTTCTCTGTGGAGTTCTCTAGGACGAAAAAACTCGGGAAATTCTTTATTGATGGTGCATCAAGAAAGAAGTTCCTGAGTGTTCCCCTACACAGCTAGGAGGAAAATTTCATATTCAAATCTCTTTCAGTTATTTTTATACCACCTAGATAATATACACGCATGATGGTAAGCGGTTGCCGTAGCCTATAGACGCTTGCATTACCAGAGGTATCACCCGGGTGTTGACATCCTGAAATGTACTTCGTAAATAGTGCCTGTAATTTAACCGGCAACCATACACATCGAAACAGCAGTGCATGTATATGCTTAAGAGGAAATAAGTACGCTGTTAGTACTTCCCCGAGCTCTATCACGAAGAACTCTACTACTCTATAAATAGTGCGTCTTATTTGTTAAATCGTGAATCAGATAAGAATAACACAGATTTAATAATAAATAGGACGCAGGCAAGTTCTAATGTGTTATAAAAAATATCTACAAGGTATCATAAGTATAGACATATAACGCATAGACCCGTTGCTGTCGCGAGCAAAATATAGCCTTTAAGGGAGTCTGAACAGACTCAGTTTATTGCATGTCGCGTACTAGCGCGAATAATGCCCCAACGTTGAGGAATCTCACTATAATAAACGCATACGTGCACGAAATATAGAACGGCCCCCCACTCGATGGACCGATGACATTAAAGCGGTCGCAAGAAGTCGGTGGATGTTGAAGGCTCAAAATCGGTCGTCATGGCGCTCTTTGGGGGAGACCTATGTCCAGCGGTGGATGTCTTTCGGCTGATATGATGATGATGATGATGATGATGTGCACAAGATTCAACATAAATAATATTATTTTAATAATCTACTATTGATTTAATTTTCTAAAATTGTTGTTAAACTTGCTATCTAACTGATTGTAAACCCAGATTAGGGTATGACTCGCCATTCTTCTTCTTCTTTTATGGACTCTGTGGCTTATTTGCCACAATTTTGCCAGTGTCAAGTGTTTGATTGTCGCTTAGCAACGTAAACAAACGAAATTTGGAAAGAAATGGTGACATTTCCTCCATTTTAATTACAGTTGTGGTAAGTTAACAAGGTTAATTGGATAAACTGCCACCAAATTTACGCAATAAAACTTAAAATAACACGAGAAAAATAATTAAAATGGGAGGACTCATGTCGTTTTGACAAGATAGCCAAAGACAATCCCTGACTCGCCATTGCAAGGTACCTAAACATGTCTAAGTGAAAATAGCAGCTACTCTTTAGAGCTCAACTTATTGGGTATAAGTTTGTCTGCAACATTATTCGTGCCGAAGTTTGGATAAAATTATCGCTCTATGCGTTTTATGTCTATGTTTCCACCTAGATATTAAATGCCCTTGAAATTACATCATCTTCAAGTGTATTATTTACTGAAGTACATTATTATGAGGTTAATAAATATATTCTATAATAGTAAATAAGGCTAAGTAAGGTACCTACTTGATTGGTCAAGGATATTCACCAAGTTATTCCTCAGTTACTTTACGGAATGATTTTCCGGGGATTTGGTAAATTTGGGCTAATATTTCTTTAAATTGTTTTATTGTTAAAACTCAGTCACCAGAGTTGGCCACTGACTCATACGAACATACTTGCTTACTTACTTTTTTTGTTATAAGCAAATAATCCAGTGGATCCCTGTGGCAACCTAATGGAAGTGTGGCGAATAAAAATATATGCAACTAATAAAAAAATATAAGTTACTAGCACTCCGTCCCAGCTTCGCGCGGGTGCATAGAAACCGCACCCGTGCGAAGCCGGGGCGGGTCGCTAGTACTAAACATAGCTTAAGTTACTCAGGGATAATGTTGCATTCTAATGGTGAAATAATTTTTGAAATCGGACCACTAGTTTTTGAGTTTATTCGTAACAAATAAAAATACAAAAATACAAATCTTCTCTCTTTATAATATTAGTATAGATTATCTTGTACATAAGGCAGTGTCTAGACATGACCTATACGCGTCATTGGCCATAAGACCGCCTAATTACAGGCTGCAGTGACAGATCGCTCCGCAAAAACTGTGACTTATTAAAACAATCTCGGAATGATTTCATTATTATTAATGGTCGTTACTGTGTAGAGCTACGAAAATTTTAGAAGCGGAATATAATTTTAGAAACTCCTGTGTTTTTTTTTAATGAAAGCAAATTAAAATAGTACGTACGTAAATCTTAGATTTTTTAAATATTTGGAAATCCTCAGTGATCTCAATTTTAAAAAAATAGTGAGCTTTATTTATTTTAATAATTAGCTTGTTTTTTGATAACCATTAACTACTCAATAACTTTATTATAAAACACCAGGCGAACGACTTCACCGTCATAAGCTGATAAAAAAAATAATTATAAAGTGCCAGATAGTCTGTTCTAAGATTAGAGATGGTATTACAAACAATATATTCCAAAAAAATTCATAAATAAATGTCTTGTTCGTTATAAACTCTGCAAAACATTTTTCGGTTATGTTACCTACTCGATAATAATTTGAGCAAAACGTATAATTATACTTTGACAGGAATTATGCATTTTAATTAATACCTAAGAAACCACAAACATTAAGTTATTTTTGTTTGTAATTTACCTAATTTCTGCCTGTGGGTTTGTTTATGGGCAATCGCTTAGAATAATATTTAAGGGCAATCGTATTTTACTTAACCTACCTTAGTACGAGCAGTTAATAACTACCTTGATAGCAAACAAGCTAACGGTCTACCTGATAGTAAGCGGTTACCGTAGCTACGGATGCTTGCAATACCAGTGGTGATCATACGTTGTCATCCTGCGTAGATCGAACGTCTCATGTACATGTAAGCAAAGAAAGTGGTCTATCACTTTTGACAAAAGTTGCTAGAAAAATTCTATGAAATTAAAATGAATTAAACCATAGTGTGGTATACCATATTTTTTCCAAGTGTACCTGTAATTTCCCCGAAACCCATAAAGGGTATGGAACCGGAACACAGCCAGCCATATACAATGCGAGTATACCATACCTTTTTCTGCTGCTTGACGGAAGAAATAAACGATGTTCTTATTTTCATCTTGATCATCATCAGCTCATAGACGTCCACTGCTGGACATAGGCAACATATGCCTCCCCCAAAGAGCGCCATGACGACCGAACTTGAGCATTCATTATCCACCGACTGGGTCTAAACTATACCCTGCCGTAACTCAGTTATATCTAGCACGGAGGGGTATAGTTTTGTAACTGTTCTCTGACCTACCGCTATATTATGTACTTCGCGAGCAATATTGGTCAAGGTCGTAGTTTTAAGTATTAAGTATATCTAGGATCTAATATGTAGCTATAAGATATGTTACAAAGAAATTGCACCTACAATTTGAAAATAAATATCTTTATCTTTATACAAGAGAGTGAGAGAGTGAGAGGATTGGGGAGAAACCCAAACTTCATTTTCCAGTTCACTGTTGCTGTTCAACAACCTTTATTCCCCAGCGGTTGTCGGTTCTGTAAGCTATAATGGCCCCCCCTACCATGAACTCTTAAAGCGATTCAAATTAGGACCTAAACTGAATTGTCAAAAAATTTTGTACCATGACTTCAATAATTTATTAATCTCATGGTACAAATTTTTTTGACAATTCAGTTTAGGGCCTAATTTGAATCGCTCTAAGAGTTCATGGTATGGGGGCTACCCACTGCCACTTGCTTATTCTAAGAGCTATGTCGGTAATGGTGTTCTTTGTTTTAACTCGTATACTTACCTAAGTTATTACCGAAGAGTTCTAGTTTATTCTGTGTATTTATAAACGTTAGTGCTTATTATTTTTTATTAAATAAAAGAAATAATAAATAGCATAATAAAACGATAGTAAAAATATAATATTTACGCGTAAAACATAGAATAACGACCGTGAAGCCAATTTGTGAAAAAAACGATTCAAACCACAAGCAATATCCATAACTTTTAGTATCCATTTAAACAAACATGGTTACATACTGTAAGTAATAACAAAACGCCCGCATCTGTCTGTCTGTCTGGCCACAGTCCGGCTTCGCATCTTTTATGTTATCTGCGAATAGGGTTGGTAGGAAAAGCCGGAAAAATCTGCTAGCAAAGGCCGGACTTGTCTTGAAATAAAAACGAGATGCTTTGCTAATAATTTTGCTAAAGTTTTTTGGATCATCCAACCCGTCTTGGGTTGACTAAGCCCAAAAATTATGAAATATTGTGACAAGCCAATGTACGGTAAGTATACGTGTTTTTTGTTTGATAGTTCTGAGTTGATATTATAAAAATATAATGTAGGATTGAAACCGCTCATAATTTTATGTGCTCAATGCCAGTGCTTTCAACTGACATCCCTGCTAAATATTGTAGCTTGAAAAAAACATGTTATTATTTTTACTATTAGGTACCTACTAAATCACATACATTTTACCGAATTTAGTGCTGGATGGTTCCAAAACGCCGGATAATCCTAAACATTAGCCAACTCTATAGCTCAACCCCGTTCGCCCCTAACCACCTGTCGCGATTTTATTTTGATTTTATTGGATTTGCAAATAACTAAGGTGTATGGGGGAAGGGTGGCACCATGTTACGATACGATTTTCAACACTGTGGTGTAGTCCTGTTTCATTCGACGTTTTCATTCAACGTTTTACTCCCTGGTCCCTACAAGAGAAAGCATTTGTTTATACAGAAGGTCGATTTCAAATTGAAATTAAAAATATTTTTATGTAATAAAATTACAAAGATCATTCTGTACGTCTTATGCTAGGTGATTCCACGGGTTAGTGTCAAAATCCTCTCTGAAAATCCCCTTTGAAGCCTCAAGCTCAGTATAAAGGGGATTTCACGCGCCCCAGCCTAGAAGAATCTGGCAACAAACTCGGTTGGATTCCTAGTTTTCTACCTTTTTCTCAAAGATCTCTCTTCATCATAAAGCTCCAGTTTAGCACCAGCTGTTCTACGAGTAGTATTGTATATTTAAGTATAGTTAATTAGTTATAATAAGACGTTTGACGTTCTAGTTCCATGTTCCAACTCTATTAGACACGGTGCTACATAATGTATGTACAATCCCGAAGGGGGTTTACAGATCTTAGCGAACAATGTTTGTTCTACGACTTTTGAAATTTCGAAATTTTTCATTCATGAAATGTGTTCTAAACATTCCTCTAAATGTGATTTCACACTATGGAATCAGCGGCGAGTTTCGGTTTCACCTAAAAAACTATTCTAATAAGTATTATTCTTACTGAGCAAATTAAACAAAACACTCGATCAAACGGTCGAGCACCGGTGGTCTAGTGGTAGTGACCCCGCCTTCCGATCCAAAGGTCGTGGGTTCAAACAAGTCGTGCACCAATGGAATTTCTGTTTGAAAAATTTACGTGCGCAATGCTCTCATACGGTGAAGGAAAACATCGTGAGGAAACCGGCATTTCCAAGAACTAAAATTCGAAAGACGCCAATCCGCATTGGGTCGCGTAGTGGATTAAGACCTAATCATTCTCCCCCGAGAGTAGGCCTGTGTCCCAACAGTGGAAACATACAACAATCTGTCATACAACAATCTGTCATACAGGCTGTCATGATTGACTCGATCGATCGTTGGCGTAGTTAAAACGTTGTTCAATAGAATACGAAAACACCCAAAACACATAAAGAATACAATTAGGGTTGTTAAACAATTAAAACTTACTAAGAAAAGTATGACACAAAAGTCCTCAAAAGTGGATTGGCTCATACATTAACTGGATCGTGATGCCAACAATAGAAGTAGGACGAGATTTATGGCAACGGGGACCGAGCCAGCGCGAGCGGTCGGAGTTCATACCGGGATGACACCGGCGGCATAGTGAGGACATGTCCTTAAATATATCTCTCTTTACTTAAACTCCTACCAAAATTCGAGCTATAATGATCGTAAAAGAACAACAGCTGATTTTTAGGATTTTCACTTCAGTTTATTTGTCAATTTCACACTTTCAATGGTTTACCGTCAACAATTGAAGTGACTTTACGAATTGTAAAGTCACTTCAATTGATAATTTTTTATTTATTTAATATTGGTTAATGAGGCATCCTTAGTGCTTTCTTGCTTTTTGGGAAGAAATTTTAAATATTTTTGCATATTTTTATTGTCATTAAAGTTGACTATCTCAGTGGCGCAATGGCCGAGTGCCTGGCAAGAAGTTGCGGGTTTGAAAGACAAAAATACATATATTTCCTCTATAAAATCTATTCTTTAATAAAATAAAGTATTATACTTATGGTAAAAGAAATATAAATTTACATTTTTACACAGCGCTACCTAGACTCAAACTAAGCACAGCTTGTTCAATGGGATACAGATATCTGATAAAATATAAGAGTATAATAATATTAAGTATGTTTTTTTTAAATCTTTATACCAAATAGGTAGAAACACACAAAACAAATATTTACAGATCATGCAAACAGGGCATGGGCATCACGCAAGCAAACCGCAGGTAAACACTTTATGAGCTCTGAAAGCTTCGAAGTGATCCTTGTAATCAATTTGAATGTTTATCTTCTTTAAATTTTTAAATCGCCGATAAATTTGTTAGTATTATTGGTTTTATCAAATGTCGTACCTATCCATAATATTCTTTCATTGCTGAAAAATGTGCCTCGACTTGCCACAGAAGCATAACATCGAACCACGCTAAAGTTCAATGTACCGACTGCTAGTTCATCCGTTGTCCTCGTTGCGTCGTGGATGTACTCAGGGAATGACCCCCATGGGCCAATTACCCCTTTATAGTACTGCTGGCTGTAAAGGGGTAAGCTAGCAGTTTGTGATGCGTAAAGACAATTTTGTTCAAAAGAGTTCTATTGCGCCTCGAAACGGATAACTTCAAGATAGCCGAGATACGATGGCTGAGATCCGTCGGCAAAAATCTAAAATCAAAAATGCTTTATTTAGTTAAATCACAAGAATTACTTTGAAACGTTTTACAAGCTAGGAAAATTTACGCCAGTTCCAACGCGCCCATGCCGTAAAAGAACTGGCAACACCACCTGGTTCTGGCTTCTGGCAGTATTTGAAATGTTGGCAACACTTCATTATGACAGCCTTCCTAAGTTCCCATAACTGGGACACGGCTTACTCTCAAGCGAGAGTGATTGGATCTACCACGCGGAATATTTTGAAAAATGATGACTTTGATGCTGATAACTTTACTTAGCATTTGGCGTACGAAATTAACAGTGGTCTTTGGTGATCTGTCCAGCGGAGTGAAGCGTGAAAGTGTCAAAACAATTCGTCTTTGTTGCTACCGTACCGTTTTTTGTTTTTATTCTATGATTTTGTAGTTAGTACCTACCACAGAACAGAAAATTCTGTTCTGTGGTACCTATGATAATAATAAAGTTAGTTTTGATGGAGACTTTATCACAGGTCAGGCAAGGGGATTGAGTGAGATAGGTTCAGTTTTTGAAATACTTCTAGCAAAAATGGACCTTATCTTACTGCAAATTTTGCATATAATAGCGCTTGACCTGAATACAGCCACTTCAAAACTTTCATTGCATTATTATTCGTTATGCTTTCCTTATCCGGAAAACATTGAATTTGTTTTATTGGTCTGTTTGTTTTTAATCTTTTTACTGGTTTATTATTTTGCATCATTTTTGTGAATGGAAACTTAGTTTTTAGTTTTTATCTGCTTTCTCTAAATTTTATTGTGCAAATAAATTTTTATTCTTTATATTGAACGCTGAACGAATCAATATTCGATATTTACGCAAGTTTTTCAAATAACTTTTTAGGTACCTATCGAATAATTTAGAAATAAAGATAAAACGTATTTTTCAGCACATACAATTGATATTATTTAAAAAAATGTATTCATATCTGATTTACTTATCGAAAATAAATGTAATTAATTAATAAAAAATAAATACTTACTTAAACCTTGCTATCAGTGCTAAACACATCAGATTTACACCCTTCATATAGTATACTAGAAAATAAGAAGTGACTAGTCTATCGACTGATTTGTCCCTCATACGGTGTCAGAACTGTTTAGTAAGTAAGTATAATTCAATTCTAGATGACCTAGTGATAGAATAAGTAGATAGAACTAACAGGATAAGGTTACCACGATCGAAAGTTATTTTCCCAAGTACCAAGAACGTTACATATTTATAATTAACCCACACAAATGAATAAAATCGTGAGAAACGATTCGCAATAATAAAAATGTCACTGCAATCCGTTAAGAGTTTGGAATGTGCAACACTAACTCAGCCTCTCAAAGCGATTGTGATCTTATTATGAAGTAGGTAAGGTGTATAACCGTTAGGTGCTGTGATTGAATAGTGATGTATTGATTTAATATGGTTTATTATCGATAAGACACGCGCTTATTTAGCTGTTGTTGTCGATTACCGAGATTCCGATGAATGTGTGGAAATTGAAGGATTATTATTGTAAAGATCATAATTACGGTAATAAAATATTGAGAAGTTATTGTGTAGGTATTAAGACAACTTAATGAGACTAAGTTTATTAATTATTTATATACTATACTAAATTTTTTTTTATGATGTAATTAACACAAAAACCGGAAACTAAAATGGTCAACTGAATTATAATGTAGATATTTTTGTTATAGATATCTAGGCTGCTGTGTCATACAAAAATTCAAGTTTTAAAGTTCTGCGTGGCACTGCACTGCGCTCGTCACCCCGAGACTTAGTTATTAAGTCTCTTTCGTTCAGTAATTTCACACAATTATTTATTTTTACACGTAATATAAGATGACATTATCACAAAATGACATTCATGACAAAATGGTCAGTCATTACCGGCAATGTAGGTGGCAAAGACCACTTCATTTGCACGAGCCGGCATCACTCTTGATTGTTTTATAATGTGTCCTTTATTACCTGGGCGTTAAAGCCTCATTTATGAAAATACCTTTACAAAAACATGTTTCATATTTTTACCACTTTTAGAAGTAAGTTTATAGAGTAGTCAGTTCTAATAATACTGGCTCAGGTCACTCTTGACGGTCAGAAGGCCTCCGTCATGGCCTAACGACTTTCAACGACATTATGTCCAGCAGCTACTACAGTTGACTGATGATGATGTTGATGTATTGATAATCGCTAAGATGACGTGGAAAGCCCCGACACATTCCTATTTTTGCATGTTAGTTAGAGACTTTAACATAACACGCCCAACAGTCACACTAGTCTTGTCGACATCTGCCTGACCCACTAAGGATTCCCTGACCCACTAAGGTGTCGTGGGTGCAGAATCTAACCCACAATTTCTCGATTCTTAACCGTGTCACCCACTCCGACGTCAAGGTCCAAACAAGGGGTTGAATTTTGAATATTCCTTTCTAAGACCCTGATTTTTATCAGTGTTAACTACTTGGTAAAATCGTTACCTGTCACTTCTTAGAATTAGAAAAGTTAAAACACTTCCTCAGTTCACAAGTCCACTATTTCATTTCGAAATCAATTTCCTGTCTACTTTTTTCACTCACAAATGTAATAACATCTTGATTTATTGCCTATTTTGTCCTTGAGTTTTGTAAATTGACCAATTTACACACGAAATTGGCCAGAAACGGGCAAACCGTATAATTTTAAATAGTTTTCGTCTTTAAGCTGGGTCCACATTATCCACCTAAGAATTGGCCGATCCGCACACGCGTGCTATGATCGCTAGTGTGAATCAGTATCGTATAATGACGTATCATGAATATCGTATCACAAAAGACAGTGTAGACAGGTGATCATCATCATCACCATATCAGCCAATAGACGTCCACTGCTGGACATAGGCCTCCAAAGAGCGCCATGACTTGACCATCCACCGCTTTCCTGCGACTGCTTTAAAGTCATCGGTTTATCGACACATCGTCAGGTGATGCGCGATTATGATTCATGGTGATACGATACGCCACATACTTCTTAATTTTTTTACCTTAGTGTGAACCCAGCTTAGACTTTTGGCGACTAAGTATAAGTATTCATATAATTTTAAGTTAAGGTCATTGCAATGTCCATTAGCTGTTCCGTTAAGGTTTTTTATTTGATAACTCTTGACCTCATGATGCCATGCTACTCCTTACCTTCGACAGAAGGTTACTCTGGTCGATTTACTACTAATGTTGGAGCGTTATCTCTCTAAAGCAAATAAAGTTTTATGGTGCTTTGAAAAACGCTTCAAACTGCTCTCTGACCTTTACAGTTCAGTTAGCTTACTGCGGGTTTGACTCCCACATAGGACAAACATTTTGTGTCATGAATAAGATGTTTGTTCTGTGTTTTGTTTGTATGTTTTTTTTTCAATCACGTTATGGCTGATTAAGATGAAATAAACTTAGAATAGTAATAGTTGAGAACGGAAAAGCATAGTTATTATACAAAAATATCATTACGTTAGTAGTAGATAAGATAGATAGTTTAATAACTTTAACTAAACTTAAAACAAAATTGGTGGTGGCCTTAACGCTAAGAGCGATCTCTTCCAGGCACTCGATAAACTGAAAGACAAGACGTTAGAAAACGAATGCATAATACTTACATAATTCAGATAATACGCTGGCTCACACAGAAGGCCAGATGCGCAAACGCACAAAATATGCGTTCCTATGCGCATGCGCATGCGGGCTCTGGGTCAAATTCCGTTTTTTGCAATTAGCAAAGCATGTGAAGTTTTATTTTAAACTGTCAAAAGAAAGCCTATGGCGTCACTTAAAAAAATTAAAAATGAACATAAGGAATTCGAATACTTTTTATAAGTATACTGTGTCTCAGTATTTTTGGTTCTCGCTGTCAAATTTAGAAAAATGTGTAAATAATAGCAGACAACCACTATGACTGTCAAAGAAATACAAAATACAAATATCTTTATTCGGAACAATAACATATGATAATAAAACATAATGGAAGCGATGGTAACAAAAGTAATTAAATAGGATTAACAAGGCAATTATTGCATATATAATTATAGCAATAGTACTATTGGGTATTTTAATTAGTCATATTTATACGCATGTTGATTTATTATAAAAGTAAATAAAAATAGAAGTGCTAAATTTAGTAAGTTTTATTCTATTTTTTATTGATCTATGTGAAAAAAGTCTACGAAGTCATCATAGTGGCCAATAGACGTCCACTATACATAACTTATTCTTAAAACTATAATAACAATCTATGTATAATAAAAAATATTTATCTTTGTATTGTATTAAGTATTATCAGTCATCTAGTATCCATAACACAAGCTCTGCTTAACTTGAGGCTAGGTGATGCTGTGTGGATTGTCCAGCATTATTTATTTATTTATTTATTATTACATAGTATAAAATAAGGAACCCGCGTCCTTATGCATGTACGCTTAGATCTGTTAAACATCATTTTCTTTCTTTATTTCTTCATCGCAAACGGATTTTAATGCGGTTTACATCAATAGATAGAGTGATTCAAGAGTAAAGGTTATACGTATAACACCCGTGCGAGGCCGGGGTGGGTCGTTCGTATAATATAATATTTTAGTCCTTTTACAGCTTTTCATGCCTTAGTATAAAGGCTTGGTTGTGAATTTTTTACCTGAAGCAAATAAGGGACTCGTATACGATTTTGTAAATCATCTAGTGCTTTTTAGAGGTTGCTTATGTCCAGCTGTACCAATGTGGCGCAGCGGGCGCAGGTCCGCCTGCAACGCGGAGGTTGCGGGTTCGATTTCTGCCTCGGGTCAAATGTTTGTACGATCTACAGATATATGTTCCGGGTTTTCTGGGTATTTTCTATAAATAATAAAAAATATCTATTTATATATTGTATTGTATTAAGTCTATTGGCTGATATGTTGAAAAATGTTTTCAAAAAAATGTATCAAGATGGTAAATCCATTTCTAAGTTTCGCGATAGTGACAGCGAGACAGGGTCCCATATGTTTTGATTTTTTTTGGGAAAAAATCGGAAATATTTTTCGGAAATCCATTAAAAAGCTCAGCTATTAATCATATTGCATCTGCCTCGCCCGAAGCGATCGATTATACTTTTGTCCTAGAGAAAGATCTTTTTAACCGACTTCAAAAAAGGAGGAGGTTATCGACTGTACCTATTCGACTGTGAGTATTTTTTTTGTATGTAACAAACGCGATTGCTTCGCCAATTTTATTATAAATAGATTTTGTTGTTTTTTATTATTTGTTTAATAGGTGAGTGATTCCCATATACTTACATTTTATAAAGATTAGTTTAACGCATTTTGAAAAAATTTCGTATCTCCACAATTTTCATCAAAACATTTTTTTTGTTTTTTGTGCACATGGTATAGTCATAAAGTCGTTTTTTTTTGCCACTAAAATTGCAACCAAGCGTACGGCACACTTGATGGTAAGCGGTTACCGTAGCCTATGTACGCATGCAACATCATAGATATCACTTGCGTGTTACTACCACCCTGAGACGTTAGATGGAAAGTCTCATGTGCCTGTAATTTCACTGGAAACCATACCCTTCGAACCAGAACACAGCAATGCGAGCATTACTGCTTGGCGTCAGAAATAAGTATGGTGGTAGTCCTTCCCCGGACGAGCTCTCATTTTGTTCTGAAATCAATTTAACAATGCAATTTTTGCATGCAATTATTGAACCGTGTAAATGGGCCTTTAGCCACTGACTCACACAACTTACTAACTAACTAAGGAATTTAAAATCATAATACTAGTATGGGATTAGAACTGTGTGTGTGTACTAAATTATTCAAAATCTTTTTATCATTAAAAATAATTATATGTAGAGCACCGGTGGTCTAGTGGTAGTGACCCCGCCTTCCAATCCTAAGGTCGTGGGTTCAAACCCGGTCGTGCACCTATGGATTTTTCTGTTCGAAAAATTTATGTGTGCAATGCCAGTGCTCATACGGTGAAGGAAAACATCGTGAGGAAACCGGCATGTCCAAGAACTAAAAATTCGAAAGACATGTGCCATTCACCAATCCGCATTGGGTCCGCGTGGTGGATTAAGACCTAATCACTCTCGCCTGAGAGTAGGCCAGTGTCCCAACAGTGGGAACATTAGAAGGCTGTCATGATGATGATGACAGCTTACTAAACTCGAGCGGAAATAGTTTTTTACACAAATCTACCTTCATTCACAAACGAAGAGAACAGAACACACCCAGCGTAACATGAACCCAGTTATTCCCTTAAACACGCAAAACTACACCGCATTGCATTGTTGCAGAGCTCAAAATATGCTGGTTGTGTTTGGCCCTTAGAAAAGGTAGTTCCGGTTCGTCCTTTTGATATAGAACTGCCTTTTTGTGCACATGTGTCGGGTAACACGTGCTCACTGATTGTTCTTTTCTAAGTTTGATTTAGTTTTTATTACTGGTGATAGAAAATGAGTGGATAAGACTCTTTTACGAGGCGCATTCAAATATTTTATAACTCCACTTTAGAGTGCCTCTCCATCTAATTACCAGGAACTTTTTTACCTGGTGGTAGGACTCTTCAACAAGAGTCCGTCTTGGTGGGTACCACCGCAGTGTCAGATATTCTACCTCCAAGCAGTAGTGTGCAAGCATTACTGTGTTTAGGTTTGAAAGGCACTGTAGCAAGTGAAATTACTGGGCGAAAGAGACTTAACAACAATGTCTCGGCGTGATAAGCGCAGTGCAGTGCCACGCAAACACTTAAAAACTTAAAGCTTTGCGTGGCACTGCATCTGTAATAGTCAGGCGTGGTGCTTAACATCAGGTGGGCGCCTTGATTGTCTTGTCATTTGCTGACATAAAAAAAAAAAAAAAACAGAAAAATGTACACAATCAGAGTTTAGCAATAATATAGCAATTTTTTAATTTATGTTTGTTTTTCTAAAAATTGGGCCTAAATAACGTAGTAACAGTGGTCCGGTTGTAGTCCGGTAATGTCGGTACATTGATCTACTGTTTGTTACTTCCTAATAAAATAATAAAATTTGTTATAGGTACTTTATTATAAAAATTACGTAAATTATAAAAAACTCCTGAGCAAAGTATTGTTTTTTTATTTTTGTTTAGTTTATTGTATATTTAGTTTATTAATGTTTTTTATTTTTGTGTACTTAACTTGCCTATTTATTAGTAAAAAAGAAATATCACATCACCCATATTACAAACTTTTAGCTTTTGACTGGTTTCAAACTTTTAATCAACCCATATTTAAATAACTTTTGACTGGTTTTAAACTTTTAATTAAGTAACTCTTAGTTTTAAACCAACAAGTTTATTGACGTCTACCTTGAAATTCACAACAGCTTCAATAGTATCACAAATCATTTTGAAACGTGTTACAAGCTAAGTAAAACGCCAGTACGCGGCCCAGAAGGCAACAAATTCTAACGGCCGGGTTCCAAACGCAGCTGAGACATAGCTTGCGTATCCACATTTCTCCTTACCATCCTTTACGTAATCACACCTACTTGCCTCAGCCACAGCCTCAGCACCGACTTTTTCTGTGGTTTAACACAATAGAACACTGAACACAGAACATCGAACATTACAGAACACATCAAAATTAAAGTGGTAAACTAAGATGGTGAATCGACAGCTGCATTAGCACGTGCCCTAAACATGTGCCACTGATGATATAATGATAAGATTGAAGGGCTCAGATGGGTAAATAAGGGATCGATCGAGAATGTTCTAAGAAGTTTTCGTATGGGTGGGTTTTTATCTAGTCCATATATCTTCTCATCATTATGATCATTACAGTCTTCTAAATTCCGACTGCTAAGACGGCCTACTCTCAAGCGAGAGTGATTTGGTCATAATCCACCACGCGGACCCAATGCGGATTGGTGTCCATCTATGACGATATGTCCATGATATATCTTCTCATCATTATAATCATTACAGTCTTCTAATGTTCCCACTGCTGGGACACTGGCCTACTCTCAGGCAAGAGTGATTGGGTCTTAATCCACCACGCGGACCCAATGCGGATTGGTAGATGGCACATATCTTTCGAATTTTTAGTTCTTGGACATGCTGGTTTCCTCAAGATGTTATCCTTCACCACTTGAGAGCACTGGCATTGCGCACATAAATCTTTGAGTATTCAAATCAATTGTTGCACGACCTGGTTTGAACCCACGACCTTAGGATCGGAAGACGGGGTCACTACCACTAGACCACCGGTGCTCTCTTTTGATCTTCTAATTAACGTGATTTTGAAGAGTGAGTTCTTTGTGATAGAGCTCGTCCCGGAAGTACTACTACTATTTTTTTTTCAGTAATGCTTCTGTTTGAAAGGTGTAGTTGTTGGTGAAATTACATGGCAGTCAGGTTGGCAATAGCCATAGTATTGCAAGCTTTTATAGGTTACGGTAACCGCATACCGTTATTATGTAGCCTATGTACTCATGCAACATCATGGATATCACTTGCGTGTTACCACCCTGACGATGGTAAGTTTCATGTGCCTGTATTTTCACCGTAAACCATACCGCAATGCGAGCATTACTGCTTTGCGGCAGAAATAGTTATGGTGGTAGTCTTTCCCCGGACGAGCTCTATCACAAAGAACTCTACTACTTCTGTCTGCGGCGTCACTAATGTTTATAAACATTATATGTCAATTACAACATTGTAAGCAAAAAAAGCAAGCAAATAATAAATGATTGATTGATACAATACAAATACGATACAAATACGATACAAATACAATACAAATACAATACAAATACAATACAAATACAATACAAATACAATACAAATACAATACAAATACAATACAAATACAATACAAATACAATACAAATACAATACAAATACAATACAAATACAATACAAATACAATACAAATACAATACAAATACAATACAAATACAATACAAATACAATACAAATACAATACAAATACAATACAAATACGATACAAATACAATACAAATACGATACAAATACAATACAAATACAATACAAATACAATACAAATACAATACAAATACAATACAAATACAATACAAATACAATACAAATACAATACAAATACAATACAAATACGATACAAATACAATACAAATACAATACAAATACGATACAAATACAATACAAATACAATACAAATACAATACAAATACAATACAAATACAATACAAATACAATACAAATACAATACAAATACAATACAAATACAATACAAATACAATACAAATACAATACAAATACAATACAAATACAATACAAATACAATACAAATACAATACAAATACAATACAAATACAATACAAATACAATACAAATACAATACAAATACAATACAAATACAATACAAATACGATACAAATACAATACAAATACAATACAAATACAATACAAATACAATACAAATACAATACAAATACAATACAAATACAATACAAATACAATACAAATACGATACAAATACAATACAAATACAATACAAATACAAATGTTTTATTGCGTTTCCAAATGATATTACAATGTTAACGGTGGTAAAACTTTTTTTAAGTAATAAATAAATACATGTCATAGGAAATTTTGCTCTTGCTTAGGTCTATTATTGATATCATGAAGACAGTGATTTAACAAATAAAACATTATAGAAAAAGTATTGGAAAATAGTGTTTAGGTTGGCTTTATGCGAGGAAATGTAGTCAATAGGCATGATGGATGATATTGAAAAACTGTTCTATTGTATTCAGAAGTATCGACTTTACGCAAAAGATTATTCATTATTCCAGAAATAATGATTTAGTAGTAAAAAAATGCGATTTAAATTTTAATTTAAAAATTCACGCCAAAACGCGGTGAGTCGCGGAGTGACAGCGGTGGCGTCACTATGTTTTCAATGTAAAATTTTAGCAATAAGGTTCAAAATTCTGCATTTTTTAATGCCACCAATCAGAGAACTAAGATGCTCTTGGTGTTTAACCTTTTATGGCGGATTGCTGTATTTTGTAGTTTTATTTTATGAAAAATATTATCCATCTCACATCTAATGTAAAAAGAAATATGGTTTTTATATTCCTTGAATCCCTTTTCATAAGGTGAAGACATGACTTTAGTGATTATTGGTTGCTGTCATCATGCCTATTAGGTCACATGATGGACTCTTTTGCGTCCGTCTTGATGAATACCAACGCATTGTCCGATACTCTGCCTCCAAGTGTGCTAATCATTAATTTAAATCGATGGTTAATCATTGTTATTTATACTCTGGTGGGTTCACTACGCCTTTCCGAAAGCCATTTCAACTTGTTACATTTTTTTTAAATTTATTTATCGTAGTAAAAAACTTACATAACAAAGTAACTTATAACTAAAAAAACCACTGTGGTTTGAGCAAGTGTTAGGGGAGTTTACATCTAGTTTAGGTAAATGTTTAATTAAATAAATAATAATAAGATAAATGCACCTTATATGTAATGATAGTAATAAAGAGTAGTAGAGTTCTCTGTGATAGAGCTCGTCCGGGGAAGGACTACCACCATACCTATTTCTGCCGCAAAGCAGTAATGCTCGCATTGCTGTGTTCCGGTGTGAAGGGTATGGTTTCCGGTGAAATTACTGGCACATGAGGCTTTCGATCTTAGCCTCAAGGTGGCAACCCGCGAGTGATACCTCTGGTATTGCGAGCGTCCATAGGCTGCGTTAACCGCTTACCATCTTGTGGGCCGTACGCTTGGTTGCCACTTCAGTTGTATAAAAAAAAAAATGTAGGCAGGCAACTTAGCATTCACATACGATACTTTATTGTATCGGACACAAATAGCCAGCAACCTACCTATGACGATTCATCGACCATACAGTTGAACTTCAGTTCAATTGGTAAGATGTTTATTATGATTATCTACGATTAGTCAGTGCTACGTTTTACCGGTAGGTATAAAATGTTCTTCTTTCTACTTACTTTCTACACCGTCTATGTTTTGCTGTTGTTTTTTTTTATGTCAGCAAGTCACAAGACAATCAAAGCGCCCACCTACCTGACTATAACAGATGCAGTGCCACCCAAAGCTTAAAGTTTTTAAGTGTTTGCGTGGCACTGCACTGCGCTTGTCACCCCGAGACATTGTTGTTAAGTCCTTTTCGCACTGTAATTTCACTTGCTACAGTGCCCTTCAAACCTAAACACAGTAATGCTTGCACACTACTGCTTGGCTTTTGTGTGGGTCAATAAAAATGTTTCCTTTTCTTTCTCCATAATTTTTTGCCTTCCCGTCACGTTGCTGATAGGTATGAAAAAGTAAGCTACGTCATTACCATCTTTACGAGTAATAACTATAATTGGAAACACAAATTACAAGTGTGATTTCTAAATCAATAAAGAAATACGAAACAATAAACAATGCAATAAAAATCGTTCAATTAATATAAAACAAATTGTAACGGCGTAAGAAAGTTAATAACAGAATGCATCTGAATAACATAAAAGAAAGTGAGACTGGCCATAGAGAATTGCTTGGTATTCTACCGATCTTCCCATAACATTTAAAGAGTCGCTATGGTAAAAAGAAAGGAATGACGAACGATGGCAAATATTATTCACTATAATTAACTGCCATGAACTCTTAGAACGATTAAAATTAGGACCTAAACTGAATTGTCAAAAAATTTTGTACCATGACTTCAATAATTATTAATTTCATGGTATAAAATTTTTACACAATTCAGTTTAGGTCCTCATTTGAATCGCTCTAAGAGTTCATGGTATGGGGGCTGTTGTTAGAACTCTTCAGGAAGAGTCCGTCTTGGTGGGTACCACATCAGTGCCAGATAGTCTACCTCCAAGCAGTAGTGTGCAAGCATTACTGTGTTTAGGTTTGAAGGGCACTGTAGCAAGTGAAATTACTGGCGAAAGAGACCTAATAACTACGTCTCGGGGTGATGACTACTAACTAATAAACTTGTGTTTCTTTAAATCTATGTTTGCATAATCTAAAAACATTTGTACCAAGGTCCTGGTTCCCATTGTACAAGCTTTGCTTATTTTGGGGCTAGAGGGCGCTGTGTACAATATCTGCACATTATTTATTTATTTATTTATTACTTACTAGCTGACCCGGCACGGTTTCACTCGCATTGTTTTTTTCTCAATTTTTCCCTAATATCTCACCGTTTAAACCTTCCCTGGGCATACAAATGACAAGACCAAAATCAGTCAAATCGGTCCAGCCGTTATCGAGTTTTAGCGAGCCTAACGCACAGAAATTCATTTTAATATTTTTAAGATTTATCGTCATTATTCATTTACATGGACAATACTTAGGTATCGAGTCGCTAAAATAACAGTTTCTTTTATGAAAAAGGGGTTAAGTGCGGTGTGTTCTACATTTTGATTGATAGTATTCGAATAATATAATTCATCTATGATATAATCGAATAAAGAGAAGTACCATCAACATTCCTAGCATTAGTTAGTTTAATATTATTGACAGATGGCGTATCTTCACGCCGCGCCGGGGCATGGGTCAGACAGTGCATTAATCTGCGATTAACTGTACTTGGTGATTGCGCGTGCGCATGTGAGGTCGCTAGTTATGTGGGGCTTCATGTCATATACTTACCATTATTAGCTTTTAAGTCGAAACGTTTTCTTATTTTGTATAAAATTAGCTGGTTAGTTGATTTTTGACTCGTTATTAAGATTAACAGGTTTACCATTATTAGCTTATAAGTAAAAGTTTTCCTATTTCTGTATAAAATTAACTGGTTAGTTGATTTTTGACTCTCTTCGATGATTCATTTATATTAAAAGCAACCTTTCTATTATTAGCTTTTGAGTCGAAACGTTTGCTTATTTCTGTATATGTAAAATAAGCTGGTTAGTAGTCAACTTGAAATTTGATGATTCATCTCAATGGTTGTCATTATCCAATGGTAATAGATATCGCTTATTTTATTTTAAACTAAATAGCATTTAGGATAAAATAACCCTGATTGATTAGGCTAGGCACGTAGGTAAGATTTTACATTTTTTATTTTATCTTATGAACAATCCCTATATTTATCAGTTTTCTGCTCTGCAATTTACCTATCTGTCTAAAAGAATACTATAATTTATTATTTCCATGACCTAGGATCTCTACAAAAATATAGAAAAATGTCGCTTCCCGTCGTCTTCCTCTCTGTATACGATCTTTAAAACTACGCAATGAATTTTAATACGGTTTTCATCAACAGTTAGTGAGCGATTCAAAATATACGTTTAGTTCAATGTTGAATTTCTACGCGATCGAAGTCGCGGGTAACTGCTAGCTTCGTAAAAAAAGTAACAACGAAAGTGAAAGCTGAAAATAAGTAGTAATGTGGTACTTAAAATTCATAAAAATAATAACCAAAGGGTTGTTTTTTAGTTTTAAAGCACGTAGGGTAGGTGAGGGTACACTGTTTCCGCCGCAGAACGGGTTGAAGACACATGCATCACAGATTTCCGGCAAGACGCTCAGTATACACCACCTGGCCGAAATACATACTTTTTGTTATATCAAACCCCTTAGCGAGGGAAGAATCGCCCTACTTTACCCCTTTTTTCTTTTTTATACTATAGTCTATGGCTGGAAAAAGAACATTTCTATTTTTAAATTTTAAAATTCGATCATTATCGGGAACAGAACATGTTTTTGGGTTTTTTGTTGTGCATATGGCTAAATCTAATTTTAGTTTAGCATACGCCACATCGCAGACGGTGATGTCACTGGAAGGGTTAAGATTTGTAAAGTAAGCACCAATTTTAGAATGTGACATTCCGTTTTACGAAAGATAATAAATTAACAATATAAATTAAACAAATCAAATGTTAAAATTCAATAATGACTCAAGCGAGATTTAGGGCATCCACGAATTTATATATTTATTAAATACCTAAGTAAGTACTACGTTTTTTTTTAAAGATTTCAGCCCGATGTTTTTTATACCACTTAGGTTGGATTCGATCAAACTCGAATAGCCGCTATTCTCAGAGTAAATCGTAGTTATTCGCGAATAAACTGACAGTTTCTTTGTATTTGACATTTCTTATTCCGCGGAATAGTTATTCCTAAAGTTGGTCAAATTCACCTTTAAATGGCAAAAAAGGATCACCTGAAATAAGCGGTTACTGTAGTCTATGGATGTTGCAAAACCAGAGGTACTGTCTTATCACTTGCGTGTTGCTAACTTCAAGATAGAAAATATCATGTACTAAATGGGTAATTTCACCGGTATTTCCTTAAAACCGGCTTTCGCATTTCGGCATTTTGGCAGAATGTTTTTTTATCGTCGCGCTCATCAACAGTTATCATTTGATTTTACTGTCTGTGGTTTTAAAAATTATAAAATGTTTGTGGTTAATTTGACTGAGACAGATGCTGTCCGGCTAATGGAGGCGATGGTGAAAGTGATGTGACTTGCACTCTGACCCCGAGAATTGCTGTATCGTATGCGATTGCGTACACGTTGAGCTTTAGCGAAATAAATGCTTGTAAATAGGTAGTTGTACATGGCCCGGTCGAGAGATGTAGCGGGTTCGATCTCCGCAGCGGCACAAATGTTTGAAAGGAAATTGGCTAAAGCGGAAAGAAGTTTTCACTTGCTACAGTGCCCTTTAAACCAAAATACAGTAGGATTTACTTAATCCTACACTACTCAAGCAGCTTGGAAGCAGAATATATCTTACTGCGATGGTAGTCCCATTATCCACCATGGGAAATCCCCTTTATGGGGATCCGAAAATCAGAATCAAGGGGATTTTGAATCGAAAATTCCCAAAATCCCCCTTTCGTTTTTATTTTTTTATCTTTCATTAGTTTTATAATGATCTAATAAATGATAACAAAAGGAAGCGGCATGTGGTGAAATCTTCGCGAATCAACTCAACTTCCGGCCACATTGGGCGGCGTTTTGAACCAGCTCTAACAGGTGGGAGCTTCCAAATATTGTACCCTAGCTGTCACCTGCGGCTTTTCTCGCGTTATATTTGGATAAAAAGTAAACTTATACAGGTAAGAGTAAGTTTAAGAGTAGTAGAGTTCTTTGTGATAGAGCTCGTCCGGGGAAGGACTACCACCATACCTATTTCTGCCGCCAAGCAGTAATGCTCGCATTGCTGTGTTCCGGTTCGAAGGGTATGGTTTCCGGTGAAATTACAGGCACATGAGACTTACCATCTAACGTCTCAGGGTGGTAACACGCAAGTGATATCTATGATATTGCATGCGTACATAGGCTACGGTAACCGCTGACCATCAAGTGGGCCGTACGCTTGGTTACCACTTTAGTAGTATAAAAAAAATAAAAAATAAATAAACTAAATTCAAATGTGGTAATTGAACTAATCATCATGACAGCCCATAATACTAGCTTGGGGCTAGATGATGCTGTGTGTGGATTGTCCAGCATTATTAATTTTTATTTCTTTATTTATATTTATTTCAATTTAAATTTAGTTAAGTCTATCTATACTTAAGATTCTACGATAACTTCTCAATAGACAAGGATCGACCGCGAACTAGTAAACAAAGTTTAGGTACACTCACTGGATGGACCGATGACATTTAAATGGTCGCAGGACTGGTGGCGGTTGAAAACCGTTCGTTGTGGCATTTTGGGATGTTTTCTCGTGGTCCCATTACTTTGTCCCATTTTGGGGACAATGTATATCACTGATGATGATGATTAGGTCAATATCTTCGCAATACCCCAACTTCCGGCCAAACTGGGGCTGGCTTTAAATCACATCTAACAGGTGGCTGGTGCGGGAAGGGTTGCAAATTCATGTTTCTTTTGTAAGGGGGAAATGATGTTTATGTTTGCTAATTCGGCTACATATCCTGTACATCATTGTTTATTAAAAGGAACACACAGATTGATATAAAATTAGGATATTCAATTTATAATTAACGGTTCAACTTCTTTTAATGATCAGATCTTTTGATTGCAGAACATAAGTACCTTGGAAACTAATAAAATGCTTGATAACTATTACCACTAAAGAGCACTGGTGGTCTAGTGGTAGTGACCCCGCCTTCCAATCCTAAGGTCGTGGGTTCAAACCCGGTCGTGCACCTATGGATTTTTCTGTTTCGAATAATTTATGTGCGCAATGCCAGTGCTCTCATACGGTGAAGGAAAACATCGTGAGGAAACCGGCATGTCCAAGAACTAAAAATTCGAAAGACATGTGCCATCCACCAATCCGCATTGGGTCCGCGTGGTGGGTTAAGACCTAATCACTCTCGCCTGAGAGTAGGCCAGTGTCCCAACAGTGGGAACATTAGAAGGCTGTCATGATGAACTATTATCAAGTTTGCTACAACATCAATAAACAGAAAAAGTCATCAGCATGATAACCAAACTTGATTAATTGAAAATGATTATTGGCTTTGTGTGTTTTTAACTTATCTGTTGCCCTCTACGAACAAACGTTGCCCTAATCAGCATAACTTTATTGCCATAATCGTATTACTTTTCGTAAGTACTCATTTAACATGTTCGTTGTTGCCTGCAAACCTTTTTTATCATTAATATAAAGTATGTTTTTCAGTGCAGTGCACTCAAAAAATGAAGGAAAACATCGTGAGGAAACAAGCATGTCCAAGAACTAAAATATTCTACACGCCGGTTCCCTCTCGATTTTTTCCTTTTATTTTTGAGACCACTAATTTAGAGACATATATTTTTCGAAATAAATAAATCCATTAGTGCACTGGTATTGAACCTACGACCCCGGAAAGGCGGGGTCACTACCACTAACCTACCAGTGATCTCAATAGGTCACATAATTAAACTTTAGGTAACTAAACCTGAAGCTTTTAATAATCATTATTAAACCTATTATATAAACGAAGATGCTACATTGCAAATTACATAATGTGTTATAGAGACTCATTGGCCTACCCACTTCCTCCGACCTGATGCCGGCTACGAACTGGGCCAGTATACTATAAGGCCAACGTTGTATGTTGGTGACTACTTGCCGTATGTTGGTAATTCGCGACCAATGTTGGCCGGTAAACCAAATAGTGTCAGAGTAGAGTAGAGTTCTCTGTGCTAGAGCTCGTCCGGGGAAGGACTACCACCATACCTATTTCTGCCGCCAAGCAGTAATGCTCGCATTGCTGTGTTCCGGTGTGAAGGGTATGGTTTCCGGTGAAATTACTGGCACATGAGGCTTTCGATCTATGCCTCAAGGTGGTAACCCGCGAGGGATACCTCTGGTATTGCAAGCGTCCATAGGCTGCGGTAACCGCTTACCATCTTGTGGGCCGTACGCTTGGTTGCCACTTCAGTTGTATAAAAAAAAAATAGTGTCGGTTTTTCGTGACAAAAGATCAGACATCAGACAAAAGATCTTGACGCGCTCCGTGTAAACACTATTGGCGTCATATTCAGTTCGTTGTTAGTCATCATCATCATCATCATGACAGCCTTCTAATGTTCCCCAGCAGTGTCCCCACTGGCCTACTCTCGAGCGAGAGTGATTGGGTCTTAATCCACCACCCACCCAATGCGGATTGGTGGATGGCACATGTCTTTCGATTTTTTAGTTCTTGGACATGTCGGTTTCCTCACTATGTTTTCCTTCACCGTATGAAAGCACTGGCCTCGCGCACATACATTTTTAGTCAGTTTATTTAATTTGTCGAGCTTCCTCATCCATTTTTTCTTATAAAACTATTGTGAATCATTTATTTAATAGTAGGATACGTTACGTACCGATATCGTTCAATATATCAGTGAAGAGGTACCGACACTGTTTCGACTCTCGAGAGCATATCGCGAAATGGAAGACCATTTCGCGATATGCGAAGTAAGAGAGGAAGTGCACCCTGATGAAGACTCGAAATTAACTCTTCATCGATATACCGGTTCGTGAAAACACCCGTTTTTTTATGAATTCCACATCATCTTCATTAACACGTGTAAACAGCGACAATTGAGATCCGATATTTCGGTAACAATTTTGTAGGTAACTAAGAGTAGTAGAGTTCTCTGTGATAGAGCTCGCCCGGGGAAGGACTACCACCATAAATATTTCTGCCGCAAAGCAGTAATACTCGCATTGCTGTGTTCCGGTGTAAAGGGTATGGTTTCCGGTGAATTTACTGGCACATGAGGCTTTCGATCTTAGCCTCAAGGTGGCAACCCGCGAGTGATACCTTTATTGCAAGCGTCCATAGGCTGCTGTAACCGGTTACCATCTTGTGGGCCGTACGCTTGGTTGCCACTTCAGTTGTATAAAAAAAAATAACTCTGCTACTTTTTTACTCCTATTTACATTCTATTTATTTTCAATTTGTTACGGCACATAAATCAAGGGGTTATATTACATCACACCCTTTTACCAGTTATGATTTACATGTGAAGGGTTGGTTATAGGCGACAGTTTTATTTATTTCAAGCTTATTATATTATACATATTTACATCTGGATGTTATTCCTTGTTTTAGGACGTAGCTGGCTAAGTTGTTCCTAACAGATCAACGAAGTTAAGCACTGTTACGCGTCGCCATTTGGATGGGTGACCGCCAGTGGCAATTTCAACTGAGCGCTCCCGTGCACATTAAGCTGTCGGTACCGGCTCTTTCAAAGTTGTTAGGCCATGACAGGCCTTCGGGCGGCCTGAAAACTTTGTCACCAGAGAGGCCACTGACTCATACGAACTTATTTTTTTTTTATTATTCTTATGTTTATGTAAAGAAAAATGACAACGTCGGTGGCGCGGTGGATGAGTGCCCGGTTCTGGAACGAGAGGTTGCGTGTTCGATATCCGCTGCGAGATAAATATTTCTGCAAATATTTGCTCCAGGTTTAGGTGTTTTTTAATATTATAGTTATGTATTACATAGAGAGCACCGGTGGTCTAGTGGTAGGCCCTGCCTTCCGATCCTAAGGTCGTGGGTTCAAACCCGGTCGTGTACGAATGGATTTTTCTGTTCGAAAAGTTTATGTTCGCAATGCCAATGTTTAGTTAAAGAAATACATGTGCCATCCACTAATCTGTGTTGGGTCCGCGTGGTGGATTAAGACCCAATCACTCTCGCCTGAAAGTAGGCCAGTGTCCCAACAGTGGGAACATTAGAAGGCTTTCATAATGATGATGAAGTATATATTTATAAACTACATAGGTACCAGATATTTTGTTTCCATAGTAATTTGTAATTTGTAATTTATTTAATTATCCATAGACATAGTGCCATGTACTTAGATAAGTCATACAATACAGTTAATAATTAATTAATTATATCAGCAAAAGCATCGTCACATTGTATAGATTTTATAAATGAACATCATTATAGTTACAAAATAAAAAAATAAAAAAAAATTTTTTTTAACTAAACTAAACATAATAATATACCTAGGTACAAAACATAACAAAACATAATCAAATTAAAAATAATAATAATTACACACACACACAACCCTAAACAAGAAATCATTGAGTATAAACATGTTCTTGTCAGCAAAAGCTTCATCAATTTTATAATAGCTTTTGTGTATCAATTGACTTCTTATTTTATTTATTAAGTAACAAGCTTTGCTTATTTTAGGGCTAAATAGCGCTAATTATGTAATAGAATAGATAGTTTTTCTTATTTGTCGCCGTGGGATCGGAAGTTAGGTCAAGACATCTGCTTCCTTGCTATTCATTGCTCCACATATCCTCAGGAAACTACTTGTATCAGAATACGAACCTTATACACTTTCGACCCACTTGTGTACACAATACCTTATCAATCGCTCACTCTGTCATTTGATATATCATATGTGGCAATCATCTGTGAATTATTTAGTTCTATGATATCAAATTAAGTGGGTATTCCATTTTTTCTTCATGATTTCTTCTGCGTAGACTAATAAAAAAAATGACCTAAATCTTGAGTCTTTTATGCCTTTAGGCCCTACACATTTATTTTATTATTATTTTTTCCAATCAATCAATTTATTTATATCTTAGCAAGCATAGGTACATAACATATTGATAATTTTTACAATACATTAAGTATACGTGTACGAAATGTTTTTTTATACCCTAAAGTGACAACCAAGCATACGCTCACTTGATAGTATACGGTTACCGTAGCCTATGTACGCTTGCATCATCAGAGATATCACTTGCGCATTGCCTGCCACTCTGAGACATAGGTTTATGCTCCTGTACTTACACCAGAAACCATACCCTTCGAACTGAAACACAGCAACGCATTACTGCTTGGCGGCAGAAACAGGTATGGTGGTAGATCTTTCTTAGACGAGCTCTATCACAAAGAACTCTTATTTTTCTCTTACTCTTGATGAATGAACTATTTTTTTTTAATTCTTTAATGCATATTGTACAAGGGGTGGGTTTTATAAGGGTAGAAAAGGAAGGATATCCGTAGATATATTTGTACAATTGCACGGATACCTGTACGGGGCAGAGGGTGGGAAGCGATTAGCTGAATGATTTCTAGCAGTGTTGGATTTCGGATGTGGACCTTTAAGAAAGCAGATGTTTTACTATCTGCGTTCAGTCTGAATGATATTCTCTTAAATCAATGGAGATCCACCAATCCGCATTGGGTCCGAGTGGTGGATTAAGACCCAATCACTCTCGCTCGAAAGTAGGCCAGTGTCTCAGCATTGGGAACATTAGAAGGCTGTCATGATGAAATCAACGGGTTATCCCAATTGAAAAATGTATGTGCGCCTCTGCTCTCAAACGGTGAAAAAAAACATCGTTAAGAAATCTATATAAAAATCTAAAAATTCGAAAGGCGTGTCATCCATCATACGTATTGGGTCCACCACCTTATTTATTATTACATAGCTTATTATTCCTAAACGTACTTTAAACCTCTGTTATCTAATGTGTCTTTCAAATCTATCATCTTCTTCTTTTACTTATGGCGTCTGTGGCTGAGTTTGCCACAATATTGCCAAAATCTAGCATCGTTTTTTTCATTGACATAAAAATGACAAGGAAAGACGGTACTTTGCCGTTGAAAATACAGTTTTTTATGAATGAGAATGATGTTTTCGAAAGAGGAAGTCATCATAATTATTTAGTTACCACTTCCTGAAACCCTTTAGGCTTAACTCTAACAATATATAACACGGCATGTGGCGCTCCCAATATAAATAGAACTACAAAAACTCTTAAAGAACTAATTCTCGTATAAAGGGTTTCATAAAAATAAACCGTAGGGAGCTATTCTGGAGTTTGAGAGAGATAGGTATTCGGTATTTTATGACTGTGTCAGTTATCATTATCATGGTCAGTTTTCTAATGTTCCTGAACACTGGCCAATTTTAAGAAGCGAGAGTGATTGGGACATTATCCACCCAATGCGAATTGGTTGATGGCACATGTTTTCAAATTTTGTTCTTGTATATGCCGATTTCTTATATTCACAATGTTTTCCTTAACTGTTAAAGAGAACTGGCATTGAGCACATAGGTACACTATTTTGAAAAAGCTGTTTGTTTATACACGACGGGTTTTGAACCCATGGCCTAAGGATCACTTAAACAAAAAGTACTTATACAAATACCCACAAATAAATCATGACAGTATAAAAGTACACGTCATTTACGTAATTTAACGTATGACTTATTAACAAAGGCTATAATCATGCATCAATCATCCAATCAGTAACTCATTCAAGTCTAAATGAATTCGTTTATACGCGTCGTGAATCGATTCGATACTAATTTGATCACGAACAATGAAACAGTACTTCTGAACCTTTGACTGTGCTTTGACACACCTTTTGGGCAAAGTAAGTTCGTGTGAGTCAGTGGCCAACTCTGGTAACACAGTTTAGGCCGCCCGGAGGCCTAACGTACCAATCTGAAGGCCTCTGCAGAACATTTTCAAACCAAATCTATACCTAATAAAATGAAACTCGTAAATATCTTATGTGAGACATTTTTTGAGTATCATAATTTACTTTTAGACAAAATTATTTTCTATGTTACCGATCTGACTCTACAAAGTGTCGTTTCTCGAAAATTTTGCAAATAGAAAACTAACGTGCGAAATATCAATCAATCAATCAATCATTTATTATTTGCTTCAAATAGAGTTACAAGGTTCACATAATATTTAGGAAAAGTACCACCTATTTCTACCATTTTAGGCATGCAAAAATTACACAGTGATTAAATTAAAATTAAAATCAAAAAATATCATCAGCGTAATAAGAGTTTGTAGTTACCCCTCCGGTAATAGTACTCCTGGTGATGGTTGCCTGGAAGAAATCGCTCTTAGTGATAAAGCCGCCCTTTGTACTTTGTTTATGTTTTTTATATTAGTTAATAAGTATTTTTCTGTGTACAATAAAGTGTTCATTCATTCAATCATCCATTCATTCATTCATTCATTCATTTTTGGTATAATATATCTCTATATCTATATCTCTATGTCTATGGTATAATTTCCTTTATTTAATTTTGTTTGTGTAGGTCAGAATAACCTCCTGTTTGAGTACATAAGTAATTATTTCGATTTGAAAGGTATGCCCAGATGATTTACAGTTCCAACATGCACCATGCGTCTTATAGCTAATTATAAATGTATATTCAGTTATCGTACACACCTTTTTAGTGTTGGCTTACGCGTAGATAAATGTGAACGCATTGTATAACTTAAAATAAGATGGTAAGATGGATGGATAAGATGGTAAGACTACTTGATAAGACTACTGGCCCGTTTTACTTATATTATAGTACATAAATAGTAATATTAGGCAAAATAAATAGATATAGATATAATATTACGATGTTAGAGTTTTTCACTTACTTGCACTGTAGTCGCTAACAACGAACGGCTGTTGGCAAGATCCTTCATTCATTAGGACCCACCCATAACCACGACCACTCTGCAAAGAGTGCCCGACTGAGAAGAAGAAGAACCTACTGTTACAAATTATGTTATAACACAAGTTTTTAATAACATGACTTTAATACTTTACCGGTAAAAAAAGGTTAGTTAGGCTAAAAAAGATAAACATAATAAACTCTGATAAAATTGATAAAATTCCCTTCATTTGGATTCATTTGCCACGCTGACCATCAGCGCGCTGGCAGACTGACTGCGCTTCAGTTCAGCTTCACGACAAACTGATGTCAACATTTAAATTTTCTTTTAATTTAGAGATTAAGGTCAGCTTACACCATTAAAACCGCTGAAACGTCTAAACCACATCTAAACCTCATCTCCAAATTATTTAGACACATTTTTTTATGATGCAAAATTCCGGAACCTCGAATATCATATCACATCTAAAGTTACCAAACCATCTTCCCACAATCTCTTCATATCGTGCAGATGTTCCTTTTTTAAAAAGCGGAAACGGAAAGATTCTATCTCTGTCTAAGTCAGCTGTCTCTTTCCTCAGAGGTTTGAGGCACAGATTGAGAGCCACCTGCTCTAACAACTGACGGTCACATGGTGCTATAAGAGCCTTAAGTTAGATTTTTTTGAATGGCGTCAATTTAGACAACGAGCAACGTGGACTAATTAAATAAAAAAGGCGGTGTTTTTGTCAAAAACGTTTCTTCAATTGTTTAAAAAAGTAAGTAGTTTTTATTCTAAGAGTAAGTAAGTAAGGTAATGTACCCCCTTTGTCGATCAATCTGGCCCACGTACCTACAGGAGGGCGATTCTCGTGCATAGATAAATGGTCACATGTGATATATATCGTCAAAACTGTCAAAAATTTATAGAAACTTTGACTGTTTTGACGATATATGTCCCATGTGACCATTTATCTATGCACGAGAATCGCCCTCCAGGTCATTGACACGTCATCTCTTGGTGATCTATCAAAGATACGTTAAAACAACACGTCTTGTTTGTCTGAACAGCTCCCACGGGAGACTGAAATTTAGGACGAAAAGGCGAAATAGTTTAAATGTCAGAGCTTGGATCATGATCAGTATGATAGAGAGTAATTCTCATAAGGTGATTCTACCACGAGAACCTAATAACCTAAAAGAGTAGTAGAGTTCTTTGTAAGAGTAGTAGAGTTCTTTGTGATAGAGCTCGTCCGGGGAAGGACTACCACCATACCTATTTCTGCCGCCAAGCAGCAATGCTCGCATTGCTGTGTTCCGGTTCGAAGGGTATGGTTTCAGGTGAAATTACAGGCACATGAGACTTTCCATCTAACGCCTCAGGGTGGTAACACGCAAAAGATATCTATGATGTTGCATGCGTACATAGGCTATGGTAACCGCTGACCATCAAGTGGGCCGTACGCTTGGTCACCACTTCAGTTGTATAAAAAAAATATGACATTTCGCAGCAAAATATTCTAACCTAAAAATCTATAAAAACTTAGCATAGTTACTCGAAGTTATACGGGGTCATACTCGTAACATTACTTTTGGCCAGTTCAAAATGTTACCCAATCATTTCTCATGTAGTTTCCCATACGGAAGGTTAAGGACCAGATAATTAGTTGCAATTAGACCAGCATGATGAAACTCTGACCAAACGTAAGGAGATCGCACCCGAACCTCAACGAACACAGTCAATATGTATGTTTACCCACGTTTATTGCTGCAACACTACTAAATAGAACATACTTATAATTATATAAATAATGTTATTAAGATTTGACAAGGCCTCTGTACAGCCACTTTGAAAAACATGAATGTGTAACGAAACCAAGTGTTCCTAAGGTCCATAAGGTTAATAAATAATATGAATATGTAAAAATATGATGCACTACAGTTTATAGATTACAGTCTTGAATAGATGAGACTGAATCTAAAATTTATTTTATCGTACAAGCTCATCAAAAAACCTGCTAATATATAACACACTCATAATCACATATTATGTAAAGAAAAAAAAAAAACACGATCATGACCCATGTTTAAGAGTAGTAGAGTTCTCTAAGAGTAGTAGAGTTCCTTTTGATAGAGCTCGTCCGGGGAAGGACTACCACCTATTTCTGCCGCCAAGCAGTAATGCGCGCATTGCTCTGTTCCGGTGTGAAGGGTATAGTTTCCCGTGAAATTACTGGCACATGAGGCTTTCGATCTTAGCCTCAAGGTGGCAAACCGTGAGTGATACCTCTGGTATTGCAAGCGTCTATAGGCTGCGGTAACCGCTTACCATCTTGTAGGCCGTATGCTTGATTGCCACTTCAGTTGTATAAAAAAAAAACCCACACAATCATAAAACATAATAACTGAACATAGGCACAGTTAGCATGGGCATTAGTCTAGACTAACAGACTCTACTCTACTCTACTCTACTCTACTCTACTCTACTCTACTCTACTCTACTTTACTCTACTCTACTCCTTGTCTATCAGAAACATACCTACTGTGGTATCATAACACCCAGACTTTCAGAAACTGCGATACTATTTTGTCAGAACCACCCCAGACCTTATTTATTTTATACCCAAATATTATTTATTTTATTATTATTATATTGTTATTATATTTCTTTGTCCTCGCAACATTTCGCTTCTCACCCGGGCTACGTAGTAGTACTAATATCTGTTCTGTGCCCGGGCACTAGTTTTAGGGGAACTAACTGTTTTTTTTTTATACAACTGAAGTGGCAACCAAGCGTACGGCCCACAAGATGGTAAGCGGCTACCGCAGCCTATGGACGCTTGCAATACCAGAGGTATCACTCGCGGGTTGCCACCTCGAGGCTAAGATCGAAAGCCTCATGTGCCAGTAATTTCACCGGAAACCATACCCTTCACACCGGAACACAGCAATGCGAGCATTACTGCTTGGCGGCAGAAATAAGTATGGAGGTAGTCCTTCCCCGGGCGAGCTCTATCACAGAGAACTCTACTACTCTAACTGATGTTGATGAAGGTTAAAAGTTGCTGTCACCGCTATAATAACGTCGTTGTAAATGTAAGATCAATCGAGAATAACCGAACTAAATATACAGGGTCGCGCGTGTGTTAAAAAGTCAAAAAGATCAGTGCTCAGCAAGATCGAAGATCTGATTAATCCTATATAAATTAATGCAAAGAGCCGTATTTATATATTAAAATTAAAGTAATATCGCAACACCGAATAAATAAGATTAGACCATGTCCAAACCCAATTGAAAACGGTCAAGCCATACCACTTATCCGTCTTACGAGCTAATTTGAATCAATTATGGATGTCAGAGTTCAATTCTAACAAATATTTGGACCGAAAACTGATTAAATAAATTCTTTCTAACAAGAAGAATGTATTGGAATGTATGTCTACCATTTACCGCTACTTAATGTATCTACAGCCTAAATATATTTATCAAACTATTTAAATTGCTGCATGAGGGCGAGGACGGATAAAAATGCTTTGGTTCCGCATACTTTTGACTGAAACGTAATGTCAGTGGTGAATACAAATGGATTTTATAAAATTGTCTAATTACTGACTGAATATGGCTTATAAACCATAAATATGGACCCCAAATTGTAAAGGTAGGCAATAGTTGTTCACTGTTCTTTGATAAAACAATATATATATTAAATTATTAACGGCTATTTACCACTTGAATTTGTCATTTATGCTGAAGTTTCGAAGTATTCGCCGAGCAACCGTCGAACGCGGTCGTAAGCGGTGCTCATGAAGAAGAGCTTCTAAATAGCTTCGAAACATCAGCATAAATGACAAATAAGTGGTAAATAGCCGTTAATAATTTAATATGATTTCTAACCACTATAGTATTAACTCTTTAAATCCCAAAATTTCATCTTCTAAATGAATGCAACGGTGAAATGAAGTTTGCGAACGAATTTTAACTTTGCTTTCTTTGCATTATTTATCGAGCATAAACTAATGTCATGGCAGGTTTCAATATCTCTCATAATAAAACACTATCAGACACATTAATAAAAGCCAAAACCCAGCATGTTTACATATAGATTTGATATGCAAATGTCGTTGTAAAATCCGACCAGAGACACAGACAGATAGACGCCAAGACGCCACACAACGGAACTCTAAAACTGAATTTGTTAGTAAGCATAATGCCTCTCGTATAAAATAATTTACTCTAACAAATACCAATTCGGATACGAAATATAGCGCGTTTATGTTAAGTTGTAATCTTTGCCCTCGCGAGGTACGCTAAGTGATGCTGTACATTCCTATGTTATGCGGAAGTAGGGTTCTTATCTATATCTATACTTATATTATAAAGAGATAAGATTTGTATTCTTGTATTTTTGTTTGTTACGAATAAACTCAAAAACTACTGGTCCGATTTCAAAAATTATTTCACCATTCGAATGCTATATTATCCCTGAGTAACATAGGCTATATTTATTACTAGCGACTCGCCCCGGCTTTGAACGGGTGCGGTTTCATTGCACTCACGCGAAGCTGGGAAGGACTGCTAGTCATGTTATATTTTTGAATTGAATTGATTGCTAGTCTAATTTTGTTATGTTTAATATTGTTTCGGCTTATGACTGTCCAAAGGGTGTTTCAAAAGCACGTGCCTGGCCATACCAGTTGCAGTGTCACACAAAGCTTTAAGCTACGTTCTACGTGGCACTGCACTGCGCTCATCACCCAGAGCAGTTGTTTTACTCTTTCGCCCAGTCATTTCAGAGGCGTCCAGTCATTACAGTATTCTGTAACCTAAGTACAGTAACGCTTGGACACTACTGCTTCTGCACTGCACTGCCCACTATAGTCTATGTCACATAGGAAGGGTGCTGACAGATTTGGTATTTTATGGTGTATGTCAATATGGTTTAAATTGCAAATTGAAACAAACTTTTGGTTTAATAAATTGTGGTGTATTATTTGTATTTTATAACTTTGACATTATAATGAATACTTAATGATGCAAAAAATGAAAAACAGAAGTCAGCACTTTTTCTAATATGAAATGGACTTTAAGATTTGTATTTATTGGAACATATAAAATAATTGTGGGTTCGATTCCCGCTACTGAACAAATGTTTGCACTATCTGCAAGTATTGGTTCCAGGTAAAAAAATGTATGTTTGTGTATACTAGCATAGCATTAGCATTTAACTAAGCTTAGTTTAGGGCTAGATAGCGCTGTAAAAATGTCTGCCAATATATAATTCTGATAGAAAAATCTTTAAGGTGCACGACCGATTTCGAACCCACTGCCTGAGGATTTAAAGGCGAAGTCATTACCACCAGCGCGTTTATTTAAACATAATAACTATATTGCATCAAGCATTTAATGGCATATCAATATAACACGATATATTAGTATATAATTAAGGCGCAGCAATAACCGCATTGCATAAAATCTGCCCCCGAGCGGTGGAATAGTAAAGTAGATGATTGATAACGCGGTAGAGCGTGTTGTTAGGACGACAGCGTTCTCAATATATGGATACGTTAAGAAGTTATAATAATAAAGACTATTTTTTTGCACTAAGAGAAATTAATTTCGTATATACATATAAGTCAATGGCTAACTCTGGTGACAGAGTGTCTAGGCCGCCCGAAAGCCTCTGTCATGGCCTAACAACTTTAAAAAAGCCGGGACCGACTGCGACGTGCCCTCCTTTTTGCACTTAATTTATAAAGCATCTAACAAAATTTATTTCTGTATACTTACCGTTAGAGACTGGGCCTTATTCATAATGACTCTGTTAGCTAATGTACGTTAGCTAACATTAGGATGACAGATTTGAAAATCAAGTGTCTTTGCCAAACAAATAAAACAAAGTATATTCCCGTTTACCGTAGCCTATGTTCACTTCCGTATTGCCACCCTGAGATGTAGATCTAAAATCTCATGTGCCTGTAATTTAACCGGAAACCATACCCTTCAAACCGGAACACAGCAATGCGAGCATTACAGCTTGGCGGCAGAAATAGATGGTAGTTTTCCCCAGACGAGCTCATCACAAAGAACTCTACTCTTTATACTTGTGGTCTTATCCATACAATTGTTAGCGTTTGCATACCTAGCAGGTCCCGGTCGCGTATCGTTGCTCGTTCAATTATCATATCCACTTTCTCTCTAGCTGTTGTCGGTACCTAACCAGTGTTGTGATCGTCAGTGGGGACACACATCAATTATGTACAGTACAGGTGTGCTAGTGGTCACTGCTCATTTGTCACTAAATGAGGCTTTGTTAATGATTGATAAGCTTTTATATGTAAAATTTAAATTACGATTACGTTAATCTGTTTGTTACGTTAGTCTGTAAACGAAAACGCATGAACTTAACTGTTCCTTGAATTTTCTTGTAGCCCGTGAAAATTGTGGCTCGTGTGTTAAAGATATTTTAACGAAAATAAAAGCTTCATCCTTTGAAATTTGAGTATTTATTATATGTGAAGACCGATGTGGCGCAGCGGGCGCAGGTCCGCCGGCGACGCAGAGGTTGCGGGTTTGATTCCCGCCTCGGGACAAATGTTTGTACGATCTACAAATATTTGTTCCGGGTGTTCTGGGTATTTTCTATATATAATAAAAAATATCTATTTATGTATTGTATTGTATTAAATATATATCAGTCATCTAGTAACCATAACACAGCTCCGTTTAACAGCAGCTTATTTTGAGGCTAGATGATGCTGTGTGGATTTTCCAGCTTTATTTATTTATTCTACTAGGCTAACTAAGTCCCGCCGGCTTCATTCGCGTTGCACCGGTTAAAAGTCTAAATTTCATTCGAGTCGGCCAAGTCTAGAACATTCATATTTTACATTCATAAAATTAGTAGGAGTGAATAAGGGAAGTAGCTATAAGGTATAATAATTATGTATATTACCTACACATAATTTACTAATTGTTTAAATATTTACTTAGTTAAATTCAATTTTAGTTTATGTGTGCAATAATGAATCAATAAAAATGTCTGCAGATCTTTGCAATATATTGCAATATTAGGTAACAGACTCATCTAATCCGTGAGAATTTTACAATTAATTGATGGAAGTGTGTCAGTCTAAGACGGCTCGCCCACCTAAGTAGCACCAAGTGACTCGATAACCGACAAAAGAACATCTACTTTTCAATGGCCGTTTGGTATATTTTTATTTGCCGATCACTGACAAGTCACCACTTCGCATTTTTAGCAAATCTTTGCATAGAAGTAGTAAAAACAGTCGAGTCACTTGGCTTGAAAAACAACCTTAGCAATCAAAATTATGGATATTCGTTTTTTGAACTTTAGTAATTAATATCTTTTATTAGGACAATAAAATAGATTTTAATTTTATTATAGCTGATAAGATCAAGTGAGAAACATAAAATCAAATCACGTCTAAAAACTGTCCTAATATAGCCTAAATAGTGCCTTAATCCTTTGGAAAATAGTTAGAATAAATATTAACTAATTTGCATAATTGTTAGTTCATACCTCATGCTTATTATTAAGGTGTAAGTGGGTGTCAGATTAAGTACTACCTACACTATAATAGAAAAACATCGATGTTTGTAATTTAATTAGTTAGAATAAGATTAGCTAGATTAACTAGCAAAAAAATTGCAACCCAACTGAAGGCTAAATATTAGTATCGCTTTTTTTTGATATTAGCAACTAGGTAAAAACTTTTGGATTCGACTGTACTTAAAGAGAAAAATCATTGAACCTAATTGCCCCATTCAAAAAGAACTCATCGGCGATTAGGTCTACATTCCATTTGTGGGCCTAACCGGCCAATGAATAAAATGCCTTTGAGCATTCAGGCCTAATTCAGACCAGGCCTAATCGCCCCAACACTCAAATTTTCGCCAATATTTATTTGTTTTTCTTTGTCATTCTCATATCAATAAACAAGGATGATGATATATTTGAAATTCACATTATATAACAGAGGTTTTAAAGTACGTTTATGAATATGGCCCTTCGTTTATAATTTAGATTTAATAAAGATTTAGAGCCGCTTTGACTTTGATGGTGTAGCACTAAAGTTTTACAATATCCTCAAAATGTTTCGACTTTCGGGACTTGAACCTACAATCTTCTGCTTGATTCGTCAGCGGTCTACTCTCGGGACTGAGTGAATAGGACGCCTGAAGGCCTCCGTTACGGCCTAACAACTTTGATAAGCCGGGAGTTAGAAAAGTCTGTAACTTAGACCACGCCATAAGACAATAGGGCCCAAGTCAGCGAAATTTGAATATTTCACGCATTTGGTCGACCACGCGTGAACAGACGGACCGGAAGTTGAATCCTTTATTCAAATTAATACCCTCATTTCAAGGTGCAGTCGGTCAAGGTTCTTAACTTTAAGGATTTATGGCATTTTGTAAAACTGGTAAGAAATTACCTACTTATATATTATTTTTTGTAAGTAAGTAAAGAGAAAACTTTTGATCCCAGTCCAGTAGAACCGTCAAAAAAACTAGAGATATATTACAAAATGTCAAAGAGGTCTATTATATTGGCTCGAATAAAATAAAAGCATAATTTTGTGTCGTAATATTGTATTTTAATTAGTATTACGCGCAGTATCAATATCAACTTTATCAGTCTTTTTTTTTATGTCAGCAAGTGATAAAACGGTCAAGTTCCCCGCCTGGTGTTACACAGAGTATTATGGTTAGGCACTACGCCTGACCATATGCAGGCATGCTAGACAGATGCAGTGCCACCCAAAATCTTAAAGTTTTTAAGTTCTGCGTGGCACTGCACTGCGCTCATCACCCCGAGACGTTCTCTTTCGCCCAGTAATTTCTTGCTACAGTGCCCTTCAAACAAAAACACAGTAATGCTTGCACACTACAGCTTGGAGGTAGAATATCTGGCACTGCGGTGGTACACCCACCCACCAAGATGGACTCTTGCTGAAGAGTCTTACCACCAAGTAAAAGGACTATCAATAATAGGCTAAAATACTATTGGACTTAATGTCATGTATATCATATCGATTTAAAGATTAAGGTAATGCTAAAAGGTAAGATCTCATGTGAAATTAAAATATGGCAAATTGACTCGTGTATAGCGCCAACGACTTGGATAAAGAACAACAAAGGAAGGTAAATGTCATAGTTTTTCCATAGAAAAAATCTGGCCGCTAATAAAATAAAAGTAGCACTAATAACACGTCAATTCTAATTCATTCCAATTTTGAATTAAAAAAAAATATGGTCAGAAATAGTGGAAGCTGATACAGTTATTATAATTTAAGTAATTATGACTTTATTCGGTGACAGGTGCTAGGCGGCCATCATACGCTCTAGCAAACATCAATTTTGGCGGGCTACGAATACCTGCAATGATTCCAAAATTACAATTGAATGATCTTATTTCGATAGTTTTTTAATTTTTAAATTTTGGCAAGACGAGGTCAAGTCGTTTTCCTATGTTAGGAAGCGCCTGAATAATACGACAACTCACAGTAGTTGATGATGAACTAGTAGCGGTAGGTACCTATACCTACTGCATTTTTCATTCTCAAACAAAAAAGCTTTTTTTTGTAAAGTAAAAAAAGTGTAGGTACTTGATAAAAAATGGATCGTTGGGCCTAAAAAGAAAAGTCCCGTTGGACCCTACGGTTGGTTGGAATCGTTGGTACAGGACGAATACACGCCAATACATACTTTTCTAAAATATTCCTTAACAGATGTTTCTGTAAAGACCGACACTTTTCTAATTGAAGGTAAAAAAATTCGGTGTAAATTATACAAATGGACAGACAGTTCAGTAAAAATTGTTTGCCTGCTGATTACCATGCGCATGCGCCGTGACGATAGGGTTGCGTCTGCCCTTAAGTTTTACTCTGATATCCCAAAAACTACACTCCATTTTTATTCCTATTTCTATCGATTTAGAGCAGAAAGTAGAGTGGACCTAAATCACGAGGTGTTAAATTTGATAAATGCACTTGCTAAGAGACTATAGATTCTATACTATTTGGGATAGAGTTGAAGGTCTTGAGAAGTGCTTGGTTCTGCTTGAAGGACCGCTGTTAGTCTTAAGGGCTGACCGCAGTATTGTATAGAGTTTTATGATACCAAGGGGTTATTACGAAAGGAAGTGACAAGTCGTTGAGTTTTCGGACGTTATTTTATGATCGTCTTCTGGTGTTTTAACGGATAAGATTATAATAAGAACTGGTCAATGTGATTCCTTAAAAAAGAGAACATAAAGTTTACAAATCTTTTTGTTAAATAGTACGTCAAACCTGAAAGAGTTCCAATGCTATACAAACTCTTTTATCTTGATACCGCTCGAATTTAGAATTTGTTAATTTTTTATTTTTTTATTTTGCGTGGCTCTACATTAATTTCTGTTTATTCCAAAACTAAACTTGAACCAAAACGACGACGCTCTTATTCATTGCGTACTTTTTGTAAGTTCTTCATACAAAACTGTCCTAAAATCTATGCATGATTTAGAGAGAGACCTAAAACACAAGTCCTAAAAGGCCGGTATTTTCATTCGGGTCAACTAATAGGCAACCATTTGTCATAACCCAACCTTTGGCTTTGTTGATTTTCGAAAGAAAGATCCTTCGAAGCGTTTTTTTTTGACACTTTGATTGCGCCGAGCCAAGACCTAAGTCTTCTTTCCTTTCGAAATCTGACATTATTTATAAGAATAAGAATAAGAAAAAGAAAATATTTATTGTTTAGCTATTAAATTTATACTTGCTGCGTAAATTTTCGGCACGACTAGATTTTTTATTGAAATATGTATCATTATTTTTTACAAAAAGACATAATTCCAGAATATAAATTCCTGTTAGTGTAAGAATATTATTTTGCATAAAGATAGATCTTAGTGATTCTGTACTTTTCATGTTATAAATAGCTCGGATATACTTTTTTTTGCATTAAGAATACGGAGTTAACGTTAACCGAATTACCCCAAAGTATGGTTCTATAGCATAATTGAGGAAAAACGTGACCATAGTATTTATGGTATTTATTCGCAATTTTGGAGTAGGCGATTAAGTGAATGTCAATATAAATACGTTGTTGCTCATAAGTCTACCAGGGCACACGCATTGTCGCGTGTTTGAAGCCCCAAAATAGCATTACCAATTCCAACGTCTAGTTTTCTAACACATTTATCTCGGTTCAGCAATTATTTAGGTTTATTATATTTCGTAAATAAAATAATGTTAACAGCGCAATGTTTCTACACTTATTAAATGGATTGCACAATTTCAGTCACGATTTTGACAACTTGTGCGTGTTCAGCTAACATTGGCTCATCTTCAATCAGCTAATAAAGTTTGACACTAGATTGAGAAGTTTAGCCTTGGCAAAACAATATTTTTTATAAATGGATGCATTAAATTAATATCATTACTTATGTACTTTAGGCGGTATTATCGCTAGTTAGCACATTACATTACTTTGCATTACTTATATGTATCTTCTCATTTTCTTAGCCTTAAAATAAAGTTGAAATACTTATATTCTATTCTATAAAAAAATAAATGTTTAGAAATTCTACGCATGAATACGAATATCTCCTATCGTGAAAAAATACTCATCGCATCAAATATAGATCAACGCCACAGAACCTTAATTAAGAGCCGTTTTATATTACCTTATAATAAAGTAATATTTTCATGATAACAAATTTTTTTTGTATTCTCTGCTGTTCATACTGCAACGCATCATCATTATGAGAGCCTTCTAATGTTCCCGCTGCTGGGTCACAGGCCTGCTCTCGGTCGAGAGACCACAGACTCAATGCGGATTGGTAGATGACACATTCTTTCGAATTTTTAGTTTTCCCATGATGTTTTCTTTCACCGTTTGAGAGCACTGGCATTGGGCACATACAATTTTCGAAAATCCCATTGGTGCCAACCCTAGTTTTCTAACCCCTTAGGATCGGAAGGCAGGGTCAGTCACTACCAATACACCACCGGTAACGTTTCAAATGATCCATGTGATTAACTAAAGCTATTTTGAATTTGAGTTTGAAATATGGTGCTAGTATTCTATGATGATATAGTTATTTGGCCTCTACTGCAACGAATACTTGCATTATATTTCAAACTCTAATTTAGAATTCATAAGGGTCATTTCGAAACGTCATTTACCATACCTGCATCGTTCTAGAATAAAACAAGTGACTATGAGCTAAGACGCCATGCATCGTTTACATAATTATTGTAATAGTCTGCCTCCAGTAACAACGAAAGCCTATGGTATTTTAAGATGTCCATTGTGATTTCATGCGTTCAAAGTCGTCGAATTGCTCTAGATAGGTATCTATACTAAAAAAGCCAGTAACAATTCCACTTATCATGGCGGCCATCGCTAATCGTCAGCTAACGAACCTCAATAAGCTTTATGATATGAATATTCATTCCTTCATTTCAACCACAGTTTGGAAATAACAGCTGGTTCTATTCGCAGTTGAAAGTGTAAGTAAAAGTAAGTAAGAAAGCTAGCGATATCTGCGGGCCGGGGCCGTTTTTAGCTGACTTCAAAAAAGGAGGAGGTTGTCAATTCGAGTGTATATATGTATATTTTTTCTTTTTTATGTTTGTTATGTCTGTCTCCGCCAATTGTGAAATGATTTTGATGATTCTTTTTTTGGTTGCTAAGAACTTCGAGGTGGATCATTAGGGTACTTTCATAGATTATATCGAAATTGGTTAAGCGCTATATGAAAAATCTTTTTGCTTCCTTTCGTGTCTACACAACTCATCGTTTTTTTTATTTTGAATTTAGTCGGTTATTGTTTTATTCTAAAATTTAATTATTTGTTTGTGCGTCAAAAGTGCTGAAAATAAGGCGCATGACGGCTCTTTTCACGATAGTCTAAATCTGCTGACCTTACCAGCTATTTCCCTCGCGACTGCGTATCGTTATAAAGCTCATTAAATCATAAATTCGTCTGGTCTGATAAACGAAGGGATAGCACTGAAGAACTTTGTATTATGTTAATAGGTCGGCTGTAATTTAATTACTCGTACGATTCGTGGGACCAAAGGTTGGGACGTAATTGACTGATAAATATCTGTAATGGGCCTGAAAATATGCAATAAAAACTAGGTAAGGTATGCGATAAATAAATAAATATTAATTAAGCTCTAGCTAGATGATGGTGCTTTTATTTAAAAATAATCAAAGAAATTTATTCTTAAACGTGCTTATTTTAAACCTCTGTTAGTTAACGTGTCTTTGAAGTCTATCTTTCTTATCTGAAATTACAGTTTATTTTATGAATAAAGGCATAAGTTATTAATTATTATTAATAAGTCTTCATCTAGTATTTTTTTTAATAAAGTGCCCTTCATACCTTAACACAGTAATGCTTGCACGCTTGGAGGCAGAATACGTGACACTGCGGTACCCACCAAGACGGACACTTGCTAAATAGTCCTACTACCCTGCTACTACCGGGTCTTCTAGCTCTCTTCTCTTCTTGGGGTTTAGGAAAAGCCTCGACATCTTTGTCTTTACCCAAGCTTCAACTCGCAGCGGGGACTGCCCCAGGATCAGTGGGTCTCGCCGCGTTCTGTGGCGGTACGCTGTTTTCTTGGCGTTTGCGGTGGCCTCTTATGGGTGTGCGCTTCCTGAGTCCGCGTCTGCGGGTCTCGGTGCGTGAGCTCGGTGGGTGAGTGTAAGTGATCTTAGGTCTTCTATTAGGGCCAGTCCTCTGCGTGCCGCCTCACGGGGGTCTCCTCCGGCTACGACGGCTATAAGCAGGTCAGACAGGATTCTGGTGATGACCCAGAACCCGTCTTCTACGGTTTTACTACCCTGTTCGTATACTGTAATAGGTGTCATACGTGGAATCTTATCACAATATTACGGTGGCAGTAAAAGGCAGGTAGATAATTATCATTTTGGTAGAAAAATAGACGGGTTCTACAATTTAGCATCCTCCGTCCGCGTGGTGAATTAAGACCTAATAACTCTCGCCCGAGAATAGGCCAGTGTCCCAACAGTGGGAACATTAGAAGGCTGTCATGATGAAGTTACAATAGCTTACATAACATGCGTCGTTCATAATACCAAAACCTGATGGAAATTAGGGCTTACTTTAGGCAATATATTAGAACCTAAGCAATAAATAGAACCAGGTGCATAGAAGAGCAACTTATTTACATATTTTCCGTGACTATGTGAAAACCTTAATAGGCGGGTGGTCCGGCTGTTTCGCGAGATATGCTGGTTTGGTTCCCAATTTTTATTTTTTAGCTTTGTTGGAAAATTGTTGCAAAATCTTGAAGTCTGGAAAGTGATTGCTCTCCATTGATGTTATGTTGTCTGCGAGCTTCCTTGTTGCTTGTTTCCTCTTCCACAGGTCTTTCTGTTTTTATTTCAATAGCAGAACCTCTCACGAACTGTTTGTATGTACTAGCATTATCTTGATGCAGTGATTACATGAAAACATCGGCATAAAGTAAAAGCTATTTATCTAACCACAATTAGTACAAATTATGTTTACCAAAATACTTACAAGGTTATGTGAAACTCTACTTAGAAGACGTGAAAATAGCTCATTGATTTCAGTCTGTAAGCCATTTTCGCGTCATCTTGTAAGTCGCCATCTTGTCATGTTATCAAGTCTAAAGTTTTACTTCTAGACGTTCTATATCCACGACTTACGAGCTGACGTGAAATTGGCTCAGTGATTTTAAGTCTGAAAGCCATTTTCATGTCACCTTCTAAGTCGTCGTTTTGTCATCTTCACGTCTTGAGTTTCACTTCTAGCCGTTATGTCTACGCGATATTAACCTGGGCGTTATGCAAACCCTATTACATATTACGGCACCATCAGACACCGCGAAGGTATCTTCATGTTGCAACGAGCAAGACTGCAATATTGCGGACAAGTCTGCTAAATATCAGCTGTTCGCGGCGCTCCCAGATAACCCTGCTAATGTTAACATGATTTCAATTACATTTATCTAAGGATTCGTTTGGTGAGTCATAAGCATAACCTCAAAAGTTGCACAAGCTATGGAGATGGAGAGATCTACAGAGTTGTACTGCGCGATAGAATCTGTAACGTAGTCGGGTATAATACAACTAAAGTCACCGACATAGCACTCAGAATAAAAATCAATCGATTTAACAAGGCAATACATGCATGCAATTATTGAACCGTGTGAATAGTAAAAGCGGCAGTGGGCAGGCCAGAAAGCACACAGAACCAATAATAGCTCAGGAATACCAGGAATACCACCGCAGTGTCAGATATTCTACCTCCAAGCAGTAGTGTGCAAGCAATACTGTGTTCTGTACTGTGGTTTAAAGGGCACTGTAGCAAGTGATATTACCGGGCGATAGAGACTTAACAACAATGTCTCGGGGTGATAAGCGCAGTGCAGTGCCACGAAAACATTTAATCTTTGAGCTTTGGGTGGCACTGCATCTATTATAGCCTGGCGTGGTGCTTAACATCAGGCTGGCGTCTTGATTGTCTTTTCACTTACTGACATAAAAAAAAGATAAAAAAAAGAATAAGTAAAGGTTCTTGAATAGTGACTGTGAACTGGAAAACTAAGTGTAAGACAGTCCCCAAGAAAATGGAAGGTGGATGATGGTAAATGTCATCCTGATGTTAAAGTTAACCTCGTAGTTAAATGTATTAGTTAAGGCTCTGATTAAATTATTTAAAAAAAAACTGGTTTCCCGTCTGTAATCCAAAAATATTTATGAATCACATAATATCTGCCATTGTCTATTACTCTTCCTTCTCGCTAGAGTCGGCCCGTGACTCCTGAGTCCTGACCAGGGTTTGACAGTTGCAGCACTGGCCGAGGGGTGCAGCGCATGGGGCGTGACGCGTCACGCTTGCGGCGCGTGCGCACGCTACATACTGTCTTTGTTTTTCTTTGCGTTTGTATAGACATTTTGAATACTGATCTGATATTACCTCTTTTATAATATATTTATACATAAACAAATAAACGCTGGGGAAAAAAGGTTCTCGAATGGCGACCACGAACTGGAAAACGTAGGAAGGCCTCCCACTCGATGGACCGATGACATTAAAGCGGCCGCGGAAATCAGTGGATGGTGAAGGCTCAAAATCAGTCGTTATGGCGCTCTTTCGGGAAAACCTATTTCCAGCAGTGAAGGCTGATGATGATGATGATGGCGATGATGACCTGTTCTGGCTTCGCTTGGGTGCTTATACTATACGTATAAACCTCTTGAACCGCTCTAGGTATATGTTGATGAAAATGAGAGCGCTCTACAAAAACAACGCTATGTGTGGTAAAGTTTACAACGCATTGCCACCTAACATTAAAAATTTACCACTAAATTAATTTATTACAGAATTAAGACGTTGGTTACTAACTAAAAGGTTTTACGATTTGAAAGAAATTCTGGGATAAAATGTATTTGTATGTTAGAAAAACTTTGACATGTTTTGTTGTTGATATTTATTTTATCACTTGACATACTTATTTTATTTTATTTTTATCTTTTATGAATGAATTTCTTTGACATTTTATTTATATAGATTATGTAATAATTAATGATTAGAAATTATACAATGTAGGTTAAAAAATAATACTGTTTTAGACTCTTGATTTAAGTAGGTAAATAAATATAATATTTATATCCCAGATTATGGGGAGTGTGAGCCACTTTTTTCTGTATAAGAACTGCAATGTATGTACCATATTCAAACAAATAAATTTTGATTTTTGAATTTTTTTAAAACCGTATTAAAATTCGATGCGTAATAAATTTCTGGCGTTTCGTACTCTAGTTTTTTTTTTTTTTTTTTTTTGCTGGCAATCCACACAGCATCATCTAGCCCCAAAGTAAGCCGCTGTTAAACAGAGCTGTATTATGGGTACTAGATGACTGATATATATTTAATACAATACAATACATAGATAGATATTTTTTTTATTATATATAGAAAATACCCAGAACACCCGGAACAAATATTTGTAGATCGTACAAACATTTGTTCCGAGGCGGGAATCGAACCCGCAACCTCTGCGTCGCAGGCGGACCTGCGCCCGCTGCACCACATCGGTCGTCAAATTATTAGTTAGTATTACATCTGTAATAGTCAGGCGTGGTGCTTGACATCAGGTGGGCGCCTAGTCCTGTCACTTGCTGACATAAAAAAAAAGTTCATAACTGTGATACACGGTTTAACCAAACCTTTACCTCAATATCTCTACTTTTGACAGGAGCGCTCGTGACGTAGCTGGCTAAGTTGTTCTTAAAAGATCAACGAAGTTAAGCACTGTTCCGCGTAGTCATCATTTGGATGAGTGACCGCCAGTGGCAATTTCTACTGAGCGCTCCCGTGCTTCGGAGTCGGTCCCAGCTTTCAAAGTTGTTTAGGCCATGACAGAGGCCTTCGGGCGGCCTGGAAACTCTGTCACCAGAGACTCTACGAACTAACTTTTTACTTACTTTTGACAGTGCTTTTGCCTCTCTCATATCGATAGCTAAGCAAGCACAGTACCTCAGGGGACGGAGAGCACAGGCCGGAACGCGTCACGCTTAGAAGCGGCGCCGGCGCGTGCGCATGTGTAACTGTCTTTAATTGCTTTGGGGACGACGACTTGCGAGCTTTTATTCCTATGCAATTGAAATTGCATTTGCATTAATAGTCTCGTCGGCTTTAGAGGTATTCAGGCGGCCTAGAGTTGGCCTAGAGTTGGAGAGAGCACTGGTGGTCTAGTGGTAGTGACCCCGACTTCCGATCCTAAGGTCGTGGGCTCGAATCCGGTTGTGCCCCAATGGATTTTTCGAAAAATGTATGTGCGTATTGCCAGTGCTCTCATATCATCATCATCATCATGACAGCCTTCTAATGTTTTCACTGTTGGAACACTGTCCTACTCTCGGGTGAGAGTGATTAGGTCTTAGTCCACCACGCGGACCCAATGCGGATTGGTGGATGGCACATGTCCATCGAATTTTTAGTTCTTGGACATGTCGGTTTTCTCGCGATGTTTTCCTTCACCGTAGATTTCTCGGATATACGGTGAATAAAAACATCGTTATGGACACGTTTTTATGATTTAAGTATTCAAAAAGTATTCAACCAATTTCGATAAAAATTTTATAGGACTACTTCTAAAGTTTTTAAAAACTAACAAAAAAAGAATCATCAGAATCAATTCATCAGCGACGAAATCGCCTGACAAACATAAAAAAATCATACAGTCGTATTGATAACCTTTCTACACGGTCACTCATTCTGAGCACCGAATGACGCCTTCCCTTGCACCTTGCATATTATATCTTCCCTAATTACTTCAAGCTGGCAACCCTAATCAACGGATAGGCGTGGCTACGTCTCCATTCATTCTCAAAATGGAGATATCAAACTAACGTAGTGCAGTTCAGAGCTAAATAACGCGTATCAAAGCGGTATCGTTTGGTTATTGCCCCGAAAACATACGGGACCCTACGTTTTCGTTACAAAATCCAATGACAATTCCGATCTAATCCCATTTTTTTATACCACTAAAGTGGCAACAGAGCGTATTACTTCATGGTAAGCGGTTACCGTAGCCTATTTACGCTTGTAATATCAGAGATATCACTTACATGTTGCCACCAATTTCAATTCTAATTTACCACGCTATTAAATTTTTATACTCTTTAAAACAAGGTTGAATTTGGCGCTAGGTTTGCATACAAGTGTACGAAATGTCATATTCCAGTACTTGTCCAATACCGATTTATTGGAATTGTGTTCGAAAGTCCACTAATTACACCTAATACAGGCTAACATAACATAATATGTAACTCGAAGTATCGCTTGAAAACGCGGTTATTGCGTAGGTCTGAATTAACCTTAAAATGAACTTTTTTGACCAAACACAGATTAATTGTCAGTTGCTTAATAATCTGGGTGGTCATGCAGACTGCGACACTTCATTAAAACACGCGTATTTTTTTATTTGCGGCAACACTGAAAAATAATTAACGATTTTAAACTTTAGTAAGTAAAGTTTAGAGCTGTTTCAGCATTGCAGGTTTTCAAATTGTGACCTATTATTTATCACAATAATCAGTCATATTAGTACAAGTATGAACAAAGAACACTTTGAAAATACTGCTTATGAAATTATGAAAACAAAATGTCCGAAGGGAAAGGTAGACAAAAATGACATTTGGTCAGACACAAATGTACCAAATTTTTTCTAATTCAGTTCATCATGGTCAGCCTTCTAATGTTCCCACAGCTGGAAAAATAGTCTACTCTCAAGCGAGAGTGATGAAAAACTTACAAACTCGCTTCTTTATAGCTCAGTAAACTACATTACTCTGGCATTACCAGGATAATAATTACTAAATCTTCGTACAGTTGCGTTCAGAATTATTTTTTAATTTACAGTGACAGGCGCTGGTCAGCAGCGCGGGATATTGGCTCTTATTTCTATGTAGATAAAGGCTTTAGATTATTATCTATGGGGTAGATATCGACCCTAGCTAAAGGGTAATAATTACTGCATTTTATTGTTTCTGGATATGAGAACAACTGTTGTATTTCGTTTTAATTGCAATATTTTAAGTCAAATCTTTTGTGTTTTTATTTCAGTCTGGTATTTAAGTAAACTAACCTATTTTATCCTTTGCTAATCCCCATTGAGCGTGGTGGATTATGACACTCTCGTTATAGAGTAGGCCAGTGTGCAGAAATTGGCGGGAACATTATTATAGTATGCCATGATGGTGTCTATAATAATTGATTGATTTTGTTTGAGTAACAGCACAGATTAATAAAGTACCAGTAATGCGTTAACACATCACACATGTTTTCCTTCGCAATTTGAGAGCATTGCATTATTTATATGAGTGCAAAAACTCATTGGTGCCCGACCGAGTTCTAACCCACGACCTTAGGATCAGAAAGATGGGTCCTAGACTACCAATGCGTGTTTTAATTTGTGTTTTCTTCCGCATTCTGATAAGAAAAAAAAGAAAACACCAAATTCATTCACGAAAACTACACAGAACTGTGCCATAAAATATATGCCTAACACACTAATCACATTAATTTTACTAGCAGTTCTCCGAACAGTAGATCTCGCAAGCACAAACTTGTAAAGTGAGCTTTGAAAGTGAGCAACATATTGCATTTTGAGGAACTATTTTGCTCATCACGCTGAAGATCCTCATCAGATCTTCACCAAATATCATACAAACTTAAAGTTAATACTTACCTTTCATATAAAATAAAAATCATCGAAATCAAATCACATTAGGCGGAGATATTCAGCAGCCCCCTTTTTGTCCCTTTTTGGAGAAAGTACGCCCCTTATCTTCCCTGTAGGCGAGAACACAAAAAGTCCGGACAAACTGACATTCAAAAGCATTTTTGGCCAATCTCGAAACAGAGACGCTTCGCTCGCTTCGCTCGCTCGGTCAATAAATGTGAATGTTGGAATGTTTGGATGTTTGTTCCTCTATAACTCAACAACTACTGAACCGATTTGGCTGAAATTTAAAACATAGTTAGATAGTGACCGGGAATAGGAACACAGACAGAAAATCTGAAATCAGAAATCAGAATATTTATTTGCAATCACTGGTTACATATGTAGATCGTTTTGAAAGAAATAAGTCCAAGACAGTGTTCTGCCAACTATGGCGTGCAAATAGATAGCCTAGGTTACAAACCTATTCTAATTTATCATATAAAAATAGCTATTAATAACTACGATGAAATAAATGAACTATATCTATAGCCTACTTTTTATTCCGAAACAAATTATGGTTTCCGAGTTACACGCGAACGAAGTCGCGAGCAACAACTAGTAATATTATAAATGCGAAAGTTTGTTTGTAACAAAACAATGAAGCTTCCCGCCGTCTGTCTGTATCTCTGTCTCTCATTTACTCTTAGATCTTTTTAAATGCGGTTTTATTAATAGACTAGCCAATCTGCCTTAGCTTCACGCGAGTGCAATGAAAACTTAGGCACCCGTGCGAAGCCAGGCGGGTCGCTAGTAACATTTCTTTCATCGTAGGTCACTATCCCAACTATACTTACTCTGTGGAGTAAAAGAATCGTATGTCAAGCTCCCCACCGGAACGGCTGACCACATTAGCTTACATTTCACCACCATACCCTGACCTTTGGAGTACTTGGACCTTGGAGAGAAGCTGTGGGGATTACAGGTCAAGGTATGCTGGGCCAGCACGTGGCTAAGGATGTGTCTATTGTTAGGCGTGATGGTGATTTGACTGTCTTCGGTTACATATTGTCTGTTCGATGGTTTATTAATAAAATAAAAAGACGAGATTAACACAATAACTACCAACATACTAGTTCTGATCCCAGGTTTCCCTGTAGGTATGCCAACCGAGTTTGTTGCCAGATTCTTCAGGCTAGGACGCGTGGAACTGGCGTAAATTCACCTATCTCAAAGACGTTTCAAAGTGATTCTTGAGTCAAGACTCTGTATACCAGTGTAAGGATCAGAGAGCAGATCCTGCGCACCGCCAAGGAATGGAATTCTTTGCCGGAGTCTGTGTTTCCCGATACTTATAACCTGAGTGTCTTCAAGTCACGAGTGAATAGGTTGCTCTTAGGCAAGCGTGCTCCACCGTAGACCACATCATCGCTTATCATCAGGCTAGATAGTGATCAAGCGCAAGCCTATTGTGAATAAAAAAAAAAGATCCTGCCACTAAAGTTACCTTATAATACAATCAATCAATCAATCAATCAATACATTTATTGCTGTCATATGGTACATTATGTAGTTGTTACAGAATAAGTAGTATCACACATGAACCCTGTTATTAGGGTATTGTAATATATATATATATATATTTTATGTACATACTTTACTGACAGACTTTACCAGCTGATCTTCCTCAGCTTCACACGGGTGCGTGCGTGTAATAAATATAGCCTATGTTATTTAGAGATAACGTAACATTTTAATGGTTTAAAGAATTTTTTAATTCGGACCAGTAGTTTAAATTAGTAACAAACCAAAACACAAATCTTCTCAATCTTCTCTCTTTATAATGTTAGTAACAGAGCCTTAAATATAATTGTTTATTCTTTAAATGTTCGTAAGAATAATTTTCTCATTCGGCATTTGACCTCCAAGTTTCAAAATGACGCGAATTTATAGCGTGTGAAACCTACCAGAAACCTTTGTCTTTTTGAGGTAACAATAACTTGAATATCTTGTTACCCTAATGACAGTTAGGAGTATATTCTCAGGTTTATTATACCTTGTTCTGAAAAGGAAAACGGCATCAGAAAGCGCGAAATTATCTTACCTCGGGTAAGGTTTACAGATGCAATTTATAAAGCGCTGGCCACACCGCTAGCTGGCGGGCGAGCGAGATATATTTTTTCATACTTTGGTCACAGAACAGATATGAGTACTAAGTACAGAATGGCCACTCCCTACCTCCCACCGGTTTTAGTTACCTCAAACCGGTCGCGAGTTTGCCAGCACCTTTCGCCGGCACTGAAGCTATGGGCACGCGTTTATTTTGATTTTGTGTAGGTCCAAGCGAAAGTGTGCTATCTCGCTCTTGCTATAATTGGGTGGAGCCAACCATGACACTCACACATACAACGGCACCGTTTACACAAACCATGCATGTGGTGATTGCGATACGTTTGCTTCATACATTTTATTGAGAGCTTTGGTTGGCACCGCGAACTTCAAAAACAAGCTAGGTAAGCATAGTTTCTATGAAATTAAATATTTTTTAGAAAAAAGTTCGACTTGAAACTCAATAATGTTTCAGCACATTGTGGTGATACAAAGTGATATGTACCTATTGACACGTTTTTTATGATTGCAATAAGTATTTGCATAAAAATCATCATGCATGACAGGGACTGCACGGTTGAAATTGTGGTGGTCACCCATCCACGTGTTTACTACGCGGAACAGTGGTTAACATCGTGTGATAAACAACTTAGCCAGCTACGTCGTACGTAAGAGTAGTAGAGTTCTTTGTGATAGAGCTCGTCCGGGGAAGGACTACCACCATACCTATTTCTGCCGTCAAGCAGTAATGTTTGCATTGCTGTGTTCCGGTCCGAAGGGTATGGTTTCCGGTGAAATTATAGGCACGTGAAACTTTCGATCTACGTCTCAGGGTAACCCGTGAGTGATACCTCTGGTATTGGAAGCGCCCATAGGCTCCGGTAACCGCTTACCATCTTGTGGGCTTGGTTGCGACTTTAGTTGTACCTATAAAAAAAAACGTCTCGAGCCGAGCCTGGTGGTAGGACTCTTCAGCAAGAGTCCGTCTTGGTAGGTACCACCGCAGTGTCGGATATTCTACCTCCAAGCAGTAGTGTGCAAGCATTACTGTATTTAGGTTTGAAGGGCACTGTAGCAAGTGATATTACCGGGCGAAAAAGACTTAAAAACAATGTCTCGGGGTGATAAGCGCAGTGCAGTGCCACGCAAATACTTAAAAACTTTAAGCTTTGGGTGGCACTCCGTTACTGCATCTGTATTAGTCAGGCGTGGTGCTTAACACCAGGTGGGCGCCTTGATTGTCTTGTCACTTCACTTGCTGACATAAAAAGAAAAAAAAAGCCTATTGAAACATTCCATCAATCCCCAACATAGCAATCCGGGCCTTATTCGCTTCATCAAAATCGATGGGGCAACTATCGCTATTGAAACAACACAGATACGCAAATCCATTTTACAATTCCACTCCATGGCGCTTACAGAGAACACGTTACTAAGTTACACGTTATTGGTAAGGAATCTCCTATGTCATAGCGAATAGCGCCTCAGTACGTTTTCTCCATTCCGTTCCAATGCGGAACTCTAAAACAGTTGCAACGGTGACATGTAATCAGAAAGCACGTATCAAATTGAGGGGAAAATTGTAAACTAGAGTTTGCACCTGACATTACTCGACATTACTGTGCGGCGAACTATGACTGGAATTCGTATTCCAGGATGTTGGTTAAGGCTACCATGGTTAGCTGTTATTCATCATCATCATGACAGCCTTCTAATATTCCCACTGGGACATTGACCTACTCTCAAGCGAGACTGATTAGGTCTTAATCCACCACGCGGACCCAATGCGGATTGGTTACCTGGATACCTGTTATTAAGATAGTGGATTTATCAAAGTGAATTAAGCTTTATTGGGTTAGTACATTTTCTTCGCATACTGCATACGGCCCAATTGTGGGTAAGCTGCTACTGTAGCCTATGAGCGCTTGCATACCTTATCTTGAGACGTAGACCAAAAGACTCGTATGCCTGTAATTTCACCGTTAACCATACCAACTCGTCTCCGTCTCGACATTTAGCTTGGATGATGCTGTGTGGATTGTCCACTTGTCCACCATTCTTTATTTACTATCCGATCTGCCCTAGCTTCGCACGGGTGCAAAGATAACTTAAGCACCCGTGCGAAGCCGGGGCGGGTCGCTAGTAATAAATATAGCCTATGTTATTCAGGGATAATGTAGCATTCTAATAGTTAAAGAATTTTTGAAATCGGACCAGTAGTTTTTGAGTTTATTCGTAAAACAGAAATACAAAAATAGAAATCTTCTCTTTTTATAATATTAGTACCAATAGATTTATTTGCCGACAAAATAAAATATTTTTAAATTGCAAAATAATTAGTGTGTGTGTGTGTTTATTTGTAAAGCATCCTCTTAAGTAGTAATAAATCCTCAAATTGCACAATCGATGAATCAGCTTCAATAACAGAGCTCGATAGATTAGCGGATGCAAGTCTGAAGCAACACCACATACCAACGACTGTTTGTTTAACTCAGGAGGTATATCGTTCATTTATCTTGATGTCTGACAAGTTACCCTATCCCCTATTGGGTTTTTGTAAGGCTATGCTCCCGGGTGTGTCGCCACCAGTCTTGATTAGACGCGTGGTGAAAGATGACAACTCGTAAATTTTTGACATAAAAAGCGATTTATTTTAATGTAAACAGCTTTTCGATAAAAAACTGGAATTATTAAATAAATTCTTATAGTTTGATTGGGAAATAGTCTCTGTTGCAGGAGGTATGTGCATATAACTTGATGTCTGACAAGTTACCTTATTGGGTTTAATCGTGAACAGCCTTCAAGGTTGCCTGGAAGAGATCGCTTTTAGCTATAAGTCAAAGTCAAAATCAAGTTATGTCAAGTTATCAGGGAGATCATCTTTGCTAATTTTTTTTGTTTTGCACGTATTTCAAATAGACAACTCGAACAGAGGTCGTCGGAATCTTAATAAAATATTCAGTGACTCTGATAATGATGATATAACTTTATACCTATACTAATTGCCTTATTCAGAAACGTACTTTAAGCCTCTGTCTATTTTTCAAATCTGTTATCGATTTTGTTCATTGACATAAAGAATGATAAGGAAAGAAATAATTAGCAAACCGACCACTGCGGTGCGAATGGTCCCATTTAAAACTAGCAGTTTTCCGAACAGTAGACCTCGCAAGCACAAACTTGTAAAGTGAGCAATTTACTACATTTTGAGGAGCTATTCTGCTAATCACGCTGAAGATCCTCATCAGATCTTCATAAAATTTTATGAGGTGAACTTAAAGTTGCAATTGCAAATAAAATTATAATCATCGAATTCGAATCTCATGAGAAGGCGGAGATATCTAGTAGCCCCCTTTTTTCCCCTTTTTGGAGAAAGTACGTCCCCTATCAAAAATCCCTGTATACCAAGTTTCAACCAGATTGGTTGAAATATGCGACCAGTAGGCGAGAACAGCCGTACACACTCCCATCTCGAAACTGAGACGCTTCGCTCGCTCGGTCAATAATACATCGGCGATTCACACCGCGGTTCAAACCGCTCGCGGTGCGAATATCCCAAGGACCCGCTGAAATTACAGTATTTTACAAAACAACTCGACAAATATACCAGACCTGTTTCTCATCAAACCCCTTTCCCAGCTAGCGTGCCCCTGTCACATGCAGCACAGAAACCATCATTATCTAATTACACAGTATATAGAACCGTGTGCATGTGCGAAGGCAGTAACGGGCGTCGCGCTCCGCTTGGTGCGCTTTCGTAAAGCGATCCTTAGATAAGAGGAGATAACTGGAGTGTTTTTAAACATCGTGTATACCTAGCCTAAGGTCTTTGGCTTATTTCTTTAGGCTGTATCGTCCCACTACAGTGACTGCCTTCCTCCTATTTGCAGTATCACTCAAAGCGTCAATTTTAAAGTTCTGCATGGCACGGCACTGCGCTCCCCCGAGACGTTATTTCAGTAATTTCACTTGCTACAGTGTCCTTCCAACCTAAATGCAGTAATGCTTGCACACTACTGCTTGAAGGTAGATTATCTGAGTCTGAGGTTGTACCCACCAAGATGGACTCTTGCTGAAGAGTCTTACCACCAGGTATATCTCAGGACTAGTCCGCAGAACAGGTAGGTAACCACAAGCTCTAAAGCAATATTAGAGTAATGTTAGATTGACATATCGGCATACAAAAAAACAGTGTAATATTATTTCAATATTGCTCTAAGAGCTTGTAGTTACCTCCCTGTGCTTAACTTGGTAGATCTGTTAAGAAAAACTAAGCCAACTACGTCAATTTATTTAAGTAAGGTTAAGCAACAAAATACAATGAAATTTTGTAGAATCAGTCTTCAATCAATCTAAGAATGTTTCATACGTACACATGTAATAAAATGGTGTAACTCACACATGTGCGAGCTGTTCTGACACAACAATTAGCTAGGAATGTGATTTACATGCAAGAACGTAATTTCGCAAACACATTACTAGACCGTATAGTGCATACCTAACACTTATATTAATCCGTTCGACTGATTAACAGCATAATTTGTGGCTAATTTACAACTTTTAGTATTAAGGTATTGCACAGGTCATCTATCATTTTAAATTTTAGCATCTTTTTAGTAGATTACCTGGTGGTAGGACTCTTCAGCAAAAGTCCGCCTTGGTGGGTACCACCGCAGTGTCAGATATTCTACCTCCAAGCAGCAGTGTGCAAGCTGCACTGTGTTTAGGTTTGAAGGGCACTGTAGCAAGTGAAATTACTGGGCGCTTGCTGACATAAAAAATAATAAAAATAAATTGAAGTGTCAGTGGGCAGGCCATAGCTCACTGCTGCAGAATATAGGTTGGCACTTCAGCTTATATTTAGATATTATTAGAGCTATGCCGGTAATTTTGGTTCTTCTACGGATTTCGCGTATGTTCCTATAAGCTTCGAGGATGTATACAGATTATTCTCAACGTCTTTGCCTATAAGTGTAACACCCAAATACTGTTATACGAGTTTCAAAAACTACCTCTTATACAATTAATACGATCTTAAATATATAAATAGGATTTGAGTGTTCGGGCGTAGGTTTAGTAAGTGTATTCTTGTATTCCTTTTTTATTCCAATTAATCGGTAAACAGCTGTTGCGATATAAAAACGAAGCAATTACGATCACAATAAGAAATTAACTCGATGCTTAACCAAAAATCATGCATCTGCTTACGAAGCAACCCTTTGAAAAGGGTTGAAATAATGATCAATTAACGGGAGCGCGGCAATGAAGGAACTATGCAATTTGAATTAAAAAAAAATATATTGGTTCAGACATCAAAATATCAAAAATTAAGCCGACAATGATGATGTTAGTATCTACATTTTATAATTGAATGAAAAAATTACATGTGCATCATTTTTATTTTGTTTGTTTTTGAAAATTGATCACAATTAAATAATTAGTTAAAACATATTTATATACCTACACACTGTACATTTTGCTCAACTATTTAATTTTAGGATTGATTTATCAATCAAATAAAATAAAACATAACTATTTTATTACTAAATATTACCAGTCTTAACGAACCATATAAAAAAACTGTGGCAATTTGCAAAGTTTGACTGCAGTCAAACTTTGCAAAATATGGGGCGCGTGGAACTGACGTGTATTCGTTTAATTTTAATTCGAATTCGACAAGTTCGATTTAGAATGTGCTACTAAAAAAAAATTTTATTTTCTTACTTACTATAACATATTATAAATCATCCACCAATCCGCATTAGGTCTGCCAAGTGGGTTAAGATTAAGACCCGATCACTCTCGCTCGAGAAGAGGCCAGTGTCTTAGCACTGGAAACATTCATTATGACATATTAAAAAGCTTTTTTATCCATATGCATGCTCTACCGACACAAAATAATCGATAGTTACTCAGCGGAAGTGAATATCGGAAACTGGAACAGCTCGAAGGAAAGTTACTAAATAATCTGTAAAGACACGTGCACCCACTAGAGACACGATTATTATATGCACGCTTTATATGCATTTGTGTATTAAATAAACAACAATACATTGGGCTTTATTCATAGACGAACTAAAAAACTTGGCTTTCAAATCTATTATCGTCATTGAATGACTAGGAAATAGTAGTCATTAAGCTGCTAATATCAGTTCTTTTATGAATAAGATTAGCATAATGATTTCTAGTATGTTTGACTCCACCAATCCGCACTGGATCTGCGATGTGGAATAAAACTCAATCAATCTTGCTCGAAAGTAGTAAGTATCAACAGTGAAAATATTAAGTAGAATGTTGTTGTTTTTGCTAAAAGATGTTGTTTTTCAGATTTTTATTAAAATGGCTTACTTTTATGTATCAAAGGCAAGAAAACTATGTACCTTTAGTCTTTGTGTTTCAAAGGTAATATTAATGACGTAATTTGGCGAAAGTTACCACTAGGTACCATGGTTCTGCTATTTTGCTACAATGATCTAACCAATTTTATTATGATCCCAACTTGTGTTTTGTATTTTAACATATAACTTGCATATATCAGTTGCATATAATCCAATCTCCACTCTAATCATAACCCTTTCTAACATAACATGTGTAACGATTTAACTTTGGTTTAACAATGAGGGTGAAAGTGTAGGGAAGGGGTGGAAGAATTAACGCAGTAAAATATCAAGTTATGATAATAACTGTTATTAATAATAAAATAAGAGTAATATATTATAATTTGCTTTGTTATTTAAAAGTATTTGATCTAACATAGATTATTTTTAATTATGTAATTTGCACTAAAAACGTTAACGTTATGTTAATGACCATGATAGTTTTAAAAACTATAATTTTAATTTTATTATTATAGGTAATGAACTTTATAGCAGGAACTTAATTTATCTTAGAAAGTAAAAATATACTAAGTATACAAAGTACTAAGTACCGTTTTTCATTTTATAAGGTAAAAATTGGTACCTTCATAAAAAGGTAACAAAAGTAGTCCTACGCTGGTATACATATAATAAATAAATAATAAATAAATAAATAATGCTAGACAATCCACACAGCATCATCTAGCCCAAGGTAAGCTGCTGTTAAACAGAGCTGTATTATGGGTACTAGATGACTGATATATATTTAATACAATACAATACATAGATAGATATTTTTTATTATACATAGAAAACACCCAGAACACCCGGAACAAATATTTGCAGATCCTATAAACATTTGTCCCAAGGCGGGAATCGAACCCGCAACCTCTGCGTCGCAGGCGGACCTTCGCCCACCGCGCCACATTGGTCGTCTATATAATATATGTAGTCATAAGGTGACACTAGATGAGTTTTTCTCCTCACCAGACTGATTTCAGATAACGGCAGACATAACTTCAGGAGGGCAATTCTCGTGCATAGATAAATGGTTACAGTTTTGACGATATTATATCACATGTGACCATTTATCTATGGCACGAGAATCGCCCTCCAGTTCACAAACTTATTACAGTCACTTCTAGAAAGTCAAATGCTAATTATGATACTTATTTCTCATCAATCTGCCATAATTTAACCCCATTACCGCCGGAATCGTAAAAACTAGATTATCAACATTGAATTGACTTCAATAGCTGATAGAAATCGCCACCGACAAAATGTTTTGTACCAACAAACTTATCTCAAATCTTGCATGCTTACTTAATAAAGGAAATCGCCAATTGCTACGAACGCTCTCCACTAGAAAAACACTTGGCACATATTCATGTCTCATTCTAACCGTAAAATTTCCTTTATAAAAGAAAGAGATGGCGGTAGAGTTTGCGACTGCTTCAAAAGTCCACGATTGTCTAGTTCGAGTTATTTAATGACGTTTAAAACAATGCAATAGGAAAGCAATTTGCTTTTACTGTCGTGTGTTGTTTGTAGACATTGTAGTAGACAATCGCAATATGGCTATTATTTCCACAAGGTGTCTCTGGGATGATGTACGTAGGAGCTGGTCAGAAATGCTTCGATGATTGCTACGGGACAAGATGTTAGCTATCTTAATTTCTAATATCAAGAATAAAATAACAAGGATTTCTTAGATAAATTAATCAAAATGATATTGTTAACCAAATTATAATACGCTAACAAACAAATCAACTTATTTTATAAAATACTTTGAACTAAATTTAGGCTTTTCTATTTTAGGTCAAAGTTAATAGAATAAACTTTCTCATGTAATTCAGTTCCGATCAACTGAATTATTATTTAGGCCAATATCGGCCAATCAAATTCAGTTTTTTTTTTTCGGAATGGACATAATGCTGTTAGGTCGACTGACAATCTGTGACAGCTTTACCCGGACTTTACTTAATCAAATTCAGAAATACTCGACCAACTCTTTGTCATTGACTACTTATTGTACAAATACTTTATTATGCGAGCAGAGCCGTTAACATAAGTATTTTTTGTATCTGTTGAAATAATGACTGTTCAGTACTACTGTAAGTTACTTGTCTAGAAAAAATATTGTAGAAAAATAAGGTATTATATAATGAAAAAACTGAAGATATTTCAGAGAATCTACTATAGACAACCATTGTCGATGAGGTAATGCCAATCATTTTGTTTTTTATTTATGTTTTCAAAGATCAGTAAACAGTCTATTATAATCCGACATTTAATTCCATTGTTTATTGTTAAACCTGTTTATTAAACTTTTCAATAAATTCAATGCACTATCGTTTTGTAAATTTTATTGATAAGGTAATAAATAGCGAAGAGTAGTAGAGTTCTTTGTGAGCTCGTCTGGGGGACTACCACCATACCTATTTCTGCCGTCAAGCAGTAATGTTTGAATTGCTGTGTTCCGGTCCGAAGGGTAATATGGTTTCCGTGAAATTACAGGCACATGAGACTTTCGGTCTACGTCTCAGGGTGGCAACCCGTGAGTGATATCTCTGATATTGCAAGCGCCCATAGGCTGCGGTAACCGCTTACCATGTTGAGGGTCGTACGCTTGGTTGCCACTTTAGTTGTGTAAAAAAAAACTTTGTGTTACCACCCTGAGACGTTAGATGGAAAGTCTCATGTGCCTGTAATTTCACCGGAAACCATATTACCCTTCGGACCGGAACACAGCAATGCAAACATTACTGCTTGACGGCAGAAATAAGTATGGTGGTAGTCCCCCAAACGAGCTCTATCATAAAGAACTCTACTACTCTTAAATGGTTATAGATTCCCATACAAGAGTAATCATTGAGTAAGGTTTAAAATAAAAACATTTATTTTCAATACATTTTGCTTTATTAGTTCGGACCTCGTATTATTAAGATAGAACTTCGCCTACAAGTAAATTGGTATAATCATTGATAAACACGTAAATAATGTTTTTCTTTTCCGCCAAGCAATGCGTATTTTCCGGGTAGATTTTTATAAAAAAAAATATCTTATTCTTTTAATTATGTAGCTGTATCTACCAGATTTCTTGCATTTTTTAATTAATGGCATCATGGTAGAATCCTGGCGTTACCGGCACTAAAATAGCTATGTTATTACGTTTGTGCATTTGTGTGAAACCAATCGCCCATAGATATCTCCGTGTAGACTTTTATATAAATAATTATTTATCTTATTCAACTATCGCGTCGAACATATTATAACTATTGTCATCGAATTTCACTAGGTACTTTAATTTTCAATAACATTTCACACTCGTTTTTGCAGTTTTTATGCTATCCTACAGGAACAGGCTAAAGCTAAATAGCTAAAAGCTTATATGTTATTCCAGAACTTAAGCCATCTGCATTCAAAATTTCATCACAATCGGTAAAGTCGTCACGGAGATATCTACATGGTTATCAAACATTCACACACAGACTTTCGCATTTATAATATTAGTAGGATTAGTTGAAAAATTTTGAGGATTCGTATACAAAGCCTATGAACGAACACCTACAGATTTTTAGCATTTGATAGTAGAAGCCTGGCGTTACCGGCACTAAAATAGCTTTGTTATTACGTTTGCAAGTACCGATGTGTCACACTCCGTCACCGGTTAAACCGTGAGATCTTTTTGCACTGCGATAGAGTTGCACGAGTTTATCGATGTCGATAAAAGTTGATGATTCAATCCGGTCTCAAAAAAAATACAAGACGTTTTTTTTTTGCACGTGATAATTAAGTATATGTATTTATTGCTTTTTTTAAGAATATCTTATTTTAATAAATTATTTCAATGAAATAAAATAATTGAATTATTCACTGTAGTAAATACACTACTTTTTATAAAATTTTGCATAATATTATTATTAAAATATTGTGTAAAAATAATAAGCAGGGTTTTTAGTCATTTTTGTAAAAAAAATTTCATCAAAAATTCTTAGGTTTTTATCCGTTTTGTAAAAAGTACTGTCAAAATCGAAGCTCATTTTTCTTAATTTTAAATAAAAAAAATAAATTGTTAGTAATAAGTATACTACGACTACGCAGATACAAGTATCGATATTAGTAAGTTTACCTAAGACCTACAAGTATCGATACGTTTTGTGTATCGATAACTCCCAACTCTAACATGCTTCTGGCTCTGATGAGACGTGATTTACCTTGTGCTTGCAGTCATTAAGTTAAGTAGCAACCTTGCGCACGAGTAGGCATCGCATACAATTATTTAATCCTCTGACAACTTAGATGAAAGAGTTCGGGTTCGAAATTGGGAGGAAATTTTCCTGCGAGGCGAAACAAAAGTTTGTACAACATAAGATAAGATAAGATAGATAAGATAATTTGTTTATTTGCAACCAAAAAATGTAATACATACAGAATAGTAGGTAGGTTAGTTATGTATCTAATTTAGAACATGAAAAAAATATTTATAAAAAAAAAACAGAGTGAAACTTACCCTGAAATTCAGGAAACCGCTAATTTTTATTCACCTCAGTGAGGAGATTAAGTAAGCCACTCGCATTGAACACATTATTTTGTATGTGTTACATTTTTACAACTTTTAAAACTATGCAATCGAATAAATGCGTTCAGTGCGAGGCATTACTCTATGAATCATGATAAAAGCAGCCCTAAAGGAAGCTTTATGGAAGCTATGGCTAAGTTGTTCATAACTGATAAAAACTCTGTCACCAGAGAAAGCCTTACTCATACGAACTTACTTACTTACTTAGCTAAGCACCGTTCCGCGTAATCTTAGTTCAAATTAAGTCACACTGATTGGTGACTTAATTTTATATAATATGTATATTAGTTTTAAGGTATGTATAAATATAGGCCTGTCATAATTTATGTACTAAGTGGCCTGAAATAAAGAATATATTATATTATATTATTACTGGATGGGTGACCCACAGTGGCAATTTCAACTGAGCGCTTCCGTGCTTCTGAAGGCACGGTCCCGGCTTTTTAAAAGTAGTTTCATTTCATTTATTCATAAACAATTTTTAAATCGTATTTGAATGTAAGTAAATTAAACTAAATAAACACAGCACAAATTAAATTAACTCAAAATATATTATAAAATAATCAATCAATAAATACATTTAAATAAAATTACAAATCCATAATCACTTAACGAGGAAATAAATTCTAATAATATTTATATTATACAGGGTGTAAAAAGACTACGTCCGAAAACGAAAGGGGGTACAGCAGCCCAAAACCCAACCAAAAAAAATATCAGTTGTCCGAAAAAAAATTATAGCTGGCGAAAAAAAAAAATATTTTGGCAGCCAGCAATGTATTTATTCACGTAGATACGTTTGCAAGTGCTTACACTCCCATCACACCATATATTTATATTATGGTTAAATATATGAGAGAAATTATGGCCATGAGGGATGCCTTCGGGCATCCTATTAGCTCCGTCACCAGAGTTGACTACTGCCTCAAACTTACTTAGGTGCGATATTACACTTAACTTTATAGATCGTATTACGACGGTATACGGTCCATTTTAGAAGATTCGTTGCGGAAAAGCTTAATAGATAAAAACAATTAAAACAAAAGTCATTGTTAACTGAATTTCTAGTATCTATGTCGTATAAAGTTCAAACTTAGATGGTAATTTTGTTGGTATATGCACGCTCATAAGTAATTAAATTACCTGCCAATAGGTAGTTAAGTAGATAATTGTCGTGTAAACCTGCGCGTGCGCAGCGGAAGGAAGCTGGGATATGGCGCGAAACCGTGAGAGGCGCTAACAATCGGTCAGGTGACCAAGTAAGGACAAAAAGAAAGGCTTTTACAACATTCAACTGTCAACCTACTTGCAACCGATCCAATTACTTTGTTATATAATAAATTTATATTTTATTAATAAAATGAGCTTAGATGTTTGACTGTTTGTGGTAACAGCTAAAGCAATTTCGATAAAATTTGGTATACCTAATTAGATAGATTATTGTCATATACTAACTTTGTTAAGTTCATTCTATTTTTTTATATGGGGGTATAGTTCTCACGGTGGATCTCGGCCGTCGTGAAATTAGCCGTTTCGATGCACAATGGAGCTTTTTCAAACTAAATTGTCTTTGCGCATCACAAACGGCTAACTTCACGGAAGCCTAGATCCGCTGTGCGAACTATAGTTATTGACATTATTTACTTTTTTTGTAGTTTTTAATAAAAAAGATTTATATCTAGTTAACAATAAGTTAAGTGTGCGAATATCTACTTACCCCTTTAAGAGGGCAACTTCGTCCCTAACGAACATAATTGAACCCCAGAGTAGGGTGCTAGAGTCCTCATTATGGTACTTCCTCTATCTTCCGGAAATCATCAAAAATATTTCACCAATTTAGCTTTATCTCCTCTTTTAGGGTAAAAAAGTTTAGAGAGCACTTACCTACAATCAGCCGAAAGAGCTTTTAAGTTTTATGCAGGTGTCAAAAATATCCTGGAATATCAACCTTAATCCATTTCCTTATTGATCAAATTCATTTATGATCGTGCTTTAGCAACAAAATTACCATCTAAGTTTGAACTTTATACCAACGACATAGATACTACAAATTTGATTTACAATGACTTTTGTTTTAATTTTTTTTTATCTATTTAGCTTTTCCGCAACGAATCTTCTATAATGAACCGTATACCGTCTTAATACGACCTATAAAGTTCTATGTAATATCGCACGTGCTGAATTGGGTAGAACAAAGAGTCAAGTGGCAGTAGCAGCACTTCTCTCCGCCCGTCATGTTGGAGGGTGATTCGCAATAGTTTTAAAGTGGTGTTTGAGTAAGGGTTATTCTTTTCATTTTAACTTGAAAACTGCTGAAACCTAATTTTGGGGAGGACCTAGGCTTACGCTTAATTTAGGCACGTGTCGAGACTCTTAGAGTTTTTGATCGCTAGTCAACTAAACCAATGGTTAAAATTGACAAAAAGAGTCCAGTTTCCTGCGTAACTACCTTGAATGATTATTATTGACTAACTTTTAACAAGGTTAACAGCTTTACTTTTGATGAAAAAACTAGACCTTAAGAGTTTTAGTGAAACTATGTTTAATTACCCCTATTAATAGGTTCCTGGAAATTAAGATGCTAATTCTAAATAGTAATTGAATTTGAATACTTACTAAAAAAATATTTAATGCTGTTTGATTGCTAATGCATGCATTTCTTCATAGGCGGTGACAGAGGCCTTAAAGCGGCCTAAAAACTCTTGTCTCCAGAGTTGGCCACTAACTCATACGAACTTACTTATTTCTTCATAATCTTCATTGATAGTTTTCATTTTAATAGTAATAATCTCGTCAGTTGCTCAATCTAAAAAAGCTGTTGCTAAGCGTTCCGTTTACCCACTCTTTGTTTATTAACAGACTTATTAGCCGATTAACCTCTAATTAACCAATTAACACCTCATTAAAACTGATGTCAACATTATTTAGCTATAGATCGCGATCTTAAAAGTTAAAATCATTGTTTACTTAGACAATAAAGCTATTGTTTACCACAAAACAAGTAGTTAATCTAACCATAGAATAATATTGACAGGTTAGTGTTAAAACCACATTTAATTTTTTGCTGTGGCAATTCTTCTGCTAATACAATAAATGTGTTTAGTAAATTTTCGTTAATTCTTTGTGAAAAATAATGCCAATTTTTTTTAAGAAAAATAATTCTTTAACCAAAACAAAGACATTAATTAAGAATAATCTGTTTTTTGTTTATATGTTCATCAATGTATGTATGTATGTATGTATGTATTACATCATAAAGAAAAATTTGTTTATATGTTCATCAATGTATGTATGTATGTATGTATGTATTACATCATAAAGAAAAATTTGTTTATATGTTCATCAATGTATGTATGTATGTATGTATGTATTACATCATAAAGAAAAATTTGTTTATATGTTCATCAATGTATGTATGTATGTATGTATGTATTACATCATAAAGAAAAATTTGTTTATATGTTCATCAATGTATGTATGTATGTATGTATGTATTACATCATAAAGAAAAATTTGTTTATATGTTCATCAATGTATGTATGTATGTATGTATGTATTACATCATAAAGAAAAATTTGTTTATATGTTCATCAATGTATGTATGTATGTATGTATGTATTACATCATAAAGAAAAATTTGTTTATATGTTCATCAATGTATGTATGTATGTATGTATGTATTACATCATAAAGAAAAATTTGTTTATATGTTCATCAATGTATGTATGTATGTATGTATGTATTACATCATAAAGAAAAATTTGTTTATATGTTCATCAATGTATGTATGTATGTATGTATGTATTACATCATAAAGAAAAATTTGTTTATATGTTCGAAGATCCAAAATCTCTGCAACTCTGCACATAATCTATACAGGGTTACAACTTTTTTTTACACCATGAATGCTTTTTGCTTAGATAGCAAAAAAGCATACTGGTTATCTGATCATAATAGGTTACCGTAGTCTATGGACGCTTACCGGAGATATCACATGCGCGTTTACACACTTCGATCACAGAAGCACTACTGCTTGGCGGCAGAAATATGGTGGTAGTACTTTCCAGATGAGCTATAATACAAAGAACAGTCCTCCTACAGTCTTGAAGTGAACATTAGCAATGATATCATCAAAGTCTCAAGTCACACAATTGTCTACTAGTCTCATAATAACGATAAAACTATAATTACACGATAAGTCACAGTATTAGGCCCAAGGTCCTACGTCTATAGAATAATAGGACAGACTTGTGAAAACTTATTGTGCGTAAAGTTAGAGGTTCTCAAAGTTTTTAAAATGGTAAGGGCCACTGACTACGACACTGACAGGACAACAATTAGATACAGGCTAGTAAAAAAAGTAAAAGTAAAAAATTAATTTATTCAATAATATTACAAGGATCATTTTGAAACGTCTTAAAGGTAGGTGAATTTACGCCAGTTCCACGCGCCCCAGCCTAGAAGAATCTGGCAACAAATTCGGCTGGGTTCCTAGCTTTTTTTGATGTTAATCCCAGTAGTCTTACCGAGTTGTCTTACCAGTTGGACTACAGGGAATTTTCTTCCCAGCAGACTTTGTGAGACTACTGGAAAGTTTACGTATAGTGCGATATAAATAAGAATGTTATGCCTTTCCTTATTAAAGAAAGTGTCATTTTATCAGCTTGCTAATTATTGTTTTTCCTTATAAATTATGTCAATGAACAAAGACGATCATAGATTGGACGTTTAGTGTTAAAAGCGCGCCCGCCCGCTCCGGTCCGATTGCCAGTTCTGCATGAAACACTATGGAGCTTTGTTCACGAAGTCTCCTCTAACTACAGCATGGTCATGTATGGTGTATTGTGCCCAACTTTTTAAATTAACAGAGAAGGACTCTGGGTGGTGATTAGTTACCTTAGGCCGAAAGAACTGGGAGACAGATGGGAATAAACATTTGTCATCATTAGTTTAATCTTTGAGAAACTCTGAATAAACTACAATTTACATTTAAATCAGGCGTAATATTAAGGGACACTGCTCTCATTAAGTTGTTGCAAATTGAGCGCACAATGGACATCCTTCCAACCTTCGAGATGGTAAGTTATTATAATGTCAAGAACTGCAGTTTAATTATCTTGTACTAGCTGACCCGCGCGGTTTCACTCGTGCTATTTACATATTTTCTCATCTTTTAAACATTCCCTGGACTTACACAAATGTTTTTATGAACCAAATCTTACTATTATCTAACTATTATATTACAGACTCTACGAATGCGTAAGTCTCTCTAAAACTCGAGAATTGCCAGACCGATTTGGGTAATTTTGGTCTTGAAATGTTTGTAGGAGTCCAGGGAAGGTTGAACGGTGAGATATTATGGAAAAATCACAAAAATAACGCGAGTAAAACCTCGCAGGGTACTGTAAAATAACTGGTAAAATAAGAAAAAAAAATTAAAGAATAAATAATTAGACTGACCTGGGGCCTTACTCTTGAACGCGATTGGTATTGGACAAGGAATATGACATTTCGTACATTTGACAGCAAATCTAGCACCAAATTCAACTTTATTTTCATGAGTATAAAAATTTGACAGTAAATAGAAATTGGGATGGAATCGGAATTGTCATTGGATTCAAGAGTAAGGCACCTGGGCCCTTACTCTTGAACGCGATCGGTATTGGACAATTATTAGAATAAGAAATTTCGTACTTATGACAGCAAACCAAGCGCCAAATTCAACCTTGTTTTCAAGAGTACAAAAATTTGACAGCAGAAAATAGAAATTGGGATTGGATCGGAATTGTCATTGGATTCAAGAGTAAGGCACCAGGTTGTGTCAAAATGGTTTGAAGCGTTTTGCTATTGTTTTATTGAGAACTCGGATGAATAATGGACCTTGTGAGTGGTCTAATTAGAAATGTAACCTTGAAGGTGTCAGACGAAAGGCCTCACCTGTCCAATTAGCATAATTGCTTGTCTATTGACGACCTCGGTGGCGCGGTGGGTAAGACCCGGTTGGGAAACAGGAGGTTGCAGGTTCGATACCCGCTGCCTGACACTTTTTTGCACTTTGCATTCAGCATCATAGATATCACCAGAGTAAGCCACTGACTCATACGAACTTACTTTACCTTTTATCGGGATATAGCTTAAAAATCAGGTTTTATAACCGACACAAGGCTAGACTCATTTTGTGAACCCATAAAAATATTTTAGTTCTCCTGTCCTCTGATCTGTGCCTCTACAATATCGACACCTCGCTTTGTAGCACCGAAATCTGAATAAATCTTTACATAGCTGGCTAAGTTGTTCCTAACACAACGAAGTTAAGCACTGTTCCGCGTAGCACCATTTGCATAGGTGACCGCCAGTGGCAATTTCAACTGAGCGCTCCCGTGCTTCGGAGGGCACGTTAAGCAGTCGGTCCTTTTTCAAAGTTGTTAGGCCATGACAGAGGCCTTTGGGCGGCCTTAAAACTCTGTCACCTAAACATTTTCTGGGTTTGTTGAACTTAAAAATTAAATTAAGATGAAACGGAAGAGCGAAACCTCCTGTCACAGGTATTTTATTTACTTAGGGAGGTTTCAACTAAGTTAATGTTATGTAAAAGTTTTGTTAAAAAATAAAACATTTTGTATTATTCGTATTTACTTTAATTAAAACGGGATTAATCCCCATTACAATAATTAAAGATAGAAAGATATAATAATTAAATGGTAAGTAGGTACAGTAATATAAAATACTAATGATAATAATTGTAATTTTAATATTTTTAACAGAATCAAAGTAGGTAAACCAGGGCAAGATGTATAAGGTTAGTAAAGTTGTTCACAGGTGACCCCGAGTGACCTTGGCGAGGTGCGTACCCTGTGCTAATTCGTATGCAGCCATTGCCCAGGCAATTACCAGTCGCAGTCCGCAACTATCAGTGCAGATCCACGAAATGTTTTGGTTCACGTAGAATTAGCGTTGGATAGAATAGTCGGTTGTATTAAAATAAAACTACAGAAAACACAGCAATCTGCCATAATAGGTTGAACACCAATCAGAGCATCTTGGTTCTCTGTTTGGTGGCATCAAACAAAATTGCAGAATTATAAACCTTATTGCAAAAATGTTACATTGAAAACTTAACTATGACGTCACTACTGCTACCGCTTTACCGTGACTTGGGCGCGTTTTGGTGTGAATTTCAAAATTCAAATTTAAATCGCGTTTTTTTACCACTAAACCATTATTTTCTGGAATAGTTATTTTTATTTAATATATTTTTTATATATACTTTTGAACCCAATAGCAACATTTTTTCATGCCTATTTCTTGGGTTTTTTTAATGCCATGACGGAGGGCACGGACTAGGGAGAAGCTCTCAGTTGAAATTACCATGTTCACCCATTTAAATGGTAACTCCGCTGAACCGTGGCATTAGATGAAAAGAAATTTGGTATTGGCTGGGACTAAGCCGCTAATTGAGCTGTTATGAATATCTAAGCCAGCTATTAATAGGTAATGGCTATAAGTAGGCATTTGATATCCATATTTGTTTTTTTATTCTCTGTTACTTTGTGGTGGTTGAATAAATAGTTTTCTTTCTTTCTTTCTTTCTTTCTATACTACGAGATAATAGATATAAAATATTTTTCTGCAAAACAGTTCTATAGCGATCTTGTTCTTTGACCGAATAGGTATGGGAAATGTCATTTCTTTCCATGTCACGTATTTACAAGAGAAGAAACGCGGAATCATTTTAGAATTTAAATTCGTACTAACTCTGATTAATCTATGTCAACACAGGTACAGTCGGCCTAGTACACAAAACCATCCTAAATTCCCATTTCGTACAATATGTGCTATTTTTTTTATGAATAAATTTGAACCTTATTGCAATATAATATGAAGTAAACATTAGAAATGGATTTATCACTTCTTCATGACAGCCTTAAAATGTTCCCACAGCTGGGACACTGGCCTACAGCTCTCGAACGAGAGTGATTGGGTCCTCCCGATTGGGGGATGGCACTGGATGGCACCATGTTTTTGGATCTTTTAGTTCTTGGATGTTTTTCTTCATCGTATGAAAAACACTGTCATTGCGCACATTATTTTTTTCTATTAGAAAAACCCATTAGTGCACGTACGGGTTCAAATCCACGACCATTAGATCGAATGGCGGGGCCACTACCACTAGACCACCAGTACTCAAATATCAGTCATCAATGCAAAATGCATAATGCATTGCATAATGCCAATGAAACTGAGAAGATGACGTCACGTAGTAAATAGGAGATTATTAATAGAATAATACTAGGTAATTTAGGCGTTTTACTAGTGTCCTAAGGCTACATAGTGTGCGTGGGTTTCCTAACTTAGTGTCTTTATAGTTTAAAGATGGGTTTGCATAATATTTCATAGATAATCATAGTACCTCTATACCTACCTACAACGTATGTAAATGTAGAGTTTCTTCTTTAGAGTCTTTATTAGTAGAAAACTACTCTAAACTCTACATTTTACGTTTGATTCTTTATTTATTATTAAGTATTATACACTCTCAAAAATAATAATTTTGCACAGACTATAAAATTCTAATAAACTCTTAAGGTGGTTATCCACTAAACAAAGCCATATCAACCAATAGAACTGTGTGAATGTAGCGCTATTTTACATGATGCAGTTTTGTTGACAGGATGCTATTGGTAGACGCGGCTCTGCTCCGCATCAACGAATTTGCTCTAATCTACTCATAAACTCATAATTTAAAGTATAACTAACCTACCTGGGGCCCATTGCATAATAAAATACTTGGTTCATATTAGTATAACAACTTTGTTTGTTAGACCATGACAGAGGCCTTCGGGCGGCCTAGAAACTCTGTCACCAGAGTTGGCTACTGACTCATACCCTAATTCCTAGAGAGATCCGACGCAAGTTCAACAATTTAACTACACAGCATCTCGAAAAACGATGAATCACCGACCATAATAAAGTCAATGCCTCATTTAAAATAACATAGGTAACGCAAGAATAATCCAGTTTAAAAAAACGCTCCAAGCAATACAAACACTTAATAAAAAAGATTTGACCCGGCTTTGACATAATGCACTAACCTTGCGCTGACATTAAATTAAAACAAAAATAGTGCTGTCAAAAAAGCTCAAACATTTGAAAGACGATCCATTTATTTAAATAAAATAACTGTTACCTCGTTGTAAATAATGCTTCATTCAATACAAACACATAGGCTAGTACCTAGGTACCTATAATTAATACGTTTTCTACTTAGAACGTCGTCAATAAAAATCTAATATTTACCGCTACAAAATTTTAAACAACTCTCAAACAACAGAGAGAGGACTTAAAATCCTTCACCGATGATTCCAAATTCGAATTTCAAATCGTGCTCTTGCGGCCAGCATCTTCTAGTAGCTGCGATTCCAAATTTGAATTCAATGCTCGCTGCATTTGAGTCCGTTTTGTGTGATGTCTCACCTGATGTATCTTGGCTGGATTTATTGTAAAGTGTGCTGTAATGTAGGATAATAAAGTTGAAATTGAATTGGATAATGCAGTAAGTTTTAATAATAACCCGTTTGTAGCAGCCGTGGGAACGGAGTCGGATATGCGAGGTATAATCGCTTGTCGGACGGAACAGAGCCTGCAATAGTCCAATTTCGCAGCCTTTTACTAACATTTGTGGCCAGTTTTTGAAAAACCCGTTTCAAAATCGAACTTTGTTTTTTTAATCAGTACTTTTCTACTCCATTCATCCTCTTTGTAACCCAAACGGTATCACGTGAGTAGTGATATGTTATTTACTTTCAAAATGCCTCCGAATGTAATTGAATATTATAGCTAGGTACCTATTAGCTTTGTAATAATAGTATGTAGGTACTTTACTGTATTATTGCGTACAAAGTAGCGACTATAAATTTTAATGAAGATTGCAGCTTTTTCGAAACGAAAACTTTTGCAGTTTTGTTCACATGCAGTTTTTTTTTAATGAGCCAATCAGTTAAGTACTCATTGTTATGTTTTTTGTGTTTATTAAACAATGCCTCGAAGATACAATCTAAAATAATCGATCAAGGAAGTCTGCCAGCTGCCAAGGCCTAAAGTATTCACAAAAAATATTCAATAATCATTCAAATGATGTTACACACACCACTTACCTACTGTGATCTTTAAACTTGCGATTTCTTTACAGCTACCTACAGTTAGTTAAATACCTTACCTATTTAATATAAGTATTCATTAGTTTTTTGCTTAGCAGATACTTAATTTTAAGTTTAAAGACCTGTTAGCGCCTGTTACCAAACAAACCATCAGTTATTATGTTTAACTTTAAGTGACCACTTATGTAAGAAAACTTCAACTTTCATTAATAACATAAGCTTCAATTTTAGTTATTTTTGTAACTGATTTACTTATTTAGTCAAATTAAATACTTACTTAAGTAGGTACTTATATCTGTTTTTTTTTCGTCAGTAAGTAAGTACTTATACTTAAGTCATATTGAACATTAAATAACTAACCTAAGTATATTCAATTTACTACACTAAAAGTTAGGAGATCGTTCAACATTATTGTTAGATTATGTACCATCAGTACCATTCTGCAATAAGTTACGCCATTCTTGCCTACGATAAGCCAAACCGCCGGAATGACATACGACATTTTACCAAAACACATTCATTAACCGTGTTTGAGCTGACCACACAAAAATGTCACGTACAGACAGACTAACGTCTCTATTAAATCTCACAAGTCATAGTCGTATGTAAACAGGTGCTTAACTTTTCAAATGTAAGTTTACTGACATCCCGCAGTAAATAATGTTATATGTCGCTGTTTTTCTTGACTAAATCATTTTAAAATCAGAACAGGAACGGCAATGGTACGAAAATGTTATGATACGAAGTTTGTGTGCGTGTCTTGCGCAAGAAACGCATTGACACAGTGTAGATGACAGTGTCTATGGCTCAGCTGAGTCACCTGTAGCACAGAGCCTGTAGTAACATTTTGCTATTCTGCGACTCAAGTGTTTAATAGGCTGGTAACACAGCAAGCCTATTTCAGAGTTTTTATCGAAGATCAAAGAGTCCTTAATCCCACCTGGTAATAGGCCTCTCTTGAGTACAAGGGTTACAACAGAAAAGATAAAAAAAAGCAACAAGTTAATTAATTTATTATTACTATTTTTTTTTATTGTAATCATTTTTCTTATCCTCCACTTAATTTCCTCATATAATTTTTTTTATTTAACTGTTTTTACGCACATACATACCTAGTATATTTGATTAAATAAACAGAAATCCGTACCTGCCCGGCTCAAAATGGGTACACTAATAACCAATGTAACTTTAAGGTAAATGTGTGTAAGTGTATACTTAAAACAGACTGCTAAGGTGATAATTTCATCTAGGCCGATAGTAAAACATAATAATATAGGTACCTAAATATAATACATACTGTACCATGAATATCACTAACATAATAAGGCAGTGTCAATCTGAACCCGAACGTGACCTCGAAATAAAAAAAAAACAAACACTAAACTTTACACATATTTTTTTCCGGCAGACAGCAAATTAAATTACCAAAGACCATAACTAAAGCAAGTTAGCAACCAACTGAAGGTGAGGAGGTAGTTGGACTGAATATTACTTGGATGGTGGAATTAATGTTTCCTTATTCGACAAAAAAATATACATTGAGTGTCTTAATATCTAACTTATACATACTTAGTACTTAGATTTAGATGTTTTAATGATTTGTAAGCTTAATTGGCATAATCGAAATCGAAGAAAACGCTAAGCGATAAAGCCACCCCTTATAATGGCTATAGTATATATTTTTCTTTGTTTTCCTTGTGTACAATAAATTTAAGTAACCACGATTTACTTAAATAAAATAAAAAATAAATAAGAAGTGTCATTTTAAAATATCAGAATTTTTTTAAATATACAACATAGCTAGATTATGATATCTAGGTTGTTCTATAGAGAAAAAACTTGAATCTTAATCTCTTACTTGTTTACAGTTAAAATAATATAAAAACAGGTTGAACGCACATAGCAAAAAAATGTTTCAAATTCGTCATCACTTACAAATCAATCGCTAAAACCAAGACCTCTTAAATCAACAGGACATGTTTAACAAATGCCAATATATTTGCCGTAAATACGGTTCAATAAACTATGTACAGACAGAGTAATTATAATACTTGTCCGGTGTCATAAAACGGTCTGCTGAATGTAATGGCTCATGACGTCATGTTATTTAGGTATAGGCTCCTAATTTAGTTAGACTCGTTTGTGAGATTGCCCATGTAACATAACATACCACACCAAGTTATGGCCCCCACCAATAGCTCATAGTCTCATAGAGCAATATTGAAATAATATTACCTAAACTGACATTTCGTTTGTTATCTGTGGTAATTGGTAATAGGTACGTTATATATTTTGTACGTGGTAAGTTTTCGATGCGACATAATGACAAGTCGACACGCTGATTTCGTGCATAGAAAACATAGAAAACAATTTTGTCGACAAGTAGCTAATGGAAAATAACATTGCTATAATATTGCTATTACTAGTATTGCTATAAAGTTCGAAGTAGCCCCTAACCCCACACTTAGATTCTCTGTCATGGGTCATCATCTCCAGGATATGATTTCCACGCCAGTTTGGACATGAACGTTTCCAAAACTGGCAGGTTAAAATGCCAAACATGAAAAAAGTAATCCTTCTCAATTACGTTAAGTCTAGTTAACATAACGGACGTAAGTACATACTTACGTAAAGACTTATGTAGTTTTCATACACATTAGTTTACTTATGCCTATGTACCTACTGTAGGTAGGTACATAATACTATGCATGGACTAAAATTAGTATTCTAATCAGAAACTAGGTCCAGTCTGTGGGAAAAACGACTCTTTTATCTATGCAATGAAAGTTATACAGCTACTATAATTTACAAGTTTTTTGTATTTCAAAAATATTCAATATTTTTTTTGCCAAAAGTACATTAAAATAATTGTTTTTTTGGAAAAAAAACAAAAATTGACTCCAACCTAGAAACATGTTTCGGCAGATTGTGGTTGTACGCGACAATGTGGTTATTGATATGTTTTTAATGATTTATATTAATCCGATTTCGGTAAAATTTCAGTGGGACCTATTCTAAAGTATTACCTATGAAATAAAAAAGAACCATTAAAATCACAACATAATGTGTTAAAAAAAAGTAACCAAAAGAAAACTAAATTCACATTATAATGTGAATTTGGATTTCTAAAATTTGGTTACTTTTTTTATACTTGAATCTGACTTTTTAACTCTTGAACATGCCGGTTTCTTGATGTTTTCCTTCACCGTTTGGGAATACTGGCATTATTGCGCACATAAATTTTACGAGTGAAAAACCCGTTGGTGCTTGACCGGTTTTGAACTCACGGCCTTAAGATCAGCAGGGTCAATAGTAGACCACTATTGCCGTGATATTTGCAGAAAATTCTTGTTTTTCGTTAGGTAAGGCCTTTGCAGCAAGTACATAACATCATAAAGTTTGTACCAAATTTAACAGGCATCGTATCTGCCCAAAATATAATTTAAATAAATTTATAGATTATGAAAAGTCAATGTACTCATTAACAATTACCTAGCCTAAATATTTTCCATTGGCGTAGATACCACAGCCACAGACCGCCATTTATAATAAATAAAATTACATATTAAATATTTAATTTGTCTGAACTACCGGTTCGCATACTAGTTAGCTTTACTTTATATTTTTATGATTGAATTTTAAAAAGTCCGACATCCGGTAATTTGTTAATTACTGTGTGTTTAGCAACTGGTGGAGATATAAAAACGTAATATAAGTAACTGTTGGAATGCTTTTATATACTCAAACTGATTTATATTTTATCAATGAGAGTTTGAAATCATGTAAAAACTATAAATCAAATTTCTATATCAATAAATTAGTCTAGCAGTTGGATTTTAAGATTTATGATGAAATACTGTGAAACACTTTAGTTAGCCTATCACAAAAAATGCGTTATTCTTTCAGAAATAAACTCTGTCTTCATATTTTATTTTAAGTTCGCATTCTACGTGACTTGACGACCTCTGTGACGCGGTGGGTGAGTGCCCGGATGATAAGCAAGAGTTTGCGGGTTCGATTACCGCTGCGTGACAAAATTTTTTTTGATCTGCAAATATTTTTTCGGGTCTATTGTATTAAAAGTATGTATTGACAAAAAAATTTATATGTGTCATGTATGGGTTAGATGGCGTGAACGTGATTGTGCATAAATAGTAATGGCAAACATTTTTACAGGTAGGGTTTATCAGAAATACACACATATTTCTGATACCTGTAAAAATGTTTGAGAATACTATTTATTTATTTTATTTATAAAATAATAATTTTCAGCATCCATTGCTGCAGTCATCCATTGCTGTATATAAGCTAAAAAAATTCAGCCTTCGGTACCATCCACCGCGCGTCTTTCTGCGACCGCTACAATCTCATCGGTCCATCCAATATCAAGTATTTTGCAATTCAACGAGCGCTCGTGCCGTAGCTGGCTAAGTTGTTCTTAACAGATCAACGAAGTTAAGAACTGTTCCGCATAATCATAATTTCGGATAGGTGACCGCCAGTGGCAATTTCAACTGAGCACTCGAGTGCTTCGGAGGGCACGTTAGGCAGTCGGTTCCGGCTTTTTCAGTTTCAAGTTGTTAGGCCATACTGTTGCAATCCAAGAAATTATTTCTTAAATATTTCGTCTGCTCTCGTTTAAAACTTACCGTCAAAAGCTGGCAAAGAATAACCGAAGTCATTCAGCCGTGAAATTACCATAATGCCTAGTACAATGTTTCATAAAGTTCATCTTTTGAATGCGCAGCAAAAACTACCTTTATACTGCCTCTTTACAATGTCAGGTGTGCAAAGTGTTTTCGTGCTTTTAAAATACGCACAACAATATCGCAAAGCGTTACTTTGCACTTCATAAACCACAACCACATCGATTATAAACCCTATTCCAACCGTATACTGGCTGTTTCACTATGTAGTCACGAGAAAAATACCGGTGTTGATAATGTGTCAACGCTTAGTGGAAAAAAGGCGTATCTGCATTTGTAAGGTGAAGCAGATACGACGTTTATGTTAACGGGACGGAATTTTAGTTTACGGCATCTGTCTCCCGAGAAACGAAAATTCGCGAAATGATCTTGAAGACGCGTGCGCAGCTGCCGTCTTATAACATTTGGTACGTGCCGAGAAAAAAAAACATGACATGTTGTTGTCTATGAGAAAAAAAATGAGATACTGGAAAGTTGGATGTGTGTGTCGCTCATATTTCATTTCAACTTTTTATGTACTTAAGTAGGTATATACTGTTCTTTTTGTTTCATAAATACTTAGTCAAATAAATACTTTTCTTTCTTTCTCTCTTTCTAGCTGGTGTATTCATTGGGACAAACATCATCATTATTGGTCATGCGCGGTGCTTAACATCAGGCGGGCGACTTGACCGTCTTGTCACTTGCAAAAAAAACATCGTCTAACAGCGCGTTAATCAATGACATTGAGAAAGCCGCTGAAAGAACCACACATGACTGAGTAAAAGTGGTAGAAGCGAAAGAAATCAATTTATTTATTTTACTTGAATTAAAACGGTTATACCACCAATTATATCAATTAAAGATAGATTAGATACTACGACATTGTTAACATAGAATGTTATTAGACACATTATTAGTTTATAAGCACATCATAACAGAAAATAAGACAACAAAAGCTAAGTAAATAACAAAGTAAAGCATCAAGCAGTGTGTGATGATAACTGAGATGATGATGCGTTTATTGTAGAGTTGAGAGAACTACTCACCTTATACATAATCATGATATAAATCTCTGTTAGCTAATGTGGCGCTAAAATCTGTCATCATCATCCTTGTTTATTGTCATGAGAATCACAATGAATGACTGTACTTTAGTTAGCGAGCCGCTAATATGACAGTTTTTTATGTTATTTAAGTACTTAGGTTTCGTTATTTTCTTAAGTAGAAAAAAATTTTGTGCAACAAATTTTTTTTCTACTGTACTCACGAAAAATCACTCGACATAATTTTACTAGGAAAAGAATTTACAAATTTTAGAGTTTGTTTGAGGTAAGGTATAATTAAAAGTTACTCTGGTTTCACTTACAACCTTTCTATTCATTTTGTCTCTACCAATTCAAGTGTAACAATGCAAACAGCTATTTAATATCAACAAAGAAATTCAATCAAACGGCAAAAACTGACCTCGGTATTATATTTCTAGGAGTCTCCTAACACCGCAGTATTAATAACAATTACTATAAAAGTAGAGCAATATTTCTTCAATAATCAAACATCTAGTTATTTACAGTGAATAAAGCTCACCATCATCATTATCAGCTAACAGACTCCACAGGTCTAGTCCAAAGAGTGACATGACTCGATTTTGAGCCTTTACCATCCAATGACTGCCTGCGATGGCTTTAATGTCATCGGTCCATCGAGTTCAATGATAAGCGAATAAAATAATGTTGCATCTGTTTTTCAGTTTTGTATTGGTATTATGCATTGTTCAAGACAATAGTCCGTTTTACTAAAGTGTTATTATATGTCTTTGAAATGCTCAGTATAACTTTTTAGCAAAAACAGACTCCGAAGTTGGGCACTGACTCAAACGAACATAGGTAGGTACTATAATTTGGAGCCAACACTTAAAACTCAAATTAAATTATATTGCTACATGCAAAAATATAAGTCACTAGTGGTATATTGGTAACAGACCCGTCTTCTGATCTTATCTAAGCAAGAACAGGTGATAAAGATAGTATTTTTATTATGTATACTTAAACAAGTCTTCAATCCGACGTCACTGCCTAATTAGCAATGAAGACTAAATAGTTACTAAGTAAAGCAAATGTATTGACCAAAGCACAAGGAAGACAGCTGTATCTTTCTTTACCTGGCATCTTAGCACATGCCTTTCTTATTAAAAAAAAATCAATAAAGGTTACATCGAAAACTGTGAAAACACATCTGCTTGGCTCTATACCTTCGAGGCTTTACTACTGCAACGTCATATTAAAACCATTCAACCAAAAATACTCTCTAAATCAAGACAAAAAAGACGCAAGTCGCATGGCTATAGGCTTGTTTTGGCAACATCTTCGTCATCTTTCGGGTATCGTCGGGTATCTTCGGACGCGTGGCTCAAAGCAACATAGCCCAAAGGAAAAGTCAACTCGATATTTTAATTGGACCCGTTATGTGTTTAAGGGCGAATGTACACATGTTTAAGTAATTATTTAAGCATCTTGTATGGCCTTGAAGATAAAATAGCGAAAGGATCTGTGTAGAAAATACTCAATGATAATGATTAAAAACATTTATGTAACTTAGCTCAGACTTAGTTTTATGAAGGTTTCAATAATTAATTATACAATTCAATATTTGGATGTATAGGTCTCACAACGGATCTCGGCCGTAGTGAAATTAGCCGTTCCGATGCGCAATGGAGCTTTTTCAAACTAAATTGTCTTTGCGCATCACAAACGGCTAACTTCACGGAAGCCTAGATCCGCTGTGCGAACTATACCTACCTAACAAAACATTTATATAAAAAATTAGTGCAATATTTTTTGTAAGTTTTTAGAAGTAGAAACTTTTTTATCTATCTCTATGTATTTATGCAACATAATCTTACCGTGGTGAGTTCTAGAAAAATCTAACAGACGTTCCTATTTGACTTTGGATTTAAGTAAAAATTATAAATGATTATAATCGTCGGCTGGTCGAGAATCGGAGGTAATAAAGTCAAGTTTAACGGCTATGTAATAAGAACTTCCGTCAGGGAGCAGATAATTCGCGATTTTATCAATTTTCTTTAGAGACTTGTTTAATAACATGTTTGAACTAAATTTGTTAACAGAACACATCTATTGACAACTAATTAAGTAAGTATTTTGTAAACTAATAAAATTTATTTATTTATTATTTATTTAAAGACTCTATCTACATTATGAATTCTTATCTATTAAATTTAGTTTGGCCAGTTTAGCCTTGATCAGACAGACTAACATACTACAAAGTTAAAAAACAGAGTAGGATCCAAAGCAAAGGTGTTTTATTTTTTTCTGGCAAACATCTTCAAGGTCTACGTGTCGTACATCTGCCTCTCACAACGCTTCTTTTCAAACCACATTACCACACATCTGCATAAAGTTGATAGCAAAAAGTTGACCTACATACTACGGAAAGAACTTACTTTTTAACATTTTTAATTTTGAAATTCAAACAGTATTTCACCTAAATTCCAACGCAACCTTCAATTTTAAACTTTGTTTCGTAAACCGTAAGAGTGATAGATTTCTCGTTTTAAAATCTGTTGGTAGTTACAAAAAGGTGCCAATTTCCGTTTTGTTCGTACATCCGTTCTTAAAAATCGGCAGTAAGTGATTAGTGTCGCATGTGCTTTGTTTTTCAGTGGTTTTTTGACTTTTAACGTCGTTTGTAAGCAATTTATCAAGTTTCATCGACAGGCAGATGGTTTCGGGTGTGATTGAATTGTTTGCATACTACGATAGATGAGAATCGAAGATAAAAAAATATAGTACTAGAATCCAAAATCAACATTTTTACCTCTATAGTCTGATCTCTACAAACTTATGTTATCATAATAATTTCATTTGAAATTCGCTTGCTAATTCTTGCTCTATTTCAATTAAGATCTTGTGTTGATGTAATTACTTTTATTAAACTATAAGTACTATATAAAAAATTAAACATACTTAGTACCAAATTTTAGTAAGTTCGTGGGTACCTAACTTACAAGTTCAAAGTAATACGGAAGTTGTTATTTTTTAAAACACCAGCCAATAAACTATAAAAACACGGTTGGCAAAAAAACATTTCAATAGTCCATTCATCCCACTTGCATTAAAATTAAAGGAAGTTTGAATAACTGTACACCTTCCGAATTTCTTACACATGTCATAACTCCTACCCATATCCTTTGCAGAGTGAGTACAGTGGGTACCTTTCGAAGTTCCCACAGACGATATAATTAAGTTTTTGGGCGCACCTTTCTTGCAACTTGTCGCCAAAAACATCGAAACACCTTGTATGATCCAACCCTTTGGAGATGGACATTTTTGTGTGCGGTCCAAGTTAAAGATGACAATTTTAATTGTATGCTCAGATGTTTATAGTCTGTTGATTTGTGTATAAGTTCGTTATAATTATAAATTTAAAAAATATGAAATTTACGATAAAATACTAAATCCTCTTTTTATTTCTCCAGCAAAATATGATATTCTTAAATCATATGACATTGAAAAATAAAAAAAACTGAAAATTTTAGGACACAATAAATTAGTAAACTTATTGAAATTAAATGAAATTAAATTGTTTATTTGCTTGAAGTATGGTGTATTAGTTTTTACAATTATAAATTGTTTCTACATACCTCACCGATGAATCGGCGTGCAAAAAACACTACTTAATTTACCTATCACAAATTTTAATTTAATTTAACAATATTTGTTTTATGAGGAACATTTACTTACCTATTAGGTACAAATCTTGTGAATTGCGCCATGTCACAACAGCAGATCAGCAGATGTATTGAAACCCGTTAGGTGCTCGGTGATAAGACTGCCTCTACCTCTCCCGTCTGTCTGCATCTGTTCCTATCATAAGCTCTCCTTAGTTTTTTTTTTAAATGTTTTTTGAAGCTCTTTCGTGGCTGTACAAAAGAACAGTATCTTTTTTTTAGAATTCTATATTTGAATTTGTTCTTTAGCCACAAAACATTATCTTTTTATTTTCTTCATTTTCATAAATCACAAAAAGCACTGGAAAAATTTAAAATTAAACATCTTTTTTTTCGAGAGTAGTAGAGTTCTTTGTGATAGTGCTTGTCCGAGGAAGGACTACTACCATACCTATTTCTACCGCAAAGCAGTAATGCTCGCATTGCTGTGTTCCTGTTTGAAGGGTTTCCGGTGAAATTACAGGCACATGAGACTTTCCATCTAACGTCTCAGGGTGGTAACACGCAAGTGATATCTATGATATTGCACGCGTACAAAGGCTACGGTAACCGCTGACCATCAAGTGGGCCGTACGCTTGGTTGCCACTTTAGAAAATAAAAAAAAAACATCTTAAAACATTTATTTTATCGGTTCAGTGGAAACCTACGCTTTTCCCTCGTTCAATAAAATGACGTCAATCGGAACAACAAATTCGTGTGAGGTAATGTCAGAATATAGGTTAGGTCAATGTAAACAGCGCGATCGAAGCCTAATTACTCGTTTTACGGCTCTGTTGTGATTGGACATTGTCTAGAGTACAGCTGGCCTGGATGAGCCAAGGCGATGGGGCTTAGTGTGGATATGCCTGTAAATAAAATAACAAGAAAAAAAAAAAAATCGAATCCGCAGAGGAAATAAACAAAAATAGGGCGCGTTGGCAAACAACTATCAAAAACTTGAAGCAGGAACGCATACATGGATACTATGTACTATGTATTCTCATTGTCTTCTTATCTATATTAATTTTAACATCAAAGATTATTTGGTTAGTGTCGAAATCGACAACATTGGCTTATTTAAATAATAACACAATTTCAAGTTGATAGATATTTTCTAATGGGCACAAGATACTTTTTGCTAGAGATTGACACCTTTTTCTAACCTTTTTCTTATTCAAATTTCAAGGCTTAATTTTTAATATTAAAAAAAACTAATTTCGATTAGAAAAATCTCACGAAGTCACCAGAGAGTTCCAAACTATGCATGCTCATGTAGAATTTAAGCTTTTAATTAATATGCCTATTTAATTAACTGAGCACTATGAAACAAAAAAACAGACGTCCACAATATTATGAACAACATTTGGAATACATTCCACATAGAGCTCTACAGAACAGACAGACAGGCCATGTGTACCAGAGTCCGCAACATAAACTTTATTTTTTTCTCATTGGCCAATTGTTTTCGGACGAGTACATCTGTCGATTCGATTTATATCGTTTATTTTGCTTGTTTAAACGATTTATTGGCGATCTGTATCGGAAACATCAATCTTAAGTTATATTACCTACACCTTGCTTACAATTCTATGGTTTTAAAAATACATATTACAAAGTTATATAATTACAAAGTACTTACTTATGTATTATGAATATGATGTAACGTAAATGTAAAATACACTGTCAGTTTGTATGATTTTTGCAGCTTTAGGTACCTAGTAAGTTACACTTAGTAGATTTTAAGGACGGTACATTCGTTAGTTTATAAATACAAACCTTGCTTAATAATAGGTAAACTTAACTTAGACTTAGAATAAGCTTGTAAAGATCTCTTATGAGGGTTTTGACACGAATTAATAACTTACTTGGTTTCTTTTTCCTTATTTTATTAATAACCAAAGTCATTGAAAAACATGCAAAGAGCCGCAAAAGACAATCTCCAACCTCCATTTATAATAGTTTGTACACTATTAAAATATTTTATAGCACTTTGAAATCCTATCAGCATAATAATTTGTACTCACACTCATCTAACATAAACATTAAAAGGTAATAAAAAATTGCAATACGCATTCCCAGATTAAAATCTGAAGCATTTTATATATTACGCACGATACGCACGTAGTCATAATTATTTTTAATTAAGAAAAATAAAGTAGAAACTTACTTTTATGGCACTACCAGTAGCAATTTATTCTGTAATTATGAAATATTGAGCTATTTATTTTATTGCATGTCAAGGAAATGTCGTCTCTAAAATCTACTAGAAAAAGTGTAATTTGAACTTTGTACAAAGTTTTTTTTTCTTAATTCGTTAGTTAGTCACCGGTCATTCGGTCATGCGGCCAATCTTTATTACCCATCAAAAAAATTCCCGTCTGACGTATCGTCTTCTCGTCTTTATAATCTAAACGGTTAAGTAATTAAAGGAATTATGAATGGCTTGAGTGAAAGGGGGAAATTTAGAGTTCAATCTACACCTTTGCATCGGCAGGTGATATCTGTACGTTAATCTTTTTTGTAATTAAAAACAGGCGTCATATGTCGTGATCCAATCAGTTGTCAGCGTGTCAGTTGATCACAGCAGGTAGTCCAAATAACTGCTTAATGTTTCAAAGTAGGTAAAATAGAAAATCTAGCACAGCTCTTAGAAGAGTTTTTAAAATCTGTGGCCATCTAGGCCATCATAAAAATACCCGCCTAGGAAGGTTAATAATGTTCTAAATTTAAAACGGCTGACCGACTATGAAACATTGCCATGTTTAAAAAATTAGTATAAAACGGCCTATTAAGTAGTTTCAATGCGTGTTCTAAGTTCGAACAACCCGACCACGTTGCTTCTCCGCATGTTCGTTACGCAACATAAATGCAAATCGGCACGTGTCATCTTTTTTTTTATTGCTTTTTAAACATAACAACAAGTTTTTCGCCATTCTGCCAGCATCTGTAGAGCAGTTGTTTTGCGGTAAAATATTCCTAGTGGCTTTTTCTAATTCGTTACCTACATAATGAGACCAATATATTGTAATTAAGTAATAGATTTCTGACTATGTTTAACTCTAATGATTAAAATTTGTTTTGTTAATGTAGGCGATATATCACAAAAGGATAAGGGTGGAGATCGGCACTATAAATTACCTTTTGGCATTATGTTTTATATTTATCTTAGCTGACCAAATGTCAATGGAAATATCAGTTAAAATACTTTGTTTTCCCTATACAAGACCCCTTAAAGGTAATAGGTAACTTGCACTTATGCTTATGGTTTATTAAAACATTACTATGCATATATTTTATTAGTTTATTTTAGATATTTATCAATACGTATACCTTAAACATTTTATTTATTTATAAGTTCTGATAATAACTGACCCCATTGCTGAAAAAAAACTTCCATAAGTAATAAATAAAATCGATAAATTATATCACACATTTCCAGTAGCATAAATATATAAGTAATTGATAAACAATAACAAGACCTTTACTAATTATATTAACATAAAAATGTACAGTTGACATTTTGAACTTATAAACGTAGGTGTGCCGATGCGGCTAAGAATATTTTACAACTAGTGACACACCCCGTCTTCGTACGAATGTTTTAACTATACGTGCGTATAAACTTTTCTCTTGAATCACTCTATTTATTGATTAAAACCGCACTCCGTTGCGTAGTTTCAAAGATCAAAGCGTACCTACATACAAGAGAACAGATAGGAAGTCTTCTCTTATTTATTGCATCTATCAATTTATTTAGACGCCGCGCCGATGTGGCGCAGCGGGCGCAGGTCTGCCTGCGACGCGGAGGTTGCGGGTTCGATTCCCGCCTCGGGTCAAATGTTTGTTCGATCTACAAATATTTGTTCCGGGTGTTCTAGGTATTTTATATACATAATAAAAAATATCTATCTACGAGTATGTGTTGTATTGTATTAAGTATATAACAGTCATCTAGTACCCATTACACAGCTCTGTTTATCAGCAGCTTACCTTGGGGCTAGATGAATCTGTGGGGATTGTCCAGCATTATTTAATATTTAAGTATTTATTTATTTAGACAATTTTCTTCTTCTTCAAAAGTTCTTTCAAAAAAAAATCTAGAAAAGTCTGCAACCAAATTACAAACGCATAATAGAGCCTACATATTTGAGCCTTTTGGAGTGGAGACCCTGGGTCCGTGGTGTACCGGGGCTCACCGCGTTTTCAAAATTCTTTCCGGGCGTCTGGTCGAAGCGACGCGTGATCCAAAGGCTGGTTTATATCTGGCTCAACGTAGCAGCATTGCCATTCAACGTGGCAATGCAGCCAGCATGTTGGGAACGCTTCCTACTGGTAGTGATTTGGATCAGTTGAGCTATCTTTAAGTCGTTTGTAACGGTCTTTAGATGGCTCAACTGTTTCATATGTATTTTGTATATATTGTAATGTAATGTAATTATGTACATATTTTATTTTGTTTAATAAAGATTAATTTAATTTATTTCAGATTAAAATTATATAATCCTTCCATTTCAATCACTTACTCTTGCGCCAAGACAACGAGTCATATTGGATAAACTGCCGCCTTTGTACAACAAAACATGTCATTTATTAATACGAGAGAAATAATATGGAAGACCTATTTCGTTCATTTCAGATTCTTCTAGGCTGTGGGGCAAGGAACTGGCGTGAATTCACTTAAATTTGGGTCTACACCTGGTGGTAGGACTCTTCAGCAAGAGTCCGTCTTGGTGGGTACCACCGCAGTGCCAGATATTCTACTTCCAAGCAGTAGAGCAAATCAAATAACATAGTGCTAAGTTTAGTAACCTGTCGTCCATTTGTCACTGTTTAGCGTACAACGTCATGTAGGTCAGCGGAGTTGAGTGAGTAAAGTAAAAAATATCCTTATTCAATCATATCATAAGAATCATTTTGAAACGTCATAAAGCTGAACTTTTTGTACACGGTATCAACTTACGAACACTTCAAATGAATAGTGTTAGGTATCACAAAAAATATTATTGTGTTTAGGTATGGTATGACACTTAATTATTATGTAGGTAAGTACTTAATTTTTATTTTAGACTAGTAGACCCGGCGCGGTTTCACTCGCGTTCTTTTTTTTGGCAAATTTTTACACCCTGTATATTTTCTTACCGTTTAAACCTTCCCTGAACTTTTACAAATATTTCAAGACTAAAATTAGCTTAATCGGTCCAGCCGTTCTCGAGTTTTAGCGAGACTAATGCACAACAATTTATTAAGATTAATTAATCTCATTTACTCTACGAGACGTGGTCAGATGCCGATTGATATTTGTTTAAGCATTTCATCAGGTTTTTAACATTTTCTCAATTTTTTTTTAATAAAGTGTTTAGTAGTTACTACTACCTGTACAGGTACCCTACTTAGTACCTACCTAAGTTAAATAATACCTACCACATATCAATCGATCTAAAAACGAGTTCATATAAGTCAGTTGTTAGCAAACGATCTAAATAAAATAATATTCAGTCTAATGACTGAATATACAACTTACTAACCTATTTACGTTTGTTCAAAGACTAGACGTTGAAACGGAAACACATCCACTCATCGTTGCGTAGGTATAGGTCTCACAACGGATCTCGGCCGTAGTGAAATTAGCCGATTCGATGCGCAATGGAGCTTTTTCAAACTAAATTGTCTTTGCGCATCACAAACGGCTAACTTCACGGAAGCCTAGATCCGCTGTGCGAACTATACCTACTACATATTTTATACTCCGAGATGCCTATCCGCTGGGGAATTGTGACCGCGGATAGCTAAAAATTTAAAAACTAAGGTGACTTAAATTTTTTTAATTTGAAATCAAATTAAGTAAAATGATCATTTAAAAGGAATGTATTGATCATAATTAACTATTGATTTAACGGATTCTAGAGAAATGTGGGAGATAACATACTTAGGATACTTTGGATTGAGATTTAGAAAAACACGAACATTTGTTTTCATTATGCCACTATATTCGACAGGTTAATAAATAAGTAAAAGGTAAATAAATAAAATTAGGAAATAAACTAGTGGGTACTTGTCAAACTAATTTATTTACCTATTTTTTTATTTTATCTTGACTTATTTATTATTGTAAACTTTTTAGGCTGGTACAAAGATATTTATATTTACCAATAATTGTGTTATTATATTATTATTAGCGGATATATTTTAAACAATGCCTTCTTCTTAAACTAAGCAGAGCTATGGAAACAATTTTTTTTGTATATACTTATAATATGTAAGTAACATAGAAACATCCAGAATCGAATCCGCAACATACTTCTCAACCGGGCACTGCACTGCGCCACCGTGGCCGTCAAATAATTTCTGAGAATCATAAGACGCCGGCAGATATTTCACATCTGTTAGACTCGGGGCCCTTAGCCATGTGTCCAGTAATGTCTAAAAACCGGCCATAGACAATAAGCGATAGATTTATACTGTTCACATCTGGCCCTACCTGGTAGATGTGAAGGGATGATTCGAGACTATTTGGATTTCAAACGGTATAATTATTGCTTCAATTCGAAGCTTCTAGATTTATGTTAAAAATTTATTCACACCTTTAAATTTTTTCAATTTATTTAAAAAAGTTTATCTACCTACTATAAAGTTTATCCTGATGTATTGTGTTATTTAATATTTTATTTTAATTTAATAAAATAAATTATAATTAATTATTGGCAGATTCGGTCGGTCGGTATTAGTGATTTGTCTTAGTCTGAAGCTTGAATGGTTTCTGAAAGATATCTCTCACCATCGTCAAACGAGGAATAAAAACTTAACATTTATACCTACTGAATGAAGCGCACCTAAACGGGTGCGCTAAAGTATGATGTGGAAGTACTTTGGTTCACATCGTCTTGGTGCGCTCCAGCCAGGTGCGCCACGAGAATACCTACCTTTACCACCTTATTTACATAAATCATAAAACACAGATAAGTCAGCATATCTTTTTAGAGTTAGTTAGTTGCATACCGACCGTAAAACCAAAACTTGTTCTCACTTGTAATCGAAGCCTATAGACAGGAAATATTTAACTTAAGCTGCGCCCCGCGATCCGCCCGCGAATATCCAGTTTTGATGCTATTCTAAAAGAACCTTAAAATTTTGGATTAAAAGTAACCTACGAGTATGTATTATCCTAGATTTTACAAGCTACAAACTTAGTAGAGTAGTAGAGTTCTTTGTGATAGAGCTCGTCTGGAGAAGAACTACCACCATACTTATTTCTGCCGCCAAGCAGTAATGTTTTGCATTGCTGTGTTCCGGTTCGAAGGGAAATTACAGGCACATGAGACTTTCGAACTACGTCTCAGAGTGGCAACCCGTGAGTGATACCTCTGGTATTGCGAGCGTCCATAGGCGGTAACCGCTTACCATATTGTGAGCCGTACGCTTGGTTGCCACTTTAGTTGTATAAAAAAAAACTATGTATAAATAATTTAAGTTTCATTCTAATCCGTTCAGCGTGATTGAGTTCATAGATTGAGAGATTTGTCACAGAGATAGATTTTAGTCTGAAATAGCACATCAAGGCTACTTAAACTGGAAAAATTGACTGTTTCTGTGATATAACATAACATTTTTAAAACCGGAGATGAAACCGCGGGGCACAATTAGTAAACACACAAAGTTGCGATAAATATATCAAACTATCTCATTGTAACTTCTTCATCTATTAAGTAAGTTTTGTAAACAGTGCATAAATAAAGCGACGCAAAGCTAGGTCAGGTGAAGGTAGTGCTGTTGGTATTTGGTCCCTTCGCCCCTCGATTAGGAGGCCTAATGTGAAACCATTATTCGCGAGAACCTTTAATTGGCTCTCTATTGCTGAAGAATATGTAATTTACTGGTTATTTTTGTTTTTATAGTGTTAACCATCACACTAAGGCGATAGTATCCCGGATACTAAAGATTATAATACCCCAAAAATTTTTAGGGAATCAACTGTCTTTCTGAAACACAGTGAAAACTAACTCAGAAACCAGTGAATCTCTACTGAGTCAACATTTGTATTTGTGGTTAATAAAATATTTGTAATTATCCCGCTTGAGGTGAAATAATTTTTAGGATAATAAAATATCTAATTTACCGTACATATTAGATAAAAAAAAAATCCTGGACAATCCACACAGCCCCAAGCGAAGCAGAGCTTGTGTTATGGGTACTAACTAGATGACTGATATACTTAATACAAAACGCAATACAATAATAAATATTATTTTTTTATACATAGAAAATACCCAGAACACCCGGAACAAATATTTGTAGATTGTACAAACATTTGTCCCAAAGCGGGAATCGAACCCGCAACCTTCTGCGTCGCAGGCGGACCTTCGCCCGCCGCGCCACATAGGTCGTAAAATCCGCTGTTGGTTTTCCAAAAATAAAACAAAAAAACTACCATTCTATCCTAGTTGCAGTGCAGTGTCGAAGTTCGTGTGGCACTGTACAGCGCTTGTCATTTCGAGACGCATTTATTTGTGAAGTTGATATCTGTATAAAAAGGAAACGGACAGTTTACATTCATAAAAATATTAACTGGCTAAGCTACTTCGTGATCGTACATTATTGAAACACGGCATTTGTCTCTTGCGCATAGTATCACTTGCTACAGTGCCCTTCAAACGATATTATGAGTTTACAGAATCTAAGATCAGATCTTGGGATAATATCTATCACAAAAACAAATTATGGTTGCTTCGTGCAAACCTTATTTTTGCCATAAGTACATCCTTCGTATCTCAATACGCATCGTAACACTGTTCAATTTGAATAAAATAAAATGAAAGTTAGAGCGTTTCTGAGTAGAGCTATCAGTGCTTCCTTCGCGGATTTAGGCATTCGGAATGTGATAATTGTATCCGAGATCAAGAGGCATTTCAGGTTTGGAGACCTTGTGCGGCTGAAAGTAGGCTTCTACTCACAACGACTGTTTGGTTAAACGAGCTAATGATCAACTAAAGAAGCTACGCTAACACACAGTTAAAGAAGCTTAGCTAACACTTAGGTAAAGAGGCCAAGCTAACACTTATCTAACGACCAGCTAAAGAAGCAAACCTCTTTACTTGTATAATATGTTTTAATTAATTATTATTACTTAGTTAAAGAAGCTAAACCATTAAATTTTCCTTTAGAGAAGCCAAGTTCACACAGTTAAAAATGCCAAGCTACACTCAGTTATAAAGAAGGCCAAGCTATTAATATTAATAAACGAAGCCAAGCTAACACGCAGTAAGAAAACAGTAATGGTGTAATGTAGTAATAGTAGCGCTGCTTTCTGCAATAAGAGAAATGAGTTATGTTTTAACTCGAAAATACAAAAATCGGGAGACACACAAGGGGTATTTTCGGATACCCCTGGATATGAGGAATCTGTAAAATATATCACTCTCGCCTGAGAGTAGGCCAGTGTCCCAGCAGTGGGAACATTAAAAGGCAGTCATGATGATGATGATAAGGAATCTATTTTTTTCTTATTGACGTCTATGTTTGAACCACCCTGTATGGTACAGTACAGGTTAGGGTGAACTGAAAAGGTTTAAAATCCTCTAAGTTCCAAACTCAAATCACACATACAAACAGAGAATCATCATTGAATAAAAGAGCATTACAAAAGTAGCATTCCAAAGATTTAAAACCATTAAAATCCAATCTTATTCTATTGTAACAGATTCGAAAGTTCATTGATTGTGTGCTGGGAGAGCATGCGACCTTTAAGGCCGATCGGGGTCTGCAGATAGGGTCAGCTCACGACACGCCTTCTGTGCGACAAGCTTTGCCGGCACGATATGTTGCTATGGAAATATTGTAAGACGGGCCTTGAAATCGCGGTGGACGTAGCATGACGTTATAAATACAGCTTCAAAATTCACGTAAATCAAATTATTATAATTTACTAACCTACATAAATATTTTAACCATTTTTAAATTTTAAGTACCTTTTTTTTTTTTTTTTAACGATAGGAAAATGCTTTACGCATTCCCCTCGGCTCGGGGGAACCGGGGGGATATGTCGGACTCACCAGAGTACCTACCTATATTTTCTCCGGATATGTTTCTATTTATTATCTTTATTACTTAGTAAATATACCCATTACTTTATTTAAAAAGATTGATTAAATTAAATATTACAAATTAATAATTAAAAATTGTATACAATAACTATATTAATAGATTAGTTTAAAGAATACATCGAAGGAGCATAATAATTGTGTATTGAATGCCGCAAACAGGTAATCATTACCATCCGGCCGTGTAAAGTCATTGGAGATGACTACAACCACAGTCGTGACCGGCAATCGCTGAGAATCCAGTAATACGGTAGTGAGACCATCCTCTTTTAAACTCTTTGGATAAATCTTCAAGGACTGTTGGTGTAAGTGCAGCTGAGACGCCAGAGCGGGTTCGTTTTTCGAGACAAGTTTTTTCAGGTACTACTCTTGCGGACAAATGCGATAAATGGTGACACTTTTCGTGCTTCAGCTTATGTCCGTGAATGCTCTGAACTGGGTTGTCACCGACATAAGTTGAGCTACGATATTGGCCACGATTATCGTTAATCCCTTTCTAGAGTAGACCCTTAGGAAGTGACAAGACAGTCAAGTCGTTTGTTTAGTTTTAGTTATCAAATCACCGATTGTCTATACTAATATTATAAAGAGAGAAGATTTGTATTTTTGTATTTTTGTTTGTTACGAATAAACTCAAAAACTACTGGTCCGATTTCAAAAATTCTTTCACCATTAGAATGCTACATTATCCCTGAGTAATAGGGTATATTTTATTACTAGCGACCTGCCCCGGTTTTGCACGGGTGCGGTTTCATTGCACCCGCGCGAAGCTGGGGCGGATCGGCTATTACTTTATAAAACTACATGAATGTGTGAATCTGGCAGAAATATTCCTAATTCCCAACAAGGTATCAGTTGCGTTAAAACATGTTTACATAAAGGTTTAACAATTTACAATCAGGTTATCTATAGGTAACCGTTATGCTAAGGGTTGGGCCAATAACCTGTAATTATTGGATATTGGATTTTAATTTTAATTTTATTTTGAGCATGTTATTTTCTAAAATTGTTTTAATTTAATACCTTCTTCTTTTATAAATTAGAAGTTTGGACTATCTTTACAAAATATTTAATAATGTTACTTCTATAAGTCAAAAAAGTTACTAAACAGATATTATTTATTTATTTATAAAAAAAATGTCACTCAAAGCTCTAAAGTGCTCTGTGGCACTGCCCTGCATTCGTTGACCTCAAATCGTAGTTATTATGTAGTTAAGTCTCATTTGCTCAGTAATTTCACTTGCTACAGTGCCCTTTGAACCTGAACACAGTAATGCTTACACACTAGTTCTTGGAAGCAGAATATGTGACGTTGCGGTAGTCTATAAAACAGACTTTTGCTGAAGGAATTATTCCTATCTGTCACCTAGTTTTGTCCCCTTAAGGTGACAGATCGGACAAAAAAGTGCACTCTGTCACCCTTTTTTAGGGTCCTATCAATCATGATATCACTGCCAATCACGGACATCTCATTAGGTTAGTATACCTACCTACTGCCAGCGTATCTTGGCTATCGTAAAGTAGCCGTTTGTTCTGCACAAAGACAATTTAGTCCGCAAAAGCTCCATTGCGCATCGAATGGCTAACTTCACGACGGCCGAAATCCGTCGAAAGTACTATACATAGATCATTGAAGAGTTCGCATCATTAAAATCTTTGTTTCAGGTCTGGGTGTCGTAATTTCGGATTTCTACGTATAACGAAAAGGAATCCTATCAAGTGGAACGCAAATCCAAATTTTGTAGAATAGGCTTAGTTGATTAGGTGTGAAGGTTTATAGAATACTGTATACCAATAACAAATACCACAATCGACAGACCGAAATTTTAACTACCTGAAAACAAATTATGACACTTAGTGAACTCACGAAAAGTTTCAAACATGCAGTGAGTTTGAAAGTTTGCTTGTTTGCTAACCTTACAAAATTCTTTTGAAATTAAAAAAAAATACACTTCTGTTTTTGAATTTTAAAACACGTAAAAACACGTGCAACACTAAAAAAACACGTGCAACACTAAACAATACTCCTAGATGTAATGGCAGGTAAATAGCACCCTAAACAATAGTACTTCTGGACACCTGAATGGACTAATAACAGACATCTGTGCACTAATCTATTGAACCGTTTAGTTGGTCTTTGAAATTGACACATTGTTTGTTCAACTGGTTTAAAAACTGGAAGTGTTTGAAATTTGTTGCACCGTGCACGTGGTTAGAAGTTTATAATTTGTATGAGTTCAAGCTATGAATTATGTTTAGAATTTGGATACAGATTATTTTTAATTTTTAAGTTACGAACGTATTAAAATTGTTGCCAGATTCATAAAAAAAAACTACGCAAAAATGTACCTACGCTTCTGTAGAAGCACATAATAAAATAGAGTTTTTAATTCACAGTAACTATTTTAAATCTAACTAATCTGGTAACCCTCACAAATACTCTCAGAGTATTCTTTTATTGAAATGTCAGGTGGAGTCACCTGACATTTCAATAAAATTCAGGAAATAATGAATAATTTCACAATATTAGAGTCAGTCACGCCCCTAAACCATAAAATCGGAACGACATTCTATGAAGTTCCAAATTCACATTGCTCTGAGTCACATTTACTCGTGAGGTACCTAACCTAATGTAGGTAACATTGTCAGACGTCAGAATTTTCGTTATTTTTTATTAACCCTTCTTTCTTGTGAATATTTTTCAAAATTTTCGGGCAGCATTTGATTTTTCCGAATTATTAATTTGTATTGTTATTTTATGTTTATTGTGTGGCGCTAAATAAATATTTTTCTATTCTATTCTATTCTATAATTATAAAAACAATATTTTTACTTTTTCACAATGTAAAAATATTGTTGCTAACTTCGAGAATATAAACAAATTATTCTTAATGTCTTTGGTTAATGGTTTGGTTTATTTATTTTCTTTAACATAAATAACTATACAAATTTGAGGTTTTTTTAATTTACTTACTCTATATTGCTTTAAACTACAGAGTAAACTGTAAATGCGAGAAAATATGTCATTTTTTTTTCAACAATATGGTAGCCATACATGATGCAATGACTCATTTAAAGATCGCGGACCACAGGCAGATAGAATTATAAATTTTACGCTACTTCAAATGTTGTGAATAATGTCTCCATGAAAAAATAATTATTCGGGCATTATGGCTATTACCTTTAATACTATGGACTATCATTGATTATATAATCTTGCAGTGTGAAACCCTATATAAGAGGCTGGACAATCCACACAGCATCATCTAGCCCCAAGCTAAGCAGATCTTGTGTTATGGGTACTAGATGGCTGTTATCTAATACATAGATATTTCTTATTATACATAGAAAATATCCTTAACACCCGAAACATTTGTCCTAAGGCGGGAATCGTATCGCAACCTCTTGCGTCGTAGGCGGACCTTCGCAGACCGCGCCACATTGGTCGTCAATAAAAATTAAGTTTTATTATACAACTCTCGCTCGAGAGTATGTGTGTCCCAGCAGTGGGAACATTAGAAGGCTGTCAAGATGATGCTGATGATAGCTCTCAGTGGACAGCATTCCCTCCAATAATCGTGAAAACGTGATGGCACATGTGCTAGTGAACCATTACAGTTAGGGAATACTCGGTTAGCATAAACTAGTATAAATCTCAAAATGCAGCGCCCGTACTGCTATTCTGATTCGCGGAGATAGGCCGCTTGTGTGAATATAAATAGCTTTGATATTTGGTTGGATAGAGTAATAGGTAGTACCTAGATCAAGATAGATGTTCCGGGTTCAATAACCTTCGAAATGTAAATTAATATCTCAGTTACATTAATAATTGTATGACATGCAGTAGGTATAAAATTATGGAACGTTGTTAATTTTTTTTTTTTTTAACGTCGTTTTATTTTTACCATGTAGTAATTCTATGATTTTTACTTACTTAGTTCACTAGGTACCTTTCGATTTACTTATTTCAATTGTAAATAAGTATAGTTCTCTCGGCGGCTCTGGGCTTCCGTGAAGTTAGCCGTTTGTGATGCGCAAAGACAATTTAGTTAGAAAAAGCTCCATTGCGCAAACTTCACGGAAGCTCACGTGAAGTTAGCGCCGTCGAGAGAACTATACCTATACCTAAATATTTAAATCAGTCAGCATTTAAAGAAAATTCACGAAAATTGCTGATTAAACATTAGCTCTGTGAATCATCGAACCATCGTGAGATTTATAATAGGAATGATTTGCAAGTGATTACAATGAATCACTGATATTCCGATTTCAACCTTTGACTTCTCTTTCAGGAAATTGTTTATAGTCATCTAAATAAACTTATTAACCAAATGATGACGTAATCTCAAGATGATTGCACAAATATTTTGCAATTCAGCGTTTCATTACAATGTAATTTTTTTTAAATATTTAGTTTTTAGATAAAAACAAAAACCGACTCCAAACTTATAATAATTTTTTTCTGGGATTTATTTATTGTCAGGTTTTTTTTTTTTTTTTTTTTATTTTACTGAACCAATTTTGATTAGATTTGTATGGGTCATCATCTAAAGTATAGGTGATAGGTACTAAAAAAAACATCAAAACCAATTCATAATATGCGAAGAAATCGCGTAACAAACATACAAAGAAACATAGTCGAATTGATAACCTCCTTTTTTGAAGTTGGTTAAAAACTGTATCGTGTTGCCATGTTAAAATTTAAAACTGTTGCAAATAGAAATAGAATTGTATGACTTGTTTATTATAATAAACCTAGAAATAGAAGCAGTTAACAAATGCCACCAAGTGCGCAGATGTTGATCAGATGCAGATCAGACATAACATAATATGTATAATGTATATTCAGAGAGATATATTACGGGAACGCACGCTATATAAGCGGTTATTTTATTTTGTTATAGTTAATTGATTTCTTATTGAAAGGTCCTTATCTCACGAAACTGCGAAGGTAGTTTCATTTTGCTCTTGCTATATGGGTATAGACTTCGAACATATAAACAATTATTTTTAATGTCTTTGGGTATAGATAATAGAATAAAATAATAAGAAAATATTTATTGTATAATGGATGTAGGCACAAAAAGGTCCTAAAGGTACACCTAGTACTGCCAGGCAGTGGGGTGAATGGAGGTGATTATGAGGTTCTGCAGGTACCTGCAGAACCTGAGGACCACTAGTGCTCTATGAGAATGTCTTTCTTCGGCTAACTTCACGATTGCCTAGATCCGTTTGTGATGCGCAAAGACAGTTTTTTCATTACTATATTTTGAATATTTTAAACTCTCTTAGAGGCACTAATCACATCTGCCTTCTGCTTGACGGCAAAAATAGTTAGAGCAGTATATAGTACTTCCAGTGCATCAGTGCACCGGTGGTCTAGTGGTAGTGACCCCGCCTTCCGATCCTAAGGTCGTGGGTTCAAACCCGGTCGTGCACCAATGGATTTTTCTGTTCGAAAAGTTTATGTGCGCAATGCCAGTGCTCTCATACGGTGAAGGAAAACATCGTGAGGAAACCGGCATGTTCGAGAACTAAAAATTCGAAAGACATGTGCCATCCACCAATCCGCATTGGGTCCGCGTGGTGGATTAAGACCCAATCACTCTCGCCTGAGAGTAGGCCAGTGTCCCAGCAGTGGGAACATTAGAAGGCTGTCATGATAGTACTTCCAGGACAAGCTCTATGTCAAAGAACTCTATTACGAACTTTTAAAACTTTATTTGACATAGCTTTGATCATTAAATGATTCCCAGAGGTACGAACACCATTACCATGTAGTTTACGAAATAAGCTGCTGCACAAATGCAGGACAAATGGCGTACGGCAGCCTATTCTGCCAACAGGTTAAACCTCGGTTCTTACAAAACGGTGTCCGTAGTTTGACTGTATTAGTAGGGTGACTCGACTGCTATTTTTATTATATATTTTATTATATATAGAAAATACCCAAAACACCCGGGACAAATATTTGTAGATTGTACAAACATTTGACCCGAGGCGGGAATCATACCCGCAATCTCGGCGTCGCAGGCGGACATGCGCCCGCTGCACCACATCGGTCGGATTGAAACCAAGTGAAATCGATTGCAACCGAATTACACACAGGTTTTAGATCCATCACTGGAACCGATTGATTGGAATGGCCATATCGGTTCTCGTGGTAGATCTAATTATCAGCCAAACACGTCCTTGCTGTACATAGGTCTTCGCGGCTTTCGATCCACATCTCAGGATGTAACACGCAAGTGTTACCATTGCTATTGCAAGCGCTCATAAGCTGCGATAACTGCTTACTATTCAGGTGAGCTGTACCCTTGTGGCCGCTTCCCGCCGTCTGTCTGTATATGTATATTTTTCATCAATAGATACAGTGATTCAAGATGAAGGTTTAAACATCGCGTCGTCGCGCGAAGCCAGGGTGAATCGCTAGTTAGTAGTATAAATTCGCACTTTTCAATTTTAACAAAGCATACGTAATCCAGTGTTAAATTGTTATGGCCGTTATATTCCATCGCCGTTTTTCTGGGAACCACAGCTTAGCGTGTCGCGGATGCTGTACGATTAATCTTTGCCAGGCTATGTAGAGATGCTTTCTGTTAGCTTGACATTCCAGTAATTTATATACATTGGAATATCCGTGCCACTGGTTCATTCTTGGTCACCGAACATAAATCCACCTTGAAAATCGACTTAGAGTGATGAAATAGTACCCAAAATTATACATTACGATAAGTAGTGCAAGTGTATTGACTGATTGATTGATTTAGAAAATACACATAAAACAACTGAGCCATCTAAAGACCGTTACAAACGATCTACCTATAGATAGCTCAACTGACCCAAATCACTACCAGACGCTTAGATCGTTTAAACTACTTATACGCAACGGTTTTTAATGCGGTTCTCATCAATAGATAGAGTGATCCAAAAGGAAGGTAATAAACGTGTAAGTAAAGCACTTGTGTGTAGCCAGGGCGGGTCGTTAGTCTATTTAAGTACTAATAATTATTGTAAAGAGGAAAGATTTGTATTTTTGTATATACGAATTAACTCAAAAACTACTGGTCCGATTTCAAAAATTATTTCACCATTAGAATGCTACATTATCCCTGCGTAACTTAGGTTATGTTTTATGTCCACCCGTGCGAAGCCGGGACGAGCCGCTATATGTTATAAATAAATGGGACAATCATATTTACTTGATTGGTGACATGTTTATGCTTGAAAAGATTTCAACGCGCTCCGGATCACTGCACTTTTATTTTTTTTTTCAGCCATTTTGATGAGTGTTAAGTGTCTCGCCTGACCGGCAGTGTTACCCGAAGCTGCCTAAACTAAACTGGAATTGGGACCAAATGGTAGTTGATGTTAATTATTTTTGGGTTAAAATGAAAAAAAAAAAGTGGGTTCAAATGATATCAATTGGGACTTAAATTATTTTTGGTTTCAAATGAAAAAAAAGTAGGACCAAATGATATTATCATGATAGACCAATTATAGTTACCCCAAATTTTAAATATTCTGCACTGCACTGCGCTCGGTATCTCTGAATAACAAGCGCAATGCAGTGCAAACCGTTCATCAAATAATTTATCTTTCTACAGTCCCCTTCAAACCTAAACACAGTGCTTGCACACTACTGCGCCTGTGCAGGCATTGCGCACTTGAATTTTTAATTGGATTATTCAGAATAATCCATTGTTGCACGAATTCGATCCCACGACCCTAAGATCGGAAGGCGGACTCACTACCACTAGACCACCAGTGCTTTTACGGACTCTTGCTAAAGAGTAATACCACCAGGAGAAACAGAAAAAAACACGCCTATGAGTTCCACTTTCACTTTCGCATGCTTTCTACTCAAACATAGGTTTTCTAGAACCAGGTTCGAAGCTTTGCGTAATCTAAAATACAAAATTATCACAACCTACGACGTTTTGAATAGTTATGCCACAGTAAATAAAACTATGCGTAAACTCATTTCAATAAATTAACACTCTGTATTTCACTTGAGACAATCGACTGTTCTATGTCTAACACTTTCAGTTAGCAGGTTCGTAATTTCATAACAGACCGAGGTCACTCCAAATTGAAATCCTATTACCATTGCGTATACACACATTATACACACAGATATACCTACTTTGTACACATTACATAGAACACCATCTGTCAAAAAAATCCAAAGAACAACCAGCTCTACGCACTTACGATAAGGGTTATAATGCATGCCACGAGTAGGTAACGCAATATGTCGAATGCCGATTTGAATCCTGTGGCTAATATATTAGCGGTCACAAAATCACCTGTTCTTATACACCTGTTCCCCGCAATCACATCTGACCGCAAACCTGAAATAAAAAGGAATCGAAAACTGATAAAGACAAGGTTGAAGTTCCGGTGGCAAGCCTAAACTTTTAAAGGCACCAATCATGTTAGCTTGTTGAAAGTATCAATAAAGTCGCGAAAAAAAAGAAAACTTTTGTGTTCGTTTTTTGAAAAGTGACAAAAACGTCATGGTACCTTTTTATCGGCCGAATGGATGGAAGATCGATGGATTTTGTTTTGTTTTGTTATGTATTCTTACATGGCTACATTGTTTCATGTAAATTGTGAAGGACTAACTAAGTGAAGTAAGTATTTATTAGGTGTAGTGGCTGAAACGTGCTTATTATACTTTAGTAGAGCAGTTGCCGTTTTGCATAATAAATTACTTGGTGCTATTGTTTATGGTTGATTAATATTAGAGTGAATTGACATGGAGCTGAATGTATACATTTTCATATATAACAGAAAACATAAAAAAATAGCTTGTTGAGTATAGTAGGATCTTTTTAATAGAGCTCGTCCGGGAAGTACTTCAACCATGCCTAATTTTCACGCTAAGCAGTAATGCTTGCATTGCTGTGTTTCGGTACTAGTTTCGGTGCGAAGGAAACCATTGAAATTTCACCAGAAGCCTTCGCACCACATGAGGCTTTCCACCTAGTCTCAGGGTCAACTCTTGAGTGATTCCTCTGGTGTTGCAAGCGTCTAAAGTCTACGGTAACTGCTTACCATTAGGTAAGCCGTGTATACTGTATAAAAGTATTAAAAAAAAGTCTGATGAAACGTTTTCTCAACACATAAAAATAGTTTTCGGAAATTTTTACTTGACAATAATGTCGATTCTCTTGTAGCATTTTCTAAACTTACCTAACTAAAATTATCGAGATCTTTTGTATTTTAATTCATTAGAAAAGGACGGCAACAATTTTAATTTATTTAGTTATGAAAAGTCAAGACAGAATCGACACCATTATTTTGAAAAAAAAAAAGGATTATTTAGGTAAGCAACAAAATAGTAATTGAATGCTCATTTCCCTTGTAATAATTTATGCTCCGCCAGCCTTTACTAGGGATAATGAAGCCAGTTCGACTAGTTCAAGATTCAAATCGTAGGTAGGCGAAAGCTGTCCCATAGACAGAGGATGACCCTGTACCGGACGGATGGAAAAGGAAAAGTCACAATTTCTCCTAATTACGGTATCTATGGTCAAATAATTATGGAGATGCTCCTTCCTTACCGTGTTTACTGATTCTGGTTTAGACTTTAATTAATGCCAAAGACTAGCTAGAAATCTTATGATGCTACATCATCATCATCATCAGCCCATATGATGTCCACTGCTAGACAGACATAAGCTTACTCCGAAGAGTGCCATGACGTCCGATCTTGCCTTCACAATGCATTGACTTACTGCGATCGCTTTGATGTTATCGGTCCATCGAAAAAACTTCGTTTAATTATAATTATGACAAGCAGTCCGTCCCAGCTTCCCAGTGCCATGAAACCGCACCCGTATAAAGCCGGAGCGGGTCGCTAGTAATAAATATAGCCTATGTTACTCAGGGATAATATAGCATTCTGATAGTAAAATATTTTTTTAAATCGGTCCAGTGCTTTTTGAGTTTATTCGTAACAAACTAAAATACAAATCTTTCCTTTTTTTAGTATCAGTAGTATAGATAGAGTATCTACTAAGATACTTATTATTAGTTTTAGTAATGCATAACTCCTGTGTTTTAATTTATGTATTTTGCTCAAATAAATTATCCTTATTCTGATTCTTATTATTATAATACCTGTTATTTATTGGACGGTTTTTTAGCTTTTTTTAACTGTTTAAGAACCCACGACACCGTAATAAATGGCAGTTAGTCGCTCCCACTAAGCCTTTATACAACAAATGATTGCAGATCAAAATAAAATTATTTTAATTAATATCTAATCGCCCGCGGCAATTCATTAATATAATTCATTATACATCATTATGTTAATGATGATGATTCACACCCACATAATAACACGATTCTCTTCTATTAGTAACAATATTATGTCACAAGTTAAATCTGCGCTTAAATTAAAGTAATTTATCTTTTTTTTATTAAAACAGACGAAGTTTGTAAATGCTTGATGTGTTCCGGTGTGAAGGGTATGGTTTCCGGTGAAATTACTGGCACATGAGGCTTTCGATCTTAGCATCAAGGTGGCAACCCGCGAGTGATACCTCTGGTATTGCAAGCGTCCATAGTCTGCGGTAACCGCTTACCATCTTGTACGCTTGCTTGCCACTTCAGTTGTATAAAAAAAAATGCTTAGGTAACTTTGTTGTAATACCACTGTGGCAAATGGCACTGGTGGCAAACGTGCATACGGCATCATCATGACAGCCTTCTAATGTTTCAACTGCTGTGGGACACTGGCCTATTCTAAAGCGAGACTGACACGGACAGCGACCGTCAAAAACTCCGGAAAAAGGAATTTCACTTGTATTTAAAAGATTGTATTACTTGCCTTCCATACTCTCACTTTTAAACAGGTATTAGTATTACCTTAGTTAAACTGCCAAAAGTAATTATAATGAACAGTCGGTGGTATAAAGAGCATCCCAATTAGCGATCTCGCTCATTAATCTCCACTCACTTTCAAATCTTGTTAGCACATAGTGCATAGTTCATGTACTTACATAGTACATAGCTCACGTGACCCAGCAGGAGCGCTCGTGACGTAGCTGGCTAAGTTGTTCCTAACAGATCAACGAAGTTAAGCACCGTTCCGCGTACTCATCATTTGGATGGGTGACCGCCAGTGGCAATTTCAACTGAGCGCTCCCGAAGAAGAAGAAGAAGAAGAAAGAAAGAAAATACATTTATTCTGGACACAAACACAACAAACAGCGCTCAATAAATACACATTTATAATATACTTAAGTAGTAGATCCTTATTCATTAACATACTTTCAACCTCTGATAGTTACACCTACCTACTGCGTCTTTCAAACCACACGGCACGTTAAGCAGTCGGTCCCGGATTTTCAAAGTTGTTAGGCCATGACAGAGGTCTACGGGCGGAATAGAAACTCTGTCACCAGAGCTGGCCACTGACTCATACGAACTTACTTACTTACTTATTTTTTTACGTCACCCTGGCCTACCAACCAACGCGAGTGGATGCCTACAAGCATCCACTCGCATTGGTAGACACGAGTCACGTGCGAGTGGCACCGTTTAAAATCTAAAAACTATGCCGTTGTATGAAATATTTATTTTACATTCACGTGTCGACGCATAACATAAAAGCTGCAGTGTCATCAAAAAAACTAGCTTTAACGTTCAGAGTGCTGGCACTGCACTGCGCTCGTCACTCCGAGACGTATATTAAGTTTCTTTCGCCCAGTAATTTCACTTGCTACAGAGCCCTTTACACCTAAAATCAGTAATGCTTACACACTACTGCTTGGAGGCAGAATATCGAACACTGCTGCTCTGCTGTGGTACCAGGACGAAATCTTCTGAAGCACAGAGTTCTGAAGAGTCCCGCCGCAGGTAATAAATTAAATTGCATTATTTTAATCATAATAATAAAATTGCTTGTTACAAAAAACAGTCCAGTAAAAAAGTGTTAGCGTTTTCATATCAAATTAGGATGGTCCTTTGTTTCTTTTTAAATATTTAAAACAGTCTCACGAGATCCGTGGCAAGACCAATAAATATAATGCGGTTATCAATTACATACCAATTTACAATATCGGTCGGATAATAAATACTTTAGTTGGAGTTCCTCAGCGTTCTACAAAACTTTTTTCTCATCATGACCATTAGTTAGTTAGTTATTCGTATGAGGCAGTGGTCAACTCCGGTGATGGAGTTAACAGGCCTAAAGTCCTCCATCATGGCCTAATTTAAATCATCACTACTATAGCTTGGATTAAATATTTATAAAAACTTTCCATATCAGGTGATGATCGCTGTCTGCATAAGTAATTTCTAGGATCCATTTTTTATAATAGATTATATAAATTTTATGAAATTTGTTTTTTTTCTCATAAAAATATATATGAGTCAGCATCATCATCATCACCATCATATCAGCTGACGTCCACTGCTAGACATAGGCCTCCCCAAAAAGCGCTATTACGACCGATTTGAACGGGGAAACACTCCATAATATTGTCTTGATATACCAATATAGATAGATAGAAAATACTTTATTGTACAACTTAAAATATGTTTACAAAGGCGAACTTAATGCTAGACAGCATTATCTACCAGCTAACCTGTGGGTAGCGAAGATACATGATATGTAGGTAGTGCACTAAAAATTTGATAACATAATGAATAAAGTACTTAATTTAATTTAGTAATAATATAGGACTAGTTATACAAAAAAAAAAAAAAAAGTAAGTAAGTAAGCTCGTGTGAGTCAACTCAGAGTTTTTTAGGCCTCCCGAATGCCTCTGTCATGGCCTAACATTCAAAATGAGCCAAAATAATTATCTGTACGGGACACTCAAGTCTACTAAGCACAAGCTACGGCTCTCTAGCACACGTTCCAATTAGGCGTTTTATTATTTATATCTAAAACGCGTGTCTTTACGACTGTCCGTCTGTGCGGCCGGACACGCGAACTATCTATGTTACCTAGTCGAAATAAACCGTGACGTTTTGCTATGTGGATGCACAGGGGAGGATTTTTGTGTTGGTAACTAATACTAGTAAATAGTAAATAATGTAGGCTTTTGTATACATGCTTATTGCTCGTTGGATTCATAAAAAAAAGTAGGTACCAAAAATTATTTTAGTTTATTTAAAATGTCGTTGGATTGCTCGGGAGTCAATGCAAAGTTTTATAATCAAAGAATAATAGATTCTGGATTGGTGGGACTAACCCGTAAATTCGTACGAGTCAGTAGCTAACTCTGGTGTGATTCATAATTATCATTAGCAGCTCGTACTAACCCACAGCTGGGCATAAGCTTTAAACCACTCTGTTTTACTAAAAACTCATTCTGATAGCCTCAGGACATCAGACGACCGACATTAATATGGCACTTATTTTCTTATGTTTATTTTTTACTCGCAATTTGAATTTTGAATAGATTTAAAAATAATTTCAAACCGGAAGGTCTCCGGCTAAAGTTAAAAAAATTTACAACAGAATTACTACTACTATAGATTTTACTCGTGTTAAACAACAAAAAAGTGTAAAAAAATATTATTATTTGAAAAAAAATAACTGGTAACTAAAAAGTGAGTTTAATATATATATATATATATATAAGAACTAGGTACGAATTAAGTAGAGTTTAATATAAAAAAAATAAAGGTACCTTTTTGACTATGAATAGAAATAAACTTTTAAAAACCAGGCAGTGTGTTCAATCAGTCACAGTTCTCTCCATTGAACCGTGCGATTGGTAACGTTGATTCGTCACAAATAATAAAATGTATTCCAACACGTTATAATTAACTATTTATTATGAATAGAACTATCGAAACACTTGTCACAGTGCGTCAGTGTAGCTGGAACATTTTTACTGAAGCTTTTAACAGCAGCTGGTACATTTTACTGGATTTTCTATCATTTCAATTCATTCATTTATTAGAACGATTTTATAATGTTTTTTTTAAACTTACATAATTTTAAAGATCTACGCGTTACTAGCCTTCTGCCCGCGGGTTCATTCGCGTAGTACTTAAATAAAAATGCGTTACTATTCTAGGTCCAGAACTATTACTTTTCCAAGTTTCATCCAAATCGGTTCCAGCGTGATTGTACAATAAACATATAATGTATATATCTAAACCCCCAAATTTATAATATGAGCTTAGAACCGTATATTCCGATTCTAAGATCATATTCATGGTTCAAATCCAGTCGGCCACCAATGAGTTTTTCATTTGAGAAACTTAGCAGTGCTCAAACATTTAAATAATTCTGCAAGAACTTTGAATTCAAAAGATGCCTGCCATCCAGCAATTCGGATTAGGTTCCGGAATAAGTCTCACTCTCGCGTGAGAGTAGGCCAGTGTCTCATCAGTATTAACATTAGAAATATGACATTGAACTTTTTCCAGGACCAATTTCCCATGGTCACTGACCTCCTTAGATGTATTCTAACTTTACATTTATTTACAAATACCTGTCTTATCTTAATAGCCATTACGTTTCAATTGCATTGAATCACGGTTTGTTATCAGTCAAATTGTCAAGAAGCAAATTGGTTTCTAGTACATTTATCAGGAAAAATCTGTAATCACCTTAGAGACTCCTCAGAGGTATAATAAGATGTGTATGAAATAACGTTTAGTATGAACTTAGTGAACCATTTTACATAAAAATACTGATAGGTACGTTCCGCAATAGGAAATCCGTAGAAGAACCAAGGTGGCTGACATAGCTCTCAGAATAAGCAAGTTGAAGTGGCAGTGGGCAGGCCATATAGCTCGCAGAACCGATAACCGAATAAAACGAATAAAGGTTCTCGAATGGCGACAACGAACTGGAAAACGAAGTGTAGGACGGCCCCTCACGATGGACCGATGACATTAAAGCGGTCGCAGGAAGTCGGTGGATGGTAAAAATCGGTCGTCATGGCGCTCTTTGGGGGAGGCCTATGTCCAGCGGTGGACGTCTACCGCCTGATATGATGATGATGATTGGGAACCAGATAACCGATCATAATCATCATTCGCCGGAATAGTTCTAATTTAAGTGAATTGTAAATTCATATGGTAATAAAGCTTAAACTTAGGTGGGACATTGCGAAGGAGAGAAATGATTGGAGAAATTTGGGGGAGACCTTTGTCCAGCTGTCGGACGAAACAGGTTAAATAAAAAAAATAAAGCTTAAACCAGAACCGTAACAGGATACCCTACTGCTTGGCGGCAGAAATAAGTATGCTGGTACTTCCCGGACGAGCTCTATCACAAAGAACTATGCTACTCTTTCTTGTTGATGTTGGATCGATATCAAAACTACTGATCTATGATGATGACTGGCGTGGTACTACCCAGCAGAGCCACCACGTTAGAATCCGATCATTTATATGATATATTTATCGACTTCGCTAGTGGCTCTGCCAGGAAGCATGCTTCCCAGCAGAGCCACTAGCGAAGTCGATTTTCTCAGTACCTACCTGACGAACGTACAGCAATAAACGGCATACGTACACTATGTACGTCTAACGTACATTCTTTTAAGATATAAATGATCGGATTCTAACGTGGTGGCTCTGCTGGGTAGTACCACGCAAACTGTGTCGTCCACTTGACCTAAGGTCGTGCTTTCTACAGACCACTCGTAATTAACAGACGAACCCTTGGAAAGTCAATCCGGCTTGCCTAGCCTTGGTGATACGTTCCTCTAACAGTTGGACCAACAAAGGACCAGTGACAGTTCTAACTGGTCCTTTCTTTAAAAATAGAAGTTCATGTTATCGAGTTCAAATGTAACAAAATATTAAGAATGATTAAACATGTGGGATTTAGTGACGCTTTATAAAAAACAGAATTTTAGAAAAATGAAATGAAATGAAATGAAATGCTTTTATTTTTAGCGGTTTGCTGAATCTTTCTTTCTTGTATTTCCTTGTCATTCGTTTGGTAATGAACAAAGACGATGATTGAAAGACACTGTTAGCAATAACAGAGATTTAAAGTACGTTTATGAATAAGGCCCTTAGTGACTATGAGTGTATTAGCAGCTAACATGGTAAGATAGCAATAATAAAAAAATAAAAAATATATATTCTGAGCTCTTTTAGGTCCCACTGTTGGACCGAGACCACTGACCTACTCTCGAGCTAGAGTGATTGGGTCACTCGGGGCCAATGCGGATTGGTGGATGGCATGTTTGTGTTTAGAATTTTAGTTGTCGAAAGTTTTATCTGGACATTTTTGTTAGCTACAGAGACATTAATACAATTATTTTTCCCAAAGAAAATATTTTATTTATTATTCACCATAAGTCAATATCAAAATCTAATATATATCAAAACATTCCACTGTCACTTGACTTCTTTTTCTTTTTTCTTTCATTCTAAAGAGGCCGTCCTCTACAATTTTTTTTTTATACAACTGAAGTGGCCCACAAAATGGTAAGCGGTTACCGCAGCCTATGGACGCTTGCAATACCAGATGTATCACTCGCGGGTTCACGCACCTTGAGGCTAAGATCGAAAGCCTCATGTGCCAGTTATTTTACCGGAAACCATACCCTTCACACCGGAACACAGCAATGCAAGCATTACTGCTTGGCGGCAGAAATAGGTATGGTACAATTCTGGTTTCCTCACTTTTGAGTTGGCACTTTTCGAGTGGAAAGCTCCATTGGTGCACGACTGGTTTCGAACCAACTATGTACCTTAAAATCACGCTACTACTAGACCTCAAGTACTCTTCGGTTAACCTGCTCGCTTTATAAGTAAAAATTCTTGTTTTTAAACCCATTAACGGCTTCTCGAACAACACGTTGAGTTTAACTCAAACGAGTACTAATCTAATCCTAATTAACCATAGCCAAGCCAGTGTATCTCAAAACGGCGTTACAAACTTGAAATTAATGCTAAATGCTTACTATCAACTGTAATTAAAAGTTAAACTTAAGTTAAGCGTGCGTTTAAGTGGCTCCTTATCTAGATGCTTAGTGGTTCTGTCTGTGTGACTGTCAAAGTAAAATACACTTTTCGAAAACGGATAAAACGCAGCTGCCTTAGAATTTAAATTTTGGCATTTTAATCGCGATTTTAAGTACCTTCGAGACCACAGATAACAGAGTTTACTGTGTTTTTCTCTGTTTAAGTGCACTGTAGCAAGTGAAATTACTGGGCGAAAGAGACACTCGGGGTGATAAGCGCAGTGCAGTGCCACGCAGAACTTTAAATGTTGGTGTGACACTGCAGCTGAAGTTAATGCTCAGGCGGCGATCGATCATTTGTTGACATAATTAAAAAATATAAATAATTATACAGGAAACCTTATTTCCTTCGAACTCTTCTCTCATAATGAATTTCTAATAATACTATTTCATTTAGAAGAATATATAGGTATTCTTGTTTCGTAATTATAGCGACCGATTAAGTTCAACAGACAGACAGGTTAACGCGCAGGTAAATAAATCTAGACAAAGGAGAAGGTCCAAAAGCTTGGCATTTCCCATCTCTGACGTCATTAATTCGCGCTACAGAATTAACCTATTTAAGTCCTTGTGATAAAATTTGGCGTTCTTTAAAACGCTAAATGAAAACACCGTAAGTAAGTAAGTTCGTATGAGTCAGTAGCCATCTGGTAACAGAGTTTTTAGGCCGCCCGAAGGCCTCCGTCATGGCCTAACTACTTTGAAAAAGCCGACCGACTCACGGAAAACACCATGAAAAAACCGAATATTCAAGAACTTAGACATGTGCCATCCAGCATTTCGCATTGGGTCAGCGGGGTGGATTAAGTATATATACCCAATCACTCTCGCTCGAGAGTAGGCCAGTGTCCCAACAGTGGGAGTGGGAACATTAGAGAGATAATAATAGAAATAATACGAACTTACATACTTTACCAACAACAATGGCCGCATGCATTAGCCACAAAATTTCGCTTGCGTTATTTTTCATACAATGGTTTGTATGAGCACAACGCGACCCAAACAAATATTTCAAGGCCAAAATTAGCCAATCGGTCCAGCCGTTCTCAAGTTTTAGCGAGACATAAATATTTAAATATTTAAAAACAACACTGTATCGATCCCAATTAATTATTTTCTGGCGATGCCACACCAAGCGGACTGGTTGAACACCGTTTTATGCTAGTTACGTAACCTGCATTCTTGACTCCGCCGATATGCGTAAGCGCACCGACCACGGACGCACGCATCGATTGCAGTACTGCAACTATTGAATCTACAACTGTTCATTTATTTAATAAATAAATATTTACATTGATCATGACCATTACATAGTAAAAAATAAGGTGGTTACTTGCGAACCGCCAGTCTTCGCATTGTGCTTATGTTTTAAATGCATCCGTGCGGAGCCGGGGCAGTTCACTAGTACTAATTGAAATAAATATTGGCGGGCTTTATTATACAATGCCATCTAGCCTCATATTGAGCAAAGCTTGTATTATGGGAAGCAACTAACTGATAGAATAGTACACATAATATATTTTTTGTAAATACATTCTTATGAAAAAAAAATATGTGAGGTGTTTTCGTACGGTAAAGGAAAACATCGTACAGAAATCAGTTTTTTTTAAGCTCTCAAGCGAGAGTAGGCCAGTGTTCCCAGCAGTGGGAACATTAGAAGGCTGTCATGATGATGACAATGTCGTTTAAAGTTCTTGGATTGGACAAGTCGGTTCTAAAACTTGAAACTTTGAGTGATAATAGTTAAATCACTGTAAGTTAATCTACAATGCCGTATACTTTCGCGAGTATCGAAATCTTCATTGGATTACCGTAATACTGGCATAGGTTGGCGAAATTAACGTTAAATAGTCATAAAAGCTAGTTTATGACTTAGGTACGAGTAATACGAAATGCAACTTGTAATAGTTAGAGATGATTCTGGTGCCTGGGATAAACTATAATAAAATCTCTAATAAAGTTAATTTAATGTTGAGGACTTTGCCCTGTAGTACCTGTACCTTTGTACCTGTGAATATTAATTTTATATATATACTAGCTGACCCGCGCGGTTTACCTCGCGCTATTTTTTTCGCAGTTTTTCCATAATTACTTACCGTTTAAATCTTTCCTGGACTGGTACAAACATTTCAAGACCAAAATCAGCCATGTCGGTTCAGCCGTTGTCGAGTTTTAGCGAGCCTAACGCACAGCGATTCATTTTTATATATAAGAAGATATTTATACATATGTAGCGGAACCGCCCTCTTGAATTACTCTATCTGTTGATGAAAACCGCATTAAAATTGGGTTCGATTCCCGCCTCGGGACAAATGTTTGTACGATCTACAAATATTTGTTCCGAGTGTTCTGGGTATTTTCTATACTTATATAATTAAAAATATCTATCTATGTATTGTATTGTATTAAATGTATATCAGTCATATAGTACCATAATACAGCTCTGTTTAACAGCAGCTTACCTTGGGTCTAGATGATGCTGTGTGGAGATTGTCCAGCATTATTTTTTTATTTATTTATTTTTGATCAAATAAAATAAACTGTTGTTTTTCAAAGGAATCTTGGAACCGGAAATATCTTCAAACTTCCAATCATATCAAAAGCTAGTTTGAAGAGTTTGAAGCAGTTTACTTTAGCCGTAAATCAAACCGTTCATCTTCAGCGAATCAATCCATACGTCAGAATATACCAACTTATTAAAACAATAAAACACGCCAATTTCAACTCTTTCACTATCCAATAAGGCTTATAATGATGAAGAGCGTTGTGCAAGAATGCAACATTGACGTCTAAATGTCAAAGTGAGTGTCTACGCACGTATTCTCACAGCTATTCAAGTCCATTGTTTAATCAATTGATGGTATAACAAATGCTTTGTGTATGAAGTTAATTTTATTTGTTCCGAAGGTGGTGACAACCATGATAATAAGGTCTCAGGCCTACTATGCCAGTTTTGTACTACTTATTGGAGCGCTCGTGACGTAGCTGGCTAAGTTTTTCTTAACAGATCAACGAAGTTAAGCACTGTTCCGCGGGGTCATCATTTGGATGGGTGACCGCCAGTGGTAATTTCAACTGAGCGCTCCCGTGCTTCGGAGGGCCCGTTAAGCAGTCGGTCCCGGCTTTTTCAAAGTTGTTAGGCCATGACAGAGGTCTTCGGGCGGCCTAGAAACTCTGTCACCAGAGTTGGCCACTGACTCATACGAACGAACGAACGAACTACTTATGCCAGTTTTGTATGAAAACAGTTAAAAATCAGCGCTGCAATATATATAGAATAGAGCGTGTATTCCCGATGACCCCATTAATGGGGACAGTGGGATGTCAAAAAATAACTTCCCGTAGTGTGATTTGTCTTCTTCAGTTCGGTCACAGAGGTTCGGTGGGGTGGGGCGTGTCGGTGGGCAAATTTCCTGACATGGGAAAGGTTGCGGGTTCGATCCCCGCTGCTGGAAAATATTTGCATGATCAGAAAATATTTGCATGATCAGAAAATATTTGCATGATCTGCAAATATTTGTTGCGGGACTGGGTGTTTCTATGTTAAAAAAAAATGTTTAAGTAAGTAACAATTAACATGGTATTTGATTCTTTTTACTATAGGACCTAAAGTATCTACAAACTTTGCTTTAGCTTCGGCGCAGAACAGTTATTAGTACTAGATACGTGGTTTGTTTACGCACGTTTGGGGATAGGGGATGGGGCGCTGAATAAAACATTTGCAAATATTTATAACATTAAATATTATTATATGCCATCCACCAATCCGCATTGGGTCCGCGTGGTGGATTAAGACCCAACCACTCTCGCTTGAGAGTAGGCCAGTGTCCCAGCAGTGGGAACATTAGAAGGCTGTCATGATGATGATGATTTTATTATATACATACCTACTACCAGCAAAAAGCATAGTATGAAAATTATTATAATAGAAAAAAAAATTGAAAAATATTTATTTTACGCCACACAATTAACATAAAATAGGTAATGCATTTTGTACAAACAAATTATGACTGCATATTGACAGATTGTAGATCGAACTTAGATCAAACATAGATTGCAGCTAGGTTGCGTGGTGACCCAGCAGATTTGAAATGCAGGCTATAGTGCCAGCTTTAAGAGTAGTAGAGTTCTTTGTGATAGAGCTCGTTCGGGGAAGGACTACCACCATACCTATTTCTGCCGCCAAGCAGTAATGCTTGCATTGCTGTGTTCCGGTGTGAAGGGTATGGTTTCCGGTTAAATTACTGGCACATGAGGCTTTCGATCTTAGACTCAAGGTGGCAACCCGCGAGTCATACCTCTGCTCTGGTATTGCAAGCGTCCATAGGCTGCGGTAACCGCTTACCATCTTGTGGGCCGTACGCTTGGTTGCTACTTCAGTAGTATATAGAAAAAAAAAAAAAGCTTATGTTCTATTTCTTTATTGGTTAATATTATTATTTTTTTGTAGGAAATATAGCAAGTATTTTTATGTGAACTATCGAGAGAGACCTGTAATTGGCTAGATAAACTTAACAACTAAGTAATTTTGTTATTATCGTTGTAAGCTGTTGGTCTTTTCAATAAATGAAAATAAAATAAAAATAAGAATAACAATACACGGGGAAGCACTCCAATCAGTAGATATAATTATACAATTATATAATTAAACTGTGATAACAAAGAGTTAATCTCTTTGTTATCACAGCATTGAACTTGACACAGATATTATAATATCTTAGTTTCTTTATCAGTATACTAATCAATGTGCTAATCAATCAAATCAATCAAGGTACCACCAAAACTCGCAATCGATTTTATCATGATGTCGATTTTTTTTTATACAACTGAAGTGGCGACCAAGCGTACGGCCCACAAGCGGTTACCGCAGCCTATGAACGCTTGCAATACCAGAGGTATCACTCGCGGGTTGCCACCTTGAGGCTAAGATCGAAAGCCTCATGTGCCAGTAATTTCACCGGAAACCATACCCTTCACACCGGAACACAGCAATGCATGGTGGTAGTCCTTCCCCGGACGAGCTCTATCACAGAGAACTCTACTACTCTTCGAACGACTTCGAACATAAAAACAAAGAATAAAGAAAAGAGAGAAGGGATTTTTCTAAATTCTACCCCTAACAAAATTAAAAAAAAAAACATTTATTTCGAATTTTTTCAACGATTTTTTTTACTTTAATTTAGTTCTTACATTTTTTTTTATAGCTTTATTCGACGTCTGCCCTCTTATTCTGCTTCAGCATTTTGCATTAAAAACAAAAAAAAAAATTCAAGTGTTCCAACAACTTTAGAGCTATTGTTATTTTCCAGTACCTTTTTGTTTGTTATCGGATACATAATAGAAATATACAAAAACAATTTAAGTATTTAAGTAGTACCTAACTAAGTACTTACTTACTAGTTACTCGAAAAATAATGTTTTTATTTTATTTTATTAAATGTAGTTATTATTTTTCAAACCCGTGACTCCTTACACCATTTTTCCATAATTAAAGCCGTTTAGATTTTACCCCTAAGAGCACCGGTGGTCTAGTGGTAGTGACCCCGCCTTCCGATCCTAAGGTCGTGGGTTCAAACCCGGTCGTGCACCAATGGATTTTTCTGTTCGAAAAATTTATGTGCGCAATGCCAGTGCTCTCATACGGTGAAGGAAAACATCGTGAGGAAACCGGCATGTCCAAGAACTAAAAATTCGAAAGACATGTGCCATCCACCAATCCGCATTGGGTCCGCGTGGTGGATTAAGACCCAATCACTCTCGCCTGAGAGTAGGCCAGTGTCCCAGCAGTGGGAACATGGAAGGCTGTCATGATGATGATGAGATTTTACCCTCAGAGGGCGGTCGAACGAGAGTACTTACCTTGTATACTACTAGACGACCCGCCCCGGCTTCGCACGGTTGCTATAAACCTTCCTCTTGAATTACTCTATGTACAGGGTCATTCATTATCAACCTGACAAACATAAGGGATAGGATCCACACATAAAAAAAAATATATGTACCAGTATTTTTTTTTAGTGTATATTTTGTCTTAAAAACCCCAGTTAAAAAAAAAACGATTACGTTTTTCTGCTCAATTATTAATAGTCAAATAGTCAAATAGTCAAATAGTCATTTATTGGTATGGGAAAAGATAATATTAATTTAAAACTATGTAAGGAAGTGTTAAACTATGTAAGGAGTGTTAAACTATGTAAGGAAGTGTTAAACTTGTTGTTCCTAGAGATTAACCAAGTAAAGATGGCTCTTCATCTTTAGTCATCTCATCCCGCTCGGACTGACCTAATGAATATTTTGAATCGGGCAACTGATCCCATTATTTTAAGTGTAGTAGAGTTCTCTGTGATAGAGCTCGTCCGGGGAAGGACTACCACCATACCTATTTCTGTCGCCAAGCAGTAATGCTCGCATTGCTGTGTTCCGGTGTGAAGTTTCCGGTGAAATTACTGGCACATGAGGCTTTCGATCTTAGCCTCAAGGTGGCAACCCACGAGTGATACCTCTGGTATTGCAAGCGTCCATAGGCTGCGGTAACCGCTTACCATCTTGTGGGCCGTACGCTTGGTCACCACTTCAGTTGCATAAAATAAAATGAAAAAAATATGATTATGACACTTGACTTGACATCGATATCATGCATGACCCCGGACGAGCTCTATCACAAAGAACTCTACTACTTATTAATTATTGGACTGCAAAGCCACAGAATAAATAGACTAATCGCGTGTGCCAAAACAATAAGTGCGAGCTAACAAAGAGTTGCCAGCTACCACACCTACTGACCACGCCTAGCAGGCCCTGACACACAAATATTATGCTGAAAACTGGAAACGATTATTCTTACATTGTTCGTTTTCAGGTAAAAAACTAAGGCTACATCTTAACTACTGAACAATAACTAAAACGCTACTCTACTAATAAAAACTTAGGTGAGGACTTTTTTGACTAAACTTCATGTTCATGATTTTGACACCTAATGTCCTTACCAGCCCCCATACCATGAACTCTTAGAGCGATTCAAATTAGGACCTAAACTGAATTGTCAAAAAATTTTGTACCATGAATTTAATAATTATTGAATTCCTCGCGAACGAGCTCGCAGGCAACAGCTAGTATAGATATAATGCTCTGGGCACAGGCATAGAACTCTCCCAAAAAAGAGGTGTGACATAAATCACCACGCTTGGCAGGCGGATTGGTGATCGCAGTATCGGTAATCGATCCTCAGGAGAATCATCATGCCTTCTAATGTGCCCACTGTTGGGACTGGCCTACTCTCTCGGGCGAGAGTGACGCGGACCCAATGCGGATTGGTGGATAGCACATGTCTTTTAAATTTTTAGTTCTTAGACATGCCGGTTTCCTCACGATGTTTTCCTTCACCGTAGAGAGCACTGGCATTGCTCACACAAAGTCGAACTGAAATACCTTTGGTTTGGGTACCTTTGGTGCACGACCGGGTTTGAACCCACGACCTTAGGATTGGAAGGCGGGGTAACCAATAGACCACCGGTACTCTACATCAGGAGAATGCTGCTGTCCATTCCCTGGTCTATCCCATAATCGGATTTTAAGACATCCACGAGAGGATACAGAGAGGAATTATATAAAGCCGGAACCACCACAGCTAACTTAATTTATTAAAAGGTAATTCCTATGATTAACTCTCGATTAACTTACCTTGTTCCATAAATTGTTCCTTCAAGCGAAATTTCTTGAATTTGATTATCATTTCATCATTTATTACCTAGGTAAATAAATAAATACCTACCTAATGCTGGACAATCCACAGAGCATCATCTATCCCCAAGGTAAGCTGCTGAATGGGTAGGTATAGGTACTAGATGACTGATTTATACCTACCTAATACAATAAATAATACAATACAGTACCTAAATAGATATGTTTTATTATAAGTATACATATAGAAAATACCCAGAACACCCGGAACAAATATTTGTAGATTGTATAAACATTTGACCCGAGGCGGGAATCGAACTTGCAACCTCCGCGTCGCAGGCGGATCTGCGCCCGCTGCGCCACATCGGTCGTCCAAGTAGGTAGGTAAGTATAAATATAATGTAAAGTATTGCACAATGAAATAGTTGAAAAGAAACTGCATAGCGCTCGATTCTTCTCCGAAGTTTTTACATAGGGGCACGTGTTCGCGTCGAGAACGCGGTGTTTTCCGTGTATTTTCTGGTCGGGTGGTCGCGGGGCGCGGGGAGGGCCGCGGGACGCAGGGACGCCGGCAGATGCGCCGCGCAGCGCCATCTCTCGGCCGGGCCGGCGCCAGGTGCGCGCTGCCCGCGCCGCGGCCGCCGCCCGCCCTCAGTCCGCCGTCACGCACCAAGCCGAACGCACGTCCTCGCGGCCCGCATTCCTTTACACACGCGACGCGCGCGTTTCGAATAGTGCACGATCCCGCGACCGGTTCGCCGGAGCCGATGAGCCAGTGACGTCTCGATACCTTGTGCCGTGTGACTTAGTGAAAACGCTCAGTGTTCTATCGAGTGATGGATTACCGCAGATTGTGCTGACGATTGTCGGTCGGGCTAGGAGCCCACTGTATGCCCCGGCGCCGCTAGCCCGGACGCGCCAGCATGCGCGCCCCCGCGGTGCTCTTCGCCCTGCTAGGGTTTCTGCCCCAGGTACTGCCGACACCGACACTCAAACCGCGAATCCCCGTCTGTTTACGTTTCGCACTTAATCGAATCGAAAACTGTCGATTCTCACAAAGAGCTCGGCGAGACGGCGGCCTCGCTCCTCTAGCGAGTGACTTTCCCACGAGCGGCCGCGGTGCGAGCCATGGGCCACGGAGCCGATCCGCGGCCGGTCTAGCTAGCAGATCGTCCTGGATAGTTGGGAGCGGGCGGTCGGCTCGGGGTGTAGGTATTGGTGTAGGTGAGGCCGCGTCGTGACCGGCCCTCGCTGCACGCGCCTGTGTGTGTTCCGTACGTTTGCCGAGCAAACAGCCACCCAGGCACCTAGTTGTGAAGAAAGTCAGGTTTATACGACCGGCGCGGGGTCAGCAGGGTCGCGAGCCTCTTCGCTTTAAAATTAGATGCATTCCGAGGCTTCGGCGCAGTGTCCGTGATCCGCGGCAATCCGCATGCACTGCACTCGCGACAGGAATAACTCCTCCAGACGAGGAGAGCGCGCGATATTTCGGGCAGGGTTAGTAGTTCGGTCTAGTTCTTCAGAGCCCTTCGTTTATGTTCGTCGCTAATCGCCGGTTAATAGGCGCCGGGAGTCGTAAACTCCGCGTAAACAAACGGGAGATGAAAGTGACGACATGACATAGTTGGGAATACCTATTTGAGGTCATCGCCCCGCGGCCGGTCAAGGTTACAATCTAAGGGCTGTTGACGTGTGAACTTTTCGTGATTTCGTGTTCCCACGACATTTTTATTACACAGCAAGTTTACACTCGCCGAGGATAAAGTTAATTATTGGCCTCGTTAAGTTCGAAGGAAACGAATCAATCAATCCTTTACCGTTAAACATAAACGTTTATTTAGACTGCAGTAGGTAGGTGCATCACTAGTTAAACCCAGCCAGCTCAAGAAGAGCTCGTTGCATGATTCATCAAGCAGCATCAGTACCACTTTCCCAATAGAATACCTACTAAGTAGGTAAGTAAGTAGGTAGGTAGGTAGGTAGGTACTTACCTACGCCATGCAATTTCCTAACTAACCGTAGGTTGGCAGATTATCTTTGAACATTCCTTGAGATGATGCGCTTTACCGATACGATATTAAAATCGGCTGAAAGTAACTAACTTTACCGAAATGTCATCGGTTCAAAATCGATATTTTCGCCTGGTGGCATTGTTCTCCCGCATAATTTACTCGTATGACGGAGGGTAGGGTAGTGTACCCCAATGCGTATGCGCAGTAAACCAGTAGGGTCACCCACCACCTTGTGCACACGCGAATTTACCGTTACTTCGTAGTAGGTACCTAGGTAATGTAATATTTTAACATGTAGCCAGCTTAGACAACTCTATAAATAATCACTAAATTGTAACAGAGACAAGTCAAGTAAATAGACAAACGGGATTTATGAACTAGAACCAGTCTCGAATTTAGTCGAGCATCTATAAACCTACCTACCTACTCGTTTTTACGCGAGTCAAGTTAATTAACCATAACAGCATCAGACCAGCACACTTGGGTGTCTAATAAGATATTTTTAGCCCGGTGTGCATCTGAGTGCGTGCTTCAGTTTTCAATACATTATGAATGAAGTCTCGTTGTTTTATAAAAAACGGTATTTTGCGCACCACAACAGCCGAACTGGTTTGTCTTGCTCGGGGCGTCTACGTGACAAGGAGCGTGCATTGATGTAATTGTCCCACCGATCACACAACTCGATAGGTACTTCATCGATAGCTTACATCCGATGTCCGGACTCTTCTTTTTTTTCCTCCCGCATTATTGCCTGTTCTCGCGATTCCAAATTCAAAAACAATCGCGTGATCGCTCACCGTCTTCATCGGAAGCGGCGTCGGATACACGTCTGCTCCCGAAAACCGCAACATCATTATTTCCAATTTCAAATAAATAATTCGATGAAGGGTACTTTTGTTTTAGTAATATCCCAGAGAGGATAACGCTTATTAAATTGATTGTATCCTTATTTGAGCCGTATATGGGAATTAAGAGGTCTAGCTTTTTTATTATTTCAGCCAAGGCCTTACAATGTTGCCTGTTCTCTGAGTAAAGTTATAGGTGTACATTCTCGATTACGGTTGGCGTCTACCTGTCGCATAACTAGGACATAGCATGTCATAGCTCGCATGGAACGTTAGTTGTGTGTGCGTGTATGATTGCGTTACGATTTGTGATATAATCGATATATTTCATTTTTAGGTGTGTTTCTGTGCCAGTTGCGCTTGGACATACGGCTAGCATAGTTCTATTCAGTAATTTATCATTCCACCACACCCATGTCGTCCTCGTCATAACTCTAATGCATAGAGAAGTTATACCATGCTACCATGCTAAATTTTTATAAAAATATTTTTACCCTAATGCTTGTCAAAATGTGTCGCGTGGCAACCCTGTTTCGTCAAACATTGCTCCTGAGCAGGTGCGAGTCGTATTTAATGGAAACTCTTTAACATCTGCTTTTTCACAATTTACTTGTAGGTAGGTACCTACCTACCTATACGAATTCCAATAGCCCCGATTCTGAAGGTTAGCTGTTTAATAATTACCATCTTACTAATTAAATGCCCTTGATGAGAATGGAAAACGGCACTTTCCAGAAGACAGACAAGTAATTTATTTTGCCCGTCCGACTGTTTTTAATTTGAAAAAATGCCACCCATCTGCGGAGCAAGTGAACTAGAATTTCATAGGTATAATTTCTATTTCACAATACCTACCACAATAATTATTCCTCATATGTCATGTTAGCAGCAATGAGCATTTAAGTATGTGAAACTCCCTAACTATGGGTCTTTAGATTTTTGTTATAATTTCGTCTATTGTCCAAAAAGCTCGTTCCATGAGAACCGCTTCAATTATGCTAGGTACGAAATCAGTATAATAGTCTAGTTTTAACTGCTTAACTATGAGAAAACAGTAAGAATATCGTCTTATTGTGCCATAGACAAAAACCTAATGGTTCAATTGTAGAACGCGTGCATCTACCTTATCAAAAGCGAGACTCATTTGACATGTCTGACAAATGACCGCGCTCAATCCAATGGTGTCACAACACTAATGCCACTTGTTAAATAATTTATCTCATTACGAACATAAACCACCATTAAAGTCGATTTACTTTTTCATCGACCAATACCGGACGTTTAATTGAATCCTGATGTTGTAAAAAGCAATATGGCCGCCAGGATCATTGATCAGATTACGCAATGCTGCCAAACTGGATGCAGGAGGAAGTCAATTAAATGTTTTATTAATACATGTATTGCTTTTTGCTAATTATTTCGATATAGATTATGAATATGAAAGCACTCACATCGCTGAAATCATTTTCATAAACAATTGTTTTGTTTCGTAATTCATAGAGCACGGTTTCGAAATTCGAATACCTATCGGATGGCGCGTAATTTAGTCAGTAACCTTCTAATTTAAGATTCTATTGTTAAGTGCTGTCAGTGCAAATTATTGTGAACCGAATTGGGTAAATGTGTCAGCTGATATAACGATATTGTGTAGGTAGCAGGCACACAATGCTTCAGGCATATCTAGGAGATGAGTCTAACTTAACCTTACGTCTTTATGTGGGATGAAAGTTAAGGCCGATGGTTGACAGATACGAATGCTAAGCAGCTCCATGCGCGTATTAAGTAATTAATGAACGTAGGAGGATTTCAAGCGGTAATGAGTTTCATTATTTTCCTAAAAGGTAGGTAGTACTTACCTATTTCAATTTGTCTTTGAGCAGAGATGTCTATGGAATTGTGGATGTTTCTTAACAATTGCAATGCGTAATGAAGATTGCTTTGCTTGCAAATTGAAAATAATAACATGCACACATCTCCGCTTACCTGGTGTATGATTTTACTTAAGAGTAAGTAGATATGCCGGTATAATTGCAGATTTAGTAACATCTATGATTTTCATGTCTCAGAGCTTCTATTTCAAGTTTAAATTTTAGGCTTAATTGTCGATTAGCCATATTGACATTAAACTGTCGTCTCGGCCAGTCAGTCACCGTTCCTACCTATTTCTTGATCTATGATTCGAGATCGGTTATCAGCGCATTTTTTTAATATTATGCAAAATAAATGGTAATAGGTGACATTAATATGGTTAATGCTCCCGGATTCAATTATCAGCCAATCACTGTTTTGCCACTGCTGGACATAGATAGGCCTCCCTCAAATAATGAAAAGACGAGTAATAAAACAAATAAAAAGCATATTATAGCTATATTGTATATACAATGGAGTTTGTTTAACTACAAATAAGTTTGATAAAGTTGTAGAAAATATTTTAATAAGTTCCGTATTGAATGCTCACAGCGAAAGGTTCACACGTAGTAATCCCAATAGCAATTCAAGCAAGAAGATCTGGTTTACGATACAGTGTAGGTTAGGAACACGACTCCTCAGATCATAGCGCTCAGTACACCAACGCACGAAATCTCAATTCGCTTGTGCAACGCTTAAATAACCGCAAAATACCTTATTATGCGCTTTCCATATAAGTTCCAGCCAATCTGCGGGCCTATTACCTTCCACGCTCATGATTCTCCGTTAATTTCGAATTCCACTAGATGTGTTTCTTTTGTGCCATTGCAGCTGCCAGAGGCTTACACAAAGGAGATCGCAACTTTTGTCGTCCGAATATCGGTGCGCTTTAAGACGTCTCCTTTTATTTTACACCAAAGACATTCTCTGAAACGGAACGCCCTTTGTAAAACCGGCAACCCGGAGCGAGACGCGACGCGAGTCCCCTCGACACAATACTAACATTGAAGCTAAGTTCTCTGAAGTCAGGTCAGAAAACCAATTAGCAACAGGGCTCATTCGTCAGCTGCTAAAGGACAAGCTTAATAATTTTTTCACGTTTTAATTCAGACATAAGAGCGTCGATCTATTTTTAAAGAACGAACATCTTTATGGCATGTGTACGATACGCCTGGCCGAAAATACTTAGATGGAAAAAATAAATCATACGTTTATGATTCCAACTTTAAATTTGGATTGCGAATTGATGATATCGTCGCGCTATTAAAAGACTCTGTTTGGGTGTTTATTTTAACACATTTTGCGTGTGTTATAATAACGGGAGAGATGAAAAACATTCCCCTGTGTTTCATTATTAGTGTTATTTTTAGCCATACGCTCAACCTGTTGGAGTGTTTACTCTCTTGGTTTACTTACATGCAATGCTGTTCACATTATTACTCCCTATCTTAATCTAACTGAGGTCTAAAACACCATAATTATACCCTTAACCATCTACGTAAGTGGCCAACAAATCATCTTGACAAAGCAATATCTTTTGATCGTGATTCTGGTGTTATTAAAAAAAATAATGTTACACGATATATTAACTGAAATGGTATTGCGAGATAGTCGATTAGGTATTCAAATCAATTTAGACGGTTTTCTTGATGCCTGTGCCGGCGCAATTAATGTTACATGCCAGTGTAGGTACTTTCCTTTCAACGTATTAAATTAAAGAGTGTTTTGATGTTCACGATTCTTGTAACATTGGATGCACTAAACCATAAACGTAAAGTCGTAAGTAAGTATGTTAAATAAATTAGACAAACATTGATTAATCAACTAAATAACTAACATCCGATGGTGATGGCTAGTAAATTCAATCGCCGCCATCAAATTCTACCTTCAAAATTGAAAGGCGGGATTACCGAGCGACAAATCCATAGACAAACAGTTTTTTTTTGAAAGACTGATTCCTTTTTCAAACACAATCTGTAACTCATCAATCAGGCGGGCGTCAAATCCGCCGCAAGACATAATAAAACTTACGTTCGGTAGTCCAGTAAGCATTATTTAATTGTTGGTTTGTTCTCTCCTGAGGCGAATGTTGTCGAGCTCACATGCCGTGTGTTTTTAAATTTCATTTAACTTAATTTGTTACTTCATGACATGTATTAGCTCCGATCACGTCGCTTATTTGAACTTTTCAAATTGAAAGTAAAAGTTTACTCGTGACAGCTGTCATTCTTTTCTGACAGCGTGTTTTTTGAACACGTTGTTAAGCTATGTTTATTTTAAGTTTATGGTAATTAGTCCATAGTAGATTAATCCATGATTAATTATTGTAATCTAAAACAGTAACACACAATTCACTAAACAAGCTACCTACTCCTTTTGTAAACAATGAAACAAAAAAGGGGATGTTTAGAGTGCTGCGTATCTTTTTGGGCATTTTTTTGGTTCCGCTCATACCTGACAACCACGTGGATGTGTGAAGTGATGTGGTTCCGTCTCTATCTATTCTATATCGATGGAGTGAGAGAACGCTTTTGCGATCAGCCCTAGGGCAGGAAGTTGTTCGAAATCTGGTGTATTTTTTACCACAGTTCTGTTTTAGTTGAACTATAAACGGGGGTAAAAGTTTTGACATCTCGACAGACATACCGTCTCGGCTACCAGATAAAACTCTATTTGAATGATCTATTGTTTTCTCTGCATTTGAATTTGCGTGGGAATAAAATAACTAAAAAGAGAAATAAATTCGAACATCCTTTTTTAGATTCAATTCACCAATGTTTCATATTTCATTTAAGTATTTATGAAACATTGGTGAATTGAATCTAAAAAAGGTTGTTCTAATTTCTACCAGCTACACTTGTTATCAGATACACTTGTTAAAATTCAAATCACGTCTAACGCCAAATGAAAGCAGTAAACCTTTATTGTAAGTAATTTATTATGAGGTCGACTAAACAAGAATCTATCAATTTTAGATTGAAAGTGGCCAGGAAATGTTTGTGAGTATTTTATTTCATGAAGACCGACACACATACATCGTATTAATAGTACCGGTAATGATTTGCCAAGACACGACGCCATAACTTAATACCACCACTTCCTTCCGATGCCTTATAACGCCGACACGAATATTTTCCTAAATACAAGTACTTCATAAGTAAAAGCAAAGTAAATAGTGTTTGGTTCGCTATATTGGGCATCAAAATTTACAAACACTTCCTATTTCCATAATGCATTTAGTGCTCAAACTTGTTGACCCCACATGCAGTGCGCTGCGAGTCGGGTAATGCGACCAACTGCACATTCTTTCATCAATACAAGGGTTGAACACCCTGGAGGGCAACAAAAACTAGTTTTATTATTATTCATACGAGAGTTTAACTCGTTTCGTTGACGAGTGTGTCTATCTATCAACGAAGTTCGAAACATCAAATTTTTTATCTATCGGTAGCCCTGGCAACATAGCATCGTTTAAAACAAAGCGGGGGGCCGTCGATATTTGACAGTTCGATTTACAAAAATATGAATTGTTTGCTGCGTCTTGGCTGTTCTAAGTTTAATTCAGGTTAGGGGTGTCACCGCGTGGGGCACACGCTACCCCATTTTTAAACGACCTACATAGTCTGTCCAGTAAAACCGTTAATGTCTCGGAGGGATCGATCGTCCGGACAGTTGTGCAAATAGTTTGTTTGAGGATTACATCTTGGGGCGATGAAAGCTGTATGTTTAGCCCGGACCTCTGTTTACTCTGTCCAGATTACCTATATAGTGATATATTGTCTTACTTACTGCTTAATCCATGTCCCATTATTTATCTTCCTTGTGTCTGTAAACAAAAAATGATTGTCCTTTTTTCTTTCCAGGTGCTGACGTCCGGTTCCTTCGAACTAAGGATAAAAAGTTTTACGAACTCGTTGGGTAGGTTAAGTAGTGGCCAGTGCTGTGATGGTTCCTCAATTAGTGACGCGCCGTGTTTGGCGCCGTGTAGGACTAAATTTCGAGTGTGCCTCAAGATTTATCAAGCCAACATCGATACGACGTCACCGTGTACGTTCGGTGACATCACTACACCCGTGTTGGGTGGAAACTCATTGGATGTGCCTAACCTCAATGTGGAAGGATTCAGCAATCCCATCGTCTTCCCTTTCGACTTTACGTGGCCGGTAAGTGTCTTATTTTATTGATATCTTCACTTAAGTAATTAATTTTGTATGCAACAATAAAATCAATACCTCGTAAAATAAACATTAAGTAGTAAGCAAGCAACCCTATATCAGTAAATCAAAGTTGTCGATGTTACCAACATTCAAATTCCAATCATTTCTAGGCAGTGCGAGGCATCTCATTCGCCGTAAATAATAGTAAAAAGAAATTAAGGGATTCTTTATTCAAATTTGACAGAAGCGATGACGATAAGAATACTCGAATCGAGTAACTCGATGGTTTAACGAGCGACCGCGTGGGACGATTACAGCGTTCAATGGTTCATTTTTAATTAATTACGGACGAAGTAGCTTTGCGGCCATACACCGGTGTGTGTTATTAGAAGTAGTTACGAGCCTGCGCCGTGGCTCCGTTCTCATCTTCAGACGATTAGAGCGCAAAGGCCGGCCTGGGATCGTGATTCGATATTGTAATTACCCCGCTATTTATTTACGGGTCGAGATCTATCTTGTTTCCAAGGATAACGGACGTCTTAATTGGACCTCTGTTGCGATTTCGCTGGCGTCAATTGTTTACACAACCGCATGTGGACACTAGAGTAGAGATCTCGAGTGCTATTTGTATTTTGTTTAGCGGCCCGCTTCAAATGTCGAACCATCTCGTAATGTTTGAGTAAACAATTGCGCCTAGCTTTCCTGAACTCGTCTCGGACCATCTGGAGATATGACATTTGGTATCAGGTAGGAAAGGAAGAGTAACCATAGACGAAACTCTAAACTTTTTTCGGATGGATGTGCGTCCGGTAACCGCTTGTATCATTCCAAATGAATTGGCGCTAAATTGGAACTTCCTGTTTAAATTCACGTGGAGCTCTCTATTGGCAGACATGTGTTGACATGCGATCAATTGAGCGAAAGCAGCTCTATCACGTTGAAATTGACAGACAGGTTGAGCTATCGGATCTGACGAATTTTCACCATGTGGTATATCCTGACATCTCAATCCATATGTCGGAATTTCTGAGCCCTGAGGATACACGCCATACGCACGCGTACCGGTTACCAGTTGCGTTATGGTTGGCTGCCTCGCATTTAAATAACACAATCTTCCCCTAGCATTGGTAGAGGCTCTTTTTTCTCGTAATGAGGTCATCGTCGGGCGAACCGACTGCTTTACGAGCCATATCGTCCGACCGACGCGCTACATAATGTGTTGTATGGGCACATACGCGTTCCGCGCGCTGCCTTCGAGGCAGGTGAATGTCTACCAAGAAAGCTCGTTCGAAATTCGAAAATCAAGTTTTAGTATTTTACTCATCGATTTCATTACCACAATATTTTGAAACCTGACGACTACAACGCCGCTGCAACGCAATACGATGTAACCTTAAACGCAACTGCATCCGAACCTTATCTGATCCCATGTGAAATAAGTCCGTAGCGTAGCCCACAGATGTGACCCGTGATAGTAGGTCATATTATTAATATTACCGACAACATCGAACAGTAAAATTACAAGTAAAGCTTGCGAGCTAACGATGCATAGAAACGATTCATCATGCAGCGTTTAGAAAGAGATGGCTCACTCCGAAAGAAATCTCATTTGTATTCAGCTCGCCTGGACGGATTTCATTTATTTCACTCTTAAACAATTTGTGTTTTGTAAATCTCAAGTTTTATATTGTAATGCGTGGTCCGTTAGTCGGTCCGGATGTCACAGAGGTGAGACTAGTACTCTGCGAGACCGGATTATGACTGAGTCTGCGCACGTACCATATGTACCTACCATTACAATGTAGAAAGGTCGACGATACGCGCCCTTAATGTTAATGCTAGGGTTGCACCCCGTTGAACCATTCACTATGCTCATTCAAGTATTCCGTTCGGGACCGTTACTCTGTCGTTAATGCGAAAAAACAAGCTGGCACCTGCTTTGTACTCGCAAATGTCAGAGTGTGTTTCGCGCATGCCTCGACTCCGGGGCACGTTGCCTTCGATCTGACCGTGAACTATACTTTTTGTGGAATCACCATAGATCCGTCTTCGGAAGTACTCGTCATACCTTCCATTGTTATTTATCTTGAACATCTATTATTGTCGGAATAATCGAGTTGAATATGCATAGCTAATTCAAACTGTCAGAAGCTTTAAGTAAACAGGAATCAACCAGACAATTTTATAATCACAAAGTATAAAAACATTTATGTTTCATCAAGTCTTCTTTTGACATGTGGAATGTTTATCTTTACCTAAAATATACCTTTATTTAATCCATAACTGCTAACTTAACCTACAAACTCGCTTTACCTGTATGTCTATCAATAATTTATCTACCGATCGTAGTAATAAGTAATAACTACCTATCTAGGTCACATAATAAAATAAGTCAAATCAAACAACTAGAACAAAAATAATTAATTCTGTTAAAACAGCAAGTAGTATCATTTGGTAACATAAAAACGATTTCTCCGGAAAGCATTATTTTCACCCGCGGTGAAATTATTTCCAGTTTTGTTTGTTACCGTGAGATAGATGCGAGTTAACTTAATTAAGGTTAATTAATACAAAAGCGAGCTCAGTATTTAAACTTCTTATCCCGCGGTCAACGAAGCGTAGACCAACGCAACTCTTCCAATAAAGTAAACGAATAGCTACAATGAGTAAATCAGATACCTATAAAAAGCTATATTGTAAAAAATAACTACACAGAAGGCCTGCCCATCCGTAACAATTCAAACCCAATGTGTTTAATTCGTCCTAAATAGACTGCTACTTTAAAATCCAGTAAAGGGCTCGCAGTAAACAAAAGCGTTAAAAAGCTCTCAGACTGATTAATGTATTTGTGTCGCTTAGTGAAGAAACACGCGTCTTTATTGTGGAACAAGTAGACTAAGCAACAGCGTAACTAATTCTAGAGATTGTTAGTTATTTTGCATGTTTCGTAAAATAGTTTCATTCACGCTCTAATAACTTAAATGAAAGTATGGAATCTTCACATTCTTGTTAAGACATAGTTAAAAGTTGCTTAAAAACTCGCAATGAGAGCTTCGATTTTATTATCGTCTATCACGTGTTCCAATTTCAAAATTTGAAGTTACAGGTGTTCTTCGCAGAAATTAACGTTCCGGTGACGTCATTATTAGGTTCTAATTTCAAAACAATAGTAAGTACGTTACGGTAACGCACGCTATCGAATGTCGTTCGTTATTGTCTCGTGTGAACTTTGTCACTTCTAGTCGGATAGCGGCATCAACATAGAAAGTAATTAAAAATCCGCATCGCGTCGTAAAAACAGAAACCTCACACCTCGAAACTTGCCTCAAACCGACAATTATGTTAGAATCGTAATCGGTTACCCGCATTACTATTCGTTGGGCGAACGCTTGTTACATAAGTTTCCACTTCGAAAAACGTAAAACCTTCGCACGGATCATCGGGTTGTTGCTTCATGTTCGTAATGAAACGCGATATACCGACGTTTTATAAACCATAGTCGAGTGACTTCCGTCTACGGTTTTTCACAAGAGCTCTTAATAATTTCCTTTATTTGAATCCGCTGCTCGCGCCGAGATCCTCTTAAAATACTTACCCTCACATCCGCTTCTTTTAATACTGAAGCTACGGAATGCCTCATTCGATTTTGTTTCTTCGACGGCTTTTATCTCTCTTCCCGACAAGCAATTAAACTCAAACAAAAAAGCATCGCGAATAAAATTCCACGTAAAAGTAGTTTGTAAAGACATGTGCCATTACAATACCGCTTGTAACGCGATTTCATAAGTTTCAAATTTAAACAATCGGAGCGTGTATAATTACTGTTGCATTGTTCGATGCCAGTGCACAGGTATTCAGCAACCTATCAATTAAGTCGGATTCTACTCAATCCGCCTAAATAAACTCGCAGCCCAATTGGTTCAAGTGCTAAAATAACAAGCCTCGGAACAGAATTCTAAAACTGTGTATCGTAAATAATGATTAGTCATAGACGATAAAAATAATAAGCTCATCAGCGGAGTGAATAGACAATAAAAGCTTAGCTTGTTATTACAGTTCCGAAGCGAGCGCTAAGAAAACACTCCTTTTTCAAATGGATGCTCGTTTACGGTCAGATTCTGACATTTTAACTGCGTCTCTACGTTTACGGCTGCTAATAAAATGGTTCAAAGACACCGATTATTATGGTAGCCGAAAATTTTGCATCTTTTTTTCACAATAAAGTATGGATTGAATACCTGGCCTGCGATGATTGATGTCAGTCAATATTCATAGAAATAGCACCGTTTCGTCGCGTACGGAATTCAAAATTTTAGGACAATGAATTTCTGTTTATTTAACCGATTCTGATTATAAAATTTGTTGATAGACGAAATGGCGCGTTTTGAGTAGTTCTTGTTGCTCGGCATGATTCTGGTTCTCACGTGTCTACAATGTTGAACTGACCTGTTACCTGTGGTAAAGCGACGAGACTTCAAATCTGCAATGATGGAATTCCTCGCATTCCTCCTTTATTCATCACACGCGCGAAACTTCTAGGAACCGTGAGTCGCAGTGTGAGCTCTCACATGCTCCTTTCGCCACGAATAAATCGTCGCCATTATTTAGTATGGGCGTAGCGCCGATACGTACCTGACGTACCTACTTCTACAAATTTATCGAGGTGTCAAAGGCTGATCATATTATGGAAACCACCACGAGCGTTTGCAAATTAGAATTTGTATGAAGCCTTCGTGAAATTCTTGGTGATAAATTTAGCTATTTCTCAAGATTAGAGATCGCGCGCTTTTGGCGATTTATTTCTATTTGATTGCCGTGTTTGAATTAAACACGCCTTGATTCTATTATGTTGTAAGTAGGTAAATATTACTCATGGCTCATAGGTGCTACAAGTCTGTTGGTATCTCGTTATATAGATTTGAAAAATAGATGATCTTTAAAAGAATCAAGTCGAGACTTGTACGATTAAATCCGGATGAACAGATCATGAGATTGTTTGTTTTTAGTGCGGTTTCGGTTTCAACCCTTCTCATCCTTATCAGATCCATCGTAGCTCTAAAATTTGTTAAAACTTTTTATTTTTAATTCTTATTCATTCAAATCGCTCCGTTGTTTATGGCCGACATTTTCATTTTTCGAATTCTTTAATTCCCGCCCGGCGACGAATGCCGGCGATTCCATGTGAAAATCAAAGGCCATAGCCAGTTTCGTTTTTCACTTCGTCCTCGATATAAGTCTCGAATTCTTCATTCGACCGTCTTTTTGCAATTTGTAATTGAGTGTAATAAATTTTTTCTTGGCTTTATTCCGTGTCTTATACACTTTAGACAGGTCGTTAGCGGTTGTAAAATTGTTCTAATGTTTTAATGTTTCCTAGACTGCTGTAAAATGATCTCGGGATCGTTTTGGTTGCGACTAGTTTTTCAACTTTTTAATGCTTCTCAGTAATGTTGACCCGAGTAATTAATCGTTCCATAATGTAGCTAAACAGACGGATAATTTTTAAGCGGCCACCTCATTGTTTACTTTCTCGGCTTTACTGGCAACACTGGAACTTTATTATGGCATCAATGTAATGGTTGTTATTATTATTTATGATTGGCGTGTGAACACTTTTTATTGGTCGGACATTTTGTCTTGAGGTAAAGGTAAATGTGAATTAAAAATAATACGAGTAGTAGTTACCTACATAATGTTAACTACCTGAACTAAGTACCTATATTTAATCGACCTCATCCTTCGCGGTGAAATCAAATATTTATTTCGGATCTTCGACCTTCGAACAAACTTTCGATGTGAAAACGGTTGTTGCGAATCAAATGTTGAAAAAGATGTCAGTCATCTCGTTATTTTAGTTCCGTTTGAATGCCTAAAATAAAAATATAAATAAACCACAAAGTATAATACCTATTAACAGTAATTTAAATCTTCACCTCTTTGGAAAGCTTCCAAGAAAATAAAACGATATAAATTATTAAAATGCACTTCTAGTAAGTACTCACTTTTAACCACTTTTTGTACCAACAAAGACGAAAATTTTTGTCCACCGAGAATTTAAATTAATAATAAACATTCAATTTTTTAATGCAAACAAAGGATACTCTCTTAAATAATTCGAATTTCGAGCGTCATCTCATAGGTCACACGGACCGCGAGGTCGCATTGCTTTGAGAACGTCTCACTTTTGTCTATACTCCGAAGCGACATTGTATACCGTACCATTACACAGCCAAGTTTGAACAGCCATATAAACCTACCACTCGCTATGTGTTAGAAGCAAACTTGCCATGTCGGCATTATAGACTCAGTACCTTGCCACAGTTACCCTGGGTTTAACTTGAAACTGTTTAACATTCTGACTGAATGCACGCTTGTCGCTGTCGCTAATAAAATGTTGCCCTCAATTTTTATGGAAGAATATTTGTACAGGAAGTGTCCTGTTCGCACGGTATATTACGACATATTAAGACATTTTTATAAGCGTAAGTAAGGCTTTAATTTTAAAGCCTGAACGAGACCTTTTTGTGTATGATTCACGCGGGTCAACGCGCCAAGCAATCAGCCTCCAAAATAGAAGGAGATAAAAATAATTAAAAGCATTATAATAAAATGGACACGCACCAATGAAACACGTTACATGTTTGACGGTCATAGATATTTGCATATCTTGTAATTTAATGTATTGTTGAGCGGCGGATAAAAGATTTATTGATCGGAATTATTGAATTCGAAAGACCAGTTTAACTAGCTGAGACTCGAGGTCTGACAGACAGGCAGACACCGGAGTATGACAATAATTTTTCGTTTTCCCCACCTAATACGGTACACTAAAAATAACCTGTCCAATGTTACCACACGCCAAAGTGTGAAATATGAAATCACGACTCTTCAACTTGCCTGTTTGTGTTCCAAATATTTTCTCGTGTCGAAACGATGCTCGAAAGCGAACTACGGTAATGACTTTTTCTGATGGTTTTATATAAATACTTTGTGCCGTATCGATATTGACCGCATTGATGGTAGGTACTGTTTCGACCTTGTTCTATTTCGTTAGAACGACGTACCATACATACATTTCTCATACCCTGAGTACAGCAATGAGAAAAGTATCGTTGCCTTTTTTGTTTACAAAAGTGTTTTTGTTTGTTCATAAAAGCGGCGTAGCACTAATCAGCTTATAACAACAAACAGACGCACATCTGTTGCGATTCTTCAATGCTATACAAGAAAGGGAACAATTAGTAGGCTGAAACACGTGGTTAGAAAGAATGGTCACCTGATTGTCTTTTGTTTCCTAAATCCCAAACACATGGTCCAAACAAGACAAGAATAAGGGATCCGTTCCCACGTACTTATCCTTTGGACTTACTAATTAATAACAAAATGTCGGAGTCCGATATGGAAGTAGCCCCTTAAAGAACCCTCGTAAAACGATTATCAAATGATTCCCCCGCGTTCGAATCTCATGATATCATTCTTGGTTCCTTTTTCACCGTAAGTAATACAATTTAACGCATCGCTTCTCGCTCGGCCGAAGAATTTATGCGTCTGATAATATGCCCTTCACTGTATTCTATTTTTATTTTTAAATATTTTTTTATGTTACGCTGGCAATAATTAATAACCATAAACACTTTAATTTGAAATTGGAACATCATTGTCAAATTATTGTCGATAGGCAATAAATAAAGCGGCTTGTACACAGCTCTACATTTCCCTAATTGCTAGCGGGGCCTTCTAAGCAACTAGTCTGTGCAACTCGACCTTATAGTACCTTATAGTAGTATAGTATAGCAGCTTGACACGTTTATAAAGGCTACATGCACACGTACGCTTACGTCGGCCGCTTTTTATGGGCTGTTTCGAGAGTCACTGTCGTGGGAACCGGCATATACTTAGGACCGGCCACAGCTGACCGAAATGCGTTCTCCATACCCGATTAACAAATCAATACGCGCCGCATACTAAGACTTGCCATATTTGAGCGGGTACACAACACACTACACAGTACACAAATCATATTATAGTATGACATGACAAGCTTCATTCGCTCCTTATTGGCTCCCGATAATTCCACTGATAAAACCTAGTTCGGATCGTTCCGAATATACCCGAGCCAGGCAGTCAAAGCCAAAAAAAGACGATAAAACTCGACGTAGGTACCTTAATGTACCTATTTACAGCATTGAAATTCGTCAAAACTATTAACGTAACGAAAGTTTAATTGCGATCTCGTAAAGTTGAAAAGAGATAGAAAATGTGTTTTTGTCTGTGTGTGAAACGTTTTCTCGTATTGATTTCCATCATCGACAATAATCATTGTTATGAGACATGTATCAGTTCCTATGCAAATGGCTCATTGTTCGTCCATGCAAATTAAGTTTTCATTCATGGCTTAATAAGCGACATCTGTCAGAAAAACTGAATCATCATCGCTCTGTTAAGAGTGATCAAATGAGGAATTAGTTAAGAGTGTGACCCTTGATATCCGGCGAAGCAGCTGCGCTCACATCACATGCTTTTTGTAATTATAATACTTCGCTCGTCCGTCTTAAAGATTTCTACACATCTATTCACGACAGACCTCTCCAGAGATTCAAAACAAAAGCTCGAGAGCGATTCTAAAAACCTGTGTCGGTCCTTATACAGTCATATCCTTATGTTATTGCTGTTGTTTCGTTTTCTTGCCTTTGTTTTTCTGTTTATTTAAGTCTTTCCGCAAAATTTACTTAAAAACTTATCCAGACAAGTTTTAAAAGCTTAATCAACTTTACCGCTTGTTTGTTTATATTCGTCATCTGTGTCCATTTCGTGTTCTCAATTGACTTCCGCCACTTCCTCTTACTTTTCTAAATCGTCAATTTTAATAAATCATGATGAACGGTCGTCAAATTTGCTCACCCTGAGTATCCGTGCAGCGGACCGGTTTTCATGGTAAAGATTTCACAAGTTGGATGAGCATTTTTGCATGGTCGTAACTTGACTCGCCTCATACCCCAATATCCCATTGATCGAATCCCCCGAAGGTGTTGACACCAGCTTATCATAACTTAATCGATTCCGACTGCCGTTTCGCCTTATGTCAACAACAAAATGTCAATAGCACTATATCTGATCTGATAAGATGGTTCCTTATTTTTGAACCGGTGCGTTCACCATAGTTTTACTGCGTCGACTTGTGTTTTTATAAAGTGAAACTTCTTGTAGCATCTGCCTATACTCGCCTATCGTTGCGTCTACCTAGGTACATTGTAAGCTAAAGGAAATATTTGAAATACTCGCCGCACCCACTAAAGTCGCAAGATGAGCACGTACTTACTTACCTAGAGTACTTTATTCTTTACGTTCCGTTCTTTTTATTTTACCTGGCCGAGTTGAATCTCATCATGCATAACGTATATTACTACTGCTTAAAATTTATTCCATGTAGCTAGTGTAGATTACCAGAATTGTTTTAAAAACAACAGCTCAGTTTTTATGGAAACAAGATTCCTTTCTTAGCTCCCTGAGAGCGTTATTATATTGTGCAGATAATATTAAGTTAGTATTGCGATGTGCTGTGTAATAAAGCGTGTGTTTCATGTTTCAGGGAACCTTCTCGCTCATCGTCGAAGCGTGGCACGACACGAACGAGACGTCGAGATCTGACGGTAAGTTGTTACCATTCCAATACGATTATGATAAAAGGGTCATGAAAATCTCCAAACAATTGTAAAATTCATATCACGTCGGTCACGACTCACTCACATTCAGGTTTCACTGTAATTCTGGGTGTTTATCGTGCATTTAACGGACAGTATGTATATTTGAATGCTCATATTATCATATCGTGGAAGACAAAAATGTTCCCATGCCGTGGACGATTGGTGTGCTCGGCACGCTGCGCGGTGCGTGATTCGCGTCGCAATGCCGAGCTATTCTAATAAAGTCAGCCTTCTGTAGGACGAAAATTTAGTAGAAATTGTTCTAATGTATTCAATGGCCGTTGACCGGCACCTAGACGCCGGCAGCCGGCACTACATGACAATTACAACCGAACTGTGCACGAGCAAACTTGACTAATTGCTTTCCTAACCGCATAATCACCGGAACGAGAGTCATGTGCTCAAATTAATCTAATATCAGATTATTATCATTTACGATCGATTGGGCTAGTTCTGTTCGACGATGTCACGAGAGCTCTAAACGCCCAATAAAGAATCGACAATTTAAACCGTGCATGCGACGTGGCGTGACCGAAAAAACGATCCAAACTGTAACCGCCATGCCCATAAATACATCATCATGATAATTTGCCGCGTGCATCGATAACTCCTTGGACACGAAAAAACAAAGCGCTCAATGACTCGAACAGACATAACATAAACTAAACGCGCCCACTGACTGACTTTAAAATCATAAAAATCGCGGACGCCAATACCGCCCATTTCTTAATTAGATTCTCATCCCGCTGCACTCTGACCGACATAATTACTACTCCTGACCGAATAACGAAAAAACCGGTGATTTACTTAGGAGATGTAGAGATACAACGAGGTGTGTCTACGGGCCGGTTTACCGAAAATCATTAGCGTCCGAATAGGACGGGTATATTTTTAATACGGCGGGAGCGATGGGCGTACCGGCTTACTACCGAGAAATGTTACCAACAGAAATCTAATCAAGCATAATAACAGGTTACCGCGCCGTTTGTGTTCACTCACTATCGACTCTCCGGGTTAATGCTTTATTAAATCATATTCGGAGTTTCATCTCGGCAGCTGCAGCTAACCGTTGCACAAAATCACAATACTAATCGGCAAGACGACCCCTGGAATCTAAGACTGTAAAGAATGCTCAGAATCAGACTGGCACTACTGTAATGTAAACTGCACTAAGATCACCTTGTGAAAGAGAATAAATGTTTTTTATTATTATTTATTAATGCTGACGCGCGACTAAGGAATCCCATATATCACAGATCTACACGCGTCTGACAATGACAATTGTTGCTGTATAAAAAGATTCACTAAACAAATAACCATCCACAATGGCTCGGCAGATCTTGGTGTCGCATGTTCCTTCACCGAACTCCTTTGTGTACCGCCCGAGGCGCAGACCCGCACCTGGCCGCTAACGGACCCGAAACTTTGTTTACTCACGCGCTGCATTCTAAAACACACCTAAGAATCAAATTCGGTTTACACTACGTCTTTCGTCGAAGAGCTTGAGGGAAAAAATCACGGAAGACGCTCCGGAAGGCTCGATTTATGATGTAACAGGCGACGACGATCTCAGGAAGCGCTGACGACAGATGCTCGGCATATGCCCTGGTAATAAGTGGGCACACTTCCATCTCGTCCTGTTTCTTTGTTTAAGCGTTCGGGGCCGAGGCTGGAGAAAAAAAAGCGTGTGAAATGTATCGATAAGAAATTCGTAGAGCAATTACTCGTCTGGGGCGGAGCGCCGCGGGCTGGCCGCTACCGGCCGGCTGTCGAGTCGCATTACGACAAGATGCGATTATCGATACAGTTATGTTATGACGGCTGCTTATCTTTCGAGCAGTATTAGTCAATTGTAGGCATGCCTCGTGCCGTGCGCTTCCCAGAGCCATGGTTACTTGCGATGTTAATTGACTTTCTCAAAGGTTAAGCGCGCTACGTCATCCGTCTAGAGATGCAAAGGCTAAGTTGCGCAATATAATCGTTATTTATCAACGAATTCTTACCGCTAAACGATACACACGTACTAAACAATGAGGGATTTAAGATGTCCTCACGCGAATCTATAAATCAAAAGCGCTCTGTTATTTTGTCGAGTTACCCACTCGAGCGTTGTTTATCAAACCGAAGACGCTCGAGGCGCTCTCAACGGACTCATACTCGATGAGAGGTTAGAAGTGGACAGTTTTATAAACAAAAGCGTTTCTGTCCGGCCCATTGAAGAGTCGGTTCCCACAGGCCAGTAGGCAACCGGCAGGTGTCGAGACGAGTGGGAAGGAAACGCGCCTCACCTGCGGAAAACGGCCGAGATCGTGCGTCAAAGTTTCGATTTCGTTCGAAAACCTCCCAGCGTTCACTAATTACAGCTTCGGATCCAGTTCGTAGACGTCGTCAATCTAGTCGCATAATGAATGAGTGAACTGGGCCGCATCCGGTCGACTTCTTCATCGATCGATCGATCATCTCGCGTGAGCCGTCTCCGCACACCGAAAATCGCGTTTTCCAGCTTCAAAACACTTCAAATCGCTCTCGTCCGCCTCCGTTATCCACCAGCTCAAATTATCGGTTATTTCGCTTTCTTTTGTTTCTGTATAACGTTGGATTCTCGTTTTATTTGTATTGACCTCTGGGTCCGTAATTACACGTCTGCCTCGGACGAACACGTACCGGTCCAGTCTCGTCCTTAAATGTGTTATTTATTTGTAAATCGGTATTACATTAATAGATAGGGTACACCCTCATTTAATATAGTTACGGCGTCGAATTAGGATGATGGCTGTAATTTGTGCGGTCGTTTCTTTCCGAAGTTTCGACGACTCGAGTAATAATAGAAGACAAAAACGTTCTGCAATTTTCCGTCCAATTGCCTGCTCTAGGGTTGCTGGTTTTTCTAGAGCTGAAATTACTAGCGGAGCTATTTTATTGGGACGGGCAGCCCTGGACGGCGAGTGCACGGTTGCCATAACTCTCGCAGCACTGGAACTAAATTGCGCCCGCGCTCCATTCCCACAGCATTTTTCTAATATCCAACTAGCTTTATTCACTGAAAATGTGCATCGTCCATCTTTAAATTAAAAGAGAAAAGCTGAAATTCTTTACATCCAAAGCAGCGAGTTAAACTAATATTAAATTTAATATTTATTGAATCTAGCTGGATATTGCATGCGCATTGCAGCCTTTTACTTTACGATGTACCATCGGAATGGGCCCAGATCGAAATAAATTGATAGCCCTCCCGACTGATTGTATTTTCGTTAGGTTGTACACGGCATACGTTTTATCTTATAGATTTATTGGACAGATACGATCACAGTAAGCCTACACCGGCACCGTACCGATCGTTTATGCGCTTACCAATATTAACAACTGTTATTGCCTGCCTACTAGTGCTCTCATACGGTGAAAGAAAACATCGTAAAACAGTTGCGAAAAAGCATCTGCTACTTGGACCGAATCCTATTACAAAAATGGTTCTTTTATAGTGAAGTTATTCACAAGGCCTTTTTTCAGGGTTACAGGGTCACAAACATCGACCGGAAAAACCTCATCTAAAATAAACTTATTCGGTATTTACACACTTTCTAAACGAAAATATCTAAACAGCGTCATAATTAACACGAATCTAAATCACATAGTTTAAACGATAACCGTAATTGTCGATCGCAGATAACTGATTCTCATTTACTGTTCGTCTGCGCCGTCAAACAAAAGAAGCGATGGTGCATACGCTACGAAATTAGTCAGGTTTTTATGTACCTTTTAATTTTGTTTCGCGTCTGGTTTAATTTTATCCGCTGTCGGGATTACCGGCTTAGGAATGTATCCATCGATGCAATAAGAGTAAAAACTTACACGCCAAGAAATAAATAAAGGTAGGACGGGTTGCTGAGATTTCTACCCTAGGGTTCCCACATACAAGGCATCTTGTAGATATGTCAATCTTGCTGTGGGTTGGCTGACTTTTTTAAACGAATGTAATTTACAAATCATTTGGAAAACACCAATATTGCAAGCCTTGCCTTAATTCATAACGTAAAGTATACTTTAGCTACATTAGAATAAAAGTGTAATTCTCATTTAAACCTGATACCTAAATGCGAAAGTTTAGATGTTCGTTTATGATGTTTGTTGCTCAATCAGATGGATGTTTGCTCTGTGTCTGGATGTTATAAGATCTTTACAAGTCATACAGCTTTCTTCATTACAAACCTTTTAGCCTTATTTTTTTTTAAGTTTGTTCTGTATATTATTACTGTGTGTACAATAAATAATAATAACAAACCTACTAAAAAAATAACTTTAAATTATAAACACCTCAAAATTCGAAATATCGACTCATTATTCATAAATAACTGACAATTGGACCGTTCTTAACTTTTTTCTTAATAGTTTAAAAGTTTTGCAAAACGAAACAGGCAACCCTAAAACCGGTCATTTCCCCTTGATGAATGGAGTGGCGTTTTTAAATCAATGCTGTTCAGTTCTCATGATAGTTTTTATCCAACTTATCTAGACTAGTTTAAGTTAATCTAGGAATGCGATAGAAAAACGATCGGGCGCCACCATCGAATCAAAACAGTGATTCAGTGATTCACAATGAAATCTCACGGTTGGATGCGGGCGTCAAACGACCACCAATTTACTCCACCCTTTCTCACGGTGATAAACAAATATTTATTAAACGTGACAAATTTTGGAGATTCCCTCGTCTCGGGAAGATTCCTTGAGATCCAACAGAACAGGTAACTGTTTATTCAATAACTTGAGTTCGTACTTTCGTAGGTCGCGTCGGGTGTACCTATAGGCAGTCTTACCTGTATAGTATGAACTTCATAGGCAATAAATAGTTTTCATTATGGAAATGAGATAAGTGATCTTTAATTTAAAAACCATAGCGGTCTGATGGCGAAATTCATAGGGCTCCAAGGCTTCAGTCTGGACAGACCAAAGCCTTTTGGAGGCTATAACTGACCTTCGTCATAGCCTACAGAAGGCCCTGTTTCCAACGTATGATGGCTACATTACGGCGCCTTTCATAATGTGCTTTGGTGACAAAGATATATCCGCTAACGGAAAAGTGGGCTATTTTAAAAATACGTTTGTACCACAAATTTTTAGTTTTGATAATCAACAAATTGGAAACGATTTTTTTTTATGAAATGGCGTTTACTGGTTTGTTTCTGGGTGGTGGTTTGTTTTTCAGTCCATGGAGTTTACTGATGACTCTAAGTGTGAGCAAGACTCGCGGCCTGAGTCGTACTGTAACTACAAAAACCTCCTCCGTTCCGTTTTCTCATTGAGAGGTATGGAACCCTAAAAAGGAGAATGTTTAACTCGACGCGTACCTATTTTATTTCACATGTTATAGCAACATACTTTAATTAGCGCAATGGCTAACATTAACACGAAACTTAGTAATTCACTTGAAGTTGAGATTATAATCACTTGAGTGTTTTACCGAAATTTATAACGTTCGTGTTGACTTTTTAGGGCTGAAATAATTTTACTTTTCCAATTAATTATATCTCGTTCAAAGACCTAGCTAAAAATTGCTAGCGGTCATCCAAACGATGTTGGCACATGTAATGATTAATGAAACTAGTTTTTAAATGTTAGTAACGCTTAAGCTGCTATACCATAGGTTCCAAATTCATGCAGATTCTAAAACATTCGTCTTACGCTACGGTCTTACGAAGTAAAGGAGACTGAGCGAAAACGGTCTGCGCGTGTTCCGCTCTTAAATAACTCGAAACTACTCAATATCATCATCATATCCTTCAAAAAAGGTCCACTGCTAAACATAGGCCTCCCTCATGAAGTACCATGACGATCTTGAAGCTTTACCCATCTACTTTCTCTTTCTTTCTTCAATGTCCATCGAGTAGGGAACTACTGTTGGTACTAAATATATACAAATCCAGTTATAAAACTCCAGCAAATATCTTAACATTTAATAATAAATAACCTAAACATTTCTCCTTCCAGACACTCTAATAGCCCGCATGACGAAGCAGAGCATAGCCGACGTCGGAGGCCCTTGGGTGGAAGAGGAGCAGCGGTGGCCTACGGGCCCGCAACTCAAGTTGTCGTACCGAGTCACCTGCTCACCTCATTACTACGGATCAGGGTGCGAAGTACTATGCAGGCCGAGAGATGACAACTTCGGGCATTACACCTGTTCCGCGAGTGGGGCGATAGTTTGCAAGCAAGGCTGGACGGGCGATTATTGTTCGAAACGTAAGTTAATTGATCGAGTTTTGCTTTTTTTTTGATGGCGAATTCATCGATAGAAATTGGTTTTTTTTATAACTAAAAATAGAAATGCAATTTAACATTTTTAAAGATACTGTTCAATTATCTAACTACATAATTGTAATCAGCCCTAAAAAATGAAATTAAGTTATAGAGTAGTAGTTCAAACGCATTAAGTGGTTAAAATTCAATTATCATAGTCTGTAGTCGCTTTAGAAAGTCAAGAGCATGTCGCGTGTTGAAAATATGTCCTAAAATGATGATAAATAGGCCATTCCATAATTCAGCTCATCCTCATTAAAATGTGTATGACAATTTTTAGCTCTACATCCTCTCTGGCCTCTTGCATAGAAACTAATGGTATAATTATAATTCACTGGCGTACCCTACAAATATGTTTTACGTAATAAAAATAGCTCACGCGCGCATTCGTCCTTTTTGCGAGTGTCCTTTTGCCAATGTCGTGGAAGCAGGGGTGCGAATGGTCTTGTAATTACACAGTTTAAAATTAGAACGCGTTCTTTCTTTGAATATATTTGTCTATGGTCTAGAATAGATTCTAACAGATCTAGAGCTAAGGGTGTTTAATAATCTAATTAATAATTGTGTTTTTTCATACAAACATAATTGTGTTGTTTTCTTATCGGCGATCGTGTATAAGCCATCAAAGGTGTTCCAGAAATAGATATCCTTACTTATGAGATCATTTACGCGGCTATAAATGGAGAATATATTACAGATGCCATGCATTAATATAGACACCTTTATTCTCTTGTTCTTTTTACAAAACTAAAAGAATAAATAAACTTGACTCTTCCTGTCTGACAGTCAGAAAATAACAAGATAGTCGTTTTTTTTTGTTTTTAAATTGCTTTTGACCTTTTTTTTTATACAATTAATTAGAATGCCAGTCAATTTTGTAATTACTTAAAAATAAAATATTTCAAAATGTGTTTACTTAGCTTAAATGATTGTTGAAACTACGAAATGACGCAAAAGCTTATTATTTATGGTACATTAATTTCGCCCGCCATTAATTAAAATTAATTTTGATATTTATTCATACCTTTATTACAATAGAATACTAAATTAGATTCACAGTTCAAAAGTTTAAGTGCCCATTCAAAAGTATTTCTTTTTGAGTGTCAAAGAACTCGTAAAAGACCTGTGAGAATAAGTATAATCTGATTGTAATCGTGTGTAATGAATTGATAAGGAAACCAAATAAATTATTTAGTTACAAATTAGTTAGTTGGTTCTAGCTTAAATTATAATTTTAGCTCATCTTGTTGTGAAATTATTTTAAAACACGGTCTAAAGTTAAACTCAATTACATTAAACTTTTTTACCTAACGCTTAACGCTATCATAATACGTAATCCTTAATTCTTAATTACCTAGGTTATAATGAGTAAAATATACATCCATGAGTCACCCATTTCTAATAAAATAAGAGCCATTATCGCAACGAAAAGACAACAAGTCTGGCCAGTGAGACCGTGCGACCGCTTATGTTTGTCTATTTGCACTACAAAGTACCATATAATACACAAAGAAATAGACAAGTCCATTGCTTTCTTATTCTTAATATCAATCGGGTCTTGACCTGAAGGCCCTGGTTTCAAACCTAGGGATCTACTTCCCAGGAATCCATTGATTATGTCATTGACCAGTTGACAGTGCGACTGCCCGTGTGGTCTGTTTGCCCAACAAAGTACCAAAACATAAACAAAAGCTACTCTTCCTTCGCTTTCTAATCAATCGATTGAAAACGTCATCGTGTGTGACGTATGAGCGCATCGGGTATTGAAACAAAGCGGAGTGGAGATGCATTGTGCCGAGCGGATGTCTGTCGCGTCGCAATCTCGGCAGCCCCACCTGCCGCCGCGTTCCCACACTCCGGCGCCGCAAAAAACGCGCCAGAGCGAGACGCAACACACGCCGGCACGTAGCGCACCGTCCCGCTCACCCACCAGGGTTGCCACGACAGCCTCCACGCGACTCGAAACAAATCACGATTTTCCGGCAAGCAAACAGACCGAATACGTATGGAACTTGCATCGGAACGATTATTATTAATGTGTGATAGGATGTAAAAGTTCCGTCGGTAACCCTATCGGCGATTACGAAAATGTAAAAGCGAGAGAAGCGGCCGTCGTGTAATGAAAACAACGCGGTACGCTAGCACGCACACATCGCCAGCCTCGAACCGGGTCAAAAACACCTTTAAATGAGAACCGATCGAAATAAACTCGGCACTTGACCGTGTCACGAAGCTCTGCTAGCATCTGCCGTACGGTACCTTGACTCGCCTCGCCTTCTGGGAAAGCTTAACGATCCCGAAAACTTACTTTGCATGTCTGCCAGGCATTATCCTACGTCCAGCTTCGCTAATGATAGGGTAAACATCCAGAGGAACCCTTTACTGCCGCTTAATTTTGCCTAAATTGTAAGCCAGTAACGTTCTCACGAATATTACCTACCTTCTGTATTATGAATCGCGAATCCCACGAGCTCCTAATTTCCGCTGCGAAGGCAGATGGGAACAGTTAATATTTGCTCACATGTGGGATCGGGAGGGTGTCGCCTACCTGCTCTGGAAGCCTCGGGACCTTGGTCGCAGTGCGGCACGCCACTCTTTCATTAGAAATCGATACTGTTCATTGATAATAATTAATAGCTCTGTCGGAACGTAAAACATCCACCCGCGGCTCATCCGTGCCCACTTACGGGCCAAATTGGTTTTGGAGTGTAATTTTTACTACCGTTCTACTCCTGTTTCGAGGGTCAGATAACGTCGACTTCAAGAGAGAGTGCACTGAAGTGCGCTGCACTCGTCTTTGATCTATCTCCAGAACCGGCGATGGCGCCCACCGAACTCTTAATGAACCCCATAAAGTTTTATTTATCATTCAACCAACGAAACGGCATGAGAAACGATTGTTTCAAACGGTTGTCTTATTCGCGAAAGTGTAAAGCTAGTGAAAGCCGGATTATGTTCTTTTCAATTTCCTGTGCCGAATAAAATCGACGTTATAGCCGACGGGAAGCGAGCCAAATGGCAATTTTGCAAGTGGAAGTAGGCCTTAAGCCGATTTAAGCAAGTTTGGGGGATTTACGCTCGCTCTGATGCGCGCAAACCTACAGTCAGCGAGCGAGATAATCTCCTCTATTTCGATCGAGTCTGAGCTCAGATTTCGTGCTAACTCCTCAGGATTACTCGAACTCGCTTCCTCGTTATGATAACTTCCACAAAGCCAGCTGCATTTGCATTTAGTCTACGATCAAGATGGCGTCTAGTATTTTTCTAGTTAGGGGAATAGTAACGGTCGAGTGACGGTTATGCTCCCCGCGCGCTATCTTCCCCTTTGTATTCGCTCCGATAACTTGTCCATGGGCACCCGACCGATACGACTTGTACCACACAAACTTCTTATTTCAAAACACCTTTTCTACGTTTGCTACACATTACCGCGCAGCTTTACAGCACATTATTATTTTTTATTCGCGCACGGCAATGCACTTAAAACGATTCGTGCGTCTAGATTTAACGAAGTTACATCAGGGTAAGGTTCGCTGCATTGAACGTTAATCAAAAAGTTAACGATGCGCACGCATTACAGCAGTAATATATCAACTCGATGCTTAATATTCATCTTTATGTAACTTTTCAACGAATTTATTTCAGAATTATCGTAGGGATCGTCCGTGAATCGTCGCGGAAATAAATGGTTGTTGTCGTGACCTCTGGGACTAACGAACCTCTCCCTTTGTCGCACGTTTGTCCTTTGCGATCCCGGCTGCAACAGTACACGTCTCATCTATGATTAATGCGCCCCTGCGACCATTTATGATTCTTTTGTGCGCTGGTGCTAACGAATGTTATCTTTTTGTTGCAGCGCGCTGCCTGCCCGGCTGCGACGCGGAGCACGGCCACTGTCTCAAGCCGGACGAATGCATGTGAGTATCCACTTCGCACTATGGCGCTAACCACCCCACAATGCACCCGGCATTGTTCGCCTCGCCTTATTAGTCGCTCGTTATCACATGACTGACGTAGGTTTTTCTTTTCAGATGCCACTCCGGCTGGGTGGGCGAGTTATGTGACCAGTGCGAGCGGCACCCAGGCTGCATGCACGGCACCTGCTCCCGCCCGTGGGACTGCATATGCGAGGAGGGCTGGGGCGGCCTCTTCTGCAACCAAGACCTCAACTATTGCACGAACCATAAACCGTGCCACCACGAGGGGACCTGTCACAACACCGGGCAGGGGAGCTACACTTGCGTCTGTCCCAGAGACTACACCGGCTCCAACTGCGAGAAATCGCTGCATTCTTGCGCCGTGCGCCCCTGCCTGAACGGGGGGGCTTGCGTGTCCGATGAGGGAGGGGAGCTATCCTGCGCCTGCCCTCAAGGATATGAAGGTGCAAGGTGTGAGACGCGCCGCCTGACCTGCGCCGACCGGCCTTGCCAACACGGAGGCGTCTGCGAGCCGCGGGCGACCGGCTACGTCTGCGCGTGTACCCTCGGCTTCGGAGGAACCGACTGCGCTCTCGAAGCTGACCCCTGCGCCGCCGGCCCCTGTCGAAACGGAGCCGCCTGTTCGAGAGCCGGAGACGGCTTTCGGTGCACGTGCAGAAACGGGTTCCGGGGAAATCGTTGCGAGATCGACATCGACGACTGCGCTGGCGTGACTTGCGAACACGGAGGGACTTGCGTCGATCTGGTGGACGGGCAGCGCTGCCAGTGCGCGCCCGGCTTCCTCGGCCCGCGCTGCGAGACCCGCGTCGACCTCTGCTTGGCGAAACCTTGTGCGAACGGTGGTGAATGCCTGATCCAGGACAACGATTACGAGTGCCGCTGCCGGCCCGGTTTCGCCGGCAAAGACTGCAGTATAGATGTGGACGAATGTGCGTCGTTCCCGTGCCGGAACGGGGGCAGCTGCCGGGACCGAGTGGACGGGTACTATTGCTCGTGTCTTCAAGGCTGGAGCGGGAAAGCGTGCACCGTATCCCTGGCGGAGTTGGAGTCGAAACGCGCGGGAGGTCATTTACGGCGCGTCGGAGATTCGATGGAAGACGAGTCTCTTCCGGCGGGTCGCTTAGCCTGGATAGTGGCAGTGGGCGCGACGGTGCCCGCTCTAGTCCTGCTAGCGCTGGGCGCGCTCGCGTGCGTCCGGCGGCGGAGAAAGCGTCTGGCGAGCGAGGCGGACGCGGAGGCGCGCGCGCAGAACGCAGCCAACGCCGGCGGGCACGTGATACGCAACACGTGGGGCAAGTGCGAGTCGGCGCCGGCCCCCGAGTGCCAGAACGCGCACAATCAAGCCGCGGAGGAGTGCAAGCGCAAGACCCTTAACACGGAGAATGCGCGTCTCCTGGCCGCGCTGGACCCGCGCCTGTCGCGGCTCTCCACAGACTCCGCCTATTGCGCTAACAGGTAACTATCTAGTCAATATTTAAAATAACTAGCTTAACTTTTATTCTTTATCAGCTAACATCCAGCGGAGGAAGTGATGCTACCTCTGTAGCATAATATTATTAAGTTTTTTTACAGCCCAACAAACAAACATTATTTTATACCACATGCAACTTTCCCCCTATGGGGGTTGATCTGGTACTATGGTATCAGCAGGGCTATTGCCTAATTCGGATGCAATCCTTTTTTGGTTGCGGATCATCTATTTATCTGGTACTATGGTACCAGATCATCTATTTATTTACTAAATTTCATCGAAATCGGTTTAGATGTTACCGTCAGCATTTAAAATAAGTGAATACGTTTTGAAAGCATTTTAAAAATCAATCTAACGTATATATTATGTTGTTCCAGCGATACATCGTTAGTAAAACGAGGACTGGAAGGCGGAGGGGTGTACGTTCTGGACGACCACTGCCTACCGCCTACGTTCGCGACACAAGTGTAGTGGCAACAGACAATAACATTTATTTATTAAAAAGGACGCTTTCGCGATCCAGGCTGTGGCCTAAGTGTACATATAAAACTAATGTAAAGTGACATTTTGTATAGACAGCTAGTTTTAAGCGTTCGATGTATTTATTTTGCGGTTCGCCTGTGTTTGTGTACATAGGCGGGGCGAATCGCTTCCGCCCCGTGGTCGGTGCGTATGCCCGCGGTTACTGCCAGCGAGATACCGAATTTGTTATTTTCAAGAGCTTCTTTTGCTCTTTCACCGTTAACTAGAACTCATTTTGGAGATATTTTCTTATTGTATCAAGATAATGAGTGCTTTTTATCAGCCCTGCTGTATTTACATTTTACTTTTTATTACTCAATACTGAGTAGAGTCAAAAATTAAGTGTAAAACAACTAAAGGTAAACAAAAACCACAGTTAAGTTGTGTTGTGTTTTGTCGTATATTTACTTAATCAAATTAAAAAACCGCTGTTTGCTATCCGATGTAAATTTAAACTTTTCTATAACTTTTTCTTCTTAAAATTTCGTGTCTCGCTTTGAGGGTAGTTAACAACTGCGGGTAAGGACCGTTCGCACCGGGGGCTGTGGGATGCGTTCCACGATCGATCTCTGTAGGCAAGCGTTAGTCCGGTCCGCTAACGCGATGTTGATACTGGGCCTACCATCTTTCTATCTCTTTTGCTACATCTTTGTAAAGTTTTGTACATCTTTTTACATGTATTTTACAACCTTCTGACGGAATTCCAGAGTATTTTAGTGACGAAATTTGTATCATTATCGCATATCGGCGATTGTATTTTGACTAATTGTATCGAAGCTTGTTTTACATTGTGTATGTTTTATTTTGTTGTGTATCAGACAACAACCTGCTGTAGTAGTGTAAAAATCATGTTTCCGGAATTTCGTGAGGACAATTGTAAAAACTTCTTTCTCTCTAATGTGGAGGTCCCAGTATCGTTTGTGTGAACTGACACCTAACCTCCAGACTCGCACTTGACCAAACCGTGCGTTTAGACAACATTACGCGAATCGAGCGTACATTGTGTGATTGACTAATTTGTTCCTATGATTTTTAGTTCTGTTAAAATCTGTCGATTTTTCTGAAAATTGACTCAGATTTTTCCTACAGTTTGTACGGTCAGTCCGTACTTGGGTTGTCGGTTAGCACACCAAACGTTCCTGTTTAACCGAGGCCGGTTTAGTACTAGTGCACTCAGCTCTAGTAAAGCGCGCACCACAAACAAAGCCAAGAACCTTGTAATAGTTTTCACAAAATCTAGAAAATAGACTACCTATCAACAGTGTTAATGTTGACATAATTTCAAAGTGTTCATTCTAATACCACTCTTTGTGCCTTGTGAATTAAGTCTTCATATCATAAATTTCAATATCTAGACTCTGTTTCTGGCGCGCGTTTAATAAATAGTTCTCGCTCACAAAATCATCACGCACGTAATTAGTCCATAGGTTATCTGTACTTATAGGCAACAAGTTTTCGAAAGCTAAGTCATTTTGTATAAAACAATTAAGTTTTAGACGAGTAAGTTATCTCCATTAATTTAAGATTACTGTAATAAGGTCATCAGGCAACATAGGATTAATTTCAGGTTGTTTTATCTTATTTATTGTAATAGGTTTTCTTCAAATAACCCATTCTTGACGCTGTACATTTTTATTTAGAAACTGTGCAACGTTGATGGACGCGACTAGGAAATAATTTATGTGAAATTCCTTTTTATAAACTTGTAGATAGTAGTGTTATTCGATAAGTGATATAATAATTATTATGCGTTGTGTTTCTTATGTTGCCTTTTGTACTCGAGTAGATTAGAAGAGTAATGGACAAAATTTACTATAGAACTATAATTAATAGACTGATCATAAATGTTATGTAATGTTAGAAGATGACAAATGTAAGCTAAAATGATGTCAAGACAGAAATGCCCAGTCGATATTCAAGTGTTTGTACTTAATTGATTGCAGATAATTCAACTTTCATTTTTCTTGAGAATTTTAGTATGCTAATAAATTGTTATGATTTCCATTCAGAATAATAAAATGACAGTATTTTATAATTAATTTATACTTACCATACATAATATATGATTGTGAATTCCTATTTTTTATTGAAATCATGTTTATTTTTTGAATATAGGTTTACAATTGACTGATGATTCTAAATTGACTATGTATTAGTGTATCGGATCCATGTAACTTTAGAAATCAATAATGTATTTAGTGCTTTGATGTGTGAGTATACTGAAAGATAAAATTTCAAATCATTCCATTTCTTAGGTTTAACTTTATGATTCTTATTTTTAATTTCTCTATTTTCTTAGATATTGATTATTTTGCATGCGTATCCAAGTGATTATTTTCGTATCTTTTTGAAATCCTAGAGGGACTATTTATGTATCTATCCGCAGCGCGCTACCTTTTGGTATATTCACATTTTCTTTCCATTTCAAAAGAAAAATGAAAGCAACTTTCAAATGGAAGTAACCATAGTTTAATTCCATAGTTTTTATCCGTAATAAAAGTCATAATATTGTAATGATATTGCGGTGATAAGCAACGAGTGTTGGAGTGAATTGAATGGATAAAATGTTAATAAACAATTGTTTACAAAAGATTAAAAATATGCATTTTCTTTTAAACCTTTTCTATTATTATTATTGGTATTGGTGTCGATTCTGTTGTGCTGTTGTAGCATCTTCTATCTAAAACCATCGCGGTCCTTTTATTTTAATTCTTAAGAAAACGACGGCAACAATTTTAGCTAGTTTAAAAAATGTTAAAACGGAATCGACAACTAAAGTTTATTTCACATAAGTGTGCCGACACATTTCTGTTTTACCTTTTTTGGACCATTTATTCTGCAAATTCTCTTTCCTGGGCATTATTATTCCCATCTAATGGTGGGTCTGCCGAAAGGCAGGTTCTATCCTTCCACTTCGCTCTATAATTTCAAAGTTATTATTTTATTAGGTAGTTATTATGAAATACAAACAATTACCTACTCACAATAATTTATAAATTACGAAAAGTTTGTTTCAATTTGAAACCATAAAATATCAAATCTGTCAGCACCTTTTCTATGTGAAATAGACTAAATAGTGTGTTTGCCTTGTGACATCATTCTTAAGGTCGGCGCGAAAACAATATTAGAAACCATTTAAAAATTGTCACACGGTTATGGAAGACGGTGTTTAAATATTGAATAAAAAGTTAAGTCTTCTAATGTTCCTACTGTTGGGACACTGGCCTATTCTCGGGCGAGAGTGATTGGGTCTAAGTCCACCACACAGACCTATTGAATGGCGGATGGTACACGTTTTTCGAATTTTTGTGTTCTTTGACAAGCCAGTTTTCTCACGATTTTTTCTTTGACCGTTTGAGGACTGGCATTGCGCACATAATCCATTGGTGATCGACCGGGTTCGATTCCACAACCTAAGGATCGAAAGGCTACTACATCACTAGACCACAAAGTGCTCAAGTTTACTTATTTGACTCGAAGACTGTAGCCACTAGGCAAGTCGGGAACAGGACACATTGCCATCAATAGGCCGCTTCAAGAAAACGTAAAGCTAGCCGTACCTCTATTTGGCTCCGTATTGATACAGGCATAGGCCTAAGGCGGGCCCTACACCTACAATAACATTGCGCAATACAATAATTGATCGTCTAGGGTTAGTATTGTAGAAGTTTTGAAGTTTGCGCAATGATTGAACAAAAGTTTGAGAGTTTAATTTTTATTGCACCGTGTAGGATCTGTATTGCGCAATATTTTTTAGTCTGTACGTCTCCTTGACGAGGGTCGGACCATGCTCGTGGGTATATATTTGCCTTTTCATGTAGCAGTCTTTCGACTAGCGACGTATTTTCTTTTTAGCCACAAGTAGCAACACTATAGCTGCAGCCAAATCTTGGTCCGAAATCTTGTTCACGGAACGTTTTCTCCTGCTCACGCGAAAAATTGACGCATGAGTCGTCAATGATTGCGTCAAAATAATAATTGATCGTTTGAGTGAGAAAGCCGATTCAATCATATTGCGCAATAAAAAGATTGTGCTAACTTATTGTAGGTGTAGGGTCCGCCTAAGAACAGTCCCAGCGAATTTAAAATTAGCTAAGCTTTTCCAGACTTCATTCGCGCTGTAGAGGCACGATTTCCTAATGACGCCCTATATCGCATACCAGCATAGCCAGTACAGTGCTTGACAATGCCTGGAGCCTAGGACAGTTTTTTAGATGTTTTATGCTTGCACTGCATCTATACACATGATATGCCAATATCCGTCAAGTCCTCGGGACGTAATATTACGTCCATGGTGGGGCATCAGCTCTGCCTCCAAGCAGTGGTGTCAAGGACTTAGTATGTTAGCGTCAGGATGGCTGGTTGCCTAGAGCGTCTGTTCAAAAATTGCTATCACATTGCTATATTTTTTTCTAGATATAAAGCTAAGAAATTTGAAAAAATAAACTGACCAGCCATTGACACTATGATGATTGGTTGCCTTTTTTTAGCATGAAGAACATCATTTTATATGAATCTAAGTGCCTGATTAAATTATAAAAGCAGAACCCTGGTAGAATTGCTTGTCAGTTTATTAAGGCCTGGTACGCAATCGAGATTTAAGTCCTACAAAAGGATTAACATTAAAATAACAAACTCATCAAATACCTTAACATATTTATTTGGTTAATATTAAATTCACTATTTACAAAATACCGTAGTCTTAAAACATTTCTTAGTAATTTTATAAGTTTGGTTTTTCCAATGAAAATACAGTTTGTCAAAATACATCTAACTAAAAGTTTTTTTTGCCAAAACTAACTATTTTCTACTAATTTATGCTTGGAAGAATGTCAGCTTAATATCGTTAATCAATGAAATTACAAGTAGCTACATAGAACCGTTAAAATTGTAACATTGAGATATTTCTACTATTTTATTCTGATAATCCAAATAGACAATGAAAACCGTGTGATACAACAAATGTAAGTGCATTTAACTCTATGTGACTTCAATGTGAACATAAAATACCTATGTTATCTCTACTCTTTCTAGTTTCAATAGTGGCAAAGGACAACCTAAAACTCGTTTCAAATAAAAATAGCGGTATACAAAGCAAATCTCTAGCCAACATTGAAGTCACTTTCTTATACCTAGCTTAAAACTATATTCTAATGCATTCGTCTTGACGACTGATGGGTCACCAACACTTATCGAACGTTAACGCGGTAAATCAAACAGTTAAATAAAATAAACCATTCATAGCGATCATAATAATAGTATCTGTCATAAAATTGATGGAGTTTTTTGTTTTAATTTAGTTACCAAAAAGTGACCGTAAATCGTAAGAAATGCGTATATTTCTAGCTTAGTCGCCACTGCGGGGCGAGCGATCTGCACTAGTACGATCTTTTACAGCGTTGCCGTTTTGGCGCGGCGATCCGGAACGCGAACGGGAACGATCCCGAGATCCGGACCGGGACCGAGAACGGGACCGGGAGCGAGAACGAGAACGGGACTTGGTCTTGGGACGACGTTCCTCCTCGCGCTTCACCGACGCCTCTTTACTGCGTGAGCGAGACCTTTCCCTGTTAGGACAGAAAATAAACATGTTATAAGAATGCAGTTAAATAGTAGTATGAAATAATGTAGCTTTATAATATTATCATCAGATTGTAATTTATCATCAAGGTATTCAGCCCCGAAAGATGGTAATATGTAGTATCATCATGAACAACTACTTTTTAAGTAAAATAAAAGAAGATCGATTTAATATGCTTTCACATTCAGTGAAAGTGTAATGATTAAAAGAAAATCTAGAATACAAAGAAAGCTTGAAGAAAATAAGAAAGTAAACATGAACAAACTAAAACATAATAACTAAACTTGCAACACAAAACGTTAAAACTACAAATATGCTCACCTCTTCACACCAGGGGCTCTTCGGAGGCAGAAACATGAGAATTTCAACGTTAAAATTGTGCGATCAATGTTTATGTAGGGTCAAATGAAATTTAGATTATTAACATTATGGCCAAATGGGTTTCGATCGAAGAACCAGATGTAATCTGGACTGTCTGAAGATAGTGCTTTAAATTATGAGGTCATTTCTCTAACTTTATAACAAGAACCAATGTTCAACTTTATAAATTAATTTCGGCTTAAAAACGAATTCCTTCAAAACACATTTACAATATATTGATGTCAAATAAAAATTATGTCGTCGCTTAGTCAATAGACTCAAAAGCCTAATAAGGTCCCATTTAGTTTTAACATAGAAATGGGTCCCATATTCGCGACTGTCCATAAATTGTAGTAATCTAGTTGTGTTAGCGGGTCCTATTCAAGTTTTAATATGAAAATGAGTTTCACATTCGCGACTGTCCATAATTATAGCATTATTTGTAGAAAAATGATCCCACAAGCACCAACGTCAGAACATTATTGACAGCACATTCACTCACTTGGAATCGGCCTTAGGCGACCTGGACTTTGACCTGGTGGGCGACCGTCCGTTCCTGTCCGCCGACTTGGATCCGGAGCGGGTACGGCGCGGCTCAGACCTGCGGGATTTGGAGCGGCTGCGTTCCCTACGCGGCGTCCGGGGGTTTATTACGTGGTCTAGTGCCGTGCGCTAGCAGCTAGCTCTAGCCCAACCGGGGACCGAGAGACGTGACCAGAGAACCGAAAGAGTCTACTTTTGAGGACAAAAGCGATATTTATTGCCCGTTTTTGTGAGGGCAAATCACGAAAAACTCGTGTGACAGTAGTAAACGTTAACGTATCGTCCAGATGTCAATTTGTAATGGATTTTTTGCAGCGCCTCTTTTCTCTTTTATTCCCACATTGTACTGGCAAGTCGCACTCAACTCGCTCGATACATTTATGTTTTAGATTACGCAGTGTCAGGTCAAGTCTCTCAGGTGGGCTAGCTCGCTTACGGATGGACGCTGCTAGGAGGCAGGAAACTTGATAGCTAGATTTATGTCAGGCTTCATTAATTCAAATGCATCGGAACTCTCATTCGGAACTTAAAAAGGTCAGTTTACATGTTCATAGAAAAAAAACTGACAAATGCTACTAACGAATGTTTGTGTATTATAGAAACTTAAACAAAAAATAGTTTAAAAATAGTTTGTGTCGCGAGAAATGGGTATAAATATAGTTACTGATCCACAAGGATGTTAAATTAAACTGTTTTACCCTATTGTTACGAATATTATAAGTTTGATTGCATAAATTGTATTTAGGCCAACACAATGCAAGCAGATTCCAAGAAAGAACGACGACGACCATTAGCTAATAAATTGTTGCTACGCACTTAAAAAATATGTAGTTTTAGATTGCTTTTTGGTTTCCTCCCTCTATTTACAGTTGCCATCCGTAAATCGATCTGAGATAACAAAAGTCTTAGCGAGAATTTCTGATCGCATGCTCCATGCATAATGGTAAGTGCTCATTCATGTAAAAATTTGTAACTATTATAATAAAACAGAAAATAATACTGAAAGAAAAAGCCAGAAATTCATGCTACAAGGTATATACGAGAAAAAGTTTTCTGTAAAATCTAGTAAAAAATAGATCATCTAAAAAATTATAAATAAACCCTCTAAAAACTATATAATAAACAAGTCTACAAAATATTTGGCCAAAATACTTACGTTTGCAAGTTTTGCTCTGCGCAAGACTTGACACACCTAGCCAAAAACACTAGGGTTAATGTAACAGTTAGTTATACTATTAGCTATAACAAGCTACGGTATATTTAAGATATTGAGAATTGAAGATTACTTGCAAGCTTTACAAAATTATGGGGTCAAATAGAATAGTATTAATCGACCTGCATTATACTCAAAACAGTTCTTTACATTAAATAAAAATCGCTTCCCACTGTCGTTTGTCTCTTTGTATGTATGTATGTACAACAGATTTAGGCCTATTATCAGTAGTCCGGTTAGTTTGTCCGATAATCGGACTTATGAGACTATGTCGTCTCAGTAGTTCGGTGATTAAAATTCTCAGACTACTGAGACTTTTTGTCCGTTAGTAAATTTCTGGCGCTTCGGAGGCCGCTGCCGCGTTCGCTCGCCTCGCGCGTAGTTTTTCACTAACCTAACCTACTAATTTCAATCTGGGTGGCTAAGTAGATCCGTAGACTTCCAACCTAGGGTGGAAAGCTAGGTTGGAAGATGGGAATAAGTCATACTAACAAACTTTTAGACTGACAGTCACTAACGAACGAAAAGTCTCAGTAGTCCCGAGGATTTAAATCACCGAGCTACTGAGCCGACAAAGTCTTATCAGTCCGATCATCGGACAAACTAACCGGACCGGAACCAAACTAATTTATATTTACACAAAAACACTTCAGAAAGGGTGAAACTACTTTTAGCTAAGAGTTACAATATCAAATCGTGATAATGAAATTATACTTACTAAATGATTTACAAACAGGATAATAGGGCAAAGCAAATCTAAACCCTCAAGCATAGCTATAAGTAACCCACCTACGCGTTAGTAAAGGATGACAAATTTGGGTCTGTAACCGTCAAGACAGCTTTTAGATTTACGATTAATCCTCGTCCAGCAGGCGAATTTAAAAACCTTCGGAAAGGCGTCTTACAGTGAGAGTGCGAGTTCTTACACCATTGCTCGTTTCGCACTCTAGCGTTCTAACTGTGTTCGATAGTAACGCAGTATTGTATATTGATTTATAATTACAACTATAAGCTCTAACCTTTCTTCTTCTCATACAGGTAACATCTCTTCATCAGGATTAAGTGATTACTTAAGAAAATCGAATTCTGTCTTGACGGCATCAGACCCTTAACAAACGAGTACTCACTTGGAACGCGAGCGCGATCGCGACTTGACAGCTGGCGACTTGCTCTTAGGGCGAGACTTGGAGCGAGAACGGCTGTGAACATACTTACAGTCAGATAGGGGATTGTACTAATGTGATAAGTATGGGAGATGATGATTCAGTTGGTAGGTTATCATCAAGCTTTTCAGCCCCGAAAGATGGTAAATAATATAGTATCATCATGAATATCGGATTAAACAAGACAAAAACGGCAAGAACAGTTTCTCTATTCGTAGTTACTAGTTTATTTCGAAATTACAAGTCCAAATGGAATTAAATTTAACAGGAACGTCAATTCGAGAGAGTTTTAGAATAAAGTTAGGAATCTGTCAATTAACTAGTTTTCTGCTCAAAATTGTCCGAACGAACGAACGAACGAACGAACATACCTAGAGCGGCTGCGGCGGCGTTCGCGGGAGCGGCTGCGGCTGCGGCTGCTCGAGGAGCGCGTGCGGCGGCGCGCCGAGCGGCGGTCCTCCACCAGGCGGATGCGGCGCCCGTTCAACTCGGTGCCGTCGAGCTTCTCGATCGCGGCGCGCATGTCCGAGTGAGACGCGAACTCAACCACTCTGGAATAAGAACGACCTTTATAATAAAGTTGAGGGAGATATGACGACTTGTGTAGGGATTGTTTTGTCAGTAGATAATGTATCATCAAGCTTTTCAGCCCCGAAAGATGGTAAAGATATAGTATCATCATAAAAAAATATTAAATGACCAGATAATGATGTTTTGTTGTAGAGTTTAGGGAGATAGAGTTGTGAAAGCATTGTTTCATTTACAGCTTTTGCTATTATGTAATTTTCGATAAAAAACAACAGGACAGTAAATAGTATAGGGGCTCCATTCATAATTATACTATAAGGTTGGGGAAAAAGTCTTTTCGCATTATAGTATGTATGAACTTGTTATAAAATCTCTTTGGCTATACTATTTGTATCTGGCTGGTTTTGGTATCATTAAAAGTTTAAATTTTAAAGAACATAATTCCAAATTAAAATTAGGAAAATGTGTGATTTTTATTTGTTTTTTTGTACTGTCAAGATGAAGAAATTCGATACATTTTAAAATTTTACTACAAAAAAGGTAAAAATGCAACACAAGCCGCGAAATAAATTGCGATGTTTATGGACCTAATGCAGTCTCTGTGAGAGTAGCACAAATTTGGTTTAAGCGTTTTCAATCCGGAAATTTTGATGTCAAAGATGCACGTCGCTCCGGTCGCCCTATTACGGATAAAATGGATGGCATTTTTTTAAAAGTGGAACAAGATCGGCATATCAGTAGTTACGACGTAGCTGAAGAACTGGGAATTGACCACAAAAAAGTTTTGGCACATTTTAAAAAACTGGGTACACAAAAAAGCTCGATATTTGGGTACCTCACGAGCTCACTGAAAGAAACTTAATGAACCGTGTACTCATTTGAGATTCTTTATTACGACGTAATGAAACCGAACCATTTTTTAAGAAGCTGATGAAAAGTGGATCACGTACGACAAGAACGTGCGAAAAAGGTCGTGGTCAAAGGCCGGTCAGGCTTCACAGACTGTGGCGAAACCCGGGTTAACTCGCAACAAGGTGATGCTGTGTGTGGTGGGATGGGAAGGGCATTATTCATTATGCGCTGTTACCACCAGGCAGGACCATCGATTCTGAACTGTACTGCGAACAACTGATGAGATTAAAGCAAGAAGTTGAGCGGCCGGAATTAATCAACAGAAGGGGTGTGGTTTTTCATCATGATAACGCTAGACCTCACACATCTTTAGCCACTCAGCAAAAATTAAGAGTTTGGCTGGGAGGTGTTAATGCATCCGCCGTATAGTCCTGACTTGCACCTTCAGATTTCTACCTGTTTCGGTCTCTTCAGAATTCTTTAGGCAGTGTCAGGTTAACATCACGAGAGCACTGCCAAAACCACTTGTCGCGGTTTTTTGATCAGAAGCCCCAAAATTTATATAGCAATAGGATCATGTCCCTACCTACAAGATGGCAAAAAGTTATCGAACAAAATGGTACCTACATACTTTAGTTAAATGTAAATAAACTATATTAAAAAATGTTTTGAATTTTCTTAAAAAATGCGAAGAAACTTTTTCCCCAACCTATTATTATAAAATCTGTCATCAGCTTTGTTCATTGACATAACATAGACATAACACGACAGTACTTAGCGAGCCGCTAAAATAACAGTTTATTTTTGAAACAGGGAGAAAGTTTAGTATTTTGAGGTTACCTAACACTAGAATAATAGCTACCTATTGTTGTAAATTCAGTCAAGCGAGGCGAAGGTACAGTACTATTAAATGCATTAGAGATCAAATTCTACAGATCGGTGCATATCGCGACGAGTAAAAGGAAATGCGCCTTGTAACTCACCCCGATGAGGACTCTCGGCATTGAATGGTGCTTTTTCACCGATAAATTTGATCGCGCGTTACACGCACTTCTGTCGTGACGACACTGCGATATCGAGGTCATCAACTTTTAGCGACCTTACATCTTACTAATATTAAAAAGGGGAAGGTTTGGATGTCTGTATGTTTGTGGGAATACGCTACAACGGCTGAACGGATTTGAATGAATAGTGCAGTAGTCTAGAATAGCACATAGGTTTTTTATCCCGGAAATATGATTTGTTATCGTGGGATACAATTCTGGTTAACAGCGGGTAATATCACAGGCCCAGTTTCTAATATAACTTACCCTTCATTTCGATGTTGCTTGTGTGCATCAGCATAAGTAACTTCGCCAGCCTGGCGCATGTAATCTTTCAAATCCTGAAAACCAATTCCTCATGTTAATATTCTACTGGCAACGGTTACAAATTCACTTGTCAAAGTACTCATCAGAGTTTGATTTATCATCAGGGTTCAGCCCCGAAAGATGGTTAATAAACAATATCATCATGTAACTGTTACCTATTTAGAATAACAAACGTGATTATGACAAAGTAACGCCTAATAGCAGCTGTTTCGTAAGCGGTTACCCATCGATGTTCATTGTTTAGAAAATACTTGTCTACGGCCAGTTGTGCAACAACGAAAAATGGGGGAGATTGTTTGTTGATTTTGCAATGTTTTATTCGCTGTGCTGCGTAATCCAACTGTCTGTACGAAGTTTGATGAAATTATTTCTCTTTTCAGCGCCAACTGCTTAGAAAGATGAATGATGAAGTAACCATCATCAAGGTTTTCTATGGTGAGCCCGGAGTTCATATTGTCTTTTGAAATCAATTCCACTCCGCTTCAAACTAGTTTCTTTTCCTAGGGTTAAGGAATATCTGTTGTCCGGTTTTTTTTAGATAGATCCATCTATTACTAGCTATTCTCGTAATAGATTAAAACATTTTCTAGCTTCAAATGAAGCAGAGTCAGTCTTGAAATGTCTCAGTTATTGCTGCATTCTTTTGAGCTCGCAATCCTCAAGATTACTTCTTCTCCTTCCTTTGTTCTCATTCCCGTCCAAATGTCTATGATTTCCTCATCCAATCCAGCTAATATCTTCTAGTTACGAATTCAGCTAGTATGCCTTCTTGATAACACAATAGGCCTGCATGGCCGCAGTGTTATATTAGCCGCAACAATTTTAATAATAGTATGTCATTTTGACTGCGTCTTCTGATCACGTGATTTATATTTGCTGCTTCAGCCACGCCGTTTATCCGATCCAGCGCAATTTTCATAAACAATGACACCGTAAACGAACCACCGCATACAAAACGCAGCTACGGCTAATAAAACTGACCAAAAGATGTCCACAACCGATGCTAGTCTAGGCAATTGTGGACAAAAATTAGGCAATGTGATATGGAAATTAAAATGAGAGTTTGCATACGCCTTCCTGTGCGCCCCCTGACTTTACCTTGGCCTGCTTGGTCCAGGGGTGGATGGATGGATTGGGCACGGGTCCGCTCGGGGCCGGGCTGTCCTGGGGCGACGTCACACAGCCGCCTCGGGAACGATACCTCCTAACATCGCCAATGACCACATCTCACATCGCGCTACATCGGGGGCTCAGGGCACGATACGCCACCTTCTGTTGTTTTTAAAAATTAATCTATAAGCTCGAAAGTTATTCTGTACATGTGTATAGTTTTAAATATAAATGTTATGCAAATGCTCGACTTTGTTAACATTACAAAAGTTCTGACTACTGATTCATATTATAATGTTTTGTTTTTTCGAGTTTATTAGTAAGCAAAATAATGTGTGAAAATCCGATTTTAGCGTCCGCGGCGATTCCCGCCAGATCAGTGGTGGGTGGGAGGTGGTCCGATATCTTCTTAGTGGATGTGTGGATACTCCGATTTGTTTTAGTCATTGCAGTCTTTGCTTTAGATCTTCAGTTGAGAGCCTTGGAATCTCGTAATGCCGTCCTTCGCCCAGTCTTGACCCAATCCAAAGAGATAGATGGTACCCTGTGGCTTGTATCGTCCCTCATTGCACGCCCAGACCTCATGTGAGCGCGTGTCCTGGACCCTGGTTGATGGTGTGATGATGATGGACCCAAGAGTGTCGGCGGTTCTTACCTGCCAGCTAATCCGGCTTGACAGATTTTCCACGGTTAGACGGTACTCGGTGCGTGTCGGCGGCCCATACCTGTAATTAATTAAGTAAGTTCTTATGAGTCAGTGGCCGGTGACGGAGTTAATAAATAGGCCTCATGGCCTAAAAACTTTGAAAAAGTCGGGACCGACTGCTTAACTCGCCTGTAAGTCATTGATGTGGGAAGGAAAACCATTACTGCAGGACTGTTTTTTTTTAACAATTTAGTGCAATATCTTATAAGTTTGAAAACATCTCGTCACTTAGACAGGTCTGAAAAAGCTAACATAGCTAATTAACTATGTTTGCACTATATTGTTTAAACATAAAATCAGACGGTAGTTGGTTTTTATTATTATTTAAAAGCTATGGTAGGTTTCGTTTTGTGACACGAGGTTATTTTTTTGACCTTGGACTTATTTACAAGTAGCGTACTAGATATTATACCGTTCATAATAATAGTAGTTACAAATGATAAGCAGTATACAGGCTTATAAATTGTTTCAAAACGATAAAAACTAACTTCAAGGTCGTGTATTTATCGCAATGTGAATAAATGTATACAATAAACCAACTACAACGCTACTTACAACACAAAACATAATGACAAGCAGATGTGAACTGAACACAAGGGTAATGTAATTAGTTGAAGGTAGTGTCTTGTTGAAGATAAGCTTCTGCTTCAGCTTTGCTAGCTTGGTATCTATATAAAAATGATAGTTAAAGACTACTATGATAGTCATATAGGCGCTACTTTGGTGATTGGTACTCCAGGTCCAGAATTATTAATATTCCAAGTTTCATTCCAAACAATTCAGCCATTACAGTGAGATTGAAACACAAACATCTAAACTTTCGGAGCTAAAAAAGAAGGATAATGAGCAAAATTTACAACGATTGCATCTGTTATGTAATTTTGAAAGTTTGCAAACAGGTTTCGTTAAGGAGTTGAGTCCCATAATTTTTTAAAGTTTTTTTATTATGTAGTTTATAAGTATCTATATTTCGGAAATTGTTTTAGCGTTAAAGAACAATCTTAACTACGATATGAATGATATAAAAAGACTCACTTTACAACATAAATGTGACACAATGAAAGTATTTTCAAATGCTTCAAAACATGACGATTCCTGGTATATTTTATAATCCATATTTTTTGAAGATTCCAAATAGGTATTATATTTTGTCCTTGAATGAAAGTATCCGAATACGGCATAATATTTTAAAACTTGAATACACATTATATGCGCCAACTATATAAAATATCAATATTACCAAAAATCTTCAAAATAAAAATTAATTAAAACAATACCAGCAATGTGACTGATGATATCTATTCAAGAGCAGGCCCAGCAGTGGTTACACAAAATAGCTGTTCCCTACATCATCAGAAGAACCGGAAGACGCAGCAGACCTCCTAAGTGAAGACAGCATAGACGGAAAGACGGTAGACCGTACGTCATAGCATTTCGGGTAGACCTAAAGTACACGTATTCCGGGTGATGCTGATGTAGGGATAGCAGACACAAAAAATAAATTTAAGTATAGCACTGCCAGCGGATCTCGGCCGTCGTGAAGTTAGCCACTCAACGGGCAATGAAGCTTTTCCGAGCTTGTATTTGCGCATCACAACTAACTTCACGATGGCCGAGACACTGCCGGCGGAAAGTTAGCCATTTCGATGCGCAACAGAGCTTGTTCGAGCTTGTCTTTGCGCATCACAAACGGCTAGCTTCACGATGGGCGAGATCCGTCAACAGTACTATATCATGGTAGTTATACAGACGTTTCACGACGCTGCGGCGGGCGACGTGACGACCCCGACTCGCTGCTGTGCCCGCGTGGCCGCAAAATAATGTTGCATGAATGTTACCGATAGGGTAATTCGAACATGTGGACAGAAAAACGGTACGAGATAAGGCGATGTCATTTTTAAGAAGCGGCACAGTTAGCCATGCTGTTCTACAATCTAAAGTGGGAGAAAGTGATGAACAACTATATAGGTGCGACATAAAATACGTTATTAAGAGTGGTTGGTTACACAGTAATACATGTTTTAGTAAATGTGGTGATAATATGTGAAACTGTGATATTGCCAGTAGCAAATTTATGTAAATCGAGATACTTTATAAAACTAGCTAATGATTTTAGTGTGCATTTTTTTATTATTTTGGGGGTAGTTAAGTATTTCGAACAAAATAATTAGCTAAATCTATATTTTGATGTATGATATTTAGTCATCACAATAATTTGAAATATTTAAAAAGGACTAAAGTGAAAGCAACCCTCTCAATTTTATCTAATTTTATAATGAAAACGGCAGATTTGAAGGTTAAACGCTTTAGTTAAGCTGAATAAATGAGTGGTGATGGAAAAGTAGATCCAAAATAACAGTTTTAACGTAGGAGATTCACTAGGCAACAAATAAAGTTAATAGATTGGAAGTTACATTATTTTGACGCGTTCTTGTTCCGTAATAAATCACCTGCTTAGTTTCTTCTATAAATGAGACTACAAGCTAAATAACATAATACAATAAGAAAAAAGAAGTATCGCTGCATAGACTTTAAACCGATATTTATTACAGCTTTTTAGCTACTTGTAGGCGGCACTAAAAAGCGACTTGTACTGTTACATGAGCAAGCTTACATTCATACACTAAGGTGACTCAGCGTGAGACAGACGCGATCGATACAGCGATAAATCTTATTTCCAAACAGAGAACAAACTTAACTTTCCTAAATAATTGCTTAATATTCTCTTTCAAGAGTTATCTTTTAGAATGCAATTGACAGTAGTCACAGTGACTGCAGTTTGTGTATTTGTCTTCTGTTTGCCACTAGGAGGAATATGTTTAAATCCACTAATCAATCTGTTTTGTAAGCTACATAATTATTTTAGTGTTTCAGTAGCCACAATGGGTTTTAGTAGCCAGTCAGTCAAAATACCACTGTTTTTAGATTGGTTATTGGTTTTAAACTTTAAGAAAGACTGATTTTGATTGATCAAATTTTTTTTTTGGTAATTTTGTTTATGTTCTTTAAACATTGAAAAGGGAACTTCCTACTTATTAGTATCCTTTAACTTATTAGATATAAATATGGATCAAGAAAAACCGGTTCTAAGTGTAATTTTCGGAGCAAATACCAGCGGAGGTTCAATGAAGACATTCATCTTCCTAATCCTATCACAAAATATCTTCAGGGATAAACAGATAGTAATATGAGATTGACGTTAAAATACTAAGGCATTAACATAGAGAAGAATAGGGGATTAACGCTAATGGAATGCTCGGGATTGACGTTAAAATAATACCAAGACCAATAATAAAACTGACGTTGAGATAACACTAAAAGATCGACATTGTAATCTCCAATGGTATTAGTTCCGGGAGAGGGGGCTGGATGACACAGTGTATACAGACGGTTCGCGGCGGGCGGGCGGGGCGGCGCGGCGCGGCGGCGGCGGGTCGCGGCCGCGCCACCGGTCCGAGCCGCGCGGGTTGCCGCGCGCGCGCTCCACAGACACCCTACAACAGGACACTCACTCGTATCGCGACCGGCCTCGGTCCCGGTCGGAGTAGCGCTCGCGCCGGTACCGGTCCGCGCTGCGGTCGATGCCGCGCGCCGGCTCCACCACCACCCTGCGCATCCACCATCGCGTTAGCACTGCCCCTGCCCGGGGCACCTTGCCAGCGGAGACAACACGACCAAAGGGACTGGGACCTAGCTATCACTGCACGAGGGACCCCATGCTATAAGGAGAGGAGCTGGGACTTAGTGACAATCACTACACAATGGGGGTCTACAACGAGGGACTTGGTGCTATGGGTTTGAGGGGCTGGGACTGTGGTGACTATTACTACACAATGGAGATCTGCAACCAGGGACTCGGTGCTATGGGAAGAAGTGCTGAGACTTAGTGACAGTCACTACACAATGGGGTTCTACAACGAGGGACTTGGTGCTATGGGATGAGGGGGCTGGGAATTAGTGACAATCACGACACAATGGAGATCTGCAACGAGGGACTCGGTGCTATGGGGAGGGGCTGGGATGGGACTTAGTGACAATCACTACCCAATTTGGAATTGAACAAGGAATTTTAATTGAATGCCATAAGCTATCAATCACACAACCAGTGACTAGTTACTAGTTGTTGGCTAGCATTTACAATGCAACAGAAAAATATTAGAGGGACTTGTGGAATCATTGCCTTGAATTGTTACTTTTTGTCCTAAGATATGATAACAATGAGTACAGAGTGAAGGACTCTGTTAAAGAAGCTACTACTTGGAACTATTTGTGATCCGCAAAAGATGATAGCAATGTATACACTAAAAGAAGATGGAACATGTCTAAGGTTCAGGAGAGAGAATATGTTTAAGTTTCTAAAAGTCAATCACACCTGATTGAAAATGATTGTGGTATACTGGTTAATGATAACAGTCTTATTAGGACTTAGTGGTGTCAGATAAAGAAAGACAGTTCTTTAAAGGACCTTGGCAGTGGTAGTAAGTCAGGGTATTATGGGTACTTAGGAGGTCATGAGGTCATCACCTGGCAAGCTGCTGAGTGAACAAATCAATATAACATTTAACGGTTCGGAATCAACCAAACCAAATAAAAATTTAGAAATAAAACATTGTGAGGCAATGCCAAGCCATACAACCTTCTAGACAAGTTCATTCATCTTATTCAAACATGCCTCACAACATAGACATTCATGTAATTATTTCACACATTCTCAGATAAAAATGTGGAGCCGGCTGACAAAGAAATGTTTATTAGTTAAAATAAAATACACAAAAAATCTAGTAGCTACCATTTTAAAATTATATTTAATTATTTAATATTTGTACACCTATTTGTTTAATATTTTAACAAAATACGAAAATTTTAATTTAAGTTAACCAGCATCGTGATGGTAGAAAATGTTAATGTTACCTTTCGCCGAGCAGTTCTTTTCCATTTAGTTCATAAACTGCATCATCCGCATCTCTGTAATCTTCAAATTCCTGTAACAACATTTTAGAACTGTAGAAATGTGAATTATTAGCAGAGTTACCTGCTGAATTCAGAACTCAGGCTACTCTAGCTTAGTGGTGGCAAGTTTGAATTTACCTAAACAGTTACTGCCTGTAATAATTTACAATTGGCTAAGATTGAATAATGTCAACAATAAGATCTTTTTATTTAGTATGGCAATCCATAAAGAACAATACAATTTACAGTAATACTTACCACAAATCCATATCCATTCTTGATAAGGACATCACTGATTCTGCCCAAGCCTTTGAAGAATTTCTCCAAATCTCGATCCCTGACACCATGAGGCAGACCGCCCACGTAGACTCGTGACCCCTTCATGCTCTACCTATAAAAATGTAAATACCAAAGTCAATAACAACACCACTTACCACAAATCCGTATCCATTCTTGATAAGAATGTCCCTGATTCTTCCAAAGCCTTTGAAGAATTTCTCCAAATCTCTATCTCTGACGCCGAATGGCAGACCGCCTACGTAGACTCTTGACCCCACCATGGTCTACCTACAAGTAAATAGGCACAAGGTAAGGACTAGAGAAGAGCCAAAATATGTTAGTTTTGGACTAGTCCAACGTTTATACGTCTTTTGCGATAGATAATGCTTATTTCGGGCTTGTGGGTTTTTGTAACCGATGTTCGCGATATCGTTTCCCGCCCGTTGCGTAGGGACAATCGAACAAACGACGAAGGTGCGGCACGAATACGATGCAGGCAGGATGTTGAGAGTCCACGATTCAAGATCTAATTACGTCTATAACCTATAAGATCTCTGGATGTAGGTCCTGTGAACAAGGGTAACGAAAACATATCGATTGATAGATATACCTGTCCTGTCTGTCCTACTTAGACTGAAATTTAGTGACTTTGGTACTTACAGAAGTAGAGATAATTTGGAACTTTCCTATTTTCAAAACGAGAAGATAAACCAACTAGCAGATAATATCAATGAACAATCTAACAGAAATAAAATATCACCACATTCAATTCACCACGCGCCGCGCGCATAACCCAAGCGTCTCACTCAGCTCAGCTCGAGCAAGCAGGACAATATGGCGGCCTACTTCTACAATCGTATTTGAAGGAACGATTTACCACACTTACCTACGATGAGGCCACAAATTTCTAGTTCTTTCGTAACTAGATCAATGTTTAAACATGTAATCACCTAAATATCTATTAAATTAGATAACTAAAACAATCAAATTTCACAAAAATAAAACACCGACACGTGCACCCCGAAACTAGACTCAAAACGGGCGGAAGCAGCAGTACAGTGTTGCCATTTCCTATTTCGATAAATCTGAATCGCAAACAGAAAAGACAAAAAATCTGTATTAATATTTTCGCCCTTGTAGCTAGCCGTAGGTAGGTATAGTTCTCACAGCGGATCTCGGCCGTCGTGATATTAGCCGTTTCGATGCGCAATGGAGCTTTTTCAAACTAAATTGTCTTTGCGCATCACAAACAGCTAACTTCACGGAAGCCTAGATCCGATGTGCGAACTATACCGTCGTACGTACGCGAAAACGTCTTTGCACAAAACGTAGTCAACAAACAATTAATTAAGAGGCCTTTCCAAGATTTAGCGATATAATTCATGAAGTTCGTCTGAATATATCTTTATATAGTAAAAGTAATAGTGAGCGCGACGAGGAGCGATACATCCTCTCGCAATAAGCGCTCAGCGCGGTTTGAGAGTCGGTGCTTCGATCGATATGATTATAAGTGCGCTAAGGAGTGATTTTAAAAAATTCGTATTAAAAAAAGTCAATGCTATTAGACTATTTTCTTTGTTGTATTTATTTAATAAAAACATAAACTTTAATTTAGTAGGTGTATTTTTATTGTAAACTTCTTACTTTAGCAGAAATAACAAGCGTAAAATTGGGAAAAGTACGCGTTTTTTAGACCGTCTTTTTTCTAAAATACTGAACTAACATGCTGTGTTTTTCTCTGTACACTTAAATTTTAAAACTGTGATTATTATAATTGCATTTTTGGAAATATGTTAGACTTTGTTATTTCATAGAAAAAATGATCGAAAGTTGACTGGAATTGCTCATTTTACGAATCGTGCGTTACTAATTATTTTTTTAATCAGTTGTGTCTTGAGTTAATCAATATTTGTTCTGTGGCTTAAATTTTAAGGGATAAAGCTTTTATATGTTTTTATTTTCGTTAAAATATCTTCAACACACGAGCCACAATAGTGTTCGAAACTTCACGGGCTACAAGAAAATTCAAGGATTATCAAGGATAGGGCTCTTAATTCAATTCCAAAGATTTCTTTTATGCATACTTTCATTCGTTCGTATGAGTCAGTGGCCAACTCTGGTGACAGAGTTTTTAGGCCGCCCGAAGGCCTCTGTCATGGCCTGATATATATACTTTCATTGACTTTATTACATGTTTTAGACGTTCCCCTTCTTTCTTTAGAGCATTAATGTTGACAAAAAGTCGACAACGGTTTACCCCGTAGCAACAGAAAAAAACTTCAATAAAAGACAACCATAAAGATAGGTATCTTTATGAAATATCTTAATCTATATTTGGTGGTCTGAAATCTGTAGTACAGACAGACAGATAAATCAATTTATATGGCAACACTGGGCGTAAAAAAGTGTTGCCAACTGTACCATCATGCATCAAGCTTGTTTGTAGCTTTACAGTTTATTAAATAATTTTGGAAAAGTAGCCAAAAAACCACTTCAGGGATAAGAAACTATTATTTTACTTACAATAAAAGTAATATATGACGGCGCGCGCCATTTTACGTGAAAATAACCGAGGCGAAGGCGAGGAGAAAGGGTAACGGAGAGGGGATTCGGTAAGCAGGCAGCCATATTGAGATCGTCGTTGACTAGAACGAATCGTTCGAGAATTTATTATCGGAATTATCAGTTATTAGACAATGTGTAATCGTTTTGGACAACTATTGTGAAATTATGTTGCATTACTAAGCTAAGTACATAGCTACAGTTCACAACGACTCGATATTGTACAAGTTATCTTTACTAAATCCAAGTGTAGTGATTTTTAGGAATCTTGTAAATGTTCGTAGTAAATATGCCAGTTACCTGTTGTGTAAAGTATTGATTCATGTTTCTAATCATATTCGACAGGAGTAGAATAGAATAGTTCTAGAGAAGAATATGTAGATAATAGAATGCATAAAAAGAAGTTGAAACTCTGCATTGGCTAATAACGCCCACTAACTAAAACACGCCCACTCGTTTATAGGAAGTTCTGATGTAGGTCTGGAAGCGCCTTCATCAGAAGTGGGATACATTGGACCAGAAAATGAATAAGTAAAATTATGTTAGAATGGAGAATGCAAAAAAAAAAAAAATGTTAGGCACTCTCGAAGCGATGATGTCGTGTACGACAGCAATCTTTTGGTAAGCTTGTTTCTTTTCTTTTTAATGGTAGCAAATCGTATTACTTGCTTATAATACGATCACATGGTGGTATTGTCTATATTGATACATAGCGATAACATCAAATGGGTTTTTTTTTAAATTTAATTAATTAAGTAAAGCAAAACATTGATAAACTGCCAATAAGTGTACTCTTGTACGTTGTTCTCGAAGAAAATATTTTGATAAATTAATGAATTTTTGTTATTTTACTTGAAACAACAATTTTCCACTTTAGTGATAATCATTATTATAGCATCAAACAGGTTTCACTTTACCCAAATTGAACCAGATTTACTGGGAAAATATAGAGACCTGGGGGGGCCTTACTGTTGAACGCGGTCGGTATTGGACAAGTATTGGAATATGACTTTTGACAGCAAACCTAGCACTAAATTCAACATTGTTTTCAAGAGTGCAAAAATTGACAGCAGTAAATAGAAATTAGGATTGGATCGGAATCGTCATTGGATTCAAGATTAAGGCACCTGCTTAAAACACTGATGACGATGATGATGATGATGATGACGAAAACCAAGGTTTTCAAAATATAATTCGACCCACACAACACAGTGCAAAGATGTCTTGTTGGTTAGAAGCTTCGAACAGACAAATATTTGCTTGATTAATACGAAAAAGTTTTACATCTTTTGCAATACGCTACCCAAACATTATTTATGCCACGTATGGAACAAATAGGTAAATTAACGGGTTTAAACCAACTTCTTTTTTTGTTTCAAAAAATAATAATAATAATAATAACAATTTTATGTAATGTTCTTCGTCTAATATATCCGAGGGTTGCTTCAACTTGATGAGATGGGTTATGGGTTTAAATGCTGCAGGTGCTAGGTTCACCTGTAGCTTGCAGAAATACAAATTTAGGAAGGAGAAAATTGACTATTTATGGTATTCCATACAAGCAAGAAAAGTTACACCAAACACAAGAAACATACAAGCTCTTCTAGGATCTGCAAAACATTTATAACAGCAACATAAATTCTACAATATATTGGCTTTGCCTCGTTTTTTTTATCGTAAATTTATCACTGAGTTTACTCAAATCTTAAGCCTTTTGTCTGTACTCTTTTAACGAAATTGAGTAATTTGATTCAATGGGCACGACGACTCGATATATTAATATTCAATCCTTAAATGTCCGTGGAGTTACGTACCAATGCAAGCTCGAAAGAGTGTTACCTTCATATAAAAGAAAACAAAACAGTTTGCTACATTTCGTGGAATGTAGCCGCCATACAACCAAATAAACTGCGTCAAGTCTTTTCGTCGTGCATCCCTTAATACCTGAAGACTACCAGTAATGACCTATGCTGCTGAAACGTGGACGTGGTGGATAGAGCTAAGCAAGTTAAAGTGGCATTGGCGTGCAATAGGTTGATGATTATAATGAATCAAATAGAGTCAAGTTATCACGTTTAAGAACTTGAATGATAGTGATTTTACGAGCAATTGAGCACTTTTGGCGTTATTTGAACGATCGATGATTTGTGGTATTTACATTTTGTAATTCACTAAAGGTTTTGAACTTCAAAGTTGACCTCACACCTCCTGTGCGTGGCTGGTGAGCTAACTTGTAAGCTCATGATTTTGACATTGTGTATTGCGAAAGACGGGGGATGGAACATGCAGACTACATCTCAAGGAACTCTTCGCCGATTGATAAAGTTAGCCCCACTAACATTGAAAGTGCACAAATTCAAGTGTTTAAATTTGCCAAACTCCATCAAGGTTGGCATTCTACCGAGCAAGAACGTGATAGCGAGATACACGATCTTATCTCTACAAATGTCAAGAAACTTCCAGAGACAGTTGCTCAATCATAATGGCGTTAGAAATGGAATTCAGAAAAGTTGGACGAAACAAGAAGATCTCCTGGCTAACTAATAGTTCCTCGTTCTTTGATTTTATAGACTCCAACCATCTACATGTCAAACTGCAACATTTGGGACAAGATAGTACTCTGGGCAAAATGAACAGTTTTGGATTTCTGACCATGTCCAGATGCGTGCTTAAAATTATAGACTCGTGAATGATTTGAAAATAATTGACGCTTTTACTAAATAAAAGTACCTTGTTAGACACACACAACTTCTCTTGATTCAATAATACCATATTATACCATACGATACGTAGTCTTAGGGTTTGTCAAAATTAAATCCCTAATGTATTCAGCAGCAAAGCTGCTTAGAACTTGACTCATTACAATAAGATGCTACAACTTATATCTAAAAAGCGGCAACATCGGAAGTAGCCCGATTCAACCGTGGTGACGCACCAATGAAACGGTTTTCTTTAAAAAATATTGAAATGATGCTAGATATTAAAACTAAAAGTCGTATTATTATAACTGCAATATAAGACAATGATAGATGTAAAGAATACCTTTAATTAACTCCAATATTGTTTTAAATATGTTTTAAATATGATTATAAGGACTTACGTGCAAGTGCCCTGAAGTCATGTTTGCTAAGAATAACTAACAGCCTTTTGAATTACAAGGATACCGTGACGGCGCCAAAATATATGGGTGAAAATTTAGATTCTAATATTGGTAATAATGTATTCGGTAATGCTAATGTTTTGACAACGTGCTATAATTCCATCTCCGATGATTCTTATACACTGACTGCTAGCCTAGAGAGTGTACAGAGTAGGTATAGTCTCAGTCTATGTTCTGATTCTGATAAATTGTGACGTACAAATTATGAAGTAGAAGTACACACCGAGTAAGACATTCGTGAGCCAGACGAATTAGATACCGAGCAAGATAGTTGTTAAATTATGTATGGTATTGTTATTAGAGTTATTCGTCTTGAGGGTCGTTGAGCAATAGAGAGTGTTTAGTGACATCCGTGACAATCCCTTAAGGATTGGTTGGAAAGGATTCACTGGTCGAGCCTGGTCAGAGAGACAATGCAATCCGGCCCACACCCTCACGGGTTGGGATGAAGGGATTCATTCGTCCGGTCCAGATGAATGTCTAGCCTGGTCGAAGGGACAATGTAATTCGGCCCACACCTTTACGGGTTGGGATGAAAGGATTCATTCGTCCGGTCCAGATGAATGTCGAGCCTGGTCGAAGGGACAATGTAATTCGGCCCACACTCTCACGGGTTGTGGGATGAAGGGATTCATTCGTCCGGTCCAGATGAATGTCGAGCCTGGTCGGCAATGACATCCGGCTCACACCCTTACGGGTTGTGGGATGAAGGGATTCATTGGTCCGGTCCAGATGAGCCTGGTTGGCTATGGTCAGCTCACACCCTCTGGTTAGGATTAAGATATTCCTATGTCTGGTACACAAGAGCTTCCAAATTTAGTTGAATGGAGAACATTCGAGTTATTTATTGAGATAAAAAAAAAAAAAATGATACGTTCATTGTGACATCCATACAAAGGCGGTTGTTTTCTTGTAACAAATTATTATAATTATGCATGCTCGTCGCTGTCGCTGAAATCAAACAGTACGGCATTATCATTTACATATTTATGAGCGTCTATTAGACGCTGCTGGACGCTCTTCCCCAAAGAGTGACATGAAGATCGATTGTAATTCTTCACCATCCACCGACCTTCTGGGACAGCTTAATTGTCATCAATCTATCGAGCAGGGGGCCATTTTACAATTCGTGGTAGCCATTCGATAATCTTTATTCCCCAGCGGTTATTGGTCAGTCAGGTAGGACGAGCGAATAATGTGATGATTAATAGCTATTTGTTTCAGAGATAATGAAAGACGCCCAGGGACGGGCGTATGTCAGTCTGGCCGTGACGGCGCGCGCCATTTTACGTGAAAATAACCGAGGCGAAGGCGAGGAGAAAGGGTAACGGAGAGGGGATTCGGTAAGCAGGCAGCCATATTGAGATCGTCGTTGACTAGAACGAATCGTTCGAGAATTTATTATCGGAATTATCAGTTATTAGACAATGTGTAATCGTTTTGGACAACTATTGTGAAATTATGTTGCATTACTAAGCTAAGTACATAGCTACAGTTCACAACGACTCGATATTGTACAAGTTATCTTTACTAAATCCAAGTGTAGTGATTTTTAGGAATCTTGTAAATGTTCGTAGTAAATATGCCAGTTACCTGTTGTGTAAAGTATTGATTCATGTTTCTAATCATATTCGACAGTAGTAGAATAGAATAGTTCTAGAGAAGAATATGTAGATAATAGAATGCATAAAAAGAAGTTGAAACTCTGCATTGGCTAATAACGCCCACTAACTAAAACACGCCCACCCGTTTATAGGAAGTTCTGATGTAGGTCTGGAAGCGCCTTCATATACGTAATGAATGTGTAGTAAACATTACATAAAGATCTAAAAAACAAGAGAAGAGCGTGGTTTTTGTACATGCAAAACAAAAGAAAATTGTGTGCGTGCATCCGTAATGCGTTGCGAGGAATGTGTACCTACGAGAGATGAGTTGCATCAGAAACGAGCCCGCTACACATTCTCCCACCGCTCATCCGCGCACCGTTTCACAGTCTCGCTACACATCCTCGCATCGCTCATCCGTTCACCGTTTTACAGCGTTGCTACACATCCTCGCACCGCTCAGCGGCCTAGCAAATCTCCGGTGGCAGCACTCACACTTTTTCACAGCCTCGTTACACATCCACGCACCGGCCAGCTGCCTCACAGCCTCACACATCTCTGGTGGAAACGCAGCTTAACTAATAGATTTGCTAACATAAGCTAAGCTAAGATAAGCATATATTAATTAGCTAGACCAGCTAGGGTAAACAAAACTCAAAATCACACAAAAATAAATTAGGTTTTTTTGCTAGTGTGTGTGTATATAACGAAAAAGTGGTTAGAACTATGATAAAATTAGAGGTTGGTAACCAGCCACCTTCAAGCAGGTAATATTACTTGCCAACACTTATTAGGTAGGTATACATACCAAAATGGTTGAATCCCCATTTGGAAAAAACCGAGTTTTCGTAGGAAAAGCCGATTCGAAAAGAAATTCCTTACGGTTTTTAATGTTTTACAACCTTTAAAAATACTGACGTTTTATTTTAGTATTATACCTACTGTGATTATTTTCAGGTGATGATGATGGTTCGACTCAACATGCAACAACAGCTTTAAACGCTTGTGTACGTTGCGAGATGAAAATATTTAACCAAGACGATATTTTTTTTTACCTTAAAATAATGCCAAATCTAGCATATTTATAGTTTGGCAACAACACAGACTAGGGTGTCCTACGCACGCATGCATGCATGATGTGCCTTGCTGTACTGGGAGAGGGAGAGAGATTTATTTACAGGAGATTTATTTTGTAAAATAATTTAATCGTTTTAAATGTATATATCAACCCACCGACGACGCTATGCGCCAGGCGTGACGTTAAGTATTAAAATGAAATGAAACCAACTTTAATCAATTATTTTTATTTCCATTCCAAAAGCCAACATGCCAATATGCTGAATTACATAAACTTCCTCATCTTGCAAGTAAATGCACATTCGAAGCATGTTCATATTCTTCCATTCTAGTTTTAAGCCTAAAACTATAGTTAAAGAAATATGACACACTAGGGAGGCATAACTGCCAATGCAAATTAATTTGTTTAATTTATAATTACTTAATCACTTTCTATAAATTGTTTATTATAGAAAGTGTCACTTTCGCTGTGGTTTTTAACAATAAAACAACCGAATTTAATTATCTACTTAGTTAAGTAGTAAGTCTTGAAAACCATTTCTTAATTAAACCACAGAGAAAGTTTTGCAAAAATGCAAGTTCATAAATTCTAATTAGGCTACACAGCAACATCACACTACACTCATTCAAGGCAGTTTCACATTTTGCTGTATTATTAAAAACAATTTTACTTAAATTGACTTGCGAAAATCCATCACTAGAAATTTATTGACAAACAAAATCATAAAGAAATTGGCAGTAGGTACGTTGCGCGTTGGTTGATAATAAAAATTCCTTCTACGTAGCTGGTTACGAATCTTGGTTACGTACGCGCACTAAAGGGTTGTTTCGTGTCACTTCTCAGTCTACAGAGTAGACAAACAACGTCTCAGCCTGAGACGAAGATGCGACCTACTCTTTCCTTGTGTTTTAAAACTTACAAGAGTGTTTACTAAAGTTTTGCGGCAAAGTACACCAGACAGATTTGTTTGTCAATATAATAGGTATCTAACAACAATGTTGTTAAACTTAGTATGTAAATAATTTAGAGCCAAGAAAACAAATATGTATAGTAGTAATATGGTGACCCCATACATAGATTTTTCGTCTTTGAAAATTGAGAGTAGGTTATATTAAGTTTTCTTACAATAACAGTTAGGTACAGACATCATTATTGGTCAGTATGGAATATTTTGTCGGAAAGTGAATATCTAATAACATTTTAACTGCACTGTTCAAAATAGGTTTATTCTATTTTCTATTGTTTAACAACTTTTCAACCAATAATAATATTATCCTACTATGGCAATTAAGGGGTTTTGTTAGCAATCAGAGAAAAAACCCAATTTCCAGCTTTTAGCGATTTTGTTTGAAGATTTTTTACCTATTAAATACTTTAAATAAAAGTAGTAGTTAGGCATTTCCTTTAAAAACGAAATACATGGAAAATAACCAACATAAACTAGTGTAGGTACCTATAACAAAATTGCTTTGCAATTCATTTATCAGGTAGATATAAATATAATTATTAATATAAATATTAAATTTGAACATGTCACAATTTTTGGATAATGAAATACATTATGATGATTAAATAAATTGATAAAAAAAATAATATTTAACAAAAATATATGAATTCATGACATTAAAATAGAAATACGTACTTCTTTACCTACACTTAGGTAGGTAGGTAGGTACTTCTACATAATATACTTAAGTATATAAAAATTGAATTTAAATTAACAGTACTAAGTACTAAGTACTTTTACAATGTTGCCTAAATAGGTATCTGCTTTCCCACTTAATAATAAAATATGTGGGTACTTAAATATTTTTTATAGTAATTTTCACACAAGATTGTAAAAGTACAAATTGAAATATTGATTATATTGATAAATGATAAGTCTCATTGCTACTACGTCAGTCTTAAAATGAAGATAATTATTCAGAAAGGCCACAGATTCGTTTCATTTAAAATATATTAGAAAATAGCCTCATAAATATATAATAAAAAAAGATTCACATGATAACATTATATAATAATTCGAGATACTTTTCAATAGATATTAGAAGAAAATTGTATCGTTTTAGGATATTCTTTCTTTCACACCAACACACTCACACCTATTTTTAAGTAACCTAATAAATACTTGTACTAAAATAGGCATGCTTTCCTAAAACTACCAAAATGTCAAAATGTTAGTAACTTATTCTAACAACTTAGATAAAAACTTCATCTGATACAGATGTTTTTATTGGTGTTTGATTTGAACTCTATAATGAGCAATACCTTTATGTAAGGTTTTTTCATGTTTAAATGCTCGCAAAAATTCGTGACAATTTCATGAGTAATTTCTACTAAAACAAGATATTCTATGTCACTACTCAAGGTTTTACAACACAATACTTGTCTTGGGCAGTGTATAATTAGTAATGTTAGTAATGTCAATCAATATAAATGTACCAACAATAGTTGTCAAATAATTAAACTTTTCCACTCCGTTAGTAAAAATATAATTATTGCTTTATGCAAATATTTCTCGCTGATATAGTAATATACCTCGCCTAGTTTATTCCTTACGTGACGTGTCATTTACTGTGACAGATAGGTCACATGATGTGACTGCTAGCTAAGTCACGTAATGTGACAGCTAGCTAGGTCACGTGATTTGACAGCTAGGTCGCGTGATATCTATGTCAGCGGCTTTATCGCCATCGTCGAACTCATTTACCGAAGTTCGTACGTTATGTCTGGCTTTTCTAAATTAGAACATAGCATCGTTGAATTAAAGTTAAAACCAGAATGCCGTAGCATTTTATGGCAGCTATGCGCACTAGAGCTTAAGCCAAAACGGCTACGTTAAAGTTAAATTCAATAAGCCCCCATGCTATGTGACAGCTAAGCTAGGTCATATTATGTGACAGCTAGGTCTCGTGGTATAATCCAATTAGTCTCATTTCTTGGTTTCTAAAAACCTGCCCAAGTCGAAATCATGTTAATGCTAAATCAATGTTTTGCGCATTTAAATGTTACTCAGATTTGCTAACCCTTTCACTGTCTCCAATAGGTACGTACCTAACTTGATTTATTCAAGTAATATCCACTCAAGCTAATTTCTAAAGTCTATAGTCTATCCGTTCGATAAATTCAGAACTAAATTTTTTTTTATAAGTGGTAAACAAGCACACGGGCTGATTGTAAGCAGTTACCGTAGTTTATGAACGCTAGCATTACCGGAGGTTTCACTCGCGGTCTTCCATGCTGACTGTAGTATTTCTAAAATGATATCCACTCAGGATATGATAATGTATCGTGCTAGGTATATCCACTCGAAAATTCCTCAAACTTTGCTACAAAATCCTAGTTTATAAACCAAGAAAATCCACTACAGAATACAAGATCCACTCTAGAACATCCCCTTATTATTTTACACAATGTTTTGAAAACGATGTCTTCAAACGGGCGGCGGGCCGCGTACGTAGCGTAACTGCGGAGTCAGGGTCTGCGCCAGGGAGTTGAGGGAGTCACAGCATCTAGGTCGCTCCACCAGCCAGGCTGCGAGGAGTAGTGCTACTAGGCAGAGCTGGATGGGGAGGGAAGATCGCATAACGCGCCATAGCCAACCACCACGAGGGCTGTAGTCGGGGTCGCCGGAACCGGTTTTCCTTTTACCTGCAACTGCAGCTATGGCTTGGTCCCTGCTGAAAGTAAAACGTGCATATTAATATTGAGGCTGTAATAGGACTGCTCTGGACATGTCGACTGGATATATACTGGATGATAGTTTCATTCAAAATTATTTTCAAAAGTGTGTTCACAAAACAATTGATGTTTGCATGAGCGGCTTAACGTGATTAACGATTATATACGTGGTGTTACAGTCGCCTTTCACCACACAATACACAATTTTTAAATTATAATTGTGTGCGACGTACGCACGATGACTTCACATTGATGAATGGCGAGCCGCTTGACCAAGTGAGACTAACTAAACTCACTAAAAATGATGACATGATGACAGTTTGCGTGCGCTTAGTAGGTAAGTACCTACTTCGTTTCTCCGTGTTGTTATTCTAGGAGGTGAGCCATCTAAATACAAAGCCTTATTAAGATCGTTGGAAAATAAGACGCTTATGGAAAGGGGGGGAAATGTTTTGGGGAGATCTTTGACCAGAAGTGGGACGAAACAGGTTACAAAATAAACATTCGAAAAATGTTTGTACACATTGTTGAAAAAAGCCGGTATGTTCAAGAACTACAATAAGTTAACGAAAGACATGTCATTGTGTCATCCACTGTCATTGTGTCCGCGTGGTGTATGACATGGCTGACTCTGATGATGATTTATAGTAACCTAAGTAAGGTATTTTGTAAACTTACGTCACTTCATCGATCTTGAGATCGGGAATGCTCTGCTCGACCAGCGCCCGGCAAGACTCTTGTAAGGAGCGAACTTCGTTCTCCGTTTGCTCCATACGCTGTAAATAGGTGAACATCTAACGTAAGGCTAGTACACAAGTAGTTAATCGTCTGAGCGATTGTCACTGGTACTTTTTATCTTAAGAGTAGTAGAGTTCATTCATTCTAAATCATTCATATTTTATAGTAGAGTTCTTTGTGATAGAGCTCGTCCAGGGAAGAACTACCACCATACCCCCAGACAAGTATATCACAAAGAACGAAAATGAAAGGAAAAGGAAATTAAATTGAGAATGATTATTTTATTCCACTAAAGTGGCAACCAACCATATGGCCCACTTGATGATAAGCGGTTACCGTAGCTTACGCTTGCAACATCAGAGATATCACTTGCGCGTTGCCACCTTGAGACGTAGATCTAAAGTCTCATGTGTCTGTAACTTCACCGGAAACCATTCCTTTTGAACCGGAACACATCAATGCGAGCATTACTGCTTTGCGACAGAAATAGGTATGGTAGTCCTTCCCCGGACAAGCTCTATCACAAAGAACTCTACTACTCTTAAACACACAGAACAGTTTTTCAAAATCAGTCCGATCGAGAGATATTCGGCGGCCAAGAGGCAGACCACCTGCCAGGGGTTGACGACATTGTTAGGGCAGTGCGAGAACGATGGATCCGGCTAGCACAAGATCGCCAGGAGTAGCGTGATAGAGAGGAAGCCTACTCAGCAGTGAGTGTTACCGGCTGAATAGGTAGATAGTCATCATGCCTATTCTGGTGTGCTGGTTTACCTTAGTGATGGCTCTGTGCGCTGGCGAGTTGGGCGCGAGCGCGGCTTGCAGGCGGCGCGCCAGCTCCCGCAGCGCGGTCAGCCGCCGCGCGCGCCGCCCCGCGCCGTCACTGTCGCCGTCCGATATACCGGAGTCGGAGAGAGAGTCGCAGGTCGAACTACCCTGGAGGTACGTAACAGATGTTAATAAACGCGTGAAACTGGCGTAAATTCACCTAGCTTTAAGACGTTTCAAAATGATCCTTGTGATTTAATTGAAGTAAATCATTTTTGACTTTGACTTTGAAAGAAATATGATAGCATAATATGAAGGCCTATACCCAGCAGTGGGTGGACACAGGCTGAAAATGATAAATTAATGAATTATTGTACACCCTAACAGTAACAAAAAACATGAAAACAAAACACATTTTACAATTTTAGGTCTTATCGCTTAGAAGCGATTTCTTCCAGACAACTTTTGATGATGATGTTGATGATGAATACAGAAATGTCACAAATTTGTTAGTTTAGAGTTAGGCTTAATTGTTAATCAATCAAGCAAGTAAGAACACTGGTAGTCTAGTGGTAGTAACCCCGCCTTCCGGTCCTAAGGTCGTGGGTTCGAATCCGGTCGTGCACCAATGGATTTTTCGCTACGAAAAATTCATGTGCGCAATGCCAGTGCTCTCATACGGTGATGGAAAACATCGTGAGGAAACCGGCATGTCCAAGAACTAAAAATTCGAAAGACATGTGCAATCCACCAATAGTTGGGTTCGCGTAGTGGATTAAGACCCAAACACTCTCGCTTGAGAGTAGGCCAGTGTCCCAGCAGTGGGAACATTAGAAGGCTGTCATGATGATACTCAATCACGTCATTCAATACCTCAAAATCTCTGACTTCTGAGCTTTAGAGAGCAAGAAACGTATTAGGAACAACCAAAATGAGCCCTTATTTTAATCTTCAATAATTATTCTCGACTTACACCTGTCGACACAATCGATAAAAGACTTAACTTTTACTTATCTACAAGTAAAGCAGCCATCTGTCTGATCTTCGCCGTGACTTTGGTCTGGTTCACGACCGTGCGGTTGCCAAGACACTAGTGTGCCAAAGTCCCTTCATCTTAGCGATGGAAATACCCAGATCGAAGATCTAGGAGTACCTTCTTCTTGTCAACAAGCTAAGCAGCCATCTGTCTAATTTACGGCGTGACGCTCCTCAGCGTGCGGTTTCCAAGAGACTAGTGTGGCGAGGTCCTCGTGTCTAAGCAGTCTTTACCCAGATGGAAAACCACCAGTGTAGCCAAGTCTCCTCGTCTCTAAGCGATTGGAAGGCCTATCTTCTTCTTGTCCACAAGCGAAGCAGCCAGCTGTTTGATCCGCGCTGTCACCTCCGTCTGGTCCTCCAGAGAGCGGTCACGGAAGGACTCCAGTGTGGCAAGGCCCTCAAATCTCTAAGCAGGCTCTAGCCATGGAAGACCACTAGTGTAGCCAAGTCTCCTTGTCTCTAAGCGATTGGAAGACCTACCTTCTTCTTGTCCACAAGTGAAGCAGCCAGCTGTTTGATCTGCGCCGTCACCTCAGTCTGGTCCTCCTCAGAGCGGTCGCGGAGGGACTCCAGCGTAGCAAGGTCCCCACGCAAAGCCCCCTGCAGCTCACGTAAAGCATTCTCCCATTCGGTCCACGCGTACACAGCCTTCTCGAGTGAGAGTAGCTCGTTTGACGTCCTGAAATTTATGATGAACGAACTTAATACATGAAATCATGTGTCATTGAGCTCGGGAGAGTTCAGTGTCCCAGCAGTACCGAACAGACCAGCATTAGAAGGCTGGTCATATTTGATAAATCTAAAATCTTTGGATAGTTTTCTAAATGTAATTTAATATGTCTTCGCCGGAATGTTCACATACTTTCTCTCCTTTATAACATCCTTTTCCTACCTTCTACTCCAGTTTACCTCAAAGAACGTTTTGAATTCCTTCACCTTTCTAACCCCCGATCCTTACGCTCTTCCGAGACTCGTCATATTAAAACTCCTGTCCACACCACTGACTTCTTTGGAAATTCTTTCACTGTGCAGGCTGCCAAGCTCTGGAATGCACTACCTGTCTCCATACGGTTTGCTAAATCCTTGACTATATTTAAAAAATTAGTTGTTCAACATTACATGACATTACACTCTGCAGCAGAACAACGTTAGATTCTCCTACAGCTTATCATTATGTAGTTATATATTTTTGTATGTAGGTATTTATTATTAATAGTAGGTACATAATAATTGTATTTATTTTTATATTATTTAAATTACATTTATGTTTACTATTTTGATTTATTATTATTTAGTTAAATGTGCACCACCGTCTATTTAATGTCTTAACTTATCCAGTCCATCCAAAGGTTGTCTGGAAGAGATCGCTTATTAGCGATAAGACCGCCCATTGTACCACTTATAAGTTCTATTTTTTACTCTGTATCTACTCTTTTTCTTAGGTGTTTGTACAATAAAGATATATTCTATTCTATTCTATTCTATGTTGACTGTTATCAGGTAGGTAGGTAGCATAAGAAATTTCTAGCAAACCTAGAGGTCTATTAAGTAATAATAATTGATATTTTCTGAAGGTGATGCTAGTTTCTCCGTTCCTGTTGAGGAAAACTGGTCGAAGAAACTAAACATTCGAAAGACCTTTTATCACTAGTCCGCATTGGATCAGCGTAGACTACTCTTGCTCAAGAATGGATAGTAACATAACAATATGAACATTATATTGCGGCTTCCAATGCTAGTCATAATGATGTCACAATGTAATCACGTGATATGACAGCTGAGTCACTTGAGACGTTAGGTCAGGTGATGGGTCAGGTGATATGGCAGCTAGGTCAGGTAAAAAGATAGCTAGGTCACGTCATGTGACAGCTAGGTCATGTGATGTGACAGCTAGGTCGCGTGAAGTGACAAAGGTCAGGTGAAGTGACAAAGGTCAGGTGAAGTGACAGCTAGGTCACGTGATGTGACAGATAGGTAATGTGATTTGACAGGTAGGTCAATTGGTGTGACAGCTAGATCTAGCTAGGCTACCTGTTATGCGCGTCGTCCCATGCGGTCCGCAAGGCCGCTAGGTCCGTGGCCAGGCCGGTGTCGTCAGTCTCAGTGTCTCCGAGTGAGCGTTTCACTGACACGTCTAACTTCAGGATCGACACCTTGCATTCTAGGAGGCGGGACATACGCTCCTGAAACAAAGAATTTCGGTTAATAATTTATGTTTATTGAAGATTGACCTATAATAGGACTATACGAGCACTGGTGGTCCAGTGGTAGTGACCCCGTCTTCCGATCCTTAGGTCGTGGGTTCAAACCACTGATGGATTTATCTGTTCGAAAAAATTATGTGCGCAATGCCAGTGCTCTCATACGGTGAAGGTAAACATCGTGAGGTAACAGGCATGCGGCATGTCCAAGAACTAAAAATTTGAAAGACATGTGCAAACCACCTATCCTCATTGGTACCGCGTTGTGGATTAAGACCCAATCACTCTCGCCTGAGAGTAGGCCAGTGTCCCAGCAGTGGGAACATAAGAAGGCTATCATGATGATGATGATGAAGACTATACTATACGCTAGTGCTGATATTCATAAAAGAAACTAATTTTAACAGCTTGGCTAAGTATTTTATTTCCTTGACATTCTTATGTCAATTAATAAAGAAGATGATAGATTTGGAAGACACATTAGCTATAACAGATATTTATAGTTTGATTATGAATATGTAATTTAAAAGATTAGATAATAAACAAGCGTTTGACCACCTCCTCACCTGATGGTAAGTAATGTTGTGGTTGTTATTTATTTGGACTTGCGAGACTCCAAAATTATTATAACGATCCGGAAGAATAGAAACCGGCATCGAGTTCCATTCTTTACTTGTGCTATTGTTTAAACTTATTATAATATTATTTATTTACTGTGTTGTAATTCGACATCGAACCAAATCCGTGGGTCGGCCGGACCATAATCGACCGTCCATAGTCATTTAGACGTTGTAAATCCTGTGACAAATCTGTAATTGAATAAGTATACGAAGTAATATATATACCATAAACTGCTTACTTAATCAAACCGTTTTATATGTACCTACCTACCTACGTAGGTAAGTGCCTATTTTATGACCAAAAATCATAAAACCTAAGTAAGTACCTAGATTTCTTGAATGAGTTTCCTTCCTGTACTAACTGACCTGAGTAACTCTGTAATTGAGTAAGTATACGAAGTACTTACCTATACCATAAACTGCTTACTCAATTAAACCGTTTTATGTACCTACCTACCAACGTAAGTGCCTATTTTATGACCAAAAAATCATAAAACCAAATTATCTATATAGGATTTCTTGAATGAGTTTCCTGTACTAAAAGTGGAGTACAAAAGCTGGCGATTTCCTTTCATTTTGCAAGAGCAAACGGAAATGACGTACAAGGTCAAGTTGTGGGAACGAAGGCTTCGAACCTTTCGAACCATGTGTAGAGCCTCGTATAATGTTACATACTAAAAAATGTCACGGTCAGAGTGTGGGTTTTATTCTATCAGGTTGTTTTCAAGGCACACCACCTTATACCAGGATGTACCCTTTTTTTTTAACGGAGGGAAAATGCGTTACGCACCCCCGTCAGTTGGGGAAAACATATGTCGGGGGTATGTCGGGCTCTCCGTCCGCTAATAATTAGCAACTGACATACCAGTAGGTACCTACTTCAACCCAGTTCAAAAAAACACCTAACAGATGCATAACCCTGATCTAATACTAGAATTACGCGTATCTTACAAAATACAAGCGCCAAGTACTTCAACATAACACCCAGTTCCCAACTTCCCAAGCTATGAAGTCATCCAGGGTAATACTCTAGTAAGTTCGTATAAGTCAGTGGCCAACTCTGGTGACAGAGTTTTTAGGCCGCCCGAAGACTAGTAAACTGATAGTACCTTGAGCTCATCAATCCTCCTATGCAGCTGGGCCCTGGTGTGCGGTTGAGGAGCACAGTCCCCAGGCTCACAGACGTCATCCAGGGTCTCGCGCAGTGCTCCCATCTCGCGGCGGAGTCGCCTAGCACCGCCGCGTCTCGTGGCGGCTGCGCGCAGAGCGGACCATCTTGCTGATACAGCTGTTGACAAAGGTGAGGATTAGATGGAGCTTATAGACGTAGTTTTTTTTTTATGTCAGCTAGTGACAAGACAATCAAGGCGCCCACCTGATGTTAAGCACCACGGCGCCCACCTGATGTTAAGCACCACGGCGCCCACCAGATGTTAAGCACCACGCCTGACTATTACAGATGCAGTGCCACCTAAAGCTTAAAGTTTTTAAGTGTTTGAGTGGCACTGCTCTGCTTATCACCCCGAGACATTGTTGTTAAGTCTCTTTCGGTCAGTAATTTCACTTGCTACAGTGCCCTTCAAACCTAAACACAGTAATGCTTGCACACTACTGCTTGGAGGTAGAATATCTGACACTGCGGTGGTACCCACCAAGATGGACTCTTGCTGAAAAGTCCTACAACCAGGTAAAATGTGGTCTTACCACCAGGTGGATGGATCCAATCAATCTTACTTGATAGTAGGCCAGTGCCCTAGCAGTGGGAACATTAGAAGGTTGTTATAATGATAGGCCAAAATCAAATAATTCTAATAAAAGTAAGTAAGTTCGTATGAGTCAGTGGCCTCTGTTATGTCATAATTCTAATAAATAAAGTGTTTGTCATAGGTTAATGAGTAGGTAAAGTTTTTGCTATGTTGCGCGAGGGCTTCCTGTTTGGATACTGACTAGTGTGCTGAAACTGCGTAAGTTCTTTAAATTTGAAAAAGCTAGTTCCTTTAATTAGTTAGGAAAATACAAACATTCTATAAAATTAATTTTATGATATAACAATAGTTTTTTTTATAATTATAATTATATAATGCTGGACAATCCACACAGCATCATCTAGCCCCAAGGTAAGCTGCTGTTAAACATAGCTGTATTATGGGTACCAGATGACTGATATATATTTAATACAATACAATACATAGACAGATATTTTTTTATTATAGAAAATACCCAGAACACCCGGAACAAATATTTGTAGATCGTACAAACATTTGTCCCGGGAATCGAACCCGCAACCTCTGCGCCCGCTGTGCCACATCGGTCGTGAATATTGTAATAAGACAAAGAAAAATATCGATACATTTGAATCTAAGAATCGAAGAGTTCTAAGAAGTTATTCCGGAAAATAACATTGATATTACAACACTGCACACGCTATTTAGTTTACAAAGGGAAACAAAAATACATTTTGTTTACTAGCAATGAAGCGCCTAAAAGTAGGCCGGGATGTTAATATCAGTGGGTTAGTGTGCTGTCTAAATGCCAGGTAGCTACAATTGATATTCAGCGAACGTTGAGTTGAATTGCATATTGCACGATTTGAATAACAGTAGAACTACAAAAGGTCTACAAAAGTATACATTTATCGAGCGAGTCATGGGTCAACTCTGGTGGACCCCTTAGACCCCTAAATACCCCTAAAGACCTCAGTGATGACCTCCTTAAACGTCCCAACATATTAATTTTTTTCGACAATTTAGTTTAGTTCTTCATTTGAATCGCTCATTTGAAAGGTAAGTATTTTGATTTTTATGGTTTTCATTGATGGCATTATTACATTTAAACATAAATGCTATCCCTAAATCAATGTTTAGACACCATCTTCCATTACCACTTAGAGTAGCTTAGAGTATTTTAAAAACGTATGGTATAACATGTTTATAAACTGGTAATGAAGTTCCAAACGAAAATGTCTATTTAGAGAAGGAAAATATTAGCTCACAAATAACAAGGAAGCGAATGAGAATACTCGAAATGACACGGATATAAATAGCAAGTGTGTTCCCAAAATACAATACCGTATTGCGACAGCGGTGGTTACAGGACTTTTGACCAGATCTATGATAAAACAGTTCATGTAGAACAGTAGGAAGGTACCTATTACTCTTGAAGTTAGCTAGGTAAGGGCCGTTAACAATTCACGACTCACGACGAGACCTAAGTAAGTAGGTACCTAACCTACCTATAGCATGTTCTCAGAGTAGGTAGGTATGTTACGAGTTTCCTTCAGCATGTACCTCTTTTATTACTTAATTAAATGGTTTATCGCTCATTAATCACAAGGTTTTATCCTGATACCTGCAGCCCGGCTAGCATAAGGACTAGATAGTTTTTTCCATAAAAAAATAGACAAAATATATATTTTTTTACAACTCGTGAAGATACTGTTAGTACAGTTACAGACAAAACTGCTATCTTGCTAAACGTTGCTGACTTACTTACAACATAAGACCACCCACTACCAAACAATTTTGCTAAGAAACAAAACTAGGAAAAGATTACTTCATCATAGATGTTTACTTGGCGGAAACAATAAATCAATTTAATATTATAAATGCGAGAGTTTGATGTTTGTTGCTTGATCACATCGTAATAGCTAAAACCATACCGAAGTTTCGTCTATACATAGCCTGACCTGGATAGAAATATAGAACCGTTCTTAACTTGGTTATAACGCGAGAAAAACCGTGTTCTGCAACAAGCTAGAAATAAGTATCCCTTACATAACAGCAATCAAAGCGGATTCCAACGGAAGCATTTTCACATCAACTGACTGGTAATCTGTTGAAAGCCTAGCGGATGTTAGGTATCGATGTCGACGATTTAAGATATTAAAGCAATTTGCCTGCACCTAATAAGTATTGAATTATAATAATATTTTATGATAGACGCCAATTAACTTTATAGGAACTAAAGCACTAAATCTTAAGGAAAAGCCTCGTTCGCTTGATAGTTTGATACTTAAGCTATAAAACTGAACAAACTAGGTATAAAAGGAACTAATAAAATGGGGCTAGGCTTTTGCCCAGTTAATGAAATTGAAAGCGACACTCAAATAAATAACGAATCAAAACATCAATAACAAGTTACAAAGAGTAAAAATCGATCCAAAAGACCCTTGCACGGTGAATGATTTATTACCAAAACTGACAAAATAGACACTTTTAATAACTTACGAGGTGATTTGAAAACAACATCACGGAAAAGCTTAAGACAGGAATCAAAACACGAAAACTCCAGAACCGGTTCTGCAATTACAAATACTATCTAATTTCATCAGGATCAGGTTGAAGCCTAATCTTTCGCCGTTCGTTCTTCATGAATACAGAAAACCGTTGCGCTACCAAAATAGCATTATAAATGTCACTGGCTGAACTTGCCTTTGATACTTGCAGACATAATATTGCCTCATAATACTCCTAATTTACAGCAGGAGTCAACGCACTTGCATTTCGCGAATGTCTAGACATCTGGCCTGTCTGTCTAGTTAGAAATAGACTGAAACTGAACTGTTACCTACATGCAGTCGATAGATAGATAGAGTTTTCTTTAGTCTTGTGATATGCACAAATAAAAATAAAATTATAATTAACAACATTTATGTAAGTATTTATGTAAAAAGTATCTAGGTAAATATAATAATGAATTCGAGAATGAGATTACAAAAATAATATAAGTTTAGACACTCTAGCTAAACTATCTTTCCCTATAGAACTGTTATTGATTGGTGACCAAAGACTTGAGAATAACATGGACATAATACATTAAAAAAGATTTTAAAACGGCCCATTACATTCTAATTTTTAGGCGTGAGACCCAACAATCTATCAAAGGATATATAAAAACTGATGACAAGACGAATGATATTACATCCTGATAACCAACTTAACAATTTTGCGTTCCGGTACTGAGCGGAAAACAATCGGCAAACTGAAGAGGGCATCAGTCAAACTCAACAAGCTATAACTGCTTCCTACCGAGTCCTGTGAAATGGAACGAAACAGGGAGCTCTGATTGGTATTCTCCATGCATTTCAATTACAAATTTGAATAAATTTTTTAGATAATAATGAACCAAAAAATAATAATAGTTACACAAAATGTATTCAAAGTATTCGGGCTAACTTTAAACAGCTTACAATCCAAATGCATGTAATATCTCAAAAATTTTGTCAACCAAGCCTAATTGCTGTTAAATTCGAAACAAAATATCTAAAGAAACAGTAATCAAGATAAAAAACGTGCGTTAAAATGAACCGATTTTCGATAAAATTACCTGCGTTGGTTGCTTTCAAAAATACAAAACCACTTCCATACGTGGAATAACTGGTTGCGACACGCGACAGGGAAACATCCTTCGGTGAAAGCAAATAAATGCAATCATTACATTAACTACCAGAATAGTCTGTAATCTGTAATGCACTACAGGAAACTGACAGAGGCTTTTAATCCATGCTGCTCAGAAAGTAATTGAATCTATTAACAAGTATAAAACCTTATTTAGAAATGAATTATTTTTAAAAGTATTATGTTACCTTAGCCTTCATAAAATCCAGCAGAAGACGTTGGAGAACTGAGGTTAACATAGGTATATGTAAAGTTACTAATATTGAAGCAAAATTTGGGTGAATAGTTAGACTCAAGCCCAATCAAATAATTCTTGCTTGATTCGGGTTTTATTTGTATTTAAAGAGTTGAATGGTCTAAAAGTGAATTCTATATCTAACACATTGCTAGTTCTGTTTGACCATCAAATTACTATTCTGCTGTCGTCTCCTCACACAAACCTACGACCGGAATTTGTAATCAATGAATGAATTGACCATCAACACTTTCTTATCAATAACATTAGCATCTCGCTAATGTTATTGACAAGAAAGTGTTTATGCTCATCAGTCGTAAAAACAACTGTGGCCACATTCATCAGTGTTGATTGAATGATTTATATCTAAAAAGAGTTATGACATTAAACAACTTGTAATTGGCGGCTTTAGAACTTCCAAAAACATGTTTGAAATTAGATTTTTGGAACACGGACTCAGATTAGTTGGTAGGTACCTATATAAATTAGCATTGGCAACAGTTATGTTATGGCTATAAACATTAGATGGAGAGACAGACTGACATAGCGGGATTGCCAAAACAGAAAGTAGAACTACTTCATCAACACGCATTATGCTACTAGTAACAAAGTCTCGAAGTGAACTAAGAATATAATTTTAAAATCATTTCATTTAAAAACAATGAAACGATACAGCTAAAGTGATGAATTGTGAGCCAAAAATTTTACATGAAGACAAATTCAAAGTAAAATGCAATAACGCGAAACCTAAGGTCACTGATCTCACTTATGAGTCACCTACGCGAATAACAGAATAAGTACCTGTCTACCTAATTAAGTTTTATTGCAAGCATAATTTCAAACTCACCAACATTCATCATAATTTGTTGAAACGGTAAAAATTTTGAAAATTGAAAATTGTGCTCTTTTTTAATTATTTTCACACTATACCTGGGTAAGGTGGAATATATTCATTGCAATCCATTACAAAACTGTCAACTCGATCATGCGCAGGAGTCTATGAGGCAGCAAGGTCAGCGGTACACAAAATTAAATACAGAACAAACACTTCACGAAACCAAAACAAACGTCCTTATCTCAACAACGCAACGACTACAATGTCGTATTATTTCACAAGGTCCACTTTCAAAACAGCAAATCTAAAGTTGCAAGCCGCAGCTACTGGTCATGGAAACTGCATCTATTGTAAAGACAATAAGGCGTCAATTGCAACAAATATTTCATCCTCCACTTGCAAATAAGGTGTGATTGACGCAAAACTAACGGTTTGAGACCTAAGGAGGAAAACGGGTCAAAGGAAAATACGCCTTGCGCCCAAGGATATAAAGTTTGGATATATTGTCATCAGCTACGGCTGTAGCAGTGTGACGGATGCAAGGTGACCTCGATAGAAGTACTGAGAATAGTCGTAGATCTAGAAGAGATGCTATTTATGATATTAATATAGATCGCAAGAACAGTTTGTTCTAAGGAATTAACTCGAACGTTTCTAGAAGTACGCAAAGGAATTTAATAAATAATTTAACAGCGCAATACGACGTTCCACTCGACACGGTCAAAACTAACAAGAAACATTTCGATTATTGGGTTAATATTATTGATTAGGCTATCAAGAGCAAGTCATGACCTCAGCATAAATGATTAAACGAGAATAGCTAGCTAATAAGTTATTTAACCTTGCCGGTGTTGTACGATAAGAGAAATAGTCGCGAAAATATTGGAAACGATGCAAATGCTGTTAGAATAGAATTATCATTATACCACGTGACTTAATAATAAAAGGTTTTTAAACTATTTAATCAACTGTAGTGGTAGTGATGTAATTTTTCAATAAATTCGTACGCCGGCATAATTCAATTACTTACATACTTAAATTGACAAGTCAATCATAATAACGCCATGGAAATTGATTTAAATGCCCGTTAACTATAACCTCGGTGCACCAATTGAGTAAAAATATGTCTCCAAGTTATAGTCACAAACATAGAAACATTACATGATTCAGGAGAAATCATTGAGAATCTTGGGTAACGGTGTGAGAGTACGCGCAAAAACAGACGACAATTCAAGTATGTTTGCAGTTACATAAACTTATTCGTGAGATAATATGCGAAGATTGCACAAATAATACCAAGAGAAGAAAGCGGTTGTACTTAAACATAAAATTAAAAATGTAAGTACAACAATAATAGTTTAAGTCTTACAATAAAAAAAAAATTACTGTCTCCAAGTAGCCCAATTAAAAAAGGTTCAAGAAGAAATGGTAAATAGGTACAAATAGGTAATTACTGGATTTTATAGAAGAATTTCTATTACTTAAAACTATTAAATGTACTCTAAACATACCGGTATAAAACCATCATTCGTAACCGAATATAATCCACCGGAAACAATTGCGTGAACAAAATTAATTGTATAACAAATTGAATCACGTAACAGTGAATGATGAAATTGATAAAAATTAAAACTGTAAAGACAATAGTCTGTCATTACAACAGCTGCATAGTAATCAATGGTGCTACAATGAATTATTAATTATATATTTCGCAAGTTATCCGTACAACCAATGTACAACTGTACTGCAAGTTAAAAGTCTACAATAGTACCTACGTGTTGCCAGTGATGACACACGGCATTGAGACTTAGTGGCTCACTGTTGGTCTCACTCTCAATATTAAAAGTAAATTCATTTAAGTCAATGGCCAACTGTGGTGGCGGAATTTAAAGGCAACCTGAAAGCCTCCGTCATGGCCTAAAGCTCATTTAACAAGCTCAAAGTGCAAACAAAGCTAAACGAAGAAATCCGTATAAAACCCAAGATTACCGACAAGTCACTATTATAGGAAACCGCTAACGGCTAGAGAATAAAGGTTCTCGAATATAGCAACCAATCGACTGATTTGGACTAGGTCTAAAAGTGGACGTCCATTGCTGATATGATAATGATGATGATTGAAAGGTTACAATATTTCTTGTGTCATTTGCCTTGTACTTTATTCCAACAGCAACACAATACAGCCAATAAAAAGTTATTTTAGCGACGAATATACCATCTGTCATTTTTGCCAAGACTTGCGCAAGAGTTGCAGTTGCATCATCGCACAAAAAACGGCTCAGTAGGTAGCCAAATATAAAAAGCACAGAATAAAAACGTTGAACGCGCGGTGTGTCCTGCTTATTTACTACAAGTAAAATATATAATGAAGTTCGATAAGTAAACGAAATTATAGCTAGGTTTTTAAAAGAGAAACTGCAATGGTATTTAGTTGAGAAAACAGCAATTCAGATGAGAAATGCGTAGGACGAGCCGGTGTAGGCGAACCTGACTGAACAGGTCAAGTACGATATTGCTTTTATAAAGACATAGTACATGAAATAATAATATTAGGACATACGGAAGCACGCATCAATTGGATGGAATTAAAGGTCACCATTATTCTAACAGAACCGTATTGAAATCGTTTTAAAATTGACATTAACAAATGCTATAATGATTAATCCAATTTTTCATCTGTGGTCAAGCATTGTCAAAATAATCTGTAATTTCTTCAATGGAATAAAACTGAAACTGTTTGCGTTGACAAACGTTTAAAAAAATTTAGTCTAGTGGCTTCCATGACGTAGAGTCGTTTTCCTTATGACTGGCTAAATGGCATTTTGACGACGAACTCGACAAATATGAATGTTTAGAGGTAAAGTGAACGCAAGGATACGTCTATATACGATCGTCTGGAATGCAAGACGCTTCTGTGAATGGATCTATATTTGGCTAAGTGTATGTTATTGTGTCGTTTTGATTGCCGTCCTTCTCTTTTGTCATTCTGTCGTTGTTTTGGTTTTGGCTACCTTAAATAAACGACCACATTATAGGAATCTAGAAAGAAACAACAAGAACAGATTTATGGTCAACAAATCTGAATGATTTGAAGAACCTTGAAGAACTTTTACAAGCTAAACCTATAATAAACCTCATTCCGTACTTTACTCATTACGCAGATTTAGTGTGAGGTAAAACTTTGGTAACAAATATTTAGTTGAATGTACTAACGCACAAAACAAAAAAAAAAGTCCATGAGTCCTGAAATTTATAAATGTGTTCCTTCTAATGTGTGTTGGAATGCAATAAGAAAGGAATTCCAAAAATATATAACTTCCAGATTACACAGCGGGAAAATAAACGTTTCTATGAAAAAAATTTAACGTGGTTAAAGTCGCCGGATTTCCACTAGTGTAAATAAGCGGCTGTCGTGGCCGTATAATTGAATAAACTTCTTTCACATCAGGCTTTTGTTATATCTATGAAGATATAATTATCAATAGTTGCAGCTACAAAACATAAGGTTAGGTTTACACAATGCATGCGTCTGCGCATTATGTCGTAACGCATTGTATTGCATCCATCACACTTTACTGTGACGTAATTTAGAAAGTCACATTAGCGATTTTCACTAGCTTTTCCAACGTTTCATAGAGATTTGCTCTTTTCAAGGTACCTAACTGGTTACTCACTTAGGTACTATTTATTTTCTATTTGCTAATTTACCAAGAGGATTGTTTGAGTTGATGCTGGCTATGAATATATTGTATATTTGTCCATAAAATAAAAAAATGGTAAAAGTATATCACACACATAATTATGACAGGGTAGCAATATCACTCAGATCTAAGCGAAGATCATCCAGTGGCCCTAGTATTGTCGCATTCCACAATTAATTTGAAAGCAGTAGTTAGGTAATTGAAAGCATTTTCAAAATTCGTACTTAGTTGACGCAAATGTAATTCCAATTTTGTAAAACATTTTAAAAGTTTTTAACAGATGCAACGTGGAATTTCTGTGGTGGAGTATGGTTTTCTCAAGGACTTGAGATATAAACAGTACTTGGGTTTTACGTGTGCTAATACGTGACTTTGTTGCAATTCTATTTTATTCTGTTTGAATTTAAAACTGATATATTCAAACAGAATATTGACAGGTTTTTTGATAAAAATGATTTCAACCAAGTTACATAACTCATGGCAAACTACTTAGATAGGTATAAAAGGTTTATAAATTGATTGTGCGCAACGGTAACAATGTGAACCAGAAATTAGATAGTTCTCAAACTAAAAAGTAAAGATTAATTATAGATAGTCTTATAAATAACGCTTTCCCACAAAACGTTGTCTTTAATTTGTAACTTACCGATTTCCTCATTGTTGTTGCTGGTCGACGAAACTGACACATTCATTGTAGTTATTTTTATATATCACTTTCTATAAAACACAGTTTTTGATCCTCACACTTACTTAAACAACTAATATTTTGGATTCATGGACTCCTTATAATCTGGCTTTACTAAGAACTATTGAAGAACAATGACATAACTGCAATTGTGATGATTGTTATCTATTTGAAATATATTTCGATGTAATCATAGATTAGAAAGTGTTGGATGCTCACAATGACCGTTGTTGTCGCCTAATTGTAATTTATGGTCTGATGTAATCATAAATTGATGTCTAGGTATCTAAGCTTGCCTAGTCTCCTACTTATCGGTGTAACAGTTTAATAATTATTAGACTAAGGTAAAATGCGCCTCGATATTATTATATTTGATAAAATATCTCATAATAATAACATTTTTAAATAAAAAGATAATCTTATAAGCAAGTCAGAAAGAAATATAGACAAAAAGTATTCAATAAAAAAAACAATGCATAAAGACGTATAAGAATTCAGAGTTAGCGGTACGCGAACTAGAATGTCCGGTTTAATACACCGTTACGTTCTACCAACTGTAATTAATATATGAATCTTTATCCCACTTACAATAGAGGTCTTAATAGCTAGATGAGCGATTAACCCAGTACTACACACTAACTATTCGTGTCAAACATTATTGAATGGGAGAAACAATCAAGAATCCTACACGCAACGATAGATCATTTAATCATTTAAACTGCAAAATGGCATCTATTAAAAAGCTAAACTTGTTTCTTAGCCCATAGTCGGCAAAGAATTGGAATACTTAAATAATTATAAGATGTTTTCTTGATTGCAAAATAGGCCTCAATTATAGTGAAGCAAAAAATAAATAATTAGACCTAACTACGAGTAGAATAGACTGGATCAGTACCACTTACAGCTTAGCAGAATTTCAAATTGAGGTTAGCAGCTAATTCTGTTTTAATTTGAAGTGTATGCTTTGTCAACATATATATTGTGATTAGAGAGATAATCAAAATTAAATTAAACTTGCTGAAGCCGACCAAATAATGCAATAACTAGACTTTGTTTAAAAGAAGGTGCTACCTACACAGGTTTATGATTTAGTATGACTAAGGTAAGCTTGCACAACGTTGTCAAAACATAACTTACTGTATTATATTTTAATTGTGGTTATCTCGCTAATTTTAATTAGTGTCAAAACATACAATTATGTCAGACTTATAAAGAATTATTTGATAAAATATTTGCATTTAAAATATTCTTGTGCAAGGCGACTTTACATAATGATAAGTTATATAAGCTCTTTGTCGGACTGTCACATGGATTTAGCTAATAGCATGTGAAGTGAAAACGTTAATATGATAGAGCAAGGTTAGCGGAGCTACTTTCTACCTACGTCATAATATCAAGATTATAATCTAGATATTTTATTATCTAGATTACTTGTATGGAATGAAAAAAATTTTGTATTGTACATTTTTTTTAAACGTTGCTGTTAGTTAGTCTGTGGTTAAAAATGAAAGTGTAAAGTGATATTCTAAATATTAAATTGTGCCAACTAGAACCCCGTTGACGTGATATCTTGTGATAATTATCATGCCTAGCCAGCCTTTTGAAATAAATAAATAAAAATAGGCCATTATAGCTCGCAGACAGAACTGATAACCGCTGGAGAATAAAGTTCTCGAATGGAGACCGCGAACAGGTAAACGAAGTATAAAGACGACCCCACCCGATGGACCAATGTTTAGGTCACAGGAAGTCGGTGAATGGGGAAGGTTCAAGATCGCTCATCATGGCGCCTTTTGGGGGAGGCCTATTTTCAGCAGTATGATGATGATGAATTAAAATAATAATCTAAAAAGAGACTCTATTAACAACTGCAACTGAGTAACGTCATTACTGGATGACTTTTGTAAATGTCAGACCCATTAAGATTTGAACCAAAATATTTACTCTGTGCCAAAATTATACGATTTTTGAAGAGTACTTGGAGGACATAACCACAATATAAACGCAAATAGTTATTTAGATGTACAAAAAGTACAAGTGGTACCTACCTACTGGTATAGTCTATCTTGTAGTATATTTTATTTTAATTTTATTAATATCGAGTGCAGTCAAAACTATCTGAAAAATTATCTACTTTCAATGGTGTATCTTAATAAATCCCCGACTACTTAGTTTAAGGATTATTCGATACACCTTTGTAGCAATTATATAAACAGAATACAAAAACAACCTTTGAACATGAATAATCCCATCACCATATGAGGCGAGGCTCTTTAAGGAGTGGCGATGCTGATCTCATGAGGGCATTAGCAACTTAAAGAAAATGATATATTAGGCGGTTCGACCACATAAGAAGCGCCATATAAATAATTATTGTTTTAAAAATAATTATAAGTACTCTGTTTATTTATTTCTTGATTAATATGTGAGTTATGTAATATAACGAGCTCATTATATAGCTGCAATCATTTTATTAAGGCTAGTAGTTCACCAGTACTTAATTAGGTACTTATGCAATTAACTAATTGTTTAGAATATTCAACAACATACTTAAGATTATAATATCCCAAAAATTATTTTGCCTCAATAATTTTTGGGATATTATAATCTTTAGTATTCCCTTAGTGTGATGGTTAACACTATAAAAACAAAAATAACCAACAACATACTTACCTAAAACTGTACGTACTTAGTATGATGCTGTAGCTGTAAGACATTGTATATTTTATCATATTCAAGTGTTTATTTTAATGTTTTATTTTCATCTTAACTACATGTAGGTGAAAATAAAGTATACAAGAATTTTCATTGCATCATCTTACATGATAAATCCACGTGCTTGACCGCATGAAGACGTAAAATTAAGTACTCACTTTCACACGTACAGAGAAATCTGTTTATAGGCACATAAAATGAGAATATAAGCGTAACATACACCATTATTCACGATATAATACTGTGAAATTAATTTTTATGGCAATTTTTTCAACACGTATTTTTTTAAATTTGAAACGGTTGTATCTGTGATTTAATATTGACATATTATATTATGCATGGTAAATACCATATCTGTAAATATTATAGATCTTCTCTGTAACGTGTAATGTAACTGACAACATAAACTAATAGGTATTTCAAATTGAAAAAAAAAAGGATTTTTTTAAATCCCCTCATAACAAAAGTTATATTGACACATCTGATAAAAGAAATATTTATACTAAACTAAGATAAGTCAAATTAGTAAAAAGTATTTAGAAGCTGTTTAATAATGAGATTAAAATTGCGTAATATGATCACGGTATCATATAATCAGAAAATGATTCAATCAAGTCCGATTGTAGGTCATTTCAATACAGACCTCATTACACGGTAAACCCAGACTGCCTTTCGAAATACTAAAAAAAACAATCTTATGTCACTAGGTAAGATTCCTTGTGTCGTGAGAACCAGAATCTAGAAAAATATTCAACTTACCTAAACTGAAAAAAACTAAAAAAAACTATCTACTAAACTTACCTACTCAACACTTTAACTTTTTTTCTTACAATTTTGAAAACTAACGACCCTCCATCTGAAATATCTTATATATCTAACTACACACTATTTAGATTGCATTTGAGTAGAAATTCGGGCCTAAAACATTGCCAGAAATTTTATTAATTTTTGTGGCTGACATCATACGTTACTACAATAGAATAAAATAGATAATCTATAGTTTGTCTATAACTAAACAATAACAATAAACTTGTTATGTAAGTGTATCTATTTCATATTCATTTCTTAGTGGTCAAGAGTCATAGCATATTTTTTTAATTCACTTCATTATATAATAAGTAATAACTCATTATATTAGAACTCTCTATTTACTCCTATACTTATTTATGTGAAAATATTGACAAATACTAACATAATATTACGATTACGATTACGATTTCAAGAGTAGTAGAGTTCTTTGTGATAGAGCTCGTCCGGGGAAGAACTACCACCATACCTATTTCTGCCGCCAAGCAGTAATGCTCGCATTGCTGTGTTCCAGTTCGAAGGGTATGGTTTCCGGTGAAATTACAGGCACATGAGACTTACCATCTAACGTCTCAGGGTGGTAACACGCAAGTGATATCTATGATGTTGCATGCGTACATAGGCTACGGTAACCGCTGACCATCAAGTGGGCCGTACGCTTGGTTACCACTTTAGTAGTATAAAAAAAAATAAAAAAAATACGATTAGCCTGTTGTGTCCCGCTGCTGGGCAAAGGCCTCCCCTTGATTTCTCCAGTCATCTCGGTTTTGAGCCAGTTGGACCGAAGCTCTATTAAAGTTGTCATAATATTAGTTAACGTAATTATCTAATACATAACCAGTTTTGAGATAATATGAGTGTTAATTTGCTTACTAATATATACTTAGTGAAAGTGTTATATAACCATTAACCAACCACATAAAACATGTAAACATGCTTAGTGTTAATCTCATTGATAAAGTGTGTAATTTTGATAATTCGATAAGTGTAGATAATCGCGAAATCATATGCAAAATCAATGATTTACAAATCTCTGATTGTATTTTTGATATAATCACAACCATCTTGATTATTTAAGATAAAATAAAATAAATAGATCCTACACACTTCTGTGATCCTACAGCTAAATTGAATGAAAATTGAAACGCAAAAAGCAAGGAAGTGTAATTTACAGGGCGCTGGCCAACGATCACTAAACATTAGACTAATATACCCCAAGGTTATGTTTGAACAAATATTTTGCAAAACATTGCTGAATTTCTCACGATAAAATTTTGAACACTTTGTGCGACAACCCCTAAATTTCTAAATCAGAATACTTTTTAAACGCAATGACAAAACATTATAATAGTGGCGAAAGTTAAAATCACTCGTGCGCATCCAACCAGCTTTTCTCTTCAATAAAAGCAAAAAGGTACCCATTCAAATTGATACCAATAATCAATATTGCAGAAGCTTAAAGAACTCAAGTTTTCTTTACACACTTTTCACTGTCCGAAGTGTTAATGACGAATACACCGCGTTTTTGACGACGCGTCCACCTCCGACGAGGCGGGTTATGTACTGACTATAATCTTTGTACTGACTGACTGAACCACCTTTGCTACGAAAATAATCTGTAGCCTAGCGCTTTAAAATGAGTCGAGTGAATACGATTCAGCCATCAAGCGCTTTATGTATTGATGCTACATTGCTACCATTGCAATCAATGAGTTCAGGATCATAGTAAGTATCCATAGGTAGATAGATGAGTATACCTAATGTAACCCATTGTACCTATGCCAACAAAGAGTGAGGTCACTGCATCGCAAATAGCTGGCTAGTATACAGAAGCTATACCTAGGTAAGTAATACAGATATCTAAACGACAACGAATAATGATTCAACTTGGACTCAAATAGGCCTGCTCTAAAACAAAGGCAAAAAAGTTGTGAAACTGAGTTCAAAAGTCAATGACGCTAGCAAACGATATTCAGGAAATTTCGCAATTATGTACCCTCATTTCGATAGAGCTTTAAAAGGAATGTAAATTCAGTTCGACGCAAGCGACGTTGGATATTTTGCAAAATAATACAATTTACAAACCAAATTTTGGAATAAAGTAAATAAATTGAAGGTAATAAAGAAATTATGCAGTATTGACAACAAAGAAAGACCACGTGTTCAAAAACGTAAATGGAACGGAGCTAAATACTGGCTGCCAGTTTTGCAACAGTTTGACGAAGTTTAAATTATTGGTTCATGTGTAGGTAGGTAACCTATTTATTTAAGTTAGATGTAAGTAAAAGATACACAGGTAAATATACCAATAAACTAGTAGGAATCAGATAGTGTGAAGAACTAAGTTAAAATTAAAATTAAGTTAAAATTTAAGTGGATAACTGCCAAGCAAAAACTAAGAGGTATGTATATTTTCAAGTAGCCTTGAGACATTGCAAATATCAGATCTATTATCCAGTAAACAATAGTTTGGCTCCATTGCCAAATGCAACGCCATTTTGCAATTACATAAACACAGGCTTGTTACAATAACCTTGTAATGATGTCAGTAATCAGACGTTAAATACAGACTATTTGTTTAATGATAAAAATATTTAATTTAAAATTATAATAAGTATATGAGATTGATATACTTATATAGTAAAAATTTACAAATTGCACATTTTGCCTTTTTTACTTTTTGCTGCATAGACAGCCACGTCGGTCCCTAGAGACATTTTGACATCTGTACATTCCAACCGTTAAAACATTTTGTTACATTACTACCCAGTCCCTGAATCATATTTTCAATAAAATAAAACTTGCTAGGATATGTTAAACACCAATCAGATAAAAAGAAAACTTCTTGATTCTCTATAAATTTGCAGAATTTTGAACCTTATTATACAATTTTGACATTAAAACTGAACTATGACGTCACTTCTGCTACGCCGTTACTCGGGTGTGTTTTGACGTGAACTTGAAAATTCAAATTGAAATCGATTTTTTTACCAACTGTGATGAATTAAATAAAACTGTGGTCACGGTCGAATACTTACTAAGTATTGGTTTATTTGACTACGCCTATTGTGGAAAAAAAATCACACCAATGAAACTAGACTAAAAAAGTACCTAGAAAGATACGAAAGATTAACCTAAAAACCTATTATTTAAATTAATAAGTACTTTCATCTAAGTATAATTGTCATTTGTTTAGTATTTCATATAATAGTTTTATCAAAGGAAACTTTTTAAATACAAGTGGTAAGTTTTACTTAAAATAATACATAATATAAAATAAATACCTAGACTACCTAGCCTAGAAACTCTAGTCTAGACATAAAAGTAGGTTTATCTTTGTTCCACATTTTGCCCCAAAACCGGCATTTTAGCAACAAAAGATCGTCTGTAGTGCAGAATGTACAGTCAAGTGCAGGTAGTAAGTATTTACTTCTCCTATCCTATGTTGACTGTGGGTGAGTCTTTATCAAACTATTATCAGAACAAGTCTATAAAATATTCTACCCAACATTATCATGAAATAAAGAACGTTTATAAAGCAAAGCAATTTACTTCTAAACAACAAAAAGTGGCAACCAAGCGTACGACCCACATGATGGTAAGTTACCATAGTCTGTCTATGTACGCTCGCAACATTATTACTTGCGCTCAGAGGACCTTAGCCTTTTGACTTTTCTTTAAGTGCTTTCTTTATTTTTTAAGGGCTTTTTTAAATTACGTCATACTCACAGGTTATACTAATAAACGAATAGCATAATATCTGTTCTGTCTGTGCTAATAGTCTGTGTTAGAGCGCCAACTTAGAATCGTTTCGCTCAAACAATACACGTTCGCTAGTCACTAGTGTGTTAAAGTTAGTCTAGGTATCTTTTTGTTTCCGGTTCATAGTAAAGTGTTGCCACTCTCACTTTTAATACTGCCAAATTATCTACGAAACTGAGGAACTGCCATGCCTCTTAACTGCTAAGTATTACCAGCAGACCTGCTGTTCTCATAAAAGAACTTGTTGACTTTATTGTCATAACTAACGAAATGCCTAACAAGGTTAAAGTAAGCTTAAGTACCTATTAAAACCTAAATATCAGTTATTTTTTTCCAAATAAGCTTGCTGCTATGGCAGCGTTTACGTCAGTGTTGAACTTGAAGATTTTTGCAATAGTAGATAATATACTATTGCAAAAAACAAGAGTGCGATCCTCATCCTCACTTTCGGAGCGGGGCAGTCCGTTCCGCTTTCGTTGGCAGAAATAGATGGAGATGGAAGAATGGGCGTGCGATCGTTCGCCGGCCGTGTCGCCACTTCCGGGAATTGCACTAGGTTTACCACTACCTTGTTTTATAACTTACAAAACTTTGCATTTTGCAGGTTTTCAATAACTTTTTAAACATTTAGGAAAAATATTGTAAGCCTACTTAGGTACTCAATCTATGCAGATTAGATGCGACGATAAAAATGCGAATTTAAAACCTGCAAAATGCAAACTTTTGTAAGTACCGTAAAACGCAAAATTCCTTGTAACGAGCATTACGAGCACCAATTTAAATTCAACATCCTTTTTTACAACGACTTTCTCTGTCCAAGTCGTAGTCCATTAAAAAGAAGAAAAAAAAGAACTCGTTCAAAACCAAATATAGGATGAAGCCTCGATGCAACCGCCGAGATTGGATAACTGCATGCGTTCGGAAACCGGTCGCAAACTCAAGTCGTGTAGGTAAAGAAAACCGCGACCACCGACCGCTCGCATTTTTGCATGAAACAAGATATCGCGTGGCTCAATCTTGCGTTTGTAATACAATTACCTTGTCCTGTTCACTGATTTTTTGATGATGATTAATGATTAACATTTTATCTCAATTTCAGGAAATAGTTTTACGCTGGTTTTTACCTATGTTTTTTGGGAAAGTATGTAAAGAAAATCGTTAAATGAATAAATTAATAAATATTGCTTGCTACTATAGAAACCAGATAGCTGATCTTATAAATAAATACATAATTTTTTTACATAGAATGCACGAGGTTTGCCTTCTGTCATAAAAAATAGGCACTTGTTTGGGGACCTATTCCGTGCCCACCAAAAAATCATTGCACCTATACTATAAAAGCTTACCTCTAACGTCTCTTTGAAGGGTGGTGGATAGCCCCTCAGCCAAGGCTGCGTCCAGTAAGTTGATATTTTCCCGGCAACGCGTAATGAGCTCCGTCTGCGTACGAAAATGTACATTGCAAACAAAGCAAAATAAAATGAATGCGTTTTTAAACAAAATCTATTCATTTATGCATTTAAGCCACCAAAAACATATTGAATTTACTAATTGAAGTGTATTACCAATTCAATTTTGACTCCCAATATTTTTTTTACACAACCACTCTTAACCTAATTTTAATTAATTTATTATTTTACGACTTAACGTTATGTTCTAACAATGTTTTCTTGGTTTATTAGTTAACAACTCAATTCATTTAATGCCCAAGCTTTTAGAAATCAGATGCCAAACAATAATTAGGTATAGACATGCATTCACAGGCCCAAAAGTTTAAAATAAAATTTAGAAAAAGCCTAACTACCTATGGTTTTCAGAGAGTAGGGTGTTAATTGACTGAAACTCCAGAATAATTTTTAAATTAACACATTTATTAACTAAACACTTTATACAAATCACTGAATAGTTTAACATAAATGAGAAAGATCAATTAACAACCTATCCCTATCAACATTTTTTTCTCTTAACTTATACAAAACTGTGAGATATTTTGGAGTTCAGTCAAATACATTCCACGATTTAGGTAAGTAGATAAATACCTAATAAATATAAATGTGACAGTAGTTAGTAGTGGTACAACCAACAAAAGACTCATAATACTAACTTTGTATAATAATATCTCACTCAATGACAAGAAATCCTAATAAATACCTACTTATTAGTAATGTAACCTAAACTAAACCTAATAAATAAGTTATTGTGCGATTTAAGAATAACCCCCTTAATCTTGAACTGAAAATGAAACCCTCAAATGTGACAGCTGTCAATTTGACATTACACTTTTCAGCCGTATTTTATTAAATCTCTGGTAACTTTGAATGATTCCTACGTGAAGCTTTCAGTACCTTTCTCTAGCTTTTCCCCAATAAATTAAGAGTATAATAAATTACGCAACGACCTAATGATATAACTAAATAGCACCACGTTTTTACCACCAAAAGATGAAAATGATGTGTTATAGGGATTAGTAAAAAATTAGTTACGTAAAAACCATTATCTATCACACAACGGACTAAATGTTAGTAAGAAAGAAAAAAAACTTGGGCAAAGAAGGAACAAACAAAAACACACTTGATTTAAATTGTGACCGTTTCACTTTAAAAATAAAAATTCGAACCTTCTTGCATGTTCAAGAAAAAATACGCATTGTGAGTTAAAAAAATTGCAACTTTTTAAACTACGAATAAAACCTCCCTTAGCGACTTTTTCTAGAGCTCACGAGAAATCAACTGGCACATAAAAATGATAACAATTAAATAATTTAAAAATAAAAATACAACATTCTAAATTCAAGTGAAGCAGTCTCAAAAATTCAAATTATGATTGGATTGCACTATGTAACTGCGATGGTCGAATGTTAATTAGTAAGATAAGCGTTTACGAAGATAAGCAACTTACATAAATGCTTGTTTTATTTGTACCCTAAATAATTAATTATAATTTCTTAAAAATAAATGGAATGTTTCGCAGAGATCGCTATTTTTAAGGCAAAGTCTTCATTTCAGATGTTTATGATACGCGTCAAAATGTTATTTCCATCAGATCAGACCATCGCAGCTTCAATACTTACAATATCACACAAGCCCAAGCATCACTGTAAATGTATGTATACTATAATGAGTATGGAAAATGCAGCCACAGCGAGGCATATCCTAGTGCGCAAGCATGCAGGCCTTTTATACTGAGTCACGCAAGACGCGTCGTCGGAATAGCTACTATCTGTATCGTATCTTACATAGTCGAACGCTCGGAGTAAGTCCGGCGAGGAATCCTGGCGAGCCATCAATGCCTCTGCCGCTTCCAGCTGCGAACTCGACCGACGAACCAGAGATCTGACCTCGGAGTCAGAATCAGAATCGCCGTCCCAGTTTCGTCTGCTATGTTTCTTAGGGCTGGACGATTCGCCTTCCGAATCGGCACTTTCTGTAGACCTACGCCGTAATTCAGACAACGCAATCTTCTGCAGTTCAGACTCTTTGGTCTTCCTGCGGTGCAGCGAGTCCAATATATCAGGGCGGTTGTTAACCTCTGTATATTCTAGGGATGAGTTCACTTCATCGCTGGTTAGGTTTGAGCTATGTCTTCTACGGCTCAGCGCTTGTACGTTTAGCAAATCAAATTCAGGGGAGCGTTTGTTTTTAGATTCTGAAGGTCTGCGTTTTCTCACGCCTTCGTTGCTTTCAATGCTGGTGTTGTTTCTGGATCTTTCCAGACTGTCTAGGAGAGATTTCTTGCGCTCAGCGCTGGACATGGACTTCTTCTGTTTTCGGGTTTGTTCGATAGGCGATGTGCGCGTAGGCCGTTTGTAACGAGGTAAGGATCTTTCCCTGGTTATATCTGTGGGTTTTCTGCGGCGGGTTCCGGATGGACTGTCGTTGTCGGGCTGGGCGGATAGACTGGAGCAGCAGTCGGACTGTGAGTCGAGGAATGCGCGGTAGTCGTCTCCGAACTCGAGAAGTCTGCGGGCTGCGTCAGAATCTGGTGCTTCCGAGTACGGCTCGGAGTTATATTTCTCCTGGGGACAATAAGTAAGATTGGGAAAATTGGTAGGATTTTAGTTTGATTCGTAGTTATATTTTTGGAAGAGCGTTATGTCTACTGCTGCCTAATGATAACAATATGATAAAAGGAATTTGGCCGATGCTGGCTTGACTTGGTTGGACAGGGTATGAGTAAGGTGACCCAATGCCAAAGGAAAGTATCATCTTTGGATTTTTTTAATACTTAGACACGCCGCTGGTTTGCTTACTAAGTTTCTTCTCTTTAAAGATTTTTAAGAGCATAGGAGCATGAAAACAAAGCAAAGTACATGAACGCATAGGCTCCGGTAACCACTTACCATAGTGGTCTTATTAAACTTGGACCTGGTAAAGGTATCTCACCTGATAAAAGTCCCAAGCTTGCTCTGAAAACGAGCTGTGTTCCTCCGTCCCGGCAGTGACACTCCTGTCTATATCGGAGTCCTTGTCTATGCTCAGGTCCCACATCTGGTTCGGATCCCCGAGGCTCAGGGCGATGAAGTTCCTCTCGCGTTCCTGACTCCTCGCGACACGGGGCCGGACCGAGCCGCCGGCTGGGCCGAGTTTGAAGCTGGGTGCCACTGTGTGACAAGGCAATTGTTATGCAATAAGTCTTAAATTTAAAAAAATATTGTGACATGAAAATTGGAATGACTTTTAGAATACGAACCGACCCATTAGGCCCTATCTGTATTCGCAGTTAATATTGAACAACCCTGTATATTATTTTGCAAGTAATACAAGGTTTTTGGCTGTAGGTTTCAACAGAATAAGTTAACTTAGCTACTTCCCAATACGAAAACAATACAATGAGTTATTTTACTGTGTTTGTGTTCTGTACCGTTTATAGCTAACTTAATAAAGACATGATCAGTTATGCATTTACGATAGCAACTGGTATTAACGTGGTATGGCCACGGCCAGTAACATAAAAAGGATAATTTATGAGTTTAAATATTGCTGATATTGCCAAGTCAAACATGAAATTTTAAAACCTCAAATTACAAATTTTGTATTTTACATAAATACCTAAGTATAAAATAAATCGATCGTGAATTATAATCATTCATTTTTAAAACGGACGTTTTCACGTACCGGTACCGGTGAAGCGGCACCGACACTGTTTCGACTTAATTTCGAGTCTTCATCAGAGTGGAGTGACACGGCGCCCTTCCTCTTCCACGTCGCGATATGCACTGAGTGCGTATTGAATGCACATCGCAACGCTGAAGAAAACACCCGTTTTGAAAATGAATAAACTTTTATTGCTGACTGTACCTGTGTCCGGTTCGTTTTCGGGGATAACACCATCTTCCCTCGCGGAGATGTGCGTCTTCTCGATGCTCTTGCGCAGGTTAGCGATGGTGGCTAGCTGCTGTTTGATCAGCTCCTCGTCGCTGTCGTTGCCTGATGTTGATGTTGTGTCTAACCTGAGAACAAGTATATTTTTAGAAAACTTCTAGCAGTCACCCGCGGCTTCCTTCAGGGATATAAGTATACGAAAATCAACATTAAGTTTTTATTATGTCAACAGTTCACTAAATCAACAAATTGAGAGATCAATGAATCATAAGATCAATATAAATCAGATTATTTTAACAACTATTGACTACCTACATCAACAGTTCACGACTCCACGCTACTTTTTAAAATTAACTCAACAAATAGGTAGTCGTTCTGGGTCTCAATCTGGTTTGTTTTAGATACTTAATGTTATTTTGGTTTTTTTTTTACTTACTTGTTTTTTATTTTGGCTGCCATTTCAATAAATAAAATATATAAATTCCAATTTTTGACCCGTGAATAATTGACATACCAATTTTACATACACATTTATAAAATTACTCGTGCCTAAATTATAATCAAACTCAAACTGCAGCGCCCTTACCGGGTTCATGTACCTGACAAAAAAACATTGTATTACTAAGACCTTATACAAAATTGTTACATGATGCAATAAATTGAAATTGAAATTGAAATATTTTCGTACATTCATTTGTTATCATTTATCTTTGAATTCTAACTTTAATTTTAATTATTTAAAAGCGGCGACTAGTGCTCCGCAGTTGCCGTTGGCGCCATGGAAGACCAGCGCTAAAGTGGTATGGATGCTGCTTTAGCAAATGCTGAATGGCGACCATTTTCGAAGACTTATGATCTAAATGTACTCGTATATGCTTAACTGCTTAGGTATACATTTTTAATATTATTACCACCTACGATGTATCAACTGTCTCGAAATAAACTTTTTTACTTACTTACTTAAAAAACCAATAAAGTCCCAGTGTCACTAACCTGCTCTTCCTACTAGTAGCAGGATCACTAGCAGTGCTTCGTTCGTTCTTATCCATCTCCGGAGTCATTCTCCCGCAGAACGAGTAGCTCTTCACCAGGCGCTCCCTTCTAGAAGGTTCGTGCCGTCTCAGGCGGAGCTTTAGTCGCTTGCGGCGCAGCCAGCATTGCTTATCGTTCACTTCTACGCAGGAGGTGCATGCTTCTGTCATCGTGTTTGTGCTTGAGACGTGACCCTGGTGGGAGAGTAATAAATATAAATAAAAAAATAAAGAGTAGTAGAGCTGTAAAAGCAATCTGTGAAATGGGGTTTAGCTGACCCATCCTACTTAAAGGGTATTTATATATTAAACGCAATATTCAAGGAACAACATGTACCATTTTTATTACATTTTGTCTGAATAATATCGAGTAAATCGATTACGTTTTTCTGGTCAATTATTAATTATCCTTGTTGGAAATCCGTTGGTTCCGGTTCCGGTTCGAAGGGTATGGGTACATATTACTTTCGATCTACGTCTCGTGTGGCAACGCGCAAGTGGTATCTCTGTTGTTGAAAGCATAGACTACTGTAACCACTTACCTACCATTAAATGGGCTGCTTACCATTATGTGGGCCGTACGCTTGGTTACCACTTTAGTAGTAACTATGGAAAAAAAAGACATAAGCGCTGTTGCCAACTCGTTAAATTCTCAACTGACCTGTACAGTATTGGAACTCCCTCTGAGCTTGGAGTTAGAATTCATCGGTGTGACCCGCTGTGGAGACGAGAGGGTATTCAGAGCTGACTCCGATGAAGACATGTTGTACGACATAGCGGCAACGTCGCCGGCTGTGGGCGTGGCGGCGAGACTCGCGCCTGTTGTAAGTTGCGAGAGACAGGAGACCGACCATGGCCGTGCGGTGTTGCCAGCTCGCTTCTTCCGGAGTGTTACCTGGTTAGATGTGGAGGTCTTAGGGCGGGTTATATACGATTTTGGTTAAATGCTCAGCTGGTCAAACTCTATTACAAGTTAAAATTAAAAACTTGAGCTTCTTTAAAGTTGGGTCATCATGACCTTAGTTTACTTCAAGCCTTCAAGCTTCTGAGGATATCAATCTTTTTTCTTTTCTAAGGCAAAAATTAGGTAGGTAAGTATAGTAGTACTGCCGACGGATCTCGGTTATCGTGAAGTTAGCCGTTTGTGATGCGCAGTGACCATTCGAAAAGGTTCCATTGCGCATCAAAATGGCTAATTTCACGACAGCCTAGATACGCCGGCAGATAGTAACAAAAACATTTAAAGGCAGCATTAACACAGCATGATTACAAACATTCACAAACAGATATAGCACACAAAGCACAGAACATAAGGTTAATTTTACCTTGGCATGGTGTGTTGGTGTGACGGTACAGGTCGAAGTGCTCATGTCCATTGAGGAATGAATGTTCCTTTCCTCAGAAGTCAATGAGTTGTCGACTTCGCTTTCAGTGGTATATTCCCCTGAGGCATCGCAGCTCTCTGTACCCTGGAAGAAGATTAAAATTTAATTCTAAACTAAATGTTGAAAGCCTTCTAATTATGACAGCCTTCTAAAATTCGCAATGCTGGGACCCTGGCCTGCTCTCGAGGGAGAGTGATTGGGTCTCAATCCACCACGCAGACCCATTGCGGATTGGTGGACAGTGAAACTAAATCTTAATCATCAGATATTAAAAAGAAAAATCTTTAGTACATACTATTCCGCTAAACTTAAAACTACCTTCTAGTGATTTTTCGTAATGTATTTCCGCAAAGTAACGCCAGCATCAATCAACTATCTTAGTCATCGTCATGTACCGTCTATAATACACGCTATATTGCTTCATGCATTCAAAAAGACATCGTTAATGTCTTTACACGTATATTTTATTTTATACTAGCTACCAGCCTCAGCTTCACATGAGTGCTATAACTAATACGTATAAATCTTCCTCTTGAATCACAATGAAAATCGCGATAAATCCGTTGCGTAGTTTAAAAGATCTATGCGTACATACAGAAGGACAGACGGCGAAAAGCAACTTTATTTTGTACTATCTATGTAAAGATTTAATTAGTAGGGTTGAGATGAGACTATAATTAGCAGAAGTTCTATTCGATGACAAACAGTAACCTTAGCCAAAAGGCTTTTAGTGTTAGGGGTCTCGAATAGTTAGAACTCGCCCTAAATAGCACTGTATTGCACCCTGAGACATAAGGAAACAAAGAGCCCATGCACTACTCGAAGACAGAGATGTTACTGAATAAGACTAAACTAACCTGATTATTGTCACTCTTGTTGCCTTCCGAGCTCTGATTAAGCCACTCCTTAATCCTCGACATCTTATTCCGACTGGAGTTCTTCCCTTCCTCTTCAAACGACAACGGCATAAAGCTTCGATTCTTCTTCATCTGGTGCTGTGCTTGCTTCTGGACCAATTCCTCTGCTTGATTGACTAGCCTTACTATATCCTGGCATCTCGATTGTTCTAGCTTCAGAAGGTCAGGGGTTGATGCGTCGAGTTTGGCTTTCATGGGCAGCTCGCATTGGATTTCTACGGATGACGTCATAATGTCAGTCGAGTCTTCGTTGCCTTGTCCCCCTACATACGTCCACTCCTCCTCTGATGACTCTTCCTGGGTTTTCTCATCTGTTTCTATCATCTGCCGATCGGAATCTGTGTCATGGTGTCTGAAGTAGAAGATACCCAGGTGTTTGGACTTTCTGTCGGTTTGGTTGAACCGGGACGGGTCTACGGGTTTCTTTCGCTTGATCACCGTGGGTGGAGTTTTGAGTTTTTCCTCAATAAACGGACTCAACTCAAGACCTGCGGAAGAACTGCCGTTGTAAGTGTGAACACGATTAAGCTGTTGTTTGTTTGTGCGTGAAAAGGAATTTAAAAACAGCGGCGGTTATGCATTGTTATGTAATTTAATGCTATTTTTTATAAGTGGAATACATTTCCACTGAACTCCTAAACGATAAATGAACGCACTGAAATGACTGTTGAGGAAAGAAATGCTCTGTTATTTGTTAGGGTTTGGTTGTATTAGGTAATTAATAAATTCGTTGGTAATGTCATGCATGAGCAAGTGAACGAGTTTATTTATAATCATGCATGATGAATGCTTATTTCATCATCATCATCATGACAGCCTTCTAATATTCCCACTGTCTACTATCATTGTATTCTATCAGTTGGTCCATAAACAAGCTTTGTTTAGTTTGAGCACAGACCTATATTTAAGTAGAATGAAAGAGTTCGTCGATTTGTATGGAAACCGGGCGTGTAACATTTTGCGTATTTGTATTTTACACACAAATGTATTTTAGTGGTGGAAAACATAAGCCGTAAATTACTGACAGACAGACTGAGTTTCGCGGCGAGTAAAGCGGTTACTCAGCCCTTACTTAGCCCGTCTTTTCGGCACGCGAGGCACATACACACTCACTCATTCCACTTAAATATAGTTCTGTGAGTTTGAGCCTACATTCTTGACTTACCATCGATCTGATCATTCGGCACCGTCTGGTCTGTGCTCCTCAGCTCCACGTCCTCACAGGCGCTGGGCACGCGGCGCTCGTCCGACATGTTGTAGTCGAGTCGAGTCAGTTCCGATTCGCAGTCTGAGCCGTAGCCGCGCCACGTGTACGTCAGCGCATTCTCTTGTTCCTCCTGGAAATAAACAATAACCTTATAAGTTGAAGAGGCAATGGGTGGGCCTATAGCTAGCAGAACCGATAACCGCTGGGGAATAAAGATTCGTTCTTAGCTTGATAAAGACCTTGAACTGGAAAACGAAGTGTAGAACGGCCCCCTACTCGATGGACCGATGTGATTAAAGCGGTCGCAGAAAGCCAGAAAGTCGGTGGATGGTGAAGGCTCAAAATTGGTCGTCATGGCGCTCTTTCGGGGAGGCCTATGTTCAACAGTGGACGTCTATCAGATAATATGATGACAATGATGATTGATGAACCATAAATAAAAAAATTAAAAAAACCCCGACACTTTTATATCCAAAGTTTATATCTCTTTATCAACTAAAAAGTGACCATCTTTAAAGAGGCTAAGCAGATTTTCTTGATATTTCAAACGAAAACTTGATTAATAATTGGTTCATCATGCCACAAACAGACAGACACACTACACCCCTCTTTTTCGTCGTGGGTCGCAGCCATTCGTGTCGTAGTTTTCTGCGTTGCGAATTCGGATAGCGCTGATTTTTGTGTAGAAAAGTGTAGAAGCCCTAAAAGGGACGTCACGTGTTGCCAGCGTCTGGTGGCTGTCACATTTTCCGAGTGCGACGGTGAAGAGCAAGTAGACAGAAGAACCTGAGAAGCAGACTGTCGGCTGTTAGTGGAGAGGTCTGATCGGGAGGTGTTTGAGGACCGGCTTGTCGTCGCTATCACTCGCTGCTGCTATCGACACTCGCTGTACTATGAAGAGCTGATTGTAGATAGACCGTACCTCAGAAGCAGACTGTCGGCTGTCGGTTGAGAGGTCCCGGCGCCGTGCGTGGACCGGCGTGCGTTGCCTCCGCGGCGACCCTCTCTGCGGGCTCAGTCTCGGATGCTTCAGGACTGGCTCGTCGTCGCTATCACTCGCTGCTTCTATCGACACTCCGCCCTAGAATTTAAAACAATAGGTTTTATAGTTTCATACCAAAAGTCAAAGGTAATAGAGTTTTATTCAATAAAAATAAGGATCACTTTGAAACGACTTTCAGGCTGGATGCTAGCATCGGAAAAAAACCTAAAACCCAGTCGATTTGTGCCTGATTCTTCATACGGGGAACGCGTAGCGCGTGGAACTGTCGTAAATTCACCTAGTCTAAGTCGTTTAAAAGTGATCCTTATGATTAAAATAATTAAAACATTTTGAATTTGATATTGAATTTGGTGAATTTACGCCAGTTCCAACGCTGCCATGCCATGATCTCGATCTCATGAAACTAAAACTATATAGAAGTTATTTTCTGTTCAAAAACACTTGTGCCAAAAGGCTACGATCTAAACTAGTCTGTTTTGTCCCACTACTAGGCATTCTCTCCAGTCACCTCTCAGTTACGTGCCAGTTGTAACCAAGCTCTATCGAAAGTGGTGAGATCAACTCGCCATAATAATAACTTTAGTATTATAAAAAGTTTACCACAAATATGATAACTACCGTCTTTTTATTTTTCTCAAACGTGATAAACTATAACACAGACTTTTTTTAAAATCATCAATTATTTACTTTCTCAATAGAAATCAATACCGTAATCAAAGTTTTTTATATTAATATTTATAAGTACCATACCCGTTCCATATTTCAAAACGCTATTCATATATAAATTTACTACCAATAAAAGTCATTTTAAAAATCCCCCATAAAATTTATAGTTAAAATGATCACTTGAATTCGTAAGAGAATAATAAATGGATTAACGATTTATGCGTTGTATAAGTTTTGGTATTAGGTCACCATTTGACCACTAAGTTATACTTTGTTTAAACCATGAATGAGTTATTTTAGAATTGCATTTTAATCGCACGCGACGCCACCAGCCCTGACATTCAAGCCAATTGAGTTACTAAAGGCATGAATGAGGGGTCAATAATAACATCCGTTTCAACGGTTAGGGGTAAAAGTTTGTATAAAAAAATAAGCTTAGTACAAAACAACGAAACTGCAAGTTCAAACACATTGATAACTAAAAAAGTTCTATAACGTCCTTTGAACGTCGCAAGCAATGATTTTGTGATAGTTTCTCGGGTTTTATTATGCAGAACTGTCAAAATTAGGTATTTGAGACTAGATTTACTTTTTTTAAACAGTTTTATATTACACACTGTTTTTGCGCTTCAGCTTTCAAAACTACGTGTGAATCAGGTATTTCCGCGTTTCCTTGGATATATTTACTTGCACTGAAGCTTCAAGCCAGATACTCTAACTCCAGTGTACTTACCTATCTTTTGATAACACTGTAGTAATTCGGTGAATTTTTAAAATATACCTCTTATTATGGTATAGATTTAAGCATACCTATAAACAGACAGCCGAAGCGACTTTATTTTATACTATGTAAAGAATAAATAAGTTTATTGGCATTCGTTACCATACCTATTTCTGCCGCCAAGCAGTAATGCTCGCATTGCTGTGTTCCGGTGTGAAGGGTTTGGTTTCCGGTGAAATACTGGCACATGAGGCTTTCGATCTTAGCCTCAAGGTGGCGTTAAAAAAGTCGCACAACACAAATCATCATAAGTCACAATATCAAAAGTTAAATTCTGGATATTACCAAATTGTTTTAATGCATCTAACAGCCACAAATAGAGGGCACCGTTTTAATGAATGTTTTTTTTCATACGAAGTTTTAGTCAATGGTTTGTATTTTTTTATTTATTTAACTGGATACAAAAACACAGATAAGTGATTGGTTTAATGGGCCATTATAAATCATAGAGATAGGGGATAGGGTTAGTTCAACAAGTAGTTCGGTTCGCTACACCACTTAGGGTTCCGCAATGTTTGCAAATAGGAAACGGCGGGTGGTTGATCACCCATTGTTATAACTTGTGATAGCTATAAATATAATTGTTGTCAACTTTCGTGGGAGCGAGTAGCTTATTAAATTAAGGAAGGGTTGAAAATATAATGTAGCTGAATATCAAACCAACGAATAATCTCTGTACTATTCCGCTAACTGAACTCGCAGACGAACATTGCTAGAGAACAAGTCCATGTGTCTTGAGGTATCCCGTAGAAGGATGAAACACGTGTCGATACTTTTGCTTTTGAGAGTAACTAGTATGAACTGCGTGTCCTCATTATTTATAAAGTTTAGTGGATAGTACCTACTAGAGATTTTTGTCTGTTTTATATCTTTAAATGAATTTCCTCAGAGTAACGCCTGAATCAATCAACTAATATAGCTGGTACAACCAATAAAACAAGGAAGGAAAAACAATGCCAGTCAGTTTCAATGAGTAATAAAATAGTTAATATTTCCTTTTCTGCATTCTTAATGCACGCAGCAACTTTTTATTTTATTTCATTTTAAGGTGACTCTTATCCAATAGCCAGTCGTTATTTTTATAATTTAGCCGTATCATTTATCTATTCTATTATTTGTCTTTAGATGGCTCAACTGTTTCATGAATTTGTATATTTTTAATGTAATTATGTACTCGTACATATTTACACTTAAATATATTCTAACTAAACAATAGGAGATGGTTACGAATACACACCTGGTTATCGATCTTCGCGATGCACGCCTCTAGATGGCACTGCCACTCGATAGCCCGCAGGTACAGCAGGTGCCAGCGCCTCTCGTACGCCTTGGCCACGTCACCGCCGCTGCATAGCCGCACCACCGAGCTCACGATCCTTCTATGACATTCCACGTCCTTCTGCAATACCTGCAAGTAAAAATATATGTTCAGCTGGGTTTAAAAACTAAAAAAAAACCTCTAGGTATCCTACTATTTGTCACCCCAATCCAATACGACATTGACATGACGCTATATGTATTTGCTGATCGCTTAACCATCAAAATAAACCGTAATTGAGTTTACAATTTATAATAATATGGTAGCCTAAAAATATCTCGATCCTTCAGTTCAAAAGCTAGAAACCCAGTCGAGTTTGTTGCCAGATTCTTCTAGGCTGGCCTAAATTCACCTAGCTAAATGATACTTGTGATATAATTGATATAAAGAGATCTTTGACTATGACTTTGTCAGAGGAATAAACAAGTAAAATAAATCACATCTTTCCCGTACGCAAGCACTTGCAATGGCAATGGGCAGGCCATATAGCTCGCAGAACCGATAACCGTTGGGGAATAAAGGTTCTCGAGTGGCGACCACGAACTGGAAAACGAAGTGTAGGACGGCCCCCCACTCGATGGACCGATGACATTAAAGCGGTCGCAGGAAGTCGGTGGATGGTGAAGGCCCAAAATCGGTCGTCATGGCGCTCTTTGGGGGAGGCCTATGTCCAGAAGTGGACGTCTATCGGCTGATATGATGATGATGATGAAGCACTTGCACAAACTAAGACCTGTGATAGTTTTGTATGTGTAAACATGAATTTTTGAGCATCGGTTGAGTTATGGGTTTCGGTTTGGAATACGGAACTTAGACTGATGATGGCCGGGTAAAGAATTCAGAGGTCTTGGCTAGGTACAAGGTACTACAAACTTTATAGAAATTTGCTATACCTACTTAGCTTACCTGTAAACAAGGCCTACACGTGTAAGAGCTATCATACAGTATCTTATCATTATTATCCTTAATACGTTTGTGACTTTATACATTTTTAAATTCAATATTATGCTGAGATTAAATTTGAAATTATTATTATTTTCTCAAATATTTGCGTTTTTGCGTTACTTTGTCACAAAGACATTGGGAACTTTGTCAATGCAAGGTACCTACTAATAACGACGCGATACAGTAGATGTAGAATGCCAATAATATATCAGACTCACCCTGAAGATTATCCTTCACCCTGAAGATTATAGACTGAGAAGACTCACATATGAATCGACTTATTTTTATTTATTTATCATAGAACAAAATTAGATAAGTCTTTGACTACAACTCAGCAATCACGATACTAGACTAATGTTATTTTAGTAGGTATGCATAAAACGGATAATCTTATCGAGTCACTCCCGTCTGTATCGATGACGAAATACAGAAGATGGATGATGCCATAGATATAGTATCTAATCAAAACAATGATGCGAGTATTGAGAGCAATACAAAAGCACTCACAAATACCTTATAGTAACAAGATCGAAAAAATACGATAAAAGCATTGCGTCACAGCGATAAGTAGATATCTAAAGCACCGATCACAATAGCTTTTTTGGAAGCAATAAGAACAAGACGCGTGGAGTAGGTTCTTGTTGCTTTTATTGACCGACACGACTATCACATTTATTCGAAAAAAATACAACTGCGAGAATATAATCGGTATCAACCAGCACACGAAGAGTATTTCGCGTTTTTGTTGCAGCGACTAGGATCTTTGAAGCAACTATTTTCCTGCTAGTCGCTTTTTTTCTAACAGCGAGAAAGCACCTAGAAGCTTTAAGAAGCTACGTGTGACCGTGTCTTAAAGGAAACGCCGGCTGCACTTCAAAAAGATTTATACAATAGACGGTGAAGTCGGGGTCAATAGAAGACCAACCAATCTTACCAACAATGTTGGTACCTTTTCAGAGGGAAAGAAAAAGTATCAAATAGCGAACAAAGGGCGGAACGTGCTTCGGTAATTGCGCACGCGTTCGGCTATGACACTGTATAGGCATGACACAGTAAAAGCTGTTTTTTTTTCAAACAACTAAAGTGGCAACCAAGCGTGCGGCCCACCTGATGGTAAGCGATTGCCGTAGCCTATGAACGCTTGCAGTATCAGAGTTAGTTAACGTTGCCTGCGTTGCCCCCATCAACTAAAGGACGAGATGATGATAATGAAGTACGTAATCAGAAAGTTTAAAGAAGTAATGACTGTTAAAAATAAGATCCCAAATAACTCGTCCGAATAAATATTCCTTCCCCCATTCAAGTAATGCTTTCGGTCATGCAGTTCATAATTCAAACAAAATTAACAAAGCAATTTAAATGAAAGCACTCTGCGATATAATGAGTGAATGCATCAAGGCATCCAACATAATGAAGAGCGTTCGCACCTGCATACTCGAGTGATACAATCTCATACATACCACGCATCATGTATCATACAATGTCATACATAAACAATGAGTGATAAGAATCAATGGAATTGAAGAAGGCCTTGATGGACCAGTTTGAACTTTCTCTTACTAAAATATAAGGATAGATGCTAATAATTATATTAACAGATGTATGAAAAAGGTGCGGACATCAGTTAAACTTCATAACTCTTCTTTACCTTTGTTATAAAAGAGTACAAAATAAGGTAGAAACGATAGTTCAAAAAATAATATTTTAAAACAAGGAAAACAATACCTCTTCCTAATATTGTATAACGATTATGATTCATGAAAATTCTGAATTTTTAGTGTAACATACCGTTCACTTAATGAAATGACTGGAGGAAATAATAAACAGTTTTCAATTTAAACAAATGTAGCAAGTTAAAAGATCAAATCACATAATTGCCACCTTTATAATATTATTCAGGAACGTTACCGGTGTTATCAAATCAAATCAAACTTCAATTAAAATGTGAGGAGCAATTAAAGTTATGATGATGCAACTTGAGACAACGGAACTTGATCTGGGAGACCAATGCCAGAAGATAAGAAACATAGATGGAACATTTTTTTATTAAATATCAGGTCTAAAATCCGTCATGCATGCCGGGGGATTACAAGTTTACAACCCTACGACATGCGACACGGTAAGTATTGATATTGTTTAATGGTTCAAACACAAACAATGTAGCTTACAAATAATGAATAATTTTGAATAACGTAGTACTTTATTGTATTTAAAAGCGGCTGGGCCTGGGAGTAGGCACATCAATATCGAGGAATATCGATGACCTCTTTCAATATCAGCCCATCTCCACATTATGGGTACTGGTAAGTGAAACGGCATCCTAATGAGCCATTCAAGATATCATCTCATCAACTAACAACATTGTTGCATATCTGTATACTGTAATATAGTGAATGTACAATATACAAAATACAGTTAAGTATATAATCTTTGCAAGATTATAAAAAACGTTACAGTCGTATTCGATTTGATTTCAATCGCATGAGAGTTTGTCATATAATTGTAAAGAAAGTTATCTTTGAGATAATAATACGTATACGTAGTTCGAGCAAAATTGATACAACGTCAAGGAAATCTATATTAACTTCCTTGTACAACGTATATTTCCCTGTTACCAAAAGCAACAATATAAAAACACACTTTTCTATAGAAATATATTTAAAAAAGAGCTGATTTGTTTTTGAATATCTAAGAATCTTCAAATATAATATTGTGGTTTAAATGATTTAGATAAATGCTCAAGACGTGTCGTGTCCAACTATTTTCTTTTTAGTAAAACTATGATAGCTTTTGGTAGAATGGCTCAACACATTTTATATCACTTTCCCTGTTATATGGTTTAGAAATCCCATAAAAATATGGAAATATTTTAATCTGACAGATGTTTTGTAAAAATTCAAATGTGTGAACATTAATTTTATATAACATCTACTTAGATTTTAATAAAGATATTTCTCGTGAGTCAGTTTACGACAATGGGTACTTTACTTACCTAGTACCTACCTTATGGTAAATCTTATATAGATAGATACTTTTATAAATGTATAAATAAATGTTTTGAAAGTAAGGCGTAACTAGTGTCACGCACATCTTGCAACATTAAATACAACTTTACCTTTTAGCTAGCTTTTGAAGAATATACAGAAGCATCTTTGCTCAGTGCCTTGTATATTTGCGTTTCGCGACCAAAGTTTGGCTAGAAATCAGAAAGTTTGCTTGTTTAGTTTGGTGCGACGAAACATTTGAGAATTTTGTAGCTTTTTTTTGGCCTATCATAAATTTACTTTAAGATCTTTCACTTCAAAGATTTATTCTTAAAGAAAGTACGGTAAGTATGTAATTCCCAATCTATTATGTATCGAATTAACAACAAATATATTAGAGTTAATAAAACAATATTTAAACTACTACGTAACGTATACAGTCAAAATTTAAGATGAAACCAAAAGCAGTAAGTACGTACATATTCAAATCAGCTAGAAATGTTACATAGTTGAAGGGCACTTACAATCAAATCTAACCGCAATTCTCTAGCAATTCCACCGCAAGCTAAATGTCAAAAGGTGAATAGTCAAGGCTAAAAGCTACGCACCTTAGATTCCCTGTTTCGTTAGTATCAAAAACTACGAGTACTATGGTATCATAAATTCTAAACTTGAAACAAATATTTGCAGAACATGCAAACGTGTGTCCCGTGGCAGAAATAAACGCGCAGCGTTTTTTTAAACGGCAGATCGTCGGAAATAATGTGTGAAGATTGTCAGCCACAGCCAGTCAAAGTATTGCATTCGATTTAGATATTATAGTTTGGATTTTCGTTACTCAATCATCCATCAAAAGTTATCAAAGAAAAATAACCAATAAGTGATCCTCATCATACTCGTATATCACGAAAATGAGAACTAAACGCTCGCTATAGATCTAAATATCTCTGTCAATTGACAGGGGGACAGATTGAATATTAGTTTTAAATTAGTTTTATCCCTCCTCTCGTTACTATTGCAAAAAGGGTAACAGATCGCATTTTTCTGTGCGATCTGTCACCTCAAGGGAACAAAACTAGGTGACAGATGGGAATAATATAATACCTCAAAACGTCCACGAGTATTAACTAATCCCCTTGCAATCATACTTATCGACAAGCCTATAATTATTATCTTGCAAAATATCACTCCTCCGACAGTAGAGTACCATAACAATAATTGCAATGTCGTAATAGCAATTGCTTTCGTTCGATACTGCACCGAAAATATGATGTGCTATATTATCATGTAATTGATAGCTAGAACAGATTGCAAGCGTTTGTTATAATACTATAGTTGTTGGAAGAAAAAAGTTTAGTCAAGTTTTTATGAATCTGTAAAAAATACTGTGAAATTTTGTCTTGACACAAATCAGAATAAGTTTTTCTATTCTGGGACTTTTTAACCTTTTAAACATACCTACTACAGTAGAAATAAATGCACATCGATTAAATTGCAGCAATAAACAACCTGATGCCTTAAAATCATCATCATCTTCAAAAATCTCGTTTTTGACACTATAATATGATGAATCCAATTGCCGCCCGCGGCGTCACTCGCGTGCTAGCATAAAAATATACTATATTTCAATCCAGGTCAAGATATATCTATATGCCAAATTTTACCGAAATCAGTTCCCTGTTACGGCGTGATTTAGAGACAAACAGTCCACACAACCCAACAACAGTCACAAAGACAACAGTCACATCTAAAGAGTGTGATGTGATGAACCAGCTATCCTAAGCTAATGACTGTTGAATAGGACCATACAAAGCACGTGGCAGTACTTCGAATGGACAAGATAATTGTAGTCTTTTCGATGTTTCAGCTGTTTGTAATTAAGAGAAGGGACTAACTAGACACGTAACGCTTTCTAGATTTCATTCCGCGGAAGTCGGTTATGATAGGGTGTAATGAATTGCTGAATCTAATCAGATAGACTTCACAATTTAACGGGATAATAAGCTTCGTAAGAAGTTGAGTTGAGCGCTAGGAAGAAAGGCATATGGAAGTGCAACATTGGATCATTTTAGATAATCTCGCAGAATGAATTGTAGGCTAATCATTATAATGGTGTAATTCGCTCGCAAAACTAAACAGGTAGCAAATGAATTTGATGATCTAATGCTACAAGTACATATCAAGTATAGTCAGATTTTTTGCTCGAGGATACAAAACAAACAAAAAATCGGAACACGAAAACCGACGGCAAGTGGTAAATTACACAACTGCAAAGCAATAAAGCCTATTATGCATTGTCATAACTCGTCAAGGTAACGCATGCCACTGGAGTCATCGGCCGGTAAGAGACGAATTTAGCCGAACGCCAGACGGAAATAGCCGAACGTCCACATGCCCGCCTTTCTGCAAATGCTTTCGCATGGTCAATGGCGATAGAAGACATAAATCATAAGATTAAAGACGTAAATCATTTGATTATAGTGAATCAGAATGAATTAGCTAGTGTTTACGGATTAACAAAAATAGGTAGGTATTGTATTGTAAGCAAATAATTGAATCATCAGCAAATTATGGAATGTGTAGTACATAGATCTACATGTACTAAAAGGTACTATCAAGGTTCTAAAAGAAACACACACTCTTGCACACACAAAGGTTGCTACATTTCAGTCATCAGCCTAAATCGCTTCACCATAGCATTCAACAAGACGATCCAAATTAGAGGCTGTAAAAAGGCCTATTGTGCGTAACCAAATGTGCGTCGAACGTGACCAGTCGTGAGAAATCAATACTAAGGCAAATGGAACTAAAAAGTTAGCGACAGATGAGAACGAATTGAAATCACAAACAAGGGGCACGCAGATGATTGAGGAAGTAAATTCAGCTATAAATCTTGTTCACAAAAGGTAATTACATAATCACTGTGATATTTTTGAGTAAGTGGGAGAATGTATTATCTGCCAATTGTGAAATATCACAGATAAAAGTGACAACATCGCTAACGATCAAGATTGCAACCATCTAGTCTAAATCTTGGCAGGCACTAATGAAAACCTAATTACAAACAACTTTCATAGAGATCCACAGAAAGTCATGGAACTACGCACTCAGGGAAATACCACAGAGGAATTTATAGTCTGTGAATGCAATAATTCGTTTGATTCGCCGCGGTTAGATAAATCAATGATCAGAGAAATCAATCTGCACTGCCGTTATAATATAGGTTATGTCACCGCAAAAGGAAGGACGAGCGGCAACCGGCTAGCAATGCACTATTCCTAGTACATGCTTCGGATATACTCAATTTGCTGTTCTTATTTTCATTTCGCTCTTAATCCGCTCTGAGGCCTTATAGAGTTGATATGATGTATTCTTGAACGAGGACTGAATCGGTGTCAGGTCAGGACGACCAGATGGCTTGGAGATCTAGTTTAAGGCCGTGTTTGATGTTAACTGTAATGTCACAGTCCCAAATAGCACGTGCTTAGTATTTTTATGTGCATGTTACTATTTGTATTTAGTTTTTTAACACGTGTTTTTAGTTTTTGGGAGCTGTGATTTTACACTTAGCAATGTAAAAAAAACTGTAAAATACTATAAATCATAATCACTCTCTGTTGCGGTCGGTCGGCCAAGAAGACGTTGGCTGGAAGATCTCGACTGCTCCGAAAGAGTGAGAAACTGCGATGGATTAGAGATGGTTTGGGGGATTTGGGGGAGATTTCTTTGCCCAGCAGTAGGAAAAAAGAGGTATAAAAATATCACTATGTAAGTACATTATTGCCTTCATTTTGTTAGTATTCTTTTTACTTTTATAATTTTAGTGATCTGTTATTTATCGTGGTACTAATATTAAGTATATCCTTTCCATTACTGTTTTCATTACAATTTCAATTACGATATCATCTAGTTAATGGTAATGAGTGATTACTTTGAGAATCTAAATAATTTATCTAAGCATTGTAAACTAAGCACCAATCAGCTGAGACTTGATTTCTAAATAGCAATTTATATTCAAATGACTAACATGTTAATAGTGAATAGGTAGGTACAGTCAGCAAAGAAAGTGGTCTATCACTTTTGACAAAAGTTTCTGTGAAATCCTATGCCATTTAGATGATACTCAACCTTAGGGTGGCTAACCATATTTTTTGCTAACTGAACTTTGCATAACTTTAGTTCAGTGAGAGGGAAGGGGGGGTCCCCACAATATATTAGAAATAAATTCAAGTTTTTTTTTAATAAGCGGTTTAGGCTCTGCGTTGTAGGTTACTAATCACCATTCACTAAGCCTTTAAAATCTAATAAGTTATATAGAGAGGAATAATTTGTGTTTTTTTTTAAACAGGATTGCTCCATTTCAAAAATTCTTTCACCATTAGTATGCTACATTTTTCTCAGTAACGTAGGCTATATTTTAAGTCCACCCGTGTGAAGCCAGGACGAGCCGCTAGTACTCTAATTTAAAGAGTACATAGATGAACTTGTGTAACCTTTGTCAGTCTAATAAGTATACCATATTGGTTTATTCTTATTGCTTTCATACGGTACTGTAATACGATTGTACTGCGTTCCTTTCTCAGACGTAAAGCCACTATAAAAGAAACCATGAACCTGTAATTTCCCCAGGCATTCCTGTGCAAACCGGAACTCATTACTCGGCTGCTAGAATTGTTGTTTATAGATTAGAAAAAACAAACCAATGCGGTATTGACTACTTCGACGATCAAGTAACGAATAACGTAAGCGTTCAATATTCTTAGTTCTTCAATATTTTACTCACATCACAAACTTTTTGATTATAACGCTCAGAATCCAATATTATATCACTACACGTTTGGTCTTGTCTAACAAGGATAACTAATTATAAAGCAGAATTACGTAATATTTTTTTTTTGTTTTATAAAAAAAAAAAGTTTAAAAAAAAAAAAAAAAGTACAAGTATTTTTTTTTTTTATGTGTGGAACCTACCCCTTAAGTTTGTCAGGTTGATAATGAATGACCTTATATAGTGTATTTTGCGATAAATACAATCACTATCTATTGTCTAAGTCTATAATCTACATTACTAAATCTATTATCATAATTAATAGCTTTAAAATACTTGGGTCTACCTAATAAGTATGTACTTATTTAAAAAAAAAATGTATGGTAACAGTAGCCTTGCCTTGTCTTTTAATAATAACAAACAACCTAATAGAAAATGTCTAAAGCAATGTCAATGAATTGAGCTTAACTTGATTTGTGAGTTCCGTTACTTGTGGACGTAATATATCTTCATTACAAAACCTGTTTTATTATATTAGCTTAAAGTCTTATTCTGCGTAACAGTTTTGATCGATTGTAGTAAAGCCCCTATTCCTATTTCTTGTAGCGCAGTATGTGATTGCAGCAAATTAGCTTGATTCACTTATTGCTGGAGAGTTTAAAAAATTAGTGCAAAAATACTAACTTCTAGCGTAGTGGTTCTACTAATTTATTTGATCCATAATGTTTTTGACAAAAGCTGATAAACTGAACAGACAAATTTTTGATCTTTGGTACAGAAAATAAAAATTTATTTTATTATTGAAAGAATCGGCATCAGCTCGTGCGTGAGCGTGTTGAAATTTGAAATGAATTGTCAATTCAATTTATGAAGCCTCAGCGGCTGTACAAAAATTGCCGTAGCGGACGGTATTTCACGTCCACATGGCGGGGTATTGGTAAAGTTTTCAACTAGCAATAATCGCACCTCGGATCAACCTCATTGGTTACGATATTGCCTCTGCGCAAAGTTAAAACCATTCTCAAATTTCGGCCTCTCATCTCTGTGTTATCAAAACGCAACGATAGCGCGTTCTAGAACCATGTCCGATTTACTAGCGCCACCTAGTTTTATAACAGTTTAACTAAACTGTCTTCAGTTGCGCGGATTTTTTCGAGTTTGTTTGTAAGTATTTATTTCATTTATAGTCTACATACAAAAAATATTTATGTAGATAGGTCAAGTTAATTTTTTTAATTCAAAAACATTAGTATTTAAATTTTTGATATCTTTATAATCTACAGTAAACAAAGAAATTATATAGCACACCAGTGTGGGCTTAAAATAAAAATGATGTTATAACAAGAAAAAGTAATAAAAGCAACGATGGATGGGAAAAAAACTAAGTAAAATTTAAATGGTCAATAGAAATTTTACAAGGCTGTAATTAAACTGCTGTCTGAAATTATGTAGGTACTTGTAATAAAAATTTCAATTACAATCTAACGGCAGATTTTAATAATAACACGAAGTCAATAATTATAGTAGAATAATAATAGTAGGAAAAGCATAATATTGTAGCCAAGCCAGATGGTCCGATGATAGAATAGAATAGAATGGGATAAACGGTGTGAACTGGTGCAAGATTGATAATACAAGCACATGTCTAAAGAACACATGAGCTAATAAGATAAATTATTTAGCAAATCTCATCTGTCTATCTGTTATATTTACAACCGATCCGATTTGCAAAAAAAAAATCAAGGAGGTAGTTTATGCTGCGTTTTCACTAGAGATGTGATGTGCAAGAATGTGTAGCGAGGGATGTGTTTGTTAGGAATCAATATTATTCAATTTAATAGGAATCATTTCATTTACCTAACCTCGCTCTGACAGCTTTAATGAAGTGATTCTATTGGTTCCTAAAAACACTTTTTTCACTCTGGTAGAAACGCAGCCATGTCAAACGCATATTTTCCCATGGAGTTTTGTGTAATCAGTTACTAGATTTCCGGTTACATAAAAATCAAGATAGTCACAATGACAACCGTGCAAATCTCAATGCTCCGCAGGCCTGCCATGACCAATAGTGAAATATAAACATATACCTTACTCTGAAACCCCATAGCAACTATTTAATAGTCTACATATTTCCTATAGTACTTGATATGTATTCTGTGGTCGTGTGACGTAACGCGTAACAAGTGCCGATGGGCACAGAATAGGTATTCTATGGGAGGCAAATAAACTGTAGCGAATCCGTGAAATCAACATGATTATGATGACGCAACGACTATCATACTAACATGAAATAAGGATGTTCACTGAAGTTCAGAGGAAAACAAAACGAGGAAAATTATATTAGTAAACGTATAACCTACCTATATGTAAAGGAAAATTTGATATACAATAATAAAAATATTGTGATTGAATGAAAGACGTATTTTCAAGAAAAAAAATAAACTGGAAGGTAAGGAAAATTAGGTAATAAACATATTTTAAGTAGTAAATGATTTAAATTAATAACTGGCTGTAAAATAAACCAACCAATATACAATCAATAATTAATACTCGGTGACTCAGCTGGTAGAGCATCCGCGTATCAAGCGGAAGGTAGTAGGTTCAAGTGTCACCTGTGTCGAGAAAAGTTTGGGATAGTATAAAACTGATTTTTCCTTTTGTGTGGTGTTAAAAAACTATAAGAAACCGATATGACTGTTATAAACTATCTAAGCACTTATAGGTAGCTCAATCGTATTAAGATTTTACTTTATTACCACGTATGTAACAATTTTGATCTGTACTGTACCGCTGTGTTTTTAATAATTGCATTTTGAGTGTAACATTATTGCAACACTGCAAACCGCAATGTTGCAAAACCCTATGAGCATCATAATTGAGAAATCTTGTAATTTGAGTCCTTGTGCAGTTTCTAAATGCAAAATGAACACAAATCATGATCATTTCGACTGGTGGCTGTGTGACTATTTCTTTTATTACAGCTTACTGCGCTTAGATTTTATTTTCACTTATTAAATCGGACTATTTATCAATTATTTATAAAAAGCATTATGTCAATAAACAGAACCCTGTATACTTAATTATCTTGTTTTTTAATAATGAATACTTAGATATAAATCAATAGCTCCTGAACGACTTTGATGTAAATAATTATTTAGGTGTTGAAAAACAAAACTGGTTGATAGCCACGTACCTACATAACTCGCCACAATAGTTTGATAACAAATATTCGATATTTCATTTCATAACTTTTTTCACCACTCAGGCGACAAACAAACCCAATATTATACACACTATAATATAATAATTTTATCCTAACTTACATTCACTTAGGTCTATACAAATCGATTGTGTAACAATGTATTACTCTAATATTTACAACTGTAATAATTATGCATCATCAATCTGACTTTTAAAATACTTGACATGGTACGATTCATAAAAATAATTGCATAGAAATAACAGGTAAGTAATTAAATAAAAAAATATTAGCGAAAATGCACACAAAGGCGTAACGTTGCGCAATCTGCGTGATGCAGCGAACAATGACAATGTCAATAATCTCACAAAGCCTTTCGCTAGAGACATATCTAAAAATAATAGCTTTTATTGTTTAAACATTTCTGAATTAAATGTTTGTGATCGTTCGTTCGTTCGTTCGTATGGGTCAATGGCCAACTCTGGTGACAGAGTTTCTAGGCCGCCCGAAGACCTCTGTCATGGCTTAACAACTTTGTAAAAGCCGGGACCGACTGCTTAACGTGCCCTCCGAATGATGAAATACAATAATAATAATATTTTCAAAAAAAGTAATTAAAATAAAAAAATTACATACCTTGAGACTTGAGAAGAGTAAAAATGACCAATTAACATCTCTGAATTTGCCAGTATTCCGATCATATTCGCCCTGTCAGGTACCATGATTACTTACTAATAGAGAGAGCGAAAATAGCAGAAGTGAAACTGTAAGTTTACAAATCACACTATAGTAATATGCTACCCGCAAATTATACTAATAATATCGACCATACCTCTACATGCGCTGGGTATATAATAGACAAAATTACCAACATGGATACTAGTCATAGATAGTATCAGATCGAAATGGACTTGATATCGTACAATTCCGCGGTAATTATGGTTGCTAGATGACATAGCATCGACATGGTGCACAATTGTGGTTCAACAGATTTGTATCGTAGGGCCATTTCGCTGTTGAATTACGAAACCGTTGTGAACAAGGCCGATATCGACCAAAGCTGAGCTGAGGCGTTCGAAATCAAAGAATAGAATTGCTTGTAAGGTTGCGTTCATAATTGCAGAACCTACCTTATAGTCTGCAGTAATATAAATTATGCATGCATGCACACAATTATGATTACGAATAAGAGCTCAATTTGGTTTAATTGAGTCAGTATATATATATATATATATATATATATTATATATATATATATATACCCAGTCTGGGTATATATACGTCTTTCGGAGATTCGGTAATTTACTACCTCTACCTAAAATAATTAAAAAGATAAGAGGAACAGATAACCTGCACGCGATTATCTTCTAAACCCATGATCACTCATAAACTCGACTGTTCTTATAATTATGTGGATGATGTCTTTGTCACAACGTCGGGAAAATCTTTATAGAGAAATGGAAAGGTTTAATGTGATACCAACGACCAACCGTTATTGTAAATGGTATCTAGAGTGATTCTTGAAATCTATACGATTGTTTGCTTCGTAGAAACATAAATGGCTATTGAACCGATTGTGGCTTAAATTGTCTTTATATGATCTAACTACTATACCTACGAGATGGCAAATGGTAACAATTCGAATTGATACCATTGCTTTTACTATTGTATGTACTGTCTTATTTGTAAAATCGTTTCAAACTGCCCTTTTATTGTATTAAACAACATTCAGTGTTTATTATTCTTCAGTCTATCCTATAAGATTCAAGATGCATAGGTAAGACATACATTGGTTTCATAACTTGTTATTTTCATTCGGCTCTAGTTATTGAAACTTCATTTTACATTTTTTAAGGAAGCATCGGTGGCCTACTTTTTCATTTCCAACCATATTTTTGTATAAAAAAATCTTACTTTGTATCTAAAATTACAGTGCAGACATGAACAATAAGGGCCCCACTGTATTATGAAACACGTGCGCTATGCAAGTTTACACCAGCACAGCTGCGCGTGCGCTTGAGCAAGGGTTCGAAGGGTCTAGTGACTCCGCTGATAAAGCCCTAATCAATAAACATTAAAATCGTTTTGATCGATTATTTTCGGGTGAAGAACGTTTGAAGAAAGAAACTGTTTATTTTGAACAGTAACTTGTAAGATGACAATGTCAAAGTCAAATATCTCTTTATTCATTCATATCACAAGGATCATTTTGAAACGTCTTAAAGCTAGGTGAATTTACGCCAGTTCCACACGCCCCAGCCTAGAAGAATCTGGCAACAAACTCGGCTGGGTTCCTAGCTTGTTTTGATGATTCCTCTTTATCATACACAAGTAAAACTGACCATACAGATTTACACAAACCAGTAAAATAATGTAAAGAAAGAATAAAGGACCACACACAAACTTATGGTGTTATGCATCTTAAAACAAAATATATGAAAAATATATGAATGATAGTATTCTTAGAGAAAAGAAAGTTTATGCTTGTGCCTAACTCTGGTAACATAATACGATTAAAGCTTAGCCTTGACATGGCTCTGAGCGATTGAGATACCTAAATACATCGCTGGATGATATTTGAATTTATCTTATGTGCTGGTTTTAATGGAATGACTGACAGATCAACGCACAGCCTGAACATAAAGTCCTAAAAATATGAAATTTGCAGGGTATACACTCTTGTGGTGTAGGGATGCACTAAGGAAGCAATTCCCGAAATTCAACTTCGAGAGCAACGGAAAGATATAAAAAGTATAAAAATAAATAATATCTAAAATATAATATAATATATATAGGGTCTTTGATTATTAGTACGCAATATTCTTGAGTATAAAAACCCAACACGAACAAGGTCGCAGAGCCATCCACTAGTTCTATATACATGAACCAAGAAAGTAAGAAGTTCAAAACAAAGCTAGCGTTACTGCTTAGCAGAAAAGCCACGACGTTATCGCAAGGAATTTGCGCACGAACGCCATTACGCGAGTGTGTAACTGAGACATTAATTTGTACGTGAAAGGTGCAATGTACTGCTAATCTGATAACGGCGATAGCAGTATTAACAGGCTTCGGTTTATATATTACGCATGGTATTATGTTTCGACATATTTATTTTACGATGAATGCAAATGCAATAAATTTTTGACGAAAATGAATATTTGAAAAACTTATTAAAAAAGAAACACCGCGTAGTTTTAGAAATTAAAAGGACAATTTCTGGTATATACGCTGAGATTAAGAGAGATTTAAAAAAACACAACAAATAATGCCAAGAAGGGAATAAACCATCTATACTTATATAATATTATAAAGAGAGAAGATTTGTATGTTTGTATTTTTGTTTGTTACGAATAAACTCAAAAAATACTGGTTCGATTTCAAAAATTCTTTCACCATTAGAATGCTACATTATCCCTGAGTAACATAGTTTTTATTTTATTTTAGAAAATAATAGGGAACCCAACTAAAACTTCAATATTGTAACCCAAGGTGTAAAATAAAATTGCCATAAAATGTCTTTCATCGCATGCGCTGCGGAAACTATTGATGATAGAACAAAAAAATGTTCTACAATATTATAAAAAAGTTAGCGATACCATATGTCCAACTATTGTAGTTATGTAACTATAACTACTTTTTTACATTTTAAAAGTTGATAGAAATGCCGATCAAAATCAGACCATGTATTCCATACCTTTATATTAATCCTTATCCAAATAAATCATTTCATATTCAAGACTGTTTCAATACCTGTAGATAACTGTTTGAATTATTGAAATCAGACATTCCATTCAAAAGTTATGACGAATTATAAAAATGTCAATCTAAACAAAATATTAAAAAAGCCCGCGCGCGCGCGCCGCCGCGCCGTGGCCAGAGAGGGGCGTGCACATGAACTATGAAATAGGTAGCCGCGCGGCTAAAACGTGCGGTATTTATAAAATGCTGCGCTGCGCTTATCACCCCGAGACGTTGTTGTTAAGTCTCTTTCGCCCAGTAATTTCATTTGCTACAGTGCCCTTCAAACCTAAACACAGCAATGCTTGCACACTACTGCTTGGAGGTAGAATATTTGACACTGCGGTGGTACCCACCAAGACGGACTCTTGCTGAAGAGTCCTACCACCAGGTGAATGGTTTCGACATTTAAGTAAAATTTATTTTGTACATGAAAACCTACGCTTGGATGCCGATTCTACTGTATTCTCTGTTCCATATAATTTTGCGTGGAGCTCGATAGTAATCTATTACTAAAGTTACGGTTACGGCTGGTCTGTTTTGTTAACAAAACTATTTTGAAATTGCATTATGATTTAGCAAAACTGATTGTGTAGTTGAATGTAACGCAATTTCTATTATCAACAATGATCCGCGTAACTATACGGCTGTTATTAGCTACATCTCCCTATATTCCTCTAACAAGGGTCACTAAGATTTCCTCTATAACTCACTACAATTTAATCCTATTACTAGTACGGCATGGTTGCAATAAAATTATAACCACAAGTTTTTGGCATAATAAACTCTCGTTAAAAAATAAAGAGAGTGTCTTAAAGTATGTGTGGTTCTCTTTATGGCTTCGTGTTCAGAAACTAGTCATAAGATAAGATATGACTAGTAGATGATCGCTGAAGCCATTTCAAGTTCATCATCTAATTTGAGGTGACATTTTCAACTTCGTGAAAATACTCCTTTACCCATTCAATAACCAATAACATTCACTTATTGCGAATATCTATATGTTTTTTGCATCCACTCAACTTTTCCGTATCAAGCTTATCCCGATTAGTGTCACGGTTTACTTTCCATAATTCCCACTTCACGCGATGTCCTACATTCTATGTTACGTCCGTTAGGCTTAATGTTGTCTGTATGCTATATAGAAACTTAGTGGCTGGCATCAGTCCATGCTTAGCTGGTACGTCAGCGTAGAATTTATTTCTTATCTATTTAATTGCACTATGCGATTAGTCTTACAGAGTCCATAAAAACTATAGGAACTCAAGTTAGTGGCTTGAAAATCTACAATTATTTATATAACACGATGGTAAGTACGGAGACACTTTATATGCCAGATTACCAAGACATACTAAGACATGCCAAGACATACCAAAACATACCAATATGATGAATTACATACGCACGTTAGCACGCAGAACATGAACATACCTGCAACAAAAAACAACATAATAAATGTCAACGTTTACAAAAATAACTCACACCATTGACCTTACTAGCAAGTTCAAGCACGCTACAGTTTGAAGTATACTTGTAATTTAATTATTCAATTTGTAATGTGTGGTTGTTTTATTAACGCCAGAGTGAAGCTTGACATTGTTACTTTAAAAACTGTTGCACAAGATGCAGGCGACCATTGGAATGCCAAGTTTAAACAAAACTATGAAAATGCTAACAGGGCTTTCAACGCAGCTTTGTTTAATAATAGTATTGTGTTCGGCTTGATTTGTATGGCAACTTTTGAAGAGTTTTTGAATTTTAAACTTTTTAAGAGTTCATTGGCCTCTTTTATTACAGAACATTTTGAATGTACCTTCGAATAAAGTGATTTTTACTTATGTCGTTGAACTAATTATAATTATCAAAACTGCCGCATTGCATTTAGCTCAGATAATTTAAAATAATATTACAACAAAATTCTCACTGAGAATTAAAAAGGAAAAGACAAAAGACAAAACCAATGATGTAACATCAGCTGTTGTTGATATAAATAAACCAATCAACGAAGTAATAAGCCCAATCAATTCCGCAGATCTAATAAAAGTGGGCCGGACAGACAGCGAAATGACAGTGATCATCAAGGAACGTTCACGCCGATGTAAAACGCGGCAATCTAACCGCGAGAAGTTATACAACTACCCAACTTGCAATTATGTGTGTTGCGGTTGGCAGCATTGGTGGATTGCGAAATTGATGAGCAAAAACTACAGGCTACATCTCTAATCGTGACAGTAACAGAATGACTAAAGAATTACAAAAAAAAAGCAACATCCAGCCAATAACATACAGAAGCTATAAATAATTTTGTTGAAAGAACTTTAGCAGAAAACGCTGACAAGAGAAAAAAGGTACATACATAACACTTTTAGTTGCAACAGACCTTCATTAAAGAGGAAACGTAGATCTGTGTATTTGAATGTCAGACGAACAAAGAGGCGAATTATTGTAATTACCGTAATAATACACTCGGACGGACTAGATTGTAAACGCACAATTGAGATTTGTGGACCTTGAAAGTTAAGATTTATTATTACACATTCGTCATAGATATGTTTGTTATACACTATTGATTCATACAGTACTTTGAAATCTATAGGCAATCAACTCGATTTCAAAACCAACAAAATTATGTCATCAAATGCATAATAGAGAACATCGCCTGTTCTAATGAAAAGACTGAAAATTATTTTTAATATCCTCACTACATATGTAAAGGTACTTTGAAGCATGTAAAACAATATTCTGAAACATGCCAGTCTAAACAAAATAAATACAAAAAGGCATTGTAATTATGTCTGAGGAACAAGAGTTATTACAGGAATTGTAGTACGCAAGAACAATAACAAACTACCCACACGATTCCGCAATGAGCCGTCTAACTAAACGGATTCATTACATTAGGGTTATTCACCTCAAATGAAAACAAAATTAGATTCAATCAACGGCTGCCCACATTATATTACTAATGCGTTTACGATTTCGACAAACGAGACGCGTACGGCCCACGTGGGTTCATTCATCATTCCGAGGGAAGATGCAGTGATTTGTAAGTGATTAAAGGCAATACTGAAGGTGTTGAGACACCACAAAATAGGCTGTGATTGTTTGATGATTCTAATACTAATCATATCTATGAGAAGATGAGAAGTAATGAAGATAATCATAACTGCTTACGATTACAAAATTTTACATGATCTTACATGACGAGACAAACAAAATACTAACGCTTCCAAAGCTTATAAAACCAATTATGATAATAATAACACAATACTATGTAGAAATAACAATTAAAAGTGGCATTCCTTCGGGGAGGTCTTTGTCAAAAGTGGACGTAGACTTCAGAGGGTACCACCTACTTGAAATCAAAAGAAGAGTTATATTATAAATCAACTAAATGCATTCATTATTTAAACTAAAGTCACACTCAAGTTAAGGATCCTAATTTCCAGGTGTGAAACTTATTAAAAATTTAAATATAAATAGTTAAGTTGAGAAACTTTATGTTGTTAGATATATTACGTTTATAGCGACATTTATTATTACTATCATATTACGTATACGTTTTAAAAATAAATGTAGTATCGAAAGTGAGACCTTGTGTGTCGCTGTCACGGAGCATTACTATTACAAATGAATTCGATCGAACACGTTCTTGATCATCATCATCATGACAGCCTTCTAATGTTCCCACTGCTGGGACACTGGCCTACTCTCAGGCGAGAGTGATTGGGTCTTAATCCACCACGCGGACCCAATGCGGATTGGTAGATGGCACATGTCTTTCGAATTTTTAGTTCTTGGACATGCCGGTTTCCTCACGATGTTTTCCTTCACCGTATGAGAGCACTGGCTGGCACGTTCTTGATACTTGAGATGTATTCATATATTTTTTTTCAGCGACTAACATATCAACAGCGCGGTTATCATGACGACCGTAAATTAGCGGAGACAAACAAAGAAAGTTTCCATAGCATTATATGTATGTAGTAGGTTATGGTTAAGATGAAATTACAGGCACATGAGACATTCGATCACAGCATTCGATCAACGTTACAGTACAGAGTGCATAACACGAAAAACTCTTTTGACAATCGTAATTTATTTATTTGTAAACGTATCGTCCAGCTGTAATTTTTTTTTTTTCATTTGTATAGGATTTATAACAGCGTCTCTTTAGTGGATTAGATGAACTACCAAAATTCCATACAAACTGACAGCTGGACGACACGTTTACGTTTACGATTGTCAAACGTTTTTAGTGCTAAGCACTCAGGCCTTTTGGACCCACGGCTCAACTAGGCAGGTATATCATTTGCGGGTTGCTTGCTGCTCAACAAGGCAGCAAGCAACCCGCAAATGATATACCGTATGAATGGTAACCGCTTATAATCAGGTGGACAGTACGGTTGGTTGCCACTTTAGTATAAAAAAAACAATTTTGTTAGCGCTTGATCGGTACCTAGTATTACACTCACAAATTAAAAATATATAAACTGTTATAATCTTTTAGCATCACTCAATCGTTTCTCTTTACATATTGGTGATTCATAAGATCCGTTAATAACGGTTTGTGCAAGTAGCTGTAAGATTGGTTAGATTCTAGCCATAAGGCAAATTAATTTACAAGTGGGTGTGTATATGATTATAGTCAACGATTAAAGCCAGTAACTCAAATGCTAACTTAAAGTAAAGGCCATATCTAATTAAAGTAAAGTTGGATCTTACTGCTGCATATATTACAAATAAAGATTTTGGTTATCCATTCTTTGTTTTACTTAAAGCAATACAATTAAGAGTAGTAGAGTTCTCTGTGATAGAGCTCGTCCGGGGAAGGACTACCACTATACCTATTTCTGCCGCCAAGCAGTAATGCTCGCATTGCTGTGTTCAGGTGTGAAGGGTATGGTTTCCGGTGAAATTACTGGCACATGAGGCTTTCGATCTTAGCCTCAAGGTGGCAACCCGCGAGTGATACCTCTGGTATAGCAAGCGTCCATAGGCTACGGTAACCGCTTACTATCTTGTGGGCCGTACGCTTGGTTGCCACTTCAGTTGTATAAAAAAACTATTTTTTTTTTTTATACAACTGAAGTACCCTTCACACCGGAACACAGCAATGCGAGCATTACTGCTTGGCGGCCGTAACGCACGGATTTAGTAAAAAAAAAGAATGTAGAACTCAGTTCATTATCTACTGCAAAAAAAAAAATACGAGTGGTACGAGTCAAATGTTTAGAAAAAACAAACATTTAATTTTTTTTTGGTTAAATAAAAAAGCCCGATATTTTTTTAAATATAAAAATAGTATTTTAAGGCATGTTTTTATTTAGATCTCAGGAACATTATATATTATGTTATTTAATACCTCACGCCTTTATGCTCAGTAGCTGTTTTAAAAAATAAATTACAAATTCCAAAAAGCCATCAACTGTTAACGACATTATATACTCTTTGTAATAAAACATACCTTAATTTCCTAGCCCATATTCCCGAGGATATATAAAGTTAGTACGGGACGGTAATGCTTGATCTCACTGTCCTATTCTTAAGATTTACTGGCTTCCTACAGTGGCACTAGTGGGCGAGACTCTAAATTATGAAGCCACTTACCGCTCGGAAGACAAATTGAGTCATTTTGTATATTTCAACGTCTACCTGATACAGATCGACCAGAGCTACCTGAGCTATGACACTGCAGAAATAATGCAGCCGGCACATAAAGTTTCACTCTGACAGTATAAGATACATTTATTATATAGATTAAGTTATATAATATAATACTAGCGATCCGCCCCGCCTAAGCACGGTTGTTAAAATATACCCACATATAAACCTTCCTCTTGAATCGCTATCTATTGACGAAAGCCGCATCAAGTCAGTCAGTAAGTCATCACGCGAGTGAAACCGCGCGAGTCAGCTAGTACCATAATAATGATCTGATGAAAATCTACCAGGCATCGAGTATCAAACTAAAGTGGTCGATAAGATAGCTTCCTTAATTATATGCAAAGAGGTTATGACAATACAAACAGAACCTAGCGATTGCAATACATTATCTTGAGTGTTTCTTGTATCAATGACTACAACTTTATATCGCAGAGAAAGTTTATTAAGTACATATACTTTAGCGTAAGTAAATAAACTTGTTTATGACTAAACAATAGTAAATACTACACTAATGTCGTAAAGAAAACTATCAAAGAGAGCACGGACAGAAAAGCCTACATGTGAAATCGTGAAAATATAAGTAAAACAGCTTAGTTGTAAAGTAAAGCGAATATCTTAGTATTCTAAATGCGAAAGCTTAGAGTCCTAAAGAAGCGAACTGAATGATATTTAGATTTATACATCTGGGCTTGGAACAGTATTAGGGTTCTTTATAAATACCATGCGAGCGAAGTCACAGGAAGAAGCATAAGATAAAAAGGATTTAGACTGACTGACGTTTTAAATAAGGTTAAACCTACTGATGATCTAAGCTAAAAGGTCATCATCATCATCACCTAGAAAACATGCAAGAAACCAACATAACGACCTTGCAGAGTTAAATTAAGATATCATTCAAAATCTTCACGCTTAGATGATTCTTCAATAAGCGTGCAAAAACAAACACGCCTTGTTATATTAAGCATTCAATATCAAATTTCATGTTTTTAACATCATCAGAAACTAGAAAAAACTTTACAAAAGGATACAACGCTTTGTGTTTGCTTTGCATTATTACAATATTTTAGAATATACATGTTTTAAAAGATTTGAACGTGATTATAATTCAACTGGAAAATTACAAAAAAGACGAGAGTAAATGAATACTAAGGAAGTATTTAGAGCACCGGTGGTCTAGTGGTAGTGACCCCGCCTTCCGATCCTAAGGTCGTGGGTTCAAACCCGGTCGTGCACCAATGGATTTTTCTGTTCGAAAAATTTATGTGCGCAATGCCAGTGCTCTCGTACGGTGAAGGAAAACATCGTGAGGAAACCGGCATGTCCAAGAACAAAAAATTCGAAAGACATGTGCCATCCACCAATCCGCATTGGGTCCGCGTGGTGGATTAAGACCCAATCACTCTCGCCTGAGAGTAGGCCAGTGTCCCAGTAGTGGGAACATAAGAAGGCTGTCATGATGAAGGAAGTATTTATATTAGCGCAATAAAAAAAACAAGTGCAAGATCACCAACGATGCGTATGAGTCACACACATAATCTATTCATTGTATTGAATGAAACCGACGTAACTTGTTCTGGTTGTCCAATTACAGTGCTATTGACCTATAAACTATCAACACCAGCACACGATCCGCAAACTAATAAATAATAATGTACTAATATAACCAGTTTTAATATTTTAATGAAGAAATTAATAAAAAAATGTATAGAGATAAAATTAATAGTTTGTGTGAAAGGTGATGATAGGATTTGAAGAATTTATCGAATTACTACCAATCAATTTGAATCTATAGATGCACAAGTAATTATAACATAACTAAATAAGTACGTGAAGTTATCAGATGAAAGACTGCATTATTATTAGCTCTTCCAGAAAACCGGTTGTACTCGTACAAGACGTACAATGGTAAAAATAACGACGTAAAAATGGATAATAAAAATACTTTCTAAAATACCTTTCTTAAAAAGGACAAATTTAAGAGCGACCATAATAAAGTAAGCGTAAAGGAGTGAGATTTTCAAGTACTGCCTATTTGCTTAGAAATCGATACTTAGCAATAAACCTAACGGAACAACCACGTGGTTAAAGAAAACAACCGCAAACGATATTATGTTCAAACCGGTTAGTTTTGCATTAATTGGAATATGCTATTGACTACTCGAAACTTATAGCAGTACATTTTACAAAAAAACTATATTTATAACTTTTAAACTTACAACTATAGACGCACAATTACCGTTACGCGTTCATCAACATAATCATCAGCCGGTAGACGTCCTTAGGTCATAGGGCACTGGACAAGGCATCTCTCAAATATTAAAATCTAAGTAGGCCTGAGTACAGGAGTTGAATATTATCGATGCGATGCTAACAAAGTAACGATATCTGCCATTTTATAAGCCTGTTATTTACCCAAAACTGTGCAATTGTTAGCAGAAATGAATATGGTATTGTACAATATCGAAGTATGAACCAACAAAAGCATTTCACAAGGAGCTAATTCATAGTTGTTTGGCCATGTTCAACAGATAACCATAATTTGTTACTCGTGCGATAGAACTGACTAACGAACTACATCGCCAATGATTCTCGATGTCCACACATAACCATTTGTAGGCCAATTTGTTTACTAATCAGAATCAATTGAGATACTAACAGTATGATTTCTTATGAGATCATGGTGTATTAAATTTCGGCGAAACTGTATATTAAGGCTCGTATGATGTAGAATGAATGATGAAGGTTAGGACTGGATAATTGATAGTAATTATTTGATCAACTCGAATAAGACCTTTATTTTGACACATATTATTGATAATACAAAACACATATTATTGTTAATACCAAAAGACCTAGCAGCATCATTGTTTATTCACACCTACTTGTACATAGATCATGTTTTTGTGGTAAATACAATATCTAATACTTGTATAGAGTTGTACCTTCAAGACGAATATTTTTAAAATTCAACCCCTGTTAGGGTGCAACTTTAATCGTAATTAAGCAAATATTAAGCAATATAATTTTCTGAGAGTTTCATTAGTATGTTATGAAAATAAGCGACCATGTTATAAAATGCACTAGAAACTAATATATTAGATAAAGCTCAACAATTTAATCCAGAAATTGCGAACGACGATAAAGAAGCGATAAGGTCTAGAACGCACGATAATATCGATCCGTAGTCTAATAAAGCTTTGTTATGAAAAGCCTGCAGTCAATGGACAGTTATTGTACTACACAATACAATATCTGATAATAACACAAATATGGCTAGATTTAGTTAATTCGCTCTTTAGAAATGTTCTGGAATTGATAAGGTCTTGACTCACTAGGACGACGTTAAAGATAATTACTGCTGTATTTATTGCTTGCTTGGAGGTTTTTTTAAGGTTTTCCCAAATTCCAGTACTGGAGTTTCTAGCACATTATAAATTAGGAACAATGCGCTGATCTATACACTTTTAGACGCGCTAGCGCATAATTTGTAGTTATCTTGACAGACGGTTTTAGACCTTGCGGAAGTTAATCAGACTAGGCAAGAGGATGTACAAATTGTACTGTATTTTAGTATCTACCATATTGTCTCTTTATATTATTCACGGTTTCTCATTAGTTGCTTAAGTTGTTTTACCTAAAATGTAGGTATGTCTCCTTTTATCGGTTCAAGTGTTTGTGGAACTTATTTTATCAACCCATTAATTATTGCGAGTATTTATTATAAATTAGTCAGTAAGTAACAGATGTTCATTTCAGTCAGTAACCTGCACTTATTGAGCTAGCACGAGTACGTTTTGACCTGTTTTGACCCATCATTTTAGTTTCTCTTGCGAGCCGTTAGCAATTTACCAATTTTAAAAGCTTATTTACTAACAGGTTCAATTTTCAATTTTCTAAGTAGACAATTCGCATAGTCTGCCCAGCCATTTGTAATAATAAAAAAACGTCGTATAATTGCAGTCAATTTAAAAGGACCAATTAATATAATAACAAAAGCCCAACCCAAAAGCCATAAAAAATCTCTCGAACTTTCTTTCGGAGCACCTCGACGACCTTTAGGGCAAGAACTGCTGCATAAATTGATATGATACTATCATATGACGCTGGTTCATGCTCTTAATCCATCAAAGTCCTACCAGAATCTAGACCCAACACGGAAGAGCATAATTTTAAATCTAATATGTAGGGGATAAAGTCTATATTAGCAGGACAGTGTAAAAACTTTCACAAGACATTGTTCATTTCCTATACCATGACCATAACATGCAATGACACCTATGCAATCAGTGGAAACCATTAGTCAATCGCTATTGAATAGTGGGATATTAGCATAAAATGATCAGACCTGAAAGTTGCTGTGGGTATTTGATGGATTTTTTGATGCAGTGATAAATAACCCAGTGAAACTATGAATCAAAATATCATCTATATTATCTTTTATCTAAATTGGATTCATCGTCTAAGGTTAGATCAAAAACCTTGCCCGAGGCGTCTGCGCATATTTTGATGCCCTTAATCACGTTCTTACCTACGCCAAACAATCCGTAAAAGACAGCTCTTTGGGTGATTATAATTCAATGATTTCCACTAGTTTTTTCACTCGAATAATGTATAAAAGGTTCATTTTATACTTTATAAATTAGAATTTTAGGGTTCCGTACCTTAGTAAAAAACAGAACCACACAAAAGAATGACCCGACAATTCCATTCAAACGGCTCGAAGGGACAATGCAATCGATTTTGTCCTCAGATCGATTAGACTCGTTTGAATTCACGTTTGAATCGATTTATGCATCACGCCTGGAAACAATATAGCTCTTAGTCTAACACAATTTAGAGGTTCCAGAAGCTTATTTTGTTGTAGACTTGTGAATAACCGGGTCACACTTGTGTGAGGTCTACATTATAAAGATATCTCCAATTTTAGGTGCTCTAACTAATCATGGTTTATTAAAAACTAATTCTATTTTATTTTTACATAATTGTATTTAATTTAAATTTATTTCTTTTTATTACCATAAATAAGAAAAACTTTGCTAACTAAGGTCACTCATTAATTCATTGTGTAGTAAAACTCAAATTTTGACACATTTATGCTTCTGTCTACGATATAATATGGACACCGGCTTTGAATAATCGAAAATCCATATTTCCCACCAATCACATTTGAATATCTAATCAGTTGGAAGTAAGCATAAGCTATCTTTAATCACGTGTCTAAAAATTTCACCTGGTATTAGCACTCTTCAGAAAAATCTGTCTTGGTGGATACTACCGTAGTGCTAGATATTATGCCTTCGAACAGTAGTGTGAATTACTGGGCGATGTCTCGGGGTGACGAGCCTGCTGAGTCACGCTAAAACTTTAAGCTTCAGATAAAAGGCTTGATGGTCCAGTCAATGGGTTACATAAAAAAAAAACCGGCGGACTCAAACCTTTTATCGGCTATAATAAGTTGTACTTTTGAGTTACGTACGTAGCACTGTAATAGGTCTTCAACTGTGACAGAGAAATTATCTCTACTACTAAAGCTGAATAGCAGTCGGCTAATAGCTTCGTGATCGACTTTCCTTCCGCGAAGAATAGTCCTTCTGGTACTGATTAGAATGCACATTTGCATATAATGTAACCCTTGTTTCTTTACATAATATAAAACGAAATCGCTTCCCGCCCCGAAACAGTATTTTTTTAATCCATCTCAAGTAATTAGGCTCGGAACTTAGTTATAGTTTTAGACGTCTTTACTAAATAAAAATCGCAACAAATAAATCGTGATTTTTCTGAGGTAGTTAGCAAAATGAGTGGAAAAGTTTTTTTATCGAGAATATTTACCAATCGTGTTTATTATGGACCAAATCCGAGATGGTGTATCGGACACGGTATAATACAAGTATTTTATGTATTGCAAGCGTGCATAAACTTCAGTAACCACTTACCAATAGTGAACCATACGCTCATTTGCTACTTAATATTAAAAAACCTCAAAATAAAATGATCTAACTAAACTAAGTGATTGTATGTGCAAAGATTTCCTGTTCAAAATCGTTGCGCACGCGTTCTCAACAATTACATTTTTTGCGCGCAGATATAACCTCGAGTTTGCTACTCGTGCCACTCAATAACTGTTAGGATGCGTTTCCATCAGAGATTTGCGAATATGTGTAGGGAGGGATGTGTTTGTTAGGAACCAAAAATCATTTCATTTATCTAGTCTCGCTCTGACATCTTTAATGAAGATCATCATCTGATCCATCTTTTCCGATTTCTGTGGTTCCAACTAACACATATCTCGCTACACATCCTCGCTTAGCTCTGGTGGAAACGCAGCTTATTTTTGACCGAACGAGCGCAACGTACGAAGCGTCTCCGTTTTGAGATTGATGAGATTCGATTTTGATGATTTTTTTTATTTAATCCATCATCATCATCATCATATCAGCCGATAGACGTCCACTGCTGGACATAGGCCTCCCCTATGACGAGCTATTTTGAGCCTTCACCATCCACCGACTTCCTGCGACCGCTTTAATGTCATCGGTCCATCGAGTAGGGGCCGTCCTACACTTCTTTTTCCAGTTATTTAATCCGAGTTACCTTTAATTTGGTATTATAAAAATTAGGTGAAGATCTAATGAGGTTCTTCAGCGTGATGAGCTGGATTGCTCTTCGAAATGCGAGGTCTTGTGTTAGAGAACGGAGAACTATATTATACATAGTGTATTAGCTAACTGATTCGGCGGCGTGTCGCTTGCCGACTCATTCAGTCGGAGTTTGCCGGTTTGCAGCGACGCACATCATAGTAAACTTTTCAGACAGTTCAGAGTCGTTTCATACTATTTCCCCAAAAGCCTTTCGCAAGCCGCACGGAGATAATGAATGGCTGGCGTCTTGCGGAGTACATATAGAGTATGGCTACAGCCGTAAACCGCAAACCGCATTACTTGTAGGTTACTTTAGCTCGTTTCAGCGGTGCATGTTGCCGTAGGTACCAGTATGTGGCCGTGTGGGAATGTTAAAATGATCTTATGTGTAAATTAATAAACTAGGGGCTCAACCCGGCTTCGCAACACCGGACATAAAATATTGCCTATGTTACTCAGGTCATAGGAACCAGTAGTTTTTGAGTTTATTCGTTACAAACTTTTTTAACTTAGTGCTATTAATTATTCTATGCCAATCCGCTTCCTACGAAATATCGTGACGAACAGACAGACCGACGCCCGCTTTTATTACGAGGCTTTGTAAGGCTGCGCGCGCGCACGATGTTATTCGAGTCGTGTAGGACTTGGAACGTAAATCATTTGAACAAGCGCGAAATACTAGAATAAATAAGTGCTTAGTCGGTGTCAATTCTTAGAAAGTTGAAGTTGACTTTAGAAATTAACAAAACGTTTTATTATGAATTAGCAATGGTTTTCTTTTAACCATGTTGATTTTTAACTTAGACAAAGTTCTATTCGCAACACCGCATTTACAGTTTGCCTAATTAGGTAGGTAGATATTTGAAATACGTGCGTAATAAAAACATAGAATTGCAACTTAAACTGAGCGCTCCTGTGCTTCGGAGGGCACGTTAAGCAGTCGGTTCCGGCCTTTTCAAAGTTGTTAGGCCATGAAAGAAGCCTTCGGGCGGCCTTGAAACTCTGTCACCAGAGTTGGCCACTGACTCATACGAACTTACTTACTTTTATTTCGCGTGTATCAAAAGAAAATCGGCTATATAATGCGCAGCAAATAATGGTCAAATCTATGGTACTGCGGGCAAGACGTTTCGCTAGGTAAGTATTTGTATTAGGTAAATTCGCGAATTGGTCACTATGCGTCAGAGACCTGACGCGTAAGACCCATATCTGACGTGCATTACTACTGAATTTGTTAAACTTGGTACAATAATGTGAAAATTGATCTAATGTAATGTAATAAGTATATATATATTATATCTGTCTTGAGTAATTGCTACGTACTTAACATTTGGTAACAAATATGTATGTGGTAAAATATGTGAGAAGGCTATTAAACGAAGTCTACGAAAGAAGGAGATAGAATGAGATAAGATAAAAAAGAGAAATTAGTATATAAAAATAAGCGTAAAAAAAGCTATTTACAGCGTATATATGACTGTAGGTAATCAAAGTTAAGTAAGGAATAAAATTGGTTTTCTCTTTCACGTGGACGTGTTTGACCGATGATGACGATGATAATGATGTAAATTTTAGCAATGATATTATCTAAATAACGCTCATGCGATTTCGTAATACAAAAAACCTTGAACTATTGAACTAATTAATACAGCCAATGAATTATGGATATAAGTTCCATATCATTACGTAGTATGGAAATTAGGTAATTAACATATTATTAGCGGCCTGGCGGTTTTGTTAGACAACCATTTGTATAATTGTCGATATATTATTATGATATACCTAATCGACATCCTACTTACATCTTAAAAAGTATTCATTCTAAGTTATTATTTTAGTTTCATTATGTCAGACATGGTGATGAAACGTGTCGTTCACTGAAAAGTCACAAAAAGTTTTAAAGTTCTGCGTGGCACTGCACTGCGCTCATCAACCCTGAGGTCTTATTCGGACGGTAATGTTACTTCTTCTTTTCTTGTTATATGGCGTTTGTCAATTAGACAATCAATTTCACTTGCTACAGAAAAATACAATGCCTGTTCATTGATTATTTCTTTGTTAATCACGTTTTAATATCCTAGTAAATGTTAAAGTGTTTTTAATATTCCCTAACAAAATTTTAAGTTCCCATTTAGCGGTACACAGAGTTTAGTCATAACTTTATGAGGTAGATAGCGCTACCACGAAGTCATAATGAGTAACTGTGTTTTTGCACTTCCCAACTAGTTTAGTGCTAAAACTAGCACAGGAAATTATGTACGGTTATTAAAATGGACGTAGGGTAGGGCATACCTATATAAACTTCACTACTATTTCAGGACTTTGTAGAAAGAAGAACAGCATGATGTTTTAGGTACAGAAATACTTTTTCTTTATTCGACCAACGTAGGTACTTTTCACAACGTTACTTGTTCGACGATCCAAGCCAGAATGCCTCTCCGACCTTTTCGTTCGTTCTTTATTTTTCTATTTCCAAAAAAACGGGCTTTCGATTCATTCCTTCTTGAACGTTAGCCAATCACAAAACGAGTCCTCAATCGCAACGATTTGCGGGCAGATACTACTCCGTGATTGGCCAACCTCATCGATCCACCTTTTTTTCATTTGACAGTTAAAGAACCAGCGAACAACGTCAAAGTTACAAAACAGTTGCTAGCATTAAATAATATCGAGTATATCCATAGATATCGAGATTTGAGTAATTTATCCAAAAACGAAATACATTTATTTTCAACAAATAAAAAAAACCCTAACAATCGTCCATTCTGACAACGTGTGCGTCCCTGCACACGACCCCAGGTGGAACCCTAACAATCGGATATTTTTATACAAGCCAACATTAACGAAAAAATATTATATGAATCTAGCGTTACTCTTAAGATAGTTTCTAAATACATTAGCTCAGTTCCTTAAATGCCATGGCCACAATTATACCATCTTATACATAATATTCATGTACTTATAAAACATATCTAAATAAGAACATATATTATCAACTTTAGTATTATTTAGTCCTGATCACTAAATTTCTAGTAGGTACATACTTTATCAATAAAAACAATTCAGGCCAGTGGACTACAAGACGGTCGATTTCCTGTGTGTATGATAGCGCTGATAACAAACTCAGACCGATTGACTCGGTTCCCCGTGGTCGCTAAAAAACTTAGTAAGAAACAATCGAATTCGTCAAGTTGATACACACAGGATGATCGACTACCTGTGGTAGCACTGTAAAATAAATAACACAGACCGATCAATTCGGTTCCGTATTAAAAACTTAAGTAAAAGACGTCAAGTTAACGCTCACAGAAAGATCGATTCCCTGTGGACGTAACAAACGACGTAGAATAACATAAAAAAACTGTTTGATTCAGTTTGCACGTTTACTATCGAATCATCATATCAAAAAACGCTCAATTCGTCAAGTAGACACACACAGGACGATCGATCACCTGTGGTGATCCCTTCATCAATCGATCGATTCCCTGTGGGAAAGCTGTAGAATAACAAACACAGACCGACTTATTCTGTTCTGTGACAGTTAAGTAACGAATTAAGTCAAAATACTATCGATTCATCAAGTCGTCGCTCGCCGGATTAACAGTGGCGGCTTCTTTCATCTGATGCTGACAAGACGATCGATTACGGAGGGTTCTTCTCAGCATGGGCAAATCAAAACACGAACCGATCGATTCTCGTGTTTGATCTGAAACAACGAAATAACTTATCTGTAGTTAAACATGCTCAGTAACACAGTAACATTAAAGTTTAACAGTCGCTAGTTGAAATCAATCAAACAAAATCAAAAAAACCTATTACTCTAAGGTTTTCTTATCTACTTTGTTCAGAGTAAAATCCACTTCTGCATTCGTGACGGAACTGAATAACGATTCGAAGGAGTTTAGTTTTTTTTTTTAACAACATTAAACACAGAACATTGCCGTCAGTAAGCAAAACTATTTAAAATAACGTTTGAGCAGCTAACCATGACCTTTTATCGAATCGGTGTCCAGTTTGGTTTTTGCTACCCTATTGTACTCACATCACTAGAATTGGCCTATCTTCAACAACTCTCGAAACATCTCGAAACTACTGTATCAGACATTCGATTCAAGCAATAGAAGCAGTCTTTAACAAGTTTTACAACTTAACGCATAACAAACTGATTTGCAAATTTCATCTACTTCTCGAAGATGACTGGTGGATCTGCTATAGCTATAGCGACTAAAAACAGCAAGCCAAAAACTGGGCCTCAACATCAATTGAAGAAAGTCCAAGAACATAATTGTTACTTTGGATAAAACGCCACAACACGACATGTGTATGCTTGTACTATTCTAAGAGCGTAGAGTTAAAAACTTATTTTCGCAATATTGTTGGCCAATAGAGTAACGATCGTTAGCAATGAATGTTAACGGAGAAAAGACGAATACTTTTTGACGACTTTCTAACATGACGGGACATCGAATACAGTGTTACATTTTCTTAAACACAAATAGAGATCATAATATATTACGAAGTAATGCGATTTCTAAATCTTTGACTTCCTCGACTTTATCGACTCCCTCGGCTCCCACGGCTCTCTCGACTGTTGATTTCCTCGATTTTCTCTTCTCTTTGACTTCCTACCTCGACTTCCTCGACTCGCTCGACTCGCGACGGCTCCCTTGGCTTTCTCGACTTCCTCTTCTCCTCGACTTCCTCGATTTACTTGGCTTTCACGGCTTCTTTAGCTTCCTCGGCTCTCTCGACTTCCACGGTTTCCACGTTTTCCACGGCTTCCATGTTTTCCACGGCTTTCATGTTTTTCGCGGCTTTCACGTATTCCTCTGCTTCTACGTTTTCATCGGCTTCCACGTTTTCCTCGGCTTCCTTGTTTTTCTCGGCTTTCTTGGCTTCCACGTATTCCTCAGCATTTTTTGACTTCTACGAATTCTGTGACTATTACGACTTCTGCGACTTCTGCAACTTCTGCGACTTCTGTGATTTCTAAGACACCTACGACTTCTACGACTTCCGTAGCTTCTGCGACGACTTCTTCGATTTCTATGACCTCTTCGACCCGTGACTTCTGCGACTTTTGAGACTTCTATGACTGCTAAGACTTCTACGACTTCAAAGACTTCTAAAACTTCTGCGACGACTTCTTCGATTTCTATGACCTCTTCGACCCGTGACTTCTGCGACTTTTGAGACTTCTATGACTACTAAGACTTCTACAACTTCGACGACTTCTAAAACTTCTGCGACGACTTCTTCGATTTCTATGACCTCTTCGACCCGTGACATCTGCGACTTTTGAGTCTTCTACGACTGCTACGACTTTTACGACTGCTACGACTTCTAAGACCTACGACTTTTTAACCTCTTCGACTTCTTTGACCTCTTCTTTCGACTGATTTGCTGATTCGCCTGACTCGGCTTATTCGACTGATTCGGCTTATTCGGCGTATTAAACTGATTCGGCGTATTTAACTGATTTGGCGTATTCGGTTTATTCAACTTATTCGATTTAAGACTATAACTTATCTATTTGATCCGACTTATCTGACTTATCCAACTGATCCGACCGACCGATTTGGTTTATTCGGCGTATGATCAACTGATTCGGCATATTCAACTGAATCGGCGTATTCGGTGTATTCGATTTATTCGATTTATGACTATATAACTTCTGATTAATCCAACTTTTCCAGCTGATCCGGCAGATCCGACTTGTTTTATTCCTTCTCTGACTTATTCGACTCCGACTTGACTTTGACATTGACTTCGACTTTGACTGGACCTCGACTTCGACTTTGACTTTGACTTTGATTTGACTTTGAACTTGACTTTACTTTGGACTTGACTTGACTTCGACTTTGACTTGACTTCGTCTTTGATTTGACCTTGATTTCGACTTGACTTTGACTTTTACTTGACTTCGACTTTGACTTTGACTTGACTTATAATTGACTTGACTTTTCGGCTTGACTTGAATTGACTTCGTCTTACTTCGACTTTGACTTCGACTTACTTCGACTAAGACTTACTTCGACCTTAACTTACTTCGACTTCGACTTACTTAAGCTTCCGACTTACTTCGACATCGACTTATTAAACTTTAGTCTTATTAACCTTCGGCTTATTAAACTAAGACTTATTAAACTTAGACTTATTAAACTTCGACTTATAAAACTTGGACATTATATAAACTTCGACATTATGAACTTCAACTTATTAAACTTCGATTTATTCAAGTTTGATATATTCAACTTCGATTTGTTCAACTTCGTTTTATTCAACTTACTTCGATTTATTCAACTTCGATTTATTCAAATTTGATTTATTCAACTTCGATTTATTCAACTTTGATTTATTCAACTTACTTCAATTTATTCAACTTGATTTATTCAACTTTGACTTATTTAACTTAGTCTTATTTAACTTAGTCTTATTTAACTTTTTTTCTTTTTTTCAACTTCGATTTATTTAACTTTAATTTATTCAACTCGCGACTTATTTAATTTCGAATTATTCAACTTCGAATTATTCAACTTCGACTTATTCAACTTCGACTTATTCAACTTCGACTTATTCAACTTCGACTTATTCAACTTCGACTTATTCAACTTCGACTTATTCAACTTCGACTTATTCAACTTCGACTTATTCAACTTCGACTTATTCAACTTCGACTTATTCAACTTCGATATGTTCAACTTAGACTCATTCAACTTTGACTTATTCAACTTCGATCTGTTCAACTGCGACTTACTCAACTGCGAATAATTCAACTGCGAATTATTTAACTGAGACTTAAAACTGCGACTTATTCAACTGCGACTTATTCAACTGCGACTTATTCAACTGCGACTTATTCAACTGCGACTTATTTAACTGCGACTTATTTAACTGCGACTTATTCAACTGCGACTTATTCAACTGCGACTCAACTGCGACTTAATCAACTGCGAATTATTTAACTGAGACTTAAAACTGCGACTTATTCAACTGCGACTTATTCAACTGCGACTTATTCAACTGCGACTTATTCAACTGCGACTTATTCAACTGCGACTTATTCAACTGCGACTCAACTGCAAATTATTCAACTGCGACTTATTCAATTGAGACTTATTCAACTGAGACTTATTCAACTGAGACTTATTCAACTGCAAATTATTCAACTGTAAATTATTCAACTGCAACTTATTCAACTGAGACATATTCAACTGAGACGTATTCAACCTTCGACTTATTCAACTGCGACCTTGACCACGACCACTACCTATATCGTGACCTCGGCCCTGATTGTGACCTCAACCTTAAGCCCGACATTGACCTCGACCTCGACCAATGTATAACCATCTGGTAGGTACATCGATAATACTGCAGTTCTTCGTTTTGTAATATAACATAATGGTATACTTAAGAAATACCTGATAGACAGACACTAACGATTTGACATAACGATCTCGATAGAAAATCAGAAATCACTCCATGCAACAATATAAACTAACAGAGCGCGCGAGCAAGACACACTTCCAATCTGAGCAACGCCGCGTAAAAGCTTCAAACGTCTATACTATAAACACAATGACTTCGATGGAAGATTACGATCGAGGAAACATTCGATGTTCCGCGCACTAAAGCATTAGAGTATTGGGATGGGTGATCGCTAGCAGCGGGAAAGCTAAACAGTCGGTCCCAGACATTCCTAAGTAGCTAGGCTATAACGGAGGCCTTCGGGCGGCATCGGCCGTCACCAGAGTTAGCCACTGACTTATAGAATTTATTTACTTTATGCATACAGTAGTGTTCATCGTCCTATCAAACAACACTCGCTTGCCTTCCCAAATTCAAACATTATCGGCCTTGAAAAATCTAACTCTATTTTCGATTCGAAACGTACATAAATAAGGAAAGACTACGTGACCTTTGCTTTTCCGCGTCGATACGCGGCTCAGAATTGTGGCGTCGCTGCCTGCCCTGACGAAACTCGCCGTCCATGGCTGGTGGCGCACGGCGATGCCGCTCCGATGCACGAAGTCGCCGGCGCAGTCAGCCCTTCCAGCAGCTCGACCAGCTCCTGACTCCGCACCCACTCTTGGTCCCGCTCAGCGCCGCCGGCGCCGGGGCCGCAGACCCGAACACGGCATCGACCTCGAGAAAGCACACGGCGATCCCGACGATTCGGCAGCTGCGTTTCAAATCGACCCTGTGATCTGATTCGTTCATCGTCTGAAAAGGATTGCGTGGCATTGCAATCCCAGAAAAAACACGTTTTAGAATAAAACATTTTGAGGGTAGTTCTAAAATAAAATATATTTTAGAAAATCATTCTACGAAAAACAATATTAGCTAGGTACAGGATAGAATCTAGATAAATTAGCCTTATCTAGGCATCTTACGAATAATAATTTTATGAAAATCGATCATGACAGTAAACCAAACTTACGGTTACCGGTAAAGGTTACTCGAGAAAAATACGAATCTAAATCTAACAGCACAGACTACTAACAAAATTGGTGACTGTTTCAACATCAAAAATTCAAAATCCGAAAAGCTAAACAAAATTTAGTCTTTGCAACGAAATGGGCGTGTACTTACTATTTATTTAAGTTAGTCTCGATCCCGGCTTCTGAAATATAAACTTCACTACTATTTCAGGACTTTGTAGAAAGAAGAACAGCATGATGTTTTAGGTACAGAAATACTTTTTCTTTATTCGACCAACGTAGGTACTTTTCACAACGTTACTTGTTCGACGATCCAAGCCAGAATGCCTCTCCGACCTTTTCGTTCGTTCTTTATTTTTCTATTTCCAAAAAAACGGGCTTTCGATTCATTCCTTCTTGAACGTTAGCCAATCACAAAACGAGTCCTCAATCGCAACGATTTGCGGGCAGATACTACTCCGTGATTGGCCAACCTCATCGATCCACCTTTTTTTCATTTGACAGTTAAAGAACCAGCGAACAACGTCAAAGTTACAAAACAGTTGCTAGCATTAAATAATATCGAGTATATCCATAGATATCGAGATTTGAGTAATTTATCCAAAAACGAAATACATTTATTTTCAACAAATAAAAAAAACCCTAACACCTAGATTGTGTTCAAGTTACTATAAAATAATAATATTGGTAATAAAACAGTGGTCTGATAGGGGTACATGTAGGTGGGTGGATGGTATTGCCGGTTGACATAAATCTAATACATGATATACAGTACCCAGAAGGGCAATTCCCGTAATGTAAAATAGTCATAATCAAGTTTCAATCTCGTCTCGATGTCGTAATATGACACAAAATATGGTATTCTTGTTAACAAAATCACAAGGTAATTTATGACAAAATATATTGAAATGTGATCGAAAGTTGAACAAAGGGTAAATCGGTATTCTGCTAGCCTGTACAACTGAAAAATCTTCCTTGTTAAAAACGTCAAAATTGAGTTTGAAGGTGGACCGAAAGTAGTCTGTCGCGAGATTACCTAAGTATACTAAAAATTAAAGCGTTACGTAAAATACCAATTTTTTGTCAATTTATAATTAAATCTCGATTCGGTTAAGTTTATTTTTCGATCTCAGGTAAATATGGGAATTGCCCTTCAGATGAGCTCTGTGCCCCGCACTAGGTCTCTATTGAGTCTGTACAGAGGTTACATACTTTACTGGTTTCAATAGTATACAACACAATTAAGCCTTTTTAGAGCTAGTCTATAGAGCGTTTGTAAAAAGCTGCATGTGATCACCTAGCTGTTTTTAATTCCAATTCAAATTTAAAATAGATTTAATTAATAAAATCACAAGGATCACTTTGAAACATCTTATAATTCGGTGAATTTATAGTACCACGCGCCCCAACTAGAAGAACGAAAGTCACCAATCGCTAGAACTAATTTAACACCGGTGAAATTAGAACTAATTTTCCGAATGAAAAAAGAATTTAATAGCTCGGATGAACGCGTCGAATGAAACAGGACATCACCAAAAAAGCTGCTTGAAAGGTAATCAATTCTGCAAGTATTTGTTTCCTACCCTTGGATCATAAAATCCACCCTCGTATGTTTACACACTACAGCTGCCGATGGCGTATCACCCCGTAAATACATCAGATGCCGGAAACTAGATACCGTCATTGATTGAATGAAGATTTTAAGTTCTGGTAGTGCTAAGTGCTGTTGGGAGTTTGTCTAAAAACTTTGAGGGATTAAAACTAAAAAGTTGTACAACTTGAAAGAAATCACCATTTACGATGGTTATATGTTTTTTTTTAATAATTAGAGACAGAATTACAAACAACCGGGCTAGGATAAGCACCGTAGGAAACGGTTTTATCTACGTAAATGTAAAAATAATTACAGTTTTCTCCGATCAATGTCAATGTCTTTTCTACCGTGGAAAAACTATGGTGCTCATGCTGTGCTGGTAACAAAGGCCATACTTTCGTTGTAAAATAGGACACCCATTATTATGAAACAACGATTCATTATAGTCAAAACATTCACAGAAAATAATTATAATTTTTCAAACACATCCTTAAAGCTGTTTATTTATACACCGTCATATGAAATGGTAACCGAAGGATGCGGCTGTTGTCTCATATTTTTTCACCCATTAAACCACGTTATACAAACATTCAATCACCACCAGATAATTCAATGATGAACATCCGCCCCACCCGTATCTAATGTACACATGAACCCCAAGTCACAGTCTATGGTGATACCAGAAGGTTAACTCAGGTGCTTGTTTATTTAGTTACGGACAAAATCATAAAAAAAGACTTATTCCATGATGCTCTCACTCTCATAATCCCAAGAAGAAATGATAACAAAACGCCAAAGAACTGCGAAGTTTTACAGCTAAAAAAGAACTGAAAAACAACAATCCATATTAAATATTCGAAGCAAACGTATCGCTTCGTAAACGTAACACTTTATAAACAATACAATCTATCCAAATATATAAAATTGTTATGTTACTGATGGAGGACGCACAGCCTAAACGGTAAGTCATAGCAGTCTTATTCAGTGGACAAGAGACTTAAAAATTCAGAGTATCTTTCTTTCGAAGTCGAGAGTTTTTTTTTTACATAAATCAACTACTGTAAGGGCACAGTGAAAAACACTACAAATCGAAGTCTTGAAGATTTTCTTAATTTAAAAGTTAATAAAACATGCCTTTTTCTTGAAGTTAGAAGAGTATATCGAAGTAATCGAAGTTATTCCACTAGGTACTTTGGCTTTCACTGTGACAAGGATGGGGATGTTACAAACTATAATTTTCTCTAAAAATAAACACAGATTTTGTTAATAGCTTTAGTAAATCGTATGAGAAGATGTTATTATGTAAGGGTTGAATAGATTTTTGGTAGGTACATAAATAAACATTAATAAAGATACTTATGTAATGGGATAAAATGCTTACTTTATTTAATAGCTTTATAGTAATGACAGTTATTATGTGGTCAGTTTTAAAAGCTCGTAAACTTAACTTCGTTTATCAAGTAGTCACTCAATCACGAAAATGTAATGAGCGAAAGTAAAAAAATACATAACTTATTGCACAACTGCATCAACGTCTTCAAAATACATGTATTTTTATCATCAACAGAGATCAGTGTCATAAAACTTGGTCTGGTGCCGAGATAAAAGATAAAATTGTAACATAACATTTACGAAATCAACATCAAAAGATGTCGCTTAAAAAGGAAGAAAGTCAACATTGCTAACCAAACTACGAGTATTCCCAGTAAAAGATATATAAATTAAGTAAAATTAAATCATATTAGAACGCTATGAAATGTAAGAAAATGTTGTAAAACGTAAGAATGATCCTAATACACATGCGCTGAAGTAACAGGTAGACCAGACCACAAAAGTTGACCTGAAACTGTTAGGTAGCTATGCATTGTATCAGTAGATAAAATCATTTTGATAATGACAACATAGTGTAGCGAACTCAAAAAGATTTCAGACCACCACCATTGTTTAGACTATCTTAAAAGATCGATGCGTTACTGTGATATAATATCCGATGAATTAAGATCAAAGCCATCAAGATAAATTAAGTAATTAGAAGTAATAATGAAAGTAGTTTAATGACTACTCGTTTATGGTACGAGGGATAAAGATTATTGTATAATAATGGCAATGTACATATGTTTTTTAAAGATTAAGCTTTCAACAGCAACGGAGATTAGAAACGTGGTACCATAATAAATAGAAATACAAATATACGGATGTGGTTCCGGTGAATATGAATGTTGCAAACATAATCCATGCATAAACGAAAGTTACATAACTAATTGATGTAGGACTTAATACACTTAATAGGAACCATAGCAAAAATATATTCACTAGATATGATACAACGCGAGAAGGCAACGCGGAAGACCTAAACGAAGATGGAGGGATGAGCTGGACGAATTCCTAATAGACTGGCGCAATGTAGACCAGGATCGAGAAGTCTGGAGAGAATGGGGGGAGGCCTTTGCCCAGCAGTGGGACATGAATGGCTGATATATGTATATATATATGATACAAGGTGGCTATTAAAATTAGATAACTCAAAATCCGCTGACATATCTGGACTAATTCCGATCAACAAACAAATAATGTTAATTAGAGAGTTGTTATTTGACTGTAACCATCAATTTGAAACGTAATGGTTTGGATCAATTGAGTCCAAATTACAGGCCATGCAACGAGCGCTTTACAAGCATCTGTCAAGTCAAATCAGTCTAATGCGTAGAGCAGATGGACGCACAATTAAATGGTGCTAGAGGTCCCTAAATTACGGTCAACAAATCGAGTTGAAGTGGGCAACAGCTACTGGTAATCAACAAAAGGTACGCAACGGAAGTACTTTATAAATGAATGTACAACTTAGTGTTTAGATTTGATCGTGCTAGTATTTTTATAAAATAAAATGAACTTTTGCGTTCTGAATATAAAAATAGATGACAATTGACGATGTAGAATAAAATAAACTTTTGCGTTCAGTATATTTAAAGAAATAAATAACGATGAAGAGATGAATATGCTAATGCATATTCAAATATGATTGCTATTGTTGATGTTACAAAACGAAACGACTGCGAAACGATTTAAAGATCGATCGTAAAATAACAGCGAAAGTAGATAATCAATTCATAATTTGTAGTAAAAGTTTAACGATTTAAAAATAATCAAGAGACTAGGTCATCAAGGTTTGTTTAACAGAGCGTGGTGTAGGCATTGGTTTAAGATTGAATGGATTTAGAAAACATTGATATTTGTAACCAAGTTTTTAGAACGTAAATAAAACAACCAATAATATTATTGAACAGACTTCGGTTTCGTACTAAACGGGTCAATCTGTAAAAAATGGCATTGCTTACTGACTGTTTTATCAATCTATTGGGAATATTCAACATAATATTTTGTGTGAAAATTCAGAATTTTTACAAAACATTGTAAGGTAGTCAAAAATTATCCTCAAAGTTACAATAATTTTTGTTCTCCGTTCAAGGATCTATTCATGACAGCCTTTTAATGTTCCCAGAGTGATTGGATCTTAAATCCACCACGCGGACCCAATGCGGAATGGTGGATGGCACATGTCTTTCGAATTTTTAGTTCTTGGACATGCCGGTTTCCTCACGATGTTTTCCTTCACCCTAAGAGAGCACTGGCACATACATTTTTCGGACAGAAAAATCCATTGGTGCACGGCCGGGTTTGAACCCACGACCTTAGGATCGGAAGGCGGGGTCTGATGCCTTATATGCAAATTTATTTGAAAATAAGGCATCCGAGAAACATTACTTCCTTTATACCCCACTCAATAAATGTATTATCCTTTTAGTGAATGGTCTCTACAAAACCACATTTAATAGATCAGGTAGGCGTATCGCCGCCGTCGAGCGTATCTTCCAAAGTTCGTGACGTGACCGAAACTTTATAACACTTACTTACTTTTAGAATAAAATTTCGTTGAACTAAAGTTAAAATTAGAATGCGTTTCGCTTTGACAGTACTACTCAAACTTAAAACGTTTCAGTTCCGTTAACATTTAGTGCAGTAAAGGGCATACAGCAAGCCAATTTGCTATTATTTAGCAACAAATGATTACGACTGACAGACGACAGCGCAGCTGTACAAATGCAACCAAGGTTGGACAGTTCGTGACAATACATAATGCAGCCGTGAAAACGGACGGAACACAATTCCATGTTTCATTTATTCCGCAAATCCGATTCCCACAATTGAAATTTATTATTCATTTTGTATTTCCGTTTGTCCTTTATAAATGACATTTTGTCTAAAATTAATTTAAATATCTGTCGTATATCCGTATGTCTAAAATTAATTTCCGTTTGCGAGGAAATAAAGTACATTTTATTGCTTATTGTCCGAATTACTTTTTATTATTCTCAATCGGACAACAAAAGCATAAAACTTTATTTAAGGAATAATATTAAATTTCTCTATCAAAGAAAAAGACAAGAGCAATCCAGTTTTCGTATGAACTCATAGTGTAGGTTATAACGTGGGATTTGTTATGCAAAGGGCCATCAGCAATAACAAAAAGCTTGCTTTGTCCATTCAAACTTACGACATCCGAGACGAATTTTGTTTTGTAAACCTAATAGCATTTAAAGCAATGTAACCTTAGCATTTAAATAATAAAATCCCGTTTTTTAAATTTTGTAAAGCTCAATAAATACCTACATCATTTCGGTGGAAACTGTGCGAGAAAGATGCTCGCATTGCTGTGTTCCGGTTCGAAAAGTATGGTTGCCGTTGAAATTACAGGCACATTAGACTTTTGCTATGTCTCTGCGTGAGTGATATTGCAAACGTCCATAGGCTACAATAACTACTGAACATCAGATGGGCCGTATGCTTGTTCGACACCCATTGGTAAAAAAAATCTCATCTTTCTTTTTTCTCTCATTGATAATTTTCTTATTTGTAGGTTTAAACTTCAAAGATATTGGATAATTTTAAGAACAGAATCACTAAGTTCAGAGATGAATAATACTGCCAACAACAGTAATCGATATTTACTATGAAAAGGGGATGAAAACCATTAATCATCAAACCCTCAATATGTTCACTGTTGTTGTAAACTAATGCTCTTTGCTCTATCCTGTTTGTGAACAGTTTTTATACAATGATTGTGCATTATTTTCTACTTAAAATTTGTAAAATTAATAAAATTGGTAGAATAATATTCATAATTTTATTAAGATTTATTTTCTCTCAACAAAGGTCACAAAAATTACATAACTTGTAATAAACTTTATAGTTATAGATAAGTAATTAATTCTTGTAAATGTCTGTGTAGTGGAAAAAAAGGATGTAAACAAAACGTACCATTTTTATCAAAGATTGCTTGCTTCGCTCATCATTTACACTACAGTTTATCTGATGTTGTACATACCTGAAACAAATATTATCATACTGTTAGATACAATAGCTTTTATTTAAACCGTTATACATAATAATAAATTTATTTCAAAATCAATACATGAGAGCTAACTGTAAAAGTCGGTCTAGAATTTTATTTGAACTTCGCCGACTATTCGGCAGTATTCAAATGAAAATAACTTATATTATGTGCATAATAAAGCACATATTCGCGTGAAAACGCGAGCTACAAAGCAGGCAACATAAAAACGATTTAATAATAGACCTAAAGACACTCGTGCTGTGAGCTGGATGAATATTTGCGAGAAAATCAGAATAGCAAAAACACGTCGACTTGAGAACGTTTTTCGTCGGTTAAAAAAAAGATGAATTACTACTTACTCATTCAAGTCACATGATTAACTAATTCAGACAGAATTTTTTGATAATATACGCGTTATACCTATACATACGTGTGCAAATAAATAATTAATTATTATTAGTGAACATTTACATAGCGTCATTTAGCCCAAAACCACAGAACAGATATTAGTACTACGTACAGAATGGCCAGTCCTCTCACCGGTTTTACTTACCCCATACCGGTCGCGAGTTTGCCGGCACCACACGGCACCTTTCACCGGCACTGAACCAAAAGGCTATCAGGCACGCGGTTATTTTGATTTTGCGTTGGTTCAAGCGCGCGCATGCCAGAGCGAGCGAAAGTGTGCTATCTCGCTCTTGCTATAGTTGGGTAGGGCCAAACATGGCACTTACACATACAACAGCACCGTTTACGCACACAAACTATACGTGTGGTGATTGCGACATGTTTGCTCCATACATTTTATTGAGAGTGTCCGGGGTGTGCCAAAACTAAACAAAGCTTGTATATTATACTACTACTTATAGAATACTATATATTTATATGGATATATGGAACAAATATTTGCACATACAAGATCATACAAATATTATATAATATTTGCACATAGAGCGGGGATCAAACCCACAACTTCTCGCTTCATACTTCAGCTACCATTAGTTTGCAATCTTCGTTAGTCAAATTGCCCTGTCCAGAGGCCTTACTCTTGAACGCAATCGGTATTGGACAAGTGTTGAAATATGACATTTCATGACAACCTACGCCAAATTCAACCTTGTTTCCAAGAGTACAAAAAGTAAGGCCCCCTCCAAGCAGTGTTACAGCTGATTTTATGGTCGATGTTGATGAAAAGATCTCTGATAAGAGTTCATTGAACAAGTTAGTTTGCAGAAAATTAGACCAGCACTTTTGATTTCACGCCTGCCTATCCAAACAGCAGTGTTTCTTATTCGAAACTTGTTTCACGTCAGATAGTTTTAAAGCGACATGCGCCTGCGCGTTGGAGCGAAAAAACAAGGTGGACTTGACAATTTCACACCAACTTTGCTACTTGATCTAGTTTTAAAGATAAGGTAATCGGAATAGACATGGCATTTCGTTTGACAGTAAATATATACGGTGGTAAGCGATATGAGAACAAAATAAATATTGGTGCACATTTCACACAGCGCAAAAAGCTCTAAACTAAGCAAAGCTTGTACATTATTTTTGATAGAATAGAATACATTATACATAGATTAGATAGACATATTTTATGTAAATATTTTTTTAATACACAGAAACAGAGTACAAATATGCAGATCATACAAAAATTTGTCCCGGGGCGGGGATCGAACCTGCAACCTCTCGCTACTCAACTCACCCACCGCGCCAGAGAGGTGGTATAGGTAGATATGTACTATTCCTTCTAATCGATTAGCTGGCACGGATTTAACTACACAATAATAAGTGAGTAAATGAAATATTACGTAAAAGTGTTTTTTTTAAACTCTTCAGATGTTAAACGTCTTTTCACTAACTTGATGGATCACATAAGTTTGAATAAATACTAACAGCCGTTTGAGACTTCAATTGCGGTATACCTACATAAAAAGTAGCTTTATATAATGGCCTTCCTCAGACTTACTTTACTTTAAGAGTAGTAGAGTTCTCTGTGATAGAGCTCGTCCGGGGAAGGACTACCACCATACCTATTTCTGCCGCAAAGCAGTAATGCTCGCATTGCTGTGTTCCGGTGTGAAGGGTATGGTTTCCGGTGAAATTACTGGCACATGAAGCTTTCGATCTTAGCTTCAAGGTGGCAACCCGCGAGTGTACCTCTGGTATTACAAGCGTCCATAGGCTGCGGTAACCGCTTACCATCTTGTGGGCCGTACGCTTGGTTGCCATTTCAGTTGTATAAAAAAAAAAAAAAAAAAAGACTTTAATCTATCCCCGTGCCAAGTTTTATTCTTATCAGTCAAGCCGAGGTAATTCTACAAACAGACAAACAGAAATACTTTCGCATTAATAATATTAGTATAGATCAGAGTTTAAACATCGTATTGACCAATTGCAAACCTTTATGTAACACTTTTTGTATTTACAATCACATACGTAATTTCTTTTATGTTACACAATAATATAATTTGCGAGAGTGAATTTAAAATTACTTTCTACATTCAGTTGCAATGTCTTATGTGAATTATATAAATATTGACTATCTACTACCGACAGCTTTGCGAGCGTAACATAGTTATACGTATTCCAAAACTAGCAACCCGCTCCAGCTTCGCTGTTTTTCTATAATTCTGCTATATATTAAAATCCGTTGTCTTTATATTAAAATCCGTTGCGTAGTTAAAAGATCTAAGCGCACATACATACAGATAGACAGACGGTGGAAAAAGACTTTGTTTTATACAATGTAGAGATATATTCAAAGCTGAACGCACAAGTGCAACTGTTGCCTATGCGTCTGACTTGAAAGTCCATACCATAGAAATATTCTTAGAGGTATTGTTCATAATATTGTATTTTCACTCTATGGACCGATGACATTGTTGCGGTCGCAGGAAGTATTTTTGCACAATAGGCTTGCGCTTGACCACTATCTCTCCTGATGTTAAGTGATGATGTGGTCTACGTAGAAGCACGCTTGCCTAAAAGCAACCTATTCACTCGTAATTTGAACCAAGGTTATAAAGTCGGTGGAGATATAAAGGTTTAGGATTGACTGGCAGATCCATGGCCATAAAAGCCTATGACCAGCAGTGGACTCACTCTGACTCACTCTGACTTTTTTTTTACTATTCGTTTTCGAACAAAAAGTATAAACAAGAGACAATTTCCATAAAACACATCGATCGATCTGCGATCGAGTGCGTTTACAGAGAAAGTTATTGCATATTCGCAAGTTCCCATAAAGCACTGGACGCAAACAAGTTTTTTATAGCTGTCTTTGTAAATGTGATCGTAATTTGCATAGCAGCGTTTTGCTACTTTGGAAAATGATGTATTCAAGTATTGTGATTGTGGAAACTTGTGGTTTTCTTTTCTAATTGTTGTACTTGTGATGTTTTCTTTTAAAATGAACATACCACACATATCACAAAGTACTTAAACATTGATGAAGGATCAATGATACCAAAATAAATAATATGGTTAAATAAATGAAATCGAAATTAAATAAACACTCTAAGGAGCGATGGACCGATGACATTGTAGCAGTCGCAGTAAGACGGTCTGCAATTGACGTCTATTGGCTGTGGATGATGAAGGTGAGAGAGCTATACCGATCAATACAGTAGTATACTTGGAAATCACGAAGAAACGAAAAGACTACTAACTATTAAACTAACTATTATAAATTTATTTATGCCACATTCACATAACTGACATAAATTAACACGAATAAATTTAAGCGATACCTTAATTAGTTTCAAGTTAACTGCGGTGGTATTCAGGTGCAAAAAATGGGCACAGTTTTATAGCTGATCCGAAATTGGTTACTGCCACCGTAGAAGTGGAATATATATTAAGGAGGCTTGAAGGTACTCGTACGTTGTAAAAAATGCACAGAGAATGGGTTGGTGCAAGTGTGCTGACTTAGAAAAAACCGCTCACCTGGAATTTATTTTTTAGTAGGTACATCTTACACTACCAACTTATACATTTAAATGTAAAATTTAAATTTAAATTATCTAGGACTTCCCGATTTGCCTGTGCGTTCATTGTCGGTCAGTCAGTAACGCATTGTTATAATAACAATAATAATGGCGATAATTTTTGTATAGCGCCAACTAGCCCTAAACGAAGAAATTTTATTCGATTTTGCAATGTCCTTTTGTACCTAGTCAATACTCAAATTAATTTATTACCTAGTCTATTTTGGAGCGCTCATTTGAAGGAATTAGCAATAACGTTTCAATTACTTCTACAAGCGATATTGCTTGCGTACTAATTTAATACTGTACCTGCCTAAGAAATAGGCTAGGGTAGGTAAGAAAAGTAGAGTAGTAGAGTTATCTGTGATAGAGCTCGTCTGGGGAAGGACTACCACCATACCTATTTCTGCCGCCAAGCAGTAATGCTCGCATTGCTGTGTTCCGGTGTGATGGGTATGGTTTCCGGTAAAATTACTGTCACATGAGGCTTTCGATCTTAGCCTCAAGGTGGCAACCCGCGAGTGATACCTCTGGTATTGCAAGCGTACATAGGCAGCGGTAACCGCTTACCATCTTGTGGGCCGTACGCTTGGCTGCCACTTCTGTTGTATAAAAAAAAAAGGTAATGACATTTTGGTCTCTAACTTTTCCAAATATATCTAAATACTTACCTATCTAAATTCTAAATTAAAAACTCTTGACCCTAAATAAAAAAAAATAATGAAATATTTTATGTGGAACTAATAAAAGCTTTCCCATAAAATGTAAGCGTAAAAAATGATTATTTCAATAGTTAAAACAAAAAGTGACGTAACGTAGATCGTTCGATCCGTATTTTTTGCGCGGGCAACACCGTCAAGGCTACGTCAATGACCGAATTGCCAGTGGCAAAAAAATAGCCTATTTAATCTATTGTTATCTCCGTAATTAATTACAAATACCGGGTATCTGACTTTTTAAAGAATTGTTTTTTGTTATCAGAAAGAATTGAATAACAATGAGGTTTTTCATTGATCGACACACTTTTTTAAATGTTATAATATGTGTGTATACTTTTGTAATTATTACTATAATTTGAATTATACTACGACTATATTATTGCTCTTTTTCATCAAAAAAAACTGTCATTCTAGCGGCTTGCTAAGTCTTTCCTATTCATTTTTATGTAAATGAAAAAGACGATGATATATTATTTGGTAGAGACACAAAGTTTATGAAGTCCAAGTCACACAACATATTATGCTTTGATCCTTAGTAGGTATACCTGTGAGTATTAGATAGAAACTACTAATATACCAATATTTAAAGATTTCGGCAAACATTTGTCCCGCCTGCGGTAATCGAGCTAGCACACCTCATGGTTAGCACCACGCGCTTCAGCCAATTTGAACAATAATCCGGGACACGTGTAGTTACAAATTAATAAATTATGCTACCTACATTAAATTACTATAATACTTATAGTTAGAGCACTATTAAAATAATATTTGGCGTGTATGCGGTGTTAACTATAATCATTGTAACCGGCCGCTTTCTCCAGCAGCGCCGGTCAAAATTAGTCTGCTTGTTCACATTGTACAGTACGCGTTATATCGTAGCGCACGTTTGGAATATACATGAATAGAAGGAAAAAAAGAAGAAAAAAAGGAAATAACTTTTTAGTTACAAATACAAAATATTTATTTTCCAAAAACATTACAACTCAAGTAACAGATAGCAATGGGGTCCGCAATGGCTTGTATTGCGGGTACCCGGACATAGTGTAACAAAATAAATTTACCATGGAGAAACTTATGCGAGACAAACTTTGAAAAACAAAAAATAAGTGCTATTATTACAAGGAATGGTAAGTACAACAAATAAATATATAATTAATAGAAACACTAGGGACTATGAAAAAAAACAACTAAAAAAGGCGACAAATTACGTTACTTAGATCAATTATTATTGAGCCCAGTGACTCTGGACCTTTGAACCCATTGACTTTTGTCCTATAGAAAGAAGTTGAGTGAATTTTCAGTCAACTTTTTCTCAGTCAGTCAGTCCATCCGTCAGTCAGTCAGTGGTTTGCTTGATGCTTGATTCAAATGAAAATAACTAAGTATAAAAAATATCCATTCAATTTAAATTTTTCTTTCAGTCCATATAGGTTAGGTAATTTTTTTTTTTTTTATATTAATTACACAATAAAAAAATAAAGAAACGCGCGCAGCTAAACGTTCGGTACTGTAAGGCAACCAATTTCACATGTTGTATGGTATGACTGTAATTTCGAGGTAAATGGGTGAGATTGTGCAACCGTGCGCACGATCAAATCAGATTGATGGTAATAACGGACAGACGGACGAGTGATTTGGACAGCTGAGGTGTTGAATTAGGCTGATACGAGCCTGGTAAGTGCTGATCTCACGCGAGTCACTTAGCCTGTTTATTCTGGACATGATGAAATTCTGTTGTTGATAAAATTGATTTCTACTGCATCGAAGCGGTAGTGTGCAAGCATGATTGTTTAGGTTTGAAGGGCACTGTAGCAAGTAACTTGATAATACCTGTAGCATGTGAAATGACTGGGCGGAAGATCCTCAAAAACTACCTACGTCACGCAGAACTCTCAAATTTGAAGCTTTGGCTGACACTGTTTTGATTAAGCGTGGTACGAACATCAGACGAGAGCTCTTCAGCAAGAGTGTCTTTTTTTTATTGGTTATAAGACAAGTGTTTGACCACCACTTTACCTGATGGTAAGAGTGATGGTGTGGTCGATGATGGAGCACGCTTGCCTAGAAAGAACCTGTTCACTCTAGCCTTGAAGACTCCTAAATTGTATTGGTCCGAAAAACAGACCCCGGTAACAAGTTCCATTCTTTACTCGTGGTAATGAGAAAAGAATGAAAAACGTTTGGTTCAGCATGGTAGGATGTCGACCAGATACGGTTGGTACGCTGCCTATTAGTCCGGTGGTAGAAAGGGGATGGAGGGATAAGGTCGTGAAGGTCCTGCGCATAATCTTCAAAATGTATCTGTTTTGGTTAGTTTAAAGTTTGATTAAGTGATACTGTGTTTAAGTTTGAAGGGCACTGTGGCGTGTGTTATTACTGGGTAAAGGCCCCCTCAAAAACTGCATCACGCAGAACTTTCTAACCTAAAGCTTTGGGTGCAATTTTAAGCAGCAGACGTCTATTGGCTAAGATGACGATAATGTCATGCATATGTATGATTATTATTATTATTATTTTATACCACTAAAGTGGCAACCAAGCGTACGGCCCACTTGATAGTAAGCGGTTACCGTAGCCTATGTACGCTTGCAACATCATAGATATCACTTGCGTGTTACCACCCTGCGTGGAAAGTTTCATGTGCCTGTTCACCGGAAATCATACCCTTCGAGCCGGAACCAGTGCCAGAACACAGCAATGTGAGCATTACTGCTTGGCGGCAGAAATAGGTATATGGTGGTAGTCCTTCCCCGGACGAGCTCTATCACAAAGAACTCTACTACTATTTTTATTCCACGAGTTTTTACAGTAAGCTTGTAATAATAATAACTGAATCGTGGCCAATGAATGAATCGTGAAGTGAATCCGTTCAGTTAATGGTAAGTTACGTCATTACGGCGGCTTATTGCTTGACAATTATTGTGTTATCTCAATCGTGACCAGCTTTGCAACGGTGACTGCTGCAGTTAACCACCATAACAGATGGTTATGCAGTAAATATAGACAACATTTCAAAACATATTTATTTTTGAAAATGGATACATATTTTGTAATATGGCTTTAGTGGTGAGACGATATTATATTATATCAAATAACAATAAAAATTAGTATAAGAATCATTTTTACTGAAAAAGGAATATAAGATGCAAGATATATGCATAAACATGTATGTTTAGTCATGAACAAAAGTGTTCAACCTCTGGATGTTCCTTAACCTGACGCCACGTAAATCATCTGTAATAGATGTAAAGGCCGGTGATTGATATGCATAACAAAATTATAGTTATGAAGTGTTTTTAATATAATAATTATATACTACTGATAACTATGCACAATAATAAATGTAAAAATGCGATTGTCATTTTGTCTGTCTTTTACAAATATTACGGATATTCACGCTTAAATCCGATCGATAAAAGTTAAGTATAAAGATATCTTGTACAATGATTTTTGTCGTTAATTTTACGTTTACGGACGACGATTTAGGCGCTGTAAAAATCCCATACAAATTGACAGCTGGACGATGCGTTAACGCTTACGTTTGTCAAAAGCAATATTCCTGATACGGCCCTGGTAAGTAACGCAACGGTTTTATTTTATACTAGCTGTAAAAAACTTAGTGCCTTAGATAGCATGCAAAAATTAACTTTAAGTGCGATGTCTTAAGATTTATTATCAGTCTTGACATCCGCTCTTGCAGGTGCACCACCTTGTGCAATCTGAGCCAGTTTAAAAAAAAAACAAGATCTCTGGCAGCTGGGTTTTTAGGGCCTCGGATCTTGTATCGTGCGGTAGGACTTGTTTAGTTTCCCTTGTTCATAATTATTTTAAGAGCACTGGTGGTCTAGTGGTAGGCCACCTTCCTATCGTAAAGACGTAGGTTCGAACCCGGTCTTGCACCAATTATTTTTTTTCTATTCGAATTTACGTGGCGTTTGACGACTGATGTGGCGCGGCGGATCTGCAAATATTTGATCCGGGTGTTCTGATGGATATTTTCTATGATATAATAAAAAATACCTATCTATAAGGTACCTATTGTATTATATTAAGTATATCAGTCATCTAGTACCCATAACACAAGCTCTGCTTAGCTAGGGTTGGGGCTAGATGCTGCTGTGCGGATTGTCCAGCATTTTTTCTTTTTTTTTAGTGGTAGCGAACCCACCTTCCAATTCTAAGGACGTGGGTTCGAACCCGGTCGTGCACCAATAGATTTTTTCAATTTGAATTTATGTGCGTAATGCCAGTGCTCTCACGGTAAGGTAAAACATCGTGTCGGCAGGCGGCATGTCCAAAAACTGAAACTTTAAAAGACGTTTCTTTAGTCAATAGAAGGAATTATTCAAAGGGAACCCGTGCGAAGCCGGGATGGGTCGCTAGTTATAATATTTTCTAACTTTTTTGAAAAACCTTTGACTGTTAGTGAGTGCTGTTAGCTCCTAACAAATATTGGCAAGATGACATGAAGTGTGTGTGGTCTTTTCGAATATGAGAGTACGTATAAATATTTGCTTTCTTCATCGATAATATGAATGACTAGTAGACCCGGCGTGGTTTCACTCGCGTAATATTTTTTCGCAATATTTCCATAACTTGTCACTGTTTAAACCTTCCCTTGGATTCTTACAAACATTTCAAGATCAAAATTAGCCAAATCGGTCCTGCCGTTCTCGAGTTTTAGCGAGCCTAACGCACAGCCATTCATTTTTAGTTATAAGAAGATGTCGGTGGCACAGTGGACGACTGCCCGGGTTGCGGGTTCGATACCCGCTAAGGGACAAAAAGCTAAGGGTTTGCATGACCTGAAAATATTTGTTCCGGGTCTGGCTGTTTTTACAAAAAAAAGGTGTAATATAAGTATTCTACCTATCTGGCTTCCATAGTACAAGTTTGGGCTAGATTGCGCTGTGTAAAAACGTCCGCAGATATTGATTTATTTATTTATTTCAAACGAGCTGACTGACAAACTTCTCTCTTCTCACACAGGTCATTAAAACTTAACTGAAGAGCCCCAAACCCTGTAATATTTAAAAAGTGTAATTTAAATAAAAATATTTTTTTTTTTTTTTTTTTTTTATACAACTGAAGTGGCAACCAAGCGTACGGCCCACAAGATGGTAAGCGGTTACCGCAGCCTATGGACGCTTGCAATACCAGAGGTATCACTTGCGGGTTGCCACCTTGAGGCTAAGATCGAAAGCCTCATGTGCCAGTAATTTCACCGGAAACCATACCCTTCGAACCGGAACACAGCAATGCGAGCATTACTGCTTGGCGGCAGAAATAGGTATGGTGGTAGTCCTTCCCCGGACGAGCTCTATCACAGAGAACTCTACTACTCTTGATTTGATTTAAACTCACGCGTCAGCCTTCTGGGTACAGAAGGTCATTCATATCCATTAATCATCATTAATTTCTAAACATAATATATAATATTTTCCAATCAAATATAAACCTTATTACCATGACATTGAGATTAGACCGTGAAGTTTAGAACTAGACAAAAGAGTTTGCGTGATCATTTAGTCGAAAACGCCTTTGAATCTCCGCTTGAGGTCGTTGGTTGGAAAAAATGGCCGCGTTTTTTACAGCTCTTCTTTTTTACTTATAATTTTTGTGTAGGTGAGGTCATACAGAAGAACTACCTAGTATTTATATAAATCACTAGCTGTTTTATGTGTACACGGAAAATTTTGATGTGTACACACACGGAAACCGTAAAAATTTCCGAGATAAAAAGTAGCCTATGTACTATTCTAGATTATAATGTACCTCTGTGCCAAGTTTCATCCAGATCCGTTCAGCCGTTCTGGCGTGGTTGAGTAACAAATATCCATTCATCCAAAATTTCGCATTTATAATTGACCGAGCAAGCGAAGCGTCTCACTTTTTGATTGGCCAAAAATGCTTTTGTGTCAGTCAGTCAGTCAGTCAGTCAGTCAGTCATTCAGTCAGTCAGTTAGTCAGTCAGTCAGTCAGTCGGTCTGTTCTAGCCTAGCAATCGCATTTTTTATCCGATCTAGTTTATAGATATAGATAATCATCTAGAATAAGACTATTTTTTATCCCGGAAAAAGTAGATACTATTCACAAGTTCCATACGTACGAAATCGCGGGCAACAGCTTGTAAATAAATAATTCACAGTAGATTTGTAGATAACGAAGATAGCTCAAGACAGTTCTTGGTGTTATTTTGAGGTAGTAGGTACTGTTAATAATAAAGTAAGTAAGTATAATAACAGATTTAACCTGTATGACATAATATACTAAGTCTTTCTTCATTCACTGATCAATAATAAATCAAAGATTCAATAACTCATTGCGTGTATTTTATAAGCATATTATTTTAAGGTGAAAGTGAATACGCAGAGATTAAAACTCAAATTTTTCATTCTGTCTTTAATGAGACAACTTAATGATATTTTCGTAGAGGGCCAGAGGTTAAGCATCGTAAACGAAACAACATATTATAAATTGATTTCAAAATCCGTATTTCAATACTGATTCTTGTTATTAATCTTTACTCCGTAACTGCTTATTACTTAGGTATTGCTTTAAAAAATAATCTATTCTAATGTCGGGACGCACTAAGAAAAAAAATACAGGAGAGAGATTTCACAGAGCGCCATCTACCTCTAAACTACGTAAAGCTAACAAGACTGATATAATAAATAAATCTAACATCTAGAACCAGGTAAAATTGCTCAAAGCGCTTTCACACAAACATGATAGATCACCGACAGATTGCAAGATCATCATGTAGTCATGTACACATGTCTAACGTTGCATAAGTTTATAGATCGATAAATGTTCAATATATGCAAGACGGGTGATCTATCATCATCACTCTATGGTTCTTGGTTCAAATTAACACGTCTATTTTGTGAATGTTCTTTTCAATGTCTATATTTCACTTGCGATTGAAACACTGTCACTAGAGTTGGCCACTGACTCATACGAACTTACTTACTTACTTGCGATTGAACTATACGCAAAAAAAGAGATATTTGTATTAAATTTGATCAGGTATTCTTTCTTCTTTATTTATTAGACTAGCTGACTGATTTGCTGTGATTTCTCACCGTTTAAACCTTCCCTGGATTTCTACAAACATTTCAAGACATAAAATTAGCCAAATCGGTCCAGCCGTTGTTGAGTTTTAGAAAGACTAACGTACAGCAATTTATTTTTATATATGACTACGAAATAAATAAATTAATGTTTGTGGACATCATTAATTTAACACAGCACCGGCTAGCAAAACCCGTACCATGGAAATCTTGTAAATGATAGAATTGTATACTTTTTGGATCTAGAAAACAACGTTGTGTGAAGTTTTTTGATCAATCAATGTAGCTTTATAATATTATGCAGAATATTATAATAGCAGAAACTTGAATGAGAGGATGATCAAATTATAATTAGACTTGTGTCAATATATCACATTACAATACAATAAATCTTACATAAATGAAACAATCACAAAGAAACCCAACTTATTATTACATGAAGTTTAGCAGCTGGTAATAATGCATCATGGTTAATCTGCTGGTCACTTTCACCGGCGGAAGAACACGGGGTTTGGAACAGCTTTCCAGTGACAAGAGGTGAAGGAAGTTCTACAACTACAACAGGCAAGCTGTAACATTTTGAAAGCTATAGATAAAGGTACAATTGTTTATCGCAACAATTAACTTAACGAACCAACGAATCATGTTAATAACAATAACGAAAAAATAAATAAAAATATCAACAAAAAACATAATAAAGACACCGATGACGTCAAACTAAATGCAGAAATCCGAGAACCCTTTGTATCGCTCATCTAATAACAGGTCTTAAGCCGATGGACCACAATAAAAATATCTGGACCACATCCAGCGACCTTGGGTTTAAAAAAGAATGCGCGACTCACGCGTTGTAAACTTATAGAATGACCTACTTTTCAGACTCATAGAAGATTGTTGCACATTCGTTGGTGAATCGTTTGTTGTAATCATTTGAGTGTTCAATCGTGGGTTTCGCGTAAATGTTTACAATCAAATAAATTGTTTTGATTGTGAAAATTATTGCCGTGGGTTGATTTTACGTCTTTAATAAGAAGTTAACCCAGTTAGGAGTTAGTTCGGACATGAAGTTAACCTTTTTAGGGTTAGTAAGGCGCCTCCGCGCACGTCATAATCTTAATACCTATTTAAAAACGTTGCGTTACTGACTGAATGACTGACACAATACCTAGATTAATGGGTAAGACGAAGTAAGACGTAGGTTCTATTGATTCGAAAATTTTCAGAGCGTGTTCCTGTAGCCGAAGGAAGCAAATTAAACTCCAAGAGGATGCAGCGAGCAGAAGGAGGCACGAAAAAGACAGCGCGGACAAAGTAACAGGGCGTTTCAATAGTACAAAATGAATATCCTCATAATCGGAAAGAGAACGTAACAGATAAGAAAACGATTTAAAATGTACACACCATGTACCGGAAGCAAGCATATGGAGTTAAAATAAGGTCAGCTTACTCTCTGATATCGTGCGTATCAGACCAAACATTACTTAAAACACACACGGCGGTAAAAATGAAAATCACTACGTTCAATATTTGATTTAGTTATTATTTATGTCATCATCTTCAACAGTTTTCTATAAAGCATGGAGCTTTTCAATAAATCCATAGATTTTTTTGTAGTCTTGTCTAAACAATAAGCCTGTCTCCATTTTAAATCAACAACTACTCCAAAGACTCAAAGTCAGAGAGAATGAGTCACTGTTCAAAAAACAAATCAATATGTTTGACCTATTTAAAAAACACTCTTATTATAATAGATAACGGCCGTCGGCCATTTAGAGTTCGACACATGCTTTCAACGCGTAATAAAAATTAGGTCAATCCCGCTTGGGAGATTTAGAATAACAACGCTAGACTACACATATAAAAACTATAAATAAAGTGCTTTGATTGATGTGGTTTGCACAAAAAACAATTTTTTTTCTAAATACCTGATCTCAATCATAATAAGCACACAGTACAAGTAAGCAGTATTTGTTGTACCTATGCTCGATTTTTACCAACTTTTATTAGAATATATATGGACTTTTAATATTGTATTTTTTTACGACCGATGCGATGTGGCGCAGCTGGCGCAGGTCCGCCTGCGACGCGGAGGTTGCGGATTCGATTCCCGCCTCGGGTCAAATGTTTGTACGATCTACAAATATTTGTTCCGGGTGTTCTGGGTATTTTCTATATATAATAAAAAATATCTATAGTATTGTATTGTATTAAGTATATATAAGTCATCTAGTACCCATAATACAGCTCTGTTTAACAGCAGCTTACCTTGGGGCTAGATGATGCTGTGTGGATTGTCCAGCATTATTATTATTTTATTATTATTTTATAATCGCATTATTTAATTGTATCGTTACATTTTAATCAGAAGCTTGCCAAATTACTATCTAAAGGTTTATTCAGTCCTATCCATCCAATGGTTGTCTGATAGAGATAGCTACTTCCGTTCGGTAGTTATTATACCAGTTGAAATATTATCATATATATTAATACAATGTAATGCTCTTTTTTTTCATACATACATTCTGCCTCTTTACTGTTTTCTTTTGCTTCTATTGACATTTTTATATATTATATGCCTTTATCTTAATTCAAATCTGATAAGTTATTAATAAATTCTAAAATAAACAATCAATTGCTCATAACAATATCACAACGATGTCTAACAAGGTAACTCTAAACACTAACGAGAGAAATCTTTTAGAATCCAGTAATAGTTCGCTATTAAAATATTAATACACCATCAAGGAAGTAGCAGTTATTAGAATAATTACTAACATTCGTTACATAAAATAAGCTGTTAATATAGATTGGAAGCCTTACTTTAACTATCAGCTGATTGGATTAATGTTTTATATAAACTTCTTTACATACCAATCACTATAAAATATTACAAGACAATAAAATATTACCAATAGTATCTGGATTAATATGATAGTGAGGTCAAAGCGTTCCTAAACACTGATCACTTCAGTTCATGCACAACAAAAAAGCGTTTATGTTGCAGCGTTAATCTGTAAGATTATAAATAATTTTGTTTTAGAAAAAGCGGTAATTATTATTATGATACGGATACGACGCACACCTATAATGAAGACACTATTATTATCGCAAAGTTGAGAACCACAGTCATCACTTTTGGGCCCTAAAACCCAACGTTTAACAGACATAGTATATAATAAACATACTGAGCTACAATCACATAGCAATAAACCATCCTGAATTAACCACAGACAGATGCAAAAGGTCATATCTAACAATAAAGAACACACCTCGATACCACTTGCCTGATCGATAGCATCTGATAACACAATTCATCATTGAAATATAAACCGTAAGAGTTAAGGCATAAGGTTTTATTTTTAAGAATTTAGATATTTATGGAAATAGCAAAGTCTCTAATGTGGAACGCAATAATTCTGTACATGTCGAACAGACAGTTATTGTGTAGGATGAAGCCCTAAACATGTCTTACTTGCGCTTGTGACATGGCAAACTTATAAGGGAATCCATTATATTTAACAATAACTTTGCATTTTCTATCTACCAAAATCGGTTCCTTCGAAGGTTCAATAAAATTTACACTCTATAAAATTGGTTTTAAACTACTGCGTATTTCAACCACACACAAATTTGAAGCATACTTTTATACAATGACAACAATGAGTTAAAAAGAATCAATAAAATTCCAATCACTAAAAACGATCTAAACATTCGCATCACTGAAAACCTGATACAGATCTTAGTGGGAGATCTGCTATCAATAAATATATCTATAAAAACAATAGAACCGACTGCAACCTAAGTGGTAGATGACCCTTTAGATAGTGCGTTTCCGTTCTCAATTCTAGCCACGAGTGAAATTGTTGCTCTAATTATTACTTAAGATGCCGCTTGGTCATCTGTGACGTCAGAATATAGGAACCATTAAGTATATTATTAGAGATAAACTTGATTGCTGCAATATGTAATATTATAATAAGTTTAGTACGAGAATAAGAGCCATGGAATTTCATTCAATTAGAAACTACTTCATCATAATTAGTCATATCCCCTAAAACTATACCCAAGCCGAGCCCGCAAATCAAAATGATAATATCCAAAACTTTCACTTGATATACCTATCAATTACTATCATTATTACGATAATTCGTAAATAGTAATAAGACCAATGTGATCTAATTGCACATTGACAAGTAAATTGTGACTGACGAGCTGCGTACTTTCTAAGAAACACTGTCGACTAAAGCAAACGGGATAGTTAGTTGGTTTGCGACCGAGGTCCAATATCTCTTAGCAAAAATATGGCATCTCTGTTCATTAATTTTAGGACAAGGACAGACAAGCGATTTAAATTGACTAATAATTACGGACGAGAGGGTCAGTTAGTTACCCGAACTGGCAGTTTGTTAAAGCATTGGTGGTGGGGTTATAACCCTTCCTTCCGATCGTAAGGTCATGAGTTTGATATCAGTCGTGTAACAATGGTTTTTTTCTATTTGTAAAATTTATGTCCAATGTTTATGACATAAAATGAGACATGAGTAACAAAAACTAAAAAAAATCTGCCATCTACCAGTCCGCATTTAGTCCGCGTGAAACATTTGCTTGAGAATAGGCCAGTGTCCCAACAATGGGACATTAGAAAGCTGACTATGACGAGGGGACTTTAAAAACAGATCAGAACTCAACAATTCTGAAATACGACAAGCTCTAGAAGCTTCAGTGGACAGTAGGTAGAATCATGCAGATTTTAGCTGGAGGCGACGATATGAATCAGGTTGAACCGTTTGTGATAATTTATGACTACTGTCATGATAGCGTAATTATTTAATTTGTTCATTTACTTTAATTAATGACTTGCCATAGGGGTCTTGATGTTTGATCAGATATTCGCTGTTAAAATTACTGTTACTTTGCCTTCAAGCACTTTTCCAGTATCAATCATATTTATTTTATTTATAGTTTCCTATATTAAAATATTAAACAGCTTATTAAATAGCAACAAATAAGTATGCAAATTTAACATAACATTTTAGCGCTAAAGCTATTCTAGTTTATTCTATGCATTGATTATAGCATTGATAATTAAATGTATAATTTTGTGTTCTAGTTCTGTTTATGCATTGCGTAATATCGATGCACTTGCTCCAGCCATAATCTTCGTAACAAAACTAATAAGTAGGTAGGGTACACTTTTATAGATGTTTGCATTTCTAGCGAATTCTAGACGTCCTTTTTTTCGAGTACATAAAAGTCTTCTTTGAAAACCAATGATTTGAGACTCTTTCATAAAAAAATATAATTGCTGAGAAAGTAAATGCCATTTTTGAGACGTGGTGAAATATTGAACTGCATATCTCGATAGATTAAATTATGATCATAAAAATTATGTATATATTGTGTGAAAACTAAAATCGGATGGTATTATACCTAATAATATGATGGTCACATCGAACCCTATGCCCACCCAACCCAATAAAAACATACTAAAGCTAAGCTTAGCTTCTAGACAAACAACAGTACATGGCGCAAGATCAGCCAAGTTTACATATTTTAAGATAAATAGTGTAATAGGGCCGAACAGAAGTTAAATAGTCACATAACAGTTTGTACGTATTTGCTTATGCTCAAATATAAGGCGATGTCATCTAACAACTATTAAATTTAATACAGTTTAGCATAAATGTAATGCATGTGACAAATAATTTACTGAAAGAGAGATACTGTAGGTAGATGGCTACAAATTAAACCAAATAGAAGAAACTGTACAGACGGAATGACGTCACGAGCCATTACACGACAATGTGACACACGATTATATAAACAGCGCTGACTGGTAACTGGTAGCTGACTCAATTCATTACACTTGTAATTGGATACGCGACACTAGAATAAATAACTTCGCCAGTGGTTCCTATCAGAAACAAATCAGATGCACTCGAAACCCTACTCTCGCTGTTAGTTATAGAGCTTAATTTTATCTTAACGGAAGTAGCAGTGAAAATATCTCACTTTCAATCTGTCTAGCACTTCAGTGAGTAATTGTTTTTGGTAAAGAATAAAGGATTGATGGTTCCAAAAGTCGAGTGTTAAATAATTTAAGTACCTTTCACAAACAGGAGACGTAATTTGTGCGGTGCGATGACTTACCTGTAAACAAAGAAATAATAAGATGATTAATAAGTAGAATATATAGAAAAGAAACAATAAATTAAGCATCACTAGGCCAGGCACTATGTTGGTACTTCTTCTATCAATTTAAAATTTCCGTACAAATAATTATAAGAATGAAGTAATGCACGGTTGTATTAAAACCACCATTTACGCCACACCCTATTTGTAAAACCGTTAGAAGTTTAATCTTTTTTGGTAACAATATTCATAGGGAAAACCACATGTGGCGCCTCCCACGACTTTATAGTGGGGTTAATGTGTGAACTATCAATTTATTTTGTAAATATAGATTTCATAAAATTAAATAAAACACAGCATATGAATTGTGGCATAGAGAGCTATCTGACCTATTTGATGAACAAACTACAAAACCATTGTAATACAAATTATGATTATAAAAAATAGGATGGACTGGAAAGACTTTTGAGAAGATCGAAATACTCGTACAATAGTAAAATATTCAAAACCAACACATGACTATAATTTTTAATACTTGCAAGTGCTACAAGCATAGTATGCAGAAATCGGGTCAATACATGTTTACATATCGTTATCTTACTGAGTGCGTGCTTACCTACTGATGTATCACTATCTGATAAAACTGATATACAGATAAAAAAAAACCTTTTTTTTTTACTTATTAATAAAGTGCAATGATTGTGTGTTTCTTCAAACTACTTCAAAGTAACTGTTGAAGTGACGCAAATATAAAAATCAAACACATACAATCTCAAACAAAGAAAAATGCGAAGACAGATCATTCAATAATATGAAAAGAAAAATTCTAAACTAACAGAGCCAAGGCTCACATAGGCTGATAATGGTAATTATAAACGAGATCAAACGTCTAATTTAAAAGAAAGTTTTGCCTCTATTTAAATGTCAGAAGTAATAAAATATATCAAAAGGGTCAACAAATCAAGATCAACAAGCAATTAACACGTTCAAACTGAATGATAAGTATCACAAACGACGTGGTATCACAGAATAAGTGCTGGTAACATAAAGGTGGTTTAATAAAGGTCATCGTTCCGCGTGATTTGTATAATTTAGGTTATTACCTGCAGGCATTTCAAACCAAGCAGTAAATTCCTCGTTAACTATTACAGCAATTAAAATTAAAAAGCACAAACTACTAACGATGTTTCGTTATATGATCGGACGATTGCTGAAATGTGTGAATATTCATATTACCTGGCTTATTTATGAGATAATTACAAAATATTTTAAGTGAGAATATAAAGAATATATCTAAGCATGCCTACTTTAAAACGCGGGGTTGCAATCTTAGATATTTTTGTAACAAGATACAAAATAACGAATATTAGCTATCAGAAATCGACGATGATAATACCTGAATCACGTGGTGACTCTGCAAAGCCTGAGTGAAGTCACGTATACATAAAATACAATTTGCTTAAAACTAAACAAAGGCAGGAAACGAGACCAGACGCGTGCATTTACTAATGTACCATGTTTCGAGAATCGCGAGAACAGTGCGTGAGGCAGGTTGTGTGAACTTGCGAGATCTTTTGTTTGGGCTAAAAACCTGTTTTGCGTCTAGATTTAACAGAAAAAGAAGACGTTGTATCCGTTTGAAGTATAAGCTGCAGTTTACTTGACTTAAATACAACTGATTTTTGCTCTACTAGTAGTCAATTAGAAAATAAGCAAAGTCATCTAAATATATAAAATTGTTGCGGTACTGACTGACTTACAATCAACGTACGACCAAAACGGTGACGACGGAGCGCTCGTGACGTAGCTGGCTAGTTGTTCTTAACAGATCAACAACGTTCGTTCGTATGAGTCAGAGGCCAACTCTGGTGACAGAGTTTCTAGCGGCCCGAAGGCCTCTGTCATGGCCTAACAACTTTGAAAAAGCCGGGACCTACTGCTTAACGTGCCCTCCGTAGCACGGGAGCGCTCAGTTGAAATTGCCACTGGCGGTCACCCATCCAAATGATGACCCCGCGGAACAGTGCTTAACTTCGTTGATCTGTTAAGAACAACTTAGCCAGCTACGCCACGAGCGCTCCATAAATGATACTAACAAAGGGTACCTAAATAATAAATTTAAATAATTTGAGTAACCTACACCATGTACCAATAAATATAACAATGACTAACAAACAACTAAAAATAGATACTGCAGTGTTGCATCCTGCTAGTGAAGAAAACAGGTCAGTAATTATTACAGCATGTTACTCGTAAATTAAGTGTAGCTATGCTTTAGGAGTAGTTATAATAACGACGACAAGCAATAATGATGAATCTCAACGGATAATGTTGATTTTCATAGTATGAAGAGAAACAAGATGGAATATAAAGAAAAATATAATAAAGAATCAAACAGTTTATTCTTTTCAAAAATTCGCAAACATCCAATGATTTTGAATAAAGATTGTTTTTTAATTTATAAATGTTTGCAAATGTTGTAATACATTTCTATTCTACAGTCAGTCTATTCGAAAAATCGTAATATATTTGATTTGTAAAAAAAATTGTATTATATTTGATTTGCAAAGCGTACTCGTTTTGCCAAATAAAATATTATTTTTTTATGCTACGGTGATGTCACAGTTGACAAAAACCTATTCTTACTAAGAAGAAATATCTAAATTTATATTTCCTTAAAATGTGAGTGATCTCCGTCGCCTGGTCGAAAGGAAACACTAATGGAGGTATAGTTTCCTTTCCACGAACCACACAGTAAACATTGTCTATTTCCGACTTTTCATGGTTGGGACTGGAAGAAACAACCCTTTATTCAGAGGTAAATGAGTTGCAGATAGTAACAACAATGGCAAATAAATAAAACACAAGAGTATTCGTTATATGAAGCCTGCAAAAAAAAAATTTATAAGTATATAAAAAATCTATATAAGTTGCAGACTTGCTGATAGAAATAAAAAAGGCCAAGAAACATGTAACCTTGTTTGTCAAAAGAAAGCTTTTTATCTACAAGTTAAACAGATTGGCGAAGAACCAAAAGATCAGTTGCTAGAAAGTAATTGTAGCGACGTAAATGGAAACATAAACGTCAAGAAGTGTTTAAAACTTTGAAGCCTCATTGTTACAATAATGATAAATTAACCCCATCCTTAGAACAAAGAAACCCTCAGCTTTCTAATTACTTCTAACAGTAACGTGTGGATTTATGACACTCGTAAATTATTTGAAATTCAACCTAACTTCCTTCGTTTTAAAGTCCACAGTCTTTGGTATCTAATTCATTAGCTACTTCAGCCAGTTCAATGAAGTTTCTTGTTACAAGGTTAAAAAGGTCAGGGTGAATGACCTAGGGTGTTTTTTGTGGTGATATTTCATTTATAGCTCATGGGCACGCGATGTTAGAACTAGACCACTGAGTGATGATTAGTTAAGTAATTATAGTAATAGTACCGAATAAAATTATTTGCTTCAAGTCTTTTGTAATTACCAATTAGTGTTAATTAACTAGTTAAAAACTAGAAAATAAACGTGGATCTTTTCTTCACGGTTGCAAAAACAATTATTTTCAAAATCACGTTGGTAAACAATTGGAGCATAATTTTGAGATAATTAACTATTTTAGAAAAATATCGAAATATTTTGTAGTATTTCATTAAAATCATTTAGCAGTTCAGCTGTGAAAACGTAAAAGAGTGACAAGAGTAACTTTTTTTTTTTTTGTGATTTGTAATAATGAGTTTGGACCCATAGTTCCTTGATCAAAACAATAATAATGGTAACGAATTTCACAATTTGGATTTCCCGGTTGAGAAACTGGACATATAATAAACAAATAATGCTGGACAATCCACACAGCATCATAGTAGGTACCTACATTTGGTCTGTTTTTTAAAGAAATAAAAAAAACAAATAAACATCATCTAGCAAATGTTTGCATGATCTTTGTATAGTTCTCACGGCGGATCTCGGCCGTCGTGAAATTAGCCGTTTCGATGCGCAATGGAGCTTTTTCAAACTAAATTGTCTTTGCGCATCACAAACGGCTAACTTCACGGAAGTCTAGATCCGCTGTGCGAACTATACAAGTTCTGGACTCTGGGTGTTATATTACTATTGTAGGTACTCATAGTTTCTATTCTAATATCCACAACGCGGTATCCTAGTGTGGGATCAATACTTATTACGTAGTAGGACCCGTCTAGGTGGGTGGTGCAGTGGTCCAGTGCCAGATATTCTGCCTCCAAGTAGTAAAGTGCAAGCATTACTGTGTTTAGGTTTTAAAAGCGCTGTAGCAATTAAAATGACTGGGATACGAAATTACGAAAGAGACTTAGCAACTACGTTGGGGTAACAAGCACAGTGCAGTTATGGTCGTGGCGTTAGCATCAGGCGAGCGACTTAACAGTTTTGTCAGTTGCTGATATAAAAAGAGAATTATTTATCAGACTGCTGGGTGTATTATGTTATTCCTCTTATTCTCGTATCATAACCATCAATCCCGTTTTAACTCCACTCCAACCTTTGCGGTTAATATCACACCCACGTGCGACCTACCTTCCTAGCCAATGACCGGTAGTGACCTCCGACCTGCCTACTTCAGTTCCTGGACTATTTAGCTTTCCTAAACATTACTGTTTAGTAAGTTCCTTGATTATTTTACCTTTGCATTTGTTTTTCTTTTGACTTGAGTAATTTTAATTATAGTAATTCTAAGTTTTGTTTTTATCTTTAAGTTTTTAATGAGTTTGAAAACTTCCTATTTTAAATTTAACTACTTCTTCACATAAATTAATAAAATAAGTGTTAAGTATATTGTCTTAGGTACCTACTAGAGAGATACAGGTAGCTAGGTACAGTCAACCTATTTGTTTTATTACAATGAAGAACCCATTCACACTAAAATCTTCCATCCACGCGATGCCAGCATCGCTTTATCCGTCAGAGATCTACACGACATGACATTTTGATATGTCATGTCGTATGTCTGATGACAGTTTTTACCAAAGATCATCATCACATTGACAGTCATCATCATCATGTCAGCCAATAGGCGTCCTCTGCTCTACTCGATGCCCAATAACATGTAGTATGTATAGTGTATGTAGATCGAGACGATCGATCATGACATGAGCCTTCCCCATCCACCGATTTCCTGACAAGTAGTCTGTAGTACGCTTGCAACACTGAACTTTACTGTCTGTAAAGTATGTAGTTACTTACTTACACGTAGGGGTGCGTGACTGCTTCGACCGGGGGTAAGTTACACCTGAGCAATAAATCATTCACATAGGAACGTACGTTTCGATTGCTCAACTATGATTCAAAGAATTGTATTCAAAACTTGTCACATATAAAGAATTTAGTATCAGAAACCATTCCAACGCATTTTTATGTGATAAGAAATATATTAAATTAGCTTACTTTTTGATTTTGATATTGGAGTACTCAGAGTAAATAATATTCATATATATAGTCTTTGCTGTATAAAGTATCGACTGATAAAGTATACTGTTATAGAAATGTTGTTTGTGGATCTACCAAACCATTATAATGTTTCCATAACTTACACTAAGTATAAAGAAAATTGCTTAGTAATTTATTTGTCTCTTCAATATTTATAGTAGTTAAACTTCAAAAAATATCAAAAGCCCCTAGCAGAGATACAATGTAATTTACATTCACTGTCATCGCGCGAATTTATGGCGTCAATATCAGGAAAGAATTAGGTCATAATTACAGGTTCCATTAGGTAAGTGAGGTCGTTGACCGTTCACCCTGCTCTATATAGAGCCTGTTCTATGGGCCTGGCCACCCTCGTGAAAAGTCGCGATAATTTGTTAGTACAACAAGATTGTTATCGATGAAATGAGTTTCGGTTTCCTGTTATTTGTTTTCGGATTTGTTGTGCGTTTACGGATAATCAATACGTGTGTTACTTAGGTTCTACAAATAACTTCGTATCTATCTTTGCCTCATCATCGTCAACATCATCATTCACAGCCCGACTTCACCCACTACTGGGTATAGGACTCTCTTTGTATGTGCCACTCCTAATATTTTCAAAATTAAATAAGTCTCATCCAGTTATGATGCCATGTAAAACATAAAATAAATTACTTACTTTTCATTTTGCAGGATGTCCTATTTTACTTATAACAAAAGTTGCTTCTTCGAATCTCATTACTTCGCACATGTTGATTGTTACTTCAACAAAGCCTTGTAACGTCTAAAACATTTTACTCCTATGTAACGATACTTCGAAAAAATTTGCGTAACCTACCCAATTGTGCCTGTTATAAGTTTACTGATTATTTTAATAAATTATTATTGTTATTATAAACCTGTAGTGTCCCACTGCAGGGCAAAGGCCTCCCTTCTCTCTTTCCATACCTCTCTGTTACCGGCTAGTTGGGACCACTCTTTGAGGTATTTTAATAAAAGGTTAAGAAATATATTCGAGCAACCTAACTATTAAAACATTTTGCAAGTACGTACTATTGATTGAGTCAAGTTACATGAAAAACAATAAAATAAAAGCAAGTTAAACCTTTTTTATCTATTGTATTTGTCTCTAGTGTTCTTAATACAAGTCCAATGCCAGAGTTAGATTTAACCATCTCACCAGTTGCCACTTGCCACTCGTCTCCCAGTCGTGATTAAAGGCAGGGTCGATGGCCTCAAATCAAAATGGCGGATCAGCGTTGCGTTTCTCGAAATTGTTTTATTTGATTTATTGACAGTAAAAGGTTTAATTGGCAAAGCGGTCACAATGTTTCGAAAAATAAAATGCTGATGATACTAAAACCGACCACACACGTTTCGAATAACAGAGTTAAATTTGTTGATCTATATTACCAGCTATGTCGCTGATTCTCAATATATGTATATACTTAGGTACAGGTTTACCTGGTGGTAGGACTCTTCAGCAAGAGTCCGTCTTGTTGGGTACCACCGCAGTATTAGATATTCTACTTCCAAGCAGTAGTGTGCAAGCATTACTGTGTTTAGGTTTGAAGGGCACTGTAGCAAGTGAAATTACTGGGCGAAAGAGACTTAACAACAATGTCTCGGGGGGATAAGCACAGTGCAGTGCCACGCAAACACTTAAAAACTTTGGGTGGCACTGCATCTGTAATAGTCAGGCGTGGTGCTTAACATCAGGTGGGCGCTTTGATTGTCTTGTTACTTGCTGACATAATATATATAGGTACCCTATACTCTATACCTATCATACAATAGGTAAACCCCACAAAATAGGGCAAATGCATCCAGGTCAGATATAAATTATTTCGTCAAGTCGTAACGTTGCGCTCACGCGACATTCTTTGCATTTCGTTTTATGATATTCAGTTGTGCACGCACATGCTTTCCACATTTCTATTATACGCTGGATCTCTATAACGGCTAAAGTCTTTGGATGTGGCAATGTCATATTAAGTATAGTTCTCACAGCGGATCTCGGCCGTCGTGAAATTAGCCGTTTCGATGCGCAATGGAGCTTTTTTAAACTAAATTGTCTTTGCGCATCACAAACGGCTAACTTCACGGAAGCCTAGATCCGCTGTGAGAACTATACCTGCTCCTATATGACTTTGCTGCCTACTAATTCGTTACAAGGCAAACTGTAAGTTCACAAGTTTCTTGTATAAAATACTCGTGTTATATTTAAGTTGAAACTGTGTTAGTGGAGGTTCTAGGTTATCAATATAATTTAGATCTTAAATCTTGCTGATGAAAAAGGAAATCGTTTGCACGATATTTGTTTATGGCAACACTTGACCTAAATATTGCGTCATAAATAATTGAATGCTATTTATGTTTGTATAATTACGTGAAATATTTAATGAAGGAATTAAGCTATTAAATGGTATATTATTATAATGATTTTTAAAATTGCTTGGTTATAGTAGTATAACATACAGGGTGTAAAAAGACTAAAACAAAGGGGGTGCAATCAGACCATGATTCTGAAAATATTTAGCGAAAAAAAAACACAAAAAAATGTTTACTTGTCTACGAAAATACGCGGTCGCGAAATACGTAGCTAACAACTAAAATAAATTATAACATAAAAATCGTGTTTTCTCTTGCTATGAAAACTCTATTTTTATCATTATTATTATTTTGGTTTGGTTTTGGGGTGCTGTACCACTTTTCGTTTTCGGTAATCGTCTTTTTACACGCTGTATATAATATAACACATAATATTAAATTATTGTGATAAATTGGGTAAAATAAGGTTGTGCTGTCATTACTTCTAATTTATCTGAATGACTCAAATACTTAAATGTGAGTGATTTTTAAGGCATACCTATACAAATTGACTGGAAAGTTGCAAATTGACCGCGGGCGTTCTGGCATGATGGTTTCCAAAATGACGTTTTCTACAACAAGCGTTCTCGATCATTTATTTTATGTTTAGACATCGTTTAGACACTTTCTTTTACGCTCATTATTTTATCCATATTTTTTAGTTGTCACCATTAGCAATAGTTGCGAAAACCAACGCCGAAATAAGATAACGAAAGCTATCGATGGATCTAAAATTAGTCTAAAACCATCTTCAACCTTTAGAAGACAAGACCTCAAAATAAAGTAACCAGTTTAAATAGAGTAAGAATAACGGGTCACTCGTCTGATTATTTGAATTGAGTAAAACAGATGTGTACACAGCTGGAACACGACATATTTGCTTTCATTATTGTTGTAAAAGTGCATGACATGTGGTGTGATGCTGTGATGTATGAAGCTAATAGAACCTAGACATTTTGAAACTACGAAAACATATCGTAGTTCAAGAAATTCAAATAATTTTTGCCGCATCGATATAACACGACACCGCACAATACCATACAGTTACGACTGATGAAGTTCGTATCAACTTCAAAGAATAAATCAAACATGTCACCATACCCAACTTGTATCGTCTCAAAAAACAGTAACATTGTCGTTCCGTATTTAATACCACCACGCAGAAAAATGCACTAGAATATTGAACCATACGACAGTGTGGTAAGGTTTATAGTCAAGTGGGAGTAAATAGCAGTTTCTTGGTTAATGAGGGACGAGAGGAAGCATGGGAGGGTCGAGTAAAACACGTGTTATAGTTTCCGTTGTTAGTTGTTGTTTATAGGACTGCTCTGCACACGACCAGGGTCTTTGGTCGATCTAGTTTATATCAACAAGTCACTGAACGATACTTTAACCAGAAACAAAAACCAACATCTAGATAGTGAATCCTTTGTAAGGAACAAGTAAACAGGAACAAGTAAACAGAATGAAGTAAATTCAACAGATTTTGCAAGCAACATCCAGTGTTTATTTGCGGATTCAAATTTATAGAACAAATTATGAGAAATACCGAACTTCAAACGCTTGCAAAAGCATAACGGTACAAATCAAACCAGGACAAAAAGTCCAAACAAGTTCCAAATTAACTCTCTCCTCTCTCCACATTATAAAGATGCCTGTGTGTCGTCCACACGTTTACACATCATAAGGCAAGCTAAATCTGAACTGAAGCGCCACACAATAACAAGATCTCGTCCGTGCCTGTTTCTCACGCCTCCCCCCTCTCCGTGGGAGAGATGCCACTGTTTGTTTGTGTAAAGCTTGCCCAAGTATGGAAGGAGGAAGCTTTCGATATTACATATATTATATTTTCTACATAAAAGCGAGCGCGAACGAAGGAAACGGAATGAAAGACGGCCGCGATGGACCGATGATATAAAAGCTGTAAGCTGATGGTGTGGGTTCAAGATCGGTCATCATGGCACTCTTTTAGGGAAAGCTTATGTCCAGCAGTGAACGTCTATGAACTGATATATTAATGCTGATGATGATATTATGAATTTGGAACCGCAGAAGTAAAGCACACGCCCCCCAAGCCATTATGAAAGTGGACAAAGTCAACCAATATACCATAATCTTTCTAAAGATAATGATGCTAAGTCATCCGAAAAACTGCAATCAAAATCTTCCAAAATGTTAACTCTGTCTGCCTGATTGAGCAACATGGTTACAAATTTGATACAAAAACAACAACGCAAAGGAAGTTGTGGGTTTTGCACTAACAAGTTAATGCATCAATTTTTCTCTTCTTGTAACCTTCATCGCTATTGAAACTAAATGTTGCGTGTATTTAATTTAAAGCAATAATTACTCGTATCTTTAAGAGGTTTCTCACGACAATAACAATTATATGGTATATTAATACAATTTTATTATGTGTATTATGATCTCAACTTCGTGAGAAACATACTACGGGGAGTTGAACATTCTTAAACTATTGGTTTTTATTTTTTTTTAAATTTCGTGCGCCTTAGACAACAACTGAGTGGTAGAAACAAATTTAATAAGTAAGTCATTGATGGGTTTGCAATCTGAAGTTAAACGCATTTAAAACAAGCAAATTTGTAAATAGGCATAGATCAATCGACAATGTTTAAAATTTTGAACAAATACATGTAATTTGATATATAAATAGTGACAAAACTGAGAGAAAAAGGAAAACAATAATAGGTACTCTAACAGTAGCAAAATACCTAATAGAATACAGACGCGACAAAATTATTTCCACATTAGCCTCAATAGAGGCGTAAAAGCCTTTGACAATGCTCATAATAGAAATTGCGATCTCTGTACGATTAGTCCTAATCTGCAGCTACATTATGCATGGCTAGTTTACAGACCGTAAAATGTTATGGGAGCTATGTGTCAGGATGGTACTGAAAATGCGGCGAGGATAATTAATTATCTAGTGTGAAAGTGAAAACCTGGCGATAGTTTGTCTGTTTGCAAAGGAAGTATTACGTAAAAGGCGATATACTACACATACCTAGAAAGTAACATTTCACAAACATGTCAATAAAAGCATTAAAATTTAAAACTAATAGCTATCTAAGTGGTTAAAAATACATTCGAAATATAATTGATTAAAACATTGTGCATATTTTTACCTTTTGAAATCGGACTAAGAGCGTACATATTGTATGTGCTTACCTGAAACAAAAAGAATATTTATTGATTATGAGATTAAATACGGAGTTACTACCTCTAGACTACCAGTGCTCATTGGTCACTTTAAAGTCTGGTAAAGAACATTAGCTCCTAACTCTTAGAATGGGCTATGGCCTATTGAGCTATCAGGAAGTCAGAAAATGAAGTATTTCTAATGTCCAGTATTATGATCACTAAAGGCTATATTATTATTTTCCATGCAATATAATTCGATAAGCCTACGTTTTGACATTTGAAAGCAACAGACGTTTATCCTAAGAAATTATATGTTTTTGCTTACAAATACGATGTTTGCAAACATTTTGCGATCACAATCAGATTTTCGAAGCATATAAATATAAAACTGTCTATTGTTTGTTTGTTCACGTTACAGAGGAAGCGGTTTTGATTGGAATGGCTTAACTTATACCACGCTCATCATGTTACCATATTAGGTGTCAAGTTTGGAAGATTGGTATGTAATTTATTATTTATTCGTGAACGAGTTATGTTAACTTTTTCTGTGTATTTTACTGTTAAGGTTTATAACATATTTTTCACTAATAACGAGAAATTGAACATGATGGGTTTTATTATTTATTTTTCATATTTATATTCTCACTATTGCAAGCTTTATTATGAGAAAATCAATAATAAAATATTAATTTATTGAGTATGTGCACCTCTTCGTGATAAGAAAAATGTTAAAAGAAATAAATAGTTAAAATAGGTTTCAGAAAACATTCAGAATATTTTGAATAAGTAGGTACTACGAGTAACATAAAGTCAAAGCCAAAGTCTTACTGAGTAGTCTTACCAGCAGAATTACTGGGAATTTTCTTCCCAACAGACTTACTAGTAAAACCACTGGGATCTTTGTTCCCAGTAGAATTACCAGTAGAACAAAACTCCCAATAGTTCTACTCTTATAAATTCATCATCATCATATCAGCCAATTCACTGCTACAAAGGCATAGGACATCTTGAGTTCGACAGCATTCTTTTTTTTTGATGTCGCATCGTATGATATGTTTCTAATTAAAATGACGGAAGTGGGATGGGCTGGGATCGGATAGGTTTAATAACATAAGGATGTTCAAATTATTAATGGACTCCCGCTTGACCTACTGATGTTGAAATGTAATGAAAGTCGGTGAAGTAAAGGAATCGGTTAAGTTAGCGTAAGTAAAAAGTGTAAAAACCAATGATCACACAGATGTATAATACGTATTCGTAACATGTTTAAGACTAAATGAATTTGTGCCCAAAATCAGTCCCCCAAAGAATAAAAGATCAATTATCTACTATATCTCAATCGTAATTAAACATAATATCAATACCATCTCACCAGCCATAAGCTTGTGTGTTTTTCCCTTTTCTTTCTTATTATCTTATTACAGCTAATCTTATAGCTTACAACTAGTAAATCATTGTATTTTACTTTAAATTTAACATTACATTTTTTCCTAGGACACCAGCAGTCCATCGTACATTTCCGATAACAAGAAAGGACGTTCACTTCATCTTAAACAATGCATGCACTTGCTAAATCTATCATCAAATCTTGAATGTATCCCACGCTGATTCATTTTAACGATCCATTGAAACTTAAGACTGTACAGACTTCTAATTAAGAACAGTGTTACACGCCTCAGAAGTTCTGCACTGAGAAGAAACTTGACTGGCTGTTATATGATTTGAATCATTACCCTGCTGTATTAAACTATCCTTATTTTAGCAGCTAGTGGAACCTGTGTGGTGTGTAATGCTTTTAGACAACCTGAATGGTTGTGAGGAGATCTCACCTATTCAAACTTCATCCGATAATCTTAATTAGACTTACATGTGACTTGACATGACTTGACATGAGAATTATATGTCTAAAGATTAATTAATGGATTATTGTATACGAGCTGACTTTATGATATCTAACAGGAACAGTATTTTTCCAGGAGCCTATGGTTAATCCAGGACTTAAGCCATCTACAATCCAAATTTCATCACAATCGGTTTAGTCTTAACGGAGATACGTGGTATCAAAAATTCACACACTCACCCATACTTTCGTATTTATAATATTAATTTAATTATAGTAGGACTTCTCTGATCATCATGACAGCTGCTGGGACAATGGCCTACTCTTAGGTGAGAGTGATAGGGTCTTAATCCACCACGCGGACCCAATACGGATTGGTGGATGGCACATGTCTTTCGAATTTTTAGTTCTTGGAGATGCCGGTTTCCTCACGATGTTTTCCTTCACCGTATGAGAGCACTGGCATTGCGCACATAAATTTTTCGAACAGAAAAATCCATTGGTGCACGACCGGGTTTGAACCCACGACCTTAGGATCGGAAGGCGGGGTCACTACCACTAGACCACCGGTGCTTCTCTGATTAGTTGCCGCAATTAAAGTACCTATTTTATGTCAGTGATGGCTATGGGTCAACTTGTGGTCAACGTGCATAAAAATGTTTTATTGTGATTAACTTTATAATTGATTGAATTGCAGATTCTACGAATTAGTTGCCAATTAACATTCAAGATTTTTGTGCAAATTATAGGTACACGCCGCACTTAGATAAACCAACAGTCCGAAGTTATTGAAATCGAAGTTAATGGTACTGCATAGGTCTAACTACCTATTACAAAGTAAACGAACAAGAGGCTAACTCTAAAGACGATTTATGCACACAGCTCAATTGATTACCCCGCAATATATTAATATTAGACACAAATAGCTTTAAATCCAGTACTTCTGATATTCATCGACAGTTCCTGAATGCAACTTACGACTAATTCGAGCGAACAATCGTTCATCAAACAAGCGACGCCGGAGGCGAGGCCTAGTTTATAGGTTCTAGAATTATCATAGGAAGCAATCTCGAGAAACCTCATGTTCCGTCTTAGTTGGTTGAAAAGCTGGACGATTTGTCTCTCTAGGCGTATTGTGTTATGTCAAGTGATAAAACTTACCATTTTAATGTCCCTTAATAGCTTGTACGACACTTCGTTAGGACAGCGACATAATAGAATGGAATATACATAACAGTTACTAGTTTAAGTCTAGATAAGGCAGTTTTGCTTTATGCACTTACGCCGGAAGTTGTTATAATAGTATGGCTGCCTAAACATTGAGATAAGGTTTTTAATCATATGAATGACCGATAACAAGTTCATTGCGTCTTCAAAGAAGATATATCTGAAGAAATCGAAGTTGTTAGTAAATAAATGTAATGTTTTGAATTTACACAGACAGAAATAAACGAACGATAAAAAAGACTATTAAAAATGAATAGGTACCACATCAGAATCAATGTAATATCAAAACCGTTATAATATGCAAAGCTGCAACTCCAACGATAATGACATTAGGCGTCGCAAAATCAATCTCACAATGATGATCAATCAAACTTATTATAATAATTAGTTTTACTATTTCAATAGTCACGTTTGCTTGCGTAAGGGCCCAAATACATAAACGCGATGTGATGTCGCACCTCTAAAATCAGTGATGATTTGATCAAATCCCGCATAACGAAACAACTTTTGTCTGACTGACCGACAAATTCTCACAACACTTTGAAATAAACTGTCCAGAAAACACGCGACAACACGCACTTTGTTTTGTTGCTGAGCCGTGTGAATATATTGTCGTGAAGTGGCTTTTCTTACCTAGTGCATAAAATCTAGTGACCAAATTGAAAAAGCTTGAGCAAGCAACGAAAGATCTTTGACTAGATGTAGGATGACGTAAAACGATATGGCTGTAAACTCGTGGGAAAGAGGAACTTATTAATTAAGCATATATTTATGTATAATCTATAACGCGAATAATTAAAGAATACTAATAAGGTGAGTTTGTATAAATAAAATAATTTAAGAATTTATGATCATAATGATAGGATGCATGACGATAGTAAAACTGTGTTAATGAAGACGAAATGAAAGTTAGCTTCGTAGCTGTAGTTGCTGAAGTTTCTGCAGACAAAATAGGTTTATGTTGACTAATAAGTGGTAATACTCAAGCAAGTTGCACTAAAGTTAATCAGAAACTGTTATATATAGATATAGACTAGGCATGTAAAGTTGTAAACCAAGAACACGAACTGTGAAATACGATACTATCGTCAAGTGCGTTATGCGTAACGGTGACTGGGAACGGCCATGCTGTAAATCCGTAACCAGCAATTTCGTCGTGAATTTCCAAGTGTTTTCACTTGAATCTAACAAAGTAATGACTTGCCTTAGGCTGCATTCACAAGGAAAGAAAGATCGCAAACTGCATTGATCAGGGATCTGTCTGTATGTACTCTACTGCTTTTTTACCGTCCGATATTCTGCATTATGTATGGACGAAACGACCGACGCGATGCATGACATATATTTTCTACCTGTTGTTAATCTAGACGTTGATGCATTCAACTGTACAATTTTACAGAACAATTTGTAAAAATTCAGATATTATACATACCAAGTAATAAAACTACAATTCTTACTCACATGCATGTGTAAAAATGTTTAAAAGTCTGGTAATATCGAAATTATGCACTAAAGTCAAGGTGCCATTATGAGTAAATAATTATAGTACGCTGTCTTGTACACACCGGTAAGCGGTAAGTCAGAATACAGACAGCGACCTGTTTTTACCGAGAATGTGGCTAACACTATCGTAACTCTCTCCAGCCGGGGTTTTATTAAATCTGTGCTATATTATGGTCGCTCAAGGGCATTCGGTACCTGCAATCGAGCCGGATATCTCAAAGATATTTATGATACGTCACGTTTGCGACCTAGACACCGAGGGAGTATACAATTTGCAGCAATTTCGACAACATCGACACAACCAAACTACCAAACCAAACTAAACACAGCAAAAAAGCGTAACAGATAAATTACAAAATCAAGTTGATCATTGTGATTTTGTGTGTGACTATTTCAGAACTCACAGTAACAGCAGCAACTATTGTTTTAGATATTTTGGTAAGACCTTTGAAAAAATACTGTCTATTATAATTAATTACAAATATAAAACAGAGTTTAATATCAAATCAAAATAAAAAAATCTAAATATGTTTTATTTAAATTACACTTATTAAATATTACAGGGTTTGGGGCTCTTCAGTTAAGTTTTAATGACCTGTGTGAGAAGAGCCCCCTCTTAGCTGTGGTCTCTTAGGTAGTACATAATTTCTAAAAAAATTATGACTTAGACATGATTGTAAACTTATATAATTCAAAGTAGGTAGGCAGCTAGCTAATATGGCTCTATCACCAGTTAATTTTTATGTTGACTGTACCATACCTACGTAGGATCTATTTAAACGATAAGAATAAAAAGACAATACTATTGCACTGTTGATCCAACGATAAGTACTTCTCGTAAATAAGATAACAAAAAGGTAAAAGATGTGCACATTAAAGTAAATTGAAAGCGATGGACAATTTGCTTGAGCAGGAAGCACGATTGAATGAATCAGTTCTAAAAGGAGAGGAAACTATTAACTTGTCACAGAGTAGCCTATTAACAGTTGCATCGGTAGGATGGATTTATGTAAACAAACTCTAGACTTCGAATAAACATAAATAGATAAGAGTAATCCTGAAGATAAATAGTGTTAATTTGAATTGGCGAGAATTAATTTGATTGACAGACGAGTACAGTTGTACTGTAATCGTATGAACAAGAAAAACCAATTAGAAAAACAGTATAAAAAAATCCAATCCAAAAATGTTTACCTACAAAATTAGTTATGTATGAAGCAAAAGATATCGATAATTCAAACGAATAAATCGGGTATGAATTTACGAAAAAAATGAGATATGGGCTGGTGATAAAAGAGATGTATCCAATAGTGGGAGGTCCGTTATGATGATGTATTGTATCTCAAAAATAATACGCCTACTCCCTTTAAATCGAATAGTACGGACATGTAGAACATCACAATTTGAGAGACAATAGAGCCATTGTGGGACAAGAGCAATTAGAAAGCCCTTCGTAAATTTCTAATGAGTATTTTTCGTGATGCAAAGTATTTGTACTTCTAATAATGTCAGTTTACCGATTTAATGATCGGTAAAATGGTCGCTATTATGGACGATAAACATTACCTTTAGATACTTTACATAACACCGTACCAAGAAAGAATTTAAAAAGGCTTAGATACTTTTATATGGGAAATTACACAGCTTCCACAAAATAATGTCTAATTTAAAAGTTACTATATTGACATTACTACACTGTGAGAAAAAGAAAAATAGAAGATATAAAATAGATACCAGTACCAGTAATTGAATGAAGTCTGAAAGATGCGAACCACCATAACGATAGTTTTATCGCAGCACCCATCAAGCTGTTACTAATTTATGGTATATAATCGGCACTTCACAACACAGGTCTGTTCCAAAAGCCTTAATTACTGCTAACCGAGAGTCACGCAACTTTTTTCAAGGTAAAAGAAGGCTGTGTGAACAAGAGATTAAGATGTATGTTCAATATGTTCCAGTTCTCAGGCTAAAAAGCTTGATAGTGCTTAAATTTAACGATGAAACGGAAATTCAGACATTTTCTTCCGAAGATCCCACAAAAGGCAATGGTTGATTGATATCTGTCTACTAAAGTTTATAGTCATTCGTACAATTAGAAAATTTGAGAAAGCTTATTGTAAGTTTGAAAGAAATTGTTTTGAAATGGCCTCACGACAGTTACTAAAAAGTTTAACAATATAATCTTATCATTGGATAATGGAAAACAGAGACATTTAATTTTTTTTTTAAGTTGAAATAGCGTTAATAAGCAAGATGTTTAGGGTTGCAGGAGTTTTTAGAATTTAAAGAACCTTTCAACCTTTAATTGTTTTAATTTTGAAGCAGTCGTCTACATCTTTTCATTTTCAAAGCAATACTATGTGTTGCGGTCAGGAAATTACGAGTACATACTTGAGACATTTCATCTCAGGGTTATATCCAACGCAACGTGTGTCTATTGTTGGTGTAACCCAAGGTATGATTGCAGACTTAATGGAACTAATGGAAGTGAGAGGATGCTTGAACGCCATTTCGTATATGCCAGTCTGAGTAGTAAACGTATGTCGAATGAATTCACTACAATATTTCGTGTTTCAGGATCTAGGAGCTATGACATTTATTTGATGTTTAAGATAATAATCAACAGTTCAGGTTCAGAGGTGATCATAGTGACGAATATAAAAGTATGTTCAATAGAAGCATTCCTAACTCACAATAACATGATGCATCAAATTAAAAGGCAATATTTTTATGCATTTAATCAACAATTTAAGATAGCAGTCACGTGTCGTTTGACATTATTATTGGATGTCGCTTAATACTTTTTAATTTATATGAAATGTATGTAATTGTATGTACCAAGCGAATCAGCAGTTTGTAAATAATAAAATGACAATTGTGAACAAGTCATCAAGTCCATCCAAGATCAGTCAGTAGTAAACCAGTACTATGAATGATAGAAATTCCATTCCTCGCAGCTCACTTCCACATTCGCTAAGTAGGACGCGTGTCGGACGCCGCCGTGTATTTGCGGATATGATATTTGAAGTTTCAAACAAGAGTGTAGTAGATAGCAGCGAACACGCTGTCTTGCCTGCGACCAAACATAGCGAACACTGATGTATCGATCGATATTAATAACAGTATAGACAAAGTAAATCTTGTTTGCGGAACTTCTCAAAATAGCAATGAAGTAAGAAACTTTCAATGGAGATCGAGGATTACTTAATTGAATAGAACTATGAACTAAATTAAAATAACTTGGGAATTGACTTATCAGAATTTAATCATTCGAAATACAGTTTAAAAAATGTTTGGGGAATGAGTAAAGCAAATGTTTGGATCGAGATTCGATATTATATCCTTCTCAAGAGCAAACATCGCCATATGCTCCAGATGTAAATGACAAACACTGCGGCTGAAAGGGTAACTGGCGTTATAATTATTTTATTAGTTAAACTGTTTGTGGACTAAGCCACCTGAATCTTACTAAGCGAGTTTTTTGTGATAGAGTTCGTCCAGAGAAGTACTACGACCTTCCCTTTTTCTGTCACCAAGCAGTGATCCTCGCATTTCTCTGTTCCGTTCTGTGTCAAAGGTAAAACTATAGGCTTATTAGACTTTTGATTTATGTCTCAAGCTTCCATAGGTTACGGTAACTGCATACCATTGTTCACCATTTTTAAGAAATGTAATATGTCTGCTTCAAGTAATGTGTATCTATCTACTATGAAAAGTGCTAAGTACGACAAATGAGAAAACTAAATTGCCTTCCTTCCTTATGATGCGCGTCGGATCGGTAAAAGATGAAAGCCAAATGAGGAAGTTCTATTAGAACAATAGGATATAGAGTTCCGTATATTATGCTATAGTGAGAAATTGAAACAATTTCATAGGAATTATACAATTCCAATGAAGTTGTTCCTTATTTCCTACAACACTGACGTATGAGCTTACTATTTCATTTAGGTGATTCAGCACCAAACGTGACAAAACAACCGACACAGAAATATCTACTTTAAATCGATAGTCGTTTGTTCTATTTTAATCTATGGAACATTTTGCACTTACTACTAGTCATACTACTAATAAAACGCAGTGTTCTTACTTCGTCACTTTATGGTACTTAGATAGGCAAACACCTTTTTGTTGTAATTTTTAACCGTTACACGTTTCCAAAATGTTAAGAATAACTGAAGAAGTATCTAATAAATTTTCTCTTTCTATGTATTGATAAATCGACGGTTCTATTACTCTCGTTTAACCTACCAACAAAGACATAGTTGAAAAGCCTTCAGTGCCACAAAAAGTGACCTAGTCTGGATAGCAACCGACTGCAACATAGCGGTATTTAGATTACATTTTGGATGCTTTCCACTAGCTATTTGGTCCGCAAATTGTGTAAACGGACATTGTTTACTAAATCACTGCGGATAGTACTAGTTTGCAGGTTTGCAGCTCATTATTTTCGGAACAATCATATTCATACATTAGTATAACATGACATACTTACTGACCTACAACGCCGAGCCGGACCTAGACACTTATTAACCTTGGAGGGTATTATATTATTTTTATAGGGCAACTACGATAATAATTTCCAAAATTTTGCTATTAGAGGACGCAGCGGGAAGAAGTTTATGAAAAACTCAATGCAGGCAAAGTCGCAAGGCGGTCCACTAGTTTCTTTATAGGAAGAAATACCCAGTTATGATTATGAAGCTATTGAATATTTCCGATATTCGTCATACCTACATCAAATAAATTAAATCAATTGTGTACCTAACAAAAAAGTTAAAACGGAAATAGAATCAAACAAAACAAGTGTATCGTTCCCCATAACTAGCCACGATCGATAACCAGGCTATCGATTACTTATTACCCAAGCAATTGTCCAAATACCGAATTAAAACGTCAATAAAAAAATAGTTAAGTACAATGACAATAGAGTTTGAAATAAAAAACTAAAACTCAATTAAAATGGAGGAAGTGGACCGTGAAGAGAGCGTTGTAACAAGCCGGATCCACTAAACATGCGCATGCGGAAATTCTAAAAATAAATCAAAATTCAGTAGGAATTTAAACAACTTCAACAACGAAAGTTGGTCTGCCCAAAATCCTTGAAATCACAATGAAGTTATTTACCCTTTTTGATGTAATGGGATGAGTAAATATTCAAGTAAATGTAGAGACGAAGCGAGAAGTTGTAAGTTTGATCCCCGCTGCGATTTGCATGATCTGCAAATATTTGTTCCGGGTCTATGTGTTTCTAGAGTATGTAAGTCCCTATATACCCGGCTTGTCGCGCATCTTCAGAGTCACAAAGGCAGAAGTTGATATGTATTCACAAGATGCAGCTAGCTAGGTAAAAATAGTAGGAAAGAAGTTAAAAAACCACTTTCATAAACCATCTCGTCTATAAATTTAAACAACAAATAGCTTCCATGCACATCCATCAATTAACACTCATAAATCTAAATGTAACGAGTACGGTCAATAGGCCAGTGAGTCAACCATCGAAATCGATACAATAATGCCTCTAAAAATATTTAAATAGTTTTATATGTACGAACGACTCGGTATATCGAGAGTTTTATGAGCACTTACATTCGTACCAGATATTTCAACAAAAAGGGTAATTTGCATCGCAATGCTGATTCAATTGATTACAGTTTCAATCACGTTACATCGTAAAATGTAGATACTTTAACAATTTTTAAAGCGAGAGAAAGTTCCAAAAAGATAAATGACCAATCAGTCAGCGAGCAGCAGTTGAAAGGTTCTGCGATGTACCTACCAGGGAATCCCTTTCAAGAGATTATGATAGATTGATATCATTTATTAGTGAAAGTGATGCATTAAACAATTTTTAATCTTCTTTATTCAATTTATTTTGTCTTAATTCAAAATTCACAGTGAATTAACTGTAAACATTACCAATAAGAATCTAGACTATACATATCTTATGACTTTCCGTTGCTAGACAAAATAATCTTGCGTGCAACTTGTGCACACAGAGGCCACGAGAAAAGGCGTTAAATGGTTTGTGTATAGTACCTATGGACTGCGCAGACACTCCACTTAGAGATAGGTATAAATAACTATCTTTTTTCCACGAGCTTCAAGTTACTTACCTCGTTCTCTCGAGACGGTACCTAGTACTAAAAATATTTTAAAAACAACCACTCACCTATTGCTTTGTATCATCGTTCAATACGTAGAATCCTTTAGAAGCCACATTCATCTCAGCAATGTCAGTTTTTAATCCAGTTTTAACCATTTATCTAGAAAACTTTATTTTTATCTTTATCTTTTTGTACTTTTCATTTCTTATTAAGGGCACTTGGCAGGTCAGTCGTATTTATCGTTTGTTCGTCTAAAAACATGGATGTTACGGTGTCATATGGGTAGATATTTAATATGCATTCAAAGTAATAGAAAACTTAATTCCAAACATGCAAGAGAACCATTAACTGTTAGATATGTACAAGTGTTCGTTCAGTTTTTATCGGAATACCAATAACGGACAGACCTTGTCCTTGGCACATAAAAAACATAATACAAAATGCGGGTGCCCTTCGAAGACTTCAAATTGGATCACTATTGCTTTGTAAACAGCGTTCAAAATAGAATAGGTAAAAAACAGAAGGAAAGTTACGAGAAACATATTGAGTTAAATTTTATAACAATGAAGCATATAAATAATTAGAAGCAGTTTTAAGATCTATACATAGATATAATATAACTCACTTAAATATAATAGAAATAGAAAAGCAATAAGTTTTATAAAAATAAATCTGAAATTTGTTATGAATGAGAGAGATTACAAAAAACTCAAGAAGCAAAAAATACCGCAAATACCTTGCTCATAAAGTCTAGATTCGTTTCGTTTATTTTAACGTTTGAGTTAATAATACAGACAACGTACTAATTAAAGAGCCGGCAAATAAAAATCAAAATAAAGAACGAGAAAAAGAGACTGGAAATAAATACCTATATTGTGTTAAAGATTAAGGTACAGGTATGTACGAAATGAATTATCATAGTTTGAACAAAGTCTGAATTTTAAGTGAATACAAAATTAATGTAGAATTTGAATACATATACGAATTGCTACTACATAGTAAGTAGGTAGGTATATGAAAATGTATAGACTAATCTGTTTCAACATAACGTGACTCAAATTACTAAACAACCGAACCGTTCCTAATTATGGTTTATTTTCGCCAACTTAAACCAAATAACACAAATCTTCTGCCGACAAAATGTCTAGTTTTCTTTCATGGAAGTAGTAATTCTAGGTGACGAACTGACGAGGTTTGGACGACTGCCATTATTTCACAACTCTCAATGAATCACAGAAAAAGTCGGATAAAAACAGATGATAATAAAAACTCACTATGCAAAGGTGAATTGGGCAATTTATAAGATTGCGAGTTAGATAAGTAAAAAATATAAACCTTTGCAGTGAAGTCACGTTTTAAAGCGAAGCCAAGCGCAACAAGTGGCAAGAAAACTTGGATGTTTTGATCGTAGTTGGAGGAAATAATGAGATTGAAATTGATGCATGATAGGTAAACGAAGACGAAAGATTTACAGCAGACATGTTAATACTGAAAATAATATAGATGCAAGTAAAGTTCATTAGTAATGTGGAGGCTCATAAACTAACGGAATCCTAATAGTAAATAGTGGCGACTAATCCCTTATGTGAAATAGTGGCGATTAAATGTTGTTTATTTGTGGAAACAGCTTTGAGTAGGTACTACCTATGACTCGGCTGATGCATGTGTAAGAAGTTAGGCATTACAAATATACAAACAAGCAGGAATAAGACAGTAGGTAATAATAAAATGAGTAATTTGAACTGCTTGAGATAAACCGATAAACCTGCAAGCCTTGTATGAATGAATCAGTGAGTTCAGTAAATTACAAGGAACTTCTATTGTCTGTGAATATCAGTCAGTTTTTACTCACTTACATGATAGGTGGTCGGTAACTTAAATACACAGATAATGAGTAATATGTTAATATTATATCAGTAATACATGCATACAACTACAAGGTGCACTTGAGATCCGATTAACCTCGAGACAGAAAGTTACCGGTAGAACGGTCAAGGTGATCAGTCTTGTAAATAAATCGATATTACTTCAGTATGAATATACATGCAAATATCTACTGCGATAAACAAAACCTGCCCGATAAGCTAGATAAACTGATATTCGCTACTGATAATAACAAGCATGAAAATAAAAACTGGTGTTAAGAATTTGATGAATCAACAAGCGTCGTCCTCAAAGAAACGCAGAAAAACTTTGGAATTCGCCCGAGAAAGGCACCCGCATACAAGTCAGGATAACCGCAGCCGAACCGCACTGCAAACTGGTTTTGGGCTTCAGTGCACTATTATTATTAAAGGCTCGTGCCATTCGGCAAAAGGAAACGTGCTCAACAAAGGCATAAAATAAAAACCGTAAGACAATTTCAGCAAACTTTTATACCAAATGGAAACAAACGCGTTAAAATATCCACACGCCGTTATTTTTCATTTCAGTCTTCGTGCAGGTAATTCCATGCGTCACATCACATCCATTAAAAAGGCACTTTGTTATTTGTTAGACTATGGTATAAAAATAATTCGATATATTGGGTACGGACGGTATGCGCGAGTCTGCCACGCGCGGTGCCGGCGACTTGCAAACTGTTCCGTCCCGTTTCAAAACTAAACATCAACGGCCACGCGGAGGGCGCCCTACCTCCATCTCCCTCACTGAGTAAAAACTGAAACCCACGGAAAGAGACGGACACAATTCGACCGTTGTGTACCTCTTATCGCAGGATAAACTTAACGCGACGTGAATAGTTTCCGAGCATTAGCCAGAGAGGAATGGGGCGATTAGTTTTTTTGTGTATTTGGCAGGACTTTTTCTTCGGAAGGTTCAACTTCTATTTTTGTTATCGAAGAACGTTGTGAGACGAGACAACTTTGTTTGGAAAGGAAGTGGTGTGATGATTGAGCCAGAATTCTTAGAAGCCTGGTTATAATTAACGATACATAATATGTATCGTTTCTAATAACCTTTCGAGCTCCAAGGCCAGAGATGATATCATATTTGTAGTTGATCTAGCTGTGGCCTACAAATTAAAAGACTCATTAAATATAATAATAATAATAAAAATAACGTTTATTCACCAAAAATGTACAATGTACACAATAACAAAAGTAATAAAATTATATCTCAAGAAAATTTGTATGTTGCAATATAAATACCTAGGTAGGTAGGTACTAGCATAGGCCTAGCATGGTAGCTAGCTATAACTTTGTGAGTTTAAAATCGTCTTCACGAGTTAGATAAAGTAGCATTCAGAAGTACCGTTCCCATTTCACAGTTTTTATCTAAAAAGATCTCAATCGATCAAACATTGTCACGACTAGAGTTAGCAACATCAACACTTGAAGTTCCAAATAGTATATCGAAAAGTTCTTCAGAAATGCAAGATAAGTAGAAAAAACCTAGGAATTTTATTGCAGGCATATCTAATGGTTATGAAACTTCTAAATAAAAAGTGACAAGTGAAAGATTATTCGATATCGACAGATAAAAAGTTTTAAAACGGTTGTGTCTGAAACTTGCATAATAGTCAACGGTAGAATATTTCTCGTGTTAGTTTTGGCAGTTCCTGTCATCGATAAACAAATCGAGATCAAAATAAAACAAATCGATTTAAATATAAATAGCAAATCAGTTCTCGATCGAATATGCATTTGTGTTATAAAAGCAAACAGACAGGAAGTAGAAATTGATATCGACCCAAAACTAATTGAATTTTAGGAATACAATAACGTTAGTAAAACTAAGTTATTATTAAAGTTATGTAATGAAATGACAGAACTAGAATTATGTGGGTCAAATTAACCTAGATGTACCAACAAGTATTTAAAGACAACATAATAGATTGAAGTCGTAGGTATGTGGTCATTATAATGACGTTGTATTAATTAACAGAAACTTTAAACGGGTTAAATAAAAATACAATCAAAATATTTTAACATGTTTAGGCTCCTTTTAGCATGTAGGACTTAAACATGTTCGTTAATGTCCAGCTTTCTCAAAAAGCGAGCAAAACATTGCACAAGCACGACTGAAACCGCTTTTAGACGAGCGACGTACTATACATTCTTTGTCATTTAATCAATTTCTTGAATGCTATTCTAATATTATACCAGTACTTTATGTCTGGATATAGGTCTGATTGACATAATATGTATAGGACAGGGTCTTAAACCACAACGCGGATCCAATCCAAATTAGTTGACGGCATTACGTCTGTTGTTTTTTTTTTATTTTTGGGCTTTTTTAGATTTTTTCATCACCGTTTAAGTTCAATGACATAATAAAATATGTGCCTTATGCACTAGCTATAAGACGTTTGAAAGCGATCTTTGTGCTTTTATAAAAAAAAAAATTTTACAACTGAGTGCAAAACTTGGATCGATCCCACGACCTTAAAATCGGAAGACATGGCGCCTCTACACTACCAAATGCTCGGTACCTTAGCGCGAGCGCAAAGTGCGCGATTAAAAGATAACCTAGTGCAAGTAACTGGTCCATAGTCGAATTTAGATTAAGATCAGCTTCAAAAGCTCCCGAACTTTCACTCGGCCCTTCTGCCAATAGAATTTTATTCGAAGCGTGATGAACTGGCAGCTGGCCTAGTTGTCAGTGACCCTTGTAATTGCATTGAACTAGTACATGACAGCATGAACGACATGCTTAGGTAGTAACTTTGCAGTTAAGTCGAAGAATATCTTTGAAGAGTTCTTACTTATAAGACATCATCTCAACAAAACGGCTTTATGGTCTGATGATTTCTTAACAGAAAGAGCACTAAGAGATGTGGAAGTAACAAAATATTTCGGTAGCACTTATAATGACAGAACAGAAAAAGAGCCATCAGAACTTAGACGATAGTTTTTAAAAGGTTAAACAAGCCCAGTTCACTAATGTAAGTTGACCGAGAAAAAAGTTCATGTTCATGTTTATCATCGTTTTATGCACTTAGATGAGCAAACTAGTAGTTCCGGTACGAGTACATAACTACTTACGCCACGCCTTCCAGGTAATGCAGTCACGTTTCAAAATATGAAGACAGGTTGAACAATATCGTTTATCACGCACAAGTTCTGCTCGCATCTTATGCTCGGCTGTACTTAGGCAGCCAGTATTATGATTTGATGTTCCAGATAGCTATATGTATCTATATTGCGTATCTTAGTCTAACTAAACGCTAGTGTGTTTGAACCCTAAGTCTTAGTTCCGGATTCCGCAGCCCACTTCCGGTCTCCATCATCAGATTAGATCGTCATCATCAGATTTCCATCACATATGGGATGGAGGTGATCACCATTTCTTTAACACTATTGTCATCACAACTGTAGGAATGCAAGTTTCAGTATAATAGAATACCGAGAAATGGTTGTAAACCACCTTGCAAAATTGAACCGAGAATCGACTTGAGAATTTAGATCAAATGTATACAACAAAGGATCATTTCCAAAGGACAGGATTATACCAACTCCATGATTAGAACAAAACAACAATCATCAAAAAACAACACAAAAAAAATTGCATAAGTAATCTTTGAATTTGCGGTAATCTTTCAATTTTATTGTTGAGCAAGATAAACCAAGGAAGCTGATAACAATGCCCAATTTAGAATTAAACAGTAATTGACTGGAACCGTAACACAGCACCTGCCTAGCCTCAACGGTTCAAGGAGCACCTAGTCGATCTACGATTATGTAGCTAAGATACAGTGACCATCATAAGGCCACCGTTAGGCTGGGAATACGTAATTTGCGCTAGTTTAGGATTATTTACATACAAAGAAAGCAGCCAAGTAAATTGCAAGTGAGACGATGGTAGTAAGTATGGTTTCCGGTGAAATTACTGGCACATGAGGCTTTCGATCTTAGCCTCAAGGTGGCAACCCGCGAGTGATACCTCTGGTATTGCAAGCGTCCATAGGCTACAGTAACCGCTTACCATCTTGTAGGCCGTACGCTTGGTTACCACTTCAGTTGTATAAAAAAAAACTTTCTACTCCCTTCAAATTTCAAACATGCTTTCTACTCCCTTCAAATTTCAAACATGTTGACACAGTCCAGTAATCTTTTGTTATATTCATTGTAAAAATGTCTATTTTTTTATGTGACGTGCGGTTTATCCGACGAAGCAGCATATCCGATAGCGGTCGCCGCTTTGTAAGGAACCCAAGTCTAGCTAAGTCTAGTCCGGCTACGGTTCGGTTCACACAATGTGAATTATCGACTTGCCTCTAGGGTTTACCTTTCCTGATTATGGACTGTTGAGAATTTCTTATGACACAGGCTTTTCAACACTTGCTTTTACTTGGAACTTTTCACATTCACAAGAGATTTCAGCAAGCGGTAAAGTTCAAGGGGAATTTAATCAAAGATACATTATGTAGCTAATAGCGCTAAGATTCTCAACAACGATAGATACAATTGTATAATATTCTCTAATATACTACCTCCATTGGTTCTCACAGATTTCACACAATATCGGAATTACGAGAGCCGTGGGGCATCGCGCCCGCCATCATTCTTGCACCGCGATAGAAAACGCAAGGAATTGATTATTGGTTACCTTTGTATTTGCATGTTTATGAAATCAATTTGTTTTCTTTAAACCAAAAGTGTTTTTGCTACTAGTAATGAGCTAGTAGGTACTGCTCAATTTATAGTACCTATATTACTGGTGAATTCAAAATTTAATGATTGAGAAACAAATTTCTTCATCTGGATCTTCCAGATTTGCAGAATGAGTACCTACTCTAATCTATTTCGACCTTGACGTATTACCTTTTGATTCAGAGTTCTACTGGTAATAATCAAAATATATTTAAAAAAAGCAAACTTATCAGATTTTGTTCGCTCTAATCTACGTCATTTTAATTTAAATTATTAATTTTAATTTTATAGTCACCGATCTAATCTACACTTAATAATACTTATTATCATTAATATAGTGTGTGGGAGTGATGTGGGAGGATCTTGCAACACTACAGATGCGCTTGCGCAGCCTTACTGGGGCACTATACCGACACGCAAGTGTCGCTTGTGGTTTGTGAAATAACTTTTGAGATGTGTCTAAAATACACAATAAACAAGCAAGCAAGGCCAGTAGCGTAACTAGTATGCGTAAATGTACAGATATAACTAGCATATCCAAGAACTTAAAATTTGAAAGACCAATCCGTAATTTTAGCCAGTTAATAATAGCTCGTTGTTTTTTTTTATGTAGATCTTTTTCATTCCATCATTCATATTATGACAGGTGGTCTAGTTTTTTTATCATTGATTTTAGTGACCTTGGTGGCGGCGCGGTAGACTAATATCTGTTCTGTGGCGGCTCTGTGGTGGCTGTAGACCAGTGGCCGGTTGAGAGGGATAGGTTGCTATCTGTTCTGTGGCGGCTCTGTGGTGGCTGTAGACCAGTGGCCGGTTGAGAGGGATAGGTTGCGAGGTCGATTCACGCAGCGGGTCAAATATTAGCATGATATGTGAATATTTGTTCGAGGTCTGATTGTTTTACTGTACTTTTCTACACAGGATACAAATACTTGTACAAAATTCACTTGACACAGACGGCAGATCGTATAATCAATACAGTAGAATTTTTTATAACTAAATGTCGTAGTTTTACTAAAATTTGAATAAACCGTCTACTTTTGATAATGACAAACATCCTCTTCGTGTTGGGCGTTTGCCCAAAAATAATTGGGCTCAGTTGACGACAAATTTTCTTCACGATTCGGTGAGTGAGTTGAAGAATCTTTAGGACAAAATGGACAAGTGCGAGGGATACTCGCGGCCTGAGGGTTCCGCAATACAGAAAATAAGACTCATCTAAATAAAATCTTGTCGGCATAACCCTCCGATTAGATTTATTTTTTAAACCATTACAGCCCTTTTTAAGTTTCATTCATTTTTATCTTCATATCATTTTAGTGGTAATACAGACTTTTTTCTTTATCTGTGTCACACATAAAGAACATTCCAATTTCATAATTTGTGAGGTTTTCTCTGAAACAATTAAATATTTATTTACAAATCGGCAGAATCTAGAGATCCATACTTTTTATAACACCTTAATATAACGCTTACAATACCTGGATTCACAAACAATAATTGATTTATGGTGGTTTTTTCGGGTTAGTGTTAGTAGTGTAGTGTTCCTCTTTGGAGCTTGAAGTTCGGACTGAAGGGGATTTTGACAAAAAAGCCAAGTCTTATCAGTAATCATCACACATACAGTGCTGTACCCTAATGAGGCGAGTCTCGCTCGTACCTACTTGTCCGTTTTAATTTATGGTACGTTCTAATAGAATCGCCCAAGGAAGCTTACACCAAGGCCGGCTTTATTTATAAAAGGGTTAATTAAAGCTATAAGTAATTTGTCAATTCTCAAGAGGTCCGTTTATCTCAACAGTTTTATTTCTTGGATTCTTGGATTATTCTTTTGGAACGCGCAAATATTTTCCAAGGAAGAGAAAACTAATTGTAACTCGATATAATATAGATAATAACCATTACCGCAGCTTGAGCAGCTCGAGGAAGCATTCCTTTGATAAATCGCTCGCTGTTGGAAGATTGATGCTGATTGTTGTTTTTCTCACATCATTTGTAAAAGCATAAGTTTCTTTCCTGTCTTTTAATTTGAACAGATGTTTCCTGTTTTACTTCATTTCTGTCTATGATTTGGCAAGCCACCATCACAAAATGGCCAAGAAATGGTACATTGCTCAACGACCAAGCAGCAGATTTATCTGATGGTGTAATTACAGCGTCAATATAGTCAGAGATTGACAATTCTGCCACTGGATGAGACTAGCTTTACTGGGAGATGATGGCGTAAACAATCAAGAGACCTGTAAACCGAGTCCAGATAAATATTGATAATGACGCTGTATCAGAAAGTTGTTGAATTTCGACATTTAAAAGACCTGTAGACCGAGTGCAGTTAATTGAATATTGATAACGATGCTGTCTCTGAAAGTTGTTGAATTTCGACATTGTAATGTGAAGCTCAATTGTCATTTATTGCGTGGCGCAAAATAAATGATTTCTATATTCTATTCTAAATTGTATGGTAGCTACCAGCAGCTTTGCTACATATCGCCGGCGGCGCATTTTGTGGTTACATCGTACACCGTACACGGCAGCGGTTATGGAGTTATATTTATAGTGACAGTTTTCTCGCATGAGTGTCGGGGGACTTGAACCATGGGCAATATTCTCCGGACCATTGCGTTAAACAGCAATGCAATACCAAATGCTCAGAAAGGCAGGTGTATACTGACCGTAGTTATAACCGTTAAGTGTTTAGATCGGACCGGGGTGTCCCAGTCGTCACGGCACGTAGGTTGAGCGATCGCCCGTATCAAATGCTGTGGAAGGTATACGACAACGCAGCTGGTGTGTGTGACTAATGAAATGCCCTGCGACTGTTTGTTATATTATCGTTTCGTCCTCTAGGGAGTTGAATTTCGGGAAATATTTTCTTAGTGCATATTTAAACATACACAATACTTTCTTATTTTTCTTATTTTTTACAGTTATTATTTCAAAGTTTGAGTTTTAAATCAGATAAAAATGTTTAGGTTATGGGACCACGAAATGGAATTTATAGTTTACGTTGAGTTAAATTAGATAACAAATAAATTCAATTAATATAATGGATAAAATCTGACCTATTAGAGTATATCATTGTCTGTACATTTCAGGAGATACGATACGACATCTGAGACATTCATTAATTTCATAATACTTACATTATCTGGCGGTCTAATTGAAAATTATGCAATAGTACACTATACCTTGCAAAATATTGTCTACGCAAATTACCAAATTACAGTTACGTTGCCTGTAAGTTACTGTAAGTGTAAGAAGGTCATCTAAGTGTTACATCGGATTGATCAGATCCTATCTCCATTGTTTGTTTTAGCGTACTATTTTTGAGTATAATTTATTTTGTCATAACATTTGTCAACTTTGCATCGTTAAATTCGTAAATTATAACTAGTTTTTCTGGAATTCTGCATACAGACCAAATAAAATAAAATGAACAGATGTTATTGTAAAAATCGTTAGTCGAATCACTGGATGAGGCTAGCACAGGACAGAAAGGAGTGGCAATACAAATAAATATACCTGTAAGTAATGAGTGAAGTCAGCCTGTGGATGATAATCATGAGACAAAATAAACAAAGACGTGTCTACATGTGACAAATCATGTTTAGACTCTTTCGTATCGTCATGTTAATATGTCTTACTTACTCGTACATCATTTGATGAGCACTTGTGTTACTGATGACAACAGAAAAACTTACCTGAAACAAAAAAACAAATTGTATTAGGGGTTTTCGTCTCTAGTTATTAAAAAAAAAGCTGTCTATTTAGATGGCTGTAGCTCAACTGGCGAGCCCAAGAGAATGTAAGCACTACGTTTGGCGAGTTATGGTGAATGTGTAGGGATTTCAACATTGGTTGTTCCTGCTGTCACTGTCTGTCATACCTCTGGCTGGTGTCAAAGTCATAGTACGAACTACGTAGTACATTAACTTTGGTCGTACTGGAGTTAAATTATTTTGCCTCAAGCAGGACATGAACCCACAACCTTCCGCTTGACACGAGACGAAACAAAAACGGAGTTAGCAACTTTTTTCTTGTTTTGATAACCTTTCCCAGTATGGCAGTAGAGCAGATAGCGCCATCTGTCAAAGCAATCAGAACTACTTTTTTTTATCTCGAATCGAAAACACCTCATTGGAAAAATATGACTTGTTGAGTACAACATTGAAAGCCTGATCAGGCTAAACCAAACTTGCTCATAGTCAGCAAACTGTATGTACTGTACTGTACAGCAAATGTACACAACAAGAAAAAAAAACATTTAAAAAGCGTGCAAAAACTGAACAAGTCTTAAATCCCAGGACACTGATCATCTTCACCTTTCCGCCATCAATACATCTTGTTCCACAGGCCATAAATCCCGGCCACTTCCTATGAATTGCATAAGCCATAGATTATTGATATAACATCGCACGAAATCGAAGGCGTTACCATCCATCACGACTACTCGGTAGATACAATGAGGTATTATTCCTGGATAGGGTTGTACTTGCATAAAGTGAGAAATAACCTAATAAATCCAAAAATTTCCGGACAATTTTAGTAAACGGAACTTTTGGGCTTATACAATGAATACTCAGAGTCGTCTTGTGGTCGTTTTTTAACTCAACAGAGATTTTGAGTAAGCTAAGTGTAAGGCTAAGCTAACATCTTTTAAATAATAGAGCTCAAAATCTATAAATTTGCCTATGTTTTTGCTATTTGGCTCGCGCGGCAAGATCAACCGCGGCAAAGGTGAATTTGCCAGTATTTTTGCGATTCGCAGGGTAATTTCCACTGAGTGGAAGCAAGTTCGACCGAGGCAAACATGGGGAATTTGACAAAAATGTTTATCGATTTCGAAACCGACGTGTTCTTTTGCAATCTTAGAGCTGGTATCCATTTCACTCAGGCAATGGTAAGTCCGGACTGTCAACCCTTATTTGATATTATTCATAGGTGATCTATTGCTCTGTTCGATAGTATTCATTTCACTAGTCATAGATTTAAAACACTAGATTTCTAGTCGGAGTACTAAATTGAATTATTTCTTAGTGATTAATAAAATATTTGAGTGTTTTTAATAACAATTTGAGACGTTCGCGTCGTTATCTTTCAAAATCGGGTATTCAGTCAAAATTTAAATATAAATTGGCAAGATCTGTCTATTCTATCATTGCGTCGTTCATGCGAAAATTATGTGACCGATGACCTAGAACATAAATAAGTGCATAATAACATGAGATTCTCTTCTATTCTAGCACACACATAAGACGGGACCATCACGTTTGTTGTCACGTCTCGATGGTATTTTGCGGGTTTTCACGAAAACGTGAGGTTCAAAAGACCACGGTGTAAGCTACGTTAGGTTAAGATGTATTGTGACGATAAGTACCGTTTTAACACGTTCACTAGGATAGTTCTCTGAAGAAGCGACGATCGAATGATGACCGTAATAAGGCGTGACTACCTGGTGGCAGGACTCTTCACCTAGAGTTCGTCTTGGTGGGTACCACCGCAGTGCCAGATATTCTGCCCCCAAGTAGTAGTGTGCAAGCATTACTGTTTTAGGTTTGAAGAGCGCTGTAGCAAGTGAAATTACTGAGCGAATAAGACTTAATAATTACGTCTCGGAGTGACGAGCGCAGTTCAGTGCCACGCAGAACTTTAAAACTCAAACTTTTGGGTGACACTGCAGCTGTTATGGTGGTCATGCGAACGATTTGACCGGCTCATCATTGTCAGCAAATGATATATAAAAAGTATTTTTGATACCTACTTAGAACAATTTGCCAAAAACTCCTAGGGAGTTTTTTTTTATACCACTAAAGTGGCAAATTGGCAACCAAACTTAAGGCCCACTTGATGGTAAGCGGTTACCGTAGCCTATGTACGCATGCAACATTATAGATATTACTTGCGTGTTACCACCCTGAGACGTTACATGGAAAGTCTCATGTGCCTGTAATTTCACCGTAAACCCTTCGAACTGAAACAAAGCAATGCGTGCATTACTGCATTGCGGCAGAAATAGGTATGGTGGTAGTTCTTCCCCGGACGAGCTCTATCACAAAGAATTCTACTACTCTTTACTTTCTACTATAGAACAAACATTTAAGTTCATCCCATGAACGTTTGTTCTGAGTATTCATTATCAACCTGGCAAACTTAAGGGATAGGTTTTACACATAAAAAAGTATATATATGTACCTATAATAATAATATGGTCAAGGAAGCGCAGGTTATTGACCCGCGGTTCATTGACGCGCGGGTCACTGACACGTGCCGAGCGCTGCCTTTTAGATTTCTAACAAGGATAACTAATTGTTAAGCAGAATTAAGTAATTTTTTTATTAAATATAAAAAAAACATTAAGAAAAAAAAATTACAAGTATTTTTTTTTGTGTGGAACCTACCCCTTAAGTTTGTCAGGTTGATAATGAATGACCTTATATATCGATTCCTACTACTTAGAAGGTATAGCTATGAGGACATGATGATGATAACAGAAAGCTCGTGGTCATAGTATCGTGTATGCAAATTGTGACAATACAGGCAAGAGAAACCTTCACAAAGCTCTAACACCTCGCAGGTATCAACGATAGCGCAACTTTCCACCAAGCCTGACTAGTCAGTAAAAAAAGTTTACAACGAATATGAGCTTTATCGCACTAACTTTAGAGCTGTGGTATTACAGTCAGTACAGTCAGCCTTTAGAGACTGTGTCTTTTTAAATTAACCAGCAGTCCGTCCCAGAGCGGGTCGCTAGTAATAAATATAGCCTATGTTACTTAGGGATAATGTAGCATTCAAAAGTGAATTTTTGAAATCGTACCAATAGTTAGTTTATTCATAACAAACAAAAATTCAAATCTTTCCATCTTTATAATATTAGTAGATATAGATATGCTTAATTATTAAATTATTATTTTTCTTAAAATCCGTTGCGATGTTCATAAGATCTTTAAGCGTAGGTCATTAAATAACATACATAACTACACCATTTTACTGAATTATAAACCAAATCTTTTCATAAAACTTAGGTCCATCTGCAGATATTTTTGATGGTGACTGTACCTGCTAGGCATAGACATATAACGAACACATGCATTGTACTTGTTTACTTAATCGAATCGAAAGTGTCAGGTGTGCGACTGGTCTTTCGAGAATTCTCGTGTTGGTGTGTGGGAACCTTTAGCTCTGATCCTTTAACAAACGAACAAACGAACAAACAAACAAACAAAAAAAAAAAAAAAACTCCAACAGTAAAGAAATACACGAGTAAAGAATGGAACACGTTGCCGGGGTCTGTTTTACCGGACCAATACAATATATTAGTTTTTAAGGCTAGAGTGAACGCTTTCTAATCCCGAAGTCGTAGGTTCGAATCCTGTCATGCATGCGCCAATGGACTTTTCTAATATATGTAATATGTGCGCAATACTAGTGCTCTTAAATGGTGAAGGAAAACATAATAAGAAAATCGGCATGTCGAAGATCTACAGGTTCTAAAGATGTACTATGTATACGATTAATTTTATAATGGTGATAATGGCAAGCATAAAATATGATGCAGAAGATTTAGTTTATTTGTTACCTACATAATTAAAAGAAACGCGGCGGCAAACTTTAAAAAAAGTACTATGCAGACTTATATACTTTCGCCGATTTGTCTTTAGCCTAAATTGTTTTATCTAGATACAAAAATTCGTAGGTATTAGGCTATAAAGTTATAAATTTCACGTAAAACCACGTAACTGAGAAAGCGGTGAGTTGCAACTTAAAGATAAAAATCAAAACGGTTTTATTTTACGAAAACGTGGAAAACATAAAAATTGTGTAGTTATAAAAGAGTTATAATCGAATAAGTGGTTGTAAAATGTCAAATGTGTTACGATAACATCGTATGGAGGTAAGTTACATGAGGTTAACGAGATATTTAATAAACTAAAAGTTCTACGTGCTGGCGTCACCAAATCTATTGTTAGATAAATAAATTTTGCTGCATTTGTGTATTCACCAATCCGCATTGGGTCCACGTGGTGGATTCAGACCCAATCCCTCTCGCCCGAGAGTAGGCCAGTGTCTCAATAGTGGGAACATTATAAGGCTGTCATGTTGATGATGATTTGTAGCAACACAGACACGAAACAAAGTTTCACACTCAAATAGAGGGCGAATCACGTAAAACTGCTTTGACAATAAATGACAATCGTTAACGTTATTGTACTGTCGACCTGCCAATTATTTGTATGAGATTTTGGTAGATCGTTTTAGGCACGAAAGAGGCGCTGTAAAAAAATCTATAAACTATATAGACAATACGCTATCAAATTCAAATTCAAAATATAATTATTGAATATCACAAGAATCATTTTGAAACGTCTTAACGTTTACGATTGTCAAACAAGTTTTGATTCACCCTCTGGTAGTAGGTAGGTAGGGTTTTCGCATAAGATGTCTTACAAATTGAATTAAATAAATTTGCATTTCCTGCACAATTTCATAGCAGTTATCTGCAGTTATCAACTTATGAAATGGCATTTCTTACGCACTTTAGATAAGTTTCAATACGAGCGCTTGCAAAATAAAATAACGATCTTGTTTGTCACGACAAGACAGACAGTTAACTAACTTTATATAGATATACCCGTGTAGGTTATACCTATATTACCCATAGCCATGTCTAACGACAGAGTCGCATGAAAAAGCTTTTTACAAATAGTCTATACTAATATTATAAAAAGATAAGATTTGTATTTTTGTTTGTTACGAATAAACTCAAAAACTACTGGTTGTATTTCGAAAATTCTTTCACCATTATAATGCTACATTATCCCTGAGTGACATAGGCTATTTTTATTACTAGCGACCCGCCCCGGCTTTGCACGGGTGTGGTTTCACTGCACCCGCGCGAAGCTGGGACGGACTGCTAGTTATAAATAAAGTAAAATAAATAGTCAGCCGTTAACATAACAAGGCCACAACTTTTTACCATAGATAAGCATTGACGACGGAACATTAGGAACTGACAACGCTATTGCCAACTAAACAAGCCAAGGGTGAAAGCTATAAAGCTGAGGTCATAGACAAAGTCATAGAGATCGTATATACGACTACAGTTATACAAATCGCGCGGTTGCATAGAATCACTAAATTGCTATTTATCTGAAGAAGGACCACGCAACATATTTAAAACTAGCAGTCGCGCGGGTGCAATGAAGCCGCACCCGTGCAAAGCCGGGGCGGGTTACTAGTAATGAATATAGCCTATGTTACTCAGGGATAATGTTTTTTTTTATACCACTAAAGTGGCAACCAAGCGTACTTGATGGTCAGCGGTTACCGCAGCCTATGTACGCAAGCAACATCATAATATCACTTGCGTGTTACCACCCTGAGACGTTAGATGGAAAGTCTCATGTGCCTGTAATTACACCGGAAACCATACTCTTCGAACTGGAACACAGCAATGCGAGCATTACCGCTTGGCGGCAGAAATAGGTATGGTGGTAGTCCTTTCCCGGACGAGCTTTATCACAAAGAACTCTACTACTTGTATGCAGCATTCTAATGTTAAAGATTTTTTGAAATCGGATTTGAGTTTATTCGTAACAAACAAAATATAATTATTTCCTCTTTATAACATTAGTATAGATGTACTGCAGATTTCGAGACGCACACGAATTATTTTTACTAGCCGATCTGCCCCAGCTTTGCGCGGGTGCGATGAAAACTTAAGCACCCGTACGAAGCCGGGGCGGGTAGCTAGTAATAAATATGCCTATGTTACCCAGGGATAATGTAGCATCTAATGGTGATTATTGAAATCGAACCAGTAGTTTTTGAGTTTTATTCGTAACAAACGAAAATACAAAAATACAAATCTTCTCTCTTTACAATATAAGTATACTTTATTACTTTACTTTACTTTTATCTTAGTGAAATAACAAAATTTTATAAAAAGTCATTTCATCAATTCGACCGGAATGAAAACTTACAAGAAATTATGTGGGTTTATAAGAAAAAGTAGTTTACTTTTCCAAAGATAACAAGCTCAACGCTGGTAACTCAACTTTTTAAGGCAAAGACAACTTAACTATTCAAGATATCAGTAAATAAATATATACGTAAAAAATACTCTCTGTAAAATGTACACATCAACTATAACCTGTATAATTCCGTAAGAAAATTGAATGACGAGACAGCGGCACATTAAGTGCGCAAGCGCAATTTCGCGTCACATCTAAACAAGCAATTATAACGGTAACCCCCATTGGCCGGCAGCGAAGCGTGGCAGTGACATATGCGTGAGATGATGTCGCGGTTAGATTATACAAAAAATAACTTAGCTAGATTCGGTCAAGAGTAACGATTTTATTTATTTTTAGTTTTTTTTAAGTTTTGACGTGTCGATCAAGTCGCTTGCCTGATGTTAAGCGCCACGCTTGATATTCTAACGTTCTAAAAAGCCATTAGATCAGTTTTTTATGTGATAAATGACAAGATAATGATTGCCATACTTTTTAAATTCAGATAAACTTAAAAAACCAAATATCTAGCTTATTTGATGAGATTGGCTATAATAGTAAAAGCTAGTAAGTATATTTTTTAACAAATTACAATTTCTTCTTGGTCTTGGTAAACATAGAGACGATCAGACTGACAGACAGACAAAATGATCTTTAGCTTAATGGATTTTTAGTTTTCTGTCTGTTCAACCAGTCTGTTCAAAAACCAAATGATTCTACAGCTCATCTGCGACGTAAAACTTTATGCTACGAGTACTAACAGGTTGTCATGTCAAGCCAACAAAACACACTATGATTACCATTTTATTTCGTGCCACAGGTACGACCTAATTACACATAGATGGATGAGCATCTATGTCAACGTTACAACCAGTAGGATAAAGTGCTAGGTAAAACGGAAATTGCGTTGCGATATAAATGCCCCGATACGACTAATTGTTATGTTGACACGGCAACATGATTTCAATTCCAATTTCTTATTTTGTGAAACACAGATATAATATATATTTATTAATAGTTGTTAAAATTAATTTTAGGTGCGCTAGACATAGACATATACATTCATTTATTTACTACATTAGCACACAATACAGACACATTTGAAAATCATTTGAATTATACAGATAGATAAAAAGAAAAAGAAAAAAAGAGATAACATTTCATAGACTTAAAATAAGTTTGTAAAACAGTTCAATCTAGGTATATTGTGTGCTACAGCAGCAAAAGGGCCTCGACTCAGCATTATGTCCACTAAGAATAGTAGACGCTGGTATTCTGCCGAAACCACATCATTTAGTCATCAGACCCAGTGAGAATAATATAATCAGTTATAATTATAAGAATAAAATAATGTACATAAAATAACTATAAAGCAAAGGTTAAAGAATAAAAATATTATAATTATTTGATACAAACAAATTTTAATTTAACTAAAATTACTTATATTTATATTAGTATTTATCAGATAACTCGGATAAAATAAGATTATAATTAATAAAGTTACACAAGTGGGCACAAGTATAAGCGCAAACTTTTCAAAAAGCTTGATTACTGATTACGAGTATTACGCCTTGATTGATACACAGTCGTTGTGACTGTGAAGGAGCGCCCGGTTGGACTGACACGTTATGAAACGAGAGGAGGGTTCTCTCTGAACTCTGTTCTCTTGATTGATCTGCAATATTTGTTGCTGCAATATTTTAAAACATTCTAAAAGGATGCAACAGTGGCTCCAGTGTTGCCTCCTTGACCCTACTGAGATTGAACTATTAAATAGATCAAAATGCGCAGCAGTTTTTATTTAAAATGTAACAAATCTAAACAGCTTGAAATATAAATTAAAACAAAAATAAACATAATTATGACCGGAACATCTTGTCAACAAAAAACGAATAAGTCGTAAAAGTGAATAACACAGGCGCGACAGGAAACGCATACAATGCTACGGGCCGGATATTCGATCGAAAAGGGACCGACCTTGCTCAATGGGACTCACAAAAAGACATCAGATTACTGATAGTATTCTCAAACTACAGAAACACATTCGAGTCACATCCCGGACACTCAATGAAATGTATGAAACAAACAGCGTTGCAATCGCAACACGCATGGTTTACGTAAACCACCGTAAATATAGCCGTTGTATGTGTGAGTATCATGGTTGGCACTAATCGCAAGAGTTCTTTTTTTACGTCAGGAGATAGGCGTTGAGGCTGCTACACAGTTTTACAACTTTTTGCAGTCTCATCGTTTTACTTTGTAACTTGCACGTTGTAATCGTTTTGAATTATTATTTTATTAATTATTATTTTTTATTAACTACAGTTTGCTCAGTCGGCCTCACAAAAACAAAACATACGCGTACGCGCCCTTTGCTTCAGCGCCTACGAAAGCGCCCATTAATTCGCGATTGGGGTGAGGTGAACCAGATCGGTGGGAAGGGGTGAGTGGCCATTCTGTACGTATCACATCTGTTCTATGCTTTAGTAAATCTTTGCTTTGGCACTATGGCAATCATTCACTCACACCGTAATTATTATAATTAGCCCTGTAGTTTTTCACCGTTTTAATACGTTATGTATGAGAATGTCGAAGATATTTAAAACTGTAAACTACGCAAGACAGTACTTCATTTCATGTATACATTTTACATGATTCTAACATGCTTTTATGCGAACTCCGAGCATGGTGTATTACCTTATGGAAATAGAAACAGGCATGCCATATTGCAGTTATGTTACAAAGTCTGGCTCCACGGTTATAAATGGTATTTTAATGGTAGTTTGAGCTATCTCGATCAATATTAGCTGGCCCGTAACTTAAACTCGAAGCTTTATGTAATTATAATGGCCGGGAAAGTCATGTAACACTGGTTAATTGATACGGATTATTGCGATGGTAGGCGTGGAAGGGCTAAGGAGACACTGATATTAGATATAATTATATCAAAGTCATGTAACACTGGTTAATGATTAGGGAATTATTGCTGTTGGTGCAGATGCTGGGGTATAAGATAAGCTCACTTCACGATCACTACATATTATAAAACAAAGTCGCTTCCCGCTGTCTATGTATGCTTAGATATTTAAAAATACACAACGGATTTTGATGCGGTTTTTTTTTAAGATAGAGTGATTCAAGAGGAAAGTTTATATGTAGCTGAATCACCCGTGCGAAACCGGGGCGGGTCGCTAGTCACCTATAAACCTGTCCCAGACACTGCAGTCTGCACTTCGCACATCTAGTGTGGGCACTATTACTAGACGCTATAAAATCATCTTCAATAAAGGTTCTAACAATTTCGAAATATTTTACGGATTGGAAGTTTTGTGGTCAAGACTATTATCCAGACTGGCTTTATCCATTGCTGGGTTGGCCTCTTTTTGTATGTGCCACTCCTTTCGGTCCTTTAATAGCCTTACTCAGGTTCGGACCACGATTTATCGATATCGTCGGCCCATCTCGCTATTGGATGACTAGGGTTTCTGTATCCATTTCTTGGACGCCATTAATTTAACGCTCCACCTATGATGTAGTCACCTCGCTTTGAAGTGAATCTAAAAGTTTCAATATACTCCTTGAGGAGATTTCTTATGGTAGATTATGGGACCTAATTCTACTGCCCAACTCTATTTTAGTACCAAGAAATCCACCTGAGTTTCATCTCTTACAGGAACTCTCAGGGCACGAGCCTCGCTCGCACTTGTCTGTTTAACTTTGTGATGATTACGTTCTTGCTTACTAATTCTCTATAACTTAGGTTAGGCACAATATTTCACAATATCGTGCTGTTATTATCGAAGCCCGGATAATATTTCTCCTGCCATTTTTAGATCGAAAGCGAGAGCTGAATCACAGCTGAATTATATCCAAACGTGGAATTATTATTAGCCTTACAGCTCAGTTGGTTGGCTCTGCCTTCTGTGCTAAGGTTTTGAGTTCGATTCCCACCCAGGACAAACATTTGTGCGATAAACATAAATGTTTCCTCTGTGTATGCTTCTACAATACAGTTGCGTACGTGGTACTCGTCTTGTCCGTTTAAATGTAGGTACTTAATATAACTTATACAGTTGCGTTTGCGTACTTGGTACCAGTATGTCCCCTGCCATTAAACTTCAAATTCAATATGCCTCTGAAATTACGATCCACAACTTCAATATCCTCATAAGTTCCCAAAAACTTTATTTAGGAATCAAACGCCAATATCAATGCAAGAGATAACATCGACGATAAAACCTAAAATACTATAGTCATGTTTGACATTTAATAATTGGAAGGGTAGTTCATGGGCGATTCGCTTCTGAATTATTCAGCGCACGCGTAATCGATATGCAGCTCGATACTAAAATCGATTTCCCTTTAAGTAAAATACGAGTAACGATATCAGATTGGTACAATATGTTATAACAAGATGTAAAAGGAGATTTATCGTAAACTAGTTGCCCACGATTTCGTTTACGTGGAACTCGGGATCCGTACTTTTTCCGGGATAAAAAGCCTATTTCCTATTCCCGGTTATTATTTAGCTAAGTATGTTTTAAATTTCAGCCATATCGATTATCGAGGAACAAACATCCATCCTAACTAACATCCAATAATAATAGCGTGCTAATGTGATGTGATATTGGTTTTAATTTAGTTACTAGCGCTTGAAACAAGGCACGTGTCGAACACATCCAACGACACAACAATCTCATACAAGATTGACCCCCTCACTAGGAATCTCTACGTCCATCGTGGGTATCAGAAACTTCTAGTTCTGTCGTACCTACCACAACAACTCGGAACTAATATTTGGACCGGAAGGCTCTTTTTGAAGTCGATTTTATACAGGAATTAAACTGTTTAGAACCCAAATATAATTGAAAATAATAGGCAATAGAGTTTTTGCACTGAACTGCATCGAAAAAACTCACTTTAAAAAAAAGGGAAATAAGCCATTTTGAAAAGACACTCCTCATTTGTCCCGCAGCTAGAATCAAACCGGCATTCTCACTTATCGTCTGTCACCGCGTCGCTAAAGCAGTCACCCCATAAAACGATGACCACGTTATTACTGCTTTTTAGGCACTTTATTGCGCTAATAGTTAACGGCCTAAACGCTTGAAACTTAGAAATATGTTATTCCTCTTAGAGTGCAGAGGTTCACTAAGAAAATAATTACATAGAATTACCAATTAGAAAACGCAGCTCATAAAGTTTGTGTAAAAAAACTCAACGCAGACAAAGTCACGAATGGTCCACTACTTAATAACAAACAAAGCACTCAAAGTAACAAAGTACCACTCGATAAAGTAAATTAAGGCAGCTCTAATAAACAGCTAGGAGACTAGCTCGAAGGCTTTGGAGGTGTAAATGTTGTGAAAGTGTAATTAATTAACGAAACCAAAGCGTAAAACGAGTTATCGACGCTTGAAACGATAACGCCAAATACGTTGTTCATAATAATAGAAATTGCTGAGCGAAACGACAAATTTAGTACACTCACTGAAAACAATGAAGCAATAACAACCGTAACAGAAGCAGGTAAGGTTGAAACTGGTCAAGCTGAGGAACAAGCACTGGTAATTGAGGGAGCAAAATTAACACCTAAAGATTTTAATGCAGAGGAAACCACTGAAGTTGCAGGAACTTTCACAGATTATAGATATCGGAAAAGGAATGCCCTAGTTCACCAAGCCATAAACGGACCGTTAGCTATAACCATAGATAATGCACTCACATGCACGAACTGTACGACAGAAGACCAAGACCGGACGAATAGAAGGAAAAGGAGGACCTTGCTCAGTAATGGCATCAAGCAGGCTCATTTGATTATATTAATAAAAACATTGGTTAAGAAACAAACATGAAATTGAGACTATGGTCTTGTCTACCCAGAGACCTTAGCAGTGGAAGATAGACATCGTTGATGCAAAAAGAAAAAAAAACAGTAAACCGAACAAACCATAGTTTTTGTGTATAGCAAAAATAGTTAATTATGCTCATGTTTGTGTCGAAGTTAATGAGATTTCTCTCTTGCACTTGAGCGAAACAGGGAAACGTAATGTGCGGACCTTTGGCCCGTTAAGTCTTGACTGCTGGTAAGTTTAGATAGGTATAAAAAGGTTACGCGAAACTTTATTGATGAAGGTTTGTTATTGAGTATTTACATAACCAAAACATTTCACAATAATATCAATACTGATAATAATAAGGTTATGTAGAACCCTATGAATGATACAATAAATATCCTTATACGTATCCTAATTATTTTTTGAGTTGATTTTTGATTGTTAATAGTAAAATCAACAGTTTTGTTAGTCTGAGGAAAATACTATTACTATCAAAGAGTCCTTTCGTACTCTGTCAAAGACGTATATTAGACTATCGTCGGTTGTCGTAAATGATTAGTAATCCCTAGGTCGCGGAGGCCTACACGACCTAGGGATCACTAATAATTCACGCTACGTGTACTAATACCTAATCTTGAATATTGCAATCTAATTTCTAAATCTGCATGTTATCTCAAGCTCAAGCAACATTGAATTAGCGAGAAAGTGTAATTGTGCGCTAAAATTGGCCCGATCTCACGACGTGATGGTATCATACACTGACCTCTCACCTCTCAGATTGAGATGAGATCACCTCATGGAGCTGATAATCTACAGAGAATTGGATCGTTTGGTCAGATATTGGCAGCCTTCTGGCTGGACGGTGCTAGATATTCTGCCTCCAAGCAGACTTAGGTACTGTACTTCTGTGACAAGATATACTATCTAGTCTATAGACTTCCTTGTTCTGTGATAATAACTAAGATTTGGGGTGACGACAGTGCAATGTCAGCTTTGTGTGTCACTGCATTTAATTAGGCGTAGCGATACACTAGACGACTTTTAAATGCCTTCGAAATCGTACCCGCGCATTTAGCGTTTCACAAAAGTATGTACTCCAAAGGCATAACCGCAAACTCTACCTAACACCTGTGTTCTGTGTGCTTTATCGCTGTTTTGTTGTTTATGCGTACTTTCCATGCTTTCTAAATCTTCGCGAAGATACGGGTAAATGCGCGGTCAGCTTGGTCCGGTTCACCAAATGATATACGGGTTATCTTGCTAATATCCTATGAGGTCCTAGAACTAGCAACACCATAGACTACGCTTCTCTCATTGTTCTACGGAAAAGTAGAAAAATATATTTTCTTTTGAAAAACCGTTTTTATCTAAGTATAAACTTCTGTAGAGGAAATCGAAGTAAACCAATAAAAATGCGAAAATTTTAATGTTTTGATGTTTGTTTGTTACTCAAATGTATAAGTATAACGGAATGTTGTTTTTGTGCCTTACTAATTTGTTTCCTACATTCTTGATGGTACTCTGGGAGACTGGGACACAATAACAATCTGAAAGACGCATTTTATGATTCTTTCTGTAGCTTGGTTTCTTCTTTGGTTAGTAATAATGATAATGACACGGTACCTACCAACCTGCAGGTGCAAAACCGATATCCAGTGTTCTTTATTTAAATAAACCGAGTGGTTCCGAGTTCGCTCGGGCGGGGCAGCAAAAGCCAGCAACCGATATTAGACGATCTTACAAGCTGATAAATCCACTAATCACTTACCATTTCCCTATTTCAAATAGTTGGTAGATGATGCGATTAGTGCCCGCAGAAATAATAAGCAATGGGTTGTTTACACAGGGTCAGTTGATGGGCTAGTTGACGCTAATAAAAAGCCAAGCCAGTAGAGGCCAGTAGCATTCAAGCCTGCTAATGTAATCTTTATGATTTGAGATGCATTACTGATTTTACATTTATGCAAACTTATTTTTGTCTCTACAAACTTTTGTCTCTGGCATCTGCGACTCAAAAGCAATTCTATGATTTTTCAAACATTGCTAAAGCCAGTTGCTAACAACAGTTCATTAGCCAACCAGTTTGTAAGCTCAATCAATTTAGTTACTCCTCCGGTGTAAACAGCACCACCGCAAAGTATGCCTTATTTCCTTATTGTTCAAGTTTGTTATCGTCTGTTATCTGGTTGCGTAAGTAAGCTCTTTCTTCACCATTGTCCTTACGCGGCTACTGATCTTGTAAGAGTTGTACTTGTAAGTTGACTCGCAAAAAGATTGAAAGTAAAACTGGATCCATCTGTTCACAATTACCACCGGGCGAGATCGTGGACAAGCAAAGGTCAAAAAAACGTGTAATTTTCAGTCTGTGTTCCACAATTAGTTTCACTACATCGGTTACCACTAGGTACATCACAGTTTTAGGCATGTGTCACAAATACTACGCTTTGTACAGATAACGGTACAACAAAACGCATCAGAAAACGCCCGATTTTTAGTATATCACGTAAGGCAAATTATTAGTATTTTAAAACTTTATTGATTTCCAGTCTGAGAAAGTTGAACTTTTATCTCAGTTGATTTTTTACCTCATTTTGAACAACTGCATAAATTATCGAGAAAAGAATGAATACGAATTTTGAAATATTATTGTTATTAATACGTTTTTTTGCACACTGTGACACTTCTGCTATTTATTTCAGAAACAGCACTATTTATTTTATAACTATTTTCTAGTAAGTAGGTACAACTTACATATGTATGTTACACCTTTTATTATTTCGACTTTGACAACATTAGTTACCATTATGCAGAATAAGTATGTAGGTAAATAAGTACCTCCTACTACATACTTATTTGATGAAAATTGTCTAAGTATAATTTTTAAAGTTTAAATAAAAGAGAATCTTACCTTCAGGAATATAATGCGCAGAATCGATATCATAGATCACGAATGATAAACAGATAAACAGCTCTAGATCCAACATGATGGTAGGGTAGGTCACTCGACCTTAGAAAGCAGTAAATCGACGGGCAGCCATTAGTCAAATGATGCCTTCCATCGGTTAGTTAGACATAGACACAGACAATGATCTGTGATCTTTAACCTTTTTGTGAATTGTCGTTTTGCAAAAATAGTAGGTAAGTACTTACTTACCTAAGTAGATCTCTAACCAACATAGGTTAAGCCGTATGGTAGCATTTCAGAACGTGCTATTTTAATTAAATACCTAACCCAATTTCAAAATCTGAAAGGAATAGGAGTAAGGTCAGTTGGATATGTCTTTTAGTAAATCTGAGTCTTATATGTTTTTATAAATAATAAATAAATAAAATAAATCAATAATGCTGGACAATCCACACAGCATCATCTAGCCCCAAGGTAAGCTTCTGTTAAACAGAGCTGTATTATGGGTACTAGATGACTGATATATACTTAATACAATACAATACATAGATAGATATTTTTTATTATATATAGAAAATACCCAGAACACTCGGAACAAATATTTGTAGATCTTACAAACATTTGACTCGAAGCGGGAATCGAACCCGCAACCTCTGCGTCGCAGGCGGACCTGCGCCCGCTGCGCCACATCGGCATCGGTCGTCAAATCCTCGGTTTTATAATACCTAATCATAATGCATCGAAAATCCAGGAGCGTTGACTGGATAGGCGCGACTCATCGGCTCGCCTGGAATTGCCTACGTTGGCCTAAATGTAGTTGTAGAAAAAGCTGAATTATAGTCCACTAACGGGCAGCCTATTATTAGGAAATGAACGCCATCTGTCCTCTCTGAGAGGTACTAAATCTTAAAGTGTAGAAAATGACAACAGTGTCATCTATACAAAACATCTCCCACTAGCTTATGAGTCAGTTAGAAAGTATCAGCAGCGCCATCTTTTGAACTCATCACCAACTATTTAATAAATGCGACAGCGCGAATACAGCCAGCGCCATCTTCAAACATCGATAAAATTTATATTTCAGCGCTATCTGTGTATAGGTCTCACAACGGATCTCGGCCGTAGTGAAATTAGCCGTTTCGATGCGCAATGGAGCTTTGGTCTCACAACGGATCTCGGCCGTAGTGAAATTAGCCGTTTCGATGCGCAATGGAACTTTTTCAAACTAAATTGTCTTTGCGCATGACAAACGGCTAACTTCACGGAAGCCTAGATCCGCTGTGCGAACTATACTTCAGGGGGCAACACATCAATGCCCATGATTATTATTTTGCGACCTGTGTGATTCTATTGGTTGGTTCCAGTTCGGCTCCGTTCTGCTTATGTGGATCGCCCTCATCATCAAGACAGCCGAGCGATAGTGATTGGGTCATAATCTATAACGCGGGCCCAATGAAAGCCCTAAGCATCAATGCATCATGCGAATGAATATCTGCGTTGATATATCAGCTAGCAAACTAACCTCATGCTCTCTTAGCTTCCTCATCAGCTCGTGGTAGCTCCAGGATCGCGCGGCGGTCAGCGACGGCGGCGGCAGGCGCCCCTCCATGCGGTGTAGCCAGCGACGCAGGCAGTGCAACTCGTGAGCGGCCGTGTCTGGTAAATCAAAGTCACAATCAGAACATTTACCTAAATCTATTATAAGATAGGAAGGGTGCTGACAGATTTGTTATTTTTTGTTTTAGTCAATAGTTTATGGTTAAAATTGCAAATTGAAACAAACTTTTCGTAAGTTTATAGGTACTTAATACCTATTAGTGAAATCGAGGCCCTGCACAGCACAGTGCATGTTTACTTGCACTGCACAGAGGCAAGTAAACGTACGGCCCACACCGGCCCACTTGGGGGCAATGCAACTAGTGAATGACAGCGAAATCACAGTGCAATGAGCTCCTATTAAAGTTTTAATTATTTTTCTCGTGTTATTTTAAGTTTTATTGCGTAAATTTGGTGGCAGTTTATCCAATTTAACTTGTTTACTTAGCACAAGTGTAAGTAATTGAAATGTAAGGGTAATGTTGGTTGGTAATTTAGTCAAAGACTTTCCAGGAGAATTTTGTAAGAAAAGTCATCGTTTCTTTCCAAATTTCGTTTGTTTACGTTGCTAAGCGACAATCAAACTAATACACTTGACACTGGCAAAATTGTGGCAAACTAGCCACAGAGGCCATAAAACAAAAGAAGAAGAAGAAGGTTCGAGTACATTATGTCGTGCCGCAGCGGGGAGGAGCGGGCCGCAGCGCAGCGCAAATTGCTTACTGTTGACGGGGCGCAGCGGAGCGGGGCGGGCCGCATCGCACGGATGCAAATCCGCCTCGTATTAATGCGAGCCGCTACGGCCCGACACAGTGTGCGATAATTCATACAAATTGTATTCAAGCGATCTGAGCGGATTTGGTCGCTTTCAAGACCCCAGAAGCATCATTCTCGCGTTGCCATCTTGAGACGTAGATGAAAAGTCTTTTGACTAGTAATAAGCTAAAACATACTCTTTAGAACTGGAATACAGCAGTAATGCTTGGCGGCAGATACTATATACTTGCCATGTACCTACCATTATAATATTGTTATATTAATTATATAATTTCCTACTTATTTAAACTTCGGCCTATCTCCATGTTGTCATACCCTTTTACAGGGTTCACATCTGATACCACCACTTATATAACAACTGTAAATGAAACAACCATATGAGAGCAATAAATGAATTGAGTATTGAGTATTATACGTCCAAAATAGATAAGCTGAGGTTACCTATGCCATACCTAGTATTAAGACCTATTTGTGCCTACATCAGCTAAATAATAAATATTTTCAAATAGTAATAATAATATTGTTTAATTACCGACGGTTTCAGAGCTATCTCCGTTCCTCTGCTGTTCAGGACTCAGCAGCAAATACAGACCTTCCCATTTCGCGTTTAGGTGTTCAATCTTCCAGGTTACCTATAACGTGACCACATTTTAATCATACTGTTTTTATTTTAATCGGGGTAAGTAAGTAAGTTCGTATGAGTCAGTGGCCAACTCTAGTGACAGAGTTTTTAGGCCGCCCGAAAGCCTCTGTCATGGTCTAACAACTTTGAAAAAGCCGGGACCGACTGCTTAACGTGCCCTCCGAGGCACGGGAGCGCTCATTTGAAATTACCACTGGCGGTCACCCATCCAAAGTGCTTAACTTCGTTGATCTGTTAAGAACAACTTAGCCAGCTACGTCACGAGCGCTCCCATAAATCGTGACAAACAGCAGTTCTGGGTGAGCTCTTGGTTATTGAGGTACTCACATCATCGCTAACTTCAGGTATCCTGTCCAGGATTGCGTTCCCCTGCTCAATGAACTTCTCACGGCGAGGCTCCACAGACCGCAACTCTGACATGCGAGTCTGAAACATTATGAAGAGATGAAGAATCATTGAAATGTTCAGCATGTTTATCTGGTGAGTCAGTTCTATTATTTCACATGCGCACGTAAATCATTGCAATTTTATGACATAAAGTGCTCTTTATGGTCCGGTGGGACAAGCAGTCATGAAAAAAGTAAATAAATAAATGAAATGAAGAAATTATTATCATGCATACAGGCACACGTAATGAAGTAATCATCCATGCTTCCGTAATACTCATGCTAATATTATGCGAAAGCTGCCAGTCCGTAACATTTTTACGCCTAAGCCGCTGAACCGATATTGATGAAACTAGTAACGGACATAGTTTATAGTTTGAGGAAGAATATAGGCTACTCGACCACTGTCTGTTTCTGATTGGTCGTCATGTCGTTCAATGAGAGAAGCCAGTCCAACAGTGGACGTTTATTGGCTGATAATAATAATATTAATAATAATGCTGGATAATCCACACAGCATCATCTAGCCCCAAGGTAAGCTGCTGTTAAACAGAGCTGTATTATGCGTACAATATGACTGATATATTTAATACATACAATACATAGATAGATATTTTTTATTATATATAGAAAATACCCAGAACACCCGGAACAAATATTTGTAGATCGTACAAACATTTGTCCCGAGGCGGGAATCGAACCCGCAACCTCTGCGTCGCAGGCGGACCTGCGCCCGCTGCGCCACATCGGTCGTCAAATGATCATCGCTGATATAATGATGAATGCCAGTTTAGACCTGATGTCGGATCGATCTGAATCGGCATCGCCGGCGTCGGCGCCGCCCGCAGTCGCAATACCTACGCCGTATGTATACGGGATGCGGCGCGGCGCACACGGTTTTGTGTGTAACCGAAGCGAATGGTACGTAATGTTCTCTTACCAATCTCAGCTGTCTGCTGACGAGGTTCTCGGGACTAGAATATATCTCCTCCTGCACATGTGTGAGCCAGCGACACAGTTCGTTGAACTCAGCCTTGAGTTGGCCCAGAGACCACTGCCGGTTGAGCGCTGATGCCGGCTTCAGCCGCGGATGCAGAACCGACGGGTTGGCTGATTGCAACTCGCCGTTTGCTTCCTGGAATACAAATAAGTAGGAAATAAGTGGAATATAGTGGAAGTTTCCCTAAATAATAAATCTTTATTATACTCATCATGACTGACTCCAAATATATAAATAATAAAGTAAAAGTAAAGTAAAGTAAAAATTTATTGCGAGAAATACATGTAGGTAGTTACAAAGTTTTTTTTTTGTTTGCATAAATTTGGAAACAATGTATTTTGCCATGTTATGGCATGCAATATTTGTCTATTATGTGTTACATTAATCTTATATAATTATTATCATAAAATTATTTAAAATGTCAGCCTAGAAAAAATATAACCTATACTCATATACCTATATAATCAAAATAATAATAATAAAAATTAGTAATTAAGTATTCAATATTACATATGAGATTAATTTGTCAAATTAAATAATTTTTTTGTCACTTAGATATTCATCTACTGAATAATAGCATTTGCTTTCCAAAATGGTCTTTAACTTTCTCTGAAACAGTGTTCGCGGTAACTCTCTTAATATTTTCGGAAGTTTATTATATAAAGAAGGAGCCATGCAAAAGACACTGTCATGCATCAAGGTAGTTTTTGAGCTTTGTATGCAGAGTTTACTTTGGTCTCGTCTATTACGAACTACGACGTCAGAAGGTCGACAAAATCGTTCAGGGTTATTCTTAATAAATAAATAAATAATGCTGGACAATCCACACAGCATCATCTAGCCCCAAGGTAAGCTGCTGTTAAACAGAGCTGTATTATGGGTGCTAGATGACTAATATATATTTAATACAATACAATACTTAAAATATTTATTTATGTGGCCGTGGCGGTTCCGGCTTTAGAATTCAAACCCTTTCATATCTTCCCGTGGATGTCGTATGTGTCGGGATAACACACCAGGGAATGGGCAGCAGCATTCTTCTGAGGATCGATTACCGATACTGCGATCACCAATCCGCCTGCCAAGCATCCCCCCACCCGCCCCACTATAACCGCTGGGGAGACGGCCCACTACTCGATGGACCGATGACATCAAAGCGGTCGCAGGAAGCCGGTGGATGGTGAAGGCTCAAAATCGGTCGCCATGGCGCTCTTTGGAGGCCTATGTCCAGCAGCGGACGTCTATCGGCTGATTTGATGATGATGTATTTATTTATCTCACCTTACAGCTGTCGATGATCTGGTTGTCCATGATATAGTCGTAGTGGTGCTGCAGCAGAGGCCAGAGCTCGTCCACTGTGCCGCCACTCGCAGCAGAACCCCAGCTCCGTCGCCACAACTCTCGACATGGCTCCTTTCTGAAAATACATTAATCAAATTCAAATTACACTATGTTAAAGGGTCAAATTACACTACGATGCACAAAAGCAGAAACACACAGATGTGTTCCATTTACTCCGAACACACTATCACACTAATCATTATTTATTATTTTAGTTTTTATTTTTTATTATTTTAGTTTTTATTTATTATTATTTTAGTTATTTATTTTATTCAAATTCAAATTTTATTCTATTAGAACCTATCCTACTTCTAGCTACTTTTTAGCATTATTTAGTGTAAAAAAAAATAACATACTACTTTTATATGTTTCAGTTTCTTAGTACGTAAGTGAGTGATTATTTTAAGATTCTAATTAGCTCTTTTCGTCTGACATACAGGATTACCTAGTTCAGGCTCAAGTGTTATGTATACCTATGTCTAAGTTTTTGCATTTGTTATCCTATTGTACCTTATTAAAATAGAATAAACTATTTATTTATATTTATTTATTTATTATCACTTTTTCTTTATAAAACCAAGGTGGCAAATAGGCATACGGCCCACCTGATGTTAAGCAGTTACCGTAGCCTATAGACGCTTGCGATACCAGAGGTATCGACAGTTCTATGCTCGATACCACAAGATACTCGTAATCGTACGATAAATAGATTCGTGCTAAAGCAACTGCTGACCTCTTTTTGGTGAGGCTGTGGTAAGGCCGCTCCAGCTGCTCGTAGTGGCCGGCAGGCGGCGCGTGCGCACTCCGCAGCGACGATAGAGAAATGCTGTTCTTCATCGCTGACGGCTCGAAGTCTGGAAAAAGAGATTGTTCAATATTAGGTTCGTGAAATACAAAGACACTTAGAAACTTCACTGGCTCCAAATCAATTCACATTAGGTCAGTAGCGGGTCAGCACTGACTTGGCTCGAATTTGGAGTCAGTCACTGATTGCCACTGACTCACTCACCAAAAAATGGTAAACATAACGTTTTTTTGTAAAAGTTATGGTAGAGTTCATTGTAAAACAGCTTGTCAAGGGAATTACTACCATACCTATTTGTACCTCACATTGCTCTGTTCCGGTGCGAAGGTTATGATTTCTGGTGAAATTACGGCAACATGAGACTTTCAGGACCGTATTCAAGAAATCCCTCACCTGATGGGAAGTGTTGGTGTGGTCGATGATGAAGCACGCTGGTTTAGAAAGAACCTATTCAAGCATCGATTTGATATAATTTTTCTTTGAAGAACTGTCAAAAATCGATTCTTGAGTCACGTGAGAACTGTCAAAAATCGATTCACACTCAAGTACCATGGTTCTTGAATACGGGCCTAGATCCACGTCTCATCGAGGCATTAGTCAGTGACAACTAACTTCAGAGCATTCACGGACATAAGAACCAAACTGTCACGTTATATCGCTTTTGTCAAGAGTAGACCCTCAGGAATTCTTCTAGATATACCTGGTGGTAGGACTCTTCAGCAAGAGTTGATCTTGGTGGGTACCACCGCAGTGCCAGATATTCTATCTCCATGCAGTAGTGTGCAAGCATTACTGTGTTTAGGTTTGAAGGGCAGTGTAGCAAGTGAAATTACAGGCGAAAGAGACAACAACAACGTCTCGGGGGGTGATGAGCGCAGTGCAGTGCCACGCAGAACTTAAAACCTTTAAGCTTTGGGTGGCACTGTATCTGTTATGGTCAGGCGTGGCGCCTCGACCGTCTCTTGTCACTTGCTGACTTAAAAAAATAATATGAGTATATGCATATAATTATATATAAGGTCATTCATTATCAACCTGACAAACTTAAGGGGTAGGTTCCACACATAAAAAAAATACTTGTACTTTTTTTTTTTAATTACCTTGTATAATACATTTTTTTTTACAACCCATATTGTCCCACTGCTGGGCAAAGGTCTCCCCCATATCCTTCCATCTGTTTTGATCTTTAGCAATCTCCCACCACTCCATCTCAAACACATCAAGGTCTTATATAATACATATAAGGTTAAAAATATACTCACTTGTAGACGTCTCCATGGTTTCTTTCGGGAACATTCTAAATAAATTGATTTATCGCTAAACCAACAATAGCGTTCCCATTAATCTTTTTGTACTATAAGGAATCTTTGTACTTCTTAATTTTCTTTGTTTTCTTATAGTTTCTTGCTCCTTTTGTTATTTTCTTTCTGTTTTCTTATTTTTTCTTTGTTCCTCGATTTCTTACTTTAATAATTAGAAAAGTGCTATTGCGACTAGATTCGTTAATAAATAATTAATTGCTAATCATGTAATCTTGTTGGATTCATGAATTTATTGCTTGTTTGTTTTGGTTGGGCGTTCGGTGGTCACATTTTGGTTGTCTGTTCCTTCTGGTGTCGCGCTGGTGGGTCTTTACCGGCTGATCCTGGAAGAGAGGAGAAAGGAAACTTTAATATTACACTTCTATGTTAATATTGTAAAGAGGAAAGCTTTGTATTTTTGTTTGTTACTAATAAACTCAACAACTACTGGTCTGATTTCAAGAATTCTTTCGTCATTCGTTTTTTATTTTATTTTACCAGAGTTGGCCACTGACTCATGCGAACGAACAAACGAACCATTAGAATGCTACATTATCCCTGATTTATTACTAACCCCGGCTTCGCGCTGGTGCAGTTTTATTGCACCCTCGCGAAGCTGGGTCGAACTGCTAGTATATTATAAATATATTATTAGTATAGAGTAGCTGTTGCCCGCGACTTTACTACCCTTTTTTTTAATAACGAGGAGTAATCTGCAAACAGACATCCTTTCGCATGAGGGTGCGAACAGGGGTGTATGAGGTTGTCCGACTAAAAAACGTCGGACGACTCACTAAAACTCCTCGGTTGCCAGCCTCGTTTGGCTCAAAGGGATCCCCGAACTCCTAGGATCTCTGGGGTTCCCCTCTTTACTACCTAAGCCTACCTATTGTATAATTCTATTTATTGGTGGAAACCGCATACGACTCTACCGATCCGTGTTGCGTAATTTAAAAGCTCTAGCGTTCAGAGGGACAGAAGTGAGGAAGCTATTTTACTACCACTAGCATGAGATGCAAAAATTTGTGTGTTTGAGTGTATCATGTTTGTTCCTACAATACTAACTCCGTAACGGCTGAACGGATTTGGATAAAACTTGATGTAACAGTTTGTACCTTTACCTAGAACAACTCAGGCTACTTTTCATTCCGAAAAAAGTTCCTGTGGAAAGTAAAACATTGCATAATCGCGGTAATAACAAGAGGCGCAGCTAATAATAAATCAATCGCACTAATAAATAAAATGCGAAAGTTTGGATGTTCCGATGTTTTTTACTCAATCATGTCGTTAACACCTAAATTTTATTATCACCGTAAAATTGTAAGACCGGGTAGATTGTAAATTAGACTAATTCGACGCTAATAGGCTAAAGTTGACTAAGCGTCAACTTCGACCATATCAGTAGTTCCTAACAGAAGCTAACAGAGTTCAATTTCAATTTCAATTTCAATTTCAATTTATTGCATCATGTAACAATTTTGTATAAGGTCTTAGTAATACAATGTTTTTTTGTCAGGTACATGAACCCTGTAAGGGCGCTGCAGTTTGAGTTTGATTATAATTTAGGCACGAGTAATTTTATAAATGTGTATGTAAAATTTGTATGTCAATTATTCACGGGTCAAAATTATGATAAAATAATTACTTGTTTACTACTCTCAATACAAATGTCATCATTATAGTCCAACTCAAACTAAGTCTAACAAGATTAAATAATATAATATGTCATAAAGCTAATCCAAATAAAATTACTTAATTCTATTACAATTATAACTAAATTCACTTTATAAAACGTCTTGCACATTCATATTTTTATTGTATATGATCTATAGTTTTGTCAGTCATGAATTCGTCTAAAGAATAATAACATTTTTTTAATAATATAGATTTTAATTTATTATAAAAAATATTGTCCTTCGTTTCTAATTTAAGTTCATTTGGTATTAGGTAACATTAGAAGGTGGATCACGAATGCACAAATATATAAACCCTCATTTATAAAAAAAAATTTGCGGCTCGCTAAGTATTGTCTATCCTTGTCATTCTTATAAAGATAAAGATAATTTATTTATCAAAAAAGTGGTTTGCCATAAACTTAACTTTAGCTACACTAAAATGATGGTTAAGAGTAGTAGAGTTCTCTGTGATAGAGCTCGTCCGGGGTAGGACTACCACCATACCTATTTCTGCCGCTAAGCAGTAATTATCGCATTGCTGTGTTCCGGTGTGAAGGGTATGGTTTCCGGTGAAATTACTGGCACATGAGGCTTTCGATCTTAGCTTCAAGGTGGCAACCCGCGAGTGATACCTCTGGTATTGCAAGCGTCCATAGGCTGCGGTAACCGCTTACCATCTTGTGGGCCGTACGCTTGGTTGCCACTTCAGTTGTATAAAAAAAAATGGTCGTATTTATTATTACAAGGTAAAGAAGTAGAGCTAGATTTAATTAGGTCAGCTATTAGTAATTTCAACAGGTAAGTAAGCTATTCTACCAAAAATAAAACTACCTCTGACATTTAAAGACTTTACCTTCTGTGCTAGTTAAAACTGTGTGACAGCAAGTTTGCGCTTCACATCCCCATTGTATTCTATATGTCAATAAACAAAGTAGATGACAGATGATTATAGACACAATTAGCTAACATATACCTAGGTTTACAGTATGATTATGAATAAAGCCCTTAGTAATCTCTAGTATCTACCTACTTGTATAAATAGTAACGTGTAGAATTCTCAGATTATAATTATCCAACTGATGATTGATTGTCATTGAACTTCAGAACCACACAGTTTCATATAGCCATTTAGCACCGCAGTTAACGTCACGTCGCTTTCACCAAAACATAACCGATTGTTTTCACCGTCGCCCTTGGAAAGGAAAGTCGCAATTTCCTCGGGTTTCACACCAATTTGCCGATCCGCGCGACAAATCGCCGCGACACGACGCGTCGTGGCGTACCATAATGACCTACGCATACTGGCTTGTACAGGTACGATGATGCTATGTCTCATAGGTCTATAAGACATAGCTCTTAGAATTAGTAAGTTGAAGTGGCAATGGGCAGGCCATATAGCTCACAGAACTGATAACCGGAGAATAAAGACTCGAATAGCGACCGCAAACTAGAAAACGGAGTACACCACCGGCCCCACAATCGGTGGACCGATGACGTTTTTTTTTTAAATGCTGGTCATTCACACAGCGCCGTCTAGCCCCAAACTACACTTTTAAGCGATAGCTTTCAGAAAGTTAAATTGTTTGTTGACTTCACTCACCTTTAGAGCATCAATTTGTGATACATAAAAAATAAATGATATTTGATTTGTTTCATACAAAAATAAGTACCTAAGTTCAAACGCTTAGTGTCGTCTACATCACTGAGTTATAATTTTTTTTATATTGCCTGTTTAAATTCTTATTTATCCTTTTAATAACTACTTATCTTACTTTCACTATTTATGAAAACTTTTAATTGGCCTTCTTATATTATGTATTTCTCCATGGTTGCATATTATCTAATTCATAATAATAACTCTGAAAGCTAGCTGTAAGTTTTCATATAAGATTACAAAACTAAATTAAAATAAAATGTATCAAAAAAAATATTCATGCGCTTCGTTCTGGAAGACCTAAGACTATTTGCTCACATTCCAGCTCAAAAGCGAATAACAAGCCGTTTTCCATACACAGAAATTAAACGGTCACTTTCTAAAACAACTCGACCACACTAGGGTCAAACTGACCCCACAGACAAGCTATTGTAAACCTGGACATATTTATACTAACAGTTACTTATTCTGTTGTAAATTACCTATCATTACCTGCGGGCTGACAAGAGCAAATGGCTTAGAAGTAAGATAATATGTGAATAAAGCCTTATTTTAACAATGTGAAACATGGCAGGTTAGCATAATGTAGATGTTAGAGACAGAAATGAAATTAACTTCACCAAACCTATCCATTTTTTTGTCCACCACTAAAGTGGCAGCCAATCGTACAGCCCAGTTGATGGTAAGCGGTTACCGTAACCTATGTACGCTTGCAACATCATAGATCTATATCACTTGCGTGTTACCACCCTGAGACGTTAGATGGAATGTCTCATGTGCAAGTAATTCCACCGGAAACCATACCCTTCGAACCGGAACACAGCAATGCGGGCATTACTGCTTGGCGGCAGAAATAGGTATAGTGGTAGTCATTCCCGGACGAGCTCTTTCACAAAGAACTTTAATAAATCTTAAAATCTTCTTTAATTTTACTTATATGCTTCAAGCAATCTGTTCCCTCCGTATGTATTTTATGCTTAGATTTTTTTAACTGCACCTCGGATTTGAATGCGGTTTTCATCAATAGATAGAGTGATTCAAGAGGAAGGATTATAAATAATAATAGTTTAAGCACCCGTGCGAAGCCTTCATTTTTCACAAACATTTTTGTATTGTTATTATTAGAAAATTAAATATTTGCACATAGAAAGGTAAAAGTAATTCGCAAAACATCAATCACGTTGACACAGAAACTCTACAAAGAATAAAAAACAAGAAACTAATTTATTTTGCAAGTGAAAAGATAAATTTAGATTTAACAGTAACAGTAGATAATCATAATTATTTAGAAATCAAAGTAATTGTAATGTGCTTACTATCATCGATCAATATTAATAGTCTGGTCTAAATATGGGCTAATGATACCTACAACAGTGATACTGATAACATACATACCCACAATAAAATTACGTCACATGAATGTAAACATGTAGTAATTTAAAACATGCTTGTACTAGTGAATGTACTAGCATCACTAGTACAAGCATGTTGTAAATTACACCTTGCAACAGTCATTTAAAACCAACTTATATGGTAAAAATAGAATCTTAAATAAATTCAAAACCTAAGTTACACCGAAAAATCTTCTTCTAAATACATAAAAATCGTTGCTGGTTGACTGACTGACATATCAATGTAAAATCAGATATAACTAAAAAAGGAATTTGTAAATTTTTTATCAGAATAAATAAAAGATAATGTTTTTGTTACGTAAGATGGACAAGGCTGGGCGAAAAATCGCGGAAAACATGAGCCAATAAAACAAAATGTCCGCAGTCCGCACGCGTCTTTTACTATCCAGATTTGTAGGTCACAAAATTAATGTAATTTTCACACAAACTACCTAATAGCTAAAGGGGTAAGTGTGAAAATTACATTACGACGTGTATAAATAAAGCCAGAGTATTCCATTGTTCAACAAGGTAAACTCCATCAAATGGAGGCATATACACATAAACTAGATAATTAAAACTTGTATCAAAAACTTATAGAAAGTCTACAAACCTATTATTATATAGCGGGCCTATTCTCATAACACAAAACGAGCATAAATATAATCATTTGTATATTTAACCTAAAGCTCTCTAGTCATTGTCTGACAATGTTCCCATTAAAATAATATCGCTGTACTTTTAAACTGGTAATGTTACACGCTCAGATTCTTGCAGTTAGAACTATAATTTTTAATAGTTGAGTTCTTCGTAGCAGACCACGTCCGGGAAAGTTAGGATTTTCTGTCACCGAACAGTAATCCGCATATTGCTGTGTTCAGTTTGAGGGGTAGGGGGGGGGCTTGCCGGAGAAATTATAAGAACATAGTAATAACTTTTTATTTTTGTCACAGTAAGGCAACGCGATTTTTCTATGAAAAAAAATGTATGTGCGCAATGCCAGTGCGGTCTCATACGGTAAAGGAAAACATGGTGAGGAAACCGGCATGTTCAAAAACTAAAAATTCAAAAGACATGTGCCATCCACCAACCCGCATTGGGTCCGCGTGGTGGATTAAGACCCAATCACTCTCGCTTGAGAGTAGGCCAGTGTCCCAGCAGTGGGAATATTAGAAGGCTGCCATGATGATGATGAAGGCAACGCGCGAGTAAAGACCCTAGTATTGCAAGCATTTATAAGTTTGCCGTGCTTCGAGGCACGTAAAACTGTCGATCCATCGCGAGAGTTGACCATTTGGAGGGTGTCTTTGCTAAGGTAATGTAATATACCACAGCCAGGCGGTGACTTGTTCGTGTTTCCGGGTGTCTTCGGATACTTGTAACTCGTAGCTAACACCCATTACACGGAAAACCTTGTGTAGGTCAAAATAAGAACTATGATTGTGTGACTATCTGTATCTGGCTATTTGCGCTATTTGATTGACCGAGCGAGCGAAGCGTCTCTGGCCAAAAATGCTTTTGTCAGTCGATCTGTTCTCGCTTACAGGTCGCATTTTTCAACCGAAAGTACTGGTTCTATGACTTTATAGAATTTTATTGTCGTCGGGGATTTTTGATACGGGGCGTACTTATTCCAAAAAGGCAAAATGGGGGGATATCTCCGAATCATGAGATTCGATTTCGATGGTTTTAATTTTATTTCAAAAGTATAAGTTCGTCTGATAAAAATTTGTTATAGAACTGATGAAGATCTTTAGCGAGATGTGCAGAATAGCTCAAAATGCAGTAAATTACTCACTTTCAAAGCTCACTTTACAAAGTGCTTGCGTGCTAGAGCTACTGTTCGGGGAACTGCTAGTTTTATGATTTGTACTCACATTGTTAACATGTGTACTATGATATGTAAGTAGCGCGTTGAAAAGCTGTTTGTAAAGGTAGGCCTATTATCACTCTAATCTAAAACCTCGATCACACGGAGCATTTTTTGAAGCAGCGTGATACTCGCTGCTTCTGCTCCTACTTGTCACATGCAACGAGTAGTACCAGTGCGAGTAGTTCACGCTAGTGCCAGCCTCGAGAATTTAGACGGTTCGTGTTAATTGCTCATGCTTATGCTTTTACGAGTTTTACGCAAGCACGCAATAACCACTAGCTTGAGCGAGCAACGTAAACCAAAAGTTTTACCTGTACGACAAATCGAAAAAAATAATTGTTCAAGCATAGGTACTGTAATTTTTCTCTAAGCTTACGTAGATAAAACCGTTGTTTACGGTGCTAATGCTAGCCCTACAGCTCGTTACACGAAGCGTATTCGTGCTTTTTATCGGAGCGAGTAGCGAAAAACGCGTACAGAATTAAACATGTTATCACTAAAACTGTTTTTTTACTGCGGGCAGTCAGTAGCAACTAGTGATTACGTAGGTAGCTTTTTACAAGCGCTTTATGAACGAGCTTTAAAAAGCTACGTGTTACCGAGACTTAAGATCCGATTTCGTTGAAATTGGCTTTCCGAAAAGATCTTTCTGATAAGCTTAATGAGATTCATGTTTATAAAAATGATTCGGACTTTTAGCAATGAGACAATGGACGTATGTACTTGAAGAGAAAGAGTAGGTACATAATATATTACATATTACATCCGCTGTTAGATAACGAAGTGAAATAATTATCAGTGAAGTAATAATAAAGTAATCATTTGAATACACCGTTCCTTTCCCTTAGGACTATATTGTAGTCGTAAATATTATATATTGTACTTACATTACATCGTAAGTTATACAGCCTTACCTCATGGCTCAAACTAAAGGAAGGAATCAGGCAATTTCTCAACAGCAAAATTCGAACTTTTTTTTATTTCTCCTTATCTGTGTGACGACTTTTATAGAGGATACCAAAATCTTATAATTATACTTAGGTTAAATGTTTTTATGCTATCCACAAAGAAGTCAAAGAGTACACAAAAGAAGTCAAAAGTAGAAGGGCAGAACATTATATTTTATGCGGAATAAAAAGCTATTCCAGATTATTTCATAAAGCCTTTCATACAGATCCGCTCTGACCTTCTGGTGTTATTGAGTAAATTTCCATCCATCTATAGAGACATCTACCCAAACTTTCGAAAATTTAATATTAGTATGATTGTGATAGAAAATGACAACACCGTAGAGCTCTATAAATAAGTTAAATAACCAGTTTCTAGCTCTTGACCGCTGAACCTGACCTAAGCGTAACCAATCGAGCCTCAATCGTAACTAAACCAAATACGGTTTACGCACGAAGGTTCAATTATATAAAAGGATAGCTATAATTTTTGTATATGACACGAGCAACATTATTTTATACTTTGTTACAAATGTAGTTTGATGAGCTGGTTTTTTAAAAAAGAAATTGGTAAAAATGTTGACCAATTATTTAATGGCTAATATTTGGACCTATTTGCGTTTTTACGACCGAAACTTGAATGAAACATGGAACAATAAGTTTTGGACCTGGAATAGCATATACATACTACTCTTCTTCTTTCGGCCAGACAAAATCAAAACCAGTAACACCATAATTTTTAAACAGGGACAGCATTTCCATGCCTTATGATTATTCTATAAGCAATGAACTTGACCCGCACGCATCGGATCGGCCCTCAATTGGAGCTCCGGCCCTCACGGCCTCCCTCAAGCACAACAATAGTGTAATTATCTCCAAGGATCACGCAGGATGTTGAAAACGTTTATACAGGTGTTCTTAAGTTGAGTTTGATTTATTAATGTACAATGCAAACGATGTTACATAAAACCTCAGAGGACATAAACAGAATTAGACAGAACAGACAAATTATTTTCTACTATGTCTTTGCATAAAACTAAAAAAGCTTTTTGCTACCTATGCGTCAACATAGTTTTTGGTTTGATTAGATTAGTTTACAAACCCAACAGTCACATATAAGTATACACGGTATGGTCATGAATACGTTCAGTTTCTGTTCAGTTTCAAAGTCTTATTAGAAACTATGAGTACACAACAACACCCAGACCCGAAACTAATATTTTCAGATCCTGCAAACAGGTCGTCAATAAAAATGTAGAAACTTTAACGCTTTCGTGGACGGATATTTTATTTTAAAGAAAGAAGAAATAATGCTTTGTTTAAAAAAGTTAAGTTAGTAAGTAAAGTAAGTTACAAGTTTAATTTTTTTAAATAAAAAATTAAAAAGTTTCAAATTATTAAAGGAATGTATCAAAACCAAGTTTTTTTTTCGCAAACCACTTTCGATATCAATATGCCCACTTTCCATAATGTCGAACTTACAGCCGTGCTTTGCTTATAGGCTCTCCCGTTTAGATTACGTCCATAGTTATTAATATTATTATAACACATTGCGTAGTCGACGTGGATTTATTTCTCGTTCTAGAAAATAACTATGGTAATAAAACACACCTAGAACTTAACCCATATTTCTTCAACTTTCGCTTATGCTAGAGGCAATAGCTCAATTTATTAAGAGGTATAGGTACCTAGTTATTGTCTGAACAATAAACTTTCAATTTTAGGCTATAAAGGTCTTAAATCAATTAAGATTCACATTAAGATAAGTTCCGTACTTCGTCATTTCTCGAACGATGTCAAATTGTAAATCGTGAAGGCGCAACAATAAATATTAGATAATACCAGTCAGTAACTTGCCTTGCCATTTAGTTAGCCGCTGCCTTTATAATATAAAACTTATTGCTTTCTCCGTAGCATTGATTTTACTAATTCCAGGGTCTTTTGTTTGTGGAAAATGTGGTCTAAGATGCAACTCCCGCATAAGCATATTTAGTCATGAACAAAAGTGTTCAATACCTCTGCAAAATATGTACAGACCAATGATGATGAAGATGATAATTTTACAACCAAGAGAATTCAACTTTTAGCGTCTCTATTTTTATTAAATAAGATGAGGGAATTGGCAGAAGGTTCGCAAGTTTATTTAAATTTCATTATCTTCGCCTTTATTATTTTAACAACAATTGAGCCCAAAACAATTCTAGATTCCAATTTTAATACTAAAATGGCAATATAGTTCACCTGATGATAATGATATACTCGTATATTATCCAGAATGTCCTAAACAGAATCTGCCCGAAGTAATGCAATCCAGCATTTGGTACTACTTGGCGTCAAAAATAGAAATGGTCACAGACAAAGAGTAGTACTCATTAATATATCTCTATTACTCCTACAAGCGTCAAGGCCAAGGTTTAGGCCATGACAGAGGCCTTCGGGCGGCCTAGAAACCCTGTCACCAGAGTTGGCCACTGACTCATACGAACGAACGAACAAGCGTCAAAATAAACATCCTGTGAACTCAAATCGCTCCATATTCCGGCATCACACTATATTTTTATTCTGTGGTTAACACTTGTACAGCAAGACGAATCCAGCGAGGGACCGGATCGACAAAAAGTATGGTTTTGTAGCCAGGAATGCAATGACACGCCTAGATTGTAATGGAAGGAGATGAGTATCAACGTCCGCTTTTTAAGGATACATAAAATGTTGTAGAGACAGGTAAAATTGGATTTTAATGGCTTAAGAGCACCGTTAGTTATTGCCACTGCACTATCATTTAGATCTCAACTCAAGCATCTTAGTGAGGAGTCATCTTCACAGTGGAATGCATTTAAATGCCTTGGGATATGAGAAGCAGAAACTACAAGGTTTCATGATAGACGACTTACTTACGTAAGATTGTAAAGACTCAAAGGTAAAATTACTGGGAGAAGAGACTTAGATAGCTTACTAGGTCTCAGGATGAACGCAGTGCAGTGCTACTCAGAACGTAAAGCTTTGGGATTGGGTGACAATGCTGTTATGACAGACATGCCTCTTAACATCAGGCAAACGACTTGTCTTGACTTCTCTTCATTTGTGACATAAAGTATACCCCAAAAGTGAAATAATTATAATTAAACGCATTCAGTCAGTGATAATCAGATATAACATGGCAGCAATTACAGAACGCACGAAGCTTACGAGAGTTTATGTCACGTCTCAGATAGTTCTCGCATCTATTCATCAAAGTCATCATTTCATTTTCACTTTCGTTGAGTTCAAGTTGAATGGATCAATGGTTCATCTGTGGTGCGTTTTCTAATAGCGATCTTTAGAGGAACAAATAAAACTAGTAGTAAACAGCACGAGCATACACTTTTTAAAGTAAGCACATTAATGCATTTTTAATAGGTATTCTGCTCATTAGGCTGAACAATCCTCATCAGATCTTCACCATTTTTTTATGGAACACACCTATTTTTGCCCCTTTTTGGGGTATGTTTGCCCATGGCTCCATTCCATCCAAAAACTATAAAGTCGTAAAATCTGAATATCAAGTTTCGTCCAGATCAGTTGTTAAAAACGTCCTAGAGGAGTACCAACTAACTGACAGGCAATTGACAGGACATTGTGTCAAACTTGCGTACTTGACAGACTTTTGGAGATAAACGCAGGCGATTCTCACATGCTTACTACGACCGGTAGGCCTTCTGCAACTTCCGTTGTCAAATAAAATAAGCACAAGCATTTATTTTAAAACCGATTTGGAGAGAACTCCAAATTGTTGTGAGATAGTCGGTAACTATCATTATTGATAGACCAATTTGATAGTTTCGTAGCTATACAGTTTAAATTGATGTACCTACTTAATTGGATCGTTTAGGCGATCCTATGACCCAGCGCTAGCTGTCTCGCTATGATTTCTGAACAATGTAGATATAATATCATTCACTATCATCATATTCTTATTTTTGAAAGGGACGTGACTTCCACTAGCAGTTGCACTAATGGATAGAAGGAATAGAATAGAATGTAAGACATTCCACGCTGGACTTTAATGATATACGTTTTTTGTTATTAATGAACATAGCTCCATAGTGTTTCATGCACTATTGGCGCTATCGTCAGGACCGGCGCCGTTACAAATATATCATTGTCGTTGTTAATTGACATAATAATGACAAGGAGAGTCAATACTTAGCAAGCAGCGAAAATGTTAGTTTTTTATGAATTATAAAAACTTTTTTTGACATGCTTACTAGCAAAAACTCTTGATTTCTTTCATCATAAAAATGAAAGTTTAGGAACAATTGTATTGACTAAGCATTTATTTGAAAGGCTTACAGAAAAGTGTGAAAATAATATTGACCGTTTCGTTTCAAATGAACCATCATGCCTTGGACATAAGTTTTAAAATTGAAAAGCAATTATTAGATCGAAAAATCAGCAGTTAGCAATACACGACTCTAAACCTTAACGCTTTTAGTATAAGTTTATTAATCCCATAAAATAAAGTAGGTTATGTATGACTCCATCTGTTTACTTTGACTATTAGCTATGAGAAGGGTCATTATGAATGAAATATGCAAGCAATGGTTGCTTTGATAACAAGTACTAATAAAGACTTTAGTTAATAATGCATAACATTGAGTAAAAATATCAAACGATGATTGAGTAAAAATATACTTACCGAATGTTTTTTTTTTAAAAACAATGACTCTCCTAAAAGTAAAAGTAAGCCAAATTCAGAGCATATGAGGTTATACTACAAATATAACCTTACCAGCCATTAGAGTAGACCCAAAGGCCTCCTCCATGGCCTAACGAAGAACAACGATGTTTAGCCGGGATCGACAGCTTAACGTTCCCTTCGTAGCACGGAGGTGCTCAAATGAAAATTACACCAATCATGATTTAACTTCCTTGAGAAACGTTTAATTATATTTTTGGGAAAACATTAACGAAATAAATATTTACTCTGTGAGGTTTCACCTTATTGCAAAGCAAAATAACAACCATACATTCTGCAAACCCAAAATCCAAGATATAGGGGCCCTTCCCAAAGCTTAAAATATAAGGGTTGTAACCCTTCAGACATTTTAAATTACGACAGTTTTACTACCCTTAATACTATGCGATTTTGACACGCGACGATATTCAAATAAGTTAACCGCCAGGTTCTATGACCAATGGTATAATGAATTGAGCTGTTAGATTCTAACAGTTAGAATAAACGCTGGAAATTAGTCGAAAATAGCTGATTGGAGAATTGCTGGCCTTAATTGAACATAAATTGGTGACTCTTAGCAAACCACAGAGAAGGCGCCATGGTAGGAAACCGCAGATAAGTTACAAAATTACTAGAGATAGGAAATACTTAGATAAGACGGACAAGCAATGCAAGTGATCGTTTATAGAACTAGCGGCTCGTCCCTGCTTCGCACGGGTGGACTTAAAATATAGCCTATCCCAAACCAAGAACCTTCGTCTTCTTTCTGACATAATCTTCGCAAAGCAAACCGCAAGCTACACGCAAGCGCACGCTTGTCGAATACAAAATAACCAAGTAATGGTGTTCAGACTCCAAATCGGTTTTCTATGGTAATTCCACCGAATAGCGAGGAATGAAGGTTTGGAGTTCAATGGTTACTTTATTGCAAAATCAAGGATAAATTAATTGTAAAAATGTAACTGGCATAGCATATTAAATTTTATTGTTTTTTTATCAGATTTAGAACTGTTTTATTCAGCCGGTGAACTTTTTCGATGTTTCGACTCAGTTACATGCATCATGATCCTGGGAGATTGAGAGAGGAATTACAAATATCCCGTGAACATGTGCATGTAACTTTGCCAAAATATCTGTAAAAATAAAATTCATCATCACATAAAATACTCAGTTTTTGTGAAAAATAATTACCTATATCTGGGTTATGTAAATAGATAAGAAAAGTACCTATTTCAATAGAAGCTAGTTCTCCAAAACATTTTTAATTCAAAGATCAATCCCACGGTAGTACCTATACATTAGTCATGCGTGGATTCATACACACTTGGTATTCGGCTCGTAACTTTGGTTAGTGTTAATTTTTATTCCTAGAGCTAACTAGCATGATGGTCATCGGCCGTGACCGATTGTTGCCAAGAGGAAACCAGGTAAATAATAAAATAAGATTTTAATTAGAATTAAAAATACCGCTCACTTGACACGAGTTCAGTAAGACCATAAATGGAACTTAAAATAACCTCCGCCTCTTTTGTGTTGAAAAACCTGTAGTTAAACTGAGACTTACAATTAAAATATGATGTTTGAATATTAAATAGGATAAAAGTAAATATAGCTCACCTAGTCCCATAGTTACAGAGTCCAATTGACTCACCCTACGCACACTACACTTATCTCACTCAGAGCAAATCAAAAGTATCATGAAAATAAGAGAGAAACAAGAAAGTCAAGTCATATTTGTCGATAGTTTTTGAAAAATGTGTCATTGTAGTCCCAGAAGTTATTCATTCTTATACGACACATTTAAATATCATCTTCTTCTTCTTCTTCTCTTAATCTTGCCGTTTCAAATTAAGCTTTTTAAATAATCTTATTAATGTTATTATAATTATCTTATAATTATCTTATTAAGAACTTGTAGCAAATACTTTTAACGTACAACAAGAACATCACCATAAATTCCAGCACGCCTCAAATTTACAGAGCCTGTATAAATAAGGAACCCACGAGAACAAACGTGCAAATACCAACGACATGGGCCAGCGGAGCCAACAAGCAAGCCACGACATGGTCACTAATTCAAAGCCTCTATATTATGGTCTGGCATATAAATATTTACCTAAGGGTGTGTCTGATGATACGCGACAAACGCGCTTGGCAGGGGAGTGTCGTGCGTCGCGCTATTCACGCTGATATTTGGACGACTTGCCGCGCGTCAAAACCTCAATATTTGGAACAACACTATTGCTACAGTGCTCTTGCTGCGCTATATTTGGGATCAGCTGGATAGGTAAAGTATTCTCTAAAGCACGTTTAGTCACTCCTAATATCTTTGCCATTTTTGTAACAAAATGCAATACTCCAAACGCATTATATCCGAAAGGACAAAACAAAACACCACTTCAAACAAAAGACGCACGCGGATCATCCTACGTGGCTAGTTAGATAAATAGATTTCAGAAGGCTCAGATGAATTCTGGGTACAAGATGACTGACCGTTTTGTATCCAATCGATGTAACATGCTCAAACATTCCGTGGATGCACGGGACATGCGCAGAAAAGAGAAAAGGCACAGGCTAGGTATTCTAGTTGCTCCTAAGATTTCTAAAAACTGTACAACTCGATATTTCAATATATTAAATAGTTACTTACTTTAGATGAGAAATATACTATTGGAATAACCACGTGTTACGTAAACCACTCGAGACATGCTTCACAGCCAGTCAGACATTTTTTATAAATGTCTCATACATAACTCATACATAACCAACCTAACTTCTTGGAAAATTGGTATCACGTTACCAAAGCACGTCCTACAATCCAATCACTAATCAGGTAAATGACGTGTTTCGTAAAAAATGCGTGTTCAAACCAACCACGTGTGTTTATCAACATAATTATCGTATACGAATGAGGGTATTAATTAGTATTCATATTTAGAACTAATGTCATTTGTCTTTAGCATGGTATGGTCATCTATATGACCAATTGACAAGGCAATTCTTGCATGTAATTATGGTATGGTGCAAATGGGCCATTATGCTAGTAATCGAGCCAAAATGACTGGAACTTGCATTGGGTTTGGTTTTGGTTTTCCGGACACAATGCAAATAAAACCTATCTACTACTTACTAATACTATGCTAAAGAGGAAAAATTTACACTACCTTCCAAAACTCAAAAACAGACAATAAAGAATACCAACCTAATACTACTTTACCATGAACTAATGTCAAAAGTTATGTTATTATTTATTAAATACCTAATTCCATTAGGTTTTTGAAGACGACATCGAATTGCTTTATTTTATTCTGTTTAAAGGTTAGAGGCTCGAATCAGGTTTGGACGGGTCTAGGACAAATTAATTATCTGATCTACAGGTTTACAATACAAAGGTATATTTTGTCTATCACCATGTTATCAACAGTTAAATCGTTTAACAAATTAGAGTAGTTAGCGCAGACGTAGTTAATTCTAATATCTGTTCTGTGGCGCAGATCTCGATGTTCCAAAAGAAACTGTTTTGTCTATAGAACGAGACAATGAAGAGTTTACTCTCGTTTCGTAAACAAAACTATTAAGTAAGTAATAGTATGTAAGTAACGTACCTAATACTCAGTAGACGCCAGTAACACCTTTAGATCTCATACAAGAAAAAGTCTATTATAGATGGCAAACAAGGATACGTACGGTCCTGATGATAAGCGGTTACCGGAGCTTATGGACGCTTGCAAAACGAAAGTTTAGCACACTGAGACCTAGATAAAAGTGCGTGATATTTTACTAACCCACGAACCGAAACAGTTCTGCTATTACTGCTTGGCGAAAGAAATAGGCATGGTAAATGGTGGTAATAGTTGCCCGGAAGAGTTCCACTACAACATAGGTACTCTACATTCTCCCATAGATAAAAATCCGTTGCATTTGATGCTCATGCTAGTATCCAGATTTGTTTTCACTAAACTGTTATTTCTGCTACAAAAAACTGCATAACTGGTTAATGTTATATCACGTTTCGTCGACTTGTCTACGTCTATGAGTGGGTTACAACAAAAACGACAGATATCTGATACTGTTGAACTGGAGTAACGAGATGCCTCTTGAAAAGAGTTTTTAGAGCGAGAAACAGAAACTGCATACCTATAACATACATAAGTAAATGTTAAAATCTTGAGTCTTGCTTGGCCCACGTTTTGGTACTTACAACGAACAGATAATCTCTAGATTAGTTTGCGTTGACGCTTGGTTTTCTAATAATGAACATAACATCGTTGATTTTAAGTTAAATCGTTTTATTTTTTGCTCATAGTATTAGGGAAAAGAACAGAAAATTGGAAAAGGGTAGGGTGCTAACTAGCAGCTAGTTGGGCTAGTTCCCATTCAAAATTACAGACAGTACTAAATACTTACGAATATAATCGTTTATCTCCACATTGCACGCTTTATATCCGAAGTTTCAGTGTAAAACTCGTTTTAAGGAGGTATTTTAAGTATTTGGCATTGAAAGCCAGAACCACTTACTTATTTATCGACTGAATGTTATTAAAAATTCAACGAGGACGTGTTTGCTGCGTAAAACGAAGCGTGTGGTAGCCATTTTGTATTTCCCACGGAATACGCCTTGAAAATGCAATCAAATATTGTAATACTAATTTCTGCAAACGGCTTTGATCGCGTGCTTTCTTTAGAAACTTTGATAATATTGTTATTTGTCAATTGACACGTAATAAAAAAAAATCTATTATGTTTTTATTCACATTTTTTAATCAAAAAATAGCTTGCTCTAATGGGTAGTAGATCTATGCCACTTGACTTCTTTGAATATAACATAGTTAACCTACCTCTTTGACTTTAGGTATCTAATAAAAAAATCGGAAATAAAATCGTTATGGATAGCGCTGGCTCATAGGATCACCTTAAGAGAGCATTACCCAACTGTGGATGAAATCAGACTGATGATCCTACACATACAAGGCCGTCTATTGTTTTGTTCCAAGATTTCCGATCAACCACTCATCAATTATATTGGCTCTCACGGTGACATACAATTATTAGGCATCTACAGTGTGCCATGAGAAATGGGATCAAGTGTATTGAGTGAAATAGTTTAGCATTGTTAGTGCTTCCTGGTTTCACACCTTCGATTATTGTGATTCGACCAAGTATTGCCCACGGTTTACATTGTTGTTGTTTTTTTTATGTCAGCAAGTGACAAGACAATCAAGGTGCCCCCGCCTGGCCTGACTATTACAGATGTAGTGCCGCCACCCAAGTCTTAAAAGTTTTTAAGTGTTCGCGTGGCACTGCACTGCGCTTATCACCCCGAGACATTGTTCGCCCAGTAATTTCACTTGCTACAGTGCCCTTCAAATCTAAACACAGTGCAGCTTGCACACTACTGCTTGGAGGTAGAATATCTGACACTGCGGTGGTACCCACCGAGACGGACTCTTGCTGAAGAGTCCTACCGCCAGGTAAAATGATTTGTGGTTGCTGCGCGTTAATCAGACGCTTTGCTAGCTAATCGTCGTTAGCATTAAACTTTTTTGGTAATGCTATAGTAAAGAATAGGAAAGCGGTACCATTAGGTGATTCTGTTCCCCGCACTAGGACCACACCCCGGACACTCAATAAAATGTATGAATCTAACGCGTCGCAATCACCACATGCATGGTTTGTGTACGTAAACGGTGCCTTTGTATGTGTGAGTGTTATGGTTGGCCCTACCCAATTATAGCAAGAGCGAGATAGCACACTTTCGCTCGCGCTGGCATGCGCGCGCTTGGACCTACACAAAATTCAAATAAACGAACGATGAACGAGAGGGTTGACACAGAGACATTAATCGCCTGTATTATAGTTCGCACGGCGGATCTAGGCTTCCGTGAAGTTAGCCGTTTGTGATGTGCAAAGACAATTTAGTTCGAATAAGCTCCATTGCGCATCGAAACGGCTAACTCCACTACGTCCGAGATTCGCCGTGCGAACTATACATGCAACCCCATCCAATAGTGAGAAGATTAGAAAGCTGATGATGATGATGATGTTCTCTAAAAACCTAGTAAAGGCTCCTTAGTTTATATCAACAAGGTATAACTTGCGTAGCGTGAACAAAAATGCTAGTAATCTAGAATCTATCTTCAAAATGCAAAAATCATCTTTTAAGAGTTATGGCACGATGAGGCCATGCTGATGATATTTTTGCTGATTAATCGCTCCCCTAGACTTAACTAGGGGCCCTAGTTAAGTTGGTGTTATACAATGTAACTTATTGCGTAGCCAACCAAAAGTTGCTAGGTATAACTCAGAAAAGACCAACGTGAATTATCATTATGATGATTGATTCTGCTTCTGCTGATGGCAAATGTGGCTACACAATAGCCTTTAAAAACTTCCGACTTTCTAACTAGCAGACATTATAAAACTATAGGTCATTTATCATAGGCTCATTATTACAGAGGATCATTTAAAAAAAGTGTTTTCTAAGGGTCAAATATAATCTGCATCATCACATAACATAACATTAACAACAGACGTTTCAAAATGATCCTTGAGATATTCAAATTCAAAGCCATCTACATTTAACATGTTCTATTTAACAGTTGGTTTGAGATGGTACAATAACTCTTTAGGCTATTTTAATTAATAATGTTATCTACAGTAGGTATTTTTGTTGTTTTTCTGTCATACAAGTGTGTCACACTAGACTTTTATAAGCGAAAACATATTATTGGTGTTTAGTTATTTAAGTTGTTTAATATTTAGTTTTTTATACTGTTTGTTTTCCGAACAAAATAAAATAAAATATCATAACTATTGACGACCGATGTGGCGCAGCGGGCGCAGGTGCGACGCGGAGGTTGCGGGTTCGATTCCCGCCTCGGGTCAAATATTTGTACGATCTACAAATATTTGTTCTGGGTGTTCTGGGTATTTTCTATATATAATAAAAAATATCTATCTATGTATTGTATTGTATTAAGTATATATCAGTCATATAGTACCCATAATACAGCTACAGCAGCTTACCTTGGGGCTAGATGATGCTATGTGAATTGTCCAGCATTATTTATTTATTTTATTTAACTATAGAATTAAAAGATAATTCAAAGATTTTTGACTTTGACTACCCAACATCACATAGTACATCGTGTTTCCCTGGTGCATGTACTATGCGTACCATGGTACTACATACACAACAAACAGCACCCAAACCAGAAGCAAATATTTGCAGATCATGGAAAATGGAAATATTTGCAATCGGGAAGCAGGAATCGAACCCGCGACCTCTCGTTTCTCAACTGTGCAATAGTCCACTGCTAGAACACTGGCCTGCGCTCAAGCACTTTACGAAAAACATTTTGCCAATTCGCCTAACCGTTTTACCCCTAATTTGCGTATTTTGCGAGTTTTTAATTTTTGTCTCTTAGGTTCTCTTTGATTCTTGAAATACATAGGCTCGCATCGACTGGTCGATTTTTTAATTACCTACCTAGTTTACTTACTTGGTTTAAAAGATCAAAAAATGACTGATATAAGTAATTCTCTTGGTTGCAAACTTGCAATGCAACGTTTTCGAAAGTAAAGACGAAATATTATCTTAATTGTCACAATAACATATTCATTTTATGTTATAGTTAACGTTACGTATTACGTAACGTTAATTATTAAAAGGATAATTCAATAATGAGTTTTCAATAACATTATTTGGTGTTCTTATTGCAAAAACCGGAACTGAGTTTAACATGGTTTTAAAATCAAGAATGAAAGTTTTTTTTGGAATTACTGGAACAGGTTTTTTACTGATTAATGTAGTACAAGCATTCGCGTAGCCCGCGCATGTCACTATGCTGTGTCTACGCACCATGAAAGTATGTACGTAGTATATTACCTACTCGAGTGCACGTGTTTCGTCACTCACCCTGTGTTTATAAACGGAATCCTTACAACGTACTACCTACGACTACCTACCTACTACCTACTCGCTACGAGTTGCCCCTTCAAGGCACTTTATTGTGTAATGTATTGCGATATTTTAAATTTGCCTGTTAAATAATTAAATCATCTACAAAAAACCCAATCCAAAGTTTTAGGACGGGCCGGTTTGAACCCGCGTAATTTGCCTTAGGCTGGCAACACGCCATAAACGCTAGGCCACCGCGTGATGTTTCAGATCAGGAGAAATTTGACCGTCTCGTCTGAAACGCTCCAACCGAGATTTGAACCCACGGTATCGCATCGGAAGGTAATGTAGGTGACTTACCTACACATTCATTTTTATCTTACAATTTATTTATTTATATTTCTTTATATTATTTATATTTCTTTATATTATTTATATTTCTTTATATTATTTATATTTCTTTATATTATTTATATTTCTTTATATTATTTATATTTCTTTATATTATTTATATTTACTTCAGTTATTTAAGTATTTTATTACCAGACGTACCCTACCAGTTGATGTCGATAGCGATTCCTATCTCACGGGATATCTATCGACATCAACTGGTATTTGATAGATAGAAGTACTTGGACACCATTATCTTCATACTATTTTATTTTACTGCTGGCTGGACATAGGTATTCCTAGCGGAGGGCGCCCTACACAACGTTATCCTAAACGTTTTCCACTCCAGAACTCGCTTACTCCAGCGGTTGTCGGTTCTTCGGCAGACAAGACCTGCCCAATGCCACTCCTCTGGGCTATGTCGATTACTCTCGTTCTCTGTCGAATTCATATGATATCACATAAAGAAATATCAAGCTTGGAGACCAATGAACTAATCTAATCTAAATTGTTCCCACCAAATTAAACGTATCCTTATTTAGAAACCACACAGCCCCCGGCACAACGTATTACTGACCCGGAAAAGGCGTATCGAGCAAATTAATTTGATTGCGTCTGATTATGAAGAAAGCCTTAGGATATGGCCTATGGGTTCCGTACCGATTATGTGTAACTAGCTGTTACCCGCGACTTCGTTCGCGTAATAAAACCATCCTCTCGAATCACCTCCAAATCTACCTATAGAATGCTCAAAATTCATCACGTTATCTCTAAAGCCTTGGTTGATTTTACCTATCGGATATTCCGTAGGACTATGAGCTCCGCTAACTACACTCAGACACATGTATGCGTTTGTTTATGATAAGTGGTCAACCATTGGTTACCGTGGAGACCGGTAAAAATGTCAAATGTCAGCCAATCAAATTACTATTATTTCGAAGAAGTGATTCAAATAATAAAAGCACACTGGCTAAACCGGTGTTTTTTTATATTCGTAAGTCGGTAACTCATTTGGACTCATTTAGACCCTCTTTTCGAATTTCTGTTCATCGCTATAACACGATTACACGACTGTAAATCGAGACTGGTTTTGATCTATGTCTGGTTTTTAATTCAAGTCCAAAAACAAACAAATGTCATTGTTAAATGTCAATTTTGTGTATCTCAGAAAAGTAAAACTCATATTTTTTTCAGCTCATATTATAATCAAATTGTGCGTTCGGAATATTTATATTTGTTTTAATGGTTCGGAAATTCCGCTAACGCCAGATTAGTCGCAAGCCTTGGGGTGAGGTCTAAGTACAGCTGAGTGGGTGATGATAACACTGCTTTCACTTATGTGTGCCTGGGGTGCAATGAAACCGAGTTATTATTGGATAACTAGATTAAATAGTAAACGTTATGATTGCGAGTACTCTGTAATCGCTACATAGTATAAAACAAAGTCGCTTCCCGCTGTCTGTCCATATGTATGCTTAGATTTTGATGCGGTTTTATTTTATAGATAGAGTGATTTAAGAGGAAGGTTTATAGCACCTGTGCGAAACCAGGTACGCTAGTGTTTATATAATTGGCATTCTAGGATTGGCAAAAGAATTCTCCCTCTCCAAAAATCATAGTCAAATCCTGCTAATATTATTAATCTCTAAGTTTGGACATTTATGTAAAGTAAAAAATATATTTATTCAATAACAAGGATCACAAGGATCATTTTGAAGAATCATTTTGAATATATCACAAGGATCATTTTGAAACGTCTTGAAGGTAGATGGGTATATGTATATGTTGTGGTTCAGGGTTGTGGTAACAGAGATATGGATGAAATGTCTAGTAATATTTCTGGACGTGGCAGAAACTAATTTTCGCTATAAGTAAACCAATAGGTAGCAAGGCACACGAAACTGAAAATGAATCAGACAACAATAATTTTGACGTTTATTATCTGATAAACTGCAATCGTAATAGTTCAACTCGGAAGATAATCGCATAGTAAAAGAATGCGATCGAGAATGTACCGAGCTATTACATAATCGGTGCCCTGGTCATTTATATGACAACGCAGAGCAATCTACGAAACCAGTTAGTTTATACTATTGGAAACCAAATACAGCTATCTGCCAATAAATCGCACCTAAACACTGTTCTAAATATCAAGTGCATTCGTTTCGTAAGTAACAGGGAACGTAGTGAACTTTAGCTACGCCTGCGCATTAGGGTGACACAGTGACGGCTCGCTGCTGTCAAACAATTGGTGCAACGGGCCATTAATAGGGGCGTTACTAAATCATGATTATTTATTTAGATATATACTATTTCAACAAATCCGACTACCTATCATAAATAGAAGGTAGTAGAGTCTGTTATCTGTGATGAAATGGCCCGGGGAAAGGGTATTTCTGCCGCCAAGCAGTAATGCTGGCATTGCTGTGTTCCAGATTTCAATTTCGGAAATTTCTTTCTTAGTGCATTCATTTATAGTCCTAGGAACACAACCTGAAATTATCAGGTCTCAAGGAATACCAAGGTTGATACCTGGCACATGATGAGGCTTTCTATCTTAGCCTCAAGGTGGCAACCCGCGAATGATAATTCTGGTATTGCAAGCGTCCATAGGCTGCGGTAACCGCTTACCATCTTGTGGGCAGTACGCTTGGTTGCCACTTCAGTTGTATTTAAAAAAAAAAGTGGAGACTGACACAGTTATGGTCATTACAGTTAGTCAGTAACGATTTTATACATTACTAGCGGAACCGCCCTGACTTCGCACGGGTTTATAAATCTTCCTCTTAAATCACTCTATCTTTGAAAAAACCTCATCAAAATCCGTTGCGTAGTTTTAAAGATCTAAGCATACATACAGACAGCGGGAAGCGATTTTATTTTATAGTAGTAATAGTGGTATTCGATGTATTGAATTGGAAATAGATTTTTAGATGTCCTTGTAGCACCAATGCACCACCATACAATAAATATGGTGCATTTCCTCTTTAGATTGTAAGTTATTGCTTCATGCCTGTGCACAAGTTAAATGAATTCCCAGACTGGTCGGACGTAGTATGGACTGTGGACTTGTTGGTTTGCTTACTTGTAATTCAATGTAGCTTTTAATTCATTACGTGTGAAACGCAATACAATATTGAAACCTGTTTACTGTTTTAGACAATTAAAACGAACGAATTTCCTAAGGAATGACAACGGCAAGATGGCGAAAACGGAACGGCACTAGCTTCTTTATTATTTATTTTATTATTTGTATTGTTATTTTTATTTTTATGTTAATTGTGTGGCGTTAAATAAATAATTTTCTATTCTATTCTATTCTATTTATTAAATATACATAAAATTTTATATAAAATTAAAAGAAAAAGACAAGCTTAATTCTCAAAGAAGGTTTATTTTTTAAACAAAGGGCTAATAACATTGAGTCTTTTTGTTATTACGATGGACGCCATTTTGATATTACAAGTTACATGGAATGTAATTATAAAAGTATAATCAGATGAGATAGAAAAAAGACTATTATATGAAACTACACAAGAGTGTCAAATCCTCTAACTCACCAATAAATCAAGTAATAGATATTTCTGATCCTTCACGTTTTGCCATAAATTCAAGGTGAATAATTAATTTACAAGATAATATGGATTTTATTATTTATAGATATAATATTTATATAAAGATGGTATATTATAATTTAAAATACCATGCCAATCTCAGTTTATTGGAGTGTTCGCTTTCTTTTCCGTGTTGTCTTTCGAAATAGACTTTTTGTTAATCAATGTTGTTTTGATTGCTTCAAAATTATTATTCAAAGTGAAATAAGAAACGTTTCACTTTTCGTTCATTAGTTTTACATTTTTCATTTTCACTAGAAACAGTTACCTTACTTCTTAACAAGAATCTTTGTTATTTATATCGATTTGTCATAAACATAATGGTGAAGTTGGCAATTTGACAGGCGCTATGTAGTAACGTTGAATGAAATGAGGCTTTAAAAATTAGATCGCTCGGCGGTCATACAGAACACATTCCAAAATCAGCTTGAATTCAAAAAAACTAGGCTAGAAATTAGAAAAGCAAGTGTTTTAATGGAAACTAAAATAGAATCGTTTCCGTTCAACCCCATGGGATGTAATCGATTAGATTTATTATTTAACAGTTTTACCTAACAGTTAAAATAAAAGAACTGTCAAAACAATACAATCGAACAATGCGTTAAATGCGAGCGGCTTACGTAATCGCCCTGCGGATATCAGATTTACCAAAAAGTTGGAAAGAGTAACATTTATACTATTAGAGAAAGTTTATCGCGTGGGCTGAATATATTGCCAAACTGCAGTAAATTACATAACGCACATAAATGTTATATATGGAAAAGGTAATGCTTGATCACATGAGGAAATTGTCATCTTTACGTCTCACATTAAACCCACGCTTTGTTTTAAAAACCTATAATAAAACGATGTGAAAATATTACAAACCTTCACTTATAAACTTTATATGACCTCGCCCTTAGCGCATGAGAAGCTTTTGGAATCGAACTCCAACTCATAACACAAAAAATTTGCAAATCATGCAAACTCATGCAAACATTTGTCCCGATAAATAATAAAATGATTTGCAAATTTTTAAATGTCAGTTCGTTCCTGGGAATGCTGTCAAATAAATTATTTCTTTTATATTTGATCTGTTTGAGTTTCGAGATTGCCCAAAAATGCTTTAGGCTGTCAGTCAGTTTGTCCGGCCAAAAAGGGACAAAAAGGGGGCTGCTGGATATCTCCGCCTAATGTGATTTGATTTTGATGATTTCTATTTTATTTGAAAGGTAAGTATTAACTTTAAGTTTGTCTGATATTTGGTAAAGATCTGATGAGGACTTTCAGCGTGTTGAGCAAAATAGTCCCTCAAAATGCAGTATGTTGCTCAACTTAAAAGCTCACTTTACAAGTTTGTGCTTGTAAGGTCTACTGTTTGGGAACGGCTAGTTATAATTAGTTCAGTTGTGTTTTCAAGCGAGACTAGTGTGTACTATTTAAGATGTTGGCAACGGCAATGCCAATAGTGACAAGTTTTCTGTTTATTTTCTTCACCTTACTGCCTGTAAAGCCTACACAAAGTAAAAACGAGGCTAGTAAGCAGTCATAAATAGCATGTAGAAAGAAAGCAGAGTACCAATAACGATTTTATTGGAGAAATCGATACAAATAAATCGATAAACCGTCCGAGTAGCTAAACGATTGAACCAAATCACTTTGAACGGGATTATGGTGTGAATTACTAAAACCTCGTTGTAGATGTGATCTTTAACTGTCGCAATATAGCGGAGTCTAAATGACGATAAGTAAATAAATATTTGTCAACAGTTTGAAGTTGAACGTAGCGTGCTATGAAAACATGGCAGTATCCGTTCAAGGATACAGTTTATAGATCTGTTACTGATATGTTAGTAAATACTTACTTTGAGGGTTTAAAGAGAATTCCGTAATATCTTATGTACCTTACCAACCTACTCGAATAATGTTTGCATGATCTGCAAGTAAGTATACCCTAGCCCAATAATATTATTAGCAGATTTTTTTCGCTCAGTATTTTTTATATTTTTTTTTTACCATTAAAGCAACCAAGCGTACGGCCTATTTGATGGTAAGTGGTCACCGTAGCCCATGTACGCTTGCAACATCATAGATATCACTTGCGTATTACCACCCTGAGAATTTAGAGGAAAGTATTATGTACCTGTAATTTCACCGGAAACCAAACCTTTCGAACCGGAACACAGCAATGCGAGCATTACTGCTTGGCGGCAGAAATAGGTATGGTGGTAGTCCTTCCCCGGACGAGCTCTATCACAAAGAACTCTACGTCAGAATACCAGTGCTGCTCCGCTACCTGCGTACGCGGTGCAGCTTTTGCTGAGACAATCCTTTTTTTAACCGTTTATTATTTATTAAGTAATCAAAGACCAGATGGCGATCGGCTTGAAAATGAGAGAGGGTATATCTGTCATCTTAAGAGCCCTATCCTTGACAAACCTTGAATTTTCTTGTAGCCCGTGAAGTTTCGAACACTATTGTGGCTCGTGTGTTGAAGATATTTTAACGAAAATGAAAACAAATAAAAGCTTTATCCCTTAAAATTTAAGCCAATAGAGCAAATACACTCGAGAGCAATGAATCCGGGTCACTCAAAGAATCCAAAAAATCTCGGAAAGTAAGAATGCTAGGTTAATGCAATAAATTGTATTTAATAGACAATTTAATACTCCTTAAATGAAAGTTAAAAAAATATGAGTCACCATACATTTTGTTTACACAAAATTACATAAAGAAAAAAAACTGCTGATCTCTCCTTAAAACAAAAATAGGAAACATGAAATTTTTGAACTTTATGACGATTTTCTTGAATTTCAATACTTCGTATTACCTCCTCGTGCTTCCATTACTGCGTTTACGCGGTTTGGCATGCTGTACACCAAGTTCCTCATACGATTTTGGGGAATATTCTCCCATTCCTCTGTGAGAGCAATTTTGAGCTCAGGAAGCGTGATTGGGGGAGGGTTTCGTTGTTTTACGCATCTCCCTAGCTCGTCCCAAGCATGCTCGATCGGGTTGATATCCGGGCTGCGCGCTGGCCACTCCATACAAGTAATGTTAATGTTGAGAAGACCGATACTTGGTGAACACCATGCTTCGAAATCGCTTTCTCACAGGAACTGAACTCACAAATCAGTTTCGACGCATCGGAGGAAGTAACCCAAGTGCATGGACAGTAAGACGTCGGCTTGCTGAATCTAACTTAAAACCCCTTAGACCTGCAAACGGCCCTAAACTGGAGCGTGGCCATCGTATTTCAAGACTAAGATATGCCCAGAACCACGTAAATTGGAGTATTGAAGATTGGTCGAAAGTTATGTTCTCCGACGAATCAAAATTTATGCTCTACAAGCACGATGGAAGACACAGAGTGTATAGAAGACCAGGGGAAAGATTCAAGCAAGCATGCATCGAAGAAAAAGTAGCCTACGGTGGTGGGTCTGTACTTGTGTGGGCCGGAATTTCCTCTGAAAGTCGCACAGAGCTGGTGATCATAGAAAACGGCTCTTTAACTAGCGTAAGATATGTGGAAGAAATCCTCAACGAACACGTTGGTCCATTTATGGTCAATTTGGGTGAGGATGCTATATTTATGCATGACAATGCCCGACCTCATACAGGTAGGATTGTGAATGACTACCTTCAAGAGATGAACATTACTTGTATGGAGTGGCCAGCGCGCAGCCCGGATATCAACCCAATCGAGCATGCTTGGGACGAGCTAGGGAGATGCGTAAAACAACGAAACCCTCCCCCAATCACGCTTCCTGAGCTTAAAATTGCTCTCACAGAGGAATGGGAGAATATTCCCCAAAATCGTATGAGGAACTTGGTGTACAGCATGCCAAACCGCGTAAACGCAGTAATGGAAGCACGAGGAGGTAATACGAAGTATTGAAATTCAAGAAAATCGTCATAAAGTTCAAAAATTTCATGTTTCCTATTTTTGTTTTAAGGAGAGATCAGCAGTTTTTTTTCTTTATGTAATTTTGTGTAAATAAAATGTATGGTGACTCATATTTTTTTAACTTTCATTTAAGGAGTATTAAATTGTCTATTAAATACAATTTATTGCATAACCCTGCAATCTTACTTTCCGAGATTTTTTGGATTCTTTGAGTGACCCGGATTCATTGCTCTCGAGTGTATTAATTAACTCAAGACATAACTGATTAAAAAAATAATTAGTAACGCACGTTTCGTAAAATGAGCAATTCCAGTCAACTTTCGATCATTTTTTCTATGAAATAACAAAGTCTAACATATTTCCAAAAATGCAATTATAATAATCACAGTTTTAAAATTTAAGTGAATAGAGAAAAATACAACATGTTAGTTCAATATTTTTGAAAAAAGACGGTCTAAAAAACGCGTACTTTTCCCAATTTTACGCTTGTTATTTCTGCTAAAGTAAGGAGTTTACAATAAAAATACACATACTTAATTAAAGTTTAAGTTTTTATTAAATAAATACAACGAAGAAAATAGTCTAATAGCATTGACTTTTTTTAATACGATTTTTTTAAAATCACACTTTAGCGCACTTATAATCATATCGATCGAAGCAGCGACTCTCAAACCGCGCTGAGCGCTTATGGAGAGAGGACGTATTGCTCCTCGTCGCGCGCGCTATTACTTCTACTATATAAATATATATTAACGCGAATTTCATGAATTATATCGCTAAATCTTGGAAAGGCCTCTTAATCATGATTACTGAAGAACTAGTGGTGGTCTAGTGGTAATGACCTTCCGACCGTAACCGGTTCGAAACCTATCTATACCAATTCATAGGAGATTTTGTACAGGCGCCTCTATCGTAAGGAAAATTAACTACCCATACAAATTGACAGCTGGACCATATTTAACGTTTGGTGGTGCGCCCATCTAAATGACGTGATTCGACCGATAAGAATACCGGTAGGGTTATTATGCAAGCCTGCCGCTGTCATTCTTCTGTCAACGCGTCACAGGCCGTACTTTACGTGTGTGAGACTATGTGAGCTATGTGAAATAAACGGCTTGACGCAGCAAGAGGCGGATGACAGCGACAGTATGTTAGACTTACATAAATTATCGATATGTGCCGTGTGGAGTCATATCACTCAGTGCTATAAAGATGGGCAAACTGCCTTAGCTAGCAGAGTTATTTATGCTAACCCTACAAGAGTATTGATGTCACACGATTATGATAATGCAGCTTAGCCTCATAATTTATTAAAATAAGTAATCTTTATCTCTACATAGTATATTCACACTGATATTATAAATGCGAAGGTTTAGATGTTTGTAACTCTATAAGTCGACAACCACTGAACCAATTTGGCTGTAATTTAGGAATTGAGAATTTGGGAATAGGACATAGGCAACTTTTTATCCCGGAATAAAGTACGGTTCCCGAGTTCCACGCGAACGAAGTCGCGGGCGACATCTATTATAAAAAAAAGTCGCTTCCCGCGTCTGTCGCTGAAGCTGCGGGTGACAGCTTGTATACTTAGGGTGAGTTGCACCATCTAACGTTAACGTCAAATTGTTCGACGACAATTGAACATAGTTGGTGCAACTCACCCTTAGCATAAATAAAGCTAACTTTTAGGAAAAAAAAAATCTTCTAATCTTGAAGTCGATTGACTAATACCTACATGAAGTCTAAACAGAGCCCAGCCCCTACTAGCTTATTTATATTTATAATAATAATAATAATTTATTTATTTATTCAATCATCATAGGATCATCTTAATATTAGGCTAGGCACAATTTATTAATTTGCTAAACTAGATTTGACCGTCACAAAATGCACCATACAGCAATGGTTCAAATAGTGACAATCAAACCTAGCAGCAAACATCCTCAGAATGCTGTTGGAGCTGGCCCGAACCCTGCGCACCAGGGATGTGCAGCGCTTACGCATTACTGTGTAGAAGCAGTCTACTCGCGCGTCTGCAAACATCCCTGACGCGCTACAGAACCGGGGCAGCCCCATCAGCACCCTGAAGGCATTATTGTATTGAACGCGCAGAGCAATAATTCAAATTAAAACCGCATAGTTAGTATCAATCTAATAAATTCCAGTAGCGCAGTCGTGAGAAAATTCGCGTCGTAAACACTATTACACATTCTCTGGCATTACGACATGTAGGTAGTAAACTGGCCTGATAACAAATTAGGTTACCATTTACCACACTAAACTATACACAAACCATAATCTAAAACTTATATTTTGTATGTTAAAAAATTGTTGCGTTCGTAAATTTTAATTCATCATCATCATGACAGCCTTCTGGCCCAGCAGTGGGTTATGTTCCCACTGCTGGGCCTACTCTCTTGCGAGAGTAGGCCAGTGTTCTTACTTACTAGTGGTTCTTACTTAATCCACCACGAGATTGGTTATGCGGATTGGTTATTTTATGGATTAGATGGCACATTATGTCCTTTGAATTTTTAATTCTTGGATATCTGTTTCCTCACGATGTTTTCCTTGACCGTATCAGAGCACTGGCTTCGCGTACATAAACTCGAGATGAGTCATCACTTGGGTTTGCTGGAAGAGAACTCTTTTTAGGGTTAAGCTCGCCTGTGTACATGTCCTTTATTTAATTTTTATAAATCTTATTATGTGTGTACATTATAGAATAAAGAATTAATAAAGAATAAACTTTTCGAATATAAAAATCCATTGGTGCACGACCGGGTTCATAACGACGACCTTAGGATCGGTAGTCACAGTACCAGTGCTCAAATATTAAAATTCCTCGTTTTTCCATCTTTTGACAATAGTTTCTGTTACCGTTAACCCCACCAGTGCCAGTGAGACGTATTGGTAAAGGTGGTGAATAATATATTTGGTGAGACGTGCGTGAGGTATACCTTGATGTGTTCTCACGATTATTTCTTTAGGTTTTTTATCATATTGTCAGTCAAAAATTTAATAACTGTTATTTAAATTTAATGAACAGACAATAAAGCCATCACACAAACGTGTTCATTTACTTTCAATAAAGCTTTCGTCACAGTTCAAATAGATCAGTAGACAATGTAGCACAATCCGATTCCTAAAGGTCGACGCTCACCGGTACGGCACGGCACGGAAATAAAGCACAATAATCTTATTTTGATTCTTAGTGTACTCGTATTTCATTGATATAGTCACAGATATTTTGTTTGTGTGAGTCAGTAGCGGGATCGATAACATAACAAACCCTGCAAAGCACGAAAACGCTCAGACGTAAAATGTCAATGGTGGTCACCCAAACAGCGACCCCCTAAATAATACAACAATTTATCTGCAAAGAACGTCTTTTTAAACCACTTCACGAGCGCTTCGCAATCACGCATAAGACGCGGTACGTGCAGCATTCCAAAATACTTTGCCGTGCCTCTCGTTCTCGTTAACATGTTCGGTTAGTAAGCGGCGACCTTAAATTGGCAATAAGTAAACAAAAGAAGCTTCGGTCGGCCCACTTACTCCAATCTTTGTAATTTTCAATACTTACTGGTAATAATGTTTAGATTGCCTTAATTCTTATCTGAATTAAGAATCTAGGTCAAATGTGTATGGTTATTTTATGGTTCGGATTATGACTGACATCATTTACCTACAGTTGTGGGAAAACATGTCATTTAACACAAACACTACCTTCTACAAAAATTACACAATATGTTCCAATTAATTTTGCAATGCAGAGAGAGACATTTGTATTCGATTTTGTGAATGTTCGTTCATCACAAGATTTATTTATAAAATAAAATTACTTTCTTTTAGATTTCATTAAACCAAAACCAGAAAGTTACTAGAGCCTGAAATATTTCAAAACCTTGATTTAAAGTGACACAGCATTCTACTAGATAATTATATAATTAAAGAACATGTCACGTATGTTAACCTACTTTTGTACAGTTAACCTACTTTTGTTTACTTCACTTGTTAAAAACAACGCAACTTTTATTATGCACAACAAATATTGTGCACAAGTGGAATGGCTTTATTTCGCTGGTCAAAAACCGATGATCCAATAAGCGGTACCATAACAATTTAAATGTCTTAATAAAAATCGAAAGCTTATTTAAACCCTTTGAATATCCAAAGAGGTTCGAAAGTTCGGATATCCGATTGATAATATCGAGTCCGGGTTTACTCTATACAAAATCGTATCCCGTAGTAAAGTAAACTTTATGTTGATAACGTTAAGGTCAATTATTAAAGGGATTGGTAAGTCAGTGTTGCCAAATAGAGTTTCAAGCTGTGAACAATGGCTTGCGAATATTATTCAGATCACTTTCGCTCTCAAATACCGGTCGGAGATGGCCGCACCTGATTAGAGATGGTGTCGGAAGAGTTTTATTGTACTTATTATAAATACTTCCTAGAAAATAAATGCTCTGTCAATAACTTTATTTCTTTTTATTAAAAGTTGCATCCGAACTTTGTTATCTACCATGAACGAACGTATAATTGAGACTTGCCATCTTATCCTCATTATTGTTTTTAAAATTTTGGTGATTTTCTAAATGAACGTTTCTATGTAAAATGGTTATTCCTTTTTTACTTAGTTAATGCCTGCTTTAAACATTAAGGCATGGCTGCAACACGCAAACAGTTTGCTTACTTTTTACTTGGTATGTATATGCCCGCTTTAAACATTAGGGCATGGCTGTATTACGAAAACAGTTCGCCGTTATTTTTTGCTTTCAGTTAATTCTCATATAATCACATTTTGCATAAAGGGGCAGCGCGTCCTCATCCCGTCTTACGTTTTTTCTGTGTGGCCAGTTTTAACAGATATCTATAGAAAACTGTCAGATCAACAAGTGCAATGATAACGTAATATAAGTAAAGGTTTTCTGCAATTTATAGGTGTAAATGAGAGTTTACTCGCTATCAGCATCAATATAACTTAATACCCGCAAAGGTATTATAAGGCATCAGACGAGCGCTTTCTTGCCATTTTACTTTCTTGGGAAACATGCGAGAAATTCAATTTTATATTACGTGACGTCTGTAATAAAGCAAACGTGTTCTAAACTCAGGGCCTTATCCATAATCAGAATTATATAGAAGAATTTCGTGACTGACTGATAGATCAACGAACACCGCAGTGTCAGATATTCTACCTCCAAGCAGTAGTGTGCAAGCATTACGGTTTGAAGGGCCCTGTAGCAAGTGAAATTACTGGGCGAAAGAGACTTAACAACAATGTCTTGTCTTGGGGTGATAAGCGCAATGCAGTGCCACGCAAACACTTAAAATCTTTAAGCTTTGGGTGGCACTGCATTTGTAATAGTCAGGCGTGGTGCTTAACATAAAAAAAAAAACAGCCTAAACCACAAGTCCCAGAAACATGAATGCAGAGGTGCTAAGAAAAGAATTTCCTAAACTTAGCTCCTGGAGGACGAAACGGGAAGAAGAAATTGAGAAGCGAAACGTTGCGGCTTCGATCCCCGGTGCGGGACATGTATTACATGATCTGCAAATATTTGTTCCTGCTTTGTTTGTCTATCTATTATAAACCATTGCATGGATTTAATAAACGATTACTATACTGTACTAATGTACTAACTGACACCTGCCAACAGCGCTTATAGTCTGTTTTAATCTATCAAGACTAAGTGATGAAACCAAAATAAACATACAAATTATAACAGTAATACATTGATAACAGGTAAAAATTAACGATAAGCATAGGCTTATCGTGGTAACTCTCATAGGAGAGTTACCGCATTTCTCAACATTAAACCTAATACTAATTTATCAAACCAATAAAACATGCAACTGAAAAACTTTCAAAAAAATCCATAAAAAAAATAAGTAGGTATTAGAGTGTACTTTTTTGTTTAACTTTAAATTAAATGACAAATTAAACCATATTGCAAGAGTATTCATTTATAATTCGTCTTTTTATTAATAAAAACTAAAAACCGCATCAAAATTCGTTGCAAAAACAGTCTTTCTGTACTGAGTACAGCCCCCATACCATGAACTCTTAGAGCGATTCAAATTAGGACCTAAACTGAATTGTCGAAAAAATTTGTACCATGAAATTATTAATTGTTGAAGTCATGGTAAAAATTTTTTTGACAATTCAGTTTAGGTCCTAATTTGAATCGCTCTAAGAGTTCATGGTAGGGGGGGCAGGACAGACAGACGGCAGGGCAACTCTGTTTTATACTACAGCTACAGTGATATCTAATTTCGGCCACAGTTTCTCTGCTATACATGGAAGTGCTTCTATCAATATTATAATCTAGGTCAAAGTACTTACATCATAACCAGTGCAATCGATCAAACTTGTAACTTACCTGAAAGGAAATCCAACATTGTTAATCATTTATTACTTAAAGAGAAATAAAGGGTATGTATACAAGCAAGTAATTCTGCTTATTATATTAATCAATACAAAGAACAATGAAAATCAGAATTGTTTAAAAGGCTTTCCTGACTGCCTGACAGATCAATGCACAGCCTAAACCATAATTCCAAGAAAAACTAAATTTAGACTTGCTGTCGATTCGGACAAAATTTATTGGGACACAATGTCCCAACTGACAATTTTGATTTAATTTTTTTTGTACTGTCGCCTCGGATCGAACACAATCAAATTATTGAAGCTGTCGATTCGGACAAAATTTATTAGGACACAGTGTCTCAAGACACTTTTGATTTTAATATTTTTTACTGACTATTCATCATTGAGGTACCTACCCTACATTGCTCTTATAGTGTAGGTAGGGGTGCACTAAGAAAGAAATTTCCGAAACTCGAAAATAACGCAGTTGGAAGATGAAGTTTGTATAAAAAACTCAACCCAGACAAAGTCGTGGGGCGTTCCACTAGTTTACTTATAGAGGATAAGGGTATACAGTTAACAATAATAACATTTTGCTTATTAAATCATTCAATAGCAAGAACAATGAACATAGTATACATTATAATATAATAATGTTTACGCAGGTAAAAGATTGCAAAACATTTTTTGTAGCGATTTGAATGAATAGAACCTTGTTTGCACATTTTAGTGTTAGAAGTCTGAATATTTTTATGTAGTAAGTTTGTGTGAGTTAGCAGCCAACTCTGGTGACGGAATTAATAGGGTTTAATACACATTAAAGAGCTAGAGTCTAGAAAGCACTGGTGGTCTAGTGGTAGTGAGCCCGCCTTCCGATCCTAAGGTCGTTCCGTCGTCGGTCGTCGATCGAATCCGGTCGTGCACCAATGGATTTTTCACTACGAAAAATGTATGTGCGCAATGCAAGTGCTCTCTTACGGTGAAGAAAAAATCGTGAGAAAACCGGCATATCCAGGAACTAAAAATTCGAAAGACATGTGCCATCCACCAATCCGCATTGGGTCTGCGTGGTGGACATAATCACTCTCGCTCGAGATTAGACTAGTGTCCCAGCAGTGGGAACATTATATGGCTGCCGTGATGACAACACATTAAAAGAAAAAGTTTGCATGAATAAAGGTGCATCCATGAACAAATTCGGAAGGCGTTCCCCTGGTTGCCGTTATAGAACAGCTGAATCAAAAAGTCGAGACTAAAATCAACTCTAATAACGATGTAGTGCTTATAATTTCCATAGTACGTGCCTCATTCTTAACGGACTTTTTAAAACAATTCGCCATCCATTGTGTGAAAATACCGTTTGGTGCGATGACATCACGAACAAGCGGCAACCAAGATGGTCTAACCCGTCGATCACCTGTTCCAATTCAAAAGAAGCCATGAAAGAGACTTTTTGTTCTCACGAGCTTTAATAGGTCACTCGTTTTCTTACGTCTAAATACAATTTACTTCGATAAATAGGTGGCTGGCACTAAGTACACCTAGTTTGCTTTGTTGGTTTAAGATTTTAAGGAATAGGTTTGTTTAGTTTTTATTGCAGCAATTGATTAATATCAGCCAATTTAAACAATGCAGTGAATCAAATAACAATAAAGAGCATAAATATCTGCAAGTAAATAACGTAGGTTAGTGGTTGTGAATTGTGATAGAATGCCAGTTTAAATTAAGTCTGTCAATGAAAAGAAAGTTGAACGAATCGATGTGGAAAGTGATTTCTAACTAAAACCCATATACAAAACTCAAGGCCACTGGCCAACCCATCACACATGATCCAGAAACCAATACAATTTCGTCTACAATCGACAGCTGTTTGAAATTTGAATGGACCAACCAGGCACGGCCTCGGAAAAAAGCCGCCATTCATGCATGAGCGAGCAGGTTTAGGTTCTATTTATGGTCACAGTGGGGTCAAGTCGCCTGCGCAGAGCGAGTTGCTTGAGAGACAATTGAATTGAAGTATTTTTACTTTTGTATCACTTTTGGTTGTGGGTTTTTTTATTGTTAAGGTTATTTCTGGTAGACCTGAGTGTACGGAAATAATTAATTATTTAAACATCATTAACTATATGAAAACTTCTGTTGAAAAAATACGACGCACGATAGAGATTTTAGTTTTAATTTATATTGTTATTTTTGTTTATTGTGTGGCGCAAAATAAATATTTTTCTTTTCTATTCTACTCTAATTTTATGTCTTGTACCACGAGCATCTACCGCAAGATGCGAAATTACGAGTAATAACTAGGGCTGCGCCCCGCAGTGTTCACCGTGTTCAAACAGTTATTTTTACCCACGGAACCAAACATTTCGGGTTTAAAAGTAGCCTAAGTGCCATTCCATATTATAATCTATGCCTGTGCTAAATTTCATCAAGATTCGTTCCGCCGTACTAACGTGATACTCCCACAAACATACAAACATACAAACATCCAAACTTTTCCCTTTATTATTAGTAAGATAATCTAGTTAACGACACTGATGAAAATATTATACACAGATAAGTTAAATGTTTAAAATTAACACAAATCGTACCAAATTGTGTCATGTACTAGGGTAAACGACTCGAGTAATCAAGTGAACGAAGCACTAGTTCTAACTGACTGAACAACTTAACTCAACGAGCCGAGAAAATCACTGCAATCTAGCCTAAGTCTAACAGCCTATCAAATTCAAAGCAATCTTGCCTAACAGCCAATCAGAGACCTCAATCAAGAGCAACTACTAGATAAAGAGGTGCCGATCTAACACTGTTAATCAATAAAGCTATTAATACCCTCAAGTTTCCCTTATTTCCTTTAGATTTTCCCAGACTTTCCCGCGTAACCGGCTGTCACGTTGTAGCTAACATTGTTAGCTGTTAGTTAAGAATGTTGCTAAGTAGGCTGCTGATGCAGGCTAAATTCTTAATTAATTCAGCAACAGATACCTGAACATTTATGAATGAACATAAAAAGATATTTGTGATAGCTTGTCGGGGAAGGACTACCACCATACCTATTTCTGCCGCCAAGCAGTAATGCTTGCATTGCTGTGTTCCGGTTCGAAGGGTATGGTTTCCGGTGAAATTACAGGCACATGAGACTTACCATCTAACGTCTCAGGGTGGTAACACGCAAGTGATATCTATGATGCTGCATGCGTACATAGGCTACGGTAACCGCTGACCATCAAGTGGGCCGTACGCTTGGTTACCACTTTAGTAGTATAAAAAAATAATAATGATGAAGCTAATGAATAGACATTCTTATTGACGACTAACTGACTAACTGCCAGCGACTTCGTTCGCGTGGAACTCGGGAACCGCACTTTTTTCCGGGATTATAAGTAGCCTATGTCCTATTCCCGGTCATTATCTATCTATGTATTAAATTTCAGACAAATCGGTTCAGTGGTTGTCGAGTTCTAAAGGAACAAACATACTACATCCAAACTTTCGCATTTATGATATTAGTGTGATTGTGTGATGTGATAGTGTGATAGTGTTTGAAACTGTTGGAACCTCCGTGTAAACTAAACTCTGTATAGAGGTGATAGAGCACTCTATGGTTTGAGTGACAGACAATAGAAGAAAAAGACTGTCAAGTCTACGATACAATGGCACAGTTTGTATTTTCCTTTACCTAATAAAATCTCTCAATATCCCGTCGATCTGTCTCTGTTTTATCAGGTTATGGGCCCAGCAGTATTTGTATACGCAATGGCTGCAGCTGGGACGACGGGAGGATCGATTTCCATCGAAAAACTTCGAGGGATTCAAAATTATAGTACGTGGAAGTTTCTTATGAAAATGACTCTGATGCATGAAGACATGTTCGATTGTGTCACATCAGACGATTGTAAGGACGAGAAGAAGCGGCAGAAGGCTTTTGCCAAGATCTGCTTGTCGGTAAGTGTGGAGGTGCTTCCGCATGTACAAAATGCTTCTTCTGCGTTCGAAGCGTGGAACAACCTGCAACGTGCTTATGAGGATAGAGGATTGAGTAGACGGCTTGGCTTGCTACGATCGCTTTTCGGGCTTAAGTTAAGGGAGACCGAAGGCATGGAAAAGTATATTACCAGAATCACAGAACTATCACAACAGCTGCGAGAAATCGACTCACCATTGGACGACGAGTTTGTGGCCATCATCATGCTTAGCGGACTCACTAACGACTATGATCCGCTTATCATGGCGCTGGAAAACTCGAGTATGAAGTTGACTACGGACATAGTTAAGTCAAAGTTGCTCCAAGAGACACAGAGGCGAGAGGACAAGTTTGAGGCACCGGAGGCATCGGCTTTAGTAGTTAAAAAGACGGTGAAATGTTTTAAGTGCAAGAAACCTGGCCACTACAAACGAGATTGCCCGACTAATACCAGCAAGGCGACGGATTCAGGCAGCAAGTCCAAGGACGCGTTGCTGACGGCGCTTGCGGTGAATGTGAAGGACAATCGGTGGTATCTCGACTCTGGAGCTACGAATCATATGTGCAACAGGAAAGACATTATGCGTGAGTGCATCTCGGTTCAACCGCTGGAGGTGCATGTTGCCAACGGGGCAAAGTTAGCAACGGCTGTTCGAGGAAGCGTGATAGTTAGGTTAAGGGACTGTGAAAAGACAATTAGCAACGTTTACTATGTACCAAATTTAAGTACGAATCTTTTGTCGGTGGGTGAGCTGACTAGGAAAGGTTATACGGTTAAATTTGATAGGAAATATTGTAAAATCTTTGGTAGTGGTAATAACGTAGTAGCAACAGCATCATACATCAATGGGGTCTATCAACTAGACACTGTTGGGGAGTCGGAGGTTGCCATGAATTCTAGGGTGGAGCCTGAGGCCTGTGAGGAGTCACAGGAGGTATGCAGGAAAGCTGCGGACAAGGTCACACAGGAGGTTTGGCACAAGAGGTTGGGTCACCTCAACTCCAGAAGTATGAACCTAATGAAGAATGGGATGGTTTCAGGTATGCATTTTGATAATAAAAACTATAAAAATTGTGTTGCCTGTATTGAGGGAAAACAGTGTAAGTTGCCCTTTCCCAAGAACTCTTCGAGTAGGTCTAAGGAGATTTTAGGCCTGGTGCATACAGATGTATGTGGTCCATTACAGACACCATCACTCAGTGGTGCTAGGTATTTTGTTACCTTCATAGATGATTTTTCTAGGAAAACGTGGGTTTATTTTCTAAAAACTAAGGATGAGGTCTTCGATAAATTTAAGAGTTTCAAGGCCTTAGTAGAAAAACAAACCGATAGAAAAATAAAGTCTTTGAGGAGTGACAATGGAACTGAGTATGTCAACCGTGCATTTCAGAAGTACTTGGAAGCCAGTGGGATCCGACACCAGACTACGGTCCCGCGATGCAGTTCTCAGAATGGAGTAGCGGAGAGAGCCAACCGGACGATCATGGAGAAGGCTCGATGCATGCTCCAAGATGCAGGCTTGGAGAAAAAGTACTGGGCGGAGGCCGTGAATGCAGCAGTTTACCTGAAGAACCGCTCGCGTACTAAGGCGGTACTGGGGGTTGTACCAGAGGAGAAGTGGACTTCGAAAAAGGTAGATGTCAGACATATTCGGATTTTTGGGTGCGTTGCTTATGCTTTGGAGGAGAATCGAAGAAAACTAGATTCTAAAAGCAAGAAATGCATATTCGTGGGTTATTGCGAGGACAGTAAAGGTTACAGGCTGATTGATCTATCATGTCCTAAGAAATGCATAAAAGCAAGACATGTAACTTTCTTGGAGAATGTATTTGTTAAGGGGGATACACCACATGATGATAACAAAGACATTTCAGTCGGTGTTTATGAATGTCCGATCAATTCAAAAAGCTCTAAAAATAGGACAGAGTCCATTCCTGCTTCACCTCGGAGAAATCGCCAATCTGAAGAGACAGAGGAGAGTGATGAGACAGGGGTAGATGAAACATAAGACTCGTCCGATCCTACTTATGTTCCAGATTCTTCAGTTGAGGAATCAGATGAGCTGGAGTTTGAAGATGTACACGAATACGCGCAGCTTGCTGGAATGAAGAAATTGGCGTTCCAGAGGCGGTGCAAGTATTATGCAGAGCTATGAGGTATTTAAAGGGTACGGTAGAGTACAGTCTTACGTTTGAGAAAGGCGACATGAGGTGACTGCCTACGCGGACGCGGATTGGGCTGCGAATGAAGTGGATCGGCGCTCCTACACCGGGTATGTGTTTCATATTGGTAACTCATTGGTCTCGTGGGAAAGCCGTAAGCAGAGGACTGTGGCTCTCTCCAGTGCTGAGGCAGAATACATGGCAATCTCTGACTCGTGTAAAGAGGCGTTGTTTCTACGTACATTTATATCAGAATGCATGAACATAACTTGTAATGTAACTCTGTGGAATGACAGTCAGTCAGCACAGAAATTGTGTGTAAATTCAATTTGGCATGCAAGGACTAAACACATTGATATTAGGCATCATTTTATAAGACAGTTGGTCAATGAAAAGATTGTGTGTATAGGTTATGTGCCTACGGATAAAATGATAGCAGATGTGTTAACTAAACCATTATCTAGGGAAAAACACGTTAGGTTTGTTTCTTTGTTTTTCAAGTAAGTAGGTAACGTAATATTGTTTGTTTTTGTTTTTCATATGAAATTTAATTATCGTATGAGAATGATATTTTTAAAGTAGTATTTTGCTTTAGTACATGCTTGGTATATTTAAGTGTGTACTCAACATAGGATGACTAACTTATACGGTTAAGTTTAAGGGGTAGTGTTGGAACCTCCGTGTAAACTAAACTCTGTATAGAGGTGATAGAGCACTCTATGGTTTGAGTGACAGACAATAGAAGAAAAAGACTGTCAAGTCTACGATACAATGGCACAGTTTGTATTTTCCTTTACCTAATAAAATCTCTCAATATCCCGTCGATCTGTCTCTGTTTTATCAGAAACGTTAGTTTATTAAAAATCAATGTTTATTATACGTTACGTTACGAGTCAGTTAACTTTTTTTTTTTTATACAACTGAAGTGGCAACCAAGTGTACGGCTCACAAGATGGTAAGCGGTTACCGCAGCCTATGGACGCTTGCAATACCAGAGGTATCACTCGCGGGTCGCCACCTTGAGGCTAAGATCAAAAGCCTCATGTGCCAGTAATTTCACCGGAAACCATACCCTTCACACCGGAACACAGCAATGCGAGCATTACTGCTTGGCGGCAGAACTAGGTATGGTGGAGTCCTTCCCCGGACGAGCTCTATCACAGAGAACTGTACTACTCTTAATAATAAGAGAATCATCATCATCATCTGTTTTTATGTTGAAATAATAAACTAAATAAAGTGAATTGATTCCTCGACGATCTTTGTGGTGTAGTGGGAGAATACCCGGTTGAAAAGCGAGAGGTTGCGTGTACAGTTTGGGCCTAGATGGCGATGTGGAAAAATGTCCGCTAGTAATAGTCTTAATTATTTATTCAAAAACATGTGCCATCCACCAATCCGCATTGGGTCCGCGTGGTGGATTAAGACCCAATCACTCTCGCCTTAGAGTAGGCCAGTGTCCCAGCAGTGGGAACATTAGAAGGCTGTCATGATTATGATGATTTATTCAACACATCTCTTATTGAACAAACACTGTCTTAAAAAACTTACAAAATAACAATGTTCTTATCCGTTTTGTTTAGCCCATGGTATTTATTTATTTAGTATTATTATTTATTAGGGCCTTGCCCAACACTGGGATCCAGTAGACTAACAGTTTCAGTATCAGTTTTATTAATATGATTCAATACATTTATATCTATAACATTACAAAAGTGTTGTGAAACTTCCAAAATAACAATGTTCTAATCCGTGTGTATTCATATTAATCATTAGTTCTCTGGTTTATTAACTTAACATGTTCTATTATGTAGATCTTCGACCATTCGAATTTCGTTCACCCATCAATTTGACCAGTTTTACTGTTGACCACCTCATAAATCAGTGACAGATAAACAAAGCCCACGATTCTGGGAACAGCACCCCATCAACACAAACCTGTTGCCTTACTCTTGAATCCAATGACAATTCCAATCCAATCCCAATTTCTATTTACTGCGGTAAGGTTGAATTTGGCGCTTAACCCGGGAAGGGCGGTAGCACAGCGGTGGCCCTGTGCTGCCGCAGCACTGCGAGGTGCTGGGGCTGACTTTTGTTAGCCCCGGGAAGTGCTTTGAGCGCGATGCGAGAGGGGCACCACTGATAGCCCTAGGGGACCGTGGAGCCCCTTGGCATGCATCGAGGCTGGCCACCGGGGATGGTTTGAAGTGAGTCGTCGAGTCCGACAACCTCACACACCCCTGTCGTACCCTTATGCGACGGGATGTCTGGATGCAGATTCCTCCCCGAAAACAAATAAAAAAAAAAAAAGGTCAAAAGTACGAAATGTCATATTCCAATACTTGTCCAATACCGATTGCGTTCAAGAGTAAGACCGCCTGTTCCGTTGACTACACAAATCATCAATTAGATAGCATACTAAAATAGTACCGCCTACGGATGATCTCGGCTGTCATGAAATTAGCCGTTTTGTTGCGCAATGGAGCTTTTTCAAACGATATTGTCATTGCGCATTACAAACGGCTTACTTGACGATCGATGGTTTGTGGCGCGGCGGTTGAAAGCTCGCCTGCGACGCGGAGGTTGCGAGTTCGATTCCTGCCTTGGAATAAATGTATGTACGATCTGCAAATGTTTGTTCCGGGTGTTCTGGGTATTTTCTATGTATAATATATTTTTTTATCTTTAAGTATAATATTGTAAAGTAATATCAGTCATCTAGTACCCACCCACTAATAACACAAGCTCTGCTTAGCTTGGAGCTAGAGAAGATGAGATCCTTTGGCAGTTTAGAAATAAATATTTTAAACAAAACGTGATCAAAACAATACAATTTTTTAATAATTGACTATTAGTTAACCAAAGTTAACCATATTTAATATTTGCAAAAGTATGAGTACTTAATACAATCTAGACCTAAGAACCACTATAAATTTCTACTTACCATAATTATAAGCGAATAAATTATATTTGATTTTATTTTGATTTGATTTGAAAGCGCATGAAGGGAGCACTGGGTAGTCTAGTGGTTTTTTCAGTGACCCTTCCTATCATTCTGATCCTATAGGTGTAGACGTAGTAAGACGTAGACAGTTTCTTAGCTATCTTTACTGGAAACGTCGCTTTCACAAACAATAGAAGTGTAGTACGAAGATCAATGTAGACGGGAGAAACACGAGTAACAGAGCAGCCATGCTTAAGCAACTTTTTATCAGTTCTCAATAAAATGACTGATGATGATTCCTCAGTAACAAACACAAAAGTATATTATTATCAGATAATTATTCTACGTCTAAAAAGTGGCATGAAATAAACGGGTCTAGAGCGTCCTTATAAGGTGCAAGGCGCTGAGGCATCGGCGCTAATTAGAATTTTCACACGGCCACATTAACAGTACTGCAACTACAGTGTGTCAATAGTAACTGTACGAGTTACTGCATACTCACGGTGCATATGACGCGCGCGGGCTATAAACTCAGGTGTGATGTTCATGACATGCCCATAATGTTGACTCCCCAACAAAAGTTCTTTGAAAAGACCAAATGCATTTGCAGAAATCAACATCAATTTCGTCGACTGTTTGACAGCTAATTGTCAAACAAACACTGACAGAGTGGTTAATAAAGAACCGTTAGAAACACACACGCGATATTTGACAACTCTCAAGCATGTCTGTTTAAAGGCAGGTGAATGGGATCCACTTCTACTCGTCATCGCCTCGCCTAAAAGACCAGCCAACGTGACGTAACAGTAAGATACGTCATCAGACAGGCGCGGCTACAACTAAAGGGACCGTGCCGACGACGACCGACGCCTGGTAGACGAATTTTTTTTTACGTCTTGCAACCGTGAAGTAGTACTAATATCCGTTCTGTGCCGTGGATACGGAAGCTGCGCGCGCAATCGAGAGCGTTGAAGGATGTCTGTAAGCGCAGTCTCCACGAATTGACCACTAGTCGTAGTTAAAGCAAAAATATTCTTTAATGGACGTTTGACGATCGCCGGGGCGTGCTGATGCCGATACAAAGGTGTTTAATGTATGTTGCTGTATGGAGTTTCATACAAAGAATACTAAACCGTTTGAGTTGAGGTGACGTTGAGCTGCTGTCGGGGTGATATTTCTGCCATATCCTTAAAAATACAAAATGGACAAGCTGATGCGGTGATGCCTCTAGGTGTGATAACCATTTGAGGAAGCATAAATATAGCTAGCCGTGTAGAAACCAGAGTTCAAGGTAAAGAAACTGTTTTAATATAATTAGTATATTTACATTTACTGTTTCCTTATTTTGAGATAGTTTAATGTAGATTTTACAAGTTATAAAATATGTGTTGTATGGTTTTACTCAATCACTCTCGGCTAAACGGAATTGGTTAAAACTTGGAAAAAGATATAGACAGTGTACTAAAAACAGTGTGTTAAATCTATATGTTGGTGGTAAGTGAGCAAAGCTGCAAGCGATGGGGCTAGACCAATGGGGCTATACATTCATATAAAAAGCAGAAGGTTGAAAGTGTCATTGAAAGATAAAATTGTGCAAATAGAGTTATTAAATCTTATTGAAAATGTTTGCTAACAATCATAAAACCAACATCTAACATCGCTAACTTAGTAACGGACATTAACTTCACGATAAGATATACTAATACCGTAGCAAATTGTACTAGTTTTGCTTTTTACGGTAAGTTTCTACTGGTTGTAGTTGAATAAAATGAAAATTTTAAATAAATAAAATATTGGCGGACATTCCACACAACGCCATCTAGCCCCAAACTAAGCAAAGCTATATAATTATGTGGGTATTTGGTATTAAACTGTACCAAACCAATGAATAATCGCACGCTACAAAAAAAAACCGTAGAAAGACTACTAGATAACAAACAGGTAAAATTATGCAACTTAAATTAAGCAACGCAGGTGCACAATAAAACTATGATTTCCTAAAATGCAGAAACCATTATAACATAGCAGCAATAAAGAGTCTAAAGATGTAGCAAAGATCTAATATCTCCTTGATAGGCTAGCGACAAATTTGACGCTGAAGGTCCGCGAGCAGAACTGCGTAACATATTACAATAATTTTATATTTGATATTATTTATATTTGTTACACAATCATACATGTTTCGAACGCGCCACATAAGCAGACAAAACAAAACACCACTAAACAAAAAACGTCCGCGCGGAATCCGCTTCATCGTTGACAATAAAATTTATATTACGGCAGTGCTATATTACGGTCATCATAAAATGACGGTACCCACTTATCAGGTAACAAAGCTTTAGATGGTGAGATACCACAGCATGCGATGGAACTAATTGCAGGTAATAACTGTGGAGGGAAATTATTATTTAAATACTGGGATGAGTTCCTTGATATATGAATAAGAAAGTCGCAAGTAAATTGCAAATTTAATAAATAATATCTTAAGATTATCATCATTTGCATTCAAGCTCGTAATAACCCGCTGGGCTTCGAGAATCCAGGTCCTGTACGGCAACTATTTCATCAATCCATTCGGCTGTTGGTTTGCTTGTCTCGGCAATAATTAGGCCTTTACTAGGTCAGTATCAATCTAGCAGAATTCAGAATTTCTAGGTCATATTTACTTAACTCTAAATAAGCAGGTTGTTGATTCTAATCACCTTCCCTTCAACCCTTCGCCACCTTCATTGTCTTATTTCATAATAAGAAACGAAAGGGTGTTAATATCAATATTTTTTTTAAAGCAGCATTATGTTAAACGTTAAAATCGACTGTTTCGCTTTATTGGCATTCCAGATCGTGGTCCCTATTTAAAAAGTCAAACTTCATAAATAGACCTGCCATTGTGACTGTGAGTATTAAAAATGGCCCTTGGTATTTAAACGACAAAACAGTTCTAAGGGAAAATAGAGGGAAAGTCAACCTTGACAATGACCGTTACATTGTAGTCTTGTCACAACATTATAATAACTTTCCACCATTACCACTTTCATTCATTACATTAAACAACTTCGTCATTAAATTAAATAGTTTTACCTTTTCATTGTGATTAATCTTTACGATTTATCAATCTATAAACCCTTGGGGGTCAATTGGAACCGAGAGTTCACTTTCATCTTTGTATGATGGCTATTGTAACGCTCGCGACTTCGCGTGTAATTTAATGTGACTTCAGCACAATGAGATTTAGTTTTAAGAAATAAACCCTCAGTTCAGTGCTGTGTGGATTTTCCAGCATCATTAATTTATTTCTGAAAAATATTCCAACTCTGCCTTTCCTACATTTGGTGTGTCAAAGGGTGGACGTGGTGGATTCCAAGTTCGGTAAGATTTGTAAGATTTAAGATTTCAGTGAGATATGGTTCCGCAACCGTTCTCCGATGACCGATTCCATAGATTACCAAGATCAGCAAGATATTATAATAAATCTGAAATCTTTTGTCGGTCAACTTCATTGCAGCGAGTTACAAATTTATGTCGTTGCTTTTACGTTAGTCTTTTTTTATTTAAATTTATTTACCAAATAAAGAATAATAAGCACATAAAGGTAACAAATAGCTTATAATAAACCACAGAGGTTTAGAGACATGTGTAATGTAACATCGTAGCATTGTTTGAACGTTTAAAGATATTAGGTAACTTGTTTAATGGTTGGAACATACATTACATTACATAGGTACATTTAACTTGAACTACTAACAACTACATTAGAAAAAATCTATGTAACAATTACAAAATTATGTCAGATGAAAATAATGTATTACATTTTTATAGACATAAACATGAGTCATGATTACGTGGTTGCATTAGACTCTTATGATTAGAGGTCTTCAACCAGCTAATACAACAGGTATCTTCTTTCTCTTCTGAGTCTCTTCTTTCTTCTTTTGAGTCTTTATAGCTCAAAAAAAGTGTATTCGTGCAGTATTTGGTATGAAATGGTCTGATTCATGTAAACCAATTTTTAGAGACCACAATTTTTTAACGGTTCTGTCCCTGTATATTCTTGAAGTTGCAAAGTTCATTAAAAATAACAACACAAGTTTTGAAAAAAACTGTAATTTCAATAAAAAGTTAAGCAACAAATTTGTATCTTAAAATGCCAGTACCTAAACTTGAACTCTATAGGAAAAATTGTGTGTTTATGGCACCCCTTATTTACAACTCTTTGCCAAAGCACATTCTGGATCTTCCCGACAAAAAGTTTTGTTATGAGTTGGAAAAATGGTTGGTAGTGGAAAGTTTTTACTCTGTTACTGACTTTCTGGAAAAGGGTTCGTGTCGCTTTTACAAATACACTTAGCAATAAAGGTGAAACATTTAAGTACTTACTTAACTTTTTTTTTAACTGTCAATTTTTTCTTGTGTACTTATTTAACTTGTTTAATATTTGCACACAAGTTAAACTGGTAAAAATATGTGAAACTCTTCCATAATGTGACATCTTACCTACCATATTTTATGTGAATAAATAAATGAAATGAAATGAAATATCTCTATAGCCAATATTGCTAAAACACATAAAAACGTTACATCCATTTAAAATTTATTGACAAGAAAGAACTGAAAGCTAAACTCTAGAAAATGTTTACAACTAGTTTAATAAAAATAATTATACAACTCACTGAGCAACATTATTATTTTGAGGTGTATACCCTTATTCGTTTATACCCTGTGAACATTCGCTCAAAATCATCACTTTTAGACACTTGCCTATTCTTAAGCGAGAGTGAATGGGTCACGTTTTATTGTCCTGGCCTTCGGGAACCTATTAACTCCATCATTATAGATTTGGCCACTGACACAATACGAACTTGCATAAGATTTATCATTATTTTCAACTTAATTTAATTAAACAAATATTTTCCCTGAATATTGTTTGTAAGGCCATATTTGCTATATTTAGTGACGAAAACCATGACTATTGTATGTTTGAATCATCTGTTTTTGTGGATTATTATAAATTCAGTTGTTTCTGACCACTTGAACAGTGTTGATTAACGTAATTTTGGTTAATACTGTGAAATAAAATTGGTTAAAAATAGGTCTAGGTTTTGGAAAGAAACCATGCAAGAAACGATTGATTCTAAACCAAAAGAATGCAGGGCTCTGAAAGAACCTGCCGCCATGAGTGAGGACGGTGATATAGCTACGAACTGGCGGGAATGGAAGTCAACGTTCGATTATTACATGATCGCGACGGGTATGGAGAACGCAGCATCTCGGATCAAGTGCGCACTTTTCCTACACATCATCGGAGCAGGCGGCAGAAGAATATTGCACGAATTGGATTTAAACAACGAAGCTGACAGTGATTACGAAAAATTAGTTACCAAATATGCGCTTCACTACGACCCCACTCAAAACGTGAACTACAAACGGCATGAGTTCTTCAAAACTTACCAAAACGAAGACAGTTTCGAGAATTTCTTTAGCACACTTAAGCTGAAAAGCAAATCGTGTGAGTTCGGTCAGCTGCGGAGCAGTCTTATCCTAAATCAGATCATAAGAGGTATCAAAGATTCAGAGTTGAGAGAACAATTGTTGGGGAGTCCTAAGCTGGACTTGGATGGGGCGTTAGTATGCTGTAGGGCTGTCGAAAGTGCTAACCGGCAAATCAAGGTTAGTCAGGCAAAAAGACCCGCTCTACAGACCGAAAATGACAGCCTATATTGTGAAGACGTGGAGAGTGTCAGCCTGCCAATAGAGAGGACCAGTCAGGAAGCGGTATCAAGTGTTGAACATCAGACGCCCATTCTACAATATTTCCGTCGTGCTAGTGCTTTCAGTTTGTGTGACTATTGTGGTTTAAAGCACAGTGTAGGTGACAAATGCCTGGCATGGAATGCGGTCTGTTACAAGTGTGAGCAAATAGGTCATTTTGCTCAAAAGTGTCGCGCTAGATAAGGCTTTTTATTCGTTGTAATTACAAAGCAAGTATTTTTATTAAATTATATTTCTTTTTTTCTTTTTCTGTTTTTGTGATGGGTTCTAATTTAAACATTGAAGCTTAACAAAAGACTGTCAATGATCTAAATCTTATTATTTATATTATTTATTATTTGTTTAGTAAGTCCTTAGTCTATTCTTGCTAAGATTGATGAATGATAAAATAATTTAAGCTAATTAAAGTATCTTCATACTGTTGCTTTTATTATACAACCAGTAGTTTTACAATACAAACTTCCTGGGACGATAGTGAGTCATCGGATCGGAATACGTTAGCTGCAGTCCTATATTTATTTATGTAGTTGTTGACAGTAGAGAAATTTTATATCTTCAAAATATATTGGTAAAAACAGTATGCTAAAACCCTTACGAGTGCCTTACTTAAACACGCATGAATGATATTCAAACAACAACGGTTTAATTTATAACGGCACAAATAACAATGCGATATTTTAAATTTGATGAAAGTCATTCTAAATTCGCAAGCTAAAAGCTGCATCACGGGTGGCGAGCATACACCGGAAAAGGGTGCGTCTGTTGAACTTTAGTTTTGACCAATCGTGTCGCGTATGTCACGCACTTACGTCGATGACGCTGTTGCAAGCGGACGTGCGTGACTCGAGCACAGGATATTGAGGATAGATACTATAGAAATTTGAAATGTGAGTGTGAGTTCACTCACAGGTGCTAAAAACAACACGGAATTTGCATAATATACAGAGCTTTTAAAGTTTATAACGTTTTTGAAAATATTATAAGGCGATGCCGACGTTCTAATTTATGTTTGGTTTGCTTTATGTAAAGCAAGACTAACATGCAAGCAGACGTTTTATGTTTGGAGTTTTGTCCGCTTAGATTATGGCGCGTTCGGAAAATTTCCATTTGTCAATGGAAATAACGGCAAAGCGACGTTCCGACCGGATATTTTACGACCGATTCGGCCCAAATTATACTTTAAATTTTTATTTATTTATTTACTAACATTTCGGCCATCGAAATACTGCAACTGTTTTGTACAGTGACGGAAAAAAACGCGCACAAACGTTCTACGTTAGATTTGTGCCTTTGAGTAAAAACGGCAAAGAACACGGAAACGAGTCAGTCAACATTTCGAGAAACGCTAAACCAACAAGAGTAAAAATATATATTTAGCATAAGCCGTAATCTACGCATTATATTTTCAAAGTCACTAAGTCAATTACAACTAAAAATATAGTAGTAAAAATATACAGAAATGAGGGAAGTAGAGTATCTTTTGTATTCGCGGCATCCTCGTTATATAAGAAGCAATTAATATGAAAATCTTTGGTCTCGCTCCGAGGAATATTACGTCGTGTTAAGTAATTTATCACAGTACTTTTTGTCTCGATTAAATTAATAATAACAAAAAGCCAACAAAAAAATCTTCCTAACAAAGCCTGAAGTATATTTTTTACAGTTTATGGCTATCGACAAATCTGCCGCGGAACGTCCGCGCGTGTATTTCCCGCGCCATACACAGGAATGTTATAATCTTAGCAACAAAACACACCTTAAAGTTAAAAAGACAAAGAAGATGTGTCGCTAGCAGTCTGACTTGGTGTTTCCTCAGAATGAACCTTTCTGATCTACATTTACATTTGACACACTGATACAGACTGACCTAAGAGCTTAGTTAGTAGAAGCTCTGCCTGTATCATACTCATATTTTTTATCTGCGCTGTAATTTGATTCGCTCACACTCCTACCCAGAAAAACATTCGGTGCGATGAACACAGAATATGTTTGTTTTGTGACTGAGTGTTTCTATGTATTATAATTATTATAAGTAAGTGTTCTATGTATTTACAAAAAAAGTATAAAATAAAAGTGTGTAAAAATATCTGGCAATATTTTTTTTTTTTCTTCTCTAAAGCGCATTAAAACGACGGCATACTTACATTCCTTAGGGAGATCAAAACTAGATTTTCCGATGGCTTTCGACAAAGTGCTTCATGGAAGATACATACATTTATCACATTCCTAGCTAGGATTCCCTATAATTACTTGAAAGCGAGCATGCTAGGGGCGTACGAGGATATACGACGAGGCGTGACTAGCTCGGCGGGAATAAAAATTACTTTAGCCATCGGGGTTTTACAGGGGAGAGTTATAGAACCGATAGATATTAAATTACGGAATGGTAGATGTATTCCAAAACTTTTGATAAGCATAATCACGGAATAACGTAATATCTATCCAAGACCATGTGCGCAATGCCAGTGCTCTCATACGGTGAATGAAAACATCGTGAGGAAACCGACATGTCATGGATTAAGACCCAATCCCTCTCGCCTGAGAGTAGGTCAGTGTCCCAGCAGTGGGAACATTAGAAGGCTGTCATGATGATCCAAGACCAACAGCATTGTCAAGTTACTTTTTGATGTTAACTATTTTCTCTAAAGCTAAACAATTTGAAAACTAAAATATAAGTACAACCAAATGATAACATGGTAGGACTTTAACTAATACGGTAGATCTTCAAGTCAAGGTTCTTGTTTGGTCAGATTTCCGTCTTTATTTTGTTAAGATATTGAGTATGTTAAATAAATATTAATGTCCATATGCAAATATAATGACAACCATTTAAAAGAGACATGGCTAGAAGGAATCAAGCACAAGTATTTGAGAGCACTTCAAAACATTTCAATGTAAATTGAATATCATTTATAATATTAAGTTAATGTTTAGCATCATTATGAGTCCCTAGAGATCATTAATTACGAATATTGCAATACACATCAAGTGATATCTATTTTTACTAGCACTCATTTGCGTTCTACATCGATGATTCTTCGAATCGTTCCAATAAAGCAAACCAAATAACTTAGACGTCTCTGCGAGTTCTACAGAGATGCGGGACTCGAGACTTCGATATGGCGGGGATGGTGCGCGGAACAGGCAACAGCAGTTGTTCTTCGTGCAACATCCGCGTTTCACTTCACACCCCGTAAGCCGGCGGCGGAGGCGTCTGAGTTATTTAGTTGGGATATTAGCGACAAATCTGTACACGATTTTTGTTTGAAATTGCATTGGTTTTGTCTTCTTAGATGTGCTAAAGCACATTTCTACTTGTTACAATGGCGTGGCGGCAGATTTTGTGCTAGTCTAATGGTTACAGAATTATCTGCTCTGATTATATTTAGACGATTACCTATTCCTATTCCTAGTAAGATTCTACTTTACATATAAATGAAGCAGGGTACTTGTAGATCTAACATAGATGTAAATTTTTGTATATAAATTGTGATTATATTTATGAAATTTGGTATTGACATATAAATGCGATAAAGTTTCGGAATATCACGATATCATGGTTCATCCCATCTATTCGAAAAACGTTGTATTTTATTGCATGATTTGATGATTGATGATGCATTCACACATAAATAACAATCGTGAAATGAAATAGATTAAATTTCAATAGAAAACCATTGTTTATCAATTTACCACTAGAACGTAAAGTTTAGCTGGTAAGTTAGAGGAAGATAAGTTTGATTTAGTGGCAGCTCAGTTAGCTTCATGCACCTGCACAGAGTCAACGGTAATAGCACTGTCTGAGTGATAAATGATCACTTTGTAATGAATTATTTGGATTGTTACAGAGCACTGTGGTTAGGTGGTGGCCCCCACCTTTTAATCCTAAGGTTGTGGATTCTAATTCATGCAATGACGACTACGAATGTAATGTATGATTATGTTATGAGTCGTAATCATACATTGTTTCCTAATAATTTTGTGATTGGGGTCATCTATACTAATAATATTTTACAGAGGAAAGATTTGTATTTTTGTTTGTAATTAATAAACTCAAAAAGTACAGGTCCGATTTCAAAAATTCTTTCACTATTAAAATGATACATTATCCCTGAGTAACATAGGCTATATTTGGTTATTTTTGTTTTTATAGTGTTAACCATCACACTAAGGGAATACTATATTTATTACTAATGACCTGCTCCGGCTTTGCACGGGTGTGGTTCCATTGCACCCGTGTGAAACTGGTGCAGATCGGCTAGTAATTTATAAACCAATCACTCTCAATAGAGAGTAAGTAATATTAGACAATTGGAACATCAGAACTCAGAAGGCTGACCATGATGATATTAATATTATTACTATTGGTGTTTGTTAGTTTTAATTATTTGTTTAATTTACTTTTATCTTACTTTGTTGCTGGAAGAAAAATTTGGCATCAAATCCAAAACAAAAGCTTGTTATTCACTTTCTTGGTTTGTGTCTGAGTGCTTACAAGCATAAGCCTAGGTACTAGCTGTGGTACTAGGTAGGTAGTACCCTCTAATTGCTTACTTTTTTACGAAACCAGAGATTTCAAATCAATACAGACACAAATAGGTAGTACTGACAGTGTACTTTTGTATAAATAGATAAACTTACACCTTGTTAACCGACCTGCCTCTAGATCGACCAGTTAATTGATGTTAATGATGAAACAGTAGCACATGAAACTCAAATTAGTAGTCAAGATCAAGACGTTTCAAATGACGAAAATCATAAGGATTACAGTTACGGTATTTACCTTGAATAAATTTTCATTATAAATACATAGAAGGCTGATAGTTTTGTTGATATTTTAGGCTGTTTAATGTCTTATGGTATATGTTTTTTTTTTTAAACAATAAACTCTATGTGTCTTGGATCTCCCAAATATTTTTATATAGATAAGAATCTTCTTAATCTTCAATAATCATCGACATCAGATTTTTTTATGTGCACTACAGTTTAAAAGTACTTGGCTTATTCTAAAGCTCATTAGCATATAAAGCAAATGGATGACAAAATACTTTTTAGGTACTTAATCAACAAATGGTTTTAAACTACGGTATTCTTTCAATATTTGGAGCATTCAATAATTTACTCAAGTCGGATACTGAACAAAGCGATGCGTGCGTGACCGTTAGATGAATACAAGTAATGCATTATGATGATACTGCTTACTCTGCAATCAACATTCAATTTACTGAATCTACACTCCGAATAAAACAAAGTGCATAATGAAATGCGACCGAACGAAACACGATAAACAAAATGCAAAGAAATATGACCCATTGAGTAATGATTGTCGGATAGATAATACAACTAAAGTGGAACAATTTAAAACCGCAAATAATTGATTCTTAAACTATCATTATACCATAAATATATCATCAAATCAGAAATTGAAACTCACGATTCTCAATATTTTACTGTTGTCGTGAGCGTAAGGTCACGCTGGGAGCGAGAATGGTTACCGATGTGACTGCTTAAGCTTAGAAATTCAATCTAAACCTAGGTCAAACTCTCTAGGGCACTGTTTTAGACCATAAATATCAAGTGGCAGCAACATTCGTAGTTGTGAACAAAAGGCGATTTGTTTGTAAGTATTTATTTGAATATGCAGAATGTTTTAATGGCCTAGCTAGACTTTACCTCAACTTTCTCCGTTTAATCGTTTTCAATAACTTTTAGAATGATCATCCTTCTCGATTTGATCGTACAAAAGTCTGGCTTAAAAAGTGAACGGAATTTCTCAAGTTCCAGATTCGCATACAATGGCGAGCCCACTTGTTCGCACTGGTTCGCAATTAATAAACTCGACCCACTATCGACTTCTGATGATTCATTCTGTCAATTTTTTAATTAATTTTTTAATTATTGTTAATAATGTTATCAATGTCACTTTCTTCTTTTTCATGTTCAATGTCATTGGTGTTGTATGTTATTTCAAGTTAGGTTTATTCTGAATGTCTGACGACTCGTCGGGAGCCTTGCGCCTTTTACGGACTTCCATGACACACGTTGCCATTGAATTACAAAGTATATATCTACGTGTTATAATGTATTAAATAATCTTGTGCAGGCAGGCAGTATGATTTTATAGCTCGAGAAGTTAACTGAAGCTGGTGAGATATAAATGCAATTTTATTATTCATACACATGATAAGCAGATAAATGTAGTTTCGCGATCGGCGTTATTCAATTTAATGGCCTGTGGTGAATGACTTACCATAAATCAAGCTGTGGACAGGGGGAAAGCACAGCGCATCAATACCCCGGCAGTCACATGAACTCGATCACAAAACCACTTTTTGTATCGCGTTCAGTGAAACGTATCACAAGCCTCCAAGTTCTCGAACCACACGTCGATATTAGCACTTTTCACAAAACATACGCACAACACTGAATGCACTGGCACCGCTGACTCCGTAGCATAGAGCACACGCTCCTTCACAGTTACGAGTATCTGTTTGAAGTTTGAACGCAACAGGGTGAGGCACGTCCGATTCGCAATGCGAAATTTGACGGTCGCAGAAATGTTCTCTGCACAAATGCGACGGTATTACCGACTTTACCGGTCGGAACCGTTCCGAATTCGAGTAATAATCGAGTCGCACACGCGAGTGAGCCGCGCGGGTAGCGCTAGCAAACTGAGGCGCCGCGTCGCGACCGCTCGCTCGGAACGGACTTCAAACTTTTACCCAACCGAATCGAAACACCCGCGGTGAGGATACGCCCCGCCTTTACTATAGCAAACTTTCAACTTGGAAGGTTTTTCAAGTTGCAAATAACTCGGAGGCTACAAACATGGACAGGAGACACCTGGACAAGCCTCACGAGATATAGCATTCGTGCACGCAACGATTACGATACTCACGCCGTCAAATGACACGGATCCATTGATGTTGTGACGATTAAGATAGAACTAGATAACGATACAAACGATCCATGTATTAATAGCTTAAAAACTAAAAAATCGTGCAGTAATACTAGATCTTATAACTAATGAAACAGTAAACCCTTAAGTACTGTAACATTTACTTAAAAGGGATCCATACAAGACTTTAAAATGAAAAAACGGAATCTTTTTTTTATAATACATACCTGTTGAGAATATCATACAATAATAGTACATTAAGGTGTGTAACATTGGTGATTACCGCTGAGGTGCCATTGAGACCCGAGCCGTAGGGTCTTAAGATAGCCGAGGACGGTAATCATCAATACACACGTGTATCATACGACGTTTTTCAACACACTTGTGAATAAAATAACAAAAAAAACTCATAATAAAAATAAAATAAAAACTATAACTCACTAGTGAGTTATAGCAATGAAAAAGTCATAGTTTGATTATGGGTGTCATTCTGTGCATAATTGCGATGACCATAGAGCCACTATAACTCACTAGTGAGTTATAGCAATGAAAAAGTCATAGTTTGATTATGGGTGTCATTCTGTGCCTAATTGCGATGACCATAGAGCCACTTTATAAGCAAGTGTGTTGAAAAACAAATAATAGTATCTTACTTAGAGCATAATGATCTAAGTTATGTAAACGTCAAGTTAACAACTAAAATCGTTCCTAAAGTGGATACTAAATATAAAGACAGATATTACATTCCCAAATAGGCATCAGGAATTTGTAACTTGAGAACTACGACTGAGATAGATTGCTTTATTGTTAGATTTAATACAGAAGGCTACGAGAATATTCCTTTGTAAGCAATAAGAATGTTATTGAAATCCATTTAGAGCTTGAAATAAGCTTAATGAGAACAAACATTCGTGAACGTCTCTCTCGTGTTGGCTTAGTTAAATGCGAATCAAGTTTTAACTAAAATAGCATTCACAAACAGAAACAGAGTTTTGGAATTCCAAAAAGACTAGTGACACGACAATTTACAACTAAGCAGCTGCTGTATGACGATCTAGATACATTTTAGCCACTTTTTTTATTGTCACCAAGCTACGAGACGTTGAAGTCGTTTCCCTGTTTAGCGCCACGCCATAAGTAAATTAGAAAGAAAGAAAGAAGAAGAAGAAAGAAAATACATTTATTGACTCCCAAAAAACAAACAAAAGAATAAGCAATACATAAAAGAAAATTAAACACAAAATAATAAAGGCATGAACAACAAGTTTGTATGAGTCACTGGCCAACTCTGGTGACAGAGTTTCTAGGCCGCCCGAAGGCCTCTGTTTAAAAAGCCGGGACCGACTGCTTAACGTGCCCTCCGAAGCGTAACAGTAACAGATGTTGTACAATCCAAAGCATTACATCGTAAAACTTTATTAAACTGCATTTTTACATTACATTTGCAATCTTACATTTGCATTTTGCTCTTGGGTATGCGTATAGGTAAAGTTAGAATCGAAGAACCCATACAGTATCTAAAGCTTATTTACAAAATGAAAAAAATCGTCACATTTATATTTTTTTATGAATAATATTGTAGGTGAAATAATATTTACAATTCATAGAAGTGCATACATCAAGGAAGTCGATAGATTTCCTTGGCATACATTTAATATTGAGCGTCACATAGACCTAAAAACCTTCGACGGGTAGAAATCTTTACATACAAACAAACCTACATCATCAGCGAAAGGAATAACATTTTTTTTTGATCAATGTGTAAAAAAATTTAAAAATGTGTTGAATAAAAATATTGTTTTGATCAAAATGACAAACCTTAAAAAAGTATAATGAAAAAAAAAAACTCAGATTTAAATCTCACTAAGCCACAGACATAAGACGTAAAGAAGTAGTCATTTAGAAAACATATTTCCTTTGGTTATTAGATTTTTATGGTGTTAACCACCGCACTAAATAACACTGTCCATGGATATTATAAAAATCATACGTTCGGTTAAAAAGTCCTAAACAAATAAACCTAAAGCAAACATTTCAAAGACAAACATTTCTACCACTTTGAAAGACGCCTTTTCTATTCACAGAAACTAAACATTTAGGGATTGAATCTAGAGATTAGAATCAGTTTCACTACGAATTCCTACAAAATTGTCTCAAAATTCACCGCAGTATAGATAAGTAGATAATGAGAGCACCGCATTGGTCAGAATAACTTGTACTAAATGTAATTAGAATACGCTGATCTTTAAAACCCTGAGGGCTCCACCACGACTGGATTCCATGCTATAACTAATATAACTATGGGAATATGTAAACCCCTAGTTTAACTTGTTTCTATAGCCTCCAGTAATTGAAGCAGGCAATGTTTAAAGACTATTTCATATTTTAGCATCGTGTTGTGGACTTGTGGTTAGTATAGTGGCGGTTAAAACTAGTTTAAAGACAATTTTACTAGCCCTGACTTCATTATGCCCACTTTTATTATCAAACTGTCAATTTCGTTTATATGATTCTAGTTTTACTGAAATGAAGAACATCCGGAGAGAGATAATATCTTGTTTATTATCTTAAACGACTGGTTATACCAGTGGATTTAAGTTTTACTATAAGAATAAGAGTGGATAAGCAAGAGTTATATCTACTAGAAATACTAACATAATAACTGAACCTTATTAATTGCACTGTATAATTTAAATAACCGAATAGGGTACAACATTTTTATGAGATACGCCAGTCAGTCAGTTGAAAATATAATCTGAAAATATGGTCTTCTATACTGATATTATAAAGAGAGAAGATTTGTATTTTTATATTTTTGTTTGTTACGAATAAACTACTAAAACTACTGGTCCGATTTCAATCCCTGAGGCTACATTTATTACTAGCTACCCGCCCCGGCTTTGCACGTGTCCTTAAGTTTTCATTGCACCCGTGCGAAGCTGGGGCAGATCGGCTAGTTCTAAATAAAATATCGGAACATTGACCAAAGAATAATCGAAAGCCATAAAAGAATCCAACCTGTAATCAAGACCACCGGATAGTCAGCCTCTGATCAAGAAATACAACCGAAGACAGATAGCAATTGACATGGGAACGTCGCTAATTACAGGGCGACTTGCATCGATGATAGATAACATCAGTCAGCGTTTCTAAAAAAATGGTGTCACCATTTTAGAACAGAAAGAAAAAAATAGAAAAGACATTAGGAATAATCTTGTGTATATAAGTTCATTCATTAACAACCTGACAAACTTAAGGGGTAGGTTCCACACATAAAAAAAAATACTTGTCTTTTTTTTCTAAATGTTTTGTTTTTATATTTAAAAAAAAAATTACGTAATTCTGCTTAATAATTAATTATCCTTGTTAGAAATCGAAAAGGCAGCGCTCGGCACGTGTCAGTGACCCGCGCGTCCTTGACGTGCGCGTGTCCTTGACCCGCTACGGGGCGCGCACACTCGAATATTTCATTATAACGTCGCTTAACTCGATTCCCAACAATGATAAATAATAATTGAGCGGAAAAACGTAATCGATTTTTTTTTTGTTTACTTAGGATTTTTTAAACAAAATATACTTACATAAAAAAAAAATATAGGTAGGAACATTATATATTTTTTTTTATGTGTGGAACCTATCCCTTAAGTTTGTCAGGTTGATAATGAATGACCCTGTATAGATTAAGAATAAGAAGAATAATATTGTTACAAACGCATTATTTTAAAAGTAACTATTGACGTGTGCAGCATCTTATCTCCGCTATTTTGCGTCCATTATCAGCCGCCGCTTTCTAAGAAACCAAAGCTAACGAAGGCAAGTCTTGCAACGATTAGAGCCATATTGCTGTGTTTACAACTTACGAACCGTCCGATCATACCTTGATGAGTGGTGCTGAAATTATATCTTATGAAAGACAGTGACCGAGAGCAGATATTATCAGACATGGTCCTACGGGATTGCAATTTACTAAGGGATACTATACAGGGTCTTCGATTATTAGTGCGCAGTATTTGAGAAATATGTTAACAGTGTATATAAACTAGTTAATAAAGGCTAACCAAATAACGTTGACGTCTCCCTGCGGATTTACAAAAGCGTGAAACTTATAAGGCTAATAACGCGCGGTTTCGCGGGGGATATTAAAGTACCTACCTACCTACTTGTTATTTCTACTAAGGCGAACGAACTAGAAAACGAAGTGTAGACGACTCCCACTTGATGAACCGATGACAATGGTGAAGGCTCAAGATCGGTCGTCATGGCACTCTTTAGTGGCTGATTATGATGATGACTGGTTCTTATTCACAAAAACGAAACGAACATGAGATATCCATTCATCTCATGTTTGATCTATCGTGTGATTAGTTGATTACTATGCGCCTACGCATAGGTCAAGGTTATGTAATTGCTTTTCCGTTATTTATTACGTTATTATCCAATATTTTGTTGATATGTTACACATTTTGATCGACGTTAACATTCTATCTCAATACTCGCAAGCATTAATATCTCTTAAAATATTGGGATTGAACATTAACTTTTGAAGTGTTTTTAAGTAAAATTTTAATATTTTTTTAAAAAAAAAGGTCAGAAAAACACTTTTATGCTGAATCACACACACACAGGTCATTTATATTGTAGACTAATTCAAATATGAATGTTACCAACACGGTATTCATGACAGCCTTCTAATGTTCCCACTGCTGGGACACTGGCCTACTCTCAGGCGAGAGTGATTAATCCACCACTCGGACCCAATGCGGATTGGTGGATGGCACATGTCTTTCGAATTTTTAGTTCATGGACATGCCGGTTTCCTCACGATGTTTTCCTTCACCGTATGAGAGCACTGGCATTGATTGGAAGGCGGGGTCACTACCACTAGACCACCGGTGCTCACTACACGGTATTGCGTTTGTTTAAAAATCAGATGACTTAGAAAACAAAGGAAAATATATCTCGTGGGTGGGGCGATGCGCTTACATCTAAAGAGGCCTAAAGTTTCTTCACACGGAAGAGATCACCACCTATCGCTTAATCGGTAGTACTAGTACAGACATACAGACGTACGTAACAGACGAGCGTGTTATTAACACGCCGGCAACTAGCCTGGATCATGGATGACTGAGGCAAATAACAGTATTGGAAGATTCCGTTTAAATTATATACTTGTTTATATCTTGTATTATCTTCTGTACCAGTACCAGGACAAAGTAATGCGGAGTCATCATCAACATCATCATGACAGCCTAATGTTGTAAGGAAAGTAAAATATATATTTATTCAATCATATCACAAGGATCACCTTTAAACGTCTTAAAGCTAGGTGAATTTACGCCAGTTCCACGCGCACCATCCTAGATTTAAAAACCTATCAAAGTAAGAACTAGAAAAAAATTACCTAATTTACGTCATTGTTCTTGATCACTAAGTAGGTATTTATTGTATAGCTAGAATGTTTTGCGGCTCGCTACGCTCGCCGTAGGTTTGCCTAAGCTAAGGTAAGTCGAGTTCAAAAGCTCATAAAAATTTCACATAATTATTTAGAATAGAAGACTTTGGGGGAGACCTTTGCTCAGCAGTGGGACGAGATAGGTTGAATTAAAAAAAAAAAAAAATAGAGACAGCAGACCTTCACGTTTCTACTTTTATCGTTTCGCGATAACTTACAAAACATAATTTGAATTTGTAAGTATTTTATAAAAATATTTTGATAACCTTATCAAACTATTTCTAAATATTGTAATTTTGGAGCCTGTCCTGGCAGAAGTGCAAAACCTTAAGTAAGTAGCCAAGTAGCCCCCCTTGGCTCAAAAGCTGGATCCGTGCTGGCTTAATCCAGCACTGTATGTAGTTATTGTAAACGATTGAACCGTGCTTAAAGCTAGGTGAATTTACGCCAGTTCCACGCGCACCATCCTAGATTTAAAAACCTATCATAGAAAGAACTTGAAAAAATTTACCTAAATAATGTCATTGTTCTTGATCACATTAAGTAGTTATTGTAAACGATTGAACCGTGAATCGATCGCAATAATAGGTCATTGTTTTACAACTGACGGTGTTGTGTAAGTTCCACGTCTTTGATGTAATAACTTCGTCTATTACATGATGTTACAATTTTATAGTCACTTTCGATAATTACTAGCTGCTGCACGCGGCTTGGCTTGCGTGAAAAATACAATAAAAAGTAGACAATGTCCTTCCGCAGACTTCAAACTATCCCCGTATTTAATTTCAATCAAATTGGTTCATCGATTTAGAGACTGTTACTTTCGCAAAAAATAATATTAGGATGGGTTAGACTTTTGACCGTATAAGGGTTCAAACCAAAAAAAGCTTAGCATATGACAAGTTTGGATGCAATGTGCAAAATGACCTACACATCTAATTTCTTCAATATCAAACAAATAAGGTGTGATCTACAAAAACTTAAATGTCATCGTCGTAAAGATGTCGACTGCGCATGCCTGAGTTCATCTGCTGCTATCAAACAGGTGGTATGCAGGTGAAACTAAACTATTATGACATGTGTCAGATCAGATGGTAATGTTTTTTGAATTCCATGTAAGTATATCAACCACAGAAGCCGTAAGTAAGGCTGCAGATGCTGAGTTGTTTACAACTTTTATAGGTCAGCAAAAAGTAGTTACCGATGATGGTAAGTTGAATTCACATGGTTATTTTTGGAAAGGACAGATGATAAGTTCTCATAATAAATTGTTCATATCAAATTGTTGCGTTGCTGACTGACTAACGCAAAGCTGAAACGGTTATCTTTCATCATCAACATATCAGCTAATAAACGTCCACAACTGGAAAGTGGACATAGGCCCTTATTAAAAAGCGCCATGACGACTGATCTTGAGCCTTACCATCCACCGACCACCACCGGTAAGGGACACCTACAATTTTCAGACTTTTATTTATACAACTGAAGTGGCAACCAAGCGTACGGCCCACATGATGGTAAGCGGTTACCGCAGCCTATGGACGCTTGCAATACCAGAGGTATCCCTCGCGGGTTGCCTTGAGGCATAGATCGAAAGCCTCATGTGCCAGTAATTTCACCGGAAACCATACTCTTCGAACCGGAACACAGCAATGCGAGCATTACTGCTTGGCGGCAGAAATAGGAGTAGTGGTAGTCCTTCCCCGGACGAGCTCTATCACAAAGAACTCTACTACTCTTGTTCGTCTGTGTTCCTTTTAATGTGTAGGCGTGAAAAATATATTTTTAGGATCTCATAAATCTGAAACAGTACATTTATTGGCAACCTTTTTTTTTTCTATAAAAAAAATGAACGTTTCCCGTGTAAATTTCCACGCAAATTAAGTCGCGTGCAACAGCTAGTAATTTAATATTATTCTTTGAGTTAGCAAAAAGTTGCTTTGAAGCTTGCAATTTTAATTGAACATAAAGACGAGTATGCACGTAATTGTGATAAAAATGAACGATGACACGAAAAGGTGGCCTAGTTGTTTTCTAGTTAAAATTAATTAACTGGTTATCGTAAATTGTGCTTATAAATAAAACAGACTGGTTTTAGTATTAATCCTTTCGATTGTGTAAAAACTAAAAATATCGCGTAACAGATATTTAGGTAACCAGGGAATTCACAACGCTTAGTTTGATCGTGGTCTTAATCCACCACGCGGACCCAATGCGAATTGGTGTGTATATCACAAGGATAGTTTTGAAATGTCTTATAGCTAGGTGAATTTACGCCAGTTCCACGCGCCCCATCCTAGAAGAATCTGGCAACAAACTCGGCCGGGTTCCTAGCTTTTTTTTGATGATCCTCTTCATCATAAAGCTTCAGTGTGGTTCCAATCGAACTAGGTGAGGCTCATGCCAAGAAAATAAGTGGGTGTGTAAAAAAAAGGAAATAATAATAAAAATAGTTCGACCGCTATAAGCTATGCTATTGTTTGCGTCTTCGTTCCTGGCTTGGATGTTGTGGTGCCATGGTAGGTACTCGTAGTTTTGATACGTCACAGGGAATCCTAGTGTGTCAGGACTATGTTAGTGGTTTGTGACTGTTAGGTGTGTTATGCCTCAGTTATATATGAAAAAAAGGCTCCTTCATGAACTTAATAAGTATATAAAACTTTAGTTTGTTTTTTTTTGCAAAATAGTCATTTTACATTTGGACTTTTCACTTCCAAGGCATTTTGGAAAGACTTTCTGATCAGTAAATTATAAATTCGTTTCGACTAAAAACCGGCTAAATTCAAACATTAATTTGTGTTGTTTTTTTATTTAAACCACATTTGCAAAAACGTGGGATACGTTTTTGCACTGCGACCGGTTTTTGCAGGAATTCTTACAAGTCCGTGAAGATGTTTTGACAGAATATCTACTTGTTTAATGTAGAGTCTATGTAAGGTAGAGTGAGTATGTCTAACTAAAGGGGACTGGTTGGAGATCACTGCCGAAGACTGAGCAGTTGTAAAACTAGGTTTTTATTAGTACTGACATTAAAGCTGTAACAATTGAAAAAAGAAAATAAAAGGTAAGTATTCGTTAAATTAATTATTTTAATAATTATCTAAAATAAATACAATAAAGTGCTTTACTTCTATTTCTCGAGATTCTTCGAGAGAAACAAAGGTAAAAATCTTTGTCTAGCTAGAAAGCTAGCCGAAAAACCATACATAAGTACTACATTTTAGACATAGATGTCTAAAAATCTATATAAAAAAAGTCCATCACAAAATCGATACTTTACTTGAATCTCTTTTCAAACTCAAGTAGAGTTCTAAAATAGGTATAGGTTAGGTGCCTGATTTTCTTATTCTGTGGTATGGCGTACGGGATTTGGGATTTTGATATTTAAGAGTATGAGGTAAAAATACTACTTACGTGTTCATTATAAATAGTGTGTAATGTGATTCATATCATTTTTCGACGCTCCAAGAACAAACAATTGAAATACGTTTGTGACATATCTCGGTAAACATTAACCAATCATGGAAAAGTGTCGCAAATCAAAATTTACACACAACAACTTTCAATTTTCGACCTTAACTTCAGTGTATGTAGTCTGCACTTTGTATGAGCAGTTTATTTCATAATTTATTTGATAAATGTTATGGGATGACATGACATAGGATTGGGTAACTTTATAACATACAGGACCTACTTTTTAAACCTATTTGTACTGAGTTGGCTTTGCACCACCAGCTTTATGATGAAAAGAGGGATCATCGAAAAAATAGCTAGGAACCCAGTCGAATTTGTTGCCAGGTTCTTCTAGGCTGTCTCAGTGAGAGCGAAAGTGGCGAATATTCACCGATTTTATTGTAAGTATAACAAAAAAAATTGAATTGGAGTTTGAAATTTTATGCGTTTCTAATTCTTACAAAATTAATTCTAATCAGAAATAAGTGTGTAACAATTTCAATACATAGGTACTTAGGTAGGTATCTACCAAACATTTAATATCACAAAGTTAATTATCCTCATACTGAATTGTCACAAGGTTATGCATGTAACAAAGGTATGTGGATACAGACTGTTGAACCTACTTAATTTAGCTTTTAATAAATTGACATGATTTTAATAACCGCTACAGGGACGGACGGAATACGCAAGTTATTTCTTAAAACCATTTTTTTTAAAGATAAAAAAAAAATACTAAAAATAATGATGTATTATATGTGTATTCAGAGAGATATACGTTTCCAATGCCTAATGGCCAAAACACGAATTATATATAATAAATCTTGATAAAAACACACATCACAACTTATTTTTCAGAAATATTTTCTACTAATAATCTGTGACATTAGGTCTATTGTTTAATTAATTAAAAATAATTTCATAAGCCAGTTTTGTATAATATCATTAAAAATTATTTCGTAGGCCAGTTTTTAAGAAAATCGAATTTTTATTAAAATAATTTGAGTCGTCATTTTTGCCAAGAGTCTAATCTAGACTGGTAGCGACACACCAGTTACCAGTTGTCTTGGCCCTATGTGATTGTTTCTTCCACAAATCTAAGCATGTGGCAAATGGTATTGCACAGACATCTTAGATGACATAACAGACAGGTATTGAATCTCAATTGAAGGTCACTTGCAGTTGTTGTAACATTACCAGGCTTGAATGGTTAACTTTGTATGTCATCTTGATATGACAAGATTAGCTGATGAAATCTAGTAAGTGTTACAACTGGTTTGTTAGGCTGTTGTCAATGTTGTCAATGCAACATGACCCTCCCATTATAATTGTTATTTTACGTTTTATTATGTAAATTAGGTGGAAGTTTATCTAATACTAGTGGAACGCCCGCGACTTTGTCCGCGTTTAGTATTTTAAGTCAACTTCATCTTCCACATCAACTTCCCATTACGCCTTCAAGTTTAATTTGAGAATTTGTTTTCTTAGTGCACTCCCACACTAATAAGAGGGATAAATACCCTCCAAGTTTCAAGTTTTTAGGCCCAGCCGGTTAGGCTCTGCGTTGTTATGTCAGTATGTCACCAAGCCTTTTACAATATTATTGATAACTAACTTTTTTTGCACAAGGTGTAGTAATTAATATGGAAAGATGTTGGTTAAACATTTAGCGGAAGACTCTTCTAGAACATTTTTGAAGGAGACGGCCACCGTTTCTTTAAAAATTGTCATTGGCCTTTAGTCACAGTGCTTGTTGCTATGCAACCATTGAGTACTACTTTATGTTTACTACTTCTTTTAAGATGTAATGTGTTGTGTTCCAAATAAATTATTTGATTTGATCATTATTACTTGACACTAGCAGTATTGTCAATTGACCTCACCGTAAAAAAAGTGACTCCAGAATAAACACTCAAATAAATTAAAAATTAAAACTTTTCTTGACCTGACTACACAAAGATATATTTCTATATATTCAAAACAAGCAAATCAGTACTATAAAGCCTCATAAGGTTATTGAACTTAAATCTAGGCGGTAAGTTAATTGGCTGATAACAAAACCAAACAGGAAGTATACTATGATAATATAAATCAACATCCTTTCACCTTTTCCTTGAATTTTCTTGAGGCCGAAACACGGAAGCGTTCAGTTGTATGTAATCGTAAAATGACACTAGCGGTCCCAGAAGGGAGAAATTCTACTAACAAAAATTTAAAAATAAATAAATAAATAATGCTGGACAATCCACACAGCATCATCTAGCCCCAAGGTAAGCTGCTGTTAAACAGAGCTGTATTATGGGTACTAGATGACTGATATATATTTAATGCAATACAATACATAGATAGATATTTTTTATTATACATAGAAAACACCCAGAACACCCGGAACAAATATTTGCAGATCCTACAAACATTTGTCCCAAGGCGGGAATCGAACCCGCAACCTCTGCGTCGCAGGCGGACCTTCGCCCACCGCGCCACATTGGTCGTCAAAAATGAATGAACCGCTGCTTTTTTGTTTCAACATAGTAAGCAGCTAAGCCGCGTCTGTTATACATACTATATAGATACTATAACCATATAACTAGACTTGGTATATTGTACATACATCCAACAGTCACTATAATGTGCTATAATGTAGGTATTATAACTAAGCATCAAGCATGCAAATGCTTTCATTTAAACACAATTTCCATACAAAGTCGATAAGCGACCCGTTTTCTTTATTGTTCTCTATAAATTCTGGGCCCATAACCATTTCCCCTTATTTTCCAAGGCGCTAAAAGGATATAACGCAGTTAGACATCTGAAGTTATAAATTAATTGTACACGAATTAAAAGGCGAGAGCAAACAAAAGCTTAGTAGGTACAGCAAAAAAAAGTTTTCACCCTCGGTTGCAAAGTAGCAGTAGGTTGATAAAGGGTGTAAAGTCTTTAATATCAACCGGTAGACCATTGATAGACAGTACCGACGACGAACGATTACATATTTTCTACTCCTTAGGTGGCAAAAATGTACGCCAACCGAATGGTAAGACTGTAGATTTCAGATTCAGATTTCATTTATTTAACCCATTATAACAAAGTTTGTCATACAAGACAGGTCATTTTGTAGTCATGCATTTTTAAAACTGTATTCAAATTCATAATTTTTATTCAATGAAATCACAAGGATCACTTTGAAACCCTTATAGCTAGGTGAATCTACTTCAATTTACGCCAGTTCCACGCGCCCTAGCCTAGAAGAATCTGGCAACATACTCTGCCTACGGACGCTTGCAATACCAGAGGTGTTACTCGCGCGTTGCCGACAATTTTGGGGCTGGTCACACAGAAAAGACGTTACAAAATATTAGAAGACTCTATTGATTCAAAACACACGGAAAAGATTTTAGAGGCTGTATGGCTGTTCGCGCCTTGTGACCCTTACAATTTACAATTTCGTGTAGCGCTTGCTATATCAGTCGGCCGCGGCTTCTTTTTGTATAAGGAGGCGAAACGATCCGGTTAGAACAATGCTTGTTATCGGTAGCTATCGTGTCCAGCCACGGGCTACACACGCCAGCCCGCCAGTTAGCCCGCTTTCCAGAACTACGGGATTATCTTCTAATCGAAGATGATTGATGGTCTGTAGTTCTGTACCTCTATGGTCAATCACACAGGCTACGGGCAATTCTATTGATACCATTTGACGACTTCGGTAGCGCGGTGGGCGAGTGTTCGGTTGAATAACGAGGTGCTGGTTTGATCGCCGCTGAGGGACAAATATTTTTATGATCTGCAAATATTTGGCTCATTCAAACTAACTTTTACGGGTCGCAGTCGCGGTTTGTTTGTGAACAGTGGTCTAAATATGAAAAAATTATACGCATAATGTCATGAGAACCAAAACTATGTTTATGTTTGGAAAACGACTTTCATTTGTTTTATAGCAGTTTTTACGATCGTGTTTTCTTTGAGTTGTAAAATGTAACTTTTTATAAAAGCAGTTAAGCTCTGTTAAAGTTCTAGCTACACCAAGTTTGATAACATTTTATAATTAATATTCACTTTTTAAGATATATTTCGCATCAAAGCTCCTAAATTCAAAGCATTTGGGCAAATTACTAATTAATGTCATGTTAGATCTGTGACACTTATGAAATATTATGGAGGGTTATTGCGCTAGACGTTAATATAATCACGTTTTGGTTTAATTTTCTTGGATTGATCTGTCATAGTTGCTACAGTAAAAGTATTGTAATTTCAGCTGTTATGTTCATAATAAAAAAAATACTCTCATCATAACGCACGAACTTTGGAATAGACCTTTATTAACGGCGATCAAGCCACAGAAATGATGTGACACTTATTTATAAAAGTTATAGACAAGATGTTACGACAAAATAAAAAAGCATTGTGCCATACATTCATTTTCATTCATCATCTCATTATAATAACTCAATTTAAATGTAATTTATTAGCATCTGGTTGCGAAATCTTCAAATAAGCAAATTCTCAAGCTACGCCCCGCGGTTTCACCTGCGTTTATACTGGTTTTTTATGATAACCCAAAGGAACCGCCACATTTCCGGGATAAAAATGTTACTTATTAAAAGTTATTCTGACTCTTTTGTTACTCATGTTAACAACGAGTTCATAAATAATATTATTATTTTTGTTCCAACCGAGACTGTTTACCTATAGTACCTAATTAATTACAAATGGTACTCTTTATCCTCCTTGATCGGTTCCCCATAGAATCAGAATCAGATTAATTTATTTGCCCAAATAATACAGTTATGAAAAAATGAAGTAAGATGTTGTTATACTTTGCATAAACAAGCGTGCATACATAGTTGAGGATCGTGACTCCCTGCAAGGACACTATATCTATAGTTTTCCTCGATCTGCCTCGGTCTTCGAGAGCCGAGGCAGATCGTTCAGAAGTATTCCAGTTTGAGCACCTATTCTTGGGCACCTATGCATTGAGCATCAAAGGTATTCCCATTTGAGCACCAATTAACGTGAGGAGTCTTAAGCTTATCTGGCACTTGGTCAGGATATCGTTCCAAGCTCCTCCCTCTCGGTCTTTTGCCATCTATTTATTCATATGTTCATGCCTTCTATTTATCTACTTGTCCAAGTAAAACTGCTTACTAAAGGTACAAATAACAGATGGCAGATGTTCAAATATCACCTGGCATAAAAGGTTAAGTTTTATGAAGACCGTCACATCGTGTACCATAATATTCAATGAGCACTTCTGAAAGAAGTGGCTTCATCACCTGATTATGATTTGAAGGGTAGTACAATGTTATGATTGGGGAAAGATTTATGAGTTAAATGTTCGAGTAGCTAGGATGTAAATCTTTCATCTTATAATATTATTTTAGAAGAAGCATTACTTTCCTTCCTACTGTTATGTGTGGATCAAATAATATCTTTTGACAGAGCTAACGAAATACCGTCAAAACTGTCAAAATTTCTATACATTTTTGTCAGTTCCGACGATATATAATATATCACATGTGACTATTTATCTATGGTACGAGAATCGTCCTTCAGAATAGATACTGGCAAAATTTGCTTTCGTCTGTCAGTTTGTTGGTAATCCTCTACAGGTCGTATTTTACTGGATTTGGACGAAACTTGGTAGGTATACCGGGTTTACGACTTTATAGAATTTTTGTCATCGGAGATTTTTGATTACTTCCTCCAAAAAGGGGCAAAAAGGGAGCTACTGGATATCTCCGCGTTATGAGAACCGATTTCAATGATTTTTTTCCTCTTAAAAAGTTGCTCTGATAAAAATTTGGTGAAGATCTGATGAGGGAGGATGCGATGATGATTAGCAAAATAGGTCCTCAAACGAAATGCAGTAGATTGTCTATTTTCAAAGTTTGTGCTTGCGAGGTCTGTTCGTAGAACTACTTACTAGTTTATTGCAAACAGCATCAAAAGTAGTGTAAGTGAGTGAAGAGTTTTGTAGCTGTAAATTAACTCTGTAAGATTTCCAAAAGAACCAGGTTAACGTGCCCAAATAAAATGTGTCCGAATTTTCACAGGAAGCCATAAAGAATACAGTAACTGTCCATAAAGAGAAACAGAAATAGAAGCAATTAGAAGAATGCGGAAGATATAAAACAGAACAAGACATTTTCGTGTCTACGCCGTGAGTTTTATCAATTTATGTTTAAAGTCTGGGGCTTATTGCGCTAAACGTAACGGAAACGTTTTAGTTTAAGTCTAGTTCGCACTGTGACTGCGTAGACCAGTCCCGTAATACTCGATGAACAGTCCAAAGACTGTAAAGACTGTAGACTGTAAAAACTGTAAAGACTGTAGACTGTACAGCTAAACGCGTTTTATTATTAATCCAACGATGCATTGTTTGATTTCACTCTAAAATTATATAGAAAAAACTGGTTTAAAACTATTTACATCTATTTGTTGATTTAGAGCAAACACCTAACAGAAATGGCTAAACCGATCATAAAATAACCCCAGCAGTTATAAAACTGTTAATGGTGATGATGATGCAATAAACTCCAGCCACAGACTATAGCTACGAGCCACAATATCTACAGCTTAAAAGCTTTACTGACAGGATACGTATTTCCGAAAATAAACTACACTCGTAAAAATTATATCATATTGCACAAAATAAATAACTACTAATATTAAAATGCTCTATTGACTGACTGACTGACAAAGCATCGGAAAGTCTTAGGCAGTTTTCCCATCTAAGAAGCAATTTTACTTGCAAAGTGATTTATTACATAAAATTTACAGCAAGTGAGCGATTAGTCTTCAGAGTTTTTTTAACTTTTTTTGTATTCTTATTATGTACGTAAGTACCGTGAAAAAGTGCAAGCTATTTTGACAGATAGTTACCTAGTTGACCAGAGACAAAAAAACCCTTGTATTTTTAGTACAAGTTATAAACATTTTATGCAAGCGGAAGTCGCGGAATTTCTATTAGTATAAAAACACATAAAAATGTATCCGATATTCGATTGGTTTGCTTTCTGTCGTAATAAATGTATCCGAATCGTAATGGATGGCTAAATTAAACACGATTCATGAATGAATAGCGTCAATCTTTTCCGGATGCTTAGCTTCCCGGAGAAGGTACAATCTGTAATCTAAAATCACAACAGCTTGTATGGTTTTAAGGGAACCAAATAATGATTCCAAGTACAATACAAGCGTTTCTTAGTTTGAAGCTAGATGACGCCGTGTAAAAATGTTCATCAATATTTATTTATTTAAGTATTTATACTTGTGTTATTCTAAGTGAGGAAAAATTGTATTGTGTTTGTATTGTATTAATTAATTCTTACTAAGTTAGCGTTGTTTTAAGTCCTTAACGCCTTCGAGCATTATAAACAAATTCTCAATGTCTTTGTTCCACGCATTAAAGTAATTTCACGTATTAATTTGTTGCTAAGAATTGAAACAGCAGCCTAGCTGGTGTCATCATTAACATCATAATATAATTAAGCCAATAGAGGTCCACAGCTGGACATTGGCATCCCCTAAAGAGTTATGACCAATTTTACTTGAGTCTGTATCATCAATCGAAAATTCCTGGCTGGTCTATTTTTGGTTAAAAATGAGCCGTCGAGTCAAAGTGTTTGCTATTAGCTTCTTATAACTGACAAAATTAAGCTTTCTTCGAATTTATCAAAAATAAACTGCCACGAGCCCGTGAAAGACTGATGCCAGCGAAATGCATTAACTAAAATATCTCTGAAACTTAATCAATCATTGGGCAAGATTTGGCAGGCATTTTCCTTGTTTATCATCGCCAATTAGCCGTGGCTTCCGCGTCTAAAACGAAATTTAGTTAAATAAAATTAAGAAATAAATAAAAAAGAATTTCACCATTTTCCTGGATCTTTTCAAAAAGTTCACTCATTGAATTGAACCAAGAAAATGGTGAAATTCTTTTTAGAAAACCTGGTTCGCAATTTGAAGCGATTATAAACGAAAAAGGGTATTTGATTTGGCCTATTAACTTTTAAATTTGACCCTAATCGTCCGGAAATGTCTTACACCATCTTAACATCATCAAGCCGGTCCCGCTTTTTTTTTAGGCCATGACAGAAGCCTTCGGGCGGCCTAGCCATGCCAATCGTGCCATACAAAAAAAGTGCGCCACGAGGAATACCTCATTCCTCGTGGCGCACCCAGCTGAAGCGCACCAAGACGAAGCGCACCTAAGTATTTCCACATAGCGCACCCGCTTAGGTGCGTTTCGTTCGGTAGGTATAATAGATATATTTTTTTGCGGTTACCGCAGCCTATGGACGCTTGCAATACCAGAGGTATCACTCGCGGATTGCCACCTTGAGGCTAAGATCGAAAGCCTCATGTGCCAGTAATTTCACCGGAAACCATACCCTTCACACCGGAACACAGCAATGCGAGCATTACTGCTTGGCGGCAGAAAGAAGTATGGTGGTAGTCCTTCCCCGGACGAGCTCTATCACAAAGAACTCTATCTAAGTATCTACTCTAAGTAAACTAACTCTTAGTAAACACCAACGCTTCTCTATTTCAATTCGAGCGCATACTGCATACTTCCCGCTGTTAGTAAAAACATCATTAACATTTCTGTTGGTTTATCTAATAGCATTGTTTCCATGATCGCCATTGCATAACAGTAATTTGGATGCTCTCGATTTTAAAGATGTTATTAAGTTTTTTTAAACTCATTCAAATTCACTTCAAATTACTTAATACTGATACGAAGCCGGCCGGCGCCGGCGGCGCAGCATTGTACCATTCATAAAGAAATTACCACACACACGGCAGTAAAAACTACTTGTAAAAGCAACTTCAAATGAGTCAGTGGCCAACTCTAGTGTGGGAGTTTATAGGTCACCCTAAACTGTGGAGAGGAGAAATATGAGGAATTAAAAAAAAACAAAAAAAAATCTTGTTTGATTGTAAGCTGGTTGCAAAATGTAATGTAATGTATAACTACTAGTTTAAATAGCAAAATCGGTGAGTATAAAACTTACTAACATTCAGTATACGGATCGTTTTGATAACATAGATTGGTTAATTTTATTCAATGTTTTTAATAAATAGCATAAAACCTCACTAAATAAAGAAATAAATATAAATAACAAAGAACTAATGGTATTTTGAATGGATAGAGTCAGTTGTTTGTTCAGGAATTCATGTCAAAGAGTTATTTTGGTAGCAAAGGATTTAGTAAGAGGAAACGAAGGGATTAGGCTCTTCAAATGCTGACTCCATTAAAAGTAGACCATAATCCCTAAAACAAATCTTGACATTCCAGAACAAACAGACAGCGACGGGAAATAAACGAAAGGATTTCAAGATTTCAAGATATTTATTCGCACAAGTAAGTGTTACAAAAGGTCTTAAAAGTAATATGGCACTTAGAACTTATTTGCCCTTTTCAGGCATTGCAAATTATAATATATAATTATATATTATAAGGTGATAATGATGCGCACGCTCACGTTAAAGAAGGCGTGACATTAATTAGTTACTAGTATCGAAGTCTTTCATAACGAGTACCAGACAAATTCCAAAATATGTACCTTCGAAAAGTCGTAAAACTATGTATTCACGGTAGACTTAAAGTTATGTATTACGTTATATTTAAAAGTAAAAGCGTAAAAAAAAATATAAAAGTGTTCTTTCTATGATATACTCGTAAGATATTATATTCTAGACTTTCTCAATGAATTTTAGAAACTCAAGATTTTTTGAAGAAGGGTTTTCCAGTCCTAACATAATATAATATGGCACAAGTCTAATTTATCAACACCAGTTTGTAAAAACTCTGTCACCAGACTTTGCCACATTGAGTCCATACGAACTTACTTACTAACACCAGTTTGTCTTGTTTTGTCCTAGTTAGCGGGATCAGAAATAACAACATCTCGTTACAATGATGAGGAAATTTCGCACCCGGACGGCAGATTAAAACTAAGAAAAGCTCAAAAGAGATAATTTCAAATCCAATTTATTACAATAAAAGAACAAAATCAAATATCTACCAATCAACACCAATCCACATTCTGGTGGTGGATTATGACTCACTCCAGAGTAGGCCATTGTTCTAGGAGTTTAGCCAGCAGAAATTAGAAGGCTGTCGTGATGATGATGAGTAAGTATATATTTCTGTGTAGCGAGCGCAGTGCAGTGGCCCGCAGAATAGCTTTGGATGTCACTTAAACTGTTATAGTTTAATAACTGAGAGCTTCGAAAGGCACACAACTGTGCGACTTGACTGTCTCGACATTTGCTGGCGTATAAAAAAGTTCGTATGAGTCAGTGGCCAACTCTGGTGACAGAGTTTTTAAGTTTTTAAGCCTCTGTCATGGCCTAACAACTTTGAAAAAGCCGGGACCGACTGCTTAACGAGCACTCCGAAGCACGGGAGCGCTCAGTTTAATTAGCCATTGGCGGTCATCCAAATGATGACTTCGTGGAACAATGCTTAACTTCGTAGATCTGTTAGGAATAACTTAGCCCAGCTACGCATATAAACCGACGGCTACGTTCTGTAAAACTTAGTTCAACAATCATTCTGTCTGCCTTTCTATCTGTTCTGTGGTTCACCTCTAGATAGGTAATGCAAAACCAAATCGACGAATTATTTATTCTCTACATGCGACTGACAAGGGAAATGACGTCTAGAGTCATGAGTCTAGACTCACTAATGACTAATTTAGCACCGCGTGAATACAATTAATAGCGTTATTTAAATAACTTCCTCACAACTTCCATAATTATGAAATAATTATAATAGATACGCCAAGAAAATTCATTATGGTGTTGCACGACCATGGTTAGGTAAGTAAGACGTAAGATGGTATTAGCAAAAACATTACACCATAAATCTTATGAGTCACTAGTGGAACAAAAGTCTGAATTGTTTGCTCGTACTCGTAATTCGTATACAATTAGAGTGCGAAATATAGCTGGGATAGCTCTATGTAATGACTTCCTCCGAGGAAGTACCACCGTAAATTATTTTATTTTATGTATAACAGTTTTAATGCCACCCAAAGCTTGGCACCGAGACGTAATTATGTCTCTTTCGCCCAGTAATTTCATTTGCTACAGAGCTATTCAAATCCAATACAGTAATGCTTGTATATTACTGCTTGGAGGCAGAATATCTGGAACTGCGGTGGTACCCACCAAGACTAACTCTTGCTGAAGAGACCTTCTACCGCAAAGCAATGCTCGCGTTGCTGTGTTCCGGCTATATTATGTGGTTCCGGTTCGAAGGAAATGGTAGCCGGAGAGATTACATGCACATAATACTTTCATCGTCATATCTCAGGGTGTCAGTCAACGCGCAAGTGACACCTTAAATAGTAGGTACACGCCTCCATAGACCTGGGGGCTTATTCGCTATGACATAGAGATTTCTTACCAATAACGTGTAACTTAGTAACGTGTTCTATACGTGCCATGGTGTGAATTTGTAAAATTGTTTTGGTATCTGTGTTGTTTCAATAGCGATAGTTTCGCTATCGATAGGTTGAGTATGAAATACAGTCAGACAAGCCCTAAAACGTGGCTCGTCGACAACGATTCCACGCAGATACCGTAACGAGCCCGCGTTTGGTCATAGCGAATAAGGCACCTGACAAGTTATTAGCAGGTGGGCCGTTTGCTAAGTACCTTAGTAATTAAAAAACGAATAACACTTATTGAGAGAGGTTATGGGTGCTGAGGCTGTAAATGATTACGTAAAGCCCGTGCTTCACTATACCAGTATACACTTATCAGTTTACCCGTTGTCTAATGTGAGGACACGGCACACAACGCGATGCGATAGTGTCAAAATATAAAAATAATGAGCATTCATCATCATGACAGCCTTCTAATGTTCCCACTGTTGGGACACTGGTCTACTCTCGGGCGAGAGTGATTGGGTCTTAAATCCACCACGCGGACCCAATGCGGGTTGGTGGATGGCACATGTCATTCGAATTTTTAGTTCTTGGACATGCCGGTCTCCTCACGATGTTTTCCTTCACCGTATGAGAGCATTGACATTGCGCACTTAAATTTTTCGAACAGAAAAATCCATTGGTGCACGACCGGGTTTGAACCCACGACCTTAGGATCGGAATGCGGGGTTCTTACCACTAGACCACCGGTAATGAGCATTAGGTACTGTGAACTTACTTGGTTTGGCTTCCATGCAATGGCAACGCTAAGGGCTTCCATGTGATGTGATGAATTATTTTTTTAAGAAGATTTAGAAAAACTGTATTAAAATGTCTACAGACGACAATGATTTCGGCTTAGTTTCGTTTTCCCCCAGACCCGTTTTCACCCGGAATTGGTTTAGGTACGATCAGTTTTATTCGAAGCAACTTTTTATTAAAAGTACTGGCAGGCACAAATGTTCGTATGACGAATTTTTATTGAAGAGTCCTACCACCAGATAAAATTAGTATTTGTATTGTAATTGTATGTGTCTTATTCTTATCGTGACTCGTCGCTTTCATCGCTCACCTGATACCATGCGTTACTAATAATTAGATTTATCTAACACATCAGTAGCGATAACTTGCTAATTTTTCCACACGCAATTAATTTCACTTTTGACAAGCACATCATAAAAGTGACAGTTTGTTGTTTCAAATCTGACAGCTTCGTATTGCATACTTCGGCATCTAATATTCTTATTACTAATGTGATAGGGTTGAAAATACAGTTTATATACGAAGTATACATATTTGTTGTACAATGATATACGATATCAGTGTAATGAGAAATTAGCTCTTATTAGGCGATCCACAGTAATCCATCTTGTTATGTTTTGGTTGCGCAATCTATCGTCATAAATCGTTCTCTAAACTACTGACTGAAAACAGACTAGGTTTATAAATCCCCTGCAGCAGCTGAGTTCGATTATAAGGAATTTGCGGACAAAAAGTTCGGAAATCCCTTTCGCAGGGGATTTCCGGACCGAGCCACTATTAGGGCTCTCTGCCACCAGAGATGGCCACTGAGCACTGACTCATACATACCGCTCATACGAACTAGGTAGGTAGATAGATAGATAGATAGATAACTCTTTATTGTATTACACCATAAATAAAATTAAACTAAAATACAACTAAAATTAACAAATGTTTGAGGTGATACAATGGGCGGCCTTATCGCTAAGAGCGATCTCTTCCAGGCAACCTTTGGATGGACTGGAATTAAAAGCAGATTTATTAGGAGGAGGTGTGAAACAGATAAACAAACTATTAAATCTACATAAAATAAATCCATACTACATACTAATACTAATACAATATACCTACTTATATATATATATATATATAATTATATATATATATGCTTGATAATATATATTTTTATATACCTACTCATTAAATACTATACAATTTATCTCATAAATGTATGGACATGTTTATATTAACAGAATTAAATGAATAAATAACAAATCACATAAAAAAGCAGCTAGAAAATAATAACGATTTTAATTTGAAGTTGTGCAAATATAAAACTTGTAGACCTCATTTTTAAAAATTGGCAGGGATTTTGACTGTCGTATGGGAACCGGTAAGTTGTTCCATAACCGGACTGCATGTACCACAAATGACTTACTAAAGAAAATTGAGTTATGAACCGGAGTTCTTAACTGGAGAGTAGTAGACGAGCGCAAATCGCGAGGATGAGAATGATGCATGAACTGAAAGCATTGCTTAAGATAAGGTGGAGAAGAGGGAATAAATAAAATTTTATATAACAGTGTGAGAATATGAGCATCCCGGCGAAGACGGATTGGCAGCCACTTGAGCTTAGTGCGGAATTCTGAAACGTGATCATATTTACGCAAGCCAAATATGAATCTAATGCAGAGATTTTGGAGACGCTCAAGTTTATTTAGCTGCTCTTCTGTAAGATTGGAAAAACTAGCGTCTGCGTAGTCTAAGATAGGAAGTAAAAGAGATTGTGCGAGCGTAACTTTTGTGGCAGTTGGAAGGAAATTGCGAAGTCTTCTCAATGAAGCAGCTGACGCAAAAATTTTCCTGCTGAGTTCAGTCAGATGCGGACCCCAAGACAGCTCACTATCCATAATAATGCCCAGATTTTTTACAGTTTTGCAAAAAGGAATAACGGAGCCGTCGAAAGTAATTTGAGGAAGGCAAGACAAGTCGACCCTAGGAAGCATCCTAGAGCTACCAATAACGATGAGTTGCGTTTTCGCTGGGTTTACCGTAAGGCCGTAGGACTTGCTCCACTCAACTATATGATTGAGGTCACTGTTTATTACGGTAACAGCATGGCTAAGATGATCTACAGAAGCTTGAGAATAAATTTGTAGGTCGTCAGCATACAGGTGGTAGGACGAAGATATTTTATCGGATATTAAGCTAATAAATACAGCAAAAAGAAGAGGGGATAAAACGCCGCCCTGAGGTACACCAGCAGTAAGGTTACACCAAGTCGAGTATGTATCCTTAACACGGACACATTGCCGGCGCCCATACAGGTAACTATGAAACCAATCAATAACCGTTGGAGATATGTTAATAGAGCTTAGGATTGCAAGAAGAATGTCAAAGTCAACATTATTAAATGCACTACTAAAGTCCAGCAATGTCAGGACAGTTACTTGACCATTGTCCATGCCTAACCGGATGTCATCTGTAATTTTGACAAGAGCTGTAGCTGTGCTATGCCCAGTGCAAAAACCAGATTGGAAAGGATTTTTTAAGATATTACTATTAAGGAAAATGTTTAATTGGTGATGGACTAAGCGCTCTAGTACTTTTGAAAGGAAAGGAAGGATAGATATAGGGCGATACTCAGAAAAACAAGAAGGATTGGCTTTCTTAGGAAGAGGAGTCACTTGGGCGTCTTTCCAAGAAGTGGGAAAGGAGGAGCTGGAGATAGAGAAGTTAAGGAGATGACTAATTATAGGGGTGATTTCATCCAGAATAGGCATGATCATGTTCCGACTTATACCATCGCATCCGACTGCGTTGGAAGCTATGGATTTTAAGCTCTTCTTAACATCACAATCGGAGAATTGATAGAAATTAAAATAAGGAAAGTCAGGGGGTGGCGTTAAGGAAAGATGTTTTATAGTTTCAGCTTTAACATTAGCAACGAGATTAGGAGTAGAAGTAAAATGTTTATTCAAAGAATCGATGTCAATGTTATCAGTAATAGAAGACCGGTTCTGTACGCTAGTGATGTGCTACAACTTCGACGACACGAAATTTTGTAGAAATGGATAAGTTCGTGACACGTTCATCATCCAGCCCAAACCTTGCTGCCAAAAGACCGAGAGACGAAACGGGTGAGCAATGGCAATTCCCAAAGAGATTTGCGATTCCAAGGCAAATCTCGAAAGAAAGTGAGACTAGTACCAGTAATCGCTTCGAAAGTCTCGCGGTAGACGGAAACGATGTAGTATCACAGTTCTTTAGAAAAGCCACTAAGAGGAAGACCAATGGCAGAGTGCCACCCATTGTGGTTGAACTCCGTGATGATTGGAATTATCAGAAAATTAAGGATATAATTGATTCCCATGATAAAAGCTACCATCTTCAATTCAAAGGTAACAATCGAATTAAAATTCAATGTTACTCGACGACTGGCCATCAAGCGGTTAAAGAGGGCCTCTTAAAGGAAAATGTTGCCTACCATACATTCACCAGAAAGGATGAAAAGCGCCCCAAAGCAGTAATTAAAGGGCTACCCAGATTCCTTCAAGATACACTACCCACGGACCTTGCTTCTATTGGCTTTCCCGAGGCTATAGTCACTGAGCTAAAAACAACGAAAGTCATGCATTATCCCCCGCTACTCGTCCAACTACCATCTGGAACGAACATGGGCAAATTCAAGCAGATCAAATACTTAGGAAATTGCGTCGTAGAAATCCAGCCCTACAAGCCTAACAGTAAAACAGGTACTCAATGCTATAGATGCCAAAACTTTGGGCACGCTTCCCGCAATTGCAATAAACAGCCCAGGTGCGTGAAATGCGCATCGGCTCACCTCACGTCAGAATGCCCTCAAGGTGGATCCATTGAAAGTGTTCGCTGTTGTAATTGCCAACAAGACCACCCAGCCAACTTTTCCCAATGCACTGAGCGGCTGAAGTATCTAGAACGGATTAGATCAAAGCGCGAATCACTGCGAAATGCCATGGCTACTGTGAAACCTGCAATGACAGCACCACAAGTAGCCCCAAAACAATCTGCAGTAGCCTCGGCGAGTTTCGCCCAGGCAGTGAATCCAACCAAACAGTACCAGCCTTGTATACGGAACATGGAGCAAACGTCGGTTAATTCAGCTGCCACCTCACGCCACACCAATGGTCCAGCCGAGCTTACCAGGACCAGGGCAGCTGCTGCCGAACAATTCGAAGAAGAACGCCACCTTCAAGACGCGGACACTAAGGAGATGCTTCAAATTCTCACTACAATCAAAGCCTTAAAACAAGAATTTAGGAAATGCGTGTCTTTTATGGATAAAGTCATTCTCCTGATGTCCCACGTTGGGTATTATTTTTAACTTTAATAGTAGCCTCCGCTTACTTTATTGGAATGCTGATGGCATTCGCACTAAGCAACATGAGCTGAAAGACTTAGCGGCGGGTGAGTTAAAAGTTGACATCATTGCACTCTCGGAAACAAGATTACCTGAGCGAAGTACCATCGATATACCTGGTTTTCGTTGCTATCGCCTCGACAAGCGCAGTAACGGCTCCGGGCAGGGCGTAGCTATTCTGGTGCGAACTGACTTAATTCACCTTCAAGCTCCAGTCCCAAATACCCAAAATCTTGAGGCCATTGGCATATCTTTTAACTTACCTACTGGTGAATTAATAGTTTATTCCGTTTATCAATCCCCAAACCTTCCCTTGCTAACTAGCGATTTTGACCTGCTTACGGCCGCGAGTAGCAAGGTCCTTGTCGTTGGGGATTTAAATGCGAAACATTCGTACTGGTCACCTGGACCCACAAACACACATGGTAAGAGACTATTTGAATATGTGGTACATAACGAACTCATAATTCATGCCCCCTCTGAACCAACGTTAGTACATTATCGAGCTGCACTAACTCCTTCGACACCCGATTTGCTGTTAACCAAAAACGTACACGCCATAGATAAAATTTCAACAATACATGCGCTCTCATCTAATCATATGCCTGTCCTAGTTGAACTTAATATAAAAATGGTTCGTAAACCAATTCAAAAACATAATTTTGCCAAGGCTGATTGGACTAAATTTCGAGACGTGTTAAACGAAAACATTTTTCTCTCAAACAAAGTCTTAAGACATGAAAGTGAAATTGATATCGCTATTAGAAACTTCCAAAACCAAATAATTCTTGCTAGGAATACAAGTGTACCCATCACAACCCTTAAACCCTGGAACTCAACTATCCCGCGATGTGTTAAAAGAAAAATTAAAAACAAAAACCAGTTGCGTAGATTTTCTGTTAAGGAAACCGACATGGTGGTGCGCCAAATGTTTATCCATGAAGCCAAGCGTCTTCAACATGAAATTAATTGCGCATTAAAATCCTACCACGACCATCAATGGGAAGTCAAACTTAAAAAAGTTGACAACCCCAGTACCGATATATGGCGCTTGGCCAAGCATTTACAAACGTCTACTTTCTCAATACCAGCCCTCAAGACAGAGAACGGTACCCTAACTTCCAATCAAAATGATCAATGTGAAGTTCTAGCAGACACATTCTTGAATAATATGCTCCTAACACATGATTGGGTTAGTGGGGAGGAAAACTCTGTAAAAAACTCCGTTACTTCGCTAGCCTGTTCTACTCAAAATGATCCACCTCCTCATGATCCAGTAAAACTAGTACGTCCAGCTGAAGTCAAAAAATGTATTATGAATCTTAAACTACGCAAAGCATCAGGTTCTGATCAGATAACTAATATTTTGCTGAGAAATCTCCCTCAGAAAGGTATTGTCCTCTTGACTAAGCTATTCAACTCTTGTCTTTTGTTGAACTACTTCCCACTGCCCTGGAAGACAGCTAAAGTTATTGCTATTCGCAAGCCTGGTAAAGACCCCACTGACCCTATTGGTTATCGTCCAATAAGTCTCTTACCATGTGTAGGGAAACTCTTTGAAAAAATCATATATGCTCGTTTGTCGAGAATAACGAGCCACATCTTAATTGATGAGCAGTTTGGATTTCGCCACGCTCATTCAACTGTCCAACAGCTTGCGAGAGTAGCTGAGTCTGTGTCACATGGTCTCAATAAAAAGGAATCGACAGGGATGTTTCAATTAGACATCGAAAAAGCCTTTGACACAGTCTGGCATCAAGGCCTATTGCATAAAATGATTAATCTTAAAATCCCAACATCCTTAGTTAATGTTATTAAATCCTACCTCTCAAATCGCTCCTTCCAAGTATATATAGATAGCCACAGCTCCTCTCCAAAGCCCGTGCCTGCTGGCGTTCCTCAAGGCTCAATTCTTGGGCCTCACCTTTTCTTAATCTTCATAAATGATATACCTATCCAGCCGCGCACAAATCTGGCATGTTTTGCAGATGACACTGCTTCGTTTACAACTTCCGAAGATACAGACTTAGTTATTGGTCGCCTCCAGTTGTCAGTTGATTCACTTTCATCGTACTTCCAAAAATGGAAACTAAAAATAAATGCTTCTAAAACGGAAGCTATCATGTTCTCTTGCAAAAGATCTAATCCAAAGCGAACATTAAAAATTGATGACCTTGAAATTCCTTGGAGTAACTCCGTCAAATACTTAGGTGTCATCCTAGACCGCAAATTGAACTGGACGGAAAACAGTATAAAAGTCCGCATGAAAGGTTTAAAAGCCTTAAACGCTTTGAGCCCAATCCTAAACAGGAAATCGTGCCTTAGTAGCACAACCAAACTTCGAATCTACCGAACCCTTATTCGTCCTTGCATTACTTACGCCTGCCCTGTCTGGAGTAGTACTTGTAAAACTAACATTAAAAATATTCAAGTCATACAAAATAAAGCCGTTAAATACGCATTGAACACTCCATTTCGTACAAACCTAACCGAATTACAGTCAAAAATAAGACTTCCTTTATTAGAAACCTATATCTACAAATTATCTAAAAAGTTTTATTTATACACAAATCCTATCAATAAAAATAAACTTATACAAAATATTTGTAAACAGCGAAAGAAAAATTTACCTTACTTCGACAAATATTGTCGATATAAATTACCCCATCACTTGTTCTTAGAGTGCAATGAATAGTCGCTCACACAAGTGCGCGCGTCATGGTGGCTCGTTGCGCGCGCTACTCTCGCCCTTATTATCTTGGGATATAGATCAAGAGCGGCGTGCACAGCGTTTGCGGCCGGCACGCGACCTTGTGAGTGCTACTGCTACCTTACTATGACGCTTGTTATTTGACCATTTTTGCTGCTACCCCCAAGTCCAACTTTAGTTATAATCTTCGTATTATGTAATAAAATTATTATGTCGTCTATGATGATGCATAAGAAATAAATGTAAAGTTATGCGAAAAATGTAATGCTACTTGTAAAGCTTACATGTACTTAAACAAGAGCTCACACCTCACCACTTTTATGTAACAAAACATAATTAAAAATAAAAACATTCAATCGTATTATTACTTCTTCTTATAAGTTTTAAAAAGCACACAAGCTAAAAAAACGTTGTATATATAAAATCGTACTTTTCTAGGATAAATCTACACTGGAAAATTGTACTAGGTTAAGTTATTTATCAATAAAGAACTTTTAAAATTGAAAAAAATTGAATTGAATAGAAGACTGACGAGACTTGCCAACCCCCAAAGACCTTAAGAATTTCCATACTTTAGATGGATCATCATTTTGTACTGAGTTATGAATATATCGGCGTTGTGCATCTCTACACACCCTGTTACAGTGATTGCGACGGTTGAAATATTTTTCCTTATTCTCATCTGTAGGTTTGCATTTCAATTTGTATTTGGCAATATTTTTTTTATGCATCAAATCTTTAATATCTTTTGTTAGCCAAGGAGCTGGCAGATGTTTGATTTTAATTTTGCGCAAAGGAGCATGTACATTAAATAAATTCAGTAATGTATTATTAAACAGCTGAACTTTCTCATCAATAGTGGCCGCACTAATTACATCAGACCAGTCGATAGATTCAGCATCTTGACGAAGACGTTCATGATTAATACTAGAAAAGTTACGCTGCAGAATGATTTGTGGCTTAGCTTTTGGCGGACGGATTTTATATGATAGGAAGACTAGGTCGTGATAAGAGAATGGTGCCGAACATTGGCCATGTTTGGCAACATTATTTGAAGATGATACAAGTATTAAATCAAGAAGAGAAGGAACACAGTTAGGAAAATGATGAGTAGTACTAAGTGGAAGAACAGCTAAATTGCTACCCTTTATAATAGTTTCAAAAAAGAAAGAACGATTATCGCGTTTAAGGAGACAAGTGTTGAAATCACCCATAATAATGGAATGACTGTATGAAAGAGTTAGATCTTCGAGAAGTTTCTCAAAAGATGAAAAGAAGTTAATGCGAGAAGAAGGCGTGTAATAGACCCCGAGTAACACCTTGGTATGAGCAAGAATAATTTCAATGAATAGATGTTCGCCCGCACTAGACGGGGGAGGTTGTGGAGACACGTTGACTATAGAGAATGGAATGTGTGCACGTAGGTAAATAGCAACGCCTCCGCCTACCACGTTTGTGCGGTCGTTACGTATTAATTGAAAACCAGGTAAAGAATAAGATGTTGAAGGAACACAGGGTTTAAGCCAAGACTCGGAGACTAGTACAGCATGAATATTTTTATTATCGAAAGACGCTAGCATATCAAGGAAATGAGCCGGGATGCTTTGCGCGTTTATATGGACAGCATTGAAATTATTAGTTACATCAAAAAAATGGGTCTCAAGGGACTGTGAAAGACTAGGAATACTGCAGTAACTCTCGTCACTGCTAGTGTCATCATCAGAACATGACAAAAAGTTATCGTTATCGCTCTCATTGCTATCAGACATACCTAATATTATAATAAATATAAAATTATAAATTTGGTAATAAATATATACAAAATAAAATAGTATACCTACTTAATATATAAATATACAAAAAAGTATGTTAAGTTCAAAAGTACAAGCTAAATAAAGTTGCTATAATTGTCCACCTGCCAGCTGTGTTTTTTACTTCCGGAGGAGATCGATAAGAACAAACAAAAAGAACACATAAAGAATGCTGAACTACACTAACAAAATCAACTTCGCAAAAATAATTTGAACAAAAAAAAATAACAGTCTTCCCCTCATCCGTCTGTGCTTTTACAGGTTTTTAACTTTTAGCAAACTGTGAGTGTAGACGAGACCTAAAATGACATAGACTAGACAGTTCGACTTACAAACTGTCAAGTGTCATTAATATCGGGAAGTCTTTCTGACAGTAATGACACTTCCGAGTTAGATTGATCAGAGTCAGACAATCAAACAAAAATATGTCAAAGAGAAAAATAAAAAGAGAGGTGTTATGTTTCCTTTATGCAAATATCTTGAAGGTACGCTAAAAAAAGTATAGCGGAGTTGTGAGACGTGAATAAAATTGAACTCTGTGAATATGCACAGACGGACGAGAGTTTCTGTGGATCGCTCTAAGGGGCCTACTTCCTCGTAGTTGCCGCGCGCTTTGGTCTAGGCGCTGCGGCTGCCGCTGATGTTGATGGCAAAGATGTAGGCTTCACCGAAGATGACTGCTCCGTCATTCGCTGAGCTGGTATCTTGTCAAGGTCAGACAAGCTGTTGACACGATACCTTTTATCGTCTGACCCCACCGCAAAAACATAACCCTCACGCGTCCAACATTTGGCCACTCCAAACCGTTGCCTCGCCTGCATGAATACATCATGCCGCGCTTTGGTCAAAAATTCAGATATAGTGATACCAGAATCCTTAAGATGGGTCTTGGAAAACCATAATTTATCACGGAGTGACACATCCCGCAGCTTAACCAAAATTGGACGAGGCCTATCATTTGCTGAACGACCCATTCTGTGGCAGCGGCTGATGTCTTTGGTGGAGAAATCTGCAAGCTTTAGCTGCCTAGTAATAACACTTGAGACGGTGGCGGCTGTGACCTCCTTATTTACCTCGGCAACACCATGGATAAGCAATATCTTACGGCGATTTCTCATCTCCAGCTGATCCACAGCCTGTGCAGTCATCTGGATCTGTTCCTGCAGTGCCCGTAGAGCAATCATTGTGAATGCCTTAAATGAGGCAAAGTCGGTGGCAAGGCTATCGGTGGAGGCAGGAGTATCACTCTTGTTCTGCAGTTTGTCTTCAAAAGCGGCCATCTGCTGTGTAAAGGTAGTGATGAGGGCAGTGACCGAGCCCTTCATTTCGCGAATTTCCTCCATTATGTGTGTGCAGTGCAGTGCTAAAGTTCAGGTTGAAATTTCGAGTGATTGTGATTGTTACAGATGGAGATAACACAATATGGCAGGTGCTGTACTTTATACTATATTTCTAAACATACAAACATAAACTTGATAAACTTTAAATAATATAAAAACAAAAATAAATATTTATAACTTTTAGAGAGGTGTTACTTTACCACCTACCCTCCCCAGAATGATGTAGTAGAGAAGAATGAGGTAGGTATCTTAGTTTGTTGAACAAATACTGTACCTACTTATAAAGAATAAAGTAATTATTGAATGCTACCTACAACTTAATTTAAGCTTACCCTTGACATACAGATTGTATTCAATTGTGAAATTGAAAAAGGAGGTTGAACAATTGCTGGTAAGTACTTTGAATCCACCTACGCACACGTAAAAATATTGGTCAATCAGAGGTTGAACAGAATGTTGAGATGGGTAAGATGACAAGTTGATGGGCATGTCGTTTGATGTCATCATTTTTTGGTTGTATGTAAGGCGAAGTTTACAATCAAATATCAAAGGGTAAGCCCCTTTGATATTTGATGAAATATTGAGCTAGGAGATAGAATCAGTGATAGCCATTCATCGAGCGAGGTTGCGTTCTAACCATTTTCTATTCTTGAGTTTGGCCTTAGAGAATTTTTTTTAATCTTGATTTTCCAATTTTATTCCATTTTATTATTGTAAATACTTAACCTTAAATACGTAACCACGAGCTCTTATAGCAATATTGAAAAAACATTACCTACACTGTTTTTTTATGTAAGATCAAATGTCAGTTTAGCATTGTTTCAATAATGCTTTTGAGCTTTTGTTACCAACCAGCAAGCAAGTACGCAAAGTAAAGTTTGATGGAAACTCCATAGTCAAAATAGCAATAAGGATATTAGATTCTATTTTTGAAATATTTATCAAGCTAGAATAAGTCTTTATCTTTTTGCAAATGATTCAATAACCAATAGGCATGATGACAGTTACCAATAATCATTAAAATCACGCTTTCACCGTAGGAAAAAAGATTCAAGGAATTCAAAAACCATATTTTTTTTACATTAGATTCGAGATTGATAATATTTTTAATAATATAAAACTACAAAATATAGCAAACCGCCTTAGAACGTTGAACACCGATCAGGAGCATCTAGGCTGTCTGATTGGTGGTATCAAAAACATTGCAGAATTTTGAACCTTATTGCTAAAATTTTATATTGAAAACTGACATGACGTCACCGCTGTCACTCTGCGACTCAGCGCGGTTTAGCGTGAATTCAAAAAATTCAAATTTCAATCGCATTTTTTAACTACTAAACCATTAATATCTGGAATAATAGGTTATTTATTGCCTAAAGTCGATACTTCTGAACAAAGTAGAACAGTTTTTCAAAATCAGTCATCATGCCTATTGTAATAATAGCAATTGGTGTAAACAGTCAGTGAAAGTGTTAGATAGATATCCTGGACCTGTAGGGCTAATAAGTGTCAACGATTCGCGTGGGCGCTCGAAAGCGTACGTTTGTTTATATTATAATTCTGTGGTCTAACTAGACACGCACTGAGAAAAGACGGATAAAAACGGACCTTTTTAGCCTTCATTTACGATTGCACTTGTACAATTTTTGACAAAAAAAAATTATTGTCAAAAACCGGATACGATACGACATTTTGCGAATCGTATTTGCGAATTGTACTTTCTGGGAATTGGACATTCTAACAATTTTGTTATTAGGACCGGTGCAACATTTTGCGTGTAATATCATTTTTTAATTTCCCGACAGTGGATGAATATCGGGGAAACTAAATTTTAAATCAAATCAAATATATTTATTGCGTATTATGGGTAAGTAAAAGGTAACAGTGATACAGTTTCAGTGCAGCCACAATCAAAATTTTAGCCGGACAGACGGACAGGACAGTCCTCTGAAAAGGCTACGGCCTAAACCTAGACTAACTTCCTATGTAGAGCTATCTTAGCAATCTGCATTTCTTGTTACTATTCCTTCTACGGGTTCAGTCACTGTTACTTTCCTTATAGAGACACTGACATGGTATTTTTATTGACAGTTGCAAAACGTTTTTATGATGAGACGTGACTGAAGGGACATTGTGTGATGCAGGCTGAGGGTGCGAGTTCACGAGATTAAAAAAGAAGTACATTATGCATAGACAACGGTTTTTTTATACCACTTAAATTGCAAACAAACATGCTACTCATCGCATGGTAGGTAGTTACCGTAGCTTATGTTTGTTATGACGTTTGCAATACCAGTAGTATCACTCGCGTTAATAATCTGAAACGTCTCATGTGCCAGTAATTTTACTGGTTACTATACCCTTCGAACCGGAACACAGCTATGCAAGCATTACTGCTTGCCGGTAGAAATAAGTACGGCAGTATACTTTCTTGGACGAGCTCTATCACAAAGAACTCTACCACTCAAGTTATACAATAATGTAACGGGCCAATACAATATAAACATAGATAAATTAGCTTAGTATAAGTTAACATTTGAAACAGATAATAAATCTTTGCAATCCGCTACTGTTTTCACTGTAATTTACTGCCTAGCTTTGTCATGTTGTCAATATCGCAATGAAAGCTACATCAGTTAGCCGTGTATTTGCACAAATCTTAAGACTGGAAACACACTGTAATGTTACTTCTTACCTTGCTCATATAATACATATACAAATACAATATATGACTATGACTTTAAGAGTAGTAGAGTTCTTTGTGATAGAGCTCGTCCGGGGAAGAACTACCAACATAGCTATTTCTGCCGTCAAGCAGAAATGTTTTCCATTGCTGTGTTCCGGTTCGAATGGTATGGTTTCCGGTGAAATTACAGGCACATAAGACTTTCGAACTACGTCTCAGGGTGGCAACCTGGCAACCCCTCTGGCATTGCAAGCGTCCATAGGCTGCGGTAACCGCTTACCAATTTATGTGGGCCGTACGCTTGGTTGTCACTTTAGTTGTATAAAAAAAATATAGTTTTTTTCTTTTTGCCCTGAGCAGGATCAAGTCGCTCTTAGTCGTAAGATCATACCACCCTAACTAACGTACCTATTTTTATATTATTCCCTGACATTATTCCGTATAATGTAAAGGTTATGTAACTAACTGTTTTGTCTTTCGTTAAGTTTTTTTATTAAAGTTATTCATCAAATAATATAAACGCATCAAGCATAGACATGCTTGATGCTTGCTTTTGATGTAAATGTTTTTTTTTAATGTGATTAAACTTAAATCGGTTATGTGTGTGAGACCACTGCTTTAGATTTAACATTTCCTCGTCTGTATAAGGCATGTTCGGTAGCAATCGCTGATGACATAAAATGTTCGGAAAGGAAGTCGATATTGACATGAGATAATCCCTATAATCTCAATGGGCGATTAATAGGGATTTGTGGACGAAATGCGAAAAGTCAATGGACATTTTGTGAACTTACCTATTAGTTCAATCGGTGGATCTAGGCGTGAAATTGTATGCTCTAGCTAGATCATACTTAATATGAGGCAGAAACGACTGGTTATAGAAATGTGGATAGGTGGAGGATAAGGTGGACTTTTGACATGGTTAAAGTAGCAGGGAGAAACTGAATGCAGAAAACCAAGGAGAATAGCGTGCAATGGAAGATACTTGCCAAAAGACTTATTGGTAATAACTCGTTGTTCGATTCTAAGTTGTGTAGTCTCGAGCATCGACGAAGAATCGCCTGCCTATCAGTTTTTTACAGACTACACTTCGGTGAGTGCGCACAGGAATTACACAACCTCATCCCCTCTTCTCCTTTCCACTACCGGACAACTAGGAAATCGGAAAGACGCCACCCTTACACAGTAGAGATTCCACCAATTCGTACGAAACGGTTTGACTCTACCTTCATCATTCGCACTGCCAAAGAGTGGAACTCGTTGCGCGGCGTCAGTCTTTCCAGAAGAATACAATTTAGGAACATTCAAAACAAGAGTGAACAGGTATATTCTAGCCAAGCGTGCTCCATCTTAGGCCGCATCGACACTTAACATCAGGTGGGATAGCGGCCAAACGCTTGACTATCACTTATAAAAAATAAAAATAAAAACTTCTACTCAGTATTGAGTGATAGCATGTACAAAAAAAGAGACATAAAACTCCTGAAACCCCGATAGCAACTGTGTGCGAGTGCACGGTTGAGTGAGAAATGTTTGCATGATCTGCAAATATTTGTTCATAATCAAGATGGCGTCGTACTCATAGTTTCTGATACCCACGATACATAGAATCATGTTGTGGGGTCAGGACTTTGTATTTTACTGTTCAGTGATATGTTATTTATTATTTATCGGCACAAGCTGTCAGATCAACGCGCAGCCTAAACCATAAATCCTAGAAACATTAAATTTAGAGAGTACATTGCTCTTATGATGTAGGGGTGCACTAAAAAAGGAATTCCCGAAATTTAACTCCTAGAGGACGCAGCGGGGAGTTAAAATTTGTATAAAAATATTTATATATCAACGCGGACAAAGTCAGGGAAAGTTCCACTAGTCCGTAAATACGAGTCCTGTGGGTCCATTAACGAGTTAGTCACCCGTCGGATCGCCTCGCACTAATGCCTGGGCATTCGCAGGCTGCATTTAACCCAGGAATGCAGCTCGATCTAGGCTACCACAGATTAAATAGGTAACTTTGCATGATGGCCTGGTACTGTATCTTGACTAGCACTTAATCAAAGTGCGATTATTAATAACTATGTCAGAATAAACCTCCTGAAGATTGCATTGGTAAGTAATAGCCAGACGTTTAAATTAAGTACCTAGTTTACTACTACTCTAGAAGATTCCATGCGGAATAGAATTCGTGTCTTCCATGATCTAAATATTGGTAGTACTTAGACTTTATCATCACACCATTGTTATAAATAAAAAAATGTGGATGCAAGGATATTTATTATTCAATAACAGCTTTTTTTTTTTTTTTTAGGCACACAATACACGATACAAACAACAAAAATCATAATTATAGCTAAAATACAGTTTTGATCTGGTTTATACCATAACTTTTGAGTGCACAGAAAATCAAAATGAATAGTGTTGAGAAAACAAAAGACAATATGTTAATAGCTTGTTTGAAGACCAAATTACACATGAAATAAAGAAACAGAAACAAATAACCTAAAATCTATCTACTTAGCTAGTTAATTTTATTTGGGGATCAATACTATTAGCACCCAATCTCCCGCTAGAGTGGAGGATGCTGAACCGATTCCGATGAAAATATTCACTAGAACTTTTTATCCTGATATTACCGAGAGAATCCGCGGGCGGCAGCTAGTACAAAATTTATTCAAAACAGTATATATTCTAGAAATAGTCTCATCACGTCCGTTCATAGTAACTGAGATAAATGGTGTCAGGTCAAATAAAAGTAGAATCACTTTAGGTGTTCCCCAAGGATCCATATTAGGACCTCTATTGTTTTTAATATACATCAATGATGTATCTGTAGTATGTAAGAATATTGACATGGTCTTATTTGCTGACGACACTAGTTTAATTATTAAGGAAAAAACTAACGATAGTCTTATTGACAAGCTCAGGGATGTTATGCCCAATTTAGAAAAGTGGTTTGCTGTAAATAACTTACTATTAAACATTGATAAAACACATGTAATAGAATTTTGGCTAGGAACCAGTGTATCGCAAAATCAATCAGTACAAAAAACGCTAAGGGATTTATTTTTACCCACAATTGACCGAATTAAGTTTTTAGGAGTGTGGTTAGACTCTAAACTAACATGGGCAGTTCATATAGAAGAATTGACAAAGAAGTTAAGTTCAGCAACATATGCAATCAAAAAAATTAACGAGTTGGGGGGTATCAAAGCAGCAAAACTTGTATATTATGCATACTTTCATTCATTAATGACATATGGGATAATGTTCTGGGGTACATCAGCTGAGTCAACTAGGGTTTTTGTTCTTCAAAAACGTTGTGTTAGGTACATTCTAAACATGAAAAAAACGGACTCTTGTCGACTTAGATTTAGAGAATTAGGTATTATGACTATGATATGTGAATTCATATACCAAAACATTGTGCATGCACGAGAAAACTGTTGTTTTATGAAATGTAAAAATGATGTTCATGACTATAACACAAGGCACAAAAATAATATCATGGCGCCTTGTATTAGGCTAACGAAAACAAAAAACAGTTTTATGTGTATATCCATTAAATTATATAATAGTATTCCAACTGACATAAAAAATAAGAATGACATAGAATTTTATCACTTCATTAAAAAATGTTTATTATATAAAAGTTATTATAAAATTGACGAAGCCTTGGCTGATAAATACATGTTTTGTGAAAACAATAGTGATGGATGACCTAGCGACATTGTGACTATATTATTATTATTAGGTAAATGACGTTTTGTTACTGTTTGAACTTATATTTTATTATTAGATTACTATTTCAATTTTATTCATCAGTTTGTTGTCTCAAAGCATTTTATTTTATTTTAGTGTAGAAGGTACCTAGCAATAGGTATAGTAAACCTATAATTTTTTTACTTACCTACTAAAAGTATGTTTATTTATAAGACGAATCTAAGTACATGTAACATGTCTAAAGAGAAATAAATATTATCATTATCATTATCATTATCATTATCATAAGTCATAGCATACGCGTTAGTTCCATTCAAAGGAGCAAAATATGACCAATGGACCCGTGGTAAAACTAATGTGACTTTTAACAATATTAGATAATTACCATAATAATTACATACCATACAATGAATAGGTAAGTACATCATTTTATAGTTTAGGTAAATAAAATGTGGCAAAGCATATTTCTTTTTACATGGTGGTTTTATGTAGTAGGTTTAAGAGTAGTAGAGTTCTTTGTGATAGAGCTCGTCCGGGGAAGGACTACCACCATACCTATTTCTGCCGCCAAGCAGCAATGCTCGCATTGCTGTGTTCCGGTTCGAAGGGTATGGTTTCCGGTGAAATTACAGGCACATGAGACTTTCTATCGAACGTCTCAGGGTGGTAACACGCAAGTGATAACTATAATGTTGCACGCGTACATAGGCTACGGTAACCGCTGACCATCAAGTGGGCCGTACGCTTGGTTGCCACTTTAGTGGTATAAAAAAAAATGTTTCAAGCCTAGTCACAGTAGCCACTATCCACAAAAAAAAAAAACTTTTTCTTTTACAAAACTTACAAAATTTTGGCTTGTTATTATATTTCGCACTTCCGTATAAGTGTCATCGACATGAGTGGAACAATATATTATGACACATAATGTCAGTTGCAGTTCACTGCAGCCTTGCCCACGCGCATGTGTGGCTGTGCTGATGCGCTATAATATAGAGACACAGATCGTCCTGTTACGTTTAATACTATTCTGCATAAGTATACAGGGTGTAAAAAGACTACTGCCGAAAACAGGGGGTGATTCTGAAAATATTTTATATGAATTACTTGCTGACCCGCGCGGTTTCAGTTGCGCGCAATTTTTTAAAACCTTCCTTGGACTTTCAAAAATATTTAAAAACCAAAATTAGCCAAATCTTTCCAGCCATTCTAGAATTCTAGCGAGGCTAACCGTCCGCTTGTTTATGGTGCGTTCGGGCATTTATTTGTTACAAACCCAGAAATTACAAACACTCCGCGTCAAATATGTCGCTAGCCTTATTGATAGTACCTAAAAGCTAAGTTTAATCCGTGGGTTCAGAATATCTATTAGAATCGAGGGCACTGACCCCTCTCGATTTAGAACAAGGACGGTGAGACGGGCGGTAATGGATTTTAGATTGGTTAATTGTCTGAAGTGTAAACTAAGACATGAAGAGAAATGTATGGTACACTATCCAGTTATCTAGGTACTTGAAAACATAAGTAAGGTCACACATTTACATGCGCAATGCCAGCTCTCATACGGTGAAAGAAAACATCGTGAAGAAACCGGCATGTCCAAGAACTAAAAATTCATAAGACATGTGCCATCCACCAATCCGCATTTCTGCCATAAAATGAATCTGTTCTAAACAGAATCTGTCCTTATCGAAACATAGGGGTCCACGTAGTGGACTCTCACTCGCTTGATTTCAGGCCCAGCAGTGGGAACATTAAAAGGTTGTCATGGTGATAACATCAGAAATAGAATTAGTTTGAAAATGAATTGAGTACCGCTCGCACTGGTGCCCAAGAGACAACAATTTTCTACGATACGAAAGCAGGTAAGTAATTCTCAGTCCATAAAGGCTCTGACGCGTAAAATGAGTCATTCCACGGAGTACCAACCAGCTCTAGATCAAAGCACTGAACCGTGAGGTACCTTGAGATGTCTGTTCACTAAAAGAAAAGCCAATATTTGGAACTGGCAATGGCTGGATACGCACGTTACCATAAATAAGCGGCGCTACGCATAATTGGCTTGTATGTTGGCTTCTAGTTATGCTAACAACGTGTACAACGTAACATCTGGTGGCAGGGATCGACTGGATTATTTATAACAAAATACCTTCGTTATAATGTTTTAGTTGATCATTTTTCGTTTTTATTGTTGTTAGCTAAATTCCTAAGTTTTACTAACCAACTTAAATTAAGTATAGAAGGCTTTCACGGTAATATGCCACGACACTTGAGCCGCTTCCATCCTTATCATCGTCATCATCCATCAGCCATCGACTGGACATATGTAGACCTCTCCCATAAAGTGCCATAACGACCAATCTTGAGCCTTGACCATTCATCGACTTGCTACAATGTCATCTGTCCATCAAATGGGAGGCCGTCCTACACTTCGATCAGCTTGCGGTCGCACTCCATAACTTTTATTCCCTTCCCATCCCAGAGGTTATCGGTTCTGCGAGCTATATAGCCTGCCCACTGCCACTTCAACTTACTTATTCCAAGACCTATGTCGGTGTTTTTCAACGGATTTCCTCGATGCAAATTAGATCGCGTAGTAAAACCTTAAAAATAGCTAAACTATTACCACCTTCGATTAGTTTCTTTCTCTACTCTACATTCAACACATATCATAGTTGAGTAGTACTACGCTTCAATGGTAATAAGGATTAATACACATGACAGGAGAAAGTGTGAGTTACGAAGAGTTGCAGCATTGTTAAATGATATAAGTAATAGATGGTAAGAAATCGGATATCCTGTGCATAACTTTTACCTGTGACTTATATGATTGATGATGATCTATGAGCCTGTACTGACGAACAGTCGGCATGTAGCACTGTGTGTATTCTGTGGCAGTATCTATCTACTATTTTGTAGGTATGGCAGGAAGCTGGTGGAGAACAAACAAGCATAATAACACTGCGAGTATCTAAAAATAAAACGCGAAATTGTCGTGGTAGTCTGTATCAGGCATATGTCCAGGAGCGGTCGTCTATTGGTTGATATCACGATGATCTTCATGTCGATGATTCCATTATTATAAGATGTTATTTTCCCAGAATCTAGCAATGTTGACGGCATTTTCTGTGGCCTCGCACAGATCAGCTCGATTTCGTAACTGGATTTCATTCCGATTTCAATCAGCGAACTGTCAATAAGTTTTTATTGAAACCACGTGAAATCGATTGCAACCGCTTTACGCAATAGGGGGGTAGGTGCAAGAGTTAGTGCATTGTGAGCATAATATAGGTGAGGCATCGTTTGTGGGGCTCCACAGTCACAACGATAATGACGATGATGATGATGATGATCTATCTGACTAGTAGTAGTAAACTATAACGCCACGCTCGCTACGGGCACAGACTATGGTAGAAATCGGTGGTAAACGATTGGTGTCCCCAGTACATACCTATAAGTTTTCCATCATCCTAGGTTAGCACTACCGGTTTGTTATACCTGAAATAAAAAGAAACATTTCGAAAATGATTTCCCGTAAACCTAAACGTGGCACCTATATATATTTTTTGAAAATATAGTCTCGGACAAACCATGGTTTTTTTTAATATTCTCAACGTTTGACTGTACCTGGAATTGATAGAAGTAGGTTGCTACGTATTAGCACAGAGTAATAGTATTAGTATAATTTTTGTGGCTAAAGTGCGTTATGGTTATGTATGGCAAGTTCTTAATGGCTGAATCCTTTTAGAACAGTGCATCATCGGCACTTCTAAGCATTCTTCAGTAAGCGCTTCCTTCGGGAGCTTTTTGTCGCTACCCTTTTGGCTAGATGGGCGGAAACCCATTGATGGATGCACTTATGGTGACAGATACCTTGATTTATGTCGTATTCTACCATAAATGGAGCTTTATGGGGTTCACTTCTACATTAACTATGCTATGCTGTGACTCGCTTCATAGCTGTAGGTAGTATTTAATTTTACAGGTAGGTAAAATAACAAGTTATTTTACTGGTCTCTAATAAATAGTATAAAACAAAGTGACTTCCCGCTGTCTGTCCCTCTATATTATGTATGTAATTACATACATGACAAATGTACTACATATTTGCGCTTAGATCTTTTAAACTACGCAACGGGTTTTACAGTCATATAATGGAGTGGTCAAGAGGAAGATATAACTAGTACAAATAAGTAAATAAAAAAATAAAAATTGACACGATGACGTTCCATAGAGGCAGAGTTTACACAGTTAATTAATAAAATAAAATACACACACAATATTTCAATCGAAACCAAAAACAAAAAAATTATAACTGTAATTTTTTTTTTTAATTTAACTGTCTGTCAAAGCCGGGGCGGGTCGCTTGTCTAAAAATAAAACAAGGACAGACGATGCGGGGGTTGCACGGGCGTTTCGCAGGTATCGGGCGGCAGGAGCCAATAGGGTGTATGCCACTACACTACCTCACCGCCTCGCGTGTCTTTGGTATGCGTATAACAAAATGTCCATGCTCATGTAGACAAGCCATTTTGGTCCCAATCTCAGCGATGACCGAAGAGCTGGCGTCTTGCCAGACTCTAGTTTATTTCGGAACCTCCTTTTAAGCGTTTTATTAATTTAACGCTAAGTTATTTCAACGTAACTAACTCTGAGAATAAACTCGCATGGAGAATTCGCTTTGAACACGCTGTTCAGTTCAGAGCAGACTACTGTCAGATTTGTGATCGGATATCATTTGATAACATAACATGCCAACACAGTCGCATCTATGCGTAGGAATATCTATAGATTCCTGACCTCACAAGAATCCCTGTGTTCTGGGTGTCAGAAAGCACAAGTACTAACGGAACGGTACCCTACCCCCCTAAACACATACAAATTTGCAGATTATTATGCAAAATTTTGACTCATGTCACCGAAGTTGCCACAATTTTAAACGAACGAACGAACGCTACAAATTTTATTAGAAGACGTCAGTATGGTTCAACCATTAGTCATGAATTAAGAATAACCAAAACTACCTGTTGGTATAATATCGATGACTTTTTGAATTACATGACAAGTTAGAATCAAAACTCATCATTCTACTCCGTCAATCACTTAACACGATTCGCCTTCAGTTCGTTTTGAACCATGTTTAACCTGACGTTTGATAGAGTGAGTGAAACTAGAAGCATTTCGAAGAACTCTTTCGAAATAATCCACACACAAAATTAGAGCTATATTATAGAGCTCAACAATGTGTTACATTTACCGATACTCATGAGAACGTTTCAAATTACGCATCAATGCATAACAGTACTATATTGCGCAAGTGCACTTGTCACATTTTAGCGGTAAAATACAATGTTTACGGTAGAGCAAAGAAAGCATTCGACGCGGCGCGGCGGCGGCGGCGGAGTGCTGTGGTAAAGGCTAGAGTTTATTGAATACGAATTTCCACCGCGTGGAAATTACATGATGATTGATGATTCATGATAATATATTAGAGGGCGAGGTACGGAAGGCTATAGTGACTAGTAAAGGTAGGACAACTTTTAGCGGTAGGGGAAGTAATTAGTAGGTACATAAAAAACATTATTTTTATTAATTATTACTAGTTGTGAAAAATAATAGGATTTTTGTTTTTTAAACGTTCGGTCACTGACCCAATGGAAATCATACTTTATGTCGATTCGTTATTACACTCAATCACCATAATTTTTATTTGTTCACAGAGGCGTCTCTATTGGCAGCATATACACATACATATTTCCATACTCTGCCACCTCAGTATTTAGTTAGCATCAAGTTCCCAGTTACAAGTTACAGCTCATTTCCGCTATCGCCTCACAATCGGCGTGTGATTGGAAAAGCTATTAAGATAGTAAATACTTCGATAGTAGATACTTACTGAGATATTTTATCAGCGTTTTAACGAGCAGTGTCATTAATGTAAGCTTTTGCCGAGAAGTCTTATTTAATCCATTATTAACATGTTTACAAGGAAATGGACCTTAGAAATCGAATGAACTGTATCAAGCATGAAAAACTAATTTGACAATCAGCTGTCAATTTGTTTAGGGGTTTGCCTCTTCAGTATAATATGAACTACTAAAATTCCATACAAATAGACAACTGGGCGATAAGACGAGAAATTAAGTCTTTTAGGTGTCTGAGGACGGTAACGCAAATCTTGCATGTACTTAATGCCTAATGTCACGTCCGTCGAGTCACCATGTCACTCAGTGCTTCTTAGATTTTATTTTATTTATTATTATTATGGCAACGCCAACAGCACGAAAAAACGTTAGACAATCGTAAACATAAACGTAAATAATATCTGAATCGGAATCTGAATCTAACAACCACAAAAAAATAACATTACAAACTTCTTAAATGGGCAAGTTATTTTATTGTGCGTTGCATCGGTGTTTGCAAGTAAAGCTCGCGTAACCGCTCAAGTAACCGGTTCGAGGTGTTTAACCCACATCATGGTAATTGTCCAATTGAACTGTCCTACTCAACTCCATTAAATCATAGAGAACCCAATGAAATGATATACAAGGAATCTGTAGAGTAACAAATGTAACAATATACAGTAAAGCGAGGAATGGTGGAGCTTGACTGCCAAGTGCCAACCATTACAGTTTTTTTTTTACAGTTTTACGTACTACGGACGTTTTTTGACGACATGACTATAATACCTAACATTCTTACCAATTTTCAGCTCTATGCGAATTATTTTAATTTTACCACTATTTTATGAGCTTCAAACTTAGCAGTCCGAATTATGGCCCATAAGGTTCTATGTTGTTTTTTATTTCATTTCATTTTTCATTTATGGATATTTTCATGGATGAATAAATCCAACAATTTTACAATCGTATTTGAATTAATAATTATAAATCTAAAGTTAAAATTAAAAATAAAATTGAATGTTTTGCTAAGAATTTAAATTGCTCGTGTATCGATACCGACATCGGCTCGAATCGCTCAATATTCATTATGGGTGCGATCTTTCGAATGTTCGCACTCATGTTTGCTCACTGTTCGTAAATGCACTACCAACAATCGTATCTCTGAGTTGTAGAGTTGTATCCTGGGTGGTAGTTTGTACAGTCGTATAATTAGCAGGTCTGGATTACCGAGCAGTGGTCGGGTACCGTTGCAATCTCATTAGTGCTTGCTGGTCCACTGATATTCAGCGTAGACTGCGGAAACTGCTACAATGTAACTTACCTAGCAGTGTCTTGAATGAAAGTAAAATCTTGATTAATCGGTCATGAATTCCTGTTTGGTTTTTATACAACTGAAGTGGCAACCAAGCGTACGGCCCACAAGATGGTAAGCGGTTACCGCAGCCTATGGACGCTTGCAATACCAGAGGTATCACTCGCGGGTTGCCTTGAGGCTAAGATCGAAAGCCTCATGTGCCAGTAATTTCACCAGAAACCATACCCTTCACACCGGAACACAGCTGGTATAACTATTAAGAGTCCTAACAGTAACGAAGAAACGATTCATTTTTGTGGTGTTATTGAAGTAATTGTTGCTAGCCTTGTTTTCCGATTCGTACCTTGGAATCCCTAACCTATAGTAACTATCGTGAGATTTCGAGTATTTAATCCCGATTATGGCTTACCACCAGCTTAAGTTCGTGGGTTCAAATCCGGCATCTCAAACAACTGAAAATTAGAAAGACAGTGCAATTATCCGAATGCCATCTCCAAACCAGCATTGGGACCCAATCACTCTCGCTCGGAGTAGGCTCGCGTGTCCCAGCTGTAGGAACAGTAGAAAGCTGATCATATTATGAGATACATGATAACAGATAAACAGCTGTTTTCCGTTATTGCCTAGAGGCGGGTCGGGATCGAACATCCTTCGATCAGCAATTCTCCACGCACTTGACCTTACCCCACACTTGTGTAACTTCAGTACTGCTTGTAGTGCAATAAGAACTTTATTGCAATGTCATTAGATTCAAAATAGCAACGCAAGCAAATATTTCCTGCTTGCGTTAGACATCGGTTTTTGACAAGCCATAACCAATTCCGTCCAGCATAATAAGGAAAATCAATATGAATCAGTGAACATTATATCAATGGGGATTGGTCGAAGGTACCATGTCTTTCAAATTACTTATTAGAACATCGTGAAGAAACCAGCATGTCCAACAAAACATGCCGGTTTCCTTATGATGTTTTCAATCATCGTTTAAGAGCACTGGCATTATGCATGTTTCGCGCACGACTTGTTTCGAACACACGACTATAGGATAGAACGCCGGGGTCACTACCACTAGACCGTCTTAGTCACAGAGTATACACACTGGTTACTATGTAACGTACCACAGAATACTTCACAGTTACTAGAAGGGTGATGTATTATGCCGTTTACTGTGCAAATTGTAAGGAATTGACACCCGAGGATATGGGGAGATGAAATTGACGAAAAACGATCCATCCAAACACTGTTTCCAGCACTTATCTCGTAGTTTCTAAATCGAGGATATCTTATATAACCCACTTCAGACAGTGTACAGAGGATATCATACAAATGTGACTTTTGGATGTTTTTATTGAATCCCAATTCCCAACTAATCGTAGGGTCTACTCTAGAAAACGACATAAGATAATAGTAGTTCAACTTATGGCGATGACAACTAAGTTATGACCATTTACATACATAAAGCTATACCACGAAAACTGTCACAATATATTGCTTTTGTCTGCAAAAGTAGAACCTCAGAGTGAATACCAGTTTTTTTCTACTATAAGATGTTTAAATGCGTTACGACTCCAGTCATACTAAGCACTTATTCTCAATGTCTTTGGCCTGTGTATGTTAATTGATAGATTTCGGTGTTACTTTGCGGAAATCCATTAGGTATCTACAAGATAAAAAACAGACGAAAAATCTCTAGTAGGTACTACTCCGCTTAACCTGTTAACCAATGAGGTCACACAGTTAACCTCAAAAGATAAATATCAACACGTGTTTCATCTCTCCACGGGACATCTTCAGGACCATCGACTTGTTATTCGGCAGACGTGTTGCTTCGTCGAGCGCTGGAGCCAAAGTGAGAAAAAGGTGAAGCGGAGTAGTACTAGAGATTTTTCGTCTGTTTTTTATCTGTGTATGTGTAAAAAACTTTTGTCCCGATATAAATATATGGTTTTAAAATAAATACGATCAATAGGATTCGAAAAAAATGGGCTAGAGCTTTAGCGTATTCGCCTCCTTGTATAAAGTTATTAACAAAATGTCATAACGATCACCGCTGTTCGAAGAAAAAATGGGCTAGAACTTTAGCGTATTCGCCCCCTTGTATAAAGTTAACAAAATGTCATAACGACCACCGCTATTCGAAGAACTGGGGTAGTATAGGTACCCTCTGGCAGTCGGTCAATGTGAAATCTAGCAAATCGGCTATCGCCAGTGAATGGTCACGATGTGACCACAGGCATGCATCGCAAATGATGGATTTACGCCGCTTTCATTTAGATAACCTTTTGTCTAATAAATCAAAAGCACAAACATAAACCGGTAGACCGGTAGGGTAACCGGTGAGAGCACCGGTGGTCTAGTGGTAGTGACCCCGCCTTCCGATCCTAAGGTCGTGGGTTCAAACCCGGTCGTGCACCAATGGATTTTTCTGTTCGAAAAATTTATGTGCGCAATGCCAGTGCTCTCATACGGTGAAGGAAAACATCGTGAGGAAACCGGCATGTCCAAGAACTGAAAATTCGAAAGACATGTGCCATCCACCAGTACGCATTGGGTCCGCGTGGTGGATTAAGACCCAATCACTCTCGCCCGAGAGTAGGCCAGTGTCCCAGCAGTGGGAACATTAGAAGGCTGTCATGATGAAACCGGTAGACAATAACATTCATTATGCGAACTGCCAAGGTATGGAATACTCTGCCGTCGTCTGTTTTTCTTGGAAACTACAAAATTCAAAATTCAAAAATGGTTTATTTCAATAAAATCACAAGGATCACTTTGAAACGTCTTACAAGCTAGGAAAATTTACGCCAGTTCCAACGCGCCCATGCCGTAAAAGAACTGACAACAACACCGGCTGGATTCCTATCGCTTTTTTGGCATGCCTTTGCTATTGTTATGGATGCCGAGTAGAGTTGAGTTGGAGTTGAAGTAAAATCCGCCTCTTCAAGGCTAGAGTGAACAGGTGTCTTATAGACATTCGTGCTCCACCGTCGGCCATGTAGCTGACGGTGATCATGACATCTCGCCTGATGGTTTGCGATGTGCATCATCGCATACCATCAGGCGATATCGTGGCCAAACGAAGGTCCATTCAGGTTCCTGCAATAACAGGGTACTAACTTCTAATGCTCAGGTGGGACACTAATGGTTATCTCGAGCAATAATTATTTGACAGAATGGGGATCGGTGGACGGCACAATGTCTTTCAAATTCAATAGTTCCTTACTATTTTTAGTGCATCATAGGTTTATTGCCAGTTGTCTTGTCATAAACGTTGAAAGAAAACAACGCCAACGTGAGAAAACCGGCATGTCAAGAATAAGAATAAGCAGTGTAGTGTAAACAGAGGGATACAAGGCTGTCATACCTAATGATCATAACGAAGTGCCAACATCTTCTTCCAAGACTTTATCAACATTAAAGAAGAATATATCTAAAGTCTACCTAAACTGACTTCCCAGGTCAATGACCAAGGTGACCAAGAAAACAGAGACTCGATGGTCCAGCAATTTACTTCCGAGGAGTAGGCAGTTAAAACCCTATCATCATAAACGGGTCTTTGTACTCAACTCTATTCGCTGGCATAATAAAATAAATATCGCTAAGTGCGAATTTGAATAGGCCACTTTATAAATGCCATAAAGTTACCATTAAGTTACCATAAACGTGTTCCTGAGTTTAGTATTAACCGTTATGTTCTAGACTAGAAGCTTAACCTGCGATTAAAGGTTTGTAAATGTATAGGTGATTTTAAGAACACCTGTTGATTTTGAATGAAGAGTGTGAGGTCACACCCATCGCGACTAGTAATCAACACAATAACAAACCAAGAGTCACATGCATAGTCCTGACTCCACCCACACTAAGTTGTCGAAAACTGACTGAGGCAGAAAGCTAGTTTATACCTAGCTGAGACAAACCGTTGTACCGACAGCTTCGTGAACAAAGTTTCATAGTGTTTGTTTCATGTTTATCTGGCCCGGCGCCGCCGGTGATTGGCGCGCCAATCGCCTGATACACATGAAACACCAGGGAGCTGTCGCTAGCAACAACGGTGCATGAATTTGGCTGTAAAGGCTGTAGATAATAAAAAATGTAAGCTGATCATTGAGATATTTTTTTACGGATGGTCGTGTGCACACTGCACACTGCCAGCACATGACTAGCAATAAAGGCAATTCATAGGCTTTTTTAAAATGTCTGTAGCTTGAATCGCTCATGTTTATTTGAATAATACTGATGTCCTTATTTACTTTCATGTAGGATACACTCAATCGGCAACTTCTATCACATGTTTTATGTTAGTAGACAAGTACAAAAATTTTTTGTTGTTCAGCGCATATACTTTTTTTTGTATCGTTATCAAAAGTGGTAAGAATACCCGAGAATTCGTTTGCTCGCTCTTTTTTTTGCCACTACTAATTACTACAAATTCGTATCTATTACTAGGTAGTTCGGTTAGTTACGAAATCCTCACTGCACGAGTTTACTCGCACTTATCCGGCCTATTGTAATTTGATTTCAAATCTTGAAACTCACATAGAATGTGCAAACTATCAAACAATACCTCAATTTAATCGCTTTCCGATACTATAAAGACTGGCAATTTCAAATAACTGTACATTATATTGGCCATAGCCTCTAAAATGGCCGAGCCCCATGTAGTTTCCACACTTAATTTGAGACTTCTTCACAGTTACTACGTTTTACTCCTGGTTGGTTTAGGCTGGGCGCACACGGTGGTAACCGAGTCCTATTCCCATCAGATCTACACACGGATCAACAGCAGGCAGAACGACTTTTTGGAAAACGACTGCATAATGTAGGTTCGGTTAGACCCATTTTCTACCCTAAGCAAAAAATATTTGCCTTTCAATATTTCTTCATTCTGAAAGAAGGAACTGCTGATTCTGTCAGAATGAAGAAATATTGAAAGACTTAAGAAATTAATTACATTATTTTGTGTATTCTATCAGTTTTTTGATCCCGTACAAGCATTGATGTGTTCTAAATAAAATTAAGTACTTAGTTTGGGGCTAGATAGTTAGTAGTTAGCGTTGTAAAAATTTCTGCCAACATTTATTAATTTTATTATTATAATCTGCCGCAGATTGTTCTCGTACAGAAATTCCGCGCTTTTGTAATTAAAATAATTGTTCCAAAAGCGCCTATTTAAGCGGACACAACTACGTACAAAAATATTTCGCGTGCTAGCTATATCCGCAAATTTTTCGCTAACCCAGAGATTACTGTGCAGTGTGTGTCTGTGCAGCAAGTGTGCGGTCAAACTTAACCAATGGTAAAGTAGATTTGCAAGATAGTTGCAGTTTCACGGACAACATTGAGATGTTGATAAAGATTAAGGAAGATGTGAAAATAGTTATGTTTAAAATACAATGTTCTTAGAAATATAACCTAATAAATCAACATAAGGTACAGTCAAACAGAAACAGTCACGAGTCGTGTAGTAGTGTATAATCAGATAGGTACGTGGACTGGACGCTTAAAAGATTAGATATACCAACGTTCTTGTCTATAAATGATTTAAACTACTAAAGACCTCACGAGCAGAAACATTTTAAAAGTTGTTATTTTTGTTTTTAGAGTGTTAACCATCACATTAAGGGAATGCTAAAGATTATAATATCCCAAAAATTATTTCGCCTCAAGCGGGATTTGAACCCTCAACCACCGCTTGATACGCGGGTGCTCTACCAATTGAGCTATCGAGACATATCTCGCTTGGACGAAATAATCAATGGGATGTCATCAGCGCTTTGAGCCAATTGGTGGAGCACCCGCGTATCAAGCGGTGGTATGGAAATCATTTTTGGGATATTATAATCTTTAATCATTTTAAAAGTGAGCAAATCTACTGTATTTTGTGGAGCTATTCTGCTCATCACGCCGAAGATCTCGATCTATTGTGATTTGTGCCTCATATTTTTGCAGTTTTCAATATTTAAGTACTCTTAATTTTGTGCATTACTTATACACATTACAACAGGTAAAGTTACAAAGTTACGAAATAAAAATATGTCAAAGCCTTAAAGATGATTGGTGTAGCAACTGGTAAGACATCATTATAAAACAGAAATGATAAATCAATACCTACATCGAATGCGGTCATACTATCTGAATTCCATGTCAATTAGATTTATACAAAAACCTGATAATCAATAAATCACGACTAAGTGTGAATCTTCCAAATGAAGGTTACTTTACAGTTACTTATAACTGTATAAAAGAAATGCAATAAATCGAAGGTTCTACCATTTGTTTAATTCTTAGATTCGGAACCAAATATTATTGGTCACATGTACTACCTAAAACTCAATTAACATAAGAAATGAGTAACTGTTGGACTGAATACATAATGCTATAATTTACATGTTCCGTTTACAAAATACGACAGACGTTATTTGACGGTACACGGCGGAGCAACTCGCATATTATTTTAAGGCTGAGAAACAATTTATCTTTACAAATAAACTGCCATAGATTCACACAAAAAAAGACATCAACGTCCAAAAAAAATGCGCTGTACGATGTCCCTAATCTGTAAAATATTGAAAATTGCGATCTGAACGAAAAAAATGTTCCGAATAATAATTTCACGATTTTCACGCCACATTATTTTAATTCTCCATAAATAAAGTAGTGATACTTACCATAATTAAATTTACCTGCCACAAAATTGCACATAATACTACTATAACAAACTTCGACCTACCTCCCAACTACCTACCTACTGAAGTAAGTCGAAATTTCCTTAACCGTTTTTTAATGCGACGGCGGCGACCGCTTTTCAAGAACCCCAAAAGACAAGGCGTAGTTAGAAGTTGAATTGCATGGAACCAGTAGGCCTATGACCATCTGGTGGTCTCCGCTTCCCGTTACCACTGTCATTGCAGGTAGAAGTACCTGCCTTACCTGGCATCGAGAAAGCTAAGTAAGCTAATTATTTAGGTTAATATAGACACTCATGTATTTAGTTACAATTGTTTTATTAAAAAAAATAAAAGCATTAGGTACACGAAAAGACGATTAAAGATTTTCTTTGAGTGCATCGCATTTTGATTTTTTACTGTTTTTGATAGTGGTTGCGTCGTTATCAAAATCGCACGTTTTGCGATTGCGTTTTTCAAATAGGTACTTTATATTTAAAAAGTATTTATTTTATTTTCTATTATTTAGTATTCAATATTGCAATACTTGGTGCGTTACCACGGCGCGGATCACTTGCATATGTTACAGCTTGCGCGAATGTAAAAGCACACTTATTTCTTGGGCAGAGTGGCAGAGTATATCGCGGGTCCCATGCGCTCTTCAATGAAAGCATTTTACAGTCTGACTGGAACTAAGTATACTTTGGCGTAGGTAAGTATGACGAAGTCGTATCTACGAAATGGTTGACAGCACGACTGTCAGATAAGACAACCAACTCAGTTTTATGAGCAGTTCAAAAAGCGCTAGAAAACTCATTTTTTAATGGCGAATGGTACTCTTATTATGGTAGGTAATAGCGGTAAAATAAGTACCACTCGTAGAAACGCATAAATGCTTTCTATAATCTTTTCAATCTCCTGTCACATTTATCAGTTTTCAATATCAACGCTTTTACATTTGCTATTGTTTTCAATGGCTTGCTTGACCTGCGGTACAATAATGTTCCAGTTGCTTATGGTGCCACGACTGTCACATAGCGGCTGTATTTATAGTTCGCACAGCGGATCTAGGCTTCCGTGAAGTTAGCCGTTTGTGATGCGCAAAGACAATTTAGTTTGAAGAAGCTCCATTGCGCATCGAAACGGCTAATTTCACGACGGCTGAGATCCGTTGTGAGAACTATACTTACCTACCAGAACAGAAATGTAGAGAAAAAAATTTAAGTTTTAGTTCCGTAGCATAGAAAAAACAGGCTAGTATCAGTAGTCCGGTTAGTTTGTCCGATGATCGGACTGATGAGACTTTGTCGGCTCAGTAGTTCGGTGATTTAAATCCTCGGACTACTGAGACTTTTTGTCCGTTAGTGACTGTCGGTCAAAAAGTTTCTAAGTATGACTTATTCCCATCTTCCAACTTAGCTTTCCACCATAAGTTGGAAGTCTACAGATCTACTATTCCACCCAGATCGAAATTAGTAGGTTAGGTTATGTTAGGTTAGTGAAAAACCACGCGCGAGACGAGCGAGCGAAGCGAGCGTGCCGCGGGAGCGGCCGTCGAAGCGCCAGAAATATAGTATAGCTACTGACAGTCACTAACGGACAAAAAGTCTCAGTAGTCCGAGGATTTAAATCATCGAACTGATGAGACTAAAAAGTCTCATCAGTCCGATCATCGGACTAAATCATCGGACTACTGATACTAGGCCGAAAAAACAGTCTACTGTGCTCGGGTTCTTTATTTGAATTTTTAAAAAATTACATTGAAGGCTACCTACAAAAAAAAAAAATATATGTACTTAGTTTTGAATACTGTGTGATGATAAACCGTTTGAAAGCACTGGCATTGCACACACAGATAATAAAAATCCATAAATGCACGATTAATGTTCGTTCTATTCATCCAGTGACTTGGTTTTTTTCCTCGATTTTTTCATACCGATGATAAATCAAAATGGCAGTTTACGCTAAGTCCGCTTTGTTATGAACTCCGTTTTTATCAAGACGAGACTTCACTTTATTTCACTTACTGTAATGTAGGCTTATGGTTTCTCTTTGTGCTGAGAAATCTTTACTTGCATTGCAAAATATGCCATCATAATAAAGCGCTCTTCTAACACCTTAGAAAGCCCATAGTAATGACACTGATTTCTTTAGAGTAATACTTATGGGTAATGATGGGACGTAGATAAACAAAACTTTAATAGGTGTGAACTCGGAATGACGTTTTACACGGTCACAAATTAACAATCCAGAGCGAGACCAAGTTGACCAATAATGGTACATGTTTTTGATGAGGTTTGCAACCACGCATATTTTTTGCTATGCGTAGAGCTTGGAAAGCTATGGTAGGCCGATGGCCATTAGTCATACAATAACCAACTTTAACAATTCAAAATGGGTTTGGCATAGATAAATCTATAATTTTGACCCATGAATAATCGACATACCTACTTAATTACTGCATTTTTTAATTGATAATATTAATTTTACATACACATTTATTAAAATACTTACTCGTGCCTAATTATAATCAAACTCAAACTGCAGCACCCTTACAGGGTTCATGTACATACCTGACAAAAAAATATTGTATTATTAAGAACATAAACAAGATTGTTACATGATGCAATAAATTTAATCATCTTCAGGCCTCAGCCTATAGACATCTACTGTACCTACGTCTTAAACTGGACATAGGTATATACCTACCTACTAAAGACCAGCGATCTCTTGATCTTGCCTTCACCATCCACCAACATAGACGTTGGTCGATCGAGTAGGCCCGTCGGTCGTCCTGCACTTCGTTTTATAGAGCTACCGTTATAAAGAGGAAGTTTTTAGAGGTCACCATTTGAGAACCTTTATTCCCCGGCGGAAAATAAATTTAAAATTTTCGTTGTAAATATAAAAAAATTAAAAATGGGTACCTACCAAGTTACTGGTAAAGTATCATGAAATAGTGAAACAAGCACTCCACAACCACATGCGTGTGAGCAAACAGTAGTTACTACTGTGTACTTTACTCTAATGTTTGTTTAGCATACGCGTAAAGAGGGCAACATCAAACAAAAGAGTAGGCTGAAAAAGAACAGCTGTTTAAATGAGTTCACCATTTAGAACCAAAATTGTGTAAAATTCAAAGAAAAGATACCTATTAACTCTATTAGGCGAGGGTTAATAACTTTAAAAATATATTAAATTATTTATTCAAATTTAGTTGTCACTCGGTCAGATAAAAAAAAGTTTTGTTATGTTTTTTAGCTAAACTACTTTTATACTAACTCTGAGCAATAGAAAACTATAGAGTCTATACAATGCCTATAAAACTTTTTAAAAACTCTGCAGAACCAAAGATGAAAGGATTTTTTTTGGAAACAAAAATAACAAATAACTTACCTCGAAATAATAAGCCATACCATATAACCGAAACACTCGACCACCCCGATTCTCATTTCCAACCCAAACATAATCATTATGACCGAACGTGGCGTGGGGACAAGGACAAGCCCTCGAGATCTTGCCACAGATAAGAAACATAGGGGCACAGATTAAATAATTACCAGTAGGTGTGTCCCGTAGGTTTTAGTCTATTAAAAGTATGATGTTATCGTATTCAAGTGAACAATAAAATAATTGATTACGGAATGTATACAATTTAGTTCGAAAAAGCTCTTTGCGAGTCGGATTGCTAGCTCATTGAAAGAGCTGCTTCACGACTGCCTAGATTCGTTGAGCTTACTATACACATACATCATCTCAAAAATAGTCACACACAATAATCACAATGATCAGTCCTGAACTAATGTCAAATCATTATTAGAGTAAATCTTGGCTTCATTACCATAGAGTTCTCTGTTATAGGCAATGTATTCACTAAAGATTTTTTTTGTAAAATGTCTTCGTTCCAATCCCATGCTATTTTACCACGAAAATTAGATCTTAATTAAATGACGGCCTTCACTTGTGCATGCACTACAGTAAAACAGACGGAGAGATAATTTTTAGAATGCACCGGATTCTAATGAGTAGGAAGTTCTATACCTACTTACATTCTTAATTTTTTTTTCTCGAACCACGAACTGAATGAGAACATTATTTATTTATAGCTTATAATGACAAGTTCCAATCATCAAGATTACCCGCTTTAGATGGTTTTTGGTTTTTTCTACGAAATCTAATTTTCTTTTTGTACTTTTTAGTTCTTGTTTTCTATTTTAGCCCCTTTACAAATCTAAATTACGGCTTCGTAAACTTAATTCACCTGAGCTAATTCACCTAGGTGTATTAAATACACTTTTAGTACAAGTCGGCCAATGATCGACTTCATGTTTTTTCTTATGTGGATTGAATTACGTATAGACACGGAATGGGCCTTCCTTCTGAGAATTTTACAAAAATGGTAGTAGGTATAGTTCTCACAACGGATCTCGGCCGTCGTGAAATTAGCCGTTTCGATGCGCAATGGAGCTTTTTCAAACTAATTTGTCTTCGCGCATCACAAACGGCTAACTTCACGGAAGCCTAGATCCGCTGTGCGAACTATACCTAACCTACTTTTAAAGCTAGTAGTAAAAAAAATCTTACTAAAACAACTAACCATAAAATTTGAATAAGTACCTATACTTACATTTTTTGTGTGTGGGACCTATTTCTTGAATATTATGGGTGATGATCCCAATCACACCAGATCTGGTCAGTGTGACTTATGCATTATTAATGAAAGACCATGTATAAATAGTTACTTACTTACCTCTATTATTATTATTATTATTTTTAAATAAATTGGTGCGGCTAATATAACACGCGGCCATGCAGGCCTATTGTGTTCGCCACTTGTTTAGTCGCCCTAAGGGGGCGTTTACAGTTCACCTCCAAGCCCTGCCGATACTAAGAACTGGAGGATTTGCTTGGGGGTGATGTCTCTTAGCTCATTTGGGCTGAGGACCTCTAACAAAGTGTTAAAGTAAATTAGCACTTCTGGCATAGTAACTACACCTGTGGTACTAATACGTTTCGATGTAAGTTCGTAGTAGTATACTAATATCTGTTCTGTATCCATGGTATGGTATACTTATGGTATGTACTTATTGCAACAAGGAAAGTAAGTACAGATAATTCAATCAAGACATGCATGCAAACATTTAAACAAACAGTTATATAACAACAAAATATCATTGAACCCATCTCATTAAACGTTGTGTTGGTCGGCTCAGATAATGATAACCATTTTGTCTAATAATCCTTTCTATTTGTTCTGTAACTCGAACACAAAGCGGATATGCATGTCGGCACCGCAGTCGAATTCTCGTTAAGCGTAAAATAATAGCAGGTTGTCGTGGTACGGCGCACCGGCGGCGTTGTTGATTAAAAATTAAGCCATTACTAGTCATTAGTTAGTTGGAACGCCTACCAATAGTATCACGATGAATGGCCGCTTTGTGGCCTCCTTCCTCCACAAGCACTGGTAATTGCTGTGTTGATGGAAATTCAGTTTATACGATGACAGTGACTGTATGCAGTGACTCAGATTTTCGGCGCCAGTCACAGGGTACTGTAGATAGAAATGACTGGATGAACCATCCAGTCAATTCGCTATCGAATTTGGACCCGAAAAATAGAACAGGCTGAACTGTACTGTCTTGCTAGGGAGAGATCAGATCTAGGTTGAAACACATTATGAGCCCAGTTTTTAAGTCTATGCAAGATAATGAAGAAGGATTTTGATGTATGTATGGAATTCATTGGTAAAATGGTTGTAAAACTCGAGTAACATGCAAGTGGAATCTACCTGGTATCCACGACATAGAGAATTAGTAGGGTCCGGCAGGACTATGCGATCGTTGACTATGTTATGTTACGTTATGTATTATGTAGTTTAACGAAATAATTAAACGCAAGACACACCTAGATGTGATGCAAGAAGTGCCCAGCATTAGACGTGCATTACTGCCGATTCCCAAGATTTATTCAATGCTAACGATCATTCCACTTTCGCCGCCATGAGTAGCCAGCCACTTGCTTTCTTCTGTCAATCTCCATGGTTGAGTTTAATTGGTACAAATCTGGGAACCCAGTTGCTTAACTAACCTACTGTGAACTGTTTCATTAACAGTTTTAAAGTCAGCCAAATTACAAAGACATTGTAGTTTCACACAAAGACATTGAGAATACTATGTTTACTTCCTCTAAGGTTTCACGATAAACTATGTAGTTTAATTTTTGTGAGGCATTGTTTACATCTTTGATAATTTGATTTTGTGAATCTAAATTTTTCGAACAGTCAGGTTTTGGTTTGGGTTACTTTTACCCCCTAGGTACTCAAATAATCTAGCTTATTGTTCTAGGTGTCTGAATATAGATGTATTCTATATCCTTGCCAAAGAAGTCAAAGGGAGACTTTTGACTGCTTTGGTCTTTGATACAAATACGACCTTGGTATCGCTGTTGTCCTTGATACAAATACGAATTACCTACTCGTTTCTAATACACAGGACACTGGAAATCTTAGTGTAGCAATACTATGAATTTGGTGATTATGACTGTTGGGTGTGTTATGTTAAAAATGTATACTTATTTAATAATTTAAACATTAAATAATTGAGCTGCAGATTCTTCAAATTTGGTCTTTAATCACTAAATACAAATGTTCAATGCACTTGAACTAAACCACATAATAAACAAATGATTTCCGAAGTTCAGTACTGTTTACTAAACAAGTTAATACTGCGCTTACGCACGTCTACGAGTAGTCAAAACAGTTGCTTACGTAAATTATAGCGGGATGCGTTTATTTAATAAATATAGATCTAGCTAGATAGTTGGATAGGTAACTTTTAGAGTTAGGTTAGGATAATAAAATTTTTATAATTTTCAAAACGAAATTAAGTAGGTAAGTTACCTACCTACTTAAATTTATGCGAGTGCTCTAAGGCTGCGTTTCCACCAGAGATGTGCGAGGATAGTAGCGAGGGATGTGTTTGCTAGGTAGGTACCACTTTTACCTAGTCTCGCTCTGACAGCTTCAATGAAGTGATTCTATTGGTTCCAACAAACACATCTCGCGGTACACATCCTCGCTTAGCTCTGCTGGAAACGCAGCCTTATACTGTGAAGTAAAACATCCGAGGACGGGCGACAATACAAAAGATCGTTTAGACATGTTTATATTAGACCACCCTAAACATCCTGACAACGAATGAACTATTTTCGTAACAACAATTTACAAACAATTAGCGCGCGCGGTGTCCAAGTATTATTTTAAACTACAAGCACTTTTGTAAACAGAGTTTGACTCCCGCAGAGAACGACTGATATCGCGTCCAGTTCTCAAAGACCCCCTTGCAACTTTTCAAATGCCCGACTTATGAATCCTAGAGCTTAAATGCCATAGGGTCTGGTTTCACTGGCCGAGATCTGCAGGCAGACTAGTCATCGTGAGAACTACGAAGTAATGCTTTGATTGGACTTGAACTTCTGTTTAAACTTATCGGGGATTTACAACACTTGATGGATTTCAGCTGTTTAAGGCAAGATAACGTTGTATAATGAACAGTGTGGATAGTGCTAATGAATGTGTTGATTATGGTTATGATGGTTACACTGTTTAGGTCTGTTATTATAAGAAAATGTTATTGGACACATTCTTAGCAATCACTATAAATTTTATAATACTAGGATTAGCATGTAATATAAGGCTAGATTGTAATTTTGTTGGATACAATATAATAATAATACCTGTATGTAACGTTTTGGTATAGCTATACAAATAATGTGTTCAAGGAAAAAAATAATTCCAGTTCACAAAAATTCTAATTCAGTAAGTATAGTTTCATCCAAAACCGTTCCGCTATATTGCGGAGTTGAGTGGGGTGGGAACAAACATTCGGATAGGTAGGTATACTGCTGGTGTCCTCAGCTCACTGTTTGGATAAAGTAGGTGTTACCTACTCATAATACATTTTTCGAATGTATGTGACGAATAGGTGAAAGTGGTGTGACTAGAGTTGTAACTTGTGACGAATGTTGGAAAACTGGGCCGCTAGCGATTTTTCGCACGAACCTAGTTCTATACAAACAATGCTATCGTAAATCATTGGACTTCAGTATATCGATAAACTGATTCGCTATCCAACATGGAAAGTCGATAATATTCAAGAAGAAAGTAATAGCACAGAACATAGATAGGGTAATAGTATGATTTCAACATAACAGAAATAAAATAGCATGTTATAGAATAACGTAGCAAGATTTATTTATAGTGTTGGATTCTGTGGTATTGCTTTGAGTATAGTATAGTATGATAGTAACAACAGCTTGCTCCCACTGTAAACAGGCTATAAAAATAAATACTGAGAAAAAATATAATTATAGTAGGAATTAAAACAGGACTACACCTTTAAAACTGATGCTTACTCCGTTGTTTTTTGTGTAAGATGTAAGTAATTATCACTTACCGGTGTGCGGTAGGGCTATTATCTGGTATGCAATAATTTATCTTACAATGTAAGATAAATTCCCTACATAATAAAGTACCATGCACCACTAATATCTTGTCGTCTGAATGAAACACCAATGGGTACTACAAAAATCACAGGTATACATCTTAGATCAGCCCCCATACCATGAACTCTTAGAGCGATTCAAATTAGGACCTAAACTGAATTGTCAAAAAAAATTGTACCATGAAATTAATAATTATTGAAGTCACGGTACAAAATTTTTTGACAACTCAGTTTAGGTCCTAATTTGAATCGCTCTAAGAGTTCATGGTAGGGGGGGCAGAGCTACTTTGGTGGGTCTCTTCTTACGGTGGTATGTATCTATAGGACCTAAAATATATATTTTAAATATATCTTTTCTTTATTCATAATGAGATATACTATAAAATCATAGTTTTTTGCACATACATGACAAGAATAGCAAGCCAAGCCACAGTTTATTTTATGAATTAAATAAGTTTTTATCTGTTTAACTAAAGTTACCTATCTATTAATTTCTAACTCGATTTATTCAAATCATTTGCCGATAACCTATTTCCCAAGCTATCCATCTCAATGAAATGGAATGAACGTTTGCATACCGTTTCATTTTGATGTCGCAGCCGCAATCTGACATCGGTCACGATTCCGGCTTTCTATGTTCCTATCCTAAAGCTAAGAGTTTCTAAACGTCCGTAAATTTTCCGTGATTGCGTTCGCGTAATCCTTTCTTTTAGAGACTTTTTCTGGGAGTGGTCTGAGTTTTAAGGTTTGCGTAAGGAGCTAAATTTAGGCAACCATGTATCTTCTTACTCAGACATACAGTTTACTTTAGCTCTGTGATCAAAACAAGATAATTATACTTTTATTTTCTTTCTTCATCTATAACACTTTGTAATTTTGTTTTCTATTAAAAACACAAAAACTGGTCCGATTTTTAAATTGTTTCACCATTAGAAAAAAATTGAATGCTATATTATACCTGTGAGTGATCCATAGGCTATATTTTATGTCCACCCGTGCGAAGCCGGGACGAGCCGCTAGTTTATTCTAACCTTATCCAAAGAGTAATAATACTAAATATTATATTATTATCGCTTGATATCACCTCAAATAAGGTATTTCTAGACGAGGTATACCAACTATAAAATAAGGTGGTCGGTGGTCTTGTTTGTCCTCCTAATATGGGTCGCCTATTACTGCCTTACCGCACCGCACGGACCCAGCCCAATCCAAACGAGGAAATATGAGAAATACCACAAGCCAAGATATCCAAGCGGTACTCATCAGTTCCAACAGTCAGTACATTTGAAGGCTGACCTGGCAATGATAATATAAAAACAGTACAACTATTCACATGGCCGTCCAAAAAGGCCGTTAGTATAAGATTACTAATCAAGAGAACATTTATTTTAGTAGCAAATTTTTTGTGTATTTACCATTGAATACCTTTTTTATATGACTTAATTTCCTACAATTTTAACATGCGTTTTTTAGAAGAAAACGTAACGCAATGTAGAATACATTTTACGTCCGCCGTTAGAATGTAACAACTTTTATGAAACGAAAGCTTGACGAACACAATAAAATAATATTTTGATACGGGTAGAGATAAGCCAAAGAACTTACAAAGAAGCCGATCTGATTTAGGGACCTAATCCTATTGGCTTAAATTGGGTAACGAATTCGGATAAGATATAATTTTAAGTTAAATGTTTAGTGAGTTCTTCAGCTTTGTGTGATAGAGATCGGGGAATTGGTAATTTCCTCTGTACATTCTTTCATTGTTGTGTTTTGGCACGAAGAGTGCAGGTTCCCGGTGAAATTACAAGCACATGAGATCTCGGCCAATACGCGTGTGACCTACTAAGACTACTGGGACTATTATCATAAGTACTTGGTACCTTACCATAGAAGTGACTAAGTAGTAAGTCTGAGAACTTGTCTGGCAAACTGTAGAACGCAAGAGCGCGAAGTGGCCATCACCAGTCAGAGGCCAACCCTGATGACAGAGTTTTCAGGCCGCCCGAAGGCCTCTGTCATGGCCTACCAACGAACTTTGAAAAAGCCAGGACCGACTTAACGTGCCCTTCAAAGAACGGGAGCGCTCAGTTGAATTTTCCTGGCAGTCACCCATCCAAATGATGACTACGCGGAACAGTGTTTAACTTCGGAACAACTTAGTCAGCTACTTCACCTGCACGAGCGCAGAGGCAGATAGAGGCAGTGCTAAGTCAAAGCAAGCCTAGAGTGACGGACGTTTACAAAATCTAGACTTCAGTTTTTGATAGGAGGTAATAGTTGTTGCCCCAGGCCTTGCTCGCGTGGTTGGTACCTAGATAAAATGTAGAAGTAGAGTAATAGAGTAAATCGGTTCAGTAGTTTCGGAGCCTACTCGGTACAAACAAACAAAAAAAAAGTTCTCTTTATTATTTTATATGTTTATTGTTATACTGTAATTCTACTTGCCGTCGTAGCACGACTATGTGTATAAGTACCTGTACCCTTTGTTCGTAGCCTGCACCTAGTTACCTACCTAACTAAACTATGTTACAAACGTAAACATCGTAAACGCGTTTTACTATTCCTAATTGAATAGTTTATAGTAGGAAACACCTTAAAAGGTCAATGAAACCGGAACCACCCCCTAAAACAACCCCCTAAAGATTATAATCCCTCAAAATATTTACGAGGTTCTAACATGCAAAGGGCTACTTCCACGCATGATGTAAAATCATAACGAATAAGTTTAATTTATTAAAAAAATGATGAGCTCTAGTGGTAGTGAAACCTTAGGATCGAAAGACGGGGTCCCGATCCTAAGGTCGTGGATTCAAACCCGGTTGTGCACCAATGAATTTTTATGGATATGATGCGGTGGTCCGCCTGCGACGCAGGAGATTGCGGGTTCGATTTCCGCCTTGGAACAAATGTTTGTACGATCTGCAAACATTTGTTCCGGGTGTTCTGGGTATTTTTTATGTACTTATAATAAAAAATATCTATCTATGTAGACCTATTGTAATATATTTTAAGTATATTTTATAACAATTGAAGCTTTGCTTAGCTTGGGGCTAGATGATGCTGTGTGGATTGTCCAGCATTATTTATTTCTTTATTTTATTAATGTGTTCATGTAAAAAAATTAAGCAAATCCTTAAAAACTAAAACTCGTTCGTTCGTTCGTATGAGTCAGTGGCCAACTCTGGTGACAGAGTTTCTAGGACGCCCTAAGGCCTCTGTCATGGCCTAACAACTTTGAAAAAGCCGAGATCGACTGCTTAACGTGCCCTCCGAAGCACGAAAAAAAACTAATAATTTGATACGTTTTTATAATCATTTTTGAATTTCAGGCTTTTAATTTATTTTCTTAGTATTTTTTCATCCAAAGCGCCTTATCGACCATCTTCATCGCGTGTCATCGTCAGATAGTCAGATAGTGGTGGCCTTTATGCGCATCGAGCACTGAGCACTGAGTCAACACTTTTAATCGATTGTAGTTGATGATGCCTTTGTTTGCAGACACTCTTTGTTGCAATTAGCTGTTTTTGTGCTCGACCACTTTGGAGGTTGTTGTAACTTTTATTGTCTGTTGTATAGTACCACTTATTAGTATGTATTAGCATAGTAATAAAATAGAAATAGAATATTCTGCTGCTTTAATTATTTGAATAACATGATATTACTATTAATTTCGCGGTATAACATCAAGTTTCCGTAGTGTAGCGGTTATCACGTGTGCTTCACACGCACAAGGCCCCCGGTTCGATCCCGGGCGGAAACAATTACTTTTTGCATTTAAATTGTACCAGAAATTTTTGGTGCGCGAAAGCGGTTGGAATATGCAAGTTTCTATGAAATTCTCTACGAAACTAGAGAAACTACATCTTGATAATAACACGGAAGAACGTTGACAATGTGAGGTACGAAACAAGAGCTGGAAAAGGCGAGTAATTAATAGAAAGTGGTACAGAAACTAGTACGGTACGGGATCGGATAATTTCTAAATTGACCATTACCGCCGCGAAGGTCTGTGACCCGTGATATTGAGTGCTGATAGTACACCATCTTGCTAGGAAGTGACCTGGATTTTGAACGTAGGTTAAACATGCCCTTATCAGATACTACCTTGGAGTTTATAATATAATATGTACATAATGACTATCTTTTTACGATGAATGATGAATCTCCAATTCAGTTTCAATTTTTGCATTTCATTTATTTTATTAATCCATTTATGTAAACTTTATAAAAGATTTTTTTTCAGACCTCATAAATCATATAAACTGATATAGCTCAAAAAATCAAAATGGCGACATGGTCAAGTCGCTCGGCAGATATTAAGCGGCACGCCTGACCACAAAAGTTACTCTGCAAAGTGGTGTTCTTACCTCCTTAAAATAGTTAGAAGTTACAACCAAACAGTATTGATAGCTAATACGAAACACCATTTACTATTCTGTAAGTATTTATAAAAAAATCATTATCATCATTAGGTATATCCAAAGGGTATATCGATAGATATAGGCTTCCCCCAAAGAGTGACATGACGACCAATCTAGAGTCTTCACCATCCACCGACTGTGACCGCATTGATGTCATCGGTCAATCGTTATTTAGGGATATTTTCCCTAGTAAATTTTAAACTTCAAATACTATAAAGATAGGTAAAAATTATATAAGATTGAAGGCAAAACGTGATTATTTTTCATCTTTTCCTGGTTCTTAGGTAGGTCAACAGCCCGGTCAAGCTCTTACGACAGTTTACCAAGTTTGTCGGCTCCTCAATTAGATGGTGTGCTCAGGCGCATCTTTACGACGCCATTTACAGTCACCTTCCGCTTTCGTAAGCACAACGTGTAACTACTTCACAAGCATTGATTTAAGATTCATAAACAATGTTTTCAAGTGACTAATGTCTTTCTACCTAGGTAGGGAGGGCTCTTGAATCCAATGACAATTTCAATCCAATCCTAATTTAAATCCAATTCTCGTGAGTCTCGTGGGGTCGTGGGTTTGAATCCGGTCGTTCACCAAAGGATTTTAATATTCGACAAAATGATGTGCGCTATCCCATCTCATACGGTGAAAGAAAACATCGTGAGGAAACCGACATGTCAAAGAAGTAATAATTCGAAATACGTGTGCCAATCACCAATCCACATTGGGTCCGCGTGGTGTATTAAGACCCGATCACTCTCGCTCGAGTGTTGGCTTATGTAGCAGTGGGAACATTAGAAGGCTGTCATGGAGTTTAGTTCACTCAATATCCTTGTTATTGAGATTTGGCGCTAGGTTTGCATTCAAGAGTACGAAATGTTATAATTCCAATACCGATTCAAAATCAAAATCAAAATCAAAATCGGTTTATTCTGTAAAATCACAAGGATCACTTTGAAACGTCTTACAAGCTAAGAAAATTTACGCCAGTTCCAACGCGCCCATGCCGTAAAAGAACTGGCAACAACACCGGCTATCCTATCGCTTTTTTGGCATGACCCTTGCTATTGTCATGGATGCCGAGGTCCCCAGGCTCCAGATAATAGACGATCGACTCTATCAATTGTAAGTACTTGTCTTCTATCTTTGTACACGATCGGATTATCGTTCATTGAACTGAGCACGTGTTTCAATGCAACACTACACCAAATTAGTGTTGACCTTAATCGTACCACAGAGTAATAATCGTACTGTGCGGCAGCGGGGGATACTTTGGATCTATGTATAGCTGATATTTGGGGAGTCGTGGGTTCAATCACGCTTCACGGCATTTCAGATGCAGGTATGCTAGTACCTGGTGGTAGGAGACTCCTCAGAGTTCGTCTTATTGGGTAGTTGGATACCACCACAGTGCCAGATATTCTGCCTCCAAGCAGTAGTGTGCAAGCATTACTGTGTTTAGGTTTAAAGTGCGCTGTAGATAGAGACTTAAAGTACGTCGTGGGGTGACGAGCGCAGTGTAGTGCCACGCAGAACTTTAAAACTGATAGCTTTGGGTGGCACTGCAACTGTTATGGTCGGGCGTGGCGCTTAACATCAGGCGAGCGACTTGACAGTCTTGTCACTTGCTGACATAAACAGACTCTATAAGTAGCTGATATTCGCGGAGTCGTGGGTCCAATCCCGCTTCACGACATTTTAAATTCAGGTTACAAGTTATAATAAATCCTCTTTTAAGAAAATAAGAACAAATCATCAAAGTGATCCATGTGATTTTAACTTTTTACCTAAACCACCTAGTACCTAGGTATTAGGTATTAGGTAATTACTAGTATTTGTTAGGTAATTAAAAACATCGTGAGGAAACCGGCATGTCCAAGAACTAAAAACTCGAAAGACATGTGCCATCCACCAATCCGCATTGGGTCCGCGTGGTGGATTATGACCCAATCACTCTCGCCTGAGAGTAAGCCAGTGTCCCAGCAGTGGGAACATTAGATGGCTGTCATGATGATGATGTTATATTTTAGATTTAGTTGATTTATTATTTGTTTCTCTTTAATTGCCATTAAAAATAACAGCTATAAACATCTAATAAAAGCACATTCTTCAAGATTTTTGTTGGCACTTTTATTAGAATAATAAAATTGACAAGACATTGTAGTTGCTGTAATCCTAATTTTTTAAGGTGAATCTATGACCTAGGGCTATCTGTCTCACTCTAATATTTATGTAAATAAAATTATATGAGATAACTTTATTAAAGGAAGGTTATCTAAGTAGTTTAAGAGTAGTAGAGTTCTCTGTTATAGAGCTCATCCGGCAAAGGACTACCACCATACCTATTTCTACCACCAAGCAGTAATGCTTGCATTGCTGTGTGAAGGGTATGGTTTCCGGTGAAATTACTGGCACATAAGGCTTTCGATCTTAGCCTCAAGGTGGCAACCCGCGAGTGATACCTCTGGTATTGCAATATATATAAAAAAAAATATAGGCTGAGGTAACCGCTTCAGTTGTATATAAAAAAAAAATAGGCTGTTGTATTAGAGTGAGAAGGGTAGACATACATAATTGATTTAGTATGATGGAAGTTTAGAAAACTGGATGTGGATCAGGATTGGACTCGGGAACAGAGATTCTGAAAAGAGTATGAAAATTATTTAGCATACCTACAACAAATTAGTAGCTTACCTACATTAAATGATATTATTAAATAGATTAGGATAGTCGATGTAAGTTGGTATTGGTAGGTTAATTCATAGTCAAAATGAAGAAAAATAACTTAAATCAAATTCTTGGGTTGAACGGAGCAAGATACCTACCTATCGGATAGAAAAATCTTGGGTCGACTAGGGAAGCACTCAAAAATGCACTGTCTCTGTGCTAGGTAGATAAGTAGTAGGACTAGGTAGGTAAGTTTTAGCACTTAAAACCTATATTATTATGATCTCTCAAGTCACTAATCTAACTGGCAATTCATAATTATTATGACGCATAGATCGGAAAAAAACGAACCAAGGTTAAACAAATTGCAATGCACTCCAGTACTCATGGAACTTTGCATGTACTTTGCAGTACTTTAGCTCAGCGAGCGCAACGGCGCGGGGCGCGCAGGGACAAAGTAATATCTATTCCCGTAATTCATCACTAAAAGGTACCGTAACTCGTTACAACGGAACCACAGATTTATGGCCAATTACTACAATTTTGTCATAGCTAGTGGCTACATTTTACCGCGGTTTGTTCAACGATGTAGACAAGTATTTTTGCGAAGAACAAAAAGTAAACAACTTACCGGCAGCAGGTGTTTTATCAAATTCCGCTCGACTCCAATGATAACAGAAAACCCACACAACACAAAACTGAAACAAGTTTCACACAAAACTACAAAATAAACTTTCACACTGCCTAGAAGTTTAGACTAAATAATAATAAAAAGACATTGAGTGAGGCTATTGCATCAAACAAAATCAAAGTGCATAACGTCAACGCACGCAACGCAACGCTGCAACGCATCAACCATCAACCAACCGCAAACGTCAAGCAAGTCCATAATCCATCGGCAACTTTAGTTAGTCAGTCAGTCAGTCAGACAGATTGGATTCATGGATTGTGTGACTATTCTATCTGAGCTATTACAGTACGATACGATTGGAGGAATGAAATGAAATGAATGGGACGGACGGACGGACCATTTTTGTTGGAAAAATGACTGGGCCCCGGGCCGAGACTACAGAAAGTTTGAGAGCCCAAAACATTGACCCGGTGCCGCCTTCACAGGCATAAAACAAGACACGGTCGATCTAACTACTTCCGACGTAAGTGGGGTTGGACAGAATCTGCGCTCTGCGAATGCGGCGACGAGGACCAGACCATGCCATGGAGCACATCATCGTGCGCTGCCCTATCTACTCGTACCCAAGACCTTGGAGTGACCTAGTAGACCCCAAAAGCGATCGCTTGGTTGGGTGACCTGAATATTGCGTTTGACATAAATAGCGTACATATTACCACATATTACTAATATCTGTTTTGTGCATAGAGTACCTAAGTTCTTTAGTTTTAGATTTTGTTTTTATTTTTTGATCATGTCATTTGTTTTTGGTTTTAGTTTTAGTAATTTTTGTTTAAATAAATAAATAAACCAGTATTCAAGTTATTTCTATGAACTTTTTTTGTATATAGGTATACATAAATATATAAAATATAGTTCTCTCGATCGGCGGATCTAGGATTCCGGGAAGTTAGACGTTTGTGATGCGCAATGGAGGCTTTTTCTAACTAAATTGTCTTTGCGCATCACAAACGGCTAAATTCACAGAAGCCTAGATCCGCCGAGAGAACTAAACATAAAACATTTTATAAAACCTAAAACTGGTATTTAGCGCCATCTCTTATAGATGATAGAAACTTTAGATTAGGACACACAGGTACAGCCACAGAATACCTAAAAAAGAAAAACCAATTCTCTAGGACTGAAATAGACCAGTCATCAGCTTCTTTTCAAAGAAATAATTATGTATTGTCAAAAAAGAAGCTTGCTTAATATACTGCCCTAAATAAAATCAGTCATCAATGTACTCTGTGATAGTGATCTACCCTATTTTACTTATTTCGCTAAATTCCTCAGCCCAATCATGGTAGATGACCATGAACTCTTAGAGCGATTCAAATTATGACCTAAACTGCAGGTAATTACAATAGTCTGTAAACAAGCTTCTAACACAGACAACTTTGGTGGGAGGTATTGTTGAGCCCACACTATTTTTGTGGCAAACAAGTGTTTACACTGTTGTAGACCGCTGCCGCCGGTGGAGACCGATGTGGAGGGCTTGTTTACAGCAGTCTAGCCTAGGTTTAAATGACTACCTAATGACTATTCACAAGTAATTCCGTAGTTCAGCAGGGAAGACATGCACATGAAAACAAACTGAAACTGATTAGTACTTTATTGACTACAAACTATTTACAATCTAATCAACCAAGCTGCGTTTTGGGCGCGGTAAAGGTGCGTTTCCTCGACTGCTTCTTGCGACTGCTTTGAATATGTTGCAGTTGGCTATTAACCTCTGACCAGATCTGGCTCTGCTCCTCCATTGGTATAGTTTTTCTGGAAATAATTAATTCAAATCAAATTCAGTCACGCCATTCGTTAATTATTTATTTAATATGATTTATAAACAGCTTTTGCATGAAATTCGTCTCGCATAGAAACACCCAGACCGGGAACAAATATTTGCAGATCATGCAAACATATGTCCTGCAGCGTGAATCCAATGAGGTTGTTGCTATAAATTCATTATATTCTCATTCATAAAACAAACCTGTATTGTTTCATCAAGTCATATTTCTCCCATGGTGTGGCTCTAAGTTCACGTCTTGCACGGTCCTTGTACTTCAGATGCTCTTCAATGTTGGAAACACCCTTCAGCTCCTGTCGCTCCCACCTCTCCAGCCAGGGTCTGGGTTTTAGCTTCACCTTTATGCACATAGATAATATTACTGTCAGTGGATGGAAAAGGAAACCAGAACAGTTTCCTGAAGTTAGTATCATCAGATCCCTGTTAACTCATAACCGTTTAGTAGATAATTTCATGCAGAAATCAGAAATGAAAAGAACTAAATTCAAAAATGGTGTTTTAATACTCGAAAGGGAGTTTTTATATTTATAATAAATAGCGACACACCCCAGCTTTTCAATATGTATAAACTTTCTCTTCAATTACTATCTACTGATGAAAGAAAACCGCATTTGTTTATTTCTAAGCGTACATACAGAGCCTGTCCATATGTCGGCGAGTAGCGACTTTGTTTTTTACTATAAAGTTTTTTTCTTATGTATCTGCAATTGGCTTCTTAGCCGTTCGTTCATATGAGTCAGTGGCCAACTCTGGTGACAGAGTTTCTAGGCCGCCCGAAGGCCTCTGTCATGGCCTAACAACTTTGAAAAAGCCGGGACCGACTGCTTAACGTGCCCTCCGAAGCACGGGAGCGCTCAGTTGAAATTGCCACTGGCGGTCACCCATCCAAATGATGACCCCGCGGAACAGTGCTTAACTTCGTTGATCTGTTAAGAACAACTAAGACAGCTACGTCCTTAGCCATAATTTGATCCAGGATTGTGATGGATGTAAAGATATGTATAAAAAAAACACTGTTCTATAAATTTTTTTTTTCTATATTAGTTCTCACCTGTACAGGATTAACAGTTATTGGTGTGCCATCAGGCTGTATCTCAGGGTCCATGTCGAAGGGGAAAGTGCTGTACTCGGGCAGTGCATCCCTCAGGTAGAACAGTTTGTCATCAAGACGCTTCTCCAGTCTCAGCACTTGAATGTTCTGGATTGTTGGGTCGTAGAGGTCGAACCTCATCTGGAAATATTCAGAAATGTGATTAACAACTATACAAACATAGCTGTTAATAGGAGTGCTCTAAATGCTTAGTAAAGTCTATAGCTTAGGCACAGAACAGATATTAGTACTATATATATACAGAATGGCCAATCCCTACCTCCCACCGGTTTTACTTACCTCACCCGATCGCAAGCTTGCCGGCACTGAAGCTAAGGGCTTAAAGGCCTATTACATTACACGATTCGTCGGCACGATGAGCCGTGACGACAGATCGGACTTTCTGTTTACACTACACGATAGCATCCCTAAATCGCCCATTCGCCTATTTCTAATCGATTCATCGTGACGATGAATCGTGAAACGACGACGAACTGCCTAACAGCGATTACACAACGTGCGATTTAGGCTCCCTGCTTCAAATGTCAGGATGAATCGTGCAATGTAATCGAGCCTTAGGGCACGCGTTTATTTTTGATTTTGTGTAGGTCCAAGCTTGTGCATACCAGAGCGAGCGAAAGAGCGCTTCTCGCTCTTGCTATAACTATAGCAAAAGAACACGTGTTGGGAACGACCATGACACACACATACAACAGCACCGTTTACGTACACAAACTATTCGTGTGGTGATTGCGACGTGTTTGCTTCATACATTTTATTGAAAGTGTCCGGAGGTGTGTGTGTGGACTGCCGGAAAAACTAATAATATTAATTCCACCGGAAAAATTATTAAGTATTTATTTATTTAATATTGAGCCTTCACCATTCAAGAAGTTCCTGTGACCATTTTCATGTCATTGGTCCATCGAGTGTAGGCTGTTCTATACTTTGTTTTCCTGTGTTGCCATTTGAGCATTTTTTTCTTTTTCTTCTAAAGCTTGTTGATCCAATAACCAATAGGGAATACTATCGGTGATTGGTTCCACAAGCTATATGGTCTGCCCACTGCCGCTTCAACTTTTTTAAGAGCTGTTTTGGTGATCTTAGTTTCTTCTTTCTTCATTGCACATTTGAGTTTTCCCATATATGTATGGTATTTAGGAATAGGGATAAATCTGTTCTTACCTCCACTCCCTGATGATCAACCACATTCCTCAGAGTGAACTCAGCTCGCAGTCCACATCCCTTCCGCTCAATACAGATGCCAACAAACCGGTTGGACTTGCCCTGAGAGTGTGGGTCAGACATGCTCACTGCTAGAATTGAACCTGTAAATAATAATAGGAATCATTAATGCTGGACTTTTTTACAAACAAATAAATAGACCTTTATGATAACCCTGACAGTAATATCTATCTGAACTTGCAGTAGTCCATTCTATTCTATAACCACTCAAATCCTTCACAAAGATGCTAACCTAACTCACCCCAGTTGTAAGTCTTATTCATTTAGTATTCTTAATTTTATATAATGACTAGTGGCTCGTCCCGGCTTCGCACGGGTGCAATAAAAACTTAAGCACCCGTGCGAAGCCAGGGCGGGTCGCTAGTCATTCATAAGGTAGGAGCCGACCGCACGTTTTAGTCGCGCGGCTACCTATTTCATAGTTCATGTGCACGCCCCTCTCTGGCCATGACGCGCGCGCGGGCTTTTTTAGTAGGTATTTTGTTAAGATTGACATTTTTATAATTCGTCATAACTTTTGAATGGAATGTCTGATTTCAATAATTCAAACAGGTATTGAAACAGTCTTGAATATGAAATGATTTATTTGGATAAGGATTAGTATGGAATACATGGTCTGATTTTGGTCGGCATTTCTATCAACTTATAAAATGTAAAAAAGTAGTTATAGTTACATAACTACAATAGTTGGACATATGGTATCGCTGACTTTTTTGTAGATGTTCAATATGTTCTATAATATTGTAGAAATTTTTTTTGTTTAATCATCAATAGTTTCCGCAGCGATGAAAGACATTTTATGGATATTTTTTTACACCTTGGGTTACATTATTGAAGTTTTAGTAGGGATCCCTATTATTTTTTAAAATAAAATTTAGCCTATGTTACTCAGGGATAATGTAGCATTCTAATGGTGAAAAATTTTTTGAAATTCGAACCAGTAGTTTTGCGTTTATTCATAACAAACAAAAATACAAAAATACAAACATACAAATCTTCTCTCTTTATAATATTAGCATAGATATACAAATCTAAAAATGAATTGCTGTGCGTTAGGCTCGCTTAATCCCGACAACGGCTGGATTAGGCTGATTTTGGTCTTCAAGCTTCTATTTTAAACAATGTCAGAGTATTAGTACGAAGTACGTAGTACTAATATCTTTGGTATTAGGCAGAATATGCCCAACTTTTTTTATTAGTTTAAAAATACATACCAACATAGAACTCAGGAATATCAATTTGATTCCTTCTCTTCAGCATATCAGCTCTCTCCAGCTTCTCTCGGAGGCTATTTCTCCATTTAGGGTTCGGGTCAGGTAGAAATTCAGGAAATGCATGTCTATATTCCAAAATAGGATTGGTATTAGGTCGCCGCTTTGACAATCTTAAGGGCTCTGGTTTAGTCTCTTCAGCTATCTCAACTACTTCTGGGACAGTTGATAATAAGCGGTAATCTATAAAAATGTACATAGACATTAGAAAATGTAAAAAATGTATTAGACGGACAACGTAAATAGTTTTTCTAACCTCTTCGCATGAACCATTTTGTAGCGGCAAATATTTCACCGAAAGCTTTCTGGATTGGTAATGCCATTTTCATAACTATTTTCCTTTTTTGAAAAATAATACTCTAATGGGAGAGCAAATCTACAGAAATCAAACAAACGAAAACAAAAACATAATGTTTCAAGATCTCCTTCTTCGTTTTTTTTTATCTATGGACTGTCAGCCAGCTTAGACAACTATCATCATCATCATGACAGCCTTCTAATGTTCCCACTGCTGGGACACTGGCCTACTCTCCAGCGAGAGTGATTGGGTCTTAATCCACCACGCGGACCCAATGCGGATTGGTGGATGGCACATGTCTTTCGAATTATTAGTTCTTGGACATGCCGGTTTCCTCACGATGTTTTTCCTTCACCGTATGAGAGCACTGACATTGCGCACATCAATTTTTCGTAGCAAAAAATCCATTGGTGCACGACCGGATTTGAACCCATGACTTTAGGATCGGAAGGCGGGGTCACTACCACTAGACCACCAGTGCTCTCTAGAGTTCCGTAATGATTACTACCTCTAGAAAGGATGATTTTACTGATCTAACTTTGGAGGTCACATAACGCGGCATGTGTAAGACCATAATGCCAGTGTCAAATATAAATTATAAAAAAAAAATAAGAAGAAAGAGAAGTAATAGATAGACAAGTCAACAGTGTGAGTAAGGATAGTTATGTTCCTTGGCTAAGGAGCTTTTAGAGATCTCTGTGATAGAGCTCGTCCGGGGAAGGACCACCACCATACCTATTTCTGCCGCCAAGCAGTAATGCTCGCATTGCTGTGTTCCGGTTTTAAGGGTATGGTTTCCGCTGAAATTACTGGCACATGAGGCTTTCGATCTTAGCCTCAAGGTGGCAACCCGCGAATGATACCTCTGGTATTGCAAGCGTCCATAGGCTGCGGTAACCGCTTACCATCTTGTGGGCCGTACGCTTGGTTGCCACTTCAGTTGTATAAAAAAAAAAGCTTTTTTATGGTATCACCATTGTTTAACAGACTAAACATAACTCTAGATCATCTACGAATGGTACGATTATGGCTATTTTTTGCTTATTTAGTTTTTATTTTAATTGACTCTGGCATAACAGTCACATAAAATATACATTAGCTTGTTATTCGTTAATTTAATTATTATGTATTACCGAAAAATGATTTTCGCTTTGTTTGCCATCGCGATGGCAACCGTCACCGATTTTCTCCAGACATCGCGATCCGGTGCTGCGTGCGAGCTCCCACCTGACAAGCTGTGTAGTGATTGTAACCGCCAGGGTTGGATTTAAGCCCGATGAAAAAATGTAGTACAAAAATCATAACATAGTAATATTTCTAAGAAAACTGTAGTACACTTTATAAATTCATCTGAAACGTACATAAAATCATTAAAACCAACATTAACCTAGCCAATATTTTCTTTATTTTTTCTATTTCTATCTTTTTTTTTATTACTTTTTGAATAAAAAAGTTTCCAACATTATCCAAAAATTGTTCAAAAAACGAAAAAAAAAAATCCCCAATACCAATATCATATCAGCCAATACCTTCCACTGATCACTGAAGGTGTTGAGTTCGTCTCGCCATCGCTTGCGTGGTCTACCGCGACGCCGCCTCACTGTCTCAGGGCTCCACTCAGTGGCAGTCTTGGCCCACAGTTCATTCGGCATGCGGCAAACGTGCCCTGCCCAGTCCCACTTAAGCTTTGCAGCTTTTTGAGCTACATCGGTGACTTGCGTTTTGGAGCGAATAACAGAGTTCCTGATTCGGTCAAATAATTTAACCCCAAGTTTACTTCGCTCCATCGCCCTCTGGCACACCTTGAGTTTGGACTTGATGATGATGATGATGTTAGTTAGTGACCATGTTTGGGCACCGTAGGCACCGTAAAATAAACTAAAAAAAAAACAAAAAAAAAACACGAAAGACGTATAATTTTAAACCCTAGGTTATGATAAAACATTAACGTAAGAAAAGGCGGTATGGTCTCAGGACTTTAGCCTGCCCATTAGGCGAAAAAAAAAAAACTAAACTAAAAAAAAAAAACTTCTTTGTGATTTTTAGCCAATTTTTATTTCTACGAAGATAAATACATATTTTCAGGAGCGAGGTCCCTTGAAATTTTGTATCCACCTTCATCAATATGCAGAAGTGTAACGACGATAACATTCCGTTGGCAGACGACGATCCTCAAGTAATTATCAATGACGAATTGGACAACAATCGCTTGGACCACGGTCGATCGATGGATTCTCTACCAAGCTCTTATACTGGATCTTCAAGTCCTGGATTAAATGGGCCTGCTAGTTTCGAGCCTGACTCCGGGATCGACGAGCAGGAGGAAAAGGCTCGCTTGATCTCACAAGTCCTGGAATTACAGAACACATTAGATGGTATGTGCACACCTTAGTGATTTCTTTGTTGATGTTCTGAAAGGTCTCGAGACACCTAACAATACTCTTATTAATCTTCTATGTATGTAAGCACACTGATTATTATGAGTATTGTATTAAATTATCTTGTGATTATAATATTGTGATGTGACAATGTGAGCTGAAAAAAACATAATTACTAATAAAGTTGTAGTACCTAGTTCAATAAATATTCATCTCTAATATCCTCTTCTCCTTTCCTTCTACCATAAATAAGTAAAATAAAAGATTATTTTTAAGATAAATTCATGAGAATTAAATATTTCTTTTCAGATCTGTCACAAAGAGTGGACTCTGTGAAAGAAGAAAACCTAAAACTGAGATCTGAAAATCAAGTCCTAGGGCAATATATAGAAAATCTCATGTCAGCTTCTTCTGTGTTCCAGTCTACTGCTTCGCCGAATGTGCACAAGAAGTGAAAGACTAGCCCAAAACTAAATAGCTTGATTGCAGCATAAGAATTCCCTTATGTGACTTACTTTACGAATCACTACACTAAATTCGTTTTTTTTATTATGCACTGAATACAGATAGGTATATAATTAAAATTCTTTGAGGCTTTTATAGCTTAAATATTGCACTGTTCATATTTCTCTGTACATAATAAATCTGTTACCTACACAGGTAAACTAGGTACCTACCTACCTAAAAGGATTTTACTAATAATATTCATGATTAAATCGACAATGGCTGGACCGATTTGGCTAATTTTGTTCTTGAAATATTTGTAGGAGTCCAAGGAAATATGAAAAATTAACAGGAGTGAGACCGGTCAGAAAATAAGATATTAGTTATGTTATCTATCTGTGACCTAACCTAGCTAAGTTTAATAAGATAAGGTATGGTTTTAATAATCTATCTGGCTGGATGCATATTAATTTGTTAAATAAAATACCTACTAATTATTGATGTACCTACCTACACAGTAATTAAATTTAATACCTACACAGTAATTAAATTTAATTCATTATATTTTAATGAATAAAATGTTATTTTTACATTCCATTCCATCAATATATTTTAAATGCTTAATGCTTTAATGCTGACAGAGGCCTTTGGACAGCCTAGAAACTCTGTCACCAGAGTTGGCCACTGACTCATATGATTGTTACATTACTTTATTTTAAATGCTCTAGAGAATTATAAATTATTTTTATTTTTAAAGTATGGTATTAATTATAATTGTAGGTATCTATTCTAAGTATCTATACCATGTAGCTTAAGCTTATGAATATTATAAATAAAATATTTCTGAAAATCTATACCTATATTATTACTTATACCAAAATATACATAAAAAAAATATATATAGGCCGTGTTGTTATTCTAAGTATATACGTACATATATTTTTTTGATGTGTGGAACCTATCTCTTGAGTTTGGCAGGTTGATAATGAATGACCCTGTATAGTGTAAGTATAGTTCGCACAGCGGATCTAGGCTTCCGTGAAGTTAGCCGTTTGTGATGCGCAAAGACAATTTAGTTTGAAAAAGCTCCATTGCGCATCGAAACGGCTAATTTCACTACGGCCGAGATCCGTTGTGAGACCTATACCTACCTAAATATTTTTTGGCTAAGAATTGGGGCTATTTTTGTTTTTATAGTGTTATGTGTTATCTATCACACTAAGAGAATACTAAAGATTATAATATCCCAGTTTGCCTCAAGCCTTTCATAAAAAAAACATCTTGTCATCATAGCTTTGACTTATAAACATGAGATATCTTCGCCTACCTAGATATTATTCTGACTAACTAGGTATTCAGAACAATAATAAACACATTCTTTGAATTTTAATATTGTCAGCAAAACCAATAAAGCCATATTTTGAAATTTCCTTTTCATTTTTCAATCATATTTCCCTCATTTCCCCATCTCCAATCAACGTAGTGCTTACATTCTCTTGGCCCCAATCCACCCAATATTTGTCTGAGACCCAATCATAAATCAAGCAAGCAAAGCCATCAAGCCAAGCAAAACAAAGGAAGGCAAGCAAGCAAGCAAATCAGTTAGAGGAGGGAGAGGGAGGAGTCAGTCGGAATTTGACAGCTGAGTTGAGCAGTTGAGTGAGCGTTTATTATTGTTGTGAACTTGTTGTGAAGATAGTAAAATCAAAAGTTAATAAAATGCCGAAAAAGCTAAAAGTAGTTGTAAAATCTCTGTTCGGACACGAGATCCGCAAGGATGTAAGCTTGGATAACCTGAAATCATTAAAATTGGAGGACGCTTGGCCGTTTATCAGAGACGAAATTGAGATCGAAATCGGGGGCAGTCAGTTAGTATGCATCCCTCATATTACAGAGGCTGATTTATACAATTGCACGTCCCTTTTCGTACCAAATGACAAAGAAACTAACGGAAAAATGTTCACGCCACTCGGCGAGCTCATCAAAAATGTTAATAGAGACAAATCGCAACCGGAATATCTAGAATGGTTGGACGCTGGCGAGTTTCAAGAAAACGAATTCAAGTTTCCTCATGAGAGCGTTAAGGTGAGTGAAATTATGTGGTTTTTCTCCAAGATCTTTGTAGTTAAAACTGTTTCGCACATGTTACGCCTGCGTTGTCTGACCTTGACCTGTCCTGATTTCCACTGGAGCATGTTCGGAACTCATGTCATGAATTATATGCCAACAGCGTAATTTTGGCTTATACAATTTATAATAAATAATATTGTTACCTAAAGTCTATGACCTAAGAGATGTAATGTAGGTGTAGGATAGTGTGTGTATTTATTTATTCATCTAAAAATCTAACTAAATGAATTGTTCTAAGTCCTCATCTCACTTAACTTTCCTAAAGAATTCTTAGGCTATATCAAAGTTATGTTGGTTGGTTTGGTATGTAGGTACACAAATTCTGTTCTGTAAAACATGTGAAGCTGCAGGCAGAAGCTAGTATAATATACTAAATTTAGAGGTAGCAAAGCAAGTAGATAAGAGTATATATACCTACCCTGCCAATGCCACATGCCACTCCTGTCAGTATAATCTGTCTAATCTCTACCAATGTTAAACTTTACTTATTATAGGGCAGCAGATATAATTAACCATTAAGAATTTAAAACTCTTCATCATAAGGATGATGAAGCTTCCATGTTGCTATTCCATGTCAACCTGACTTCTTAGGAGCTGAATTAATGAGTAGGTACATATTATAAATCAATAATGATAAGTGTACTGATTTTTTATGTTATTATGTAAGAACTGAATTTTTACTTGAGAAAAATAATAGATTTACCTACTTGTTACAAAATCCTTATTTTGTGCTTTCATCACATACCTATGTAATATTACCTAACTGTTCTGTTTTAATAGGCATGTTAGATATGTAGATAATTCACCTAAAATCCTACACCTACATTTATAGATCCAATTTTGAAAGCAAAATATACTGCAACTTTCTGTAATTTTGCCCTCCTGGTAGAACATCATCCAACATCTACAGCATGTTTTACACATGTATGGAGAAAGAGATATCTTAGAAGTATGGACATGCACACTATCTAGAAATTAGTCTGTGCGTTTATATCACTGCATCGTCGCCACATGTTAATCTGTTTATAAACCAATCAATCTATTTATAAACAGATGCCAGACACTTGAGAGAAATAGAATCAATCAATTTGATTTGAAACAGTCTGCTTCATGAGCATTAATTATTATGTTCAGCTGCCAGCATCTTTATTTTTACCATAAAGTGCATGGTAAAATTAAAATTTGGATGTTGAAGCAACCACATTGATCTAAATAAACACAAAAGTGAATTCTTTTGAAATATCGCCTATTGAATAGTTATCTTATAATTTCATATTTATGTAGGTACCTATATTAATATGTTTTAGTTTATCATTATTATATTTATTATATCTAAGTATGTCTATGTATTCATATGTATTTTATTGTTATTATTTATGTAGGTATTTATGTTTAAATATTAGTATTATTCATTTGTATTCATTTATTCATATGTAGCAAGTTGCACAATTTATTTGTGATCTTATATAAGTACACCCCCAACCATTCTTTTATTTATTTTAATTTCTCTCCAGCCAAAGGTTGTCTGGAAGAAATCGCTTCTAAGCGATAAGACCGCCCATTGTACTCATTATAAAATGTGTTTTGTTTTTATGTTTTTAATACTGTTAAGGTGTACAATAAAGCATATTACATTCATTCATTCATTCATTCTTCTTACTTATCCTTAACATTTCTGTCCCATTCAACCAAAGTGATCCAATTTGGTTGTTCCGTGAATTATCACCTGCCGATTAATAAAGACTATTAACGACGATCACGAGTAGGTACCTAATAATAAAATTAGGGCTGGGGCGTGTGGAATTGGCGTAAAATCACCTAGTTTATAATGATCCTTGTGATATGATTGAATAAAGATTTTTTACTTTACTTTGTAAGACACCTATAATATACCTATTTCTGCCGCCAAGCAGTAATGCTCGCATTGCTGTGTTCCGGTGTGAAGGCTATGGTTTCCGGTGACTGGCTGGACTGAATTACTGGCAACCTGCGAGTGATACCTCTGGTATTGCAAGCGTCCATAGGCTGCGGTAACCGCTTACCAACTTGTGGGCCGTACGCTTGGTTGCCACTTCAGTTGTAAAAAAAAAAAAAGACATCAAAAAGACAAGCTAAATATGAATAAGGCCCCAAGATAGACTTGGTTCTAATCTGTAATTTGTTCTACATGAAGCATCTAAGTTGGCTGAATTATCGCAACCGTTCAGGTGTAGTTTTTTTTTTTTTTTTTTTTTTCAAATACATAAATACAAATAATAAAATAATATTGCTGGACAATCCACACAGCATCATCTAGCCCAAGGTAAGCTGCTGTTAAACAGAGCTGTATTATGGGTACTAGATGACTGATATATACTTAATACAATACAATACATAGATAGATATTTTTTATTATATATAGAAAATACCCAGAACACCCGGAACAAATATTTGTAGATCGTACAAACATTTGTCCCGAGGCGGGAATCGAACCCGCAACCTCCGCGTCGCAGGCGGACCTGCGCCACATCGGTCGTCGTATATTCACAAACCAATTGAACCGCAAAAGGTCACATTAAGTCACAATGCGCAATAACCTACATTAATTTCCAACATTCCTATATGACGTACCTAAATGCAAAAGTACTATTCCGTTGAGGAAAATTTACAAACAGATGTGATGGGTACCTATGTGGATTTAATAACGGAAATCATATTATGATAGACAACAGTGGCCATTTCTAATCTGACTAAAATGTGGATGGATGATTTATAGATAAATCATCTAAAATAAGCCCCCTTGATCTCAGATAGTTGATTGACGAAATATCTCAACACAATTCTTCTAAACTTTCAAACTAAGGACACACAATCTTGAAAGAAATGAATGAATGAAATGATTGAATGAATGAAATGAAATGAAAAATGCTCTAATGTACAGTATTACAGTAAAACATAAAAACAAAACACATTTTATAGTATGAGTACAATGGGCGGTCTTATCGCTTAGAAGCGATTTATTCCATCTTGATCTATTTATTACAATTTGCAGATCACGCTTCAAGATGAAGCGATCAAGAATAAAGTGAGGGTGATCATGGTTTCATTCAACAAGCACACCGTGCCCAAGAGCAAGGATCTCGTGAACAACATCTACTTGGACGTAGAGAACAACAAAGGTTTGTTAGCAACTTTACTTGTATAAACTAGTATACTGCCGACAGATGTCGGCTGTCGTGAAGTTGCCGTTTTGATGCGCAATGAAGCTTTTTCGAACTAAATTGTTATTGCGCATCACAAACGGCTAACTTTATGACAGCTTAAATCCGCTGGCAGTATTATACCTTAAGAGGCCTTTCCAAGATTTAGCGATATAATTCATGAAGTTCGCGTGAATATATCTTTATATAGTATAAGGAATAGCGCGCGCGACGAGGAGCGATACATCCTCCCTCAATAAGCGCTCAGCGCGGTTTGAGAGTCGGTGCTTCGATCGATATGATTATAAGTGCGCTAAGATGTGATTTTAAAAAAATCGTATTAAAAAAAGTCAATGCTATTAGACTATTTTCTTTGTTGTATTTATTTAATAAAAACTTAAAATTTAATTTTGTAGGTGTATTTTTATTGTAAACTTCTTACTTTAGCAGAAATAACAAGCGTAAAATTGGGAAAAGTACGCGTTTTTTAGACCGTCTTTTTTCAAAAATACTGAACTAACATGCTGTATTTTTCTCTGTACACTTAAATTTTAAAACTGTGATTATTATAATTGCATTTTTGGAAATATGTTAGACTTTGTTATTTCATAGAAAACATGATCGAAAGTTGACTGGAATTGCTCATTTTACGAAACGTGCGTTACTAATTATTTTTTTAATCAGTTGTGTCTTGAGTTAATTATTATTTGTTCTGTTGGCTTAAATTTTAAGGGATAAAGCTTATAAATGTTTTTATTTTCGTTAAAATATCTTCAACACACGAGCCACAATAGTGTTCGAAACTTCACGGGCTACAAGAAAATTCAAGGATTATCAAGAATAGGGCTCTTAAACTGAGAACCAATATTTACAAGGAAACGTTCCTATGGCTGCGTGCTGCGGGATCGTTATGGGTAGTTCGGTATAATGCAGATGTACGTGGATGTGTTTGTTAGGAACTAATAGAATCACTTCATTTATCTAGTCTCGCTCTGAGAGCTTTAATGAAGTGATTCTATTGATCCCAACAAACACATCTCTCGCTACACATCCTTGCTTAGCTCTGGTGGAAACGCAGCCTAAGTGGAAGCTACATTATACTGAACTACCCATAACAATCCCGCAGCACCCTGAAACGTTAGATGGAAAGTCTCATGTGCCTGTAACTTCACCGGAAACCATACCTTTCGAACCGGAACAATACGAGCATCCTTTCCCGGTTGAGCTCTATTACAAAGAACTCTACTACTCTACTTCATACTTCGGCTCCGATCTTTCGGAGCCACATTTGACGTGTTATGTGAAGCTAGGCGTGGCGTAATCTTATCGTTCCCCTAACTGATTAGGTGCATTACTCATTTAGTTGGGGAGCTAATGGCAACTTAAACTGCTATCCGAAGCCTTCTGCCTTAAGAACTCCGTAGTCAACAGATTTATTTATTTATTTATTTATTTCAATTCAACTGCTTACTGCACAGTGATAACCATCGCGTGCAGCAAGCCATTACAAGTTTGTACTTAATTTAGGTATATTGGTATACAGAGACACTAGCTTAAAAAATGAATACAGGAGTCTAACATATCATTTAATTTAGAAAAAAAAAAATCGATTTCTGGTGTTTGAGCAAGCAAGGCGTTGAGCAGATTAAGGGCCTGTGTCGTAGGAGCATGCCAAGCAGTTTGTGTTCGCACCAAGGGAGTTGCAAACAGGCGTGGCAGATAAGTCATCATGGTAGCTTTCTAATGTTCACACAGCTGGTGCCATTACCCTTAGTGATTTGTATCTGAATCTGTCCAAAGGGTAGCGCTAGAATCCAGAGATCATTGAAACATTTGAAAAGTTCCCGGAAAATTTAAAATTCTAGCGTCCCTTTTTTTTTAATACCACTAAAGTGGCAACTAAGCAGCCCACTTGATGGTAAGCGGTTACCGTAGCCTATGTACGCTTGCAACATCATAGATATCACTTGCGTGTTACCACCCTGAGATGATAGATTTTTGTAAGACAGAACTTCTGTCGGGCCAGCTAGTGCATCTTGTACCGAATAACTAAAATCAGCTCAAGTAGATTACCCTGACCTTACTCTAGTCTAGATACTAGGTACTAATACTGTAACTTAACTAACCCCTTTCAGATCTTAAAGACAAGAAGTCAGTCTACATGATCACAAATGTGCTTATGGCTAAGACAATAGAGTTCAGAGTCACACGTGGTACCTCGTCGAGGATCTTCCACCTTGGGAACGCATCGCCGCTGGTCTTCGGATTGGAAGAGTTCTTGATCGGGGAAGATGGCAAACTCACTGCTAAGGTATTTAATGGTTATGCTCTGGTCCTAGATTGGTAGCTTACTTTTCAGTTTTTTGGGCATTCGTTGAATTCGTTTTGCATCTCAAGACCCCACATATACATACCCATAGGTGTGTCCACAGTATTTAATCAGATCTCTGGTAGTTAGAGACCTTAAACTTACGGTTTGGGCTATACATCGAGATTTTTTTGTTAATTTTATAAATCCCTTGCTCCTTTCACAGTAATGGGGCCTTTTCGTCTCAAACTATTAAAAAAAAAAGCTGTCTATTTAGATGGCGGTAGCTCAACTGGCGAGCCCAAGAGAATGTAAGCACTGCGTTAGGCGAGCTATGGTGAATGTGTAGGGAATTCAACATTGGTTGCTCCTGCTGTCACTGTCTGTCATACCTCTGGCTGGTGTCAATGTCATAGTACGTACTACGTAGTACATTAACTTTGGTCGTACTGGAGTTAAATTATTTTGCCTCAAGCAGGACATGAACCCACAACCTTCCGCTTGACACGAGACGAAACAAAAACGGAGTATCAACTTTTTCTTGTTTTGATAACCTTTCCCAGTATGGCACTAGGGCAGATAGCGCCATCTGTCAAAGCAATCGTAACTACTTTTTTTTAAAAATCTCGAATCGAAAACCCCTAATTGAAATAGCATGTAGTGCTGCGGCTTCACTTGGTATCACCGAAGTATATCTTGATTTACTTCTGTGCTTGGCATGTTTATACTTGCGGTATTTCGTTAATACATAAAAATCAATGTAATGTAATGTAACTAAGCAGGTTCTTATAAGATTTAGCATTGATAACGACGTAATGAACATTATTTTTCAGTAGGTAAAATACGCTAAGTGAAGTGCCTATATAATATTCACGAGAGAGAAATGTCACCATCTAATTTTACTTTTACGATTTGGCAAAAACTTGCTTTTCCCTTAATTCGTTGGATTTCATTACTATCGTGACACATACATTATATTACCTCTGCGAGGTTAAAGTTTTCATCGAATTTGTTTTAAATAAATTAAAAATCTGCCATTATTCAAGGAATTTTATTATGCACTTTCTTGAATAAAGAAGGATTTTAAATTGAAAAACCCTGCAAGTGATGACACTGTTAGAGTCGTTAGGTGCATAACAGTAGTATTAGCAGTGTCATGCTGAGACTTAGAGATTATGTCACATTCGCCAGATTCGCCAGTAATTTCTATTACTACAGTGCCCTTCAAATCTAAACATAGTGCTTGCACACTAACTGCTTGGAGAATTTTGCACTGTTGTGGTATCCGTCCACCTGACTTTTGCTGAAGAGTCTACCAAACCGTGACGCATTTTAAAGATAGATCTTCCGGTTTATTTCCACTCATCTTTTGGCTAAGTTGCAGTGGATTTGTACCTACATAAATTGAAGTTCACGTAGATACCACGAATCCTTATCGTAGAACAATGGTACTTAAAATGATAATCTGGGAGCATTTGCGCATTTTAAAGTACCTTGTATTGTTAAAAGTTGTTTGTTAGCTATTATTGTAGCTAGTGTTGTGCTGGTCAGGAAAGCGTTAATGATGTTCAGTTAGCACAAGCGTTTTAATAATGTGGCGTGTTGCATATTCATTTAGCGCTACTGTTTAGTTCCTGTTTATGTTCCATCCTTTTATAAAGTTAAGTTTAAACCAGCGTTGACTACATCACTTTATTAATATAGGTTTAGGCGTTGAGACCATGATTAAAATATTACCAATATAAACAATATATTAGATTAATTCTAACCAGATATACGATAAGCTTTAGTTTTTTGTTAGATAAATATTTGTGTACATATTCCAAGGCTAAGCCAATTTATTAACGATTTCTACGGCTATAATAGCGTTGTGTGTGACTGCAATTTGTCCAAACAACAGATTATTTCGTTCCCCGTATCTTCGCATTTAGTTATTGACTATCTTATCCTTATCTCTATCGATAAACCTTGTTTCCAGTTAGTTTTTCCTCGATTCAACGTCAAAACACTTGAAATTATAATCGTATTATAACTACGTATTTAGATGGGTTCCAAAATCAATAAGCTAAAAATAACTACTTAGAATAACGTCAGTTGAATAATTATTATTGGCATAACGGCACTTTGGCGTATGATACTTAGGTACCAGCCACAGAAGTTGATCTAGCTCAACTTCTTTGGTACCAGCTAACAATTTATCTGGATACTATTTTCGAATATAATTAAATGTAATCATCACACGAATCGCCGCACCAACACTGTTTATGCTTGCTATAGATAGGTCAGGTATTGTATCTTGATTGTTTTTCGTTCTTTATGTTCATAAAAATAATTAGGTAGGTACTTACTTATTATGTTTTAACAAAGAACCTGCTGTTCCGTGACTCATACATAAATAATTGTTTAATTTATTGCCATCTCTTTTCATTGACAATGACAACGATAGGACAGACTATTTTATTGGGCGTTTTACGTGTTCTACGGTTCTCGAATGGCAATAACGCACTGAAAATTAAAGTAAGTATAGGACGGCTGGATCTCAATGGACCGGTGACATTAAAGATTCGCAAGTAATAGTCGGTAGATGGTGAAGGCTCAAAATTGGTCATGGCGCTCTTCGGGGCTCATGTCCAGCAGTGGACGTCTATCGGCTGATATGATGACTACGACGTGTTTGCAATCCTAAATAAGTAGATTATTATAGGTAGGTAGCTTCCAAAAACGTGATTTGCCTCACGGAATGTCGGCTTCATGTCTTTTTCATTAAACGTTTAAACTAGACGACGACACCACGTGCATGAATCGATAACATGGCTTTTCATGCGTAACAGTTTCCGTGATTCAGCTTATTCCATGAATGAAACTTGTAGTTAGCAGTTATCACATAACCGAGACGTAAGTTGAATTACGATATTTAATTGCCACGATTATCGTATGTGCTTTCAAGTGTGGACCCTTTGATTACATTAGCTACCAACGATTTCCAGAAAATTCTTGATAATGTAAAACGTACTCTGCACAAAGTGATGAATGTATCACAAGGTGATAGCGTGGTGGCATGATTGGCACGAGGGAATTGAACTAACAAGCCTATCGTGGTGTTGTTTAAGATAAAAGTAATGACTGTGATAGATGACTCTTCGGGTATAGGCATATGTTATGCCATGGTACACAAACATAACCCCAAAGACATTAAATTACTAGGCCTTCGGGCGGCCTAGAAACTCTGTCACCAGAGTTGGCCACTGACTCATACGAACTTACTTACTTATTAGATTACCTACTCTAGTATAGACGGACTATTCGTCTCAAACATTGCTTCGATCATTCGAGAAATTGCTTCGTTCGATTTGGTCTGAATACAACCTGTGATCAAATGAAACAACTTCACTTAGAGTCTTACTTAGACTTCGTCGTCCTAACATATTTACGAAGTTAAGCAACGTACTGCTAGGTCAGTACTTAAAAGGGTGACGCCAGTTGCGTTTTCTTCCTTTAATTAGGTACATTTAGCTGTCAGTTCCGGTTTTGAAAAGTCGTTTGGTCATGACGGAGGCCTTCGGGCGGCCTATTAACTACGTTACCAGAGTAGGCCACTGACTCGCGAACTTACTGGCATTCCTGTGAAGTCTGATGTATGTCTGATCATGGGTTTTTCGGATAAAAGTTAGTTGGTAAGGCAGACAGTAGACATACACTACACTTTCTCGGTGGAGTGGTAAATGATTGGCCGGTTATATAGCGACAGGTTGCGGGTTCATATAGTATCATGGTAGGTACTCGTGGTTTCTGAAAGTCACGCGAAACACAGGGAATCGTAATGTGGAGTCATGGCTGTACGCGAATGTTCGATGTATAAAACCTATCTGTTAATGTTTTCCTTCCCTGTATATACCATGTTGCTTTAGTCAAAGCTGACGCAATCTGCGTTATAATGTTATTAAATAACTCTGTGAACATTGTCGTTTTTAACATAATTCATTTTTTACTCGGGCAAATTTTGATCAAATTACTTACGGACATTAATAATTGTTTTTTACTTTGCCTAAGATGTCGCCTAACATCAAATTAATCGTCGTTTACTAGTTTAATAATCTCATGTCTTTGAACTTGATCACACTTGGCAGATCTCCTAAAACTTCGAAGAAAAACATCTAAAAATAAGCCTTGTTCTAATACAACTAAACTAAATTGAATCTATATACCTACCTATGTATTTTATTATGTCTATCATTGGCAAGATCTGAGAAATTGTAATGGTAATAAATTACAATTTCTTGCTCGGACCTAAGTACGTGAACTTCGTGTTGTAAGTATATTATCAAAATGTGAAATGACCTTTTATTTCAAATAAAAAATTAAAAAAAGTCTGCAGATGTAAGTACAAAATATGATTTTGGTCACCCTGCTGAAGTTAGCCTGAATTCACAGAAATTAACGCGCTGTCATTATTTCTTAGACAAATTTATTCATGGAATTAATATGTGCTACGTATAAATTCCTTGCATTTTTTACCCTTCTCTGGCCCTATTTCACGAACAAGCTAGGAAATGACAAGTAGACTAACTATAACACTTCGCCTCTAGTCCTTCATAGATTAGTTGTTAGTTATTTTATACACATGTAGTAACGCCCAAGTACTTCCTCTCTGCACTTAGTTGAGATTCTTTTTTTTTTTTTTTTTTGTGGGTACATCCATCCGCCTCACTGTGGGTACTTTCCATACAATCATTCGCAATAAAGTGCTCAACCTCTCAACACTTTTCGCTTTGTGTTTTCGTGTTTTTCGCATAGTGTTTGTTCGGAAAATGCCTAAACGCAAACATCACACGGATAAGGAGCATCTCCGCAGAAAAATAAAACGATTGCAGCGCAAATTACGTGATCGTTTGGAAAGTGATTCTTCAAATGAGTCTGACCTTCAGGTCATTGGGAATCAGGCTAATGCAGGTAAATTCACTAAGTAATTTAATTATTAACTTTTTTGTAATGCCACCTGAGCAGTCGCTAAGTCTGCCTCGACGTAATAAATTTAAGGCTGGCTGTCCTAAAACTCTGTACCTGTGTAGGTACATATTATTTGCTACTTGTGTAAGTAAGCAATCTGTAAATACCGCTTTTACCCGAGCAGTCGCTAAGTCTGCATTGACGCCGACGCAATGAATTTACAGTTGGCGGTCCCTGTAAGCAATCTATACCACTGGATACCGCAGCAGTCGCTAAGTCTGCCTAAAAAACAAGCGGTCCTAAAAAGAGCGATTATTTCTCGCCGTACCTGTTTAGGTACTTATTAATTGTTGCTTATTTAAGTAAACAATCTGTACAGCTGTTTTTATAACGGAAGCTAAGCGTACCTACTACCTATCTACTTACTGTTCGCTGTTTACGGATCTAATACAGGGATATTATTTAGGCGTAGGTTTTATCAGACCTACTCACAAATAGTGATGGCTTTCAGGTTCACCTGTTTTACAACCAAGTGACTGGTTAGAACCACCCGAGATAGCGGTTAGTGGAGATAACACTGAAGTTACACAGGATCTTCCCGTGGTTCCGACTTCATCTCAACCAGGTAATAGTGCCACAGTTTCTGTCTTACCGCCTCCGCCTACACCCACAGCTGATAATGCTATCACTGGACAAAATAACATTGACCTTGACACCGACATACTAGAGATTTTGGGGGATGATCCTTCCAGTGTCACAAAATATGGACCAGAAATACGCGGTGAGCTTGCTACCCGATTACTACATATCGCTACTGAGGGGCTTGATAAAGATCTGCGCAGGGACTTAATGTCAAAATATCTTACGCCATCTAACTGTGTTCAAATCGACGCGCCCATATTGAACCCTGAGATTAAGGCGGCAATTCCGGAGGTCGCCGTGCGACGCGATCGCGGTATCGAGTACAAACAGAAACAATTAGCTAGCGCTTTGACTTGCCTAGGTCAAGTGATGAGTTCTCAATTATGCTTGAAGACCAAAGATAACGACTTTTTGCAAAAATTGATGGATATAAGTAGAATTTTGTGCGATCTACAGTACTCAGATTCTGTGACAAGAAGAAATTTTATTTTGCTCGCGCTTAAGCAGGATATGAAGGAACACCTTAAAACCACCAAGATCGACACGTTTCTTTTCGGTGACAACTTGACCGAAACATTGAGATCCGCTAAAGCAGTAAACAGATCAGGCGTCGAGCTAAAATCTGACTTTAACAATAAAAGCGCAACGAACAGGTACAAAACGACGGGTTTGAAGCCTTTAAACCGCAGAGCTCCAGCCCAGGCGCGCAGGACGCCAGGGCAGGCGCCTCGGCGCAGTGGAGTCGCGCACCTGCACGCCCGCGCGGCCAGTACCACCCGCCCGCGCGGCCCGCCTACTCATCGAGGATGTCATCGCAACAGCACCAGCGCCGCCGCTACTAGATGCAGTTGAGTACGCAGGACGTTTATCTCTATTCTATAATCAATGGAAACTCATTACGAATGACCGCACAATTCTATCTTGGATAGAGGGATATAGGATAGATTTTAAGCAACCGATCGTTCAACGTTCGCTACCTAGAAACCATACATATACAGCTAGTGAAAGACTTCACTATGCTGAGGTCATAAATAAATTATTAACGATTGGCAGTATATCAAAATGTGAACCATGTAGTGGTCAATTCGTTTCTAGTATTTTCTTGGTCCCAAAACCGAACGGAAAAATGCGTTTTATTCTAAATCTAAAAGAGTTAAATCAATACATTAAAACTGATCATTTTAAGCTAGAGGATTTAAGAACTGCAATCAAACTAGTAACTAACGATTGTTACATGGCTACTCTTGATTTAAAAGACGCTTATTTTATGATAAAAATTAACCAACAATCTAGAAAATACCTACGTTTTGTATTTGAGCAACAAATGTATCAGTTTCATGTTTTAGCATTCGGGCTTAATACAGCGCCTTATATATTTACAAAAATAACTAAACCGATTGTAAAGTTATTACGTTCCGCGGGATTACTTTCAACCGTCTATTTAGACGATTGGCTTCTGTTTGGAAATACTTACCAACAGTGTTTAACAAATATAAACCTAACCAAAGGTTTGCTAGTCTCGCTCGGGTTCATCATAAATGAGGAAAAAAGTGTCCTCCAACCTTCAATGAGATGTAAATACTTAGGTATGATTATAGACTCTCATAGGCGTCTGTTGTATTTGCCTTCAGATAAAAGAACAAATATTAAAGCGCTGTTAGAAGATTTTTTACCTTTAAAACGCTGTAAGATTAGAGCATTTGCACAATTATTAGGTAAATTAGTATCAGCATGTCCAGCTATCGAATACAGCTGGTTACACACTAAAGAAATGGAAAGGTGTAAATATCTTAATCTAAAACATCATGATGACTATGATAGGTACATGAACTTGCCTGACTCGCTTCTCCCTGACTTGCATTGGTGGCTCAACAACATTGAAGAGTCGGTACATCGTATAAAGACCGATAATTACTGTATGGAAATATTTACTGACGCCTCAACTACGGGGTGGGGGGCTGTCTGCAATGGTGATACCGCGAGTGGTCAATGGTCTATTTCAGAACAACAGCAACATATTAATTATCTAGAACTACTTGCTGCATTTATCGGCCTTAAAATATTCACTCGTGATCTAGTAAACTCCCAGATATTATTACGCATTGACAACTCCACGGCAATCGCTTATATAAACAAGATGGGGGGAATACAATATCCTCATCTTACCCAAATAACTAGAGAAATTTGGAACTGGTGCGAGAGTAGAAAACTTTTTGTATTCGCATCGTACATTAGGTCACGTGATAATACTATCGCTGATTATGAGTCACGCAAATGTCACCCGGACATAGAATGGGAGCTATCTCATGAAGCTTTTGACGTACTAAAGCGTACTTACGGCCACCCAAATATAGACTTATTTGCAAGTCGCATTAATAATAAATGCGCTAGATATATCTCATGGCAAAGAGACCCGGATGCATTTGCTATAGACTCCTTTACTGTTTCGTGGTCTCATTTGAATTTTTACGCTTTTCCCCCTTTTTCAATTATATTGAAAACTCTCAGGAAAATAATTACTGACAAAGCACAAGGAATCATGGTTGTGCCTCTCTGGCCGACACAAGCATGGTATCCCTTATTTAGATCTCTTCTCATTTCAGAAACTGTTACATTTCCTCCCGAAAGTAACGCATTATTATCTCTTTCCAGCTCTCGTCAAATACACAACACAATTACCCTGGTGGCAGGGCTGTTATCCGGCATGCACTTTCAAGACGAAGCGTTCCAAATGTATCGCTAGATATAATGCTGGCTTCTCTATCAATTAATTCAATCAAGCAATATGACACTTGCTTATTTAAATGGTGGAACTTTTGCAAAAATCATTCGATAGACTTTTATGAGGCATCTGTACCGAATGTTATATATTTTTTGACATTATTTTTTAATGAGGGGTGTCAATATGGAACCTTAAACTCATGCAGGTCGGCTCTTTCGTTAATTTTAGGTCCAAACCTAAGTGCCGACGATCGGCTTAAAAGGTTCTTTAAGGGTGTGTTTCGATTAAAACCACCACAACCTAAATATAATATAACTTGGAATACTAATCTTGTTTTAGATCATATAGGTTCATGGTACCCAAATAAGGAACTATCCTTAGATAAACTTTCAAGAAAGACAGTTATGCTACTGGCACTCGCTACAGCACACCGAGTTCAAACATTGTCAAAAATTAATATTAAAAACATTGAGTTTTCGACTGACCGGGTTATAATCAAAATTCCTGAGTTAATAAAGACCTCGAGGCCAGGTTGTGTACAACCAGTTCTACAATTGCCCTTTTTTACTGAGCGGTTAACAGTTTGTCCAGTAAATGCATTACTTTGTTATGTAGAAAGGACCGCGTCATTAAGAACATCTGATTATTTATTCATTGGCATTAAGAAGCCTCACAAATCAGTAGGAACACAAACTCTTAGCCGTTGGTTGAAATGCACGTTGAGTGAGTCCGGGATTGATGCTAGTATTTTCAGCGCGCACAGCACGCGTCACGCTGCTACATCACGTGCGCACTCGCTTGGCGTCAGCGTGGATACCATCCGCAATACCGCTGGCTGGAGTAATAACTCTTCCATTATTGCTCGCTTTTATCAAAGAGTTATTATTAATGGCAATGAAACAGAATTAGCTCGTTCAATAATCAATAATTAGTTACTACTGATATTATTATGCTATTTAATTCATTAGGTAGAAACCTACCTGTCTAAAATTATGCATTTTGATTAATTAAGGTTCATTCAAATGTTGTATGTAGCTAATGTAATATTTTTTACATTATACCCTAATCCAACGTCATAACTGTTATAGTTATTATAATAATAATTATTTATATCAGATATGTACTAGATGGTTAGAAGAATATACACCTAGTAGAATATAATACTGGTCAATATTGTCAGAATTGGTTTATGTTTATAATTTTGTCATTAAAAGGAACATTTTAGTTAAATAAATATTTAAATGTTGCCATTTGCAGTTTTCTGTTGTTTAGTACTAGAAACTATTGAAGACAATTGCTAAGATCATTGATATTATTACCGATGGAACTCTAAAGATCTACATGTGTATAAAATAACTAACAACTAATCTATGAAGGACTAGAGGCGAAGTGTTATTTATGATTAAACGAACTTGCCTGTAAGTGAAGTTCTATCATAATAACACGAGCCTCTAGTCCGAATAGATTAGGGAGTCCCTCCCTCCCAGCAGTTTTAATACATTCCCAATATTTTTCGGTAATAATAATAAATCAATGCTGTTTGGTGGGGTTTACAAGCTCCTAACTAAATGATTGTATGGAAAGTACCCACAGTGAGGCGGATGGATGTACCCACAAAAAAAAAAAAAAAAAAGAATCTCAACTAAGTGCAGAGAGGAAGTACTTGGGCGTTACTACATGTGTATAAAATAACTAACAACTAATCTATTCGGACTAGAGGCTCGTGTTATTATGATAGAACTTCACTTACAGGCAAGTTCGTTTAATCATAAAATCGTCACTCGTGTCGCGTGATACAAGTCGAGCCGACACGACCCAGCCGACCGGTAAACTGACAAGTAAATACAGATTGCGAATAATATAATAGCTGTCTTCCGATGATTGTGAAACAGGTCCTATATTTTTTTTTATATTATCTTGTTTACCTATTTAGTTATTATTATTATTTTTTAATTAAAGCTCAATGTTTAAATATGTTACAATGCTAACAAGTTGCTTCTAAGTACAGTCTTTATATTTGTTTTTGAATCTCAAAAATATTCAGCAGCAAAAAGTTCAGGTTCCACCGAGATTTGAACTCGGATCGCTGGATTCAAAGTCCAGAGTGCTAACCATTACACCATGGAACCTTGAAAATGATTTGCGAATTTCCGCATTACTACTTTATTTTGCAAACAATCATATTTATAATTTGTTTGAAAATGGTAAATTAGATTACTTATAGAACATGCGATGTTGTAGGTATTTCTGTGACGGAGTTCAAGGGGGTTCAATAGGCAAGCTTCGTATCTTAGTATCGTAGCAAGATTTCGTATCTTAGTTTTCATAGCCGTATTCAATTTGTTATTAAGTAGGTATTACATTTATAATCATTATTCATAAAATGTCAATGGCATTATTTAATTATAATTATTACAAATCAATCAATTAAATGTTAAAATTATTATTTGACTTGTGACTTGTAAGATTTTTATTTATTATGTTGGTACCTTACTGAGTACCATCGCTTGACTTGTAAAATTGGTTTTATCAATAAATTTATTGTATTGTTGATAAAACGAAAGTCTGTGTGTGTGTGATGTTTGTTACCACGTATCTCCGTGACGACTTTACCGATTGTGATGAAATTTAGAATGCAGATAGTTTATGTTCTGGAATAACACAGACTATTTTTTATCCCGGAAAAATTGACTGTTCCTGTGAGTTACCATAAAAACTGAAGAACCGCGGGTGAAACCACGCAGGTCAACGTTTATGTTCCTAACTAGGTTTCTACATAAGGTAGGTTGGGGACATAGATTACTAACAATCTTTTCTCTTTTCATCATGTTCAGCCTTGTGTTCAAATATTGACCTACTCTCGAGCGAGCGTGATTGAGGTCATACTAATCCATCACGTGTACCTACCCACTGCGGGTCTTTCGATTTCTAGTTATTTCCTCACAAAGATGTGACTGCTTTGATTAGTGTTTTTTTGGAGCGCTCGTGACGTAGCTGGCAAAATTTTTCCTAGCAGGTCAACGAAGTCGTCATTTGGATGGGTGACCGCCAGTGGCAATTTCAACTGAGCGCGCCCGTGCTTCGGAGAGCACGTTAAGCAGTCGGTCCCGGCTTTTTCAAAGTTGTCAGAGGCCTAGAAACTCTGTCACCAGAGTTGGCCACCGAACTTACTTACAGGTGTTTTTTTAGAGCGTCAAGATTTAATTTTTTTATTTATTTCTAGGTGCCGGTCAGTATCAAGTCTAAATCTCTGCATTGGAAGAAGGTGAATTCATCCGATCACTTGTACATCCCCAAGAAGGTGACTGCATCTGTGGCCTAGAGACTCTAGGCCACTGTATGCAAGTAAAGGCAGGAATATAGCTTTGTGGGTCCACGCGTGGAGAGAAATTACCTTGACGATTTTTGATGATAATCTGACATGAGAGAAGTTTGATAAATCCTAAGAGGGTAGATGAAAATTGGGATGAAGGTATTAGCTAATTAATTGTAGCTTAGTAGGTATTAAGAATAGTAAAAGGGCTAAAATACACGGCGTCATTAACTTTTCTCACGCGTTATGTTAGTTTTTTGATGTATGCTGTTTTGAAAAAAAAATGCTTTATTGGTTTTCAAATGCAAATCCATGGTGTCGATGCTGTTGTAGCATTTTCTAAACTTAGCTAACTAAAATTATCGCGGTCTTTTATATTTTAATTCATTAAAATAGGACTGCAACAATTCTAGTTAGTTTAGTTTAGAAAAACAACAATTATTATTATTTACAATTTACAACAGAATCAACACCATTGCTTTACGTTTCGACAGAATAATCTGGGACTATAGTACTTATATTAAAACTTCACACTTACTTATTTAGGTATTGAAGTTATTGAACCTTTATTAATTAAAGTTAGCTATTTTTTTTTAAAGTATTATTATATTTGTTTGAGTGAAAAATGTTCTATTTAGATATTGATACTGATTCTCAACTTTAATGTCTAGATATTTATGCTGATTGGCTTTGACCACAATACACATTTTAAAATGTTTATAACAGAGAAAGATACTGATAATTGATTGCTCTAATTTTTTCAAATTGGACCAATAGTTTTTGTGTAACATACAGTTTTTTTTTTTTTTTTTTTTAAATAATTAAATTTTATCTTTCCTTAATTCAATATTAGTAATCATTTGGATGGGTGACCGCCAGTGGCAATTTCAACTGAGCGCTCCCGTGCTTCGGAGGGCACGTTGAGCAGTCGGTCCCGGCTTTTCAAAGTTGTTAGGCCTTCGGGCGGCCTAGAAACTCTGTCACCAGAGTTGGCCACTGACTCATACGAACTTACTTAATTTTAGTATAGACAGATTAGACAGTTTGAGATGGAGATTGGTCAGTAACAGAGTTATTTGGTCAACCCGCTGGGCTTAGGTTGAGAGTCAAATTCAATCAAATATTCAAGTACTTAATTTTTTATATATTTTGTTAAGGTTGCACTTTGCATAAGGTATAACTGTTATGCACACTTATTCAAATAATCTTAGTAAAAGTAATAAGACAAATGTTTTAGTAGAAATGCAAAAATGAGTCGATTCGAGTATTAGAATGTGGCTTAGCCATAGATTAGGTTTAGTGAGAACTCTTTAGGGAGACAGCTTCAGTATTTAGAAAAAAAAAACACAAAATTAGAAAGTTTGTGTGTTTATCTTTTTTGGTTTTTAATATAATTTCCGAACATTCCAAAAAGCACTCAATTTTGTTCATGTTAAATTTTTTATCTCCAATGTTGCTGTGATTTCCATTCTAATACCAGTATTGATTGGATACAAATAATGTATCATTATATTCAGATTTAATTATATTGATAGGTATTTGTGATTGAAAATGTGATGTACTTATTTTGAGTGTACCTAGTAGTACCCACCTACTTTTGTTTGTCATGTATCACAATTTTACATTACAATAATTTATTATTAAATTGGTGTGTTAACTGTTTGTTTTATTTTAATCCTTTTCTTTACTGCTGCACTGTTGGCACTTGCTCAAGAACAAACATAACATTTCTTTCTTATATATATTTAACCAAACTTCAAAGAATCCATCAAAATCAAAATCAAAATCAAAAATTATTTATTCAGTAGAATCACAAGGATCACTTTGAAACATCTTACAAGCTAGGAAAATTTACACCAGTTCCAACGCGCCCATGCCGTAAAAGAACTGGCAACAACACCGGTTGGGTTCCTATCGCTTTTTTGGCATGACCCTTGCTATTGTTATGGATTCCAAGTAGAGTTGGAGCACATTCATCCCAAGCTTTTTTATCATCTAGGTAATCGGTTGTTTTATAGTAAGCTTTTTGAGACAGATTTTGTTTAATTAAGTTTTTAAATTTGCCAATTGATAAATTTTGTATGTCGCATCAAACAACCTTATAAAAAAATTATACCTACTTCACAGGTGTGTTTATTTTCAAACATGCAATATCTTGCAAACAAAATACAGCTAGTAATTATAAGGTTTTATATCCATTAATTATTAGGTATAGTTCGCTCAGTGAAACTAGGCAGTTGTTAAGTTACCTGTTACTATGCGCAATAAAGCTTTATCAAACTAAATTTGTCATTGCACATCACAAAATGTCAACTTCACAATTGCCTACATCCGCTGAGTGTATTTTGCCTAAATAAGCATTAGTACTTTTTTATAGTCTTCCTTATGAGTGTCATTCGCTGCCTATGTGCCTCAGTCATGGCGGATCTTTTATATGGTCTGACCTCTTCACTGCCAAAGCCTGGTATCCACATGTTCCATATTCTTTCTGAAAAATTGTATATAATAAGTAAGTTAAGTGGCCTTGTGGAATGTTTTCTCCAGAAAGCAAAAAATAAGAAATAAGGTAATAATATTTTCTCACCTAAATGTAATTGGATATCTCTTAGCTCCACAGTAGAACAGTGTCTATGCTTCGCTAAGCCACAGGCGTTGATAAGAGAGGTGTCAATAAAGTCATCAGCTAGGATCAGAAGGATGTCCTCCACTTCTTCATCAAGTTGTACTGTAGGGTCTACCTCTCGGACTAATTCTTGTAAGCGAGGTTTGCTTAAAATCTAAAAAAGTGTTTATAAAAACTATATAATGGTATAACATAACACGAATTTATAGCCATTATAATTTTGATAACAAATTGGTTTCCCACATTCCCCAAAATCCGATGGGTAGCTTGCCAGATTTATCTATAATCTAACGAAACCAAGAAATTCAGCAAAATGGTAAATGAAGTCTCCGCTTGGATAATTGTTATTTCTCTTTGCTTCAGCGCTTATTGAGCTGTGAATTTTAATAAAATGGTAAATAAACTAACCGAATCTCCGCTTGGATTATTGTTATTTTTATTTGCCTGTGCGTTCATTGCGCTGTGCTGTATAGTCGAATTATTATTCTGGATGGAGCCCTGCAGTTGAGAACTGGGGTTGTTCGCGTATTGAATATTCCCTTGCGCTGGCAGGTTGCCACCTGGATTCATCTTCATCAAGAATTCTGGGAGTTTTTACGGGTTTCCAAATATGAAAACTTGAAACTTAGCTACAGGGATGTTAGATGGCCACTCGTAATTCCTTGTGCCGAGCTGGCTAAAAGCTGGTATTTTAGCACGAAAAACTGGTACTCCAGTTTTTTAACGCGGCGCTGTTTTGTAATTGTTTTGTACAAAATGTGTCGGGTTTGATCAAATATCGAACGTCGAAGTAACTTTCTATACTATACATACAGGGTGTAAAAATACTAAGTACTACCGAAAACTTAGGAAGTGCAATCAGACCATGATTCTAAAATTATTTAGTGAAAAAAAAACGCAAAAAGTATGTTGACTTAGCTCAGTTTTTTTTTTCTTCTACCCATATATAGTACAACATGTTAAGACCACACCTATCTAATTATCTCATTCAAAAAGCATAAAAAAACAGCAATGTACATCACGAACAGATGATCTCGCCAGGTCATCTGGCTTATCTAAAATCCAATCGCGTGGTCGCTTCACACGACTAAAACCTGGTGGTAGGACTCTTCAGCAAGAGTCCGTCTTGGTGGGTACCACCGCAGTGTCAGATATTCTACCTCCAAGCAGTAGTGTGCAAGCTGCACTGTGTTTAGGTTTGAAGGGCACTGTAGCAAGTGAAATTACTGGGCGAAAGAGACTTAACAACAATGTTTTCGGGTGATGAGCGCAGTGCAGTGCCACGCAAACACTTAAAAACTTTAAGCTTTGGGTGGCACTTTATCTGTAATAGTCAGGCGTGGTGCTTAACATCAAGTGGGCGCCTTGATTGTCCTGTCACTTGCTAACATTAAAAAAAAAAAAATTGTTGGGTGCTAAAATAAACAAAAATCTTATTTTCTCCTTCAATAACTTTTTTTCGGTTGGTTGTGTTTTGGGATGCTGTAGGGGGTGGCCCTTGCGTTTTCGGTAGTCGTCTTCTTACACCCTGTATATGTATTAATACACGAAACTAGCTGACCCGCGCGGTTTTACTCGCGTAGGTATGGTTATAAAAATTCTGCCACTGTCAAGTGATTTATTAATTTTATTGGTGTTTAAAGAAAGAAAGAAAGAAAAGAAAATACATTTATTGACTCCTCAAAAAAAAAACAAACAAAAGAATAGGCAACAAAAGAAAGAAAAAAACAAATACTCGTAATAAAATCGTATAACAACGTGGACATTATAAAAATGAAGATGGCTCATGAGATAGTCGACTAAACAAGCAGTTGTATAAGGTCTAACGGATTTTATTAACCGTACAGACAGTGATATGACATTACTGGCAAGCATCTGACAGTAACAACTGACTGCAATTTTTTATTACAGGCATTACTGTTTCAACTCTGTCGACATTGACATTGGCAAAATTGTGGCAAACCCGGCCACAGACGCCACAAATTAAAAGAAGAAGAAAATTTAGAGGCATCATTTAATAATAATAATAAAAAACGTTTATTTCGTTACCAACTAAAAACATTACATCAGCTATTACTAAAAATATAGAGTAACAAAAATGGCCACCACTCAGCATGTGCTATGGCAGAACAACTCATGCCATAGCGCTGGTTTTCTGTGGTTGCCGTAAAATTATGTGAGAGTGTAGCGGCTAATTTTTTTGATGTATTTGTCAGTGTAATTTTGATTAGCCGGTAAACGGCTAATCCTGGTATTTTTGCGTACCAGGTCTGAATAGACCTGGTACATGGTACGTGACACTAAAACATAGTATGTGTATAGTTCGAACAGCGGATCTAGGCTTCCGTGAAGTTAGCCGTTTGTGATGCGCAAAGACAATTTAGTTTGAAAAAGCTCCATTGCGCATCGAAACGGCTAACTTCACTACGGCCGAGATCCGTTGTGAGAGCGGATCTAGGCTTCCGTGAAGTTAGCCGTTTGTGATGCGCAAAGACAATTTAGTTTGAAAAAGCTCCATTGCGCATCGAAACGGCTAACTTCACTACGGCCGAGATCCGTTGTGAGACCTATACCACGAACCCGTTACGTCCGTAACACCCCTGCTTAGCTATAATATAAACGTAGTGCTTATATTCTCTTGGCTTAGCTAGAGCAAAATTGTGCAGTGCAAGCAAACCAGAGAACCAAATACTTCTTCTTGTTCGACTCGCCTGTACCTACCTACTCTCTAGGTATATTACAAAAGAGCGCCCTGACGTTGGGCATGTCGTGTATAATTTATACGGTATCTAAATAATGTGAATTTAGTCATAAAGTTACCAGCTAGACTTATTTCTAAGGTCTTCGCTAGCAATAGCAAGTGATGACGATGGTCGGTCGGTCGGACACACGACGTGAGCAACCATAATGCCTCGGCCCGTCTGTAAGTACCTAAAGGTACGCCTAGGTAGTTAAGTTAGACTACGCAACGGATTTTAATGCGGTTTTCAGCAATAAATAGAGTAATTTTTATTCAAGAGGAAGATTATTAAAGCACCCGTGCAAAGCCGGGGCGGATCCGTTTTGGTTCTGGGTCAGTCTCATTTGTTCATTGAAGATGCGTCACGTGATCATTGCTAATAACTGCCATGGCGGACCTCTAGTATTCCCGTTTTTTTTTTTCGTTGAGTTTTCTCAACACGATAAAAAAAAATCTTTATAACTTTGTTTGTTTATTTAAAAATAAAATTGTTTGTTACTGTTACTAGTCTATATTTTTTTAAAATTTTTCTGTGGTGTTACAAAGACCTAGGCCACTATGAAATTGGCCCTGTCTTAAAATATTTCTGCGAGTACAAGGAAGGTTTAATTAAACGATTAAAAATTTGTATGCGAGTGAGACCGCGTAGGACAGCTAGTACCAAGTAAAACAATTGAAACTCTAACAATTATTTAATCGATCATATCCTCATCAATCAACGACGACATGTCTGAAAGGTCGTCATCATCAACAAAGCTGTGGTAGTGAATGTTGTTTACTACCATATCATTGGAAAACTCTTGTAAAGCCTCCCGCATGTCCCATTTATGTAATCGAAGACGTCTGAAATTAAAGCGATACATAATAAAAGCGATATTATAATAGCATCAATCACAATATCACACTAATGAATGCGAAAGTTTGGATGTTTGCATGTATGTGTGATCCTTTATAACTCAACACAACCACTGAATTATTATTTGACGATTTTTGTTTAAAAAGGTTAACTTGACCAATGAAAAGTCTCTATTATTAGAGAATTATTTCTCAGGTTGCGATCAAAATAGTCAAAAACAGTGGGAACTGTATTAGCCCACAGTTCCCACTAAACTATAAACTCGCAAACTCAGCCCCATTTGACGTCACAAGAACAAAATTACACAGACGGTACGTTTCTCATAAATGATATAGGAGATGAGAGTCCCGCCCCCGATTGCATAATTCGGTTGCAATCGATTTCACTTGGTTTCAATCAAAAACTATTTTGTTTATATGTGACAGCTTATTGACAGTTCACTGATTGAAATCGGATTGAAACCGAGTTACGCAATCGGGGGGCTGTATTGTATGTTATTCGGTTGTGAATTAAACTCACATTTCAGCTTCTTCCTTCTTTAGCTGTGTGATGTAAGTGAATATTTTAACAATTGTTTCCGTCTCCTCGCGTTCAGGGTCGATCAGCGACAGCGAGGCGTGATTTCTTATCGGATGCTGAAAATAGACCACAATATTTATAGCAAATAGAAGTATCTTCATATTAAATATGTATGTTCAGCAAAACGCGAAAATCAATCCAAATTTAATAGAGGTGTAGGATTTTGACCCGCGTCTTGTCTAGCACCGCGCCTATAGGCCACCACCCGATTATCAACTCCAGTAGATCTGCCCCCCGATTCCGTAATTCGGTTGCATTATCAACTCCAGTAGATCTGCCCCCCGATTCCGTAATTCGGTTGCAATCGATTTCACTTGATTTCAATCTAAAACTGACGTATTTTGTATGAATGTGACAGTTTATTGACAGTTCGATGATTGAAATCGGATTGAAACCGAGTTACGCAATCGGGGGGCTGGTCTCCGTTACGAGGAAAGACTCTCTTCTACTAGAAAGTTGGGATTTAAATGTTTTTTATATGGACGAGCTCTTTCATTAAACTCATATGTTCCGTTTGCATAGTTTTCGCCAAAAGTAATTCTTATGCTATGATCACATGGTTGGTTTTCTTGTAACACGGGCAACATTTTTCATTGTCCTATGCGTACGGTACTTTTAAAAAAGACTACCCTCAACTCGTGAGAGGGCCACCACGACGGCAAACCGTCCCACTGAAGAATTCATTCGTGTGTGCGAGACCAAGCGTGCTACCACGCCAAGTTGTCCTTATTTATTTCCGAATCGAACTGAACTAATCGAAATCACATGCAACCCGTCTTGTGCTTTATGTGAGACCGTTGTTTTTTCCTGTGCAAGTTTTAAATAATAATCCTAGTTTTCCACCGGCCGGTGAGTGTGTAATACGAGTGTCCAACGTCGTCCATCGTCGAACAGCAGGCGCACAAATTGTGAAGGTGATCATCAGCTGGTCTTCCAGGTACGTGCGCATTATACTGTTGCTTGGAAGATACTTTGTGTCATACAAAAAATTACACGGCGATTACTTCCCAAACATTTTGAAAAAAGGGGTAATCGACCCAGAGTGACGGGCGGGGCTCAGCCCGTACGTTACATCTTGTTGGTGCCGAAACCAGGGAATTCACCTTTATTTACAACCTATACTTTTCGAACATAACACTTGCAGTCTGGTATTTTCTGTATTCATAACTTGCACTATTATTATTATTATTATTATTATTTTTGATACAACTTAACTCAAAGCTGCGTTTACTCTAAGTAGGTACTATTTCCTTTGTTTCGCCATTTTATCTCGAAAGCGGAAGTATCACGACCTTTGTAACGACTTATTTCTAGAATCGTAAATTCTTTTATTTTTGTGTTTATCTTACTATTTAACGAAATCACATTAAATAAACTTGAATTATCAAATCGAAGTCAAGCAAACAGTGAGAAACCCCAGCTAACACAACATTATGGCGAACAAAGGAGTTCGAGTTGCAGGTGTACATCACTAATCTAGTTACTAAAAACTCAATGCACAAAATAATAATAATGTCTTGTTGACTTTTTGGTTCGGTTAACTCGATATTCATTCTTACAAATTACGACTCGTATTGTTTCAATCCTAACGTTTTGGTGTGACTACATTCAGTAATCCATTATAAACAATCAGTAATATTTGCTATCGGTGTTTATAATACTTATATATATTTTTTATTTTTATAAGCACTTAGATTAATTTTTATTTTGTTTTCGACATTAACTCATACGCCTAGAAACCGTCTAATCCGAGATGTAAGTACTTACGTGCATAGAGTTTAAGAGTTTTTCTTTTAGGGCTTGAGCGACCGATTAGTGTAGGTAGGTATGTTTGAGTAATCGTGTTGTACTGCCTTGTTTCTGTACCACTACAAAACGTCAACCAAAGTCGTAGTATTACATAGTATCTGGAGGCTAACATTGCTACCTTACTTTCCACATACTTCATATAAAATACCTACCTACTAGCATAATTATTTTTATAAACGAATTATAAAATTAATTTTGGTTGGTTTGGCTTTTTTATAAATTTATATAATTAAATTTATTATTACAGGTAGGTAATTGTATGGTGCTATCGTTCTATTGTAGGTAGGCAATAGGTATTTCAATCGCTGCATTTGAGTGTAAGTTAGAGATAGAATCAAGTACTTTGTCGCATTACTTATTGTGTTTTTGTTTTTTGCGGAGCTTATACTGTCTTGCTATTTACCTACCTAGTAATGGCATTTTGCACAAAGAATATTAAACGTAGGTTAAGTAAAACTAAAACGCAACATTCTAAATCTGTTGATGACGGTTTTTCGGTTGCTGATCTGCCGTCTTTGCGAAGAAAACGAACCATTGTTTTTAAGCGTGTGTCTAAAACGTTGGAATTGGGCTCAAACCTTACATCCGAAAGCAAAGATAAAAGTTTATTTTTCGCTTATTATGATGACTTGAAAACGAATGTTAGTAAATTTGAGGAGCTTCATTTCACTATCATTGAACTTTCGGACAGGCCTGAGGAGGACCAACAGGTACAAGAAAGATTTGATGAAATGTATTTTGAAATAAAATCGATTTTTCGTCTACTTAATGAAATCGAACAGCGATCATCATCGTCATCATCAAGCCTTAAGAATGTATCTTCTCAGGTAAAACTACCTAAAATCTCACTACCCGTATTCTCGGGTGACATAAAACAATGGCCTGAGTTTATAGACAAGTTTAATAGCCTCATACACACGTGTACCTCGTTGAGTGATACCGAACGATTTCACTACTTGGTTTCGTCATTGCGCGACGACGCAGCTAGCGTTGTCAAAACTTTTCCCGTGGCAGGTGAACATTACCAAGACGCGTACGACTGCTTGGTGGCGCGATACCAAGATGAACGTGGATTAGCATTTACATGCTGGCGGGACATTTTAAATGTTAATATGAAGCTTTCAAACGTTAACGAGTTCCGCCGCTCACTGGATTCTATCGATGAAAACTTGTCTATTCTAAAGCGATTAAATTTACCGGTGGATCAGTGGGACTTTGTCCTAACTTATCACGTTCTCTCAAAATTAGACTCTAAAATGCGTTGTGAATTTGAGGAACACCAATACGGCAATAAGCTCACAAAATTCGGCGAACTCAAACGTTTTCTGCAACTGAAATGCGATGCACTCTTGCGAGATGCTCATTTCGCCGACATCTCAAAACCCTCTAGTGTTGTGACTAAAGATTCACTAAATCGGTATCTTCACTGGACTGCATGGTCAAGAACGAGTGACTAGCCAATGGTGATTTACCTAACAAGAGCCAACCAAAGATGGACCTGAATGCCGGTGGTTGTTTAGACGTTCCCTTGATTCGTTCACTCAGCAAGCATTCTGCGAAAACCTCGGCGCCAAGCAAGACATCAAAAGGCTAACCAGCCCCACTCTCTCTCAAAACGACCTCACCCTCACGTAAATCATACGCTCATCGCTTCGTCTTCCGAAGAGGAAAACTCAAAAAATGTAACAAACCAACCATCAAAATTTGTCTACAAATGCTCATATTGCGGAGGTGCCCATAATATCTCGCAATGCAAAGAATTTACTCAGAAATCCGTCGCAGAGCGCATGGATATAGCATCGGCAAAGATATGGTGTTTCAATTGTTTAAAGTCGTCGCATCAGTTGAAGGATTGTATGTCCATATTCTCTTGCCAAAAGTGCAGACGAAAACATCATACCCTGTTGCACAACGATGATGCTAAACCTGAACAGCCTAGTTTGGCGTTGGTAACGAACGGTGTCTCTTCTTCGTCTGCTAACACGACTGTGTTGTTGGCTACAGCATTAATACAGTTAAAAACCTCAACTGGTAACTTCATGACGTTTCGGGCTCTACTAGACACTGGCAGTCAAAACAATTTCATTACCGAAGAGGCTGTCCAGCTGCTAAAAGTGAAACCTTCGGAAACGAGCGTACTTATCAATGGTTTAGGTGGCGCACCGGCTGCAGTAAAGGGACATGTTTCTTGTACGATTGGGGCAAACGAAAAACCTCTATTTGACCTGGAACTGCACGTAATACGAACTATTTGCGGTGATCAACCGATAGCTAAGCTTAATAGTACAGGGTGGGCACACATAAAAGATTTAGACTTAGCGGATCCGGGTTTCGATGTGCCTGGTCCAATTGATGTCTTGCTTGGCGCCGAGGTTTTCGCAGAATGCTTGCTGAGTGAACGAATCAAGGGAACGTCTAAACAACCACCGGCATTCAGGTCCATCTTTGGTTGGCTCTTGTTAGGTAAATCACCATTGGCTAGTCACTCGTTCTTGACCATGCAGTCCAGTGAAGATACCGATTTAGTGAAACTCAGAATATTTGCGGCTCAGCTCCGGGTCGCGAGCTAGGCGTCGCTCAATTGCATGAAACCGCCGTAAAGCGATGTCACGGATTCCATGAAAAACAGGTTCGACGTCGTCCTTAAAAGGGAGTTTGACAACATACCGACCCGATGAGTCGCGACAATGTTCAGACTGAAACTTTTGCTCACATAATAGTTCATCGGGTGTTAACTTTGACGCTGGTGGGAGCGAATCCAATTCCCAAAATCGTTGGACAAGATTCACTAGATCAAGGATTTAAGAATTCCTAGACGGCTCACTATGGATAATGCGAAATTTTATGATTTGCATGGGTTCTGTGATAGCTCAGAAGCTGCTTACGGAGCCGTTCTTTATATGAAAGTAGTCGATCAAACAAACAATGTACGTATTGTACCCGTGTGTTCGAAAGCACGTGTCGCACCGATCAAAAAGGTATCCCTACCTCGATTAGAATTGTGTGCAGCTGTACTCTTGGCCAATTTATACGAGTTCTTCAGGACAACATTTAGGACACCAGAATCACGATCTATAAACGTACATTTATGGTCTGATTCCACTATAGCGTTATCTTGGCTTCATTCTCATTCCTCTCGGTGGGCCACGTTCGTAGCTAATCGCGTCAGCCATATTCATGATATCACCCCTACAGAGTCGTGGTATCATGTCGGTTCCTCAGATAATCCTGCAGATGTTTGTTCTCGAGGACAGCTTCCTCAAGAACTCTTGCACAACTCGTTATGGTGGGCGGGACCAGCATGGCTCTCCAATGCATTAAGTCTACCGCCCAGTGCAATAGTCGAAGACCCAAGAGCTCTCGAAGAGACTAAAAAGACTGTCCCTGTGTCACTCGTTTTGCAACAGACAACTTCGTCGCTCGATCAAAATCATAATCAGTCACTCTTCGACGAATTGCTGTTGAAATTCTCGTCAATTGATAAGATACTACGTATCATTGCTTACTGTCGTCGATTTATTCAGGCAGCTAAACACTTAAACAGGACCGCTACTACTTTGTTTGTAACGAACATTGAACGGCACAATTCCTTGATGCTAGTAGTCAAGCATGTTCAAAAAGAAGCGTTCAAAGACGAACTTTCATTACTACACACAGATCAATCCTTACCAAAACCATTTCGCAAACTAAATCCATTCGTTGATGATGTTGGTATTCTCCGCGTGGGCGGACGCATTTGTCATGCTGGACTTGGTTCTGAACAAAACCACCCCGCACTGCTGCCCAATGATTCTCCTCTCACTACAAAACTTATAGACTCCATACATCGTACATATTGTCATACGGGGGTGAATACAACGCAATTTTTGTTATTGCAACAATTTTGGATCATCTCGGCGAAACGAGCAATCAGGCGCTGTCTGTCGAAATGTATTCAGTGTTATCGTACACGACCTCAACCCCTCCAGCCGTTAATGAGCGATATGCCAAGCTACCGCGTTAATCAAGTCAAACCATTCTCAGTTGTGGGAGTGGACTTTGGAGGACCGTTTCGTATAAAGCTTGGTCAACATCGTGGAGCCAAGTTAGATAAAGCCTATCTCTCATTGTTTGTCTGCCTTACGACGAAGGCAGTACATTTAGAAGTCGTTTCCACTCTTTCAACTGAAGGTTTCATTGCGGCTTTGCGGCGTTTCGTCGGGCGACGGGGCAGATGTAGTGTAATCCATGCTGATTGCGGTACAAACTTCATCGGGGCAAGAAATCAACTTTCAACTCTGATGGAAAACGCTGCCGGTACAGAACGTATAGAATTTAAGTTCAACCCTCCCTCTGCACCCCACTTTGGGGGTGTGTGGGAAATCCAAATTAAAGCTGCAAAATCGCACTTATACCGTATCGTGGGCGACCAAACCTTGACGTTTGAGGAATTGGCGACACTTTTCGTTCAAATCGAGGCGGTTCTCAATTCGCGACCTTTATGTCCATTAAGTTCTGATCCAAATGATCTATCAGCATTGACTCCGGGTCACTTCTTGACCCTAGAGCCCTTGACTTCCGTCCCTGACGCTGATTTGTCTGAAGTAAAGTTATACAGATTAAGCCGCTGGCAACTTATACAATCTTTTCAACAAACGTTTTGGAGTCGTTGGAAGAATGAATATCTCCACACCCTGACCGAAAGGGCTAAGTGGACCAAGAAGTCTAAACCATTACAAGTAAATGCATTGGTCATAATAAAAGATGACATTCGAACTCCTTTACATTGGCCCTTGGGCAGAGTCGTCGAGTTACACTCTGGCCCTGACGGAGAGGTTCGTGTGGCCACTTTAAAGACTGCAAACAATAATTTAATCAAACGACCATTGGTACGAATTTGTCCTCTACCAATGGAATGATTCCTCTTCAGGAGTCATTTTATATGTGCCTGTGTATCGTCCGTCTTGTTTTATCTATCAGATTTCTACTGTATTTTGTTTCCGATTACTATATTCTACGTATCAAAGGTTTCGTGTTGAGTATATATATCATTATCAGAAAATACCAGCTGTATTTTGGTGGGCGGGATGTTCCGTTTGCATAGTTTTCGCCAAAAGTAATTCTTATGCTATGATCACATGGTTGGTTTTCTTGTAACACGGGCAACATTTTTCATTGTCCTATGCGTACGGTACTTTTAAAAAAGACTACCCTCAACTCGTGAGAGGGCCACCACGACGGCAAACCGTCCCACTGAAGAATTCATTCGTGTGTGCGAGACCAAGCGTGCTACCACGCCAAGTTGTCCTTATTTATTTCCGAATCGAACTGAACTAATCGAAATCACATGCAACCCGTCTTGTGCTTTATGTGAGACCGTTGTTTTTTCCTGTGCAAGTTTTAAATAATAATCCTAGTTTTCCACCGGCCGGTGAGTGTGTAATACGAGTGTCCAACGTCGTCCATCGTCGAACAGCAGGCGCACAAATTGTGAAGGTGATCATCAGCTGGTCTTCCAGGTACGTGCGCATTATACTGTTGCTTGGAAGATACTTTGTGTCATACAAAAAATTACACGGCGATTACTTCCCAAACATTTTGAAAAAAGGGGTAATCGACCCAGAGTGACGGGCGGGGCTCAGCCCGTACGTTACATCATATCATATTTATATTTTACGCTCTTCACCTTGAAACTATTGTTAATTTGCTCCGGGGTGGCAGTAGTAATATGGAGCATATCGTTAGCGATCGCATAAGTCCATGTGGTGCTCGGCTTGTGGGTTCTGAACGCGAAGGTCCTTCGGAAGTGGAACACGCGGGAGGGTTGGTTCATCGTGCTCCGATCTTTGAACACTCCTGCCACCACGATGAGTAGCATAAGCCGCTGAAATAATTAGAAGTGTGTGAACAAAGCGAGCTACATTGGCCTCTCCCAAAATCGCACCACTGAGACCGATTCTACGCCGCCTTTTTGAGAGGAACTCGTTTAACCTAACGGTTCTTTAGCATATAACCAGCCCAGTCACTTCAGCTTGCTAACCCTCAGGTCACAGATAACTTAATACTCTCTGGCTCCAGAGAGCTTGCTGATTTTATTGTTACGAGAAACTCTGCCATAGCTCTGTTCCATAGCTCTGCCAGAGCTGCGTACCAGAGCATTCATTCATTAATTTATTAATTCATTCATTCATTTATTAATATTTATTCGTTCATTCATCCATTAATTAGTTTATATCTATTCTGTTTCTTCCGGATCATTACAATTTAGGAGTCTTCAAGGCTAGAGTGAACAGGTTCTTTCTAGGCAAGCGTGCTCCATCATCGACCACACCATCACTTACCATCAGGTGAGGTGGTGGTCAAACGCTTGTCTATAACCATTAAAAAAAAAAATATTTTAAAAATCATTCATTCATTCATTCATTCCACATTTAATCGGGATCGGCGTCTCTGGGTAGTAACACTTAGTACTTACATCATGATGCAAGACATCCACAGTGAAGGTAGAAGGGTCGTGTAAAGTCGCCGGCAGTCGCTCACACAACACAAGCTGCACCTGTTTCAAGCCAGTGTAAACTCGGTTAGTATTGGCGACGGCTGACCGCTTCTGCGACAGGATGTTGCGAGAGTGAGACGAATAGCTTGATAACTCTATATCTTCCGATGCTGAAAATAAACTAAGGATTTATGTTATACTAGCTGTGGCCCGCTAGTCTATACTATTCCTACTAATATTAAAAAATGCAAAAGTCTGTGTGTGTATGTTTGTTACCACGTATCTCCGTGACGACTTAACCGATTGTGATGAAAATTGGAATGTAGATGGCTTAGATCCTGGGAATAACACATAGGCTACTTTTTATCCCGGAAAAATTTACTGTTCCTGTGGGATAGCGTAAAAACTGATAAAATGCGGGTGAAGCCGCGCGGGTCAGCTCATATCAGGTCAGTACTAACATCTGCAGGGCGATCGCGTATCTTTGGTTGCGAACCATGTATTTTTGTTACGAATAAACTCAAAAACTACTGATCCGATATCAAAAATTATTTCACCATTAGAATGCTACATTATCCCTGAGTAACATAAAGCTATATTTATTACTAACGACCCGCCCCGGCTCCGCACGGGTGCTTAAGATTTCATAGCACCCGTGCAAAGCTGGGGCAGATCGGCTAGTACTCGTATATCATTAATAAAATTGTCTGTATTATTCCTGGACTTATCTACCAATAATTTAAATTTCAGCCATATCGGTTCTGTGGTTGTTAAGAAAAAATGAACATACAAACTTTCGCATTTATAATATTATTGTTATGTGACTAGCTGTTGCCCGCGACATCGTTCGCGTAATACACCTAAGCATAAACTTTCCTCTTGAATCACTCTATCTATTGATGAAAACCGCATTGAAATCCGTTGTATATAAGATCTAAGCGTAGGTACATACAAAGGTACCTACATACATACAAAAGGACAAACGGCGGGAAGCGACTCTGTTTGATACTATGCAAAGGCTAGCTGTGACCCGCGGTTTTATGCTATCCCACACGAAAACGTGACAAACAAACAATAAAAATGCTTACTCGAAAACCCCGTATTAATAGTGAGCATACATTTGTCACTATAGAACCCAAGTATATCCGGGCGACTCGGCTTGTCGTAGTGCGAGAAATATATCAACAGGAATTTCTCCACGAGCATTTTGGTAAATCTATCGGGCGGTTCCAAGTAGTTACGCACGAATGGGAAGTGTAAGCCGGTTTCATTGATTCTAACACCATCCTGTTAAAAAAAAATATATCATCATCATATCAGCAAGAAGTGTCTATTGAAAGGAGAGACGGTTAGCACTCCCCTTGACAAGGATGGAACACATACACAAATAGTTATGGTCACTAAATCAAAATCAAATCAGCCGATAGACGTCCACTGCTGGGACATAGGCCTCCATCAAAGAGCGCCATGACGACCGATTTTGAGCCTTAACCATCCACAGACTTCCTGCGACCGCTTTAATATCATCGGTTTATTAAGTGGGGGGCCGTCCTACACTTCGTTTTCCAGATCCTAAAAAATTATATAGGGTGTTTTTGTAGTTCATAATATTCAAGGAATATGTTCCACACACGAAAAAAAAATACACTTTTTTTTACTTTTTGTCAGAAAAATCTCGAGTAAGCCATAACGTTTTTCTGGTCAATTATTAATTATCCTTGTTGGAAATCGAAAGGGGAGCGCGCATGAACCGCGTGTGTGCTCGTCAACGACTTACGAGGCGCGCGTGCTCGAATATTTAATTATTACCCGATTTTTAACAATGATAATAATTGACTAAAACAAACGTAATTGATTTACTAGTAATTTTTAAACAAAATGTAAAAAAAATGTGGTAGGTACATGTAATAAAACACTTTCATTGGACCAAAAACTATTAATAAAACACTTTCATTGGACCAAAAACTATACAGCATTAAAGAATATCTACAGAATGATTATAACTATCTGAATAATGAACCGTATAAAGTGGTCTCCTACTCAGATTTGTTTATGTATTGTATTTAATTATAATATATTTTTTTAAATTTTCCCATCATTTCTCAATGTTAAAACCTTCCCTAGACTCCTACAAACATTTCAAGACTAAAATTAGCCAAATCCGTCCAGCCGTTCTCGAGTTTTAGCGAGCCTAACGCACAGCATCGAATACATTACAACACTTTTGCCGTGCCCTTCCGGGGCTCATGTTGTTACTATTGATAAGTATTGCTAAGACCTTTTGTACAACTTGAATGCAATGCAATAAATGATTGAACTTGAACAATATTGACGAGTCATATTTGTAGATCTTACAAACATTTGTTCTAGGGCGGGAATCGAACTCGCAACCTACTGCAGACGGACCTTCGCCCGCCGAGCCACATCAGCGTCATATATATTTATCAATTCACTTACAAGTACAGAGAGTCTCGGGAACTTCATAGTAATACTTTTGACATAAACAGACGGCTCAATGTCATCACAAAGTGGATTTCCTTCCACCCAAAGCTTCTCAATTTTACTACTGACTCGGAACAAGTCTGATATTGAGGTTATCTGCAAGTAATAAATTACATCATACTTACTAATATTATAAGTCACATCACACAAATAATATAAGTCACATCATACTAATAATATAAGTCACATCATACTAATCCTCTGTAACTCAATAACCACTGAACTGATTTGGATGAAATTTAAAACATACTGACTCTTGAAACAAACTTACTGCTTTTAGGGTTTAGTTTCAAGGTTTAGTTTTCACTCAGTAGAATTGTCAGGCCTAACAACAGAAGTTTTTTTTTATGTAGCAAGTGACAAGACAATCAAGGCGCCCCGAGGAATACCTCAATGTTAAGCATCACACATGACCATTACAGATGACCAGACCATTGCAAACACTTAAAAATTTAAGCTTTGGGTGGCACTGCACTGCGCTTATTACCCCGAGAAATTGTTGTTAAGTCTCTTTCGCCCAGTAATTTTTCTTGCTACAGTGCCCTTCAAACCTAAACACTGTATTTGCACAATGCTTGCACACAACTGCTTGGAGGTAGAATATCTGACATGGCGGTGGAACCCACCAAGACGGACTCTTGCTGAGTCCCACCACCAGGTAAAATACATATATACATAAAAAAAATATAAAACTTACATTGTTATCACTCAAGTTGACAGATGTTAGATCACCTTTTATAAAGAAGTTTAGGATTTCTATTGGTGGTTGCCTGAAAATATGCAATTACTACAAAATATTGATTATTGAATTTAAGTTACAGACAAAATTACAAACAAAAACAGTGGTAAATTAAAATTGGATCTTACATTTTGATCTTAATAGTCATTGGATTCAATGGTCAAGCTCCCTATTAAAGGTTGCTAAAAATTGATTGCAATAAAGTTAGGAAATGGCTTTGCAGAAGTATGACAAACATAATTACGTTAAATCATTGTTGCTTAGGTTCAAAGCTTTGGTGTCTCTTCCCATTCGCAGCATCAATATCTTAAAATGACCCAATAGCGATATTTTATAGAATGCTATGTTCTTATCAGCAAATTCTGAAAGCATTTCCAATAATTTTATTTATTAAAACATACAATTTATTTTTAGTCTATCACCAATCACACTAATATTACGTATTTGGGTACATAGTTTAAGTTCTATGCTAATATTATAAATTCGTAAGTTAGAATGGTTATTATTCGATATCGGTTATTGTACGCTAATTCAATTAAGATGAAATTTAGTATAATATGGATAGATTACCACCTGGATTTAAAAGATCTTTAAGATAATTTTTACTGCATTAAAGAGTGATTGAGACAAATCACCATAAGCAGCTCATGTTAGCCCACAGCTGGACATTTGTAATAAGGTAGGTATATGACTTTTAGAAATTATACTTGCCCCAATGACCAGCATCTTTAACGATATATTAGATAAAGAGTATATACCAAAACAGTGGAAACGGTCAACAATAACATTATTACATAAAAAAGGCGACAAAAACCAAATTGAGAACTACCGACCAATAAGTTTAACGTCCAACATATACAAAGTTTTTTCAAAAGTCTTATTGGGCAGACTAACCAAAACATTAGATGAATGCCAACCGAGAGAGCAAGCAGGCTTTAGAAGTAAATTCTCAACAATGGACCACATCCACACAATAAAACAGATAATTGAGAAATATAATGAATACAACAAAATATACTACCTTGGATTTGTGGACTACAACAAAGCATTTGATTCCATAAAACATAATCACCTGTTCGAAGCACTTAAACAACAAGGAGTACCGAACAAGTATATCAAATTAATAAAACAAATATACAAGAACAGCACAGCAATAGTAAAACTTGAGAAAGAAGGGGAAGAATTTCCAATTAAAAAAGGAGTGAGGCAAGGAGACCCCTTATCACCAAAGTTTTTCTCAGCAATATTGGAAAAGGTATTTAGAACTCTAGACTGGGATGAGTATGGATTAAAGATCAATGGTGCTAAATTAAATCACCTTAGATTTGCTGATGACCTCATCTTGATAACAGACAACCCTAATACGCTGGAGATAATGCTGCAACAACTAGCAAAAAGGAGTGCAGAAGTAGGTCTAAGCATGAATACTCAAAAAACTAAAATAATGACAAATGGCATCAAAAAGACTATTACAGTTGATAACAAGGTTATAGAATATGTAGAAGAGTACACATACCTTGGGCAAATCATATCACCTACCAATCAAATGTGCAAGGAGGTAGATCAGAGAATCACTAGTTCATGGAAACGGTACTGGTCATTAAAAGAAGTCATGAAAAATAAATAAATGCCAATCAATGCAAAGAGAAAGGTGTTTGACAGCTGTATTCTGCCATGTATGACTTATGGGTGTCAAACTTGGTCGCTAACAAAAATAAACAATGAAAAACTAAAAGTTTGTCAACACAGCATGGAACGCAGCATGACCAACATTAAAAGGAAAGACAGAAACAGCATAAAATCTATAAGACTAAGAACTAAAGTAAAGGAAGTGTCAGACCACATAAAAAGATTAAAATGGCGTTGGACTGGCCACATAATGAGAGACAAAAAAGGAAAGTGGACAAAAGATGTGACAGAATGGTATCCACGGGATGGTAAACGACTGAGAGGTAGACAAAGAAGGCGTTGGGAGGATGACCTGAGGCAGGTGGCGGGGCCAACATGGCGACGGCTCACACAGGACCGGACGGGGTGGAAATCTTTGGAGGAGGCCTATGTCTGTGGACAAGCTGATGTCTGAAGAATTTAAAATAATACAATTTATAAGTTGAAATGTAATATAATTCAGCAATAAAGGCTATATCTATCTATATCTATCTATCTAGGTATATGACTTTGATATACTATTTGGTATGTACTTATGAATAAATAAGCTTGTAGCACAGAACAGATATTAGTACTACGTATAGAACGGCCACTCCCTACCTCCCACCACTTTTACTTACCCCAACCTGGTCACGACACAGAAGTTAAGGGTTCTAAAGCACGCGATTATTTGGTTTTTGTGTAGGTCCAGTGTGCAAAAGTGTGTTAGGTATATCTCTTGCTATAATTGGGGTCAACCATAACACTCACACATACAACAGCACAGTTTACATACACAAACCATGCATGTAGTGATTGCAATGCGTTTGCTTCATACATTTTTTTTTGAGAGTGTCCGGGATGTTTGTGCTAAAAGAGTATGTAAGAAATTAAAGAAAATACTAACCTTGATCTTTGCAAAAGTTTGACAAATCCAGCTCACATTTATCGGTGAATCTTTTGCTCACCACACTGGCCACAATGTCATCAACCGTTAATGGATTATCAAACAATTCTGTTGATGTCTTATCGTTAAACAGAACATCTATGTTAAACATATTTTGTTGATAAGGAAACATAAAATCATATCTAATGATCTTGTTTATAAATGACAGACTGCTTGTGTAGAAGGAAGTTATACCAGCTAACATCTTACCAGAAATTGGTATGAACGGTGAAGTAAAATAGTCACTGAAAACATCATAAAGTTCCACTAAGGAGTCAGTCCAGCCATGTACCTGTAAAACACATAGAAGGATATTGAGGTAGGTGATATTATAAGTAAGATAGTTAGTATGAAACAGTGAAAAACTCAGATCACTCCTTCATGGCCTAACAAATTTTTAAAGTATTAAGTATTGCTGCATTATAAGCTCTTTCCAACTAGACCACAGTCGTCAGTAAATAATATACACTTTATTATGTAGGTGCTAGGCATGTCTAAACTATTGGAACTAACTGTTTTTAGTAACCAACTGTAGCACATAGCTTGTTGTACATAGGTAGCTTGTACTTACCTACCAGGTCTAGTATCATAATAATGCCCTAAAATATACAAAATATTGTTTACCATAACTTTGTGAAAACAGTGGTTAGCGGCTTGGTCTTCGGCAGCTAGGCAATGCTCGAGGAATTCAACGAAAGGAGTTTTACAACTCGACCTGTTTAGCAGGAATTTTTTGAAGTCGTCTAAAGGGTTATTATTCGAGTTCATCTTTGCAATTTAAGTAGGTACGGAGAAAATTAAAACTTAATTCTAAAATAATAATATTTGCGATGCGCCAAAAGACGAAGAGAATTTATACACTACTTTCCTTTTAGATCAATTTACTCTGTGACACGACTTTACGAGTGTTTGTACTTGATTGATGACAAAATACTATGTGAAGTCTGTGGGTACGTTGGTAGCGGCACCAATGGCGGCAACTACCTTTTGGCGATTTATAATAACTTCTGTCGCGACGTCAGTAGGTAGACTATAGGCTTCTAACTCCTGTTAAATTACTCTATTATGTTTTTATAGTCGAGTGTGGAGGGATATGGGGGAGACCTTTGACCAGCAGTAGGATGGAATATATTTTAGACAGAACACCTACATTATTAAGACTAGTTTTTCTCCGCTTTGGCTCTGTGACCTTGGTCAATAAAAACTACTTAGGTACTTCTAAGCTACTTACCTACCTACCTACGTAAGACGAACATAATTAAATAAGTAGGTACTAATTATAGTAACTTTTCTTAAAGTTGTAGATCCACTTGAACGTCCCACGTATGCAGGCGCTGCCCCCTCTACACGTCCTAAAAATGGCGGCATTGTTTATTTTATTTTATTATTATTATGGATCACCAACGAAAGATACACAGGCATACAAATTTTTAAATTACAGAGGTACTCAGGTCAGGTGCTCTCTCAATTAGAGGTGACCACATAATGCACAAAAATAAAAGTTATTGGGAATTCAACTGATACTTTACACTATAGAGCGTGCGTTGGTCGTCTCAAGTGCGACAACATGGTAATAAAATACCAAAATACGTGATCCGTTCGTTCATTTTTTTCACGACTTTTTTTGTTTTATTTATCTTAGAGTTTAAATTACACAAACGATACCTACCGGTTATTATTTTTGTATTATAGCAGATGTATCTAGCTTTCTTTTGGTTTAAATAGTTAGACATAAAATAAATAAAATAAGAAATAAAACAAAGCAATTAAATCCGGACGAGAAATTCGACCCGCCATGACGTCACATAAAACATATTAAATCACGGTAAAATATCCACTTCCTTGTTTGCCTAGTGTTGCATATCAAAAGAATCGTAGTTCAACACTCTAATAAGACTAATAAGTTCCTGATCGACTAAAGTTGAATCATAATAGAATCCAATAAGGTTTCTTAATGGATTGATTTGTGGCCTTTTAGTACCATGGACGTATGCTGGCAAAAACTTTTGTGGCACAAAAGTGCCACTGGACGTTCTAGTGGAGATACTCACATAATGTAGGTACGTGGGTAGGTCGGTAGGTACCTACCTAACGAGTTGAAAGGTGTTATCATTCCGTGACTCTTGAGTAGTTAACTAAGTCTCGCAAATCCAAAATATTATCAAACCAGAAAAATTACGTGGTGCAGAATTCTATGAACAGTTGTTACAGTTTGGTTGAGGCTTACAGTTTGTTTGGTAAACAAACGAAGTAAATAGTATTGATTCTTGTCATTTTCTGTAAGCATTGATCTCATTTAAAAGTACCTATAGGTACCTACATAAAAGAATACGAGCAATCTTTAGTGAAGAGTCTACAATCGACGGACAGTAGTCATACTCTCCATGCTAAAAATAAAAAAAATGAAGACATTAATTTTAACTTTGTTCAAAATATTTGCGATTGTTGTAATCAGCTTAATATCACATGCTGTAATTGCAAAAACATCAATTAAAAAATTTGAAATTGATGTAAGGAAACGCCCCACAGAATGTCCAATCAAGAGCCAAAACGGAGATGTACTTCATGCTCACTATAAGGTACCGACTAATTGCCTAATTATAAGCAAAACAAAAGTTTTATGACAACTTACCTGTTTGTATAGCAAAAAATGAAACTGACTCAAAGTAAAAGTAAGTAGGTACGTTCATATGAGCCAGTGGCCAACTCTGGTGACAGAGTTTTAAGCTACCCGAAGGCCTCTGACATGGCCTAACAACTTTGAAAAAGCCGGGGCGTGCCCTCTGAAGCACGGGAGCGCTCGGTTGAAATTGCTACTGGCAGTAACCCATCATAAGGTGACTACGCGCGCGGAACAGTGCATAACTTCGTTGATGTGAAGAACAACAGTCAGCTAACGTACGTCACGAGCGCTCCGGGAACTCTAGTGTAAAGTTAGGATTATGTATGTGACTGTTGGGTGTGTTTTAAAAAAATAACTAAAGAAAGTTTATGAAACACGTTTGTTACTATTTTAATGTTATACTTTCGTGATACTTTCGATGTTAGGATTTTATGTATATACCTACCTACCTAGACGAAAGTTCATCATCAAAAAGATATCCCCGATATTTTTGACAAAAAAATTGGGATTGATGTTGTATTATTATATTTTAGATTTATTTGTTTATTTTAAAATAATTATTTATTTAGCGTATATATAGTAGATTTAGTGTGTTACGCCGCAGAACACTGTGCTGGTTTCTATAGGTCCAAAGACAAATTATATTTTATTATTAATCACAACATTTTTTTTTATTACCTACAGGGATTTTTGGAAAATGGCCGAGAATTTGACAATTCATACGCGAAAGATCGAATCCTCAAATTCACTTTAGGACGAGGTGATGTTATCAAAGGCTGGGACCAAGGACTCGTGGGAATGTGTGTAGGAGAGCATAGGACGCTCTACATCCCTTCAGAACTAGCTTTTGGCGAAACCGGTGCGCCACCAAGGATACCGAAGTTTGCTTCTCTGATATTTCAAGTTGAATTAGTAAAGATTGAGAGTAATATTAAAACTGAACTGTAATATACAGGGTCTTTGAATAATCACCACCTTTCTTATTTCATCATTATAGAACAAGAATTTCAGTAGGTATTTCCTGGCCTGTTTGCCTCTTAGTGAAATAAAAAAAAAAACATGATTTTTAATGTACAAGTTTTGTAGAGACTATTTAATAAATAGTATCATACCTACTACTTTTCTGAGGGTTTAGGTGTCAGGTGTTGTCTGTGGCCCGGGCTGAGTACTGTAGTTATCGAAGACACGGAAAAACTAACCCAAGAGAATATATGCACTACGCTACGTTTAGCGCTACGTGTTTTGTTTTGGTGATACGCTAAGCTAAACTGTGTTTTTGGAGCAAATACATATCATTTGCCTACCAATCCTACCATATTATAAACATGAAGACAGCTATTTTAACATTGTGCAAGATATTAATATTTGTGATTGTTTTAATGAGCGTAATTTCACATGTTGTTATTGCGAACTCGTCACCAAAAAAGTTGCAAATTGGTGTTAAAAAACGCCCTGCAGAATGTCCCATCAAGAGTAAAAAGGGAGATCTCCTTCACATGCACTATACGGTACATATGCCAAAGACACCTACACTAGAATTGCATTATTAAAATACATACAGGTTAATAATAATTAGGCAACAAAATTCATGTCACAGATTTTTTTTTAAATTAGAGCTTTGTGCTTTAGGTGTTACAAGTCCTAAGTTTATATGCATGCATTTGACTTCCTTGTCTGCATAATTCAACCAAATCTTATTTCATATATTCGTTTTAGGGAACCTTAGATGATGGTACAGAATTTGACAGCTCAATCCCCCGAGAAAATCCTCTCACATTCACTTTGGGATCTGGCCAAGTGATCAAAGGCTGGGACCAAGGACTTATTGGCATGTGCGAGGGAGAACAGAGGAAGCTGGTGATTCCTCCAGAATTGGCGTATGGAGAAGCTGGTGCACCACCTAGGATTCCAAAGTCAGCAACTCTGACATTCCATGTTGATTTAGTCAAGATTGAAAGGAAAGATGAATTGTGATTTAATTTAAATAATTATTATCTGACCTAAAACTAACGAGAGAGTATAGATAATAACTACTATGAAATATTAGAGTGTGCGAGCCCCGTAGCGGGTTAAGGGCACGCGCAGGTCAAGGATGTGTGGGTTATTGACCTGCGGATATATATATATAGGTACTTAGCTAAAGCTTTACATTCAACCTAACCTTATGTTTCATTCTAGCATATTCAGTGATTTTTATGTTTTTAATTAAATTGTTTTGACTACACTCAAAAGATTTATAAAGGTTTTTATTTATTTGTTATTTTATACTTTAGTACCTTTTTTCCTACCTATCTACCAAGCAAGTCTTTGTACAGGCACAGAACAGATATTAGTACACCTCGGACAATAAAATGTATGAAGCAAACACGTCGCAATCACCACACACATAGTTTGTGTACGTAAGCGGTGCTGTTGTATTTGTGAGTGTCATGGACTGTCATGACAAACTTATAAGTATTAAAACACCAGTGGGATGCAGGGAGTGGCCATTCTGTACATAGTACCAAAGAGTAAAATATATAGGGTCTTTGATTATTAGTGCGCGATATTCAAGGAAATGTTCCACACATATATATAAAAAAAAAATGTACCTATGTTTTTTTTTATATGGGAAATAATATCTGTTCTGTCGTACAGCTACAGGTTTCTTCAGAAAAAGCTACCCGTCGGTCCTCGTGCGTGTTGCTGTGTTGTCTGTCGTGAGTCGTGATTGTCTGTATTAATCTGAGGCAGGGCCCATTGCTTGCCTGCGTGCGGGCGGTTAAACGTAGCAAGTGCTTATATTCTCTCTGAAACGTAGTGCTTACATTCTCTTGGCGGGCAGTCTAATCTCATTCTTTCGAATCAACTGTGCGAATCGAAACATTGATGTAAACTATGCAACTGTGGTTCTGACTGATTCTTCCGGAATCTAATATCTATTGATTGAGCGTTTTCGATGGTGTAATCTTTCCAAAATATTGCAAAGTGGTATAAAGATGGTAAAGATAATATTCCTACACCCAGACTTGGGTATTGGCGGGGCAGAGCGCCTCGTTCTTGATGCCGCATTGGCCTTCAAGAAGAAAGGTCACGAAGTTTCTTTTTACACGAATCATCACGACCCAACGCATTGCTTCGCAGAGACCAGGGATGGAACGTTTCCCGTGACGGTAATAGGTGATTGGATACCGCGATCATTTTTTTGGAGATTCAGAGCTGCTTGCGCGTATGTTCGTATGGTCTATGCTGCGGTGTACATGGCTTGGTACATTATTCCTGAGGAAGAGCCGACACTCATCTTCACTGACCTGATATCACTATGCATTCCGTTTTTGAAACTAGCCAGAGGACCTTTCCGCGTTGTGTTTTACTGCCACCATCCAGACAAAATGCTGACATCTGAAGGTGGTTTTCTAAAGAAGTTATACAGATACCCATTGAATTGGTTAGAGGAGTTGACAACAGCTCGGGCTGATAAAGTTTTAGTGAATAGCAAATATACTGCTAGGGTTTACCAAGAAGCATTTCAAGGAATCAAAGATATACCTGATATTTGCTATCCATCAATCAACACAGAGTTTTTCAAGGCAACTGTGCCAAAGCCTTTAAAGGAGGTGGTTCCAGTTGGCACAGACAAGTTTATTTTCTTGTCAATAAACAGATATGAAAGGAAGAAGAATCTGAAGTTGGCATTGAGATCTTTGGAGAATTTAAAGCATATTGTAAGTGAAGATGACTGGAACAGAGTCCATTTAATCATGGCTGGAGGGTTTGATCCTATCAACTTAGAAAACATGGAGCATTATATGGAACTGACTGATTTGGCAGCTGAATTAGACATAGAAGATAAGGTAACCTTTATGAAGTCACCAAAAGACATAGAAAAGGTTTCATTGCTGTATAACTGCAAGGCATTGATCTACACTCCATCAAATGAGCATTTTGGTATTGTTCCATTGGAAGCAATGTATTACCGTAAACCTGTGATTGCTGTCAACAGTGGGGGCCCTACAGAGACTATAGTAAATGAAGTGACAGGTTTCTTGTGTGAGCCAAAAAGTCAAGCTTTTGCTGAAGCAATGAGCAAGTTGTTGATAGATCCGGACCTATGTGAAAGACTTGGTGATGCTGGTTTGAAGAGATTTGAAACTAAATTCTCATTTGATGCTTTCACAGAACAGCTGGATGGCATTTTGAGCAGAGAGAGGCAGATAGCTTTAGAAAGCAGGGCTATACAGCAGGAGCGGAAGCATAAATAACATAATGCTAACACTCCTACAATGTTTGATCTTGTTTGAGTGTTAAAAAACCAAAGAAATGCATTTTTGAATGTGATAATGCTGGCCATTAGACAGATGTTATAGCATAAGTAGCTTGCTGGTACTTAAGATATTATGCTAGACTAGACAACAATTCTACATCCTTACCCTTTACACCTTTCCCAGCACGGGACATCCTTTCCCAGCAGTCACTTACACCATAGTCTTCTGACACTGTTTTGTTGGTCATTGTTTCACCTCTGTCGCGAATAGACGCCCAAAGCATATTGCGCGCACCAGTGTTCATGTATAGGAAAATGTGCATTGCTTAGTCTAGTCTGGAAGCGGCATCAGAGTTATCTAAATGCACTAATGTAATGTAAGTGATCATTAAGGTCAGTATTGCATTGGTTTTTGTACCAGTTGGATGTCTATAAAAATCCATGTCTTTGAAATTGCTGCTTTGGTATAAAAATATTCTCTGCTGTGTCATAATAAGGCTAACTTATCAAGCTATCAATGTTTTATAATATTTATGGGATCTAGCTTTTCTTGTTACTATGCACCATATCAATTGACAAACCAAAACCTAATATTCTCTAGCTTTTATAAAAGTACCTCTAAAACTATTTTGTCTAGCTAGGAAGAATAAAAAAGAAAGTTTAAAAAAACCTGTTGACTGTAAATTAAGAAATTGACTATGTGATATGACTATTTCTGTTTTTATAGTGTTAACCATCACACTAGGGGAATACTAAAGATTATAATATCCTAAAAAATATTTTGCCTCAAGCGGGATTTGAACCCGCAACCTCCGCTTGATACGCGGGCGCTCTACCAATTGAGCTATCGAGACATATCTCACTTGGACGAAATAATCATTGGGATGTCTTCGGCTAAAAGCGCCGATAGCTCCACCTACAGGGGAAACGTTGCAGTTATCCAAGCCTATTCAATGACTAAAGTTAATTTAGTTCATTGACGAGAGGTATCGCATTGCTTATTCAATTGGCTATTTTTGTTTTTATAGTGTCTCGATAGCTCAATTGGTAGAGCGACCGCGTATCAAGCGGTGGTTGCGGGTTCAAATCCCGCTTGAGGCAAAATAATTTTTGGGATATTATAATCTTTAATGTGATATGAAATGGTCTTGGAACAACAAATTCTAATTGTGGCAAGTATCCTAGAAGACCAACAAATTGTAATTGTGGCAAGTATCCTAGTTCAACATAGGTCAGTGGCAACTAAATTTGACCATAGAAGAACATAATTGACGACCAATGTGGCTCGGCGAGCGAATTTCAATTGTTCGATTCCGGCCTTGGGAAATGTTTGTATGATTGGCAAATATTTGGTCTGGATATTTTCTATGTATAATAAAAAAGATCTATCTATGTATTGTATTTTAATATAAGTATATCAGTCATCTAGTACCCATAACACAAGCTCTGCTTAGCTTGGGGCTAGATGATGCTATGTGGATTGTCCAGCATTATTTATTTATTATTCATTAAGCTGAACCATGTAAACTGTCGCGATATAATTATAGCTTTTGTCCGCAAAAGTCGATCATTCAGTTTATATAAACTTGTGTAGGTAGATTGTGATACATGACATGTGAGGATATATGTTCTAATATAATTACATGGTGACAGAAAAGGATATAGGTACATACATACCTACATAGGTAATAGCACATTACTTGGTCATTTACCTGGACAAAGTCACTTGCTAAAGATGGTAGATAAGTTAAAAATTGCATTTTTCCCTAGCATGATTTCGTTTGTCTTAGTTAAGTCAAAGTCGTTAGTCTTAAATTGTTGTTTAAAATAATATAAAAATTTAGACATTACATTGATCCTGATACTAAATGGTAGCATAACAGGTATGTATATTGTTGGAAATACTTATTTTTTTAATGTAAATAAATGTTTATAGCATGATCCTTTATATTTTTTTGAAGATGATATGAGAAGAGTAAAAGAATACAACATACGATAACAATATAATAAAACACTTTATTTTTAAATAGGTAGATATTGGTGTCAATTCTTTTGTAGCACTATCTAAATGTTGCCATCCTTTTCTAGTGAACAAAAACACAAAGGAATGCATGTTATGGTGTTATTCATCAACATACTTTAAGCCTCTGTTAGCTAATGTGTCTTTTAAATCTATCATGTCTTTGTTAAATTGCTTAGTCATGTATTTGCATTTTCTTTTTCGCTACATAACATTGCTATTATATGATTTTGTTATACTTACACTTTTGACCTGTAACTTGTCTGTTATCAATAAAATACTATTACTATTAATTGACATATGAATGAAAAGGAAAATACACATACTTAGCTAGCAGTTGATATTAGATTTTTTTATGAATTAAAGTATAAAACAAAAGCATTATTTAACATTAGTAAAGTTTAGGTGATGCTAAAACGGTATCGACACCATGTTTATTGTGTAATACACTTGCTTACTATTTACGTAGTAACTATTATTGGATTATTTTATCACTCATGATACGGCTAGCGCGCGTATCATGATTATACAAATCATCGGGCCACGATAGAGGCCTTCGGGCGGCCTAATAACTCCGTCACCAGAGTTGGCCACTGACTCATACGTACTTTACAAACAAAATTACATATAAAATTCCCTTTACATATAAAATTCCCTTTTTTTTATTAATACTAGGTCACTCTATGATAGTTTTATCCATTGTATACACTTTCTCTACATTCTCCTGAGGCAATGGATCCATGAGTTCTATCTGCAGATCGTATTGTTGATCCAGACCCAGATAGCTATCGCTCATTATGTACACAGTGTAGATAATACGACCTGAAAACAAAACAATTATATAATTAAAAATAATGACAATCTCGGTAGGACGGGATTAATATTAGCATGTTTTATAAGTCCGGTAGAGCTATTAAGTAAGTCTATCGGTGTCAAATCGCTAACGTCATCGCGTCAGAAGGCCTATTACGAAAACTCGTCGTCTCTTTCACATCACAGACGCAACAACAAGCTATCGACAGCGATTCGCTAGCTAAAAATACATAACAGCCCTATGGGTATTTTTCTTATACCACTAAAGTAGCAACCAAGCGTACGGCCCACTTGATGCCAAGCGGTTACCGTAGCCTATGCACGCTTACAACATCAGAGATATCACTTGCGCGTTACCGCCCTGAGACTACTTAGTTCTCATGTGCGTCTAATTTCATCGGTAACCATACCTTTAAACAGGATTACAGCAATGCGAGCATTACTGCTTGGCGGCAGAAATGGGTATGGTGGTAGTTGTGTTGTGTTTATAACAGGAAAATTTAGTGTGGGATCTGCTGGGCTATTACGTAACTCAGTTGCAATCCAATTTTAATCAGCAACCTATTTGTCCTAAACTAAAACCATTTTGTTCTAACCACTATGCTAGTCCAATATAGCACTTATTACCTTTGTAAGAGGGTGTGTAGAACGTAACTTGAGCGGTTCCTTTCGGCGGGACCCGCTTCAAAGCATGCAGTTCTCTATTGTCTACGGTTCCTAGAGTTATGAACCAGCCTTCGTTCTTGCCGCGCGGGAAACGAGGGCATAGAACGTTATTTGAGTTCCCGCCGCGACGGTTCATACTGATGAGAAGGGTGTACTCCTGTTGAATAACACATATTTAGAAAAAAAAAATACATTTTCTATCATTAAAAATAAATAAATAATGCTGGACAATCCACACAGCATCATCTAGCCCCAAGCTAAGCAGAGCTTGTGTTATAGGTACTAGATGACTGACATACTTAATACAATACATAGATATATATTTTTTATCATACATAGAAAATACCCAGAACACTCGGAACAAATATTTGCAGATCGTACAAACATTTGTCCCAAAGCGGGAATCGAACCCGCAACCTCCTGAGTCGCAGGCGGATCTTCTCCCGCCGTGCCGCATCGGTCGTCAAATCAAATAATATTCATCATCATGGCAGCCTTGTAACGTTCCTGACACTGGCCTATCTTGAGCGAGAGTGATTGGGTCTTAACACGCAAACGCAACGCACATTGGTGAATGGCACATGTCTTTCGAAATTTTTGTATATAAACATGCCGGTTTCCTCACGATGTTTTCCTTCACGTACGAGAGTTTTGAGTATAATAAACTACCGAGTAAAATAGTACGCAATCATTCGTCACACATCGGATATCGAACCTGCATCATGCTCTCATTGAACCGAAATTGTTAAAAAAAAACCTTACCCTTTAAACTAATAATCATTAACTGTCATGATGAATGATTGAATGAATGAATGATAAACCTGATCTGCGTGTAGCGGAATCCATTCATCCCTTCCCTGTGGTTGTGTCACCCTCTTGTCTTGTTCGTGGTCGCTGTCGTACCACAGCCCGCGGATTTGCAGCTTTATGTCCAACGTCGGTAGATCCATTATCGCCTGAATTAATGTGATATAAGTTTATAAAACTTACGAACTAACAAATAAACAAAATCAAATTGTTTGTTACCAATAAACTCAAAACTACTGGTCCGATTTGAAGTTTTTTAGAAAAAATATTTCACCATTTAAATGCTACATAAATCACTGAGTAACATAATGCTATATTTATTACTGCAAGGCACTCATATATAACCCGCTACCACATGCCGCTTGAAAAGAAGCCACATCCTAGACAACCTCCAATAATGAGGGAAGAAGGACTAATGAGCCCGGATTCCAAACGCCAGAGAAACATCAAACTCATCCACTTATAGCCTACCAACTGATCGCGGATAATCAGAACAAAATAATAATAATATTTATTACTACCCGCCCCGACTTCGCACGGGTTCTTAAGTTTTCATTTCACCCGTGCGAGGCTAAGGCAAGGCTCGTTTCCGGCTAGTTTTTCTATAACAAACACTTACCCTATGTATCTGTTCAATCTGTCCTTCATCAAACTCTCTCCTCATGCACTTCGCGAGCGTTTCGTAACTCCTACAGGCGGCTTTCACGCCGTTCAATAGAACGCAAGGTTTCCTTGTATCCTTAGACATTTGCAGGAACATGTAGAGATGGTCTGGCTCGACGTGCGGGAGCGTGGTCAAGGGTGAGTCGGCCGGCCAGCGAGCTTGGATGATGGACTGCATTAGAAGCTGGCAGGACAAACAGACGGACAGCCAGCCGTTTTCCGCCGATGTGTCTATCATTGCCTGTGTTGGAGAAAATAATATAAATCTAACTTGTAAGCAATGTATCTATGTACATATAATAGAAAGTCGTGTTAGTTACACCATTTAAAACACGAGAACGGCTGGAGCAATTTCTATGATTTTTGTTGTTGGGAATAGGATAAAAAGTATTAAAATATATATATCAATAAAAAAAATATCATTAAAAACATCAGTGAAACATCAGTCTAAATTCTTATGATATTTGTGTTCTTGGATTTGTCTTCGTCCGGAATGGGATAATAAGTATTAAAAATGATATGTGTACATCAAGAAAAAATAAAAAATGTTTTAGGTGGTATAGCAAACACTTACAAAATATTTTATTGATAACCTCAGTGGCGCTGAGTTGGTAGGTATATAAATGTAATTGATAGATTCAGGCGTTACTTTGCGGAAATCCATTACAAGATAAAAAACAGACGAAAAATATCTAGTACTACCGCTTAACCTTTTAAACAATGAGGCCACACAGTTAACACAGTTAATCTCAAAAGAAAAATATCGACACGTGTTTCATCCCTCCACGGGACATCATCAGGACCATCGACTTGTTCTCCGGCAGACGTATTGCTCCGTCGGAGCAACAGTAGTACTAGATATTTTTCGTCTATTTTTTATCTTATATAAATGTATAAAAGTTATGAGAGTTAGTCATTGAACAGGCTTGGATAAATGCAACCTTTCCCCTATAAGTTAAGATCGGCGCTTCGAGCCAAAGTCATCCCAAGGATTATTTCGAGCACGCGTAACATGTCTCCATGGCTCAGTTGGTAGATCACCCGCTTATCAAGCGGAAGGTGGTTCAAGTCTCGCTTGAGTAGCCTTTATTATAAAAGTTATTTTAAATTCACCTGAAGTATCCTGATCGTCTGATCGAGCACAGACTTGGTGTCAGTCAAGTAGTCGGTGTTAGGCAGGGGCAAGCGGGACATGTGAGCTTGCAACAACAGGAATGCCTTCACGTTAGACGAGTCCAGTGATAGCGCGTCCACTGGCAGTCTACATTGCTGAGATAGCTCGCTGAAAATAAACATAATTAATTTTGCTTGCTAAAAAATATATCGTAATTAATCTTAGGGTAAATTACAAGGTACTAGCTGTTGCCCACGACTTCGTTCGCGTAGAATTTTAATACTTTTCGGGGATAAACAATGACCTATTACCGGTCATTACCTATCTATTTTTTAAATTTGAGCCAAATCGGTTCAGTAGTTGTCGAGCTATAGAGGAACAAACATCGTAACATTCGCATTTATAATAGTGTTTTAATTAAATGATAGTGTGATAAGTCTTATCCACACGGCATAAAGTTCATATTCCAATAATCCTCACCCATTAAGCACATCTTCGTTATGCCTCACAGGTAGCGTAGCATACTCTTCGCTGTCAGACAAAACACGCAGTAGATCGTCCACGCTCATGTTGTTCTGTAAGTGCGCGCTGAAGTGTGCCATGGTCTTATGTGAGAGGTAGTAATATGACGCAATCCGACCCATCCAAGTCGTGTGGACTGTGCGTTGGTCCTGGAAAAAAAATACAGAGTTAAAGAAAACAGAGATCGCCTCAAGCGAGATTTGAACTCACAGCCCTCCGCTTGATACGCGGGTGCTCTACCAATTGAGCTATTGAGACATATCACGCTTGCTCGAAAACAGCTCTCGAAAACCGAAGAATGCACAACTTCCTTTACTAACTATTTATCTTTTAGTTAAAATCGTTGAAAGGTGCACATTTCATACAAATTATTGAAACTATTCAACTTTTTGAACTGTACTATGTTATCTGTGTCTCTACCTAGTACGCTCTACGTCGGCCATCTTGCCAACGTCAAGAGGTATACATTTTTAGGTCTGAGCGCAAACCAAAGTTAAAACTTATATTCATCATCATTATGACAGCCTACTGTTCCCACTGCTGGGACACTGGTTTTCGATCGAAAGTGGTTGGGTCTTAATCCACCACCACCTTAATCCACCTAATCCGGATTGGTGAATGACACATGTCTTTCTAATTTTAGTTCTTGGAGACAAATTTTTTTTTTCTTATCATGCTTGCTTCCTCTGGATAGATGTTTGTTCTTCTTTAACTCGACAACTACTGAACCGATTTGGCTGAAATTTAAAACATAAATACATAATGACTGGGGGCGGGTCTGGGCTATCCTCTAGTATAGTGCAGACTTTCCTTACTCAAAAGGGGTTGAGTAAGGAAGCAAATGGTCTTAGTTGGGAGCGCAGGTCGCTAAGAACTCTAAGGCAAGTCTGGTGGTTCCTTCCTTCACGTGGTGCCGCCTGTTTCTTGGTCTAGTTCCATCAGAAATAGACACAACTAAAACCACCAGGCGCCGATACGGCCCTTTGGGGATGTGGCCTCCACATCCGCAGAGGACCGTATCGGTGGGGATAGGCTTAGGGATTACTGCCGGGATCGTGAGGTCAGTCTCGGCGGGTTCATCATCGTACGATAAGTAGGATGGTGGACAGCGAATGACCTCCTGCGTGTTTGTGCCGTGCGCGGGATCCCGTAAGGGGGGGATGAAGGAATCCTGGGGGTTGAGGTGGTGGTAAGCCGGTTGTAGTTGCCTACTACTACCAACACACCTCTTTGGTCTGGATTTCTCTCTACACGGGCGGTCAAGAACTAGCCATTTGAGACCAATCGGCTGTAACGACTTGTCAGAGGGTCGTGGCGAGGGGTCCTAACTGAAGGAGAGTAGGCGGCGGGGTGCGGAACCCGGGGGATTGATCCCCTCGGACTTTCTCACAACGTGCGGCCTCGTTCATCTAACAGCATGTGGCCCCTATATCAATGGGATATCTCTGGCGTTCGCGTGCTGAGCGCGCGACGTCCCCGACTGAGGACTCCGTGGCGGGTGGAGAGTTCCAAAGACGAAGTAAACCAAAAAAACCACATGGCATCTAAAAAAGATCAATTTACCACCTCTGTTGCGAAAGCACCAACCACTCCGGGGCCAGCTGCGTCTTTGCACGCACAGGCTCCTACCACCTCGACTTCTTCGAAGGCAATGCCCTATGGCAAGCAATCGAAAGGTCACACCTCTTTGAAGGCTACGCAGGTACCGTCCTGCACGCCGACAAGGACCTCCGTTCCGACCACGTCAACGGGTGCGCCCCCTGGGGGTTCATCCGAAGGCACGGCCCTCGAGATGTCGACCTTGAAGGAAGTCATCTTGGAGGGCCAGTCGGAACCAACCTGGTCTTTGGTTTCTCGTAAGAAGCCAAAGAAAAAAAAGAAAAAAAACAAGGGTGCCAGGCAAGCCAATACGCCAACCCCGGCGCAGCCGCAGGCAGGGAAGGCCAACGTAGGGCGACAGCTCCCAGGAGCCAAGCCCTCGATCGTAGTAAGCAGGACCGCTGGTCAGGCCGAAAGATCGCAGCCGCAGGCAGCACAACCCGGTGTAGCCTCGGCTGGCGGAAGCAGCTCAACTTCTTCTCAGCCTAAAACTGTGCCCAGGGGCAAGCGCTCGCGCAAGCAGGCAACCCACACACAACCCACTCCCACCACCAGCCAGGCTCCGGCGAAAAGGTCCCGACCAGACGACTCGACCACGCCCACCGGTGACGGTAAGCGTGTGAGGACGGGATCCGGCCAGCCCAGACGCACATATGCAGAGGCCTTCAAGGCCAATGACCTGTGCGTCGCGGTTATGAACGAACCACACCACGACCTAACGGAGGAGCAGGCCAATGGCATAAAGACATGCCTAGAGCGGAAGCTGGTTGAGGACCTACTCAACCCAGCAACATCCGCTCACATGGCTAATGTCGGATACCGAGGCAAAGCACACTACAGCGAGGGCGTCCTCAAGATGTGGTGTGAGGATGACGTCGCGCTGCAGTGGCTCCGACGTGCGGTCACCAACATCGCTTCACCCATACCTGGATCGACGCTTGTGGTAAAACCACAATCGCAGATCCAGAAGCGAATCCACTGTGGGCTATTAATTCCGGAGCCCACGATGGAAATCAACACCATCCAAAAGCTTCTCACTGTGCACAACAGCAAAACAGTAAACGTCAGATCCTGGACTCTAGTGAGAGCGGAGAGGCAGACCGACACTGAGACACCAGGGGTCTACCTACTTCTCCGCATTCCAGAGTCTGACGTAGAGAAGTTGAAACAGCAGCAGCGGCGCCTGAAGTGGATGTTTGGCAGCATCTACGTCCGGATCCTAGAAGACGAACCCGATCCGGCTAGCACAACAGGCGCTGCTGCTAACCAAGAAACACCGGCACACACCTCATCCAACGAGGGGGCAGGTAAAGTCCAACCAGTGTGCCAACCTGAGGGGATGGAGCTAAATGTCGACCCACCGTCGACAAGTAACGAGGACCACTTTCTCGACGTCGAGAGGAGTGACGACAGCGACAGCTGTCTTAACTCCTCTCCGTTGCGGTCCTCGTAAGCCCATCCCCATCCTCCAAACCAACCTCCAGCACAGCTTCACTGCTACGGCTTCCCTACGCAGAGTGCTGGAGGAAAACCCCACGACCATCACCCTAATCCAGGAGCCGTGGGTTAGGAAGGGCACAGTTTGTGGTCTGCTGAGGACTGGTGGAAAACTTCTCCTGAACACCACTGTAAGCAACCCCAGAACTTGCATTATAACACCTAAAAACCTTAAAACAACACTTATAACCGAGTTCTGTTCCAGAGATCTAACAGCAATTAGAATACAAACAGGACCAAACAACGAACTCTGCGATACAGTCCTAGCATCCTTGTACCTTCCAAGTGACGCGGACATACCATCGCCGGAGTTAACAACACTTGTCGAGTACTGCGAGAGGGAGAAGCTCGAGCTGATCATCGGCACCGACTCCAACGCGCACCACACCTTGTGGAGCAGCGAGAAAACCAACACTCGTGGAGAAGAACTGGTAAACTATCTTTTTACTACTAATCTCACAATAATCAATAAAGGCTCAGAGCCAACATTTGTCTGCTCTCGAGCACAAACCATAATAGATTTAACACTGTCTACAGAAGGGGTGCCGCGCTTCATCACAGACTGGCGAGTCTCTGATGAGGCGTCATGCTCGGATCATAGGTGGATTAGGTTCAATCTGAACATGGACCTACCAAAACCGAGCCCAAGACGTGTCCCGCGCAGGACTGATAGGGCTAACTTTACTAAGCTGGTCCAATCAGCCCTCGACGCGGAAAACGCGCCACCTGACATGATAGATATACATGACTTAGACCAATACGTAAACAAACTAACCAACATCTTAACCCACAGCTATGAACAGTCTTGCCCCCTTGTGACTGCAAAAGGAGGCTCAAGACGTCAATGGTGGAGCCCCGAACTGCAAAGAATCAGATGCAAAGTAAGGAAAGCCTTCAACAGAGCTATAAACACACGACAGCCCAAAGATTGGGAAAAATACCAAACCACAAAAACACACTACAAGAAACGCCTTCGCCTCCGGAAAACAGAGTGCTGGAAACGTTTCTGCACTAACATAGATAACAACAGCCAGGCAGCCAAGGTCAGAGGTATTTTATCAAGCGAACCTGAGCGTACAGTTGGATATCTAAAAAAACCCGACAACACTTACACAAAAACCGATGATGAAACCAGCGAAATACTGCTCGAAACTCACTTTCCTGGGTGCCAAATAACAGACACTCATGAATGGGAAGTACAAGACGCACGAGCAGCTAGTAGCCAAGACTGGAACGTAGCCCGAAACCTAATCAATCGTGGAAAGGTACTATGGGCCATCAACAGCTTCCTTCCCTTCAAATCGCCAGGGCTAGACGGAATATTTCCCGGCCTGTTGAGATGGAGTGGCGACCTTCTAGCCGAATACCTAGTAAAAATCTTCAGGGGCTGCGTCGCCCATCGCTACATACCGAGGAAATGGAGGGAAGTGAAGGTTATCTTTCTACCAAAACCAGGCAGGAGCGACTACACACTGGCAAAATCTTTCCGGCCCATTAGTTTAACGTCGTTCCTCCTAAAAACTCTAGAAAAGTTGTGCGACCAGGAAATAAGAAGTAACACTCTTCTGCGCAACCCGCTACACCAAAACCAACATGCCTATAGCCCAGGCAAATCAACGGAATCTGCACTCCACAGCGTAGTATCTCGTATAGGAGACGGATTAAAAACCAAACAATCAACCCTAGGTGCCTTCATAGATATAGAAGGAGCCTTTGACAAAACCACATTCACCAGCATCAACTTCGCACTAGAACAATGCGGTGTTGCTCCGACGCTGACAGAATGGATCAACAATATGCTCAAATACAGAGCGATACAACTTACAGTGAACACAACAACACGAGGTATTGTGGCAAGAGGCTGCCCACAGGGCGGCGTACTCTCGCCCCTACTATGGAACATAGTCGTTGACGAACTTATCCGGAAATTGAACGTCCGTGGACTCTTCACAGTGGGATATGCAGATGACCTAGCTATCCTCGCGACCGGATGTTTCGAGAGCGTACTATGTGACCTCATAAAATCAGGCTTCAAAACAATTGAAAACTGGTGCAACAGCCACGGCTTATCAGTGAACCCCACAAAAACAGAGCTTATAATGTTCACACAAAAAAGAAGCTACGGTAACCTACGGCTACCCAAGCTATTCAACACCGAATTAAAACTAACCAACGAAGTCAAGTATCTAGGGGTCATACTAGATAGCAAGTTACTCTGGAACAAGCACCTTGACGGCAAACTCCAACGAGCATGCACAATCTTCTTCCAATGCAGTAGAATGCTCGGAAAAACGTGGGGGCTCTCTCCAAAGATAGCCCTTTGGCTTTACACAGCTGTAATAAGACCAACACTAACATACGGAGCCATCGTATGGTGGAACAGAACAGAACTAACCACCGTAATTACCAAGCTACAACGTTTTCAGAGACTGGCATGCTCTGCAATAACGGGCTGCATGAGAACAACGCCGACAGCTGCCTTAGAGATCATCCTGGGTCTAACCCCACTTGATCTTCATATACAACAGGAAGCAACAATGGCAGCTATCAGACTAAAACACTTAAATCTCTGGGGATGTTCAAGAAGTCTGCACGCATCCATTTTGGATAGAGCAATCTCATATGAACCACTCGTAGCTGCTCCCTGCGACAAAATCCCCAAACAACAAATATCACAAAAACACTACCGTATACAAACATACGAGAACCAAAGAGATCAATCCGGGAGTAGTGAGATCCGAGTCTACACTGACGGGTCGAAAACTGGCCAGGGAACAGGTGCTGGAGTTCACTCGCTAGATCTCAACATCAACACAACAACAACGCTAGGCAAACACAGTTCCATCTTCCAATGTGAATGTGTGGCTATAACGGAAGCTGCCTACGCAATCAAAAGGAGAGAGGTCGATGACTACGACATACGAATTCTCTCGGACAGCACAGCAACACTCAAAGCTCTGGAGAACCGTAATTGCACCTCCAAACTCATACACGAATGTCACCTTGCCCTAGAGACCATAGCCACGAGAAACAGGGTAACTCTACAATGGATAAAGGGGCATAGTGGATCACTGGGTAATGACGCCGCGGACGAGCTAGCCAGGAGGGGATCGGAAACAACAATAGAGGGACCGAGCCCGTTCCTCCCTCTGCCGTTTTCCCAGCTACGCACCTGGATACGGCTGCATACCCAAAACCTACACAACGAACGCTGGACAAAGATGACGGACTGCAGACAGTCGAGGGCTGCGATACCAACGGCCTCCAAACGACTGACACGTCGTCTATTGCACCTAACAAGAATAGAACTCAAAACCATCGTGGGGACCCTAACAGGACACTGTCCCCTGAACAAACACCTCTTTAACATCGGAGCCACAGACAGTCCACTCTGCAGAGGCTGTCTAGCCGAAGAAGAAACAGCTGCCCACGTAGTCCTGGAATGCGCGGGAGTAGCCACCCAACGAACACAAATCCTCGGCACACCGAGGTCACTCCTCGAAGCCTGTGAAGATCCCAGGAAGCTTCTGTGCTTCTGGGAGGAGTTAGGCTGGTTACATTCGTAGCCAGTACCCACGCATAATGGACCAACCATCGAGTCCAAATGCGGAAAAGGGAGTCCCCTCAAAAAAAAAAAAAAAAAAAAACATAATGACTGGGAATAGGACTATAGACTACTTTTAACCTGGAGAAAAGAACGGTTCCCGAGTTCCGCGTAAACGTATTCGCAGACAACAAGTACATATAAAAAAAAATAGATATTTTTTATTATATACGAATGACCTTATATATAGAAAATACCCGGAACAAATATTTGTAGATCGTACAAACATTTGTCCCGAGGCGGGAATTGAACCCGCAACCTCTGCGTCGCAGGCGGACCTGCGCCAAATCGGTCGTCAAATGTTTAGGTTACCTCCTCAATTTCAATACAATTCGCGTTAGAAAGCGAGTCCAATGATGTCTGCACGAGATTTGACAAGTAGTAGTTAACGTCTTGAGCCTCAGTGCTTTCCAGATTGTAGTAGGTTGGGTTCTTGAGCAGTCGCCGGAAGAAATATGTCCACGTCATGTAGTCTAGGATATCTTGTTTTGTTTGTACTGTGCCTGTAATTACATCCTTAGTTAATTGATAGATTCAGGCGTTACTTTGCGGAAATCCATTACAAGATTAAAAAACAGACGAATAGTCACACAGTTAACCTCAAAAATATCGACACGCGTTTCATCCGTCCACGGGACATCATCAGGACTTGTTCTTAGGCAGACGTGTTGCTCCGTCGAGCGCTGGAGCCAAAGAAAAAATAAACTTTGGCTCTAGCACACAAGCAACGCTCGCCTGATTGTAAGCGATGATGTGGTCTACGGTGAAGCATGCTTGCCTAAGAGCAACCTATTCACTCGTGACTTGAAGACACCCAGGCTATAAACTTCCGCGGACATTATCGTTCTTCTTGTATTGTTATTGTACTATAAGTTTTGTTCCAAAATAAATACATTTTGATTTTGATTTGACCCAGGCCCAGGAATAAGTATCAGGAAACACAGACTCCGGCAAGGTGAAGCAACTTTGTTATAAACTGTTATAAATGTTACCGGCTACGATTTCAGCGTTCAAATGGTCAGGCAGCACTCCCAGAAGACTGGATTCGACCGGGAATGGTTCATACAGGAACTTCTTGTAGAAATTCTTCTTTTGGTCGTGCACTAACACTACCGCTACACCTTCGTTGTCGTACTGAAACATTGCAACATTTAGGCTGCGTTTCCATCAGAGATGTGCGAGGATGTGTAGCGAGGAAAGTGTTGGAGTGAACCAATATAATCACTTCATTAAAGCTGTCAGAGCGAGGCTAGGTAAATGAAGTGATTCTATTGGTTCCTAACAAACACATCCCTCGCTACACGTCCTCGCACATCTCTGGTGAAAACGCAACCTTAGGCTGGATACGACCAACTTTTGGAATAACTGTTACGCGGAATAACAAAATGTCAAAACAAGTAAACTGTCAGTTTACAATTACTACGATTTATTCGGAGAATAGTGCCTATTCCAGTTGGGTCGAATTCAACCTAAGATGATCACTAAATATACCCTTATAGCTGCTTTGTTTTTTTTTATGTCAGCAAATGAAGAGGCAGTTAAGTCCTTTGCCTGATGTTAAGCGTATCGCCCGACCATAACAGCTGCAGTATATTGTAATTTTTTAAACTACTTAGTATTTTTTAAAGCCATTATCTAGCTCGATAACCAGACTTTATACTGTAAAAGCATTTTATATCTGAACCAAATACATTTTTTTTTATACAACTGAAGTGGTAACCAAGCGTACGGCCCACAAGATGGAAAGCGGTTACCGCAGCTTATGAACGCTTGCAATACCAGAGGTATCACTCGCGGGTTGCCACCTTGAGGCTAAGACCGAAAGCCTCATGTGCCAGTAATTTCACCGGATACCATACCATTCACACCGGAACACAGCAATGCGAGCATTGCTGCTTGGCGGCAGAAATAGGTATGGTGGTAGTCCTTCCCCGGACGAATATATCACAGAGAACTCTACTACTCTTAAATGTAACTCTAATACATGCATAGGTATAACATAACCAAATATTACTGTGTTCGGAAACATAATTTTTTCTAAACCTTAACCTAAATATTATGACCTGTCCGCTTCACGTGAAATTATCTATAAGTTGCTGGACTATAAAATGCTTTACACCCTCACAATAAGGACGCAATTCCCTCACCTGCGGCCGTCCAGCCCTGCCCATCATTTGCAACACATCTGTTATAGGCATATCAACGTATCTCTTCTGCTTTCCATCGAAATACTCCGTTCCTTTGACGACTACGAGATGTGCGGGAAAGTTCACTCCCCACGCTAATGTTGCTGTGCAGATTAGGACCTTGAAAGTAGAAGAATAAAGTTGAGTTTTAATTATAAGCTATACTTACGTACTGTCTGTATTATATTTTTTCTTACTTTTGTTATTGTGTACATTGTACATTATTGGTGAATAAACGTTATTATTATTAAATTGGTAAATTGAGAAATAAAGTTTAGATTCAGACCTGAATAAAGTTACGTTTTAATTGGTAGATTGATAATTAAAAATAGATCTTAGGGGCAGAAGAATAAAGTTAAATTTGGAAAAAAAATCCGCTATGGATATGTACCTTGAAAAATGGCAATTCATGCAAACACTTGTCCCACTTCTCACGCTTTTCAACCGGATTATGTTGACTACGTATTGTGTTGACTATAGATTATGTTGACTATGGATTGTGTTGACTATGGATTATGTTGACTATGGATTATGTTGACTACAGATTGTGTTGACTACGGATTGTGTTGACTATGGATTGCGTTGATTACAGATTGTATTGACTACGTATTATAATGATTAGAATAAGATAGAAATACCTGTATCTTTTGATTGATAAACAGCTCTTCAACAGTATTTCTGTCTCGCTCGTGCAACCCAGCGTGGTGGATGCCGATGCCGAAAGCGAGCGTTAGTTTCAGGTTCGATTCCCGGATGTTGGAGAGTAGTTGCTCCATTTCCGACTCTTGCATGTGAAGCCACTGTTTGGGATTGTCTTCGGCTGCTAAATATGCGATCAGGTCTAATGCTGTTAGTCTGGGAACAAATGGAAATACAATTAATATATGAGTAATTCAACATCACCATTATCAATAGAATAGAATAGAAAACACAGGAACATCTTTTAAACTTAATTAATAGTTTTAATGTGACATCAGTCTCTCGTCATTTTTGGGGTTTATTTACATCATAAAACATACATATACCTGGTACCTACTAATTTAAACCTTAAATTTGTTAGTTAAATTAACCATACGAAGCCAGGTTTTGTCACTAGTTTTTAACAATAAACCAGATAAAGGTAGCCTCGTAGGTACCTAGTCTGTCTCCTACTTGACACGAAGACTAAGGCAGGCGCACACGGGGAATGAGTCCGGATAGCTTGGAATGTTGGCTTGTTCATGGACATCATGCGGGGGCAGTAGTGCCGGCCCGGGTGACCGGATATGTGCACCTGTAATCAAACACGTTTGTTATAAACGAGCCGACCCGTGCGGTTTCACTCGCGTTTTTGCAGTTTTTATGCTATCCCACAGGAACAGTCAATTTTCCGGGATAAAATTATGGGGCCTATGTGATTCAAAAGAATTGTTGACACCGTACCATCCCATTAATTTTAAAATCCAGTCCATCCAAAGGTTGTCTGTAAGAAATTGCTCACAGCGATAAGACCGCCCATTGTACTTCGCTGTATTTAAATTGTGATCCTATACTTTTTTTTTTTTCTTATGTGTTACGGTGTACAATAAAGAGTTTTCTATTCTATTCTATTCTATGTGTTTTTCAAGACTTAGCCATCTACACTTCAAATTTCATCACAATCGGTTAAGTCGTCACAGAGATACGTGGTAACAAACATTCACACACATACACACGCCCACAGTCTTTCGCATTTATAATATTAGTAGGATGAACTTTGGTATGTTCAATTTAAAGACTTTTTATATCAAAAGTCCTTTGTTTAATTGCCTGAAATAAATGAATTTTATTTATAGTACCTCTAATGGCACAGGTCTGACTGAGGGCCTGAAGTTGTAAAGTCCCATTTCACCGATATTCAGCCAATTGGCGAGGTCCTTCGCGTTCGCCAGAGCGGTAGATAGACCGATGATTCGCAGTCTTCGAGATGTGTGCGATTCGATGAAATTCGTTCTGGAAACAGATTCAAATTCGCGTAATTTGCCTTGTATAAAACCGTTAGACAAAAAAAAATGTTTTCTTTTGTATTTAATTGAAAAATAAAAAAAAACATTGCACTGAAGGGAATAGAAATAAAATTGAAATTACGATTGATTCAGCTCAATTAATTTATATTATAATATAGGTGTATTGTGTATATTTTAAAGCAATGACAATAAAGTTGCAATTACCTTGACACTATAACCTCCAGTACTGGTCCCCGGTCTTCCCCCAACAAATGTATCTCATCTATAACGATTAGGGCCACGTCTCGCACGTAGTTCCTAGTTTGCCACGACCGACTGATTCCGTCCCATTTCTCCGGCGTTGTCACTATGATGTGGGAGTTTTTGATAGCTCGGATGTCGGGTGAGACGTCACCTGTAGGTTATTTATACGTTTGAGTATAAAAACGGATTGTCTTTGGCAATTTTGTCTAAACGACATGGGTCCTCCCATTTTAAATATTTTTCTCGTGTTATTTTAAGTTTTATTACGTAAATTTGGTGGCAGTTTATCCAATTTAACTTGTTTACTTAGCACAAGAGCAAGTAATTGATATGAAGGGGTAATGTTGGTTGGTAATTTAGTCAAAGGCTTCTAAGAGAATTTCGAAATAAAAGTCACCATTTCTTTTCAAATTCCGTTTGTTTATGTTGCTAAGCGACAATCAAAATAATACATTTGACACTGGCAGAATTGTGGCAAGGAGGCCACAGAGCCCATAAAAGAAGAAGAGTCATTTGTTTATCAACATCATACCAGCCGATAGACGCCCACTGGACATAGGCCTCCCCCAAAGAGCGCCATGATGACCGATTTTGAGCCTTACCATCCACCGACTTCCTGCGACCGATTTAATTTCGTCGGTCAAATCACTCGATGAGTTAGAAACATTTATTATGCTAGTGCTTTCAGGAACATCGTGAGGAAACCGGCATATTCAAGAATTCGAAGGACATGTCGTCATCATCATCATGACAGCCTTCTATTGTTCCCATGGGAAGTAGTGCACTGCTGCGACACTGGCTTACTCTCAAGCGTGAGTGATTGGGTCCATCACCGGATCCGGAATTTTACCAGAATTTTAGTTCTTAGACATGATGATTTTCCCACGATTCTTTTCTTCATAGATTAAGAGCACAGGCACGAAAGACTTGTGCTATCCACCAATCCTTATTGGGTCTGTGTGGTGTGATTACCTCTTGATTGAGAACAGGCCAGTGTCTCAGCAGTGAGAACAGATGATGGTTGATTATGATGATTATGAAAGCAAGTGACATGAGTCAGCGCTAGATATTAACTTACCTGTGAGTTCGACCACTCGTTTGCCAAGTTTCTCTTCCATCCTGACTTTCCAGTCTTTGATTCTCTCTTTGACGAGAGCTTTCAATGGTGCTATGTACACTACCTGTAAATACAAATTTGAGCATGTTAAAAAGAAAATAGAAAGACATGAGTTACGGTAGAAATCATTGTGCTATTTATTAACTACTATGTAGTTGTTGTATGTAGTTATCACAATTTTTCCTCAATTTCTCACCGTTTAAACCTTCCCTGGACTAGTTACACATATTTAAAGACCAAAATTAGCAAAATCGGTCAAGTTTTAGCGAGCCTAACGCTAGCCTAAGTAATCACACTAATTGTAGAAAATTGTTAATTTTGTTGTCTGTGTGATACAGACAGTGGAATATCTGAGTCTGTATCGGATTGAAGTGACAAGTACCTTGCATCCAGGGTATTCGTTGAACACTCTGAACATGGCCACCTCAGCGACTATAGTCTTGCCCGAGCCAGTCGGCGCGCCTAGCAACACATTGTTGTCTGTGTGATACAGACAGTGGAATATCTGAGTTTGTATCGGGTTGAAATGACTAAAGTTGTATAGCATTTCAAATGACGGGTTGTTGAGCGCTGTGACGGGTAATGGCTGGAGTTCTAGCAAATCTGAAATATGAAAAATTTGGTTAATAATATTTCAAACATTTTTTCGCCTTAAGCAGGACTTTTACCGAAAAATTTAGTATTAATTAGTGTAGTGTTAACATTATAATATACAAAAATCAATTAATATGGTAATAAAAAAACAGGTTTGCAAACCAGTGTGCGGTGGGTGCGTTTCCGGGAGTATTAAATGTTGGAATGTCAACGGCAATACACTTTCTGACCCGAGCCATCTGTAAGAGAAATGCAGATTCAGTTTGTGTAATACTCAAAAGATCAAAACTATGATAGAAAGCTCAAGCAGTTGCTGTCTTTTCAGACCTTTCTCAAGCGTTTGATACTGTCTCTATCCCCATCTTACTCGAGAGTCGAAGAGACGGTGTTAAAAAATCTATTTAAAAGTTATCTAACCTACGTGTACGTACGTATTATTACGTGTAGTGGTCATGAATGACAAAATTAGTGATGACGAACAGGTACACTTCGGCGTCCCACAGGGAAGTGCATTAGGACCCACTCTTATCCTTGTGTATATTAATGATCTGTGGATCTGGATCATGATGCCATATTTACACTGTACTGACGATACAGCACTACTTGCTGCCTCTTCTCATAATGTTTGATAATTTATTAGGTAATAGTTATAGCCCGTTTCCAAGTGTAAATGTAGTTAAAACTGACCTTTCTGAAGTAGCTCTGATGTAATACTGAGGCGGCAATGGTTCTGAGATAGGTATCGTTATAATCAGTTCTTGTGGCTCGTTCGTGATCACCTGATAGACAAACAAATTAAACTTGGGACCTAATGGTACGATTACTCTTTACTTAGAATTTAACCGCTAATATAGGAGAGAGCACAGCAAAAGGACTAAAAATAACTGTTTATAGCAATCTAAAACAAGCGTTAACTAATAAGAAATTAGTGCGTTATTTGCGTACCTGTTTTTTAGTGATAAGGAAGTACTCATGATAATACATAATATCGGTGTCTGGATCTTCGACCCATATCCAAAACGCTTCAGGTGCTTTCCCGTGGTATTTATCATTCCACCTATGATGAAATTACGTATAATAAATTATTGCAACTTGAACCTTATCTGAATAGCTATAGCGCGGAAGGAAAACATTGTGAGGAAACCGGCTTGACCATGAACTAAAAAATCGAGACACAATCATGTGCTATGTACAATCTGCATTTTGTCCACACTCTTGCTCGAGAGTAGACCAGTCCTAGCAGCATTAGAAGTCTGTCATGATGATGACAAGAGACTGTGCCATATTCATAAATATTATTTTACCCTTTTTAAGAGTAGTAGAGTTCTTTGTGATAGAGTCTGGGGAAGAACTATCACAACACCTATTTCTGCCGCCGAGCAATATAGCTCGCATTGCCGGTGTTCCGGTTCGAAAGGTTTCCGGTGAAATTACAGGCACATGGGACTTTATATCTACATCTCAAGGTGACAACGCGCAAGTGATATCATTGATGTTGCAAGCGTACATAGGCTACGGTAACCGCTTACCATCAAATGGGTCGTATGCTTGGCTAGCTGATGTCTTTCAAATCTATCATCGTATTCATCGTTTTTGTTTATTGTCATAAGAATGACAAGACAATATTTAGCAAGCTGCTGATAAAACATTTAGGACAGTCTTTGGCTATCTTGTCAAAACGACATGGGTCCTCCCATTTTAATTATTTTTTTCGTGATATTTTAAGTTTTATTGCGTAAATTTGGTGGCAGTTTATCCAATTTAATTTGTTTACGTAGCACAAGTGTAAATAATTGAAATGGAGGGGTAATGTTGGTTGGTAATTAAGTCAAAGACTTTCCAAGGAAATTTTGAAAGAAGTCACCATTTCTTTCCAAATTTCGTTTGTTTACGTTGCTAAGCGACAATCAAACTAATACACTTGACACTGGCAGAATTGTGGCAAATAAGCCGCAGAGTCCATAAACGAAGAAGAAGAAGAAGAAGAAGAAGAATAAAACATTTAATTAATAAGGGCAAGTGAATAAGGGTATCTCAGACGCTTCTTACTTGAAGTGAGGTGTTATGGTCAGCCGTATTCTTAACACTGTCCTAGTGATAGGGTGCAGGGTCGCTTCCATTTCTAGCAGAGGGAATTCGTCAGCGCACTTCTTGAGGTGCCGAGCATTCTTCGGGTTACGGATCATATCACCTGAGTTACAGAAAATACAAATTTAATAGACATTAGATGCGCCTCGCGGTTTCACCCGCGGTTGTGAAGTTTTTATGCTATCTCACAGGAACTGTCAATTGTTTCTGGATAATTTCCGGATTACGGAGCCTATAACTGTGTTTCACGATACTTATAACCTGGGTGTCTTCAAGTCACGAGTGAATAGGTTGCTCTTAGGCAAGCGTGCTCCACCGTAGACCACATCATCGCTTAACATCAGGCGAGATAGTGGTCAAGCGCAAGCCTATAGTGAATAAAAAATAAAAAATAAAAAACTACGTGTTTTATTATATACCTTATCTGAATGTATAGTTCGCACAGCGGATCTAGGCTTCCGTGAAGTTAGCCGTTTGTGATGCGCAAAGACAATTTAGTTTGAAAAAGCTCCATTGCGCATCGAAACGGCTAAATTCACGACGGTCGAGATCCGTTGTGAGAACTATACCCGCATAATTTTATTCATATCACTACATAGTATAAAACAAAGTCGCTTCCCGCTGTATGTACCTGTGTTATGCTTAGATCTTTAAAACTACGCACGATTTCTGATGCGGTTATTTATAGATAGAGTGATTCAAGAGGAAGGTTTATAGCATCCGTGCGAAGCCAGAGCGGGACCGCTAGTTGGGCTATAAATTTATAAATAAAATTAATTACTGGACGGCTAAAAACGGTCAAATCCTAGGTCTTTATGAATTAGTTATTAAGCAGTCAATGACATTATATATTATATTCAAGCTACCGTCATGATAACGGTAATAAATAAGTCATGGATTTAAATATTTACTTCTCACGCTAACATTTAGAGTAGTAGAGTTCTTTGTGATTGAGCTCGTCCGGGGAAGGACTACCGCCATACCTATTTCTGCCGCCAAGCAGTAATGCTCGCATTGCTGTGTTCCGGTTGAAAGGGTTTCCGGTGAAATTACAGGCACATGAGACTTTCCATCTAACGTCTCAGGGTGGTAACACGCAAGTGATATCTATGATGTTGCATGCGACATAGGCTACGGTAACCGCTGACCATCAAGTGGGCCGTACGCTTGGTTGCCACTTTGATGGTATAAAAAAAATATTGTTCCGCTGCGGTAATCGAATCCACACCTGTCGCTTACCTAGCTCCTTCCAATCCATGTCTCGGATCTGGTCTGGTTTCAGCATGGGGTACTCGATGTGTTTTAAAGTCTCGATGCCGAAGCAGTTAAATTGACGCATGTCGCTGTAACACGAATCACAATAAGAACCTTATTCATAATCGTATTTTCACTCACTACTTTGTTTATGGCGTCTGTGGCTTATTTCATTTCGTAAGTAAGTAAGTAAGTAAGTAGTAGCCATTTATTTCAGACCAGTATTATAAAGTATAAAAGTACTATTAAAACTTAAAACGAATCTATCATGCAACTCCTAAGTTTTTTTTTTTTTTTCCACTTAAGTTCTCAGTAAATATTATTATCTATGTATAAACTAATTTGATTTTCTTAAAAGCTATTATGATTTAAAATATATTATTTCATGATCATACTTTAAAACTCGGTTAGCTAACCATCATGAGAGCTTCTAATGATCCCACTGCTGGGACACTAGTCAGCGAGAGTAATTGGGTCTTAATCTACCAAGCGGATCTAATGCGGATTGGTGGATGGCACATGTCTTTCAGAGAGTTATTAGTTTTTAGACATGCCGGTTTCCTTGCGATGTTTTCTTTCACCATGTGACAGCACTGACATTGCGCACATACAATATTTAAATAGAAAAAATATTGTTGCACGACCGGGTTCAAACCCACGACCTTAGGATCGGAAGGCAGGGTTACTACCACTAGCGTAGCGCGGGGCTAGATGGCCGTGTGAAATGTCCTCAAAAAAAAATATTATTAATTACAAGTAAAAGTATTGCCACTTGTAAAAGTAAAAAGGAGCGCTCGTGACGTAGCTGGTTAAGTTGTTCTTAACAGATCAACGAAGTTAAGCCCTGTTCCGCGTAGTCATCATTTGGATGAGTGACCGCCAGTGGCAATTTCAACTGAGCGCTCCCGTGCTACGGAGGGCACGTTAAGCAGTCGGTCCCGGCTTTTTCAAAGTTGTTAGGCCATCACAGAGGCCTTCGGGCGACCTAGAAACTCTGTCACCAAAGTTGGCCACTGGCTCATACGAACTTACTTTTTTTTTTTTTATACAAAGAAGTGGCAACCGAGCGTACGGCCCACAAGATGGTAAGCGGTTACCGCAGCCTATGGACGCTTGTAATACCAGAGGTATCACTCGCGGGTTGCCACCTTGAGGCTAAGATCGAAAGCCTCATGCGCCAGTAATTTCACCGGAAACCATACCCTTCACACCGGAACACAGCAATGCGAGCATTACTGCTTGGCGGCAGAAATAGGTAGGTAGGTTACTTACTTACCTGTAAAAGTCCCACTGCTGAAGCTCAAGCATCTTTGCCATTTTGAGATACATCCCCGCCATGTACGCGTTGTTTTTGCGTAGAGTTATCTCGAATAGCGCTCGGACTATGCGGACTGCGTTCTGTAGACACATCACACTATTACACTAATATTGAATGCGAAAGACTTAATGCGGATTAGTGGATGGCACATGTCTTTCGAATTTGTAGTTCTTGGACATGCCGTTTTCCTCACGATGTTTACCTTCACCGAAGAGCACTGGCATTGAAAGAAAGCAAAGCAAAAAATGAATTTTTTATCACGAAAGTGGCAACTAAGCGTAGGGCCCTCTTCATGGTAAGCGGCTACCGTAGCCTATGTATGCTTGGAAGATCATCACTTGCGTGTATAGGTAAGTGTGAAGTGTGATATACCTGGCTGATATAATTGAGATCAGACTGAAGAGACGACGCGATGATCCTCCCCCTGGACAAGTAGGTCTGCAGCAAGATATTGATCTTCCAGTGGATGTCTTCCGGCGGGTCTTCTATGCGTAACTCGCAGTAGTCGTTGTTGAGGGCCCAGAGGTCTGACAGCTCTTCTTTGCGGACCTTGAGAATACAAGCGAGTTATTATATAACTTACTATTAAATCTATTTCTTCCACAAAGCAGTAATGCTCGCATTGCTGTGTTCCGGTTCGAAGGGTATGGTTTCCGGTGAAATTACTGGCACTTAGGCGGTCTTAGGAGTCTAGCTTAGCTCCAAACTTAGGAAAGATTGTACTATGGGAACTGATCGAATACCTACTTAATTTTTTTTTTTGTAAATATACATAGATACACAAATACTCGCAGATCATGCCAACTTTTGTCCCGTGAGGATCGAACTTGCGAATTCTTTGTAAACTAAAAACAACTTTTGACAACACCTTCACTTATAATCTAAATAATAATAATGCTGGACAATCCACACAGCATCATCTAGCCTCAAGATAAGCTGCTGTTAAACAGAGCTGTGTTATGGTACTAGATGACTGATATATACTTAATACAATACATAGATAGATATTTTTTATTATTTATAGAAAATACCCAGAACACCCGGAACAAATATTTGTAGATCGTACAAACATTTGACCCGAGGCGGGAATCGAACCCGCAACCTCCGCGTCGCAGGCGGACCTGCGCTCGCTGCGCCACATCGGTCGTCATAATAATTTATTGTTTGCGAACCTAGGCAATTTATAAAGATAAAGTAAGGCTAACTTAAGAGCTCTATTCCTGAGAGATCCTGCCCATTGGGCATACAAACCTCAAAAAATTTAAAATAATATAAACTAACACAAAACAGTAATATTAAAAAGAAAATATCTGTAATTAAATTATTAAAATGTCAAAATTAAAATGCGTCATGTTAGTTGATCTAGTTAAATTGTTCAAATGTCAACAGTAGATTGTAACTATTATAATGATATTAAATAATGATTAAATAGATAGTACAACAGATAGTATGTTAAATTATAATTCGATCATTCAAGAACTCATTCACGGTGTAATACGCTTATTATAACGTCTTTCCAATGATGAGTGTCCAAGACTTTTCTTACCTTCAACTGCTGAAAATCGGAGCATCTTGTCAGCATTTCTAGAACGTAACCCTGCGTCATAGACTTGCGTACCATTGTGTTAAACACCTCCATGGTTTCGTACGTTATGTAGTAGTGACTCGCGGTGCGGCCGAGATCTGGGGGGAAATAACTTTATAACCTAAACTTCAATATAATTACATGGACAGCCTTCTAATAACACTCTAGGAACAGCACTAGAGTAGACCACTCTCGAGTGACTGATTGGATCTTTTTAATTCAATCATATTCATCAATCAGTTCACCACGCGGACCCAATATAGATTAGTGAATGAAAAAATATTATTTAATGACAAAGATTATTTCTTAACATCGGACACATTCACTGTACGTTATCTCAATGTCACTGTACATTATTCTAATATCACTGTAGTACACTGTAGAGACAGTTACACTGTCTAGTGTAACTGTGTGTATGTAGAGACTTTACGTCATCTTAACATTACGTACGTCATCCTAACGTTATTGTACGTACAATAACTTTAGGACTGACGTGCGTACGTCAGTCCAGCTTACCTGTAACATTGAGATCGCCAGTACGTTCGTTGTAACGGATCATCTGCGTTTTGTCGAGCTGCATCGCAGCGGCGGTGATAAATTCCCTTCGCTTCGTTTCTAGCATCGGCTCCTCTTGTACGTCACTGTATGACAGCCCGTACACCTGCAAACAGATGGACAAACGACTTTTTTGTACAACTAAAGAGGCAGTTAAGCGTACGGTCCACTTGATGGTAATCGGTTGTAGGCTATGTACGCTTGCAATATCATAGATATCACTTGCGCGTTACCACCCTGAGACAGATCTAAAGTCTTAATTATGTGCCTGTAATTTCACCATAAACCATCTTCGAACCGGAACACAGTAGTGCGAGCAATACTGCTTTGCGGCTGAAATAGGTTAGTAGTTCTTCCCCGGACTAAGTTTATCACAAATAACTCTACTACTCTTTTGAATATTTGATATATTCAAAATATACAATACACAATAATAATTTAGAGCTGAGATTAATTACCTGTGGATTGATCCTCATTCTGACGAATAGGTAGGTGTAACTGAGCCATTCAACAGCTTCGTCTATGTTCGTCACAGTGCCTAATGCAACCTGTAAAAATATCACATATTTATATTTCTTATTAAACTTAGCAACCCACAATCATACATTTAAGACATAAATAAAATGGCAGCTTGTTTACTTAGTTGTATCGTCTGTTGTATGTAGTTATATCAGCTGTCAATTTGACATCTGTCATTCAAATTTAAAAGATCTGCATGGGTATTTTGAAACTGTCGGAAAGCCAATTTCTTCCGACTGAGATTCCTTAATTCGAAAACGTTCCTAACAAAACGTTTCCGACCCGACACCTTTCCGACCGTTTCAAAATACCCCTGCGGCACTTTTCATTTGAGTTATGTAGATATTTTTATATAATCTACACTTCATTTTGTCTAGTATTTCGGTACGAATGCCACAATTTACCTCAGCGTTCAAATTATCCGCCAGCAAGTTAATAAAGTTGCTCTCAATCGGGAACTGGTTCGTCATCGACTTGAGGTAATGCGTCAGTTTGTCGTGCGCCGTTATAATGATGCCGGTGCCCGATGTGTCGAACTGAGGCCGGCCGGCGCGACCGAAGATTTGTAGCACGTCGAGAATTGATAGATCGACGAATGTGCCGTGGGACTGGTCGTAGATTTCTGTACCCTGTGAAGAGTTAAATAAGGTTTATATTAGATTGTAATGGATCAAGCGAATTATTTTTCCAATCGTTTTTAATAGATTGATATTTGAAAGTTTCATTGTTACTCAATCACGCCATAACGATAGAACATATTTGGTTGTAACTATGAATAGACGTATTTCTAGATCTTGAATAGCATATAGATAGGCAACAATTAGGGAAGGGAATATCATATTATTATAACTGGAATATCATACATATATCATCATAGGCAGAGAACTGATTTGATGTAACTTTGCATAGACATTTATTTAATTTTTTTATACCACCAAGGTGGCAAACAAGCATAGGGCCCACCTGACGTTAAGTGGTTACCGTAGCCTATGAACGCTTGCAATACCAAAAGAATCGCTCGCGCGTTGCTAACTCTTTTTGAAGATCCTAGCTCAAAATTTGGAATAGCATATAGACAAAACTTAAATCTATATCATATTTCAGTTCAACTTACTCTAATTATAACTCCATGGGCTGGCAAGTTGACACCCCATGCCAAAGTTGAAGTACAAACAAGGACCCTGATGAATCCTTCAGAAAAGTACTTTTCTACCATGTTTCTGTAACATAAGTTCGTATGAGTCTGAGAATTCTGGTAATGGAGTTTAGCCAGCATGGAGGTATCAACTTTATGAAGTCTGCCACTGACAGCTTAACGTGCCCTCCGAAGTACGTAAGCGCTCAGATGAAAACGCCAATGGTCACCCATAGAAGTACTGACCACACAGAATGTTAATTCTTTGATCTGTTAGAAACAACTGAGTCAGCTACGACTATAACATAAGTAAACACTCTTTAGAGAAAAAAACATGAGTTTTTATCTACCGTTATGTAAGGCTACGTTTCCATCAGAGATGTCCGAGGATGTGTTTGTGAAACGCAGCCTTATAGCAAGCACGGACAATGTTTTAACTCAATTTCGAGCCTTCATCAGGGCGAGTGACACAGCGATAGCTCATTTCCTTCCGCATCACGGTTTATAAAACGGAAGGAAGACTTTCTAAACAGAAGATGGCGATTTAATTAGTACCTATACATTAACTTAGCACTTAGTACTTAGAGTACACGATATAGTGAAAGTACTCACCACAGAACTATATTTAAGTAGAATGAAAGAGTTCGTTGATTTGTATGGAAACCGAGCGTGTAACATTTTGCGTATTTGTATTTTATACACTAATGTATTTTAGTGATGGGAAACATAAGCCGCGCGAAAATGAATGGTTTACAGCATTGATAAGCACCACACGGCCCCCGGTTGGGAGCAGACTGAGTTTCGCGGCGAGTAAAGAGGTTACCCAGCCCTTACTTAGTCCGTCTTTTCGGCACGCGAGGTAAATACACTCACTCATTCTACATAAATATATTTCTGTGGTACTCACCGATCACTCCTCAGCATACCAGCGTGGTGGCAAGCGAACCCGCTTGAAAACAACTCCACTAGTTGCTTGTTGGGACTGCTGCTTATCGACTTCCTAGCTTTCAGGAACGCACCAGAATCCTCCGGTTCGAAATGCTTTAAGTGCCCCTTCTTTTGAGCTAATTCCTTATGAAGGAAAGAAGGAAATAAGTTAATGCTTTTAAATGACCGATGTGGCGCGGCGGGCGAAGGTCCAAATGCGGGTTCGATTCCCGCCTTGGTACAAATGTTTGTATGATCTGCAAATATTTGTTCCGGGTGTTCTGGGTATTTTCTATGTATAATAAAAAAATATCTATCTATCTATGTACTGTATTAAGTATATCAGTCATCTAGTACCCATAACACAAGCTCTGCTTAGCTTGGGGCTAATTGATGCTGTGTGGGATGTCCAGCATTAAAAAAAAATCCTCGGTGGCGCAGTGGTCGCCTAGTTTTGCCTAAGGTAACAGATCGCACAAAAAAGGTCTGTCACTCTTTTACTCTGTCAGTTTTTTTTAAGGACGACCTCTGACACCCTGTAAATACTGGTTAGATTTCATAAAATATTTTTTCACTAGAATGCTACATTATCCCTGATTAACATAGACTATATTTTAAGTCCACTCGTGCGAAGCCGGAACGAACCGCTAGTAGGTAGTAAATACATACCTTGAGCACCATAGCAGTCTGGTGGGTCGCGTTACGTGCGTGCACAAACACCATCACTTGGTGACCTTTTTGGACCATATCGGCGGTTTTGTCGTAGCATATCTCGTTCATTTGTTGAATCTGAAATTTAATAATAATAATGCTGGACAATCCACACAGCATCATCTAGCCCCAAGCTAAGCAGAGCTTGTGTTATGGGTGCTAGATGACTGATATACAGTATGGTCCAAACATAGACGTCAATAAGAAAAAAATAGATTCCTCAGATCCGAAAATACCCGATTTTTTTGTATTCTTTGAGTTAATGATTTTTTAAATGTTTTTTTGAGAATTATTGGTCGGAAGGTTAGAAACTGATAAAAAAAAATTTTGATAACATTTTTTTTGTAAAATAATCTCAATGAGTTGTACAATCATGCATAAAATAATTAACTTCCTAGCATTAGTGCCAATTACAAATGTTTTGATGAAAAGTGACGAATTTGTGTTTGAGAGAGTCAAAGAGAGTTGTTGCAGTGCCACTCAAAGTTTTAAGTTTTAAAGTTTTGCGTAGCACTACACTGCGCTCATCACCGCGAGACGTAAGTCTCTTTCGCCCAGTAATTTCAATTGCTACAGCGCTCTTGAAACCTAAACACAGTGCAGATTGCACACTACTGCTTGGAGGTAGAATATCTGGCACTGTGGTACCCACCAAAACGGACTCTTGGTGGTAGAGCTGAGTGACAGATGGGAATCATTATTGTATACTAGCAGACCCGCGCGGTCTTACTCGCGTTAGTTTACCATATTTTCTCATCATTTAAACCTTCCCTAAACTCCTACAAATAGCCTAATCGGCCCAGCCGTTGTCGAGTTTTAGCGAGACTAACGCACAGCAACCAACAGGTAACCGCTGACCATCAAGTGGGCCGTACGTTTGGTTACGACTTTAGTAGTATAAAAAAAAAACAGCAATTTATGTTTATACGAGCTGATCCGCGCGGCTTCGCCTGCTTTTTTAGTAGTTTTTATGCTATCCCACAGGAACAGTAATTTTTCGGGATAAAATGTGTTATTCCAGGACATAAGCCACCTACATTCTAAATTTTATCACAATCGGTTAAGTTGTCACGGAGATACGGTGACAAACATACACATACAGACTTTCGCATTTATAATATTAGTAGGATATAAAAAGTATATAAAGCAACCTGTCTTAGATGAGCGCCTCCGCCACTGCCGATATCCTTGATGCCAATAAACTGCTGCTCCAATGGCACCGGACGGAACCGCGAGTCGAAGAAGAACAGACCAACATTCGGGTTCACTCGGAGAAATCTGTTACATAAACATAAACTGTATAAGCGTGAACTTTGGGTTTATTTTAGCTTGACATAATACATCGCTCCGCTAATAATAAAGCAAACCTCATTTTGAAAGAACATTATAATATGCTACAATGAGTTCCTACTGTTACTGTACCACATCGAGTCTCGATGCTGTACCATTATAAATATGTGCGTGCGCGTGTGTAATGTTCTGTGTGATGGACTCGATGGACCGATGACATTAAAGCGGCATCAGGAAGTCGATGGATAGTGAAGGCTTAAGATCGGTTGTCATGGCACTTCTTTGTCGGATATCCAGAAGCTACGTCTATTGGCTGATATGATGATGATTGTGTGTGCGCGCATGTTTGCGTGGGAGGGAGTGTGTATAAAAGAGCATGTGTGTTACAAATAATCAAATTCGTATTCCGATCTCACCTGGCAACATCGAGATAGTTAGGCAGCGTAGCAGACAAACCCACTATTCGGATCATGTTTTGCGAGGACTCGATCTGCCGTAGCGTCCGCGCCACGATCGCCTCAACGATTGGCCCTCTGTCGCCGTGTAGAAGATGAACCTCGTCTATGATTATGAGTTTCACTATGCAAGCCAGTTCCGTGTCAGCTAGAAGGAGTAAAATTCCCTTATTCATAAAGAAACTGTCATTTCAGAGGCTTGTTAAATATTCATTCATTAAACAAAAACGATGATAGATTAGAAATACACACTAGCTAACAGTAGTTTTAAGAACGTATGATGTGTCTTGTATATAAAATACACGAATTTGAAGGTAACTTCATAATATCTCGTTCTTGCGATAAATAGTACCAACCACTCGCACATAATAACGCCTCGTTTACGTATAAAACCAAGTATGTGGCGCTTGTGACGCGTTTGTTTTATACCTTGGTGGGCGCCTTGATTGTCTTGTCACTTGCTGACATAAAAAAAACGTTTTATTGAGTGTCCTGCTTGACAACATTCCCAGTTTCACTCACTTCCTCCCTTTCTATAGTAACAACATCCCACTTCTCAGGCGTAGTGACACTCACTTTCTCCGTTCCTAGTAACAACATAGGCCATTACAGAGGCCTTCGGGCGGCCTAAAAACTCTGTCACCAGAGTTGGCCACTGACTCATACGAACTTACTTAGTAACAACATCCCACTTCTCAGGCGTAGTGACACTCACGTCTCCCTTCCTAGTAACAACATCCCACTTCTCAGGCGTAGTGACACTCACGTCTCCCTTCCTAGTAACAACATCCCACTTGTCCGGCGTAGTGAACTTCATGTCACCCGTGAGCCCCTTCACGAAGATCCCGAGCTCTTTGAGCCGCCACCCGAAACTCGCAGTCATCTCCGACGCCAAACTTATACAAACCATGTATATAAGTGGCGATTGCGACGCGTTTGTTTCATACATTTTATTGAGTGTGTCCAGGTCCCTATTGTTATTAAATTGGTGCGGCTAATTATTATTAGGTAGTAGCATGATTCAAACTTAAATAATAAACCTTAACTATTTTACATCACTATAAAACAGGCTACGATATTTGCGAGATCGCTAACTCCCACCTTAGAATAACCTGTGTTGTGGGTAGTTAGTCTCTTTCGTCGAGCGTTGTTGCAAAAATGAAGCAAGATGGGTTTCGGTTATTTGCTAAAAAAGGGTGCAACTTAACAATAAGAAAACATATCTCTACAGATAGATGGGTATTAGTTAATGCGGCCAGGGTATACCCTAACATTCACAGTTTCACTCACTTGCTCCCTTCCTAGTAACAACATCCCACTTCTCAGGCGTAGTGACAATCATCTGCGTCTGCTGTATCTCCGTCTTAGTGAGCTTCATGTCACCCGTGAGCTCTTTCACGACGATCCCGAGCCCTTTGAGCCGCCGCCCGAAACTAGCAGTCATCTCCGACGCGAGAGCTTTCATTGGCGCTATGTAGATTATCTAAAATATAAAATAAGAAATTATGCGGCTCGAAGGACCAGTGTGTACGGGGAGGTTGCTGTTCCTCACACATTTGACTCACCTTGAACTTGTTCTTCATTATAACATTATTCTCGATATGCTGCTTGATTTGATGCACCACAGTGAGTAATGCTATGTTAGTCTTGCCCGCGCCGGTGGGCGCGCAGATCAACAGGTTCTCATTAGTGTTGTAAGCTGTTTGGAACACCACTGATTGTATCCGGTTTAACTCTTTTATGTTCTCGAACGCCATTTGTCCGATCTGCAGAAGAAACACAAAAAAAGCGTATCAGTCACTGGCCAACTCTGGTGACAGAGTATTTAGGCCGCTCGAAGGCCTCCGTTATGGCCTAACAACTTTGAAAGAGCAACATTGAGCTTATGAAGACACCAATGGTTAGAGACCATGTCTCAGTGCCATAAGTCATCATCACTGTCAACATGCAATGATTGTCGACTTTCATCTTGAGATATATGCTTTGCTTACCTCATCCAAATCCGATACAGGCACTCGTTTGTTCCCAATTTCTAAGGGCGGTGGATCGTTCTTAGGTAAAATCACTTCTTCATACTCTTTTGTTTCCTTTCTTGTAACGTTTTCTGGTAATATTAGTTTAAGACCTGAAACGAAACCTGAAAACCACCTTATTTTATTAGTATTACAGTTCAAAATATTTTTTTAAAAGTTCTAACATATTTTAGCTGAACTGTTACAGCTTATGAAAAATGAACGTAACAAGCTCGAGATAGAGTTTAAAATACTTTACCTGCGGAGTTCTTAGCGTCCAAAGAGGAGTCATACACATTAGGGTATTGCACTTTAGTTTGGAAGTATGATATCTTTTGTAGCACTGGGTCTATGTTATTTTGCGATCGCGTTGTGGAAAATGGTACCACTGGTTTAGATAACTCTGCTAATCTGAAAATAAAAATCATTTTAAATGTGTTGGCAAAATAGATGTTTCATTGATCTGCAAATTATTTGTAAAATTGTAGTTTCTGATACACAAATTTTAATATGGTACTACGTATGTGACTTTTCTGTGTTTTATGTTGTATTTATTACTGGGCAAAATAAACTTTAAGAGTAGTAAAGTTCTTTTAAGAGTAGTAGAGTTCTTTGTGATAGAGTTCGTCCGGGAAAGGACTACCACCATACCTATTTCTGCCGCCAAGCAGTAATGCATTGCTGTGTTCCGGTTCGAAGGGTATGGTTTCCGGTGAAATTACAGGCACATGAGACTTTCCATCTAACGTCTCAGAGTGGTAACACGCAAGTGATATCTATGATGTTGCATGCGTACATAGGCTACGGTAACCGTACGCTTGGTTGCCACTTTAGTGGTATATAAAAAAAAATACTTAATTACTTCTTATCGGGGTGAAAAGCGCAGTGCAAAGTTTTAAAACTTATTTTGTTAGTCAAATTCAAAATTCGAACATGACTAGTTTATTTTTGCATAAGTACGTCGACATTACTTGACACTGGCAATATTGTCAAAACAGACAGACTGTCATTTATAAAAATAATAATAACGATAGTATTCTTTTGTAATCTCACCTCTTAGCTCTCATCTGCGCGATATTAATCTCAGGCTCATCATCCTCATCGATCCGCCTCGCACTCTTACTATTCTTTTTCTCTTCCTTTCTCGCGAGTTTCGCGAGCATCCTCTCTCCCTCTGACTGCACTGACACTTGGCACAAGTACTGCGGCATTTTGTTATCAGGAAGAATCGCTGACGCAACTGAAGATAATAAAAAAACACATTTAAAACGACATCAAATTAAAAAGTAACAAAACCAAAAATAAAAAAAAAGTTTATTGCTATTTGTAAAGGATGGGAATGCGCGGTGTGGTGAGTGGTACTCGTGAATGAGAAGAACTTTTGTATTTTTGGAAATCCCGGTCGTTTGTGAGCGGACGCGGTACTGCGCGGTGTCACAGCCACGGACCAACTGTTTTGTCGTCCGTTGAGCATAAGCGGAGGGTAGATTCCATTTTATTGCAGTAAGATAGGGTAATTACAAGTATTTTTTAATATCTACCTGCATGATGTGGCGTTTGCCGATTAAACGAATACGAACGACACGGGATCGAGTTGTTTCGCTCGTGCCTGCGATTCATTCGCTCGGGGACGAGGAAGCCATTCGAAAATTAACTGTTATTATTTCGCGAGGTACGTCGTTACACTATTTTTATAATAGATAGTACGAAATATAATATAAAAAATGCATAAGACACAAAAAATAATTTGTAAAACCTGAATTAATTAATTGGCCATTTCAGAGTCAGTCTGTCATTCAGGAACAAGTTGGTTCTGTTTGGAACTGTTGGTTCTGTGAGTTTGCAGCCTGCATATTGCCACATCCTTGCTTTTGATAAAGTTACTTATTTTCAGCTATAAGACTTATTTCCTAGTCTTGAAATAGCCAACTAAGTTCATACACTTACTTTCAGTCATAGAAGGACCAGACACCGGCACCGGTGCCTTCAAACTATTTGTAATCTCCTGTCGATGCAGTAACATCTCCTGTATAAACTCGAACTTGTCGAAGCCGAGTAGCTCGAACATGTCGTTCTGTAGATCGTCTGTGGAGCGAGGTGAGTTCAGGAACGTGATGATGGATTGGAGGATGTCTGCGCTGGATATCCCCGAGGTAATGTAGAGTTCATTCACTTTTGTTTCCAGCCAGGACTTTCCATACTGTAAAAAAAAATCAAAGTGTCATTTCAACACTGAGTCACAATGGTAGGTACCTAAATTAGCGAAAGATACTTGTCTCTAATTTAACTATTTTTTATTTTATTTGTATACTTAATTAATTTATCATTTAAGGGCCTTATTCAAAAAACTACTTTAAACCTCTGTGGGCTTCAAATATAAAAAAATAGAGGTATTCCCACAAACTGCAGTTTTCTAGTGTACACTTTTTATTCCCATCTGCACACAATTTGTGCCGTTATAGTCTTTGTTCATTGATATAAAATAAACTACTTAGAATGACACTAATATGATAGTTTTTTTTATGAATAAGGGCAAAATACTTTAATTCATCATGACAGCCTTCTATAATGTTCCCACAGCTGGAACTACTTTCAAGCGAGAATGATTGGGTCTTAATCCACCATGCGGAAATTAAATTTAAATAAGCTGTTATCAATAAACTTACTTTAGACTCCTGCACTGACTTAGAACCTGTAGCAGCCCGGTCATTATACTTCATAGAGAAATCATTTACAAACGCACAAGCCGTAGCCTTCTTAACTCTCAGATTAGCCAGAGGTCTCTTAGGTGGTTTATACGGAATGTAGTGACATTGTATATGCTCGCCCCATAGCTTGATGTTCTCCTTATTACCATCACTGGCTTCTTTTCTGATGTACTCTTTACATTCTTCTGTTAACTCGTTCAATATGTTTGTAACAATCTGAAGGAGAAATAACATGCTACTTTAATGGTTTAATGAGAGGATCAAACAATATATATAATGTCCTCATAAGCATAATTCCCATAAATCTATAACCAATAAAAAAACAAATGGTAGGTATTCCAGGTCTTCATAAATTTAAACAATAAAAAAAAAATGTAAATGAATAAAAAAGGTGTAAAAAGTTAGGTCCCAAATACCAAATACACGTCATGCACTTAGTTTTTACTGTACTTAGTTAATGAATGAGTTAGTAATGTCCTAAAGTACGAAATTAATGTTTATATGTAAACCCTAGAGCCCTGGCAATACTGCGAGTTTATAGGAGGCACTCATGACCCCAAATAAAAATAAATATAGGTAAAAATCAAGATTTAAAAATAAAGGTATCAATAAAAATACAAAAAACCTATTACTTTTATTACGGTAATCATATTAGAAGCATGGTATTGATGGTATAAATACCCAGCTCAGTTTTTGGGGGTATTTAATTGTATTACACTGTTTATTGATGACAATGATAATTTAATGGACAGTAAAATAATGGGTTGAGAGAGATGGTTTCGGCAGAATACCAGCGTCTGCTGCTAAAACAGTAGACATTAATGCTGAGTCGAGGCCATTTTGCTGCTGAAGCACACATACACCATTTTACTGTATTTTTCTTTATTTTTTAATTTATGTTTTTGTATTCCTTTTTTTTTTCTCTTTATTGTATCTTTTGTTTTTAAATGTTTATATGTGTGATAAAGTAGTGGAATAAATGTATGTCTATGTCTATGTCTAAAAAACCTACCTCACAAATCTTGTTCACTGTAGATGATTGCACCGCTCCGAATAGCTGCCTTAACTGTGAAAGGTGCTTCAGCATCACAATATCCTGATCCAAGAACATCCGCAGACACAAGACTGCTGCATCTTCGAAAACTTCATCCGACTGTTCCCCAGTGAGCTGTTTGCAGGTCTCCTTGAGCTCTTCAAGCAGATCTAGGGTTTCAGTCGGGTTACATTCATTTTGTTTTATGTTCAGCTGGATATCAGTGAATGATTTGAATCTGAAAAAGAGAAAGGTTATAATAGTTTTCAATATATGTAGGTATTTTATATAGTTTTGTTGTTATTATTTTAAGTAGTTGAAGTTAGTGTTGTATACTCACTCTACTTCTAGTGGGGATTTTTATTCTTTTTACTTCATTATCATTTAGAGACTTATCTGCAAGTGTTGATAGGGGAAACCCCCTAAATACTACTAAACACACAACCAAATCATTACAGGGTATGTTTTTAGTGCACTTAAAGGTATTTTAGTCTATGTGGCAGATTAAGACACAATCACTCTTGAGAGTGGAACATAATATTTACAAAAAAAATAAGTAATTTGGTATGAGTATGGCGAACTTTGGTGATGGAGTTAAGTTGGTCATGTTCTATGTAGCCACTTACTTTTGCAAATTGCGAGGTCTCAAAGGCCGTTTGTTAAGATCAGCAGTGGCCTTCAAGCAGCGTGGCTTGTCAAGTTGAGTATGTGCCCGCAAAGCTCTGGTTATGCGAGGAAGTTCTGCCGTTGCTGCCATCGTTTACGTAGGTACTAGGTACCTTAAAGAAAACACTTGTTTAAAGTTTGATACACAAGGCGTTTTAGATGATAATTTTACGTGCAAGCAAAGGGTGCAATGCAATGCAAGTGCTACTCACCGGGTCATGGATGCAGGAATGTGCAAAGTTATCAATGTTTTCAAAATATTATGAAATACTTAATACTTTTGAACAGCTTTATTACTAACCTATCTGCAGTTTGGTATGATTTCCTTGGATCAATTTTACATGGTAGGTACAGATGTTATTTTAGAGCAAACTCCTATTTTTCCAAAGAAAAAGAAAACAAGATCGACAACGAATTTAAATTCTTGACTTTTGTCTCTGTGTCTACGATTCTTTGCCCCACACACAGCGGGCGGCCACAGCTGCTGTGGCACAGCACAGCTGAGTTTGACTTTGACTTGACTTGATCGGAGAGCCAAGTCAAGTCAAACGAAGACGGAGAGTCTCCGTCTCCGTTGGCAAGGAAAATTAGCCCTTATTCCGTTGTACTCTGGACCTATGACTGTGAACTCAGAACTCTTCTTCTTCGTTTATTGTGCAGCTGATTTGATTGTCTATAAAATATCTATGTCGATGTCAGTTATAAACTTGACATTATGAAGTTTTGACTTTGACATTTTATTTTCGCATTGATAGATAGAGTTGCGGCTTTTCACTCAAACTTTAAAGTCTAACGATTACTGAGGTGATTTCTTTTGAGTTTAACTGTGGTAACTGCTATGTGACCTCATTAGTTAAAAGGTTAAGCGGAATAGTACTAGACATTTTTCGTCTGTTTTTATCTTGCATCGATTACGTTACATTAGATATTACTCTTCTTTCCGCATTCATACGCTGCTTACGCTCACTTGCAGAAGGGAATTTCTTCGGCCATTTTGCCGAAATGCTATGAGTCCTCCCACTTTAATTGTTTTTTCGGGATATTTTGAGTTTTGTTGTGTTTTGGTGGCAGTTTATTCAATATGACTCGTTATCTTGGCACCAGTCAGTGTAGGTGATTGAAATGGAAGGATGATTTAGATTTAGATTTATTTATTCAGAAATGATAGAAGTTTACAGTATTACTACCAAAACACTTACTATCTTAAATAAAAACTTAAGAATAATTTTAAATAACTAATTAAAGTGCATAGATTGTCAGCAAAAAGGTCGACTTGTTGGAACTAGTGTACAAATGCGTTTATGAGAGAGATCGCCCGGAGTGTTGGCGTGTTGTTCGCGTGGCAAGTCCGCATAGCGGGAGCTGTGAACAACCGGTGCCGTCGACGCCCACACCGCACATAGTTATTAGGTACATAAAGACTCATGCTACCTAATAACTCTGAATTATTATTATGATATAGTTTTTAAAACTATCATGGTTATTAACATAATTATCACTAAAAACGGGATATATACCATGATTTGTGAGTTTTTTTGATTCACGATATTTCGGCGCAGTTACCATGCACCATGATCACGGGAGAACTGAAGTCTTTGCGGGTAGGTCTTAAAACTATTGACAAATAAATCTGTCTACCCTTTTTCTTAGTCTTTTATTGCGAACGATCCTACCATCAGTTTTTCTCTCGCACACACAACTTGATTTCGACTTCGACAGATTTGTCTGTCAATAGTTATAAGACCTTTAGGTCTCACGACGGATCTCGGCCGTAGTGAAATTAGCCGTTTCGATGCGCAATGAAGCTTTTTCAAACTAAATTGTCTTTGCGCATCACAAACGGCTAACTTCACGGAAGCCTAGATCCGCTGTGCGACCTATACCCGCAAAGGCTTCAGTTCTCCGTGATCATGATGCATGTACATTGTACACCTACAGTTCTCTCGACGGATCTCGGCCACAGAACACTAATATCCTACGGATCTCGGTCATCGCTAAGTTATCCGTTTCGATGCGCAATGGAGCTTTTTGCGCATCACAAACGGCTAATTTGACAATGGCCGAGGTCCGTCTAGAGAACTATAACTGCGACGAAATATCGGGAATCAATAAAATTCACATGGTACGAGTAAATATCCCGTTTTTAGTGAAAATTATGGAAGGATGATTTTGGTGTGTGATTTTGTTCGAAGACTCAACATTTTTGAAAGGCATCTCTTTTCTGCCATTTCTTTCAAAAAAAGAAAACGACCTACCTCTACGACAACAATGTATAGATACAATACAAACAAAAACATAAGTAAGTACAGTCGAATTGGATAACCTCCTTTTTTGAAGTCGGTTAAAAACTCTTTTCTTGAAAATTCCCTGATTTTCTCTTAAACCTAATTAGGGTAAAAGCACCAGTTATTAGCTACTTAAGCGCCTTGGTCAATTTAAATTGGTATAGTTTCTTTAGGCGTCATCCAAATGATGTTTTTATGGTGTTAGTGGAGACGGAAAAAGTTCTAGTATCATTTTAATAACAATAAAAATAATTAACATTGCTTATAAAGTTATAATATTCATTCAAATAAAAATTGTGTTACTGGCACCCCAGAATTAGTTACTGGCATGTTTGGTTTCATTTATTGGCTGTAGCATTTTTTACGAAACACAGCAGATTATAGTCATTTTTTTTAAGAAATATAAGGAGCATAATTATCGAGTTCTTAGCTCTGGTATAAACGAACTTTTCGAAGCCCTTGTATAAATAATTACAGTATAAAGTTCACCAGACAAACTGAATCAGTATCGGTTTCGGCACAAGTTTATTTCAGGCCATCGGATCTTGAACTGATCTCTGCATGCGGTGGTTACTCAACTGGGCATCTATGCTGTGCTCTTCAGCAAACGTCAGATTGGCGGAAGAAGGCCATTTTCGCCAAATTTGACAAATTATAAATTGAATTCGTAGGTGACTGGCGGTGATGTACATGTATAGCCAGTAACTTAAAACTTAGTTTTTTTCGTTTCTGTTATTGGCTATACCATAATTTAATGTTTTAAAGTAAAAAAATAATAAAATACATTTAAATTAAGATAAAATAACTTAAACAGTAACGAAATATGGATCAACTACAGAGATATGAGGTATGAGACAAGTTTCATTCGAATTGTAGTCAAACGCAATCCTTACCGTTTTCACAACAAAACCCCACCATAGTAGCCGGATTGCCGATTGTCAATCAATTATGATTTTTTTTATACGAAATTATTCGAAAGGTGTTACAAATCGGCACAAATATTAAAGCTAAATATGTAAAATATTCTCTAGAATCAAGCAAGAAAGCATATATTATAGCAAGAAATCGGGCGAATCATTAGGGGAATGGGCGGCGCGACTGAGAGGTCTGGCTACTTATTGCGACTTCGGCACCGCTCTGGAAACGAACTTGAGGGATCGTTTCGTCCTCGGCCTGTGTGCTGGTCCAGAACGCGATAAGCTGTTCGAGCAGAGTCCGTCGACGCTTACGTTGACGCGGGCTATTGAGTTGGCGGAGCAGGCGGCGTGTGCCAAGGAGGCAAAAAACATGCTGAGCACTGGCAGTGATGGCGTTTCTATCAAGGAGGAACCGATCTATCGTGCAAGATTCCAGGGCCAATCCGGCCGTGGGCGTGGTGCTGGCGGCGCCGGTGGCGGCGCTGGTGAAGCGGATTCATTAGCACGCCGCGATACTGCTCGCTGCTCGGTTTGTGGTATGAAGAATCACACCAGTGATAAGTGTCGTTACAAAGGGTATAAGTGTCAAAAGTGTGGTGTCAAGGGGCACCTAAAAAAAGTGTGCGGTAATTCTTCTAAGGGTTCGTGTGTTTACCATGCTGACACGGAACAGGACGGCGCCGGAGTCAATCAAAACCAGGACGCTGACTGTGATGAGTGCCAAAACTTTAATATAAGGTATGTGACTGATAAGCCTATTCAAATAGATTTAAAATTAGGAAACCAAAATATTAAAATGGAACTCGATTCTGGATCAGGCAGTAGTGTTATATCAGATAAATTATACAGAGAAAAGTTTTCACATTATAAACTACAAGATTGTAAAATAAGAATGTGTTTGTATAACGGACATAAAATTTCTCCACTGGGTTTTTTCACAGCTGAGGTTAACTATAATAAAATAAAGAGTTTTTTTTAAGTTTTTGTAGTAAAAAACGGCGGTCCTCCGTTGTTAGGCAGGAATTTTATGTCCGCCTTTAACTTGATCCTAACAACTGACTTGAAATCATTAGTATGTAGCGATAATATGGATGTACATGATTTATTAAAAAAATTCCCTAATTTATGGCAAGATGAATTGGGTGCATTCAATAAATTTAAAGTAAGCCTCCAACTAAAAGAAAATTCTGTTCCGAAGTTTTTCAAACCACGAACTGTACCCTTTGCTCTAAGAGATAAGGTCGAAAATGAGCTAGTGCGATTGGTAAAATTAGGTATCTTGGTTTCTATTGATCACTCAAAATACGCTACCCCTATAGTACCCGTTCTAAAAGAAAACGGCAAGATTAGAATCGCAGGAGACTATTCTGTTACGCTAAATAAAGATCTGATAATTGAGAAATATCCCTTACCTAGAATAGAGGAGGTATTCGCCAAAATAGGAGGTGGCGAGTTATATAGTAAAATTGATTTAAAAAATGCCTACAATCAATTCATTCTAGACGAGTCATCTCAAGAACTTACAGCGATAAATACTCATAAGGGGCTCTTTATGTATACCCGCTTAGTGTACGGGCTCGCGAACGCCCCCGCAATTTTCCAAAAGGCGATGGAGACACTTTTATCAGGCATAGATGGGGTTAGTGTATGGCTCGATGACATATGTGTAACAGGGCCCGATAGGAAGTCTCACATGACGAGATTAACGGAAGTCTTAGATAGATTAAATAATGCCGGGTTACGTCTACAAAAGGAAAAATGTGAATTTTTTAAGAAAAGTGTAAAATACTTAGGCTACGTGATAAGTAAGTCGGGCTTGAAAACCAGTCCTGATAAGGTTCAGGCTATAATCGACGCACCCGAGCCGACTAACGTCACCGAAGTAAAAAGATTCTTGGGCGTCGTTAACTATTATCGGAATTTTATACCTAGCGCTTCGACCGTGCTGAGTCCTCTCCACGAGCTACTTCGTAGCGACGCTCCGTGGGAGTGGGGGGAGAGGCAGCGGCGCGCCATAGCGAGCGTGCGGCGCGAGCTGGCGTCGGAGCGCGTGCTGGCGCACTTCGAGCCCGTGGCGCAGCTCGTGCTGACCGTGGACGCGGGCCCGGCCGGGCTCGGGGCCGTGCTGGCGCAGCGCGGCATAGGCGACGCACGCGAGCGCCCGCTTGCCTATGCTTCTCGCTCGCTCACACCCAGCGAGCGTAACTACAGCGCACGGAAGGAAACATGGCAGTTAGGTATAATTAAGAATAAAGTAGGTAATAAAATGTATAACATTTTCATTAAAGAGTTGGATGTTTGTTGTATTAGACATATTGACCAAATACTTAAATATACAGGTAATAACAATAACCAGCCCTCCTCAGATAATGAGAACAATGATGGGCCTCATCAGTTTCACGCGCCTGCTACGGCGACTACTAGATCCGAAAGCTTAGCATCCCAAGCTGAAATAAGTAACTCACAAGTCATAGATATGCCTGTGTTAACGGAAACTGATGAAGCACCAGTAGCATCTGATGCAGAATGTGTCACAGATGATGGTAATGAGGAGGAATGGGGTGATTGTGAGGCCGATGAGAATGAAAATGAAAATGCTGGGATGACAGGCGCGACCGCGTTGGCAACAGCGCCGCCTGGGGCTACCGCGCTCGCGAGCGAACTGGCTCAAGGTCATTCCGCGCGCATTGCTGATGCTAGCCCATCAGCGTCACCTTCACTCTCTCGCCAGAAACGTACTACAAGAAATGTCGTTGATTATAAGAAATACTATTAACTGTAACTTAGATGTAGGTATCTACTTATTAAGTATAGAACTTAAAATTATTATTTTGTCACCAGGTTTCATAAATAAGTGTGGAGGAATGATGTGTATGCATAAGTCATTCGCTTCGCGGGTCACCTTCAGTAATAAACTAGTACTCTGCTAAGACGGTTGTTTTACTTTGCTCCATACATCTCAACTTGGCATCAGTAGCTTTTAGGAAGTCTTTGAGTATGAAGTAGCTAATAACTAATGCCAGCCAATAACTCATTCATTTACCCTATGTCCATGGATTTTCTTTAGTACCAACAGAACAAACCTGGAACAAACCTATTTCCGTCACACTGTCTACGAATGCTACGCTCTTGCTACGCAAGTAGGACTTCCAGTTTGATCATGCATGAAACGTAGAATGCAAACTTAGTAAAAGTATAGAGCTCCTGTGACCCCTCTAGGTATAAGGTACCTACAGGCTATGTGCCCTGGAAGAAGAATTTGTAGGTAATGTAACGTATTTATAATGATATGCTATTATGTAAGTAGGTATAAGTACCGATGCCTTCTTATTATAAATGTGAAAGTCTGTTTGTGGGTGTGAATGTTTGATAGCACGTATCTCCGCGATGACTTTACCGATTAAAATGAAATTTGTAAAGTAGATGGCTTAAATATTGGAATAACATATAGGCTACTATTTATCCCGGAAAAATGTAAGTACTTACTGTTCCTGTGGGATAGCATAAAAACTGCAAAACGCGGATGAAGCCGCGCGGGACAGTTCGTTTTACTTATTAGAGGTAAATTAAATAGATCAATGTAAGGTCGTTGCACTAACCTATGTAAAGTAGGTAGGTACCTATGTTAAGAGTGGAGTCTACGGCTAGCTTTAAACTCACTTCATTTAATTTTCCGAGTGGTATGCAAATTATGGAACTTATTATTTAGTCGACAGACACAGAAAATACTTAGCCAACTTCTATTGCATAAATAATGTTTTAGGTAGACCTACTTATAACATCGATACCAATAAAATATTACTATCGTAACCTAACATTATTAAAAATAAACAAACGGCTTGATAATAAATTTGCTTTATTTCAGTGAAGCAATAATTACAATAATACATAGGTACATGCGTTATTATATCCAATGATTAGAACATTATTATCAGTGATTACAGTGATATAACCTTTCAATGATAGATATTTATACGGTGGCTTTACTTTACACCTAAAGTTATTGAAGTAACATAATTAATTATCTTTGAAATAGCAAAAACCGCACACAATTTATAAGTATTTAAATTAAAGACTAGACATTAATTTCTTAAACCAATTGCAGCAATAATAATGAATAGAGGGTAGGAACAATAATCTAAGATCATTGATATAATTTAATAGTAATAGCTAACTTATTAATCAGCTGCCTAATTTTACCTATTCAAAAGCCGGATGTAATGCTTAGGACAATCATTTCGTCCAGCCCAAAGCATTGTTGGCAAACCAGATTCAAGGGATTTTTCTGTTGAATCCATACCTTCATATACGAGCAAAACTAAAAACGCTACATCAAACAAATTTCGTAAAAAAGCTCGAAAAAAAAGCAGTTTGCGAAATAAATAGGTATTAACTTCGCGCTTAAATCTAGTTATTTACCTACTGGTGTATTTGGTTTGGTTACCTTACAGTGATAGGTATGTTAGTCAGTTTATGAAACAACTTGGATGTTTATATGAAAATCTGAGCAGAGACACAAGATAAAGCTAGAAGACTACAATTTTAAGTTAATATTAGAACAAGTAACTATTTCAAAATCAAATTAATTAAGATAGAAAGAAAAAAAACCCAAATAATATGAAGAAAAACATTAGATTTGATAAAACAAAAACTATTGAAACAATAAAATTATGTGTCTCAACAACTGACTAAAATTAATACTTATTTTATTCTCTATCCAGTACATTAACTCGTTATAACAAAGGATCCATCTTTAAGTAAGTAACTTATATTCCGGATAAATTAGAATACAACAATAGTACAACAAATAGCTTAATATTATTAACAAGTTAGTGCACTCGACGATTTATCCTTATATCTACCTAAGCCTATTCCTACTTTCCCTAGTCGTTCAACAATAACGTCCTTCTATTCTAATTCGAAAAACGTTCAACTGTGACATGCGATTCTAAATCACATGTCAAAGTACCAACTTTTCAACATTTACCCAACCAGTTAAAATATATTGTATTTGATTCAACTGACCAACCGTCCTATTCTGTAAATATAGCGTTCCATTATAACTACGACTATCTGAAACATCTAGAATAACCTATGGTGAAACTTTACAATTTCTAACTACATACAAAGCGGGTTTACATAGATACACACACAGTAACAGATGCCGATATATAGCTATACAAGATTATATACTTCGAAAACATTGGCCAGTTATGATATTATAAGTAAAAACGTAAGATAGCACGATCTTTAATATATATTAGTAGGTTACAGTTTAGTTCTGTACTAAACAAACATCAACATCAATAAAGTACAAATTTTCGTTTCATAAAGATCACGGTTTAGGTTCTAAAAGGTTTAGGTACATAATAATTTAAATATGATAGATACCTACATAAATCAATGAAAATAATGATTCAGAAGGTTAAAATTTGTTTCAAAACACGTTCGGCGTAACATGGTAGAAATATAATTTTTCTAAATCTATAACGATATGGTAATCTTTTGAAAAATAAATCTGTCTAAAAATTACATCAGATTTTTAGAAAGGCATGATAAAAATGCAAGTGTAAGTTATTGTTTAAAAATATTTAAAACTGCCTATCCGAATGAAAACATCTAAGTACACAAAATAGGAGAATCCATTGGTAGTAAAGATAGTTTTGATTTAGGAAATTTGGTCCTTTACAAAAAAAGCAACAACAATTTGCCGGTGTACAGTTTTTCAAAAAAGATATTGCAAAAATCTTATCTAAATGTTAGCAAACAGGTAACTGTGATACAATAACAAAATAAGATCATCTAAAAATACGCTATACGTCACAGAGCCGTGATGGATATCTATAAAACGAAATCATGCCCATAATAAGGACATGTGATTCTCAAGTCTAGGTACAATAACGGTTACATATTGATAAGAATATAATTATTTGGTGGCGAAACATCAGATACTACATTGATATTATCCGTTATATAAAACAACTCTAACTTCTAAAGAAAAAATGTGTTACAAGCAATTTACGTAGATGTTAATTGTTAGGTTTTCCGAAGCCAGTATTCTTTGATGTATCTGTAAAAAGAAACAGTAAATATATACAGAATAATATACTTACTTAATATAAAATATGAATAGATACCTAATAATCGTATTTGGTGCCTTTAACTATAGTAGGTAAACATTGGGAACCTTAATTTACTTACTTTGGCTTCAATCTATTCTCTTTCCAGATGTTTACAGACCTATAAAATATACAATAAATATATTAGCGTAGGTAGAGCTTACGAAGATATTTTTTTATTTTGAAGAGTAAATAAGTTCAAAAAACTTCATCATCGGTAATGACTATCACATATAATTTGTTCAGATATTTTATCTTTTATGTAATAAATAATAATATGATCTGCCATATGACAGGATTGTATTTTTTATCTGATCTTTGGATTTAGCAGGTTTTTATTAATCATTTTCAAAACGTTATAGAGTAGGTATAATAAATATCAATTAGGTAAAAGCATTGCATTCTTGGATTAGGTACTCATTCGTAAGAGTAGTAATAAAGCAGTTGGAAACTATTGTATTTTGGGATAGTAGTATAGGTACATATTGTAGGTAATAAACTAAGAAGCCCCAGACAGTTAAACACTTGCAAAGCTATATAGTGTAGGTATAGTGATTCATATGAGTGACTTGCTAACCAATCGATTAAATTCAGAGAATACAAAGACAGTGTAGTGTAGGTAGTATGTAGGTGTTGGATTTTTAATTTAATGTAAGCACGAATGTTCAATAAACCTGAAAACAGATGATATAAAGTCACTTATATGAGTGTCAGTTTATAACGAAATATAAATATTTCTATGTTGCATAAAAGACCCTAAAATAAACATAAGACAATAAAACAGACAGAAGCCAACACCACCAACATTGATATTGTGTTCCCACTTACCAACACAATGAATAAAATTATTAAAATAACATACTATTAAAATGAAACAAGTTGATAATCGGTTACCGAAACTTGTTCACGCATAGTTGGCTGAAAATGTGAAATATTATGTTAGTTTTAGAACTGAATGTGTAAATGTGAATCTAGGTGGGAGAGTGGTGCTTAAACTCACCGATAATCAGAGCCAAGATGATGATTCCAATGACAGCTGCAATAATCATCATCTGGAAAAAGATAAGTTATATGTTATTTGTGGCTCTTGAAGAAAAGCTGGAGATTGAGCTGTGATTCCTAGAATTGGTAAAGGGCAAATGTAGGCGTTTGAACTTTTGATAAGGTGTGGTGTTGTACCTACTTAAACTGTTATCTAATTTTTATCAAAGACAGTTGTCAGAGCTTTTAAGTTTCAACACAGACATCGATCGATACGGATAAAATCATGTTATATGTATATATTATCAATTTACGACATTATTATTAAAAATTAATATCTTAAATCTTTACCTTTAGGTTCTGAAGCCAAAATTTGCTTTTCAGTTTTCCGGCCTGCTGTTCGAACTGAGAAGCCCCTTGCTGCAATGCATCTGGAATATCGAAAAATATCGATTCACGACTCATCCCATTGATGCTGATTTGTTTGAGTAAGTATTTTGACATTTATTATGTCAGACTCAGAATAAAAAAAATACGGAAAGACACATGAGCAAAAAATCAAAAAATGAATTCCCTCCAGCTAGTTCTTCTCTTCCGATAAGTGACTGTACTGTGTGTCTATATCAAATCCGTCCGTCTTGCTTGTGTGGAAATATATATTTACCGGCTCTGTCGTCAAGTTCAGAGAGTTTCTGATCTCTTTCCAGCACTTTTTCCACGTTGGTCTTCATGATGTCAACGACCTGGAACACGAAATTGACATGTATTTTGTATACACATAATGTAAATTATTGTTGAGCGCTCGTGACGTAGCTGGTTAAGTTGTTCTTATCATATCAACAAAGTTAAGCACTGTTCCGCGGGGTCATCATTTGAATGGGTGACCGCCAGTGGCAATTTCAACTAACCGCTCCCGTGCTTCGGAGGGCACGTTAAGCAGTCAGTCCTGGCTTTTTCAAAGTTGTTGCCATGACAGAGGCCTTCGGGCGGCCTAGAAACTCTGTCACCAGAGTTGGCCACTGACTGATACGAACGAACGATTGTAAACTAGAATCCCACGAAAAGGAACTCTAGTAAGGGTCTTGATTAAATAAGTATGTGCTGAGTGGGGTGTGTTTATACCGTGGTGGTCAAACTCTGAGTTTACATACCTCATCGACTTGCGCCTGAGTTTGCTGCAAGCGACGTTGTGCTGCCACTTGCTGGGGCGTCTTGGGCCCTCCCACTGGCATTTCTCCATCGCCAACCGGTGCCAAGCCTCCTTCACTTGCCCTGGTAACAAATATACCTACATATAATTGAGTCTTATGTCTAAGTTATCAGGGTTTATTTATTTACTTAGATATTGCTCACGTGCCAAGCTTTGAAACGAATTTAGCACCTAACTACCGTCTTCTATTATTATTATCACTGTTCGTCATTATTATTTTCGCCGTAAACAAAGTGATTCTACCAATCCAACTAGATATAATAAATAAGTACCCAAAATAAATTAATTCTTGTAGGTAAGTATTTTCTAATCCAGTTGAGTTGAGAGACAAGAAACCAGGGTCCCGAAATGAGTAAAATCCGTTGATATTACTCTGAAAGTTCTAGCGAAAGTTTAAAACCCAACCCTCAATGGTTTCCGTTCCCACGTTATTTGAAATGAAAGTTTTCAGAACTTCGTTTTGTTTAGTCTACTCATCTTCAGAATCAGGAAAACCTCTCTACACGGCTGATTGGGATTATGAAGCTTCGTTCAAATCAATTTTGCTCGGCTTTTGTTTCACAAACACTCTTAACAAACTAAAATGCATCATGAGTTTTGGTTGCGATCTCAAAAGAGGCTACATCTCGAATAGATCGCATAGAACGAAGATCGCGAATTACTTTCGCAAAATGAGGTTATGGCTAATAGGGATTCTCCATTCGTAACATATCTCTGACCCACTTCGTTTGATTTACATCGGTGTTGTGGGCAGCTAAGCATTCGTCATGGTTTTTTTTTTTTATTTTGTTTTTTATACAACTGAAGTGGCAACCAAGCGTACGGCCCACAGGATGGTAAGCGGTTACCGCAACCTATGGACGCTTGCAATACCAGAGGTATCACTCGCGGGTTGCCACCTTAAGGCTAAGATCGAAAGCCTCATGTGCCAGTAATTTCACTGGAAACCATACCCTTCGCACCGGAACACAGCAATGCGAGCATTACTGCTAGGCGGCAGAAATAGGTATGGTGGTAGTCCTTCCCCGGACAAGCTCTATCACAGAGAACTCTACTACTCTTAATTGGTTGATTGCTTACGAATATTGTGTACAGTTTATTAAAAAGTCCTTGGTTATTTACCATCGATGAGAATATAAACATATAACTGCGATGCGATCGATAGCGATTTGTTATGTATGTACGAGTATTTTCTATTATTTTAAATGTTCCGTATATAGGTAGGTTCTGGTTTCGTAAAAAAACTAACAAACAAATATAAAGGCTAATTAAAGTCATTGATATTTAGGAGGCCTTCGGGCGGCCTATTAACTCCGTTATCAGATTTACTTATGAGCAAAAATATCAGTTTGTGAGCCCAAAACTCAAGTTAAAATTCACGAAACACATTTGTGGGATTCTTTTGAAAGTAGGTACACACTTACTATAAATGTGTTTATAAATATAGGAAGTTTTATCCCCAAGTGAAATTTAGATGTTGAGTGCAGTTCGCAAACCTTATTCACAGATAATTCGCAGCTTTTGAACTAATTACTGATTAAAATCAGGGCCTTAGTAGATTTAGTTAGGTACGGTGCCCGCAAGACCTACAAAAACCGGCTGCGAATAAAAAGGTTGGTTAAATTAAATGAAATACCAACTTGTCTGAACTCTGATATTTGATTAACATTTTGCGGAGGTAGAATCTACCTAACCTTTATGTTTCACTATAAACTCAAAGCTTTAAATAATAATCAAAGACGCAAGCTAGAAAATAAAATACCCACGCTTACCTACCACAGATCACATGTTTTACGTTTACTTAAAAATTCATTATTAGATCTCTATCAATAATAATGGGTACACCGTTGTAAAGCTCATTGGCAATCTCTATGAAATTACAAGAGACATCTTTTACAAAACTAGTGTTATTCAATAGTTAATATTATGGTTTTAATCAATAAAACCACAAGGATTACTTTGAACGGAAGCAAACGTGTGCGTCAGCCAGCCAGGAGAGCGTTCGAACTGGGAACAGAACAAAATTATATACCTACATATACTCTTAGAATAATAACACGCATAAACTTGATAGAAGTACTTACTACTCGTAAGTAGGTATAGGTATTAGAATCATTGATTGCAATCACTTGATGCACATCTATTTGGTTTAATTTGCTCAAGTGTAGAAACTTGCAAAACTCTCAAAATACAGTCATTCGTAATTAGATGCGTTTCGTAATCCTTATTACGTCTGCTCCATCAGTGGGGAATAAGAAACAAATCAAATCGCTTTCTTAATCTACCTACCTCATCGCGTGGTGAGGTGAGATTATGATATCAGGCTTTTTGCATCATGTTTCATAAACTCAACACCGCCTATGTCATGGCAGGGTATATAAACCAAAGCAAAATAACGCGCTAAGTAGTCGTATCTTCATCCCCAGCCCACTATAATTTTGATAAATCAGTGAGGTTTATGAACAGAGAACAAACAGATGACATAAACACAACTGTGATCGAAAATACCCGAGCAATTGCATTATCAGCGTGGATTACAAAACACACCCTCTGAATTAGTTTCACGTAATTGTAAAATGTTGAAACATCGATTGCGGTGTTTCACGTGTTTTGCGTTCGTGGCTTGAAACTTTAATGGGTTGTTGCTTGGAGTGCGGTGCTACCGGTCAACGTGATGAATTTGTTATGACATGTTTTAAAGAGTTTACTCACATTGAGAGTTTTATAATGTAGAGCAACCGGTGATTTCGGAATTCGACTAAGGCCTAAACTTCCCAACCAATTTCAATCACTAGAAAAAACCTTATGTTCTTTACAGCAGTGCAAGCATTTTCAAGACGAATTTATGCTAGTACTATATCCTGTAGCATCGGGCGGCTTACCAGAGTTGGCCATTGACTCATACGACTTACTTATTAGCAACGATTTTATCTTTTAGGATATATATAGAGAAAATACAGTTTTCTATAACTTATTATCAAAAAAGTTAATTGTTCCTTCTTCAAAGAAATGACTGAAAAATGAGCGCTTGCTGTTAATTTTATATAAGAAAACAGGGCATTAACCTTCAGTTGTGTTGACTATCGATCAGAAAGCAGTGCATCGCAATGTGAAACCTCTCTTTATTTTAAAATGTGTTGGCTAAAGTGTTTGCTAATTAATATATCGAGTCTCAAGGGATAAGGTAAACGTAAGTAAGTTCGTATGAGTCAGCGGCCAACTCTGGTGACGGAGTTAATAAGCCTCAGGGGATGAGGTCATGCTCTGAGGAGCCAGTGAGTATTCTGAATACATAAACAAGTACTCAAGCTCAAGTGAGCAAGTCTAGGTATCCGTATTTAGCTCACATTATAGATCCGAACAAAGTGAGAGTTAGATTTTAGCTGCAGAAACAATTTTCGAGCTATCTGGATATACAGGGTCTTTTATTATTTAGTCTAAAATATTTAAGGAATAGGTTTACACATAAAAAAATATCTAGAATGCTTTTTTTTAATACATTTTGTGTTATATAATCTTGAGCAAATCGATAAAGTTTATCTGGTCAATCATTAGTTATCCTTTTCGGAAATCGAGACGGGTGCCGTAAGACTACGAGGCGGCAAGACTAATAATAAACGACCCTATTATAACTCAGATAAATAGACGTGACACGTGTTAATCTGCAAACTGTTCTACAGTTGCCACTGTCTAACAACCCGTAGAGAGCGAGAGACGTACAGTCGGAGAAAGGTCTGAGGTACCTGTCTAACTTCTATTTAATCGGAGCTCTGTTAATAAAGTACATTTTGAAAAGTAGTAACTATGCCTACCAAGATCACTACGATGTTATAGAGGTAGAATCGTGTAATTCAGTTCGCTTTTACATAACTTCAATACACAGCCACTCAATTGCCTTCAGGTGAAATCGGGTAATACCATTTTTACCCTGTCTGTTGGAATTTAAATTCATATTACTAGTACATGAAATATAATACATGCTCGCGCCCATAAATATGCTAGCTTATATGCTACAACAGGCCTAGAAGGATTATAATGTCAAGTTTCATCAAAAATGGTTCGGGCGTTGCAGCTTGATTAAAACACAGCTGACCTACCTTCAAAATGTCTGCCCGTAAATCGGAGCCAAACGAACGTGAACGAAAAACTAAGTGCTTAGCTACCATGAAGTTTCACACAATTTATTTTATTGTCTTGTCTTCGGGATCGATTGCTATGATTCAGGGGTAAGATTTGCACGAAGTTAATAAAAATAGTCGCCTGGTTTATAACCCCAGAGGAGCCAGGAGCTAAAACGAAAGGATGCCTATCAAATCAAATCAAATCAAATAAAAAATGCTTTAGTCAGTAAAATCACAAGGATCACTTTAAAACTTTCTTACAAGCTAGGAAAATTTATACCAGTTCCAACGCGCCCATGCCGTAAAAGAACTGGCATCAACACCGGCTGAGTTCCTATCGTTTTCTTGACATGACCCTTGCTATTGTTAGGGATGCCGAGTATGCTGGTTTTAGAGTCTAGTTAGCTCTTTTCGCCTGAAATACAGTACAGGGTTACCTAATTCAGGCTCAAGTGTTATATAATACACCTGTGGCTTTAAATATAGATTTGCATTTGTTATCCTATTGTACCTTGTTACAAATTGAATATAAGTATTTATTATTATTATTTACTTGTACCCAATATTTTTTCGATATGCAGTTCACCTTTTGTTATTGTAAAATTATTTCAGATTCTTTACCTGCGGTGGTACGACTGCAGTAAGCCTTGGTGGGTGCTATTGCGGTACCAGATATTCTGTCTCCAAGCAGCAGTGTGCATGCATTACTGTGTTTAAGTTTGAAAGGAACTGTAGCAAATGTAATTACTGGATGGACGAAAAAGACATAATAACTATATCTCGGGGTGACAAGCGCTGCGCAGTGCCACCCAGAAAAAACGTAAAGCTTTGTATGACATTGCAACTGTTATGGTCAGGTTGGGTCAGTGACTGACTCCAAATGAAGTCAGTGCTGACTTTGAGAACTGACTTTCTCTGTTTACAAAGAGGGTTCGCGTACTGAACGCGAGAATATTGAAGTCAGTACTGACCCGACAACGTTTTACTGTGTCCAAATTCATTTACATTAGGTCAGTAGTCAGCACTGACTTTGCTACTGACTCATAACACTTAACACCAAGAGAGCGATTTGATTACTGTTAAGTTTATATAAAAAACTTGCTAAGGCACTAATAATGACAGCGAACAATCAATAATTGTTATGTCGTTGAAAAATCGTGCTCTACTTTTTTGTCCAATGGTTAGCATGTTGACCTAATTGACATTATGCTCTAGGGTAATCACTGATGGCTACGATGTGGAGACATTTCATTGGAATAATAAAGTGTTATTTGTTACATTTTTTACTTCACTCTAATTTTATCAATCTTCAATTCATATTTGAACCCCTCAAAATGATAGATTTGCTTATTAAACAACTTACATTTTTGAGTTTTCTCTGTCTGGTTCTTCGACGAAACCTCACAGACGCTTATTGATTTCCTTGGGTCTACGACCGGCACCTAACTCATTCACTGATGTCTATAAATCGTTCCTAAATGCGTATTAGCTTTACTGCTAATCTACAGTAACTTCTCAATGGAGAACTTCCAAAATGGTTATCAAAGTTAACAGTCACAAATGCAAGCCTTTTTCACTTGAACACACGAATTTCAACCGGAGACAGCAAGTATGTGCTGTTGAATGGAATTTCACAAATTATGGGCAGAAGTGGAAAACCTTCCGCCACTGAGTTTCCCGATTTGTATGGAAGAGGGCGCGTCAGTAAGCCATAATAGGCGCGTATTGTCTAAAAATATCAATGAAACTTACAACCCTAAAATCACCCTTATAATAACTAATACTAGGTTGAAATTCAGTCTTGGTTCAAGGCAGAAGGTCTATCAATGTTGTTGTTGAAGATACGGTTGTGTGCGTAAAGTTATCGGCGCATGCGTACATTCAAGTTGAATGCTGACAAAAATCAATTCTATTCGTGTGGGAGTTACGTAATGGAGGAGACATGTTCGAGGGCGACTGTACTTGCCCTAATTGTAGATAATCTAGTTTAAATACGTTTCAATGATGTCCATATTTTATCCCAAAACATAGTAGTAACATCGAAAATAAATCTAAAATACCTAATAACTAACAACGTAGAAAATGTTACTTGATTCAGAAGCTCAGACCGTGTGGGCGTATGAAGACATCATTTTGTACGAAACCTTTTAAATGAAGGGTTGGTTTATAAAATTAGATGGCATTCTCTTCTTATTTATGTAGAAATGTGATCTTGATAGACAGCTTGATCTTTTGATTCTTATTTCTAGCTTCTGCTCTGGCGAAACGAAGTCTTGATTTAACAAAATAATAATACTGTTATTTTTTTCTCTTTCACAAAAACGAAATATTTCACCTCTGTACTCAGGACAAGTCAGGACCTGATTTTAATGCCAAAAATGAACCTTATGATAAAGAGATAAAGTGATAATAAAGTAAAGAAAAAGTAGAGCCTGTACTTTTCTATGAATGGCTATAAATATCTGTTGCGTGATTCTCAGTAGGTTACCATTGTTAAAATAAGTCGGTCAGCCCATTCGACAGGATACCTAGTTGGCAGCGAGCCCGACGTCCAACTGGATTGCTAAGCTTTGGGGAAATGCCATGAATAGTATGCTTACAATGTAGAGCTGATTACATAAATAACTTTGATGAATTGATGTTCCTGTACGCTTCACTGAGTATCATTACATTGTTGACTGAATGATTGACTGCCTTACAATTAACGTATAAAAAGCTGAAATTTGGAGGGTGTGTTCATTTCTTTTATGAAAAAGACAAGCGGACCAAGTCTGATATGTGGATGTGGCTAAGATAGTTTGCTTATTGGTCACTTATTCGTTTAGTTACAGATCGAATAAGTTAGGCGTCGTTTAGCTCAGTCATTATTTGGATGTTGACCACTTTTGGGACTAAACCTTCGCTTTCGAACGACACAAGGGTTCGTAGAGTAAAAAAAAACTTTGTGGAAAAAAATCAACGCTCTCTCAAAATACCTACAAGTGTAATTTATTTTTTATTTTTTAGTAGAGTACCTACCTACTTACACATAATAAATAGTAAGCAGGTATATAAAAAAAATATATACCTGCTTACTTACATGCTGTCTATCACAGTTTTCTCCAACATAGATCTAAATTACCGGAAACTGTGTCAACCCGGAAGCTAACCACTGCAGCGATCACCGGTCAATGTCAGCGCGAGGTGAGCGGGTTCGAACCCCGTGCAATGATACAATAAACTTGATTTATGTTAGGTAATTTATAGTTCACGTTATGCATTTTTAGGAGTGTTATATTTACATTTATCTACTTACTTTTGATTGCTTACTGTGCCGTGATTATCAAAAACTACGAGTACCTTGGTACTCGGACAGACCAGAAACTGATATTGACTTGTCCCGCAGCGGGAATCGAACCCGTACCGCTCGCACTTCAGCCAGGCAAACACCGACCACGCTCCCGAGGTCGTCAATAAAAATTCCGTTCTTTTAATTTATTTCAATTTAATGTGCGCTCATTCGAGTAAAAATCACTTACTGGTGTGTTACCACTTACCACTCCTCCCATCTTATCGCGAAATACGAGTAGGTAAATTTTATTTGTGTTAGCAAAACTTCAATATGTATATTGAAAGTATAATGATTATTTTTTTACCTATATGATTCAAGTTTATCATGTGGCAACTGCCAAGTTATCCATTAGGTAAGACATTTTTTTCTACGAAAAAGTGTCAACTGACAACTACGAACTGGAAAACGAAGTGCCGAAGCGAACGAAGTAACGAAGTTAAGACTGGAAAGAAAGTTGACTCTCAAAAAATATCTGAAATTAATAACTAAATAACATCTTTATCAGCCTTTCAATATCGTACTTGTAGGGCACTGGCTTTAATTAATTTAAAATTTAAACGATCGTTCTTATTTATCTAAATTTTCTTTTTCAGTTGCAATTTTCATTCCATTGCCAGTACTGTCTCATTTTATATTGGTAATATGAAATTTGTTTGAAATTTTGTCAAAGAACTGGCTATGTTTAGGTCCTTGCCGCAGTAATTTAAAATAATATTTAACGTTTTTCGGTCTTTTCCATGCTGCAAATTAGAGTCCTATGATCAGCGGTCTATTTACGTACCTAAGCAAATAGTGGTGGAGTAATTTTTGATTATTTTGTCCCTCACTTGCCATAGAGAAAATAAGCACAAGTTTAACACTTACTTCGACGTTGGCCCTTAAGGGTTTATTTTTTTGTTTACTCTACCGTAGACCGGCCAGTTTTCAATGGAGTTCATGCTTATGAGGTTACCAGTTAGTTCAAAATACGAGAGAGCATGAAGGTCGCAGAGTTATTGCATAACAGAGTCGCATACAGACTACAGTAAATTGCATTAGGGGGTGATGCTTACCGATACAACATTGTTTTATTGGGGCATTGCCCTCCAGGTGTTATGAGAGATCCTGCTCTGTAGCGGCACTACGTGACAGCTTCAGACTAACCCAAACAAGGTCTAAGATTTCTCAGATATGAAACATACACAACAAAAGTATTCTGTGTCTCGTTTTAGCCACTAAGTTGGTGCTTATTGTCTGATATCTGCAACCACACTTGGACCCCTGAATGTGGTGAGGACATCGGCGCATTTGAGGACCTGCGGCTGTTCCTCGACATGTGTGACATGTACGAGTTTAACTGCGATAGAGGAAGAAGTAAGGGGTACCAATATCATCATCATCATCATCATCATCCACAGCCTGACTTCACCCACTGCTGGGTACAGGCCTCCCTTAGTTCGTGCCATCTACCGCGATCATGTGCTAATCTAATATAGTTCTCTTAAAATTAAAGCTAAAAGAAGTGGTAAAAAATGATTTGAAAATATAAGAACGGCTAATTTATCACTTGTTTTTGGTTACTTAAAAATTATATTTATTTGTATTCGCCGAACAATAGTCTACGCAGTCGCGGGCGGTGCTTGAATGCGCTAGAAATACGTCTCACCATTTGTTCTATAAATCAGATAAATCTTCATTTAGGATATAAACCTGTCAAGTACACCCGATGCTTTGGACCACAAGCAGTGCTCTGTCCTACACATCGAGCTAATTACTATCTTAGAGTGGGTGACTACAAGTTCGGACTTGGAGACCGGCAGGTGATATTCGACCCAACAAAAAAGCCCAAGTCGTCGGAAGAAGGCTTGGACCATGAACCTGACCCTTTCCATCCGCGTAGGCATATGCATTCGCATCCAGATACGCATATACATTCACATATGCCATCGCATAAGCGCTCGACGCCTTTGGAACCTACGCCTAAACCAAATGGTAAAAGACGATACACTCCCGAAGAACGAAAAAGATTGTTAAGAGAAATGAGAGAAAGTAAAATGCTCACAAAAATGATGAAGAAGAAAAGAACGACAGAAACAACAACAGCTAAATACGAAGCATATGTTAAAGAGAAAAAAGCTGTTGTTATAAATGGAACGAAGATGATGAAAGTCGTCAAAGGTTACAGGTTAGCTACAAAGAAAGAAGATTATCTAGAATAATTAGAAAAAACAATCATCATGAAACTCGCAGTAGCTATAGAAAGAGCGATAAGTATTAATTACATTATAATATATTGCGCCTATCGATAACGTCAAGACTACTTGGCGTATATACGCGAAATAAAAACGATTTTTCTTGGTTGTACAAAATTGTTTTCGTTTGAATATAGGTATTGCAATACCTTTTTATTCATTTATTATTATTGTTTGTAGCATTACCACATTGAAAATTGAAAAGAAAATATTTAGTTTCGTAATATATTTATAATACATTAGGCAAGACTTAATAATACTTGAAAGTTAAAAGTAAAACAGGTAAGGAAATATGAATAAATTATACAAAGGCTAGCACATAACCGAAAGGAATGTCACACACAAAGGGAGGCCCATACCACAAAACAGATATCCCATAGGTACCCAGCAGTGGGTGAAGTCGGGCTGTGGATGATTATGATTATGAAAAGGAAATAAAAGTAAGCTTTATAACTGCTATGATATTGTTTGTATAATTGTTATTCAATAAAATATAAAATTCACATAAAATAAAATATGTAGGTAAATAAAATGTAATATAACATAAAATATAGGCACACTCAAAGCAGTTTACTTTTTTGTCGAAAGGGCATGAATATACAATTTATTTATTTATTTATTTAAAAATGCTCCTTAATGTAATAAATGGTTTTGAAATCATGAAGGAGCTATGCTTGGTACTTTGTTATTGAGTATGTTGATAAGTTTACCTCGAATCAAATACATGCTACATAATATAACTGAATTAACGTTTACTGATTGGAATAACACTAATTTCAGCTTCTTTGGTTTTAAAAACAACTTTGCAACACTACGTTCCGGTAAGTTTACCACCTTATACGTTTTTGTTGGTTTTAAGTATTTATTTTTGTGACAAACCTTATAATTTTCTAATACTTTTTAGTCACTTGGTGCTTGTTGGCTATCAAAAATATGCAATCATACATGGATCTTAGAATGTGGCCAAGAAAGTATACATAAAGATTTGCGAATATTCTTAGATTCATGTGACATGCATGAGTATAACTGCGATAAAAAGAAAGGTTAGTATTTTACTGACAAATATTTATTTCTTGAGAAACTTGCAAATATCCAGTAAATGTTTCAGATTATAAAAAAGTGGACGTAAACGAATGCCCTGTGGATAACTCAACCACAACCACTGAAACCACGATTGATAAATTTACTATAGCTGATATCAATGAAACTTCTATTCAAGTTCCAATCAATACAACAATCGCCAAACCGGATAGTGAAACATCATCCATATCAACGAGTACTGAAACAACAACTTTAAGTTCAATAACAACCATAAAATCAGTACCTACAACAACTGCTTCTATAACTACAAGTAGTACAACAAAAATACTTACAGCAGGTGTTTGTTCATGTTCAACCACTTTAAGCACTGAACCAATTACAATGACTACAACGGTATCTACAAAACCAACCACTACTGAAAGTACTACAGTAAGTACCACAGCAACTTCTTCTGTAACTACAACTAGTACAACAAAAATTCCTATAGCAGATGCTTGTTCATGTTCAACCACTTTAAGCAATGAACCAACTACTATGACTACAACGGTATCTAATAAACCAACCACTACTGAAAGTACTACAGTAAGTACCACAGAAATTTCTTCTATAACTACAAGTAGTACAACTAATTTACCTATAGCAAATGCTTGTTCATGTTCAACCACTTTAAGCACTGAACCAACTACTATGACTACAACGGTATTTACCAAACTAATAACAAATGAAAGTACTACAGTAAATACCGAAGGTACTACAGTAAATACCGAAGGTACTACACAACGTAGCGACAATACAACAAGTCTCAAAGATATTACAATAAGCACTAACACCATAACAAACCCCAAAACTGCTGCTTGTTCATGTTTACATACGCTAAGCTCTGAATCAACTACTTTGAGTACAACAATAAGTACTGAGAGTACTACAATAAGTCCCGAAAATATTACAAAACGCTCTAAAAGTACTATAAAAAGCACCGTCAGTCCTAATGTAAGCACAGAAAGTACTATAGCAAACACTAAAACTGTGAACAAAGAACATAACACAACAGAAAATGATGATGAATTAGAGTTTACAGAAACTATTTTAGTTCCCACAGAAGTTGAAACTATAACAGAATCAGAAATAACTGTAACTGTAATTAAAAATATGACAACACCTTCCCCAAGCGCAGCTAAGGTAACCTGCTATTTATACCCTAAAGACTGCGATGTACCGACCACGTGGGACACTACAGCTTTCGGAGAGAAGAGGGACTTCTATCAAATACTAAGGGAGCGGTTTGGAGATAAAGTCAAAATACTGAGAGCGACTACACATTGGCCGAGACGAGTATTGGTCAGGAACAATAATAATGAGTTTTTTAATGGAAGACACTGGGAAAGCCAAGCCCGTGTGCTAGTATGACAGATAATCTAAAAATTGCAGATCTGACATGGATTACATGATTTACATACCTATTGTGGGTTCCTTTGTTATTGGCTCTCATGTGATGGCCCTGTACTAAGCCTGATTTTCAGAAAAAAGTTTTGAATGGGCTCTCTTTAAAAATATTTAAAAGTGTAAACTGTTTTATTATTTTGTATAGTCAGTTGCAGCAATGTCCTGTCCTCTTTGAGTATCTTTATTATATCATTAAGTGTTGCATACCACTAACAGTAAATGGTTTATTTTGAACTCGTAACTATCAGATACTATGTATATTTTTACTAACATTTGCTACTACCAGTGAGCATTGTTTATTATGACGATATGTTAAAAGTAAAGCATACAGATTTCCCGGTCTGATAAACTTTAAACACTTATTAAGCCGCAGATCTCTGAGATAAATGATTATAACAAAACATAATACGGCCTTCTTGTCAAAGGAGTTCACTGCAAAGATTGCAGACATGATAAGTACCTACACGTAGACGTGCGAACTATTGTGCCTTGGTATCGTTCGAAAAGGTCAATGCTGGATACTTAGTTAGATTATAATGGATCATTGTCATGACACATCATAGGAGTAGAGCTCTTGTGATAAAACTAGTAAGTAGTTCTCCGAACAGAAAACCTCGCAAGCACAAACTGTTAAAAGTATTCAATTTACTAAAAGACGCTAAAAACATATTTTTCATGAGACAAACTTAAAGTTAATACCTGTCAAATTAAAAAAAAAACACCCAAATCGGAACTCCTAAGGCGGAAATAGCCCCTTGTTGGCCCCTTTGTGGAGAAAGTACGCCTCCAATCCAAAATCCCCGACGACAAACAAATTCTATAAAGTCTTAGAACTTGCATATCAAGTTTCAACCAGATTAGTTGGAAAATGCGACCGGCGAGAACAGCCGGATAGACTGACTGACAGACAAAAACATTTTTGGCTGATCTTGAAACTGAGACTTACACCATAATTTATTTTTCCGCTTGAACCACGCATTGTGTGTCGACTCAAAGGCTGTGAGAGTCGTGAAAATTATAAAAATGAGGTTTGTCTTAGGACGCGCGAATAATACCTTTGGTATTGCAAAACCACGCACTAAAAGGTGGGTCTATTTTTATTTTTTAACCTTATTTGTGTGAAACAACTGATATTTTTTAACATCATCTTATGTACGGAAATTGTTAATCAAGCATTAAAATTTGTTTAAAGTGTAACGCAATGTTTAAGTAAATGAGTTTTTTGGCCCATTTGGAATTTAACATAATTTCAAGTTTTAATCTATTTGTTGATATTAAAAAAAAAAGCAACCGAATATAAAAAATAACAAATGATGAATAAGATAAATAACAATACAATAGACTACTCTTGCCTGAGAGTAGGCCAGTGCCTCAACAGTTACAACATTAGAAGGCTTTAATAAATAAATTGCAAAGCAATTTTTTTTTTATAGTTCTTTCTCTAAATCTTGACAATATAATCACTTAGTGCAGAAGAGGTCAGCGTGATGATACGCAGTGATTCATTATGATTCATATACATGGACTCTCAATGCCACACCATTGAGCTTATTAAAGTAATAGTTTTTAAAGCTTGGCTACCATAGTTTTTTGAGCACAAGACAAAATTTATTAACTTTATCTAAACCGGTTTCAATATAATTAAAATTAAAACACCGGAAATTTTTAGATTTTTATTCTAGACGAATGTTAAACTAAATGTAAACCAAAAGCGCCAGTGTTAAAAATGTAGCTCGTGTATAACTTTTAATTTTAATCTAATACTTATATACAAACTAATATTATATAGCCACATGCGTCACCTACCTATTATTGTATATTGTATTAGTATTATTATGTTGTCTAAATATATTTTAAATAGATTTAATAGTTTGTTTATCTGTTACACACCTCCTCCTTATTAGGCAGCTTAGAAGCAGATGTATTCATCTGCTTTTAATTCCAGTCCATCCAACGGTTGCCTGGGAGAGATCGATATCTCTTAGCGATAAGGCCGCCCATTGTACCACCTCAAACTTTTGTCAATTTTAGTTTTATCTTAGTAAAAAAATTATTTTTAGTGTAATACAATAAAGAGTTATCTATCTATCTATTAATAGAGTATAATGGGGTAATTACGAAAGCTCTCGCAATCGCAAGTATAGTTTTGACAGTTGTACTGAATAAATAAGTTATTGTCATACTTTACAATTTTTGTTATGATTTTCACTATACTTAAAACTAAAAATTACATAACTTATCAGTAAAATCTTCAAAACTCTTTTAAACAATCGCTTTTAGATTTGTTTTTTGAAAATGCATGTTAAAACTATGCAAGTAATCGAGTATTGCGTACTATGTATCTAGATTTACCATTAAATTACCAAACCATCAACATTAAAGCGATTACTTCCACCATGTCGTAAGTTCACCGACATTATTTTCCATCACTAGGATAAGGGTCTACACTTGAAGCGACAAACGAAAATAGTGGCAAATATAGTAGTTCAACTTTATGTCGGTGACAACAAAGTTTAAACACGGACATAATTTTATTGTGCTAAATCACGATAACTGTCACGATATGATCGTTTTGTCCGCAAGAGTAGACTCAGTAGTACACAACGGTTGTACCATATTTATGACGGTAGAACCTTGAACCAGATTCAAGTAGCAAGTAACTAGTTAGGTACGTGAATGCACTTCATCACATGACTGTACCTACTCGATGGTAGGTAAATAATAAAGCAATTAAGGTACTGTGGTATGCAAGGACGCGCAATGAAATGTCGAAGTCTTGGATTACCTACTAAAATATTATAATAATTACTATTTACGACAGAACAAAATCAGTTAGGCAATACGGTTTTGAGATCGGGTTAACATTTATTCGGCTGGAATCGGCTCTAACCAGTCAAAAAAGCTTTGCCAACAAAAGGCTATCATCGACCGAAGTGGAGCGGAGGCGAGTAAACCAATAGAAGAGTCGAAAAATTGTGCAAAATTGCTTTGACGCATTTTTGACAGGTTTCTATTGGTTGACTCGGCTCCACTTCACTTTTGCTAGGACGACGCGATGCGACTGTTTATGACAGGAAAACAGTATATAGACATATATCTACTGTACCCACCAGCTTTAGAAACCAGAAATCAGTAAATACTTATTTCATAACTGTTGTACAAGGTCTTCATTATGTATTGTCATAAGTACAGTTTGTCCAAGTTTTTAGCTTATTATGGTCAATTACTTGTAGTTATGTTGACTCCTTTAGTAGGTATAGCAATGTAGTGACTTACCTGTGCAATCAGCAGTTGGGCCACAAAGCGACTGTTTGTTATTTGCTCATAAGCGCTTGGTTATTTTTGAGCAAATAGCCAACTCGGCACCACTACCATTACATAATGGTAAAGAAAACTTTAAAGTAAAAAATTAAGTTCGCAAGAGTCAATGGCCAACTCTGGCTCTGTGACTCTGGTAACGGAGTTCACTTGAGGTATTCCCGCGAACTGCACAGTTCTAGTGCACACTTTTTTTATCGTATATTAATTGTCCAGCTGTCAATAATGTATGAGAATTTGTAGTTCATTACGTATAAAGTGGAGCTGTAAAAAGTTCCGTACAAATTGACAGTCAGACCATACGCTAACGTTTACGTTTGTCAAAAGCATTATTTTGCCTCTGGTGTCAAAAACGTGATTGGTTACACGTTTTAGTTCTTCTTTACAGCATCCAATCAACCATCAAAGAGTTTAATCAAACCTATTTTAAAATCGATCACGCTACAATTTAGAATTGATTCGTATAAAAGTTGGTCAACTAACCTACTTTTTAATATAGATAAAGCCGTGGACAATAGCTGGACCAATTTTGTTTACTTGTAATAATTGTATTTCACAACTGGTTTACCGGTTTTTAATAAGACGTTGATAGATTCGGTCAGCAGTTTTATTTTAGGGTATCCAATTTTTGATAAATTAAGAAAGACCGAAAGAAAAAAAAAGAGTGAATTTTTTGTCCTAGGCACGTCAATTTTCGCACGATGTTTTTTTACCGTTTAAAAATTCAGGGTCATAAATTTTGTGGTGCAAGACTAGTTTTGAATCCATGACTTTTCGAAGTAATAACTTGGTGTAGCGTTAGGCTTGCCTCTTATCTAAGTAACTAAGATTAAGAGTAGTAGAGTTCTCTGAGATAGAGCTCGTCCGGGGAAGGACTACCACCATACCTTTTTCTGCCGCCAAGCAGTAATGCTCGCATTGCTGTGTTCCGGGCACATGAGGCTTTCGATCTTAGCCTCAAGGTGGCAACCCGCGAGTGATACCTCTGGTATTGCAAGCGTCCATAGGCTGCGGTAACCGCTTACCATTTTGTGGGCCGTACGCTTGGATGCCACTTCAGTTGTATAACAAAAAAAAAACTAACTAACCTCTTATCTAACTATTGTTAGGCGTGGTGGTTAAAATCAGGCGGATGACGCCTTGATTGTCTTGTCACTTGATGAAATAAAAAAAATAAAAAATATAAAGGATCTCTCTATTTTGCGGAGTACTGGCATTGCGCAAATAAGTTTTTAAATGGAAAACCTAGTAGTGCGCGAATGGTTTCGTACCCACAACCTTCAGATGGATGGCAAGAATACCACTACACCAGCATAGCTCTATTTTGCGGATGTTTGTGCAAAATGGTGGTTTTGTTAGCTGCGTACAATAAAAGCCGGTTAGGCGGTTATTGCTCATTACCCGAGCGGAAGGTGGACCGCGGAAATAAAGTCGCGCAAGGTGAACCGTTGTGTTGATTGACTGTCGTACGGAGATTCAATTTAGTTACTAACGTTTGTATGCATCGTTTTTTTTAATCATTCATAGCGTCTGACGTAACTACATTGATGCCTGAAGTTGCAGAAAATGCCTTAGAATGGTGATGGGTATACATGGTATATAATGTATGTCTAATAACTATGATTGACTAGTGGAACACAACACCCCAAAACCTTTTTGCGTTGATTTTTTTCTATGCCTAATTAGCATTTCTACTGCATCCACTGCATATTAATAGGAACATAATGATGACCCTAAAAATGTCCTTAGTCTGCATTATCCCTGAGTCATCATGACAGCCTTCTAATGTTCCCACTGCTGGGACACTCTACTGGCCTACTCTCAGGCGAGAGTGATTGGGTCTTAATCCACCACGCGGACCCAACGCGGAATGGTGGATGGCACATGTCTTTCGAATTTTTAGTTCTTGGAAATGCCGGTTTCCTCACGATGTTTTCCTTCACCGTATGAGAGCACTGGCATTGCGCACATAAATTTTTCGAATAGAAAAATCCATTGATGCACGACCGGGTTTGAACCCACGACCTTAGGATCGGAACGAGGGGTCACTACCACCAGACCACCGGTGCTATCCCTGAGTAATATAGGCTATATTTATTACTAGCGACCCGCCCCGGCTTCGCACGGGTGAAGTTTCATTGCACCTGCGCGAAGCTGGGACGGTCTGCTAGTATACTAATATTATATATACACTTGCAGAGGATCTGCACTGTTGTGTTGTTGTTTGTTTCGAGTTTGGGTGTATTGTGCATTTTCCCCCCTTCTAACCTACCTTGTACTATTACGACCTCACTACCTTGAAGGTACTATTAATATACTCTGTGATACATTTGCCAAATTAATTGTGCCACTAATGGCAAGTGATCACACAGTACTTCCTAGCTGGCATTCCCGTCGGAGCACTGGTCCCGGAAGAGCAGAAGGTTACTCGCCTTCTCTATAAAGCGCGCCACTGGTGTGCGCCCGCGCAGTTCCGTTACACCCGTTGTACAAGTGACCGTGATATTGTAAGTGTATTGTCGTGTGTAGCCTTTCTATCAAAGATGTGAATGACGTAACGAGAAATGCATAACATGCTAGTGTTATGCATCTGAGGGTTCATCACGAAAATCCAGATGTCAATTGTATAAAATTTTGTAGTCTATTTTACTTTTTGAGATGCGCTGTGAAAAGTCCTATACGAATTTACAGCCAGAAGATTACGTTTATGATTGTAAAATATTTTATAATTCGCCCGAACTGAAATAGAGCGATCGTCGCTCACATAAAAAAATGTGTGTAATTATTTTATGAAAATAAATGAGTGTTATCTTGGTCACCATCGGAAAGCTATGAAATACAACGATTTTATGTGGGTGGGTTACAAGTTTCATTGCACATCTTTGGTGGAAAGCTGACTATTCACTAGAACTCTGTCACCAGAGTTGGCCACTGACTCATACGAACGAACGAACTAGAAGATAAATCTCCTAAGCATCGCTCGCGAGAGAAGTAGTGTGGTTTAAGTGCATTAATTAGCATAATAACAGTGATAATCGTGTATACCTATACCTATAAAAGTTGCTATCAATTTTGACGATTAGTTGTGTTGACTATCGATAAAACCCGCACTCTACAATATAAAAGAAGATTTTGCACGCGATCACATCGCTTCGCGTCGTTAAATCGCGAGCAAGAATGTATTATTATTGTAATTTGAATCTAACATTTATATTTAAATCAAAAGACTCTGACAGAAAAGATTGTCTAAATTACAAAAAAACACGAGGCATATTCTGTTCGAAGTCTGTGAATATTCATGGATAGCAAGCAAGTCGCGATAAGTGGACAGTCTCGTAGTGAGTAGGCGGCTTTAGCCGTGTTAAAATTAAATGTGGTTTGTGTGGATAGTGGAGGTAAAAAGGGAACGATAAATTGGTGTTTGAAAGTTATTTCTAAAGCAACAATGTACACCTTTTTAAAGTTTAAATAAAAGTGCTCTACTAGCTTCTAAACAAAAGTAAAAGTTGTTTGTTTCTGATTTATCGGTAACTAATGGTAACCTTGCTACGAGGTACGTGTAATGTTATCTTATAAAATAGTTGCATCTCTTTTTTTAAAATTTCTAGACATAAAAGCAAGATATTATTATTGATTCACTTGAATATACCTAGTTGTGAGTCACAACTTGTGACTCTCGTTTGGTGAGTGTGTTATTTTTTATCACCAAAAAAGTTTTTCAACTAAATTCATAAAGCATTTATCAGCAGACAGATTTCAGCATCAGCATTCTTAGAAAACGTTTATTACTTATTTACGTAGGAGTTTGCTTCAGGAGTTCAAGGACTTCAGAAAACAAGTCTAGACTACAGGAACTCACCGCGACTTTATTTGCACAATATTATTTTCTTAAATTCCTAAATACCTTAGTTCATTATGACAGCCTTCTAATGTTCGCACTGCTGGGACACTGGCCTACTCTAGAGCGAGTGATTAGGTCTTGATCCACCACGCTGACCCAATGCGGAATAGTGGATGGCACATGTCTTTCGAAGTTTTAGTTCTTGGACATGCCGGTTTTCTCATGATGTTTTCACTAGTAGTAGACCATCAGGGAATTTAAGACCGGAATCAATAAGCCACCACGGCTCTTCATGGACTAATAACTTATAAAAAACCAGGACTGATTAACGTGCCTTGCCTAAATCGTGATTGCCAGTCAGTCAGTAACAAGACGGTTTTATATTATTTAAATTAGATCCAGATTATATAATATTATATGAACTCCCACGTGGTTTTGACTCCATTGCTTTCTGTCGGCGACAATCACAAGGCTATTAAAAAGAGTCGCTGAACTGCTGGTAGGTAGACAGACACGTATCGATTCACATCAACTAACGCAAACGAAGTTTTAGATCTCACTATAACCGTAAGCTTAGCGATGAGCTGAGCGTCTGACTTTTCGTTGTGTTGTAACTTGATATGGAATACGTTTATTTTACACAAACATACACAGAACGATCGTTAATACTCAGGGTACAATAAAAAACACAATGATAACACAAAAACTTTTACGAACATAAACGTAACAATATAAAAGCAAGCCGATCTGTGTGATGCGGTCATAATGGCCTAGTCTCAGTTTTATGCTGCCCAACACAAGGCAGAGCCACTCTGATTTTCGAACTTAACAGTACCACAGATAACATAATCAATACCTTGTAAATGAATAAATAATTAAAAAGAATACAAACATTGTCAGGATGGCGTCTGAGGGTGTTCGTGTGAGTGATGTAAACAAATAAGACATTTATTAGCAATACCCCCCCGCTCCGCTTAGCGCTAAGCTTGTATATAAGGTTGACGCCTTTGTTATTAGCTAGAGTGAATAGTAGTCATTGAAGGACTTACCTACGTATAATAGCGAGATACCTATCGATCGTCTATGCACCAGCGAGGTTTCTTAATTTTATTCATATAACTGGATTCTAAATTCTAACACTAACGTATACCGTGTCGCGAGGTGTTCGTTTTTCCTCTTATGATGATTTTTTTAAATAAACACAAATCTGTTATTAACTGATAAGATTGAAATTGATCGAATTGGTACCTATTAACTAAAGAGGTAAAACTATAGTGGTTAGAAATCATATTAAATTATTAACGGCTATGATATATGACGGTGTGCATCTAATCTAATCTTGTCAGGGTGCGTTTGTGTTTTGTGAGTGATTAGTGTACTTGTTTATAACGTACCGGTACTTGCTTAACGTACCGATAACACCAAAAACAAGAGATGATGAGTCTTCCGCTAAAGAGGACATGCCTATATTTCTTACCGACTTATATTTAAAATATCTCGACAAATTGCTAAATCAATAACTTTTGTTCCAGGTCAGAATGCATTTGCTTCTTCTCACCGCTTTCCTGGCCGTAGCCCAAGCTAGACCTGGTCTCATCTACCCACAGCCGTTCTCCCCTCTCGGTATCCAGTACGCCAACACGGCTTCCGTGGTATACCCTCATCATGCTGTGGAGCAGAATGCGGCCAATGAGGCACTACTGCCTAGGGAACTGCTCAAATCAAGGTATGTTAAGTGGCTGACATAAAGCTGACATTGCAGTGTTTCACAACAGTGAAGGAAACAGTAGAAAACCAGCAAGAAAAAAAATAAAAACAACCCGCATTGGATTCGCGTGATGGATTATGTGACCCAATCACTCTCGTTTGAGAAGGGCAGTGTTCCAGCAACGGGAACATTAGAAGGCTGTCATTGTGAAGAGCGTTTTACATTGTTGATACGATATCGTCTGTCGTCTACGACATACCGCACACAATAGTAAAATGTACGAATGACTAGGATAATGTCAAAAAAAGCATTATTTTCAGGAACTTTACTTCCCACAACGTATTACAATTAAGTAAGTTCGTATGAGTCAGTGGCCAACTCTGGTGACAGAGTTTTGGTCCGTCCAATGGCCTCTGTCATGGTCTAACAACTTACCGTGTCTGATGGGAAAAGCTCTTTGTGGTAAATAATTTAAATGTTGGCGATTCTGGGTATATGTAAAATTCTCTCTCTCTCTAAAACAGCAGATGAGCAGTTTTAGGATCTTTTAATAGCAGGTTTTTCCTAATTCTAGGGACTTCTACGACAACCCGGCTATAGCTGAGGGTCTGGCCAAGGAGTCCTGGTTCACGAACAAGGAGATGCGGGTGGTCGAGAGGGAGGCAGAGAAGATACCCAGAGAGAACATTTACAAGATTGTCAAAAATGCTGGGTTTTTGGACCGCCATTAGGTCTAAATTATCTTTTTTCAATTGAACCTTTGCACTACTACAGGGTTTTAAATTTTCTTCCATTTCTCAATGAGCTGTATAAGTACTCAGTAGTACTCGTCACTGGCTCTCAATAATAATAAAGTAAATATGGTAAATAATGTGTAAATATATGAATTAGTAAATAATGTTTGTTTGTTAGAATAATTAATTGAATTTTGCGAACGATTTTTTCTTATTAGATTCAAAGTAGTGTCAAATGTAGATTGTAGATCTGTTGATTTTTTTCTTTAATTAGATATTTAAATTATATACTTAAATTCGTAGAGCGGATTCGTTCGTGTTTGTAAAAAAAGAGTTAAGTAGGTAAGTACAATTATTTTAAAACTATGTAGTTAAATACCTAATATGTAAAGGTTTTTATTATTCTATTGTAAATACTCTCTTCTAGTTTAGCTTATTAAATAGCTACGTAAGTCTTATAAGTATACTTACTAAATTAAATAAATATAATAAGTAGGTAAGTAGGTAATATCATTTTTTTTGTGTTAAACCGGTTTATTACTAAGATCTTAGAGAAAAACATAATTCTGTGATATCGAACAATAAGTACTCAGTAAGTTATTGTTTGGCTAATTTATTTAAATAAAAAACTTTATGAACGTTTTTCTTTTTCTAAACTAAGTTACTTTGTATGTCACAATCTCCTCCAAACTGAGGTTTTTTGAAGCTCCTACCTCGTTTGCATGTCACCCAGCATTCATGCTCTGGTTTTTGAACGAAATCTATAAAAAATATATAAGTAAGTACAACAATTCAATAACCATTTAAAACGCGCTTACGGAGCGCTCGTGACGTAGCTGGCTAAGTTGTTCCCAACAGATCAACGAAGTTAAGCACTGTTCCGCGTAGTCGCTATTTGGATGGGTGACTGCCAGCGGCAACTTCAACTGTTCCGGCTTTTTCAAAACTGCCGGCCATGACAGAGGCATTCGGGCGGCCTAAAAAAACTCTGTTACCAGTGTTATTGGCCACTGACTCACAGGAACTTATCATTTAAAACCAAAAAATCATCCTAGTTACATTGCGGTGAAACTACTAGCTAATATCAGTTCTGTGCTACTAGACAGTTTTGCGAGTTATGAAGCCGCTAGAGTCTCTACTTAACGATTTTTTAATATAGAGTCCCAAAGGTAAATAAATACTTGATTTTAAAACATTTTTAGCTTGATTGTAAAAAACGGCTTCAACATTTTAATAGTGTCCGAAGCGTCAGTAAAAAAATTAAAATTAAAAGTGCCAGTTCGGTCCAAGTGCCCAAAACGTCGTCAAGCCGTTTAATTTTGCTAAAAGATCGGTAGAGTATAGTTCTCACAACGGATCTCGGCCGTCGTGAAATTAGCCGTTTCGATGCGCAATGGAGCTTTTTCAAACTAAATTGTCTTTGCGCATCACAAACGGCTAACTTCACGGAAGCCTAGATCCGCTGTGCGAACCCTACCTCTCTGGCTCCGTGTATCTCTATCTGAAATGAAAGGTATGCACAGTACTATCGACGGATCTCAGTCATCGTGCGACGGTACCTTTTCTACTGTCACAGTTGAACTCATGCATATCACACGTGTCTATGAAGGTCCGCATCTCCCCGCAGGAATCGATCCCGCAGATCGGCACTTGGTCGTGCCGGCATATGTCGGCAATGTTGCACTCTTCCGTTAGCTGCATGAATTCAAATTTAAATACCTAGATGTTAGTAATTTGCACTAAACTACGGAACACTATATTGTATAACTCTCTCAAATAGTTTTATACCATTTCCCCCTCTAAAAAGCTTAATTTATTCTCTGAAAATCTTGTGTTTGAATGTGGAACACACCAATATTTTATTCGACCTCCATCTCAATGCTATACAACCTCCTTGCGCAAAAAAATATTGGATACAAACTCTTTCTGCAAAAACACTCGACATACAAACTCCTTGAGCAAATAACTCCTCGAGATTTGATTGGTCGACATTTTCGACGAAGAAGTTTAGCATTAAAATAAAAACGGTTTTGTGTTCTTCGCTGTCATAAATTGGCGCTATTAATTTTAGTACCTTAATTGTTCCAATTTTGAACGACAACAAACACTTGTATCTATGAATCAAAATTCTTTACTTGCTCGTTTCATTCTATGTTCCGTCCTCTATTCACTGATATTGCTATAAATAATTTCTACCTGTGTGGAATGTTTTTTGAGATAATATAAAAAAAAATGTCGCTACGCAACCTAAGTAAATAAAATAAAAATAAATAAAATAAATAATGCTGGACAATGCACACAGCATCATCTAGCCCAAGGTAAGCTGCTGTTAAACAGAGCTGTATTATGGGTACTAGATGACTGATATAATATATTTAATACAATACAATACATAATATTTTTTATTATACATAGAAAACACCCAGAACACCCGAAACAAATATTTGCAGATCCTACAAACATTTGTCCCAAGGCGGGAATCGAACCCGCAACCTCTGCGTCGCAGGCGGACCTTCGCCCACCGCGCCACAATGGTCGTCAAAAAAAAAAGTACGTATTTTGTACTAATATTAAACCACGCTTTACAAAAAGCTTAATAAAAAGTCAAGTTTCTGCCACGTGTAACTTTTAAATTATAATCCTAGAGTACCTTAGCGCTATCCACGTGTGCGTATGCGAACCGCAATAACCCAACAGAGCAGAATAGAAGCGTACACTCGAACATTATACTGATTTTTCGCCTACATTTTATAAACCACTCTCGTTATAGGTTCCTACCTACCAGCTTTTGAATACCTTTAACGATAAGAGCGTAATTGAAATTTCTTTGTGTTGAAGAACTGTTGCTCTCAAAGCAATAATGTTGGATATAAAAATATCAAATATGTTTTGACATCTTCTAGAAAATTAATGTTCCTGAAAAATACCGTTGTACTCGTATGCTTATATAAAACCGTTGCAGTACTGATAACTAACGCACAGTAAACCGTAGGTATGTCCCAGAGACTTTTCATGGTTAACTTTTGATATGCGGCTGCAATAAGTAAGAAAATTTCGAAACTACTAGAGAACGCAGAACTTCTTAGGGAAAAAGTCATCACGTAAAGAAAATGGATCATTCATTCTGAATTTGAACTGCCGGCACCATCAGCTTTATGGCGACAGGGATCGACTGAGTTCAAGTAGGTATAGTTTTCTCGGCGGATCTAGGCATCCGTGAAGTTAGCCGTTTGTGATGCGCAAAGACAATTTAGTTAGAAAAAGCTCCACTCCCGGACGCCTAGATCTGCCGAGAGAACTATACTTACTACGTACTAAGTAAGTAATAAGTAAGTAATTCAGTATAGCTCAGTTTTACGTTTTTATGTTAGTTTATGTTTCAAACGATGATCAGAATAATTTAATTAAAACGACCGTGTAATTGTACAGTTTTATTGTCTGCCAGGTTTAGAGTTGATGTTACAGTCCGTCCTGAACTCCGGCTTCTTGAAAGAGCGTCCTCGTTTACACGTTACCCAGCACTCGTGGATTGGACGCTGTCTGAAATCTGCGAAATGTTTCATAAAAAAATGGAAATAAAACCTCAAAAAAGAGACTTCCTGATGCGTCACAGATAATGTCTAAACGTTAACTAATAATTGGGTATTAGTTTTATGCAACTACTCATGATGAAAGTTCTAGAACAGCCTCAATAACCTAGATTTATATATAAAAATACATACTTTTTGCACACTAGCTGTAACATGAACTTTGCTCTCGTGGTAAATACATAAAAAGTAGACAAAAACTCTATATTTATAGACTCCGTGTCAAATTGAAAACGAAACATACAGATAGACACACCAAAGATGCATTTATAATAAGATGTTGCCGGCAACTTTGTTCACGTGGATCACAGGAAGCGTATATATTTCTATTCCAGGAAATAATCAACATTTTGTGTCAAATTTGATTTTAAAGTTCAGTCATTCAGTCATCAGGCGTGATACTCCCACAAATATACAAACTTTCCTATTTATTAAGATAATGGATAAAAATACCTTTTTTACTGTCGCAGTTGAACTCATGCATGTCACAAGTGTCGATAAAGGTCCTCATTTCGCCACAGGAGTCTATCCCACACATAGGCACCTTGTCGTGCACACACAAGTCTGCTATCTTGCATTCTTCTTCATTCTAGAACATTCAAGAAGAAAGAAACAATAACCCTTCCTTGGCAGTTCGGTTAAAGGAAAACACAGGAGTGAGTATCTTCATTGTTTTCTTTGTTCGTAGATCTTCATGTATCGTTATTTTATTTGGAGCCTTATTTCTACGACATGTATGCTTAGTTATTGCTTTTCTTGCAGATTAGTCGAGGCTACGTTTAATGGAACATCGATGGGTGACCGCTAGTGGCACTTACATCTGCGTGCATTCGTGATTTACCCTTCTTTAATTATGAGCACTTATAATAAAGATTTTGTCTTAAGGTGATTTCTGCGCTTTAAATCCGGGATAAGGTATGAGGATGGTTCTTGGACATGAATAACGTTGAACGTAGGCATATTAACTATTTGATAATCAACCAACCAAGAACGGGGGGAACCGTGCATCACCCGAATCTAATATCCTTATTCATAAAAAAAAATGTCATGTCCGAGGTTTGCTAAGTATGGTCTGTCGTTGTCATTCCTATGTGTCTTGTCTATGAACAAAGACGATGATAGATATGAAAGACACATTAGCTAACAAAGATTTAAGGTACATTTATGAATAAGAGCCTAAGCATACCCACAACCGCAAACTAAGAGCAAAGTTATATAAAGGACTTCTGTCGATTAGGTTAGAACAACTTTAGGATAGGTAGAGTCACAGAATTATATCTGTGGGTAGAGTAGACTTACCTTAATAGTTTCACTATGGCAATTAACTAAAGTTGAATACGAGAGTAGGGCTGAAAAAACATGAAACATCTATTATTAAACATTATTTTTATTCTAATTGTCCCACTCGATGGACCGATGACATTAAAGTTGTCGCAGGAAATCGATGGATGGTGAAGGCTTAAGATTTGTCATCATGGTGCTTTTTGGGGGAGGCCTATGTCCAGTAGTTGAAGTATTGGCTCATATGATGAATTGCCCCATTCCATTGCAAACATTTTTTTTTCAATATTTTCTGACCTCTACCGCAGTATAACACTATTATATTGTATAATTTAAAAGAATTCTGAATATTGCATGATTATTTACCCAATATTAATATCATAGTGCTGCGTCATAGTAAACAATGTTTTATCGACATATTGCTACCAATAAATATAAAATAAGAGTGCTTAACCACTTATAAATAAAGGTACGTACATAAAAAGCAGTTTGAGCTTATCGATCTATCGTAACAAGATGGTTTTATAACTCAATTTCAACAGTCGACTATTGTTGACTATTATTATTATTATTGAAATATGAATAGAATAGAACTGTTTTTCAAATGCAAATATGAAAACAGAGGTTAGATATATTATTTAGTTTTGGTTTTAGGTTTTAGATTATTTATTTCTCATAAGTTTTGCAAGAATCGTTTATAGAGAAACATGATAAGATTTTTACAACATTATTTTGCAGTAGTATACAAATACAATATTAGAATCGTCTACAAGTCTCTTGAATAGAGCCATATCGCAAGGATCTACATACAGTTTGTACCCAAAAAAAAGCAAAATCCAAAATCTTTACAAATTTTATAAACGTGCATGTAACTCTGTCTGTCTGTTACGGCTAAGCCGGTGAACCGATTTGGATGAAACTCAGCATGGGAGTGTTTAAAGTCTGGGAAAGAAGATTGGTTACTTTTTATGTAATATTGTACGCGACAAAAGCCGCTAGTGGTATCTAATAAAATATAATTATTATGGTTTTCAAGTAAATATAAACTTTCATAAAATCGATACGAACGACAAGGCGTGTAAAATGACAATTTAACAAGAGTTGCTTATCGAATCGTTGCCCCTAATGCAATCAGAGCCCGTCTAATAATATAAATCATATCTGAAAGGGTACGTTTGGATGTAATCATCTTGATACTTGATATACCAAATTCTCCAATTCTTAGGCTTGGAGAGGTGAACTGTAAACGCCCACTAAGGGCGACAACACAAGTAGCGAGCTCAAATAGCCTGTATGGCCGCAGTATTATTTTAGCGGCACCAATCTAATAAAAAAACTTGATGAAGGTCGATTCTTTTGACAACTACAACGCGCGGTGGGAAAGTGCCTGGTTGTATAGCAATATGTTGTGGGTTCGATCCCCACTGTTTAAAGTTTTAAAGTTTTATTTATTTAGTTCTTAAAGTAATTTGGTATAACAGTCTCTTACTACTATCAGTTTACAGTAGGTAGTCAGTGATAATAATAAAGGTACTGTAGTATTGGATAAGTACAGTAGGTAGGTACTTTTAGCCAGATTGTTGCTGTATTTTGACCAAAGTACATGACGTAGCTCTGTGCCCCAAACTCTGTGTCTTTAATGAGCCTGTATTGTAGGGTTACAGTAATTCGTTTCGAACTCTCATCACAATAAAAAACATCAATTAACTTTTACATAAAATAGACTGTAGGTAGTTGTTTCAATAGAAAATAAAAAGTAACTTCCAAATGAACTTAAAATATTAAAGAATGTTAATAAAAAAATTAAAGACACACAATATTTAGTTATTCGTTATAAAATAAGAGTAATATAAAGTTTTAACGGATACAGGAAAATTATCTAGAAGGCACAATTTTCAAATAAACCGTTAACCATCTAATAAAACACTGCACAACACTTCCTCAGTAACATGGTGGCTCATAACTGGAATCAGCGTCCAGAAGAAGTGGATACTGCCATCTCGATAAACGCATTCAAGAATGAACTCAATAACTGGTTGCGAACTAATAAACTGCTAACAATTAAACACAATCAAGTGTAGAGAATCAGTGCACATATAAAGTGAACTTGACTTTCAACACTATGGTATAGACACATCAGCGAAAGCTGCTAGTCCATTATGAAAATAAATAATTTTAGAATGGCTGTGTAATATATTCTGGTGTGTCTGTTTGTTGAAATTAATTAGTGTTATTGCTTGCATTTTGTTTATTTTATGAAAGTATCAAGACTACTATTACCCAGTTAGCAATTACCGTCACTATAAGTGCTCGGCTTCTCATCCCACGACTTGAACCCGCTCCACTCATCATGGAACTGCCTATCGGTAAATAATTGCCAACTTTTTCTTATTAAATCATAATCTTTGAACTTTGACGGAGGCTGTAGTGATGAAATGTAATGAAATAAAATAAAAACTGATAAGTCAATAGACGGCTCAACTGTTTCAGAATTATGTATTTTGTATAAACATACTCAGCACATGTATTTACGTAAATATAAATACTCAATATATGTTACGTGTTTAATAATGAAGTGAATTATTGTTTGGCAAAGGCCTCAGTCTCAGTTATAGCTCCCATTTTTTTTTGACAGTATTAGTTTGAAAGTACCTACGCTATTTTATTTAAAATTTGTCCTAAGCAGACAGAGACTAAAGAAGCAGACTGCATCACTTTGCTCATCTATTTCAAAAGTAAAGGGATATTTTTTTTCAGTGGTTGGTGTCCTTGCCCTAATACCATGCTGGATATCAGCTGTAGAGGATCACAATGCTTCATATGATGATTTTATACAGGAGTCTTTTGTAAGAATTTTTACACTTGAGCAAACTTATCAAGAGTTGCAGAGTTATCTTAACTGTCTCATTAAATGTTTATTCATTCAAACACTATACAGAGTAAAATAAGGTATAAAATAAACAAATAGTAGTTGAGATTTGTAACATAATTTAAAAAAAACAGTTTAGTTACGAGTATCAGTGCATAGGTTTTTTATTACATTACCTACATAAATAGCTAATTGCTGCAATATTGGCTAAAAGTACTTTTCGATTTACTAGAACATACAAAGACGAAATACAGCAAGTCATACTATTTTATAATCTATTCATCAAACATTGATTGAACATTCTGAAACTTTTGATAAAATGATGGCGGCAGCTCAACAATACGAAGAGCTAACTAAAAAAGGTTGTAGATCATTTGAATAAAATAATAGAAGATTCAGAAACAAAAATCAAACTAAAAATGTATGCCTCAACCGTCATAATAACAAATGAAGAGATCCCTATTGTAAAGTTAAAAAAGATATTATAAGATATGCAAATCTATTAAAAACTGTGATAATAGGTGACATCACAAACGAACCAGACTCAAAAGCTGTAGATGAAGCTGTATAAATAAAACAGATATTTTTGATAATAAACTGCAGCATATTATTGTTATTTGTTTTCTAGATGCTTCAAAACCATATTATCATAAAAAAATAAAAAATAAATAATAGTTAATAAAATAAAATAGCACAAATAAAAGTAATAGAAGCACAAACCAAAAAGAGCAATGTACTCGTAACTGACACATAAGTCTGTTTGTAGAGTCACAAAAAATGAAAAATTAAACCAATAAATCATATTTCAAAACATTTGCATAAAATTGTTTCATTCTGATTTTTCCCATATTTCAGGGTTTTCAATTAAATAAAGCTTCCTTGGGTAATTCTGAGAGTCTATCAAATAAATCTGAAACATATTCGGCTCATGAGAATACCAATAATGATGATAAAAGTAGAAGAAATAGTAACGACAACAGTCCTTGGTGTGCCGTTGCCGCTAAATGCAATAAAAGTTATGTGCCCGTCTGTGGCTTCGACGATAACTTCGGCTTGGCTAGGTTTAACGATATCTGCCACTTATTTGAAGTCAACTGCTACTGGAACTACAGTAAGTGTGTCTTCTGTTTAATTTTTGCCTTTAATGTTGGTTCATTAACCATATTTTTCTTTCAGCGTTGTTTATCATTTATATCTGATAGTGAAGTCTGCTCTTTCCTTCTGTTGGTTGATTACTACTTACTTGTTATTGTTTTTCTATTTCTTTTCCAGATTTCTCAGTAGCGCCATGTCGTCGTATCAAGAGTTAGTTAAAAATGCTATAGAAATTATATTGATTGTAATTTTCTCAGGTTTTAATTTATTTTATCCAACTCCAGTGCCGAGCTCCTTAGCATTTGGGCATATTCCTTCATCTTCTTTGACGTGTCTGAATACTGTAAATAAATGAGCCAGTTTCAGTAGCTGCATAAAAAAATAGACAAGTCAAGTATTTTCTTAACACTGCTCTTCTCTGTGTGATCTTATAAAGGCTTCTAATTATAATTTTATGTGAGAGATATTATATTAGCACTGGCACCTCGCGTTGTAATATTTGGGCTTTAAATATATTTTGCAAATAATCCATTGTTTGGGTCTAAGGTTGATTCAAGGATATACGCACTAAGTATCCCAATTAGTTTTTGATGGATTTATCTTTTTTTTGTTAATGTTTTGAAATCTGCAATATAAAGTAAAATGTATAAACTTACCCATATTGTATTCACAAGAGTATTCATACAAGTCGCATAGATCAAGGAACGTTCTGGCCTCGTTTACAGATTTGCCGCATATTATCACAGTGTCGTGAAAGCACAGGTAGGCATGCTCGCATAGTTTCTTCAGTTCCGACTGGAAATAAATGACAAAAACAAATTTCATGATTTAAACAATGACTGAAGAATGTGGATGTAGGACGAATTTTCTGTGATCATGCATCATCACATCACTACTATAAAACAACCATGCGTTGGCTACAACATCAGTTATAAGTATTCTATATTTCAAAAATGCAATTTACCAGTAATGTTTTATCTCCTGTTATATGGCACTTTACTGTTGATGCAATTGATAAAACTACTAAAATTCGTTCGATATTCTCAATCATCATGCTGTTGCTACCACAGTTTGACTAACTAAGCTTAAATGTATAATCCAATGTATAATCTTCACTCAAGTTACTAAGTTCTAAGTATACATTGAACAAAGGCAGTTGATGCGTATAATAATGGTACAATGATGTTTTGTACTTTGTATTCAGTAAAGTGCAGTGTTATATTTCAGCCAGTGGAAATATCAGAAACGAAACCATTATTCTATTATTTCTAGTTAGGTATATGTACTAACTAGAAATAGTCTGTGTCAATTTCATGATTGTACGATTGTTGAATGAGCTTTACTTTCAAGTCTAAAACAATATCAAACAGTCACCTTGCCGTAACACAGTTTTTATTAACACGGCAGGTAACGATCTATATACTAGGTATCTCTACATTTACGCCATTTTGTACTTTACTTTGTTTATATATTATTTGGTAGTTACTATTACCCATAAACATACTTCGGAAATAAAAACTTATCTTATCTTATCTATATACATAGTCCTGACTTGGACTTTACACTAGGACCCCCTGTGTCGTGGGTGGGTATCAAAAACTACATATAGGTACCTACTAACGGTACGGAACACTCAGGAATGAACAAATATTTGCATATCATGCTAAGCATTTTCCCGCAGCCGAAATCAAACCCGCAAGGCACTATTCTGCCACACCACGGTCTTTTATTTAAAAATGTCCATTGTTTAGTTTTGACAACTTTTGCATTATTTCTTGGAAAAAAAATAATCTATCGTGTCAATAGGCTTTTACTCTAGGTCGGACACTACGGTAAGTGACTCAAAAATGATCAAAAAGCCTTTTGCGGGTGAATAATTTACCCTAATTTTTAATTGCTATGATGGATGATGATGATGTGATAAGTAATAGAAAAAAGGAAATAATATACAATGATTGTTAATCTTTATTCAATATTTTTAATACATTTTAATAGAGCATAACTTAAACCAAACTAAGTATTTTCTAGTTTCTCTCTTACAAATTACTTGATTATTTGTCATATAAAACACATTGTTGTCTACTCTTCCATGGATGAAACATAGTTTTCTACGAAAAAGTTATCATCACACTTTTCTTTTGTTATCTTTTAACGAATGTTATGTTTGTCTACTCTAATATCGTAAAACGGTTGTCTACAATGCTCTTGCTAGTCAGGCCGCTCAAAACTGACACTACGAAGGTTACTATTTCTGTCCATATTCCAGAACCTTCATTTTAAGAATGAGAAACGAGAAAAACCTTTTAATAACAATATAATTGATATAGACTAGTGCTAGAATAGGCTAGATTATAATTGAGCTAAACTATAAATGAGCTAAACTATAAATGAGCTAGACTACAAATGAGCTAGACTATAAATGAGTTAGACTATACATGGTCTAAACTATAAATGAGCTAGAATGCAAATGAGCTAATCATCGTAGTAGCTGCTGGTGGGCCGACGTGACACCGTCAGAAGAGACTTATCTTCCGGACACGCGGTCTGTTTGTAGTCTGAAATCAGATTAATAAATGGTTTATTTAGTTGAATCATCAGCTTTAGAGGTGGCTTCACTGAAATGGACGACGATCTTTATTTTTAAGTGAGTTTGTATTGACGACCTCGGTGGCGCAGTTGGTGAGTGCCTGCGTGAGAAGCGAGAGGTTGTGGGTTCGATCCCCGCTGCTTAGTGGTAATAGGGCTCGTAGTTTCTGAGAGCCACAGGGAATCCTGTAGTCAGGATATATATATGACTGTTGGTAGCTTCATCATACAGCTGGAAATAGGCCCTTGAAAATGTCACCGGTCCATTGAGTGGGGAGCCGGCATAAGTCCTATACTATGTTTTCCAGTTCGTGGTCGCCATTCGAGAATCTTTATTCTTCTTATTCTAATATCGTTTATTGGTTCTGCGACCTATATGGCCTGTTGTGTGGGTAGCTCAGTTCATATTATTTTAATGGTAGCGACTAACTTCGTCTTCTGATGCAGTTGTAGTCGAACATATCACAGAGGTCCCGGAACCCCATGATGTCTCCAGCGTGGCTGATGCCGCAGACCGGGACTCTGTCGTGGTTGCAAACCTTGGCCATACTGCACCATTTTGGGCCCATCTATAAAGATATTAAAAGTCACTGTTATTTTAATAATAAGTAGAACAGTACAGTTGGTGGGTCTAGGCAATCGTGAATTTAGCCGTTTGTGATGCGCAAAGACAATTTAGTTCGATAAAGCTCCATTGTGCATGAAAACGTCTCACTTCACAATTACCAATATCCGCTGACTGCCTTTAATTTAAATACACATATTAATACTAAGAATGCGTAGGTATGATAGATGTTATATTATTTTCAACACACTTGCTTATAAAGTGGCTCTATGGTCACCGCAATTAGGCACAGAATGACACCCATAAACAAACTATGATTTTTTCATTGCTATAAGTCACTAGTGAGTTATAGTGGCTCTACGGTCGTCGCAATTAGGCACAGAATGACACCCATAATCAAACTATGACTTTTTCACTATATAGTGAGTTATAGATTTTTTTTTTCTTATTTTATTATGAGTTTTTTTTGTTATTTTATTCACAAGTGTGTTGTAAAACGTAGCATGATACACGTGTGTAATGGTGATTACCGTCCTCGGCTATCTCAAGGCTCAATGGCGCCTCAGCGGTAATCAATCACCAATGTTACACACTAGTACCATAATGTACTATTATTTAATGACTCCATCCTAAATAGGGCGTTTCATATTATGTATAGTATCACGAAACATTTGGCATTTTAAGTTTTTTAAGACTTTTTGAAGTTCGAAATTGATCATGTAAATAAATCTTATCATAAATGCGCAATAAATGATAGCGTTTACATTCGATTTCTTTAAAATGGCAAAGAAAGTGCTTTAATGTGTACTAGAAAGCTATATAATACAGTATAAATATAACTAATGGCTTATATCAATAGTGAAATGGAAGACTGAATACATAACTTTTTTACCTTATGCCCCATGGCGATGTCCTCATTATCCCTCTCCCTCGGAGGGCCGTGGGCGGCTATCAATACAATCCAGACCACGATAATAACTAAAAAACATCCAATTTACTAAAAATAAATTATTTTGTACACATAACAACAAATTTTTTGAAAAAAAACAATAGCCGTCTTCAAACTAAACAACGAATGAAATGTAAATGAATTGTGGTGGTACGAGAGGGTTATTGTCATGTTTTTTATGATTTTATCAAAAAGCGCCTAATGGATAAAATTTATATGGGACATTCGAAGTATTATCTATTAAGTATTCGGTTAAAAAGGTTGAACAATGCTTTTTTTTTATTATGAAACTATACAAAATAATATCAAGAGAAATGCGTAGGTATATTAGGATTGTAAAAATAGGCTTGGTAACAGCTATGTAAAAGTTGTAAACTTTACCTGAAACAATTTTGAAAGACATCGTGTTTTTTCCTCGACTCGCTCGTCAGAAATGATGTTCAAATTGTGTTATTCAAGCTTGGTTACAATTTACAATCTAGTTCTATTCTCTATTGTGGCTTATGTAAACATGCCGTGGTTACAGGAATGGAAGGTTCCAGTTATGTAAACACTTCACAGTGGCGGAACGTATTTACATTTTTGCTTGGAAACTGATTGGAATTCTGGAAACAGGAAAGTGTAACGTAAATATACACATAGTTGTAAAGTAATAGGCTTTTTCAAGTGTATGTAAGTGTAAGTAAAGACTTATTTAAGGAAAAACTCTTATTTTAAGATTCATATAAATCAGTTTAGCCGTTAGTTAGAACGTGAGTAACGATTAAATATTCAAACATTTGCGTTTATTTTTGTAGTAAAAAATTCCAAAGTTGGGTCTTCTAATAATTTATTAGACATAAAAATTACAGATGGTTTGAAAGGGTTATAAATGATGACGTTGGTAGATAAAAATGCCATTGGCACATTTACTTTAAAAAAATCACAATGGCCTACAATTCAAGTTGGTTGGCTGTATTTACAAGATAAGGGAATTTAATTATTCACTACATTTCACATATTCAATAAGTGCCTATATAGTATATACACGCTCTATCACGGCGGATTGTACGCGGAAAAAAAAGATAGAGTAGAGAGAGAATAAACAGGGTATTTCATTATTAATGTATAATATTCAAGGAACAGGTACACACAAAAAAAAAATACATGTATACCTACCTAATTTTTTCTATTATATTTTCTTAATAATCTTGAGTAAATCGATTAAATTTCTTTGATTAATTATTAGTTATCCTTGTTGAAAAATAAAAAGAGCAGCTCGCGGCGCGTGCCAGTGAACCGCGCGTCAATAACCCGCGCGACAATGACCTGCGCGTGTCAATGAACTTTTGCGCTGCTTGTCTCGACTAGATAAGTATATCTGATAATAATTAACCAGATAAACTTAATCGATTAGAGATTTTTAAGACAAAATGTTGAAAAAAAGACGTATTTTTTTTGTACCATTCCTTGAATGACTAAAAATGAAAGACAGTAAAGTGTAAAAAAGAGATACAAAACAGATATTAGTACTATGTACAGTATGTTCACTTTTAACCTCTTAGTCTTACTGATTTATTTAGTTTCTGTGTTCTTGTGTTTCAACACCGCGAGAAACGGACAAAGGCGCAAAGCATGCTATCTCGCCAACCATGATACTCACACATACTAAGGCACCGTTTACGGACACAAATGAAGCATGTGGTGATATTGATAATGACGTGTTTATTTCATACATTTCAATAGGTGTCCGGGGTGTGCTAGAGCCAGACTTTTTCCTTTCCTCTGTAATATCTTTACAATGCGGTCTTTCGCGCACGACTGCTATATCCCGCGCGATGGAGCGTGTATGTAAAGGACTATTGTTTACATAGGTATTGTTTTCTGCCTCAAATGTGAATGTTTACTTTGTTTTTCAGAGGACGAAAAATAAACTCACCTACGCGTCGGGAAAATTCCGTCAGTGTGGGAGTAGCTTTATTATAATAATGGAGTTAGAGAACGATCGGTACTTTTCCTATATCTATAAAACTTTAGTGTTACTGACTGACTGACAATCAACACACAGATAAACGGTAAATCCTAGTGTGTAGTAGTAAGTATACCAAAGATAGAAATTCAGATTTTTTTTGTCAGTTAAATTTACTGACATTGAGACGGTCAGTGCTTGATGTTAAGTGCCACTCTTGACCATAACAGTTACAGTGTTACGCAAAGCTACACGTGACACTGCACTGCGTTCGTCACAGTTTATTGTGTAGGTATATGTTTACGTAAACAATGTTAAACTTGCTTTGAAATTACTCGTGACGGACTCGTGGTCACACCGTTTTGCCACACCAGTGTGACTACGAGTAATTTATTTTCCTCGTGGTCACACTGTGCGGTGTGATCAACAGTAATTAGTGAAACATAAGACTCGTGGTTACACTACTAGTGTCGGGAAAGTGACAGTGTAGGTACCGATCAATACGCTACTCAAAAATAAAATACTAATGTAGTTATCGAAACAAAAATAGTAATTGCATGCTTTTGATCGTGTGTCTGTCCTTTTCAGTGCGTTTATTAGTGATTAGACTTCTCATCTTCATAATTTAGCGTAAAATTTCCAAAAAATGGCCAACAGTTATTTGGTTATGGATAAGCAGAATCTGAGTATTTAAAATAAAATCGTCTTTTTCCGTTTCTGTTTGTCTCCGTTCGTTTGGGTTGAAATTTGCTACTCTAATGTCATTATGTAGAACATTTAATAATTTATTTATTGTCACATAGTTCTTGTTAATACTTTTATTAATCACCGAATTATAACTCTCAGCGACATTATTAGTTCGATGGCGTTCGTTGCTGACACACCAATCTCTTATGCATGCATCATTTTTAAGCCACGTATTCTTCATGTACGCCATAAAAGCGTTAATTTTATTGTTTTTTAAATGAGCACATTGCAATTGTATATACGCCCAACCATCTTTAATTTGGTTCTCCGGTAACAGTGGAAGAGCAGTGCACAAACCTACTAAACGGCGATACAACTTTGTCTTTATGCCTATAGATTTAGCTTTTCGCCACAAACTCTGCGTGAAATGGTAGTAGCAGTTTTTTATTTCGAGATTTGGGAAAATTAATTTGAGTGCATTAGAAGTTGCAACTTCAAAGTCTAGATGGAACTTATCTGGTTTCCATTCGGGAAATTTGGCTTGCAATATGTCAAACAAAGCCGAATACGTGCTTTCTTTTTTGTCACTCATCAGGGCAAATACTTGTGGAACCACATTAGTTGTTCCGGATGAACTTCCCAAATCACCGTAAATAATAAATAACTGATGAAATGGTTTAGGTGTACTTTTGAAGGTTCCGTCACAAAAGTATTCTTTTACTTCACCCAATAACTGTTTTGCTTCGTCAAAACAAAACACCAATAATCTGGAGTCCTCGTACTGATAATCAGCCACCAAAGAATTTTTAAATTGTGCAGGAATCTCAACTTCGCTCAGCTTTGTAAAAACTGTTTTGTCCATTTGCAGCTTACGTTTTCTTGCCGAATATAAGCTGCACTTTACGCTGCGAAGCGACGGTACTTCAGTGACTAAGTGAATACCTTTATCATATAAAGGTTTCAAATTATTTTTGTAAATAGCAGGCATTGAATCCGCCGAAGTACCAGCCTCCTCCTTCATATTCACTATCGACATCGCTAAGTCATTTTTGGCGTGATTCTGTTTACACTCCTCGGTATGATTAACTTTTTTCATAATTTTATCATCCTAAAAACACAATAAGTTAAGACTAACAGTTGGAAAATATATAACCCCTTCGTCCACTCATAACTGCTCAGTATCTAGATTTTTTTTCACTGTTGCATAACCATTTCATTTCATTTACGAACGTGGACGAAGTGGATATTTTATCTCATTAGAAAAAAAAGGATGCTATGGCGCTCATTAGGGAAGGCCTATGTCCAGTAGTGGACAAATATAGGCTCATGATGATGAACAAAGGATGCCTATGCAGTCACGGAGAAAGTATTCAATTATTTACCTTGGCAGTAGTGACAGACCCCGTACATTTATGCTTTCGCCGTTGGCTACAGAACCATATAATATTTTTGTTCGCATAAACTTTATGTTTATGGTATTGGTATCCATCGCTTAAAAGCACTTCACCACGTTTTCTTTTGATTCTTTTACCCGTTTTACGTTTATGTACCCAACAGTAAAATTCGTGCTATTTAAGCGTAACCTAAACCATAATTTGAAAATTCAGAATGACAATTTACGTGTCACTATTAAATAGTTCCTGATTCATGAAGTATTTATCAAGGAGTTTCAAAGTACTAGTTATTTTACGAATAAGTATTTTATCTATCGGGCACTTCACTACATACCTACTATTCAGTCAAGTGCGATCCTTTTCAGAGTAGTGTAACCACGAGGAATATAAATTACTCGTAGTCACACTGGTGTGGCAAAACGGTGTGACCACGAGTCCGTCACGAAATTACTTTTATATTTTTTTGTGGTAAGTTTTATAACGGTGAAGTTGCGCGTCTTTTTCGTCGCGGGGTCACGTTCAAGGGTTGTTAAGTCTATTTCGCCGTAAGTGAGCCACTGTAGTGCCACAAATGCTGCGGCATTTGTGGTACTACAGTGGCTCACTTACATATGTAGTGTAGTGCCACAAATTCCACGGCATTTGTGGCACTATACGGTGGTACACAGTACACACCCACCAAAACGAACTCTTCTCGAAGAGTCCTACCACTAGTAAAACTCAGGGTAACGAAGAAAGTTAGCAAGAAACAATGGCAGTGCGGGTAAAGTCGTGATGCGTTGCACTAGTAACAAGTAAAATAGTGGAAAACCATACAGTGGTGACTCTCCCACGTATCTAATTTATCCTTGCACATAAATAAACTTGGTAGTTCTACCTTTTGGATATTAGAATATGCATTTTTTGCTAAAAATACAATTAAAATATTAATTCAAACTAAATTATTACTTCAACAGCAATGCATAAACTTATTTCTGTTAAAATCAGAAAGTAATGAGATTAATTTATGAGCAAAAGATCTAAACATTTCAGCAGAATTTTCTTTTTTAAAAGCCACGTGTTTGGCCATTCTCTTTATTTCGTGTAAAGGCGGAACACGTGTCGTGTTTCTTTTGAAAAACAAACGTTTACGCCAAAAATCTGCTAAGATTTGCTTGTCATTTTTATTCTTTTATTTATTGAAGAAAAAGTAAAGGTTTGTCGCTGAGCAAACCAAAAACTTTTTAAGAGACCACATCGCCCAATCCATAATAATTATTTACAAAGCTGTAAAAAAAAAATTACTTAGCCTAGGTAGCAACAGACGAAAAAAATATTCCCCTCTATTATCAACTAGTTTTGGGCTACGTCAGACATTCGATCAGCCAATACATTGTTGCATAGTCCAACATAGAACATTAGAATGTCCAAACGTAGTTCGCTTTTCATCGGAGTTACGGAGTTAAAAAAAAAATGAAAATACTCTTTTAAATATTAAATTTAAAACTAACTTACTAGATTTATATTCACAGTTAAACTCTATAATATCGCATTTGTCTATAAACCATCTTACTTCCCTAGTGGTAGGGTGCAGGCCACAAACTCGTTTCCTGGTATGCAAGCACACATGAGCATCTAAGCATGTTGCCTGAAAAAAAAAAAAATCTAGTGCTAGGTAAATTGTATTATTCTTGTAGCAAAACGTCCTCGCGACATTGTATGTAGCATATACACTTTATGTGTTCGTAGATATATATACATTTTCCGAACGCCAATAACGGTGAAGTGTTTACAACTTCAAATAAAAAATCCATAGATTAAAAAAACAAAAAAACAAAATTGAGTAAAACTTTTTCAGCATATGGCGAAAGAGACCAAAATTACCTCCTTACTTCTTTACCGATTTAGAACGCTGACGCACATATACAGAGTGATTTTTTTAAATGGGACAGTATGGGGAAATCCGAATCTAAAGGAGATAGAGGAAAAGTGTCTAAGGAGACATTAGGTGTTTTTTTATGTAAACAAATTTGGCTCGTTCAAATTTGTGGTCAAGCGTGAGTTGTTCTTAAAAAATGATAAAGTTGGTCAATTTTTTTTTTGACGCGGATCGACTCTGTTTCATGTAAGGATTATTTCATTGTTTGGAAAGAAAAAAATCTGAACAGCAGAAGTTGGTCAAATTTACTGAAAACTAATCTTCATACAGTTGCAGTATTCGCCTTTTAATATTGTTACAAGTGCCTAGGCGTGTAAAAAAATATTTAAAATTATTCCATTTTTAAATTTTGATAATCGATAAGAGCTCCAGATGATTCAAGAGAAGAACATTTTTTTTAATCTTCGTAAACATCATGGCAACCGATAGTCTTGAAATTATAAAAAAAAGAATTCAAATTTGGAACGTAAGTTATTTCTGCAGCTGTGATTTTGTTTCCAATCAGTTCATGCTTGTAATTTTATTCATCATGGCGTTAACTAATTCACATAAAGTTGATTTGATTGAGGCGTATTTTCTTAATTATCGCAGTAGAGATAATGCACTTAAGTGGTATCAAGAACGCTATCCTGACCGTGTAGTACCGAATCGCAAGATATTTGATAGTTTAATAAAGAACCTAAGACAGGAAGGCTGTTTCAAGCCTAAGCGTAAAAGGCCGACAATAGTCAATAGTGAGTTTATAACTATTGCCGTATTGGGATATTTTGAAGCATACCCAAAAGCTTCGTTACGGGAAGCAGCTGAAACTATCGGTATTCATAAATCAACTGTAAGGAAGATATTGAAGGCTCATAAATACAAGTGTTACATAGAAGGTCGACTTGTACAAGCGTTACTACCTGGAGATAAAGACCGCAGGTTACATTTCTGTAATTGGTATGTGGCTCAGACTATTAGAAATAGATGTTTTCCTAATTTTATTATTTGGACTGATGAATGCAACTTTTCGAACAATGGCATGTACAACAGGAGAAATAACCATTACTGGTCAAAAATAAATCCGCTAAGAACTACAGAAACCCACAACCAAATCCGATTTTCTTTTAATTGTTGGTGTGCGATATTACATAACAGAATTTTTGCTATCAAAATTTACCAAGGAACGCTAAATAGTGAAAAATATCAGGAAATATTGAACATGGCTGCAGATTTAGTGGATGAGACTATTAGCTTAAGGAACTTTGGTAAGATAATCTACCAACAAGATGGTGCACCAGCCCACAACAGTAGGGCAAGTAAACTATGTTTGGACGAGCAGTTTCCAAACCGTTGGATGGGTACATATGGGCCGATAAAGTGGCCCCCACGATCGCCCGACTTAACGCTATTAGATTTTTTCTTATGGGGTTACCTTAAGGGTCGAATTTATGTATCCCGATATAACTCCGTACAAGAATTAAAAGATGCTGTTTACAACACTTTAAACACAATTCACCATAAGTCTCTGTTAAATGCAACTAGAAGTGTCTTGAAGCGTGCTCGTACCTGCATAAGACAAGACGGCGGCCACATCGAACATTTACTCAAGTAATAAACCAACTGTATGAAGATTAGTTTTCATTAAATTTGACCAACTTCTGCTGTTCAGATTTTTTTCTTTCCAAACAATGAAATAATCCTTGCATGAAACAGAGTCGATCCGCGTCAAAAAAAAAATTGACCAACTTTATAATTTTTTAAGAACAACTCACGCTTGACCACAAATTTGAACGAGCCAAATTTGTTTACATAAAAAAACACCTAATGTCTCCTTAGACACTTTTCCTCTATCTCCTTTAGATTCGGATTTCCCCATACTGTCCCATTTAAAAAAATCACTCTGTATATTCACGGTTTCAAACCTAGTACCGGGACACTACAAGTACATTATACTACGTACAATCTTATATTAGAAGAAATAGAAATACGTTGATATTGGAACCTCACCTTTTTTTTACACTCAAACAAAACGGCAAGACAAAGAAGAAATCCTATAAGAAGTGCGTTCGAGAACATTCTAAACCCTTTGAAAGCATTCGGCTCGAGTGGCTGAGCCGTTATCAAAATCCATTAAGCTGGATTCAGTTTCAATACAGATTTCATTTGATATGCTGATAAAATTATTGGTACATGTAATAGAGTTGTAGCTAAAACCTAAGTCGAGTTCACATCGTGCTGAAAACTTGCAAAGTTGCCAAATAGGAATACAACTTTCTGAATAGCTGTTGGATAATCGCGTCGAATGAAACAGGACATCACCTACTTTGCGGTTCCTTTTAGAAAAACTTATATAGACTAGAAAACCAAACAAGTATAGGTACACATTTGAATTTAAAATTCATAACTTTAATGCATTGACAAGGCAGTTTGGTAAAAAAATAACTTTTTTAAAACTTTTTCACGATTTGGCAAGGTAGGTAGAATATAAAAATTCCGCTATAGCCTGTTTCATAAAAACGAAATGCGAACCGAAACAAGTGCTGTTAATCAGAGCCAACATTGGACCAAAGTTCTCGTATTATTTCATCTAAAGTTCAAAATACACTTTAGTAGTAATAAAGGTTTTTTTATCTGATCAAGCCTTTATGTTTCAATTTGATTGCAAGGAAGGATAAATAAAAGTAGCAGGCATTTAATTTTTAATTTACTAAGTATTTTATAACCCTTTCAACATGAACATTATTGCACTTCTATGTAAGTCGACTCTATTATTTTCATACTTTTCGTAAACTTATTAAAACAAAGGTATTATTTATTATCTGTTTCTTTTTCAGATGTACTAACTCATTTATTATATATCTTTACCCAAACTGATGCCGCTAGCTATGCTAGAGTAAGAACAACAATTTTTATATTCCCTTTATTGATAAAGTAAATGATCTAAGAGCACTGGCTTCTATACTATATATTCTATACTATAGTATATATATTCTATACTACTTCCACTATACTAATAGTGGAAGTGGCCTTCCGATTCAAAGGTTCCGGTTCTATGGTTCGTAAACAACCGAGCACGTTTTTCCCATCAAAAAATGTAGCATGCGATGCCACTGCTCTTAAATGATGAAAGAAGACATGTGTTTAATATATTTATATATTTATGATCTGATCACTCTCGCTTGAGAGTAGCCCAGTGTGAACATTAGTAAGTTGGTCATAATGATTATGCCCGTCTATTTTAGAGCTGCTTCAGAGCAAAGACGTGTATTCACTCGAACCGCGAGAGGTGTGGCGTCAACAGGGATGGAACTGCTCGAAGGTTTCTGGACTCTTGCGATATTTTCGAATACAACTGTTTGAAAGGAACTGGTAATATCCTCGAATCTATTTTGAAAAAGCCTTAAATAAATGGCTTGTAAGTTTTTTGATGCAAATGAATGAGAAGCAAGAGGTTGATGGTTCGATTCGGCTCTGTGACAAATGTTTACAGCATCTGCAAGTATTTCTTCCGGGTTTGGGTGTTTCCATGTATTTTAAGTATTTATTTACACAAAAATATTAATAATAAATCTTGGTTCTGTCGCTTTGTTTAGTTAGGGGCTAGATGCCACTGTGTAAAAAACATATTTTTTTTATTTTTAATTTATAGTAATTTTTGAAACTCACACACATTCTAGTGTGATACAAGCAATTTCAGCAAGCAATTTAAAATAAATAAAGTGCGCTAAATATATCAAGACTATCCATAGATCGTACTTATCATCTAACTAAAGACTAGATGGATCAACTGTTTCATGTGTACGAGTATTTTGTATCATCATCATCATCATCATGACAGCCTTCTAATGTTCCCACCGCTGGGACACTGGCCTACTCTCAGGCGAGAGTGATTGGGTCTTAATCCACCACGCGGACCCAATGCGGATTGGCGGATGGCACATGTCTTTCGAATTTTTAGTTCTTGGACATGCCGGTTTCCTCACGATGTTTTTCTTCCTTCGTTTTTTTTTAACAGAATATTTAAATGTTTTTAGATTTCGTAAAAACTCCGATGAAACCAACGTGTAGCCATCTGGAATCGCTGTACGACGGATCACAAGAACTATATAGGGGATACGATACACACGAAGTAAATTTCACAAATGAAGCATTGGACAACAACTCAAACTCCATGGTTATGGAGTCTCAAGAAGGTTTAGGACAAGAATTCTACACACCTATCTTGGGGTGATAACGGAGATGACGAAAACGAAATTGGGGTTATTGAGGGGGTGGCGGATGGGATGATGGACGGGGGACAGATGTGGTGGAGATGACAGTGTTGATGGAGGTGGAAAATCAAGTTACAGGACCCCAGGAGGTTTCAGGTTCGATTCCCGCCTTGGAACAAATGTTTGTACGATCTGCAAATATTTTTTCCGTGTGTTCTGGGTATTTTCTATGTTTAATAAAAAAAAAGTATCTATGTATTGTATTGTATTAAGTATATCAGTCATCTAGTACCCATAACACAGGCTTTGCTTAGCTTGGGGCTAGATGATGCTGTCCAGCATTATAATATGTTAAATATTTGCACACCAGTTAAACTGGTAAAAATATGTGAAACTCTATTTTAGTGTGATCTTCTGTAACTACCATATTTCTATGCGAATAAATAAATGAAATGAAATGAAAATAAATAAAAAAAACCTAGATTAGTAAGTAAGTATATACCTAAAATAAAACTTCATGTTCTGAAATTGATTTCTATTTAAATTTCCTATTACTGGAAGTTGGTTAGAGCTGCTTCATGTAATTAGTTGCGATCCAGAACGAGAACGAACGAGTAGATAGAACTCACACCAACCTCTCTTTCATGTTCGATAGCCTAATCCACATAAAAAACGTGTCAATAACTACATCCCCTTGTATCAACACAATCTATCAAATACTTTTTTTTTATATGAAGTAGTTTTTATTTCTATCACAAAAAGTAAAAAAAAAAATGTAACCGCAATCTCAAATAAGGTTGAGCGCTTGAAAAATTGATTGTAACACAATTTGGAACAAATTTTCTGCTCTAAATTGTAATTGTGCTCTAAATACTTACCTAGTTGTTAACATCATTGGGGCGATAGAAACCTAGATAATCCCTAAAAACAAATTTTTGCGACCTTTGACCTTATTATCTCTCATTCCGAGGTTTAACCCTTTTTTATGCTAAAATGACTGTGCACTTACATTTTTAAAGCGGTGAAAATCTTAATGTTTCTTTCCTCTATGAAAAACTTCAATAGAAAACATAAGAAGACCAAACCAGTATCTACATTAAAATTTGATTTAAAAGTATAAGCATTAAAAAATTAATTAGTTTGTAAAATATTAACTTTTTTGAACCTTTTTACAGCTTTTTTCATAAAACGCAATACGAGCCAAAACAAGTGGTATTCATTATAGCCAATTTGGCAAGTTATTATTCCATAAAAAAGTTCATAATATTCACTTTAATGGTAAGTTTAAAGTTCATTCTATATAAATTATAAATTTTATTCTGAGCAAGCCTTTATGTTTCCATTTGAATGTAAGAATAAATAAAAAAGTAATCAATTTATTTTCAATTTACTATATTGAAACCCTTTCAACATGAACTTTATCACACCTATTTGTAAGTAGATTGTATTATTTTCATACACTTCATAATAATATATATAAAAAAATAAAATGTTTCTATTTCAGATGTATTTATTCATTTATTTTATATATTTACCCAATCGGAAGCTGCTAGCAATGCTAGAGTAAGAACAAACATTTTATTTTCTCCTTTTTTAATGATTTAAGAGCCTTTCAATTCTAAGGTGATCGATTCGAAAACGTACGAGCACCAATGGGTTTTTCTCCTAGAAATATGTATGCGCGCAATACTGCGTACTCAATATATTTAAGAGCCTATCACCCTCGCTTGAGAGTAGCCCAGTGAAACATTAGAAGGTTGGTCATGATGATTATGTCCGTATATTTTAGAACTGCTTCAGAGCAAAGACGTGTATTCACTCAAACCGTGAGAGATGTGGCGTCACCAAAGATGGAACTGCGCGAAGGTTTTTGGACTCTTGCGATATTTTCGAATACAACTGCTTGAAAGGAACTGGTAATATCCTCAAATCTATTTAGAAAATTCCCTATAAAAAAGGTCTGAAAGTTTTTGTTGCAAAGACACGAAACCTGTAAATAATTGTGCCGGATAAGGTTTTTAATTTACCATGTCAACCTCGGTGCCGCACGAATGAGAAGCGAGAGGTTGCTGGAATGTTTGCAGCATCTGCAAGTATTATTTTGTTCCGGAGCTGGCTGTTTCTATGTATTATATGAAATTATACATTCTATCAGTTATCTTGGTTCTGGTGCTGTGCTTAGTTGAGGGCTAGATGGCGATGTGTGTAAAAGAGTCCGCCAATATTAATTATTGGTATTTTTTTAAACTCATACAGAGGGCATTCTAGTGTGATACCTATGAGAAATAATGGGAGTGTGTTGTAATATTTGTATGTATGGTTTTTATAATCATATTTAAAATAAGCAAGCCATGAAAAAAGCGTGAATTAAAAAAATTAAGAATATATAATATTACCTGACAACCGATGTGGCGCAGCGGGCGCAGGTCCGCCTGCGACGCGGAGGTTGCGGGTTCGATTCCCGCCTCGGGTCAAATGTTCGTATGATCTACAAATATTTGTTCCGGGTGTTCTGGGTATTTTCTATATATAAAAAAAAATAAAAAATCTATCTATGTATTGTATTGTATTAAGTATATATCAGTCATCTAGTACCATAACACAGCTCTGTTTAAACAGTAGCTTATCTTGGGGCTAGATGATGCTGTGTGGATTGTCCAGCATTATTTATTTATTATTATTTATTTACCTAATTTATGGTAAAAATCCAAATCTATCAAAACTATCTATTAGATCGTGGTGGTCTTTAGATGGATCAACTTTTTATGGGTATTTTGTATAAATCTATCATTTTAATATTAAGTAAAAACAGATAACAGATTTTTTTAAATTAAATATACGAAATCTAAAAAAAAGTTAAAAATGTAAAAAAATATAAACAGAATATTCAAATGTTTTTAGATTTCGTAAAAACTCCGATGGAACCCACTTGTAGCCATCTGGAATCGCTGTACGACGGATCACAAGAACTATACAGGGGATACGAAACGAACGAAGTAAATTCCACAAATGAAGTATTGGACAACAACTTAAACTCCAGGGTTATAGAGTCTCAAGAAGGTTTAGGAGTGTTCAGACCTATCTTGGGGTGATAACGGAGATCGAAATTAGGGTTATTAGGGGGGTGGGGGAGGGGATGATGGACGGGGGACGGAGGTAGTGGAGATGACGGTGTTGATGGAGGTGGAAAATCAAATTACGGACCCGGGGTTGAGATAAAAACATTGGTGAATTGGTAGACGAAAATGATGATGGCTTCAGAAAAGGAAATGTAGGATGCATTGGTGATTGAAAAGGTAAAGCTGATGGAGCTGCTCTGCTGGAGGTAGTGGAGATGCCAGTGGAGGTGGGAATGCCGATGGTAGTAAAAATGCTAAAATTTATTCTGATGGCAGCGGTGTTACCGCAGGAAGTAGTGAAGTGAAGGCATAGGTGATAGTGAAGATACTTTTCAGGGCCGTAATCTTCATCATTTTTTATTATTATTATTATTAGATCATAGAAGTAAAACCAAAATAAAGCATAATGTGCTAAAATTGATTTTATGTGAACTTCTTTTACTGAAAGTTGGTAACAGCTGCTGTTAGTACGTTTGCAGACGCGATCCGGAACGAACAAATGCAACTCATGCACGTATTTTTTTTGATTTTTTTTGCTACCTCTCGCAGTTTAGATAGTCTAATCCACATAAAAGATTGAGGGCCTAATTCATAAACGTACTGTAAACGTAACGTACCTTTGCTAGCTAATGTGTCTTTCAAAACCATCATTGTCTTTTTCTTCACCTAAGAATGACAAAGAAATACAATACTTACAAACCAGGGCATAAGTAGAGGTTCCTTGACGGTTATCTCATTCTTCGAACATATTTTTTTCAAAAAGAAACTATTATTATTGCAGCCCTTAATGTTCCCATCTCACTGCTGAAACTGGCCTACTCTCAAACAAGAGAGGTTGGTAATCAACCACCCTTTAGTCGATTGCCGCATGTCTTTCGAATTTTTAGTTCTTTGACATGCGTCGGTTTCCTCACGATATTTTTTTACACCGTTTGGGAGCTTTGGCATTGCGCACTTATAATTTTCGAATTAAAATATATTTTTCTATTTGTATATGAAACTCTTTAGTTTCATATACAAATAGATTTTTCTATTAACGGTGACCGAGATTTGAATTCACGCTCTCCGGATCTGAAGCCAAAGTTAGAGGTGACCTTTAATTCACAGGAGGTATTTAGAACCGAATCAGGTCTGTTGAGTATCAATCAGTACTGGTGCTGGAGAGACAGGCACTGTCTGCCGACTGATGGGAAGGTGTGCGCTAAAGACAGGCGGAGGAGAGAGAAGAAGCTCTTTGCTAACGAATGTAGCGTTTTTAAGCATAATTGCTATAATAATCATGGTAAAACTTTCTGTTTCAGTTTGTCTGTAATTATGTGGTAAATGTGTGCTTACAAGCACTGGCACACACATACTCTATAGTACTTATGTACAGTGTAATGTTAGTTGGTGTGCTGTTTTGGTGGAAAACGAAGTGTAGGACGGCCCCCCACTCGATGGAACGATGACATTAAAGCGGTCGCAGGAAGTCGGTGGATGGTGAAGGCTTAAAATCGGTCAATGGTACTCTTTGGAGGAAGCCTGGTCCAGCAGTGGACGTGTATCGGCTGTTTTGTGTGGCCAGCTAGCGACAAATCTGCAGACCATATTTGTTTCAAGTTGAGATTGGCTTTGTTCGCTCAGATACTTTACTAGGCTACTACAGCGCGTTCTAACATTTCTATTTGTTACGATGGCAGAAATTCTTCGTACGCATATTCCACAAATTCGTTGCTACTTAATTCAAAAATATATATTTTATACTTAGTCACCGGTGCGACGTAGTCAAAATAAGCAATTTAAACTGGCAATCTTATTATGTGAAACATGTTTAAATTAAAATTTAATTAAACTTTGCGTTTTCAGATTTCACGGTGACGAACATTAATACGTGTAAAAGATAATAAAAGAGGTGTAAAGGCTAAATAGCATGTAATTTTATTGCATTTAAAAACCTTTGCTCTCGGGCCCCAATTCACGTGTTATATTAAAATTTTATGTACTGTATCACTGTATTGATTAGGAGAATTTTTCCCCTGAACTGCTATCATTTATAATGTGAAGCTTTCCTAATTTTTTTAGCGCCTAGTAAAATACTTTTGCTTTTAAAAATGATTGAAAAAGAATTTTTTTGTTTTGGTAAGTAAGACTAGGTAGACTACCCATACAAATATGTGGTGCGTCAGAATTGAGGGCCCACTTTTTAAATCCGCGCAAAACAAGTTCAAGCTTATTGAGGATTTAATTAAAAATAGAATATAATATTCAGTTTAAGCCATGTTTTGTAGAAAATACATGATAGCTCATGTGGGCCCAAGTAAAACCACCTTAAATCAGGAACGCCTTAGTCTAGCGAATTGGTTAAAACCTTAAAGTTTAAAGAAATTCTTAAATCAATTCTATAGCTTAAAAACTATTAACACAAAGTTAGTACACCTGTAGATGAAAAATGCAAACGTCAAGATTGAGGGCCCAAGGTCACAACTTCTTTAAATTTCTTTTAAGAAATTTATGGACGTTTTTACTATTTTAAACTAAATCCTCGATAAGTTTGAACTTTTTTTGCACGGATTTTAAAAGTGGGCCCTCAATCCTGACGCACATAATTATACCAATATACCTAAGAGGGTATAAAAAGCATTTCATAACAAAATTACTAGTAAATAACGTAAACAAATAATTTGAATTACTTTGCTGTATTGCAGAACTATGTAGTTACCTAGTTAGGGGACAAAATCGATGATTTGTTGAATGATTTGATTTTGTCTAAAAATAAACGACTTAATTGCAAATTATTTTATTTGTGTCCTAGTTTTGCTATTTTTGGCTGGTCGTATTGAATGTGGGTACCTTGATAACCTGGCGAGAGAGGTAAGAATGATTATATTTATTTATTTTTCGAACAAGTACGATTTTTTTTGTTTTCTTCGGCAGTTTATAAACAAGTTTTGATAACTACCTGCCCAAAATAATTTAATTTTATTATATTGTATAAAATGTGGGTAAATATAATATTTGAATATGCCTCTAACAATTTTAGCACCCTTATAGAATTTACTGAGGATTGGGATTACCTACTGCTAATTGAGCATGATATATTTTTCATACCTTTTTCGAGCAAGACTTCAGTAAATATACTATTTTAAATATCTATAAATTCTAAACCTACATAGCCTACATAAACCTACTTACCTATTACTTATTTCTTTTTGTTATTTTTTATGTCATTGTATTATTTTCAGAACCGATTTTTAGAAAATTTTGTCCAATTTCACTGTTCAGAATTTGCCTTCTGCCAAAGCGGAGGGCCCAACGTGTGTGGGCATGATGAAATAACCGCTATTGTTGCTTATTTTAAAGACCGTTGTTATTTACACAGAGCTAATTGCAAGAAACTGGGTGGTAAGACCGTTTCAGTTCTATCTTGAGATATAACAAAAGAAGCGCTTGAAGCGTTATTCGTGATGTTGTTCCGCGAGGTTATCGTTTAGATGGTTGATTTCAAGTGGCAATTTTATCCGTGTATTCCCGAAGTCCCCATGATTTTGACCCCATTAATGGGGACAGTGGGAAGTAAAAAAAAAAAACTACCTGTTGTCCTAATTACGCTTTATCTACATTGACATTTATCTTAATTGGAACTGAGCGTTTTTGTGCTTCGGCGGTGTAAATTGTCGGTCCCGGCTACAATAAGTTAGGCCATGACGGAAGTCTTCGAACGGTCTATAAACTCCGTTATCAGAGTTGGCCACCTTCTTACGAACTTACTACTTATATTTTAAAGTAATTATAACTAAACTCTACTGTGACAATAATATAAATTTGTAATCAGCCTTCTATTCTTCTATTGTTCACATCACTGGCTACTCTTGTGTATATATATCTCAAAAACTTTCATGAAAAAAACAATGTTTTTAATATGAAAGTGTTTAAAATATCTCAAAAATAAAAAAATCTCAGGGTGATCTATAAGTTAAGATACAAACTCCTTACTTCGCCTTGATCAGATCTAATTCGACCATGCTGACCTGATTGGTGGATGGTAGAATAACGCTTCATTAATGGTTTCAGCTTACAACATAGTTGATATTACAGTGTGTGACATGAAGTACAGTTACACCACAATATTTGAAGATGAATTAACATTTGAAAAGCTTCCGAGATATACCTTAGCTCCTAAAACCGTCACCAATGATGGTGACTTTAGCAGAACCGAGACTGTTTCAAAGGATAAAATATTTCCTGGTTTGGTGCAGTTGGTTAAATGATTTAAAGAATAAAGTTTTATAAATTACCGATTTAATTTATGAAAATATAAAAAAAAACATAAGAAGCGGTAAGTTGTTTTTTATTTTTAAAATAATATTTTAAGCAAGTATTTATAACGAAGTGCTGGTGATGTAACCCCTTTCGATCTTTCAAACGCTTTCGAACGGTGGAGGAAAACATCGTGACGAAACTGGACCAAGATGTCAAAATGTCTATGTGGACCGGATGTCTATGAGGCAAAAAGTATAAAAGTCACAGGACAAGAGTTAAAATGTAGTTAACGTGAACACGTGTTTAAATACACGTCGACTTTTCAGTGGTACCAGTATACCTACACTATCTAAAAACCTAAATAATCGTCATAATATGCCAAAAACTAAAAATATAAAAAAAAAATGTTTTTTTTTTACTATATTACATTATACCAATTCTACTAGTAAGTATTAAACTTCTGTCTTATTATCCTAGATAAAAGTACTTACCTAAGTACCTCATTCCAGGAGTCAGCCCTACTAAGACACAAACATACAAATATGCATACTTTCGAATTTATATTATTAATAGTTTTAACTAATAAAGTTAGAAACTGCATTTATCAATAAAATTATTCAAGTGTCGACCACTAACGCCATCTAGAGCTTAACTTACTTACTTGTGAGTCGTGGCGGCCTACGAAAGTTTAGAACTGCCTGACGTAAAATGCCTTCCCCAAGGGCTCTACGCCCGATTATAAGAATTGTCGAATAACCAATAGATGGCATTACTAGTAGCTATTTTGCGTTTATATATTATTCTATGGTAGAGCCAAGAAATTTAAGAATAATTTAATGATGACCGGTAAAAGTTAATATTTTCTTGGTATTAATTATTACTTAGATGTCAACGTAACAAAGTATTTGATACAGATATTAATTTTAATAAACACCGGTATGTAATTATAAATAATTACTGCACAATATTATTAATTAACGTTTATGATCTGTGTGATAATACGGATCGTATCGAGAATCAATGTCAAAATATTTTTATCGGTTTTTTGTAGACAGTTCATGCGTCACTACCTTTAAATACGGCATAACAAAGATTGCAAGATGTGTTTTGCACGTCTCAGTGACAAAATATAGATAGGAGGCAAAATTCGCAAACCAAGTGAAATTGTTGCTTTATTGTCTTGGAGACTAGAGATTAGATAATAAGCCCACGCTTGGCCTTTCCCACGGTCTTTTGTTATAGACCACATTCATGTATCTTAGTACCAGGTTGCTTTTTCATGCTTTTTGCCCATCTAAGAAGCACTAAGTGACGTGACTTTACAGCTAGCAATGGAATATCTAAGTACTTGTAAGTACTTTTACCGATGGCTCTTTGGTCAACTCATCCCGCTGCATTTATTTCACCTTGATTGGTCAACTGATCCCGCTCAAAAGTAGCACCTAAGTAGTGTATTATTTGAATTACATGTACACACGTGAACAAAAACAAATTTTTTTTAGAGAAATATGAATTTTATTCTCCTTTTTCAAATGATAATATTTTTTTTTTGTTTTTTCTAAACCTATCTTGTCCTACTACTGAACAAAGGTCTCCCCCAAAGTTTCCATTCAACCCGGTCCTTGGCAGTTTCCTAACAATCTTTTTCGTAAGATTTCAATTCAGATCATTCATATCGTCTCGCAAACGTCTTTTCAGCCGGCCCCGTTGTCGACTCCCATCCTCAGGCACCTAGAAGTGACTATAATAATAATGATAAAGTGAAAATCCCAACTTTTTTTTTTCAATAAGATCGTATTAAAAAAAAAAAGCAAAGTTCAAATTTTTTTGGCCTTTTTGTAAACCCTCGTAGACTCGTAGATCTTTAGGTTAGCAAAATGTAGAGTCAGGTTTATCCAGAAAAAACTTTTTTAAGTTTTAAAATTAGAATAAATAAACTTTTTAAAATTCTATAAAGGCGACCAGCACGTGCGTCAACAATTAGAATTAGAAAGGGTAAAAGAGTTCTCATTTCAAATTCAGGGTGGACACCCCGGTCGTGTAGCCCGGCGCACACGTGGCAAATAACATGAAAATCGTGGGTGCGTATAATATGTAGTGGTGAGATTTATCGATATCGATTAGGCGATGATGGTGGGATGATATGAAAAAGAGTCAGTGCTCAGCACTCTTTTTTACGTCATTAAAGGAGAGAATGGAAAAATAGAACCAGTTGTGCCATTTCTAACCTAATAATTGTTTATGTATAGGCAGGGATGATGTTAATAATGATGATGCGAAAGTTATGTCAAAATAAATAATGTCAAAACGAGGTTCACATAAAAAGTTTTTTTTTATTTTGCCTTATGCTTCTGGGACCAAACTAGACCTTAGTGTGTCTCATCTCATGTGATCTTATATTCTTAAAAATTACGCAAACTTTAATAAACTTTTAGCAAACAATCACATTTTGTCGACTATGCTATGGCGTTGAGTGAGTGCCCGGTTGAGAAGGGAGGTATTGTGGGTTCGATTTTTGCTCTCGACAATGTTGCGTGACAAATGTTTTCATGATCTACAAATATTTGTTCCTGGTCTGATTGTTGTGATGTATGTAATAGTGTCTGATATATGTACGCGAAACCATCCCATATAATAGGTGGCGAAAATTTGTATGATTGTTGAACGTAATATAAAATCTGAAAAAAGACTTCTATCAAAAGAAACTTCATCGATATTTTCAAATCGAATCAAATTATACGCTCATCTCTAAAACAAAGCTCTAGAGTCGTGCATTACCCTGTCGATTGTTTTCAATATCGAGTCAATTCGAATTACACGAATAAAGGAATCACTGCTTTGACGGTAATCTACTTAGTATTCCATATTAACAGTAATATGGCGGTGGGCGCTGCATATGAGCGGCGAGATTATAATAATTAACACATTTTGCGACGTGTTGCGATCGGTGTTTTTGCATGAGCTTCTAATAAAGTTAAAAAATACAAGCTCAATTTTGATGCTGAATTTGAATGGTAGGAACTACTAAAGGTAGTTGCTGTATTGTTGTTCGAAAATTTCCAATAAATTACACCAACACACAAATAGATAGATGGATGATTGAATGAATGTAATGATGTTTGTACCTCAATCACGATAGAACGGCTGAACAAATCTTTATTTTTGGATAGATAGAATATAGTCTGGAATATAGCTCATATACTCCTTATTCCTGGCAAATGTACGGTTCCCGTATTCTACGCAAACAAAGACGTGGGCTACAATTGTATGTTCATAAAATCCAAGATGTTCGAGCGAGCAATTCAGCAGTGTCTTAGCAATTATGGCGTTTGCGCCAACCCAAAGAAAAAAACACGGGTTCGTATTTAATTTAATTTGAGTTTTAAAGTTTTGCGTAGCACTACGCTCGTAACCACGAGACCTAGACCTTTTTATAAGTTAAAAGTCTTTTATTATTATATTATTATACCAGCCTTTAGTGTCCCACTGCTAAGTCTTACCAGGTAAATTTCTCTCATAAGCACTGTGACTGTGGTGAATGTATTTATTTTGGTTTAAGATTTATAGGATACTAACTGTGCCCCGCAGTGTTACCCGCGGTAAAACAGTTTTTATACCACAGGAAACCGGGATAAAATGTAGCCTATATACTATTCCAGACCATAATCTATGCCTGTGCCGAATTTAATAAGAATTCGTACAGTCGTTACATGAAACATCTTTCCCCTTTATAATATTATTAAATGATTAAATCGGGATTATTAAAAAAGTCGTGTTATTTATTTTATTTGGTACAACTAAAATATTTTCACACTTCTGCACTCTATTTATCACATAGGAAATAGGTTTGCATAATGCTATTATTGCGAATCCATTGCCGATTAATCTATAAGCCATTGTGTGGAATCCGAGTTGATATTTTCCTTTTTAAACGGAATCCAGGATGTATGTTTGCATGAATATTTATCAGGATCGTCCGTTTTGCTGTAAACCGCATTTAAATTGATTTTTATAACTCTTTGGACCTTAAGAATGCTTTGGACTAACACTTTCGAAATATTTTTTCTAGCTTTTTTGTGTTCGAAAAAGGTATTTTTAGCTAATTAAAAACATGATCCATGATTGCTAGTATGTTTTAGTATGTATGTTGTACCCATTGTATAAATTTATTATTTAAATTAATTTGTCCATTTTATTACGATTTACGTATTTTATTTTATACTTTATTGTAGCCGTTACATACCCGTTACCCGTAGTTTAAATACAACTTTAATATATATATATTTTTTTTATTTATAAGTTATAGACCAACGTTTGATAATTATATATTATTTGATAATTTGATAATTTTATAATAATTTATTTTCTGTGTGTGACCTTAACTTAGTTTTTATGTACTTAAATCTCTTAAAACCGATGCGTTACTGACTGACAATCAACGCACTATCAAAACAGTAAAGTAGAAAAAGTCAAAATAGAAAATGATTTGTAATATTTTTAATGTGTAGAAGAAACTAAGAAAGGAGTTATCGATATTTAAACTCCTTGAAGACAAAGCCGAAAGAAAATTGCATAATAAAAGCGCGCACAAGTCGCGGAGCGTACCACTAGCTGTAAATATAAGCGTATTATAAAAGCTTTTATTTGTAATTCGTTTAGAAAATCAGTGATCGTCCTTCAATCCAATAAATACATCAAACGCTTACGTGCAATCCGATAATTTCGCATTTTTATTCCCTCTGGCCCATCTTGTTTATTCTGTGTAGCTGAAGAGTAATTTAGTAGGTCTCTGACTTTTGGGTGTCTGAACTGAGAACGGCACTGACCGCGGGTAACATTATTTCTAGAGATTCGCAACTACAGATGTTCGACCTTTGCTTGACACCTCGATATCTCTACGCAAAGAGCATATCGATTATATATTTTTCTCTTTACGTTAGCGACGAATCGACAAACCTGCGAATGTCATTTTATGTTAAAAAAACACAAAATGTGCCTATATAAAATACAGCAATTATTACCTTTATCCAATCAAAATATACACACATTTGTCGAAAACCAAACATTAAGTACCAAAATGTCAGTGCTCATATGCGCTCCATTAATCGCGCACCACATTCATAGGCTCTTTGAAATAATTTTAGTTTTTCCGTGGTTCTATTCGGAACATCTACATTTTTAAATATTGTCATGTGTTCAAAGGTTCATGTCGTTTTCCTGATGTTAAGAGCCACACCTGGCCTTAACAAATTGCAGTGAACCTTTATCGTCAATATCAGTTCCGCATATTTAATAATATTTTGAACCACTTACTTCAAATTTTTGATGCGAATTCTCGTTTTGTGCATGTTAGTATTACGCACGCGACTTAGGCTGTTTAAATAAATTAGCTCTGAATCGACCTTTCTCACGGCTAGTGCTCTGGGTAAGTTACTGTGCATAATATTAATGTGCCTTTAACGAGCTACTAACGCGAAGTGCGTCTTGCATCGCAATGTTATGCAGTAATGAGCCAACTTTGATTTGACGTATAATTTATTTGGTAATATTATTTGATTTTAGAGACACTAACATCTGTAGGTCATACCATGAAAAAAATTCGAAGCTTTCAGACCAAAATTCGAGCAATTTGTACCTACTTTTGATTGGATCACATAACCGAATCCGCAATCGGTCCCGACGACAAGCATATGACAGTGACATAACTTGTATGAAACTTCATGGTAGCTAAGTGCTTCGTTTTTCGGTCACGTTACGTTCGTTCCAAAGTTACGGACATACATTTTCATGATAGGATAGCAGGTTCTGTGATCCAATTAATCCATTGAGCGATAAACCAAAGACCTTTATGATCGGCGACTAAAACATACTACAAAAATAATTATATAGGAAATGACGTATTAAATATGTTTCAGATTTTAGGAAACGTTTTTTTTTCACGGTTTACACATTACTTTAATTTAACTTCCAGTCTCTGTGTGAAACAATATTATTATTAAAAACTTTTAAGATCAGAAATCTATAGTTAATATTAGCAACACCGTTCATATTTACGCTAACTAATTACGTATTCTAATAATGACTGTAAACATATCGCCCACATCTTCATGATATCAATATAACACGTTTCATATATTGAAGTAACCGGCAATTGAGTGAATAAACGCGATGCGATGAAGCACCACCAAAATCAGCGGGATAATGACTTTGTGCCTCACATTTTGGGCCCCACTGTTACTGCGCGTGCGACGATGCTTGCTGCGACGCCGGCGCCGCCCGCCCTTGTGACGCTATATGAGCCCGTATGAGCTGCAATGGCGTTCGACAAAAAATAAAATGCAACCCAAATGAAATAAGTAAGTATATAGAAAATCAAAGCGAAAATACAAAATGCCCTGCAGTAAGACAATACAGCTTTAAATAAATAAATGCTAAAAAAAACAGTTTAACTGTCTGTTACGTTATCACGAGTAAACCGCTGGATAGATTTGAATGAAATTTTGTACAGTTATAGATTTAAGTCTGAGGATACAGTTTGAGTTAACTTTTTATAAATAATACTTTAGCCTAACGAGAGTAAATAAAGAAGTAACATAGAAATAACTACCATTTTTTTTAAATTAATATCTTGGTATAATAAAATGTAAGTATTATTATTGGTGTCCACAATTGTTGTGCCTATGGAGTTAAGGGTAAGATAGGAAAAGGGTCACGTATACCATAGCATCCATAATGCATCGTACTCGCAGTCAGGTGTACATCACTGAAATAACAATTGATTGAAGTTTACTACAGCTTTTTGGTTGCAAGTTAAAGGATTTTGTCCGTACATTTATTTTACAATTTGTCAACCTTAGGCTAGCAACAAATCTGTAGATGTTCGGAGATTTGTCGCTAGCCTTATAATAAATTGTGTCATTGGTTACATTTTACTCACTAGGACTCCCACCACTATTCTGACCACCACAACCACAACCACCAAACCTTCTTCTTTACATTAATTACCATTTTAAGATCCTCTGGTTTGATTGACCTTATATTTTTGGTGTCATAAAATTGTATCGAAATTTATAATACATCTTTATATTATTTTCAAGAACTAAAATTTTTGTTCTTCCTTCTATTGCAATTTTATATTATTTTCAAGAATTTAAATTTTTGTTCTTCCTTCTATTCCAAGTTTAAGTAAATCGCTCTGAACTTGTCCCACAACAAATCGCGCTAAGCTTTGCCCTGATTGACAGCCGAAGCGCCACCAATATAAAGAGACCCGCCTCCCCTCCCCAAGCCTTTCTCTCCCACACCCTCCAGGAGCCGCGGAGTACCACCTCGGAGCTTTTCCTAGAATGGCCAGCTAGTGTAACAACTATTAAGATGTCGATACTTGTTTCCTAATGTAAATTATTAGTGATGTTTCATTGGGTATCAGTAATACCGGTACTTTAAAAGTACTCAATGACTGTTTTTTCTGTCTTTCTGTTGGATTTGAACATTGTATTATTTTTTTTCTCTAGCAAATGACAAGGTCAAGTGGTTTGTCTGGTGTCAAGCATAGCCTGACTATAACGGCTCCAGTGTCACTCAAAATTTAGTTTAAAAAAAGTTTTAAAGTTCTGCGTGGCACTGCACCGCGCTCGTCACCATCGTCACAATAATAAAAATCTAATGAATAAATGAATAATGCCGGACAATCCACACAGCATCATCTAGCCCCAAGCTAAGCAGAGCTTGTGTTATGGGAACTAGATGACCGATAAATACGTACTTAGATAGATATTTTTATAATACATAAATAATATCCAGAACACCCGGAACAAATATTAGCAGATTGTACAAACATTTGTTCCAATACGGTAATCGATCCCGCAACATCTTGCGTCGCAGGACCTTCACCGGCCGCGCCACATCGGTCGTCAAAAAAAAGAAAAATATATACATTAAATTACATACATTTTTTTTTGTACCTAGCATTATGTTGTCATATGAAATAGTTGCAAACAAAATGTATTATCGAAATAGCCGGAAAGTACAGCCCTAACCGAATTAAACATTTAAATATGATTCGTGAAACTTATGCAATTGTATTTGTGGCTAATGTGTGCCATTAAAGACATTCGCACAAGTTAATTTACTTTACAATTTGTATGGATGACCTTGTCTCGTTTTAGTTTGCATCTGTTGATCCTTATTAGTACCGCTACAGTGCTCCACGCTTTCCAAACCTCTTGGATAACGTATGCACTCGCGTTGAACGCATTTATCTTGATTTTATAGTTACTGAAAAAAAAGCTTTAAAGCTTCACCTAGGCTACGTAATCTCCCTGACACTATAATATAGATTACTAGCATTACTAGTGACCCACCCCGGCTTCGCACGGTTGCTGAATTACAAGAATAAACCATCCTCTTGAATTGCTCTATCTATTGATAAAACTGCATTGAAACCCGTTGTGTACAAAGTCACATAAGAATGAGATAAATTAGGGGGCTGCTGGGTGGGGTGCTCTCCAGGTTACCTTCTCGTGTGCCTATGGTTGCTTGTCCCTTTCGGACCTGAGTTGTGTCCGCAGCCACACGGACTCACGCAGCTCACCGGGGGGGACGGATTTACCATAGGACGGTGCGCCCTGTTAAGTCCGACAACAACTTCCGTACCCTCATACGTGATCTTGTTGTCGGATTACTAAAAACCTGGAACCGGGATGGAGCTTCTCCACGTGTGCTTCTGATCAGCAGAACGCGCAGTGGATGAAGCTGGAACGTGCTGGTGTGCATTATCCAGTTGCTAGGTGGCAAAGGACTTCTCGCTTCCTTTGCCAGCTTCCGACTGCACGGGCTCATGGGGTGGACTTCCGTGAGACCGAATAATCTTGAAGGCTAATGGCGGTCGGATTGCAACCTAACATGTAATCTGATTGCTATTTTGGACCTCGAGAAGGGCGGTGACACTCTGCGAGGAAGTGTTTCCGTGTGCGCCTAGCAGGCGAGGAGAGATATCTCCCTTGCCAGCGTTCGGCCGCTTGGTATGCGCTGGGTCGAAAGGCTTTAGTGCGATTAAGCGGCGGAGGAGATGGGGGCTTCTCCGCACATTCCCTTCGGGGTTTGTTGTGGACGAAGCGGGGACGTGTCGGCTCTATGTATCCAACGCTTAGTTTTGCTTGGTTGAAAGACCTTGCGGAATTGAGTGTTCTTGGGGTCCGAGGGGGCGATCCGATTTGATCTTCCCGGTTAAGTCTGATCGCTATCTCGGCACCCAAGATGGACGGCGCATCTTGCGAGTAGATGTCGCCGAATACACTCGGCTGGATGAGAGATTTAATCTCCCGGCCAACGTCCGGCCGCTTGGTATGCGCTAGGTCGAAAAGAAATGGGGGCTTCTTCACACACTCCCGACCATCAGGGGGTGTTGTTGTTGAAGCGGGGACGTGTCGGGTCAATGAATCCAACACTTAGTTTTGCTTTGTTGAAAGACCTAGCGGAATTTAGTGTTCTTGGGGTCCGAGGGAGCGATCCGATTTGTGTTAATCATTTCTGATCGCCATCTCGGCACCCAAGATGGACGGCGAACCTTTTGATCAGGTGTCGCCGAATTCACCCGACTATCACTGAGGAGATGGGATTTCCTAACCAGTGGTCCGGCCCCTTGGTATGCGCTGGGTCGAAAGACTTTTGTACGACCGAGTGGTGCCTTGGGTTTGTGAGCGGCCGGAGTGAGGGCTCCCGGTCACTCGTTTACATACAAACCCAGGGAGGGCGGCAGTAACATAGTTGCGTGTTCCTGCCGTCGCATCCGAGGATGTGCCGGAGTGGGATGGGGCTCCCGGGATGGGCTGCGGCCGCAGCAAGTTTGTGAGAGGGGAACTCCAGAGATCCTAGGAGTTCGGGGATCCCTTTGACTCAAACGAGGCTGGCAACCGAGGAGGTTTAGTGAGTAGTCCGGCGTTTTTTTTAGTAGGACAACCTCACACACCCCTGTTCGCACCCTCATGCGAAAGGATGTCTGTTTGCAGATTACTCCTCGTAAATAAAAAAAATAAAAAATGGGGCTGCTGGGTCTTTTCGAACTTCGAACTATAAAAATGGGGTGGCCAATTAACCTCTTTTTTGAAACGTCAAATTGTCATTCTGCGAATTTTTTGGCGTTTTATTTTACATCTTAAATTCTTAGAAATACCTTTGATTTTTGATTAACTCGATCTTAAGTTGAGTTTAGTTAAACCCCAGATGATCCTTAAATATTTTTTTGGAATAGGACCGTCTAAGTTTGCGGGACTGGCAAGTGTGCTGCACTGCACCGGTGTGTTACTGTTATGTAATGAAACTTACATCGTAATGTGTCATTTACATGCTTTGTAATGATTTTATGCGATGAGAAGATAGTGACGTCAGAGAAGCTGTAATTGGTCTCAAGGCAATGAACTCGGCCCGTATTCAAGAACAATACTTAAGTGTGAACTCAAGCATCGATTTGACATAATTTTTCTATGAAGAACTGTGGTTTTTGAATACGGCCCGTATTAGGGTGCAGTTAAATAAATGACGAAGTGATTATCAAATGTTATCGATTGTTTTAGAAAAATATTGCTTTCCATTAAAACATGGAATCGAACCCGCATCTCTCGTGTCTCCACCGCTCAATCGCTCACTACACTAAGATCGTCATAATTATTGACATTTTTTTTCTTTTAGGTACTTATCTAATGTCTTGGTGTGAAATTAAACAAGTAGAAATGCATTTGAATTCAATTTATTTCGCTTTCACTTAAAATAGTTGTAAAACTCATTGAAGTACAATTCAATAAGTACCAATATTTACACAATAAAATTCTTACACATTATTTTACTAATTACAAGAAAAAGTACTTATATACAAAAAATAAAAAACTATTCCTTTGGAATGCAATGCACTTAATATTTGGACGGAAATGTTCCATTACTTAAGTAACGACTAAGTTTAACTTAAACGACTAATTAAATTACTTACTTACTAACTTTAACCCGCGGTTTCGCTCGTGATAAACGTATTAAAAGTAGCCTAGGTATGTTTTATTATACAAACCATTTATTATAATAAATATTCCATTAAAATTATAGTTTAGCTACTTTGCCGTGAACTATAAACATTCAAACATCATCACACATTTCTAGTATAATAAAATACTGTAAATTCTTAAACTTGAGCTTCAAAGTCTATAACTTGAATTATAGCATAACAACAATTTATAAATGCATAGAAATAGGAAGTAAATGTCACAAATTTTTAGTTTTTTTCATTAAGTTAAACGATTACTTTCTAAAAAACAATTAGGTGAAAAATATATACATAAATATGCAAATTATCCTGACAAATTATGTATCTAGAGAATAAAAAACTAGCTGAATCATACATGAGTTTAAGATCAGAGATCTAGATCAAGGATAATATTAAACCTAACTGAAGGGCAATTCACGTATTTCTCAGATTTGTTGTACTTTCGATCACATTAAAATATAATTCCATTTGCCATGTCATATTTTGTGACATTATACGAGATCAAACTAGATTTGAACTTTAATTGAATATTTTTATTACGCGAATTGCCTCACATGTGTTACTTTAAATATTTCGGTATAGTGAAATTATCTATAATATCTATCAACAGATAAATTCTAGAATATAGTCTTGATATCCTAAAGTTAATTTTAATACAAATTAATACTAAGTAAAATTTTATGAATACTAAGTAACCATAGCTCGATCGCCGGGGGGTATTGGGACCATGTATGTGAAGCGTTGGGTGTAGTCCGGGACCTTCAGAGTGGTGTCCGACCAGGGCGGGCTGGGGTTCCATCGGTCCATGCCGTCTGTCTCTTCAAGAGGAGCCAGGCGCATGCGCTTAGCTACAGGGTATTCTATACCTGTGGACAAATACAGGTGACCCTGACGTGAGTGAGCGCTCATGACGTAGCTGACTAAGCTTTTCCTAACAGATCAACGAAGTTAAGCACTGTTCCGCGTTGTCACCATTTGGATGGGTGACCGCCAGTGGCAATTTAAACTGAGCGCTCCTGTGCTTCGGAGGGCACGTTAAGCAGTCGGTCCCGGCTTTTTCAAAGTTGTTAGGCCATGACAGAGGCCTTCGGGCGGCTTAAAAACTCTGTCACCAGAGTTGGCCGCTGACTCATACGAACTTACTTTAGGGGTTTTACCAATATTTTTATCTTCATTATAAGTGGGAGAATACGTTATGAGAGTTCTTAAATTATTTGTAATAGTTTTACTAACGCTCTGCCACTGAGATTTAAAAGTCTTTTGTGGAAACCAGTAATCACCGGTCACTTCAAAGTGAAACATCAGTTCTATCAAAAACTCTAGTAACACCCAAACTGCCCCCTTATTCGTTAGAGAAACTGTTGTTTGAATTCGCTAAGTATTGTCCTGTCATTCTTATGTCAATGAACTAGATGATGATAGATTTGAAAGATACTTTTGCCAACCAAGAGGTATACAGCAGTCCGTCCCAGCTTCGCGCGGGTGCAATAAAACCGCACCCGTGAAAAGCCGGAGCCAGTCGCTAGTAATAAATAGCCTATGTTACTCAGGGATAATGTAGCATTCTAATGGTGAAATAATTTTTGAAATCGGACCAGTATTTGAGTTTCTTCGTAACAAACAAAAATACAAAGCTTTCCTCTTCATAATATTAGTATAGATTTGTGTAGACAAATATAAAGGCCCTTACTTTCTACAGCGGTGCTAGTGGATGGGTCCTGAACGTGGTAGTTGACTCTTGGGTACTGTTCATAGTACTCTCGTTTGCCGTGAGGGTACATGTACATGGTGTTCAACGCGTCAGGTGGTGCTTCGTAGTGGTGCGGAGATCTGCGAGCAAAGAAAACACATAGTTACGCACCTAAAAGTTACATAGTTAAAGTTGACTACCGATGTGGCGCAGCGGGCGCAGGTCCGCCTGCGACGCAGAGGTTGCGGGTTCGATTCCCGCCTCGGAACAAATGTTTGTACGATCTACAAATATTTGTTCCGGGTGTTCTGGGTATTTTCTATATATAATAAAAAATATCTATCTATGTATTGTATTGTATTAAATATATATCAGTCATCTAGTACCCATAATACAGCTCTGTTTAACAGCAGCTTACTTTGGGGCCAGATGATGCTGTGTGGATTGTCCAGCATTATTTATTTATTTATTTATTTATAGTCCTGACTACACTACGTTATCATAATATCAGAACCCTACTAATATTATAAATGCGAAAGTCTGTGTGTATGTTTGTTACCACGTATCTCCGTAACGACTTAACCGATAGTAATAAAATTTGGAATGTAAATGGCTTTAGTCCTGAAATAACACATAAACTACACACATAACCTTTTTATCTCGGAGAAAGGTACTGTTCCTGTGGGATAGATTAAAAACTGCAAGAACGCGGGTGAAGCCGCACCGGTCAGCTCGTAATAGATAAATAAATAATGTTCTGGGTCTGGGTCAAGTTTTGTAACGTCAAATAAGTAAATAAATAAGCAAATAGAGGATTTAAACCTACAACCTGCCTGCTACCACACCACCTGCAGTGCTCCTAATTTTGATTTAACCAACTTTTTTATATGACGTTATCATTGTCATACATTCAACGAATAAACAAAATAATGTAACAAATGTGTAAACTCCTTTTGAACAACCTATTTCATTAAGTATATGGTTAAAGCCACTACAGAATCCTTATGAACATTTATGTGACTGTAATTTAAACGCTATTACAACGCACTAAGGAGTGATAAATATGGTAATGGAAGGTGTCAAAATACGGACGGACGGACAGACAGTGTGATGAATTTCTGCTTGGGGTTACCTTAAATTGCATACGAAATCCACGTGTGAGATTACACTTGCAATGTTATACACTTTTTATAATAAATTAGTAATAAAAATATGCTTTAAAAATTTATTTATTATGTCACTTTAAAATGAAAGTTATTGATTTTACAATAGAAACTCCTTTAACTCTTGTCGACTTCATAAGTAGGTATGCTGAAAAAAAAAGTTTGCCAAGCGAATATACAATTTTTCTACGGAACCCAAAGATCGTATGTCCCACTCATACTCAACCGATAATATTTATATTCTTGCGTTTATTTCAAGACGTCACGTAACTGACGACCTTGTCGTATGTTTGTTTTTGAAACCAATTTAGTGAGATAATTGTGTGAATTGTATGGTAATGTGGATGGTTGCATTTTGATTGTTTTTTGTTTTTTAAGTTATTTTAGCGAATTTATCCTATATTTGCGTGTTTATAAAATAGACTAACACACTGTTTTTTCAGTAGGTAGTTAAACAAAGAAAAAACAATTACTTTTCCCAATTTAGCATTCTTATAAGCCAGAAAGAGTGGTGTCTGCCTTGCTATCTGACTGACCTTGCTATTAGCAACTGCAAACTAAATCTTTACATAGTATAAAACAAAGTCGCTTCTCCCACTCTGTCCCTCTGTATGTATGAGACAACACAACAGATTTTAATGCAGTTTTCATCAATAGATAGAGTAATACAAGAGGAAGGTCATACGTACCTATAGTATGAGCAGGTAATAAATAAAGCAAGATAATATATATAGATAGGTAATAGATAAACTCACCTCTCTTCACTAATAGTAGAGCCAGGCGAATGTGTAGAGTAGTCAACCGGACCTCTATCTGTATAAACTCTCTCACAGCCATATTCGTCCTTCTGTACATAGGAGGACACGTGGTAGCCAGTGTAGTCGACCTCCTGGTTCTCCACGTAGTACTCCTGGTAAGGGTCCTGGTAGCACTGGTCGCGCCGGAAGAACTTCTGGCAGCGAGGGTCCAGAATGCCGCAGGGCTGGTTCTGGTAACCGTAGTACTGGTAAAGCCAGGAGTTGGCTAGCATTATTTGGGCTTCTTCTTCGCTGTTAGAGAAAATCTATCTTTATCGGTACGTAGTATAAAACAATCGCTTCCTGATGTATTTACGCTTAGATCTTTTAAGCTATGCAATGGATATTAAATTTTAATACATTATCAGATAAAAAATAAATAAAAAGGCATATAATCACATAACCACACAAAAAATCAAAATCAAAATCAAAAATTATTTATTCAGTAGAATCACAAGGATCACTTTGAAACGTCTTACAAGCTAGGAAAATTTACACCAGTTCCAACGCGCCCATGCCGTAAAAGAACTGGCAACAACACCGGCTGGGTTCCTATCGTTTTTTTGGCATGACCCTTGCTATTGTTATGGATTCCAAGTAGAGTTGGAGCACATTCGTCCCAAGCTTTTTTATCATCTAGGTAATCGGTTGTTTTATAGTAAGCTTTTTGAGACAGATTTTGTTTAATTAAGTTTTTAAATTTGACAATTGATGAGCCTAACTGTGGGAACAGCGAGTTTATTTTTATTTCTAGTATTAACATTATGATTATCACAATTTTTTTTTTTTACACATTACACATCACATTATTTAATAACTAAGTAGGTACCTACTTATTTAATAGTTTTAATGTATGTTATATATCCGCCCAGACGAGACAACCACCATTGGGGAAGCAGCCGGGACCAGCCAGACAGCCACCGGACGAGCAGCCTATAGGTTTACACTTTACCTCTCACTGCGGCCAAGACACCTTTGCCGACAGCGGTCTTGTGAGTCTGCTTGACCGGCAGTGAGAAAACCATTCCCACACAACCCTACTTCCTACCCACCATCCGTCTGTTACCTTAGGTCTCCTGGTAACAGATATCCTTGACTATCTATATATTTATCTACCACACTTATATGGTTAGGGCTAGGTCAGTAAGTACACATACATGTGATAGGACACAACACAGCTAGGGTCACATGCACAAGTACTTAGGGTTACACCAATACTAGGGTCCGTAGGTAGGGGGTACATCAGGTTAATTTACGTAGAACGTTTAACTATTATGGCACATCCTGTGTGCAGGTTGTTAGGCGCTTTTACAATAGTAGTAGTAATAATTATAATTATAGAAATTGTGGATATGAATAGGTCGAGGACTCAGCCACGCTGTTTTTCAGCCTCGCCTTTGATGACTAAAATGTCCCATGAGCACTCAGGAATGATCAACTGATCCTAGATAGATAGGTACGTGTAGAGTGATTTAGAAGGAAGGTTTATACGTATTTTTCAGTTCTGATTTGTACACGTGCGTAGGCCATGGCGCATGGAGAGTCGCAGTTATATAAACATATTTTAATACTTTTTTTGTATATAAAATAATTACGCACGTCTTCAATTTAATCGAAGTGGTGCACTCAAAAAATTACTAATTCTAAATTTTGAAGTTCGAATTCAATAATTTGATTAAACTTTCATGAAATCGACAAAACGCAACGATAGCGCGTTCTAATCTACAAGTGGCGCCATCTAATCTTGTTCTATGTTCATAAAATTGTATGCTTTATATTATTTTTTGTAACGCAAGCTGAAGTAATAATTTAGATAAAATTTGAAAAGACAAACATTTGATTTTTTGTTACCAGGCCAGACTGGCCTAGTCTGTACCTGTGATGGTAAGCGGTTACCGTGTATGTGTGTATGGTGTGTGTGTATATTTGTTACCACGTATCCACGTGACTACTTTACCGATTGTGATGAGAATTCAGATGGCTTAAGTCTTGAAATAACACATAAAAAAAAAACGCAAGTGAAACCGCGCGGGTAAGCTCGTTATGAATAAGGCTCTTTAGTCTGTAGTCTGTAGTGGGGTCTGTAGTTTGGTCTGTAGGGTGGTGTGAGTGGTAAAAATGTGTTACCTCAAAACTTGGTTAGTTGCTATGATGTACTGCCTTGGGGTATCAGCCGCGTCTTTCACTTGAAGAACAACATGGATCCATATAAACTGACCAGTTCGTTGCTGGAGCTTTACTAGTAGAATACTGCACTTGTCCTGCTCCGATTGTGTTACTGTAATAAAATTTATGAGTTACCACTAACATAGTTTTTTTTTTTACTTTATGTCAGCAAATAGCTCCGCTTTCCGATCCTAAAAAAATCCAATCCTTGTATTTATATTTATAATTATAGCTGTATTTTTAGATTATTGATTTTTTTTCCCTTAAAATAGAAATAAATAAACCTCGGAGTCATGTTACGCCATTATTTTTTTTAAGAACAGTCATAACCAGTCTTCTAATGTTCCCACAGCTGGTGCTTTTGAACATTAGCTTGAGTCTTAATCCACTACGCAAACCTGATGCGGATCGGTGGATGACACACGTTTTAAAAATTGTTAGTTCTTGCGCATGCCGATTTCCTCTAAATGTTTTCCTTCTTCGTTTAAGACATTTGCGAAAAAATGTAAATGAAAAAATCCATTATCCAAGAGTTTTGGGCGAGCTGATATTAGAATGTTAGCCTAGCGTTCATGACGTTGCTGGCTGAAGGCAAATCAAAGGCAAAGCTTCGAATACATTCGGTCTGAAAACATTGGTTCGTATTAAAATTTCACAAGACACTTACTTAGTCTATGTTTGCTCTGTGCTTCCCGTAAGCTATCCCAATGTATTAACTGGTACCACGACACATCAGCTAGTTCAGACTTCTTCCACCCCAAGTACCATTCGCCACTGCAACAAAAAAAAAACAACGTTGTAGTTAGTAATTGACCCCGACATTTTGGTTTTTGTGTCTAAGGGTCTATTTCAAGATAAGCTAATTCCCGGTTGGTCAGTATAGCTCTTACCTCATCATCGACGGACAGTAAGCATTTGAAACTTAACGGTGTAACAAGCCCATAGTGAGTTTAAAAGGACAACCTTAGTAACCACAGCAATTAATACAAGTAACATCTAAAGCCAACCCTAGTGAGCTCATAGGTGAACTGTTATTAAATATATGTTAGCAAAATAGTTTTAAAAAAGTAGCAGCAAAATGGTCCCCACGCTCCCACTAACGTTTCACGGAAAGACGCGCCCACTCTATTTATAATAATAATAATTTCATAGTTGAAAAAAGTTTTATATAGGACATATTGTATGCTGTTGTAGTGACCAAGTCTACTTTGTACAGAGAATCTACTCTTCAAATCGACAACCGAAAATAGTGGCAAATATCGTAGCTCAACATAAGTAGGTGACAACTAACTTCGGAGGAATTATCACTTAGTCTTTTGGTGTTCTCACAAAATAAATTAAACAGCAAAGATTGTCATTTTGAAACGATTTCTTCGTAGAGCTTAGATCAAATACTACACAAAGTATAAATTGAATTAAATGCAAAGATATCCTAAGGAAAGCAAGAAACCTAGATAAATAATTTATAGGCCAGACCTGTACGCATGAATAAAATATTATCTCGCAAAAGATATAAGATAAATGCGGGGAAGTTAAACACGCAGTCGATTTTGTTTGTCTATAGATGCAAAAAATTGTCCTACCTGAAGAAAGGTGTTATATTTTTGTAAGCTAACCAAATAACACAGACTCCTTTCGAAGTTTACAGGGGTACGGAGCGTTAAATGCGGATTTTGGTAAGTTTGAGCAAGGAATTGGTAAGAACGCCGTTGAATTTAAGTTATAATATATTTTTTATTACTTGGCACTAGTTACACAAAAAAAAAAAAAAAAAAAAAAAAAAAAAATTCACTCGTTACACTTTGGACGTTTTAAGATCTTATCAATTAATCTTAGTCTGAAGCTTAATTAAAACACAGTTATTGGATGATGCCTTAATTATAATTTAGTTATTCGGTACTAGAAAATAAATTATTTTTCGGTCTTTGTAAAGTTATGCCTATAACGATTTTATTAGTTATGTAAGTGCCAATTAATCACTGTCTTTATAGAATAGGTTTGCTATGTGTAATGTTTACTAAGGTTGACTTACTACTGCCTATATTACTAATACCTATTGGCTCTACGCTGGCTTGTTCTAAGCTATGCGTCAGATCAACAGGCTGTATTGTGCCGCACCACAAATACTGGCTCACTGGCAACACCGTGCTAGAACTTCTACTTCATAATAGTATATTATGTACGAATACAATGTACGATAGCATCGCGTGTCCCGGGCACGCATGGCGACCGGAAAAAGAGTCAGAAGTAATGTGCCACGAACACTGGCTACTGGGAATACCTTGCCAAGAACACTGTACTAGTAGTACTTACTTAGCGTCAATGTGCAGTATCTTCATGTCCATAGCATGCACGGTGGTAAACACGTTAGTTGCACCATGCACGACGCACTCGCGCGTCTCGGGCATGGCGAGGGGCGTGCACTGTGCCAGGAACACTGGCTCGTTACGGCTGCAGAGCGGTAGGTAGGACACGTAGTGACCTCTTACAAGAACTACCTAGAAAAAGGAACTCATTAACCTAATCTTTTAAAACTAATTTAATTTCAACCAAACTTAACAAAAAATACAATTTTATAAAGTTGTTTAATATCGTATTATTGTTTCGTTTTGAGCGGGACTTAAACCCACAACTTTGCTTCAGACACGGGTGCTCTACAAGTTGCGCCATTGAGTTATGTCTGGCTTGCTCGTAACCCCCCTTGGGATATCTTCATCTCGAAGCGCCAATATCTCTACATTTGGGGAAAACGTTATTCAGATGGGTTCAATGAATTTCAAAAGTTATTTCAGAAAACTTACTTTTTGGTCTCCAAATCTCATCTGCCGCCTAGCGTTTCTAGAAACGTTCATTCTGCAGAAGAAATGCCTATTCTTTGGTATGTTTTCAGTCTCGCTGTTGGCACCTTTGTTCAGCTCCATTTGAACAGTCTGGTGGTCCTGTTTATCTATTATGTCGTATACGCTATCTCCGTGTATTAGTAAATCTTCCTAAAATGGTAACTCAATTTAAAAATGTGTACGTTTTGTCAGCTTTTAATTAAGCGTAACTACATAAATGTATGCTTCTTTGGATTCTCAGCGCTCGTATTATTAGGATGGAACTTCACTTACAGGAAAGTTCGTCAATTAAAAAAGTATTATGCAATTACTAATTAATAGTAGTGGGTAGGTCCACAAACCTACCATAGAGTGTCCCAAGTACTCCGCAGCATTTTCCGAAATATATAATAGTTTTCCGTTCTGTGTCATCATCATCATAAAACCGTTCATAGCCTGAAAAACAAAGTAACTGTCAGTATATACATTTTACGGCTTCACTGATACAAAACCAGCAGCATATAAAGTCACTTTTGAAAGCTGCACTTTTTAAAAGTTCTGCCAAGTATTTTATTATAAGTTATTTATAAAATTACAAATAAAACTGATCTTGTGTATTTTAAAAACTACTTAAACGTGATATTGTTTTTTCCGTGATTAAAGGAACTCGGGTGTTGAACGGAAATAAGTTTTCATCAAAAGTTATCCACAACGCATTAATAATAAACTTGATGCAGGCAATTAATGTTTTTTATGCAAAACAATATTTATTTTAATTCAATCATACACAATAAAATACCATGAGACTTGTTACAAGGTTATCTAAGATCAAAAATAATAATTACTAGTTACTATACTACTATTAAAAAGAGAGCATAGAATCATGGCTGTCAAAACGTTCTTCATAACCCGCCAGTACAGCAGTAGTAAACTTGAAAAATATACTCACCTTTGAAAATCCGATATTAGGTGTAGGGCTTGCTTGTTCTTGATACTGATAACTAAACTCGTGACTCTTGAACACTAAAACAGAAAGAAAGACCGAGTTATGGGTGAAGTAATAGCAACAACAGATAAGATAGCAAACTAAATGCATTTTAAACGTCTTAATACGCTTTTTCGTGACTGAAGGTGAGTTAACAAAAAGTTTTTGAGATGTTTTCAACTATGAGAGTAAGATTTGGGGATAAGGGTGGAGGACGTGATGAGTTTGACAAAGATTTGGACCATGAGAATCACGACGGAGAACAAGGAAATGAAGATGGGTGGATGAAGGCTACAGGTACTTACAATATGTACGTGTGTACAATGTACAATACAACGTGTATGTAAACTTAGATTACGGAATAGATAACTGATGGTTGTATGAAATGTAGTTTTCAATATTGTTTAAATGGCGTCTGCTTTTTTACTACGCTGTACATACAAGTATGCGTGGTAAAGTGGTACTTATCACCGAAAAAGCCAAGAAACCAAGCCGAGTTTGTTGCCAGATTCTTCAAGACGATTGCGATTTAAAGATATCCTGGGGTTTAAAAAAAAAACACTCTAAAGACTTTGACTTTGGTCTACCTCAGGACCTGGGTTTTGATTTCAACTTTACGACATTATTTTACCTATTTTTAAATCAATAGGGTTTGTTACTCTCATGGTTATTTTAAATATTGATCGCAGTTGCATGAGTGTAAGCTAAAAAAATCAGTAAATGTTTCAGCTTTATCGTATTTTGTTGTTGAGACCGGAAAACTAAAAGAGTTTATGAGTATGACGGAGTTTATGTTCGTTTGAAACGTAGTCTCAGTTCAGTGCCAAGGACTTTGCATTGTGCATAACCCTTCGTTGGCTTTGGTTAGGATCTGTGTTACACAATAGAATATAGAATACTTGCGACCCGCCAGTGGTTAAATTATACGCTTAATCCTCCCTCTTGAATCACTCTATCTTTGAAATAAACAGTATCACAATTTAAAAGATCTAAGATACAGAAGAACAAGTGGTGGAAGTGTTTTTTTTGTACTATGTAAAAATTGTGTCCGGAATACGCACACCCGGCTGTATTGAACATTACAGTCAAATTACATCACGCCATCATCACCCTTCAAACAAAAGCCCAGCACAAGAGTAAGAATAGTCTGTAATTGCACTTTTAAAATAAGAATCTAGCAATTCGTGCGGTATAATTTCTTGACGATAGAAATAAATATAGTTTAATAAGTATATTACCTACTTCTCTGCTATATTTATTATAAAGAGTTCTACTACCCAGCATAAACGTAGAATAGTGCCATGAGCTTCTAACTGATGAAGACCGGCAGCGTTAGCAGGTCATGAAAGTTGGTGATATCTGAATAGGGAACATACCTTGCTGGAAGTAGTTTATAATCAAGGTCTCAAAGGTGAGCGATCTCTAGGTGGACTAAATACCTTGCTGGAAGTAGTTCATCTTCCTCACATAGACGCAGACCAGCGCCATGAGCTGCAGCTGCGAGAGCCTCTGCCTGGTGGAGGGCGGCAGCGGCAGCAGGTCGCGAAGGTTGGAGATCTCTGTATTGATGAGGTCCCGACGCATTTTGCTCGCGCCTTTCGTTGATTTTGTTGGTTCGAATCTGCTGAATAATGACATAGCTGTATACAATTTATCATTTGGTTAAAAAGCTAGGCAAATATTAATTTTCTTTTTCAATAATCAGGTTTTAGTTTAGCAAGTTTTAGTGGAGCTTCCAAAGTATTTGTCCGCGCTGAGTTTTTTATCTATAGATAATATAGTATATATAAAAATATATATTTTTATTATATAGTTTTTGTTTTTAGTTAATTATCTTTTTCAATATTCAATTTGACTATTGCAAGTTTTAGAAGAACTTCCCAAAAAATACTTCCCGTTAAGTTATTTCTTGCATAAGCTTGCGCATAGTCATAAAATTAGCGGAAAAAGGTCTCAAAACGTTCAAGCCTAATTTTTCAACTAAACACAAAGAATTCCGACGTGTTCAATTGACTCAATATATCAATCACTTAAGCGTCCATTGACTTTCCTCTCTCAGGGAAAACGATTAGACATTCGCTCCCATAAACTTCCCCATTTCTAAACGTTCGCGTGAATGTTTTCTAGGATCTAAACAATGCACGGATACAGGGTTCCGGACAGGTGCGGCGGCTTTTGTGGAATTAACATACACCGATCTCTGTTTTAACGCCGCGCGGCGATTTGCTGAGCTTTGGTGGGAAGTGGCCGGAAATTGCTCATTAGCTTTTATTAGAAAAAATAATTAATTGTAATATCTAAGATCATGATAAAATTGGTAGATGTTTCATTTAATCTTTAATTACTTAGATCCAGATGTTTAGGAAAAAAGAGGCAAACCTTGAGAATGTTCTTATTAAATTAAAAAAATATTAGATAAATTAATTAAATTATTTATAAAATATTAAGACACAGGCCTGTGTGTTCAGAGAGTATTTCTAAAAATACCATAAGTACCTACTTTAATGTTTAAATAAGAAACATGACTGTTATAAATAAGTAGAGCATGTTACAAATACGTAGTTACAAACTGTAACTCAAAAGCTCCACTTTCCCCAATCAATAACTCCAAAACAAACAATCACTCAACGCAATTCAATCAAATTGATAACAAAGTACCCATCATCATCGTTCCCACAATAAAGGCTAACGATCTTAAAAAAATCTAATCAAATGAAAAAAGGTTTTTAAGGACTGCCCGGGAGATGAAAGGGCCGACGGCGGCACGGGTGCGCATGCGCATGTTAACATAAAGACGGACACGCATGTTATCATTCGAACGGGACGGAAAGACACTTCCTTCAGTGTTTTTGTTGGGTATTTGGATATTTGTTTCATTGATTTTTTTGCAATATTTTTTAATGATGATGGCCATTCAAGCATTAAGGTTAAAAAATATGCGTTTAGAATTTAAACCATACAACATTAACTTAATCTAAATATTTTCAATTTTAGATTTATACATTATTTGAATTTCGAATATAAGTTTAAATTTGGTTAAAATCCATTATGGTTTCAAACCGATGCAAACTTTTTTAGCACAAACGACTATGCACCTACGAATCTAAAAGTTAATTTTATTACTGATCTGAATACTTGCTATCTAGCTGAAAGAAAGCCACATTCAAAGTATTGCAGTATAAAAGTTCACAAAACACAATGTCATCAAACTATCTTTACTGCTACGTTTTTTACGTTTATATCAAATTGAGAATGCAGTAGGTACAGACGGCCACAAAACCGACATTCCATACATACCTACTAGACGAGACCATTTCACGGTGAATCCTACATTGAAGCGTTAAAATTCTTCCGTAATACGTAATACATTAGGGGTTTTGGATGAATGGACCAGAGACTGATTACTTGGGAAGTAAATAATTTGAAATCGTTACGACACAAACCTCACTGAATGAAAATCTTACAGACCGAGACAAGGAAATCTTTGCTTACAGATTAATACGCAACCTCAGGCGGTGGTGTAGAGATAATTTGCCTAAAATTTAGGAGCATTTTGACTTTGAATTATTTGTGAACATAATATTTTTATTTTTTTAGATTTTTTTAGAAAAATACATGCTGCTCTGAATTAAATTGGTCGTTGTATTTGTCTAATACTTTTTGTTAAATGCTGAAAACATATCTTATTGTATTATGTTCTCTAATAATATGTTATGTTCTCTATTAAATTAGTTGAAGGTACTTGTTTTTAAAAAAAATAATGCGGTCAAGGATTTGAAAACGAATATTTTTTTTATTGGTGGATAGATGTTTTGTGATAAAGAAACATTATTACCATAGATTTAAATTAAATTAATTTTATTAGTAATAGAAAAGGCCTAGCAAATAATCCTTTAAATTATATAGGTGTGAAAGTCTGAGTGAGTTTGTGTTAATGTTGTTTACCTATGTTTGTCATCTCCGTGATGACTTAACTAATTGTGATGAAATTTAGAATGCAGATGGTTTAAGGAATAATACATAGACTACTTTTAACCCCGGAAAAATTGACTTTTCCTGTGGGATAGCGTAATAAACTGAAAAAATGCGGATGAAACCGCGCGGGTCAGCTCTTTTATTATAATTTAAGTACATATAGTAAATTTTGAGCAATAAACTTCACATTTTGTCGTAACATCGTACGTGTCTAGCAAACAAACAAATCGTGTCAATCTATTTATACCATTTAATAGGAAACTTAAATAATACTATGTCACAACTTCAGATTCATGAAACGTCTACGTATTGTTGAGTACTACAGTCGTTATCAAAACTGATTATAAACTAACTACTTAAAAATATGTATACATACATAAAATCACGCCTCTATCCCGTAGGGGTAGGCAGAGACTAAGGATTTCCGCTTGCTACGATCAAGACATATTTCTTTAGCTTCATTCACAGTCATCACATTCTTCATGCATGAGCTCGTCGGTTTTTGAATTTTGTAAATTAAAGTTAACATTGTGCTAGAATCTGGCACACAGTTAACTTTAATTAGATTATAAAAGAATAGTGAATTAGCAGTAGGTTTTGGAGAGTTACTAATAACTGTAACAATATACCTATATCTTACACATAGGAAACGCTTGTAACAGGTACGAGTACCTGTATTTATTTTATCGCCATGTAAAAGTAAACTTTGGGTAACGATGTCCGAACAATGTATTTGAATTTTTTTTAGTTGTAGGTACGTGCTAAATTATAATAAGTAGAGTACCTACCTAGATTTTTATTTTATTTAAAAAATGGTTGTTTTCAAGTAACCGTATATCGGTCAGTGCATATAGCAATGCGGAAGAAGAAGGGCGCCATGTCACTCCACCCTGATGAAGACTTTCATCATATTTTATTATAGATTTTTACCTTTATTTGGCCATTGGTTGTTATCTTTTAAAAATGATGAGTACGTGTTGCAATCCTAAATAATCCAAGTCTTATATGTACCAAAACATTCTGCTATTTAAAGATAGATGATAGAAGATATTTTAATGCGTGGAAATTACAGCAAGGAGCTTTCCTTTTAAAATTTCTTAAGTACAAAATTAAATACAAAAAGCTAACTAAGTATAAATAACAATTTGCTGAGTTATATTTTACATTTAACTAAGTAGTTCAAAGGTTAAACATAAACCTTAAAACGCTTTTAATAAAAAAAAATGTTTCTTAGCCAAATTGAATGAAATAACTTTACTCGTACTAATTCTGTCTGAAATGAATTAGGTTAAAAATATCATAAAACCAATACTACTTAGGTATTATGTAAAAATAAGAAATACAATGCTAAACGTTTTTTTATGATTTTTGAACGATGAAAACAAATGAAAATAAAAATAATTACGAAGATAATAATTTAGATAGATAGATAGATTATAATTAGTATCTTTATTGTACACCATAAAATAATAAAATAACATTGGAGGTAGCTATGTTTACAATTTAAAAATGGGTGGTCTTATCACTTGAAAACATTTTGCTTAATTTACTTACCTTAAAAACATTTTGCGTCACGATGTTAATAATAAACACTAAACATCAACACAAATCAGTTCATTTTATGTAAACTAAACAAACACGACCACACAGCTCGAACGATCAAGTTCTAATGATATCTCAATAAAAGAAACAACCCTTCAACATTAAACTTCACAAAATTAATGTCAATCGTAACCATAAAAATAACGATAAACCGCGCGTGCCGCACATACTCAACACCCATGCAACCTCACACTGCGCAACCTCGAAATCATTATAAAAAAAAACTAAATGTCATAGTCTACGACAACGCGTCAATTTATGCGTGAGCTTTTTATTAGAATGAGATTAGACCCGATCCTGAAGCCCCGATACTTCCGTGCGCGGCCGCATCGGGACAACGACTATAAAAAGCCACAAAGCCTCTCTTTCCCGCGAGCCTTATTTTCTTTTTGTTCGAAATAACATGCGCCCGCGCCTAACGAATCCCTTACACAGACCGCTCCAATTTCAAACTGTCCAAAAGTTGCTTTTAAAACTGTCATTTTAAAAATGAAACTATTGTTTAGTTTGTAAATTGAAACTGAAAAACGGCTTCATTTCAAGCGTAATGAGGCTCGTGGGAAAGAGACAAATAGACGTAACGTTATTCCGTGCTGCGGTTAAAGGTTTCGCGTGAAAGAAATGGAAAGAGGCTGTACTTGCCGCGTTCAAAGTAATGAGTTCGAGGGAGATGTCGGTAACGCTGTAATTATGAGTTGTTCGCGTAAACGAGATAAAAGTATGATGATCGTCGGAATGACAGTTATTGATATTGTCGTAATAAGCGACGATTTGCGCTGAATGGTGTGTTTTGGTTGGGTCTGCGTTTGCGCATGTAACGTAACTCTAATTAGATTTTAATGATGAGCAATTGAGTTTAGATTTGCTTTGCAGTGTTGGTACAAGTACTGTGTTAGTGTAATTATAGGCTTTGACGGCAGGTGTTAGGTGTATGGTGTAATCTTCATATTGTGTTTTTTTAATTATGTATCTAGTCTTGTTTCTTGAAACGTGCATGGCGCTTACTGGTATTTTATTACTTTTACTTGATTATAGATTCGCGAGTAGACCTATACCTGCCATGCTTGTACATAATAATATAACCAACACTTGTCTTATAAAAAGTAGTTTGCGTCGGAATTAAAGAAATTATAAATTGATAAATAAGTAATGAAGATAATACCTATAGAATAATCTTCAAAAACTTTTTTCAAAAGAAATTCACACAGAATAAACGGTTTTTATAAGTACTATGCAAATATCGAAGTATCAATAATGAACAAGGATTACTGACAAAAGACAAACTCTTTTGAGCTTTCTAGAGCAGACCAGCTGGTTATTATAGGTCTCTCGGTGGATCTAGGCTTCCGTGAAATTAGCCGTTTCGATGCGCAATGGAGCTTTTTCTAACTAAATTGTCAAAATACTAAAAAAAAACCAAAATCTAAATACTATTTTTTTATATTATATTACTATAAGTTAGTTGCCATTGGCTCGCTGTTGGCTTAAAAACTTTTTGATTTAGACTATGTAGTTTCGCGCAGCTGTAACCTTTTTTAAAACCCAAAAAAAAATGAATGCTTCCAATCTAAATACTTGCGAAGGCCGATGTTCCCACATTAGCCTGAAGATGGTCAGATTACTATGGTTATCGCGCGTACCGCGGTAGCGGCCCGGAGGGTAGCTATACATCTTAAGCTAACCTGGGTCGTGAGGCAAAAAAACATTTTATTTTGATATTAGTGGAAGTCCGCGTATTTCGTTTACAGTATTTTTATAAAAAATTAACGTCGTGTGTATGGTATGGTATTCAACTTCGAAGAAACCTAGAGAACTAAAGGATCAGGCACACTAAAGTTTTTGCGTGAAAAAATAACATGCGTTGCGTCGTCGTCTAAACTCAAAAACGTAACTTTGCTCTTGCGTTATTAATTATTGCTTTGATATTTGTAAGTACTAGCAGGAGGTACGCAGACAAGCCATAAAATACATGTTTCAGATGATGAAGATGATGATGAATTAAAGGCATACGTTATACAAACACTCAAACAGACAATATCCCCACAAACATTCATTTTAGTAGGATCCTTTGATAGTTTCCGATTTGATATGTTTTGGCCACCTGGACTCCCGCGGTAGATATGAAAGGAAATTATGTGCGGTGAGTTTGTTGTTAGTATTCATGTATGCAATTGATACCTACATCCTATTATTCTAACGGAGTGTAAAGAAAGTAAAAATAAGAATTTATTTGGTGTACCCTACTTACATTAATAATAACAGTCCCAAAATTGGCTATGCCGGTCATCTCAGAGCCAATCAAAGAAAATAATAAATTACTATATAAATTAAGTAGAAACATCACCGAAATATCGCCGTGGCCGAAATTGGCATGGATGACATCGTCATCATCAACAGTGGGTCAAATACCTGAACTCTAGAAAATACATTATCTCACCAAAAACATTTCCATGTAAAATGTTGCTAAGACGAGACCACAATTATGACTCACACTCTCAGATCTGTAAAGCCAAGTTTCTAACTCTACAAGCCAACTCTACATCTTAATCAAACTAAACGGACAACCCACATAGTTACATCGACTAAGTATATGATGTATAAATGAGGTTTTTCTTCTTCTACGCTTCAACATTATAGCATATCACTTCTACGTTGCCACTCAGAACTGACCCTGTGATACAGGGACATGAGATCTAAAGACCTAAGTGCCTGTAATTTCACCGAAAACCATAACTTTCGAATCAGAACACAGCAATGCGCATAACTGCTTGAGCGCTTTTGGTGGTTTTGGTAGTAAGACTCTTCAGCAAAAGTCCGTCTTGGTGGGTACCACCGCAGTGTCGGATATTCATTCTCCAAGCAGTGTGCGAGCATTACTGTGTTTAGGTTTGAAGGGCACTGTAGCAAGTGAAATTACTGACCGAAAAATACTTAACAACAATGTCTCGGGGTGATAAGCGCAGTGCAGTGCCACGCAAACACTTAAAAACTTTAAGCTTTGCACTACTGGCACTGCATCTGTAATAGTCAGGCGTGGTGCTTAACATCAGGGCGCCTTGTTTGTCTTGTCACTTGCTGACATAAAAAAAAAGCTCCACACCAAATAACTCTTTATACTACTCCGCTGCAAGCATCTGAAATAATATAAAAAACCGACATTCAGGATTACCTATCCTTGTGAGCTTATTTTTCTTACAGTTATAATGTTGATGACCGTCAAAATAAATCAAAAATACCCTTTGATGGTCACCGATTTTTCAGCCACCTGACCCGCGGTGGATCTAAAGTGATCAGCGCATGTCCGGTGACGTCATTAACGCGCTGCTCACGTGCCGGCTAAACTGCGACGCGTGCGCACCCTAGCAGTGATACAGGATGTGTGGAGTGAAAGGAGTTGGAGCGTTACTTACTCTTTAATTAGTGGAAACATTAGAAAGCTGACCAATTTTTGATTAATTTTTTTTTTATTTAATCAACCAACAAAGGATCACAATAATTTAATTATTATTAAAGGCTAGGCACACTTTAAGAATTTGCTTTCCTAGATTTGACCGTCACTAAATGAATTCGACGAGAATAGTCGCAGATACTTTACTCAGTAACTAATAAACGGGTGCGCTATGTGGAAATACTTTGGTGCGCTTCATCTTGCGCTATATCTGGTTGCGCTACGAGGAATGCCTTATTGATTTTTCCCAAAGATTATTTCGAGCAGGCGAGGAACGACTCAGTGGCTCAGCTGGTAGAGAATCCGCGTATCATCGCGTATCATACTCGGATTTAACTCTTAACTCTGATTAGCTTGGAGCTAGATGACGCTGTGTGGATTGTCCAGAGTTATATATTTATTTGATTTTTAAAGTATTTTAATTAATTAAATCACAAGAATCATTTCAAAACGTCTTATATTTCTAAGTGAATTTACGCCAGTTCCACGCGCCCCAGCCCAGAAGAATCTGGCAACAATTTCGGCTAGTTTCTTAGCTGTGTTTTCGATTGGTCTATTTTTTTTTGATAATCTCCCTGAAAACTGGTCTACTTGACTTACAGCAACACTCTGTATACGTAGACAGTGCTGCCGCCACAATGACGACGTATTTAACAGTAACCAGTAACAGCAGGGAGGTCCGCAAAGAGGCCGGCATGACGCCGAAACCACGTACCCACCCTAATGTAAACAATAGACAAAGGCACCGCGTTATTAGGCTGATATCATCAGTGTACACTCGGATTCATAGTTCAGTGAAATAATTTTATGGTAAATAATTAAACTTGGTTATTACCTACCTAGGTACCGTAGTTATTAGACTCCAAAAGCATAGTATTATCAACTTATTACCATTAACATTACCATTATCATCATCATTATCTATCACACACTTTCACACACCCTATCACTCTCTCTGGAGAATAAGCCAGTGTCCCTGCAGTGGAAAAATCTTGTCATGGCATGTGAATAATGTGATCATGTCATGATCATGGTTATGTCACAACACAAAATAACTTAGTACTAAGACAAATAAAATACTTAAATACATCGAATCCATACTTACATGGTTGACTGTACAGCACACAGCACGCTACTAGGAACCTCCACAGACGGTATCTCCAAGGGGTGCGCTCTCGTTTCGTCAACGTTTAGGACTAAACAGGTCATTCAGATCGTATCATGATCTGTGCTGGCTCGGAGGTTAAACTCACTCGATTCTTATTATACCGACAGATCTCGGCCATCGTGAAGTTAGCTGTTTGTGATATGCAAAGAAAATTTAGTCCGAAAAAGCTTAATTGCGCATCGAAACGCCTAACTTCACGAAGACCGAGATCCGCTGGCAGTACTACTATACTTAGAGGAAGGTCTATTTTAGGGTTATAAGCGATATATTGTGATAGTTTTTGTAATTTAGGTTGTTAACGGACATAAAGTTGATAAACATTTTTTGCCGCGATTATCGTTTGGCGTCGTGTGAGTTTTTTTAAAATGAATTGGAACTTTTTAACAAAAAAAATGCTCAGTAAAAGTTCCAATTTCAAATAAAGGAAAGGAATATTCTAATTTTAAGTCACATTTCCAAGGAGTTCAAATAGTACAAAGGTTTTTTAATTACTATATATTTCAGTGCTATATTTTTATTTTGTCTATTTTTTCATGTTAATTATATATCGCACACACAATTTATAAACTACATTGAAATGTAAAGGCATGGAAAGACACGTTCCAACAAAATCCTCATAGAGAAAAATAAGCCTTGCGGTGTAAATTGCGTCTTTTCCCTGTGTCTTGGTTTACCAACATCGTAGCAAGTCAGGTAAACAGGACCAGCTATCTGACCACCACGCCCTACGACCCTAACCACTTTTTAGGGCTGACCACACACCACTGTAATCAACTTTTGTTAAAACTTATCTAATATTTCTTAGCAATTTTTTAATTGTAATAATTGTTTACACAAAAAATAATAAGTAACGCCTTTCAGGTCGTGGCACAATTAAAAATAATATAAAGTTAATTATTAGGAATTAAGTTGATGATTGACTTTTATGTTCATGTTAACTAATATATACCTACATATAGCTTTTGTATGGATTTTTATGCATATATACTTACCTAATATTTGCTTTATATGGTGTTCCTTTTTTATAAGATGACCACTCACTGGTGGCGGAAGTTAAAATGTAAAGACTTTAAAATTAGTCATCATGTTTTCATATTGTCACGACATGCTAACAATTTTACAACTAGAAACCATAAGTAACAGTTTCTACTGTTCCCATGAGATCTGATGAGATTCATGGAAATTACTAAATACTTAAGTAATCGACGACCGATGAATCATCTAAATATTATTCCTTGAAATACAAACTGAACCGTCGATCCAGCCGAAAAAGCCTAATAGCTTGTAATCCTAATCCCGTGCTTTGTAATCTTTCAATTTGGCATCAGCAAATAAATTGCATGTTCAAAACACGTTCAACCCTATCTTTAAATATCCATCGAAAGAGTTCAAACACCAAAAAGGATGAGTTCGTAAAATAAAATTAAATAGAACCTTTTTAGAGTTTTAGCACTGAAAAATGGTAAACGAAAATTTTAATATCGAAATTTTAGGTTTGGTTTATTTAGTCAGGATCAATTTTTACATTTTAGAAATGAGTTGGTTTTTTGTCATTTAGTTTGAGATGATGTAAATTTAAGGTTTTATAAAAAAAGTTTAATTATTATTTCCAAAGCCATTTTCTGTACTTAATTGTAAGATATTTTCATACAGGTAGGTATATCTACTTGACAAGTTTCATCATCCAGTTGCGTTATTTTCTATTACCTCTTAAAACCTGTCCCAAATCAGGATACTTTTTAAAAATTAAGCGTAAACCAACTATAGGTACTTATGTTAAAATTAAAAATAGACAAAGAAGTTACTTGTCAGATACCAAGGTGGTATACACAAGGTAAAACCGCAGCACCGCAGAGAAATGCAAGAAATCCGTTTTAAGAGCCCTTGACCCCACAATTCCACCTGTTCCGATCTGACCTCTGGGTCCGATCGGATCAGCGAGGGGTGCGGGCGGGGGGCACTCACTGCCCGTGATTTAATGCCCCACTCGCTAATTATGGCTTGTTCAAATTGTAGCTTTCTCACGAAACGGGAAAGGCTGGGTACTTCGGTAAGGACTTGCGTCGGAGTATTTTAAAAGAGCTGAGAAATGTGTCTGGAGTCAGAAAAATGTTGGTGCGAAAAATGACAAGAACTCTCTATTCGTTTTACTTCTATGACGCTCTGTTTCACTGGAGACGTGGTAGTTGGGAGTTGGACTACCGCTTCAGTATTAATAATGATAAGATCTGCACTTAGTGATTTAGTGGTTCATCTTAAATCATACATTTTTAAATACCTCATGATGGTAAGAGGTTAAAGTAACCTATGGTCGATTGCAATACCAGACAGAGCTATCACTCAGGCATTTCTCTCTTGAGAGGTAGATTAAAGTCTCATGTGCCTGTAATTTCACTGGCACTGGCAACCAAGCCTTTGAACTTTAAATAGCAATGCGAGCCTGGTGGTAGAAACTGGTAGAAAGTCCCCAGACGAGTTTAATCATAACGAACTTTACTACGATTTTGGTATCGATAAAACATAACTTAATAAAGGCGCTTTGACACGGTCGCAAAGATCCCAACCAAGATGACATTCGATCCTACCGTGTAGACGGTGGTTTGATTACCAACCAGACTTTCTTTGAAACTTATCCCTTGTTTCCTTGGTGGGGGACGCTAGATTGCAACCATGTAGAACGCATTTTAAAACTTTAAAACTCCACCTAAAAAATAAGAGGCAAACTATAAAATCAAGAAATATTCGCGCGCCTTTACTGAGCGCAAGGGAATCGAAACCTTTATTTAACCAGAGATTAATCGGCGATCAACATTTTGTTAGCGCCGTATCTAGATGCGCCAACCGCCCGGTACGTTACTGCGTTTGCTGTAAGTAGAGCGGGGGGTAACCGGCTTTTTGTCCATTGGCCGGATAAATGTTATAATTAATAATTAATTATTAATTTGTTGTTTGTTTATAATTTTACCGGAAACCATACTCTTCGAACCGAAACAAAGCAATGCGAGCATTACTGCTTCGCGGCGAAAATCGGTATGTTGATAGTTCTTTCCCGGACGAGCTCTATCACAATAAACTCGACTACTCTTTTTTTATTATAAACCCTCCTACAATAATAATAATAGCTCTAGCGTTTTCTGTAAGTAGGTCATAATGACCGGATAAAATTTTGACGACACATAATATATAACATAGACATTAATATTGAAAACACATTTACTCGTAACCCATACTTTATGCCGATCGTTTGTTTTTATCCTTGAATCCGACCAAAAATAATATTTGACCTACTACAATCCTGATCAACTCAAACACGCGCAACAGACACAGCGGGCGGGCGCGGGTCGGTTCAGATCCGCCGCGGGAGTTTTTTGTTTTAATTTGTATGGACGACAAGAATGACATCACACTGAACGCGGGAGCAGCTGCAGCGCTTCACCCGACCCGCACCCGCGTTCAGTGTGTTGTCATCCTTGACGTCAGTACAAATACAACAAAAAACACCCGCGACAGGTCTGCCGCGGGCCTGTGTGTTGCTCTTAAAACAAAAATAAACTTTTCAAGTATCTTTCGGTACAGTACGGTAATTTACTGAAGTCGAAGTGTTTTGTTTAAATACTTTATTCATATGAAGATGCATACATTTTTATTAATTTTATTCTAAAAATATGTACATATTAGCTTTACAGAAGTTTTATATTTCGTTTTTTTTATAGTTGCATTATAAATTTTGACCGGTTCCCTGAAATTTAAAAACCAACCCTAGCTACACTTATTCTGTCTGCTACAACCTGTTACCCGGTCAACCTTCTACTATCTCTTTCACGCCACATCATTCTATATCAAACCGTCTCATTCCCACGTTCCCAGGTCAGGCTGGAGCACATTACGGTAATGATACTTAAACACATATTTAAGTAAAGACTCTTTTTGCGTAAAAAGACATGCGTCTGAGTCTTACGAGATGGTTTACAAGATATTTATAGAAGGTTGTAATTTTATAGTGGATTTTGTATAGATCATTCCTCAGGCAGGCATTCCTCATCAGGTATAGTAAGGTGGATATAAAGTGATGTTTGAAATTGTCAGATTTTCTTTCTTGATTCAGGGCATCCTTTCATATCATCTACGTGAGTGAAAACTGAAAATAAAAGAAAATCGGTAATTTTTGTAATTTATTAGCAGTTATTTACCTAAAAACCTGGGTCGGGTACCGCGTGGTTTGGTACCTACCTTTATTACAAAGATATCAAATTTAATCAAAATTGGTTTAGTTGTTATGACGTGATTGTAAAGTACTCGTATTTTTTTTAAGGTAATCTAGTGCATTATCTAAAAAGCTAAATTAAATACTTATACGAGTATAGTATAGTTCTCACGGCGGATCTCGGCCGTCGTGAAATTAGCCGTTTCGATGCGCAATGGAGCTTTTCCAAACTAAATTGTCTTTGCGCATCACAAACGGCTAACTTCACGGAAGCCTAGATCCGCTGTGCGAACTATAAATAATCAATTGATACTAACTATCAACGGCTTACTTTGGTTAGTATCGCAAGCGTACTCGAGCAGGTCACACAGATCCAGGAAGGTCCTCTTCTCGTCCCCCATGCTACCACAGATGGATATTGTATCGTGGACGCACGACTCCGCCAGGACACAGAATTGCTCGATCTTATTCTTGGCACATGTTAAATAAAAATAAATATTGGAGAAGATTTAATAGCCCGAAACTAAGCATAGCTTGTACTATGTGAACCAGGTATCTGATAGAAAACATGCACATTTTTTTTGTAAATATAACAGTCATAGACAAATAGTATTTTATTGGTAATTTCTTATTACAAGTCAAAACATTACATTCAATCAAATAAAATAGATTTTAAAATTAATATGTGTCATATAAATTAGGTATTTGTATGTCGCGAGTATTTATACGTATTACTGTTGCTATTATGTAATACAATTTAAACGTAAGTACATAATAGAAACACACAGACCAAGAACAAATATTTGCAGATCATGCAAACATTTGTTCCGCAGCGGGGATCGAACCCGCAACCTCTCGCTTCTTAACCGGGCACTTGCTCAAGGCACCACCGAGGTCGTTGAATGTTACTTTCTTTACTTGGTTCTAGACTTCCATGACTGCTTTATAATGTTCCCACTGATTGGGTTTTTATCCACCACGCGGACCCAATACGCAATTTGTAGATGGCATTGTCTATTGATTTTTTTTTCAAAGATCTTTTCAAAAAGTCCTCATTTTGCTTTGCATTTGCTGAACATAAAGGTAAATACAAAGTGTGCTTACCGATGGTGTAGAGGCGTAACTGGGAATATGACACCACACTGTAGAGTATTCTAACAGTATTAGAAAAGCTGAAAAATAAATATCGTTGGATACAAAATACGTATTCGAAAATATTTACTACTTACAGGAAACAAATATTATAATGCGGGACGAATAAAAACTTTTATAGCGTGGGCCGTAAACTCGGGACGAATACGGCATAAATCGTCTCGATTCTATTATAACAAGCGATCAAAATAATAGACAGTTCTAGCTACTCATCGACATAAAAAAAAAGTTGCATGGCCAAGAAAGAGTCGCGAATCTAAATAATGACCTTGCGAAGCGTAACTTAATTGATCTCATGGTTTAGTAGAATTGGGACCCAAAAAAGAAAATTATAATTAAGTTATAGACCGGAAAATGAAATATTCTAAATTTACAATAAGTTTTGTAAAATATTGAGTAACTTACAGCAAATGTGAGTCCACATGATGTGATATGTGAGAATTGAAATGATGATATTTTAGCGGCGCTAGAAAAGCACATGCTTGCACGCCTCCGTAACAGTGCCGAGAGGACTGAGGTTCTAAACATTTTGACAAAGCTCGAAAAATGCTACGTGCCTATTTACTCGGAAAAAGATACCAACTTATATATAAAACTTATAAAAGCGCACTGTCTGAAGCACGCCGTCTAAAGCAATTTTACTCGGAAATAAGATTTTTTTTATTGTTTCAAAGCGCTAACTTGGCATTGTACCAAAACAATAAAAGCGAGATTCTACAAAAGTTTGAGAGCCCCTGACCTATCGTGGTCTAGATAGCTCTCAACAAAGCTTGTGTTATGTCATAATTTCCTGTTTCACAAGCATAGTTTTGATTTAAACCGCCAAACAATGGTCGTTTAACAAAACTAGAGCATTGTGATATCAGCTGTGGTGTCAGTGGAACATGATATTCAGAAAGGTTTTTATTGGTAAGCATATTTTACATTACATACAACATTGCTTTTGTATATCAGTTGGCACTTAAAAACATTTTTGACTAAGTAAATCCGGCGTCAGAAACATTGGCACTGTTAATGCATAACAATAAAAAACATTGATTGTAATTACTAGTAATACTGACCTGATTTTTCCACTCCTTTAAATAGCCAGAAATGGCGGTGGTTTAGTTCAATAAACGAGTAAATTTATGTGCTCAATGTTATTTTTGTTTGATAGGTATAATAGTGGTAGGGCTGGCCGCTGAAGTATGGACCCACGTAGAAATAGAAGCTGAAGATTATTTTTTCCCACTTGAACCGGTATGTGGAATTTTTAGTTTTGCCTTTCTTTGCTGACTGTACATTTTGTATTCTATCTCTAGTGTTAACACAAAATTGTTCTATATAAAAAAAATATTCTATTCTACTTATTCTCTCTCACTAAACCTTTATTATGGTTCTAAGTGATCTTGTGCAAGTGCTCTCAAACGGTGAAGGAAAACATCTTGAGGAAGACAGTTCCTCGAAAGACACCAAGCTGAACCCAAGGCGAAAAGTCCTAACCTCTTTTATTCAAGAGCATAGGCAAGTGTGGAATCATGAGAAGGCTGGTTATGAATCACATGAAGATGATGTGACGTAACTTTGACACTATTCTATTGTTTAATTTCACTAACCTTGGTTGTTAATGACTTCGATTGCGTGAAAATTTTAATCGGGAACTGTACAATTTCCGGGATAATAAAATAATCTATGTCCATGTCCAATTACAAAATATAATCTATCTCTTCAGGACTAACAGACATCGATTTATCAATAAATCCAAACTTTTGCATATAAGTAGTAAAAAATAAAAAACAGACGAAAAATCTCTAGTACTATTCTGCTTAACGCTCGTGTTGCTCCGTCGAGCGCTGGAGCCAAACTTTGACTTTGGCTCCAGCGCTCGACGGAGCAACACGTCTGCCGGAGAACAAGTCGATGGTCCTGAGGATGTCCCGTGGAGGGATGAAACACGTGTCGATATTTTTCTTTTGAGGTTAACTGTGGTAACTGTGTGACCTCATCAGTTAAAAGGTTAAGCGGAATAGTACTAGAGATTTTTCGTCTGTTTTTTATTTTGTAATGTATTTCCGCAAAGTAACGCCTGAATCTATCAATTATCTTAAGTAGTAAAAGTAAGATAATCCCTTTTTATAAATTCCAGGTGATAAACTTCTGCAAGATGTCAGACCAATGCCAGCATGACTTCGTGCCTATTTGCGGCCAGGACTCTCTCGGTATAACCCGCATGTTCAACGACAACTGTGACCTTTACGAGTACAACTGTGATGAGAAGAAACGTGAGTCTAGCCTCCAAGATCTTCTACAGGAAAGTCAAAGCCAAAATAAAGTAAAATTCAAGAGAGCTTTATTCAATAAAATCACAGGGATCACATTGAAACGACTTACGAGTACAAACTAAGAGAATTTAGAACTGAATGTCATTTTAGTATACCACTAAAGTGACTGTGAGCACTTATGGTCAAGTAGGACCCCATTTTCTAATCCCGGGTTTGCAAGATTTTTCTATTACAAAAATGTCGGTGCACAATGACTTGACTAATAGTAGTGCTAGTTTATCTCGGCTGTCGTGAAGTTAGCCGTTTGTGATGCGCAAAGATAACTTAATGCAAAAAGGTACATTGTGCCTCGAAACAGCTATCTTCATGACAGCCGAGTTCCGCTGGCAGTACTTTGTACAGGAAAAGTGCTGATTGGTTGTTGACGCCTCCTAGTCTTTTAACAGTTCCATTTATGGCTCCTCCGTTTTTGGTAAGTGCTAAAAAGGGTCATAACCTTTCATTGGTTAAATCAAATTGAGTCAGCATTGTTTCACATTATTTACTGTACCTAAATATACTATTGTTTTAGTATGTATTATAGGTGTATAGACTTAGATACTTAATTTTTCGATAATTAGTTCTAGTCTCGTTTCTAAAATTGACCACAGAATGCAAGGAACTTTTTTTTCAGAATATCGTCATGTCAAAATGGATGTCTGCAAGTACGAAGCAGCAGCAGCAGAGGCAGCAGCAGAATAAATTATACAAACAAAAAATATTTTAAAATTATTGTATTAAGTATATATCATCTAGTACCCATAACACAGCTCTGTTTAACAGCAGCATACCTTGGGGCTAGATGATGCTGTGTGGATTGTCCAGCATTATTTATTCATTATTTTCTGATTCCTAAATTAGGTACATCTAATTTAGGATGAGGCTTGAAATAAATATAAAGATATCAAACCATTCAAATAGACAGTGGAGAAACCGACATTCAGCATCCAAAGTTAACAATTCGAAGGTGTGTCTTAGGAGGCATGCATCCTATCACGTATGTTAGTTAAATGCCTGCGCTAATGTGCTAAAGCCAGAGATAATGTTTGGACATGCCGCTACTACCCCAATTCTACTAATATTATAGAGAGTAGTAGAGTTCTTTGTGATAGAACACGACCGGGGAAGTACTACCACCATACCTATTTCTGCCGCAAAGCAGTAATTAATGCTCGCATTGCTGTGTTCCGGGTAAAGGGTATTGTTTCCGGTGAAATTACTGGCACATGGGGCTTTCGGTTCTATGCCTTAAGATGGCAACCCGGGAGTGATACCTCTGGTATTGCAAGCGTCCATAGACTGCGGGAACTACTTACCATCTTGTGGGCCGTACGCTTGGTTGCCACTTCAGTTGTATAAAATAAAACTGAAAGTATGGATATTGTACTGCAGTAAACTGTGATATAACTGTCAATATTATCACCTGTCAGCTGAGAACGAGGCGATTTGTCCGAGCGCTGGACAATGAAGGGCTCAACGGCATCGTTATCAGTTCAGTTATTAATTGAGCATTGTTGGCGCGTGGCCAGCCACGCTATCTTTATGAAAACGCATAGTTAAATTGGCTGCGAGGTTATGTACAGCGTCTTGAATACTTGTTTATTACAAACTAGTGACCCGCTCGGGCTTCGCACGGGTGCTAGTTTACGGGTGGGTATACGTATAAACCTTCTTGAATCACTATTTTATTTCATTTTATTTTTGTAGCTAGCTTACAGAATTAATATTATAAACAAAGTATTATGCAACAAAAAACATAATACAAGAAGGCCAATTATCTATATACTATCTTTAAGTCTATTTATAGTATAACTTTTTTTTTAACTTGTATTATGAAGTTTGTTCCCCGCGCAACCCCTGGCGGCGTCATCCGCGATTACTCTCGCGCCCCTGCCTGGTGGGAAAACGTCTGAGTAATTTGGCCCTCAGCTACCATTTTAACTATTTGCTCAACTTATTCTAAGAATATGTAACATCTTCGGCTGTGACGTAGAAGTGATATGTTTACTCGACTTGTGGACATGCTCGCTGGACGCAGGCGCAACTGATTTATGTGGGCGCTTCTGTTTAAACAGATGTTTGTGTTGGTGTTTAGTAGCTGTTTTGAGAATACAGTAAACTGGCTTTTGACCTCAACTAGTTCACGGTCTCTTATTAAAAATGAAACGCTAAGCTGTTACTTAAAATGCAAACTGTATGAAATATTTGAAACTAACTTTACCAACAAATCATATTCTATCTACATATTAGGTAACAAAATAATCAATATCGTTTCACCTGTTAATGACGTCCAGAGTAACAAACATCTGAAACAATCGGTAGTTTTGTATGTTTTGCCAATACCTAACATTTGGCTTAAAACTTCAAGCCAAAAATATAAAAAAAATGATTTTTGTAAAAAAAAATTCAGGAACTTGTAACATTAAAAAACCTTAAAAATTATAAGAAAAGGGACAGAAATTATTCCAAGTTTCTATCTGTATGTAAGTAATATTCGCATTACATGCTCGCATAGAAATAAAACTAAAAACGATATCAGACTATTGGACAAATGGCGGGCCAAGTCATGATATACGCAGGTTATCTACAAAGAAGCTTATTATCTGAGGGTATCTGAATAGTACCAATTTGTTGCTATTAATTTGAATCAGAACATTAGCATTGACTTTCAGTGTTTTATGATAAGATTGTATTGTTTACCGGCGGTGATACAGTTGAATGGTCTTTGAATTTCTCTTTATGTTTACTTATTATGTTATTTTGAGATTAGACTAAGTTTTTTCGAATAAATTGCTGAAAGTGATAGATATAAATAAATTACCTTCTCTGAATGCGGTCTACAATCTTTAAAAAAAAAAGAAATTATCCGTAAGTACCGTAGAATATATTTTTCAGCAAGGTGCAAACATTTAACGCAATTGTGATCGAAAAAAGGTAATATAAAAAACAGGTAATCAAAATGTAGGGAACTTCTTCAACAGATACTTAATCAAAAGTGTAAGTTCACTTTAATAAAGTTTCAAATCCAAATCCAATATTTTCGAAACGGGCGAAGTAAGACCTGCGTCTTTTCCAAAAGCCACCATCATAACTGCTAGGCTACCGTATCGAATAGTCTTTTGGGTGAAAATTTTGGAAGCTTAAAATTCATCATCATCATGACAGCCTTCTAATGTTCCCACTGCTGGGACACTGGCCTACTCTCAGGCGAGAGTGATTGGGTCTTAATCCACCACGCGGACCCAATGCGGATTGGTGGATGGCACATGTCTTTCGAATTTTTAGTTCTTGGACATGCCGGTTTCCTCACGATGTTTTCCTTCACCGTATGAGAGCACTGGCATTGCGCACATAAATTTTTCGAACAGAAAAATCCATTGGTGCACGACCGAGTTTGAAACCACGACCTTAGGATTGGAAGGCGGGGTCACTACCACTAGACCACCGGTGCTCATTAGCTTAAAATTACTTATCGGAAACCCGACTAAGACACCCATTAGATTGTAAGTACGTTCTTTACTAGCCGGAGTATAAAGAATCACTACATAGAGCAGAAAACAATATTAAAGACGTTTTTGCTTTGTTTTTTTTCTATAGTAGGTATGTTGCTGTAATTGTACTGCGATAGTCAAAATATTCCTTTATCTCCGTAAATAAGCCGAGGTCACGCCTGTAGCAGGTGCCCACATTCTATCAACAATTAGCCCACTTAACTTGCAACTAGGCATGGCAAACACATCCTAGCTTTGTCCACCGTGTTAGCAAGACTCAGCTAAGTGCAGGCCGATCCTTGTTAACTTTTAAGGTTAACAAGATGACTGTGTGCCTACGCCGGTTATTGGTACAAGGAGCTAGCGCCTTGACGGTTTAGACAGGATGTAAAAAGACAGTTCAGGAAAAATGGATTCGAAGCTGCAAAGGCTAACCTTATGATTTATAACTGACATAAATTCAACTTTAAAAGTGTAGTAAAAGTTTTTTTTTTATACAACTGAAGTGGCAACCAAGCGTACGGCCCACAAGATCGTAAGCGGTTACCGCAGCCTATGGACGCTTGCAATACCAGAGGTATCACTCGCGGGTTGCCACCTTGAGGCTAAGATCGAAAGCCTCATGTGCCAGTAATTTCACCGGAAACCATACCCTTCACACCATACTTTATTTTATTTTATTGTATTAACAGGACCTAACAGAGACTAGTATAAAATAAAAATAACCAATTATGATGGTCTGAATAACTCTTTTAAATTTTCAGAAGCAGTCTTTTTACACCCAGTATACTTAAGTCCTGATTCTTGTGAACGATACAATGTATCTGAGAAAGAGTTTTTTTTTCTTAAAAGAAAACAATCAAGTTTTTTTACAAAATGGCGTGTTATTGTATCCCACAGCCCACTACGAGTAATATTAAAAAATTAAAAGATTGGATATTTCATGTTTGTGTTTAATTCACGCTGTAACGGCTGAACCGATTTGGATGAAACTAGGAGTAGTAATCATTCTAGACCTGCAATAGTAGAAAAGATAATTTTTAGAAACCACGCGAGCGAAGCCAAGGGCCATAGGTGGTAATACTAAATTATGTTTAGTGAAAAGTAGTAGAGTTCTTTATGATAGAGCTTGTCTTGGGAAGGACTACCTATCTCTGCAGCCAAGCAGTAGGTAGTGATCGCATTGCTGTGTTCCGGTTCGTAGGGTATGATTTCCGGTGAAATTAAAGTCTCATACCTTAGATCTACGTCTCAGAGTGACAACACGCAAGTGATATCTCTGGTGTTGCAAGCGTACATAGGCTACAATGACAGACCGACAGACTAACCTGACAGGCAATCACATTTTCTATTAGGAAATTTGTCCTACCGGGAATCTAACCAACACCTCGAGCCGCACTACATGTATATAAACCATCTTGATACAGTTTCGTGTATGTTTGCTCAGATGGCGGCGCGCGCGCATGCTGTCCGTTTAGCATCCACGTGATAATGCAACATTAAAGAAAACCGAAATCTGACTTCAACATGTTGGTGACAACCCCAACTAACTGTTACCTTAACTATGGTAAGCTTCGAAACTTAAGGCTTTCGAAATTGGGGCTTACGTTTTGTTTTACACTGTAGAGAAAGAGATACAAACATATTCCATGTATATTACATGTGACCGGATGGGATAACCTCTGTTAGACCATAATTGGTCAGTAAGTATTGACATTACAAAATCGAAAGGTTATGTCAAAAACTACACACAGTAGCTGAACAAAATAAATACTTATTCAACGAAAACTGTGACCAGTTGTACAAACAACAAGGCTACTATACTATAGGCTAAGTAGTGAGTAATTCGTGATGGAGCTGATGAACGAAGCCCTCAGACAGTTCCTGCACCTTTATTAATAATCACTTTTCATCCTTACACTACACTCGTCTAACTCTTACGTCGTCATCACGACAATTTTCAGGCGAGTCTAACGCTGTAAGCTAATAATGTCAATTAAGTTATTATGAACAAGGGGTTTGAAGATGCTTGTTACATATTAGAAGTACTCAGAGTAACGTTTTTAGATCCGATTTTTAATCATTTTAGGAGCCAAAAAAAAGTTGTAGTATTAGTAATCTCATAATAACGTGGTTCACTTTTTAAAAAATTATTAGCGAAATCACTACACACACACGCATACGACGTAGGACCTGTATTTTGACAAATAAGGTTAGTTGTACTTTGTGGTAAACGCTCATCATTATGATTAGGGATACAGCTTTCTAAATTTTATGTAAGTAAAACTCTGTTGCATATTTGCCACAATTTTGCCAGTGTCAAGTATGTAGATGAGTTTGATTGTCGCATAGCAACGTAAACAAACAAATTTTGGATAGAAATGGCGGCGTTTCTTTCAAAATTCCCTAGGAAAGCCTTTGACTAAATTACAAACCAACATTACCCTTCCATTTCAATTATTTACACATGTGCATTTTATTCAATGCAAACAAGTTACATTGAATAAACTGCCACTAAATTTACGCATTAAAACTCAAAATAACACGAAAAAAATAATTAAATTGGGAGGACCCATGTTGTTCTGACAAGATAACCAAAGACAATCCATTTATTAAGTCATTGTTCACGTTAATGATGACTTGACACTAGCAAAATTGTATAAATAAATTGACAGACGCTATAAATAAAAGAAGAAGCCTAGACAAGCTACGACAGTCTAGTTAACTCGTTGGTAACCATTATTTCTACAAACATCGGTACAATAGCCACCCGGGCAGGGTCGCCAACTCAATACTCATTAATTCTGAGCTAAGTAATTAAATACTGGGATAAATAAACGCATTAGACGAGTGAAATACGATGCCTGCACTACTCGCTAATAAAATAAATGAAGAGTCTGCTTTGGGCCAGTGCAGTGTGACCACACTTTTGAAAGCGAGTGGTGTAACTTAGAAAATATAGATTTTCTACATCAACAACTTAAAACAATTTCGGTCGGCGGAACATTAATACACTGTGGTTGAAAACAAAAAAAATCTAGTATTTTAAGCTCGAAATTCGTACTAAAAAAATATTATCGAATATACGTTATCCAGTCGTATATCTATTTACATTAGTGAGTTGGTCCTAACCAATGGTAAGAGGCAGGCCATATAACCGCTGGGGAATATAAGTTCTCGAATGGCGATAACGAACAGGAAAACGAAGTGTAGGACAACCCCCCACTCGATGAACCGATGACATTAAAGCGGTTGCAAGAAGTTGGTGGATGGCGAAGGCTCAAAATCGTTCGTCAAAGCACTCTTTGGGGAGGCCTACGTCTAGCATTGGACGTCTATCGGCTGATAATATGATGATGATGATGATGATGAATGGTAAAAAGTGTAATATTTACATTAGCTTTTAAAAATAAAGATTATGTACCTTAGCGTTGTAGTTCAAATAAGATAGATTAGATAGCGGAAAAGTAAAATGGAGTGTACTAGTAGTGTGGTAGTGAGTAATAAGCCTTTTAATCTCCCAGAAACTTTTCCTACGAAAGACCTTTTTTGTAATGTAAAAAATAATTGTTTTGAAAGGTCAAAAATTATTAAAAAATCAAAATTTTTGGGTTATACTGTTTGTAAAATGCTGCGCGAGAGTTCGGCCCGGGCTGATCTAGAGGCAATTGATTAGTCGGCGCTCTTTGTGGGCCTGCGCCGATGCTCACAACAATTTGCTCGCGGCCCGACCGCCCTAATTTTAATGGGCTTATAAAATTTATATTTATGTTTATATATCATCATAATGACAACTTTCTAATGTTTTCACTGCTGGGAAACTGGCATATCCTCAAGCAAGAGTGATAGGGTCCAAAGTGAGTTGGCTTGAATGGCATATCTTTTGAATTTTTGCCTGCCAGTTTCCTCACTGTGTTTTCGTTCCCCGTTTGAGTTCAGTGGCATTGCGCACATACATTTTATTGAGTGTTAAAATCTATTGGACGACCGGATTCAAACCCACGATTGGCAGCTATTAGATTATTAGTGAATTTTAAATATAATCATAACGAGCTTCACTTGCGTTTTTGCAGTTTTTATGCTATCCCGCATAAAAACTGCAACTGAACAGTCAATTTTTCTGTGATAAAAAATAAACCTTTGTGTTATTCCAGGAATTAACATTTGAAATTTCATCACAATCGGTTAAGTCATCACGGATATACGTGGTAATAAACATACACAGACTTTCGCATTTATAATATTAGTAGGTTATAGTAGGTTATATCCCACTAAATATTCTACATATTTAGTGCGATACTCTAAGGGAAGGAAGTTCTTTAGAAAGAAAGTGATTATTGTACAATTTGTATAATTTATTGAACAACTGATTCAACACGTTAAAGCCACGTTAGTGAACAGATGACTATATCTTTCCGAAATCATAATGTCAGCTTTATTATATTAAATCATACTTAATCTAATTTTAGATAGCAATAGCTACATATTCAGGTACATTCATGCACGGATTCATTGAGGTAATGGGACGTGCGCTGAGCCCCGGACCTACCCCACGAGTGCCAATCGATGGGGCGCACACGCGCGCGCATGCGTGCTAGACTTGGGGGAGTGTACTGGTAGCTACAAAAGTGTTAAAACATCCGAGAAATCATTTAAGGACATGATTCAACGTCTATTTATCTTAAAACATGTTCTAGATATTATGTGTTTTTTAAACAATTTTTTTTTCTAAACAATATAATAGCGCTTTTTATATTATGGCGTTTTCATATTAGAACAAAATGTAAGTTTACATTTTCAAAAAGACCATTGCTCGACGCCTTAGGAAAAGTTTAAAAGGTTGCATAACTCATTCTTAAAGTACTGTGTTAAACTTTTACTAAAGTTTGCTAGCGATTTTACTAATAAAACTATCGTGAACTATATCATTCATTTAAAAAACAGGTGTTTTCACGTACCGGTATATCGGTGAAGAGTTACCGACACTGTTTCGACTCAATTTCGAGAGTCTTCATCAGTGTTGAGTGACACGGCGCGCTTCCTTCTCCACGTCGCGATATGCACTGCGGGCTGCGGCTCTAGCAGCGCGGCTTGATAGGCGCGCGGGTGAGTGGTGGGCTTGGCTTGCTAGCAAGTTTCAAAAGCTTAGAATAAGCTTTGGAAACATTTTTCTCTGCGATTCTACTGCGGCCAGTCCAGTCCTTTTGCCGCAGCGCGTGAAAGCACCCCTGAAGCCTGCATTCCAGAACTGTAATTCATAATTTGAATTAGTTCTTTATTCGAATCGTGAGTGCGTGACTGAGATAGGAAAAAATGTAAGTTTTTAATCTGAAATTCATCAAAGAGTTTTGAGTTTGCCATGCTTATTTTCGATAATTTCTTTTGTCGCATAGAACTGCATTGATATTGAGCTGATAGAGTAGTATAGTTTTGTGATAGGATACTTAAATTATTACAAATTTTGCGCAGTGTTGTAACACCTTTGTTTAGATGGGTTAAGTACTTGAACTTATGCAGTAAAATGCGGCAAAATAAAATTGAATAGGTAGAAAAGTTTTTTGTAATACACTGTAGAATCATGCACGATGTTTGAGTTAAATTGAACAAATCAAATCAAATTAAATATCTGTATACGATATATTTTTACTATTTTACTTTGAAAATTATTAATCGTTTAGGTACTTATTTATATTTTTATTAAGAATTTCACTTCGAAATAAGATTTTTGTTAATATGATAGGAAAATTCTTACTATAATTTCATTCTTCAGGTGTTTAGATTTAGATATTAACTTGCGCGTTATATTTTAATTCTTAATGAATAAGATATTTTATTTCCAATTCATTGTCTTCATTAACATGATCATTCTTATAATATCCACAGTTATTGCTGATGACACTGGTTCATTCTCAAGCAAGAAAGAATGTCAAGATTTTTATTCACCATTGTCAACATTTTGGACATGTTTCCTTACCGTTGTAAATAACAAAACCCCTTTAAAAAATGCGTATCAAAATGCATATGATAACCTCATCGTCTAATTGCTGAACTAGTTTTAAAAAACATTAAATAAGTTTTTTTTTTTTTTTTTTTTTTATTTAAGTTTATTTATTTCTCAAAAAGCAATGTCTTACACTAATATAAAAAGCAAGTGACAACAGTTAGATCTCACCAAAAAATATAAATAAATCGCACGGGTTTGGAGACTAAATTGAGATTTTGCGCACGAAGGCGCAAGTCAGACTAGACTTATTTGAAACCTAATCGGCAAGCTGAATAATCTTAGTACGTTGACCTCTACATTTAATTTTATATACCTCTAGGTCCTTTTAATCTAAATTAGAGCACGTCTAGCCTAAATTAACCTTCAAAGACAGGTACTTAGGGTGAGTTGCACCATCTAACGTTAACGTCAAATTGTTCGACGATGATTGAACAATTTGACGTTAACGTGAACGTGTTTGACAAACGTTTAACGACCGTAAAAGTTGTATTTAATTTCGAGCATTAAGTATAAAGGTCTGTGTGCAGCAGTAGACGTCTAATTGGCTCATATGATGATGATAACGATGAGGATGATGATGATGGTGATGATCTATAGAATTTTTGTGTAATCGTTTGTATATAATGTTGATAAATCTTCATCATATCAGCCTATAGACGTCCACTGCTGGATATAGGCCTCCCCCAAAGAGCGACATTGATTTTAAGCTGGCTCCATTCACCGACTAATGTCATCATCAATTTCAATTAATCTGTACCTAATTAATTTAAAAATTTGTTAAAACTAGGGCGTTATTAAGATGTATAAATTTACAATCAAAGATTGGGCATGCTTTTAGGTTTAATTGGGTGTTTAATAGAATATAGTAAAATAACCCAGATTCTACCTTGATCAAAGAACTGCATAGCATTTTTTATTGGCATGCGCAGCTGGACGATAATCTAAGTAACTAGACTTTTTGTTGTGACGTCATCTGGCAAAAAGCCATAGTTTGTCCATCGATCGAGCCATGGCATTGGGTAACAGATTTAAATGGCATCGGTTTGGATTGCAAGCACTAGCAAATCGATAGTTCCCACGGTCTTAAGGTGAAGGCTTTTTATTGCAACGTGCATTTGTTTTGGTATTTGACAAAACAGCTTAATAGTAGGTTACATGCGCTTACACACAAACTATGGGGCTTATTGCGCTAAATATGAACGTACCGGAAAAGATTTTGTTTCAATCTAGTTCGCACTTCGCAGAGCTCAGAGCTTCTTCATAAATTTGTTATTTTTAATAAACTTTTAAATATAAAAAAAAACGCTACAAAAAAATTTCATCAGCATTCTAATAAAATTTTATCATTATCTCCAATATGTTCGAAATTACCAAATAAAGAGTCAAACTCTTTGGAAGATAACAGAGAAGAAATCCACTAGTCCTTACTCCTTGGATGGCTAAAATTATCTAAATAGGTATTGACGTGGTTTTCTTCACTAATCCTGTAAAACTTGGTTGGTCTAGAAATCGATCCGGAGTGGTGGAAGACACAAGGGTGGCATTTCGATTCCGTACCCCAAAATTTTTCTTCAATATGGCAAAGTGCTTCGGTCATTATAATTTGGACTTGGTTTCTAGGGCGGACGAAGCAAATCCCAATCCCATGGCGCCAGCAGAGCCCCAGGTCGGACCGGACGGTGAGGTCATCGGAGGGCCGCGCACGATGCAGCAGATTGCTGCCCAGAGGCGGCTGCAGCAGACACAGGCTCAAGTCGATGAGGTAATGTATAGCGATAACTAAATGTTGTATACCTAGCAAGTAAGTTGAATAGTAAGAATGTGGCAGTGGGCAGACCATAGCTTACAGAATCGATGACTGTTGGCACAGCGTAATATCTGTGCCGTTGGGGAATAAAGGTTCTCGAGTGGCGGCCATCAATCCGCATAATCTTGAGAGTAGGCTAGTGTCCCAGCAGTGAAAACATTAGAAGGCTGTCATGATGATGAATGAAGACCGCAAACTGGAAAACAAAGTATAGAACGGCCCCACTCGATAAATCAACGTTAGTTAAGCGCTGCAGGAAGTTGGTGGATGGTGAATGCTCAAGATCGGTCATCATGGCAGTTTTTGGGGAAGGCCTATGTTCAGCAATGTACGTCTTTTGGCTGATATAATAATGATGATGATGATGATATAGCAACCACTTTAGCAGTATCATCACCAGCCTTCTTATGTTTCCACTCTTTAGACACTGGGTTGAATGACTGGGTCATCTCACCCAGGCACGCACCCAATATGTGGATCCATTGATCGATGCCTTCCGCTCTTAAGGTTGGAGGTAGACCCACGATAAATGACACTGAAAAACAGGGACACCACCAATATACAGTGGAAAGCGGTATACATGTGAATAAATTAGGTACGCATAGAGGAGAAAGAATTGGAGATATCTGGTAAAAAATATCTGTGAAAGATCAAATATAATTTTACTGTTTTATTTTTCAGGTGGTAGACATAATGAAGACGAATGTTGAGAAAGTACTCGTCAGGGACGAAAAGCTGTCTGAACTGGATGACAGAGCAGGTATGATAACTTTTTGTTCTCTTATAATTAATATAGCTCTACATTTCTAACCGATTGACATATAAAATCAACAGTCTTCTAAAGTTTAGACTCTAAACCTAGAAGCTCTTGTAAAAAGTATTACCGTAAAAATATGCAACATTTTCATTTTCAGATGCTCTGCAGCAAGGTGCTTCCCAGTTCGAGCAGCAAGCAAAGAGTTTGAAGAACAAGTTCTGGTTACAAAACCTTAAGGTAAATTTGCATTTATTTTATTAACATATAGTAATCAATACAACTGTGACGTGTACCAAGAAAAAGAAGCTGCTAAGTTTATACAATATTTTTTCAGATGATGATAATAATGGGTGTGATTGGAATCGTGATAATTGGTCTGCTGTTTGGTAAGTCACCACACATTTTGTTAATAATCGATGTTGTTAAGTGAAAGCTATAGCAACAGCTAATCAGCACAATATTTCAAAAATCGAACATCAACTGTCAACAAAAGTGGGCCGGGCAATTTGCATGGGCATTTATTCTTTTAAATCTGATATGAATGTAACATACCTTATTTGAAAGGACAATTACAACAAGAAAATATATACAACACTAGTGAAACGCTCTACGAAATCATCGCTTTGAGTTTTTCTATCAACAAATTTTAAATTCCCACTGCGTCCTCTAGGAACTGAGTTTTGGGAGTTACTTTACCATATCATCCGTACACTAAAATAAACACAATGATTTTCAGTCAGAATAACGCCTTTTAAAATATTCAGACAAGAGATATTTCTAATGGAAACCATTCATGACCACTTACACCTGCCTAAAAAATAATAAGGTGACTAAATACATTTAGTAATTACATACTAGGTATTTATATTTGGTGATCTACCTGGTAATGATGATAAAGATTTAGTAAAAGCAGGCATGACTAATAAAATGAAAAATAAATTCTATATCAGTTTTTAAGAGTCCTATCAGATAAGGTAGAGTAGCTCCAAAACAAAATGAAGTAGCCAGCTCCAGCCCGGCCTTCTTAAGATACAAAATGTGAGTATTATTATGTGTCTAGAACTATAGATAATATAAACGCGTCTAGGTTTAGATGAACTCTTCCATTGGCTGTAGAATTACCTATCCAATTCTAGACCTGTCCTATCTTTCATTCTACTAGAACCAGTAGTCTTTATCAAAATTTTAGTGATTTAGCGTGAATTCAGTGAGAATTGGGTAATAAAAATAACAGACCGGAATCCTGAATAAAGGAAACTTCTTTTGCAAATACAAAAGAATATGCCCGAATATCAAAACAGAATATTCTCCTGAATTCCCAATGACATAACGCAAGTAGAACCTATCCAAAATAATGAAACCACCAACGGTAGTGCAGAGAAGCTTCGGGCATATTTCTGCTTGGCATTTGCAGGTGATAACATTAAGGCAATGTTTAATTAGCTCGGTACCGCTCGCCGGCGCCTGCCGACCCGGCTATACCGGCCGTGGGTAACCACACATTGCCGACCGTTTCTAACCTTTGTAAGTTACAGTTCTAAGCCTTGTTACCTTCCACTTCTTTTTCTTAACGAGTGCTATTCCTTCATCTTTTATGGGGTTTTAGGCTACTGGGATCTCCGCGCCAAAATACGTCAAATTTTATTAGATTAGAATTTATTTACAACTTTGCTAAGGCAAACAAAACACATAACCGTAAGTGTTGACTATGCATTGTCTTTTGAATAAGATCGTTGAAACAATAATTTATTAAAAAATACAGTTTGAACGAGTGCAAATCATTTTGGCGCGGAGATTAATACATCTTCCGTAGCATGAGCTTTTTGATTCGCAATCTTGCAAGATCTGAAGAAAGTTTTGACTATTAAGTGTCAAATTTTAATAAGTAATCAATAGTAAATCAAGATAACTCGTGCTACGTGCACTGTTCACATAGTTCACTAAAAAGAAACCCCCAAAATATATGCCGGTCTAAGCTTAACAGCCAGTATATCTTATTATATTAGCAGCTTTACGATGATTTTTGTGTGCATGTTAACTGTTTTAAGTTAAAAATGAAAGAAAAGAAAGACTTGTAGGTAAGTAAAATAAATATTTAAAGGTCTTTTACTATTTAATTTATATTAAACACTATTTAATTTATTTGTTACACGACTGTTGCAAAGAGGCCAAAAAATTAAATAAAGTACTGTTTTCACCTTTTTAAAATCAGGTAACTTTGCACAGTGTCCTTTTTAGAGCCTTATTCATAAAGTACATTGAACCTCTCTTTAAGGTAAATGTAACGTAACGTTAAGGAGTCTTTCAAATTTGTTCATATACAAGGAAAGACAATACTTAGCAAGTCGCTGAAATTACAGTTGTTTTTATGAATAAGGGCATAGGGTTAGTATCTTCTTTTTCTTTTTCTTTTATGTAGAGCTGTCAATTAATTTAGACAATTTTGCCAGTGTCAAGTAACTCTAACAAGGTTTACACTTTTTAACATAGGCAACATTGACTACATTTTTAAATACAACGTTACATTACTTACTGCCACACTTACAAGCATTTTAATTCTCTATACATTAGGCTGCTGGGGGTCATTATACTCATTATTTCAATGAAATCAATTATATACCTGTATTTTACAAAACATTGATTAGTGATTTGATCTATCGTTTTATGTTTTATTTAACACAGCTTAATTAACTAATAAATTTAGTGAATAACGCATCTTGCTATTTTCTCATGATTTTAACATAATATACCATATCTTATAGTTTTATACACGTTATCTTAATTTATTACTAGTATTTCTTATCACCGAGTACATAATAATATTGCTTTACACATACAAATCTTTTACAATTGACTCAGAAGTTTTTACAAAGACTAAAAATTGAGTTCTTTTCAGAGAAGTAAGTACATTATCTACTAGTGCTACCTAATTATATAATGCATTGACTACTTTTGATTATGATGGCTCTACAACTTCTGCAGCACTACATTATACTACCATAATAACCCACTGTATTACAGAAAAATACTACATCCTTACTATTGAAGAGTCTCCACAATAATAAATTTTTGACGGAACATACCTTGAAAAAGCTTTATGTCAAGGGCGTAAAAGCACTTGTTCACGGATGGGTTCTCGTCGAGTCAGTAACAAACCCCTTGTGAAAATGCGCCCAGTACATCTCCGTTTCTGATTGTGTCGCCGGCCGTCTCGTCGCGTTTTTGCAAATTTGATGCACTCTTATGCCATTGACATAAAGCTTTTTATAACAGCCCATTAACTTGTTTTATATATTTCCAGGAAAATATTTTTGACTTGACTTTTCACCGATGGATACGGCGGTGGTATATAAGCGCTAGTTATCTATTGATATATCTTCTGACAAAGTGAAGTCGGCGAAAAAAAATCAAACAACACGTTTTTCAATTAATATGTAATCATTTATCTATAAGTCAAAGTCAAAGTAATTCAAAGTAATTCTAATTATACAAACACTTCCATAACTTTTAAACACATTATTATGAAATGGAATTTAGATTTTGGTTGTTACAAAGACGTCATAGATATTAAACAATTATGTAAAATAGATGGGAAACTTAGATATATTATAATAATACTTAAAAACTATTGCATGTTGTGTCTTCTCTATATACTTTTAATTTATAAAAGGTGAAATTGTTCAATGAAATTATTTTGGCTTTAAATATGGCCTAACAATATTCGATGGCACATTTTGCGGCGTATATTAAAAATTCTACGATAATAATAGTAAATAATGTTATAACTATGTGAATTTACTCATACTTACTTACCTATTGCTATGACAGTTCTTATGAAGTATCAAGCTTCTTGGATTTGTAATAAAATATGATGTGGCAATAAATTATTTATTATTGTGATATTAAAATTATTAGTATATATTTCGGAAGTCAAAGATTTGATTTGCGTGCCTTGTAAAAAAAAAACTTCTAAAGGATTATAAACAGTTTTTATGACATTGAATCCCCAATTGGCCCCAAATTAAATAATTGAAAACAATGTAATTTTGAGCTTTAAGTAGCTGAAATTAAAATTTAATTTTTTTAGATAATGTAAGTGTTGATGCCCAAATCTAGAAATTTCTAGTGAGAAAAGCTTACATCATCATAATAAATTTGACTAATGTTGATAATAATATAAATTTGACTGTTTTTTATTAGAACAATTTTCATATTATATTCTAGCTTAATAATATAATTTAATCTATGATGCACTTAAGTCTCAAGTCAATTGTATTGTTTAGTTAGGTGAACCTGTCACTATTTACGTATGATATTAGACTCTCATGTTAGGTATGTAGTCTTCGATAAATTAAAGTTGATACGAAAAAAATATGTATATTATTATAATACTCTTGAAACAATAATATTGTAATAAATTAATGTGATGATATGATTTCGTGCCATATTATATTTATTAAATTAAACTCAACGAATAATTTAGGAAAATCTTATGAAACTAGTCCGTGTTTTTATTCATAATTGTCAAACAAAATTGACAATTTATTATTCTGTTAGATGTATAAATAATGTGAAAAAATTATATCTGTCAAATAAAATGTGATCAAAAATCGTAGCTTACATTATTTCATTCATTGACGTTTTTTGCCGACTAAATGGCATAAAACAATGATGAAAAAACCTCCATTCATGCAATGTGTTGAAATATGTCGATTTTTTAGTTTTTGAACATGATGTTAGCCATTAACCTTAGACCTACCGAGAAATTAGCACTGTGCCTAATTTTTTTCTGTAAAATAAATTCCTTCTAAACTCGGATTTGCACCCATAAATATCAATCTACGGTTGAAAATCGGGATCGCTTCCATCAAATCACCAGTGTAACTTGAACAGGAAATTCACACGAACGAAATATCATTATTAGTGTCATTTACTTATTTATCTTTAAAATCAATCGCATAATATAAAATGATGTTCTGTTACCTATAAATCTTAATGTATGAAGAAGAGTTCATTAAAGCCACTGGGTCGACAGTAAAAGCTCATGAAACTATCATAATTTAATATTTAGCAACACCATCGACACGAAGCTTACGTGTTAATATTGCTTTACATGGAACAATATTCGTAAATTGATAAATTTAGACCTGTCATATTCAACACCCTACCAAACACACCAGAAGATACCTTACATGTTTTAAATAAGGTGTAAAATTCTTTCACAGCATTGCGAATGGTAGTTTTCGCAAGCGTTTAATGCCATAGAGAATGATGTGAGAGCATAGAGCTTTCTCTTTGATAGTTGCCCGCCATTTTGATGTAATGCTTCGTTTGACATGAAATATGCGCTTCTGTCATTTGGAGTGAACTAATGTAGTCTGCTACAAGGTTCAATTAAAAGGTAAACATGCGTTAGGTATCACATTTTATAGCATACTTACATAACTTACGTGATGACTTAGGTAGGTACGTATGTACAGCTGGTATATCCTGAAAATTTCTGTCTGCAACTTTAGATCTGAAGGAAACGCAAACGAAAAACGTGGTTACGCTGAAGTTTCATACAATTTATGTAACTGTCACTGTCACTGTCACTGGACCGAATGCGGGCGGACATTTGTAATAAATTTTAATAAAGTCAAAGAAAAAATCTTCTTATTAGAAATGAGAACATCTAACTAGTCTTATGAACTTTATGATTTTGATTTACCATAAATGTGATAGTTGAAGGATGATTTAAAAAGAATGCTTAAAAAAAGGTGGAAAAGGATGTGCTCGTATAAACAATTGCTTTTCTATTAGAAAGAAATCCTAGAGTTAGACGGACCAACCTCTAGACAAGACATTTCTCTAATATTTGAAATATGTTTATTTATTTTATTGGCAGACATTTAAGCGCAACACACACAGAACGCGTGTTTTTTGTTGTATTTGTATAGTTCGCACAGCGGATCTAGGCTTCCGTGAAGTTAGCCGTTTGTGATGCGCAAAGACAATTTAGTTTGAAAAAGCTCCATTGCGCATCGAAACGGCTAATTTCACGACGGCCGAGATCCGTTCTGAGAACTATACTGACGTCCAGGATGCAACACACTGAACGCGGGTGCGCGGCAGCCGCTCCCTCGTTCAGTGTGATTTCATCCTTGTCGTCCATACAAATTAAAACAAAAAACACCCGCGGCGGATCTGACCCGACCCGCGCCCGCCCGCTGTGTGTGGTGCGCGTTATTGAAGGATTTCTATCATTTTAATAAAGAGCCATCTCGCCTTAAACTAAGCAAAGCTTGGATGGGAACCAGATTACTGATGGGTTAATGGAGATTACATCAATACTTTTTTTTGTAAATTCATACATTTAGGAACACCGAGAAAAAAATATATGTTTACCGCACGATTGTTTGTCCTGAAAATTGAACCCGCAATCTACAGCCACAGAATCTATGGCGTAGAAGAGAGTTAGTCCCAGGCAGGCCTTCTGCCAACTGAGCTGTCTAGAATATCTGGATCCAACCGTTGGTTTGTCTGTGTCTTACAGTTTTGCCCTTTTTGCGGCGGAACAGCATATAAAGTGATGCAAAAACAGAGTGCGAACACGATATTTCGTTCGGCAGACACTCAATTAGCCACGCGGTGGGAACTGTCCGCGAAAACAAAGCGTGTTCTGTTACATACAGTGCAACAGCTCTTGAATTGTTGGAGACTACTTGTAGAACTCGAAAGAAAGTTTTGAATCTGTTTTCTGTTCGATGTAAGTTACAAAAATCATTATAACCATTCTTATTTATTAATTTAACCAACAAACTATAACAAGAATTTAACTATCACTATTCTGTAAATGCGGAAGCAAAATAGCAATAAACTGTAAGACAGTAATTTTATGAATCTATAAAATGTACAATATATTGGTAGTTTTTAGAAGTTATTAACATCGCTATATCTACGATATTAATACTCGTAATAGTCAAATAAAGTGTGTACAACATTTGTCCTGCAGCGGAAATTGAACTCGCAACTTTAAGGTTAATTAATTCTTAAAACTGCATAGGCCAAACTCGAATAGGCACTATTCTGCGAAATCGTAGTGACAGTTTACTTGTATTTGATATTTCTTAGTCCTCGGAATAGTTATTCCGGAGGTTGGTCAACCCTTAGTAGGGTCTAGAATCATAAAGCTCGTAGATCTAAAAGAGTCGGCGAGCAGATATTGAATTTAGTGTGCACTCCGAGCATTATTTAATTGCGTGTCAAGAAGTGAACCGCAGAGTGAAATGATACTGAGGTGTTGATTCTGATGTGGTAAATGGTTTGTTTTTATTGTTACTTGTGTATTGTTATGTGGCTTGATGTTTTATTTTTGAAGCTGTTAACTAGAGTATTAAACTTTTTCATACAAACTTCTTACATTCAATTCATTTATTTATACTTTGTCACAGAACATCCACTTATACAATGCAAAACAGTATCAATTTTGACTGGTATTAAAACTTAATTAAAACGTAGAACGTAGACCATGAACTCTAGATTATTTTATCATAAAATCAATATATTGAATTTAATTCTAACGAAATTGATATTGTACCAAATCGAGCGTTAAGGTAATTAGGAACGAATGGTGTATAGTGTACATTTGCTATAGTTTATATAAGCAATTTGCGGCTCGAATATTGTATTCTATGTGCAGTACAGTAAGTCGGCGTCACGCAGCTTTTGGGTTTTGCTAAAGTATAAGAGTCTCGTCTCATTTATAAATTTAGATGGCTCAACTGTTTCATATGTATTTTGTATATTTTGTAATGTAATGTAATTATATACATATTTTATTTTGTTTAATAAAAAAATATATAATGGTAAAAAAAAAAAAAAAAAAACAATTGATAAAATAAAAGTACGGGAATTCGAACCTGGCACGTTGCCTAGCTATAACAAAATAGTATAACTAAAAACGAGACTGCAGTTGCTTCTTCTAAAAACTTAAACCTTGCACTTTAAAATATATTTAAAAGGTTATGCTTATATTTTCACGGGACATTTTCAATTTCTTAGCCACACATTACCTTTACCATCTTGGCACGTAATAAAGGCCGTAACATTCCATGATTACATCCTTTAGACCCTCAACAGCGGTGGTACTGATTAGAGAGTGTACCAGAACACCTCGTTGTCCTAACGTAATAATCCCAATTTGCTGATACCTACGGGCCACACTGAAAGGCTGCTCATTGACTGGGGAAACAGGTTATCGGTACCGAGTGTGCCTTTACTTATGAGACTCAAAGACGAACAATTTTTCCCTCGCAAGTGATATTTTGTTTTGCTTTCTAGTAAATAGTAAAAAATTTTGACGACGACCGACGTTTCTATAGCCACTTCATCACCTGTCATCACCACGTCTTGCCATTTGAGTTCCATTATTCGATTCTCGACGTCTTTGACCTTGGTACGTCTTTCTTAATTTCTAAGTTGTGCTGTAAAATGCTCTAGAAGCGCTGTAAAAAAGAAAGGAGTAGTAGAGTTCTTTGTAACAGAGCTCGTCCGGGGAAGGACTACCACCATACCTATTTCTGCCGCCAAGAAGTAATGCTCGCATTGCTGTGTTCCAGTGTGAAGGGTATGGTTTCCGGTGAAATTACTGGCACATGAGGCTTTCGATCTTAGCCTCAAGGTGGCAACCCGCGAGTGATACCTCTGGTATTGCAAATCCATAGGCTGCGGTAACCGCTTACCATCTTGTGGGCCGTACGCTTGGTTGCCACTTCAGTTGTATAAATATATAAAAAAAGGTCCGTATTTACCGTATTTACAATTGTCAAAACTTTGACTATTTGCTAGAAATCAAAAGATTAGGCTGCGTTTCCACCAGAGATGTGCAAGAATTTGTGTAGCGAGGGATGTGTTTGTTAAGAAACACTTTCCTTGCTACACATCCTCGCACATCTCTGGTGGAAACTCAGCCTTATTCCACGGCGTCTTGAAAGAGGATTTTTTCTTCAAAACCTAAAACATAATGCTTCCACACCGTTGCTTGTTCCTACAGAGTATCTGGCACTGCCCACCGCAATACCCTCTTGCTGAAGAGTCCTACCACCATGTAATTGCGTGGCATCCCAGCTTTCTGTGTAAGCACATCCTGACAGGCACTGGGAAAGATTGACCGTGAAAGTAATGAGCCAGGCCAGGATTGGACGGCGATTGTTTGAGATGGCTCTTCATATTACCAAGCATGTCTAAGAGACCATATTGTAGATGGATTGTAGGTCCTGCATGGTTAGATAAAGCTTATAAGAAAAAGTAAGCGGAAACATGTCTAAGCTAAGCAATTTAAAACTATTGTTATTATGCCATAAATATATTCAAATCAAAAATCAATCAAAATTATTTTGTACCAAAAACATAGACAGCTTTAAAAATAAACGTGGTATAAAGTTATTCCTTGGAACAAACTAAGAATAAGCCTAGAGATTCTTAGTTTATTCCAAGGAATATTATAACTTTAAAGAACGTTTATTTGTAAGGTTGTTCTGTGGGGAGCGCTCGTGACGTAGCTGGCTAAGTTGTTCTTAACAGATCAACGAAGTTAAGCACTGTTCCGCGGGGTCATCATTTGGATGGGTGACCGCCAGTGGCAATTTCAACTGAGCGCTTCTGTGCTTCGGAGGGCACGTTAAGCAGTCGGTCCCGGCTTTTTCAAAGTTGTTAGACCATGACAGAGGCCTTTGGACGGCCTAGAAACTCTGTCACCAGAGTTGGCCACTGACTCATACGAACGAACGATTTGAATATATTTATGGCCTCTTAATAATAGTTTAAAATTGCAAAAGAAGAACGATTATAAGAGCAGAAGTTTAGAAAACTGTGTCGCGTCCAACTCCAAATATTAAAGGATCCAAATAATATATATAATTAATTGAAGGTAGGAAGGTACCTATCATACTGTTTTATCCTTCCCTGTAAATAACATTTTGACTCGTTGTTTTACTTACGAATATGATGCTAAAAACTAAAAATAAAAAAAAATCTCGTTATCCACAATGAGCATTCGAACTGCATAGGAATGTATTCGATTCTGTATCAATTTCAAACTAATACTAGTTTATTGTGTTTGAGGCAGATTGAGCGCCGGTTAGATCGGAAATTGCAATCGATATTGTAGTAATGGGACTGTGTTAGACAGACTAACACTGGTATTCATAGTAATGCACTATCATGAGTCAATTTTTATATTTCAAATCAAACTTTCACTAAAAAGTGTTTGGACAAACGAACAACCTCATTTACGCATGATTAACGACTGAATATAAAGTTAAGCGTGTTTTATGCAAAATTGTAGTCTATTTTAAGTTAAGAAAATTGATCTCAAAATATTTAATATGCGAATTCAATCTAAGTTTATACAAATTGTCTTGTAGCTTAATTATCCGGGAAAACTCTATTTTTCACTTTGGTTTTTCATTACTGGATACCATAATATGTACTTACAACATAATAATAATAAAAATATTTTTATTTTAAAAATGTTTTTAAACTAACATTGCTAAATCTCTGCGCACTTGCACAGGCATGGATACTACATTTATAATTAGGTTTATGTGCAAACAGATAGTGATCGATTAATTTCCGACCCAATATCTGCATTGCACACTAACCCTTGACTACCAGGCAAGATAGTTTATACACAGACACATCCAACCAGCCGTTTCACGCAACAAAGACTATTTGAGTCTAGAATTTATTACTTTTATTGTTATTATAAAAATATTTGAACTATCTATTAGATAAACTTTTTCTGCAATAAAATATCTATATATTTGAATTTGGAACTTGCATAATATATTGCCTAGACTTCATAAATCGGAAAAAATAAAGAAATAAGAAAAAAATAAAAAAATCATGGTATGCCATAAGCTAAAATGATGTTTTTCCTGTAACTTACCAACCTGCAACCAGCTGATTGTTTTTCCTGTAACTTACCAATTGGGACAAAACTCACAGATTAGCCAGCATCTACTAAGACCTGGTGTAAGGTTATCTGACTCATGTAGTAAATTATCTACAACATGCAATAGGTGTGAGCTCCTTGCACGGAATTACGCAGGGCTAATTATAATTATATTTACCTTTTGAAATCAGCTTTATAATGCTTTATTATGCGACGCAAAGCAGTCATAGGAAGTCGTTGGATGGTGAAGGCCCAAAATCGGTCGTCATGGCGCCCTTTCGGGAGGCTTACATATGTTCAGCAGTGGACGTATATCGAGTGATATGATGATGATGATGCAACGTGGCAAAACTTTGATTTGGGATCCATTACGGTAAAGACGATAAAAATAACAATGAATATGAAATAGGTCTCGATGGTGTCTAGGGTTATTTAATTTGATTTTCTACGAATAACACTGGTCGTAGAAATTTAATTGAATTAATTAATTAGTTTTTCGACTCGCCAAATATTTTAGTGAAAAATGGGTCATAATCAAACTAAGGTAAAAATTTGTTATTTTTGAGAGAAGAAAAACTTAAATAACTCATTTTACGATCTCACATCTCACTCTGGATACCAGCGCTAAAGTGTGACTATTTGTAGAGTTTAAAAACATATCTTGCGTACAAGTGTATTACAATTAAAGACATTTAATTTTGTCCTTCACCGGACATCAAATGGGCACTTCCAGTTGACCGCTTCCTATTTAGGGATTGATCGCTGGTTTTTGAGAGACAAATTGGAAAAAGGTTAAACGGTCGTCAAATTTATAGTTTAACTCAAAATGTGAGCGCTCGTGACGTAGCTGGCTAAGTTGTTCTTAACAGATCAACGAAGTTAAGCACTGTTCCGCGTAGTCATCATTTGGATGGGTAACCGCCAGTGGCAATTTCAACTGAGCGCTCCCGTGCTTCGGAGGGCACGTTAAGCAGTCGGTCCCGGCTTTTTAAAAGTTGTTAGGTCATGACAAAGGCCTTCGGGCGGCTTAGAAACTCTGTCACCAGAGTTGGCCACTGACTCATACGAACTTACTTACTTACTACTCAAAATGTAACTCAAGCAACGTATTTACATGAAATTATATCAACCTATATACTTCTCGTACATTATTATACTAAAGTTCATGTTGAAACACATTGACACCGGTACTATTTCGTACTTTTAGTAGAACATAAAGTAAGTGCTAACTAAGACGTCGGACATACAATTTTATGGTGTTCGTGGCAACAGTTTATTGTGGCGAGATTTACTTGTAGATCGGTTGTAAGCTTCACCTCGTTTGCTTTTGGTATTAAATGTACCACGCGTTTTTGTGCGGTTCAGTTCAAAGCTAAATTATCTAAGTTCAAGAGCATTAGATTTGTCACCAATAGAGTGAAAACTGTGACATTTAAGTTTATACCACGCATATACCAGTTAGCAAACAGCTCTGCTTAGTATGGGGCTACATGACGATAAAATACCGGAAAAAGTCATTAATTTAAGAACTTTTATTACCTATTTGAAAAGAAACATTTCCAATGGTATTGTTTCTACAGATAGATAGATAGATACGTTTATCTTGGACATGTTCTTTCTTTTAGCAAGAATCATATAGACAAGGAGATATCTAGGAGGATTCAGCTTGGATGGGCAGCTTTTGGAAAGTTAGAAGATGTCCTTCGTTCAAGAAAGATTCCTCAGTGCCTGAAGACCCGTCTCTTTAACCAGTGTGTTCTTCCAACAATGACGTATGGCGCCGAGACATGGACGCTTACTAAGGAGACTGTGCACCGAATACGAGTTGCACAAAGGGCCATGGAGCGAGCCATGCTCGGCATAACAATCCTTGACAAAATACGCAACACGGAAATCAGACGTCGGACGAAGGTTCAAGACGTTGGTAACCGTGCCATAGACTTGAAATGGAGTTGGGCAGGACATTTGGCTAGACGCGGTGATGGTCGCTGGGGAAAAGCCTTGACTGAATGGTGGCCAAGGACAGGCCGAAGAAATCCAGGTCGTCCAACAGCGCGTTGGGTCGATGATATTGAAAAAGTCGCTGGAAAAACCTGGATTAGAACTGCACAGGACCGAGAAGAATGGCATATGCGAAAGGAGGCCTATACCCAGCAGTGGGTGATACCGGGCTGAAATGATGATGATGATGATTGTTTCTACAACAGGATGTCTATAGTTCGACGTCCAAGATCCACCGCAAACCAATAAAACGAAACCCTCGCCTACAGCTGTTTGCGGGCACAAAGTTATTTGCTTTCGTCCCATACAAATTATGACATTGCGGCCGCACAAGCTTAAAGAAAATTAACCCGCCGGTTAAGGTCATCCGTTTAGCTTTAAAACATCAATTATAACACCTGTTTAAGTTGAAATTTATCGTGCTGTTTTGTTTTGTTCATTACATGGTTGTTTTTGTGCGAGTTCTTTTCGATATGGGGTGTTTATGTTGTTATAATTTATGGCCCGAGGCGGTGTTTTTATGCGCCAAAGCCTTTAAAGGCACGTGGTGGATTTATGAAGGAACGTTTCAATCTGTGCGATCTGCGCTGCGGTTGTGTTTTTATTGCAACAATTTTCTATTTGTTTATGTCTGTGGCTTATAAATTCTATGGTTCATTTTCTGTTGCTTTTCTTGAGTTTTGTTAGCTTTTTAATGAAGATCTGAGGATACACTGACCTTTGGCTTGAAGCAAAAAATTTATATTTTGCTTTGTTTGTGTTAACTAAAAATGAGTTAGTGACTCCTTTTGAGTTTTATAAGTTGCCAGACAAAGATATGGACAGAAGTGCTCGTACCGTAGCTGGTTAAGTTCTTTATAGCACAGTTCCGTGTGTGTGTCACCGTTTGTATGGGTGGCCACCAGTGGCATTTTCCACCAAGCACTTCCGTGCTTCGGAAGGCACGTTAAGCAGTCAATCCCGTTTATTTTAATGTTGTTAGGCCTTCAGGCGGTCTATTGACTCCGTCACCAGAGTTAGCCACCAACCATAAGAACTTACTCAGATATCTGGCTGAGCACGTGCTCAGTAACTTCTATTTAATTAGTCCTTATTTCCATTAATAAATCATTCCATGATAGCCCTACTTACCGTTTACTTGTTTACGTATATTCAAAACAATTGAAATTACAATTAATATTCAATCAGTGACAAGCCTCAACTTTTGTCAGGGTAATTGCAAGCTACCGATAAGTTATCTTAAATTATATGAAATAGAACAGTGTGCCTGCAAATTGTGATCATAGTTCAGCTTTAATTAAACACCTGGGTTTATTAATCAGTGAGTGTTTTGGCTCATTGTATTATTTCACTTTGCATTTGCATGATCTAAGAAAATACATGGCAATGATAAACAAAAGACGGGGTAACTATCCTCAAACTATCTTAACCTAAACTCTCCTTTGAGAAACTTGTCCTAAGTCAGAATCCAAAAATTTTCCTGAGCTTTACATACTTAGTGACCTCGCGGAGATAGTACCATTATAACGTATCAAAAAGTGTATTTGTATTGATAAAGGCCTATAGCATCGCGCTAAGTACGCTTGTACATAGAGTCAGCGCTATGGCACTAAACAGCTCTTAGTACGATCAACACGAATGAATATTAGCTTTGCGCCTGTAGTGCGGCCCTACGCACTTTGACGTCGCGCAAAAACCTGCCTAAAGTCTATTCAATAAGAGACCCGTCGGTCGTCAGGTGACTTTTATGTCGTTGACATAAGAATCAAACTGGATTGATTCAAAACGGTTCTCTTTTCGAGCAGACTGTACTCAATGTGACGTTACAATACAATGGAGCGGCTTGGTTCTAAAATCCCCTTAGATAATCCCCTGCAAAGGGGATTTCATCACTTTTCATCAAGTATTCGCGCGCAATCAAAGTAATTCTGTCTGAGGTTAGAAGCGGGTAGAAGATAAACCAGTTACTGCAGGTAAAATATAATCGTACTGCAGTGGAATGGAAACACTCAATTTATATTAAACATTCCGAGTTAGCAATGACAATGAATTGTATAATGATACTGTAAGCTTATTAAACAATGTGGCTTTGTATCTAACAAGGGTTATTGCTGTTTGATCGACATTTGCTGTAAGAAACACCTAAATAACCGTTAACTCCGCTATGGATCTAAGCTAAGACGATTTTTTTGTTATACATATGGCAAGCACCTGAAAGTATAATATGGTTACCGAAGTAGTTCAAAGTTTGCAATAGATATTACTTGCACATTGTCACTTTAGAGAAAGAGTTCAAAAACCTCATGTGATTTCATGGCACCGGTAATCATCATTCAAGTGTAAGGCTGTGTGTGTATGAGACTGTTGAACTTTTTATAGAGCTGAACAGGCCTAAGCTTCAATAAATACTAGCTGTTGCCAGCGACTTCGTATATCTTGAATATTGATTAAAACTGCGTTTAAAATAAGCGTACATACCTAAAGGGACAGGTAGAAAGCGATTTTGTTTTACAGTAGGTAAGTATGTAATGTAAAGATATCAAAAAGCACTAACTGGACTTATACTCGTAAGACCTCAAAATTATGTTTGAACACTTTATAGATTAGGTAAGTATTTACCTTGGTGCAAAGCAGGACTCTGCTTAATTACGATTTCAATGCTTACATTATTTGCTCATTAGAATCGATAGTAACAAGGGAATAAATCGATTTTGTTGCTTGTTTTTGATATGTATTGGTTTGTAAGCACTTACTTAATTGCTTTATTTTGTAGTAGACCTACTTTTGTTCTAAAACTGCTAATTGCGAGAGAAAGACGTAACAATAAAACATATCGATAACGTTTCCCCGCAACCGTTGATATTATTGGTTATTGGTAATCAATTGACATCGAGGACAGAGTTGCTTACTAAATAACTAACAAATAACCCAAATAGTTTACATTGTGATTTTTATCTAGTAAACAAGGAAGTTTTTTATCCAGTAAGGCTAGTATAGTTAGATCATATTTTTGCTTAACATCAGGCGGGCGCCTTGATTGTCTTGTTACATGCTGACATAAAAAAATGATATATATAATTTATACAAATGTAAGCTCCATTTTCTGGTAAGTCTAAAAGTTTGTAGATTAAAGTATTTTAAAAAAATAATTTGCGTAATCTTTAGTGAAAAATTATAGAAGCACCTTTCATGTACTTTTATCACAAATTCCTGTCACATACCTACTTACTAATGATGATAATCAAAAAGCAGTAATACCGCGTATAAAATCAATCCAGTGTTTACAATAACGGCGACTATTAGAGCTAAGTGCCAAGACAGAACACGTCACAGGATAAGTGGTCCCGTACTATAAAATTTTACGATCTTCCGTAGGCTCCTCAATGGCGATTGTTATAAGTTTATAACTGAATTGATTATTTTGTAATGTTGTTATTGGCTGAATTATATATTTGTATTTGAGCGCAAAAATACTGTAACATCGATCTTGTGACCCTTTTGTATGGAAATCTGACAAAATATTTATACCGTTTTGTCGTTTGTGATAAAAACATCTGCATCTGCTTTTTTAAGTTACAATATTTTGCATGTACATAATTTTTTAGGAAAAAGTTCGTAAGAGAACTAAACGTTTATAAAAACATGTTACTAAAATCTAAGCTAAAATTACTTTGAGTTCAAAGCTATAATAATAATTCCAACGATTCAACACCTTGTGCTACCGTGTAATAAAATTTTATAACCCAGTCTTCTCGATATGTGACTCGAGTTATCGCACTTTTCTCCTTTATTTCTCAATGTACCTCGATCCTCTTTTTTATTTCACTTTATTCTTCATTGGACGTCTTAATTAAAGTACATTTTAAGATGAAGCACATTATTCTCTCTATCTTTCTCTCGCGCAAGTAGAACATGTATTCTGTTTCATTATTTTAATAGTGTGTTGTTGTGGATTCATAAGTAGTCAACATTTTAATATAATAAATATCTCATAATTATTTTTAATTTCAGTTTTCACATGCCACACGTACTATACATTTCATGAGCTAATGCGTTTTTAAACTTTTTCTTTTTTATGGCACATCATTAAGTAGTTGCCATTACCCAAAAATCTCTCTAGTAAGTTGAGAAACAAACTCACGTCTCTGGATACCAGTGAAAATAAAACATCAGTATAGTACTGCTGACGGGTCTCGACCATCGTGAAGATAGTTTGTGATGCGCAAAGACAATTATAACTTCGAAAAAGATCCAATGCGCATCGCAACGGCTAATTTCACGACAGCCGTGATCCGCTGGCATATAAAATAAAAAGGACCGTCTTGTTGCTTTTTATTAAAATTTAAAAAGTGTTATTCTTTTTTCTGGATATATAACAAAATGTTTTTCTAGCGCGATTTTTTTCATTGGCATCCATAATTAACATTCGAATAAGTAAATGGATATAAAATGTTGTATTCCCCTGGACACCCAGTTTGAGCTGCATTTGCACATTCGATAACATCGTCATTGTGACATAAAATCGTTCGGTTAGAGCGCGGAATGGCTGCCTTCATATCCAGGCACCAGCTAGCTACAGTCAAGAACACTGCCGCTTGCAGCGTATTAAATTTTATTTGATTTCAGATTACTGCACTGGAAAACGTTAATACACAAGAGGTTGCGGGTTCTATCCCCGCTGCGGAACAAATGTTTGCATGATGTGCGAATGTTCCAAGCCTGGATATTTCAAGTATACTGTTTATGAATACAGAAAACCAGCGCTATTGCATGAGTTTTGTTTTAGCACATGCTGAGTGGTGGCCGTTTTTGTTACTCTTTATATTAATAAGCTCTATTCGCAAAGCAGGTAAATCGTAGCTTTATTCGCGAGTAAACGGACAGTATACTTATATTTGACATTTCTTATTCCACGGAATAGTTATTCCAAATGTCGAATCCAGCCTTATACGCATAGCTGTCATAAAATATTACTTCGATTCTGTTGTAGCATTTTCTAAACTTAGCTAACTAAAATTATCGCGGTCCTTTGTAATTTAATTCATTAGAAAAGGACGGCAACAATTTTAGTTAGTTTAGTTAAGAAAATGTTACAACAGAATCGACATCAGTATCTATTATTGTTATAGTTTTTACATAATTAAAACAATGTTTCTTTTTGTTCGTGTATTTATGTTCATGACAGTACACCATAGGTATAGGTCCTGCTAGGTCACGTTTCAGAGGCAAAGCCTACTGCTTTTATGTCTTAATTTAGAAGCCCTAAGTTATGTGTATCAGCAAGAATTCCGTGAATTTGAAAGTCAAAAATGATAAATGGATAAAGCACGGTATTGTAATTTTATCTGTAATTTCAAGCTATGTATTGCTGTGAGATGCCCATTTTTAGAGTACAGGCTTGACTTATCATGACTTGCTGAACATTTATTCACACACTGGTAATTTTTGTTGGTCTTTTATATGACTGACTAATTTTTCTATTAAACATTGAGTTAACACCAGTAACTTCCTCATCACAAATAGTTGTTCTCGTGAACTGTGGGCATATCTTGAGCACATGAAGCGCCAGGTTGTTCATTTAGTTTTTCATTTATTCCATCATTTCAAAAATCACAGAAAAGCAGCTTGTTCTACCACCTTGGTTCGCCCGAAAAAATGTGGAAAATACCCAGCACAGATATTTACAAACTGACGAATGAGACGATGATGGTTCTGACGGTCGAAAATCACATGCCTCTTTTTTTACGATGTTTTCCTTCACCGTTTGAGTTTAAGCACAGTTTAATGGTAATGACCACCGATCCTATGGTCTTGGATTTAAAACCGGCCGTTCACCTATGGAATTTTCTAATTAAAAACAGTTTAATACGCAAAGCTAGTTATAGAAAATATCATAATGATAATTAAAGACCTATATGAAAAGATTACCATTGGTTTTTCTTATACATAAGGTACACTATTTTTCCTTGCCATATAATTACTAGGAAGAGTTGAATAATTTTATTGTGAATTCGTTATTTTACAACTTGTTATTAATTTTATTATGCAGCCAATTATTCAGTGTGACTGGTTTTCCTTTACAAGCTAAATTACTAGGTATAAAAGATTTCTTAGAATATTTCCTTCACTGGAAAATTCTTATGCTAGTTAATCATCTCCTTGTTAAATCTACCCAATAAATAAATATTAAAATTAAATTATGTTACATTACTAGGTTTATAGTAATGAGATGGGCATAATATCGTTTGCTGTTATTATTGCTTGGAGGCAGAATATCCGGCACTGCGGTGGTACCCACCACCAAATTGGAATTTTGCTGAAGAGTGCTACACCAGACTAGATAGGGCTAAGATAAAAGCATACGTAGGAATAATACCAGGCCACTAAAACCACGACTGGATATAGTGTTTAAATGTATCACTACCACTTAGTAGGATGTAGTGAAAGTGAGCAAACCATCATTCCACACATTTTACGGCACCCCGGACATAATGGTTAACAAGAACTAAACTGGGTCTTGTTGGATGCGCTTTCGTGTCTTTATGGTTATTGTAAGTGTAGATATTATGATGTAACAGCATAAGTACATAAAGATAACGTATATTTCAGAAAACCACAATCGCAAGGTTATGATCAAACTCAGCTCAAAACAAAAAAAAAAACAAAATTACGATGGCCATCAAGCTAATGTAATACCTACGTATCCTGCCAAGATCATGCAATTACAGCAATTATTATTACAGAACCCGAAAAACATCGGACCCATCTGTTTAGGAGTTTCCTAAGCTAAGAGTCTAAGGAGAACTGTACTTTTGTGGCAATTATTTCTGATCGTCAGAGGCTTCTAACTTCTAGACAACATCGTCAGTTAATGACTTCATATTACGTCAATGCTGGTGAAAATGTTCCCCACACATATTTTAACGTAATATCCCAAGATAGACCTCCCAACTCCATACTTGTAAATTCATCTTCAGAATCAAGGTAGATATTTTTATGCAATTTCTCCGAATTATAAATTGATTTTAATGATTTGTATTGTGATAATGTATAATGTTTGATAGGTTCCATTTAAATTTTATCTAAATTGGTTTAGTGTTCGAATAAATTATAAAAAAAACGTGCTAATTAATAACTACGTATCAACAACCTATTGAAACATTGTTAGTTTGAAGTCGTTTTATGTTTTTTTTCTCAAAACTAATAATTATTATTACACTTGAGCTCGTATAAGCTTAGGACATGTCCAAATACAGTAACTACAGTAATAAGTAAGTTCGTATCAGTCAGTTGCCAATTCTAGTGACTAGTTAATAGCTAAATGATGACTAGTGAATATTTAAATTACAAAATGACGAGTTCTTGAGTCATCTATAGTTTTTATATAAATAGCAAACAAGACAAGTTATCACTCTAATCAGAAAGCTTACGGCACCACATAACTCGGCGTTGTTTACTATCTGTGCGAGCGATAGATTAGATTACCTACTTAGTTGCGATACGGCTTGCGTATCGCACACACGCCCGCGGGCACGCATTGATATAAATTGCCAATCTGTGTTCGCTGGCATTGGTATTGAACGTACGGTAATGCATATCTTAGGTATACTAGATTCAAGTTAGATTTTACGCATGACTGTAGAAAATATATTATTTCATTCTTACTTACCTGTCATTTATTCCGCTTTGCGATGGTTAGCCTACAGATAAGTGGTTACTGTAACCAATTACTGGTATTCGGAAAAATAACCCTCAAGTTTTTCTTATATTATATATGTGCTAGATAATGATAGTGACACTTTGGCTTCACAGTACGCAAACATCTAAATCTAAATCGATCTTACCAAACGACTCTGAATAAAAGCACATATAAATGGCAAATTGATCTATTACACTGTTTTAACTGAAACGCAACAGAGCTGCACGGCGCCGGCGACACAAATATTATTTAAATTGCTTTTAATAAAACCATATAAGTAAAACCAGATTACTACGAGCTATAAATAAATCAGTTCCAGCTAGAGATAACGAGTGAAACAATTTATAAAACGCTAGATATTGAGATATTGTTAGTTCAAATAGCGTCATTCTCCCGTTGAGCCTTATTTGCATCAATGACAAACAAACAATAATAAATTAGCAATTCCGATGGCTTCTCCATAATAAATCAATGGGAAACATGCGTGGTATCAACAGAGGACTTCATAACTCAGGTAGGTTCAACGGTTCAAGTTAATACGTCATGTAATAGCTGAATGGAAACGATTAGATAGTTTTTATTTAAATAACACACGAAACAATTAAGTTTAATTATTTAACACTCCACTCCAGAGCAAAAGCCTTCCTACCTTTTTTCAAGACTTTTCGATCTTTGGCTACTGTGGGCCAGTCTCTCTCCGTGGTTTGTAGCGACGGCGTCTGGTCTAGGAGACCCAATTCATGTTATTTCAACCCTCTCTTCAAAGCTCTGTCCGCAAAGTCCAGCATACGACGTGCCCTGGCCCAATCCCAATTTTTACATCGACATTGTATACGTGGTAGTCTTTTTTACGTGGTAATTTTGTTTACTATACAAAATTACCTAGTGTTAGTTTGTAACCTTTTTAGAGTCATCAAAACGAATTAGGATGATTTTGGCATAAAGAAATTAAAAAAAAAATGCTGGACAATCCACACAGCATCATCTAGCCCCAAGGTAAGCTGCTGTTAAACAGAGCTGTATTATGGGTACTAGATGACTGATATATATTTAATACAATACAATACATAAATATATATTTTTTATTATTATATAGAAAATACCCAGAACACCCTGAACAAATATTTGTAGATCGTACAAACATTTGTCCCGAGGCGGGAATCGAACCCGCAACCTCTGCGTCGCAGGCGAACCTGCGCCCGCTGCGCCACATCGGTCGTCAATATACTTAAACTATACCTTGGACTTACACAAAACAGACAAACTTAAAAAAATGTCATATCCAGTATTTCTCTAAATGAAACTATATTTTATACCTACCAACTTATATTAATATTGCAAGGAAACATTAGCTAAACAATAGATATCTGCGGTAGATATGGTGGATACCTCTTTGAATAATTATTAATTTCTGTTTAAAATCTACAAACCCATTACTATGAGCCAATTAATGTAAATCGTGATTAAGCCGGCTGCTTGTTGGTATCTTTATAAGTTCAGTTATTATGTTGTAGGCATAACTTTAAGTATAAACAGCATTTACAAGGTACTTATCTAAAAGGTTTTAATCAATTTGTTATTAAACTCGTAGAACTGACAGCGTTAAATTTCAATGTACCTTTCAATCTTAATGATTTAAATAAAATAGCTCGTATGACACTTGCTTATATATACATATACATATATATATATATATTTTAATGAAATTTATATATTCAAATTAACTCTATCTTAATCCCTTATGTAAGTTTCCATACAAATGAACCCAATTTCACTCTTTCCAGAGATCTTATTTACTAACCCAAGTTAAAAAATAAAGTTTTTTATATGACTTAAGTGGCATGAATATGGCCGACTGATGGTAAGCGTTCATGTTGCTTATGAATTTTAATATTAAACATGGCTTTATAAAGAACAGAAAAAATGAACTATACTCTAGTTCTTATTCGCCTTAAGACCACCAAAGCCGGCACGGTAGCCAAAGGTCGCAGGTTCGGCCCCGTCCTGCGCGCATAAATATCCTTGCCTACAATATCACCGATCATTTTTGTCCTCATCTCATTGTTTTAGTATTTATTGAATGCACCCGCCATTGTTATTTAATTTTGTGCTCTTTTTGCTGTTCCCTGCATGCTCTTGTAATACTAGTGGTACTTTTCATGACTTTGTTTTGAGTAACTACACAATTGTATTACAAGTTGTTAGGCCATGACAAAGGCCTTCGGGCGGCCTAGAAACTCTGTCACCAGAGTTGGCCACTGACTCATACGAACGAACGAACGAACTACACAATGTTCTTATTTTACATAAAGCCCCTGCTAATCTCTAATGATATTATGCCCACAATCATAAAATAAATGGTCGTTTTAGCAGCTTGCAGTATTTTTTTTTCTTGTCATTCAGGTAAGTATGTCAACGAAAATAGATTTGAAAGATACATTAGCTAACAGAGGTTTGGTAGCTCATTTGCGATCAGTCTTAAAACTGCACAAAATCTGTTGTATATAAGCAATGAGAAACTGCTGTCTACACGCCATTCAATAAAACTACACGCTTTTTTCCCTTGAAATCCGTTACGGTTTGCACTTGTTCTTGATTTTATTGACATGTGAAAACCAATACCATCACAAAACTAGCCAGGGGAAACTAAACTTTATTGACTACCTTTGGGATTGAAATCTGGGTGATTCCCATCTTCAACAGCAGCAATTCACACTGGTGCTACTGCAACTTTGTACTTTAGTACAAGCTTTAGCTTCAAATTGAATAAGCAGTTCTATATGACTGTAATAAGGGTGATGTTGGTTTGGTCGAGGGTTAGGAGAGTGTGGTGTAGTAAGTTTGTGGTATTTTACGCGTATGGAGTGACGAAGTGACAGGCGGGAAGGCGGCGTCCTCTGACGCAGCCAATCAATTTGTTGAGCCACAATACGCAATACATCGTTCCCAAACGAACTCGGTAACACCGGGAACTGGGCTATTCTCAAGGTACTTTCCTCATAAAATTAAATATTAGATATGCTTTCGATCTCAGTTCAAATTCTTTTTTTTTAATTCAACATATTTTTACATCAACTTTTTATTATCCAATAAAATCACAAAGATCATTTAAAAACGTCTTAAAGCTAGGTAAGTTCACGCCAGTTCCAAGCGTATCAGCCTAATAGAATCTGGCAACAAACTTGGCTGGGTTACAAACTCGGCTAGGTTTATGAAGAAAAGCTTATAAATAGCTTTAAAACGTCAGCTTATTAAAAGATATAAACATGTTGCAAATAGCCTTTCATAAATATATTTTAAAACGCTTATTAGTTTAATTTTTTTTTCTTAATATATTTGACCCACTGCTATCCTAAATGCGCATCCAACTATCCCTCTTCTTTGCAATATCCCATATCAATATGATTGTAATGAGGGTGATGTTCGTTTGGTCGAGAGTTTACACAGTCCTATTTTGAATTAGAAAATATAAACTTTTTTTATTCTAACCTATATCATATAACCTATGCTAGGCAAGGCTCTCCTCCAAAGATTTGTTATTTTAACATTTTGAACATTTGTCATAAATATTTGTTTATTTTATGTATGCACTCTTGCTGCAGAATAACCCCGCACGCCGGGTGTCTCATACAAGATGCATAGGTGCGCAGGAGTCTGCCGCGTTGTTTTTGCACAGCTAATGAAGTGGCGCGCTCACTCATTAGACCATAACGAGGCCGCCTGGGTTCTGGCTCTGGACCCTGTCAGCGATCAGACCTATAAGTGTACTAGAGTTCTTTGTGATAGAGCTCGTTCGGGGAAGAACTACCACCATACCTATTTTCACTAACAAAGATTGCAAACGGATCGTAGCTGAACCGCTGTTTTTCATTTGTTTTCGGGTAATTTCATATTTCACTATTGAACAATAACGATCCAACTAACGGTCGAACTAATATATATTTTGTATTTTTTGTAATTATAATTAGTAGCATTGCTCCCTGGATTGCACACTAATAATGTTTTCTTGACCTTCGACTAAGTGCTTGAGTATTATTCGGTGCATTTCGATGAATGACTCATTTCATTTTGGAGTCATCATCATTATTATCAGCCGATAGACGTCTACTGCTGGACATAGGCTTCCCCAAAGAGCGCCATGACGACCGATTTTGAGCCTTTACCATCCACCAACTTCTTGCAACCGCTTTAATGTTATCGGTCCATCGAGTGGGGGGCTGTCCTAAACTCCATTTTCCAGTTTCTGGTCGCCACTCAAGAACCTTTATTCACCAGTTTACCATTACCATTTAGTTCTGCGAGCTATATGGCCTGCCCACTGCCACTTCAACTTACTTATTTCAAGAGCTATGTCGGTGACCTTTGGTTCTACGGATTTCTTTGTTTCGGATTCGATCGCGTAGTGAAACTCCTAGCATAGCTCTTTCCATAGTTCGTTGAGCGACTATGAGCTTTTGAATAAGACGAATAGTTAGCAATTTATAGGAGTTATAGATCAGTAGGTATAACTTTATCTTTGTTGCAATCCAATTTTATTTTATTTCATTTTGAAACCGTTATTAACACAAATGAGGGGATCTAAATGAAATTAATTGCAACAAAGTAACTAATTGAGGCACAAAATTACTGTCTCAGTAGAGTTCGGTCGAGAAGATTGTTAAATCTATTTAAGTTTTACAAAGTTTTTTGAAACCAGCGAGTCGCTCGTCTGTTAAGTGCCACGCCTGACCATAACAATTGCAGTGCCTCTGAAAGTTTTAAATTTCAAAGTTCAAATCAACTCATAAATACTACTAACGGGTAATCGTACATTATTAGTACGCGACATAGCTGGAATGCAATTTTAGTGCTCTCTACTCAAATTAGTCTATATAGCTTGTATGAGATTTTTTGGTCTCTTAATGTGCTAGGAACAAAATAAAACTCATACATTTCTGTAATTTATAAACAACACTCCTTTTTATAAAAACTCATTTCAAAATGATGCGATCCCTCAGGTACTGAAGACGCACATTGTTTTCGAAGATTCTATAAAAAGGCACTGTAAAAAGATACAATGTATAAAAAGGCACGGTAAAAAGAAGCTATAGGTTTCATATAAAAAGGCATTGTAGTAATGCAGTGAGGAAATGGAAAGTAGGATAGTCTGCGTAACGCGAGATTCCCTCGCACGCGGTGCTATGCGATACGATTCGATACGGTAGGGCTGTGGTTGTGTCGATGACATATCGATAAGATAAAAATTTGTAATTTGTAATAATATACTCGTCGCTTTTGCATACCTTCTAAAAAGGAGTCATCATGCCAGCCGCCTACTCCACTGCCACTGGCGAGAGTGTCTCGGGCGAGAGTGATCTTATCCCCCAGGCGGACCCAATGCGGATTGGTTGATGGCACATGTCTTTCGAATTTTTAGTTCTTGGACATGCCGATGCCGGTTTCCTCACGTTGTGATCAGATGGGAATAAGCCTTTTCCTTCACCGTATGAGAGCATTGGCATTGCGCACATATTTTTTTCGAACAAAAAAATCCATTGGTGCATGACCGGGTTTGAACCCAAGATCTTAAGAGCGGAAAGCGGGGTCAATACCACTAGACCACCGGTGCTCTTAAAAAGGAGTGGATATCCAGTAATATTGTTACAGTAACAGTAAATATTTTTTTTATGATTTTTCATAAGCCCGCGGCCTCGCTAGCTAGGTAAATAATGTTATTGTTTATGGCTGACTTCGTAAGTCATTCAGTGTTCCATCTAAATCGAATTACCCATTTTAAATATGTTGCTTAAGCTGGATTTGACCAACTTCTGGAATAACACCTATTCCGTGGAATATTTGTCAAAAACAACTAGACTGTCAGGTTTACTCGCGAATTACTACGATTTATTCGGAGAATAGTGCTTATTCGAGTTTGGCCGAACCCAACCTTAAACAACGTAACAAAAAATATATCTCTACACCTCAAACTTTCAAATTTTATTTGGTAGGTAAATAGTTCGTGAAAAATGTGGTAAAAGCTGCCATTCCCTCTTCGTTACCCATGAAAAAATGTGTTCAAGTTCTAGTTATCCTTTAATCTGACACCACATAAATCATCTGCAACGTCAATGGTTTTAATACGAAGAATATAGGGCTAACTTAAAAAGTATCGATGCAGTCATATGCCAGCACTACCCAAAGCAGTCTTATGTTTTATTGGAGTGCAATGTGCGTCGAATGCCTTTGTGCGGGATAAAACAATTCAGTGTGCACGTGCCTTTAGCCGCGTAATGCGCCTATTTTTGAGATTATCCGATTACTTTAGGATATTGGATTGGGAATATAATTTATGATTATGGTAAACGCGTTCAGACAATTTTATATAGAAATGTAGCTTTTGTCTGTGTACGTATCTCGACGTAATTTAGGTTCAACATTACGACCGCAAAATGAGTAAAATTGCCACAACATAAACATATATAAGTACCTAAATTAAGTAAGTATGCATGAGTCATACATATTATCATACCAACTTACTTACATGAACAGCGATTTTTAATACCATGTCAGTTACACATTAGTATGTATTTACTCAGTAAGAATTTTGCACAATAAAATTTAGAATCAGAAAGATACATTACTTTGACATTTATTGCCTTTCGACGAGACTTTCGAATCTAACGACATTTTTTTTATGAATTCTCGACAAAACGTTGTCAAAGTTCCTACTTGTCCGTTATTCACTAAAACGACATCAAAAATTCCGGAAATTCCTGCGCAAACGCAACGATTTGAGTAACTACTTTATCCCTTCATTGTCTGCCCTTTTTTTGTTTTCGATAACCATATTGAAGACCTGTATTTGATGCAGTGTTCTATAAGAAAGGTGTCAAAGAGATGGCTCTACATTTTCTGGATTTCTTAAATACATGACCAGAATTTAAAGACCTGCTTCACATGGATGGAACACCAAAAAGTTTTGAGAAGGAAAAGGTCTGGGTTATCTGGATGTCTTGTGATCATGGACTAGTCGCGACGTATCGATTTATTTTGAACGCGTGAGAATGAATGGAATTTCGGAAGCTGTGTTTTTTTGGAGCTTATTTTTGAATTTAGTATATTATTTAATTTGAAAAGATAGAACTAGTGTTCTAGCAAGCACAAACTTTGAAAAGTGCAACTTACTGCAGTTTGAGAAGCTATTTCGCTCTTCACACCGAAGATTTACCAATTTTTTACAAAACCAACTAAAAATTACCTTTCAAATTAAAAAAGAACTATCAAAATCGGATTTCAAGGCAGAGATATTTAATAGCCCCTTTTAGGAGGAGGATTCGTCAGGAATTTTTGTATGGAGCCCTTCCAAACAAAAATCCCCGACGACAAAAATCTAAAAAGTCGTAAAACATGTGTATACCAAGATAAATTTCGTGCAGATCAGTTGTAAAATATGACCTGGTGCCTTACTCTTGAATCCAATGACGATTCCGATCCAATCCCAATTTCTATTTACTGCTGTCAAATTTTTATACTCTTAGAAACAAGGTTGAATTTGGCGCTAGGTTTGCTGTCAATGGTACGAAATGTCATATTCCAATAATTGTCCAATACCGATCGCGTTTCAGAGTAAGGCCCCTGTATGTCTATATATATATATCAATTTGTGAACCAAATAATATAAGACTTACTTACCTGAAGAATTCAAGTTATTTGTAAAATCCCGTCACAGTCCACGAGCTTCCAGATATGTTCGCTATTGGGCAACTGCTTAATTAATGTCACGGTGGTTCTTTGTGGAGTTTTTACACGGATGACGGATTAATTGAGGTAATTTGTTGAGAATTTTGTGATGACAACTAATATCTTCCGATAAAATATCTCAATGTTTGCTAGAAGAAAACTCTTTTTAGGGTTAAGCTCGCCTTTGTATATGTCTTTTCTATAATTTTTTTTTAATGTATTATTTGTGTACCTACAATAAAGAATAAAGAATAAAGAAAATAGTACCTCAAAATACCTTTATAGACAGTAGCAAGCTGTGGTAACAAGACTATCTATTAGAATTGACTAAGATTCAAAAATGTTTGTAGCAATACGTCAGGAAATGTAAATAGTCTATGGTCAATAAACCCATTATCGTTTTTGATCTTTTTTTTTTTAAAAAAAACTGTAGATGCTAGAAATTTGCTTATTTTTCCGTAAAATATAGAGCACTATAGCATATTTTATTAACGAAAATAAAAATTTGCTAATAACTTTATAAAAAATAGCTGCTAACACCTTTTACTTGAAGTCACATTTACTTTAGTGTTTAGCTTTTAGTTCAACTCCTTTTTGAACCCCATATTTTTTGGTACCTGGTGGTAGGACTCTTCAGCAAGAGTCCGTCTTGGTGGGTACCACCGCAGTGTCGTGTGCAAGCTGCACTGTGTTTAGGTATGAAGGGCACTGTAGCAAGTAAAATTACTGGGCGAAAGAGACTTAACAACAATGTCTCGGAGTGATAAGCACAGTGCAGTGCCACGCAAACACTTAAAAACTTTAAGCTTTGGGTACAACTGCATCTGTAAGTCAGGCGTGATGCTTAACATCAGGTGGGCGCCTTGATTGTCTTGTTACTTGCTGACATAAAAAAAAAAAAATACTACTTAACTCACTAGTGACGTAAGAGCAAAAATTTTGGCAAACAAACTCTACAAGTTTGAGTCCCGTCTTTTAAAAATATTGAATCACATAATAATTGAATAAATAAAATATGAAATATGAAAGAATTAAGGATAGTTCCTACTATGAAGCACCATTTTGGGGTTATAAATAAAATAAAAAAAATAAAAAAGCCTTTTATTTTACTACCCTAAAAAATTTTTACAAGATAAAAATACATTTTATTTTATTTTAATTAAATTGTATTTCTTAAATAAATAAACTTTGTGCGCAAAATAAAATATTAAAAATAAATCTAAGCAGTAATCTATTTTGGGTCTACTAACATTAAAAATCACCTAGCAAGCTCACCAATACAGGGATGACCTAGCAATAACATTACTCTATACCCGAAGTGAGGCTGGAAGTACGCGAGGCTACAAATTACGTTCAATATCTGGCATTGATACGGCAGTTGCCATGGCAACGAGCTGTGGGAATCGCAGGTCAGTACTGCTCCGACCCGCTGTTGGGTGCAATGGTCACCTTTATACAGGATGTTTGTATTATAAACTTCCATTCCATTTTATACTACTTTTGTTCTTATATTTAACCGTTTTGCAACTATTATATTATATTACTAGCAGTCCGTCCCAGCCTCGCGTGGGTGCAATGAAACCGTACCCGTGCAAAGCCGGGGCAGGTCGCTAGTATTAAATATAGCCTATGTTGCTCAGGAATAATGTAGCATCCAATGGTAAAAGATTTTTTTAAATCGGACCAGTAGTTTTCAAAAATACAAAAATACAAATCTTCTCTCTTTATAGTCTTAGTATAGAAATATAAGTATAAGTATAACTATAGAAGTATAGGTATGAATATGAACCTCATTATTATTTGCTTAGGTATGCATTTTATATGATTATATATTTGAACACGCTGTATATCGTCAGAAGGCTGTGTAGGCCGACACTGACTGCGTTCCTAGGTAAAAGATTACGCCTGCAAGTACATTGGAAATATCTAGAAAAGTAGCATGTTTATCCTTGTTTTATTGTTATTGGTTAGTACAAAACATAAACGAATCTATATTTGCCTAGCACTTATTAAGTACCTATTACTTAAAGTAACGTAAGTAAAAAAGCGCTTATTCGGTCAGGTCAAGACGGATGCATTCGGCCCAAGAAAAAACGAACTAGTTTAATTTTAAATAAAAACCTTCAATGTTTACTTACTTTTTATAACATTTCTGTAATTTGCTCAATTCCATAGAACTCCGGGTCAACGACACATTATTTTAAAAGTTGATCTATATTTATCATAAAAACTTCAACAATTCGTTTAAAAAAAATCACTAGCTCCATCTCTTTCAGTACTTGTAATATGTCATCAAACGCACGCGCAAGAAAAGGACGGATGATGTTTGAGAGTGTAGCGTGGTTGTGGGCAGAGTTTCGCAGTGATCCATGACGCCTGTTCCACTTCAAGTAGAAGCGACAACGCAGTACACGTAAGAGAATGCTAGTTGTCTCACTCTTATTTATTTTTTACTAATTTTGTTGACATCTTGTGACGTAACTCGTGTCAAATTATCAAGGCTATTTATCAGGCAGCTAATTTTTACGTAGCACTTTTGCTACGCTTCAGTTGTGTTGACTTTATGAATTGATGTCTTACCTATTTATTTACAGGTTTTGAGTATTTAAAGTTAAAAAAAACTATAGTACGTAGCATGCACTTACCTTACCATTACAAAAACAATAGGTAAGTACTTATTTCTTTGATTTCAAAAGTTTGTGTCAAGTTTTTAAGAGTACTTGTGCATAATTTCAATGAAATATAACCTCTATTACAGTAGCATAATTACTTGAATTTTAATTGTCTTTAATATATTAAAAAAAATACATTATTTAGTACATTTTCATTTTACTTAACGAAGCATTGAATACTTATAAAAAATATATTTATCTTGATTCGAATCTTTTAGTCAAATTGTCATTTAGGTCGGAGCGCGTTGATGTCTTTTGTACTGCGGATTTGAGAACTTTCATTTATGCATTACGGTGTAATATAATATCTAGAATGTTTAATTTTCTGGGGGCCACTGAGTACAATATCTTGTTACTACTAAAAATAAAATATGAAAATATGCTTTATTTTATTAAGCGTAACTACTGTAATGTTTGACTTGTTTAAGTGCATGTACTGTGCCAAAAGATAAATATATAAATTGAATTGAATTGAGCAGTAGGTAATAGTGTATCTTCTTTATCACCAATTTAAAAAAAAAAAATTGTTTTAAAATACATCGTATACGAAAATATCACCTTAGATAGGTGGTATTTTCAACATATTCGATGCCCTTCCAAAGTGTGGGCACGCACTTACTAAAGCGGTTTCCGTATTAAAAAATAAATCCATTCACACAAGAACAACACAAAAAACCTTAACAATTAACCACGATCCATAACCGAAGCATTCATTTATAAAATAATCCCGCTTAAAAATAAACCAACCAACTCGTCAAAATTAAAAAGGCGCTTAGCGCATCAGCATCAGTCAGACGTTTCAAACCGTTACCCGTCGACAGATCTACATATCGACTGAGTCCTTTCCGTGAGAAAATCTTTTAGAATAATCGACAGTTCTAATACGTAGTCGGAGGCTGCGAAGGTTTCATAGGTCTAAAAGCGCGCGAACGCAGTGTGGCGCCGATGCCCGCGCGCACAGCACGCTCACACGACGCGCGTGCCCGGACACGCGACCTGTCAAAACCGCGTTGACAGTTCCGAAATTTAATTGGAACACCTTTTATACCATACAACAAAAAAGACGGATGATTTTGAACATTAATAAAAGTTTTTTTACATGGATATTGGTAGCTTAGGAGTGACATTACAAGTTTCAAAGCACCCTCGTATTTACACACAGTGTTCCGATTTCAGTGCTAACTGATTCTCTAGGTCTGCCTAATTTTTTTTTAGTGGTTACAAGGGCGTATTTGACTTGCTATAGAAGTGTGAACTGAAGGTGTGAAATATTGAATTTGACCAAAATTACTACCAGTGTTTGAGCTGTAAATGTCGAATAGATAAACAATTATTATTTCGGATTGTACAGTGCTTCAAACGGTAAGTTTTGATATTGCAAAAAAAATGTGAATTATAATTTTACCCATATATTATATTTTTACCTCTATACTTTACCTACGTATTATTTTATATTTAGAAAGGTTATGTAATGTTTATAAGAGAGACTGAGACCAACCCTGGACCCTAGGTACAATACAATACAAAAAGCTGTGCTAAAATTGTTTTGTTGCATTTCTTTTATATCTAATTTTGCAATTTTGGTATAATATCCGCATTTTTTTTAAAAACATTCCCACTTTAAAAAAATTTGGACAGATGTTCAACCATTTCCATTATAAATTTATAAAGATCCTCATCTTAAAGACATCTGATGACCTCGCTAGGTTTTCTTTTAGAGATAAACCATCTGCCACTAGTTTAACAAACTATAAATTAGAGACTGAAATAACCAACTTCAGCGTAATAAATGCCGTAGTGGTAGTAAAGGGTGGTTATTTCTTTAAAAACTTTGTAGTTTTTTAACTGATAGAGATACATTTTATAAAAGCAGTCATCAAGCCATGACGAAGGTCTGGCCGCTAAGAAACTTCAACACCAGAGCAAGCCATTGGTAGACAATATAAGTTGTAACTGAAAACCTATGGGAAACAAAAAGTCTCAAAATATGGTGACTGCAAACTAGAAAACGATGTGTATTGACTCATCATGACAGCCTTCTAATGTTCCCACTGTTGGGACACTGGCTTACTCTCAGGCGAGAGTGATTTGGTATTAATCCACCACGCGGACACAATGCTGATTGGTGGATGGCACATGTCTTTAGAATTTTTTAGTTCTTGGACATGGTGGTTTCCTATTATTGTGTATTGACTAGATGGGCCTTAATAGGCCGATTACATTATATTAGTCGCAGAAATTTGATGATGGTGAAGTCTCAAAATTGGTCATCATGGCACTCATAGAAATCCTAGTGGACTGCTACTGACTAATATGATAGTTATAGAGACAAGTTACTGCTCCAAGAACATAATATGTACAGTACACCATAATATTGCAAATACAAATATAGTTTTTTGCAATTTAAATAAAAAAAAACACAGTTCGATACATCGAATCCACTCACAAACATAATTTAACTTTTTTCCGACATCAACGTGAATAAAAGATAATGTGCTATACTAATTAACATAAAAAACACAAAACTTAAGTAGTATGTTCACAATACCAATGGATATACCTATTCTATTCTCCGAGTTTTTGCTCGCATTTAATAGGTCAAAATGACGCATCCAGTTGGTATAGTTTTTTGTTGGCCGAGTAAAGTTTTTGGTAAGGCACTGTTCCCATTTTGGTTTCCCATTGTATTAGAATTTGGAATGGTTTGGTCATGTCTGTTAATTCAAATCAATCTAAAAAAGGGTAAGGATTTTTTAAATTTTTTTGGCCACGTATATCTCTTTAGTTGCACAAGTCATAGGAAAGTTTTGCGTAGGTACCTACAGTTTTGGTGACGTAGTTACTTGTTTGCTTTACGGCCAACACCGTCATAAGGAGCGCTCGTAACGTAGCTGGCTAAGTTGTTCTTAACAGATCAACGAAGTTAAGCACTGTTCCGCTGGGTTATCATTTGGATGGGTGACCGCCAGTGGCAATTTCAACTGAGCGCTCCTGTGCTTCGGAGGGTACGTTAAGCAGTCGGTCTCGGCTTTTACAAAGTTGTTAGGCTATGACAGAGGCCTGCGGGCGGCCTAGAAACTCTGTCACCAGAGTTGGCCACTGACTCATACGAACGAACGAACCGTCATAGCTCCTATTTAGTCGTGTCTTCAGTGCTGACTCTTTTTTTCCATTTCTATAGGTTTCTGTCATAGCTTAAAAGTAGGAGAGTTCTTTGTGATAGAGTTCGTACGGGAAAGTACTTACAATCACCATACTTATTTCAGCAGCCAAGAAGAGTAATGCATGCATTACTGTGATCCGGTTACCTTTATTCGGTCGGAATTTTGGTCTTTAAATTTGGTCTACGTTTTAGGATGGCAACGGGCGAATGAAACCTGTATTCATCTTATTATATGTTTTTGTTAAAATTTACTCTTTTAATCAGCAATTATAGATCGATATATTTTTAATGTTTAATGTAATTTAGTATTCCTTATACCATCACATTACTCTATCGGTTACCATTTACCAAAACCTGTTCAGTGCGTATTTGGACCAATGAAATTTAATTGCGTTGCTGCAGAGGTCAGGGGTCTAGTGGTGTTTATTTGGAACCGTTCCGATCAACGTCTTGTTTTTAGGGTTTCGTCGCCATGAGTGTAAAGAACCCTTGAGAGAGAAAAAAGATTCGTTGTCCGTTCGAATTTTTTGGTTTTTGGCAATTACTAAAACTTGAAATTTTAGTGTAGATGTAAAGTTAATTTTCAAAAACATTAACACTCTCATTAACTTTATATTTATGTAAGTTTTTATAGAACACATTACGAAATGCTTCCCAATAAACAAAAACAGTAAGAAATAACTAAGGTTCTATGGTTCTTTATAATTATAAAGAACACATGTCATAAACAAAGTGCTTTTCCCTTTAAAGGTAAGAAAAGTGCCAATGAACACACTTTTCAAATTATTTTATTCTATAATACAGATCAATGCTTGACGACCGATGTGGCGCAGCGGGCGCAGGTCCGCCTGCGACGCGGAGGTTGCGGGTTCGATTCCCGCCTCGGTTCAAATGTTTGTACGATCTACAAATATTTGTTCCGGGTGTTCTGGGTATTTTCTATATATAATAAAAAATATCTATATATGTATTGTATTGTATTAAGTATATATCAGTCATCTAGTACCATAACACAGCTCTGTTTAAACAGTAGCTTATCTTGGGGCTAGATGATGCTGTGTGGATTGTCCAGCATTATTTAAAAAAAAATAAAAAAAATGCATAACTACTGATAAGCCTAAAATAAGGTTAGATTGTAATACGTTTAGATACATGTTATGTTATTATAAAATGCATAAAATATAAAACACTATGGAGTCCAAAAAGGTTGAGTTTTTTTTACCATACCTACTGATAATTTTATTAATTTTATGGTAAGTTAAGTTTGTTGCGAGCGCTAACTTACTAAATAAAACACTTAATATTAATTTTGTCACGAAACCCTTGTCGCGTGGTAGACTCGCACTTAGAAATTTCATTATATGCAACCAGATGGTACAAACCTGGTTCAAAATAAATGAACTGGCTGGACTGGAAGAGTCTTTGTAACGTTAGCACTTTAACCTTAGTTCAAACAAAGCTAGTAGCAATTTGCTAGCCAGAATACTTACTTGCTTTGCTTACTAGTCTGCTGTGTATCACTTAAGATGGCGATTTTTAAGCGGAGACCAAGTTTTTCAGGCTGTACTCAATTATTTCTTAGGTATAATCTACTGTTGCAGAAAGAAGTACTTACTTAACTTCAGTGACGTTGTTTACGTAGAGTGAATTCTTTACAATCAGACTTCCTACATCTATTAAAAATATTTTATTTTTAAAATCGCAATATTTTTTACGGAAAATTGACTTTATTTTGTCTGCTTAAATGAGGACCTCTAACTGCTTTATTAAAAAAACCATTATACATATTAAGTCTACTTTTATGCAGCGAACATAATGTTACAAACTCACAAGATCACTCAGACTTACCTTATGCTTTATGATTGTCAATCAGTAACGTAGGTATCAGTTTTAATTCCCTAGCACTTTTTTGCATCAGCAAAACTGTATCCATTTCGAAACAATTCTAAATTTAAACTATGACTTAACGTTCATGACCTTTGACAGGCGTGGCCTGTCACTTCTAGTTAGCTCTGATATCAGTAAATCACACCGCTTGGACTGAGTTGCAGAACGAGGGCGCATTTTTTCGGCCTGTCTGTGCTGTCAATTTGACATTTTATCGCACAACCTTGTATCTACTGGAGAAAGGTTCCAGACTTTTTAGAAAACGTGTTAGATAAGAGTAGTAGAGTTCTCTGTGATAGAGCTCGTCTGGGGAAGGACTACCACCATACCTATTTCTGCCGCCAAGCAGTAATGCTCGCATTGCTGTGTTCCGGTGTGAAGGGTATGGTTTCCGGTGAAATTACTGGCACATTAGGCTTTCGATCTTAGCCTTAAGGTGGCAACCCGCGATTGATACCTCTGGTATTGCAAGCGTCCATAGGCTGCGGTAACCGCTTACCATCTTGTGGGCCGTACGCTTGGTTGCCACTTCAGTTGTATAAAAAAAAAAAAAAAAAAAACTCAAGATTGTTATCTCCAGTCTTGGTAGGCAGACATGTCAGCTGATCTCTCAAACCAAGAGCATCGGTGGTCTAATGGCAGTGATTTTATGACATACATGTGCTATACGCCAATCCGCAGACAATCTCACTCAAGAAGTAGTGTCCCAATAGTGGATACATTATAAAGCTGCAATGATGATAGTTTCAAACAGCAGTTTAATTATAAATAAATAAATAAATAATGCTGGACAATCCACACAGCATCATCTATCCCCAAGGTAAGCTGCTGTTAAACAGAGCTATATTATGGGTACTAGATGACTGATATATATTTAATACAATAAAATACATAGTTAGATAGATATTTTTTATTACATATAGAAAATACCCAGAACACCTGGAACAAATATTTGTAGATCAAAAAAACATTTGTCACGAGGCGGGAATCGAACCCGCAACCTCTGCGTCGCAGGCAAACCTGCGCCCGCTGCGCCACATCGGTCGTCAAACAGTTATGAACTAAGTAACACAAATAACATTCGAAAACCCTAAGGAACCCTACTTCTACCAACAGCCGAGACACTATTCACTATTTGGTTTTGATAAATGTCACTCATAAATAATGGTTCTACGGTTTTTATGACTAAATGGGTGATGAAAGGCTGCCATGTTTGAATAGAACTAAGTAGGTATACAAAATATTTTTGACGTCTGAAGGATATCAGTAATTTTTTACCTTTATAAATACTGTGGTAGGTTTTTTATAAATTTGCTACTATCAATCGATAGACCGTAATTATTATCAATTTTATGCGAGACATGGGACTATCATACGAATATATAATATGTGTAGAATATATAATACAAAAGTATACAGTGTATTAAGTGGGTACCTAGGTACCTACCATAACTTCACTTATACTAAAAGTGTAAACACAAGTTACAAAGTCAAAACTTTCCCATAAATCAAATGTAAAAGCCGAAATAAACGTCTCGGAATTTAGCAACTTATTTCACCATGCAGTTTTAATATAAAAACGTTAAGATGGAAACACAGATGCTCAAAACAAAACACTGAATACCAAGATGAAGCACGTCGAATACCCACAAGCAAATATTTAAATTTCAATTCGAACGTCGCATATCAATGGAGAGCCATAAGCCACCGACTTTTTTTTGCGCAACCGCACTGAGACAATAAAGAAAAAGCCATAGGGGAAAAAAAGAAAAAATACGAAAACAGCATCTAGATTCAAGAGTTGGCTGATTCGAAGTTGGAAACAAAAGAAGTCGGCTCCTGCCTGACCGAGATCTTGGCGTACGCGGGCGCATCTCGTTTGCTTTTTTTTTTTCTTTTTCTTTAGCGTTGCTTGTGATTTCTTTTCTCGATGCATCACAATGAGACGGTCTATCGTATGTCAGTAGCTATTTTTTCACAATTAGAACAAGCGCATTTACGGACTGCTCATTCCATTTTTGAATGTAAGTGTTTAACTTTAATGTTATTTAAAAAAAAAACATTTTTAAGACCTGCCAGTATTTTTGTTTGTAGAAGACTTTAGATAGGTTACGCCATAACCGTAACCGATCTGGCGCTAAATTTATATGGTCTGATTTTTTATCAAATCGTTTAAAAAATAACAGGTTTCAATTACAAGTTTTTTCTTTGTAATCATTATAATTATAATATACCAATGAGCTCTTTCAACGATTAGCTCATCGGTGATTGTGCATGGGAAACTTTGAAAACAGGATCTGATTTAAACTAGGATGTTGAATCAACTTGTTGTGAGTAATGGCAAAAGGTATAAAACTATGCAAGTTTATGCGTAAAACTCATCTGTTAAGGGTATGTATATATAACTAAGAGTAGTAGAGTTCTCTGTGATAGAGCTCGTCCGGGGAAGGACTACGACCATACCTATTTCTGCCGCCAAGCAGTAATGCTCGCATTGCTGTGTTCCGGCGTGAAGGGTATGGTTTCCGGTGAAATTACTGGCACATGAGGCTTTCAATCTTAGCCTCAAGGTGGCAACCCGCGAGTGATACCCCTGGTATTGCAAGCGTCCATAGGCTGCGGTAACCGCTTACCATCTTGTGGGCCGTACGCTTGGTTGCCACTTCGGTTGTAAAAAAAAAAAATACTGTATAAACAAACGAGTGTTTGAAGTAGCAAGAACTTTAAAACTTATAGGTACACAATCATTATAAACCTCTGTTAGCTTATCTAAAACAATACTCTGAGTTCTTTGTGATAGAGCTCGTCCGGGGAAGGACTACCACCATACCTATTTCTGCCGCTAAGCCGTAATGCTCGCATTGCTGTTTTCCGGTTCGAAGGGTATGGTTTCCGGTGAAATTACAGGCACATGAGACTTACCATCTAACGTCTCAGGGTGGTAACACGCAAGTGATATCTATGATGTTGCATGCGTACATAGGCTACGGTAACCGCTGACCATCAAGTGGGCCGTACGCTTGGTTACCACTTTAGTAGTATAAAAAAAAAAAAAAAAAAAAGGAAACTGACAGTCTGTCACTTGCTTGTATAAACAATAGATCCACAGTCAAATTAGCCTTACAATAAAGTTTTAAAATTTTAGAAGATTTAAGGGTAGTTCATCATATTTTTGAACACTTTTAACACTTAAATTATGTATTTTGTATATAGGTACCTATAATTGTAATGGTATATATAATTTGTTTATAATGCAACAAAATTATCGACATATTTTTTCATATATATATATTGTGAATACAAAGAATTTATTAGTCTATATTGAGTTACTTTTGAAGTGACAGTACCTACAACGGGTTAAAGAGAAAATGTACAGTCAATAGTATGAAGACAAATGTTTTCTTTTTTACTTTTGACCTTTTCTCCTTTTAAACAAACATAAAATTGGTTTTCCAAGGTCTAGAAGCAGACAGAACATTATATTTATCTCTTTCTTATGTAGGTACTTTTAATTAACCATCCAAAACCGCCGAACAGCGTACTACCCTCAAATATTGACCCCCCATTTTTAACACCCACATTAGCACGTGCCCTGTGAGTACTGTCAACACTTTTTTAATGTGTACCATCCCAAAACTGTACAAAGGAATCTCAGCTTTACTTATAAGGACCAAGGTTTAAAATGGTGCGGGTTAATGTGGTTGGAATTAACACAAGTATTTAGCAGTTACTTACCATAGGGTGCAGGTGGTCTTTGTTTAAACGGCACCATATTTGTTTTTTTTTGGGCACTTAAAAGGATGTTTAAAAATACCTATGACTTTTGTAAAATCTTATTATTATTATTATAGTTGTTACCAGATAGGTAATCTACCCAAGGAACTGTCGAGTATTTTTATTTTATTCAAAATAATATGAGTCAGGGTTTATTGCTAACTATTTATATATTTAAACATTAATATCTGCTTTTCTATGAACTAAATCAATTGTAAGGATTTGTGAACCAAGCCATGGATTGAAACTTGATTAGTATATAAACATGGATACAGTGTGTAAGCATTTGCTAACTAGATATTTATAACAAGCACTTTTATAACAATCGCTGTACAAACTCAATGTAAAATTACAATTATTTTCCTATAATGTCTGTACTTTTTGTAAGCTCGCTCATAAGACAAAATTACTGTTTTCAATGCACCAATAATTTTGGCCCAAAGTGTATAAGGACCCGATTAAAATGATTGCGTCCACTTTCGGCCAATAAATTGGACATCTCATGGTGTATAATTTTAATGCCATTATTTGTAAAAGCGATGTAATTGGGATAAGTAAAGATGTCGGTGGTACCTTTTTTTATGATGACACGCTTGTTATATTTTTATATAAAATACTTAGTATGAACTCTAACTTTGGTAGCTAAACACACAAACACTGTCAAAGCTAACATTTTGAATACCTATTTCGTTAAACTCTAGTCATCACACACTGATTGAAAACTAGAAAGTGGTCGGAAAATCAATTACATATTATCCATTATTTAATCGGAAAGACAAGATACCTAATTCAAATTTAATATGCACCTACTAAACCGTTATAGTTTTTTTTTTATACAACTGAAGTGGCAACCAAGCGTACGGCCTACAAGATGGTAAAAGGTTACCGCAGCTTATGAACGCTTGCAATACCAGAGGTATCACTCGCGGGTTGCCACCTTGAGGCTAAGATCGAAAGCCTTATGTGCCAGTAATTTCACCGGAAACCATACCCTTCACACCGGAACACAGCAATGCGAGCATTACTGCTTGGCGGTAGAAATAGGTATAGTGGTCCTTCCCCGGACGAGCTCTATCACAAAGAACTCTATTACTCTTAAAAAATTCTATGAAAAAGAGAATTTAGGTAATAATAAACACTAGTTTAATACGTAATAATGTTTGACCTTTTAGGTAGCTAGCTACTAAGCTAGCTACCTAAAAGGTCAAACATTATTACGAATTCAAGAAGCTTTCCCGCGTTGCTATCAGAATCCCATGGGAACCTATCATACCAAACAAAAAAATACAAACCATAGACAACAGAGCACTAAAGAAACAATATGAGAGAGATACTGGCCACTAGCAAATCGAACAAAACAAATACGGCCATATTCTATTATGGTGATCATCTGTCCTTTTCCGTCTCACCGAGACGGTAAGGGATAGAGACAGCCGGTTGAAATGTCGTAGGTCATTAGGTCCTTGCCATGTACGGTTCGCAATATGCCAATAAGGTAGCAACCGTGACTTTAAAGGGATGCCAACAATAGGTTAGGATTTAAGTAAATGCGTATGTGCCGATGACTTTGCTTTGATAAGTTTAGAAATTGCAAGTGGAGATATTATATTGTTTTTTTATTGTATGTTCTAAATATCTGAGATCAATGGTAGAGTCGAAGTGTTTTCCGATTCTTGGGTTTCGGATTCGGTCGCTACGGATTGTAGAACTGGAAATAGTTATGCTACTTTTTAGTTATGCAAACGCGAACAAAGCCGCGAGGGGGAAACTTGTTGTTTATAAGTACCTATCAATGAGTTCTATACTGTTCCAAAAATCACTAACAGAAGTTGAGTGACCTACGAAATTTAACTACTTAATATGAACAGAACTCATAGAGGCACAGAGAAATTAATAACCGTAAGAAACTCCGGATTGTCATACAAAAGTCATACAAAATGTCGATTCAAATTATGATAAGACCCAGTGAATTAGTTCTGGTAGAACATAATGGCCTACGATTAGGTTTTGTGGGTTGGAGGTACGAAGTATAAAAGCTTACGGATGCGGCACTTTGAATCAAAACCGACAAGAACAGATTATTAGTATAAATATATCAGCGTTATACAAAAACATTGGCAAATTAATGTCAATTAGTTTAATTTAATGTTGAATTAGTTTTATAACTTTAAACAACGTGTAATTAAAAAAAATAGACAACAACTCACACAAAACAACAAAATAGAATCGTTATTTTTTCTAAAGCAAAACACTCAGGTTTTGCATACTAAGTATTCTCTTATTTTGAACCACGTGGCCGTTTTTAGTTCCTAGGCAAACAATACACATTTCAATTTAAAGATGCAACAATGTTAAAATCAAAAAGGTGCATGCATAAAGGTGCCAACAAAAGGTTTTTAAACATCGCCACGAGCGCATAAAAATTCGTTATAACATAGATAGCGCATCCTAAAAGCCATTATTTCGCACATCCACGGCAGAAGGTCGGTGAATGATGCGGTGTATCTCAAACGAGGGGCACAAATCGAGTCATTCTGATAAGCACAACTAGAGCGCGCCAGAGACAAAGCTGCTTCAATCGTAGCTATTCGTGTTAATGCATTCTTTATAACTAGTTGAAGCAAGTTCGTATGAGCTTATGCCATAACTGTGTTTGTGTAGTGTAGAGTAGCAGATATATGTGATGTGTGTGTGCACAAATGATGACACACACAAGACAATTTAGTTCGAAAAAGCTCCATTGCGCATCGAAACAGCTAAATTCACGACAGCTAAGATCCACTGGTAGTACAGTAATTTTTTTTTAATAAATAATACTGGACAATCCACACAGCATCATCATCAGCATCATCGAGATGAACAGCAGCTTACCTTGGGGCTAGCCCCAAGGTAAGCTGCTGTTAAACAGAGCTGTGTTATGGGTAACTAGATGACTGATATATATTTAATACAATACAATACATAGATAGATATTTATTATTATATATAGAAAATACCCAGAACACCCGGAACAAATATTTGTAGATCGTACAAACATTTGTCTCGAGGCAGGAATCAAACCCGCAACCTCTGCGTCGCAGGCGGACCTGCGCCCGCTGCGCCACATCGGTCGACATACACAGTTTTCGAAATTTAAAATTATACAAAACCTATTTAAGTTACTCGTTTTCTTAAATTCTAAAAAACAGCTTCAAACAGCAACGAGATCCATTCAACGATAAAAAGTTGGCGACCAGTGCCTACTTTACGACGATTCGTCGAGACAAAAAAGGTCATTACTCATTAGCATTTTACGACCACCGCTCTCGGTGTTGATACTAAGAAAGTGTGAACACAAAAATTTCCTACGATATAGCGTAGTTAATGAATGCCCGCCCCTCCCATCACCTTTTTGGGCACATTTGGAATAATGCCTCATGATTGGTGTATTTGGTGTATGCTAAATGCTAATTATAGAGCAGTTAGCGCTCCGTTTTTGGCATAAACGCGTGTTTGCCTTTACGCTGTTTTAGGAGTGACAAACAGTGTCTGTAATTTTGTATCCAATAGCATGAGGTTATAATGTTTATACATGTTGGGCATAAAAATAAATAATATTGTTTATAAACAGTTGCAATATTATTTACTTACCAAAAAACCATTCACAAGTGCGAAAATACCTATAAGCTTTGGGTCTGCGTCCAGCCAGGTATGGTGGTAGTGCTTTTTTAGAAAGAGCTCTATTAAATACTGCTAATTTTGCACTCCACATGACTTTTGGAATTTTTTCATTTTCCACTGTTAGGACATTGGCATACCTGAGTAAGAGTGTCATAGATTGGGTCATATTCCATCAGGCGCACCCATTGTAGATTGATGAATGTCATGTTTCTTCAAATTATCATTTCTTAAACACGCCGGATTTCTTTCGATGTTTTTCTTCACCGTTTGATAGCATTACCATTGCGCACATCATAAAAAATCATTGATTAACGACCTAAATAATTCCACGACCTTACAATATCGGAAGGCTTACAACCAATAAATAAATAAATAAATAATGCTGGACAAACCACACAGCATCATCTAGCCCCAAGCTAAACAGAGCTTGTTATGGGTACTAAATGACTGATATACATAATACAATACAAATACATAGATAGATATTTTTATTATACATTAAAAAAACCCCAGAACACCCAGAAAAAATATTACAGATCATAAAAACATTTGTTTCAAGGCGGGAATCGATTCCGCAACCTCCTGCGTAGCAAGCGGACCTTCGCCCACCGCGTCACATCGGTCGTCACCAATAATCCGTATGTGCTCTTCGGAAAGCTTATTTTTGTTTTTTTTTTTCCAGGTTGACAGTGAGGTGGCCAGTGTGATCTCGCGCTAATGATGACAACGGAGCCGGCGCGAGGGGACGCCGACCTGTGCGTTTCGATTCCGACACTGAGCCACCATGTTCACCAGGTAACAAGGTGTCTTACACACTGAGACATCATGTTCACAAGGTAACAAGGTGTCTTACACACTGAGACATCATGTTCACCAGGTAACAAGGTGTCCTACACACTGAGACATCATGTTCACCAGGTAACAAGGTATCCTACACACTGAGACATCATGTTTACCAGGTAACAAGGTGTCCAACTCACTGAGACATCATGTTCACCAGGTAATAAGGTGTCTTACATACTGAGCTACCATGTTCACCAGGTAACAATGTGTCTTACATACTGAGCTACCATGTTCACTAGGTAACAAGATGTCATAAACACTGAGCCACCATATTCATCAGGTTGTCGCTTAACAACGTGGGTAAACAAAATGTTAGAGGATGTGCGGTGATTCTTTCATTCAATATTCTAGGAGTTTTCGACCGAATTACAAACCAAAATCACCCTTCCGTTTTAATCACCTAAACCTTTGCTGTGCCAAGACAACGACTTAAAATAATACGAGAAAAACAATTAAAATTAGACCCATGTCATTTGGCAAGATGGCCGAAAAATCTCCCGCCACGAGAAAAAATCACATGCCATTTATTTAGTTTGACGTTTTTGACGTCACAAGTAAATACGTACAGATTTCTAGGAAAGGTGCCCAATTTACGTGCAAAGTGGTATTTTGTGACGATGACTGGCCAGTCTACATCGTGACTTACCGATTCGAAACTCAAACGTCACTTTGTTATATTTACGTTGTCACGCGCTACACAGGTTACCGTTACTTATAAAACAAAAGTAGATGAAATTACGACTTGAAATTCGGATTACACCTAGAACATTTAGCTGTTATGTTACAATATATTAAGTAAGGGCCTTATTCATAATCAAACTTTGAACCTCTGTAGCTAATGTGTCTTTCATATCTTATTCTTTGTTCATTGACATAAGAATGACAAGAAAAGACAAAAGATAATTGAACAATCACTTGATATTACGAGTAAGAACTACCTATATAGAAATAATTTTCAGTTATTAATGAATTTCTATCAGGTTGACATAACCTCAATTTTGTACCCAATTCAAAGTCTCGAAAGATGATTTTTACATCACAAGTACTGTGAAATAATAATATCTACTATTTATTTTAAGGGTTATCTTGCCTACTCGTATAAAACACAATTTCATTAGAAACTAGGACCACTTATTTCAAGATACTTATTTAAATTTTAATAAAATATAAGAAGTATTATATGTAATAAAATAATATATTTAAAATATATCTACGTACTACTAAAATTAGGTCCACAAGACGCGTCTTTGATTCAATTAGACTTATTTAGCGACAATACGTAACATACAGCTGTTGAAACGTCACATTCGCAATATTGAAAAATGTACAAATGGTTGTGAAATATATTAGAATTGTGGATCGCCACACGACTTTGCCTGCACTGACTTTTTCACATTCAATCTTCTTGGTCTATCCTTCAGGAGCTGGAAATTGAAATTCGGAAATTATCTTTTATAGTGCAATCTTACCTAAAGAACATACTTTAAAAATGTCCTTCCTTGTGATTATCCTTAGGTAAGTCTTTTCTGTGTGTCCCAGCCCCTAGGATTTACCGTTTTGGCTGGCTAAATTGCCAGCTAGTATACGTTTTTTGTATTAGTTTTTTGTAGCATTTTGTAGAAAATGCTAAATGCTGTCTGTACCTAACCAGAAAATCAAATAAACTTATTTCATTCTCAAAATTATTAAGAAATTGTATACTGATAGTTTTTTTTTGGCTTCGCACTTTTTACGCATTTACAGACTGGATAGTTACCTACTATTGAGTAAATTTCAACTTTTAACGGTTTGCAACAGTTTTGGAAACGGACAGCTATACTATTATATTATCAAATACATAAGTGCTGTATTTTATTCAGCTGTGTTTCATAAAATACATAAAACTAATGACTGTGTTTATAAATAAAATTTTAATTTTAAAATTAAGAAAAGCTTAAAATATCCGATCTAAAACAACGAAATACATTGCACTAATATTATAACACGCTATTTTAATACTCTTAGAGTTTTTAAATGTACAAGCGACTCTAAGAGTAGGTACACATAATCTGGGCACGTGCATATCAAGATAGAAGAGCGATGCGACATAAGCCGATCAGTGTAGGTTTGTTGTGCACAAGTGTACACGGGATATCGGGAACGTGTACTTGAGTACACTCATGCACAGTATTGCACAGAGACTTAACGGGATTAAAAATAAACGTGGCTTAACTTGATAGTGTGATAAACATCATCTTATCTGACAAAAGACGTCTATTTTTGACGACTTCGGTGACGCGGTTTAGAAGCGAGTTCGATCCCCGCTGCGATACAAATTTTCTGTATCATCATCTTCATCATCATCATGACAGCTTTCTAATGTTCTTACTGCTGAGACACTGGCCTACTCTCAAATGAGAATGATTGGGTCTTAATCCACCACGCGGACCTATACGGATTGGTGGCACATCTTTCGAATTTTTAGTTCTTGGACATGCCGGTTTTCTCACGATGTTTTCCTTCACCGTATGAGAGCACTGACATTGGGCACATACATTTTTCGAATAGAAAAATTCATTGGTGCACGACCGGATTCGAACCCACGGCTTTAGGATTGGAAGGAGGGGTCACTACCATTAGACCACCAGTGCTCTTTTATGTATAATGTTCTGTACTACGGAGAGCAAACTTACAGAGTAGTTACAACAAATTAGACACAGGTCTGTAATTAGTAGGCACCAAAAGAAAAGTAAGAGTAGTAGAGTTCTCTGTAATAGAGCTCGTCCGGGGAAGAACTACTACCTACTTATTTCTGTTTTCAAGCGTAATGCTCACATTGCTGTGTTCTGGTTCAAAGATATGGTTTCCGGTGAAATTACAGGCACGTGAGACTTTTGATCTATTTCTCAGGGTGGCAACGCGCATTATATTAGTATTAGCTCTAATGTTGCAAACGAACATAGGCTAGGGTTACTGCTTACCATCAAGCGGTTCGTACGCTTGCTACTTTAGTGGTTTAAAAAAAACAATAACTGACAGAATAAAATGTAGATCAAACGATTATTTATAGTTACAAAACATAAATGGTAATAAAATAATAAGGACGTGCACTGAACTTTATGAAAATGTCAAGTTCAAAATACATTTTAGTAAAGTTCACACCTTCCATTCCATTACAATAAAAACCTTATTTACGGTAACACTTTTGTACCCAACATTACATTACACAATCGATGCCCGGCACCAATGACACGAGACGTCTTTGACATTTAGTTGACAGCCGGACGTCAAAGCACATGTTTTGACACAAGCCTATGTTAATGAAGGCTCGATCTAATTAAGCCTTTGTGTTTGAGCTAAACTCATTAAAAATTAATGGAACCGCGAACATTCATTACGATAATCCGTTATTGGTTTGAAACATCCTATGGAGCAATATATTTGTGCCCATTCACCTTTTTTATTTTCTTATTTTAAAATGTAACATTGTCTACTACTTATTTTAATTTCACGGTTAACATATATATATATAATGGTTAAAGAAACTGAAAAACGAAGTATAAGACCCCCACTCGATGGACCGATGACATTAAAACGGTCGCAGGAAGTCGGTGGATTGTGAAGGCTCATGATAAGTCGTCATGATACTCTTGGAGAGGTCTATGTCCAGCAGTAGACGTCTCGTAACGTAGCTGGCTAAGTTGTTCTTAGCAGATCGACGAGGTTAAGCACAGTTCCGCGTAGTCATCATTTGGATGGGTGACCGCCAGTGGAAATTTCAACTGAGCGCTCCCGTGCTTCGGAAGGCACGGTCCCCGGCTTTTTCAAAGTTGTTAAGCCATAACAGAGGCCTTCGGGCGGCCTAGAAACTCTGTCACCTGAGTTGGCCACTGACTCATACGAACTTACTTACTTAGTAGACGTCTATCGGTTGATATGATGATGATGATTGAGGCACTTGTACCCGGAAATACAAAACGAACTCACCGCCATCACCCATCACTAACGCATCAATGACAGCCGCAGAAATGCACAATTAACAGACGCGCATGCGTATAGCCTTAATGGATTTATGTACTTATTGACGAATCAATCATGAGTCTGCACTGATACTGAGTGATAGATAATCTGTGGTGCACCGCAGCCTTTTAATTGAATGATCTATTTCTAGTAGATAGGTCTTTTTGCTGTCGATTGTTTTGATGTTGTAGTTTCAAATGGTTTTTTGTTAGATACTTAAACACTTTGGCGGTAGATTTTAGTACCTGTCTGCTTACAGTAAATGTATAAGGTATGATCATCATCATAATGGTCAGCCTTCAAATATTCCCACTGTGGAGATACAGGCCTATGCTCGTGCGGGAGTAACTCCCAATCCGTCCGCATTAGTGAATGGCACTGTCTTTTAAATGTTTAATTCCTGGACATGCCGGCGCCGGTTTTTACACGCTGTTTTCCTCCACCATTTTAAAATTCCCAGTATTTTATACATAATTTAGCCCAGAATTTTGCGTCACTACACTACTACACTTCGTTTTCCGGGTTATCATAACAGAACCTTTATTCCACAGCGGTTATCGGTTCTATGTGGCCTGGTGATAATTTATGTGACACCAAAACCACCATGTAAGCAAACCAAGGATTAGCCAAGTTCAGCTAGATTTTAAGTGATTCCCACGGCTGCAAACGCAAAACATAAATCAGAGCACTCAATACCATTGACCATATTAAATCATGGTTCTGATACCGTACTACCTTCATGATAATCTACGACACAGCCATACTAACTTAATTATAATCTCTGGTGGTTGTGCATCTACTTCGCCATAGCGTGGAGTTGTTTGTATTGACTATAGCATAATCTATGGTGCGGTGAGTATTTTGTATGATGTGAAGTCGTGGCGATATCGCACTTAGTAAAAGGGGTTTAAATCAGAGCTAAGATATAGTAGGATGAATCTAATACTGTACCTGCCACCGTTAATTCAAAGCAAGAAGTTGTAGATCAGGGATTAAGTTGATATTAGATGCAACCTCTAATTATAGAAATAAAAGCCATTTTGAAAGTAAACGGAACTGCGTGCGTTTTTTTTACTTACTTTAGAAATCAAGGCCGTGATGAGAGGCCTTCAGGCTACCTATTCACTATATATTTTATTTACAACATATACGAGAATTAGTTTTTAAAACTATCATGGTTATTAACATAGATTTCACTTAAAACGGGATATTTACCATGATTTGTGAGTTTTATTGATTCCCGATATTTCGGCGCAGTTACATGCACCATGATCACGGGAGAACTGAAGTCTTTGCGGGTAGCTCTTATAACTATTGACAGACAAATCTGTCCACCCTCTTTCTTAGTCTTTTATTGCGACCGATACTACCATCGGTTTCATTCTCACACACAACTCGATTTCGACACACGACACTAACAGTATCAGGGCGCACAGGCGGTACCACCGGTTTTTGTCTCCTACACATTCTCACCACAGGATTCCAGACTCCAGACAATTTAAAACCATCTTCTCGATTGAAATTCCTGTGTTTAGTAATCTCGATAGCCTCTTGAACCATTCTTGGTATGTAATGGCGTTCTGTCGAGATTACTTGTGGATTGTGTAGTTCAATCCAGTGATTCGAACCCGATTCCAAAATGTGTTCTGCTACGGCTGACTTTTGTATGTCAATGTTCTTGATCGCCCTGATGTGTTCCTTCACTCGACAAGCTATCGTACGTTTTGTTTGACCAATATATGAACTCCCACAGCTACAGTCAATCTTATACACTCCTGGTTTTTCCAGTGGAAAACTATCTTTTGGTGACCGCAGGTAGTGTGAGATCTTCTTTAGAGGAGTAAAGATGGTTTTAACGGACAATTTGCCTAGGACTTTAGCAATTTTGTCCGTAACTCCTCTGATATACGGTAGAAAAGCTGGCTTTCTTTCTACTCTGCATCTTTGGGGTTTTGGCTTGGTTCTAGATGGAAACGTTCGAAGCTTGTATCCGTTCTTACGTAAAACTTTCTCGACATGCACTAACTCTCCTTCTATGTGCTCATCATCACACAAATCGAATGCTCGGTTAGTGAGCGAGGTTACAACGGAATCGAGGTGCCGCGGATGGTGGTGAGAGTTAGCATGCAGATACCGGTCCGTATGCGTAGGTTTGCGGTAAACAGAGTGGCCTAAACTACCATCTTCTCGAACCTGTACCGATACGTCTAGAAACGCCAAACGACGGTCGTCTTCCATTTCATATGTAAATTTCATCTTACTGTGTACTCCATTAAGGTGTGCCAAAAGAATTTCAATCTCCCGTTGCTTCCCTTCCAAAATACAATAAACGTCATCTACATACCTCTTCCACAACTTAACAGGTAAAGGGGCAGTGGAAATAGCCAAGCTCTCAAAATACTCCATCCAAATGTTTGCCACTACGGGAGCAACCGGACTTCCCATTGCTACACCGTCTATTTGGAGATAATAGTTTCCCCTATATATAAAATAGTTGGTAGAGAGAATATGTTGTAACATTCTGGCATACTCTGCAGGGATACCGTTTTTCAGTATTGTCGCCTCTATTACTTTTATACAGTCAGCTATGGGGACATTTGTGAAGAGAGACTCAACATCAAAACTAACCATTGTCTCATTCTCACATACCTCTGCCTGCTTCAGTGTCTGTATAAAATGGCGAGAGTCTTTTACAAAAGACGATGTAAATCCCACTGTAGGTTGTAGCACTCCCGCCACATGCTTCGCTAAATCATATGTGGGTGAGTCTATTTGACTCACAATTGGTCGCAAGGGAGCATTCTGCTTGTGCACTTTAGGTAAACCATACAGTTTGGGCGGCTGGATGTTACGAGGACGCAACAAAAACTTTGTGACCTCATCCCCAATAGCATGCTGACACTCTCTTATTAGTTTTTGGGTACTTCGATGCGTTCGAGCTGTAGGGTTATAATTAACCTGTTTGTATGTGTTGGTATCATTCAGCAAGGTATGGATTTTACCTTCGTATTCAGAGACGTTCATGACCACCGTAGCATTACCTTTGTCAGCTTTCAGAATTATCAGGTCTTTATCTTGGCGCAAGTCACTAAGTGCCAACAACTCTTCGCCCGTGATGTTTGGTTCAGGAGGTTTAGCATGCCGCAGTACAAAGGCAATGTCTTGCCTTAAAGACTCAGCATCACCTGTAGGTATCCTGTTGTACCGGATTACTTCCTCGACACTCCCGATCACTTTTTCATAAGGGATGCGTTTCGTGGTAGGGGCATAATTCAAACCCTTTTCCAACACCTTAAAAGCCGACTCATTTAAAACCTTGTCAGACAAGTTAATAACAGTTCTAGTTTCTGGTGAGTTATCATCATGGTAGGGGACATCTCGTCTTTGCTTACTCAAAAGTGTTTCGAACTTACGGTTTTGTTTTATTGCACTAAGTACTCCCGATCGTTGAGCCTGTATGTATGTAATACGGTCTACTGTATCAAAATCCGCTGGCGATAACAACTCACTGCACTTGAAATGTAGCCTGTACAAAACTCCCTGCAACACATGAAACCGATGCCTGCTGTTACGTATCGATTTTCGCAATAATTTAACACTCGCTTGTCGCAGAATACTCGCAGATCCCGGAATGTCATCACGAGATTTAATACGCACGCACACTGGTATTAGATTTGCGTCCCGACACTTCACTAAAAAGTCCACTGACTCTCGTAGGCATTCACACTTTTTTCGCGAGCATTCTAGGTCATTCACCACTCTAACGACATCCGGCCCGTATTTCGCCCGTATATCGCTCCTGAACCAAACATCACGGGCGAAGAGTTGTTGGCACTTAGTGACTTGCGCCAAGATAAAGACCTGATAATTCTGAAAGCTGACAAAGGTAATGCTACGGTGGTCATGAACGTCTCTGAATACGAAGGTAAAATCCATACCTTGCTGAATGATACCAACACATACAAACAGGTTAATTATAACCCTACAGCTCGAACGCATCGAAGTACCCAAAAACTAATAAGAGAGTGTCAGCATGCTATTGGGGATGAGGTCACAAAGTTTTTGTTGCGTCCTCGTAACATCCAGCCGCCCAAACTGTATGGTTTACCTAAAGTGCACAAGCAGAATGCTCCCTTGCGACCAATTGTGAGTCAAATAGACTCACCCACATATGATTTAGCGAAGCATGTGGCGGGAGTGCTACAACCTACAGTGGGATTTACATCGTCTTTTGTAAAAGACTCTCGCCATTTTATACAGACACTGAAGCAGGCAGAGGTATGAGAGAATGAGACAATGGTTAGTTTTGATGTTGAGTCTCTCTTCACAAATGTCCCCATAGCTGACTGTATAAAAGTAATAGAGGCGACAATACTGAAAAACGGTATCCCTGCAGAGTATGCCAGAATGTTACAACATATTCTCTCTACCAACTATTTTATATATAGGGGAAACTATTATCTCCAAATAGACGGTGTAGCAATGGGAAGTCCGGTTGCTCCCGTAGTGGCAAACATTTGGATGGAGTATTTTGAGAGCTTGGCTATTTCCACTGCCCCTTTACCTGTTAAGTTGTGGAAGAGGTATGTAGATGACGTTTATTGTATTTTGGAAGGGAAGCAACGGGAGATTGAAATTCTTTTGGCACACCTTAATGGAGTACACAGTAAGATGAAATTTACATATGAAATGGAAGACGACCGTCGTTTGGCGTTTCTAGACGTATCGGTACAGGTTCGAGAAGATGGTAGTTTAGGCCACTCTGTTTACCGCAAACCTACGCATACGGACCGGTATCTGCATGCTAACTCTCACCACCATCCGCGGCACCTCGATTCCGTTGTAACCTCGCTCACTAACCGAGCATTCGATTTGTGTGATGATGAGCACATAGAAGGAGAGTTAGTGCATTTCGAGAAAGTTTTACGTAAGAACGGATACAAGCTTCGAACGTTTCCATCTAGAACCAAGCCAAAACCCCAAAGATGCAGAGTAGAAAGAAAGCCAGCTTTTCTACCGTATATCAGAGGAGTTACGGACAAAATTGCTAAAGTCCTAGGCAAATTGTCCGTTAAAACCATCTTTACTCCTCTAAAGAAGATCTCACACTACCTGCGGTCACCAAAAGATAGTTTTCCACTGGAAAAACCAGGAGTGTATAAGATTGACTGTAGCTGTGGGAGTTCATATATTGGTCAAACAAAACGTACGATAGCTTGTCGAGTGAAGGAACACATCAGGGCGATCAAGAACATTGACATACAAAAGTCAGCCGTAGCAGAACACATTTTGGAATCGGGTTCGAATCACTGGATTGAACTACACAATCCACAAGTAATCTCGACAGAACGCCATTACATACCAAGAATGGTTCAAGAGGCTATCGAGATTACTAAACACAGGAATTTCAATCGAGAAGATGGTTTTAAATTGTCTGGAGTCTGGAATCCTGTGGTGAGAATGTGTAGGAGACAAAAACCGGTGGTACCGCCTGTGCGCCCTGATACTGTTAGTGTCGTGTGTCGAAATCGAGTTGTGTGTGAGAATGAAACCGATGGTAGTATCGGTCGCAATAAAAGACTAAGAAAGAGGGTGGACAGATTTGTCTGTCAATAGTTATAAGAGCTACCCGCAAAGACTTCAGTTCTCCCGTGATCATGGTGCATGTAACTGCGCCGAAATATCGGGAATCAATAAAACTCACAAATCATGGTAAATATCCCGTTTTAAGTGAAATCTATACGAGAATTACTTTATCTTCACAGTTATTGATGAGTAATTAAACCAAAGCAGTAGGTATCAAATATCAGAGCACCGGTGGTCTAGTGGTAGTGACCCCGCCTTCCAATCCTAAGGTCGTGGGTTCAAACCCGGTCGTGCACCAATGGATTTTTCTGTTCGAAAAATTTATGTGCGCAATGCCAGTGCTCTCATACGGTGAAGGAAAACATCGTGAGGAAACCGGCATGTCCAAGAACTAAAAATTCGAAAGACATGTGCCATCCACCAATCCGCATTGGGTCCGCGTGGTGGATTAAGACCCAATCACTCTCGCCTGAGAGTAGGCCAGTGTCCCAGCAGTGGGAACATTAGAAGGCTGTCATGATGAGTAGGTATCAATTAATTGGTTTAATATTTTTTACACTATCAGAAAAAGTTCTACTGCTAAAAGATCTTCATCGGTTTTTAAAAGCATCTTCGTCTGAAATTCATCTTTTATCAGAAGTTTAACTAATCTATACTAATATTTAATAGTATTTTTGTATTTTTGTTTGTTACGAATAAACTCAAAACTTATGGTTCGATTTCAAAAATTCTTTCACCATTAGAATGCTACATTATCCCTGACTAACACAGGCTATATTTATTACAAGCGACCCGCCCCGGCTTTGCACGGGTGCGGTTTTATTGCACCCGCGCGAAGCTGGGACGGACTGCTAGTATAAAATAGTTTAGTTACTGACTAACTGACAGTGTTTTCAGGGTGTGTGAATCTAGAACACGCAACTTTCCGCTTGATACGCTTACCAGTTGAGCTATCTAGTTATGTATTACCAGCTTGGAATTTTCTTCGGCTTTCTTCTTCTTTATTTTTGGTTATCATTAATACTTTAAAAATCCCTTAATATACTTATACTTATAGGTTAAAAATATAAAAACACCAGCCTAAAATTAATACGTTTAATTTCCTCTCTATTTTTGACCTTTGCCCGCTCTACATACAGACAGACGGTATATACCTTTATCTACATACCTTAAAAAACCCGAAAAGTAACTCTAATGCATTGTCAATCACTTTGAAATGTATGAAATGTATGACTTTTAGTTTTAACTTTGCGTAATATTCTGATGTAATTAATCTGTCTGGTAATTATTAGTGATGCCTATTTTATGCATTACCTTTTAACTAGTTGCAAAATAAAATGTATTCTTTTAATACTCTTAACCGTGGAGTTCATGCAATTTCTGTTTAATTGGCATTGATGAATTTACTATTGCAAAAGTAAAAGTTAAGCGTAAGATTTCTAAACGAATATTAGAATTAAGGCTCTATGATCATAATATATATATTTTAGGTTAAAGCAATATGTAGGTATGCACATGCAAGTTTTATACATTTTCACTAACTGGTAGAATATAGAACCTACACACATCAACATGACTCTTAAAATATGCAAGTTGAAGTGTCAGTGTGCAGGCCATCTAGCTCGCAGAACTGATACCCGCTCTAGAATGAAGGTTCTCGAATGGTGACTGCGAACTACAAAACGAAGTTTAGGACGGACTCCCCACTCGATGGACCGATGACATTAAAGCGGTTGCAAGAAGTCTGTGGATAGTGAAGGCTCATGGCACACTTTTTGGGAGGCTTTTATGCTTGGTGAGAATCAAAACTAAAACCTACAACGCAGAAGGCAGAGCTTCTAAACTGTGTGAGGTCACGTTAGTATCTCCTTTAGACTGATTTGTTTAACTTTAAAATATTTTTTATTAAGAAGGTCGCAAGCTTCACTTTATCCGACAGAGGAGCGCAACATTTTTTTGCGCCAATTAGTACATAATGTCAAACACAGACCTTTACAATCCAGAGCATAAAGGTTGACGGATGAGACTCCCAGCCATGAGTTGAATCGTGAACATAAAAACAACCTCAGCTTAACTTACGTAAGCGTATGACATTCAACTTTAATAAGGACATATTAATACAATGAGGTTGTAATAAAAGTTATCTATAAATTTGTCTTTGGTTTTTACTAAGATTTGTGATTAAATCATTTGGGGAAGTACTACCACCAGACTATTTCTGCCACCAAAGCAGTAAAGCTCGTATTTTTGCAAAATATTATATTATTTTAGAGGATGGATTTTTTTTTAAATAAAAAAAAACATACCCTTCTTTGTCTCAATGATTTAAGGTATAAGCTGTAAGTTGATTATCATTTTATCAGTCAGTCAGTTTTTTACTTGACCGTTCGTCATTTGATGTCATATAAAAAATGCAACTATTTTATTTTGTTTATTATTAATATTACTGTACTTACCTATTTTTTTATACATACTATGAAGTGGCAACCAAACGTACGGCCCACTTGATGGTAAGCGGTTACCGTAGCCCTATGTACGCTTGTGATATCAGTTATCACTTGCGTGTTGCCACCCTGAGACGTAATTCGAAAGTCTCATTTGCCTGTAATTTCTCCGGAAACCATACCCTTCAAACCGGATCTCAGCAATAAGAGCACTACTGTTTGGTGGCAGAAATAGGTAGTAGTTCCCCGGACAAGCTCTACCACAATGAACTCTACTACTCTTATTCCGATCATAATGAGATGGAATATATACTTGGTATTTCAAGTTCAAATGAAGATGTTTTGCATTCACACGCTCATAAATAAGAAAGCAGTTCTTATAAATAGGCATTCAAACTGTTCATAACGACTTCCTTATCTTCACTTCCTCATCCTACAGATCAGACAACAGCCTTCATACATACATCACATTATGACTGCAATTACCTAAATATATAAAATCGTTGGATAACTGACTGACATACAATCAACGCACATCTACACTGTAAAATTTTTATTCATGAACATACATATTATTAACCCAAACTTCTGTCAGTTTCCGTATTCAGTATTCAGTATGCTTATTCACAAAAATCATGATACAATCAGGTGGTAATATAAATAACTGAGTTGCACATCTCTCGCCCGTCAATAACAGTTAATAAACTCTCATTATTCGAGCATACGAAAACTGAAAAGTTCAGGGCGTGTTCTTTTTAATATATTTGAAAAGTTTGCATAAAAAGAGTCAGCGCGGACAAAGTCAGGCGTTCCATTAGCGATATTCATAAATCTACGGACAAACGGCACTGTTGAACGTTGATGATTTCCTAGTTAGTAAAGTATTGTCTATTACGTCTATAATATGTCTTTATGTATACATACATATGTATACTATTCATAATATCCAGCCAATGACTACAAATAAAAAAAAGAATCATATACAACTCAACAAATCAATACACCAGTGCAAAATAAACGTTAAACAAAAGATTTATTCCAATAACCATCAAATGAGCGTGAAAAACAATTATAATCCAATTGGTATAGTACCCAGACGGGTGTTTAAATAACCGGCCAGCCGCCGCGGTGTTCATTACTTGACAGCTAATTTTAATCTTCGATTAAACGCTAGGTATCTGTCAAAGTTAAATTAGAATAATGAGGTGGGGTATTTTATTGTGGACAGCAGTGTAAGCAAGAGCTTTCGCTGTGATTTAACGTTATGGCAAACTGGAGGCTTATTACGCTAACGTAACGTTTGAGACAAGTTCACAGTGCGCATAATACACGGACTACGCTGTGAGTGAGTATCATAACGTGATACAGTAACGTAATTTTAATTTAACGATGTTATGATGTACTTAATCAGAAAATCAAGTGTCATATCGTACGAACTTCGGAAAACTAACAAATTTTGGTTAAAATAAAGCCGCGATTGAAACTGAAAGATTGTTGGCCCTGAATTACATTACACTACATTAAAATTCATTCTAAAAACGGGTGTTTTCACGTACCGGTATATCGGTGAAGAGGTACCGACACTGTTTCGACTCAATTTTGAGAGTCTTCATCAGGGTTGAGTATATAATTAGTAAAAAAAAGTACATGAATAGTTGCAAATTAGTAGAATCGGCTCCCAAAAACCGGCTATATAAGTGTCTAACGATACACGCCGGTCTAACGTTCGCAAACTACTAAGTAGCCCCAGTAATTAGTGCATGCAAATGTAGTGCTAATGAGAGCACTATTGTCCCGCGCGAGCGTTGACCAGACACTTGACCGGCGGAGTCCGCGCTCGTTTGTGTTCGTGTTTACTTGTCTGTCAGTGACGTCACCAGCTCGAGAGAAATCAACTTGGAGTTATTAAGTTTTAATCATATAATGTCATCGATTTATCTGCGTTCTGCGAACTAATGGGTTAAATACGATATGCTCAATTCCCGGATTCTGAAGGGCCTGCTTACTGCTACTTTAATTTGCTTGTAACATTAAAGGATTAAGATTGTGATTAATAATGAAACATCTGAGAACCCTTAGTGGTCTAGTTGGTAGTGATTCCGCCTGCCGGTCATAAGGGGTGCTTTATGTATACATTTATTATGAATGTATGAATTACAAGCATACAATATTATTATTATTATCGCATCGCATCAATCGCCTCATATTATTAACATGCAAATCTCGCGCAAAGGATGCTCCTTGAAAATCTACAAAACAAGATCACTAAGCGATCTCTAAATGTTGAATTACAATGAACTTGTTCAAGTCCTAAATGAACATGTTTATTGGAATATTGTTAAGTAAATTGATCACAAATCTCTTCCAACACGTGTGTTTCCCTCCACCATAATAAGAGTACAAAAAGCGTAAACTAGCGTGTGATATGAGGTGAAATGGCCATAGCCGTAGGTCCCACTTTCTATGCAATTGTGGCCGCTAGTTGGTCTATCATAATCAACCTGCTATAAGGTCTATCGGGAGAAATACTTTAGCATTTACTGTATCGACAGCGGCATCTTAGCATGTAACTTTTGGATAGGGCAGCTTTTCACAAAGTCAATCGAAATTTTGAGATTCAACTTAATTCACTTTAAGATCGTTGTATTTTTTTACCCCATTGAAATATAGTCGGTCCTCTTTATAAGTAAAAAAAAGTAGAATTAAAGTCTTATTTCATAAAAGCACTTTAAACCTCTGTTAACTAATGTGTCATTTTAATTATCGACTTTGTTCGTTGTTATGAAACTACAATACTTAACAAGCCTCTAAAATGACAGTTTTTTTAATGAATTAATGTATTCGATTTTGACTGTGATTGATTTGAAAATGCAATAAGAAAACATTTGCTTTTTTTTTATTGTTTACATAAGTATCTGTAACTAACATCAATGTGAAAATTATAGGCAGTACAGTGTATTTTAATTCAGTTAACTAGGTCAAGACCTATGCTCTACGTATTTATTTTTATGTAAATAATTAAGCAAATACCAATGCATTTATAAATCTAGATGCAGACATGTTATACTATGGAATGCTTCTAATATAATGCAGCCCGTGTTATACAGGCAACCGATACGCTGTTGCGGTTTCTAACCTACCCCTGGTGCTTGCCGTAAGTTTATAAGCAAAGCGAGAAAGCAGGCTTACTATCACACTATCACATCACATCACACTATCACACTTCACACTAATCACACTTAATATTTCGCGCGGCGATGTGACCAAATTCACAAAATGTCACAAAATTGACAATCTAAATAAATACGGCTTGCACAATTTTTTTATTATTATTATGAATGATTAAAAATAAATCTTCAGTCCTGCAGTGCTTTTTCCATTAAAAATAAACCCACTTGATCTTTACATATACCTAACTAAACATTCATCGCTCTTGCTCGTGTCTTAAAGCAAACCGGCTGATATTGGAAAATTGTCTAAATTATAAGACGTCTAGCGGCTTGGCGTGGGAAAACAACAGTTTTCACATCCGATAATGACTAGTGCTGAGACGATCTGTATTGTAGATATTCCATTATTATTTGCGTGTCTAAAATAACCTGTTAGATAGACATGTAAACAGGTCTTACTGTTTTCAAAATGTATAATGGTTTAAACTAGATTCATTTAATCTTCAGACGTTCTGTTAGTGCTATCTATAGTCTTAATGCGATTCAGTGATTTGATATCTATGCAGTTTGCAAGACCAGTCGTATTGCGATGAAGTCGTTCTGCGCCAGATCCCTAATTTACCCCTGGTTTACAAAGAGTAAGTACTTACACCCATATTCTAAGAAGTTTCGTCGAATCTTCCTCCACTCGACTCAAGGTAGGTCCAGACGTACCTTGAGTTTGACAATCATTTCCTCACCTTCGGTAAGGAAAACTTTCGAGTGGGAGTAGGTAAGTGGAGAAGTATTTTAGCAACTAAGAATACGGATTTATTTGAGTGAGGTTGAGTCCAGTCGAGGAATCCTTGAGGAATCGTCTTAGAATATGGGTGTTAGTTTACATTTTTCAAGTAGTAAGTGTTGAGTAGCCAGCATGCCGGTAAGCCAATATAATCTATCACGCCTGTTTGATACTCAAAGATCGTGATATAAAAATTTATTTATAAGTAAGTTAAACTGAGTTTTCAAGCCTGTGGTAAAAAAAATATAAAAATACTTGCTTAAAAAATGCTTCCACTTTATAAAGCACTCACTCACACAAGGTAGCTCTCACCGAGACCTAGTCTAAATTGGGCTTTGTTCTCGTATTCGTAAACGAAACTCGTGAAGATGCCCTTATATAAAATAGATTAACCCTTTCCAAGTCGGTAATGCATTTCGTTCCCACGATGCATAGAGCTGCCGAGTTCCGGTTGTCATTCTGACGTTTCTAGGTTTGTCATTTTTTAAAGTTTTAGAAAAATCCGTTTAACCGATTCGTTGCGATGTCTAATTTTGCAAACTTCTAGCTGAGGCGTTGAACCAAATTACCGTGACACGGCTGCCGTGCCAAGCGCCATACGATTAAATGACACGGCTCCTGTGTCTTCAGCCATGCGGAAAAGAAAACAGTGGTTTTACCATTTTTACGTCGTTTTAAGCATAGAACTTTTAGTTTACATTCGAAATCGAATCGGTCAGGAACGGTAGTTTCAAGTTATAATAAATAGAAAAATAAGTGGTTTGGAATCTTCTGAACTCTTATTGGACTCCTTAGCAGTGACAACCACAACCGAAATCAAGTCTCCCGCATCTGTAGACGTACTCGGCAAACTTTCAATTATCCTGATTTGTTCATACGTACTACATCCTACTTTGGGAGCGGTAATTGTCTTTTCGCTAAGATTCTCCTAAAATGTAAAAAAATGTTTTCTAAAATCGTTCACATTTCTAAAAAAATTTAAGCGATTTTTTAATATTATTTATTTCAATTATATTATTACACAAAAATCCTCATCATTAAAATTTTAAAAGGTTGGTGACCCCTATTTTTAAAAAAACAATACAATATCCAGAAACGAATGCTACAAGCTTGATTAACGTTAAAAATAAAAAAGTTTTGTTCTGGGGTAGATTTCCCTAAAACTTAATTTGAAGGAATTACCATCGATTTCAAAATGGCACGGCTGCCGTGCCATCCGCAACGAATCGGTTAAAAAAGTGCAGTTTAGATCAATTATTCTAAGATAGTGCTGCACTGCGCTTGTCATCACGAAACACAGTGTTTTTTTCGTCACTTAGTGACAAGACGGTCCAGACGCTCGCCTGATGTTAAGCGCCACGTCTGACCATAACAGTTGCAGTGCCACCGCTCATCACCCCGAGACGTTGTTGTTAAGACTCTTTCGTTCAGTTATTTCACTTGCTACAGTACCTTTCAAGTGTAAGAAGCAGATTGTTTCTTTGAACATAATTAGGAATTGTTTTTTTTTAATACAGCCATGAGTCACAACCGGAACAGCCTATATTAGCCACAAAATCGCATGCGCCGCCCTATTAACTAAATAACAGATACGAAGCTCATTGATTTGATTTCGTTCTTAGAAACAAGTTTTTTTTTTTGGGAAGCTGAAACTTTCCCACCTTTTGCATCGGAGGAATTACACAGAATAATAAGCTTGCAAATACTGCATGACTAAATTAATAATAGCGATTAGTACAACGAAATTCATTGGGTCAACTTTAACAAATGCTTTTACTCTAACACAATTTTATGGTATGATTTAAATAAGGGCCTAATTAAAAAAACTCTCATTTAGCGGCTTGCTAAGTACCTGTCTTTCCTTGTCATTGTTATGAAAATGAAAGAACAGACGATTATAAATTTGAAAGACACATTAGCTAACAGAGGTTTAAAGTACGTTTATAAATAAGACCTCTGGGTTTTCAGGTCAAATCCAACCTAAAATAATATTAAGTCAAGATTGCAAAGCCTTAAGTAAAACCTTAAAACCTCTTCAGAAAATGTGCAGTAAGTAATATATCCGTAAAGTTATGCGATTACTACTGGCAGGCAAGAGGTCGTAGGTCGAACCTTCACTCCGATGGCATCAGTAACAAGGACCGAGGAGTATGAAGATGGACAGGTAGGTTGCAGGTTCATGCCCTGGGCTGATGCTAATGCATTTGAAGTAAGGGGTAGTTAGAATTGGCTGTTATGAAATTGAAAACTGTGAAAATTTGTATCCATGCGAACCGATTTTAATAAAATTTGTAAGTTTAAAGTAAGGAGAAGGATATAGGTACGTATTATGTATGTACTACGAGAGCGTAGCCGCTGGCGCCAGCTAGTCTAAAGTATAATAAAGGCTAGCCTCTTTATCCATTAAACAATTTGTAATTTTAGCGGCTTGCTATGGTATTGTCCATTCTTGTCATTCTTATGTCAATGAACAAATATGATGACAATTTTGAAAGACGCATTTAGCTAACAGACGTTTATATTATGATTATTAATAAATGAATAAGGCACTTAGAATACTGTGTGAACTAAAATACCTTGGTGACACTTGGACTATCTAATTTGCTTATATTATATTAGTATAATAGTGTAATTCAATAATGCATGTTTTATAGGCAATAAAAATATTACGCTTCTTACAACTAAACATTACTCAACAGTTAAAACGAATGACGCAATTGTAGATTATAGTAATACTAGTAGTACCAAAGCTTGCATTCGATTTTGTTGCTCATCAACTGTAAAAATACCTGAACTAATAAAAATTATAGCCACCAATAAATTGCACGCCGTTGACATTCAAAAATGATTTATTGTTTCTTAATAGGTACGTTGATTGTAGATTAAACGGTAATAAATATCATTGATTGATGATTATTTAGTACAAACATTTCCTTGATAGTTTAGATACTGCAGTTTATTCAAGCGTATAATACAGTAAAATTTTATTTGTAATTTGATATTCTACAACGTTTCATTATGTGCAATTAAAAATGTGTAGTTGATTTTTATCTTAGCAATCAATCTGGGTTTTTTTAGCCTCACACCTGTGAGATCACCAACTTTGTTTTTTTTTTATTCATGAATTACAAGCCTTGGATATTTAAAACGTTTCAAAAACATTGAAATAACTAGGGCTTGAAATCATGACCTAATTTAAGGGGATGCGCTATCGACTGCGCTTATCATCTCGCTTGAAGTCATTTATTACCCAAAAGCTGTAAAGTTTAACGTCAGTAACAAGATCAATTCTCGATGTTTGTTTATACTACAACTAAGGCAGCTCTATAGAAGGGACTTGACGAATCGTTATAACATTATTAATAACTAGCCATCAACTCCTCATGACTCGACAACTGATGAGACTTGAATGAATTACGTAAGAGGAGATTGTTTATAGACGAAATTGTTACTGCATATCTTTAAAGTCCTTACTGATAAATACCAACCTAAAATTAGCCTAAAAATCAGTCTCCTTTGTCTTTGGACCTCAAACCTTTGCTTTAAAGTGCCTATATTTTTAAAACAGTAGGTATTTAAAAAGTGAATCGTAGAGCGATATTGTGCCAGTTTTGTATAAAAATATTGTGTACTAAATATAATATTCCAAGTTTGAATTACTTTTTATTCTGGAATATGACTCTAAATACGCAACAATGGAGGGAATATAGTAAGAAAAGCCGTTAATAATCATCTCCTAAAGTAACTTAATCTAAGTAACAATACTTATTTATATAAAACAAAATTCAAAGTATTACGTAAAACTCAAATTGCTCTAAAATGACCTTTCCTTCACTTTACTGGCACTTACAAACCTTCTAGAATCCAAGGTGGCCTCAAGTTTAGGAAGTAAAGTAAAGTACCTAAAGTAAAATAAAAGCAAAAAATATCTTTATTCAATCATATCACATGGATCATTTTGAAACGTCTTAGAGCTAGGTGAATAATACGCCGCTTACGTCTAATTTGATAAAAATAAAATAAATCGCTAACATCTATCGATTGAAAATAATAGCCTACGATCATATTTGTAACTAGGATATGGACTGTGGAACTAATTTTTATTCGAACATAAATACAAGTAACTACATTGATTGCATTGTTGTGACTTTTATAGTGTTGCTATGTTAACAAGTTTTTGATTAAATTTGGCAGTTTGATATTTACTTTTAGTACCAGTACGTGAAATAGAAGTCAAACGTTTGACTTTTTTAAAATGCATCTTTCGATTTTTTTAAAGAACTGCCATACGTACCTAAACAATAAGATTTATAGGAGTGAAAAGCCACAGTTTTAATCTAATCTACAGGAACTGCAACTTTCTTTCCTTGATAAAAAGGATCATGAGCTATGTCTGTTTCAAATTTTATCCAAATCAGTTTATCCGCTACCGAGTTGAGTGGCAATAAACATACACGAACACACCCAAAAACACTTTTGCATTTATAATAATTCTAATATGAATAATCATATCATAATCATAATCATAATCAAGCTAAGCTCAGAGCTCGTCCGGGGAAGGACTACCATCATACCTATTCTAGCCGCCAAGCAGTAATGTTCACATTGCTCGTGTTCCGGTATGGTTTCCGGTGAAATCACAGGCACGTGAGACTTTAGATCTACGTCTTAGGGGGCAGCGCGCAAGTGATATCTCTGATGTTGCAAGCGTCCGTAGTTTACGGTGACCGCTCTACCATTTAGTGGGCTGCTTTGTGGCTTTAGTGGTGTAAAAAATAATAATATTAAGTTTTCCGTATCAGGTTCGACCAGGGAAAGTCTACCAAAGGCGCGAGCAAGCTTCGCCGCGACCTCATCAACGCAGAGATCGCCAACCTTCGCGACCTGCTGCCTCTGCCACCCTCCACAAGGCAGAGGCTCTCGCAGCTGCAGCTCATGGCACTAGTCTGCGTCTACGTGCGGAAGAGCAACTACTTCCAGCAAGGTATGTGCTATACCGTACAACTTATCAATGCAGTGTTCTTCAACCTCAAACCTTACCAAATCTCAAAACTAAATTCGATCGACCTTAGAATCGAAAGGCGGAGTCAATACCACTTGTGCGCAATGCTTTTAAACGTGAAGAAAAATGTAAGGGAATTAGCATGTTCAAGAACTAATAATTCGAACATATTTTGCATTAGTTTCTCGTGATAGATTATGTACTAATCACTCTTGCTTGAAAGTAGGCTAGTGTCTCAGTGGAAATAAGAAGGCTACCATGACATCTCAAAAATCGATCAATCTGCTTTAGGTACCAGTTGACCATCAAGTCCTTGTCTTTTAGGCGCTCTTTTCCGAAAAGATCTTTTCATATTTCATCTATTCTAATACCAGAAACATTCACTCCCAACTCAGTTACAGTATTGTAATAATTTCTCGGTTAGAAGCTAAACCAGTCGTAAGCGAGTTCATCCGACACATCATTGCCACCATGCAATCCTCTCATACGCCATCAACGCAGCTAACCATGCATAAATTATTTAACACGTGTACGTCGCCTGTCAGTAACTCCGGTAATGAGAAACTACATCAATTACTTTGTAAACTCCTAAGTGTAGACTGGGTTTTGTAGAAGTAGGTATAATGATGTTTGTGGTACCTATATACATAGCTTTATGGCTTTATCACTATAGTTGGTCTTTTAAAACTTGTTCGGTAAAGCGAAAAGTTTTAATGCAGTACTGACACTTTTGCTTTTCTAATTTTTAACATGGCACACTAAAACAATAGTTTAAATTAGAATGCGTTTCGGTGTAGCACTTTATTAAAGCTCTGCGCAGTCTTAGCAACATAAACTCTATCACATTAATACATTGTGTTAGAGGGAGCTATATAAGGACAGACTATCGGTTCAATATTATTTGTGTTTTGGTAAACAAGCGGCCCGTCTATTGGTAAGTGGTTATCTGACAGCATGACTCTGGCCTTAAAAGTTCCTGTACCTACTGTAGAATAAAATACTCTGCTAGATATATTTTTATGACAGCTAAAACAAACTTTAAATTTTTCATACAAACTTTATCAACCTGTGTCAAAGTTCCTCAATTTTAGATCTTAACTTCAATAGTGTCACAAAATTTTCTAGGATCACACATTAAATTTCAAGCATTAGCAAGTCTTAGAATTTCAAGATTACTGGAAGTGGACCAGGTACTCTAATTTTTGGATTGTGATAACAGTCAGACTACCAGACAGGCAGACGGATAACATAAGTCATAGCGGTTCCATCTTCCTTCTGTTATATGGAATATGGAACCCTAAACACGACCGTGAGAACTCGTAATCAATCTGCAATAACACACTACCTTAAACTTCACGCAAACGACCTTGTAACTATTCTACACATCACAATACCACTAATACATCAAGCCATCCTTCAAGCTCAATTTGCCGCATTAGGCAAGGCCGCAACTCACGCACGCAAACCTAAAGTCACAGAACTAATGGTAGTTTGGGCAGCCTTCACTAAAAAAGCCAAAGTTTTAAACCGATAATTGTTTATATTGATCGACACGATGGCATAAACGTATAGTTTTAGCACCCGTGCAAAACTTAGACAAAATATCAACGCACAGCTTAAAATATAGATGTTAGATACATGAAATTTGAAAGCTATGTCATTTTAAGTGTAGAAATTTAATCTTAGGACGCATCGGTATGATGAAGTTTAAGTGAAATCAAACTCTTAACTCATCGTGGTCAATGTCTTAGCTTAGGGGGTTTCACTAATTTGGTGCTTATAGTTCACACGCCGGATCTAGGCTTCCGTGAAGTTAGCCGTTTGTGATGCGCAAAGACAATTTTGTTCGAATAAGCTCCATTGCGCATCGAAACGGCTAACTTCACTACGGCCGAGATCCGCCATGCGAACCGAGCGTTTTTATTATTTATCATGCTTTTTTCCTTTTTGTCAAGGAAAAGCTAACTAATCTCGGTATTCATAGTGTAAAACTCATTAGAGTTTGTGGGTTTTTGTATTAATTTGTATTCGAAATTCTAAAGTTTTCAAGTAAAAATTTGAACTTCGAATTGAAAAATTACTCAGTTACCAGCCAGTGCATGAAAGTTCAAATGCAGAAGTTATCAAGAATTATTCAATTTTTTTTTTCATGTTTTTGTATTCGAAATTCAAAAGTTTGAGGTAAACATTTTCGAACTGAAAAATTTCTCGATACCAGCTAGCAAGATCAAATGCAGAAGTTAACAGGATTTTTTTTTCTGCATTATACGAGGTTTATTTAAAAAAACAGTTGCAGTATCACCTCAGACTAATTTGTCTGAGAGTATCAACAAAAAGTTTAAAGCTTTAAAGTTCTGCGTGGCATTGCACTGCGCTTGTCACACCAAAACATCATGTTCCGAGTCTCATTTTCCTAGTAATTTTACTTGATATGCCTATGTATAAACTAAACACAGAAAACGCTTGTACGCTGCTTGGAGGCGGAATTTCGCCGGACGGTAAAGACCTATCCCCCAAGAATTTTATCTGCCTAGAAGTTCTACAATCAAGGATTTGAAAAGTTAATACGTGGCCTTAGAGGTCTTGTAGACCGACTTATTATTTTGTATTTATTAGGCACTCTGAATCTATTCATTGCTAGTGCAATCAATAATTACATCGATTACGAGCGCGTTTATGTCTTTTGTATATAATTTTGTGCATACAAATTTCAAAGCTTACAGAATGTGTTATCGTGTTAAACTTGAATCACGTCATTTAAGTACACACATTAGCATTAATGGATTTAATATACATTTTTGTGCAGCTCAGAGCAAAGTATTACGTACCGAAACGATATGGTTTGGTTTTTTTTCAGATAATATACGTATACAACACATTATTAACGAATATTTGAAATTTCAAACACGATTATAAAAAATAGTTATTGAATTAAACACCTAAATTAAATGAAATGAAATGAAAATGACCTGTTTGAACTGGAAAACGAAGTTTAGGACAGCCTCTCACTTGGTGGACCGATGACATCAAAACGGTCACAGGAAGTCTGTGGATGCTGAAGGCTCAAAGTCGGTCGTCATGGCGCTCTTTTGGGGAGGCCTATTTCCAGCAGTAGACGTCTATCGGCTGATATGATGATGATCATTTATGATGAGGCCTGTTCATATTTTTTTTACCCCTTATTCTGTTTCTGTAAGTGAAAACCTGTAATTGGGCTTTCTGTTTACTATTTTGTATTTAATATTAGTGGGTTGTTTTTCTAAAGACAAAATCACTGCACAACATCGTTTCACCGTTGTGTTCTAGAAAAAAATATGTTAATAACCACCATAGTTTTAAAATATATATGATTTCTATGAAAAAATCTATGAACTTTTTGCTAGATTGCTCGGGATTGACGGGTGCGTAAAAATGGCTTAAATTTCCAATTTGAAATATTTTATAAAATATTTTTAATTTGAATTATGTTATGAAACGACAAAAGCTGTAAGTCGTCTTGATGCTCGATAGCAAGCTAGCTCGCAAAAAACTCGCAATTGAGGTACTGGTATCGTATCGGACGTCATAAAGCTCCCCAATAATTACATTACGTTCGTTCTCACGATCGGAACAGTTATTTTGCTTCTGTTCAAAAAAACAATGGCGTTTCGGTTTTGATAGGAAAATTAGAGAAAATTAGCGGTCCCGACTCGCTACCGACTGATGGTTAGCTAATGGTGCCTGCAGGGAATCGAACCGGGCTCTGTCACGCCCGCAAGGTTCACATGCCGGCGGATTGAGGTATCTCAAGGCAAACTGAGTTATTGAACTGTATGGTTTGGAACTTATTTGCAATGCAGTGTTTTTATTCATAATCACACTGTAAGCCTCTGTTAGTTAATGTGTCTTTCAAATTTATAATCGTCTTTGTTCATTGACATAAGAATGACACGGAAAGACAATAGAGCGAGCCGCTAAAATTACAGTTTATTATGAATAAGCATTAGTTTTTACAGATATTATTATTTTTATTTAATATAGTATTTTTAAGTTTTTATAAAACTCACATCGAGATAGTAGAATTTCATTTTTATATTATTTTTATACATTTTGTAATGTTTACTTTACTTATAAGTAATTTTACTAACCTTTATTATTAAATCGATCGAACCTTCACCAGTGATGCTTGGAAGCAGAACATCAACCAAAACGGACTCTTACTAAAGAGTCTTACTAGGTTCCCCGTTCAGTTTTGCCAACATGTAAACTATACCTTTTAATCATTCCAACATTCTTCCTGACTTCCCGCAGGATTGCTAACTTGTAACTCGGGATATTGCACAATACCTTATTTTGCCGTGCCTATTCTGAATTTCAAACGTAAGGAGGATTGCAAAAAAAAAAGAGAAAATTGAGAGTGCTGATGATTTATGTGATTATTTATATCATTCATTTTGTATGTATATTCTTTAGTTCTGTTTTACACTTTTGCAAAGTTATATTTATTGCCTTCGATATATTTTCACACAAGTTTTACAAACAAAAACTATAAATCAAAGTAATTTAATAGCCGATCGACAAATAATTATTGGTTTCAGATAGGAAACACTTTAGAACCATTTAACCAATAATTTATGAACATAAAACTGCATCACGGTCAAATAAATTAAACACTTATCTAACTCTTTATAACAGTTTAGCAAATCAACCACGGAGGTACCTTATTTGCTAGTCTTATAAATATTTAAACAAACTAAAGTGTGAACTGAGATAAGATAATTTATAGAATAATTAGTGGAACGCCCCGTGACTTTGTCCGCGTTGAGTTTTTTATACAAATTTTATTTTCCTGCTGTCTCTAGAAGTTATGTTTCGGGAATTATTCTTTTATTGCACTCTTAATCAATAGAATAACAAATTTCAGGTCGCCAAAACTGATGGTTCAGGCTGTGCGTTGATTGTCAGTCAGTCAGTCAATCAGTTGGGAACGCAACGTTTTTATGTATTTATAACCTAAAACGCAAATTTTTGCATTTTCATATATACTTAACTAGAAGTCCGTCCCAGCTTCCGTGGGTGCAATGAAACCACACTCGTGCGAAGCCGGGGCGGGTCGCTAGATATAAATATAGCCTATGTTACTCAGAGACAATGTAGTATTTTAATGGTCAAAGAATTTTTGAAATCAGACAGTAGTTTTTGAGTTTATTAGTAACAAACAAAAATACAAATCTTTACTCTTTTTATTATTAGTATAGATATACAAAAATAATAAATAATTTTCATGCGAAATGCCATCGAGAAACTTATCTATTCTTTACAATAGTTGTCCATCAAGGAAATACGTCCTAGAATAAAACCTTAAAAAGTTAGATTGTAAAACCTATGTGTAAAATGTAATGTTATGTTATTCAATAAATTTCAATTTCAATTTCAATAGTAAGTTTACAAACCAACTACGGAGGTATAGATTTGCGAGTCTTATAAATATTTAACAAAATAAAGTGTGAACTCAAGATAAGTTTATCTAATGTATACCTAATGCCCAATGCATATTTTGATTTTGCCGTTTCATAAATAATCTTTAAAACCAATAATAGATATAAATCATTTTTATGTCAAAATGTTTTAGTATTATGTCATAATTGGCGAGATTATTTCGTTAAGGTCTGTTATTTTAAAATGATGAATAGCAGATGTCAAAATGAAATGTGGTTTATCATCGTTTTTATTCGATAAACAGAAAAAAAAAACAAAAAAAACCTATGTATTTACAGCACAATCGTCATACAAATAAGTTCCGACCTCACGGTACAACCACAACGCTGTACCACAACACCCTGACAAGTAAAGAACATTTTGTCCTGCAGCAGGGATCGAACCGTTTGCTTTTCATCCGGGCATTTGACCACCGCGCCACAGATGTCGGTAAATAAATAAATATTTATAATAAATAGTTTCAATGATCCAATGCATAGAGTTGAAAAATATGCACTAATAACAAGAAACTGACGCGATCTCGAACGATCGATAAAGAATAAGGAGTCGAATCGATAAACGTTCGATAGCTCGATCGTGGGAATAGCAGTTTGCATACGATTTGCTGAATTTTATGATCGTTGAACTCTCAGTATGATTATTGTTTTATTTTGTATAAATTTTTGGGTCATTAAATAATTTATTTAAGTCCTTATTTGTATTTGTATAAACGCTGTTCAACATACTAAGTTGTTTACCGAATTTAAAATTCCTTATTTATTTTTATTTTATATAAAGTTTAAGCTTTAAATAATAATAGCATAATATGCCATAATTAGTTGAAAGAAATTGTGGGTTTAATTTTCGTTGTGACATGTTGAACTCTTTCTTACCTAATTGTTTCGGATTGTTTGTGTTCCACATCCGTAAAATATAGGGTTTACTGTATTGTTGGTGATTTTATTCGTCGAAGTCAAAAATTATTTTTTGAGCATGGGCATTTTCGGTCCTAACAACACTACGAACAAATCCATCATTTCCATAAAGGGTAAAACATACTCGAAATTATTCATGAGACATAAATCACGGTTTTAATTTTTTAATTGGATAAAAATATCGTCAAACTTCTTAATAACCGTTCAAAGGAGGAGTTACATTGACACAAATTACCTACTCATAACAGGGCGTCGTTACAATTCCCAGTGTTACCCCTAAACGGTGAAATTACACACGCACCGCACCCGGTGGAATTACCTACACACGCAACTTACTCCTTGAGGAATGTTCTCAACAATTTTTGCATGCCTTACGTGGGAACCTTACAGGTTTACATAAAATGCATAATTAGTTAGTAAGTGGTGAGGTTTGTTGGGTATTCTTATCGTAATGTGGGGGGGTCGAATGAGAAATTGTAGGGACTTACTTATAAAAAATATTAACGTAAAACTAAAATCATATTTCCTAGCTAATTTAGATAAGTATCAATAACTAGATGGCCCGCGCGGTTTTCACCCGCTGTTGTTCAGCTTTTATATTATCGGCAAAGAAATAGATATGACATTCTTGGTATCAAACATTCACATACACACCCACACAGACATTCACATTTATAGTATTATCAATATTATAATGTACTTACCTAGCTCCACTCTAACCTAACCTTAATAGATAGGTACCTAACTTTGTTATTTTATACCTACCTACCTATTATGAAACGTAGTGAGAGTAGTTACCTACGATACTCCGTTGCTAACTAAAATCGACATTGACTTATGTAAGTAGCATATGTGTATAAACCTCTGTGGTTTTTTATGTGCTATTGTTACCTTTCTGTACTTATTATTCTTTATTTGGTAAATAAAAAAAAAAAAAAAAAAAAAAAAAACTTGACCTATTTATCTCGCTCTTCTGAATTGTATTGTATGGTATTTTACCTACTGTAGAATCGATTATCTTATTCTTAGTAATGGTTATGAACTTATGGGCTTTGATTTGCAAAGGCGTGGCGTAAATAAGTAATTGAACAGCACGTATGCCAGTAAACTATGTCTACTGCAACAATGCAGTAATACTGAATACAAATTCAGTATTATTTATTGCATCATAATATGAGGGTAATAAATATGTGAGGTCTTCTTAGTAAATAAAGCAGCCAACAATATTATTGTGTAACGATTTAAACAAATAACTCAGACGAAAAGGCGACAGAGTACAAAAACAAGAAAAGCTTGTTTTTGGAATCTGTCAAAAAATTTATAAAAAAATTTAAACTACACATAGGTACCGACCCAATGCTTTGACCCAGGAATTTGCAATAAGGTTTACTCTTGGAATCGATAAACGATAAACGTGAAAATATCGTACCTTTTGTTGTCGTTTACCTTATATTGACGGTGATAACAAAATTTAGAGCATTTACCGTCTTATGCAGTCACGCATAACTATTGCTTTGTCCCTAAGAATACACCCCAAAATAGTGAATAAGATCAATAAATAAAATTGACATTTAATCTATAATACGAATAAAATATGCGCGTTCGTCATTTTAACCATTAGTTTCATTGATCATAAAAAGTGAGGGAATGCAATAGTTATTGTCAAGAATGTCGTGCATCAAGCGTGCCAATTTCTACAAACATTTTATTGTAAACAAGCAAAACATGAATACCTGCGCATCAATCGTGATACAGCCGCGCGCATCAACGTATCATTACGGTTGCATAGTAAAACTAGAAATTACGTATCAGACGCGACTCGGAAGCGCGACTTTTTACAGAAAATAAGGTGTTAGTCCAGCTTCTAGTTTTCCAAGGGGCAATACAATGACTGCAAAATTACTGTTTTCCAGTAATTTTAAGATTGCGCCTTTGAAAGTTTACTGTCAAAATTCGATCATGCAATATATTTGCAGTTATTATATTAATATTTATTATATTAATTATATCAAAAGCTCTACAGTGACTACAAAATTTGTTTGTATGTGTATTTGGTAGCTCATTTTACATATTACATAAATACAGAAGTACTATAAAAATTTCATACCGAGGATCAATAGTAAAATGTGCACTGATTATATGAAACTATTTATTTTGTTGTAAAGCCAAAGTACCAGAAAGCAGAAATAAAGTCAATTTGAGCAAGGTGCACATGATGCAGGACGCAATGTAAGAGAATTAAGTAGAGTCACAGTACTTTAAAATCATGAGCCAGAATACAGCCATCCGCATTCAGATAGTAACTTTTTCAAGTTAATCACCAAAAGTCGCGACTTAAACTTTATTTCTAGCTTAGTGGGAGCGGCAGCAACACTTAGCGGGCCATTATCAACATATCGCAATTGTTTGTTCGTTTACAATTGTACTGTAATTAGAAATAATTACTGCGGTATTCTGAATGTAGGTAAACTGTACTCGATAGCTGTTTGGAGCCCACAATGTAAAGTGCAACTATCGTATCATAATGGCCATAACAAAACCAACAAAGCAATAAAGTTGTAGAAGTCTAAAACACTGTATATTAAAAAGAGTAGTAGAGTTTTTTGTGATAGAGCTCGTCCGGGGAAGGACTACCACCATACCTATTTCTGCCGCCAAGCAGTAATGCTCGCATTGCTGTGTTCCGGTGTGAAGGGTATGGTTTCCGGTGAAATTACTGGCACATGAGGCTTTCGATCTTAGCCTCAAGGTGGCAACCCGCGAGTGATACCTCTGGTATTGCAAGCGTCCATAGGCTGCGGTAACCGCTTACCATCTTGTGGGCCGTACGCTTGGTTGCCACTTCAGTTGTATAAAGAAAAAAAAAAAAATATAGCATATAATATATATACAGCCCAAACTGAAGCTAAGCTGAATTTTCAAGTGTAGTTTTGTTTGAAGGCAAAACTACCATAATAAGAAGCGATATTAACGAAAATCCACCAAATTGAGCATAAACATTTTGTCTGAAAAATCGCGTTATTACGAATAGGATGCAAATACAAATCTTTAATTGCACTTCTGTTGCTAATAGGTATTTTATAATTTCTTTTGCTTAATATACATAACTGTAAACTTTTCTCTTGAATCTATCTATCTATTTATAATATCTTAGTCAACATACATACATACCTAAGGACAGACTGCGGGAAACGACTTTGTATAGATGTATAGACACTATGTATAGAAATTGATGATGATGAAGATGATGAATTGAATCTTTAATAAAATAGTATTTTCCTGGAATTATTTAAGACTCTAAAACCTGTTTCAGTTTCACCATTACTAATATCTGCAGGTGCAAAATAACACGATTTCAAAAAGCGAATATTATTTTGCAAAATTTAGCAATCCATTTTAATATTGACGTAGCAAACTTAGCACCACCTGTTGTACTAATTATTCATAACCTAATCCAAGTAAATAGATAATACGCAATTATAAAGTTGCTTCTTTGGTAAGCGGCTCGGCGGGTGAATTTGATTTTATTAGCTAATGACTTCAATGGTACGGCTGTGTGTGTGTTTTTTAATACCACTAAAGTGGCAACCAAGCGTACGGCCTACTAGATGGTAAACGTGTACCGTAGCCTATGTATGCAACATCAAAGATATCACTTGCGTGTTACCACCCTGAGACGTTATAAAAAAAAAACACAATCTCGGCTAGGTATTAAGCCAGGACGGTGGTCTTAAAGAGCTAGAAATTTCTGATACTTTGTACATATATTATCATAATACTTATAAATTTAATTACCGTTACGATAAAACATACCGCGTTGTTGTCTTAAGCATTACGTGTGTTACTTGTAATCCAATTAGCGTCTGTTGCCATGTCACATTACCATTCATTTGAATTTCAAATCGCCCAGAAAATTACTTAGCAACTTGTTGTGGGATTAAGAGACAGGTGTGGTTAGAGGCTGAAATATTACGTTTAACATAAATCGGTGTTTGTAACTCAGAATCATCATGATCAGCGGGTTGATCACATAACTCTGTTAGCGATTGATCTCCATTTCAAACAGTCAAAGACACTGACGATAGATCTACTGTTTTATTGTGGTTTTATTAGACAGTTTGAGATGGAGATCAGTAGATATTGGTTGCTAACAGAGTTATGTAATCAACCCGCAGATCAGTCTTTTATAGCCCAATGTTGATACCAAACACGGCCTACTCTCAGGCAAAAAATAATTTTATACAACTAGCGACCCGCCCCGGCTTCGCACTGGTTCTTAACAACAACGTCTCGGAGTGCTGAGCACAGTTCAGTGCTACGTAGAACTCAAAAACTTTAAGCTCTGGGTGGCACTGCATCTGTTATGGTCAGGCGTGGCCCTTAACATCAGGCGGGCGACTTGATAGTCTTGTCACTTGCTGACATAAAAATAAAAAAAGATACTTTAAAGTTTGAACCTTTTTCTTGAATCACACTGAAGCTTTATGATAAAGAGGGATCTTTAAAAAAAAAAGCTAGGAACCCAGCCAAGCTTGTTGCCAGATTCTTTTAGACTGGGGCGCGTGGAACTGGCGTAAATTCACCTAGCTTTAAGACGTTTCAAAATGATCCTTGTGATATTATTGAATAAATACAATATTTTTACTAGCCAATTTAATGATGAAAACCTCATTAAATCCGTTGTGTAGTTTAAAAGCTCTAAGCGTACATACAGAGAGACAGACGGCGGGAAACCATCTTTGTTTTATACTATGTATTGATACGTAACCAATTATAATAATAGGCAGTAAGTTAATGAGCACCGGTGGTCTAGTGGTAGTGACCCCGCCTTCCGATCCTAAGGTCGTGGGTTCAAACCCGGTCGTGCACCAATGGATTTTTCTGTTCGAAAAAATTATGTGCGCAATGCCAGTGCTCTCATACGGTGAAGGAAAACGTCGTGAAGAAACCGGCATGTCCAAGAACTAAAAATTCAAAAGACATGTGCCATCCACCAATCCGCATTGGGTCCGCGTGGTGGATTAAGACCCACTCACTCTCGACTGAGAGTAGGCCAGTGTCCTATTATTGATTATTAATTATTGATTATTATTAGTGGGAACATTAGAAGGCTGTCATGATGATGATGATGATGAAGTACCTAAAAACTTTGAAAAAGCCGGGACTGACAGCTTAACGTGCCCTCCGAATCACGAAAGCGCACAGTTGAAACTGCCACTGGCTGTCACCCATACAAATGGTGACTACGCGGAAGAGTGCATAACTTCGTTTATCTGTTGGCCACTGAGTAAAAACTTAGCCACGAGGAATAGTGCTTATCTCAAAATCAAAATGTATTTATTTTGAAACAAAAACATAGAGATAACGATGTATCCGCAATAACGATAAATCGTACACAAGAAGTACCATGATATCCGCAGAAGTTTAGAAAACTGAGCCGCGAACGCCCACCTCTGATTATTACAGGATCCAAATAAATAAACATGATATCTTTGTTGATGTGCTAAAAACAACTTAGGCAGCTACGTCACGAGATGCTCCTACATTACTGGAACATCCTAACTCGCCTTTCAAATCAATGCGCTTTCCAATAGCTTCATCAACATAAAGCTATAGCTCGTCCTACATACGCTAAGCTAAGCTTTTCTATAATAGGCGCAGTTATTATTAGGTATCGGATTACATGTAAGACCCAGTGTGGGTCAAGGTTCCTCTCAAGCTCCACTGGTAAAGTTAGGGCCACTGTCCACTGAATATAGCTTAGCAAGATATCTCAAACACTAACTTTTCTATACAGACTTCTTATTCGATTTTCTTTTATAATAGGCATTTTATTTTATAATACAACTTCTGCCCGTTGCCTCTAGCAGTTTAATTTAGTGAATTACTTTCTTAGTGCAACCCTACACATTGAAAAGAACGCACCCTGATAGGTATTTAAGATCTACCTTTTCGTAACCAGTAACTCAGCAACGCAACTATTTTTAGCCCAATCTTAGTTATTAATTTAGTAATTGAAAACAAAAATCGTTGCTAAAAATGTAATATTATGTAATAAGGAATATTATAATTATTATAATCTTGAAATCGAGACGTCTGGAGGGAATGGGGGGGGGAGGCCTTTGCCCAGCTGTGGGATACTAACGGCTGATACAATAATAATAACAATAATAATTACATTAAGAGACCTACTATAATATAATAGCTAGTACAAGCTATATTTCAGTGTACAGCTGCCTTTACTCTCATACCGTACGCACCAGAAAGATTTATAGCATCGTCTGTTCACTATTATTACACATAATGTTTTACAATTGAATATTATTTTAAAATACATACAATCGATTGTATTACTATACATTTTATAGAACCTTGTAATGTTTCTGTGAAACGCTTATAAATTTCTCATTATATTAGCTAATAGACGTCCACAGATGGACATAAGCCTCTCCAAACAGCACCTGACGACCGATCTTGAGCTTTCGGTTGAATAACGGCTCGATGGACCTATGACATTAAGGATGCGTTTCCACCAGATATGTGCGAGGATGTGTAGCAAGGGATGTGTTTGTTAGGAACCAATAGAATCACCTCATTTACCTAGCCTCGCTCTGACAGTTTTAATGAAGTGAACGAATGAATAAATGAAAAATACTTTATTGTACACCTTAGCAGTAACATACACATAGCACATTTTACAATTTTAGTACAATGGGCGGTCTTATCGCTTAGAAATGATTTCTTCCAGACAACATTTCTATTATTGATTCTATATTATATTAGTGATTCTGTTGGTTCCCTACTCCACCATGTGCGAGGCAGCTGAGCGTGACAGCTATCTTTTTGCTTATGTCCGTCCCTAGCACACATTCTAGGCTTTTTATTTCTAGCTTTGTATTAGTTTGGGGTTAAATGACGCTGTTTAAAAATGTCTGTCAAGATTTATTTATTTATTTGATCTTAACCTTCGTATTTTTTCATTGTTAATCAACATAGCTTGCCTTTTACAATATAACAAATCAAACATTTAGTTTAATTGACAACAACCTTCTACAGTTCAGGAGTTTATAATATTTACAACCAAATAACATTTATACCTATTCATAATCAAATTAATTGTCAGTAAGCTATTGTAACAATTATTGAGTGAAGCGAAGTCTTTGGCAAAACGGTGAGCAGTATAAGACGGCCAGTTTTTGAAGAGCTTGGTAGGAGAACCGCTTATGTGTGTGTCGTATGAAAAGGTGTGTGTTACTATCTAAGAACTCGTTACCAGAGCTGGCCGGCTTGTGCAAACTTATCAACTTAACGAACTTGGCTAAGTTTAATGCAGTGTGTCTCTCACAATATAGTTAAGTTGGTAAAAGCTTGTACGAGCTGGCCAGCTCTGATGACGAGTTTTAAGATAGTAAGATATACAGATATAGATACTCATTTGAAACCCTGGCTCTAGAGAAGCAGAAGTGGCCAGTGTTGTGGATGATGTACTGTAAATGTATTATGTGGTTAAGCTTCTTAAAAGTAAGCATGCTTTGTAATATATTAATTGTAATTTATAAAAATAGTTTTTTAACAAAACTATTAAGTATAAAATTACATAATTTATACGAAATCAAGGTATTTTCAAGAGGCTCAACATCAAAAGGCTCAATTATTGAGACACATTTGACAATGATGTTCATTGTAAGAACTCTAAATAGTAAAAGTTTCACCAATTCATTACGGTCGTTACATTACGGTGGCTGCTTTTCAAGAGACCTACACTTAAGGTCAGAAATTATTATTCACGATTATTACCATTGATTAACGCGCTAACGATTCGATTGAATAGCCGATACGAATCGCCGAAAGATGCATATATTTAATTGTGTTAACCTTATACCACAGTTCTTTGTATTGTTGAAATATTGGTAGCCCTTTGTTTAGTACTAGCGACCTGCCACGGTTTCTCACGGGTGGATATAAAATATAGCCTATGTTACTCAGGGAAAATGTAGCATTCTATGGTGAAAACACTTTTGAAATCGGACCAGTATTTGAGTTTATTCGTTACAAACCCAAACGAGATTCTATTCATGATAAACAAAAAAAAAACAATAGTACAAATTTTATAATATTAGTGTAGCTGTGCCACGCGGTTTCACCCGCAGTTTCATCGAAACAGTCACATTTTCCGGGATAAAAAGTATTGCAGACTTTAATCTATTTCTGTGCCATTTATTTATTTATATGAGATTAAACAAATCTAAAAGCACCGGTGGTCTAGTGGAAGTGAGCCCGCCTTCCGATCCTAAGGTCATGGGTTCAAACCCGGTCACGCACCAATGGATTTTTCTGTTCGAAAAATTGATGTGCGCAATGCCAGTGCTCTCATACGGAGAAGGAAAACATCGTGAGGAAACCGGCATGTCCAAGAACTAAAAATTCGAAAGACATGTGCCATCCACCAATTCGCATTGGGTCCGCGTGGTGGATTAAGACCCAATCACTCTCGCCTGAGAGTAGGCCAGTGTCCCAACAGTGGGAACATTAGAAGGCTGTCATGATGAAACAAACTATAGAACATCTGACTGACGTTTCCATTTGAAATTCCTTACAAAATACAGCACATTATGAGTACTAGCAGTAATTCATAGATTTTATTCCACAAACAGGAACTCAACAGCTGTCGTGTCGTTCTATTGATTTATTGGTTAAACGATTGTAATTGTAAATAATGATACGATAAATGAATAATTCTATCGTACTTCAAGGTAATACTAGTAGGTGCTATAGAGTTAATATTGCTTTCTTCATAAATCTCGACTTGTGTATTTTTTAACAACAATAAGGGCATAATGATTAGACAACTTAATCACGTAATCACGTTCGTTCGTTCGTTCGTTCGTATGAGTCAGTGGCCAACTCTGGTGACAGAGTTTCTAGGCCGCCCGAAGGCCTCTGTCATGGCCTAACAACTTTAAAATATCCGGGACCAACTGCTTAACGTGCCCTCCAAAGCACGGGAGCGCTCAGTTGAAATTGCCACCGGCGGTCACCCATCCAAATGATGACCCCGCGGAACAGTGCTTAACTTCGTTGATCTGTTAAGAACAACAGCCAGCTACGTCACGAGCATTGAGCTACGTAATCACGTAAATCAACGTAATTGAATGAAACGCATAGAAACAGGTGATTACATAAAATGTATTTTGTATAGGTTTATATAAATTGCATTTTATTTTATTTTGTTAATAAAGATTATGCTCTCTACATTAAATTAAAATAACTTAAAGCAATAATAATTAACAAGAAAATATTACGCTAAACTGATATTTCCATTTCTAATATTTTAAAATCTATGATAAGTATACTTATCTAGCTGTTACTATTAACAAAACATCCATTTCCAACATCCAAAGTTGTTATGCCTTGTCAGAGACCTTAAGACGGCCTAAAAACACTGTCAACAGAAGTGGCCCCTGACTCATACGAACTTACTTACTTTTTTTTACATAAGTACTCATTCATCAATAATAATAATACTCCAAAACGTGACCTTAAAATATTAAGTAACAGGCTCACTTTCAATTGTTTTATAAAAAATACGTTTAATATCGAAACGAAAGGTCACTTGAACCGGTAGTGATGACTTCATCAATATCTTACAATAGGATTCGGTATGATAATAAAAACGGCCAAGCGTAAGTTGGACTCCTGCCTTGTGGCTACACTCAAGTAGCTCATATTTTCATGTATAGTTCTCACAACGGATCTCGGCCGTCGTGAAATTAGCCGTTTCGATGCGCAATGGAGCTTTTTCAAACTAAATTGTCTTTGCGCATTACAAACAGCTAACTTCACGGTAGCCTAGATCCGCTGTGCGAACTATAATTACTGCAATAATATATCATTGTTATATAATTGATAGATTCAGGCGTTACTTTGCGGAGCTAAAGTTCACTTTGGCTCCAGCGTTCGACGGAGCAACACGTCTGCCGGAGAACAAGTCGATGGTCCTGATGATGTCCCGTGGAGGGATGAAACACGTCTCAATATTTTTCTTTTGAGGTTAACTGTGTGACCTCATTAGTTACTAGAGATTTTTCGTCTGTTTTTTATCATTGTTACAATTAATCATGATAAGTTATTTTCCATAACACTCAGTGTGAGTATGGAGATGAAACAGTGAAAGTAAAAAATCCCTAAAATTGTAAATGCTTATTTTTTAACAGAAAAGTTGTCTGAAAATACCCTCAGATATTTCTGATATCTTTGGTATTTTTCCGGTCTTCTGGTATTTTTAAAGAAGCGAAGTGGCGGATCTATATGAAATTTGGCACAGGCATAGATTATGGCCTGGAATAGCATATAGGCTACTTTTTTCACATGGGATAAAAAACAGTTTAAACGTAACATCGCGGGCCGCAGCTAGTCTAGATAATAAAGAGGATCCTATTAATCGATCCATGTGTTCCGTTTACTTTAAGGTACGGAACTCTAAAAATATGCCAGTCATCGTTTTGCAGTGATCTTATAGCAGGTATTCCCGAGCCTCAGCTTACAATGTGTGTGTAGTATGGAATGCATTTAATGCAAATAGGCTCTTGGACTTATGAAATTCTGCGAATCGGTTTTGATAAGCATTCTACTCTAGTGCGATGCGAAAATTATAGAGCAAACAGTTTTTTAAATATATTTTTTAACCTACGAGTTTTTTTGTGAAAAAAGTTGTGCCCGAGCGCTCAACAAAAAACACGCACAATTATGTAGTTACATATAAGAATTTACGTACGTCTGACTAGATACTAATTTTATTTGTAGATGATTGTTGTTACTACAATAATTTTGTATTGCTGGGTAAGTCATAATCTGACTAACCTATTTATGGCCTGTATTTACAGTTCAGCTAGCATAAACTGTACTGCTGAGATCGACGGCAAAAATAGTTAAGGATTATGTACAAAAAATAATTAATTTTAGGTATAGGTTATTTATTTAATTCATGAAAAACAAGAACTGTAGGGGGGAATGGTATGCAGCATTATTTACTTTTTGTAATCGTCCTTGTCAGATACAAAAACAATAGACAGAGTTGGAGTGCCACCCACTTATTCATAAAAGAAACTTTCATTAAAGAAGCTCGTGAAGTTATTGTCTTTGAGAAAAGACTATGACAGATATCAAAAACACATTTTTTGACTTGACTGCGTTTCCACCAGAGCTAAGCGAGGATGTGTAGCGAGAGATGTGTTTTTTGGAACCAATAGAATCACTTCATTGAAGCTCTCAGCGAGACTAGGTAAATAAAGTGATTATATTGGTTCCTTACAAACACATCTCGCTACACATCCTCACACATCTCTGATGGAAACGCAGCCTAACAGAAATCAAAGTATTTGTTTTTAGAAAAAAAATGGTTTAAAAAAACCGACCCTCCCAATGATCACCGGTCATACTTTTGTTCCACTCTCCATTTTGGTTTTATGAATGCTAGCATGACTGAGACACTGGCAGAATTGTGACAACTAAGTCACAGACGCCAAGTGAGTTCTAAAGAACAATAATGAATGAATAAAGCTCTTAACGACATAAGCGTCTCATGGTCATTCATAAAATAAAATTCAGCGTGAACATTTTACAATTTGCAATATTTGCAATACACATAATTGCAATTGATGGCTTCATCATCAAAATACCCCAATTGATAGATTGATCCAATGAAAATATATTTCATTCATACTTTACTTCGCAATTTTTATTTGTCAATTTTGACAGCTAATCTAGAGATTGACACGAAATGATTTATTAAAAAATTGAATGACCATGATACGATAAGCATACCATGTTTGTTTGTATAAATCCTTGTAAAATGGTATTTCGAAATGATTAATAGGTTTTCTACGGTTGTATTATCTGTGTCTGAATATCCTAATTACAATTTGAGTGACTGTTATAATGTAAAGTGTACACAAAAGGAAATCGTACCATATTTTAAATAAATGAAAAGACGACGTCTGGTCTGAATAGCCAGGGTTATAATTTCAAGGGAAATATCGGATCGTTAAAAACAAGAAAGTAATTGTAAAGAAAGTAAGTACTTCGACGACCGATGTGGCGCAGCGGGCGCAGGTCCGCCTGCGACGCGGAGGTTGCGGGTTCGATTCTCACCTCTGGTCAAATGTTTGTTCCGGGTGTTCTGGGTATTTTCTATATCTAATAAAAATATCTATCTATGTATTGTATTGTATTACGTATATATCAGTCATCTAGTACCCATAACACAGCTCTGTTTAACAGCAGCTTACCTTGGGGCTAGATGATGATGTGTGAATTTTCCGGCATTATTTATTTATTTATTCATATAATATTTTGTGAGATTTTCTTCTTTTTAGCGATGCAATATAAGCATACTAACACTAATATTAGATTTATGATGATGATGAACATTGATAGAATAATTTGGCAAAAATCATTTTTTTTAAATCTTTGCATGCAATAATATGACGTTCCTATATTCATCATCATCATAAATCTAATATTAGTGTTAGTATGCTTATATTGCATCGCTAAAAAGAAGAAAATCTCACAAAATATTATATGAATAAATAAATAAATAATGCCGGAAAATTCACACATCATCATCTAGCCCCAAGGTAAGTGAACATGTAAAAAAAGGTGAAGAAATAAAAAGGTTAAAGACAGCTAATGCATAACGTTATTATTATTTCAATTATGTTTACTTATACATACTATGCACATTTTCATATAGAATAAAACGGTAAACATAAACAAAACATTAATTGAGATACATACAGGTGTTCCATTCCGTAACTTTTAATAACTACGTTCATTTTTCAGAATACGTTAAAAACAAGTACAATATCTTAACCGGTAATTAGAATGTGAAAGATTACTATTATGTCATGGAGTTTCACCTCTTAACACCTCTTGTTTGGTACCTCGCTACGTGAAGATAGGTTAGGGTTCACGCTCACTGTCCCACTCCCTTAAAATATTTGTAAAGTTTAACTATTTAGTTTTATTGGATTCGATTGACGAATGTTCGGAAGTAATAACGTGAACGGTTTGTAAATGAGGGTTATTATTATTACATATAAATTAAAAAGCCAGTGAGTATTACTATAAAACAAAAGGTATTTAGTAGTTTCCATTGCTTTAATTTATACTGTACCGCCTACTATATAGGGTCTTTCGTTATCAACCTGACAAACTTAAGGGATAGGTTCCACACATAAAAAAAAAAAATGTACGTACCTATATATATTTTTTTTATGTATATTTTGTTTTAGAAATCCCAAGTTATTCCAAAAAAAATTGATTACGTTTTTTTGCTCAATTATTATTTATCATTGTTGGGAATCAAGTAAAGCGGCGTAATAATAAAATATTCGAGTGTGCGCGCCCCGTAAATTGCAATCACTCACTTCACTGTCCGCAGAAATTTTACCGAATAACTAAACAAGACGTACGCAGCATAGTGAGCGGTTACCTTTATGTGGTATAGCCCCCATATATTAAAGCTATCGTCCGCCCAACGGTAACCCTATCTAATTTCCAATCTAACAACTTAATTAATAGGCACTTGTTCAAATCGATTTCCAAAGTGATTTAAAAATCGAATGACCTGTATTTATGTGGCCAATCGTAGGTATATATCGTATTTTGCATCATCATCATCATAGACAGTAATAAGGTGTCCATTGCTGGACATCACCCCATAACATGCTGATGGCATAAATCTTCAACTGCTTTTACAGATTTCTTGCGAACAGCCCCTTGATCACTTAACTATGTTAGAGATCAATATCCACTGATCTCCATCTAAAATTGACCATAGCTCTATCTTATCTTATCTCAGTTTAAGGCTTTGATTTCACCAGAGCAAAGCGAGGATGGGTAGCGAGACTAGCAAGAGATGTGTTTGTTGGAACCAATAGAATCACTTCATTGAAGCTGTCAGAGCGAGACTAGGTAAATGAAGTGATTCTATTGCTCCCTAACAAACACATCCATCGCTACACAACCTTGCACATCTCTGGTGGAAACGCAGCCATAGATGGAGATTAATAGAGATTGGTCGCTAATAGTGTTATGTGATCAACCCGCAAATTTAATATTAATATTAAATCCAAATGCAATCTAATTTCTCCAAAAGGGACAGGATTAGAACCCGCGTTTTTGCATTGGACAAATTGGTGAAAATTTTGAGCCTTAAACAGTTCATGTATAGTATTGGAAACCCAAACATGAAATCAAATAAAAAAAATGACCTCGATTCCACTAATGTACAACGGTTGACGTACTTGGTTTCATCTGTAGTTTCGTTTTAATCGCAGTTTGTTTTTGCTCAATAACCAAATTCCATCGGCTCAATAACTAAAACACGATAACAGCTACAGTTTAGTTGCGTTTCATATACGATCTCTTAAAATAAGGCTAACAGAATCATCGCCCTGTACAAAAGCAAAGTGTGTCGAATGATGACCAATCTTGAGCCTTCATCATCTACAGACTTCCTACGACCGTATTTGTATCTGTGGTTTATTGAATGGATTCCGTCCTCCACTTCGTTTTCTAGTAAAAAATACAACTATTACTTTTAAAAGTAAATAAATAACTTATTTTAGTAGTATCTATCAGTTAAAAATATAACAAATAAAAACTAATTTATGAAATGTATTACGCAACTAAGGTCGTGTGTACACCGATTACCATTCACACGGGTCATCCAAATTAGCTTGTCACGGCGCTCGTGTGAAACACACTCACCTCCCCGATTGACAGCTGTCAGCCAGATGGATTGGTTGATTTTGATGAGCCTAATGAAAATTATAGTGATATTCCATAAAGATGAGAGACTAGAGCACTGTTGGTCCAGTGGTAGTGACCCCGTCTTCTAATACTTAGATAGTAAGTTTGAAACCTGTCGTGCACTAATCGATTTTTCTATACGAAAAATGTATGGTGATGTGTGTGCCTCTCAAACGGTGAAGGAAAACATCGTAAGGACCAGCATGTCTATGAACTTAAAATTCAAAAGAAATATGCCATGCGATAATCCGCACTGGTTCCGCGTGGTAGATTAAGACCCTATAATTCTCGTTTAAGAATAGGCAGCGTCTCAGCAGCAGGAATATTGTCTGTCATGATGATAGGCCATAATTTTATAAAGCTTTAAGCTGAATTGGCTGGAGCCTGGTTATAAAAAAAACGTTTGACCTATTGTTTAGTTCCTATCTAGTTTCGGTTTCACTTTTTTTTTTCTTTCGTTGGTGTACGCTATCTAGTAACAGTCCTAGTAATCGTTTTTTTTAACAAACGCCTCATTACACGACTGACAGACAATGCCTGTCCTAACCCCGAAAAGGATTCGCACGATCTAACTGTAACTAGAGCCCATTTTACTGAACCTAGCAAAGAATCAGTATTAAATTGCACCAAGAAGCTAGAAATACTTTTTAAATTGGCCTGGGATTTGCATAGGATAGTTTCATTGCACTGACGCCATATGTGGAAGTGTAAGTACTGCTAAAAGTTTTATTTTATAATTTATTAGCTGATCTGCCCCAGCTTTGCACGGGTGCAATGAAAACTTAAGTACCCGTGCAAAACCGGGGCGGATCTCTAGTAATAAATATAGCTTGTGTTACTCAGGAATAATGTAGCATTATATGGTGAAAGAATACAGAATTGTTCTAGTGTGGGTGTCACTGCCAATCATGTTCTGCTTTTGTACCCGCAGTGAAACAACATGTTTACTGCATAAGTTACTGCTCTGTTACTGCTCTCTCTAAAATAAATTTGAATACTCTGGAATATATATTATATTTATTTAACCTGAAACTAGTTACTACCTGCAACGCCCTAACAGGGTTCATGTACTCACTTGCAGCTACATTATTTTAGATCTAAGCTAAATGTACATTGTGCAGAATAAATGAATATGAATATGAATATGAATATAATCTAGAATAAATAAATATGTGAAAATATATAAATATTTATTCGTTTTGTTTAATTTTTCATTTATTTTAAATCGGTAAAGTAGTTTTGAGTTTATTCGTAACAAACATAAATACACATTTTCTATCTTTATAATATTATTAGGATAGGATTATATAGATTTGCATCAAACTTTTTGGTTATCATTAAATCAACCATTAAGCACCTACTGCTAGACATAGATATCTCCCATAGAGTGATAAACAACCGATCCTAACAGCCACCACCATCCACCGGTTTTCAGCAATTCTACCCTTATTATGACCCAATCATTTACGCTCGAGAGTAATTAAGTCAGTGTAATTAAGGCTGTCACGATAAAATATAATTATTAAAATATCATTTTACTTATCAAAATGTTCAACATATTTTCATGGTAGTCGCAAAAATAATACCTCTACAATAATTCTACTATCGCAAGAGTAACAAGCATCAGTGTCCAACAGAGAAGGCATTATTAAAAAGACTTGAAATGGACGTCAGGCGCGGTGGTCAAGATCGACTCGATACATACATTAGGCTAACGAACATCTCAATTTAGCTAACCACCTGCCTTGTGACTGCAAGCCCTTTAAAATAAGCTGGTGTTAAAATTGTTGCGATTTATTTTATAGAAGAGAAATCATTTTATTTAGTGTTGCAAACAGGAATAGCGAGAAACAAGTAATAGTCTTTATTTAAACAATGGTTTATTACAACAGATAAAAATAGATCAAAATCAATACTTTTTAGAACGTTGATTTTGAAAGTTTTCAAATTGTATTGAGTTGTATGGCTTGAGACAATGCATAATTTGACGATCATGTTTTTTATGAAGGAAATATTTATTAGACATCATGGAATCCATACGGAATATTTTTTGGCACAAAAAACAAAGAACTAGGTAACCACTATTTATTGTTGTGACTGTATTACTCGATTTTATAAAGTTTTTTTTTTAAGAAAATAATATGACTCATGTTTTGCCTACTACTTAATACCACTCAATATACTATACTATACAATAATAAATAACAAAATTAAAATATATTAAGTAAAGTCATTATTGTTTATTTATTAAAGTATACTAAAGAGCTAAAATCAAATCAAAATCAAACTAGGCTTAATACGAGTCAAGTTATTGTCTTAAAGAAAGACTATATAGGAAAGTATGTTGTCGCGCTTTTATTTCCGTTTCCGGCGACAGCGGAAGTGGGTTACATGCTACGCGGACACGAGTCGATCCGAACGTTTTGAAGTCGTCGCGTTTTTATTTCCTTTTCCGGTGACAGCGGAAGCGACTTATCTGCTACGCGAACACGAGTCGAGCCGAACGTTTTTTACGATCGGTGCCGAACGTGTCATCGGGCGGACGACCGAACGAGGCGGCGCGGCGGGCACTTGGTTATCAACCGTCGGCGAGTGAACACAAAAAGAAAGCCTAATTAGTAAAATATTAATAACCTATTCTTGAAATTGTGTAAATAGCAGTAATAAACTATTATTCATTTATTAACCGTGTCATTTTTCTTTTATCAGAAGTGCTAATTGTTCTACGCCCACAACATGCCACGTAAGCGCAAACGAAGATCCAGGCGAGAACCTTCAACCAGTTCGAGTTCGAGCACCAGTTCCAGCAGTAGCAGAAGCAGTGGCAACAGACACAGAAAACGTAAACGACATCGTAAGGGATCGCAAACTGTGAGTCAAAATGCTGTATTATCGTCAGTGATCCCCGAATTCGACCCACTTGTAGATAATGTTGATATGTGGATAAACGTGGTAGAGGCAAACGCTCGTTCGTTTGGTTGGTCTGACAATATGATTAAATATCAGGCGCTTCAAAAGTTACGCAATACTGCAAAAACGTGGCTAGATTCTTTGCAAAAAAATGAAACCAGGTGGACCACGTGGAAGTGGAAAGAATGGCGTGATACGTTATCGGATACATTTCAAGTAAAACGTAATATGTTTAGATCACTTAAAGAGTTAGTAGATGCAAAACCCGTAGCTAACCAGTCCCTGTACGAGTTTTTTTTCCAACAAAAAGCCAAAATAGACCGCTTGCAGTTAGGCTTTCGAGAACGAGATATAATATCGGTTATAGTAGGATCAATCGGCGATGCCAATATTAGTGTTGCTGCTGAGGCAGGCAATTTTAAATATTGCGATGATTTAGCATCGTTTTTACACGGTAAAATCTACCTTTCGAATGATAAAGATATGACACAAAAGAATCAGCCACCACCGAAACATTCTTCTCGACTATTGCAATCGGGGTATCAAAACACTGTAAATAAATCTGAAAGTAAGCCCGAAATATCTACCAATTCTAGTAACTTGTCAAATTTTAACATTACGTGTTACCGCTGCGGCGAAGTAGGACACAGGAGGAACATCTGCACAGTTAAAGACAGCGTCAGATGTTCTTCTTGTAACAAAATAGGTCATTTAGAGGCCGCGTGTAAATCTAAACCAAAACAGAAGGTCGAAAAGGATGTCGAGGTGAAGCTAATTTCTGATCCGAAAACCAAGCAAAAGTTTTTCAAGCAAGTTTTGTTAAATGATTTCGATTGTAAAGCATTCTTCGATATGGGTAGTGATTGTTCACTAATAACAACTGCGTTGGTAAATCAATATCATTTGCAACCATCCCCTTTGAATACTCCCATTAAGTTGGTAGGGTTTATGAATGATTTCTCTGCTCAAGTAACTGAAGCTGTAGCAACTACACTTCGGGTTGATTCAGTTGAATCCATTGTTACGTTTTACGTTATTGATGCGCTATCTGGTTGTGACATTCTAATCGGAAGAAATTTTACCGAAGATAAGAATATAATGTACGCTCGTGTTGGAGATACTTTGACATTTCAATCTATGCACGCGTTAGATGTTTGCAGTATCAATATTACTGATAAAGTACCAAACTGCCACGAAATTTCCTTGGAAAATATATTGTCAAAGTACCCCCAATCTTTTGCAAAAGATTTATCAAATTTAGGAAAAACTTCATGTGTAGAATTAGAAATCCAATTAACATCAAACAAACCAATTTGCCAACGACCATATAGGATGTCAGAATCAGAAAAGGTTACAACGCGCGAAATAACAGATGATCTCTTGAAAAATGGCATTATTCGAAACAGTAATTCAGCTTATGCAAGTCCAGCCCTTCTGGTTGCCAAAGCTTCAGGGGCCAAAAGGTTATGTGTTGATTATAGACAACTAAATAAAATTACTGTTAAAGAGAAATACCCAATGCCTATGATTGAGGATCTCATTGATAGACTGCAGGGGTGTAAATTCTATACTTCCTTAGATCTTAAAAGTGGGTACCATCAAATCTGCATTAAAGAAGAGGATGTGCACAAAACGGGATTCATTACAAACGATGGTCATTTTGAGTACCTACGTATGCCTTTCGGCGTTTGCAACGGCCCAGCTGTTTTTCAAAGGTTAATGAATACCGTTTTGGGCAATCTACGTTTCGGAAGGGTAGTGTGCTATATGGACGATCTACTGATTGCGACTAAGACTGTTGCAGAAAATATCGCTTGCTTGGAAAACGTACTAGATATACTAGTAAAAAACGGACTGACCATTAATTTAGAGAAATGTTCATTTTTCCGAGACCAGATTTCGTTTTTGGGTTATGATATTTCTGAGGAAGGCGTCCGGCCTAGTGCTCGTAAACTTGATGCTATTTCGAAATTCCCGACTCCAAAGACTGTTCACCAACTAAGACAATTTCTAGGTCTTATTAATTATTTTAGAAAATTTATTCGTAACTGTGCCTTCCTTTGTAAATCACTGACGAGCTTACTTAAAAAGGAAGCGACCTGGGAATGGGGTCCTCCGCAAGATCAGGCTGTAACTAATCTGAAAGATGCTTTAATTAATAATGCGGTTCTAAAAGTTTTTGACCCAAAACTACCAGTAAATCTATATACTGACGCTAGTCGCGACGGCATAGGCTGTATTTTAGCTCAGACTACTGAAAGCGGTGAAAAACCCGTATATTTTTACAGCCGCCAAACTAATAATGACGAAAAGAAATACCACTCGTTCGAACTGGAACTTTTAGCAATTGTGTCTGGACTACAAAAATTTCGTCATTATTTGTTAGGTACAAATTTCAAAATAACGACTGACTGTAACGCAGTACGATACGCTTTAAGTAAACAGGAAATTATTCCACGAATCAGTAGATGGGTATTATATACACAAGAGTTTACGTATGAAGTAGTTCACAGGGCTGGTTCACAGATGCAACATGTAGATGCACTTAGCAGAAATCCAGTCACAGTAAGCAACTCTAACACGCCCGAAGTTATTGAAAGTGTAAATACAATAACTGAGGGTGATTGGTTACTATCTGTTCAGTTACAAGACCCATGTATATGTAGCATAAAAGATATTTTACAGTCAGGTGAGGCCGATGCGAATAAACAGATATTTAATGAGTATGAGTTGTTAGGAAATAAAGTTTATCGAAGAACTGAGTTCGGAAGGCGTTGGCTCGTACCAAAGCAATGTGTCTGGTACGTTATTCGAGCCAACCATGATGAGGTAGGGCATTTTGCAGTAGACAAAACTGTTGAACGAATAAAGTCAAAATATTGGTTTCCCCACTTAAAGAAAACTGTCACTAAATACATCAAAAACTGTTTAAACTGCATTTACTTCAAAAACATTCATGGCAAGAAACCAGGTAAATTGTATCCGATTCCGAAGCACGCTAGGCCTTTCCACACACTCCACATTGATCACCTTGGACCATTTGTCAAAACAACTCTGCAAAATACGTATCTGTTGGTACTGGTAGATTCTTTCACTAAATTTGTGTTTATTTCGGCTGTTAAAAATACTAAGAGTAAAGTGGTAGTCAACGAGTTAAACAAAATTTTTAAAGTATTTGGAAATCCAAAACGGTTGATATGCGATGCCGGTAGCGCATTTACATCAAAGTTATTTAATAACTACTGCAAACAACGTAACATTAGAGCACACATCATTGCCACAGCTGTACCGCGCTCTAACGGACAGGTGGAACGGTATAATCAGACAATTTTAGAAGCGTTACGTAGTATGGGTGCAGATACTGAAAATAATAAGTGGGACCAACACATAACAAATATTCAACAAGGTATAAACAGCACAGTTAATAAAACCACGTCTGCCGTACCGAGTGAGGTTTTCTTCGGGTATAGAATTCGGATGAACAACGATGTGATCACTGACGATGATAACACGGACCACACTATTGACGTCACCACATTGAGAAACATTGTTGACTCAAACATAAAGAAAGATGCTGAAAGACAAAAGGCATCTTTTGACGCCAAAAGGAAAGACGCTCCCAATTATGCAGTTGGAGATTTGGTGGTGCTCAAAATACCAAGTCATTCAAACGATGGCCAAAGCACAAAACTAATGCCCCTGTACAAAGGTCCATTTCAAGTAACGAACGTCTTAGGCCATGACAGATATCAAGTAGCGGATATGAGAGGAGCTGAAAGAACTTCAAAGCGCTATGATGGCATAGCGTGCGTGGAAAACATGAAACCATGGATTCATATATCTGAATAAGACCGGATGTTGTCTAACAAGGTATTATGTGGGTATACAAATAAATTCAAATGTTTTATCAGTCGAGACAGTTTATTTGTCCTATTTAACGTTTCTAACAAAATATTAGTCTAATGCAGATGCTTTCAAACATATATTGCGAACTAATTGTGAATGTATTGTAGAGTGTTTGGATTACGTTTTAAAAACAGAACTGCAACAGGCATCCATTGTGAACGCTGTAGTAGTTGTGGCGATACACAACTAGTTTGATTCTGAATGTACATCATCTAGTTCAAGCCACTTTAACATGAGTTGACCGTCGATGGCACAACTAATTTTACCCAAATCAAACACTCTACAATATACGGTCTGGTTATGTATGACGTTTGTAGAACATTTTTTTAAAAATTGTATCTAACTTATTGTTAATGTTTTCAGCTTTTGCATCAGACTAAGACGCAGTTCGAGGACGAAAGCGTGAGCAGGATAGCCGGATGTTGTCGCGCTTTTATTTCCGTTTCCGGCGACAGCGGAAGTGGGTTACATGCTACGCGGACACGAGTCGATCCGAACGTTTTGAAGTCGTCGCGTTTTTATTTCCTTTTCCGGTGACAGCGGAAGCGACTTATCTGCTACGCGAACACGAGTCGAGCCGAACGTTTTTTACGATCGGTGCCGAACGTGTCATCGGGCGGACGACCGAACGAGGCGGCGCGGCGGGCACTTGGTTATCAACCGTCGGCGAGTGAACACAAAAAGAAAGCCTAATTAGTAAAATATTAATAACCTATTCTTGAAATTGTGTAAATAGCAGTAATAAACTATTATTCATTTATTAACCGTGTCATTTTTCTTTTAAGTATTATTATAAAAGCCTTACACGACACCCTTATAAAACAAGCAAGTTGACGCTAAATAATTGTATGGTATTGAAATTGATTAGCGGTGTGCGCAGGCGCACTCAGATGGGAACTGCTAATTAATAGAACTAACCATTACGAGCATACGCTCCGCGGGCGATGCACGTGCTTAGGGAGGGCAAACTAACTGAATTATACTTTTATATGCCCTTATTCATCAAAACACTCATTTTGGCGGCTTGCTTAGTATTGTTTTTCCATGTCATTTTTATGTCATTGAACAGAGACGATGATACATTTGAAAGTAAACAGAGGCTTAAAGTACGTTTATGAATAAATAAACTTTATTATACTCCTTCTCTAGCGGTTAATAGAAACCGCTACACTAAGAGAATAATAGAAAAATTATAATCAAACAGAAGTGCTCGAGCATGTTTATTATAAAACTTAACCTTAAACTTAGCACTGGTGGTCTAGTGGTAGTGACTAAGATCGTGGGTTCGAATCCAATCGTGCACCAATAGATTTTTCTATTCGATAAATTTATGTGCGCAATGTCAGTGCGCTCATAAATTTACTGTGAAGGAAAACATCGTGAAGAAACCGGCATGTCTAAGAAAGAACTGAAAATTCAAAAGACATGTGCCATCCACCAATCCGCATTGGGTCCGCGTGGTGGATTAAGACCCAATCACTCTCGCTTGAGAGTAGGCCCTTGATCTAGCGGTGGAAACATTAAAAAGCTGCCACGATGATGATGAACCTTAAGCTTTTGACTTTATGACAAGTGATTACCACTGAAGCATGCAAAAAACCGGCCTTCCGAAGCCTCTGGCAGCCGCCAAGACATAACAACTTCAGTTGAATCTATTCTGTAGACAATGCCGAATTCCCTGGTGGTGTCTTTTTTTTCCGCGCCCATCAACCAAACCTTGTTTTTCTAGTACAGAATAGTGTAACAAACGAAACTTATTTGGCATGCATGTCTCTAAACTCAGTCCAAAATGAGTTATAAGAGTTAGAAGTTTGTATGTATTTTTTTTTTTTATGTCAGCAATTAGTGACAAGACGGTCAAGTCGCCCACCAGATGTTAAACTCTTTTTTTTTCTTCTTTTTTTTATGCTCTTTCTTCCTTCTGTGCTTTGTCTTTCTTTTTTTTTTCTTTGCTTGGGATTGTGCGATATTTTATTGGATTTCTGTGTTAAATCTACGACTCGGCTTTTGTATTACGAACTACGAACGAAGCGTGAGCTAAGGCGCAGATTAATTAAGTTTCAAGTGCCTGTAATTTGATACTACTAATACAGCCTAACTGCATTGAGCTTTATTGCAGCCCTAATAACACTTCTTTAGTAGGTACTACAAACACTTCTATGGTTTCCAAAGTTTGCATAAGATGCTTTTGAACGCAATTTTCTACTTTCATTGGTTTTATTTTAAAATTAGTTATATCTGTACTATGACTTAATAATTTATACAAGGTTTAAATTATTAAGTCATACTGATATCCATAATTTAGATGGATATCATTAGCACTTTCATCCAAGCGCTTCCGTGCTTTGGAAAGCACGTTAAATTAGCAAGTGTACCGTTGAACGTAGGCATAGTAACTATTTTATAATCACTAACGGGGGCTACCAAGAACAGGGGCAAACTGTGCATAACCCAAAGTAGTTAGGGCAAAACTGACCGGCCTATTGTAAACTCTGTCCCCAATAGTTCCCGTAGTTGGCCACTGACTCACACCAACTTACTTTAGTGTAAGTCACAGATTTAACGAACACTTACGTAGCGGCCGGTCACGTTTGTAAGTTAATTACCTACATCAATGCTTTCCGTGTTAACATTAACTTTAATGAGACGAAATATTTCGTGAAACAAGACGATGTCTAGACAAATGGTCGCCACGTTAGCGTTCTGCTGTCCTACGTGCAGGCGATGATTTATGCTGGGCGATAATATACTAAATCTAATAGAACACTCTTTTAAACTTTTGCGATAATATTACAGTCTGCTAGCGACCAAAATTATTGCAAAACAATTTTGTGGTAGAGAGAAAAAAAATACGCGATTAAATGACAAAAGCATTTGATAAAACGTGTTTAATTTTTTAATTTTTTATATTACTTGGATCACCAGCAAAATTTATACAGACATTCTCATTTGTAAAATACTCAAAAGGTCCTCTCTCAATTAGTGACCACATCATGCGTATTTATATTTTGTTTTGCGATAATTTTATAGCTGTTTATATCTAAACATAGTTTGCTCGTCCCCGTAAGACATACAACTTTCTGTACAAATGTGCCTAGCATTAGAATCAGTTAGTATGCCCGCGTGAGCTATTTATTCTGACTTCAACTAATGCTTGAGGCGTAGCACCTATTAAATTGCTATTAGTAAGAAATAAGTTTTAGTGAATACATGACGTGATATTTCTGTGAATATGGAAAAGACTCATACTTTTAAGCAGGTAAACTGAGATATAAAACTATCATTATTTATATTGTTTGCGAACTTAGGTATTAATTATATGATGGTAACTTATAGACCTTTTGAGCTCACAAACATATACCAACATTAACAAAAACATTACATTAAATAAATGAAAAACAATATTATTTAAACACAAAACAGCACAACAAATTTAAATCTCGATAATACATTTTATAGAATAGAATAGAATAGAATAAAGTTTATTTGCAACGTACAGAAGAAAATACAAAGGTGTTTAAATGATGGAGTAATATTTAGTTGCAAAACGGACCCTGACTCATCATGTGCTGATCCTGACAACCAGCGCTGGTCTTCCGTCAGAGCCGTTACGTCATCTGATCTTACACTTAGAATAAAGTATTAGAATATAGTATTACCGACATTACGATACTATTACGATAATTTGTGAAATATATCATTTTCACAAATTATCGCATACTTACCGAACCTTTTTATAATGTAGTTTCGGGGTAGCTCTACCAACTATAGTAGAGTCCACTTCACGTCTAGTTGAAAACGTTTCGGTATGTTTACAAGTTTTCAATGATATTTTAATATTGCTTCGATTGTATGATAATTAGAGTTTGTTTGAGTCAAATCTGGTAATTTAATTTAGTTCTAATTTTCTATTGCGTCGTTAACAAATAACCTGTTATTAAGTATTTCTGTTACAAGTTATGGAGCTAGAATCACCGGCTCAAATTCCATTCCTTTTTTTATAAGAAAAATATACTATCATCGTAAATAATAATATAATTCCGTGCTTCGGAGAGCACGATAAGCAGTAGGTCCCGACTTTTTCAAAGTTGTTAGGCCATGACCGAGGCCTTCAGGCGGTCTATTGACTCCGTCACCAGAATTGTTCACTGACTCACACAAACTTACTTACTTATATAATTTACTAATCTAATCATGAAAAGCTAGTCAAAATAGGGCAATTTCATTGTATCCTTGCCGTTAAACCCATCCATCATGACAGCCTTCTAATATTCCCACTGTTGGGACACTGGCCTACTGGGCAAGAGTGATTGGGTCTTAATCCACCACGCGGACCCAATGCAGATTGGTGGATGTCTTTCAAATTTTTAGTTCTTGGACATGCCGGTTTCCTCACGATATTTTCCTTCACCGTATGAGAGCACTGGTATTGCGCACATAAATTTTTTGAACAGAAAATCCATTGGTGCACGACCGGGTTTGAACCTACGACCTTAAGATCGGAAGGCGGGGTCACTACCACTAGACCACCGGTGCAACGTTAAACCCATACCTTAGAGATATTCTAATCCATCGTTCATATAACCTATTTTGATACACTTTAGAAAGTGTAAATCCCTTGTGCCATAGAGTAAAAATTATACAGAATGGAATAGCGTATATGATTTGCTCGTCCAGAGAAACTAATTTCTGCTATTACGAGTATTTTTGATAAACTTAATCTGATAGACCGTTTGTTTGATTATAACTAAAATGAATTGCAAAAAAACATACGTCAAAATTTCAATACCAAATACGATTAAGACAAAAGTAAAATTTCAAGTAGCCAAAGATAAATAAATAAATATTGGCAGACATTTCCCACAACGCCATCTAGTCCTAAATTAAACGAAGCAGATAAGGTTAAGGTGGTAACTTTTATAGAAATTAAGATCATTATAGAAAAGTAGTAAATTACTTATCTAATATACGTACAAACTTTTTAAAATAAATATCTACACACTTATGTAGCAGTAAATTTATAAAAATGCCGCTTCTATTTTTGCATCAGTCTGTGCTAGCACCGTGGCGGGCCCATTAGAGTTGGGAATTATTCCATATCTTATCGATACTATCGGCTGCCCGCTCTTGGTTATTGTTTATCGTCGAGAAAGTATCGATAGATATTATCGATTAATTACGAACTATGTTTGTCCCGTAAGTGCGCAACGATATCAATAAGAATCCGCAAAAATGTAGTAGTTGTATTAGATTTAGTTGCTTTTATGTTATATATTGATCTGCAGCAAATAAAATACCCTTACCTTTACCTAAATGTTTTTAAACATCATGTAACAAAATATATTATAGTCGGTCTAGTGAAACCGTGGAACTATAAAAACATTCTAGGCTGTGAATTTCACAAGATAAAATGCATAAGTCATTTATAAAAAGCATATTTACTCTAAGTATGCTGGGTAAATTATGTAGGGTGTTATATTATTATGAAATAAAACAGTCTGTTTTACTACACCTATTTGAATACTCTATAATAAAGGCAATATTGTGGGCGTAGTTTAGTGATGTGTCACAACAATTAATGCATGATAAGTTATCGATATTTTAGATCTTATTTTGATTTATGACATTCAAGCTAGTGTCACATTGCCATTGTAACGACTGTTTAGCTTAACAAAGAATTTTTGAAGCATATTTTTATACACTACATTGTCTAAACCAATGGTTACAATAACCATCTAAGTGAAATTCTACGTCTTAGAAGGTGTAATAATTTAATTATTCGCCGAGGTCGGTAATTACAAGTGAGCAGTCTCTTTCTGTCACATAAATCGTTTAAAATATGTGTTAATTGCTTAATTAAAGAATTACTCAATAAATCATGTATTTTTGTTTCAGTATTCAAGCGGTTTGACATCAACCAACAATCAAACGCACCGAATTTTGGATTTTCCAAGGTTAGTTTAACATTAATACTTAATTGTAATGATTAAATCTAGGACCATTATTAAAAGCAACAACGTGTATATATTTCAATTCATACTTGAGTTATTGAATTCATAATTATTACAAAAACTTCAAACGGCTATACTGAAAAATTTTGTTTTTAGTCTAATGCCACTTTTGTTTTCGATGTGCGATTTCTTGTCACAATAGCGTGCGTGTAGCTTGCAAATACCGCCTACTGGAATGTAGAGATAGGTAGGTATAAAATTACCTATACCAAAACTGTAATTTTTTCGCCCATCTTAACTTCATAAACATAAAATGAATTGCCGTTAGACCCGCTAAAACTTAAGAACGGTTGGACGCATATGAAAAAATATAAAATAAATCGTTACTGACTGACTGATATGAACGAAAAGAGCGAATATAAAATAACAAATATGAATTTGACGAGCAACCGTCGAACACGATCGAAGAAATTCTTTTAAATAGGTAGCTACAAAATAAATGAAAAAAACACGTATTGAGCAACTATTAGCAAACGCATTAAAGTGAGCAGGTACTAGTCGCTTGTATCTTTTGACTTTATTTTACACTAAAGATAACTTTATCAACTAATATACTAAAAAACTTACTAACAAAGTACGCACGCGCAAAATGAAAAATAGCTCCCAACTCATCATTAAAACCCCTAGAATTACGTTAATTAGTGGGTACAGGACCACACCCATCAGACACTAATCAAATTATACGTGTCCTTGTCCCTCGTAAGCCGTCTTACGTAGTTGGAAAGAGACAGAAGCCCGTAAAAAGATGCGTAAGACCAAAGTTGATCGTGGGAAAGAGCTTGTAACAATAGAGAAGGCGGTTTTACTTGTTATTAATAATCTAACTGAATGAAGTAAGTTAGAATTTTACCTTAAAAATTATATGAACGGCTTCGGTTTCTTATATTGCAACTATTTTCTCGGGTTTACTCTACAAAAGTGCAGAGAAAGATTACAGTTTTCTTTGGAAAAAAAACCATTTTTGTCTACACTTTCGTAGACAGAAACGTTTTTACAGTACTCGTAGGTTTTATAGTCACGTGCCACGCAAGTGAGTTCGCGTGCAGAAGCTCACTCTAAAGGAATGTAATGTTTGTAGAGAACAATATTAACTCCCTACATCAAAGTTCTAAGTACCTAGTGCTCTAGAAAGTCAAAGCAATGGAGAATTCCTAGAAAACCAGACCTAATGTATGTTGGTATAATTTATCTGCCACCTACAGTTAGTTAAGCTTTAAATACACTCTAATTTCACAAGCAGCATCCATATTTCACTACAACAATACCTTTCCTCCGATTCAACATGGAATATTTTAACATAGCGTAGAAGTAGTATCAACTGTAAAGAAAACGAATTTCGGTGATATATGTAATGTAGCGTCGTACTTTTTAGTTAAATGTGTTAACTGAATTATAAGTTTTAGTGTTGCCAGGTATTATTTTCTACAGAATAAAAAAATTGCAATTTACATTATACAAAGTAAGTTATTGTGTAAAGACGTCACATCACTAGAGATTTGGTGCTTCTAAAATTAATAAATCATGGTAAATATTCCGTTTTTAATAAAAATTATGATTACGTATGATGTCAACTTCCAATGACATATATAAAATATGTTGTGAACTTAAATTCTATGCAGAACATGAATTCTATGCCTTGTAAGGTTATAGCATTCAGCTAATTCCCTTGAGGAAATAACAAAGCTCTCTAGTTTATGCGACAAATGTGCGATTGTTGCGCGATTCGCGAGCGATTGTGCTACGATTCTCGAGCGTGCTGTAAAGCTGTGATATAATTTATTCCGTTCATAACTCAGACCTATCGCTGGGTGGAAAGGAGAGCATATCGCACAATGGTGATAAAGCTAGATAGACTCAAATACTATTTCTATTATTATTTACATACACTTCTATTTTGATATCCATGCAAATATCAATGCATTGTAAATGCAAAAGAAGCTCCGTAGGTTAGGTTTTCAGTTTCCATGGAAACTTTGAACCCTGGGAAAGAACATAGGTTACTTTTATGTATGTACCTACATATATGCGAGCGAAGCCGCAAACGTCAGCTTTTTACCGTTTAAAATTTAGTTTCGGGTCTGGGTCTTGAGATACCATAGCTCTCTTATTAATTCTGATACTAACAGTAGTAATTCTAATTATTAGAGTAGTATGTTGTTCAAATTACAAGTGAAGTGAAGTTCTAGCCTAACTGTTAAAAACTTACATAATTCATATATTATCACATAATTCATACATATTTTTAGGTAGATATTATAACACCTGAAGAATATATTTTTGTTGACAGGCTCTTACTGGATTTCTGATGATGATGACACAAAACGGCAAACTATTGTACATATCGGACAACGCAGCTGAATACCTAGGACATTCTATGGTGAGTTTTTGAAAATTATTTATATAATAATATCAATCGACATACATCTGCTTAGAATGCAAACATTTGCGTGATCTGAAATGTTTGTACTGGACCCGGAACAAATACGATTTATTATTATTAATTAATTATTTATTTATTATAGTACAGAATACTCTGTACTATAATAAATAAATAATGCTGGACAATCCACAGCATCATCTAGCCCCAAGCTAAGTCGAGCTTGTGTTAAGGATACTAGATGACTGATATACTTAACACGTACTGTAGAAATTATTTTTTAGTATACATAGTAAATGCCCAGTTTAAAGGGGATTTACATAAAAAAAATCCCAAAACCCCTAGAGCAAATATTTGCAGTTCGTACAAATATTTGCTCCAAGGCGAGAATGAAACCCCCTGCATCGCAGGCGGACCTTCGTCCGCCGCGCCACATTGGTCGTCATGACTATGTCATGTATGTTAAAAATGCATATTTGATAGAATTTTTTTTTTTTTCTTTGGAGCCGATAAAATATAGGCTACGGTCTGGCGACGACCGACGTCACCAAAGAGTTATCTTTCATACATTTAAATACGAATTGTTTGAATGCGTAGCCAGCAATTTCACCATGGCATAATGTGTACCAGTGTGTTTTGAGAAGGTAGAAATCAAAAGTCACAGAAGCCATAAAATAAAGAAATCAAGTCAAGTCAAGGTAGAAATATTTTTGGTAAAAAGGTAAGTCAAGTTTGTCTATGAGTTACCAAACTCTAGATTATCTATTAACGCTGTGTGAACCGAATCATTGTAAAATAAACTTGGTGCATATTAATCATAATTTGAAGATATTGACTGGCTATCATTATGCAGTAGATCTATCGACGTAGGTAGTGATGTTTCACACGGAGGTACCGCCAAAACGTATACACAGGGTGTTGTATCGGGGGACGATTCCTGTTCTGTTCACTTGAATATTACATCGTTGGAAGGAATGACGTAAAATCTTAGTATATTTTATTATTAGAGCGCAATATTCAAGGAACATGTTCCACACACAATTTTTTTTTTTTTTAAACTTTTTGTCTGAAAAATCTTGAGTAAACCGATTACGTTTTTCTGGTTCTTGTATTTTTTTTTGTGTGTGGATCATATTCCTTGAATATTGCACACTAATAATAAAATAACCTGTATAACCAAGGTGACTCGAGTTGTCGCCCGCAAAACGACAACAAGTCATTTTATGCAGATTTGACGTCATCTCTTTCATTGTATATGTCGAACGTTGCAGTAAAAGGCAGACCTGCAGGTCTACTCTTGCGAGCTAAAACCATTTATCGTTACAATTATCATAGTTCTGCTTATATCGATGATTGCCCTGAACTAAGTTCATCGAAATAAACTGAACCACTATAAATGATATTCAGACACGCACCGCCGCCGCCCCATAACCACTAAGCAGGTTGAGGTGAAATTTGGCACTAGCTACAGACTTTTTTCAGATTTATGAGGTAGATATCTTATATCTGTATTTGTAGGGTAGGTACCAGCATTATTGGGATGTCAAAGTATCTGAGTGAAAACACGCGAGGAACACCGGACTAAAACTTGTTTTAATATTTTTTATTGGCACTTGGCCTAACATTTTGTGAGCACCTAACTCGCATGAATTTTCTATCAGCCTGTAGGTATACAGTCAGCGGTTGCGCGCGTACAATAAAACGCAGTGATTAATTTATCGGCGCGGGCGCAGCTAACGAGCAACTATTCGGGGTCAGACGCGGGACTGTTTGAATCCGGACCACACCGAGTTCCGATGGATTACTATAAAAGATAGTGGTAATAATAAATAATAAATATTAGCGGACATTCACACAAAGCACCATCTAACCCCAAATTAAGCAAATATTGTACTTTGGGCACCAAATAACTGACAAATATATTAATATTATTTTATGTAAATATTTATATACTAGAAATACCCAATTTTGCAGATCCAAAAGTTTGTCTCGCATCGGAATTCGAACCCATAACCTTTCGCTTCTCAACCGGGCATTAGCTCACCGCGCCACTGAGGTCGTCAATAAAATATATCTTGGCTCAGTGGAATGAACCCGACTTCCGATCCGTACGTCGCCGGTTTTAATCTCGGAACCAATTAGTTTTCCTATTCAAAAATTTTCTAAGTGCATGACACGACCGACGCGACGTTCTATATAAACGAATTCTTTATGCGCATTAACACAACGCAACGTTCTAAACGGCGAAGGAAAACATCGTAGTGAAACCCATGAACTTAGCTCTGCACGAACCAGTCGTTCCTGAGGATCAGATTGGCTAACCTGAAAGGATGGTGTTAGTGCTGGGTGAGCCTACTTCATCTAAAACCTGTCCTAGGCACGTAGTGCGTCAGCATCTGCACTTCACACATCTAGTGTGGGTAACAAGAGTAATCAACTTGTCACTAGACGCTTTAAAAATCGGGTTGGTTCCGCTATGCTCGATTCCCGCTATGCACGTTTTCTGAAATACCTAAATAAAAGCGCCGCTGTGCTCGAAATCAGATTCTTGGACTGTCGAAAGGAAAATAGTTTAAGAAAATATTCAAATAGGTACACGACTAGGACAGTAGCACTTTTACATCTAACGAATCCCGCCATTCTTTCAACATTTTGATTGTATAGATAAAAAATCATCTTCAAAAGATTGTAAAACCTAGTATTATATATGAGTAGTTTCTGATCGCGACTTCACATGCGTATTAAGACACATTGACTGACCATCTATATGCATATGGGGTACTTTTTACCCCACAAATGTGGCACTTTATTTTACAAACGGATGTCAGTACCCTATAGAAACCCGACGGCACGTGGTGCTGAGCCGCGGGCCTAGTGCCAGTGATAAATTGAACAAAAATATGATTGAACTAGTTTCTTATCTAATCTGAAGGTACATTCGTAATGTTTTCGCTCAAATGCGCCGACGATTTGTTTTGATTGGGACGCCAGATCAAAATGCTCTGGGCTACTTTTGTTTTAAACTCGATAAGCTGTCTTGATTGAGAAATTAAGCTTGTGTAGCGTAGTGGTAGGTACTAAACCGATGAAACAATACCATAATAGGGTTTTCGTATTATGTGTCATCTAAAACCATAATATGGTGTACACTAGTGAAACGCCTGCGGATTTGCAATGTCTTTCTCCCGCTCGCTGTGTCGTCCTCTAGGACTCAAATTTTGAGAGTTCCTTTCTTAGTGCACCCCTAAATAAATGGATTTTATGACAGCCTAATTTCAGGTCTTTAGTACTTACTGTTTTGGCTGTTCGTTTATTGCCAGTTAATAGTCGTCAGTGATGCTTTTATTTATTTAGATTACTTTACTAATAAATAATTTAAAAGCTTTACGATAACTCGGAATACCAGAAACTATAGTTCTACATGCCCTCCGAAGCACAATGATCTTTCTCGTGCTACTTTTTATATTTTTCTAGCAGGATCTTCATCCTTGAGGTTAATAATAAGCAATTTTACAGAGATTAGAATCTATTTATAATCGATTCTAATCAATTACTAATCAGAAAAAAGGCGATACCTACAACAAACTGGTTAAGCTTAGATATTTTTATTACAACCAAAGCTTGCGTCTCATAAAATAATATATACCTATCCTGCTCTGCCTACGATCATATGATCAGTAACATCCGGCTCGTAAGATCTGTAGCAGCGCAGTACCATACTGCGATGGCAGTACCATAACTCAAAGATCGGCAGAATTCCCACGATACCGTTCCTACAAGGCAAGATGTAATGATCCGTACCAACTATTATTAACTCCCAAAATAATCCATAACAAACCATAATTGCTCGGTGTAAAGCCTACTTTCGAACGGGGGACCCGAACCTCCCGGCCAATATTTTATTGTATTCTGCAATTAAGATTAATGATAAGGTAGTAAGTACTTAATCCAAATATCTCGTTAAAAACAATGCCGAAATAGTTAATACACCGTTTATAAAAATAAATTGATGTGTGGGTGTGCCTAACTGTACTTTGGCTTATAATTTATTAAGAATGTTTATTAACAAGATAATTATGGCTTTTCACACCCGGACAACATAATTTTGTTAGTGTTGACTTGAAAACTTCTATTAGATTAAAGGAATGGGTTTGGGACAAAAATGGGGACGTTATATTGCGTACCGACTGACGCGACGTAGAGGGAATAAATCTATGTGAACCCGTAGACATTGGACATGCTCTTATTTAGGCAGAGTTGGTTTAAACACAAAGTAATGAACAGAAGCTTGATGGGTAGATAAGCATTCTATATTATGATTTCATAGTGTTACAATATTTTGTACACGACAACTAAATTATACTTACACCACTTAAAATATTGTTTATTAGCTCATAATTTAGCATATTTTTATAATACTAATAATAAGTTTCAATAATTATCTACTTTGGCTGGCTTTTAAATATTAGCAAGTTAGAACACAATAAAATCATTAAATTATTAAAAGGAGAAAAAACAATATCAGAGAGATCATTAAGCTTTGAACATTTACCTGAAAACAAAACATTTTCTCTACAAAAACCACACACGTAGACAATCCATAGAGTACAGACAATGGAGAACGCATTCAATACGCGAATCGAACAATGTAATGATAATCCACTCATAGACAATGCCCTTTCGTCGCACTAACCACTGTATCGATTTATTGATGCTTACAACAACCAGAGGAGATAGAGCTACGAATTTAAATCTAAAACACCATATTTGGATATAACCCTTAGGAAGTAGGAAGGCATAACGGCTCTTTTTAGTTGGTGGGTAAGTATGAAACGGTTTGTACCACGGTTGAGCCTATGGTAATACAGGGTGAGTCATGTTAGACTGTAGTGCGAGCCGTAATTTAAAAAGCGACTGAAGCTGGGTTATTCTATGATATGCTTTATATTTGTGAATTTTTACATGAACCGGTCACCATTGATTTGATGTTAATGAATTTATAATGCGTCGAATAGTTTGGAAACTGGTTCACTTTAACCTCATGTTCCATAAAATATAATGTGTTATTTTGAGCCTTTAAAAACTTCAATCAGCTCCTCACGCAAATAGTGATCAACAAATAAACAATGTGGCAAAAAGAGGAAGGCTTATAGGTGATGGCAGGACTCTTTAGCAAGAGTCCGTCTTGGTGGGTACCACCGCAGTGTCAGATATTCTACCTCCAAGCAGCAGTGTACAAGCTGCACTGTGTTTAGGTTTGAAGGGCACTGTAGCAAGTGAAATTACTAGGCAAAAGAGACTTAACAACAATGTCTCGGGTGAATAAGCGCAGTGCAGTGCCACGCAAACACTTAAAAACTTTAAGCTTTGGGTGGCACTGCATCTGTTATAGTCAGGTGTGGTGCTTAACATCAGGCGGGCGTCTTGATTGTCTTGTCACTTGCTGACAAGACAATCATAAGACATTAAAAAAAAGTGTGTAAATTCGTTCACTTTTGTTTTATCTAACACCATTAAGTTTGAGTTCCTAGTGCATGCATTAGACACACAATAGCTTATCAAACTGAACAAGTATTGCAAGGCACCCACCGCCGCATGACCGGCGTGCACTGTCGCACATGCGTCATTCACACACCCCAGAGGCAATGCTAGCAATTTAAGAGTAGTAGAGTTCTTTGTGATAGAGCTCGTCCGGGGAAGGACTACCACCATACCTATTTCTGCCGCCAAGCAGTAATGCTCGCATTGCTGTGTTCCGGTTCGAAGGGTATGGTTTCCGGTGAAATTACAGGCACATGAGACTTTCCATCTAACGTCTCAGGGTGGTAACACGCAAGTGATATCTATGATGTTGCATGCGTACATAGGCTACGGTAACCGCTGACCATCAAGTGGGCCGTACCCTTGGTTGCCACTTTAGTGGTATAAAAAAAAATGCTACTAATACAATGACAAAAAAAACTGTAGATATTTAATAGATGAGTCGAAATTCGATCTGTAATTATTTTGCTGTGATTGTCAGGTGGCATTTTTTAAAGGTAGGTTTTTATACTGGGGGCACCCCTGTTATATGAAAACCTCTACTCGTAACTTTGTAAGTAATTGTATATCAACATTGTGCCCTTTCCATTCGATGATGTGTCGTTATTGTTGCGAATCGATTGTTCGATTCAATAAAGGTTGATATGCTAATAGCTGATGCTAGATTTACGATGCGAGAGAATCTCTTGTTTTGGAAGCGAATATTGCGCCAAGGTCTTTATCAATATGAAGACAAGAAAAATGGTAAATACGATTATGTTACATCAAACAATAATAAAACAATCTGTATAGATACATTAACTTCTAGGTATCAACCTCTAGGTATGATCTATCATTTGACAGTTTATAGAGCACCGGTGGTCTAGTGGTAGTGACCCCGATCCTAAAGTCGTGGGTTCAAACCCGGTCGTGCACAAATAGATTTTTCTGTTTGAAAAATGTATGTGCGCAATGCCAGTGCTCTCATACGGTGAAGGAAAACATCGTGAGGAAATCGGTATGTCCAAGAACTAAAAATTCGAAAGACATGTGCCATCCACCGGATTGGTGGCATTGGGTCCGCGTGGTGGATTAGGACCCAATCACTCTCGCCGTTCATCCTATCAGCAGCTGTTTTTGCTATATATTTTAAACTAACCTAGATAAACCTAAATCTAATAGGTACAAGTCGTTTACATTGTTAAATTCCCACCTCAATCAATCTCAAAGACACAAAATCATTTGTAACATAATTATAACCGATGTATTGGACTGTGTATCATTAATCTACATATCCGGAGGGCCGTATGTTTGTTTGTATAATATTAGTTCTACTTCTGTAATTGTCGAAGTGTAAATATAAGTGTACAAGGTACTATGATTTATTAACTGTTGAAACACACCTATTCTATGTTTTGTTTATTGGTAGTTGATATCTTTAAACAAAAATTTTGTATTCCTAAGTATTGGTGTCTATTCTTTGGAGGTATTATCTAGCTAGACTAATGAATTAAACCGTTTTGATAAATGAATATACTAAGACCGCGATGTGCCGCGATATTAAACATCGTGAATTATAGCGGTCGCAAGAAGTCGGTGGATGGTAACGTCTCCAGATCGGTCGTAAGTTCGTAACGGCACTCTTTGGGGGAAGGCTATGTCCAGCAGGGGACTTGGCTGATATAATAAAGTTTAGATAATAAAACAAAAAATCAATACCATTAGACCACAAATGGTTAAAGTATTTATAGAGATATCGCATTTGCGTAGCATACTTTTTACTAAATCCGAGTTGCAAAAGTAACAGCAAATTACTCGTTAAACTCAAAACCACACAACAGACGTACCGAAGTACTACCAACTACCAAACAGTATTTAGAAACCTGTCTGAACCATCTGCTAAGTGAATCACATCAACAGTTGATTAATGGTGTTGCTCTTTACTTCGAGCAGTCGTTCTAAGTTAAGTGATGTATATAATGAAATATGATGTTCTCAGTTTTCGAAAAGATAAATTATGCGTGGATTTTAGCAAAAAAAATCTATTTTTTTATATTTGTCTTATTCTCGATTACTGTTTGCGGATATACATACCTAAATATATAAACAGTTTTAAATTCTTCAATAAAACCTAGGAACTTATTATTAAGCAGAGTCGATACTTTACTAACTTCATACTATGAGCATGCTGCGCCACTTCTATGGTATGCAGTAATTTATTGGGGTTAAAAATATGATATTTATGCATTAATGCCCTTATTCATAAATTAAACTGTCTCTTAGTAGCTTGCAAATTTATAGTTTTTCCTTGTCATTATTATGTCAATGAATAAAGATGATGACAGATATGAAGTTCACATTAGATAATAACGTGCGTTTATGGTATGATTTGCAAAGCCTTGAACCTCTTAAGTTTGTGTTTTTTACATATTATTATAAACCTAAATAAAACTAACTTCCATAAATCCCTATGGAACAAAACCAGCTGTTATAAGATAAACTACCTCAGTTAGTCCATTAAACTTGAAACGAAGCTGTAATACCACTGCAATTTCACTTCAGATGATCAAGCATAGTAAATCAACTGTTTATTGCTTGCATTTCGCTTATTTTACAAAGCGTTCGACTGAATAGAAATTCGTAAACGCTTTTCTTCTTATTAGTTGACGATAATAAAGTACTAGCAATAAATAAAAAAGAAGTTATATCGAAGTTGGAATAATAATATGAGAGCAATTGAACTCAAACTGAATGAAATAAGAAAAATAAAATATTTATAGTATAACTTATGTACAAAAAAGTCTTAGTACTGTGCCACAACCTTCCTCAGTTTATCAATTTCGGGCATACAATACGATAGCGGTTTATATGATGTCAATATGATCAATTTTGTTGTTTGACCAACTAGAAGCAGCAGGTCGCAGGAAGTCAATAGATAGTGAAGGCTCAAGAACGGTCGTCATGGAGGTCTTCGGGGAAGGTCAATGTCCAGCAGTGGACGTCTATTAGTTGATATGAGGATGATGGTGGTGACGACCAATTAGATACCTATACAGAGTCATGATCAAAGTCAATGTCTGTTTATTGCTTGAAATAAACATACTGTTAAATGTTGCTACTATTAACATAACTGCATAAAAAACTCAATATTATTAATAATAATAATTTGCTCATATCAAGCAAAATATAATTATATATTAAAATAACATAGTTTTACGTAATGTGGTAAATAGCTTACATTTTACAAATTATATAAATGTTCACTCCAAGGTGGGCTTATTGAATCTTTTCAATGGCTGCTTAGTTTCGATATTTCCGATTGATTCTATTGATTGTTGTAGTTTTGTACCGTTAGAGGTACAGATTGGAGATACGGAAAATGACTGGTTCAGTTACGTTTGTCGGGTTTTTGGAATTGATTTATTGTAAGCTGAATAGCGTAGCTTTTGTTTGGTTTAGGGTCAAAATTTTAGGTACATTGGTATATAATTGTGATAACTGTGTTTTTTATTGCTCGAGAGTAGACCGGTGTCCCAACAGACTGGACTGGTAGGAGCAGGATGGAAATAGTAAAAACCAGCCAATAGCCTTAGTAAATTTACACTCATCATTACTTCATACACTGTAATGTTTCTATCTCTGCAATTATCCAGACGTTAACAGACATATTTGCATGAATTATATCATGTTTGTTCAGTATATTGTACGGTTTAAAGCCGCTACCTACTAAAGCACTGATGCTATGTGGTAAAACCGATGCATTCCTGACTGAATGACTGACAGTTTAAAGCTTTATCTTAAATGTGTAAAAGTGCAATAAGAAAGGGATTCCTGAAATTTTATTCCTAGAAGACACAGCGAATAAAAGAAGTTTGCATGAAAAAAACGCGTGTCAAAAAGAGCGTGGAAAAATTTGCGAGCATTCCCCTAGTACATTTACTTACTTAGATTTTAGCGCTTAGCAACAAATTTTAGCATTTTTGTTATGGGCTAACCACGTAGTCAAGATTGACTGCTTCATGTCCCCTGTGAATCAGGAACATCGGACATAAACAATCGAACATCGTATATTATGCCATAACATGGTCATTATGTTAATAATAAACGTAGCTTAATTTATGCTGTAAATAATGAACATGCAGTCGCCTATAAAAGCACGGCTGTAACTGGTTCAATTGTTTACGCCACTTTCTGATTTGCACAGCTTTGGTCGACACTGGCCCGTGCTTGTAGGTAGAGCACAGGGCGGGCATGCCTACAGCAATTATACGAGCGATTAAAGTTAATTTCACTTTTGTAGTCTATGGATTTTCGTATTTTGGTGGGTGGTCTATAGACTGCTGGCGGTAATTATTTGAAAAATAATAATCATCATCAACACATCTTTTGGAAATTGGCTCCTTTTAAGAGCCACACGAAGAATGGTTTTGAACTGTTACTTTTTAATATGAACGCAAAAAGGCTTACGGCCTCATGGTAAAGTGTTACCGTCGGCAATTAATATGAACAACACCAGAAGTACCGTTGTATTATTATACCTGGATAACTCGTTTTAAGACTTTTTTTTACTTAATTTATTAGGGATATTAATAAAACAATAGTGGACAATATCATAAATTTAAAATGTGATCCAAAACTTTCGGACGGGCAGGATTTGAACCCGCGTCTTTTGCCTAGATACTAGCTCGGTCGAAAATATTCAATGCTTTGAACATTTTTTATCGGAAAATCTTGAAAAGCACCATTTTACGGATAATTTACTTTTCAGTCATTTATTTTTATACTCAGTATTTAAACCACAGCTAAACAAAATGATCTACTGTGTGTTTCGTTTTTCTTATTACGGTACGGAACCTTAAGAATAAAATTGTTATGCAATTGTTTCTAGATAGAAGTTATACGTCTAAAATCCACAAGATTACTTTGTAACAACGTTGTATTTATACCTAATAATTACACAATAATTATGGTGTTAACCCTTTTACCCCGACCCTGTCAGACGGGGTCAATAAATTTGTTGTTTAATTTTCTTTACTTTGCGCTTAAAATTTCAATTAACCTAGGTCTGCTATAATAACTTTAATTAAATCATATTGCTAAAGTAAACTCGGGTTTACACGAGATTGTAACACGGTGTTAGGGTTGCCAAATGTTTTTCAAACACCCGGAAGTAGTTATTTAGGTATTAAAGGTTGTAGTTATTTTAATTAGTTTATAATAAGTAACCCGTTTAAATTTGATGCGATCAAATCGGCGCCGGATCGCAACATTGACTAATATTATTTGTTATAATTTATTATTACCAAATCAGTAGGGGAACTATCTGCCAGGTATTAAAAATCTAACAAAATTTCAGTAAATCATCAGTTCTGAGTAAGATATATTTCAAAATAAGTAATTATTGTAAGTCAAGATAACGAATATAATAATTTATGAGTTGAGTGAGATTAAAAACGGTAAACTATTTACGTAAACTCGTTTGAGCATGAAAAATGGTTAATTCAACAGAGGAAGATTCAATAGAGTTAACTAATAATAATCGTTAGTCAGTTGTCACCGTTTGGCATCCCTGCGTGACGTCAGACGTCAGTGCGCCCCGCCCACCTGTCGCGGGCCCTCCGTTAAGACATAATAGTGCGCGCGCGCGTCTGCCGCCCACGCGTGTGCCCGTGGGGGTTAAGAAAATATGAGGAAAGCTATGAGGAATATTGCCAGCATTTGTTTGGGTACGATGAAAAATTGTTTACTGAATAGGGTTCGATTGATGGTGGGGTGGGATAAGATGTATCTTTTGATATAGGATGATCGTTCACTAACATTAACTAAACGTTCGAAAGACGTAATACCATCAATCCGCATTAGCTCCGCGTGTACTCTCGCTCTGGAGTAGGCTAGTTTTTCAAAGTGGGAGCATTAGAAGGTTAACTATGATGAAAAATATTTACCTATTCGTAATTTTTAGGTCACTAAATTGGTAATACAACAATGTACCTAATATAATTATGTTACCTACTGTAAGTATTTATTATAAATCCGATAGTTTACATATTTAAAAGTATGTTTGTTCTATAATTGCACCTAATAGATTTGGTTGAAACTTGTAATAGGTATACCTAGATTACCTAGTTCTGAACCAGGAATATGGTATCCATGTATGGTACCATGCCAGCAAATCTAGGGGCAGAAGCTAGCTATCTCCATAAAATAATGATGATACTTATAAAATAAAAAGAGCATCTACCAATCTCCTTCAACGCAACACTCCGCTGTACATCCATTCACAAACAAAGCTAAACGTAGGAAGCGTTAGACAAAGGCACCGCGTCCACGATTAAAATAATATGTCTTGCGGTTTGCAAACTGATGAAAACGTCTGCGCAATCTCACAAAGTATAGCCCTGTTTAAAAATAAAAGCCTTATCTGCGGCTATGGTGACGGAACCCGCTAACACAATTTGCATTGTAAACTTACGCCTTTCTTTTGTTACGCGCAGGAATCTTTGGGCAGCGGTCGCTGAACGCACACTACTGACCATTTTTATCTGTTCTGTGATTATAGTATAATTAAATACCTTCAATTTTATTCTTTTATTTAAAAACGGGTGTTTTCCCGATTCCGTACCAGTATATCGGGAAAAAGCACCGACACTGTTTCGACTCAATTTCTTTCTTTGCTTTGTTTAGGGCTAGATGACGCTGTGAAAAATGTCCGCCAATACATATTGATTTATTGTCTACAGGAAGACCTACTGATCCACGGTGACAGTGTCTACGACGTGATAGACAAGCAGGATCAGCAGGCGGTGAGGACCGAGCTCTCCCGGGCTCCGTCCGACGGAGAAGATCGCGTGTTCCTCTGTCGCATGAACGTGGCTCGAAACGCGAGGAGGCAGATGCGCTTCGGAGATCAAAAGGTAAATACTATATCATGGCATCCTTATGGAGAATGAAAGAAAGAAAAAAAATACTTTTATTTATGACGAAAATGGTCGACTCAAACATTATAACATTATACTGCAAAAACATACATCATTTAAAACAAAGAGATCAGAATGCATAACTGCTTGGCAGCAGAAATAGGTATTACAGCTTTTTACAGACATACATCAATGAGTTACTAAACGTTGAGGTCAGGCTTTACAATCCCAATACACCTATATCATAGTGTCTAATTATTAGTGCCGCAGTTAATGTATTAAAAGCATCAGGGCAATGGATCAATCGATAATCAGGGTTAGTAAAGGACACAGCATAGAGGTAAGCATCTAGGTTACTTTAACATTCATACTCAAAATATTACAACCTTTATAAAGGGTCTTTGATTATTAGTGCGCAATATTCAAGGAATATGTTCCACACACAAAAAAAAATACATGTTCTTTTTTTAACATTTTGTCTGAAAAAATCTTGAGTAAATCGATACCGTTTTTCTAGACAATTATTAATTTTCCTTGTTGAAAATTGAAAGGGGAGCGGGTGGCGCATATCAAGGACCCGCGCTGTAAATTGTACAATTAAAAGGGATAATATTCTATTAGACTTTACTGACTACAGCTCAGTTGTATAGCTCTTCTGTAAAGATTAGAGAATTTATGAAAAAAAAACCACCCGGGCACTCAAAGTTAATCACACAACCAATCGTGAAAAACAAATATGAAACTGAAAAAACTGTTGTTTTCACGAGGTCAATGTTTAGGGCAAATACATTCCTACCTGATTTATGTTAGTGTTAAGAAACTGTATGGTTTGCCTTTTTGCACTTTAAAATGTACGTGTGTTTTGAAGATACAAATAAATGATTTATCTATCTATCTATCTATCTAAAAAATAGTTCCAGGCAAGGAGCCTGCAAACAAAAATCACATAAGTTTTTTTATTACGAGAAATATTTTGCTTCCGTTGAAATTATAAAATTCCTTATACAAACAATCTATATTTTCACCCAAATAAACGGTTATACTCGTATACTTATAATAGTAGGTGAATAAAAACGCATGGAAGTTGCAGGAAGAAAAGTAAAAAAAAGTAAAGAGGATAGGATATGAATTCACAATACACATCCCTTGATTTGGGGTCTGTAACGTTTTGTGCCCTAATATTTTAAAAACACATCTTCATTACAAAGGGCGTCATAATCGCATCAGCGTCAAAGCCCTTTTTTTCATTAAGTAAAAAAAATCTTCATTACAAGCTGTATTCATTTTGAGCTATAGCGTGATGATCAAACCGGCTATATTAGAAGTATTCACACAAACTTCGTGGGAATTCAGACCTTGACCGGAAGAGATCTTAGATGAGTGTAATTTCGCTTGATTTATCTACTTTTAACCGTCATTTATTGAGATCACTCCGGTTTTACGGATAAGATCAAAGTTGTTCATAAAAGTACCTACCCAATCCAAATATGAGCGTTTTTTAAAAGATTGATCTTTAGGGAATACTTTTTATTTTATTTTATTTTATTTTTACCATTTTCGGAAAACTTACAGCTAATAAAAAGACAGTATAAACACTATGTACTTAAAGGCTAATTACAAGTTTCCACTTATAAGTAGGAATAACTAATTTAAAACAAAACAGTATTATGTAGACGGAGCACCTAAATATAAATATATATATATATATATTTGTATATATTTATAATATATAATAAAAGTATTGTCTAACTAGTATATAATAATAGTATTGACTTAACGCACTCATATCTATGTACCTATTGCAACAAAAATATTATACCATCTAACTACTGGATGAAAAATGAATCGGACATCAAGCGCTTCACACGCTTGATGGCAGTGTTAAAAATATCTAGATCTATAATGTCATTGTCAGCACTATCAGCTACCAACTTGTTAAAACATTTGCTTGCTCTGTTTGTGCTTCTGTTTTAGTAGGTATATTACTGACTGATTCACAAATTGATTGACTGACTAATAATTTACGCCAAATAACAGCCAAATAAGTCTGATAGACTAATTGACTGACTGTCTAACAATCAACGCACAGCCAATACAGTCTGATTGACTTACTGAATGACGGTCAACGCATAGTCAAAATTGCCTGATTCACTGATTGACTGACTAAAAGTTAAACGCACATCCAAAACAGTCTAATTGACTGACTGTCTAACAATCGACGCACAGCCAAAACAGTCTGATTGACTGATTGACTGGCTTAGTAAGTTCTTGAAAACTTTTTAAGGTTATTTTATTGTGTAGTGGTTGGTCACTATGATAATAATTCCCAAAAAAGATGGAGCAGGTCGATTTATTTATGATTCATAATGTAATTTTAGTGGCTTGCTAAGTAGGTATTGATGTCGATTCTGTTGTTGCATTTTCTAAACTTAGTTAACTAAAATTATCGCGGTCCTTTCTATTTTAATTAATTAGAAAAGGACGACAACAATTTTAGTTAGTTTAGTTTAGAAAATGTTACAGCAGAATCGATACCATTATCTTTCTTTATCATATTTTGTAGGTTAATGCACGGCCACAATGGCATATTTGAAAGACACATTAGTTAGCAAGGGTTTAAATTACGTATATGAATTAGGTATTAAGTTTGCATGGAAAAGTCAGCACGGACAAAGTCGCGGGGTGTAACACTTTAAGATACAGTATCTTATTCACAGAGTAACATGTATTTAGTATTTTTTACGATATGAAAGAATTATTGTGACCTAAAATTATCACTATTATTAATTTTGTAAACTAAATAAGACATGATATATTACGTGATCTATATTCCATCTAACCAAGCCGAACGTAATAACTTACCTTTTCTTTACAACCATAAAATATGCATTAAAATTATTCAAAGCGCGACACAATATAATAATAGGAAACTAGCGTAATGAAGCGAAACTCGCAATACGCTATCTCGTGCCTATTCTTCTCTGAGAACGATATGACAGAAGTTTCCAGTAAAATACCAAAACACTCGTTATATCAACTTAATTTCACGTAGTGCCATGGCGCTTGTATGTTCATAATAGAAATATGTATTGACACAGTGTTTAGTAGTTTTTTTAAATAAATATTTTGTACTTTCTTTGCCCACCAAAATCGTTTTACAAACACTGTAAAGTCACGCTGGTAACTAAAAGAGTAACGTCCCTTATGTTGCTCATTTAAGGTACAAGTTCGTAGCCGACTGCAGTCAGCAGCTGCAGGCTAAACGTTGTCTCGTTACGTCGCAGTGACACGTACTGACTTTATGTCACTTCAGCCATGATTTCTACAATCAATAGTCAATAGTAGGTTTATCTGCGGTTGGGTGACACGACATCTGCAGCTACGGGCCGAGCGGTAGACGACACTGCGTACGTACCGTGGCGACACGTCGCCGTCGCCTTTTGCTGCTGCCTGCATTCGGCTACAAACTGGTACCTTTAGTTACATGTCACTGAGTTTCGTTTCTATACGGCATTCTTAGTGTTGAACACCCACAGTAAGTGGTAGGGCGATAGCGGAGTGGCGTTAAAACACTTGGAAATAACTAATGTGGGCAATTACTGACTCACTGTATGCGATTAATAAAGTGTGCACGTGCATGTTGCGAAAATGTCGCGCTTAGCTTATCTATCCACTATTTGCTTTAGTTAGACTATTATTTGTAAGATAAAAAGTTCATAGCCTTCCAATTCATTATTATTATTACTATTATTACGGCGAAGCTCGAGATTCTGGAACTAAGTTTTTGCATTTATTTTTATTGTTAACATTATTTGAAAAACAAACTTACCTAATATTTATGTGAAAATGATAATGATAGTAATTTAATTTGCCTATTTCAATAATTTATTTACAGCGCTGTTTTAGGAAAACATACAACTTAGGTGCATACAGTTAATAAGTAATTATACAAAGAAAAATACAGTCATAAGCATTATTAGCATTGTAATTAGTTCAGATTATGAATTGTTGTAATTACAGTTAAAACTAAAATACTTGTTTTGTGTATAGTAGCAACAGATGAGTTTTACTAGATACTAGTACCTCCTACTATAGTCTGGTTTTTAATTCAAGGCCAAAAAGGTAAACAAAAAAATGACATTATCAAATGTCAATTTTGTGTATCTCAGAAAAGCAAAACCTTTGAATCGATAAACCTACTACCTGTCTACCAACAAAGATCAACAGAAATAACACAGGGCTCTTTTATCTATCGACTTCCTTGGTGGCGACTCATTTCATTAACTTAACGAAACTTCTTTAACGCTTACTCATCACCATGGTTACCGGAAGAAAGAAAAATGACAAAAACTGTCACTTGGCTCGGAACTAAAAACTTGATGTAAAAATATATTTTATTTTGTGATTTTTCTCTGTAAATATTTTCATCTGCATCTCAATGAATAGCTTACTCTAAGTCTAAATCTATCTCTACCTATACCAACCCCATAGAACAAACTGGACAAAACGTGAACAGGACAAGAAAACACAACGAGAAACCTTCCGACAAGCACATTCGATAAACGAATGAAAATGAACCAAATGTGTAAAAGCACTGCAAAACCGTACCCCAGAACGTGACAAGTACCATAAAATATTTACCCAAAAAAAATATTGTTTTTCTAAATATTTACATAACAAACATTATTATCTGAACAAAACTCATGGCTAGAATTAAAAATTCTTACTCAGTAATTTAGCGTAGCATATTTCCCTATCAAAAAGAAAATATTTATTTTCTATGGTATCACCGTTGTTTACCTTTTTTGACTTGAATTAAAAACCAGAGTATAGGTACTAAGCTATCCAGCACAGAACCAACAATCTATGAAGTTCAACCGTCTAATGAGGCTTATCGACGCGATGACACGCCCGATGTCTGTGCGTACTGCCACGAAAGTACAGTCACTGATGGCAAAATTATCTGAATATCTCGGGTGTTCAAATTAACCTCAACATGAGCCAGTAGACGTAGATCTGCTGGAGGTAGACCTCAAAGTGTGCCATGACGACCAATCTTAAGCTTTCACTATCCACCAACTTTCTTTGCCTGCTTTAATATCATCGGTCCATAGAACGTGGGATGGATGGAACGTCATCCATCTATCAATGTCTTGAAAAGTGTTCATATAAAAATATAAAGATAAGAGAAACAACGATGTCAGTTCGTTGATTATATTTTGACAGAAGTGTTGTTCAGGTACTTCTGGTGACAATAGTACCTATACACTCCTTGTACTCTGTGGCCCTTGTTAGCAGGCTCACCTTGATTTGCACAGAAATGTAATTAAACACTGTGATTGGCCGGGATGTGGTGGTCAGATAGTCATAATGATGACTATGGAGCAACTTGCTGATTGCTACTTTGCGATTGGCTGTTTTACTGCTAGTACGGGTTGTGAACGAATCAGTTTTAACTACATAAAAGTTTTAGTACCTTTGTTTATTAACAGCATTCATAAAAAAACGCGTGGCGTAGCTTTTTTAGTTGTATTGAACTGATCAACTGGATTAAGAAAAGTTCGACACGTTATAAATAAAAAATTAAACAAATATTTGCCGATATTTTACATATTATCACGATTTAGCACCAGATAACTGATATGATGTTTTTTTTGTAACTACATAAAAAAAGTACATAGAAGCACTCAGACCCGAAACAAATGTTTTCAGATCATGCAAACAATTGCCCCGCAGCGGGGATCGAACCCGCAACCTATCTCCCATTTATTAACTGGGCGCTCATGAGCGGTCTATGGTGGTCTATGGTCACCATAGAGCTGGTTTCACAGAGATGATGATGACATTTGATTTATGAATGGGAGATCATTGGGTTTTTTAACTGTTGAGTATGTTATGTACTTATGATAATATGCTATATAATATGTACATATAAGTCTACAAAGCGCTTACCAATAAGCAAACACGTAGCATAATTATACTTCTAGTTTCTTTATTCGCCATCACTTTTAATATTATGATTAACTCGATTGCTTTTGACCACACATTCGTATATCGTCTCTTGGTCACTGTCAAATGACCCGTGACTCAGCAGTTCCATGATCTCTTCTTTCTTTGCCTTCTTCTTTATCGCTTTTTTCTTACAGCACATAGCAATCATACGACCGAATATTATTACTCCACTTATAACAACCGCAGCGCAGACCGCCCACATAATAGTATCAAAGGATGTCCAGTCAGATTTGCTCCTTGATTTGTTCAGCTTATTTTGTACCTTCACGGTTTTATTGCTAAAAGTAGTATCCAAGGCATCGTCAAGCTCTCTGACCAGTCTGTCAAACACTGACTTACTCAACCACTCCGCTAGATCATGTCTTCCCATCTGGCGCAGTCGCCAAACCACGCTTACATGACTTTTGTCTTTCCCTTCCCACTTTTTAGTACCTTTGTCCCATTTTGAAAGAAGCTTCAAGCATGGCACGTCTGGTACGTTTTTCTCTGCAGCGCTTAAAGCTGCTGGAAGGTCGAAGGTCGTGAAATGCAAAGAGGCGTAGAGTCGCCGGCATTCCTCCGGGGTCAGACGGTGGGATAAATATTGGTATTCGGGAATGCTAATGTCGATTGTGCATAGCGAGTTTTGGACGTACAAGATTGTGAGGAAGTAGTATAAGTCCTTCATTATTCAACGAGTTGTTTACATAAAATATCACTGTGTTTTTCCGAGAGCACGAAACCGGTATTTTTCAATATGTTATGCGCGAAAAACATTTCATCCTTGACGTTTTGACAGCTGACAGTCAATCAATGATGCTTTGCAAGTTATAATTGAGGTTTTAATCTCACAATAAAAAATTATATCAAGGAAGGTTTCCACCGAACCGTATACCTATTAGGTGTAGATCAACCCCATTTTATTCGTATATATATTTTATCGTTTCTGAATTTCATAAAAATTGCACTAGTTATATTTGTTGGTTTAATTAACTGTTATATTAAATCAGTACTTACTTATAACATAACACAACCCAACAGTTGCATACAAAGTGAAATTCTGACGCAACGCTTGAATTCTCTAACATTAATAACTAGTAGAAGTGCTATGGTATGGTAACAATTTTGGGATCACACAACTACACCCAAATCAGGAACAAATATTTTTAGATCGCTAGATCATAGGATCACATTTGTCTTGCAGCGGGAATCAAACCCGCAACTAACTGGCCACTCGCACACCACGCCACCATACATTCGTCAAGCAGGTATGTCTATACGACCTCAGCTTTTCATTCTCATATAATAGAAACAAAAGCGCATTTTCCGAAGTTTCTCCAGCGATTGAGCTAAACGTTTTGCAAGCCTCGCTAATGGCCCGACAGTCACGAATCCGACATATAAGAGGCTGATATCGTTCTAATGGACGTATTATTTCATAAATACCCTCAATTTTCTAATAAACTGACGATTTAGTGCGCCCTTACTTTATTGAATAACATTGACAGGATTTCGAAAACTCTAATCTTTTTCTAATAAGAAACTTTGCAAAATGAAACGCAGTTTAAATGTTTAGCTTCACATCTGTTATTTTGTGGTTTTTACGTTTTTGTATTTTATAATTGAACAACGATTTAGCTGTAGTTTGCTAACTAAGTTATATAAAAATAAAATAATAAGAGTATTAGAGTTCTCTGTGATAGAGCTCGTCCGGGGAAGGACTACCACCATACCTATTTCTGCCGCCAAGCAGTAATGCTTGCATTGCTGTGTTCCGGTGTGAAGGGTATGGTTTCCGGTGAAATTACTGGCACATGAGGCTTTCGATCTTAACCTCAAGGTGGCAACCCGCAAGTGATACCTCTGTTATTGCAAGCGTCCATAGGCTGCGGTAACCGCTTACCATCTTGTGTCCCGTACGCATGGTTGCCACTTCAGTTGCATAAAAAAAACTATTGATCGAATGTTTGTAAAATTCGTCACTACAAGTAAAATACCTTTTTTGGGTTAAAATCTACTAGCTACTGGAACTGAACGATTGTTGGAACTGAATGAAACGTTAAACAATGTAAATTAGTAGAATAGGCCCGTAGGCACGAGGAGAGGTCTATGCCCAGTAATATAATTATAATCCAGCTGTAAAAATGCCCGCCAATATTTATTTATTTATTTAAAAAAAGTACATAATATTCTTGTTAATTAATTAATTTATATATCTATAGGTAGACAGTCTCTAATTTGGGTCGCAACTCGTGGTCTCTAATTAAATAACTACTGTTAATCTACACAAGGATATATACTTTAATCTTGCGTCATAACTCCAGCTGCAAATATTCTATTTTAGTGGTACCTAGCACATAAACCCTTAATAAGCTATAAATTGTAAGCTTCATTATATACCTGACGCACTGAGCAAACACTTACTGGTGTGAGATATTGAACAATGAATGATTGTAACTCTGATACGCTATAAACCGTACAATTTTGTCGTAATATCGTTGCTTTTATTATGCGAAGCGGAGATTCGCAAAATCGTGAATGACACAATTCCTCAGCTTTATTTCATACTCTTTTCACTCATCGGGTAAACATTTGCCTCGAGGATGTATAACGTGTAGATGCGTCCAATATTTATATTATCATTAACAAGCTATAAACTATAATAATATAAAAAATAAGCGATCCCATTATTTTTTCATTTCAGAAGTCCTACAGGACTATATATATATCTATAATATTATGCATTATATTGATTAATGTTCGCTGCAGTGTCAAGTTTAATACAAGGAGAACCGCTCAAGTCGAGGCGGTGCTGATCTGTTGCCGAGTCGATACGTTTGCAACAACAAGGCTTTGCTAGCTTCTAATCCGGATCGTAAACATTTTTAAATATCTCGCTGATACACAATAAAGTTCGCAAAATATGAGAGCTTTAAGATTATAACAAACCAAGTGGTAATTTTATGTAAATTTGAGCCACCAACAAAGACTCCAGAATTAATCTAGAGAACCTACCAACTGTTGTATTACCAATAGGTTCGATACAATGGCCCATACTGGGTGGTATTGAATATATTTTGGGTGTATTTGTATGCTATTTGTTAGACGTTATTTTGATTAAAACTATAGACTTTACAAAAACATTACTCATAATTGTTTTAAATAAAGCAAAATTATTATTATATCATATTATTATTATAAGGACAAATGCCTTCTTGCGTTGTGAACTAACTTAATGTATTCCATTCAGACCACACTTTTTTTCGAATGTGACTACCGTTTAAAATATTAAGGAAACATTATCGTTGGTAAAATCCACAAAGAATTGATTAATTAGAAATTGGTGTCTGTATTGTAGCCAAATTGTAGCATTATGTAAATTAAACTACTTGATGAACTTATTACAAAAGACCGCGATATATTAAGTTAGTTCAAGTTTAGATTATTTTTACAACAGAATTACTAGAACCTTCTAGAACTTTGAAATAACTTCTCTGCAATATTCTCACTTTCCTTTTTCTTAATTCCTCTAACAAATGCAAACCAAAATAACTTTCTTCTCAACTGTTTACATTAACAAAATAACGGGACGAAGCGTCAACCACTTTTATACTAATTCCGTGGCCAAGGGAGTCACGCGTTGTATAGTCACGAATCGTGACGTCACAGAACAGACCTCTACCTGTCTTTTTTTTCATGTTATCCTTATAACGGCATGGCACGCGCCGGCGCCGGTCAATCACGAAGTGGTCGATTCGACCACGACCACTTGCGTGGTGTTAAAGACCTTTGCAAGGTTGGGAGCCGATGCCCTGGGCTTGCGAACCATGTATAATTTATTGTCTATTATGTTTTTAAATTTAGATGTAGCCTTTGTCGCGAGCAATAATTGTAACACCTGGTGGTAACTCTTCAGCAAGATTCCGTTTTGGTGGGTACCACCGCAGTACCAGATATTCTGCCTTCAAACAGTAATGTGCAAGCATCACTGTGTGTATACGTTTGAAGGGCACTACATTGTAGCTAGTGAAATTACTGGTTCGTGACTTGCTAAAATAAAATGAAGGTTCACCCTTGCTTTTCAATGAAAAAGTTTATACCCAGTCGCACCAATAGGTTTTCCAAAAGAATGCTGGTTGGCATATACTAAGATCTACAAATTCAAAACCACTTGCTGCACTAAAACTAATTACTCTAAAACGAGAGGCCTGTGTCCCAGGGGTACATTATCAAAGTGCTTATGATGATGATGTCGTATATTCAGTGAAAACGTTCGTTCACTGAGCGTCTATCTTCAAGGCTTCTCATTTATCTGCGACATGCACTTACTCACACTTCGACAATGCAAAATGCAAATACTACATCTTAATATAGAGAGAGGTTTTGTTATTACAAGCAGCTGTATTTACATTTCATAAATAAATGCATCTCTCTACCTCTAACGACGCAGAACGTTTTTGCAGCAAATAAACTCGAGTACGAGTAATTTAAATAAGTCTTAGGCTACATTTAGATGCATTGTTTCTCTTTTTCTTCTTGGCCTAATAAAAATAGTTTTGGGTGACTCAGTAACCGGTTCTAGCTTAAAATTTTTCTTCCATTCGTTGGTTTTGGGTGAATGTCAACGTTTCGCTGTTGTGTTTCCACCTTATGACAAGGGTACTGTGTCGAAGGATGCCATGCGGTGTAGTTCTACCCAAAGTCGATGCTTCGACTTTTATTCTAGAGGGCTAGTGTGAAATTCCTGGTTATTATGTTGCGTCTTCAGGTTTGCGTATAAGTTAGAAGTGCGTCAGACTCGTAGATGCTATGGATATAAAGTAGGGACATAAAAGTAGAAAAAATTACCATGGTTTTCATTTGGTCCACTTTCACAACTATTTTTCACAACTAGTTAAGAAAAGCCACTTTTTACTTCTTATTTCATAACCGGTTATTAAAATGGAATAAAAAGTGGCCTGTCTTAACTGACATCCGAAAATAGTTAAGAAAAGAGAAATAATTCTGCTTTTACAACTATTTTACTTACCATTGGGTCATGTTAATAAAACGTCAGCATAACAACTGCTTTTGTTTTATCACTGGCCTATGATTCCTTCGTTCCGTATAAGTTCTTCTAGGCTGGGGCGCGTGGAACTGGCGTAAATTCACAATTTAAGACGTTCCAAAATCCTTGTGAAATGATTAAATGAAGATATTTTTTTCTTACTTTTACTCTTAACTTTATTCAATTAGCTTTAGGCCGAATTGCAATATTTATGCAGTGCATGACGTACTCAACGTGTGTGTTGGATCCTGTTTGCGTAAATATAATAAAAATCCTTATAAAACGCTTCATACTTTTAACAAAAATTAAGCTCGTTAGAGTTAAAACACCCATCTAAAAAAGAAAGAAAGAAAAAAGAAAGCGTTTATTTGACAACACAGAAACACAGAACTGACAAATACAAGGTTAAAATGATTAGCACATTCTCATACCGGTACCGTTTATATTATTTATGATTCTAAATTATTTTTAACTTGCAATTTTATATTAAACATAATCTCTTTCTAAAGTTGAATCTAATTACCAAACAGATAATTATGCTCATAATATGGATCATAAACCGAACGAGATCTACTTTAGATTTCATCAAAATCGCACCTACAAGTATAATTAATTAAAATTAAAACTAGGCACTAGACTCAAACTATAAATACCTACAACCCATGATTAAAGACCACACATTGATTCTCAAAATTACTTGCAAGTGGCATCTTCGGCTATTACAACTTTCTAATAGGTATAACTTGATTGAGTGTGTGCTTACCCCGTAATTTCAAAAATTAATTTATACAATCACCTTCAATTTACTTTTCGGTTCATAGTTCATGGTTTTATGCAATATTTTGAGCAATTTTTTTTAATTGGCCACTTTTAATCAGAAAATTGATGGGCATGTTAATTTCAATAGCTGTACTGGTCTTAACGTGATCGATTGAGTATTTCTTGCTGACACGATAATATTAGATACGATACCCATCCGTCAAAAGAGGTGTTGTAAATGTGTGCAGTAACCTGAACGCAGTTGCTCGAGCTTTACTCTTTGTAGACTCCGCATAAACGCGCGTGCGCGTGACGCTTGCGTAAGGCTTGCATGAGGCTTGCGTTACGCTCATTGCATGTCAACAGCACGTACGCGTTCGTTTTAGAATTAGCTAAATCAGGGCCCTGTACGCAAACAATGCCGTGATAGAGCGTGCGAGTTAAAGAAACCTGCTGTCTTCAATTGTTTTTTAACATCCTGTGCATATTTCCCAATATTCAATACCGGCCTTCATAATTAAAGAATACTTATACGGTTCACAATTACCGTAGTTTATAGATACCGGTAATTACCCGTATTTGATGTTTGGTACGTCTGTGACGAAAGAAACATCTTCTGATGGTCATTATGGAATTAATATACCTACGTGTCAGTTCGAGAGGTGTAATGATGGTACATTTGGTGTTGTATTTTTATTATGTCCGTGAGAAAACAAATGATAATATGTGTTTGAATTTTTTGCTAATAATTCTACTAAATGGAGGAGAGGTACCTAGATAAAAAATTGCGTAAGGATATTCTATGAAACATTATGATAATCTTAGGACCAAAATACATAAAAGCGGTGAGACGTCGCACCCTCAGTAGCACCGACACTGTCCATCTGACCACTGACTCATACGAACTTACTTACTTTTATCTCATCATCATGACAGCTTTCTAATTTTCCCACTGCTGGGACACTGGCCTACCCTCAAGCGAGAGTGATTGGGTCTTAATCCACCACGCGGACCTAATGCGGATTGGTGGATGGCACATGTCTTTCGAATTTTTAGTTTTTGGACATGCCGGTTTCCTCACGATGTTTTCCTTCACCGTATGAGAGCACTGGCATTGCGCACATAAATTTTTCGTAGCGAAAAATCCATTGGTGCACGACCGGATTCGAACCCATGACCTTAGGATCGGAAGTCGGGGTCACTACCACTACACCACCAGTTCTTCTATATATCTATCTATCTATTTTGTCAAATTTTCATGCACACAAACAAATCTTTTTTTTACCAGAAATCTTGTTATTACACACTTAACATTCGTTTTCTTATTAAAGCACTTATAAAGTAGTTTTTAAAGCGAGTATTTATACTTGAGAGCGAAATATAAATCATCGTTATCTCTAATAGGCCCTCAATCTAGTTCTAAATAGACACTGATACGTACTAAACACTATTTATTAATATCTTTGATAGTTGAAATTTATTGGCTTAGAGCTAAAACACTTGTGTAATAAGACGTTTTCGCACCGCCAAAATAGGTGACGGCGCTCATTTGCGTCATACGTCAACGTCGATGTTGATGATGATGATGTTTGTGTTGGTCCTTAATCTATGCAGAAAGAAGTTGAGTAAAATCAACCAATACCATCACGCAAAGATGACGTGACAGTTATAATCATCATCACTCTTTTCTAACATTTTATGTAAAGTAAAGTGGCAATCAATCTGGTAAGCTGTTACCGTAGTCTATGAAAGCTTACAGTACCAGAGGTATCACTCCCATGTTGCCACCCTGAGACGTAGATTGAATGTCTTAACCGGAAGAGAGCAATGCAAGCATTATTTATTTTTATTTGACGACCGATGTGGCGCAGCGGGCGCAGGTCCGCCTGCGACGCAGAGGTTGCAGGTTCGATTCCCGCCTCGGGACAAATATTTGTTCCGGGTGTTCTGGGTATTTTCTATATATAATAAAAAATATCTATCATATTTGAGCCTTTTGGAGTGGAGACCTGGGTCCGTGGGGTACCGGGGCTCACCGCGTTTTCAAAATTCTTTCCGGGCGTCTGGTCGAAGCGACGCGTGATCCAAAGGCTGGTTCATATCTGGCTCAACGTATCAGCATTGCCATTCAACGTGGCAATGCAGCCAGCATGTTGGGAACGCTTCCTACTGGTAGTGATTTGGATCAGTTGAGCTATCTATAGGTCGTTTGTAACGGTCTTTAGATGGCTCAACTGTTTCATATGTATTTTGTATATTTTGTAATGTAATATAATTATCTATCTATGTATTGTATTAAATATATATCAGTCATCTAGTGCCCATAATACAGCTCTGTTTAACAGCAGCTTACCTTGGGGCTAGATGATGCTGTGTGGATTGTCCAGCATTATTTATTTATTTATTATTGCTTAGCAGCTGTAATATTAGGCACTTACTTACTTCTAACTAAAAACTTAAAACTACCTAAAAACTACTTCTACTACGTCGAGCTATATAAAAAAAACTCTACTCAATCACGGATTTTTTGATATTTAATTTTAAGCTCTGTTGTCTGATTATCCACTCGGATTTTTAATAGAAATGTAATGTGTCATTTAGGAATGACAGATTAACTGTTCTGTTGTAATGCGCGAGCGCAGGAATGTTTTGTATAGCTTCAACCATTATCGTAATGTGGAATGAGGTTACATACTGTAGCTGATCTGTACCGACAGCAGAAGAATGTAGAGTAAACTCTGATAGCTGTGTAGCGTGTGACGTGACGTATCTGTCACTTCCTAATGAAACATCAAGCCCGCACTATAAGTACTATAACAGAATACTTCCAGCAAAGCTAGGTACTTCTTATTATGTAGCAAGGTAATTAATTATTTTACGTTTGTTTTTTTTTGTACGCCAATCCATTACCTACCCTATTTAATGCAGTGGGTACAGTTATAGTTTTTAAAACTATCATTACTTACTTCTCCCGTGATCATGGTGCATGTAACTGCGGCTAAATATCGGGAATCAATAAAACTCACAAATTATGGTAAATATCCCGTTTTTAGTGAATAATAAAAAGAAACTATAACAAAGAACTATACTAATTATAAAACATATTTGCATTAGATTATGCAAACATTTTGTCTTACAATGGGAATCGAAACTCGTTTCTCAATCTAGCTCTCGCCTGTCGCGCTACTCAGTTGTTACACCGTGTTTTCAGAGTTGGAGTTTTTTTTTTCATAAACACAGCATGCCTGCACTGCACTGCATCAATTACAAGAATCAGGCCGCAGAAAATTTGGTTTTGGTCTGTCGTTTCAGTTCAATTATTGAAAAATAGTAAAATAGTTTTTTTTATGCAATAGAACGGAAAATGTCACCAATTTCGAATATCATGTCATGAAAAGTTATTGTCTTTATTATAATGTTGAATTGTCTGACCGTACATACGTGGCAGAACACGCGTTTTTGGTATTTAGTTACACAAGTTTCTTTTGTATTTGTATACATAACTATGTTCTCAACTAGTCCTATGTTTTTTTACAATATATACAATTAAATGTATTGTACGTATAGTTTTTCGTGCAAGTTAGTAAAAACATGCACACAAACATTTATACTTTTAGTTTCTTATTAAAGCGCTTTTGCAGTCGTTTGTAGATGTTTTGTTTAGAATAAGTTTAAAGTTATTTGTTATTCTATTTTTTTGTACTTACGTAGTATTCTGTGTTATTTATTTATTAAGAAAATTAAGTATCTTGGTTACCTAAAATCTGCTACTATGTGACATGAAACATTAAAACAGCATTTAATATGGCATATTTGCAGAGCTGTGTTAAAATTATAACACTAAACATCAGTTGTTTCCTTGAGATAAGGTTGAAAATCGCTGGCACCGGATATTCATTATACACTTATAAGCAATATAATCGCATATCAAACACGTGGGCAGCCCACATTTAGCATTATCTTACTTAATAATTGACAACTCAAACCATATCAATCAGTTTATAGCTCCTACCAAATAGCTAAACTAATTACATTAGCGCCGAATCATAACTTACAGTGTACAACAATTCAGAGCTGCCATTAACAGAATTTCGTTTAGAGAACAAACCAACGTCTACTGATGTTAATTCTTGCATACGGACCCACAAAGATATAGGCGAAATAATTTAAGTTAAGTTTAAAATGCTAGGTGAGGGGCAACTCAACAGTGCAAACGTAACCTCAGCGAAATTTCGACCTGTTCCTTGTGCCCTAGTCTAGAAGAATCAGGCAACAAACTCAACTGAAGGCATATCACGAAAAACTCGTTTGACAATCATAAGCGTGACCGTATCGCCCAGCTTTCAATTGTCACAATTGTCAAACGAGTTTTTAGTGATGAGCCCTCTGACTCTGAGTGTCCAGCTTTTTTCCAATGATCCTTTGAAGCTTTAGCAATGGTAACCTCTAAGTTTTAGCGCACTGTATTAGGGGTGAAGTCATATCGGACAGTTGGGTCACGACGGTGGTGTTAGAAAGCGGTTATTGTTCACCTCAGCTTCGGGCCTGAGTTTAGATAATAAGTCACGATTGATCGTTGGTGTCATAGCAACATTGAGCTGGAGTGAGCTATGAGCGACAGCTATTACCAACAGTAGCGTATGAAAAATTAGATTAAAAACAAAAGTAGATCAAGTAAAGTAGAGTTATTTGCAAAAGAGCTTGTTTGGGAAATTACTACAACCATATGTTCTTATTTCTGCCGTCAAACAGTATTACTTGAATAAGTATTCCGCTTTGAAGGTTTCGCAGTGAAATTACTGGCACATGAGATCACATGGCACATCTATGGCAGGCAACGCGTGAGTGATATCTTGATTGCAACTATAGTCTACCCACGGTAACCGCTTTTCACCCGTTTCGGATTTTAGAATCTTTTTTTTTAGTTGACTTCTAACTTGGACCTCCAATTCTTTGCCGTATGAATGGGCGTATCCACTATTCGCTAATCTACAAGCCATATCCGCCCGATCTATCATTAGGGATATTACTATCACGTGGGTGGGCTTCGGTAACGTGTCACAATATTTAAAAATGGTATTATGATTTTATATCAATCGCAATAAATATTTAAAATAATTAAAGTAAATGAAGGATAATTGCCAGCTAGCCAATAATAAAACTACCAGGCCGAATAGTAGACTAACAGACATGGGCAGTTATTTGTCTAACCAAGCTGAAGTTCGTGAAATAGGTCCTAATAATAGGACTCAACAGTTTTACACCTGCATAGTTCTGATTCTTTACTATAATAAATTTGCTGTTAGTATCAAAAACTGCGATTGCCATCGTTGCGTCGGCGTCACAAAACAAACTTATACTCATAGGCCATAGAAAAGACTTCAACGCGCCGTTGGTCTACGAAAATCGTAGCAAAGTAAATGTACCCCGTATTTTTATAATTTATAACATAATTTTATAAATATTTTACAAATAAAATTAGGTTTTGAAGCCTAGTTTTATTGTCGTTTATTTTATTGTTTTTACCATAGAATGAATCTCTATATCAACAAAGAAATCATGTGGTATTCAATCTATTCGCAAACTTAAAACTTATAAATATATCTTGCGTCTCATAAAATGTGTGTAAATATCAATAGGTACAAATAAACAATGTGCGTAAGTTATGATGCATGGAAAAAACTATAGCATAACAAATAAAAATTAATTCCTAACCAGGAACTGCTTTGAAAGACCCTCGCGCGTATTTAATTTTTTTTATTAATTAGATAGCAAACACGCATACGGAAGCGGAAACAGACCCATGTAGGTACCTAATATCATTACGAATATGTCAAAAATGTAGTAAAAGTTACAGAAATCGCTACATGCTCGGTACAAGCCTTTAATATAGGTACATATTAAAAGCTTTATAATGGGTTTGTATACCGATACCCTACGTTCAATACGCAATAATCTATGAATAGGACAAGTCAACAATAAAATATCGTCCAAGGTCTCTCAGATCCGGATTGAAGAGCGGTGAGCGGCTGAACTGTGAACTATTGTGTCGAACTGATGTCGATACCTATACCACAGAACAAATAACATATTATTAATATTATTAGTACTCTACACACTATTATGACAGTAGTAGGTACAATTATGAAAATTTTTAGCGCAGGATTATTATTGACCACTGAGACATCCTTGTGTCTTTTGTCCATCATGATAGCCAACCTCATGTTTAGTAACAGAATTGAAACTTTCCTAAGTCCACTTTCTGTGGGGCTACTTTTTATAGAACGAGTTCATTAAGAATAGTAACTCTTTCTCTAGGAAGTTGACGAGCATTTTATTTATTTATTTATTATTACGGATCACTAACGAAAGATACACATGCATACACATTTATAAATTACAGAGGTACTCAGGTCAGGTGCTCTCTCACTTAGAGGCGACCGCATCATGCACAAAAACTTGTACCCTGTCATCCCTACTCCCGACACCGCGCTAGTCTCGATTTGTTGCAAGTCTGCACTCCTATTCTAGCATTAAGGTCTTCCATGACAACGTTAAAGTGGGCTTTGGTGCTGTTATAAAGGGCGGTGGGTGGATATTTCTTCCTACAATATCCTCCACTTCGTCAGTCGAATTCCATACTAAGTATAGCTATCATAGTAAAATACAGCTGGCTGATAAAAGACACACTGAAAACTATGCCTGGGCATTAAGGTATTGAATTGTGTTGTCAGACCTGTTTTTTAACATATTTGTTATTTAGTAAAATTTCTTGATATGACCACATGCCTATAATAAACCATAGCCTGCCTGAATTATAGCAATGCCTATACCTGGAGCACTAATTGTTTTTTTTTTTTCAGGTTGTGTTAGTCCGAGGGCACTACGTATCTTACCTGCCCCTCTGCAGCCGTAACGAGCCAGTGTTCCTGTGTGCTTGCACGCCACTCGCCATGCCCGAGACGCGCGAGTGCGTCGTGCATGGTGCCACCAACGTGTTCACCACCGTGCATGCTATGGACATGAAGATACTGCACATTGACATTAAGTAAGTACCGCTATTGAGGTATTCTTGCTCAGGGCCAGTGTTCGTGGCACCTTCTTTCTGGCACATAGGACGCTTGCTATGTCGAAACGCGCGAGTGCGTTGTGTCCCATACACGTAAGGCGTTTCCAACTATGCACTCTATGATATTACACATCGGCCGTTCTTGTTTGTGCTCGCAGTAAGCCAGTGTTTGTGGCACCATCTTTCTGGCACTATGAACATGTAGATAATGTAGTAAGTACCGCTAGTAGCGTAATAGTGGTCTTGGCCGTGCCACAAACACTGGCTTACTATAGTTACATTTAGCCAGCCAATGTTCGTGGCACGGTAATCTATCTAGCAAGCCAGTCTTACCTACTGGTGCTTAGGATAAAAACGCCTGTATTTTTACTTGTCCTAAATTTTTTTTTATTTATTATCTTGAAAAAAAATGATGTTTTTATTTATCATCGTATTGTGTGTTTAAAAAATGATGTCCGTCTTTTATATAAATAAAACATTCAAACTTTTCCATAAATTCAACGGAAAGCAAAGTCTTGCAAAGGCAAACCTGATTGTGACTCTGCGACTCTACAAGTGACAAACTGACGCCCTTTTCACATATACATAGTAGGTATTTACCTACCTAAGAACGAATACTTTTTATAAAGATAGTTCTTGCAAAGATTCTCCGAGCAGCTTTCGAATTGGTATAGGTGTTACTATTTACACCTCAATTCGAAAGGTGCTGAGCTTCTGAATGTGTGGTACTTTTTTTTCTACAATCTGACACCCACGTCACAGGGAAACCCAAGTGGAGTCAGGTGCAACTAAATGATACTATATGGTAGCCATATACTATGGTCTACCGGAGATCTACCTGTGCAGGTATTTCTGCGCAGGTAAACCGGAGCGTGTATGTCAAAAGACCTGTCAGTGTGTGCAGTCTTTTCAACGCTACCGACGTGCGGTTGACCTTTGTAGATCTGCCTTACCTCTCCGTTAAACCGTAGCGTGTATGGCTTACATAATAGGTATTATTTAATTTAGATGCTTCAAAATTAGTCTTATCTTGGAAACTATAGTCTCATCCTGTTACGTACCGTTTACAATGGCATCTGTGCATGTGATAAGGCAGTGACTGTTTACCTGCATATTATTGAAAGCTACTTATCTTGTGTGACAAGAAGCATGAATATGAAACAGACTCAATAGAGATGTTGTCATATACCTGCGTTGTTTTGACGGACGGTAGCCGTCGTCGCTTGCGCATCAATAAGTATTGTTTATTGTTGAGCCCTGGACTGGTATTTATACCTAGCTACGAGTATGTATGAGGTGCAAGATTTTGCATAGAAAGATAGGAGGATAAACTTTTTCACTTCTTGTTTTCTGAAAGAAAAAGCAGACAGAAAACAAAAACGCAAAATAAAATATCAGTAGATTTTTTACGATAAAAGAAAGTTAAATTAAAACTTTATTGTAAGCTTAGCTGCCAACAATAAAATATGGCTTAATAGGTGCCGTGCTTGGGTGTTGTAGCTTGATAACTCGATTCTAGTATGAGACAAAATCGATTAATAAAGTAGTGCAGCACGCAGAGTCGCCCTCGCCGCAGCGGTTTACAATCACAAAGAAAATATGTTTTTTTTAGAACACAAAGCAATATTTTTAGAGAAAAACTTGTAGCCAGAAGGGCTCTTTTGTTCGACTGTTCCTTACTGACAATTTTTTAAGTTATTTTATAAAAGTCATCAAAAAAGTTATACACATTAAAAACACTAAAAAAATACCGCGTTCATCATGTGCGTGTGTTTTGAAGATACAAATAAATGATTTATCTATCTATCTAATATTTATTTATATTGATCAAAGCTTCAAGAACAAGATTAGAAGGCTGATTATAATATTTTGTGTTCAGTAGCGAGTGGCACCTGGGCTGGGAACGGAGTTCTTTACATGGCGTAAGCTGGTACCACCTGCTGCATCCAGACTGCTGCAAGGAGGCGCAGAGCAAACACAGGTTAAGTGAGTACCAACACCTAATCATCACCACTCATCATCATTGAACTAACAAACATAATATGGCCTTATTCATAAAAAAAAATCATATCAGCGGCTTGCTAAGTACCTATTGTCATTCTTAACAAAGATGTCTTTGTTAGGGTATACAATATTTAAGATATTATTTGCATAATAAGTGTTACATTACAAAGTAGGTTTTAAATAGTACTATTTATATAGGATCTTTTATTATGAACCTGCCAAACTTAAGGGATAGGTTCCACACATAAAAAAAATACATGTACCTACCTACTTACGTTTAATTTTTTCTAAACATTTTTTTTATTAAAAAAAAAAATTGTAATTCTGCTTAATAATTAGTTATCCTTGTTAGAAATCGAAAGGGCAGCGCTCGGTACGTGTCATTGACCCGCGCGTTCAGGTTGATAATGAATGTATTATAGTATTTAGATTTGAAAGATACATAGCTAACAAATGTTTAGAGTACGTTCTGTATGTTCTGAAGGCTGTTGTTTATTTTTGAATGTCATTTATGGAATAAATAGGTATGTTTGATATAATCGCTCACGTAGGTATTAAGCGGTTCACACACGAGAGGCACGTCGCGCGACTTTCTCTAACGTGTGAAGAGGCGGATAATGTCGCTAAATTGTTTCAAAGGTCGTCGAGTCACAGACAAACAATGATAGTAACTTTTGCGGCGTTTGGCAAGATAATATTATATGCCTTTTGAAGAAAATAAAGCGAAACCGTGTAGATCTAGTTGACTATAGAATTTATTTATTGAATATGAACTAAAATAAAACATTTATGGCTTTGCTAATCAGCGGCGCAGCGTAGGCGAAATGAAGCACACTCGCAAATCAAACCAACCACTCTACTGATCCCACTTTACTTAACCACACGCGCAAAACTGAGATAAGTTACTACACCACAATCATTGCTAGTCAATCTCTTTGTCAAAAACTAAAAAGAACAGCTAGGTTACAGCACTCACCGAGCGTTGATAGAGAAGTTACAATACTATACAAGCAGCTACCTACCGAACGACCGCCCTTATTAGTAAAATAACATTTAGGTGATCCTAAACATACTATTATAAATGCAAAAGTTTGGATGGATGGAAGTTACTCAATCACGCCAAGACAGCTAAACAGATCAGAGAGCGAATCACGAAAAAGTCTAAATTCAAGTCTGAATGAAAGAAGGCATAGAGATAGTTTTGAAGTAATTAACCCAGCTGTTTTCATTGTATCCTGCGTCGCAGATCTAATACCAACAGTATGGATTGCACAAATAACTGTCTGGCATTAACCCTCATTACTTTTCTATATCCTCCACTTCTTAAAACCAACCATGAGTTACTGTCAATAAGGCTTGAAATTGAAAAATAAGGTAAATAATTCGTGGGATTGAAATTGCTGGCATTCTAGTCATCATTCGAATGATTCGATAATCAGTAATGGCAAGGACGGGGTTATTGTTGCGGTCGTGTGCGGTGGCCTTAAAAATTAGATTTTGTTTACATTTTTAATATATAAGTACTAAAGTTTAGAGATCTCTAGGTGCAATGTTTTTGTTTGAAATTCAAATACCTTTACTAATAAACCTACAAACAAATCTGAATAATGCATGCAATCAAAACCAGTTGACAGGCGCGGTTACACCTACAATTTTCCCACTTGTACCTACTATTTTCCCACTACTTACTATTTGCAAATCATGTAAACATTTGTCCAACCTCTCGGTTTGACCGTGCACTCGCCCACCGAGGTTTTGTGGTATAATAATGAATATTTTGTTGGAACAGTAACACAATCGGAGCAGGAGAGGTCGTGCATCGCGCTCATTCGTCTGCAGAAGCGATGCGGGCAGTTCCTGTGGGTGCATTCTGTGATGCAGCTGAAAGACAACCTGGAGAACTCGCAGCGGCCGGTCATCGTCTGCACCAATCAGGTGTTGAGGTGAGAATATACCCTTATTCATAAAATAAACTGTCATTTTAGTGAAAATTATAATATTTAACTAATATTTTTTTTATAAATAAATAAATAAATAAATAATGCTGGACAATCTACACAGCATCATCTAGCCCCAAGGTATGCTGCTGTTAAACAGAGCTGTATTATGGGTATTAATATTAATTAGTATTATTTAATACAATACAATACATAGATAGATATTTTTTATTATATATAGAAATATACCCAGAACACCCGGAACAAATATTTGTAGATCGTACAAACATTTGTTCCGAGGCGGGAATCGAACCCGCAACCTCTGCGTCGCAGGCGGACCTGCGCCCGCTGCGCCACATCGGTCGTCAAATACAGACTTTATTTTAATGAGACAATACTCGTAAAACGATAGTTTTATCTTCTCATCTCGTAGCACTAAAAATATGTTGTAGCATTTCGTAGTACTTCGTAGCAAGCGTAGCAAAATAAATTTCTTATGAATAATTATTTTTACCGATCCTAATCTGAATGACTTGTTATTTAAAAACGCTATTAGGTATGACGTCAATATAAAATGGCAAAAGCAAAATAACGCCATCCTAGTAGCATATAGCAGATTATAAAAAGAAGGTAGGCAAACTAGGCATATCTTTATTAAGTTTAGAGGTGATGTAAACTTAAGTCTGAGTAGTCCGCGACTTATCAAACATTGTCCGCGACTGTCCCGAGTGTGTATCTGCAAGATCAGCGCGAAACGTGACAAATTACGCAATCTGGGAACAATGTGAGGTTGTTGCTGCTAAGCTGATTGCACAGTGAGACAAGCTGGCTTAGGGAGTGTAAGGCAGCAGCGAACTACCCACTAGTCCTTTTGCTCTTTTTACTACAACACTATGCCACTTTTACCTTTTTTTTTGCCATTTTTTTGCGACTTTTACTACCACACTTTTGGCACTTTTGCTACCATACTTGCCACATTCACTACCACGCTTTTCATAACTTTACTTTAGTCACAACCACGCTTTTGTCACTATCGCGAAAGATTTTTGCCAGAACAAGTAGATAAGTTTGATCTTTTAGTTAAAAAAATAACTTTATGATTTCCGCTATCCCTTAAAACTTAGACGTATACTTGCCTAGATACCTAGGCAGGGCATAAAATCTGCTCAAATCAACAAGTGTGAAGCCGCGCCCTTTGTGTCCCCTGATTGTTGGGTCAAGTCACCCACTCGCTCAATGTTTCGTAACTTGGGCTAGCGCTTCATCATCATCATCATCATGTTTCGAATCAGCTAAAACATTTTTGGGCTATTTTTGTTAGCCTGTGCTGCTAGGCAATGGTATCCTCTTCATTCCACTTTTCTCGAACCAATTCTAAGTTCCGCCAATCTCTTTGTTAAGTTTTCCTGGTGGCAGGACTATTTAGCTTGCTAAAGAAAAAGAAGACGGACTCTTGATTCCGTCTTCTTTCTGCCGCAGTGCCAGATATTCTGCCTCCAAGCAGTAGTGTGCAAGCATTACAGTTTTTAGGTTTTAAGGGCACTAGCTGTAGCAAGTAGGCAAAAGAGACTTAACAACTTACGTCTTGGGGTATCAAGCTCAATGCAGTGCCACGTGAAATTGGGTGGCACAGCAACTGTTTTGGTCAGACGTGCGACTTGATCGTCTTGTCACTAAAACTGAGCGTGAGAAAATTTTTAGCTAATATAAACCTAAGTACACCTACCTAACAACCTATCTTGGATGAACCTACTTACACCTTACATAGAGTACTCGTAATATTCAAAACACATTGCACTAACTAATAGTCCCAGTTGCACCATTTATTTTCACCAACGGTTGGTCAATGATTTTGTTAGCACCAATTAGCATCATCTAGCTGTCCCTTACCTGGCCAGGCCCAAGTTTTTTAAAAGTTTGTAACCGTTTTAATATGACGTCCGTAATAAGGCGATGCAATGGCCCAGTGCTATTCATCTCTCTAATAAGGAAAATTTATGTTTTCATAAAATACTTCTGTTTTATTTAGATTCTCTAGGGCAATTGTTAAATCTAATAAAATGAATCATACAGTAACACTCGTTTTGTATGTAAGTAGATCCTCAGTAAATTATTACAAGGCAACTTAGAAGCATGGCTCTAAGTAATTTCTGCTAGTAATAATGCATAGGAGTCTATGATTAGGTTTCCATTGGCGTGATGTAAACGCAATTTTTAAACTTTTGTAAAATCAATATTTCACGTTTACCTCATAGCCGCCCCGCGTCTTTGGAAATCGAGGCTTTAGTATTCAATTCAAAGTTTCAAACAATAGAAACTAAAGTAGAGTAGGTACCTACCTAGGTGCAATACCTTTGCCAACACTGCTAGATATGTACCTAGTAACTGGAGTGAAAGATAGGGTCAAATGGCGAAATATAAAATTAAAACAAATTTATTTTGATGGGTAGGTGGACTAGATATACCTTTACTACCGCAAGGGACCGGTGGATTATGAGAAAAGTCAAAAAAAGTCAAATAGCAATATGCTTAATACTTCAATGGGTCGGTAAGGACTTTTTCTCGTCGTCGGGTAAGTTAATCATTATTCATGGGTCATGTAAAGAGCCTTGATTTAACTTGCACTTCAAAACCAGATAGTTTACCGTGGTTTAAATAACTCTTTAAAATTCTAACTTTTCGCGTTTCCCGCCATAAAGCAGTGTTGCCAACGCCATCGATCAACAGCAGTGCTTGTTAAACACCGTTTCTCACATAACAACAATAGCTCTGCAGGCAGGCATATTTCAAGCTTTCCCGATAGCTACATCGGGCGGCAGATCGCTTCGGAACACCGCTCTTGTTCAATAAATCACCCTTTACAATATTTATTCGAGGAGGATCACTATGGTCTCGTTACGCGATCGTGTTTCGTTGGAATATTAATTCAATATCGAGCAAGTATATCGAGTAACTCATGGTTTCTTTGTCTAATTACGTACAGAATGGATAACGCCTTACGCTATTGGCTTATCATTACATAGTCATAAAAACATGAACCCGCAGTTATTGCAAGTCAAGTGTAACCGTTTTAGTGGAGTTGGAACCGACTCAGATTGAGTTTCGGCTCACCAATGCAAGGTCCTAGTGGAAACAGCCGCTATTCTCTAGGGCTCTACTTTTAGTGAAAAATTACGTTGTGTTATGTATGCTACTAACGAAACGGATCAAAAAAATCAAAACTCTAAAAAAATATTATGAGCTCTATTGGTCGCCAAGCCAGTGGAAACTAGGAACCGACTCTACATTTAAGAGTAGATCAAATTACGAAGGCACCATAAGCCCTTTTCATCTGTATGCTTCGCATGCAAAGTTAGTTGAATTTATGCCAGTTCCACGCGCCCCAGCCTAGAAGAATCTGGCAACCAACAGCTGGGAATTCGATAATCCCTCTACATCAAGACCTTCAGTGCCAATCGAACTAGGTAAGGCTTTATGAATACTGATCGACTTCACAAGACTGTGGTAAGAACCGTGTTTACGCGAGCCGTACGTCGCTCATCTACCATTGATATCTCAATAGGGAAGTCTGTAAGTGACCGCGTTAAATTATGGCCAGCCATTTTTCAAAGTCCAGCGCGCCGTGGGTCTATGGCATTATCGGGCGGTTTAATGGTACGGCTTTAAGCCAATTAGTTGGCAGTGTGGCTGTTTAGACTGTGTCGATTTTTAAATGGTGCATACGTGCTGCTTAACATATACTCAAACTGCTCAAATGGCTATTGATCGAATAAATAAACTCCCATCTAGCAATCTTCTTTGCTATGACTTATCAATACCCAATAGCATAACTACTCATAACAAAAGTCTGGCAATTGGTAAAGTTTTTTTTCACGCATTAAAATGTAACGCTTTTAATTGAATGGAGGTTATAATCAGAGTTATCTACCGTGAAGTGAGTTTATGTAAGTTTAAGGTTGATTGAAGATTTTATGTTCCGGAAGGGAAATGTGTGGGTTAGTATAACGACACAGAGGTACCAGGAGAGGCGACAGGCTCCCGGCGCAGGAGGACTCGGAAGAAGGGATCCCCCTACACCGCGTTCAGCCGCAGCAGCCTGCCGAAGACCGACCCGAGCTGGAGTCCGGGACCTGCTACTCGCGCACGAAGGAGAGGCGTGGTAGCACCATACTCAACCATAGGATGTGAGAGTTAGTATAAAAAAAACCCACAAGGCGTGGGTTTTTGGGCGTGCCGGCGACGCAAGGCGAGAGCCTTAAAAAGGCGGCAAGACCCGAGCTGGGCCTCACGTAATCCGTTGGCCGGAAGAGAAGAAGAGAAGTTAGCCTTAAGACGGACACGTGGCGCCGGCGCGTGCGCCCAAAAATCTAGAAATTAACGTACGAAAGCTTACCCGTGACTTGCTTGAAGGAGGCCTGTAGCCAGCCGATGAAAGCAGAAGGAATTGCAAGTTATGCAAGGTAATGGCCACGTGGAGTCACGCGCTGGCCAGATACAGGGGCTCTGTGCAGAATAAAGGAATCCAATTTAGCCGCCAGCGCAGGCACTCTATGCCTGCGCTGGCGGCTAAAATGGCAAAGAAAGCTTGTGGGGCTTCCCTGAAGATCAGACTCACCAGCTCGGAGTTAATTCCCACTAAACTTGTGACTGTTCACGAACGCGGAACCACAGAAAAAGAAGCCTCGAAGACTCTGAACGACTTCACCGAACCAGAGTGGCCCGCTACCAAAACCGAATCTCCCAGGAATAAACAACAACGATCTACTATATTTTTATATTTTCATCATGCAGGCAAAGCCAGACGTGATGTCAGACCCAGGAGTCAGAACATTCATCCATAGGTTAGGCACCTACTTGATTTTAAATTGGAACTTAAAGTAAAAGAGCCAGTTAATAAAACTAGCCTAATCAATAAATATTTGTTGAGTTCAATTTAGCCATAAACTTTGATTAGAAGTATGTTTATGATTTGGTCAATGGTTTAATTTACATTGAATAGGTATGCAATCGTTAATCAAAGTTTGATTTGATTATGATAGGCTATAATATTTGAAATGAGAAATTTAAACGGTCTTAACTTTTCAAGCATTCTAATAATCTACCAACGAAGTAGTTAGTTCATTACTTGCCTTACCTACCTACTTAAAAAATAGGTAGGTACTTGTGGTAATTTGACCAACTGAGTACTGTAATTAGATAGAATTCACGTAAAAGTAAAAAAAAACATGTAGTAGGTAGGTACTCTATCCGTACCAAGTAGGTACCTACCTAGACCTAGGCTATTAGCATTGCGTCCTAGATTTTAAGAGTAGTAGAGTTCTCTGTGATAGAGCTCGTCCGGGGAAGGACTACCACCATACCTATTTCTGCCGCCAAGCAGCAATGCTCGCATTGCTGTGTTCCGGTGCGAAGGGTATGGTTTCCGGTGAAACTACTGGCACATGAGGCTTTCGATCTTAGCCTCAAGGTGGCAACCCGCGAGTGATACCTCTGGTATTGCAAGCGTCCATAGGCTGCGGTAACCGCTTACCATCTTGTGGGCCGTACGCTTGGTTGCCACTTCAGTTGTATAAAAAAAAAAAAAAAAAAGTTCGTAGACGCACGCGCACAGTATTCTAGATGTAGATAATTTTCAAGGCTCCCCAGTATTCTCGGTAGGTTTTTTGCTCTATAATCCTTTGCTTGTTATGCATAACCGAGTTAATGGAAATATCGTATCCGTACGTTCTCAGTTTCCCACCGAGATGCCAATTTGTGCGTCCGCGCAGGTAAACGATAGGGTTAGCTCTAATTATATTAGAACTCTCTTGTTGACGCAATTTTTTAAGAAAGAATTATAGGTACTCAAACGACGCTCAAGCAAAGATTTTTTAACAGTTCTTCATAAAAAAACTGTCACAATATGTACTAGAGTTTAGATTACAAGTTTGTCTTCACAGTCCCGAAGGCGATCTGAGCCCCAGTTTATGTAGGTACATACGAGTAAGTAGACCGTACTTAATATGGAAAAAAAGCGTTTTATGTATAGCCTAGGATACTAGGATGCCTAGGATACTTATGGTAAATGGTAAATAAATATAATGGAGAAGAAAAAGTGTTTTGTAATGGTGGGTAACTTAAGGACAGCCCTAGGCTAAACGCATAAATCTCGCGGACATATAACGTAGGCGGGATACCTACACGTTGACAATTTGTTGTCGTTCACTGTATCATGCATGTGTTAAATTAATAAGCACGATACAACTCGCAGCTTAAAAGCTACAGAGAATCCGGTTCTGAAGATTAAGATGCTTGGGCTTGTAGGTAGGAACTATTGCCATTTAGTTTTGATTTGTTCGACAGTACCTAGGTTGTTAGAATTTCAACAACTTTAATGCTTTTGAACACCTAACCAGCAGATTCAACACGAAACATTATTCCGAAGGAATAAAGGAAGGGAAGGGCGCGTGGAAATGTCGTAAATTCTCTTAGCTTTATGACGTTTATAAATGATACTGATATTATGAAATGAAAATACCTATTTTAAATTTGAAGTTCCGACCGAAATTTCGTGAAATTCTTTTCGTACCATAGATCATAGATAGATCACAATCATTCCAAAATCGGTCCCGAAGATGGCGTCTGTCTGAGTCGTCTGACAGTGAAATAAATTCTATGAAACTAGGGTTCTTAGCTAAACGAAATTCAAAGCTTAGCTTCGAATTTTATTTGGCTTCAAAGTTTCGGATAGACATGTTCATGGTAGGTTCGCAGTTAAGGTGGATACCGGTGTTCAGGAAAAAAGGACTCATCCGGTCCGCCATTGAACTCAATTTGGCACCAATAGAATCTAGTCAAAACTGTGCAACGTCGCGCAATTTTTACAAAATTATGATGGTTTACTGACTCGGCTCTTCGATTCAGGATAATCTTGATCACTCTCATAGGTACAAGACCTCTATGTCGAAGAATAAACAGGGACCAAACTAAGTAGCTACGTAACGCGTATAAAACCTTTTACGCAAGCCTTAACTTCCAAGTTCATCGGCAGTTCAAGTTCATTAATGCAGAACGTGTGTTAACATTGGCTGGTTTTATCCCCTTGCTGTTTGATTTGCCACCGGTTATCTTAGTTTCTAAATGCGAATGCTAAACCGATTTGTCGACGTCCAACACATATCTAAACTTTGATGTATGCTCGGAAAGAGAAGATGTTTTACTTTTAGTGGAACTCTGTAAGTTTGCAGTAGGTACCTATTTAATTGAGTTTGAGTGCCCTATGCCTAAAACTTGGTAATATTTAACCTACACCAACTAAACAGGTTAGATAAAACTTGCTGAATCGATACGTCAATAGTACCTACCTAGATACTTAGGTAAGTAGGTACATACAAACCGGCAACGCATATAAAAACAATTACTCACAGAAAAACAGACAGTTTGCCATTGCCAGCTTTTGAAGCTCACTGTACCTATGTAGGTCCAGGGCTTAGTCCAACTATGTGACATTTCCCCGCATCCTATCTTGCGAAAGGTTACAGAGTGAGTACCTAACCTACCTACAAATTCAATACTTTGTGAAACAGCACCAAGCTGATTTAATCCCACCTTTGTCGAGATCTGGCATAATGCTTAGGGCGTCTAGACTTTGTTAGACTCTGGTGAAGTGTTTTTATTTGAAGGTAACCAAATGAGATAGGTACCTGGCCAAAGACTAGGTAGGTATTTATATAGGTACCTATGCCGTACGTACCTAAGCGTTTATTTTGAGAGCCAACTGAATGCGATTGGTAGTTATGGAACAAATCGTAGAGATCCTGTTATAAGATCCGATATTGTTTTATGTTACTTAGCTACAGAATAATGAAGTGTAGGCCAGGCCACATTATCACAGGACCACATTATCTTCATCCAGGCACAGATAAAATAACAATAAACGTTAAACTTTAGTAATTCCCATCTTCTGTTTCAGAAGGTAAGTAGACACCTAATACCTAACCTAATGGGTAAAGCTTGTAACAATGTCGCAGATTTCTAGCAATAATATCCCATCACCAATTAAAAGTCATTTTAACTGCGTATCTTGGTAATAAATTCTTACAAACAGATGCACTTGGTAACGTAACGACATCGCATTTATTTATCTGGTTTTTTCGCTTAAAACTATGCAGTCATTTGCGTTCTAAATAAAACGATCTCTATCACATCCTGGTACAAATAAAGCTTATAAAACATCGCACAAATTAGGCTTAGGTATAAAAGAGCATTGACCTAGGCAAAGTAAAATGATCTTTTAAATTTACTAACGATATATGAAGTTTTAACAGCTTTAGGTAGTCGTTATAGATTTTTAGTAGATTCCTACCGAACTACTACGAGTATTAGAGTAGGTAGATACTCTTGTGGTACCTTACCTACCCTACATGGTAGTTTGGTTTGATTATTAAGTTTTTTGTCAACAGCGAACAAGAAGCAACGGTAATGAAAGCGAATCCCTGGCTCTACCACTACTACGCAGTCCAGTCTAAGCTACACTATGGCTTAGCATACGAAGCGGCAACGCGAATGTACGGCCCCCCGCCAACAGACATCCAAGTCTACCCTCCAACAATGCAATACGCGCCAACCCCGCCAGTGTGTATGAATGGAGTCCAACCAGTCATGATGCCCAACGCTGGACTCCAAACGCACATACCACACGTTCCTCCGCACCTAGCTCCGATGCACTACGCATACGAGAGACCAGAGAATGTTCCTGGACCAGTTGACTACTCCGTGTCGTTACAGGAAAACAGGTAACTTTGCTAGTGACAAGCTAGAATTTTCGGGTAAATTCTAAAAATACTGTTTATTAAACTGCAGATGATCCAGTGCCATTTGAATGAAACTTTGGTGTGTCTGTCTATCAAATAATGTTTAGGAACGCGGACACGCTTAACACTTTTGTCCGGTTTTTGCCCATGACAATCTTAACAGACGAGAGTTATTCCGCATGTTTAACTTCAGATTCCTGTTTCAGGTACCACAATATTCGGATAGAGGATACGAGGGTCCAGCCTAACGCGAAACGGAAAGGAAAAAACTCTGACGATAAACCAATAACTGCATCAAATATATCTCCTCGGTGTACACCTTCAACTGCTATGTCAGGAGACACATTAGTGGCAGTATCAGCAGGGTCTATCGCGAGCAGAAGACCAGGGTCCAAAACATTTAACATATCAGAAACCGAAATAGACCAGTGGAATCCCAGTCCTACATGGTCAGAATCAGCGTTGCAGAAAGTTCCAGATGTGTGCCATCAGGACCTGAGTCCTTACGTAACCACCACACCTCCAACACCTTCCGGCACGCCTTCCGCATACACGCAAAACTATAGTCATTCATTTGTATTCGACTGGTCACCAGAGCAATATGTTCCTCATACTAACAATAGATGTAACACAGTAACTACAGAAAGTTCCTATCAGCAAACGTGGAATAGAAGTCAGAGAACGTTCGCTAATGGCGCAGAGAATTCAGACGAGAATTGCAATCCTAGTAGAATAAGTTTATCGATGAGGGTCAGTAATCAACCGCCAGCGTATAACGCCAGGGAAGGGGAGATGCTTCGAAGGCAAATTGGTAAGTTGATTCGTTTACAGTTATACAACTATTACTACTCTGGTGACGGAGTTAATAGACCAGTAGAATCCCAGTACTTAAAGCATAGACAGAATCAGCGCTGCAAAAAATTCCAGACGTGTGTCATCATGTTTCATTCAATTTAGTACAATTGCCAGATATGTCTTGAAGGATGTAACTGTAGAACCAACCCAATTTAATACCGACTACAAAAATGAATCTAAGCCTATTATTGTGACGACGCGACGCCTGTGCCGGCGCCGTGCACTTAAGCTATTACCTACGTACCTGATAACGGGGCTAATAGATTTATCTTTTTGTTTTAGATCGTCCACATCCCGAATCACCGGACGCCAAAAAGCCAGCATTATAACTACAATAGCATATTTTGTTACCCTTATAATTAATTGTGTAATATTTAACGTGTATCTATATCTACTTAGTAAATAATAAAATAAAAGCTCTGGAACTCTCCTGTGATGTTTGTAGAAATTCGTAAATTCTAATTATGTTTCGTAAGTTAAAGTTGTACAAATTCTGTAAGTTAAAATATTCTAGTAATAATATCTCTAAATATTGTCACATGTGATGTGTTACGTATACGAATATTTTGTGTAAATATGATTTAAATTATAAAATGAATAATAACTGGGTACCTACTTTGTATGTAGGCTATGATATTTTGATGCCGTCCAGCTTATTTTCTATCTCAATTTAATGAATGAGCGCTGTTTGAATAAGAAAGTAGGTTCTAAACCAATTTTGTTCCTTCCAATATGAACTCTGCTCCGTCCAATCGAGTCCAGTATTAGTTAAATACATATTAGTACCTACATATTACTCTTTAGAATATATCCGAGACTCAGTTATCTATCATAGCATTAATTTATGATTTTGTTGATTGAAATTAAAAATTATGGCCTTTAAAATTCTGGTTTAATTTTTCTTGTCCCAAAATGGAATAAGTTAATAAAATGCGTAAATGAATGAACCAAATAATTAATTTTATTACTTACTTCTATAACTTATTAATCGATAACAATTATATTTTCTAGGTTTATATAGTCTTTAATCTGGACGTAGTCTCATGTTTCTCAATAGACATAAGTCTCTGGCAGTATCTTTTCTGCCATAAGGAGTAGACAAATCATACAATCTCAGTATCAAACTGATATTAAAACTATCTGGGAGAGCCTTTATCAATGTTGGCACTAGCTCACTTGCCATCTTTTGTAGTATCACTTGCGATCGTTCATGACCACACCGTACAACATAGACCAAGAATTCTAGAATGAATTGAGTTTGTGGTGTCACATCACCATTTTTTCCAGCTAACTGCGTAAACGATATAAATAAGGTCTCCAATGCAGATTGTAGTGGTTCTCTTAGCACAATTCCAGTAGTGTTCGAACCTTGCGAGTAATAAATGCTTCCGTCGGATGAGTTATCATTCAACCGTCTTAGTTTATTGCTTGAAGACAAGTTGTCTATATCATCAGATTCATCATGTCGACGTTTTCTAGTGAATTGAGCTCTATTACAATTGCTGGCTTCGAGAGCGGCGTAAATACAGTAGACAGATAGTTTAGCTAAGGTGGCACACTGTGGTTCTACCAGCTCTTCGCATAGCTTTGCGTTGTATAAGTATTGAGGCAATACGTGCGAAATCAAGGCTTCTGTGCATCGCTCTATATTTAAATGGAACATCGCCAAAACTATATCCACAGTTCTATCAAGATCTTCATGATATCGGAACTTGAGGGTTTCCTGAACCACATTAGTGACAAACCAAACTGGTCCAGTTGTATTTAGGAGACTTTCAATTATGTGAGTAGCATCAATGTGAAGATAACCCCTGTTTTTGATATCATCCCAAACTGAGTGCAGTTGCTCTAAAATCGGCTGACGAGAGATTATGCTATGAGAGAGTATGATGGGTTTGGATTTCGGTACTGAAGGGGGGTGAATGTCTCTCTGCATTTTTCTGATTATCTGGTACATTAAAGCAGCGCGTTCTTTAAAGTTATCGATTTGAATCTCAAGTTCAGTCAGTGGTGTCAAAAACTGTTGGACCATATTTATGGGTTTCAGAAACGCATCTTGATGCACTACGTTTATGTAAGAACAGAGCCATACTGATGCGCATACACTCAACGACGCCATTTTCTGGCGCAAGGAATCCAACATACGTTTGACGTCAGCAGCAGAAAGTGAGCCTTGTTCCCATGCATATAAGATCTCTTTTATTGCGCCACTGACATTCATGCAAAGATCATGGGGTTTCATATTTGTATTTTTGAAGTCAAAGTCAGGAGAACTCAAAGTATGAATGAAGAAATCTATGAGTTGTGGTTCACACTTTTGTAGTATTTGCTCTGGGGATTTGTAAACTCCTTTATGGGGCATGCAGTCTCGGACCCACTTTTCAAAGAATGAATCCCCATTTTCTTCCAGTACTGCACTAGGTCCATAATCTTGAACGATTGAACAGAGAATCAAAAACGATATGTCAAATATGTATGCTTTGGTTGGTGGGGCACCCTTTTCACTAGCAGCGATCAGAGCAAATTCATTGAACTTTATTAATCTTGAGACAAACAGTTTTAATTTTCCTTCTACAGTAGCAACAGCAAGAATAGTATCCAGTGTAGTTCCTCCAACTATCTGACAGAGCATAGCGTACAATGATTCCTGGGTTTTATGAAAATCTCCGCCCATAGTTTTCAAAATGCCCGCTAAAGTTGGCTCCGCCCTAGTGATGAACGACGGGACCGATCCTTGAAGGCCAGTAGGTTCCAGTTTTTGTAGTTTTGTATTCTTGCTTTCTCTTTTTTGTTGGAAGTACACTAAGTGACTTTCTGATACCACATTAAGTTTTACTAATGGCTCTAGTAAAGACACAATGCTGTTGCAAGAATTTTTTGTATCTACAACATCTAGCAATGGAGTGGCTTGCAATAATTTTTCAAAAGCCTCAACTATCTCAACAGAATATTCAGTTTCCTTATTTGTTGTTCCGCATGTATTATGTATGTAGTGCATTACTTGGGGTATTTTGAGAAAAGTAAATGCCGCCCATAAGGCTTGCTTTGAAGCATCTTTGCTTGAGTCATTGAGAGAAATAAAGCATGATCTGATTAGTTCACAATACAGTCTTGACAGTGAGTAACTTTTTATACGATGGACCATCAGCAATTGACTTGAAAGCTGCTGCATATCAGCGCTAGGGTTTGCTAAAACATTGACAGTAATAAGAGCCTGTAGGCAGTATGTAACCGGCTCAACCTTGTTATTCAATGGAGCAACTTTATCAATATCCATAACACAGATCTTTTGTATAGTTTCATGTATAGTCACAGGGACTTTGAACTGAGTATTCATCATCATGAATGCCTGGATCTCTTTACATTTCTTGGTCACCTCTTGGTACTCTTCAGGATCATTTTGCTTAGCTAGATAAAACATAGCAAGTAAAAAATCAGAACTGACAATTTGGTTGAGCAGTGTAGTTGATTTCTCTAAAATCTCTTGGCTTTGTGTTGGGTTTGCAGATGGTTTGCTTAGACAATAATGGTAGACTTGCAAAAGCCATAATATTATTGAGGAAACTGCATAAGTGAGGGTCTCCTCTTCTAGTTTTCCACGGCATGTGATGCTGTCTAAAAAGCTTTCCAAGAATTCTATAAGACTACTCACACAGTGAGGTTTGTGAAAGGCATCGAATTTCGCTATTCTCTGAAGAACAGCTGCATAGGATACCAGATGAGAGGCTAAAGAATGCTTTAGATAAGATATTACTAACTGGTTTGCGCCACAGCCAACCATGGCCTGCTGAAGGATGCAGTCAGCTAGGTTATACAGGTCACCGCTAACTCCTCTAGGAAGAATGGTCTTGATGTTGATGCCCCATTGAATGTCGGTCCATCGCTCTCTCCAAGCCTTTAGAATGAGCGCCTTCAAGGAGCTAGTTTTACTGGTGATCTTGGAAGCGTCCATGTTTAAGCCTACGTTGTATCGTAGGTGTATGTACCTCTGTAGTTATTTTTCAGAGGCACAGCATATTAATGTTTATTGTACACATTTACAGTAGTAGTAGTTTAGTCACATTCACACCAGTTATTCTACCTATTTTTATATATATTTAAATAAGATTTCTAAAAACAAACTTCGCAAAAAAGCAATCGATTGTCCATCTATCAATTCGTTACGTCAACGTCAATAAACAAGCGTGTTTCTTCTGTTACTTCAGCTTCTGACATTGACATTTATGTTTTTAACTTGACTGGCAGTCGCGTTGTGTGATTGGTCAGACCTCACATTCTCTTGTAGATTGGTAAATATGTTTTAGATAGCGCATTGAAAAACACACATTTGCAACCACTCCGTTTCACCAAAAAAAAATTGTTATTTCCTCAGAATATTAACTGTAGTACCTATATGTTATTTATAAAAGTAAAAAGGTTTTTCAAAACACAAAACAGTGACCTGCCTGCGTGAGAGTTGAGTCACTTGCCATAGAATTTAATTTTATAGTAAAACATTTACTGTCAGTCTGTCAGTGTCATACAAAAGAAACGTCAAAAACATAACCCTAAATGTTTGTTGCTGTTTGTTTTGTTGTTTGTTTACAAACTTTTTCGAAAGTCTGGAAAAATTAAAATGAGTTTCAGAAATTACAAAGATAAAATTGAGGAGGGTGATACAGTGATTTTGTACATAAGCAACAACTTATATGCACTGGACGTATCTAATGAAATTAAAAACAAGAAGGGAGATATGGTTGAGAACGTTTTTCAGACAAATTATGGTGCATTGAAGGTTAAAAACCTTATTGGTACTGAATATGGAAGCCGGGTAAGGATTCTACACATTTCTATTTAATTATTTTACTAAGAGTTATTAAGAACTATATGTAAAGACTTCACATTGGTTATCCACTCTCAGTAACTTTACCTACCTACCTATCCTTGTGCCTATTCAAAGGTGGAGTTGTCAAAGGGCTGGGGTCATGTGCTGCAGCCAACTCCTGAGTTATGGTCTCTGACATTGCCTCATCGCACTCAGATCATCTACACACCTGATATCAGCATGATTCTTCTACAGCTTGACTTAGTTCCGGGATCCATTCTTATTGAAGCAGGTATGTAGTCAATTACCCTGACATACCGATTTGATCATTGTCATCTGTGGTATATTCATTAACAAGAGTTGGTCATTGTCTCATACAAACTTATGGTATGCTTGGTGGATCTAGCTAGGCAGTAGTTTATAAAAATGCTCCATTGCACATCAAACAGCTAAGTTCACAACTGCCTACATAAGCTGAGCATAGGTTCTATAAGTTTGTATGTATCACCAAGAATCTGTTGTGTCACACTGCGAAGCTAAGGCCTCCCTTCTCTGTAATTCTAAGCCATGAAGAAAGAAGCTAGAACAATACCCACCACATTGATCCAGTGTTGTTTGGTTTGTTTGTTGCTTGTTTATTATGATTGAATATCTGTGGTGCCCTTGACTTTGTTCGGAATAAAAAATAGCGTATGTCCTATTTATTATATAAATTTCAGCCAAATTGTGCAATTTTTATCTAGTTATAGAAGAATAATTATTCAAACAAACATTAAAAAAAAAATGCTTCAACATAGAAAAAGTTACATAGCTAATATAAAACAATAAAAGTAGAATAAGGCTTAGGCAAAATAAGGCAGATGCTGCGTGCAGTAGGTACACACAGCACTGATTTTCAATTTACCCCGCTCAGATAGATCGTCACTGAGTTTCGAACCAGTGGGTTATATTATAGGTATGTACTCATAGTATAGGTATACTCATACAGTATCTAATAGTGAATTAATACACTTATGTAGTCAGACCTAAAAGAAGATTAATTATTAAAATAAGACAAAAAAAAATATATATATATGCATAGGTATATAATTACATTAATTATGTGTCATCATCATACATCAAAACTTTCGCATTTATAATACTAGTGTGATTTATGTGACAGGCACTGGTAGTGGCTCTCTCACTCACGCTCTGATCCGTAGAGTGAGGCCTTATGGACATGTCTACACATTCGACTTTCACCAGCACAGGGCTAAGTTAGCTCAGGAAGAGTTTACTAACCATGGGTTAGCTGATTTTGTCACTGTGAGTAAACTCTATATCTACTTTTTGCCTGCCTGTACCTAGACATCAAAGACATTTTGCACAAGTCCTAGACATGTACCGATTTGGACTTGCCTCTATCTACCCTGATTTAACATTCTGAACTCTATCACTTGGGATAGCTAGTAACTAACGCAGATACTAATTTTGATTAGATTTTTGAGAGAAATATAAATCACGAGTGAATAGGTTTCTTTTAGGCCAGCGTGCTCTACCGTAGATCACATCGTCGCTTATCGCATATCAGGCGAGATAGTTTTGGTCAAACGCCTATTCTAAGTAAAAAAAAATAGAATGAATATCATGATAAAACCTGCTTGCCCAAGAACTAAAAATTCGAAAGACATGCACCACTCCCCTTTGCGTCCTCGTAGTGTGTTATGACTACGACACAATCACTCTTGCTCGAGAGTAGGCACGTGTTCACACAGTGAGAATACTAAAAGACTGACATGATAACAAATTCTCGCAGGCAAAGCACAGAGATGTCCTTCAAGATGGATTCAGCCCAGACCTGAATGGGAAAGCTGATGCTGTGTTCCTGGACCTTCCTAGCCCGTGGATTGGAGTTACACATGCTGTGACTGCTTTTAAGGAAGAAGGTATGTAAAGTTTTATAATTACTTATCTTTTTTTATATTTTTTTGTATTCAACTTTTTTTTCATCTCGGCTGGCTTCAAAAAAATTCAGCGTTAGTCGAATTTTTTTTATGACAATGATTTATTATATATTTTTTTTTATAAGGATTGTATTGGATAAGTCTATAAAACTGGGCATAGGTACTTATCCGATACCGTTTCAGAATTTGCGTACGTTCGCCTGATTCATAAATTATGTACAGTAGGTACTTACCCACCACACATGTACCCACCCCGAAAGACTGGTCATAATTTTTGTATTACCTCTACGACTTTTAAGAATTTGTTTTTTTTTATCATAGATAAAAATGTGTATTTAGGCAAGGTACTATTATACTACTAAAGTACTTTTAGACTATAAGTAGGTCTTATACAAATTCAATTGGTTTCTGATTACCGACTTTACCATTGTATCTATGACTCTGGCTCTAATTACGAGCGATTACCGCGTTCAACCGGCGTTTAACAAATCTATTGTAAGACTAATAAACCAGCCAGCACATGAACGAGTCGGATTTATAGCGCTCTATTATCTTAAGCATCGTATCAGGAAGCGCTTGATCCTTGGTTTGACCAAACAGCGCGTAGAATAAGCTTTCACAAAAGTACGATGCTATCCGAACAAATGCTAAAAATTCAAAAGACTTGTCGTGTCTCCACCAAACCTCACTGGGTCCGCATGATATATTATGATCTAATCACTCTCATTTAGGAGTAGATATCCGGAGTAGACGTTAGTTTGTGCACGCTTCGCGTGTTTTATTTTGAAAACTTTGACACCTCTTAAGCACCAAAAAGGCTTCCGCGATTAAAAGTAGTCTATTTATGAATCCAGGCTATTTACTACATACGTAGCAAATTTCATTCCAATTCGTAAGTAAGCTCGTATGAGTCAGTGGCCAACTCTGGTAACAGAGTTTCTAGGCCGCCCGAAGGCCAGTTAGTGGTCACGCACGACGTTATTGGGTAACAAACATAGCTCGCTTCTCTCTAATTCTCATTATGACAGCCTTCTAATGTTCCCACTGTTGGAACCCCGGCCTACTCTCGGACAAGAGGGATTGGGTCTTAATCCACCACGCGGACCTAATAAGGATTGGTGGATGGCCTATGTCTTTCGAATTTTTAGTTCTTGGACATGCCGGTTTCCTCACGATGTTTTCCTTCACTGTATGAGAGCACTGGCATTGCGCACACAAAAATCCATTAGTGCATGACCGGGTTTGAACCTTAGGATCAGAAGGTGACCCCGCACTACCACTAGACCACCGGAGCTCTCTCTAATTTAATGGTTGAGATTGAACTGCGCAGTGAGTTTCTTGTCTTTTGCTACATGCATAGCCTGACCACTCTAAATTTTTCTAGACCATTATATTTTGCTACAAATAGTAGATAAATCTATTGCTATCTGTTTACGTTACGCCGCGTCGATTATTCAGATTCATCATGACAGCCTTCTAATGTTCCCATTGCTGGGACACTGGCCTACTCTCAGGCGAGAGTGATTATTCAGATTACCTTTCTTTAAATCAATCCAATAAAAATATTGATACATAGCTATAATATCTGCAATTTTTTTACAGCACCACACAATATTATGTATTTAATTACCTTTAAAATGGAAATTATATTGAAACTTACAAAATTATTCTTGTGATTTTATTGAGTAAACTCCAATGTTTGTTTGAAATATTAGCGGTAGTAGAGAGTGGGAGTCGTTGGATGATAAAAGCTCAAGATCATCGTCGTCATGGCACTCTTTGGGGGAAGCCTTTGTCCAGCAGTAAATGTCTATTGGCTGATATGATGATGACTAAGAACATCCGCAAACTCTAGTCCATAACTCAGATCTTTAGTTTACTTTGTCACCTACAAAACAATATCTCGTTACACAAGCATTTATCTAAAGAAATACTAAACCTCATAAAGCCTAAATCATTTGCCTAATTGGTAGCTAATAACTAGAATGGTTAGATAGTCATCAGCTTCACCAGACAATTTGGATTTGTTGAACAATACAACAGCTGTACCTCCGACAATAGTCATTAATCCTTGACGCTAGCCCCATTGTCAAGATACCCCGATACACTTCGAGGACACCAACCTCAGATGTTGAAGATAAACATTGGAACCTTCAACTAATTCTTGCTTCACACGAAGGCCAGCTTTGATAAGCTTACGATGGACACAAAACACAATACTGAGATCTGCGTAAATTCGATGTTTCAAATGACAAGAAAGAGACTAATCGCTAATAATTAATAGCTAAATCGTCATAGTATACGAATACCTATCTTAATTTCATTCAAAGGTAATTTTAGATAAATTCTTAAGAAATCTGCCCCATCGCAACAAAATAATTTATATTTGTATTTATTTGTTGCCAATAAATCAATTGTTGTAAAATCGTTTGTAAGTAAATGTTTTCATATTACATTCACGAACCGATCTTCAACTGAAGACTCATTTGATGATGGCATCGATTTTTTATTTACATTCAAGCATTCCTTTGAATCTTTTTATAGACAATATCATCTTACAATTGTTCGTCGCGCCTGAGCATAGAAAAATCCGGCCACAAATACAGCTGTGTTTCTAGATTTAATATGATGATTTCTTACAAAATATCTTACAAGACTGTTCATCGTATTATATTATTTTAAATAGGCCTAATCAGACCTCTTTAAGGCTTATTCTAAAGATTAGGTCCGCCGTACCTATTCGAAAACTAAACAAAAGGAGAATTGATTATTATGGATTCTTAAATAGTTATTTCTCTTTAAAATAAATCTCTTCCTTATTGCAAAACAAACGGCCTTCAATCAAATACTGCCTACAGACCGCTTAGTTGTAATTATTTCCTAAACATCATTCTCCTTTCTCTGCAAACATCTTCGATATATAAGAGTAGCAACATATTAACTATGAATGAACTGTCGTACAGGAGATATGGATAGTAAAAACTAGAAACTCAATAGAAATTGCAAACTGGCCTACACAAATGATCAGACCAAAAAACATACGTTTTGTAGGAGAGCTTTCGAAAGAGCGCTGGTGCTCAACAAAACTCAAAATAAAGAATACTAATTGAGTTCTTCATTTTGAATAATATTTTTTACTGCCAATAACACTAGTCCACGTATAGCCACGCACGTGATTCAAGTGCATTTTTATAGGCAGCTCCTAAGCCAATCATATTCGTATATTCCCTACTAGCTTGCTTATTGTTTCTCTATGACCAAGCCCTTTATTTTGCCTTATTAGCACAGATAGTATAATAGCTACTTCGGTATTAGTCCATGGTCGTCCGTTAATACAACATAACTACATCATTATCTGGTCAATAGCGGATAATGTACCTACCTAATCGGTGGTATTTGAAATATATTACCAACATACTCAGCCCATAGATGTAGCGATATGAACATACTAGCATAAATGTAAGCTAATAAGTAAAACAAATAGTTTTCTCGCTGTGTAGACTTAAAAACTTTTTTTTTGGAAATAAACTTGTAAAACTTTAAAAACTACCTACTACCTTAGTGTGGTAGTTATCACTGCAACAACCGTTAAAGAACTTCATATCATACATTACTTACGAACAGTAATAATAGTGTTTGTAACGTAATATGTTATAACAATAACCATATTATTGAAATTCATTCCAATTTTCTTGTCATTTTGTAGATAATGTAGAAAGAAAGAATATAGATGAAATAGAAAGAATATTTAAATATTTATTTTCTTAAAGTGTGAAGTTATTTCATAACAAAGCCTTTTAAACCGTAACTAAAGCTCGTTTCGGTATATCTTGGCTCATACCTCTTGATTCGTTCCCTGTCCAAATATGTCCTATTAATAAATGACCCCACACAAATGACCTACTATCTAGTACCCCAGGGAATAACTTTACAGGCCACCAAAAAATACGCAAGTTTTTACTTACGTTACTTTCAGCATATTTATCCACTATTTGTAGATTTCTATAGAGTACGCTTATCTTTACTGGGGCACTGGTACGGTTTTCCCACATTTACCACAAAACCTACAAAACTCCTGTCGCAAAAGCATTACCATTCCCAGACCATTCAAGATAAAGCGTAAAGAAGCACAGGTCAAAGGTAAAATTTCGCCAACGCTAAAATCCTAAGTGGCCACAATCTAGCCATTAACAAACGTCCGACTGAACATGACGTATTTGCGAAATAAGAGCCCCTCTTCTCTGGTGGTCTCATGTCATGAGACACGAGTGGAACTGTAATAGGACAGCTCCTTAGCTGTCTCAGGCCGGACATTATCTTTCGGTGAAAAATTGCGTCCTTTGTGCCCTAGAAGCAGACCTTATGGGGAAAGTAGCGTTGAGCGAATTAAACAAACTTTAGCTTTTACTGCATGGCACGTGTATCCGAAACTCTGAAGTGTAACATATTATGTGGTTGCCTTGTTTCTTGCTGTCATCACCGTCATCATCATCATCATCAGTCAAAAGACATCCACTGCCTAACAAAAAAGCGCTTCCTAAAAATAATGTACCTATCATATTTTTTCGTTTTTAATGACTTATTTAGTCATATTCATAGATACATGAATCTAACTAAAACTCATGCAAATTATCTTATAAATGGTATTATTTTAAAAGCTTGAAAGTTCTAAAGCGTATTGTTACAACTTATTTAACTTTGAATTATGCAAATTCTGATCTAAAATTATTATAATCTAAAAGTCAATATCTCAATATCAAGCGTATTTTTCCAGTAAATAGTTCCGTCATCGATACCGTTTATAAGGGACAGAAACAACATCATAAACACTATCTAACTTCTTAACGAAGCATTTAATTTGATTAGCATTAACACCGACGATAGATTGATTAATGGTTGCATCGTGTATGGAATTACCTATTAAAGGTTTAGGTTAAGACATGACCTTAGATTAAAATACGTGTAAATATCTTGTTAACGTAACTAAATTACTAAAAGCGTATGCCTATACCTAACTAAGTAAGTTCGTATGAGTCAGTGACTAACTCTGGAGTTTGTCACTGAGAGAGTTTTTAGTCCGCCCGAAGACCTGTGTCTTGGCCCAACAATTTTGAAAAAACCGGCCTCCAAAGCACGGAACCTAACAGTTACAACAATGTACAAAAATTCTGCTAATTATTTGTCAAAGTTGACTGATTCTTAAAATAGCGTTAGTAAACGATAACGACGTATGCGCATAATTCGGTCACCTAGTAGGTACGAAACATATGGAGAGGCAAACTTGCTTTAAAATTTTTGGTTTGCACAGGTTTCATTGCAGTATCTTATGCGTCAAGTGTATATTTAATTAATGCTTTGCTTTATGTATATTGTAGATGTTGTAATTTTAGATATTTTATATCCTTATAAATTATTTTAAACCGATAGATAACATTTTAGTTTTAACAAGCACCGCATAAGGATGAGTTCCCTTCCGTATCCAGGTCGTTATGAAGCTGTTATTTTACTACGAACTAGTCAATATCTCACTCAGACCCAATGTCGACCGACACATCAATGATTCATCATCGAACCCGGGAATCGCATTTACATGATATTATACAGAATGGCTAGCTCAACTAGGATACAAATCTTATCAAATCAATGTTGATAAATTTATTCGCTGACATGTTTCATTTGCTAACCAACTATGCTGATAAAGATCAGAGCATTCTGATCAGAACCACAGCTTATATAAACAGGAACAATGAACATATTCTAATATATTTAATTCTGTTCATATCTTTGTAACTCAAATCGAAATCCACGTGTGATAAAGATCTCATATCCTTGTTACTTTCGTAGACGTGGACACGAAATAATTGTATGACATAACTTGTCCCCTCAGGCGTCTCACACAATGCATTTAAACCAACTACTACAATTCTAGCTTTTAATATTCTTTAGATCATATTCAAAAGAAATAAGATCTGTTTTGGGATATACAGACATTTCGCAGCTATACATAAAATACGGCACGTGCTACTGAATACAAATTTACAAATGCTGTTGCCGAAATATAACTTGATGGTGTAGTTGGTATGGAGAGAACGAAATCTAAAGTAAAATTAATTTGGTAAGATGTTGCGACACTAAATCAAATTGCACTCAATTAAGATAAAGCGCCTCGGCCGACAGCTCTGGACAATAGTGCGTATGACTAATACAGCGTTTTGTTTGGTTAACTAAATTACAACTGGACCGAAGTGAATTGAATTCCTATCAATATCTATAGCAGTCGATTAGTTGCGTAAATTAATTCAAAATTTAATTTACCTTTGATATGAAAAACATAATCTGTTGTTAAACGATAGTTTTGTTGCGAAGGCATTTGTTTGATGTGAATTTTACCTTCACTTACATTTTCTGATCTAAAACCAGTAAATAGATATCTGCTCCGGAAACTGTCTCAACATTCATCACTCTAATATTCTATTCTTTATCTATACGGAAGCCAGTCTGTTAAATCCTGGTGTTATACAAAGTCATCCTTTGTCGTTTTGGTCTGAATTGTATCTATTCGACATTGATCCACTAAAAGCACACAACCTAAGCTCAGTTGTGCTGAGATTTTCCACCTCCAAAGTTTAGCTAAATAATTATTTTGGAGCAAATTGACCAATTTTTCACCTTCAACGTATTCGACAAATAGTCGAACAAATAAGCAACCACCTGCACAAGAATTTTACAATTTAGCTGCAGATAATCTCGCAGTACAAATTCCAGAATATTTAAAGCCTGTACATACGGATCGTTGATTTATTTACGACCTAACAATAAATTTACGGCTTCTGTGCTAACCTTTGTGCGTTAGTTGATTGCATTAATTAGTTTGAATTCCAACTGCGATATTTGAATCACCTACGCAGGCTTATGCAACGGTTACTTTTAGGGTGTGTTCAATTTTAGTATTATAATTTTTTCTGCATTTATTGTCTTACGCACCGGTTTGTTTTTCTTCGTCTTTATTCCTGAGACATAATAATTTTCGTATCAGTGGTTTTTAGTTGTTTTGAAATGTGTAAGATTTCCTCAATTTTAAGTACAGGCTGGTGAAAATGAGCATGATACCCTATATTTGCACGTGCAAAATTTACAGAGTTCAAGTTTTATATACACCATATCCAACCTTAGCTGCAGTCCAATGTACTGAGTATAAAACCTGCTCCCAATCAGCAAAAATGCTCACGGCTTATTACGCAACATGTCTTACGATAACAATACTCCTAATCATATGATATGTCGAAATGATTTGTCCTATTGTAAACCGAAAGTATTGAGAGCAACGATCAAAAGGTATTTGTGAATGTAAGTAATACTTCAACGGGTTAGTGTGTATTGTCGGTTTGCTTTTCAAATGTACTAGTTTGGGCAAGGTGTGGTGGATTCTACTTTGGTGGCATTGAATATCCATCTTCTGTGTGTGTTCCACTTAATATTAATATAACTGCCAGTCATCTTATCATCCGACGATGATCATTACTTACGCTATGCGCTATAAATAATGCTTTCATAGAGCCATCAATATTTTTCACGTTTACTGAATTTTAAAACTAATATGATCACACAGAAAAGTGTTTTTATTAATATAATCAATCGCAGGACAGACATCTTCAATTAAATAAGATTTATCTTGATTTTGAGCTGTCAACATTCCCAGCTGCCTGGAATGTCTCTAGTTCCTTATTATCATAACTCATTTTACAATAGCCCCAAGATAGGTTAAACAAATATGACGTTGCATTGTGACGTGTGGCATGCTATGCCGCAGGGCGCGGCGAGTCAAGGTAAGGGGTCATAGAGAAAGGCAGGCTGGTCTGAGTTAGTTTTACAGATATTATTAATAACAATTAGCTAATACGGTAAGTGTCCGTGAAAAATGTTGGGTTCACATTGACTTTCAATGACCAAATTCTCAATCAACGTCAAGCTCGCAATTCTAAAACATGTCATATGAATGCAATGCTGTGCGTCTTATTCTACAAGGTCGCTGCGTTCTGATTGACTGATTGACTGACAATCAACGCATAACTTAAACTATAAATCCTAGAAAACTTAAATTTGAAGAGGGTTTTCCTTTTGATGTCTAAAGGTGCACTAAAAAAGTAATTCCTTAAATTTAATTGGTCATCATCATGACAGCCTTTTAATGTTCCCAGTGCTAGAACATTGGCCTACTTTCGACCGAGAGTGATTGGTTTTAATTCGCCACGCGAACTCAATGCGGATGGCACATTTCATTCGAATTTTTAGTTCTTGGACATTCCGGCTTCCACACGCAGTTATCCTTCATTATTTGAGCACTGGCTTTTATTTTATATTTTCTCTAGAATTTGAGTTGAAGATTTAGTTTGAATAAAGAAAAACACCCGCAACGTCGCGGATCAGGCCGAAAAGATGCATCATCGTGCAACTTTGTTAACGGTGTAGGAGGTGATGAAAACTTTATAGAACTCCTGTTTCATGCTACTTTTTCATACGACAACAAGGAATAAAAGTTACTTCTCATTCAACCGACGACTTCGTCATCAAGATTTTGGTTTCCTCCAGATCATTCAAACTGAGATTGTACCTACAATAATACAGTAATGACGTAGGTAGGTTGATTCGTTAGACTATTAGTTGTGGTTAGCAAGCTCAAAGTTCGTCTGATCCTAAATGACATTGTGCTTTGATCTACATCGAGACCAGTTTGGCCCAGCTGCGTAATACATGAGGTATCTACCTAGGATAAACTACATACCTAGAGGTGAGCTTTAGGACTCGTATCTTACATTTTGCATAGTATAAAACAAAATCGCTTCCCGCCGTCTGCCGCTAGTATGTATGTATATTATGTATGTGATCTTTTAAACTACGCAGCTGATTTTAATGCGGTTTTCATTAATAGATAGAGTGACTCATGACGAAGGTTTATACGTTAAGCGGACGTGTAAAGCCGTAGCGAGTCGCTAGTTTATTTATTTGAGAAAGATTATAAGTAACTTATGAGTTTGATAAAAAATACAGATATGAGTAAAAAAGCACATATTTTTAGCTGTATGTATTATGTTATAAGTCTTTCGTTTTTTCTACTTTGAATAGGCTAACGTTTGACCACTATCTCGCTTGATGTTTAGCGACGATGTGGTCTACGGTGGAGCACGCTTGCCTAGAAGAAACCTATTCACTTCCGATTCACTTTATTCGATTCCAATCGTTATATTTGTCAATTAAAAAAAATTATGCTCTCCAAGCTTTTCAAGCTTTGAGACTCAAATTTTATAATAAATCAAAACTAATACTATAGGCCTTACGGGGTAAACGTTAGGGGGGAGCTTTGATGTTTAGGGCAGCACATGCGAAAGTTTTTATTTCTTAATAAATAAATAATGCTGGACACACAGCATCATCAAACCCCAAGGCAAGCTGCTGTTAAACAGAGCTGTATTATGGGTACTAGATGACTGATATATACTTAATACAATACAATACATTGATAGTTTTTTTTTATTATATATAGAAAATACCCAGAACACCCAGAATAAATATTTGTAGATCGTACAAATATTTGACCTGAGGCGGGAATCGAACCCGCAACCTCCGCGTCGCAGGCGGACCTGTGCCCGTTGCGCCACATCGGTCGTCAATTGATCTTAATGTTGATTGTTGTTTAAAATCAGTGTTCTGATTTCTAGCCCTTCATAAAAATAGCAATCTATTTTCGAACCAGTGCAAACTATTTTATCAATTGAATCGGTCACCAGACGAAATGCCAGACCGATTACGAATCGATCAAAGCACGATCGCGTGATAACTAAATAACATAACAATTAACCGGATACTAAGTTTAAAAAATAATAAATCAGTTTTAATTGTTAATCAGCTTTTATTAGGTTGGTTATTTATTTATTGCAGGCTGGGCTATTGGATTGGAAATAGGGCTGCCAATGTTATTTCATCATTTAAAAAAGGTTTTACGAAATTGTATCGGTCTATTCGGTCTATATAATATCATCATCCTAGGTCATAATTCTTCGATCCCACAAGTCAAGCCCGATTTAAAAAAAATAGTCCTTTGATATCCGGCTCGAAGGACTGTCAATCATTGATAGAAATCGAGTACGGTGATCATCAGAGGTATTCGTTTCGGTTGTGTTTCATACTAATTTGTTTATTTTATCAAGTAAAAAAAACCAAACCCTAGTTGGAAATGATTTAGTTTCAATACCCGCGGACGTGCAAAGCGGCCTGTCCGCCACGGTAATTTATACCTACTGGCACATGTTTATTGTGAATACTGCTTATAAACACGGTGTCTATGAAAGTGAATTTATTTTATGGCCCACTATGCGGTGAAATACGGCTTTTCGCGGTGAAACGCTTTTGTTTAATTGCGCAAATATGATTTGCGCCAAGTAGTTGGCGTTTCACCAATTACTTGGCATACCTAGAGTGGGTTGCTTGGGACCCTTTATTGTATCCTTGTAGGGGTTGAATTTTATTACTTACAGTTTTAAAAAGGTTATCTGGATGAAATCGCTTGTAAGCCATAAGACCGCCCATTGTACTAAAACTGTGAAATGTGTTTAGTTTTTATGTTTATGTTACTGCTAAGGTGTACAATAAAGTATTTTCATTCATTAATTCATTTAAACACGTAACGGACCAAAAACTTTTTTTTTGTTTTTTTTCAGTTTTCTTTCTAGTAATCCTTATCCACATAGTGTATGTAGAAAATATATATCTGTAAATATATTGTTTAAGTATGCATAGCAAGTACTCTCGACTGAGAAAGTTAGCCGTTTTGATGCGCAATAAAGCGACCGATGTGGCGCAGCGGGCGCAGGTCCGCCTGCGACGCGGAGGTTGCGGGTTCGATTCCCGCCTCGGGTCAAATGTTTGTACGATCTACAAATATTTGTTCCGGGTGTTCTGGGTATTTTCTATATATAATAAAAAATATCTATCTATGTATTGTATTGTATTAAGTATATATCAGTCATCTAGTACCATAACACAGCTCTGTTTAACAGTAGCTTATCTTGGGGCTAGATGATGCTGTGTGGATTGTCAAAAAAAAAAAAAAAAAAAAAAGGTTTTTTTGAACGAAAAATTCACACAACACAACAAACGTTTAACTTCACGAATGGCCGAAATCCGTCGAGAGTACCATAAATCCCATTGAATAACATGAATTTATTACCGTTCTCATCAAACTAAAATTGAATATAACAAAAACTATTACGTGTCCCGACTAATGTATCGCATTAAATTCATTTATGCCTGCAATTAATTCGTAGGTGAATGTTTTAAATGATCCGCTTTAGGGCCTCAGGGCGGTATCTCTACAAATGCGTCTAGGCACGCTATGACTTGCAGGTTACCTGTTGTTATGAATAGCTCTTGTGTGGGAATGTACAATGTACCTTATAGTATAATGTACGGTGTCTAGTATGTCTGTGGTTGAACTTGACGGGTATACTAAGTACAATAGTTTGTTTCCCATTTCTATTTGCTATACGCAAATAAATTATATACGCTTGTTAGCGTATATCATTTATAATTAATTTTTTACTAATTTAATAATACGTCCCAATAATATGTAGATGATTTTGTGTTATTTTGTAGTACAATCTACTTAAGTAAACTGGATATCTACAACATGGCTTCGGTAGACATAATGAATACATTATCCAGTTATCACATGTAGACATACGTCGTCGTCTATCAAACACTTACATCGACAACTTCTGTAACCATAAAATACTCGTAACCTTTAAATCAATAAAGGTTGAAATAAAGAACATCGCTCCATTCAACGAGAAATTCACTTAATTATCTCTCTACACGATGCTTAGCTTTAAGCCGAAGCTCATAGAAAAACAGCTGGTATTCTACCAAAATCATCTATTTGGGCATCTGGGCCTTGTGGTTCTACAATGAACCTAACCAGAATACGGTTGAACAATTTACTAATATCGCTTGCTATACGTATCTCTCTCTCTTTCTTTCTTATCCTATCCTATAATCCTAGGACGTCTTTGTTGTTCTGGCTTGCCTGCGCAATTGTTGGTATTCATTCGCACCACGTGTCGTGGAACTTGGTTTTATCCTGTTTCGAGAGTGGTAATGTGTAGGGTGCACTAAGAAAGGACAAAGTAGCAAGGCGTTCTACTGATAACTTATATAACAGACCGGTAGAGTTTCGTTATTTGCGAATTGATTCGAGCGAGATTTTGAGGTTTTCAAAAGTCTGATGTTTTAATTATAGTTCCCATGACTTTTCATCGGGTCTGTTTCGTTTTCCCCCAGTCCCGTTTTCACCCGGTCCGTTCTCACCCGAAATCAATAAAGTTGCATTGGGTTTGGTTGTGTGCTGCATGTTTATTACTGTTTTTATAAGATCTATCTTTCAGTGTGTTCGAACAGACCCAGCTGTGTAAGCTTTGCATGTTAATAGGCCTTAATTACACGATGGATTATCCTGTTATATTCCCGCTAAGGAGGAAGGTTCCTATGGCTATCACATAATGCGTGCTTCTATCGATTAGAAGAGTTAATTTTCGCAATAACTAACAGTTATCTTCAGCTGGTTAGATGAGGCTTGTAGAAAGTTGGGTTTTAAAGTGTATCGGTTACCCATAGTGTAAATTGAAAACTCTCCGTAGGTTATCCCTATTCAAGTAGTTTTTCGACAACGAACTTACAAAATGTATTCAATCAGTTATCTTGGTCCTATAGTAAGCTTTGCTTAGTTCGCTTGTCGCCCGCTGTGAGACAACTGCCTAATGTTTGAATCAATCTTGATGATATTGAATCAATTATGTTCATAGGAGTAATTCAATAATATTATGTAGATACGCATAGCACGTGTCATTTACTGCAGCGTTCCTTACAACCAGGACGCGTGTCTAACGTCGCATAATAACACGTCCGCTCGTCTCGGCGGCCGTCGCGCAACTAATCAATTGGCGCGGTCGCGTGATGTCTTCATCAGCCGCCCGGGGGGTTACGCCCCTGCGCTTGCGCACCTATTCGCCTTTCTACGCCAATATTGTGGTTCTATTGTAATTTTGCAGAAAATATGTTGCAAAATTTAAATACTTTGTTATATTTAAATTTGAAACGAAGCTATTAGGTATATAAAAGCTTTGCCCAGTCCGTTATGGCTTTTTAAATCCAAATAAGGTGTGTTTGCATTTTGTTTAACAATATGAGTGCTTTTAGCTTCAATACTCAGCTCATCTATTTGTCATCAAGTCAATCAGTTCTACTCGTAATATTGCTTGTTCCTATATTCAGACACTCCCCAAGCTCATACCTCAAGTCTACAACGAGTTTTCATATCTCGATATTTTATTTTCTACGTTTTTTGTGTGCTCCCTGAATAAGTAAATAAAGTTCAGATAGCACTTTACTACTACCATTCCTAGAAGCTTTTTAATTGCTTATTTAATCCGGTCCGAACGTGTTCCATACGTATAGCCGCGAAATAGGCGCCTAAGCACGCATGCGATTTATTTAGCAATTGAAAGTGGCCACTTAAAGGAATCACAGTGCGGGGAAGGCAACAAATCCAACAAATTGAACAGGACCGCCAATTGAACAGTATCGGCAATTACCGAAGACAATGCGTGCGTGAGAGCCGCGCCGGCGCACGCAGCCCGCGAATTAGACTCGTTATCTGCCCTGGGTAATTAGGGAATAGGGAACGTTCCCACGAACAGGTGGGTTAGCATGGGGTGTGAAGAGTTTTGTAGATACGATTCAATAGAGCTAGTGGTGTGTTAGGAACACTGGTGGAGTAGGTAACACCCTTGCCTCCATGTTCTTGAATGTATTTGAACCTAGATTTTCCAATTCTCATACTCAACATGGACAATTTAGTTAAGTACTAATACTAATTTGTAATAAGTAGTTATAGTATTTCTACTGCAAGACAAATTCTTTAGGTTTTTATAACTAATCTCTGAAAATATAATCGCCAAGACCATTTGCAGTATAAAATACGAGTAAATAATATTAAAGATGTACCACAATTGCAAGTATTAATTACTTAGTGCGAATTATAAAGTCAAAATAGCTATTAGTTAACAAACTGTCGTGTCTGTTCGTTTTAAATAGAATTAGCCATATAAAACTGCTTTGCCCGGAATTTCCTATAAACATGTAAACGTCGACAGAAACCTATTAATAATCAATTAATAGCCCAATAGTGCAAAATAAATCATAAGTTACTGAAGTCTAACATAAGAAATAAGTCGCAAAATAGGTTACGAATAAATTTAAATATCGAAGCACAGCCAGCGACGCGTACGCAACTACCGATACCGATACGAATTTGAATTTAGAACTCTATCACAATTCAGATTGTATCAGTAAGGACAATAGTAAAAACCGAAAACAAAATACTAACAACTATCTAAATTTATAACGTTACAACAAAGCACATAATCCTTTGGCTAAAAAAGTAAGTTCGTGTGAGTCAGTGGCCAACTCCGGTGACAGTTTTTAGGCCGGCCGAAGGCCTCTGTCATGGCCTAACAACTTTGAATAAGCCGGGATCGACTGCTTAACAAGCCCTCCGAGGCACGGGAGCGCTCAGTTGAAATAACCACTTACGGTCACCCAGTGGTGACTACGCGGAACAGTGCTTAACTTCGTTGATCTCTTAGGAACAACTTATCGTCAGCTACGTCACGAGCGCTCATCCTTTGGCTAAAACCCAGAGTGAGGTTTTTTGTCGAGCAATATGAGACGTGGCGTGAACAGTGCGAAGTTAGAGCAGTGCCTGATATCACCATTTCATAGTATCTTTACTGCTTTATATCTGTACTGTATCGTAAAACGGTTGAATCGCCTTCGGAACATAAAATCGATTCCGGTATCGAGAGCGGTGCGTTTTTAATAAGCCACCTGTTTAGCTGACGAACGTGTGAATGAGTTTTATTGCCTTATCCGTTCCGAGGGAGGCATTGCCACGTCTCTTAATGATTTACAGAGTGTTTTACCTAAAGCATAGAATAACTAATAGTTTATAGTTCGACCCAACATAGAAGTAGCATCGGCGAATTTGCAAAACCAAACTGAGTGCGACTTTAAAATCTCGAATGGTTGTAGGTAGGTAATACTGCCGTCGTAAATAATCTTTACCTACGCAGATGTAATGAGTTAATAAATTATTTGATTAGTGTACAAATTTAAAGAAACAATTACGTGCTCTCACATCACTTCGTTGATATCGAAGCGGGAATTTACAGAGCGAATAGCCTATGAGAATAACGATGCAAAATGAGCGATTGTCATTAGTGGAACATCGATGTAACTTCTTATCTGGGTCGTACTGTAAGCGACCAGCCTATTTTGTACAGTCTATATTTCAAAACCCTAAACCCCTTTGTGGTTCAAGACAATATCGCAAACGTAACTAAGTTAATTTATGATCGTTTCGGCGCATGCGTCGATGTCTATAATCTCACGAAAATAGCACAGAAAATAGCGCAATCGGCCTGAGACCATTCATTTCCTGAAGCGATTGGGTTGAGTCCTAATGATGTTGCTGATTTTGATTCATTAATAGGTTTGTTGTGTGGGCGCAGGTATTTAGAGTAATTGGGGAGTCTTGCAATAGAAATGATTTAAGCTCTTGTCCACCATCTGCAGTTTAAAAGCTTCCGGAATACTCGGCTTCACACGTAAGCCTCTACCTCGCTGGTTTTAGCAAGAAACCTGTTACATCGACGGGCAGCGAACATATAATAATAAACCAGCTGGCAATTAGCTGTTGCCCGCGACTTCGTTCTAGTGGAAATTTTGTTTACACGCCTACCGTACCGGTATGTGCTAATTTTTATTCCAAACAATATCTATCTCCAAGTTATATCCAGATCTCTTCAGCCGTAATGATTGAGTAATAAGCATCCATTCATCCAAACTGTGGCATTTATAATTAGTAATAGTAGTAAAATTCAGGTTAAATAGCATAATTTATTGAAGATTATTGATATACATGTATGTAAATTGAAATATGATTTGAAGAAATACCTTGAAAAATCTCCAAATTGGGCAATATCTTAAAACTCAATAAATACCTACTTAAAAGTTATGTTTCAAATCAAAAAGAGCAAGGTAGCAAGGTGCTAATATAAGATTAGGTAAGGCCTTAAATTAATTATCTATTTTACCTTACAAGGTAAATTAACCACCAATAGTTTATTTTAGCAATTTCCAATCGTGACTCAAATAGCACCTTACACCTAATTACTAGCTGGCTCTGTTTACGCGTGCGTTCTCTATAAGGTGTTGCAGGTTGTCGCGCGACAAGCTATGGTGTCGCGCTGTCGCTACTGTGCGTTTGCTCTTTGGAAATAATGCTAGATGGAATAGCCTACATATCTATGCATTTGGGACAGATAATGTTAAATAGAAAAAAAATGTAGAGCTTATATAGATAAATAGTTTACATTTGAAAAATGGGTTTCAGAGACATGTTTGATTTTGGTTCGATTAGATAACTTTTTGAGTTATGTTTGGAGAAACTGTCAAAAATAAAAACTTTCGAAATTCAATTCAATTCTTGGTTATGTGGCCTTTGTGGGGATGACCACAATTTCGCCAATGTCACGTTGCAAGTTCCTCCTTTGCACGACGATAAGAAGTCGGGTGGGAGAGTTAAATTCAATTCAATTAACTTCTTTGTTTATGGCGTCTGTGGCTTAGTTGTCACAATTCTGCCAGTGTCTCAGTTATGCTAGCTTCATAAAACCGAAATGGGGAGTGGAACAAAAAAATATGACCGGTGATGATTGGGAGGGACGATCAAAATTTTGAAAAGCCTTTCGAAATTCAATGAGACACTCAAGTAAAACTAAAACAGAATAAAAACAATATAGTTAGCTACGGTGTCTTACAAAATGTATCATCGTCTGTCGTCTGCTCATTGACATAAGATGACAAGGGAAGACAATATTAGCTGGCCGGCAAGCCGCTAAAATTACAGTTAATGAATAAGGGCATGAGTATCTCAACGCTGAAAACAGAAAGAGCGGTTATCACTCGTTAGTTGTACCCAAGAATACAATACTAAACCATATTTTAATTGCTTCCCGGCCGATGACCTTAGATTAGGCTTTTTCTCGTATTAAGCCCCGGATGCCTATCTAAAGGCCAGCCCAACACATTGATCGTCCGATTCCCAGAAATAAATAGCAAAGTATTTATAAAGTTAAACCACCGGCCGATCGGCGCGCAGATTGGACTACATTCTTGTATCACTTGTAAAATACTTTATTGGCCTGTACTCGGGTTGGCTTGTATTGGTCGTAGTTTGAACGGCAAGTCTATCCCGTTCTATAAGACTTTGTCTGCGAAAGTGTAGATAATGTTGGTTTTCTTTGACGACCTCACCGACGTTGATGTTTATATTGTATCATAGCACTCTTAGTTTCTGATATCTACAACACAGGAAATCTTAGTTTGAGGTCATGAAAGGTGACTGTTCGGTATAACCATACCCATATGCTATGTAAAACTGATGACATTTTAAGCATTAATAGAGAAAGCTCTTTTTGAAGTGCTCGTCGGATGAATTACTACCATCATAGCTATATCTGCCGCCAAGCAGCAATGCTCTGTCACAGAAGTTTCAAGAGTATGGTTTCCGGTAAGATTGCGATCTACGTCTCAGGGTGGCAACGCGCGAGTGATACATCTAGAATCGTAACCGCGGTGGACCGTACGCGTGGTTGCCGGTTTATGTATAAAAAAAACCTACTAAAACACCTTAAACCAACTATAAACGAAAGGTATGCTACTCAATTGGCATTATTTTCCATTGCCAGAGCAGGACAGAGGTATGTTTGGTTCTATTTTGGATTTATAGTTGCGCCTCCCCGTTAGTTTTATCTTTACCAGCCGTGCGGTATGGAGCTATCGCACGAGTCTCCATCGGGCTTTGCGTTAGGAGTTTACTTTCAGCTCACACTGGTTCCTTTTCAACTGCTTTTTCTGTCACTGGTTCATTGATCACTTTCATCAAGTCTTTTTGCTCGCGTTTGTTACCAGCTGAGCTGAGACACTGAGTGGTGGATAGAAATTCAATTGAATAAGAATTTAATAGCTGTTGGATGAATCAGAACATCACCGATGTATGGCTCGTGTATTTCCAACCTCGCTTGTATATTTGTCTCTTTAGGACAAGTGATTAACAAAGCCAGTTTCTGTTCATCGTCACATTACAATATATCATTTCAACCTTGTAATTGTGACATTTAACGAGAATTAGGAACTTGAATTTCATTATTTTTTATTTCGTGAATTGTCCTTCAGGTACCCAAGACCACGACTCTCAAGCCTTAGGTTTATTGATCCTTAAACTGCAATTTTCAAGCGAAACTAAACAATATATGCAGCAAATATCGCAGGCACTACCCGGAAGAGACTGACCAAAGAACTGATACAAACAAAAAGAGACATGTTGAACCAATCGTAAAATACTTCCATAGTGAGGTCTGAAGCTCGCAGCTAATGATACACTGATTAACAATATTCGGGGTAGATAGCACTGAGTTACTTGCGGGGCGGGGCAGGGCGCGATGCTAGATTGCGCGAGCGCCGATTTATGCCAACCTCTACACATTAAACCTTATCGAACACTAAATATGCCATTATTATATGCGGGCAAATACGAGAAGATTTTATATTGCTTGATTTATACGAGTGAGAAATGTGCTTGGAATCTTCCCTCTCGAATCACACGTCACACCCTTTCTGAATCATCAGATTAGAAGGTCATAGTGTTTTATGCGTTGCAGATGCGAAAAGTTAAAATGTATTCATTATGGACCTAACTACCGCAGCTTTTTATCCAAAACTACCAAATTATTTATGAAAAAAAAATTCACTATACACAGGTTTGTACCTGAACACTAAAAGAAACATAATTTTGAATTAATGTAATTTAATTTTGATAATATATAATTATGATACTTATTTATTTAAATACACATCTAATCTATCGAATAATTTACGCTAAAATCTTAAGTAATATTTTTTTATCTTACCGATCATAAACATATTTATGATCATGAACAGAATATTGTTAAAGAAATAATCATCTTGCTGAACGATCGTAGTTTTCTACAATACCTGCACAATCGTAAAATCTATAGCCCTTGCATTCCCATAATTACTTAGCGTTTGCGTAGATATCGGTATCGGTAGTATCACGCGTGTTCTGAGTTTGTTAAAACGGAATAAAAGCCAATTTATAAATTCGTCTGAGACACGAGAATCATTAATTATGTTGCTGACTGGGTGGCTGAGAAAAACTTACTCCACTCATTTTGCTATCGTTGTCATCGTGCAGCGTCCTTTTCTCTCTTTCGCTAAAGTATCAGAATATTTGTGCCCTCCAAGATCTTACATCACACTTTAAATGTTTGCAAATTGTGTTGTATTTCTTTAAGGTAAAATTGCTTTTTCATTGACCGTTTGCAAGGTTTAGTGCCTTTTGGTGTGGGAAGGGTATCAGTGTCCCTTTCTATTGTTTTGCTCAGCAACCTACCCGGCGTTAATGGTGTTATCTGGAGCCTCGAACGCAGCCACCTCTCCGTATATTTCTTTATCTTGTCCACTCTGTTGGCGGTTAGCCTTTTTTTATCCATTTGCTAATTTCGAAAATGAGAAGAGCCTCGCGATGGCATCTACGATGGTACGATGGGGGCCAGGTTCAGCGGGAACGTCGCATTAATAAAATTAACGAATGCAGTTTAAATTAATTGAACCTGTACTCGGAACTGCGTTATCCTGGATCGTATACCTTCCTGGTATTAGATTTATTGTTTAGGCTGCTGTTTGGGTAACTAACATAATAGGTCCATGGTGGCCCTTTAAAAAGGTCTTGTGAACGATGATAATAAAACAACTTCGTTGGTCACATCAGCCCCGTCGGATCATTCCCATCTGTCACCTAGTTTTGTCCCCTCGAGGTGACAGATCGCACAAAAAAGTGCGATCTGTCACCCGGTCAGTAACGAGAGGAGATAAACTTTTGTCACCCGTCACTAACAGGGAGACATAGACCTGTTAATTCCTGCTTGTCCTTCAATTAAAAAAGCTGTGTTATGTACATTCAGTCTGTTTAGGTAGTATTACAATAACATACTGCCAAACTATCAGTACTATAAGAGTAGTAGAGTTCTTTGTGATAGAGATCTTCCGGGGAAGGACTACCACCATACCTATTTCTGCCGCCAAGCAGTAATGCTCGCATTGCTGTGTTCCGGTTTGAAGGGTATGGTTTCCGGTGAAATTACAGGCACATGAGACTTTCCATCTAACGTCTCAGGGTGGTAACACGCAAGTGATATCTATGATGTTGCATGCGTACATAGGCTACGGTAACCGCTGACCATCAAGTGGGCCGTACGCTTGGTTGCCACTTTAGTGGTATAAAAAATAAAAATAAAACTACTCGTAGAACTTATTTTGCTTGCAAAAAAATACTTTACATTTATGGGATTTATTATTTTGAAATTTAGGAAAAAATATGTAGTTTGGATTTATAATCACCTTTATTCAAGTATAATATAAACATGTCATGAATTGTATACTTAATACAGCTGCTGTTTCCATTTAAATAATTATTTTCATCTGTTTTTTTTCTTATAAATCACAGTTTAACATTCAATTTCAACTGAGCGCTCCAGTGCTTTGGATGACACGGTAAGGAGTCGGTTCCAGCTTTTTCAAGTTATTAAGCCATGCATGACAGAGGCCTTTGGATGGCTTAAAAACTCTGCCACCAGAGTTGGCCACTGACTCGGCAAGATTGCGGTGGCAAGATGGACTCTTGCTGAAGAATCCTACCTAAGAGTATTAGATCATGCATGTTTGAGAACAAAATGATGTAATCATTGATAGATTTACTTAAGTATTTATTTTTTTCATGCCTAGCTTTTTATTTAATTTGTGTGTCTTATCGTTATCTACTAACTATTATTAACTGTGTATCTGGTGTGATGATTAAGTACCTCAATAATTTATTGTGTAAATTATTGTACCTATATAAAAATCAAAACTACTTTTCCCTTCCTCTGATTTATATTTAAATTTTAAATGTAAACGGTACCCAGTGTACCTACCTATAATTTCAAAACAGCATTATGTACATTGTTAAATATATTTTTTTTATTGGTCTGTTTCTCCCTGTTAGTGACGGGTGACAGAAGTTTATCTCATCTCGTTATTGACAGGGTGACAGATCGCACTTTTCAAAAAAAAAATAGTGTATCTGTCACCTCGAGGTGACAAAACTAGGTGACAGATGGGAATAATCTGCTTCGTCGTCGCCGTAAAAGTATTAATTTTGTCACATAAAGTATCTACAATTTTTTGAGTTATATCACAGAACAGATATTAGTAATACGTTGTAATAGGTTACATTGGTGCACTATAGGCCAAAAATATTTGTATTTAGTTATTAGATATTTTGACACAAATGTTGATGGGTAAACCATGAAACACTGGTCTTCATGTAAAATCATCTTACCATAAACATGTACTCTCCGGATAGGTGATATCTCCAAGTTCTGAATACATAACTTTGCAGCGATAATTCTCTAATGCAAATAATATTAAATTGAAATTATGTTTGTTTGTTTGACAGCACAATCCGCGCCATTTCCCAGGATTGTTTACATTAAATTACAACATTCGGCTTATAGGTGGTGTGTTTGTAATAGTTGCTTTAGGGATGCCACTTCGAAGGATAAAAAAATATATAAGTATAAACTTATTTAAAATCATTTAATCTAATGACTTCTACACAAAGACCCAAGAAAACAATATTGTGTCTATATTTGGCAGTCAATAAAAGGTATCCCTCGCTAAATTTAAGTTTAAAAAAAAGTAATTTAAGTGGTCTGTTCAAATTTTTTTTATATATCTATTTCGAATGCCAAGTCGCTGGCTGTGTCTATTCACTTCCAGCACCCAACATATAAATGAGACATATTTTATACTATCCCACTACTGGGCAAAGGCCTCCCTCCCCTTTTTCTTTCCCTTATCTCGCTCCAAAGTCATTATGAATTTACACATTATAATCGCATACAATATTTTAAACAGATTACTTACTTTCGAATTTCAATTATAAAATAAAGTACACGACTATGAGTACTACCATACTACCATCAGCATAAGCATATTTTGACTGCGCGTTGATTGCCAGTCCAGTAACATTACCCGTACTAGATTAAATTATTTTGATATATACCCACGTACTCGGATATTCCTTATAAAATGCTGTAGGAAAAAATATTAATAACATCCTGGTAACCCTACGAGCTATGAGTCTGTTGGAAAGGCAGCCCGCAGGCCGGGGCGGAGCGGACGCATGCGCGGGCCACCCCGACGACGCCGCCCAGCACCACACACCACCAGATACCTGCGATGCATCGGTGATGGCGAAATTATTAGAGAAAGTTGTCTTTTGCTTACATAGAAAATGTGGATTTGAACAAAGGTGTCCATTTTAAAACACGTTTCCAGTTGTTTCTCTAGCTTGTCGTTCTCTCTACTTTAGTGCCTTGATTCAGAGATGTAGTTGTGTCACGTCGGTTATCTTTTTAGTACAAAATGATAACTGAATCAAGATGTATGATCGCTTTATTTGGTCTTATCTCGCATCCCAGTAATGCCTTTATAATGGATCCGACAGATTATGTAGGACAGAATGCAACATATTTCGTCGCAAAAAAATCCAGTTCAAGGTTTCAAAAATATAGAGTTGCCACGCCAAATCAATATAAGCCATCGACCCCCAATGCAGCTGCGTCTTACCATTCAATAATAATTAATCGGTTAATCTAAAGAACAATACCGTTTGTACCGAGCCGACCTCATTACGATGGAGGGCACATATGATTTCACCGCGTTATCTACGCTAATACATCAATGACTTGTCCAGTATTGTTAGTGACGCGACGCAAGCTATTGTCATACCTTTAGATTTAGGGCTGGGTGTTGGGAACATCGATAAAAATCACAATGCAAAGACAATCTAGAGGCAATCTTTATGAAATCAAGATGGCAAACACTATTCTTATGTTAGTACTTCTTAATTTTTACTTCGTGTATAATTTTTGTAAAACGAGTTAAAATTTTATTGACCAACGTACGAGTAGGTAAACAAATTGTTTTCTTTTTATTATTATTTTTTATATTATTTCTATTTAATTTCAAATTGTACATCGTTTTCACCTTCACACCAATGGCCCAACGTGTGGTCTTTATTAAGTGCGACTTGCACAAGAACTTTTCATTGTGATTAGCTGTTAATTGCGTTTAGATCTTATTGTATATTGTTTACTTATTTTATGCTTACAATTAACTTGCTATTTTTGTGCAAGCCGATCTAAATATATCTATAAAAACACATAAATAGCTGTCCCATCCCTACAGCTTTTACTCGTAGTTACAACAAAGTGATTGAATGGGAGTATTTACAGCACAAAGCCTTGTTACGCAACGTTCAGTTATACGTTACAAAATGTAACAGCCTGTAAGACAGCCTTTAAAAATATCTTCATGCAATAATTGAATGCGTGAACTACTTTTCGAAATTCTTTTTATCTGCTTTGCTGGGCCTGCGATATGCAATTTCAGCTTTGCTAAGTCTCGAAGTTTTTTTTTTGTCCGCAAGTGACAAGACAATCAAAGCGCCCACCTGATGTTAAGCACCACGCCTGACTATAACAGATGCAATGCCACCCAAAGCTTAAAGTTGTTAAGTGTTTGCGTGGCACTGCACTGCGCTTATCACCCCGAGACATTGTTGTTAAGTCTCTTTCGCCCAGTAACTTCACTTGCTACAGTGCCCTTCAAACCTAAACACAGTAATGCTTGCACACTACTGCTTGGAGGTAGAATATCTGACACTGCGGTGGTACCCACCAAGACGGACTCTTGCTGAAGAGTCCTACCACCAGGTAAATATATAATTGAATATAAGAATGCCCTGCGACTTGTTCTGTTTGCGTTGCCTTTTTTGCTCTCTGGGAGTTTTTTGTTACTCCTTTGTTATTCCTTACCTATTTGAATAAAAATACCCAGAAAATTCCCCTCGGGCTTACAGTTTAGACTTGATGTCAGTCAGCCAGTTAGTACTGCAGCGATTTATATGTTTAGAAACTAAGTTTAGTACTAAGTTCGTATAAGGCGGCTTGAAGGTCTTCGCTATTGATTAGCGATTGTTATAGTCGATACCGACAGCTTAACATACCCTTACACTCAATTATAAAAGACGCGAAAGGTCACCCATCCCAAGACGTAGCTAAACATTATAACTTAAGTAAACTACGCCACGAGTCGGTAATCTAACTAATATTTTTAATGGTGATGGCCTCATAACGGATATACGTATTTCATGACCTGGAATAACACATAGGCTACTTTTCATCCCGGAAAAACTTCCGGTTCCCATAGCATAAAAACAACTTAACCGAAGGTGAAACCATGGGGCGCAATATACATAAACTTCATTGTTTAGCAGTATTGCAGCCAGTCAACTGAATTTGCTCAAAATATGAGCACGTTTAGAATAATGAACTAAGCTAACCCGACCGCTTACATCGCTTACCAGCACACGTTAAGCAAACGTCCTCACTGATCTGTCAATTAGCCGGCATTCCTGTGCCCTGACCCAGTGTTGCAGCCTCCCATGATTTACCTTAGAGAATTACAAAACTTGACGTATCAAGTTAGTTCGTATCAGTGGCCAAGTCTGGTGACGGAGCTTATAAGCTAGTAAGTGAAATAAAAAAAGTCGTAGTTTTGTCGACAAGAGTTATGATGATTTACCTCGTGATCTTGATTTTTATTTTTTTAATATTAGCGTTGATTTTATAGTACTTGCATTTAGGCAAGGGACCACCCATAAGGCATATTTGATCTGGATCACTCAAGATCCCCTAGAGCCCTAGACTGATCATGTAACATGCCTTCCGCTTTGATCTGGATCGAATGATAGTTTAATACACGGAACTGACACATAAACACTCAGATATCACCCATCCATGTGGTGACGGGCTCTAAGCAATGCTAAACCTAATACGATATGAACGAATAAACGTCCATGTATTTCAACCGTTCTATAAGAGTTCGACTAGTATGTTACTAGCGCTACCGACCTGTGGTCCAACAGCTCTGTCCAACAGTTTGTACCACGGGTAAGTAAAACTATCCGTGGTCCAACTGTAGCCCGTCAAAACGCCTTAGATATCAATAGAGCGTGCTCCAAAGGTAAAGGACGGTCTCAGCGATCTGTCAATTAGCCGGCATTCCTGTGCCCTGACCCAGTGTGTCGCAACCTCCCAATATGATGACTAACCTTATTGTTGGCCGAGGACTTTCCAAACTGGGCGTAATGTCGGCGCCTTTCTGTCAGCCTATTAAACTGGGCACTCAAAGTTGTGCGCAAGCCTGTTGTACTTAGGCCGTCAGAAGACCTCCAAGAAAATCTATGCAAGCAAATCTAGCATAAAGTTTACAATTGTGTGAAATAAACATACGTGTAGGTCGCCGACAATCGGACATTGTAATCGCTGTTCCCTTTAAATTCGTTAACTGTGATCTCATAACAGTACAATTTCAATTTGTGCATCGGAGATGTAAGATAGGAGTCGAACTCGCTGCACTATCGTCCATCGTGTATTGTGCCGCGTATCACAATGGTAGGAGTCGATAATGTCCGAAAGGATTTCTCATCTCTCGTCAGGACCCGTCCGACCGAATAACAATGTTTGAAACGCGCCAGAGGCGATCGACCTCGCTATTACACAATCCAAATAAAACAAACAAGCAGCGCTACAAAAAGACAAACATCGACAGATGTTTTCATTCCCATGTGATAGATGCGAGATGACCGCGTCCCGTTCAGATAGAGCCTTTTTTTGAAAAGTCCAAAACGTTACGGAAAAGACGCGACTTCTTTTATGTTACCGGCTTGTTATCTGTCACATCTTATCGACCAATAAGGACAGCGAACGTCACTCAGTCTGCCAATCTGAATGGAGCGGGCGCAGCTCAGCGGGGGTCGGATTTAAAAATTGTTCCAATTTTAAATGTGTATCGCGTGCCAGTGTGATATAACCGGAGCGGTGCATTACGTGATTTTATAGCATTACTAGAGTTGCTTGAGGTAATGAAGCCATTATGCTAGGCTTTTAAAGTGCTATCGATAATACAGTATTTTCTAAGTGTGAACCATAATAAAACACACATAATATCGACTACTCTGCATAAGCTTATGAATAGATACATTAAATGTACTTTTTGTGTACTGAGTAGGATATATCTGTAGAGGTTAACTGAACACTAACTAAAAATAACTAGAAACACTTTTTTTAAAGTCGTGTTAGCCCACAACTACTGATAATATTGGTGAACTTTGGTGCAATTAAAGATTTTATTTTGCCAGTCTTCGGTTACCGTTTCATCCATATCATTTTATTTTTATTTATGTAACGGAAAATAAAAAAAACAAATTAGTAGGTACTTAATCTAAAGATACAGCTGTATGCCGTTTAAAAGTTTTTGACCATAGACCACCACGTTCTGCCGAAAGTCCCGTCACACTAATATCTGTTCTGAGATCTCGTTTTTTCTTTTGAGCAAATGGGATAGACCATCGTAAATCTTGGTACAAAGAACATTTTTGATACCGCACGCTTCATGGCTCTTTGTTCATAAACCGCCGGGATCTTGTTATGCAAATACGGATTGAAGCTGGCAAAAATGTGGACGGAATTCTCCGTAAGGTTGGGTCAAATTAATGTACTGACCGCAGTATTGACCCACCTAGTTAATACATAAAGCGTGGGATTTGAGACAATCTGATTAATTCTATACTTATTTACTACCCACACCTAGATAGTAACAGATGTAAAGCCGTTTTAGCCGCCAACACTAGACGATCGAACTGTCAATACCCGTTAAACTATTATTAAGTTAGTTCGTATGAGTTGTTGGTATAGTTTCAGTATAAAGACAATTAAAATCTCTATGTTGGGAATGTAACTTGAAGTTTTTTTTGGTTGAGCAACTTAATAAATGTCTCTGGGTGTATTTAACTTTCTACTGTGCTCTTTAAACGTAAACACAGTAATGCCAGGCGTGGCACTTAACATCAGAAGATTTGTCTGAGACTGTTTCAGGATTATTGCTGGCATCAAAATAAAATACTTTTGCGCTTCAATTGGGTGGTGGTTCTAACTTCTGTAAATCGTCTGATTTCCAGGTGGGAGATTCTGCTCGTTCTCACCGTGCATAGAGCAAGTGCAGCGGACCTGCTTGGTGCTGGAAGAGCAAGGGTTCACAGACATATCAACGATGGAGGTGCTGCAGAGTGAGATCGGCGTCGCCAGGAGGAAGGTTGCAGTGCGAGACCTGTCCTTCTTGAAACATAAGGTAAGTCATTAGCATCTGGATCTTGAAGATGTCTGCTGGCTTGCCCAAAAATTGACAGGCAGGACAAAGGTCTTATAGTATACAACATCTCACAATGCATAGAGTAAGTCCAGCGGACCTGCTTGGTGCTGGAGTAGCAGGGGTTCACAGACACATCAACAATGGAGGTACAAGTACTGCAAAGTGAGATCGTCGTCGCCAAGACCTCTTTGGCCAGGAGGAAGGCAGTGCAAGACCTGTCCTTCTTGAAACATAAGGTAAGTCATTAGGATCTGGATCTTGGAGATGTCTGCTGGATAGGCCTCTCCAAAGAATGCCCATGCGCGACGACGGGCACGACATGACCGATTTGCCTAAAATGGTGAAACAAATAACGCTAATAAAACCGCGAGAATTAGCTAGTTAATAATATGGACAACCTCGTTGGTGCGATGACCTGAGTGCCCGATTTGCATGAAATTTTGCACGGAGATTATTTTAAGTCTGGGGGGGAACCTAGGCTACTTCTCATTTTGTACGCGAGCGAAGCCGCGGGCGGCAGCTAGTCGAAAATATATCTAATCCAGTGAGCTCCGTTGAGCTACATACTTTATTGGTAGAGTCTGTCAATTACTTGTACCTATCAGCTTGTTAGCCTGTGATCGATCTCAAGTGAAGCCGGTCTCGTACGTTAGTTAAGTTAATGTGTAAGTTGTTTGAAGGGAGGTCAGTAGATCTACAGACCAATTGGTCTAAGCAATTGAGCTAGATATGCAGGGTATTTTATTATTAGTGCAAAAAAAAATACACTTAAAACGTATAAACGTAATAACGTTTTCACATTAAAAACTACTACATACTCCTTGAATATTTTGCACTAATAATAAAATAACCTATATAATATCAGTTTTTGTGTGTGTATAAATATTTGGGGACATTTTTACACATAGCCATCTATCCCCAAACTATATAAAATAAACAATTGATCTGCAGCAGGGATCGAACCCGCAACCTCTCGTATCTCGACTGGGAATTCGCCCACCGCGCTAGTGTTAAGCTAAATAGTATACTCTTATCGATATCTTAATGTAATTAAACTTTAATGTAAATTATGTATTGGTAATTTTCCTGTATGCCCAGGCCCACTCTGTTGAACAGTTTCGATAAAACTATACATCAAGCCAGGTGTTATATTCCAAGATAAATAAATGCCATATTGATAAACTGACAATTTATCGCTAAACTAATAATTCGTATCTAGTAGCTCTCACCATAAATAAATCTTCTCAATCTAAAACCACTATGTCAAGAAACATCGTTTCAATTAATTAAGCGCAAATACTTGTACAGATTATATTAATTTCTTGTTTGGTTAGTTCCACTTACTGTAAACTATATATAGTTAAAACGCCTACTTTATTCTATCGTATAGTTTTGTACTCGAACAATACAGTTAATAATTAATTCACTACTTTCGTCTAGTGACGTTTATGTAATTGATATACGGTTCAAACTGCAATGGTTTATATGAACTCGTAAGCATAATGAAATGAAATGAAATTTATTTGTCATAAATATGTTAGTCAAGGTTACCAGTAAGTAGTCAACATAAACTATATTATATAATGTAAACATGAAATTTTTGATGTTAACATACGATAAGTTGATTATAACTTCATAAATAATATAGTTTTCTAATTTTTAAAGCACAATTCATAATATGCAAGCGACAGTTTGCAAAGATTATTGTCACAGCAACAGTCAATTTTCTCGGGATAATAAGAAGCTTATTGTTTATTCAGTTAAGTTAAGGCGCATACAGCACCTAAACTAGCGCCACCATCTACTTTATGTTATTATTCTGTTTAACAAAGGAATTTTCAAAAATCCATCGACCCGTTTGTGATACCTATCATAAGCTTTTTATTAATGCCTCTGTGATAGTTTTATTCGATTTAGTTTAGGCAGAGATACGAAGTTGCCCTTGGTGGCCACCAAAATCTATTTTCGTATCTCTTCCTAAACCAAATAGAATAAAACTATTACAGAGGCATTAAAAAAAAGCTTATGATAGGTATCACAAACTGGTCGATGGATTTTTGAAAATTCCTTTGTTAAACGGAATAATAAGATAAATAAGGTGGCGGCGCCACTTTAGGTGGGGTATGGGCCTTAACTTATGCACCTATTATAACGGTTTTCTCCGGTTTTATCTAAGTAAAAGTAGAATAAAATACAGTTTTCTTTGAAAAAAATATGTTTTTCTCTATTCTTTTGGATAGAAAAAGTATTTCTATGGTACCCATGCTAGCCTGTCACATACTATATCTATCCAATCAGCCATTATGGGAACAAACATACAAGCATTCGCATTTATAATATTATCAGTGTGATAAGTTGTACATTGGATTTGATAAGTTAGAGCACTGGTCGTAGTGGTTCGTTCGTTCGTTCGTATGAGTCAGTGGCCAACTCAGATGACAGAGTTTCTAGGCCGCCCGAAGGCCTCTGTCATGGCCTAACAACTGTCGTAGTGGTAGTGACTCCGTCTTCCAATCCTAAGGTCGTGGGTTCGAATTTGGTCGTGCACCAATGGAATTTTAGCCACGAAAAATGTATGTGCGCAATGCCAGTGCTCTCATACGGTGAAGGAAAACATTGTGAGGAAACCGACATGTCCAAAAATCAAAAATTCGAAAGACATGCGCCATCCACCAATCCGCATTGGGTCGGCATGGTGGAATTAGACCCAATCACTCTCGCTCGAGAGTAGGCCAGTGTTCCAGCAGTGGGGACATTATAAGGCTGTAATGATGATGATGAAGTTGTACATTAATATAGATAAACCAATTTGACATTACTGGTAACTTGATTAAACCTTCTTTGCTTGGGTGTGGCGTAATTGGTTAGTCTCATTTCGTCCAGCCTTTCCGCATAAGGTGTTGAACTAAAGTATCACTTTATCAATTTCACAGCATGCCTCTTATATTATTATGTTCTATACCTACCTACATACTGATTAGTTCCAATGCAATGTATAGAAAACACTTTACTGGTACTGGTATCCAAAAAGGCTATAAATTATTCTAGGGTTAAATTTACCAGTTGTTAGGCCATGACGGAGGCCTTTGGGCGGCCTATTTACTCCCCAGAGTTGGCCAACTTGGCCACTGAATTTACGATCTCTCTTTTTTGTATAAGTACGAAACAAAACAAGCGCTGCAACAGAGCTCATAGTAGGCCTACATAGGTTTAGTGGATAATTGGATATCCGAAGATATGTGAAACGCTCACGTATTTATTGAATAAGGTCATACGTCTTCGCTTCTCGATACCACAGATTATATAACAGTTAGAGCACATTGAATCGAATGTAGACGAAATGATGTGGATCAAACCCTAAGGCGCTCGCACACGAGCGAACAAACGGCAAACAAAGTTTATTTGTTTAAAAAAGTTGTTATAAACAACTGCGATGTTTGTTTGTTGTTTAAACAAACCTAGAAAATGAGTGGTAAATTAAATATGTATGAAGAACTGGAGACGGAAAATATTGAAAAAAAAAGCCTATCGAAACTTGTTTAACAAAGTTTTATTTCTTTTTGTGCTCTATTTAACTAGCAGTCCGTCCCAGCTTCGCGCGGGGTAAAATACAAAAATACAAATTTTCCTCTGTATAATATTAATTAAAGATTAATTTCACGCAAGCCGATAGCCAATTCTCGTAAAATTTCATGGACCTGTTGGGGTCCAACATTGCTATAACTACTGATTATAAACATACCAATAACAAAATAAAAACCAGAACCGCCGTAGAACAAGTCGATGGTCCTAAGGATGTCCCGTGGAGGGATGAAACACGTGTCGATATTTTTCTTTTGAGGTTAACTGTGGTAACTGTGTGACCTCATCAGTTAAAAGGTTAAGCGGAATAGTACTAGAGATTTTTCGTCTGTTTTTTATTTTGTAATACCAATAACAATTAAATCTCTGTTTTTATTTGAATACTAACATTTATGTTCGTATTACTACAGATTCTTGTTCGATCACATTCGTTCGTGTAGATTCGCTTCCCAATCGGGTATAGTCGCTGTGTTTCGAATTAAATTAGATAAACGATGGATAGGAAACTCTACCGATTGATTGATGTAAATTGATCGCTCTCCGGTAGTGTTATAGAGATTTACGAAAGTAGCGGATTGTGAGAAGTTTCCTTAGAACAGCGGTGGATACTTGATTTATTTATTGTGTCGGTAATACTGCTCTTGAATATTAAAGCTATGGGAAACACTTTATTAAAATGGTGCAAAACGAGATAACCAAAGTGCATTAAAAGTTACTTTGTTTTATACTATGCAAAGATAACTTATTACAACATTGTAAAAGGCCTTTAAAAATAAATAAATAATGCTGGATAATCCACACAGCATCATCTAGCCCCAAGCTAAGCAGAGCCTGTGTTATGGGTACTAGATGACTGATATAATTACGATACATAGATAGATATTTTTTATTATACATAGAGAATACCCAGAACACCCGGAACAAATATTTGTATATCATACAAACATTTGTTCCGAGGCGGGAATCAAACCCGCAACCTCCGCTTCGCAGGCGGACCTTCACCCGCCGCGCCACATCGGTCGTCATTTCGACACCATCGACTTTAGCTAAGTAAAAAGCTACGAGTAAGTAAAAGATGAAATTGTCGACAAGCGGGGTACCCTAAAATATAGTTCTTAGGTCTTTCTATTGTTTTGAATTCTATGTTTTTCATAATAACTCGACTATTTGCCTGGTATTAATCAGGTTGCTTTAATATATGAGGATGTACCCTGTTCTCGGCTCTACTCCTCCTAAGATAAAGTGCATATTAGTTTGGCCTAACTAGTGCAGTATCGGCGACATATCAGACTGCGACGTCACGGCGTAGTTTGTCGCGAAAAGTCACGTTTGCAGTAGCCGAGTGATGTGCATGTTTGCGTTGTTGATATCGATTGACAATTTATCGATATGTTTCAATAAGCATGATCGATGTCTTTTGATATACATGATGTTTGATTGTATCTTTTGATTCAAATATATGACTTCAGCTTTTGCACGCGGTGTCGCTCGCGTGATACTTACATAAAATACTTACATACTTACAAAAAAATTGCGCTTTTCCAGGTTCAGAATTATTTTATCACTCCAAGTTTAATCAAAATCGGTTTTGCATTACAGCGTGATTGAACCACAAACATACAAATATCCAACTTTCATATTTAAAATATTGATGATGATGATAAGGTCCTGTTTCTTGATCGTCTTCTGCTTATAATCACACCCTAAAACGATAATTACTATACGTAGGTCAAACGAAACCAATTGTGATTCATCGATATCTGAATTTGTGCAATTTGGTCTGAGGATCATGTCTACAGACAAAGGTTTCACTATCCGTGGGAAAATTGTAGCTCTTTTTAAAAGCTAGCTTAAAGTCATGCGCATGTTCATACTCATATATTAAGCGCTGTATTACTATATTATCATACAAGATTTATTTAAAGGCGTTTACCTTATTTGGTTCCGTTGTATAATGTACTAGTAGAATGCCCCGCGATTTTGTCTGCGTTGACTGTTAAAAACTTTATCTATCTTTTACGTTCAATAATATAGCCTCTATATCTCTTAGGTCTTTATTTATAAAAAAGACGTTTCAGCGGCCTGCAAAGTATTGTCTTTTCTGGTCATGTCAATGAACAAAGACGATGATAGATTTGAAAGACACATTAGCCAACAGGGCACTTTATTACACTCTATTACAAATATCTAACTATATTACTCTTAACTGTTTTGCAAATTTTCCTACAAATTATTAACCCTAAAGGACCAATTTCATAGTGGCCTAGAATTTACACAAGGAGTGCAACACAATGCAAACGACAGTTTGCATTGTGTTGCTTCAAAAAGATAAACTTACTTTAGATTATGAAGAAGCCAAAATAAAATAAAAAAACAGTGCTAAATGATTTATTTAATGATTGATCTAATTATCTAGACCCCTACAAAGGACCAGGGCCCGGCTCCATACTGCGTGAAACAACTCCTTTATACCTTTAAATGAAATGTTTTAGCGTTTCCACCATTCCATAAAAAAATCAGGTGTAACTTTACAAACGACTCAATAATCTTACTAATATTATAAAGGGGAAAGTTTCGATGTTTGTATTTTTGTATTTTTCGTGATACTCACGCCAGAAAGGCGGAGCGGATCTGTATGAAATTTGGCACTAGGATTATTATAGTCTAAAATAGCACATATAGGTTCTTTTTATCCTGGAAAAATATTTGGTTCCGCGAGATAAATAACAGTTTAACCGAGGGTACCACCGCGGGGCGCAGTTAGTATTAATGATGTGAAAGATTGTGTATATATTTGTTGCTCACGCTGTAGAATAAATTATAATAATTAATCCCATAGAAATATAGGCTACTTTTTGCGCATTCTTCCTACTCAATAACTCTACCACTCCGCGTCAAGGCACAAAACCATTTTCAAACATCAAAGTCAGTGCCGTGTACACATTAGGTAAATCTATCGACGGTATCGATCTCGTAATCGACATCTGTCGATAATCGATGATCGTATCGATAAGTTTACGTTTAACAAAATATCTGGCCTGAAAGCGGTCGGAATTAAATCAAGAATCTGTCTATGGATGGATGTGGTATTTGTATGTGGTTCTTGTAACACCGTTTAGCTTAGTTCTGCAGGATTGTTTGATTAAGGTAATAGAAAATATACGATACGTATGTATTTTTTTTTATGTCAGCAAGTGAGAAGACGATCAGTCGCCTGATGTTAAGCACAGTATATTTAATTTAAAAAAAACTACTTACGGGCCACTCTGAAATTGCCTTACACTAGTGTTCAGAATCATCAGGTTTGGTGAGTGAGTTTTTTTCCTAAATAAAGTTTTTTTTAATAAAAGTATAAAATCTGTCAATATTTGTCCTTTGTCTGGCGAAAAGAAAAACTAACTCACCAGAATCACTTCACGACTGTGAATCAGGTTGTTTATTTTGTTAATTTAGAAGATTTTACTGATGGATTTTAGAAAATTCTACAGATTCATTACTCCTTGTGTTACGAGTGGTATCTAATGCCTAGACGCAGATAAATAGTCTAACTTAATCTCGTTTTTAGTTTATGTTTGGTACACTGTACGTAAGTGCTAATATTGAAGCTTAACCTAGCAAAACGAACTATACAAGAATTTGCATAAATGAATAAATACCAAACAGTCATACGCGTAAACCTGACCCAACACTAGGATTCCTTGTATCTCCTTGACCAAAATAACCAAGCTAACCAAACGCAGAATACAAACTAACAACCACTACATAATGACTGACGACCGATGTGGTGACGCAAGAGGTTGCGGGTTCGATTCCTGCCCTGGTACAAATGTTTGTACGAGCTCCTACGAACTGCAATTATTTGTTCCGGGTGCTCTGGGTATTTCCTATGAATAATAAAAATATCTGCTTATCTATGTGTGTATATATCAGTCATCTAGTACCCATAACACAAGCTCTGCTTAGCTTGGCTGGGGCTAAATCATGCCCTGTGGATTGCTGTGTGTCGTGAGTATCAGTAACGGTACCATAAAACCTAGACCCGAAACAAATATATGCAGATCATGCAAACATTTGTCCCACAGCGGGGATCGAGCCCGAAACCTCTCGCTTCTCTAGCAGGTTTTCGTACGAATAAAAACCAATAAAAAATTACTGATTGTTCCGGAGTTTGATCTGATCTAATTTCGAAACCCGATTCTATAGTTTGACGTTTTATTCATTTCCAACTATAGGTAGTTTAGTTCCTATCGAGTTACCAATGGGTTTAACCCATGGTCTTTACCCAAAAAGCTTAGAATGACAAACGAACGTTCGTTGCCTTTACCTAAAACGTAACCGCAACTAGTTTACACAATAGTTATAAATAGTAGGATAATTATGTAAACACCCAAAAACAAATGAAAGCAGCGATTCAGCTACGCCTACGATTCGTTTGCAATCTTTGTTAGTGGTATTGCCTTTCTGTTAGATTATTAACACAACGTACGAACTAAAACAGCACTAAACTCAACAGTTTACTGTGTTCGGGACACGCCTTGAAATCAAACCTACAAGAACTTATTGAATTAAATTATAACATTAAACCTACGCTTCCAATCTCGCTCGCAGGTCGCTGACCTTTCGTCCAGCATCAAGATCAGGCCATGTATATACATTTTGGGTAGCCGAGGACACCAAATATGGTGGCATTGGACCATTTAACTTAGCGAGCCGGCGAGCCCTAGTATGCGTGTATTAAATGCAGCAAATCACATCGTTTATTGGTTCGAGTAAGGTTGGGGCCCGTTTTATAACAACACACCCAACAGTCACATACATAGTCCCCCACACTGGAATTCGCTGTTCAGAAACTACCAGGACTATGGCATGGAGGGTCCAAACGTAAGTTCACTGTGTAGGTCGTCTATCAATCACTTAGATCTACATAAGAGTAGGACTATTGAGAGTTTTGTTTTACTTGTAAGTCTACTGGGTACAAAGTTCCCAGTGGTACTACTACTTACTAGTGAGTCTGTTGGGAAGAAAATTCCTAGTAGTTCAACTGGTAACTACTCGGTAAGACTAGTGGGAGTAGCCCGGTTATTCGAGGTATAGCTAAAATTTATTTTCGACAGCCGCAGCATTCAATTTAGACCACATACTAGAAGGCAGTGCATCTAGCATTGTCACCATGAGTGCTTTAAACTTCCGTGTTTATGGTGTAGTGCCACTCAGTACTGCGTTTTGCCACGCGGAACTGGGTGACACTGCAAATATGGTCTGGCGTGGAACGTAACATAGACAATGTCTCGTCACTCGAAGACAAAAAAAGAAATACTCTAATAGCGATCTAAACGAGCGACCATCCTAATGTAGATAAGCTATTATTACGAGAGTGCGCATGGATATGATTTATAAGTGCGCCGACGCAGCTGCGCCGCGCTTGCCGAACAAAGGCTATCTGGCGTTCTCACATTACTTACAGAAATGACTGATCGATGGTATGCTGTAAGTACGGATGTGCAATACGTCGTCACTCAGGGATAGAAGTGACTTAGCACGTGCTCAGCCTGAGAACTGTCATTGTTTGACAGCATGCAGGACGCAAGCGCGAGAGTGACAGGGACCTCAGACATTAGTATTTTTTTACAAAAAGTAGTATTTATTATATTGTCGAGATCGAAACTTGCTGGTATATCGGTGAAGAGGCACAAACATTGTTTCGACTCGATTTCCAGAGTCTTCTTCAGAGTTGAATGACACGGTGCCCTTCCTCCGCGTTGCACTCAACAACAGTATCAGATCGTCTTCTACGATATGCCCGGTATATCGGGTAGCAAAAGTCATATTATGCCGAAGAACATAGCTCGTCTGGGGAAGGACTACCACCAACCTAAAAGATGAAAAGCTAGGCCTTGTGGACACCACAGTTTTTCTAGGCATAACCTTAGATAATAAACTGCAATGGGGCCCACACATAGATAAATTGTCGAAGAGACTTAGTTCTGCAGCATACGCAGTCAAAAAGATCCGTCATTTCACCGACGTCGATACAGCCAGACTAGTTTATTTCAGCTACTTTCACAGCATTATGTCTTACGGTATTTTGTTGTGGGGGAGTGCTGCAGATATTAACACCATATTCGTGTTGCAGAAGAGGGCTGTTCGCGCAATTTATAACATGGGTCCCAGAGAATCACTTAGAGATAAGTTCAAAGAAATCAATATTATGACAGTACCCTGTCAATATATTTATAAAAATCTTATGTATGTTCGCAAAAATATTAATCTGTTTAAAAAAAATTGTGATAATCATAATGTTAATACTAGAAATAAAAATAAACTCGCTGTTCCCACAGTTAGGCTCACTAAGGTCAGTAAATCTTTTAAAGGGCAATGTGTACGCTTCTTTAACAAAGTCCCAAGCGACATACAAAATTTATCAATTGTCAAATTTAAAAACTTAATTAAACAAAATCTGTCTCAAAAAGCTTACTATAAAACAACCGATTACCTAGATGATAAAAAAGCTTGGGACAAATGTGCTCCAACTCTACTTGGAATCCATAACAATAGCAAGGGTCATGCCAAAAAAGCGATAGGAACCCAGCCGGTGTTGTTGCCAGTTCTTTTACGGCATGGGCGCGTTGGAACTGGTGTAAATTTTCCTAGCTTGTAAGACGTTTCAAAGTGATCCTTGTGATTCTACTGAATAAATATTTTTTTATTTTGATTTTGATTTTGATACCTATTTCTGCCGCCAAGCAGTAATGCTCGCATTGCTGTGTTCCGGTGTGAAGGGTATGGTTTCCGGTGAAGTTACTGGCACATGAGGCTTTCGATCTTAGCCTCAAGGTGGCAACCCGCGAGGGATACCTCTGGTATTGCAAGCGTCCATAGGCTGCGGTAACCGCTTACCATCTTGTGGGCCGTACGCTTGGTTGCCACTTCAGTTGTATAAAAAAAAAAGATGAAAAGAACCGAAGATCAGGCTCAGGGGCGCGCTGTCGGAGAGACTTACCTCCATCAGTGGACTGAAACAGGTTGACGATGATGATTATGAGAAGTGATTACACCCGTTTTTTTTAAATAAATAATAACAAATATTATAAAGAAAGAAAATTTGTATTTTTGTATTATTGTTTGTTACGAATAAACTCAAATTTTACTGGTCCGATTTCAAAAATTATTTCACTATTAGAATGCTACAATGCTTATCCCTGAGTAACATAGGCTATATTTATTACCAGTGACCCGCCGCGGCTTTGCACTGGTGCTTAAGTTTTCATTGCACCCGTGCGAAGTGGGGCAGATCGGCTAGTAAATAAAAATGTTGTTCATAAAAAACTATCTCCGGTCCGGTTGTCTCCATTGCTAGCCGAGCTGCAAGATATTTGATAACTTCATCCAAAGCTATCATTACAGCCCCTCAATCCTTCAAAGCACAGAATCGAAGCTCATAATCGATATATCACTCGATAAAACCGAATTGACTGTATCTAACGACTGTCAAGGGGTCCACAATGAGACGCTATCGCAGTGTCATTCCAGTGCCATAACAAAAACTGCTGTTGTTCCAGATGTCGGATTGATAATCTGGTTAATATTGTTGGAGTGGCGTAATTTGTGATGTTTATACCAACCATACCGTTTTTAAAGGTACCGTGGAGGCCTTTGGGCGGCCTATAAATAATGTGATTAGAATTTACAGTTTGCTCGTTTGGAGCGCTCGTGACGTAGCTGGCTAAGTTGTTCTTAACAGATCAACGAAGTTAAGCACTGTTCCGCGGGGTCATCATTTGGATGGGTGACCGCCAGTGGCAATTTCAACTGAGCGCTCCCGTGCTTCGGAGGGCACGTTAAGCAGTCGGTCCCGGCTTTTTCAAAGTTGTTAGGCCATGACAGAGGCCTTCGGGCGACCTACAAACTCTGTCACCAAAGTTGGCTATTGACTCATACGAAAGAACGAACAGTTTGCTGACGCATACTGACACTTGCTGAATACCTAATAAGACCTAAGTAATTGTTTTTTGTAGACATACATAGACAATGTTTAGCTTCTGCCTGCAGCTATTAACTTATATGCAGTTCCAGATCTAAGATAAAAGCTTGTTTTAAAATTACAGTAAAAATACAGATTAATTAATCCTGGTTCCATAAATCGCGTTGAATTTCACGGGGCTTGTATCGGCGCGTGCGCAGAGATATCATCTAATCAGAGCGATCGACGCGCATTGTCGCGCGAACTGCGTGTCCAAACATTACATTGTCGCGCGTTGTAAGCCTCTAACCAATGTTCGTAAGCTATAGCGGTCAACTTGGTGATGGATTTCTTCCTTAGCCACAGAATAGGAAACCTTAGAGTCGCGTTAAAACAGCATCACGTCATATTCGCGCGGTAGTATTGGTTGATTTTACACAATCTCTTCTCGTGTTAAACCTTGATCTGTCGCCGAGGCGAAATATCTGCCATAACCTCAAACGTCTCAAGTGGGTCTACCATAAGCTCTTAGGGCCTTATTCTTAATCATACTATAATCCTGTGTTATAATGTATCATTAAACATACTAAGCGAGCTTATTCCTAATCATACTATAAGCCTGTGTTATGTAATGTGTCTTTAAACTGACGAGCCGCTAAAATAACAGTGTCTTGTATGAATAAAGCAAATCAAAGCAGAGATAGGACAGTGTAACTAGATCCACCGTATTGTCGCGCGTGTGATGCAACAAATCTGTCTTATGCGCGAGCGCAACCAATTCACAGTAAGGATGGGCAAATTGTTCCTGTTTGTATGTTTTTTTTTCTTTTAAAGCAAAACATTTGACATTGGAACTTTCAACAGCTGATAAAACGCAACCAATACGACAGAATAATTTAGTAGCAAGTGAAATTACTACCAGAAAAAAATTGATTTTTTTATCTGGTTCTCATAGAACAAGCTTTGCTGGCATTAGGGCTAGATGACGTTGTGTGAAATATCCTCCAATATCAATGCATATATTCGTTTTGACCGTCGTCATTGATTAATACAACTAGTATCGATGCTACAGACATCTCTAGTGGATTGATCGAGCGACAGGCGTGGCGAAAGGATGCGCTCTGTGAAATCGCTCGTTACTTGCTCTTGTGTGGACTTATTGACTGCGGTTGTTGCAGCAATCTCACTGTTTGATTAAACACAACTGGAGCACTTTGCACTATACGTTTCGAAATATATACCTTAAAATAGACGCCTTAGATTGGATTTGACTATACCCGTTCAGCACTATTTCTATAATAAATCTTAAAAATCCAGAACAGTTATACCAGAAGTTGGTCGAATCCACACCTAGTAAAATGTAACAATTGTTTTTCGGTACAGATTCATTTTAAAATTAACGAAAACTCCAAAGAATATTGGTGATTAATGATTGTACCCGTCATAAACAATAAATGTCGAATTTAAAAACTAAAATATATGAAAATAATTTACTTTGTAAATAAGTTTAGAATGTTAAGAAAAACTGAATAACATGAAAATAGTTAAAAGACAAACTTATTACTCATCTGTATTATTTATAATTTAGTTAGTTTGTTATAAATAACCCGGTCTATCCCTATGTATTGAAAATAAAAAAAATATAAAATAAATTAAGATGCGTGGTGGATTAAGACCCAATCATTCTCGCCTGAGAGTAGGCCAGTGTCCCAGCAGTGGGAACGTTAGAAGGCTGTCATGATGATGATGATGATGATGATAAAATAAAAGTGTTTCATCATCATAATCAGTATATAGCAAACCTCTTATACATAAACACTTTAGCTATAACATCACAATCACATAACACCTTACGTTTATACTAGAATCTGGGTTCCGCAATCGCAAAACCGTTCGCTATAAACCTCAAGCGATCTCCTAAATCACACCATCCTTTAATTGTGCAAGCAACAGGCACCATACATTACCGCCATCAAATTGTTTTGTCTCGGATAACCTTTAGCTAACTGCTATCAGGAGCTAATCGGAGAGGACAGTTGTGAGAACAAACACTGTCCTATATAAAGGTTCCCAAGAATCGTTTACGTATATTTATAGCAAGATATGTAAGCTTTGTCTCTTACTTTCCAAGTGAAAGAGAGCAAGAATGCGCTAAGTTTTTTCACATCTTTTGTGGTTGTCACTGCGTACATGTCAGAGTTATTGTGATAGCTACTTGTGTTGCTGTCACTCTTTGGGGGAGTGTACTTCGGTGCGGTGCGAAAAACCCAAGGTGAACTATAAACACCCAGGTGTTTATAGTTCACCCGGCAGATACTAAGACATACTACAGCATTCTTAGTTGCTGTCTTTTGCTAATTCTTAATGTTATATATGTAAATAAAGAATGCTTAACGATAAATAATTTAGCTCGCAGAACCGATAACCGTTGGGGAATAAAGGTTCTCGAGTGGCGACCACGAACTGGAAAACGAAGTGTAGGACGGCCCCCCACTCGATGGACCGATGACATTAAAGCGGTCGCAGGAAGTCGGTAGATGGTGAAGGCCCAAAATCGGTCGTCATGGCGCTCTTTGGGGGAGGCCTATGTCCAGCAGTGGACGTCTATCGGCTGATATGATGATGATGATGATGAACGATAAATAGTTTATTATGTACGTAAATGTTCCTAATCACAATTGTTTGTTGTAACTCTAATATTCTGTAATTTATCGACTGATCCAATGCGTGGAGTGTTTTGAGGTTAGATCTCCGATCCCGGTGGGAAAAGTCCAACTGTCATTTTGACAGTTGCGTTCCGTAGACTCTATGTGACACTTAACTTCAAAACTCAGCCGTATGAACTGAACAGATTAAACTAGATCCATTTAACTGTATGGGCTTTATTCATCTGTTCAGTCTAACGCAGAAATTCGCTTTAGATTTGATTATGAGACTAATATCAATTAGATACTAATACTGATGATCTCGAAGCTTCTTCCCATTGCATCTTATTACAACACTGTCAATACCTCACAATATTATGTAACCTTAATATAATTAAATAGATTCACATAGTAAATCAACTGAACCCTCTCGAGGGCGAACGTTTTCACCGTTATACAGAGCGATCTATAAATCCGCGACTTGACAAAATAATAGGGTGCTCGATAGTTCCACGCTATTAACGCCCAGAGAGATATATTGGATCTCCCCGTCTCAATCAGATACCTTAATGTAGGGTGTCGGGACTTAATCTTTCGTGTTCGGCTTTTGTAGTATTGCTATGGACGGTTTAATTGCTATCAGAATCAGTCTTAGTACCTGTTGTTTAGTATAGTTAAAATAAACAAATAAATGTATTATATTTATGAATATATTTACGGCTATCTGGCTCCCAAAGTACAAGATTTGCTTAGTTCGAGGCTATGGCGCTGTGTGAAATAAAAATAATAAAAAGAATAAAAAATGTCCGGCATTATTTTTATATATATATTTATTTAGACGTTTCTATACCTACTTACTTAGAAAAGAAGAGCCTGGCTTTAAAATTATTATAAGTACCCTGGTACCTATCCTTCATTATTCGAAAGATTATGTAAGTACCTTTATTTATCTTGTTATATAGTTTACTTTCGCAATAGAAAAGCGATAGTTTCGGGTTCTGAATGACTGTGTTATTATTCAACTTATTTTTTGATTTTTCTTACGATTCGCTTATTTTAGACAATTAGATACTACTTTAATCCACCAATGCGACTGATTCCTACTTATTTTAATTGTTATCAAATTTAGAATCAAGATTAGCAATAAACCATGCCAGTCCTACATTCTAATCTAAACGGTACATCATATCACAGAAGCAATAATTTACAAATTATTCTACTGCGATAAGTATGTGCTGTTTAAGCAGACACTTATCTGCAAGAGTGTAAATCATAACATAACTCAGAACACCTATAATTTCAGTAAAAATAAATGACATATAATAATATCGTGTGATTGAATATAACGCGATATATTTCATTATTGCGGCTATATCTTAGACATTTACACCTGACATGTTTATTTGTGGATGATAAATTTATATGAGTACCATTATTTGTAAAATATAGACTGTGTTTACGTTTGGCCATGACCAAGCCACAACCTGCGAAGATCACAGCTGGTCCATTGTGCAGGTATTTGTACCATCTCGTTATCAACACACACGCTTTACGCACACACGAGTTCATTCATTCACTGATAGGTATAGAATAGGCCTTTTTTTCTATAAAATAATGCTATTACTTTAAATGCTGGCATCTTACACCAACACCAATACAAGTAGCTAGGTAGCATAATTTATTTATGAGCAAAAAGTTAGATACAATACAATAATTATGTTTTTCTTAATATTTCTGCAAAGAATGATATAGCAACGTTGTTACCCGTCTTAAACAATCTAAGTAAAAAATTATTCCGCTGTACAAGTACCTATATTTCTTAATTTTCATTGGCTCCTGAGGTTACATAGCCGTTGACGTTTTCTAATATCTAAGTTAGTATAACGTACTCTTTGTATGCAGTGATCCAGTTGTTCTTCATTTGTGTCCACACAATCGCATGTGTAACGTCTAGAAGTTTTATGTTGTGTTGATTAAACTCGTTGTCCGAGTCGTTTTCTAAAGATCTGATAATGTTTTATTTATTTTTATATGACGTTTTGGGAGCAATAACTATCTGTAGCCGTAAATGTAGCCATGAATCATAGAGTGGTGTGGAAATATCGCTTCATTTTCGATATAGAATGAGATTAAAGAGATCGAGTCTGTACTTAGAATTGAAATTTGTTGCAGCTTAGTTTTTAATGTCTTATAGTGAAATACAGGTGTAATATAATAATTTATCTAGTTCCTTATGCTTGTATATTAAACAATATTCAATAATTATGTCTGAGTGCTCAAGCTACAAAAAGAGAGTGATTTTCAAAGAGGAGGGCTCGAACCTATCTTTATCTAAAGCCAACAATACTCTACCAACTGTTCCACCGAGCTTCATATAGAAGCAAGTTACGGGGTAGTGTAAATATTCTGCTGGCGCCAGCGTCTTCGCTCGAATGGTAGGTACCTGGATGAAACGTAGCATATTATGTGCTTGCTATTCTAGGTCCAGGAACTATGACAATTTAAAACCGATACAGGTATAGTTCTCACAACGGATCTCGGCCGTCGTGAAATTAGCCGTTTCGATGCGCAATGGAGCTTTTTCAAACTAAATTGTCTTTGCGCATCACAAACGGCTTACTTCACGGAAGCCTAGATCCGCTGTGCGAACTATAATTCGTCATTTGCGACATTAGACGAATGAAACAATGTAAATCTGTACAAATAGCAGAATCGATTTGCTTTCCCAACGACACCGAATCGGATCACAGCTATTCCACAGCATTCGCATTTCCGCATGAGGAATCGCTTTAAGGCACGTCTACACTAGATAATGTCCATAATACAAGTGCTGGTGGTAAGACTCTTGGCACTGCCATGGTACCCACCGGCTATGTCTTAATATTAATATAATATTCCCTTCCACTTGATACGCGAATGCACTACCAGTTGAACCACCAAGTCATGCATCGCCTGCTCGAAATAATCCTTTAGGGTTCTTAATATAGTTGAAACATAATAATATATTTATCTTATCTTTCCTATAACTCCGTCACCAGTAGTGGCCAATGGTTGTTGAAATGTCCGCCAATATGGAGAAAAAAACATCTATGCCGACTGTTCTTGGAATGGGATAAAGACAGCACAGATGGTGTAGACGCAGCTTAAAATGCTGGAATCATGAACACAGTGCAGGTTGATTCGCGCGTGTCGCTTGTGTCATTGATGTAAATGTACATTTCGATACACTCGTATCGAACTCACAGAACAAATATTAGTGGGTACTACAAGTACGTAGGTACTACGTACTGAACTGGTTGTATTGGCTCTATTTCAGTGTACCTTTTCTAAACTGGCAGACACATTTGCATTTAAACCGCAAATATAATTTTACTGATATAACTATCCTGAATGAATACAGACTATTTAAATAACGAGAGGTTATTGATAAACCTTAAGTGAAATAGCTCGTTTTGAAAGCAAAGATAATTGTTTTATTAAAGGAGTTGTTTCACACAGTATAGAGCCGGGTCCTGGTATTTTGTAGGGGTCTAAGTAATTAGATAATCATTAAAGAAACTATTTATCACTGTTTATTTATTTTGTTTTGGCTTCTTTCATAATCTAAAGTAAGTTTATCGTTGTGAAGGAGTGCAACACAATGTAAAACAACATGACGGGTTTAACAAACAGCTGGGTTATTAGGTACTGTCAAAGTCAAGATGCGTCACGATCATTGGCCCATACTTCAGGATAGGTCCTTTAAAATTTTATCGAAATCGGTTTAGTACTTTACGAATAAATTATTATAAACGTGTCAATAACTACATCGACGCGTACAACCACAATCTGCTGAAACATTTAGGCTGGAGTCGGTTTTTGATTTTTTCCTAAAAATTAATTATTTTTAAACTTTCTCTTCTGCTCAACTTTAGAATGGCACCTTCAAAACATGTCGTAACTGAAACTGTAACGCCACATAACACATAACGCTCATAGTATTGTGCAAGTGATTACCGTACGGTTTGCTTATGTCGTGCGTCATTTGGCACGTTCGTTATTTATTTACGCCAGGTAATAGTAACAATTTACCGGTTAATCTGATTTACGAAGCGAGGATCATACACAAAGCATGGCTTCTTCTATTGCGCAAGTTCTGCTATAGAGTGAGGACACCTATGCGCGACGCTTTCATAGATGTGGCCTTTTTAAAACGTTCTGCGCTGTAGTTCGTGCGAATAGATATGTGAATCGTTCTGCGCTGTAGTTCTTGCTAATAGATATGTGAAGTACCTATATGGCTTAGCTATATATGTGAAGTATTGGCTTGGCTAGTTATAATGAGTTTTTAGACCACCCATATTAAAAACGATCTCCACCGTGGCCGACGTTATACAGCCGGGTCTGACAGCTTAACAATCCTTTTGATACACAGAATACGCTTCTAAAAAGAAATTATGACAAACAATATATTTATCTACTTCTTCGCTAAACTTTTTTTTAAGTTTAGCGAAACGCTTAATTTTTCTCTACTAGGCATTCTCAGGAAACATTGGCGAGTCAATGTGTTCTGAAGATGCCCCGAGATACAGAAGCGTTGAATTAATGAATTTTCTTGAATTTCTTAAAGAATGTTTTGAATTTCTTTTAAATAAATTTAATAAGAAAATTTAGCGGAGTAGTAATAAAAGTTATTTTGGCATATGATATAATATATATTGAATTTCCGTAAGACATTACTACCGGAATCAATAAACCGCCTCTAGAAACAGCAAAAAACATTTCGTCCTATCCTGTGTGCAGTAAACAAACATCACGAAGGCGAAATATGTTTCAGTGGCATTTATTGGGATAGAAAATAATTGATGATCCTCGTGGGACTTCGGATAATTAATTATTGAATACACATAACCATGTAGGTAGGTAAACTAGGTTTCATGATATATTTTTTTCTTATTATAATACAAAAAACGAATGATACGCCTCACAAATTTGTCCGTTAAGTTTTATTTTAGACACACTTGTCTTTATCTTACCGCTGTGTCCTCTAGGAGCTTAATTTCGAAAATCCCTTAGTTTATCCTCTACATGAAAAAGAACATACCTAGGTACCCTCTAAATTTCAGGTCAGGATAGTTAGGGTTAAGACTGTCCGTTGATTGTAACTCACTATCGCAAAGATTAAAATACTTAGGTATATAAAAATCCAAACCTTCATAAAACTTATGGTATCGATCTTGATAACTGACCTCCTTTTCTGGTTCAGCTATTTCAAACTAAACCGTGTTTCGCATATCACCATACGCCATTACAAATCCCTCGACAATGCTACGTTGACAGCTTATTTTCAGTTAATTTTTGCGCTCTCATTTGCTATTTGGATTTACGATACCACAGCAGACGGTATAGAGTCGTCACTGGCATGTAGTTTAGGACTATATAAGTTATGGACTCAAAACTATTAAAACGTTTCCAAAACAAAAACAACGCTTGAATAAAGTTTAATGCATGTGACACGCTGCAATGTTTGGTCGTCGCGCTTATTAAAGGCACATCTGGGTGTCCTTAATAACTGGATAGAATACTTATAATGTAATGTGATCTTTTTTTTATTGTAAATACATACCTATAATATACTTGCATATAAAACCTAGACCTGGAACAAATACTTGCAGATCACGCAAACATTTGTCGCGCTGCGGGAATCGATCTCACAGCCTCTCGCTTCTCAACCTGGCACTCGCCCACCGTACCACTGGAGATCGTCAGATAAATTCGTTAATGTATCTTTTATCTTTTGTATGTAAACTTGACTCCATGGTTCGGTAGGTCCCCGACACCAGTTCTTGGTAATAAATTAGACTGTTGGGAGTGGAGTGTTCCCACGAACAGTGGAACGGTATCAAGATGCTGCGCCTGAGTCGAACAACGTTTCCGGAGCGCCCTAGAAACGGCGCGAAATGCTTTATTTTCCCGCTCAATTTATTGTGACGTTTTGTTAGCTGTCACTGTCACACTCGTAGTTTACAATATGGCGGGCTTTGTAAACTGTCACTCGTTTGCACTTGTGGCGTTATATAACTTGTGTAGTACATCATTGTTAGAATGTGTTTATTCCGAAAGCTTAGCATGAACTTTGACATAGATGTTGCATGATAGTAGTAATAAGAACTTTCATAATATTATTTATTTTATATTAAATATTGGCAGACATTTTTACACAGCGCTATATCTAGCCCTTAACTAAGCAAAGCTTGTACTATTAGAACCAAGTAATTTATAGAATAAATACTTAATTTTTTACAATAATACATATAGAAATCCCAGTCCAAGAACAAAGATTTGCAGGTCATGCAAACATTTTGTCCCGCAGCCGAGATAGACCTGTAACCTCTCGCTTTTCAACCGAGCACTCGCTAAAACCGCGCCACCAAGGTCCTCAATGTTTGTTTATAAAAACTACAAAAATATTTTATTGACAAATATAATAATATAATAATCATAATCATTTATTTAACGACACGTGGCTTAAAGGAGGTGACATCATGTTTTATAAAAGTTCAGCCATGATCAGCTTCACAGCAAGTAAATTTTTTGTAAGATTTGCACACTGAATGAAACACAATTTTGATTTAAAACAAAAAATTTCTTTTTCATAAAATATTCCAAGTTAAGATCAGATTCCAATTTGAATAAAACTATCCCAAGTGCTTTTGGACTATGTCATACACGCGCTACACGTGCCGATCCAGGTCAAGTCTCTTGTATGCAGTTTGTTTTAAACTGCTTTCTGCTATCTCGCTATCTTGAGTACCTACTTGTTAGTAGATAAAGGAGGTTCTTCATAAGCGAACGCACAGTTTCAAGTATTCATCATCATCATGACAGCCTTCTAATGTTCCCACAGCTGGGACACTGGCCTACTCTCAAGCGAGAGTGTTTGGGTCTTAATCCACCACGCGAACCCATGCGGATTGGTGGTTTTAGTTCTTGGACATGCCGGTTTCCTAAGGATGTTTTCCTTCACCGTATTGCGCACATTAATTTTTCGTAGCGAAGAATTCATTGGTGCACGACCGGATTCGAACCCACGACCTTAGGATCGGAAGGCGGGGTCACTACCACTAGACCACCAGTGCTCTCAAGTATTAGTAAAAAAACTTTTAAGTGAAAACAACATTAAACGTAAAACAATTGATTACCTACATAATTAAAAATAAGAAAGCAACATCAAGATTTTTAACATAAGATTGTATGTTAAATATAAAAAAAATGGCATCGTTCTTTCAAAATTTTTTTATCACCCTTCTATTTCAATTTCAACTTCTATTTGAATCTAGGTATTACTGTGCCAAGACAATTAACAAGTCATAGGTATTGGGTAAACTGCCAACACAACAAAACGCAAAATAACACGAGAAAAACAACTAAAAGCGATTCTCGTGCCATAGATAAATGGTCACATGCTCACATGTGATATATATCGTCAAAACTGTCAAATTTCTATACATTTTATCTATGCACGAGAATCGCTCTCCTTGTGGTTTGTCAAATTATATAATTGTAGCGGACTCAATAATACTCATAACACAATATTCCGTTACAACTACTTGTATTACTTATTTTTATAACAGCAATAAATGTATGTGAATACATTTATTGCTGTAATGAGTATCTTAATACCCAAAGATATTGAAAATAATCTTTTTTATTATTCATTTGTTTATATGCTCGAAGCTAATAAATAATAACTTTATTCAAGACACAATATGCATGATAGGTTTTATACTTAACATACTTAATTATAAAATAGTCCTACAAATGGCGGTATAACCTATATCCTATACCTATATCCTAAATGGATCACCTCCCTTACCGCAGTGCTGTGTAGGCTGTGGTAGGCTGTCGCGCGTTCACACTTGTTAGTACTACGCGTTACTATGTTGCATATTTATGTTACAAGACCAGACTTGGTGCTCGTTCAGCAATTACAAGAGAATTGCTGGGAAATTGCTTAATGAAGAACGATATTAACGAGCTATCATTTTATGCGTGACAGCTCGTATTTGTGTTACTTTATGTTATTGCGAGAATGTAGTTATTTGAGAAGTGGACACTTGAAAATATTAACTTTCTTTTCCTTGGTTGTCTACGTAAGATAAGTAATTTTAGTTTGTTAAAGCTAAGTTTGGTACTTAGCTTTAACAAACTAAAATTACATATTTATGGCAGAGGGAAGCAAAATATTTTTTTTTACTACATTTGTACGCCTAGCGCAGACCACAGTGCACCTTTAATTAATTTTAACAACTGTATATAGGCGCGCGCCCTACCTGTGTTTCACAAATAAAGAAATTGAATTGAAAATATTAGGTTGGGGAAAAAGTCTTTTCGCATTATAGTATGTATGAACTTGTAATAAAATATCTTTGCCTATTTGTATCTGGCTGTTTTTGGTATCATTAAAAGTTTAAATTTTAAAGAACATAAATTCAAATTAGGAAAATGTGTGATTTTTATTGTTTTTCGTACTTTCAAGATGAGTAAATCTAATGAAGAAATTCGATACGTTTTAAAATTTTAACAAGCCGCGAAAAAAATTTGCGATGTTTATGGACCTAATGCAGTGTCTGTGAGAAAAGCACAAATTTGGTTTAAGCGTTTTCAATCCGGAAATTTTGATGTCAAAGATGCACGTCGCTCTGGTCGCCCTATTACGGATAAAATGGATGCCATTTTTGAAAAAGTGGAGTAAGATCGGTATATCTGTAGTTACGACGTGACTGAAAAACTGGGAATTGACCACAAAACAGTTTTGGCACATTTGAAAAAAACTGGGTACACAAAAAAGCTCGATATTTGGGTACCTTACGAGCTCACTGAAAGAAACCTAATGAACCGTGCTCATTTGTGATTCTTTATTACGACGTATGAAACTGAACCATTTTTGAAGAAGCTGATAACTGGTGATGAAAAGTGGATCACGTACGATAAGAACGTGCGAAAAAGGTCGTGGTCAAAGGCCGGTCAGGCTTTACAGACTGTGGCGAAACCCGGGTTAGCTCGCAACAAGGTGATGCTGTGTGTGTGGTGGGATTGGAAGGGCATTATTCATTATTAGCTGTTACCACCAGGCAGGACCATCGATTCTGAACTCTACTGCGAACAACTGATGATATTAAAGCAAGAAGTAGAGAGAAAGCGGCCGGAATTAATCAACAGAAGGGGTGTGGTTTTTCATCATGATAACGCTAGACCTCACACATCTTTAGCCACTCAGCAAAAATTAAGAGAGTTTGGCTGGGAGGTGTTAATGCATCCACCGTATAGTCCTGACCTTGCACCTTCAGATTTCCACCTGTTTCGGTCTCTTCAGAATTCTTTAGGCAGTGTCAGGTTAACATCACGAGAGGACTGCCAAAACTTGTCGCGGTATTTTGATCAGAAGCCCCAAAATTTCTATAGCAATGGGATCATGTCCCTACCTACAAGATAGCAAAAAGTTATCGAACAAAATGGTACCTTCATACTTTAGTTAAATGTTAATAAACTATATTAAAAAATGTTTTGAATTTTCTTAAAAAATGCGAAGAAACTTTTTCCCCAACCTATTATTTACATAAATCATTTTAACCATTGAGACCATTTATGAATTGTGACTGTGGTTTGATACAGATCTTCACTAGTTTTAAAGTATGCAGGTATCTTATAAAACTAGTTACTCCTTCGAGTGTACAATTTTCAAAAGAGGTTTCAGGCGGTCTATTTGCTCCGTCACCAGAGTTGGCCACTAACTCATACAAACTTACTTTTATTCTGATGTCGCACCAAATTTTTAAGCTTATTATATTGTTCATATCTCGTTGTTCATTTTAATTACAGTCTCAGCATAACAAATGAGACATTACAGCAGCAACCTTGATCGAATTAAAACTAATTGTGCTAATAAATATTATTAGTACATCCGTAAATGATGATTGATTGTGTCTGTGAAACAATAAACCAGGATGTAAGTACATAAGAATGTATTTCAGAGACAAGTCTAGTTAGTTTATGCATTGGAATTTTCATCTACTCACAAGGATCAAGTATAAAAATACCAAGTGCCTCGTTTCGTGTTTGTAATTTTTTTTAAAACGAGGTGTTTATTTAACTCGTTTTCTGATAAGATTAAAGCATGTGAGTGGTAACAAAGGTAGAATTCAACCGCTTATGTCACCCTCTAACCGAGTAGTGAGTTAGTTAGGAGCGCTCGAGACATAGTTGGCTAAGTTGTTTTTAACAGATCAACGAAGTTAAGCACTGTTCCGCGTAGGAGACTTCATCATTTGGATGGGTGCCAGTGGCAACTGAGGCTGCCGTGCTTCGGAGGGCACGTTAAGCAGTCGGTCCCGGCTTTTTCAAAGTTGTTGGGACATGACATGACAGAGGTCTTCGGGCGGCCTAGAAACTTTGTCACCAGAGTTGGCCACTGACTCATACGAACTTACTTTTTACCGAGTTAGTACCTACTTCACCCGCGTACGACATACGCACGTCATAAAGATTTCGTACACCAAGCTTTCCAAGATGGTAGGTAGCTTGTGGAGTGACCCCAAAAGTCGTGACCCGGCGTGACCCCGATCTAGTAACCACTTCTATTCATTGTCTCGGGGTTTATCTAAGGCTTGTGCAATTTGAAATACTAATAATTATTCTGTTTTTTACATTGCTTATTGCAAATCTACATTAAGTTTAATTCAATCAAAGTCAAGTCAAGTCAAAAATTATTTATTTCAATAAAATCACAAGGATCATTTTGAAACGTCTTAAAGCTAGGTGAATTTACGCCAGTTCCACGCGCCTCAGCCTAGAACAATCTGGCAACAAACTCGGTTGGATTTCTAGCTTTTTTTTGATGATCCCTCATCATCATAAAGCTTCAGTGTGGTTTTATTAAATTACGAAATACAGCATCACTTTAAAACGTCTTACAAGCTAAATGATCTTACGCCTGTTCCATTAGGTAGGCGCCTATGCCGTAAAGAATCTGGCAACAACACCGATTGTAAAGTAATAGGATCCCATGGGATCCTATTACTTTTATAAGCATGTCCCTTGCTATTGTTAAAAGTAAGTAAGTAAGTTCGTATGAGTCAGTGGCCAACTCTGGTGACAGAGTTTCTAGGCTATTGTTATGGATACCGAGTAAAGCTTGTTTTATCATACTCAATAAATCATATAAAATTAAGCAAAAATTGGTAAAGTTATTTGTTTTTGTTACTATTTTCGGGCTTAATTGTCTCGCTGAAAAGCTTTTTTCTAGTTCTTTCTTCCATCCTTTGCTGCACTAAGCAAGAGATGCATATTATAAAAATTCAAGCAGGTACCTACCTAAGTAGTTCTAGAAGTAGGGATCTGATTGCATTCGCCGTAGTCCATGGAGTCATTTATTAGTAAGTAGGAGTTTAATCCTTTACTGAATATTGATTTTTTTAATAAATAGGTTTATTAAATAAAATTATTATGCTGTCATTTTTCGCCACCAGTTACTTAAAAGTTAACACTACAAGATGATTCACCGCCATTCAAATACTCATAACAAGTTTCATTAGTGTCAATTGCTGCACTTATAAATTCCCAATTAAGAGGCCGTGAAACTTCACTATACAGTATACGTTAGGCATGTACTCTACTTGACCTTACCTAACTACATTTTCCGGCTATTGCACTGGCACTTTGTGGTTTTAGGCTTTGATTAACCGCGAGTTTGATTAATACCTTAACAAAACGTAGAGAAAGTCTTGTCCAAAAGTAACCAATCTGTGTCTACAACTAAAAGAAAATGCTACTTACAACAAACAACAATGCTAAAAATGTGAATTGTTTTAAGTATTCAAGAAGAAACCTATCCTAAAAAAAAACAGGTTATTTTACTATGAAAACAGTAATATAACTCGAGGATTATCTTTGGCTATATTGTCAGAACAACATGGATCCTCCCAATTTAATTATTTTACTCGTGTTATTTTGAGTTTTATTGCGTAAATTGCGCAGTTTATCCAATCTAACTTGTTTGTTTAGCACAAGTGTGAATAATTGAAATGGAAGGGGAAAGTTGGTTTGTAATTAAGTCAAAGGCTTTCCTAGGAAATTTTGAAAGAAACGCCGCTATTTCTTTCCAAATTTTGTTTGTTTACGTTGCTATGCGACAATCAACCTCATATAAATACTTGACACTGGCGAAATTGTGGCAAATATGCCACAGAGTCCATAAATGAAAAATAAGAAGAATATAACTAAATTTTCATAGTAAAATAACCTATGTTGGGTTTTCTGAAAATCGTATGCAGTCTTGTTTGACGTGTTTGTCAAATAATGTAGTGTTTGTTAAAAAAAAAACTCAGTTCACGGCTTGTTTGACAAACAAATTTGAAGGTATGCGCGGGTGTTTGTCAAACAAGATTTCAAACATTGCGCTCGCACGGTACGATAATCACGTGGAAGCCCACATACCCACACTCACCCTTACACACCCTCTCACATTCGCACACACCCTCACACACATTTCATTTCTCACTAGTGTTATTTTTAGTTAAGAAGTTGTGTCATCTATTAATTAGTGATTGTCGTCGAAAGTATAGGTTTTGTATAAATAATATAAATCTGATGGATTTTAAGATAAGATTTAGTAAAAGTTAACAAAAACTGTAGATTTTGTAATAAAATAAAAAATCAAATAAAATAAAACAAAAGTTTTACCAACTTTAACAAACGTTGGAATTATTGGTTGGACAATAAAAGCTTTGTCGTATTGCAACATCCAGCAAACAAATGGTCATAGTTCCATAATACAATATACGTTTTTTGTTTTGTGATATGCCACAGCACATGCCGAGAGCTGTAGCGCTATTGATTGACACGGAGCCTTGGTGGAATCAATTTGTCGAAACAAAGCGCAATTTCATCAATACGAGATCCGTCTAAAACAAAACATTATTTCATAAATACGAAGTAGAAAACATGTATTACGTTCCAATAAATAAAATTAATTTGCCTCTATTGTCTGTTCGGTAATAGATTATTGTAATGGTATTATCTGTGGTTTTTAATATATATTTTATTTATTGAACACTTGGGTAATTCCCATTTGATAAACGTAAGCGGATAATGCGTGTGCTGATCACGAAAATCCTTCCTAACCGATCACGCGGTCTGTTCAGTTGGGAAATATTATCAGAATAATTATCAGATGCGATAAACCCAACGGCAATTACCTACATGTGTGCGGATCATGCGTGTACTGATCACGAGATCCTTTTCTTAGAATTTAGAATTAAAACGGCGTAAATATTTCCCAACTGAACCTGGAACGGTTGGGAAGGATTTTCGTGATCAGTCCACGAGTTATGGGACGCGAATAACCCGTTGGCATTACTGCTACCTATCGCTTAATGAGTCAATCAAATGTCAAGTGATTACCATTTTGGTATAATCGTACGTAAGATAAGGTCAAAATGCCAGCGATTACTGCGATTACCATACCTTGGTGCCTCTTATGCACCGATTAATTGCTCTTTGGTTTGCTAAACGGTTCATCGTTATTTGGGTGACGGAAGTTAAAGCTATATTTTTTTTTATTTACAAATTAATTTAAATAGTTTTGCGTTTGTTGATGTTTTTTGAAAGATTTTTTTCGTGATTATTCCTCAAATCAATTAATTTATATAATTCATGTCAAAAAATCGTCGTGATGACACGGTTACTACTTTTCACGGATTTCCGTTTTTATAATTTTTAAGGTTCCATTTCTCAAAAGGAAAAACAGAAGCCCTACCTTTTTAAACTGGTACCAAATACGTGATTTAAACATTTTTAATTACTTAAGGGGGGCTGTACACGTTTTTTAATTAAAATAAACAAGAAGATCTAAATTGACGCGTATACAAATGGAAAATAAAAAATATACGCATGCAAACAAAAACATTTCCACTTTGCATGCAACTCATTACTAACACAGAAGAAAGTAAAAAATTAAGATAAATGTTTCATTTAAACTTCAATTAGGAGTGCGTCACTCGCGCTTGGCCGCAGTTATTGTGTTTTCGAACTTTTGTAAAAAAGGGGTTGGTCGCGGTTCATTCAGCATTGGATTTGGATTGACATCGTGACTGATTGACTGGCAAGGGTCACGATCTGCCGCCGACCGACGACCTGGCTTGTATCCATTCTTAGGGAGCTTCCGAGAAACAACCGATTGCTCACCAATGAATTTGTATATTCAAAAAATTTTATGTGCGCAATGTCAGTGCTCTCATACGGTGAAGCAAAATATCGTGATGTAACCAGCATGTCCAAAAACAAAACATTCTTTAGATCTACCAATCCGCGTTGGTAAAAAAATCTGCATTGGATTAAGATCCAATCTCTCGCTTGAGAGTAGGCCAGCGTCCCAACCTGGTCCCAACAACAGTGAAAACTTTAGAAGGCTGTCATCTGTTAGCAACACAATGTCTAGCCTCATAATATGATTTGGAACTTGCAGCATTTATGCAATGGCCTATAGTTATTTTAACCGGTCCATTGGTGTGTTCGATTGATCGGATGACGAGAAATCTCAAACCCCCGCTGGGTTTGAGATTTCTCGTGGACAACACCACAATGGACACCAGCTCAGTCGGTCGACCTGCGATCCGGAAGGCACGACCGGCAAAAACTCTACAATGCACTCGTGACGGCAACCGAGCCCATTCACAGATCCCAGACGTGCAAGCATTTTCGCACCATTCGATCTGCCCAGATGTCCACTCAATGACTTCAAAACTTTTAACGGAATGTCGAAAAAACTAAGCTTTTTCTGGATCAATGACTATGGAATTACTGCAAGTTTTAAACGAATGCCGTGAGGGTTACATTCATTAAAAATATCTAAAATCCTACGTTATACGCTAAAAAAAAGTTCTACTACAGACTTTATGTTCCCAAGTTTTATATTGGAGTCAACTTTAGGGTATTTGTAATAAAGTAAAACGTAGTTAAAAATGGATTCAAACTTTAGTTCCAATTTCACAACTAGGTGGCGCTAGTAAATTAGCCCCAGCTTTAGAACGCGCTATCGTTGCGTTTTGTGAACACACATGCGCGAGATCTATCTCTAGATTGACGTTAACTTTGCGCAGAGGCAATATCGTAACCAATGAGGTTAATCCGAGGTGCGATTATTGCTAGTTGAAAACTTTACCAATACCCCGCCATGTGGACGTGAAATACCGTCCGCTACGGCAATTTTTGGACAGCCGCTAAGGCTTAATATACTCTTAAAAGTGAATTACATACAATCAAATCCCCGTCACTGGGCCTGGCCTGGCACTATATAAATGGAAATGGAGCTTTTGGAAGGACTCTCAGCGGATTAGAATACCTTTTCAGTGTCATGCTAAACTTTAAAACTTAAAGCGTTAGATATTGCAAAATATGTTATGTTCAGAAATGGCGCTTAACATCAATCTGAATTGGTTGGAATTTTGCTGACATAAAAGAAGGGTTTGTTGTGTTTGCACTCAGTATGATCAGTAAGGTATCCTTAATTTGAAATGTTTAACAGTAATATGTCGTCTGTTATCTCTATGCATAATATAACCGATAAACACTTCTTACTGTCATAACAACCACTTTTCGGGTCCAAACGACCGTAACTAAAAGGATTTTAAATCGATACAAATACCCCTGAGCCGATTCGAAATTGATACAAGTTTAATGTCACTGGGATTTGACATTCACACTCGGTGAAAGTATAGGATTTAACAATCGAATCGAGTGATAATCGATCAATTGCTCCGTAATGCGATTATCGATTCGATGGGGGGTCCCGCTTGCTTAGGGCTGTCAGGTTTCGTACACCTACCTACGCGGAGTATAGCGTTCCTCGGCTTGTTGTAGCACATGAACTGGGTTAAGCAGTACTAAGCGCAGTCACCGCTAAAGGACTGCTAGTGGCATTTATTGAGCCTTTCCGTGCTTCGGAGAGCGCGCTAAGCTGTCAGTCCCGGCTATAATAGTCTGTAAACCATAATCTTTCCTGGCGACTATAGCTCTTGCTGCGCATAATGTGTGTATATACAGGATGGTCCAAACATAGACGTCAATAAGAAAAAAATAGATTCCTTACATCTAGGGGTATCCGAAAATACCCCATGTATTACCCCGATTTTTGTATTTTATGAATTGTTATTTTTTAAATGTTTTTTTTAGAATGTTTTTTCGGAAGTTTTCCCCGAGTTTTTATTTGTAAAAAAGCTTGAGTAATGAGTTGTACAATCATGCATGAAATAATCAACTTTCTAGCATTAGTGCAAGTTACAAAAGTTTTGATATAAAATGACGAATTTGTGTTTGAGGGAGTCAAAGATGAATTTTCAACCTACAACAGAGGCCTTCGGGCGGCCTAAAATGTCTGTCACACGAACTTACATACTTTAGATAGGAAATGCTCTAGAGTAATCTGCAATAGGCTCTCCTATTAAAGATATTCTAGCTAGAGATATACTAAAGCGAATGTCTGTCTGCCGCGTATAGGGATTGGTCGTTTCTAAAAAAAACCCTTTTGCGTAAGCATACCTAATGCTTCATTTATTTAGGTCATTTATTATTAAAACTACTGTTTTTCGTGAACTGACTAAAACTACTAGGATTGTAAAATCACAGATAGCGCTAGTAGTCTATAAAGTAGTCTGTATATTATTAGGTATTTTGCCTACTTATAATAATTTTAAATCTATCATAGTTACAACCCTAAAGGTTACACGTGCTCTTAAACAAGCTCTAAATTTTTAATGTCACTAAAATCCAGTGAACGTTTCACGACAGATGATTATGATGATTTGAAATCTAAAGTCAAGTTTACTTGCGCAAGATACCATTTTTGGAATTGGAGCTTATTTAGTTCTAATAGAATTGGCACAGGTAAGAACTAGCGCATTCGCTGGTTCACGTGAGCAGAGTAAATTGTAGATCTACCGTACCTACCGCAGAATACCTTTATTGTTTTAGAGTTAGTCGTTCTCACCAGGATGTACTCTCAATTTTTGTACATTTATTTATGTGGACCCCCTTTTCCGCATTTGGACTCGCATTTGGTCCGTTATGCGTGGTTTTGTACACTTAAATACACACATTTTTTTTATCACTATAAAACGTCCTAAAGGTGAATTGACGCCAGTGAAAGTGCAATCTGTCACCCTAGGACAGAGCTAGTTGGCAGATGGGAATAATACAGTTCCATGCGCCTCAGCCTAGAAAAATCTGGCAATAAACTCGGCTGGGTAAATGGTTCTTTTGAGTTACACAGCTGTTCTCAATCAGCTATGCTAAAACTCTAATTCAGATTTTACGACACGTGATTTGTTAATTGAAATTGTAACAATTTGATTAATTGTAGATATAAACTGTGATTAGAATGTCGTAAAAGCGTATGTTTTTGCAACATGTTGGTTTTAGTTTGGGTTGACTTTGATTAATGTTCGTTTATAGTCGGGATTGTACTTAATTAAAGATTTTTTAAACACCTAAGGCACAATTTTCGTTCGCTCGACAATTATGGCGTTCGTAGGAAGTGTAAACAAGGTGAAAGGCCTGGGAGGGAACGTACTATATTTGACGTCATCTCTTTCTCTTTTTTAGTAACGAGACGCGGTCTCATGTATTTCACATACTGTTAGGCGCCGTGTAAAAGAGTGTAGGTAAGTATACCTAGTACAGCCAGCGGATCTAATCTTTTGTAAAGTTTAAGGATAGTTATGTTCCTTGGTAAAGTTAGCCGTTTGTAATGCGCAAATCACAAACGACTAAACTTCCCGATCAACGAGGTTCGCCAGTAGTACTATACATACTCGGCAGTTTAACTTTAAGTACTCTTAATACGATGGCTTTTTGCAATCCCTAGCAAATAAAGAAAAAGGCACATCTAAAAGCTCCAAGTGACACGGTGTAATTTTTAATGCGGACTCATTACCAGCCAATGAGTGAGTGAGGAGATAGCGCGTGTCAGCGGCACAGAATATTACCAGCTTGTATGAGTAACCACCGCAGAATAACGTTCAGTCACTGTAAAAGCCGCTGTCCAATAAAGCGTGATGCTTGCGCGACAATTGTAGGAGCACGTATGATATTTGCACGATATTAAAGCAACCGTAGGAGCGTGATAATATTCTCATTACCTAATCTTGCTAGTGTTATAGATCCGAAAGTATGTTCAAAAACAAGAGTAACAATCACACAATTCAGTGGTTCGAGCGGAGAAGCACAGCTATGTGGTAGATCACATATTGGACCACAGTATTGAAGTACCTACACTTTATAACATGAGCATAGTACTTTGGTAGTAAAAAGGCTTGAATAACGTACGGGCTTTTTACCTCATAAATCTGCTCCCATGGAGTATCTCATATTTTCTAATAAAAACCCGTTAGTTGTTAGATACTGCTGGCAACTGATATGCTTTAGTAGACTGTGGGTATTACGAATGATAATGTAGTAATGAATGCAGCTACCGGCTTGTGGAATGCATTCGGAAGCCAATGGCCGATGGGGACGCGAGATACATCAGCACCCGCGCCCAGCTAATTTGTCTTTCAGGGTTACCTATGTTTGGCTGTTGAACGGATTGGTGTGTGCTTTACTGTCTCTACTCTACATTATAAAGTATAAGATGGCACATGCTAAGCGCTTACCAAAGCCTATGTACCTATACGCTTGCAACATCAGAGATGCTGCGCATTGCCACTCTGACACGTAGATCAAAAATCTCATGTGCCTGTGATTTTACCGGAAACCATACCCTTCGAACGAAGTACAGCAATGCGAGCCATAAATGGTACGACGAATCACAATATTTTACTAGACACATGAACAGGAACACATTAAGAGGGCCGCCAAGTATGATCATTAACTAATACTGGCACAACATCTTAATTAAAAGTGCACCCTGTAACCGCCAAATGTAACCTTTCAGGATCCGATTACGCCATTACGCGGCGGTATCGTAAATCAATCGCCATTATACCGCCATCTGTCAGTCTGTCAGTAATGGGAGCGCATGAATCACGCGCGGATATATTGTACACAGTTTCAATGGGTTTTATTGAAGAGCACAGGATTGACGCAATCCAAGATGATTCTGGCAGGTGGTACGCTGAGCTGTCGTCAATTCAAAGGTAGAAAGAACAGTTTACATACTGGCATACCATTGTTAATGAAGTTGGCATAACAGATAGGGGCCGAAAGGGATTGAGAAGAAGAGTGTACAAAAACAATACATTATTGATAGTTTCGTTTACACGTTCTTTTATACCGCATAGAATATTCCAACGTCGTCGACGAGCTCTATCGTGTGCTGCTCCGACTTTGACGTATTCTTGGTCAACGCATTTCTTTCGCTTTCGTTTTAAGTTCGACCTACTCATATAAAAAGTCCGCCAAATAACTTTTTTTTTTAAAAATGCTATAAAAAAAAACTACTGAATATTTTCTCAAATTTCTTTTTTTATTTGAAAGTACAATCCTTCCGGTTAATAATGGAAAATAATTTCATTCAAATGGCTGCCTCGGCCATGCAGTAGCCGTGAAGCCATTGGTGAAATACAGCTGCACACAATCGATAATGTGCTTAAAAATTGGACCGATCGTGGAAACCTTATGAAAGAGAATCCTACAAGCGGAATAATTCAGTTTTGTTTCATAGGTTTTCTCTGTGCTATTTCAATAATGACTTAATTTTTAAAACAGTTGATATGATAAAACTATATCCTCTATCTTGGCATTTAAGAAGTAAAAATATTCCTACTCGCGTGCGTCCTATCTGTTACAAGTTCTGAGCGCTACCGACGCACTTCACAAATTATCATCCAACACTCTTTATTCTTTATTTTATTTTCTGTGTAAACGTCTAAATCGACTTTACGGTTGTTTATCACTCGCGGACAGTTATGGCGACAGGGTACATGAATTGATGATAAAAACACTTGCCGGTATCTTATGGCTTCGGTTTCGGTATTGATGTGGTTTTGTTGGTCGGTTCTGCGAATTGTGTAGCGTTTATGGAAATAGATATGAGTTACTTATGCCATAACTACCATACCATTATAGCCAAACCAGGTGTGATGACTTGAGATAACTTAGCTTAGGGCTATTTGTAGGTATTCAAACTGTAAGTACTTACCAAGTTACGCTGGGTCTGCAATCCCGTTATCTAAGGGGTGAAAATCAAAGTAATAGTCACTGAGTTACTTTGAAACTGTGAGTTATGAAAGTGTAAGTTACTTATTAGTAGCTATCTGTTAACCTGTTGTAATAAATTAATTGACTGTGAAAATCCGAACTTCATTTTCTTTACATTTCATGTGTATCTAACACTCATGAAACATAGTACTCGAAACAATGCCGAGTGTTTGAAGCGTCACACATTGGTGTAAGGTCTTCGACACTACGAGGCTCCACATTTCGGCACGGGCCAACCGCCGGTAATTATTTTAAGTGTCAATAAATAATAAAGTTGGCCGCGCGCTGAGTGCTCGTCCATCTCTCTTATCTCCAATTCTTAATGCGCCTCTTTGGTCGTTGTTCTTTTTTCGTATTTTATTTCTTTTTTGTTTATGTCATCCAGTGGAGAGGTTAAATTCTGTGTTGACAGCGCGGAGGTTTTATGTTTTAATCTGGGCTTTATGGTAGTTTAATCGGTATTAGAAAACGCTATTTCTGTTTTTGTGGTGTTCTATAACGATTTATCTGTCATGTAATTTTAAGGATGTAGAGAACTCAACTTTTAAATGATTTATATTTAAGGAATATTGAAATGCTTATTAATAGAACGGTCTTAACAAAGTTTACGTAATAAATCATAAGTATAACAAGTTGGCTCTATTTGGTTGTGTATCCGAGGTCCGAGACGCAGCGATCTATCGATCACGGGCCCGCGTTCCATGGATTTATGTTACGTAATTGCGGTGTGTGGGCACTGGGCATGCGCGCGCGCAATGCATTCGACATTACGTTTTTCATGTTAATGCCTTGATATCTCTGTTAATGCACCGAGAAATTGTATGTTTATTATTGCACGCAATTGCAGCAAATTGAACAATTATTTTGACATGATTTACGAAATGTATTTTGTTGGATGGGAAAAATGTGTGTTGCGTATAGCTTTGCAGAGATTAAGCGCTCGCTCTTAAGGGCAGAGTGCGCTTGAGTTTGCTGCATCGTTTTAATCGAACAGTATTTTTTATAAAAACCATTAGGTGATAATTTCACTAGGTTTTTGCTATATTTTCTAAGGCCACTTACGTCAATATTTATCCATTAAAACTATTAAATCCAAAAAGCCAGTGTTTTAGAACAGACTTAAACCAATTCAAGGTCATAAACCCAAGTTCACTTTGCGGTTTCCAGACACTCCATTGCTAGCTAATCTGTAGACTATCTGCTAGATAATCTGTGCCCGCTAATGTCGGGGTTAAATTAGTGTAATCTTCACCACAATTCTGTCAAGGTCCCTAATTATAGGCTCACGTGGCTGCAATTGACTTTTAAATCAAAGAATGATGCTTAGCTGCGGAATTAAGGCGACTGTTTGCTGGATGAACTACAATGTTGCATTGTTTTAATATTTTCTTACTAATTCGTAAATTTAATTAAATAGTAACTTCCTCCCAATCTTACCTAAACTGTAAATAATCATCAAAATAAAAATAAAAATTATTTTCGTTTAAGCATTTGCTTACCAATCTTGAAAGTAGAGCATTTATTGGCAATATGCGGAATACAAATGATTGACGTTCTCACAGCTGCAATATTTAGCAATCCCTGTAAAGAGGACATCTTGCTCTGTGATTATACTCGACGCCACCGCACTGGTGCTCTGTCATTGATGAAATTTGACTAAACATCTGTCTTGATCTTGCCTAGGTGCTTATTCCGGTGTTACAAAATGTAGGTAGAAACGTTGTGAAACATAATAACATAATAATAAGAAAGATAATAACCCAAATAAATCAATAACACTAGTTTGTCTCTCTAGTTTTGAGTTGATTAGGTTCATAAAACCTATTATTATAATAGCAAGGCAATATAATATATCGATATTCATCTTCGTTGTTTTAACTGTTTTATCGTGATCACACTTCAAACACAACCTTAATACTTTCGAATACATAATATTTAGAGCGAGTAGGTATCTACTGAACTAATGCGAAAAATAGGATGTGTAATATTATGTCAAATTCTTTTGTACGAAGTTTTCGACATATTCTATTCGTTGATTTTTGTCTACAACTCTCCATAAGATTCGAATGTTTTAAAGCTTTAAAGCCTAAATTACACTTAAAGAGCAAATTCATGCTCTGCAAATGTACGAAAAGTTACACACATTGAATGCATTTGTCTTTGCACACTAACGTCCTTCTTAGGGAATTCACTATATTTAATAATAAGCAAGGCAATATTAATAGGAGTACGTTTACTGAAGAACTCGCTATGTACTAATAGTACCTACCTACCTGTGTTCTGACGGTGCCGTGACATCAATAATTACGCTACACCCTGACCCCTTGACTTATTGTACAGTCGTGTCGAAAATAAACCTTTTTCTCGAAATATACCGTCTGTGTTACCTACTGCCACTTGGTAGGTCTTGCGCATATCTCGCCCATCAGAATAAATACACAAACCCAGGGTATTTTTTTATTTAGACTTTTTTCTTTAAAAAAAATCGATGAAAGATCGAGACATGTGAAAAGATTTAGGAAAGTCTTTTGCCTAGCTGTGGGACAATACAAGTTTGAAAAAAAATTACCTGGACTTTAATTTAATTGTAGTTCGTTTATCAGTCCAATAGAATACTTTTGACCCACTACCAGATGTCTTATTTAATAATATTATACCTCTGCTAAGTACAACATGTATTTTGCATACCTCCCTGTCACGTTTTGATGACAACACAATGTGGTAACAGCTGATCTGATGATTATGACGGATCATATTTGTATTTTTTATTTTATTTATTTTATTTTACTTTTTTTGGGACAACAAACAGTTTAGAACATTTGAGACTTAGGTACTAGGTACTTAAAGTAATTGTGTTATATTAAGGATGAGATGACCCACTACGTTATCCTCGGGTAATTAAATCTTATTGTTGTTGTTGCAGTAGTTTAAGCAAGTACGGCAGTAACAAAGTGTGGTTTATTTTGTACGTTTATTAATTTAGTAACATGTTTATCAATTCTTTTTTAAATCGAGGTTCGGACATCACAATCACAAGCTACTGTTTTTTGTAATCCAAAAGACAGCAGCTTGTGATGAAAAATTTGCAGAAAAAGCTAAATTATAACTATAACTAACTCAAAAACAGATTCCCAAATAAAACAAAATATTTTGAACGCGACTGCTCGTACCATCAAGCACGTATTCGTTGGGCAGGTGTCTGCGTGCCATCTTGTACCCAGGGCCGGATGTATAAGCTCAGGCTTAAGCTACCATCCAGAGACCCTGCGTTAGGTTTAACTTTGTGATACTTATGTACTAAGTAAAAGACTCCACGACATTGTCCGCGTTGAGTTTTTCTTTCACACAAACATCTTTCCGCGAGTTGAGTTTCGAGGATTCCTTTTAAATAACACCCACCCTTAATATAAAATTTTAAAATATCTAGGAAGTTTTAGGATGTGCGTTGATTGTCTGTCAATCAGTTAAACAGTAGGTAACGCAACATTTCTTTGTAGGTTACTTATTTTGATAGTGGAACGCGCTGCCAATTTTTTGTTCGCGTAACACTATTGCATCTTTACCCTATTATGGTCCACAAATTTAGAAAACCATCTCTTATCGCTTTCTATCGTTGACGTTGGTCAAAAGGTCGCCAGCCTAAAGTGGAACTGGGCGGACACGTATGCCGCATGCCTTCAGACTTAAGGCAAAAAGAACAACTGAGTGGACCCCAGGTAGGGCAAGGCAGAGACATGGAAGACCCAGAATGAGATGGCGGGACGAACTTGACTCGCATTTAAGCTCATGGCCTGTCACGGCGTTAGATCGCAAAGAGTGGAAGAAGGGAAGGGAGGCCTTTGCCCTGCAGTGGGACCACGGCTAAACAATAAATCTCTTATCGCTGTTATTTCTTCTGAAAACCTCCCTATGTACCGACCTTTGTTCGTTTTGCTCACTAATCAAAAATCATCAATATAAGCTTGCAGATTCGTAGAAGTTCCGGCCTTTAGCTAAAGACGACCCTGCCTCTAGCCTCTGTTTATTCGCACGTTTAGTGACGTCACCCCGATTAACCGATAGCTTTTAACTTTGTTCAGGCCTATAGATCTGCGAGCTATTAATTATAGTCTTTAACTTAACTAATGATAGGGAAAATTATTTAGCACCTCATTTTAGGAAAATGAATCTTTGTTCGGAAGGCAATAGGTAAGTAGGTAACTAATTTATGTTAATAGTGTCATTAGCATAAAATGACTAAAGATTTCAACCGCAGGATCCTATTCCTAAAAGACTAGACTGATTTTTTCACTTTTCTTTCGCTTGCACAAGCTTGCTTTAAAAGTTTACTAATCCTAAATAGCAAGCTTATCACAATTAAACATTATTGTTCAGCCGACCTTGTTTGATTGTACCTAGGTGCCTTTTCGATGCGTCATTGGGAGAATCGTTCACAGATGAAAACATTCAAATTAGATTCTTAGTTCCCATAGCAAATTGCATAAAGTAATTACGATGAACTGGTGTTAAAGTTTATTCAAATCGGCTTGAATGAGTCACATTAACGAGAAACATGATTGAAGCATTTAAAACTTACTTGTCCTTTGATAAATATAAATTCAAATTTCAAATCTAAATATAAATTAATTCAAAATAGTTTTATTCAATCACAAGGATCCCTTTAAAACTTCTTAAAGCTAGGTGAGTTTAGCCATGCACCCTACATAACTTTTATTAAAAATAAAAAGATCCCATTTGCTAAACATCATTGTCGCGCTCAAGTAGAATCTACACGGTTGTAAGGCTACGTTTCCACCAGAGATGTGCGAGGATGTGTATCGAAGTATGCGTTTGTTAGGAACCAATAGAATCACTTAATTTACCTAGCCTCGTTCTGCCTAGCTCTAGTGGAAACGGCTCATGCGGAGCAACGTTGTTTTTGTATATGCAAAACAATTTAAAATCAACGCCGGTGGCCGCGCGCATCATAAACGAGCCCGCTACACTTCCTCGCCTCACTCATCCCGCGCACCGTTTCACAGCGTCGCTACACCGCTCAGCGGCCTAGCACATCTCCGGTAGAAACATTCACACCGTTTCCCAGCCTCGATACGCATCCTCGCACCGCCCAGCTGCCTCGCATATCTCTGGGAAACGCAGGCTAAGTCTCCTGTTTTGTTCCAGAGTTCTGAAAAGCCAGTAGAAGAGAAGCCGAGCAGTGAAACGAGCTACACCATCGGCTCGTGGCCGACCAGCACTCCCGGGCACACCGGGTACCTCACCGTCGCCACGCTGCCTCCCTTGTTTGCACGAAGTAAGTTATTTACTTGTATAAGATTGCTACAAGTTTGTGATTAGGTTTCCGGACATACATAACCAAGCCTTGTAACAAGGATAACTTAATTTACCTTATAATCATGTATTTTCCTACTCACGCTAAAGAGCTTAATTTTGCGTAAACATCTTCATAACAGGACTATACTTTATTAATGAAATATTTTTATTTGAAAAACGTTTTAACGTGTTTATAAGCATTCACGCGATCGTATTTAAACCTCTGTTAACTAACATGGTGTTAAAATATGTCGTCAATTGTGTTCACTGACATAAGAATGATAAGGAAGGTACAGCCTTCCTTATCATTCAGAATAACTAAACTAAAGGGAATTCCAAACACACTTCAGCCAACCAATAAAATGACAGTGTTTCTATGAATATGGCATGGTATTTTAAAATTTATTTATCTCTAATTTGTATTTATTTTTTACAGGAAAAACAAGAAAGCCCATAGAAATTTGTAAAGAAAAAACGGAAATTGACAACGGTGATACGATCATGCTTGATGTTAATTAGTGAATATACAATCAATAAGTAAAAGTTTTGACGATTTTAAAATTTGTTTCCTTTATCGATCTTAAAATGGGAGTCCACCTTGTTCTACTCGTTAGTAACCTACCTTCTCTAAGCTATGGTTTTTTTGTCTACTATAAGTAGAACTAATACTAATTAGTAGCAAAGGCATTGAGGGTAATCTATTTATCTGCCTAGTTTAAAAGTTCCAAGCGTACACACATAGGACAGATGACGAGAAGCTATTTTGTTTTATAGCATTTTTTTTATACAACTAAAGTGACAACCAAGCGTACGGCCCACAAGAAATAGCATGTTGAAGGTTAGCTAACGTTTCCAGCATTTGGCCAAGGACCCTAAGATAAATGACAACTAATATTAACTAAGCGGACTATATTAAATGCTTAAATTAGATTAGATTAAAAAAAGCAAAGTTGGATTTAAAGTAAACTTTATTAAATACTTACTGTTAAAAACATTGTTATTGACTCAACCTAAAAGCTAAATTAATATCTTAAAGTAAGGAATAGTACTCCATATTGTCAATTTATAAAAGTTATTAGCAATACACAGAGTTTTATCATGAGATTTCTAGAAAAATAGCCTCTTGATTATTGATAAGGCAGTGTTTGAAAATATAAAATTTGGCAAACAGAGTTTTTTTAATATTATCACAGTTTATTAAATTATCCATTGTATACAATTTAATTAGCTTTTTATCTGTAACACTCTATAATTTTCATATTTAAATACGCTTCTTGATTAGCTTAAATTCATGTAACTACTAATAGGATATAAAATAGGAAATTATTTAAAATATTACAATATTATTGCTACGCAATAGCCGTTTGCTACACGACTTTTTTATTTAGAGTTCTAACTAGGAACAATAAATAAATACAATTGTTTTAACAATACATTTACAATTTTATTATTAGAAGAGATTAAAGAGTTAAAAACCTGATAAAATTTAAGCTCAAAAAGCAAAAGTAAAATAAATATAACTGGGTGGAATGATGTAAATACGTTTGTGCATAAAACTTAAGTCTAATAAAATATAAGTTATTGTTACTATTACTAAGTACAGTCGGCTGCAACGAACTACTACTTAAGAGTCATCACAACCGATCCTGCGCCTTTACCATCCACCGACTTCTTATATAATGTCTATAATGTCTAAAATATTTAACTTACAGCAACTTTATACATATTCAACATGCATCCTAGTCAAAAAAATTCTAGAAGATAAAATACACACACAATTATCATTTACAAAAAGAAATTACAAACACAGCTTAAGAAATACAAATAAATTGAAACTTATGAACCATAGAACCAACTATGGAAAGCGTAATATTATGTATGAAGGAGCACAATTTTATAACAACCTACCAGACAATATTAAAACTTGTGAATCAATGTTTAGTTTTAAAAAAAAACTAAAAGAATACATTTATGATAAAATATTTTAAGAAGCATCTAGACCTCTGGAACCGGAAAAAAAAAAAAACTAAAATAACTTAACTTTAATTAGTTATAAAATTTATTTTAAGCTCATTTAAGTGAACTCTGTTCTTTTGAGTATAATTAATAAATTCTTTGAACTGATGTCGTCGGTTCATCGAGTGGGGGAGCCGTTATACACTTTGCAACACAAGACATTCAATTCTGAAAATTTTTCGTTTAATTCGGTAAATAAACGAAGCAAGATTCTGATGTTAGCTAAAATAAAGTCTGACAAAAACTTCACCAACACCGCGTGTCAGTAGTCAGTGTCACTGAGCAAAATAACGCAAAATCGAGTCTATACCCTTCTTGTTTATATAAAATTGACTGCACATATTATTAGTTAAAAGGTCAAATATCATACAATATTCTACGACACTGTTATTATTGTAAAATTGGTTCTAAATCAATTATGTAGGTCACAAAAAGAGTACCGTTAAACAGTCGGTTCCGGCTTTTTCAAAGTTAGCCATGGCAGAGGCTTTTGGGCGGCCTAAGAACTCTGTTATCACCAGAGTTGGCCACTGACTCACACAACTTACTTAGGTATCAAAATGAACCGTTTGGACACCAACAACATAAAAACAACGCACACTAAGATTAATTGCGCCGCATCTGAAACTACGATTATAGCGGTACGCTGCAGTACCTGGTGGCAGGACTCTTCAGCATGAGTCCGTCCTGGTGAGTATCAGCGCAGTGCCAGATATTCTACCTCCAAGCAGTAGTGTGCAAGCTGCACTGTTTAGGTTTGAAGGGCACTGTAGCAAGTGAAATTACTGGGCGAAAGAGACTTAACACCGTCTCGGGGCGAAGAGCGCAGTGCGTTACGCTGAACATAAAAAACTTTAAGCTAGTGGCACTGATCTGTTATGCTCAGGCGTGGTGCTTAACATCAGGCGGGCGACAAGTAAATAGTTAGATAGTGAATGACTCGTGTCGCAGTTAACTGCTGCTACTACTACTCGTAGGCTACACTGAAAACCAGCGCTACAGACACATTATGTCTGCAGCACATGCTGAGTGGCTGCCTTTTTTTTCGTCACAATAATTAAGTTTTATTTTGTATTGTTATTTTTATTTATATGTTTATTGTGTGGTGTTGAATTAATATTTTTCTTTCCTATTCTATTGATATAAATAATAAAGTGTTTATCTGAAGTCACTGAAGTCAGTCTTGAGCTGTATAGTGGGCCTGTTGCTCTGTTGGAACAGCGGGCGGGGAGCTTGCCGTCCGCGCGCGCTCGCCTGGCTCGCCTTTACCGCCATCTCCAGTTTAGTGCGGAGTTCTGATGACTGTTGCATCATCGTTTTGAATTCCTGGAACATAGTGATCATAGTTATTATTAGCTGTTGCCCGCGGATCCACCAATCCGCATTGGGTCCGCGTGGTGGATTAACACCCAAACACTCTCGCCCGAGAGTAGGCCAGTGTCCCAACAGTGGGAACATTAGAAGGCTGTCATGATGATGATGTTGCCCGCGACTTTGTTCGCGTGAAACTTGGGAACCGTACTTTTTTTCGGAATAAAAGTAGCGTACATCCTGTCCCCGGTCATTATCTAATGTCTTAATTTTCAGCCAAATCGGTTAATCGTTTAATCTTTCCCAGGGCTCACACGAATATTTTAAGATCAAAACGAAAACTAGTCAAATCGGTCCAGCCGTTTTAGAGATTTAGCGAGACTAACGCACAGCAATCATTATTATAACAATAATCTTATTATTGTGAATAGTGTAGTTTGTAATGTGTGTCGTGGGTACACAGGAAATCCTATTGTGGGGGTCAGGACTATGCATGTGTAGGGTGTGTTGTATAGAAGTAAGCCGTTTCGATGCGCAATGGAGCCTTTTCTAACTAAATTGTCTTTGCGCATCACAATCACCTGGGGATGTTTAGGTCCGACGCGCGTGAGCCACTGCAGTGCGAACTCGTGAAGCGCGCGGACGTGCGGCGGCGCGCGCGCCAGCTCCGGACCCTCGCGCAAGTACGAGATCACTATCGGCACCAGCAGCCACAGCATCTGGATACCTGGGGAAGTGGAACGAATAACTGTAAAAAATGATTGCAAAGTTAGCCAAAGTCTCTCTCTGTGGTCGGTACATCATGACTGAAGATCGTGCTCACAATGACGTCTTTGTTGTGCTAGAACGGCTGGTCTGCAGCGATTCCGGTTGGCGACCATTTGCAAAGTTTTATGACGTGCATAAAACAAGGCTTTAATCTCTGCAAGCTGATCAGTCTACCTAGTTGGGGATCTACCGCCAAAATCAAAACTCACTCAAGGATCACTTTTATCGTTTACACGTTTTGACGTTCTACAATCTAGGTGAATTTATGCAATATTTGTTACCTTTAGGACCACCGTCTTCTGTTTAGCGGCATGGAACAATTAATCAAACTAGTAAAGGCAAAAGTTTAGGTGAATGGATAGAGGGAGGAAGAGCTTTACAGTTATTTATGAGTAAGTTCTATTTGGGATCAATTGTTAGGTTAATTTAGAAAACTGGCCAAGATTGGGCTGCGCTTCAGTTTTCCGACAGGAAAGGGCCTTTATTCATAAAATGAAGTGTCATTTTAGCTCATACGTGCCTCCAGTAGCTGTGCTACCGGACCAAGTAGGACCTATATGGGCTGAGAGGAAGATCCTGTGCAATTGTCCGCACAATACTGGCGTATTACAAAATCATTTCAACTCCCTTATATCGATAATAAAAAGCCCTCTGATTATATTTTTGAAACACAAATATGTGTTCTTTTTTTACCCTGACATTGACTTTTTTATATTGTTGAGTTATAAAGAGTTAAAAGCACATTATTGAAATAGTATAAGTAGGAATAAGGTCGTTAGGTTAGGCGGTGTACTGACGTGCGTGAGAGGGCGCGGCGCGCACCAGCTCGTCGAGCGCGCTGACGGCGGCGAGCGCGGCGCGCGTGTGCGCGGCGTCACGCGGGTGCCGCGCCGCCGCCGCGCGACCCACCACGCGCGCCGCCAGCCCGCGCGCCCACCACGACACGCACGCGCTCTCTTCCCCGCACCAGATGTTGCGCAGCACCGAGCAGCACGACGCGAACATCTGACCGAACATTACTTATCGTGATTATATGCAACACTATCATCTAAATGTATGTCCGGAAATTCAACGCCGAACGTATACTGTGTGATCCATCGTACGAATAACACAACGTAACACAAGGTAACGAATACAGAATTATGTTTCGTAATGAACCTGCTAGCCCCAACTCTAGTGACGAACTTTTATATCACGGACTAGCAGCCTATTGTACTAACTAATACGCATTTGAAAAACTAAGAGCAATAAAAAAAGGTTGTTATAATTCGTTAAAAAAATGTAGGCAAATCTATATTTATCCCACTTTATCAGCTCTACGTTGTTGGCTGTTTTGTCCAACTGACAATATAGTGTACCTCGTTGTCTTCCGTCTCAAGGCAATGCCGGAAGTGGTTGATACAAGGGTAGTGAAGCGCGGGCGCGGGCTCGGCGCGGGCCAGCACGGCCGCCATGCCGCGCGCGCCCGTCACTGCCTCGATGCGCTGCGTCGGTTCATCTGGTAGAACATGAAACGATTAAAGTAGTCCTAACACAATCCACAGCTTTCCGCGATAGCTTTCGATTCGTTGCCACGAAGTGTTGGAACAACATGCCACCACCGATCAGGAATGTACAAAATATATTTGTGTTCAAAACTAAATTGTATCACTATTCACTAATTTTTATATTCAATTAAGAAATTGTAACATCAATAACAGTTTCTCACCGCTCTTAACTCGTTCCACGAGACTAGCTAATGCGCTTTGCAGTAACATAGCGTGTGCAGCGCGCGTTTGTTCCTGAACCCGCACCGTTTTGCACTCCGCTGCCCGCTCCAGCACCACTATACCGGCGTCGGACAACGTCGCGGAGTCGCCACTCAGCCGCAGGATCTCAGTTGCGAGGTATAGGATCGTGGGTAAGATTGAGAGAGCGCCTGAAAACCGAATAGATTAAACGTTTTGTTAACCAAGTGTCCTTATCTAACAGAAGCTTAAACTAAATTTAAGCCTCTGTTAGTTCACGTGTCTTTCAAATCTATCATCATCTTTTCTCAACGAAAGATACTTAGCTGCTAAAATTACAGTTTATTGTGGGCCGTATGGCATAAATCAGTTTAATTAATGAATAAAGTTTTTCAAATGCGATTGCGTTATAGAATCTTACCTTGAGGGCTAGTCAGAGTGGGCAGTTCACTCATAGCAGACAAACTCTTCACCAGCAACGTGTCCCCATGGACTCCGAGACCCCTCGGGACCCCGATCACCCCCACAGTGCCCTCCTGTTTAAGAGGAGACAGCGCCGGCAGACGCCTGACCAGGAGACACACGCAGACTTCAAGGCAGGAGAAGACCAGAGATTTCCCGGGGGGTAGGTCGCCGGTTGGACCGCCCTCGCCCAGGGTGTGGACCACTTCGAGGACTGACTGTGGGATGGATTCTGCTGCTTCGTTTGGAGCTAGTTCTGCAGAAATATATCTTGATAAATGTGTTTTCCAAGTATGTAAGTTCGTATGAGTCAGTGGATCACTCTAGTGCCAGGTGCTAAGCCAGTGCTCTCAATCTTAAAATAAATCGTAAAAAAACCGCTTTGTCCAAGAACTAATGATTCCAAAGTCGAAAAAGAATGCCATCCGTGGTGGATTAAGACTCAATCACTCTTGACGAGAGTAGGCTCGTGACCCAGCATTGGGAAAGGAGGCTGTCATGTTGATGATGATGGTTAAGCACAAAGTTTAAAGGTATACTTAGATGTCAAACCAGCACACGAACCACGTAATTACCACGACACTTGCAATACCATCAAACATTGCCACTCTGAGACAAAGATAACTCTCATGTGCCTGTAATTTTACCGCCAACTTTAACCATCCGAACTTTTTGATAATGCTATAAATTCTGACTACTCTCATTTTTTTATTTAAGAGCTGACTTTAATTTCGTTATAATAAATATTTATAACAAAAAATAATATTGTTTATAGTGTGTATTAAAAATCAGACCTTTACCTTTGATTTTAGCGTGCATATTCGCATGTAGCTGTTCCCTGGCCGCGTCAATGATCAGTTTGAGCACATCAGCCGCTAAGAGGAGCGCTTCAGTACTATCCTGGGTCAGCCCGGTTCGATGGATCATTTGGCACAGTTCTATTGCTAGCGATCTGAAAATTCAATATAATATAACTATTCCCAGAAAAATTTAGCATAATATATATAAAATTCACATACATAAGTCTGACTCTACACTAAGGCTCCGTTTCCACCAGAGAACCAACAGAATCACTTAATTTACCTAGTCTCGCTCTGACAGCTTTAATGAAGTGATTCTATTGGTTCCAACAAACACATCACTCGCTACACATCCTCGCTTAGCTCTGGTGGAAACGCAGCCTAAGGGTGGGTTCAACCAACATCTGGAAATCTATTCTGTGGAATAAGAAATGTCAAATACAAGTAAACTGTCAGTTGGCTCGATTTTCTCGAGTGCGTGTCTTTTCGAGTTTGTTAAAATATCCACTCCTAGCAGTCCGTCCCAGCTTCGCGCGGGTGCAATGAAACAGCACCCGTGCGAAGACAGGCCGGGTCGCTAGCATTAAATATAGCCTATGTTACTCAGGGATAATGTAGTATTTTAATGGTGAAAGAATTTTCGAAATCGGACGGACTCTTTGAGTTTATTCGTAACAAACAAAAATACATATCTTTCCTCTTTATAATATTATTGTAGATTCTAGTTACTAGAGTGACCTATAAAGTAATATTCTTACCTATCTTTCAACAGGCGAGCTCTGTTCTCAGCTGCGTCGAGTAGTGTCACTAGAGATAGCAACACTGATATTGTGTTCTCCACGCTCATGTCACGCTGTGCACATAGCGCTTCCATGCATATACCTAAAACATTAACAAATGGGGCTATTCATACTTTTTTTTTTTATACAACTGAAGTGGTAACAAAGCGTACGGCCCACAAGATGGTAAGCGGTTACCGCAGCCTATGGACGCTTGCAATACCAGAGGTATCACTCGCGGGTTGCCACCTTGAGGCTAAGATCGAAAGCCTCATGTGCCAGTAATTTCACCGGAAACCATACCCTTCACAACGGAACACAGCAATGCGAGCATTACTGCTTGGCGGCAGAAATAGGTATGGTGGTAGTCCTTCCCCGGACGAGCTTTACACAGAGAACTCTACTACTCTTATATAAAATTATAAAACTATTAACCTAAATATAAAATATTATATCACTTTTGTTCGAGAACAGCACTGGGCTGCTCCTACTCTCAGCAGTGGGAACATTAGAAGGCTGTCACGGACGAAATAATATATGAAAAACAAATCTTTAGTACTCCTTCACTAAAACCTTATAAAAGTACTATTTCGCAGGGTTAATAAATTGATAATATATTTTCTTTGACATATGAAAGACAAGGACTACTAAGAGGTACTGTAACAAGTTTTAAAATAACAATGATTGTGAAAAAGAGGATGTGTAGTATTATGTATGATTTTTGACTGGGAGTAATTCTATTATTAAAATTACTTTTCAAAATAATTCTCACCAAACAGTAAATGGAATCGTTCATCCACTGGTTCGAAGAATTCAAAGTTTCCATTTTCTGTTTTAGATGATCTGTTATCCAGGTTGTTTTCTGAATTGTCTGCAAACAAAAACTAAATGTTAATACCAAAAACTACTATATAAAATACGAAACTGAAAAAAAATAGGCAAGAACTTTATTAGCGTATTCGCCACATAAGTCTACATACCATCGCTAGATGCAGGTACTGCGTTGATATTTCCGTTGAACCGATGTGAGGCCGCGTAGAGTAGGGACAGTTGTGATGCAAACTCTGTTATGTAACCTACACATCGGTGACACTTGTTGTCACTCGCCTAGCTGGCCGAGGCAAGCCAAGTGACAATATGAATTGGTTTGTTTAGAGTTGCCAAACGTGTTGGCCTTCACTCGACCAACATGTAGTGGCTACTTCAAATAAGCCCTTTAGGCCTGCGTACCATCGCTAGATGCTGGTGCCGCGTTGATATTCCCGTTGAATCGAAGCGAAGCCGCGTAGAGTAGAGAAGGCCATGCGTTCGCGTAGTGCGCTCGCGACGCCTCCGCCGTCTCCGCAGAATAGAACGCGCCTCCGCCGTGAGGGAGTTGCGATGCAAACTCTAAAAAAAATATTTAAATGTATTAACAATAATAAAATGTGTACTAAAAAGCTAATCTAATATAACAACCTTGTCAAATTTTTAAATAAAGATAATTAAGTACTTACCGGGTGGCAAACTCAAAAGGGCGTGGTCTTTCAGAGCGGCCAGCCAGTTCTCTCCCAAACTCTCCAACTCTGGCTCCACCAATCGTAACAGACTTTCCCCTATAACAAAAGATAGATCATTCAAATGTAAGAAATATTGTGTTGTAGGAAATATGTGTTTTTTAAGAACGCGCCATAGCGCAATTAGTCACAAAAATCGATGCAGAACCCGGCATTTATTCCAGGTACGAGTCAATTGTTTAGGAAATAATAAAATTTATAACTTTTTCTTTGAAAAATAATGCTCAATAGAAAAAAAATATGAAAAATTGTTGATTTGAGCATATTATGATCACGTTTAGACCAGCGCCTAGATTATGTAATTCGGTCGCTGTCGATTTCACTTGGTTTCAATCAAAACTGACGTATTTTGTATGACAGACAGCTTATTGACAGTTCACTGACTGAAATCGGATTGAAACCGATTGTATTGTAAGGATGACATTAAAGCAGTTGCAGGCACTTTTTAGGGGAGGCATCCAGCAGTGGACGTCTATTGGCTGTATGATGGCAGACAGGACAAAGCATACAGTTTTTCACATGAAAGAAAGGGATACCTTTGCTCTCAAACTCTCCGAAATCATCCTCTTCGGGTTCCGTATTAGCGTTGTCGATCTGGTTGGAGTTTGACAGTTGGTTGCGCCATTTAGCTATTTCCGCGCGATTGTTGAACGGTTTCGTGTCGAGTTGTTTCACGTAGCTGCCTGGTGCGCTGTTGTTTGATACCATCGCTACTATGTATACCTGCAGACGATATTATATTTGAGTGTTTCGTATACAAAGTGTGTCTACGAGACTCAATAACAAAGCCCACACACTCTGAGACAGGGACTGCCTGTATACGGCCAGTTGAATTTTTCGTGTATATTAGTTATTAGCTGTTGCCTGCGACTTCGTTCGCGTAGAGCACGAGAACCGTACTTTTTCCGGGATAAAAAGTAGCCTATTTTCTATTATATTATTATTCATATTACAACTATCTAATGTAAATTGGTTTTTACCTCGGCCCAGGCTTTAAGGATAGACAATTTTTCCAGTGTTGCCATACTTTCATTGTATATCAATGTAGTGTTGCCCTTTGTGTTTAGTTTGTCCAAACTAGTAACCAACAGTTGATGAACCCTGCAAGAAAAAAATTATAACTAAATATCTAATAGCTTTACTTAATTAAAGTCACAGCTCAACACTAAACTTTTCTCCGTGTCGTAAATTCTAGGAATTACGATTACTAACGTTTTTTTTTATACTACTAAAGTGGTATCCAAGCGTACGGCCCACTTGATGGTCAGCGGTTACCGTAGCCTATGTACGCATGCAACATCATAGATATCACTTGCGTGTTACTACCCTAAGACCTTAGATGGTAAGTCTCATGTGCCTGTAATTTCACCGGAAACCATACCCTTCGAACCAGAACACAGCAATGCGAGCATTACTGCTTGGCGGCAAAAATAGGTATGGTGGTAGTCCTTCCCCGAACGAGCTCTATCACAAAGAACTCTACTACTCTTAGTAAAGTATACTCTCGCAGAACAAATACTTGCTGATTATGCAAATATTGAGAGCACCGATGGTCTAGTGGTAATGAGCCGGTCTTCCGATTCAAGTACTGGGTTTGTTTAATGATTTTTTTATTGGAAAAATTTTAACCCTTTAATGCCCAATATATTAGTGCTAAAAAAATCGATAGTTACGTGTCAGCTGAACACTCGTTCACCGGCACCACGTTTAAGTGGTAAAAATCCACCAGAACATCCACCAGAGAAATCGCCAGACAGCGGTTATGCAGAGAGTTTTTTGTTGGTGATGATGATTAGGTAATTTACTTTTTATGTTTTTCATTTTCATATTTCAATTGTTAAATTTTTAAGCTGTCTTCCACAAAATATTACGATTGTTTAAGCGAGTAGCTCTTACTTTGTTCTTTCGCTATAAGTATTCTAACCGTGAAAACCTATTATTGGCTTCCTGTTTTGTCATAAGATAGTATTTAAAGTTTTATTCGCTGTTGGTTTTCCTAAGAAATAAAAATAAAATAAATAAAATAATGTTTCATCATCATCATCATCATTTCAGCCGATAGACATCCACTGCTGGACGTAGGCCTCCCCCAAAGAGCGCCATGACCACCGATTTTGAGCCTTCACCATCCACCAACTTCCTGCGACCGCTTTAATGTCATCGGAGCCGAGTGTAGGGGTCCGTCTTACACTTCGTTTCCAGGTCGTAGTCGCCATTCGAGAACCTTTATTCCCCAGCGGTTCTGCGAGCTATATTACCTGCCCATTGCCACTTCAACTTACTAATTCTAAGAACTATGTCGATGACCTTGGTTCTTCTACGGATTTCCTCATTGCGGATTCGATCGCATAGTTAAACTCCTAGCATAGCTCTTTCCATAGCTCGTTGGGCGACTTTGAGCTTTTGAACAAGATCTTTAAATACCTACTTCTATAAGCTCGTCATAATTTTTTAATTAATAGATTATTAATTCTTATATATTATATTATTCTTAAATAATGTTTACCGTCTGAGATCATTGATGTCTCTAGCGACCCCGCAGCCGATCCAAGCGGAGCAAACGTCGCAAGCCGCGGCCGTCACATGAGAGGCCGTGTCGCCCGAGAAGGCAGGCCTTACCGCTGCGCCGACCTGGAAATAAACATAATCTATGGCACACAACCACCAATCCGCATTGGAGCCGCGCGGTGCATTAAGACCCAATCACTCGTGCCCGAGAGTAGGCTAGTGTCTCAGTGGGAACATTAGAAGGCTGACATGATGATGATAGCACTTTTTTTTTGAGACTTTTATCGCAAGTATACTATCACGTACGATAACTGCTGGCAACACACATATCGATCGCGCCGTACGCACAACATGCGTTCGTTTCATACATTTTATTGCTAGTGTCTGGGGAGTCTCTAAACCTAAAACTTAATACTTTTGTACTTACTACTTGGTCAAAACCGGTTCGAATTTTAACCGATTTCCGACCCTTTCGTCCGCAAGCCGCAAATAAAACTCTATTTGTACATACCTGCGCTTGGTATTGCTCTAGCAACAAATGCCCCGGAAAGTCCGGCTCAGGCGCCCGTGCGTATTGCTGTATGATCATTTGTAGCGTCCGCAACCCGCAGAGCCTTAGCGCGTCGGATTCTCCCGTTGCGCTTACGAATGCCATCCGAACTAGGTCTGATAGATGGAATGAGAGGTAGTCACCTGGAAGTTGTATTATATTAATATCAAAGTTTGGAGCCACTGACCGTGACAAATGGAAGTCTTTGGAGGAGGCCTTCACCTGCGAAGGGGTTCTTATAGATTAAAAAATAAAATAAATAAACAATTTAAAACAAAAATAGTACAATAAAAAATAAAAATGTGAAAGAAAGTAAAGTGAAATAAAATAAATAAAAATAACCAATATATTTAGATTTTAAGTTTTTTTGTATACAAATGCAGGACGGGGGAGCGGACAAAAACTCTGGTTTAGCCAACGCTTATCTGTAACATTGCATTCCACACTTATGTAAGAAATAAAAGGCTATTTATTTTATTATTATTTATAATATCAAAGTTGTTAGGCCATGACAGAGGCCTTCGGGCGGCAACTAAAACTGTTATTAAGTAAAATTTAGTTGGCCACTGATTCATACGAACTTACTTTATCAAAGTAATTTTTTTTATACCACTAAAGTGGCAACCAAGCGTACGGCCCACTTGATGGTCAGCGGCAACCGTAGCCTATGTACGCTTGCAACATCGTAGATATCACTTGCATGTTACCACCCTGAGACGTTAGATGGAAAGTCTCATGTGCCTGTAATTTCACCGGAAACCATACCCTTCAAACCGGAACACAGCAATGCGAGCATTACTGCTTGGCGGCAGATATAGGTGTGGTGGTAGTCCTTCCCCGGACGAGCGCTATCACAAAGAACTCTACTACTCTTAAAGTCATAGTCAAAAGAGCTTCATTCAATAAGATCTTAAGGTTCACTTTGAAACGTCTTACAATGATTCAAATATTTACCATTGGATGCACTCTCTTGCTTCTTGTTGGTTGCTTTGACGAGGTCAAAGTGTGCGCCGTCGCCGGTAGCCTCGCACGCACCCATTATTTTCTGAATGCATTCCATTGCAAATACCTGAGAAAGAAATTCAGCAATTTTTTTTACTGACGTGCTTTCTGAAGCACGGAAAAGCTCAGTTGAAATTGCGACTGGCGGTCCACCATCCAAATGACAACAGGGAACAGTGCTTAAATTCGTTGATCTGTTATGAATTTAGAAGCGCTCGTGACGTAGCTGTCTAAGTTGTTCATAACAGATAAAACACTCCGATAAGAACAACTTAGAAGCGTCGTGACGAAGCTACAAACTTGTTGTTCATGCCTTTATTATTTTGTGTTTAATTTTCTTTTATGTATTGCTTATTCTTTTGTTTATTTTTTGGGAGTCAATAAATGTATTTTCTTTCTTTCTTTCTTTCTTTTTTCTAGCAGATTTATGAACTTAACTTACGAACTTAACTTACTTACCTAACTATTACTTAACTTAGGTTGGATTCGACCAAACTCGAATAAGCACTATTCTCTGAATAAATCGTATTTATTCGAGAGTGAACTGACAGTTTACTTTCATTTGTCATTTTTTATTCCCCAGAACTATTTTAGAAGTTAGTCGAATTCAACCTCAATTAACTTAGCCAGCAACTTTTTTTTATACAACTAAAGTGGCAACCAAGCATACGGCCCACAAGATGGTAAGCGGTTACAGCAGCCAATGGGCGCTTGCAATACCAGAGGTATCACTCACGGGTTGCTACGTTGAGACGTAGATCGAAAGTCTCATGTGCCTGTAATTTCACCGGAAACAATGCCCTTGGGAACGGAACACCGCAATGCAAACATTACTGCTTGTCGGCAGAATCTGACGACCGATGCGGCGCAGCGGGCGCAGGTCCGCCTGCGACGCAGAGGCTGCGGGTTCGATTCCCGCCTCGGGACATATGTTTGTACGATCTACAAATATTTGTTCTGGGTGTTCTGGGTATTTTCTATATATAATAAAAAAATATCTATCTGTGTATTGTATTGTATTAAATATATATTAGTCATCTAGTACCCATAATACAGCTCTGTCTAACAGCAGCTACCCTTGGGGCTAGATGATGCTGTGTGGATTGTCCAGCATTATAAAAAGAAAAAAAAAGTATGGTGGTAGTCCTCCCCTGGACGAGCTTTATGACAAAGAACTCTACTACTCTTAGCTACGTCCCGAGCTTGTAAATGCTCTTACCCTAGTAGGCCACCGGGACTGCACGGCGGGATGCGTGGTCTCCGACTCGGCGTGGAACTCCGCTTGGTCGTCATCGCCCTCCACATCGAAATCCGTATCCGGATTGTTACTGTCCTCTGTAATACAAAATAACGTCAATCATACGACATAGTAGTTAACATAAGATTCTTCTAGGCTGGGGCGCGTGGAACTGGCGTAAATCCATTTTTTTTATTTTTTTTTAAACAACTGAAGTGGCAACCAAGCGCACGGCCCACAATATGGTAAGCGGTTACCGCAGTCTATGGGCGCTTGCAACACCAGAGGTATCACTCGCGGATTGCCACCTTGAGGCTATGATCGAAAGCCTCATGTGCCAGTAATTTCGCCGGAAACCATACCCTTCACACCGGAACATAGCAAAGCGAGCATTACTGCTTTGCGGCAGAAATAGGAATGGTGGTAGTCCTTCCCTAGACAAGCTCTATCACAGAGAACTTTACTCCACCCATCTAGCTTTAAGACGTTTTAAAATGATTCTTGTGATATGATTGAATAAAATATAGGAATCTATCAAATTATGCTTGCTAAAATTGTTTTTATGAACCAATTGAAAGAAATAATTGTTTATTTATTGATTTTGGTACCTACTTTTATTGGACATGGACGAAGGAGACTATCTTCTCACAACACAGGTTTACCTAAGGTAGGAGATGGTGGTATATTACATATTATTATTATTAATTTAATTTGTGCTCAAGGTGAAATTACAGGCACATGAGACTTCCCTTCTAACGTCTCAGGGTGGTAACACGCAAGTGATATCTATGATGTTGCATGCGTACATAGGCTACGGTAACCGCTGACCATCAAGTGGGCCGTATGCTTGGTTACCACTTCAGTGGTATAAAAAAAAAATACAAAATTTTAATGTAAATCCACTTGTTTTGTTGAAATTAAAAAAAAATACTTTACTTTACCAGTGAGGCCCCTGTTTCTGTTATAACTAGTCCTGTGGACAAACAGTAGTTACCGAGTCTAACGGTGAGCACACGCTTGGCCAACGCGAGCCAGTCCTTGAGCGCGGCGGCGGACGCGGCGGCCAGCAGGCAGCAGGTGAGCGTGTCGCGCGCGTGCGACACTGCGCCCGCGTCCCTCTCTACGTCCAGGTACGCGAACAGCGCGCCCGGTAGACCCGTTTCTGTTATAACTACCCCTGTGGACGATATGATGATCAAGTACATTTTAATGCTTGTTAATACATTAAATACTTTTTAATGCCCGGAGCGCTCGTGACGTAGCTGGCTAAGTTGTTATTAACAGATCAACGAAGTTAAGCACTGTTCCGCGGGGTCATCATTTGGATGGGTGACCGCCTGTGGCAATTTCAACTGAGCGCTTCCGTGCTTCGGAGGGCATGTTAAGCAGTCGGTCCCGGCTTTTTTTTAAAGTTGTTAGGTCATGACAGAGGCGGCCTAGAAACTCTGTCACCAGAGTTGGCCACTGACTCATACGAACGAACGAACGAAGTGCCACGAATTTTTTGAAGCATAAATTTCGGGTGACACTGACAGTAGTCAGGCGTGGCGCATAACATCAGAACTTGAACGACTACATTTGCTGATATAAACATAAAGTCTTACCACAATAAGGTTTAGCGGGTACATGATCCTTGGCCATCATAGCGTGTCGGCAGACCTCGGCCGCTTCCTTCTGCGACAGCTGGCGCAGACAGCACAGCGCCGCGCGACGGACACTCAGCTCAGAGCTGGATAGATCTCGCTGCAACAAACACATTCAATTAATTATAAATACTGCTGGACAATCCACAGAGCATCATCTAGCCCCACGCTAAGCAGAGATTGAAATGAAAATACTTTATTGTACACCAACAGTAATATAAACCTAAAAACAAGACATTTTATAATTTGCTATTTATCCCAGAAAAAAAGTACGGTTCCTGAAATCCACGCGAACGAAGTCGCGGGATACAGCTGGTATCCAATAAAAAAACATTGGTTAAAATAAAAATAATGGTTGAAATGAGTACTAACACATAGCTGCGGCACCAACGTATGCAGGTTGATGTGCGTGGGCGCAAACATCTGCAGTTGTTGCAGGCAGCCGAGCGCCTCCGCGCGCGCGCCCGCGCCGCCGCACTCCAACAGCGCCGCGCACGCGCACACGAACCGACCCACTGCTGTCACTGCAAGCGATAATACAATCAAGTTTAGCAGATAAATCAAGACTACAGAAATAAACATATGTATCCCAAAAATTAATTCTCCTCAAGCGGGATTTGAACCCGCAACCACCGCTTAATACGCGGGTGCTCTACCAATTGAGCTATCGAGCAATCTAGCTAGAAGAAGCGGTAAAACTTTAGCTTTTGATATTTTTTTATAAAAATTATGATAAAATTATAGATATTCAAAAAAGTCGAAACGGACGTCTTCAAAAATGGGCAAAACTGGGGCTACTGGATAATTATCTCCGCCAGAGATTTGATTTTTATGTTTTTTTTTATTATTTCAAAAATTGAACAGTCTTGGATAACTTCAGCGTTTCCCCTGTAGGTGGAGCTATCGGCGCTGCGAGCCGAAGACATCCCAAGGAATTTGAACCCGTATCAAGCGGTGGTTACGGATTCAAATACCGCTTGAGGCGAAATATTTTTTGGGATATTATAATCTTTAGGATAATTCTAGTAAATATAACAGTAACCTTGAAGCTCAGGGCCGACAACGGTGATGAGCGCCGCGAGCAGTCTGCCAACGCTCCTGTGCAACTCCTCGGGGAAGGGCGGTGACACGAAGAGAAGCTTCAGCGCGAGGGTCAGGGTCGAGTCCACGTGCGACCGGAACATGGGGCCCGACGCGTCCGCCAACACGCTCAGAGCGTGGAGTGACCACACCTGTAACGTAAAGTAAAGCAAGTAAGTAAGCAAGTTTAGTTATTTGTGATAGAGCTCGTCCGGGGAAGGACTACCACTATACCTATTTCTGCCGCCAAGCAGTAGTGCTCTAGTAGTGCGCTAAGGTTTACATGTTTTTGGTAATGTTATGGGTTCAGGTTCGACTATAGAATGTCCCTACGGCTAGCGTCTTAAACTCATTATCCTCACCTGCAACTCATGTCCCGCGCTGTCCTGCGCTAGCGCACGTAACACCGGCAGCGCTGCGGCACTGAAGCCGGCGCCTCTAGCCCTTTGTACCGCGCCGACACATGCCGCCGCGGCCGCCTTTGTCGGTCGGTTGACGGCGGTGCGCGCGAGGGCAATGGCCCTGTCGCTGAGTGCTTGGCTCTCCGCTTCGGTGATGCAGCCGCATAGCCGGCCGGCGCACGACGCGGCTAACGCACGGACAGTACCACTGTTCGCTGATAGACCCGACTGGAAAATAAGTTTTCTTTTAAAACCAACGTTTTGGTATAACAATATCTTTGGCTCTTAATCTCTGTTAGTTAATGCTTTCATGATGACTCATCTATGTTCATCGGCATATGAATGTCAAGGAAAGATTACCGAGTCCTTTTAATGACAATTTATATTATGAGTAGGGCACTTCGTTTATACCTATTCTCACACAACTGTAGACGAAAGATTTACAAAAACTTCATGGTTTTCAACTATCATGAAAGGTAGGAAGGAATAAAACCAAAAGCTTTTAAGAAAAAAAAAGTTACAAAATTGAAACTTGAATTGACTCTATTTAATTACGCTAATTGCTTCATATGTAGTTTATTATCATACTCACCATAATAAGGTCCGTGGCAATATTCTTGACGGAGTCCTGTCCTAACGCGCTCTTCTGTTCAGCCAACGTCCTTAGAGCGAGCAGTAGCGCGGTGTACACGTTCACCTGTATCGCCTCCTGACGCGCGCCTTTAGACATCTTGATGCATTCCGTGAAATGCTCCAGCATTTGTTGCCTGGAAGATAAAACTATGTTAATCCTGTTTTATGTTAAAAGAGGAAATTATTTATTGACCTACAACGTAGAGATTAACCGCGGTCTTAGGAACTTAAAAACCGGAGAGTACACATTAGGCTTCTCAAAATAAGCTGGTTCCTTTAAGGTTTAAAGAATTTCAAAACCAAAAAAGGGGACGTAAAATTGCAACAAAATCATTAAAAAAAAATACTTTATTTTCGTTTTCTGCAGTCTGCAGCACTAAAATGCTAGTTTTTGGGTCCGCTGTGATTGTTTTATCGAAGTGGTGTACATTTAGACTACCTTTTACCACAGATTAAAAAAAGGTTACTTTTACCATGTTCCTACTTACACCACTATACCGTATAATACTTACCGGTGTTTATTAGCAGCCCTGGCGAAGATCTGCGGGAATAGAGTGACCGATGCGTCGATGACAGCGACCCCTAGAGGCTGTGCGCCATTCAACCCTCGGTAGACGCAACAAGGCTCATGTTCCAACGCGCTGGATCCGCTCGCGCTTAGCGGTGATGTGAGCTGGTCAACATAGATTGGATGTAAGAAAACAATACAAATTAGTATTACGTTTTTATATTAGTACCGTAGTAGTAGTAGTAATACGCACAGGGTTGCCTGTACTCTCAATTAAATTTAAATTGAATCAAAACTACTAACATATAACATATGACGACCGAAGTGGCGCAGCGGGCGCAGGTCCGCCTGCGACGCACAGGCTGCAGGTTCGATTCCCGCCTCGGGACAAATGTTTGTACGATCTACAAATATTTGTTCCGGGTGTTCTGGGTATTTTCTATATATAATAAAAAATATATCTATCTATGTATTGTATTGTATTAAGTATATTTGTCATCTAGTTCCCATAACACAGCTCTGTTTAAAAGCAGCTTACCTTTGGAGCTAGATGATGCTGTGTGGATTGTCCAGCTTTATTTATTATATTTATATGGCCAACCATCTCGTTAAAATGAATTGAAATTGAAATATTGTATCATCATGACATCCTTCTGTTCCCACTGATGGGACACTGGCCTACTCTCAAGCGAGAGTGATTGGGTCTTAATCCACCACGCGGACCCAATGCGGATTGGTGGATGGCGCATGTCTTTCGTATTGTTAGTTCTTGGACATGCCGGTTTCCTCACGATGTTTTCCTTTACCGTCTGAGAGGCTGAGATGTATTGTATAATTTGTATAAATTGAATCAAGATAACTATATGAATGTTTTATCGTCACCAGCCATTAATATTTGTTTCTCTGTTACCAGTAACGCGATTAAGCGTACACATACTTGTTCCTCAATATCAGCATGATCTGTGTCGTAGATCCAACCTTCTTCGCCGAGTAGTATCGTATCGCGCGGGTGCATAGCGGCTCTGACCATTCCTGAGTAAAAAAAATACCAACAACTGTCAAATGTTTTTTCATCTTCGTTTATGGCTTCCCCCAACTAGATAGTTTGTGTATAAAAAATGCATGTGTTGATTGCGACGCGTGGGTTTCATACATTTTGTTGAGTGTGCTGTGTTGTGTTGTTACTATTAAAACTTTGTACCTATTGGCACATAAATACAAGACAGCTGGATATTGTTGCTGTTACTGATTTTCTTCTTTCATTAGCTCTTTTCGCCTGAAATACAGGATTACCTAGTTCAGGCACAAGTGTTATGTATACCTATGTCTAAAATTTTGCATTTGTTATCCTATTGTACCTTGTTAAGAATTGAATAAACTATTTATTTACCTATTTTGTTTGTACTGTATGTTAGACATAAAAATATGTGTATGTATATGTCTAACCGGTAGCGACGTTACCGCCGACGGGGTCGGGCGAGCCGGCTAGCTCCGCGGCGAGGAGCCTGAGCAGCGGCGCGGCGGGCGCGTTCGCGCTGAGCGCGCCGCACGCCTGGTACAGGCGCAGGCGCAGCAACGCCGCGGGGGCTTTCAGTGAACCGCCGTAGCTGCGCACTACGCTCGATACACTGCAATTAACTTCACGGTGAATATCGTTTCAAAATGATCCTTGTGATATGATTGAATAAATATATTTTTTATTTACTTTACTATTTTACTCATTTACTATCAGTTCTATTGCAGTCTTTTTTAAACTTTCGCGATCGGAACACATAGTCTGATGTGACATGAGTCTGCCCGCGACCACGGTTGTTGCAACACAATCGAAACGTCGCGTCGGGAGAAATAAAAAGGTAATAACGCGATAAAATCTCGCAAATATTATAAAAACTATGAGGTGTATAGTTAAGAGTTGTCTTATCATCATAACAGCCTTTCTTTTACAGTCGGGTCAGCAGTAGAAACATTAGAAACAGTAGCGCAGAGATTCATTGTTTGTTGTGTTGATTTTATTAACTAAACTAATGCTATGTTCTTAAAAAAATGGTTTTTATTTAAAAAATAGACTAATTCCAAAAAGAATGATTAACCTATAATTTCAATCACATACAACATGATGCACTCTTGCTGAGCAGTCTACCACCGCTGCCACATAAGACGTTTAAAAATGATCCTTGTGATACGATTGAATAAAGAGATTTTTGACTTTGACACCAGGTAAAATCAGGTAGTATTACCCCAAACGAACTCACTACAAAAAGCTCTACTTTCACCACTTACTTAGTAAGTACGGCGATAGCGCCCTCTATCGGCTGAGCGAGGCGTTTCGCGGTATCATCGTTGTTGACTAGAGACGGACAGTGGATCAGGAGACTGTGCAGTGCTGACAACGCACCAGCTCGCCCCTCTAACGTCACCTGTCAAAAAGTAATTAAGTTCGTATGAGTCAGTGGCCATAACTCTAAGCCGCCCTGTCAAAATTACAAAATAGTTTTAAACTCATAAACATAGGCCACACCTAAGTGTATCTTAATATGTATTTACTGTAATACTAGCAGTCCGTCCCAGCTTCGCGCGGGTGCAATGAAACCGCACTCGTGCGAAGCCGGGGTGGGTCGCTAGTAATAAATATAGCCCATTTTACTCAGGGATAATGTAGCATTTTAATAGTCAAAAAAATTTGGAAATCGGACCAGTAGTTTTTGAGTTTATTCGTAACAAACAAAAATACAAATCTTCTCTCTTTATAATATTAGTTTAGATTAATATATTATTATAAAAAGAGTCTATGTATAAGTAAAGTAGGTCTATTAACTGTTATGTTAGAATTCAATTAAGTACTTATATCTTTATTCAAGTTACCAAATTTTATGTGCACTACCTACATATTATGTATCTTCGCTACCCACAGGTTAACTGGTAGATAATGCTGTCTAGCATTAAGTTCACCTTTGTAAGCGTATTTTATGTTGTGCAATAAAGTATTTCCTATCTATTATAAAGTGTTCGCTCTCAAAAAAATGTATGAAGCAAACGCGTCGCAATCACCACGTGCATGATTTGTACGTAAACGGTGCCGTTGTATGTGTAAGTGTCATGGTTGGCCCCGCCTGGCCCCACCCAATTATAGCAAGAGCGAGATAGCACACTTTCGTTCGCGCTGCTATGCGCTCGCTTGGACCACAAAATCAAAATAAACGCGTGCTTTAGTCTTAGCTTCAGTGCCGGCGAAAGATGCCGTGTGGTGCCGGCAAACTCGCGGCTGGAGTATGGTATGTAAAACCGGTGGGGGGTAGTGAGTGGCCATTCTGTACGTAGTTCTAATATCTGTTCTGTATTCTAGGCATGGAGTAGCAAGCTTCGATAAAACAAGCTTTCTAGCTACTCGGCTGGGTTTCTGGGGTATTTTTTTGCCAGATTCTTATAATCGATAACCCTTATTTTATAAAGATCGACAAGCAAGCGACCACCTGTGCTAGGTAATCTATATCAACAAACAAGTATCGTGGGTCGAACTTGTAGGCGGTGTAGGTTGCCTAAGCAACGTAGATAAACCGAAGACAACGGTTTCTATATGGAAAGGTCGAGATAAATGACTGTTAAAACTAAAACTTTACCTGCCAAGTAAATGCGTCTCCTCTGGACTTTTCTGACTCCAGCTCTTTAACGGAGCGAGGGAAGCTGTTACGCCACAATAGCAGCATTCGAGGCAACAAGCCGCGCACTACTGGCACACCTGCGGACATAATATACATGATCACTGTGGCGTTTGCTCATTAAATGTATACGATGCATACGACGCTCGAGTTGATTCGCTTATACTTATATTTATTTTGGTTTCATTTAAGTTTAGTTTCGGTTTAGTTTTGGTTTAGTTTTGGTTTCGTTTTAGTTTAGTTTTGGTTCAGTTTTGGTTCAGTTTTAGTGTATTTTTAGTTTAGTTTTGGTTTAGTTTTGGTTTCGTTTTACTTTGATTTTAGTTTAGTTTCAGTTCAGTTTAGTTTTGGTTTGGTTTAAAATTGGTTCAGTTTTAGTTTAGTTTAGATTTCGTTTTGGTTTAGTTTTAGTTTTTGAACCGAACATGTTGATTAAACTTACCTGTTGAAGAATACGGCGGTTCAGACAGAGATGTAAATAAGCCTGCCAAAGTTATCTCGAAGCTACGGAGAAGCCTGCGAACGTACTGCATCACACCGGTCACGTTGCGGATTGTCGTCCATGACGTCCTAAATCTTATCTGTTAGGTGTTAGGTATGCGAGATCAATCTCGGGTGGGCTGATCACGCTCACTCAGATCTTAAAGCTGCTCGGCCGCGTTGAACCCGACCTTACCGGTCCCTGGCTGGTAGTTACTTGTGGCAATCTGTCAGTGAGTTTAACACTTACCAAGCGTGCAAATAGCGCCCACGATCAGCCAGCCGGCGTTGGTCCTTGCGGCGGTGAGCCGGCTGCTCTGCCCCGCGGAGCGCAGCAGTTGTTCCGCCGCGTTGAACGCGACCTTGCCGCGCCCGTGCGGCACGCCCAGCGGGGACAGCCGCACCGCGCCGAGGATCGCCGCCAGCGCTGCCGAGTACCCTGAAGAAGGTTCTTAATAAGTATGACAGATATTTAAAACTGGCATGAGTTGGTTAGATATGATAGGTGTACAATGTAACTATATTCTTAGCCAAACAATTATTATAGAACTACTTATATTCAAGCAAATGAAATGAAGCTATATATTCAATAAATAGCTTTATTTGTTTATGTTCTATAATTATTGCTTGGCTAAGAATATATGTTGGATTCGATCAAATTCATTACGTCGTCGTTCTCCTACGCTCGTTCGTTCGTATGAGTCAGTAGCCAACTCTGGTGACAGAGTTTCTAGGGCGCCCGAAGGCCTCTGTCATGGCCTAACAACTTTGAAAAAGCCGGGACCGACTGCTTAACGTGCCCTCCGAAGTACGCTACTACGCTAAATCAGATCTTAGAATAAATCGTAGTTATCTAAAAGTAACTCGACATTTTACATGATTTGACATTATCTTATTCCCATAATATACCAGCGGATTGATCACATAACTCTGTTAGCGCCCAATTTCCATTGATCTCCATCTCAAACTGTCTATTATGACTGAAGAGCTATGGTCTATGGCTATGGTCAAATCATGAGGCGGAAGTGGCCAACTAAGCTAAGAGTAGTCACCAGATATATGATGCGGCGTAGGGCGAGCGGCGTCCAACGCGTCTACACACTTGTCCAGGAGCGGAGTGATCTGCGAAGGCAGCGCCACGCACACGCAGCGGACGCACCAAGCGGCCGCTAAGCGCGCCGCTACGCACGGATGCTCTAGCACCGCGCAAATAGCGTCCACCATGTTTAGCGAACTGTCAGAAACGAGGTTCTGCACGGAGGTCCCGAGTTGTAACGCCAATTCGCCGGCTTCCATTAGAGCGCAGACTAGTAAATGCTGGCTGAATAAGGTTTCCTGTGAAACAATTATGAAAACTGCTTAAGTAGCAAAACTAAGTCTATCCTGATGATGGAACAACTGTTAACATGATCTGCAAGTATTTGTTTCAGGTTAAAAACTTAATTAAACAAAAACTCTCAAAAAGCTTACTATAATATAACCAATTACCTAGATGATAAAAAAGCTTGGGACGAATTTACTCCACCTCTACTCGGCATCCATAACAATAGCAAGGGTCATGCCAAAAAAGCGATAGGAACCCAGCCGGTGTTGTTGCCAGTTCTTTTACGGCATGGGCGCGCATTGTAATTTGGAACTGGTGTAAATTTTTCTAGCTTGTAAGACGTTTCAAAGTGATCCTTGTGACTCTATTGATATAAATAATTTTTTAATTTATATATCACATCAGATATAGATTTTTTGATTCTGGGTGTTTTTATGTATGCACTTCCCAAAAATATGTATATTTTATGTATCATATCAATTTGTATCAGTTATCTGGTTCCTCTAGATAGATAGATAGATATAGAGAGAGCTTTGCCTTAGTATGGAGCTGGATGGCGCTATGTCAAATGTCCTTAACATTTTTGTATGATTTCAAATAAACATTACTTACATTTACTTATTAATTTATTGCAGTTTTATGCAAATGCGCAAACAGCAGCATTAATACAAATAATTTAAATAAATAATAAATAATGCTGGACAATTATATTCACCTGATTACAATCTTTAGCATTTTCCGGGTTGAAGTCAATGCTGTTCATCTGTTTGATCACCAGCTGGATTATCTCGCGGCAGGCGGACGCCTGTGCCTTCTCGCCCAGCATCTTGCCGAGCGTGTTACGTAGTATGTAGTTTATGCATTTTCTGAAAAATACGACACATATTAATTGACCATTATCAAAGCGAGTGAAGCGTATCAGTTTCGAGATTGATCGAAATCTACTTTTGTTTGTGTGTTAGTCAGTCTGTTCTCGCTTACAGATCGCATTTTTCAACTGATCTGGTTAGTATACAGGTTCTATGACTTTATAGAATTTATTTGTCGCGAAATTTTTGATTGGGGTGATTTATTCGTAGTTAGGGGGTACTTAAATCTTAAAATGATTAAAAGAAAGGGCTACTGGATATGTTTTTTTTCTGTTGGTAAATATACTTTAGTTACTTAAGTTTTAATTTTAAAAAATGTGTGGATATTCAAAATCCTCACAAATTTTTAAATGACCAATTTACGACAACTTACAATTTAATTTACCAATTTTACGCTGAAGCGTTATGAACAGAATAGCTCTTCAAAATGCAGTAAATAAAATTTGTGCTTGCAAGGTATTTTGTTTAGAGAAATAGTTTATTACTGGATTATTTAACTTGATTAAAACACGTTCAGAATGCGAGCTTAGCGCAAGTGTGAACGCAGTTTATTTTTTTAATGTGTCTTACCTAGAATATACAGCATCGACGTGTGAACTCGCCGCTTTCGGATTAGCAACGAGGTCTAAAACGTGGTTCAAGAACGTGGTAATGTTACGCTCCAGCCAAACACCGCCCATGTTTTGTACAAACACCACATACGCCTGAAATTTACATTTTTAAATATATTTCACAGAAATTAATAAGCTTCTGAGAACACTGGTTTGTTTGGTAGTTGTTCGGTTTGAACCCGGTTATGGTGAAAAATTTTTCTGTTCCAAAAAAATATGTGCGCAATGCCAGTGCTCTCAAATGGTGAAAGATAAAATAGTGTGGATACCGGAGTTCCAAGTACTAAAAATTCGCATTGGGTACACATAATGGATTACATGGCGAGGTTGACCCAATCAATCTCGCTCGAGAGTACGCCAGTGTCCCAAAAGCAGATATATCAGATGTCTATAACTGTTGAAAAGCGAGACTATACAGATAATACTATTACAATTTCTAATTTATAAGGTAGGTAGGTATAGAAATTGTATTCGACATGTATGGTTTCCGGTGAAATAACAGGCACATGAGACTTTCCATTTAACGTCTCAGGGTGGTAACACGCAACTGATATCTATGATGTTGCAAGTGTGCATAGGCTACGGTAACCGCTTACCATCAAGTGGGCCGTACGCTTAGTTGCCACTTAAGTGGTATAAAAATAAAATATTACTTACGTTAGTAACACAAACACGGACTTCCCTATTAACTCCAGAGCCAGATTTGATGATCTCTCCTTTTAGGAAAGAGGTACCACCTCTCAGGAAAGCTCCCATCAGTAGGTTCAAGGCTTCGTCCAGGGATACTACATTCTTAGGCGGGTCTTTCTTGTTTTGTTGAACTGAAATACAGATATTTTTTTTAAAGCAAATTTATTTGCGCTATTTTTTGTTATGCATTTATTACAGCGTTTTTTTCGACTTCAGTCAATTTATATTTAAACTAGATGTTTGCCCGCGACTTGTGCCAAATTTTATCCAGATCTGTTAAGCCTTTCCGGCGTGATTGAGTAGCAAACATTTATCCATTGCAACTTTCGCATTTTTGAAAGTCCGTGTCTGCACTGCACTGAGCTGCCAAAACAACCAACTACTATAGTGCGTAGCAACATTAGTTGCTACACACATTAGAATTCCAAAAGGTTAGTTACCTGCTTGAGCACCAGTTTTCTTGCTGTTCAAGTTATTCACTTCACCAGCTTGAGTTGTTGCAATCAATGTTCCTAGCAGTTCAGCAATCGCGCATCTGAAAAAGTTATTATTTGAGTATTAAAAAAATTGTGTAGTTGTACATTACACACATATAAATCGAAGTACACAAAATAATTTAACATAGTGAATGCATCATAATATTAGAAATAAAGTTTGACTGGACAAACTTTAACTATAAAATTATTTGTCGGCGTTGGCGTCATGTCAGCGTCGTTGTTGGCATTGGCGTTGGTATTTGCATCAGCGTCTCCATTGCGGTTAACATCAGCATTGACGTCAGGGCTGACCCGACGCTAACGTCGGAGCGTCAGCGTCAGCGCTAGTGTTAGGGTGAGCGTCAGCGTTGGCGTCAGGGTCAGCGTCAGCGTCAGCGGTGGCTTCAATGTCGTAGTTAGCATTATCGTCGTCCTCGCCATCGGCGTCAGTGTCAATCGTTATTCTAAAATGTCCAACAATAATACCTGAGTGTGTAGTCACTGGGCTGGGCCGCTCTCAGGCAAGCAGCGGCTATGGCGTCCAGATCAGCTGGCGTCAGCTTCATCAGCGGCAGGAGGTTCCGCAGCGCGTGCGCGGCCGCGGCACGCACCGGCGTCGCGCGGTCCGACATCAGCGCGTTGCGTGACGCGCGCGACACCTCCCGCACCGCTGCAGGGGCGGCTGTGCCCATGCCCACACATATCTATGGTTATACAATAATAGAAATATAAAACTAAACAATAAATTAAACTAAAATAAAATGAAAAGTAGTTATACAACTAACAATTACAATTTAAATTATAATTATAAATTTAAGAGTAGTAGAGTTCTCTGTGATAGAGCTCGTCCGGGGAAGGACTACCACTATACCTATTTCTGCCGCCAAGCAGTAATGTGACCATTGCTGTGTTCCGGTATGGTTTCCGGTGAAATTACTGGCACATGAGGCTTTTGATCTTGGCCTCAAGGTGGCAACCCGCGAGTGATACCTCTGGTATTGCAAGCGTCCATAGGCTGCGGTAACCGCTTACCATCTTGTGGGCCGTACGCTTGGTTGCCACTTCAGTTGCATAAAAAAAAAAAAAACCCCAAAGTACCTAGTGCTACAACTGAAGAGTCATAATTATTATGTACACAGAACTGATTGTACTCTTACCTACTGTCTTTTGTAAGTACAAGTTGTGAATCTGTGTCTAGTTATAAAAAAAAAAAAACTTTACTTAATCAATCACTCGCTTATGTACCCGCATGCTCTCCCTTACTTGTCAAAGAAAGAACAATTCTGTATAAATTAAAAAAAAATTGTAGACATTGAAATAACATAAGAATAATTCTCACTTACTTTTTCAAGAGTATTCATGATCTCGAGTCTGGTCTGGGATTCAGCGCTTTTCAACGATTTCACAAGAGTCGTCACAGTCTCTTCATAAGATCTGCCCATCATCCTCCCGAGTTTTTCGTACATGCCGCCCAGGCAGCATATTGCAGCCCTAAAAAAATCATCAATTTTGTTAGCAATTAACATGATCAGGGGCCTTAATCTTGAACGCGATCGGTATTGGACAAGTATTGGAATATGACATTTCGTACATTTGACAGCAAACCTAGCGCCAAATCAACCTTGTTTCCAAGAGTACAAAAATATGACAGCAGTAAATAGAAATTGGGATTGGATCGGAATCGTCATTGGATTCAAGAGTAAGGCACCCGTTATTCAAAACGCCAGCTGTGAAATGCCAGCACTCCCCAAAAACAAAATTACTAGTTGTCATACCTTTTATGCTATTAATTCCATCACCAAAGTTGACCAATGACTCATACATTATTATGTACTTTTACTACTCGTTTCAGCTCACATTTTATGTTAGCTTAGTGTGTCATGTATAATAATAAAATATTATAATTTTTACTTATTAATAAATGTGTCACTTATCTGGTTCACATAATAAATATTTGGTTAGTTCGGGATTAGATGGGGCTGCATAAAAATCAATTAATTAATTTACCACTTACAGTCTAGTTGGCAAGTATGATGGAGAATCATCCTTCACTTTGATGATGTCATTGCATTTATTCACAGTGTCAAACAGCAGGAATGTATCGCCGACAGAGAATAGTGTCGCCAGGCACCTCGCTAGTAACCTCCTTGCTGGTACACCAAGGTTCTCACGAAGCAGGTTCACTAGTTGTGCTACTAGCTTTTGTTGGCAGCTTTTGATGTCAGACTGGAACATGTAAACAAAGTTGACCTAAATAACTGTAATAAAACTGTTGGATTATGGACTAGCTGTCCTTAAATTAGGCTATTAAAAGCTATATTAACTCATTGTTTGTTTAGCCTTTGGATCTGGGACAGACTCAATAATTAATTGTTTTGTCTGGATTATATGTATCATCCATCACACTAATATTATGAATGTGAAAGTTTGGATGTTTGTTGATCTATAACTCGATAACCACTGAACCAATTTGGCTGAAATTTTAAACATAGATAGATAATGACCAGGAATAGGACGTAGGCTAATTTTTATCTTGGATAAAAGTACCATAGTACCATAGTCTAATATTAGTTAAACCCAGTCTTATTTTAATCTACCTCCAAATAGTGTGCAAGCAAATACAATGTTAAAGTTTTAAGGGAACTACTAATATTATATTATTTTATCAGCCGTTATAGTGTCCTACAGTTAGGCAAAGGCCTCTCCTTATTCAAGTACCAAATGAAATCACTAGGCGAATGAAATGCAAGAATGATGATAAATTTACCTAGCATAAAAGTTCTTGCTATATTATTGAATAATTTAATTTCAGATTTACCTTGTGAGCAGCCACCAAGACCTTGTCAAGGAATCTGAGCCACTCGAATATGAAGTGTGGCTTCTTGTCATCAGGCAGCTGTTGCAGCGCAGTCTCATTTAACGTCAGAGAGTGAGACAACTCCATGTTTCTAAAATAAATAGTTGGTTGTTTAACCTTTTAAGTCCCAGTGACTAAATCATATGTTACCTGAAAATTCTCTGAAAAAAACTGAAGTCTCTATGGCAGTCTCTAGATTTGACAGATTTGCGCTATTGAACGGACAAGACATCAAAAGGATCATGAGGGGATGTTAATCCAATTAGTCGCAGTTATTAGTTATTACAGTTGTTATGTTTTAATGGCCTTATAACTCCAAAATGTATTCATTATTATTACAGAAAATATTTATTTTTATGATTTTATTAAAATATGTACCATTATTACTATGCTACCTACCTACCTAGTAGGTAGCAATCTTGTCAAAACATTGTGCATGACAAAAACTTAGAGTTTGTAAAATTGCCTATATCTAGTGCCATAAGCAAATTGAGCCATTGATAGCGTAGCTATGATTAAATCCATAAACATTACTCAAAGAACATGGATCTAAATTAGCAATTTAGTTCATATAGGTATGTACTTAAAATAGTTATTCTAAGGGTATGTACCTACTTCCTGGATCCATATAAAAAAACTTACTTGTATGAAGTGAAATGTGAGCAATAAAATTAAGCAACGGGGTTCATTAGATTTTTATTATGGTCAGAGATGGCGTCAACCAATGATTCAACTCAACAAAGTAGGTATATCAATGTTTGGGATAGCGGCACAAGGCACTGGCTAATTACTACATTGAATCCTTTATCGGATTCATGTTGATAAGTTAGAGCCAACTATCTGTAAAATAAGTTACAAACCTTTGAGTAGGACGAAAGATTACAGGCTACAACCTTTCACAGAAACTGAGTCAATCAATTGGGAAAACATGTGTGGTTTAAATATTCAAGCTGCTAATTATTGATTTAAATATGAAATCATATTATGTACTTATTGGAAGTATTTTTACGGCTGAAGACGTATTTTATTTTGAAATTTTTCGATAACGCAAAAACATACACGACACGACTAAACGTAGTGCATAAACTTTCTTGGAAGTTGGAACCACAACACAACCAGAGAGAATATAAGCACTACGTTACGTTTAACCACAACCACCCATCCTCCACCATTAGCCATGGAACATATCATAGATAGCAGTGCAAAATCATATGAAATAAGTTTTCATACGTCACACCTGCTCCTTACCTACACACACACTGCTCTAAATCACAACAAAATGATTTCACAGATTGTTCGGTATTCATCGGAAATCATCGTGTCAGGTGCATTGCTATTTGCTCTAAATCACAGCAAATAATAAAATCATCAAGTCATTCCGTGTGCAGAGCACTACTATGACTGCTATTTAAGCTATATTTCACAGCAAATGATATCAAAGAGCGTTCGGATTTAATCGGAAGTAATCGTGTCTGTAGCAGGTGATTCGATTGGTGAGGAGCATTCGGTCGGTAAAACCGTCCTGAGCGAGAGCGAGACACGCTAAATGCCTATTTACGGCGTGCGAAAAGAGCGAAAAATACATTATCGATACGTACGTCGTCAAACGATAATGACCTTTGACTGTTACCTACTTCTATGAGTCAAAAAAGTTACTCGAAATAAACAGACTTGACTTGACTTTGACAGAATTTGATATAATTATTGATTGCAAATAAAAAATAAAAAAGCGCTCATCAGCTGTGCGGGGGAAACGTACAACAGCTGTATATATATAAACTGTATATATATAAAACCAACAATCATCATGGCGTAGAGAGCGACTTTACTCATTATATATCACCTTCTGTAGCACTAATAATCTGAGATAGCACTATAAACCGACCATCTTCTGTCTCAGATCCTCCATTGTCAACCTTGTGTTTCTTCTTCTTCTTGTAGGCCGTCTCAAGTGCGACAACATGATAATAATATACCAAAGTACGTCATCCGTTCGTTCATTTTTTTCATGACTTTTTTTATTTTATTTAGCTTAGAGTTTAAATTATACAAACGATACCTACCGGTTATTATTTTTGTATTAAAGCAGACGTATCTGGCTTTCTTTTGGTATAAAATAAATAGTTAGACATAAAATAAGAAATAAAACAAAGCAATTAAATCCGGACGTGAAATTCGACCCGCCATGACGTCACATAAAACATATTAAATCACGGTAAAATATCCGCTTCCTTATTTGCCTAGTGTTGTATATCAAAAGAATCGTAGTTCAACATTAATATAATCGACTAAGTTCCTGATCGACTAAAGTTGAATCATAATAGAATCCACTAAGGTTTCTTATTGGATTGATTTGTGGCATTTTAGTACCATGGACGTATGCTGGTAAAAACTTTTGTGGTATTATAGTGCCACTGGACGTTCTAGTGGATATAGTGTTTCATTGTGTTTCAAGTTTCAACCCTGTCGACATTGACATTGGCAAAATTGTGGCAAACTCAGCCACAGACGCCACAAATTAAAAGAAGAAGAAGAGATAGCACTAGTAGCTTTCACCAAATGACATTTTTTCTGTGCCGAGCGTCTCTGTGTCAAGCGTTTCTATGTCAAGCGTTTTTGTTTCAAGTGTCTCTGTGTCAAGCATTTCTGTGTCAAGCGTTTCTGTGTCAAGCATTTCTGTGTCAAGCATTTCTGTGTCAAGCATACCTGTGTCAAGCATTTCTGTGTCAAGCATTCTGTATCAAGCCGTTTTGTCAAGCATTTCTGTGTCAAGCGTTTCTGTTTCAAGCATTTTTGTGTCAAGCGTTTCTGTGTCAAGCGTTTCTGTGTCTAGTATTTCTGTGTCAAGCGTTTCTGTGTCAAGCGTTTCTCTATTGTCAATGTCAGGAAACGGAAAAATAGATTTGCATGGCTCAAAATTTTAGCGATCGAAATCTTTCCCACCGATCACTCTCTCACCCGACTTCTTATCATCGTGCAAAGGAGGCACTTGCAACGTGACATTGGCGAAATTGTGGTCATGTCAACAAAGGCCACCTAACCAAGAAATGTCTACTGTGCCATACGTTTCTGTGTCAAGCATTTCAGTGTCAAGCATTTCAGTGTCAAGCATTTCTGTGTCAAGTATTTCTGTGTCAAGAGTTTCTGTGTCAAGCGTTTCTGTGTCAAGCATTTCTGTGTCAAGCATTTCTGTGTCAAGCATTTCTGTGTCAAGCATTTCTGTGTCAAGCATTTCTGTGTCAAGCATTTCAGTGTCAAGCATTTCTGTGTCAAGCATTTCTGTGTCAAGCATTTCTGTGTCAAGCATTTCTGTGTCAAGCAATTCTGTGTCAAGCATTTCTGTGTCAAGCATTTCAGTGTCAAGCATTTCTGTGTCAAGCATTTCTGTGTCAAGCATTTCTGTGTCAAGCATTTCTGTGTCAAGCATTTCTGTGTCAAGCATTTCAGTGTCAAGCATTTCTGTGTCAAGTATTTCTGTGTCAAGTATTTCTGTGTCAAGAGTTTCTGTGTCAAGCGTTTCTGTGTCAAGCATTTCTGTGTCAAGCGTTTCTGTGTCAAGCATTTCTGTGTCAAGCATTTCTGTGTCAAGCATTTTTGTGTCAAGCATTTCTGTGTCAAGCATTTCTGTGTCAAGCATTTCAGTGTCAAGCATTTCTGTGTCAAGCATTTCTGTGTCAAGCATTTCTGTGTCAAGCATTTCTGTGTCAAGCATTTCTGTGTCAAGCATTTCTGTGTCAAGCATTTCTGTGTCAAGCATTTCTGTGTCAAGCATTTCTGTGTCAAGCAATTCTGTGTCAAGCAATTCTGTGTCAAGCATTTCTGTGTCAAGCATTTCTGTGTCAAGCATTTCTGTGTCAAGCATTTCAGTGTCAAGCATTTCTGTGTCAAGTATTTCTGTGTCAAGAGTTTCTGTGTCAAGCGTTTCTGTGTCAAGCATTTCTGTGTCAAGCATTTCTGTGTCAAGCATTTCTGTGTCAAGCATTTCTGTGGCAAGCATTTCTGTGTCAAGCATTTCTGTGTCAAGCATTTCTGTGTCAAGCAATTCTGTGTCAAGCATTTCTGTGTCAAGCATTTCTGTGTCAAGCATTTCTGTGTCAAACATTTCTGTGTCAAGCATTTCTGTGTCAAGCATTTCTGTGTCAAGCATTTCTGTGTCAAGCATTTCTGTGTCAAGCATTTCTGTGTCAAGCAATTCTGTGTCAAGAGTTTCTGTGTCAAACGTTTCTGTGTCAAGTGTTTCTGTGTCAAGCGTTTTTGTGTCAAGTGTCTGTGTAAAGCGTCTCTGTGTCTAACGTTTCTGTTTTGTCAATGTCAGGAAACGGGAAAAATAGATTTGCATGGCTCAAAATTTTACCGATAGACATCTTTCCCACCGATCACTCTCTTACCCAACTTTTTATAGTCGTGCAAAGGAGGAACTTGCAACGTGACATTGGCGAAATTGTGGTCATCCCTACAAAGGCCACCTAACCAAGAAATACGTTACTGTGTCAAGCATTTCTGTGTCAAGCATTTCTGTGTCAAGCATTTCTGTGTCAAGCGTTTCAATGTCAAGCATTTCTGTATCAAGCATTTCTGTGTTAAGTATTTCTGTGTCAAAAGTTTATGTGTCAAACGTCTCTGTGTCAAGCGTTTCTGTGTCAAGTGTTTCTGTGTCAAGCGTTTCTGTGTCAAGCGTTTCTGTGTAAAGCGTCTCTGTGTCAAGCGTTTCTGTGTCAAGTGTTTTTGTGTCAAGTGTTTGTGTAAAGCGTCTCTGTGTCAAGCGTTTCTGTGTCAAGAGTCTTTGTGTTAAAAATCTTTGTGTCAAGAGTCTCTGTGTCAAGCGTCTCTGTGTTTAACTAGACAAATGTGGACATTTTTTTTTTCCTTGAGTATTAAAATCTTAGGGTGGTTACAGCTTATCTTTTTACAGGTAAGACAATGTTTGGTGTTGTACCTATGACTATGGTGACCACATGATATTAATAACAAGGCTATTGTGATGCCTGATATTAATAATATAATACTTAGGTAACATTTTATTACTAGTATCAAGGTAATTTTGTACGAATGAGAGATTTTCGATTCGAGATTTTTAAAAAAGGTAATTCCGATTGCTTTGACAGATGGCGCTATCTGCCCTACTGCCATACTGGGAAAGGTTATCAAAACAAGAAAAAGTTGGTAACTCCGTTTTTGTTTCGTCTCGTGTCAAGCGGAAAGTTGTGGGTTCATATCCTTCTTGATGCAAAATAATTTAACTCCAGTACGACCACAGGTAATACCTACCTATTGAAGTGTAAATCGGCCTGTTATATTTTATTCTTTGCTGTGACTGACTAACAAGTAAACGTTGGTGTACCGACAAGTTGACTTTTTTTTTAATGGCAGTCTGTGTAATGGGAGAACTTAACCGTGTCGTACGTACCGACAAAATGACCAAACTCTTTAGAACAACTCTGTCTGTGGAAGCAAAACAGAAGCAAAACTCATTAAAAGTAAAAGAAGAAGAAGAAAAAGACTTGACAGTGACAGCAGACGAGACGCTGTGCTAAAAATCTCTAAACAGACGCCGTAAATAAATAAAATAACAAAAAAAGAAAAAGTGATAATTTGTGTATTTTTGGCAAAACAAATAATTTAATTTGTAAAACTTCTGGATTAATTCTCAAACTTGCGTAACAAGTATTACCTACCATGCTTTAAACCAAGAGTGAAACGTACTGAACAGCAGAGGTAGCGTATTTTCAAAGCCAGTGCCAAATCTACCAGTAGACCAAATGCTTAGCATGAGCTCGCAGCCGAGCCCGGCCAATATGCAGGCCGCGGTTGATAGAGAGAAAATTTATACGTGGATAGTGGAGCTTTGCAACCCAGAGACGCGAGAGAATGCATTGCTGGAGCTAAGCAAGAAGCGCGAGGTTGTGCCGGATCTAGCGCCCATGCTATGGCATAGCTTCGGTACGATAGCGGCGTTGTTACAAGAAATCACGAATATTTACGTGGCCATGATACCGCCAACGCTCACCGCACACCAAAGTAACAGAGTTTGCAACGCGTTGGCGCTCATGCAATGCGTCGCCTCGCATCCCGAAACGCGATCCGCCTTCCTTCAAGCTCACGTACCCTTATTCCTGTACCCCTTCCTTCATACAGTCTCTAAAACCCGTCCCTTTGAATACCTGCGCCTCACCAGCCTTGGTGTCATTGGAGCTTTAGTGAAAACTGATGAACAAGAGGTCATTACATTCTTGCTGACCACTGAGATCATACCTTTATGCCTTCGTATCATGGAAAATGGATCTGAACTTTCCAAGACGGTGGCTACATTCATCCTACAGAAGATTTTGCTTGATGATAGTGGCCTCTGTTATATTTGTCAGACCTATGACAGATTCTCTCATGTGGCTATGATATTGGGAAAGATGGTTTTGTCTCTTGCTAAAGAGCCCTCGGCACGTTTACTGAAGCATGTTGTACGCTGTTATCTACGGCTCTCTGACAACCCGAGAGCTCGTGAGGCTTTAAGGCAATGTCTTCCGGACCAGTTAAGGGATGCTACGTTTTCAGCATGCCTACAAGAGGACAGTTCTACCAAGCACTGGCTGGCTCAGCTAATCAAAAACCTGGAAGCTGCGCCTCCTCCGGCCAGCCCGGCCCAACAGAACTTGTGAGCTTCAATTTTATGAAGGCCACACAACCCCACTATGGATAGTAGACCAAGTAGTACAAAATTAGTTAATTTATTATGAATACCTGGATCAAGACAGCATGTTGATGCCATTGATTGTTACTAAAATAGCATAATTTTTTGCAATTTACATAGACAAAGGTGGAAATACCTACTATGTACTTAATTTTTAATATTATAAAATGGTATATTTTACTATTAATAGTTAACAAATTGGTTAATTTATTGAAGTTAGTGAGATAGTGCTACTACTTAGTGGTGGGCTTGTGTGCCTTAAAACAGAAATGTCTTTTATGTAAGATATTTGCTGCATTATAAGATTTAATGTTTGATTAAACAGGACAATCCGTTTATAACGAGTCAGTACTTTGCTAAGCAAAATATTATTGAGTAATACTTAGCTCAAATTAATAATGATTTAAATCAAATCTCTTTTGTCCATTATCTTAGGGCAGCTGTAGTCAATATTGTAATTTATTTCATAATGTTGCTTCTATATTTATGAATTTATTAATGCTACTAGAAAATAACACAAACTCAGTGAGCCAAACCAGTAAATGAAGACATTTCGTTGGTCTGGTGTATTTCAAACCTGCCTCTGACCATTTTGATCTGAGCTGTATTGGTTCGCTTAAACTGAGTACCGATTAGGTATGTATAGTTCGCACAGCGAATCTAGGCTTCCGTGAAGTTAATCGTTTGTGATGCGCAAAGACAATTTAGTCTGAAAAAGCTCCATTGCGCATCGAAACGGCTAATTTCACGATGGCCGAGATCCGTTGTGAGAACTATATTAGCTCAGGTATTCTTGATCAGTTGAATGCAATTATTTTCAACTGTCAAGGTATTTGATTGAGAATACCAAGCAAATAAGTATGTAATTGGTAGACAGTTAATGTTTGTGTGGCATAAATTGCTAGACAGTTTTTTAAAAGCTTTCAAGCTGTGTTATAATAATGAATATAATAAAAAAGTTATTAGATCTAAATTTATCTTCTAATGTTCCCACTGCTGGGACTGGCTTACTCTCAAGCAAGAGTGATTGGGTCATAACCGACCACATGCAGATTGGTGAATAATTTAAGTATTAGCAGTCCTTCAATGCATTATAAGCGGATTATTCTCATGTTATAAACATATCTGTTATGATATGTTATTGTATATTGATATGTTGTTTGCTTTTGTTGTCAAAAACCCTTATTATCTTATTGTTTTTAGGTTGAAAACCAGATGGATGCACTAATTTTGTATGCAGTAGTAATTGGACTGGAATAGACAAATAAACCTTATATTGAGAAATGGTTAACTTTTTATTCCACCCAACCCTAGCTCTACACACAAACATGATAGACTCACACTAGACCTACATCAAATCTGTGAGTGAGAACATCTACTGCTTCAAACTCGAGGCGAATTTTGTACCTTACTTATGTCACAGAACAGATATTAGTACTAGGTACAGTGCCGTCCATAGATAAGTATCCCCCTTGTATAAGACAACTAGCTTCAAATCCATTTGGATTACTATGGAGTTTTGCTCAAATAAATTATATTTAATAACCATGCAAGGAACCGTAATCATAATTTCAACTGTTTTGCTAATAGTAGTGTTGAAACAGTGGTATCATACTTGGATTTCCAATCCTGAGAAACCGAGTTCGATTCCGAGCGTTGGCGTTGGGTTACTTTTTGTTTTTTTTTTCAACCTTATCAATGAAGTTTGCAGTAAATAATACCTATACACTACTTTTATTATCGTGTGAATTTGTTCAAATAATAATAATTGTCAAAATAAAACCTCTTCGTTAGTGAAAACTTTGTTGTTTTATTATTAAGCCGATTTACAACACTACAAGACAAAACGGTTTTTTTAAATCCTACAAAATTATACAAAATGATATTGCCATTTACGTCTACTAAATAATCTTTCATAATTCACCGGCGAACAAACATGTTAATAGTTAGGTATTAACAATTTAGATCTCTCGTGAATATAAGCTATTATTTACCCGTTTTTAAGAAATGTGGGGTCAAATGTTATATCTTCTTATTAAAAAAAATATAGGTTAGGTATTCACTTAAAAAAATACCTAGTAAAATATTATTATGTAGTGAACGAGTATGTTACACTATTATGAAATTGTATACTACTTTACCTATTTTTTCCTACTAAAGTTATAACAGTAACCTTTACTAGCTATAAATTTATCTTGGGGTAAATTACACTTAGACCTATCACTGGAGTTTCAATTCCAAGAACCACTTGACACCACATATTCACATTATTCTCTATGCAAATAAATAATTATGAAGTATGAGAAAACAGCCATTTCTTCAAAGTTCTTGTTCGATGAACCGCACAGAGTTTGTCCTTCTGGATAGGTATACCTACAACGCTACAGATAGTAGCATTACTTCTTTCAACACTTCTTATTATTGCTGACAATTCATGCGCCCATCGACTTCCACAAGTTCTCCTGGACCCATGGACGATATCCATTCCCAATAATCTAAAAATAAAACACTTTATTATTAACTACTTTAATAAGTGATGATCTGAACAAAACTGACTGGGTAGAAGGTTACACTTACCGTTATATGAAGCTGCCGAGCAAATTATTTAACATTGCTTTTATTTTGATCGCAAATTTCAATTCTTGTTTTCATCAAATTATATAAGTAAATGATGCATTTTATAAAAAGTCAAAAGCTTACGAAGAACACACAAAGTAAACAGCACAGAATATGACGTCAAGCCTGACAATGAGAATTATTCGTTGTCTTTGTTCGTTCGTTAAAAATCAACGACCTACCCACCCACACCCTTCAAATAATAAATAAAGCTTTGCATTCGTTTGCTAGACAAGGACAGGTTATTGGACGCTAGTGATTTATAATTTCAACACGTTTGTCATCAACACGACAGCCGAGTTAGATAAGCGGTCGGTCATGGTGTGCAAACATGATTGTTACGAGATCGAATCCTTACGACAGTATAATTTTTGCATTTAATTTGTGATTGCGAGAATTTCTATATTACTGTTTGGTGAGGACGGCTGAGATAAACTTTAGCTACTAGGGAGGATACTTAATAGTGGAGTCCACTGTACCTACTTACATTGTAATAAATGTGTTATAGTACAGTTGCGCTAACTAATGGAAAAACATTCTTGCATTCCACTCGTCTCTCTATGTCTCGTCCCCATTGGGGTAGATAACAGATTTTTTTTTTGTCCTTAGAGGGGTTAGCACAGACAGCGTACATAAATAATATTAGAAAGAATTCCATTGGTGTACGACCAGTTTCGAACTCACAACTTAAGGATCCGCAGACGGGGTCACTACCACTAAACCACCAGTGTTCTACCAATTATCATTAATAATTATAAGCGTAGGTAAACCTCAGTACGACTAATACTGATGGTGATACATAAAATATAGTAGGTATATAACGAAGTAGCTACATAGACAATATAAGCGTTGGATTTAAGAAACTTTAACTTTAATCATAAGCAAAATTGAGCCACCGCTGGTATAGTGGTAGTGACCCCGCCATCCGATCCCAAGATCGTGCACCAATGGATTTTTCTGTTCGAAAAATTTATGTGCGCAATGCCAGTGCTCTCAAACGGTGAAGGAAACCATCGTGAGGAAACCGGCATGTCCAAGAACTACTAATTCGACAGACTACAAAGAAATCGAAGACATGTGCCATCCACCAGTCCGCAGTGGGTCCGCGTGGTGGATTAAGACCTGGTGTACTGAGAGTAGGCCAGTGTCCTAGCAGAGGGAACAGAAGGCTGTAATAATGAAGTGTTAAAGTTAAGTGACACGTTAACTCACTGAACACCTAAGTATCGCTAGGCCTTTAGATAAGTAGGTAACTAATAAGAAAGTTGTAAGTTGGATCACAGCGGCAGCGAGTTCCATCGAGGTTTACTTGGGGAAGTAGACGACCGATATGGCGCAGCGGGCGCAGGTCCGCCTGCGACGCAGAGGTTGCGGGTTCGATGCCCGCCTCGGGTCAAATATTTGTACGATCTACAAATATTTGTTCCGGGTGTTCTGGGTATTTATATATTTTTATTTTCTATAAATATAAAAAAATATCTATAGTATAAGTATTGTGTATATAACAGTCATCTAGTACCTACCCTTATTACAGCTCTGTTTAACAGCAGCTTACCTTGAGGCTAGATGTCCAGCATTATTTATTATTCTAATGTGGTCCCTATACGATCATGCGGCATGACATGCATTTACGTGCTGTCATGTCCAGTCCAGCCTCAGTAGGTATAGTGCAGAGCTCGCTCAGTAAACAGAAGCGCAGCGTCTCGCTCATCGGACCACATTACCTACGTACCAACCACCTACTATGTACCTAAATATGTAGTATTTTTCGATTTCAATAAAATACACTCTTTGCTGAAACTATTTTATACGCAAATCAAAAATCAGGTCCACGTGTTGGGTACTGAGATAAAGCCCAGCGTCTAGCGCCCATGTAATTTAAAAAGGTTGGTTTAGAAGTGCCAGACTCTTGCCTAGTTCTGAAAGGTTCTTTTGAACTGGAATGGGTCTTCATAATTTCTTTGCTCGATTTCTTTGTACCAGTACTACTGTTCTGAGGTTTTAAAAAGCCGCTGCTTAGTTTTTCGAAAAACTGCGTTCCACAATTTGCAGTTTCGATGCATTGAGCACAAGCTTTGTCTGATAAATAAAAGTTTTTACTATCAAATGTCTGTATCTGCTTGGTGCTGGCTTTACAATTCGTGCGCTTCTGACCACATTTACAGCTGCATTTGTTGTCCCGCTTGCGAACCAATGTCACGCAATCGCTGTCGCATCGCAGCGGCCCAGTGACCAATGTATTCACGGCAATATCAGTATACCTTTTCTTTAGAAGAGTCTCTTTAGATTTAAACTTGATGCTGCTAGCATTAGAATCGTTAGGAACTAATTTGTTGATAACTTTTCTCTTCTCGATGATAATCGAACGGGTAGTTTTACTATCTTGTCCGCTGGGACATTGGCTCAGGATTTTACTAGATGATCTCTTCGTAGTGCTGTCTTTGGATGGCTTCAAAGCAGGCTCTACGATTTCATGACACAGTTTTTGAGCTACACTGGACATTTGTGCTTATAGTTAACTGGTTGCTACTACAAAGGTATATAAATAGTACTTTGGATCTAAGATATTTGAACATTACCTGGTGTGGGAACTAATATCATTTTTTGATGTTGGGTTAGTATTATGTGTTCTTTATTTTCCTTTGAAGGTATCATTCTGTTTTCATGTGTGTAGTTTCATGATATATTTTTGTAATACCGGAGAGTTACCTACTTTTTTAAAATCATGTCATTTTGAATGTTTGTGCCAAAAAAACGGATACGGAAAAAAAATACTTTTTTTTTCGCCCAAAGGGCAGGCTAGAGCAATAGAGTTTGAGACCATACCACCCTCCGCTTTTTAAAAATCTATGGAACAGGTAAAAAAAGAATTGTTTCATTTTGTGTTCAAAACAGAAAAAAGAAAAAGAATTGTTCTCATTTCAAGTGAAAGGTGCCGAATGAAAGCCGAAAACGAACGAAAAATGACCCGTCTGATAACACCTTTATTAAAAGTTTAAATGAAGGATTCAAGATTCAAAATATTTATTTGCTTTGTTATGTTTTACAAGAGCACTGAACTCAAGAGGTCCTAAAACCCACCATTTCCTTTAAAATAATGCTAGTTTATGTTGACAATTATTTATTTGCACTAGCAACATTTGTAATTTGTCAGTTGTCATTTCTTATAAAAAAAAGAAGAAGAAAGACAGAGAGAATATAAGAAGGCGCTTCCAGACCTACATCAGAACTTCCTATAAACGGGTGGGCGTGTTTTGGTTAGTGGGCGTTATTAGCCAATGAAGAGTTTCAACTTCTTTATAAGCATTCTTTAAAAGACTCCTGTCGAATATGATTAGAAACATGAATCAATACTTTACACAACAGGTAACTGGCATATTTACTACGAACATTTACAAGATTCCCAAAAATCACAACACTTTGATTTAGTAAAGATAACTTGTACAATATCGAGTCATTGCGAACTGTGGCTATTTTTATTTTTTATTTTATTTTATTTTATTTTGTTCGGAAAACAAACAGTATAAAAAAATAAATATGAAACAACTTAAATAACTAAACACCAATAATATGTTTTCGCATTCGCTATGTATGTACTTAGCTTAGTAATGCAAAATAATTTCACAATAGTTGTCCAAAACGATTACACATTGTCTAATAATTGATAATTCCGATAATAAATCACCGAACGCTTCGTTCTAGCGCTGACGATATCAATATGGCTGCCTGCTTACCGAATCCCCTCTCCGTTACCCTTTCTCCTCGCCTCCGGCCTCGGTTATTTTCACGTAAAATGGCGCGCGCCGTCATATAATATAAATTAAAATCATTATAATCATGATAAACGTAGTGCTTACATTCTCTTGGATTTCCAATTTCCAAGGGCTTTTTTTTCTGAATTTCAGAGTTTCGTGGTAGGGTAGGTAGGTAGAGTAGCTTACAGTAACTTGACTAAGTTAGGCCAGCACAGCACACTTGAGCAGGCACAGAATCAGATGACAGAGTTCAATTACGTTAAACACGCACGGAAATAACCAGGCCAGTTGATTTTCTCACAAGAATAATACCTACATGATTGATGTCCTCCTCACAAAGCATGTGGATTTTCGGCTATGGATCCTTAGTTTGGAAAGTAGATTTCAAATATGACATGAAAGTGGTTGGTCACATTAGGGGTTATTTACGAAGATTTTACCAGCACAGCATTGATCACAGAGGTGTGCCTGAAAAGGTAATATATAAAAGCTCCATAAATCTATACCAGTTGAACCTATTCAACTTTTCATTTACTATTGGAAGTACTAAGTAGGTGCCTACCTAAAAGAACTGGCTGCAGTACCTAAGAAATTACCTAAGAAACCTTTGTTTTCTAAGCAGTAGGCTCGCTTAAATCCTTTATGTATAGTCCGTGGTCTTACGTTAATTTAGCGCGCAACCAGCTCTGCCATTCAAGGAGTCTACAAATTCAATAAGTTACAAACACTTTCTTTCAAACATAAAAATAGGTGTAATACCTACAAACTATTTTTTTATAGGTTAGGTACTTGTTACTCCATAATAATTTCGAAGTTAAGTGTGCATCCTTTCCATATAATTATGAAAATTTCCATACAAAGTTCTTGGGGTTCATTAAATCATTATTATTTTTTATCATTCCAGCCAGGTCGAGTAGTCACCTTGGTACCAAGTCATGACCCCACAGTTGAAGTATGGGGTGTAGCATACAAAATTAACAAACAGGACATAGATGAAGTCACTGATCATTTAGACTTTCGAGAAAAGAATGGCTATTCTAAGAAAACTGTAACATTCCATCCTAATGATGATATGGAACCATTTCAGCTCACATTATATGTAGCTACAGAGGAAAATGAATCTTATGCTGGTAAGTAAGGGTAAAAAAGAGAGGTATTAAGTTTTAAATCATTGAATTGGTTTCTTTGTCTGTGGCCTTGTAGCTCCAGGTCAGGTGTGACAGGTTCTAGAGTGCATCTTTCTTTCTCATTGCATTCTTCATTACTGCAACAAGCAATAAGGACTGCATGGCATGGTCTCTTCCCTTCTACAACCAGCTTGACAATGTCGTGAGGCTGTCTCCCGGTGGTATCACTAAAGTGTGCATATAATTGTACACTGATTTCAGTGTAGTTAAGACAACAAAGTTTTAATAATCTAGGGTTATTCAACTTGTATAAAATTATTTATTCAGAAACTGTCATTTTAGCTGCTTGCTAAGTATGGCCTTTCCTTATGTCATTCATAAGAACAAAGAGACACATAGCTAATGTGTCTCTGAATAGAGGTTTATAATATGAATAAGGTCCTACTCCTAAGACTTTCCTCTTAGTTATTTCACCAACTTATCAGGTAGGTAGTAAAAATGAATAAGGCAACAACTTACTTTTCAATTCCAGGAACAGCTTCTATACCTGACATAGCAAAACAAGTGGTGTCGTGCGGTGGCCCGAGTGGACCCAACAAAGAATATGTGTACAATCTGGCTTCAGCAATGAGACAACTGGCCCCACACATAAAGGATAATCACCTCTTCGAACTGGAGGCAGCGGTACAGAGTATAGACCCTGATAAATGTAGTTGAGAGTAGATAGTAATAGTCATAGTTTTAGTAGCTGTAGTTGTGGAATAGGTATATTAAAACCCCGTATTCACTAGGGGACAAATGTCCCAGGGCATGTGTTGTATCAATGTCGAGCTATGTCGACTGACGTCGTCATCTTGTCTCGATGCCTACGTATAAACCTTCCTCATGAATCATCTTTCTCTATAAATAATAAAATATAAATGAAAACTCATTAAAATTCGTTGTGTAGTTTAAAAGATCTAAGCGTAGGTACATACAGAGGGATAGACGGCGGAAGCGAATTAGTTTTATATTATTTAGAGATTAGATTATCAAATTATGTTGGGTACTCTGTGGACTGTAGATAGGTTGTTTGATGGTTCAGGGGGTAGGTGGTGTGGGCGAGTTGAATAGCACACGAGATCACGGAAGAGGATAGAAAAAGTTGGCTTACAGATGCCTTTTATAGTTATTTTTAATAGTAGTAGGTGATAGTTCTGAAACCTATATACTTTTTATAAGAGTTGCTGTGATTTAGTACATTAAAACTATTTATAGAGGAGACCGTTTAGGAAATTAAATGCTCTAAAAAATAGCAGAAACATTTTAACAAAAAAAACCGATAAAATATGGTGGCTTAATAATAGATTACTATTATCGCTTTTTAATGACTGCCTATTTAGTGTGAAAAAAATATGATAATATTAATGCTCGATGTGGGCCGTAACTCCTACACACCCTGAATTACTTAAATGTTTTATATTACAAAATAGACAAGTAAGGTACAATTTGTATTGTAAACTATACTTACATAAAAAGCAGCTATGTTATAGAATGTATAAATTGGCATTGCATGTAGTAACATAATCTGTATCTGACTTCTTTGCTGAGTCTTATAGCTAGCTTTACAATTACTTATTAAAAAACTCATTTTCACTGTGCTAAATATATGCAATGAAAATATCATCTAAAGTGAGCTTTGAAACAATAATACTAAGGTCTAAAATGAAAATGTAATTAGCCCCTGTGAATCTATTGTAGTCTTTGTGATGAAATGATGAATCATGCTGTTGTGATAGGGATCTTCACGGATGAGTTCCTAATGATCGTATTTCCAAGAAAATCTTATTAATTTTATGTCACCTTATTTTAAATTGTAATGATGCGGTATTTGAATGTTGATATATTTATTTGGAAGTTACCTGCTTAATTTATTTCTAACTGTCGTGATAATAATGCGAGGAAAATAACAATATTATGTAAGTAAAAATAAACATTTATTTAGCAAAACATAGTTTTGTGTCCCACTAAAGAATGCTTCAATAATGTTTTAATAATAACAAAGTATTAAATCAAGGAAAATATTACTTTACAAGGAAAATTGGTTATAATAATTGCAGAAATATAGTTCAAAATGTACAAACAGTGCATAGAATTTATATTTTTAAAACTGTACAAACAAACCTGTACATAAATATTAAAAAATAAACTATCTTCACTTAAAATTTTGCGATATAAGAGTGTCGACATGGCACCTTAACTTTTATCAACTAGAGATAACCCAGCCAAAGTGTATATAGATAAAACATAGGAAAGAACTGGCCTTAATTATTTTCATAAATAATACTAACAAAATAAAATTATCCACATTAAATGCTATCTTTTATCAAAAGATTGCAATGACGTCATTCTCCTGTACAACCTTGATATAATCTTTGGCGGGCTTGCAACATGCAGTATCACTCTCAATCCGTGCGATAAGTACCTAATGTATTACTTATCCTTCTTACGACCTAAAAGTTTATCTAAGAAACTTCTCTTTCGTTTCACTTTAGTACTCTTCGCATGGGTCTCTATCTCTTTGCCTTCCGCCGTCATTTTGTCTATCAAGTCTGGAATGGTTAAGTCTACGTATTCTAAAGATGACTTTTTAGTAGATTCTCTGCTTAATTGCCTTTGGAAATTGCCTAGTTCTGGCACATTATCGTTTCTCTCATCCAGCTCCGAAAGGGAAATTTTTGAATTGGTTTCTGTGACATTCAATCTTTCTGGACCGTTTTTCACAACCGCTTGCGTCTCATCAACTTTATCCACGACTTCTGCAGCTTTATCTTCTTTTTTGGTATCTATATCGTTCCCTGTTTTTTCAAAAACATCATCATCTCCAGGTTTTTCGTCCACAGTTTTCCTTTCATCGCTTATGAGACTATCAGCACTTGATTTCGGCACGGAACCAATGACTCTAGGTTTTGTTGGAGGTAGTTTCCAATCAACGGGTTTTCGTTGTGGCGAGTAGCGCTTCACTAACTCTTCAAACAACTTGTTGTGGTCGATCTTTGGCGAGTTGTTGTTGTCCGGAAGACTCAAATGTCTTTGTCTAGGATCTTCGTTCTCCTTACCTCCACCGTCCAGTTCGGTTTGTCCCAGATCGAGTCTTACTTTGCGTGGCAGTGTCGGCGAACTATACGGTTCAGCGAATGGAAATTTGTACAGATTCGGACTCTCGATCTTGTACTTCAGAGTTGGAGAAATCGGTGAACAACTCTTCGCAGGTAAGGAAGCACGTGTTCCAGCACGGTTGAAAGGGCTTCCGGTAGGCTCGTGGAGGTTGGATGTCATGAAATCTCTTCGTAGTTTAGAGAGTCGCCGAGTGCGATCGGTCATCGTTCTTCTGTAATCCACATCGTCGCTTTGGTTCAATTCGGATGTGAAGTTGTCTGAATATTTTCTTGGCCGGAAAGAAAGATGTGGATCATCTTCGGTACGGGATGACTCCCTCATGCTGGAGTAACCTGGGGTGTTCCGCTTGAAGTTGGAAGTTGTTTTGCCGTGGTTTGACGTGATGATTGGCTCAACGTCCGAGGCGGGCGTCAGGCTCGTGGGCGAGGCCGGTGGTAGGAACACCGTGGCGTGCTTGTCGAACACTTCGCGCCGCTGACTGAACTGGTCACCACCAATGATCTCTCGCGACTTGACGTTCATCGTAGGTGATTTAGCCGTCATTTCCGCTCGATAACAAACCGCAACACAATATTATTGATTATATTTTCCTGTAAACACTATATTTCTATTTCTGTCCGGCACACATTATGACTTCACTGGTAACATCGCGCCTATGTTACACGTCTGCATAAATTGGACAATAAAGGTGGTCCGGTCGTCCGTATAAGGCGGCCCGTTCGCGATATATGACTGATCAATAGAGTGGAAGCGATAAGATACGGGCGTCGTGTCCCGCGCCACTTTAGCTATTCCTTTATCTTTCAGCAGTCGAACCAGTTGAGTAAATATAAACTGACTGAATACATTTCGTGTTCGTAATTAATAGCAGAGCGAGTGAAAGCGCGCTACGCGGCTGACTATCGGCGAGCGCCTCATTATGTAATGAATATTAAAACAAATGTCCCAAATACGCTAGAATGCCCCATTGTAATCCTCACTGAATGCTAATTTGTTGCATTGTACGCGTCAATATTTACACAGTCCGACCTTTTATATGAGGTACCTACCTAGTACCTAATTCGCGGAGATTCGTTAATAGGGTGTTGAATAGAGTTCTGTTCAGTTTATCTCACAAACTCCGAGATTGTGGAAACGTCTAAGCCGCGATGTGACGAGATATCGACTGCTGGCTATGTTGCTATTATAAATAGTATTCCGTGGGTTTAAAGATCAAAATTGTGTGCAGTTCGGTACATTACCAAGTTTATTTGTGCTCAATGAACCGTTAGAACGCAAATTGTTTGAGTGTTTATACTTAGAAGTTGGGGCAAAAAAATTATCTGATCAATGCATTGGATTGCAACCGCTTGTTAGATAGAGCAACTCACATAGATGCACATCAATTGGTAGCTCTTCAGTATTTTGTAGTGCTATTTATATTTTCGTTCTGTTTTGTTGTTATTTTCTTGTGCTACTTTAGTTTACTGTATTCTGGGGCGTCGCTTCACGTTTAGCCAGTTTTAATAATAAACTCGGTTTATTTACGAAAGCTGTTGAAAGATTTTAGGACTCCGCTGGGTTTGAGTTTATAGATGACTATACGTACTAGATTCGCGTTATGAAACTTCCTTATTTTTTAACTACTTAATAACTAAGTATAGTTTCTAGAACTTTTCTTTGTTTTTACGTAAGTAGTGTGTTGGCTAGGTAGAGACAAGTAGAGTTAACAGAAAAGGATTATAATTTTGAACTAAGTAGCTAGGTAGGTGCCTATTACAAAAGACTAATCCCACAGATGGCTATTGTTACCTATTCGTCATACTATTTTATACGGGTTTTCCTTAAAAAAAAATCTATTCATATGCTGATTTCGTTTATTATGTGAACACCTAGTTAAATATGTACCTAAGTATACCATAGTTTTATCTAGGTTCATCTGTCTGACTTTAGTACTTAACTACCTACCATACCTTCTTTGAATTGAAGCTACTTTTTAAATGCAGCAAAGTGCAAGTCACTTAAAAATGTTTTTTGTTCTTAGCAAAGATTTCTATGTCATTAGCTTCTTATTCTTCTTCTAACAAGTCTTAACGACTAAATCGTTTTGAATGACATTCGAAACAAATATAGCCCTGGAAGATGGAACAGTGTTAGGCAGACTGAGATCAGAACTGACAATGTACCTACATCCAGGTGTCTTCGACTTACCACCTACACCACATCGCGAGCGAAGTTGCGAGGTGGAAATAATGTTCATTTCTCAGTGGTAGGTCGGATCCTTTGGTTTCATTTATTTTATGGTTGTCGACAGAAATTAATCACCGATTAAAACATTTAGGAGAGTTAGTACCTAGGTATAGATAAGTACTTCCCAATTTATTGACCAGTCATGTACCTACGTCACTTTAAAATATGCGGCAAATTAACCTTTCGACACAAACGGTAACCTATCAATTTTAGCAATTACCATACAAGTACTGGCGGAACCTGTCTGTCAAGTGACTTTGAATGCGGTGGAATGTAGGTAGAGGTACATTGAGAACACTGCAGTTACATTTACAATGTACTACATCGAATTACCTACCTATTTACATTTAAGTTGAAATTATTGTTTAGGTACCTACCTACCTAGATACATGTAGGTACTTAGGTACTTATATTTTTTAGCACGGTGGTCGGTCATAGTGAAATGAAAATGAATAACAATATTAAAATAAGGATAACTTCGAACCTAAAGGCAACACCGTTCTCGTTATTATAATGTTCTTATGTGTGGAGAAAATTTGTCAGAAAACTAGGTACGTAACGTACTGTGAAATATAATCTTACTTTGTGCTACAAACCATTTCGGCATCGCTGACATAATCAATCTAATATCTTCACATGGTATCAAGTATGTTGTAAGCGAAATGATATGGGCTACCTACACTGTTAAAATCACACATCATCGGTCAGATGATCTCATCTGCGTGAATTTGAATACGATTTTGGGCATTGGCCTTTGGATTGACCGTGAACGAAAATTCACGCCCACCACGGATACTTGAAACTAACTAATGTGATAATGCTGAATATCCAAAAAAGAATGAATGTTAAGGCTACTGCCTACTGCATACCTAATGTGCAAAGAGCTTGATGCACCAGAAATATCGCTCGCGAGATGTAATAGGTAGGTACCTAAAGATTACTGGTCTTAAGTGTCTGTCATCTTGGTGGTAGGATTCTATAGCAAGAGATCGTCTTGTCGGGTATCTACAGCCACATTGTTAAATATTATGTTTTTTTAGTTACCACCCTAATAAGAGAAAGAGACTTCGACGAGTATTTATTTATATCGAGAGCTACCAAGCTCTTAGTACTTCTTTTTTCAAATGTTTTCTATCATTTACTTTCATGTTTCAAAGGAGCATTACCAATCCTGGGAGGCCTACTATGTTGGTGTCCGTTAAGGTAGCGTACACATAATCGAATTCACGTTTGTTAATATGCCAAATTGCCAATAAATAGAGCATAATAATTTGTACAAATGTTAATTAGTGTCTCTTCGGTTTAAGAAATAATGACCACTCTTAGCGTGTACGCTAGCTTGACGATAAGCTAGTGTATATATGGCCGTAGGTACTTGAAAACTACATAGAATAAAGCAACAAAATTTATACACATAAATAGAGCATAAATAGAGGACGAGCTTTTTACAGTAAATAAATGTATTTTCTATTGTTATGCAAAATTTCACAAGGATTTCTCAAAGGGACGAAGATATTGAACGTTACCTTGATGGACACCAATGCGCCTATTATTGCAGCGCTAGTTTTGTTTTGTACGAAAACTTTTAAATCCAGCGCTGATATCGAGCTTATTGTAAAGCTACTAAGCTGTTCCTTATTTATAGATTCTTTCAATGCATATTTAGTAGATAATTGTTAACCAATCGAAGACTTTAAACCCGGTGTTTTCTCGTCGGTAACATTTTTTGTTGTGTTGCGTGACTCCGTATAGTTGGCGTATCACCGGTATGACTAATGCTGGCCAGTCAATGCCCACCAGGAAATGGATAGGCAGCAAGAATTACTAATCAGAAATAGTACCTACTTAGTCGCGGTCTATGGAAAGGCAGAAGGAAGTTGATTGTAAAGAGGCCGTTTAGGCATCTGTTATGTTATTACTATAGCTCTTAGTGCAGGTGTTCCGAGCTCATGGTGGGCCGTACCTGCGGCAGGGGACATTATTACCAAACTAGCTACCCGCCCTGGCTTCGTCATCATCATGACAGCCTTCTAATGTTCCCACTGCTGGGACACTGGCCTACTCTCGAGCGAGAGTGATTGGGTCTTAATCCACCACGCGGACCCAATGCGGATTAGTGGATGGCACATGTCTTTCGAATTTTTAGCTCTTGGACATGCCGGTTTCCTCACGATGTTTACTTTCACTGTATGAGAGCACTGGCATTGCGTTAATACATTTTTCGAATAGAAAAATCTATTGGTGCACGACCGGATTTAAACCCACGACCTCAGAATCGGAAGGCGGGGTCACTACCACTAGACCACCAGTGCTCCGCCACCTGGCTTCGTACTGGTGCTTAAACTATAAGTACTTATATAAACCCTCTTGACTCTTGAATCACTCTTTAAAAGTACCTATCGATGAAAACTGCATTATAATCCGTTGCGTAGTTTAACAGATCTAAGCGTACACAGACAGAGGACAGAGTCAGAGGTACAGGACACGGCGGGAAGTAACTTTTGTCTGATCGATGTGGCGCGGCGAGCAAAGGTATTACTCTGTGGCAAAGGTCCGCCTGCGACGCGGAGGTTGCGGGTTCTATTCCCGGCTCGCGACAAATGTACGATCTGCAAAATCTGCAAATATTTGTGCCGGGTGTTCTTAGTATTTTCTATGTAAGTAGTTATAATAAAAAATATCTATCTATGTATTGAATTTTATTAAGTCTATCGGTCATCTAGCACCCATAACACAAGCTCTGCTCCGGGGCTAGATGAGATGATGCTGTGTGGATTGTCAAAAAAGAAATTTATTATGACCACAACTTATGGAATCATAAATTATAATGTAATGTGTAGGTAGGTAACTGGAACACGGAACCCGAAATATTGTATTGCATTATCATTATTTAGTTCAGACTCTACGCTATCAAAATAATAATATGGTTATGATGACTGGTTGAACTTATGATCTTAATTTCTTTATTACCTACTTATTCGTTTCATGATTTGCTTATCGCTGTTTTTGTTCGTGTTAAAACGGTAGTTTTACGTTACGAGTATGTGTCTGTCTGTCATCGAAAACTATTCAAATACACAAGCAGCAGCATCAATCATACTTATAATTAATAAATCGCGATACTTAAGGTACCTGCATAATGTTGTGCCAAGTAGGGCTAGGCTATCAAGATAATATAATTTATCCAATTAACATTTATTGATCAATGTGCTATTGAATTATCAATAATTTCTAGTATCATGTATCCACCTATTGTGATCACTTTCACAGCGCTTACTTTTACGTAAGTACTACATTTACTCGCATGGTAGGTACAGTAACTGCATTCAATGATGCAAGAATCGTCTACATAACAGGTAGTTAGTCATACCGCAGCGAATGATCTATGTATATGTAATCCCAGATTTGAAGACTGGAGAGTGGTACGGCAATATAGGCGGACGTCGATACCTACTATAGATTATATTAATGTAATTTTTATGTACCTACATAAGTAGGAACTACGATGTTTAGGGGTATTTTACCAAAACATACAAATACAGGGGTCACATTCCACGTCGCGTCCGTCTCGCCTCGAAATATTATCGTCCGATCGTCCCCGAGTCGGTAACACTTAAAAACATTTAAAATCGATAAAAAATTGTCTCCTAGAAAAACATGAAAATGTCGTCTGATGATAATAAATAATGCTGGACAATCCACACAGCATCATCTAGCCCCAAGGTAAGCTGCTGTTAAACAGAGCTGTGTCTAAGGGTACTAGATGACTGATATATACTTAATACAATACAATACATAGATGATATTTTTTAATATATATAGAAAATACCCAGAACACCCGGGACAAATATTTGTAGATCGTACAAACATTTGACCCGAGGCGGGAATCGAACCCGCAACCTCCGCGTCGCAGGCGGACCTGCGCCCGCTGCGTCACATCGGTATATGATATGGATGACCAGCCGGTGCGGTTCGCGTACAGCAGACTCTGCTGAGCTGTAGTTTAGAGCAATGGAACGTATCGCTAATGTGGACAACAGATGGTCAGTACGCCCTTTACCATCGACACAGATACAATGGACCTAAAGGTCGTCTACTTAACTGCACTGTCATGTAAATGAGAACGTTTAAGGTCGTTTAGTGTAGCAGTAGGTAACCTACTTGCACCGTAGCACTTAATACACAATTATACACAATTATAACAGCAGGTAGTTCACTTACGAAGTTACTTAGGTAAGTGACCTTACGCGTCTAAGTGGCACGAGCAGACGTGGTATCATGACATTTATGACCGCAAAAATGCGCAGCATGGCGTAGCATTAGTTAGACACTCATCAATTGGCATCAAGTCTGAAGATAAAATTGCAATGAAAATGAAAAACGACAACTGAATGCAATTGGAGAATTTATTTAGAGGGGGGGGCTAACTCTTGTTAATTCAGTATAGGTCAAGCATTGAAATATAACTTAGCGCCAAATTCAACAACTTTGTTTTCAAGAGTACAAAAATTTGACAGCAGTAAATTAGGATTGAATTAAAATTTGAATACTAGATCGGAATTGTATTTGAATTCAAGAGTAAGTTCCCCTTGAGAAGAGAAACAAAGCAGGGGGTGGCTTTGGTCTTCACAACGCGAAATTGACAAATGAAATGGCAGTATGTCGTTCAAAAATTTAAGTTTTTACATGTCGGTTTCCTCATGATATTTTCCTTCACCGTTTGAGAGCTATAATAAAGCAGATAGTTTTAAAATAAAATTTACAAGCAACTTATATAAGTGTAGATAAACACGATTTGCCAGTAAGTGAATTTATAGGAAAGCTATCAGCAAATTATGATATGCCGCGTCGTTAAGTGCTCTCGCGATAAAGTAATCGATAGTTATCGACAAGTCACTGCGGTTATGCAACTAAACACTTGTTAAATATTATTTAGAATAACACTTTAGTCCGTTACTTGTGTAGTTGAAGTATACTACATTATCATTACAGCGCAATGAGGAATAAAACATATCATTTATACCTACTGAATGAAGCGGACCAAAACGGGTGCGCTATGTGGAAGTAGGTACTTTAGTACGCTTCATCTAGGTGCGTTACAAAAAATGCCTCATTTATTAAATTTATTGAATAAAGGGCTAATAATACATTCGTGTCACCTAAGCATGTTCGTATCAGTACAACATACGGAAGCGCTCAGATGAAAATGTAACTGGCAGCGGTCACCCATCCAAGTACCGACCACTGCCGCAGAACGTTGCTCGACTTCGTTGATCTGTTAGGAACCGACACCAGTGCTGTTTTTTTCACCTTAAAAGTAGCAACTATACAAGATTATATTATAATCTTATCGGGTTTAGTAACAAAAAAGATAATTTGCAATACAGGTATACGATTGTTTGTATTTATTTCATCATTTTAAACATTTCGAAATAAATATTATGTAGATTCTTTTTTTATTAAATCTTTATGTTCAAATTCATAATTAGTATGTTAATTTACTCACTATGTCATCTACAGTTTAGTTTTCTTAGCACACTATAATAAATAATAGTAAATAGGCGTAGTAACGCCGCCGGACCATTTGTACCATGAGGCAGTACCATCAATGGTACAATTGGCACTAATTTGTCCCAATAGTACCATTGATGGTACAACTGGCACCAAACTGTACCGACTTGTCCCACTTGTACTATCATCTCTTGATGTTACAACTGGCACCAAACTGTACCGACTTGTACCATCATCTCAAGTAGGAACTTTAGATAAGAACAAACCTCTTTTGTAATGTCTGATGCTGTCCACTTTACGATAAAAAACTATTATGCGTCTTTGAAAATGTCAGATTTAATTTAGTCTGATGCATGACTGAAAGTAAATACATTTTGGAAAAAATGAGTGGTGAAATTTCTATAATAACTCGTGGTAGAGGTGAAGTTTTATTACTTAACGGATATGAATATTATCATCATGTCACGTACCGCGACAACAGTAGTTTATGGAGATGTGCTAATTACAAAAAAACTAAATGTGGTGGCACAGTCAAAATTGATCAGGTAAGTTTCCCTATATTTTTGGTCTATATTTTCTGTCAGTACCTAAATCGACCGGACTTTTAGCAGTTATACCTACCTAGTTAGATCGGTTGAAAATTGTATTGCGTATGTTACTAGATTATTTGCTATATCGATTTCGAGGTTGCCTGGAAGAGATCGCTGCCAAGCGATAAGACCGACAAGATCCCAATATTATATACATTTTCGATGACAGCAGCAACTGTCAAAACTAACCTGATTAACTAACTGATTTTATATTTTTACATACTTATTACGTTTTCTACCGCGGGAAAACAATTCCCGAATTTGACTATTTGACTATTTTCGGAAGATTTAATGTTTTTTTCACGTTTGTTCTAGGCTAAAAACAGTATGTTAAGATCTAAAGAGCATTCGGAAACCTGCATCCCTGATATCAGTAGAGCGGAAGTTAACAAAATAATTACTGATACTTTAAAGAATGCTCCTGTGGAAGAGACCATACCTACTGTGTATAAAAATACAGTGCTCACTTTAAAAGATAAGGGCTTACACTTAGTTAGCAACATACCGCCTTACTTAAATGTGAAATCTGTAATGTACAGAAGACGACGTAAAAAGGCAAGAACTGACAAAATGGCTTTCAATAACGCAGAAGAAGTGGTGATACCTCCTGATTATGAAGATTTTGTACTCGCAGACTTCATAGACGACCAACATCGCATGCTAATTTTTTGTTCAGAAAATGGAAGGAATATTATGAAAACAGGAAAAGTTTTCTTGTGCGATGGCACATTTAAAAAATGTCCAAAACCATTTTTACAACTTTACGTAATTTTTTGTGACATAGGGAGCAGTTCTACTTGCAATAAAGTTGTACCAGTTGTATATGTACTACTGACTAATAAAAAGAAAAATACCTATAGTATCATGTTCGAAATTATAAAAAAACAAATCCCGGAATGGACGCCCAATAAATTTATAACAGACTTTGAACAAGCGGCTATAGCTGCCATCAACGGTGTCTTTCCAAAGATTAACCATCACGGTTGCTATTATCACTTTCGAGAAAAGTTGCGGAGAAGAGCAAAGCAATTAGGGTTGACAGATTGGTACTCGAAAAAGATTGTGAGGCTTTGCAATATCCTGCCACTACTACCACCGTCAAATATTGATGAAGGGTGGAAGTATATACAAGATGAAGAGGCAAGTGGAATAGGGGTTAACCAAAATTTAAAAAAGTTTATGAGTTATGTGAAGTCGTACTGGATGCCAAAAAAAAATATTTGGTGTAACTTTGGTCAAAGACATCGCACCACAAATACTTGCGAGGGCTGGAACGGTCAGTACAATAGAAGCTTCAAAATACGACCTACAACAATGTCTGGATTTTTAAAAGTAATTAAAGACGACTCTGACTTTCGTGCAATAACCGAGCCCTTAGAAAAACGAAAATCATGCGTGAAACAAAAAAATGAATATATTCAGCTAGTTCAAATGCAATTAGTCCTTGGAGAAATAAATGTTACACTTTTCCTAGAAAAAATGTGTAACTGTTAGAATTTGAAAGTAAAAGTGAGTAAAAACATAAAATTATCTTTTTAATGAAGTGTTTTTTTATGTTTGACGAAAGAAATGTTTGTTTTTATTTAAGTATGTAATTAAAATATGTTTTACTATGAATTCTTATTTTTATTAATCCGGTCTAGTCAACTGATATACGGCAGTTTTAATTTTGACAGCTGTCATTGAAAATGCAGGTATTGTTCCTACCTTTCATTTAAACCTACAACCAGAAATCTAGCACTAGTAGTAGTCAATGTGATGATGTGACATTAAATGTCAGCTCCGCAATGTACCGTAAATGTCAGATTCACAGTAAATGTTGACAGTAACTGTCAATTTTGACATCTGTCAAAATGTCAAAATTGACAGTTACTGTCAATGTTACAAAATTCTGAAAAAACCAATGATTATAATCGGGTTTGTTATTGTACCGATACTGTATAGATTAAGTTTAACATTAAGAGAATTCAAAATTAAATAAAACAAGAGAAAAAAACATCCAAAATACGAGTGAACCCGGGCGCCATCCTAGTTTCATTTATCATGGTACACTTGGGACAAATCGGTGCCAATTGTACCATTAATGGTACTGCCTCATGGTACAAATGGTCCGGCGGCGTAGTAACATGCTTAATAAGTATATGGAATGGTTCAATTAGAACAATTCTAAGAACTCTTACTTGCACTGGTGAAGCTTATTCTAAGAGAGCTAATAACATTTCAATAGCATTATTTCTACTATTTATATAGTTATATAAGTTTTAATTGCTTAATTAACATTTACAACAAAAGCCTACCTAACAAACTGTGGGTCCTATAAATTGTTATTTATTTTACAGAAAATAAGTTTTACCATAGTTACACTACACTTTGTAGCAGCAGAGAAATGAGATTTGTTGCTCATCAATGTTTTGTTTTTTAAATTCAACACATAATATTATAGTATTAGTATAAACTAAACTAGTGTTCCTTTAAAACAGTCTTTCAACAACGTGAACCAAGTTACTTCAAGAATAGCAGCAGTTTATGATTTAGATAGTATTTCCTTCATAGCTAGCTCAATCTTAAGTTGTATACACGCCACCCTCTCTTGGAATATCTGATTGATCAAATTCAATCTCTTCTGCTCAAGCATAGCGTTTTCCTTCATCAGTCTTTGCTTCAAATCTTGATCTTCAGGTGACAATGCCTCTTTATTCTCCTTATTATGTAAACCTTCTTGCTTATTTTTCAGTGCCACGTGACTTCTTAGCTTTACTATTTCGAATTGTTCAGAATTAATTTTCGCTTGCAACAAAGATTTCAGTTGCAAGTACTCAGCGTTTTCTAGTTCTAAGCGGAGTATTTTGAGTTCTTTTTCAGTGAATTTCGGTTTTTCGATTATAGGTTCGGGCGGTGCCTCGAATTCTGGAGTTTCTTTATCCGTTTTGAATTCGAAATCTTTTTCTGGTTTGAATTCGAAGCTATTTTTAGGTTTGAACTCAAAATTGTCTTCGAATTCAGCTTCAAAAGTAGGGTCGGGTAGTTTGAATTCAGCTTCGAAGGGAGGGTCAAGTGGTTTAGGCGATTCTTTGCCTAGAGCTTTGTCTTGGAAAGCGTCGGGTGGGGTTTTGATTTCTGCGTCTGTGTGTGTGCTTGGTTCGTTGTGGGAGTTACGTCTGGATTCGCTATCCTTTTCGTCGATGGAAGGATGTTGTTGCGATAGGGCGTTTGGTTCGACGGATTTTTGAAGGGAACGAAGTTTTCTCTGTAAAAAATAAAAAACGCTGTAGGTGATAAAATAGCTAGTATTGTAAAAAAAAATATTTGTTTAATCCTTATTTTTCCTTATTTTCGGAAGAATTCGACAAAAATAATGAAAAGTGATAGGGAAAACCGCAGAGTTTGGTCAGTAGCAAACTAAGTTGAAAAATAATATTTAAAGATATGAAATTAAATTCGCAAAAGTTAATTTAGGTATGTTTTAAATAAATCAAGCCAAGCTTGGCCACACAGATACTTCACAAGGTTGAACACAAGGGTTGACTAATTCTGTAATAACAGTAGATTTACTGCAATTTTGAGCTGTATTCTGTTTGTCAAGATAAATCAAAAACCTCTATTTAATCTCTAATACTTCTAGCAGAATGTGTAATTCCACAGATGCTACTCGCGCTGGAGTGATGAAGCTACAATCGACTCAGTACAACTCCTCAGTTCTCAGCTCACCTTGTTAATTGACTCGGTACTATGCAACTAGATATCTAAAATAAATAAAATAATGCTGGACAATCCACACAGCATCATCTAGCCCCAAGGTAGCTTACCTTTTAACTGTTAAACAGAGCTGTATTATGGGTACTAGATGACTGATATATACTTAATACAATACAATACATAGATAGATATTTTTTATTATATACAGAAAATACCCAGAACACCCGGAACAAATATTTGTAGATCGTACAAATATTTGACCCGAGGCGGGAATCGAACCCGCAACCTCCGCGTCGCAGGCGGACCTGCGCCCGCTGCGCCACATCGGTCGTCTAATACCTTTAGCTGAGTGACAATTCTCTGTGCCTCCCACAGCTGATGATCCCGCGCAGGCGTGATGAAGCCGGCGTGCATTTCCGCATGAATCTGACTCAACAACGACTCCTGTTTGCGCAGTTCTGAGCTCATCTCGTTGGCTGACTCGGGGAAATCAGCAGGCAGAGAGAGTAACGGCGGTATGTATCTGTGGATACGAGTTTTATAATTTACTAGCGGCTCGTCCCGGCTTCGCTTTCGTGGACATGAAATATAGCTTATGTTACTCAGGGATAATGCAGCATTCTAATGGTGAAAGAATTATTGATATCACACCAGTAGTTTTTGAGTTTATGCGTTACAATTAAAGATACAAATCATTCCTCTTTATACTATTAGTATAGGCAAACTGTTGCTAGCGACTTCGTTTGCGTAGAACTCTGAAACTGTACTTTTTCCGGGATAAATAGTAGCCTAACCTATTCCTGGTCATTATCTATCTATTTTTATCAGCCAAATCGGTTCAGTGGTCGAGTTATAGAGGAACAAACATCTAACCATCCAAACTTTCGCATTCATAATATAAGAGTGATATAAATGCGAGCTTCTGTCCGTGGATTCGCTCGCGTTGATTAAAAGTAGCACAGGAAGGCAAGAAAACTATGCTTACTTGATTAGTTGGACATCTGGAAACAGCTTGTCCGATTTGGTGACGAGATATGTAAGAAGATTTAGCGACATGTTAAGAGCGGGGCCCATAGCTATCAATATCGTCTGTATGTTCGCGTGATTCACCTGAAAACAAAAACAAAGATATTTTATATAAAACTTTACAACAACAGTCGATCGCCTGATTTTAACCCTCGCTTGGCTATACATTTACAGTGTTACCTGAAGCTTTAAAGTTTTGTGTGGCACTGTGCTTGTCACCCCGAGACCTAATTATTCTACTTGCTACAGTGCCCTTCACACCTAAAACGCTTGCAAAACATCTGGCTCTCGTTTACAACCAAAGTGGCCACCAAAGGCTCTATCCGTTTCATGGTGTTGTAACCTACACAATACAAAATAAATCTTTTCGTCGCGAATGGTCGAATTCGCAATCGGTCACTGAAAAACTGAAAAACCGTCAAAATCGCGATCGGTCAAAATAGTCAAAATAGCGATTGGTCCATATCTCGAACTGTCAAAATAGCGATTAGTCTTTATCGCGAATGGTCAAATTCGCAAATTTTGACGGTTCACTATTTTGGCAGTTTGCTATTTTGACGGATTGCGATTACATGAATTTGACCGATTGCGAATTTGACCATTCGCGACGAAACGAAATAAACGCGTGCCCTTAGTTTCAGCTCCCCCGAAAGTGCTAATAAAAATAAAAACTATTTAATATCTGTTCTGTGGTCTAGCTGAAGAGTCCTACAAGTTAGGTAAGAGCTTCATCACAAAACCAATTCGGTAGCCATAACGCTTTCAAAATGGCGCATCAGCCAGCCTACTAAACTGTAGTTGGGTAGCTTTCTCTAGGTAGTACTAATATCTGTTGTGCTCTTTCTAAGTAAGAACTATACCTTACGAGCTGACCCGCGCTTTGTGCTATCTCACAGGAACTGTAAATTTTTTCCGGGATAAAAGTAGTCTATGTGTTATTCTAGAACTTAAACCATATACATTCCAAACATCACAATCGGTTAAGTCGTCACGGAGATACGTGGTAATCCCGGTTTATCCCGAAAAATGTACTCGTGTGGGATAGCACAAAAACTGCAAAAACGCGGGTGAAGCCGCGCAGGACAGCTCGTTTATTATAGGATAACTCACCGATTCGTTAGCCACAACGCTTTCAAAATGGCGCATCAGCCAGCCTACTAAACTGTAGTTGGTGGGCGGTAGCTTTCCAACTAGAGCTAGCATGGTGGCCTCTCGTTGCGGCTCCGCGATGGCCGTCGCCTGCTCGAACTGACCGTGCAGCTCTTGCGTTAGTATAGACTCCGGTAGTTCACTGTACAATAAATAAATAATGCTGGACAATCCACACCACATCCTCCTAGTCCCAAGCTAAGCAGAGCTTGTACTATGGGAACTAGATAGCTGATAGAAAAGCCAGAATTGACTGCCCTCCGAACCACAAAGCGCTCAGTTGAAATTGCCACTAGGAGTCAATCATCCAAATGCTGACCCCGCAAAATAATGCTTAATTTTGTTATCTGTTAAAAATAAAATTAGCTAGCTTTGCCACGGACGATTTGTTTTGGTTACCTAACTAACCTTGCCGTAACGACTGAATCTAGTTAAATGAAATTTGATGCACTAGTTACCATAAAAAGCTTTTGAGCATAGCACAGGCGACTGGTACATCCCAATGGTAAGGGAATGTTGATCCTCTATCAGTAAATAGTTTTCTTAGCTGCTGTAGTTTGATCCTATCTGGTTCTGCTCGGTAGATCTGGTTTGATTTTAAACCGTGTGCCTGAAAATATAGAGCACAATTTCATTTGAATGGTCTGTGTGAATAAATGATTTTTAAACTGTTCTAATTCAATACGTTTATATTGAAATACTTTGTCATACCGGCGGGCAAAAAACACTGGCTTTTATAGTCGATCGTGTAAGTGTCTCACCACATCATATCAACCAATAGACGTCCACTGTTGGACATAGGCCTCTACTAAAGAGAGCCATGACGATCTTGAGCCTTCACCATCCACCGACATCCTGCGACCGTTTGAATATCATCGAAGTAAAGTAAAGTAAAAAATATATTTATTCAATAATATCACAAGGATCATTTTGAAACATCTTAAAGCTAGGTGAATTTACGCCAGTTCCACGCGCCCCAGCCCAGAAGAATCTGGCAACAAACATGGCTCGGCTCGAGTGGGGGTTTTCGGGAACTTTTTTTCTCCAGCGGATCGGTTCTGGGAGATAATAAGGCTTGCTCGCTGAAACTTCAACATGCTAATTCTTTAGAGCTATGTCAGTGGTTCTTCTTCAGTTGTGAATAAAACCAGTAATTAGCGACCACGTCTCAGTGCCATAAGTCATCACTGACAACACATAATTTACTGATTTAAGTACTAGCAGTTGCCCGCGACTTAGTTTGCATGGAACTCCGGAATGGTATTTTTTATCACCTAGTCCTATTCCCGGTCATTATCTATTTATGTTTTAAATTTCAGGCAACTCGGTTCAGTGGTTGTCGAGTTAAAGAGGAAGAGACACCGATCCAAACAAAATTACAAACTTTCGCATTTATAATACTAGTGTGACTAGTGTGAAGTGTGATTGCGACCACGGCTCACATTATATGTGTTGCTAGTGATGACTTATGGCACTGAGACGTGGTTATATTTATAGATATATTAGTTACCTGCAAGTAGTCAATACTGTCTCGTACTACAAGCGGCAAGCCGGTGTCGTCGTGACACCTCGAGCGCTCCACTGACTGTTGCAGTGGCACGCCGAATATCGGGAGCGCGACTGGAAATTATCGTTTTTATTTATTACACTAGCGACCCACCTGGTGATAGGACTCTACAGCAAGTCCGTCTTGGTGGGTACCGCCGCAATATACTATAATATAATATTCTACCTCTAAGTAGTAGTAGTGAAAGCATTACTGTGTTTAGGTTTGAAAAGCATTGTACCAAGTGAAATTTGTGGGCAAAAGAGTTAATAAAAATGTGCTTAGACTATACGTATAAGACTACCTCTTGAGTCATTTTATTGATGAAAACCGCATTAAAATATGTTGCGTAAAAGATACATACAGACAGACAGAGGGACAGACGGCGGGAAGCGATTTTGTTTTATATTAAGTAAAGATCGAAGGTAGGGTCATGTTGTAATTTAAAAAAAGTGGAATAGGTATAGTGTAAAAGAAGTTCTTCCCACATCATTTTAAAATAAACGTCAACTAAGATTTAAACATTTATATCTACTCTTCTAGAGAGCAACGTTATCTACGGTGCTCATGTTAGCCCAGCTGTTTTTGTCTGTCTGTCCGCCATACAGCGTGAAAGTTATATTAGTTAAGATCGTAAAATAGGTCCTTACATTGGCAAATAGACGCTACATTGTGTCCAGAGCTGTGCAAGTGCATACTCTCACTCCATACCGAGGTAACGGATCAAAAGTTGAACGATAAAACCAGTTAAAAACTAGAAATAAATTGCTCATTTGGGTGTGTCAAATACACATTCTAATGACATAGTAAAGTGAGCATAACTTGTTTCAAACTTGAATTCCGATTGTTCGAGTATTTCCCAACTTCGGAGCCTTTTGAACCGTTTTGGTTCAGCAGTTCAGCTGTCAAAGCTTTGCAGACCTACAGGCGTAGTATCAATATCTGTTCTGTGCTACAGGCTAAAAAGACGCAGTATACTTTCACATAAATAATATCCATGTGACTGCGCCGCCTGCGGCTTCGCTCGAGTGCCAAAAAAGCCAAAAAAGTAATAAAAAGTAGAGTTGTTAAAAAGTAGCGCGTTAGCGTTGCTCGGACTTTAAAACTATTTCCGTTTCAAATTTCATTTAAATCGGTTCAGCTGTAACCGTAAAAACGTAACACAGACAGTTTTACTTTTGCATTTGTAATACATATTAGTTAGGTGTACAGTCTTTCAATAGCGCATAATTTTCAAGGAATAGGTTCCACACAAAAATATATTGTTTTTATTTTGAGTCAAAAATCTCGAGTGATTTATAGTTAGTAAGTTAGATATCATATTAGTGTAGATTAATAAAGATAGTAAGAGTTTGTAGCAAATACCTTACCATCAATAAAGAATCCATTGAGAAAAGGATTCATTTTGGCGAACACTAGCGTCTATTAGAACCGCATCACGAAAACTCGTGTCTCCAAAACACGACTGACTTTCGTAAGCATTGTTATCGTTTAAAGAATTTGTCTTATTTATTTATAATGATAAAAACGTGATAGCAGTTTATCATTATGCACAAATGTAGGTTTTTGTCATAAATACTGCTGAGCTACTATTACGAAAGTACTTGTATGTATTCAATGATGATTAGTACATCATTTAATCTTTGTTCATGCAGTTGTGATTGAAACAAAGCAATTCTTTTTGGCACGGTGCCGGTGGGCGGTGCCGAGGGCCCGGTTGTGAAGCGAGAGGTTGCGGGTTCGATCCCCGCTGCGGGCAAATATTTGCATGATCTACAAATATTTGTCCGGGTGTGGGTGTTTATAAATAATTATGAGTAGGTTAGGTGGGATATATTTCAGAAACATTTTTCGACGACAGATGTGGCGCGGCAGGTGAAGGCCCACCTGCGACGCGGAGGTTCGATTTCCTTCAGAACAAATGTGTATAAGATCTGCAAATATTTGTTCCAGGTGTTCTGGGTATTTTCTATGTATTGCCATGACAGAGGCCTTCGGGCGGCCTAGAAACTATGTCACCAGAGTTGGCCACTGACTCATACGAACTTACTTACTTTCTATGTATAATGAAAAAATAATATTGTGCTGATTGTATCAATATATTTATATCAGTCATCTAGTACCCATAACACAAGCTCTGCTTAGCTTGGGGCTAGATGATGTTGTGTGGATTGTCCAGCATTATTTAAAAATAATTATAATTGTATTCTATCAGAAGCTATGCTTAGTTTTGGGTTAGATGGTGTGTAAAAATCGCATTAAAATTCGTTGCGTAGTATAAGATAAGCGTACATACATACATACAAATGGACAGACAGTTTGAGGCGACTTTGTTTTAAACTATGTAGAGATATAATAAACCAGCTTCAAAGATAGCCACTGACTCATAGCAACTTACTTACTTACCTCCCAAAGTGAATATCTCCTCAAATGGCACGCCAGAGGTTACCGTAGACGGCATTTTGGTCAACTTCCTATCTTTCTTATCCTTGTCTTTATCTTTCACTTTCTCTTTTTCTTTCTCTTTCACCTTTTCTTTCTCCTTTTCTGTAATAATACTCAATATTTACACAATTCTATTGGTTGAAAAAGCTTTATTGCCCATCGAAACGGCTAACTTTGAGACAGCCGATATCTGTTGGCAGTACTAATACCTGCCCAGTTTTTCGGGACAATAGAAAATATTAAAATACATGTAATTGTTAAAACAAGCTAATGACATGACGGACATTGGCATTACCTTTCACCTTCTCCTTTTCCTTGTCCTTGGGCTTTTTGTCATCTTTTGTTTTTTCCTTCTTTTCATCTTTGAGTTTCTCTTTCGATTCTAGCTTAAATTTCGCTTTCTCTTCTTTTTCCTAAAAAGAGAAACATTTTGATGTTATGTGTCAATACTATTTATATGTACAGGTTTTCTAGTGTTATAACTTTGTTTGTGTGCATCCTTATTTTAAGATTCAGGATTGTATAATTATCTATTAAAAAAAGGAGGTAAGTAAGTAAGAGGCCAACTCTGGTGACAGAGTGTCTAGACCGCCCGAAGGCCTCTGTATTTAATATTTACAACGCAATATCTCGGCACTAAAAACTACGATTTGCGATGATATACGAACGAGCTAATCCGTAAAACCGCGGATTTACTCATAGGTCGATCAGCCTGTAGATAATATCTTACAATAAAAGTTTGAATAAATAACATACAAACTCTTAGTTATTTTGTTTGAACGTGAATTTTAAATTACACCTACTTTGAATATTGTGATGAATACACACTCAACCATTTTGTTATGAGACGCGTAGAACGAGCATCGTTCACACAATATTTTCATTTTCAAAATAACAGAATACTGGCATGTTTCGTTGTTTCGTAGGTCGACCTACTCTCTTACTACTGGGTAATAGAGGTAGATTACACTAATTGAGGGCATTGGGCAGGGTAGGGCAATTTGTAGAACGCAAGTAGGACCATTCTTTATGTCATAGCAGTTCATTTTAATGAATTGCTATAGCCAGAGAGTTTACTCTTGCAAGCGACAAGCAATAAATCGTAGCAGTTATCGTAATTCAACTTAGGTCGGTGACAAATAAGTTTAGAGCATTTACGGAGATAAGCTGAACCATGGAAAATGTCACGATATATCTATCGCTTTTATCCGCTAGAGTAGACCCAGCATACAGTATTTACCAACTATCGTTACAGGAAAGTAGGTAAACCTAGTGAAATAATAAATCAAAGAGTAGAAATAACGTTTTGATTTTCGCTGTCGGCCGAGGCCTCACTAGCGTGGTAGATTAGGTACATACAAAAAAGAAGCCTATCATGATGTCCTTACCCAGGGTTCAAGCTATCATAATACCAAATTTAATTAAAATAGGTAGCCCTGTCATCCTAACCGACAGAGTTACTTCCAGATTTATAATACATCTAAGTGGATAATGAATGTTAATCTTAAATCAAAACTTTCTTTCCCAGAGCCACTAGTAATCATTTAACTTTGTGAACTATTTTCTTTGTAAAATATTTGTAAATATATACTATGTTTAGTTAAAGAAAACGATTCATTTGAACACTATAAAAACATTCTGTTCTACCCGCATCCATTACACATAAACACTACCACAATATTTTCAACAGTAATCACACAGGTAAAGGTAAGCGACGCAAATCACAATACCTTTGTAAACACGTTACGTAGGTGATGCATCGCTCGTATTCGAAACACAACTGATGAACTGAATAAACAGTTTCACCGTCAGTCCAAGGTTGTAGGTACTCAACGACGCAGTAAACGAAACAACGCGAAAATTATGCAAAGGTACGACACGGACGCAGCGGAGCGCGAAAATTGAACTTAACTCAGTAAGCATTACACAAATGAAGCATTTGAAACGTTCATGTTTTTCAGAGAAGCGTTAGAAATGCGCCTGTAATTTTCATTGGTTAAAATAAGGCTTACGTAACTTGACTGTGGTTTAAATAACTTTAGATTGGGTTTTATGCATTTATTAACCTAGCCAGCCGTTACTTTAAATATCTAGTCCTAAATGTAAATAAATACTTGAGTAGTTTATATTACTAACTACATAACCCGCGCGGTTTCACTCGCTTATACCAATTACTCGCTATTTTTCTCACCGTTTCAACTTTTCCTGGTCTCACACAAATATTCTATGAGCAAAAATAACCAAATCGGTCCAGTCGTTCTCGAGTTTTAGCGAGACTTTATTTCATCATCATCCACAGCCTGAATTCACCCACTGCTGGGTATAGGCCTCCCTTGTTCGTGCCATCTACCGTGCGATCCTGTGCTAATCTAATCCACTTACGGCCCGCGACTTTCACTACCACCGTTGGCGAGATGGGTAGACGACTTTATTTCAACAGCAATTTATTTTTATATATTGCTTGAGAGCAGGACTACAAAGATTCAGTAGTGGGAGTCTTAGAAGGCATGATGTTGACGATGTCAATTTAGCAGTTTTATGAACCCAGAGACAATGTAATTTATAATTAACATAATTATTACTAAAAACGGGATATTTACCATGATTTGTGAGACCGATTCCCGATATTTCGGCGCAGTTACATGCACCATGATCACGGAAAAACTGCATGTAACTGCGCCAAAATATCGAGAATCAATAAAACTCACAAATCATGGTAAATATCCCGTTTTTAGTGAAAATTATGTTAATAACCATGATAGTTTTAAAAATTATATTGTATAATTATGCAAAAAACAAATAATTTTACAAAAAGGTGTAGCCAATGTCTTTGTTGAAATTGCCACTGGCGGTCACCCATCCAAATGATGAATAACTTCGTTGATCTGTTAAGAACAACTTAGCCAGCTACGTCACGAGCGCTCCAGTTCTGTGGCTGTCTTCGGATTATACTAATACTAACTGACTCGAGCGGTTTTACTTGCGGTTTCTGATTTCTGAACACATACAAACTTTAACATCCTCTACACCCTATTATAGGAGTAGTTTTCTGAAAATATTTTAATATCGTCAAGTTTGTAAGTACTTACCAGGAATTCAATTGTTCATACAAACGTTTTTACCCCTTTTCAACCCATTAGGGGTGGAATTATGAAAAAGCCCTTCTTAGAACACCCCAAGATGGATAATCCCATTAAAATTCCAAGTCTCTACAAGTTGTGGTTTAGGCTGTGCATTGTTTGTCTGTCAGTCAGTCAGTCAGGACAAGGATTCTTATAATAATAAAAGATACTTAACACTACAATTGCTTTATGCTATGCTTTTTTTCTCTTGATTATTGATGTACATCAATCATCATCAATGCCCTTGCTGCACTTTTTAAGAGGTTGATTTTTGAATATTCTTTTGTATGTGAAAAAAGGTTCAAAATTGCAGATGTCTAGGACATTAGGTTTAGGCTGTTTGTTGTATGTCAGTCAGGAATAATGTTTTTATATATTAAGATGTATGTAGTACTTACTTTAAGCTCTCGCATCTTTTCTCGTTTTTCTTTCTCCTTCCGTTCTTTTTCCTTTTCTTTTTTCTTTTCCTTTTCATTTAACTCTTTGTGTTTGACAACTTCTTCTAGAACCTTCTCTTTGTCGCGGGATTTTTCACGCTTCTCCTTGCTTTTGGTGGGAAATTTGAATGATTTTGTCTTCTTAGATTTTGATGGACTTCTAGAGAATATTTTTTTAAGTTACAAAACAAAATGTTTGGGTGGGTTCAAAGTAATTAAAGAATCATCAACATCATTCAGCTAATAAACATTCCCCAAATTGGTTTTTAACTGCTACCATCAACCTATGAATGAACTATTTCTTGAAATTAACATTGTATGAATAGGCAATAGTAAATAAGTAAATAATAGTAAATATGTCTCACTTAGTGTCCGTGTCCTCCTCAGGAGAGCTTTCGCCCTCAAGAGCAGCATATCCTCTGTCTTTCTTTTCCTTTTTTTCTTTGCGCCGACCTAATAAGTCCTTTTTGCTCGGCTTCTCATGGTCGCCTCCATCACTAACTGTAAATAAACAATACCTACATAACTCTGTTTTATATAATCTAGCTAAGTAGGTACATGGTGCATCACAATAATAGCCTCTATGTTTGCTAATTTCCTCTGAGAATAAAGTATTCATTGCATTTTATGTGCAAATTAGGTAACCTGGATGTTTTGTTAGGTTGATAAATCTTTGTATTTTCGGAGAAAGCAGATTTTACGGAACCAGGAGCCCTTGCTGCAGATGAATTATAGATATAACAGTTCATCAACCGTGAATACTTACAGTCACTTTCATTACTTTTCCGCCCGCTTTCAGAAGCGTACAAGCCCGGAAAATCTTTTTCAACATCAGGACTTTCAAAATCCATGATAAAATACAAATTCACAAATAATTACCTAAAGGAAAACATCTTTTTAAAAAATCAACAAAGTGCGACGTCGTTCGTAGTGCTTACATTCTCTTGGTGCGACGCGCGCGCGCGACGTGCGACAGACAGACCACAGAGTAAATTACATACTTGATGTAATAATTAATACCTAATAAAAATACTGATACTTACAAATATAAAATACATTAAAATAAGTATATTACAAATATATAATAATAATATAAATTTACTCATAAAAATAAATAAATACATACGACAGAAGATTTTAAAGACAAAAAGTGCTCCTTTAATCTACTTTTGAAAACGTTAAGAGACGGACTGGAACATATAATGTGGGGGAAGGCATTCCACAGTTACTTTTATTGTATTACTGTTTTATTAGTAAGATGGTAAAATTAAAAATACAAAAATAGTCCAACAGTTTTCCCTTTTCGAACGTGTGTACAATATGCCTAGAGTAATAACTAAATAGTACCTAAACTTTGTTTACACACAATAATACAATGTAGGGGTAAATTAATGAGTTATTGGCTGGCAGTAGTTATTGGCTACTTCATACTCAAACACTTCCTAAAAGCTACTGATGCTAAGTACGATATCTCCCTTCATTCTAAATAATAGTTTACATAATTAGCTTTAATATTTGTGCCGATTTGTACCACCTTTCGAATAATATCGTATAAAAAAAATCATAATTGATTGACAATCGGCAATCCGGCTACTATGGTGGGGTTTGGTTGTGAAAACGGTAAGAATTGTGTTTGACTACAATTCGAATGAAACTTGTCTCATACTTCGTATCATTGTAGTTTATCGTTATTTCGTTCCTATTTAAGTTATTTTGTCTTAATTTTAATGTATTTTAGTAGTTTATTACTTTAAAACATTAAAATATGGTATGGCCAATAACAGAAACGAAAAAAAAAACAAGTTTTAAGTTACTGGCTATACATGCACATCACCGCCAGTCACTTATGAATACAATTTATATTCTGTCATATTTGGCGAAAATGGCCTTCTTCCAAGTAATGCAAAAAGTAGAACCTTACTCCGCAATATTAAAAAAAAACATCGTTCTACTCTACAGTTTTTAAATCTTGTCGACTTGACATTGGCAAAATTGTGGCAAACTCTTTTGTAAAAGTCTTCTTCTTCATGTAAGCGCGTTTTTAGACTCAGCCACAACACAAATTAAAAGAAGAAGAAGAAAGTCTTCTTCCGAAGTGGCGTTTTAGGAAAATGAACCAATGACTGACTGAGTCATTTCACCATTTTTTTTTGTAAAAAAGTGGCCTAAATGTCAAAAAGATATTTCGACAGTGACAGCATTGACAGTTACCTACCACTGACATTTTAGGGCATTTATTATTATAAGAAGAAGAAGAATTAAAAGAAGAAGAAGAATAAGTCACGAGTGAATAGGTTGCTCTTAGGCAAGCGTGCTCCACCGTAGACCACATCATCGCTTAACATCAGGCGAGATAGTGGTCAAGCGCAAGCCTATTGTGAATAAAAAAAAAAAAAAAAAAGAAGAGTGCTGCCAAGCAAAATAACGTCACTCACGTCACCACAACGTCACTGTCGAGTGAGTCAGCTGTCACGTCACGAACTGACGGTCCGTCACGCACGCACGTCATTCCAAATTATCGTTCTAAAATTTTCTAAAATCTATGTGCATTACTTATTATTTTTGGTGAAATCTGTAATCTGTATGTTTTTGGCTTTTATTTTCCTAATGATTGGTAAGTATTTATTTTTATGATTGAAACACCAATAACCCAACATAATAACATTAAATTCCTTCCAATAATATGTGATCAAATAATAAATAAATAAGTAAATCAATACCTTGATTTGCCAACATTCTAGTTTGGTGTATATTAAGTTACCAAACCATTATATATCTGGTTTAAATATAAGATTAGCTCTCCTTTCAGACATTGGAAGTCCTTACCTACCCACTCCATCTATCAGGTACCTATCCCTAAAAAAACAATGGTATAAGTCAATGTTTACAAACATTTCAGGGACCTAACTTTTTGAAATGGCATGGTTCGCGGACCTCGCCGGCAGGGCAGAAAGCCTCCTCAACAACCTGGACGAGACGACTGGCGCTGCGATCCGGAACCATAACATAAAGCGTTCAAAATGTGAAAAACATGACTACGCTTTTCACCCAGATGGCAACTGGGCTCCAAAAAAGCGTATACCGCCCCGAAATTCTAAAAAAATTACTCCAGTGTCAGAAACCAAGTCCAACTATACACCGAGTAGGAAATCATCACCTATTCAACACCAGTCCCGTTCACAAATCAAAGAATCACCTGAGACGAAGAATGTATCAAGACCGAGAAAGTCTCCAGGGAGGAAAACTCCTAAGTTCCATTTGAATAATTGTCCAAAAACCATGGTTGATGATGTGCAAGGGGATACTGAAATGACTGATCATTTTGGTTTGAAACAAAGAAGTAAGTTTAACCAAACAAATGGAATAGCTAGTGTAAAATATGGTTTTTAAGTATGTAAATGTTTATACAAAAGCGAAAGTCTGTATGAGACAGAACTTTCAATACAAATATTGATTTGGAAAGTTTATGTTTGCTTATTTATTGTAGAATTGTAATTATGTTGTAGCAATTAAATTATTTTTTATTTCAGGATTTAGTTTACCTTCTGATCTTGAGTTAATGAATAGTGAAGGATGGACAATCAGGATGCAAAACTTGGAAGTTGAAAATGCAATGCTGAAAAATGAACTCAATGTAATGAACAGAGAAGTGTCTGAATTGCTTGATAGGCTAAGAAAAACTGAGGATGGTAATAATGTAGTTAGCAAAGGTATTTAGAACAAACCATCTTTCTAGTTTAATTATTTAACTAACATGGTGATTGCATCTGTGTATTATACATACTAGAGCTTGTTTTCTATTGCATGCTTGATTTCGCTATGCATGGCTGGGTTTTGTTTTACAACACATTTAGTAGTATGTGTCTAGTTTACAGCATCAAGTTTATATTATGCTCATGTTCAAGTTATGTAGTATATTAGAATCAAGTTTATAAGTTCATGTTCAATGTTGTTTAAAAAAAAAAAAACTTATTGCATTGTTTAGATCCTACTAATATTATAACTACGTCTGTGTGTGTTTGTATGTTTGTTACCACGTATATCCATGATGACTTAACTGATTATTAAGATTAAGTCCTGGAATAACACATAGGCTACTTTTTATCCGGGAAAAATGTACCATTCCTGCCCTACCTGAAAATCGCGGGTAAGACCGCGCGGGTCAGCTGATCAGCTCAGCACAATAAAATATTTAGAATTGTTTATCTTGTACTTCCCTACAAATCATGCAATAACAAAGGTGCCATATTCATTTCAGAACTCCAGAAAACACATCACAAAGTTGAGGCTTCAGAACTAGAAAACCGCAGGGTAATTTTGGATAAAGAAATGCTTACATCGCAATTAGAGCAAATAAAACTAAAAATTACTGATATAACCGATGTGCAGAAAAATCATGAAGATAAGGAACAAAAAATGCAAACACAAATTGCTCTGCTTCAGGATGCCAATAAAGATTTGGAAGAAAGGTATATTCATATTTTTATTATATTTGTCGCTATCCAAGATAAATAAATATAATTCTCTGACGACAGTGCAATCTTTTGGTTTATTTACAAATATAGATCTTCACCAATAGATAGCGCTGTAAATGTGTCCTAACGCGAACTCTCGTGTCAAAAATGGTTTGGTAGGTTGTTCATTATTTTTACTGATCAACCAAGAAAAACAATTTTTAATGCTGTCACTGTTATGAGTGGGTGAGCGGTAAAAGATTTTTAGTATAATGTACTGCCGAAGCAAGTACGGTAAAAGATTTTACGATGGTATATTTTATAATCAATACATCCCCATGGGCTTTGCTATTCGGCGATAGATGGCGCTAGTCGTAGAAATTTAACAGGATTTTTATAATCCAGCAATACTATAATTACAGGATCACAGAAATAACTAAAACTAAGGAAGAAACAGAAACTTCCCGCCAGAAGTTGGAAAACGAGCTACGTCACGCGCAATCCACAGTCTCAGATCTACAAAACAATTTGGACAAATCCAATGCTGAATGCCAAAGGCTGGAGAAAGATTGGGGGTCGTATAAAGTTAGAGTGAAAAATATGCTGTTATCCAAAGATAGCGAGATCAAGGCACTGCAGGATGGACTGAATCTAACAGAGGATACGAGGGTTTTGATGGAGCAGCTGGAAAATTTAAAGTTAGTATCAGAAACTAAGTGTAATGACTTAAATTTTAATTGATAGACCCTTTACACTACTGATGTGATGGCCTACCTGCTGTTAAGTAGCCGTAGCTTATGGACACTTGCAAATCTTGCATTACCAGAGGTTGCTAATGATTTATAAATACACTGGAAACCACACCTTTTGGACCAGAAAATAGAGATGCGTTCTTCTTCTTTCAATGTGGTTTTCATTAATAAATATATTGATCCAAGAGGAAGGTTTATACGTATTAAGCATCCGTGCGAAGCTGGGGCGGGTCGCTAGTTAAGTATAATTGACATCCGTTTTTATTGAGAAACATCGCCACAACAAACGTCTATTTTTAATAATTCACCATTTACGAAAATGGGTCCACATTGCCACAAACACTTAAGATGAAATGGGAACCAAAGTAGCGTTTTGACATGTTTCGACTACACGGAATATCACTTTTATGGACATCAAAACAAAAAAAATTTACATTGTTTTGTTTTTAAAAGTTCTTTATTTGTCATTAAAAATACAAGTATTATAATCTAAACACAGTTTAGTATAACACAACAGTTAATTAATATAAATTATAACTTTGCAGGCTGCAGCGCCTATATAAGTTTTTTAATAAAATTATTATTTATGCTAGGTTAAACTTTGTAAATCTTATTATACTTACAGCTAAACATAGTTACTACCTAAAATTTTACATTATTTTAATTGATAATTATAATTGCAAATACAAGTTATAGGTTTACGCCACCCGAAACACGATTGCCTTAATTTGGACAGTCCAGCGAGTTGGCATCGGTGTTCTCGTTCGTTCGTTCGTTCGTTCGGTGTTCTAAAATATTATGTTGGATTGAGGATAAAAGCTTTTTATTTTATTATTTTTATTATAATTTCAGAGATGAACGCGACGAGTTATCGGATGCTATAAGTCGCGTGCACAACGATTCTGAGAGCATGAAAGCGTATCTGTGCCAAGTGGAGGCGCGCCACGCGGCCGCCGAGAGAGTGGTGCTGGCTCTACGAGACGCCTTGCGGGACGAGAGGGGCGCGAGGAACAGGGCCGAGGCTCAATGTGCCGCGTTCGGCAAGGTAAGTTTCTTATTTAAATTGATTATTTGATTATTTAAGCTATAACAAAAATCAGGGATTTTATGTAACCACTTTGCAAGTCTGCATGTTACAATTTTTTTGTATAATGTTCTGTAATACGGAGTGCAGACTAGCGACAAATAGCACGAAGTATTCATCAGTAGATAAATAAATAAATAATAACTTTATTGAGGACACAATTTGCATGGTAATTTTTTCAATACATAATTTTAAAAAAATAGTAGTTATACTAAACCTAATATTAACTAGCTACTGATCTACTGACAACAGGAATATAGATAAAGTGATTCAAGAGGAAGGTTCGTATTGTATATTACGCGAACGATGTCGCGGGCAACAGCTAGTCCACAATGTAATTCTAATATTTAATTATTTCTAGGAACTAAAAGCCATCCAACTAGAGACCGGCCAAACGATCGCCAGCCTTCGCACCGCACTACGCGACAAAGAAAGCGAGCTGAACCACCTCCGCGACACGACCTCCTCCGTCAAGAGCGCGGACACGAGTGCGCTGAACGTGGCCGACTACGACGTCACACAGGACACCATAGACAACGAGAAGATACACTTCCTGACCCAGAGCCTAGTACAGAAGCAGGGGAAGGTTGATAAGTTGCTAGCGGAGAATAATATGCTCAAGATACAGTTGGATAAGTTGGAGGTAATTTTTTATATTTATATATCTAGACGCTACGGGAAGATGAAGTTTGTATAAAAAGCTCAACGCGTTCAACATCGCAGGGCGTTCCACTAGTTTGTTTATATAATTTTTTTAATTCGTTTCGACAGTCAAAATTTAAAGTGGAATGTCTCTTTTTTTATACAACTGAATGGGCAACCAAGCGTACTGCCCACAAGATGGTAAGCGGTTACCGCAGTCTATGTACGCTTGCAATACCAGAGGTATCATTCGCGGGTTGCCACCTTGAGGCTAAGATCGAAAGCCTCATGTGCCAGTAATTTCACCGGAAACCATATCCTTCACACCGGAACACAGCAATGCGAGCATTACTGCTTGGCGGCAGAAATAGGTATGGTGGTAGTCCTTCCCCGGACGAGCTATATCACAGAGAACTCTACTACTCTTTGTCTAACTATTGCACGCCTACAAGCATGTTTAATTTCGTCCTAACGGATGCTGGTTAATACCTGTGGTTACGTTTGCACCATTGATTGATAGGGAAAATATAAAACAGACAAACAGACCTTTTTTTTTATTATATTAATGAGGAGTAATCTGCAAACAGACATCCTTTCATGAGGGTGCGAATAGGGGTGTGTAAGGTTGTCCGAATAAATGCCGGACGACTCACTAAACCTCCTCGGTGGCCAGCCTCGTTTGATGTATAACGGATCCCCGAACTCGTAGGATCACTGGGGTTCCTCTCTCACAAACTCGCTGCGGCCGCAGCCCATCCCGGGAGTGGCAAGCCACTCCGGCACCAGGCCTAGGATAGAATAAATAATAATAAATAAATAATGCTGGACAATCCACACAGCATCATCTAGCTCCAAGGGAAGCTGCTGTTAAACAGAGCTGTATTATGGGTACTAGATGACTGATATATACTTAATATAATACAATACATAGATAGATATTTTTTAATTATATATAGAAAATACCCAGAACACTCGGAACAAATATTTGTAGATCGTACAAACATTTGAGATGATGATGATGATGATGATGATGATGATTATTATGATATAGATATAGATGATGATTATATATAGATGATGCTGTGTTAATTGTCCAGCATTATTTATTTATTTTATTTATTTATTTATTTGACCCGAGCCCCGGGAAAGACCCGAGAGACCCGGGAATCGAAACCGCAACCTCCGCGTCGCCACACCGTCCCACACGTCGTCCGGGCGGACCTGCGCCCGCTGCACCACATCAGTCGTCATGTATAGAATGTTTATTTAGATTTTTTTTGTATTTTTTTAACAGTGTAAATACAAAGTGGAAATGTCCCACCGCGCCAACTCACATAGCGTAGTAAACGTACAGTCGGAGCGGCAAAAGCGAGTTTATTCTGACTCGCTACTGCAAGTGATATCCAACAGAATGGCCGCCGTCATCCGGCGACATCCGGCCTTTAGGATATTCATACTTATTTATATGGTGAGTATTTTGTATTTATTCATTCATGTGAATGACAAGTAGGTTTTTATAGTTTTGTTACCTATTGATTTGCTAATTTTTTGTCGTTGTTTTCTAGTTAACCATTGTGTGTCTATCAGTGGAGACCTTTAAATGACCTCATAGTTAACTATTTAAGAGCCTATTATGTATTTTGTGCCGATGGTTTTCCTAATATATATAAATAAGGGTTACCTACATAATTGGTCTTAAGTTTAACAAGCACCGTCAAACCTTATGTAGTTTAGAGATGACAGCACTGGGTCTTATGTTCATTTCCACCAGAGATGTGCGAGGATATACCATACCTATTTCTGCCGCAAAGCAGTAATGCTCGCATTGCTGTGTTCCGGTAAGAAGGGTATGGTTTCCGGTGAAATTACTGGCACTTGAGGATTTCGATCCTCAAGGTGGCAACCTGCGAGTGATACCTCTGGTGTTGCAAGCGTCCATAGGCTGCGGTAACCGCTTACCATCTTGTGGGTCGTACGTTTGGTTGCCACTTCAGTTGTATATAAAAAAAAATGTTTGGCGAGGGATGTGTTTGTTAGAAACCAATAGAATCACTTTTTTATCTAGCCTCGCTCTGCCCGGCTTTAATAAGTGATTCTATTGGTTCCTAACAAACACATCCCTTCCTACACATCATTGCAAATCTCTGGTGGAAATGAAGCCATAGACGGTTCTTGTAGGCACATTATTATTCGTGACAGCCTTCTAATAATCCCATTGCTGGCACTGGCCTACTCGCGAGAGTGATTGGATCTTAATCCACCACGTGGACCCAATGCGGATTGGTGAATGGCACATGTCTTCGTATAGATGTCGGTGGATAAGTGTTATTGTAAAATGCAATATTATTTTCAGATTTGCCTCCATTTTTGGGTGATGACAGTTTTACTGACAAGCTCACCGGAATCCTACACTCCCAGGCAGGCTAACCATAGATAATAATTTCGAAAATGTGTAAATTTTATTTAATTCTCCGCGAAATTGTTGTACAAGCTGTAACATCTGCTTTGCCCCTCTTTCAATAATAGAAATTGTTTTCTAGTGCACTTTTATTATAGAGCAGTTTCCGAAAAATCTTTGCGTGAACGTCTGTCGTTTGAGCTTCAACTGAAAACGCTCTCAAAATCGATGATTTTGTCTAAACTTACGATAAATTAACAGTTCTGTCGAGCTTAGACTCTGAAAGATCCTTACTTTCAGTTGTAGGCTGTATCAGTTAATATATCAGACAGTCGCTTTACATTTTCATTAGAATATTATTTAAAATTGTCAAACATATTTTTCCGGATTAAACCCTGTTCCATTGAAAGTGCTGTGTTCTTGTCGTACGACAAAATTTGTGTCGTATTACTTTAGCCATATAGGGTTCAACCACAAAACTGAACATATATTAGTACTAGGTACAGAATGACCACACCTCCCACCAGTTTTACTTACCTCACCTCGGTCGTGAGTTCGAGGGCACTATCAGGGGCGCTAAAGTTAAGGGCGCGTTTTTTATGCATGTGAGATTGCGACGCGTTTGTTTCATACATTTTATTGAGTATCCAGGATGTAGTTTAACGGTCGCATCGACTTTGTGTTTTGGCCCTTATTTCATTAAAAGCTGTAGTTTATGACTTAGAAATTAGTAAGTAAAGCAATACTTTTAAAATTATTGTATAAACATTGTTTTCATAGACGTTTGTTTTGTAAATGGTGCTATTTTTATATAAAGCGGTAATTCCTATTTTAAACATATCTCATTGATGTATTACTTTATTGATTTGGCCATTATAATTTGTACCTGTTTAATTTTGTATTATGTATAAAATAATTATGTTTTGTGTATGTAAATGAATTACCACAAGTTGGACTATTCCATAAACTTTGTCTTCTAGCTTGTGGTTTATAGTTTAGATTTAAAATATGTTGTGTTTTATTCAATAATGGGTCGACTTACTCATATTTATTATGTTTTGTTTTGTGAACGGGAGAAATAGAAAATATTTGCTATTTATGATAAATCATTTTTCATTTCTTACAACATTAAACCCGATTTTTAGAAAGTAGGTCCTAATGTTGATTCAAGTATTGTGATGACTATAACTATTTTTTTAAATTAAATTATAGTTCGGCTAAAACATATAACACTGCGGCCATGCGGCCATGCAGGCCTATTGTGTTCGTACCATAACTAACTAACTATTAACTAAAAGTGGTATCCAAAGTTGACGATACTCTCAAGCGAGAGTCAAAATCAAAAATTATTTATTCAGTAGAATCACAAGGATCACTTTGAAACGTCTTACAAGCTAGGAAAATTTACACCAGTTCCAACGCGCCCATGCCGTAAAAGAACTGGCAACAACACCGGCTGGGTTCCTATCGCTTTTTTGGCATGACCCTTGCTATTGTTATGGATTCCAAGTAGAGTTGGAGCACATTCGTCCCAAGCTTTTTTATCATCTAGGTAATCGGTTGTTTTATAGTAAGCTTTTTGAGACAGATTTTGTTTAATTAAGTTTTTTAAATTTGCCAATTGATAAATTTTGTATGTCGCTTGGGACTTTGTTAAAAAAGCGTACACACTGCCCTTTAAAAGATTTACTGACCTTAGTGAGCCTAACTGTGGGAACAGCGAGTTTATTTTTATTTCTAGTATTAACATTATGATTATCACAATTTTTTTTAAACAGATTAATATTTTTGCGAACATACATAAGATTTTCATAAGTGAGTGATTTGGTCCTTATCCACCACGCGGACCCAATGCGGATTGGTGGTTCCTATTGTATTATAAGTAGGTATTTAATACTGACGATTACGATTACGATTAGCCTGTTGTTTAATACCTATACAAAAAAAAAATAAGTAAGTACTTCATCAGTTATTTGGTTCCCATATTACAAGCTTTACTTATTTTGGTAGCTCCAAATGGCGCCCATTTTTATTTAAAAGCGCTGCTGGCCATAAGAATCATTTTGATGCCATGATTAAATATAATAACAAGATCAAGATCATTTACAACGAAAACAATTCGATCAGTTCTCTCTCGGACATGGTTCAGTCTGGCCGCTTCACGCAATGTATCAACTAAAGCAAAATAAACCCTAATGCAAAGTGATAAAAGCCAACAGTGTAAATAATATTTGAAGTCGAACCGGTCCTTGAGGGGCGTTTATATAATTCGGTTGCAATCGATTTCACCTGGTTTCAATGAAGGACTGACGTATTTTGTATGAGTATGACAGTTTATTGAAAGTACGCTGATTGAAATAGGATTGCAACCAAGTTGCGTAATCGCCGTCTAGTAACTGGAACTTGCCTTTATATTATTTTGTGAATTTTCCTTATTCGTCGCAGTTAAGATGAATCTAAAAGTGTATCTTGTGTTTTGTTGTTGGTGAGTTTTAAAACTTTTTATGAACTTTTGATAACAGTGCTAACTAAAACACAGAATAAATACTAGGGGCCTTATTCATAATTAAACATCTGTTTTTATTCTGTGCCTCTATTAGCTAGTGGTGTCTTTCAAATCTATCATCTTTGTTCATTAACCTAAGAATAAAAAGGAAAATAAATACTTAGTGAGCCGCTGAAATATCAGTTTTTTTTTATGAATAAGAGCTTATGTAGACAGACACATTAGCTAATAGATGCACAGAATAACATCAGATTTTTAATTATGAATAAGGGCATTAGTAGATACACAAAGATATATAGTTCTCTCGGCGGATCTAGGCTTCCGTGAAGTTAGCCGTTTCGATGCGCAATGGAGCTTTTTATAACTAAATTGGTCTTTGCGCATCACAAACGGCTAACTTCACGGAAGCCTAGATCCGCCGAGAGAACTATACCTCAGCCTCACTTCGTCTTCGGCAGTGGTCTACAGTATGACGTGGCTAGAGCATCGTCCATCATGCAAGCCCAAGCTGTCACTCCATCAGGTGGAACTATAGTAAACTCTGAAGACTGGGACGCGTTTGATGATTTCACCCCTGACTATGATAATTTTGACAGGAATATTACTAGTGTAAGCAATACATTTTTTATTAATTCATGAGAAATCGTAGATTAGATAATGTCTAAGCTAGGTTAGAGTAGCCGGCGCTAGTCTATACTCTATTACTAATATTATATTATGAGAAGATTTGTATTTTTGTATATTTTTTTGTTACTCAAAAACTACTGGTTCGTTTTCAAAAAATTATTTAACCATTATAATGCTACATTACCTATCCCTTTGTAACATAGGCTATATTTATTGTATACACCTGTGGAAGCTGGGGCAGATCGGCTAGTAGATAGTATACCTAGCTAGAAATGAAATCACTGTAATAATCGAATTGTGCTTACAGAGTATAGCGGCAATGACAAATAGTAATTTCCTCCTATCCCCTCTTGGCTTAAAAACGGCACTGGCGATCCTCGCTGAAGCTTCTTTAAGAGAGACTCATGAGGAACTCTTGTCGGTCCTGGGATTTGATTCAGACAGAAGATTTGGTAGAAAAAAATTTGCCTCCTTTATAACAAAACCTTTGGTAAGCATGCTAATTCAGAAGCTATTTATTTAGTATGTTATTTGTTCTCGCGCCACGGGCATCTTTAACTTATTTGAACCGACATCCGAATTGATTTTGATGATTCTTTTTTGTTTGATAAATAAAAAAAAAATTTAGAATAGGTCTCATATAAATTTTATCGAAATCGATTCAGTACCTACTTTATAAATAAAATCATAAAAATCGTGTTAATAACTACATAGTTTATCACCACAATCTGCCGAAATATTTTTTAAGCTTAAAGTAAGTTTTTTTTTTCTAAAAATTAATCATTAGGTAGATATCATCCACAGCAAACGTCACCTGAAACCAACTTGAACCTGGGAAGCCGGCTTTACATCGCCAACAGGCTAAAACCTAGAGCCCGATTCTCGGCCATCGCAGAAGTGTTCTACAAGACTGAGCTCAGAACTGGCAACTTCTACAAACCCGAGGAAGCCGCCGATGAGATCAACGAATGGGTGTCCAATATCACGGCAGGACGAATCCCCGTTCTGGTCAACCCCGGTAAGGGCTAATTATGTGAATGAGAGAGAGAACAACGCCCCATTTGTAACATTATTTTTAATAGATTTTTAATAGAGTATCTACCTATGTCTCTACCTAATCTATGTATTGTGTATATATTGTATTATGTATTATCAGTCATCAAAAGGTACCCATAACAAAAGCTCTGCTTAGCTTGGGGCTAGTTGATGCTGTGTGGATTGTCCAGTTTTATTTATTTATTTAGGTCACATTTATGCTATGTGTACCTGTAGTTCGCACGGCGGATCTGGGCTTCCGTGAAGTTAGCCGTTTGTGATACGCAAAGACAATTTAGTTTGGAAAAGCTCCATTGCGCATCGAAACGGCTAATTTCACGACGGCCGAGATCCGCCGTGAGAACTATACCCTATGTTAACACTGTGCTAATATTACTTTACTTTATTAGCAGCTTGCACTAATAGATTCATTCATTTCAGACGTTTTTTAAATACCTCTATTTTTTGTATTATATTTTCTTGAGCTTTTAAGTAATTTTATTTTTTGTCTTAAATATTTTCTTACGAGCTGATCCGTGTGGTTTCACCCGCAGTTTTTTAGTTTTATGCATGTTTTTGGGATAAAAATGCATAAAACTGTGCCTATGTGTTATCCCAGGACTTAGCCATCTACATTCCAAATTTCATCACAATCGGTTAAGTCGTTACAGAGACACGTGGTACAAAAATACACACAGACTTTCGCATTAATAGGATAATAACAATTCAGAAATTAGAGTGAGATATCTTATGCTTGGTCTATAATCGTCATAAGTTTTTCTTTACAGACGATATCGCTATCAATGTCATTCTGATCCTCAACACGCTATACTTCAATGGAACCTGGCGTCACCAGTTTGCTCCCAACGCGACCAAGAATGGTACGTTCTACGTCACAGACACGAAACAGAGCAACGTCCCTTTCATGAACACTAAAGACAACTTCTATTACGCGGAGTCTAACAAATATGATGCTAAGATCTTGAGGATGCCTTACCGAGTGAGTTTTGAATTTATTTGACTATCAACCAATCCAGGTTCTTCAGTTGTTCGATGGCGCAGTCCTATAAAAAGGATCCTGATCCCGAAAAAGATCCTGGAACGCTCGTGACGTAACTAAGTTGTTTCTAACAGATCAATGATGTTAAGCACTATTCCGCGTAGTCATCATTTGGATGGGTGACCGTCAGTGGCAATTTCAATTGAGCGCTTCCGTGCTTCGGAGGGCACGTTAAGCAAAAGGTCCCGGATTTTTCCTTTTTTGATTTTTGCCTTCGGGCGGCCTAGAAACTCTGTCACCAGAGTTGGCCACTGACTCTTACGAACTTATTACGTTACTTATAAAAAGGATAATACAGCAATCGTTCATCGCACTTCACATTCACATCACGTCACACTTCACACTATCACACTGATATTATAAAAAAGGCTGAATTTAAAAACATATCTAAATAGATAATAACCGGGACTAGAGAGGCTTCTGTTTATCCCGGAAAACAGGACGGTTCCCGAGTTACGCGAACGAAGTCGCGGGTAACAGCTGGTATATAATATCAGTGTGATATAGTGTGAATAAGTGCTGAGCCTCTGAAAAGAAAGGGAATCGTTTTATGCCACGTGTTCTGTTCATGTTGTAGGCAGATAGTATCTAAGACCGATTGGTTAATAAAGTTCAACCTATTATTAAGAATGTTTTCTATACTATTAATAATCTATATCTATTACTTATTAATCTACTCGTATTACTAATATTATAAAGAGGAAAGATTTGTATTTTTATAGTTTATATTTTTGTATGTTACGAACAAACTCAAAAACTAAAGGTCCGATTTCAAATTTTGTTTCAACATTAGAACGTTACATTATCCCTGAGTAACATAAGCTATATTTATTACTAGTGAGCGACTCGCCCCGGCTTCGATATATGCGGGACGGGCTGCTAGTAGATATCATAATATAAAATCACTGGACTAAGTCCCGTCTTTTTTTTTTCTTTTATCTTTTCGATACCTCATACTACAGTATCTTATGTTATAATATCTTGCAGGGCAACAAGTTCGCCATGTACATAATAGTACCCAACTCCATCTCCGGGCTGCCCCGCGTGCTCGCCGGCCTCAGCGACCTCCGTCTCGAAATCGACAACCTCAGTGAGCGCTTGGTAGAGGTCACACTACCCAAGTTCAAGTTTGAATACATTTCGCATCTAGACAGGAGTCTAAGAGAGGTAATGATTACTGATGATTAACGACTGGCAGAACTTTCTGCTACTTTTTCCAGCCAAGGCCAGGGCCCACCCTGGACACTTAATAAAATGTATGAAACAAACGTATCGTAATCACCACATGCATTGCTTATTCCTAAAAAACATTGTAATTTTAGAGGCATGTTAAAGTAATTAGGTCAATTAACAAAGATGACTACAGATTTAAACGCCAGTTAGCAATCATCATCATCATCACCATGACAGCCTTCTAATGTTCCCATAGCTGGGCACATTGGCCTACCCTCAAGCGAAATTGATTGGGTTTTCATCCACCACGCGGACCGGATATAAACCATTATTATTTCGGTTGTTTAGCTTGGAGTCCGCGCGGCATTCAGAGAAGAGGCATCCTTCCCCGGAATCTCGGGCGGACAGCTTTCTGGCCAGAACCTGAGAGTTTCGAAGGTGCTGCAAGGGTCTGGCATTGAGGTCAACGAACTCGGCACTGTCGCTTACACTGAGACTGGTTTGTATCTTTCCCCCTAAAAAGAGGTCAACACTTCTCTTTATAGCCTTCTCGACTCGTTTATAAGACTTGGTCACACCTCGGACACTCGCAATAAAATGTATGAAGCAAACGCGTCGCTGTCACCACATGCATGGTTTGTGTACGTAAACGGTGCCGTTGTATGTGTGAGTGTCATTTTACAATTGCATTGTAGATTTTTGTCACTCTAAGATTGAAATTAGAAAATGCAACAGTAACTAGTCTTTGTGTTAGTGGAATTGCCCCCCTGAAAAAACATTAAACTTCAGGTACCACGCGAACAAAACCGCGGGCAGAAGCTAGTAGGCACTAAAGTAGGCTACAATCACAAATACGGTCCGGTCAATGGTATTAGACGGCGCGATCTAAACCAAAAAATAATCTTGTACACCCTGAAGCCAAGTTTTATTAGTAAACTGCGTCTACGCCAAAGTAATTCAATACAGCGATAGATATTTTTTTACATAAAATACCAAGAACACACGGAACAAATATTTGCAGATCGTACAAACATTCCAAGGCGGAAATCGAACCTGCAACCTGCGTCGTGCAGGTCGTCGTACATCAGTCGTCATACCGATAAAAGAATTCAAAGATATATAATTGAATTGATTTTGCAATGATCTATCTTAGTAATCGATGTTTTTTTTTTAAACTTTGCGATCATCGGGATTTTATCGCGTTTACCTTTTTTATTTCTCCCGACGTTTAATTTAATTTAATTTTTTTTGTTTATTTTTTATTACAGATATATCCCCAGCCAACAAGTTTGAGGAAGATACAAAGAACCACATCAAAGTGGTCGCCAACAAGCCATTCCTGTTCTTCATCCATGATGAGCCCACGAGGCAGATTCTCCTTATCGGCAGAGTTTCTAACCCGGAGAAAGCTAAAAAATGGCAAGATGGCTTTTAGTAGTAGGGGCAAGTGCGGAACATGTGGACACTTTCCAGAATTTGGAATAAAACATTTTTTAAATCTGAATTAGTTATTTTATATTTATTTTTAACATATCACATGTCTTAAGAGATAATCAGCCTTTCTTAAACTAAAATTCTAGTCTCAATATCACATATACTTGCGAAAATAATCAACTTTTTTTAAAAACACCATATTTGTCCACAGGAACAACAGACGATTGTACCTATGTACAGTAAAATTGTACCTGGGGACGGTGATGTACCTAGGGACGGTTCATATTAATTAGACAATAAAAAACAAAAAAAACCATTATAGACTTCTAAAAACAACTTCAAACTAACGTAAACATACCTACTCTGTTATTTGTATTACTTAATATTACTTATTTGTATGCATTACGACAGTCTTCATACAAGTTTTGAGTAGGTTCATCGCTATCGACATCATTGTCTAATACGAAGCATGCCACGCAAATGAAACCTTCACCCTCATCATCAGACTCAAAGTTTTCTCTGTGTGACTTTGGAACACAATAAATATGATAGCTATGATTGCAAAAACTACATTTGAGCATTTGGTTTTTGTCTTTGGAATAAGATTTACACTTCATACATCTAACAAACGATAACTTCTAGTGTTGAATTATTTTAATATTTTTTTCGCCAGATTTTTCGCCAGTGTTTTCATTCGAAAGTGCGTTGGAAGGACCAGGTTCAGAAAGTTTATTAGCCAGCACAAGAGTTGGATGACTTTTGGAGCAACTAGTGTCAACTTCGGAGGAACCAGATTGTGAAAGTGCTTTGGCAGAAATTTTTTTTGAGCAGCTTTTGCGTTTTTTTTTGTCCGTTTTCGGGCCGGCTATTTTCAGGATTTTTTGCTTCTTTTACTGCTTCTGTTAGTGTATCGGGGCATATTCTCTTTCTTTTAAACCAATTTTACTGCGAGGCACTGAAAAAAATTAACAAAACGGCTAATCAGATTTTGTAAGTAAACATTTATGGCACTTTTGTACCTGTGGACAGTCCACAGGTACAAATTACTAGTACTAGTAATTACTAAAATATGAGTACTACTTAGTACTCATATTTTAGTCCACAGGTACAAATTCAGACATAAAAAATAAAACTGATATATCTTTGAGGATAAAACAGACTGACAGACACGAAAAAAGCACTAACTAAGCAATAAACACCACAAATCATACTGCAAACACAATTAAACCGATAACGTAAGTATTTTCATGGTAAAACTCATTAAAATTTAGCAAAATTACTTACTTTTTGGCGCAAAAATTTTTCATAGCCGGCATCTAGATAACCACACAGAAAACAAAGATGGCGACACGTCAAAACTGTCAACCATAGACAAAGCTAAACGGTCGCGTTCAAATTAGAATTTTATTGTTACTAGTTTCGTCGGAATCGATTGTGTCCACAGGTACAAGCGTCCATAGGAACAGCACTTGCCCCTACCTACAGTTAATTTTTTCTTCATTTATTTATTTCTTCATGTCCATTCATTTACATTTAGTTATTATTTTTAAGTCTTTTATTACGTTAGTAGGTGTGTGGTATGCCCTGATAAGGCGTTGCAACTTTTTGAGTTCGATTGAATAATTTAGTAAGTAAGGTACCTAAGTTTGTATTTGCATAGAACGAATTTATAATAAAATGTATTCGTTTAATTAATACAACAATTAAATTAGTGTAGGTCTGGTATGTCTGGTTATTATGTCAAGTAATGTTGAAGTTTAACTATGAAGTATACAATATGCCCTTATTCATCAAAAAACTGTTATTTTGTATTGTCTTTCCTTGTCATTTTAAGTCAAAGAACAAAGACGATGCTAGATTTGTAAGACCTAACAGAGGCTTAAAGTACGTTTATAAAATAAGGCCTACTATAATAGTAAACATTTATAACCACTAAAGTGGCAATTTGTGCTGCCATGCCAATGCTAAAAATTTGAAAAAAATAGAATTGCCACAAGTTGAACTATTCCATAAACTTTGCAGGTCTATGTCTTCTGGCTTGTGGTATAAAGTAATAATTTAATGTTGTTTCATTCCATTAAATGAATAAATAAATAAATATTAATATTAATAATAAATAATTTCTGAATAATAAATCTAAATCTAAATCTAAATTAAAATAACGTTCCATAATGGGTTGATTTACCCATTACAATAGAAAATATATTAGCTATTTAAGAAAAAACATTTCCTGTTTCATTTCTTCAGTTCAAAGAATGTATTAATTATACTCTAAAGAACAGAGTTCACTTAAATGAGCTTAAATTAATGTTATAACTAATTAAAGTTATTTCTTACAACCTTTATAATATTTATATTTCGAATTAGATTAAAGCGGTCGTAAGAATCGCAGACAAACCATGACCATTCCAAATGACAAATAATTAATTTTGCTGAATTTTAGCACAGTGTGATTTTAGTAAGGAAAACAAATAATATTGAATACCAAATGAGTAAGTTTATAGGTAAGTTAGTATATTATTATTTATGGTAGTGAGAATTGTAATAAAATTGTGTGCTTTATGTTATGGTGAGAAAAGAACTGTATGAAATCTAACGTGAAATCACTTAGTTAACGCTATTATTTATTTCTTTATTCAAAAGATCTATACCAACTTCAAGGATCTGAGTACCAAGAGCTGAGATGTCTACCAAACCTGGAGATTATACTTGTGAGCGTTTATAGTCTATAATAATTTATCTCTAAAGACGTGTACCTACCACTTAATGAGATCGAGGTGCAAACTCATATTCAAATTAAAAAAAAGGAAAATCCACGATTTAAAATTATGCGGGGTTTGGTCACGTTCTATGGCTGTTAGCCTGTTATCGATTAGAAGATTTCAAATGAATAATTTAATTTAAGACTAGGTACTAATATAATAGATACTAATCCTACCTAGTTAACCATTAACTTAGTTAACGATTGAGGAAATGACGCAATGTAAAAAACTGAATGGCTAACTTCGAGGAACCTGCGACTTGAAAAAGTACTAACAAACAATACATAATAATCACTAAATTAAAAGGAAAGACATAACATTACGTCTTCTTGCTACTTCTTTTTAAATGGTCCTTTGAGCCGGAGAGTGCCGGGTAGTCACGTGCTCGAGAATTGGTGCATATTTGCTAGTGAGACAAAAAATGCAAAATTGCTGTGCTCGGTGTAAACTCAAAGATTATAAAATAAGAATTGCAAACTAAATCTTTTTGGTATGTTCGCTCTTGAACTCTGTGTTGTGCAGTGTAAGCACGTAGAAGCCATTTAACGAATTGGCATATGAATTAAAGATTAGAAAACTATAAAAAAGACAGGTTTTAAGGTGTTGGTGTACTTATAAACAGGCTAACCCATCAAAAGTAACATGACCCGATATGGCATGATTTGAATGAAAAATGTGTGTGTAAGATACCAGTGTTATAAGACCAGTATGTGGAGTGGCAACTTGTCAGTACAAAATATTGGATAAATTAGAATGTCGTTCATAAGATAATACAATAAATTTGGTACCATGATGAACTACAAAGTTCCTATAGATGTCACTCTACCTAATGGGTACTAATATCTGTTCTGTCTGATGGTACGAGTTGTGGTTAAACAACTGTTCTGTTATCAGCATAGTCACGGGGCTCAAGGGCTTCATGCTTCATTATAATAATCTTATTGTGAAAGAAGTCTGAAGAAACGATTGGCTTGGCTCGAAAATCCCCTTAAGAAATCCCCTGCGTAGGGCATTTCCGAACTTTTTGTCCGCAAATCCCCTTACAATCGAATTTAGCTGCAGTATTGTGAACAAAAAGTATTTTTCAGATCTCGTGTCTTTGCCGTTTTGTAGAGTAGGAACCACCACCACCTAAGTGTCAAATACCACTTTTTCAAGTTCTCTTTTGCACCTTACATTAATACAGATTTATCAGGATTAAAAATATATAAAGGTAGAAGTACATTTTAAAACCGGCTGGTCATAAAACCGGTTGAGTAGCGCCTTTGAAAACCAATGTTATTATGACTGTTGGTTAGTCGTCTCTCGGACATGGTTCAGTCCGGCCGCTTCACATAATGATATTTTAAACTAAAGCAAAATAAACCCTAATGCAAAGTGATAAAAGCCAATGGTGTCTAAATAATATTTGCAGTCGAACCGGTCCGGTTCTAGAATTACCTTGAACTCGCCTTTAGATTATTTGCGGATTTTCCTCATTTGTCGCGGTCAAGATGACTCCAAGAGTGTATCTCGTGTTTTTTGTTGTCGGTAAGTTTATTGTATTAAGAACCTTTGACATTATACAGGGTCTTTCAATACTAGTGCATAACATTGCATTAGTAGGTAAGGTATGCAAGGAATAAGTTCCACACACAAAAAAAAAGTAATGTAGGTAGCTAAGCTTTCTGTTTTTTGTTTTAACATTGTCTTATAAATCTCCGTTTTCTGGTCAATTATTAGTTATCCTTTTTGGAAATCGAAAGGACAGTGCGCGGCGCGTGTCGATGACCCACGCGTGTCAATGACCCCCTCCCCCATAAACGATGTTATTTCGCTGCCCGTTCTAATTTCCAACAATGGTAAATAATAATTCACCAGAAAAACTTAATCGATTTACCTAGTCGAGATTTTTAAGTGAAAATGTAAAAAAAAATGTTACAGGTATCCTTTTCGTGTGTTGAACCTATTATTTAAAAATTATGCTTTAATAATGAAAAACCTTGTATTTTATTAACTTATTACTAATAGAGTGCCAATAACAACTACTTATAAGTAGTATTAGAGGACGGCACTCGGCTGAGGACACTTAGCAGTAATTATGCTACCTCAGAGTGCTTAATGATTTAATTGTACAAACTTTTTGTGTGATGTCAAATAAGAATAAAAATATGTCAAGTTACTCTTAGATAAAATTTATTCTGCGAATAGTTCATAAATCTATACTAATATTATAAAGAGAAAAGATTTGTATGTTTGTATTTTTGTATTTTTGTTTGTTACGAATAAACTCAAAAACTACTGGTCCGATTTCAAAAATTCTTTCACCATTGGAATGCTACATTATCCCTGAGTAACATAGGTATATTTATTACTGGCGACCCGCCCCGGCTTAGCACGGGTGCGGTTTTATTGCACCCGCGCAAAGCAGGGACGGACTGCTAGAGTATAATATTTAACCTTTAGGCCTATAGGTACGTGGATTCAACATGAGTACTCATGTAAATGTAAGCTACTTTTAGAATAAAATTGAGATAGATCTTGGAGGTCAAATATTGTAGGTAGATACAAAATTAAATATGGGTTTGATTCCCACGTCCTTGTGTGTTATCAGTAAAATTATCCGCAATGTTGGGTGTGTGTGTGTTGTGCAACAAAACAAACACATTAATTTTCCTGCCCACAGTGTTCAACCACAATTTATTGTTCAAACCAGAAGTGTTCATCACAAAGTTCAAAGTCAAATAAAAATAGCCTTACGCTAAACTAGGTAAGGATCACATTGAAAGTCACTAGTCGCATCTCAGGATTTATTCAAGACTACCGGTAGCCAAGGAACATAACTATCCTCCGGTAGCTCAACAGGGTCACTGAGCTCACGCAATGTGACCAAAAAAGAACTGACATCACGATAAACGATCAATAACAAGTATACTTACCTCCTGAACAGGTACAGGTTATACAGATAAAGTTTTTAAATTTTAAGATCAACCTTAAAACAGGTTATGGGATCAGTTTTGGAAAAATTAAAATTCTAAACGCGATCAAGGCAAACACCATGATCAAATTGATCAACTGCCAGGCAACCATTTGAATATACCAGTTCGGTAAAAAATCTTGAAACTATGAACATAATTATTAAAAAAATCAGTTTTCCGCGTATCTATTCAGAGTCTTCAGACAATACCTTCTAGTGTTTGAAGTCTTTGAATACGCATGTCTTGTTTACATGATTATTAGAATAGGTTATCGCACAGGGTTATCATAGGTCGTGAGATACTGCATACCTTGCTTGCTGCTCTTGCCTTGCTCAGCTTACAGTTAAGCCAAGTTTACATTATTCTGTCGCGACGTATCGTGACGCGTCATAAGCATATCATGTCCATATACATTTTGTATGGGTATTATTATATTACTAAAGCGCAATGTGTTGTGACGAATTCTGTAAATGTATGGATACGATATACTTATGATGCGTCCCGACACTCCACGACTGAATAATGTAACCCTGGCTTTAGCCAATGCTCAATCATCGTTTGACACGACACGCGTAACTTACTCGGAGTTACGCGTGTCGTGTTAAAAAACTTGCAATTGCCCTTCTGGCATTACTATAATTACCTACATTTATATAACCTTTCTTGTGCTTTACCGCAGACTGGTACTGAAATAATAAATATAATTATGTTTTTCTGATGACAGCAAATCAATCTCTGACGTACTTATATGGAGACCCTGCGCAAACTGCGCATTTCTAAGCCTAGACTGGTTCTTCTACGTCAATCTAAAGTTAAAAATTAGTGGGAACTCCCCACTTATTTACATCCTGGTGTATACCACAAGCTCTAAAGCAATATTGAAATAATGTTACATAGTGTGACACTACAGTTCTACGCTGAATGAAGCGCGCTATTCGCAATTTAGGTAGGTTTCAAGGTACCAGAACCCTTAACAAAATATCTCTTTATGTTACCTTTAAAACTATAAAACTTTTGAATATTTTGTGCCATCACAAAGAAAATAAATATAACTTGTCAAGACGTCGTAATTTTAAAAACATCTATATTTTTTTTACAGCACCCCTCCTAGTCGTCAGTGCTGACAAAAAGATAGACCCCAACACTCTCTTCAGTGTCTTCGGCAGTGCCCAACAGTATGACGCAGATAAAGCAGCGTCCAGCATACAAGCTCAGGCTGTCCTCCCAGCAAATGAAACTCTGGTGGATCCTGACTACTGGGACACGTTCGATGATTTCCTTCCTGCTAACACAGACTATGACCACTTTGACTGGACTATTACAAATGTAAGCAGACACTATACAAACACTATATCTACCTATCTACAAAAACTAACCTAATAATATACTTATCTAATATTTTTGAATCAGTTGATAGTTGAACTGTAGACTTTAATCGTAAATAGTCATGGTAAACATTTGACCAATTGAACTAAAGTTCAACTAAATGGTCGATGAATCGTCATAGGTGAAATGTAACTAGTTGAAATAGCTTTCGGCAAGGCGTAGTGAACCCTAGTTACTTAACGTGACTTATATATGGAAGATGAATGCTTAAGATCGGTTGTCATGGCACTTCTTGAGAGCCTATGTCCAGTAGTGGACGTCTATTGGCGATATTACGATGATGGAAATGGATGATGATGGATGACTTAAGTATAGCACAAAGAGTACCTTACTCTCTATGGAATAAAACAATTGGGACGGTGTTGTTAAGTGAATTAAGCGCTTCACGAGAAACCGGTGGTAAATACAATCTATCAACCAACCAACCTACCATACCGACAGACCCAGGGCCCAGGAAACAGACAAAAAGAGAAAAATTGCCTCAAATCATAGTTACCAAGTTAGTTTAAACTAGTTTATTATAATTAATTTATAAACGAAACCTAACCTGTTCTAGAAGTTGTCTTAAGCGTATCCACCTAGTAGGTAACTACTTAGTAGTCAGAGAATACTCCACACCCCGGTTTGCATCGTTAAAAATCTCTTTAAAAACGATCAAAAACAACAAAATAAAAACTTATTTTGATGTGTTTGTACTTTCGAAAGAACCGTATTGGAAAGTGATTAAGTGACCCGCACGGATCAGCATTGCAAAATGCATTTTACTTTATTTGTCATAAAATTATACATGACTTTCACCACGCTGTAAAATCACAGAAAACTATTTCGTCGTATGTATGACAACATTTACATTCACTGCTGGATTCAGCCCTCTCTATGATTGTATCGGCTCTTAACCATCTTCACATCTAAAAATCATAATCTTTAGCACAATCTTGCGGTAGTCTGAATACAGAATAGAAAGGTGAATCTTCATAATTGCAATTTGTTCAAAGAATGTGCTTACAGCGTATAGCGGCATCATCAGAAGAGAACTTCCTCCTGTCTCCTCTTGGCTTGAAGCTGGCACTGGCGATCCTTACTGAAGCCGCTACGGGAGTGACTCAGACGGAACTCTCTTCGGTCCTGGGATTCGATTTAGACAGGAACCTTGTTAGAAGAAAGTTCGCTACCATTATTGAATCTTTAAAGGTAAATATGGATAATTCAGAAGTGTAACAAGAATCAGCAGAATAATTTCGAGTTATAATAGTAGGTACTAGCCCGTGGCTTCGCATCCGTGATACTTACACAAAAAGTAGTCTATGTAGTCCCCAAACGTTAAACTATCTCCGTGTTAAATTTCATTCAAATCGGTTAGCGGCTTAGCTGTAAAAACCATTTAGGATAGAAATATCAGTATTAACAAATAGAAAAATTGCAATTCTTGAGAATATATTGTAGCTTTGGCTGGAGCCAAACACAAGCAATCAGCAGGCTTGAATAACCCCGTTACATCATAAGAACCAGCGAATCACCTAGCACCATCATCCAATAACATCTACTCAATGATGTCGTGCGTTATTTGAACTTAAACAGCAGCAAAGTCGCACAGCAAGAAATTGTTACCTACTTATATTTTTTTGTTTTTGATAGGTACCTACATACCTCTCAAACTTATTTATATCAACAGAAAACATCACCAGAATTCATCTTGAATCTTGGAAGCCGGATTTACATCGGCGACAGCGCACAACCAAGACAGCACTTCGCAGCCATCGCTGAGGAGTTCTACAAGACTGAGCTCAGAACTGTCAACTTCTTCAAGCCCGCGGAAGCCGCCAAGGAGATCAACGGATGGGTGTCCAATATTACAGCAGGACGGATCCCCGATTTGGTCAACCCCGGTAAGGACATAAGCCGTGTTGTTATTCTAAGGACATAAGCTTATATATTGTGGATCACTTGACGTAGCTAGCTTAGTTGTTCAAAGCAGATCAACGAAGCCAAATATCTACTGTTCTGCGTAGTTACCATTAGAATGGGTCCTAATAAGACAGCTAGTGGCAGTATCAACATAGCGCTTTCGTGTCTGGGTGCGTTAATCAGTCGGTCCCGGCATTTTAAAAGTTTTTAGGTCATGACAGTCTACACAGTTACCCACAACCTTGAAATTTGGACTCTGTTGTCATAAACACAATAGACTAAAGCAGTCACCGAATATGGGTGATGAAATTAGAGGTAGGTACCAGCGCGATGATGATGGTCAGATAAACGAAATTAATCACGTCACGCTTTTGCAACACTCATTGTGCCATGTGTTTATGAATGTGCTTTACTGATTCAGAACTATGTTGGACAAATAAATGACGCACACTTTATTTAAATACGCAAAAACACCCGTGACAAACTAAGTTTTACAATCACGTCTCGCATAAACGCAATTTAAAAGGTACCTAATTTTATGTCTGTTAGCAAGAACGAACTTATCTTATTGCTATAACTTTAACTTGCTGTAACCGCAAAGCTTTAGTCTATGGCTATAATAATATTACCATTACCAGCGGCAGTCAGTTTAGTAGTTTGATGCTCAATAAATTGTCTATTGTCTAACTCGGAACTGTCACCATCGACTAAGGGTTAATGCTTGTAGGACGCAAGTTATCTTACAGCCTCGCTCTAAGTCTAATTTCTGAGTTATTCGTTCATCGTTTTTATCATATTCTATCTTCATCTCATTCTTCTATTAGCAGTTTGCACTAATCTTACTAATATTATAAATATGAGTTTGAATGTTCGTATGTTGTATGTTTGTGGGTTAATCCAAACGGCTGTACGGATTTGTATAAAATTTGGCATAAATTAGTAATTGAGAAGCTGGTTTTGGCTATTATATACAACACGAGCCATGTCTCAGGCGGAACTAATCTTTCTATGCATAATCGATTGAGAACACGGAATCTTGTTGTAATGCCAACAGGTTAATATTATAAGTTCCTTTACAGACGATGTCGCCAGCATGGTTGTTCTTATCCTCAACACGCTATACTTCAAGGGGAGCTGGCGTCACCAGTTTGCACCCAACGCGACCAAAAATGGGCCTTTCTACGTCACAGCCGCGAAACAGAGCAACACCCCTTTCATGAACGTTAAAGACAACTTCTATTACGCGGAATCTATCAAATATGATGCTAAGATCTTGAGGATGCCTTACCGAGTGAGTTTTTAATTAGCTTGCCATCATAAACAAAAACATGATATATCCATCATCACCATTATCATATCAGGCTATAGACGTCTACTGCTAGACAGTGTGTGAGAGTGTCTTAGTGTCAGAGCCTTTACCATCCACCAAATTTCTGCGACTACAATGTCATCGGTTCAATGAGTGCGGTGCCTATCCTTCATTTAATGGAAGATAGATTCGACGTTTTGGTTCGACGAATGTTTCAACGAGCCCCAATTCTTATTAGTACCTATACTAATGGCCCATTTACACCATACCATAATTGCATGCAAGAATTGCCTAGTCAAATTGAATTAAAAACAAAAATGTTCTGAAATGAAATTGACTAGGCAATTCTTGCATGCAATTATGGTATGGTGTAAATGGGCCATAATTGTTTCAATACGATCTTACATATTTCTGCCGCCAAGCAGTAATGCTTGCACTGCTGTGTTCCGGTCCGAAAGGTATGGTTTCCGGTGAAATTACAGGCACAAACATAAGACTTTCGATTTACGTCTCAGGGTGGCAACCCGCGAGTGATACCTCTGGTATTGCAAGCGTATCACTTATCTTATATAATATCTATAGGCGTTAATCAGTTACGATCGTGGGCCGTACGATTTGTTGCCAGTTTAGTTGATTAAAAAAAAGTCTTACGTTATTTTCTTTTTCAGGGCAACAAGTTTGCCATGTACATTATAGTGCCCAACTCCATCTCCGGGCTGCCCCGCGTGCTCGCCGGCCTCAGCGACCTCCGTCTCGAAATCGACAACCTCAGTGAGCGCTTAGTGGAGGTCACACTACCCAAGTTCAAGTTTGAATACACTTCGCAACTGGATGGTATACTGCAAGAGGTAATGATTACTAATTGGGTTTTATGGTGTTTTTTCATTTTACCTTATTTTCCACATGACTGCCAAAGACAAGGATATGAGGAAACCTTTGCCCGCATTAAAAAAAACTCGAGTACATTTCCACTAATCTTATAGTGCATTTCCATAAAGTCACGCCTAAACCCAACCAGCATCGTGTTGCTTAATGTAAATTATTCTCCAATGAAGTAAATTCTACTATAGTGTTTTTTTTCGATGCATCGTGTCGGATATCGTGAAAACGCTCCTTGTGATATTCTTCTTCAGAATGTCTTTTGTTTCGGTTTTTTAGCTCGGAGTCCGCGCAGCTTTCGGACAAGAAGCATCATTCCCCGGCATCGCGAGAGGACAGCTTCTGCACGAGAAGCTGAGGGTGTCGAAGGTGCTGCAGCGATCTGGCATCGAGGTCAACGAACTCGGCAGTGTCGCTTACACAGCGACTGGTCTGTGTATTTTTATATCTCTTGTAGTCAAGACAAAGAAAAATCACCGCTCTTTTTAGTAAAGGAGCGGTGATTTTTCTTTGTCCTTACGAGCACGAGAAAAATCACCACTAGAGTTATCGCTAGGGCTCTGAAACGAGTGTTTCAACTGTGATGTGTTTTTTTTTGGGAAAGCTAGTCTTTATTATATTATATTAGCTTAGCTGGTTATTATTAGACAATTTATGTTCGTTACGTGTCCTCTGGGTGGTGCTAAACGAGCTCAAGTACAACAGACAAAATAGGCGTAACAAGGATTAGCTGTAGATATTGGTTGCAAATTGATGTAGGTTTCCAGAATCAGCTCCCAACACTTAGCTGAAAAAAGATCATTTGGATGGGCTGATTGCCAGTGGTATTTCATAGCGTTTTCGTGCTACGGAGAGTATGTTGAACTGTCGTCCCAACTGTGACAATTAGGCCATGACGGAGTCCTAACGGCCGGCGCCCCGGCGTCGGTCGGTAGGCGGCTATAAGCAGCGTTATAGGAGTTGACCACTAACTCATACTAACTTACTTACTTTTAATTTAGTTTATTGAAGCATAATTTTATGGCAAAAAGCAGATGCCTCAGTAGTTTTCCTGCTTCATTCAATTAGAAGCTGGTAATAACTAGGCATTATCTAGTTAATTGCAAAACAGCAAATTGAAAAACAACAAAACATCCTACTTTACCTTCTTAAGTACATTCTAATAATATTTATATTGTTTATTATCCTCCTTAGTTCTGAAACTTATTAAGAAAACAATAGTTTTGAAATTAGCTCTGTAACTCGGTTTCTGACGACGTTATAACGATCGCTTACTAGGTGGAGGATCGATTTCAAATTACCTATGTGGGGATGATAGAACCCTGTGAAAAACTATTGTTGCTAAATGACACAAGTTTAATCTCTGTCCAACTTTTGTAGCTTGAGGAATAAAGTAAAAGACCTACTCATACAAATCGTAGATTTTACGTTTTATTACCACTAAAGTACTTACATAGGCCACACACGGTCAGTCCACCCTAGTACTAATATCTATTCTGTGTCATAGATTTAATTTTGGCCGTAAATAGCGCTACCCGATTAAATTTCGATTTTATTTGGCCGTAATTTTCCATAAAGAAAATAAATTCTAATGATTTTGGCTCTACTACGATGGATTTTGGATGAATGGTTGATTTTTTGAAATGTAACCGGTAAATGTTACCTACATTTACCTTACTAATTATTTTTTTTCTTTCTACAGAAATAGCCCTAGTCAACAAGTTTGGGGAGGAGACAGAGAGTAACTACGAAGTGATCGCCAACAAGCCATTTTTGTTCTTCATCCAAGATGAGCCCACGAGACAACTCCTCTTCACCGGCAGAGTTTCCAACCCAGAGCTCAAAGATGGCGCTCTGAAACTATAAAACTATAGAGTTACAAAATAGTAGACATGACAATTTTATTTAAGTTAGATGATGTTTATGAATAAAAATGTGCAAAAAGATGATGTGAGTTTAGTAGGTAGGTATCCTTGAAAAAAATAAAATTGAGAGTTGTTGAGGTACCTATACACCGGATAGGTATAAAAAAGACTACGCTTTAAAATTTTATCAGCACGTTTAAATCATATTTATTGATCGATTAGTACCAAGAAGAAATAGGATTTAATTTTCAGTCTTGATATCCGAATAAAAGTATTGTTTTTTTAGTTACATGTGTTTATTTAATTTTAAGGTCATATTAAAAGAACTCCAGGGCCTCAGTGTTTCCAGTAAATATGATATTTTGTACAAGACTTAGGTATAAGTACCCTACTTTATCTAAAACAGTAATAAATTGAACATCATAATAGATATTTATTCTGTCTCTCTACTAAGGAAAGCTGTGTCATTTTACACCCTGTATGTTTAATTTATCAATCAAATAAAATTTCACTGACCAAATAATGAAGTAGGTAATATCATAAGATTTTAGTGCACACCTTTTTTATTTTTTCTCCCTGTTAGCATATTACGCAAAATTGCCTTTCTTGCAAATTCGTGTTAGTTCTTATTCCACTATCCATCGAAGCTAATGGGAAAGAAAACGTAAAAAAACAACTAATAGGACTACATCTACCTTCTCACAGTAGGCATCATCGTTATTGCTACCTACCCATCTCACACACACATTTTTCTATTTTGCTTCGATGTATAGTATGGTAGGTAGATACTTGGTTCTACCGTTATGCCATGATAATAAAGGCTTGTTTGCACGTAGCACGTTTGCACTCTTTATAATACTCACATCTATACTAATATTATAAAGAGAGAAGATTTGTATTTTTGTTTGTTACGAATAAACTCAAAAACTACTGGTCCGATTTCAAAAATTCTTTTACCATTAGAATGCTACATTATTCCTGAGTAACATAGGCTATATTTCTTACTAGCAAACCGCCCCGGCTTCGCACGGGTGCGGTTTTATTGCACCCGTGCAAAGCTGGGACGTACTACTAGTAAATAGATAAAGTGGCGCGAATTGACAGTTTATTTATCTAGTCAAGGCATCACTCGCCTACATTATTCCCTCGACTTGCACATACACTCGTCCCAGTGTGGTAGTTATTTACATAATAAAGTAATTAACCTTATTGCTGTTAGCCCATAAATCCCAGTGCATGGCAAAATGATAACGTTGTGGGAAACTAGGTGCCTACTTTCCCATAACAATGGTGGGGTTTAAAATAACGTTAACGTTTATATAGTTAACGTTAAAAAACTGTTGTTCTGTGACTTTATAAAAAACTGTTTCATACAAGGAAGCATTGTAAAAAAACAACCGTCGTCGCTCGGCGTTGGAGGGGTTTCCAAATTGTCCAAGAGCGTCAACACTTAGGTACTAAACCAGAAATAAAAACCGCATTCTGTCAGAAAATAATGACCATGCCTTAGACAACGATCTGTAAATCCACAGAGTAGAATCATAGGTACACGGGTATACCTTACCTACTACACTTTGAAAACGTTCGACTCATACCATACCATTCACTTTATTTATATTTTTGTTTACTTCAAACATCATTCAAAGCCAAGTGAGATAGGATACAGTCGTGCGTGATTTTGTGTTTTAAATCATCGAGCTCGAAATGAAACAAATCGTTTCATTTGGTAAGTGCTGTTTATTAATATTGTCTGCTATTCAAGCTTGATCAAATGTCAGTCTGTATAGTACCTAAACATATATATATATATATATATATATATAGGTAATTGGCAAACAGTTAACTTTCTGATTAAGCATGCCATTGTAAAATTTTTGTTGGCAGTTTATTTAACAGGAAGTTCAAAATAAATTGAACAAAAGGTTCAACAACAATTACTTACCTACTCTATGTCTTTTATTATTTACAGCTCTTTATGCTATTTATTTACTAGTTTTTCTAGTGTCTATGACACAAATCTATAGGATTCAATTAAATAAGCAGGTAAGTAGATATTTAATGTTCTTGAAATACAGGTTTCCTTTTCAACGGAATAAGATCCACTAAGTCAAGTTCACTGAACTCCTGTGACATACTGGTGCACCGTCATCAAATCAGTCTTCGGTGGTTGCCTAAGAGGAAAGAAATAGAACTCAACTATTTTTAAAAGGTTTTCCCTAGGGCCATAAATGCCGGCATTATCCTAAATTTAATTTTAAATTTTATTGTTGAAGGTTGATTTAACTTCGTCGTAATAATTCCTATTGACCGAATCAAGTTTCTTGGGCTCAATTTTATTGAAATTCTGTGTGAATATGGTGGTGAAATCACATAGGCATGCAAAAATACATTATTATTATTTATCACATAAATATAAGTAGTTAGTTTATTTTAGTTTCTAAAGAAAAGAAATCATTTAATTTTTCAGCAATATTGCTCATCAGCTTCCAAGGCTTCCACTGTGACGGCCGTTCGATGCCGAATGCACGGCTAAACTTCTTCGACATCGACCTCCTGCGATATGCTGCTGAAGATAAGCGAGGGAACATCATGGTGTCTCCAGCCAGCATCAGGACGACCCTCGCTATGCTGCTGGAGGGCGCTGACGACGTCACAGCGACAGAGATAAGAACTGCGTTAAGACTATCGACGAATGCAGTTGACAGACGAATGGAGTTACATACGTACTTGAATGCGTTGCAAGTAAGATTATGGTTAAAAACAGAACAGATCATTTATAATATATGTATATAGAGCTACGGCAAAGACTTGATGAAGATATCTAAAGGTATCGTGGTGAAGCAGGGCCTTATATTATCGTACTCAAACTATTACTAAAATACCTAGCGTCGTCTTAAATAAAGCAAAACTGATGAACTCGATATCCTTTTCGAGGTGCGTGCTTAGGGTTGGATATTTCCTTCTACGAACTTACTTACGATCTAATCCCACCATCCCCGTTCTACTACCGGACTTACAGACGTACGGCAACGTACCACCCATATCTGGTCGACATCCCACCATGCCAAACCAAACGCTTCTCTTCTTCTTTTTTTGTAAGCACAAGCAAAGAATGGAACTCGTTGCCAGCTCTTTTGTTTTTCCGGAATGTAACAATGTGGGGGTCTTCAAATCTAGAGTGAACAGGTTCTTTCTAGACCAGCGTGCTCCTACTATCATCGACTACACCATCACTTCCCATCAGGTGAGGTAGTGGTCAAACGTTGGTCTATAACCAATAAAAAAAAACAAAAAAACACTTGTTATTATTGTATAACTAATACTGGCCTGTTATTTTACTAGTTGGTTATTTGACTAGCTGGTTTTTAAAATAAGGAAAATGAAGATCGAAACTCAGCCCAAGTAGTTCTACTTAGCCATTATAATGTTGAATTGAACTAAAAGGATTTCATGCAGATGTAGCATTTCATGTAGATGTAGAATTCGGATTCCTATGTTATAGGTTTTGTGGTGTTTGCGGATTAAAGCAAATACGATCGACGCGGGATTGACTTGCATCGCTCAGGCCTGCGGGGATTCGGTCGAGAGCGAGCGAGCAAGATGGTCGCGTGCACGTGTATAAAACCATAACAATCGTTTATATTGAAGCCCATCCCCCTATCCTGTAGGATGCGAGTGGAACTTCACAGGTTTTGTTCTAGTCGCAGCCAGAATTGGCCTGAGAGTTTGAGTGTCTATTATTACCAGCATAGCATAATTAGCTTACACATAAGTAGGTGTTTGATTTCAAAGTCGGTATTCATTTTCTTCAATAGTTTTACCAGACATTACTCGTAGACTATCAGGGTCTGCGATAATTGCTATTATCTCTGGAATGTCATAAATTTAATCTTTAATTTAATTTTATTACTTGCATGATTTTTTCCCAGATATCTCGTCTGCGTATAGACAATGTAGTAAAATGAGTCAAATATCTAAGTCTTGCCTTTTCTTCATTTTCATTCATTGATCATTACGCCTTTTTCCTATCTCATTCCAAGTAGAACATGGTGATGAGTCAACAATTGCTTACTTAAACTTACTTTGTTGCCAGTGGTCCACTTATTACTTAAAAAGTTGTAGTCAGTCATAGTATATTTACTAATAACGGATAATTGTTACATGTCAAAAATATAAATAAATAAATGAATAATAAATCAAAAAGTTTCATAGGAAGATCGTAGGAGAATAAGTACCTATTAGAAGTATTATTCATACATAACTATTCAATTCATGAATTTCAGGTAAACTCAACATCAACTACATTAGAAAACGCGAATGGGGTATTCGTGTCCAAGAAGTTGCCACTGAAGAAAGACTTTGAGACTACCATAAAGCGGGATTTCTCCTCCGAAATAACTAAGATGGACTTTGGTACTCCTAAGATTGCATCAGATCTGATCAATGCTTGGGTCAGTAAGAAGACACATGGACTCATTCCAACTATCGTAGAACCAGGTAAGAGGTTTGAGTGAAATCTTAGTAAAGTTGTCCCATACCAGTGCATACTCTAATAAGTATATTAGAGGTTGTTTTGCGATAGTTTAATTACCACATTAAACCAACACGTCTAGATTAAAAAGCGGTTAAAACCATGAACACCCCCGATAACCAACTTATACCGTTTCAGATCAACTAGCTACATCACCGCAAATGGTTCTCACAAATGCCCTCTACTTCAAGAGCAGTTGGAAGTATTCCTTTGATGCTAGTCGAACGCACGGCGATTGCTTCTACCGTTCAGATGCGTGCGAGAAGGTGGCAATGATGGAACTAGAAACCAAGCTGCCCTATGCTTACGTGGATGACTTGAGAGCACATGCATTGGACCTGCCTTATGAGGTGAGGAAAACCAAAATACTAAATTAACTTATCTTGAGTAAATTTAAGAGTAAATTTAACTTATCTTGAGATCAAGGTAATCTTGTAGACGGCCATAAATTCAAGACGTGTAGAAAGGTAAGTTCCAACGATAATATTATCTCACGAAATTGTTTTCATGTTAGTTTTGAGACTGCGCTCCGCACGTCTCTGAGATGTCTCTGAGATGGCACTGAGATGGTATCCACGAAGACGGACTTTAAGGGCTGTACCACCAGATGGTAAATGATCTATCGGTCTAAAGAGCATTTTCACACACCGGATACCACACCTCAAGTCGTATGACCCTAGAAAAGTCACCATTCCCAAAAAAATAAAAATAAATCAATAAAATTTAGTTTTGTGTATATTTCAGGGTGGGCGGTATTCCATGGTGCTCATAGTACCTCTTGACCGCGATGGTTGCGAAGCCCTCATCAGGGACCTGCCCTTCATCAGTCTGGCCCAGGTCCGTGGACTGATGCATGAGACTGAAGTTACTCTCTCCATGCCGAAATTTACTGTCAACTTTAATGGTGATATGATCGAGCCTCTATCTAAGGTAAATACATAGTTGTTATAAATAGATAGGTATAGATAAACCAATCTAAAGCGCACGCCCCACTCCGAAAATTGTCGCATTCAAATCTATGACAAACGCGGTGGAGGGGCGTGCAGTTTTAGACTAGATGGCTTCTACATTGTTGGTGGTTGGATGATGATTTGTGTCGTTGATGTGTTTGATTTGTGATTGTTCTTTAAAAAGTAAAATAAAACATATATTTTATTATAGGGGCAATTAAATTAATAACAAAAGAATGAAGAGTGATGCAAATAAGTTTTTTAAAGTTTTTATTAAAATTTCGTATGTGGATGTTTTTTGTTTGGCTGAACGATCTGTTATTTGTTGCTGACATCTTTTCAATGGCGTCTTGCCTAAATGCTGCTAAAAATAAAAACCAGAACATAAATTTATACCCAATGACTCTTATTTATTTTGTTCCCAGATGAAAATCAACTCCGTCTTCTCTTCCAGTGCCAACCTCTCTGGCATTTTCGAAGCAAATACCGCTAGTGTCAGCAGTTTCCAACACAAGGTCTACGTGTCAGTAGACGAAGCAGGCACCGTCGCAGCGGCTGTATCAGCGGCCGCGGTAGTGCCACTATCCTTCAGTGGAGTAGAAATCAATGTAGACAAGCCTTTTGTGTTCTTCATCAGAGATAATGACTTGGAGATTGTACTCTTTGAAGGGAAGATTGAAGAGCCCACGGTGTTTGTAGAATCTGAAAAGGCTAAGACTGAACCTGCAAAGGCTAAGACCGAACCGGCAAAGGTTAACACAGAGCCTGCAAAGGCTATAACTGAACCTGTAGAGGCCAAGACGGAGCCTTCAAACGCTAAAGCTGAAATTGGAAATGCTGAGTCTGCAAAGGCTGAAACTGAGCCTGCAGGGGCAAAGATAGATGATGTGGAGGTGTGGCTTTCCAAACCTGCGGTTTTGATAGAACCTGTGAAAACTATTACAACTAAAAAGCTAGTCAAGCCTCTTGATAATGCAGATGGTGAGGTTTATTTTTATTAGGAAGAAAGTGTTCACATTCTTAATGAGAATCAAATATCTACCTAACTTTATTTTACTTAGTCAAATGAAAAAAGTGAATAAATGTACATCATCTTAATATTCAACCTTCTAGTGTTCCGGTGCGCAGATCCAATGTAGTTAGATTAGTGGATTGCACAATTTGCACATGTCTTTCAAACTTATAATAATGTAAATGCGCATAATACATTTTTTTGAATGCCACAGAGTTCGTATCTCAGAAATAGTCAAGTCAAGTCAAGTAATGCTACTTAGTTTAATCAATTTTGAAGGTAACAGCAGATGTAATTTTTTTTCATCAGATAATTTAATTGTTTTCAGGACTTAACGAAGTATTGACACCCCAAGTTCATCAGAAAGCTGCCTTCGATACTCAAAACCCAGTAACAAGCACAACAGAGAAGTCAACTGGTATCCTAGACGCCATCATAACATTTTTTGGATAATAATGATGCTCGTAATAATTATAATCCTACACAAATATTAATATAAATATTGGTATGTGATACCAAAATAAATGGCCGCACACATAAATATAAGACCGTAGTTAACTACCTACTGCATCAATTATAAAAAATAAAAATATTAGACATACATATACAAAAGTGTGTTTTAATTATTCACTTGTGCAGTAGCCCAAAACAATTCGTCAGGCTGTTATAGGTAATGTTATTAAAAAAATGAAATTATTTGTCCTTAAAAGCTTCCATAAAGCTTGTAACGAAAATGATGGCCCATTCACAACAAGGCATTCATGACAAGGCAATCCTTGCATGCAATTATTGTATAGTGTAAATAGGCCTTTACTCTCGGGGTGATAAGCACAGTGCAGTGCCACTCAGATAGTTAAAATCTAAGGGTATATATAGGTTAATCATAAACCTACTGTAAACCTCTTTTATCTAACGTGACTTTTAATTACTGCCATCTTCTTTGTTCATTAACATAATGAATGACAAGGAAAGACCATATTTTAACAAGCCGCTGAAATGTCAGTTTCTTTATGAATGACGACACTATAGAGAGCCAAATCTAAAGCTCTGGTAGACGCTCCAACTGTTATAGACAGGCATGGCGAAGATGAAATAAAAATAAAGGACTCCGGACAGAGACCATTATTGTAAGTATATTTGGTGTATTTTTTTTTCAAAATTGGAACGGAACACTGAAAACAATGAAAAAAAGACATGCACAAACTTAAACTAAAAAATGTTTCGAGGGATTGTGGCGATACGATAGGATGTAGTTATTAACATGTTTTTTATTATATTTTTAAAAGCACTACATCAATTTCGATACAATTTATATGGGATCACCTCTGAAATATTAATCAAACAAAAAAAACCTTGAAACCAATTCATAATTGGCGGAGAAATCTCGTACATAAAAATAATACTGTCGAATTGGTAACCTCCTCATTTTCTGAAATTATATTCGTAATAGTTTTGTTTATAATGAAGTTTTATTCTGCCTTAGCAACATGAAGATGTGGCAGTAGTTCGCAGCTCTTTAAAACAGGATCCTGCGAAGTAGGGTATTGGCACGGGCGGCAGCAGTAAATTTTGTAGTTCACTCGTGGCTTGAAGACTCCTCTTTTATTGACTATGTTTATAAGTGTAGGGTGTTTATCAAGGACCTTTTATATTTGTAACGCATCAATGATATTTACTGGCAGTAGATTCTTTAGAACCTGTAAAACACCGGTTCATAAAAGTAGCCTAAAATACCCATACGGTATTTTAGGCATAATAATTTTAACATACCTACTTATAGAAAAGACGGGGTTTTACATCTTTTCGAGTTATACACTTACGAGAGTGAGTTCACGACTATGGATACCAAGGTAAGGTAAGGTCTCATGAAACGTAGCCTAGTATGCCAGCTAGGAAAAATTTGCATGCCTTTTTTTTTGACTTACCTAAGTTGCAAAAAAATAAGGTTCCAACTGTGAAAGTTACGATAAATTATAATAAAAAAGATCTTGCATTTTCACCACCGAATATTAATGGAAGTGACAATAAAAGTCATAAGTCACAATAGTATTTATTGATAATGATCATCAGCCTTTCTGATTTTTCCTACTGTCTCTTAATGATCCATTTGCGGTAGTAGAGATAATGATCATGATATTCTAGCCTTTCTGACTCTCCCTACTGTATCTGACTGATCCATTTGCGGTGGTAGAGATAATGATCATCATCTTCTAGCCTTTCCGACTCTCCCTACTGTATCTGACTGATCCATTTGCGGTGGTAGAGATAATATGATGCCAAAAGATCGCACATGCATATCCAATACAGTTTGAATTTGAATCTGCTGGATGTTAGTGCAATTCAAAGGATCAAGCCAAGGTGTTTTTACAGTGTTACGTAGTAAATATATTTATATATAATAAGTATTATTATTTTTTATTTTTTATTCAGTAGAGCACCGGTGGTCTAGTGGTAGTGACCCCGCCTTCCAATCCTAAGGTCGTGGGTTCAAACCCGGTCGTGCACCAATGGATCTTTCTGTTCGAAAAATTTATGTGCGCAATACCAGTGTTCACATACGGTGAAGGAAAACATCGCGAGGAAACCGGCATGTCCAAGAACTAAAAATTCGAAAGACATGTGCCATCCACCAATCCGCATTGGGTCCGCGTGGTGGATTAAGACCCAATCACTCTCGCCTGAGAGTAGGCCAGTGTCCCAGCAGTGGGAACATTAGAAGGCTGTCATGATGATGATGATGATTCAGTAGAATTGTGGTTATGTTTTGGTACTAGTTGATAATCAAAATTGTTTGTATAATCATATGTTTTTTTTGTAGGTAATTTTAGGAAATAGCATATTTTGTGTTAAACGTTTTTTTTTTATTTTATTTTTTAGGTACGCATAGGTACCTTAGTTAGTTTAGTCATGCAAAACATTTATAAAAGTATTTGCAAAATTGTTTATTATATCAGTTGAATTTAAAAGTTTTTTTTCTAATTTTATTCTTGTGCCGTCATCTCACAAGGTTCTGTCAGAATACCAGTGCTGCGCTAACTCCTGCGTACGCGGTGCAGCTTTTGCTGAGACAGGACCTTTTGACCCTTAAGCGCGATTTTCATTATAACATATACCTATATGTACTATCTGTAAAACCTAGTTCATAGTGTGTTTTTTATGTATTAGGTATGTTTCTTTAAGTATGATCTTGGGGGTCAATAAACATGTTTTCCTTATTATTCTTTCTTTCTTCTTTCTTTATATATAGTAATGCTGATATTCATAAAATGGCATTTCAGCGGCTTGATAGGTGCCAACCTACTGTTTTTTCTTGTCATTATTAAGTCAATGAACAAAGACGTCCATAGATTAAAAGTACCCCTCGCTTGGCTATCAGAAATTTAAAGTACGTTTACAAGGCCCTTAAGCCCTAAGTTGGCAACTGTAACATGGCTGACATAAATTGCCAAGCGACTCAAAGCCTTTTGTAAAATATAAGCAAAAAAAAAAGAAAAAAACGATGTGTCCTTTCTCTACCGGACAGAGTCCATTTACATCCGATACCTATTACTACTTAGATCCTAGTGAAAGTGAAATCGAACATCAATCGTGAAAACGCATAAAATACCATTTAAAAGTAGATTAATTGAAACATAATTTATTATTTGACAAGATTTATGTGCTTTAAATAAATAAAAGCGAAGAAAGGTAAATTAATTAAGCCTTTCTAAAGTCGCCATTTCTTTTGTAGTAATGCAATCTTTGATTTCGCGTGCTTGATCGTGGGATACAGAGTAGCCATCAAAACCCACAGACATGAACATACAATAAATCTCGATTTTAGTGATCAATATAATATAAATTATGTACTATTATTAAAGTGTGGTAGTTGGATCAATTATTCCGTAATGACTTAATCGTTTTGGATGATTATATCTATTTTGTAATAGTAAACTTTGGGTATAAAAACATACGAACAAACAAAGCATGGAAGCATTCCTTGAGCTAGAAAATGCCCCAACGCAAATGGAGCTGCGGCAGGCGGGGCTTGTCAATGGAGCTGCGAGTGAATTTAGTTTACCCGAAATTGTCAATGATGACGGCGGTCATCTAATTTTTTATCGGTTTTGAGATTTTCTCATAAAAAATGCCTTCTTGTGCAGTGAAGTGGTGCATAAGCCAATCTCATTTACATAAAAATAATATTGGTGTTAGTTTTCACACGTAAGTTCATCGCTATTTACTTATTTCCGTAAAAAATAATCATGCCCAAAATATCTATATGGGGATGGTGTTATGCCACCCAAAGCATGTACTTTATTTTATCTACCTGATAATATGACTGTCCAACAAATGTTTTCAATATATTGTAACTAGGTTTCATGATATATTTAACTGCTTAAAAGAGCATTCCATAGATCTATCAAAAAATACGACCCCTCGACGTATTTGTTGTCAAAAGTATTACTTCTATAATAGTTTAAAGGGAAAACACCCTTTAAACAGAAAACAAAAATTAGATTATAGATAACAGGAAAACCTATAAAAAGTCTGTGGTCTTAAAATAACATAGTAAATCTAAATTTTTGAATATTTAAATAAATCATTATTTTGATTAATACTACTTATAATCGATATGGTAGATAAATATTCATTGTTCATTCTCATTCTCCATGCGAGTTCAACTCGCACTTGTAAATTTATTGAAAAAACCTTTAAGTTTGACTATAAGTAACGTAGATATTTATGGTTTTATATTGGTTTATTTATACTGTCACCTGCTTGTAAATATTAAAATATATTTAGACAACAGATTTCTTTTACTTGATTACAGATACTTGCAAAGTTTTTACTTACCATACAAACCTAATAATTAAAGTAACTCCTTAAAACCTATTCCATGTGCAACCCTTTAAAAAACTGTTGTCATAGAAGTTCAAACAACTTATGAAAATATAATCATATTTCACCACAATCACCATCTTAATTAGAATTAATTATTTGCATTACATCATATTGCATGAATCATCCTGGGTAGCAGATGGCGTTGCAGTAAATGACATGCGCGAACTACAGATTAGACGGCAATTTAAACCCAAACGTTGAAACAATAAAGTCTTCGTTTAACTGTGCGTCCCGAGTCCTAATAAATAGTTGGCTAATCAGCGAAGGAGTTTTGACGTGTGAGTTTGTTTGAAATTTTGTGTCAAGTTGCGCGCATATTTCCCTTGAAGTAATAATTCCATGCTTTGTGCGTTCGTAGATAAAAACCTATTCACAAAGCCTTTTAGTAACCTAAAGTTGTAATATACCTAAACGTTTGCTAACGTAGCATAAGACTAGAGTAGCCGTTTTTAGGTCTAAGTAAATATACTTTTTAATATAATATGCACAAAGTTTAAAAACAATAGAACAACACAATGTGAATTTGCCAAATATCTACAGGATAAACTAAATTATTGTGTAACCCTTAAAACATTTTGTTGTTTTATAGATTTATACATAACGGACCCTTAAAACATTTGTTGTTATATGGATTTATACATAATTGAATTGAATTGTTATTTCTTGCATGAACTTTAATCCAAACCTATTTAATTATTGTAATTTTTTATTGTCCAGTAATTTAGGTGAAAATTGTCAAACTGCGAGTCGCAACTGTCACTTATAGCACAGAATTCCAAGTATAAGTGACAGTGTTTATAAAATTGTAAACCTTCATTAATTGTGATCAATAAATATCTTATCTTACAAACGGATTCTTAATTTTATAGGTAGTGTCAATGTAACAATTAGATCTTGATTTTGACTATTAGAAATAATAATTTAAATTATTTCAGTATTTATCTTCAACTATTTTTATTCTTAAAACTTAACTTAAAAGTTGTTTCGCGTAGTCACCATTTGGATAGCTGACTACCAGTAGCAATTTCAACTGAACGCTTCCATGTTTCGGAGGGTACGTTAAACAGTCGGTTAAAGTAAAAAGTTGGGTTTTCTAAAGTTTCTAGGCCATGACGGAGGCCTTCGGGCGTTTTAATAAGTCCATCACCACAGTTGGCCACTGATACGAATTTACTTACTTTATTCTCAAGACTACAAAACCTTGTTCAACGTAAAGTAAGATGTGGTCTTCCACATCTTACTTTACGCGTTAGGGACTGAGAATAAGAATTCTCAGTCCCTAAAGTTCAGAGCCATAACGCACAAATGCCGCCTCTATCCATTGTGTAGCTGCTTTAAATGTAACTGTTCAAATGTCTAGATATAAGCGCCATGGCTTCCGCGCACATCACTCTATACCCAGTGCTAGCCATGCGCAGCCGTCCTGCGCTTTTTGACATTTAATCCCAGAAGTATTTTTTTTATTTGTGTCGTTATTGTTGTTGGCCAGTCACAAAACTGTAAGTATCAGTGGTCATTGACATCAAAATGTAGGTCAGGTTTTGTTGACGCGAACTCGGTCTTTGCTTTATGAGTAGAATTCGTTCATAATAATTGTGTATTGTATGATTTAATATTGTGTACTGTACCTACCGATATTTTTTAGAAAGTTTATACTTATCAAATATATACCTATATCATAACTATAAAAAACCAAGGATATTTCTAAAACAAGGATTTGGAAGCCGGGGCGGGTGGTTAGTATTATCATAACTCATAGTTACTTAGCTCTATGTAATTTATTGGACATCCTGTAACTTCAGTTAAGTTTCTATATTTAGAGGTACTGGTACTCAAGTTATTTTTTTAAGGGTAATTAAATAGACAAAAAAAAATTTAGGAGGCTGGCCACATAGAAAAGACGTAAATCGTAACATACGTGAGACAAGAACGCGACGCAAAACCGGCACCCCCATCCATCTGCTCTACGCTTCTGTACAAAATGTACAGAAGCGTAGTGCGGACTCGTGCGTGACGCAAAACATATAGAAAAGACGGGGCACGGACTCGACGCTAATTCGTCTGCGTCTTATTGCAAAACATAGCAAGGACGGGACACGGGCGCGACTACGGGCGGGGTGCGGGGAGCCAGTTCTCCCGAATGCCGAAATGCCGCCAACTCTCACGACGATGATAATGCCGTCGCGTCTATGCCCCGTCTTTTCTATAATAAGATGTTTTAAAAAGTCACGTCTGCGTCCTGTCCGCGACGCGTTTTTGTTTTAAGCCTTTTGTGTGTGACCAGCCCACGAAGAAATACTTCCGGCAGAGAACCAGTCGATGTGTCCTGATGTTGTCCCGTGGAGTGACGAAACTAGACGTCTTTAATATTAAAAAAAAACTGTAACAAATAGATTTAAATAATACTCACTTCTACGTTTTATAATTATAAGTAAGTTACTTACATTTATTATAACTTACAGGAATGAATTTAACGGGATAAGTAATTCGAAAATGAACCTTGTTGCAGATTTAAAAGGAGTTGTTGCCCAGATAATTTGAGATGCGCCCATATTTATTAGGTAAGTACTTAATATAATAATTAAGATTTAACTTGTATAATAAATAACACTACCTAGGTTTAGCGTAACTGAGAAAAAGACGTTTTTTTATAGGTGTAATAAATTATATCGACTGATTTGTGCAAAATGTTTCTAAACTTTGTCAGTTCCGGTCGTTTTGGCAAAACGACTCTTGTCTAGTCTTGTCTCAGTGTCCGTCCGTATGTCGGTAACCAATTCCTGTAGCTAAACTATAAAGCTAAAAAAAAATTGCACATTTATTCATATTCGTAAAATATTTTTTTAAATATTACTTATTTCAGATTTATTAAGTTTTTAATTTGCTTGGGTCTAATAAACCTCCCTCAAAAAATATTTTTTCACCTTGTTGGTCAAGGGTTAACAAAACAGTACCTATATGTATATTATGTACTGCGAGTTTTGGATTTCCATTTTAGTTAGGAAGTGTTTATGGGTGACTTGACTATAGATAAATATAGAACTATTACGAACCATTTTATTTCTGATACAGTCATAATCAAGAATGAGATAAAAAAGATGGTAAATTTTAATCGTTTTTATTTTACATAGCTTTTAATTGGCTTATTTTATAATAACGGAACACATATTTGCGAAGCCTGCTAACTCGCTTTAGATAAAAAATATAAATAATATCTAGTATGAAAGACTGCGTAAAAAAATGCCAACTAGGACCAAGGTTAGGCAAGCTTTGCATTGATTTATCGTTGTACATTACTTGAACTGTGTGACAGATAAAATAATGACCATGAGCATAGTTACCTATATCAAGTTCTTCAATCACCAAGAGGTTCTATTTACGCGTATTACCTAATAATTACGTATGATCTCATGTTACGACATAATATCTGATCATTACTGACATGATAGAAGGAATAATACTTGTTTATAATAGAATTTTCAATACTTTTGAGAAGGGCGTCTTTGTTGATTTTAAAGCTATTTTTTTGTTTTTAGACCAGAGCATACTCTTCTAATAACAAAAAATTATTTAAAGATCATTAGGTATACCAAATTACACTGTGGTTTTTTATGGGAGTTCTGTTTCTGCTTTCGGACTCGCTCTCATGGTCCAGTCAATTAGATATTATGCGTCGTGGGTTCGTATCAGCAGGCTTTGCTCCTCCTAAAAGACACAAAAACTTCCTGGATTATTTTTTAGCTTTAGGTACATGTAACTCCTATCTGTTTTTGATGGTTTTGAGTGGCTTCGGATAGCCAAAGATTTGCATTACCGTTCTCACACCGTAGTATTTGTATTATCACTGTTAATTTTACAATACCAAGATTCAGATCAAGATTTTGATATTTTTATTTTTATGTTTATTGTGTGGCGTTAAATAAATATTTTTCTATTCTATTCTATTCTATTCGTCTCTTTTCGCCGTATGCACTAACCCTCTAATAAAGTATAAAATAAGAAATTGAGTTACAATTTTTTTTTTCTTTCATAATCATAATGGCAGCTTTTTGTTTCCGCTACAGCGACACAGACCTACTCTCGAGTGAGAGTGATTGGGTCTAATGCGCCACGTGAATCCAATGCGCAATGGTGGATTCATAATAGCCTATTCTTTGCTATCGGCACTATCGGTAAATAAATTGAGATCAAGCGGTATTTCGAATACAGAGGTAGGATGGTATTCACCGTTCCATCGTCTTTGCTATCGATACAATGTGCATAGCACAATACCTAGAGAAAGGTCAGTGCAGTGCGTTCACCGAGAGCTTGTTGTACTTTACTGCAACAATCACTCCATTGGAAAATGCAACTGAGATAGAAAAGTGAGTTAGAAACTCTTGGTTATATCAGCTTTGATCTGATAAAGAGATTTTTTTATAGGTAGGTACGAACATTAAAATATTATTTAATAATCAATAGTGTTATAACATTGCATATATAACATCCAAACAAAAAAAAATATTTCCAGGCCCTTGACAAAAATCTTATTACATTTTGTAGTACGAGGTAAAAGTCTAGTTTCTTATTAGATACGAGTATAAGTGGTAGGTACTAATGATAAGTGACTGTCAAAGAAACTGACAAATTTTTCCTTACAGTAATAACAGCACTTCGAGGGAGATGCCCTTGAAGTAATCATCGTCATGTGTTCTCAACTTAGCGTTCGTCTCGCATAGCTTTTGAAGCACAAAATTTCCCAAAAAAGTGCCTAGCCTAAGTAATGCACAGTTTTTACAAACTATACGTCTGCAATTTGCCTAGGTATCTCTATAGAATCAAGTGACGTAATGTAACTCGACAACCGATAGTAGGATTACTTAAAAATTTTAATCAACATCGCTTAATTAGATTTTCCCATATAATTTTTAAACAGTTGCGTGTAGAGTGGAGATTTATCAATGCAAGGTGTTCGGTAAATTATAGAACCAACGGATATCGATACTATTATTTTGTGTCGACAGTCGAATGATGTCACCAAGTGCTTCCTTTATAGACAAGCTGCCTAAAATGAACGTAATAGAAAGCTATATTATAAGTATTTTATGCCATTTAGAAAAATGTCTATAAAGGTAAGTCTATATTTTATTATTAGTGCATAATATTCAAGGAAAGTTCCACACAAAAAAAAATACCTACATACTTATACCTTCTTTTTTAACATTTTGTCTGAAAAATCTCGAGTAATTCGATTACGTTTTTCTGGTCAATTAATATCTGTTGGAAATCGAAAGGGAAGCGAGCGGCGCGTCAATGACCCGCGCTTTAATGAGTCGCGTGTCAATAACCCGTGCGTCAATGACCTGCGCGTGTCAATGACCCCCCTATAACCGCCACGGAACGCGCGTGCTCGAATATATAATTATTATGCGATTTCCAACAATGACAAATAATAATTGGCCAAAAAAACGTAATATACTAGAGATTTTTCAGACAAAATGTAAAAAAAAAATAGGTTTTTTTTTTTTGTTTGTGGAAAATATTCCTTGAATACTATGCACTAATAATAATATACCCTGTATAATGTAGACATTCCAATACATAGGTACAATATTTGACAGGTTTTTGGTCTTTGTTTCACCTAAATTACTACTTTCCTAGAAGTCATTGCTTACCAGTATTCTGTAATCTGTGCTTCAGGGCTGCTGAGAAATTAGATTATGATTACACGTTGCATTCTGTCTGTTCACGGTAGACTGCTGTGGTCAATGCACTTGAGTTATGTGCAACTGTGCCTTGTTTTATTAGTCTACTCTTTTTTCTTTTCATCATAATCTATCTACGCATCAGCGTAAATATAATTGGTAATACATAACCATAAACGTTTGTTTTCTCGAGTGAGTTACCTACTTCTTTTTGAAATACAGTCCTTAGTTCTTATTGTTTATAAAGGCCCATTTACATCATACAATAATTGCATGCAAAAACCTTGTCAAATTGATTTTAGAACAAAGATGTTCCAAAATAGATTTGATAAGGTAATTCTTGCATGCAATTATTGTATGGTGTAAATGGGCTATTATGTTGAGATTCCAGTTTTTACTATAATGCTGAAACCTTTTGGGACTGCTATAAAATCTCGGTCATTCCAAAACCCCACTGTTTTTTAATGGTAGCCTTTTGTTCGCATTCATTGTCCTTTTCCATTTGTTATCGCAGAATTTTAAGTTGCTAGGTGGTTACTTGGACACCCTTGATGCATCTAGATTGATACAGAAAATTTGGCATCAGATTAATATCACGTCAATTCTTAAGGTTCAGTATTTCATTTTAAACGCCAACTACAATGCAATTAATGAACTGCACTGAACACTAATCAGCATTTTATCGGTATCGCTGGCTGGCTAGGATGATTTATTAAAATTAAAAAAGGAGGATTTAAAAACTTCGCAGTAGCGTCAAAATGAGGTCTGCGACATCGTTTAACCATCCAAAACCAAGGTGTAGCATGACCTACTATTATTTTCGAGACCCAGAAAAGCGAAAGGCTGTCTTCAAACTGCAGTTAAGATATAAATACATCCTGCTATCAACAGTTACTTGTAAACATGCATGGGTCCCGCTAGTTGGACTTGCACTCGACCTACATTGCAGAACCAGTATCGATATCCGACCATACATTGAGTATTGAATGCTATGCAGTACCAAGCTTTGGGTAATTTGTCATTAATAGTGTTTAACCAGAAAAATAGGGTTTACTCAGCACCAAGTCACTTTCACGGTTAAAACACTGACAAAATGTCCAAGTTGCCAGTCACTGATTTGGCTTTGGGTGGTTTTTTTTGTATAAAATTCTCATGAAGTATGGAAATAGTTGATAACTTAGTTATTATTATATCGAGACGGATACAGGTATACGCGCCGATTGTCTACTGCTTACTACTTTGCTATACTGACTGACTAATATAACTGACTCTTTAAACTGATATTCAAAGCAATACTTAGATACTAATAAACAGACAATGAGGTTAATATCACCGATTTAGCGCCACTGGAATTTTAACTTGATGACCTTCAAAGGATCATGTTGTTTTCGACTGATATGTCACCATACTGGTTTTGCGAGGATCCTGATCTTTATTTACAATTTTTGCTTTTGCACGTTATTAGGTTGTACATTTTGCTGATTTTTATATTAAATCCACTGTTTTCTGAAAAGCATCGTCATTTACTTTCAGTTTTTACCTAAAGTACTGACAAAAGACTCGCGTACTTCTGACGAAGAAAGAAGAACTTACGACTGTGTACTTCTTTAGAATCGCGGCTAAAAGCTCGTAAAAGGAACGTATATTTCAGAGGTTACTCAGAACTTTCACGTTACGTGTTAAATTTACCGGAACGTTAGGTTAAAATTATAAGGATATAAAGTTCAGTAGTTGGTAACTTTTCAATACCAATATCAAATGGTAAGCAAACAAACGTTAAAATCAGTTCACCGATCAAGGAACGAAAGGCGGGATTGACTACCAAATTTGGTCTGCTGGAAACACGGCAAACTAGCATTGCCAAAATGTACAAGATATTGTAGCCTTATTGCAGTTGATAGTCAGAAACAACAAATAAATCTTCACCAAAAATCTAAAAACGTGGGAATTACACTAATGTTCTAAGAAAGTTAATGGATGTTTGTTACTTAGTCACGTCGTAACAGCTGAATGATACCTATACCTACAAGAAAGGGTTGATTATGATCTCGATTGAAACTTACTTTTCTCCTAGAATCACGAGCGGAGCCGCGGACAGAAGGTTGTATCATAATATGCTTATTTTTCATTCCAGTACTCTTCTTGGCGGTGGGATTGAGCAGTGCGCGATGGATGCGCCAGGGAAGAGCGAGGTCTGATGGCGCCACTATTGTCGGGCAAGCCACATCTGAATTGTCTACTGCTATTTTCCAGGTGAGCTTCTGGTTATAGACATTTATTTCCCATAAAGAATGTATCTATGTACTTATCTGCAGCAACCTGGATTTTTGAGATGGTGAAAGGTGTCAAAAATGTGCTTGCCGCCCGTTCCACGTGCAACCTCCGTGTTATCCTTGATTTACACGCTTAAAAACACTAAGATCATTAAGTTGTCTGGTTTGCCTAAGGTATTGAAAACAACAACAAAATTCAAACTAGTACAAGAGCCAACTGTTCCAGAAATCCTTTAGAGGAATTCGATTTTACGAGACCTATAGATATATATTTTAAACGATATTTTTTGTGATAAATTATACTTTAGTCCCTTATATCCAAAAAAAATATTAACCGTTACATTATTTGATGAAATATTCACTCGTATTACCCACTAAAACTGGTGCATAGAAAGATTAGGAAGTGTTAAATTTACAACCGCAATTAAGAACTTCCTAATGGCGATTGTAAGTAAAGATAACGCTTTTCTCTATTTCACTAAGTATTTCAAAGTCGTCTAGTTTCTCTTTGACCGGTTAGAAAGTTAACCTACGAGCTAGAGCGATAATGTTTGTAAGATATTCAATATTTTTCAGATTTCTAATACTTATACATTCATAACACAATTTCTCTTTATTCCAGGGTTACATCGATGATGACAAGAACATCGCCTTTTCTCCGCTCGGCTACTCAGCGATACTAGCCATGTTAGCTGAAGGTGCTAAAGGCGAGACTCGAGAGCAACTAGTATCAGCCCTACACTTGCCATCTGACAACAGTCTCACCAGAAAGACCTATAAGTCTATCTTGGCACTGGTTCCGCTGAAGAACTTCTTCTATGTCTACAAAAACTACACGATCCACGATGATTACAAAAAGGTCCTGGAGGATTATTACCTGACTGATGTTAGGTCTGTTGAAAGAGTTCAAAGCAGCATCGATGATGACGACGATGATGATGATGTGTCTTCAAAACCGGAATTCACAGTAGAACTCCCAGAGAAGAAGCCTGAAGATAAAATTGACGATATCCCTGAACTTATGCCTCCCAAACAGTCGGAAGAACAGCTCATCTCATTCGCTGTTGAAGATATCCCTGAGAAAGTAGATATTACTCAGACCGAATATAAACCAGCTAAGAACATCAAGGAGAAGATCAAGTTAGTTAAAACATATCCCAAAAAAGAGTCATCAGCTGATGAAGAAGAGACTATGGTGGCTGTAGAAGCTAGAAACCATGCAAGGAGTCTGAAGATTTTGCAAGACAAGAAAGATATATCGTCATCTTTGTCTGTAAACAGCTTTGGAAAGAAAACTGGCAGCAGTAAGTTCAAAACTAATATTACTTAAGAACGTAATTTTATTTTAAAAGTGTGTCACTCATCGTAAAGAACCTTGATTTTATTATAAATCTCTACTACACTGGAGTTATGATGACTGGTGTGTTCGTGCTAATACTACAAAAACGTGACTTGTACTGTTGTTAGGTATAGCTATTCAGTTATGAGACACTCAGAACTCAATGTTAACTTCGAGCTTTTATTTGGTACCTATCTAATCAACTAAAGGCTTTACCTAAAAAGATAAATGCAATTTAAATTAACACATTCTTTAAAATTAGAGCTGTCTCAGAGACAGCTATTTTTAAACAATGCGTTAATTTTAATAGAGTTCGTAAGTACGTACGATAATGATTTAGGTTATTACTGCCGTTTTAAATAATCGCGAAAGTCTTAAACTTTATTTTATGTTTGTTGTTAACAGTTTAGTCATTTCAGAATCAGTCTCCGATTCCTTGATGATAATCTTCAATGGCATGTACTTCCGCGGATCTTGGAAGCACCCGTTCACCTCAGTAGAACCTGGTGTCTTCTACAAGTCCAGCTCCGAGAAGAAGCAGGTGCCACTGATGAAAGCGAAGGGCAGCTTCAAGACCGCGTATGTAGCTGCTCTTGACAGTGAGGCAGTACTTCTCCCCTATGACGTAAGTAGCTACTCAAGTGTGGTGTACACCATCATTGAATTTAGAACATTCTAGGTGATAATAATTCTATGTTGTAAACTCAAAATACTAAGTAAATTCTACAATTGTGAATTATAATCAGTGATTTTTTTTGCTTCAAAAAAATATGGGGGTTGAGTCTAACCTCAACCCACATTATTCGGATATAATTTGACCATATCCGGTCAAAAAAAGCTCCAAGTCAATGATTAATAAGGGCGTGAGCGACAACGCCAGCCGCATAGTCGTTTAGGTTCAAAAATGAGGGCTGATCACAGAGAAGAGAAGTTGGTTATTCGATGTTAGGATGACCTTTATGATACTTATAGACTTTTACTACTTTAGTCATTATTTTGCTATTTGTCTCTTTCCAGTCTGGCCGATTTGCCCTCTTAGTGGTGGTTCCTCGTTCCCGTGATGGCCTCACTCGCCTGATTGCTGACCTGCCGGCTGCGCCTCTGACAGACATCCAGGATATGCTGAAGGAAGAAAATATCCAGCTGTGCATGCCGACGTTCTACGTTGAGACTACCACCAAGCCTATATCAGCTTTGGCTAAGGTAAAAATTATACTAAGTGACAACTGACTGAAGGGTAAACTATAGAATTACATGAAGATAAATTGGTACATACTATCTTCATGTAATTCAATAGTTTAACCTCATGTAATTCAATAGTTTAACCTCACCCGAAAATCATAATATTTCAAGAGTACCCTTGCTATTACGGGGGGTAGTCAAAGGCACGTTCAAATTCAATTATTTGGAAGTGCCTTTCTTTTTAAATAATGCACTGTATGGAAAATAATCACAGTTTACATTGGTACGTAAGTAAGAGAGTTCTTACGTGAACCCAATATCTAAATCTGGGACTATATTGACTTTAGGGTTACAATAGTTTATTTTTTACAGTTCGGTGTAACCAAAATCTTCAGCCGCGACGCTGATCTATCAGGAGTATCTTCTGATGAAGGTTTGTTCGTGCAAGAGATGGTGCAGCATGTCGCAGTGAGGGTTGACAACACCGATGCTTCTGCTACTGAACTCACATGTAAGTAACTTTTGTATACTGCTACACTATTGGTAAGGCTTAAGTAAGATCATAGGTATATTTTCCTATTGGTATAGTAGCCAGACGAATGTTGTTAAGTGGGCAAATGAAGTTTCCGATGAGTACAGACTGGAATGTGGTGTAAGGCAGGGTGGTCTGACCTCTCCGAGGTTTTTTAATTTGTATATTGATCAGCTGATTTATAAGTTATGCTGATGATATGGTGCTGCTGAGCCCATCAATCGGAGGGTTAAGAAAATTAATAAAACTGTGTGAAGTTTATGCTGGAGAACACGGTCTAAAGTACAATGTCAAGAAGAGTGAGTTTATGATATTTACAGGAAAAAACAAGCCGCCTAGTCATGTACCAGCGCTTACTTTGAATGATGTTGCTTTGAACCGTGTTTCTCAGTTTAAATACCTTGGTCACATTGTAACTGAGGACTTAAGAGACGACCAAGATATTGAGAGGGAGTGCAGGGCGTTGTCGGTTCGTGGCAATGCTGGCACATAGATTCACTCGGTGTACTGTAGACGTCAAATTAACGCTGTTTAAAGCTTCCTGTCAAAGTTTCTACACGAGTGGGCTATGGACCAGTTTTACCCAGAAATCGTACAACACTCTGCGAGTATAGGTCTCACGAGGGATCTCGGCCGTAGTGAAATTAGCCGTTTCGATGCGCAATGGAGCATTTTCAAAATAAATTGTCTTTGCGCATCACAAACGGCTAACTTCACGGAAGCCTAGATCCGCTGTGCGAACTATACAATACAACAATGCCTTTAGGGCTCTGTTGAGGCTTCCTAGGTGGTGTAGTGCGTCTGCTATGTTTGCAGAGGCACATGTTGATGACTTCTATGCCATCATACGCAAAAAGACCGCAAATGTTATGCAGCGTGTGAGGGGAAGCAGCAACGGAATCCTAAAGATGATTGCTGATAGGATGGACTCAGTCATCCTCAGTCGATTCATCGATTTACATGTGAGAGGTGTAAACCGATGAATCGACACTTAAAACTTAAAACTTACACTTATATTTTTCAATGACATTATAAATTTTAATTTTAATTATATTGAATTATTTTTTCTGGTTTTGATTATTGTTATGTGTGTGCCTAATGTGTAACCCTGCTATGGAACCTGTGTCCGAAATATATGTTTTTTTTTTTTTATTGGTAGAAAAATTGCAAGAGTTTCTTTGTAAACCACGTAAAAGAGAGTGCGTTTGGCTCTACTATTCATTCCTTTGGTAAAACGAAACGTAGGACCCTAGTCTTACTAGTCACTTTAGATAGAGTATCGAACGATAAACCTATTTTACTGAAAAAAAAAACTGAGATTTTAAGCAAAAAGAAGTTAATTGGTGTTGCTATTGTGGTTTAGAAAGGGGTTGAGTTAAACTCTTTCTTAAATATAATATTATTAGTCGACCACATAGCCATTATAAGGTTCCCACCTCAGAGGAAATGTTACCACTTACAATTAACTTGTATGTTATTTGTTTGTCCACAGCATCCAACACTTTTGCCGAAGCCACCAAGAACCTCCCACTATCTCAAGAGAAGGTTGGTAGACGATTCAGCGTTGAACACCCCTTCATATTCTTTGTCATCGACCAAATGGACAACTTGGTGGTCGCAGCCGGCAAGATCAATGACCCCAAACAGCCCACACCTTTTGAAATGAAGACCAGAGAATTTTTCTAAAGCTGGAACAGCTAATGACTTACCGTTTTAATTTCTATGTAGCAAGAGTGAAAGGCTCCTTTTACAGTGTTGTGATTTTTTGTGATTTTTCGAACTCTTTGAAATGTTACAAAAACCCTGTACTACTAAACTATTTATTTATTATATTTTAAGTTCGTTTACTCGCTGTGAGATGTTTACTTCTTGACAAAATCCAGACGCATTTGATTATGAAAAAGTACACAGCCTAGATTTAAGTTAGACTTATTTTAAATTTTAATTAATGATTACATTATTTATTTTCAATAATATTGTGTTTTCTTGTGTGTGTTGTACCTATGAAATTACAGCAGTCCTTTAGATTATCCAACAGAAACGTTGCCAACGTAAAATGGAACGTTACACTTTTGCTTGGTATTGTGGGTAGTTAAAAAAATGAAATCTACTCCAAATAGAATTAAATTTTAATATAATTACGTACCTACTTATAATTTTATTGTGAGTAAAAAACAGATAATTTTATTGTGAATTAGGATATCGTGTTCTGTGCATATAGCGGTCATGCTGGTCATGATCGGTTTATACCTACCAAAATATATTAATACTGCTTTGGTGTTAAAATTTAATAATCCTGCCACCGTATTCAAAACCCAAGTGATCGTATCAAGTGAAACATGGAAGCAAATAAAGAAAACGTGCGGCGAAAGCTAAAAACAAAAATACCGTTGCCACTAGAGCCGTTACCAGCCTTACCAAAGCATTTACTTAACAATAACTTGGATAGCTGCATCAATGAAAAGAGGCTTCCTTTAAAAACTCTTGTGCAAACCAACGTCTTACCTAGCTCCAGTAGATGTAAGCAAGAAAAGTCAGTAAAGAAGCCAATATGTAAGACAAAGATTGATACAAAACACGTCACAATTCGTAAAAATACAGAAGATTTAGATTGGGATCACAAAGTTTTCAAAGATCATGATAATAGTGTGTTAAGTATCAGTGATGATGATGATGTAGGCAATAATTGCAAAGAGGAGACTTTCTTCGATGGGAATAAGCAGAGGAATTGCTTGGGCGAGCGCCTTGCTATTACTCCATCAGAAAAGTCACCGCAAAAGCATAAGTCCGTGAGGAATTTAAAAAGAAGTTTGAAAAGGCCTCATAGTCGTGAGCTGCAGGGTCTGTCGCCAGCTTGCAAGCTGGAGAAAAGGGAAGAGGATAAAGCTAAACGTCGATTGGTATTTAATGAGAGTTTACAGGAGAGATTACAGTCACCAGATAATTGTAAGTACATACAGTACATACTGTGTCAATCTTTTGGTAACTCCTGATTCATATTTTTATTCAGAATCTCCCTAAAAATGTATTTACTAATAGGTAAGTAAATAGTCCCAGGTAAGCGAGTATAACCATGTAGATTGTTCAAACGTAACGATACCTTGTTTTTTTTATCATCATTATCATCATCATCCACAGCTTGACTTTACCTACTGCTGGGTACAGGTCTCCCTTAGTTGGGTTTTGTTCACACGTAATTATTTTAGCATACAAGTTTTACATCTTTTGCACAAGTTGCATGACCATGATAGCTGAGCAATATTTTCAGTGAAAAGGTCTTACATGACCTGCATGAATCGAGACTACACGGACTACATGCTTGGCCACCTGCTGAAGGTGGAACGAAAACCGCTGGCGGTTCCAACCATACCCAGGATCACGAGAGCTTGCGTCATCAACTGGCTAATGAAAGTTAATGTAAGTGACGTAGTGTTTTGTCAACCATCTTATTTCATCATTATCATTCTAATTCTACTCACTGTTAGGTACCCTACTCGAGCGAGAGTATAAAATCTACATTTTAAGGAAGCAGTTCCAGATTGATAACTAGCTCACGTGATATAAATTAATTTGCTGATGTAAAATAGATATCTGTGCGCGCAGCTGCAATAAGTGTAATCTAAAGAATTAGCACTTCCAGGGACCCTTCGGAAATCCAGCTATCATTCAATCAGCGTGCTGGTACCTGGACTCAATCCTGGGAACTAGCAACGTCCAGCTTGATAGGCTCCAGCTAGTAGCTGCAGCTTGTTACTGGATAGCTGTAAAATTGCATGGCCCGGTGATCCCAGCAACAAAGCTGGTAAAATGCGCCAACTTTGCATTTTCGCAAGAGAGACTTTTGGCAGCGGAGAAGGCAGTTCTGCAAAAATTGGTGAGTGATTACATCACTACTCTATTTCACATAGAAAAGGTGCTGACATATTTAGTATTTTATGGTTTTAGTCAATAGTGTATAGTTTAAATTGCAAATCGAAACAAAGGAACTTATCGTAAAGTAAATGTATTTTATAACTTTGACATTGCCGAATAAATGATGAAAAAAAGGAAAACAGAAATGCGTCAGCACCCTTCATAGGTGAAATAGACTATAGATCTAACAGCTGTTTTACGTTTGACATAATCTTGTCTTGGTCCTGAAATTTAGGAAAAAGGAAGATTTTTTACACAATGAGACTAACCTAGAGCACTAGCAATAATTGCAAAGCAATAACCGTAAAAAGTTTTCTTGTTATTACGGTTAGTACTTATAAGTTATATAATTTCTGGCTATTCTAGTCGAGCAAGGAATCTTGTGACATTATCTATCAACCTGGGTACCTACCATCAATCTAGAGCTTGGGTTTCCACCAGTATTTAAATGACGCTATTATCTATTTAAAAGGTTAAATACATTCCAGGGTTTTCCCCTCCAGCCCGTGGTACCCCACGAGTACATCACCTGCTTAGCGTGGTTATGCGATAGCGCACACCCTGGGGAAATAGAAGTAGCCGCCACCTTTCTTTGTATGTCAGGCTTGATGGTGGAAAAAGAACTATGTGATGAGTTCCCTTCGGTCATAGCTTGTGCGTCAGTTAGGAATGCTGTGCTGCTGCTCAAGAAAAAGGACATGATGAAACACATCCTGCATTGTCCCATGTGAGTTTATATTGGTATTTGTATTTGACACTAGTAAAAATATCTGTGAGCAGGGGCTATTATGTAGTTCAGTTGCAATCGATTTCATTGAGTTTGAATAAAAAACAGACGTATTTTGTATGAATATGACAGCCTATTGACAGACAGTTGCGTAAGCCCAGTTCTGGATCTTGGGTCTTATTCAAAATACCCTAGAAAATTTAGAAGGGTATCCCTTGATGGCGTAATCACATTAAATCAATCCCAGGTAGTCGGTGGATGGTGAAGGCCCAGGATTGGTCGTCATGGCATTCCATGTCCAGCAGTGGACGTTTATATGCTGCTAAGATGATGATGATGATACTTATAACAATAATTATAAATGCGAAAATAACTGTCTTAACAATAGATGATAAACCCTGATCAAAGCCATTTGGTGAGAGAAGCTGCGGGCGGCAGCTAATATACAATAAAACCAACCTAACTTGATAGACATACGAGTATAATGTATAAAGGCAGCTGACCTTTGGGATTCACACAGCTTTATGAGTTTAAACTGGAAGTGAACTGGGAGTCCCATTCCCAAGGTTAAAAGAAGAGATTTGAAGGTGGTTTTAAACGTTATTTGTGAACCTTTTTAAGAGGGTGACAGGATAAAATGTGTGCAAAAACTGAGGCTCTTTTCATGCGATGTGCCTAATTCACCAAGAATTTTTTTTCCACCAAATTCAAATTCGGATTGGTGGATCAACATGCTTTCGGACACTAGGATGTAGGATTTACATAGGATATTACCCATTGATGTCACAATAATTTTATAATTTTTTAAAGGTTCGAAAATATTTCAAGATTGTTATAACTTCGTTTCCAGATATAAAGCAGCGGAGGGCAAAGCTACAAGTCTCTCTCACACTTGTGCTGTTCTCCGAAGAGCTGTTCGCACCATAGCTGACCATATTTACGAATACAAAGCCCCATTGGAGCACTACGGTGTTCCTCCACACTACATCGCTCAGCAGATCATCAATGCAGCTCGCCAATGACATCATAGCCTTCTGCAAAGATATCCTAAGAAGGCAGGGTCCTTATACTCAGAAACGTTCGACAAATGTCATTATCTAATCCCGCGTTTACATCATACAAATCAAACTTCACTCGATTGATGTGTCTGATAATAATATGTCGAATATAGCTCTGTATGAATATGCTATAATGCTAATTATTTTTCCAATTGTAAACTATTGTAGTGAGTAAATTTTCTAAGTATTGTAATTTTCAACAGACCACTGCTATGGTTTGGTAATCTGGTGATAGTTAGGTATAAAAAGTGTGGAATAATTTGTTATATGGATCTGCTATTTTTAAATTTCAGGTTGGTAAATGGCGGAATGATATTTTTGATTAAAACTGACATTTCTATGACGACTGACAAAAAATAAATAATGACAGTAGGCACCTAGGTAGTTAGATTGTTATTGACAGGAAATATATTTACGACCACATGTTAAAAAAAACATTGGCTAGGATTTAGTACTGATAAAATCGATTAAGGGTTTATTTCTAGTCTTTTAGGTCAAGGGTGTATACAACATTTGGCTGGTATACATACATAGCCGTGAATTCAGTCTTATGCGTAAGTGTTATGTATGTAAAAAATAATATAAAATTATTATTTTTTTGTATAAAAAATGCAATAAATTTTATAGTGAGTGACTCATGCACAGTGCTATAGTAAGACCATTTCTTCATCAGTTACATAAATTAACCTATTTATTCTTCTTCTCTTATCATTTTTTTATTAATTAAGTATTTCTTTTACTTTATTTATTTTATTTTTATCCTTCTATACGATCAATGTTTTTTTAATAAACCCTTGACGTAATAATTAGTAACTTTTGTCGTGACCTTTTAAAAAAAAAGCAACAATTGGACTTACAGCAAAAACTAATGACATTTTTTGAATAACTGACATTTAAATCTAACTTACAAATAAGCGGGACTTTATTTTAACAGCATGACTCAAACTGATGAAACCTTTACATAAATTAATTAGCGCTTTGGACATACTTAATTTTTATAGGTAGGTAGTAGGGACTTTTATGCTTGGCAACGTTCGACAAAATGTCATTGAGAAAGATGACGCTAAATCTGCGTTATATCGTGGGCAACAAACAGCTTGTCGTCTTGATTACACATAAATTTTATGTCATTCCTTCCAACTACAAAACTGTGGAGTGAGCAGAATTGCCCCTATTTTATTTAAAAGCACTATTTTGATTACAAACAATAGTGACCTAGCGCATATTATAAATTATTACACTTCGATTAAAAATATAATGAAGAACTTTTGTTTTATTTCAATTGCCTATAGATAAAGTCTAAATAAGGAACACTTTACATTGATGCCCGTGAAGGCTCAGAGTAAATAGGCTTTGCTTATAATAGGTTGCATTGTATTAACCTATGAGTCATCTTTAAGCTTTATCTACTAAAAAAATATTTACGGTTAAAGTGTGTGCCGTATATCTAACCTACCATAAAGTCTATTGACTGGCGTGATTCCAGACAACACATTTTCTATTCTTCTTTGGGCAGATCAATGCTCTTCCGCAGACGAGGGGTAGGTAAATGTTTTTTCAACACACTTGCTTATAAAGTGGCTCTATGGTCATCGCAATTAGGCACAGAATGACACCCATAATCAAACTATGACTTTTTTATTGCTATAACTCACTAGTGAGTTATAGATTTTTTTTGTTATTTTATTTTGTGTTTTTTTGTTATTTTATTCACAAGTGTGTTGAAAAACGTCGTATGATACACGTGTGTACTGATGATTACCGTCCTCGGCTATCTTAAGACCCACCAATGTTACGCACAGTATAATGTACTATTTTTTATATAGGGTGCCTGAAGTATATTATGTTCTTAGTACCGTAGAAGAATGGCTTGTTCTGGCTTTTTCCATAACCATTATCGCTGTGGTAAAAAAATATAATTAAAATATCTACTTTATTTATAAAAATACATAAGATACAATTATTAAACAAAATAGAAATATAGGTATTTACTTGGTATTTACTTGTTATAGCGTCTGAATGAAACCGGTATATTTATTTAAGTCTGTGACGACGGGTCGTGCAGATAATACAGTATGCGAGTATTCGGAAAAGCACGATTGCACGGTTGAAAAGCAAGAGGTTGCGGGTCTTGCAGGTTAGATCCTCGCTGAGGGACAAAATGTTTACATGGTCTGTCTGCAAATGTATGTATAATTTTTTTTTTATTAATAACTGTTCTTGCGGTCTCTCTCTCGAAACAACAATTATTATACATGATCCGGCGCTAAATATCTAGAAAAGTTATTTTCTGTGTACCTATAATTTAATCCTTCTTATACTTACCAAATTGCCTTTTGTCATTCTTATGGCAATGAACTAAGATCATGACTGATTAAAAAAACGCATAGCCTACGATCAAAGAAAACATTAGCTAACATACGTTTTAGGATGATTATGAATAAGGTCCGTAATAAGAACATAATCTTTTGATTAACATTGATTAAGTTAATTGAGAAGCATTAACTGTGAAAATAACATAAGCTTTGTGAATTCTTACTGCGACGTTATTGATCTAGGTCGCTGGTCAATCCAGTTACTTGTCCCTACTAACAATGTCTGTATCTATGTTCACGGAAAAACCAACGACATACACAAGCAGTGAGTATTTGTGGTCGTAGCGACTCGTACGGACCATAAAGTGTCATAAGTTCAAGAGAATATGTTCTATATTTGGTAAAAAAACTTAAAGTACGGCTGTGAAGTTTTTATTTACAAGTTGTTTACGAGCTGACGGTCACTGTCGTGCCACAGTTGTTCGTTGTCCATCGTAATAAGCCAAGCATAGCAATGTTATTATAAACAAATGAATAAAAGTGTGTAATTAAGAAACGACAAGAGTAAAAGTTGTAAAGTTTAATTTGACACGGCTGTCAGAAAAATAACAAATATGGAATGCACAAGAATTTTACGTAAGTAGATGCGTTTATTAGGTGTTTTAACAATATTAATTATAGATGCATTTAACCAACAGCACTGAAACGATCTTTTCCTCTGTTAAACTACCTACCTGAGAAGATTGATATACTTAAAAAAGATAATTTCGATCTCCATACGTTTGGATAAACACAAAGTGTGTTTTAATTTACAGGTAACACTGTATGCTGCTTATTATTAACAGTCCTGAGTGTCAATACACAAAACCCTTGCTACGATCCAAACGACCCGGGCAGGATATGTTTTGTTGAAGATCAACCACAATGGAATATTCAACAGCCCCGAACCAATGAACAGTTATTGCCCAACCAATGGCAAATAGACAACCAACAGGCATTAGCCATTCAACAGCAAGCAGCCAGACAACATGCGTTAGACAACCAACAGTCGTCAGTTAATCAATGGCAAGCAGCCAGCCAACAGCCATTGGCCAACCAATGGCGAACACCCAACCAACAGCCATTAAGCATACAACAGCAAACAGCCAGCCTACAGCCATCGGGCATCCGCCAGCAAACAGCAAGTCAACAGCCATTGATCACACAACAGCAAACAGTCATTCAACAGCCATTGGCTCCCAACAAGCTGAATGTTGTACAAGATAACAATCAGTTCAGGAATGTAACAGCAATGAGAGAGACGAATACAGTACGGCTTGATGAGACTTCTACAGCTCTAACAAATTTCAGTCTTAATCTGATGAAGGTAAGATTATAAGTAAATCAAATAAATCAGACGAGTTTTATAGAGGCGCGGGGTATGAAATGCTGATGTTGCAGAAGTTGCGTGGGGAACTTGCGGCAGACATGTTTTTGGTATTCTGGACGCGTTCTGGACCCCTGTAAATTTGCAGGAAGAGGTGTAGAGTTTTTTGATATGTCTCGTAGTAAATACCCACACAGTGGCGTAAATAGTGTCTGTTTTTGAAGCAAACAGGGTCCTTTTGATACTGTTTCTCTCTGTTTTCAGTATGTTAGTCTGCAATCGTCAGGAAACACAGTGGTGTCTCCTCACTCCATCGCGACCCTCCTTGCACTCATGCAGCAAGGAGCAGCCAGTGGAACCCTGGATGAGCTGACCATGGCTCTACATATGGATCAGCAGCAATCTGCTACAACTTTTAAAAAATATTCTGATGATTTACAGGTAAGATTGTGGTTTCCTAAAAATTCAAGAATAAATTTAATTATTTTAGCAGCATTATTGAACTGGGCGTAACGTCATATCACGCTAAATGTTAGCTGTGGCGTTTTTTTTTTATATTACACTAGCGGCCAGTTCCGTCTTTGCACGAGTAGACATAAAATGATAATGATAATGATAATGCTGGACAATCCACACAGCATCATCTAGCCCCAAGGTAAGCTGCTGTTAAACAGAGAATATGAAATATTTAATACAATATATATATTTTTTATTATATATATAAAATACCAATATCTCCGTGATTTGCGATAGTGTATCCAGACCGACCCAGAGTGAAATCTTTCATTATCAGATCTGTGACACCTGTCACCTCTGGTGAGTAGGAATGAACTCATAAATCAGTCACAGACTATGGATATATACATTTTTTAAAGCAATAAGAAATCCCAACAATAAATCTAAACTGTTTTAGATAAGATCATATTATCAATTTGGAAGATTTCTCATGAATTTATACTTATATTTTTACATTTATACATAAAAACATAAGAATTAGTTGGTTTTCCTTATTCACTTTTCCTCAATACAATAGCCTACAAGTAGGTTAGATAAACATTTGCTTTAGATCAAAAATGTTATTTACTATAAATACCTACCTACTTTTTGTATGCACGTTACGTTCACTGCCACTGGTTTTTCCGTAAACAAAAAATTCCCCTCAATTTCGATCACTTGCGCTTAAACCCTTTTTAGTGCATCTCTACACTACGAGTACATCTAAAGAAAATAACTTTCAAATATACATCTCTGGACTCAAGGTGACCATGTATTGATTGTTGTTCAATAACGTATCGATTTTATGTATTTAAAACATTAGTATAACGCATACGTCAGCAATCTCTCAAGTCAATAAACCCATGTTATTTGACAAACATTCCTATCGTCCATGCTCACCTTTGACTTACTTGGGTCATGATTGAGGTCTTCAGGCGGTCTATAAACTATCACCAGAGTTGACGAGTGACTCATACGAAATTACTTTCAACCTACTTGACCCGTTACGAGATACCGTTATACGTAATATCTGTCTTCACCATTTCCAGAAACGCAGATCTCGAAACATACTCAGAACGGCTAACAACATATTCCTAGCCGATGGATTTAACCTCAACCGCAACTTCAGATCAATCGCTCTCAGGGACTTCCGCAGTGATGTAACCCCGACAAACTTTGCTTTAGCTGCTGAAACAGCAAGGGAAATAAACAACTGGGTGGCTGAAAGGACTGACAATAAGATTCAAAACTTGATATCACCAGGTAAGAAACATAATATCTTTTTAACGTTGGCTCACAGAAAATGCCAAAGAAAAAAAAACATGCATTTGATGATAGAGGTGACGTTGTAGTAAGTATAATATAATATGATTTTTCTGACTCGTATAACGTATTCGTAGTCAATAAAATTAATTTTAGCAAAACCTGATACAACAACCAACAATGACTTCAAATATAATTTGATAAAAAATTGAAGTCATTTTAATATTTGAGTTTAGTTCTTAGTCCCAACTCTCCCAAGCTTCACAATAACATTATAATTTTGAACCAATTATTGTTTTATTAGAATTCCGTCTCTGAACAGAAGAAAACCAATTAAGGTGTTATTTGTGTCTCATAAAGTAGATGTACTCGTAAATTTACAAAACGAATACTTCAACCTAATTGTATTTTACAGACGCACTCGGAATAAACACTCAGATGGTTCTAGTCAACGCTATATACTTCAAGGGTCTCTGGGAGGTACCATTCAGAAGGGAATCTACCAAGCCCGGAGATTTCCTCCTGAGCAGTGGATCTGTTGTAAAGGCTCAGTTCATGCAGTCTTTGCGGTACTATAAAACTGGAACTGACTTGGATACTGGGGCTAAAGTTATTGTGCTACCTTTTGAGGTAATTTTATTTAAGTGAAACTAAAATAAACATCAGTAATCCTATCATGACAATACGGAGAAACTGGCTTATTTATACAAGCAAGAAGGATTGGGTCATAACCTATCACGCGCACCCAATGCGAATTGGTGATCGGCATAATGCATGTCTTTAAAATTTTTAGTTCTTGGACATGCCGATATGAAACGTTTTCTATCACCAGTTGAGAGCAAGTGAATGAACTTACACAAATAACTACTGCCAAGTGAGATAGCGAGTTCAAAAAATACGATGAAGAAGATGGATCCTGCTTTAGCATCTTAAAATAAAATGGAAATCATTTGTTTTAAAGACAAACTCCTGCTTTAGCATCTTAAAATAAAATGGTAATCATTTGTTTTAAAGACAAACTTATACCTACAATAAATAAAATACAAGAATGTGACGAAAAAAAAACAGCCACTCAATGTTTCATACATTTGAATATCCCTGGTTTTCAGTGAAGCCTGCGAGTAGAAGTAGTAAAGGCAATAGAAGACTGGCTTGTTATAAGGGCACTAAAGTAAGGATTTTTTTCTATTTACAGCATCAGGAATACTCCCTCCTGGTGATACTGCCCCACAAGCTATCTAGTATAGCAGACACGTTGTCCTTACTGTCACCGTCGCGGCTTGAAAATTACCTGAATTTCCCTCATTTGGAAGTGCGGTTAGAACTGCCCAGGTTTTCCATAAAGGGTGATACGGACCTATCAATAATATTGAAAAATGTAAGTTACGATACTTTGAATGCATTCATATTGATAATTATACCATAGCTTTGACACTTGCCAAATATTTTATATAAGCAATTTGATGTTACATCCTAATAATATTATAAATGCAAAAGTCTGTGAGTATGTGTGTGTGTGTGTGTGTGTTTATTTGTTACCACTTATCTGCGTGACGACTTAACCGATTGTAATGAAATTTAGAATGTAGATGGCTAAAGTCCTGGAATAACACATACTTTTCCCGGAAAAATGTACTGTCTCTTTAGGATAGCATACAAACTGCAAAATTTTATTTCCAACCAAACAATAAAAAAAACAACCAATAGTAGAATTACTTTAAACTGTAATTATTGATGAATTTTCAACTTTGAATGACGATTCCCAGTGCGTATAATGGTTTGTACCTTGTGTTCGTCACAATTCAGCGGTTGATATTCATTATGATGAAAAAAACTGGTTCAATTAAAACTTCTCATAGTCGCTTGACGTGACTGGTTTTACTAATTGACCACTTAATAATATTCTTTGGTTTTGTATCTAAACAAGTTACACTTTTTTTACCCGACTGTCGAGGAAGAGTTATTGTTTAACGGGTTTCAAAGTAAGAATTTGATAGAATTTGATATCACCCAGTATTTAAAAATATATAATAGAAATTAATTTAGATATTTAGACTATCAATGGCAAATAACAATAAATAAGACATCTATCCCTAGAGTCCCTGACACGCTGCTTACTCTTTGAATGCAAACAAAGCTTAGGTAGCATTATAATAAAACGGTTGTCAACTAAAAAAAAACAAAAAATTAGGTAGCTGGTTGCATAAATCACTGAAGAATATTTTATCATGAACCTTTTTGAAAATTATCTAATTCTTATTTATATATGCATTTAACTTTATTTCCAGATGGGAATTGTGAAACTCTTCGGTAAATCTGAACTACCCAACATCGGAAGCTACCTAGACAGCAAGTCTCCCCAAGTGTCTACAGCTGTCCACTCTGCCGCCCTCACCATCGACGAAGAAGGAGGTTCTGCAGCAGCCTCAACAGCTTTCGCCGTGGTAGCATTGTCCAATGACGAGCCATCGGTGGTGTTCAAAGCCAACAGACCGTTTGTGGCAGTTCTATGGGATGTACGGTCAAATTTGCCTCTTTTTACTGCTAAAATCGAAAATCCTACTTTGTAAGTTATATAATTTAACGCGTATCTTGGATAGAGTTAAAGTTCTCGCAGATCAATCGCCCCGGTGCCATATTGGCATTTTATCAGCATTGTTTTTTTGGAGTGAGAAGTCCTAGTAGGTTTACGAAGCTTATGCGTAGCAGCATATAAACCAGTGTCGTTGAAGTGTCGTTGAACTGTCATTGCCGCCGGGGCGTTTCGCGATATTTTTACATTATTACTTAGTTCAGATTCAAAATTAAAAACCTTTATTTGGGCTGCGCCCAGAGCAATAAAGTTAGCAATATTTCAATTATAGTCTGGTTTTTAATTCAAGTCAAAAAAGGTAAACAATGGTGATACCATAGAAAAAAATACTAACTTTTTGATAGGGAATTAAGTTACGCTAAACTAATGTAAGAATTTTTTATTCTAGCCAAGACTTGTAAAACTAATTAAAACAGATGATTTAGGCATAGTTTTGTTCAGATATTCATATTTGTTAAGCAAATACTTAGAAAAACAAAATTTTTTTGGGTAAATATTTTATGGTACTTGTCACATTCTGGGGTACGGTAAGGTTTTGCAGTACTATTACACATTTGTTTCATTTTCATTCGTTTATCGAATGTGCTTGTCGGAAGGTTTCTCGTTGTGTTTTCTTGTCCTGTTCAAATTTTGTCCAGTTTGTTCTATGGGGTTGGTATAGGTAGAGATAGATTTAGACTGTAAGCTATTTATTGAGATGCAGATGAAAATATTTACAGAGAAAAATCATAAAATAAAATATCTGTTTTAGTTCCTAGCCGCTTTCTTCCGGTAACCATGGTGATGATTATGCGATAAAGAAGTTTCGTTAGGTTGATGAAATGAGTCGCCACCAAGGAAGTCGATAGATAGAAGGGCCCTGTGTTGTTTCTGTTGATCTTTGTTGGTAGACAGGTAGTAGGTCTGATTCTGATTAGTACGCAGGCACAAGTATTATCGATCCAAAGATTTTGCTTTTTTGAGATACACAAAATTGACATTTGACATTGACATTTGTTTGTTTACCTTTTTAGACTTGAATTAAAAACCAGACTATAGGTCTATTTAGATTTGGTTAAAAACCTTACCGCATTGCATGATTGAAACTAGCCAAAATATCTGTAAAATAATTTATTAATAAAAGCAATTGCACATTAATCTAATACCTTGTCGACCCTTCTTGTTTTTTTCTTGAACCTTTTGAAAGTGTTGATGACTGGATCATCAGCGAATGTTCTGAACTTGCCATTGTAATACCCTTCAATTTCTTGGAGGGACTTTCCTTCTGTTTCTGGCATGAAGAAGTAAAGATATGCTGAACCAATAAAGGCGAAAGTAGCGTAGACAGCGAATGCGCCCCAGAGCTTGAAGTTCATTTCTAAGTTTATGAATGTCTTTGATCCCAAGAACATAACCACGTAGTTCCAGGCTGCTGCAAACCCTTGGGCTGAAGCACGGCTCCTGAAAATAACACCAAGTTGAATTGTCTCAGAGTATTTATTTGAAGTAATTTATATAACTAAATCGCGAGCCGAACCTGGATAAGGCTAGCACATGACCGAAAGGAGTGGCACATACAAAGGGAGGCCTATACCCAGCAGTGGGTGAAATCGGGCTGTGGATGATGATGAAGATTTTTTTTTTGGGACGAGCCTGGTTAGACGCGAGAGGATGCGGTTTCGCTGCGGGACAAAATAATGTTTGCAGAATTTCGTTATCTAGCTTAGTTTGAGGTTAAAAGGCGTTGAATGAAATGTTCATCAATATTTATTTATTTATTATTTAACTTAGGCTGAGCGTCGAACGGCAACTGTTTCACTGTCTGAGGTTTGAGCGACCTTTTACTAAACAAAGTAAAAATAAACAAATAATTGAATTAAGAAAATGTGGCATAATAGCAACAAATCCTAGTGTAGGGTAAGGTCAAAAAACTTTTTAAATTACCTGAACGGGAACACTTCGCCTAGTAAAACCCACGCCAGGTTGCATCCAGAGAACATAGCCAGGAAGTAGAAGAAAACCAGCGGCACCACACTAGTCTCCGTCGGGAACGTCGACGTATCGTACGAGAATACCGTGTCTGGTAGCTTTACCTTCGCGTAGACGCTTAGTCCTGAAATTATATCAATCTGTTGTACTATGATACTAGTTTCGGCTTGAAATTGCGCTCGCGTGATATCTAATCTCGTTTCATCCATGTTGGTTCAACCGTTACAGTGTGATTGGTTTAAAAGTTTGGATATTTGTATGTTTGAGTTTGTAAATTTATATTTATATTTTTTATTGTATAGTACATATTAGTACAATAAGCCACTAATGATTACGGCGTGGAACGTCACTTTAGCCAGTTACGATATGTCTCGATAGCTCAATTGGTAGAGCACCCGCAGCAGCGTATCAAGCGGTGGTTGCGGGTTCAAATCCCGCTTGAGGCAAAATAATTTTTGGGATATTATAATCTTTAGTTACGATAAAGCTATATAAAGAACCGACCTGTACAAGCTAGTGCAGCCCCGAACATAGCAGTGACTCCAAGCTTCCGTTTTCCAGCCACCTTAATGATCCCGATGATGACAACCGCCACCAGGAATAATATCACTCCGACCATGAGCTGCAACAAATTACCCATTAAGCCATGGCTTCCTATTTCTGTTTGCAACTTATATTGTCCCATTGCTGGGGTCTTTCACTTTGAAGTATTATTCTAGATACTACCTCAGTGTAGGGTAGTTAGAGAATCCCTGAATTTCCTGCTTCTTTCGACTTACCACAATATTTTTAGGATCTCCAGGCATACCGAACGCTCTACACACGTTCACCATGTTAGGCCTGATAGGTGAGAGACCACTCATCACGAAGAACATGAAGTACATCATCACTAGGGTCAACGGCCTCAGCGTCTCTTTGCTGAGCATGACTAGGTTGAATTTCAAGAATAATCTGGAACAAAAATCGAAGGCAACTTAAGCCTAATACCTGCCTTGGTGTAGAGTCTTACTGTAGTACTGGATATTTTGTCTAAGCAGCAGTGCTTGCTTGCTTGCAGCATTACTAGTTTAAAATTTGTAGGGCACTGTAGCAAGTGATTACTGGGAAAAAGAGACTTAACAACTACGCCTCGGGTGGTACTTTAAAACTCAATTTTTTTGTGTCATTGAAGCTGTTATGTTTAGACGTGGTGCTTAATACACACCACACCAAAATGCCCCTTCTCAATTAAATTTTAGTCCGCTCCGTGCATAGGTTGTCTGGCAGAGATCGCTTTCAGCGATAAGGCCGCCAATTGTATTACCTCTTAATCTAAGTTTGTTGCTTTTGTATTATTTCTGTGTGGTGATCAATAAAGCGTTATCTATCTATCTATCTATCTTAACAGGCGAAAGAGTTGATCGTCTTGTCATAGGCATTGGCTTTTCCAAAGAGCGCCTTGACGACCGATTTTGAGCCTTCATCGTCCACCGACTTAAGATGTCATCGGTTCATCGAGTGGCTGTCCTATACTTCGTTTTCCAGTTCGTTTTTCTTTTACGTTTTATCCCAGATTGACTACTATCTAGTAAAATGCCGTCAATGACGTTCCAGTCGAAGTTTATCGAGTAACGCATGAACTAAGTTGCCTTGGAGATAATTTAGGTGGACCTTTACCTTCTGTACAAGGTTAAGAAAGTGAATATAACGAAGAAGTGCGAGCGAAACTCGCGCCCTCAGAGTTCCATACTGTAAAATTTATGGATCTTTGCGTCAAGTTAACTTTCTATGAGTTTAAACTCCTTTTGCAATAATTTAAAAGGAAGCCCTCAATCCAGACTCACATAAATTATCCAAGACTAGCCGATCTGCCCCAGCTTCACACGGGTGCAATGAAAACATAAGTCCCCGTGCAAAGCCAGGGCGGGTCGCAAGTTATAAATATGGCCTATGTTACTCAAGGTTAATGTAGCATTCTAATGGTAAAAGGTTTTTTGAAATCGGCCCAGTAGTTTTTAAGTTTATCCGTAACAAAAAAATATACAAAAATACAAATCTTCTCTTCTTATAATATTAGTATAGATATACCCAATATTAAAATAGGTTGAATTAAGACTCACCTTCGGATAACATTCATTTTATAATGGTCACAGTCTCCTTCATGATCTATTTTCTCGCAGATGACACACCGCTGCAGTTTCCTCGAGTAGATCACAAGCTTTTCGTACTCTTCTCGTACGTTCTCATCTGTGGTCCAGCCACGGAGGTAGCAGAGAGACTTTAAAGCTTCTTTTTCCTTGCCTTGTGATAGCAGCCACACGGGAGTTTCCGGGGCCTATAGAGATAAACTAATTTAATAAATATATTGCACTGCCGATCCTAAGGTCGTGGGTTCGAATTCGGTCGTGCACCAATGGATTTTTTATTCGAAAAATTTATGTGCCCAATGCCAGTGCTATCATACGGTACAGGAAACATTGTGAGGAAACCGACATCCAAGAACTAACAATTCGAAAGACATGTGCCATCCACCAATCCGCATTGGGTCCGCGTGGTGGATTAAGATCCAATCACTCTCGCTGGAGAGTAGGCCAAAGTCCCAGCAGTGGGAACATTAGAAGGCTGTCATGATGATGATGACTGGTGATCTAGTGGCAGTTGGTCGTCTTCCGACTTACTTACCTAATTTCTTATATATTTAAAAATGTATTTAAATTCTTTTAAGTTGCTTTGTAGATGGATTTGATGTACATTGTTAACAAATAAATCTGAAATCTGATCGTAAGATCATGGTGCACTAATAGAGTTGTTCACTTCAAAACAAAATAACCATTTTTTATATCAATCCTCCAGTATTTGATGCAGTGAATTAATTATTAAGGACCAATCCGTACTGGGTTAGGCCAGTATCCCATCAGAGAGAACATTATCACAAAAGTCATGTAAAATTAAATAAATAAGAGTCAAGTCACTCCACCAGAGGTCTTATACATTAATATATCAACGTAACGGACATGGATTGGTTTACATTTGCGAGGCTAGGACTCCACCAGCGCAATACACAAAACTGTCTTAAACGAAAAATATACTGTAAAACATAGAAACACCCAGACCCGGAATTATCAGATCAATTATTAGCCAAGTGACCCAAGTATTAGCAGATCATGCAAACATTTATTCCTTAGCGGGTATCAAACCAGAAACCTCTTGCTTCTCAACAGGGCACTCTGCCACCTCGCTACCGAGGTAGTGGAAACGCATTTCAACTCTTTTGAAGTATACCTACTTACGAGCAGAACAAACAGCATTGAAGAAATTGGAGCAGCGAGGCAGATCAACGCTGCCTGCCGCCACTTGACTACGGTGCCCAGGAAGTATATCACGAACATGCCAACCGAGCTGAAGAGCTGGGTCACCGTGCATAGAGCTCCGCGGATTGAAGGCTCACTAGAAAGACCAGGTTAAGAAATAAGTAAGGAAGCCGTTCAGCTATAGTCTGCTAGTATTTTCTCCACGTCTGGGTTTTTAGCTGATATTAATACTAAGTATTCTAGTGTAAGATCAGGCCTTATTATTGTAATGTTTATAAGCTTTATAATTCTAATTCTAAGTAGGAGAATAATATCTGCATTGAAGTTGGGGTTTATTTTGCACTCGTTCGTTCGTATGAGCCATTGATCAACTCCGGTGACAGAGTTTCTAGGCCGCCCGAAGGCCTCTGGTTTATTTTGCACTGTCCTCCTGTTAACCTGACCCCAGCTAGCCCAAGTCCTTGAAATAATGGACAATAATTTTTGGTTGCTAGCAGCACTGTTCCAGCATCTCAGGGTTGTGAATTATCAAGATATGATTATGAGCCATATAACCACTAAACATAAATTTATAAACTAATAACACAGAAACCAGTGTATAATTTCACCAGCTTTTTCAAAATGTTAAGCCATAACAGAGCCTTCGGGCGGCCTAAAAACTCTGTCTGCTGCCACTAGAGCACAAAAGCTGGCCACTGACTCATACGAGCTTACTTTAGTGTGTACAATTTGTCAGCAAGTATCTTTGGTAAATAAAATATTTTTGTTTGCATTTGCAATAACTAGGTCTCAAATTATCGGTAACGAGCGTAGCGCAATGCCTTACAAAAATTTATTCATAATTATTTATTTTATGCTCAATGTACATTCAGCTTAGATGTACCTTAATGATAATGCTGCAGGTGAGTATATGAACCCTGTAAGGGCGTTGCATGCAAGCTACGATTAGACAACAATGAAATAATAAATCTATGTTCATGTTCTATCAATGATGCGCGTCTTTGTGGTGAGTCGTTCGGGTGATAAGTATGAGTCAAGAGTTTGATGACATGAAAATATTTGGACAAGGCTGTCATTGTACTTGTAGTTTCTAAAAATGGAAGGTGACAATGGCTATGTATAAGACTAATAGATTTTGTGCATAATATCATCGTACGACTGGTTTTTTTGGTGCCAATACGATACCATTAATTTAGCGGCGTGTGGCTAAACAAGTTACCCATATTATTACTGCTGTATTATTATTCAACAGTTATCTTTTAAATTATCTTTAAAAGTGTCTTCTAGTGTATTTTACGTAATAAAATATAAGCATAGATACCAAGATACTCCATTGTTAACATTGACCTATATAAATACCTAATCTATGATATAAATAGTTTACGAAATAGTTAATCTATCAGATTATCTGATCAAAATAGAGTCGATTCTAGTCTCTACTAGTTTGTTTGATAATCTAGTTAAGCTATCTATAGACAGTTTCTAACGGTCTTCAGAAAGCTCAACAAATGATTTTTTGTTTAAAAGTTTTTTAAATCAAAAATTTCAAATCATCACCGTCAGCTTTTTAATGGTTCTACTACTGGGGTTCTGACCTCTTTCGAGCAATTATGATTTGGTCTATCTTATATTGCAACGGAAAACCAACCTTATCTCTCCGACATAAGAATTAATCGGAGCTTCCATGACTCCCGATCCAAATCCCAGCAATCCATTCGCGATGAACAACGCAGGCAGATTCCATGCGTTGTACATTAACACCCATGCTACGAGATGAGGTATGTTGACTAAGAAATTAGCCTTCTTCCGGCCAAAATAGTCTACTATTGGACCTGAGACTATGGCACCTAGCGGCTGTGTCAGATAGGAAAGGCTCCCTGAAAAAAGAAAAAGTCTTGTAACTGATCTTAGATCACTACCAGAGGGAAGCAATCTCAAATGCAGTGATTGGTGGAACCGCGTTGAATGGCAATGCGAATGCACAAAGGACTAATTTCATAATAGCCAAGGTCTTCATAACTCCAAAGAATAATTGAAAAAAAATATAAGATTAACAATATAAAGAAAAAAAATTATTGGGTTGAGTTTTCTAAAACGGGAACACTAGAGGTCCGCCATGACAGTTTTAGCAATGATCACATGACGCATCTTGACTTCGACAGTTTTGGTTTGGCTGTTTTGTTTGGTTTGTTGTTGCATCAAAATGTCAATATGACATTTTAGTATTTCGCGCATGCTATTACGTAATTCGATTGCAATAGATATTAGTAGATATCAATAAAAAACTGACGTATTAGTGTCAGGTTGCTGATAGAAATCAGATTACAACTAGAAAACTACCTAATAATCCAGCTGTTCGTTAAACCCGCCATGTTGTTTTGCATTGTGTTGCACTCCTTCACAAAAACAAAGAGAGAAAGAAGAAAGAGAAGAGAAGAAGTAACTTACTTTAGATTAAGAAAGAAGCCAAAATAAAATAAATAAACATTGTTATACGGTTTCTTTAATGATTATCTAATTATCTAGACCCCTACTAAGGACCAGGGTCCGGCTCCATACCGCGTGAAACAACTCCTTTGCTATGTGATTGTGTTTTTGAAGTACTTATAAAAATCAAGACTGGTCAATTATAAGGCATAAAATAAACACACACGATACAGCGGATTTATATTAAAGTCGACGAACTTCAAGTAAACTGTAGCAGAAAATTCTCTTTATATGATTAGCTCCGAAGATTTCCTGTGTTTGCATGCATTAAGTAGATAATCTTTATTACTAATTTAGCCTGAGAGTAGTTTGTTTCAATGTAAAGGCATCTGTTATCTATACTGTGGTAAAGGCCTTGTCAAATAGAAGGTTTTCTATATCATCTAGACCTGTGTCGATCGATCATTTTTCAAGACCTGTTCGATCACGATCGAACTTGCAGAAAGATCGAATCAAAAAGACTCGATCGTTTCGCGGGTCGCGGGTCGCGAAGACCCATGACTTGCCACTGCCATGCCGCGCCGGTGCGTGCAGTCTATCGTTCGATCGATCGGTCGTTCGTATTTGTCGGGAAAAACTATCTTACCAATCACGCCCTATGGTTCACTTTGTTTTGCATTGCATGAATGAATTGATTGATTCACTCAAAGACTCGATCGTTCGTATTTGTCGGGGAAAAAACTACCTTAACTTTCACATCATAAGGTTCACTTTTGTTTTACAAGCATCAACGCCAGAATGATCGACTGAACGATCGAATCCTTTTAAAACTAGGGATTCGATCGATCACTCACGGGTCGCGATCGAGTCTTTGTGATACGATCGACACAGGTCTAATTAATTGATATCTATTATATTATCATCTATCTATACTGTAGCGTCGAGTCGAGTCGTTACTGTTACCGAATAGTGCGAAATGAGAAACACAAAAATAATATTATTTTTATTCTACAACGTACCATTTGTACAAGTAGGTGTTTCAGTACAGTCAAAGAATAAAATATGTTAAAAAAAATTATAAGTTCGTCTCGTTTTGTTTGGTTGAAGAACAAATAAAACGCGCACTATATGTATGTTTTTGTACATAGCGTCGCCTTAAGACGATACGATCTGTACCTACAGGGCGCTAAACAAAATTAGAGTGTAAAGTCTTTAAAAAACCACCAATAGTGTTGTGATTCTGGTTTTTACAGCTTCAAATCTAAACATATCTTTAGCTCCAGTTGGAAAACAAACCTTACCGTGAAACCATATTAAAATGTGTCACAATGTCTTGAGTATTGACATAGTTATCAGGAACGAAGTTTATGACTATAATAAAGTGGCATTGCTTGATCTAAATACAACATTTTGATTATTTCTCCTACCTGCAGATACTACTTATTACCGGCTTTTTCAAAGTTTTAGGCTAAAACAGAGGCCTTCAGGCGGCCTAATACTCTGTTTAAAACACAGCAGAGTTGGACACTAACTCATATGAGCAAGGTGACATGGCACTCGCCTGATGTTAAGCGCCACGCCTAACCATAACAGTTGTAGTATCACAAGCTTCTGCGTGGCACTGAACTGCACTCGTCACCCCGAGACAATGCTGTAACGTCTCATTCGCCCAGCGTATTTACAGTGCCTTTCAAACTTATACACAGAATATAAATAAATAAATAATGCTGGACAATCCACACAGCATCATCTAGCCCCAAGCTAAGCAGAGCTTGTGTTATGGGTGCTAGATGAACTAATATACTTAATAAAATACAATACATAGATAGATAATTTTTATTATAAATAGAATATACCCAGAACACACGGAACAAGTATTTGCAGATCGTACAATAATTTGTCCCGAGGTGAGAATCGAACCCGCAACCTCTGCGTCGCAGGCGGACCTTCACTCGCCACATCGAGTTAGAAAATCTAAAATGCGATGGTACTGTTGCTGAAGAGTCCTATTTTATCTAACAGAAATTAAATAATCATTAGCAGCGCTGCAAGGTTTTTTGGTTTGAAATAATTAGAATATCTACCACAGTAACAATAATAGAGCACTAGCAATATATATATAACTATGCAAGCGTCCATAGGCTGCGGTAACCGCTTACCAACTTGTGGGCCGTACGCTTGGTTGCCACTTCAGTTGTATAAAAAAAAAACTAGGTTGCAGTCCACGGCTTTGATCGCGTGGAACATAATTACACTAAAACTAGTCTTTATCCTTTCCCAGGGTTCAAGCTGTCTTTACGAATCATCGAAATTTGATTGTGGTTTAGCCGAGAAATCGTTAGACAAAGTTATTTTCCGTATTTATATTATGATTTTTCACTCATGATAAGAACATGTTCTTATCTTTAGTAGCTTGTTCTTTTGGACTAGTTTTTTTATTAGGCATCCAATACAAAGGTGTTTCGCCCGTCTGAGAAGCACCAAGTGACATGAATTGGCATTGATTGCTTTTTGTCTATTTACATTTACCGAACGGTTTGCGAGCGTATACGTGTTATTGCAAGTTTTAGTTAAAATTAAATTTAAATACCTACAACAAAAACATTTTTTGAGTTGTTGAGTCACGTCACTTGATGGTTTTTAAATGGGCGAACTGCCTTACATGATAAGCAATTAATTAATATTCTTATCTCTTAGAGAGAACGCAGGCAAATTAAAGTTCAGGGTAAATACATTTACTTTATTAAAATATGGAACACTACATCTTTAGGTAAATTGAGAGATGGCTATTATTTAGTACCTAACCATAAATAAAAAAAAGAAATATATAAATTTATGCCGATCCTCACGATATTTTCCTTCACCGTTACGAAAGCAACTTTGCGCACGTAATTTTTTCTAATTGAAAAATCCGTTGGTGCACGGCTGGGTTCGAACCCACGACCTTGGGATCGGAAGGCGGGTTCACCACTAGACCACCAGTGCTAGATTGAATAGTATTTATCAGTCTTGAATATTACTAACTTACCAAACCAAGATGCTTGAATGTCGTTAAGAGATAATCCTTCTGGTGCGTTGAGCAGATCTGGCAGCGCGATGGTGGCAAAGCTGACAGCCATGCCCAGGTCCAGGAGTAGGAGGTACGATGATGAGCATGCTAGCAACTGCAAAAAAAAAAATATACGTGGTAAGTAAGTTCGTATGTAAGAAATTAAGTGGCCAACTCTGGTGACAGAGTTTCTAGACCGCCAGAAAGTCTGTCAAAGCCTAACAACTTTGAAAAAGTCGGGACTGGCTGCTTAACATGCCCTCCGAAGCACGAGAGCGCTCAGTTGAAATTGCCACTGGCGGTCACCTAGCGATTCGAACGGCGATGCGAATCGCCCAAGAGCTCTTTTTAAATGGGTCGATTCGAACCGCGGTGCAAATGTGTGTGTGTAACAGTTTTTCATATTGTAAACGTCAAATAGCAACTCTAAAAAAAATTAGACGTAGATGAGCAGATATCATGGCATGCGCCGAGGCGATTACTCTGCTAAAACCTTAACCTTTGTGTTTTTGGGTTATCAAAACAAGTGTTTTATTTAAAACTAATACTAAATTAATTTAAAGAATTAACCTAATTACAAAGACAAATACAAATCTTTTATTGCACTTATGTTGCTAATAGGTCTTCTATTAATAGTAGGTAGTTTCAAACATAAACCCTGTTAGGGCACAGCAATATTGCACTAGGAGGCGCTTTATGTCTAGGTACTTAATCTATATAATCTAATACCAGTTTTAACAAAACATTTTTCCTCTATTATAACTGATTAATTATAAGTTATATGCCCGGCGTTGTGGGTTACTTACATAGCAAACATTAAAAAGAGTACTGAATTGCGCATTTTTTTTTTTGATTATTGAATTAAGCAAAATTAAACAAAATTGTGTCGAATTAGTTGGTCATTACTAGTGAGTTCATAAAATACTCAAAATAGTGTGTAAATTTAAAATAAGTACGACGATTTGAAGACCGATGATGAGAGTTCGATTCCCGCCTCGGGTCAAATGTTTGTACGATCTACAAATATTTATTCCGGGTGTTTTGAAAAGATTGAAATATTATCCATCTATGTATTGTATTTTATTAAGTATAAATCAGTCATCTAGTACCCATAACACAGCTCTGTTTAACAGCAGCTTACCTTGGGGCTAGATGATGCTGTGTGGATTGTCCAGCATTATTCATTTTATTTATTTATTTATTACAAACACAAAGCCATACATAGATTTAAGATTTTATTTAAATCGATGCAGCCATATGATTTCCACTGGTCGACCACAAAACACCACAAACAATAATGCATACTTATAATAGGTATTTGAAGTATCATCACCATTCATTATGTGCCACCACCACTGCCAAAATGCCAGTTACTCGCGATATTAAAAAACAATTACAGAACTGTATGTTAGTAAGCATTACCTGTGATGTCACAGACCTCAGTCGGGTCACACTCGGAGTAATCTCCTCAATTTGAAGCTTATGCACCATTTCGAAATGTTATATTAAATTAAAAATTATTACAAAACGTATAACCGAAGCACGGAACTTATTGTTGTTCACTTCATTGCGGAACGATTCATTATAATTTTATTATTTCAAGGAGGTAGATCAATTGTTTTTTTTTAACTAAAGGCGGTAAACACAGGCGTTCGTTCCACCGAACTTGTAAAATGAGTTAAAAAGTTATTAAGTACAATACATTGATGTGAACTACTTGTTATTTCGACACACAGGTTTATATTATCGGCTCATCGTTATGCTTGGTATTTTATTGCTGGTTGGGTATTGGTCTATGTGACACGAGCTGACTCAATGGCATCACGCTCGACAGACGAATACCCACTTTAAAACGATAGTTATTACTTTTATTTTCATTTACCAGTTGCGCCTATTTGCGTAGCGTAGTGCTACGCCGCGTAGCACTGCAAGGCCTGACTTTTGTTATCGGGTGCTATCGGTTGTTTGTTGTTTCTGTTCTGCGAGAGTTATTATACCGTCATTAGAGTTAGACGGTCAATATAATGTGGAAGATAATGTTACGGTCCCTAATATAGGTAATGTTACAGTGCCAGACTTGGCCAGATCTTCCAGCGACTCGTGACGTGACGGTTTGTCAACTAGCAGAGTTGTAAATAAGTACGCTGAAAAAACGGAATAAAAAAAAAAGTACCATAACTATAGTACGCTTTATTATTTTTAATTTGAAGTTGGTACTTCCGGTAACAACCGGATTTTATCATCCCATTTTTTTAAATTTTTTGGTGTCATTGTAAACAAATAATTTAAAACACTTTTATTTTACATTTTTCAAACTAATATAATAAATTCATAATATGCGAACGAAGTCGTGGGTATTAATAAATAAAACCAACCTATCTTTAGCTAGGTAAGTATATTGTTTGCATATCATAAACTCGGGTCGTACGTAACTAATTTTAATAATTCTTAGAAAGTCGTCTAAGTATTTATTCAAAAGGGTTTTTAAAAAAAAACTTTTTATTCGAGAACTAAACCTTTTCTCTAATAAATTTTAACTTCCTCCATGATACCTATATAGCCAGCCTTCCAATATTCTTTGTTGAGATGACAAAGAAGACAAACGTAAAGTGCAACACTGGAACAAAGTGGTCATATCAGTGCCCAAGAAAATTGAAGTAGTTGTACTATGGGCATTCAAAGTGGTTTCTGAGTTCCTTACGACTCAACCAAATGGGCATAGTAGTTGTGCCGAGGAGGTAAGGGTTGTAAGGAACTCAGTTGTGTAGAAAGGATTCCAAAATATCTACGGCACCACCAGTTGATCACAGTAGTTGAGCCGTGGATCCGGAAAGCAACTTACTAACCCTATTTTTTCTACAATTGCTCACGTATTAGGTATCAACCTATTTTTTTATTCACTGGGCAAAAAATATAGTCAATGTCACTGGGCTATATTAAGGCAAACCAAATAACTTATTCCATCCACCAATCCGCATTGGGTCCGCGTGGTGGATTAAGACCCAATCACTCTCGCCTGATAGTAGGCCAGTGTCCCAGCAGTGGGAAAATTAGAAGGATTTCATGATGATGATGATAAAATAACTTATTTATATGCCTTGTTTTTATGTCGACAAGTAAGAAGTCAGTCTGCATTGTCACTCGACAAAGACGGACTCTTGTTGAAAGAGTCTTACAACGGTCAAGTCCTACTCAACGCTTAAAGTAGTACTTATTTGTATACCGTCTACTTATTTTCACTCAAATTCAGATCTATTATAAGTAGAGTTAAAAAATATTCGGTTAACATCTGTTATGTTAACCGAATATTTTTTAACTCTCTTGTCTGTTTTCTTTCCTCTTGAATCTCTTAAAAAATCGAATAAACGGATCATTTGCAAAAGTTCTAAACTTCCCATTATAGAAGTTTTCAATCTCATGCAATGGTATCCCTTCGGTCTCTGGCATGAAAAAGTACAGATATATTGTGCCTAGGAAACCGAAGGCAGCATAAACAGCGAAGGTGCCCCAGAGCTGGAAACTGGTCTCCAAATCAACGTAGGTCTTGACTCCGATGAATGTAATAAGGTAGTTCCAGGCAGCACCGACACCTTGCGCAGATGCTCGACTCCTGGTGGAAAATACATGGCAATTTAGATGATGGAGATTGATTCTGCAGTCGTAACTGATGTATATATAAAAAATAAACTTGAACTGTATAGCTAAACAGCAGCATCGATCTAGATTTCCGTGGTGTATAAATATTTTGTGAAGCTCTTATAACCATACAATTTCAAAAGCTCACACATCTTATATGCTTTAACCAAGAACTTGAACGTACGCTCAATACTCTATCTTATTTTCCTTAAAGAAGTGACTTTTAACTTTTTTAACTAATTAACTACCTGTAGATTGAGGATAATTCTTGATGTGTGAAAAAAACCGGTCCAATAAAGTTAAATAAAATTATTTTTGTATTTTACCAGAAAACAAACGCTTACCTAAAAGGAAAAACTTCTCCAAGCATCACCCACGACACATTAGTCGAGGTAAACAGCGCCAACGCGTAAAAGAACACTAGGGGTGTATAACTGGTCTCCTTAGGGAAGGTTGTTGGGTCGAACGAGAACACAGTGTCAGGGAGGTACAGCTTGGCGTAGGCGCTGAGGGCTGCGCATGCGACCCCGGTCCCTAGCATGGATGTGATGCCGAGTATCCGCTTCCCAGTAATCTTGATGAGGAATATCACGATGATGGAAGCTAGGAACGTGATGACACCGACCATAAACTGAAAAAAATCTATTAATATCATCATGCCTTAAAAGGCTGGTTGTTCCCACCGCTGGATCGCCTCCAGCAAGAGTGATTGAGTCCTGACCCAATGCGGATTGGTGGATAGGTAAATAGTGGATAAATTAAATATACCATAACTTAATGTTTTAACAATTGTTAGGTTGCAATTTTGATACATGGTCTGGTCAGCTTTCTAAAGTTCTCACTATTGAGTGATTAAGTCATGTACCACCACGCAAACCTACTGCAAATGTAAAAAATGGCACCATGTCTTTTTGAATGTTTAGTTCTTAGACCAGCCTGTTTTCTCACGATGTTCCTTCTTCGCTTGAGGTTATTGGCATTATTGAAACCATGTATATTATAACGATATGAATGTTAGTGTTTTTTTTTTATACAACTGAAGTGGCAACCAAGCGTGCGGCCCACAAGATGGTAAGCGGTTACCGCAGCCTATGGACGCTTGCAATACCAGAGGTATCCCTCGCGGGTTGCCTTTAGGCTAAGATCGAAAGCCTCATGTGCCAGTAATTTCACCGGATACCATACCCTTCACACCGGAACACAGCAATGCGAGCATTACTGCTTGGCGGTAGAAATAGGTATGGTGGTAGTCCTTACCCGGACGAGCTCTATCACAAAAAATTCTACTACTCTTGTAAAACCATTATGGCACATATAATATATTTTTACATACCACGACTTTTTTACCATTGTCAGCCATGCCGAAAGCGTCACAGATGTTAACCATGTTGGGCCGGATCGGAGTGAGACCGCTCATTACGTAGAATAGAAAATATATCAAGATCAAAGATAAAGGCCGCAACGTTTCTTTGCACATCATAACGAGGTTGAACTTCTTGTAAAACCTGGAAATGTAGCGTTTTTTTTATCATATCTAATAGAATTCCACATGAATTCCACTGACTTCCGACCCTAAGACTGTAGATTGAACACTGTGCACCAACAGATTTTTGCCAGAGAAAATATATAAGGAAACCGGCCTATACAAGATATAAACATTAAAAAACATTATATCAAAAAATACTGGAAACATATTAACAAACAACACAGGTTAGCCAATTTTATTTATTATGCAATGAATATAATAGTTGAACCTCAATCAAAAACTTACCTCCTAAAAATATTTAACTTCTGATGCTCGCATTCAGGTATACCATTCAAACCATCTTTTTCATTCTGGCAGCAGAGCACGCACTTTTTCAGGTTTCTGGAATAGATGACCAGTTTATCGTACTCTTCTCGAACGTTCTCCTCTTTGGTCCAACCACGGAGGTAGCAAAGGGACTTCATGGCATCCTTTTCTCTCCCTTGTGATAGGAGCCAAACGGGGGTTTCTGGAACCTAAAAATGTATTTCACGTAGATAATTTGAACTCGAAGATGATTATGTACTACTAGCTGTTGCCCGTGACTTCGTTTTCGGTGGAATTCTGAACCCGTATAAAAATAAGCTAAGTCGTATTCCCAGTCATTATCTATGATTTAAATTTCAGCCAAATCGGTTCAGTGGTTGAGTCGAAGAACAAACCATCCATCCATACATTTATTTTATAATAAGTAAGTCTCTGACATCCTACTCACTATAAGCAAAAAACTGTCTATTATTGACGTGGACGGCAAGCGACCAAAACTCACCAATAATGTCAGCAGCATAGCAGTAATGGGTGCTACCAAAGAGATCAAAGCTGCCTGTCTCCAGTACACCACGGTACCTAGAAAGTACATGAATAGAATCCCTATCCCCAGGAAACATTGCGTTGCTGTGGCTAGGACCCCTCGAATTGATGCTTCACTGTAAACCAAAAAAGTAAAATATAAACATTATTAGAGTCGCTTAGCTATAGATGCTAGATGATGAGACGAGAAAATAGAAAGAAAAAAAAACCATTTCATTTCACGTGTCAAATCGGTGCCCAGTGGTGTCTACACGTTAGGTACGTATGCAAGCAGTTAGTATCGAATTAAACTTGTGACAAATCTACTTTATCAAGTACTAGTAGGCCTGGCACAGTTTCAGTCGCGTTATTTTTGGTTTCAAAAATGTAAACCTTCCCTGGACTCCTACAAACATTTTAAGACCAAAATTACCCAAACTGATCCAGCCGTTCTCGAGTTTGAGCGAGATTAACGCACAACAATTCATTTTTAAAGAGAAGATAAGAGAAGAAGATTATTCACCTCACTTCACCAACGTAAGCAAATATCGGCGCTTCCATCAACCCTGTCCCGACCCCAAGCAGGCCATTGGCAAAGAAAAGAGTTGGTAAATTCGGTGCGAAGTAAATAATGATCCAGGCTACTAGATGCGGCACGTTGACGATGAAGCTTGCCTTCTTACGACCGAAATAGTCCACAACAGGCCCGGACATGATTGCTCCGAATGGCTGTGTGAGGTAGGAGAGACTCCCTGGAAATGAATTGCAAGTGATAATAAGCAAGTAGTTACATATTACTCAAAAAGGGGGTCTGGTAGAGGTAGGTAGAGCTGGTAGTTTAAGATTTTGTACACAAAAGAGACCTATCAACATCTTTAAACAAAATGTAGCACTTCTTTTGATTTCGTTTGAGGAAAAGTTATAAAAAACGAGTTCCAAAGATTGTGACCACCAAACTGCTTTCTAAACCTTCTGTGATTATATCAAAAATTTTTCAAGACCCTTGATTTTTCAAATTAAAAAAATTATCATTCATTATTTGGAAAAAAATAGTTTCATGGAGACTTAAATTACTACAAGTTGCTTTTGCTGTGTTAAAAAAACTGTTCCATTTCTTTGAGATAACAAAAAATTACCATAATCACGTGTTTTTTTAATTTCTGCCATTTAACAACTTTGTAGTTTTTATGTTTTTTGCACAGTAACCTTCGTAGTTTATCTCGTGAATGAGTTAATTTTTTTTTAAATTATTTATTAATTTACTAGATAAATCATATTGCGAACAGAAAACTCATCTATACAAGCGTCTGATTGAGATTGGGTTTTAATCCACCATATTTGTTTCGAATTTTTAGTTCTTGGACATGCTGGTTTCCTTATAATGTTTTCCTTCACCTTAAGAAGGCATTGCGCACATAATTATCTTTTTCTGATCGAAAATTTCATTCGTACAGACCAATTCGGCCTGAGATCAGAAGACGGGATCACTAATAATAGATCACCAGTGCTCTTACTTCTTCTTACATAAGAATAATAAGAACAATAGTTACCAAACCATGACGCCTGCGTGTCATCCATGGAGAGGTCGGTGGTAGAGTGCAGGAGGTACGGCACGGCTATGGTGGGGAAGCTGACGGCCATAGCGATGTCCAGTAGCAGCATGCTCGGTGACATTATTGCTATGCACTAAAACAATTCAGAAATTAAATTGATAGCACCACAGATAACATTTAAAGAACCTTACTACGAATCCATCAATCCGCATTGGGTCCCGAACGAGAGCTAGGTTCCCAGCAGTGAGGACATTAGAAGGCTGTTATGATGATGATGAAGTTTCCATCCTTGTGGCTTATTGAGTACTAGTGACCCGTCCCGGCTTCGCACGTGTAGACATAAAATATAACCTATGCTACTCAGGGATAATTGAGCATTCTAGGTGAAAGAATATTTGAAATCCGACCAGTAGTTTTTGAGTTTAGTCGTTACAAACAAAAATACAGATCTTTCCTCATTATAAGTAGTAAGTAGTGTAGAAAATGAACGTGTGACGTAAACGTCGATTAGCTTGCTACTCTTCCTTATACCATCTCATACTAACTAATCGTAATGTGCCAAAATTCTATCCTCTGAAGGACATGCAAAGGTGTTCTGTGGTGTGATGGTAATATTTTGTATAAACACGAAACCCACACATATGATGATCGCGTTGAAAGTACCTTTATATTTTCAACCGATTTCTTGGCTCTTTAGTCAACTCATCCCGCTCGAACTTATCCCGCGGGATCAGTTGACCTTCTTATTAAGGCAGCTCAATTTGACTATGTTTTTTACGTGTTTATTCCGCCAAATGATTTTGATAATTCTGTTAATGTTTCATACATCATGTTCCAGATAAGTTTTATCAAAAATAATAACCGTTCTATGAATAAATATAAAAAAAATATATATATTACACAAATGACAATTTGGTTTATTGTGGTTCTCTTCAGCAACAGTTTTGATGAGGGTAAAGCTCCTAACCCCTTTAAATCTCTGCTCTAGACTGTCGTAACAAATTATTAGCCAAGAAAAAAAGAAGATTGTATGTTTTCTTCTTTTTAGTTTAAGTTTCTAAGGTATGGTCTTGAAGTCGGTTTTTTGTATTTTTCTAAATTGATGTAGGTACCAATAATACCCAATTTTATGATTGCTAGCTCGTTTAGGTACTATTAGAACTCTATTGTCATAGACCTAAGATATGTTATGATTCGACAAAAAACTGTAAGCCTGCTTGACGCTCGATAGCGAACTTGCTTACTTTTTTCTTCTACTAAATGTAGATATGTAGGTAAAATACAAGTATTATAATGTAGTATAAAAATAGCTTACCTGTGCCAATATAGATTTAATTCTAGATATATTAAAATTATCACCAATTTCAAATTCATACACCATTTTGACTATTTTATGAACTCACTAGCTAAAATAACTAAACACTGTTATTAGTTTTTAACAATTTTAATTATCAAGTGCGATAATTCATTTTTGATTTTCGGATTAAACTATTTTTTGCTACTTCACATACGAGTGATGCCCAAACAAAACTTATATAAAATGAGGCAAATTGTAAGAAAAACGTGAGCCTTGAAACCTGTTCACACAGTTAAATTAAACACATTGTTAGGAAGATACCTAAAGAAGTTCATACATAAAATAAAATTGTGTCAAATATGAGTCTTACTCTTATGAGGTTTATTTTCGTTAAACATTCGTGGTTTTGGGCCATAAAAGTTTCCCATGACCGCTTTTAGAGCATCATCTATGCTAATAATATATAGAGGAAAGATTTGTATATTTTTATTTTTGTATGTAACGAATAAACTCAAAAACTACTGGTCCGATTTCAAAAATTATTTCACTATTAGAATGCTACATTATCCCTGAGTAACATAGACTATATTTTATGTCCACCCGTGGAAGCCGGGACGAACTAATCTTTTATAAAATGTATATAATGTAGTTACGTAATTATACGTAAAAACGTACGTAACGTAACGTAAATTCATGCATGGCGTTACTTTTCTAGCAGATCTAAGTATATACAAGCGTTCTCCAGTCTGCAGAGTCTGCAGGTTTGTGTGTCGCACAGACTGAGCTTCAACATGTGCTTGATGTGTAGTAAGTAAGTAAGTAAGTTCGTATGAATCAGTGGCCAACTCTAGTGACAGAGTTTTTAGGCAGACAGAAGGCCTCTGTTGGATAAGGCAACGGCCTTGGAAATGCGTTGGTTATTCTTATTTATTGGAAACCCCTTATTTTTTTCATGCAAACTTTCACCCGCTGCGTCTTCTAAAGGTTGATTTTGCGAATTACTTTATTAGTACATCCGCAGAACAGGAGAGTGCACGGTACTTTTATACGGATTCAATTTCTTCAAAATGAAAGGCAGTGTGTTGATGGTTAGTTAGTCAGGGAGTAATAAAACGATTTTATATATTTAAATTTTGTTAGTTATGTTACCGCAGAGGTGATACCTACGTCTGTTTTTAAGAAACCTGTTTGAATGTCATCAGCCACGAGAATCCGAGACTCAACTATTATATCATTCGACTATTATCCAATAAAATCTAAATTATACATTAAAATTTGAACTCTGTTGCTATACAAATAAGGTTAATAATTTATTTTGATATTGTCTGAGTTTGCTCACATCACATCACACCTTACTTGGATACACGGATAAAGTTAAAAAACACAGAAAAGTACTGTAAGTTTAGGTAGAATAGCTTAGGTACCTACCGTGTTTAGTTTTAGGGAACTCTAGCAAGGGAAATTGGCTCGGGGTGGCAAGCGCAGTGCAGTGTACACTTTTAAAATAAATAATATATATATTTTTTTTATTTAAATAGCCATAAATTTTTCTTTGGATGTCTATGTTTGCATCAGCCTGTATAAGAAAGATAATAAGAAGTGCAGTACATTGCTACATAACCTGACGTTGCCTTTATCGGCTTCTCAGCTGAACATTGTTGTGTGTAAAGCAATAAAATTAAATTGAAACTCGACCATTCAGATTATTTGCCTTCTTTAACGGTGCCTTTTGGCGTGTTTTTGTACAAAATGCGGAAAGCGCGAAAATGCACGTTGAATTGCTGCTCGGTGAGAGTGAATTGTTTTAATGTTATATTTACTTTAAGTTATTAATAGCTGTGCTTCGCAGTTACACCTGTGGTTTTGCAGTGGTTATGCTATCCAAAAATTCCGTGATAAAAGTAGCCTATGTGTTATGCGAGACTAAAATCGCGAAATGACTGTAAAAGGTTTAGGAAAGAAAACACATCAAGCCTGTTCATTTTATGGATAGTCTTCCGTTGACCGTATCGTTGATACTAATACATACTTATACTTACACTAATATTATAAAAGGAAAGATTTGTATTTTTGTATGTTTGTATTTTTGCTTGTTACGAATAAACTCAAAAACGACTGACCCGATTTCAAAAATTCTTTCACCGTTAGAATGCTACATTATCCCTGAGTAACATAGGCTATACTTATTACTAGCAACCCGCCCCGGTTTCGCACGTGTGCGGTTTCATTGCACCCGCGGGAAGCTGGGACGGACTCCTAGTAATTAGGATAAAAAACAAGAGTCTTATTCATATCTCATGACCTGAGAAACAAAATTCTCTTACCTTTCCTCTTATTGAACATACTTTGATATCAGTTTATTTATCATTACGTCATGTTCTTTACATTCAATAGCTGATTATTATAAAGTGTAAGACATTAGTTAGCATTCAAGTTACTTATTTTATTCCAGTTTTGTCATTTGCGTATTGGACGGAACCCCATTTATTATTTGTGAGTCTTTATAAAAAATGACATTACCTAATTTCAAAAAATGCATGGAATCTAAAATTATTATTATCATTGTGCTTCAGCATAGAATAGTACAGATTCCAGTATTTTTTGTCTTTACGAGACTCTTCTACAAAAATTCATAATTCAAAATTCAAAATACATTCAAAATAAACTCCTTTATGCAGTATAGTTTACATGCAGTGCTGGAAAATAAAAATATAGGATGGCCCTATACTCGATAGACCGATGTCAGAAAGTCTGTGGTTAACGCTCTTTGGGGGAGGCCTATGTCCAGCAGTGGACGTCTATTGGCTGATATGATGACGATGAGTACCTAGCTATAGGTACACAACAGTTTTATTAAAGCCAGAAGTACTAGCTTGCTAGCTTACTGACACTAGCTGCTTTTTTTTTTATACAACTAATGTGGCAACCAAGTGTACGGCCTACAAGATGGTAAGCGGTTACCGCAGCCTATGGACGCTTGCAATACCAGAGGTATCATTCGCGGGTTGCCACCTTGAGGCTAAGATCGAAAATTAACAGTATTTTCAATTAAAAGTAACAGTAATTTCACCGGAAACCATACCCTTCACACCGGAACACAGCAATGCGAGCATTACTGCTTGGCGGCAGAAATAGGTATGGTGCTAGTCCTTCCCCGGACGAGCTGTATCACAGAGAACTCTACTACTCTTTGCTATCCTAGCTTGAACAACTAGTCTAGTGTATAATACCGAACATAACAATTAAATCTGCCTGTAAACTTCTGCTACTTGGCGACTGCTTGCATCCACGATTAAAACCTGTATATTTGCCTTCAGCCTGTAAACTTCTGTCACATGGCAACTGCTTGCATCCACGACAACCGTGTGGTCTGTGCCTCCACCCCAGACGGCTGCAGCAGGCGGAACTTCCTCGACCAGTGCGACATGTACGAGTACAACTGTGACTTTGGCACTAGTAAGTATTGCAACATACCATTTTGCTGGTTTTACGTACCTACAGAAGCCAGTAGGGTTATATTGTGTTAAGTCGCTGTTGCTTGTTGCCGCGTCAGGCCGTATTTTTCACACCCACTGCCTTCACGCCACTTGTCACGTAGAGAGGACAAAAAAGTTATTAAAAAAAATTAACAACAAGAAATATAATTTAAACAAAATAAAAAGTTTAATCAGTCTAGAGAGGTCGTAAAGTTTTAACCTAGATAATTTTACGCCGCAACGGTTTCAGAATATTGCTCTCCTTAGAGCCTTTATCTCTTGGATGTGCGTGGTAACTGGTAAAGCAAACACGGCGGAGGAACTCCAGGAGATAATTGCTGTAATGAGAGCGGTATGCTGAAACCTCACGACCTCTCTAAACTGATTAAACTTTTTATCTCGTTTATATTCTATTTCTTATAAATTATGGTATTACCTACTGTCGAAACCAACAAAAAACCAAACAATATAAACAGAAAAACAATATTAATATTTTTTCTATAAATAAGTAAATGAGTACTGGCGATCGGAGTAAAATAAGTAAAACCAACATTCATACAATCTTTGTGTTTTAGAATACAGTACAAAATCAACACAAAGCCCTTGCATGGGTGGCCAGCAAGATTTCACCTGCTGATACAAACAGTGTTTATAAACATTGAAAACTAATAAATGTATGAGTATGGAAACTATTGGTTTTACTAGTTTTACTCCGAACACTATACCTACTAACTTTAACTTTACTGTTTATTCCCTAGTTTATGCCTCTATGTTTTCAATTGGCAGGTTTTTTATGTTCCTTAGCTACTAACTATAGGACTAATACCTAGGAGAAAGGATTTTATATACTTTATGTATTTTATCGTATGATACTTATTATAAAAATGCTAAATGAGCAGCGCCATAAGCACTGAGCTGATTTGTGGTCAAATTTTGCATAATTATGTACTTAGTAAAAAGCACGATTTAACACTTAAACAGATTTAATAATTTTTATCCAATCTGGCTGCATAGCGTGCGCATTAGGAGGTCAAATGTTTTAGAAAACACGTGAATTGAAACCACCTAACCACCCTCGCACCCTCTAATAATAATTCTAAGTTCTGATATTAATCATTCATTGTTTATTAGGTTTGGTATTTGTTATGATTGCTATAACTAAGCAAGCAGGCGGTAAGACGGTTCTGATTAAACTATGAGTAAGTTCGTTTGTTAAGATTCACTGACAGATAACTAGGTTAGTCTATATTATACAAACACTAAACATGATAAGCAAAATCTTATCATGTCTCATATTTAGTGTGGTTCAGTCTAAGTATAATTTATATACATATTCACTGAACCACAATAACATTCTCACTGGTAGCACCAAAATATAATTATCGTTATTTAGCCTTATTTATAAACCTGGCGATAACTTGAGATACAACTCACTAGTGCAAGTTACGTTTAATAGTATATTTTTGATATTTTATGAGTCATTCAGTGGTATTATATAAACCTAATATACCTACATACATCACTGGTAAGTTTGATCTCTGAAATGTTTAATAACTTAGCAAATACCATGTAACTTTACCAAGGAACAATGAGTTGACCATTGAATATTATTTCAGGGTACCAAGAAACTTACTTTTTATTTTGCAAAACTTCAAATCTAGAAAGAGATAAAAATCAACAAAAATATGCAAAACCACTTAAAACTTCTTACGTTAAAACAAAAGCACCTACAACGCTTATTCCAATCGAAACGCTTGGAACTCAATCAACCATTGTGTTAGCTGAAAGTGGTTATTTAGAAGCTGAGCCAATAGTCACTACTAAAACTACTCAACGTTCTACTGCCCCTTATCATATATTGCAACCTGACACACCATGTGGAAGGCACATAAAGTGTCCGTGTGCTGCGACTATGCCAAAACCAATAGGCACCTATTGGATGTCATCTAAAATTATAAATTGCTTAACACCAAAACCCACTAGATTGACAACAAAGCCTTGCTCAAAACAAGCTATTACAACAAAACCATCATTGTTTACCATGTCTACTATGATAACAACAACGGAGGAAACAACGCAGACTACAAGATGCTGCAATAGACCTGTGACTTGGCTGACGACTACAGAAAGTATTGTGTCAGTAGAAAATAACGAAGTAATTGATGGCACAGATCCACCATTAACATATTCTTTGATAACCAACACACAAACCATAACAGAACGAATAACCACAATTGCACGAACTATGGGTCCTCGATCTACAAACACACTGAACCCGATTACAAATACATTAACGAAATCAAGAAAATGCTGCGACAGACCAGAGACTTGGTCGACGAATACAGGAAAGAGTTTACCTATGAGATCCATTGAACCAGTAGAAAACTTCAGAGGTATTTATCGCACAGATTTGCCTATCACATATCTAAAAACAACAAATGCACCAACTATAACTGAAACAAGGACCAGTGTAAAAACCACAAACACACTAGCAACAGACCTGATCACTGACCCGACAATAAAGATAATATTAATGAAATCAACAAAATGTTGCAACAGACCAGAGATTTGGTTGACGACTACAGAAAAAGATATATCTGTGAATTTTATTCCTTTTGAACCACTGGAAAATAACGACGTTTTTGAAACCAAAGAAGATAAGTTGACAGCCAAAGATATAAAATTTAGTGACACAGATTTACCAACATATCCACCAACTGAAGCTCTACCATTAGAAAACTCGTCAATAGAATATACACTAACTAAAAATTCACTAGCAACCTATTTAACGACAGTAAATGCACAATTTACCAGTGCAACAACTACAAATGCTATAAGCATGAGTTTATCCACCAATATTTTGACGACAACAAATTCTCTAACCAAAGATCTAATTACTGAACTTAAACCTTATGGTTTACCAACTACCCAACTACACAAACGTAAAAAGAAAAAAAACACGTATTATTAGAAAAAGAACTCTAAAAACTACAAAAACTTCTGAGATTAAAATATATAGTACTACTAATAATCCTGAAAACCTTTAATTGGTCATACTAAAAGCAAAGCAAAGCACATGGCAGTACCCAGCATTGTGTCAATCAAATAAGTGTCAAAGACCTTTACTATGGTTCATCACGACTAAATCGAGCAGACACATACGAAATTAATATTATTAAGGTTATACAATTTGGTATAGTTCTGTACATCTTAATTATAATGGTTTGGATGACTCGGTTTTTTTATTTAAGGCCTTTTCTCAATGTAAATTTGCACTGATTTACGGAAAACAATGCAAACTATGTACATTATAATGTATATTTGAAATATTAGATACTTACACCATAAAACAAGTATTAATTACTTACACTGTAGCCGACTTGCACCAAAAGTTATACCTACTTCAGGTATAACTTTAAATTTTAAAGAATTTTGAGATGCAAATAGCTGAAACAAGTCATGGTTAGTAAACTAGTTATCGAAACGTTGTCACTTTGTTGAATTTTAATTGGTAAGTTGCTTTTTGAAATTCTTAGTAGGTATGATAGTATGATAAAAAATTACAGTCTATAGGTTTATTATTTTGTTGTTTTTCAGGATACCAACAAACATTTTTATTATACTGCAAATCCGGAGATGAAACAAATCAAAATATAGCGCCGATTGAAATGCCTTGCGCTCAAACGAAAGCGCCTACTCAATCAGCCACAGATGTAGACGATATTGACTTTTTAGAAGCTGAACCAAATGATACCACCAGAAAAATCAATATCCCTTGTCACAATAGACTATTACCTACTAGACCATGTGTAATGAGCACATCAAAGTTTCCGTACGCTGCAACTAAATTCACAAGAGGTTGTAACAGACCAGTGACTTGGATGACGACTAAAGAAAATTCTGTACCTGTAAGCTTCTCTTCTTATGAATCAGTGGAAAATAACGTTAATATTATTAAAAAAAATGGGATTACGCCTAAAGGTATACATTTGGATCCATCGATCGCATCATTATCATCTAAAGAGCACACAATCAATGCTCAAACCACATATCTTTCGACGACTTTACCAATAAGCCTAGACAGACACCCAAACATTATATTTATAACAACCAAAAGAGAAACAGCAAAACCAACAAAATCTCTACCTACAACAACAGAGAAAACGATGGGAGAAAGCCATGAAATGATCCAAATGAAAGCAGATGCCTTAGATTATACGAAGCCGAAAAAAACTACCAAGTGGCGCCAAACAATGAAAATAAATTCGTGGTATGGAAACCCCACTTGGTGGTACCCGACATTGTGTCAATCAAAAAAATGTCAAAGACCCGTGATATGGTCCACAACAACTAAATTCAAAAAACACTGGCGAAACTAAAGTTTAGTATTAAAATTTGAACCATTTTTTTATATTCCTAAATTATAATTATTACTTTTGATTCAATACAAATGGCTTTCAACAATCAGTATTTTTTTATTTCAAAATGTTTAATCCAACTAAAAAGAGCAACCTGATTTGCGTTCATAATTGATGTTGAATAATCTTGAATAAATTTAAACTAAAAGTGCATGGTAATTTTTTTTTTCAGTATATTTTCAGTCTCTATGTGAAGAGGAATCTAAAACGACTATTGAAACGACTACTGAATCAAATACCGTAGAACCAACTGAAACTATATCTGAACCTATAACTAAACCTTATACATCAACCCGTAAAAACAGATACGTTAACAGCGCACGACCAGTTATTGTCAATCCCGAAAATTTGCTGTTCCATTTTCAAGACCAAACGGAAATAAAACCTTCTACTTTAAAACTAGTGTCTAACTGTCCAAATTGCCTGAGACCATGGACTTGGATGACTACTATGAAGGGAGAGACTAGAGACTTTTTTAGGATTTTGCAAGACAATGATAAATATCTTGGTTCTATTGAGTTTGAAGGGTCTTAATGGGCTACGGACTTTATACTGAGTCAGTTTAAATCCATTGCAGTGCAGACACAGTAATTTGGTTAAAAGTTATAAATGAAAAGTTAGAAAACATGTTTGTTTATTTATTCAATTTAACAATGAGCACTGACATAGGAAATAATACGAGAGACTCATACAAAAAGTTTCATTCACTTACATTAAATACAAAAACCTACAATAGGATTGCTATTGCAAGACCTACAAGGCAGCTAATTAAAAACATAATTGTATGGTAAATTAATAAATAAATAGTTGATAATCTTGTTGAACTTTTCATTAATATTGCTTTGATTGATATAATAATTATTTGCCCTAAATAAAATGGATTTTGTGTTATGATCGAGCGAGCGAAGTGAGCGAAGAATATGAGTAAAATAGGTAATGGGTAGTTTTTTTTGAAAAACTATTATAACTTAACCTTTGTAGTAAGGGTATAATTAGACTAAACGATGCGGTTTCTGAAGTTTATCTAAACTTTAATTAAAAAACACAAGTCGTTCTTTGGCGATGCTTATGAAGTTAGTCAGAAACAAGTATAAACATTACGTTTAGCACAATATGCCTACTAACATTTAATTATGTATGACAGGGTTTATAACCTCAATAATAGGTCTTTACCTATGAAATTGCCGTTCTTCAGTACTGGTCATTTCAAATAAAAAAAAAGTTTGGAGTGGCTTTGTATTCTAAATTCAAATTAATTTTGTTTCAAAAACATGACATTATTTTTACAAACTCCGTCTTTTGTTTATTGATTAGCGTTGTACATTTGAACATTTTTCGTCATAATGGATACTTTAAAAATTCGTGTAATTATGGAATATGAGTTTCGTCGTAGCACCAACGCAACTCAAACGGCACGTAACATCAAAAACGTTTACGGAGAGAACTGTACAAACGAACGCACAATCCGTTATTAGTTTTCCCGGTTCCGTTCTGGAAATTTTGACTTGAAAAATGAAGCTCGTGGTCATCCGGAGACTTTGGTCAACAATGATGAAATAAAGGCGATTGTGGAAGCTGACGAAACTCAATCTACAGCTGAGCTAGCAGCAGCTTCTGATGCATCAAAACCATTTTGATCCATTTGCAATAAATAGGCAAGGTAAAAAAACTTGATAGATGGGTGCCCCACGAACTTAACGATCGCCAGCGCAACGTATAGTTCGCACAGCGGATCTAGGCTTCCGTGAAGTTAGCCGTTTGTGATGCGCGAAGACAATTTCGTTTAAAAAAGCTCTATTGCGCATTGAAACGGCTAACTTCACGATGACCGAGATCCGTTGTGAGAACTATACTCGTCGAGACCTGCCTCGCGCTGCTCAATAGGCAAAGAAATGAAGGAATTTTGAACCGAATTGTTACGTGCGATGAAAAATGGACTCTGTTTGACAGTCGAAAGCGCTCAGCAAGTTGGTTAGATCCTGGTTCAGCACCAAAGCAATGCCTTACACCAAAAATGACCCCAAAAAAGGTGATGGTCACTATTTGGTGGTCTAGGGCGGGTGTGATTCACCACAGCTTTTTACAAAACGGCATGAGCATTACTGCAGATGTGTACTGTGAAGAACTGGAGACAATGATGGAGAAGCTTGCACATCGGCAACCAGCTTTGGTCAATCGGTCGTTCCCACTGCTCCTTCACGACAACGCGCGATCCCATAATGCACAACAGACAGTCTCCAAGCTGCAAGAGCTGGGGTTGGAAGCTCTCCCTCATCCGCCAGACTCACCAGACCTTGCACCTACCGACTATTACTTTGTCCAAAATTTTGACAACTTTTTAGTAGGTAAAAAATTCAATTCCCGAGAGGCAGTACAAAATGCCTTTGAAGAGTTTGTTGCCTCCCGTCCAGCAGATTTTTACAAGAAGGGCATCAATAAACTGCCAATGCGTTGGTAAGGATGCGTCGATTGCATGGGTGATTACTTTGAATAATAGAAATAAAAAAGTTTAAAAAAATAAGTACTTTCACTTATTCCATACAAAACGGAAATTTCACAGGTAAAGACCTAATATTTTCATTTTATTCCTTTTAATACATATTTGGTATATTATGTAATATTTTCATGATTCATGGGAATATCGCAAAATATTCGCGGTGTATGGAACGGCTAGTTATTTTTAAGTAGTTTTTTTTTAAAGTTGGTTCTTAAACTAGTTCTTAACAGCTAGTTATCAATTATAATTAAAAAAATAAAATCTAATTATGCTTTAATGGCTGTATCTTTGACTAGCATAGGTTTATCTACTTCAATATTTCTGCTCTCTTTCTTCCTAAAGAAGTTGATGAAACAGTCGTTAGCGAAAATAATTTGGTCTCCTTTGTAAAACGCCTCAATTTCAACTAAGGATCTGCTTTCAGTCTCAGGTAAAAAGAAGTATAAGTAAATGGCGCCGATGATGCCGAAACTGGCGTAAATGGCATATGTTCCGCTAAGGTGAAATGCCTCATCCAAATTGATGTTAGTTTTTGTGGCCAGAAAAACGAATGTGTAGCTGAGTGCTGCAGCCAGTCCTGTGGCCATGCCTCGACTCCTGAAATAGATAAGAAAACATTAAATTAACTAACAATTAAAACGCCAAATCCTCCTTTTTCCTGTCTAAAATGTACATCGATGTGTCTCTTGCTTACACGCTCAAAAGAAACCGTATGCAAGGTAGGCCCTCTTTTTAGCCGTGGTTTTGAGATACAAAGTAAGCAGATAACATAAGCATACGAGTAAGATACCTAACTACGTAGATCATGCTAAACTAAGGATTAATAATACTTTTTATGATTCTGGGGCCAATGTGATAAATGTTATTATTCGGGACAGACAGCTGAAATGTTTATCGCTTATGTATGGTACTAGCTTAAAAAGTTGCAGATTATTTCCTAGGAATGTATTGGTATAGGTTGTTTTGAATATCCATACCTGAACGGAAATACTTCTGAGAGCAGCACCCAAGGCAATCCCAGCCCGTGGAAGCACACCAGCATTATAAACAGACAAACAGGCATGATCTCCTTCATATCAACGAACGTGCTAGGGTCGTAGGAGTGCACGGTTGATGGTACGTATACGCTGGCGTAGGCACTGAGGCCGATGCTGCAGCAACCTGCAGCGAAGAGGCAGCTAACGATAAGCTTCCTCTTCCCAACAGCCTTGATGAGAGATGCAGAGATAAGGCACATGACGATTTGAACCGCACCAATTACAACCTGGAATAAATAAAACAATATAATAAATAAATAAATAAACAACAATCAATCACACAGATATACCTAACGCTAAGATTTCCTGTATATAGGCTTTGTTAATTCGATGATCGTGGGTATCAAAATTTAAGAAAACTATGGTATAACAAATCCCAGACCTAGAACTCATATTTGGAGATCTCACATTGTCCTGCAGAAGGAATCGAACGCACAACCACTCGCATCTCACCCGAGCACTACTCGCCCACAATTAAGAATCAAGAATGCAGAAACAGTAAGTGTGTTTGTATTCTAGATATTTATATTTGAGAAATAATTACTTTAAAATTATAACGTAGGCCTATGCCATTTTCCAAAATACAAGATACCGGTTATTTTAAATATCCTAATGAATTAATCCTAGTTGAGTATTATATAAGTAATATATTATCACAATATCGTATAATTCATCAGATCAGGTAGATTTTAAGGTCGTCTACTCATGACCTCAAATTAAAAACACCATAGTTCACATAAATTCTCAAGAGGTAGGCTCAATTTAAAGATGAGCTCGTAAATAATTTGTGCATAGGCAACCTTTTACAAACCAGTTATTTAGTCAATCAAGCTTACACCGTGTCGAAAATTATTCAAAAATCGATCTGTTTGTACTATTATAATACTGTACGAGGTAAAAATGTTTAAACATTAGAAATATTTTAAAACAATAAGAAGTAAGTACTTTAAAAAACAAACAGAACATAAACCTAGTTTTTTAGAAATAAACACAGTCTCTCTGCGAAAAAACTACTGGAGCACTTTTGATGCGACTTTCATTATAAAAATGATCTATTCTTCAGAGGGGATTATGGGATTTCTCGATTCAATATTCTCTTAATTCTTTGGTTAATCTACTAACTATCCAACTTTTTCTATTACTTATGTCAAGTAGGGTTATCGGAATAAACTAATTTGTTCTGCGGGGTACGTATTTGAGCGACTATACTAAGAATAATGTAATTATTTTATTCTATAAAAAAGAGTTTTAATGTTTACGATAACTTACCACAATAATCTTTGGATTATATTTCATCCCCAACGCTTTGCACGTATTGACCATATTCGATCTCACAGGCGGGAACCCGCTCATTGTATAGAAGAAAAAATACGCCATCACCAATATAAAAGGTCTCATCGTTTCCTTTACAAATAATATGTGTCTGAACTTCCATAGTGTCCGTTTGTAGATACTGTTGCCTTTATGTGTGCAAGGTAGTGAATTCCCTTCTTTGAGGCACACCACGCATTGATGGATGAAATGGTTGTATTCTACGAGTTCATTGAACTCCTCTTCGACGTCTTCTGGTTTTGCCCATCCTCGAAGCCGACAAAGAGATTGTTGAGCCTCTTTCTGCCGGCCTTGAGATAGCAACCATATAGGAGTTTCTGGTACCTGTAAATTGTATTAATTTATTATTTAACAGTTTTTGTTGGTTAAGTTAGTAGCAAAGTTATGGTGGAGAATGGTACCTAATACGTCGATCCCTGTCCCTCCACTTTATACATAATAACGAGGAATTTCCATAGAGTCTAATAAACGATTAGAGCGAACCCTTTACATTTTTTATTAATAATTTATGAAAATAATACTATTTTAGACTCACAGTAAAATTATGTTTGCATTCGTTATTTTTTAGATATTTACACATTAATGTATCAGTGGTGTCCTATTTTATAACGAAAGTTGCATTCTCGAATTTCATTACATCATTGTATAGTCAATATATTTTGTTGAAATACTATTAAATACTATTTACTATGTAGGATAGGTAATAATGTTATTTGAGTACCATATTAAAATCAAAAATTCTTGGTAACTTGACGAAATTAATATTCGTTGCCATCAAATTAATTATACAATAGTAGCGTATTAACTCATATAAAATTTAATATTTAATTAAGTATCTTTAAATTAAATAAATTATATATTTTTAGAAAATATTTAATCAAATTATTACCTATTTATGGCGATAATTTGCCTTTATAGATACTTAAAATTTATCTTTGATGTTTGTTAGTATTTAAAAACTTTGTTGAAACAAGTTTTTTAAAACATAAACTTTATTACATATTTACATAACAAAATTGATTCTTCTAGTAAAAACTATGAAGAATGAGAGTATGAGAATATGCGTGGTACATAATAATAACATATATACATAAGTACCATTCTGTTTTAAATTATTATAATTATAATGAATATAATACCTAATATGAACTTATTTAAAGCAGACTCGGACGTATAAAAATATTTATTTATGTTTATCGGTCTGTGACTTAATATTGTACTTGTGTGTATATAGTGGTTTTGTATATTTAGGAACCTACACCTTGCCTTCAATGCGCTACGTGATTTTCTACATGAAGTGATGTAAGTATATCCTATTCATCTAAGGTTACTTACAAACAATACCAGCACCATTGTAGTTAGAGGTACTGTGAGTGACACTAAGGCCGCCTGTCGCCAGGGCAGCATACTTCCCAGAAGATAAGCTAGGAAAAGACCTGTGGCTGTGAACCCATTAGTCAGTGTGGTCAGGATACCGCGTACTGATGGTTCACTGGAATAAAAATAAATAGCAATAAAAACAATACCATCACTTACCATCAGGCGAGGTGGTGGTCAAACGCTATCTATCCTATCCTATTAATATTATAAATGTGAAAGTCTGTGTTTGTTTGTTACCACGTATCTCTGTGCGACTTAACCGATTGTGATGAAACTTAAAATGTACATGGTTTAAATCTTGGAATAACACATAGGCTTTGTCCCGGAAAAATTGCTCGTAACCAATAAAAAAACGCATTGTTTTATTGTAGACGTTAATATTTTTTTATTGGATTAGCACATAAGTGCAGGCTAAGGTTAATCTGATTATTATCAGAAAACATTGTCACGAGAGAGCCAGGATCAAGATAATAAAATTGAAAATATACTTAGATAAGATCACTTTGGAACGTCTGGTGAATTTAGGCAAGTTTCGAACAACTGTTAACCCATGCCAGGCCTAGTTTATACTTTTGGCATGATCATTGTTATTGTTATTGATGCCAAATAGAGTTAGAGATCATTCGACTACTATGTATAATACAAACACGATCTCCAAACACAGAAGCAATGCATAATTAACGGTTACTATTACGCGCTGTAAGTTTAAATATTGACGACCGATGAAGGCGCAGTGAGCGCAGGTCCGCCTGCGACGCGGAGGTTGCGGGTTCGTTTCCCGCCTCGGGTCAAATGTTTGTACGATCTACAAATATTTGTTTTTGGTGTTCTGGGTATTTTCTATATATAATAAAAAATATATATCTATGTATTGTATTGTATTAAGTATATATCAGTAATCTAATACCCATAATACAGCTCTGTTTAACAGCAGCTTACCTTGGGGCTAGATGATGCTGTGTGGATTGTCCAGCATTATTTATTTATTATTATTATATAACACGTGGTGGATTAAGACCCAATCACTCTCGCCTGAGAGTAGGCCAGTGTCCCAGCAGTGGGAACATTAGAAGGCTGTCATGATGATGATATAATACGTTGACCCTGTCATGTCATAAAGTCGTTATAATAGGTGAGATTAAAATTAAATTTAGTATTAATGTTCTGACAAAATAATGTATTTATATATATTTTGTAGCTGCACGTTTGCTTGGTTATAATCACGTTTTGAAAACAGACCATAATGTAGTGTTCTAATCGTTAAGATTGCTCCGATCCTGCGCCGTTTTGGGCCATTTTATTTTGGTAGTGATTTTATTTTGGATATCACAAAGCAGATTTTAAGCTATAATCAAACTGCTGTTCAATTGGTTAACTAAGCAAACAAGCATACGGCCCGTCTGATGGTAAGCGGTTACCATAGTCTATGAACGCTTTGCAATACTAGAGGTATCACTTTGGAATACTAGAGGTATCGCAGGTTGACATTCAAACGTAGAGATCGAAAGTCTAATGTGCCTGTAATTTCACTGAAAAGGCTATGGTGGTAGTATTTCTCCTGACGAGCTGTATCACAAAGAACTCTACTACACTTAGAATAATAATTCTGTTGGTAGGTGGTTCGAAATAAAATAACGTTGCCATTCTAGCTCAACCGTGTGAACAAAGAATGAAAGAAAAATTAAGCATTCACTGAGGTTAGCATTCATTCGAGTGAACCGTCTGATATCACTTTAGGAGATTATTGTATTATTTAGCACTTTATTATGCTGTGACTTTTTCATCTTTTAATATTATAAATTGACATTATAGCTGTTTTGAGGAATCCAGACTCATTAATAGCGATTTTACGGCTTACTTTTTTGGTAAACATTATATTTTGTTTGACCGTGATCTGCTTCGGATAAATAATAGGTGCACTATTCTGAAGGTTTTCGGAAAGTTTATAAAATTTGTTTACATTTATTTTATTTTATATTTATATAGTATTTAAACTACAAAAAAAATTATCATCCGCGTGCTAAATATAACATGGTACTTACGCATTTTACTGGTCGTTGTCTCTAAAGGAATTCTATTTGAGCGGAGATTAAAATCAAGTCAGCGTCGCCACCATTGCGAGAAATGTTTGGTTTTACATATCAGGTCTTTGCACAGTTGTGGTCCTAAATTAAGTTAATTAATTACCATACTTCACCAACGTATGTGACAGAAGGGGCCTCCATGACCCCAGTGCCAATACCAAGCAATGCATTCGCCACAAACAACGAAGGCACATTCCACGCCGAGAACATCAACAGCCACGCGATTAGGTGAGGTATGTTCACCAGGAATAGAGCCTTCTTTCGTCCGAAGTAGTCCAGCAGTGGCCCGGAGAAGATGCTGCCTAGTGGCTGACAGAGAAACGCCATGCTACCTGGAAAAGAGAACGTAAAAATAAATAAATAATAGCAGACATTTTACACAGAGCAAATAACACAACAACACTTCTAAACCTTCTAAGCCTTCTAAAGCTTGTTTCTTGAGTCACGACCTTATTATTATTATTTTATTTTTATAATATTGAAGCAATCAGGCTGACGGCCTGCCTGATGGTAAGCAGTTATCGTCGCCTATTGACCTCAGCAACACCAGAGGTACTGCTGAAGCGTTGCCTGCCTTGTAAGACCTATTTTATATATTTTTTGAAGCCGTTCATATTGTACGACAGCGGAAAAACATCAGAAGGAAGTTCATTCACTGGAAGGCTCGAAGGACTTATGACATTAAAGAGGGCTATCAATGGACGTTTATTGGCTGATATGATGATAAGAAGAATATAATAATTAAATAAATAAAATACACAGAGCACTGGTGGACACAGATTGGTGGTCGGTAGTGACCTCACCTATCGTTCCTTTACAAAGCGGTCATGTAATGATGAGTTTTCTATCCGAAAAGTTGTGTGCACAATACTCTCATATTGTGAAATAAAACGTCATGAAGAAACAGGCATGTCTAACAACAAAAAAAATATATGCCATCCACCAATCCGCATTACGTCCGTGGAACTCTCGTCTGAGAGTATAATACAATCGATGCAGCGAATACAGTTGATAATGCGAATAAAATCGTGTGATTATAACATTATTATTTTTATCACAGACTGTTCTGTGATTATTACTACATGTTAAAAAACTTAACTATTGGTTTAAAGAGTCTTAGACGTAGACTTTTTGCCAGGCTTTATCCTTATTTACGAGTTCAGTCATAAAAATTTGCATAATAGCTTTTGAATCAAGCATTTTTCTTGTTTTTATCAGAATCATTCATATTTTTATTCATTAATGCCACAAAAACTTTCCTACGACAAAATTGTGGATTTTAATGTCGGACGTGCAACGATAGGTTCATTGTGATTGACGACCCCACTGACGCGGTGGTCGAGTGCCAGGTTGAGAAGCTAGAGGTTGCGGGTTCGATCCCAGCTGCAAGACGAATGTTTGCAAAAGCTTTGCTAAACAAATATCTGCAAATATTTGTTTTGCAAAACGTGTTTCTATGTTATAAAAGTACCTACTAAAAAAAGGTAAGTAGGTCGTATGAGTCAGTGGCCAACTCTGGTGACAGAGTTTCTAGGCCGCCCGAAGGCCTCTGCCTAACAACTTTGAAAAAGCCGGGACCGACTGCTTAACGTGCCCTCCGAAGCACGAAGTAACCACTAATACACAATGTGTATTTGAATCCTGCCCTTAAAATACACAGAGTTATTTTGTTTGCCTCGCTCTGCCATTATTTTATTGGTTCCTAACAAACACATCCCTCGCTACCGCTACACATCCTCGCACATCTCTGGTGGAGACGCAGCCTTAGAATTCGCCTATTTACGACTTTGTTTACGACAAACCGTTCTTAGCGACGGACATGCGAACACAACTTAACACAAGTTAATTTTAATAAATAAAACTATTTTAGAACCGCTTATCTTTATCCGGTCCATTGTGCGTCATCCGGTTAGTAGGTACTGTACGTCCAAATATCGCCTGTCCCTTGAAGTTATCCGAATTTTACTGTAGTTCTAAATGAAAAGACATACCAAACCAGGAAGCCTGCTCCTCATTGATGGAGAGCCCCTCCTTGGCGTGGAGGACCTCAGGCAGCACCATGGTCACGAAGCTGATGGACATACCCAACCCTATCAGCAGGAAGTCGAGAGACAGGCATGCTAGTACCTGTAGTATCATATAAATAATCATTAGTACTTAATTATTACAATTGAATATCAGATTGTATAAATAATTAGGTATTTAAATTTTACGAAATATTTTTTGGGGATTATAATATTAAATTACAGGTAATATCATAATGTTTAACTAGCTGACATGCGCGGTTTCACTCGTGTTACTTTTCCATATTTTCTCACCGTTTGAACTTTCCCTGGTCTCCCATTTCAAAATCCGCCAAATCGGTCAAGCTGTTCTCGAGTTTTAGCGAGATAACAAAAGAAGAAGAAGAAGATATAAGAATGCATTATGCATTATTATTATGGATTTGTGTTTGATGCTTGTGATGTGAGCATCTAAGCTGTTGTGAAGTAAGAGAAAGTCTTTTTTTTTTTTATACAACTGAAGTGGCAACCAAGCGTACGGCCCACAAGATGGTAAGCGGTTACCGCAGCCTATGGACGCTTGCAATACCAGAGGTATATCTCGCGGGTTGCCACCTTGAGGCTAAGATCGAAAGCCTCATGTGCCAGTAATTTTACCGGAAACCATACCCTTCACACCGGAACACAGCAATGCGAGCATTACTGCTTGGCGGCAGAAATAGGTATGGCGGTAGTCCTTCCCCGGCCAAGCTCTATCACAGAGAACTCTACTACTCTTAAATCTCTGGAACCTCAGTTGTGAAAGGTTGAAAAAACCGTATACTTCGACTCTGAATACAAGCATTTAGTTTGGTGACATGCTGATCTACTAGGCTAGCAACAAATCTACGAAAGTTATGCTGTATAGTTAAGTTGTATACAGCAATAGTTGGATCGTATTGCGAGCTAGATAAAGCATGGCGTTATATCATCGATAGTGAGTTTGATGTCTTTCATAATATATGTTTGAAGTTTCGGAACTCGATAACCGCACTTTTTTCTGGGATAAAAAAATAGTCTATTATCATATTACCGGTCATTATCTATTTATGTTTTAAATTTACGCCAAATCAATTTAGTGGTTGTCGAGTTATAGAGGAACAAACATACAAACTTTCGCATTTATACCTAATATTAGTGTGATAGTGTGATGTAATTAGTGTGACTAGTGTGATTAGTGTGATAGTGTGATAGGGTGACCAGAGTAAAGTACCTGCTGTGATTTTATAAAAAAAGTCATGTTATTTCAGTGGTGAGTTGAAGACAACGGGAAATTGAATTAACGTTCGTCCCATTTTAAATTGTAGTGGGGACGAGCGGGAAAACACTTCCCATTTGTCATCTGTAAATAAAAACAGAGGCGAGTACGAAGTTTTTTCCCATTATAGCGACAAGACATGGGCACAAACGCTTCGTGAAATTTTATCGGATTTATCGCTCAATAAGTAGGTACCAGAAACTATAGCAAATGGCGACATTGTAAATGAAACATCAATCAATTAAATAGGTTTGTAAATTGGAGCAATTGCTTGTCGGTGACCTTACGGTTTTTCATTTATCGCAATCTATTGTCTTGATATAGGTATTTGGACCACCTTGACCTTAGATATGAGAAATATGCTCATTTTTGTTATGGAATGAAGAAAAATTTAATCTCTTATCTCTTGAATATTGTTGATAGCATGAATAATTCATTTCACTTTTTCAACTTATATAGACAGAGCGACAGAGAAATATATCATTTCAAACTTATTTTCAAAAATAAAATAAAAACCACTAAGTATTTTGGTAATTCAATAACGCGAAATAATTAGGTAGCTTAAAACTTGTACTAAGCCCGGTTGAACCAAAATAACATCTTTTTATTGCAATCTATGCTACCTAATCAGTTTTGATTATCAAGATAAGATCGCACGAATATTTTAAAAGTTTATAGATTCAAACAGGATGAATTAAAAAAGTTCACAAATTTAATATTGCTTAGACATATTATATAGGTAGGTACTTACATTTTTTTATTGGAATGTTTTTTTTAATTCTTTTATGTACGGAATATTTTGCTATAAATCGTTCATGTAAAACTAATAGGCGCAGTGATTCCCTTAACCCATTAACTGTCGCTGTACTCAAATAAGTACAGGTGATTTTTATTAAATAAGCTTGAGCGATTTAGTCTTGTATAATTATAAAACACGATAACATTAGTTTCATAAAAATAAAGAGAAGTGACACTATGTATATAGGTAAAAAAAAAGGTTTTACCCATTTTCTTCTCACGAAAAGTTACACTAAAGAAATTTTTCAGAGGTGAGTGCAAAATATTTTTTTTTTATTTCAAAGTAAATCATATTTTTTTGTGATAAAGAGAGTGTTTTTTTTGTATGGGGAGTGGGCTATGAACCAATAGCGATACTGAAATGGTATAATGTGGGTATACCTCAGCTACATCCTTGTGCAAAGGGGCATCAAAATCGAACCCGGCAGTTTTGAGAAAAAAATACTTCAGAATTACATTTCTTATTACATTTTCTAATTTTAAAACATTTTGAACAAGTATAACACTTTTTTAATGTGTTTCCCTGCTGGGCCACTTGCCACCTAAACAGTTTTTTAACTACTACTACTACCTGTTTCTGCCACCAAGCAGTAATGCTCGCATTGCTGTGTTCCGGTTCGAAGGGTATGGTTTCCGGTGAAATTACAGGCACGATACTTTCGATCTAAGTCTCAGGGTGGCAACCCGTGAGTGTTACCTCTGGTATTGCAAGCGCCCATAGGCTGCGGTAACCGCTTACCATCTTGTGGGCCGTAGGCTTGGTTGCCACTGTAGTAGTTTAAAAAAAATATTTATGAGCCGTTAGTGTCCCACTGCTGGGCAAAGAGCTCCCCCCCATTCCCTCCAGACGTATCGATCCCGAGCCAAAAACCTCCAATCTACCAATTTTCGAGTTCATCCCGCCATCTCCATTTTGGTCTGCCGCGTTGCCTTCTCGCTGGGTCAGGGCGCCACTCAGTGGCTATCTTTACCCACAGCACTTTTCTTATAAAAATTAAATTATTTTCTTACCTGTGAAGTGACTACTCTAGCTCTTCCAATCTGTCGTTTCTCAGTCTTCATGTTTACTGCTCTACAATAACACTCGTAAAATCAGAACATAATATCTTTATGGTTCTATTGACATAGCCATTATAAGTGCACTGTAATAACTGTTTATTTTCCAGTTGTGATAACAGTAAGATGTAAACTTTTAAGGGTTGTTGAACCTTGTTGTAAGCTGTGGGTTTTTTCTTCTGTGGCTGAAAAGAAAAACAAAACTATTGTATGCAAAAGTTTGAACTAAACCCCAAGTGACACGCATTTTTTTTTTTTTTTATATAAATAATGCTAGACAATCCACACAGCATCATCTAGCCCAAGGTAAGGTGTGTTAAACATAGCTGTATTATGGGTACTAAATGACTGATATATATTTAATACAATACAATACATAGATAGATATTTTTTATTATACATAGAAAACACCCAGAACACCCGGAACAAATATTTGCAGATCCTACAAACATTTGTCTCAAGGCGGGAATCGAACCCGCAACCTCTGCGTCGCAGGCAAAAATGTATCAGCTCAGCCAAATTTAAACACTTATTTAAATACATATATGTTTTTATCTATAAAACCATATGCTATCACAAAAAGTTTATTAAAAAAACTTAATCATCATCATATCAGCCGTTAAACGTCCACTTCTGGGACATAGGCCTCCCGCAAAAAGCGCCATGACGACCGTTTTTAAGCCTTCACCATCCACCGACTTCCTACAACCGCTTTTATTGTGATCGGTCCATCGAGTGGGGGCCGCCCTACACTTCGTTTTCCAGTTCGTGGTCGCCATTCAAGAATAACTTAATGTAGATTAGCCGTTTTACAATTAGCCGTTTTTCTTGTCGGTCATTCGGCTTAAAGTTACTCTTTCACTGTAAAATAAAATTCCGGGTTAAAGTTTCTTCTGTGTTCGAAAGTTTGTGTTACGTCTAGTTATTTATTTGCAATATTGTCATAGGTTTGACAGTAGGTACTATTCTAAAAAACAGAAAACAATAATTCATGATGCTGTAGCCAATGGCTATCGATTTAGATACTGTGTAAGTCATGATGTGTCGAGTCTAGTCACTTGATGCTAGATGGACTAGCTCCCTTATTTTAAAATTTTCTCAGTCCTTTTAATGCAGACTTTATGACATTTGCGTCTGACTTGCTAGCAGCTCGATAACGCAAGAATCTAGTGTTATTTTAGCAGCAGTTTTTGAATAAATAAACAATTATAATTAATCTGAAAATCAACAATAAACTTTACAGTGCGATCTATTTATTTGCTGACTGCAGACAAGCTCAATACATCGCCTGAGCATTCGGTCTGCATTTCGTGCTAAGCTGACGAATGTTAGTCGCGTGCAGTCAGTATTTTACTTAATATTATGCAGGATTATTAAACATTTTGACTTTTTGTTTTATCATTATATTTACTTTTACATAATTTAATTATTTTATTTATTTTTTATTTGTAGAGCTCAAACGCGTAAAAATTCGCACAGATCACGTGCACTATGTCAAAGCATCTCACATCTAAATAAGGCCTTCTGGCGGTCTATTAACCAAGCTTATAGACCACTAACACATACAACGCTATAAATTGGAAAAACCCTGTATATTTTTAATACGAAGGTAAACTGATTGTATAACGCTGTGGATTTTATAGTCATAGGCCTGAATTATTATATTCTAAAAATTAATAAAAAAATATGCTATAATCGTATTTTCTGAAGGCCTATTCAGATTTAAGGGAGTTCAAAGAACAATAATTAAAGCCGCGTTTACATTATTCTGTCATGGCGTGTCGTGACGCGTCATAAGCCTATCGTGTCCATACATTTTGTATGGTTAGAATTATATTACTAAAGTGCAGTGTGTTGTGACGCAATATGTAAATGTATGGATACGATATTCTTATGACACGACACGACACTCCACGACAGAATAATGTAACCTTGGCTTAACTAGGACGTAACTTTTGTAGTTCGACCGACCAACAAATTTAAACACTTTCGAATTTTAAACCTGTCTTAGCTGTCGTCTGCAAACGTGGTATCATTTACCCGTGGAGAACCTGTTCAGTATGAGAACCGTCATCAGCCCCTTCATCACAAACTCTGTTAGCGACTAATCTCCATTGTCCATCTCAAACTGTAATATAAGACAGTAGACCTATGGTCAAACTGTCATAATATACAGTTTGAGATAAGGATAGGATCAATGAAGGTTGTTGGTCGCTAACAAAGTGATCAACCCGCAGGTGACTTCTAAGTCGTTAACTTAAGGATCGAAATGGATTGTTATAGACTCTTTTCGAAGTCTCTCCAATACAAAATTTTAGCTTCCTGGGGGTAACCACGAGCTCTTATACCAATATTGAAATAACATTAGGTACAATGTTTTTTTTGTATGCCGAAATGTCAGTCTAACATTGTTTCAATATTGCTTTTGAGCATATTTTAAATAACATTACACTGTTTTTTGCATGCCGAAATGTTAGTCTATCATTATTTCAATATTGCTTTTGAGCTTGTGGTTACCCACCTGATCAAAATAGTTACCGCTTGGGTAAGCCATCGTATTAAAATTTTTATTCCACAAAATACAAATGGATTTTGCCCAAAGCGGTAGTAAAAACCGCTTATATCTGAACACATTTTTAATTGTTATAGACCTTCTAAACGTTTCAATAAGCCACTAGCTGTGAGGTTTAACTATAATTTAGTATTCATAACTTATTATAAATGATTTTTAATATCAATGTTAGATGGAAAATATAGATTTTTTATTTTTACTATAGTGGAATGCTATTTTACTTTGTCCGCGTTGAATGACATTTTTTTTTAATTTTAATTTTAATTTGAAACACTACCTATTGCTAAATTTAAAAAAAACTTTTCACACTATAAAAAACACGCCCTTCAAATTTTTTTATTCCAGGTCCAGTGGTTAAGGATCTGCGTTGTAGGTCAGTACGTCACCAAGCTTTTTATAATAACTAACATAAATAAGGTTTTATCATAGATAAATGCGACGCAAAACAAATATTGGGTTCTGCTTAGATGCATGAAAGCCTTCGTCTCGAATTACACCACAGTGTGCAAGGTAATACTTTGAAATACTATACCTTCTTCGGCATTGTTGTTTTTACACTGGATTAGGTGTTATTTACATGCTTAGCTCTAGTCAACGGTTTCGAGTGAGTTTACGCACCGAGAGTTTTATTTTATTTAGTTTGTAACTTCATCATAATCAACCAATAAGACGGCACTGCTGGACATAGGCCTCCCCCAAAGAATGCTATGACGACCGATCTTTTGACCCTTCACTTCACCATCCTTCGGTGTCATGGAACCGCTTGAAACTTAGTGTGTCTTTTTCTTTTAAAATTAGTGAATATCAGTATGGGCAAAAAATAACTGTTTTTTTCTCAAAAATAATAATTAATGCTGATAGCTTTGTTCATGAATTTAATTTACTGTAGCATAAAAGATTATTTAATTATTTATTTTATTAGTATTCTTCGGAAACAAACTAGAAAATTGCCCTGCCCTCGGTCATACCTTAACCTAGGTAGTTGCTATACTTTTATTTGTTTCTCTTTTGGACTTCATGTTTGGTTAAAATATCTATAGTCTATTGGAATTTCACATCTGTTCCTCTGTACGTACTAAATTTCAAGTCATTTACTCGTAGCTCTATGAATTGCTGAAAACCGAAAAATGGTCGAATTTTTTTTCTTGCGCCTACTGTGACAAAAAAAATGTGACTTCTGGTTTTCGACAAACTAGACTAGACTACCTACGGGGAGACACTTTCCTTGATCACGACTGACACTTGACACTGGCATTGCGCACATAAATTTTTCGTAGCGAAAAATCCATTGGTGCACGACCGGATTTTAACCCACAACCTTAGGATCAGAAGGCGGAGTCACTACCACTAGACCACCAGTACTCTCTATAAACTAAGTAACTAAGTGCTAAGTGCAATTTGACTCATTTAAAACTCAATGGCTATTTAAATGAAATCGTTTTTTAAAATGAAAGACATTATGTTAATTGAATATTTCCACAAGCTTTGATAAAAAATGCACTAGGTACTTAGGTACTTAACGATGATTTGATTAGGTAAACATTAGAAATCATGTCGAAATATTGCGTTATTTTGTCTAGCAAGGCATTCAGATTCACAGAAAAAGGCCTACTAAAAATGCCATGTTGGCTATTCTTATTATTATTTTCGCAATAAGTATCGTAATAGCATAGGGTCTAACAAATTACATTTATTTATATTTTGTTGGTTATTATTAAGTTTTTAAAGTATTCTTAGCTATGTTTGAAGATAAGCTCATGCTCTGCTCATAAAAGAAACTGTAATTTTAGCAGCTCTCTAAGTATTATCTTTCATTGTCATTCCTATGCCAATGGTTAATTTTTAGTCCGATTATGAATAAGGCCCTTAGAGGTTACTCAGCTGATTGTAGCAAGAACTTGGTAAGGTCACAGATTCCTATTATGTCAGTTCTACGAACGAACAGTATCGAGTTGGCATTGTTTATTTAATCGTTATGGCAATAACGGACAAGGAAATAAAAGGGCGTCCAAACTACCCGTAATCCAGTTTCCATGAAAAATATTATATCTCATACATAACACACTCAACAGCCTTAACCCGAAACAAATATTTGCAGATCATGCAAACATATTTTTTTTTTGCAGCGGTAATCGAACCAGCTTCTTTAAAGGACCCACCACGTCAATAGGATACTATTATGATGTTTAAGGAAGGCTTAATTTAAAAATGTTTAAAAATATATAATAAAGTTTCAAAAGTTTGAATTACTAACATCTAATTGACCTACTGATGCATCTGCGGCTCCCATTTAGGTCTAAAATAGTATCCTTGCTAGATCAATATGCACCGAGAGAAGTGGCACATACAAAGAGTGCAGTATGCCTAGCAGTAGGTAAAGTCGGACAGAGGATGATGATGAATAACGCACCTTGTTTACACTTTTACCTACGGCCTTTATATTTTAATACTGGAGGCGGCCGTTGGTAGCACATAGTTTAACAGAAAATGCAGTTATCGTTTACTAAATCTTATTGTACCTCGGTAACCTATTCCGATATTAAATATTTATTTATTATTTTAGAGTTCTTGAACAGCGACCATGAACTGTAGAACGAAGTTTAGAACGGCTACTCGATGGCCCGCTGACATTGTAGCGATCTCGGAAGTCGGTGGATGGTGAAGGCTCAAGATTGGTTGTGATAGGCCAATTTATGGGCGAAGACTATGTTCCAGCAGTGGACGTCTATTTATTGGCTGATATCTAAAGCTGATATGATATGATATTTTAACGATTTGTTATGTCATTCCACTTCTGCAGGTAGCGTAATAGCGGAGTTTCTTAGGCCATCTTGCCAATACAACCAAGGTATTTCCACTGTAATTGTTTTTCTCGTTTTATTCTGAAAATTAAGTGGCAGCTTATCCAATATAGCTTCACAGAACATCCGAAATGTTGTATGGGTAATTTAGTCGAAGACTCTTCTAGAAGGCTTTTGCAAAAACCGCCGCCTTAATTTTGGTTTCTCTAAGTTGGCAAATAAGAGACTGCAAAATCATCTAAATAAATTGACAGATGCCATCAATAAAAGAAGCAGAAGAAAAAGAGCGTAGCCCCCCGCGTGAAACATGCGTCATGGAAACGACTCAAGTCCAGTTTAAAATTATCATGCTTACACTTAGGCCACCATAAACACATAAAATCTTCGGATAGATCAATATAATTTATTCAAATATGTTGTAAAATATGGTAAGAACAAAACCAAAGCCAACTAGCGTGTTATTATTTTATACTATCTAACAGATTCTTATAGAAAATATCTAAGTAATATTGTTCCATGGACAAATTTTGGGAGTGTCGCTAAAATTACAGTTTCTAGAAAGAGGAGAGGGAGACTTTAGGTGTTCTTTGAGAGGAACTGACAGAAACTGATAAGTAAAAAAAAATCACCAATCCCTTCTTTAACCACTCTCTGTCGTTTTCTACAAAAATTGCAGATCATGCGAACCCACAACGTGAATCGAACACGCAAACTCTTGTTTCACCAGGCACTCACCCACCGCGCCACCGAAGTCAGAGTCATTCGTCAACTCACACCATGAATATTGTCCCAACTAGTGTGAGTTGACGAATCAATCATCATCCTGATACAAGACATGATATTTAGATTTTAGACATAAGAAAAAGTTAAAAAGATGGCCTCAACTTACGACTCTGGCTAGATACAGTTGAGTACTTATTTCTTTTATAGTTTCTTGGTTTTTGTTAGGGATAAAAAATACCTGTTGAACGTGTTATATTACAATTTATATGAAACTTTGTATTAATTAGAAAAAGAAACTGCATACCTTTATGTGATGTTGATGTTCTTCACTAAAGGTTCCATAATGCCTTGTGTAAATCAAAATTGATAAACCAGCTTTATAAAAAATACTATGAAATCATATTTATTTTCTTTATTTATTTTAGAGCTAAATGGCGCTATGTAAAAAATGTCTGCCAATATTAATTAGTTTAATTTAAATGTAAATGGAAAATATATATTTTTACCGCGGGCCCGAAAGTCAAGTCAATCAAAGTTAGTCGCGTACACTTTACTCCGTTGACTTTGTACTACTGAACCCGATCTTCTTCATAATGAATTCTCTGACCATAGTTTTATACCACACTTCGTATAATCTTCAATTGTATCACTTTAATTGTCATAACACAACGCTATTGGTCTAAAGCTAAGGTTAATACAGTTGAGAATCGTTGAAGCTATAATAAAAGAAGAGATTTTTTTTTTATAAAGCTTCCACAGTCTAACTAAAACTTCTATCTATCTATCATTTGATAACTATTGGCCTAACTCGACACTAATGGTCTAAAGTTAAGGTTAATAAGTTCGAGAATCGTGAAAGCTTTTTTTCTAAAACGCTGCCACAGTCTAACTCTTACTGACTTACTCGTTCATACCACACTTTGCTTGTGATCTATAACAGTTGATAACTTGAAATTAAGGGTGAAAATCGTGGAAGACTTATATTTATTAAGAGTTGTTTTTGATAATTGTGAGGAAAATATCCAAAAAGCTTTCGCGGTCTATTATCCTATCTCGTCTTTGTGATAGAGCTCGTTCGGTGAAGTACCTACTACCATCTTTATTAATTCTGTCTACAAGCAAAACCTCGTAGATATTGCTGTGTTCCGTTTGAAGGGTTGTTAGTAAACAGACATATGAGACTCTTCAACTTTTTAACTTTATGTTTGTGTGCCGGTCGCTTTCTACGTTCTACAGCCTGTTGTGCCTTTCAACCTTACTGTAGATATGTTTAAAATTATTTTTAGTTACATTACTACATCTACTGAGGATCACCAGGCGCGGTGGCAGATTTTGCAGAGGACCACACAAGGTTATAAAAAACATTTAGGTTAGTATTCCGGGTATTGATGTAGCCTAAACACCTATTTTAGATTCTTGTGTTCTCTCTAAACATTATTTTGTTTTGTAAAAGGAATAAAATTTTCTTAAAAAGGAATAATGAACGCGTCGAATGAAACAGGACATCACCTTAGATAAAGTTAAATAAAAAAAAATATATTACAAATGACTCGCAGAGTAACTCAGTTATCAGGTATAAATCGGTATTAATTAATTATCCGTGTACTAATGATGCCACATTTTGTAATTAGATGGGTCCAAAGTAATTAGGTATCTATGTACCTAATCAAATATTATTAACTTCACATTTTCCTATATCTGCTGACCGTACTTTCAAACGAATTTATGGTTTTTGTCAGATATGCCATCTAGGCTACTACATAAGCGTTATCATTGGACTTGGTTGTAGATAGGTAGTCAGCTAAAAGATACAACGATAAATAACTAAAAAATAATGCATGTAAACAGATGGCTCTGATTGTAGTAAACAAACTTAGAAAACTAATCTACTTGAAAACAGATGGCGCTGTTAGATAAACTTTGCACTTTGTAAATACGCAATGCATATTTTCAAGAGGATCTTAATTATTGCGGAGTAATGCCTACAAGCAATTAAATTTCATATAATTAATTGTTCCTACCAAACTTATAATATCATTTGTATCGGGAGCAGGTAACTTAGGTGTTATGGTCGCATAATGGCCGCAAGCCTGTAGATCAATAAAAACTGCACTTAACTATAAAACAAGCACATACTTAAATAATTACAGATATTAGTTAGGACCATAATTTTATATAAACCCTACTTTGGCAGAAGAAAACGCATAAACTAGCCAGCTTCCGTTCTAAATGCTCAAAGTCTGAGTCTAGGGCTACGGCGTAGCACTTCTACGTAGGCCTATTACATCAGATTACCACTTTTTACAGTATGCATCAATGTTATCATGCAATGCGTATCTGTCTAGTCTGCGTGTCTTCCGCGTCGCAATCTAGCTTTATTTGAATCCTCAATAATAAGAATAAAATAAATTATTAAAAATAAAAAGCTTCTGGATAAAAAGATGGCGCTAATGTTAAACCACCGTAGTTTACCTATGTTCGTATTATAAATAATTTAGAATAGTGCTGTCTAAGCACTTTTATAAAATTATTGCAAAATGTACCTGAATGTATTTGCATATGAATCTTGCTACGGCGTAGCACTGCTATCTCACGTAGGTCTACGAAATCATAGATCAGTTATTACTACGAATTTACTACTGTTAGCTCAGATGCAATGTTTTGTGTTCCAACATCGTGCTGCTGCAGCGATGTTGTGAGTACTTCAACTTATATTGGTGACAACGAAGTTTAGAGCATTCACTGACATAAGCTGAATCACAAAAACAGTCACGATACTTTGCTTTTGTTTTGTTAAGAGTAGACCCTCTGGTCCGCATGCGTTTTACATCGCATATGCATGCGTATTTGTATCATAGACGCCAGCGGGTTTTGCGTTACTTATTACTTATTATAGCGGGAAACGAGCATAGCGGAACTAACCCTAAGCTTGGTACAAATTAAAACAACAATAGTACGTTTGAAAAGACTAGTGTATTTCTCGAAAAATCTTAAAACTAGACTAAATATAAGACCACAATAAGCCAAAGAATTTAGGGTAAATATAAATAAAGCTTACACAAACAGTTGTGCATTTAACTAATAATTAACGCCTCGTCTTTTCCATTCTTGAATAAAATACTTAATTATTTTTTACAATACTAATAAATGAACATCTAAAGAAAGAAAAAGCTATTAGAAGACAACTTAAAAAGTCTTGTTTACAGTTTAGAAACAAATAGTCTTGATGTTGTATGGATTCTTAGATTTTCAGAAAAATTAGATATTGTTTTTGCAGATCAAGTTTTTGTGATTTAAGATACTTATATCAATGAACACAACAATGCAGCAAGTCAGCTATTCTATTAAATGCATTCTAAAGTGAGGCCATCACACGAAGTTTCATAAAAAAAACAAAATTCTGTGATGTTGAACGTGCTATGTTACTATGTTTTAATATCACTATAAGTTTATAGAAACATCGTGTCAAACCGCCTCTTATCAATGAGCACAGAAAATAAGAGCTTGTCTACGGGTTCATTATTGGTTTGTCCATTTTTTTGTAGACAAAATCTTTGTTTTTGCTAGGCGGTTTACATTATACATCTTAAATAATACAGTTAAAAATACAACATAAATTTAATTCAGAGTATTAAGAAAACCTCTATTCTTGATAGTACGTTTAAAACTTATGATTAGACAATCCCTCTATTAACAACAAAAACAGGTGTTATCTGCAGTTCTTTCAAAATAAACAAGCAAAACATATTTATTTTGTCCTTATGTTCTTTGTCAATGTACAATGTAACGTCGCGACGTCAACAGAAATGGCAACAGTTTATTTTTAGGTTTTAAAACGGCAGTGTAATGATAATGTAATATGGTCTGCCACTTTCACTAAATTTATGAAACTCAAATATCCAATATATACAATTTAGGTTTAAAAATAAACTTCGACAAAAATGTAAACGGCACAAAGACACCTTACATTACATCCAATACAGCCTCTCATTAACAACCTTGATTCTTAACCCCTAAAATAAAGTAAACACTTAATACAATAGCCACAACGTTTTTACATAAGACACTGATTTTGAATTATTGCTGGCTGGCATAGTAATGTTTAAGACCACTGGCTAAAAATACTACATAATTCAATACCAAAGCTAACATGTGGACCTCAGTATTTGGCAAATTAAAATATATATACACGTACAAACAGACCAGTAGACTTGTTTGTAGCTTCACGAAAAAATGGGAACTAGAGAGAAAAAAAGCTCGGGTACGCCACGACGCAAAATATTACAAAAGGAAGTTAACTATTGTACCCAAATTAAACAAGTGAAATGTAACACAAATATCACCTCTAAATTTTAGGGCATCCAGACGATATCCTTTTATTGTGTCTGCTCTAGGGACCATTTTTATGCAAATGATGGGTCAATACGTACTTAGAACCGAAAACTATAAGAAGTTACAATATAAAGGTACAACTACACTAGCTAAGTACCTAATTATGTATTCATATAAAATAATAAACGTTACACGATGGTAATTCCATTAAAGTCTAGTATGAACCTCAATCAACTAGTTAGTATATATTAGTTAGAATTTAGAGCCACAAAATACAGAGCTAGTAACAGAACAAGTAAGGCGCGGGCTTATATATTTCACAAGTAGAAAAGTCAACATGAAATATTAATTGGTAGCGTTTAAACATGAACCGGAAAATAGTTGACTGTTATCAATAACAGTTCTTTAATAGTGCATTCACCTATAAATCCAGTGTTAGTAATTTTCTGTCTCTACAAAACTGGACCCGCATTTATAACAGCCATACCCTTATAATATTAACTCAGTGTTGACATTGACAAGTGAGATCCTTGTTGGTAAGCAACATTAAACATTTAACTTATAATAGAACACATATTTAATCACTAAAATGTGACCGAAGAAACTACAATATGTTGGGATTTTTGAAACTAAAGACGACATTAGCATCGTATAATACTTTCACACAGAATACAATTTCAGGTTACACATATAGGAGATACACACACTACAATAGAGATTTTTTTATCCATATTTTTTTATCAAATAAATTTCATTCAGTCACGATAAACGAATCTTCACCATAATTTCACCTATTATCCCACTGTAATAAATAGCAGCCAAAGTCATCTTTAAAACTTAGTTCCCCAACTACATTTAACCATTCATTCATGCACTCATTTATCCATTCTTTAATTATACGTTAAAATTTATACCATTGGCTCTGGTTTGATCGGAAGGTTCTCCTTGTTTTCCAAGCTAGGATCTTGTTCAGTCCTTGCATTTTGTTCCTGAGCTCGCATGAAGTCAATATATCTCTGCTTGTTCTCGGGGTTGTTTACTATAGCCGCTACAAAATCTGAAGTCTCCTTCTGCAGGGCTATGATTTTCTGCTGGATCAGTTTGTTTTTCTGCATAAGTGCGACGGTCTTCCATGCCAGTTCAAGGATCAGCTTGCTCTGGACTGCTTTGTCGAGAGCGACCAGTGTGTACTGGGGTGGGGTCTCGTCGTTGGCTGCTGGAGCCATTCTTTGGATGCGCTGCAGGCGCCTGGCTTCACGGAGACGGGTTACGTGGGACCCTGGAAAGAAGGAGAATATATTGTTATTAAACGTGAGAGAGCATGGTGGCGTAGTCGTGGTAGTCAGGAGTTTCTTCAAACCTTAAGTTTGTAGACTCAAACTTTGTTTTTGTTATGTAGGTATCAAATGAATTAAGGAATATAATTCGTATTAAATATATGCGTAAATAAAAAAATCTAGATAAACGGTTTGTAGCATCGTGTTGGTTCAAGACCTAATCAATGGCTAAAGAATGTAAATATAATATATTTATTTATAAATGATTGCAACGCTATACAAATAAATAAAATAAAGGCCCAATTATCTTCATTCGTCAGACCATAATTTTCTCACTGCTAGGACCAATGTTTTAGGCTGACCATGAGAGTGATTAAAACGTTAGAGCTGTTTTCTAGTATTTTAATTAAGTATATTATATTTAAATATATTTATTTGTAAAAACATTATAGCTAACTATTTCAAATCGACATCTGCAGCTCTTATTTGCACAACGCGAATAAAACAAAAGAACAATAGGTGCATAGGCTCTTATGCAATTTTGTTGGAGGCGACTGGTTTCTTGAAGCGAAATGTATCCACCAGCCAATACGTAACAGTCGTATGTAGGCACAACGTGACAGAAGTGGCGAAACAAAGGAGTTGTTGTACTACATCATACTGTTTAACATGCATTATGAGTAACTAAGCAGCTGTTAATTCATCTGAATAGATTTAAGACATTTAGAACTTTATCCATTTGTGTAAATTAAGGAAAATGGTTGGAAGAATTTGGAGAAGACTTTTGCCCAGTGGGTAGGCGGGAACAAAATTTTTACCTTTTAAATTAAAAACGAAGAAAGTGCGACAAATAATGTAACATTTGAAGTTTAATCACAAAGTTGTGTGAAATATTATTGGAGGCAGACAAAGTTTTCTGTCACAGCACAGCCCTATTTTTATTTTCTCAATAATCTTGTAGCTCGATTTTCAGTAAACATGTACATTTATTTAAGTAGGTAGGTAGATACCTAGACCTTTTTTAACAAAAAATACTGAAACTTTTGTGTAAAACATATAGATAAACGTGAACAATCCACAAACATACACTCAGTTTAACAAAATATCCTAAATTTTAAACCGTTTTTTAATATAACCACAGAATAACATAATACTAGCAACCGAACAAAGGAAACCGATCATATATCCGATATATAAGTCAAGATCATTATAAGTCAGTCACGTTAGGTCACGTTACGAAGCGTGCGTCAAAAATCGACAGGCAAATGGCCACGTGATCGGCGCCGGAGCGTGTGCGTTTGTTGTGCAGAATAACAACTCATAGCGACCTCGGTGACGCATTTTTTTATAGTGAAACCTCTAAAAAAACCTTTTTAATCGAGATATAAATTTTATAGAAGTTATTGTCAGGCAGCACCGGAAAAGTGCTTCGAAAATTCGCATTCAAAAGTCAAATTTGAATTTTCAGACATTTAAACACGAGTAGCAGAGTTACTGTTCTTTTACCAATAAACATTTTTGAAATATAGTGTTTATTGTAGGTAGGTATTGTTTTAGTGTCTAAATAAATGTTGTCTAAAATTGAATAAATGCTGGTATTATCTTAATTAATTACGTAAGTATCTAATACTCGAACTTCGCTTATTCTAAGCGGTATGACCTTGAGCCTACAGCGCCGGCGCGGCGCCGGCGCTCGCCTCGGTTCCCACCCCAGCTGCAAGGGGCGCTTTATATCAATACGACCTACTTGCAGCCCTAGACAGCTAGACCGGCTGAGGGGAACTGAGATGATACCTATTATTCGATCATTTGAACCTGTGAAATATCAAACGAGGGCCTTGTCTTGTACTACCTTACCTTACTTACACTTGGGGCTAAATGATGCTGTGTGGATAGTCCAGCATTATTTATTTATTTCTTATTTATTTTTTTAATGATATTGAATGGTATAAAAAAATATTATATGTAAGCATGAAGCAAAAGCTGTGGATATTGCCGTATGATAATAAAATTATGCCAAGAAAGCTTGTGTTATTGACATATGTACGTATCTGGGTAATCTTGTTGACAAATGGTTAAGTATTGTTCAAGTAAACTTGTTTTCTTTCAGTGATTTTGAATTAATATGGTAAAAATATAGGATAAGGAAACAAACTTATATTTTTAAATAAGAAATTTTTACATAGTTAAGTACCTACTTAGTTTATTTTACTAAAGTGTGAAAACTGTAAAAAAATAATTATGATTTTATTTTCAATGTTTAAAGATGTAAAATGTTTTATCTTAAAATTACTTATATAAATAAATCGCATAACGTAGAAATTAATTTTGAAGTAAAAATAATAATTTGTGGTTGATGTCAAAAGAACACTGATAATTTTGCGTAGGTATACTATATATAACTAGGTATATACGTACGAACTGCATGACTTGATTATATTCAAATTAGAAGCAATGAACGCATTTGAAGTCGGCATACACGATTACTTAGTGCATAAATCTAGAGGTCAATATTTTTATCAGTATGTTATGAACTTTCATATTTTTTATCTGTGAAAGGCAACTATAACAAAGAGTTTGAAAGAGCTACAAATATGTTGGGTTTTTTTTTATTTTTAGGAACAATTACTTTACCAGGATCATTATTACATAACAGAGTAAAAACTAGCTCTCAGTTAACTTATTTAATAAAATATTTATTTTTTCTTTACACCTAAAACCACGCTCATTACCACTCGTCATTCATCATGCAATGTCGTCCATCTTGCACTAACGACATTGAAAACGGAGATTCAACCGGACCACTGACACGCGGTAAACTCCCAAAAAATCGGGAGATAGGATTTGTTTGTACAATACATATCAACGAACCTTTTCTGCTAAGGGCTCTGTAGTCTAAATGGTGTTTTTTAGATAAATCCGTATTTATTTCGGCAGCGCGAGCTCGTTCTATGGGCGAGATTGTCGGGCGACTGACGCGCATTTTTCGCCATGGTCTTAGAGACCTGCGCGATGCATCCCACATGTATTGACACTGTCTCTAGGGGATGTTTATAAATATTGTGTTAGTGGCGCTCTGGTGTTGAAATTTTTGTATTAAAAACGAAGGCCACCGAAAAATGTTATATGACGTCTTATTTGTTTACTTTGATGCTAGCATCTTACTTCGTAGCTTGTTTACTCAAATGTTTGCGATATTATCGTCAACTCAAAGTATACTTTGTGTTAAAAATTAATTAAACAAAGTTTAGTTTCTATTGATGAAAAAACGCAAATATTTGAGCAAATACCAAGAAAAGTGCCATCATTACATTTGTTCAAACTTAAATAAATAAATAAAATAAATCATGCTGGACAATCCACACAGCATCATCTGGTATCATCATATCATCATCATCCCAAGGTAAGCTGCTGTTAAACAGAGCTGTATTATGGGTGATATATATTTAATACAATACAACACATAGATATATATTTTTTATTATATATAGAAAAAACCCAGAACACCCGGAACAAATATTTGTAGATCGTACAAACATTTGTCCCGAGGCGGGAATCGAACCCGCAACCTCTGCGTCGCAGGCGGACCTGCACCCGCTGCGCCACATCGGTCGTCAACTTAATTATTGGTTTTTATGAGTTTTTCTTGCCTTCGAAATTATAACGTGAACTCCTAAATTAATAATTTAATTAAAGAATTTTATTGTAGATACATTCAAAGTAGTTTTATCTTCACAAAATGTTATTATCCGAAACTGTGCGTGTAATATTTTTTAAAATACTTAAGTACAGAAATGTATTGTAGGAAACAGTTAAAAAAAAATACAATAAACACTGAACTTTTGCCATTCAAATTACGACAATCGAATGACGTATAAAAGCTTTTACTGTACCTACTGTACTTTCACAATCCTTTCCTTTTTATGAAATATTTGGATAAGCAGGATATGCTTAGGATATGCATGGATATGCTTAGAATTTTGTTTACTCGTTCTGTACTATTTATAGAAATTGTCAGGTTATTATTGAGGTTAGTAGGTAATATGGTAGCGATTGTGTTATTATTCATCTACACAGCCCTGCAACCTTGGTATTCTGTTTTGCTATTTTGTACTTTGTCTCGGCAGAGTAATGTTTCAATTGGCTTGGAATGTTGATGGCAATAACGGTGTTGAGAACAAAGTGAGGTGTGACGTCATTGCTGGGGTCGACGAACGCCGTTCGCTGTATCGTGTATCGTGCTTGGCTTCGGGGATTGCAGTGTAGGGAGGGAGTCATTTGGGTCACGTGGCATGACATGGATGCGAAATGCAAAATTTAAAACATGAATTATATTACAAATCAAATGAAACTCCAAATCGGTAGCGAACTGAGGCGTATAAAAATGTTTTCTGTAAATTTGTATTTCTGCGTTGTAAGAGCAAAAAACCATTTTTTTTATTTCTGAAATGATGAAAAAAATAGCTTAGTTATGTTATCCATCTCTTGTCGTTCTGGTTTCCGATTATTAAAATATATCTTACCTAACTTTAAATAAGGTTGTTGGTTATAAATCGTTGTTAAATTTATATTATTTTATTTTCCCTTGAAGATGACGCTTTCCTATGGTTTTCCAAGAGTTTAAATATAATATTGTAACATATAAACGATTGCAACGCCATACGAATAAATAAATAAATACAATTTAATTAACATCGTTAAATCGTTTTTAATTACTTTAGTATGTTTTAAATCGATATACCTACCTAAAGTTGCCAGCTTGTAAGAGGGTAAAAAGTTTTTACTAGAAATACATAAATGCAAGTGCAAATTAGTCTAATAAAGTCATATAACTATTTATTTTTTAAAACCCATGATATAAAACTAATACCTTCAACACCAAACGATAGTGAAGTTACACTCTCTCACACATCGTTTATTATATAATATAATAATATATAATATATATAATATACTTATAAGAGTGTGGTCAGAAGTATTTGCATTCAGCTTTGTACCTACGAATATTAATATTTCTCAATGAAGAACGATTAGAATTATGAAAATTTATGAGTAGACGTGACCAGTCAGCTTGAGGTAGGTCAGTTCACTCTAATCAAATAGAAAAAAATAATACTTATTTAGGTACATATCGAATGACCGTAGGTACATCAACAGTTCCTAAATTCCTTATTTGTTGATGGTTGGGAATTTATAATAAAAAACTTTTATTCTGATTAAGATACAAATCAGTTTGTTATTCGAAAGCTCTGAGCTGCTACATTATAATATTTGGTTCTATAAATTCATCGTGGCCATTGGAAAAAGCCCCCCTCTAGCTCACTCTAATGAAGTCTGTCTGATGCCACCCTTCTCCAAAAAGGACCGGGGCGTCTGCTAGTTTTATTTCAAGCTTCCATCGCCTGTTTGATCTCCCTCTTGTTCGTTTGACATCCCTTGGATACCAATGATGGTCGATAATATACCTACTATGGTTTAATTAAGATAGACACTAAAAAACACTATCCTTGTTTTTAAGAACAAATAGAAACAACTTTGTCGCAAAATAGTAAGTAAGATACATAAAGCTAGTGGAAAAATAAAAATAAAATTAAACTAAACAAAATTATAATAAAACAATTTGATTTAAATTAAGTAAGAACATCAAATCACACCAACCTTTTCTCAAAATGTTCCTTACTGCCCGCTTCTCACACATGATTATTTTGATTTATTAAAACACTGGGTACTCTAAAAACAGTGTACAAACTACAAAATGTTTTACAACGACTTAAAAACTGATGTTATTTTTTTATAATTCGAATTGATTCGATGCGCGAATTGCTACGTCCGTGCGTCTCGAATACCAAACGAGGAATGGTTCGTTTGAAAATGGAATACGAAAGCAAACCACCGTCTTCGTAACCAACCCGTTGCATCGTCGTATCGCGTCGCAGATAGAGACGGAAAGTGGTATTGCCACAACACTAACAGATTTTCCTTAAAATTAAGTTTAAATCTTCAAGACCTACCAGCTCTAAAGAATAATGGAAAAATCGAGTGTCTGGGATCCTACTATTAGACCAGTATTCACTTTGGCTTGGGTTTTGGAGGATTGCTTTTCTTCTTTGTTAAATTTTATTTTAGTACTTAATAAAATATCAATTAATTGCTTAAACATTAACAATGAATGATACAATATTCAAGCCCCGTCTGTATCGAAACATTTTTAGGATATATTATAAACGTATTCATTTTTGCGTACAGCTAAAATTTTAGTGTAACAGGGCTACGAGAGAGTACGAATTTATAGACCATTTTCATACAAAAGACATAAACGCGATGCAGTTTTGATTAAAAACTATTATTCTTTATTTTTACCTTCAACGTTGGCATAAGACCTTTCATAAGTTGTGTTCTATATTATCGATCAACAAATTATACAAAATTAAAAATATCGCAACATACCAAATAAATTTCATTTTTACCTAAATGTTGGGAAAAATTGCTTCTCGCGCATGGCAACTAGAACTGAGTGGAGTTTCACGGCCGGATAACGCAAGCCTCGCATTGTAAAACACGTGCTGACGCTGGCAAATTTTCAATAAACTGACTCCTATTGAATTTCACTCTTATTGTGATCACAATAAAGTCAATTTTCTTCTATCTCCCTAGTAATAGTACAAGAACACTATACATAACAGAGTGACAAAAGGAGCGGTAATTCATTTAGCGCTTTGACACTAATTTATATACTTAAACTAATTTTAAAATTTATTAAATACATAAATTATCTAACAATTTTTTTTCTTTTGTATGGAAATCTGTCAAAAGGTTGTGTGGTTTACCCAATAAATGAGACGTTGAGTAATTCTCAAAATTGAAAATGTTTTTTTACCTGCATGTTTTTACCGGTATACTAGAAACAAGTAAGATAAAAAAGGATAATATTTACCTACAATACAAAACGAGTGTGGTAAATATATGCAGCGTGCTAACAATTTGGTGGCGCAAGTCCCCCGTGTCAAAACACGTGTTACCATTGGCAAATAGTGCTCGGTTTTAATTTGAAATTTTTTGTTTGCAAAGTTTTAGGTGACGAACCAAGCGGGCTATATTTAAAAAAAAAAACAGATCATTATAATGGAGGTGATCGTCATCGATCGCCTCGTCTAAAATACCATGGTACCTACATTTTTTTAAATACTTAATTATAATGTCAGATTTAAAAAGAATCAGCAGTTAATTTCTGCGGCTTGGGGTTGTCATTAACGGGGTTGCCCGGGAAGTTTAGCGCTACCACCTGAGTTCCATTTCGGAGCTATTTTGAAAAGTATATCATATGAAATCCGTCGTTGGTTGGAAATTACCACCTTAACAGCGAAATGACACACACATAGCTTGTTTACAAGCGATTTATGATCTAGCAACCTTATAAAGCTATCTACTTCTACACATGGATAGCTTTTGCTTTCTACAGGCAGATGCTCATGCTTTCAATAATTTATACTAATAATATTATAAGGAAAGATTTGTATTTTTGTTTCTGTATTTATGTTTATAACGAATAAACTGAAAAACTACTGGTTCGATGTAAAAAAATATTTTACCTAGAATGACCTAACCCTGAGTAACATAGGCTATATTTATTACTTATGTGACTGGCCCCGGCTTCGCACGGGTGCTTACATTTTATTGCACTTTGCGAAGCCAGGGCAGGTCGCTAGTTATAATTTAATAAACAAGTACTAGCGTAAGTTTTTCGCACAAAGCACATTATTATGTTTACTAGCCCCTAACCGTAGTACTAATATCTGTTCTGTGCCCAAAATTAAGCAAAGCTTGTACTACTGCTGGGAATTAAATAACTGATAGGTAAGGTACATTATTTATTTTTGTAAAATACAGAAACACCTTTTAAACATGGCTACCAAGTGACGTAATAACTTATGTCAAAAAATAGGGAAAACTAGCACACGAGGTAGCTCGAAGCATGCCTGCGTTAGTTATCGAAACTCAACTCTCATGGTGGGCCACGTGTTGACGCGATTGTTTGGGCGCACTATCTGTCACACATCCAGCTATGAATCTTTTGACATGGCATTTTTTTCAATATCGACTGTTCGAACAGACAAAACACTCACGTTATCATCGCAAATGAGAATATGAGTTCAGTTTTTTTTGTCGATATCTTTTCGTCGTCTATATTTTCCCACAGCTGGGCAAAGGTCTGTCAAATCTCCTTCCATAATGTCACGGACTTCGGGCATTCTTAACCAAATTAAATAAATCTGTTGGTAAAATGCTGCAAGTTCTAGTCATAATTATTATATATTTATGCGCGGGTGCAATGAAACCGCACCCGTGCAAAGCCGGGGCGATCTCTATTAATAAATATAACCTATGTTACTCAGGGATAATGTAGCATTCTAATGGTGAAATATTTTTTTAAATCGGACCAGTACTTTTTGAGTTTATTCGTAACAAACAAAAATACAAATTTTTCTTCTTTATAATATTAGTATAGATAAGTACATTTTTAGGATAACTTTTGTTATACGATGTACAGTTTCTACTTTTAGTTACGCCTCTATGCATCCGTAGCGTAGAACTTCGTAGCTCCACGGTCGCACGTTTCCCAAGCCGTACGACACTACAACGTGGGCTGTGATGTGACTCATGGGCTCGTCGTAACACCACCGCCTGACTGTCCACAGATCCACCATCTGTGGCTTGTTCAGAATAACTAGATGTGAAACTCCGCGAATCTTTTAGAAATACATTATTACGAGATTTTTTTAGCTGTAAATGAATGTTTTAAGTACACGTACCTGCTTAATTACAGGTTACAAAATACAGTTGAATCATTATCAAAACAAATATTTATTGATTTAATTAGCAATCAGAAGACAGCACTATATTTAAAGCTTATCATGAATCAAATTTTATTGTCTCTGTGAATCAAAATAATTCAAGTAGGTAGTAGAAAAAAAAATCTTGCATGTATTTTGGGTGTATCTTAGTATTCTGTTCATTAAACCTATTATAAGTTGCCATTACAATCTAACATTATTACATTACATTATTATATTACATTATGGCATCTGTTAAAATGACGGTACTACGGTGAAAAAATTGCCACAACCTAGTTTTACTATAAGTACCTAAGCATAAGTAAATTTACGTCATACTACAAACTAAAACTATTTTTGGAACAAAAAAAAAATCATGATTTCGATTCAAGCGGGACTAGAACCCACAAATCTTTAATATTTCCTTGCTGTATTGTTGTTACTGTGGTTAACACAATAAAAAAACAAATACCAAATTTATCCACCCCGAAAGTATATCATCATGACAGCCTTCTAATGTTCCCACTGTTGGGACACTGGCCTACTCTCGGGCGAGAGTGATTGGGTTTTAATCCACCACGCGGACCCAATTGGTGGATGGCACATGTCTTTCGAATTTTTTGTTCTTGGACATGCCGGTTTCCTCAAGATGTTTTCCTTCACCGTATGAGAGCACTGGCATTGCGCACATAAATTTTTCGTACAGAAAAATCCATTGGTGCACGACCGGATTTGAAACCACGACCTTAGGATCGGAAGGCGGGGTCGCTACCACTAGACCACCGGTGCTTTCAGAAAGAATAGAAGAGTGTTATTTCCTTACGCAAGTATTACCTACATTTTTTGTACAATCATAGACGCTGTTCGTTATTCTGTGCGAGTGTGGGCCGTTTAGTGTGAGCTCCAGTGCTAGCAAACGTGAATTGATTTGCACGAGAAGCAAATCAAGCCACGGGTCTGCTATTTTCCGGTGGCTTGATCATGTGTTACATTGTAATATGAAAAAGACTTATTCAAAATGGCGGTGCACGAGGTTGAGGTAGGTCGGTAGCACGTTATAGCTCACGCGTGGCACTCTTGGGATTACGTCTTATCGTATTTATAGGAACCCTAGAACCCTGGCAATACTGCGAATGCTTAATTGACTCAATGCTGACCTACATTTACTCGCGTTAGTCGCCGCGACGTAAAATGGCTAGTCCAAAACGTTCCGACACGATCGTCATCAACGAGGCTCTTGCATTTATACAATGCAAGCTGGACGTGATGGATCAAGTCAGTCTGACACAGATCCTAACATCCAGCTACACCGAGGCTCAAATCGTTGACGCGAAGAAGGTGCTGTATGAAACATCTGCAACCACCATCCGCCTGATAACGAGGCAAAGAGACGGGCGCGGCAAGAAGGACATCGAGGACATATTCAAGGTGTTCCTGGAGACTGACCCTGATGACCTTCCGACCTACGTGATTCGTGACGTCTCCCGTCTTCCTCCTGTTACATGGGACCACGTTGACGTGTCCTGTGTCCTTAAGAAGATAAACCAACTCGAGGCTGATGTCACCAGCATCCGAGCCAAGCTGGAAGTTTCGGAGAAAACGGTCTCCGAGTTAAAGCAAGAGCTTGTGACGTTGCGCAATAAAAATGCAGCGCCGACGATTTCGCCGGAGTCAGCGCGAAACGTGACCGTGCGGCGCGGTGCCACCCGACACCTGACATCACCGGTCAGCAATATTGTTGAAGCGACGACGCCTGACACCGATTCGCAGGTTAATGACCGCCCGGCTCCAATCTCGGCACCTGGGATGTCAACGAAGAAACCTGCGACGATTGTGCCTTCTCCTGCTCCACGTGCTCATCAGCAGAAGAAAAGTTACGCACAAGTGTCTCGCCAGCCTCAGCCGCCGCGCCCAGTGCCCAGCGCTGTGCTTCAGCGAATGAGTCACGCGAAACTCGTAGCGCAGAAAGTCGATGAGAACGGCTTCACCCTGGTGGAAAAGAAGCATCGACCGAAGCGCTCTCGCAACCAACGCGGAACTGCTCCCGACTCATTGCAGTCGCTGCAGGTGGTGGAACCGTCCATCGGAATATACATCTCCCGACTGGACCCGACTACTACCGGGGATAAGATTCTCTGGTATGTGAACGAGAGAGTCCGCAGTAAGCTCAAGCAAGTTCCGGAAGGCCTTGTGCTTGGCTTGAAGCGCTTGGAGTCCAGTAGGGCAACTAACTTCAAGTCCTACGTGCTCCAGGTGGCTGCCAAGTACAAGGAGATGTTCCTCGAGTCAGACTTCTGGACAACAGGAATCGTATACCGTCGCTACAGGGAGGCGCGACCGACTAAGAAAATTCCTTGACTTTTTATAGTGTTATTAGTGTGGTTTAATTTTATATATATATGTATGTTAGTTTTAAGGTATATATAAATATGGGCCTGTCATAAGTTATGTACTAAGTTGCCTGAAATAAAAATTATATTATATTATTATTATTATTATTATTAATGAGGCACTCATTCCCTGAAATAAACACAAGAATATTTTATTAAAAATGCTTTTTTTCAAAGAGCAAAATCTGAAATGATAAAAAAGTAGGTACTAAAGTGTACCAAATTAAAAGTAAAAAGTTCAGTTATTTTTTTACTGGTGAACGATAGTAGTTTCTGCTTTCGCAAGTAAGGTAAGTAGGTACTAAGTATTTTTATACCTGACTTAAAACCCGGCTGACCCGGCGCGGTTTCACTCGCGTAATTTTTTTTGCAATTTTTCCATATTCAGGACTCCTGCAAACATTTGAAGTCCGAAATTGGCCAAATCGGTCCGGCCGTTCTCTAGTTTTAGCAAGCCTACGCACAGCAATCATTTTAATAAGTAGATATTCAGATATCATCGTGTATTCAGATGTATAAAGTAATAATGCGACAACTCGTCGTCTGCTGTCTGCAGTCGCCTACCAACACGTACCTTTAACGTCAAAGTTTATGTGGTTCAGCTTATGTTAGTGAATGCTCTAAACTTACTTGTCACCAAGATGAAATGAGCTACGATATTTGTTACGATTATTGTTTTCAAGAGCCTGGTATTAACTTGATCTAAATCTGCATAAATCGCTTTTGTCCGCAAGAGTAGACTCTCAGAACTGAAATTTGAGTATTTAATTACGCGACCTTTTGGTTGACTCCACACTAGGCTTGCAATGTGCCACAGGACAGCTGTAAATAATGATTTACATTGAGTCAGTAGCAAAGTCAGTGCTGACCCGCTACTGACCTAATGTAAATGGATTTGGAGTCAGTAAAACATTGTCGGGTCAGTACACTAACTTCAATATTCTCGCGTACTGACCCTTTGTAAACAGAGAAAGTCTGTTATCAAAGTCAGCACTGACTTCATTCGGAGCCAGTCACTGACCCAATGTAAATAGCACTTAACATGGCTGTAACTGTAAGTTTACAGAACGCAGCACGTTATATCGCACGCTCAGCCACGTTGCTTGCACGTGGGACTGAGCGAGCTTACCGTTTGCTTGGTGTTCGTTCGTTTCGTTACCTAATACTACTACTCTAATACCCTTAGGTATGGTGAAATTTATTGTTACTATGCTGACTTGGCATATTTGATAATTTTTAGATAGCAAATTTGATAATTAATAGATTCAGGCGTTACTTTGCGGAAATCCATTACAAGATAAAAAACAACATAAAAAACTTTAGCTCCAGCGCTCGACGGAGCAACACGTCTGCCGGAGAACAAGTCGATGGTCCTGATGATGTCCCGTGGAGGGATGAAACACGTGTCAATATTTTTCTTTTAAGGTTAACGGTGTTAACTGTTAGACCTCATTGGTTAAAAAAGGAAGCGGAGTAGTACTAGAGATTTTTCGTCTGTTTTTTATTTTGACATATTTGTTCAAATGTTTGCGTTATTTCGTCAATACAAAGTCATCTCTGGTTTCTATGTTAATTTAAGGTGAAAACAATTTACATAGTCGCAGGTAACAACGCGGGGAGATACTATTGTAGATTTTTGTAGTATTCTCTCGTCATTTTAAGATCGATTTTAGTAATCGGCTTACGATAACATTCGCTAAGTATTAGCACTTGTTGTAAGAAGTAGGCTAATAAGAAGTGTTAAGTTCTCTAATCGCGGTTAAACGTCTAATGCGAGAATTTTACACCTTAAATAAATAAATAAACAAAATATATTACTTGGAACTCCAAAAATCGTCAAAGCCAAAAAAGGAACGGTTGAGTTTTACTGCAGCACTCAAATTCAACACTAATATAAAACTAGATGTACAAAAAATATGTTTCAATTTACGTCATGCATGATGATGTTATAAACAAAATGTCATCTAAATCAGTTCAGCTTTTACGACATTATTTAGTAACAAACATGAAAACATCCCATTACATTAAAACATCCAATAAGAGTTTGCTGTTATATTTAACCAATGGTTGCGTTGACTAACAAACAAAAATGCGTAAGCAAGAGATGCTGTGTATTACGGTTTTATTCTTTTTACAAAACAAATTAATTCATGCATTTACACGTGAGACCAATGTGGCCCTATAACCAGCTAGTAATTTTTCTAAACCTGTTCTAGCAGTCCGTCCCAGCTTCGCGCGGGTGCAATGAAACCGCACCCGTGCAAAGCCTAGGCGGAAAGCTAGTAATTAGTATAGATTATGTTACTCAGGGATAATGTAGCACTCTAATGGTGAAAGAATTTTTGAAATCGGACCAGTAGTTTGAGTTTATTCGTACAAACAAAAATACAGATCTACAAATCCTCTTTATAATATTAGTATAGATATGGCACATGCTACAGGCACGTACAATTTTTAATTATTGGTACTTGGTTGTTCAGGAGGCCGAATTCAAAATCAAAATATATTTTTCTTAATAAAATCCCAATGATAATTTTGATATATGAGTGAATGCCAGTTCCACGCGCCGATTTTTTTGAATAGTGGAATACGAAAACACCCAAAAAAACAGATGAAAAAACAGATAAGCTATGATTCGTTTGCAATCAATTGAAAAGTTTGTTAGTAGAATTACCTTCTGGCACAACCCGTGTCACGTTCCTTACCACTTACGTTATATTGTCAACGTGACGGATTGGAAATATTTTACTATGTAATTTCTGAAAGCTTACTAGCTCCAGATTTATCAATTACGTGACTGCTAAAGTAATACGCTTACGCAATAACAGCCTTGCTTTTAAGCGTTTGTTAAATTAACACATTGTTAAAATTAGCGCTGTTTTCTACTATTGCATAATGAGAAACAGAGACCGAGCTAATGTTAAATTTAATTCTTTAGAGATAATTAAAGATTATATTAAGGTTGTTAATAAATAAAAAATCTGGACATCTTTCAAATTCCAAAAAAAAAATGACTGGACTAAAATGTGCCAATCAAAACTATGTGCGATCCAGTCGTAAGGCCAAAATGGAAAACCTATTTTTATCCAGCAAGCAAGATTTTCACGGCGCCTCTTTATAAAGTAGGATGATTAACTCGCATGCTCAAGTTAGTTTTTCTAGTTAATTTTACACACACACAGTCTGTGCGTCTAAAAAAACTTAAGGGAAAATGAGGCAAAAGAGGCTAAAAGAAAAACTTTAAAACTTAAGAAACATAATGTTTATGTTTACGTATGTGAAATCGATACCCAAAAATTCAAATGATCAAAGCACTATACCATGTTTCACTATATTTATATTCAGCGTTTGTAAAGTGACGGGTGTAAACAGCGAAGTGGTCACGTTGTATCCACATTCGGAACTGCACATGGCCGAGTCGATCTCACGTTTACAGCGCAAGATACCTAGTTACCGTGACAGCGCGCTCGCCAAAAAAAAATCTCGTGTTTTAAAAAATACATCAAGTATGGCATCGAGAAGGAAAACCTTTTTATTTTTATGCGAAATTAAATCTGTTCCAATTCAGATAAATGTCAATCGAGACAGTAGCACGGTTAAAAGTAACGTGTCACTGTCCCCATTGAAAATAAAGGTAGGGTATCTTCAAATCACGAACGAATAGGTTTAAGCTGATTTAAGGTAAGCGTGCTTTACCGTAGTAGACTAATCACTGCTTAACCCGAGGCAAGATAGTGGTCAAACTACGCATATCTAATAAAAATAAAAATAAACATTGATCATAAAAAAACACTGTTTAAAAAACGTATCATTCAGTAGATAATAAATAAAGCTCGACAAACGGCTAGTTCTATTATCTTCAATAATGTCAACAAAGAGCACTGGTGGTCTAGTGGTAAGTGAATGATCCCGCCTTCTGATCCTAAGGTCGTGGGTTCGAACCCAGTCGAGCACCAATGAATTTTTCGCTACGAATAATGTATGTGCGCAATGCCAGTGCTCTCATACGGTGAAGGAAAACATCGTGAGGAAACCGGCATGTCCAAGAACTAAAAATTCGAAAGACATGTGCCAATCCGCATTGGGTCCGCGTGGTGGATCAAGACCAGTGTCCCAGCAGTGGGAACATTAGAAGGCTATCATGATGAATGTCAACAAAGCTCTTTGTCCCCGTAAATGCCGTAAGTTGCAGTAATGATAGTCTAGATAGCCTAGAAGTCTAGCCTAGATCCTTTAGACTTTTTATAATAAAAAATACAACAAATTTGTATATAATCAAAGGGTAGGTTTGATTTCATAGTTATTATGCAATAACTTACGGCGTATAACGTGCGTAGAGCTTATTTCATATTTTTCCATATTTCCTTTATTCATGCTTAATGTACATTCAGCTTAGGTGTAACATAGTATTGCTGCAGGTGAGTACATGGACCCTGTAAGGGCGCTGCAAGTTAATATTTATATTTCTAGTTCAAATAGATAAGTAAGTAAGTAATAATTTCAATCACTAAAAATATCTAATAGAGTCCAGGAACGGTTTAAACGGTGAAAAAATTTGGAAATGGAGTTGTTTCACGCAGTATGGAGCTGGGCCCTGGTCTTTTGTAGGAGTCTAGATAATTAGATAATCATTATAGAAATTTTATCACTGTTTATTTATTTTATTTTGGGTTCTTTCATAATCTTAGTAAGTTTATATTTGAAACACAATGCAAAACCACATGGCGTGTTTTCGTGTCTAACGAACAACTGGGTTATTATTATGCACCTACTGCCAAAGTCAAGATGTGTCACGATCATTGGCTAATAGCTGTTATCGGACCTCTAGTGTTCCGTTTTAAGAAACTCAACACAATAAAAAAAAAATCCTTTATCACTTTGTTTGTCTACTTAAAAATAATATTGTTTGTTACTGTTAGTCTTATATTTTTTCCAATTTTTCTATGGTGTTACAAAGACCAGGGCCACTATGAAAATGGTCCTTTGCGAGAAAAATAACGCGAGTGAAGCCGCGCGGGTCAGCTAGTCTGTTATAAATAATTCAATCAATCCCTGTCGCCATCAGATGAACGTGCCATCCAACTCAAATAGTACATTGAACTCGTTCCTTATTTTATAATATTACTAGCGACCCGCCCCGGATTCGTAACCGTTTGTACGTATAGTATAAGCACAGAATTGATATTAGTACTACGTAGTTTAAGCACCGTTACAAACCTTTCTTGAATCACTCTATCTATTGATCAAAACCGCAGTAAAACCCACCAGTCATACTCTACATAGGGACCTTCGAGCATAATATGTAGACAAATTATTCTCAATGTCTTTGATAGGGACATACATTATATATAGAAGGACGGACAGCGGGAAGCGACTTTGTTTTATACTATGTACAGATATTTAGATTGTGGTATATATAGTACTTACCTACTTACGTCACCCTAGGAACATTCCCTTAGAACACCTTCCGTGAAGTTCACTGAGCCTCGTGTTCATAAACGAAATATTTACCTATATTACTTTTGCTATTTTTTAAATCTATGCCAACGACCTGGGTTCATTAACCTCTTAACATTGACGACCTCAGTGGCGCAGGCAAGTGCCCGGTTGAAAAGCAAGATGTATTAGGTTCGATCCCCGCTGCGGGTCAAATGTTTACATGACCTGCAAATGTTTGTACAGGGTCCACCTTTTGCTTCTCAACCTACCTGCATAATTACATTACATTACAAAATATACAAAAAACATATATACAACAGTTGAGCCATCTAAAGACCGTTAGAAACGATCTATGGATAGCTCAACTGATCCAAATCACTACCAGACGAAAGCGTTCCCAACATGCTGACTGCATTGCTATTGTTAAATGGCAATGCTGATACGAAGCAAAAAATAATAATAAAAAAACACTTTTTAGCACATCGGTTTTATACTTCAGTACGTTCTATTGACACAAAAGCCTCCTGCAGCTTTTAAGGACCAATTTCATAGTGGCCTATGTCTTTGTTGGTCCATAGAAAAATTGGAAAAATTTAAGACTAACAGTAACAAACAATATATTTTCAAGTAAACAAACAAAGTTATAAAGGAAAAATATTTATTGTGTTGAGTTTTCTAAAACGGGAACACTAAAGGTAACAGTTATTAGCAATGATCACGTGACGCATCTTGAATTTGACAGTACTTACCTAATAACCCAGTAGTTCGTTAAACCCACCGTATTGTTTTGCATTGTGTTGCACACCTTTACAGAGATTAACTTACTTTAGATTATGAAAGAAGACAAATAAACTAATTAAACAGTGATTAATGGTTTATTTAATGTTTATTTAATTATCTAGACTCCCTACAAAGACCAGGGCCTGGCTCCATACTGCGTGAAACAACTCCTATAAGAATAATGGACAACCCTAGCTTGTATCCCGTTTCCTGCAGCATCACCGCACACTACACGTGTTCGCCGAATATCAATTACTCGATTCATTTGGAGTCATCACGTGGCCTGCGAACGTTTTTTAGATCCGTTAAAAAATCATCATTTTATTTTGAGAGTTTCACTTTCACTGACGTTTTTCATAGTGTTGTATTGTATGTATTGTATGCACAAACAGCAACTATGCTGAAGACACAAAAATTGTTGCTGTTTCTAGTTAACTAAAATAAAATCAAATTAATTTTCCTTTAATTAATTTATCCAGTGCGTCAACAACTTTTTATGTGATTGGATGTCAATTATAGTAAACTTTTTACATGGAACTAATAAGTATGTAGGTAAGGTAGATACTATAATTCCTTGACTTTTCATGCCCCTCACTAAATTACTAAAATCACAGGAAATATATTTTAATCCATTGGAAATGAAAACAACAAGCGACAATAAACAGTGCTAAGTAATAAAAAATGTAATTAAAATCAATTTTTTTTTTTTTATTTAATTTATAGTTTCTAAATATTACAGGGTTTATCTTAGAATAATAAAATTGAAATCAATAGAATTAGGTAAGTACTTAGGTAATTATATCTGAAATATTATTCTATTTCAAATTAAAATCAATTATCGTCATAAGATTTTATGATTCGAAGTTGACTGAGCTCACTCCTAAAACTTCGAAATCTTCTAAAACACGGGGCGTCTCACGCACGTGTGAGTTGAAAACTGCGATGGAAGCTTGGGCTTTCAGAAGAGCCCTTTACACAAACAGCGCTCTATCGACGCTCTTATTCAATCTGTTTAAGTTTTCTATTATAAAAACAATCTAATTTTAACGCGTAAACAGATTCAGCTATCGGCCGGCCTTGGTGAGCACGTTGCGATGCGGTTCTACTAACAAATAATTCTAATTAAAACAACAAGCGCAAGCGATACATTTTCTATTGAAAACTTATACTTACGAATTCAGTGTCAAGTCATTAGGTATTCAGCGTTGATTTGGTATTCAATTTTAGTTAGTTTAGTTTAGAAAATGTTACAACTTACAACAGAATCGATACCATTATTCTAAGAATACTTAAACACAACTATACTGTGCTGGCTGTACTGTGACAGTTACTATTAAGTCTTTATACATATTATCTACCTAAGCTTAGGTATAAACCTACTAAGCATTCAAATACGTCTGGAAACTTAAGCATACTAAACCAAACCATATTTAACAAAAATATTTTGTAAGGTATTTCAAGGTAAATAAAACCAAAACAAATGGCCTCTCACTTTAGTTGGGCTTAAACCTTGATCTGTGGCCAAGTGTGTGTGTGTTGATAAAGCTACATTAGGACAATAGCATTTACTCATAAAAGGAACATTACAGCTGTCCTGATTTTTTTAACTCATTTTTCCATCCATTGGCGAGATGGGTAGACGACATAGTCAAAGTCGCGGGCTGTAAGTGAATCAGATTAGCGCAGGATCGTGGTAGATAGCACAAACTAAGCATAAACAAACCCAGCTGTGGGTGAAGTTAAGCTGTGGATGATGATATTGATGTTCTTACCGATTTTAGCCAAACAGTTATTATTTGTCTAATGGCTTTCTCATTGGTCAGATCAATTAAAAACCCACAAATCCAAAGGGTCCCAACAAGTCCTTAGTCCGAATTTAACATCAAGGATTTTTGTCATCGTGCACGAAAACACTCCAAAAACCACCAGACCATGCCAGGCTTCAAGTGAGTGAACGCACAGTAGGTTATTTTTGTGTCACGGCCTGTCATCACGTGAGTCGGGCACGTGCCTCGCGAGTCTTGCGACCTACTTGCAGGTCGCTGACGCGGCGCGGCGCGGCGGTGGCGGTGCAGCTATTGCTATGGTGATTGTACTATTCGTTTCTGAATAATTATTATGATAGCGTTTAATAAAACATAATATAAAGCGACAGGGTATTCTAGTGTGGGGTGTGGAGCCAAAACTGTGTCCATATTTGGCATTAAAACATACTACCTACCTAATCCCTGAACTGAACTAAAACCTCGACCTTTTTCTGTGGGTTTTTCCATGTTTTTTATAATTTTAAGTATATTATTTTAATACTATTATACTTGAGTAATTGTGGTTAAAATAATTTATTTTACGTACATGTCTAATGGGCCCAAGGTTTATTAGACACGAAACATTTATGTGCGTCAATGCCGTGCTCTCAAAAGCAAAACATCGTAAAAAAATCGGCGTGTCCAAGAACTAAAAGACACGTGCCATCGCCTAAAGCGACGACCGAGGTGGCGCGGCGAGCGAAGGTCCGCCTGGCGACGCAGGAGGCTGAGGGTTCGATTCCCGCCTTAGCACAATGTTTGTACGATCTACAAATATATTTTATTTTGGGTGTTTTGAATAAAAATATATAATATATTAAAGTATAGTATTGTACTTAGTAAGTATATCAGTCATCTAATACCCATAATACAAGCTCTGCTTAGCTTGGGGCTAGATGATACTGGGTCGATTGTCCAGCATTATTTTTTTATTATTTATTCACCAATCCGTACTGGGTCCTCGAAAGAAGGCCAGTGAATAGTGGAAACATTAGAAGGCTGGCATGATGAGGTACCTACCTACCTACTTCGAATACGTGGTATCGTTAGTTTAGCACTTACCGTATTTAAATAATTCTATTTGACCTTTTTTTATTTTTTTTATACCCATGACAAATAGTCAGGGCGTTGACCCACATATTATATTCCTATCAGCACCTACCTATCACTCAATATTAATAATCAGCTCTAGATACGTCATATTAAGAAGTGTTTCTGATTAAAACTGACTATTGACTACACAGAAAATAGAGTCTATACCGGTGAGCTCGCGCGAAGAGCTTGTTTTAGAATATTGCATGCAAAATTGCAAAAAGTAAGTAAAAAATTGCATTAATTAAAATTAAAACTGCATAAATTAAATTAATGCAATGCTAGATTAACTGGTGATGCACTTGTCACAAGCAGCAGCAACAAGCAGCTTGTGGATTGTCCAGCATTATTTATTTATTTATTATTTACAAGCCAATCTGCCCAAGCGCGGGCTGGTCGCTGGTAATAAATGTAGCCTTAGCCTATGTACAGGGATAACGTAGCAATCTAATGGTGAAAGAATTTTTGAAATCGGACCAGTATTTTTTTAAGTTTATTCGTAACAAACAATAATACAAAATTATTTATTATTATTTATTATTTATTTATTTAACTAGAACAGTGCATAACCAATTACACTAATTATTAAAATTAATTACAATACTAATACTAATAACATAAAAACAAAAATCAAATGAATTAAAAACAAAATTAAAACATTAAACATTAAAAATAATAATTAAATTTTACACTATCTTAGGTCTAACAAAATTAAATACATATCAATCTAAATGTCAAGTTAAATAATATAATGTCAAGTGAAATAATGTAAATGTCAACAATGTCACAAAGTAGGTACTTTTAAATGCACAAAAAATCAAAATATCTTCTCTCTTCAATATATTACCTATACCTACTTAGATTTATTTAAAAATCGGGTGTTATTAACCGACACTGTTTCTATTTAACTTCGGGAGTCTTCATAGGGGTGGAAGTGAAAACACTCGTTTCTAAATAATGATCAGTAGAATATACATAAAAGATTTCCATCTATAAAATAAGCGAAGCAAGGGAGGCGATAGACTTCCTTGAAGCGAAGTAAAGGAATCACGTGCGTGCTATCATTGATCGTGATCGCGCTAACTGTGTCAGGGCTGTGTGGGCTGCGCCGCCCCTCTCAGCACGTGGCTGCACGTGTGCTGGCCTCTTCCGACCCAAAGGTCGTGGGTTCGAACTTCGAACCTGTAACGGCGGCGCTCCATATTTTCTATATTCCCACGGTCTCTGGTCATCGACTATTATTATTATTATTGACAGCTCAATCTGAGAAAAAAATTACGAACTCGTCCAATTGAATGAATGAAACTCATCATCAACATCATCATATTAAAATATGTAGATCTACATATTTTACTTATCTTTAAGTACATAATTAAGTAGTCAAGTAGTTAGTGTTAAATAAATCAGCTTTAAATTGAGCAACATCTATAGGTACTAATAATTATTTTAAAGAGGAAAGATTTAAATTTTTGAGTGCTTACCCGTTCAACCCACAATTTTTCTACCCAATAATATTTTTACCCGTTCTACCCAAAACATATGCTCCGTTCTATCTATTCCAAAAATCTAAGTCACAGTGTATTCTAAACAGACTCCGTAATATTTATAAAAAATCGAACTTGATCGAATTATTGCTCACAGTATTTTTTTTTTATTGATCTTTTTTGTTTGTAACGTATAAATTAAAAAACTACCTAGGGTACTGGTTAGATTTCAAAAATTCTTTCACCATTAGAATGCTACAATATCCCTGAGTAACATAGGCTATGTTATACGTTCACCCGTGCGAAGCCAGGACGAGCCGCTAGTCTCAATTAGCGAGGAGCCACAATTTGTTATTTAGCAAATCAACTCACGTGTTCACGTGGGTGGAGCATTCAGGATGTTTTAGATTAGCCACTTTATTCAGAACGGCAACTAGGCATCATTGCTGAAGCAGGTAGAAAAATACTGTGAAGCACCACTGGTAGATCATAGACACCCTGGCTTAGATCACTGATCAGCAGTCTACTTCCACTTGTTCTGTTGAGTAGGATCTGTCACCTTATTGCAAAAAGGGTGACAGGTGGCACTTTTGTGCGATCTGTGTCCTTATGGGGACAAAACTAGGCGACAGATTGGAATAATCCGTTCTGTCGGCAGAACTACTGGGAATTTTGACTAGCAATAATTGACGACTAAGTACCTAAGTATATAGGTATTTAATTGAAAGATTTCACAAAATAGTACCTAAATGAGATTTAACCTTCAAAGAGGATTTTGGGAATTGTTTTGTGTTAAAATACTCTTTAGACTGAGCTTGAACCTTTAAAGGGGATTTTGACACAAAAATTGCCCAAATCCCGAGGGGATTTTTACAGGAGATTTATATTTTTTTGGGAATTTTGTTTTTTGTTTCGGAAGGGGTTTGGTCCGAGCATGTGGGTACGTAGATAATTTATCTAAGTACCTACCTAGTACCTACCTAAGTATAAATGTATTATAAGAGTAGAGATCCCTAAACGATAGAGCGAAGCGTCGCCAATTTTTGCGATGCGAGAATTGTCCGTCTCGTCACGTTGGTGTTTCGGCCCATAGCTAAGTGGTATTCAAAATATTAAAGAATGTTATCAAGCGTAGTAATTGAGAAAATCATTATCATTAGTCTCTAACTTTACTAATGCCTGTTGTTCCTCATACAGGGGATATACTCTTGCGGACAAAAACGATGTATCGTGGTTTTCGTCCGTTGCATAAGTCCGTGAATGCTCTGAACTTAGCTGTCACCGACACAAGTTGAACTACGATATTTGCCACAAGTATCGTTTGTCGTTTTCAGGAGTAGACCCTATGACACCGTGCACGTGCGTTGTACACAATACACCTTCGTTACGATAGTGATTAGTGATCGTGAAGTTATATACCTCCTAAATAGGCATACCACCGGGTTATTTTGTTAGACAGAATTCGAGGAAAACATGTTTGCGTTCATCACAGCTAGCGTGGGCATAAAAATAACAATATTGATACCAGAGAGAGACACATCAAGGCTAAAATATCTAACATTTTATTTTTCTAAACTTCCGCCCACTACCTACCTATATTTTGACAGTACAAACAAGCGTTTACCTTACCTTACTTACGCCTGCGACGCGGAGGTTGCGGGTTCGATTCCCGCCGCGGGTCAAATGTTTGTACGATCTGCAAATATTTGTTACGGGTGTTCTGAGTATTTTCTATATATAATAAAAAATATCTATGTATTGTATTGTATTAAGTATACATCAGTCATCTAGTACCCATAATACAGCTCTGTTTAACAGCAGCTTACCTTGGGGCTAGATGATGCTGTGTGAAATTTCCAGCATTATTTATTATTTATTTTACCATTACTTACGTATATATATTTAAAGGTGCCGACGAGACGGTCCCTAGGGGAAGAACTAGCAAGCTGGCACTAATTTTTTTTAAGACACATTGTTATTTGTAACTCAATCACGCCAGAACGGCCGAATGGATCTGCATGAGTTTGGCACAGAGATTTAAAATGTCTGGAATTGCACATAGATTACCTAGTTAAGCCTCTTACACATATCTGTCAACTAGTCTTCTCTACCTCTGTTTTCCCTAGAGCTTATAAGAAATCGCTAATATTGCCAATACACAAAAACGGCGATAAGAACACTATCAGCAACTACAGACCGATATCAATACTACCTGCATTATCCAAAATAATAGAAAGAGCTCTAAACAACAGATTGGTCAAATATTTAGAAGGTCACGATCTTATATCAAAAAACCAATTTGGCTTTAGAAAGGGTAGATCGACTACAGAGGCCGTATCGGAATTGAACAATTATATTGTAGAAAGTCTAGATAAAGGTACTAAATGCCTCGCAATCTTTCTAGACTTAGCAAAAGCGTTCGACACGGTGTCCATTTCCTTGCTTTTAGACAAACTAGAGGGACTAGGAATACGCGGACAACAGTTAGATCTATTCCGAAGTTATTTAAGTGAAAGAACACAGTCAGTAAAAATTGGAGACCATATCAGCGATGAACTCCCTGTCACTTACGGAATTCCACAAGGCTCTATCCTTGGACCAACTCTCTTCTTGGCTTACATGAATCAAATATGTAATCTTAGTATTAAAAATGGTAAAATAATAGCTTTTGCTGACGACACTGTACTGCTATTCCAAGGGGAGAGTTGGGAAAAGGTCTACTTATATGCCCAAACCGGTTTCGATATGATCACTAAGTGCCTTCATCAAAACGTTTTAACACTAAATACAGATAAAACCAAATATCTCCCTTTCTCTCTGCGTAAACCTGGGCTTCCAAACCAAAACGTACACCACATAAAATCTCACACGACCAAGTGCTTACAGACTATTGGGATAAGCTGTGACTGTGTAGCTCTGCAGAGTAGTTCTACTATAAAATATCTAGGTGTTACATTGGACTCGCATATGACATACGAACCTCATATCAGTTTACTGAGCTCTAGAGTTCGTAAATTAATCGCAGTTTTTAAAAATATAAAACATGTGGCAAGCGAATCTCAACTTAGAATAACATACTTTGCTCTGTGTCAGTCTTTACTGATTTACTGTTTAACATCTTGGGGTGGTGCTGCTATGACACACACTCTCCCGCTTGAGAGAGCTCAGCGAGCAGTACTTAAAGTAGCATACTCTCGTTCATTTCGATATCCTACAACACAACTTTACCAAGAGTGTAAAGTTTTATCCGTCAGAAAGCTATTTATACAACACATTGCTCTAAAACAGCATAAAACCGCTCCAGATACAAAATTAGTAAGCAGAAAACGGACAACTAAAATATACCACACGCCATCTTGTAAAACTTCATTCGCTCAGAAACATTCGTACTTCCTTGCACCATACCTCTATAACAAAATAAATAAAACTACAACAATGTTCAATCTGACTTACCCAGAATGTAAAAATAAAATAAAAGAATATTTACAGAGTTTGGACTATAAAAACACAGAAGACTTTTTGAAAGTCCTCTCCTGATTAGATATATATAAAACTCGTAACTCCAGCTCATGCAAAATACTTACACCCGATCCTTTCAATTTCAATATACATACTTACATAGATTACACATTCACACCATACATACACACACACATACTCACACCCACACTCACTCACACTCAACACTTACAATGCCTACTGGTACTTTCTATTTTTGTTTTATACTATTTCATTATTAAAATGCAGGTTCTTTATTTTATCTTTATTTTATCTTTATTTTATTTTTTTAAGAACTTAGTATCTACCTACTAACCTAGATGATAATTTTCTTATTTTTTTTGCTTTTTTTCTTAAATGTATCTATTCCTACATACTTAGTATCTTAGCTTATCTTTTGTTTCTGTTTACTTATGGTAACGAGCCGAAGCAGAGAGCCCTCGCGTCTACATACAAGAAATTCTTAGTTAGAGCGAGGAGTCAAAGTATTTGACTCACTATAAGGTATCACAACAAAATTTACAGCAACATAGGTATACTGCTACACTGTTATTACAATATTCTACTCCTACTACTCAAAGCTACCTATTATTAAAACTGTTGTTAACCTTTTTTTTGAAAATAAATACATTATTATTATTATTATTATTATTTTATCACGAGAAAAAACTATACCTGTGAAATGGCATAAAAGCCACAAAACCGCGGGTGCAGCCGCGGGCACAGCTAATAATCAAGATATACTTAACGCAACGTACTTAAGTAATAAAAACTCACGCGAAAACCGCTTATAGCCGGCGCATAAAAAAATAACAACACGTGGTAAAGATTGGTAATTGTAGCTATGACCAAGCAATTATCATACTTAAAGCACTAACACATCACTGATGTGTAGTGCTAGTGGTAGCACACTGCCTTCCGATTTTAAGGAAGTGAGTTTGAAACCATTCGGACAAGCTTAATCGATGACATAAACGGTGAAGGAGTATGTAGTTTTACACTGGTTTATCTCTAATTAAGTCACTTTAATTGTTACTTGTGTTTTCCATGCTACTTATTTCCCTTTAAAACTAGAGTTTCTTTTGGTGTACTAAGTTCAGCCTTCAACAAATCGAGCTCCACCGGTAATTCCTCTGCATCACTCCAGACTTAATCACCACGCCCACCAGCCATAATCATTCGTCATCAGCCATCTAATCAAATCTTCATAAATGTACACAATTCAGTAAATAAAAGTAATTTTCGATAAAATATTTTCTTATTTTTTGGTGTAAGATAAACACTGACGTAGGTGAATACAGTCAAAACTGCACGGTAACTTATCTTAACACGTGCGCGCGCGCACACGTGCTTGCCATGACATAACGCCCACGTAGCTTGTCCACATGGTGACACATGGCGTGACGTAATGGAGCACATAAAAATATTTGTATATAAAAATATCTCCCAATGTGCAATCATTAACAAAATAACCTCAACCAATACATAAAATGGGATAACAATGGTAGCACCCAATACCACTGAACACTGACTCATAAAATACGGGTTACGGCTACGGACGTTTGCCCCCGAACTCGTTAGCCCCCGATATTGCTTACCAAATAGTTACTATGCCTTTGATCAACAGTACACTTGCGGTAATCAAATACAAGTTTTTAAACTTACTAGCTAGAGTTAAGGAGTCCTTATTGTTTTTTTAATCTCATGTTATTTTTTGTCAATAAAGTTTTCTTAGAAGTATTTATCTATTTACCTGAAGGTACCTACGATCAACTCGCAATTTGACTAAATCTCAATTATACTAAATCGTTATTTGCACAGCTCTTGGTATGACTTTATAGCATTCTGTAACTGCTGAGTTAAAATTGGTGTTCGATACAACGCTATAACTAGCACCGATAACATAATACTAGTAAGAAAATAGGTAGATTCTTCTCGACTAGACTAGGTTAAGTAAATAATTGTCTATCATCAATTCATCAAGGAAACATCGACCTCACCACAATTAACAAAACAGTTACTACGCGCACGTGTTCTTATTCTCAAGCGACGGCGGCGTTTCTAGACTATTTTCCATTTTCCGAGCTAATTGCTTTATTAGCATTTACATCATCTATACCATAGTTAAGTGCACCTGGTAAGAAGGTCTACCTAAAAATGTAACTGAACCTTCTACTGCATAACCAACCAGGTTTCGACATCCTGCGACACGCGCTTTCTCACTTATCCAATTAAAGGTAATAAAAAAAAAATCTAGATCGGGAGGGACTAAAACGTTTTTTTTTATCTTCAACAAAATATTATAAACAAAAACTGTGAATCAGATGATTGCTCGTGAGTGATTGCTCGGGAAAAAGTTTCTCGAATCGAAACGACCGCAAACTGGAAAACAAAGAATCGAACGGACGATCCTTATTGCTCAATGGACCAATGATATTATAGCGGTAGCAGGAAGTCGGATGGTGAAGGCTCAAAATCGGTAGTCATTGGCCCTAGACGTTCGACCCCTTATAAAAGGCTCAGTATAGTGCGAGTACTTCACAAGGTGCAAGGTTGTCCCAATTAAGTTTTTTTGTCGCGCTCGAGTAAATCCTAAAACCCCCTCAAGGGCTTTCCTACTATTGGGGGACAGTGACATCTTTCGGCTGAAAAATTATAATGAGTAATGTCTTTATAGGTGCTTGCTTACTTAATCTATCCCGGGTCAGGAAGGGTTAACGTAGTCTAACTATTAATTCAGATTTGCACGTGATTTCGCAATGAATGTGCTTTGAACTTGGAGTAACACGAGCCACGTCGCACGTCTCGGGAACCTCGTGCCGTTTTTGCATAAAATTAAGTATAGTAGGTAGGTACCTCAGAGCAATGTTTTTGGTGGGTACCAAACCACAGAAATTAAAATTTCTGTGGTACCAACCGATATTTTTGTATTATCCAGGTATATTTTATTGTTTGATAATTAGGTAATAATCAAGGTGCGGATTTATTAATAAATTTATTAATAACAAATTTCAGCATAATTAGTAGATACCAGATTCTTATCCGTAAAAACGTAATTTATTTTTATATAACGAGTCAAAGACATTGAGAATTTAAGTAGGTACCTACTTAGTTACCTACATAGGGATGTGTGATGCTCGTTGGTATGGTTTGATAGGTAGGTATAGTTAGTTTTCAATTTTTATTTTCTAAGAAATAGGTACCTGTACCTACCTACAGTACCTATCTACCTACATAAGTAGGTACCTAAATAAAAAACAATTTTACTGATATCTTATTCTATTACTTTCTTTATTCCTGCCTATTATTTTTTCATCTGCCATATATTTTTCTTCTAAAATGTAAAAATTAACATTTTTGATGGTAAAATTAACTGAATTTACGCACAATATAAATTATTAAAACCCGACTAGTCAGTTACAAAGTAGACAAAACAAACAACAATCACGCGGTGTAACAAGTGAGCTTCGTAGACGTTCTAGAAAACAAATCCAGTTGCTCGCACTTTTGCACACGATCGATGATACGACACGTGTAAAAGTGCAAGTATGTACCTAGCTGGATTCGTTGTTTAGCGGAGTTTAGACGACTCGTAACTACGGCACGACAGAAAACCCCACGTGAAGTGTTTAATAAAAATAGGTGCACAGTACCAGGAAAAAATTAATAACTAAGGTTTCTACGCGAAAATACATAATTATTTTCACGTTTTCCTGGTACCTAAGTCGAGGTTTGTGTCTAAATATACCTACATTGATTTTTAGAGGTAACACTCAACAGAAGCTCTCTTCTTGAAGGTTTTTTACTTTTTAAAAATAACATCAAACACATTGTAATACGAGTAGGGTAGGTTCATTAAGATCAAGTGTGTTCGGCCTCTGGTGGTGTTTCTTGCTTGTGACCTGATGCCTTTGTCCAGCTGCAGTAGACGTGATGTCTACACGTCTATGACTGACTAGTGGAACGCCTAACAAACTTTATCTTTCCGCTGTGTCCTTGTGTTGAGTTTCAGAAAATCCTTTCTTAGTGCAACCATACCGTAAGGATAGCTATGTTCCTTGAACCATACACTGCACTGTACCCAAGAGAATGTAAGCGCTACGTTTACACTGTACAAGCAATGTAGGTCCCCTCCAAATTTCATGTGTCTAGGACTTATGGTTTAGGCTGTGCGTTGATCTGTCAGTCAGTCACGAAACCCATAGGTATTCTGATGATGACTCTATCTATTGTGCAAATACCTAGGTACCTACATAAGGTAGCTCTCAGACAGACTGCATGCCAGACGTGCGTGAGTCACGTTCTATCACAACGTGCTTTATGTAGTACCTATCATAATACCTACTACCTATGTACTTGACTTCTTTTTTTTTTTTTTTGTTAACGGGGAGGGCGGTAGCACAGGGGTGGCCCTGTGCTACCCGCTTCCCGGGTTCGCTGAAAACGGACGACCAGAGCCCTCACTCTAGACCGCCCACGAACCTGAAAGTTCCCCCGCTCGGCAGGGGAAACTCAACTGTGCTGCCGGAAGTGGACTGACCTCAGTGCAACTCTCAAGGAATATATAAAACTGCACCATCCAATCAGTGATGCATTGCATAGTCTGCTGTGCATGTCTAGTATACCTACATTTACTTACCTGCCTGCCCTAATTAAGTGAAAAATATATAATATGGTACCATTATACTTAATATTAAAAATTTGTATTCTGTGACAGCCATTATTCACACGAGTGTAGTTCGTACGGCGGATCTAGGCTTCCGTGAAGTTAGCCATTTGTGATGCGCAAAGACAATTTAGTTCGAATAAGCTCCATTGCGCATCGTTCGTTCGTTCGTTCGTTCGTATGAGTCAGTGGCCAACTCTGGTGATAGAGTTTCTAGGCCGCCCGAAGGCCTCTGTCATGGCCTAACAACTTTGAAAAACCCGGGACCGACTGCTTAACGTGCCCTCCAAAGCACGGGAGCGCTCAGTTGAAATTGCCACTGGCGGTCACCCATCTAAATGATGACCCCGCCGAACAGTGCTTAACTTCGTTGATCTGTTCAAAACAACTTAGCCGGCTACGTCACGAGTGCTCCTTTGCGCATCGCGCATTGCGCATCGAAACGGCTAACTTCACTACGGCCGAAATCCGCCGTGCGAACTATACCTAGTCATACCTACTTAAAGTTAATAAATTCTACGCTCGTGAGATTTCGGCAGAACTAACACGTGGACGGGTTGATACTATTGCCATCTAGTGGTGAGTAGTAACAGCTCAAGTTTCATGTGTTACCACTTGACTTGACTTCTATAGTTTGGCTGACGATTTTTTTCTAGGAGAATCTTCGACCTTGTGCCAAGACTACGAGTAGGTATTGGTTACACTCACAGAACTTTTCTGTTCTGTGGTTACACTGCCAAATAACACGAGAAAAACCGACAAAATGACCGAAGATTCTTTGTACTTGACAGTTGACACTGACAAAATTGTGTGGTGAACGAACAGACAGACTGCCATTAAAAAAAAGAATATGAAAAAATAAACTTATCAAAATAAAACATTTTTTCTTATCATAATAAAGTAAGAAATAAGAAAATGAAGGCAATAGTGCAACGAGTAATGAATGCCAGCGTTTCTGGTATCATTTTTCAATCCATTTTCTGCAGTTTTTATTTGTATTATTTCTTGCTGATAGGTTATGTCCAAAGACATTGATTGAGAATACCTATTTAGATAATCTGTTTATATGCTCGAAGGTTATGTCTTGAAAAAAATATAGAAACGCCTACTGATTTCAGTAAACGGTGAAGTTATAAGCAGCATAGAACAAGGAATATGTGTCCTGGTGGGCATTACTAACGCAGACACTAAGAAAGACATAGAATACATGTAGGTAAAACTATCACTTTTTTATTTTGAGGGACCTTTATATTTGATCAGCATGACTATCCGTCTGCCAGTAAAACGTTAGAGTGCAAAATTTACAGGGATTCTGCTAAATCAAAGACAGCATCTATATCTGGACCCCAATTTATTACCTATCTGTATCCGTAATAAAAATTACTTGTTTCAGTGTTCGTAAGCTCCTTAGTATAAAGTTGTTTGATGATGAAGATGGTAAAAGATGGAAAAATAGCATAATTGACAAGCAATTGGAGGTTCTCTGTGTCAGTCAATTCACACTGTACAACACATGGAAAGTATGTTATCATAGTAAATAATAATATATATTTTTTTACTTTCAATGCTGGGCACGCTACACTAGCGGGTTGATAACATAGCTTTGTTAGCAACCAATTGTGTAGGATCAAACTTGTTGGATCAAATGATAGTGATCCATGGCCATTGATCTCAACCTCAAATTGTATAATAAGACATTTTGACCATCACTCTACTGTCTTGTTAGACAGTTTGGGTGGAGATCAATGGCGATGGGTCACTAGCATATTTTTGGTATACCACTGCACAGAACCAATGCAAATTAGCAAATGTTACATCTTTTGAATTTTACAGTTGGTTCAGTAATTCTTAAATAATGTTTTTATACTTATATTAATATACTGCAACACTAGTCAGCATCATAATGGCAATCAGCATATCAGTAAGTACCTATGTCCTCTCTAAAAAACAAGAGACAATGATATTATGCTGAGCTGGTGATAAGTCTGCGTGAACCAAGGGACCAAGTTATGACATGTGCAGTATGAAAGAAATCTTAAAACATAAATAAAATGGATGTTTAGATGTTTGTTACTCAATCACATTGTAAACAGCTGAACCAATCTAGGTTATTTGTTTAAATATTTGAAAAACTCCAGTTTTACTCTATAATTAAAAAAAAACTGACTAAGGTTGGATTCAACCAAACTCAAATAGGCACTATTCTTCAAGTAAATTGTAGTTATTTGCAAGTAAACTGACCGTTAACTTGTATTTGACATTTCTTATTCTGCGAAATAGTTATTCCAAAAGTTGGTTGAATCCAGCCTTTGTAATACATATTTAACCTAAATTTAAGCAGAATTAGGTACCAAGAGAGCAAAATGGCTATGACAGCTAGTTCCTAAATAAATCTCTTTATGTATTTAATTTCCAGGGTAACAAACCAGACTTCCACCATGCAATGCCTGGAGAAAAATCCAAGGAGTTCTATGAGAGCTTCCTTCAAACACTGAGAGATGCTTATATTCCTGAGAAAATTAAAGGTTAGTCTGAACTAACTTAAATTATAGCGATCCATTATATTTTAATTCATTGAAAAAGGATGGCAACAATTTAATAGATATGTTTTTTTTGACTCATGAGTACCTATAGCAGTAAACAAAATACAAATGAACCATACCAAATTTCGAGTTTTTGATAACCTCAATGGGAACCAATGCCCAGCTAAAGCCGAGTGACAAAATGCTTGCTCAACCTGCAAATAGGTACTTGTTCCTAATCTGGCCTCTGGGTGTGAGTACCTACAATACCTACTATGGTACTCTTAGTATCTAATACAGAAAATCCTGGTGTGATGCCAAGTCTTATCTGGGTACCCCTGGTGTTGGGGTAACCCAACAGGGTAGGTACTGGATAGATAGATTTGAGAAATTCATATTTAAATTAATTGTTACTTATTTTAGTATTTTGATGTTGCACATCTTTTCATATATTTTTATATTAAACTTTTAAAATAGTGTTTGTTAAGGTTATTTACACAGAGAAAATATATTAGAAATAGTGTTTATTTAGGTTAAGTAGGTAGTTATGAATACCCTCACCTCTCTGTCTTAAATTAAGTCTAGGATATAGTTTTTGCATGCCTTAGCATAGCGTTTCTAGGAATTATAAACTGTTGTTCACAAAAGTGCGGATTCAGCGTCTAGTATGTCGAGACGCCTGCATCCGCCCGTAGATTCCTCATTATTAAAACTGCCTCCAAATCGGCATGAAGTAATCACTTAGTTTTATTTTAATATTTAATTAGTTAAGTTAATCTCTTAAAGAAAAACCCGTTCAAAACGTTCCCAAAACTTGAGTAGGTACATATTAAACGTTCAATTGCCATAGGTTAAATGTTGGGGAATCTGGCTTTCTGTAACACAGTGAAAAGTTCATCACTACTGTGTCAACATTGTATTTCTGCCTAATAAAATATTTGTACTTGTGTTTATTGCAGATGGTAAATTTGCTGCATATATGCAAGTAAACATACAGAATGACGGCCCAGTGACCTTCCAAATTGAATCACCTACACAAGACAAAACCAGAGTTACAGATAAACAGTGTGTGAATGCAGAAAAATAAGTGTTGTGAGTAGTTTTTGTCTACTTGTGGGTAGATTACTGTTTCTTATAATTACCATGTGATATTAAGGTAAGATGAATGAAGAGAATAATACTTCTTACAAATAATTTATCAAAATTACGCATGATTTTTATTCGAACTTGAAATTCCTACTTACTTAAAAAAAATAAGCCAGAAAACCTTTTTGCAATTCTTACAACTACCTATTTAGATACCCAAAGTTTTAAGTCAGACTGATATAGGGTATTTACTTACTACCTACTCTACAAGCATTTATTTTATAATAGCTCTTTATTGATAAAGACATAAGAGGAGATAAATACATAATGTCTTTTAGTCTGTTTTCGATCGGTGGTTAAATGTTAAACAGGTACCTAATTGTTAAAACACCACTTTTTTTCGTTGGTTTTCACCATTCTCTAAACAGCGTTTAGCTCTGTACAAGTCCTGTCAAATTGTTTGAAAACTGTGATTTTTTTTAACTCAGCTTGAAATTAAACGCCGCGCGTCTAGTTAGATTGGTAAAATTGGGGTAGGTACAGTAGGGATCTATTAATCCAAAAGTAAATAAAACAAAAATCAATAATAAAAAACTTTATTTTGAAATAATGGTTATTATCTATTAACAAATTGTTACAGTCAGGCCTGTGATTACGCAAATTGTTAGAATATTAAATTTTTACAAAGATGATATGCCTAAGCTATGTCTAAAAAGGTTTACCGTTAATCTAGTTATTTCTATGGTCCATAGACAATTTACTGTTAACAGATAATGGACCATAAGTTCAAATCCATCTTTTTTTTGTACTAAGCCGTTTTTGTCAGGCAAATGTAACCTGTATTCTCAAACAATTTAAGTTCTGTATTGCTATCAATGATTTGGTTAGCCTCACAAAACGCAGCCTAATACCTACTAAACAAGTAGATATAACTAAAAAATAAAATAAACTTGTATAAAATGACAAATAAATGCATTAAAAAATTTAAAAACCATCTTTAAATATTACGATCTAAATGAAATTTAACAAACGAGATTAGAGACACTATTCAATATATTATTAATGATTTAATGTTAATTTTTGTATCTATGAGCCCGAGTGCCGCATGATTACTATTTCTATACCGTGAAATATAGATATATAATCATTATATATCTCCAAAAGGTTCCTACTAACTGTCTATTCCTTCACACATACCTGATTCTTATAGAATTTCTTTTCAACACCAATCAAGGCACTATTCGTTTTGGTATATTGCTGATACGTTTCCTCACTCCTAATTCACAATATCAATGGGTTAACATATTCGTACAAGTATGAAAGAGTACATTTTTAAGGTCTTATAAATTAAATCAATGAGCCGATTTAAAACCATAACCGGAAACTTTTTAATCTCTGGAAATGCATAATTTCTCAAGCTACAGTTTCAAATCACCCCACGTGACATCTTTACAATAACTATTATAAAAATATCTATCACTATTCTAAAAAAAATATACGAATCAAACTGCTACTGGGAAAGGCTAAGGATTTAATTAACAACATATACCATTCAGAAATAAGAACGTTGCTTGTTTTCTGTGCATGTTACAAAAGATTTGCCGAATACCTAATTTAGTAATGCATTATGAGAAATAAATAAATGCATTTGTTGTAACCGTTGATACTCTGACGCACTTTAAATAATTTTAAAGTATTGTAGATGCGCGCATGCCGACGGTTGAACGGCCAGTGAAGTGTTGCGCATGTACGCGAGTTTATAATAGCGCGGTGTTGTGGTGGGGGGTCGGCGCAGGGTGGGGATAGTCTACCAGAGACCGGAAGAGTATCCGCCGGGTGGAACGCGATTATGGTTGATCAGTTGACTGTTGCCGTTGAGTGTTGTCACCATGTTGATCTGTCCGTTCATCGACTTGTACCCGTCACCAGTGATCGGATTGCCTTCTGTAAAAATTCGAGCACATCTTCAGAATTACTGCTTATTTATAATAGCTAAACAGTGTGGCAAATGGGAATGAACATCTAACCAAATTCGATGTGAATTCTACGAATTACATGACTTCTCAATTAATTGTAATTATGACTAGCGACACGCCCCGGCTACGCACGGATGCTTAAGTTTTCATTGCACCCGTGCGAAAAAGGGCAGCTCGCTAGTTATAATTATGATGACTTTACATGCAAACTTTCTAAAGAACTTGTCTAATATCTTTTTAGAAACTAAACTAAAAGAGTATTAGGTAGATACATACTTTGAAAGAGAAAAGACTATCGGAAATGGTTTAGCTTTAGGTACTTCCTTATTCTACAAAGATTTAAAAGTAGAAGAGGCGTGCGAAATAAATATACACGATCAATACATCTAACCACAATACAAAATTACAAATACACTGACACCAATACAAGCGGAATATATTAATAAATAAATAAGCTCTATTCCAGAATAAAATCTAATTTTCACACGCATGATCCGTTATCAAATCAAGAGAGATCATTTTAATCATCACAATTGTTCCATATTATTCAATAAATAATATAAAACAATTTGATTCACTCTTAATTTAGTAGGTATTCAAGGTGTGATCTTAAATTATTTTCAAAGTAATCAACAACATCTCAATACACTGCAGCAAATAAAATAATCTTGTGAGTGCTTAATTCGAAGACTTGAAGGAATCGTATTCACAGTTCTTTCGTAAGCAAACAAAAAAGAAAGCTTTTGTATGTTGGTGCAGCATTCCTTCAGTTCAAATTGAACACCCACCCATTTCTCTGCGACGGACATAATCTACATAGTACGTCTTTGGATTGAAGTCTTCAGCATGCCGGTTGAGAGAAAAGAGGTACCCTGGGACGTGTTTAGGGAAAATGGGAGGGAAACCGGTCAGAGTGTGCGGCCCTGGCACAAGCTGGGTTTGTAAAAGACTGACATCTGGTATAGGACCGTCGCGTTCGTATCTGAACAGTGTTGGAGGAGGGTTAGCATTTGCTATGAGATACGGGTCAATAAGCCCATCCAGAGCTGGGATGGGGTTGTATTTATAATCAGGCGCCGGTCTATCGCCGAGAGCAGAAGTCATGCCGACAAAAGCGTAAGGCGGTAAAGGATGGTACGGTTTTTTATGATCAGCAGGTTCAAGGTAGTGTTGAGCCGGGAAAGGAGGCCAATGCCTATCGAGAACTAATTGAGGAGACAATGAATCCGGGTCTATTACTGGATGGCAAAGTTCTGGATCATCGGTTTTGAGTCCAAGAAGCGTGTAAGGCGTGTGTCGAACATTTGGGGCTGCTCTGGAGGTAGACTCTACATAGTAATTGGCAGGTTTCGGAGGCCAGTCGCGGGTGAAGTATCTGTGTGTGGGCTGGGGTTCTATGGGGTCGTACTCTTCAGGGTCAGGGAATGCGGGAAGGTCGGTCGGGTCGGCACCTCGTAGACTGATGGCCGGGTGGCGACGCCGCGGCGGCAGCACGGTCACTCCATCACCAGTCACCGGATTCCTCTTCGGAGGCGTGTACGATGCTGACCATTCAGAACAATCGGTTTTCATTCGAACTATGCTATTCAGAGCCGAAGCTTCAACAGGTGAAACTTTGGCCCTGTTACAATAATTGCTAAGTGTTATGATCGTGCATTCATTGTTACGGTTATATTGCTTGCTATGCATATTATTAATTAGTCAAAATATTATTCCTTAGTTTTATTTTTATAAATCGTGCTTCTAAGCATAGCATGTTCAAACGTCTCGGTATTATTATATTACATTTTGTCAATTAGTCAGGTGACTTTAAAGTCCAGTCACCATGTGTTAGTTATTTTTTATAAGTAATATGAAGCGCTGGTTCTCGTAGCGTGCACGAGTGCTAATATAAATATGGAGTGGAACACGGTCGAGGAATCTAACTTGAACATTCCATTTTCTGTGAAAGAAATGTTCCGATTGTGAAATGCAACGGACTATGAATGAGATTACAAAACACTTCGAGATGAAACGACAAAACTGTGTGGTCCGTTACGATTATGACACATCCCGCTAATCGCTTGTTGGTTATTAAAAATAACGCCTGACAGAGAGCTAACTTTCACAAGATCTTTGCAAAAAATGTTGGTGAAAGCGTCTGTAATATTCATATTATTATTGATAAAGCTATTTTGCAATATATAATTAGGTAGTTCATTTACTATCACCTGCGGAGGTGATTAAATAAACGAGTCAATAATGCGATTGCAATCTTAATGATTCGCACTGTAAACCACTGTATTTTAAAGTGAACCCACCATTTAGTAAAGGTAAACTATACTCTCTATTAAACCTGTTGCCTTAACTTTATATTTAATAAGAAGTATGGTTTTAAAATTAATGATAGATTCAAATATTGATGAGATAATTTCATTGCCAACATGTCGTCAACGAAGACAGTACGCTTTTAATTTGTTTGGGTGCATTTATTTCTCTTGCTCATGCTAACATGCTTGTTATCACATAGTTTAGCTTTGTCTCCCTTTTCTTTTTTAATATCAAACGAGGATTACTAAACCAAAAATAAAGTATACAAATGCGACTCTTAAATAATGCTGTTTTCTCGGGAAAATTTAATTTTATCTCGGGATTTATGGACTTTTTTAAAAATTATTTTTATAATGACTTTGCGAACACAGAGGTCCTTATTTATTATTAAAGGTAGCAACCTCGAGTTTGCTGATCCCTGAGCCGTGTCCACAACACATGCGTTGCATAGTGCAGCGTGCCAACAACATGTTCGACTCACAGAGGTCTGCGGCGGCCGGCTCACCTCGGCTGGGCGTGGAGCTCGCGCTGCCGTTCATCTTGGCAGAGTGCGACGGGCTGAGCTCGGCCTCACCGAACTGGATGTTGCTGCGGATGGTGTCAGTCACCATTGGGACCACAGAGTTCGCTCCCTGGAATTTGGGAAAAGTTCTGTTTAGTTTCATGTTTGACTGGATCTTGACTGCTCAAAGCTGGATAGACCTGTATCGGTACTGGTAGACAACAGAAAAGAAAAACAAGAGAAAGAAAATATATTCATTCAATCACACTTGTTATAATTGTTATAATTGCGAAAGTTTGGATGTTTGGATGTTTGGTTGGATGGTTTGTTCTACTATTACTCGACAACCACCGAACTGATTTGGTTAAAAACAAAGATAGTCTCGAGTTCTACGCGGACGAGGCCGGGCAACAGCTATATTTTCATAATTTAACATATTACTTTTTAATAGATATTCCTAAACAATGATAACGCAATGAAAATGTGCAGACTTTGCACCAAAAACAGTTTCATAAATTCGAACAACATAATTTCGATTGAGCACTTCGCAGATTTCTGCATTGCAGCGAATTGCCTTCCAAAGTGGCACTCTTCGATAACTAGTTCACTCGTCGTTAATTCGAAAACATAATTTCAGACATCTACCGCTTGTCTAGATCTTAGGTTTCGTGACTACTGCCTATTAGGCAAAGCGCTAAAGTAGTGTGTACTTGAATAAATGATGAGCCGATAGGTTGTTTGTGGCAACAAACTAAATGGGTGCTTGAGCTGAGTTTTTAGATGAGCTTTAGAATCTACGTATCAATGTGTAACTTAGTAACGTGTTCTATACGTGCCATGGTGTAAAATTGTAAAATTGTTAACCGTATCTGTGTTGTTTCAATAGCGATAGTTTCACTATCGAAAGGTTTTAAAAAACATTCAGACGAGCCCTAAAACGTGGCTCGTCAACAACGATTCCACGCAGATATCGTAACCAGCCCGCGTTTGGTCATAGCGAATAAGACTCCAGTGACGATGTACCTAAGGTTAAACCACAAGGGCTTGGGGCACATGACTACTAAAAAAGTGGTAGCAAAAAAGGCTTTTTTTAATTATTTGTGAGTTGATCAAGCTGAAAAAAATCTTATCAATAAAATCGATGAACACACATCCACATACATACTTCTGATCTCCATTACTATGGGCTCATAACCAGACCCGGAACAAATACTTGCAGATCATGCCCATCGCGCCTCCAAGGTCTTCAATAAATGGTTTCTTGTACTTACGCGTGTTTGTCCGAAGAGCCGAGAATGGGTGTCGCGGGGGCGAGTAGGGGTGTCACGAATAGTGCGGGAGCGGGTAGCGCCGTTCTTCATAGGGCTGCCACCGTCAGTGTTGTCGCCATTGAAGATCTCGCCGATGCAGCTCTTAGGGGCATTGGGGACCCTGAAAAAGAGAAAAGTTGGTAAGCATTTTGTAGCCTATATATATAGTATGCGCTATTTTGTTGCTGACAAAAATAGATCATAGTTGTGATTGTAGCAAACCCTCTACCGGTAACTCGACACTTGTCCCATCGCATCAACTATTTATCAATTATTTTTAATAATTCTATAGATATAATAATTGTTGACATCGCCTTTAAAAATCCGTTTTTACGCCTAGCAAACTGTTTGCTCAGTTGTACCAACTGGACTCATGTGAGTCATAAAAACATTAAAAACGTATCAAAGTATTAACTCAAAAAACATTGAAACACGATACATCATTAATTTTTTAATATCCCTGAGTAATATTATCCCTCGGACACGCATGGACATTGGACATAGTTACCTGCAGGGGGACTGACTTCCGGAAGGGGACAGGTCATTTCCCTGATTGACCACAAATCAATGGTGTTTGGTCAACCAAATCCGAATTCAAAAGCTGGAAAATATTATCTCAAATTCTACTAAGGTAGCTACTACTACAATGACATCAAAATTACAGTCGCTACGCTGGCATCGTATCGTTCACCAATTACTGTAAACTTTTACTTTTGATATGTAAAATTCTTGGTTCGTAATATTTTATTTTATAGTCTATATAAACGTCTCAATAACATTTCATGCCGTTAATTGGTGAATTAATACGTTTGGTGAATTGAGATTGCCTTTTTACAACTTCATTTCAATCTTTTGATCATTAACCGTGTCGCTCTTACGTTTATTTACTTAACGAACTCCATAATAAAGTCTATAAAGCTGTATAATCGACAAATTGCATAGGTATCTAAATTAATAAAATCGTTATGCTATTTAACGTAGGTGTAACGTGACTGACTTACTATTAACATCAAACGACGACGTGGCTGCGCAGGCTAAAAAATTCTAAACAAGCCTTTTAAAGCTAAAATTTTGAAGGTATTTTCCTTCTGAGATCTAAGGTACTATGAAATAAATCCGAATTCAGACCCTAAAAAGGTGCAGTTGGGGTTATAGTTTGTTAGAAAAGAGTTCACTTTATGCTTCAGTTCATTATCCATGATAGAACGGATTGATGGATGGCACAAAACACTCTTTTTGTACAGCCGGTTTCCTCGAGATGTTTTTCTTTCACCTTTCACTGGCAATGCGAAAATTATCTATAGAAATAATAAGAAATTTAATAGACAAAACCTTTTGTTGCACAACCAGATTCAGACTTACGACGACGTTAGGATCGGACAGCCTGCTAAGGTCGTAGTAGTAAGGGGTACCACTGGAACACCAGTACTCGCTATACTAAGCTTATTAATTTTCTATGTACATAAGTTGATGTTTATTAACACGTGCCATCAAACTCTTGACTGGTTGTGGCACTTGGCAAATGGAGGCAGTTAACCCGAGATGGTCAGATAACGTTACGTAGCGCAAATATCTACTAGTCCAAGTGGAAATCCTTATCTAGCCTACGATCTAGGTTTAGTTGCTATCAGATCTAACTAGCAGTACCGGACCTATGACTCATAGAATCCGGGCAAAGCTTCCACATACGCGGATCAAATCTATAGATATTTGCTAGAGTTCTGTACCATTCTGTGCAGGTGGTTGCAAGCCTGTTGGTAGAGTGACGACTTGTCAGTGTAAAGTGTTCGATAAATGAAATAGAACTAACGGTTATCGATTTTTAAAGTTGATATTCGTTTGTCGGTTGTCGAGTCATGTCACTTGATGCTACTTAGTTGCTTCTACTATTCGTGACGAAGTACTACCAAGCTATAGTTCAAATGGTAATATAAAATGTCAAAGCAGACATTTAATTGAACGTATGACTACCAGCCAGGGTTTTATATCAAGTAATCTGATCCATGTTCACGCTAGTTTTCAATTAAAAGTGATCCCGGATCGAGATCTTCAATAGATAAGCTGCTCATATTTATATGCGTCTGATATCGTATGACAGCTCCCGGCATTTATTTATGAACATAGACAAGTTGTAATCGAAAGCGACATACTAAATAAAAACTCAAGTAAGTACCTATCAAAACTACCTACTGATAGACATTGAGTTGTAAGTCCACGTAAAACTTTTACAAAGTGAATAATCTTTATTGAAATTAATTTCAGTTTGAAAAATGTTTTTGTACCAAATTACCGGCTAATCTATCAGCTTTTGATCAAATAAGCCGGTGTGTAGATTATTAATCAACACATTAGCACACGTAGCGAATATAACAGCCGATAGTACTATTACACAAACATAATATAACTCTACGTCTCTGCTTGTTACGTTAATGTGTGATTATTTTGGACATTATTTCCGTATAAAATTTACTCCATGCCCTTTATGTATTTGTTACCACTGGTGATCTAGTGGTAGTGACTCCGCCTACCGATCTTATGGTTGGGGGTTTTAAACAAGTCGTGGACCAATGTATTTATTATCAAAAAAAAATTTAGTACCTACGCAATGCCAGTCTGTGCTCTCAAACGGTAAAGAAATCATCGTCATCGATCAATCAGCATTGGGTCCGCGTGATGGATTATGTATGACCTAATCACTCTCGCTTGAGAGTAGCTCCGTGTCTCATTGGAGCATTAAAAGGCTGTCATGTTAATCAGCAACAAGGCGTAACATTTGAATAGGCATAGAATGGTGATGTCGAGCGACTAGATAGTAGATGCCTTCAGTTTGTATTGTATGATTGAATGTAAACAATGACTACAATGTGGCGGCAGCAGCAATACGGCTTCTGGTCTTATTTAATTTCTCTACGTTTTCGACAAGTGGTAATCAAAAACGACACTAATAAATAAATAAATAATTAATGCTGGACAATCCACACAGCATCATCTAACCTCAAGGTAAGCTGCTGTTAAACAGAGCTGTATTATGGGTACTGGATGACTGATATATATTTAATACAATACAATACATAGATAGATATTTTTTATTATATATAGAAAATACCCAGAACACCCGGAACAAATATTTGTAGATCGTACAATCATTTCTCCCGAGGCAGGAATCGAACCCGCAACCATACCGCATGTGTTGCAGAATTTTTCTTTTTAAATATGAAAATTTAGGTAAATATTATCGTATCACGCTGTTATTAAATTGACATTGAGCATTAGTAGTATGACGACCGATGTGGCGCAGCGGGCGCAGGTCCGCCTGCGATGCAGACGTCGCAGGCGGACCTGCGCAACTCATACCCTATAGAATTTTATTTTCTGGATCATAGAAGGAACTTTATATGAAGGTATACTTATTAACTTTACTAAATATACTTAGTTTCGCTATAAAGTTAGTTTTAGAATCGATTTTAATTGCATTACTATAAAACTGAGACACGCCGACGTCCGGAAGTATTAACCTCGGTATTTGCGCAATGAAATTGCACATGTGATCTTCGGTTCAATGTCTATTTAGCCCGAATAGCCGAAGGGTTACCGACATGTGCTACTTAAACCTCGATTACAGAACAGTTTGTACGTCCCTGTAGCCAGATCACTAATAGTTTGTACGTGCCCTCAGGGTTCGAAGGCTGAAGGCGTAAATTACGTGTCATCACCCCGACCACGCAATCGACCATCTGATAACGCGAGACTGAACGAACACCCTGCGTGCTAACGGTACAAAATGCACGGTAATAAACAACAAACTTGTATTTTGTAATAAACACGATAATTATAAACATTAAAAACAAACCTAGTATCACAGAAGAATAATAGTGTCTCGCTCGCTCCTATAATTAGTTAGGAGGAAAGTGCGTGAGAGTAAATTGTTTAATTGTGATATACGTTGCAGACGCTGCGTTTGCGCCGCACGCAAGAAAATGACCACTAGAAGCCGACAGACGGACAACATAATGTCGATAAATGTATAATATAACTAGTTACAATAGGGTTAAAAAAAAAAACCGGTGACTGAGAAGTTATGGAGATAATTTTTTTATAATCAGGTAAAAATAAAAAAAACTAGCAAAGTTATTGAAGAAAATATTCTTTAATGCAAAGCAAAAGCTTATGTCAAAGTTAAATCTTAAAAATAATGTAACCCAAAAAGAAGCAAAAACCGGATAGCAGAAACACAATTTGATATACATATACAAGACGTCACCAAAATCATTGCAATCTTCATATTTTTTGCTAACTTGACCGCTCAATATCTGAATGTTGTAATTGAATCTGAAGCGGTTCAGAACGTCCTTAATCCCTCATGCTGACTCCAATTTATTTTCCTCATGCCTAGGCTTGTGGTTTTGAATAAAAAATAAGCCAATTTGCATGGTTGATTTGAACGAATCGTGGTCAGATAGTGCGCTTATTGATTTCCAAACAGGTATCGGTTGACTCTGGTCGCTTGTCGATGCGATTTATTTCAGCGGTAACGAGTCGCTTTCGTACCTTGATAAACTAAGGGGCATTTCGGTCAACACGACAGGAAACCGAGTCCTGTGAAGTGATATAAGACAGAAAACCCGATGTGTCCATCCATTTAAAGCTAGGATTTGTGGTGGAGTCGATTAAAACAAAACTACAACAAAACTGGGATTCTATCTATCTATCTATGTTAGTTATAGTACAACAAGACCAAAGACTCGCTTAGTTAGTCGCGTGGATCGAAATTCCCCTTAACATTATTTGTGGGACCATATTCAATGGTATTTACAACTATACGATAGAGTATTCCGAATGTAAGACAATCTCGTACTTAGGTAGGTACATGTTTGTTTCGCAGAACAGCGATGCGAATTGTCAGTCTCTTATCATTACACTATAAAACGTTATAGTGAATTGCTGTAATAAATTACAAATCTGCCTTGAGTTTTTCTTGTTCTGTTTCGATATTTTAAGCCCCTTATTCGTAATTATTACTATAAACCTCTGTTAGCTAACATGCCGTTAAAAATTATCACCCTTTTCAATTATTTCCTAGATTCAAAGAGCTTCTCTAGCGTCCACTAAACTTAGAGGATGGATGCAATTACTTACTTACACATTCTGAACTCAAACAATGTATTTTTCCTGCCCTGTCCAAACTATAGATGTAAATTGCTGATCGATCACTTCATCATGACAGCCTTCTAATGTTCCCACTGCTGGGACACTGGCCTACTCTCAGGCGAGAGTGATTAGGTCTTAATCCACCACGCGGACCCAATGCGGATTGGTGGATACCCAATGCGGATTGGTGGATCGATCACTTAGTTAAGTTTTATGAGAGCAAGACCCTAAAAATTAAAAATATTAAAAAAAAACGCTTATAATTCTTGGGTTAGTTCCGCTATGCTCGATTCCCTCTTACATGCTCTCCTATTCTGATAAAGCTGTTCTTATTTTATAACCATTACTTTTAGTTTTAGTTTTATCCTTAATTACATGTGCAAAAAAAATCTGTTTTTTTTTAATATAAAAGAAACATAATATATTGTCCTATAGTAAGTCAGCTATGAGTTAGTGTAAGTAGAGATAATTTTGTGTGAATAATGCACCAATGAGAATGAGAGGTGAAGAATACAATCGGAATTCCACGTTCGTTTTCAGTGCAATGAAACATAATTATTATTGTTATGTTTTATTTTATATTTACACCGCAGTAAATAAAAATGTTTGTCATTGACGCGATTAAATTTAAATTGGCCGAGAAAGTGCACAATCGTGGCTCTCTATAGCAACGCAATGTATTGCCTTTCATTTGAGAACGAAGAGCAGTTTTCTCCTGTCGTTCCGCGTATGATAAAGTTACGCGGTCTCTCATTACCGTGCTCTCATTACCATTGGCATTTGTGGAGCGCACATTCCAGGGTTACCAACATTACATTACTAACACCTACTAACCACCACTGTCTATGACACGCAGAGTACATTACAGTAGAAACCCAGCCGGGTTTGTTGCCAGATTCTTTTAGGTTGGGGCGTGTAGAACTAGCGTAAATTAACCTAGCTATAAGAAGTTTCAAAATAATCCATATGATATTAAAAAATAATTTTTGACTTTTCACTTTAACAATACAAAATAAAAGTCGATGTGGTGTGGGTTACATTTTCCACACGGAACAGGCAAATTAGTTGTTTATTAGACCTGCAATTCCCCGACATCTGCACGAACTTCTTCACGACTTCTTTATAGAAAGAAATACCTAATTGTTAACCATATCAGTTTATTTAGAATATTTTTAACATTTAAAAATGCCAGAATAAACAAAAACTTTTGACTGATTCAAGCTCAATTTCCAAGATAAATAATCTCTTCAAGCTGGTATCCCTTATATCAGATGCAGAGGCGTAAAACCCATTAAATAGTGCTAGTTACACTAGCAACTTTGATATCATACACCGTGTCATATTCCAAGTACAGCCTCTTAGTCCGTGTAAGATATTTCAATGTACCAAAGGGTTTAAGTACCTTTTTATTGACGTATGACACTTAATGTTTTTTTATTGTGAGAATTTCTGTGAATTTCTGAAAAAGTTTTGTTGCGATTAAGGTTGGATTCTATACGAGTTGAAGTTTGGATATTTAACATTTCTTATTTCTCAGAATAGTTATTCCAGAAGTTGGTCGAATCCACACTAAATGGTAAAGCAAATTGTGGTAATTTTTTTACTACTTTTTTTTGTGATTACATGGTAAACTAAATTCATAATCATATGTACTATAAACCTGTGTTAGCTAATGTGTCTTTCATATCTGTCATAATACATTAATAAAGACAAGGAAATATTATCAAATCCATCAAATCATGACAGCCTTCTAATGTTCCCACTGTTGGGACACTGGCCTACTCTCAGGCGAGAGTGATTGGGTCTTAATCCACCACACGGACCCAATGCGGATTGGTTGATGGCACATGTCTTTCAATTTTTTAGTTCTTGGACTTGCCGGTTTCCTCACGATGTTTTCCTTCACCGTATGAGAGCACTGGCATTGCGCACATACATATTTCGAACAGAAAAATCCATTGGTGCACGACTGGGTTTGAATCCACGACCTTAGGATCGGAAGTCGGGGTCACTACCACACCGGTGATCTTAAGATCCATCAAATCAAATATGTTTATTTTCTCTTTTATTACAAGGTACATAAAAAGGTTTATTGTCTTGTATAAAAGTGGCGTTTATTTCGTTACGCAATTTTTTTTTCTTAGTTACATAGGTTTAAAAAATCTGTAGTACCTATAGGTCACCAGGGCACGCGTAAACTATTATACTATGCTTATATCATGGAACTGATAAACAAGTATTACGCTTAAAAAACCGTTACAATTAATGTTTGTTTTTCATAAATAAGGGTTTAAGAAAACAATGTTTTATTCTAATCTGTTAACGTTTACCTACGCAGGGTTAGAAAATCTGTTCTGTCAGTCATCAAGATAAAACGAACAAGATATAATTCCGTTTAACTAGATGCACTAATCGTCCTCTTGCATCTCATAACGTCTGCTCCATGTTGAATGGAAATAATTACATTTGCATAGCTTAGTAAGTGGATAGATCCCATAGGTTGTGCTTGTTAATCCACATAGCCACTTTGTACTTTCTAGAGCATATTCATCATCATCATCATATCAGCCGATAGACGTCCACTGCTGGACATAGGCCTCCCCCAAAGAGCGCCATGACGACCGATTTTGGGCCTTCACCATCCACCGACTTCCTGCGACCGCTTTAATGTCATCGGTCCATCGAGTGGGGGGCCGTCCTACACTTCGTTTTCCAGTTCGTGGTCGCCACTCAAGAACCTTTATTCCCCAACGGTTATCGGTTCTGCGAGCTATATGGCCTGCCCATTGCCACTTCAACTTACTAATTCTAAGAGCTATGTCGGTGACCTTGGTTCTTCTACGGATTTCCTCATTGCGGATTCGATCGCGTAGTGAAACTCCCAGCATAGCTCTTTCCATAGCTCGTTGGGCGACTTTGAGCTTTTGAACGAGACCTATAGTTAGCGACCACGTTTCAGTGCCATAAGTCATCACTGGCAACACGCACTGATTATAGACTTTCGTCTTGAGGCTCTGCGGTATCTGTGACGAGAAAATATGCCGTAACTTCCCGAACGCTGCCCATCCGAGTTGGATTCGTCGGCTGACCTCTTTATCGAAGTTGGACCTACCTAGCTGAATCACCTGTCCTAAATAGACATAGTGGTCAACAACGTCGATGATATCGTTCCCAACATGTACCGGCACGGGTGCAACATGAGCGTTTGACATGATATTTGTCTTGCCCATGTTCATTTTGAGACCCACCTGTTGAGAGACGGTATTGAGGTCTCTGAGCATAGTGCCAAGGTCTTCCAGCGACTCCGCCATGATGACTATATCATCGGCAAATCGAAGGTGAGTGATGTATTCGCCATTGATGTTGATGCCATACCCGTTCCAGTGCAGAAGCTTAAAAACATCTTCCAATGCAGAGGTGAACAGTTTCGGAGAAATAACGTCTCCCTGTCTCACCCCCTTTTGCAATTGGATAGAGTTCGTGTTCTGATCCTGAAGACGGATAGACATGGTGGCCTTACTATACAGATTCTTCAACACTTCGATATACCTATAATCAATTTGGCATCGCTGCAAAGACCGCAACACTGCCCAGGTTTCGACAGAATCAAAGGCTTTTTCGTAATCCACATACGCTAGACACAGCGGCCGATTATACTCTTCGGTCTTCTGTATAATCTGCCGTAGCGTATGGATGTGGTCTATAGTACTAAAGCCTTTTCGGAACCCGGCTTGTTCGGGAGGCTGGAAGTCGTCAAACCTACGAGCGAGACGATTGGTTACTACTCTAGAAAACAGCTTATAAACGTGGCTCAGAAGCGAAATGGGTCTATAATTCTTCAATAGGGTGTTGTCACCTTTCTTAAAGAACAGTACCACTACGCTTCTGTTCCACGCCTCTGGCGTTGTACCTTCAAGGATAACGGAATTGAAGAGCTTTTGAAGGACCCTAAGTACCGGTGTTCCACCCGCTTTCAAAAGCTCAGTCGTTATTCCGTCTTCCCCCGGTGCCTTGTTGTTCTTAAGCTGTTTTAATGCAGTCCGAATCTCGTACAGGCTGACGTCCGGGATGTCTTCGGTGTAGTGTCGAGTCAAACGGGCTCTGGCATCGCTAGACGTGCTAGGAGCACGGTTTTGCGATGAGGTATACAATTGTCCATAGAACTTCTCGAGCTCTCTTAAAATCTCTGGCTTTGACGAAACGATACTGCCACTGTCGGTCTTCAGTTTTGTCAACTGACTCTGCCCAATAGACAAATCTCTTGCAAACACTTTGGAGCCTTTATTACGCTCTATTGCGTCTTTAATACAATTAGTATTAAAAAGACGCAAATCGTGTCGCATGGACTTGGAGATCTGTCTGTTGAGCACGCCGTATTTCGACATGTCAACTGAAGACTGCAGCCTCATTTCGCCTCGTTCTGCCAAGAGTTTAAGAGTGTGCTCAGAGAGTTTCTGAGTTCTATTTTTCGGTCGAGTCTTATAAAACCGCGACCCGACTTCTTGGACAATTTTTACCAGCCCGTTGTTTAGCTCGTCCACTGTTTCGCATTCGGCGAGACACTGGAAACGGTTCTGAAGTTCCAGCTGAAAGCTCTCGGGGTTTTGGATTTGGGCAGGACTTGGGCGAAGAGTAGATTTCACCAGACGTGACCTTTCCAGCTTAATGTTGAGATTCAATGTGCCTCTGACCATACGGTGATCACTACCGGTTTTGACTCTGTTGATCACAGAGACATCATTGAATATTTGCTTCTTGGTCGTCATGATGAAATCTATCTCGCGTTTGTGACCGTTGGGGTGCAACCACGTCCATTTTGTGGACGGCCGTTTCTTGAAAAAAGAGTTCATCGCAAAGAGTCCCTCCTTTTCCATGAAATCGACCAATCGCTGACCCCTTGGGTTACGCTGTCCAAACCCAAATGGCCCCACTCTCAGTTCATTACCGTTTCTCATGCCTAACCGCGCGTTGAAGTCCCCCATCACAACAGTGAAGTGTGTTTTCGAGGCATGCATGGCGTTCGAAATGTCGTCGTACATAACCTCCACTTCATCGTCTGGGCGTTGCGAGTGCGGGGCGTATACCTGTATAACCTTCAGCGAATACCGTTTGGTTATTCTGAGTATAAGGTATACTACCCTGCTCGAAACACTTTCGATCTTCACAATGTTGTTGACGAGGGATTTGTGGACGAGAAAGCCGACACCATGTTGAGACAGCTGGTCGCCCTCCCGGTAGTAGAGCAAGTTGCCGGAGTTAAGGATTATCGTGTCCTCCCCCTCTCTTCGGACTTCTGATAACCCTAAAACATCCCAACGCAACTTGCTTACTACTTCTTCCAGCTCAGCTAATTTTTCGTCAGTCCTCAGTGTGCGTGCGTTGTATGTCGCCAGGTGCAAAGGTCGTTGGGATTGGTAGCTGAACCTCTGCCGGCGATTCTTAGCACCCCCTGCTCCGCCGTTACCATGGCTGCTACCGGTGCCAGGAATAGCGTCGCTGCCGTGACTGGGGGCCGTTTTTTTCGTTGTCCTGTTCATAGTGGGGGGGGTTTGTTGGGGGTTTTGTTAGAGCATATTGCATTATGGTAAATATATCTATATATAATATATACCAAGCTCAAACTATGTCGCTGTAACTTATGAATTTTCATTTGGAAAAAATAAAAGCAAGCATTTTTAATGTCTTACCTATAAAAAACATGCAAGCCAATTAAGTAAGTTCGTATGAGTCAGTGGCCAACCCTGGTGACAGAGTTTCTAGGGCGCCCGAAGGCCTCTGTCAAGGCCTAACAACTTTGAAAAAGCCGGGACCGACTGCCCTCCGAAGCACGGGAGCGCTCAGTTGAAATTGCCACTGGTGGTTACTCATCTAAATGGTGACTACGCGGAACAGTGCTTAACTTTGTTGATCTTTTGATGAACAACTTACCTATATGCTACGAATGGAGGTAACTAAGATAAGAATAAAAGGCAAAAATGATGTAAAAAAAGTGCCTAACCTTTATGTAGGTAAGAAAAATCATGTGTCAGCTACCTACTCTTTTACTGCTCACAAAACCCGACTCACAAATAATAGCGCCTTTCGTTAACATTACCCTGTCTCGCCCCTAGTGCCTTTTATCGCCTATCGTCTCAAGGCTAACTAAGATAAGGTTTGACCTAAGTCTCGACTATAAATTTAACCCTCCAAAGCTCAACAAAAAGTACCTAGGTATAAAGGCTATATAGCTAACTAGGCTGGACTAAGTACCTACAACTGGTAAAAAAATCCACTGATCAACGCTGGCGCTGCTGTCGCATTTTTTAAATATCGCACATGCTTCGTAACTATATTATTTTAATACAACCATGTTTGAGACGAGACAATTTTAGCAGTTTTAGGCTCTACTTAAAACTATAGAGATTAGATCTAAATCTATGTTCTCTGAATTTTCGGTTAACATTCTTCAAACACAAAACATTTTTGTTCCATACATTTGTTAATTGAAAGGGTTAATGTTTGTCTATCGACTAAACGATTCTAAAACATTAGATGGTAATGTAATCAACTTGATTTATATCAAAACATTTACAAATTTACATATAATAGGAATTAAAATTAACATAATTGGATAATACTGGTCGATAAAGACAAATCTTTTAAGGGCTGACTGTCTAATAAAGTTAATGTACCGTAAAACTAAAATAACAGACATCTAAAGTTTGTTATGGGTAACACTTAAGTACACAAAACACTTACACTCAAAAAGGAAATTTTCAATTCTTATCAAAACATATACATACTTGTTTGTAATGAAATAAAAGGATTGCTTACTACATAAAAATAACAAGAAAAGTAATAGGTTGAGGAAAAAGTTTTTTCGCATTTTTTAAGAAAATTCAAAACATTTTTTAATATAGTTTATTTACATTTAACTAAAGTATGTAGGTACCATTTTGTTCGATAACTTTTTGCCATCTTGTAGGTAGGGACATGATCCCATTGCTATAGAAATTTTGGGGCTTCTGATCAAAATACCGCGACAAGTGGTTTTGGCAGTCCTCTCGTGATGTTAACCTGACACTGCCTAAAGAATTCTGAAGAGACCGAAACAGGTGGAAATGTGAAGGTGCAAGGTCAGGACTATACGGCGGATGCATTAACACCTCCCAGCCAAACTCTCTTAATTTTTGCTGTGGCTAAAGATGTGTGAGGTCTAGCGTTATCATGATGAAAAACCACACCCCTTCTGTTGATTAATTCCGGCCGCTTTCTCTCAACTTCTTGCTTTAATCTCATCAGTTGTTCGCAGTAGAGTTCAGAATCGATGGTCCTGCCTGGTGGTAACAGCTCATAATGAATAATGCCCTACCAATCCCACCACACACACAGATTCACCTTGTTGCGAGTTAACCCGGGTTTCGCCACAATCTGTGAAGCCTGACCGGCCTTTGACCACGACCTTTTTCGCACGTTCTTGTCGTACACTGATCCACTTTTCATCACCAGTTATCAGCTTCTTCAAAAATGGTTTGGTTTCATTACGTCGTAATAAAGAATCACAAATGAGTACACGGTTCATTAGGTTTCTTTCAGTGAACTCGTGAGGTACCCAAATATCGAGCTTTTTTGTTTACCCAGTTTTTTTCAAATGTGTCAAAACTGTTTTGTGGTCAATTCCCAGTTCTTCAGCTACGTCGTAACTACTGATATGCCGATCTTGCTCCACTTTTTCAAAAATGGCATCCATTTTTTCCGTAATAGGGCGACCAGAGCGACGTGCATCTTTGACATCAAAATTTCCGGATTTAAAACGCTTAAAACAAATTTGTGCTACTCTCACAGACACTGCATTAAGTCCGTAAACATCGCAAATTTTATTCGCGGCTTGCGTTGCATTTTTACCATTTTTGTAGTAAAATTTAAAAATGTAACGAATTTCTTCATTAGATTCACTCATTTTGACAGTACGAAAAACAAATAAAAATCACACATTTTCCCAATTTGAATTTGGAATTATGTTCTTTGAAATTTAAACTTTTAATGATACCAAAACCAGCCAGATACAAATAGTATAGCCAAAGAGATTTTATTAAAAGTTCATACATACTATAATGCGAAAAAACTTATTCCCCAACCTAATATGTCAAAACAGACACTATACAAAATAAAAAAAATTTTGTTTTTGAATCTGATTGTCAAAGCTACTAAGTAGGTACGACTTGGTTTGCACCGTTTTCCTGTTGAGTCACCACACCGTAAACCATTATTTTAACTGTTTGTTTCTCTTAATATTTACTTTTCGTGGTCAAGGAATGGTGACCTTTAAAATAGGCTAGCGATCTACTTATAGCGGTGCATGCTGTTCCGTCTGTTAAACCCACTGACTCTAGCAATCCACAGTTATAGGTACCGTAAAACTCTAGGGAAAACTTTGTGAAGTTTCGGAAAACCAGGAAAGGTGCGTTGTTATAACAGTGTAACAATTTATAAAACACGTGTAAAACATGTGTGTTAGTACCGATAGTTACTTGCGTGTGCTAAATGACTTTTGACCTTCATTCGTAACGAAGTCGAAGTTGCCACAAAGGGGAGTTCAAAGACCCTATAATTTTCACCCTATAAATAGGTGCTTACACACAAGTTACCAACTAAATATACCTAAGACAAAACTCTGGGGGAGATAGTGATCGTAAATCATGTAGATTGTCGGTCATACAGAATTCTTCTCTAATTTTCTATTTTCCCGGTTTGAGCAGGAAATAATAACGTAGAATAGCTATCTTTCTGGAATTGTTGATATTGTTAATGTAGCATCAAATTTTTTTTTTATAATTAGGTATTAGTAAGAAACTAGATCTCATTTGTGACTTTCAGGAGTTTTTGTCATTACATCACCGTACCTACATTTAAAATTTGCAGAAATAAAGAGCTAGCAATTAATTTCAAAAGGACCTCTAGCTTCGAATATAATCTAACAATTAAATCTAGATGTAGGCAAGTAGATTAAAACACGAAAGGGTTCGTTAACCTTACAGCCGGCGGAGTCTGGCAGGCGTCTACGAGGCACCCACCACCAAAAACAGAATAAAAATTGATTCTATTCATCGACTGCCAAACTCGCTATCATGCCAAAAGATACTCAGAGAACTAGTAATGAACAAGTGGTTTTACCATGTTGTAACTTTGAGAAGTGTATGAATTAAGATTTGCCAGTTACCCATTGACCGCCAAGCACACATACATACCCTGATAGAAACAACACAGCTAGTAATGTGCTAATGCTTTGCGATGTAGTGACTACGGAAGTGTGGGAAAAGAGCTGAAGGAAGTTAATGGGTCATGGATGTGAATGTTTATTTTGTGCTTTATCGTACAGTAATTTATATATAGAACACCACGTTCTAGTGATTGATTGAAGTGTTATAGAAATCGAAAATGAAAATGAAATCTTAGCCGATGAAGACCGATTAGGAGGGTAATGTCTCTTTCGCAAAATGTCCCGCTCCTAAAATCGTAAGCGTTTCGTAAAGTGCCCCGTTTGTAAAAAAGTCCCGTTTGTAAATGCTCTGTTCGCGAATCGTCCCGTTCGTGAAATGACCCCCTAGATTTAAACTTAAAAAGAAGGAACTGCAGATTCTAACATTGTTAAATATAAATACATTTTAGACAAACGCTATCACGGATAGATAGAATAAATGGCGCAATTGCAATATCTTTTACATAAAATAGAATAGTACTAACTGCTAACATCAATGTTATGACTAGCTGCTCAAAAAGCGTTGCATAAATCGACAAAACAATTTGATATGAATAATTAGTTTTAACAACGCTTCGGCCCAACTAAAATTAAAACAATCAAAGTCCATCAACTGGAGTAGGTCGAGCTTTGAGTCAATAGTGACTTTTTTACATGAATATTGAACTTAATCTGCTATTGAATATGAAAGGGTACTGTTATGATTGACATGATTGAGTTACACACTTGTAACAACAATTATTTTTTATTTTGACACACTTTAAAAATAATTTATTTGCCTGTGGTACTAGTTGCTTGAATGCTCATAAAATAAACAGTACCTACTATATACAGTAAGTGACTAACACTTTAAAATTTGCTAACAATTTTGGTGTTCCTCAGGGACCTATTCTTAGGCTCACCCTCTATCAGTTTCACACAGCATGCGCCATAAAGATTTGAACTGATTTCACTGATACAACATTACGTAAGTACGATCTTAATCCATTAGGTATAGCCGCAACTATAACTAACGCGTCTGACACGAAGAGCAAAGCGAATTTCTCCATCCATTTCTCACGCAATCAAAAATTAGCTATTAAATTTTTACGTTCAGCTGTTGAGCATAGAGATAGCTCAATCTGAAGGTTAATGACGTGACCCCGGCACTCATCATTGTGGCCACTCATTCATCAGAAACAATTTCTTTCCCTGCCTAATGACTGCAGGCACTGTTGAGTGACCTTTCTGTAGTCTGGAGATACGCATTAGTGGCTTAGCGGTTTTGTGTGAACATTTGAAGGATTTGTCATCATAAAAAAAAATATGAGAAAATAGTTTTTTATGGGAAAATAAATATGTGTTGACTCATCATGGTTAGATGTTGCGAAATTTGCTAATGATTTACTGAATTCTAGTTAGGAAACATTCAGATCATGGTATTAGAGATAAAAGGGTTTAAAGAAGATAAGTCAAAACTTGGTATGTACATGGTTCGAATTGACTTTCCATATCCTTCATAATAGTTTCCAACGTCGAACAGAAACCATTTTTTTTTTAAACTAGAGCTTTATAATTGCAGTACGAAACGAACGTTTATCAAGAAATCGATAGTCTTATAATTGGAAGAAGCGAACTGCAACAAATTATGCAAAAGAACATTAAAAACGAGGTCAATGCTAACATCATTAATCATGCTTTGAGTGCGTTTTCCTTTGAAGATAGTAATATTGTTTGCTTAAATTACAATACACTGTGTACAGCTACTACTGTGGGTTTGAATTTTCTTTTTGTTAAATATCGATTAAAAATAATGCCGGAACATGTGAAACGGAATTCTTAATAATATTTTTAGAATGTTTGGCTGGACTCAGCATCTCGCTAACATCAAGTATCATCACATCACTCCATCAATCAATAACTGAATAAAATCACTTGGCGCTTCGCCAAACACACTTACGGGCCGAAAGCTCAGACTTTCCTTGTATACCTAACGTTGAATAAGGTTTTTTATTGTAAGTAAAAGGAAGGACTAATAATGGTCTAGTTGTAGTCCGACTTCTGATCCTCTAAAGAATTTAAATTTAAATTTGAAATTAGTAAAAGTTAGAATTACAGACACATGAGTGTTAGTTTCACCGGAAACCATAAAACCTATTGTAAGCAGGTTTCTACCTAGGTTATGTTAAATTTAATTACTAGGCATCTGCACGAGAATGCAATGGCTTAAACAAAAGAGTTCTAGAATCATTAACAAATGTAACCCTAGCTAGGTAGGTACATTCGCAGCAGGGGATGTTTCGTGTCGTTGAATATGTATGATAAGTCTCACCCAGCGCTCTCACCTCAATCTAAAGTGGATGTTGCGCAAATCCTATGCAAACTTTGCTGTGGAAAATTGGCCTAGTTCACAAGATGAAAAAGTGCCACTTAGCAAAATTAAATGCCAAAGAGATTTAAAGCAAGATTATAGTTTAGGAAACAGAAGTAAGCAGGTTCCATTCAAAATATTTATATCATTGGTTATCTTCTTAAGACACATTGGTTAAATAAAGCAATTGCATTAGCATAGTGATTCTCATTAGTAACAAAAATACTTATACCAGGCACTGTTTTCGTTGCAAAATTCAGAACAAGGTCTTTTCTGCTATTCCGCCTAGCTTCTTCTAATTAAATACTTTGGAATCAATAAATAAAACGATCGCTAAATACTAATGTACATTGATTGTTATACATCGAGCGTAAACATCGCGTAGGCGACTAAATAATCAATACGTAATCGTTCTAGAATTGATTTTATTTTATTTTGACTCGGTTGTGACACTAATTGATGCGGTCGTAACGTTAAATAGTGTTTTAATTAATTTAAAATACTTCCGATGTTTGTAAAAAGTGACAGCAAATGTCAAAACTAACAGCTCTAGAAAGGCCCGAGGGCTTATTTTGTTGGATTTAATTAGTCGATTTGTAGATCGATACCTTTGTCAACCGTTCAAACTAGATTATATTGTTTGGTATTGTATTGTTATGGTGTAGATAAGTAACAGTTGTCCACTAATGAGCTGTATTGGTTCAAGCTACGTGTTGTTCTATAGTTCTTCCATTGTCCGCTGACGTAGACAAGAAGCTTACAAAAGCTTTGAACTTACATTTTGAAAATAAATTATTATACTTCTTATTTTTACAAAAGTATTTACATATAGTAATAGATTGCAACTACTCATAATATAAAATAAAATAAGTTACCTAAGTATTTAACGAGCAAATCAAAAGGAATATTATGAATATTTATGAATGCTAAAAACAGATTCCTGAATAATGTTACTAATCTTACCTTACTTGTATAAGTACCTTGATAATTCTTTTGTAATAATAGTTGGATATGTAAACCTAATCGATATTCTAAATTTAAAAAAATGCTAATTGCCTAAATGATCTTACATTTGAAAGCAGATAATTAAACGTCTATGATTGTACCCATCAAATGTTTGAAAAAATTGCTTGACTGGTTAACCTAAATGCATTATTTGTGCTTGATTAATCAACACCTGTAATGCTGCTCTGTAACATACGTTTAGGTTTTTGAATAATGATGTGGAGAAAGCATTCGGCTCACAGAATATCGATTTAGAAAATGTACCTCTACTGATCACTTCTTGTGTGGGTAGTGGCTCTACAGAAAAATTAAGTTCGTAGTGGCCAAATCCGATCACGTTTTTAGTTAAGCTTTCGAATTTGTTTTTCCTTGATATTCCTAATTTATGTAAATTTTAAAACATAAAGAGTAGACCTCGTAGTTTGTAATTTTATCTGCAGGTAAAGTACACTCTTAAAAACCCCGTTGCCCCTCAGGTCTCGGTGTTTCTATGTAAGTATAATAATTATAGTACATAAGTATTTATAAAAATAAAATATGTTCTATTATTTTATCTTGTTTTTATTGACCAAATCACTCTCACTTGAGAGTAGGCCAGTGTCCCGCAGTGGAAACATCAGAACGCTGTCATGATAATAGTGTTGAGGTAGGTACCAAAAGGTTATCTGCAAACTAAGTTGCACTAGCTTTCAAATTCGTTATTCCAATTTCTCTGCGATCGTGTGAATTTCATCAAATTACTCATAAGTTGCAGGGTCGAGGTCGAGGCCGGTCACGTCCATCACTTACCTACCTCTGCCCGGATCAGATTAACATGTTGCGGTTTCCAACACTCCGTAACGGTAAACCAAATCTAGGAAGTTCTGACAGTACACAACTTAATACCATACCACAGATCACGCTTCAACAAGAGAAACCTCGCAGATATTCGGAAAAAAATAGAAAATACTAGTTGACCCAAACGGTTACAATCGCGTTTTTTTTTTCATTTTCCATATTTTTTTACTGTTTAAACCTTCCCTGGACTCTTACAAACATTTCAAGACCAAAATTAACCAAATCGGTCCAGCCGTGCATAAGCTCGAGAGCTTTTGCAAGCCGAGTTAATGCACACCAATTCATTTTTATATAGAAAGAAGAAGATTAGGTATAGATAATCCATTCTAAAACTGCACCGCGTTTGTCATAGATTTGAATATGATAACTATGGCAATTTTTGGGGCGTGGACATTTTACGCAGCGCCTATTTTACCTAGATATAAAACAAACGTATTATTTTGTTTTGCCATAAAACTGTTTCGCCTAGATGGGAATGTAATCCACAACCTACTGCTCAGAAGGCAGACCTAACCAAATGAGCTAAGAGGAGTGCAATCGAACGAAATGTATCCGACGTATCTTACGTGCGTGGCAATGTGTTGCAATTTGCAATGCAACCGTAACCGTAAATAAGTAAGAAAAATATAATGCGATTTTGCTCTAACACGGCGACAGATTGAACTTTTCTGTCCAATTTGCCATCCAAGGTGAATAGAGCTGGGAGATAGCAATATTTCATAATTTCGGTGTCGCGTTGAAGTGCACATTAATATTCTCTCTCCTTTATAAATATTGAAAACATTATAGTTGAGTGTAACGTGGGAATCGCGGATATGTCGATGGAATTACTTGCAAATTGCATGCTAACTGCAAGTATCGAGGGCTGCGGTCGGGCTTTGATGACCTGCGAGCTACCACTGGCTGGTAGGAAGAGACGTGCCACGTCTCGACAAATTGCACAAATGTTGCAATTCAACTTATCGATAATAAGTATACTTAAGCCTATAGACATTTTATAAATCACTAGCTGTGCCTCGGTGGTAGCAGTTTTTTAATAGTTATTGGGGTAGTGTCAAAATTTTTAATTATTTTAAAATACTAGCGCCCTGGTTTCTGGCTTTGTTTGTTTGTATTGGTTTCGCACGGGTGCAAAGAAAACTTAAACACCCGTGTGACGCCAGGGCGGGTCGCTAGTAATAAATATAGCCTATGTCACCCGGGTTTAGTGTAGCTTCCGAACTGTGAAAGAATTTTTCAAATCGGTCCTGTATTTTCGGAACCTACTCAATGCAAACATACAAGTAATCAAACAATCAAATCATTCCTCTATAAAATATTAAATAAATTTATTATTAAAGATGTAAATAAAAATACTTACACGTTGAACAAGTTTTTGTTTCATAAAAGTAAATAAACCATAGTAAGTTTGTATGAGTGAGTGGCCAAGCTGGAGTTTTAGGCCGCGTGAAGGCCTCTGTAATGGTCTAACGGCCAGTAGGTAAGTAAGCACACGTTAGTACATTATTAACTAAAATATTGTCATCATTATTTGAACAAAATCAAGAGTAGTAGAGTTCTTTGTGATAGAGCTCGTCCGGGGAAGGACTACCACCATACCTATTTCTGCCGCCAAGCAGCAATGCGAGCATTGCTGTGTTCCGGTTCGAAGGGTATGGTTTCCGGTGAAATTACAGGCACATGAGACTTCCCATCTAACGTCTTAGGGTGGTAACACGCAAGTAATATCTATGATGTTGCATGCGTACATAGGCTACGGTAACCGCTGACCATCAAGTGGGCCGTATGCTTGGTTACCACTTCAGTGGTATAAAAAAAAAAAAAAATGCAAATAAGTAAAGAGCAAAAGAAGTTTTACTCTGAACAGTCAGCGATAGGAATCTTAATATAGTATGTTAGCTACACCACGTACAGGTTAATTAACGTAACGTTAAAAGGGAAAGTGATAAACAGATGTGCAGCTTTAAATATAAATAATTGTTCAGCCTAGCCGAAATAAATATAGCGAAAGTTTAACATGCGATTCAACTGTGTTAAGTGACTACGTAACAAGATCTTTAAAATAAAACCATTCTTGTTTATCTTTGTTGATCTATGTAAAACGGCTTCACAGCTCTGTCTTCTACGCTATAATCTGTAAATTCTGCCCATCGAGACCGTATTTGGATCAAACGAGTAGTAGGTACCAATCGGCAAAAAAGCAAATAATTTTTAAACCAGGGTCGGTGCTAAAGATTTACCTAGCATGTATAAAGTTAGCACACTTGTCTAACGTGTAGGAAGCTACGTAATTTATGGAACCGAGGCAAGCGCACCTGCTGCGTTATCGCAAATTAAATGCCACTAATTTATTACATCAAAAACAAATATAAAAAGTGAAAAAAGTGGGAAAAAAAATCCATGAATATTTTATGTTAAGTGAATAGTTAATAAGTTTGGAAATAAAAGGTTTATTAATTTATTTATTTATTTATTACAACAAAATCTATGTTTTCTTTATTACAGTTGAATTTTCATTGTCTATCAATTCCAGCCTCTGAAAGATTAATGAAAAGTTTGAAGTTGAGATGTCTACGTTCTCATTTATTCACTGAAGCAAAACGGAGCGAAGCTGAGTGGAACCAATAGAATCTTATTAAAATTGCGTCATAATCGCACTCTGTCACTTTAACATGGTTCTGTTGGTTGGTTCAGCTATCCTCTGCCCAATTAATAGCGTTATTAATTAAAGTATTTTTTTATTTTATTTTATACAACTAAAGTGGCAACCAAGCGTTTTTTACTAAATCGAACTAACTCAAGTAAAACGGACGATAAAAAGTCGCGAGTCTCGGTCGCTAAGAACTGAACAAACCTTACAGCAACTACAAATACTCTGCAAATGAGCAATAGGCAAGACTAGCTTTATCTATTTCCAACCTTTTGCCCAGTAAATACGACTTACAATCGTATTCCTTCATCGCGTAACTTTGTCACTCCCACGGTCCATTTCTAGCATTTTATTATTCTTCCTACATACCAATATTATGCGTTTTTCGTTTCTTAATTTGCGCTCAACATACCTGAAACAGAAGAAAATGTTCATTAGTGGCTATTTTATGAACCATCTTGCATATTAATTGCTGTTTTATTCGAATATGGACTTTATCCAGTGGGCACATCAAATTAATCTTGTATGGTCACTTTTCTTTTTCAAAACAATGCGAATGACTAGCCTTAAAAAAACATGGGTGCGCAGCGGAGTGGGTGAAGTGATGGTGGAGAAAAATGGCATGCATATGAAAAATGTGAGTTAGACAATGACAAAAATGAATGAAAGAAAAGAACCTATTGTGCTGACCGTACTTAGTTATTAATGTGAACAATAAAACAAAATCTTAAGAAAACAATCACAATTTTTTTTTTAATAATTGTGTTTGTCTATGTTGCTGCTGGTATTTTTGTAACCTATTTTTTTCCTGACATTTAGCAATATGGTTCAAATATTAGACGCCATAAAAAAATAAGGTTGGAAATAAGGTCGCTAGTACAGCAGTAGATACAGAGAAAAATGGAGTAGGTTCAAAGCCGCGTCCACAGCGCAGTACCATACAAAGCTCATCTTACAGTGCTTATCGTTTTCGACACACACGCGTAGGCGTAACAGCACAACCACTGATGCGCTGCGCTGATAACTTCCTGATTAACTTAATGCAGTTATATTTCCATCGGATATTGACTCTAAAGGTGAGTAAAGGTGGGTATTCACCGGGAACATTTGCGTGTAATGTAATGTAATAAAGCAAAAATAGATTCATTACAATTAACGATAGCGTCAGCACAACGTATATAGTGTCCTAGGACCCTTTAGCTTTTGCATACGCTGCTCCAAGCATGAGCACCGTATTAGTAGACACGCTGGCCATTCGATAACATTCGTTGCTCAGCGGTTATCGGTTTTACAAGCTATGTTAATTCTAAGAGCTATGTCAGCGACCTTATTTCCACGGATTTCTTAGGTTCGAATGTTATCTAACACAATATAGCAAAGGGACTCCACGAAGGATTTTTCGACATTTCCGTAAAGAAAACTGTTATTTAATTAGCCGGGCTTCGTACGCTACAAACTGAAATATGAACGTTAATGCCGACGTAACACGTCGTGTGATGTAATAAGGTTGTGTGCACAATTTCTTTCCCCCGATGAACACTCAGCTTAAAATTTTGTCTCTTGGTAATTTGTCTTTACCACACAACCGCACAAATTGATATATACTTAAGATATAATAGATAGGTATAGCAGGTAATTACAATAAGCTCATTACGCTATTTCCGGTTGGTTGGTCAGTGGTAATGAGCGGGCAGCCACCGAACGCAAGAAAACGGTACAGCACTGTCTCGCTCTGAATAACACGATGAGGGAAAAAGTAGAGCCGATGACCGGTGGTTTGTCCCAAAAAGTTTTGGTTAACTACCAGTTAAAAATGCGAGCGTATAATATTGAAGACACGGCCTAAATTATAAACCTTGCCAGTTTTAAAAAGTCGACATAACTGCAGAACAATATTTGTAAACTCGAGTGTGACAGAATGATTGCAGTGTAAGTAATATGTATGCTACGAATATTAACAGAAATTAAGTGTACTACACATAGCAGTTTTATTTAAGTATGTAGGTAATGCATAATTAGCTTTCTTAAGTCCGGTTATTTGATGGCTGGACAATGCAACCAATGGTTAAAATTGAAAGCGAGCGGTCAGTTTTTTGTCTTATTATCTTGAAAAAGTGTCAATTTTGATAAACAGTTGACCACGGATGAAAAATACCGGCCCAAAGTTGAACTAATAGAATTAATACAGACAGCTAATATTTCACATCGACTACAATTAACAAGCGTGTAAGATCTTTCAATTGTGCAAGTAAACAGCCGGACACGCTTGTATCAATCATCACACTTTCAAGTTAATAAAAAAAGTAATCGCTGATTGTCTCTGGCTTCCGCAAAATCCGATATCGAGACGTATTTTTTGCAACATTGTAATTGTAATTGTAAACCAATTGAATATGGCACGGTATACGGTAGACAATGGGCATTGTGTGCGATCGGCGATTTCGTTTGCATCTCACAGCGCTCGATAGAGAGATCTGTGTTATCATCAGATCTACACGTCGGGAAATGTAACAGTATATAATATAAATCGTTAGCTGAAATTTAATTTAAACTATGCACTCAACAAGTATCAGAAACTTTGCTTTTCGAAATAACCTGTATAATTTCGAAATAACGGTGCTAGTGCTATTGTCTTGAATGCAAAACCTAGAAGGTGCTCCAGTTATTTTAAATAATTAAATGTGCGTAGATATGATAGTGAAACAATCTTACCGCTGTGTTCTCTAGGAGTTTAATTCCGGGAGTTTTTTTAGCACACCTATTTTTGAAGCAAACAAACACGACCTCCAAATTTCAGGTCTCTAAGACTTACGGTAGGCTGTACGCTAATTTCTAGTTAGCCAGGCAGTACAGGCAGACGACCGATGTGGCGAAGCGGGCGCAGGTCCGCCTGCGACGCGGAGGTTGCGGGTTCGATTTCCGCCTCGGGTCAAATGTTTGTACGATCTACAAATATTTGTTCCGGGTGTTCTGGGTATTTTCTATATATAATAAAAAATATCTATCTATGTATTGTATTGTATTAAGTATATAGCAGTCATCTAGTACCATAACACAGCTCTGTTTAAACAGGAGCTTATCTTGGGGCTAGATGATGCTGTGTGGATTGTCCAGCATTATTTATTTATTTTATTATTTTATTTATTTACTAATTATAATACGTTTTATAAAACTTACTACTAAAAAAATGGTGCGACTATCTCTTAGTTTTAAATAATTTTGGATAAATAGCTCTATGACGTCGAAGTCCAATAAATAACATTCAACTCCCCAGTTGCAGTATTCCATCTACGCCTTGAGTAAGAAATGAAACTGGCAAGACTTCCGCCATGTCAACCGAATTAACCTGATTAAGAAAAACCATAAAACAGGCGACATACCAAGTGTGACATCACAAAAAGGCGAAGTAGCGTGTCGCCCCGGGGTCGCGCGTGCTCGGATGTGTGTAATTATGCCCTTAAGTTGTGTAGATATTTATTAAGGACAAAATGTCGTGCGAGAAGAGTAGTAGAGTTCTCTGTGATAGAGCTCGTCCGGGGAAGGACTACCACCATACCTATTTCTGCCGCCAAGCAGTAATGCTCGCATTGCTGTGTTCCGGTGTGAAGGGTATGGTTTCCGGTGAAATTACTGGCACATGAGGCTTTCGATCTTAGCCTCAAGGTGGCAACCCGCGAGTGATACCTCTCTGGTATTGCAAGCGTCCATAGGCTGCGGTAACCGCTTACCATCTTGTGGGCCGTACGCTTGGTTGCCACTTCAGTTGTATAAAAAAAAAAAAAAAAAAAAAGAGACATGTGCAACCGAGCGACGTCGCGCGAAGTCGCAAAGCAAAGCTTTACCTTTAATTAGGTTAACCCTGTAAGACAATGCCTTTTGTAAATGAGTTCATTATATGCAAGCAAAGTAAATAAATGATATAAAGAGTAAAGAAAGTTTTCTTTACAAATAAAGGCTGCTCAAAGATTGATTGAATTGATTGATGCAGGCTAGGCGGTGACTAAAAGCAGCGAATTTTTCAAGCCTAGTTCATGCTTCTTAAAAATAGTCAAAAAACTTCTTTAAATTTTAACATCGCCTGTGCAGAACATGTTAAAAGCTATAATATAATGTAGTTTATTGCCTCTCCGCTCTATTATATGCTTGTCATGTCACCGTTTTATAACTAGCCTTAGTTGGAGTGGAGATAATAACCTATTCAATTGTACTTGTGCACTCAACCGCAGTACTCAATGCATTTCCGTCCGATTCACAATGCAGACTTTCTTTACTTTTTGACATTGTCACTTGACAGTTGACAGGTTAAGTGTCAACTGTTTATTTTATAGTAATACTAGTGAAACACCCGCGACTTCGTTTACGTGGGATTATTAAGTAAAATTATCTTCTTCAAATCTATCACCATCTTTGTTCATTGGCAGAAAAATGTTAAGACATGACAAGACAATACAATAGTCGCTGAAATGTCAGTTATTTTTATGAATAAGTAAGAGCGTATACGTCATAGTTTTATTTAAACCGCAGAAGACATTTTTTTTTTTAAAGTTAGCCAGTAAAGAAGGCAGATGAAACAGTCAACCAATGCAATGTGTTCTTTTGATATAAATGCGGTGCCCGAAAATAAAATTTAAAATGTACCATGTCTTTTGTGACTAGGTAAACATACTGAAACGGTAAACTCTTAAATAAGTCATCACATTTGTTAATACTATCAGTACCAGGTAGATAAGGTACGAAAATTAAAAACAATTCTCTATTTGCTTGGCATTGACTTCGCTAAATCGACAAAGCTCACTTTTTTCAACCGATAAAACTTATTCGCTGACATTTCCACGTTCAAATATCTCGTCCTGAACATGCAAAGGGTTCGTGATTTTTACACAAACGATTTTTCAGTTAGTCGTGATAACCATACCAGGCACGGGACCCTAGAAGATACAACAGTCCATACACAAATCTCACTTCGACGACACGAAAACTGACAAAATACAACAGAAATCTGGGCCACTTGGTTATACACACAAGACAGGTAGCTTAAAGAATCATCGCTTATGTTAAAATGATCTCTTAAAGTCGTAAATACAAAATTATCTTAATGCTTAGCAGTGAACTCTTTAATTTCTAATTATTAGCACGATCAAAAATAATAGAAAAGCCCGCGCCTATCGTCTATTGAATCGAAGATAAACGGGATAAGGCTCATTTTACGTTGCAGGCTGATTTGAAGTGACACACGCCAACGGGACCCTGGCTACACCGGGTTTTGTCGATAAGACGTATCGCCAGTTTTGTGCATGCAAATGATGATCATAAAAAATATCATGTATGCGACAGTAGTACAGTTCTTTTATATGTTAGGAGTATTTAGCTACCTATTAGTACCTATATCAAAGACAAATCTAGGCTATAGATAGACTAATACGATTAGCCATTACAGATTATTCACAAACGTTGAGTGTCCAGGTGTTCACAACGTTCACAACGGCTTTTGCAACATCGCTGCAGGTGGAACCGTCCATCGGAATACATATATCCCCACTGGGTCCGACTACTACCGGGGATAAGATTCTCTGGTATGTGAAGAGAGTCCGCAGTAAGCTCAAGCAAGTTCCGGATGGCCTTGTGCTTGGCTTGAAGCGCTTGGAGTCCAGTAGGGCAACTAACTTCAAGTCCTACGTGCTCCAGGTGGCTGCCAAGTACAAGGACATGTTCCTCGAGTCGGACTTCTGGACAACAGGAGTCGTATACCGTCGCTACAGGGAGGCGCGACTGACTAAGAAAAATCCTTGACTTTTATGGTGGAATCAGTGTGGTTTAATTTTATTTATATATGTATGTTGGTTTTTAAGGTATATATAAATATGGGCCTATCATAAATTATGTACAAAGTTGCCTGAAATTAAGATAATATTATCTTATTATATTAGAAAACGAAGGTAATAAGTATATTATTAAAAAAAAATATTACTCATTCAATGTACTCAGTTTTGTTGAAAAAAAAACTTTTGCTCTACGTTAGTATTTATTTTATAAGACAAACTTTATTATAATATGACACTTTTTGTCGGTTGTCATAATTATGTTTTATGTTCGTTCTAGTTTTTACTTTTATTGACAAAATGTCACAGTTTTTGTCGCTTACGCAACATTTGATAGAAAGCACTACCGAAGCGGAAACGCTTCGTGAAAAGTCGATTCGGTTATGTCACATTGTCGTGCCACTAACGAATTTTATTTATCGAATTGTTTTGTTGCTCTATTTTATTTGCATTGGATAATAACGTCCATGTACTAGTTAAGTACCTAGTTTCTGATTATGACTGTTGTATATCGGCTTCGTCTATAGGTTTTCAGGTAATGGGCTTATATCTCAAGTTACTTGCTCAAATCTATAATACCAACATGTCTACTTTTTGCACAGTAGTTGGTATTGTATTACGTTTTTATAGTAATCTATTATTGCAGAGTCATTAAAAATGGATCGGTCATAGTACCCACAGTTTTATTGATATTATATAAAGCTCTTACAAATAATTGTAATTAGTTTTACTACCAGCATAATATCTTTATGTTTCCTATACGATTATTGGTTTGTGCACAATTAATACGACCTTCCATCGTAATACCACATTTAGCTAACATTTTTTCTCATTTAAGTGATAATACCTACTTGTCTGTTAGAAAAATAAATTTCTTTAAGCCTGCAATGATAGATTTCACATGCCCACCATATAAACTAAATGTTACTTACTCTCTCGTAAACTCATCAGTTTTCAACTCCACGTCACATAAAGCCTTCCCTATAACTCTATACCAGCTTTATAGAAGAAAGTCGCGTGTTAAGCTAAAATAGATCTAATGAAACAAGAGTGGATGAATGTCTCATGTGGTTCATACGCCAGAGGGTCTCTACTCATGCTGACAAAAGCGATATATCGTGACAGTTTTCATAGTTCAACTTAATTATAACCGTGAATGCTCAACTTAGTTATCACTGTCATAAGTTGAACTACGATATTTGCCACAATTATCGTTTGTCGCTTTTTAGAGTAGACCCTCATACGAACCAACATCAGCTTCTAGTTTATCTATATTTGTTTGGATTTACGATACGTATCGTTAGTAGCAATGGAATTTCTAGTTTATAGTATGCTCTTTGGATGGAGTACATTTTGAAAACCTAATTGGAACCTAACAAGCTTTGCTTAGTTTGCGGCTAGATGGCGCTACGTTAAAATGTCAGTATCTTATTGTATTTAGCACATGTTAACTTTTTCCACAGTATATTTAATTCAAATCCAAGATAAATGTCATAATCTTAGTACATAAACCTTTAAAGTAAAAGACAAAGAACAAATGACACTGAAATTTACTTTCCTAGAGACAAAGGAAGAACTTCAAAACATGGAAATTCCCGTTCTAATTTTAGAGGAGCAAGACATCAGCCTAATAAGCAAAATGACGCTCTGACACGTGGGTAAATAAATCTGTCTGCAGACGATGTTGTTTCCACTCAGCAGCTTACATTAGGTAGGGTGCTTATTTGTTTTTTGAAAATAAATATGGAGTTTCAAGTATCTAGTTGAAGATATAAATGGGTCTAAAGTGCACTAAGCCGTACTAAGAAAGGAATTCTCCAAATTGAACTAGAAGACGCAGCAGGAGGAAGAAGTTTGTATGAGATATAAACTCAATGCGGACAAAGTCTTGGGTAGTACGTGTATGTCACAGAACAGATATTAGTACAACGTACAGAATGGCCACTCCCTACCTCCCACCGGTTTTAATTACCCCACCCCGGACGCAAGTTTGCCGGCCTCTTTTTGCCGGCACTGAAACTAAGGGCTAGGCACGCGTTTATTATGATTTCGTGTAGGTCCAAGCGCGCGCATGCCAGAGCGAGCAAAAGTGCTTCTCGCTCTTGCTATAGTTGGGTAGGGACAACCATGACACTCACACATACAACAGCACCGTTTACGTACACATACTATGCGTGTGGTGATTGCAAAGTGTTTGCTTCATACATTTTGAGAGTGACTAGCTTCCCGCCCCGGCTTTGCGTAAATGCTGAACGTATAAACCTTCTTCTAGATCTAGAATAATCAAATATCTATCTATTACTTAAAACCGCATTGAAATCCATTGCGTAGGCGTACATACATACATACAGAGAGAAAGACGGCGGGAAACGACTTTGTTTTATACTATGTAGAGATTTATTGTGGTAGGATCACAAAGAGCGTCTGCAGAATCCGAGTGTAGTTTGTTGATGTTCAAATTGATTTAGCAGCGCACACTCTTAGGTTTTTAGTGACGCTCATCGAAACTTTAAAGACCTCGTACCTCAAAAAAGTTGTATAAAGAACTCCAATCACAGTTTTTAGTTCAAGAATTCCTCACTCGTAATCTAATATCGGTATTATAGCCGCTCATCACACCGTTACCAGCGATGATAACCGTACAAAAAGTGCATTTGCGACGCCTCCTAACGCCTCAGCGCACCACATTGCGGTAAGCGAACGTTGTACTTACGCGTTTTTGTTTTACGGCGCGTTTTTATTGTAAGATGTAAGATATAAAATTGTTATGTGCTTAGTGCAGGTTTTATAAAAGAGCAGAGATTTAATAAGTACTTGTAGTGAAAGGCATACTTAGATAAAAAGATAGTACTTAGCTAGTACACATGGTAAAAAAATTATAATTGTACCTACGATTATCGATCTACCTGATCAATTTCAGAAATACTCACTTATCCACTCCACTTCTCAGTACCTTTTACATCTGACATGAAACCGCACACCACAAAATAAGTGTTAATGTGCTTAACGTTATTTATGTTCATTCAAGTTTTTACAAAAAAATGCAGTAAAAATAAATGTAAGGGTTATACAATTCATATGATCTTCTTTTATACACAAAAGAAAAATTGATTAATTAATGAATTTATAATGAATAGGTACTTCAATAAGTTTATTTATTTAAATTCGATGATACCGATAAACGTATTTATGTTAATCTCACATACTAAAAAAATTTAATTCCTTTAGGCTCTTTCATATTGAATGTCACCTATACTGAGAATAACGTTTTTTACTGGTAACATTTTAGGTTCAATGACATCGTAGCTCAAATAAACGTTATATCTAATTTATTTCCAGCTTCAAAAGTTAATAAACATACCAACATAAACTCTACCCTTCAAAAAACATCTCTCTAAAAACTTTAGTTCTAAAAATAAAAGCTATGTTTTCAATAATAATATACATACCGTCTTCAATGTTTACAAAACAAAGTTTAAATTTAATTATAACACCACAGAAGTTTTGTGGCGGAAGAGCGATCGTACGAAGTCGTCTACGCGTTCAGAAATAGGCTAAGAACTAAGAAACTAATGCCCAGTCCATAGACCAAACCTTATTAAGTACTTAAAAATAAAGTGCAGATTAGGATGTGAAGGGTTGTAAAGTTGTTATAGATAGTTATGTTGTATTTACATGAAATTTTCTAAGCACTTTTGACTAAATATTGTAAAATCAGCTACTGGATGGGTAATATAAAACTAACAGAGACATAAAAGCCACCAACCACCTAGGTGGTGCCAGATTGATTGTGGTCGATATGACGAGTAAAGATACGAGTCCATTGGCCAAACCCGCCGCACCGCACGCACGGGTTTTAGTTTTGGCATAGCATAGCAATAGCATGGCACGGTGTCCACTATCCGAGCCGCCCCCGGCCCTCACCGTACGCCTGCATTTCTGAGCAAAAAATCTAAACTCCGTTGCGTACCATAAGTGCCATAAGTGTGCGACTAAGCACTATTACATATTTTTCTGCGTCAAAAAAAACAAAACGTGCGTAACGTAGCTAATCTAATGATCTGACAGCAATAGTTGAATAGTCGTATTGCAGATGCTTTGCGTGATTCGAACATGACTATGCTTTTACTTGATAATATAGCGAATCAAATTAAATGCTATTTATTGACCGTGCAAGTTTATAGTAAACTTAATTAGACATTTCATAAACATCAAAGCCCGTAGCGGAAGCATTTACTTTCTCAGAAATACTAAACGAGTTAGTTTAATTTGAGATAAGTTGAGCTTGCGGGAATTCGCTACGAGCGCATCTGCTCGCCAGATGCTTCTAATTATCTAAATAAAGATCGCTGCTACAAGGTAAATATAGACGAGAATGTCATTTGCATTACGTGAGCCTCTATGAGGTGCATGGTATTGCCATACTAGGCCTGATAGCGCCCCAAACATTAACGTTTCATACAATCATGGTGCGGATTCATTTCGAAATGAAAAGTCTTCAAAATATTGTATGAAAAGGCGAAGCTCTGGGATCTTGTGCAAAAAGGGGTTAAGACTTGGTGGCGGTAAAAGGTTTGGGAGTAGTAGGTACCAACTTCATCGTACGAGCTCTATCACAGAGCACACTGCTACTATTAGTAGATGTATTTGACATAATACGAGTATAATGTAATTCAGTGGTATTATAATACGCATTGAAGTAATAGTAAAGAAGCCAAAGAAGATATAGCCAATGTTGAAATGAAGAATAGTAAGTAAGTAAGCTTTGCGGCCTGCAGAGCTAAACATCAGGCTTCTAAATATAATAGATAATAATCAGGTGTTATGATTGTGAGTTGTGCATGAGAACTTGTTGTGCTGTAATTCAGAGGTGTAAGTTCAATCCCACTTCTGATGCAAATTCCGCAAAGTGCAGCCATTGTGCAGTGCATGTTGCAAGATTCAAATCGCAGAAACAATTTAATTATACCATCGTACTCTACCATCGATGGATGGTATTGTGCAAGTACCATTCCCTGGTGCAGTGCCTTTCACCACGTTACGAAGGTGATCCCATGACAATTATTCATATAAACTGCCTATATTATAACTTCCTAAAGTGGTCTAGATGAGGTAGGCGTCACGATTCGTACATTATGCGTTGTAGCTTGTAAATTTAGAAATTCTATGTTAAGTCCAAGTTATTGCCTTGGTTGTAAATGGTAATCCAAAGATTTGTAAGCCATAGTTTTATGATGATGATGAGTTGAAGCACAATACAGACACTGCGTATTAGCTAATACAAGTGAACATAAATTTATGCGATAAAAGATGCATTATGTTCTCGACTATTAATCGTTTCTCAATTTTAGAAATCTTCATCAAATTATGTTCCATATTATTTAATAGAATAAAAGGGGAAAGTTTGGAGATTTGTTTGTTTGTATGCATCACTTCCAAACGACTGAACGTGAAATTCTCTTTAGGAAGTTAGGCATAGATGGTCTGAAATAGCATATACCTAGGCTACTTTTTATTGTGCAGCTAGTCATTTATAAAACCGTCTGTAGACTTTGTCATGCCTCCGACAATGTAGCCGCATGACCGCCCCGTGAGAATCACACCCATTTGGCTGAGCACGCTTCAAACTTACCTTCCGTGTCCGAGTCATATTGTATGCGCAGACGCAGCCGCTGACAGTTATTGTGCATTCACATCCGGATGGGTGAGAATACTGATTTTGTAGTGAAAATTCAATAATAAATGGCCAATTTACTACAAGCTTCTAAAACACCGTTATAGATGGATCACTAAAATGTTCAAATTGTTTAAACCCGGGAATCACAGAGAGGATCATTATGTCACATTTCCAATAGCACTGATTTATTTCCAACATACTCGTAATTAAACTACGTGTAGGTATTTCTCAAATACTAATAACATTTATATAAAAACCGAATGAAATTCGCTCTATCAGGTTAATAGCAACAATGTCAACAATAAATAAGTAAGCTTTGAAACCTGTGTCATACATACACAGGCTACAAAGCTTAGAACTTTGAACAAGGAAGTAAAGATCAACATTCTTAAAACCCGATAATACGAGTTACCTAAAAGACACTCCCCCGCAGTTTACTAAATCAATCAGCCGGCAACAGATGTTTCTAGTTTCACCGATAAATCGTTCAATTTTCTAAGTACAGTACCGAGCCAGGGCCCGCAAGAAGATAAGCGTTTTAATTAACTTTTAGTAATTTATATCTTTATTAGAGGAACGGGTAATGGTTGCGTGATTGGCAACGGACGGGGCTGTATCATGATAACACAGGGACTGGACGATCGCGGTGGGCGAATGCCCGGCTGAGAAGCGAGAGGCTTCGGAATTGATTCCCGCTAGGAGCCAAAAAGCCTGTTCTGAAATACTGTTGCTGTGATGTTCCTGGTCTGAGTGTTTAGATACCATAGCACTCGTTGTTTGTGATACCCAGGACACAGGGAACCCTAGTTCGTTCGTTCGTATGAGTTAGTGGCCAACTCTGGTGTAAGAGTTTCTAGGCCGCCCGAAGGCCTAGAAACTCTTACACCAGAGTTGCTACGTCAAGTTAGATTGATAGAGAAAAAAAGCGGACGTCCTGATTTCGATTGCTTTTAGTAGTTGCTTCGTATCTGTCTCGGAACATCACGTTCCTGTCAGTGGGTCCGTTAGCGAGCTTCGTGGCGCTGTTTATCATCACTCGTGCAATCGCAAGATTGTATGAGCTGGACCGGTGTCGGCACTAGATTGTTCATCCAACTCTATTTTTTTATTAGGTCAGCTCTAACTAATCGATAGATCGGAACCAATCTAATTGGACGAACCAAGTACTGACATGTAAGGTTATTAGGTATAGATAGGTGTTTATGTAGTTGTTGCCTTTCATAAAAGTTTTTGAAAGGAAAATTTAGTTTGAAAAAGCTCTATTGCGCATCGAACTTCATGACGGCCGAGATCCGTCGTGAGAACTATACCAGTATTTGTTCAAATAACTGTCCATACAGACTAGGGGCAAAGTAATATTAAAACTTGATAACACATAAATTATTTTTTAATAATTTTCACTAAAAACGGGATATTTACCATGATTTGTGAGTTTTATTGATTCCCGATATTTCGGCGCAGTTACATGCACCATGATCACGGGAGAACTAATAATCAATAAAACTCACAAATCATGGTAAATATCCCGTTTTTAGTGAACATTTTTTTTTTATGTTATCTAGTCTAATCCATGTTAAAAAGTTAAAGCAAAAGTTGTCGTTAGCTGATGATGATTAGCAGTTGAAGAACCCGTAATCAGACCGATAATATAATAAGTTTCCATTCAAGCGTAAAATAGCTCTGAAAGATCTGAAGCATGCAACCACCGCTTTCATAATGGCTCTGCTTTATTGCATCGTATCGATGCCATATAATCGCACGGTTGACGGTGGGCTATTAGAAAACTGCCTTATCGATTGCGGAGTATGTCTCAATAAAATCAATTTTCCGTAATAACAAGCGGCGGTGTATCCATAATTGTCGGAAGTCGATGAATTAACTACACTATCGTCTTGAGTAGTGATTATGGTGATCAAATCGAATCGTGAGATCGAATTTATGTATCGATGTCGGACGGCGCCGGGTAGCGCCACTATAGCCTCTGATTCCCACTTAATCTCACAGTTTCTAGGCTGGTGGTACCCGTAATGTGGTCTTGGACCGAATGCAGAATGCTTGTTTATCCATTTACGCGATAATGTTAAAATTACAAGTTAACAAGCGGGTAAGAGCACGCAACAAGTTTACGACATGATTAGACTGTTTTATTAAGGGAAATGGACAGCAGTTAGCTGGGCGGACGAGCTATGCCACAGCCAAGAGAAGAGAACTGTTTACAGAACTGTTACAAAGAAGTGTAAATCTGTTTTGGTTTAGCTAGAAAAGATGGGTTGATATATTCGTTAAAAGTAAGTACAAGAACCCAGCTATATTTAAAATTGATAGTTAATATAGTTAATTAATTTATTTAGTAAAACCACCTAACTTGGAATACGAGGTTTTCACTATAAAAACACCCAAAGAGCATTAAATTTATAAACGTAGTACCTACTTTAAACCTCTGCTAGCTAATGTGTCTTTTCAAATCTATCATCGTCATTGATTAATAGACATGAGAATTACAAGGGAAGACATTACTTAACAAGACGCTAACATGACAGTTTTTTGGGCACAAGAAAAGAACACACTTTCCAAATTTTAAGTTTCAGGACTAGTATACCTATATCTTTCGGTACAACATTTTTAGTGTAACTTGTGGAACGACTCAGTTGCAGTGTTTGCGGAAAATCTTTGATCAACTAAACCTTACATTCATAGGAAACAAGTAAATATCCCATACACAAACACTTAAAATGTTATGATATTCAGTCTGTACATGCACAATTATTATGTAACCGACCATATTCTAACTTTGTTGCTATAAATATTTTCGTTAATGTATCATGCAATGGTCATGTCATCTCATGCTAATGCAACGTCTTTAGGCGTGACAAAAAAAAAGGTAAAAGAGAGTTATAGATTATGATGACATGACCAAATAAAGGACAAACATACTGATTACGGTATACTAATATTGTTATTACAGGACAAAATATACGATACGATGTTATAATACCGACTAGACCAGACCGTGAGAAATATATCTACTCTTGAACATTGACAAAGCAAGCATACAATGCAATAACTACTAACTTTATCATGGGCTATCCGATTCATTTAGTATCCTATGTCACTGTTAATGAAACTGTGCCAGTGAACTTTACATTGTAGGACAAAGTTATGGGTCAACTAATGTGAAATATCAACTTCCTACAATGACAATAGCAAAGGCAACCTTACTAAATCTAGTTGTACTAAATCTAGTTGTTCTATACGCCACCTAAATCATCTGCAACAGATGGAAAGGCCAATGATGAAAATGATGATGTTAAATACATATTTTTCTATGAAAAGCTTTATCCATTAAGAATTTATTTCCAAGAAAACATTCCATACTAAACGGGAACACCATTATAGCCATCAAAGAACCTACTGAACCCATTCCACCGAACAATAAGTGAAAGGACACCAAAATATTCACCTTAATACACCATTAAAGTATCAATAAAACATCCCGTTAGTTTGTGTGAAGGATGCATTCTGTACGTGACCAAATTATCTATTACCTATTCTTATTTACATGTTCTTCCTAGACTTTGCTATATAAAAACCTGTCTGAATGTTAGTTTTTAAATTGTCTTATCCGTGAATCAAAATACACGTTTGTGAAGTTTATAATAACGTTATTGAAAAGACATTACTATAAGTAATTAAAAAATCGAATTAGAAAAATAAGACGCTCCTTAGAACTTTAATTATTTTTGAGGAATCATAATGGAATAGAGAGCTAAAAGTATTAGTTTCTGAATTTAACCGATACAAAGTCAAATACATTCTCGTGTATAATTAAATTTAAATACGATATTGTATGCACATATTGTCCATTCCCAGTAGATGACTGCTTCACCGTTCGAGGTGAATAGATAGTAGATAACTTAATGCATTTTGCTATGCTAAATATAAGCATGTGAATCGGTACGAAAGAAAAATGTGAATCTTATTTCATACATTTAATTACTAATAAATAGGGTACGGCCTGTTCACTCCACTTGAAATATTTTCGCAATATATTATAAGACATCTTAAAAAACTCGGGCGGGTCTGGGCTATCCTCTAGTATAGTGCAGACTTTCCTTACTCAAAAGGGGTTGAGTAAGGAAGCAAATGGTCTTAGTTGGGAGCGCAGGTCGCTAAGAACTCTAAGGCAAGTCTGGTGGTTCCTTCCTTCACGTGGTGCCGCCTGTTTCTTGGTCTAGTTCCATCAGAAATAGACACAACTAAAACCACCAGGCGCCGATACGGCCCTTTGGGGATGTGGCCTCCACATCCGCAGAGGACCGTATCGGTGGGGATAGGCTTAGGGATTACTGCCGGGATCGTGAGGTCAGTCTCGGCGGGTTCATCATCGTACGATAAGTAGGATGGTGGACAGCGAATGACCTCCTGCGTGTTTGTGCCGTGCGCGGGATCCCGTAAGGGGGGGATGAAGGAATCCTGGGGGTTGAGGTGGTGGTAAGCCGGTTGTAGTTGCCTACTACTACCAACACACCTCTTTGGTCTGGATTTCTCTCTACACGGGCGGTCAAGAACTAGCCATTTGAGACCAATCGGCTGTAACGACTTGTCAGAGGGTCGTGGCGAGGGGTCCTAACTGAAGGAGAGCAGGCGGCGGGGTGCGGAACCCGGGGGATTGATCCCCTCGGACTTTCTCACAACGTGCGGCCTCGTTCATCTAACAGCATGTGGCCCCTATATCAATGGGATATCTCTGGCGTTCGCGTGCTGAGCGCGCGACGTCCCTGACTGAGGACTCCGTGGCGGGTGGAGAGTTCCAAAGACGAAGTAAACCAAAAAAACCACATGGCATCTAAAAAAGATCAATTTACCACCTCTGTTGCGAAAGCACCAACCACTCCGGGGCCAGCTGCGTCTTTGCACGCACAGGCTCCTACCACCTCGACTTCTTCGAAGGCAATGCCCTATGGCAAGCAATCGAAAGGTCACACCTCTTTGAAGGCTACGCAGGTACCGTCCTGCACGCCGACAAGGACCTCCGTTCCGACCACGTCAACGGGTGCGCCCCCTAGGGGTTCATCCGAAGGCACGGCCCTCGAGATGTCGACCTTGAAGGAAGTCATCTTGGAGGGCCAGTCGGAACCAACCTGGTCTTTGGTTTCTCGTAAGAAGCCAAAGAAAAAAAAGAAAAAAAACAAGGGTGCCAGGCAAGCCAATACGCCAACCCCGGCGCAGCCGCAGGCAGGGAAGGCCAACGTAGGGCGACAGCTCCCAGGAGCCAAGCCCTCGATCGTAGTAAGCAGGACCGCTGGTCAGGCCGAAAGATCGCAGCCGCAGGCAGCACAACCCGGTGTAGCCTCGGCTGGCGGAAGCAGCTCAACTTCTTCTCAGCCTAAAACTGTGCCCAGGGGCAAGCGCTCGCGCAAGCAGGCAACCCACACACAACCCACTCCCACCACCAGCCAGGCTCCGGCGAAAAGGTCCCGACCAGACGACTCGACCACGCCCACCGGTGACGGTAAGCGTGTGAGGACGGGATCCGGCCAGCCCAGACGCACATATGCAGAGGCCTTCAAGGCCAATGACCTGTGCGTCGCGGTTATGAACGAACCACACCACGACCTAACGGAGGAGCAGGCCAATGGCATAAAGACATGCCTAGAGCGGAAGCTGGTTGAGGACCTACTCAACCCAGCAACATCCGCTCACATGGCTAATGTCGGATACCGAGGCAAAGCACACTACAGCGAGGGCGTCCTCAAGATGTGGTGTGAGGATGACGTCGCGCTGCAGTGGCTCCGACGTGCGGTCACCAACATCGCTTCACCCATACCTGGATCGACGCTTGTGGTAAAACCACAATCGCAGATCCAGAAGCGAATCCACTGTGGGCTATTAATTCCGGAGCCCACGATGGAAATCAACACCATCCAAAAGCTTCTCACTGTGCACAACAGCAAAACAGTAAACGTCAGATCCTGGACTCTAGTGAGAGCGGAGAGGCAGACCGACACTGAGACACCAGGGGTCTACCTACTTCTCCGCATTCCAGAGTCTGACGTAGAGAAGTTGAAACAGCAGCAGCGGCGCCTGAAGTGGATGTTTGGCAGCATCTACGTCCGGATCCTAGAAGACGAACCCGATCCGGCTAGCACAACAGGCGCTGCTGCTAACCAAGAAACATCGGCACAGACCCCCTCATCCAACGAGGGGGCAGGTAAAGTCCAACCAGTGTGCCAACCGGAGGGGATGGAGCTAAATGTCGACCAACCGTCGACAAGTAACGAGGACCACTTTCTCGACGTCGAGAGGAGTGACGACAGCGACAGCTGTCTTAACTCCTCTCCGTTGCGGTCCTCGTAAGCCCATCCCCATCCTCCAAACCAACCTCCAGCACAGCTTCACTGCTACGGCTTCCCTACGCAGAGTGCTGGAGGAAAACCCCACGACCATCACCCTAATCCAGGAGCCGTGGGTTAGGAAGGGCACAGTTTGTGGTCTGCTGAGGACTGGTGGAAAACTTCTCCTGAACACCACTGTAAGCAACCCCAGAACTTGCATTATAACCCCTAAAAACCTTAAAACAACACTTATAACCGAGTTCTGTTCCAGAGATCTAACAGCAATTAGAATACAAACAGGACCAAACAACGAACTCTGCGATACAGTCCTAGCATCCTTGTACCTTCCAAGTGACGCGGACATACCATCGCCGGAGTTAACAACACTTGTCGAGTACTGCGAGAGGGAGAAGCTCGAGCTGATCATCGGCACCGACTCCAACGCGCACCACACCTTGTGGAGCAGCGAGAAAACCAACACTCGTGGAGAAGAACTGGTAAACTATCTTTTTACTACTAATCTCACACTAATCAATAAAGGCTCAGAGCCAACATTTGTCTGCTCTCGAGCACAAACCATAATAGATTTAACACTGTCTACAGAAGGGGTGTCGCGCTTCATCACAGACTGGCGAGTCTCTGATGAGGCGTCATGCTCGGATCATAGGTGGATTAGGTTCAATCTGAACATGGACCTACCAAAACCGAGCCCAAGACGTGTCCCGCGCAGGACTGATAGGGCTAACTTTACTAAGCTGGTCCAATCAGCCCTCGACGCGGAAAACGCGCCACCTGACATGATAGATATACATGACTTAGACCAATACGTAAACAAACTAACCAACATCTTAACCCACAGCTATGAACAGTCTTGCCCCCTTGTGACTGCAAAAGGAGGCTCAAGACGTCAATGGTGGAGCCCCGAACTGCAAAGAATCAGATGCAAAGTAAGGAAAGCCTTCAACAGAGCTATAAACACACGACAGCCCAAAGATTGGGAAAAATACCAAACCACAAAAACACACTACAAGAAACGCCTTCGCCTCCGGAAAACAGAGTGCTGGAAACGTTTCTGCACTAACATAGATAACAACAGCCAGGCAGCCAAGGTCAGAGGTATTTTATCAAGCGAACCTGAGCGTACAGTTGGATATCTAAAAAAACCCGACAACACTTACACAAAAACCGATGATGAAACCAGCGAAATACTGCTCGAAACTCACTTTCCTGGGTGCCAAATAACAGACACTCATGAATGGGAAGTACAAGACGCACGAGCAGCTAGTAGCCAAGACTGGAACGTAGCCCGAAACCTAATCAATCGTGGAAAGGTACTATGGGCCATCAACAGCTTCCTTCCCTTCAAATCGCCAGGGCTAGACGGAATATTTCCCGGCCTGTTGAGATGGAGTGGCGACCTTCTAGCCGAATACCTAGTAAAAATCTTCAGGGGCTGCGTCGCCCATCGCTACATACCGAGGAAATGGAGGGAAGTGAAGGTTATCTTTCTACCAAAACCAGGCAGGAGCGACTACACACTGGCAAAATCTTTCCGGCCCATTAGTTTAACGTCGTTCCTCCTAAAAACTCTAGAAAAGTTGTGCGACCAGGAAATAAGAAGTAACACTCTTCTGCGCAACCCGCTACACCAAAACCAACATGCCTATAGCCCAGGCAAATCAACGGAATCTGCACTCCACAGCGTAGTATCTCGTATAGGAGACGGATTAAAAACCAAACAATCAACCCTAGGTGCCTTCATAGATATAGAAGGAGCCTTTGACAAAACCACATTCACCAGCATCAACTTCGCACTAGAACAATGCGGTGTTGCTCCGACGCTGACAGAATGGATCAACAATATGCTCAAATACAGAGCGATACAACTTACAGTGAACACAACAACACGAGGTATTGTGGCAAGAGGCTGCCCACAGGGCGGCGTACTCTCGCCCCTACTATGGAACATAGTCGTTGACGAACTTATCCGGAAATTGAACGTCCGTGGACTCTTCACAGTGGGATATGCAGATGACCTAGCTATCCTCGCGACCGGATGTTTCGAGAGCGTACTATGTGACCTCATAAAATCAGGCTTCAAAACAATTGAAAACTGGTGCAACAGCCACGGCTTATCAGTGAACCCCACAAAAACAGAGCTTATAATGTTCACACAAAAAAGAAGCTACGGTACCCTACGGCTACCCAAGCTATTCAACACCGAATTAAAACTAACCAACGAAGTCAAGTATCTAGGGGTCATACTAGATAGCAAGTTACTCTGGAACAAGCACCTTGACGGCAAACTCCAACGAGCATGCACAATCTTCTTCCAATGCAGTAGAATGCTCGGAAAAACGTGGGGGCTCTCTCCAAAGATAGCCCTTTGGCTTTACACAGCCGTAATAAGACCAACACTAACATACGGAGCCATCGTATGGTGGAACAGAACAGAACTAACCACCGTAATTACCAAGCTACAACGTTTTCAGAGACTGGCATGCTCTGCAATAACGGGCTGCATGAGAACAACGCCGACAGCTGCCTTAGAGATCATCCTGGGTCTAACCCCACTTGATCTTCATATACAACAGGAAGCAACAATGGCAGCTATCAGACTAAAACACTTAAATCTCTGGGGATGTTCAAGAAGTCTGCACGCATCCATTTTGGATAGAGCAATCTCATATGAACCACTCGTAGCTGCTCCCTGCGACAAAATCCCCAAACAACAAATATCACAAAAACACTACCGTATACAAACATACGAGAACCAAAGAGATCAATCCGGGAGTAGTGAGATCCGAGTCTACACTGACGGGTCGAAAACTGGCCAGGGAACAGGTGCTGGAGTTCACTCGCTAGATCTCAACATCAACACAACAACAACGCTAGGCAAACACAGTTCCATCTTCCAATGTGAATGTGTGGCTATAACGGAAGCTGCCTACGCAATCAAAAGGAGAGAGGTCGATGACTACGACATACGAATTCTCTCGGACAGCACAGCAACACTCAAAGCTCTGGAGAACCGTAATTGCACCTCCAAACTCATACACGAATGTCACCTTGCCCTAGAGACCATAGCCACGAGGAACAGGGTAACTCTACAATGGATAAAGGGGCATAGTGGATCACTGGGTAATGACGCCGCGGACGAGCTAGCCAGGAGGGGATCGGAAACAACAATAGAGGGACCGAGCCCGTTCCTCCCTCTGCCGTTTTCCCAGCTACGCACCTGGATACGGCTGCATACCCAAAACCTACACAACGAACGCTGGACAAAGATGACGGACTGCAGACAGTCGAGGGCTGCGATACCAACGGCCTCCAAACGACTGACACGTCGTCTATTGCACCTAACAAGAATAGAACTCAAAACCATCGTGGGGACCCTAACAGGACACTGTCCCCTGAACAAACACCTCTTTAACATCGGAGCCACAGACAGTCCACTCTGCAGAGGCTGTCTAGCCGAAGAAGAAACAGCTGCCCACGTAGTCCTGGAATGCGCGGGAGTAGCCACCCAACGAACACAAATCCTCGGCACACCGAGGTCACTCCTCGAAGCCTGTGAAGATCCCAGGAAGCTTCTGTGCTTCTGGGAGGAGTTAGGCTGGTTACATTCGTAGCCAGTACCCACGCATAATGGACCAACCATCGAGTCCAAATGCGGAAAAGGGAGTCCCCTCAAAAAAAAAAAAAAAAAAAAAAAAAAAAAAAGGGTACGGCCTGTTCACTCCACTTGAAATATTTTCGCAATATATTATAAGACATCTTAAAAAACTCAAGTTGTAAAATCCTCTTTCGCATAACTTAAGTTAACATTGAATAATACCAATCTTAGGCATGTAAATATAGCTTTCATGCAGAACTTACATGTTTTATTAAAGACTTTCTAAAGAGACTGTATCTACCTACCACAACTGCGGGTGGTCGCCATAACAGTTTGTATTGAAAATTGTGTTTTGTAGGTATACATTTCCCTTTGAAATAGTCTTGCTTCATTGAACATTAAACGAGTTAATTCAAGAGACATTAACTTTATTGCAGTTATATTCTACTTTGTAAAAGCATTTCATTAGGTATGCTAATGTTATGACCACCTCAACCAGCATTCACAAATTACGTCTGTACGAGGTTTCTATAATACAAACGAACGCTGCGAAATCTCTATTTGAGCTCCTTTCATCAACTGAATGTATTAATTGATTATCTTAGAATATTAAAACCTAAGTACATATAGATTTATTAAAATAAACTAAAATAAATTTGGCAAATAAAACGAACCATCAAATTATTATGGCATTTGTAGCGACATAATCAATGTCATTTATATGGATAACATTATTATAATCGATGTTATTTGTACAGTAAATATAAATAACATTATTTATGATGGCTATGAGAAACCCAGCGGGGTACTTACAAATAATGATGAGATAATTGGTCGACCAGGCGTTCGCGTTGACACCTAAACCGGCCCACCCGTAGATAGTTCACAAAGTTATCATTATTTACTTTTTAATGATGTCTTGATCAAAACATTTTGACAGATATTGAAATGAACAAAACTAGAAATTTTGAGACTATTTCAAAGGAAAAGGGATTTTTAGGTATACGCTTTTAGGTATACCTAAAGTCCTATCTACAATATTGTGAATTTGATTTAAATCATCAATTTAATGATTCTTCGCTGTCTAAAAACTATCTTTCAAAAAATATTCTTATTTCAGCTACCAGAAATTTGTCCAGTTTTTCTCGCCATCTCCGTTTTGGTTATATTCTTTGGTTTTGGTCTAAGCTAGACTAGAGGTAAGCTGGAGGTGTTTGGCTCAAGATCAAGACGTCTTGGGAGTCTTAGGAGAGAAGAAGCAGGGGGCGAAGCCTTTGCTCAGCAGTAGGACACGAACGGCTGATATAAGTAATCATAATAATATCATATAAAGTTTAGAAAAACTTTCACATTCCTGCACCGTAACTAAAGCGATACTCGTAGCAAAAGCAAACGAAATATCCATGACGGACAAATCGAGCACAAAACACTATAATAAGCCGTAAGAAATCAATGCATCACGTATCATAGCATAATATCTGATTGTGTGTCAATCTGTGTGGCAGGTATTAGCATTATACTCGCATTATTAAACGCATAATACTGTTGATATATGCAAATGGCCCGGACTGATAAGATCTTTTTGAACGGTCATGTCAGTTACGTTTGCCAATTCGGAGATGTGATTACTTTGAAGAGTTAAATTAAAATACGGAAGCTTTTACTTCGATATTTATTTAACATGTAATTTCAAGCTAAGGTGGACTCTAAAATATAGACATTTGAGTTTAAGAATGCTAATTTATCGTGAACTATACCTGTAAAACTGATATGAACGGTGTTAAACAGTAAAAGAACAATAGAAAGCATTATTCATTTGCCAGATCAAGCATTAAAGCTCCGCTAATAAAACCGATCCTTAAATCGCTTGTAATACGAGCTCCAGATACGCCTCCTATAAAATCAAGGCATAACTGTACCTATTTGCCCTCACATATCTATTTCAATAGCTCTTTCCGCATCATAGATCTGTCTGCATACGTAGTCTTATACATAAATACAAGATATAAAGTGCAGGACTTAGTAGGACACCCTGAAAGAGCCTCTAACACTGCCGGGTACTCTACTCCAGCACATTTAAATGTAAATTTTCTTTTGTATACCAATATCGTGGCACGTAAATAATTATAATCGTGATAGAATATATGTTATCAAGGATATCAGGGAATGAATTGAGGAGAACCGTTTCCCACGCGTTTGCCAAGTCTCGCTATGAAAAGAGCTTCGTAAAGAAGAGCAATGTTGATCACAAATTCATGCATTGAAAACTATACGACACTTGGTACCACCTAAGTCATCTAATTAATTGTATAACATTATTCCTTCGCGCAAAATGTTAGATCTCCTATTAATTTAATAAACCACTCTTCCATCATCAACCATCCTATATAAAATCGTTAGATATACGTGTCTGACTGATTAACAACCAGCGTACATTTTTAACGTATATAGGCTTCAAATTTAGAAGTAAATGATAAGAATAAATTGTATGTACCTATTCGTACTTACATGAGTAGTCATGGATACATCAATACTTAGCACGATTTCAATGAGTTTAAGTTAAATGATGCTTACCTGAAAAAGAAAACAAGAAATTAGAATACATTAAATCAGTACCTACTTACTTTGAATTAATTCATTTACTTATGTAATATCGAGTTATTGTCTATAGGTATTTCAAAAGTAGACGTCACTTTTTACGGTTAGTAAATTTGTTATCACAGTAATTATAGATTCGAGAAAAGGATAGAACGGCCGTGCCCGCTTTTTTGCTCGACTTGGCGGGGGCACTGCCGTGCCCCCAGATTGAACTTACCTATATTAATTCTGTGTGTGGCCATAAATTATGTTTTGGTTAAAGATAAGATTACATACAAGAAGCCCTTAGTTATCGTTATTTTATTCAAACCGTATTAAATATGTTAATTTTATTGGAGACACCTGTGAAAAATTGCATGAGAAGTGAAAAATTATCATCTTTTAACTAAATTCATCGTAATTACGTGATTTACGTTAGCAGTTACTTGATTGATTGTATGAAGGTTTATGACTTTTATAAGCTATAAACTTGAGCGTTTTTGTGCCAACTTTATGATCTGATGCATTCTACATTGAATTTATTGTATTAATATCTATACATTTATAGCTGGAATTCTGCAAGAGATCGCTTTTAACGATAAGACTGCCCATTGCACTTCCGCTACAAAATTACTTTTACTGTTTATAAATGTTTTTATTTTATTTTCTGTGGTGTGTGGTGTCAGTGGTGTGTGTATTTATCTATCTAGAAAGCAGACATTAAAAACGAATTATGTTAGATTTTAGTTCTAAGTACATCTTTTTTATACAGTAGCAAATTTAAATGATGACAAAAGTGTAAAATACCCAGTGCAAGGTGGGTAAGCTTGCTTATTAATAGACAATAGTTCAATCTTATCAACAGACAATGAGCGGAACATCGCGTTTGATGAACATCGGGTATTTTGATACACGGCAGGTAATTCACATTATTCATAATAGTTTTCTTCCGTTTACATATTAAGCAGAAACATACGGTATAATAAATACAATTTCAACTCTATTGCATTGTCTTAAAATTCATTTAATTTACTTCTGAGTGGGTCATCGCTGGACCCTTTGAGAGCACCGGAGCGTGTGTTATGGAAATTCTTCGGGTAATGAACACAAATTGTCTATCAACACAAATGACTGACAGCGTGTTACGGGACTAACGTTGGGTTTTGTTCTTTGGTCACCATACATAAACATAATATTTCTAAAATGCATCGAACTACTTTGCAGCGGAGAGAACATAACAAAGACGAGTTGATAAAATAATGTATTTTAGAAAAAAACAAAAATAATAAAAAAATAAAAAACGATTGCAATAATAAAAAATGGTTCGGCAGATTGTGGTGATACCAAGCGATGTAGTTATTGACAAGTTTTTTATGATTTATTCAAAAAGTTCATCAAAATCAATTCATAATTGGCAGAGAAATAGGCGTAACAAACATACAAAAAAAACATGCAGTCAAATTAACCTCCTTTTTTGTATACTATGTACTAAAGTGGCAACTAAGCGTACGGCCGCAACTAAGCGTACGGCCCACGTGATTGGGTAAGCGGTTACCGTAGCTTATGTACGCTTGCGACATCAGAGACATCACTTGCGGGATGCCAGCCCTGAGACGTAATAGTTTTAAAGTCTATAGTGCCTGTAATTACACCAGAAACCATCCCTTCAAACCGAAACACCAACAATGCAAGCATTAACTGCTTGCATTACTTCTTCCCCGGACAAGCTCTATCATTAAGAACTCTACTACTCTTAAACTACAAATTACTATCTACTTTACAACAAAATAAAAACGAAAAGCTACAAAACTTGCCTACAGGCCGACGACGACTAAGCGTAGCGTTGAGTTATCGCCATTAAGAATTATTTAAAATTATGTTTTAGTCAACACATTTGATTAATGACTCTTTTATTTTCTACGAAACCGTTTCACTTTCTCCATTAATGAGTGCGAACATAAACGTTCGCAAAATGCTGCCCCAATTTTAAAGAACAAACAATAGCTCGATTACCAGCTTACAACAAATTTGCGTGCTCCTATTCTATTCATGTTCAATCAAACAAAAGGTGATGATATTATAAAATGTTTCAGTCATTATATTATACCTTTGTTTCATTTCAATAATGCCTTAACTTATTTTAAAAGATGAATTGAGCTTAGTGTCATTTCTCTTTTATTCGTGAAAGTTTCGTTTACTGAGAGTAGGTACCTACAATTTCTCTATTACGTTAGGACATTGTGGAGGCCGTGTGGTCTATGAACTCCATCATTTGGATTTAACTTCCGACTTGTTCGAACTTACTTAATTAGCATTTAAAATGTATCTATAACAAAAGTACCTACACACACAACACACATGATAGGCAAAATGGCTGATTTTTAAAAACTGTTGTGTTCAGAAGTAATTATAAACTAAATACTTATGCAAAAATAAATTTTACCTTACCGTAAAAAAATGTGTTTCAATTTTAAAATTTACGTCAAAACGCGCCGAGCACAGTACAGCGTAGCAGCATTGACGTAATAGTTCAGTTTTCAATGTAGGTTCAAAATTCTGCAAATGTTCATTGATGAACCAATCAGAGAACCAAGACGTATTCTTTTGCTCTGATTGGTTTTCAGTTCAACCTATCATGGCAGATTGCTGTACCTATTTTGTAGTTTTAATATTAAAAATATGATCAAGTTTGCCTCAAATATAAAAATAAATATGGTTTTTATATTCCATAAATCCTTTTGCCTAAGGTGAACACATACTTTTAGTGATTCTTGGTTACTGTCATCATGCATATTATGCCATTGTGAGTAAAACTTATTATTTGTTAAATTTTTGTAAGTATGTTAGCTTAAAATAACAGCTACTTTAGTTTTTGCTGCTAAAACTAAAACGAAATAAAATCTAACATGCAAAATAATTCCATTCATTGAACCCAAACAAGCAGGGTGCAAAGTGCAAGAGGGAGGCAATGAAAGAAGGTCATTCATTGACGCTCTATGGGGCCGTATTGCAAATTGCAGACGCAACGCCCTGTTCAATGTCGATTCAATCAGTTGTGCAATCGAAACAATGCTTTGACGAGCACCGTGGATTCCCATTTGATGAGGTACTCAGCGACGATAGCTGAACATCACTATTGTTTACCTATTGATTTGTATCAGCACACAATGAATCAAGGCATTATCATACCCACTTCTATATTATAAAGTTTATTCATAAACCAACACTTCTATGCTATCAAATCTTAGGTACTATACTACCTACTGAATCATCAAGATAAAGAATGACAAAAAAGCTTCCAACAGTGCACATCTAGAATATTTGCTGAGTTGAAGATAGTAGGTATTTGTTAAGCAGATGAAGCAGAAGCTCAAATTTAATTAGGTTAAGTGCTAAAAGATATCGTACTGATTCTAGGAACACTTAAATCCTAAAAGGATCTAGCGAGCGAGCGAGCGCCTAATGTCACCATTGCCTTGGCAGAAGATACGATCAATCGATATTTTATAAAATATAATGAACAGGAGCTTTTAAAGCACTTGATATTAGATAGTACTTTACATAGCTGGCCGGTGTATTTGATCGTAAGAAACATAAAATCATAGTAAAAGCATGTAAGTAAGTGGAATTCGCAGTATATGTATAGAAACTAAAAAAATTAAAGTCTATACGAAAGATCTAATTGAGCTCAAACACAAAGAAACTTGCAAAGTCAGAAACGCACAAAGTGTAATCGAAAACTTTCACTTGTAAAATGTTAGACGTCATTCATAAATAAGTGAAATTATTTCTATAATAGCCAATTTTGTCGGCTATATTTGCGCCCTGTCATAAAGTGACTCCATGTAGAATTCTATAATAAACTTTCTTTGACGAGTTGCAAAATACATCGCAAGTCACAATCCATAAACCTGCAATCCTAAAATATCCATTTCAATTACAGTTAGATTTTAAATAATAAACAAACATTTATGGCCAGCAATACATCATATTTATAAAAGAAAATAATTTAATTTCCAACGTGAATGCATCATACAATTTTAATCAATTGATGCATCGCACGCCCACACACCAATTATACTATCAACATTCAATAACCCAGGGCTTTGTTAATTCAGATAAATAATAAAACTATTAAGTCATGTATTTCTTATGCAGGTATACAATTTACTTAATTAGTGCTATTACGAGTAAAATCGTAAACTGTCTAATAGTATATACTATCACAATGCTCGTCGTAAAATAAGGAGAAAAGTCATAAGATAGTAGAGATGATAATAGAAATGATTGCTCTATAGCACCTAATCAGACAGATGCAAAACCCATAACTATCACAGAGCATTTGAGTTCAGAGGATTCAAAACAAAACAAAAACGATTGTAACTGCGAAAAACATTGCACTGCAAATAGTTAACGGTTATCCTACGGTTCAAATTCAAAAAGATAATGATAAAAATTATAATATGATTCAAAATCAGTCTTTCAATAAATTGTCGTGACTTTCTTGATTTTGTGTTAGGTCAATGACTAGTTATGGTGGAGTAAACATGTGGAAACCACAATACAGGTCTGATTCTACCCCTGCCCTATCCCGTAGGCAGTCCAGGTTTACTGCCCGTAATTTTGCGGTTGATTGAAGAGGATACCAGACTGCAAAGCTATAACCATGCAATTGAAAATATTTCCGGATGATTATAACCATAACTAGCTAACCAGCGAGCACTATTGTTTTCTGGAAAGAAACGTTCAACAACGGTAAATTTTTCACATTGCCGGCTATTCAAACCCAGGTGGTTAGAAATAAGCATGTTTCATAACATGAAAGCCAGTGTTTTTACATAGCATTATGAAAAAAACTGGGTACTTTTCGATTAAAACTGGTGGCAAATGTACCGTAATAATCCTTTTCTAATTTAAGCTTTTTTATTGACTATAAAATAGCTCTTTATCTATTGATTTTAATATCTAAAATTGTTTTAGGATGTGCCATACCCTTTAACAAATACCTACATACATCAGCAATGCAAATATCTCATAGAATTCAGAACCTATCATTGTCTGGTAGTGGTGCGGGCCATTGACTGCCTAATGACCCGTGATGAATTTTATTATAATGTGATGTGCTTTGTCTTCAATAGTCTGAAATAATCTATCCGTTTGTGCTGGCGTGTCTATAGATATGAATGTGCAGATTTTAAAATTGCATCATTTTGCTCTTAGTTTTACTGAAAGAGACCAAGCGAATGGAAAATCATATGCAATCTAGAGTCGATTAACCCAGAAAATAAAAAACGTTCGAAATTCTGCTGAGATTTGCAAATATTGCTTTGAACCAATGACTTTGACTACTTATACTATACAAGAGACTTATTATATAAAATATGTTGCTGAAATTTAACAACTATTATGGTATTTTATAAATACTTTAACTTTTAGATACATAAAGATAATTTTGTACGTATAGAATTACTCGTAGTAAAATGTTCCTTGCCATTTCTCGTCTTTCAATTGAAATAATACGATTTCATTGACACAAGACACCATCAATGCCGACGTAACTACCAAAGTTAGTACTTGTAACACAACTCTATTGCAATTGGATACCAGATACATTTTGCGCTTCGTAATAGCTATGCTTGTATGTTACAATAAATTCATGGGCATAGTAAAACGTTTGTTGATTGTTTTCTGTGCTTTGTAAAGATTAATAAATAATTACAAAAGGCATCAGAAAAATGTAATCGAATCCATTATTATTACGAGCAAGGCTTTGTACGACATTTTACCTAACCTATAAGCCAAGTACCACTTCAGGGAATAACCCTCTCACATTTAGTAACTTGGATACGACAATCTGGCATGTTTATCAAACTCAGAAAGTTTTCTCATAGTAGGTAATAAAGTGTAGAGCACTAATATGCTTCGCTTCTTATCAAAGCAGCCTGTAGTGCTCAGCAAAATCCACATTTAAATTGCCTATTTATTCCGATATAGTGTTAGCCGACACCAGAGAAAGCAAATTGAAGCAATCTCCGTAAGTAGTAGAGCACTAGTAAACTGGACGTATGAAAATACCAGAAAATCAGCTAGCAGAGGAAATGCTTATTGAAAATTTAAATCGTATGTTTCAAGGCTAACATGCTTACATGCAATGCAAGAGAAAATGCGCTGAGGTGTTGATCATATTTCAAACAGCAAAAGCGAGAGAGTTTGTGTTTTAAAAGATACCAATTGCCAATGCATTTTCTACCTTAGTGAAATATTACGAACTTATTTATATAATCAACAAAGTTTAAGCTAGTCATTAAATAGGTATTTATTTGATTTATCGAGAAAAAAAAGAGTCTATGAAGCAGATTAAGTTGGTTGAAAGTAACTAATAATATTGTGACTAACACCTTTTACTTTGAACGAACACGCAAGTTTAATTCTAGAGATCTGAGGGAATTTCTACAAGTTTAGTGACGGTTCCAATGTCAAAAATGAAAACAAAATACCTAGAGTAGAGAGTCTAAGAGTAGAGTTCTTCGTCCGGGGAAGTACTCCCACCATACCTATTTCTGCCGCCAAGCAGTGATGCTCGCATTACTGAGTTCCGGTTTGAAGGGTAGGTATGGTTTCAGGTGAAATTACAGGAACATGAGACTTTCCTTCTTACGTCTCAGGGTGGTAGCACGCAAGTGATATTTCTGATGTTGCAAGCGTATATAGGCTGCGGTAACCGCTTACCAGTGGGCTGTAAACTTAGTTGCAACTTTAGTGGTATAAAAAAACTAGGTTACTAATCTTTTATAACCCTAGGACAGCTAAGACAACTGACGAGACGAGGTAAGGTAGTTCGCGTGATGATAAGCGCCGCTGATAAGCTGACTATATCGCTATATAGAGTTTTGCGTGGCACTGCAATGCGCTTGTCACTCCATAATATAGTTACTGAACTTCATTCGCCTCGTAATTTCACTTGCTACAAACTTAAACGCAGTAATGCTCGCACACGCTTAGGAGCAGAATACTTGACACTGCGCTACCACCAAGAAGTCTTACCATAAGGTTACATCGACTTGGATTATATGCTCGATGACAAGGTATTACGCGAACATCTGTGATACCAAGACTTAGAAGAAAAGCCTCTTCCTCAATAATTTTATAACCAATATCAGATATAAATCTCATTATAAATCTCTTGTGCCAACAATCGAATGCGCATGTTGTCATATCCGTTACAGAACCAGCGGACCGAGCCTAAGAAGCTATTCAATGTAAGATCTGCGTGATCTGATCATTATGTATCATCAATATTCATATATTGTATAGAAACTTTGAGTGTAAAATTATAGATAACGATAATATGTCTATTCCGGACCGTCGCGTCGGGCTGCAATTTTGAGTCAACTTTATTTTTTATTCTTGTCATAATAAACAGGTATTACCTACCATGATTAGTAAAAAAGTAATAAAATTTATATAGAGGTGTTAATAAAATAAACTAGTTTGACTATACTGCTACTAGATAGCGTAGCTAGATAGTCACGAATTAGGTACCTTGCCTATCAAGAAAATAACATTTGAAAAAATTATGACATAAATCATACCAGGAGTGAACCATGTATACATAACATACTTGAAAATTGTAGGGGATGGCAGTTAAAAGACACTTTATTTATCTATTTTATCGAAACTAAGATCAATCTGCAACGTACCAACCGCTCAAAAGTTCAAACAAAAAAAAAGTAGAAGAGTACCGTTTATACTCAAACAAAAGCAAAAAACCATCTACGAAAAACGAGAGTTATAGTTATAGCGATCCTAATCATCTCACAACCTGCCCGGCTACTGACAAATCTTTCATAACATTTTCAAAGAGCTGTAAAAATGTTTTTATCTTCGTTTTACAGTTACCCCGCGGCACACTACATTTTTTACATTAATTTAGGGTTCCGTATAAATGATCAACAGCCTTTTAGAGTTGATCAGTTAGTTCGGTTAACTCGTGGTACAAGATAACTTTTTGTTGTAGACATTCTGTTACATAAAACTATACTAAACCCTCAGGGACAGAGTCGCACTTGTCTATTGTTTTTTTTTCTTTTTTTCTAAAGAACAAAGACGTATTATTGTGAGTCAGTTGTGCCACTCACGGCAATTCTTCGAAATGACAAACAATTTGGTGTAGGAAGTTCGGCAATTGGTAAATTGCCGGCGATTAAACAATTAGTTTTGTTTCTTTTGTAAAGAGATTGACACAGTTTTCGATTAGTCGTGTGGTTTTGTGATTATTGTAGACCTTGAGATGCTTTGATGCTTCTTTGATGACTGATTTAGATGTTGTCGGGATGATAGCACATATTCTTATAAATCTCAATTGTTGGATAAAACTATACCTTACGTAGCTAAGTGAAACCAATGTGTTTCAATAGGATAATAAATTGTTTATGAACTGAATTAGTATTTAATAGCGTATTCATAATGTTGGTTTCTATTAATTGTACACAGCATATCTCCTATCTATCTACTATCAAACTTTCGTCTTTTATTCTGCACTACTAACTATTAAAAATATTATGCGCTACTAGAGATGGGACAACATTTCTAGACTACTTAGTAGGTCGATAATAGTTATGGCTGCCAGTTAATTTATAGTTACCTACTTAGTTTTAATTACTTATTTATTTAGTTTTAATATCTATTTTGTTCCTTGTTCTTTTTTATTATTGCTACAAATCTGTGTCTAATTAAGTATTTTTTGTTTATTTTTATTATTTTTTTGTAACGCCTGGTCATAAATAAAATAAAATAAAATAAAAATAGCCTTTATTCCATCACAATAAATATTACATTGGTAGCATGCAATTTATAGATTCCACATATTATTCTCTTTTAAATTTCAATATCTAATATTAATTTATTAACTACTTTATTTAATTTCACACCACACGCCACCAACGCCTGGTCATACGAATAAATAAATAATAAAGTTCATTTATAGATGGACTTTTAATTAATAAGGGTCAGTAATATTTCTATATTACAAAGCGGCCTTAAGCTTTATAAAATTTCCTCTTCAATTACTCTCTATCTATTGATGAAAACCGCATAAAATCCGTTGCGTATTTCAAAAGATCTAATACATACATACAGAGGTACAGACGAGACGGCGGGAAATGGCTTTGTTTATTAAGACAAGCTTCTATAAAGCGCTGATAAATGTCAAGCGATATAATTTATAAAAGGGTACGAATACATCCCTATTCGCGTGCGCAAGTACATCAATCTACGAATTTCGACGGCGATGTACGTGACAGATACGTACTCATAACTCACTTACTCGCTTACTTGTAACATTATAGTGAGGCAGTAACCCAACATCTGGAAGATAAACATTCATGTACCTTTCGGAACTTTTATGGCAGGTAACAGGTAACAAAAGTTGCTTCTCGCAAAAGGAGTATTTTGAGTATTTTTTATAAATTCATCATATTTCTTGTATGAACGATATTCAGCATTTATATCTCTTATCAAGAAGAAACAAAAGATATGATTAAGATATATAAATGCTGATTATGGCTGAGAAAACCACAAATGCAATGATGCAAAAAAGGAAAAACAGAAATGAAATCTCTATATCTCTATATCTAATATTCTATTTGAAATAGACTATAGAAGGTTAATTCAAATGCGTTCATCATAAAACCGTGACGGAATAACAAATAAACTTTCGCATTTATATTATCACCAGGAGTTTACCGTGAGAATTTAGCCCCTCTCATGGCCACGTGTCACTCAAGTCACGCGCGCGGTCGGCTATTAGGTGTTGCTTACATCGTCCACCGTCACTTTCCCGTTTTCAATTTATCTTACGTACTTGGAGAATTTATTTGACGTGACAACGTGTTTTATGTGCTGGCGAGTTTGAGTGTTTGAAGATTGGTTCGTCAACATATTTTGGGTGCTGTGTGCGCAGCCGCGGCGATCGACACTTATCTATTTGTAGAAAATAAGCTAAAATATATGATTGCAAATATTTGTCAATATAAAACCGCAAAGGAGAAGCATCTGGTTATTCATTTTTTTTATGTTGTTAACCACCACTATATGAAAATAGGCAAGTACTTATCATCATCGTACTAATGTTACTACTGCTGCTACACTGGCCTATTCTCGAGAACGATTGAGCCTTAATCCACCACGCAAACTCAATGCGAATTAGTGGCAACATGTCTTTCGAAATTGTAGTTCTTGGATATGCCGGTTTTTTCACGATATTTTCCTTACTTTTTGGACAATACGCACATATGTGTTTCGAATAGAAAAATTCATTGGTGCATGACCCACGAACTTAAGATCGGAAGGCGGGGTCAGTACAACTAGACCTCCAGTGCTGGAATACTAATATCCAAAAAGTTTTCAACTCAGGCAAAGCATATATGTGGTAAGCGGAATGTTCCAGGTTCAGCTTGAGTAAAGAAGCATCTACTTTTGTTACCAACAAATCACACTGATGCTTATCAAACCGACGAAAGTAACCTTATCTTCACGTTACGTTTCAAGTTCATGAGCTTGAAACTTTCACGAGAGATTTACTGCAATCGTTAGCACTAAATCATCACCTCGACTCAGATGCCCTGAATCATCATCTCGATGCCCTACTACCAAAGCCCTGTGATATTTAATATCACGATATTTTACAGCACTCCCATAAATCAGAGAGATACCCGCCGGTTGTTCGATAACATCGAATTGGAAGGCTAACTTGCGGCGTGACTTGAGACGAAGATTAATGATCTTTTAAACAGCACTTATCAGCAACAAAGAAGTATATTTTTCTCTAATAAGGAATTGAATATGTTCTTAAAATTTATGTGCGCAATGCCAGTGCTATCATACGGTAAAGGAAAACATCGTGAGGAAACCGGCATGTTCAAGAACTAAAAATTCGAAAGACATGTGCCATCCACCAATCCGCATTGGGTCCGCGTGGTGGATTAAGACCCAATCGTTCTCGCCTGAAAGTAGGCCAGTGTCCCAGCAGTGGGAACATTAGAAGGCTGTCATGATGATTGCGATACTGACTGAATAACAATCAACGCACAGCCAAATCGGTAAGTCGATACAGGCCTGCGGGGCCTACCCTTGCGCACAAAAGCGATCTAGAGTGATAGTTTTCGTTGTTCAGCTTAGGTATGTCCGTCCGGTCGGAACGTTTGAAACAAAAAAAAAAATTTTAATAATTTCAATGAGTTGTACAATCATGCATAAAATAATCAACTTCCTAGCATTAGTGCAAGTTACAAAAGTAAACACAAGTAGTTGAATTTTCAACATTAAATTAAAAATGAAAAAACCATAATCCATGGTTTGTAAGTGTACTTAAAAACTAACTAAAATAAACTATAACTAACTAACTAACTATAGTAGCTAGGTTCTATTAACTAACTAGCAGTACAGTAACTGCTATCTACATAAATAGCGAGTGACAATGCTCGAACCTAGATTGGAATCTGAGCGATTTGCAAAGCGTGTTTGTAATTGAAATGTAATGCATTGTGTTCTGGAATGGAGGAAATTCAAAATTATACGCATTTCTAATGCATATTTTTCATAGAAACTGAGTATTTGATACTGTTATGGGCAATGGTTAGTAGAACTTTCACATCGTTTTGGTTGTGTTTAATCACCGCGCTATTTATTATGAGTTTTTAAAGTACTTTGTTTTATTTTATGGTGACCGGTGAGTTGTTAAAGTTATTTATTTATTAAATTATTGCTGAGAGGTTATATTATTTTAGGTATTTTTTGTTAAAAGTTAAACGCTTATTACGCAGCGAGCACTGGTGGTAATGACCCCGCCGTCCGATCCTAAAGTCGAGGGTTAAAATCCGGTAGTGCTCCAATGGATTATTCTATTCGAAAAATGTATATGAGCAATGCCAGTGCTCTTATACGGTGAATTAAAATGAAATAAAAAAGAATTGCGTACGTGTATGTATACCTACCTTATACATTTAGGTACCCAATCTAGTGGCAGCTATCTGCAAGCTACATGCATAACATTCTACAAGCTCTGCAAGCTCTTTATGCTCTGCTTTTTGACTCGCCAGCATTTTAATGTCTGAACTGGTGCTCACATTTCCGTTCCCAACCTGTTCTGGGCTCATCTTTTTGCTATTAGAAAGTGGGAATCATCTTCCCACATTCTGACAAATTACATTCCGCGTAGTAAACCAATGTAAATGATTTGCAATGCATGGAATCGACAGAATTTAATAATACTTAGTACTACATGAAAGGAATTACCTTGACTGGTGAATTCGACCTAAATATCCAAATGGGTAAACTATTTTATTAGGTTAAAATTTATCTTAATAAAAAGAGTGGTGATTTTGAGGAAAAAAGGAAATTTTATTAGTAGGTACTCCTTTTTATGTAATTTAACCATTAGGTATTATAGGTAAGATGAACTACTTTCTAGTAGAGTCAGCTATCTCAGTATTGTTATACAAGAGAAGTAGGACATCGGAATGAATTATTTGTTTAAGCGTTTTATTAATATATAAAGTGAAATTTTACAAATTGTAAACATGTTGAGAGCATTAAATATTCTCTACTAAATAACTAAGATATGACATCAAATACAAGACCGTAAACAATGTACGTAAAGATAGTTACGCTAAGTTTAATTGCTTGTTCATAATCACCCACATAGAATCAGCAGCTGTTACAAACGTTCCAATTTGAACTTTATTACCGGTGATTAAGGTTGCACAGTAAAGTTGCAGAGAAGGGTAATTTATCATGGATAGATTCCAGTGATTTCCACCTAGTGCGCGTGCGCGGCCTAACGGACCTCAGGTAATCGCCAATGTGATAAAAAATTTAACCGAGCAAGCTCGGGTTAAGCTTTGAGGGTTCGGTTTTAATCAAAAAATTATTAACGTGTTTATTAATGTGTGGTGCATTCGGATCTTTGCAAAATCTTGCGTTCAATATAAATTTGTGTTGTGACGTTAAATAGTTAGAAAACAGAAAATTAGGTATGTCTTACTAGTAGTAGCTCACTTGGGTCATAAAAAGCGGTACCTACTAGAGAACCCAAAGACATTGAGAATACTCTTTCTTCTGAGTAAAAAATCATTTTGAAATTAAATGAAATTAAATTTGTTTATTTGTCAATTTTGGGCTCCTTTATTGTGTTTGCCTATACACGTCATGTGTGAATGATGATGACAGAAGTAATTTTCGAACACATTTTAGAGCACTGGTGTTCTAGTGGTAGTGACCCCGCCTTCCGATCCTAAGGTGGGTTCGAATCCGGTCGTGCACCAATGGATTTTTCGCTACGAAAAATTTATGTGCGCAATGCCAGTGCTCTCATACGGTGAAGGAAAACATCGTGAGGAAACTGGCAAGTCCAAGAACTGAAAATTCAAAAGACATGTGCCATCCACCAATCCGCATTGGGTCCGCGTGGTGGATCAAGACCCAATCACTCTTGCTTGAGAGTAGGCTAGTGTCCCAACAGTGGGAACATTAGAAGGCTGTCATGATATAAGATTTCCGCAATAAAAAATAGCTACTCGTAACTTACTCAGGGGTTTTACAACTTTACAAGAAACTCTAAAACGTCATCTAACGGATTGCGTCGCGCATCGCGTCGTTTCAACTCCGGCGCCTGTCTACTAACACTCACATTATTTATTTAAAACATAGAATTCAGGTTAAAATGTTCTTTGTTTTAAAATCATAAACTAGATCAAACTTTGACCTGCCTCTATTGTGTTGATATACCAAGATGACATTATAGATTAAATCTTGCGCTGGCATATTTATCTTTACAATTACTTAGTTGGTTACTTGCATAAGGCTTGCAACATTTTTTTCATCTTTACAAATATTTGCTTACTTACTTTCATTTTAAGTGCTTACCCGTTCAACCTACCAAACACACCATAATTATGCTCCGTTCTACCCATTCAAAAAATCTAAGTCAATGTATTCTAAACAGTACATTTACACCGTAATATTCATAAAAACTCACTCTCGCTTAAGAGTAGGCCAGTGTCCCAGCAATGGGAACATTAGAAGGTTGTCATGATGATTCATAAAAAATCTTACTTGATCAAATTAATATTTTTTATAGATCTTTTTGTTGTAACAGGGCAGAGTAAGGCTGCGTTTCCACCAGAGATGTGCGAGGATGTGTAGCGAGGGATGTGTTTGTGAGGAACCAATAGAATCACTTCATTTACCTAGTCTCGCTCTGACAGCTTCAATAAAGTTATTCTATTGGTTCCAACAAACACATCTCTAACTACACATCCTCGCTTAGCTCTGGTGGAAACGCAGCCTAAACCAGTGACGGCCCACCCAACTGCCAGACGTCTTGTCCGCATTGCCTCGAGCACTGAATCGATGAGACGTCTCTTTATACATATTTACCGCGCAGAATATTGCTCGTTTAGCAATAACCAGTAACAAAGTTATCTTTATCAGCAACTTATCAGGCATTTAGATCAAGCCATAGTTATTATAATGACTATTTGACGGCGTCAATACTTTCCCCAGCTTAAACGGGATCGATCAAAGTATATCTAATCGATGGATTATCGATCTTTAGATTTATCAAATGCAAATTGTAGGTGTTGATAGTTTAAAGAGTGGCAACTGGTTAGGAAGTTTACCCTCAATACAACAACAAGGATTTCACCAAATGCCAAAACGTAACGAAATCTGATTCTACGTTGTAACTTTATCTTACTGAAAATTGATAAAATCATGTCGATCATTAAAACTATATCTTGATTTACAGGACAGTCTATCAAAACGAGTAAAATACTTAAATCTCAATAAAAGCTACTAAAAAGGTAGTTCAATGGAATTTGTACAAACATTTCTACGATTCCAAAGCTCTTAGGAAGTTGTTTGCACCACTTACTCGATTGAACGACCACTAGATATTGTGTGTTAGAAGAAGTCCAGGTTATAGCGGAACACATGAATTTGAACGGTTTCAAAGCTGAAATAGTGAAATATAATTTAGTAAAGTGAAGAACGCAGCTGGGTGATTCTTCTTTAATCATATTGTATCACTATAATATTATAAATGCAGAAGGTTGGATGGATGTATGTTTGAAACACAATCACGCCTAAACGGCTGAATAAATCCGGATGAAACTAGGCACAGAGATAAATTATAGAACAGGCTACTTTTTATCGTTCCACGTGAAAGAAGTCGCAGGCAACAGCTAGTAATAATTATATAATTGTTTTGTATGGCACCCCTGCCTCATTGTCGCCTCACTTGTCACTTTCAAAAATGTTCGACACGTGTTCCAAAAATCTTATAATAAAAGAATTTGTTAGAGGAACACTCTTATGCTGATGGCCTTGAAACGGCTGAACCGATTTTGATAAAAAATGTCTTTCAAATAAAAAGTAGTACTATATTGATTGGTCTATTTAACAGATTATCGTATTAGTCTCAAAATATTCTATAATATTCAGTTGCCTTTGTTTAAATGTGCGTCTCAACGTATTAAAAATATAATTTGAGTTTTTACATCGCAGTCATTCGCTACATTTCTGACATAATTTATTTCACACCTTATCTTTAACCTTTTAGGAAATAAAACATTTAAAGGCAGCTCTTTACGTTGGTGTGACGCATGACTACCAAATTAAATTACTCTACCACAGCTCTACCGCAGACACTTTCAATTACTCTCGATTACTTCTAAAACTGATTCCGAATGTTTTTTTTGGCATATCGATCTTCGTATCGTATTACGGACGCGTGTTATGATTGCTGGTTTGGACGGGAGATGATACACGATCATGATACGCGCTCCTGTACAAACTAGCGATCGTATCTTGTTAGTTATACAGATACCAGCTGATCGGATCGGCAATATGATACGCTGCGCTTATACACTTACTTATTCGGAAGTGTAAGCTGCAAACAAATCATTCAATAAACATCGTCATTATCAAAACCTTTAGAGGTGTTAAGACAGTGCTGCTTTTCCATTATTTTATGATTTGGGCTTGCTGGGGTTAGGTTAGCAGGGGGCCAATGTCCAATACACCCCAATGCGGGGTGTATTGACCACGTCAGTGCAGATCTTATTCCTTCGCTGAATCAAAATTTGGATTAGTTTGCAAGCCTATCCCAGCTATCGCGTCGCTCCTATTACCGCTGTTATCGTGAACGCTGCCTGAAAAACAGTGACCCAAAACCGACAGAAATCAGTACTTCATATACTTTATTACCTAATTTATATAATTATGCGTGTAGGTACAAAACAAGGTCGTCTATGTTGCGTGCTGTCGCAAAATTTATTCGGAAGCAGATGGGTTACCGCATCGGGTTAGTCGTAGAATAGGGAAAATGTACACTCAGCCACGAAAGTAGAGCAACATTTTAGATTTAACTTACGCATGTATAAGTAATGAACCCTTATGACGGAGTTCATAGGGCACCGAAGGCCTCCATCACGGATTAAGTGCAGAATGCAAAGTATAAAGTGACAATGTGAATCAACAATAAACTGTAGAAAAAAATTACTGTAGATGCATAAAAGTGAAAGAAAATGCACAAAAGAAATGTGTGCCAGGGACGTCGTCAGTCTATTTCATTTGATGAAATTAATAAGCTAAATTCACTTTTGACGCTGAGTGTACTAAAGTATCTACTAAATTTAGTGCCGTGACATAACATTCGTGATGTTTCGCAAAATGAGCGTGCCTAAACGAAGCCATGTGATTTACGATAATACAATTTACTCGACTAACAGCCAGTTAACTGGAAAATTGATAACATAATAGATTGCCTAAATAGTATAATTATGTAAAAGTGCAGTAACAGATCAGATCTAGTATTATTTAGTTCGGGTAACGCGTACAGTGAGGAATACATCCCCGTTCATTTAGTAATTGAGCCGCATGTTATTTTTTGTTATTTAGCGTCCGTGCTTCGGAGGGCACGGTAAGCTCTGCGGGGCGCGTGGAACTGGCGTAAATTCACCTAGCTTTAAGACGTTTCAAAATGATCCGTGATTTTATTGAAATAAATCATTTTTGACTTTGACTTTGACTTTGCTCCTGGTCCCAGCTTTTTTAAGTTTTTAAGTCATAAGGCTTTCAGGTAGCTTATCAACTCCGTCACTGTAAATAGTTACATGGCAGGTTCTAAAAAAAGATTCACGAAAGCTTCAGTAGGTAAAGTAAGTAAGTTCGTATGAGTCAGTAGCCAATTCTGGTGTCAGAATGTACAGTAGTGAAAGTATTTTGTCATCCTTTTCTTTTGGCTTTAGCGAACAGATAATAGTACTTATTGGTAAAAGTTTTTCAATTCATGATTCATCCTATCATCATCATCATGACAGCCTTCTAATGTTCCCACTGTTGGGACACTGGCCCACTCTCAGGCGAGAGTGATTAGGTCTTAATCCACCACGCGGACCCAATGCGGATTGGTGGATGGCACATGTCTTTCGAATTTTTAGTTCTTGGACATGCCGGTTTCCTCACGATGTTTTCCTTCACCGTATGAGAGCACTGGCATTGCGCACATAAATTTTTCGAAACAGAAAAATCCATAGGTGCACGACCGGGTTTGAACCCACGACCTTAAGATTGGAAGGCGGGGTCACTACCACTAGACCACTAGTGCTCCTATACGTTCTATTTATTCACACGCTCTTATTTTAATTTCAAATTTTCTAACACTTTCATTCATCACTCATCAACGAATGTTATTTTTTTTTAATATGTAACTATTACTACTATTAATTCCTTTAAACTTGTTCAATAACCTTATACAGTGCAGTCGTGAAGTTAGCCGTTTGTGATGCTGAAAGACAATTTAGTTCGAAAAAGCTCCATTGCACATCGAAACGGCTAACTTCACGATTGCCTAGATCCGTCGAGCGGACTTTAATTGTAACACTTTTCAGTTGTGGAACTTTTTACGATAATTTTACTATTCTTGTTTACTCCGGAATGTATAATTACCATTCCTAATTGGCACATCAGCAAATATCGTAAGATACCACTTCCGCTTTTGATCAATAGTACTAACAACATTTTTATGGTAGGTCTCTAGATAAGATTTTATTATGATTATTTGTAATTAAATGCAGTTACAATATAAGTAGATAATCTTGATTGGGAGTGATAAGCAAGACCAAATAAATAAGAACAAACTTTTAACTATTCCACAATACCACTCAATATTTAGCAAAAAATCTAGTTCAAAAAACTATAACTCTCTTTCTCAGCAACTTATACAATAACAATGAGTGATAACACTCCAACACTAAACATCTCAGTTAATCGTTAATCAACGCAACCAATGGTTAAAACTGAGACCTCATTTTTCAGTCTTATTTCTTGACAATTAGGTAACAATTATTATTATTTAAAAACCTACTTAATTGAGCCCGTTTTTTTTGTTTATCAAAATAACCAGTTACGGTAACCGTTTGTTTAAGGTGAAATTCCTTATTTTATATTTAAAGAACAGCTATGTCGTATTGATTAAACGCACCCAACACGTATTGGCGGTAAACATAGCAACGAAAGGCTTGATTGAAGCACTCGTGCTTGCTTTATGTTATTGTCCCCACTGGTTCTGTTTTGGTTACTAAAGAGCCTTATATTCGACGACTATGAAAACTCCGTGACTCTGGTCTGTACGCATACATCTAGATACAAAAACAGAACCCATAAACAATCCAGGAGTTGATTTTCGAAATTCCTTTGTTAGTGAAACTATTTACAATAAGAATTAGATATACGTTCCAAGTTTCTAGGTCCAGGTGGTTTGGGCTCTGCTACTTTGTTTGCAACGTTTTAATAACGTTTTATTGAAAGACACTGACGATAATAAATACGAGTTTCCACATTGTTACCCCATTATGGTCGATTTATTCAAAAGCATTATAGATTACAATTTACGAGGACATGAACAGTGCCCGAGACAAAAGTCTTAAATCTTCATTAGCTTTGGAAGAACTTCCGCAGAGTTTAAATCACGACACGTTACTGGCAGAAATGTTTTAAAGACATAGCGGAAAGCTATTTGTTGAAGATGCCAGCACCCAGTATTGTCAACTCTATTCAGGCTGATACTGATCGGTTAACTGTGACTTCATTTTTTTAGTTCATCTATGATTGGTTGAGCTTTCGCAGAGGTCAAAATCATCCCTATATATACAAATATACTTATGTTATGATCGGATTTAGAGCAAAGCTGACAAAGTTATAACTAAACGCAATGACCGTACGCGACTGTCGCGTCTTTGTCTTTGTCGGTCGGTCGGGCGTTGCGTCGCAGTGAAATCAGCCTAAAATATATGCAAGTGCGGTGCCGATGCCTGTCTTAATTTTCAATCAAAAACAGTCAATTACTGCACATTTTAATATTACACACGGAAAACTTTAAAAATGTAAAAGTTAACGTATAACCATATGTGGTTTACAGAAAGGGCGATAAGTATCTGTCAATCCATTGATGATAGTGATTGGACTGGACAACTAGACAGCAACTGGGCTGGACAGTTGGACTGACGCTATTTATTGCATCTTATCAGTGAGAGCAATACATTTATCTCAATCCGAATCTAGATAGATTCCCGTCAGGTAGGACAAGACAAATGTGGAACTGCGAGTCTTTAGAGAAAACTTTCAGGCTCGTATTCTAGCGTTGCATTGGACCAGCGTTATTTCTGTTAATCTGCCAATAACCAATGTTCGTGTCTCTCCTGTTTAGCTCTTTAGTTCTACTAACGTCTCAGGGTGGTAACATGCAAGTGATATCTATGATTTTGCATGCGTACATAGACTATGGTAACCGCTTACCATCAAGTGTGCCGTACGCTTGGTTGCCACTTTAGTGATATAAAAAAAGGGCTTTATGCTGTTTCATACAAAAAATTCAAAATTTTTAGTAAGGCTTTTGGAATACAGATCTATAATAAGCTAAATATAACATCACTATAGACACGTTAGATCCTACCCTCTCTCGGATCTTTAGTTGGGTACTCATATCTTAGAGATAATTTCAAAAGGATATAGAAGATTCACGTAGGTTCTGATTACTTTTTGCAAAGTTTAGGTGTAGCTGATGGGAATCCAACTTAATGATATCCAACTTAATGGGAATTGAAAGGAACGGATTGGTAGCTGGTAAATACGAAAATTCAACAATCTCCATAGCATTACTTCGAATTCTCTGTAGCATTACATAGAATTTGCGTATTGTAATTCGGCAATCTTTACGTAAGACCCTTTCAAGGATGACAGGGCCCGCTGGAGGATTGGGGTAAAATAGGGCTGTTTGAAGGTCGTGGTGTAACTTTATATAAATAAGATTCCTTATATTCATAAGCATAGTAATTAGAGACAAAGCCGGTTTGATTATTTTATTATTTTGAAGCAAACTTACTTAAGCACGTTTGTTAATGCTCAATAAGACTTTCGATCTATGTCTCAGGATGGCAAAGCGCGAGTTATACTTCTGGTATTGCAAGCGTCAAGGCTACGGTAACCGCTTACAATCAGGTGCGCCGTAAGCTTAGTTCGACTTTAGTTGCAATAAAAAAACAACCAAGCAAAAACAAATTATATAGTAATTTTATTTACCGGCAGACACGCACTGGCATACCGGTAAACACGCACTGGCAACCTGTTTTACAACTAAAGTCGGTCACAGACGGCAAGGCAAGGCGTCCAAGTGCGTCCGTCTGTCCGTCCGCGAATAATCACACACTTCCTTTGGGCATGCAAATAAGGCGATGGCACGCGAAGGCCCCACAGACCACCCCCTTGAAGGCCCTACAGACCACCCCTTGAAGGCTCAGCGGACCACCCCCGCTTGAATGAATCATACAAGAATACTGTATTATAAAACAAAAGTTTTTTATAATGGGTTAAAATAAGCGCTGTTATGAAAAGATAGTATGTACTTAAATCTCTATTTTTTCTTTTCGTTTTTGTTACCAGGGCCAGACAGACCAGGTAATTTTATTTCGAATTTTGTAATATTACGTAGGTATTGGGCGATTTGACCGTTCAGTGACAAAACTCTTTTTCTATTCATTAAAAAAAAGGACTTCGCTTTAATCGTCAGCCAGTCTTTAATCTATACTATCTATACTAATATTATAAAGAGGAAAGATTTGTATTTTTGTAATTTTGTTTGTACGAATAAACTCAAAAACTACTGGTCCAATTTCAAAAATTCTTTCACCATTAGAATGCTACATTGTCCCTGAGTAACATAGGCTATATTTATTACTAGCTACCCGCCCCGGCTTCGCACGGGTGTGGTTTTATTGCACCCGCGCGAAGCTGGGACGGACTGCTAGTATATATATGAAGATAGACCGACTGCATTATTATGATGATGATTCTGAATTCTAAGATGCAAAGTTAAGTATTTATCATATTTGGTAAATATGATAGTTAAAAAAAATTAAAAACATTAAATTTTTTATTGATAGATTCAGGCGTTACTTTGCGGAAATCCATTACAAGATAAAAAACAGACGAAAATTTTCTAGTACTACTAGGTTAAGCGGAGTAGTAGGTACTAGAGAATTTTTGTATGTTTTTTATATTATATTTTTTTACAAATAAATAGAAAAGAAGTAAACTATGTTCGTATAAGTCTGTGGTCAACTCTGGTGACGGAGTTAAAGTCCGCCTGAAAACCTCCATCATGGCCTAACAACCTTAAAGCTGGGACCGACAAAACGTGCTTGAAAGCACGGAAGCGCTCAGTTGAAATTACTGTCACTAGATACAGAAAAAAATCCACGTAGTATTTATGAATCTATTGAAGGATGCTAATTGCTTTCAAGCGGTAAGAGGGTCTTTCTCTTGCGTCACTGTGGCTACAAACATGTTTAACGACCAAGTAAGTATATTATCGAAAATCCTATGTATTTGCTCACTCGAAAGCCATACTAAACATGAATAAATTATAATGTAGGCAATAAGGCCAACCTCGCGTGAGTTCCCCATCTTACTTCGCATGCTCGGTTTACACACTTTTATCACCCAAATGTTTCGATATTGTTATAAAATTTTGGCAACACACGCCCGTAACAATGTAATGTACAAGTGACATGATTTTGTACACTAGTGGGTAGTCATCATAACAGCCTTCGCTGGGACACTGGAATACTCTCAAGCGAGAGTTATTGGGTCGTAATCCACCACACGAACTGAATGTAGATTGATGTAGTAAGTTTTAATATTACTCAAGAGAGAGAGAGAGTAAAAATTTCAAAAAAGTCCGGGCCCGACTGCTTAACTTGCGTTCCGAAGCACGGAAACACTCAGTTGAAATTGCCACCGGTGGTCACCCATTTAAATGCAAACTGCAGAACAGTGCTTAACTTCGTTGATTTGATATGGACAACTTAGTCAGCTACGTCACGAGCGCTTCAACTACAGAACAAAAACAATAGTTACAGTGCAGTTACAGTTTTGATAAGAACTATCAATTTCCTGGCTCAATATCCGTAAACAATCAGGAATGTAGTAGTAATCCCAGACCGATCGATATAAATGCGTGTATATATAACTATTATGTCAAAAGTATGAACTTACAAAAAAAGGATTGTATTATTGTATTCTATCTGGTGGTTAGCTTTGTTTAGTTTTGGGCTAGAATAGCACTGCATAAAAATGTCCAACAATATTATTTTAATAAAATCACTGTAAAATGTATGAAACTCATTCTTTACGAGAACTTTTTGTGTGAACTAACACCGTCACCAGAGATGATTTATTAGGACTTTCTTATTTTTTTAAGTTTACACATCGGTTTACTACCTATTTACCTATTTAGGTAACAGGTGCACTTAGCTCGATAGCGATTCATCATCATCAAATTCTTAGCCTGGTATCATGACGACCGATGTGGCGCAGCGGGTGCAGGTCCGCCTGCGACGCGGAGGTTGCGGGTTCGATTCCCGCCTCGGGTCAAATGTTTGTACGATATTTGTCCCCAGTGTTCTGGGTATTTTCTATTTATAATAAAAAATATCTATCTATGTATTGTATTGTATTAAGTATAATATCAGTCATCAAGCACCCATAAACACGGCTCTGTTTAACAGCAGCTTACCTTGGGGCTAGATGATGCTGTGTGGATTGTCCAGCAATATTTATTATATTTTATTAATATCTACAGCTTTTTATTGGCATTATCTGTTTCTCTTATGTTGCTGTAATATTTTTCGGAATATCTAGACCGTATGTCTAAATGTTTGCCTAATTTTAAGCGCCACGTCTGACCATAATAGTTGCAGTGTCATCAAAAACCGGACACTTCAGATTACTATAAATTTGCTTTTCGTTTTTATTTTTCTTATAACATGATGCCAATGGTTCATCACACCATTGTCATCGTATAAGAAGTACCTAAACCAATTATTTAATTATTTCTAGCATGTACGGGAATTTAATTAAATCATTAGCAAAACTGAAATTTCCAATCTAAAACAAGGAAATCAACTTCAATTAGTGTAAATCAGAGGTAAATAAAATTTGTCAATGATATTTATTTCCGCCTTCACCTATTTTGATTTACCCATTAACTGTTTACAGGACAATGACCGATTTATTACTTCTAAAAATAGCTCTATATTTTCTATTTTAACTAGTTTTATACTGTTTTATACCTATATTTATTGGCAAGATTAATGTGTCAGTTCCGACTTTAAAAGTGATTAAGTATAAATTAGCGACGCTTTTATGGTTTTGGTTGATATTAATCTAATTTAAACTATTAGTCTTAAATAATAATTTTTCATAATCTGCGTTACTTTTACTTTTGATTGGCGTTCAATTTATCCCTTTAGTCATCAAAATTAGTTATGAAGCATTTTAGAAAAAAAAATTATAGCTTTTCATTAATAAAAATATTTACATGCATGCTAATGCATAAGAACTTTGTATGTTTTCGCTATGTAGTGCTTTTGGACTGAAAATTATATTATTCTAGCCAGAATAAAAATATGCAGTAAATGTCTCTACCGAAACGGGATTTTGCCGTAGAGACGGTGCTACGTGCCGCGTGTCGCCAGCTCAGCCGTAGAGCCGCAGAGTTCAACGCACCGCGCTGAAAAGCTGAAAACTTACATTTCCCGATGGCCAGCTGAGATATGGGTTCAGTGACCATTGTAACATTGAAATGTAGACTTAGACTTAAATTTAGATTTCCATAATATTATGTTATACGAGGTTTTTTAAGTTAGAAATAAATTTTAAAATCGATCGATCGATATAGTTTAATATTGAAATAATATTTTATATGATAATAATATTTTTTATAATATTTAGGGCAAAAAAAAAGGAATCTGAGTAACAAATCAAATCAAATCATGCGTGTAAAACAACCGCACTGCAATAAAGTACTTTTTCAGGTGATCTGTTTAACCATGGATTTTCTGAAAAATATGTAGTATTTTAAATTCGAGATTCTTAAACTTAGGATCTTATTCGCATCCTGGAAACTCAGCATCCTGAAATCAGCGCAACCCTTGACCTTTCCCAAATCCCACTCACCTGTTCTTTCCGTGACCGATCTTGTACAGCTCGACGTGCTTGAACTGGGCGTAGGTGGCCATTTTCTTTCAAACTTTGCTTCGGAAAATAAAAATTCACAAGTGCACACCGCGCGGGCTTAGCTGCAGCAGTTAGATAAGAGAGACGTGCGGTCGGTGCGGATGCCGTCAGCTGACTGACGCGCGCGAGCAAGCACCCCGGTTTATAATGTGAGTCGATGAGTTAGGCACCCTCCCGCGGCTCGAGCGCTCCGAGCATGCGCGGGGCTTCAGCTGCGGAACACTTCAGGGATCACTGGAGATGAATGCGAACCGCAACAGTGTGGAGATGATTGGTTGCGGCAATTAGCAAATGGAAACATTTTGAGGTATGTGTAGATGGAGGATATCTACTTGAAAGTCGTAGATAAATCAAACGAAGCGAGGACTAGGACGGTTTCGGATGCATAGTTTTAGGTGTTTGTTATTATGCTTGTTGATAGATCTGTTTTGGATCGGATTGTATACGGGATTCCCAACAAATAAACTCACTTGGCAACGTAAACACTGATCACATATCACACCATGTGCTCGCAGCACCATATGACCACGCGTGCTAACAGATGCGGTAAAATTACCTGTCACCACACATGACCTCTGGGAACTGAGGCTTGAGTCCAGCCAGACCCGCACATTCGGATTATTCTATTATACCGTACCATATTCGCATCTTATCGTTCTTGAACTTAAATAAAGGCCTAAAGGTTTGTCGATGATTTTGTAACTAAGTTATTGCGACTAAAATTTTTTTATAAGTATTTGGGATACCAGCTTTTGGTATTAATCTTACCCCTAATTAAACGTTGTCTTTATTAAATATTGTCTATAATTAATGGTACTTACTGCGACTTTGTTCATGCAAATTTTTTACAAGCAAACTACATCCTGGTGCGTCCAGAAGAATTCCCAAAATTCAACATTTAAATGTTTAATTTTGGGGATAAAGACTTCGAAAATTTAAGACATTTGGCTGCCCTTTGACGTTTTGTCAATCAATCAATCAATCAATTACCTAACGCATCGATTTTACATTATTATTTAGATTTTCCTTGTTTTCCTCTATTACACAAATAGTAGTAGAAGAAGCCAAAACTTTGTGTGTATTTTTATGTCCTTATTACGTGTTATTGATAGATAAAATCTAACGATCTAAAAGTATCATAGAAAGCGCAAAGATTTATAAAATCCTTTTCACATCGCGTCGTGCCGAGACTCAAGACAATGTACTTCCGTTATGTTTTATGTCCAATTTACAGTTGATTTGACTGTAATCAGCGATATCCTTCGGATTGTGCAGTTTAGACGCAGGCGCAATTAGCTTTAATAAATAGAAAATATTTTAGTAAAATCGGTTTCAGCTGTCTTATTTAAAGTTTACCACAATTTTTTTTTCTTTAACTCATAACACGGTTATCGTGGGCTTAAACCCGGTCGTGTACCAATGGATTTTTCGAAGAGAAAACTCTTTGAAAAATATATGTATTACGCAATGCCAGTGCTCTCATACGGTGAAGGAAAACATTGTGAGGAAACCGGCCTGTCTTAGAACCAAAATTTGAAAGACCAGTACGCATTGGGTCCGCGTGGTGGATTAAGACACAAAATTTTCGCCCGAGAGTAGCCCAGTGTCCTAACAGTGGAAACATTAGAAAGCTGTCATGATGAAGGTAATTTTTGCGATAGTTCTAAGATTGAGGAAAGATCTTTTATGGCACTGAGTACAAAACACTGTACCTACTTTGGTGTCGTTCATTGATAATAAGTTATACACTGCTATCGGTCAGGGCTCAGGGATGATTCAATGAACCCGTTATTTTTTAAGACCCACTTTTTTTTTATACAACTAGAGTGGCAGCCAAGCGTACGGCCCACAAGATGGTAAGCGGTTACCGCAGCCTATGGACGCTTGCAATACCAGAGGTATCACTCACGCGTTGCCACCCTAAGACGTAGTTCGAAAGCCTCATGTGCCTGTAATTTCATCGGAAAACATACCCTTCGAACCGGAACACAGCAATGCAAGCGTTACTGCTTGGTGGCAGAAATAAGTATGGTGGTAGTTCTTCCCCGAACGAGCTCTATCACAAAGAACTCTACTAATCTTGCAGCCCATTCGACCCTGTCATTATAGGAGTGCTTCCGAATGCACTCGGAAATCTCTGATGACAGAGTTTAAAGACCATATAAAGAAATATAATATCATGGTAAACATCCCATTTACCGTGAACATTATTTCATCATCATCATATAAGCCAGTAGACGATCACTGCTGAACATAGACGTCACCCAAAGAGCGTCATGACGACCGCTCTTGAGCCATCACCATCCACCGACTTCCTACGACCGCTTTAATTTCATCGGTACATCGAGTGGGGAAGCCGACAAGCCGTCCTTTATACTTAGTTTTCCAGTCGCAGTCGTGATTCGATAACCTATTATGCCCCAGCGGTTATCGGCTCTGCGAGCTATATGGCCTGCCCACTGCTACTTCAACTTGCTTACTCTAAGAGCTAATTTTCGGTGACCTTGATTTATTTATGGATTTCCTTATATAGGATTCGATCGCGTAGTAAACTCCTAGCATAGATATACACCTTTCATATACCTACTTACATGGGTAGGTATGTGAAAGGTGTAGATCAGGCTGTATTTCCCTAAAGCTATAAATATTATCACCTCCCAGTTTCTCAGCCCCTTAAATATATCTAATGAAAACGCCGACACTGTATTATGAGTTCGCATATCTTTATTATATTTACCTACGAATAAAACGATAGTTTATTGACCAGATTTTCAATTTGCGAAAACAAAGACCATCTATATCCATATACGAGTAAAAGATCGCTGTCTTCACCCAGAAGACCGATGATGTGTCCGGCTCAAAACATTAGTTATCTCTGCGGCTGAGAACTGCCGACTGTATTTCGAGTGGAAACTCTAATCATGTGCCACTGCTAAATGGAAAACAATCAACTAACTTCAAAGCTTTTGTTACTGGAAACTAGGAGACGAGGTTAGGGGAAAGAAAATTAAGCCTTTTCATGCATAACAAAACACATGTAACAGCCGTATTTGAAGACTTCACACTAAGTTTTACTGTGTCATGGGTATTGGACAACACAACACCAAGACTTTGACCATGCAAACATAACATTTTAAGTAATGCCAAAGCACAAGTTTTATCGAGCCTTCTATGGAGACAAATAAATATCATAGCCTGTCACCAATCCTAATGATAACCACAACAGGAGCGCTCTTGACGTAGCTGGCTAAGTTGTTCCTAACAGATCAACGAAGTTAAGTACTGTTCCGCGTAGTCACCGTTTGGATGGGTGACCGCCAGTGGCAACTTCAACTGAGCGCTCCTGTGCTTCGGAGGGCACGTTAAGCAGTCGGTCCCAACTTCAAAGTTGTTAGGCCATTACAGAGGCCTTCGGGCAGCCTAAAAACTCTGTCACCAGAGTTGGCCACTGACTCATACGAACTAGCTTTTTACCACACGCACAGAACGTCGCTCAGCTCAGCTTATCTGTTAATGACTTTGCTTTTTGCAATGATAATATATTGCAAAAAGGGCGCCATTTGCTATCGGATGTTAGACGATAGAGCGGTAAAGTGTTTCTGATTGAAACTATTTTTAGACGAGGCTTTTTGGGATGTTCCAATATATTTGCTTAAGAAATTTGACCGAGCGGTATTAGGGCGGTGGCCTAGCAGTTGTGGGGTTTGCCGGCCCAAAGTATGATGCTGGTTCCAAAAAATTTTTGATCGCGTGATGATGATGTAATCCACCTCATGTTTGTTTATCCTAGCTACTCTGTTACATCACTATCTAAATATGTATTCCGATCGTGGCGCACGCGTGTTCGTTTATAAACAACTGAAACGCGCCCTTTCATTTGCTTTCACAGAACTCTCTGTTTACCTTCGCCTTCCTGCACTTGTGTAGATAACACAAAACAGTTTGGTATCACTTCCGTCAAAAATCTAAACCAGACAAGGAAGCGCGGAAGGCCTGGAACAGAAAACGCGATGTGTTGATGCATTTTGACCATAGATTTTACATGCTGAGATACCGCATTGTTTCAAGTTATGTGCTTATCGTTTCAAGTATATGCTTTGGCGCAGCAGGCGAGTGCCCGGTTAAGATGCGAGAGGTTGCGGGTTCGATCCCCGCTGCGGAGCTAGATGGAGCTATGTAAAAGTTCTGTGGTAAAAGTATGCGCCAATATTTATTATTTTTATTATGTATATAATAAAACAATATTTTGCAATATTTATTATTATAGTCAAATAGTCAAATAGTCAAATAGTCGAATTCGATATTTTTCTTTCGAATTTCGATTAGATATTTCGAATATTTTCTAGTAAAAATCGCATAACTTTTAAAATAAGCTGTGCTAATACTAGAGTCGGTTCAAATAGAGAACTGTCGTCAGGTGCCTTTTAGGTCGTTGGATTAATTCAAAACGGTTCTCTTATGAACAGATTAGGATAAGTAGATACTTATTTATTATGTGGCCAGTGGTAATACTCAATTTTACAGTACCAATGCAGTAGCCTAGGAGGCACGTCCGGTGTCGATCATGACCCAGCCCAAAGTCTATTTGTCTATAACCATCGCTTTGTCTATAACATACCCAGAACCGATTGTTTGCTATGCGCTACCAAGCACGAAGTTTTCGTAAACCGGTTAAATTTCCATTAAATAGTTCTAAATTCCAAACACTGTTTAAATAACGAATGATAGAGTCATAAAAGAAAAAAAATTGTTTATTTCAATAACCTTAAATGTTTTACACTCTCGGCTAAGAGTATCCTTTCAAGCAAGAATTTGCTGGTGTTAGGAGATAAACACTCAGAGAGATGGCTCCTGGCCCGCTCGTGTGGAATGCGTTTAGCTTTTAGCGCGTAATATATTTCCCACGAGCCGCGTGTAGGGCACAGCGCGTTGCGACATTTAAGTGCGCGTGCGCACGACGCGAAACTTGAAATCTCAGTTAAATAAAGACTGTTTTCCACTGATTAATAAAATATCTGTGTAACTAAAAACAATTAATTAATTACTTAATGTATACCTATTGTTTAGGATCGTAATGAAAGTACACCTACTGCTTAATAATTTTTAAAACCGTTATTTTATAATTTGCACTAAAACGGTATAGGTACCTACATACATACCCTGATTTGTAAGTTTTATTAATCCCCGATATTTCAACGCAGTTACATGCATGTGATCACTCATTTTTAGTAAAAATTAAGTACTTTTTATTATTATATTATTGCTTTGTAATTTTATAGAACTATTGATGATGATGATTATGACGATAATGACCATAACTAACCATAACTCTACACCCACTACACCGAAATATGCTACTAGTGCTCTAAAAATTACCTCGTAATATGATAAAACAACGCTAATATTATGCTGTAACTTATGTGGTTTGAAATTCAAACTGTGAAGTCGATAAAATGCCTGTTGAAGACGACCGTATGCCAAACACACGTTTACACCGCATTAACGGCACATGATGGAGGTACAACCTAATCGCAAAGTACGACAGGTGGCCATTTACGGACCCATTGTAGGCACGCGCTCACTTTACGTACCATACCATACACCATAGACTAAATAACAGTTAGTACGGCACCATCCAGAAATGTTGAAGATAATGCGTAACTCTCACTTGACATAATTTATGTATACCCACAAAAACAATGGTTAGGATTTGTATAGCGGCAAAAACAATTCCATTGACACTTGACAACTTTGCTTTAAGTACACGACTATTAAGACGTGTGTACCTAATAAAAGAACCGTAAAGCTTTGATCAATCATTAGGTATGTAGGCCAACACAAAGTTAGTTTTTTTAGAGTTTACATTTACCGCCTTCCAGTGCTTTTTTTTTAATTATGACCAAAGAAAAATAATTATCACTGCAATGTTATGCATGCGAAATTTTGTGACACACAAACTTTTGTTCCTACTTAATTCTATAACAGCTGAACAAATTTGTATGAAACTTTAAATAAATAAATACTGAAATAAAATAAAAAAAATAACATTAAACTAGTAGTTGACACGAAAAAGGCTCACATCTGTTATTGGTAGACATCTTATTTTAATCTAATAACTTCTGAGTATAGAATTATTTTAAATAAAAGCTTAATTTAGTGTACGCAATACATTTCACTTTACACGCCGTCTCGCCCCGCGTCGTCAACGCCGACGCAGTCTGTCAACCTGACAAGTCCGTTGACGTTTCCCATGACAGCCAGCCCGCCAGTCAGAGCAGTGAAAAGAGTTCCATTTTTAAACAAGAGAAGAACAATAGTGATGTTTGAATAGGACTCTCACTTGAATTCGATCAACAATGCTTAAAAAAAGTACATTGGCCGCTATGGGAACTGGTTGGGCTGACTTGTCGTCAGCTTGAGGCCTCCGAACGAAGTCAGGTTAATGGTTGATGGTAATGGATCTTTAGAAATATCCTGCAATGACTGATGGTGTTAGGCAAACTGAGCGCGCATACAGAAAACTTAGTTTCACTATAAAAACGTTGTTGAGTGACCTATAAACTTCGTCGTTAGTAATATCTGTTCTGTTCTGTGTCGTTAGTTATAACTTTTATGCGAACTCTACTTATTCACCAATAGGTCAACAAGCTTAAAAGCAATATTGAAGCAATGTTATACTGACATTTATAAACAAAAAAAACATGGTAATATTATTTCAATATTGCTCTAAGAGCTTGTAGTTACCCCCTGGTATTTTACATTTGCGATTACATTATTATAACTACGGTTTAAAACAGGATTAACAGGACGGTTAAATAAAAAAATATTTTTTTGAAGGTTCAACCAGGACTACTGTTTTTTTTTAATTATAAATTTAATTGATGTCGTATAAAACAGGACATCGAGACAGCACCTCACGTTGTTAGATGACTGCGCCTAACTGGTACCTTTTTATTCATTGCAAAAACCATGGAAAGAAAGAACAGCTCAATCGCAACAAATAGAAATCTATAAAGAAATCTAGCGTACCTATAGAGTACATCCGACCCCAGCATTGTTAGGTAGCCAGTCGCCACTTTTTGCGTATCTGACAATCATTAGCGGTTTCGCGGTTCGCCGATCCGCTGACGGAACACAGCAGGGATAGAACTGACTTGCTTTAGTAACAGGAGATTGTGTAAGAGGATATCTTAGTTTTGTGTAACAATGTTTCGCGACAAGCAAATGATTAGCTGCGTTTTGGAACTGGATTGAAAAAATATAACACATTGTGACTAGAAATCATAGAATAACCAGTAATCTTGGTTAGTAATTAATAACCAGGTGACAATGAGTACTTATGCAACCTGAGGGGCTTCGGTTGAACCACAGAGGTTGAACCACCAGTGGTCACACAATGCTGGTCTAGTCTGTAATTAACATTTATTGTTGACATGTAATAACGAAGGCCTTCATGCGGTCTCCTAACTCCGTCACCAGTGTTGACCACTGACTCACACGATCTTACTTCCAAACTCGAAACTGACATGCACCTGCCTACTTGTACAGCTATAAGGCTTTAAAGCAAGAACTAGTGACGAGAAAATGTGCAAAAAGCAACTTTTCCAGCTCATAAAACGTAGGTATTCGCACTTTTTGCATCAGTGAACATAGCCAAGTGCTTGCAGAATTGGATATGTTCAGTTCAATTTTTCAAGCAGATTGTTTGAAGTAGCTTATTGTAAGTACATTGGCAGTGAGTATCACACGCCGCTTTTTCACAAGCTTTTCAAGACTAGCTGCTTTTAAAAGCTACGTGTGACCGAAGCATAAAGGTGATTGATGTTCGTACTAGCCGCTGATAATGTGCGTAACCCTTTACAAAGATACGAATTTCGCAATTTCTAGACGCGCGAGAGCAAATTGAATATGAACTTTCGTTTGCGGTGAATTGTCGTAATCCGAGCTTTTGTTGGAAAGCGGTGGGAAACTATGTTATCAGGGTTCGATAGTCTTCCGCTATTGTTGAAGATTGATGGATAAAATGTGACATTAAAGATCTCTTTTGAAAGCTCTGTGGTATAATTTCACAGGATGTTTTCTTCATAACGTGGTGGCGGCTCCGTACGCATAATTATAACCGCAACATACCATGGAATGCCAATAAGTTATGTTTACCTATACCTATCTAAACACAGGGTTAAACTCAACTCAACCATGTACGAAATACAGTTAATCAGACTATTGATCTGGTATTCTGTCACCTTTCCGATCTTAGTCGATGGTCCAAACTTTGCACCAATGGAATTTTGTAACCGAGAATCTAAAGCGCAATGATAAACTGTTAGCGAAAACATTATAAGGACACCGGCATGTTCAAGAATATAAAATTCGAAGAACATAGCATGGCACGGTAGATGACACTAATTTGCATTGGTCACGATCGCATCATACTTGGCTAGAGTAGTTGGAGCTGGTCGAGCTCGATGTCGCATCTCGCAATCGTCATCATCATGATAATCTCCTAATGTTTCCACTGCTGAAATACGGGCCTACTCTCGAGCAAGAGGGATTGGGCCTTAATCCACTACGCGGACCCATTGCAGATTGGTGAGCATGATGAATATCAGAAATAATCTAAAGATGTAACCTTGCTCTCCATTACAATAGGTGCGTGAATCTCAGACAATGCTGAGACATGAAGCACGTGGGATGTTTTTATTGAATCAGCTACGCTTTTATTAGTAAACTGTCTTTGTACTTGTTGCCAGACAGATAAATTTCAGTTAAATTGCAGTCGAATCAATGCTGTTTCAAGGTTTGAGGTATAACTTTATGCTTTATTTTTTGAGTTCTTTGTCGTCTTACTGATGTTTTAAAAATAAAATTACCCTTCTATTTATTGATAACTAATATTATTATTATATTTTTAAGTGTCAGCAAATGACAAGACAATCAAGGCGCCCACTTGATGTTAAGCACCACGCCTGATTATTACAGATGCAGTGCCACCCAAAGCTTAAAGTTTTTAAGTGTATGCGTGGCACGGCACTGCGCTTATCACCCCGAGACATTGTTGTTAAGTCTCTTTCGCCCAGTAATTTCACTTGCTACAGTGACATTCAAACCTAAACACAGTAATGCTTGCACACTACTGCTTGGAGGTAGAATATCTGACACTGCGGTGGGACCCACCAAGACCCTGAAAAGTCCTACCATCTAATATGTAAACTGCGAGATCTTAAAAAAAATAAGTTTTTACAGTTTTTTGAGATGTTTTTACAGTTTGTGCGCTGTCAATTTAACCATTGTTTGCATTAATTACTATTGACCAAAAAAAACAACCTGACCGTATGCACCTTATGCTAGTTTAAACTCTGGCTCTTATTTGTGTGCGTTGGCCTTAATGCGTGTTTTGAAACCGCACTAATCTGTTTACAATCAAATTAATTACCTCAGCTGCACTCTTGCAAACGTATAAATGCCACTTTAATAATATAGTATTTTTAGTTTGATTTAAACGCTTCAATTGTCGGTAGTTAAACTATAGTTTAATTGTTACCTTTCACTAAGCTAGGGCCTATTCGAAGAACTAAAGCCATTTTGAGCTTGTAAAGTAGTTTTAGTACAATCCATCATAAACATTGATTACCTCAATTGAGCTAATATACTCACTTACAAAACGTTTGTAACGGTCTTCGAATGGTATAGGTATATTAATGTGTATAATGGTGTTTAAATATACATATATAATGGTGTTTGTGTTTGTATTTTTTGAACTAAACCAATTGAAGCCAAGAAATAACTGATTATTGGATTTTAAGATATTTAAAAGATTAGAATTAGATTTAGTTTAGATTTAGGTACTTTTAATCGTGAATAGTTTTTTTTTATTATATTTATTTCATCCGCTTTCGGGTAAAGACATCAGTCTACAGATACAGATATACGTTTTGTAACATTTACATGTATGTATCGTTTCAGAGTATCTGAATACCAAATTAGTAATCGTTCTGTGAAAGGGGCTATGGAAAGAAAAAAAGCTAAGACGTGATTATTATTTATAAAAAAACAAAAACAACAAAAGTCGAAGTTAAGCGAAATGAGTGCAATCGATTAGTCTCTTCGAAATGCGGTCAGAGATAATTAAATTTTAATGAACTGGAAAGAGTTTCAAACAAAAAATATAACAAATATATAAAATTGGTTATCTTTTAAGGAATTATCGAGGACGCGTTGAGATCTTTTGAAGGTTAAAATAAAATGATTATGGGTAGCTGTCCTAAATGTTTGGCAGATGAATTTTTCGGACGCGAAAAGTCTTCTAACTACCAAGTTTTTACTAAAACAATGTACTACTTATGAGCGAAAGCCCCAGGATCCTTACCAAATGGGATGTAGCCAGCCACTAAAGCTATCACATGTTTTGTTGATAAACATTGAACATGTTTGTTATATTTTCAGTCATGATTCATGTTTACGGCCTCATTGATCTCATCCTTATACCACAACACTTTGAACAGAAATAAGGACAGCTATCGATAAGGTTTATAATCCTAATAGTCCGTGTCGCGTGTGTTCACTCCATTCCTTTTGTGTGGCCGGCGCTATCTCAAGTTGTTCGCTAGGTGCACTTGTCAACATAACTCATTCGATAATCAATTTTACAGTTGCAAACGATTATTTTGTTTAATTTTTTAAGTCAACTATATAGGTACAAATTCTTCAGGTCATTTTATACCATTAAGGCCAGATAGCAAACAAGCATACGGCTACCTGATGTTAAGTGTTGACCGTAGCCTATGGACACTTACAATACTCGAGGTATCACTCGCGCGTTGTCGACCCTTGCTTGATATCAGGAACCACGACTGTGTGTCATCCTAAGCTAGTTCAGCGTGGCACTACACTACGGTAGTCACCCTGAGACATAGTTATCAAGTCTTAGTCTCATAATCTCCCCCCAGTAATTTCCTTTGTTATACTGCCCTTTCATCAAACCTAACAATAACGCTTGCTCAGACTGCGGTGATACCCACAAAAACGGACTCTTACCGAAGAGTCTAAGAACCGGGCTATAATAAACTATCCCTTCTTCTCTCGCCTGTACGGCTACGAACACTTTCCTTTGTTGGTGCGGCGGCCTCTCGATTATTGCTGTTAATTTGTATCGCCTCCGTTTATCGACTGTTTACTTGTATTTAGGACATGGCATTTGCTCGGCCATTGCAGATAGCGTTGCTCGGTTGGTATCGAAAGCTTTTGTGCGACGCTTATGTAGATTCAACTAATTTCGTCGCGTTGAGTTCCTTCATATCACAGCTCCTTATTAAATAATTAGCTAAAATAAATATTCGAGATGTGTAGCAGACAATATAGGCAAGTTTTTTTTATTATATATTAAGAAAATAGATACCATCAATTTCGTCTTAAACTTTGTTTTGTTCTGTCTATTTGGTGTTGTTGGTATTGACATGTCCCCAGATTCACTTGTTTTAAAGTGATCATCAAGATCTTGAATCTTATTGAATTGCTTTTTAGTAGGTAAATAAATATCAAAGGTTTATCTCTAGCCGAGCGCGTTATTAGACATGCTCTGTGGTGTTTCTAGTTTGTTCCCGCCCGGTCTTTGTTGTAGGCTCATGTTACAATTACAAGTTTCATCGGGGTAATTTATTGGTAGGTTTAATTACTCAGGACTTAGATTACATTATATCTGTGGATTATTCTTAATGTTTGTTATTTTAAAGGCAACAAGTAAAATATTAGATGACGAAGAAAAAAACAGTTTACTTATGTAACTTTAATTGAGTTGTTTTTTCTGTTCTGTGGAATCAACACAATATGTTTATAATCTCTAGAAACCGTGCAATATTTCATAAGGTCAGGGATGAAATCTAAAAGGGTGCAGCAGAGATCAAGTGTGTAATTAAAAAATTACTGCTTATTACCAGTGCTGGAAGAGAATACTAAACATTGACGATATAAAAGATTCCAAGAAAATCAATTGCCAATGAGTCTGCAAGAAAGTCAAGCAATTACAATCATTACTGAAGATAGCACAAGTCATTGCCATCATCTGCGCATAAATCTGTACATGAATGAGATCGGGAGGCTATAACAACAAATAAATTCCAAATAACGTGCTCATTGTATAAACGGGAGTAGACACTGTTTAGACTCAATTTCAGTATTCCTCATCATGGTAAGTTAAGCTACGCACTCACATCTCCGCAATCGGAACCCTTATAAAGCCAATGGTTATAACCAATGGTAAATTTTAAGGCGTTGCGATAATATAATCAAAATCAAAATAACGTTTGGAACGTATAACGTAGTCCATGCAGACTTACACGGGGAGCTTTAGCTTAGAATATTATTTTAACATGATCCGTAGTAGGTAAGTGCTACTAACCTTAATCTCGTCTAGACTTAGGTTACATTCCGTATCGTGTTGTTTTAATCTGACAAAATCTCTTGTCTCTTGTCTAGACCATAGATCTGCTAATTAATTTCTAAGTGAAAATAAAAGACATTAATGCACTGTGTGTGAGCAGTTTTAAGATGTAGGTGTACGTACTTTAATTAAATTAAAACCTAACACACGAAACCTAGTCTTAAAACCAGAGATTTAAAGGTGAAAACGATTCAAAGAATAGCGTTAATTGGCTGACTAACTAATAACATAAAACCTGCGATGGGTGAGTCAACATTTTGATTCTGCTAGTTACTTATCGAAAGTGATGAGCTAAGTTATTTACAATTTTATTCTTCTAAAACCCAGCTCATTATTTTTACTATTACCACTTATTAATTCTTTACGTACGTAGGTACGTTTTAACATATTGCATGTAGCGTGTAACCGCATAAACTTAGGTAAGTACCTACTTACTTACTTATAAGTTTTCATCAATTCGTTATTATTTCTACAAATAAGAAGAAAATAAATTTCTACAAAAAAAAGTATAAGCAAAAAAAATAATATTCCATTTCCCATTTCCATTTCTAAACATATACAACACGTTTTTGGCTATACCTACCTACTCAGTATTTACAGTCTGTTTAACCTCTTTGCCCGTTGAAAAGAAAGTGACATGGCGAGTTAAGCACGGGAAATTCAGTCAAATTATGTTTAACAGCGTTTTACTCTAATTGCGCGGATTCATCAGGAGCTCCGTATTGGTGGCAAACGGCGGCCATGACACCGGATCGGTTGACAATGACAGCAATTTCAGCGGGAAAAGTGACGGTCCTAAATGAAAGCATGATGCCCGTTCGACAAATACAAGTGCGACGGAATCCACGTTTTACTTCTATCTCTTATGAAAAACACAAATCATTATGTACCTACTACTTACTTTATTTACCTGCAACACTAATTGCCGTCAATCAATAAATTCTACTAAGTAAAAAATGTGTAGAATATTTATAGGGACAGGGAAAGTTTCACTTTCAAGTGTCGAAGAGCAAGTTGTGATATTGTAATGCGGAAGAGCATTGGATCAAGATGAAATATCAATTTAAAAACTTGTGAGTACAAAGTGGATGCTTTACTCGAGTGGTATATAGAGATCTTTGGTAATAGACAGTAACCTGCCCAGGACGACTTTCATACCTTCTTAATAGACTGTTGATGTGAGGTTAGGTTTTGCTACTAAAATTAAATTTTTCTTCTTCTTCTTTTATATATGACGACTTTCAATTAATTTAGACAATTTTGCCAGTGTCAATTATTTGTCAACTTGGACAAATAACATTTTGACGGAAATGGCGGCGTTTCTTAATGAAATTCATAATGAAAATCTGTCGGAGTCTTATTTGTCAAACGCATTGTCAAATTCGGACTGTCTAACGGTTCGTGAAACATCCCAAAATGACGGTAAATGGTAACGGATGAGAGTAATGACAAAATTGGCCGTCGCGTCGTCGTCTCGCCACCTAATGACCGTACCTACTAGTGCTGTAATGCATTTAATAGAGCTGACATCGTACGTATTTTATTCGTCTAAAAATGTATTTTTTGTTAATAATTTTAAACATTGTGAAATGCAGATAAAAACTCCAAATTACTTACCTATATTACGCATAGCCAATTATTAGTACTTACCTAAGTAGGTATTAGAACCAAAAATGATGTCTATAATCATAGTAGTAAGATGGTATAAATTACTTAGGCCGTGTAATAATACAGACAGAAACGCATTGTGTGTTACATAACAGCAAGCTTGGATGAACCCGCTACCAGAAATCAAAAACTTGGACGACTCTTTCACTTGACGTAACAATTCACGATACGATTACACTTGCTATAAACAACAGCTACTTTCCAATGCGACAAATTACACATTTCAACATTCCGTTTTTAAGTCACTGTTTTGAAAACTCCATTGTTTGATCTTGTCGTTCATTCTAATCTATTTGCAACAAAGAAAGGCAAATTATGTCTTATATAATACTCTAATACTACTATAAGGTTTTTTTAATTTAGCTCAGCACATAATCAGACCTAAAAAACAAGAGAAAATAAGAGGGAAAACATGAGAGAGAGACAAAACAACTGATATTGAAATAGAAAAAGGACTAGGACACCATTTATTAAATAGTACCCTATATCATACATGTGGGACGAAAAGAGTTTTTTTTCATCTGGGCCGAACTTTCGCGGGACGAATATGGCATAAATCCTAGAATTAGGCTTGGTCTTTTAGCCTACCTGAAAGACAGGCGTATAATGTATATCGATAGTTATCTTTTCTATTGAAATTGGACCTTCGCATTTGTTTATCTTGAATTCCAAAGTGAGCTCTCCCATCGACTGTCTCGACCAAACAATAGTCACCACACCCAGCCTTTTCATGTTCCTATTCTATAAACTTTCCCCAGTGCGCTAAAATTCACGATCAATCTAAACTACTAAAGCAACACCGCATTCAATAAAGAATTAACTTTGTACGAAACAGCGTTTCTCAAACTTGACATACCTACACTTTACAAAAATAAACCTTTGCCAAGAAAAGATATCTCAGCAGTTTTGTAAGGGCACTCTATCTACAGTAACGCCTAATTGTATTTTTGCACAAAACACTCAATTCGAACTTTCCTCAAGCACCTACACAATCAGACAATTTCGTCTATGGCAACCATAGTTTTCCTTGATCGGAAAAATAATGGGCACTTTATTTTTATTCGTGAAAAAAAGATGGTAGTTAATCAATTTTCAAGTTAGTTGGACGTATTTTTTTAAGGAAATAAACCTAAAAAATAATCGATCGCTGTCATTGACAATTGACTGCTTTGACTATTGATTAAATCCACCTTTTGGATTAAAATGAGGGTTAGAACTTCAACAGTTTGAGTATTGCTGCTTTAAGCTAAAAAACTGAAAGCGCAAAGCTAATACGGCACAAATTAAGGCACTAAACAAAGAAGGCCTTCCCCGGTCGACTTTCACTGCACTCTTCATTAATCAAAATGAATTAATCTAAATACAGCTTTTCAATGGCCTTTGCGTACAATATTAACTACACTATAGGTCGTAATCTCATTTACGGTTAATTTTGCTTGGTGAAATCTGTTATGAAACCAAATTCATAATGTAATCGAGTTACGTTCTAAAGATATTTTTTTTGTAAAACTATAAGTGGTTAGACTACCTACCTACAAATGGTAAATCACCCATCTTAATTGCAATGCAAACAGTCATCACATCAGCAATCAGCATTGAAATTTAAGAGGAAGTACCAATTTTTAATGCTGCCTAGCGGTTTATGCAATCTCTAAGCTAGACATTGACTGGGTAACATAATAGCTTTTTTAATACTATAACTAGTAGACCCGGCGCGGTTTCACTCGCGTTATTTTTTTTAGCAAATTTAACAACCTGTATATTTTCGCACCGTTCAAACCTTCCCTGAACTTTTACAAACATTTCAAGACCAAAATTAGTCAAATCAGTCCAGCCGTTCTCGAGTTTTAGCGAGACTAACGCACAGCAATTCATTTTTATATTATATATAAGAAAGAAGATAATCAGTCATACTCGTAACATGAGTAAGGTAAGGGTTTGGAATAATGTTTATCAAAAATTATATCATACAATATTTTTTTCTTGGAGGCTGGGCAAAAGTTATTCAATTTAATAATTTAATTTAAAAGTCAATTTAATTTCAAGTAGAAGCAAGATCCAACAAAAATAGATTTGTTGACCTCAGTAGGGCGGCGGACGATTGCCCGGCTGAGGTGCGGGACACTGCTAGACAAATGTTTGCATGCTCTGCAAATATTTGTTCCTCTTCTGGGTCTCTCGATTGAAAAAAAAGTTTTTTTTTTTATACAACTGAAGTAGCAACCAAGCGTACGGCCCACTAGATGGTAAGCGATTACCGCAGCCTATGGACGCTTGCAATACCAGAGGTATCACTCGCGGGTTGCCACCTTGAGGCTAAGATCGAAAGCCTCATGTGCCAGTAATTTCACCGGAAACCATACCCTTCACACCGGAACACAGCAATGCGAGCATTACTGCTTGGCGGCAGAAATAGGTATGGTGGTAGTCCTTCCCCGGACGAGCTCTATCACAGAGAACTCTACTACTCTTAAATAAAATATGCTATCAGTTACCTGGTTCCCATAATAATTTAAAAGCTTTGCTTAGTTTGGGGCTAGATGGCAAAGTATGAAATGTACGCTTAATTTAAAACAGCCTTTCACCTGCCACGAACACATCATCCAGACATTTTTATCCAAACAATAGTAGAGTGGAGCGATTTCATTTGCTATTATTTTATTTAGCTATCACTGTTTATTGAGTGTCAATATTCCTTTCTATAAGACAGTTCTTTATTGTGATTCTATTTTCGATATCCGTTGTGTTTATTGTTCCAAAGATTAGAGATACGTTTGGTGGAACAACGGATCTTTGTAGTTCAATTTGTTAGTTTACCATCAATCGTTTGTAGGCGAGTTGTTTATTATTGTTCAACAATTCATATTCGTCAATCAATCATCATCAATACAATTCATCTCTATATAACTTATTCCATTTTCAGTACAAATAGGTAGATAGTATGTATTTTGCTAATATTATATTTATGGAAGTTTGCACTTCGAAATGCCAAGTGAGTTTCAAATCGATGTGTTAAATCTAATTGAAAAGTTAATTTATGTAAAGCAAATCAGAAAAAAAACAAATTGTTACTTTCGATAGAAGATAGTGGGAGAACTCAGACACACAGCAGACGATTGGGTATAGGTTAGGATGAAAAAAGAAAAATGAATCAAAAAATTGATGCGCTACAATTTCGGCAGCAGTTTAAAACTACTCATAGTTAGTTATGATTTTGATCACCCACCCACCACACGCACAAACAGACCGCGGCAATCAAACGCTTACTGTTAGCTAATGATAAAAACGCTCAAAACTCTAGACCGCTCTTTGTGGGATAGTTGCCACCGGAATTCAATTTGAGAATTAATAGTGACATTCTAATTATAGTATCACTAGCTAAATTATCTTTTATTCAAGACAACGCATGACCACTCTTAAATACCAGCTCCCGTTCAAACGGCATTAAATAAGGCTTTCGAATGCACATGCGAAAAGCGAAACCCGCGATAGCCGATAGTTAGGTGTAAATTATCGCGGAGGCAGGCCTTCGATGAATTATCGATCATTAATACCTTGTAACGCTGCCATTGAGTCGCTTATTAATGGGCGTAAGAACGCAGAGACATACAGTTGTATTCTGTGAGGCGTAGACGGAGATAGGTAATACACATATAAGGCGATGAGTATAACATTATGATAACTCTGCGTGCCAAAGAACAAATATTTTACAAATTCTCCAATACTGTTTGACTTTGGTTTGGTATTGCATCGCTTTATCTAGTACAATCTAGACAATCTACAGTGAAGTTTTCGTGGAATTGCGATAAAAAATGCAATAACATGATAAAGTTTATCAGTGATAAATCAATGAAAAGCTCAAAACTTAGGTGATATGAGTTTTGCCTGTGCTTATTCAAAGAGATTGTGTTTATAGCTTGCTCTAAAGTATGATTTACACTTTTCATGTGTTCAGTGAAGAGAAACAAAGTGATCAGCAAGGCGAGGCTAACAGAAAGCGTCGGAATCAGAATCAGCAGCGGAATGCAGCAGAATATCTATCAAGCCGCCCGAGCGCGCTTTTTTTACAGAAATTCGCCTTGACTCGTCACTAAGGTTCTGTTAGCGACATCTACTGTTCTGTACGTGATTTGTAAGACTTTCCAGTGATCCTTGTCGAAATGACAGAATACATCTCAAACAAGCTGATGATCGACAACCCTCAAGACGTCAGGTGAAGCAAACATATTGAACATGAGCACGGAACTTATTCTAATCGTGTACCCTACCTCTGGTGCTAATGAGAAGTTCACACGAACGAGCGCTTTACGGAAGCATTGCAGCTAACAACATTATCTTATGAGGGGCTGTACTTACCACTTATACTATCAAGTGGGTCAAGTCATTCTTTGCCACGTAAATAAGTTATATAAAGAGAGTTAGGGGCTATACCAAACTTAATGGGATATGAACAGAACATCATCATCATCATCAAGGCAAGAGAAGACCATAAGATGCAATGTTACCCAGAGCTTCAAGTTTTAAAGTTCCGCGTAATACTGCACTGCGCTCGTTTGCCCAGTAGTTTAATTTGCCACAGTCCTTGGAACCTAATGACAGCAATGCTTGCGCACTATTGCTTAGAGGCAAAATATCTGGCACTGCGGTTGTACCCACCCAAGACAAACTCTTGCTGAAGAGAGTTTTTTAAGAATAGATACTTCAGAAGTTATAGCAATGCATTATGTACTCGTTAGGATTTACCAGGTTTTATAAAAAAATTTGATAAGTGTATACAGTGATGCAGAAACGTCAGTGTAGAAAAAAAGAAAGACTGGTATAAAGACCAGATAATGATAAGAAAAAATGATGGTCTATAGACCAGTCTTTCTTTTTTTTCTACACTGACGCTCTATAGAGTTAATTGGAAGGAAGATAGGAAGTTATTTTTCCCCTGCAGTGGCAGACATCACAGGCTGTAAATAATAATAAATAACAAAATATCTGCTCCCATACTAATCCTAGTTACGACCTCGCTTAGTGTATTATTTATCGGTACTTATTAGTCTATGTGACAGGCAGGCGGTACCTGATGGTCATACTAAATGTGCCTGTTATAAATAGCTTTCATTCATGTTGATTCATTAAAAATAGATGAGTTAAGTAAACCTTATGGGTAATGAACATGACATGCAAAGCAGGTACTACTTACACTGGTATCCAGAGTAGTGAAGTGGCTTAAGTGAGGGTGGTAAAGTCTGTCATTCGCTGACAACTGTCACATTTGGTAAGGAGAAAAAATACCTTACAAGAGTCACTACACGACTCTGAATGGATGTGGTTTTTTTAATGAGCAATTAAGGAAATGATTAAAAGGAAATTTTGTATGTCTGCGATGTTAAAACAGTTAAACAAAGCTGAGACGCTTCAAAAAAAACCACCATCATTGGTAGCTTCAGACAATGTCATCGGTCTATCGAGCTGTGCTACACAGTCGTTTTACCATTTTATGATCGCCATTTGAGAACTTTTAAGCTAAGTAAGAGCCGTACAAAGCAAATAATCTCCCTTCAGTGTGCTAATAAAAAGCATATTTCCATATAATTGTTCACGAACAAACCATAAAGAGAGTCGAGAGCGTACAACAAGAAGCAATTTATATAATTTTCTATTCGTTCGATCGCCAGATACCGGTGGAAGTGAGCGGTGTACCGCGGCTAATGCTTATGCATTACTTTTTTAGAAATAAGTATCTAATCCATTGTTACGCAAGCTTTTCTCTTTTATACAATGAGATTAAGCTAAAAAATCTCTGAAGCGATTGACACAATAAAATTCACTAGCTCAGCGGGTAGATCACATAACTCTGTTGGCGACCAATCTTCATTGACCTCCATCTCAAACTGACGTATTAGACAGTTTGACCAAAGCTCTACTGGCTTATTAGTAGACAGTTTGAAATGGAGATCAATGAAGATTGGTCGCTAACAGAGTTATGTGATCAAGGGGCAGGAGACGTATCGGGATAAATGCTTTTGACAATCGTAAACGCTAACATATCATTCCAGCTATCAATTTTCATTGGATGTTTGTAGTTCATAATACAAACTAAAAAGGCGCTGCGAAAATCCCTTACAAACTGACAGCAGGACGATACGTTAACGTTTACGATTGTCAAAAACATTATCCAGGATACTGCCTTTGTCCGTGGTTAACTCGCGTAATAATTAAAAGCAGGCTAAAAAAAGAGGTGGTTCACATTAACCATCCGTTATGTATTGATGAACAGTGTCCTAAGTTAATGGGCATCCTAAATCACATGCAATAAATACTGCAGTAGACGTGGCATCGAGAAGTCATTTGTGTTTCGCACGCCGGCCAAATTAATTGCACTTCGCACTGGAACGTTTTCCAGGGTTTTGTTATTTATTGATTTACACCTGCTAAATCTTTTGTAAAAAACATCATTAAGCTTTAGTAATAATTTATTCGCGGAACTATCCCTCTCACGCAGGATAAAATATTCTCACAGCATTAAAGTTGCGAATGTAACCACTTTGGTAAAATAGATGTTGAGCTATTTTAGACAATGTTTCCCATTCCATCACTTACAGCAAGCACTGTTCTCTAATAGCCCTCACTATGACTCTTACTTGTTTTGTCAGTGCTGTATATTTATTTGCATGTAACCGTAAACTCATATTTATGTTGAGTTAAACTCACTTCTACTTGGCGATTAATATGTCGGTGTTTATTATGTTCAACATCTTAGCTGGTTACACAAACGGTATAGTGTGTTTAGTGGCTCTAGGCCTAGGCCCCTCTAGAGGGTGGCACTTAAACCTGCATCTTTGCCTAGGCGGTTTAATGCCACTTCATAAACATTAAATTGCATTTTTCTATTTTAAATTCTAACTCTACGGCTATCTTCATGAGTTCGAATAATCCGCACGATCCGCGGGATTTTAAATGGGTGGGCTACGATAATACAACATTAACAGATGTACTACTTTCATAAATACCTCATTACAGAAAAGATAACGGACAGTGAATGTCGTAAGCTAACCTTTGGCTAGAACCCGCTTTCTGATGCAAAACTAGATATACAGAGCAACGCGTTTTCATCTGCCTTATCAAACATTAAGAATGTGATACACCCGTCAGTTACTGGCACGACAGTTACTGCTTCATGGTCAACAAATGACCATAATTTATTGCTTTGGTGATAGTTAAGTGAGGAAATGAAAATATTGGGCCACAATGCCGTAGGTCAGATTATGAGGCAGAAAAGTTCTGAGGTGTGACAGAGGATGAAAGATTCTTGTTTAATGTAGTTGGGAGGAACTGGATAGGCGAAAGCTCAAGATAGAGAAAAATTACACTGTAGTGGAAGAGATACTACAGCATTGGTTGGTAATACTGGTTGTCATTAAATGACTTGCGATATTCCTAAATTGTATGGAAAATGACAAAATCCTGATAGTAGAAAAGCTGCGCGTGCATGCGACTAGTAAGCAATATCTATTTAGCATGTCGTGTTTCGCAGGCTTTATGGCTAGTCTGCCCTTTTCTTTAATAGTAGTCTTGTTGTAATTTAAAACGAAACGAATCGTAGCACAGTTGGCAATTGATTTCCTTGCATAATAGCTTTGATTTTTGATGTTATAAGAGTAAAGCGAATTCGTTACATAAGCGTGACTTAGGATAAATCAAATTGTGTAATAGAATACTGTAGGTAATTGAAAACCAATTTCTATACGCAAAGGGAATAGTATTATCACTTTGAAACACAATCTTCACTATTATCTAGGCACCCACACCACACCACTTTGCATGCGTAACAAATTTTATGTCTTCGTAAGAAGAAGGTAGGTAGGTACTCTAGTTGAAGCAAGTTTTTTTTGGGATTGTCAAGTCGCGCCATGCACCTAAAACAGTAGTAGCTGTGTCACCCAAAGCTTTATGCTTTAGGTAATGTTTTTTATAACACTGCACTGCGCATGTCACCTCGAGACAAGTAATAGTGTCATTTGCACTATACACCGCAACACGGGACGCCGTCATCGCGCCAGTGTAAATCTTATTCCTCTACTTAGAATTAGAGCTATTGTTTTTTTTTCTTAATGTATCAAGTGCTAGATGCTATGCTAAGATTTTATTTCTAACGAGCCAATCCGCGTGGCTGCACCTGCGTTTTTGCAGTTTTTATGCTATTCCACAGGAACAGTCAATTTTTACGGGATAAAAAGTAGCCTATGTGTTATTCCAGGACTTAAGCCACATTACATTCCAGTCCAAAATCTACAATTTCATCACAATCAGTTAAGTCGTCACGGAGACTATACGAGGTAACAAACATATACACACACACACACACACAGACATTCGCATTTATAATATTAGTACGATTAGTAGGATATCCCAATTTTAAGAATAAGTCCTATCAGCTACACTGACGGCACCGATTTTTATCTAAAATCTAAATGGACTAAGTGAAAACATTGGCTCAGAGGCTGCGCCTAAAGTATCTAAGATTGAGATCTAGGTGATTATTCATTATTTCGAACACTGTCGTCTATCATTTACGGTTCTAATTTTTAAGTTTCTATCCTTGGAGCTAAACGCTTATCTATGCAATCATCGATTTCATCTTCATCGCAGATCTTACATGAACAATGTGAGTACCTGGTACTGGTTTCTTGGTCTCCACTTTTTAGACAACTGTTCATTTTGACTGAACTAAGGTACTTAAAACCTTGATATATCTTGATGTATTATAATTTTGTCAATTATAATATTATAAATAATTAAGCATGTAATCTTATTATAAATAATTAAGCATAAAGAAACAAAAAGGCTAGTTGGCAGTGCCTCAAAAAACTCTCCTTTTTAGTGAAAATAAAATCTTTCGATTAATTATAATCTTACTACACATAAAATTTCCGATAACAGATGATTTCGATGAAAGGGTTTTTTTTGGATTTTGGTTATTTTTTATCCCATCTTTGTCAATGCTTGGAGTAAAAAAAAATTTATGGAAAATTTTCCGATGCAAAGTGCTAATATTTATGCATGTTAGTATTTTGTCTAGCGCGGCTGGAATTGGATTTTTTATTGAAAAATTCGTAACATACAAATACGAACTAGTAGATTTTCCATTTGTCTTTCTTTTGTTGTCGAATGCTCCACGATTTGCTCCTTTCCATTTTTTACTTAAAGCGGACATAAATAATCCTCATCATCGTGACATTCCACCGTCCAAGCTCATGCAACGAAGACAGATACCGACGCTAAAAGCAATTTTCCAGCTTCCTGTAATTATTGAGATATGAAACTTTGCCGGAAAGATGCCAACATCCTTTATATTACGGGCACATTGATGTGCACACAATGTAACAACTTTATCTGTGTAATAATTTACTCCATCGGAGTTATGTTAGATATCTTCCGGTCAAAGCCATCTACACCTACTTGAGTAAATCTGCATCTAAAATAATGTTAGTGAAAATGAAGCTTATTATTAACTGGATTAAATCTGCTAATTCAGACAGATTTGTTTAAATTGCAAATTATTTTATGAATATAGGAAACGGACATGAGTCGCGCGGTGTTGCCAGACATGTTGGGCGTGTTCGAACAACTGTAAATAAACTTAGCGCGAATCAAAACGGTAGATAAGACACACTTTGTAATAATTTGTAAAATAATATGTTATAAACTGATATCCAGAGCAATAGACACGATTCCAATTATGATAGTAAAGAAAATCACCATTAAGTTTAAATTAGGTGTAGCTTTAGATTAGTTTTACAAGTTGGATACACCCAGCCTCGTTGAGATTTGCTTCAGATCGAGAAATCCTAACGCAAGCAAACTGCAAATAAACAGTAATGACAACAAGCTAACTTTAGATTGAGGTCGACTTGCACAAGAAGATTAAATTTGCTGGAAGAAACCTCTTTTTAGGGTTAAGCTCACCTTTGTATATGTCTTTTCTATACGTTTTTTTTAATGTACTTTTGTGTACAAAAAAGAATAAAGGAAGAATATTGAATTGTGATTTATAACAATGTGTGTTGTCAAAACCATACAATTTCGTCAACTTTAATTTGGATTAGTTGCGCTAATCACAATTAAAACACATGTATCTAGATAACAAAGTTAAATGTACGTAACGAAATGAAGTGGCAACGAGTCACTATATAAACTTTCTTAAAGCAAAACTGAAGCTTTTATCTTAGAGCTTTAATTTTAAGATATTTAAATGACAGACTTGACACAAATGTTAGTTAACCCAATAGTTTAGTTTTAATTTGTATTGTTATTTTTATGTTTATTGTGTGGCGCTAAAAAATTTTTTTTCTATTCTATTCTATTCTAAATGAGCCATCTAGACACCAAATTTTCAGTTATTTGCAGGAGTATGCGTATGTATGAGTAAGTACCACCAAGATTATTTACATATCAAGTAAATCACTTGACCATAATATCCGTCAATTATTTCTGACAGTATCAAACCAGTGTAATACCGCCTCAGGTAATAACAACTACAATAAACCAAATAATAAATAACAATTACAGTTAATAACACATTTTTGCAACGAGTCGAGCACAAACATCCAGATCTAACTAATTGATAAAGAAATATACTTTCATTTCCTATAAATTATAGATATTGAATTTGATGCAATTGAGAGTTGAAATAGATGGTTTTGTAATTGTTTTTTGCCGGTGATTTATAGAAGCCACAGTAAGCCAATTTTTATACAAATACAGTTACATAACTATACAACTCAGAACTGTAAAACGAAGGTAGGAAGGACGACCCCCTACTCGATGGACCGATGACACTATGGCGGTATGGGTTTCCGATAAGTAGATTATTGCATTTAAGGATTTGCACACGAATGATCGACACAGTACTTACTGTATATAACTCAATTAAGTATCTAATTGTGAGAATCTTGACCAGCCATCAAGTGGGCCGTACGCTTGGTTGCCACTTTAGTGGTATAAAAAAAAGCCTTAAAATAATTTCACTGTTGGGAGTAATTGGGTCCTTCCTTTTCTTACGATTTTTTTCTCCTACGTTTAAGAGCACTGGAAAACCCATCGGTGTATTACCAGTTTCAAACCCACGACTTAAGGGTATAGGATTTCGGGTCAGTACCACTAAACTATCTGTGCTCACAATTTTATATGAGTGTCCAAATAATATTAATTAAGTTTAAGGCACTTACAATAGTTACGAAGAGAAATCGTAAGCTTTATTGGTCGCGTACATAATCCTAAAGTTGGAGGACAGCCAATTTCCTGCATGATACAAATATTTGCAATAAAAGAAATCTCATTTAACCATTAACTTGCCAAATTAAATTAAATCACTTCCTGGACAAAACTCCAACGGACGCCGATGGAGACATTAGCAGTTTATATAATTAACTAGCGACCCGCCTCGGCTTCGCACGGGTGCTAAAGCTAAACGTATAAACCTTCCTCTACCGATGAAGACCGCACTCAAATCCGTTGCGTATATGAAAAGAGCTACACTTTATATTAAATACTTGTAATGATGTAATGATAATGGGCCTTATAAAATAAATGGATATATAATTATTGCCCCAACATGGAAAAAGTTACATAAAACAGTAAAATTAGAATAAGGCTGAGGCAAAAGGAGTAAATTCAGCAGATGCTGCGTGCATAATAATCGTATCATCTTATTCATAATTGTACTTTTACTAGAGGAGTTCCCCACGACTTAGTTCGCGTATTTATTATTTTCTTACAAACTTGTACACCTGCATAACAGAGAAAGAATTTCAATAACTTCTTACTCAATTCTCCTGAAAGAAGGTTTGCTTTTAGAGCATATCTTTCTTTCAGGCGAACTCTTTCTTTACTTTCGGTAGGTAAAGGCAGTAGGTAGGTATGTTAGTTGTCATTCAGTCAGACAGTAACGTAGAAATTATACATAATTACTAGCGGCTTTGCTCGCGTGTTACCAAAAAAAACCATATGTTTCAATTATAATCCAAATTTCATTAAAATTAGCTCAGTTGCTACGACGTGATTGAGTAACTAAAATCTAAACATACAAACATTCAAACTTTCGCTTTCAGAGTAGATAAGTATTAGCTGTGGTATTAGTGTGATTTAGATCAAATCCAAATGCGATTTAAATATCCAAATATTTTGAAACCGCAATCATGTTTGGTATAGTTTTTTAATCGCATTCTCTAGGGCCGGCCGGCACTTTCGAATGCGCGGGCGCAGGCGTTCCGCGTGAAATGCGACACAATGGGATTCCATGGAGAATAGGGTTGTCACCAGGTCTACCTAATTATATTTTTACATAATGCTTTTGATTTATTCTTATACACATAACAACTGCGGAAACTCATCATATCAGCCTATAGACGTCCACTGCTGGACACCGATCTTGAGCCTTCACCATCCAAATAAATGTACGGAGGATAGGGAGGCTTTTGCTCTGCAGTGGGATGATACAGGCTGAAAATAATTATAATAATAAATTATTATAAAATTCAAAAAGTTTTGTATCATTTTTGGGTTTTAGTAAAAAAGTCAAACTGACACCCCTGTCAACGCATGAACGCTCTAAGCTTGTACGTCCAAATGTTTACGCGCAGAGATATCATCGATAAAGGCCGATTGCCCGCGATCAATTGATTGCAGATAAGTGTAATGACAATCGATGAAAAATTATTCGGGTCAGAAGTCTGATGCTTCTGCTTCTTGCGCGTGATCAATTGTTTTGCTGAAGATTGACGTATCAGAATCGATAAGATCTTCCGGAAGGTTCTGCTTGGCTTGTTTTGGTACCTACATAATTGAATAAATAAATAAAAAATACTAAAGTTATCTGGCTTTTTAAACAAGGAAAATATTGAGCTTACCTGAAAGTGATTACAATCTACCAAAGTTACGAAGCCGAAATGATTCAACAATCAAATAAAACAATTTGAAATTGAACAATGCTGCGCTTACACAACATCTCTGATTAAAACGTTGTGATTAAAGTGTAAAGAAAAAACGAATAAACCAATAAGTAACAAAAAAGACATAGGTAATAGAGACTTAAATTTACACTAAATCTGCTAAGAATTTCAAACTTTATTCATGGCTAATACTAAGTTCAAAATGGAATAGATTTAATGTAAGTATTATGATTTGAACAGACTTGCATATCGAATCGGTAAGTTTGCAGTAACGTTCAATGTGCTGCTATGCAAATAACGTTATTTTATATTCTATTCCGTAAGCTATTTTCCTGTTATGCTGCTTACGGAGCTCTGGCATAAGGGCGCGGACGCTTAATTACGCAAAAAGTTTGCAGCAGACTGATGGCTTGCTGCGACTGCAAATCAGATGCAAACACAAGCTAACTCTATAGAAAAAGTAAGTTAATAAGTAAGGTAAAAGTAAGTAGACGTGGTCGCTAGCTATTGGTTTGATTTACTATAAGTATTAAATATATTAAACAGCACATCTTAGAATAAGTAGCAAACCAACCGCTGTTAACTTAATTGGTGAGCAAAATGTTGTCACAATATTATACGCAAAGTGTAACCTGATCTAAGTGAAACCCTAGGCGGAAAGAGCTGGATGACAAATGGGAATTATTCATTACCACAAAGCAGTGACTACTAAAACAGTTCAGGACTTCCCTAAGGTAGCTATGGTGTAAACACGCCTTTACAATTTGATATAGTTGGTAAAAGCGACGGAGGTGACGATTCCAACACACAGTTATGTCATGTGGATTCCATAGTGGCCATCCATCAAGGCTTCAGCTATTCAGAAGCAAGAAATTGAGCGGTAAAGTCCACAGATTATGGTGTTAAGCTGGTAAGACTATTTGGCTTACGTTATTTAAATGAGATTTGATTATAGAGAGATTTTAGAATTAATTTTAAAATAGATTGAAGAAAGTATTTAACAGTAATGTAAGAAGGTGCTTAGTAAGTTTTTTTTTTGTTTCGATGATGATGAAACTAAGAGTTGGTTCAATGGTTCTTTTTTTTTATATATATATATTGGTGATATTTTGGGTGGGCATAATATTTTGGAGGAGGCTTATCCAGAAGTGGGTAGATACAGGCTGGAAATGATGATGATGATATATTTATACATCATTTAGGCACGATTTACTCAGCATGCCCTGCTACTGCATCCCGCCAGATACCCTAACTTTTCCGCCAGATACGCTTAAAAACACCAGGGTTTAAATAAAAAGTTGACATTATATCATTGTTGATCAATTTTTCCGCAGCAGAAAATGAACCCGCACCTTTTGCGACTCAACCACTCGTGCATTACGTCATTAAACTGTTGTTGTCGAGCGTATTAATGTGCGTAGATAGATTATTATGCGTATGTAGAGCGAAGCCGCTAATTTCAATCTAGAGCGGCGAGCCGGCGTAAATCATAGGTTTATGTGAACTTTAGCGCTAATACGGTACTGTTCAACAGACGAAATCGTATCGAATTACACGGATTTGCTCGTATTAGGACTCTTTCACACGAATACTATGCGATCTGTTTTACTTCAACGTGTTTTTATTACCAAAACACATTCACAAAATGTTTCCATCTCAGGGTTACATGATGGTTTGGGTTATTCTTTTTGTTCCGGATCTACGTGATTTCACCGTATTTTCGGCGCACAGTTTCGGCCAAATCTGGGCGCACAGTAGTGCCAAGACGAGCCAAGCGAAGCGCAAGAGCAGGGCCAACAAGCCACATATTTTGGCTAAGACGTAGAATTTGTGACGTTAGGGCTTGTAGAGTTAGGACGTGTAGAGTTAAAAGCTTTACTCTACATGTGATCTAATGACTTTTTGACAGTGTGAGTCAATGATGTCATCTTGGCAACACTTTACATGAAAATATTTTTGTTGGGATTATTTTTTCTCTTAGTTCGGCTGCAGTTTTTTCTGTGTAAGTCACGATAATTTTGCTGTCTTTGCATTTATTTATTGATTCATTATATTATATTATTATTAGCATCGCAAATAGAATTGAATAAAATAATAGTGTTGCCCTCCCCCCTAGCCCGGTATGTCAGCAGTGACAAAAGCCACAAAAAGCAAATAAAAACAAAAAAAAAACACCTACTACAACTCATAAGCGGTACTTCCGGTATACTTAATAACGTTACGACATTTTTTGCGCACCCTCTGATCTAAACTAAAAGAAGCTTTACAATTAGGTGCACCGCCTTTCGTCTAGTACCATTGGCATGAGAATAGAAAGGCAATCAGAATCCGCAGCGACGCTCTCGAAGTACTACACAACGGAATTATAATGCAGAATAATGGAGAACAAATCTGACCTGTACCAAACCTCAGAGTGTTATTCAACAAGGTACGGGCAGAGCGTGAACTGTAAGCAAAAATTTACACATTTTCATCATCTTCTAGCAGCCGACGTATCTCGGATGGGCAGCGTTTAAGAAGTTAAGACATATTTACTCGTCCGGGTACCTATACGCGTTGCCAGTGATGACTTATGGCACTGAGACGTGGTTGCTAACTAATGGTCTCATTGACAAGCTCAGAGCTCAAGGAGCTATGCTAGGAGTTTCACAACGTCATTGAATCTGAAATGAGAAAATCCGTAGAAGAACCAAGTTCACCGTAGGTCAGGTAATAGCTCAAAGTCAAAGTCAAAGTCAAAGTTAAAAATGATTTATTTCAATAAAATCACAAGGATCATTTTGAAACGTCTTAAAGCTAAGTGAATTTACGCCAGCTCCACGCGCCCCAGCCTAGAAGAATCTGGCAACAAACTAAGCTAGCTCTTAGAATATTAAGCAAGTTAAAGTGGTAGTGGGCAGGTCATAATATAGCTCGCAGAATCGATAATCGCTGAGGAATAAAGGTTCTCAAATGGCGACCGCGAATTTGAAAACGAAGTTTAAGATTCGTCGTCATGCTACCGTCTTCCTGCGACTGCTTTAATTTCGTCGGCTGGTTTCGCACTCGAGTAGGCCAGTATCTATATATATTTTAAGGCTGATGTATTAACTGCAGCTTGCTTACTGATACTCTTACTTACTAACTTCTCAACAATCTACGTTCGTTTCAATTCAACGTCCAATAATCAAAGGCGTTACGAGACCTCCGCAATTTCGCAATATGAAAGTAAGTCGCCTTTTTATTTACCTAGAAGAATAGCCGTCTTATTTTGTGTTCAGTTTTGAATTTGCTATTATTTGTTTTGCTTGCACGATCTACTGCTACTTTCTTTACTGATATTTTATAGTAACGGTGGAAAAAGCTTTTATTTACCTTATAATATAGGCATAGATTAACCTAGATACAGTGATCTTTTAATAATAAGTAAGTACCTACCTAAGTAGGTAATTTGTAAACCGATGCGTAATTATTTTACTGATGCATTCTGAAATAAATGAATTTATTGAAAAGAAACAATTATTTTCAACGTTATGTCAAAACATGTGAAAATTATGTTTTGTTTTTATTAAAGTTGCTTATATATTTAGATTTATACGTTAGAAAATAATTGTTACTTTTTAATAAATCGTACGAGCATCAGGCTAGCAACGTAGAGAAAATTAGACATCGTAGAGAAAAATATTTTTTACAAAGAAAACTGTAATTAAATAATCTTTACTTCTTCTGTAAAAAAAACCGGAGAAAACCGTTGTGTACGGTATCCTGCTAGCTGGGCTTATCCTTGAATTATATCGAATACCTACAATCTACATAGGTACGTATTGTGTATGGCGACCGCAAACTGGAAAACAAAGTATAGAACGGCCCTCCCCTGTCGGTGAATGATGCAGGCTCAAAATCAGCCGTAGGAAAAAGCGCCATGATCTTGAGGTTTACCTATGTCCAGCAGTGAACGCCTATTGACTGATACGATGATAATGATGATGACTTATGTAGTGAAAAAAGGTTTGAATACAAATACTTGTAAGTGTAATCACAACACATCAACAGGGACGCTACGCATAAATTAATCAAATCTCAGACGTTATCGATAATAATCACGACATTTCATTTACAAGTACTCGTAGCTTGCAACTCGATAAGTGCTTTCTAACACTACTCTAGAGACTATCAAATGTGGGAATAGGTCATAGGTCGACTATTTGCTCCCGTGCGAGGCGCAACCCTAATCTTATTGATGTATTGCTATTAACAAATAGGGTTGTCACGTCACAGTTTCTCGATCACGATTTCACCGTGGGACGTTTAATTTTTCGCTCGATAAAACTTGTACATATCTGTTTTGCGTGTAAGAAGTTACAGTGATAAATTATATTGATATGTTTTATTAATGTATGCATGCTTGGCATTATGCAAACTCAATATTCAACTATGTTTGCTCTATATGTAGCACGAACATTAGATACTATTGTATCGCGCACGTTAATTTGCAGTTAAATTTATACTTTAGGCAATTTTTAAGCCTTACTTGCCTTGACTTTAAATAAAAACAAAATTATGTACAAATAATTATAACTAGATGTGATAAATCAGTTAAAAAACGTTTACTTTACTAGTTAAAAGAAATGCGAGCTAGAGGCTTTGTCTAAATACAAATTATTCATTCCGTTTCTTAGAAATTCAGTGACAACCCTAACAATAACAAATGAAGATAACACAGAAACAAATGAGCCTGTAAATTGGAGTCGATAAATATCCATTAATCGATAATATTAGTCATCGAGCTTTTACCTCATAACTGTTACAAAACCATAGAAAACAAGCTATTGTGGAAATCTACTCATTTGTGGTTAGAGAAGAAAATGTTGCCAAGATTTTCAATTTTGATTTCCATATTCCATATGAACTAAAAGCGTTTTAACACTATCCGGCTCGAGATCGTCTGTCGTCACATATTATGACAGAAAGTGTATTAAAATACAAGACAGCGTAAAAGGCAAGCAAACTTTTTAGACATTTTAGATCCCACAGCATGTAGTGTTAACGTCTGTCATGATGGGTGGGTGATACAAATGCATCGTGCCAGATAGTGAAAGCGCTGTAAGGGAGGAGCGCACAACGAAGTGCGATGTATTTTAAAAAAAAAAGCGTGCCGTCAGAGTCCGGATGATACTAAAGTTGTCTAGGTACGTAGGTACCTACCTACCTACTTAGTTGGAACCAAATGGTAAAAAACTAAACCCATTTAAAGTAAGAGTAGTATTTTAAAAAAGTTAAGAAATAGTCTAGTCTTGTACTAAAACTTCAAACAATTTATTTTATTTTCATCATGTTCATCATCTCGATGGATGTTATAAGCGTAATTTTTTTTAGATATTTATTCACACATTTTAGAAAATATAAGTTTTAAGATTAAAACTTATATATTCTAAAAACAACCAAAGCTACACCTCTGCTCCACGCTACCTAATATAAAAGCTTCTTTAGCTTACATTTAAATTTCAATATAGCAACTCACTAACAGATAACCTAACACCGTTTCATATTAGTATCTTTCACTAACTTATAACTAAACTGTATCTACCCGAGGCGTCCGTTAATAACTTGAACCACAGAATAAATAATTATTACTCCGTTCAACCACAGTTTATATTAGCTAGTTATTTCAGCGCCAAATATTAACGATTGTTTTTATTATAACACTTACTTGCACATACGTGTGTTGCAATTCAATTTTTGGGTAGGTGTAATAAAAGATAGATTTAACTTTTACTAGCTGACCCGCTTGTCAAGCGTCAAAACCCTTGCGTGTCAATGATCCCTCCCTCTACCCCCTAACCACTACGGGGTGCACGTGCTCACATATTTTATTATTACGCCGCCCGTCCCGATTTCTAACAAGAATAACTAATACTTGAGCAGATAAACTTTATCGATTTACTTGAGATTTTTAACACAAAATGTGTAAAATAAAAAGATAGTACACGTATATTTTTTTTTATGTGGAACCTAATCCTTGAATATTATGCGCTAATAATGAAAAACCGAAAGATAATGATAGTTTGTGCTTGTTTTTTCAGCACGATTGTGAGTGTTAGCAACCAGCACCACTGCTTGCAACTCCACTGTGCTTGAACTGTTGCAACAGACGCATCCGAGCTCGTAAAGTTTCGAAATGAGACGTAAACAGAAATACACCGAGCAACAAAGGGCGGGAATAGCCGATGCAGAAATAGGACGGGGCACTTCCTAGTGGATCCGAGAACGGAGCCCTAAATAACCATTGAGCGGTATGGCGTCTTTTGCAACTTGCAAGGGATACGCCAGCGTCGCGTTTGTCGCACAAAACTCGTTTAGTGCAACGCTTGACATCCAGATGTCAAGCGTCCAGATGTCAAGAATCCAGATTCTAAGTAACTTGTTAGTTCACTTGCTCTGTAGCTTTAGCGCGTGTCGCTGCAATAATCGTGGTCCGTGTGAGGAGATAGTAAACGATTGATTTGATATTAAATTTACTTCTCCGAAAAATTCGTAGATTTGCGAGTAAACCGACAGTTTACTTGTATTTAACATTTCTTATTCCACGGAATAGTTTTCCAGAAGTTGGTCGAGTTCCACCCATGGGCAGGTACTTATGTATACGAAGTTTAGTTCTCGAAAATGATATCATCTTTTGCGTTGCGTGCGAAGGATAAGTATGACCCTGCCGTTATGATTCAGCGAAACGTGCAAGTGATTGTCATTATATTGCAATTATTATGTAGTTTGTATGACGACTTGGAGCACCAAGATGAACCAAGCCACAGTAGTGGCAGGCGAGTGTCAACCGTTGTCGCTTGATAAAGTGTAAGTTCGTTTTCCGCTCTGGGGGGCGATTTTCGTGCCATAGATAAATGGTCACATGTGATATACAGGGCGTAAAAAAAATAATTGTAATTATTATTATTCAATAGAAAAAACTAGTAATACCTTTACCAAGGAATTTATAACGTAGTACTTATTAATTCCATGACTACTTACACAATTACATACTTATAATTACGTAATACAATAAATACAAAATTGCCATTTTGACTGTTCGCTATTTTGACGGTTCGCTATTTTGGCGGTTCGCTGTTTTGACGGTTCACTATTTTGACGGTTCACTATTTTGACGGATTGCGATTTCATTAATTTGACCTTTCGCGACGAAACGGTCGGACGGACATGCCACATGGAGGGGAAGTACCTTGAATATTGTAGATGGAACATTTTACTGAAAGAAGACATTATTTGAATTTTAAAAACAATTTAAACTGCATTCATAATATTTAAAAAATTGCATGGTTGAGCCGAAAGACGCCTAAACTATTTTGTCTATTGCAATGTGGCTGGCTGATTATAAAGAAATAATTCAAAAATGTGTTCCATTTTCAAACTTTTATTCTTATGTATCTGTGATTTTCATTGTAGGATTTAAGCATTGTGTTGTGATTTTTTTACATAACCATAGCGTATCAAAATAATTTTGATTTAATGGAAGCATACTTTTTGAACCACAGAAACATAACATTAGCCTTACAATGGCACGCGAAAGATATCCTGATAGACTTTCATCCCTGGATCGGTACAAATGGACAAATAAGATGGCCGCCGAGATCCAGATCTAACGCCGTTACATTTTTTTTTATGGGGTTATGTAAAAAATTTAGTTTACAAGAACCAGTATGAAAGTGTCCACGAGCTACAAGCAGAAATTAGACGTTTAATTCTAAATAACCACCACAACAAGATCATGTTAAAATTCATGGTCTTCCTTTTATTTCTGACACTATGTTATTTAGCAAAAAATAATTCTTATGATGAAGCCTTTCGATCGGTATGATAAAGATACAGAATAATTATTTTTCTCGTGTAACGGGTTCGATTCTCGGTTCAACCATGCAATTATTTAAATATCTATGAATGCAGTTTAATTTTTTTTTTAAACTGAAATAATGTCTTCTTTCAGTAAAATGTTCCATCTACAATATTCAAGGTACTTCCCATCCATGTGGCATGTCCGTGGGACGCCCTGTATGTCATCAAAAGTGTCAAAAATGTATAGAAATTTTGACAGTTTTGACAATATATATCACATGTAACCATTTATCTATGGACGAGAATCGCTCTCCTGAGACAAATATTTGCAGCAAAATACTCCGAGAGTAGTACGTAAAGAATTATGGCGCAGTATTTCATAAAGTAAATCTGGGAAAGGAGGCTTAAATAACCATTTAGAGGCTATGGCGATGGCGTTTTATAGCATTTACGATTTTAGCAGCTTGCAAGCTAATGCTAGAAATTAGCTAGGACGCAAGCTGCTAGGGCCACGTACACCAATGTAGACGCGTCGCAGCCCATATACTAATTTCATGTTGTGACTGGTTGTTTAGGACTACTTTAGATCTGTACGATACATCGCAACCGTGTGATTTTCGGCGCATAAGATTATTATTATAAGGCTCAGATTTGTAAAACGCCTAATACGTCTCAGACGTATGCGTCGACCTAATGAATTCATAATGGTCAAACTTTTATGGATCGGCGAAGCGTGCTGTCGATTCAGTAGGCACCTAAAGTTACTGTTAACAGCGGGTTTGACTGACGATTTTGGTGGTACGTCGGGTGAGTGTCCTGTTGTGGCGCTAGAAAGGTGCAAATCCTACTGACCTACTCTTGCGCGAGAATAGACGAGCTACGGACTTAAAAGCCATCCAAAAATATGATCTAAGGATGTAATCCACCGATCGAAGCCGAGATGTTTAAAATTCAAACCAATAACAAATGCGCTAAATTTATAATGACGCAATGTTGGCAGAATTAACTAAAGTGGATTTTATATTGTTATCGTAGCCCTGTATAAAACGTTAACGTGTCGTCCAGCTGTCAATTTGTATGTAGTTTTTTACAGCGCTTTTTAGTGCGTAAAATGAAGTGAACCACACAAATTGACAGCATGACGATACGATAACGTTTACGAATGTCAAAAGCATTATTTCGAATACAGCCTCTGCTCTGCTCCGCTTTGCTATTTTTAGGTTTTTTTAATTTAAAAGCTCTAAAATAATAATTGGAGCAATAAATTCATAAGAAACGGCACTAAGATTACGCTCCGTTTAGCTCTACCGACCCGAATTACAATAATGTCGTAACTTATTGATTTAAAGCAGCACTTACCGTGACTGCAAATATCTTCCGTCTCAGTTCCGCGAGCACTTACCTGTAAAATAAGAACGTTTTCATTAATAAACAGTGATTTACGCAAATGATCTCGGGTCCGTGCTGTGTGCAATAAGATATTTTAAATAGACGACACGATAACGACTTTAACGTCAGATGAAACTCTTCAGATAAAATAGAAAAAGTAATAAAAAGCTCGGTAACAGATATTAAATTTACTACTGGTGGTGAACGAAAGACGACCACTATGCTGTAATTAGTTTGTCACGCTGAAAATAATCACTGTTCTGAAAGTTTAAAGAACTCTACTTTCTGCATTTTGTTTCTTATGGGCCTAAGACTTTCATACTATAAAACTCTATAAAACTCTGTTAGCTGATAATAATATTATGATATCTTTCAAATCTGTCATTTTGATATAAGAATGAAGAACATTACTTAACGAGCCACTAAAGTTGATAAATAGAAGGAAAGAACTTTCGCATTAAAAAACTTATAGGTAAGGTATATTATGTAACAGGCTTATACAAAATAATGCAATAAGTATTAAGTATTTAATTGCTATCATGTAAGTTAAATTGAGTCCTATATTGTGTTACCTAGATAAATAATATTTTACCATGACTACCTATCACAAGAACTTTATCTCTATGATATTTTATGCCTACAGAGTCCCCAGTCGCATCGATTTTTATAAATTGGCTTTTTAGCTCCATGCACACGATTCTAATTAATCATTGTATGCGTGAAACCATAGATAGCACTCGACCTAGATTTTATGTTTAAAAACATTAAAACCCATTGATGTGTATCGGACTATTCATCTTCCGACTGCAGTCGCGTTTCAAGAGGTTTTTTAATTTTACAATTACTTAAACTGTTTTACGATTTATTGCACGTTTAAAAATTAATTTTATTATACACTTAATCCGTCTATGAACAATTCTATAGACTTCATAATAGCTAATGTGATGTTAAAATAATATTTTATATTGTCGCTGGTGGAATCAAGACTACTTTTCTAAATGAAATAAAAATTTGAGGCATTCCTCATAGCCGTCAGATGAACGCGTCGAATAAAACAGGGCATTACCAAAATATGTTGTCAAATTGAGATCCCTTCTGAATGATAAGAACGAACAGGCTGTACTTCGAGGGTTTTGTGTGACTGTATAGGCTACGTAACTAACTCTTATTTCAAGAGGGCGATTCTCGTGACATAGATAAATGGTCACATGTGCTATAATTATATCGTTAAAACTGTCAAAAAGTATAGAAGTTTTGTCAGTATTGACTATATATATCACATGTGACCATTTATCTATGGCACGAGAATTGCCCTCCTGAGCTCTTTTTGACAGTTTTGTATGAAAATAGTCCAGACTCAGTGCTTCAATAAATAAATAATAAAGAAATAAGTAGCGCTGATAAAAAATAAGCGAGTTAATTATACCTACTGTATGTAATTGATCAAATTTTTATGTACCTAGTTTAGGTAATAATTTCATGACCTAGAATAAAATTGTTAGTCATAATTTAAATATGAAAGGCACAGCTAGGAAATGCCTATCATTTAGAATCTGTCCGTACACTATCAAACAAAATTGATAGCTTTAATCAAACTTTAATTGAATCCTTTAAGTGTTTCACTCCTATACCTACTGGAATATTATTTCACCATGTGTTCCGTCTCTTTCGTTTATTCTGTAAATGAAAGGGAAGGGTAATATTGCTATAAATCTGTAAGGGTTCGTTATGCATAAACGTAAGCCTATGCCCATTAAACTTGAAGGATTATTATGATTTGTGAACAGCAGAACCTTTAAATTATGATAGATCCTTTGATTTAAAAGCGCAGTATGCTTCATCATGAGCTTATATACCTGTTTGTATGAATTCACTATTCTACAGTAGATAGGTATGTAAAATAATATGTAGAATAGATCTTTATTCAATCAGTACTGCTCCTAATTATGTACAAGCTTTCCTTAATTTGGGGCTAAATGGCGCTGTGTAATTTTTTTTTGCCAATGTTTATTTATTAGCGCTAAAGTAAAATACCATGTTAGTATGCTTTATGTTTGTAAAATACCATGTTAGTATGCTTTATGTTTGTAAAAATATTAACATCATCATCATTATTAAGTTCATCAGAGACTGACCGTATAGCTCTATATTGGTTGTTGCTGAAAACCAAAAAAACAGTCAACAAAGCCTCACCATAATGGTTTTCATTCATAAGTTTACAAACCACGGTAACTAAATCCTAAAAGCGGTAGAGCTAATTTAGTTTGGTTTTTTATCTCGTTTTTTACCCTTTTGACTCTCGCATCATAAGAGTATACTGTTGCGACATAGACAGACTCTCCTTTTCACGTGATTAGCCAGTAATGTGTATTACATGTGTTACAAAAGTGGTAACTAACTAACTAGTAACACGCGTGTCTATTAGTCCATTATATACCTACTCTTGATTTGATGGCGGTAGGTGGTAGTACCTACAGGGCTGCCAGGTGATTTAGTAATTTTGAACTACGTAGTAAAAAAACATTAATACCTTCTAAAGAGGTAAACTAAGAAATTTATTACTGTTTGGAACAAACCAAACATACAGAAATGTAATCGTGGTAGTGTGAGCGCACATTAATAATTTTAAGTTAAATACTTGCAACATTTTATAAGTTAAGCAAATTATTGTGTTATGGCAATAATTTTGCCCTTCCTGTTATGAAGTTTGATTCAAGCGGTGTGACCTGTGACTATAAAATTAATAAAAACCTAAACTATTCATTTCCCACGCATTTTATTTTGTACATGCGTGCGGTGGTCCTTCGAAAAGTTAATAGAATCAGTGCCGAGCAGTTTTCGCGAAAAAGCGTCGAAAATAGTGTTCGTAAAGACCGGCTTGCAATACAAGTCGCCATCGTTGGGCTGTTGTACAAGGCCCGCAACTTCGTTCTGGCTATAGCAGAACGAAAACAGAAGAAGCATCATCCAGAAGCAGCTAAATATCATCGAGTTATCGTGTGATTTACGATTTTCTGATCATCAAGTTTGGCATCTTCAAACACCCTCAACTCATTTTTGAGAGGGGTGAAGTTTCTACAAGTCGTGAGTGTTGGCAGCATTGGGAGCAGAAGCGCGGCCATTTCCGCCGGCGGCCATATTGCTTGATTCGTCGTGTCCGTCATACTATCTGTCAGGTTTGTTTGTAAACAAACAAACTTCTCCGAGTTCTGCAAAATTCGTTGCGTACCTACCTACACAGTGCGGTTTAAGTTATAAGAGAGTGCGTGGAGTGTTCGTAAATCGTATCTAATAAGCAATTCGTCGTGTTACGTTTCGTCCACCATGGCGGAGTCCAAGGAAACACTGCGTAAACATCGTCTTCTTCGTGCTCAGTGCAAGGCTACTATTACGCGTATTGAGACTTTCGTGAACGACCCTATCAGTTTTGCGTCTGCGACTGTGGACATACTGGAGGCGCGTAAGGACAAGCTCATCAGCGCGCTCAAGAGCTATGAGGCGGTGCAGTTGGATATACTAAGTATAGACGAAAGTGACAACGAACAGGTTGGTCCATTAGAAGAAAAATATTATTCTGTGCTAGCCAAAATCAATGCCTCTCTAAAGCAAATAGGTAAAAAATCTGTCTCGGAATGCCACAATGTTTCAACTTGTAAATTGCCTAATATTGATATAACTCCTTTTGATGGCAAAGATTTTACTAAATTCAAGCCTTTCTATGATTTATTTATGGCTGTTATCGATAATAACAGATCACTATCAGATGTTCAGAAGTTGTTCTATTTAAGAAAGTATGTAACAGATGATGCTTTGGCAGTCATTGTCAACTTGCCGCTAGTAAATCAATCTTACAGAGAAGCATTAGACTTGTTGGAAAAGCGTTTTGATAACAAAGCGCGGTTAATAGGAAATCATATTAGCATTCTATTAGATTTACCTACAATGCAAAAAGGCACTGCAGCCTCTATAAGGTCTTTTGTGTCAGAAGTGCAGCAACAGTTGCACGCATTAAAAAATCTTGATCAACCCATCCATGTATGGGACATGTTGCTAATTTCCATTCTAACAAGAAAACTAGATCAAATAACAAATAGGGCTTATCAATTAGATAGGGACTTAGAAAAGATGCCTTCTATGGCTGATTTCTTGAACTTTCTTGAAAAGCGCGCTATAGCGCTGGAGGATAGTTTGCCCCCTAAAAGTACTTCCTATGAAAGTACAAGTAGATTCTATAAATCTACACCATCTAAGGTGACCAATGTTGCCTCAAATGTCAAAAAATTGTGTAAACACTGTAACAAAGGTGACCATCCTCTTTTCAGCTGTCCGGAGTTCAAAACGGCAGCAATAGCGGACCGCCAATCATTTGTGCGGGACTATGATTTGTGTACCATATGTTTAAAAACACACAGCGGAAAATGTAAGTTAAATTTCAAATGTAAAATATGTAAACTAGGGCACAACACATTATTGCATGAAGAACAGGCCAGCCTCACTGAGCCCGCTGTGACTTTGTTGTCAAACCCTGTTTCCAACAACATATTGCTACCGACTGTGAAAGTGAATTTGCTAAACAAACATGGTGAAAAAATTTCTGTCAGAGCGCTTCTTGACACTGGCAGCCAGGCATCTTTTGTTACAACAAACCTTGTAAACAAACTTGGGTTGATTGCTATAAATCAACACCATAATATTATAGGTATAGGTAATAAACCAACACAAATTGATAAGCTTGTGAATATAAGTGTGCTTCCATGCCACAACAATGTAAAATTAAATTTAAAATGTCATGTAGTTGACAAAATAACTACATTGTTGCCCCAACAATTTATAAATGTATCCGGGTGGAATTTACCTAAACATGTAAAACTTTCAGACAATGAGTTTAATATCCCAGCTGAAATTTCTTTGTTACTGGGTGCAGACATTTATTTCAATGTTTTACTAGACGGTTGTATAAAAATTCATAATGGTCCGGTTTTACAAAATACCTTATTTGGTTATGTGATTGGTGGCAACATTCCTGAAAAAGTGTCGGAAAATAATGAAGTAAGTAATGTAACATGTGAAATTGTATCTAATTTTGCTATCCATGATCATATAAAACTAGAAAATGTAATGGAAAAATTTTGGCTTTCTGAAAAGATACCTGAAACTGCAAAGCCGAGTTGCGATGAGTTTCAAAAGGCTGAAGAAAGTTTTCAGAACTCAATGAATCTCAAAGATAGTCACTTCTATGTTGATATGCCTCTCATCGCACCTCTGGATGACTTGCAACTGGGTGATTCATTTTCAGTTGCCTACCAAAGATTTCTAATGTTAGAAAAAAGATTTAAAAAAAACCCTTTGTTACTAGAGCAGTATAAATTGTTCATAGATCAGTATGTAGAGCTGGGACATGCAAAGGAGGTTGATATCGCGAATTATGATATTAATAGTGATCCTGTTTACTTTCTAGCGCATCACGCTGTTATCAACGAGGCAAGTAAGACAACCCGACTTCGTGTTGTGTTCGACGGGAGTATGAAGTCCCGCAACCAGGTGTCCCTCAACGACGTCATGCTGAATGGCCCCGTGGTACAGAGTGAGCTTTTTGATATTCTAATATTATTCAGGACCTACATCTACACATTAATTTGTGACGTTCAAAAGGCATTTCGCAACGTGAATATCAATAGCCACCATACATGCCTTCAAAATATACTCTGGCGAGATGATCCCAAAAAGCCTATTAGCTGCTTACAGCTTCAAACTGTCACTTATGGACTGAAAGCGTCCACATTCTTGACCACTCGATGCCTACTTGAATTAGCTCATCGCTACAAGGAAAAATTTCCACTTGCTGCTCAAACAATGGCCAAAAATACCTATGTTGATGATGTTTTGGCAGGGTCAGGTAATGTAGAGCAGCTTCATGAGCTAAAATTCCAGTTGGTAGAGCTCCTTAAGTTAGGTAGTTTTTCTCTACACAAATGGTGCTCAAACTCATTAGAGGTTTTAAATGACATTCCAGATGAGCTAAAGCAATTTGAAAAGGTAGATATGAGTGGGGACAATTTAGTTAAGACTCTAGGTTTAATGTATGACATAAATTCCGATACATTCACTTTTTCAAGCCCCAATTTAGATGAGGAGCATAAATTAAATACAAAACGAAACATACTAAGCTTTATAGGGAAAATGTTTGACCCTCTCGGTATAGTAGGCCCTATAATAGTGGTAGCCAAGATTTTTATGCAAGAGCTATGGTCTTTGCAAATAGGTTGGGACTCCATAGTACCCGATGACCAGTTACTATACTGGAACAATTTTTTAAATAAGCTAAAGCTTATGGGCAAAGTTACAGTTACTAGGTGTGTTAGTAGTAATAATGTTTCTACTATAGAGTTAATAGGATATTCAGACGCATCTATTAAAGCCTTTGGCTGCTGTCTTTATATTAGAATTCTAAAGAATGATGGTTCAGTGCAGACAGATCTACTCTGTTCAAAGTCCCGTGTTGCTCCATTAAATAAAAGCTTGACAATCCCTCAACTTGAGCTCAATGGTGCTCTCCTTTTGGCCCAGTTAGCACACAAGGTAGGTAGAGTCCTACAGGGTAGGTTTTCCCGGATAGAGACTTTTTTCTACAGTGACTCCCAAATAGTGCTGGCTTGGTTAAAAGCAGGTAATGCAAAATCAAACGTTTATTCTAGCAATAGAGTCAAGAAAATTTTAGAACTGACTGATCAGTCCCAGTGGGGTTTTGTTAGAACTTGTGATAACCCTGCTGATTTATTGTCAAGGGGAGTTTTGCCACACAAGTTGCAGCAAAGTGTATTATGGTGGCACGGGCCAACTTACCTGTCAGATGAAAAGCACACTCATACTAACTTTGAAAACTTTAATGTGTCTGATATGCCCACGGACACAGAACAAAATGATGAACAAGAAATTCAGTGCAATGTAACACAAGTAGAGTCATCGTTTTCAACAAAATTATTTGAGAAATATTCTAATATTTACAAATTACAGAAAGTGATAGGATTTATTTACAGGTTTTTCAAGAACTGTTCGAAAAATAATAATAAAATAACGGACAGTAACCTGACGCCTCAAGAGCTACGCGACTCTATGTCAGTCATTGTGCGTTGTACTCAAAGGCAACATTTTGCTAGAGAGCTAGAGTCACTTTCGGCTGAAAAAATAATAAAAACAGGAATTGGTAGTCTTCATCCTTTTCTTGATATTATAGGTATTCTTAGAGTAGGAGGTAGGCTCGATAATGCCAAGGAGATGTCCTATGATAAAAAGCATCCCAGTATACTTCCGAAAAATTCACACATAACAAATCTCATCATAGAAAGAGAACATTTACGACTCTTGCATGCAGGGCCCAGATTAGTTTTGAGCTCTCTTTCCCAAAGGTACTCTATAGTAAGTGGTATTCGAGAGGTCAAGAAAGTGGTGCGTAAATGCGTCAAGTGTTTCAAAATAAAGGCAATGGTAGTCAAGCAGTTGATGGGCAGTCTCCCCCAGGAACGAATTACTGCGTCTAGGCAATTTCAGCATGTCGGCGTTGACTTCTGTGGACCCTTTGACATGAAGGTTGCTAGGGTTAGAAAACCTATTGTTAAAAAATGTTACATCGCGCTTTTCGTTTGCTTTGCTATAAAAGCTATTCATGTAGAGCTCGTATCTGACCTAACAACTGAAGCCTTCCTAGCATGTCTCAAGCGCTTCATCTCGAGGCGTGGTATGCCCACAAACATATTTTGTGATAACGCTAAAACCTTTAAAGGAGCGTCAAATGTAATGAAAAAATTGTATGACCTACAATCTTCCAAAAATCACAGGGATGCTGTTAATGGTTTTTGTTCTCAAAATTATATAAAATTCAGATTTATACCCAGTTATTCACCTGAGTTTGGAGGATTGTGGGAAGCAGGGGTAAAAAGTGTTAAGCACCACTTAAAGAGAGTAGTAGGGAACCTATGTTTAACCTATGAAGAGCTCAATACAGTCATTGTACAAATCGAAGGAATTTTGAACTCTAGGCCTCTACTTGCATCAAATGATGGTAGCTATTTAACTCCTGCACATTTTCTAATTGGAACAGCTATGGCTAGCTATCCTGAAGTTGATCTAACTGATATTCCAGTCAACCGTTTGAAATTTTGGAATCTTTGTACCAAACTTAAACAACATTTTTGGAAATCATGGTCTAATGATTATTTGACACAGCTTCAAAGCCGTCCCAAGTGGAAATATCCTCAAACAAATCTCAAAGAAGGAGATTTGGTAATTGTAAAAGACTTTAACACTGCTCCATTAGAATATAATATGGCTCGGATTGTAAAAACCTATCCAGGTAGAGATAATAGAGTAAGAGCGGTTGATGTATTAATGAAAAACAAAGTGTATCGTAGGTCAGTAAAGCGACTCTGTCTACTGCCTGTAGAGTAGGCTGATGCCGGCCCCAATTATGTTTGGAACAAACCAAACATACAGAAATGTAATCGTGGTAGTGTGAGCGCACATTAATAATTTTAAGTTAAATACTTGCAACATTTTATAAGTTAAGCAAATTATTGTGTTATGGCAATAATTTTGCCCTTCCTGTTATGAAGTTTGATTCAAGCGGTGTGACCTGTGACTATAAAATTAATAAAAACCTAAACTATTCATTTCCCACGCATTTTATTTTGTACAATTACGATAAATAAAAATAAGAGCATTGCCATGCTCTCTTGAGCAGTGGCTGTGATCTCGCGGTCGTGGGTTCAAAATCGGGTATGTATGCAACATAACTGTATATGTATGCACCAATGGGATTTGTAATTCAAAAAAATTACGACTAATCTTTTTGATGCTGCTGAGACAATGCTATTCTCAAGCGAGAGTAACTGGGCTCTAATTTTCAATTTCAATTTTAATTTATTAACCATAAGTACAACATTACAGAAGGGATCCAATGCGTTATACAAGAACTTTTAAAAATATTTACATCTCTTTACTAATGAGTACCTACCTATATTTTAACTAACTAATTTTAACTAACCATCCAGCCAGACTCATGATGACATGTATACGTGCCGGTTGTCTCAAGATAATTTACTTCGCCGTTTGAGAGGAAAAGAGTAAGACCAGTAAAGAAACCGAAAGCTTGAATCGGCTGAACCGGTTTGGATGAAAATAGTAATAGTAATAATAGTTCTGGTAATTATAATAATAAAATTTTATTTTTTATTTTATTTTTATGTAGGTACTTAATTAAGCGTTTAAGTATATTTTTGTTTAGGTACCATACAAGTGAAACCGCAAGCAGAAGCTGGTCGTGATAAAGTTTATCTTTGAAAAACTTAACTTGTGGCAATCCGCAAAAGGCGACTCGCAAAGATAACGATTTTGGGGTGGGAAGATTATTGACTGGGTATTCTTTGCGACTGCATTGTGGCAGCCCTATTTTCGTGCTACAGAGGTGCAACGGTGATCAATCTTCAGCTACGTGATGTTTCGACACACTGGGTAATGGCCGAGAGAACATAAACGTACCGCGTACCATCGGAATGCAATGTTGATCAACTACATTGCATTCTTCTGCAAGTTCCATTCTAGACACAAGTTTATCACTGTCATTACTCAATCGACAGTTCTTACTGTTGGGCGTGGCTTAGGTTCTAAGAACCTATTTGTGAACATTTTTTAAGCAAACTATGGGAATACGATAAATGAGAAGGGCGCAATGCTGCTATTACAGTTACGTAATTGAATTTTGAAATATTCATTATGGCACGAGTGTCAAAAATCTACAATGCCACTGTACGCGACTAAAAGAGTAGTATAGTTCTTTGTAATAGAGCTCGTCCGGGGAAGAACTGCTACCACCATACATAGGTATGGTGGTAGCAGTTCTGCCGTCAAGCAGTAATGTTTGCATTTCTGTGTTTCGGTTCGAAGGGTATGGTTACCGGTGAAATTACAAGCACATGAGACTTTCGAACTACGTCTCAGGGTGGCAACCCGTAAGTGATACCTCTAGTATTGCAAGCGTCCATAGGTTGCGGTAACCGCTTACCACCTTGTGGGCCGTAGGCTTGGTTGCCACTTTAGTTGCATAAAAAAAATGGTCAATCTTCCAGGTTCAGAACGAAGTACTAGGTATACATTCAAATAGATTATATTATATGATTGATTAAACAAACCTTCACGTTTGTAATATTGGTAGGTAATTGATCTACAGTGACTACCCTATTTCACAACAAAAGCTCTTGTTGAAGCCCAAATAGAAACCTGTAAAGTTTAACGACAAAATTGCCAACATTGTTTGAAGATTTGTAGCCACTTACGAGACCGTACTAATGAAAGCGAAGCACTGCTTGAAACTTAGACAACGGAGAACATTGACTGGCACTGACAAACAAAGAACGTCTTTAGAGCTGAATGCATAAATGCAGTGTTTCAGTTACGAAACAATGAACGATTGTCGGCCTACTGGTCAGTCTACAGCGGTAGCGCCTCGTGCGGAGGAGCTGCTAGAGTTTGAGCAGAAATAGGGCACTCACTTCACTCTCACATGTCAAATGCAAAATTACTCTAGGTCCTATTAATGGGGAAAATCACTGGATAACGAGAAAACACATAATAAAGACAATAATTTTAGAGAAATGTTGCTAATTAGAGCGTTTAAAACTAAGAGCCTTAGTGCTGCTTTGGAAGGCATGTTATGATGTCGATCTTTTCTAAAGCCGAGTTAAAGCAGGTGTATGAGGTAGTGAGGCCTTCGATCTGCTTTAAAGCCCGGTTACCTGATATAACTTCTTCCTAGGATAAGACCAATTCCTAAAATCCCTACCAAAGCATCCTCATTATGAGAAAGAAGCAGATAAAGAAGAATAAATTTTTGAATTAACAGAGTGACCTATTTTACTCCACCACTAGTCATCATCGTGATGTCCGCGAGGTCGGTGACCCCGCGACGCACGCGCATTGTTCCGCGAATGCAACCGCAGGCAACTGCCAGTGCTACCTAACCTGTGTCGCCGGGAGGCAAAGATGACGGATGGACCAGTTATTTATATCATGTTATTAATGTCATAGGAAATGTGGGCTAATAGAGATGTCATTTTGATTTTAAAATGAGTTTTAGGAAATCCTTCATTGTGTAACAATGACAAAAAATAGACCAGTGGCACAGAACAGGTGCCTTACTCTTGAATCCAATGAGAATTCCGATCCAATCCCAATTTCTATTTACTGCTGTAAAATTTTTTTACTCTTGAAAACAAGGTTGAATTTGGCTCTAGGTTTGCTGTCAAAAGTACGAAATGTTATATTCCAATAATTGTCCAATACCGATCGCGTTCAAGAGTAAGGCCCCAGATATTAATATTATATATTAATAAGATAAGTTCAATGGCTTCCGTTATCCTATACTGTGCCACTGCTGTGCAAAGGCTATGTTATCTGTGGCAAAGGCCACATCTTCTTTCTACCACTTCTTACAGTCCAATGGTCTCGACAATCTATGCAGAAGAGATAATCTAATCGTCACGCCATCGCATCGATTCATTTGCAATGGTGATCTTGGTCCACTTTTCAGAACGCACACGATTGATATGACCCGCCCGTATACGAATATTTATACCAACCTATGTTTATTTTATTTAACACCTGACTGCACCCTCTGAGATTCATAGTTTGGCCAAGAACAATCGCTAGGCCATGTCGGTCCTTGCAGAGTTCTCCGCTAACTTTTTCATAGGGTTGCTCCAGAGTTTTATTTTATTATTTCCATTAAAAATGACAACATTTTCAAGATTAAACAGTGGTGATAAAAATTATAACATCTCATACTCAAAATATTTTGAAACCTACTATATCATATTTATTTTCTATAGTAATCATATACCCAAAATTAATTTAGAGAACTAAATATTTCCTAACACAACCAGGCATGCAATCACTTATATTCCCATCGAGTGTTTCCTGTTGAGGTACTCTTCTAAATAGCCCATAATTTGTAGTGGCTATTATTTAATCTGTGTTCCTGAATGACAAGCTTTCATTATTCCCCCGTAGGCCCTGTGCACACATTTACGTAGATAGTCTTGTGTAAGAGTGAATACGTTCCGGTACGCGCTGGTTTTTCGTAGATAGTGTGAGAGCGTCCAAGTGTGAGAGTGACTGACCGATATGCGCTATAATGGATATGATATGGTTTTAAGGATTATCCTACCCTGTTCCGGAGGACACGTTTAGCTGTCGATCGGCGGCGATCGAATAGATCTTTGGCTTATCTAAGAAAGCCCCCCAAGAGTTGACCACTACGCTCATTGCTGTTTTTAACAGTCACATATTTATAGTAGGTATTCCCGACCATACACGTAGGTTGTCCAAGGTTTGGGTACCAGATTTTACGACTGGTGGTCACCTAGAACAAGATTCACAAAATAAAATAGTCGTTCAATCAAGCTTATCATTTATTATTAGTATGTTTCTAGATTAAAAATAATCAGTTTTATTAAAACCAAAGTTAACTGAAGTACACGGGCCTAATACTAAGCGCACGTCGGGAATATGTTGAGCTCCATGAATAATATGTTGAAATAAAATGTTGTATTAAATAAAATGAAAAAATAATATGTTGGGAATATGTTGAGCTTCAGTTTGCAGACATTTTCTAGCATTTCCAACTATCCAAAATAGCTGATTTTTGCAAGAGAACGTGTGTGCGTCGGTAGGCCTAAATGAGTCAAGGATTGAATAAGATGCTTGGGTAACACTGGTTCATGAAAGAAGTATAGGAACTGGAAACCATCTGCAGACTTATTATTATTATTATGTATAACCCTAATACTGCAAGTAAAATGCCTCCCACCCCATCCCCCTACCATTTATTACGATCCTGTTATTTGGTCGGTCCTGATATTTATTTTTGCTTATTAGGCTAACCATAATTAAAAATAAAATAATATTTTACAACCAGCTGTCGATGTGAATGCGATGTGCATTCCAAACTATTACATTTTGTAATGTGCTTTTGTACAAATAATTGGTAGGTAGGTGTCTACTAGACCCGGATGCTGATAGGCCAAAAATTATTCGCTAAATGAACACCCAAGCGTTATTAAGCTGCCATTGTTGGAAAAGCTTTCGTTATAAGTTGCGAAGTTGTATAATATATGTATAATTTAGATTTTTTTATAATATGTCAAGCCTTAAGGCTTGTTTATAAATTTTGACAGTTAAAACGGGGTCTTAGCTGTCCAACAGTATACAGAGACTAGAGTAACATCTTTATGGTCTCTGAGTGCAAAGATATATTTTCTTTATGTCAGCAAATGACGAGATGGTCAAGTCATTCGGCGCAACGTCCGTAACAGGTGCAGTGTCACCCAATAATTTAAATTTTAAAGTTCTATGTGGCATTGCGCTGCGCGCGTCACACCAAAATATAGTTATTAAGTTTCTTTCACCCAGTTACTCAACACTTAATAGTTATAACTTGCTGCAGTGCCCTTTAAAACTAAACACAGTTGGTATTTAATACTTTGCACACTACTGGCCCTGCGGTGGTACCAACCAAGACGAACTAATGCATACGAAGAGTTCTACTACCGGGTCAAAATGTCTTGCTCACAATATGTCCCGTTCACAAAGAAAGTAGCTCATCCTAATTGGAACTGTCTTTGTCGCAAATTAAATTGACCGGACCAGAGTTCAAGAGATTATAGTAGTAGCCATGAACTACGAAGAATTTGTAGATGGTAAACACGCTGGCGTTAGCTTAAATGAAGCGATAAGCACAATGATAATTAACACCATTGTGGAGACACAGAGGAGCCCTGAGAAGGGTGGCTACGGACGAAATACCTGTTAACCATTTAGCAGCAGCTTAAACAAAACGCAGCTGATTTGTAGGTTTAAAGTGTTTTCATACGAGTATTTCATATTCGTTATTACACAGCGATCCAGGCGCAGTTTCGTTTTAGCTCAAGCTAACGATCGATCGAATGTTTTGAAAAAGTAATGTTAGTATATTTTATGCAATCACATGAGACAACTACTTGACAGTTGACATAATACTGTAAACACTCCAATAGACAATATACCGCATCCATATATTAGCTTCAATTCCAGCAGTATCTCATCATTAAGAATCTTGTAATCTGTCAATTTATAGACTAATCGGCTATCGAGTGAATAAATTAATCCAGTTTTATTGGTCCTTCGAACCAATAAAGCTTTATCCGGAATAGTCAGAGCAGGGCACATATTACAGTTACCGACTCTTGCTGTGGTACAACGAAACTAAACCAAAGTCAGAGAATCGGTCACAGTATACTTTGACCGACTCTTTGACTTAGTCTGTACACCTAATAGGTGTACAGCCACGAACTTTAATCGTTGGATCAATTAAAAAATATTGTACAGCAAACTGAATATGGCGTCACGACGCTGATGCGTAGTAGATTCAACGGTATTCGTCGTCGTACGTTGACGCCGACGCGCAGCAACGGTGCCGCGCCGACGCATAACTTCGCGACGCCCCGGCGCCGGCGCTGGCCGACGCATAACGTCGTGACGCCGAGGATGAACGTCGCGACGCCGAGGTTGAACGTCGTGACGCCAAGGTTGAACTTTGCGTCTCTGAGGCTGAAAGTCGCGATGCCGAGGCTGAACGCTGTGACACTGACTCTAAACGTCGTTACGCAAACGCTGAACGTCATGAGGCCAACGCCGCAAGACACTGACACTGGGAACACCGACGCATAACAAATAAATCTGAAGACCTAAACTCAATAACTATCTAATATAGGTTCTAGTAACATAACGTGCTTACTTCTAGGACTAGGTTAGCTAAGTAGGTACTTAACTTAGTTTAATTTCTTTTTACCTCTGAAAATCGCACCAGCACGAACAGCATACAAATATTGTACTTAGCCTATTCCAATTCTAAAATTAGGGTCTTTAAAAGATATCTAGAAAATAAAACTATTCAAAAGCCGTAGATACCTTGTATATTAATATCTGCGGCTTTTATTCCAGTCGTGACCAGTTGGATTGCACGTGCCGGTCTGACCATCGCCCAAGGCTCAGCCAATCTGATTGCAATCGACCTTTAGACACCACCGCGCGACTCTTTCCGATTTCACTGCATACACTGCTGGCATACGTCTTTCAAACTCTTAATTTTCTGATACATTTCTCGCAGTGGATATTCAAATGGCAAAGGCATCGTATTGGTTTACCTGAAGGGATGATTTACAAATTGTGTTGTTCGGTGCACTTGTTCACGCAGAGAGCGTGACGTCACGACCGCCGAGATGAATAGCTGACAGTGCGAAGGTAGCTAATCATAGCCGTAAGATAAGTTTTGTTCCCCACTAAAAGTGTTTAAGATTGATGGTAAGATAGTAAGAAGCTAAGAAAGCTGAGTAGCTGTCTGCCGAGTCGCTGGTTTCGCTTATGCTTTGGCCTATGCTCTTTTCAAGGAATCAAAAATGTTATGTGTCGATTTGAAGTGTCATTTCTGTGTATGAATGGATGGAGGTTTTATGAGGCGCAATAAATCTTGTTTAATGATTGATTGCATAAAACCTCCATTCATGAGAATACCACATCAAATCGACACTTAAAATTCAAGATTCCCATCTTGTGTCTACGGTCTGGGAACAAGATTTAATGCAATCAACTGGTGAACGACATAGATTTGAACTCATGACCAAGCTCACAAGTTGGTAGCAAGAGACTGCATACACAAAGTAAGTAATGGATGCTCAGAGTTACCACTTAGTTGTTACTTAGTTGGTGGTAACTGATTAGGCTAAGGTATACAAAGGTAGTTCAGAACCTCGTATGTCTTGTAGTCATCTTGTTAGTGTTATCGTATACGTCCTTCAAGCAGAGCCGGAGCCATGGCCGTGTATGTCCGTTGATTTACTGGCCAATTGGTACCTTATCGCTGACATAGCACTAAACATGGCGGCATTACTCTCATGAATCACAATGCTAGAATTAATGACAAGTCAGCAGCTAGTGATAAAGGGATGTTTACTCAGGCTGGCGGGAATTAACTAGAATTTGTGATTTATCTATATTGCTATTGCTATCGATGCAAAGAATTATGCGTATGCCAAGACGACCTAAGTAGCATGGCATAAGACGCGAGTTCGATTACCACGATGGGAAAAGTTTGCCGTGACATCAAAAACTTTTTATGTCTGAAACAAAACATTGCAATCATTCGTAAAGGAAACCAGGAACGGGTACAATAACTTGGGCCGGCAAAAAACGTGAGGTTAGAATCCTGCCCGTCGTAAAAATAATATATTTACGACGGGCAGGATTCTAACCTTTTAAGTGTAGCATTTTAAATTTGAAATTGAGCATTTTTAACCTTGAAAGTACTGATTTTAACTCACCTAACGCTGGAGAAGAATATAATTTAAGACGTTTATTTTGTTGCTAGCTATTTCAAATCAGTAGTGGGAAGTAGCTGGTGCTAATCTAAGATCAGATCTCATGCTAACACCGCCTGATCCAGCGCGGGCGGGGGTCCCACAGGCAACGCGGCGCATCGCAGTAAATTCATCAACCGAGCTTGTCATAAGCATGCTTGGGCTAACTAGGGATGACTGCAAGTTTTATTTATTTATTTTTTATTTTCTTTCCAGTCACGTGACTAGGTGAATAAGTTCTGGTGAATTAAGTTTACGAAGCCTAATAAACGTAGATATTATGTGTGTGACGTATGAGATGTTTAAATCACAACCGCAGGCAACACCATAGATTTCTTTAGTTTCTTATGAAACATTCGTTGCTTGCTTATAATGTACATAAGTATAGAAAACGGTGACGACAGCCATCAGTTAGTTGCTGTGGTTTGCGGTTCCGTTCCGAATCATATCTTAATGTTGACAGCTCCACTTAATATGTCGAGACGTTTTAGTACATTCAAAGAAAATCACAAAACGGAAAAAAACCCAAGCGGCTAAGACGAATTACACTAATATTATGAAGGGGGAAATTTGGATGATTGTATGTTTGTGGGAGTATCACGCCAGAACGGCTGAACGGATTTATATGAAATTTGGCATAGGTAATCATAGTCTGAATTAGCACAAGACCTACTTTTATCTAGGAAAAATGTTTGGTTCCTGTGGGATAAATAACTGTTTAAATGCGGGTAACACCGCGGGGCGCAGCTTGTTATTTATGTTCTTTAATCTTTCTTTCTCAATGCTGCTAAAATACTCCTAAATGGAAGATTTTTGAATATTAGCATATAATTTATACACATACAGTATTCATACGAACTGGAAAACGAAGTCGGTATAGGACGGCCCCCCACTGGAAGGACCGAAGACATTAAAGTGGTCGCAGGAAGTCGGTGGATGGTGAAGGCTCAAAATCGGTCGTCATGGCGCTCTTTGGGGGAGGAATGTCCAGCTGTGGACGTCTATCGGATGATGTGATGATGATGTTATCAGTATTCAACAACACTAACATTTTAGAACATTGACATTATATAAAATCAGTTTTGCTTATTTCGCAGGCAAGTAAGAATTATATAGGTACTGAAATCGTCTCGAAATAATGATCAACAACCCTAGGCGTTCCTGCATAGGTACTGATTGATAAATATCCGTTTAATCGAGGAAGCAATTATCTGTTTTCATTCATCATCGACTTTTTATCTTTACCACTTTAACAACGATCGGATGATGACTATTGGACTATTGGACTATTGACTATTGGACTATTGACTATTGGACTATTGACTATTGGAGTGCGCATTAGGTACGTTTTTACATACCACTTTCCCACCCTTATTACGCCACGAGGGGTTGGTTGGCTCAACATTGAGGAAGAAAACTTCTAGAAGTATCTTGACAATCAAGCACATTTCCGTCAAAGGGTTATTCACCTGAATAAGTGAAACTAGCACCTGAGACTAATCTCTCTCTAATAATCACGCTACCTCTGATTGCACAACACAACTTTACTTCTAAGCACTAGGAAACGGATTCAAGCAAAAAATGTTAGGCCGGAACCTATACCACCTGATGGACAAGAATATTCTAGCTATATCTATATGCATATAGTTTTTGCTTGCAAAGTACTTAATTAATCGTAATATCTTGTAAACTAAACCACATAATTTAGCGTTTGATGTACTTTTTAAAAAATATAATTGATTACCCTGAAGATCTTTCGTGCATTTTTATTTTATTTATTTGTTTGCACTGTTTTTTTATAATAAATATTATAAGGTACACACCTTTCCCAGCAATTATTTCTAATTTCTAACTTATCAAGAGTTCCATTAGGATTTCTTGTTCGATACAAGTAATCACTCAACTCTGCCAAACTCGCGAACTCGCACTCAAAGTCTATCAACTCAGCAGTGCGTAGGTATACCGAAATAACAACCACGACGACGCTACGCCTAAGTAATTGACTTTTACTTAGCAAATTAAGGACACTTATCCGTAAGACAGGAAGGGATTACTCAATGGCAGATAACAGTAAGTAACACTAATAGGCAATTTTATTCTATGCCTTATGAAAATCATACTTAATTAAGAACTTGTAAATATTATGTTAGGTTTATTGCCAACTTCCGTTGCGGTGTAGATAATGCTAGTAAAAATATATGAAGTAAGTAGGTTTAAGTATACTGTTTATTATTATTATTATGTAAAAACAGGATTTCTTACAGACCACAGTACATACCTACGGGTATAAGAAACCGTGTCAATAATTAAAATGTGAATCTATATCCAGAACTTTACGTTGCGAAATCCAGCGTACACGCTGTGTCTTAGTGCCTTATTAGCTAGCGTTAAAGCCTTATTTTATTAACTCTCATGCTTGTTTAGCTCTAAACGTATTATCTCAATGGTCATAAAGCTACCTCTAAATTCAAGGAAACTAAGGTCCGTATTTCAGAATAAACTCACACCGTTGTTTGATATTTTTTATAAAAATAATATATTTTAAAATGCTCACTTTGAATGAAAAAAAAATGTAATACTTGCATGAAACACGCTGATTCATTCAAAAAGATGAGGGGTTACAATCTCTATTTCGTTTTTGCGACCGAGCTATTCACCAAGTGGGCAAGTAAACCAATTAGTGCTTGTTGAAATAACACCACTAACCCAAATAAACCTAAATAAGGTCGTGTTCTACTAAAGGGCCCAAAAGCTCCGGATTTTATTGTGGCCATTCGCAACAAAAGCGTAGATTTTGTGTACTCCATCAATCACGCGAACATTATTTGTTTTATCGATTGCAATGGAATCGCGTGCCAGTTGGAGCCTGGTGCGTCTTTTTAGAACAATATCACATACGAGTACTACAGAATATTACTGAAAAAAAGCTACTTATTGTACTAATAAGTCTTGAAGTTACGCATAATTTTCGTACGCAGACAGAAAGTGTATTTATGAGAGGAATAATATTTCTTTAAAGTAAATACTGACTAAGAATGACACCCCCCATATTCCTAATCGTGAGTTCAGTGAAAATTTGGTGTTTAAAAACTTTTTCACAATTCAAGTTGTCGTCAGATAATGACAGATTTTAATATATTGCAGTTTAAGGAGGGTAAGAGCAAAACTTTGACAAGTATAGCTATACGACTTGGAAAACTCCTAATTTTACGTTATGTACTTAATAATAAAAAAAAAAAATCTGGTAAGGTAAAAACTCACTTCACGAGTTACCATATAGGTAAGTAGTAGATAAATGTATAGTCACTTTGATTTCTGGGTAATAATTTTCCAAAAGAGGCAAAGTCATTTTCCTCAAATGTGAATCAATTGACTATTTGACTGATTTTCACTGCGTCTAATCCCAAATGTATCCTAATCAGTAAAATACGAAATGTCTTAATTATTTCATAAGTTTAGCATACGAAAGTAGATTTGAAACAGTAAGTTCAAGAAGGCTGTGTAGACTTTTAAGTAGAACTTACCTAGATATGAAACTTGCATGATTTGAAATCGGTGCTCTTCAAACTACTAAAAATGAAAGTTTCAAAACGCCTCTTATTAAGTCAATTAAAGCTACAAGGAAGTGTTAACAGCCCTTTTAAAGGTAATTGTTACCACTATTAGAAGCAACTACTTATCACAGCTCTTTACTCTACTTCTCGATAATAACAGGTGTCGGGCTTTTATATAAGTACCTGTTTACTTATGTCGGTAGGCATCTTAATTAATTTCATAATTTTTATATTTTATTCAAAATCTATTTACTTCTTCATTTGTACAAAGGCGTCTGTGGCTGAGTTTGCCACAATATTAATTCAATTTACTCTCTGATTACATAAACCAAAGAAGTCAAAGGAACAATAATTATTAAGTTTATAGTATATGTAAATTAGTTATCATACCAGCTAACAGTGGAGGTTAATGCATTATGAGAAAATGACTGGGTGTAAGTACCTATATCGTGATTTACCTCATGATCAAATGTAGTATACTTTATTTTTCATGGAAAAATGGCTTTTATTTTACTCGAGAATAAGATGGTGGAGTAAATTACTCTCGGTATAGTTATACTCAAGAATAAATCTAAGTTAGGTCGAATCCACCCTGAATCTTTTATTTTAGGCGTAAGAATTAGATTTCTTACTGTACATAGCAAAGAGACTCTTCTAATACATTTTACCTGTAAAGATACAAAACTAATAAAAGTATTGTCTACATGAAAAACTACCGGAACATACTGACTACTTGCCTAGTCCTTAAATAATTTATAATCTTAATCGTAGGTAGGTTCGTATTTTAGAGTTTAACTTTAACTGTATCTACAATTAAACGCAGATTTTTCTCAGACTATAGAGTTCTACGAGCCTTACAAATTTAGAGAAACTACTAATATGTACTTATAAATAAATATTTTCGGCTTGTTTTACACAAATTATTTGCTATCGAAATAACAGGATCAAACCCTCTTTTACAAATACTCAACAGAAGACTAGATGACGATGAGATGCTAATAACTGCTCACCCATCACAAATGCCTTCATAAAGTACGGCGCATGTGTTGCAAGCAGAGTCGTCGAGGTCTACATAGCAGATTTCACCGACGCTCCTCGAAGCTGTCGCCGACACGGTCCTGGTGACAAGGGTGAGGAAGAGGATATGACAAACAAGGATAGGTCATAAAGACTTTAGAAAACATAGAGACCGCAAACAACACGCAATTTTATATTTTATATTTAATAATGTTTTTTTTTTTTATACAACTGAAGTGGCAACCAAGCGTACGGCCCACAAGATGGTAAGCGGTTACCGCAGCCTATGGACGCTTGCAATACCAGAGGTATCACTCGCGGGTTGCCACCTTGAGGCTAAGATCGAAAGCCTCATGTGCCAGTAATTTCCCCGGAAACCATACCCTTCACACCGGAACACAGCAATGCGAGCATTACTGCTTGGCGGCAGAAATAGGTATGGTGGTAGTCCTTCCCCAGACGAGCTCTATCACAGAGAACTCTACTACTCTTATGTGTGTAAACGTTCCATACTCAGATCAAATCTTTGATTCCGTAGACAACTGCGTTTTCAGTTGCCTTGTAATGAAAGCTGGGATTAAGAATCAATTTACAGCGAAACAGCCGGGCGGACGCCACGGCGCACGCGCAGCCCGCGGCATCCAGTAGCACTGCACTGCACTTAGCTATCATTACACCAGCCGTTGGTACCAGCCTCAGTTCAAATGCAAGTGTTTACGACTCATTAGCTGGGAAACTTAGACGTTTTGCACCGGTTGTCAAGAATGTGTGGAGTCTTTACGCTAAAATAATAATAACAAATTCTTTATTTTAGACAACTGTTACTTAGGTCCATACAGTTTGAAAATTACATGCACATTAAATAACACAATTTAGAAATATTTAATGCAATTATTCATATAATACAGGGCTTCTCATTTTAGCGCATAATATTCAAGGAATTGATTCCACACAAAGAAATGCAATAATAATTTAGTGCTAATCTTTGACGCGTCAATGAAAGCCGCCGCGCGCGGTATTCAAGATTTCCAAAAAAATAACTAATAATTGAGCAAATAACTATATAGATTTGCTCGAGGTTTTTAATACAATAAAATAAAAAAAAAAGATGGCAGTCATGCTATATTTTTTTGTGTGGAATGAAATTCATGAAAGGAATAGGTCCTGGAATATTATGCACTGATAATAAATAATATTTAAGGTAAAGATCAAAACTTAGCTGCATCCGCGGGGAGGGTACGGTGTCAGAGGATAAGGCTGCGACTTCACCAGAGCTAAGCGCATTTACCTAGTTTCGCACTGACAGCTTCAATGAAGTGATTCTATTGGTTCCAACAAACACATCTCTCGCTATATGTAGCGAGAGATCAAAAATCAAAAAATCAAAATCAAAAATTATTTATTCAGTAGAATCACAAGGATCACTTTGAAACGTCTTACAAGCTAGGAAAATTTACACCAGTTCCAACGCGCCCATGCCGTAAAAGAACTGGCAACAACACCGGCTGGGTTCCTATCGCTTTTTTGGCATGACCCTTGCTATTGTTATGGATTCCAAGTAGAGTTGGAGCACATTCGTCCCAAGCTTTTTTATCATCTAGGTAATCGGTTGTTTTATAGTAAGCTTTTTGAGACAGATTTTGTTTAATTAAGTTTTTAAATTTGACAATTGATAAATTTTGTATGTCGCTTGGGACTTTGTTAAAGAAGCGTACACATTGCCCTTTAAAAGATTTACTGACCTTAGTGAGCCTAACTGTGGGAACAGCGAGTTTATTTTTATTTCTAGTATTAACATTATGATTATCACAATTTTTTTTAAACAGATTAATATTTTTGCGAACATACATAAGATTTTCATAAATATATTGACAGGGCACTGTCATAATATTAATTTCTTTGAACTTATCTCTAAGTGATTCTCTGGGACCCATGTTATAAATTGCGCGAACAGCCCTCTTCTGCAACACGAATATGGTGTTAATATCTGCAGCACTCCCCCACAACATAATACCGTAAGACATAATGCTGTGAAAGTAGCTGAAATAAACTAGTCTGGCTGTATCGACGTCGGTGAAATGACGGATCTTTTTGACTGCGTATGCTGCAGAACTAAGTCTCTTCGACAATTTATCTATGTGTGGGCCCCATTGCAGTTTATTATCTAAAGTTAAGCCTAGAAAAACTGTGGTGTCCACAAGGCCTAGCTTTTCATCTTTTATTTTTATATTAGTTTGGTTTTGTTTTACATTAGGTAGTATGAAACGAACGCATTTCGTTTTATTTTCGTTTAACAATAAGTTGTTTACATTAAACCACCCTACAATTTTAGAGATTGCATTGTTTACTTTGTCAAAGTTAGTCTCTTGTCGCTTTAATTTAAATAAAAGTGACGTGTCATCAGCAAACAGTACAATCTCATGATCGTTCCTAACAAGCCGGGGTAGATCATTTATATATATTAAAAACAAGAATGGCCCAAGTATTGATCCTTGTGGTACACCAATTGTTACCACTGATCCCGGAGAACGCTTTCCATTTACGTCAACTCTTTGTATTCTATCACTTAGATATGAAGTGAGAAGGTCTAGAGCAACACCCCTAACTCCATAGTGTTGTAATTTTCTAATTAGTGTCTCATGATGTACACAATCAAATGCCTTAGATAAATCACAAAAAATGCCTAAGGCATCTTGCGATTCCTCCCAGGCTTCAAAAATGTGTGATATCAACTCAACACCGGCATCAGTTGTTGAGCGACCTCTTGTGAACCCAAATTGTTTACTATCAAGTAAGTTATTCATACTAAAATGTCTTTGTAACTGAATAAGAATAAGTTTTTCAAAAATTTTACTAAATGTAGGCAATACTGATATAGGCCGAAAGTTACCAGGGTCAGAATGACTACCTGATTTGAAAAGAGGTGTTATCTTGCTATGTTTCATTAAATCAGGAAACACACCACAGTCAATACATTGGTTAAATATAAAAGCTAGGTCAGGTGCAATGATTTCAATGAATGATTTCACAACGCTAACAGAAATGCCCCAGAGATCAGTGGTTTTTTTTACATTTATCAGTTTAAATGCTTTGATAATATCATTATTATTTACATAATCGAAATGTAATTGTATGTTGCATTGTGGTACATTATTTTTTAACAATGACTCTGCAATTATGTGAGAAGAGTTTAAAGATTTTGTAGTAGAAACTGGAATATCAGTAAAGAATTTTTCGAATGCTTTGGCTACTTCATCATCATGCTTAATATTACTATTATTAATATTTAAATTGAAAACATTATTCTGAGTCTTGACTCTTCCAGTCTCATTATTTATAATTTTCCACATGCACATCTCACATCTCTGGTGGAAATGTAGCCTAAAATAGTACTAAGTTTAACAACACCATTCTAAACAGATTCCAAAAACATCGGCCTAATCGAACAACATCAGTACCTGCATGTCTTTAAACAAAATAAAATTGCTAAGTAACAAACAACAACAAATCATCGTGAAAGTGCTTTAACATTTTTAAATCTGTCATTATATGTCAATTACCATGATATCTCCATAATAATAGCGACTTTGGATTTGTGTCATGTCACGGAACAAAGAGATGACACGAATCAAGGTCAGTTGCGGCAAACAAAAATACTTAAAATACTTTTAGGTATAGTTTTTACATCCCAGCAATTGAATAAAACATGCTTTTGTACTTACCTATGTTAAAAAAAAATTACGATCCAATCGTAACTTTTGCTTGTGGACCAGTGTCACAGTAGTGCAAACGTTTAGAAAGCTTTATAAGATGATGATGAAACTGCATATTTTATTTTGTTTCTAATGAACGCTATGATACATAAATTATTATTATGCTTCTGTTCTAATAAGCAGTTTCTGTAGGTATTTGCTTTAGATTAGGTATGGCTATCACCGATTGCCGGTGTGCTGCTTAGACATTGCAATTAATTAATTAGAGAGCAAGTGAAAGCCTCCAAGTACTGTAATGCCTAACAAGCTGTGGTGTAACTGGACTGTCGTGTCTCACATCTCAGCATAATCGCTTCAGTCGGTGCCTCGACAGGCGGGGAATTGTTCAGTCTCATATACATTGTAGCATCCTTACGACCGGATAAAGAAAGCTCTTTCGACCCTTTGTTTCGAAATAATGTGTGTTCAAGTGTCCAATGTCAACTTTATGGCATTTTCTACAACAGGACTGTTTCGAGCTTTGGAAAATAAAATACATAAAAATGTCGGTGAGCCAATAAAACCGTGATGGAATTCCTGGTGGTATAGAGACTAGAAAGAGGGCACTATAAATTATTTTGGGTGAATGAAACTTCTTACACCTATGTCTCGGGGTGACAAGCGGAGTGCAGTGCCAGACAGAGCTGCTTTGATACTACAACAGCTGTTATGGTCAGGCGTCTGACTAGAACTTGACAGTCGTAATTTGCTTACTTACATAAAAAAAAAACAACATCGGGTGAGCAACTCCCAAAAACCAGGCAACAAAATAAAGACCCTTTTTCATAAAAAAAATATAAAAAAACCATTCGACTAATCAAAAAACATTACCCACCTACACTACAATGCAATCCAATCCGCCCTAAATTAAGAAACAATTTGTGCACCATAAAGTTCCGTAATTTGATAGCTCAACACACCAATTTGTCTACATAGATAGGGCCTTTATCGAAGCCCCGGGCCCTCTAATTGACACTATCTTTATATCCATTGTATCAATCCTTTTAATTAACAGATCGAACAGAAACAATGAAAAGAAACATTTTTCGACTGGGCAGATGCACATTATGAGTGCACGTGTTGAAAATACACCGTTATAGCATAAACTAAAGACAAGTAAGTAAAGGACCAATATCATATTACATCAATTTCATGTTACATAGGTCTTTGTAACACCATAGAAAAATTGGAAAAAAATATAAGACTAACAGTAACAAACAATTTTATTTGTAAGTAGACAAACAAAGTTCTAAAGAAACAATATTTGTTGTGTTGAGTTTTATAAAACGGGAACACTAGAGGTCCGACATGACAGCTATTAGCCAATGATCGTGACGAATCTTGACTTTGACAGTACCTACTTATTAATCCAGTTGTTCGTTAAATCCGCCATGTTGTTTTGCATTGTGTTGCACTCCTTCACAAAGATAAACTTACTTTAGATTATGAAAGAAGCCAAAATAAAACAAATAAACAGTGATAAATGGTTTCTTTAATAATTATCTAACTATTTAGACCCCTACAAAAGACCAAGGCCCGGCTTCATACTACGTGAAACAACTCCTTTGTATCAGAAATAATACTGAATAAGTTACCACGCATTTGGCGACAGCAAGGCCCCTGCGTCCTCTAGAAGTTGAATTTCAGGAATTCCTTAGGAAGAATAAGAAGTATGGAAACATTGAGTTGCAGGATTTGCCACAAAACACTCAGATAATTACAAGTGGTTACGCATTAACGGATACCCATCCTCAAAATAGAGTTGATTTTTCCATAAATAAGTACGTGGAGTTACCTAAACTAAGCCAAGCATGTAATAGCGCAGCATCCGCAGGCGCGGCAGCTGACGACGACGACAAGACGGCTCGTGCGTAACAGTCAGCCTGTCAAACTATTCCCGAACCACAGAATAAGATAGGTACACTAGCTAGTAGTAGTAGTAGTAGTAGCTACCATCTGGCACCACCTTATCCTACTGGGATGAAGCAAAATAAAAAGCAACCAAAGCTGACATCGGACTTGAGAATCACAGAATTGCAGAATCGAGCGTTTTCACATTATCCGACACGATATCGGCCGTACATAATTTATGAAGGTATCGTGTACGAGACACGGCTGTCGACTGTCGAGCAATGTAAAATGTGGGCCCCTCTCCCACGCTTACATCTTAAAAGTTTACTATTCCACGACCGGTCGTGATATCTTGTCGGATAATGAAACTCTTTCAGTGCTCTAGCTATAAGGAGAATGAATCAGTTGCAGCCGGTGAAAACAGAAGAGCCGCAGAAGAAAAAGAGCACGTTACTCAAGAGTGAACGGAACCCAGTGCAGTGCCCTTTCTACTCGTGCCAGACCATAGTTATTTTTAGTTACAATAAGTTTTCTACAAAATGCATTCAATCCTTCATCAACTTAATGCGCAAATCACTTCGGATCACCTAATTCCCCTGGCTAACAGGCTTACAGGCTCAGACACTGTGGTAACAGGATACCAGGATAGGGACGAAGCCCCTCATCGATGCATAAGGTGCACTTCTACGTCGGTTATAATTTAAAACCTGGCTGGTGTCATGTGCTAAGCTGCAGTGTAACTAATATTATGATGAAGAACAGGCGAGCTTTAACAGCAGTAGGTACCTATGTGTAGTATTCTAGGTAAACATAAGACGGAATCAGATAGGTACTCGTATACCGTGTACTGATCCTAATGACCTAAGTTGTTCTTAACAGATCAACGAAGTTAAGCACTGTTCCGCGTAGTCATCATTTGGATGGGTGACCGCCAGTGGCAATTTCAACTGAGCGCTCCCGTGATTCGGAGGGCACGTTAAGCAGTCAGTCCTGACTTTTTCAGAATAGACGGCGGCCTAGAAACCCTGTCACCAGAGTAGGCCACTGACTCATACGAACTTACCTACTTACTTTTTTACCTAATTTCCCGTAATGCGGTCACGAAACTTCAAGACGAGCATGTGTGCATACTTTTTCGTGCCTACTAATGGTTCCTGTTTGTGAAAAAGAATGAATATAATTTGCCGGAAACTCAACCATGAATTGAGAGGTCCTCAATACATATTTATAGACCCTTATGTATGTAATCGGGTATCAACCTTGCTAACTATTATTTCTTCTGTGGCTATTCTATTGCTGAGCATTTTTTGCCATAGCAAATTGTATAGGTAGAGACCTATACAATTCTATTGTTTTATTGCACTTTACAGCAATTGCAATGAAACGACCGAGTCGAATCTTCAAAGAGGACTATTGTCGTATCCCAGGGGCCGCTGGGTGGGCCCCATCGGCCACGATTGGTAATTTTAGTGGTGATGGGTGGCATTACAATTTCTAAATTGGGAGACAACGATCGGTCCTATTGTTCTTTGTTTGATCCGATTTATCGTGGGACGACAACGACGAAATTCAGCTCATCATAGAGAGCTATGCGCAGAGATCTTTATAACTGATCCAAGATATCCAAGGCTTGATAAAAACGTAGGTATTACCTGTAATATTGACACAACTGTAGGTATTTTATATAAATAATAGATACCGAGACGTTTTTGCTTATGTCATCTAGTGCTACTATGTATGAGACCAGCCCCCCAATTTAGGGGGGGCAGCCCCCCGATTGCGTAATTCGGTTGCAATCGATTTCACTTGGTTTCAATCCAAAACTGACCTATTTCGATGAATGTGACAGTTTGCTGATTGAAATCGGATTGAATAGAATAGCTGGGCGGGATAGGCACTATTATAATCTTTGGGGCCCTAACTATATCTACGCTTTACCATAACACTAACGTCATTTTCGATCAATCACCTATTACTACTAGCGCATCGCTGTTAGTCCTTACATTCTAATCTGTGACACGGAGAAATACCTAATAATGAATGTTAAAGTTACCCACTCAGAGGAACTTTGTTATCCATCATAATGTCAACCATCAGTTTTATAGATTGGAAAGCAAGGCCAGTTGATTTTTACTAATAATAAAACTTAGTGCTACCTAATTTGAACAAATAGACCATTGAAACATAAACAAGCCTGACGTTAACCTTAATTGGGAGTTTCAAGGCGCATGCGCCTCCCACGCCCACCGCTGGGTTCCCAGCGTGTAGGTCTTGTGTATAGGAACTATAGCAATAGCTACTAAGTATAACTGGAAAAATAAGCATAGGACGGCACCCCATTATGCATGCGTGTGCGTGAAGTCTCTCGGGAAGTCGTCGAGGTTATAGATCAATCGTCTTGGCGCTTTTTGGGGAAGGCCTATGTTCAGCTTTTCAGTAGTGAATGTCTAATTGGCTGATATGATAAATAAATAAATAAATAATTAATAAAGTAAAGTAAGTACCTACCTAATCCTCTATTAAGTTTACCAAATTAATAGTGTAGTATTTAGTAGAACATGTGAATATAAATAAAAGATTTTATTTTATTTTAATTTTTTATAGGAAACCGAACGGCTAAACGTTTGTTTATTTTTCTGTTGGAACAGTGGGCTAGACGCAAGCAAAACCAACACAATGGCGTGTCTACACTACAAGGACCACAAAAGGCATATACCTAAGACGCATCTATAGACCCAGGCGTTGGCCAATGAGTGCAGATGATGTTAGGTTATCTATACTAAGGGCTTCTCTGAATAAAATACATACTTACTTAGTTATTGAGCTCTTCGAGTCCTCTGGGAGTCCGACAAATATTAGAGTAGAAGACATCACACGGCACTACACAGCACAAAGATAATTACACGAAAATTTCGATAAAGCTAAACCGGGAACTGAATGAAACCGACAAAACTATCAAATCAAAATGACTGGTGTCAGTAAGATAAATTAAAAATGTGACTGCCAGTACCTGAATGAAGGAGTTATAATATCATACTGTGCTTGTTTGAGTTTGAGTTATTTCATAAGGCGTGGGTTTTCTCTGTAGGTGTTCTGGGTCGTATTATTCCATAATTATGATCAATAGGTAGTTCTATAATCCTTTTGTTCTAGAATATTCTAGAAATTGCTTATTCGCTGGCCAAAATAGAAGCCTGCATTCCGCGTGCACTAAAGTCGATTGAAATATAAATTTTGAAATGACAGATTTTTGTAAAGTACGGTTATCTATAAAATTCAATTGAACATTTTAGAGGTAGGTTTTCTATTTGTTTTATTATTTTACCTTTATTAATGTTTTACGACACCTTGTGTTAATTTCAACCAGCTGCGCACCGCAGTTTTACCCGCGGTTAAACAGTTATTTATCCCAACGGAACTACTATAAAGAGAAAAAAAGTGTTTAGAACAGTTTTATAAAAACAAAGAACATGATTAAAACAATGTTTTAACAGAGTTTTAAAACTATTTTGGGCAAGGAAATCTGTAGACTTTCTTGATTTTGTTATGAACTGATTGGAAATTGCGTGCGTTAGTCATTTTTATGAAACTAGTTATCACTATAAATACCGAAAATTATGTAAGATACAATGAAACTGTACTTTACTTATTTAAAGTTCTCTCGATGGATCTAGATCACGAAAGTGAAGTTAGCCGTTTCGATGCGCAATGGAGCTTTTTCTAACTAAATTGTTTTTGCGCATCACAAACGGCTAACTTCACGGAAGCCTAGATCCTTCGAGAGTACTATACTTACTACTTATTATACTCTCTGACGGTAAAATACCGCGCCAGTGAAGTCTTAGGCGGATAGTTCCTTTTCACCGCCCGCCGAAATGCGGTATTCTCTCAAGTATTTCTGTGTCAATCATTTCTGTGTCAAGCATTTTTGTGTCAATCTTTTACACAGAAACACTTGACACAGAGACGCTTTACACAGATGCTTGACACAGAAACGCTTGATACAGAAACGCATGCAAAACAGCATTGCGGTTTTAACGAACAACTGGGTTATCAGGTAGGTATAAACTATACTGTCATACTGTTATACTGTCAGTCAAGATGCGTCACGTGATCATTGCTATTATCTGTCATGGCCTTAGACAGAGAATAGTATTCTCTGTCTACAAGAGCACCGGTGGTCTAGTGGTAGTAACCCCGCCTTCCGACCCTAAGGTCGTGGGTTCAAACCCGGTCGTGCACCAATGAATTTTTCTGTTGGAAAAATTTATGTGCGCAATGCCAGTGCTCTCATATGATGAAGGAAAACATTGTGAGGAAACCGGCATGTCCAAGAACTAAAAATTCGAAGGACATGTGCCATCCACCAATCCGCATTGGGTCCGCGTGGTGGATCACCCAATCACTCTCGCCTGAGAGTAGGCCAGTGTCCCAGCAGTGGGAACATTAGAAGGCTGTCATGATGAATCTCTGTCTACGGTCATGGTGGACCCCTAGTGTTCCCATTTTAGAATAGGTAGGTACCTACTCAACACAATGAACATTTTTCCTTTAGAACTTTGTTTGTCTACTTTTTTCCATTTTTTTCCAGTTACAAAGACCTAATAAAGGCCGATACGTACGATATTTTTTTAGACTGGCAAGATGAAATAACGAGACTCACTCCTCTGATGAAGCTATCTCTCTCGGCTCGAATTTGCCTCAGTAACAGGCGCAACGGAAAATATACCTAGGACAAGTTATAATAAAGTTAATTTTCGTAAGTATATTTTTCTAATAGTAAATCTTTGATTATTAGTGCGCGATATTGCAGAAATTGAGCATAAAAATGTAATCAATTTTTTTGTTTACTTGGAATTAATAAGACAAATTATATCTACATGAAAAAAAAACATAGGTAGGTACATTATTTTTTTATTGCTGTGTGGAACCTGGAGGGCGATTCTCGTGCCATAGATAAATGGTCACATGTGATTTATATCGTCAAAACTGTCTTATATGTATAGAAATTTTGACAGTTTTGACGATATATATCACATGTCATGTAACCATTTATCTATGCACGAGAATCGCCCTCCAGGTTCCACACAGCAATAAAAAAATAATGTACCTACCTATGTTTTTTTTCATGTAGATATATTTTGTCTTATTAATTCCAAGTAAACAAAAAAATTGATTACATTTTTATGCTCAATTTCTGCAAAAAAATAAATAAAAGTAGGTACATGTATTTTTTTTGTGCGTGGAACATATTCCTTGAATATCGCGCACTAATAATCAAAGACCCTGTATAACTGGACTGAGCTATTAGAAATATATACTTATGAAAAATAACTTTATTATAACTAATCCTAGATATATATATTAACAAAGACCATATATATTACGTCCATGGACAAAATATATTATTTACTAAACTAACACAACCATCTTTGTACATAGCGTTTCCGAACGAATATGATGCTTTTTTTGACGTTGACGGCTTGGCTGTTGTTAAATGTTGCGAAGTTGTTGTGCTTCAAAAGTGGATTTATTAATTTTTCCTTGGCTTTCACTATGAAATATTTATTTTATTGAGTAACCATGCTGAACCAGACATCTACAGAAGCGTTGCTTTCAGCGACATATGTCGATAATTACTTAGATTGTGTAGAAAACCTTCCCAATGATCTGCAACGACATTTATCGCGTATGCGAGAGCTCGACGTAACTTACAGAGGTAAAGCTTATTTTACTGCTGGTTTTTAGCCTGGTCTACTATCTAAAAGGGTATTTGGTGGTTTCTGAGTCGGAACTAATTCATGGAATGGAGTTAAAAATGTTGTGTTGACGTTTGCGTTTTCAAGTATAATGCGTACGCATACTATCTATAGCTAGCGAAACCCCAATAACAGTGGACGAAAATAACATCGCTTCCACCAGTTCGTAGTTTCTGTACATAGACCGCACGAATAACTTAGCAAAATGAAATTTTCACTGCTTGCATTAGGGTTAGTGTAGGTTAGCTTGAATTAAATAAATAAATTCATTACCATTAACAGTTATAATCATACACATAAATCGAACAAGCATCAGTCCAAACAAATGCTAATGCTAACAAATTTTTAATAGTAAAGCTACCTAACAAATAATTAATACAAATTTTCATTAGATTGTCTCCGAGAAGCAGAGAAGCATCTGGCAATATCTATAGGTACCAACACAGAGGAGCGCCGCCGCACCCGTGCAGCTATACGCCTGCAAGCTGTCTTGGTTGCGGCTCAGGAGATTGGAGATGAAAAACTTCAAGTGGTGCAAATACTGCAAGACCTAATTGACAACAAGCAACGGTCGCTTGATGGTGACCATAAAAAATTATGTAAGTCACTAGATAACAAAAATCCACTTGCAGTTTATGACAACATTGTTACCTAGAAAAATGTTTAAAGTAAATTCATACTTGCTTTGTATATTTGCATAGCATGAGCACCATAGACTCTGGTTTTCTTTCAACAAATGCCATTTTCATCTACTCTTCCAGAATAATCAATGCCTATGCTACCATGCTCATGCTAGCCGAGAAGGAGACACCAATATTTACATTTTAAGAGCCCTATCCTTGACAATCCTTGAATTTTCTTGTAGCCCGTGAAGTTTCGAACACTACTGTGGCTCGTGTGTTGAAGATATTTTAACGAAAATAAAAACAAATAAAAGCTTTATCCCTTAAAATTTAAGCCAACAGAGCATAATATTAATTAACTCAAGACATAACTGATTAAAAAATAATTAGGAACGCACGTTTCGTAAAATGAGCAATTCCAGTCAACTTTCGATCATTTTTTCTATGAAATAACAAAGTCTAACATATTTCCAAAAATGCAATTATAATAATCACAGTTTTAAAATTTAAGTGAATAGAGAAAAATACTGTATGTTAGTTCAATATTTTTGAAAAAAGACGGTCTAAAAAACGCTTACTTTTCCCAATTTTACGCTTGTTATTTCTGCTAAAGTAAGGAATTTACAATAAAAATACACCTACTTAATTAAAGTTTAAGTTTTTATAAAATAAATACAGCAAAGAAAATAGTCTAATAGCATTGACTTTTTTTAATACGAATTTTTTTAAATCACACCTTAGCGCACTTAAAGTCATATCGATCGAAGCAGCGACTCTCAAACCGCGCTGAGCGCTTATGGAGAGAGGACGTATAACTCCTCGTCGCGCGCGCTATTACTTATACTATATAAAGATACATTCACGCGAACTTCATGAATTATATCGCTAAATCTTGGAAAGGCCTCTTAAGCATTCTCCTAAGCTTTATTTTCATTTTGATTAGTTACTTATAAAATCTAACTATCAATAATAATTAGTCCTAAAATGTGCAATTATTTATTTATATGATTATAGACGAGCAGCTTTTCACTGATGTGTCTACGTCACACAGTGTTGGAATTGAAAGTTGTGTCTTTGTTTAGGTTTGGTTCACTTTTTAAGCACAGATTATTTGTTTTGTAGCCAGTCATCAAGTTGAAAAAAAGTTGTTAGCCCTTAACAAAGGCCTTCGGTCGGCCTAAAAACACTTGGCCACTAACTCATATGAACTTACTTTTTTTTATTGAGTTTGTGTTGAAGAGTAATGCTGCGTTTCCACCAGAGATATGCGAGGATGTTGCAGTAAGGGATGTGATTGTTAGGAACCAATAGAAGCACTTCATTTACCTAGGCTTGCTCTGTCTAGCATTAATGAGGTGATTCTATTAGTTCCTAACAAACACATCCCTCGCTACAACATCCTTGCACATCTCTGGTGGAAACGCAGCCTTAGGCCCGAGGACAGTGTCCCACCAGCAGGTGGGTACATTAAAAAGCTCATGATAATGATGTTACTAACAAAACTAAATTCATTTCAGTGTCCTGCTTAGAGGTGAACACAAATGGCACAGCCAGTAAGAAAGAGCCCACTCCGCCTCCTGAAGTCACACGGGAGAGAGAGAGGGAGAAGGAAAAAGAGCCACCCGTGGTACCACCAACCCCGCATGTTGCACCAGCACCACCTGAACGTGTTGAAAAGGAAAAAGAGAAAGTTGAGAAAGACAAGTCTGGAGGTAAGCTGTGCTTTGTTAACATTGCCCTATCTTAGGCCCTTATTCATAAAAAAACTGTCAAAGTACAAAGTTCCCAGCATTGTCAAAGACAATCCACGCGCGATACGCCTGATGGCGAGTTTGTCAATCCAACTTTATCAACATACATAGAAAAAACTTATAAACTCTGCCACCCGAGTTGGCCAAGTAAGCCACGAACTTACTTACTTTTTTAACATAATTTTTTTCTGAAAATCCCAAATTTTTACCAAGTATGACAATTTGTAAGTAAGTAAGTATGTTTTCTTTCGGACTAACATTAAATAATATTTTATAGGGGAAAGATGGTCAAAGCGCGCGCGACGTGCTCGCACAACTACCACGGGAGTGGCGACCGATGGTGCGGAATCAAGCGAGCGAGATAGCGAAAGGCACACGCACAGCACTACTAACAAGAAAGGTATGGGCTAATTAAAAATACTGTCTTCTTTTTAACTTTAGTCTACCATTAAGGTAGTCTGCACTTAGTTAGGCCGTGAAGGAAGGTTTCGGGCGGCCAAAAAACTCCGTGACCACTGACTCATACAAACTTACTTGCCGTGATTCCAGACATTGTGATACTACAGACGAATTATGTAGATTATACATCTGCATTATAGTCGCATATCGGATACATCAACAGGCAGATACCCAATGTCTGTGGTCTAATGAGAAATTGAAACTGTAATAGTATAGACATGCTTCTGTTCTGAACCTACCTATAACGTGTTTTTTTTATCTCGATAAATTAAAAAATAATTTAGTGCTTGTAAATTATTTACCTAATCTATATCTCAATAACAGGTATAGGCAAGAAGAAAAAACGCAAAGCGCGTCAAGCAGCCCAAAGGTCCGAGACACCGCCCGAGGAGGCAGACGCGATCGATCCTGACGAGCCTCGCTACTGCCTCTGCGACCAAATATCCTTCGGCGAGATGATTCTCTGCGACAATGACCTCTGCCCCATCGAGTGGTTCCATTTCTCATGCGTCTCACTCACCACTAAGCCAAAGGGGAAATGGTTCTGCCCTAAGTGTAGAGGCGATCGGCCAAATGTGATGAAGCCTAAAGGACAGTTTTTGAAAGAACTAGAACGGTATAACAGAGAGAAAGAGGAAAAAGCGTAAATTGAATGAGAAGTTACTCCTTATAGTTCACCTGAGTAGACTTTGTTGCAGTTGTTATTTTTGGTGAACTATGGGGAATGAATATTCAAACTCAGGGCTTCAATGGTGGTTACAAATGAAAGTATTATAAATTTAATTGAAAGTCAAACTGAAAATGGCTTGGTCCAGGCATATTTGTAAAAATAAATAAATAAATAAATTCCTGAAAAGGCTGTTTATTATTCTATAAAATCACTTCAAAAATATAAGTAACCACTAATTTTTAGTCAAACAGCCAATTGATATGACAGAAATGTGATTTCAATTTTAAAGCATGACTATTTTGTTTATTTTTGACTTGTGAATATTTCCTGAAACTGATTTTGCTATTTGCATAGTGGATGTTGATTCAGAATAAGGTTGTAAATATGAAATACTTTGTCATAGTCAAAATATTAGATGAGAAGTACAGCGTAGTCATACGCATTTATAGCTATTAAATAGAGATATTCTATGATAGTTGTTCAAAACATATAATTTCGTACTACTATTAAGTCATATTGAATATAAGGATTTATTCTATAAGTTGTTTTTTATTTATATCAAAGTAAACATGAATAGAAAGTGATTTCTTATTGTGCAAAATTCTGGTTCATATTGCATGACTGAAACAAACTGTTAATTATTTATATGGCTTTATTTCAATAAAATGATTTAAACTATAGACACAAAATCATCTAAACTATTAGTAACCATGTGGAACAATAAAATATTTTAAAATAAAACTTTACACTAATTATTTTGTACACTATTTGAATTTCATAAATGCCAATTTATTGAAATGCCTGAAGGTTATAAAATATTGCAATGGCTTATACTTTCGACTAGATAATTATTATTATAAATTAAAAACTACATGTTTACTGCGTAATAGAGAATCATAATATGAGATATGTATAATTATTAGGTAAGGTACGTGTAATAATAAAATTTTAGACTTTCACACCTATACCACTTTTAGAACAAAAAGATCCGCTATTTAGTCTGGTTTTTAATTCAAGTCCAAAAAGGTAAACAAACAAATGTCATTGTCAAATGTCAATTTTGTGTATCTCAGAAAAGCAAAACCTTTGGATCGATATACCTACTACCTGTCTACCAACAGAGATCAACAGAAACAACACAGGGCTCTTTTAGCTATCGACTTCCTTGGTGGCGACTCATTTCATCAACCTAACGAAACTTCTATAGCGCTTACTCATCACCATGGTTACCGGAAGAAAGAAAAATGACAAGAACTGTCACTTGGCTCGGAACTAAAAACTTGATGTAAAAAGATATTTTGTTTTATAATTTTTCTCTGTAAATATTTTAATCTGCATCTCAATAAATAGCTTACTCTAAGTCTAAATCTATCTCTACCTATACCAACCCCATAGAACAAACTGGATAAAACGTGAACAGGACAAGAAAACACAACAAGAAACCTCCGACAAACACATTCGATAAACGAATGAAAATGAACCAAATGTGTAAAAGCACTACAAAACCTTACCGTACCCCAGAATGTGACAAGTACCATAAAATATTTACCCAAAAAAATATTGTTTTTCTAAATATTTACATAAAAAACATTAATATCTGAACAATACTATGCTTAGATCATCTGTTCTAGAATTAAAAATTCTTACTCAGTAATTTAGCGTAACATAGTTCCCTAACAAAAAGAAAATATTTATTTTCTATGGTATGGTATTTTTTTTTTTATTTATCACCTTATATGGAGCTGGGCTGGTCACGTCTGTCGCATGCCGGATGAGCTGTGGGCCAAAACCACCACTCAGTGGAGCCCTGAGACAGCAAATCAGCGTCGTGGCAGACCCAAAAAGAGATGGCGAGACGATCTCGACAGCTTTAATAGAGCTTGGGTCCAACTGGCTCAAAACCGAGATGACTGGAGAAATCAAGGGGAGGCCTTTGCCCAGCAGTGGGACACAACAGGCTAATCGTAATCGTAATCGTAATGGTATCACCATTGTTTACCTTTTTGGACTTTAATTAAAAACCAGAGTATAGACAAAATAGTCCAAAAGTTTTGTTATGTGGCGTAGTAGTTCGACTGTCCATCATTCAGTTGTTTTTTTTATTTATACGAGATTTTTACAGGCATTACAGTTTTTCAAAAACCATACTTGTGTGAACCGTGACTCAACATCAATTTGACATAATTAATTTTTCTATGAACTGACAAAAATCGATGCTTGAGATCACACTCAAATACGGTTCTTGAATACAGGCCTTGGTAAATAATGAACTACCAAAATCTCGTATAGTTACGATTAGATTGTCAAACGATAGAATCCTCGCTTAGGATTCTGGCAAAGGTCAAGGTGCAAGCGTCATATCTTTAAAATGGTAGATCTGTTTAACTTAGTAGGTACACAGAATAGAAAAATGATCTAATAAATAAAATACTGTAGCACTCACATTGAAAACTTAAATCTAAAGAACCTTTATTGAGATTGGGTTTAAGTAGTTAGCATTGAACTTTAAGTATTTGTTTTGTAGTTAAACTATCTTAGCACGGAATCCGTAAACAGTAACAGCGTGTTTTATATGGTATGTTACCAGCAACACGCGTGTTACGAGGGCTGTAGCTTCGCGCTGATAGTGGTCAACCCCACTTACAATGGCATAATATTTATGTAATTATGTTAAGTATCATAGTTTATTTTTTATTCATAAACCCTGTTAAAATTACACAATAAACATTCTAACTAGCTAGTGTAACCATTGCACGGGGTTTCTAAAATAATAGAAATAAAAAAAAGAAAAGAAATTCTCACGACTGACCTCAAGTTCGATCCCCCAAGTCAAACGCGCATGTCCAAACATTTGGTAAATGCACACAATTTGCACAGTACAGTTGCAAACCCGTCGCCGGTGATAGAAGACTACATGATTTCTTCACAGTATTTTGCTTGGTGCATTTCTATTTCTAGGCACAGAAACATGCTATAGAAAACATACGGACCTTAGGATCTAAACTATATGAATGAACTATGATATATATATATATATGAAATACCACTAGACCACCTCTAAGATAATACATAAAATGCTTTTTATTATGTTCTTACAAACTTCTATGATCACAAATATCTATAGTTTCTATGAAAATCTATTATAAGTAGATCAATTTAAAACTCCTTTAAACACTTTTAAAACTACACACGGCAAGATACATAATACTTCGATAAAACAATCAGGCCAATATTTAAGTACACTTAACACCTTAACAATAAACATTAAATAAAACACCCTAATTTGTGACGTATTTAAAGTTAATATGACACTAAATTGAACACAAATTTATGATAATCATTATCTATTAAACTACTAAACACTTTGAATATAATTATAAGTGAATTTAACTAATACATCTACGATATAGGTGGAACCATACATGGCTATTAACACAGGTAGTTTTCGAAATCGCACACAAAGATAACCTCGACTAAATCTTACCTGTATGTGCCACAGAGAATAGAATACTATTACACGAATACTATGTTGTTTTTATAGATATTCTTTAGAATTTAGGTTTGATCTAGTAAGTTTTAAACGGGTGTGGTCTATACCCAAACTCCGTGAGGATTTTTATTGGTGGGCGCTGCGTTTTCGAGTTGCCGCGGAGATCCTATGATGCGACGCGCACTGCCCGCTTTGCACAGTCCTGAAATTAATAACAATAGTAATAAATATTATATTGAGGGAAATACTTTAGACAGTGCCACCTAGCCCCAAACCATAGATAACATAAAGCCAAAACTATTTTTTTTTTTTTTTTTTTTATTCTTTATTGCACAATAAACAAAAATTGTACAAAGGGAGGACTTAATGCTATGCAGCATTTTCTACCAGTCATCCATATCTGGTGAAAAAGTAGAGGTTGGCGTGCTTAAAACTAAGTTACATAAAAACTAACATGGAAAAACTAAAAATACTCAAATACCTATAAAAAAATAACTTAGAATTATATAACAATAACAAATTAACTAACTTATCAATCTAAATATGACTCTAAAATGAACCTACGTAAACCTATAAAACTATTTTATATTTAATATATTACATATAATTATAATACCTACTATACCTACATACATAGAAAAAAAAAAATTTTGTACTATGGGAACCCATGTTTCTACTTATAATATGTATTACTAGCTGCGTCCCGCGGTTACACGCGGTTAAACAGCTATTTATCTCACGGGAACCTAATATTTTTCCGAGGGAAAAAGTAACCTATGTCCTATTCCAGACTATAATTTTTGCCTATGACAAATTTCATACAAATCCGTGTAGCCGTACTGGCGTGATATTCTCACAAACATACAAACTTTCCACTTTATAATATTAGTAAGATTTTCAAGATGACTTACATAGGTAACCAATCTTGGTTTTCTCCTCGCCTGTCTCTTTGAATGAATGTATGTAAGCTTAGATCTTTTAAACTACGCAACGGATTCTAATGCGGTTTTCAGCAGTAGATAGAGTGATTCAAAAGGAAGGTTTATACATTTTAAGTGTTTGCGGGGCACTGCACTGCGCTTATCACCCCGAGACATTGTTGTTAAGTCTCATAGTTTAAGCACCCGTGCGAAGCCGGGGCAGGTTGCTAGTAGCACATAAAGTAGTAAACAGGTTACGAACCATCGAGAGGATGCCGCAGCTCGTCCACGCTGCCCGTGAGACTCTGCAGGTTAGCTTCCTTCATCTCCTGGACCAGCCGCTCAACTTGCCGCTTCTTCTCCATTATCGCACTTTCCAGAACACCCACCTGTAAACACGCAATTTTAATGAACCCTCTTTTTGAATTTTATTATTTTGCCAGTGTCAAGTGAATTATTTTGATTGTCGCATAACAACGTAAACAAACGAAATTTGGAAAGAAATGATGACTTTTCTTTCAAAATTCCCCCTCCATTTCAATTAATTACACTTGTGCTAAGTAAACAAGTTAAATTGGATAAACTGCCACCAAATTTACGCAATAAAACTTAAAATAACACGAGAAAAATAATTAAAATGGGAGGACCCATGTCGTTTACGAAGCAACACAAACGGACACTGGCAAAATTGTGACAGTTATAAGTCACAGAAGCCATAAAATAAAGAAGTCAAGTTAAACACGCGAGACGTGAGTTATTTGGTTTGCTTTTAGACAACTTCAACATTGTAACATAGTATTAATATTAGTTCTGTGACGTTAGGTTATGGTGGATAATATCCGTTTAATGATGGAAGAGGGAGAAACATTGTATTTAAATCATCAATTGATATCATTTTACATTAATTTCCAACAATTTTAATGGTGACAACTCCATTATAATTTAACTCTAAAATAAAATGAAATAATTTAAAACTAATTTATACGTGTTTGTTCATTTTATTTTAGTTCATAATTACCTCTCGTTTCAAATTCTCCGCCGTGAGATGGTTGATCTCGGTGGCGTGCTTGGCTTGCTGTATCTGACTCTGCAAATTTTCCATTTCCGCAAGCATTGACCGCTCGAGCGCTTGTCTGGAATATAACTCACGCTTTTAGTAACATACGCATAATATCTGATTGTGGAAATCAAGTAACCTAAAAAATACAAAATATTCACAAGACGTCGCATGTGCATGTACACATCGCAAGTGCACTTGTGACTTGCGTGGTATGTAGGTACCCAGCATACAAAATCGTAACGTAAATGACTGACTGACTGAAAATCAACCCTCAGCCAAAACAGTAAGTGCAAAAGCAGCTAAGCCACCATGGCCAACCAATGCGGCTCGGTCGTCCCGTCGTCATTAAACTTTGCTGACACTTTTGACTTTAGATGTATTTATAAATGCGACTAAACATAATTATAATAATAGTATCCACTATTTCTACAGTCTCTAGGTAGGTATATCTCTACCAAGGACATTGAGAATTATTTGTTTATATGCTCTAAGATCTCTACCTACGTAATATAAAACAAAGTTGCTTCGCGCCGTCTAGTCTGCCCCTCTGTATGTATGTATGTATGTATGCTTAGATCTTTTAAATTACGTAACGGATTTTAATACGGTTTCCTCAATAGATAGAGTGATTCAAGAGGAATGTTAATACGTATAATTCCCTCCCGACCTAAGTAGCTAAATGTCCAACAGTGTGTAACGTCTAATGAGCAATTAGACCTATAAGCAAAATGTCCATCTAGCAAAACGTCCAACTATCAGATGGTCTATATAGCAGAACATCTATTTAGCAAATCGTAAGATTCTCAAAATCTCTAGATACTCAGGCACAAAATTCAACACATTGCATCGGGAGGGAAACTTTAAGCACCCGTGCGGAGCCAAGGCGGGTCGCTAGTATATACATAATTAGCGTGTGTACCCTTTACTTGTCTAGACAGTTGTTCGTTTAGATTAGATTGCCGTGGGACGTTCCCAGTGTTTACAAACAAACAATGTCTAACCAGACTTCACACAGTACTGTATGTTTTTCTTTTCTGTATTTTCTGTGCTTAGGATGAATTGATATTGATGATTATTTTTCTGTTTGTTAGGTATAGTATAAATTTTAGTATAGATTTATTTAGTATAGTATAGATAGGTATAGTATAAGCTTTAAAAGTATAAATTTTATCTAAATTGGTTTAGTACTTTTTGTATTAACACCAGAAAATACCCAGAACACCCGGAACAAATATTTGTAGATCGTACAAACATTTGACCCGAGGCGGGAATCGAACCCGCAACCTCCGCGTCGCGGGCGGATCTGTGCCTGCTGCGCCACATGAAGTGGTCATTAAGTGGTAATTATTGCTATCGTTGTTATGTAAAGTTTAGTATGATATATATTTACCTGTTTTCCTGCTGCCTGCCACTGCCTCTCTGCTCATTGTGTATATCTTCCATAAGCTTACGTATCTTGTTCTTGCACTGTAACAACTCTGTCTCGCAGTTAGCCAGTTTGGAGCGCACTAGGACTATCTCAGATTTGATTGTTTTTTCGTTCTGCTTGACAATCTCACTTTCTTCTTCTATGTAGTTTATAGCTTGGACCTGCAGAGACAGTAATATCAGGGCCTATTTCACGATCACGATGTAACTGTCTAGGGTTAGGTTAGGTTAGACAGGGATTGTTAGTTATTGGCTAAGCCGCCTATTTGCCACTTATTAAGATCGCAAAATAGGTCCTTGAATTCATATAGACAAGTTGTGGGTTCAAATCCTGCTTGAGGCGAAATACTTTTTGAGATATCGATATTACAATCTTTAGTATTCCCATAATGTGATTACACAATAAACAAAAATAACTAAGTTAACACGTAAAAAAATTCACGACAAATTTAAAGTGGTAAATAGCCGTTAATAATTTAATATGATTTCTAACCATTAGAGTTATAACTGTTTAAGTTTACACATTTCTTGAAACATGAAAAAATATGAACGACCAAAACTTGCATGTTTGGGTGAAAATTAAAATTAGCGAAAGAACTTGTTAACAAAACAAAATAAATGTTATCTGGCTATTAAAATAACAAGCTTCCGTGCTTAACGGCACGCTACTGCGACCCTATGACCCGGCGGTTGCGCCGCCGCCGGCGGGAGCTATCTCGCTCTGATTTTTTAACTGTTATTAGAAAAAAAAAAATTATGTGTATGTTAAGTATGTTAAAAAAATTACCATGCAAATAGTGTCCTCAATAAAGTTATTTTTATTATAAAAAAAAAAATTCGTTGTTTATAAAAAAAGTCAATGAGTATGATTACTTGTTAAAGGATGTTATGTCATAAAACCGCCTTACGTTTATGGTTTCGACTATAACAGTCGTACAGATCACGAGAGATGCATTAATGCGGCCCGGACCGCCTCATCATTACAGCTTTCTGACAGACACTGGCCTACTCTCGATCGAGAGTGATTGGGTCGAAATCCACCAAGCAAATCAAACGCAGATTGGTAGAGCTTATACTTAGCTATATAGACACGTGTTTCATCCCTCCACGAGACTTCATCAGGAGGTATTCTCCGGCAGACACGTCGCTAGGTTCGAAAGTTTAGCGGAATAGTACTAGAGATTTGTCGTCTGTTTTGTATATTACAGGTTTTGAGGTTAACTGTGTTAACTGTGTGACCTCATTGGTTAAAAGGTTAAGCGGAGTAGTACTAGAGATTTTTCGTCTGTTTTTTATCTTGTAATGGATTTCCGCAAAGTAACGCCTGAATCTATCAATTATCTACAAATAATATTTACCTGTTCAGTGCTTACTCGTAGCTGGTTGTCTGCTGAGGTTATCTGCTGCTGTAGTAACTCTACCTGTCTCTCTTGCTCGCGTCCCTTGTTCTCCCAAAAACCGATCTCAGCGTCGTACTGTTAAAAAACAACATGTTTTAAATAAAAGAAAAAAAATATTAACAAATAAAATATGTACTTACCTACTTAACATTACATAGGACATACAAAATATGAAATAGTTGAGCCATCTAAAGACCGTTACGATTTACGAATTATCTATAGATAGATCAACTGATCCAAATCACTACAAGATGGAAGCGTTCCAAATAAATTAAGAAAAAAAAAAGTACCCTGATGGTTGTAAATATAGCTGAGTCCAAAAATAAGAAATATTTAAAGTTTATTTCATCCCAAAAAAATTAAACACAAGCGGGACTTGAGACCACAACCTTCCACCTACACAATACGAGGATGCTCAGTTGAAACATTGAGACATGGCTCGCCAGCTTGAAATCATTCTTGGGATGTTTTCGATGGGATGATCTCTTCATATCATATCAGCGAGGCGTGTTATGATAACTAGGTAATCGATAGATCATAATCATGATACGCGCTCTCGATACGTGATTCATGATAGTGTTTCATCGCATGTACTCTACACAAGCATCTGTAAAAAATATTATTCGGACCCAGCTTAACGCGCAAATTAGCTTGTGGTCTAAATTCAGTTTCCGTACGTAAATTAAATTGTCGAACAACATGACATCATCTAAACACACCACAAACGCGCCACAGCACGAAAATCTATAATAATAGTCTTTTTTTTTTTTAAACTTTCGCGATCAGAACTCATAGTTTTTTATAATATTTTCGAATTCTGAAGAATTCCAGTCTGCCCGCGACCACGGTTGTTGCAACACAACCGAAACGTCGGGGAAATAAAAAGGTAAATTACGCGATAAAATCCCGCAAATATTATAAAAAATCTATAATAACCTTGACATAAGATGAATCACTCTCAATTATGAGACTATAGAATATGCAATAGCCTTATATTCACCTTTATAAGGTCCACCTGCTGACTGGACAGCTTCTCCCTCTGATAATTCACCAGTGAGACCAGCTCTCGGTACTGGCTGTTGTAGCTGACCGCCTCAGGGCTCCGACTGTCTACATTTTCCTCAGGCAAGTTGACAGGGGACATGTGAGAGGAACGGTTCCCTCGGGATCGGTTTGGAGACTTTCTGAGAGCTGCTTGCGAAGGGGGCGGCGGGGAACGATAAGGCGGCGGGGGTTCTCTGTGAAAAAATTGAAATTTTATGTAACAACTACAAGACTGTTGTTTAAAACTGTTGGTAAAAAAAATATTGTAGTTGCAAATAGTTATGTGGTTTAAATTACTAGGAATTACTAGATTACAATACGTATTGAATTAATGATGAATAAATGAAGTGCTGTACGTACTGTACTATAGTAACTAGTTACTGTAGATTACCGATTAGTACGCTTGGGGTGCCTTTGTTGATATATTATTAAATAAATATGTTACTTTAGTAAGTAAGCAAACCAGACTATGATATGGCACCAATGCACACACACAAAGCTATGGAATCATATATAATATACACAATATACCAGTAGATATAGGTATATCGACCTATGCTTGACTCAAATTACATGAATAACGAAATGGGTTTTGTAATTAGGCAGAAAGTTTTCGTCAGCGCGATCTAGTATTCAGTATTCTGTATTTAGTAGGTTTATTTACAAAAGACATGGTACATTTTACATTAGGTGGAAAATTTAAATTATAGAGCTGCATATCTCGCCCGAGTACAGGCACGTGAACATCATAATTATTAAGTACACATTATATTGAAGTTATTAATTCATTTTAAAAAACTGAACACATAAATATTAAGTTAGAATAAATCAATTACCAAATCTAGAAACGCGACGTTTTACACTACGACATCTAGTGAACATTTTCGAACTAATTCCTGCTTAACTAGAATGAAATCGTTTGCATTACAATATGATGATTTTTTATACAATAATTTTAGTTCCTTCAATTCATCAATTCTGGTTTCCTTAACACATTCAATTTTAACTCAGCGTTCTGGTTGTATTGTAGAAAAATATATTTTTCCGTGCAGGGAAGGTTTATGCAATGAGAAAAATAACGCGAGTGAATGCTATTTGAACTGATTATATTTTAGTGGTAGCCGGAAGTTTGGTTTTGGTTTGGTTTGGTTTTAAATGTATCATAGAAAAACTTTTGTGTCTGTAATCTAATGAGTCTAGAAAGGGATCCAAAGAAACATCCAAACTTTCACATTTGTGTGATAGACAGAGTTTGAAATACCACTTTCTAAACTAAAACACAGTATTTAATCTTGGCTAAAAGTTGTAGTTGATGCATTTGAAATTAAGTATTTTTAAGATTTCACTTACCTATAAGGCGGTACATCCTTCATCACAGGACTAACGGACTCCGGAGTCTTGGCTTGCTGGACTCCCTTCACCACCCCCACAGGGTTACCAGGGGAGGTATTTACATTATTATTATTATAAGGTGGGGAAGTGTTCATACGGGGTGAACCCTGATTTTGGTTATCCAGCATGTTAGGGTTTGAAGTGTTATGGGACCTACAATTTAGAAATGTATTATTGTATGTTTAGTTTTAAATCAGATTTTGTTAATAACAATGTACAAAAATACTGTTTAAGAATTAAAATGTAGGTATGTTAAAAAAAAAATGGAATACTTAAAACTATTTATGCAAGATCAAAATTTAACAGTCATACCATCATATAAATTCAACAAGAAAATTGTAAAATATCAAATTAAACATTGGGTTTTTTCACCACTTTTTGCATATGTACATGTATTTTTGTGGTAAATAAAAACACTCAATGACTCATGTCATGATGGTTGTTTTTTACCCTATTATAGAGATCTGACAAATAAATTTTTAATCAATTGTGCCCAATGGACCTTGTCTGATATGGCTGGATGAACTAGAATCAAAAGAGTTATAAAGGAAGGGTCCACTTTTACAAGTGTATAGTAAATATATAGAATAGAATAAAAAGCTACAAACCCATTTCCAATAGGAGATTTGGAGTTATTTGCAGGTGGTAGAGGTTTCTGACTGTTACCAGGGTCTGATCTTCTTAATATAAATTGTATATCATTTGAGTATTCACCCCATTTCATAAGGATCTAAAAATAAAAAGTCTCTGGGTAGGAAAATAGGTAGGCAATAACACAATATTCTTTACAAAACTAGTAGGTAACAAGTAATTTACACAATAATATTTTGTGTAGGTACCTTTAATGGATACTCCTGTGGAGCCAGTAGTCTTTCGTTGTTCCTCCACCGCTCAATGAGAGTGAATCTGCCCACTTTTCCAGTGGCATGAGCCAACGCGAAAACTACATCCTATGCAACAAAACAAACATCATAGTGCCGTTATACTGGTAAATTACATGTTACAGCGTAATGACCATCTCAATAGATAAATTATGTGAATATCTATACTGACCTGACAAGTCGTGGTCTCTGTGACCCCACAAACAATCCTTTGTATCCCCTCGACCCAGACCTTCAGCTCCATTGAGCGAAAATCCGCAACACACACTGCACTTAGAAGCTAGGACATTATTTTACAGTCTGCTAACCAGCCTGAAACCTAATTCTTAGACGAAACGCGTTATAATACGACACAAACATACCAAATCGCACAAAAAGAAAATAAAGCTACGATGTGAACTGGGTTATGAGAATTTTTCGTTCAGAAATCACCAGACAGCCAAACAACTGACGTACTGACAGATCGATAAGTGCCATTTCTGAACGATTTTTTAATCAAAAAGTTCTCATTCTCGGTCACAGAAGAATCCGGTGATTTTCTCACCACACCAAGACCAAGATTCTTCTGTACAAAAAGTAGAAGATATTAACCCACATCAAAAGAACAAAATACAAAAACCTAACCTTCTTCATAGAGATGAATTGCTGTGCGCTAAGCTCGCTAAAACTCTACAACGGCTAAACCGATTTAGCTAATTTTGGTCTTAGGATGTTTGAAGGAGTCCAGGAAAGGTTTTTAGGGTGAAAATTATGGAAAAAAAACGCGAGTGAAAACGGTGAAATAACGGCCTACCTTCCTAACAAAGAGTAAATTGATAGAGGGAAATACAAATCTGGTTGGTAGGTTATACTATTTTCATTTTTACCTCATTTTGTATTTTTTTGGTAAATGGTTGACATGTAAGTGTCAAAACACCAATTTAGAGATTTGTGATAGAAATAATTCGATCCGTACATTAAATTGAGGAGCATGGCGCAAGAAGATGATGAAGAGGCAAGTAACTTTGTCTGTCGTATATTTCTCTCGGCGGATCTAGGCTTCCGTGAAGTTAGCCGTTACAATGCGCAATGGAGCTTTTTCTAGCTATATTGTCTTTGCGCATCACAAACGGCTATCTTCACGGAAGCCTAGTTCCGCCGAGAGACATAGAGACAGTAGTACCTACATAGGTACCTACCTACCGCTAGCTGAACTCATCGGTTGAGTTCAAATAATAATAATTTAGGTATATGTACCTATAGTTCTCACAGCGGATCTCGGCCGTCGTGAAATTAGCCGTTTCGATGCGCAATGGAGCTTTTTCAAACTAAATTGTCTTTGCGCATCACAAACAGCAACTTCACGGAAGCCTAGATCCGCTGTGCGAACTATATTAGGTGCTTAGTAAGTACCATTTTTGTCTGTGCTACTACCTACATTGTATTATTGTGTGTAAATAAAGTTTAAGTAGTACTATTTAGATAATACTCTATGCATATTGTACCGTCCGAAAAGGGCAAACTGACTATTTTTGTATTTTTAATTTTACCATCTTACATTTATGGCAGTTTTACAATAAACATATTCTTATTATTATTCTTATCCAAAAAATCTCTACCATGCAAAGTTGTCTGAATGTGAAACACTCGAGGGCCGAGGCGTAACTTTCTCTTTTAGACGAGATGGATAACTCGGACAACGATATGGCACTTTTGTACATCGAACGTTTCCTTTCTTCGGGAGCCATGATAAGTCAGTCGGTTCCATCTTTTCTTTATATGTATCTATGACGAAGGCAGTCTCGGTCGGCGTTGTCTGTCACGCCGACCACTTGCGGCGGCTACCTACTAGCTCATACCAACTTGCATCTGAATTAAACCGTGTCCTTGCAGGATTTAGTATTCAACGTAGAAGAGGTCCAGAAGATAGTAAGGGATAACATAGAGCTATGCTTGGGCGGCAACACATACAGTCATACAAGAGCGCCGCAATGGATTACCGTGATCACAGAAAAGACGCTTGCAAGACTCAACAAATTGAATAAACCGTTCAAATATATCTGTGAGTAGGAATGAACTGAACACAGCTGGGTGTTGTCCTGTCTTCAGAATATACAGGTGCCTGGTACTCATCACCATTATTAGCCGCTGATTATGTTCCGTTCCGACAGCTGTGACACTGAACTATAGGTGCTACCCACGAGTCACGAGCGACCCAGCGAGGTATCTACACCTTGCAGCTAGTGACTGACATCAATCTTTCGTATTTTTAGATCTTAGTTTCGTTATTACTCACGTTTGAGAGTAGGCCAGTGTCCCAGCAGCGGGAACATTAGAAAGCTGTCATGATGATGATGATGATGCTAGTTTCCCAAAAAATATTTCTTTTAGCGTGTTTTGTTTCAATCTTTACACGCAAGCTTAGCCTGAGGTCAAGTTGCTATTAGTTGCGTCCAATGGGTAGGTACGTACTAATTTGAAAACTACATAATTATTATGGTGCACATTATTTCAGTGCGAATAACGGTGACACAAAAGAACGGAGCCGGGCTACACACGGCCGCAGCTTACTTCTGGGATATCGCGACAGACGGCGCGTGTACGGTCCGCTGGGAGAACAAGTATATGTACTGCATTATCAATGTATGGGCGTGCGCTTTGCAAATATAGGTAAATATATTTGATTTTATTTCTGTTGGGCTGTTTTCTTTGGCGATTGCTCCGTTCCGCTGAGGTTTGAACAAGTCTGACCTCAATGAATATCTTAGAAAAGCAAAGCTGCCAGCGTCATACCACATGGTACATCTCTTACAAAAGTTCCATCTTCACGTTTTCTTTCTGCTGGTATAGTAACATACTGTTATAGGTGTAGCGGGCAACTCTGCTAAATCCATCGTAAACTTATCTTGCGGCGGCGACGGCGAAACAACCGTTTCCGTGATGCCGTCAAATACCGCAACGCCTAGCGCCACCGCGGCAATAACCCGGAACTCCAGAGAGATTCGGCGGCCGGCACGTTACCGCGATTGAAGGCGAGCGGATATACTGTTTTTCGTGTGTTTATTATTATTGTCCTATAAATTGTACCTAACTGTGTTCATAATTATATGATTATACGTTTAAAGTGTGTTTGCATAAACTTCTACGAACCCCTGAGAGGCAGAGCCAGCCGGGCAACATTAAACTGGCGCCCAACGTGGGGCCTGTGAAGTGAACTATAACAGCTTAGAATAATAACAAGTGTAACAGTTCTCCAAGGACAAATACAATGACACGTACACGCCGCCAATCGCGTCGTCAATCCGACTTCGAGGACGCTACCGAAGAGCATTACACGGCGCCCGCGCCAACGCCGCCGTCACCCGCGCCGCCGTCGTCAACGCCGGCGGTACCGCGCTTCAACGCCGACGAAATGGCGTCTATCATGGCAACGCTACAGCAAACTCAAACCACAGCATTCGAGCGCTTACTCGACAGAGTTTTAGCACACGAGTCTCGTCGCTAGTCGGTCACATCGACGTCTGCGCCGGCGGCACCTTGCCCCGCCGTGGCGTACGCGCCCGCTCATCACCTCGGAACCTTCGCGTTGTGTACCGCGCGGTTCAGCGGAGCGCCCGGCGACTCGCTTGATGGATTTGTCGATGCTGTGGAAGCCTACAAGGAATGCGCCTGCGTAGGAGACGAGAACGCTCTACGAGGACTATCCATGCTGGTAACAGGAGATGCAGCTGTATGGTGGCAGGGCATCAAGTCCTCCATCACCTCCTGGAGAGAAGCCTTGACATCTATACGATGCGCCTTTGGTGACAGTCGACCGCCACATCGTATCTACATGGAACTATTTAGCATGTCCCAGGGACCCGCAGAAAAAACAGAGATTTTCGTTGCTAAAGTGAGAGCCCTACTAACTCGCCTTCCACGTGGTGATGTTAACGAGAAAGTGCAACTGGACATGCTCTATGGCCTTTTACACCGTCGTGTTCGTGAGCGCCTCCGTCGCGACGAAATTACTTCGTTCGACACTCTACTTCGAAAGGCGAGACACATCGAGGATGCAACCGACGAAAGTGCCAACGGGTTCCATAACCGACGCCGAGCGTCGGTCCCCCCCACTACCGCGGGCGAAGCTCCCGCTAGGAAAACAACGCTGCCGCAACCGCAACGGTCCGCGCCGACGACGCCGCGTGATACACGCGGATCTCATGCGTCGAGCGCTCACGGCAGCCCGCACAGCAACAGTGACGCCGCCGCGCCTAATAACGGCGCGAGCGCTCCTGCCCGTCCTATATCCCGGGATCACCCGGCAACGCGACCCGCAACCGACAGTGATTCCACGTCTTCAAAATCTCGGTTTTGCGTTTATTGTAAGAGACATGGACATCTACGTGACGAGTGCTCTAAGTTAAAATCAAAACAAGACACTACCGATACGCAAGGTGTACCTACTTGTTACGGGTGCAACGAAAAAGGTGTTACTAGGTCTCAGTGTACAAAATGCAATACGGAATGTTACGCTGTCGTCGTCGCAAGGTTTGTCCCCGAGTCCAAGCTGCCTAGTGGTAAGTTTTTGCCTGCAACTTCTCTTCCAAGCGTAAAATCGTTTCACGTTAGTAAAGTTTGTAAACATAAACAAAACGATTCGTGCGACAGTACATACTTACCTACGCAATTTAAAGCCACGGTTCCTATGTTGTTTTGCAACGCAAACAAAACGAACGCATTTGATTACGCTCCTACCGATTTTACAGCGATTCTCCCTTTACGCTTTTTCGGTGACGAAGATAGGAATTATTCTAGGTCAGAGGTTAGGTCTAGTACTAATACTAACGAAATCTGTAGGTCTAACATTCGCGAAATACCTAGTACGCAAAGTTTTGGTCGTTCGTCTAGCGAACATTCCGCGATGCCTACAGATAAAAGTAGGGAGACCACGATGACGAAAAGTAGGGTGACCATGAAAACTTCAGGACATTTTTCGACAATTAATGCTGAAGTTAAAAATAATTCTCTGAGTGTCTCTATTGAGTACCAGGTTAGGTTTAGGCCTATTTTAAGCATTACAATTTTAGGTGTTAGAGGTAAAGCTTTATTAGATACCGGCGCTAAAAGTAGTGTTGCCGGCGCTTTGCTTTATCAACACCTGCTAAATCACAACCACCCGTGCGTGGAGGCGACACGACGAGTGAGGCTTGCAGACGGGTCCGCGCGCACTCGAGAAGTATTACTCACTACTTTGGATGTGAGAGTTACCCCAGAAAAGTCAGTAACTCTTGAATTCACTATCTTTCCCGATGCTCAAAATAATGAGACTTTACTAGGGATGGATTTCTTGGTAGCGGCGGGTACTGTGCTTGATTTTGCTTCATCCACCTGGCAATTTTCAGGTAAACACGTCACATACCCAATCGAGTACGAAAATCAAACCAGGCCATGCATGACCATTGCTGCCGCTGACTGTTTGCGTGATGATGAAGGGCTCATGCTGAGTCCTGACGACAGACAGCAGCTGTCTGATTTGTTGCAGCACAATAGCGACATTTTTGGAATGCAGGGGGAGCCTACGTCGTTTGCGGAGCATCACATTGACACAGGTGATCACCATCCCATATCAGTCCCTCCATATAGGCTCACTCCTGCCAAAAGGGAGCTCATGAAGATAGAGCTAGATAAGATGCTTGAGGAAGGCATTATTGAAGAATGCGAATCGGCTTGGACCTCTCCCGCCGTTCTAGTGCCAAAGAAAGATGGCAAGGTAAGATTTTGCGTGGATTACCGCAAATTAAATGCAGTTACTAAAACTGACGCTTACCCCATGCCGCTCATTGATGATTTAGTTCAGTCGACTAAACGCAACAGCTTCATGTCCACACTAGACCTGCGCAGTGGATTCTGGCAGGTGACCGTCAAAGAGTGTGATCAGGACAAAACAGCCTTCCAGACGCCTTTTGGTACGTACCGCTTTACACGGATGCCTTTTGGGCTCAAAAACGCACCGTCTACGTTCCAGCGACTCATCGACAAGCTTCGCTCTTCGCTAAATCGCGATTTGTGTCAAATCGAGGTTGACAATGTCACACTTCTGGCATACCAAGATGACCTGTTGCTCATAACAAAGACTTACTCAGGTCATATTGCAGCCCTTAACGCCGTTTTCGAGAAACTGCGCGCGCTCAACCTAAGGGCGAATCGCGAAAAGTGTGTTTTCTGTCGGAAAAAGGTAAAGTACCTCGGACATGTCATTACACAGGACGGTGTGTTACCTGATTACGACAAGGTACAGGCTGTGGTTGATATGAAGCCCCCACTGAATCTAAAACATCTCAGAACTTTTCTACAAACGTGTTCGTGGTTCCGAAAGTTCGTACCTAACTTTTCTGCGATTGCTGAGCCACTCACACGCTTGACAAAAAAGGATCAGCCTTGGGTTTGGAAAGCCGAGCAGGCCGACGCCTTTGCAGAACTTAAGAAGCGTCTCACTTCCGCCCCAATTCTGATACAGGCTGATTACTCCGAACCGTTTATTCTCAGAACGGACGCAAGCGGTTATGCCCTAGGTGCGGTACTCCTGCAAGGCGAAGATGTTCAAGAACGTCCTATTGAATACGCCAGCCGCCTATTAACGTCCGCTGAGAAGAATTACAGTACGACAGAACGAGAGGCTCTCGCTGTCGTCTGGGCCGTTGAACGCTTTAGAGGGTATATTGACGGACATCAAGTGATGGTTAGAAGCGACCATCAACCACTCAGGTGGCTACTTACTTTGAAATCACCCTCAGGTAAGTTGGTCCGTTGGGCACTTAAGCTGCAGTCTTTTAACATCACTTACCAGTATACTCCTGGCAAGGCTAACGTTGTAGCGGACACCTTAAGCCGCCCACCTTGCACAGAAGATGATGCGGAACTGTCTGGTTTGTGTTCAGTCGTTTTAAATTTGCCTTCTACCAGCCCAGCTGACTTTCGCACTGCTCAACTTGAAGACCCAGACCTACAAAAGATCATTCAGGACCTGGAGGATCCTGATGACTTGACCATTGCTAGATGGGTAGAAAGAGGGTACGTACTGTCTCACGGTGTACTTTATCGGTACGATCCTGACTCCGATTCAGAAGATGCCCAGTTGGTGGTGCCAATTTCCTTAAGGGATGAAATCCTGAAAGAGTTGCACGATTCGCCTACTGCTGGCCATCAAGGCGTTGAAATAACTCTTCAACGATTAAGGAAACGATACTATTTTCCTGGTATGCGTAGGTTTGTAGCCGAATATCTCAAGAAGTGCGTCGAATGCCTTCGTTACAAACCGTCCAATCAAAAGCCCGCTGGGTTGTTGCAAACTCCCGTTCTTCAACAGCGAGGAGAAGATTTAGCGATCGATTTGTTCGGTCCGCTACCAGCTGGACACCAAGGGGAGCGGTGGGTGCTCTTGATCGAAGACGTAGCTACAAGGTGGGTAGAGCTTTTCGCCCTTGTCGATGCTACCGCTGAGAACTGTTCTCGAGTTCTTCTAGAGGAGTACTTCCTGCGATACGGACTGCCGCGACGGGTCGTTTCCGATAACGGCACGCAATTCGTGTCTGCCGTCATGCAGCAATGCATGCACTTGATGGGTGTTAAGCAAGAGCTTATACCATTGTTCCACCCAGAAGCCAACCCTGCTGAGCGTAAAAATCGAGATCTCAAGGTACAGCTTTCTATATTGGTTAAAACCACTCACACCGATTGGCCTAAGCACCTGGCACAGGTCAGGTTCGCGATGAATAGCGCCGTATGTTCCACGACTGGTAAGACCCCAGCATTTTTACCTTTTGCACGTGAGTTGCGCACACCATTCGATGTGCATTATGATCTGCGTAGTATCTTGGACAAAGATAATTTTGTTCCTCAGGTCACTCCTTACTTGCGAACATTTATTTCGTCTCTCTCTGATGTTAGGGAACGTGTAGAAAGGTCTCAGGACATCCGTAAAGAGGTAGCAGACGCTTCTCGTCAAAAGGAGCTTAAGTATGACGTAGGTGACTTGGTGTTGCTTAGAACGCACGACCTTAGTAACGCGTCTAAAGGTGTAACGCGAAAGTTCATGCCTCGGCGCGATGGTCCTTATCGGGTCGAAGAAATTTCTAGCCCAACTACATTCGTTCTAGCCGATCTCTCTGATAACATCATAGGAAAGTATCATAGCACTGATCTAACACCGTTTACCTCTCCGTTGGGTTCAAACGTCCCAGTCAGGCCTAAAGGGCGTAGAGGGAGACCACGCTGTCGTGTTTTAAGTCCCAAGTTGGACTCGGGACGCGTTCCCAACTTGGAAGGGGAGTATGTAGCGGGCAACTCTGCTAAATCCATCGTAAACTTATCTTGCGGCGGCGACGGTGAAACAACCGTTTCCGTGATGCCGTCAAATACCGCAACGCCTAGCGCCACCGCGGCAATAACCCGGAACTCCAGAGAGATTCGGCGGCCGGCACGTTACCGCGATTGAAGGCGAGCGGATATACTGTTTTTCGTGTGTTTATTATTATTGTCCTATAAATTGTACCTAACTGTGTTCATAATTATATGATTTAAAGTAAACCCCTGAGAGGCAGAGCCAGCCGGGCAACATTAAATAGGTTATTAACATAATACTACAATTATATTTGTTAAAGGGTTGTATAATGAAACAATTCATGAAGCACATTTTAGTATTTTTATTTTTGGTAAAATTTACCACAATACAAAATAATGATAGAAATAAATAAAGTAATAAAATGTATAAGACAGGTCATAGAACTATGCATTGTAAAATTGGTGCTTTTAAAGCATTTCATATAATTTATAATAACATTAGGCAAAATGGCATTGTGTACAATTAAAAATAAAAGCATTATTTTTAACACAAATAATATCAAGAGCAGATGCATACACTTAAAATAAAATTAACGCAAAATTGATTCATCACTTTGTGATTTGGTCTTTTGATTTACTAATTTTTATTTTGTTTTAAAGGACTAACAAAATGCACACATACTTTACTTTAAAGCATACTTAATAATTTACCAAACAAGTCAACTTTGCGCCATAGCCAACCCTTTACAAACTGAAGTATAATGACAACTAAGGGCAGCTAATCAATGCATGGGTAAAAATATAAAACTTGATTCGACATCACAACGCCCGAATTAGCAACGTGAGGCAGAAAAATTGTCGATAAAGGCAGGAATAGTCATAGAAGTCACAAAAACATTTTGTTTATCATTTTACGTTGGCGACGCAAAATAGTCACACCAGTCACACTAGTTTAACTATTTTCCATCGTATAGGATATTGTGACGCCCTATCGCACCCGTTTTTAACCTTACGACTCCTAGAAACATCGAGAAAGAAAGAGAAACGAAACTCGTGTTAATCTTACGACGACATTTTAACTAACATTTAAAAATATATATGTTAATTATTACAATCCATTTAAATTACCAATGTACTTTGTTTATTATCGCAACTCGATGTAAACTAATCAACTACCTATCGTATCAAATGTTAACAAAATATAACAACCTTTTATCAAAAAGAATGGCTTATTTATCCTGTTATGGCTAAGTCCACATCATAAAGAATAAAATAGACTTACTATTTTCACCTCTGCTGGGGATACAGTTCTTAATAAAACATTGATGGGAACGCAGTCATCACAGTATGAAAATGTGAATTATGTACCCTACATTAAACGACTTATGATCAAAATACAACATTCATTCTTAGCCAATGTTTCTTTGGATACGGATACAGCTATCTCTCTGTTTGCTAATTAGACTCCAAAGGATGAGGATGTAGGGAGCGAAGATTGCTACCTACCCTACATCTCTTGGCAGATATCTTTTAAAGCTCAGACGCGACAACTGTATCATGTATGACACTAAATTATTTTGGTTGAATTTAAACACGGGACGTAATTTTATGTCAATCCTTCTGGTTGATTTTACAGACCTCTCATCCGTTCAACATGGATGGCCAACCAACCTAAAGTTATAATATTATATTGTACTCATTTCGCTGTCCAGTCGTAATTATAGTTATCAAAAATTCTTCTAAATATGATACAAATATCACTGATAACAATACAATTGTGTGAGGTCGTTTGTCCTTCGCATAAGTACCACTGTAAAAATAATGTTCACTTGCTGAATAAACACGGTGACCAATTGTCTTATTAAATAGTATCCCAATAAATAAAATCGGCTTAATTTTAAAAAGAAATTCTTGATAAAGTGGCTCGCCGATTGATTGGTTAGTGTGCAAAATTTTAATGGGTACTTTACTTTAAAATTAAGTGATTTTGATTAAATAATAGTCTACTTAAAAAGCCCTTGACTTACCTACCTAATTAGTACAAAACTTTACAAACGGTCTAGACGTCATATTTCCAGATTCGTTACTGTTACGGTTAAGTTGCACTTGCCTCTATGAATTTATAAAAAATATTTTTAAGTATTGGACAGCAGATAAAAATGTACTTTGAAAACGAATACTTACAATAACAATAATACAAAAAGCTTTAAGACCAAAATAGTGCAACTAATATTGATTTTGTTGATATGTTATTACAAAGATGATAATAATTATACAAAATTCAAACAACACTGAACATGCATCTTGTTCGGTCATACATATTACTATGGTAATACTAGTGTTATGTTAACTGTCTATGGATATCTACGAAATACTTGGGACAAAATATTAAATTACAATAATACTGCACTGATAAAAGACTCAGTAACAATATTTAACAGTTTCTATGTGATTATAGTAAGTATCTGAATCTAAACATATTCTACATTCTATAATTATCGTGATTGTATATAATATGAGTAGTAAGTAGCTAAGTAGAAGCAAATCAGCTGAATCTGTGATGGCATTGTGATGCTATTATTTATTCAGTCTAAAAAAATAGTCAATGGGATTGTTTTCTAAAACTAATTACCAATTAAAACAACAGTTATCTGATTAGAATAAAAAATATACATAAAACTGAAGCTGTGCTGTTTGTTTTAAAGCTAACAATGTGCATTTTCATTTTAAAACATTAATTTATCTCGAGCTCTCCGGACCAATGGCCGGCGGCAGTGCCAACCGAGCGCACAACTAACTTATGTACAGTAAAATATATTCTTTAAAGTACAACCTACCTCTATGACTACAATAAAAACGATTTAACGTCTAATCAAATTATTATGACAGATAATTCCTCTTATTTACAATTTTACTATACAATACACATTAAAATTACTAAAAAGTAACATTGTACTCGTAACTTTGCTACCCTTTGTATGAATGTACTAATTAACGTCCCAGTCTCCTATCTATTTACACGTACGCGCTAAGCTAGTCGAGACTTAACTGATCACAAGTGAAAGAAATAGAACGAATGAGGAACAAATATACACTTAATGCATTAACCACTCTCAATCCCTTATCAGGGCTAAGCATATCACATTAAGTGCGACGCATCGAGTCACACTTAAGCCGTTCGCGAACCAACTAACCGTAACAAAAATATTTACAAAAAATTGTATAAACTTATCAAAATAATATATATTTAAGTAAAATTAATTAAAAATTATTATACAATCCAACAACGCTAACACTGGGTAGATTCAAGAAAGAGATCATAACAAGATTCATTTGAACTCGTCCTCCGTTGAACGGTCCTTTCCAGGTGGGAGTACGCGATATGTGAATTTGACTTATTGTCTTAGATAGGTACGTATTATTGTACACGATTGTGCTCAACCCAGTATTCCATTCGTAACATTCATTCTCGCTATAAATTCTAAACCATCATACCGCCTATTCACGTTGAAAGTTTGCAGATTAGTTAATCTGATCTGACTGACTGATCAAATGCCCATGCAGAATGCACATATAGACAAACGCAATTTCATCTGCATCTCTTTCTAACTATCTGATGTTAGAGAGAGATAGCAGAACAAAATGGCATCTTTAAAGTTTTATTATCGTTTAAATAGTAGTTAAACGGTTTTGAATTGTGCTACTTTCTAGTCTTCGGTGCTGATTTTTAGTGGTCTATAGATTTCAACGTGAACAAGCAGCCAGAAATAAAAGAGATCCATCATTTCCGTAGCCAGCGAGTGTCCACCCCTTGCTATCCAAAGCTTTTATAAAGTAATCTATCGTCTATCATGTACTTATATAATTATGCTATTTAAGAAAATCCCGTATTAATTACCGATTAAAAATACTACTTTGTTGGTTAAAATACGTCATAAACGTCCGCGCAGTATCAAACTGGTCACATTTCTATCACACAAGTCTTCATTGAAACACTTTGGAAAACTCCATAAAGTTTTCTGATTAGCCATGAAGTGGCATTATTGTTTGCCAGTAGCGCCAAAGCTACCCGAGTTTCTCTGACCTGGCTTTGTAATTGGCTTGTTTAACAAGCGTAATTGACAACTCACATAATAATCTCCATCTCTTCAATTTAGGTACTTGCGGCATTTCTTGGCGCCGCACGTGCAAGGGATTTTGACCTCTTCAAAGGGGAATTTGTAATCGTATGTTAACTCTTCGCCGACCGTTATCCGCCGCAGTGCGAAGATTAGAATGTGTTTGTGACCATGGATGTCAACCACGCGAGAGTAGCAGTTAGGCTGTAAGCAAAAAATAGTAACATTGAATTGTGCAGAAAATAGATTGAATATTATGATTGGCTAGTAGACGTTTACTGCTGGACAAAATTATAGGCTTCCCGCCCGACTTTTTAAATTGGGCACTTATTTATATAGCCCACGGACACACACCCATACACCTCTCTCACACCGTCACTCACGTACCTACACTCAAATACATTAACGCCACGCACATTTACCAGCACACCAACACACCCACATACATATACAGTAACTTACACCAGCACACACCCTTTACTCAATCTACATCATCGAGTATATACCCAAATACACTCGATGCTCTACATACACAGATAATTTTGGAAAGTTCTCTATTTCCTGTATTTCTATAACCATTTTTATTTTTTATTTTTTTGCTGCTGTATTTTAAGTTTATCATCATTCAAGTTAGTTTATCATCGTTTAAATTATTTTATTATCGTACATTACCTATGTTTAGCTCGCACTAAGGAAATTGTCCCAACTATGTACCGTGGAGTGGAGCACTGGTGACCTGTTATACAGGTGTACAACCTAATTCAGGCACCAGTCTCTCACAAATCAGGTTTATTGAGATTAATTTTATATAAATTAAAGTACAATTACTCATGGACTAGTACATAAGAAACCTATTTGTGAGAAGAAATAAACATTTTATTTATTTATTATTATTTATACTTACTGGGTAACAATTTACAACCAATTAAAAAAGGAGCTTCAGCACCTACGAAAGTGGCCTCGAACTCGCGATCGTCAGGTAAGTGCAAGTCAAACCAATGGGAGGGGGTGAGTAATAATATGTGTTCTGTGACGTAGATAAGAATAATGTAAACCAACTCACATCGCACGAATGATTGATGAACCTCGCAGCGTTTCCCTTGAGCGTCGCGTCGACTACCAAGTTGTCGTCGATCCGGAACATGTAGCATCCTCCGACGCCGCGCCTGCCACTCATCGCCTCGTAGTTCTTCTCGCGCTGGTCGGCTAACACCGCGCGGATCACTTCACCCGCGTATTCTATTACCATGTCACCTGAAATATAAGTAAAATATAAGCACACTCCGCCACTATAGCTTTAATAAAAATGCTTCTAAAATAGTAACTATCGTGCTATTTTTATTAATCTTCTTTCATCAATCTGCAACAATATAATTAATATTATACCTAATCGGCGTCGCACACACTAGGTTGTTCCTCATGGAAAAATCACATGGTTTTGCCTGAATGTAATGATTTATTGGTTTCTGTTAAATGTATCAATGAGCTCATCATAAATTAGTGTTATTTAGTTTTTGTGCTTGGGATTTTTTAAAATTTTTAATTGCCCCCTAAGCCGACAGGCTTGAATTTACAATCCGTGTGTGGGCTCTATAAAACGTGGTTATTCGTCGGTTGTGCATGAGGCCAAACCATTGAGCACAACCTAGCGTATTATAGCCTCCAAGATGGAACTGACAATGTACAGTAGCGTGGTATAGAAGCGGCGGGGAGCAGTGTGACGAACGGTGGAGAGACGGGCGCGGTGCGGTAGTAGCGCGGGTGCGGTTGAAGCATGAGTGGAGCATAACTTGCGATCGGAAATTTTTCAACGGCCTAGTCACGCTAGAATAGACGAAACTACAAAATGATCAATCGTTTTTAGGTGGATTTTAATTCAAAGGTGTTTTATTTACTTCAATCTTAGTTATTTTTAGTTTTACTCGTAGGATAACGCTGTTCCTTCACAAACTGATCATTATGATCCGTTGGGAATAATCCTGCTGAGTAACCCAAAGCTTTAAGTTTTAGAGATAGCGTTTGTCACCTGGAGACATGCAATTTAACTTGCTACAATGAGCTTCGGAACCTAAATATAGTAATGCTTGCACATTACAGCAGAAACAGAATATCGGATGTAGTGGTGATACCTACCAATACTCTTGCAAGAGTCTCACTACCAGGTAAATGTATTGATTGTTTATCTCTAGATAAGTTTACGGACCTATAAATGGAGACATCCTCAGACTATTGGATAGTCAGATTCCCAGGAATTCTAGAGGTATTCAGTTCAGAAGCATCAGTAACTTTTTCACAGTGAAACAGTGTTTTTTTAACTTTGTATGGTTGGTGGTGGTTTTACAATTACTTAGATACTAGATAAACAAATCTCTGTCATACCTTCTTCAATTTCTCGTTTGCAAAACAATCCTCGGCCGTGTATGTGCGACCTATATACGCCCACTGATGCTTTAGAGGTCTCTTTCAGTTGTCTAAATCTCATTGCCGCTGGTAAAGTCGCAAGACGTCTGTAAAATATATTAAAAACATGTGTGTAGACAAAACTAACTGACACTTTCTCATTCTAAAATTAAAAAGATTTAGAAAAATTAAGAAGACAATGTCTCATTTTCTCCAGTAATAGTCTTTTTTCGTCCCACTTAATAACATAGCAATGTGCAGTAAATATTAAAGTAAGATTTGTCAATATCTAAAACATTGTTTGTTAAACATTTGTTGTTAAACATTTTTTTACAATATTCACCAAGCCATCGTTAATCACGATCGTAAGATCGGCGCAGCAATAGCATCGAAAGGACAGCTAATTGACTAAAACAAGTAGTTAACGGTTAAATTAATACATTTAGAAAAAATTTACACATATATCAGGAAAACATTTTGAGACTAATCCAATAGTAGTCTAAAAGACAAACTGACTAATTGACTGACTGTAACTGACCTACAATCAAAGCACAACCTAACTACAGATCTGAAATGTTCTTGGTGTGTTCTTGAGAATAATAACTAATATATAACTTTTATCACCCCAATTCATAAAAAAGGGCCTAAGGACAGGGTTGAAAATTACAGACCTATTTCAAAATTATGCTTGTTTGCTAAAGTTCTAGAAAAAATAGTCTATAATCAACTGTACTCTGCACTCAAGCATGATCTAGCGCCACAACAGCACGGGTTCTTAAGAGGTAGGTCCACTACATCTAATCTTTTGTTATGTTCTGAGTACCTGACGCGCTTCATGTCAGAACCTTCCCAGGTGGACATTATTTATACCGACTATAGCAAATGCTTCGATCGTATTGACCATTTGGTACTTCTTGACAAGCTTCAACGTGTTGGTATTAGAGGCAATCTTTTTAGATGGTTTACATCTTATGTTCGTAACCGTTGTCAAACTATAGTCCTAAACGGATACTCCTCTTCACCTATGAGTATCCCTTCAGGTGTTCCTCAGGGGTCATTACTGGGTCCTTTGCTTTTCTCCATATTTGTGAATGACATCTCTTCGTGTTTTATTAGTTCCAAAATTCTTCTTTATGCAGATGATATGAAAATTCTTCATCAAATAAATTGTATCAATGACGCACTTATCTTACAGGAAGATTTAAATAGATTTCAGAATTACTGCATAATAAATAAATTAGATTTAAATGTATCTAAGTGCTATGTTTGTTCATATACTCGTAAACCTTGTCCTTTAAAATTTGATTACACTCTACATAACGTCGCTCTAGCAAGAGTATATTCAATCAAAGATTTGGGTGTAACATTTGATAGTAAACTTCTTTTTGATGAACACATTAATAACATAATCAATAAAGCATCTCGAGCGTTAGGTTTTGTCTTAAGAATGTCGTCAGAATTCACAAGTATAAAAACTTTTAAAATACTATACTGTGCATATGTGCGCAGTCATCTAGAATATGCCTCGCAGGTATGGAATCCCTCTTACAACATTTACTGCTCGAGGTTAGAACGCATACAAAAGAAGTTTTTACGCTATTTACAATTTCGTGCTAAAATTTACTTGCCTGATTATTTAACGAGATGTCTTAAATTTCACTTCCTGCCGCTTCTTGAACGCAGGAAAATAGCTGATATAGCATATCTACTAGGTATTGCAAATGGCTCAGTGGATTGCCCGGAGCTACTTGAGCAGATAGGCCTGCGCACTAACACAACCACATTAAGAAGACCTAATTGCCTCTACGTTCCTGTAGTTCGGACAAACTATAGGCAAAACTCATTCTCCATTAGAGCAAGCACTACGTTCAACACTTTGGTTAAAGCGGATGTTGATATAGATTTATTTAACACTTCACCGAGTAGGCTTAAGCGTTTACTAAGTGAAAAATTATTTTTCTTTGACTGCAACTAAACTCTTTTAGTCTATTTTGATATTTAAGTATTTATCTTTGTTTTCTATCTCTGTGTATAACTCCTATTTATTTAGAAATTATTTGTTATAGTTTTCGTCTACTGTTTTTGTGTTTATGCTATTACTTTATATCTATAAGTGGAAACTTTTAATTGGCCCTCAGCGTACATGCTTATCGTGTACTTGTCTTTTTGTACTAGCTGTAAGTTTTCCTAAAACTGTAAAATAAAATAAATAAATAAATAATACTGTGTAGAAGCGCACTAAGGAATTCCCGAAATTGAACTCTGAAAGTCAGCGCGAACTAAGTTATGAGGTGTTCCACTACTTGAGGTTAAAATGATAAGATTCAGATAGCACTCACCTAGATATAGAGCTCTCTCCCTCCTGCCCACCGCAAGGCGGTGGCTCTTCTCTAAAAGGTGACGCCATCCAGCTGAACATGTCATGATTCGGTTTCCTAGCAACCGGTCCCGTTCGCGCGCTGCCCCATAGGCTTTCTTTGAACCCTTCGCTTAGGTCCAAGTCGTTATCCCAACTGTTTAGCTGACGACCTTGCCGGATTTTGTATTTTGTGCAGCGACTCGCCTAAAATTATATAAACAAAAATATAACATAAGGTATTTTTAAGATATTTGTACAAGCTCAAACACCAAAACATCACCAGTTTCTAATCGGTCAACTCGATCGCCATATTGTCACATTGAATGATGAAGCTGAAATTTGATCAGTAGCGCCAGTTTCTTTGTTATGCTAGTCCTTTAAATAAATTAAAGAAATGCTTACCCCAGGCAATTGTTCAATGAGGTATCTCAAAGCATTGTTGTTGAGACCCAGTAAATGCGCTCCAGATAAAGTAGATGGTAGATTGTACTGGATCAGCGGTAGACCAGATGCTTTTCTTGAATTTTGAACCGCCTCAATAACTTTCGCCCATAGATCAGTCAGCGATGGAGACGTGTAGTTGAAACCATCTTCAGAGGTCACTTCGTATATCAATTTGGGCCCGTCGTCTTTCGGTGGACCAGGGACTTGTTTTGGACCAACTGGTTTGTTCTCTATCCCTTTAGCAAATTTACTTTGTTTCTTCGTAACAACTGTTTCGCCATCAGACTTTTTGTCTGCAAGTGGTCTTTTCATTGTCTTAGGCTGAGCCGTTGATGGTTTTGTTAAAGTTCTGTTAGTGTCCTTCTCGACTAAGACTTTCGGGGGCTCTATTTCGATCATTTCAGCGTCCAGACTTGGTAATGATGTAATTTTAGGGACTGGCACTGATTCAAGCGTCGTTGCTTCGGTACTTGCTGGAGCGGTGCTAGTATTTGCTTGTTCGGGTTTAGCTGACAACTGCAACGCTTGTGCGGCATCTCTTTCTTCCTTTTCTCTCTTTGCCCTTTCAAGTTCCATCATTCTCTTCGACTCCTCAATCGCCTTTTCTAGATCACTGTCGATAGTTTCGTCTTTGATGTTTAGATCTGGCATATCTTGGCTGGCAGGTCTTGGCCTTGGTGCAGCAGCAGTTTTAGTCCCAGAGGTCTTAGCTTTGCTTTGACCATCGCGGTGCAGGGGCAGTACCCTGTTCATAGGTCTCATCGTCATAGGGTTGACAACGTTGGTAGGAATGCCCGACTGTTGAGGCTGTGGAGCCTTAATTGGTAGCGATATACTTGAACTGTTTTGAGTCGGTAAGTTGATTGTATTGTTCTGAGCAGGAATGCACATCATGTTGCTATTGCTAGGCTGATTTTGAAGAATATTTGCATTCTGGTTTTGATTTTGGATCAAATTGTTACTGGTCTGAGGTTGTAGCTGTAATGCATTTGTTTGTATAGGGAAGTTGATATCGGCTGCTGCTTTAGAAGCGATCTTCGGATCCACCAGATTATTTTGAACAGTTATGTTGACAGTATTGTTGCTAGAATTGACGTTTATGTTCATCGGAGCGCTGTTTGGAATAGCTTGAAATGGCACATTTATCATCGTACCGCTGTTTTCTCCTTTTTGTTGGAACGATAGAGGGTCAGCATTAATTCCCGTCACATTACTGTTAGCATTGTTTGTGACCACACGGATATTGTGCTGCTGAGATACATGCTGTGCAATGTTGTTATCAAGGTTTGTGGCATTCATTCTGCCCCGTTCTGGTAAATTGATTACTCTCTGATTGTTCTGAGCATTCATTGGCATATTGGGCATGTATCCCATTTGGTTGTTCACTGTTATCGCGTGGTTTTGCTTATCATTACCAACGTTGCTAACTTTAGCACAATCATTGCTTGGTATATTTGACATAGGAATGTTTGATGTTGACGGAGGCCCCATTATATTCTTTCCTCTTAACGGTTCTTGGGGGAACTTCGGTGAGTCATTGACTGACATGTTACTTCTGTTTAACGAACTATCTAAGTTCGACAAGTTATGATTCTGTGTCGCGTTATTTGAGTTCATGCTGCAACTACTAATATTGATTTGAGCGTTGGAAACTTGATTATTTACAATTTGATTTTGAGTGTTTCCATGACTTTGTGAATTGTTCATCATCATGTGGTTAGAGGTGCTAGGCATAAGGTTGATGACATTATGATCTGAAGAATTGTTACAACCCATTAGCATATCATGACTGTTCATATTGTTTTGATTACTATTTCCATACATGGAACTGTTATTTACAGAGTTCATCATCATGTTGTTCGATATACTGGAATTGTTTATGTTCATTCCATGCATCATGTTACTAGCGGACATATTCATATTGTTGGAGTTCATATTAGAGCATAAATCCATTGAACTTTGTGTGTTAGAAAACTGGGCACTGTTGTTGGAGCAACTACCACCACAAGAGTTTTGGATTTCATTTTTTATGTCGGGAATATTATGCATCAATGGATTACTCATAGATTGATGATTTGAGTTACCCATTGGCATTGAGTTGTTCAAGTTATTGTGCATATTCAAGTTATTCATTGAAGTCATGTTGCTCATTTGATGTTGCATCATTGAGTTGTGCTCCATCGAATTCCTGTTATTTTGGATTTGATTTATAGAGTTCATATTTTGCATTGACATTGAGTTGCTATCGTATCGGTTGCCGTGCATGTTTGTCATCGTTCCAGAGTTATCCATCTGACTGCCGAGGTTCATAGTTGGAGTGTTGACCGGCATATGATGCATGTGCATACCATCCATCTGCCGGTTGTGCATTTGATTTGGTACATTATGATGTTGGTTTTGTTGATGCATGCTCATTACGTTGTTATCTATATGTTGACGATTATTTTGCATCTGCATTACATTGGGCATTTGATGCTGATGGTGTAACCCGAGATTTTCGAGCGGTCTATTTTGTTGCATTGACATTTGTTGGTTCATATGCATGTTACTTTCCAATGAACTTCTGTTATTGATGTGGTGGTTCATCTGTTGCATATTATGTAGCTGAGTGTTATGCATATTGTCCATTGGTCTGTTGGGATGCATGGAATGACTCATATTGTTCATGCCGTGGGGTTGCATGTTCTCCATCATCATGCTGTTGTTGGGCATACTTCTTTGCTGCATATGCATGTGATTCAAATCACTCATGTCAGGACGATTTATGTTGTGGTTGTTATTTTGCATGTTATGCATGTTCATAGATTGGTTCATCAAGTTTGTATTGTCAGGAGTGCTTCGACTTGAGAGCATATTTTGGTTATGATTTTGCGGCGTGCTTATCATATTATCGTGGAAAGGTCTTCCGGCAGTTCCTTGATTTATTTGCATTTGGTTGTTTTCGACTTGACGGTTGTTATGCTGAATCTGCCCATTCATTATGTGAATCTGATTCGAAGTAGATAGCTGACTGTCATGCGATACTATTTGCATATTACCGTGCGGAAGATTAGTTGAACTCATGGAGGCATTTGACATGTCGTGTTGTTGACTGTGTTGCATGTTATTATCCGAAGATACGGTGATATTCAATCTGTTAGTAGTCGATTCTTGACATGACATATTCATATTCTGCATGGAATTATTTCCAGAATTCATTATTTGAACCTGCCCGTGAGATGTCGTGTTTGGTGCTGAGCACATTTGATTTTGGTTAGTTGTTGGAATAGTATTTTGGTTATTTTGCATAACCGGTCGCATGTTGTGAGGCCCAATGCTCATAGATGGTGAGCTGCTCATGTTGGAAGCCATTTGGCAGCTGTTCATTTTGTGCATGTTCATCTGACTCATGCTATCCTGGTGTTTGTCGTTATTCCCCATGTTCTGGAAAGTCTTATCATTGTTTACATGTTGTTGGGAATGTGATGCCATGATTTCTTGAGAAAAGTTGAGGTGGCCCCCTTCTGTTTTCGAAAGAGCGTTTATTTTACTCAGTTTCATAGTTGTATCTGCATCGAAGTTACTATTCATGACCGAATTCGGTGGAAATATGTTTCCAGATTGAATTTGAATAACATTATTCGTTGTAGAGTGAGATGTTGTATGATGGCTCACATTGATGTTAGATTCAAACTGATGCGAATGCATATTCATACCAGAGATTGTGTTTCCGTTATTCGAAATTGACATCAAACAATTCTGGGAGTTCTTATCGGAATCATGCGATAGTGTTCTTCCAGACATTGTATTGTTTTGGATGTTCATTGAACTTGTGTTGATGTTACTCGTTTTCACTGTCATATTTTGCAGTTCTAATTTATTTTCATTGTTAATGTTACTCATTGGTGTAGAAATTTGCCTCCATGGCGTAGGAGATTTAGTAGCAGTGACGCTTATTGTAGGTACACTAGAAGAATTTGAAGTATCTTGTAAGTTGCCACTGATTTCAATCATGTGAGAGTTTTCCATCTTCATGTTGTTCTTATTTCCCGATGGAGCTATCGAACTTGATACTATCGGTTGTGAAAACGGCATCGATTGCATCGAGTACGAGTTTGCCGAATTAGGAATCGATTGTGAGATCGCCATTATAGGTTGTCCTGTTGACGATACGAGGGTCACATTTGGAGTCATGGTGACTGTACTTGGCTTCGTCATATTTCCTCGAAGCACGTTTTGCGAAGTACTCGAAAGCGTCATGCTATGGATTTGAGATGTGATAGGGTTAACACTCTGTCTACCTGTTATTATCGTGGGTCCTGACTGTGTACCCATAATTATTTGATTAGGACTCATTTGGATCACTTTTGGTGTCTGTCTGTTATTTCCTGGCTTATCCGGGAGTGGTTGTAGAGTCAGGTTAGGCTGGTTGGTTGTGTGAACAGTTGTCTTGATGGTTTTAAGAGAGGGTGGTGACGACTGTACATTTTGAGAATTCACCACATTAGGTGTCGATGATGCCACAGTTTCTCCAACATTGTTCACGACTACATATCCTGTTGGTACTTCAACAATAGGTTCTATCTTGCTGGCTTGGAACACTTGAGTAGTTGTAGCAGAGAAACTGCTGTTTTGCGCAAGAACTCCTTGCATTGCCGTAGAAACGAATTGCTGCGATGACATCACTGTATTCTGGACAATCGTTTCTAAACCGTAGTAGACAGGCTGTGTGGTTGTCAGATACATGCAGCCATTTGGATCGGTAACCATTTCTAACGTTGGTGCTGATCCTAGAAGGACTTGGTCATTGCAGAACTGCGGCAACAGAGTTCCATTCGGCAGCAATGTAGCGCCGTTCGGACCAGAAGTAATCAATGTATTGCCTTGAGATTGCAATGTATTGGGAAGGATAGTCTGTCCATTTCCCATTCCACTCTGGGATACAACTGTTGCACCAGTATTTTGCATATTGTTAGGTGTCAGTATCGTAGCCGTTTGAGAAGTCATATTTCCGTTCAAACCTTGTATTGTGCCTTGCGGTATTATTGTCGCACCATTTTGCATCTGCGGCAGAATAGTGGGCCCGTTTGGGCCTTGAGAAATAATGCCTTGTTGTATCGTTCCTTGTGGCAGAATTGTAGTCCCTTGTTGTAAAGTTTGAGGCAAGATGCCGACATTTCCTTGAGGTAGTAAAACGGGAATGCCTCCACTCGGCACTGCTACTAGTCCTCCGTTTTCAGTTTGTTGTATTTGGAAAGTCTGCGGCATTAGACCCCCTTGTGTAGAAATAAATTGTGTAGGACTTTTAAAGTCTCCTTGTGGAGCGATAGTCGCGATATATTGCATGTTCTGATTCTGTTGTTGCGATAACGCCTCTACATAGGACATGATGTTCTGATTTGCCATTGGCTGTACAATAATCGATGGCTGTCCCGTGTTGTTATTGGTTTGCAGCTGGATGACCGTATTTCCGGGACCAATAGGCTGATTGATAGCCGTATAAGTTTTTTCCATTTTGGTTTGTCGCTTGATTGTAGTTGGTTTAGGCATTGGGCGTCCTCGGACTCGACTCGCAGCTTGGAAAATAGGTTTTGGTTGGACAGGTGCTGGATGCTTTTTAGGCGATTTCTGATGATGACCCGGCAGTATTATATGTTGTTTATGCTGGTTTGGTGACGTCAGTCTTTGAGTTGTCATAGCCGGAACGACGATAGTAGGATTACCTTGCATTTGTGGCCTTATCATAGGTTGGATGTTTTGTATGATCGTATTATGGGGCATTCCTTGGATCGAGTTTACGGGAAGGGCTATCGAGGAAGCGCTCATATTAGGGAACTGATTTTTACTGTGAATCATTGAGATGTTTCCTTGATGGTTTGATGGTAAAGTCAACACTTGGTTCGAATTTGATGAAATTACTTGAATTCCTCCTGATCCCGATAGTAACTGGGCCATATCGCCACCTTGAATTTGTTGAATGTTTCCTCCACCATTTCCTGATTTTACACAAATATTGTACGGCAATAATCCAGGTTGTGTTATAATCTGTGGCGTCATAATCTTTTGTCCTGCTGAGCTTGTTTTAGGCGGTATAAACATCTGCGGTGTCACAACAATTTGTGGTGAAGACATCACTTGTTGGTTCGATGATACTTGGAGATTCGTGGTTTTGCTTTGATCGAATATTACGGTCCCAGATTTCATTTGTTCCGTTATAGTCATCGTCATTTCATTGGATGGTCCCGGGGACGGCGTCTCTACGATTGTGCCGTTAATTGTTATTTGTCTCGTATTGATTGATGTGCGCCTGGCTGAGATTCCTTCAGCTTTCACCGTACTTTCCGATCCGCTGACCACGCCAGCATGAATCATCATTGGTTGAGCAAAGGCGCCTTGGAATGCATTTTGCAATGTTGTCAACGTTCTATTTTCAGGGGATTTTGGATTCTCACTTTCACTTTCACTGGTCGACATCATGTCACAAGACGGAACGTGTCTGTCGTAAGAATCTTTATTTCGGTAAGTGCATTGGCACCGGTCGCACCTCACCGGTTGCTCCATCGGAGTAGAGCCGCTATCATCGATAGGTCTCATCACTAGTTCTGGTTGCCCATTGATAGAATTGCCAGCAAAAGTGACGGTGTAGCTTTCTGTTCCGCCGCTTCGGTACATGTATTGATTTTGACTTCTAGAAGCATTATCATTTGGATGTTCGTCACCTGCGCCGTCTAACTGTTGAATGGGCGTGAAATCATCGTCATCATGAGGGCTGTTCGGTCGCGAACTGCAGGTGCTTTCCGAACCCGACCAATCAGCCGTTCCATCTAACTGGGCTATGGGACTGCAAGTTATCTTTGTGTAGAAGTCTATGACGTCAGTGTAGTAAACCTCGGTTTTATCGGTCTTTTCGGCGCCTGGCTCTTCGTCTTTTTGTTTGGGCGATGTTGTGCGGTACGTTATGCCCGAAGAATGAGCCGCTTCTTCGCAAATGGCACTGGTGTCACCAGATTCATCTTTGATCTTTTTGTCGGAGTTGGTTGGTTCTTCTTTTATCAAATCTAACGAGTTTTCAGCTGATGGCAACTTTTGAATTGGGCTCATTTTGCCTGTAACTGATGTGGATTTGCCAATTTTGCATCTCTTTATGGTAGAAGAAAGCAAGCTTGTATCCAACTTATTGTTCCAGCTGCTAGATCTTTGCTGTCCTCTCCCAGTTGTCAATGTCTTCAAACCATGACTTTGTAAAAGCATCTCGGATTTGCTTCTCTTTAACTCTTTACTTCCAGATTCAAATCTAGCATTCAGCAACTCATCAATGTAGTCATTTTGACGATAGTCTTTGTCATTGCTCCTATCCCCGTCTTCAAGGACATTTTTTAGGTCTTGAAAAATATCTTGCATGGATATGCCATCCAAAAGATCGTGATTAAGATCTTCGAATATCGCGTCTTTAACTTCTTCTGGTAGTATATCTCCTGTATTCTGTGGTTCCTCGTCGTCTTGCTGTTCTTGCTTGCAGACATTATCAACCAAATGCTCTACTACTTGTTTCACTGCAATTTCTTCTAACGTTACATTATTACCGAATTTAATTGGTGATTTATTTGCGCTCTTGAAGAAATCTAAGGCGCTTTTGCCTGATCCTGAAACTATGCTCTCATGCCAAGCTCCAATTTCAGCCATCACTCTATCCACGACTTGCACGCCCATGGTATGATCGACAGTTATATTTACGCCAAAGTCAAACCCAGGCATAGGTTCAGCCAGTATCAACTTCGTCTTTATTGTGTACCTTACTATTTTTGATGGCTTTTTGCTCGACCAGAATAATCGCGTACACGAAAAATCCACTGGCATTAGGAAATCCTCATAATCAGACACTGATGGCACTATCTTTCCAAGACTGTGGACTGTTAAGGAACCCATTATGAACTGAACTTTAGTGATTTCACTGTATCTTTTCTTTTTCTTGTCAAGTTCTACATAAACTGGTCTTGTTAATTCAAAGTCAGCGTCTTTTTGTAGACTTTTCTTAGGGACGTCTTTCCCATGCGCAGGGCAGAATACTCTTTTATCGTCCATGAAGGCGCAACTCGCTTTTCTAGCGCACGCGTAGTGATAGGTTTCACTGCAGTTTTTGGCGCAGCATCCTACACTTGCACCTTTCACTTCACACGTCGCACACTTGATCATTTTCCCTCTTGAAATTGCTGAATGAACATTCTGTAATGAGCCATCAATTTCCTCAAACACTTCTGCCGACCATAAAGCGCAATTTGCATGGATCCAATCATTTTGTCCGCAGTAAAGTAAACGTCCTTCCATTGGCGGGGATCCATCCCCGTTTGACTTACAAAGAATGCATATACGAGTATCTGTAACTGGATATAATTCTAATAATTCTTTATCTAATTTTTCCCCATCAATTTCCAACTTTGGTACAATCTGATCGAAAGGTCGTTCAATAGACTCAAAGTCGCTTTTGACTTTGTTGTCTGTCATTTCGATGTCTTTCAGTGATTCCGCATCCTCATTTTCACCTTCAACTTCCAAATTAGGTTGGAGGCAGTTGTTTTCGCAGTCAAACCATGGGAATGTTTCAGAAAATAAGGCCTTGTATATCGATTTGAGATCTACATTCGACGTTCTTTCGATAACTTCTTTCATATCATGATTAAAGTCTTTTAGGGAGACATATTCATCACTGTTGACTCTTTTTTTGATGTCAAGTAATGATGGTGATACTAATCGATTCAAATCATCTTCCATAGGCGTGCTGGGTTGCCTTACAACCGCTGGGCTCAACTCTTGTTCACTTCTTGCCTGAGGGAAATTCTGCATTGGTTCATCATCATCGGATATTGGCTCGTATTTGTCGACATGCACAGTTGTCGGCAGCATTGTCGTTGCTTTCTCATTTTTAGGAGGGTTGTTTTCATGGACTTCGACGCAAGGAGTATCGAACTCTGCCTTTGTGTCAAACAGCCCAGCAGAGAAACATATCTCCTTGTTTTGCATCAGTGGTTCTTGAAGATTGACTACCTTGTGTGATGCGTGTGGCACCTCCTCTTTTCCCATCTCAACATCAGTCAATAATGAGGAGCAATGCCAAACATTTGATGTACTTGGATCATCTATCTTGTTTAGGAGGTTATTACGACGACCCCTCGACATGTTTCGGTAGACTTTGGTCTCTGTTGATTTCATAGAATCATCTGCTGAGTCGAAATGTAGTTTTCTTATAGCTTGTGGCGACATAAGCCTGTATGGTTTATTGGGTACTGGAGTATTTTTGTGTGGAGTTAGCTTCAGAAGTGCGCAGGCTTTCTTGTTCTTAGCTAGAAGCTTGAGTAGATGCAATAGTGTCCCTTTTAGGTGTTCTGTGAGCATTTTACGCCATGGTGGATCATTGGGCATGCATTTGCAGCAAATGTATTCAATGGAAGGGGGTAACGCTGAGAGCAGTTGATACCCCTCCCCTGATAGTCCTTCGCAACTTGCGTGGACCCAGCGACCGCACCAGCCGCATTCCATCATCTATAACAAAATATAGTCAATCCTTCAATCAAAACATCACAGATAAAATATTTTAGTTGATATAATATGTGTAGTGATTAAAGTAATATTTGTGGTTATATACAATTAAACTTTGAATTCGAATCTTCTAAGAATACATAACATCTATAAACATAGTGGAATGTGATACCACAATGACATCATACCTTGCTATCAAAGTCGTTATCCCTATAGCACGCTTGGCACAGTGGACAATAGTTGCCTTTCTGCCGCAGTTTGAAGCACGGCCCGCAAAACGGCAGGCTGCCGACGAATTTGCTTACGCGGCTACTGTCGCAACTCTTGCATTTCAAACACGAGCTGCAAATCTGTAAATAGAATAAAAACCATTATAAACAAGAGCAAAAGAAATAAAAGTCATCGATCGGCAAGATAACCATGACAAAAGGCAAGTTCAAGGTCTTTATCAATTTGCAGGCGATGTCACGGCTTTTTTTCAGAGTTTCGATATGGTATTTAAAGAATGTTAATACATTAGTTATGACGAGCGAAACAAACGCTATCAACACGACTACTCTAGTCAAACTCAAGATGCAATTTTTACTAACATTGAACTGACAGACAGGTGAATCAGCTGGTAGCAGAGGTGAAAAACATGTTTAGAGCTGTGCTAGTTCTATTTAAATGTAGTATTAGGTAGATAACAGATTATTAGGTGTTTAACTAATAATCATCATCATTATCAGTTTTTACCATCTTTACTAACATTTTATAGGATTTGTATGTAAAGAATAAACCCAAAACGACTGGGCCGATTTTGGAGATTCTTTCACCATTGTAATGTTGTAACATTATCCCTGAGTAAAAAAGGTATGTTATTATAATTCTATATTGTATTTCCACCCATGCAAAGCCGAAACTGGCCGCTAGTGTTATATAAAGCTATAAGCTGCTAAATTAACATTATGCTCTTTGTATGAATAGTGTACCTATAGCTTGCAGTGTTGTTCTTAAATCAGAATCATAGTAAAAAAAGTAACCAAATGTTGGCTACACAGAAATGCAATAAAAGGAGGAAATCAGCTGATTTCCAATGTTTGTTAATATTGCACCTTGAGTTTGGCTAGCTTGCTGGCGTCCGTCGCGTCGTTTAAGTTATCTGCTACTACTACTACTAATTTGAGAATGGTATATTTTTTATGTATTTTTTTAACGGACTTAAAAAAAGAGGAGGTTATCAATTCGACTGTGTGTTTTTTTTACGTTTGTTACGCTATTTCTCCGCCAATTATGAATTGATTTCAATGATTCTTTTTTGTTTGATAGGCAATACTTTAGAATAGGTCTTATTTTATCGAAATTTTATCGAAATCGGTTTAGTCATCATCATCATGACAGCCATCTAATGTTCCCACTGTTGGGACACTGGCCTACTCTCGGGCGAGAGTGATTGGGTCTTGATCCACCACGCGGACCCAATGCGGATTGGTGCATAGCACATGTCATTCGATTTTTTAGTTCTTGGGCATGCCGGTTTCCTCACGATGTTTTCCTTCACCGTATGAGAGCATTGGCATTGCGCACTTAAATTTTTGAACAGAAAAATCCCTTGGTGCACGACCGGGTTTGAACCTACGACCTTAGGATCGGAAAGCGGGGTCACTGCCACTAGACCACCGGTTATCGGTTCAGTACTTTAGGAAAAAATCATAAAAAAAACTACATTGTCGCATACAACCACAATGTCAGCTAATTTTTTATGTCAGCAAGTGACAAGACAATCAAGTCGCCCATCTGACTATTACAGATGCAGTGCCACCCAAAGCTTAAAGTTTTAAGTGTTTGCGTGGCAATCATGGTAATACCGGTATTTTCATATACCGGTTCGACTGACCTTGACGTGGTACAGCTGGCTCGCAGCGGTTTTTCAAAATAATCATACACACAATTAGTTTTTGGTCGCCCCATCTTTTATATTCCATTTAGGTGAAACATGCGTGCACCACAATCATCGAAACTCTCTTTATATGAGTGTGCCAAAGAGTGTGCTTTGCAAATGATCCGCGCACGAAACATGCACAAGCTGGCAAGTACGCGCGCCCGCCCCGCGCCCCGGTTAAACTTTAACAAAAACAAGCACTAACCAAGATACTTGTAATGTATCTCTTTCTGTTTCAAATAAAGATGATCATTTACCTGCGGCCAGTCACTGCGGTGATCGGGTGGCGCTTGCGGCAGGCACGCGGCATGGAAGTGGCGAGCGCACGCGCGGCAGCGCAGCCGGGCCGCGGCGCGCTCGCACGCGGCGCACGACACGCAGCGCGCGCACGTCCAGCCGCCGCCCGCACCCGCACCCGCAGCCGCACCCGCTCCGCCCGACCACTCCTCTGCGCACCATCCGTGGTACCACTCGCAGCAGCTCGAGCACACCACCATCTGTTTTTTTTTATATTATTGGTTACAGACAAGCGTTTGACCACCACCTCACCTGATGGTAAGTGATGGTGTATTATTATACAAACATTTTATACTATCCTACTTCCTACTAATATTAAATTCTAAAGTCTGTGTGTGTGTGTGTGTGAGAATGTTTGTTACCAAGTATCTCCGTGACGACTGTGCTGAAATTTGGTAAGTTCTGGAATAACACATAATTTATTTTATCCCGGAAAAATTTACTGTTCCTGTGTGATAGCAAAAAAACTGTCTGTGTTTGATAAAGAAGCCAATTTATTGCAGTGATGGAGTTTTTAGATCGCCTAAAGGCCTCTTGACTTGACTCTTGATGAGCTTGACTTACATAAGCTCATGGCCTGTCGGGAAGAGTGCAAGGAAGAGAGGCCTTTGCCCTGCAGTGGGACAGGGGCCGAGCAAGCCAGTCGCTCGAGTGCACGTGTTTAAAACAATCACAATCGGTTGTATTAAAGCCCCATTTCCTATCCTGTAGGATACGAGTGGAACCTCACAATGACCAAACATCCAAAATACAGGACGTGATTATACAGCAATTATGCGCATACTAAACAGGTCATAAATATAGTTAATATTATTACCTTTTCATTCCCTGCACTGCCACATAGAAAGCAGAGTTTCGCAATGGTGAAAGAGCTTGTTCCGATGAGCCCAAACCCTGAGCTGCAGACCTCATCTGGATCATAACTCTCCCAGAAGTCGACGCAAATCAACTCGGGACGATTCTGACCGCATTTTTGAGAACGACCGCGTACCTGTAATCAAAACATTGTAAGATTTATGATGAGGACTTTTATATCCAACCCACATTACTATGTCGCTCAAAAAATAGCATTTTAGCCACACAAAAAACTGTGTTTGCAAGTTCAAGTAGTGCAAATATTTTAAATTTTAATCGTAAATATTAGGAACTTACGTTTGTGATGTTAGTAAGAGGTTTATAGACAGTTTTCCTTGGAACAATGTCCATGATAGTTTCATCTTCACTCGATTCCGCTTTTGCTTGCGGTTTGACAAGAGGTGGCTCCACCTTCTTCTTCTTCAGTTCAACAGGCACCTCTATTTCCACACCCTTTGTAACTGGAGGTTCAGGGATAATAAGAGGTGCCTTGTTTTCAGTGTCAACTTCAGCCTCGATAGGTAGATCAATATCTTTGTGCTTGTCCAGCAAAGTAATTTCACCTTCAAGTTTATCTTGCTTCTCTTTCTCTTCTTGAGTCGGGAATGTAGCAATTGGTTGTCCCAATACAATAGATGCACTTCGACAGACGTGTTTGACTCTTGGGCCTTTGAGCTCAACTTTTTGGCGTTTTGGGTCCTCGGTCGACTTAGCCTCAGCCTTATCTTTTTTACGAACTTTAACCCTGGTCAGTTGGCGTTTGCGGGTAACGCTGATGTCTTCTTTAGTCTCTTCGGTTGCTGGTGTGTCTTTTACCAGCTTTTCCTGAAAACAATCATATTAAACGTACCTATTAAAAAATGGTCTAGTCACTTCTTGAGGATCCTAGCTATAATCAGCACCTATAAGGTATAATAAAACATTGCTAACATTATTCTTGAATGAGTGCGTTCATTCTCGCTATTCAAGAATCGAATTAAGTCCCAGACATAAACAGTTTAAGAAAATAAATTATCCTTACCTCAACCTTTTCAACAATTTCGTCAGAAGTCTTTTTAGCAGCTTTCAAAGCACCAAAGATCTTGTTCTCGCTTTCGGCCGAAGTAAAGACAGGCGCCGATTGCGGTGTCGGAGTCGGCAGTCGTAAAGGATTCGCTGGCAACGTTACAGGTTTGAGACCTGCCCTCATATTCGGGGGCAGCATAGCCGTGAGACCAGCGCGTATGTTGGGAGGTACTTGGAATGCTTTTAGGCACATTTTCAGCCAACAAGCTGGGCACCGAGCCGTATTTGTGCATTTTAGAAGCTTCCATTGTTGTGATCGTACTATGGGCGGCACATTGCAGTTACCTGGAATAAAAGATAATAATTTTAATGGAGTTTATTCATCACAAAGGTCATTTCTCTATTTTTCAATACGCGTCATCCAATCACCAAGACGCCATCCAATTCAAGGTCTTGCTCTATTATTTAACTAACCTTGACTGAATGGGGTGAAATTGAATAGGGGGTAGTACACAACCCCACCCCCTGCACCCACAAATAAGTAGGTACACATTGTTAGTAAAAGAAATGGTATGTAATAACTGTACTGTACACCAAAGATCCAAGATTAGAAAATGCTACGAGGATTGAGTCCTCCATTTAATTGTTTGTGAGTGATGTGAAATTATGCAGGAGGATAGTGATAGAAAGTGAATGCAACAAAAGATTAACTTATACATTTTTACTCTTTTTAATTTGTGTGGCTCAGTTTCACAGTTCAGACTGTTTTTTTGTTATAGATCACTTAACAAGTTTGAATTTTGTTTCCAAAACAATGTTTGAACAATGTTCTTAAGTTGGTTATGTAGAACAACAAAATAAACCAGTCTTGATTGGCTTATATTCATAATTTTATGTATCCCACAAAACAAATATTGTAAATGTGGAAGTATGTATGATTGTTGGACGTTGATGGATGTATAAGGTACCACACGACGAACCCGCATTTAGTATTTTTAGAATAAAATTCTGATCACTAACCTTCTCCCACCAAGCATTCCATCTGAACTATGCTAGTTTTATGTGACATCTTTTCTTTCTTGAGCATCTTGGAGATGAATTTTCGGCAGGACTCACAGGAGTATATCCCGAATTTGCGAGCTTGCTTCACAAATCTGTAGAACCTTACTGCCCCGCATACGCCACATGTAACTGTAGTCGGCGTTATATTAGTAGCTAAAAATGAAATGTTCAATATTTAAAACATTGTTAGATCAGAGAATCAGAGACCACTATAGGCTAAAGGAGGGCACCCTTTAATCTGCTCAAGTTGGAGACAGATTTCCACCATACATAATCCAGATACAATATCAAATCTATTGTGTCTGGATTTCAGACAGACTACTGGTTAAGGTTGCCTTCTTTTAATAGTGTAGTGGCTCTAATCTCGTATACTTACACTTCCGAGTTGCGGTAGCTATTAAAACAAAATATTCTATTAATTTTCTTATGAAAGTAGATACTGTAGTACGCTCAGCGAATCTAGTCATAAAGCTAGTTCATTTTGATGTGCAATGTTCTTTTTCAAACTAAATTGTCTTTGCATATTACAAACGGCCTACTTCAAGACTGCCTAGATCTACTGAGCATACTTACATTGCAGTATAAATTATTATTTTTTGATAATTCATCTTTTGTGATCATGGAAACTACAAGTTTGTAAGCAAATTGAACTTTGGCACTTCAATTCTGATTTGAACAATTTCAACTTGCAAGTACCTATAAAACTTTATTAACAACTTACGTGATCCGGATTGCGCTGTAGAAAATGGTCCATCCAAGCCTGTTGAAACTGTTGGAGCAGCTAATTGTAATCTAGCTTCTCTGATTATAACTTTGCCTCGTAACAATTGAGAAGCTGCCGACTGCTTTTCTTTCTCAGGACTTGGTGATGCAGGTTTCTCCCTTTCTTCTTTCTCATCACCACTGACAGGTGGGCTATCACTGTCCCAACTTTCCTCTGTTTCCGAACCACTACTCGTACTACTTGAACTACTTGCATCAGAAATATCTAAGAGTTTACGCATGGCATGGCCTGTTCGATCTTCGTTGCTAGCCTCCATTTTTCCATTGTCAAGGTTCTCGGCATTAGATTCCTCAGGTTGGTATTCTAGATCTTTATCAATCTTGAACAGATCAGACACAGGCTTTTTGATACCAAGACCAGTGAAAGATGGTATTATTTTTTCCTTGAATAAGTTTGAAGATTTAATTGCCTGTTTTTCTTTGACCTTCTCACTGTCATTTGTCTTCTCAAGATCATTTGCATCATGATTATCATCAACATCATGCATGTTGTTGAACACAAGTCTCTTTAGTTTAGGCTTCTTTAGAACTTTGCTTGTTGCTAAACTGCTAGTTGTTTCCTCACCATCAATAAATTTTTTGTTTGGTTTGATAACCCGTGAGGAATGTGCACTTCGTAAAGGAAGTACAAACTTTGCACTCCCAGTTTCTTTTTCTACTGGTGATAGATTTCTTGGAGGTGGTGACATGCAGCGACCCTCACTGAATTGAGAGAACTTGTTCATAGGTTTGGAAAGTGGATTCAGATTCTTTCTTTGATATCCCTCATGGTGCTCAGATGTTGATTTAGAGCTCAGATCAGTTAGTTTTGCAGGTTTTAGAATACTGTTAAATGTAGAGTATTCTGTTTGTTTTAATGCTGACTTCTTTTTGATAATGGGTATGAGAGGAGCATGGTGTTTTGGTAATTTTTTGAGTGGATAGACTAGGTCTTCACAGCACTCCACAGTGCCAAATGTAACCGTTTTCTTCACTGATTTTGGTTTATCACTCTTTGTTGGTTCCATTTTGTTCTGTGACCTTGTTCGTACTGGGGATTTATCACTGTTGCTTATGTTTTCGTTTTCTGGTTGGTTTAGTTGATCTGACACTTTGTTTTCACTGGTCTCATTCTCATTGTTATTTTCTTTCTTTTCTTCTTCCTGAAAAAGCAATAATGTACTAATATTATACTAATATAATATGTACAACTTTGGTTGTGCTTTTACCTCCATCACCAGAGTTGGCCATACAAACTTACATAAGATTATAATTATAAATGAACATATATAATAAGATTATTTTAGTAATAATCTGGGCAATTACATTTTGTTAAGGTTATGTCTTGACAACAGTCAGCTGTTTCAATTACAACTCAAACACTCAAACTTACCAATGACAAACAAAAGATAGGGATTATGGCAAAATGAGGTTATGTTAAACATTGAAATAGGATGTTTTTTTACATGTTAAACAGTACACAAGGCAATATAGCATTAATAATAGTATTGGATTATCTAAAATAAAATAGCACTGAACTCATTTCATATGTTAGCCTACTGAGACTTTGTTGACATCAAAATGGAACATGAAAGTGTAATCTAATGTACCTACTATATTGTACCTATAAGTAGTTCAAGATGCTAAACGAAGTATTAGCTTTGTAATGTTCAGAGTTATTACGTAAACATACCATATCTATAGGTAGGGCTTGTAATCTGTGTAATCTAAAAAGAGCTCACTAATTATGTATCTACAAAACAAGCTTTTTTTACCTCTTGTTCCCCAGTAAAATCATTATGAGGGCCGCGAACGGGCGGGTGACTGTCTGGAGCGCTCTCATGGTAAACAGTTCCTGATAAAACGCTAATTCGCTTTCTGTTTTGAAACTTGAGTGGTTTTCCTGGGAATCTCGACCTTCCCATTTTGTTATGCACGTAAACGTAGAACACTTAGTGCGTTCCGAGAGACGGTATGGAAACTGGCGCGCATGCTCGGGCCCGCGCGCTCCGCAACGCCATTTCACGCATTTATGCAATGTGTAGTACAAATTACGGCGCAGTTTTCATCGTATTCACACCGAAACATAAACACTAAAAGCACCGAACGAGTAAAACACAGAATCTAACACTGCACTGTTTTCGCAAAAGACAACATCATCCATCATTTTAATGGTCGACTGATTGTGGGCATCGGCCGTAATCGCGTTACGCTTCCATTCAACGGCCGATCGTCTCGGTCTAGCGTCAGTTAGCGTAAAACAAAAGAGAATGTATTGTCGCACTGCATCTAATTCCGTAAATTCAACCAAACGCCACTTAACACTTTTTTGTTTGGGTAATAAAGCACTAGTTAAATACCGAAATATTTATTAGATTGAGTCGTAATTTGACAAAGATGGCTGTTCGCCGCGCTTTAACAATAGCGTACACGAGTGATTAACGAGAGTCGAGCGAGACGAGGCGCGAGGCCGCGGTGTGAACGACACCTGGCTCTGGGGGCCAGTTATGGATTTTGAACCAATCGCAACGAATAATTCGGACCGGTCGACCGACGACGACAGTACTTGAAAAAACAACTCGCTTCGGAAAACAAATATTATTAACTTGTCATTTGTAATAACTATCTTGTGTATCAAGCTCGTGAAACAGACTATCGTCTGTGCTATCAGCCCGGGCCCGGACGCGGACGAACTTAATTGATCTAAAAGCAACAACGTTTAGCTGAATTTTCCATCAATAACGTTTTGATAAGTTACGATTGCCGTTGAATAAAAACTGCGCGATCATAGGGGTGCGGGGTGATATCACAACGATCGTAATTTGATACAGTCTAGTATTTTAATGCCGTCTCTTTTCACTGAGCTAGCCCTAATAAAGACCGAGTAAAACATATTATTTGCTAAACTGGCGAATAAATAATAGATTTGTATCTACCTACTAGTGGTAGGTATACCTACAACTACTAACCTACAAGTTGTTTGCGTAATTTACGTCTGGTGGTGATAATAACGAGAAGTCAGCCATCATCTGGTAAAAAGAAAATAAAAACTATTGATAGAAATACCTACCTTACAGTAGGTATAGGTATAGTAGGTGGTAGGTACCTACCTTACTCGCCTAGCTGAATTACCTACCTAATAAAAATCTATTTTTAATTTAATGTTTATGAGCTATTGGTATTAGCACGTATTAATTAGTCCTTCCCACAGGTCCTTCCTAACCCTATACATATAACATAGGGGTACTTAACCTATCTATTTATAGGTACATTTTTATAAATGGATTCTTTTTATTACTGTACCTACATGAAAACAAATATTTGCAGATAATGCAAACATTTGTTCCGCAGCGGGGATCGAACCCGTAACCTCTCCGATCACTCGCCAACCGCGCCAACCGTGATCGTCAATTAGCTTAGACCTACACACAGGACCTACACGTTTCGATGTTTATAGTATAGTTGCTACGCTACCCTATTAAATTATAGTAGGTAGGTGTTTATAAGGTAGGTACACGGCCACCCTCATCACTCTTATTCTTCTAAAGTCCATACCTAAATATAATTAGGTAAGTACCTACTTACTTACTTAGAGAGTTATAGTGGAAAGCTATAACGCCAACGCTGCGCTAAAGCCAGTACCTATATCTATAGAATCACGTCTACATTGAAATACCTATCTGTACGTACCTATACATGTGTGTATGAGCGCACCCTTCCCTACAAAGGGAACCCCAAAACTCCGGTCGATCATGCGTAAAGGGAGAAGGGATGATAAAATAGGGAAGCGCACGGCCGATGGCGGTGATTGAACTTTGAATACGGGCTCTACTACTAAAAATCTAGTGCTCTTATTAAATTATTCCTCAAAAAGTTTACTTTTTAACAACATACTGACCTCTAGCGCTATTTATAAGAACGAAAAGTTCCTTGCTGAAATGCTTCCTGAAATAGGCACATTGAGATCGGGTGGCATTTCCTCAGAATTGGATCGAAGCGAGACAATAAATCACTTTCCATATGAGTTTTCACTTAGAGCATCAAAATTTTTACATCTATTCATATCACTTCACTTGCACTAGGTGTTGTAGGTTTAAAAACAACTATTCGCGCGTAAATATCGCGGTAGTAGTAATATTTACACGAGTTTCATTGCGTTGATGTACGTACGAGATACTATAGTACCAGACTGGCGGAACTGGCGGAGAGACGCCGCGCATGTCGGGGACTCGATGTAAATATAAAAATGGACAAACTCCCCTTCTTGGGAGCTCACCCGAATGAATCACAGTACCTACCTACCTAATGCACGATACGTTTTCGTTTAGTTTTTTTTTACTGGCCAAAGACCTTCACTAAATGTGAATGGGTAGATTTAATGACATGCGTTGAAACACTTGCTTCAGAATTTTGAAAAGCGGAGATTATGATGATTTCTTTAATGCTTCCAAAATATTGATCGGCAGGCATTGGCATTCTCGCCTACCTATTATTTATGAGTAATATTATTGGGTCCTTCCTAGCTAGCTGGATTATCATTTTTAGTAATATGGACGAACCGCAATCCTTAGGTTGGTTTGACCAAAATGCTTTTTTGTGGCATGCCATGCAGGTAGATATTTTTTGTTGTCTTTGATTTGGGTGGGTTGGAATTCGGTTGGATCGGTCGGAAGTAGTGTTTAAAAAAATGTTTCATAAGCAAAAATATCGAGAATATATTTTTTTATGCTCTAAATAAAATAAATTAAAATTTGTGTGTAGGTAAAAATAACAAGATCATACTGCCAATATTTTTTTTGGTATGAACGTACTTACGTTTTCATTTATTTATGTGTCTATCTTTTAAATAAATTAGCCAGAGAGGCGATTCTGTGCAACAATCAAAGATCTTTCATTATATTTGTCTGAGATTATAGCATAGGAAATTCAAGTAATAGGTTGGTTCCACACAAAAAAAATACATGGACTTTTTTTTACATTTTGTCTTAAAAATCTCGAGTGAATCGGTTAATTTTATTGATCAATTATTAGTTATTCTTGTTAGAAATCGAATGGGCAGCGCGCGGCGCGTGTCAACGAACCGCGTGTCAACACTGTATACTGACTTCCGCTGTATTAAATAATAGCCGATTGGCGGCCGGGGCGGGCGTAGCGTTTTAGTTTCCAAAATAACTAAGTCTAAAAATAGTATATAGGTACCTACCTACCTAATGTAAATAAATAATTTCTTTATATTATGGTAGTATCAGAATGTTCGTATAAAAACATCTAGAAAGACATAGACGACTTGCAGAAAATACAAACATTTGTCTCGAACCCGCACTCTCGTAGTAGAACCGCCCCGCGCACCCCGTGCCGTGGTGCGTAGTAAATTCACTGTATAACCGACTTCCAATAAGGAGGAGGTTATCAATTCGACTGTTTTTTTTTTCTTGCCTCACAATGACTGAGTAGCGGTACGATAAGTATGTCCAAATAAAAATAAGTAGGTATAGTTCTCACAACGGATCTCGGCCGTCGTGAAATTAGCCGTTTCGATGCGCAATGGAGCTTTTTCAAACTGAATTGTGTTTGCGCATCACAAACGGCTAACTTCACGGAAGCCTAGATCCGCGGATCTCGGCCGTCGTGAAATTAGCCGTTTTGATGCGCAATGGAGCTTTTTTAAACTAAATTGTCTTTGCGCATCACAAACGGCTAACTTCACGGAAGCCTAGATCCGCTGTGCGAACTATACCTACATAAATAAGTAGTGTTGTACGGTAGTACATATTAATTCCATGGTATTAGTAACTTCGAACAGTGAGGGATTGTCTTTGGCTATCTTGTCAGAACAACATGGGTCCTCCCAATTAAATTATTTTTTACATGTAGTTTTATTGCGTAAATTTGGTAGATTTGTTCGTTTAGCGCAATTGTAAATAATTGAATTAAAAGGGTAATGTTGGTTTGTAATTTAGTCAAAGAAAGAAACGCCGCCATTTAATTCCAAATGTTTGTTTACGTTGCCATTCGACAATCAAACTCATCTACTTACACTGCAAGCAATTTAGGACACAATAATTATTGATTAGGAAACTTAAAAACGTCAGAAAATTAAACACTTTAATAGATACTATTATATAACCTGAAACATAAATGAAACGGCACTACTCATCGCTACACTCTCACCAAGACAGACCGAGACAGGGCGATCGCGAGATTGTACATTACAATATCTTAGCGCTCGCCTGCCCTCGGCCTGTCTCGGTGTTCCTCGCCACAGAACAGAACTTGTTTTTTCTGTTCTGTGTTCCTCGCAAGCTCTCCGTCCCGTCGGTTTTTTGCGCGAACTGCGAGCGCGTCGCTGTACTGTATGGTACCCTGTGCCTGTGACAGTACCAAAGAGTAAAATACGTGTATATAAAATACGTATACTATACAGGGTGGCCCATTCAAATCGGTCAGTATGGGAAAGTCTGAAACTGTAAGACATACGAAGATTTGTTCTTAGGAACCATGTCACCGATTTCGATAAAAAGAAAAACTGCATTCATACAATTAAAAAAAAAGTGTACCCAACTGGGGAATCGAACCCGGTTGTTTTGAAAAAATAAACTTACACTATTTCTATTCAGATATCGTTTGTGTAGGTCTTAAGCAGTAAATATCTCTAAGAAACATAATGTCTAAAATGAATAAAATGCATTTTTTTCACATACTTTAATTTATCATAGTAGGTGTTCAAAGTGACCACCGTTACAATATTCAGCAAGTTCAGGCATGTAAAATTGTCTCTATGGTTGTTTGTACCTCTCTACTTGTTACATACACCGTGTTATGTATCATGTGGCATTGGCATTGCATTAAACGTTTAAGGAAGTTTTGTTATCTACAGTAATATTATTATCTATTATTGCAACTGCTTACTTCTATTAATCAAACACTAACAATCAATTGAAAAGCCCACTTAAAGTAAGTTTGTAGATGTTGTAGATACAGAGACGTGTTAAACCTCATTTGAAAATGGAACGTGTCGGTGTGACTGGCCGAATAGCGATACAAAAAAAAAGAAAAAAAAACTTGAGTGTCAAATGTTTAGGCGGGAACTGAAAATTAAAATCAATGCTTCGGTATTTTTGTGTCGTTCGCTGTGTGGTTGGGAAAATGCGTTTTACAAATTCTGAGCACTTTGATTTATTGGAAGCTTACTTTAAAAACGATAAAAATTGCTCCCGTGCACTACATTGGTACCATATCAAATATCCGACACGTATTTTACCTACCCGTAAGATATTCATCAAAATTGTGCACAATTTGAAGACTTACGGAAGTTTTAAAAAGCCAATTAAAGTAAAACCAAGAAAATGTGATGAAAACATGGAAATGAACATTTTAACCTATTTTGAAGCAACACCAGATGCCTCCACCCGTAATGCAAGTCATGATATTCCTGAAATTTCACGAACACACATTCAAAGAACCCTAAAGAAACACAAATACAAGTGCTACAAGAATGGACATTGGGTGCAGGCCTTACATGCAGGAGATGATATCAGACGACTTGAATTTTGCAATTGGATAAAAGAGAGAATGGGCCTAGACAGACATTTTTTAAACTACGTAATATTTTCTGATGAAACTCAATTTTCCAATAACGGAATGTACAATCGTAAGAATCATCACTATTGGAGTCGAGAAAATCCCTTACGAGTGCACGAAGGACGCCGTCAAGTTAGATTCTCATTTAACTGCTGGGTCGGCCTACTTCACAATAAGGTACTCATGTTTAAAATTTATGATGGACATTTGGACAGATTCAAGTACCTTGCAATCTTAGAAGATCTTTTAGAGGCCGTAGGAGAAATGGCAGTAGAAATAAGAGAACAACTTTATTTTCAACAGGATGGAGCACCGGCTCACAATAGTCGTATAGCAAAAGACTTTTTAAATGAAAACTTTCCGCGAAAGTGGATTGGTACGAACGGCCCGATCAAATGGCCGGCGAGGTCGCCCGATTTAACGCCTCTAGATTATTTTTTGTGGGGTTACATTAAAGATGAAGTGTACAAAAATAGCTATAACACCGTTGAAGAACTAAAAGTAGCCATAGAGTCAACTTTAACGCTGATTCACCACATGAAGATACAAAATGCAATAGTAAGATCGTTACCTAGACGTGTTGAATATTGTATTGAAAAAGACGGTGGTCACTTTGAACACCTACTATGATAAATTAAAGTATGTGAAAAAAATGCATTTTATTCATTTTAGACATTATGTTTCTTAGAGATATTTACTGCTTAAGACCTACACAAACGATATCTGAATAGAAATAGTGTAAGTTTATTTTTTCAAAACAACCGGGTTCGATTCCCCAGTTGGGTACACTTTTTTTTTAATTGTATGAATGCAGTTTTTCTTTTTATCGAAATCGGTGACATGGTTCCTAAGAACAAATCTTCGTATGTCTTACAGTTTCAGACTTTCCCATACTGACCGATTTGAATGGGCCACCCTGTATATGGGAAAAAGAGTGTCTTCTTTCGGGTTTTTATGCAGGTTTTCGGGACAGTACTCTCGCTCGTTCTCAGTTACGCTCGTGCCTCGGACCAAAGATTATAATAACCTGGGACCCATGCGGACGTACTTTTCACTCCATATTTAGTTGTACACGATGTCGTGGAGTAACGAGATTGAACTGAATTTCATCGAAATATACAAATATAGCCGATCTGCTCCTGGTTCGCTCGGGTGCATGAAAACTTAAGCACCCATGCAAAGCCGGGGCCTATGTTACTAGTGTAACATTTCTAATGGTGAAATATTTTTTTAAATCGGACAGTAGTTTTTAGTTTATTCGTAACAAACAAAAATATAAATCTTCTCTCTTTATCATATAAGTATATGTGGAATGGAACCCTTAGACAGTTCTAATTTGTCAGAGTGGAACCTGTTATTGGGATTCTCCTAACAAATTATTTTCTTTTTATAAAAATAGGATAAATAATAAATATTTTGATAAATGTTTACTTAAGTAACTTAGATATGATGTGGCACTTAATGCAACAGCAGCAGCAACTTCTGTTTCATCCATTCGCTCGGCATCTATGGTTGAAAATGACGTTTACTCTCTGTAGATCCAGTGATGAAGATCCATTTGATTCTTTTGAGAAAACTTTTCTCTTTTTTTTTTTAGCGGCATCTCGGGCACAGAGTCTTGGGCGAGACATAGCGAGTGCTCTCGCGAGAGTGTGTCATGGTTCTCGTCTCGACCGAGACATCTCGGGCGAGGAGGGGCGAGGCATAGCGAGTGGTCTCGTGCGAAAGTGTACAGCCACCATAAAAGAACGTTATGCGGTCCAAACAAACAAAAACCGATACGCAAATAGAAACAAAAAACTCATACTTCGACTTGCTTCCTATAATTCACTTTACATTAATCCTTCTCACTCTGGCAATTATTATTCTTTTATCAGCCATTCTATCTCTAAACTGTTCTAATTTGTGTAGTTTATACTGTCTGAGTATAAACTACACTACTGTTGGTTTTCCTAAAATAAAATAAAATAAATAGGTAAATAAATAAATACTCTGTCTACGATTTGACCCAATATCTTTCGCTCGAGAGTAGGGCAGTGTCCCAGCGGTGGGAACGGTGGGAACAATAGAAGAGATTAGAAAAGGCTGTCATGATGATGATGATTGATGATTGGCAAGATGGCCGAAGAAACACTTCCACTGGTTTTCATTTCACTTCTTTGTTTATGGCGTCTGTAGCTTATTTGTCACAATCTGCCAGAAAACCTTCACTTCACTTCACTTCTTTGTATATGGCTTCTGTGGCTTAGTTGTCACAATTCTGCCAGTATCTCAGATAATGGAGAGTGGAACGAAAAAACAAATATGACCGGTGATATTGGGAGGGTCGGTCAAAATTTTGAAAACCAGAATGATTTGTCTAAACACAAACGATACAACACAAAACATAACAACAACACTACATAGATTATCAGTAATAGACTAAACAGTTATATAGGTTTAAGTACGGTATTTTACAATCTAATGTTATCTAATACATAATATATTAATTAAGGGGAAAAGGTATAGGATAGTATACATATATATGAAGTAGGACGAGGGAAATCAGAAGGAAGGAAGTCATGTAGAGAATGTCTCAATTTTGGGCAGTTGAAGAATTTGTAGTCCACGTTTTCTTCGTCTAGGCCACATTCGCACATTTGATTCGTTCCTAATCCTAAGCTTTGCCAAAAAAACCGGGGTGCATGAGTGACCTAATCTAAGTCGGCAAACGGTAGAGGTGGTGACTTTATTTGCATTGCGGAATTTAAAGAACCAGGGGGAATGAGGAATGTCTGGCTGAATGTCTGCATAGAACTTGCCTTTAATGTTTTTGGAAGTTTATAAAAAGGCACTGACTTTGACAGCTTCAAACAAGATTTGCTTGATTGCTCGTATTTTTAGCAAACACCGATCAATCAAACTAATCTTTCGCGCCATAACTCTTTGTTGGTTGGTTGACTGACTATACTAATAATAATTTTGGCGTGATTTGGCTCTGTCTGTTTAATTAAACACGTCGTTACGCTGCTACCTACGACTAACGGCATCTGCTGCTCTGCTCATGCTGGCTGGCTGCCTTCTACACCACAGACAAACAGAACAACAATTACATTAGTGCCTGAGTATTTCTTTCTCTAACCGGCTGCTCTCTGTACCGATCGTACCTCCGGGCTTTAACAAACTTCTAATAGCAGCATGTGTTCCGAAGCTCCACCTGTTCTTAGATTCACCAAATTAAGCGAACATGCTTTTCCTCCCGTACAAGGTTCCGCAAAAGCTGCTGGATTAGATCTCAAAAGGTAAGCTGAACAGTTCCAATTACGTTTTTAGAAAGCTCAACCAAAAAATTCTATGCTCAAAGATATTTTGGATTACAGTGCCTACAATTATGTGGTGCCGGCGCGTGGGAAAGAGCTCGTGAAGACAGACTTGCAAATCGAACTACCTCATGGATGTTATGGCAGAGTTGCACCACGTTCTGGCTTGGCTGTGAAAAACTTCATTGATGTTGGAGGTATTTTGACTTAGTTATTATGTTGTACTTTTTTTATACAAGCTTCTTAATTACCTACCTAATTTTATTTAACATTCTTAATCATTAAAATGCTAGAGCCTTATTTATGAAAAACCACTATGATGATTGGACTACAAGTGGGAACACCTAGTTAGTATACACTTGTTAACCAAGGTAATATCTCCTGACAGAGACCGCTTGTTAGCGATAAGGCTGCCAATTTTATTTTATTACCTTTGTTTCATTTTATTTGGTGTGTTGCATCAGCATCCATCATAAAGCTGCCATTTTTTTAAATAATTTTATTGTGGCTCACAGAAAGCATTACTAGTAGATGTGTTTTTTTTTATCTTAAATAACTAATAAAAGCCTTGTTTGATTTCTATATAAATAAAAAAAAATTATAGTGCGGTCTAAATGTTTTGGCCACTGTACTGTAGTAAGATTTCACATTAACCTAGGGTCATCATTTGTTTCAGCTGGAGTGATAGATGAAGACTATAGAGGAAATGTAGGTGTTGTGATATTCAATCATTCAGACAATGAGTTTGAAATCAAAAAAGGTGATAGGATTGCTCAACTTATTTGTGAAAGAATCTACTATCCAGTATTGAAAGAAGTTACTAATTTATCTGAAACTAATAGAGGTGAGGGAGGGTTTGGTTCAACAGGAAAAAAATAATTCACATACCTACTTAAGTACTATTGATTTAGATTCTATAACATAGAGATGTTATATTGGAGTCTTTTTTTCTACCTAGTACCTACCTAAATAAAAGTAGCCTATAAACTATTCCAGGTTCAGAACTATTCAAATTGGTTCTGCCATTACAGCAGGATTGAATAAAACATAATTACTTATTCCAAACTTTCTGATTTATAATAATAAAGTAGAGTTAATGATATGCATAAAAACAGTAGTGAAGCAATTGATAGTTGTGTGTGATGCATAATGACCAATAACTTAAAAAATCATTGTATAATGACAAATTTGCATAATAATACATAACACAGTCTGTTGATTACCTAGGCAATTGGTACTGTTTCCACAAAATACTTGGGTATTGACTGGCCACTTGAAAGTTCATCTATTAAATGTAGTGAAAAAATAATTTAAATGCTTTTAGTATAGTATTTACTAGCGACCCGCCCCGGCTTCGCATGGGTGCTTTAACTACGTATAAACCTTCATCTTTGAATCACTATCTATTGATGAAAACGGCATTAAAATCCGTTGCATAGTTTAAAAGATCTAAGCGTACATACATATGTACAAAGCGACAGACAGCGGAGAGCGACTTTATTTTATAATAAGTAAAGATAAAATGTTTAGATTGGTTTGTTGGATGTAATTAAAAGCAGATTGCGCAATCTATGCAATATGGTTCTGCGAATTGTTTATGTTTACCTAAAAACAATTAGGTAGGCGGTCGGTGTCATTAAAATGACAGACAAAAATGGTCAAAAATTGTCAGAAATTTGTTCAAAACTGAAAGACAAAATGTGTATTAGTCATTGGTCATTAAGCGTTTTTTAGTGGTTTGGCGTATGCGTCATTCTGCGTATTGGCTGCCATTTGACTTAATGTCAATGTGTACCTATTGTCATTCTGAGAATTGGACATTGTGTTTTTGTTGGTCAATATGAGATTCTGAATGATCGGTCATTAATGCGTCAGAACATAATTGATTGTAATAAATAACATTTGTAGGTAATAATCATATTTAATCTTACTAATATTATAAATGTTAAAGTCTGTGTGTATGTTTGTTACCACGCATCTCTGTGACGACTTAACTGACTGATGAAATTTGGAATGTAGATGGCTTAAGTCCTCGAAAACCACAGGCTAATTAGGGATAGCATAAACTGCGGGTGAAGCTGCACGGGTCAGCTCGTTAGTAATAATTTTAATAAAATACCTCAAAAATATTTATGGAAGAAATGACCCTGATATAACTTCTCTGCGCTGATCAAAGTAATAAAAGCCCACTGATTGATTATGTTAGAAGTTTTGATAAATGAGAAAATAATAATGATGTATTGTCCCATTGTGTAAGGAAACTGATGAAAATAAAGTTAACTAGGTACCTACCTACCTAGCATAAAAAAACATAATAAATAAAAACTTTTTATTTTTGACCCGTAAACCACCAAAACAAGGCACTGATTATGTAAATAGCGTTATCTCTTACAAAAATATATAATTTGCTAACATAAAACCTATTTAGCGCTATTTTCAAAGCTGTTCAGAACAGTTTCAAAATTGATTTTCTCAAATTTTCCTGGGTTCACAGGTAGATTATCTTTTCTTCTTAGAAATGGTTTGAATAAAGTTTTCAACTTATTTTCATGGCATAAACCAAAATCAATTTCGGCTTTATCCACTTGTTTCTCCAGACTGTCAACATTTGACTGTAGTTTTGATATAACAATGATAAGGGTAGTGATTTTCTTGGATAATACTGTAATTTCACTTCTGTAATTAATAATGTCTTCAGACATAGCCAAACTACAGTCATTGTCTTTCAATTTGATTATTTGTAAAACACTTGTTAGCTCTTCAAGTCTGGTCAGCATATTATCAACAACATCTTGAACAGTTTGAAATCCAGTTAAAACATCCACTTTAAAATATGCTGCATAATCTTCTGCCACCTGTTCCAACATCTTGACTAACTATCAGCTCCGAAATCTGGATACAAATATTGAAACACGCTTATCAGTTTATCAAATAAATCATTCGCCAATTTTGATAATTCCCTCAATGATATGGGGACAAGACGTAAAACTTTGACAAAAAACTCCATTTTCAGATCTCGAACCGAGATTCTTTTGAGAAATGTGCCAATAAGAATTATGTACCTCCATTACCTTCAGATTATTGTGAAACTATACGGTGATCGTAAGGCAGTCTTCAACAAGGCCGTGCATTGCGTGACATCATTATCTGTCTGCTCAGTAGTCAGTATGTATGTTCCTTGCAGGGAGGCTGAGGGAGGGGACTTATTCTTGAACGCGATCGGTATTGCTTACATTAGAGCATTTCGTACTTTTGACAGCAAACCTAGCGCCAAATTCAAACCTTGTTTTTATGAGTAAAAAAAGACAGCAGTAAATTAAAATTGGGATGTCCGGCAGCAGGAGTCTTATTCTGGATAGCTAAGTTCCTTGCTTATTCTTGAACGCGATCGGTTTGGACAAATAATGGAATGACATTTCGTACTTTTGACAGCAAACCAAGCGCCAAATTCAACCTTGTTTTCAAGAGTACAAAAATTTGACAGCAGAAAATAGAAGGCACCTGGGCATCAGTCATTGATATTAGATAATCAGTAAAAGATGGCTTACAATCCAGATTTATTCGTCACAGTCACAGGTCTCAGGGTTCTGATATCAATCATCAGTCTGCTTCAAGGAACTTAGCTAAATATAATTTCGCTCGCTTGCTTGTGTGTGCGTGCTTGCCTGCCTTTGCCTCGGATTAGTATGATTCAAGTGCCATTTATAGTTCGCACAGCGGATCTAGACTTCCGTGAAGTTAGCCGTTTGTGATGCGCAAAGACAATTTAGTTTGAAAAAGCTCCATTGCGCATCGAAACGGCTAATTTCACGACGGCCGAAATCCGTTGTGAGAACTATACATTGGGTCAGTGACTGACTTCAAAATGAAGTCAGTGCTGACTTTGAGAACCGACTTTCTTTGTCTTTAGAGGGTCAGGAAGTCACTCAGATAAATTAGAACTGTCTGAGGGAAGTCAGTACTGACTTGAAAGCGATTTTACATCGGGTCAATAGCGGGTCAGCAGCACTGACTTTGCTCGAATTTGGAGTCAGCACTGACTTTGCTACTGACTCAATATAAACCTTTTTATTGAGTCTGTAGCAAAGTCAGCAGTTAAAGTTGTTCGTTCCCAAACCAAACCTCAGAAAATGGCTATTGGCCTTTGTGGGATGACCACAATTTCGCCAATGTCACGTTGCAAGTTCCTCCTTTGCACGACGATAAGAAGTCGGGTGAGAGCACAGAACAGAATTGTTTTTTCTGTTCTGTGGGTGAGAGAGTGACCGGTGTGAAAGATGTCGATCGGTATTTGAAATACCGTAAACCCCTTGATGGACTTGCTGACAGCTCATAATGATTCATGACAGATTGTTGCGCAGTACAAAATGTGAAATCGCGCAGTTTATGTCAAAAATGAAAGCGAAGCCCACCAACCCTGGTCTTCAATAGCATAAAATTTGCTGGGCTTTCGTAGGAACACTAAATGTAATACACTACTATGACTAAGATAGAACTACTAAAACAAAACAAACACAGATAATGATTGTAAAAATAATGACGGTATTGATATCAGAACCCTGGGACCTGTGATGAATAAATCTGGATTGTATGCCATCTTTTTGTAATAAATTTGTAGTTCCCGAAAACACTACTCTATCAATTTGTACTTCTCTAGTTCAAAAGATATGAGCATTTGTTTGGGTCCTCACATCCTGATATCAGGATCTGAGGACCTGTCAGATCTCTGTAACTAAGGATCGGAGAGAATGGCTCAAAGGCAAAAGATTTAGTAGTAATTATGTTATGAATTTGCATGGTTTTCGTTTTTTTTAGTTATGGCTCCTGTTCCAAAATAAACAGGTTTGAATCAAACAAGAAGAAGAAAAAGTTTCAATCGCTGTATCTGAAGATCTTAGAGAATCTGACAATAGCTTAGTTCTTAGTATTCATTTAGTTATTAATTTTTTATGGGCTTGTTTTTTTTTTTTGTTATGGCTCCTATCTAGAAATAATTGGATTTAATCGTTTATCCCATCCCACATGCGCTAGATCTAAGGAACTGAGTGTCTTAAAGCATCCGTCTATAGCTCAGCTTTTAGTTTTCGTTTTGTTATGAATTTTTATGGGCTTTTTTTTATTTGTTATGGCTAAATAAATGAATTCCATCAAAATAAATATACTTAGCCTTTTTTTCAGCTAAACATGAACTAGGGTGACCATGTATTTTTGAGTAGGTATGTATAATAGTACTTCCAACGGAATAACGGATATCGGCCATTTTGTGATACGCAAAGACAATTTAGTTTAAAAAAGCTCCATTGCGCATCGAAACGGCTAATTTCATGATACGACCCAGATCCACTGGCAGTACTATACCTTCCTACTTACTCCCTATGTAGGTGCAAATGTGCAAGTTTGTAAGTTCGTACCTTTGTAGGTACAAGTAACGCTAAATGCGTATGTTTGTGGTAACAAACTCCGTATTAGTTGAACGGTTTTCTACATTTTTGTACAATATTGAGCTTAAGCATTGGTGGTAGTGACACCGCCTCCTGATCCTAAGGTCGTGAATTCGAAACCAGTAATGCACTAGTGGTTTTTTTTTAATACCACTAAAGTGACAACCCAGCGTACGGCAGACGTGATGGTCAGCGGTTACCGTAGCCTATGTACGCATGCAACATCATAGATATCACTCGCGTGTTACCATCCTGAGACGTTAGATGGAAAGTCTCATGTGCCTGTAATTTCACCGGAAACCATACCCTTCGACCTTAACACAGCAATGCGAGCATTTCTGCTTGGCAGCAGAAATAGGTATGGTGGTAGTTCTTTCCCGGACGTGCTCTATCACAAAGAACTCTACTAATCTTAAATTCTATAAGAAAAAATATGTGCGCAATGCCACCACTCGAAAGGTGAAAACATCGTGAGGAAACCGACATGTCCAAGAACTAATTAAAGAAATTGTGCCAAGCACCAATTTATTTATTTATGTATCCACCACCATTAGGTACGTGTTGTGGATTGCGACTCAATCACTAATTTGAAGCTGGAATGGCGCTCTGTGAAATGTCCCCCAATACTTATTGACTTATTTATGACGTTGGTTGGTTAAGTAAAAAGAGAAAAGTAAATCACATACTCAGTTTTTTATTAACTTAAAGTTTTTCATAGTAATAGTTAAAAGGTTTTTATAAAATACTAGCGGCTCGTCCCGGCTTCGCACGGGTGCAATGAAAACATAAGCACCCGTGCGAAACCGTGGCGGGTCGCTGGTCATTCATAAGGTAGAAGCCGACCGCACGTTTTAGTAGACCAGCCGGTAGTACGTTTAGTAGGCTAAGGCTTATATTATTTAAATACGTACTGGGTTCCAAATTTTCTTATTAGCATGGCATAATTTGTGGGATTTCATTTCATTGAACCTCTTTGTTTTTTAATGCTACTGTATAGCCATAAGAGCTCATATTATCCGTGTTTATCCGATTCCGGTTTTCAGTTTTTAAGTTTTTCAAGTTTACAAAAGTCACTACCTCACACACAACAAAAAACTTGTGAAACGTAAACAAACAACGTACAAAATATAGCAAACAATCAAATATGAAGGCGCTTCCAGACCTACATCAGAACTTCCTATAAACGGGTGGGCGTGTTTTAGTTAGTGGGCGTTATTAGCCAATGCAGAGTTTCAACTTCTTTTTATGCATTCTATTATCTACATATTCTTCTCTAGAACTATTCTATTCTACTCCTGTCGAATATGATTAGAAACATGAATCAATACTTTACACAACAGGTAACTGGCATATTTACTACGAACATTTACAAGATTCCTAAAAATTACTACACTTGGATTTAGTAAAGATAACTTGTACAATATCGAGTCGTTGTGAACTGTAGCTATGTACTTAGCTTAGTAATGCAACATAATTTCACAATAGTTGTCCAAAACGATTACACATTGTCTAATAACTGATAATTCCGATAATAAATTCTCGAACGATTCGTTCTAGTCAACGACGATCTCAATATGGCTGCCTGCTTACCGAATCCCCTCTCCGTTACCCTTTCTCCTCGCCTTCGCCTCGGTTATTTTCACGTAAAATGGCGCGCGCCGTCACGGCCAGACTGACATACGCCCGTCCCTGGGCGTCTTTCATTATCTCTGAAACAAATAGCTATTAATCATCACATTATTCGCTCGTCCTACCTGACTGACCATTAACCGCTGGGGAATAAAGATTATCGAATGGCTACCACGAATTGTAAAATGGCCCCCTGCTCGATAGATTGATGACAATTAAGCTGTCCCAGAAGGTCGGTGGATGGTGAAGAATTACAATCGATCTTCATGTCACTCTTTGGGGAAGAGCGTCCAGCAGCGTCTAATAGACGCTCATAAATATGTAAATGATAATGCCGTACTGTTTGATTTCAGCGACAGCGACGAGCATGCATAATTATAATAATTTGTTACAAGAAAACAACCGCCTTTGTATGGATGTCACAATGAACGTATCATTTTTTTTTTTTTTTATCTCAATAAATAACTCGAATGTTCTCCATTCAACTAAATTTGGAAGCTCTTGTGTACCAGACATAGGAATATCTTAATCCTAACCAGAGGGTGTGAGCTGACCATAGCCAACCAGGCTCATCTGGACCGGACCAATGAATCCCTTCATCCCACAACCCGTAAGGGTGTGAGCCGGATGTCATTGCCGACCAGGCTCGACATTCATCTGGACCGGACGAATGAATCCCTTCATCCCACAACCCGTGAGAGTGTGGGCCGAATTACATTGTCCCTTCGACCAGGCTCGACATTCATCTGGACCGGACGAATGAATCCTTTCATCCCAACCCGTAAAGGTGTGGGCCGAATTACATTGTCCCTTCGACCAGGCTAGACATTCATCTGGACCGGACGAATGAATCCCTTCATCCCAACCCGTGAGGGTGTGGGCCGGATTGCATTGTCTCTCTGACCAGGCTCGACCAGTGAATCCTTTCCAACCAATCCTTAAGGGATTGGCGCGGATGTCACTAAACACTCTCTATTGCTCAACGACCCTCAAGACGAATAACTCTAATAACAATACCATACATAATTTAACAACTATCTTGCTCGGTATCTAATTCGTCTGGCTCACGAATGTCTTACTCGGTGTGTACTTCTACTTCATAATTTGTACGTCACAATTTATCAGAATCAGAACATAGACTGAGACTATACCTACTCTGTACACTCTCTAGGCTAGCAGTCAGTGTATAAGAATCATCGGAGATGGAATTATAGCACGTTGTCAAAACATTAGCATTACCGAATACATTATTACCAATATTAGAATCTAAATTTTCACCCATATATTTTGGTGCCGTCACGGTATCCTTGTAATTCAAAAGGCTGTTAGTTATTCTTAGCAAACATGACTTCAGGGCACTTGCACGTAAGTCCTTATAATCATATTTAAAACATATTTAAAACAATATTGGAGTTAATTAAAGGTATTCTTTACATCTATCATTGTCTTATATTGCAGTTATAATAATACGACTTTTAGTTTTAATATCTAGCATCATTTCAATATCTTTTAAAGAAAACCGTTTCATTGGTGCGTCACCACGGTTGAATCGGGCTACTTCCGATGTTGCCGCTTTTTAGATATAAGTTGTAGCATCTTATTGTAATGAGTCAAGTTCTAAGCAGCTTTGCTGCTGAATACATTAGGGATTTAATTTTGACAAACCCTAAGACTACGTATCGTATGGTATAATATGGTATTATTGAATCAAGATAAGTTGTGTGTGTCTAACAAGGTACTTTTATTTAGTAAAAGCGTCAATTATTTTCAAATCATTCACGAGTCTATAATTTTAAGCACGCATCTGGACATGGTCAGAAATCCAAAACTGTTCATTTTGCCCAGAGTACTATCTTGTCCCAAATGTTGCAGTTTGACATGTAGATGGTTGGAGTCTATAAAATCAAAGAACGAGGAACTATTAGTTAGCCAGGAGATCTTCTTGTTTCGTCCAACTTTTCTGAATTCCATTTCTAACGCCATTATGATTGAGCAACTGTCTCTGGAAGTTTCTTGACATTTGTAGAGATAAGATCGTGTATCTCGCTATCACGTTCTTGCTCGGTAGAATGCCAACCTTGATGGAGTTTGGTAAATTTAAACACTTGAATTTGTGCACTTTCAATGTTAGTGGGGCTAACTTTATCAATCGGCGAAGAGTTCCTTGAGATGTAGTCTGCATGTTCCATCCCCCGTCTTTCGCAATACACAATGTCAAAATCATGAGCTTACAAGATAGCTCACCAGCCACGCACAGGAGGTGTGAGGTCAACTTTGAAGTTCAAAACCTTTAGTGAATTACAAAATGTAAATACCACAAATCATCGATCGTTCAAATAACGCCAAAAGTGCTCAATTGCTCGTAAAATCACTATCATTCAAGTTCTTAAACGTGATAACTTGACTCTATTTGATTCATTATAATCATCAACTTATCGCACGCCAATGCCACTTTAACTTGCTTAGCTCTATCCACCACGTCCACGTTTCAGCAGCATAGGTCATTACTGGTAGTCTTCAGGTATTAAGGGATGCACGACGAAAAGACTTGACGCAGTTTATTTGGTTGTATGGCGGCTACATTCCACGAAATGTAGCAAACTGTTTTGTTTTCTTTTATATCTTTTAACTCCACGGACATTTAAGGATTGAATATTAATATATCGAGTCGTCGTGCCCATTGAATCAAATTACTCAATTTCGTTAAAAGAGTACAGACAAAAGGCTTAAGATTTGAGTAAACTCAGTGATAAATTTACGATAAAAAAAACGAGGCAAAGCCAATATATTGTAGAATTTATGTTGCTGTTATAAATGTTTTGCAGATCCTAGAAGAGCTTGTATGTTTCTTGTGTTTGGTGTAACTTTTCTTGCTTGTATGGAATACCATAAATAGTCAATTTTCTCCTTCCTAAATTTGTATTTCTGCAAGCTACAGGTGAACCTAGCACCTGCAGCATTTAAACCCATAACCCATCTCATCAAGTTGAAGCAACCCTCGGATATATTAGACGAAGAACATTACATAAAATTGTTATTATTATTATTATTATTTTTTGAAACAAAAAAAGAAGTTGGTTTAAACCCGTTAATTTACCTATTTGTTCCATACGTGGCATAAATAATGTTTGGGTAGCGTATTGCAAAAGATGTAAAACTTTTTCGTATTAATCAAGCAAATATTTGTCTGTTCGAAGCTTCTAACCAACAAGACATCTTTGCACTGTTTTGTGTGGGTCGAATTATATTTTGAACTCCTTGGTTTTCGTCATCATCATCATCATCATCATCATCGTCATCAGTGTTTTAAGCAGGTGCCTTAATCTTGAATCCAATGACGATTCCGATCCAATCCTAATTTCTATTTACTGCTGTCAAATTTTGCACTCTTGAAAACAATGTTGAATTTAGTGCTAGGTTTGCTGTCAAAAGTCATATTCCAATACTTGTCCAATACCGACCGCGTTCAACAGTAAGGCCCCCCCAGGTCTCTATATTTTCCCAGTAAATCTGGTTCAATTTGGGTAAAGTGAAGCCTGTTTGATGCTATAATAATGATTATCACTAAAGTGGAAAATTGTTGTTTCAAGTAAAATAACAAAAATTCATTAATTTATCAAAATATTTTCTTCGAGAACAACGTACAAGAGTACACTTATTGGCAGTTTATCAATGTTTTGCTTTACTTAATTAATTAAATTTAAAAAAAAAACCATTTGATGTTATCGCTATGCATCAATATAGACAATACCACCATGTGATCGTATTATAAGCAAGTAATACGATTTGCTACCATTAAAAAGAAAAGAAACAAGCTTACCAAAAGATTGCTGTCGTACATATGGGCGCCCATCTTTTTGTATAATAATAAAGACGTGACGACGTCGGAAAATAATTATAAATTAATCATATTTTAATGAATTATTATTTATAAATTATTTAAAGAGTATTTTATTAATTGTTCATATATTATTTTTAGTATTCGATTAATTGGTATCAAGAGGTTGCGGATGTGGCGTTGTAACGTCACATGCAATTAACTAAAATAAATTATATTTATAGATTTATTTACATGATAATTAATTGTGGAATTTATTATGATTTTAGAAAACATTCATATGATTTTATAATAATATTTAAATAAAAGCAAATGCAAAGTCACATCCGTTATGAAATAAATTATACAAGTAATTTAAATTAAATAATATTTATGTTAAAAATCATGATGAATTAAATAATTATTTTTATAGTAACTTTTATAATTTTATGTGTTTGTTTTATGTTTCGGATATGTTCGGCTGTCTACAGAAATAAATCAATTATGTAAAATAAACTAAATATGTATGTTAAAAATCATTATGAATTAAATAATGATTTTTAAAGTAGTTTTTATATTTTATGTATTAATTTTATGTTTCGGAGATGTTCGGCTATCTATCCGAACAACGAGTAGAAAGTAACGAGTTGTCGGGTATAAAAGGCGATGTAAAAATGTATTGGTTTGATCTTAATTTGGATTGTGGTTGCGTATGGACGTCTGTTTTGTTATTAAACACAATTTTACTGTGAAACTGCGTTTTAATGGATAAAGATACCCAACCCGGCGGTCTGCCGCCGAAATACACGACATCATCGCTTCGAGAGTGCCTAACATTTTTTTTTTTTTTTTGCATTCTCCATTCTAACATAATTTTACTTATTCATTTTCTGGTCCAATGTATCCCACTTCTGATGAAGGCGCTTCCAGACCTACATCAGAACTTCCTATAAACGGGTGGGCGTGTTTTAGTTAGTGGGCGTTATTAGCCAATGCAGAGTTTCAACTTCTTTTTATGCATTCTATTATCTACATATTCTTCTCTAGAACTATTCTATTCTACTCCTGTCGAATATGATTAGAAACATGAATCAATACTTTACACAACAGGTAACTGGCATATTTACTACGAACATTTACAAGATTCCTAAAAATTACTACACTTGGATTTAGTAAAGATAACTTGTACAATATCGAGTCGTTGTGAACTGTAGCTATGTACTTAGCTTAGTAATGCAACATAATTTCACAATAGTTGTCCAAAACGATTACACATTGTCTAATAACTGATAATTCCGATAATAAATTCTCGAACGATTCGTTCTAGTCAACGACGATCTCAATATGGCTGCCTGCTTACCGAATCCCCTCTCCGTTACCCTTTCTCCTCGCCTTCGCCTCGGTTATTTTCACGTAAAATGGCGCGCGCCGTCAAATATTAGCTAGCGGGAAAATTGACATTGATAATTTTGAATGAATTATGACTTGATGATAATGACAGTTATCAATAGACATCAGATTATATGCACTATTAGAGTGGCAAAATATGCATGCAAATATGCACTAAAAAAGACCAAAATACGCACTAAAAGCTCTCACAAGGGCCGAAGTATGAACGATGCAAAATAAAAAACCATTTTTATTTTTATGTATTTCAGATAGTGACGGTACACAGCGAAAAATTACTTAAATTTTATTATGCTAATTTTTTGTGACAGTATGCAATTAAGTATTTTTTTCTAATTTCCGAGAGCAAATTGGTGACATTTTTGTCCCCCAATTAATATGTACGCCGATAACCTCCGAAAACGACCTCTCTACGCAAATCTGACGTCATTGTTGGGCAAAATTTATTGAAAAGAGCCATTTTTTAAATATATTACAAATAATAATCCGATATCTATTTATCAATATTAGGCCCTATCCGGCCTTCTAGCCATGTCACACATTCGACGTTCGATTTTTTTTTCATTTTATGTTACCATAATAAATTTAATTATAGATTATTCTAAAATCCCCACATATTCCCCACATTAATGCATTCTCCACAAAATACCCAATTGGTTTGAAATTCCCCGCAAATTGGCAACGCTGATCACCAAGCGATTATACAATAATTACCGTGATTTCTCTCACTCTGCAAAGTTTCGGTAAGATGAAGACATGCTAAAGTGTAGATAGCAGTTATTGGCAGCAATAATAACGTCATATTTTCAGAACGAATTATTTTGAAAATTAAGAAGGTATCAGTCCTGCCCCCTGATTGCGTAATTCGGTTGCAATCGATTTCACTTGGTTTCAATCAAAAACTGACGTATTTTGTATGAATGTGACAGCTTATTGACAGTTCGCTGATTAAAATTGGATTGAAACCGAGTTACGCAATCGGGGGACTGGTGTCTTTGCGAGTATGTGAGATACCCTTTTCTACGTTCAAAAATGCAAAAAAAAAAGTAAAATGTTAGCTAAGAGTTCTTGGTATCCTATACCTACCTACTTCACCGTCGGTTTGCTCTTTTTACTAATTCAAGGTCGCGTCTAAACGTAGTACTTATATTCTCCTGGGTTGCGTCATGTCATTCATTCATCCTCATCTCATTCATTCATCCCATCCCGTCCGCTCTGTCTGCTTGCTTATTTTTACATTTTGTTAGATTTTGATGTTGTTTGATTTAGTTTTTAACAATATTGCATCGAAGCCGTAGACGTAATGCTTCCGTCGACTGGCTACTTTAAAGGAATACTTTGTCCTTTCAATGAAAATGGACTTTGCGAGAGACCCTATTGTCATTATCGCCATTTGGACTTTGATGAAAGTGGGGCGATCTTACAAAAACTTGTGTCGGCTGCCGTACTAAAAGCTCTACAACAGAATGACACAGGAGCGAAGACTTCAGCTCAGCTTTCACAAGATGATACTGCTGCGAACCCAACAATATCTACCATTACCTTGTCGACGTCCAAGGCAACGTACAATCCTACGCCTATCGCTGAACTCAATAAGATAAACAGCACAGACACCGAGAACTTAGAAGACCCCAATGAACAAAGGAAAAGGCACATACCAGTACCTTATACACCTAGAAAATCGGCTGGTTTACCCATAAAGAGATCTGTTGATGTAAATGATACTAAGCCATTTATTTACAATCCTCCAGGCCCACCTGTAAATTATAAACCTGGCAGTACTGAGAATGTTGTAAATGATACATACACACCGGTGGGCACTGTTGAATCAAAGGAGAAGTATTTGCCAGGAACTGAGAAAGAAATACAAGAATATACACCAGATATAAATGTGCATCAAAACTCACCAAGCAAATTAAATTATGTACCATCTTCTGAAAAAAATTTCAATAAAAAGAAGTTACTAGAGTATAAACCTGCAAAAGTTGCAACTAAAACAGAAAAACCTGTAGTCACATACCAGCCTACACCTAGGGCTTTAGCTCCTTGCTTCTCAAGTGACGAAGAAGAGCCAAAAATTAAAAAGAGAAAACTATCCAGTGATCTCAATGGTTTTGATGATCTTGGGCCAGAGTTTGATATTTTAGATCAAATATTAGATGAAGAAAAACCCAATGAGAAAACTAAAATCAATGATAAAGGAAAATCTAAACACTCCAGTAAAGACAGTAAGAAAAGTAATGGTGATCTAACCAAAAGTGAAAAAAGTAATAAATCTCACCACAAAAGCAATTCTAATAAAGAAAGATCAGATGAGAACCATAAAAGCAAATCTGAGAAAAAGTTATCACAAGATAATCAAAAAAGCAAGTCTGAAAAAAAATTATCTGAACAAAGTCATAAAAGTAAATCTGACAAGAAATCATCAGATGAAAACTATTGTAAAAAAAATACAGAGGAGAATCACAAAAGTAAATCTGAGAAAAAAACCGATGAAAGCCACCAAAGCAAATCTATTAAAAAATCTTTAGATGTAACTCAAAAGTCTGAGAAAAAATCTGATAAAAACCACAAGAGTAATTCTAACAAAAAAGCATCAGATGAACACAGTACATATAAATCTGATAAAAAAGACAGTAAAGAAAACAAGCATGAGCATAAAAAGTCCAGCCGTAAAAGTTTCAGTAAAGACACAGAGAAAGAGAAAAAAGATAGCAAAGAAAGACATTCTAGTGATCGTAAGAATCACAAATCCAGAAATTTAAATCATAGCCCAAAGCACTCCAAGCACAATTCAACCATAAGAACTGAAAAGCACTCTGAATCTAGGAGTTCCAGCAGTTCAAAATCAAAGGAAAAAAGTAGCAAAGGAAAACATCATAAAAAATCGAAAGAAAAAGATAGGTATAGAAGTGAGGACAAAGTGCTGGATTCATCTGACCATGATACTTTGGACAAGGAAGAAAATGGACTGGAAGCTGAAGACTATGATTTATCAGATGCAGATGAAGATGCAATTGCTTTAGAATGTAAAAGAATCTTTGAAGAATATGTACCCACAGAAAAACCCAGAAGTCCAGATGAAAATATTATAATAGAGAACCCAGAAGATGAATATGTACCAAGTAAAAAAAGAGTTTCTAGAACAATGGACAAGAATATTAAGGTGATACCAAGAGTGCCTATAAAACCAGATTTTAAAGTGAGTGCTGCAAATGCCATGGCTGAGAGATTATCTAAAGTACGAGAATTTCATAATTCTAAAAATGCTAGAAACTCTATAAACAATGAGATTAAAGATCATTCTAAAGTTGAATTACAGAAGGTTACATTTAGTGCACCAAACCCTGTTCCTTCTAAGATTCGTATAGCACATGTGCCTTATGCATCAACTATGTTCAATACTAAGAAAACTATATCACCTGTCCAGACTCAGCCAGAAAAGCTTCAGGGATCCACTAGTTCTACTATAAGTCAAACAGTTAAGAAAGGTGCTGTGAGAGTAGCACATATGCCAAGCGAAAAGTTTATTGATAGGCCTGGAGTTTTAGAACCCCTTGCATCAAAGATACCTGCTAATATAAGATCAATATATTTGAACATGATGATTGATGAATGCCTCAAATTATACCTTTCCACACATGATGCATATGCTAGAGCACAAAATGAGGAACTGAATACCAGTAAGAAGTGTTCCACTGTACCTATATATAAAAATTCAGCTGTTTTGGCAGTAAGTAGATTAAGAAAAGAGTTACTAGAGTGCAATGGTGTTAAAAAATCAGCCAATGATTGTACCTCCTCAAAACCTGACTCTTCACTGAAAGCAATGAATTTTGGTTCCTGGAGCATTGAAAGCAAAAATAGAAAGAAATGTGATAATCCTCATGAATATAGTGGAACAAAGTTTTATGAGAACATCAAAAAATGGGTTCTAACTGAAGAGCAGCTAAAGGAAAATTGTTATCCGAGGCCTCACGAGTCTGGGCAAAAGGGAAGAGCTATTATTTATGGCCAGAATAAACAAAGTCCTCCTAAGGGATTTATAAGAACTTGCTGTAGATGCAAAAAGGAGTATACAGTGAATAAAAAAGGATTTCCAGTTGCTAAAGAAGAATGTGTTTATCATCCAAATAGAAAATACAGAATAAGAGGTGAAGCCAGGTACCAATGCTGTACTCAAGATGGCACATCAGATGGGTGCTGCGTAGCTCCTAGCCATGTATATGAGTATGTGGATTTTGAAAATTTAAAAGGCTATGTTACAACTATGCCACCTGACCCACAAGTAGAGAATCATGGTGTTTTTGCACTAGATTGTGAAATGTGTTACACTACAAATGGTCTTGACTTGACTAGAGTTACAGTTATAAATCCAGCTTGTAAGGTTGTTTATGAAACTCTTGTCAAACCCCTCCATCCGATAATTGATTATAACACAAGGTATTCTGGAATTACTGAAGATCAAATGTCACAGGTTAAAACAACTTTACTTGAAGTCCAGGCGACTTTACTAGCTATGTTTAGCAATAAGACAATATTAGTAGGTCACAGTTTAGAGTCTGATTTCAAGGCTCTCAAGCTTATCCATGACACTGTAATTGATACAAGTGTTTTATTTCCCCACAAAATGGGTCCTCCTTATAAGAGAGCACTACGAAATCTTTCTACTGATTATCTAAAAAAAATTATTCAGAACTCTGTAGAAGGCCATGACAGTGCTGAGGATGCTATGGTGTGTATGGAGCTTTTACAATACAAACTAAGAGAAGACTTGAAAACAAGGTGATCTGAGAGTGAATACTGTGTAAGTGTATCCTACTTATTTGGAAAAAAATTGTGAAAGCTTCTGAATATTGGGTTGGTTGGACACAGAGTGGATAGTCCTGTAACCTGGAAAAGCATAAGACTACTTTTACCCATTTTTTTATCCATCCATTACCTAGCAAGCAAAACCGCAAGTAGAAGCTAGTACCTAAATATCTAAGTTTATTTATGTTAGTGTTGTCATGCATGGTTTAGATACACCTATAGGTAGGTTTTAGGCATAGTATTTTATTTTATGTACCTCATAGTTTGTACTTAAAAAATCACTTTTTCTATGTGATTACATTTTATAACAAATGGTTCTAACAATTTAGCAATAACTTGTTTAAGTTACTTATGTTAATATAAGTAGAAATAAAAATATTTTTGTAATACTTATTTTATTAGTTTGCTGATAATAAACTATTCTATGTGAGGTGTAACAATAAAAACGCAATCTCTAAAACCAAAATAATATTTTACTAGAAGACAAAATATTACATAATACATAATAGGTATGTAAATGTCCCTGGAGCATTTAGACATCTTCAACATACAACTTTGAAAATAAAAATGATAATGAAAAACTGCTACTTTCACATTTCAAAATCAAAATGATTCATTGGGACTATGCTAGCAATTTTATGATATCTTATGACAAATTGTGCAATAAGTTCAAAAATTTATCAAAGAAGAATACAACACTACATTTTTTCAAGTTTAGACTTACAAATGATTTAAATGACTGAGCACATGCATCTATGTGCAGTGCAGTGCACATACAAATAATGTTATTCACACACACTCACAACGCTTGAATGTTACACTAAATTCAATTGTCAAAACATTTGAATGTTATAGTATATAAAATTGATACAATACAATCATTAAACTTTAAGCTACATTCACAATTACTAAGATATATTGTGAATTTTGATTGAATTAAGTTCTAAAGTTTAAAAAGGCATGTGGTGTTGGTATTGCTATATTGTCGGTAAGAAACTCTCAAAAAGCTTCAATTTTCGTTGGCTTGTTAGATATAATACAGAAACTCACACAATTGCTCCACTTTTAAGTATGTATGACATCTTTAACAATATTAATTTACACATCTGTCCCAATGAACTATGGAAGTGTTGGTTGCACTTTCCTCGGCTCAGGCACAACATCACAGGTGTGTGAGGTCCTGCCAATCCAGTGTTAATCAATAAATGACTGTTCTACACAAGCTTTTACCCGTTTTTCATATTCTCGTCTGTTTTCTTTATAAAGCTGAGCCGCCATTGAATTTGCAGGAGAATTTGGGTTGGGATCACTGAGTAATGACTGGAAATAAAAGAATCATTAAATACTTACAACAATGAAAGATATTATAGAGGGGTACAGAAGATACCTGATGATTTACTCCAGAACTAATTTAGTGTCAATAATTTAAGTATAGATTAATAAAACAAGGGTAGGCTTAACTTAAAAGAAAGTACATACCTGAATAGAGGTTAAAATAGCAGAAACATCATATGTAGGACTCCATCTGTTCTGAAGGATGTCTAAACATATGCCACCATCGGCATACACATTAGGATGGAACATTTTTGACACAAATCTCACAGTAGGAGGCTTATTAGGGTATTCCTCAGTGAACTCTATCGTAAGTTTAAATGTGCCATCCTCAAATGGAGTGTCATGAGGCCCAAATATCACAGCATTCCAGATCATAATATTGTTATCGGTAGGAGCACCAGACACACCAGTAGGCGGGTCTTCTTGTAAGCTGTGGATTAAGACATTGAAATATTACAACTCTAAAACAATAAGTAAGTGGCAAAGTACAGCTATTGACATATAAAAAAAGGTAATATTCAATATGTCTGTAGTAGGTATTTCTATCTACACAAAAATGTCTAAGATCAAGGTCAGTCATCAGAAATACGTATTGAGCTGTGTCGTAAAAGTATGTTATTGTACTAAACCTATGTTCATTGTCGAGCATTTCTTTTGTTGTAGAGATCGTATTCGTTTAACCTAGATTATAACACCAACAAACAGCTTATTTAGGCAATGACGTAGTTTAGCCTACATTGAACAGATTCTCAGCCCCAACGGAATATTTGGTGGCTGGAAGCAATCAGAGTTATAAAAGTAGACTAAATGCAAATTTGGAGTAAAAGGAAATCGATTAAACGGTGTGATGTAAGTTGATGAATCAGCAAGATACGTTCGAATGATAGTTAGTGCCTTAACTTGAATGTGAGACACGAACAATCTAGAAAATAATACGTGTCATGTTATGGTGCTGTGTTTATGACCTCAAGATTAACATACCGTTTGAAATCTCTCATCAGGCGTCTTCTGGCTGGAGTTGACATTTTGATTTCACAAAACTATTGCACTGTGTGGTCAAAAAATGATCAGCTTGTTGGACTAGGTTTCTTGTTTTATTTTGATTAGTGATAGAAAGGATTATATCCTAGTTTTGCTTATACACAAGACTGCCTTTGTTTGTCGTAATTAAAATGTATATCGTCACGGCCAGTGAGATGGAGGTCGCCAGTCGCCACTCGCCAGGAGATAGATAACCACCATGAAATTAGGCGTACAATCTCGCTCGCTATTCTCAAATCTTAAATGGCGAAGCAAGCAACCAATCACGCACAATTGATTTGCCAACGAGTAAAATTTTTCAATGTTGGTCCTCTTGTTAAATAAATTAAAAAAAAAAAAGATAGTTTCATTGTACCACAGATGAAAAAGGCAAAGTTTAGACCACAGACTAGGAGTCTAACAAACGCATGTTTAGACTATTTTTAAGACCTACAATATCTGTTTTCTTCGTTTTCTTCCAAAAAAATAACATTTTACGACATCATGAAATGGAAAGTCTATCATCCAATCAACTGAGGGGTTTTCGTATCAAGTTATTAAAAAAAAAAGCTGTCTATATAGATGGCAGTAGCTCAACTGGCGAGCCAAAGAGAATGTAAGCACTACGTTTGGCGAGCTATGGTGAATGTGTAGGGAATTCAACATTGGTTGCTCCTGCTGTCACTGTCTGTCATACTTCTGGCTGGTGTCAAAGTTATACTACGTACTACGTAGTACATTAACTTTGGTCGTACTGGAGTTAAATTATTTTGCTTCAAGCAGGACATGAACCCACAACTTTCCGCTTGACACGAGACGAAACAAAATCGGGGTTACCAACTTTTTTCTTGTTTTGATAACCTTTCCCAGTATGGCAGTAGGGCAAATAGCGCCATCTGTCAAAGCAATCGGAACTACTTTTTTAAAAAATCTTGACTCGAAATCTCTCCTTGTAATGTAAACAGATAAAGTCAGTTCTCAAAGTCAGCCAGCACTGACTTCACTTCACTTCTTTGTATAAGGCGTCTGTGGCTTAGATTAGCTAGTAGCACTGACTGACTTGACTTCATTTGGAATTAGTCACTGAGTCATGCATTGTATGTCTATCTTTATATTTTCACGTAGTGCCTTTAGTCTCTCTGATAATTTCGTTGGTGATCGTGATCCGAATAAATTGAATTGTTTAAGTTCTGCTCTTGGTATTGGTATGGTACGCCAAGAGAATGTAAGCAAGCACTCTACGTTGGGTGGGTCACAGAAAACTCTTCCTAAAAGAGTTCTTCTTTTCTTTCAAATTCTTTTATAGCTGCTGCTGTTTTAAAGTTATCGTGATGTCGTGGTGACTGGATAGACCTGCCTTTACAAGTCTACTCATATAATTTAAAGAATACTCTCGAGAAATAAAATAAACATGAACGAACAGCATTCCAAGAAAATACTTTTTAATAAGTCTATGGTAAGTTGAATATTTTTTATATCAAAGCTTTTTTATATATTTATTTATTTAATAATATGGATCACCAACGCAAGATACACAGGTATACACATTTTTAAATTACAGAGGTACTCAGGTCAGGTGCTCTCTCAATTAAAGGTGACCACATCATGCACAAAAATTAAAGTTATTGTGAATTCAACTGACTCTAAACATCACTTGAGTAAGAAAAAAACAAATATAAGTCTGAAATAATATATATAAATATAATAGAGCACCGGTGGTCTAGTGGTAGTAACCCTGCCTTCCGATCCTAAGGTCGTGGGTTCAAACCCGGTCATGCACCAATGTATTTTTCTGTTTGAAAAATGTATGTGCGCAATGCCAGTGCTCTCATACGGTGAAGGAAAACATCGTGAGGAAACCAGCATGGCCAAGAACTAAAAATTCGAAAGACATGTGCCATCCACTAATCCGCATTGGGTCCGCATGGTGGATTAAGATCCAATCACTCTCGCCTGAGAATAGGCCAGTGTCCCAGCAGTGGGAACATTAGAAGGCTGTCATGATGATCAAGTCTGAAATAAAGTAGGTATAGGTACCTAGGTACATAATGAAATTACAAAATCACAGTCATACCATTGTCTTGCAACCATATACCTATTTAGAGGAACAAACATGTTTTAAACAGTGTGGATTTAGATTAAAAGTAATATGGGCATGGGGGCAATCATACTAAATAAAATTTTAAGACTGATTTATGACCTTTTCCATCCAACTTCCTGTTAAAACTACAATGTTGTAATGAGTAGGGGCCATCCTACACTTCGTTTTCTAGTTTATTTTCACCATTCGAGAACCTAGTGTTATGAAATGTACAAATTGTATGATGGTTACATATGTATTTCAGCTATTTAACCTTAAAGCTGAGCTTCTGAAGAAGCAAGAAGAAGTATTTGAGAAAAAGCAGCTACCTCAAAATAAGATTGAGAATTTCAAGCCGCCACCACCAAAGCCTGAGAAAGAGACAACTGATAAGGTTTACAAGAAGACTTTTAAAGATGGCTTGAAGGCTATAGATGTAGAGGAAGTAGAAGCTTGTAGAAAATCTAAGTGAGTTTTGTACTATTTAATTTCAATTTTATAAGGCTGATTTTTCTCACTACAGGGCAAAGACCCTCCTTTCACTGATCTCTCTCTTCTCAATATAAAAGTTAGTTTCCAAGTCAAGTCACTTGGTGCTTCTTAGATGAGCAAACCACCTTAGACATTCTACATGATCATAGTAACCAGGAATTTACAAATTTAAACTCAAGTTTAGTAAAAACTAAAGCTATTTCCACTAAACTTAGGAATTTATTACAGGGCAGCATTAGAAAAGAAAGCTGAGTTGTACAACCATCTCGCTGATGGGGTTGGGGCCTCACAACTGGCTGACAGATTCCTGGTTGATTTCCAAACGAAAAAGCAAGAAGGTGTAAGAGAAAATGTGTTGGCTGGGAGATCTGAATCTGATGATGACTATTCTATTGATGGAGATGCTGATGGATGGTAAATATTATTTATTATGATTACTAGATCTTACTTACTTACATACTAGCTGACCCGCGCGGTTTTACTCGCATTATTTTTTTTTCGCAACATATTTGCTCACTGTTTAAACCTTCCCTACAAACATTTCAAGACCAAAATCGGTCCAACCAATCGGTTGTCGAGTTTTAGCGAGACTAACGCATAGCAATTCATTTTTATACTTTAAGGATAATTTCAAGAGCACCGGTGGTCTAGTGGTAGTGACCCCGCCTTCCGATCCGAAGGTCGTGGGTTCAAACCCGGTCGTGCACCAATGGATTTTTCTGTTCGAAAAATTTATGTGCGCAATGCCAGTGCTCTCATACGGTGAAGGAAAACATCGTGAGGAAACCGGCATGTCCAAGAACTAAAAATTCGAAAGACATGTGCCATCCGCCAATCCGCATTGGGTCCGCGTGGTGGATTAAGACCTAATCACTCTCGCCTGAGAGTAGGCCAGTGTCCCAGCAGTGGGAACATTAGAAGGCTGTCATGATGAAGGATAATTTCAGAATTTGGTTGTTAAAAAAACTTGGTATTTGTGTCTGTCATTCACAAAGGATTCTGTTCGATGAGTTACTGACCTATTATTCAAATGACAGTACTAATCTATACTAATAATATTGTAGAGAGGAAAGATTTGTATATTTGTATTTTTGTTTGTTACGAATATATTCAAAAACTACTGTTTAAAAATTATTTCACAACTAGTTACATAGGCTATATTTATTACTTGCGAGCCGCCCCGGCTTAGCACGGGTACGGTTTCATTGCACCCGCGCGAAGCTGGGACGGACTGCTAGTAACAATATAAATCGAGAAAGAATGGTCAAATAAATGGCTATAATGCATAATATAATGGATGGCAACATGGTTGGAATAAATTGAATACTTTTTGATTAGGATCAGATGTAGTAGAGTTCTTTGTGGTAAGCTTGTGTAGGGTAGTGCTCAAAACATACTCTGCCACCAAGCAGAATTGCTGTGTCCTGGTTTGATTGCAAGTGAAAATATAGGTAAATGGGGCACAATTGTGCTAACCTTTATATCTTTCGAAAAATATAACACCAAATTTTTAAATCCATAAAACGTTTGACAGAAATCTCAAAATACAGATATAATTTTTTACATAATCTTATAATTCCGATATTACATTTAACAAAAGTTTTATTTGACAGAAACACTAAAGTCATTATCATTTAGTTTTTTATCATTTGACAACAATATCTTTAGGGAGAAGTTTTCATTTCATTTCATTTCATTTATTTATCTTTCGACATGGTACATGCACTTAGATATGTCAATTTGGGTTTACAATAATAAAATTAAATAATAATTATAATAATTAAGTACTTACTTATGTCTAATCACATGCATGCATTTCACATTAATGTCATACTTTTATTAAAATAATTTAGTCAAGATTCTAATATTAATTGAATTAAAAATAACAATATTACACACAGCACAGATAAAACAAACAAATGTTTGATTGATTGATTCAAATGTTATTAAAATGTTGCCATATTAACAAAATATGATAATAAAAATAAAAATAGTAATTTGTAAAATTAATACTTGGTATTGTCATAAAAATGTCAAAATTCAATAAAAATAAAATCCAAGCAAAATGATAAAATTTAAGTGTCAAAATTAGATTAGGATTCGAGTATTAACATACTCATATAAAATTATTACATGTCAACAAAATCCGCCAAATAGCTTCGTCAGATACAAATCATGTTAAAAAATAAAAAGATAAAACAGAAAAACATAAAAACATAAAACAATAAAAAAACAAGATAAATTAAATGATAAAATAACAATAATACGAACAGTAGCAGTATGCACTAGTCAACAATTTAGGTCAGGTTTAAATTATAAACATATTTTGATCCACCATAGCTTTATTAATTTTGTAATAGCTTTTTTGGACTAGACATTCTCTAGTGTATTGTTTAAAGCTATGGTCATCCAAGTTTTTAACTTCTACAGGAATTTTATTATATAATTTAATTGATGTACAATAATAGCTTTTATATATTTTGGCGAGTCTAGTTCTACGAGTAGTTAAACGATCCTTATATCTAGTGTTGTGGTTATGAGTCTCTCCTACAGTCGTCAATTCTTTAATGTTTTCTCTTACATATATTAAATTTTGATATATAAACTCGCCTGTCATAGTCATTATTGAGAGATCCTTAAATCTATCTCTACACGATTCTGATTGTCTAAGACCCAATATGTATCTTACAGCGCGCTTCTGTAGGACAAACATCCTGTTTGAATTAGCTGCAGTCCCCCACAACACTATACCATACGTCATTAGGGAGTGGAAGTAGGCAAAATATACTTCACGAGCCGCCTTTTCACCTCCCAGCTCTTTAATTTTTTTAATGGCGTATTTTGCTGAACATAGCCTTTTTGACAGTGACTCTAAATGTGCTGCCCAAGTTAATTTGCTGTCTAGCCATACACCTAAGAATTTTACATTGTGAGACGGAGAAATACTAAGGTCATTCAGAACATCTGCTATACAATCCGGAGCATGTTTGTGAGATCGTGATCCTAGCGCGAAGTATATTATGTTCGTTTTGCTTACATTTAGTAACATATTGTTTACTGAAAACCATTTTTTAAGTCATTTATACTATTTTGTATCTTATTACTGACAGTTTCATTATCTTTATCTTTTATAATTAGACTTGTATCGTCAGCAAACAGAACTATATCGATATCCTTAAATACTACTGGTAAATCATTGACATAAATTAAATGATTTACCAGTAGTATTTAAGGATATCGATATAGTTCTGTTTGCTGACGATACGAGTCTAATTATAAAAGATATAGATATAATTATAAAAGATAAAAGATATATTATATTATTATTATAATATATATATTATAATTATAAAAGATAAAAGATATTTTGAAAGACACAAGTAACTTTTACCATAAAAATTCTAGATATTTATTACCTTTTCCATCCTAGGTACTAATATTGTAAATCTGAGTATGTTTGTCCGCGTTTATCTCCGTGACGGCTGAAAGGATTTGAATAAAAATGCGAGCGTGCCGCGTCAGCTGCCGCCGAAGCACCAGAAATCTTGAGTGCAGTTACTTATCCACCCAGATCGACGATTGAATGTACAAAATAACGCACAACTCATTTCACATCTCAGAAAATAAAATAATTGAGATAATTGAAAAAAAAACAAACATAATCTGGATCTGGATTTAAAGAATATGGTATTAGTATTTCCTGTATTACGAAAAAAAGTTAATCAAAAATCTGTAAAACATTTTCTGTTTTTTAAAATTCTGTATTAATTTTTCGGCAGATCAATACCCTCAATTGTCTTTATGCTATGGTAACCCCTCTATAGGCTATTGGTAACCACTTTCCAATAGGTTAGCCCCATGTTAGGTGTTGAGTGAAATAAGTTTAAACTGTTAATGTACTCTATAAAAAATTTTTTTTTCAGGACTGAGTTTACGGATTGCCTGGGTAGGACAAGGAAATGTCACAAAACTGACCTTGAAATGTTTAGGAAGAGAGATCAAGAACTTAAGAAAGCCACATTGAAAGATCATGAAAACATTTCAGACATGCCAGAAATTCAGGTATTAAATAAATAAATAAATAAATAATGCTCAACAATCCACACAGCATCTAGCCCTAGGTAAGCTGCTGTTAAACAGAGCTGTATTATGGGTACTAGATGACTGATATATATTTAATACAATACATAGATAGATATTTTTATTATACATAGAAAACACCCAGAACACCCGGAACAAATATTTGCAGAACCTACAAATATTTGTCCCAAGGCGGGAATCGAACCCGCAACCTCCGCGTCGCTGGCGGACCTTCGCCCACCGCGCCACATTGGTCGTCGAAGGTATTATTCTCATAATGTTATAAAACATTAGCTGCGCACTATGGCGTTACTCGTGGTTAAATAGTTTTTATTCCCCGTGAACCCAGAATAAAAATCTATGCCTGTGCCAAATTTCAAGTATATCCAACTTTCCCCTTAACAATATTATTAAGATTAGTTCAGCAGAATTGGCAACCTTTAATCTTAGATTTTTATTTTGACATTGTTAATAACAGTGTAAACGTGGGTTACTTTGTTGTTGCAATAGTTTTATTTTAGGTAATACCTACCAATGTAATTTGACTTATAATATCTATTATCAATAAATGACTATTATGACTATTATTATGACTATTATGCCTTTATCTACTGTTTAGTTAGAACGATGTTATTTTAAAATTACGCATATTTATTTTATTTCACCCTAAATAATTGTAATGACGAGGCTCTGCTTGATTTTTTCAAAACTCTACTATGTGTTGTTACAGGAAGAGAAAAAGGAGACTCCACTTTTGGTACAAAAAACAAACGACTACCTACACTCGCTGCGTGAGAAATGGGAAGAGAAGGAAAGAGAAATGCTCGGACAGGACAGAGATATTCACTACCAAGATTTACTATTTGATGGTATGTTTAAATTTAATTGCGGTTTTTACAAATACTACTTTACTTAAAAAAAACCAAACAAAATACTTAAAACCAACATTTTTAACAGGTTAGCTGTCCGATGAGGCACATGTGCCTCATGGGTGATTGCACTGGTACGTCCATGAGGCATATGTGCCTCATGGCCAATGATGTAGATAATGCAATCGATCTATCGATATTTTTTTTTAATAATTATATTATTTGTAGCATTAGTAAATTATACTACAACCAAATTCTACCAATCAATTTATTATTGAACTTAAACAAAAAATAAATTTCACTTAAAAATTACCTTATTCAAACACAAAATTATTCTTTCACCGATGTTACTATTATTGTGAGACCCTTTGAACTAGGGTTGCCAAAAAAAATTAGGAAACTAGCCTATTATCATCAAAACCGAAATGGCGATTGTAGACCTGCGATTATATTCCCTCATGTATGTTTTTCTTTAAAACATAGCATACAATATGAAATGTTACATATTGTACACTCAGTTGATACCATTTTAGCCTTTTTTCCAGCATCTTTGGATGATAAATTTACATTGCGTTTCTTTGCGTAACATCCACTGCAACGTTTTCTTTTTATTTTATTATTACGCTGTCGTGGCATAGTAGTCAAAAAATGACTTGTGGACGACTTAATAATTAATTTCTTATCATACTCATCTAACATTAGCAATTATCGATATAATTAATTTCAATCACTAGGACACATAAAGTATCATAAAATACTTGAAGAGAATGACGTAACTTAATACGAAACTTCATGAGCGTTAGCTGTCATTATTTACTACGAGGACGTGTACAAAGAAGATCGAAACTTGCTTCGGGACAGCTAACCTGTTAAGACTAGAATTAAGGACTCTGCAACCTTAATTTCATATATAAAATCTCCACAGAGGCGAGGATTCACGGTGTCGGCTATTATTCCTTTAGCACTGATGAAAAAGAGCGTCGCAAGCAAATGGATGAGCTGATCAAGAGTCGAGAGGAAACACTGCAAGCCCAGAAACAAACTGAGGAAATGAGAAAGAAACGGGACGAGGTTATGGCAGCGAGGGTTAAAGCTGCCAGAGCGAGACAACGCGTTAGAGCAGGTCTACCGCCAGAGGAACCAGAAGGTATGAACATAATAATCAATCAGACCACTAGGTTAAAGGTTGTAAAAAAATTCAGCTTCAGAAATTTGTAAGCACAAGCATAGTTTCCACTCCTATAAGTGTAGTAGAGTTGAACGCGTTTGTCACATAGTCATAAATATAATCCTTAGGCAATAACGCTCAATTTAAATTCCAATTGATAAGAGTTATCAACATATTATTATTAAAATAAAGTACTGATTGTCAAACACAAACTAACAAAATAAATATACAATTTTACAGAAGAAGATAGGGAGAGCTTCACTACAAAATTACTAGAGTTTTTAACAAAGCAGCGAGATGAAGCTGACTTGAAGGCCAGCAAAGAGGAAAAGATAAAGAAAGAAGAACAAGAGCGAGAGAGACAAAAATTGCGTGAAGCATACATCAGGGAATGGGATCTCGGTAAAGATGGTGTTGATGACAAAGTGAAGAAATTCAAAGAGATGACCCAAGAAGAATATGTAGAACAACAAAGAGACAAGAGAATAGACGAATTCGCACCTTTTCAACCAGGTTCATCCAGTAAGTCCAATTACACTTTTAATGATAGCGGTTCTATGGTAAGTGTAGAAAACTTTAAACTAGCTAAAACATGGTCAGAGGTAAGACCTAAAGCCAAAACTCTATCAACACCTGATCTAAGCGATGAGGACCTACAAAAAGGACTTTATTACTCTTCAAAACAACAAAAAGAAGATAGCAATGTACCAACTTTGATAAATGCAACACAGAGAGCTAAGACACCTCCTCCTCCTATTATAAGTACTAAACGAGATGTTAAATATAGGAATTTTGTTAGATCACAAGAATCTACACCTATAGTTAACGAGTTAAGCGATGATGACGATGATACTGGCGTACAAGTAAGAGAAAACGATAGCAGGATGATAGATGGAACTGAAATTGCTCCACCACCTACATACGATTACTACGGTCCAGTACCAAAGAAAATAAAGCATCAGATACCATTTCAATCTGACATACGAGAAGCGTATGACCAAGGAAAAAAAAGTTTAGAATCGAAGTCGAGTAGTAGACAACTGTCAAAGGACTATGATTTCACATTTGGGTAATCAAATAAAATCATAAAATGTTCGTGACGTTTTTATTGTTTGTGCCAGTTAAAGTCCTAATGCATTTGACTACTACACTTTAGGTAGGTACACTCTAATATCACATTTAACTAAGTCTACAACATACAACAAATCTATTTTATAAAAATATTTAAGTAAAGCTTTATTTTTTTAGAGATCAATGCCAATTCGTAGCTGAAATTTTTTTCTTTTAAAATTACAAAGTGAAGAATATTACCAAATTAATAAGTAAAATTACTTCACATAGGTAAGCTATTGTTTGTTCTTCACCGTTTTTTTCATCTATTTCTTGACCATTCTTCTTTGTTGTTGCTTGTGTTTGATCATTCATTTTAATTGTTTGTTTGGTTGAATGCGTTGTTGTGGTTTCGAGGTGATTTGTATTGGTACTCATTTCTGTAGTTCCTATTGTAGTTGGTGCTGTTTCTTTAGCCGGTGTAGTATTTTGCTGCAACGCTTCTGGCGGTGGTAAATTATCTGTTTGGTTTTGAATGTGAATTACCGAAAGTTCTATCTCAATACTTGTTGGTATCATTGATGTTACAGTCGGCATTTCTGTTGTTTGTTGTGTTTCTTTTATGAATTCTACTGGCATCAGTACCGTAGGTTTATCATCGTTATTTTCTTCTACCATGGCTATGATAGATGTGACGCTATTCATTTTGGTATCATCAATGTTAGTTATACTATGTTCAGCGTTTGGTGTTTCTTCAACAATCTTGCTAACGTCTTCAGTTGTAGCAACCGAGTCTTTAATTTCAATCGGTTGATCTCCTTGCATTTCAGACTCACTATTCTGCACAAGTTTTGTATTTTCTTCAATGTTAGCTTCCATGTCATTTTCACTATTATGTTCTTCGTCAACATCAACCATTATAGAAGTGGTTTCCATAATTTCAATAAGCTCATCTGTTGGTTCTTCGGACTGTATAACACTAAGTGTTGTTGCGTTATCAGATGACACGGTTATATTATTTTCACTCAGAACCTTCTTTCTAGGCGTTAAAGGTATAAATCCTTTGGCGTCTACTGAACCTCTTTTGCTTCTTTTATTTTTGTCTACGATCTTGGCTAAAGTAGCAAATGCTTTGGATTCTCTGTCGGTGTTTTGTCCGTTGCAAAGGTTGCCTTGACATGGGCATATCATGCGCCAGGTTTTCGAAGAGTTGCAGTAGAGAGAGTAGCATTCATCTTGGTAGAACTTCACGCACAATCGGGATTCGACATACGCTGCAAAAAACATTTGATTAGAATGAGTCGGTAAAAGTAGGTCTGGTAGGTTTTTTTAGATGATAACTGAAGGTAGCTGCTTGGAGGCAATAACATTTTTTTTCCTAAAAACTGGTTGAGTTGAGCTCCAAACGGATAACTTCACAATCAGCTTAAATTATGACTCAATAACTCGCTCGATAGTAGGCCAGTGTCCCAACAGTGGGAAGACTGACTATAAGTCGCGCGAGTAGCAGTGTAGTAAGGGCATGATACTTTAACATAGGTGCTCTTGCAGATCTCTTCTGTGCTCACTTCCCTCTGCCGCGGAAGTGAGCTGACAGGGTGTGCAGTGATGACGTATTCAATGACATTCTCTATTGGACGTCACACCAAACAAGTTCTAGTAAACTAGGTACGCATGTGGTTATTTCTACGTCCTGCATCTTTATGCAGGGTATAACGATAATTACGTGGTGAAGTAGCAACGACAGCACAGTGCGTGTAACCCTTATCGCACATCGTCTCTTGCAGTTCTTGTCCGCAAGATGGCGCGCGTTGACTTCTGTGCACCTGCTCCGCTAACGGCCCACACCAGTAGCATCTCTTGGCTTCTTCCGCTGCCGTTGACACTGAAAGTAAAAGTTAATTGTTAGAAGTTGCGCTATTATATTACTAAAACATCAGGAGGAAACCTGCGTCTTCGTGTTGGTAGGACTATAGCTATAGTTCGTCTTGGTGGGTTGAGTTGAGTGATCGAGTGGCAGATATTCTGCCTCCAAGCAGTAGTATGCATACAATATTGTATTAGAATCTGGCGCGTCTTCGTCACTGAACAGTTAAAACATCTAGTGTGGAAAAATAGAGTAGGTAGCCAATTTTCTACCACACTTTTATCTTCAACAAATATACTTATATTTTTGTTTGCTGGAAATGTATGTGGATTTTTCCGTGATCCTACTATTCTAAAACCCGGTTAGAAATTCACAGCTATGAGCATTGCGGCCAGCGATCATTTATTCACATGCAGCGCCGGGTGTTGATTACTCGAGCCCTCGTTCGTTTTCGCTGTAAATAATGTTGGCGTTCGACCAGTTTCGATGAACAAATTTTCCGTTGCTCCATGTCGATTGTGACCTAAATTTTGACTGCTGTTTTTCAAGCAATACAGACTCAGATACCTGCGCAGTCATATCTAATAGTTAATATGATGTAAAGTCCAAAAGGTCGTCAAACTCGATGAAAACTGGCTGCACCTAAGGGCTGCACACTTTAAAGTGACGTGATGATCAACTAATTTAAAGCTTTGTTTGGTGGTAAAACTTTTGCAGTTATTACGTAAGTGGTTAGTGGGTTGCACAAGTTGTGCTATCCTAAAAGTTTTACGTCACTACTAGTCTGAAGCTTAAACGTAGGTGTTTGATAGATAGGTACATCAATTTCGCTTTATGAATAAAGGTCGACTGAATAGCGCGAGAGGTAGAATTCGTGTGAAGAGCGAAGGCGAATTGGCATGATTTGAAAGTAATAGTGCCAAGTCTGGGTGTTTGGTGCCTTAGTACCTACTCGTAGATTTTGATACCCGCAACACATATTATACAAACCTATTTAGTAGGTACTACGAGTATGTATGTTAAGTGTTTATTTATTTAATATGCCATTCGAATGTATCCGGCACGTGTATAAATAATTAGGTTTGTTACAACACAGCAAACACTGACCTATATCGTGTTATGGTGTATAACATGGTACAACAGTAAAATAATATTAATTGGATCAATGGCGTGGTGGCAGTTGCATTCAAATAATTAGTATCCTGTAACATGATCGGCACAAGGTTTATCTGATGCAAAGCATGAGGGCCTAGTGCGAGTTTTAAACAAATGGTTACACCTGAGGAGCAAGATTGACACAAGAGCCACGTAGTACCTACCTATGCTTGGTTTTTCATCGAATAAAGCTCGTCTTGTATATACTATACCAAGTTATTGCATCATTATGATCATAATACAAACATAAAGTCAATACGTTAGATTTTCAGGAAATTTTCAGGTTGTTCCTTTTATTGTGTAGGTAAATATGTAAAAAAAGAATTCCCGAAATTTAACTCCTAGAACCTAGATGAAGCAGCGGATAAAAGACGTTTGCATGAAAAAAGTCCGTGAGGACAGAGTCGCAAGGATAGTAGGTATGTACTTTAGGTATATTTGACACATGCCCACTTTTTGCGCAGTAGCTAGCATTCCCTACATGATAGACACACAGCATTAATAAGAAGCAAATAAAAAAAAAATCATCTATTGGCTAAGTATTTGAAATAGATAGGGTGTGTATGGGTAGTAGTATAGGTGAAGTCTCGTTTGAAGGTAACTGTTAGTTTTTAGGATAGCGTCGGGTTCCTAGCGTATAGCTCAGTAAACTAGTAAAACATTAAACTAAGCGGTACCTACGAGTACAAAACTTTGAAGCAAAAGGAAGGAACAAATACAACTGTACCTCCGAAACGAAAAGTACAGCACTTCAAATAAACAGGAGCTAATATTGACCGTGTCAACATCAATGGGAGCGCACATCTGTGTAGAAGGCCAAGAGAATTACACTGAATTCTTTAGCAGGGTTAGCACCCGTTTTAAGTTGTCGACTTGGCTTGGGCGGCCCCGTCGCAAGTTTCTTAAAATGGTTTTACCTACAATGTTTTCATGCAACACCATACAATTTATAAATGACTAGCTAATAGACTAATGAATGTCGTCCGCGACTTCGTTCGCGTGGAACTCGGGAACCGTACTTTTTTCCAGTACTTTTACCACTTTTTATCAAAAGTAACCTATTTCCTATTCCCGGTCATATCTTACTTTTATCTATTTATGTTTTAAATGTCAGCCAAATAGGTTCAGTGGTTGTCCAGTTATAAAGGGACAAACAAACATCCAAACTTTCGCATTTATAATATTAGTGTGATTAGTGTGACTAGCTGTTGCCCGCGACTTCGTACGCGTGAAACTCGAGAACCGTACTTTTTTCCGGGATAATAAGTAGCCTAAGTATGCCCTTTATCCTATGGTTTCAACTGTTACGTGTAACTTGTGCTAAGCCGGTCTTTAAGGGGATGATACATTTTTAATCAAACACGTCAGCTTTTAAAGCTGTTCTTTATTGGGGCGGCATTCGTGCATACTTACCTACATTTTCATTGGACTTATTCATCGGAAACTACAGCTGCTTTTATCGGCGAAGTTTTCATTAATTTTGTATGTGGGAAAGTTTGGTACTATTTCCTCTTGTGTTCCGTGCTGGTTACCAACATTTAGGGCAGGTATCCATGGAAACAAAATGAAGAAAACGAGTGTTGGTTTTGGTGAAAAATTATACTGTTGATGCTTACTGTACTTACGATAAATTTTGGCATGCGGGACGAATAAGGACAAATATTATCATGCGGGACAAATAAAAACTTTTTAGTAGCGTGGGCTAAAAACTCGGGACGAATACGGCATAAATCGGAAAAGCAACCAAAACCGCGCGAAGGTGACGTGACGCAATTTTGACATGATTATTTATATTATTATTATACTAATATGTAACACTAGCGGCTCGTCCCGGCTTCGCACAGGTGGACTTAAAATATAGCCTATGTTACTTAGGGACAGGGATAATGAAAAATTAAAGTTTATAAAATACCAAAAATATTTTTTAAATAATGCGCACAATGGGAAATGGCGGATGACCGTGAAATGTGGAAAGATATGGGGGTGACTTTTGCCCAGCAGGGATAATACAGGTTAAAAAAAAAATGCGCACAGTGTGATGCGCATTATTTATAGGTACGTATTCAATGTCGATATACCCCGAATTGGCCATTGACCTAACGTAGCGTGATCAATGGGATCATGAAAAAAATAGTGACACGGTAAATAAAAAAAAATGGTTGGATGGTAGAACGCCAAACCAGCCTTTACGATCCTCGGAATGTTAACAAAACGGACTTAAAGATTATTTTATTACTATTGTGCTTTTATAACTAAACATAAATTTATTATTCCGCTCTCTTAAAACAATTTAATGTTGTTTTATAATGGTTCCTAAATAATTGATATTAAAACGGTTATAATGACTGAAACGTAATAATAGAAGCAAATTACGAAGGTAAACTCTACCATTATGGAAACAAAGGAAAATTGAATTAATAGAACCGCTAACAAACCAACGTTCTACTTACCCTAGACAAATAATTTAGTCCTTATGCGTCACGCACGCACGTCTTGTCATCATTATTACCTACCCACGCAGAACATAGAATTATCATTATCATAGACAGAGTGCCACGATTATTGGTCTTGAGCATTGAGCTCCGTCCGACTTCTCAACATAAAATAAATAAATATTGGCGGATACACAACACCATCTAGCCTTAAACTAATCAAAGCTTGTACTATGGAAGCCAGATAACTGATAGAATACACATACACATTTTTATTTGTAAATACATACATATAATACATGTAGAAAAACCCATACCCGGAACAAATAATTTGCAGATCATGCAAACATTTGTTCCGTGGCGGGGATCGAACCCGCGACCTCTCGCTTTTCAACAGGACACTCGCCCACCGCAATAGGATGTCATCTTTAGGACAAGTATCCACTAAAGCCGAGCGTAGAGGAAATTGTGTAAAATAAACCAATAGAATCGTGACAAAATTGCCTCATCAGCTACGCGCGGTGCCTTTGATTCCGTATATCCACAATTCCACACTTGCACTACGTCGTGTCGTCGTAACTACACTACAAGATAATAGTGTCTTTTAGGTGTTTTTTTCCTCAGCTTTTTACATAAATCTACAGCTAAATACACTTAAAAACTTTCAAACGTTCTTCTAGACTTTTATGACATTTTTCCACAGTCGAGAACAATCTTGATTTATGTCGATAACTCGATGTTCTAATAAACTTTTCAAATAGCGCCAGAGAAAAATTAAGAGTGCTCGAGAAGGAACATTTATCACAAAACTTGTAACACGCGAAGTCGAATAAAGTTAGTGAAATAATCTTTCTCTCACCACTTAGCAGAATAAGCACCGCAGCCTGGAGGAGCATCCTAGTCGCGAACTTTAGCTCAGCCATCGAACGAAATTGCACAAGTTTTATTTTTATGAAATTTTATTGAGATGTTACGCACGTATAAATAAACTTTTTGTAGTAATAAATGGACATGGAATGGTACACGACTGGCCGCGTTTACGCGTTGACTAGGTACTCCCCACTGTCGCGTCGGTCGTGGCAAGCGGACATCGTACTGTTATTAGGTGCTCACGTAGCTAAAGCTTTGTCCACACTAAATGGACACAGAAACTATGAGTGAGCTATCTTGGCTATATTTGTTTTATCAAGGTAAAAGTATAATAAATAGGTAACTGGATACTATGACGTAAGTGCGTTTGATAATTTTGTAGACATAGTCGTGGAGAAAGAAAAACTCAAGTACCTAACTTACTCTGTAGCTAAAATGAAAAATTAAAGATGGTTAAATAGGTAAAGGTAATTAGTTAGTTTGTTGCGTAACCTACGCGTAGGAGGTATCTTACCGTTACACCTACCTAATCGATTTTGCCCTTACCTTATGTCGGCATGGTACATTATGATAAAAAAATACGACACGATATAAAAAGAACTAGGTAGGTAATGAGATTGTCAGAAAAAAGGAAGTTCTGTCTTAGCTATGCTGCAAATGAAGCAATTTTCATAAACAACGGTTAGCATGAAAATAATATTTTCACTGTACCTACAAATTACTATTTATAAAGTAGTCAGAACTTTACCTAAAACAGCTTTTTATTTTTAGTAAATACCAATCTTCTGTTGTAATTTTCTAAATATGCCGCAAGTCCGCAAGTAAATTGTTTTTATATGCAAAGTACAGCACTAGCAGTGAGACTTTATTTCCTTTATTGTTCGTTATCAAATGAGCTTGTTACACTAGGGACTCCTTATGAATTTTTTGGAAATATTTTCTACGATTTTCTCGGTTTTAAAAATATGTGGTCGTATGTAATGTTTTAGCCAACATTTATGAGTTGATCAATTTACTGGAGTATTCACTTCACTTCTTTGTTTATGGCGTCTGTGACATTTAGGTACCTACCTACTTGATATCTAAACAATAAGGAGAAGGGGGTGTGGTATATATTAAAAGTGTTATGTGATTAAACTTTGCAAAACTTATGAAAAAAATTATTAGATAGTGCTAGAACAGAAATAGACCATTTAGAACATCGTCACAGAATAGATATTAGTAGGTGTACCTACTAATATCTATTCTGTGACGATGTGTACATCGTCTGGCTAAAAAAAAAAAATATTAAAAAATAGCTACCCTTTAACTAAAACAACGTTCACTCAGTTATAAATATTGTGTGCCTACCTAGATACAAACTCTGTTGTTTGTACATACATAATAATATTGTTATATCAAGTTGTGGATGGAGCACGACGCGACCTGAATGTAGGTCAATTGAGTTACATTATAAGGTGGTTTATCTTTATGGAAATCGACTAATTCCTACTAAAGTTCGAAATTTGAATTAGAAATAATAATGGTGTACCGTTGGTACAAAAATACGATTTACAAAAAAGGTACGGTAGGTAATAAGTATTCTACCAGTTATTGTATGGTTCTCATAATCTATCTATTATATAGAATTTTTTTTGGACCGATTTGGCCCAAATGACACTTGCTATTTTAATTTATTCAGATAATGACATTTCGGCCACCATCGAAATATTGCAACTGTTTTGTACAGTCACAGAAAAAAAGTTCATATCAGAATTAAGTATTGTAGGATAAGTGTCTACGTTATCAAATTTAATAAGCCCGCTGGCACCCACCCACTGCTGGGTATAGGCCTTCTCTATATTACGCCATTCTCGTCGGTCCCGTGCCAGCCTCATCAATTGTCGTCCGACCACGTTGACGACGTTCTCATAATACAAGCTAATAACGATGAGTAAAATGTCCTCTAATGTTTGTTTATTGTGAACGCTGATTTGTATGCTAGTATACCTAACATATTCTTACTAGTTCATGATAAAATATCTTTTACAGTACAATACAAAGAAGCTTTTTCGCAGTTAATTGTCTTCGCGCATCACAAACAGATAAATTCACGATTGCATAAAACCGCCGAGCGCACTGTACCTACTAATGGATTTCCGTAAAGTAACGCCCGATCAATAATATAACTTGACAGTTTCATTGGCTCTACCGCCTCTACCATGCAATCTGTAAGAAATTAAATTGATGTGTCTCAAAAGTAATGACGATAATATATATTTATTTAAAGGAAGAAATCATAATATTCCTACTTACAGTATAGGTAACCTAGGGTATTACATACATACATTACATAGGTAGGGTATTGTAGGTAACCTACCCTTATTATACTATAATATAATAAGGGTAGGTTACCTACATAATTTATCAAGTTCTTGGATATCGATCAATACTGTATAGTGACCTAGTTTAGGCATCAAATATACATGCATGAAAATGATACCTGGTTAATAGGTAGTTACACTTAAAGCCGGATCTACATGTACCTATTCTAAATAAATATATAAAATAGATGCGGTATTGACTGACTGATTGAATAACTGATAATCAACGCACAGTCTAAACGGAACTACTATAATATTATATGTTCTCTAACTCCGAGATACCTGATGGGCGTTTTCCTTTTAATATGGAAAGTTATGTACTACAAGTGTAACTAAGACATTCCTGAAAATTATAGAGGATGCAGCAAGAAGATGAAGTTTGTATTATTAAACTCAACACGAACAAAGTCGCAGGGCGTTTCACTTATCACACGCAGTCTCCTATATTTTTCTGCTTCCGTTTTGGAAGTGGTCCCATGTCACAGAATAGATATTAGTACTACGCCCATGTTACATTATCTTACCTCGAGCGGTATTGCGTTAAACTGGATTCTATATGCACAAAATAATTTGGCTATCATAAGAAAACTTTACAGTACAAACCTTCGTATAAATATAGCTAAAAACATATTCCTACTACCGCGAGAGGACGACATTATTTTAATTTAAAACCTATTTGTTGCTATAGGCAATATCTTCGCTTAGTCTCGGTGGAAACCCGTCATTATTTAATGTAAGCTCCAATTCTATCTGCACGCAACACCGCGTGTCCAAACGAAATTGTTCGCTTTGTCCCGAAAACAGACGGCTTACAGAGGTCTGCCTACCTAATGATATAGCATAGATAGACGCTTACTACTAGATAGCCCTTTAATGCAGCTTTAGTGAAGTGATAAGCAAATAAGTTCTAAGTGCCATATTACTTTTAAGACCTTTTGTAACACTTATTTGTGCAAATAAATATCTTGAATCTTGAATCTTGTGATTCCTAACAAACACATCCCTCGCTACACATCCTCGCACATCTCTGGTGGAAACGCAGCCTAAGACATAGGTAATATCAAAAGTAATTGCTTGTGAAAACATTTCACCAGCAACCATGCCCTCGGAACACAGCAATGCGCGTATTACAAAAACATGTGTTATTATTGCTTGGCAGCAGAAATAAGTATTAATTTCCCGGACTAAAACAAACGACTACAAAGAACTCACACAGTCTTCACTGAGTTATACATATTATATTATACTGTAGTCCGAAGTAAACCTTCGTGATAGCCTTTAGATACGCGCACAACTGAAATAAAGCCAAGGCAGTATGACTCATAACTGCAGTCTCCTTACATTCATCACTCGTCTAGCCCTGGGAGCCGGAACTTTGTACTTAAACATGCATTTATATTGTTTCTACTCATGGAAATAACCACAGTATACAAAGACAATGCTTTTACACATTTTTTATAAGTACTAGAAACTAGGATAAATGAGTTTTTTTAAGTTACCTGCTTATTTTTATTAGAATAATATAATAGAAAATAATTTATATGTACCAAACGTTTATTAACTTAACTACGCAGACAGTAGGTATTATTTACTACTAACTGTACCTGGAGGTAGGACTCTTCAGCAAGAGTCCGTCTTGGTTTGGGTACCACCGCAGTGTCAGATACTCTACCTCCAAGCAGTAGTGTGCAAGCTGCACTGTGTTTAGGTTTGAAGGGCACTGTGGCAAGTGAAATACTGGGCAAAAGAGATTAACAACAATGTCTAGGGGTGATAAGTGCAGTGCAGTGCCACACAAACACTTAAAAACTTTAAGCTTTAGGTGGCACTGCATCTGTAATAGTCAGGCGTGGTGCTTAACATCAGGTAAAAAAAACTTAAATGATTAACTACTTAACTAAATTAAGAGTTTACCTAGATGGTAGGTAATCGTACAAATAATATCATAACTGTTGTAGTTACATAGCATTTAACATATTTTGTTTGAAAACACATAACTTATTTACAACCTATTAAATAAAGTGGTTACATAATGTCACATGCTGGTAAGTACAGCTTCCAATCCAATATATCTGAGGAAAGGAGAGAAGTAATTTACTCTGAATGACCGACCTACTTATCTAAACTAGTGGCTAAGCTTCTCCGGAAATTCGATTTTCTCTTTCCTAACTTGCCTATTAGTCTTTATTTTCTACTACTGCTGCACTCACGCGGTTTCACCCGCTCGGGTGCAGCAAGAAAGAAAGCTCGCAGAAAATCTTCGCGCAAGTCCAAATTTCAACTCATTTGGATGAACCACCTGTAGGATGAACGATGCGCGGTCGCATAGAAAACGAACGAATGAACACACGAATATTAATTTTGAATTACCAAAAGATAAAATTATGCCTGAGTTGAGTGTTTTTTTATTTCGTTTTATAGAACTTTTAGACAACATTTATATGCCAACCGTTAAAGTAGGTCATAATTATTATGATCAAACAAACAATGTTCAACATTTTCTTAAACGAAAACAAACACTTCCGTGAGTAACAACATAGCTGCATGGACCATCATTATCGTGATCATAATGAACTAAACGGGCGTAGTGGCTTGCAATAATTAAAAATAAACTTGACTGACTGACTAAAAAAACAACTTACACGAAAGAAACGCACTACAAACAACCTACAGAAGGCATATAAGTGAATACCTCAGATAAATTAGATAGGTTTTACATTATCTAGTTTCCCTAGCCTTGTTTCCAATTTTCAATTTATGCCAAACACGTAGTCACGTAGACCAGTCCTGCCGGTTAAATTCCAGGTGGAATTTGCTGCGCTAGAATAATACTAGTCCCGCCAGTACCTACGAAGGTGTAGTTTATTACGTTTCTAGGTACTCGTATTTACATAGATCAGACAGAACAGTATTCAACCAACGTACGAGCCAATATATTTTGATCGCGCCTTTTATCTGCGTATAGAAAAACAATAATTTATATACGCTCTACAGATCGTATATAACACTAAGCCATTCTCTTGGTTTTCTCACATAAAACAGCTTCTAAGAAAATAGGGTCGCTCTTTAGAAAATACGGTCGTAGAGAGACAATAAATTGGAGCATGAATAAACACTTGAAAGATTACCTACCGGAGTTACACATCGTGTCGATGTTTGTGTGTGAAGTTCTTTTATCGGATCTCAACAATGCCCGATCATTTACAAAATAGGTGTTTCGCAGCATTTGATAGGTTTGGGTAGGTACCTAGTAAGTTAATATAATGCAAACATTTGTCCCCGGGGATTGAACCCGCAACCTCTCGCTTCTCAACCAAGCACTCGCCCACCGCGCCGTCGTCGAGGTCGTCGTAGGTGTTCTTTGGATATTATTTTGTTAGTTATTTATGTCGAAATAGCTGTACCGATTTCAATGAAATTTGGCATATAAGTAGATAGATTATATGATCTGAATTGTAATGTAGGATACATTTTATCCTGGTACGACATGAGCAAAGTTGCGGGCTTGCAAAGAATGAACGAAAACGATTCGATGCGATTATATTTTTCGTAGCTTCGTAGCACATGGCGCGTAGCACACGGCGTAGCTCGTAGATGTAATTGACTGTTTTATTTATGCATTCAACTTATATGTAACTTGCCGACTCCTATATTATTGTGAAGCTAACAATAAGGTTGAAAATTGCATTTAATGATATGAACGGCCATCATAATAATATCAGAAACCAGCTAACAGCAAACTCAGGTTTTGTTATTTTCTTGGCTATTTTCACGGCTTCGTGTATATTATAGTCTATAATCAGCTATTATATCGTTCCAAAATCTTTTGTGACTGTCTGCTCTCACATAATATTTGTTTTCCTTCAGAGCATTTTTCAGAGTTACATTTCTGTTAATTCTTCTTCGGCCTCAACTTGCGTTTCGATTATCTTTGCTAACTGCTTTTACAAGAAAAAAAGATACATTTGTTTTTTTTTCTTATCAAGTGCTTATTCTGATAATTTGAAAATACATGTGTCATTCACCAATTCGCATTGGGCTCGCGTGGTGGATTAAAACCCAATCACTCTCGCTCGAGAATAGGCCAGTGGGAACATTCGCTGTCATGATGAAGTATTCCGATTAGGTGTTTTAAAAAGTTTGCATAATTTATGAGTGACGGCGTTTATCGGTCACTCCCGAATTGTCAAAAAAAGAAGAAATCAAACACGCACCACTCGTGAAGGTTTTTGCCCTCCATGCCACTGAGGTCGACATACTGATTGGCAAGTTAGCTGGCGCTGGCGGTAAGAGGCTTTGTACTGGATGTAGGTCATCGTATCAGCGCTGCAATGCGGCTGCTCTTCATAACGGATCCAAACTGATTTTATTATAAAGATAGCATACGCGGGAATGTTCACTGAATGTAGACACGCTGTCTATTATAGTTTAAACTGACTTCGTATCACCATATTACATCGCACTAATATTAAGGCGAAAGTTAGTTGTTTGGACGTTAAGTAAGTAAGTTCGTATGAGTCAGAGGTTTTCTCTGGTGACAGAGTTTTAAGGCCGCCCAAAAGCCTGTCATGGCCTAACAACTTGCATTGTTTGGGCGTTTGTTTATGATATTAAAAAACTGATGACCTTACCCCGGTAGCGTGGTGAACGAGTGCCTGGTTGAGAAACGAGAGGTTCTAATCCCGCTTCCGGGTCTGGTTGTTACTATATGTAATTATTATGAGTACAGAATGTATTTACAAAAAAAGTATGATTTCTATCAGTTATCTGGTTTCTATAGTACAAGCTTTGCTTTAAGTTGGAGCTGGATGATGAAAAATGACTGCGAATAATTTTATTTTTTTTATTTGGTCTACCAACAATTGTATCAATATTTCACGCACAACACAATACTTAAACTTACACTAAGTATTATCCATAGTTAATTGCACAATCAAGTAAAGGTAGACACTGCATGCAAAAATATGTAACGAAGTAACAAATTCTAAACTACAAATAACAAATTAACTATAACACATGCAGATGTTTAATTATGTACCTATACAAAGTAAACAAAAAAGACGGGCCAAATCAGTTTGGTTAGTTCTGGATCAAGTGTTGGCGAAACTTATTTAAATTGACATTAAAATACCTATGGTGTTGCAGTTATTCAAGGCTCTGCAGAGCCGAGGTATGGGGGAGTTGCTGCCTAAGACTGTAGAACGAAACGGCGGAACAATTGCTTGTATTGGCTGACGGGGCATTCTTCGAGGGATTCTATAATGTAACATGTTTAAAAGGGGTGGGGGGGAATCAATCAGGTTATTTAAAATTTGGTCTATTTGTGCTCTACGTTTTTCGAGAGATGAAATGTTGAAGTGTGTCAGCCTTTAATAATATTATATATAAATAAAATAAAATTACACAGGCGATGCATACGCACTAAGTTGATATTAGTTTTTATTACTTTCTACAAGTTAAGTATCTACCTCATATTTTTCCTTATTCCTTTCACAAATAATTATTTTAACAAATATTGCGACAGAAGCATAGGACAGATAACAGTACTAAGCATAAAAAAGGCCATGGTGTGTATAACATTTTTGATCTCGTTTCCCATCAGAGTAAGCAATCAAAAGTAAACTCATTCTGCTATAAAAAATATGATACGTGAGCGGAAATAAAAGCACAACTTTGTGGAACATGTCGCTTTGATGAAGTGAACGGGGTAGAACCTGATCCTGCCTCTATGATTATGTTAGCTTTTTAGGCCCATGATAAATTCATGCAATTTACCTTAACAATTTAAACTTATATCTCTACATAGTATAAAACAAAGTCGCTTCCCGTCGTCTGTCCTTCTGGATATGTATGTATGTGTATGTATGCATGTACGCTTATTAAATAACTAGCTACTAAGTGCTAAGTTTTCATTGCACCCGTGCGAAGCCGGGGCAGTTCGCTAGTTTCATAGATGTGCACACCGTAAATAAATAATGCTGGACAATCCACACAGCATCATCTAGCCCCAAGATATACATAGAAAATACCCGAAACAAATATTTTCAGATCGTACAAACTTTAGATCCAAGGCGGAAATCGAACCTGCAATCTCCTGCGTCGCAGGCGGACATTCGCTCGCTGCGGTTCCGTCCGTCCGGCCACATCGGTCGTCGTATTGTCTTTGAAACCACACAACAAATAATGCGGTTTTATTAATAGATAACGTTTATTCAAAATATAATCACTTACGTAGTGTTTTTAGCCTCATAGCATGAAATCGTAAGTTATACCTAAATCCTGTAACATTTTGCATGTTCATACTTCATCATCCTTACCTACGAAAACCACTTAACCCTGCGTAACAACCTACCCCTTTACTTTACTCAGGGGGGTTAAGGGGTAGCCTCGAGCCAGGTCACAAATCTATACAAATAGAGCCATTCATCGCGATCTTCTGCCGTCGTCGACGGCTCCGCCGCAAATGAAGATGGAACGCCGACTTACAGAGCTTTTTAACAAATCTTGGTTGACAACTTTGAATTAACATTTTCAAGTCAGTAGATTTGACTTTGACCAGTCTTTCATACATATAAAAAAAGATACACGTACTTTTTTTTATGTGTGGAACTTTTTTCTTTAATTTTTATGCACTAATAATTAAAGACCCCTGTATATATACCAAAGCTCAAATTCGTTAAATATTTTAATTTTCATCTTAAGGGTCTTTTTCACGATAGTTAAGACGTTAAACGTGACGTCCTCAGTGACGCAGCAGGCTATAATTATTAAGAAAATATTGTTATCTTATGGTTACATACTGATTCTGAAAAATACTACTTTCAGGTTTCGTATAATATACAAAAAAACCCTTGCAAATTTACTAATATATGCTTGGGATCTTTTGTGATACTATTTATCCCCATCATGATACAGGGAGCCCTAGGGGAAGATAAGTAAGGATTATACTGATGGATCACATACATAATATGGTCACACACATATGGTGCGATGTTATGTTTGTATACGAGTGTTCTTAGCTAGAGAGACATGTCCAGTACACTAACTGGTTCCGGAAAATAACACAATCTTCTCCAACGGTGTGCGACAGCCTCTTGATTGATTTATAATCCAGTTACAAACGAATTGACTGTCGCGGAATAAACGAGAGCGGTTTGTAGGGCTGTCAAACATTTCTAATAGCGATTTTAAAGAACTAGAATCACAGTGCCCTAGACAGCCGCTTTGAGAGCAGAGGGACAGGGCAAATCACGAAAAAATCGTTTGACAGTCGTACACTAGCAAAATGGTCTTGTAAAAAATGCTTTGAATCTTGATAGTCTTAAAACAGTTAAATGTTTGCGTGCTTTATCGGCCAGCTAATAGCGCCTCTTTAGTACGAAAAGCTAGGACTTCTGCATAACGTTTTTAATATTCTAATTATTATTAATTATTAATAATTATTCGACGACGATTAAACAATTTGTCGTTAACGTTAGATGGTGCAACTTACCCTTAAGCGATATATACTTGACAAATGCAAAGGACTAAAATAGACGATGTAATTGTTGCGTAACTTCTGCCACCGTGGCTTTGCACCAAGATGCAAAGTATCCAATATTATAAACCTGATTATAATGTATCTCTGTGTCATATTTCATTGTAAACGGTTTAGCAGTAGCGCGATTGAGTAACAAACATCCTAACTTTAGAATCTACAATATTGCTATTATTTTGAGTTTGACCTTGAACGGTTACTTAAACGCGCCAGCCCTAAATTATCAGTAATAGGGCAGTTCCGTAGGCAACAGGCGGCCGTGAACTCGGCCGGTGCGTGCGCGCCGTGATTGCAGTGTCCCATTTATAGCCCCTCTGACCCAACATCCACACATGTTTATTTTCAAAGATGACCTCCATTGTGCGTTAGGCGAGTGATCTTACGACGGACGCGAAAGATGCTGCTCGAATGTCATCAAAAATACGGTATAATTTTAAAAGATTCTTTGCAATTTTGGGAAGGTCTATTATACCCAATGTCTAATAAGTTAGTGGCTCTAGTGACGGAATTAGTAGGCCGCCTGACAGATTAACGTGCTCTCCCATACAATCGATCTTCGAGGAATGAAGACGACACCATAACTACAACATAGAAAATAAGAGCTGTGTTTTTCCATTTTGATTTATACATAAGTATTTTGTTTCCAATTTGAACTGTGATTTGAGTGAGGAACGAATGCCATTAATATCTGATTTCTAAAAATATATTTTTTCCTTTCATCTGTTTATTGGCTCATTACAGTAACGAAGTGCTTAAAATGTTTTTGCGGTCTTTTTAATAGAGTATTTAAACGATGCAAATAAATAACTAAACATCAATACTAAGGCTATGTGTACCAGCAACAATTTTTTTTTATACAATTCACCAATTCACCGGAAACCATACCCTTCACACCGGAACACAGCAATGCGAGCATTACTGCTTAGCGGCAGAATTAGGTATGGTGGTAGTCCTTCCCGGACCAGCTCTATCACAGAACTCTACTACTCTTGTCTAAGAGCCGCGCTACTTTTGTCTTTATTCATTCGATTTGGTAAATATTTGTTTTTTAACCGACGAGAAACGGAGGAGGATCTTAAGCACAAGAGTTGCTCGACGGCACTCAGACTATTAGCACCTACTAAAATTTTTGCTCTCCTCAAAAATAAGCCTCTGTGAAAGTATTTTACAGAGTTTAGTTTGTATTGATGAAATAAAACAAACATTTGAGCAAATATGCCAAGTGAAATGCCAGAAGAAGAAAGGAAATTAGGTACTTATATGTTTGCACTGCACAGAGCAGTGAGTAATGGGACCGCTTCCTCAGAGTACGTTACATTAGTTACGTTAATAATGATCTTGCCTTCGAAAAGCTATTTGTTTACCGAATACGCGTATCTGTTCAGACAATATGGTTCTTTCTTGGTTACTTAATGATCTTTCTGAAATATTCTATCCAAAATGCATAGATGTGATCAGAACAGAATATAAATTCATTGTATCTACGCGATACAAATCCTTAGATTAGACAGGGTTAGAGTCAAATTCAAACAAAACAAACAGTTATTTCAGAATTGCTTTAGATAACCTTCTGCGCAGAAGAACTTTTGGAGTTTTTGTTCAGAAATTCTTTATGCATCCTCTTTGAGTGCGCCAGTGCCATTCTGTACTAAATGTCTAATATTCCTATTTGTCCTATCAGTCCTATCCATCGTAATCTCGTCCACACAGTGATAGGTTCTTACACAATGATCTACTGCTGCTGCAACTGTGACGATTAATAACAATAGCAAGGCTCATGCTATAAAAAAACCCCCAGCCGTTTCAGCAATTCTACAGATTGTAGTTGGTTTCTGTTTTTTAAAAGCAGCGGTTACCCCACAGTGCGTTGTGGGTAAATTTACAAAGGCATCTGACATGTACCTAGCTACATAAAACAGTCCAACAAAAACTGGGTGGTTCCTAGTTCCTATCTAGTTTATTACGCGTGCTTCCTATACGCATCTACTAACCGGTCCGCAAAAAGCCCAAAGCCTCTTTTGCTACTTTAGGTACCCCACACTAATATTATACACTAGCAACCTGCTTAAGCTTCGCACGGGTGCTTATTATAAACCTTCCTCTTGAATCACTCTATCTATATATACATACATGCATAGGGACAGACGGCGGGAAGCGACTTTGTTTTATACTGTTTAGAGAAGATGCGAAAGTTTGGATCCTTCACCCAACTAAACTAAAATTAAACTAAGTTACCTAAACTGGCTGTAATACTTTGTATGTGTAAAAGCAAACTGTTTTTAATTATTTTATTATTGAAGATTCAAGTACCTAGGATTCGATCATATTAAATTGAGCTAGCACCACTCACAAGTCACAGATGGCCACTGCAGTGGTTTAAACAAGAATTCAAATGAGTGTTTGGCTTTACGCTGGCAACTGGCACAACGTGGCCCTCGCTACGTCAAGCTGATTTGTATACTGTACCCTGTCCTGGCACATACAGCTAAACCCTTAACAGGTAGTTCAGGGTTTAGCTCGGAATCTTTAACTTATAAGTTTTATTTGAACGCGACACATTTTCAATCTCAACTTTATTGGCAATGACTTGGTAAAAATGTGTAGAAACGGGACAAAAATATTCTTTGTTATTATTGAAAAAGGCTTGGTGACATAAGACCTAAAACGTAGAGCCTAAACCGCTGAACCTAGAAACTTGAAACTTGGAGGGTATATTCCTCTTCTATTGTAGGGGTATACTAAGAATGGAATTTCCGAAATTTAATTCCTTGAGAACGCAGCGGGAAAATGAACTAGTATAGTATATCATACATACTTAGCAACTTTCCGTTATTCTTAAATAAAAAAATAAATAACGCGACAGTCATTCCTCGAGCAGGAAAGGAAAATGTAAAATAACAAGCCTTGTTTCATAACGAGTTCGTTTCGATTACTCACGGTCAAAGCATAAAGAGTTGAGTGGGGAAAGGACACCTTCACCACCGAGACACCTCGTGAGTTTGTTGGTTCTGTTCTCAACAATCAAAATTTAATTTACATCTGCTTAGAATATTCAATATTGCTGTTATTTTTAAGATGTGCTTGTCTGACTTGAAAGTTTAATGAAGATTTCGTTGTTTCATTTTTAAAACAAAGAGATTCGTTATAAAGGTTGCAAGCTACCACAACCACAAACCAGCAAATTATTCTTCAATTTTACCGCCTCATATCGCTGACGTAGATAGGTTCTTATTTATTACTAATAAGAATGTATTAAATTGGCTTTTTTATTATTTATGTATTAATCGCTGACGTTTACTATTCTGAGGGTCCACAGGTACTCTAAATATCGTAGTTCAACTTATGTCGGTGTCGACCAAGTTCAGTGCATTCACGGTATGTCCGTATCTGGGGCTCTACTGTATGCTCTACTCAAATGTTCGTATCGTATAAAATGGTGGCGTAGGTAGTAGTGATTACGACATCGATTGGCAAAATAATGTCGGTCGTTTCTTCGGACAAAATTATATCGGAACTACGTTTAGTAAGTGCGATTGATGACGACCGCGACACACTGAATTTCGTTTGCCGGAGTAGAGCCCCTGAATCATGAAAACGGTCACGATATATCGCTTTTGTCCGTAAGAGTAGACCCTCTCTCTGTACTATCGCAGATATTATCTGTTCTGGAACACAAATCAAACCTTACAAAACTTCAACAATGATAAATTTCATTCAGTCTCAATGCTAAGCCCAATGATGAATCGTCTCAGAGACGGAGGAAGCCCGTCCGGCCGCACTGCAGGACGTCCGACTGAGTTGGACCCTCGGCCTTGCGACAACAATAGCTTTAGACTAGGTAGTTGGGTGAAGGAACTGCGCTTGAGTTTGGACTAGGATCCTGAACACGACCCTGAAAACAGCTTCGATTTCCGGACCAGATAAACAATAGTAACATATAGGGCAATAATCGACTGAAGCGAAGCAGTGCCGAGATAACCAATAAAATCTTGCCATATTTTGAGTAACGTCAATCATTTTAAACTGAATTCGCTAAGCTTATCCAGCAATTATTGTCCACGGTTTTTAATTGAATGCTTACGATGTATGATTTATTGTACCTATTTGTGTAGGAAGGGTAATTAACAGGTGTTTCGTAGAACCCGATGGATTACTGTGTATCAGCCAAATCTTTATGTAATAAATATATAAAATCGTTAGGTTTATGCTGACTGACCAACTAACATCAACGTGCAGTAAAAAAATTGACGTCTAATTCTAAAGTAAGTAAAGTAAGTAAGTATGTAGGTATACGTCTAATTCTAACTGAGCTCGATCTCCGATCTTCAAAGATCAGATACACTTGTACATGGTTTGTTTATGTTGCCTGCAAATGGAATGGAATGGAAAGGAACAGAATGCTAGTTATCGAGATAATCCGACTGTCTCGCCGTCGTCTGATGGATTACGGTCGTTCTGTTGAGATAACGTTCCTTTTAGAAACATGCTGGAATTTAATGGGGATCAGCTTATTTTTCATGTCATTCGTTTTCAGCAAGAACTTTTTCGTATTGCTTTCGTATCGCTGTCAATTTGTATGAGATTTTGTAGTTCATTTTATGTAGAGTGCAAAATGGCAGCTTACGGTTCCTTAAATAAATGTATGACTAGCAGCTGCTTGCGATTTTCTCGTGTTGTGCATAAAAAAAACTAAACTTCTACGTTCACGATTCATTCAATTCTGTTCGACCCTTACAAACATACCAATTACAAGCACCCAAACTTTCAGATTCAAAATTTTAGTAATGCGGAGTGCAAAAATACCGGGTACCCGGTATGATATCGCTTTTGTACAGAAAATCTGTGTTGCAATCAACTTTATTCAAAAACCGATCAATAAGTATAATTTTTTATTGAAGCTGGTTTGCAAGATTAAGTATGTATTTATATGATGGATGTTGGATGGATGATAGAATTAGCTATTAACAGCTGTAGCGAATATTGTATACAAAATAAATTGCTAAACAAACAATATTATATAAGAGTAAACTAGTAAGTATTAAATAAAGGTCAAATTGCGTCACCCAGGCAGGTGGTTCCGACCAATTACGCTCGGAGCCCGGATATGAATTTTGAAAGTTTCTGAGGGCATTCGTCACAGCGGCATCGCCTGGGACTTGTCCCTTTTTTATTTTTAATAAAAACTTCCGTGAACTGTCTCCATACTTTATGTATGACTGAATTTCATCTCGGTTCCCGCGCGGTTCTAAGTTTTTGGGTTTTATGTTTTATCGCGTAGGACTTTGTGAATAACAGTAGTTTCACCAGTTTTATTAAATTTTAAAGTACACAAGTGTATTTCATTTCCTCACATTTCATAGAGTAAGCCGGTAAAAATCGTGTCTATTTTTATATTTTTGACAAAATTTGGGCAACGCGCAACTGTTTCTTTAATTTTGTAGAATTAAATTCAAATTGTAATTTAAAATATTTCTATTCCATAATATCACAACAACCTTTCTGAAACGTCCTATAGTCAGGTTAACGCCAGTTCAACGCGCCCCAGCCTAGAAGAATCTGGCAACATACTCGGGTGGGTTATTAGCTTTTTTTGAAAATAATCTAAATTAGAAACGTCGCACAAGCTAAGAAAATTTACGCCAGTTCCAACGCGCCCATGCCGTAAAAGAACTGGCAACAACTCCGGCTGGGTTCCTATAGCTTTTTTGGCATGACCCTTGCTATTGTTATGGATAACGAGTAGAGTTGGAGCACATTGGTCCCAAGCTTTTTATCATCTAAATAATCGGTTATGGTAGATTGCATTATGTGCTTAGTACAATAATTTCTCAGTTTTCCGCCTTTTATTGTTTTATCGGTGGTTGTCGGTATAGCTGACACCTGCCAGCCGAGAGGCAGCGATACGAAAATAATCGTCAAAATAATAAAAGCCTCCAAGTCCAACGCACCAACGTCGTTCCAAAACAAGTGATATCTATCCATTATCCTGTCTCGCTTTTCTAAAAATAACCATTCTATTGTTCGGCTTTCAATGGAGTTGAAAAAGAAGTGGTTTCATTTTTAGACCCTTCTAATTGGCTTTTTAATGATAACGGTTTAATAAAAAAGTGTTTAATGAAAATGTTTATCGATAAACACAATAATAGTCATAATACCTCTGTACCTAATAACGCTATTGTTGCTCGTATTATCAAATAGTATTTATTGATTAGGTACATTCTACAAACAAGGACATAGGTAATACCTTTCTTGAAAAAGATCAGAATTTTTACCATCACTCAGGTGATGATAAAATGATAATTGATTACTTAGGGTAGAGGCGGGTATCCACGGTCAGGCGACAATGGCGGTCACCACACTACGCACGAAATAAAAATACATGTGAGTATTCCCCGCTGCAACGCATCAACCGGACCGCCGCCGCGCGCCGGCCCCCCGCTCAGTTCCTTGCGCACGCGTTTGAGAGTACCACACGTCAATTTGTTTCGCACCACATTTAGAGTTGATTTTGTCACTTTTTATAAAAAGAAACATTTATTTTGTTTGATTTTTACTTCTATAATTCGACAAACACTGAACCGATTTGGCTAAAATTTAAAACATAGATAGATATTTGACAGGGAATCTCAGAAAAAGTACGGTTCCCGAGTTCTACGCGGACGAAGTCGCAGGCAACAGCTAGTTTTAAATAAACTTATAAAAATCTCTTGATCTATTTGAGAAATGAGAAGTTTTGAAGATTTTGTTTAGGTACCTCATACCCAAAGAACAGTAAAAACTTTTCTGTTCTGTGCCCATAAATTAAGTTTTTTTTTAATTTAAATTTTAATTTCAGATAAAAAATGCACAAAGGTAGGTATAGTTCATTTTCACTATGTTACCTATGTATGTGTATACCTTATCTCATTTGCCTGTAGTTTCAATGGCAACCACACTATTCAAACAGGAACAAAACAATGTGAGACACAACGTGTCTTTTTTCCTCTATTTTGAACTGAACTTGCTGCACCCTCTAATTGGTATCGGGCACCGCAATATTGCACCCAACCCCGGTCCGGTGACCGAGGTTGGGTGGGGTGTCTGCAAAAAGGGATAACTACAAAAAATATTCGTGAAACAAAAGTTATAGCTTTCAGTTTGGGTTCTTTGTGTTCAGAACGACCGAATAATGTTGGTGTCACGTATATCATCGTCATCATCGCATTGGCGCTTATAAATTAATAAATAAATAATAAATAATGCTAGACAATTCACACAGAATCATCTAGCCCTAAACTAGCCAGAGCTTGTGTTATGGGTACTAGATGACTGATATACACAATACAATACATACATAGATATTTTTTATTTGACTTACATAGCCAGAACACCCGGAACAAATATTTGCAGATCGTAGAAACATTTGTTCCTAGGCGGGAATCGAATCAGCAACCTCCTGCGTCGCAGGCGGACCTTCGCCTGCCGCGCCACATCGGTCGGTATGAGATATCTGTGGCCCATGAATAAAACAGTTGCAGTATCACACGTTTTAAAGTTCTGCGTGGCAATGCACTGCACTGCACTAGTCACCCCGAGATATATACCTATCAGACTGACTTGATTATAAAATGAACAGGTTTATTGAGACTAATTTTATACTAAGTAACTTTAAAGCTAGGTTTAACTAAGAAACCTTTTTGAGAAGATATATAAATAACTTTTAAACTTGATCAATTTATTTTTGAAAAATAGTGCGCTCACAACTACAGTTAGTACTTTTTTGCTGTGTAGGTATTGTACAGTCTACCCTTCAGGGTGCAGACAGGGAGTAAACACTCGCCGCGTGTCGCCCGGAGCGCGACAGGAATTATCAGGCTCTTCATTGGGTTTAGTAGGATTTATTCAATAAACGAATGGTTTATATTTGTTTTGCAAAGGAAATTGCAGTTCCTCAATTCAAACAAATTCAGCTACCATACAATACTTAATAATCTAAGTAAGTAGGTATATTTAATTACGATGGACTGTCTTGAAAATGCCTATTTTCACACACACTCAAAACCCAAATCTCTTATTTGTGGATCAAGCAAAGATCAAAACATCAACTCGCACGTATCCAGCCACAAACCACACCACAGAGGCACAGATGACTAAAGAGGATAAGTAAAGCAAAATCAAAGTTTTTATTACATCTCATGTGCGATACAGGCGGGTTACGCTTATTGCATTATTCAATCCTGAGTAAAATTGTTGAGTGAAGCTTATTTAAAATTGCAAAGTTAAACTAGCTAGGGAGTATCTGTGTAAAACTGGTTGCCGTTGGCTGAAAACATGTTGTGAATGCAGTAAACGATGACTGCGCTGATATTTGCTCGATGGTAAGCAACTAAATTTGCACGTAAGTAATTTTACATAACAAAATTTTTTGCTTTATTTACTTTTAATTTGCTTTCTATTTGTTGTTAAACAATTCAATCGGCTAAGTGATAATATAAAGCGCTTGCATTAAAAGCATTTCTCGATTGTTTTGTTTGTCAGTAAAATTTTACTTCGCTTACTAGTGCTAACTTACTTTTAATTTCCTTGCTAGGTATTGTCTAGCTGAGAGACTATGCAATATATTTCTTAATTGCATTTAATGGTGATTTTTTTAATGCAATCGAGAGAAATGCATTAATACCGAGCGCTAACCTAACTACTTTAGTAAATTTCTTTTTACAGTTACATGTGGCACTTACCTTCATATTTTACAAAACGTTACTTACTGGAAGAAGAGTGGCAATGCCAGCATGAGGACTGCAACTACTTTTCTCTACGGAAATGAAAGTTTAAACAGACAGTCAAATGACAGTTTTCTTCTAACAAATGTTATATTTGTTTGCTCCTCCCCGTAGAGAAAACCGCTGTATAGGTACTGTGCTCATGCTAGCTAGGTAAGTCAATTAAAATAGCTCAGTTACCAACTTTAGATCAAGTTAAAGTGAGTATGATGAATGCTAAGTTATTAATGGGATGGCTTGCCGGTGGGCATTCGCTTTGCCGTTCGAGAATGTTGTTATAGTCTGGTTACCTTACCGCAATCTATGCAAATATGTTAAATTGATTAACATTGGATAATATTAGTTGTACATACGTTATTGAATTGTTTCTTATTAAATATTTTTTAATACTAAATTCCACACTCCACTCACTTGATCACTTCAATAATTTCTATGACATTAGGCTGTTGTAATATTAATAAGACAGTTGCCATCAAATTTACTCTACCCTGATTGAGCCAGCTATTAGACGCTCAATCGTTACGTATATCATCAACCTATGACTGACCAGAACCAACAAAAATGTTTCTGTTGGTTAAGGTTCGCCGCAAAAAAACCTATACCTATCTGATGGCCAACCAGTCGTTTAAAAAAACAACAAACAAAATAATGCTAAGTGGTTTGACTTAAATTTGTAAACTGTTTTACCTGGTGGTAGGACTCTTCAGCAAGAGTCCGACTTGGTGGGTACCACCGCAGTGTCAGATATTGTACCTCCAAGCAGTAGTGTGCAAGCTGCACTGTGTTAAGGTTTGAAGGGCACTGTAGCAACTGAAAATACTGGGCGAAAGAGACTTACAAATACAAATACAAATATTTTATTAACCACAAATACAAATGTTGACACAGTAGTGATTCACTGGTTTCTGAGTTAGTTTTCACTGGTTTCTGAGTTAGTTTTCACTGTGTTTCAGAAAGACAGTTGATTCCCCAAAATGTAACTTATGGATATGGCAAAAGAACATTTTGTATCCTAATTTATATAAAAACCGTAATATAATTATTCTATCTGTGGGCGCCTTGATTGTCTTGTCACTTGCTGACATAAAAAAAAAACTGTATTATTATCTAAATTTGTTGTATGTGACAGACATTATAATATTATGTCTATGTCTTGATAATCTAAGCGATTTTCGTTGCATTTTATTTTTGCGGTAAAGTGTGCATTATCTTCACCTTATCTCGATTCTAAGATAAAGTAGGCAGGACTGATGAATTTCACCAACAATCATGAACGATGTTTGCTAGATCGTGTAATGGCTGCCTAACAAATTAAATAATAGATACTCAACCATTAGGCCGTTGGTAGAGCCGACAAATAATTCAAGATAATTAGATCTGTGAGTGACAGCTTTATCAATATTGAATATCTCAAAGCCTTGGTAATCTAGAGAACCTAACTTTAGTCAACTGTCTATTGTCTACGAAGGTATATCTACTTGTAGTTGTGAACTTGCCAAACGTAAAGTTAGTAGTTTGGGTTAAGTCACTACGAAGGGATTTAGGCGGTCTGAAAGCTCTGTCACCAGAGATTATTTCCACTAGCTCATACAAACTTAAGGTCGATTAGACACGACGCATGTGACTTGCGCATGTTATCCGCGCTAGCTGCTCTACCTGGGACACGGTTCTAGTTCACTTGACAATTTGTTGCGAGAAACTATGCAAAATCGAGGGGTTTTATTCATAATCATACCATAAATCTCTGTTAATAAGGGAGTACTTAGGTGTAAACAAGGTGACACGGGTTTGGCGTCATCTTTTACAATGGCATTTGTCAAACATTGTCGAGCCGAGACAAAGCTTTTGGCTTTATACTTACGCAAGTGGTATGACATAAATATGAACCTGCTCAACGAACTTGCGCAAGACCCGCAAGCGCGGTCATTTACGGCAGGCGCACGTGTTTTAACATGCGCACGTTACATGCACCGTTTCACGCACCAATAGGAACTTAGTAGTTTGTGCATCTTCTAACTTTTAAAACTATTTAGAGCCACCGACCTCTCTGTATCTGCCACAGATAACGAAACCAAGGTATCTCATGGTTTATAGTTTAAATATTTTTATTCTCAAAAAGACAAAATACATGTATTTTGTCTCATAAGAGAACAACACAATCTTAAAATTATCTGAAAGTAGGTCGTTCATGTTTGATATTAAGGATAGGCTCATTGAACGCATTTTTGCATTTAAAAGTTATTAATTATGTGATCAAATAGTACATGACAGCCTTCTATGTTCCTACGTTTTGGGACAACGGCCTACTCTCTAGCGAGAGTGATTGGGTCATAACCCACTACGGGACTCCAATGCGGATTGGTGGATGGCACGTCCTCCAGTTTTTAGTTCTTTGACATGCCAGTTTCACGATGTTTTTCTTCACCGTTTGAGAGCACCAAGGTTACTTTCTATACAGGGTGATCCAAACATAGTCAATAAGAAAAATTTAGATTCCCCAGATTCAGGGGTATTCAAAAATACCCCATGTATGTTGCCCAATTTTTCGTATTTTTCGAGTTATGATTTTTTAAATGTTTTTTTTTGAGAAATTTTGGTCGGAACGTTTCAAAGTGATAAAAAAAAAATCCAAGATTTTTTTTTGTAATATAATCTCAATGAGTTGTAGAATCATGCATAAAATAATCAATGTCCTAGCATTAGTACAAGTTTTAAGAGTTTTGATGAAAAGTGACGAATTTGTGTTTTAGAGAGTCAAAGTTGAATTTTCAACCTTAAATTAAAAATCAATAAACCATAATCCATGGTTTGTAAGTAATCTTAAAAACTTTCAAGGACTCTAAGCTTTCATAATACCACAAAAAATTGCAACTTAATAGGTTATTTTTTGCTGAAATCGGCCTTTAAAGATACTAAGGTGAATATTCCCAAAGTTAGCAACTTGAATTAACTTGATCCAAGTAAATGAATATTACCTATTTTGTCATTCGTAAAGCTAAATAGGATAGGAAATGCCTTAAAATAATCTATTATTATATATTAAGTTGCAATTTTTTTGTGGTATTATGAAAGCTTAGAGTCCTTGAAAGTTTTTAAGATTACTTACAAACCATGGATTATGGTTTATTGATTCTTAATTTAATGTTGAAAATTCAACTTTGACTCTCTAAAACACAAATTCGTCACTTTTCATCAAAACTTTTAAAACTTGCACTAATGCTAGGACGTTGATTATTTTATGCATGATTCTACAACTCATTGAGATTATATTACAAAAAAAAAATCTTGGAAAAATACTTCCAAAATTTTTTTTATCACTTTGAAACGTTCCGAACAAACATTCTCAAAAAAAACATTAAAAAAATCATAACTCGAAAAATACGAAAAAAACGGGCAACATACATGGGGTATTTTCAGATACCCCTGAATCTGGGGAATCTAAATTTTTCTTATTGACGTCTATGTTTAGACCACCCTGTATATTAGTGAAGGTTCCTGCAGTTATGATTACAAATCGGCCGGTTATAGATGTTGGCAGCGGGCCAACCCAGGCTGTGCGGCCGCCCGGCCATCCGGCCGCCGGCACCGAGGCAATAGCTGCTACATGTTGAGAATTAATCTCTCGTTTATGACAAAGTTGTTACCGTTAGTGTTATTATATTAATAAATACTGTCGAGAATTTTTACACAGCGCCATATTAGTTCTCCAAACTAAACAAGGAACAAATATTTGCAGATTAAGCAAACATTTAAAAAAAAGTTGCAAAATGTCTTTGTATGTACTGTGTTGTATTGTATCAGTCATCTAGTAAAAAGTAAAATAAAGCTCTGCTTAGCTTGGGACTAGATTATGCTGTATGGATTGTCCAGCATTATTTATTATTTATTTATTGGTCTCGCAGCAGGGATCAAAACTGCATCTTCTCGCTTCTCAATTGTATATCTACTCGCCCACCGCGGCACCAAGGTCTTCAAATTATTTGTGCTTGTCAGAGAAGAAAGAAAGAAAGAAAATTCTTTATTAACAATCGAGATGTTTACTCAGTCTATAGTGTGTACTAGTGAGCCTCATGTGAAAAACAGACGTTTGCCGCGTCATATTGATAACGGCCGTGTCGTTAGCGGCAGCTGTTTTTTGAAAAGCCAAAGCTTAAATAATGTTGGAGCAGGGGTGGACTATTTACTAGTAACTATCTCTATTTTTTCCTTAAATTTTGTATGATTGCCGAATAGACAAACTTATTACGAGAGTATGTGCTGTAATACAGTAAGATAATTATTGTTAGGGCTCGTTCAGATCTGAGAAAAAAAATATTGCGTAACCATGTAATACCCATGCTTGATACGATATCGTATCGCTTATGTTTTATCAGTCGTCTTTTTCCAAAAGTTTTATATAGACCATTTTATAATTTTATTGTACGGACGATCCATTTTAGTCCTGAGTTCGTCACTGACCTAAGTATAACTAGAACAAAGGAACATGATATTACACTATGTATTGCGGTTTTTGTTGGTTATATTTGGCTGTCGACTAATAGTTTAGGTGGCATGGTTGTTGCACTAGTAGCATGACTGTTGCATTTTGTAAAACCAGAAAAGTTTTACATTTTACCACTAGTAGTTAGTGAAAAATTCTATAAAGTCTATAATAATAGAGCCTGCATACAAATTTTTAACCAGATTGGTTGAAAAATGCGACCTGTAGGTAGGCGATTACAGATTGACTGACTGCGACGACGGACAAAAGCATCTTTGGTTAATCTCGAAACTGAGACGTTTCGCTTGCTTGGTCAATAATTATCAATCACCGACATGATGATGTGTGTTTCATATCATCATGTCGTCTCATGTTTCTAAGCTGAGAACATAAGAACTCAAACTTAAATAAAAAAAAGGCTTTTTTGTCGAGGCTCCTCGTATTATCGAATTTTATATGCCCAGAATCTGGCAACATGACGGCATTTTCTGTGCAAATTTTTGTTTTATTGAATAGAATCCAAAGCATAACTTACAGAAAAAAATATATGCTAGTTCCAACGCAACCAAGCCCTCTTTTGGGCAAGATTTTGTTGCATGCTTGTTTCCTCACAATTTTTATTTCGTTTGAGAAAACTTGCAATTTACCAAGTAATAAAAATTCCTACCTGCCTACCTGCAAACCAAGGTATAGTTCTCATCTTGAATTTAGCCGCTCCGATGCGCAAGATACCTTTTTCAAACTAAATTGTCTTTGCGCATCACAACGGCTAACTTCACGATAGCCGAGATCCGTCGAGAGAACTATTCCTACTTAATAAGGAGTCAAATTTGGCTACAACTACTAGTATAATCTACACCTTGATTACCATCACTACACATCTTATACCGCACCTCCTTTGTTGCGCGATCCCATAAATTTTAAAGGCATCATGCAGCTAAATTGCTTTCAAATAAGGTCCACCATGTTATATCCTCATAAAATCAGTTTCTGGAACTATAGGTGCATTAACGGGGTCAAAAGGGTTTAAGCTATAACGGGCAATGGAGAGACTCAGTACTTAACTATTTTAATTAAAGTTGAACAGTGATTGTTGAAAATTGCTAACGGTAGCTAATTTACTAAATGTTAAAGCAACTTTCATGGATGATCACACTTTTTAGTGAACACTTTTTAGTGAACATCATTTTTATTTAGAAGAATTCTGCAAAATTATAAAAGACGACTTGCCCCGGCTTCCCACGGGTGCAATGAAAACTTAGCACCCGAGCGAAGCCGAGGCAGGTCACTAGTAATAAATAAAGCCTCTGTTACTCAGAGATAACGTAGCAATATAGTGGTGAAAGACTTTTTGAAATCGGACCTGTAGTTTTCGAGTGTAGTCGTTACAAACAAAAATACAAATCTGAAGATAAGTATAGAAAGTAGAGTAAATTATTTATACACGAAATGTGAAAATGGTTTTCACTTTATCATCTTGCTAAAGTTGAAGACTCACAACGGTATCCACAATCGTAGAATTTGTTTTTCAAACTTGACTTTAAGGTCTGTTACCATAGCCGTAGTTTGGTAAAATCTGTCGTCACCTGACACCTTGTTGAAAAAGTAAATAATAAATTTGTTTTTTTTTAAAAAAAAACAAAAGTCGACTTCAACTTAAAAAAATGTTTCGGCAGATTGTGGTTGTACGCGACAATGTAGTTATTGACACATTTTTTATGATTTATTCATAAAGTACTAAACCGATTTCAATAAAATTTAAACGGGACTTATTTTGAATTCTGACCTATGAAACAAAAAAAAAACCAATAAAATCAATTCATAATAGGAGAAGAAATAGCGTAACAAACATACAAAAAAAACAAATTGAAGAATTCATAACCTCCTTCTTTGAAGTCGGTTGAAAAAAAGCAGCAACTGACGAATCCTAGCAGGGTTTTTATAAAATAACTTATGAATCTTCTTCTGTACTTACGTAAAAACACTGCCTTCTATATGTAAACTACTAAATTAGTTTCACTGCCGGTTATAGAGCACACAAACTAATTGAATAACTTTCATTGCAAAGCTTTGAAAGTAGCCAATTAGATTTACATTCGATACATGTGAACCCGCAAAGTTAGTCCACTGTTGCAGTAGGTAATATAGCTTAGGTTAGGTACTCATGTATTTTATTTACTCTTAAAAACTTAAACAGCCTTTCAGAGACGACATTAGTATACAATATTTTAAAGTTAGGTACCTAAACTGAAACATTTCTTGAGATATTTGACGCGAGTATAGGATAAGGCGCACCACTCTCATTCGATGGACCGATGACATTAAAGCGGTCGCAGGATGTCGGTGGATGGTTAACTCAAGATCGGTCGTCATTAATAATAATAATAATAATAAAACTTTAATCCCGAATTAACATTGGAAAAGTTACAGATGTAAAAAACTTATTCTACGGCCCATATAAATACATATTATATATTATTAAAACTATTTATTAGGCATTAGCACTCGAGGCCTATGTTCAGTAGTGGAAGACTGATATGATGATGGTGGTATAGATAAGTCAGTTTAAAAAACCTCTGACAGAAGAAATAAATAAACGGGGTCTTTCATTAATAGTGCATAATATTCAAGAAATAGGTGCTTCACACAAAGTAAAATTTTTATTTTTTATTTTTCTTGTTTTCTGTGTGATGTACAATAAAGTGTTTTCTATCTATCTATCTATCTAAAATAAATGTTACCTTATTATACATATTGTCTTGAAAATCTCGAGTAAATAAATTGAGTAAAGTTTTCTGGTGTGTGGAACCTATTCCTTGAATATTATGCACTAATAATAAAAGTCCCTGCATTACATGATTGCTAAAATAGTAAATCTTAGGCAAAGAACAAACTGTCTCAAGCTTTGCCGTAAGCAGTTGACTGAAGCTTGTCTTATTTGCGTTTGAACTAAAAATTGTGCCCGTACTACTAGACTAGTACTAGTACTAGAAGTATATTTTCAATTTCTCAGCTCGATCTGCCAGCTAGTAAACGTAGCAAGGCTTCTTTGATACTCGAGAACGTTCGACTTGATAGACAACGATATACATAATTAAACAGGTTGCTCACTTTGTTCGTCCAAACATGTTTACGGAGCCATCTCATTATAAGCTAACGTATTCCGCGCCGTCCTTGATGTCAGGTGAAATTAATTCGCACCGCCTTTTAAGAGACACCCCGAACGATCCTCAAGGGTCATGAAATTTATACGCTACATTGCTTATTCAAAAAGGTCGCTTGGCGACGGAATAGATTGAATAGTTTTCAATCTATTCTGTCCATACTAATATCATAAACGCGAAAGTAAATCTGTCAGAAAACTTTTCTGGAAGAAATTACATTAGACCGCCCATTGTACTCTGCTGCTTAACTATGTAATTTTTATTTTTATTATTTCATTTTGTTATGTACAGTAAAGAGTTTTCTATCTATCTGTAGGTCTGTCACGTTTTCACGTCTAAGCTACAGAACCGATTTAAATGAAACTTGGCACGGAGATAATTTCAAGTTCGGGAAAGAAAAAGTATGTCCACGCGAATGATACCGCGGATGGAGGTGGATGCCACAGCCAATCACGTAAATCTTTTCTAGCTTTTCTATATAGCAGCAAAACTACTTAAACACCTATCAACCAATGAACTATAATAACCCATAAGTGTTTACTTATGGGTTATTTTAATTCATTGGTTTACTTATTATTATATAAGTTTTAATACTTAAACCCACAACCTTCTGCTTGATACGCCTATCAATTGAGCCATTGAGTCATGTCTCGCTTGCTCGAATATATACAAAAGTAGTATACAAAAATAGGCCAGTGTCTCTCTCTAACATTAGAAAGCTCGTCATTATGATGATCGAGTACAACGCATTGCATATATAATGTTCAAGCATTTTCAAAATCCATGTTTGATGTCACGGGCTTAATTTGAATAAAAGCTTTGTGCTGCTCGCACGTGAGCTTCTGCACCGGTATCTGCAGTTCTAAAAAGCCTGACGGAATAACTGACGGTTTGGAGCGGGTGGAGGGAGAGCTATATCTACATTCCGTCCCGGCGCAAACGACCAGGTGTCCTGCACATCGATTAATCTGTCGACAAACAATATCCTGTTCTCGCCAGAGTTGAACCAAAGCAGCGAGGTGAGCAGTTTTATTTTTAAACGATTTTCAAAAAAGAGGTTATCAATTCGACTGTATGTTATTTGTCCATTTTTTTTTTTTTATGATTCTTTTTTTTATAAATAATAATTCAAAGATGATCCCATGTAAATTTTAACGAGATTGGTTTAGTACTTATTGAAAAAATCATAAAAAACGTGTCAATAACACATCCTCTCGTGTCTCAACATTCCATCGAAACATTGTTTCGTCGAAGTCGGTATTTGTTTTCTTTTTAATTAATTATTAGGCAGGGCAACAAAAGTACGTAATCAACTCACCACACAGATGCTAAATCATCTTCAATAGATGGTAAAGGTCTTGTTGTTGCTAATGAAAAAATGGTCAAGTCGTTAACCTGATGTTAAGCGTTAGGTCAACTGTTATGGAAATTGAACTTTGAATTGAACATTAAAACTTTCCAAATAATTTTAAGAGACAAATTTATGCTATGCTAACTTCTGCTTGCGGCTTCGCGTGGTATCTAGATAATAAGTAACGGAACTTTCGGATTTATAAAAATAGTAGAATGGCCACTCCTTTTTTACCTGTAGTAGTTTCTTTAACTCATAAGTTTTAAACTTCTCGTAGCCTTTTGTAAATTATTTAATGTATTGTAGACTTATTATAGCTTCATCATGGACTCTCCATAGATCTTGTTTAGCCCTTTCGTAGAAATCTCGTAGCAGCTTTGCAGACCTCGGCCCACCCCACCTTACGTTCGTCACTTCGTAACCTCTTCGTAGTCATCCTGTAGCATTTTCGTAGACACTTGTAGCAATTTCGTAGACGTCTCGTAGCACTTTCGTAGACCACTCGTAGCTCCTCGAATACAGCCCTGTTCAACCGTGGTACGAACGCTGTGCTTTCAATCGAAGATAATTGTATTTGCAATTGGAAATCGCTCGGATCAATTTAGGGGATGGCGACGCATACTGTGTCGAGTTTGGATTTTATTAGATGTCGTGTTGTGATAGAACTCGTGTTTTAAATAAAAAATATTGTTTCTAGGCTGTTTATTGTCAACTAGTAGATGGCGATTATGTAAGCCACTCGTATTACACGCATTGTTGTGACAGTTTTTTAATTGGTATACAACTGTTAAAGCTATTGCAATCGAAAGAAATGCGAGTGTCTACGTATTATACCAATGATCAATATATTCAGATTGATGTGTTTTCGGTTTATATTACGTACTCTTCGTTATTTCAAAAAAAAAAATTATTGTATTGACAAAAACATTTAAATCAATTAACTATTTGTCAATGTAGCTCGGCAGGCTAAGGTCCGCCTATGACGCAGGAGGTTGTGGTTCGATTCCCGCCCTATAACAAATGTTTGTACGATCTGCAAATATATGTTCCGGGTGTTCTGGGTATGTTTTATGTATAATAAAAATATTTATGTATGTATTGTAATTAATTAAGTATATCAGTTGTTAAGTTTTGGCGCCATCTCTCGATCGAGTTGTAAGCCGCGATCGACGATGGCTGTCACCTGTCAGCTGATTCATGCGACACATTTGAATGAACTGGGTTCAATGACCAGCGACAGCTGATTGGCTTACCCAATTAGTAGCCTAAATTCAAACTTTTCGAAATATCGTTCAGTCAGCAGTTGGGTTGACCTCTAAATTCGACACATTCGTGTAACGGCTTCAAGTGCGTTAGCTACTTTATCTTGTTCTCGTAATTTTTCGTATCGTATTGTTTTCGTTTTCGTTTAATTTATTGTAATTGAGTATTGTGTGCAAGCAGTTTCGTTGAGTGCTAGGAAGCAGGAGATTTCGTGCCAGCCCCCACGGTATTTGAGCGTTCGGTATAGGTGTAAGTTGAACCGAAGCTAGTCCAGACAAGTCGGAGGTAATACGAAGCCATACCTTCCCATTCCGTGGGCGCTGTTCCAGGAAGAAGCAGCCAGGTTAGTGAAATCCTTTGCTCCTAACTGCACTCATAATTTGGTTAATTATAGTTTTTTATCGTGTTTAACTTCATAATTGTTTAACGTGTTTCGTATTTAGTTTGTTAGCAAAAAAGATTAATTTACAGTCCACTCAAAATCGTACATTTTGGTCCTTCGAGCCGGATAAATTGTGATAAGGCACCTTTGGTTTTTTTGGCCTTCAGCTATATTATCAACTATCGACCGATATTTCGAATATTTGAATAACATTTTTTCTTTTGTCGTACCTATCCTGGTAATTTCGCTGGTCATTGAATTTTTCGTTTGTTCATTGTGGGTAGGTTGGGTTGAACGATTGATTGTCATCTGTCATTTTTCGTTGTCATTTGGTGAACATCACTCAAAGTGACTTTGACGTTTTTTTCGTTTTGACAGGTTGACATCAAACGTTCATTCTAAAACTGATCAGGTGTTTGTTCCTATCTGTGCCGGTCGTGAAAATAGCCCCTTAACTCCTTACGTGTTTCTATCTTTGTTTTGATTTGCATTTTGTTTGTTTGTTGATTTGGCTGTGAAAAACTGTTCTTTCGTGTCGTTTCCAGCCAGATTAACTCAACTACATTATTATGCCAATGGATACACGTAAGGGAGTTCTGGAGAAAGACACCATGGCTGACAGCGATCGAGTCTCGCGTGATTATGCCAATATGAGGTTAGAGCTGTTAGATACTTCAGATTTGGTAGGAGTTTCGGAACAGGAAGTAACAGCTCTGGCCTCAGAGTTTCACGCCGCGCAGAAGAACCTGCTAATGCGCTTGCCAACGGGTGAAAGGAACAGTGAGTTCGCTTACACTGTGGCATTTGACAAAGGGTTACATAGTGTTATGGCCAGACTTAGGCTGGCTGAAGTTAAGCCAATGAGAGAAAGTCACAGTAGTTTAGCGAAACTACCAAAAATAAGTATAAGGCCATTTGACGGTAAGCTAGAGAATTGGGTGTCGTTTAAGGAGCTGTATGACTCACTCATACACAAAAGGGACATGCCAGATGTCGAAAAGTTGCACTACTTACTGTCGAGTGTTAATGGGTCGGCATATGACCTGATTAAAAACTATCCGTTGTCCGAAACTAGTTATCTTCTAGCATATCGGGCACTTAGCAAGTACTACGATAGGAAGAGAATTATTGCCACAAATTACTATGACCGTTTGCTTAACTGTGAAGTAGTGAAAAATACAAGTAGCTCTGAGTTAGAACGACTTCATCGAACCTTCACAGAAAACTTAGCCATCCTGTCTAAGTATAATTTGCCCGACCAGAACTTTATGCTGTTTCAGTTGGTTTGGTCAAAATTAGATTCTTCCACTCGGGAAGCTTTCGAACTTCAGCTGGGGTCAGAAGTCGACATCCCCCAGTATGAAGACATTATGTCGTATATTGAAAAACGTTCTCGTGCGTTACAAAATTGTCAACAGCCGGTTCTTACAAAACTGGCTACCAGTGAGAACAAAACCTCTTTGTTGGTTGCTTCCGAGGAAGGATGTGTAGTGTGTGCAGAGGTGGGCCACAAGATTGAGAGCTGCTCGAGCTTCACCAATCAGTTGCCTACTGAAAGGTTCCAAACAGTGAAGGATAAGAAGTTGTGCATACTGTGCTTGAAACCTTCACATTCGGTAAAAACTTGTTTATCGAATGTGAAGTGTGGCCAGTGCAACTACAGCCATCATTCACTGCTGCATTTCGAGCAAGAACCTGAACCAGTAGTCCAGCCGTCTAATGCACAGTTGGCATTGGCTGCATACACCCCACACACAGAGGCATTGTTCTCTACAGCTATCGTTTTAATTAGGAATAAATTTAATAATTTGGTCCGAGCTCGTATCCTGCTTGACAGTGCCAGTGCCTGTAATTTCATAACTAGGTCCTGTGCACACCGCCTAGGGCTGAAAATAAACTATCGTCGTCAGTCGGTAAGTGGTATAGGTCGAGCATCAACTGCTACACTCGGGTCAGTTTCGTGTGAGTTAGTTCCCACTAGTGGGGACTTCTCAAATAAACTTTCGTTGGAGGCCTCTGTGCTTCCTGCAATTTGCTCAGACATGCCATCTGAGGAAATTGATACTTCGTCGTGGCATCATATAGATCAGTTAAACCTCGCCGATCCTGAGTTTTACAAACCAGGACCGGTTGACATGCTAGTCAGTGTTAACGTTCTCGCTTCTGCGTTAAGGCCTGGGCTAGTTAAGGGTAGTCCTGGTCAACCCATCGCTATCCCCACTACTTTCGGGTGGATACTGATGGGTGACTGCGCAGTTAACACTGGCCTGTCTCGTTATCGTAGCAACTCTGGAGTTCATAGAAGGAGTTGCTTCTTCGTTTCGAGCCCATCGAGGGACTTAGATCCTATAGACCCGCTCAACCCCGTGGTTACAAAAATAGAGATGCCTTGTGACAATCACAAGGAGACTCATTGTCGTCGAACTGTTGATTGTAGGTTGGCCGTCGCTAAACCTCATCTCGTGGACTTCCCAAAAGTCGCTCTCGATCGGTTTCACATTTTTGAACCGCGTCCTGCAGCGTCATTGGGTTTTTCAACTGACGTGTTGGAGAGTTGTCGTCGAGAAGAAGTTACTTCTTCACCTTCTAACGTCAGTCTACAGGATTTGCGACCTGACTCCGGTTCCACTGCGTCGATTCCGCCTGTGCCTGTGGATAGTGCGGTTGATGACGTAGGTGGGTACCTGAATGTGTCGCTGCCTGGTATCTCGCGGCAAAAGGGCTTATCGGTTTCGGTACCGCTGATCGCTTCCCTTGCTAAAAAAAATCTGCTGTCGATGTCGTTGTCGTTGTTGTTTTCGTTATTATTTTCGTTGTCGTTTTCGTTACTGTCGTTGTCGTTGTCAATGTCGTTATCGCTTTCGTTGTCTCTGTCGTTGTCATTGTCGCTGTCGTTCAACTCATATCGTACCCTTCACACTATGCCGCTTTCGGTTTTGTCGGTGGTGCATGAGTGGATGAAGTCTGGTCCGACACGGTGGTCGGGTACGGACTGCTGGTTGGGTTTGACATGGTGGTCGGCTCTGACACGGTGGTTGGGTTCGAAATACTGGTTGGGTCGCACATGGTGGTCGGCTCCGGCATGTTGGTCGACATCTCAACTCAGAGCTCATAGCGCTGTGTTTTGAGCCCATGTTCCTTCTTAACCATTAACTATCGTATCGTCAAATGGGTTCATAATAAGTTAGGTAAAATTTCTCGTTCTTTCGTTAATTTTCGTTAGTTTAGTTAATTTCGTTAAAATACTGTGTATTTTGGTGGTCGGAATGTTAAGTTTTGGCGCCATCTCTCGATCGAGTTGTAAGCCGCGATCGACGATGGCTGTCACCTGTCAGCTGATTCATGCGACACATTTGAATGAACTGGGTTCAATGACCAGCGACAGCTGATTGGCTTACCCAATTAGTAGCCTAAATTCAAACTTTTCGAAATATCGTTCAGTCAGCAGTTGGGTTGACCTCTAAATTCGACACATTCGTGTAACGGCTTCAAGTGCGTTAGCTACTTTATCTTGTTCTCGTAATTTTTCGTATCGTATTGTTTTCGTTTTCGTTTAATTTATTGTAATTGAGTATTGTGTGCAAGCAGTTTCGTTGAGTGCTAGGAAGCAGGAGATTTCGTGCCAGCCCCCACGGTATTTGAGCGTTCGGTATAGGTGTAAGTTGAACCGAAGCTAGTCCAGACAAGTCGGAGGTAATACGAAGCCATACCTTCCCATTCCGTGGGCGCTGTTCCAGGAAGAAGCAGCCAGGTTAGTGAAATCCTTTGCTCCTAACTGCACTCATAATTTGGTTAATTATAGTTTTTTATCGTGTTTAACTTCATAATTGTTTAACGTGTTTCGTATTTAGTTTGTTAGCAAAAAAGATTAATTTACAGTCCACTCAAAATCGTACATCAGTCATCTAGTACCCATAACACAAGCTCTTGCTTGGGGCTAGATGATGCTGTGTGAATTGTTCAGCATTATTTATTATCGTAGATATAAGTATTATCGTATAAGTTTTTTTTTTACATTTATCACAAACCATTATTCACCTTACATTATTGGATGTAATTCGTGTAAATACTTGCCACTCGAATAGCAAACAATAAACTTTGCAGTGAACACATAAACAACAATCAGTCTGACATGAACAACTAATGAAATGCATATGCTACAAGCCTCCTACCGCTGTGTTTCAGCGTTATTAGAACAAGATGTCGCAATACCTTAGCACACATATATGCTGGTAAACCGTCAGTGTAATAAGACACAGATACGATCCAAGTACGATCGCGTTGTTTAGAGGCCATAGTACGAAAAAAATGCAAGCCAGTTTAAGAACCTACAGTGAATTGCATCGAAATTGAGACGCTAGCTAAATGTCATGGTACGCCTACTGGGTAAACTTCATTGACGACGCGTTCTCTCAATAAAAGCAAGCTTAAAACGTTCACCATATATCTATTTCTGCCGCCATGTAGTAATGCTTGCAATGCTGTGGTCCGGTTCGAAAGGTATGGTTTACGCTGAGATTACATGCAAATGGGACTTTCGATCTACATATGTCTCAGGGTAAAAACGCGCAAGTGATATCTCTGGTCTTACAAGGGTAATTATGCTACGGTAACCGCTTACCAGTGTGCCGTACGCTTGATTGCTACTGCAGTGGTATAAAAAAAAGAAATAAGCGGTGCGCAGCGCAACTGCCGGCCGGAGACCGTCTTTAGAAAATCACTCTTAAACCCTAGTGGTTTAAGCGTGATTTTCTAGATTGTTTCACAGAACAGATATTAGTACAACGTACCACTGGTGTGATAACGTTAGTTATGGCATGTTTATTCACGGGTCAATGTTGATTGTGACGGAGGCTGGCAGCTGCCGCTCACAGCCCTTATTAACTTGACCCTGGTTATTAATGAACCACGTCGGCGAGACGCAAATAGATATATTTATAGATTTAACGGCTCGCTTATCTGCGCGCTTCACCTGTCTTTATATATATTATAATCGTCGTTACGTCTGACTGACTGGCTGACAATAAATTTGTACATCCATAAATTAAAGTTAGTAGGGTTATTCACTTTTCAACATTAGGGACCTCTTCTCTAAGTGTTTATGGTGCACTAAAAAGCCATTGCCATTGGCGGTCATCGAATGGTGACCTTAGAGGTGTAGAGTCGAGGTGCACTAATTGTGTAAATTTCGTTGTCCAAATAAGCTAAAGCCAGACATATTATTCATGCCTATGAAGTATCAGCTATAAATAAAGCTGATCTGCGTTATTTCCGTGACGCACCAGCACTGCGGTTGTCGACAAATAAAAGCCAATAAGTAAATGCGAATGCGATAAACCGAGTAAAATGCGCGATTCCGGCCGGCTTGCCACGGGCGGAGCCGAGGCGCCGCGCGACGGCGTGAACTCGATTGACGGCAGCTACAAACATTATTTATACTTTAGACTTGCTTCAGAGCATACGATTTTACTACTTACTATGCAGTAGCTCTAGCACAAACATTACTACTCTATTAGATTAATATTGAATGAGTTCCTATGGCACATATCCTATATTTTCCTACATTCATTTTCTATGTAAACTACTCCGGTCGCCGGCAATCGACCACCACGTGCGTAAACACCTATTAAACTATAGTAATCACAGCCGCCATCGACCGAGTCCAATCGACAGTGCGTACATTAATATAATTTCTAACTAACTCTATTTAAATTTTTTCAAAATGATGCTTGTGCTTTTGACTTTTGACCATCTGCTCGGATGAATGGTTACTCGGGTGAAAAACAGTTTATAAAAAGCCTCGTAGGTAATGTTTATAATGTTTACCAATCTGATCATAAATTCACGAGCAAGAAGAATGTAAACCGCTACCATCTACTCTAGAAATTGTTTAGCTGAAGCATCCATACCTCGTAAAAGATGCAGCTTTGTTTATTCAGGCAGCTTTTTGTGGAATTGCAGTGCGCCCCGTGGCATGCACTGCTTCTTCGCGGCTTGGTTTGCAAGGCTTTGATGTGCCCGAAATTTTATGTAGGACTGTAGGTTGGTATAATAGATATATGCGTAATAACGAAAGACGTCGTCCGTATTTCTTAGATACTTTCTGCAATTGAATAACTTTTATTTCAGTAACTACCTTATTATTGTAACGCAAAAATATTTTTTAAGCGCTTTATAATATCGAACAAAACAAAAAACATCTTATAACTAAAAACTGCCTCAGATTTATTGCTGGAGTAGTAGTTTATATATTATCACTTTTCTAGCAAATAGAAATATCGTTACTAGTCTTATCTTACCTTATTGTCTTTTGAGTTCTATCCTATCACTTCATACTCAAGGTACGGTAGGTTTAAATTCCAACCAACGTCCCACCGACAGCATATATGTAGCCTAGCACTAATAGTGAAACTAGGTGGACTAGACTTTTGTCACTGGCAGTTCTCGAGCTGGGCCATATTTCACGTTCCATGGAGGGCCGTTGTTCAGCCCCTTCACTTATTCAGTCAGGCTTTTTGTGAGATTGCTGTACCCCAACGCCGTCGGTGCACTGCCGGTATGTTTGCTAGTTTTAATATATACCTAACATACCTATAATACTAGCAGCAAACTCTTTTTGACTATTTTTTGAGCCAATTGACTATAAATATTTATTCAAAGTGACAATGGCGTTAATGAATATTTAGCAGGAATGCCTGGAATTCAACTTTATTTATTTATATTTTATAGTATATTATTTTACCTTAATTGTATGCCAAACGCTTTAAGATTTCTATTAATATAGAATGGAAATATATAATGGAAGTAAATAGCACAACTACAATATTTTTGTTTCCTAAAAGAGTCGAGTCAGACTTAATCAATAGTAGAATACTACGAAATGAAACGCAGTCGCTTATTTAAAGTTTTAAACGGAAAACTCAATAGAGTTTTTCAGTCGATAGAATTGCCGAAACAAGATTATACAGTTTCCGCATCTTATGAAGTAACAATTGACAGACGGCTATGAAATAAAAAATATTCTCTTGAAATCAACATCAGCCTCGTTTTTTTTGTAAAGATTAGACCTTAGCATCGTAAATAACGGTTTTCTCTACGGAGGAGTAGACAAAAATGGCATTTGTTCAAAGGAAACCAAAGAAAACTTTCATTTATCTCTACATTTCCGTACAAAAAACCGTTGATTTGGATTTATGTATGTAGGGCAAACCTGTGTTTACTAAGGGTGAGTTGCGTTAATGTCAAATTGTTCGACGACGATTGAACAATTTGACGTTAACGTTAGATGGTGCAACTCACCCTAAGAAATCAAACAAACCTGTCAAAAGTAAGTTATTAGAGAGTTGTACTGCAGTTTCATTTCTCTTTTTCCTTGCCAGACTTGGCCAATTTGTAAAAGTTTATGAATAACAATACATTCAAATAATTAAATTTTACTGCAGAAACTCAATGATTTTACAAGCAGATAATTATGACATGTAAAATACCACAGTGTAAATACCTAGTCTACAGGCATAAGTATATTTTATTATTCAAATTTTTTTTATAAGTATAGTAAATCCGATAAACCCAAATATTGACACATTCTGCTGTCAATAATAGACAAATTAAAGGACAGCTTTCTTCCAATATTTGCGTTCGTGCGTCTGCAGCTCGCACACGACTTTGGTGGCGTGGTGAGAATTTTATAATAGCACGACTCTGTTTATTTTCTATAATAATAAGTGACTGATAAGTTTTATACCAAAGCTTTAAACAATCTAGTAATCTTCAAAAACAGTACTATAGTTGCGAATTTTTGCAAATCTGCTTGCAATCGAGCATTACGGTTTTTTGTCGTAACGTAACATACCATACCTATACTGTATATATAAAATAAAATAAAAAATAAATATGACAATAGAGTATTAATTTCAAAGTCTTACTCACTGAACCGCCACCTTTAGTAGTAACGCTGTAGAACCGCGGCTTAGAAAAAAAAACAATAATGACAATACGGCCTCAAAAGGAAAGAAATTAAACTAATAAATAGGAAAGAGCACGTAAAATATCATAAATACCTATTCTAATCACTAAACCAGGCGAGCAAGAAGTCTGTCTCACAAATGCTGTCAACAGCTAGGAAAGTATCTACACCAAAATGGAATCAACGAAGCATAGCTACAGCCCGATGTTCTGTGGGGCTAGTAGAAAAGTGATTGGCGCAAAAACGTTGTCACGCTGCGATTTCGATTTCCGGAAAATTCATATAAAAGGCTTCAAAGTAGATGAAATATTTACTTAGAACTGTTATTTCTATAGGTTTACTAATAAATCATTTCTGTCGTGGCTCGTCCTTGCTTTTCGGATTTCAAACAAACTTCGGGAAACAAGAGTTTCGTTCTAGCACTATCTTAGAGCTCTGAACACCGCGCGGTCAACGCAGTCAGCGCATTACAAACTAGACTTAAACCAAAACGTTTCCGTTACGTTCCCGTTAAGCACAATAAGCCCTTTATATTCTGTTCCAGTATTCAAATTCGTATAACGTAAACAGAAATACTTCTAAAATAATTATTTACCAGCCAAATTGCGTTTCTTTTCGGAAACAAAGATTGCCAAGAGGGAAACGCAAGAAGTTTTAGGACACAACGACCAAACAAAAAAATATTACAACTTTTTTGTTTTCTTTGAAAAGAATATTGAAATACTTTTGTCTCCTCTGTTTTTGTAGTCAAATAACATGCTTGTGCGTATCGCGTAATATATTTTGTTACAGTGTAGATTCATCTAGCTAGATAAGTCTGTCAGAGCCCTGGGCCCTTGATTAGAGCAGACGCTCAGGCTTGGGCAGTAGGTTTGAAGAGTGAATCGCACTCTCACACATTGTTACATTTTTACTGTTCTGTGTGTATGTCGTCAAATTATTACTTACTTTCTTTTTTAATACAATATACTATTTTTGAAAAAAGGGTATCGACCGCTTTTCAGAGGAAATGTATAATTGTATCCTACAAATATTGAACGAGAAACTTTCCTGAGAGATTTATTGGATGTTTGTTTCTTTTTTAATAATACCATAACGACTAAACCAGCTTGAATTAAATTTTAAAATAATAATAAGATAAGAAAGTTTATTCTGTTATATTTTTTTTTTTTTAAAAGTAGTTATAATATTATTAGAATTGGTAACAAAAATGGCCACCACTCAGCACATGCTACGGCAAAACCACTCATGCCGTAGCGCTGGTTTTCTGTGGAGTTGTAGACTAGGAAGGAATAGCACCAGCTTACAATTTATCCTGGAACGCGAGGGAAGTCGCAGCCAGAAATGATAACAATATAATTTCACATATAATTTAGCTAACAGGCTTTAAGCACCAGTGAGTTTCGATAGCGGTTATCAGAGTAACGGGCTAGCTCAACCAGAGAATAGTTCCCGCCTGTCACCTTGATGAGGGAGCAAGGGTCGCAAAAAAGGGTACGCATTGGAAAATGCTCACAATATATCAGAACCGATCAGGTCAATGAAAAATGAGCGTAGCACTTTGATAGATACGTACGTATAACATGATATCAAAAATCGGACTACACAGTAAGAAGTTACGCGTGGCGTGGACATACAAAAAAATTATGCACGCGTCGACTTGAGAACCTCCGTTACTTGTCCGTTAAAAAGTTAATACTAAAAGTAAGACCAATTAATTTTTCCTTTTTATTATTTTATACAAAGCAAAGCGTCTCTAGATAGAGATGTGAGTATTCTTTACGTGTTCTGTGACAAGGCGATCAATCGCGTCAAGAATCGAAATTATTTGGGTTGTTAACTTGTGACTTTGGCTTTTAGCTTGGTGTATTTGAACGAAACCATTTCGATTCAAAAACTTGTTTAAATCAAATGAAATGAAGCTAAAATTAATTTGATTTAAGTATAAGAAGTCATTCATAATCTATCTGACACACTGGTATTCAGAATAAATACTAAATTTTCTCACACAGAAGTAAAACTTTAGCTTGTAAGTAGATTATTCAAAAAAAACCTCAAATGATGAGAAAAACACCCTGACTTTGTTGGTTATTGCGTTTTCCTCCTCAACGAAGGATATTTTCCCAGCCGTGGGAACATTAGAAGGCTGTCGTGATGATGATGATGAATAGCTAATAGAAAGCTCTCATCTTACGACTCTGAATAAAAGCACACAAAAGTGGTTTTCTAAGAACTAATTTAATAAGACGAAGAATTCGAACAGATGAATGAAAGTAGATTTAAGACGAATTCGTCAAGAAAGTTAAGCGCCTTATAATGGTTTTAAATTCCCTGTCAGGTATTCGGGAGCAGAATTTCCAGGGAATATTTTAAATTGGTAGCGAGCGCTTGACATGAGTGGTTTAATTTGATTTAATATTTGGAGCGAGGCGGAAAGCTGCTTGTGTGTGTGGTGAAGTGATTGATCTTAGATGACTTTTCGTTCGCACGTTCACTTAATATGTTATGTGTGAATTTAACATTCTTATCCTTATTCAAATAATAGGTAATACTCTCACTTCGGCTGCTTGTAATCAGCTTAAAAGTATTTACTACCAAAGCCTTCTTCAGGCGGCCTCAATTCCGTCACCAGACGTGGCTACTGACTCTCTTTTTTATGTACATTAATAATTTCCTTGCCATATTTTATTCCCCATTCAGTCGAAAAGGTACATCAAAACGCTATTAAGTTTTTAATATTGGCACAGTCGCCAGCATCATTCACAAATATTTATTCATTGAACAAAGCCGACAAAGGCACAGTAAAATTCATTTTCGGTGGTCAGATATCGGTTTTCAATATATCAATTTACTATTGAATCTGCACAAAGCTACCAGATGAAAGCTTAATGAATCTGAAAATTTCCTCGATTTGTCACCGCTCGTTCTGGAATTCATTTTCGAGTGTAATAAAATGGCTGAAGGCTTCTAATGAAATAATGCTGATAGGTGCGTAATGACTTTTGATTTCATTTCGCACAGTTAAGAACCCCTAGTACATTCGTCTATCCATACTATTTATTTAGTGAGTTTTAATTCCAGAAATTTTAAATAAACATGCTGTAAACCCATTAAAAAATGGTTTTATGCTCTCGCCCCACTTTGTATACCGTATGCGGCCCATAATATATTTTATTAAAATAAATATTATTTCGTCCTACTTTTCAGCTCTACATTTAGCCCAAGTTTTTTGTATAGAAAATTATAAATAACTTTAGTACAGTTGAGCTAATAAGTCTTTATATCATGCTAGCAACTTCAATCTGAAGTGCGTGTAAAAATAACTAAAGACATAATGACCAGATAAACTTTATCGATTTACATGAGATTTTTAATACAAAAATGTAAGTACATTATATTATTTTTTATGTGTGAAACCTATTTCTTAAATATTTTAGACTAATATTAAAACCCTTATTATTTTATGATATAAACAGTATGTAGGTAAAATCTATTTAAAAAGTCGTTGGAGTGACGCAAGCCCATCTAGAAGATATGAAACTAGCGCACCTGCCCCCGCCGAGCTTCGCTCTCGTATCTTGATGTTCCCCAATATTTCTCTTGTTCTAACATCCTAACATTTTCGAGAGATAACATTCTGATTCTGTTATACAATTTACTTATGCTAAACTTTTATAAAATATTTTCCTGACAAGTGACGCGAATGTCTCGTTCTTCATTGTTACCTAAAGCTCACAGATAACATTGCACTCTCCTTATCACCTCGAGACGTAGTTATTAAGTCTCATATGCTCTGTAATTCCACTTGTATTTAATTGCGATTGCTCACAACAGATTATTGGGTGGCAAACGATTTAACTAGATTTCAATAAAAATAAAATATTTAGCAGTAGGTGGATACAATGATGATGTATGTTTGATTGTTTGTTGTATTGACATTTAAGGAAATGGTAGAACCATTGCTGAAAGACTTTTGCTCAATTGAAGCTTTATATAAAAGCTCGATGAATCGTCAAAGATGAAATGTAATTTTACTTAACGTGTTTTGAGATAACTTAGTGAAATATTGTAGAAGAATTACCTATACGTAAGTAAAGTAATCTAAGTATTGTAGTAATAGTAGAGTGCATCAGTGCCTGCCTTAGGCCCTGGGCAGAATACCAGTGTTGTATCGTTTCTTACTATAGTAGGGTGCGATGCAGGTTGACACAGGGAACAATTTAATTGACCCCCACTCTCTTAGTTAAATATTCTGTATTCTTACCTATATTTTTTACGTTGTGTTTTTTTTATTTATGTGAAACCCATTAATTATACATCTTTCTTTGCCTTTTCTTTTAAGCAATGTTATTCATTATAAAGCGTGACGTGACGCAGAAAGAGTAGCTATCTGTCTGGTTTTGCACTATTGGAAAGATAACTACCACTGGCCTAGCTTGAATACCCCTTATAATCATGTTGCATGTATGTAACATATTAATTAATAACTATTCAAATATCCGGTGCCGCGCCGTGAAGGTGGCACAGTAATTTGGTGAATCACAGCGAAGTTTTGTAATAAAATCACACGTTATCTCCTGAAGTTCTGACTCGAAGCTTATTTTATGCGTCCATTCAAGCGAAGCATATGTGAAAACTTTTGACGATGTAGATTGTGCGCAGATTTACAGAACTTGCACTGTAAAAGAGAAAGAAACCATAGTGTAGTGATCGCATCCCGATTATAACTTTTAAGTTTCTACTAATGTATTTTTTTTTATGTCAGCAAGTGCCAAGACAATCAAGGCGCCCACCTGATGTAAATCACCACGCCTGACTATTACAGACGCAGTGCCACCCAAAGCTTAAAGTTTTTAAGTGTTTGCGTGGCACTGCACTGCGCTTATCACTCCGAGACATTGTTGTTAAGTCTCTTTCGCCCAGTAATTTCACTTGCTACAGTGACCTTCAAACCTAAACACAGTAATGCTTGCACACTACTACTTGCAGGTAGAATATCTGACACTGCGGTGGTACCCACCAAGACAAGCTCTTGCTGAAGAGTCCTACCACCAGGTAATTAATTTCGTATGAGTCAGTGGCCAACTCTCGTGACGGAGTTAGAGAGCGCTGCCTTCTTGTGTCAGTGTACGAATGACCTGATTCAAAGTAGATTCAGTGCATAAGAGTGTGATCAAATGTTTATTATCTGAAGAATATCTACGAGTATAGTTAATTTATATTACAAGTGTGGGAGTCAGTGGAAATAAGTAGGTGATAAATTAAACTCAAGTTAAATAAACGATGAACCATGTATAATGTCTGGTTTCGACAAAATTAAATTTGCAATAGAGACCCTCAACGCTAAAGCAGTTGCTTTTATATCCAACCAAGATGGCTTTCCCCATTTTTTTAAGGAAATCAGTTTGAATACTATAGTACTTCCGAACGAATTATTTTAAATAATTATGAAATAATTATATCTAAATACATTTAAAATATAACTCCCTAAATTATGATAAATTATTACAATTTAATATAATGATTTAAATTATATCTCCTGTACCAACAGTTTACATTTTAGAAATTATTTCCGGTAAGGAAATAATAAATAATTGCACAACTAACAACATATAAATTCCTTAAAAATATTAATTAGAATTGTGACGCACACATACAATTATATAAACAATAATTTACTATTATTATTAATATTAATATGTAGAATGTTTCATGCACATACGTATGTTCATTTATTTTAAATGCCCCGCGTGTTTGATGAACATACGTGTGTGCAAACTAGTGCCGGCTTCCGAGTTCTTGATTATTATTAATATTGAATCTCATAACAATACCTTTAACTAAATTTCTAAAAAAATACCTACGTAAATAATAATGAATTATGATAATATTTAAATGTAATTTTATATAATCACTAACAATTGCTGTTCCGTGTTGTTTGGTTGGTGTCACTGTCGCTGACGCAAAATAATCTAAAGACTACCTTCTATCATTTAATTGAAATCCTGTAATATATTTTGGATGTGAAATATTATATAAAACGCTAGCGACGGACATCATTTGGTAACACAAGTTATAACGTACGAACTTATGGCGATCGGTTCTCCGATGTGTATATAATTAGGGCGATAAAGCCGGTAAAATACTTACCCACTTCAGCTATAAGTTCCGACACTTCTTGAACTCGACACCGGTGCACTCTGTAGCGCAAAAAGTTTAGTCTGTTACGGACAGACTCAAGACTCATTTACTTTATGAAGAGGCTCAGTAAGAGAACAGTGCCATGTGGCTAAGTCGTTCTTACAGACCAACGAAGTAAAGCAATGTTTCGCGAAATAATCAGGGTCCTTCATTTGGGTGGGTGACCGAGATACCTAGCAATTTAATCTGAGCGCTTTGGAAGGCATTAGGCAAACTTATTTAACAGAAACTGACAGGCTTTTCTATATAGAAAAATTCCACGGAGGGCACCAATCTCAAAAGCGATTCAAGACTCGAGATGCGATTCCAAGTATCAAAGGTCAGGAATTTGTCCCGCTTTTTCTCGCCACAATAGAGCAGGATAGGAGGTGCTAATTTAATATAACTTTGCAAGTGTGTTTGATAAAATAAAATATCCACTTTAATTTGGATAGTTCCACCACAAAGTGCAAAACTGAAATAACTTCATCGCATTCTTGAAACGTGAACGAGCTCAACTCTCGATAATGGTCGAAGTTAGATAGTTTTGCCGCAGAATACGTGCTAGTTAGTATAAATTGCGGTTGAACCACGGAATTACAAAGAACATGTTTCGTCGAGGACTGGCATTAATCATTGTTTGCGGTTGTTCGTTTTTGTTTTAATTTGGTGAAATTAATGATAAATGGGTTGATCCCAAGAGAAATTTGCAACTAAATTGGCCCACTCATTGGAAAGTAACTTTTAGATCTAGGTAGTTGCACCTGTGGGTAGATTAAAGGGTTGAAGAGATTTTAATTATAACTCTGGTACGTAGCGAATTATCTAGTAACTTAGAATAACAACACGTCTAGTAATATAAGTATGTGACCCTGGGTGGGTTTCCATTTTTTATAATATTTGTATTCGTAATTCAAAAGTTCAAATTTCGAATAGAAAAACTCACGCACAAAAAGCGAGTTAAAAGCGTTTCCACCAAAAATGTGCGAGACCAAGAATCACTTCATTTACCTAGCCGCGCTCTGACAGCTTTATTGAAGTGATTTTATTGGTTCCTAAAAACACTTTCCTCGTTACACATTCCTGCACATCTCTGGTGGGAACGCAGCCTAAAATGAGCCTGAGTGCTTAGCACGAAAAACTCGTTTGACAATCGTAAACGTAAACGTATCGTCCAGCTGTCAATTTGTAGAAATTTTGGTAGTTCATTTAACGCACTAAAGAGGCGCTGTTAAATATCCTATACAAATCAACAGCTTGACGATACGTCTACATTTACGATTATCAAACAAGTTTTTCGTGCTAAGCACTCTGAGCATCGAGTCTGTGGAAGAAAGAGTTATATAGTTCTCACAACGGATCTCGGCCGTCGTGAAATTAGCCGTTTCGATGCGCAATGGAGCTTTTTCAAACTAAATTGTCTTCACGCAGCACAAACGGCTAACTTCACGGAAGCCTAGATTCGCTGTGCGAACTATACTTATCTATAGAATTTGGCAAAGTAAAACTAATGGGAAACAAATTACACCCAACGAAGTCTTACTATCAGTAAGACGTATGAGTTAGTGGCCAGTGGCCAACTCTGGTAACGGAGTTGTCAAGTGAGCATAGGCGACGGTTTTGTCTATAGAAAAGTTGATAAAAACGAGCGAGTTCAAAAGAAAACTGTAATATTTCTCCACATTTCCAGAAAACTCTAAAGCGGCAAATGCAATCGGTTAGAATACAGAGCAAACACATATTCGTATTGATGTTACATTTCAGTTTCTATCTAAACGTATAGTGCTTACGTTATCTATGTTTCTACTTTCTATCCGAACCAGCGAGTCAGTGCATGCGAGTGGATGATGAGTTTGCATCGATTTACCGCCTCAACGCGTGGTACACCCTCCGAGTACCTAGGATGGCTTATCGTGTGCGAAAAATAAATTATTAGCACCCCGTCACTTTGGTAAGGTTTACTGATAAAATAGACACAGTTATTAATATTTTAATATTACTTACTTATATTAAAAAAGAGTCGGTGATATACCGACCTATAGCGCTTAGTCGAAACCGCTGGACCTAGAAACTTAAAACTTGGTGAAATAGTTGCACTAAAAAAAGAGTCCTAGGGACGCAACGCGAAAAATATAAGTTTGTATAAAATAAAACCTTTGCGTGGTGTTTTCTTTTCGTGGGGCGTTCTAAAAGTAAGGTTTACTAAAACATTTTACGATACTTTTCGTAAGTACATAATAGGCATGATGACGGTAATCAAGAATCACTAAAACCACGTCTTCACGAAAAGTATTCAAGGAATATAAAAACCATAATTCAAAAATTGCAAAAAAATTTAAAATGCGCAAAAATGCGATATTGATAATATTTTTAACAAAATACAGCAATCCACCATACCAGGTTGAACACCAATCAGGAGCATCTTCAACAAAATTGCATAATTATATCTATGTTGTTTGTGTGTTAAGCTATGCCAATGAACACAATTTAATCCATGTTTGAAATTTTTCCAAGTTCCTGAATAATCTAAATAGCGGAAGAGTTAAGATGCGTTCAGGTTGGAGCGGCGAGCAAGCATCTTTATAGGCAAATTCGCAGACTTGGTCAGGTTGTTTAGTTGTTTTGCCGCTCAGATCAGTCCAGCCGTTTTCGAGTTTTGGCGATACTAACGAACAGCAATTCATTTTCAATTCATTTCATTCATAATATAAAATAAAGTCGCTTTTCGCCGTCTGTCCCCCTTTATATGTATGTACGCTTAGATCTTTTATACTACGCAACGGATTTTAATGCGGTTTTTAGCAATAGATAGAAGAAAAAGAAGATAGTAGCGCGGAAATTCCACGCGCGTGCATTCTGTGGCATTTTTGTTTCTATATTATGACATGTAATATCCTTTTTTTTTCTTGCTCTAATCGGAATGTAGTCGAAAAGTTCTATCTTCAATCGCTCATATTGTAATTGTCCCTAGTGATCTAGTGACTGCGAGTTGATCACATAACTCTGTTAGCGACCAATCTTCATTGATCTCTATCTCAAACTGTCTTATTAGACAGTAGAGCTATGGTCAAACTGTCATAGACAGTTTAAGATGGAGATCCATAAGGATTGGTCGCTAACCAAAGTTATGTTATCTCAACCAGCTTATGTAGTCGCTTGGTCGCAAAGGTCAGAACGAAGCTTTAAAAGTACCGCAGCGCTGAGGTGAGATGAAATACGGCGTGAAGGCTATCTAATAAAAAAGTAATCAGCCCACTTACCTAGCAAGTAAAGCACGGCATTAAGATAGACTTGGCACTAAGTTAACGCTTTTGAATCTTTCTAGTCTCAAATTTAAAAAAGTCGTATACTGAGTATATTTGACTTTTTTTTCTGTAATCTACTCATTTCTAAATAAAAAAAAGTCATATACTTACTTACCTAGTAAGTATATGACTTTTTTTTAATTGATGGAAAAATACTAGCTTTTCAGTAATCTCAGTTATTAATTAATCTTACTTTACAGTTTACTTAAACAAAAATTAATTTCACGACGGATTTCTGGCATCGTGAAGTTAGCTATTTCGATGCGCAATGGAGCTTTTTTTAACTATATTGAGCTGCGCAAACTTCACGATATACGAGATCCGTCGAGCGAGAGACTAGACTACTTAAGTATTAACAAAAAAAAATTGTATTCTACTAGTTATCTAAATCCCTGCTTATAGTAGGGATAGTGCTTTGTAAAAAATGTTCGCATATTTTTAAACTGCAAAGCGTCCATAACGCTTACCATCATCAAAAGTAGTAGAGTTCTTTGTGATAGAGCTCGTCCGGGGAAGGACTATCACCATACCTATTACTACCTCCCAAGCAGTTATGTTTGCATTGTTGTGTTCCGGTTCAAAGGGTATTGTTTCCGGTGAAATTACAGACACTGCGACTTTATATCACGTCTCAGGTGGCAAAGCTCAAAGTGATATCTCTGATGTTGTAAGCGACTAGGCTACGGTGACCGCTTATCATGAAGTAAGCCGTACGCTTGGTTGCCACTTAGGTGGTATAAAAAAAAAGATAGGCCGTGTGCTGATGTCATCGTCAGAAAAAACGTGTATTCCCGATGTCCCCATCAACAGTGTCCCGGTTAATGGGGAAAGTAGGATTTTAATAAAATTATTTATAAACATTCCCGTTGTCTCCATTGTCAATAATCTTTGAATGGGGACAGTAACATTTAAATAAAAAGGGTCACTGGACAATTACGTTAGGTGATGATGATGATGCGCTGGAGTAATCTAAATGGTGAATTAAAGTATCCCAACGAGGTGCGATTTAATACGGCACGGTGGAGACTCAATAAAAAAGCCAATCAGGGGGCGACGATTGCTCCGGCGAAGCGGCGACACATCGAAACTAATTGTATTACTTACAAGGTAGAGCTTATTGGTTACATAATTTATCTTCTTCTTCGTTGTGTACTGGTGCTTTCTTACTCATCCTAACTCTAAGCTGGTTGAACACGTACTTATAATAAAAATAATAACATCTAAGTAAATAAATATCTACTGGTGGATATTTTTACATAGCGCAATATAGCTCTAAACCACCTAAACTGAGCAAAGCAAAGCTGTACCTATTATGTATTTGGAGATCCTGCAAACATTTGTCCCGAAGCGGGGATCGAACCCGCAACCTTTCGCTTCTCATAAGCGGGCATTTGCCAACCGCGCCACCGAGGTTGTCAAATTGAGTGAAAGATATACAGAAACAAATCAGTTGCAGATTTTTTTCCCCGACCACCAATCTTGTATCGAGAGATTTCTATTTTTAAAAATTAGAATTTCAAATATCAAAACTCACACACGAAAACCAGTTCACCCCAATGGATTTTTATATATTCGAAATTTGAATTTTTACTAGGAGAAAAATAATCGAATGTCCATTGATAGTATGGATATTCGATTATTTTTTCGTAGTAAACCATATGAAAATAAAAACTAGCTTCATAGAGGGAGTTAACGACTATGGATATCAAAGTGAGTGTATAAAAAGGGCAATAATTGGGGAGGCAGCGGCCCGGCGGCGGCGGGGCGGCGACTGCCTCGAGGTGGCAGATGTGTCGCATCAAACATAACGTATTTACGGACCCCTGATAAACCGTTGATTGGATGATTCTTGGTATTTTCCTCAACGGCGCTTTTATCTATTTCGGTATTTTAATTAAATAAGTACTTACTTACATACATAAGTACTTAGAATAATAACACGCCTATCTACTTAATTGTATTGAAAGGTTTATAGGTATATACTGGTAATGTTATGGAGTTTTTGCAGCTGTTATGAGGAAACAATCTAGTAAGTTGCCATGTTTTCAATATTATTTTGTACCTTGCATGAATTTAATCAATTTCGTGGTGAAGGGTTACCCAAACTAAATTAGGTGCCGTCATTTTCACGCTGAAATATCAATATTCAGACAGCCCAGTCAATACGCTCCAGTTAATACATACCTAGCACAATACCTCTTCCTATGTTATCTTAGCCACGAGACCTTTGTGATTGTGTTTGATAATTAATTGATGTCATCATAATATAGTCATAGTTAGTAATATATTCCGCGATTAACTCATTTGGATGAGTACTGTCCTTCGGAGGGCACGTTTAAAATAACATTACCTACATAAAAAAATTCAATAATTAGTAATTGGTTATAAGCCGTTTTAGTTAAATAAGAAATAACAGTCGTCAGGCCTTGATGGAGGCCTTCGGGCGGCCTATAAGCTTCCCCTCCAGAGTAAGCCATTAACTCGTCTTACAGTTTGCACGGCTTCCGTGAAGTTAGCCGTTTGTGATGCGCAAAGACAATTTAGTTTAAAAAGCTCCATTGCGCATCAAAACGGTTAACTTCACGACGGCCGAGATCCGTCGTGAGAACCGCATCGAAACGGCTAACTTCACGACGGCCGAGATCCGTCGTGAGAACTATACTTACTTTTTACTTAATGATAAGTTACTGTTGAGTATACTGTCTATCGCAGTGTAAACATTACCAGACTGTAAAGATGATGATGATTTAACTGACTAACGGGTTATAGAAACGCGGCACTGATGAAATTGTATGTCACTTCTTTAATTTTATTAATCATTCAGCCGTGTTAATTAGACAAGGACCACGCAAAAGTTTATTTCTCCTCAAGAAGCTTTTTAATTAAATGAACCTTGATAAAGTAAACATACCTTTTCTCATTTTTGTACTCATACAAAATGTTTATTTAGGCTTTACCAAATATGCTCATGTTACAAGTATATGTAGAAAAGTCTATTATTATTTTTTATTGAGAGATTTTTGAGTCTAAAAATATCACGATTACGGCGAGAAAATTGGGCTATTGTAAAACTTTTGGTAGGTACCTATTGAATCCAAACTCTGTTATAGAAAAGTTGTTACTTTTCACAACACGTCGAGCCGTATACAAATCTGTACGAGCTGTGTTTCCGCTCGAGCGCACGCCTATAACTCACTTTACACGGCTGAAACGGAATCACTTCAATTAGCATAGCTACATTTTTCATGGATGACCTATTTCCTTCCCGTGCTAGTTTAGCCTGGTTATATTTGATTGGTTTAAGTCAATATACAGATATATTATAACACGGATCTGTCTTGTATTTTTTTGACAAAAAAGAAATACTTAGGTAGGTACTTGGTTGATAAAAAAAATTGTTAGCAACTTAGGGCGCTTTTTGGAACTAGGAACTTTTATTTTGTACGCTTTGTTTTATCAGTTTCCAATACTTAAATAAGCTACTGGCAAACCAAATAACCCAGACTCTGCGAATTCAAATTAATTTATGTTACTAAACACGGAATCATAACTTAATACGGCAAAGTTGACCATTGACTCACACAAACTTATTTACTTACTAGAGTTCAAATTTCAAAGACAGTGGTCACGAAAAGATCTTACCTCACTTCGATACGTTAAAAAATTTAGAATCGCCTTAGAGGAGCATGAATCATTCACCGATTCTCAGTCAATCAGTTATTCACTCTTGAAAAGGCCAAAGCTAAAGCCCCGCCCAAGATAAAAAGCTCCCTGACAGTTTCTTAATTCGTCCTCAGCCAGAATTAATAATGAGCAGTGCGAGTCTCTTCACTAATTGGGTACCCGAGAACCAGGTACGTGCTGAGCCCAAAACTTGCGCAAACTTTAAACTGGCTAATCTTGAAAGTAACTAATCACTTCTTGGGAACTCGCTGCAGTTTATACAAAGGGATAATGCCTACGGGGTGTGAATATGGAGCTTTTGATTTATGTTACACACATGTGACTTTATGGCGAACATCCCTCCGGGTCGGAAGCCAAACAATGTATTTGGCACATGTCCACTTTTTGATTAGTAGCTGCTGTATTATCAAGTCAGTAAATAGCGGCAGCTGTGTTACGTCCGTAAAGCGTCCGGAGTATGAGACGCAATCGTGTTGGATCGAGAATCATTCGCAGTAAAGGATTCGCTGCGCGTAGCAAATAATATTTGGCATCGATAGCCGTGGCAGACGCGGAACAAATACAAAGAATACTTTTAACCAGCACGGAACTGAAGAATAAGGTAGGTACGTTCCGAGACGACCTAGTTATTTGTTTATCCTGTACTACTGCACTGTTCGTATCGTCACATATTTAGGAAATAGCCAGAAATAAAGTTTTTTTTTTATTCCTTAAATCACGAGGAGTAGATTAATACATGAGGGAAGAAGTCGCGGGCAGAAACTAGGAAGTTGTTATATTAGTGGAATCAGACACTATCTCTGCTTTAAAATTCGAAGTGAGCTTGAAACTTGTCTAAAGATAGACGCTTGAAACACACTAATTAGTTAGCTGCTAATATATTGTCCAGTTCAAGGAAATCCGGTCTATTTTTGCCTGAGTAAAGGCTCTTGTCAGTCTGGAGCCAGTCTCAGAGATAAATTACTACTATGTTATTCACGTTAACATAAATAGGACTGTTACGGTTAAAGGAACGTTTTAAAAAAATGTTGGGCCTATAACATGTTGCCTTTGAAGTGCGGTATATTTGACAAATTAGTTGCAATCTGGTTTTTCAAAATAAAGCTTATCTTACTAATATTATAAATGCAAAAATCCATCCGTCCAATCGATTTTTGTTACTCGAATCACGTTAGAACGGCTGAAAGGATCTGGATGAAATTTGACACAAAAATAGATTATACTCCAGAGAGTACACAGTAGCACACATACGTTTTTATTTCAGAAAAATGTACAGTTCTCGTGTACACATCAAAATTTCCACACAAACGAAGTCACAGGCAACTATACTATACTAGCTTCAAGAAAAATAAAAACAGTAAAATATACTCGGCTCCGCTTCATTTGCCTGAAGTAAGTATGTAGGTGAGTTTTCCATGTAAAAGGCAAGTTTAAGTCCATTTGGAAATAGAGTACCTACTCAAAAGGCTGCGACGAAATGCGATGCTAATTCTTTCCCTGGGGCGGCCACACTCTTGGACGACCAATGTTATAAAAAAAATAAAGACGAAAAGATTTCGATTACACGTAAGGACAGATTGTTTTTAATCCTAAACAAATGTTAAGAATCATCATTATCATCATCATCATCATATCAGCCAATAGACGTCCACTGCTGAACATAGGGTTTCCCTATAAGAATTCCATGTCCACTCTCACGATCATCAGTGTAAAATTTTAGTCAAGTTTTTATTGTTCATAAAACATTAATGATGTTCTCATTTTTTTATATTTTTTTCTTATATAAGAATTTGTCTGTAGCTTTTCTTTGCCCTAAAATGAGCATAACACAATACCACCTTCTATTTCAGCATAATATGTTAGATATTTTTACTAAGCTCTGCCTTGTATGTTTGAATGTTGGCTAGTTTTGCAACTCATACATGCTGATACAGCACAAGTTGCTAATCCAACTTCCCTAAGCGAGTTTCAGAACTCAATTTGTAAAAGTTTGAACGAAAATATGACACGGTCTATATTCCAATTTATGATCATAGATTTAGCCTAGTATCCGTATACCCAAAAAGTCTAATATCTGTTTTGTGTCAATACGAAACAATTAAAAAAAAAGTCTTACCTCTATTAAAAAATAGATAAATAAATTTTATGATAAAACTCTTATTATGTTGAAATAATTCTTGTCGTTATATATCGACTTAGCCGAATCGAGTATTCTATAGTCAGAGGACTGGCAGGTCGAAACGCACCGAATTCGTGGTGATATTTGAAACTAGAAGCGAGGTTGAGGTTATGTTTCATTTAAAAATGAAAGAGTATTCGTAGCCTCAAATTATTCCCGTGGGACAATGAACACAGAACAGCTGGTTTATCCTAGCACAATCAAATTCACACTGCCCAAAACAAAACAAACCCAAAAACAAAGCATTTGAAGCGAAGGAAAGAAGTGCTCTATTGTAAATGTCATCATTCCAAATGATGACCATGCGGTTTTTAACTAAATGTACCTTAGTTTTCAGAGCAATGCTGCTTTTTAATAGTTCAGGCTTTAATAGGAATAAACGAAACCTCTAAAAGTAATCACTTCGTTGTCAGCCTGTCTGCTAGGTTATTTGCGGACATTGGGTTGGTAAAGTTTGTAAGAAAAAGTACATGCAACTCTGATAATTTAATTAAAATTACTTACAAATTAAAATTGAGGCTAGATATAAACCATTCTAAAACTGCACGCCGCGCGCCGCTCCACCGCGTTTGTCATAGATTTGAATGTGACTACAAAGACATTAATATTAATATTTGTTTATATTCTCGAAGTGTGACTAATATAGCAATTTTTGGAGTGGAGCGTGCACTTTTAAACTTGTTTATCTCATACAATGTAATCAATCTACATACTTGCTCTCTTTTATTTAGTAAACCAGCTGCATTACAAGTAATAAAGGGTGTTACAGTGCCGAGTGAAATAATCCAGCGCGGTGGTATCCATGCAAAATGAAATAGAAAAAAATTGTGAACAGGAACAGGCAAAAATTTACATTTGCATTCGTGTACCCCTGGGAATAATGCTGCTGCATTGTAATTTTACAAATCCACTCGCGCTTTTGCTCTGCATGTAACTTACAAAGAACTGACTCAATGTAAGAGAAAATATGAAAAGTTGTTATGAAAGCGCTTCTTTATTTTTTTTTATCACTTTGTCATTATAAATCGTTGATCAAGTACATCCTTGTCATAATAAGTCGATGACCATGGAACTTTAAGTACTACCTTGCCGATGACTGATTTTAAAGATGGCATCGTCGTCATTTAGGAGTTTTCAGTTTTTTTCTTATGATACAATAATTCATTTACTTATTTAAAAATATTGAAATTAAAATGTACTTTTAAAATATTTACACATTTAAATTACTGATTATGAATAAAACGAACCGAAAAATGTACAGAGAAATATTTTGTGTAGTGTACCTACTTAGAATCTTATGATTATGAGGTTAACAAAACGCAGAACACGTCCACCGCCTGTGAAACTGCGAGCAGTAACATACTCCACACAAGCACACTCAAAAGAAATTCGACACTTATTCCGCCTCTCCACAAGGCATCCTCGGAAGGATTTCATTTCAACAGAATCCCATGTAAAGTACTAAATTTATCATTTCATTACAAGATATCTCTATATCTCTACCTGCTCGTATTAAATAACTTATATTTAATTTCTTCAAAGCTATGCCTGAATCAATTACAGTCATTACGCACTGTCGACTGATCGCCGGCGACTCGGTCGATGGCAACTGTGACTTACTATAGTTTAAATAGGTATTTACGCACTTAGTGGTCGGGTGTAGTCATGGGTACTACGCGAACGAATGAAAGAAATGAAGTAACTACTTCATCGGTAAGATTGTGTTGTTATTTAGTTCACCACTCATTCAAATGTGTCTCTAGTTCATTTAGTTCACTTGATCCTTTGCCTCACTGCAAACTAAAATGTATCTTGTTGTCTTTGCCATAAGCCTGTTCTTATAATACCTAGTCGTCGTTTATTTTAATTCTTATTAAAATTTTAAATTATTACAAAGATTTTATCTTATTCTTTATTTTATATCTGATCAAAGTCAAAAAACTTTGAAAGACATAATTCTTAAAGCTGATGACATTGCAAGCTATATCGATTACAATTTCAGCAAGTTATTGCGAGTAAAACCGCTTGATATTAAGAGCCCTATCCTTGACAATCCTTGAATTTTCTTGTAGCCCGTGAAGTTTCGAACACTATTGTGGCTCGTGTGTTGAAGATATTTTAACAAAAATAAAAACAAATAAAAGCTTTATCCCTTAAAATTTAAGCCAACAGAGCAAATATTAATTAACTCAAGACATAACTGATTTAATAAATAATTAGTAACGCACGTTTCGTAAAATTAGCAATTTCAGTCAATTTTCGATCATTTTTTCTATGAAATAACAAAGTCTAACATATTTCCAAAAATGCAATTATAATAATCACAGTTTTAAAATTTAAGTGAATAGAGAAAAATACAATATGTTAGTTCAATATTTTTGAAAAAAGACGGTCTAAAAAACGCGTACTTTTCCCAATTTTACGCTTGTTATTTCTGCTAAAGTAAGGAGTTTACAATAAAAATACACCTACTTAATTAAAGTTTAAGTTTTTATTAAATAAATACAACAAAGAAAATAGTCTAATAGCATTGACTTTTTTTAATACGATTTTTTTAAAATCACACCTTAGCGCACTTATAATCATATCGATCAAAGCAGCGACTCTCAAACCGCGCTGAGCGCTTATGGAGGGAGGACGTATCGCTCCTCTACTATTACTTATACTATATAAAAAACCGAAAAAGCCGAAATCGTGCTAGTCTTGAACGTAAATATTTTGCTTAGACATAGGTATAAACATGTGGTAGCACGCAAGTGATAACTATGATGTTGCATACGTGCATAGGTTACGGTAACCGCTTGCCATCTAGTGAGCCGTACGCTTGGTTGCCACTTTAGTGGTATAAAAAAAAACAATATTTATAACCATAACACACATAAAACAGTTCAAAATAAAAATTACAGTAGATATAGAGAGAGAAAATAAATTAAATAAGAAGTGAAAAAAAGAGAAGAAAAATGGACTATCACAATAAAATGGTGTGCAGCAAAATAGCCTCCACTCAGCATTAGTATTTACTGATCGCAGTAAGCAGCAAACGCTGGTATTCTGCCAAAGCCATCTCTCTTAGCCATTCTGTAAAAATATTTTGGTTTGGTTTCCGCTATGACACTTGCTATTCTAATTTCGATTAAAACATTAATGATTTAAAGTTGAAATTAACATCGATGTCAATATCGATGAAATAAAACTGACAGCTCTGCGCACTCCATAGTCCACGAAATCGACACTTAATTAAACCAAAACATTTCCGTTACGTTAGCGCGTCTAGCAAAATAAACCCCCTGTAGGTACAGCCATAGAAAGGTGATGACTGCCTTAAAACTAACCAGACCATCACCAGTGGGCGGGTAAACGACACAAGTGAGAGCATTTTATTCCGAAACCATTTTGCTTACCTTTTGTTGAACTAAAGGGTTATGAAGTTATTACAAAATAGCAAGGTTTGCAAACGAACACTCGTATCCATACACGTGAACTTACTCTGGTTTAGTGAGTTCACGACTATGAATACCAAGGTAAGTACATATTCAAGACTCCACCAGAAACCTCTTTTAAACTGCGCAGTCCGTGCAGTCTACGCTGTGTGAACTAGACATAAACCAAAACGTTTCCGATACATTAACGTTTAGCACAATAAGCCCCCAACGACGTGCAAACACCCCTAATCACCCCATCGTACGAATCGTAGCTAAATATTATCTGACAATGATTTTATTATATTGTCGCTCAGACCCGTAATAAAATGTCCAAAATGTTCTTGAAACTGTTTTGAATTGTTGTGATGACTACCGAATTTATATTGTTTGTTGTTTTAGATGGAAATACAACGTTTTATTATGGCTATTATGTTACTTGGGTAAAGCCAGACACGTAGGTAATGAAGACAGGTTTATATTGTTTGAAGTTTTACATGGTACTTACCTATTATTATTATTTATTAGGAATAGACATAGACATTATATTTATTCACCACATAGCACACAAATACATTAGTAGGTAAAAACAATTATATAAAAAGTTAACATAATTGTATAGAAAAAGAATACAAAAAGATTAAGATTTTTTTTTTTTTTTTTATACCTACTACTAAAGTGGTAACCAAGCGTACGGCCCACTTGATGGTCAGTGGTTACTGTAGCCTATGTACGCATGCAACATCATAGATATCACTTGTGTGTTACCACCCTGAGACGTTAGATGGTAAGTCTCATGTGCCTGTAATTTCACCGGAAACCATACCCTTCGAACCTTATACATAATATTAAGATACTAGTACTCTAACCTGCCTACCTTATTAATTACTTGTGTGTGCTACAGCAGCAAAATGGGCCCCGACTCAGCATTATGTCTGCTGTGTTAACAGTAGACGCTATTATTATGTTATCCTATAACTGTATAAAACAACGTCGCTTCTCGCCGTCTGACCCTCTGTAAGTAGAAGTTGTGGTAGAAGCTGTGGTAGAAGGTAGTAAATATTATTATCTATAATAATTAATTCTTGTAGCTCCCATGCGAATTGACAGCTTAACGATACGTTTATCAAATGAGTTTTATGTGATTCACCTCTAATTACGTTAAATAATTGTTACTCAAATTCAAACTAATGTCAATCATTAATTTAAACCGTTTGAGTTAAATGTAAAATAATTTCAAACCCCAAATTTCCATCTTCATAAATTATCTGCATCCTGCAGAGAAAACAAGGAATTTCAATAAAATTTTAAAAATAAAGTAAGAAGACGTCGGTCGGTGCGAACAGACATGGTATAAAGTGCTCAGCGATGCGATGAAAGAAGTTCTCCCTGCTCCTTCCGACCGCGGGGGGTTAATGTTCTAAATCATAACTATGGTAACTCGAATTTATCATTATGTTGACGTCAAATATGTGAAATCGCAGCAGCAAAGAAAAATGCCTTTATTTCCGTTACAGTAAAATATTTAGGCCAAAACTACTTTAATACTATTTTCTCAAATATTAAATGGAAAAAAATAATGAAGTTCTTAAAATTTCTTAACTAAAAAAGAAACTTCCGTGCTTCGGAGGGCGCGTTATGCAGTCAGTCTTTTTTAAAGTTGTTATTACCACTCCACATAATACGCCATTATTAGCCACGACGGAAGCCTTCGGGCGATCTACCAGAGGTGGCCACTAACTCGTACAAACTTACATACTTCCTACTTATACACAACTGGTTTGACCAAAACATAAAATTGTCAAGAGTCGTGAAGTTTTATCAATAATAAAGTCTGAAGAATAGTTAAACTTATTGGTAGGGCTCTTCAGAACATTGGCAAGTTTTTATGTTTATGTCCTTCCGTCCTTCGTATTATTACCGTCTTACATACTTGTAACTTTATTAGGTACCTACTCGATAGATTTTTTGCTAATAGTGGCTTGCAATCATTATTTTAATACAATTGTGAGTTCCTAAGATTGCGACGACCGCTATAACGACGGCTGACTTCCACTTTAAAAAAAATAACTGCATAATCAGTAGTTTGATTGGTGGACTTGGTTTATGTTTTTAAGGCTCAACAAAATTATTTTCAGTTTTTTCTTTGTTACGTTACCCTCACTAGTATAAATAGTAAGCTCAAATCTCAAACCCTTTCATTTCAGCCATAAGTATACAGATATATATATAGATTACGTTGATGTGTTATCCCACGGCAACATTTGTCAAAAATTTCATTGATATAGAGGACGCATCTACGACACATTGCTTGTCACCTTGTTCTACGTCCATGCCTTGTTCACACCTCCCCCAATTCATAAAAGAAACTCATTTTAGCCGCTCGTTAAGTATTGTCTTTCTCGTCATCCTTTTATCATTGAAATTAAGATTTAAAAGGCATTAGCTATCAGAAGTTTATATTATGAATAAGGCCCCTAGATCTTACGTCTTTATAGTCGAGTGAACTAGAGTCGGTCCCCTGATCTACCTTTAAGTCCGCATTCATTCGAGAACCACTGATATATTTGCCTAACTAGACAGTTACTTAAAGCTAGGCTTCTGTTGAAGCCATAATCCACGCATTGTATCCATTGTTTCATCCATTAAGCTCCAATGGTGTTGCCAAAGGATTTCTACATTACCATGAGCGTTGCAAACTGAATTAGAGATAATCTCCTTAGAATGAACTAAGGATCTTCGATAGCATTAGTTAAACAATGTCGGGGTTTAATTATCTTAACCACACTCGACAGTTTAATAACGATGTTTCATTCATCACACAACCAAAAATTTACTTACACCTTATGCATTCTTTTTATCTTTTATTACAAAGCTGCAGGAATAAAATGCTCCTGCTCCCATCCGTTTGTTTATCTCAAACCGGTATCCATAGAACTTACTCTTACGAGTGAGTTTTTCTATCCAAAGTATTCTGCGTCCAAAATTAGTTTTTTGTATTTCGATGGTGCGAATCGCCCAAGAGCTCTTTTTGAATGGGTCGATTCGGACCGCGGTGCGAATCGCCGAAGAACTTTTTTGTGCTTGGTAAAAAATCAAATTTTGAATAGAAAAACTACGACATTATAATTGTATATTTCACAACACAAACATACGCGGGACAAAACAAAAGCAAAACGATATCTTTGGTAAGCGGTGAAATAGTTAAAGAGACTTTGGATTCCCTGATTAGTAGAGTTATTTTAGCTCGCCCGGTAAAGTACTAACCCGTTATTGCCGCGTGTATGAATGCTCGCATTGCTGTGCATCTACTTCCTATTCGGAGGTTATAGTTGCCGATGAAATTACAATTGTTTTATTTCAGGGTGGCATTTTTTTTTTATACTACTAAAGTGGCAACCAAGCGTACGGCCCACTTGATGGTCAGCGGCTACCGTAGCCTATGTACGCTTGCAACATCATAGATATCACTTGCGTGTTACCACCCTGAGACGTTACCGGCAAACACAGCAATGCGAGCATTACTGCTTGGCGGCAGAAATAGGTATGGTGGTAGTCCTTCCCCGGGCGAGCTCTATCACAAAGAACTCTACTACTCTTAAATATGACATATATCTCGCTATTGCAAGCGTCTATTACATAGGCTACGGTTACCACTTACTATAGTAGGCCGTATGCTTGTTTGTCATCCAATGGCATAAAAAAAGTTATCAACAAAATACAGTGGTTTAAGTTGAAAAATAAACAACTGAGTATTATTAATACAATTCTCCTTCATATTCAGATTCGTATTCGTCCTTGTAAAATAGTCCCAGGAGTAAAATCTCATCATATTCGCTCGTCCTGCTTATTTGCGAAATTAAAAGCGATTCAGATGAGTGCTCTGAAAATGAGACAGCTCTTCAGCTGGGTTATACGAGACAAGTAAAAATAACTGAGTGGTTTTTTGTTAAATGTCGTTTTACGAAGTTTTAAATTTAGAGATACCTATTAAATGTGTATTTCGTGGCTTGATTCTAGCTATATACATATCAACATATTTTTTTTAACCAAAATGAAAAAGCACGCTCTAGGGCCTAGCGCACTGAACAGATTAAACTTTATTTGGTTTGTTTAGGAAACTCACCAAAGTATTTTACTTGTATCATCAATGTGATGAAGGGTGATTAAGTAACAAACTTCCATCCATCCAAACTTTCGTATTTTAGTATTACTGAGATTTGATTTTCTTATTGTATGGTGTCTCATTGCTTTCCTCTTGCACTTTAACAAAATATTTAACTGGGAAGAGTATTAGTTGCCTTATTTTTTGAGTTTTTCTAAGATGATTCATTGTCATTGTTTAACTCGAGCGATTTAGACTTATTTCAAATTCCTTTTACTGTTCAGCAGCAACAAACGTCCCAGTTTTATTGGCATTTGTAAAATGACCTGTTTTATTACATCCAGTACAGCTTTAGAGTAGCTTAGGGGAGATAGCTAGCTCACTTCGTAAAAACAATATCGACACAGCGATCATTATTATTAAACATGACGACAATGTCGTCTTGACTCCAGTAGACAACTTCATCGTGGAGTTAAGAGTTTTTACTTACCGTAGCAGCCTCACAGAATATAGGTGTAGGCGAGACCAGTGAAACAGCGGCGCATAATTATATGAGACGGAAAAGCCTCATTGTGCCAAACACAAGGCGGAAAGTGTGCACCGCGAAATAAAAATGAGTATCTATTTATCACATTTCGAAATTGAGACGAAACATTGTGAGAGCCTTGACATCGTAAAACTATAAATGTTAGTTTATAATAAATCTAGTGATATTGTAATTAAAACAACAATAGATCTATTTGACGACCGCTGTGGCGCAGCGGGCGCAGGTCCGCCTGCGACAAGGTTGCGGGTACGATTCCCGCCTCGGGACAAATGTTTGTACAATCTACAAATATTTGTTCCGGGTGTTCTGGGTATTTTCTATATATAATAAAAAATATCTACCTATGTATTGTATTGTATAAAATATATATCAGTCATCTAGTACCCATAATACAGTTCTGTTTAACAGCAGCTTACCTTGGGACTAGATGATGCTGTGTGGATTGTCCAGCATTATTTATTATTATTATTTATTATTTACACTTAGTCTTGTCCATAATAATAAAGGATCTACGCCGTAGAGCGTCTACGGCGTAGCTTGTTTTATTTGTTTCTGTACTATACAACAATGCATTGTATGTGTATATCTCCCTGTCATTGTGACCTAGCTGAGCTTATAAAAGCTGTATAGGGCTTTGATATGAATGAGTGAACTAAAACAAAATGATCGTTTTTAATCACAGAGTATTAGTTCTCTTTGATACTCAGTATTTCTGTTTTGAGGTACCTGCAAGTTTGTAATAAAGGTGCGATTTGTATTTTGTAATTAAAAAGGTATGCGTTGACTTGAGAACCTTTTGTATTCCTTCGTCCTTACCTGTGGTCTTTACAATACTTGGGTGTGTGTGTGAGAATGTTTGTTACCACGTACCTCCGTGAAAACTTTACCGATTGTTATGAAATTTGGAATATAGTTGGCTTCCAGCTCCAGTCCTGGAGTAACACATACTTTTTATCCCGGAAAAATGTACTGTTCCTCTGGGATAGCATAAAGACAATAATATCACTTTTTATGGGTCTTAAATTATTTTATTATTAGATTACAACAACACAACGTTTAAATAATAATATCAATAATAATTGACACTATATATAATAGAGTGATGAACTTGAAGAACCTTCCATAGCAGTGCGCGTAAATACATACCGGTGCACAGCTAGGGATATTCAAAACATTTATTTAATACATTTTTGATAAACAAAAACAGTATACTGTTTACAAAGATTCAAGTAAATAGACAACGACTGTTTATATAATACGATAGGTATTTTACTGTATTAAAAATATGGTACTGTTTTTATTATCTTTGCTTACATGACTGCAAACCGCTTTAATTAGTATAATCTCTATTTTCTTGTATTAATCAGGTAAATAAGCTGCTATTGGCGTCATTTGAATATATATATCGTGTTGAAAATTGATGAAATAGTTCCTCAGATTGACATTGATTAAGCAATATTAACTTAAAAAAAACTATTTAAGTACTTACACTGAACATCTTACGTCGATACTTCTGAACACAATAGAACAGTTTTTCAAAATCAGACATTATGGCTATTGCTTGAACATTTGGCCTAGATCCGCGCATACCACACGCGCTGCGTTTAAACAAGTGAAGTAATATGGTTTTAATAGTATATAAATGAAGTCCTTTTTTACTTTAGTTACTAAATATCGTATTTAGTAAATGTTTTCAATATTCGTAAATAAATTTAATCTCAAAAGCAAAATATCACTGTGTGTTTCTGTTTCACTAAATATATTTTAATGAATTCACTAAATCTATGAACCTTTTTAGTTTGTTTTTTTTTAAATTACTTCTTTGTACAGAAAGATAAGTATAACTACAAATATATATATTTTAAAATTTCTCAGATATCTTAATAATTAAAATAAAGTAATAAAGTGCGAGTTGGATTTTGTGAATGAGTGTTCCGCGGGTTTACATTTAGAATCAAATTAAATTCATGACATGATCTCCCGTTTGCTTAAAAAAAATCTCAGAATTTGGATTAATTCTTTAGGAGAAATCCGTTCATCCGTCTAATTTACACAATCAAAATAACTATAAAAATGTAGTTTAGTCAGATTTTTGATATCGACACTGAACTTGATGGACGGATGGACGGACGGACAGACACCGAAGTGAGATCATAAGTGTTTCGTTCTTCCATAACTGTCCAGAGAACTGAAAAAGCGTACCTATAAGCATGTTTTTACAAATATTTTAGAATAAAGATTCACTTAACAAGCTTTACTTAGTTTGGGTCAAGATGGCTCTGTGTAAAAATGTCCGCCAATATTTATTATTTATTTATTTTTTATCTAGAATTCATGTAAGTATGTACCTACAATGTTTATTTACATTCAAATTAATTTAGATCTAGTCAAAACTTTTTTACTGGGTAATGTTTTGAACTAGAGAATCCAACAACATAACTACATATTATTTTTAAATACTCGAATAAGAATAGTATTTACATCGTGAATTTTGGCACGTAGCTTCTACAAGGTATCACAAATATTTAAGTAAAATATGAACACTTGGGGAGTCTAGGCCTTGTCAAAAAGAAAGGCTGGCATAACAGTGTCGCGCTATTACTCGTACATTGTGTCAGCGCAAGGCGCCGGCGCCGTGAAAAAGTTCTTAGCGCGACATAAAAACTCCGTGCCACGCAGTGCAAGGCCTAGCGCTTTTGAGTTCTCGTTAAAATGCATTCAAACAGAATACATCAGAACACAAGCGCGCTATAATGCTTTTTATTTGACAAAGCCTAAAGTAATATCAATAAAGCATGACCAAACTTTCTGCAGATAGCTCCAGGCTTAACGAAATTTCCATAAAGAACTCAATTATAAAGTTATTTCATAAAACGATGTAACGAAACTCGCCTATGTTAATAAAAGTACGTAATTATTTGTTCCCAATAGGTCGACGCTAATTAAATTCTCTGGGTATTTAATATCTCTTAAGATAAATTGGGACTCGAAGATAAATTCTATAATAACTAAAATGGCCGTCTATACTATGATGTAAATGAATGCCAAAGGGACAATAAGCGTTGTTGTGAGCGAGCGTGCTTTGTTCTCCTCTGGGAGAAAAGAGCTGAGAGCGGCGGGGGCCGATGCCGATTGACTTTGAATGTGCGATCTGGATTCCTCGTAAGCTCCGCTCCCTTCGCTTTCGTCCTCGTCATCGTCAGATGGCGCTGTTTGCTGTTTGAGCGCCTCGGCCCGCGGAATCGCACTCAAACTCCCATCAGACGACGTCATGGGCGAAACTGTCGAGTTCCCGGAAACATCAGCCGCAAGTGTTATCGCTTTATAAAGAGAGCTCTCAGACACGTTAGCAAAGCTGGACAGTTTGAAAAATTCTTGAAATATGCTGCCGTTGGCGCTTGAAAAATTGAACAGTTCATCGTGTAGCTTGTCAGAGAAGGGCGCATTGCAGAGGTGGCCGACGCAAATACAGGTCAGTTCGAGTGTTTGTCTTGGCGAGTTCGTTAATGAACAAGGCGTTGCGGCCGCCGCCGCGCACCCCAGTGACGAGGCGAAATCTGAAAACAAATACCGTTGTTTAAACTTTCAAAACTGCTTATGCAATGTTTGTTTATGTTGGTCATTAGCAAGGATTAACGATATAATTTGCTTTCACTAAACATTATAGCGAACGGCTTTCAGAAGCGAGTTATCATAAAGTAAATGTAAGTTTAAGAGTACATCTACACTGTCATATATACCTTCATTATTCAGCAGACTCTAGGTATTAAATACTTCTTCTTCTTCTTTTATGAACTCTGTGGCTTATTTGCCACAATTTTGCCAGTGTCAAGTGTATTAAGTACTTTTTACCTTGCTATTAAACTTACTGTCACTAAAAATTTTTTGACAGTCAGATACAAATCTCTAAAATCCAGACAATTGAAAAATCGGACAACTGATAATCGGCTTGTTTTGAATTATATTGTTTGTCAAATCTATTTCCAAAATGCAGAACCTAAATTTGAATTAAACATTTAAAATATATATCGTCTGCACCATCCTTATCGGGAAAAGCAGCCTTTATTTACATTTATATTGACAGTTGTAGCGCTACAATTATCTCGGAAAACGAGAATTTCGCTCGCGGAAACAATCCGAAAATTACTTCCTCTCTTATTACCTTGTTATATATTACAACCAGAATTTAGCTTAATGAATGCTATGTAATTACTCGTGTGTACATAGAGTTGGTACGTTCTGTTCCGGAACAATAGGCATTTAACTGATCATTACTTTCTTAACAAAAACAGAGACCACATGCGGAGAGGAAATTTGACGACCTCATTAGCGCGGTGGGCGAGTGCCCGGTTAAGAAGCAAAAGGTTACAGGTTTCCCGGTTAAGAAGCAAAAGGTTGCTGTGTTCCGGTGTGAAGGGTATGGTTTCCGGTGAAATTACTGGCACATGAGGCATTCGATCTTAGCCTCAAGGTGGCAACCCGCGAGTGATACCTCTGGTATTGCAAGCGTCCATAGGCTGCGGTAACCGCTTATCGTCTTGTGGGCTGTACGCTTGGTTGCCACTTCAGTTGTATAAAAAAAAAAGATTGAATCCAGGTACGGATGTTTGCATCATTTTCAAGTATTTGTTTCTATGTAGGTGTTTATATGTATTGACAAGAATGTATTTACAAAAAAATATATACATATAATATGATTGTATGGTATTAGCTATCTGGTTCCCATAGTACAAGTTTTGCTTAGTTTGAGGCTAAATTAACGGCGTTGTGTGAAATATCTGCCAATAGGTATTTATAAAAAAAATCTTTTGCATAGATTTGTCCAGTCAAACAACTTAGCATTATAAAATTATAAAATTACAACTTAGGTACTTTGTAATTTTATAATTCTGAGTGCAGTCTATGGTCGTGAGGTAACTCTGATAAATTGGTTCTCTCTCACCAGAAGTGGCCTTAGCTTGATAACCTTAGAGCTTATTTAAAAAATCTTCCTCTGGATACCAGTGCTGCTTTGAATAGTTATTTAAATTCAAGAACGCGGATCTTGAATTATGAGGGTATTTAATTTTGGTGACACTAAATAGTATCTAGGCACAGAACAGATATTAGTACTACGTACAGAATGGCCACGCCCTATCTCCCAACGGTTTCACTTACCCCACCCCGGTCGCTAGTTTGCCGGCACTGAAAATAAGGGCTAAGGTACGCGTTTATTTTGATAGTGTGCTATCTCGCTCTTGCTATAATTGGTTAGGACCAACCATGACACTCACACATACAACAGCACACACAAACCATGCATGTAGTGATTGCGACGCGTTTGCTTCATACATTTTATTGAGAGTATCCGGGGTGTGATCTTGGTGAGGTGTACCTGGGGCAAGTGCCACGGTGGCGCAGTAGGGTCTAGCGCTGGGGCACGTCGCGGACAACCATCCCGCTTCAGCGTGCTGACAGGACGTGCTGTTGGTAGGAGAGCACTGGTGGCATCGGTGTTGTTGTGTATCTGTTGACAATAAATAGTACATTAATAAATACTAACCAAAGTATAACTATGGTTTATACCATAACAAACAGTTATCTGTTTGTTATCCCGAATAAATAAATTAAAATTAAATTAAAGTGAAATTCAGACGGTTTGAACCTAAACTAAAAACTAAAAATAAAAAAACATTTAAACTGTTTTTGAAATTGTCTGAGACTAGGTAATTACGTTTGAACAGATTTACTACTAGACTATGTGAACAGTTTAGCGCGCTTAGCATACAAATAATAATTTACGATGCCAGATGCCCGAAAATGGCGGATAAGTTTAAAGTGCAATATTACTATTTAGGATCGACTTTGTAAAACTTATTAAGCAATTAAATATAATTTTGAATCTTTACAGTTGCGTACGTAATAAGTAATAGAATTTAGAAATTTTGGGTCATCATAATGAGTAATAGTTGTGTAGCGACAACGTGCTGAGTAGGTATTGGCAACTCACTTTAATGCTTGCTCATACAACATTCAAGAAGGTATTCTCGTCTCGCAGCGAAGCTATGCTACGACTTACGTAAACAACTTGTATGGAAGTTGAATAAAAGAAATCCTAAAAGCATTTTGTTAAGATATATAGAACGAATCGAACGAACGACCTATTTATTTCTTAAAATAGATTCTTATTGGTCCTAATCTCGCTGATTCGGATTATCTGATATTGATACGAGTAAGTATATTTAATGAAAGCAAGCAACCTTGGACAAGATAATAATAAGGTGCTTACCTAGGTACTTAGTTACTAAGTTATGTTTGTTCCCACTGCTATCTGATATTTTATTGCTATGTTAGCGACCCCTTAGAGATAAACTTTATTTAAACGGAGAGTAGATTTATGTTTAAGAACCCATGAATCTATTTCTTTCTATTAGATATAACTTCAAGAGTATATATTCTTGCCAAATACGTATAACACTAGTACGTAAGTGTATGGATATAAATATCACGGCTTGGCAAAGGCCAGCACTTAAGGCGGACCTCATTTGATATCCTAATGGATACTGCATAATATACTTATATCTAGTTATTTATATAACAATGCCTGAATTTATGACCTTAATGTTATTATTACACATATATATAATTTTACTTTGATCTTCCATCCATAGAGAAAGCCGATTTCTATAGAGCTAATGTAAAGGAGCTCAAACGTCAAGAAAAGAGATATGTATGAGATTTTTAGGCTCTTTAATCATTTATCAAGTATGGTTCGAACTACATTCGGTAATGAAAACCACGGTAATTTCGAAAGAGCTTTTTAACGGTAATTTTCTTTTCAAAATCACAAACTTTAATAAATTTCCCGCGAAGTGGGTCCTTTGATGTGGGTGTACATCAGACCGCGCCCGTTTGAGCCTAAATTTAACATTCGGTTTTAATATAGAAAATGTATTAAGTATTCAAACAATTCAACAGTTTAGAAAGGATGGATATTTTATAATGCTTATATTATTGTATACGTGCGATCCCTCTTCATCACAAAGCTTCAGATTTATGCCACACGATTGCTAACGATTTCTTGTTTTTTTTTTACTGATAAAAAAAGAAAGAAATAGCTCATAACTGACGACCGATGTGGCGTGGCGGGCCAAAGTACGCTTGCGACGCAAGTACGCTTGCGACGCAGGAGGTTGCGGGTTTGATTTCCGCCTTGGGCTGGGACAATCTGAAAATATTTGATCCGGGTGTTCTAGGTATTTTCTATGTACTATGTACTAATACATACTATCTACTACATACATAGTATAAAACAAAGTCGCTTAACGCTGTCTGTCCCTATGTATGCTTAGATCTTTAAAACTACGCAACGGATTTTGATGCTGTTTTTTTTTAATAGATGGACCTTAAACACCCGTGCGAAGCCGGGGCGGGTTGCTAGTTGGTAATAAAAAATAAAAATTATCTATCCATGTTTTTTATTGTATTAAGTATATCAGTCATCTAGTACCCATAACTCAAGATCTGCTTAGCTTAGGGCTAGATGTTGCTGTGTGGATTTTTCAGCTTTATTTATTTATTTTATTATTTGTTATCTATATATAACAAATTGAGTATAGTCCTTTGTTTGTATAGGTACTATCCCGATCTTGTACCTCATAGACTTGACTTGAGCGGTCACTGTATCATCGCATCTCATTTCTAGTTAACTAACTAGAAGTCCTTGGTAATTAGTCTCCTGCGAAGAAAGCTACGATTCGAGATGAGTGGCGTCGAATTGTGAAGCGAGCCACAGCTCCTCCTGAAGTGAAGAAGTGTAACGAATGAGAAGAAGATTGTTGAGTGATTATCACCAATGAACTTACCTTGCTGCATCGCTCCGGTCCTCACATCCACCACCAGCAGCGCGACGATGCTCACGAACCACATCGATGAATTCATTTTTAGTTATTATCTCAATATTTATCATAAATCAATAATTGGAGTAGTTCCTAATCAATGACTTCGAAATACCTAACAATTTTCATCAGAATCAATGGTTTGTGAATCTTTTGTAAAAAAAATATAATATACTAGCAGTCCGTCCCAGCTTCGCACGGGTGCAATGAAACCGCACCCGTTCAAAGCCGTGGTGGGTCGCTAGTAGTAAATATAGCCTAAGTTACTCAGGGATAATGTAGCATTCTAACAGTAAAACAATTTTTAAAATCGGACTAATAGTTTTTGAGTTTATTCGTAACAAACAAAAATACAAATTTTTCTTCTTTATAGTATAGATATAGATTCAGAAAACGAATAAATCGCTTGAATAAGTAATGGTCTTGACTTGAAGAAAACAGATAAATCAAATTGTCGAATCGAGTCAGTAGTTAATCGAAGTCAAGTGGGTCAGTAGGTTGCATTGTATTCCCGTTGCCCCACCAACTACACCCCACTGGTGGAATAAACGAGAATTAAAAAAATAACGTTACTATATTATTCGCCGTTCATTTTTATTCATGCCAAACTAGTGTGAAACTCATAAAAGCTTCCGTGTATTCGGAAAATTATATTCTGTATAGGGTTTTTTATTTACAGAACTAAAATAGAAAATAAAACACAGTACATGTAAAACAGTTGAGCCATGTAAATCTATAGATAGATAAACTGATCGCTTTCAGACGGAAGTCTTCCCATCATGCTGTCAGCGTTACCACGTAGAACGAAAATAGTAATGCGTTTAACTAGATATGTACCAGCTATTTGGGTAAGTAACGCTTCGTCCAGATGCTCAAGTTTTTTAGCCTGATAAGCCCTGTTACTGCACGGACCCAGGGTCTCAACTCTCGAAAATTATTTGTTTAAGTGGTTGTATTTGTACCAAGTTGAATAGGTTTCCAATCGGGCTGGCACCCATAACTTGCGGCGCCCCGGCTTTGCCGCAGCTATGAGTATGATTATTGGTCGTTATTTATTCGGGCAAGTTCGCACACTTGCCCAATTGCGGTCATGCCATAAATAACAGTAGTAATCGCTACCAGCCCTAGAACATTATATAAAGCACATAATTTATATTAATGGGCCATGGTGTGGTTGCTCTATATTACCTAGGTTACATTTCAGGATTGATAAAAATAAACGAGTTAGCATTATAACAGATAACTCTTAGTTTTTCTACTTTTTTTTGCCTATCCTCAAAATGTTAATGCCAAGTTGTACGGATTTAAAAGTTCATCATCATCATCCGTATCAATAACAAAAAAATATCTCACAACATTAATAATTATATATCTTGAAATAACTTTGATAAAAACCTTGTCTTTAACAACAACACAATGCTAAAGATAGGTCTAACATTTACCTACTTTTAATCTTTTTGTTTTATAGGTTAACAGAAGATTGCAATTTATGCAGTACCCAGTACGATTTAAATGTGATGCAGCGGCAAATTTTTACAAACATCGGATATACGCTTATATGTATCTAGGAATATAATTACTTTATGTAGAATTTGCATAGTAGAATTTGTATTATCGTGAAATTATCATAACAGTTCTGAAAACAAGTGTTCAGTAGTTAAATTTTTTGAATAGTGCTACAATTATGGAAAGTGGTGTTGATTTTTATTATTATGTATTACGTTAAATTACATATTACATAATAAATAGTTTTAGGAACCAGAAGCGAGTTTTATTAAAAAAAAACAATAATTTTACAACTGAAAACCATTTACTTCTATAAATCAGTGTAATTTTAAACAATCATCAGAACAACAAAAAGCCATCGAATCAAAAGAAATCTACCTTTAGTAAATCACAAAAACAATCAGGTATTCACGCTAATTACAAAATAAAAGACTTACTGCAAATTGCACCGATCACCTTTTCATCGACCTCACTCTCCGAAATCCAGACGGCAAATGGCGCGAGCGCGCCACTACGGCTGTATTTATACCCGGCGGTCGGGTGATGTCACATTTTGCATTAAGTCACTAAAATTAAGCTAATACGGCTTCTCCTGATTATGCGCCGCCCTCGGACGCATCGTTAGAGGCGCTCATGAGGTTGTCAGGAGCGGATGATGGCCCAGCTTCAAAATCGTCATCATCGTTGTCGGAGTCTGTTGATGTAAAATACAGGTTAAATTACAACGTCAAAAGCAATTGCCTATTCTTTCATTCATCATCTTTCAGGGCCCTCTATCAACGAAACACACTTAGCTACCTAGGTCTTTCACTGACATTCTTCATGTCAACATACATCTTCTGACGCGTGTCACTCATCATCTTACTTTGTACGTACAAATCTATAAAAACCCCCACACGTGTATACCGGACATGAGCCCGTACGCATTAAAAAATGCGTCTGCCAGGACAGAACCTGTACGCGTTAAGAAACACGTCTGCCAGGACAGCACCTGTACGCGTTAAGAAACACGTCTGCCAGACCAAGGGTCTGTACGCATTGAAAAATGCGTCTGCCAGGACAGCACCTGTACGCGTTAAGAAACACGTCTGCCAGACCAAGGGTCTGTACGCATTGAAAAATGCGTCTGCCAGGACAGCACCTGTACGCGTTAAGAAACACGTCTGCCAGACCAAGGGTCTGTACGCATTGAAAAATGCGTCTGCCAGCTGTCCCGATGTATGAAGCAGGCTTAGAATGACTCACTCCACGACCGCTCACACACGCACTCGCATACATTCATCATGCATGCGCTGTTAACCAAGTAAGTGTCTCTGTAACATAAAGAAGCATTACACTTACTCTCGAAAAAGGCTGAACAACTCTCAGGACACCACTCTCCCTTCCAAGGCACCATGTATTGAGCTGCTGCTTGTGTGGTTTTACCACGTGCCCCACTCAATAACTTTAGCTCATAACGGTCACTTGGCAAGACCTTTACCACACGGTACGGGCCTCTCATGCCCGAGTCAAGTTTTCCCGTGGACTGTGAGTACTTTATGACAAACACTTGGTCATTCGCCTTGAAAACTTTGGGAGGGTGTCGATGACGATTCACGTGGGAGTCTTGTTTGTCCTGATTACTCTTCAACAAATCTTTGGCCCGACTCCTACTGAGCTCCCTCATTGCCTCATGATTAGGACTCGTGTTTTCGATGGCAATGTCTCGAATCAGTGCGCGAATCACAGGAGTAGTCGCATTAGTACCGATTAACAGATATAGAGCTGAACACTGGGTGGTTTTCTGTTTAGTAATGTTCAGTACTAACTGAATTTTAGATACGGCTTCAGACCAAGTTGTATTCTTATTAGAACTTTCTACCCGAACTAGGTTGAGTACGGTACGCACATAACGTTCGGCCTGTCCGTTTGCATGATGCATTTCAGGCGTTATGTGATGGATTTCACAACCCAGTTCGGATATCCAGCCGGTAAAGCTAGAGGCCTCAAACATACGACCACGGTCACAAACTAACAGTTTCGGGGTGCCAAACAATGAGATTGCGGTGTTGAAGACACGCTTGAGCTCGACGGTATCTTGTCTGTACATAGGATACAGCAAACAGAACTTTGTGAATGAGTCAACCATCACCAGGACAAATTTGTACCCGTTGGACTCGGGTAACGGTCCCAGTACGTCGACATGAACAGTATTGAAGGGGACATCGGGCTTTTCCCATGACGTAATGGGTTGATGAGGGGCCCTTGGAACACGCTTTTTGGAGATGCAAATTAAGCAGTGCGCGGTATATTTTTGGACAAAAGGCTTAAGGCCTGGAAACCAAAAGTGCTTCAAAATAAGGTCTAATGTTTTGTCCGCTCCAATATGTTCATGCTCGTCGTGGAAGACACGCAGTAAGCTGAGTCGGTGTCCTTTGGGGATATAGCACAACATACGTGGCTCTTCCCCTACCGGTGTATGCCGGTAGTACAGCACGTCATTTTGACATACATAGCGACGTGAATCTAAAAGACCATCATTTAGTTTTTGTATTAGACCTTGGGTTTCAGTGTCGGCAGATTGAGCCATTTGTGCCCAACTTAGAGGTCTATCTATATGATTGACTTGCGCCGCTGGTGGATTCCTGCTCAAGTAATCTGCATGGCTCATCAATGCACCTTTTCTGTAATCCATCTTGAAATTAAAATCTTGCAGATAAATCCACCAACGAGCAACCCTGGGAAGCAGATCCTTCTTTCGCTCGGTGGCTTTCAAAGCGTTGCAATCAGTTATAATTTTGAATTCTAACCCAACCAAATAGTGCCTAAAATGTTGCAATGCTTTGACGACCGCCAGTGTCTCTAACTCGTACGAGTGGTATTTGCTTTCAGCTCCCTGTGTAGCCTTGCTAAAGTAGGCCACTACCTTTTTAGTACTGTCCAAGTGCGTCTGCATAAGAACAGCACCATAGCCTATACTACTTGCATCGGTGTGGAGTTCGGTAGGTAGGCTTGGATCAAAAATTGCAAGTATGGGAGCACTGGTTAATTTCTTTATGAGGTGCTCTCGGACCTGATCTTGTTCTGGTCCCCATTCAAATTTTACGTCTTTTTTTGTAAGCCGTGCAATACTTGCAGTTTTTGTCGCATAGCTCTCTATATAGCGCCGGAAGTACCCCGCCAGGCCTAAGAGTTGGCGGACCTGCTTAACATTAGTTGGAACGGGTGAGTTCGCTAACGCCTCAATTTTTCGGGGGCTCGGCTTCACCTGACCATGACAAATGACTCGACCTAAGTACTCCACCTCAGTACTAAGGAAGGTACACTTCTGGAGGTTGATCGAGAATCCGGCTTCAGTTAAAGTTTTCAATACTTCGCGCAATAAGTTGATTCCCTCGCTAACTGTCATACTCAATATTAGAACATCGTCTATGTACACGAGAACGTCACCAGACTCGATCAACCTACGAAGAGTGTTGTTAATGATCCGCTGATACACTGTAGGTGAATTGCACAGCCCAAAGGGCATTTTTATGTACTCGTAATGAGATTCGGGAGTGACAAAGCCAGTTTTATGGATAGAGGCCTCATCAATTGGTATTTGATGAAAACCTGACGCCATGTCTAGGCTGGTGAAGAATTTCGAGCATCCAAGGCGATCAATGTGATCCTCGATGAGCGGAAGTGGATAACGATCTTTGATAGTGATGCGATTGAGTGCTCGAAAGTCAACACACATCCTATCGGAACCATCCTTCTTTTTAACCAGGATTATCGGGCTCGCGTACTCTGAGTCCGATTCTCTTATTATTTTTTTTTCTAGCAAGTCGCTAACTATGTCGCGGACTTTAAGTTTTTCTTGGTACGACAAACGGTAAGGGTGATAAGCTACTGGGACATCGCTCGTCAGATTGATGTGCATCTTACCGGTCGTTACGGTAGTAGTGGCGGTCCCGGAAATGAAAAATGAACCGAAATCATTTATTACAGACATGAGTGTAGTGAGCTCTTCACCTTGAAGAGGCGTATTTACTTTATTGGGTTCTTTACATTCCACGGTGTTTACTTCAGAAACTGAATTGAGGGTATGCGTCAAATATTGTTTGTGTTTTGTCCGAACGAAAGTTACACCGTCCCTATTAAGGACATCCGTTCCGATAATGATCGGCGTGTTCATACACGATGCGGGTACTACGACAAAATCTACATCAAGCGCAATATTACTAAACTCGATGGTTAGCGGAACATATTCGCGGGCGATAATATCGCTGTTGCCTATTCCTTTCAGAACACGATGAGTAGGTTTTCGTGGACAAGCGAAATGTTTGAGAACAGCTGATGATATGAGAGAAACGTTTAGCGCGCCGCTATCTATCAAAACGTCTACGGGAATGCCCTGTATCACTGCTGTAATGATATCGCTGTTGCGAGGGGAATTCACGAGTTCGTTGCACAAGTTAACCTTACGTTGATTATTATTTTGACCCTCAGATCGAGCTTTGGCAAAACAGTCACTTTCTTTATGTCCGGTCTTTTTACAAAAAGAACATGTGATTTTTGTCTGGTTGTCGGAGACTTTAGGCTTTTTAGGACAAGTACGTCTTGAATGTCCAGTCTGGCCGCAGTTAAAGCATTTACCGTCGGCTTTTTCAGCGTTTCGCTTCTTCGCCGCATTGTGAAATTGAGATGACTGACGGTTATCAAATTTACCACGGCCAGGCTTTACATAAATGGCTAAAAATGACACCAAGTTGTTTGCGGTCAGGTTAGCATTAACTGCTGCTGCCTTAACTTGTGCATCATTTATGCCGCGTATCGCTATTTGGACCATCAGTTTCTCGCTTAGGCCCTGAATTATACGTAAACGTAGCAAGGTTCGACGTGCATACTCGGCATAGGTGGGGAATTTATCTGAGGTTGTGTTCATAACCTCGAAAAGTGTTTGAGCGTAATCAATTTCTTGTGGACAAAGGGACTTAAATTCTTTTGTGAAATTGGACCATGAGCGATCGTTAGTTGTCCATTCGCCTAACCAAGTTTTAGCGTCTCCCTTAAGACAATGGGCGACTCGCGAGAGGCATTCTGAATCCCCCCAGCTATTGGCTATCCTAGCACGTTCTACTTCGCCGCACCACACCTCAAAGTTACTGACAGCCGGATCAAAGTTAGACACGTAATAGTCGTGTGATTTTACTTTAGTCACTGCGATCAATGCATCTGCAAGAGCTTGTGTCCCAGAGGGGGCTTCATTAACGTGTTGAGGTGTGCTTACATGCGTAGTGGGAGGTAACGGAGTCAGCGACACACTCGCGGTGCTTTCCTCAATAGCATTTAACCTATCCACTATTGATCCTAGCGCTAGTTTTAGAGAATCGTCACGGTCACGCGGGCGAGACCTATGACGGCGAGATCGTGAGCGAGGCCTATGACGGTGTCGGTGCAGTCTGCTTCGAGTACGCTTTGCCCTGCGGCGCGGCGACTCACTAGATGTTTCACGTGAGCGAGATGAACGTGGCATCACAAATTTTTAAATCGGTGGCTGTTTGTTATCAATGCAAAAGTAACGTTTTTACCAAAAAAACAAAGAAACAAGGCTGTATGTGGGCACAGACCTATCCCACTTCTGATTTTAGGAACCAGAAGCGAGTTTTATTAAAAAAAAACAATAATTTTACAACTGAAAACCATTTACTTCTATAAATCAGTGTAATTTTAAACAATCATCAGAACAACAAAAAGCCATCGAATCAAAAGAAATCTACCTTTAGTAAATCACAAAAACAATCAGGTATTCACGCTAATTACAAAATAAAAGACTTACTGCAAATTGCACCGATCACCTTTTCATCGACCTCACTCTCCGAAATCCAGACGGCAAATGGCGCGAGCGCGCCACTACGGCTGTATTTATACCCGGCGGTCGGGTGATGTCACATTTTGCATTAAGTCACTAAAATTAAGCTAATAATAGTATGTTACGTTACTATAGTTTTGTTACAAATAGGTTTTTTATTACTTCGGTTTTTAACTTAGGTACCTGAACCCAACCCTGCTCGCAGATGACTGACGAGCTGTCACGAGTAATGGGACGGTTGGAGATTGGTTGCATAATCGCAATAATAGGAACATCGACGATGCATCTTGTTTAAATTGTACATGTATGTACCTACTATTGGAACTCGTCTCGTTTTCATTAGTGCTAAGCATATTTTTTTACGCAAAATGTAAACCCTTACTGCACCTAATGGTAATTGGAGCTTTAAATTCAATACTGAAGATACCCTTATTTCTTGTCATAATATTGTCAGTTATTCAGTGCGTGAGTAATCGTAGTGAATTATAATATTTTGTTTTTAATCTTTGTACTATATTTTAACATAACACTTACAAAAACAACAATAAAGTAGCAAAAATGAATCGTCAAATAGAACAGAGGCAAACGATTTCTTTTATAGTGAAACCCGCACATAAAAACGTTATCGTACGAACTTCTATTATTCCTATACAATAGCTAGTACTTTATGGAGGCACTTGAACATCTTTCAAAGGGCCCATTCGTTACAATATCATAGAGTTTTCTTACACAATGTAATTTTCGTATTATGTTCGAGAACATGTACAGACGTCATGTAACTACTTGTCTAAGCACAAAGGGTCGTGAGAGGTTTTGATTTGTTGTCCCACATTCTGGGCTTACTGCAATTAATTGTTTGTTTAAATGTATATTTAAAAGGAAATGTATCACTGCAATCTCGGGAAGTTGTTATTTTATCAGTCAGCAACATATATTTAATTAATTCGAAAAAAAAAATATTTTAAAGAACTATTACTGTAAAAATAAAAATGACGATCTGACTAATCCGACTGCTATTTCATGTATTTATTATATAAAACCTAAAATAAATAATTAAGTTTAAAGAATAATAATAATTATAAATAGTAACCGCGAGTCCAACGCACGTGCCTATCAAACCGCGGATTACACGCTCTACGCGGCTACGCCGTAGCACCCGCGCTACGCCTCGTAGCTAACTGCCGTAGCGCGGCATATTCGCGCATCTCCCGCTGCACAGAACTTGATCTATGTGAGATGAGCTGAATTCATTGCCGTTTTCTCTGACACATTCGAATCAATTTACGAGCACAACCAGCAATGGAAAGCTAAATTTATGTTTGTTGCCATGTGTGGCTGCCAGTTACAGGATTTACCTGACTATTGTGTTGATAAATGTTTTCACTGGTTTACATTGAAAGCGCTATTTGAATTACTTAACCCCATTGTGGTTTAGTTGATGATCATTCTGTAAGTAGACACTATTATTTATTATGATTATTATTATGACGACCGATGTGGTGCAGCGGGCGTAGGTCCGCCTGCGACGCAGAGGTTATGGGTTCGATTCCAGCCTCGGGACAAATGTTTGTACGATCTACAAATATTTGTTCCGGGTGTTCTGGGTATTTTCTATATATATAATAAAAAATACCTATCTATGTATTGTATAGTATTAAATATATACCAGTCATCTAGTACCCATAATACAGCTCTGTTTAACAGCAGCTTACCTTGGGGCTAGATGATGCTGTGTGAATTGTCCAGCATTATTTATTTTTATTTTATTATACCCCAAAGGGGCGATACGCCTTCTTTGTCGCTAGACTGACAAGAAAACAACACGAATTAATATGAATACTCTAGTGACTCTAGGTCATTGTTATTTCAAAATTTGTGTGATCTGTCACCCTAGCTAGGCGGACAAAACTATATGGGAATAATCTAAATTAAACTTGAATAAGAATTTTACCAAGAACTGTTTATGAATAAAATAAAAGGTTTCATAAAAGACAAGTTAGTAAGGTATGACACAAAGGCCGTCGGCATGTAAAGCTTGGATAAATAAAACGACGACCCTTATCTCCGAGGGATAGAACGAAAGAAATAATTATTTACAAATAAGAATAATGTATTCAGAGAAGAGAAAAGAAAGAATAAATCTCATCTCGACGGTATCCGGAGATTTCTTATAAGCCGGGGACACAACGATATCTTGAACTTTAGTACGTGTTTCCAAACTTTGGCCGCAGAAGAGAAATCAAGAGCGTCTAGACAGTTCATGCGCACACAAGTTGAAACATGTTTTGGCGCAATAACACTTTGAGAGAAAATTGAATATGACATGATTTGCTCAGATTTCAATTATATTTGATTTGAACCCGTGTAAGCGGGCTTCAAACGTCTGAAATCGTATGAATTTATTACTCGCTCTTGAGACATAGATTGTACCTACATTGCAATTATTTGAATTCATTTGTTTTATAAGATTTATTAATTTATAAAACCACGGTTATTAAGTTTTTTAATAAAATGTATTTTTTTTTAATCATTATTGGTGGAACTCCAAACGTTCAAAACAAAAATAAGAGCATTGAGTACGATATGTATGTATCTATGTAATAACAGAAAAAAAGTATATTAGTTATCTGGTTCCCATGGCGCTGTGTGAATTGTTCGTTTATTATTATTATTTTACTATTTAAAAAATAATAATTTAATGTATTCCATTAGGTAAGTATAAAAGAATAATTATGATTAAGTCATGTTTAAAAAGTATAAGTACTAATTTTGTATTATTTTTTAAAAGCACAGAAAACACGGCTGCAGTTTGGTTACCGTTTCAATAACCATTTCATCTAACCAAGATGTTTTAATAAATATAAAATAATAACTAAGTATATTGACTACAAAATATGCGTTTACTAGAATTCTATAAGTTTTGTACCAACAGTACGGAATACATACATCTCCAAACATACCGACGGAACATTTGGAATATGACATAATACTTTTTTTTTTTTTTATACAACTGAAGTGGCAACCAAGCGTACGGCCCACAAGATGGTAAGCGGTTACCGCAGCCTATGGACGCTTGCAATACCAGTGGTATCACTCGCGGGTTGCCACCTTGAGGCTAAGATCGAAAGCCTCATGTGCCAGTAATTTCACCGGAAACCATACCCTTCACACCGGAACACAGCAATGCGAGCATTACTGCTTGGCGGCAGAAATAGGTATGGTGGTAGTCCTTATACATAGCAGTTCTCTGCAAAAGCGGATTCTCCGACGAAGTGATATCTAAGTTTAGATTAAATCGTCGTTTGACTGCATAATTGCGGATAGGGCCGGGCCGGGGCATTACATACAATCCGTGTTGCTATCTAAGCCTGATATATAACTGCACAAAATTTTGCGATACAATTAAGTAAACAATAATCCTAGGTCAAATATCTATTATTATACCTATATTTGCACTTACAGATTATTACTACTACTACTACTACTACTTACTATTATTACAGAACCATTTTTTTCTGTTAGTAATTCTATATTTATTTTACTTTTAACTTTATCTTATCTTAACTTCAATTTTCAGTTCTAAAAATGCTGCTTAAGACCTTCCCCCATCAAAAGGTAATATAATTTTTGACCCAACAAATACAAATACTTTAATTATGTAACACATAACTAAATACTGAGCCTTATTCATACCATAAACCTCTATTAGCTTGAGCGTCTTTCACATCTGTCATCATCTTTGTTCATTGACATAAGAATTACAAGGACAAAAACAATACTTAGCGAGGCGCTAATATATCAGTCTAATTAAATAATAAGGATGTTAAACTGCAGCAGTTAAATAAAAAAAAACTTTATTATGTAGATATAGTTTGTAAACGAATGTGGTGATTTTCGTTTAAAAAGTACACTAGACTATACTATTTAGTGTATCATAGCATTAAGTACAAAAAAAATAATTTAATTTGAACCTCGTGTGCCCCACTCCTAAGATACAGGACGTGAGGGGTATCGCGCTGGCGGACACATTAATTGGCAATCTCCCCCCACTATGTGCGACTCATCAGTACAAATATCAGATAATGATGTTTATTTGCGAGCAGCCAACCGGACCAACCAATGCTTATTTTAATGCTATGTTACTGACTAGCAATCCATCCTACGCAATCGAACCAGATCTTGCAAAAATTTGTTCCGCTGCGGGGATCGAACCCGCAACCTTTCGCTTCTCAATCGGTCACTAGCCCACCGCGCCACCAAGGTCGTCAAAAAAACGAGACTTAGCACGTGCTCAGTCTGAGAACTGACTCTGTCAACTATCTGTAGATCGCAACAGTGCACGACCACGACACGACGAAGCGAGATAACTACCACTGATTAATCATACAGACATACGCACACCAGTGATAAATCATTTTTATTTATTTAAACTTATAAACTTAAACTCTGGCGCTCCTTAATACCTCAGACCTTGAAAAATTATGTAAACAAAGTTCAATAAAACCATTAAGTATTTTGACAAGTCATCCCAAGGGAGTAAACGGTTTTAGCTTATTATTTAATGCAGTCCACACTTCCCCTCACATTTTCAAAATGGCAGTCTATTAGCAAATGAGCACATCTGCCCCGCAGGCCCCAAGGGTAGTCGGAAAACAGATCGGCAAAAACGAACGCAATTTTTTGTTACCTTTGTTTACGAGAATAGAATTATTGACGCATTAATGAGAGCTTTAATCAGAGCATACCGTAAACGGTAAACCGAACAACAGGAAACTCTAGCTATAAATGAAATTGACTGCTACTAAAACTACTAACAAGAACGTTATACATATTTTTGGGCAGTTACGACTCTCAACATGACATAAATGGGACGAGAGTAACATTGTTGCTTTATACGTTTTTACTGCGTTATAAAATATTTTATACTTAACTACCGCTTTTCAAATTGGCTGTTTGCGAGTTGTGGCTACTTACCTAAGTGGAAAGTTGACATAAGCCTTGATACCAATATAAAAGTTTGTATTTTGTTAGATACTAAAACATTATTAAGAGGAAGCCTACATGTTCAAGAACCGCATTGGCCTGCATAGTCAGATTATCACTTTCACTCGAGAGGCCAGTTTCTGAGCAGTACCTACTTATGAACGTTATAAAGAAGGATATTTTTGATGAAACATTATTATCATAATTTACAAATTAAGTACAATGATTTTGACATAAACGTTTGCATAGGATAGACATTTTTTTACATAACTTTATGTAGGTAGATTTATTATGCTAAATTTAAAACGATTCTCAGAGAAAGCAAACGTTATTATTACTTATTATTAAACTCACAAGAGAAAGTAAACCGTCATGTTTTGTAAACATTCTACGAGAAGGCGCATGTAATAAAACACCGACTAACATGTTTTACAGAATCAACAATAATATCTATCTACCTGCCTACATTTTGGCTATGGAAAGATACGATTTAAGCCCATTAGTTCAGAAATCACTCCACAACACAAAACAACACCATAATATTTTTTATATGTATTTTTCATTTTTGCGTTTATAAGGATTGGATAAATGTGCCTATTATGCCTATGTAATAGTATGTCTATAATAATTATGTTAGGTCAACAAATATGTGTTAGTTAGAAAATTACAACATGTATGGTGTTGGGGTGTTGCTCTAGACTTTCTCACTTCATATAATAAGAGACTAGCAGTCTGTCCCAGCTTCGCGCGGGTGTAATGAAACGGCACTCGTGCAAAACCGGGGCACCCATGTTACTCAGGAATAAAGTAGCATACTAATGGTGAAATAATTTATGAAATCGAACCAGTAGTTTTTGAGTTTATTCGTAACAAACAAAAATACAAAAATACAAATCTTTTCTCTCTCTATTATTAGTATAGATATAGATAGAATACAAAGAGTTGACGTAAATGGAAAGCGTTCTCCGGGATCAGTGGTAACAATTGGTGTACCACAAGGATTAATACTTGGGCCATTCTTGTTTTTAATATATATAAATGTACCCGGTTTGTTAGGGACGATCATGAGATTGTACTGTTTGCTGATGACACGTCATTTTTGACATTATGGCAACAGTATTTTAGGACTAGCATGTTGTGTCTTGTGATATTAGGACCAAAACTGTTATGTCAATCAACCGAACCTCATGTTTATAGCATTTAAGTTTTTCAACCTTAAGATTTGGAGATATTCTAATGATAGCTAGAGGTTATGGCGTTTGCCAGCCCAAGGCTTCGAATCCTGTTTTTTTATCCAATGTAATAATATAAAAATACTTATAAGCCGTTTATATTTTATCTAATGTAACTAGTATGATAAAAACTTGCTTATAATTCATTCAATTAATTTATTAGTTAACTGCAATTTTAAGTTAATTGGTCCAATTTATTGTCTTTGTTTGACTTCAGTCTGAGGCTGAATTCGAGCCATTGTGAATCGGAACAGCTGCTCTGCTACAGTGTCGCAATTAAGTGAGCATTACGTAGGTAATTATATTTTAGAAATCTACTTGCGATGTATGTATCTACCTATCCTGGACCTGAACCTAACATAAAGCAAAGCCATTTTTGTAATCAAACATACGAAAATTCTCATCGCGAAAATTTTCAAAAGCTTTCTAAGCAATGACTAAATTTATATCTGGTTGATGCAAAGTTTTAAACCAAGGTAAAGTAACTAGGCATCTGGCTATCAGTATTCATCACCTAAGTTTTGAATGCAAAAGTTATTATGATAGAAAGGCAAAGCTCCGAGCAATTTTACATCGATTGTTTTTCGTCAAAACAAGGAGGATGAAAGTCTGCGACAAAAGAGCTTTCATAAACTTTGACACGTAATCATCGTCAGGAGTTGTCGTTTTGTAACTAGACGGTTTGGTTCGCGCCAACATAGAGCCATCGACCACTGTTTAACGGGAAACAGTAAGTCAGCTGTCTATAGCTGCCCTTTGAGAGACTGTATAATATCCATTCCACACGTTGCCGGATAAAGGTTGATGAAAGAGCATGGCACCAAATCGGCTTCGCCTTGCCCTAGCAACTTGCCGTTAACCAGCGGTCAACGCGAGGTAAGCACGTCACCGGAAAAGTGTGGCTACGGGAGGGGGAACATAAAAAGCTGAGTTGATCAATCGCCATAATCGGTTCTTGTTACCTTTGCTAGGCCGGCGGGGCGTCGCAATATCTATACTCCTTCGACCGCATACGAAAGCGGAGCTGGAGGTCCGTAACCAGCTACAGTAGAAGAAAAAATCACCTTTATATTTTTTTGTTGTTGTGCTAAGTTACTTAGAAATACTTTTTTGCGATAGGCATTCATTAGTGTACATTACAGTCTGGATTTTGAAGAAAAAAAACTTAAAGGCCTAAGTCGATATTGATCTGTTGCCGAGCTGATACTTTTGCGTCAACAATAAAGTACTTAGGGTGAGTTGCGACGACGATTGAACAATTTGACGTTAACGTTAGATGGTGCAACTCACCCTTAGTCAATAAAGATTTGCGTATGACAAAAAGAAGAGTATCTACTACGTGCCTGTGTTGTGGTTACAATAATGTGGTCCAGGGTAAGAAATTTATATTTCAATGCTGTTATGTATACAATGTACGTCTCATTGTTGGCGTCGGGGCTAGAAAGGTATAATTAAATGTTTTGTTAAATTATTGATAGAACGCCAATCCTACTGCAATTTTCTGGTTGACACAACATACTTAGTAGTAGGTGCGTTGCGACACGGAAGCACAGAACAGATATTAGTACTACGTAACGGAAGTTTAGACGACAGACTGCATGGCTGGCTAAATACGCTGCAGCGAGGAACTGGGTCATTAAAAACTGCGCTACTGGCTCCCAAATGCTCAGTGGCCGTGCTCCGTGCTCCGTAGCAACGTAGCGTAACCGGAGCGGCGACGGGCCGTGAGTGACACCAGTAATTATGCGGCTCCGTCACGGGCCGAGTGCTGCTGCGACCCTAGCCAAACTTTTAATTGAACCGATGAGACTGTTTTTAGCATGGACTTCCATTTTGCAAATCGTTGACATGACCCGACATATTTATGATACGGGAAATGACACTTTTTGCCGTTTCGTTTTGTGTGTGTGTATGTCTCGTAAAATATGCCCAGGGTTTTAAAATAAAACCTACTTTCGTGGTATGATATATACTTACAGATAGGGTAAATGAATGAGTTATTGGCTGGCATTAGTTATTGGCTACTTCATACTCAAACACTTCCTAAAAGCTACTGATGCTAAGTACAATATCTCCCTTCATTCTAGAGAATAGTTTACATATTTAGCTTTAATATTTGTGCCGATTTGTACCACCTTTCGAATAATTTCGTATAAAAAAAATCATAATTGATTGACAATCGGCAATCCGGCTACTATGGTGGGGTTTTGTTGTGAAAACGGTAAGGATTGCGTTTGACTACAATTCGAATGAAACTTGTCTCATACCTCATATCTCTGTAGTTGATCCATATTTCGTTACTATTTAAGTTATTTTATCTTAATTTAAATGTATTTTATTATTTTTTTACTTTAAAACATTAAATTATGGTATAGCCAATAACAGAAACGAAAAAAACTAAGTTTTAAGTTACTGGCTATACATGTACATCACCGCCAGTCACCTACGAATTCAATTTATAATTTGTCAAATTTGGCGAAAATGGCCTTCTTCCGCCAATCTGACGTTTGCTGAAGAGCACAGCATAGATGCCCAGTTGAGTAACCACCGCATGCAGAGATCAGTTCAAGATCCGATGGCCTGAAATAAACTTGTGCCGAAACCGATACTAATTCAGTTTGTCTGGCGAACTTTATACTGTAATTATTTATACAAGGGCTTCGAAAAGTTCGTTTATACCAGTTCGTTTATATTCTAAGAACTCGATAATTATGTTCCTTGTATTTCTTAAAAAAAATGACTATAAACTGCTGTGTTTCGTAAAAAATGCTACAGCCAATAACTGAAACCAAACATGCCAGTAACTAATTCTGGGGTAACACAATTTTTATTTGAATGAATATTATAACTTTATAAGCAATGTTAATTAAAATGATACTAGAACTTTTTCCGTCTCCACTAACACCATAAAAACATCATTTGGATGACGCCTAAAGAAACTATACCAATTTAAATTGACCAAGGCGCTTAAGTAGCTAATAACTGGTGCTTTTACCCTAACTTTTAATTTAATCAACGAGACTGAATATTATATTTCATGGCAACTTTTCTGGGTAATTTTTGTAATCGTATCTAAATTCATCTAAATTTTATTTATTATGCACAGATGCCATTATCTTCTATTTTATAAGTCGACTTTTACTGCTGGGCTGCTATCATGAAATTGACCAAATTACGAATATTTAACAAATAAACAAAATGTTCTGTAATTAATTAAAATAATAATTTATGATTAATTAAAATATTCAATAATTAAATTATTTCGGTTATTATGCAAGCTCTTTTTTAAATGCAATCTCTTTAAAATAAATTATATTTAAAGCTGGACGTCCACGAGCAATTGCTGAACTATTAGGCAACTTTGCAACGTTGCAATCCGATTTTATGAACTAGTATGAAAGCCAATAAGCCAAACCAAATATCCAACCAAAATACCTAATACCCCTTCTGATGCCTGAATATAAAGCTGAACCTCTACCTATCTGCTCAAGCATATTTTTACCGAACAAAATACATAAACTAATTTATTACATAAATAAGTTAATGGAAATAAAATAGCTTTTAGACGCTTAGGTAGAGAATAGAGTAGCTCCGCTGGTCAATACGTCCAGCCTGAACTGTGGTATTTTTTACTTAAAAACTGACAAATTAGAGAAGCAATATTTGTTATGCAGACACCTAGGTGGCTATGGTACCTAGGCAACATCCCTATGTCTGCTTATTGAAGTGAGGCCAATTAGTCAGCAATTCCAATAATACCTCATACCTACCTACATACGCTATATTGCTTCGCCACCTAATTATTTTGCTCGTTATTAGTATGTAGATATTTGTCAAATACCGTTATGTTATTTATTTAGGTTATTCATTAGAGAATAAGGTTCTTGAATGACGACCACGAACAGGAAAGGGAAGTATAGGACGGGTCGATGGACAAATAAGAATAAGATGGAGAGAAGAGAAGTCCGTGGATGGTAAAGATTCAAAATCGGTCGTCATGGCGTTCTTTGGGGTATGCCTATATCAGAGGACGTCTAAAGATTATAATATCCCAAAAATTATTTTGCCTCAAGCGGGATTTGAACCCGCAACCACCGCTTGATACGCGGGGCTTGATAGTATTCCCCTAGTGTGATGGTTAACACTATAAAAACAAAAATAGCCAACAGAGGACGTCTATCGGCTGATATGATGAAGATGATGAATTTTGAAGTTTTTACTTTTAGTCAAATCCTGATCTTTCAAAAAAGTATTGAATAAAAACACAAATTCTTTAACTGTAACAGAGACACAATCAACGCTAACCCAGTTAAATCAGAAGACAGAATGGAAGTGACAATTACCCACAGAATACCTTACAGCAACAGGGATGACCCACTAACGTAATTACGGGTCGCCATGGAATAAACCGAGAAAGTTTCCGATTTACAGACGTTTTTACCTGTTTACTGAACGATTCGAATTAATGAACCCTCGGTTCTGCTGTGGCGAGTGCTAATATTTGGACGTTTTTTGAATTTTAGTATGATACGAGCCAGAGTGGCTCGTATCATACTAAAATTTCGTGTAAAAGAAAGAAAAAACTTTACTTAACCGTTTATGTAAGCAATAATAATATTTTACAAAGTTAATGGTAATACAAAACGTATAATAAAAAATATATAATACTAAACGTTTTTTAGCAAATTTGCGCTCTAAATTAGTCGGCAATATTAGCAGAGTAGTAAACTTTAAAAAATCACGGATTGATACTTCTATAGTTAGAAATCCGTCTTATTTTCCCAGCGTGTGTATCCTTATTTCTTATACTTACCAAGTTTGCCATATCATATCGAAAAACTTTTTAAATGTTTTTGTTAGATTATAAAAAGCTTCATCTACTGATGGTCTCTACTATAATGGCTGATAAAACTATAATAAAATGATTACCTTCCTGCAAAAGCTCAAAACTTGCCTACTAAACAAAGTACCTACAAGGTAAGGTACATTGTTTTAATTAAGATTAATTTTCTATTTATGCCTCAGAGCAATAGCGAATTAATTTAGGCAACCCTCTGTGCCAACCGCTGCCTGCTGAGACATCCGTAGCACACGGCTACCGTTTAACCCAAGCCAGCGCCACAGTTTACAATGAGTACTAACATCAGTACATACAACTTGTACTACGAACCTATTTTACTCCGACCGAATTTCTAAATTCTATGCGTTGACGACAATTTGGTATCTAACTGTAATAATATTTATAGTAATAATGTTCTTTGTGGTAGAGCTCGTCTGGGGAAGAACTACCGCCATACCTATATCTGCCGCCAAGCAGTAATACTCGCATTGCTGATTTCCGGTTCGAAGGGAATGGTTTCTGGTGCAATCACAGCTATTCTGGATCTTAACCCATAAGGGATAAAGTTCATTTTAACTCAAAGTGGATTTAAAGGGGCACAGGCCTACCCGTGTTAGCACACTGATTTTAACCCAGTTCCACCGGACTTGGCTTGCTGCCGAATTTATTGGCAAATTCATCTGTTCAGTTATATAACCGTCTTCTGACTGACTCATACGAACTTACTTATTTACTAGATAGCAGTTCGCATGAGCTATAGCGACGAACTTTTAAAACGCCTAAAGTAAACATGAAAATTTAAATTACAAAACAAACCAATCGGTTGAATTGAAATTTCAAACAGCAGTTTCAGAATTTATAGCTTGTTTCCAGCGGAAGGAGATAAAAACAACGGATTTATGGACAAGCGCTACGGATAGGCGCTGGCTAAAGGCATTTGTTAATAGGATCCAATCATGCTTTATCTATCCACTGTAATAGTTCGGACATGATAGAATAGTACATTATGGTACTAGTGTGTAACATTGGTGATTACCGCTGAGGCGCCATTGAGTCTTAAGATAGCCGAGGACGGTAATCATCAATACACACGTGTATCATACGACGTTTTTCAACACACTTGTGAATAAAATAACAAAAAAAACTCATAATAAAATAACAAAAAAAATCTATAACTCACTAGTGAGTTATAGCAATGAAAAAGTCATAGTTTGATTATGGGTGTCATTCTGTGCCTAATTGCGATGACCATAGAGTCACTATAACTCACTAGTGAGTTATAGCAATGAAAAAGTCATAGTTTGATTATGGGTGTCATTCTGTGCCTAATTGCGATGACCATAGAGCCACTTTATAAGCAAGTGTGTTGAAAATAACCTTTTATATCTATCCACTAGATATACTTCATAGGGCAATAATAGAAAGATAACAAAACACTTGGTACTGTAATTAAATTATCCAGTTTCTTATCTACATTACTTACATTTATGAGTTTCTCATACTCATATTATTTAACATCACGAGTTTCCTTACTAAAAAAAAAAACTTTGTTTCAAATAAGGGTTTACTTAGTTGAATAAAAGTTTTTTTTTTACCCCCGTTTAGTTTTTTTTTTATACACCAAGCGTACGGCCCACCACAAGATGGTAAGCGGTTACCGCAGCCTATGGTATCACTCGCGGGTTGCCACCTTGAAGCTAAGATCGAAAGCCTCAAGTGCCAGTAATTTCACCGGAAACCATACCCTTTACACCGGAACACAGCAATGCGAGCATTACTGCTTGGCGGCAGAAATAGGTGTGGTAGTCCTTCCTCGGACGAGCTCTAGCACAGAGAACTCTAACATTTGTGATTTTTGTGTTTTCGAATTACAGTTTCAAAATATGAACGTAAAAAACTGGTCATTTACTTTGGTTTGATGCATTTACGAAGTAGGTATTGGTTTTGGAACCGGACCGAGCGCGTTCAGTATTAAAAGTTTTTGCCATATCGAGCAATTTCGGGATAAATTGCCCAAATTTATCACTCGATTGAACGCTAAATTCGCACTCTGTCGTTCGGTCGGTCGGAAGGCTCTAATGCCACTCGTCTGCTAGCACGTTTATCAACAGCTGATAAAATGATAAATTCTTCGAAACAGTTTTGTTTGCTGAACTAACTCATTATAACTATTTGGGGATTCGGTTTATAGAGTATTAGGTGTTAGGAAGGGTTTCTTCTTATAGGTTTTTAGTTGTTGCTTTGGCTTTCTTAGCAAATCTTTATAAAATGTACCTAAGTAAATTGTTAGATAGTGAGAGACTCGTGTCGCAGCTAATTGCTGCTACTACTACTCGTAGGCTACACTGAAAACCAGCGCTACAGACACATTATGTCTGCAGCACATGCTGAGTGGCTGCCTTTTTTTCGTCACAATAGTTAAGTTTTAATTTTTATTGTTATTTTTATTTTTATGTTAATTGTGTGGCGTTAAATAAATATTTTTCTATTCTATTCTATTCTAGTATTAGTAGTATTTATTATAGAAATTATTTAAAACTTAGAAATATTACATTTCACTTTTATGATAAACTTAAATTAACTAATGTTCTAAAATGTGTACAATGTGTTTACAATGTGGGCGTGCGTGACTACAGTACATTGACTTAAAAGTCATAATAATAAGTTATAATAAGATCCGTTGCCTTGCCTCGTACCTAGTGTATCTACCACTCAAACATTTCTGCATAACATTTTCATGTCACACACAGGCCGTAGATTCCGAGAGAAAACCACGCTACCAAGTAAACAAAGATGACGTGTTTATCTGAATACTTTTGTATGTAATTTATCTACTAAAGTCTATTACTTAAAACGTGAAAAAAAAATCAATTCACCCTTCTCTGGCTTAGGTACTGATGTTCGAAAGAGCAAATGAAGGCGAGGCAATTAATTATTAGCCGCCTGTCGTCTTCATTATAAGAAGCAAACTATAGAACGTTTGTGACAGAACGAGAAGAAATATACGCGAAGTTCGCGAACTTTAACCATTTGTTGAGTTTGTTTGTCTTTAGAATAATGCGTGGGCGGTTTATTGGCAGGCAGCTGTGAGTTATCGTTAGATATTTATTTTTTTGCTTTTATTTATACTTACATAAACAACGAAATTAGGTAATAAAGGTTTCATGCTGTCACGAATTTTTGTTTTTATAGTGTTAACTATCACACTAAGGGTTAACATCACATAAAGATTATAATATCCCAAAAATTATTTCGCCTCAAGCGGGATTTGAACCCGCAACCACCGCTTGATACGCGGGTGCTCTACCAATTGAGCTATCGAGACATATCTTGCTTGGACGATATCGATAATCATTGGAATGTCTTCGGCTCGAAGCGCCGATAGCTCCACCTATAGGGGAAACGTTGCAGTTATCCAAGCCTGTTCAATGACTAGAAAAGTTAATTTAGTTCATTGACAAGAGGACGAGATATTATAATCTTAAGCAAAGCTTGTACTGTGGGAACCGATATCTAGAAACACATATACAGGGTCTTTGATTATTAGTGCGCAATATTCAAGGAATATGTTCCACACACAAAAAAAAATACATGTACTTTTTATAACATTTTGTCTGAAAAATCTCGAGTAAATCGATTACGTTTTTTTGGTCAATTATTATTTATTATTGTTGGAAATCGTAATAATTAAATATTCGAACACACGCGCCTTGTAGAGGTTATAGAGGGGTCATTGACACGCGCAGATCATTGACGCGTGGGTTATTAACACGCGGTTCATTGACGCGCGGGTCATGGACATGCGCCACGCGCTCCCCTTTTGATTTCTAACATGAATAATTAATTATTGAAATAATGAATAATTAAATATTGGAACATACGTGTATTCCTTGAATAACACTAATAATCAAAGACCCTATATATTTTTATAAAAACATATAAATCTTATAGGAGTTGAGTTTCGAGAACATCACCTGTTAATTTCTTCTCACATTGATTGCTATTCACGTCTCGCGTCACCCGTGATCCGGCCCGGACCAGTCCCGTCGCCCCTAAAAGTCGTTTAATATACCCGTGGCTATGTAATGCAGACGATGTGATACATTTCGCAGTAATCCAATGCAAACGGGGAGTTTTTCAATTCAAAATGGAAGGCCTATAATTGATTCGACGGATCGCCCGCTCTAGATAAGCGCGTATTTTTAACCCTTTGTTTAAAAATGAAGACTTCACCTCGTTTTAGAAGCTAACCCGTAAACAAGCGACCCTTTTATAGCAACCCTTTGGTAATGTTGTGAAAATTTCTACCGGATATTGCGCGAATAAATCGCATAACATTGCTTTGTCTGTTTTTCTCTTTAAAATGTCTACAATTATAATTGAATTCATTGAAAGCGTGAGCTGGGTAATAAATTGAAACAAAATAACACCAAACTAAAGTAAAATTGGAAGATAGTGTAGAAATACGGCAATATATCAGAAACTGCCATACTTTGACGTTGCTGTGATTGTAGTATAATGTTGTAGACTATTTCCATTAAATTAGCATCATACTTTTGTTATTTTCTTCTAGGTAAAGCTGGACGAATATGGCATAAAACAGAAAATGGACAGTTTATTTATATTATCATTTAAAAAATATGACAGATGCCCAGATAACGGGGATGTTCATACATTATCTATAGAAACCCGACATTCTTGGTTTAACAAGCTTTCACCCACGACTTCGTTCACAAGGTACCTAAGCTTTATGCTATTCTAGATAATATACATATATTTCAAATTTTATGCAAATCCATGCAGCAATTGAACCATATAAATATACATACAGACATACAATATTCTAAACCTTCGTATTCCTAATATCAGCAGAATTATTGTGTAAATTATATTATGTAAATGATCATTATTCAATGTTATTATTCTATATCAATGTCATTATTAGTGTCGTTCGTTCGTTCGTATGAGTCAGTGGCCAACTCTGGTGACAGAGTTTCTAGGCCGCCCGAAGGCCTCTGTCATGGCTTAACAACTTTGTAAAATCCGGGACCGACTGCGCTCAGTACTATTAGTGTAAAACGTAGGTATGCAACGCTAACCTAACCAGAAACAGGAAAGTCGGCACCGCTGGCACTTCACCGTAGCGAAGAAATTAAGCCAAAAAAGAAAAAAAAGTAAGTAAAAAACGCCTTGCCACAAAATAGTTATCACCCTTGATTAGCTAGCAGGTAAATAAATGAGCAAACTTCTATTAATCTGATCCGCAGCCTTACCAAGGCATATATTAAGTTTCGCTCAAGTGAGAAACTAATCGAATTTCAAAACCCAACCGGAGCGAGCAAGATGAATACTAATAGCGTGTATTGGGAAATCGGCTTCCAAATGCTTGTGGAGGGATTTCCTATAAAATCTGTGGCTTACAGTTATTATTAGAGTCATTTGAAGTAAAAGGACACTTTTTTTTTCTTTGTATCATCATCATCGTAATATATTTTCCAAAGTATTTACTTACAGCAACTTATTTGCGCATGTTTAAAAAATTCTAGAATTTATTTTTTTGTAAATTATCTGAATTACTTAGTGAACTTGAATGACTTGTCATTTTTATAACAATAAATCACACTCAAAAGTAACTCTAGTCGTAGACACAAAGGCACTTGGGATTATTATAATTTAAGATAGAGTCATTGCAGAAATTATAATCTCAAATATGGCCCTGACTGAAATCGTTTACTGTATTTTGTGATAGATAACGCTACGTTGTCTTTATAGCGCCATAAAATAGTTATTGCTGCGAGACGATAACACGCGATTTATAACACTCTAGCCCACACTGGGGGGCCCCTACGATGGCCCAAGTACTGACATGCACTTTATTTCACCACTATAATAAGTACTTCTCTATCCACTTGCTTATCGCGCGATGTTGGAAACGGTACATTTCCCAAGTTTTTATTGTAGCAAAAAATCAATGAAAGTATTTTAAATTCATATTGTTTTTTTTATTTTGGTTCAAATTAATTACCTAATACTTACCTAAATATTGATAAAACTATACTAGCGGGTTAATCACATAACTCTGTTAGCGACTAATCTTTGACTTTATCTTTAATCTTTTTTTTTCTTTCTTTCTTTCAACGTATCAGCAATGCCATTCAACGTGGCAATGCAGCCAGCATGTTGGGAACGCTTCCGTCTGGTAGTGATTTGGATCAGTTATCTATAGGTAACATCTCTCTTTAGATGGCTCAACTATTTTATATGTATTTTGTATATTAAGTAATGTAATGTAATTATGTACCAATCTTTATTGATCTCCATCTCAAAGTGTATAATAAGACCAGTAATGTCACTGAAGCAACTAGCCTAAACAGCTTTAAAAACAAATTAATACACTGCTTTATTTGTAACACCTTTTACAGTTATGATGAGTTCTTTGGCCAAAGGTGATAAGAGTTGTTGTTACCGAGAGAGATATGACTGACTAAAATAATTGTTATTATTTTATGAATTTATTATAACTTCTAAATTATATACTGACATACTTAATTAATTAATAATTATTGTTTGGTATTTGTGGACTTGTGGATGTATTTTTTACTTATTTATTGTAAAGCCCAAGTTTTTAAATTTTAAATAGGTATGATGTACCTTACCTAGTTTAATAATAGCTGTCATGTATTAACTGTGTACCAAATAAATGATTATTTGATTATTTATTTGATTATTTGACTTAGGGTCAAACTGTCTCTATTGGTACAAAAGTAAGGAAAGTACTTAGGAACTTACTTATAAAGGTACAGTTTGAGATGGAGATCAATGGCTATTGGTCGCTAACGAGTTATGTGATCAAACGGCTTTTGGTAGAATTCTTCATAGTCTTGGTTGGTGGTTAGCACCGCAGTGTTCAGATATTCTGCCTCCAAGTAGTAGTGTGCAAGCGTTACTATGTTTAAGTTTGAAGGGCACTGTAAAGAGTGAAATTACTGGACGAAAGCGACCTAAAACTACGCCGAGGGTGCTGGCGAGCGCAATGGCACACAGATGTGCAGCTGTTCAAGCAAGTGACTACCGCCTCGTCATTTGCTTAAAATAAAAAACAATCTTCATTGCATTCTTCATGATTTGCGAGCCGACCTGGGTATTATAGCTTATCAAATATTTAGCATAGTCAATATAAATAAACCTTCCTACAAGAATGCCCTGGTGGTGGTGGAATAATAACGGTGAGTTACCTCGAACATATGTACCCTAGAAACTTCAGAACCTTGGATTCAGAAAATATCAGGCATAAAAATACGCACCCACTTAAAATTTAATCAAGTCTTGCATTAATTACAGGGTCTTTCATTATTAGCGCATAGTATTCGAGGAAAGGGTTTCACACAAAAAAAAAAAAAAACACCAAAAAAAAAAAGTCACATTCTTTTATAATAATATTGCCAACGCAAGTAATAATACATAGAGGAGGCAGACAGGGTATGTGTATCTTATCAAAACGAGGGATTACACAACCCCTGTCTAGGCTAGAGTATTAAAATTAGAAGTGAACTTCAAAATCAATGTCGGTCGAAACAAATAAAATATACCTACCTACTTACTTACTATAAATCGCGGCTTTGTGTGGATGGCGGCAATTTTAAGGATCGTTAGATTAACACCTTGCCCTTTTTGATCTTCAACGTAACTTAACTTTTGTTAAAATTATAAACGGCCGTTATTATTAGCGTCATCTATTGATTAACTCTGCATTCTCACCGAGAGGTTGAGGTTATTATTAGAGATGGCGCTAATAACAACCTCAGGGAGGCAGGTACTACCAAGCCATAAAAGTTACTGTCAGAATGTTAATACAACGAAACACCAAAAACTAGAGACAGTGTAGGAATATTTATTTTAGTGTGCAGTTTTTTAATAGCAATTATACATATTCATATTATGTAAATGATCCATAGAAGATAATTGTTATTGACCTCGGCAGGACCTCTGCAGTGTTTTCTTTTTAGAACTATAGAACTATAGAGTAGGTAAAATAAAAAATGCAAAACAAAACCTTATTTATAAAAAATATATTTATTAATAAATATTTTGAGGTGGTGGTCTGCCAAACAATAATTTCCATGAAACAGGTTGAATCAATTTAGACAGTATATCAATTTTTTCTCCAAATAGTAATAAAATGTTATTCAGTTGCATAATCATATCATAAGCATCAGGGATATTGTCACCCTCTGAGCAATACTTGTATAAAACTAGGCAAGGCAAAGCCTTCTCTTTACAGATCTCATAAAGTATAGATGCAAATCCTCCTCCGTGAATCTGTATTCTATCTTCTACCAACTCATGCTCAACCCATTTTAGGTCCTTCATAGTGCTTCTGTATGGACACAAATCACTGGCTGCATATCTAAAAGGAGATGTTAGAATATGTTTCTTCTCATGAGCAAAACTGCTTGCGAGCACAACAATATCCTTTACATTCCTCTCTCTGAACTTTTGCACTATCTCAGTCAAAAAAATCTTTGCATATTTGAATACTAGTGGTGCCCGAAGCTGAAGAACAATCAGTTGCTTATCAGCACACTGGTATAGCTCACAGCTTCCGGAGAGGGTTGTGGACTTCAGATCATACGGGTCATATCCTAGCACAGGTATGAATGCCGGACTGTACAATGTTGCTATTTTTTTCATACCAAGTGAAGAAATAAGCAGATCACAAGCCAGTTGCCCAACATTGCCGACGGCGATACTAGGTAAAACAAGACTAAAGCCGTCTAAGTCAGCGTCCTCAAAAAAATTCCACTGATTTATGAAAGACATTTATTCCAGAGATGTAATAAGTAAAAAGATAAAAATAAATTCAGTTTTGTATGATCTTATAGCTGATGATGATCACAGAAACTTCGGATCACTGTCACTGATGAACTCAATAAATTAAACCTCTAAAAAATGACTGGACATTTTTGTTTACACCTTTTTTTTGTACTACGTTTCCAGAGAGAATATAAGCACTACGAACTACGCACTACGATACGTACTTATAATTTTACGATTTTTACGTATTCTCTCTGGCACTACGGAAAGTATGATTTACATTGAGTCAGATAACTACAACTTGAGTATTACATCAAACAATACCTACCCTATCAAACATTGGAACAAAAACGGTGCATAAATATCTAGATACATAATTAAGCAAGTAAGATGTGCTAGATAGGTATAGGATCTAGGTTTCCGTGAAGTTAGCCGTTTCAATGCGCAATGGAGCTTTTTTTAACTAAATTGTCTTTGCGCATCAGAAACGGCTAACTTACCGGAAGCTTAGATCCGCCGAGAGAAGTATACATACAGGTGGGGCCCAAGGGGTCCCTGTCTCAGCATAATGGCTGCATTGAACTAGCAAAGTCAGTGCTGACTCCAAATTCGAGCCAGGTCAGTGCTGACCCGCTACTGACCTAATGTTAACGCTGTCGGGTCAGTACTGGCCAAGGAATTTTATAAGTATTACTTAACTAGTTCCATGGCATGGTACAGACTGACTGAACTTTTGTATTTGAACAAGAAAAAGTCACTGACCTCATTTGGAGTCAGTCACTGACCCAACATAAATCTCACCTAGCGTAGCGTACTATTCTATACATGCGACCGGGTGAGGTAAATAAGTAAAATCTAAAATCTAAATTCGTGGTACTAATATCTGGTGCTATCGTATAAAAATAAACGTCACAGAATATGTAAGGTACATTGATTTAGGAAAATAAACGTTTCAAATACCTTACCTTTATAGTCAAGGATTTTTTTATGAGTTTTTATACTACCTACGTAAAGCTGAAAGCTCACTAATACAACGGTCCGTCCGTATCAAACTAAATATTAAAGTGGTGTGTCTCTATAAAAAGGGCGAAGGAGTTTATTGCTATAAACCTACCTAAATATTAAGAAAAATAATCACTAAAAGAAACAATAATAAACACTTTAATAAACCATTGAATCAGTTAAAACATAATAATGTGTAATTTAGCTAGTCTTTGTGCAATTTCTGGCGTAATGTTACACGACCTGCGATACTTTATTTCGTTTTCCACAAGAAGTGCTTTCAATCTGCTAAGAGTTAAAATTGTATTAACTAAACATTTTACAAGTACTACATCATGCCTATCCTCACACTCGGACAAGTTTTCAATATTGACAATACCTCCTCCATCCATATATTTTAGAATTCTTCGTTAGCAGGCAATCTATAACACAATAATTATTATTGAATAGGAAACTTAAAAAAGTCAGAAAATTAAACACATACGTAGTACGTAGTGAATGTACTATTATCCTGAAACTTAAATAAAACGGACAACCTACTCATCGGCAATACAGTTGTGTGAAAGAAACAAAGCGACCAAATAATTAGTCTCTGTCTAGACCGTTTTTCCATAATAAAAGAACGCTATGCGGTCATGATATTAAGGTTAAATTTTTTTGTTTTGTACTTAAGATGTCAAATCAAATTAAAATCAAAAATACTTTTGTCGAGTGAGCCCAAGTGTCGATAGTGTCGAGTGAGAGTCATTATCATTATTCTGAGGACTGTAGACTCAGAGCACAGCAGATCCGTAGGTTTATGTGATCTGTGGTCACAGACTCACAGTTTTAATATTGTATGCATCTGTATTTTATTTTTAGATATTTACTAAACGTAGTGCTTACATTCTCTTGGATATTTACAAAAAAAAAATTACAGATTTTCTTCTAATTCTTTCTACCAATAAATTCTGCATTGGTCATACTCTTTGTAAATTCCTGTAAAGTAGATTTCCTATCTAGAATTTACTGGATTATGACTGAAGAAGAAAGGGTGGATCCGCAGTTGGAACATTTTATTCTTGCTGAAACGCAAAAACAGCGATTTCAGGTTAGTTTTTTAGTATTTACCACAACATTTTCATTGTAGAGCAAAAAGTTGTATGTAATCAGTTTTATAAGTAGAGGGGGTACGCTTTTACGTGCCATTATTTAAGAAAACATTGACCTTTAAACTTATCCAGGTTTAACGACTTAACATTCAATACCTAGCACTATTAATTTCAGGTGTTGGTTCATGGACTGACAGACACATGCTGGGATACGTGCATGGAGCGGCCGTCCAACCGGCTTGATTCTAAGACCGAAGTCTGCATTATGAACTGTGTCGAAAGATTCATCGACGCTACTACTTTCATTACCAAACGACTTATGAACACAACCAAGTACCGTTCAGATTCACCATTAGAATTCCAGTAAATTGTTAAAACAAACTTAAAAAAAAAAGGGACAAAATGTTCTCAAGTATCAAAAATTTTTTGCATCGTCACAGGAGGAAGTTCTTCGTTACAGGAGCTGTAGTCGGCGGGTTGTACTTATTAAGCAGCTATGCGCAGAAAAAATTGCGAGAATGGCAAGAAAAAGAGGCTAAGAAGTTTTTTGAAATGACCCGAAAGAAACAGCATTTTGAAAGTACTGAGAGAACTTGCAACCAAACAATACTTTCTCTTTCAAAAATAGTTTCAGAAAGTATTTTGGCTGCTATCAATACAGAAGAGATTGTACAAAAGTTACAGGAGAGTCCCCAAGATAAACTATTGCTTTGGGAGCAACTAAAAGTGATGATTTTCACTCGGATCTGCGTCCTAGTGTATGCTTTGTGCATCTTGCAAGTGACTTTGAGGGTCCAACTGAATGTTATTGGAGGATACTTGTACCATGATTCAGTACATGAAAATGACCCACTTGTTGACAGTGACCTGCAAACAAAGTACTTGTCTCTCTGCCACCACTTTGTTGGAAATGGTATAGAGGACCTTGTCAAACAAATAAAAAAAGCAGTCAAGAAAGTAGTTGAAGGTGTTTCCCTCAAATCAAAAGTCACACTTCAGGATGTAGAACAAATATTCTGGTCAATTCAAACTATTCTATGCACAGACACTGCTGAAGGTGACCCAGTTAAGAAGATGGTACACTACCTTGTAGGACACACTGAAATCAATGAAGCCAAATTGGATACTATAGTCAAAGAAACAATGGATATTTTGGAAAGTGATGAGGTCACATCCATTGGTGTGTTATCAGTAAGTCGCAGCTTCTCAGCAGTTATTGACGAAGTTGCCAACTTATTCGCAACAAAATCTACACCAATAACAAAGAGTGATTTGGAAGTTGCTGACCATATCATAACAAATGGTGCACTGAAGACTGCACCCTTTGTAGATGTAAATAAGGTAGAAATGCACTTTGTGAAACTTTTACCTGTGATCAATGAACTGATCACAAAAAACACATGCAAGGGCAATACAAACATTCCAGATTTGCTGACACAACAGCTCACTTTGAATGACAAACTGAAATTGCTTGGGGCAAATATTTATGAGGTGTTTAGTAGTGTTTGAACACAGCATTAAAACTCCTATTCGTAAAAAATTTAATGGTTTACTGAAAAGTTATATTAAGATTAGTTGGTTAAAGTTATTACGATATTTAAGGCATTCAATAATTACATTCAAAGCTTATGCTAAGAATCTGTAATTTTAGTGGCCTGCTAATTGTCTGCTGTATTGTCTTTCCTTGTCATTCTTTGTCAATGATAGATTTGAAAGACACATTAGCTAACAGACGTTTATAGTATGATTATGAATATGGCTCTCAAAGTGTGCACTATAGCTTTTTAGAAGATATCAAAAGAAATCACTCAATGTTCATTCAGTCATACAGTTTTCGACGACCGACGTGGCGCAGCGGGCACAGGTCCGTCTGCGACGCGGAGGTTGCGGGTTAGATTCCTGCTCAGATCAAATGTTTGTACGATATGTATATTATAAAATATATATCTATTTATAGTATTGTAGTAAGTATATATCAGTCATCTAGTACTCATAACACAGCTCTGTTTAACAGCAGCTTACCTTGGGGCTAGATGATGCTGTGTGGATTGTCCAGCATTATTTATTTATTTATTTATTAGTTTAGCTCAGCAGTTTTCTTGTAATTTATAATATAACTTGTTGAGTATACATAGTAACATACCTCTTGTCTAAGGGCAGGTATACAGAAAAGTAATTTAAAGAGAGAATTGTTTAAGGTACTCACCCAATAAAATTGTGTCACGTCAACTTTGCTCAGTTTAGGGTAATTATCCACCAAAGCGGAGCAGAGCCGAGTGAACCAAAAAAGTCATCAAAAGTTGTCAGAACTTGTGCTTTACATAATCAGAAGTTTATGTTAAGCACGATTTTATATATTAACGCCACCGTTTTGCTTCGATGGATGATCGCCTTTAGTTTATTTCATACAAATCTCTGTTCCGCTATTACTTTGGTGGATACTCGACCTTAGAGGTGTATAATTATTATGGGTCACAACAACATCGCAAAATCACTTGCTAAATACTAATTGTTGTGTCAATTTTTGTTGTTGTCAATATTATAGAATATTATAATGTGCTAGTAGGTAGGTTCATATATATGCCTCTAATAATAGGTACTTTTTGTCAAATATAAGGGCATTTCACTAAGAATTTTAATTTTCTGGTCTCTGTAGCGTAAGATTATAATAATTTTGTAATTTCTTGTCATTTTCTGGGGAATAAAACTTAATATTATCTAGTTTTGTGGCTGTACTCGCCCTCGTCCTTGCACCCCGGCGCGGGGCGCACTTGCCTCTCCCATACAATCGGAGTCATACCTAGTCATACCCCAGTTACTTTGTTTTAATATTTCTAAATTGAATGTCCCGAGTGGAATAGATTAGAGGGGGGGGGGTTCAAATTTCGATACACCCCATTTGATTAGTGTCCGTCAAGGTAGCGTACACATAATCGAATTCACGTTTGATGATATGCCAATAAATAGAGCATAATTAGCGCAAAAGTGATATAAATAGTGCCTCTTTGGCTTAATAAATAATGTCCATTCTTAATGGGTACCTACGCTAGCCTGACGTTATGCTAGCGTACCTACACATGGCCGTACTCGAAAACGACTCGTACTACTTTAGCAACAAAATTTATACACATACCTACCTACTTATAATATAGAGCACGAGCTTTGAAAATTTTCATAAGGATTGCTGCCAAAGGAACGGCGATATTGATTTTCTTTTTATTTATGTGTATAATTTTTTTTGCAATAATATACCTAGGTCGTTTTCGAGTATTGTACGGCCATGTGTACGCTAGCATAACGCCAAGCTAGCGTACCCACCCACTAAGAATGGTCATTATTTCGGCACTATTTATTTCATTTTTGCACTAATTATGCTCTATTTTTTAGAATATCAACAAACGTGAATTCGATTACACGATCGACGGACACATTTGATTAAACGTACACAATTTATCTACTTACCTATATATTTTGAAAAATGCTAAGTTGGGACTTGAGAAAATAAAGGCCATAAAAAATTTAATTCAGTGCATAATAAAAACTGTTTGTAATCTAGAAAGAAATTCAAACAACACAATAAAAGCTGTGGAATTCATTATTTAGGTTAGAGATTTCCTTGTTTCTAACGCGCGACCCTTCACTGAAATGCGAACAAAAATTTTTTCAGCTGTCGCAAGATTCTATTTAATTGACAGCGAGACTCCGATACGCTACCAAAGTTAAAAATAAAAATATAAACAAACTGGAACAGAAGTAGGTAGCCCATCCGCCGTCTTGTTGTGCAACCAAACGTGTAGGTACTTAATTCTATTATTATTAACCCTGCTGACTGTATTATTAGTAATTAAAATAATAAAGGTTAAGGATACGCACGCTGTGGAAAGAGCGCACTGCACTACAAAAACAACAATATAATAAACGCGTAGGTACACCTACTTAGCTTCAGCCACAGAACAGACAGATATTACTATTAGTACCTACCTACCTTCTTCAGCGCCTACGAACTACGAACTCGCGATCGGGGGTGAACGGGTTAAGGAAGGTTAGTTAAACCAGGCAATGGGCGGCCCAAGTGGGCTTTCTGTACCTACGTACCTAGCAAGTACCTACCTACTAAAGTTAAGTTAGTAATAAGTTATCTGTTCTGTGGTTTTACCCCTATGCAAGTTACTAAAAAGCCGTTAAGCCTAGCCTTCAGCAAGAAAATAAAATACCTACGCATTACTTCGGAGATATTTAGGTAGGTACCCTATTTCACTGAGACTTCTAACTTGACGTCACGCTTGTCAAGTGTTTGTACTTACCTCTTATCCATGGGTTTACTAAACTTGGTATGATTCCGTGGGTACCTACTTGTGCCTTAGCAATAAGCAAGAATCCCCAACCAGAAACACATAAACGCATCGATAGCGCGATCTATATTAAACATTATGTAGAAGTTATACCTATAGGTGTCGATGTCGATATACCTATCTACTAGGTATCTACTAACCAAGGATGTGGCTTGAATGAATAAACGCATTTTACCATGACAAACGTAGCAAAGAATTTATTCGCTACCTACTAATATAGCAGGTCAGGTACTATGTAGGTTACATACGTAGGTGAGGACTTAGAGTGGTCGGTCACACGTCTGCCATGCGTCTGGTTTTCAGGAGTGTAGTGAGTGAGTTTTCCATCAATGCGGCAGGCAGGCGGGCGGCCCCGGTGGCAGTTGCGCGCGCACTTCCACAACGCCAATACGCCAGCGGCAACCGAGCGCGGTTCAACGCAGAATATCGACGCAAGAAACGCACACACCCGGTATATAAATCCGAAATACACACCCGTGCATCGTGAATCAAAAAACAAGTGCAAGAAAATCACGGAAACCTTGCGGAACACAGTTAACAGTAAAGAACCAATATTTTGCGTAAGTCTTTAATATTATTTTAAAACATATCAGCTATGCAGGTAGGTAGGCATACCTATATATTGTAGTAGATTTGGGCTAGACCAGAATATTTAATACCTCAGTTTAATACCTACCTTACTTTTAAGATTGCCGTATTTATAATTCTGAGAGGCAAAGGTTTCAAACTTTCAACTTTATGAAAGCTTTTAGTTAACGTCATGTTTATTGTTATGTAAACCATCCCCTGTAACCTGTAAGTATTCAGAGCAATGTCAACCTACCTACTTCCTGTGAATGGGTGTAAAGACAGTCGAACAATAATTAATATAAATCTGCAAGAACGAGACGTGCCCTGATGCTAAACATTTACGAGTTACGATTACGACTCTACTTTTCCAAAAAAAAAACTCAGCTCTAAGCACAAATAAACTTATTGGTTTATCTCACTAGTGCAGGGCGGGCGACTACGGAAAAAAAGTTGACAGTAGGGTAAGAGCACCAGTTATTGGCTACCTAAGCACCTTGGTCAATTTAAATTGCTATAGTTACTTAAGCCGTCATCCAAATGATGTTTTTATGGTGTTAGTGGAGACGGAAAAAGTTCTAATATCATTTTAATAACAATAAAAATAATTAACATTGTTTATAAAGTTTTTATATGCATTCAAATAAAAATTGTGTTACTGGCACCCCAGAATTAGTTACTGGCATGTTTGGTTTCAGTTATTGGCTGTAGCATTTTTTACGAAACACAGCAGATTATAGTCATTTTTTTTAAGAAATACAAGGAACATAATTATCGAGTTCTTAGCTCGGGTAAAAACGAACTTTTCGAAGCCCTTGTATAAATAATTACAGTATAAAATTCACCAGACAAAATGAATTAGTATCGGTTTCGGCACAAGTTTATTTCAGGCCATCGGATCTTGAACTGATCTCTGCATGCGGTGGTTACTCAACTGGCCATCTATGCTGTGCTCTTCAGCAAACGTCAGATTGGCAGAAGAAGGATATTTTCGCCAAATTTGACAAATTATAAATTGAATTCGTAGGTGACTGGCGGTGATGTACATGTATGGTCAGTAACTTAAAACTTAGTTTTTTTCGTTTCTGTTATTGGCTATACCATAATTTAATGTTTTAAAGTAAAAAAATAATAAAATACATTTAAATTAAGATAAAATAACTTAAATAGTAACGAAATATGGATCAACTACAGAGATATGAGGTATGAGACAAGTTTCATTCGAATTGTAGTCAAACGCAATCCTTACCGTTTTCACAACAAAACCCCATCATAGTAGCCTAATTGCCGATTGTCAATAATTTATGATTTTTTTTATACGAAATTATTCGAAAGGTGGTACAAATCGTCACAAATATTAAAACTAAATATGTAAACTATTCTCTAGAATGAAGGGAGATATTGCACTTAGCATCAGTAGCTTTTAAGAAGTGTTTGAGTATGAAGTAGCCAATAACTACTGCCAGCCAATAACTCATTCATTTACCCCTAGTTTTAAAGTTGTAAGACCACGGGTAAAACCTTATTGGTGAAGTCGGGTATTTGAGGACTCGTGAAAAAGAGAATTTGAGGTTTATTGATAGAAGTGGTAAGTTGTTGATAGACGCTATGCCAGCCGAAAATAGTACCTATTCACAAGAAATTTATTAGTACTTAGGTTGTACGGTTACGGTAGTACATTTAGTTCCATGGTACCTACTTAGTAGTGCCTGTATTCAACAACAAAACAAAAAAAAACTGTTCTGTGTACCTACCTATTCAACTGAGGTATTAAAAAATTAAACATCGTTTAAAAGTAGGTAGATACTATTTAACTTCCATACATATGGATAATAAAGAAACAATAAAAACATCTATAGTCTGGTTTTTAATTCAAGTCCAAAAAGGTAAACAATGGTGATACCATACCATACCAAAAAATATACCTACATTCTTTTTGATAGGAAACTATGTTACGCTAAATTAAAGAGTAAGAATTTTTTATTCTAGCCAAGACTTGTAAAACTAATTAAAAGAGATGATTTAGGAATAGTTTTGTTCAGATAATCATATTTGTTTTGCAAATACTTGGAAAATCAATTTTTTTGTTTGGTAAGTATTTTAGGGAACTTGTCACATTCTGGGGTACGATAAGGTTTTGCAGTGCTATTACACATTTGGTTCATTTTCATTCGTTTATCAAATGTGCTTGTTGGAAGGTTTCTCGTTGTGTTTTCTTGTCCTGTTCACGTTTTGTCCAGTTTGTTCTATGGGGTTCTATGGGGTTGGTATAGGTAGAGATAGATTTAGACTTTGTAAGCTATTTATTTATTGAGATGCAGATGAAAATATTTACAGAGAAAAATCATAAAATAGAATATCTTTTTCTATCAAGTTTTTATTTTCGAGCCAAGTGACAGTTCTTGTCATTTTTCTTTAATCCGGTAAACATGGTGATGATTATGCGTTAAAGAAGTTTTGTTAGGTTGATGAAATGAGTCGCCACCAAAGAAGTCGATAGATATAAGGGCCCTGTGTTGTTTCTGTTGATCTTTGTTGGTAGACAGGTAGTAGATCTGATTCTGATTAGTACGCAGGCACAAGTATTATCGATCCAAAGGTTTTGCTTTTCTGAGATACACAAAATTGACATTTGACAATGACATATGTTTGTTTACCTTTTGGACTTGAATTAAAAACCAGACTATACCATAAATAGACCATAAAAAATATGTTACCACAGAATGAGGTGTTTTCGTCTCAAGTTATTAAAACAAAAAGCAAACGTTATGTGGTAGGTTAGGTATTTTTTTTTTCTAAGAAATTTGTTTTGAAAAAAGCAATTTAAGTCCTGAGTTTTCTTCTAATCCGGACCGCGCGGCTGTCTCGTGTATGTAGTGTGCCACGGCGAAACAACCTTTAATTCAATAAACCTACATTTGTAATGAAAAATGGCAAGCGACTACCTACGATAAGTGCTAATCTAAGGTAAGGTCTAATTTTATCCACATGGTGGCGGCGACACACCCGATGTACGAAGTACGATGCGAGAAGGAAGACACAATCGCACTCACGCACCTCCTCTGGAAAAATAGTCCTAAGGTAAGTAGGGTAAAAGCACCAGTTATTGGCTACCTAAGCACCTTGGTCAATTTAAATTGCTATAGGGTAAATGAATGAGTTATTGGCTGGCAGTAGTTATTGGCTACTTCATACTCAAACACTTCTTAAAAGCTACTGATGCTAAGTACAATACCTCCCTTCATTCTAGAGAATAGTTTAAATATTTATATTTATTACACCTTTCGAATAATTTCGTATAAAAAAAATCATAATTGATTGACAATCGGCAATCTGGCTACTATGGTGGGGTTTTGTTGTGAAAACGGTAAGGATGGCGTTTGACTACAATTCGAATGAAACTTGTCTCATACCTCATATCTCTGTAGTTGATCCATATTTCGTTACTATTTAAGTTATTTTATCTTAATTTAAATGTATTTTGTTATTTTTTTACTTTAAAACATTAAATTATGGTATAGCCAATAACAGAAACGAAAAAAACTAAGTTTTAAGTTACTGACCATACATGTACATCACCACCAGTCACCTACGAATTCAATTTATAATTTGTCAAATTTGGCGAAAATGGCCTTCTTCCGCCAATCTGACGTTTGCTGAAGTGCACAGCATAGATGGCCAGTTGAGTAACCACCGCATGCAGAGATCAGTTCAAGATCCGATTGCCTGAAATAAACTTGTGCCGAAACCGATACTAATTCATTTTGTCTGGTGAACTTTATACTGTAATTATTTATACAAGGGCTTCGAAAAGTTCGTTTATACCAGAGCTAAGAACTCGATAATAATGTTCCTTGTATTTCTTAAAAAAAAATGACTATAATCTGCTGTGTTTCGTAAAAAATGCTACAGCCAATAACTGAAACCAAACATGCCAGTAACACAATTTTTATTTGAATGAATATAAAAACTTTATAAACAATGTTAATTATTTTTATTGTTATTAAAATGATATTAGAACTTTTTCCGTCTCCACTAACACCATAAAAACATCATTTGGATGACGGCTTAAGTAACTATAGCAATTTAAATTGACCAAGGTGCTTAGGTAGCCAATAACTGGTGCTTTTACCCTAGTTTCTTTATAGTGAAAACCTTATAGTGCGATTTACACTGGGTCAGTGCAGTGACTGATTCCAAATGAAGTCAGTGCTGACATTGAGAACTGACTTTATTTGTTTACAAAGGGTCAGTACGCGAGAATTTGAAGTCAGTACTGACCCGAAAGCGTTTACATTGGTCCAATAGCTGGTCAGCACTGACTTTGCTCGAATTTGAAGTCAGCCTTCAAGCATGGAGTCAGTACTGACTTTGCTACTGAATCCATACTTAACATTTCAAAGACAGTGGACACGACTCGGCCTTGCCACTCAAGGTCATGTGGACTACTATCCGGTTGATTCCTCGATTCGAGCCAGCTCGGTGTACCTACTACAGGGGCGCCACCCTACAGGTGTCTCAAAAAACTCGCAATTAACCTTTTGATGCAACATGCGTTGAGGTAGGTGCGTACATTATAAGTAAGTGCCTATGTACTTACTTACATTTTACACTTACCTACACAATATTATTTTTTTATTGTTGCTTTAGAATTTGTAGGCTGTACTGTACTGTAAGGCTGTAACTGTGTAGTTATATGTGGCTAATTTAAATTCGTTACTGTGACGATAAGAAAACGATAAACTCGTTTTACACTTTGTTAAACTTACATTCTGCAATCTAGCTATTTTTACATAAAACTGACGCTGGTTATACATTATGTACCTATCATGTATTTATTATACAATACATACACAATAGAAATAATATTATATTGCTTCACACAACAGGAGCATTATGCTGAAAGCATTGTCTACGAGTCAAGTCAACGTAGTAGGCATGTAGGTACGTGTACATAAAATACTTCATTCACATCACATCACATCATTTAGTTCCTAGTTACGTTATTGATTTGCACAGCTGTTTTTGTTTAATTGATTTTCTTATAAATTGTATATAAGTACCTTTGTTTATTACCGGTGGTAGCCAGTACCACAGAGCCAGTACCAACCAATAAGGACTCTTTCTGAAGAGTCCAACTACCTGGTAAGTTACAACCAGGATAATTTTCCAATTTCCAATTCATTTCCATTCATTTGTAGATGGTTTCAACGGTGCAAATTGTTATGGATTCGCTATGGCTAATGAAACATTCGGGTTGAATTATTACTTAAGTACACAAAATAAGGTGTGCATGTAAATAGGTACCTATTAAGAAGAGTAATGAATAACTTATAAATATTTTTGACTTATCCACACTAAAAAAACGCTAAAGTTTTTAAACTCGTATTATCACAGAAATATCCCAAAAAAACGATTCAGGCGGGGTACTTGAATCCGCAATCTTTCTTCTCTTGATACGCGGATGCTTTACCAGATAAGCCTGAAACATGCCTCGCCTGCTGGAAGATGTCTTCGGCTCGAGCGAGGAGCTGAACTCTACTATTAGGTAGCGTTTCTACCAAAATTCAAAAATTCAAAATAAAAAATTCATTGATTTGTCATCAGAGATGTGCGGGGATGTGTTTGTTAGGAACCAATAGAATCACTTCATTTACCTAGGCTCGCTCTGTCAGCTTTAATGAAGTGATTCTATTGGTTCCTAAAAACACTTTCCTCGCTACACATCCTCGCACATCTCTGGTGGAAACGCAGCCTTATGGTATATTATTTCTTTGGCCGCCGCCCTCACGCATGACAAGTGACAGGTGAGAGGTGACACTCACAACATTTTGATACACGTTTACTTACAGACAGAGGTTAAAATAAATTTATTAGTAGGTGATGTGCTAGTAAGTAGGTACCTACCTATAAATACCAACGGACGACATAGCTCTCGACAAAACTCCGTCGGATTGTTTTGGTAAACAGATAATTCGTTTATGCACTAACTTCCATGCAGCGAGTAGGTAGGTAGGTACTCAGATTAACACAAGGCAAATGAATGGAATAGATAAACATGTTTAAAACTACCCAAGTAAATGATTTTTTAGGCAGAAACCACAATTGCAAGTTTTGATCAAACGCTGTTGTGTTGTATAAAACTTATACGTACCCGGCGCCGGCGATGTGTATGAAAAGAGTGATATCACAACTAGAAGCCATATTATCCGACACGATTTTATTTGGGCGACGAGGGTAGGTCAAAACAGTTACCTACACCCGACGTTTCATAACGGCCGGCGCCGGCACAAAATCGGTGTCCGACAAGTTTGAATAGCTTAGCATCATACATTTTTACAAACGGGTGTTTTCACGTCCCGGTATATCGATATACCGGTACGTGAAAACACCCGTTTGTAAAAATGTATGATATAGTTCACGATAGTTTTATGAGTAAAATAGCTTAGCATCTTAGGATATTAGTTTATAGCTATAGATAGCTTCTTAAAAAATGCTCTGCCACTGGAACATCCGATTAAAATCGGGGCCCGACACATGGGCGCCGCCAGGATTCATTTCAGGGAGTGCACAATGCACATGCATCTATATGTTATTATTATTTAGAATTACACATGTAAACTGAAGGGCGGATTTAGGCTTTCTGTCAGTAGAGCACCCGCGTATCAAGCGGAGGTTGCGGGTTCAAATCCCGCTTGTGGCGAAGTAATTTTTGGGATATTATAATATCTATTACATTGTTCAACGGCGAGCGCAGCGAGCCTCATAATAATCAGGGTGTTGAACTTGTTGAACCGCGAAACATAGAAATTCTATATCGGTGCACTCACCCGTCTCGCACTATAATGGATTTGAATATTGTTGTGAAGGGTAGGTCTAGGTGCGAGTATATCAGAAAGCCGCAAAAACTTTTAATTTATCATGGACAGATACCACACATCATGCAGGATCATGGAAGATCAAAGTCAAGAGTTTTATTCAATAAAATCACAAAGATTAGGTACCTACTTTGAAATGTATTTTAAGGTAGGTAGGTGTATTTACCTTTAATTTTTTTATCAGTGGTTGACTTTTACCTAGCCCAGGGAGGGGCATGACTCTCATGACCTCACCCTGGATCCGCCTTTGTGTAAATTGGTGGTCAATTCTTTTGTTTCACTAACTAGTCTGACTACTAAATATTTCTAATTTTGGTATCGAAATAATAAGGTCTAGTGGTCTAGTTATTTTTTTATTTTAGACACCTTCAGTTTTTATTTAATCAGTAAGTACCTAACTTATTAAAAAAATCTATGTAGGGTACCTAGGTACTAATTTAATTTTCAGGGGGGTGCAAGTGTACCCCCTTGCACCGTGCTGCCGGCCGGCGCCCATGGCGACACCCGACATGTAGGAACGAGCTCCTAAGTTTTTAGTGGGTATAGGAGGTACTTAGTACCTATACCTACCTACTTACAATGTTAGTAATGAGCGAGTTCATTGTGTGATGGCTGACTGATAATTCTGGAAATATGTAGTAATAAAGAGCGCTTTGTTTTTTTATTTATTTTATTATAAAGAACCACTAACAGTAACATAAGCATAAGTAATTATGTTTTATTATGATAACCTAAAATATTTTTACTACTATGTAATTCATTCAAGAGTAGGTACCTATAGAGTTCAAATCATTCATTGGGCGAGCGAGCGAAGCGTCTCAGTTTCGAGATTGGCCAAAATGCTTTTGTCTGTTAATCAGTCTGTCAATTCAATTTGATATACAGGTTAAAACTTGATTATCGTCGAGGATTTTTGATAGGGGGCGTGCTTTCTTCCAACAGGGGCAAAAAGGGGGCGACTAGATATCTCCGCCATTGCGGAGATCTGATGAGAATTTTCAGCGCGATGAGCAGAATAGCACCTTAAAATGCAGTAAATTGCTCAGTTTACAAGTTTGTGCTTGCGAGGTCTACTGTTCGGAGCACAGACATGAATTCATGTCTGTGGTTCGGAGAATTGCTAGTGTTAGATTTATTTACAAAGAACCTAGGGCCGATGTCTTCAGTATTCCCATTGTCCCCGACGATCAGGTCCCCGTCACGGGGACAACGAGACGTCGTCATTTAGATTAATTCCCATTTTAGAATCGTTGTCCTCGTTAAATCTGCATTTATTTTGCCTACTTTGGACTAAGAATAATTAGTATTGTGCCTTGGTAATATAATTTTAAAGTTTTTCTCGGAAAACTTTTGAAAACTTAGTTAGCTCGTTCGCCATCTTCGGAAATGAGTCACCCAGCGCTGCGTCTTTTCCTATTCTGTGCCTGCGTGATGTTTCAGATTCAGACTATACTCTGGTTTTTAATTCAAGTCCAAAAAGGTAACAATGGTGATACCATAGAAAAAATTATTTTCCTTTTGATAGGGAACTGTTACGCTAAATTACTGAGTAAGAATTTTTAATTCTAGCCATGAAAATAGATTATTTAGGCATAGTTTTGTTCAGATATTCATATTTGTTATGCAAATACTTAGAAAAACAATATTTTTTTGGGTAAATATTTTATGGTACTTGTCACATTCTGGGGTACGGTAAGGTTTTGCATTGCTATTACACATTTGGTTCATTTTCATTCTTTTATCGAATGTGTTTGTTCTATGGAGTTGGAATAGTTAAAAATAGATTTAGACTTAGTAAGCTATTTATTGAGATGCAGATGAAAATATTTACAAAGAAAAAACATAAAATAAAATATCTTTTTATATCAAGTTTTTAGTTCCGAGCCAAGTGACAGTTCTTGTCATTTTTCTTTCTTCTGGTTGATTATGCGCTAAAGAAGTTTCGTTAGGTTGATGAAATGAGTCGCCACCAAGGAAGTCGATAGATAGAAGGGCCCTGTGTTGTTTCTGTTGATCTTTGTTGGTAGACAGGTAGTAGGTCTGATTCTGATTAGTACGCGGGTACAAGTATTATCGATCCAAAGGTTTTTCTTTTCTGAGATACACAAAATTGACATTTGACAATGACATTTGTTTGTTTACCTTTTTGGACTTGAATTAAAAATCAGATTAAAGTTATTAGTGGCAGCTCACCATAGTCCGTTGATAGAACCAGTGTGTTGTATGAGACGCGTGAGGTCGACTCTACCACGTAGAGACCTAAATATCTAATGCAGAACTGTGGCATTTTGACACGTGTCAAGTCAAGAGACTTCCACGATGATAAATTTTTGCATGATTTGCAAATATTTGTCCTCGGTCTGTATGTTGCGGCACCATAGTCACAGAACAGTTATTTTTTACACACAGTTAATGTTGTAGTACCTACTCGAAATTTCTGATACCTACCTCATTTAACAGGGATCCCTGACCCCACCCTAATGTGGGGTCAGATCAGTCAGACACGAGTCCTGTCTCTTACTTTGCTTTACTTTGGTCGAATTTGGAGTCAGAACTGACTTTGCTAACTCAATCTACACACTCAGTCTAACAAGGACGTTTGAAAAAATATCATCACAAAATAGTCCTGTTCACACAGAACTGACTTCATTTGGAGTCAGTCACTGACCCAAATGTAAATCGCACTTTACATAAGATCTTTCATGGTTTCAAGGTCATGGAATAAGGCGGTTCGTCCACCTTTCTTAGGTGGACGAACCGTCTTGTTCCATGTGATGCGACTCAACATCCGACAAAGGAATGTTTACTCAGTTGTTCTATTTTAATTTAACGAACACTTTGCAGAGTGGTAGAGTGTCGACTTGCCAATGCAGTGCCAGTGCTGTTTGTTTTTCAGTCGCGCGTTTGTTTGTCAATATCAAGGTGTAGGGAATGCGTATCCACGTCTATTTGCCTACCTACTTATTATTCTAAGCCTACCTACATAAACCGAAACTACTTGTACCGAAATAACTACCTACGTAGTAAGTACCATCCATAGATGTATAGATAAATATGTAGAATACTTCTGTGGTACTACCTACCATACCATCATTCCTTTCCTTACACCACGAGCACCACCAAACTGCGTTACCTACTTACTTATTGCCAAATGTCATTATCATCATAAAAGCTGTTAAACGTCCACTGCTGGACATAGGCCTCCCCCAAAGAGCGCCATGAAAAATTTTGAGCCTTCACCATCCACCGGTGTACTGACTGGGAGCTGTTCTGTTCGTTAGTTCGTTATCATGTTCATAGGGTTGGGGGGGGGGGGGGTTGCCATATGATAATCACCACGCTTGGCAGGCGGATTGGTGATCGCAGTATTGGTAATCGATCTTCGGGAGAATGCTGCTGCTCCCTAATGTTGTTAGGAATATTTTACTTTCTCTCATCTGATCGGATAACCCTAGCTCGTTCGTATGTAATGTACCTACTTAGGTATCTACTAGCTAAAGGAATACTCAGAATGCTTAGATTAAATCTTAGCTCGCCAGTTGAGCTACCGCCATCTAAATAGACAGCTAAATGAGACGAAAACCCCATAAATTGGCCTTTGTATCAGAAGTACCATTAATTTGTACCAATGATTGTACAAGTGACACAACTTTGTATCCTTAGTACCAGTAAAGAAAAATGAGGATATTCCCCCGTAATTTTAACCGATAACTATGGAACTAGTGATACAACTTTGTATCTCAAGTACCATTAAAGAAAAGTAAAGATATTTCACGTAATTTCATTTTTGACATGCATTTATTTTGTATTGACACAAAGATATACAATTTAAAATATAACCGAAACTTCTTAATGCAAATAAAATAAAGTTCACAACTACCGGCGTAATTTTTCTAGAAATAGTGGCACATTAATTTCACCATTAATGAGCTGCATTTGAACATGCTGTATATATGCACTTCGCTCGATGACCGATTATGACCGTTTCCGGCGGTTTTTTTTTATAAGTGGCCAATACTTGGCGTATCGTAAGTATCGTATTTATTAATTGCGACAATTCACTTCCTGGGCCCACTCCACGGTACTTCAATGTTTAGTTGTACCATTCATGGTACTAGCGATACATCATTTTTTATGATGGTACTACTGATCCTAAATAATTGTCACTAGTACCATTAATGGTACTAAGGATACAAAGCTGTGTCACTTGTTCCATTAATGGTACAAATCAATGGTACTTCTGACACAAAGGCATAAATTGTAATACCCCAGCAAGGCTCATGTTGCGAGAAAAATAATTACAAGATCCTAGGTATGTACCTATACCAACATGAAGCAATACTTAAATAAATATGAATATGACAGAGGCCTTCGTGCGGCCTAGAAACTATGTCATAAGAGTTTGCCACTGACTCATACGAACTTACATATAACAGATATCCTACACCTTCGAACACATCTTCATGTCTTTGTCCTACACCTACACTACAGACCTAATACATTAAATAGGTAGTAGTATAGTATGTATATAAATACCACATTAAATAGGTAGGTATATACCTAGTAAATACTAAATACAACAGTTTTATCTACTCCATTAGAAAACGATGACCTAAAATAAAAACCGAATGCGGCCCGGACCCGCATGCCGCATCACCTTGGAGTCACGTGAAGTCACTACCTTGTGGCCGACTTCACTAAATCTATTAGTTACAATAATTACAAACGCCTGAAGATTCTGAAGAATAAAATGAAACGACACAAATGAGTAATCTACGCTAAAAAAAAAGTCATCCGAATTCAACCAAACAAACTAGCAAACTCAATAAGAAGTTAGTCCTACTAACTAGTTCATTTTTAGAAAAAAACAAAACCGACTGTCTCTACAAGGTTTTGTTGATTTTCTCAAAAAGCACTGTACAATTTAGATAAACGGTTTCACGCGCCCCAGCCTAGATTGAAACTTAGTGATACCTATTGATTGCAACCGTGTTACTTAATAGCCCCTCTGGTGTAACGGTTTTTATCAGAAACACCACATGCCTAGCAGTTATCACCTCATCTCGGTGCACGACACAAAAGCAGGTCGTTCAAATGTCCCATCTGTATACATTCTCATTGTGCTTGTTAGCGAAAGCGATTAACATATACCTAACATACAACAACACGCATAGATAAATAGACCATCGAAAAATTTTAGTAAATAATAGATAGGTAGGTACTATGTAAGCTAAATTAATTTTACTAGCAGCTACGGCCGAACTACTTTTTTGGAGTCATTTGTCAAACTTGGCCGAGCGGCCCAGTTAACGATTTCCAAAATAAATCTTTTGTTAGCCAATTCGGCCGGTATGCATGATGTTATCATGAGTATGACGGTATGCTGATGTTAGTGCTTGGTCAAATAATAAATTTAAACTACAATTATCTCAACTTTCGGCTCAATCTCAATGTAATGTACCCTTTGAATGTGCCGTAGATCTACTACATAACAAGCTACCAATTATGTTTTTTTTGTTCCGAATATTCCATTAATAGACCTATTATTTAGTCGAAACATGCTAAATATATATTGGCGGACATTTCGGAGCGTCTTCTAGGCTCAAAACTAAGCTGTTCTGTGTCCAAACTAAGCAAGCTTGTACCTAGGAACTATGGGCAATCCAGGACTTTTATTTGTCCGAGCGGACAGGCTGATATTACATTATCATGATTGTGTATAATTTAGAATAATAACACGGTGTATAACTATAAACAGTGCCACGCAGAACTTCAAAACTTATTGAGTGACACTGCAGCTGCGGCCCTATTCATAACTTTGTTAGAAAGACAGCCAAGATTTCGACCTTTTGACCGTTACGATCACCGTTACCATTTTGCTAAGAGAATAAGACGGATGGTCAGGCTCTTGTCTCGTCATTTGTTGAAAAAAAAATTATGTATTACCTATCCATTCTATTCTATTTCTCATATCATAAAATGCAAAAGTAACTCTGTTATTCAATCGACACCTTGTATTGGTGCCTATAAGTATTATTTATTGATTATTTTTAATCGCACTTAACATTCTCTTCGCGTAATACAATAGCGAAGTAGCTATAATAGGTACCTAGGTAGTAAGGTACTACGCGAATATTATTAAAATTATTTATTATCTATTACTGTGGCGATAACAGAGCATTATCGTTAAAATAATCATTGGTGGTTAAATTATATGTTATTAGATTAACTAACATGCAAACGAACAACTATTTTTACGTGATGAAATCTATGAAGCTCCCAGTATTATTTAGGAGAGGGTAGAAGCCTGGTAGAAGATTTGTGGTAGGTGAGAGGCGGCCGGCGCAAAAAACAAACATTTAAAATTCGTAGAGCTAGTAGGTAGGTAAGCCCCTGCGACACCTCTAGGTCTAGTCAATAAACACAGCCTTTAGATAACTGCAACGTTTCCCCTGTAGGTTGAGCTTGAAACCAAAAAAAAATTGAGCTATTATCGATCGGCACACTTAGAGCCGAACGAAGACATTCGAATGATTATTTCGTCCCATCGAGTATAAAATCGTTTCGTCCAGGGGGGCGATTCTCGTGCCATAGTGGTCACATGTGATATAGTATATCGTCAAAACTGTCAAAAATGTATAGAAATTTTGTCAGTTTTGACGATAATATTTATCATATCGTATTACATGTGACCATTTATCTATGCACGAGAATCGCCCTCTGCGCAGTGTGAGTCAGTGTGACATATCATGGACGACATAATTATCTATGGCTCTATTGGTACTTGGTAGAGCCCGCGTTCGCGTATCAAGCGGACGGTTATGAGCTCAAGTCCCGCTTGAGGCGAAACATTTTTGGGAAACATTTTTATTAAAACACTAGCTGTCGCCCACGACTTCGTTCGCGTGGAATTCAGGATCGTACTTTTTTCCGAGATAAAAAGAAGCCTATGTCCTATAATATATCATTGTCTATTTTTTGTTTTAGATTTCAGCCAAATCGGTTCAGTGGTTGTCGAGTTATAGAGGAACAAACATCTAAACATCCAAACTTTCGCATTTAAAAGTGTGATAAGTGTGATTTGCAGACTAAGCAAACATTTGGCCTGCAACGGGAGTCAAACTCGCACCTTTCGCTTCTCGACCTGGAACTCGTCCAGATTTCCAGTTTGACTAAGTAACGCATATATGCTTGTTCCTCAGATGCATCAGTACTTTGGTTGGTGGTTAGTGTAGAATGGGAGCGAGTGGCGGGCGGGTAGGCTCGGGTGGGTAGAGCGCAGGATGCGGGTGCGAGCGGCGCACGTGCTGCGGTCGCTGCGGCGGGTGGCGCTGCTGCTGCCGCTCGCGCTGACGGCGCTGGCGCTGCTGCTGCTGCCGCGCCCGCCGGTGCTGGCCCCCGCGCCCCGGCCGCCCGCGCCGACCTCGCCTCCGCCGCCGCCACTACCGCTTCATGACAATCATCTTCAGGTAATCAATCCAATCCTAAAAGTAGTACGAGCTCTGTGCTAGAGCTACTCCGGGAAGTACTACCTTTCGCAAAGCAGTAATGCTCGCATGATGTGCTGTGTTACTGTGTGAAGGGTATAGTTTTCTAAGAAATTACAGGCACATGAGACTGTCGATCTACGGTTTCAGGGTGGAAATGGCAAGGCAACCCGCTAGTGATACCTTTATTCTACTTATGACGCTTACCATCAGGCCCGTACGCATGATTGCTGATATAAAAAAAAATTTTAACTTTTGACTTTTTAACAGGCTTCCAAAAAGGAGGAGGTTATGAATTCGACTAGGTAATATGTTTGTTTTTTGTTATGTTTGTTACGCGAATTCTCTGTCGATTATGAATTGATGTGGATGACTCATATATTGTTTGATAGGTAATTTTCAGAGGTGATCCCATTTAAATATGTGTGTCGCTAAGGTTCCTCTGCTGTGCAACGTCTGTTTTGTGGTCTTTTTTAAAACGATACTTTATTATGTTTTGAACGTATTCATTCAGAACGCGATCACTGAAACGGAATCCGAGTCTGTAAAGGACGAAGGGGACGAGATATCACGCCGGCCGTGGTACATGCGCGGGGGCGAGGGGCGGCCACACACACACAACCCGCACGCAGCCGTGTTCCCTGAGGATTCGCCTGGAGATGACAGGTAAAATAGATACCTACAGGAAATTTAGGATTTAAAACACGTGGAGGAATGCAGGGAAGGCAAAGGCCCAGCAGTGAGACAGTAAAGGCTAGCAAAAAAAAACTAATCTGCGATGTAGACCAAGAGAAGAAATTCTACTACCGTAGTGGTACGAGTAGCATAATGAGGAAAGAATCTTATAGGGTGCTATACCCACTTAAATAAAGTCTGTGCTGTGTGTATGTATAATACCTATTGTGTATGGATGTTTCTTTGATGCGCAGCACGAGATACTATGGGAGCTTCAATCAGAGATCAAAACATTTTTAGAACTTTATCAAAGTATAGGTTTTTAAACGTTAAAATAATAAAAAAACACATCGCTAGGTATAAGCAGTGTATGAATGTTTTTTTTTATTTTTTTTTATATAATTTGGAGACAAACAGGCTGACGGCCTGCCTGATGGTAAGCAGTTACCGTCGCCTATTGACCTCAGAAACACCAGAGGTACTGCTGAAGCGTTGCCTGCCTTGTAGGACCTTTTTTATATTTTTTTTGAAGCTGTTCATATTGTACGACAGCGGAAAAACATCAGAAGGAAGTTCATTCCACAACCTGCTCGTATGGGGAAGAAAAGATCTCATGAAGCGAGTAGTGCGAGACACCCACTTATCGATTAGGTGTGGATGAGCCTTGTTCCGCTGTCGTGAGGTACGATGGTAGAACCTCGATGCGGGTATAAGGTTGAAAAGTTCCTCGGAGCATTCCCCATTACATAGACGGTAGAATACACTGAGCGAGCCGATGTCTAGGCGAAGGCTCAGTGGCTCTAACTAAGAATCTAAGTGTTAGAATATATTCTGAAACATGACGGTTTCTTCTAACCTATTTCAACACTTCAAGCTACGAAACTTCAAGCTAGCGACATATGGATTTATGTAGATAGCTAAGTTATTGAACTCATGTTCGACATAGTGTTTTCCAATTAGCAGCTTTTAGTAAATTGAAATAACTGAGTGTAAACTTAGCTTACCGACCGAAAGCTGCTAATATAATTTACAGTAAACTAATGCCGTTACATCGTACCTAGGTAGAGGTACCTACGTACATTTAATTGTCAGCGTTCATTCTACTACTCGTACTACTTCATTGTTTATAATGGATAGCCCATACATTCATTGAGATAAGCCGTATGTACGTAATAATAACATAACCTAAGATTAGCACTTTTTAATATCAATCGTAACGTATAGTTGAAATAAAGTTGAAATTGGAATGTGCTGCTAGGTGGCACCTATGCTGCAAGATCCGGAATGAGAGAAAAACTTACTAGGGTAAAAGCATCAGTTATTGGCTACCTAAGCACCTTGGTCAATTTAAATTGCTATAGTTTTTTTAGGCGTTATCCAAATGATGTTTTTATGGTGTTAGTGGAGACGGAAAAAGTTCTAATATCATTTTAATAACAATAAAAATAATTAACATTGTTTATAAAGTTTTTATATTCATTCAAATAAAAATTGTGTTACTGGCACCCCAGAATTAGTTACTGGCATGTTTGGTTTCAGTTATTGGCTGTAGCATTTTTACGAAACACAGCAGATTATAGTCATTTTTTTTTAAGAAATACAAGGAACATAATTATCGAGTTCTTAGCTCTGGTATAAACGAACTTTTCGAAGCCCTTGTATAAATAATTACAGTATAAAGTTTACCAGACAAAATGAATTAGTATCGGTTTCGGCACAAGTTTATTTCAGGCCATCGGATCTTGAACTGATCTCTGCATGCGGTGGTTACTCAACTGGCCATCTATGCTGTGCTCTTCAGCAAACGTCAGATTGGCGGAAGAAGGCCATTTTTGCCAAATTTGACAAATTATAAATTGAATTCGTAGGTGACTGGCGGTGATGTACATGTATGGTCAGTAACTTAAAACTTAGTTTTTTTCGTTTCTGTTATTGGCTATACCATAATTTAATGTTTTAAAGTAAAAAAATAATAAAATACATTTAAATTAAGATAAAATAACTTAAATAGTAACGAAATATGGATCAACTACAGAGATATGAGGTATGAGACAAGTTTCATTCGAATTGTAGTCAAACGCAATCCTTACCGTTTTCACAACAAAACCCCACCATAGTAGCCAGATTGCCGATTGTCAATAATTTATGTTTTATTTTATACGAAATTATTCGAAAGGTCGTACAAATCGGCACAAATATTAAAGCTAAATATGTAAACTATTCTCTAGAATGAAGGGAGATATTGTACTTAGCATCAGTAGCTTTTAAGAAGTGTTTGAGTATGAAGTAGCCAATAACTACTGCCAGCCAATAACTCATTCATTTACCCTAGGTATTTAGCTTGTTTCAGAAAAAAAAATAGATTAAATAAGTACCTACCTACTTCAAAAATGTAACACACATAACTAAGGCATGCATAATGTTTAGCTCTGTTATTGTGCAGATTTAAAGTATTTATTGCGGTGGGCGGTCAATTGTATGTAGTTGTAGGTATTGATAGAAAATACCCGATTTAAAGGTACCTACCTAACTTTGAATTATTTTTCCTATCGAGACAATTTTAACGAATCGTGTTTTCGGTTCACATAACGTCCGTCAATGATCCTCAATTATAGGTACTACCATTATGTTTATTACAAACTGAATGCTCAAGAACTATACATGTTCCACAGAGGATCTTGCTAAAATCAGTGAGGTTCTGAAGGCCCTTATAGAGGACCATCATTGTTCATAGGTCTATGAATGTTCATATATCTTTTCTTGATCTAGTGCGATACAGGAATTGATAGGGAACGGATTTATATTCGTTTCTTGTTCCTCAGAGTCGTCCAGCAATTGATGTACACGCTGCCGAATGACGAAGACGTGCCAGTAAAGAAGATTCTGTTGGCAAATGGTCTCGGTGCATGGAACGTGCCACACGGCCGTACAGAGTTCCTCAGGAACAAGTGCCCAGTGGATCGTTGCTACCTCACTGCAGACTCGAGAGAAGCTGCTACAGCTGACGCTATACTTTACAAGGACCACCATACACCTTACAACGTGAAACGCTCACCTAAACAGGTAGGTAGCTAAAAAAGCTAATAGCAACCTTCGAAGTTCTTTCTCGAAAGTATTGGCCTCTAATAGCAAAATAACTAGGTATCTGCCAGCCAAAAAGCCATTGGCTCCATTGGCTAGTTTTTTTTTTTTTTTAATACCTTCGAAAGAGAACAGATTTGTTTAAAGGATTTGATTTGACAGATCTTTGCCCAGCAGTGGAAGTTGGGGCGTTATAATACCAGATAGGGTAGAGGCAATCAATGCCAAGCTTAGATTTATTTTTACGAAAGAAGTGCCTGCTGGGTATGCCATTATTATGTGAAAGGTGGCAGTCTGGCAGTCAATTTGTACCTACAGTTGAGGCGGCCGCTGCCGCGGCACACTCTATGGGCTTTATTTTCCGAACCGATAAATTATGTATAAGGTGTTGTGATTCACCAGTAGCAAATTCACAATTATAAACAATTTGCATTGCATAAAGTCACGGTATTTGTATCGATGATTGGTAAATTTCTGGCAAAAGCAGTAGGTAGGTACTAATATCTGTTCTGTGGCGAAAGGTATGTGAAGCATATATTTTTCTTTGTTGATAACTGCTTCAATCAATTAATTCGCGTTTTAATTTCAATTCGTTAAATATAGCCAGTGTATTGTATGCATTTTTACTGAGAGCTCCCGTACTTCGGAGGGCACGTTAGGCAGTCGGTCCAAGTTTTTTCAAGGTTGTTAGGTCATGACAGAGGCCTTCAGTTGGCCTTAAAATCCTATTATATTATCCTTTTTATTAAAAATAACCTCAAACCAAATTAATTGTCCTGATCTACTCAATAAGATTTCTTTAAATGTGCCATTTAAGATTACAAGATTTAATGCCCCAATCTTTAATCCCGTAGTTGGAACTAATTAAAGGCAAAGTTACTTTCTCTGGATGATCGAACGATCTCTGGCGCATGGATTTAGTCTATTCTGCACGAGTGTAAACTCCGCCAGACAGCGGTTAGGCAGAGAGTTTTTTGTTGGTGATGATGATTATGTAATTTACTTTTTATATTTTCATTTTCATATTTCAATTGTTAAATTTATAAGCTGTCTTCCACAAAATATTACGATTGTTTAAGCGAGTAGCTCTTACTTTGTTCTTTCGCTATAAGTATTTTAAACGTGAAAACCTATTATTGGCTTCCTGTTTTGTCATAAGATAGTATATAAAGTTTTATCCGCTGTTGGTTTTCCTAAGAAATAAAAATAAAATAAATAAAATAATAATAATAATAATAATAATGCTGGACAATCTACTTTTTTTTTTTTATTCTTAGGTAAACCAACAGCATCATTTAGCCCCAAGATAAGCTGCTGTTAAACAGAGCTGTATTATGGGTACTAGCTAGATGACTGATATATACTTAATACAATACAATACATAGATAGATATTTTTTATTATATATAGAAAATACCCAGAACACCCGGAACAAATATTTGTAGATCGTACAAACATTTGTCCCGAGGCGGGAATCGAACCCGCAACCTCCGCGTCGCAGGCGGACCTGCGCCCGCTGCGCCACATCGGTCGTCAAAATAAATAAAAACTCTGTCACTAAAGCCACTGCCACTGGCTCATACGAACTTAGTTACCTTACCTACTTACTTACTTTATCAGAGACGTCATGATACCATCGAATTGCATTTTATTTCAGATCTGGATCCTTTACTACCTCGAGTGTCCATACCACACAGCCTCTCTCCGCCCTACGTCTTTGGACGTGTTTAACTGGACATCCACCTACCGCCGAGACTCTGATATAGTAGCGCCCTACGAGAGATGGGTTTACCACGATCCGCTTGTCACCGAAAAAGACCTTGATAGGAATTTTGCCGCGAATAAGACTAAAAAGGTAAATTTGCTTTTTGTATAAAATATGGATAAAGTACTAGGTAGATCAAAATAAGCCCTTGAAAAAAGTAAACTATGGATAGGTAATACTTTGTTAGGAGCTAAGCAAAAGCCTCAACCACCTTACCGCACCGAGTAAGGTGTTAGTGACGGGTAACAGAAGTTTATCTCATCTCGACAGGGTGACAAATCGCACTTTTCAAAAAAATAAAAGTGCGATCTGTCACCTCGAGGTGACAAAACTAGGTGGCAGATGGGAATAATCCTTATAACTATTGTGTTTTTTTTGAGAATGTTTGTTCGGAACGTTTGAAACTGATAAAAAAAAACTTTGGGGGTTTTTTACCTTTATTTTTTTTGTAAAATAATTTCAATGAGTTACAAAATCATGCATAAAATAATCGACTTCCTAGCATTAGGGCAAGTTACAAAAGTTTTGATAAAAAAATTGTTATCAAAAGTTTGTTTAATAACTTTCAGGAAAAAGTTTTTAAAAATACTTACAAACCATAGATCATGGTTTTTTTTATTTTTTATTTAATGTACTTATAAAATTCTACTTTGATTCTATAAAAAATACGAAAAATACGAAAAAACGGGGATCATACATGGGGTATTTTCGTATACCTCTGGATCTGATGAATTTTAATCTAAACGTCGTATGTTTGGACCATCCTGTATTAGGTATAAATATTTTTTTACCAAAAGAACTCGCTGCGAATCATGACTAAAAAAAATTGTACATGCCCCACTGCGAGCGCTGAATCACATTTTAAATGTAACAATAGGTATTGAAATTATAATGAGCAGTCAGCTTATCGTCACGTTTTAATAATTGATAAACACCTATAGGTAGGTACTTTTGTTAGTTTGCACTTTGCGTGTGAGAAAAATATTAATATGACTAATTGTACATATTGGTACTAGTACCTACCTAGTTACCTACTGGTAGTAATATTATTATGGTAGGTAAGGTACTACCTAACCTACCTTATTAATATTACTACCAGTATTTTTTTACAGAATTTTAAACAGTTATACCTAGGCATGTTTAGGAACTAAAAATTCAAATAACATCCACCAACCTGCATTGGGTTGGTGTGGTGGATTATGTACGAATGACCCAATCATTTGAGAGTAGGCCAATATCTCAACAGCGAAGGCTTAAATGACTTTACTAGTTTTAATAATGTCTTGGTCTAATATTTTTATAATCACACGAGAACCTTTGCCTGCATTGCATAAGCTAAGCATTTCGAAAATATTATTTCGTTGGACCTTTCAGGTGGCATGGTTTGTATCAAACTGCCATGCACGTAATCGCCGCCTCCAGTACGCGAGGCAGCTCAGCAAGTTCATCTCAGTCGACATCTATGGAGCATGCGGGTCTCACCATTGCCCACGCAACGACCCCAACTGTCTCGAAATGTTGGACAAAGACTACAAGTTTTACTTAGCCTTCGAGAACTCTAACTGCAGAGATTACGTCACTGAAAAGTTCTTTGTTAATGGATTGCAGTGAGTTGGCTTCATACAATATTCATAAAAAAGCACATACATTTATGGACCATTTTGATACGATACCTATTCAGTGAATGTGGGTAGTCTCAGAGAATCTGTGTACAGTTGAAATGCTCACTTTGCTAAATTATGGTCTTTATAATAATTGGTCCTCATGTCAGGTTTCAAAGATTTTATAGCAGTACCTTCGTGAAGACTGAGGGCCTTAAAATAGGCTAATTCATGAATCATTTCTTTTTTTTTAATGGTCTGTCTGTTTAGACAATATTGCCAGTGTCAAGTAGGGTCGACGTATACATCAAAGACGAACAAGTTCGAATTTTGAATTTGACGAACAACATTTTGAAAGAAATGATGGCGTCCTTTCAAAATTTACTAGGAGAATCTTCGACCAAATTACAAACCAACATAATATGTTGTTATTCTCATAAAATTTTGACAATTATAATAATGACATTAATGACACTTTGACATCTTTGATTCGATGGCTACAATCTAATAATTTAAAGATCAATTTAGGGAAAACACATATTATGACATTTGAGCAAAGAAATAATCATGTAAAAACTAATGTAAACTATCAAGGTACCAAAATTAATTAAATTGATTGAACACGTTTCTTAGGTTTAATAATTGACAAAAAACTGACATGGAAAGCTCATATTGACAATTTATCTAAAAGGCTACATCAATTTTTATATGAACTCTATAAGCTGAGCCGTATAGTCCGTATAGTCAACATACCAACTCTTTTAACTGCTTACCATGGACATGTAGCATCGGTGCTACGATACGGTGTTATTTTTTGGGGTAACTCGACTGATAAACTGAAAGCTTTCAAAGCTCAAAAACGATGTGTACGAGCAATGAACCACCTCAAACAAACAGATTCGTGTAGAGAACACTTTAAAAGAATGAGGATTCTCACTTTACCCTCGTTATACATTTATGAGATTTACAATAAAATACCATCGGGAGTTCGTACCAAAGAAACTATAATGGAGTTTAAACATGCCCTCAACTCGTTACTTATTGAAAAAGCACACATGCCACTGAGGAGTTTTTTCAGGACAAAGCTTTATGACATTTTTTGCTATTTTTTAGAATAGGTATTAATTTTCTTACTATTTCAATTGGACTTTGCTAGTTATTTTTGTTTATTTGACATTTGTTATGTTACGATAAGTAATTTTTGCATGCTTGAATTAATTGTTGAATATTTTTAGTTTATTTTTTCAAACTACCAATAAGTTCAATGTTTGTACGCCAGCTGGTAGGAACTAGAGAAACTTTAGTTTCACAAACAATAAATATTTCATTTTATTTCATTTCATAATCATTATCATTAGGCTGTTGTTTATGGTTTCATGCATTTCAGACACAATGTGCTGCCGATAGTGATGGGGGCCCGTGCGTCGGAATACGCGGCTACGGCCCCTCACAACTCGTACATCCACGTGGAAGAGTTCGCTGGGGCCGAAGAACTAGCCGCGTACCTGCGGCGGCTTGACGAGGATGACAACCTTTACAACTCTTACTTCAAGTGGAAGGTGAGGAAACAGCAGGAAATCAGCTTCAAACGCTTGAAGACCGAACTGGCACGCTACAACGTAAAACTTTAAACAGGGACTCAATATGAGTAGTCTTTAATTTTAATGTCGGTTTCTGCAGATCCTCATAAAGAGTTTTACGCTAAATAGATTGGGTATGCAGATTTCTTTGAATTATTTACTGCCGCTCGTTTGCTTGAGTGAGAGTGTACAAAACAAGTAATCTGATCGGTTGAGTACATACTGAAATGTTGTTTGTTTGTGACAGGGCACGGGCGAATTCATAAATACATACTTCTTTTGCCGCGTATGTGCAATGGTGCATGCCAACGAGAGGAAGCAGAGGTCTGCGCATTACAGTGACGTGCAAGCGTGGTGGCGCGACTCGGCTTGCACGCGGACCGACTGGCGAGGCACGCGCGACCCGGGCTAGCGGCTAGCGGCTCGCGCCCGCACGCACCCCGCCAACAACATTCATGCCTTGCCAGCACAGCACTGCCTCACAGACGACAAGCTCGATCTATAGCGGCATTGCCAGAATGCACGACTCGTGCCTTGCCGTTTGTAGCACGCTTTTACGCGCCAATAACTTGTAAGTTCGAAGGAATTTAGTGTACAAGAATCTAACACTAGTTTCGTAGATTCATAAAGTGAATTCGGTAATGAATGTTATGTATGGAGTTATCTTAGATCTGCGTCCGCTAATAATATAGAACATGAAGAAGTAGTCTTTTTCAGAATACCTACTTAGATATTTCTGTTGAGTGTTGATTGAGAGCAATACATTTTATTATTGTAGTTTATTGAGAAAAACCTACATAGCCAAGCGACTGTCGGTGCTTTAGCTTTTGAATATGGTATACTAACTTGGCCATTCGTCATGTATACTGATAAATTATTCACGTCCATTTAGTCCAAAATTGGTACTTCAATCTGCATTAAACTGATATATGCAAATAAAAATAATATTTGATGAACCTGCTGTTCGAAATATTATATAAATTATTATTATATTGATCAGTACCTACTTATATTTTTAAAACATATAACTTGGAATATATATTTTTGCACCCAACGTTATATATAATTTTCAATAGCATGGCTAGAGCTTTATTAACAGTAAAGGACTGCAATGCTGCAATGCCAGGACTTTGAAGTTCTTGGTGCAATGAGAACGAGACCTGGCTGATTTTTGATCTCTTTATAACTGGCGCGTGTGGTACTTACAAAAAAGACATAAGTAGACTAGTAAAAAGTACTACGATTTAAATTAGACTGGTAAACGTCCACCATCTGAAATACGAACGCCCGATAATGGTATGAATATGATAATGGCACAATATAAAAATAATAAATAATGCTGGACAATCCACGCAGCATCATCGAGCCCCAAGCTAAGCAGAGCTTGTGTTATGGGTACTAAGATGACTGATATACCTACTTAATACAATACAGTACTTAGATAGATATTTTTATTATACTTACATAGATAGAAATACCCAGAACACCCGGAACAAATATTTACAGATCGTACAAAGATTTGTCCCGAGGCGGGAATCGAATCCGCAACCTCTGCGTCGCAGGCAAACCTTCACCCGCTGCGCTACCTACCTTACTAGTTTTTTTTATTAGTGATATATCGTGAAGCTTTTAAAATAATTCGGAAAATAACATAACATGTTTTAAATTGCTTAGTACCATTACAAGCCGCGGTCTTTGTCTGGTCTGACATTCGTAGAGGTAGGTATAGGTCTCACAACGGATCTCGGCCGTAGTGAAATTAGCCGTTTCGATGCGCAATGGAGCTTTTTGAAACTAAACTGTCTTTGCGCATCACAAACGGCTAACTTCACGGAAGCCTAGATCCGCTGTGCGAACTATACTTTCGGTAACAATTTGTCGATGCATCATAATTAAATCGTAGAACTGTACCTAGGTAATTACATAAGTAAAGCATTTATTTAGCACAATAATAATTAAAAATGTTTCTTCAACTTTCAAGATCGGTCGAGAGAGAGAGAAATCCTCGCTTAAAACACGAAATGCATCTTGAATGTGACTTGCACTAAAATTTTTGAACACTTTCATAAGCGTGGGCACCAAAATCAATATTTTTATTATTGTTATATTTCTTTAGGATATTATCTACTAGGTAGATAAGTAGGTAGAGATAAACCAATTTGCGCATGCTTCACTCCAAAAATTGCTATTGTTGTCACATTCTAATTTATGAGTAACGCGGTGGAGGTGGTGCAGTTTACTCTGGTTTATCTCTACCAGAAAAGGCACAATGGTTTTTTGTTTTTTTATATTTTTAGATCATATTTTATTATTAGAGGTACCAATTTTAACAATGACTGGGTCTAGTTAAGGCGCCATTGATCAGCACAATCAATTATATAATTAGGTACCTATAATTTTACGCACAACTTTGTTTTTTATTAAATATATTTTAATCATTTGTTTAAAATCTATTCATCTTACTTCCTATAGAAGTATTTTTTAAGAGCACAATATGTGTTTCAATTGTGAAGTTTGTTGTTATTTATTCATAATTTATTTTGGGTTCCTTTGAAAACTTAGCTTAATTTAGTTTTCTGAAACTACCACCATGAAATTTTATGATTCAGAAATGGTGAACTAATGGTGTATAATCATGGCCAACACACTATTGAAATGATAATTATGAAAGTAGGTGTACTGATGTAATTTTTTTAGTTTAATTATCTCACTATTTCTACCATTTATACCAAAAGTAAGTATCAAAAAGTATATTTCAAAGTTGATTTCATAAAAAGTTTCCTTAAAATTAATGTTTTTAATGTTTCATTTTACAATTGTATTGTTTTTATCAGGGTAATTTTTAATTATAAGAAATGTAAAGCCTTGCTTGACAATTTCTTAGATAGACCATTGTTAGTGAGACTAGAGCATGTGACTGAAAACTCACCAAAAAAGACAAAATGTTATGATTGTCAATAACCAAGTTAGTAAATGTTATGTTTTATATTTTTATTTCACTGAAATTTAGTTCCGTGCAGGTAGTTATTTAATGTTAGTTGTGATGTTATTAGTTTAAAATTGTAAATATGTTCAATTTGTCATTAATAAGGTTATTAAAAAGATAAACTGTAGGCAGGTGTCTCACGGCGGGCGACTGGTGATGATGATGTCTTCAAATAGTTTATCGCCCATCGCTTGCTGCCTGCAGTGAGACAACTGCCATAAGAACATAATATAAAAATATGTTACCATACCTATACAAATGCATTTACAACGTAATTGAGTCTAGACTATGTAAATTTATATTTGTCAGTGATATAACACCAATAAAATGTTATTTAAAATAGGTTTATTATATTGTAGTGGCAATACTGACGATTAAAAAATTGCTAGAACGCAAGTACTTAAAGAAAAAATGTGATGATAATGAGTCTAACATATTTTATTTAACGGAACAGCTGGAAATAAATTTGACTAGTAGTCACTTCAACCTCATGGAATAAATAAATATTAAATAATATGTGAATATGTTTTATTCATGAGTTTGCTTACTATAAATCTTACTTACAACATATAAATACCTAGTTAATCACAGAGAATTACAATAACTCAAGACATTACAGATTCACAAATGCTAAATAGCCTACTAAGAAAATGAATTCAAATGTGGATAGCATATGATTGCAGTAGATTCTTGTACTTTTTTAACCATTCAATATTCTGGAAATTGTTTTGTATTTGCATCTGAACATTAGCACATTCAACAACAAAGTTGATGGTGTTCTGAAAGATGCCCTGTGCTTTGTGCAAATTCTGTGGAACAAGTACTCCAAACCAGCGCAAAGGGTTTACAGTGTTTTCAGCAGTGTTTTCCACCACCTTCAGTTGTTTTACTCCATCCTCTTCAGTAGTTTCACAGAGTGTAGAAGCTGAAAAGTCTGGAGAGCTCTCTGTGGGTAATCTGGTTATACTCACCGAACTTTGGCCCATTATGTAGCGTGACTTCGCCAAATGAATACTGCCATTATTGATACTAGATTGTATATTGAGTTCACATTGCATTTTCTCTTCCAGGAGATGTAACTGTTTTAGAACAAGCTTATCAAGCAGGTTACAGGTTATTTCCATATCACTGAGTGCATCTAGAACAAATGGTAATTATATTCAGATAAGTAGGTAGATAATAAATAATGGTGTTTGGTTTTAGTCTTCAGGGATTGCGATATTTACGTCGTGAATTAAATATATTACCTTTTGTTTCAGCCATTCTAAAACTGATATGGAGGGAGGACACTCACTTTAATCTAAGCACTTTAAGTTGTATTGTATGAGAAGAAATCTGAGAGAACTATTTATTGCAGTAGTAGGAAGGAAGGAAGTGTTGTTTACGCAACCAATAAACTCATAAAATTATTAGAAGTACAAACAAGAAACAAATAAATAATGTAGACACGTGATCTTTTTTTTTCAATGACCCTAGTCAGCGCGTAGTGCTACATTCCAGGGATGTTAGATGGCCACTCGGAAATCCTTGTATCGAGCTGGCTAAAAGTTGGTATTTTAGCACGAAAAACTGGTACTCCAGTTTTTCAATGCGGCGCTGTTTTGTACAAAATGTATCGGGTTTGATCAAATAACGAATCGAACGTCGAAGTAACTTTCTTAAATATACATACAGGGTGTAAAAATACTAAGTACTACCGAAAACGAGAGGGAGGGGGGTGGTTAGGAAGTGCAATCAGACCATGATTCTAAAAATATTTAACGAAAAAAAACGCAAAAAGTATGTTGACTATCTCAGTTTTTTTTTACTTCTAGTTACATAGGTACCCATAGATAGTACAACATGTTAAGACCACATCTATCTAATTATCGCATTCAAAAAGCATAAAAAAAACAGCAATGTACAGCACGAAAAAATGATCTCGCCAGGTCATCTGGTGACGCCCCGCACCGCGCACCACTTATATAAAATTCAATCGCGTGGTCGCTTCACACGATTAATACATTGTTGGGTGCTAAAATAAACAAAAATCTTATTTTCTCCTGCAATAACTTTTTTTCGGTTCGTTGTGTTTTGGGATGCTGTACCACCCCCTTGCGTTTTCGGTAGTCGTCTTCTTACACCCTGTATATATATTAATACATGAAACTAGCTGACCCGCGCGGTTTTTTTCGCGTATGGTTATAAAAAATCTGCCATTGTCAAGTAATTTATCAATTTTATTGTTGTTTAGCAACGTGGACAATAAAAAAATTAAGATGGCGCAGGAGATAATCGACTAAACAAGCAGTTTTACCAGGTTTAACGGATTTTATCAACCGTACAGTGGTATGACATTACTGGCAAGCATCTGACAGTAACAACTGACTGCAATTTTTGGATAGTGTTGTACAATTATTTGATTTAGAGGCATCATTTGTCAGTGTAAGAGCACCGGTGGTCTAGTGGTAGTGACCCCGCCTTCCAATCCTAAGGTCGTGGGTTCAAACCCGGACGTGCACCAATGGATTTTTCTGTTCGAAAAATTTATGTGCGCAATGCCAGTGCTCTCATACGGTGAAGGAAAACATCGTGAGGAAACCGGCATGTCCAAGAACTAAAAATTCGAAAGACATGTGCCATCCACCAATCTGCATTGGGTCCGCGTGGTGGATTAAGACCCAATCACTCTCGCTCGAGAGTAGGCCAGTGTCCCAGCAGTGGGAACATTAGAAGGCTGTCATGATGATTTGTCAGTGTAATTTTGATTAGCCGGTAAACGGCTAATCCTGGTATTTTTGCGTACCAGGTCCGAATAGACCTGGTACGTGGTACGTGACACTAAAACCCAGTATGTGTACCAGGAACCTGGTACGTCTAACACCCCTGCTACATTCTCTTGGCTTGTCAGCTGACTTAGTGACATTGACAGTGACAGTCAGTGGCTTTTGATAAAATTTTCTTCTTCTTCTTTTAAGGACACTGTGGCTTATTTGCTAGTGTCAAGTGTATTAGTTTGATAGGTTTGATTGAACATTGACCTCAGACAAATTCTAATTTGTCTGAGCCATTGACCCATGTCGTTTTGACAAGATAGCCAACTCAGACAAATTAGAAAAAAATAGTTTCAGTGGGGAGTTCATAGGTAGTCTCGTGGGGAGTTCATAGGTGTCTCGTGAGGAGGTTCACGATGGCGGTAAATTCTTATTACTCAATTTTATAATCAAATATTTATTATAAAATTAATAGATAGGATAAATTCAAATATTTAAAAATGAAAAGAGATGCCGTCTCTTTTAAAATTTAATGTTTTCGACTTGGTTTGGCAATAAAATACTGCACAAATCGGCATTTTATGGGAGCTCTGTTCATGCTCACGTTCTGATATATAATGTGTCAAAACAGCGCGGTCAAAGTAGTTTTATCTAGCGCATATGACTTGGAATCTATTAGGGCCTTACCTATAAAAATATTTTTATAATCCGTAGATTAACTTCGTTTTAACTAATCTTCTCTTACACTGTGTTTAACTTTTCTTTACCTGTAAACGCCGCTTAACTGCTGAATAGTTCAGCAATACAGATAAAACAATGTTTTGTCTAAGACTAAAATACAGTGTTTCCAACTGTACCTACCATCATCACTGTAGCCAAAACTAGCTAGAAGTGGCTAAACCATCTAACTGTGATTTGAATTTAGCTATAGTTTCTGTGCTTATTGCCGGATCCACACCATCAATCTCGCACTGACATCATAAATTTAACAAGTTGGAGTACCACAAAATCTACAAACGCACCCACATAACGTGTATGTTCAAATAAAGTCGGCATGATGAAAAAATGCTAGATAAAGTAGATAAATCTTTTAGCTACATATTTATTTATTGTAACTGACGGGGATACAGAAATAACTAGATCTAACTATAAAATAGCTAAGTTGGCAACAGTGCCAAAATAACGAATACAGGCTATTCAAAACTATGATTTTTGCATCCTTAGAGAAAGTAAGTTCTATGTTTTGCATCTGTGATGACAACTATGACATTCAAAAGTTTTTGAATGTGTCTAAATAAAGCAGACAAGAGCGAGTAACACCTGCACCTTGGGTTCCGAAGAATGTTTTTTTGACCGTAATACTATCTATCTGTAAATTTCAAAATCTTAAAAACCTTTCTGAAAATTTCAGCCTATATTTTTATAAACATCACCATCTCGTTTTAGGAGGAGGATAAAGTGAAAATATTATATCAACAATTTTAGTTTTTAATAAATCATTCATAAGTTGTTATTTTCAGCTCTTCCTGATGAAAAAAAACCTTGATTGACGGGCAGACAGACAGACAGGACAAATTGATCTTACGGGTTCAATTTTTACACGTGAGGTTGCGGATCCCTAAAAATATTTTAGTTCTCAATGTTATTGAGCATCTTTTATTTTTTATTTTATCTACTACGTTACCTCCGACGTTATTTACTTTTTGGACATTGTTTAGGAAATCCTAAAGAAAATTGACGAAATTATGTTTATTAAGTGGGGCCGCACACCGGAGCCACACGCTACATGCATACAACATTAACGTATCGCCACAATATGCATGCTACATTTTGCTCGGCGTAATGTGTCGCGTACACGCACAGTTGTAATGTATAAAATTACAAGATAAAATTACCGTAAATTGCCAATTTTCGATCTTGAATTCGTGTAGTGCGTCAAACGTCTTACTACAAACTCCACCCGCTACAAATGTGTCCTTACAAGTAAACACAACTCGAAACGTCAGTGAGATCAGCTGATTCAAATAAACCCACCATGCCGCATGCGCATTGCCGCTTGTCAATGACTATTCCACTGCTTATCCTCCGCTCAGCTAGAGATTAACTCAGAGTTGGATTTTGTTTAAATTAGATAAACTACAAGTTTATGCTTCTAGTTCGGTTCAATTATGGCAACTAGTGTTGATTTTGATAATTTAGTACCTGCGTTAGAATGAAAACAATAAAGAATATTAAAGCTCTGTTACAAATACCATCTTTTTATTTCATTGCTATCATTTTGAATAGATATAAATCCAACCCTTTTGCTTTTGGGCTTTGACAGCGTTAAACTACCAAAACAACGCTAAATCGGGTTTCAACTGTAAGAATTTCACTAATCATAAGTTTAGCAATTGCTAATCCACTGACTAAATTTTAACCGCGTTTATAGGTAAGGCCCTTAGAGTTTTGGATTTTGACAGAGGGGAAATGCAAGGCATGGCGCGTCCATTTTAATTTGTCTGAGATAGCCAAAAACAATCTTTCATAAAATCAATCGATCGCAAATATGCCACAGAGTCCATAAACGAAGAAGAAGAATCCTCCGTATGCGCTCAGCGCGCGGTTTGAGAGTTGGTGCTTCGCATGCGCTAAGATGTGATTTAAAAAAAATCGTATACAAAAAAGTCAATGCTATTAGACATTTTTTTTTTTGTGTTTTTATTTAATAAAAACTTGAACTTTAATTTAGTAGGTGTATTTTTAAACTCCCTACTTTATCAGAAATAACAAATTTAACTAACATGCTGTTTTTATCATAGTACACTTAAAGGAGTAGTTTCACGTAGTATGGAGCCGGGCCTTGGTCTTTTGTAGGGGTCTAGTTAAGATAATCATTAAAGAAACCATTTATCACTGTTTATTTATTATATTTTGGCTTCTTTCATGATCTAAATTAAGTTTATCTTTGTGAAAGAGTGCAACACAATGCAAAACAACATGACGTGTTTAACGAACAACTGAGTTAAGTATTGTCAAGATGACTCACGATCATTGGCTAATAGTTGTCATGGCGGACCTCTAGTGTTCTCGTTTTAGGAAACTCAACACAACAAACATTTTTCCTTTATAACTTTGTTTGTCTTAAAAATATAATTGTTTGTTACTGTTAGTTTTATATTTTTTTCCAATTTCTCTATGGTGTTACAAAGACCTAGGCTACTATGAAATTTGTCCTTTAAAACCTTGTTATGCTTTAGAAAACAGGATCGAAAGTTGACTGGAAATGCTTATTTTACGAAACGTGCGTTACTAATTATTTTCTTAATCAGTTTTGTCTTGTGTACCTATACTTATAATTTTTAAGTGATAAAGCTTTTATTTGACAACCGATGTGGTGCAGCGGGCGCAGGTCCGCTTGCGACGCGGAGGTTGCGGGTTCGATTCCCGCCTCAAGACAAATGTTTGTACGATCTACAAATATTTGTTCCGGGTGTTCTGGGTTTTTTCTATTTTTACTAAATTATGTATATATCAGTCATCTAGTCCCATAACACAGCTCTGTTTAACTGCAACTTACCTTGGGGCTAGATGATGCTGTGTGAATTGTCCAGCATTATTTATTTATTTTATACATTTGTTTTTATTTTCGTTAAAATATCTTCAACACACGAGCCACAATCGTGCTCGTGGTTCATAACGGGCTACAAGAAAGTTCAAGGATGGTCAAGGATAGATTTCTATATAATCTTTCATAGAAATTCGTAAGATACCTACATACAACTTGCAAGTAATCCAGCCCGACCACGCCTTCTGTGTGGAGGCTTTAAAGTGATATGAATTACATTGGGTCAGTGCAGACTTCGGATCTAGCTACAAACCTTATGTACGGTACTTATGGTACAGTTGGCAACACTGCCTTGCCTACGCACCTGGGAGGGCTGGCATTCGTACTACAGTAGTAATAATTGTACTACAATTTCATACCTATAGATAAGTAAGTATAAGTACTACCCATACTTAAAGATAGTACGCTAAAATAATACAGTTTCATCACACGTAGAAATAATGACCAAAATAATGTAACATTACCTGCCAATCTCACTATTCCAGCTTTTTTTTTTAATAACTAAGACGAAAAATGGGCTGGTATGGTTTGCTCCTTTTTTGTCATTTCATATGTCAATCTCATTGTCAACTACAAAAACAGATTACATTATTTTCACGTGTTTTTTTTAGTATTTTGAACAACTTTTGGATAATGTTTAATAAAAAACCATGAGAAGAGAAAATATTGGCTAAGCTAGTGTTTGTTTTAAAGATTTTACGTACGTTTTTGATGAATTTATAAAGTGTACTACAGTTTTTTTAGAAATACTACTATTTTATAGTTTTTGTACTAAGTTTTCATCGTACCAAAGAGTAAAATACTTAAATCCAACCCTGCTACGCACGCCCGCCGCCCCCAGTCCACCATCCGCCATCTTGAATTAGATTATCAAACAACAAGCAAGATTCGTGTGATTTTTACTGGGTGAAAAAAATATAATAATACTTGAATTCTAAAAATAACGTACTGTGTAACGATGTCGGACAAAAGACGCTTGTTAAACGATCTCAGGGTAATAGATTTACGAGCTGAGCTAGAGAAACGTAACCTAGACAAGAGCGGCGTCCGTGGTGTGCTCATCCAACGCCTGGCTAAGGTAAAATTTATTACCGACGTGTTCGTATTCGTCAAAATATGTACCTTGTATGTTGAATACTATGATGCGTAATATTATTATTTTATTGCAGCACTTAGAAGAAGAAGGTCACGATCCGACCACCTTCAAGTTTGAATTGGTTAACTCTGACGCAAAAACTCCATCCAAAAAGACAAGGCGCTCAGAGAGCACTGTCGAACAGGAGGCGGAAGAAACGCCAGCTATGGAAGATATGATCGTCCAGGATGACGCTGGCGACGATGACGAATCTGAGCCAAAAACGGATGAACAGAATGCAGGAGCAAAAATGGATGTTGACGATTCCGAAAAAACAGCTAGAAAACGGGAAATGAAAGATGATTCCGAGGCATCAGAACCCAAGAAGGCATGTCTGGACAAGGAAGTGAAGGAAGAAGATCACAAAACTGATAACACAGATGCTGAGGACAGCATTAACTTAGATCTTGGTGAAGATGAACTTCTCAATGAAGAGGTACGTTTTTATTTCTTCAGTGTTACAGTTCAACTGCCTTCTTCTAAAAATATAGTTAATGGAGTGTCCAATGGTTTTACAATGGAAATCGATTGAGAATGACAGGTTTATCTTACTTACTTACTTTATTTGAAAATATTGTAGAAAGATTACCAATGCATCAGTGATGTATCTATACATAGATAAAATATATTTTTAGCTATGATTATTTGAAATATTTTATTTCTCTAATCGTCTCTTTTCTAACTCATTATGTAATTCCAACTATCTTCAAGGTTCATCAAACTATTTGCTGAATGCACAACGGATATTCTAATTATGCAGTGCCTATAAATATAACATGTTTGTAGTTCAGATACTGGAGAACTGCCAAATGTATGATAGTTTCTTTTTTATGTGTTTGTTTTCTTCCAGACTGACACCACTTCTAAACCCAACAAAAAAGGTAAGTTTACTGAGTGAATTTACAAATACAAAGATTTAAATGTAATAATAAACAACAGGTCATTCTAAACGTTGGAATATGATTGTAAAGTAGCATGTAAAACTTAATTTGGTTATCTGGATAATAAAGCATCAGGTAAGGCAACATTTAGATGCACCTAACTATAAATTTGTGTAAATTTTAACTATATCTGTCATCTTTATCTGGCATTTGATGGTGGACAAACTAAAGGTTGAAGTACCAATATTGAAGAATGGTGATGAAAATATTATTAGTGGAGAAAACTATGACAGTACAACTTCCTAGCAACTAATACAAATGCTTCGTGATACTACTACCGAGCAACCTGGTTCAAGGACTTTGAGATGAGACTGCACATTATCATGATTTCCAAGCTACCTCTGTAACGCACTCACAGTGCTCACTCTAAAGTATAAAACGAGTGAACCTCCAGGGTTTCCAGAAAAATTCTGTACCACAGTATGTATTGAATATACATGGACATGGTGGCTCATAGCTACTGCGCCCTTGCCAGACAGTGGTGTTAATGTCGAATCAAGTTTTCACAGGTCAGGATATTGTATTTGCACCATGCAAGTGTGAAATAGCAAGAGAAGAAGCATCATAGTGTGTCAAAGGATCATTGGAGAGGCAGGGCGGGCCGCTCTCTGAGCGACCTGCGCTGGCTCAGGTGATGAAACTGCTCTACTGGCGTAGATGACGCGGTGAACGGGGAGGCGGACGAGCCTTGCGACGACGGCGCCACCGACGCCGACGCCGACGACGCCACCGCCGGAGACGACGACGCCGCGCCGACCGACGGACAAGAAGCGAACGCAGAGGTGCCCGCGACTAGGTTGGTGAACGCCGCACGGCCGTCGCGATGACACATCTGCCTGCCCACGTCTATCCTGTCCAATTCATTCTACGGTATCTTAAGTTTTCGCTACAAAGTTTTGCACCAATCTTGCGTTAAGAGCGCGTCGAGTTCGACGAGCTTCAGCTTCTCAGCATTGGAACACCGCGAGCTACTGAGCTACAAAGGAGAGGCGGCGTGTTTCAAGACAATGAAAAAACCTTCGTGCTTCACTGCAAGAGTAGCTGCTGCCATCTGCGTGCAACCGTCGGCCACGCTGCGCGTCGACCGACGTGCCTGCGCGCCGTGACGTCTGGCTTCGTGATCATGGAACCTGGTGGTGTAACGGTGCAAAACTTTGTAGTTGATTAGTGTGTGGTTAACGGCAAAATAGTTCCTGGAGAATTGTGAACAATAAAGTACAAATTGTTCTAATTTAGCAAGAACTTAGTACAACTATTTGCTTAAATACAAAACAATCAAGGTGTACTGATATAACTATTAATTTATATTTGTTTTTCAGCAATGATGCAGATGAACATGAAAAAGAACAAAAAGGTATTTTTGATAAACAAATAAAACAATGTTTTTTGTAACCATAGAATTTTATAATAATTAGTTTTATTTGTAGATGACAAAGATAAAGAAGGAGAAAGTGATAAAAAAGACAAGAAAGACGAAAGCAAAGAGGGTGGTGCCCGCAACTTGTGGGTCAGTGGCCTATCAGGCGATACTCGTGCTAAGGATTTGAAGCAACTATGCAGCAAGCATGGAAAGGTAAAAAATAATAATTATAAGTAAAATTTTGTTATCAAGAACCTACATAATGTATTTGCATGTTTGCTTATCAGTTGAAATACACAGATCAGTATATTGTAGGTACTTGTACAATGTAGTGGTTATAATTACTATAGGCTATAACTAGTTCAACATTTATTTTCTACCATAGATCGAATACATGTTATGCCTATATACTTGTGTACGCTATTATGCCGGCGCCTTACATGGGCTATGTTGGCTCCAACTTATACTGTTGGATCCAACACACCAATGTGAGGATCGATCTTGGAACATTATTGGATAAAACATTGCGTCCAATAGCCAATGTCAACCCGACTTGTGTCGGTTTTTTGTACAAGTTCAAAGGCGAGGGGAGTGAAGTGTGTAGGCGGGGGGGCAACTTGGGTCCAACGTCACTTCTCGATCCACACATTGGTTGCATCAGTACGCGCTCTGCCGATGTGAGTGCTGGACGTGCTGCGATATGTTCATTGAATTATATCAAGCAGAAGAAGCATTTTTATCATCCAGAATCGCCTTTTCCTTGGCTTCTTTTGCCTTTGACTAATTAAATAATAATAATATGTGCTCAATGCGTGGGCGTAAGTAGTCAGAGCGAAAAGTGTCCCGTCCGACATGACTTGCTAGCAATAAATTTGATGAATAAATGATACCTGCTCGAACGTCCAGCCTTCCAATGCTCTTGACATGAGTGTTTGCCCAATTATATTGGAGCCCATATTAGGCCGCAATCTTGGGTGCAATTATTGGCCATTCTATTCGTATATATTTCCATGCAAGCGCCACCATTACAATTGGGTTTATGGAATAAGTATGAACACCATAGCCAAGAAGTCAAAACAAACAGATGTCTGTTTTTCATCTGCAAATGAGGCTAAGACGATTACAAAAATTTTTATTTCCAGGTGATTGGAGCGAAGGTAGTTACCAATGCAAGAACCCCGGGTTCTCGCTGCTATGGTTATGTGACGATGGCTAGCTCTCAGGACGCTGAGAACTGTATCAAGAATCTACATAGAACAGGTGATTTTTTTAAGACTGACTTAGATATGAATAAGAGTGATATAGCCGTCAGCCGTTTGATTGCGGAAATTCGGAACACATGACAAATTTTTTTTTTATAAATGATTGGCGGACATTTTACACAACACAACGCCATCTAGCCCCAAACTGTTCGGGTACGCGATTTATTAACTTTGTTATTATTATTGTATTATTTGTTGTTAATTAGAATTTTAATATATTTCATTATACAGCCAACTTCAAGACATTTGCATTGGCATAATTATTAGACTATATTGACAACAGATGTGGCGCAGCGGGCGCAGGTCCGCCTGCGACGCGGTGGTTGCGGGTTCGATTCCCGCCTCGGGTCAAATGTTTGTATGATCTACAAATATTTGTTCCGGGTTTTCTATATATAATAAAAAATATCTATCTATGTATTGTATTGTATTAAGTGGTATTAAGTATAAAGGTTATTATCAGTCATCTAGTACCCATAACACAGCTCTGTTTAACAGCAGCTTACCTTGGGGCTATTTGATGCTGTGTGGATTGTCCAGCATTATTTATTTATTTTATATTTATTATTTATATTAACATGAACTTGACTTTGCTTAGTTTGTTTATTAATAATGCTGTTACATTTCAGAATTGCATGGGCGTATGATATCTGTGGAGAAAGCTAAATCTGAGTCTGAATCGTCCTCGCGTCGCCAACCTTCCCGCACAGATCATCATTCCAACAAGGATATCAAAGATGAAAACAAAGACAAAGAGGTATGCGACATTTTACTATAAAGCATTATTTTTTACCAACTGTTTTTTTATTCCCCTAACTCAAAATCAGATAAAATGGTATAATTTTACTAATATTTAAAAACAACTGAACCAATTTGGATAAGATTGTTCTGGAGCTGGAATAGCTTTTATGCAACTTTTTATCTAGATAACCGCTAACTGTTAGCGAATCCGCGTGCGGCAGCTAGTATCTCATGTTTTGTTATCTTTAGGAGGGTAAAGATGAAGCTGATAAAAGCGGCGAAGGAAAGCCCGGTGAATCAGGCGCTGAGCGTACAAGGTCCACTTCGCGTACACGAGAAAAATCTGCACGCTCTGATAAGGTAATGTTTTATTGATGTAAATATGTGCGTACTTCAGCAGGCGTATTGTAAAACCTTTAGAAAGGCGTCGTACGTTTTCAAATCCGTTATTATCAATAAGTACACCATTGTGTAAGAACTCATTTATTATACCTGTACGGCGAGCAATGCCTCGCATCGCACTCTAGCTGTTTAATTTGTGTTCGATAGTCAAGCAGCAATGTATGGTGGTTTATATCCATAAACTCGAATTTATGCAAGACAAGTTCGGAAGCGGAAATTTAATTGGTAGAGTTTTTATGTCCACATTATGATCCACACCGAGTTCGGGTGGAGAATCACTATCGTCCGAGAGTAAACCAGTGCCCCAGCAGAAGGAAGATAGATGAGGCTGACCATGATGATTGTTTCGTCTAACTGTTTTTTTACATAGTCACTATATTCATAGTATAAAACAAGGTCGCTTCCCGCCGTCTGTCTATCTGTATGTATGTATATATGTACGCTTAGATCTTTTAAACTACGCAACGGATTTGAATGCGGTTTTCATCAATAGATGAGTGATTGAAGGTTTATAATATTATGCATAGTTTAAGCACACGTGCAAAGCCGAGGTGGGACGCTGGTTTCTTATAATTTATAATGTTCAGGATCGCGCGAAACGCAGCACACGCAGCCGAGAACGTAGGAAGTCACCGCCCAGGGATGTCCTGTCGTTTAACAAGATTTGGGTAAGTATTTAGCACTTACCATTTTACTAAGATGAAAATGCATTTAGATGTTTATTGGTTACTCACTTATTCCGAATGGCTGATAATTTGGAAACCTAGTTCTCGAATAACATATACCTTTTATAGGGTACAACGCGGCGAGAAGCCGAGGACAGCAGTTTGTAAAAAAACACCGAACAGTTACAGATAGTTTTGACACTAATTCCCCATGTCATGGGTATCGGAAACCACAAGTACAGTGGTACCTTACCCAGAACAAATATTTGCAGATGATCCAAACATTTGTCCCGCAGCGGGAATCGAACGCAATCTCCTACTTCACAACCGGGTACTCGCCTAACGCCATTGAATATAAATAATAGTTAGGTTGGTAATAGTATACACTGACTTATGTTGTCTTGTTAACATGTAGAAGGAGCGCGACGTAGCTCGTGCGCGCGAGCGGTCCCGCGCGGCGCGTGAGGAGGAGCGCCGGCGCAGAGCCGCCGAGGAGGCGCTGCGGGAAAGAGAACGCAGGCAACGCCAGGAGAAACATCGCCTCGCGCTAGAGCGAGAAAAGCTACGGGCTGAGAGGTACTACTTACACGTTACGTTCAAGCCAACACGTAAATGTAAACACGTTCAATAAGGTCGCTTTGACAAGGACTCTTTTTAAGAATGATTAAACAAGTGATACCGCCCACAGCCGACGGATGTCGGCCGTCGTGAAGTTAGCCGTTTGTGATGCGCAAAGACAATATTAGTTCGAAAGAGAAGTTCGATTCTCCTATCTAATAACAAACAAATACTGGAAAATAAAAATGGATCTAAGGTTGTTGGAATACTTAGAAATCATAATTTTCTCTTTTATACATAATTTACCTATAGGGGCAAACATTGGTTAAATTTTGTAAGAACAAATTTAAAAAAAAGTTTTCGAGGAAGTTGCTCACTCTGTCTGTTTGTCGTATGATTCAGTGGCCAACTATAGTGATTATATACCTATTAATCTTTTCATATGTATTTTTGCAATTTTATTTTTTTAGGGAAAAAATCGAACGCGAAAAGAATGAGTTGCTGCGTCTTGAACGTGAAAGGCACCGGCTCGAGCGCGAAAAACTTGAACTTGAGAGATTAGAGCTGAAACGTGCTCAAATAAGGTAAAGTTATTAAAAATCGGTAAATATGAACTTAATGAAATACTGGATGTGATACCTATACTAGGTAGTAATTTTTTGATCTTTAGAAACTCGAGACTCTTGATCTTTATCGGGCGTCTTTATGTTACTATTTATATTTTTGACTGTTGGTATTGTTTTTATAAAAATGTTATGAGTGATAACTCCACCATTCAACATTGTAAGTTACTTACTGCTCATCGCCGAGTCTAATCCTTACTCAATGTTAGATGAAATAGCATGCATATTAGTCTGGAACATAAACGAGTTGCAGTCGACGACTGAGGGAAGTCACTAGTTTGAATCTACGACCTTAGGATCAGAGGACAAGGGCTATCGTTAGACCAACATTACTTAAAATGTTGATTGAATAATCAGGTTGGAAGAGGAGCGTCGCAAGCGTGGCTACGAGAGCAGCAACTATCGCAAGGCAGTCAGCCCGCCGCCCGACCCCGCCTACGAACGCGACGCCAGGCACAAGCGAGCGCCACCTCCGCCTATTGTAAGTACACAAAACTATAAATTAAAAGATTGTGTCATTATTGACTGACCATAATCGCACTACCAAAACGGATTCTCATTAATAGTGGAGCAGAATTTCGTAAATTTACCTTTCACTTGTCGCTCGTCATTCGTGCATTAATGATATTGCCGTCGCGCTCGAAGAAAGGCGGTCAGCGTGCTGACTGTGGCAACTGCACTAAAGCGCAAGATGTGCTTAAAGCTAATGTTTTGTTTATTTTTGTCCAGTCTTCAAGTCGAGCACAATTCGAGGCGCCTCCGCCACCTCGCTTCGAGATGAGCTCAGGCTACGACCGCAGCGGCGACAAACGGGACCGCGGCAACGAGCGTGACTACAAACGAAGCGAATATCCCAGACACGTATCATGTGAGTATTTCTTTTTAGTAGTAGGAATTTCTCTTTGAAAGCTTGTTGAGTTGTAAAATATAAAATAAAAATCAAATACCTTTGACTGAATAAAGCTTGACAAGTTGTAAAATTATACTCACTATTACCATGAAGCAGCGAGATGTAGCCAAATGTTAAGTTCAATTGAGCATTAGATGGGCAACACGGACGGGGAACACCATAGAAAAATAAAGTAAATTTTAGTCATAGAATTTCATAATTAATACATTCTTTAGTTAATTAAGTTCTTCAAAAAATCATGGATAAGACAATAACCTGTACTTTACTGTTTCAGCTAGCAACATGAAGTATTCCAGCAATGGGGCAGCAGATGACACAAGACAGCCAATGCCGCCCGGTACCAGACCCAAAGAACCAGGGTAAGGTGTAATTTCAACATTTCTTCAGTTAACTAAATACTACCAATAAAAAAAACCTATCTGTGGAAGTTTTAGGAGCATGAAGAATTTATAATAATGTTGTAGTAATATAACCACTCGACTGCTGTTTCCTGGCACAAAGTTTATAATAAATGGTGCCTTTTTTTTATTACAACTGAAGTGGCAACCAAGCGTACGGCCCACAAGATGGTAAGCGGTTACCGCAGCCTATGGACGCTTGCAATACCAGAGGTATCACTCGCGGGTTGCCACCTTGAGGCTAAGATCGAAAGCCTCATGTGCCAGTAATTTCACCGGAAACCATACCCTTCACACCGGAACACAGCAATGCGAGCATTACTGCTTGGCGGCAGAAATAGGTATAGTGGTAGTGCCTAATTCTGTTGCGTAAAACAAACATGAGTTCAAGTTACCTATAGCAAGTGTATAATATTTTCAGACGTACTTATGATTCTCGCGACACGCGCTCGTACCGGCCTTCGCCGCCGAGCAAACCCGAGCCGCGCAGCTGGAACGCATCCAGCCGGTATCCTGACTCCTCAGCACCTTCCAAAGGTACCTACACTGAAACTAAAAGATATGAACAACCAGAAAACTGGCGCCACTAATCTTGGTGAAAGATAATTATATTTGAACATAACTCATTTTTTCATAAAACAAAGTATTAGTATAAAAAAACAAAGTATATATTATTTGAGAACTAAATTGTAATTATAATGTCACTGCATTCTAAGATGTAATTTCCGTTGGCAGGCAGTAGCTCGGGCGCGGGTGGCGAGGCGTGGTCCAGCGGCGGCGGCGGCGGCGGCGGCGGCGGCGGCGGCGGCGGAGGAGGCGGCGGCGGCGAGGCGCGCTACGCCGGCTACGACACGCGCTACCCGCCGCAGTACCAGCCGCCGCCGCCCGGCGCCACCTACCCCGACCGCTACGCGCAGCCGACCAGGGACTCATACACCAGAAAGTACTAATGTGAGTTTCTATGAGTCAAAACTCTTGACCCGTATTGTATAGGCCGAGCTAAAGGCCTCCGTTATGGCAGACTGTTATGCTGGGAGCTGGGATGAACAGCGCTGCCTTTCGAAGTACAGAAGCGCTAAGATGAACTTCGTTAGCAAAGAATAGACTGCTACTCTTCAAGCACTGTATTATCAATGTTTGTCGTTTATGCACCATGTGTGTCGTTTACGTTTAGTCTTACGAGCTCTTATTTTAACACTCTTACACGCGCGCTATAACAACTTGTATATCTCGTACAAACTTAGACGCACACATATATTGAGAGCGATTTCGCGCTGATTTGATAATTTATAGTAATAGACACTGTTTACTGAATTGATTCAATGATGTTGTTAAAATGTATTGTATTTTGTTGCAGGTACATTATTGCAACTGCTTCAAACAACTTGACCATGGCTAAATTTAAAGTAACCTTTACATACAGGTACCTAGTTAATTCGTTATTTTATTGTCAGCCAGTTTCTCAATATAATTATGTGGACAGATTTTGTACCCTATAAAGTCATTTAAATAGAACAGTTTGCAAATTTATTCACTTTCAACTTAGTAGTAATTTTCATACTTCATTTCATAGTGTTACCTTACGGTACAAACAAATTACAGCATAATACAGTAATACCCCGTTCTACGCCTGGGATACGTCCCGCTAAAATTTGCGTTATGTATGTGAAATTCGCGTCTAACGAGGTTTGCGTTTAAACATACCTAGCCAAAAGTCAGGATAAAATGCAAATCAATACTTTTAATTCTAAAAACACGGTGTGCAGCATTACATTATGTTTTTTTTTTTTACCAAAAAATGTATCTATTGTCTTCTGGGTTATGTATCGTTTACACAACTACCACCCATGATAAAAATATGCAGGTACCTAACGAAACAATAGAGAGAATCCCCAAAGATGAGAAGTCCTACTCTGAGATGATCCATTTTTTATTAGAATGGTCGGAGAAAGTAGGAATTCCCGCGCGCGACCAAAGCACAGAGTAGTAACCAAAGACAAGCAAAGCAATGTAACAAATTCGCGTATTTTATATTCGAGTCATTTTAGCGCGAAATTTAAAAGTCGCGTGAAACCGAAACCGCGATAAACGGGGTGTTACTGTATGTTTTTTTTTTTTTTATACAACTGAAGTGGCAACCAAGCGTACGGCCCACAAGATGGTAAGCGGTTACCGCAGCCTATGGACGCTTGCAATACCAGAGGTATCACTTGCAGGTTGCCACCTTGAGGCTAAGATCGAAAGCCTCATGTGCCAGTAATTTCACCGGAAACCATACCCTTCACACCGGAACACAGCAATGCGAGCATTACTGATTTGCGGCAGAAATAGGTATACTGATTACAATACTGTTAGAGAAAAAGATATTTATTTGCAGTGAATATGGTAGATGATACATGTTACATGTTTTCAGAAATTAAAAGTCCAAGTTGGCTTGTTTTTTTACTTCCTAGATTAGAATCAGTTTTAGAAACCTAAAGCTTTCAACATTCCCTTATTACTTTTAAGGGAGACCCTTTGCATGTAATATTGTGTATGTAATGCATCATTATTTAGGATAACAGTAAAGAGACTTTTATGTTGTGTGTATTGTTTAAAAGGTCGTCATATTGTTGTATTGTGGTTAATCCACACCTAAAGACACTGGTGTTGTGTAATATAAAGGATAAATATAAGTAACATTATATATTATGTAACCTAATAAATGAATTTAAGAAATATTACCTTTTATTTATATTTTTCTCTGAAGTTGTGTCAGAATATATAAAAAAACACACTTTTATAATAAACTTTATTTTAGAAGTTCAGAGGCAAGTGCCTAATTAATATCCTAGAAAGTTATCTTCAGTAGGTAGTTAAAATGTTATAACTTCTAACAAAATGAAGTATAAAAAAGACAATTTAAAAACTTTCCTATTACTAACTTAGAAAAAATATAATGTCATTGTAATCAGAATTTATAAACCAAAAGATGATGTCAGTGACTCCGGGTAATAAACGCCATAATGTCATAATGTGTTAGGAGCCAGATGGGAAGAGTGTCAAAATGTACAAAATCCTCACAACAAAATGGCCAATTGTCACAATGTACACATGATCAAAAACATTGAAGATAAAATGGCCAATACATTAAATGCCATGGAGATGGATGAATGGATGGATGGATGGGATTGAATTTGATGGGATTTTTCCCCCATTAGTTTTGTGACTTAAAAGACTATGCTTTACACCTGACTTTTTTTTTTTTTTTTAATCTCTACTATTCCCACCTGTTTTGTTGAGTAATCTGATGACAGAACTTCTGGTAATTTCTCCGCATTAGTTCTGTGATTTAAAAACTTTTCCAACCTATATTATGTACATATCTATACTAATATTATAAAGTAGCGTTTGTGAGTTTGTGACGTTGTAAGGGGTAATCTCTGGATCTACAGAACTTCTGGCGCTTCGGCGGCCGCTGCCGCGGCACGCTCGCTACGCTCGCTCGCCTCGCGCGTAGTTTTTCACTAACCTAACATAACCTACTCATTTCGATCTAAGCGATGTCACTTATTCATTAGATCAAAATCAGCTGTTTAGGTTATGTTAGGTTAGTTTGTACATTTTGACACTCATACAAAATTACATTTATGATTTCTGTCGTCACTGCATTCCTGCATTCTTCTTCTTTTAATTTGTGATTATATCATTATAATAGTTATTGACATAAGTACATTTTGACACTCTTCCCATCTGGCTCCTAGCACATTATGACATCATGGCGTTCATTACCCGGAGTGATGTCAGTTTTATTGAAATCAAGGTGGAATTGCTTTACATGCTTATGGCTTACCCCTTCACACGTATTTTCCAAAACACATGAAATAAAAATTGCAAACATACTACTAAGTCAAAATTTAATTTTAATATTTTTACAACTACATAGTAGTACCACCTATGCTAAACAAAAATATTGCTTATATTCAATCAGCTCATATAAAAATTATATTTCGATTTTAAGCTATCAAGTGGCATTGTAAACCACTTATTAACAATTCAGATAATCTACCTAGTTCAAAAGAAGTAAAGGTTAACATATTGGGTCACGAAAGATAAACACTGCCTCAAGTCTAGTCATTCAGTATTCGTTGATGAAACTCCATATTGCAATGCACATTAACCAGCATCACCTGACCCAAAAAAAAGTGAATGATGAGTGGTCATCATACTTATCAGCAGCCTTGAATGCGTTTACATGCTTACTGATCTGATGAAGTGCTTATTTATCTGTGTCAACTGTTACTTTTATACAAATTGCCTAATGATGATAATCTGACAATAAATACATTTTGAATATTAAGTTTGGCAGATCTTAGAATATAAAGTAAAATGTAAAAAAACCTCGAAAGGAACATACAAAAAGTTCCATAATAAAGACTAGATATTTTAATTGTTCATTTAATCATCCTTTAATATGTACTTCAATTAGATTTTTATAACTCATACTCAAAAAGCAACTTATTAGCTTTGGCATGACAAAAGCACCCACCACCATAATGCATGTAAAACATTAGTAAATTGTAGCCTCAGGATTTTGAGACAACAAGAAATTAACATTCTCAACAAAAAGTGATGAGTGTGTCGGTATGAGGTTGTCATTGTGTAAGTAGAGATGGTGTTTTGGCAATGGGTCTATTTCAATATGAGGAGGTTTTATATCTAAGTCTAGTAATTTTAGGGCATCAATGGCATCTTGCTGACCCTGTACAGCAGCCAAGCGGAGCAACCTTGTGGCAGTGTCAAGATCTCGTTGGAGACCACCTCTGCCTTGCCCATAGTAAATACCAAGGTTGTAAAGTGCCCCAGGATGTTCCATAGATGCAGCTGATCTATAAAACTCCATTGCCTATAAAATAAAAATGATGCTAAAAAACGTAATAATGATTTTGTAATCACAAAGTCATCAAGGAGGATATAAATTAAATCACACCTATAAAATAATTGTAATTGTAATAGGCTGTCATGATGATGATGATAAAATAATTGTAAAAGTTTGAATGTTTGTGTTTGTTTCTCAATTACATATTTTGGTGACATAAGCTGAATCAATTTAAATGAAGTTTAGAATTTATGTGAAATACATTTCATACATCTGAGCTAAGTTGAGTTGACATACAATTTTGAAAAAAAAAACCTAAATGTTTTATAGTCTGGATTTCAGATTTACAAAAGGTCATCTTACCATTTTCTCATCAACAGTCACACCCAAGCCACTTTCATAGCACAGCCCTAAGTTGTACAGAGCTGGAGCATGATGGCGGTTTGCAGCTGACCTGTAAAATGTACCAAGTTGTCACAAATTCATAGCATGTTCATAAACAGGTAGATTTTTTTTACAAAATTACAATACCTAAGCAAGTTAATTCCAACTTGATGTTGTCCATTTTCAATAGCTGCTAACCCTAGCTTGTTCTCAATTGAGTTCAGGACTTCTCCTAAATCATTCTCAGAAGAGTCAGCACTTGCACTGCCACTGGCATGTGATGCCTGGTTTGCTTCATTTGACACCAAATGTACAGTAGGAGTGAATTTTTCAAGAATCCTGTCTACTTTTTCAGTATTGTTGCACAGTGCCCCCCTCTTCATTACATTAATAAATGGCTGTAGTGTGCATGTTAAGTTGTTACTTTTGCCATATTTTTTTACTTCTTTTCTGCAGTGTTTGAACTTCAAGTGTATAATTTGACTTGTATACCATCCCAAAACAAGTGCACTGCTCTGAAATGATAATTAGAGCAGTTATCAATACAACTTATCAGTAACAGGAGCACATAGTGTATTATTGTCCGTAGTACAGTACAGTACATAAATGATGAGCTAGGGATCTACCTACCCATGTGATGGCACCGATCCAAGAACGATTCAAATGTTCGAAGTTCCACCTTTTGCTGTTGGTGTCGTTTTCATCGTGGAATGAGTTCCAACACCTCCGCGATGTAAACCAGTGGCAAGGAGGACCTGACCGCTTAGTTTTGCAGTTCTTCTCTTCAACGACTGGGGAGTTCACTACGTTGGTTGTGCTGCGCTTGTCGAAGTGATTGGCACTTCTCTCGAACGTATCTCGAATACGACGTGATACATACTTCCACATGATTAGACGAATAAGAATTACGTAGGTACGTTAAAGTTCATTAACGCTAGCTAGAGCAATCCCATGTTTGCAACTAATTTTATTTAAATAGACAGAGTCACAGACACAGAATCTATTTTATTTCCTTCTGAATTTGACAGAGGAGACAGATAAACGTGTGCCTACATTCTCTTGGGAGACAGACATGAATGAAACAAGCAAGCAAGACAAAATGTAAAATCTAACAAATATTTTTGACAGCTAAGGTGCTGCCACTTTTTAAAAAAAAATATGAGTCAGTTCGTCAGTTCATTGGTTCACTTCCATACAACGCCACACGCGCAGTTCGAAAGAAGACTTACATCGGGGCATTCCGATCGGCTTTTTTTTTAAACCGTGCGTAACAGAAAATATTAGTATTAGAAATGTTGTTTTCTAAACCTGTAGTTCGAAAAGTGCGTGACATGTGTGGTAATCATAAATATATTTATAGATATTTTGTTATAACCCGACTCATTTCATATTTGTTTATATTTTTAAATATTATTTTTGTTTCTAATGGAACTCTGTATAATCTGTATTCGGAGAAGGGAGTTGATGTCTGTGACAAAGGTTTTACACTTCCACAGACGTCATCGGTTCTCACACTTTTGTTATCGTGCTATGTATTTTGTTCCAAAATAAAGATATTTTATTATTATTATTTAAGGATTTTAATTTGTATCTCTCGTAGGGCAAGGTATTTACGTTTCTCGCGGGCCTTTGGCCAAATGAAAAATCGTTACGATTTTATTGGTCTCTAAAAGGATAAAAAACTTACGGACAACGCGGCAAGTGTTTATGATGACAGCTTTATTATTTTTTTATTTTTATTATTATTTTTTCATAATGAGAAATATTAATAACCAACTTAATGAGCTACATTGAGCTGATTCGTTTATAGTTAATTTACTACTGAACTGATTGGTTACACCACTGACGGAATGAAGTTCTGTGGCCGCTACTGATTATGTAAAATTGTAAAATGAATTTGGAGTCAGTAAAACGTTGTCGGGTCATCAGTACCACAGAGAAAATAGATAGGGTCAATACTGACTTCAGGACAATCCACATAGCCCCAAGGTAAGCTGCTATTAAACAGAGCTGTGTTATAGGTACTAGATGACTGATATAATACTTAATACAATACGATACCTAAATAGATATTTTTATTATACCTAGAAAATACCCAGAACACCCGGAACAAATATTTGCAGATTGTACAAACATTTGTTCCGATCTCGCACTGACCCTTTATAGACAGAGAAAGTCAGTTCTCAAAGTTAAACGTAGTGCTTATATTCTCTTGGCTCAAAGTCAGCACTGGCTTCATTTGGAGTCAGTCACTGACCCAATGTAAATCGCTCTTTTGGCTGTAATACGTAAAATAAATGGTGTTGGTCGGGTAGTTGGTTGGAATCATCGAATGATGTACCTATTCCAAGCTATATCAACTTCTGTGACCCTAAGCAAGCACCCTCACTCAACGAAAGAGAGACCCTTTAAAGTTATGTTCCTTGGCTCCTTTATTGCGCTGTGATGTGTGGAAGAACTGGATTGTTAGTCAATGTAACACTTACTTTCTTAGCTGCAAATGTTTTGTTATTGTATGATTTAAAGCATTTCGCACCATAGAGTTACAGCTGCTTTTAAAGTACCTACTTACCTAAATCTGTTCTGTGACCTTACCTAAAAATGTTTTTTTTTGCAGGCTGTTGAATAGAAATCAACTTCAGTGTGCCTGCAGCTACAAACCAAAGGGAACAGATAAATATGTAACCCCAGAATGGTTACCAGAACACAATGGGGGCAAGGAGTACACTCCATCCTACAACATTGCTCCAACTGATGTCACTCCTGTGTTGGTGTCTTCAAGCAAATTTAAAAATGCTGCAACTACTACTGTTGTGGGGGGTAATTCCGCCATGGCATAAGGTTGTACTCTACCTATCTAGCCTTTAGACTTTAGATCTGTGTTCGGGTTTCACAAAATAAACTACTACTCTATTATCTTCAAAACATAAAATCACATCTGTTTATGAGTGTTTATCAAAGTTTCTATTTTAAAATACTTACCTACCCAGTTATTTGAATACTTTATGTATTTAGGTATGTTATTTACTATTGTCTGTTTTCAGGGAGACTACAAGACACACAACCTAAGCACTAACAACTGCCGTTTGGAGAATATCAAAGGATCCAAGCTGTACAGACCATTACTCAGCAGTGGAGGCAGATGTGTAATTCCGGTGGAAGGGTTCTATGAATGGCACACTACTAACAAATTATCGAAACAAAAGCAGCCATATTATATTTACTCACAACAGATTCCAAATTTAAAGGTGAGGTTAATTTCTTTAATTATATTATTTAGTAAAAACTTAAAAAATATATACTCAGTTCTACTTAATCAATGCTCAACTGATGATATCTAAACGAAACCATTATTGATAGAGTCCGAAGAGGAGTCTCTGTGACCTCGCTAGACAGGCTCACTAGTCCTAGTGCGGGGAACAGAATTCCCTCAGGTGCAATTAAGAACGGGTTTTGTAAAATCTTGTTATTTAAGCAATATTACTATCTGCACCACCAAATGTTTTTATGGAACAAATAAACTTATCTTTATTTCTTTATAATAAAAAAAAAAATTGTAGCATTTTGTGAACTTAGAACTGGACTTGGCTAGGAGTTTGGATTTCTCCATAAAGTCAAATAAGATCAGTATGGCTTTAGTATAAAATGTTTATATTTGTAGTTCAATGATTTCAGATAGATGATCCTAAAACATGCAACAATAGCTATGATGAAAATGCTGGCTGGTCTGGCATCCGTCTTCTTCACATGGCAGGCCTCTACAATGTGTGGCACAATGAAGATACAATTATATACTCATACTCGGTCATCACTATGGAGTCCAACTCTATGTTTGACTGGCTTCATCACAGAATACCTGCAATACTTGACTCAGAAGAAAAAATACAGGTACTTTACCTACAGTAAGTTGTTATAGGTATAATGAAGCTCATCAATTTCAGCTACTTAAAGAACCTTAGATATTTTCTGGCAAAAAAGTTGCTAATAATGCATGGAACAAGAGCATTAACTGGTCTCTTTATCATAGTGTTCCACATAAGTATTATCTAACCTGTTAGTAGGTGTAGGTAGGTACGAGAGGGATTAGCTAATCCAATATTTTTGGAATTACAAATATAATAGGTACTCACTCTAGAGAGTGAGTTCAAGATTATAAATATTAGCGTAAATCACCCACAAGTTGTAAGCTTACTATTGTAGTAAACCTGTATTTACGTACTACATACTTATATTTATTTCTATTCTAGGCATGGTTGGACATAGATAATGTAAACCCAGACATGGCCCTATCCTATTTGAAACCAGTGAAAGCATTGTCCTGGCATCCAGTTTCCACAGCTGTTAATCATTCTAGAAACAAATCTGATGAATGCAACAAAAGAGTTAACATTGAGAAGAGAAAATGTGTGCAACAAACATTGAACACATGGTTCTCAAAACCAGAGAAACGCAAGTCAACTACAAGCAATTCAGATTCAAAAAGAGTCAAAATTTGATGCAAATAAATTACGATTTTTGTATTTTTTAGGTAAGTATTTTATTTCCGTCATCAAATTCTTTGGTTTGTACTAAAGAACAATGTTCAGAATCACATTTTTGTTTACATTGTACCAAGCTTCATTTTAAAAATATCAATAGGTAGGTAAGGTATACCTAATCTAAACTAGGTAGTTAAAAGCATTTGGTAAATTTTTAGTATATCGCAACAAAATGAAGTTGCTCGACGCACCGAAAACGCTTGGCGAAGTTACTGTTCGATGAAACATCTTACTGAAAGGCGAACTTCCACTTTGCCTAAAACGCAGACTCATGGACATGTGCATTCTCTCAATAGTATGGTGTGCTACTTGGTCTCTGACAGCTCAAGAAAGATACCAACTCGCAACCAAGTTTGCTAGCGAGCGATCGAGCGTAGCATCTTGGGAGTCAGACTTACAGACCGCTTAAGAAACACGATATTGCGCTCCAAAGAAGACAACAAAACCAAGATTGTCGATGTCATCCGTAAAGCGGCACAACTGAAGTGGGATTGGGCAGGGCACGTGGCTCGCATGCCGGAAGATCTTTGGGCCAAAATTACATACGATTGGGTCCCTCAAACCAGACGTCGTCGTCGCGGTAGACCTCGGAGAAGATGGCGGAACGATCTCGATACGCATCTCAAAGACTAGCCTACAGTAAGTAGCCAAAGATCGAGAAGTGTGGAAGAAAGGGAGGGAGGCATTTGCCCTGCAGTGGGACGATATGGGCTAAAATAAATTAAAATAAATACACCTTAACTTTCTCAACCAGCTATGGAAAAGATAAGATATACAAGGATGGGAATGGCCGTAACGACACTTCGCAGCCAGCCACAAAAACAAGAGATAGTCGCGAATTATAAAGATGTGATTGTGAAATCAAATCTGCCATCGCTGAAAGAAACTGGTATTCATTAATAATTAAAAAGAAAATTATTTTCTTAACTGGTTACAAAGCTTTAGATACCTACAATAACTACCAAAATGAACCAAAGGAACAAAATTGCTCGCACATTACTAGGTAGGTAGGTACTATCAACAATACAAATTTAACGAAGACAATATTTATAGTAAAACTGCTCAAAACTCTCGCTAAGCAAAGCTTGAGACAATAGTAAAAACTAACTTTTATAGCATTGGTAGGTAGCTAAAAGATATCTTTTACTTTGTGACGTTGCACAAATGTTAGTCAAAATGTATTGACAACCTCAGTAGCGCGAGCGATTGCCCGATTGAAAATTGAGAGTGGGTTCGATCCCTGCTACGGAACAAATTATAGCATGACCTGTATTTTTCCCGCCCGGGTGGTGTCTCGATGTATCGCAAAATAAAAAAACTATATATTGAAGACTTATTGTATCAGTTTAATTGTTCCTATCAAGGGTTCCCATAATACAAGCTATGCTTAATTTAGGGTTAGCTGGCGCGGTGTTACATGTCCGCCAATATTGATTGAATAAATTTAGTTTTTTTTTTTTATTATATCAGTCAAATTTAATTTAACAAATTCATCCGAAAATCAATAGGAATCATCCTTGCTATTTACATTATTAACTATTTTAACAACTTTTCAACAACAAAGTTTTCAAGGTCGCGTTGCGCAGGTTAGGTTTAAATATATTTTATTTTGAGAGCTTTGCCCAGCAGTGGGACATGCTACGTTAAATGTATTAATGTGTCCAGATGGGGTGTGCATGCAATGCAAGTGTCAAGCAAAATGCTCTATTCTGTTTGAGTACATAACTAACAGCAAATAAGAAACTATTTTAAAACTTTAACACTAAATAATAAAAAAAGAAAAAAACACCTATACTAGATTTTAGAAATATGGGTTGGCATTTGGTACAAAATCTGAGCTGCCAAAAAATTAAAATGTTGATCTCAGGCGTGGTACTACCCAGCAGAGCCACCACGTTAGAATCCGATCATTTATATCTTAAAAGAATGTACGTTAGACGTACATAGTGTACGTATGTCGTTTATTGCTGTACGTTCGTCAGGTACTGAGAAAATCGACTTCGCTAGTGGCTCTGCCAGAAATGATGCTTCCTGGCAGAGCCACCTTGGATTATGTATTTAGAAAAGATAAACGCTACTGTGCTTAAGAGACCTTTCCAAGATTTAGCGATATAATTCATGAAGTTCGCCTGAATATATCTTTATATAGTATAAGTAATAGTGCGCGCGACGAGGAGCGATACATCCTCTCGATCGATATGATTATGAGTGCGCTAAGGTGTGATTTTAAAAAAATCGTATTAAAAAAAGTCATTGCTATTAGACTATTTTCTTTGTTGTATTCATTTAATAAAAACTTAAACTTTAATTTAGTAGGTGTATTTTTATTGTAAACTTCTTACTTTAGCAGAAATAACAATCGTAAAATTGGGAAAGTACGCGTTTTTTAGATCGTCTTTTTTCAAAAATACTGAACTAACATGCTGTATTTTTCTCTGTACACTTAAATTTTAAAACTGTGATTATTATAATTGCATTTTTGGAAATATGTTAGACTTTATTATTTCATAGAAAACATGATCGAAAGTTGACTGGAGTTTGCTCATTTTACGAAACGTGCGTTACTAATTATTTTTTTAATCATTTGTGTCTTGAGTTAATTAATATTTGTTCTGTTGGCTTAAATTTTAAGGGATAAAGCTTTTATATGTTTTTATTTTCGTTGTTGTTTCTCGTGTGTTGAAATATTTTCAACACACGAGCCACAATAGTGTTCGAAACTTCACAGGCTACAAGAAAATTCAAGGATTATCAAGGATAGGGCTCGTATTGTGTTTAGTATGTACGTGTTAAAAAACGTGACGAACGTACAGCAATAAACGGCATACGTACACTGTGTACGTCTAACGTAAATTCTTTTATCGGATTCTAACGTGGTGGCTCTGCTGGGTAGTACCACGCGATCTCAGAGCAAATAAATGATTAGTTAATAATATAATAACTACTTTTCATAGGACGGATGAATATTTTACTTTCGATACTTCACTCATATTATTTTAGATGCGTTGAAAACTTACAAACAATGAAAACAATAGAAATACTTTATTGCCGCATGCCGGCAGGTGCGGTGGGGTAATTAGGCTGTGGCTTAACTTTTTTTGATTGAATAGGTTTTCTGCAGCCTACTGATTTTCATGCAACCTTAATTCTTTTTAATAGAAACTAGGACTACCTACTAACTGTTGATAGCTGCATGCCTGGTACCTACATCACAGAGTAATATCTACATAGTATAAAACTAAGTCGTTTCCAGCCGTCTGTTTATACAAAGTGGTCCAAACATAGACTACTAAATTCCCTATGCATGTTCACCACAGAACTATATACTTAAATAGTACTGTGATATTCCCCGATTTGTATTTTTTTTGTCGAGCTATGATTATATTTTAATGTTATTTTCTATGAATGTTAGGTCGGATCGGTAGAATAGAAAAAAAATGTTCGAGGGGTCTTTTAAACCTAATAACAACGGATTTTATTTATTGCGGTATTCATCAATAAATATAGTGATTTATGACGAACGAAAGTAATACGTATATTTCGCGTACGAAGTCGCGGGCAACTGGTACTTTTGGATAAAAAAAAACATTTTTAGCCGACGTGATATTAGTCGTTTTTATGCGCAATGGAGCTTTTTGAACTAAATTGTCTTTGCGCATCACAAACGGCTAACTTTACGTCGACAGAGATCCGCCCCTAGAACTTCACATACCTACTAGATTTCAATGTTTAGGTAATAATCTGAGAGCACTGGCATTGCTCACATAATTTTTTTATCGACCTTAGTATGTATTGGAAGCGGGAATGCTAGTACATAATACCAGTGCTCTAAACTAAAAATGATTTGACTTGTAAAATTACACTTCTTTTCTATGCAAAGGTGTATTGATCCTGTCTGACGCTATCAATGATTTCCCTATAATCAGCTTCACATGTTATCATTGCATGGTTTTGTATGAAATCTTGCACAAAACCGGTGACTTCGTGTTTATCTGAAACAAAATACGTGTTTTAAATTGTACTTTTGTTACAATAAACTAAATAGTACCTGTCTATAAAAAATAAGTACATAGACACAAGAGCTCTTTAGAAGCGTGTCTGGGTGTAGGTACTACTTTGTGCCCCCAAGTACCTACGCATTATTGTGTAAGTGCTTAAAGTTTCTTAATGATTCGGAAGACGATGTCTCAATCTGTGGAAACCTACGATCTCAATTAATATTTACATAATGCCCTTAGGTCATTAAAAAACTGTAATTTCAGCGGTTTACTAAGCATTATCTTTCCTTGTCATTCTTATGGCAACGAACAAAGACTAATAGATTTGAAAGATAATTCGCTAACAGAGGTTTAAAGCATGTTTATGAATAAGGCCCTTAGAGTTTTAGTATGCAGGCGTTAGCACTTTGGAATTTAGAACATTTCCCCTGCAATAGTCTTTTTTAAACTTTCGCGATCAGAACTCATAGTTTTTTATAATATTTGCGGGATTAGTCTGCCCGCGACCACGGTTGTTGCAACACAACCGAAACGTCGGGGAAATAAAAAGGTAAATTACGCGATAAAATCCCGCAAATATTATAAAAAACTATGATTTCCCCTGCAGCCTAGCTAACCTCTAAGCGTGCTAGCTGTGTATGTTTTACCGAGTTGTAAAACATAGCCCGGTAATGAAATTACATAGGTAACTAATTACCTGGGTATTGTTTGCATTTGTAGATGAGATCAATAAGATATTTGACGACAGACTTGAATAGGTTTTTCCCTTGAATGCGCCCCATGCCGTAATACGGGGTGAGGGTAGTCAGAACCCATATGGAGATCCTCGTCTTGCAGCTTAATACTAGTCGCGGGGTTTCTTCCATTGGAGATAGTATGTCTTCATCGTCATCGTCGCCATCGCCAAACAGTTGCAGGTACAACGCTTTGATCTGAAAGGTGTAATTAAAAAAAATATACTTTTCATTACACACAGGTTCAATTCCGATTTGCTAGATCTATAACTATGAGGGCTCTAGTTTTAACCCGTGGTTTGGAAGCTTTGGCAAACTAAATGCACGCCCATGGGCATGGCATGGCATGGCATGGCCATGGCATATTTACTATATCTGTCTGCCCCAAGGTGTAAAAAGGAGCCTAAATATGTTATGCCAGCCTATTTATCACTCAATCATGCTGTAACTACTAAACTAAACTAAACTGATGCTATGCTATGCTGCATGTAATAAATAGGCATGAAACATTATATATTATATTATGAAATGCATTTTTCTTAGAAGTTAGGTCATTGTTGATATCAAATTATAGTATTTTATGGGAGAAAGATACCTATCTAAACATAATGTTTATGTAAAATCATTGTATTACTGACTGACTATTAGCACACAAGCAAAACGGTAAGTAAGACCTAAAATTTTCAAGGCATGTTCCTTTGAGTGTATTGGGGTGCAAATGAATACCCAAAACTCCTAGAAAACACAGTGGAAAGAAGTTAGCATGATTAAAAGTCAGTGTGGATGAAGTAGCAGGGCTTTCCACTTGATAGTAATAATACTTTATCAGTTTGTTACACATACCCTTGCAAGTTTATTCCTATTATTGTCACCAATCTGGTACAACATTTCCAGCAGATCTTTCTTCAAGAAGTACTCTTCGCAATGCCATTTACTGATCATTTTCTTTTTTTTTAGTTCCTTTCTATGAGCAATCTTATTTATTTGTTCTTCTTTTCGCTCTGGCACATTTGTTTCATTATTAATTAGCATGCCGGTTAAAGTAGCCAGTCTTTGATCTAGTGACTTTATTTGTGCTGCATGGTTTTCAATGACTAAATCATTTATTTTTAATGGTAGAACTATATTAGGAGGGTTCTCTTTTCCTAAATCATTGACTTTACACATATTTTCTTCAAACATCACAGGTGTCTCATTTCGAGATATATTTTTAGGCTCAACATTATTAAATGTGGCATCAAACAAATCATCATCAGTTTGGTCTGTATGAAAAAGTTTTTCTAACTGCATCATAATATCATCTGAATCATTTTCGTTATGCATTGGGGTCATCATTTTGTTGATTTGAGTAGGCTGTTGAACTGGCATGGGTAAGCTTACCAATTCAGTATCATTTGATACTTCTGTTTGAACAACCTTGGGATTCAGCTTACTTTGTGTAGTATTTATTTTATTTTTTTGTTGGAGCACAGGTTCTGGGGTGTGGGTTTGCATATTTAATGCAACTGGTATCTTGTATTGCGGGAGAGCTATGCTTGAATCTGTGTTGCCTTGCAGCTGTGTGAGAATTGAACTTGTACTTGCATTACTCTTTATAAGTGGTGTCAAATCGTCTTCAACTTGGGGTGAACTTTTTCGCCGCCTTTTACTATCATTGCTATGGCAATTACAGTAACATTCGCTGTTTGTGGTGATAGAAGTTTGGGTTTTCTTATCATAAGGTGGAGTTCTTATGGTTTCCAATAAATTACGATATAATTTACCTTTTTCTGTTTGTTTTTTTACTTCTTGTATCTACATTAAAGATATAAGATATTAGGTATGTAATTTCATGTTGTTAATTTTGTTGGAACTCAGATTATTATTTTAATACTACTACACTGGTTTTTAATTCAAGTTGGAAAAGTAAACAATGGTACTTTTTTTGATAGGGGGTTTTTTAGGAACTATGTTAGGTTAAAATAATAAGCAAGAATTTTTAATGTCATGTACAATAATCTTAGTATTTTTAATAGTTTTAAAAATACATGATTTCAGCATAGTTTCGTTCAGATATTCATGTTTGTTATTACTTAGAAAAACAGTATTTTTGTGGTACTTGTCACATTCTGGGGTACTGTAAGGTTTTGCATTGCTATTACACATTTGGTTCATTTTAATTTGTATACCAAATGTGCTTGTCGCAAGGTTTTTCGCTGTGTTTTCTTGTCCCATTCACTTTTTGTCCAGTATGTTCATTATTAAAGTTGTTGGTTGTGCTGTACTGTAATTTTGTTGTGTTTTTGTTTTGTTATTGTTGCTGTTGGAGACTGAATGGAACCTATTATTAGCTATTTATTCTACTCAGTTTCAATATGTTGCTTCCGGTGATCTGTTGGTATGTAGGTCTGATTCTGATTAGTATCACAAGTGAAACCTGGCAGGTACAAGTATTATAGATCCAATTGTTTTCTGAGATGTTACATTGACAATGACATTTGTTTGTTTACCATTTCCGACTTGAATTAAAAACAGACATAGTTTCTAAACTTACCACAGTAAGAATATGCTCCCTATAAAGTTGAATTACCATGCTTCTTTGAGCTGCCTTCATTTCTATTATTTTAGCACACCTCCATATACCACTGGGCAAGTATATATTCTTATTAAGGAGTTTCTGGTTTGTCTCATAGTTCACAGAGAGCAGTTTTACCATGTATTTCATATAATGTTGGCGAACCTAGAAAATAATGTAAAAAAAAATAATTGTTGCACTTACAGCTTCATTGTATATAAACACAAGCTAAGCCTGAGGAGTTTAGTATAGGTTTTGTACATAAATAAATTATAATTGTTTAGGTAGCAATATAACTTACTTTTGATAGCAATAGATCAGGTTCTGAATCAAAGGTCGGACATGCAAATAATGTATCATCACTTTCGCATATAAGTTGGTCCACATAGCGCTCGGAGTCCCAATCAGAAAGGTTGTACTTTGCACAGTTTGTGTTCATTTTGCAAGATGCAGCCAATGCAGGCACCGGCGCCGTTCAGTTAAGATTATTAGATAGATTCAGTTATTTAATGTTATTCATAAGTATCAGTAGTATTAATTATCACAGAGTTTATCCGAGTGTCTTGCATTACTTTTTACCCCACAGTAACCCGTAAAATCACGAAATAAATAAAACAATATGGACCTCAGACAATCTTTGCCTCAGCCCTTACAGAGAGACGTAGATAGATAGTGCCCAACACAGAACTGAGAACAATAATATCCTTACTAAACGTAGTGCTTACATTCTCTTGGCTACCTACTACGGTGCCCAGCCCAAGAGAATGTAAGCACTACGTTTAGACAGTATAATAATAGATCCTATTATCTGTTTGCATTACCTCATTACTCTGTGCGTAGTGCTTACATTCTCTTGGCCACAGAGTACATTGATATCCTCAGCCCAAGAGAATATTATACGTACAAGGCATTCGCATTCGGGTACCTTTTAGCTTAAAGTGCTATTTACATTGTGCCAGTGAAAATAATGTGTATGATTATTTTTAATGAAAAATACATGATTTCAGCATATTTTTCTTCAGATACTTATTCATGTTTGTTATTATTATTTATTATTATTATGGATCACCAACGAAAGATACACAGGCATACAAATTTTTAAATTACAGAGGTACTCAGGTCAGGTGCCCTCTCAATTAGAGGTGACCACATCATGCACAAAAATAAAAGTTATTGTGAATTCAACTGAAAACTGACTCCAAATATCACTAGAATATGAAAAATAAATATAAGTCTGAAATAAAGTAGTAGGTAGTAGGTAGTAAAGTAGGTAGGAACCTAGTTACATAATGAAATTACAAAATCGCAGTCATGGACTACAAAGAATAGGTATTGTAAACAAGTGGCAGCAAAAAGAGCACAAGTATAGATTCTAAGTAAGTAAATTATCAGAATAGAAAACCTGTATACTTTTAGACTAGGAAAACCCACTCCCACTCAAAACTCCACCTAATCTCTAGATAACTTGACTCAGGTGTTTTTTGTACCTATAGAGAGGTTCACCCAGATCCAAGTCACTATTGACTTCTGGCCAATCCGCTATAGTGCTTACAGATCCTCAGCAATGCGGTGTTCTGACCAGACCTAGTTCGAGAAAAAGGAACATTAAACAAATTGAATGCTTTCTTGCGCGGCAGTCTTGTTGGGGCGTTAATTCGCAGTTGACTTGTCAATTCGGAGCAGTCAATATTATTACCATTGTACAGTTTATGAAGGAATAACAAATCGGATACCTTTCTTCGGCTAGATAAGGAGGTAATGTTGTATTTTGTTAATCTATCATTGTAGCTTCGAGTTTTTTTGGCTAGATTATTTTTGTAGGACAAGTGATACAAGAAGCGTTTTTGAATACTCTCAATACGTTTCGAATAGACATCATAGAAAGGGTTCCACACTATAAAGCAGTATTCCAAAATAGGACGCACCAACGTTTCAAATAATGTATATATATTATTTTTCGCAGATCGAAAGTCTTTACTATTGCGGATGACGAAAATAAAATTGTTAAGTAAATACTTAGAAAAACAACATTTTTATCGGGTATAGTACCTAGATTGTATCCTAAGTAAGCTAAATATTTTTTTATTATTTACTTCGAGAATATAAACAGATTATTCATAATGTCCTTGATTATTTATAACTTTTTTGACTAGGTATTCAAAAAAGTTACCATAAATTTGAAAGTTGCCACTTGTCCCATCTGAACGATTATTTTCTAAAGCGGCACAAATCGTCAATCAACAACGAAATAGACTGAAAGGCAAACGTTTAAATAAACTGTTGTTTTTGCAATGTCTCTCAAAAGAACACTGGCAATAGGATATGACAGACTTAGCAAAATTATTGCGGATGTTTTTTTTTGTTCTGACGTAAATTACAATAAAGATTTTTCTTAGACATGGCTTTTACTTTTTTTAATAAAACAATGCTTGAATTTGTGATGGTTTGCATGAAAAGTGGTGTTAAAGTAGTATATCTGGTCTGTGTCCTGTGAATTTGATTCCTTAGTATTTGTTGTTATAGCGGCAACAGAAATATATAATCTGTGAAAATTTCAACTGCCTAAATATCACGGTTCACAAGATACAGCCTGGTGACAGATGGACAGCGAAATCTTAGTAATAGGGTTCCGTTTTTACCCTTTGGGTACGAAACCCTAAAAAAGTACTTGATGCGTACAAAATATCGATGTTTTTACCCGATACATCGAAAGACATCGATGTATAGTTTCGATTTATCGAAAGAAACATCGATGTTTTTTACAAAATATCGATGATTTTACCCGATACATCGAAAGACATCGATGTATAGTTCTGATTTATCGAATCGAAAAAACAATCGATGTTTTTTTCAAAGTCCCATAGTAGGTCAAAGTACGTCGCCCAAGTCAAAAGTAGGTTTGATTCTGATTAGTACCACAAGCGGAACCGCGCATTTTTTTTCTACAAAATATCGATACAATTTATTTATTTTTTTCCTTTTTTAAATGGCAGTCTGTCTGTTTAGACAATATTGCCAGTGTCAAGTAGTGTCGACGTATACATCAAAGACAAACAAGTTCGAATTTTGAATTTGACGAACAACATTTTGAAAGAAATGATGGCGTCCTTTCAAAATTTTCTATTAGAATCTTCGACCAAATTACAAACCAACATCACCCTTCCATTTCAATCACTTACACTTGTGCCAAGACTACGAGTCGTATTAGTTAAACTGCCACCAAATTTACACATTAAAACTCAAAATAACTCGAGAAAAACAATTCAAATGGGAGGAACATGTCATACCGGCAAAATGACCGAAAAAACTCTCTTTCTTAATCTTATTTTTGAGCTACACAAAATGTTACATTGACAATGACATTTGTTTGTTTACCATTTCCAAGTTGATGTAAAAAAAAAAGAAGAAGTAAACCCTACGTTACCAGTGAACGTGCATAGATTCTTAACTCTTTTGGGCAAGGAGTATATTATAACCACAGACTACTAGGATGCACAGACTAGGTACTAGGTAGTAAGGATAGTTATTTTTTATTTATGCTAGGAGAGTGTGGACCACTAATGCAAAAACGTAGCATACATCTGGGTAGGCACATCCTCAGCCCAGATGAGCTAAGAGACATCACCCCCAAGCAAATCCTCCAGTTCTTTGTACTAGGATGATAACGCATATTATAATAACTATCCTTACCTTTTGGGGTAGACCTGTGTCGATCGATCATTTTTCAAAACCTTTTCGATCACGATCGAACTTGCAGAAAGATTGAATCAAAAAGACTCGATCGTTTGGCGGGTCGCGGGTCGCGAAGACCCATGACTTGCCACTGCCATGCCGCACCGGTGCGTGCAGTCTATCGTTCGATCGATCGGTCGTTCGTATTTGTCGGGAGGCAACTACCTTACCATTACGTCATAAGGTTCATATTTTTTTTACAAGCAAATTAAGCATGATTCAAAATTCAATCAATCGAACGAAAGACCCGATTGTTTTGAAAGTCGCGGGTCACGGTTTTTTTCGAGAAAAACTACCATAATAGTCACAACATATGGTTCAGTGTTTGACTGTCATGCAGTCTGTCATTCATTCAATCAATAAGTCGATCATTCGTATTTGTCGGGGAAAAAACGACCTTAATTATGTTCACTTTTGTTTTACAAGCATCAACGCCAGAATGATCGACTGAACGATCGAATCCTTTTAAAACTAGGGATTCGATCGATCACTTACGGGTCGCGATCGAGTCTTTGTGATACGATCGATCACGATCGACACAGGTCTATTTTGGGGCATTTATATTTTCTATGTACACTGTCTGTGCTATTATTTTAAGCAATCCTAAAATATTAATAACTATATTTTCCCAAGAGAATTAAGGACTACGGTAAAACTTATCAATCGACTGTCGATTTATTTCTATTATATTAACCAACCAAAGCCAATGGTTGATCGAAACTAATCGAGGGCTTATGACAACCAACGTAGTGCATTTGCTCTTGTAAAAGTATTGTATATTCAAGCCGTTTAAATTGCCCATCAGTCTCTAGGAACCTTTGTTGGAACCATGGAACTCTGAATAAAACGCTAAACGTAGAAAAAAAATTATTGGTAAATCATCCATAGACTGACATCAACTTGTGATACCTACCTTCCTGGATTTAGGTGAAGTTTGATGTTGGTAATGGCAAATGAAGATCATCAATTACTATCTCAGTACTTAAAAGATGTGCATGCTTCTCTTAGAAAAACAACATCTGAATTAGGAGCAGACAAAGCCTGGCATGAACACTGCAAGAACCAAGACAAATTAGTAAAGTATGCTGATTATATGCAGAAACTAGCAACAACACATTGGGAAAATAGTTGTGCCAGTGATAGAAACGAAGCATGTAGTAGAATTGAATGGACAGTAAATTATTGCATAAATTATTTCACCAACAAAGAATATGAAATATATAGAAAAAAGGAACAAGTTATTGCCAGCAAAATTAATATTAACCTAGAAAGCACTGAAACATTTGCAGAACCCTTCAAATTAATTGATGTGGGAAGCTGCTACAATCCTTTCAAGAAATATAAAAACTTTGATGTTTTGGCTATAGATCTATGCCCTGCTAATGATTCTGTATTACAATGTGATTTCCTATGTGTACCAATTGGAACTGAAACGATTACAGAAGGTAATAAAGTTGTACAATTGCAGCAGCTAAGTTATGATGTTGTTACATTTTGCTTTCTTCTAGAGTACATTCCTAGTTCAGACCTTCGAATATCAGCATGTGAGAAAGCTCTTTTAATATTGAAAACGGGTGGATTGTTAATAATCAACACTCCTGATTCAAAACATGTTGGTGCTAATTATAAATTGATGAAATGTTGGCGCTATACTTTAGCCCAGATTGGATTTAACAGAATAAAATATGAAAAGTTCAAACACATGCATTGTATGGCATTCAGAAAGTCACTGCATAAGGATATTACTGCCCGATGGGCTAGATTATTTACAGAGTCTTTTATGAAGTTTGCTATTCATATACCACAAGATTTCCATAACCATGATACTGAACACAAAAATGAGCACCAAGGTCTTGCGAGTATTCTAGATTTCCAAGAAATGCCTTTTAGTCATAATCTAGAATAAGTTACTTTTAATTATTAATAAAAAGTTATAAACACTAGTCACATTGCCCCGTTTATTTTTACTTAACATTATGATTTGAATAAGACTTAAAACAATAATTATGGACAACTGCAATTCTTTAAGCAGCTGCAAATTTAGTTTTACGTTTCTCCAACTTCTCTTTGTTTTCAATGTCAGACATAATTTTAGAAACTGATTGGCCAAATCGTTCTGACCGTTTTTTAAGTTTATCCAGATTCTCACTAAGAGATCCAGTAGAAATGGAAACTATGCTACTGCTACTAGTGGTATCTGCAGAGCCTTGCCCAAATCTCTTCATCCGAGCCTCTTTTCTCTCTGCTTCGGTCATCTGTACTGGAAGCCCAAATCTTTGAGCTCTTAATTCTAATCTTGATTTAGAATTGACATCAGCAGTAATCTTGATTTTGTTACTCTTGGCTGGAGTTTCAGTAGTTTTTTCTTCTGTCTTTTCTTCTGTAGGTTTGGTTGAAGATATTGAAATTGTTCTGTTCAAAACAATTTTCTTGGTGCAGGGTTCTTTATCGGCTGCTTTATCATCATCGGATTTAATTTTAGTGGTATTGGAGGCTGTAACCTTTCTTTTGAGAATTCTTTGCGGTTTTGTTTCCGACTTTGGGGGTTGCTCAGATAACGCTAATTCCTCATTCAGTGTATCAACAGCGGAATCATCAAGTATATCTCCTTGACTTTTATCGTCTTCATCTTCTAAAACGCCATCTGAATCAATGTCCGAATCCAAGTTAATATCACCATGTTCGTCGTTACTATCTGAAGCTTGAGACATTGCTTGCTGAAGTCTCGCTATGAGTTCAGCCTTGTCACCAGCAGCCGAAAGACCACGCGTTTTTAGTTCCTTTCGTAAATCAACCACTTTCATTTTAATTATATCCGTCACAGTAGAATCGGCCATTGCAAATTATAGGTTTTTGAAAACAATTTTAGCTAGATGAAACAAAAATGAATGCTTGCTTTCTTAACAAAATGTACCGGCGTGAATCAATCAATCAAACAATGTACTCTGGGATCAAACAGGATCAAACCCTCAGAATAAAATGACTAGAACTAAACGTAGTGCATTAGCATTCTCTTGGAATCAAACAACACACACACTACTGGCACAGCACGCTGACAAATTCAAAATGTCAAAACACAAAATAATATTGCCGTAATTACTCCGTCACTTGGTGCTGTTACAGATTAAAAAATGAACTGTAAACATACTAATCAGCTCAATAGTTTGTTATTAATATTTCGAATTAGGATACATTTTTTTATTAACAACACTTAGGTCACGCTTTTTTTGAACTACCAGTTCAGAAAACGACATTTCTATCCATCCATCGGCGTCGTTCCAAATAGTATCTTTTGTTCATTTTGCACGGTTTGGAAAAAAACTTCTTCCGCATTGTATGGAAGTGAACCAATGAACTGACTCATATATTTAGTTCATTAATTAGATGAACTATTCATTTTATTCACTTCAGTATTCATTTTTTGTAAAAAAAGTGGCAGCACCGCATAACTGCTGTCAAAAAGATTTTTGCAAGCAAGAAAAAAACTTTTTTACCTGTTGTTTGCTCTATTCCTGAGACAAACAACCGTAGTAGTACTTCTCAGACAAATTCTAATTTGTCTGAGTATATGTTATATACTCTGTTATATGTATAATAATAGTTCCATGCAAACAACACAATAACCAATCACATGGTTTTAATTTAATAAAAACAAGCTACAGAAGAAACCTTAAAATGCGCGCTAACCAAAGTCAGTCGTATGTATAGTTCGCACAGCGGATCTAGGCTTCCGTGAAGTTAGCCGTTTGTGATGCGCAAAGACAATTTAGTTTGAAAAAGCTCCATTGCGCATCGAAACGGCTAATTTCACGACGGCCGAGATCCGTTGTGAGAACTATAACTAACCCCGCCCGCACATTATTGGCAGGGCAATCGATCGATACCTAGTTCCTAGTTGAAACGAATTTAATAATTTAGAACACTAAAATAGTGCCCCAATTTACTTTTCAGGTGCGGAATTTTTAAGTAAACAACGTAGTAGGTACTTAATAGTTCCATGATTTCAGGTTGACAGAAAGACCATGTTTATTTTTTTGACGACCGGATGTTTGTACGATCTGCAAATATTTGTTCCGGGTATGGGTGTTCTGGGTTTTTTCTATGTACCTATAATAAAAAATATATCTATGTTAAACAAACAAATGTCATTGTCAATGTTACATTTTGTGTACTTAAGTATCTCAGAAAAGCAAAACGTTTGGCCCACTAATAAGTACCCTCGCGGTCTCGCGATCTAATCAAAATCAGACCTACTAGATCAACAGAAAAATAAATATTGATATCAGAACACTGGGACCTGCAACGAATAAATCTGGATTGTATGCAATCTTTTAGTAATTATTTTGTAGTTCCCGAAAACACTACTTTTTCAATTTGTAGTTCTCTAGTTCAAAAGATATGAGCATTTGTTTGGCATCCTGATTTCTCGATGTGAGGACCTGTCAGATCTCCGTAATTAAGGATCGGAGAGAATCGCTCAAAGGCAAAAGATTTAGTAGTAATTTTGTTATGAATTTGTATGGTTTTAGTTTTTTTAGTTAGGGCTCTTCCAAAATAAACGGGTTTGAATCAAACAAGAAGAAGAAGAAGTTTCAAATTTTCAATCGCTGTATTTCCATAATTGAAGATCTTAGAGAATCTGACAATTTCTCAGCTTTTAGTACCTACTCATTTAGTTATGAATTTGTAAGGGCTTGTTTTTATTTGTTATGATTATTTAAATGAATTCTCATCAAAATAAATATAGCCTTTATTTTTGACAAAACTAGGTAGTTAATCGAGAGTATCTGTCGCGGCGTTCATAGCTATCGGCGTTAAACACTGGTTTATGTTTGACATTAGGATAGCTTCTATGGGATGATATAATCTTTTAGCGACAGAAGAGAATAATTGTTAATTATGGAATGATAACGTTTCCGTTGGCCTTAGACTACGGCCTCGTTTTTATCTACTAGATCATTTTACCATCTTACGCAAGAGCCACCTGAAGGTGGTTTTACTCGTCACCCATTTGGGCTTTGTTCAGGGACCCGTCTGCTCAACGGTACGACTGACCTGACCCCATCGTTTTGGTCACCCCTCAGACAGAACATGAGTTCACTCATCACCCAGTTAATTTGGGCGGTGTTCAGAGACCTGCAATCTCATAAAACACGAGTCTCACTCACCACCCCAACCCGTTGGTTGGATGTTGTTCAGGGGCCTGCTTGTTCAACAGTACGATGGGTCTTATCGTTTTGTTCGTCCCTCTGACAGAACATGAGTTCACTCATCACCCAGTTAATTTGGGCGGTGTTCAGAGACCTGCAATCTCACAGAACACGAGTCTCACTCACCACCCCAACCCGTTGGTTGGATGTTGTTCAGGGACCTGTTTGTTCAACAGTACGATATGTCTTGTCGCTTTTGTAGTCACGCTGAACATCAATGTCTCTACTTTGACATTCGTTACTCTACTCTTGCTGGACTAAGTCCTCGTAGGGCCACCTCCATCCCCTCGCCCATTACCGAACCTTCTCCTCTAATAGACAGCTGTTTAACTCTTAGTCTGTCCTCGTCAGTCATTGTCTCTAATAACCGACCTATTCATGTTACGCTATTATTTCTTAGCCGTCTTATCATAATTCGTGTACGCTAGCACTTAGTATATCAAGGGGGACTTACCAACCACGTTGTCGGTGCTCATAATCTTTGGCGGTGTCCCACTTACCCTCGCGCACACCGCCCTTGTCCCACCTTTTTCTCTTTGTCCCTGGCGAGGTGGTGACCGAGCCACACTTGCTCTCACCCTCCTTCTTGCCCTTCATCCTTTTTTCTCTGTGTCTCGCAAGTCAGTTCCAACAACCAACCTGCGCAACCGCACACACATCACCTCCAAATTCTTCCCCCCGCCATTCCGTCTTCTTCGCACCATTTTTTCTTTTTTATTATCTATGGTAAGTGAAGTCAATCGCGTAACTCCGCGACACTCCCCAACCAGAGAGAAGCTGACGCCTCTCCCTTCTTATTGTTACTAGGTGATAGTTGGCGGGTACATTCAGCTATGTTCTTTTGCTTGAATGTCTGCTTTCCGTCTAACCTACTCTCATAAAGGTTAGGACCAGACGTGTTTCTTCATCTCCCTCGTCGTGTTGGTTTTCTCTTGTGTCATTCTCTTCCAACTGGGAGTTGTCAGTGCTTACATTCTCTTGGTTGTCGTCGACGCTGTTGTTTGAGCTCAACCTCTGTCATCCTGTCTGACTCATATTTACAGGACTACTACATACTTAGTATTGTTAACACTTATGTATCTTTTGTGCCTACTACTTTGTGTCAGCTCAATAATGTGCTATTTTATATATTTTAATAAAGTGCTATAATCATAGACAGAATTCGTTTATTACAAGAGCCTCAAACCCATGCATTCATTATTAAACACTTCTTCAAACAAGACCAAGCTCTTGCTTAGCGACAGCTACTTTTAGATTAGGCACTCAAAATATGGTCAAATATAGTTGTGCATTTTAATTAATGTTTTCACATACCTATATATTTTATTTTCTCTTCTAACGCGGAAACTTATAATTGGCCTTCCTATAAGTGTAGCTCTAGTTACATTTATCTAAGTATATAATTTATCTATTGTATCTAAGTATTTAGGAATTAGTTTTCCTAAATTTTATAAATAAGGTTTATTTATTTATTTATTTATTTATCGACAGGCAGCTCTTCACGTGCCTCGTTAGGCACGTCTAGCACGCAACTTTCTGATGACGACTCATGGATGGTCTACTTCCATAGGGTTTTAGATTTTTACTACAAGCTGTAGCCACATTATGATGTCGTCTAACTGATTTTTAACACTTAACATAAAACTTAATTATGTTAACTACGTAGGTAAATAGGTAGGTACCTACTTAATAACTAACTCAACAACTACCTATTTAATTAGGACAGGTTTGCGGTAGTCGTGTCTTTTCATCTGCTCGCTGATGGCTATCATACCCAATCTTATTGATAGGTAGAAGCTCGAACGCCATTATAGCTCTCGTGATCTAGTTTTCGACTCATTTCGCTTACTTATCATATCAAGCTCGTCTGGAACTCGAATTAAATTCGTTCCTGTTTATGAATGACCTTTCGGGGCATTGTTGCTTTCGCTGGGAAAGCTTTTTCTCTATTAGGTACACATATATTCATTATGTAGGTAGTCTTTCTGAATATCTTTGTATTATCTCAGGTAGGTACTGGTCGGCTGCCATGTCTAACGCTTACCTACCGCACTGGAGATCTACATCAAAGATTGAACAATTCCTTAGAAAAGTTGCAAAAACTCTTGAGTGCGAGGGTTATCTGCTTGTAATATAATGCCAACTTATGTTTGTCCTCTCAGAACTTCATCAGCGTCTAAGAAAGGTCCTAAGTTCCTGGATAAATTGGTACCAGTAGGTACCTAAGCAGCGGTGGTAGGTAATTTTTCCTGCGATCTCATCTGAAAAAGGCTAAACTTGCAACCTTTTGATAGCTGACATTAACTTATTCATAAAGTTTAATTTGTAAATTCATTTCCTATAACAGTGCCATCTCTTGTATCCTGGAAAGGCATAGTGTATGAATCTTCGTAGCATCATAGCCGTAGGTACATAATCATTCTGGCCGTCTACCACGACCAGGCCTCCCCAACCGAAAGAAAAGTTGCTTGTTTACTAGTCTGTTTATTTTATGTTGTCCTAGTTTTGCTCGCTTTAAAAAAAAATAAACCATTGAAAAAAAACAATCTAAGCATGATTTTATAGCAATTTTTTCAACTTTTAGTCTCTCATTTACTCATATCAATCTATAAGTAAGTATTGTTCTTCATAGTAATCAAGGTAATTTTATACATAATTTAGCTATATGGATCTAATAAAATATCTCGACAACCCTGATCTTGTACATTCTCCTTGTTCGATGCACATTGAACACTTTAGCTAGGCCAATAAATTTGGCTATGTTGGTCGCACGAGGCAGCAGCACCAGCGCGGTTTACTTAGCCAGTGCATATTCGGACAGCGACCGGTCCTCACTCATTAGCAATTGTCATCATCATTTAGAGTAGGGTCAAGGAGCTAAGTTAAAACTCTTTAGTATCAGTATATCTGTCTTATCAATTATCCTCCCCACTCAGTCACGCGTACGTTTCCGTACACTCCTGGAGTTATCCTTGCTTTTGATATGATGAATGCTGTTATTCATATTTTTTTTGTTGAACTGTAAGCTATTTCATAGGTTGATACATTGTTCCATGTCTTCAGGAAGTGTGCGATCCCATTTAATTTTGTGTAAGTATAACTATAACTTGATGGGATAAAACTCTCCTGCTCATAACCTACTTATCTGACAATACATCAATTAAGAACTATACTTATAGGTACAATGTATGGTAAGTACACAAACTATAAAGTAAGTACTTACATGTAAGCAATTACTAAATCTAAATCATATTTATTAACGCTAGTGTGTTTTCTGTTAGTCCAAGAAGTTTAACTGCTTCCTTCTGCTTAAAACTATGGTTCTATGGAATAGTATTGGTCAATTCTTAATTATGAGATAATAGTAGATATCCTGTCTCCGTCAATTCTTAATTATGAGATAATAGTAGATATCCAGTCTCCATGAGGTATAGTTATTACATAAATATCCTACAGCTTTGTTTATTTATTCAAGGTTTGTAACCAAATTCAAATTCCAAATAGTTTCATTCAGTATAATCAAAAAACATAACATAAAAATGTAACATCTTACAAATTACATAAATTTATGCCTTTTCCAAAGCACCCATGCCATACACAGCATGCCACAGCATGGACATAACATCTATCTGCTATTTTCTTCAGCAATAATACATTCTTCATTATTATTATAATCAATGGTATCATAAATATGCTGCAAAAATCTAGTCACACCTTAATTTTCTTTTTGTAGGCATGTCTGAACTTCTCCTTCTATAGAAGAAACAGTAATCATTCTCAATGAGTAACTTAATCGTGACTCCTACTATGACGTCATCGCCTGTGACATCTTTTGGTCTATTAACATTTGGAATAGAAAGCCTGTCAGTTATGTGAGGTACCTACTACCATTGGCTATAATAGTTCTTTCTAAATTGAGCTTTGTTACAAATTTGACCTCAACCGAAGGGTCTTTAAGTTTCTTCAGACTTGTTGGTTTCAAATGTATAACTAAGGAGTTAATCTTCATTGTAAGGAACAATATCAAGGTTTGTGTAGCTTCTCTGGCTACCACTCTCTGTGGTCGGTACTTCATAACTGAAGATCGTGATCACAATGGTGACTTTGTTGTACTAGACTGAAGGGCTTGTCTCAAGCGATTCCGGTTGGCGGCCATTTGCACCACATCATAAAACTTGGTTTTACTCTCTGCAAGCCAATCAGTCCACCTAGTTGATGATCTACCGAGGGACCGCTTTCCCTCTACATTCCCCGCAATGACCAGCTTTTCCGGGCTTTCATCACCGCGTCTCGCTATATGGCCGAAGTAGGAGAGTATACAACGGTGACAGATTGTGGATGCCTGTCTTTCACTTTTAGTTTCGTAAGGATTTGAATGTGTCAAGTCAATTGATGCGATTCGTAGTCCACGGTATACGCAATATTCGCCTCCAGCACCACATCTCAAATTCATCTATCTTTATCTCTCTCTAGCTAAGATGGTCTCCATGAGGTATATAAAAATATAGGGATAACTTATGCTCTGACCAGGCGTACTTTCGTCCTCCACGACACACCTCGGTTTCTCCAGATGTTATTTAAACAAATCATTGCATCCCTTCCCATAGCTATTCTGCGTTTAATTTCAGGTACTCATTCATCATTGCAGATATAAGAGCCGTGGTAAATAAAACCATCTACAGCATCAATACCCTGGCAGGTGTTCGCTGTGTTTAGACTTGAGAAGAGTCCAGCTAGGTGCTCGGTCAACTATTATTAACTTTATCTTGCTTTTATTGATAGATAGTCCCATGGCCTCATTCTCCATGGCTACTACAGCCTAGTATTAATTGGCATTGTTTGAAGGAATCATTTATTGAGATATTTATTGTCATTGTCTGCAGGTGTTGTTACAGCATTGCATTTCTTCGGACACAAAGTTCTGTTGTGTAACATATTACAATAAAAACATGTTTTCATCATTCTGCAGGCTTTAGCTACATGTCCCGTTCGACAACAGTTAAAACAGTGCTCTTTTAACTTTGTTTTCCTCTCCTCCTATGGAGACTTTCTGACAAATATCATTTAAGTGTTCATCTTTGCAGAAAATGCATGATACTATGTTGCTTTTAGGAGCAGATTCCTTTGGAGATCTTGATTTTCTCCTACCATATCCGTGGGACTCTCTTTGGCTTTGTGAAAATGTCAACTCCTTTTGTTTTTTCTACTCTGCAACTGGAGTGTTGTTACTGTTCCCTGCTGTTCCTCAAAAGCCAGAAGTTTAGCACGTAGGTCCTCTGCTTATATCTCTTCAGTTGTTAATTCACCGGTTACGCTGAGAGAAATGTTAAAATTCATTTCAATATATCATTTACGTTTCCAGACGAAGTTGTTTTATATCATTTCTTAGAATGTATTGCAGTTTGCAGATTACCAGATCAACTCGTACTGTATGGATGAGTTAAACCGCTTCTTTATCCTCGGTAGTGGTTTTTTAATTTTTTCCTCCATAGATTTACTCACATCAATATCTCTTCTATGTCTGAAACGGATAATAAAACAGAAACGCGTTTATTTTATTATTTGAAACAATAGGCACATTCCTTACTGAGAACACATAAGACCTCACCTGATATTCTTGTTTGATCGAGGGACAGGTCTAATTATTACTTTTTCCTTCAGTTGGTGTGCTCAGTTGACTCCTTCGTTACCCTCTGGTTCTTCTGGTTTCTTTCTGGTTCTTGCCTTCGGGCGGCCTAGAAACTCTGTCACCAGAGTTTGCCACCGACTCATACGAACCAACGAACGAACCCTCGGGTTGGCGACGACTGGAACGAAAGGAAGTTTTAACTACTATTCAACATGTCGCTAGCCTCCGCCAGCAATCTCATTACTTTTATTCGGCTGTGAGTGAGGCCTGTAAAAATCATATCTAATAAATACTTGCCTTTCGAAAACCACGACTTGCATTGCAAGGGAATAAAGCCGGAGCGTCCTGAAAATCACTTCCATGTACTTTTCTTATATAACGAGTGCACAGTATTTTCACCAGACAAAAAGTTTTAAATCCTTGCAAAACAAAACAAGTCAACAACAATTTCCTTCGAAAAATTCTAGCCGGAACGACGCTAGTTTGATTCACAAGTTCACAACATAATTTCACAGATACAAAATCATTGCATAGCGCGGCAATTTCAAAATGTTGCATCAAAATTTATCCTTTTTACGCATAAATTAACTTTATACGCCTTAAAACTAAATTATTTTCTATGGGAAAATAAAAGACACAAATTATCATGAATATCTTTGTTATCTTAAAGCTAAATCCTCAAAATAATATTCTACACTAAAAATAGCCAATTAGCCATAGATAAAAAACCAAAATAGTTCACACAAATGTGTTTGTTTGCGTTGAAAATCATTGCATAGCGCGGCAATTTCAAAATGTTGAATCAAAATCTATTCTTAATTAACGCATAAATTAACTTTAAACGCCTTAAACTAAATTATTTTCTATGGGAAAATAAAAGACAAATTATCATGAATATCTTTGTTATCTTAGAGCTAAATCCTCAAAATAATATTCTAAATGAAATGTAAATTGGTTTCAAAAAAGGAAACCGGCAAAGTTCAACTTTGCATAGGACTAAAAATAGCCAATTAGCCATAGATAAAAACTAAAATAGTTCACACAAATGTGTTTGTTTTTAAATTGCGTTTTTGTTCCAGATAATTTATGGGAGTAAAGGTATTTTTTTTTTTTTTTTTTTTTTGTATGAGGTAGTTTTCTTAAAAATAATACAATTAATATATTATCTCTAAATCGAATCAATTAGAATTTAAAAGGCAAATGCCAGAACGAATAGGGCGGCCCAAATAATCACAAATAAATATATTAATGGGTAGTTTTTTTTTTTTTTTTATAAATATAATATGAATAAATTCAATAAATCTCATCATTAGGTTTTAAACAGGGAAAGCCAGAACGAATCGGGCGTCCCAAATAATAAATAAAACCCAACATTCATAATCTTAATAGGAAACACCAAAAGGTGAAATCCAGGATTTCTGTTTGCATCTCCACCAAATTCTGTCGCGGCGTTCATAGCTATCGGCGTTAAACACTGGTTTATGTTTGACATTAGGATAGCTTCTATGGGATGATATAATCTTTTAGCGACAGAAGAGAATAATTGTTAATTATGGAATGATAACGTTTCCGTTGGCCTTAGACTACGGCCTCGTTTTTATCTACTAGATCATTTTACCATCTTACGCAAGAGCCACCTGAAGGTGGTTTTACTCGTCACCCATTTGGGCTTTGTTCAGGGACCCGTCTGCTCAACGGTACGACTGACCTGACCCCATCGTTTTGGTCACCCCTCAGACAGAACATGAGTTCACTCATCACCCAGTTAATTTGGGCGGTGTTCAGAGACCTGCAATCTCATAAAACACGAGTCTCACTCACCACCCCAACCCGTTGGTTGGATGTTGTTCAGGGGCCTGCTTGTTCAACAGTACGATGGGTCTTATCGTTTTGTTCGTCCCTCTGACAGAACATGAGTTCACTCATCACCCAGTTAATTTGGGCGGTGTTCAGAGACCTGCAATCTCACAGAACACGAGTCTCACTCACCACCCCAACCCGTTGGTTGGATGTTGTTCAGGGACCTGTTTGTTCAACAGTACGATATGTCTTGTCGCTTTTGTAGTCACGCTGAACATCAATGTCTCTACTTTGACATTCGTTACTCTACTCTTGCTGGACTAAGTCCTCGTAGGGCCACCTCCATCCCCTCGCCCATTACCGAACCTTCTCCTCTAATAGACAGCTGTTTAACTCTTAGTCTGTCCTCGTCAGTCATTGTCTCTAATAACCGACCTATTCATGTTACGCTATTATTTCTTAGCCGTCTTATCATAATTCGTGTACGCTAGCACTTAGTATATCAAGGGGGACTTACCAACCACGTTGTCGGTGCTCATAATCTTTGGCGGTGTCCCACTTACCCTCGCGCACACCGCCCTTGTCCCACCTTTTTCTCTTTGTCCCTGGCGAGGTGGTGACCGAGCCACACTTGCTCTCACCCTCCTTCTTGCCCTTCATCCTTTTTTCTCTGTGTCTCGCAAGTCAGTTCCAACAACCAACCTGCGCAACCGCACACACATCACCTCCAAATTCTTCCCCCCGCCATTCCGTCTTCTTCGCACCATTTTTTCTTTTTTATTATCTATGGTAAGTGAAGTCAATCGCGTAACTCCGCGACAGTATCAAAAACCTACAAGGATTTTTTGTTTAAGTATGCATGAAGGTTTAATCAATTATGTAGGTAGGTAAATTACTATCTTTTGCCTTTGAGCGATTCGCTCCGATCCTTAGTTACGGAGATCTGACAGGTCCTCACACTCAAACAAATGCTCATTTCTTTTGAACTAGAGAACTACAAATTGAAAGAGTAGTGTTTGTTTTCGGGAACTACAAAATAATTACTTTACTTACCAGATTTATTCATCAAAGGTCCTAGGGTTCTGATATCAATAAATAAATCACGATATTTTCCTTCACCGTATGAGACACACGGGCATTGCGCACAAAATCCATTGGTGCATGACCGGATTCGAACCCACGACCTTAAGCCATCTACACACTATGCCGCCAACAAGTGGGTATTCTGGCAATGCCGCCCGGGTCCGAGCATACCCATAGTGGCATGCCTGAGCGGCAAAAACCCGCTGGCCGGCATAGTGGTACGAGCCATTAGGATCGGAAGGCGAGGTCACTACCACTAGACCACCAGTGCTCATGATACCTAGGGAAACCTTTTATTCATTTAAGTACACATTTTTCGAACTCAACCTTCCGCTTATAGGCGGATGGATGCAGTCGAGCTACAAGTCCTTGCCGCGACTAAAAGATGGCATACAATCCAGATTTATTCATCACAAGTCCCAGGGTTCTGATATCAATTTTTTTAACTAAAAATAACTACCTATCTACTAAATAATGATGAATAATGATAATGATCTCGGTAGCGCAGTTGGCGAGCTTAGAAGTGAGAGATTGCGGGTTCGATTCTGCAGGATGAATGATTAGATGATCTGCAGATATTTTGTTCACATTCCAGTGTCAGTTTACATTATTCTAGTGACATTCCAGTGTTGGATTCGATTATTGACTAGAATACTACTGGATTATTGTGAACCGGGCATTATGTTATACAGTTAATTTTTTATGTCTTTTTAACTTTAAGACAGGGCATACAACATATTACTTTCACAGAGTTGTTGAATTATGGTTATAATAATATGGGTAGATAGGTTGCTTTGTAAGTTGTATGTAACAATAAAATCACTTTAATATTATAGAATTTAATTAGGGTACATACAAACATTTTGTAATGTTGGAGTATAGTAATCAAACTAATAAGCACTTCTTTGAGTAGCTAGTGAAAATTCGTGGTAAGTAATGTATAGCTGTATTAAAAATATTAAAATAAAACTGTTAGAGGGGAATTTGACGAAGTATATACATACAGTTTTCTAGGTTTCTATAGTAACAAAAATATATCTTTACTAATGCATCGTTAACAATCTATGTGCAGGTAGTCGACGCCATCGAAACTAAATCAATCCGGGCGGTAAACATCAGTGCGGAACTTACATTCGACTCCTCTCCATCAACAATAAATTAAATAGTCGTGACACTTATTGCATCACATTAATATAATTTTTAATTCAAGTGTGGTTAAATCGATTAAAAACATTCCATCACTAACTTTATCTACATTAAACGAAATCACACTGATATTTGGAAAGGCAACAAAACAAAATTTTAAGCGTCTACTAGGTAGTGTTAGCGTAAGGCCTAATCGAGGCCGACCCCAGCCACGCATCGGGGACGCTTCGTCGTGGTACAATAATCCTTCAACCTTATTCAACAGTTCATAGATAGCACAGTTTCAGCACAGTTTCGAAACTGTGCAAGGATTTGTATGATGACGATCGCATCTCTAGCTTTCTGAATTCAGGTGCGGTGACTTTTAACCTGCGCTGTGTATAGATTGGTAAGTTGAATTTAAAAATCGCAATAACTAGTTACACCCCAATCGCACAACCTTTAGGTAGACATAAGCCAAGGATTTTGACCGATCCGTGAAGATCTTAACTCGATTAGGAACTAAATATTGAGGGAAAGTGAAAAAAAAATATTAATATATTAATACAAACACGGGCTACAATAAAATTAATGTTACAAACAAAAGTTTGGTTATCCCTATATTGTTTGCAAAATACAATAGAATATTAGGTTAGCTTAAACTGTGTAATACAGGGCGTATAAGTTTGACGAATGGAGCACCTATTTGTCGTTGTTATCTCATTTATAAAGCGCTTTATTGTATAGGAAGACATATTTTTGTATATACCTATCGCACGCGATTGTTTGTAGCGCGATCGCACGCAAACGTCGACAAATCTAATAAAGGTCGAAGTAAGCGCGTTATGTAGGTACAGTTATATAATTATGTGCCTGCACGAATTTTTTATTGCCGCGCTCAGCGCACAAACGGCTCAAACAATAACGCGTTTAAAAATAAGAGACAATACTGTCTAAGGACGTACGTTACCAGCGCCGGAGTTTTGCAACGGACAAAATACACGCCCCACTTTTATGTAATTCGGTAAGATCGAGCCTGTGTATTTTGAGAGAGTTTGGTTGGCGGCATGGGTATGGGCAATATGGTATGGGTGGATTGTCAGGATAATAAAGCAACATATTTTTTCAGCTTACAACGGTCAAAATCCACGCCCCACGTTTACATTATAAAATTCGCTAATATCGAACCAGTACAAAGCTACCAGTGTTTAATTTCAAAGATGTTCGGAGGTACGGAAACCGCAGAACTAGTCACACAAGAGACCTATCCGTTTATATAATTACGCTAAGATAGACCAGGCTACCGGTGCGTAGTTAGTCTGCAATGCAGAAAGTTTAACACACTTCGATATTGCAACTGAAAAATCCTCGGCTCATCAGCTAAAACCGAGGTGGGACAGAGCTACTGGTGTATTTTGTAATTTGCGTCTGCATGGGCACTGGCAGTAAGTCTAACACACTTTTCGAGACCGCAACCGAACCGCCTCGCTAGCTAAGAAAAGAGTTGCCGGTGTTCAGTAGGCAGCTCTGCTGGTCGTTAGCTAAGCTCGTGTTGGGTGCGGTTCAGTCGTCGGTGTGCGGGGTGCGGGGTGCGGCGGGCGGGGCGGGGCCTGCGGGCCGGCGGCGGCGCGCCCCCTCGCGGCCCTACCTGCCCTCGGGCACGCCGCGCGCCGCGCCGCGCGCTACGCCTCCTCCTTCCTGGAACCAAAGTTACGTACTTATCTAACTACAATGTACGCAATCTTGCTCCTTTCTACTGTGAAAGTTTTTGAATACAAACATCACGTCACATGTGTAATTGTTAAAAAAAGATAATTTTGCATGTTTAAAATACATGCAAAATTATCTTTTTTTAATCGGATATCGTGATGCGCGTTTCTTAAAATGTTGTCACTTTTCGAAATTTCAAGGCAAGATTTGTAAAATGAAGTCCGAGAGCTGATATAAGTTTGTAAGACGAACCTTTGTCCTAGGTTGCGGCTTGACGCGCAGCACAGCTGCGGGCGCAGCGGGTGCGGCGGGCGCGGCGGGCGCGAGCGGGGCGGCGAGAGCGCGCGGCGCGGGGGGCGGCGCGGGCGCGGGGGGCGCGGGCGGCGGCCGGCCCAGCGAAGCTAGCATGAGACCGCGCAGTAGCGCCGCGCGAGACTCGGTCTCGGAGCTCGACTGCTCTTCTGCGCCGCCTGGAACGTGCAGCGCGTACATTTTTTAAAAACGTATAGATCTCGAAACCAGAAATATATCGCAAGTGGTATAGGCGTGATTTTAACGAGCCACCACTGATTGGGCTGCGTCCTCTAGCTCGTTTACCATCACATTTTCGAGGTTGTCTTTCCTGGCTATGTGACCGAAAAATTCAGGAGTTAGCGGAGGCATATGGAAGATAGTCTCGTTTTCACCTTAGGCTTAAGCTAAACTAATAGCACAGCACAGATATTAGTACTACATACAGAATGGTCACTCCCTACCTCCCACCGGTTTTACTTACCCCATCCGCAAGTTTGCCGGCACCACACAGCACCTTTCACCAGCACTGAAGCTAAAGGCTGATAGGTACGCTTTTATTTTGATTTTGTGTAGGTCTACAGCGCGCGCATGCCAGAGCGAGCGAAAATGTACTATCTCGCTCTTGCTATAATTGGGTGGGGCCAACCATGACACTCACACATATTACGGCACACCACATACATGGTTTACGTACCTACACAAACCATGCATGTGGTGATTGTGACGTGTTTACTTCATACATTTGATTGAGTGTCCGGGGTGTGGTAATTACCGAGAAAGGAGGCAAGCAGGAACTGCGAGTCGGCGGCGAGGGGCGGCGGCTGCGGCTGCGCGACGGCGGGCTGCGGCGCGGGCGCCGGGGCACCCGCCGCGCCGCCGCACCCGCCCCGCCGCGGCAACCGCTCCAGCTGCTGCCGCGCCGCCTATACACATAACAATACTATTCACATAGTTCTTTTTTTTTTATTTGGTTCACAAATTGAAATTTCCACATGAAATACATAATGAGCTTACATAAGAAAGTCAAAATACAGTGTAATTTCTTAAACAGTGAACACAGCATGCATTGTGTGGACCTCAACAACACACATTTAGTTTAGCTCTTACAGCCATATCACACTAGCGTTTTGAAAGCGAGGAAGTGCGCAACGAGTTTGCAGCGAATTGACTCGCTCGTAAATCGCTAGTGTAGCTAATCGCTAGTAGCAGCCTTAGGAGCTGTATACTATTACACGCTCCGATCTGGTTCCGACAGCGGTTTCGGTTGAATGGAGTATGTACCGCTTACACACAATAAATAAATAAATAAATAATGCTGGACAATCCACACAGCATCATCTAGCCCCAAAGTAAGCTACTGTTAAACAGAGCTGTATTATGGGTACTAGATGACTGATATATATTTAATACAATACAATACATAGATAGATATTTTTTATTATATATAGAAAATACCCAGAACACCCGGAACAAATATTTGTAGATCGTACAAACATTTGTTCCGAGGCGGGAATCGAACCCGCAACCTCTGCGTCGCAGGCAGAGCTGCGCCCGCTGCGCCACATCGGTCGTCACACACAATAGTTTAGTTTTAACTTGTATTGTTATTTTTATGTTTATTGTGAGGCGCAAAATAAATATTTTTCTATTCTATTCTATTCTTACTATCTTGTGGGCCGTACGGTTGGTTGCCACTTTTGTTGTTTAAAAGAAAGAAAAAAAAACAGAATGCGCAAGGGTTTCTTTTAACCTTGATCGTTCAGTATACCAAGAGACTGAGATTGGAGTATGCATGATACTACATTATACAGAGTGATTTTTTTAAATGGGACAGTATGGGGAAATCCGAATCTAAAGGAGATTGAGGAAAAGTGTCTAAGGAGACATTAGGTGTTTTTTTATGTAAACAAATTTGGCTCGTTCAAATTTGTGGTCAAGCGTGAGTTGTTCTTAAAAAATTATAAAGTTGGTCAATTTTTTTTTTGACGCGGATCGACTCTGTTTCATGCAAGGATTATTTCATTGTTTGGAAAGAAAAAAATCTGAACAGCAGAAGTTGGTCAAATTTAATGAAAACTAATCTTCATACAGTTGCAGTATTCGCCTTTTAATATTGTTACAAGTGCCTAGGCGTGTAAAAAAATATTTAAAATTATTCCATTTTTAAATTTTGATAATCGATAAGAGCTCCAGATGATTCAAGAGAAGAACATTTTTTTTAATCTTCGTAAACATCATGGCAACCGAGTCTTGAAATTATAAAAAAAAGAATTCAAATTTGGAACGTAAGTTATTTCTGCAGCTGTGATTTTGTTTCCAATCAGTTCATGCTTGTAATTTTATTCATCATGGCGTTAACTAATTCACATAAAGTTGATTTGATTGAGGCGTATTTTCTTAATTATCGCAGTAGAGATAATGCACTTAAGTGGTATCAAGAACGCTATCCTGACCGTGTAGTACCGAATCGCAAGATATTTGATAGTTTAATAAAGAACCTAAGACAGGAAGGCTGTTTCAAGCCTAAGCGTAAAAGGCCGACAATAGTCAATAGTGAGTTTATAACTATTGCCGTATTGGGATATTTTGAAGCATACCCAAAAGCTTCGTTAATGAAATAATCCTTACATGAAACAGAGTCGATCCGCGTCAAAAAAAAAATTGACCAACTTTATAATTTTTTAAGAACAACTCACGCTTGACCACAAATTTGAACGAGCCAAATTTGTTTACATAAAAAAACACCTAATGTCTCCTTAGACACTTTTCCTCTATCTCCTTTAGATTCGGATTTCCCCATACTGTCCCATTTAAAAAAATCACTCTGTATAGGTATAACTAAATGAAATAGTATAAAAATCTTAACGGATTTATTTCATCAAATTTTACATTAAAGCTATCAGAACCAAATATTCAAATAGTATTTATTGATAAATTTACCTTGCATTCACAAAAGATTAAAAAAAAAAATGTCATAATAAATGCGCTTAGGTATTTGCGTATTGAGCTACCATACCTCAGCAAGGTAAATCAAAACCGGCGCCGGCGGCACGATAAACAAACGAACCGATTGCAAGTAGGTACTGACGGTGGCTTGTTGGCGCTCGAGTTGCAGCACTTGCATCTGGCAGGGCGCGCCGCACGCCCGACACCTGGAGCTAGAGCTACCATACCTTAGCTAGGTAAGAAAGAACCGGCGGCACGATAAACAAACGAACCGATTGCAAGTAGGTACTGACGGTGGCTTGTTGGCGCTCGAGTTGCAGCTGCATCTGCAGCTGTTGCAGCTGGCTGGGCGTGCCGGGCTGGCCGGCGCGCCGCACGCCCGACAGCTGGGAGAGCAGCTCCGCGATCGGGTCGACGACCGCGTCCCGCGACGACGGGGACAACGACGATATGCCGCCGGTGCTGGAATTCAATAAGTTAAACCTACACTAATATAATTAGAATAGAGTGCCTCTTTGGGTAAGCGCAGATGTTTTTTTTTTGTCGCAAAAGTAAGTAGGTACTGCTCTTTTTAGGAAACTAGAATTATAAAATGTCTATGTGGTACCATGCCGTGTCGTAAACGTTCTATTGATTGGGAAATAAAGTTTGCTCAAAAAAAGTATTGTTTTCAGTGTAATAGATACCTGGGACTACTAGATACAGTAAAGTTGTAGTAGATAGCTACTAGAACCTCTATTACAACACTAAACTATTAACGTTTTGTATTTCAAGTACTGCAGAAGGTTAGCATACAATAAGTGCTCATGGAATGCTCACTGTTAGTAGGTCGAAGCACAAGATGAACCAGTGGAATCTATACTAATATTATAAAGAGAATTTGTTAATAATATAAATAAACTCTAAACTACTGGTCCGATTTCAAAAATTCTTTCACCATTAGAATGCTACATTATCCCTGAGTAACTATATTTATATAGGCTATATTTATTACAAGCGACTCGCCCCGGCTTCGCACGGGTGCGGTTTCATTGCACCCACGCGAAGCTGGAATGGACTGCTAGTGTAATATAATTACCTAAACTGCATGTTGGTGCGTCGCGCACGACTCACGCCGCGGCCCGAGTGCGGCATTCGACGCACGCCGCCGTGTCTGATGCCGCTTGGCTCATCGTGCACAGGGGGTTAAGGAAATTGCCATTATTATAAAAAAGTTTAAAAAGTAAGTTCATTATTATATTTATATAATGATAATGACGACCGATGTGGCGCGGCGGGAGAAAGTCCGCCTGCGACGCAGGAGGTTGTGGGTTCGATTTCCGCCTTGAGAATGTTTGTAATATTTGTTCCGGGTGTTCTGGGTATTTTCTATGTATAATGAAAAAGATCTATCTCTGTACCTATTGTACTATGTATATCAGTCATATTGTTATTTATAATAGTAGTAGTAGCCCATACTAACGCTTAGTTTTGGGCTAGATTTTTATTTTAATATTTTATTGCATACAGAGTACAAACAGGCTTTAATGTTAAAAGCATTTTCTACCTAGGTGATGTTGTGTGGATTGCCTAGCATTATTATCTATGAGAGTAAGGCAAGTTATAGGTGTATTTGAAAAGGATATCAGAAATGAGATGAGATCTCTCCCGGGCCCGGTCCGGTGCTCTAGTGTGAGATGTCCGGCAAAGTCGTCCGTCACGAAGTTAGGCTCGCCGCCCGGCATTGACGCGCACACCGGGCAAACCACCTGCTGGGAGAGACACAGTTTACACTCCGACGTAAACACTCATAATGAACCTTCACACGTTCCCACAGCTGGGGCACGCCTACGCGAGCAAGAGTGTTTGGGTCTTAATTCCGCCATGCTGGACGCCAGTTGTTTTGGACATCCTGGTTTTTTATTTCACCTACTGGATTGATGGATTATGGCATATATTTTAGGATGGTTATGTTTTAGACATCCCTGTTTCTTTATATTATTTTTCTTTATTACGCACATAAAATTTATTGCATTGAAAAATCCATTGTTACACTTCAAGCACTTAAACAAATTCTTAATTTCTTAATTGATATGATATGATTATTCTTAGTTAGTCTTTGTTGTAACACAACTACTTTCGATACCACGACGTTAGGATCGGAAGAGGGAGTCACTATCACTAGACCTACTCCACACCCCGGACACTCAATAAAATGTATGAAGCAAACGCGTCGCAATCACCATGCATAGTTTGTGTACGGTAAACGGTGCCATTGTATGTGCGAGTGTCATGGTTGGCCCCACCCAAATATAGCAAGAGCGAGAGAGCACACTTTCGCTCGCGCTGGCATGCGCGCGCTTGGACTACAGAAAATCCCAATAAACACGTGTCTTAACCCTTAGCTTCATTGCCGGCGAAAGGTGCCGGCAAAATCGCGATCGTGGTGGAGGTAGGTAGTAGCCATTCTGTACGTAGTACTATTATCTGTTCTGTGCGTACACTACAATGACCTAATTATTAATAATCAAAACCTGGGTGTTCTACTGTCAGGGCTAATCCTTTTTTTTTCTTCTATCTTTTAAGTTTTGAAAGTAGGGTACACAATTTTAAATGATATTCCTTACTGAGCGAAGGCCTTGTAAGATGTGACATAGAGAGACCTAGTTATATTAATTTGTATTTAGTGAATCATGAATCAAATAGGAAGTAGAAATGTTACAGTTGTAGGCAAAACTCACTGCTAACGTTGTGTCTGCATGTTCAGCTGTGACATGCTCCATGAGAGCAGTGTCGGTGAAACCCATCCTGTTGCAGAATGGGCAAGTATATGCCTGTGGCTGTTCTAGAGTCAGTGCTTCACCTCCATAGTATAAATCTGAAAATTATCAAAACAAAACCTGAATGCTTTTACATGTAAGTAATTTGAGTACATATCTAACTTAGGTACCTATATTTTTAAAGTACCAAAATAAGTGCATTCATAAAAAAAAGGGCATAAAAAATCATAAGCACCCGTTTTGTCTAAACAAAGAGAATATACAACCCTGTGATCAATCTGGTTTTGATTATATCAGATAAACAAAATTGTGGGGTGAAATGGGCAAGCCACATAGTTTGACTAAGATGTAGAGTTAGGACATGTAGTTTACGAAGCTTGGCTCTACATGTGATCTGATAACTTTTTGACAGTGCGAGTCTTGTCTTGGCCATAATTTACATGAAAATGTTTTCAGTTGGGGATTGTATTGAAGGCTTACTTTTTCTTTTTCAGTGTTTTTATCAAGGTAATGTTTTAGTATAAATAATTTTTGTTTTCATATAAGTATAACACAAGGTATATGGGATAAAAATGTACCCACAATGTATTGGCTGTGCCAAAAAACTCATTAAACATTCATAATGTTTGCTCTTTATCTGAAATAAACTTTGAGATGAAGCTTAGTCATACAGTTTAAAAACAAACAAGTAATTTTAAATTGAATTCAAAGAGACACTTCTTTTACGAATTATCTATAAGTATGTATAATTCTTCTTCATTTCACATTTTTATATACTTACCTACCTACTGATCACTAATATAATCTATCCAGGTGCAAATATAGAGAAATAGGTATGTCATAGGCAGAATAGATATTTAGATATTATCATTGTTCTGTTTAGGTAGATACCTACTAACTGCCACATTTAGATTCTGACAAGGGTCTAGATTTCTTTGCCCATACAATGTTTATGTAAACACAGGCAGTATGGTTAATTTTATTATCAAAGCCATGATTTGCTGATTATGTGAATATCTTACCAAAGTCACTTCTAGAAAGAATGCATTGCATTGGGTGTTCTGTTGTGTGCTGGTTTGTGGTGGCGCCGGACTCATAGCAGGCTGCGCATAAATCGTAATCGATGCATATCAAACATTTGTATCGTCGTCCTCGAAAATTATTTTTCAAACAAGAATCACAGCTGACCCCTGAAAATGTGTCAATACAAAACATTTTTTTTATCGATTTCTTTGTTTAATTCGTAATAATGCAAGATTTTTTAGAATCAAAGTCAATGTTACGGTGAGATGACACTGGTAAAGTAAAAATTTGCGATGAAATTCGCAGTGACAATAGCTTCGAACAAATTTTGATTATCACCCACCTTCATGGCGATTCATTTTCGCCAGAGATTGTCCTCAAAGAAACACTTTTTGGCACCGCAATTGCCGGTACGCTAAGAGGTAGTTAGATCACTATTCTAAACTAAGTAGCACAACTTTATTACACTAAAATATAAGATAATTAACAAAAATTTCCAAGCAATCCTAACCCAACCAGGCCATAATGACGTCACATAAATGAGTGAGACAACTAAGAGGAGAGAGTGAGACACAGAGAGAGACAAATTACCACTCTACCAGTGTCTCCAACTTGTCTTATCTAAAATTACGGTTTTGATTGTTTACAAACAAAATTAAGGATTATTATTTTTTATTATTTTATTTTATTATTATGGATCACCAACGAAAGATACACAGGCATACAAAATTTTAAATTACAGAGGTACTCAGGTCAGGTGCTCTCTCAATTAGAGGTGACCACATTATATTATGCTGAAAAAACTACGGCAAAATTATGGTGAATTTTTATACTTAGTATTCCTAGTATTTTCTAATAATAATATTTATTTATTTGAACACAATAATAATAGACTGTGTTGGTAATCCAGTATCAATTAAATTATTATAATAAATACTTACTGGGGAAAAATAGTGATATGCATATTTGAAGCAGTGATTCCCAAAGTAGTCCAGGTGAACCCCCAGGGGTCCACGGGGGTCCACGTTGGCGTGAAAAGAAAATGGGGTCCACAAGTTGTGAGCCACAAAAAAAACGTATGTGGTTTCAAAAAAAAATGGTTTTATACCTTACATTTTAGATAGACAGATAATAAATTACTCAAAAAAATTAATGGTTAAAATTAAAGATTTACCCAGAAGTTTTTGCGGCACGCTGCGCTCACAGTGTATATTTGATGCTGCTGCTATCGATAAAGTAGTCCATGGATTTCGTGTCTGTGCTTCTCAAGTAGCTTGAAATTTTACTTCAAAACGCAACATTACTAACAATCAAGCCTCAGTATGCAGTCGACCGTTCACACATGCCATTTTGTGTTCTGCGTAACTGCAAAAATTACGCAGCTAAAATAAAAAATAAAAGATGAAGATGAAGAAAAGAAGAAAAGGAAGAGTGTTCTAACAGTTAATCAATTTATGCATTTATTTGTCTCAAAACTCGACATTTCAATAAATAATTCTCTCAAACAAAAATTAAAAACGACAGGCAGGTGGCATCTGCTATTCTTGTTTCACACGCACTTAGTCAGCGTAGCTAGGTAAACAATAGGTATGCAAAGTGTCATAGAAATACGGCTCAAACTAGAATGAGAATATTTAGTGTTGTTTGATAACATACCTATATTATTAAGTGCGATTGTTTAATGTCAACACGGGACACTTTTTTCGTGAATTTCGAACTGCTCTCGTTATCCATGGACTAACTTTATCGATGGCTGCTGCTGTAATATGAGTTTAAAAGCTCATAAAAATTATGATTTCTCTAAGAAATTTTTGCTTTAGAGTCTAAATTGAATGATTGTACATAAAACGTAAATAGATTTGAAAAGTTCATATTAGTTTAGGATATATACTTTTTTGTGATCGTCAATGCCAGGAAACCGCCTAACTGGCATTTCTCCACGTATCTACCTATCAACTTTTCCAGTTTGGCGAGAAGACAAAATATTTAAAAAAAATATTTTTCTAAGTACCTAACTACATAATATGTATCTAATTTAAATTATTTTAGACTAACCACAAAATACTATTTTTAATGAGATGTTTTCGATTCGATATTTAAAAAAAAAAGTAGTTCCGTTTGCTTTGACAGATGGCGCTATCTGCCCTACTGCCATACTGGAAAAGGTTATTAAAACAAGAAAAAAGTTGTTAACTCCGTTTTTGTTTCGTCTCGTGTCAAGCGGAAAGTTGTGAGTTCATGTCATTCTTGAGGCAAAATAATTTAACTCCAGTACGACCAAAGTTAATGTACTACCTAGTACGGGCTCGCCAGTTGAGCTACCGCCATCTAAATAGACAGCTTTTTTTTATTATAACTTGTGACGAAAACCCCTAATTATTGTTATTTTGGAGCCTGTCCTGGCAGAACCTTGACTATGTGACCCCCCCCACCCTTACTCAAAGGCTGGATCCACCTTGAGTTCAAGGACCTCTTGATAGAAATTGTTACGGGCACCGCGCTAGATTAATCCAGCACTGGTGATGGAGCCAGGCCCTTAGATCTAATCTTCATAATTTTCAGCACCACCAGTCCACCTAAACCAGTAATATTTTGAAAGTGGTCCACATGAAAAAAAAAGTTTGTTAACCTCTGATCTTTATTTTACTGTTACAAACGTTAATAGGTAGGTAGGTAAAGTTTCCTTTTAGAGCTAAAGGTTTATTTATGTTTTTAAGGATTAAGCTACTATCAAAATTTAAATTAGGGCAGAATATATTGTCATCGTGGTGCCGCTATGTCAACGGTAGGTGGTACGGTACATTCATAAAAAATACGGTGAATCTACCTTAAAATTTAACATGGTTGGATACACTGCAACCACATAGACCAAGACACAAAGCAACGTAGTTAAATTCTCTTGGACATTCTGGGTCTTAGACAGAAAGAACAGTCGCAACCTCAGAATAAATGATTCAAACCCAGAAAATAACACTATCATGATTTGCAGCACGATCTGATAGGACTTTTAGACGTCTTTTTTAGAAAACTTTATGCTTTCAAAAGATCAGAAACAAAATGAAATAAAATAATGGGAGCAAAAACTTTTACTATTACTTTTACAAATAACAATTCATTTATTTTTGCAGTAGCATGGGCGTGGTGTAGACCATGGAACGTAAAATACCGGAACCGGAAGCGTCTTGACTGATTTTATAGCTGATAGTGGCATTATTTAATAGTGTCAAAAATTAAAACTGACGCTGAAACTGACAGTATGTGTGTGTCATACACGTTTATGCAGCTATTTTTTTCTTGTTTTTATTGTAGGGTTTTGTTTGCTAACAATCGTTAGAGTAGTAGTCCAATAACTTCGTGACGCATGGTGACGACCACAGAGTAAATTGATAAAGAGGGAAAGCATGGAACTAATATTATTTAGTACTACCGTAAGTGAAAGTGACGACTTTACCGATTGTGATGAAAGGAACCTATATGGTTTTCTTTTTATCTTGAAAAAATGTACTATTCGGATAGCATAAAAAACTGCAAAAACGCGGGAGAAGCCGCGTGGATCAGCTCTATAATATTAAACATTCCTGACTTTAAAACATGCTGTGCAATATTACATGATAACAATGTACATTATATAAAAGTAGAAAGCATGGCAAATAGTTGCCATGGACATCATAATAATTGATGTCCATGGCAACGGATTATCTGCTCATGCAGATTTAGTAAACAATGTTTATGTAATGAATTATCATATCGGGGTTTATTGGCTACCGTACGTAGTGCTTACATTCTCTTGGGTTCACGTCCCTTTCGTTTCGTATTTCAAACGATTGATTGATTGATTCAACAAACAAAATAAATGTTTGGCAAATTGGCATGGCATTCCATCCATTCTGGTTTTTTGTATTTTTAATGTAATTAAATCCAAATTAAATCTGCTGAAGTTCTCTCTCTGTAATTATTCATAATCTGGCGATCATAAAATTGTTTGAGTTTTACTAAAACACTGAAATCGGGGATTAATTCCAAACTGACAAATTAGCTGTTCAGTCAGTGTTCATTGACCGTATACACAACCGTTTCGGCGGGAAGCACATTATTTTGATGAGAATTCACAAAAATAAAAATGACTGACGCTTTGTGCCATTTGGTAGTCGATGGAAACGAGGTTTTGGAGCTAAAGTTGGGTATGTCATGTATTTCTCGCTACGCTACTGTGATTGTAGGTACCTCACAATCGCGCAGTTATTGCAGATAGCAAGGTTGTCAACCTTTTTGACGAGGTTAACTTTAGGTACTTAGATGCCGCTTCAACAAGATCGAAGTTATTTACAAACGCTTCAACAATCAATTTAATTCAATTATGTAAATGCTAACAATCCAAACTGCCAAAATTTCTGACAGGTGCAATGCATAGATTTATTTTTTTGTACCAGCTGCATCTCCATGGTGCAATGTGCACATACAATCAAGCACCCAGGCACCCTAATAGTCAAGCGCCTTAACATACCTAGCTACAGAAATTTGTGAAACTGATTTTTTTTTCTATAAATAAATAAGATAAAAACTGGAACAAAGTTATGCAGATCATGCAAACATTTGTCCCGCAGCAGGGATCAAACCTGCAACTGCTTGCTTCTCAACTGAGCACTCACCCAATTGAAAAGCGTGAGTTTGCAATGTTTCTCAGAAATAACATAAAATCCTTACAGTTGAAGTAATTGCGGCTTAAACCAAATGAACTAAAAATTTGATTTCTGAGGGTTCCTGTTTGATTATAAACATTTAATAAAAATAATAATAATTGAATAAAATGTGATGCTATTTAAATACTACTGAATTATTGATTTTTGCATTACAAAAGTTTAAAAAAACTTTGCATCACATTGTTTATACATCATACTTTAACTTTATGTTACTTTTTATTCAAACCTATTATCAGCCCACTGCTAACTAATAAAATTGATATGTTAAAAATACTATTTTTGAGAACATTCAATTAATTCAAGAATTTTCCACAAACTTACAAATAACCTTTTCTCATAATCATTTATTTGTATCAACATGGGTTTATGAAATGTACAGGTTTTAATGAAATTTAGTGCTGCCACATTTTGCTGGCTAGAAAAGCAAATGTTAACTAATGCTACACTAATCTTTTTAAATATTAAATAATTGCAGTTGAAATATACTACTAATAAAAATGACAAATTGCTAAATTAAATTATCAGCTAAATGTCTTAATCCATTAAATATTAATAATTAAGTAATGTACCTTATTAATTAGAATTTGATTTAGCCTTTGCTTAAATACATTGTTAAGTTGGTGTTGTCTTTTATTTTGTTTGGTTATTTATTATAAATTCGAGGTGCCATGCAAAATACACTTTTGTCAAGTAGCGCTGTTTTATGTTTGGGCATAAGTATGTTATTGTTGTTGCTGCAAAGGTGTAAACAATGAAATAATTATTATTTTAGTAAGTTCATACTACTCATATGAGTATGTAGCCAACTCTGGCAATAGTTTTTAGTTTGCTTGGTGAAGGATAATAATTACAACAAGCAAGCCTTTTTTTACAGTGAGGCAACCAGATGACATTGAGGATGATGAAACCAGCTTTAGCCCAGAGATGTGCCACCAGGTATTTGGGGAGAATGAGAACATATTTGGCTACACTGATTTGCACATCAGGTTGTACTACAGTGCTGGAAGCCTCCAGCCTTATCTTGGCATTGAATATTCTGATAAGGTGAGGAACTTAGTAATTACTTTTTGCAAAGAGTATGTAAAACAAATGGTATTTCCAGGGGATAGAATAGAGAATCAAATGTATACCTACAAAAGCTAATTTGCTATTGCAATCCATCATCAGTGTACTAACTTCAACAACTTCAGTTTGTTGTTAGAAATTTTCAAATCAGCCTACATAAATGGACAACATTTGAGCTTGTGTCAATAACATCTAGTGAGCCCACATTGTCATAGCAATATAATTTAACCATAATTTAATTTAACTGGTGTTCTGCCAGCAGGCTGGTGATCTATGATTGTATTTCAATAATTTCAATTAGCCCAAGGGAGGATTTGACCAGCAGTCAAACCCTCCCAATGATCTAAATTTTTCCTTTTTCAGTCATCTCAGTTTTGGGCTGAATGTCAATCACAGGTGCCAAGATGGTTGTATCTTGGTATACCTAATTCGTAGTTAGCTGCACTACGGAGGTCGCCGGCTCGCTTTGCTCGCCACCTCCCCCCTCGCTCCGCCTCAGACTCGTGTGCACAAACCACTCTTAAGGGCGACCATCTAGAGCTTCTGGCGGGAGCCCACACGGAGTCCAAAACAGAGTACAAAGTTTTTTTTCTGTGCACAACTGTACATTGATGTTCATTTTCTTAATCAGTCTTATAAACATATTAGTATAGATATGTCTACCTCTATATAGGTCTAGCTCTCTGACAGTCTACCTCGCAAAAGGCCTATCTCTCAAAAGGTCTTAATCGCGTTTTGACTAGGCGTAACGCCATATAGTCTCACTACGAATTAGGTATACCAAGATAAAGCGGCCAAGATCATCTTGCCATTTCTTTTTGTGTCTTCCAAAACACCATCTTGCTATATGACCATAACATATTTTTACAGATTGAACCAACTAAGTCAGATGGCATGAAAGCTGATGATGTAGAAGGAGCATTGAAAAAAGTACTGCCTCCTGGTTACACCACAAACTTGGACACCTTTGTATCAAAGTTGGAGAAGGATGTGTTATTCAAGCCACATGGGGAGCTTGTACATGCATTCACTGTTAAAGCATGTAAGTTCCTTACTTGGTAGTTAAGTTAGGTGCATGATTGCCAGGTTTGATATTGGGGTAAAAGTTTTTGTTCTCTTCTCCTTGCTCTGGGAATACTAACCATGGGGTACCATTATGATCTAATGCCCACTTGCTTGTTTTTTTCCTATTAAGTTTTATTCTAAAAACTATTGAGCGAAATAAACTCGTGAGAGGATTGTTAAAACAATTATATGTGACTCTACGGTAACAGATCACTCGTCTGTTATACTATCGATTAATATAAATCCCACGCGTCTTAAAAATAAATTAAAACTACGCAAAAAGGCTGACTACGATGCTGTTATGAATGAGTTGAATGAAATTGATTGACCCGTTTTATTAAATAACTATGACACAAATGACGCAACTAACATTTTTATTCACACAATTAAGAATGTGATGTTAAAAAACACAAATATTGTAACTATTCCCCGCAAAAAAAGAACTCTTAAAACCATGGGTGACTCCAGGCCTAGTACGCTGCATCAGAAATAGAGATAGGTTGAACAAAAAACTCAAAAAAGACCCAGATAACCTAATTCTAAAAATCACATACTTGAGATATCGCAATACTTGTAATAGAACACTTAAAAAGCTAAAAACTGCGTACTTCCGCTCTCAAATGAATTTGTATAAAAATAATATGAAAAAACAGTGGAGTTGTATAAGGAATTTACTACATGAATAAAGACAAAACACCGAATCAAGAACTTTTACATATAAAACCTACGACGGAACAATCTCTGAACCATGTTAATAGTTTCTTCGCAAACATAGTAACAGAGTTAGCAAGCGATATCACAAAGAGACATGGAATCAATGATAATAAACCTAAAACTCATAAACGGTATACAGATACTGGCAACTCATTTGTACTCCTTGACACAAACGAAGACGAGGTCATCCGAATAATAAATAGTTTAAATAATAGTGAGAGTACAGGTTGGGATGGAATCCCATCTTTACTATATAAATATGGTGCAAATATTTTAGCAAATCCCATAACTACATTATGCAATAAATGTTTCGAAGAGGGATCATTTCCAGAAGCCTTAAAACGTTCGATAATTATACCTATTCATAAGTCCCCCTGACATAGAGACGATATCTCTAACTACCGGCCTATTTCTCTTCTTCCCACCTTATCCAAAATCATAGAAAAACTTGTTAATATTAGAATAAAAAACTATTTACATAAGAACCAATTACTCTCTAATAATCAATTTGGTTTTCGTAATAACATATCTACATCCGATGCAGTAAAAAAATTAACGTCAACTATAGTGAATAACTTAGACAGCAAGCAAACATGTATAGGTATATTTTTAGACTTGGCAAAAGCCTTTGATACCGTCTCTATCTCTCTGCTTCTTGACAAATTATACAAAATAGGTATACGTGGCCTACAAATAGTCCATCAAAAGTTTATGTTGAATAAACTTTTGATGGACTATTTGTCAAACAGGAAACAATCTGTACTAATTGGCGATCACTCAAGCAATGAAGTGAACATAAAGATAGGCGTGCCCCAGGGCAGCATCTTGAGGCCAACATTATTCTTAATATACATAAATGAATTATGTGACCTCCAACTTCAGAATGGACATATAATTACTTTTGCAAATGATACTGTCCTCTTGTTTACTGACTTGAAAGTGATGATCTTTAAAAACTTTCGCTTTACGACAAATCTTCTCTATCAAGAAGGTTCAGTCCTTACTGTTCGACAAAGTTTCATTAAGGTTGTTATCTTAGAACAACATAAGAAACCTACGTGTAATACAAACCCGACAAAACGGAGACAAGACAGAGTATACAAAACACCTCCGTGCAAAACTAAATTTGCTCAATACTTTATTAATTTTCTCGGGCCGTTTATTTATAATCAACTAAGTATACAGAGCACCGGTGGTCTAGTGGTAGTGACCCCACCTTCCGATCCTAAGGTCGTGGGTTCAAACTCGGTCGTGCACCAATGGATTTTTCTGTTCGATAAATTTATGTGCGCAATGCCAGTGCTCTCATACGGTGAAGGAAAACATCGTGAGGAAACCGGCATGTACAAGAACTAAAAATTCGAAAGACATGTGCCATCCACCAATCCGCATTGGGTCCGCGTGGTGGATTAAGACCCAATCACTCTCGCCTGAGAGTAGGCCAGTGTCCCAGCAGTGGGAACATTAGAAGGCTGTCATGATGAAGTAAACATATTGATCTTAAATCAAAGACCAATTATTACTGCAAAAAGGCTATAACTATAACGAATAGTATACAGTAACAGTTAGGTATTAATATTATAAACACATACACAAATAATTTCTAAATCCACTCATACAAATACACATACACTGTACAGATATACACAATACACATTACCCATATACCACACACACAATTACATAACCTACAACGAAACACTACATGCAAAACAATACACACTTACAAAGGATCGAAAATTATTTTAAATAGACATTTTTAATGTTAACGTTTTGTACTCAGGCTTAGTAGTACTCTTTTTTGTTAAGCACTTTTATTTTTTGTTTTTTTTTGTTCATACAAATCCTTAGCTTTTACCTAACCTAAGCGAAATTACAGTCGTACCTACTTACCTGTAACTACATATTCCAAGTTACCATTAATTTTCTACTCGTAGCTACAAATGATTTATCTGTTTTAAATTGGTTGTATTATACTGTGCGAAAACAAAACGAAACAAGAAATGTAACAAGGCTATAATGGCATGCGAGAGGGGGACAAAAACTATACGCCGAGATACGGTTTAGAGCTAGTTCGGCGGGTAGGGTGAATCCTATCCTACCATTTGTCAATATAATATTTCATCTTATATTTCGACCTACCTACTTTTGTACTTTGGATAGGAAATTCCTGTAACTTTCTGTTTGAAATAAAAATATTTGTATTTGTATTTTGAATCATGAATAGGAAATAATAATCTCAGGAATAAATAATCTTTATCAATTATTAACTGTAAATATATTCTAAAACTATTTTTTATCTGGCTTTTTCATTACCGGTTGTGTTTATTGAAAGTTCTAAAGCTGATTCATTTTATTTTATTTTAGTTAGTGGTGGAGAAAAACGTAATTTCGAGGTATACTTCAGCGAGACATCAACACCTGGCTTCATAAGCTTCCACGAGCGGTTGCAAACTTTCCTACTGTGGTACGTGGATGCCGCGTCTTTCATAGATGTTGATGATGAACAGTGGACCTTTTTTACAGTGTGAGTTATCTAATATTGTCTATTTAAAAAAAATACTAGGTTCTTGTCTACAGTGTAACAGGGTAATGTAAACTGATTTTTAAAAGTCACCAAGTATAATATTTTGACTACAAACTAGGTATTAACTAATACTACGTAGTACTACTTTTTGATACCTACTTTTCTATGTAGGTAATTATCATAAATGACAAGTAACTATGGTGTTACCAATAAAGTATTGTATTGTATTGTATTGTATTAATATCTCTTCTATGTTTCTGTGCTATACACGTGCTATACACTTTTATGACCGACTGACAAATCAATGCACAGCCTAAAAACCATAGGTCTTAGAAATATGAAATTTGGAGGGTAAGAGGCTAAGTAAGTTCGTATGATTCTCCGAAGCACGGGAGCGCTCAGTTGTAATTTCCACTGGCGGTCACCCATCATGTGACTACACAGAGCAGTGCTTAACTTTGTTGATCTGTTAAGCACAACTTAGCCAGCTACGTCACGAGCGCTCCACTAAGGGGCGCACTAAGAAAGAAATTCCCGAAATTCAATTCCTACTGGACACAGCAGATGATGTTTGATTAAAAAACTCAACACGAACAAAGTGGCGGAGCGTTTCCACTAGTAAATGACAATAGACTTTGGTGCTACATAGGTAGCAGTTTTCATATCACATAGGTGATATGAAAATGTTGGTTTCAGGTTTGAGAAGTTCGAGTCGAGCGAAGGGCGCGTGCGGTACGCGGCGGCGGGGTACGCGACCGTGTACCGCTACTACGCGTACCCGACGCACCTGCGCCCGCGCATCTCGCAAGTGCTCACTCTGCCGCCCTTCAGGAAGCTGGGCATCTGCGCTCATCTAATACAGGTGTGTAAACTAGCTTGTGTTAGTTGTATGCCGCCTAAACGCCTCCTTGGTCTCGGCCTAAAGCCTTATACAATAAGCATTCGGTCCCGGCACTTTTTCAAAGTTGTTAGGCCATGACGGAGGCCTTCAGGCGGCCTATTAACACCGTCACCACTTCACCAAAGTTGGCCACTGACTCATACGAACTTATTTACTTACAGGTTAGAATCTTAAGTTATAATGTAATCAAAAAACTTAAATATTAAAAAAAAAATCTCGAACCTATTGGACGCCATCGTTTTTGTGGGGCGTTTATATGCTTGCCAAGCCTCTGCCAGCCTTTGCAAGCGCTTGGATGCCATTTACACGCTTGCGAGTGCGTTGTGCGTTAGTCTGTTCTGGACCGGCAAGCATGGCAGACGTGGTGGTTGTGTCGCCTATTGCGTTTGGTTTGACATATTTTTATTCAAAATATAACCCCCTGTTTAAAAATCGGGTTGATTTTTTAAAAATAGGCTAGGTATGATTTTTATTATTCCAGCTATGTACACTTTAAATTTTCTTTTTTAATGTTAGTAGGATAGGATAGAGAGAATAGTAGGAAGGATTCAATGATGCAAATGGTACGTCGCAAGTCACAAGCGCTTGCTGCAAGCTTCCTGTGTTCAAAAACCGACATTAGCCCATCGGGGCCATTGGGGCGTGTACACGCTTGTGCTTGTCGATGCTTGGCAAGCATGTAAACGGCCCAATGATATCTATATCAAACGTTTTCATCGTCACAAGGTCTCAACTCAGCTCTTTTTTTTTCTGGACACTGCGATGCACACACCCCCAACGTGGAAAGTCAATGCCGTTTTTATTCCCCCACCTAGAATTAGAATTAGACTTTCCCACTGCTAAGCAAATCTGTCCTGCAATTCCTTCTATCTATCATTGTCTCTTGCAATTTTCAGGCAATTTTAGTTAAACTAATGAACACTCTTGTTCTGTGTTTTGTTAGGTTACTGCTGCCTAAATTTTACATTGATGTTTGGCGAGCCGTTCTGCTTTGTAAAGATAAAAGTCTAACTAAAATTTCAAAATAAATTAATAACTTAGCGAAGTTATCCCTGCTATGCTATCTGATGAAAATTTAAAAATAACGAGTTGTAAATGTTTTCAGGCAATTTACGCTCATTACTCAATATTGCCAGAAGTGGTGGATATCACAGTAGAAGACCCCTCACAAGAGTTCCAGAGGATTAGAGACTTTGTTGATGCACAGAACTGTGAATCACTTCCGGCTTATTCACAAGAGAAATTACTTGAAGGGTTAGTTGTGCTTATTCTTTATTTTTTTTTGCACAATGGTGTTTTTTTAACTAAATTGTCTTTGCACATCACAAACGTCTAACTTCACGATAGCCGAGATTCGCTGGCAGTACTATATTAGCTACTTTCTCCCTCAAAGTTAGAATAGTAAACACCACGCACTAAGCCCATAACTTGCCCAACTAAGCCAAAAACGCGTGAACGTAGTATGGGGCAAAAATTTTTTATTTTGCTTACATTTTGTCTAAATGGGGGAAAAACTCAACAACACACGGAGATGATGCGCAGTTGCTTAAGCCGCCACTAAAACTTACGATTTAATTTCAGATTTTCTAATGAAATGGCGGACCAGGCTCAGAAGAAATTCAAAATCAATAAGAAACAATCTAGACGCATTTACGAAATACTTCGTTTGAAACACACCAACACATCAGACAAGACTATGTACCTGAACTACAGACTGGATGTCAAGAATAGACTCAATGCTCCCTTCCAGGTATAAACTCTTTTAAAATGAGCATGGCTAAGGTCCGTCGTACATTACGATACTCGCCAGAGACCAAACTTTAGATGATGATGATGATGATGATGTGATAAAGCTGACTAAATTATTCAAATATAACAGATCAACGAAGTTAAGCACTTCTGGGTAATTCAGTTAAGCGCTTCCGTGCTTCGCCGGGTACATTAAGCTTTCAGTCCCGAATTTTGTAAAGTTATAAGGCCGTGACAGTGGCCTTTATGCGGCCTATTAGCTTCGTCACCAGAGTTCGCCACTGGCGAACGTACTTAGTTTCAATTCGTCTTTTCTTCTTGAGCTTAGTGCATAAAAGTAAGTAAAACCTGAATTATATATAACTTTCTTTTTTCTTACACAGAAAAAGAAGTTAGAAATGAAAAAATTAGAAAAAATACTAAAACCTGAAGAATACGCGGCGGCAATTAGCACTACAGGACTGAACGAAACGCAAGGACGCCTCTCCAATCAATACCTAGCCATTGAGGAAGAGTACAGAAGAGTTCTACACAGAATGGAACAAGATTGTTGAAATCTAGTTTTAATTCTCATCTACTTCATCCAAATATTGATAAGGTATTGATAAGGTCTTCTTTCACCAACTTCAAATAAGTGCCTATTTCAATATTTTTTGGTAAGTGTTGAGTAGACCAATAAAATTGATGATTAAGCAATATAACAGGGCGGCAATTCTGTAAGCAACCTGGACAGATCGTAAACGAAACAACTAAACTGTAGCTGTTATCGTGTTTTCTTATTGTTATTTGAAAACGATGGAATAAGTTATTGAGCAAAAAACTAACCGTGATCGAAACTAAACTACAGCTAAAACCAAGTAGTACGTCAACCGTTGTACATTTGTGCAATCGAGGCCTCGACGCGCCGACTGGCGACTCACAGACAGGTGCAGTTAAATTGGTTTACCAGGAATTGGAATTGTGAAATAAGTCCAAGTGTTAAGTAGACTTTTTGTTGGTTACCCAAATTTTAAAATTAATATTTATTTCCTTTTTCTACTAGGTGCCATACTAAATTCATGCAAAAATAAGTTATTTTTTACATAAAGTCACATCTGATCATAATAGAAAAGTTTTGCAAAGTGAGTTATCATGCCTACCCTCACACCGAACGGCAACTGATAGATAGAGACTTACATAAGCGGCAATTAGCCTACTATACATTTACTCGAAGATTGTGAAATAGGCCTCAGTCACAGAACAGATATTAGTACTACGTACAAAATGGCCACTCCCTTCCTCTCACCAGTTTCATTTACCCCACCCCGGTCGCGAGGCACCACACGGCACCTTTCGCCGGCACTGAAGCTAAGTGGGTCTAACCATGACACTCACACATACAACGTCACCATATACGTACGCAAACCATGCATGTGGTGATTGCGACGCGCTTGCTTCATACATTTTATTGAGTGTCCGGGGTGTGCCTCAGTCTTGTTAAGTCAAAATTGTTATCAAATATTTTTTTGTTGAGATTATCTCGTGAATTTGTTGATATGAATTTCACTAGGCATTTTGCAGGCGAAATGACCGATGGGGAAAAAAGCTATTACCTAAAAAAAATTAAGTTGGTTTACGATTATGCTATTATTTTCGAATCAAGTTAAATATAAGAAATACTAATGTAAATGAACAATGTAATGAATGATAACAATTGTATAATAATAATTGTTCTCGACAAAAAATATTTTTTTGTAGAATCTACTAAATAAGTCTGTAAATTAAATACAATCTCGCTATGGTCGTAAGAACTTTATCTCAAAGAACGGAGCGTAATTTCAGTTCTAAGTCTTATTCTTTTTATATTAACTGATATTTTAGTGAGTGAAATATTGTGTATGTAATACAAAATGTGAGATTGTGTGCGTGAAATGAACACTAATTATTATTGTTACAGCTGTTGAGTGAATGTCTGGTTTGATAATAAAACAAGATTTTTCAAAACAATTGTTTATTTTGTTAACATCTACATAAACCATAAATTATTTTAAAGCAGATTTACAGGGAGGTGTTACTTTCTGTGTCAGAAGACCCGTATTCAAGAACCATACTTGTGTGAATATGTAATAATGTAGTGTGAATGACTCAAGCATCGATTCGACATATTTTTTCTATGAAGAACTGTCAAAAATCTATGCTTGAGTTACGATTCACACTCAATTATGGTTCTTGAATCGTAGGTATCTACTGAGAGTGAACCGAGATTTGTTCAATCAACCAATAAAATCGTGTCAAAATTACGCCATGTCCACCGGACACGATATTAATTGTTGATTCCAGGCCCAAACACAAATATAGGTAGGTGTACTATTCGTAACGCTACACAATGTAAGCTGTCAATTAGTATAGGGCTGTACAAACTTTCGTATAAATCAATTTTGTGCTTGGTTCTTTCCTTATTACATTCGTTATCTTGACTATTTAATTATAAAAACTCATGCATAATGTAAAGTATTTCTATAAGACTAGGGTTATTTATTACCATACTTATTCAAAATATACCACTAGTATGAGCCAGTGGCCCAATCCACCCTGGTGACGAATTAAATACTCAACACTACGTCATAATTTCAGGGCGATAATCCACCGAGGTGGAGTGTTGCTGAGTCAACCAAAAGATCGTGTTAAAATTGCACGAAATTGAAGAACACAATGAACCACATTGATTAGATCATAATTATCAGAGTTAAGTAGGAGTCGCCCGCCCCGGCCCGCCACAATAAATTTCAAGTATTGTGCACGGTCGCATCGTTAGATCACGATTCTCGAGTCATACATTAAAAAAATCTTGGCGGAACATGCGCCTTTTGTATTTATTATTTAGTTATCTCTGCCATGCACAATACTAAAAAAAACAAGTAAACACAGTTGTTATATATTTTTTTTGGAAATAGTATGGACATTTTAGAAAAATCGTCAAGACTCATTATGATGCAGTCTTGATACGATTTATCGGTTGGCGGCAGCACGGCTCCGTTCTACAACGTGAACGATCGCCTTAACGATGGGTATAGCTGATAGCCAGTTGGCATAACCATGACTGGATGAAATAAACCTGTTTTTAAGTTTAGGATGTATTACAATTACATAAATAGACAGCCTAACATACACAGGGAAGCAAGGAAAACTTAAATTAAACATTATTTAAATATTATTAATTAAATAAGGAACAAAAACCAAAAGATCATCCACTTGCATCTATCGCTTTCAACAATTATTAGATCTTTCCTTCAAAAACATTTCATTCGAATCCTCGGCACGCTCTTACTCGTACAAAACCGACACGACCGATATTTCGTCACCCAACCCTTTTTGTGTCAGTGATCAACACTGGTGATGGAGTTAGGGAATACATAAATAAATAAAACCTATTCAGCATATTATTGGCGATAAGTGCTAAGACTAATGAGTGAGTTTGCTGATAAATACCCTAGACCATAATGGAGTAAATCTTATAAATTCGAAAAAATCGATTAATTAACACCACAAGTTTTTTGCATCTAAAGCGGTAAAAACTTCCTACATCTAACTATTCTCAGGTAAGGCCGCCCGAAACCACTAAACTGATTATAACCCACTACTAATATACTTAATACTGATATTTTTGAAACAGTATACCTAAGTTAAGCTGTGTTAAATAGCGACTAAGAAGTAAACACTAAGTATAAGAATATTAGAACATTATATTCTATTCTAAAAGAAGGCGTTGTGAAGTCACTCGTTTTTGTTACGATACTCATGATTATGATAAGACTTACAATATTTGGTATTTTCGTCCCGAGACGGTTCGCAGTTAATTTTGGACTCTTGGACGGTGTCCCGGAATTCAGGACATACTGTGATAAATCACAAATTTTGATAATACTTTGGTGTTTGGCTCATCATTTTAAAAGATTAGACCTGCGTTTATAGGATTTTTTTCGGCATTAGCCATTTGAATTAAACATATAAAATGTTTTTTTCACCTCTACGACCAGCCATCCCATCTAGAAAAGTGACAGACAAAGTAGAAAAACAAATGGGTCACTATCATTTGATCCCACAAGATAGGTGTAAAATAAACACTAAAGACAGCAGCGTCGATAGCTTATTTAGCTACCCTTGTTTAGCTAGTTTTATATTTTTGATGGCCACCACTCCATTCCCATAGATAATGAAAAATGTTGTGATGCATTCGTGATAACAATAAAATAATTCTGAGAAAGTTATTTTCCGTTTTCCTTCAATTTAAGTAGAACGCGACATGCTATCACAGTAGTAGAACTTCTCTCCAAACCACTCTTTGTGCTCTACCAAATACCTGAAAACATAATAAAAAGGTAAATTATAAAATTACACTACTCAATAGATTTTAGCAAGAGTCCGTCTTGGTGGGTACCACCGCAGTATCAGATATTCTACCTCCAAGCAGTAGTGTGCAAGCATTACTGTGTTAAGGTTTGAAGGGCACTGTAGCAAGTGAAATTACAGGGCGAAAGAGACTTAACAACAATGTCTCGAACAACAACAAAGCGCAGTGCAGTGCCACGCAAACACTTAAAAACTTTAAGCTTTCGGTGGCACTGCATCTGTAATAGTCAGGCGTGGTGCTTAACATCAGGTGGGCGCCTTGATTGTCCTGTCACTTGCTGACATAAAAAAAAAAGATTTTGAACGTTTTAGAGCAAGTATCTAACGAGCTTTACACATTTATTAAATGAGTAAAATAATAAATAAAAAAATAATGCTGGACAATCCACACAGCATCATCTAGCCCCTAGGTAAGCTGCTGTTATACAGAGCTGTATTATGGGTACTAGATGACTGATATACATTTTTTATTATACATAGAAAATACCCAGAACACCCGGAACAAATATTTGCAGATCATACTAACATTTGTTCCAAGACGGAAATAGAACCTGCAACCTCCTGCGTCGCAGGCGGACATTCGCCCGCCGCGTCACATCAGTCATCAATAATTTATAGGTATTCAATAAAAACAGTTTCTAACTAACGTTCAAGATAAAGTTACTTTTATACATACTGGATGAACATATCGATGTGTTTGACGACTAGTTTGAGCTTGAAGTCGGACATCTGAGACGCATTCAAAAAGTCTGGCAGCCTTACTGTAAATAAACAATCATTTAAATTTTTCAATAAACTTCCCTTAGCTTTTAAGACAGACTAGACGGTACAGTCAGCAACATAAGAAATATACGGCAAAAATATTTAATCGAAATCATTTAGCAAAAGTGAGTAAGTTCGTATGAGGCCAACTCTGTTGACAGAGTTTCTAGGCCGCCAAGGCCTCTGAAAAAAAAAAAACATTATTATTTAGTATTATACCAAGATAAATCCTTTAAATTAAAATATTATGCTTAATTTAAACAATAATAATGTTTTATTTGGGTTTCAAGCAATGGCAATGCTTCTCAACGAGTCTTACCAAAGAGGCGGGCAAGATGGATAGCGCCGTACACTCGGCACGGCAGGTGCTCTGTACCTTCGCGTGGTATTATCTCGTACTTTGATACCTGAGCAAATAATAAAAACGATATATTTTTCAACGCAAAGGCACCTGTTGTTGATAAGGATCAATCAGAAAGCCGCTAAATAGTTATTATATTAAACACAAATCACAACCGTTACAACGCTTAACTTTCATGCCAGTACTTTTTTAACGTAATACTTTCATTCCGTGTTTTTGAAACAGCTTTGCGAAAAGTGAACTAAAAGTACTCAGAAACGTTACGACATACGTTTATACACTACTATAACACACATATTAAAAACAAAAGATACAGTAAAGAGAAAATAAAAAGGAATACAAAGTAAAAACATAAATCGAAACAAAAATGAAGACAGTAAAATGGTGTATGTGTGCTTCAGCAGCAAATGGCCTCGACTCAGCATTAATGTCTACTGTTTTAGCAGCAGACGCTCGCATTGGTGCTCTTTATTTAAAGTTTTTTTGCCAAGTTAAAGAGGCTTCGGTACCTTATCGAGCAGCAGCGATAGCGGAGTTCTAGTAGAGGAGGCAGCGGGCGCGGGCTCGGCCGGCTTCGACCACTCCTCGTTCGACGAGCCGCTGCCACTGCCCACACTGACACAAAATGCACAAGTGAACTTTGTGATGAAACATGCGGTCCTTACCCGTGGTACTCCTTCATTAAAAAAAAGAATGCTGTCAAACTCAAGATGTTGCCTATGTCCAGCAGTGGAATGGCTGATATGATGATGACGATTGTCAAAAAAAAATATAGATTATAATCTATCAATTACCTAGGTCTAAGGTAAGACTATTGGGAGTTTTGTTTTACTGGTAAGTCTACTGGGAACAAATTTCTCAGTAGTCTTACTGGTCTCTTCGGAAGAATACATGTGTGCCTGTGTATAGTTCGCACAACGGATCTAGGCTTCCGTGAAGTTAGCCGTTTGTGATGCGCAAAGACAGTTTAGTTTGAAAAATCTCCATTGCGCATCGAAACGGCTAATTTCACGACGGCCGAGATCCGCCGTGAGAACTAATACATGCACTATATTTTAAGTTTTTTCTAAATGTTTATTTTTGTGTGTACAGTAAAGAATAAAGAATAAAAAAAATTCCCAGTAGTCCGACTGGTAAGACAACTCAGTAAGACTACTGGGATAGCCCGTTTGTTCACCTAGGTGTTCCACCGGCACATTTATTTGCCCGTGGAACACCTAGGTGAACTAACAAGGTGGACCACGGGTAAGGACCGGAAACATGCATTAGAGGTAAGCGTCCATTCGTCCGCATCGGACGGATCAAATGAGTTTTAGTATTTACTAGCGACCCGCCCCGGCTTCGTACGAGTGCTCTGAATTATACTTATAAATCTGCCTCTTAAATAATTTTATCTATTGATGTAAACCGGGAGAGCATTGCGCATGGCATTGCGCAAGTAATTTTTTCTAATTGAAAAATCTATTGGTGCACGACCACCTTGATTTGATAGATAATTTTGAACACCCCGACTGTTCATATAAATATGAAACATAGAGTAGTAAGATATTTTGAACACCTTGGGTACTACAATATGACGATTCTAACTGCGTTTATCAGATTGATTTTATGTTTTTCAGAACATTTTGACTACTCTAGACGCTCATATCAATTAGACGCTGACTGTACATACTATAAAAAGTAATCTATACAGGGTCATTTATTATCAACCTGACAAACTTAAGGGATAGGTTCCACACCTAAAAAAAAAATATGTGTACCTATAATTTTTTTTTTATGTATGTTTTGTCTTAAAAATCACAAGTAAACAAAAAAAAATCGATTACGTTTTTCCGCTCCATTATTATTTATCATTGTTAGGAATCGAGTTAGACGACGTAATAATGAAATATTCGAGTGTGCGCGCCCCGTAGCGGGTCAAGGACACGCGCAGGTTAAGGACGCGCGGGTTAGTGACCCGCGGTTCATTGACGCGCGGGTCACTGACACGTGCCGAGCGCTGCCTTTTCGATTTCTAACAAGGATAACTAATTATGAAGCAGAATTACGTAATTTTTTTTTTAATTTTTAAAAAAAAAACGTTTTGAAAAAAAAAAGTACAAGTATTTTTTTTTATGTGTGGAACCTACCCCTTAAGTTTGTCAGGTTGATAATGAATGACCTTATATACGCTATTCCCTGTAAAATATATAAATATGCATAGGTGATACCTGGATCACTGGCTAGTTGGGTAGAGCACTGGTGGTCTAGTGGTAGTCAGATCGCCTTCCGATTCTAATGTCGTGGGTTCGAATCCAGTCGTACACCAATGGATTTTTCTATTCGAAAAATGTATGTGCGCAATGTCAGTGCTCTCATACGGAGAAGGAAAACATCGTGAGGAAACCAACATGTCCAAGAATAAAAATTCGTAAGACATGTGCCATCCACCAATCCGCATTGGGTCCGCGTGGTGGATTAAGACCTAATCACTCTCGCTCGAGAGTAGCCCAGTGTAGAGTAGTAGAGTTCTTTGTAATAGAGCTCGTCCGGGTAAATGACTACCACTATACCTATTTCTGTCGCCAAGCAGTAATGCTCGCATTGCTGTGTTCCGGTTTGAAGGGTATGGTTTCCGGTGAAATTACAGGCACATGAGACTTTCCATCTAACGTCTCAGGGTGGTAACACGCAAGTGATCTCTATGATGTTGCATGCGTACATAGGCTACGGTAACCGCTGACCATCAAGTGGGCCGTACGCTTGGTTACCACTTTAGTAGTATAAAAAAAAACATATACAATATTTATTACCACCACACATATAAAAGAGTTAGAACATTAGAAGGCTGTCATGATGTTACCTGGATGAATGTTCAAAGTTGCGCGGTTCTGCCGTGGATGTGGATGGTTGTGGCTCCTCGTTCTCAGATTGGGACACGGCAGACTTGCGAGAGCGAAGCCTGGGGATGTAAAATATTTATATTTCAACTTATGTGCAAATTCAAAGAATTACCAAAAGCAAGTTGAAGAAGAATTAGAATAGAAATTGAACAGAATAATCTACACATGACTTATAATTCTGTGTCTTAGGTACAATGAAGCTTTATGATGATGAGGGATCATCAAAAAAAATGCTAGAAACCCAGCCGAGTTTTTTGCCAGATTCTTCTAGGCTGGGGCGCGTGGAACTGGCGTAAATTCACCTAGCTTACAAAATGATCCTTGTGATATGATTGAATGAATATATTTTTTACTTTTACTTACTTTTGGCTTCGTCTTATGCTTATTAATAAATTAATAATACCTGCGCGCAACATTTCCGCTGCGAGTGGCAGGCCGGCATGTCTCAGGGTCGCGAGGCTCTTGCTTGATCTCAGGGACTGAACTATGATCCACCGTAGTGTTAGTTCCTTGAGTCTCTTCGGGCGAGGTAACAGCTAGTGAATCAACGGAATCTACAGCTGGTGAATTGACAGCCGGTGAATCGACAGCTGGTGAATTGACAGCTGGTGAATTGACAGCCGGTGAATCGACAGCTGGTGAATTGACAGCCGGTGAATTGACAGCCGGTGAATTAACAGCTGGTGAATTGACAGCCGGTGAATTAACAGCTGGTGAATTGACAGCCGGTGAATTAACAGCTGGTGAATTGACAGCCGGTGAATTGACAGCCGGTAAATTGTCAGCAGGTAAATCAACAGCTGGTGAATCTACAGCTGGTGAGTTGGCAGCTGGCGAGTTGACCGATGGCGAATTAACAGCTGGTGAGTTGGCAGCAGGCGAATTGACTGCTGGTGAATTGACTTCTGGTGAGTTTGCAGCAGGCGAGTTGACTGCTGGTGAGTCGGCAGCAGGCGAGTTGACTGCTGGCGAATTGACTGCTGGCGAATTGGCAGCAGGCGAGTTGACTGCTGGCGAATTGACTGCTGGTGAGTTGGCAGCAGGCGAGTTGACTGCTGGCGAATTGACTGCTGGCGAATTGACTGTTGGTGAGTTGGCAGCAGGCGAGTTGATTGCTGGTAAATTAGCTGCAGGTGAATTGGTCGATCTGTGAACAAGCCGATTAGTTGATTCAGACGACGATTTTTTTTGTTACGAATAAACTCAAAAATTCGTTTAAACCTACTCGTGGTTTTTTAAAAATTCTTTCATCTTAGAATGCATTATCTATAATACATACAATATGTAAACAATGTACAATGTACAATAATAAATACATTATCCCTGAGTAACATTACGCTATATATTTTTTTTTTGTAGGTGCATTAAACATGCCCAAGCTATGCCCAAGCATTCGACCAAATACAGCTACAATATATATAAAAATATTTATTACTAGCGATCCGCCCCCTCTCCGCAAGCAGATCGGCTATTAATTATATAAATAAAAATATGGCAAGTTGTTACCTCGTTCTACGGGGCGGAAGAGTTGTTAAGATGATTTTTTAAATTTTTTTATTCACAATAGGCTTGCGCTTGACTACTATCTCGCCTGATGTTAAGCAATGTGGTCTACGGTGGAGCATGCTTGCCTAAGAGCAACTTATTCACTCGTGACTTGAAGACACCCAGGTTATAAGTATCGGGAAACACAGACTCTGGCAAAGAATTCGCTTTTAATGTTGAGATGTAAATATATTACTAGAATACTTGATGAGCCGTGATCTTACTTGCGGTTGCAGCTACGCGTGCGGGTGCGGGTGGCGGGACGGTTGGCATCCGTCTCTGGCTCCTGTTTGATCTCCGTGATCAAGGGGACTTCCATACTGCTGGCGGCATTCGAACTGTGCGCCTCCTCACTCACGGGCGGGGTCGCAGGTGAGTTGTTCCATCTGTAATAATGTAACAATCTAAAATATAATATAAACGTTGCATGTTTGATAATGTTTGGATTAAAGAAGAATATAATAAACTCTTTTGCCTCCCATACTGAACACACAGAACAGGTCGATAAAAATAATTTGACGTTAGATAAGTCTCATGTGCCTGTAATTTCACCGGAAATTCCCTTCGAACTGGAACAAGCAATGCGAGCATTACTGCTTGGCGGCAGAAATAGCTATAGAAATATCTTTCCCCAGAAGAGCTCTATCCCAAAAAACTCTACAACTCTTCTATCGATAGGATACGTGAAAACTTTTTCAACTTTTGACTTAGTTACCTGCGCCGTTGTCCGCGCGTGGCAGGCCGGTTCATCTGGTTCCTGACTGTGTTAGCGAAGCTGTGCGGGTCGTCCGCGAACTCTTCCACCGCAGGGGAGTTCCGCACGCCTGGCGAGTTGTTACCGATCGCTGGCGAGTTGGTCCCCCTGTTACAGCATTGTAGTTGGTACTGGGTTTTTTATACCTACAAGTTACCTACTGGTTTACAGATATTAGTACTACGTACAGAATGGCCACTCTCTACCTCCCACCGGTTTTACTTACCTCACCCGGTCGCAAGTTTGCCGGCACTGAAGCTAAGGGCTAAGGCACGCGTTTATTTTGATTTTGTGTAGGTCCAAGCGCGCGCATGTCAGAGCGAGCGAAAGTGTGCTTCTCGCTCTTGCTATAGTTGGGTGGGACAACCATGACACTCACACATACACCAGCACCGTTTACTCACACAAACTATGCGTGTGGTGATTGCGACGTGTTTGCTTCATACATTTTATTGAGAGTGTCCGGGGTGTGACCTAGTGGTTGTTTACTAACCGCTCACAGCATGTTTAGTAAATTCATAAAACGATCTCTGAACGTGCAGCACGTGATCTGAAACCTCTGCGCTTCTAGTACTTTGTTATCTATAAGTATAGAAAAGTCTTCTTTTTTCTTTCTTTCTATTGGTGTTACGTTTTGCGAACTTATCAAGTACCTACAAATGTTTTTTTTGTAAAGTATTACCGTGAGATCTTTCATTTTACAAACGGGCTAGATTAGTACCATACTTTTGGTCGAAAGTTTGAAATAACACTAAACTAAATCAATAACAAGTTAATGATATGATTACCTGCGACTGCGAGTGTTGGGTCGCAAATGACGGCGCACGGTATTAGGGAAACTGTCTTCAGTTGGGCTACGGGGGCTATGATGGCCCTCTATCGACTGACTTCGCAGGCCTTCTATCGATTGACTTCTAAGGCCTTCCATTGATTGACTACGAAGACCCTCCCGGATAGAGTGGCTCTCCGAAGTTTGACTACGAAGCTCTCGGCTATGATGATTCTCCGAAGTTTGACTACGAAGCTCTCGGCTATGATGACTCTCTGTTTGACTACGCAGACCTTCTCGATGACTCTCTGTTTGACTACGGAGACCCTCTCGATGACCCTCCGGTCGACTGTGATTTAAAGCCTGGCTATGATCTTTTATGACTTTATTTAGAGTTTTATCATCTTTAATAGAATGTTCCGGAGCTAGATTTGAGCACTTCATGTCAGTTGTTTTTAAATCCTGCTCATCTGGATCTTCTATTTCTTGCTTGATTTTTACAGGAACTTCTTCCTGTAGATAACAAAAATAATTTTATCATATTTGAAGTACATGGTTTTGTGTCGTGCGGGTATTTAATACTACGAGTGCCAGACTTCCTTCCTACCTGATACTAAAATTATTTTAATATAAATCGTAGGTAAATAAGTTTGGGTAATAGTTTATTTTATACAAATAAAATATGTACCTTAACTATTTTATCATCATTTTCTTTCGTCTTTTGTTCATCTTTAATATCAACTGCGTTATCATTGGGAATCTTTACTTTGTTTTCTTGTTCTTGCTCGCTATCTGGAATTTCTTCTTGCTGAACCACTAGCTGTATCTCTTCTTGAATCTCCTGCTTTACTTGAATCTCATCTTGTAATTCTTCTTGAATCTCACTTTGTGAATCTTCTTGAATATCATTTTGTAAATCTTCTGGGATATCATCTTGTAAATTTTCTTGGTTTTCATCTTGTAATTCATCCTGAACCTCATCTTGCAAATTTTCTTGAACCTCATCTTGTAAATCTTCTTGACTCTCATCTTGTAAATCCTCTTGACTCTCGTCTTGCATGTCTTCTTGACTCTCGTCTTGAAAGTCTTCTTGACTCTCGTCTTGAAAGTCTTCTTGACACTCGTCTTGTAAATCTTCTTGACTTTCGTATTGTAAGTCTTCCTGACATTCGTCTAGTAATTCTTCTTGAATTTCGTCTAGTTCTTCTTGTAATTCATCTTGATATTCTTCTTGATATTCAATCTCTTCCTTTATTTGTTGCTGCATTTCTTTGAATAGATAAAAGAAAACGAGATGAATTACCAGTATATGACATAGTTCAGTTATTTTCTCAAGTAATGATAATATGTATTTTTTTATTCATTTACGAAACAATCGTTGTTGTATGGTCATATTCTATAATAATGCACTGCAAGCCTTATTTTATACTATAGGGAATCCTAGTGTGAGGCCTAGGACTTATAATTTATGCTAGCATCTTATAATTTTAATACATTTGGTACTATACGTAATGTAATGTAATATAAAGCTTATATTTTTTATTTTTTTATTACCATCGACCTGCATCTGCAGTTGCATTCGTTCCTGCATCTCCTGCTGCATCGCCTCTTGCATCTGTTCCTGCAGCTCAGCATCCATCTCCTCCGTCATCTCACTGTCTTCGTCGATCTCTTCCGGCTCCTCTTTGATCTCTTGCTTGATGTGAATGACGTCAAACGCATCGCCGTTCTCTAGCATGTCTAATGCTGTCGACAAAATATTGATTGGTAGGATAAGTAGTTAAAACTAAGCAAGGTACTGTCACAGAACAGATATTAGTACCACGTACAGAATGGTCACTCCCTACCTCCCACCGGTTTTACTTACCTCACCCGGTCGCAAGTTTGCCGGCACTGAAGCTGAGGTTGAAGCTGAACTGGTTTAAGCTAAGGGCACGCGTTTATTTTGATTTTGTTTAGGTCCAAGGTCCAAGGTAAAACTTGGATAAAGAACAGAAGAAGTAGTCATGGGTAGGTACCATGAAAGTATGGTACTTAGGATCTTAATCAAAAGTGCGTAAAATAATAACAATAATAAAAACGTTTACCAATCGTTTACTAATTAAAAACATTACATCAGCTATGACAAAAAATATAAGAATAACAAAAATGGCCACCACTTAGCATGTGCTATGGCAGAACAACTCATGCCATAGCGCTGGTTTTCTGTGGTTGCGAAAAAAAACTACTACTTATTCGTTCAGAAGACGGCACGTGACGTATTATATTGCTATAATATGAGATAAAAAAAAAAAAAAAAAAAAAAACAGACGAAAAATCTCTAGTACTATTCCGCTTAACCTTTTAACTGATGAGGTCACACAGTTACCACAGTTAACCTCAAAAGAAAAATATCGACACGTGTTTCATCCCTCCACGGGACATCCTCAGGACCATCGACTTGTTCTCCGGCAGACGTGTTGCTCCGTCGAGCGCTGGAGGCTTTCTTTTGAGGTTAACTGTGGTAACTGTGTGACCTCATCAGTTAAAAGGTTAAGCGGAATAGTACTAGAGATTTTTCGTCTGTTTTTTTATCTTGTAATGGATTTCCGCAAAGTAACGCCTGAATCTATCAATTATGCTATAATATGGTCTAAAAGCATTTTTATAAAGCAACAAAACTCAAAACAAATATTACCAGTGTAATTCCTCTTACCCTGAATAGGGTCGGGCGGTAGGTGCGAGTACTCGGGTATCTTAGGGCTCTTGATGTCGTCGGCGGAGGCCGCGTCCTCTTCGTACTCGTCCTGGGACATGCCGTCTGATTCCAGTTCCTCTTTCATTCTGCGTTCTTGTCTAAAAGGAAAGAAAGAAAGAAAGAAAATAATTTTATACAGACCTAACAGCCCGTCACACATAGTCTCGTCTAGTCTAGTCGGATTTTTGCCATACCTAGTTTTCTAAAGAAATTATTTTCAGTTTTTGTAAAAATCAACAAAATGTTGAATATCCCTAGACAATGTTGAAGCTCAGATGCACTCAGTTGTAAACACTAACAATATAGGTAACTAGTACAATAAGATGAGTTAAACCATGCCTAGAGAAATGAAACTGTAGTAATTACAATTATTTTTATTTTAACACTTGTCTCTCTCATATGATGACTTGCTTTCGATTTTTTTATTTCTCTTATCCAAATCAGTTTATCATCCATACTTTCCCTTGCATTTATAATAGAAAATAGGATAGCTGCATAGTTAAGTTAGTTTAGTAGAACACCTATGATTTTAGATAACTTACTGATCAAGAAATTGGCCGCAGACTTGATGGTACTGTGCTAATTCCGGCTTGTACAGCAAGTTACCGCGCATTATAAAGTCGAAGTATACGCGCATTCCATCCGCCACTTCTCGTACTAAATTCAGTCTGCAATAACACAAATAAAAATATTACTAATAGCTAGTAACTAATTCGCCTCGAACTAAAATTTCACTTTCAAGCTATCCATGCACGCACCTAGCGAACAAATAACGAAGAACGAAGGAGTCAAGTAGTGCTCTACGAAACACGTCAGCTAAGTCGGGTTTCTGCGGCGGTTCGTTGCAGCAACGCAGTGTGCAACTCTCCGGTGCTTTCAAACCACTTCAAAAGGACATAAGTAGTGATCTAACCTGCGAGACACGTCAGCTAGGTAGGGTTTCTGCGGCGGCTTGTTGTAGCAACGCAGTGTGCAACGCAAGGTGCTTGCGAACACTTCACTAAGAACATAAGTAGTGCTCTGACCTGCGAGACACGTCCGCGAGGTCTGGTTTCTGCGGCGGCTCGTTGCGGCAGCGCGGCGTGTTCCAGGCGCCGGCTCGCGCGAACCACTTCACGAAGGACTCTAGTATCTGCGCGGCGCATGGCGACGCCGGCAGACGCGTGAGGCGGTTTCGCTTCACTATCAAGTGATAGTCGAACGTGAGCCGGTCACTACGTAAGACAACATAGACTTACAACAGGTAGGTACAAAGTAGTAGAGTTCTTTGTGATAGAGCTCGTCCGGGGAAGAACTACTATCTATTTCTGTCGCCAAGCAGTAATGCTCGCATTGCTGTGTTTCGTTCTATACTACTTTGCAGTGTGTATAGATGCCGTGGTGGTTTCGGCCTAAGAATAAGACCCATTCATTTCCACACATGGATGTCGTAAAGGCGACTAAGGGACGACACTAAGGAATTGGCAGCAGCACTTACATGAGGATCTAACTAAAATCTATACTGAGATAAATAATCAATCCGCCTGCTATAAAAGCAATATTTTCATTATAGCAAACCTAAATATTATGTAGCAGTTGTTATTCCTGTCATTTTAGCAGTCGCTGGTGTAGTGTATGATGACGACTAAGTTTCTTCTAAGGCTGGCCGAACTATACTAACCGTAAGATAACTGGGATGTTGAGGCTGGCTGAACTATACTAACCGTAAGATAACTGGGATGTTGAGGCTGGCTGAACAATACTAACCGTAAGATAAATGGGATGTTGAGGCTGGATGAACTATACTAACCGTAAAATAACTGGGATGTTGAGGCTGGGTGAACTATACTAACCGTAAGATAACTGGGATGTTGAGGCTGGCTGAACAATACTAACCGTAAGATAACTGGGATGTTGAGGCTGGGTGAACTATACTAACCGTAAGATAACTGGGATGTTGAGGCTGGGTGAACTATACTAACCGTAAGATACCTGGGATGTTGAGGCTGGCTGAACTATACCAACCGTAAGATAACTGGAATGTTGAGATGCGCGCGTCCGACCGGCACTTGCACGTAGTCGTCGGGCGAGCCGGCCTGCGCCGACTCATCGTCACTCGACTCAGACGACTCTGACTCTACTTCTTCTTTGATCTCATCTTCAGGCGATCCCTGGCTGTGTTCCGCATCGCCTGCTTCTTGCTCGCCGTTCCCTGTCTCTTCGCCTTCGGGCTCTGAAGGGAACACTTAAAAATATTAAAAGCAATTTGCACTCGAAACTTCACAAATTAACATACTATCACACGAAGTTGGATGTTGGTTTGTTTAAATGGATATTTGTACCACTATTACTCGACAACCACTGAACCGATTTGGCTGAAATTTAAAACATATCTAGATATTTTTATCTTTAAAAAAGTACGGTTCGTGAGTTCCACGCGGGCAACAGTTAGTATTCAAATAACGCAATGTGGGTTGGCTCTTCTTGAGAAGATGTTCCACTAAGCGAAAATTCTTTATCTAAGTTTATAAAGCACTTACCATCAGGTTGGGTGCTGCTAGAGGATCCATCGTCGCTAAAACGGTGCCTAGAGCGTTTTGCGGCTGAACTGCCGGCTGAGCCTGATGTGCTGCCCTTCTTGCGCTCGCGACGGTACAGATATGCACCCCTAAAAGCATAAAATCGAAAACAGAAACAAATCAAATTTCAAATTCGAGGTTAATATATTATATCACAAAAATATGTGTTCCGTTCTTCCGAAACTCAATCGCCGTGAATCCGTTGTTGGTTTATAGGCTGCATGGCTCCACTGGGATTGTGGTCTTCGCCCAAATACTAGGTACTATACTAGTGATATAGCTATTTGATAGGTAACTAGTAAAATAGCTCATGTTTTGTTTGTTTTGAATAGTCGACGCTTGTTGCTATGTCATAAAGATATAGTAATAATGATTTATTTATAAAAAGTACTTTTTTGCATACAAAAGTATTTGCTTACTAAATTAACTTTATTATGTATTCTTTATTACGCCCCTGACGAAATAATGTTCACCAGACCTAACTGTATGATGCTCATAAAAGAAAGATTAGGTAGATACAGAGGAATTCTTACAGCTGGAGTTGTGATTTTTCAGCCAGATCACGTTGCAGTTGTCGGTTCTCCTCAGTGTCCTTGAGCACGAACTCCTCGCTCACGCAGCGGTCCCAGGAAGAGTTCCACCCTTGGAAGTGGATTAGGTACTCGATTGTGCGGCGTCCGCGCTTGTCTTTGTTTTCAATCACTTCTAACACCTACATGGGAGACTGGAGGTCAAATACACATCATAAACTTTCTAAGTGCATTGTAATTGTGCCTAATGAGAAATAAACGAATTGAATTGGTGTTTGTTTGCGTCATATAAGTATAAGAGTTCAGTATGAAAAATGTGATGAGTGAATGAAGTACCTACCTATGTCATGAACATGATCGTAGCAAGTGAAAGTCCGTGGCGTGCTTAAGCTTTCATAAAGTTAAAGTCTTTAAGTTTTATAACTACAACAAACAAAGATAGGGCTTAGTAGGTTTCGGAATCTATAGGATTTGGTTTTGTATTGATCGGAGAAGTTCAGCAGGCTTTAATACATAATAACAATCTACGTAGGCGATAAATTTTAAAATGGCGGTGCTCGTAGTTTTATTTTTAGAAAGGCTGTTGTGTATCAACAAAAAATTATCGGCTTCGTGTTTAGAGTTGTTGATATGATAAAATAAATTCGTCTATATCTACGAGCCATCCTATGCAATTATTGCAACGCAGCAAATGCAAAACACAACAGCAAAACACCAGGCCGTCTTTGTTTTTGTGTCATTAGCATCCTTGTTGCTTTCACAACAAAGTTTAAAACTCACTGCCTCACTCTCCGACCCGATCGCAGAAATGGCCATCCGGTCAGAGGCCGTCACACAGCGGTGGCGGTGCCGGGTGCGCCGACGTGCAACCCGTCTTGGAATTGCCATTTGCACTTCCATACAGTCCACAACGTTAACAGATATTTCCGTCTCATCATCATTGTAACAGATTTCGAAGTAACGAGCAGCAGTTCTGGTATCTCCAACAGTTTGCCGTTCGTATAAATCGCGGTTGAACATTTTGTGCGTCGACCGACTGCCGGGCGGTCTAGACTGAATAGGTATTCGTTCGTACTAGCAATACCAAATTAGGGTGTGGTCGGACGCGCATACTAAACGTCCTGCGCAATGCAACTGTAGTTCGTTATGATAAGTAATGCTACCTGTACCTGTACGTAATAGTTCGCACAGCGGATCTAGGCTTCCGTGAAGTTAGCCGTTTGTGATGCGCAAAGACAATTTAGTTTGAAAAAGCTCCATTGCGCATCGAAACGGCTAATTTCACGACGGCCGAGATCCGCCGTGAGAACTATACATGTAGGAGGAATTTCATTCCACCCCTCTTCCTTATCTGCGTCATAGCACAGAATCATAGATAACATGAATTATTTTACGTAAGTAGTAAAACAAATGGGTACATGTAAGTTTAAACTATTTATTATTAGTGACGACTTTGGTGGCGCGGTGGGCGAGTGCCCGGTTGAGAAGCGACAGGTTGCTGGTACGATCCCTGCTGATAGACAAATGTTTGCACGATCTGCAAATATTTGTTCCAGGTGTGGGTGTTTTATGTGTAATTCTACCAGTTATATAGGTAACCAGATTTTCTTAGTTCGGGGCTAGATAGTACTGTGTTTGTTTTTTTTTTTTGTGGGGACTCCCTTTTCCACATTTGGACTCGATAATTGGTCCATCATCATCATGACAGCCTTCTAATGTTCCCACTGCTGGGACACTGGCCTACTCTCAGGCGAGAGTGATTACTCTCAGGCGAGAGTGATTGGGTCTTAATCCACCACGCGGACCCAATGCGGATTGGTGGATGGCACATGTCTTTCGAATTTTTAGTTCTTGGACATGCCGGTTTCCTCACGATGTTTTCCTTCACCGTATGAGAAGCACTGGCATTGCGCACATAAATTTTCGAACAGAAAAATCCATTGGTGCACGACCGGGTTTGAACCCACGACCTTAGGATCGGAAGGCGGGGTCATTACCACTAGACCACCGGTGCTCTAATTGGTCCATACTGCTGTGTAAAAATGTATAAAATTAGATTGTTAATACAAGTTCTTATTCTAGTCTTGTGCAAAAATTTTTAAATCTTGTTTCTTGTGAATATTTACTTTGACCTCCTACATACATACCTCTGTGTACATAATGATAAAGCTGTGACCAGAATAATTTTAGATTTTAGGTTTAGTTACCACTCATTCTGTAATGGCTGAACTTTTTGATTTGGTTGAAATTCAATATACATATACTTAATGACCTGGAATACCACATGTGCTACATTTTGCTGAAAAAATGTGTGATTCTTGTGGGATAGGATAATTTAATAATATAAAAAAGGGAAACCATCAAATACATAACTGCGGGTGAAACCGCAGCTAGTAGTTATAAATATAAATCAGTAGTAAAATGTAGAATGTCTACATTGTAGAGCAAATCCCAAAATTGAACTCATAGAGGATGAAAAAAAAAGAACTTTGCAGTAAAAAAGTCAACACAGACAAAGTTGTGGACTATACCTTGACGGTGCTGTCTTTCAATTTGAGTTCAATTTCAGGAATTTCTTCTTCCAATAAAAAGAACACACAATCCAAATTTCAGGTTTCTAGGATTTACGGTTTCATTGGTTGTTAGTCAGTCAGTAAAACAATGATTTTGTATCTGATAAAATAGCTCAAATGATCCATTTAATTAGAGAAATAGCTTTGATGTGATTTAGGTTAAGTAGTTTTGTGTATTTTACTAATAAATCTTAATAACACTTGTTACAAAATAATGCCACACCCATCTTATTATTCTACTAAATACAAAAATATGTATAACAAAGCTAAGTATGGAAATATTATTGAAAGTTTAATACACTTTTCTATACTAGGTTCTGTATTAATTTTACTTTAATACCTACTTTAGAAAATTTATTTTAAAAAGTGCGACGTTGTTCTCGTCCGCATAGGCGGGGTGGGGTGAGGAAATTGCGCGCCCCACCCAAACAACGCCCTGGTTACGCCCGGCGCCAATGCGATTTAAACCAACTTTTTAAAGTTATTGTTGTTTTTGGATAGGTTATGTTTTAATCAGTATCATAGATACTGATAATCGGTTGATTTGGCAACTTAAAATAACTTACCTTTGAATCGTAAAGCACTTTGGCCTTTGTTGGGTCCGGTTCGTAACACAAAACACGCTCCCCTTCGCTAAATTTGTACCGCAGTCCCCTTGTTGAAACCATTGGAAATAACTTTTTAAGACGATTGAAACTACATAGAACAAATGAAACACAGTAGCGTTATGTAATTGTTTCTACAAAAAACACTTAAAATTACCAAGGAAGCACAAAATTTCTTAAAAACCAATTTGTTACAGCCGAAAGTTAAAAACCCGCAATTATCTTTGAATAATATATTTTACAGGGATATTTGATACAGAAATAAACTGGATAAAATACGAGATACAACGAAGCCACAATTAGAGCTGTTAGAGGCACGCCTATTTCATAAAATAATATTTTGTTTGGGCGTCGGCCGCTGTTTGTTTTGACTTTTCTCCACACCGCTTTAACAGCGCAGCAACAGAAGACTATATTGTTCTAATTTGGACTTTACCATGTAAAACCGAAGGTTTAAATTACTTTATATCTTTTGACAGCTGATGATTTACACCATAGACAAATATTCTACAAAACGTTCCATACCACTTTCCTATCTGTTGCATTAATTTTATAGCTTATTATCATTTAATAAGTACTACTACCGTACAACATTATAAATTACTTTAGACATTCGCTGATCGCTCAGAATAGAAACACGTTCTCTCAGAATAATAATAAAATAATAAACACGCACGATTTGATTTCATTGAAGCAAGGAAGCAGCCGGAAGCTATCTCTTTTAGCATGAAACCATAGAACTAATGTACTACCCTCCTGGTTGCCTGGAAGAAATCGCTTTCAAGAAGTGATAAAGCCGCCCACTGTACTATACCCATAGCTGGGCATTAACTCGTTAATCCGTTAATCGTTAAATAACGAAGTTATAATTTTGATTAACGGATTAACTTTTAAAAATGTTAATTCTCCGTTCCGTTAATATGCAGAAGTCCGATAATCGTTAATCCAATGCCTAATAGTTACCGCACGGCACCGACAAGTGCCGGGCGGCGCGTGGCAGCGAGTGAAACAAAAACAACATAGATATTATTTTGCCGGCACGTGCGAGTGAGTGAGTGAAAACTGCGAAGTTTGATCATTTCATTAAATAACGCCGGTGCTTAGAGTGACAAGTGTTGCTATAAATTACTATTAGTTATCATTTGCGTGTTGATAATTGTTATAGCGTGCAGTGTAGTTTTGTTATAAAGAACCAAACTATCGTTTATATTTATCGTTTATAAATAATATTATAAACGATATAGCTAAAGATGCAATTTTACACATTTTTTTTTTTTTTTTTATACCACTGAAGTGGCAACCAAGCATACGGCCCACTTGATGGTCAGCGGTTACCGTAGCCTATGTACGCATGCAACATCATAGATATCACTTGCGTGTTACCACCCTGAGACGTTAGATGGGAAGTCTCATGTGCCTGTAATTTCACCGGAAAGCATACCCTTCGAACCGGAACACAGCAATGCGAGCATTGCTGCTTGGCGGCAGAAATAGGTATGGTGGTAGTCCTTCCCCGGACGAGCTCTATCACAAAGAACTCTACTACTCTTAAAAACATACATAACACATATTAACGGATTAACGTTAACTTGCGTTAATTATTCCGAAATGTAACGGTTTAACGTTTAACGAAAAATATATTTCATAAATATATTGACAGTACCCTGTCAATATATTTATGAAAATCTTATGTATGTTCGCAAAAATATTGATCTGTTTAAAAAAAATTGTGATAATCATAATGTTAATACTAGAAATAAAAATAAACTCGCTGTTCCCACAGTTAGGCTCACTAAGGTCAGTAAATCTTTTAAAGGGCAATGTGTACGCTTCTTTAACAAAGTCCCAAGCGACATACAAAATTTATCAATTGTCAAATTTAAAAACTTAATTAAACAAAATCTGTCTCAAAAAGCTTACTATAAAACAACCGATTACCTAGATGATAAAAAAGCTTGGGACTGTAACGAACCAAATATGCTTAGTTTCGTTCCGTTCACAAATAAAAACAGTAAATTAAATATAAGAGTAGTAAAATAGATAAATACGTAAAAATACGGTGACCGTTTTTGTAAGAACATTATAATAACGTTAATCTCTAAATTCGGAACGCTACCTTTACAAGCGCATTCCATATTTGAAAGTGTTTGCGAGTCATGGAATGGTCTGTGATTGGTCTGATTTTAAATGTGGCGCAATTCTGTCTGGCTGCGAACCAATCACAGAGCAGTGTCGAGATTTGTAGATAGATTTGTATCAGAAAATGTCTCCAGATTGCGGGGTAACCTTCCCCCTCGCCTATAAAAAGGAAAGCGTGCGCTGACGCGGGGTCATTACGATTATTTTAAATTCGAGCTAGGACGTTTTGCTGCCCGTGCGTGAAACGATTATTTTCGGGTTATCTCACCATAGATTCCTTTCGACACGCGAGTGATTGTCTGCTTTTTATGGTATTTACTTACCAAAGTTTATCATATTTAGCTGGTACTTCATTTGTGTGAGTGAACGGAGTTTGAAGTTAACATGGTTTAACGTCTGGTTGGATACTCACTGTGACAACTAAAACCAGATTTCCTCCCTTGAAAGATTAGGCTGAATGTGTTGGAACGACTTTCAGGATTGATTTTACCTTTTCATAGGATCAATCTTATTGTTCCCTGTTTTGGGTTGTACTTAGTCTATGGAGGCGAGATTCGTCGAAGTGGATCACATTCGCTTATCTATATTCTAAATCAACTCAGGCAGTCTTTGCGGCAATTCCCCGTCTTGATTCACAACCCTGGACTCCGGTCCGTGATGACAGACCTTAGGGTGTTTTAGGGAGTAGGTCAAAATCGAGAGTAACGCCTCGTGACACTATCTTAGATTAGTTAGATATTTCATCATTGCACTTCGATGAAAGACACACGCAATTAATGTAAATGTGAAGTAGCGATATCTACTTTTAGTTTGTTTATAACACATCTAGATAGCTAGTAGGGATGTATTCTAGGTACACCTTGAACATAGGTAGGAGTCAGTTTAAAACAGTTAGAAGAGAATTAGATACTTACTTCGTACCTACTTTAATCCTTGTTTACGACATTAAACTTTGTTACTTTTCTTGTCTTTTGAATGACTTTAAAGCTTAGATATTTAACTTTAACTTATTTAAAGATTATACCTATCACCTGAGAATATTCATGGTATTTCCAATAGTCAGACTTAGAACAAGGCTGAAGCAGTTCGTAGTTATTAAGGATCTGTACACGACCCCAAAGCTACTCTACGACAAGTCTTAGACTGGTGATGTCTTGGGTATCAAGGTGAAAAAGGTCTATCTACTTAACAAAGCCTAACTTCAGGGTCATTCTTATAGATAAGTTAAGTTATTTTAAATAAGAATAGACAGACATATTAAATTTAATAAAACATTTGAATGACTTCAAAGTATTGATACTTACTTACTTTTTAACTTTGTGACGTTTTACCTATTTACTGTGAATAATCATGGTATTTCTTATAGTCAGACTTAAGGGCAAGCTGAGCAGTCCCTATAGTTAGTAAGTTACCGTACAAGAACTGAAAACTATTCTACGAAAAGTCTTTAGACTGGAAATGTCTTGGTTTTCTAAGTACAATAGGTATAATTTCTATTTACTTAGCAAAATCTTACTTCTTGGTCATTCTTATAATTAAAGTACAAAATCTAGAAATAGGACCGATAGGAAAGTTAGGTAGGGACCGTCCGAACCAAGTGGTTCCAAATGGGATCATCTAAGTGCCAAGTAACACTCGAAGGTGTGGAATACTGGATGATACCCGCGATGAATAGTTTCGACTATTCCTATCTACTTGCTAAAAGAATAAGCCCTCTTATCCCTTGCAGACTAACTAAGACGGACTAAAACTTGGAAGTTGTAAATTCACAGATTAGATTCTGTTTCCCCGAAATATTGTGGGCATCCATGATAGATGGATGTCTACGGAAAATATTTCAAATACGGAAGAGGGTTAGCCCAGTCAGGAGACGAAACCCATTGTCTGGTGCGGGGCGGGGCACCGAAGACCTATGGAAAGCATTCCATAGCCGTTTATAAAATAATATACATAAATGAGTATAAATAAATCCTTCATTGACTTGATAAAATACAGAAATCTAATGTAAGTTTAGTACCTCAGAACAGATACAATAAATTATAGTAGATAGAAGGTTTTGCCTAGTGACTCACACTTGGCTATATAACAAATACAATAAATTATAGTAGATAGGAGGTTTTGCCTAGTGACTCACACTTGGCTGTATAACCGATACAATAAATTATAGTAGATAGGAGGTTTTGCCTAGTGACTCACACTTGGCTGTAATTGAGTTTAGGTAAGCTACGTAGGTATTAATAGGATTCTATAGGTAGATTTAGATAGACTTTGCACCCTGAAAAGAATTTGAGTTACGCGGACACAACGTAGAGGAACTAAGTAGGGAACTAGACGATCACCAAGGCCAAACAAACAAACAAACATTTATATCGGTTGACGATTGGAGAAGTGGAGAGGGGGAGGGTACAATATGGTATGCCGTGAAACCAGGATCTGAACTATTAAACCTAAGTAGATTTAAGTAGCAATATTTAGTTGTAAGTTAGTAATATTTAGTTGTAAGTTAGTATAGTAGTGCGGGGTAACCCGCACAATTTGCTGCCGTGGATGGATAGGGGTGCAAAGTCTTTTATAGTTAAGTTAGGTGATAGGTATTGTACATAGATTGTTAGTAGGTAGGTAGGATTAATAGGTAGAAATAAGAAGAAAGTAGATAGTTAATAAGACTAGTTTATGATTATATTACAGTGTATGCATAATAAGTACTACTAGAAGGTGTACCTATGATAGTTGGTAGATAACAACTAAGAAATATATTAGGTAGGTACAAAGAAAAATATTAGTTATAATTCCTGTTTAGATAAGTTACCCACTAAGATTATGAATTAATTAGCAAGTGAATAATTCAGCAGGCACCTAGGTATCTACTTATTGTGTTGAAATAAAATAGCCAAATTTGTAGTATTTATTTAGGTTAGAGTATGTATTTACATTACAATCTTAAGTATAGGAATTACTTTGAATAAATACGATGCTTTAACAATACTAAGTTATTGTATTGTTGCTTTTATGTTATATTCAGAGTTCATTCTAAAGGGGAAATCGGGGGGGTTGTTGAGTGACTAAGTAATTAAATAACGGTAATATTAGAAATAAAGTAAGTTCGTATGAGTCAGTGACATCATGACCTCATCATATTATTAGAGGAAAAAATATGTTATTTAGATAAAATCTAGTAGATTTGTAGAAATTGGGGGGGTCGTAGGATGATTAAGTAGTTAAATAACGGTAATGAAAAAAAAAAATAAGTTCGTATGAGTCAGTGACATCATGACCTCATCATATTATTAGAGTAAGAAATATGTAGTTTAGATAAAAAAAAAAAAAAAATCTAACAGAATTGCAGGAATAGGGGGTCGTAGGATGATTAAGTAGTTAAATAACGGTAATGTTAGAAATAAAGTAAGTTCGTATGAGTCAGTGGCATTATGACCTCATCATTTAGAATAAGAGATATGAAACTTAGATTTAAGTTAGTGAATTCATAAGAATGGGGGGGTCGTAGAGCAATTAATTTGTTAGTGTTGGTAATGTTAGTAGTAAGGTATAAAGAGAGATCATTCTAAATAAGTAAGTTTGTAGAAACTGGGGGTCGTACGTCAAGAAATTAAAATAAAGGGGTTTAGTTGGGTATCTTAATCAAATACCTTAATATGATTATGAATGATTAAATAACATTAATTCAGTAGAATAAGTTCAGCTTAAATTAGGACGAGTTGATGATGAAATTCTTCACCGTTGACAGTACAGGTAGTAATCGGCATATGAATGTGTAGACCTGAAATTACAAGACAGCAATTAGTATTTAAAAATTCAGATTTGTTAGTTATGGTAATTAGGTAGTATAAAAAAAAAAAAACAGTTAAGAAGTAATTGCCATATGGCATTATTAAAATCAACTAGTATAATAAAAGTAATAATAATGTGGGTTCGATTCCCATGCAGCATTGCTTTTGATAGGTAGATACAGAATCGATACCAATGTCAATTTATTATAATAAGTAAGTTTGTTTAAAATCGGTGGCCAGCTCTGATGATGGAGTCTCTATCGAGGCTTAGGCTACCTACTAAGATTACCTACCTTATTGGGGGATTTTCTGAGAATTTTAATACATGCAAGTATTGGACTGGTTGATGTTGGTTAAAAAAGCGGCTATTTAAATAGTATGTATGTAAACTAGCTACTGCTAATAGGTTTACCTACATTAATAAATAGGTAACAGTTTGACATCGTAGGTCAACTTTGTGGGATGAAATCGCTTTCCTAAGAAAATACAGATAGATTAGTGTACTCACAGTATCTATTGTTTGCGATTTGCAAATAATCCGGTCATCAAGGTGTCACTAAAAACTTTATTGACACGAGACGTTGTGCAGTAGCCGACTTGAAACTCTTTTATTCTTACAGCTGCTACGTATATTTCTTGTTAGGTATCCACAATGTCGTTAAACGTTTTCACATTGAGAAAACTTTCAGCACTAATAGGTTTATTGATAATTGAGCGGTTGTTAGAAAACATTGACAAAAACAAAAGCTAGGTTAAAATTAAAAATCTTCCGACGATAGCGATAAAATTGACAATGATAGTCCATGGTTCAATCGATCAATCGAATCGATTTGATCGATCAATCAATTACTTTTGTTTGTTATTCAGACACTGACATTTTTGCACGGTAATTGATTGAGGAAAAATTATACGAATTTGTTAGGATACGGACTTAGGAAAAAGGTAGACCTACCCAGCAGTTTAGGGCAGCGAGTTGATAGCTCATCACAACCATTTCCCATTTCACTTCTTAGAAATGGTAAAAGTAAATCACAATATTAAATGTTTGTTAGAAGGTTATTGCAATATAGTTAGGAGGAATTGTTAAAAATAAATTACAAAATTAAATGTTGTTAAGAGATTATTGCAACGAATTAAGATAAACTAATTCAAAAGAATAGTATTTATTCAATCCTTAATACAAATTAATAATAGTTACTGTTATAATTGAAAATAATAATAATAATAATAATAAATACAAATTAATTAGTGTGATGATAACACAAAGCTAGGGTGATAATGGAGTTAGGAAATTGATTTTTTAGGGAATCTTAGACAGACAATTTCGTAGTTTCTTATTAAAATAAATTTATTGGTTCACCGAAGTGGAATGAATAGCAATGCAAGGGTGCTTTGAATGTTATGAAGGGATGTTGGTATGAAAAAAAAAAAAAAAAAAAAAAAGAGGCTTAAGTGAATCCATGATTTTTTAGTAAGAAATGGTTTATTAGTGTTTGAGGTTGGATAATACAGAACACGCACAAAGATTTAATATGGAGGAGAATTTTGGTGTTAGGATAGGTCAGCTGACAGTACATCAGTGTTAATCCCTGATTCCATAGAAAACCTTACTCTACATGCAGGAAGTAAATTTTCCCCACACTACACATGCTCCAAACTATAGGTATTGTTAATTTGAGCTTTGTGCTAAGTGGAAATGTGACAACTATGGGGCTTATTGCAAATGGATTTGCCATTTGTTGGGGTCAGTGGTGTGGTATTTCATACGTTAACGGAATGTAGGTTAGGGTATCAAGTATCCACACTGTGCCATTAGGGCAAATTGAATTCACAACTCAGTTCTGATGCTGACACTTGTCGAATTCGTAATGGGCATGATAGTTCATAAATTGTAACATTGATGAACCTTGGTTACGGACTTAAGTAATCAATATTTATGATTTGGTATAAACACACTTACATAATAGGTATTCACTCACTTTAACATACAAAACATTAGTATTCAAAATCAAATATTAATAGATTAGAAGTTGAACTGTTGCAAATAAAGCTATAATATTAAAATATAAAATTAAAAATAATAGCAGATATAAAATTATAAAATTATAGTTATATAGTAATAAAATAAAATATAAAAAAAATTCAAGAATATTTTGGAAAAATTGGAGTTTATATTTGTGAAAATTATGAGAATTAGAAAAGGTTTCCTACGGTTAGATATTTGAACACCTGCGTAAACCTTTGGGGGTCGAGCTGTAACGAACCAAATATGCTTAGTTTCGTTCCGTTCACAAATAAAAACAGTAAATTAAATATAAGAGTAGTAAAATAGATAAATACGTAAAAATACGGTGACCGTTTTTGTAAGAACATTATAATAACGTTAATCTCTAAATTCGGAACGCTACCTTTACAAGCGCATTCCATATTTGAAAGTGTTTGCGAGTCATGGAATGGTCTGTGATTGGTCTGATTTTAAATGTGGCGCCATTCTGTCTGGCTGCGAACCAATCACAGAGCAGTGTCGAGATTTGTAGATAGATTTGTATCAGAAAATGTCTCCAGATTGCGGGGTAACCTTCCCCCTCGCCTATAAAAAGGAAAGCGTGCGCTGACGCGGGGTCATTACGATTATTTTAAATTCGAGCTAGGACGTTTTGCTGCCCGTGCGTGAAACGATTATTTTCGGGTTATCTCACCATAGATTCCTTTCGACACGCGAGTGATTGTCTGCTTTTTATGGTATTTACTTACCAAAGTTTATCATATTTAGCTGGTACTTCATTTGTGTGAGTGAACGGAGTTTGAAGTTAACATGGTTTAACGTCTGGTTGGATACTCACTGTGACAACTAAAACCAGATTTCCTCCCTTGAAAGATTAGGCTGAATGTGTTGGAACGACTTTCAGGATTGATTTTACCTTTTCATAGGATCAATCTTATTGTTCCCTGTTTTGGGTTGTACTTAGTCTATGGAGGCGAGATTCGTCGAAGTGGATCACATTCGCTTATCTATATTCTAAATCAACTCAGGCAGTCTTTGCGGCAATTCCCCGTCTTGATTCACAACCCTGGACTCCGGTCCGTGATGACAGACCTTAGGGTGTTTTAGGGAGTAGGTCAAAATCGAGAGTAACGCCTCGTGACACTATCTTAGATTAGTTAGATATTTCATCATTGCACTTCGATGAAAGACACACGCAATTAATGTAAATGTGAAGTAGCGATATCTACTTTTAGTTTGTTTATAACACATCTAGATAGCTAGTAGGGATGTATTCTAGGTACACCTTGAACATAGGTAGGAGTCAGTTTAAAACAGTTAGAAGAGAATTAGATACTTACTTCGTACCTACTTTAATCCTTGTTTACGACATTAAACTTTGTTACTTTTCTTGTCTTTTGAATGACTTTAAAGCTTAGATATTTAACTTTAACTTATTTAAAGATTATACCTATCACCTGAGAATATTCATGGTATTTCCAATAGTCAGACTTAGAACAAGGCTGAAGCAGTTCGTAGTTATTAAGGATCTGTACACGACCCCAAAGCTACTCTACGACAAGTCTTAGACTGGTGATGTCTTGGGTATCAAGGTGAAAAAGGTCTATCTACTTAACAAAGCCTAACTTCAGGGTCATTCTTATAGATAAGTTAAGTTATTTTAAATAAGAATAGACAGACATATTAAATTTAATAAAACATTTGAATGACTTCAAAGTATTGATACTTACTTACTTTTTAACTTTGTGACGTTTTACCTATTTACTGTGAATAATCATGGTATTTCTTATAGTCAGACTTAAGGGCAAGCTGAGCAGTCCCTATAGTTAGTAAGTTACCGTACAAGAACTGAAAACTATTCTACGAAAAGTCTTTAGACTGGAAATGTCTTGGTTTTCTAAGTACAATAGGTATAATTTCTATTTACTTAGCAAAATCTTACTTCTTGGTCATTCTTATAATTAAAGTACAAAATCTAGAAATAGGACCGATAGGAAAGTTAGGTAGGGACCGTCCGAACCAAGTGGTTCCAAATGGGATCATCTAAGTGCCAAGTAACACTCGAAGGTGTGGAATACTGGATGATACCCGCGATGAATAGTTTCGACTATTCCTATCTACTTGCTAAAAGAATAAGCCCTCTTATCCCTTGCAGACTAACTAAGACGGACTAAAACTTGGAAGTTGTAAATTCACAGATTAGATTCTGTTTCCCCGAAATATTGTGGGCATCCATGATAGATGGATGTCTACGGAAAATATTTCAAATACGGAAGAGGGTTAGCCCAGTCAGGAGACGAAACCCATTGTCTGGTGCGGGGCGGGGCACCGAAGACCTATGGAAAGCATTCCATAGCCGTTTATAAAATAATATACATAAATGAGTATAAATAAATCCTTCATTGACTTGATAAAATACAGAAATCTAATGTAAGTTTAGTACCTCAGAACAGATACAATAAATTATAGTAGATAGAAGGTTTTGCCTAGTGACTCACACTTGGCTATATAACAAATACAATAAATTATAGTAGATAGGAGGTTTTGCCTAGTGACTCACACTTGGCTGTATAACCGATACAATAAATTATAGTAGATAGGAGGTTTTGCCTAGTGACTCACACTTGGCTGTAATTGAGTTTAGGTAAGCTACGTAGGTATTAATAGGATTCTATAGGTAGATTTAGATAGACTTTGCACCCTGAAAAGAATTTGAGTTACGCGGACACAACGTAGAGGAACTAAGTAGGGAACTAGACGATCACCAAGGCCAAACAAACAAACAAACATTTATATCGGTTGACGATTGGAGAAGTGGAGAGGGGGAGGGTACAGGACGAATGTGCTCCAACTCTACTTGGAATCCATAACAATAGCAAGGGTCATGCCAAAAAAGCGATAGGAACCCAGTCGGTGTTTTTGCCAGTTCTTTTACGGCATGGGCGCGTTGGAACTGGTGTAAATTTTCCTAGCTTGTAAGACGTTTCAAAGTGATCCTTGTGATTCTACTGAATAAATAATTTTTTGATTTTGATTTTGATTTCGAAGCTAACTTTTTTTGTAGCGGATTAACGATTAACGAAGTTAACTATTTGATTAACGGTGCCCTATGACTATACCTACTTGCTAGGTAGGTACATTCAAATGTATTATGTAATCCTTGTGTACAGTGTTGATCTATCTATAAGTCTACCGTACCATGAAACTAATATTTTAAATAAATTAGCTTATTTAGACCTATATAAATTTTATACGTATTAGCCTCCGACCACATAAAATATTTTATATTAATCCACGACGAATCCGAAAAGAGCCGACTGAAAAAAATGGGAGCAAAACTACCTACCAACTTTAAAATATTATTATTCTATGCTACTAACCTACTAGGTACATACACCTACAAGATAATGTAGCTATTTTATTTTGGTGCATACTTTACACTACGGATCACTACACTACGGCTCAGAACAGATATTAGTACTGATAAGGCTAAGTGTAGGACGGCCCTCATTCGATGAACTGATATTTACTCAAAAAAACAAATAATATAAGGTCATTCATTATCAACCTGACAAACTTAAGGGGTGTTCCACACATAAAAAAAAAATACTTGTATTTTTTTTTTTTTTCTAAACGTTTTTTTTTTATAAAACAAAAAAAAATATTACGTAATTCTGCTTTATAATTAGTTATCCTTGTTAGAAATCGAAAAGGCAGCGCTCGGCACGTGTTAGTGACCCGCGCGTCAATGAACTGCGGGTCACTAACCCGCGCGTCCTTGACCTGCGCGTGTCCTTGACCCGCTACGGGGCGCGCACACTCGAATATTTCATTATTACGTCGCTTAACTCGATTCCCAACAATGATAAATAATAATTGAGCGGAAAAACGTAATTGATTTTTTTTTGTTTACAAGTGATTTTTAAGACAAAACATACATAAAAAAAATAATTATAGGTACATATATTATTTTTTTTAGGTGTGGAACCTACCCCTTAAGTTTGTCAGGTTGATAATGAATGACCCTGTATAATAATATGATGATAATATAGCGGTCTCAGGAAATCGGTAGGTCGGTTGAAGGTTCAAAATCGATCGTCATGGCGCTCTATATATATGTATAGGGGAGGCTACCTACATCTAGCAGCTGTGTACGTCTATCGGCTGATGTGACAATGATGATGATGACGCTAGGGCTACCATAGCTACTACTCTTAATTTTTAATACCTAGGTAGGTAGGTAGGTACTTACATACATATCTAGGAAGGTAAGGTACCTATGTACATATACGTAGATACCTTCCGAGCTCATCTACTTATAGAGCAGTGTGATGCATAAATTTATTTGATCACGACTCGTCGAGGACACCGAATCAAACAGTCCCATACATTTTATTAGGTTATAGAAGGTTCAGAAAGGTCTAAGAACGTCCTATTGACATTTTGAGGCAATAACAAGCTGCATCGACCGCACTAGGCAGCTAGGTACCTACCTACCTACGATTACGATTCACACTCAAGTATGGTTCGGGCCCTAGACGCGCGTCACCATCGTTTCGTCCCACCTCGTAGCCAGATTTGGTAGCTGGTTTCAAACATCGCCATCGATGCCGCCGACATCGAAACGCATTTTTTTTTTTTAAATAATCTCAAACTTTTCTCGATCATCATAATAACACACCATATTTTTTTTATGTTAGTAATAATTTAGTTTTTGCGTAAAAATATGCTCTACTTGTTTTTTAGAGGTTGACGACCGATGTGGCGCAGCGGGCGCAGGTCCGCCTGCGAGGCGGAGGTTGCGGGTTCGATTCCCGCCTCGGGACAAATGTTTGTACGATCTACAAATATTTGTTCCGGGTGTTCTGGGTATTTTCTATATATAATAAAAAATATCTATCTATGTATTGAATTGTATTAAATATATATCAGTCATCTAGTATCCATAATACAGCTCTGTTTAACAGCAGCTTACCTTGGGGCTAGATGATGCTGTGTGGATTGTCCAGCATTATTTATTTATTATTATTTATTTAGGTAGGTACAGTACAGACCTAACTCTTTGGTACAGCTACAGACAGACTAAATTGAACTGTGATAGGTACCTACCATAAAATAGCTCCTATTAAAAGTTACCCACCTGCATAGGTTAACGTGCTATGTTCACTGAATATGCAATGGTGTGAGTACCTACTTTAAGCAATCAAACTAATTTATTTAAATACCTAAGCAGAGGTAGGTACTTAGCCAACTTGCTCTAAATAAAGCAGCCGATATGGAGAGTAAGATAAAAAAACATATTGGACTAGCCTCGGCAAGTAGCTAAATAAATTTAAAATTCAAGCATTATAATTCTTTCTATAATTTATTCCACCTAACCTTAACTACAAAGTTTAACTTACGTACAATACTAAAAATAATACATTAAACTCATTGTAGTTAAGTCTAATAAGTTTCCTAGGTTTTTGGTTTTGGTTTAGTGGTGGTATACGGGGGCGGAGTGGTAGACAGGGGCAGACTGGTAGACGGGAGCGGACTGGTAGACGGGAGCAGAGTACGCGAGCTTGGCGACTGGGGCAGCGGCGTATGTCAGGGGGGCGGCGTACTTGACGGGGGCGGCGTAGGCAACGGGGGCAGCGACCTTCGTGACGTGAGCGAGGGGCTCGTTGTGGACCACAGCGTTGAAACCGTTGTGGGCATCAGCGGTGTAGTCTACGGTACGCTTGGTGCCATCGGGGTCGACGACGGAGTAGGAGCCCTTGACGACATCTCCATCACGAGTCTCGTGCTGGGACTTGGAGTCTCCGGTGTGTGAATCCTGCACGTCGTATGAGAAGCTGTACTGGGGGTGCGTGTTGTACTCTTCGACAGCCACCTTGCCGAGGGGCGCGGCGTAGCTTACGGGCGCTGTGTGGTAGCCAACGGGTGCTGACTGGTAGGCGACGGGCGCTGACTGGTAGGCGACTGGAGCCGAGTGGTAGGCGACGGGGGCTGCTGGGAGGAGACCAGCGCTGGCAGCCGCTACCAAACCGAAGAATACGACGAACTGTAAACAAACACGAGACTATTAGAATATTGCACTTCACTAAAACACTGTCACAAGATCACATACACGGTTAATTTTTCGTAAGCAGTACCTTGAATGCCATTGTGTATGGAGTGAGTTGGTGGTTGAGTGATGTCTGTTGAGGAGCGCTTTGAGCTTTTATACCGATGGCGGGGGCGCACCCTTTCACTCGCGGAGACTCGCGACGCCATGCGACCGTGAGTTCGAGCCCCCCGGGCTTATAAAGCTCCCTGAAATTTTGAAGCTTTCAATTCAAAGCTTATTATCATATGCGTATTGGCAATATCAAATTATTTATTTAGAAAGGATTGTCTTATCTAACTTATCTAAACACCAGAGAAGATAATTTTGCATAGGTACATATTGTAAAGATAAAACTTTAGAAAGTGTGAAATAGGTAAGTAGTAATTTGTAACTAAAACTGAAGGATACGGTGGCACATAAGCCACGGAAAAGTTCAAAAGTTTAGTTATATTATAGGCCGGTACATGTAAGGACTTATTAGCAGGCACTTTTAATGAAGTCAGGTCATTGCGTTCGCATCAAATGCAAAGTTCACTAGATCTTCGGATCGGACCATGATGACCTTTAAATACGCACCATTATATTGGTAGGTAGCTACTTCACGACATTCTCAGACAGATCCTCTAGATCATCAGATTTAATGATGGCTCTGCAAGAGCTATGCGTTTGAAAATCATCTGTTTGAAGGATGAAGAAAGATATGTTTGATATTCATATTTATTTTACTTTAATGAAAGTTTAAGGTTACCTACCACACAAAGTTTAAGGTCACTGTGGCTATGATATTCAAAAGAAAGCAGTGCATGCGGGCGAGGTCAAGGAACATAACCATCGGCGGGGTGGCCGCTCTGACTGAACTGGTAATCTGTAGAATTGGGAATCAGTAAAAATGGGAAACGAAAATCTGTGGAAATGGGAATCTGTAGCATATGGTTGAATCAGTGTGATTATAGCCAATTCTACATGCAGCCCGCAAGCACTTGCACTGCTTTAATTTTGAATATTATAGCCACAGTGACCTTAAACTTTGTACCTACCTAGTTTGTAAGGGTTAGCTCACACACATCGTGACAAAAATTATTCAAAACAGCCAGCGGCAGAAAATTACTATCAGTGCGTAAGTTTTGTGTACCTTACCTACCTACCTCTTACAGAAGGTCTCTTACTAGGTTACCCTTTAGTGCATCTTTAGGGTAATTTCATTTGATAATGTTCGTCGTGTAGTTGCCATGGACACTGATAGAAGTTTTTTTTGAGAAAAAAAATAACAAAACACGTGTCATTATTTACAAAAAAATAGTAATTATAAGTACCTACTTATAATAAAAATATATAATACTAGCAGTCCGTCCCAGCTTCGCACGGGTGCAATGAATGAAACCGCAATATATAATATTAACAATATATCAATATTATAGATAATAATAATTTAATATTTATGTGTCAAATTTTTTTAAATTAATTAATAACTTGTACTAATGTGTACCTACTAGACATGTGCGCCGATCCCATTTGGACCGGCAGGCGCGTCCGACGTCAAAATCGTCGGCGGCGTCTCGGCGTCATCGGCGTAATCGGCGTGGGTAGCGAAAATTTAATAAAATTCTAATAAACTTATCTATGTTTGAAAAAAGCGGCGCACTTTGTTAAAAATCTAAACCAAATTAAAGTATTACGACACAATATAGCACGAGCAAATCATCTTGACTGCCATAACTACTCGCCACTAATAACAAAGTGTTTTGTTTCCATAGTGCAACGAATCATGAGGTGTCCTTGAGCGTCGGCTTTATTATGAACATGTCTAAGGCATTATTAGTACAAAAATCATCCATCACACATAGCTAATATTGCTGTAAACAATCATAAGATAGAACCAGTGAATGAGTATGTGTATCTTAGTCGTAGTTTACCCTTCGGCCCAGGACAGGAAATTTCTAGGCGTATTCAACTGGGCTGGGTGGTTTTTGAGAAATTTTATGACATCATCCCCCAATGTCTTATTACCAAGATGTTTAACTTAATGTATTCTGTATATTCTTAATTACGGAGCTCAAACATGGCCGATCACAAATGAGCACTGTACACCTTCAGAGTTGCTCAAAGAGCCAGTGAGCGGACCATGCTAGGAATCCACCTCGTGGACCGTATACCAAACTTCGAGATTCAGGGTAAATAAGGTGGGAAGAACTCTGATGAAGCAGAGCAGTCACAGAATGATGGCTAAGAGATATGGGGTCTTAATCTTTATTCCCAAGTGGTTACAGTTCTGAGAGCTATATCTACGTTGCACGTCTTTAAGCTCGTGAATGAAACCAATAGTTAGCGACCACGTCTCGGTTCCGTACGTCATCACTGGCAACACACACTGATTATTGAGCTTTGTCGAGTAGCTTTGCGGTATCTGTGATGAAAAAATAGGGTTGAATAGACTTAGTCGGCTGACTTTTTTTTATCAAAGTTAGGCCTACCTATTGGAATCACCTGACCTGACCCAAATAAACTTTCTAGACAAAAACTTTGATTATAGTCGTTTCCAACAGGTACGTGCATGGGTGTGGCATAAAAATATTTGAGCATGAGCATTTGGCATAATAATATTTGTCTTGTCCATGTTCATTCTTAGATCCATCCACCTGAGATGGTATCGATGTCTCTGAGCTTAGTGCTGTGTTTCCAGTGATTCAGCCCTGATTACTGTAAAATCGGCAAATCTGAGATGTATTTGCCATTGATGTTGGTACCATAGTTCTATTCAGTACAGAAGCTTACGTGATGAACGATGCGTCGACTCGACGATTTGAGTTGTTCGAGACTTTGAGTTAGAAAAAGGTGGGTAAGACATCGCGCGCTAATCGCGACTCGCGGTGCGGTTTGAGTTGAGTGAGTTCTTTGAACCGAGTTGAGTTGACTCGAGTGACGAGTCGAGTCAATAGTAATACCAACTCGGTTTAGAGAGAATATATTATTTTCTCTAAGAAATTCGCATTTCACTTAAAAGAGAAACTTAAATTAACTTAGGTTCTAAATTGTGTAGAATGAGCGTGCGTGACACATGAAACTAATAAGTACTAGTATATAGGTACCTTATAATTCCAAATACTCGAGCTAAAAAAAATCAACTCGTCTCATCGCTACTCATCCCCTTCTGCAAATGAATGAATTGTGACTCTGGTCCTAACAGCCATATCACAATAGCAATTTGCGAGCGAGTTCAAAGCGAGGCGATTGTGCAACGAGTTCACAAACGCAGTTCGAAAGCGCAGCAACTTCACGGCGTGCTGTCCGTCGCATCTTTGCAGTGCATTCGTTGCAAATTTTGTTGTTAGTGTGATATCAGCCTAAAGACGTTCATACATGGGCCACTGCCCATCATGGTGAGTGGTGGTTGGATGTCGTCGAACCTACGAGCTAGAAGATTGGTACTACTCTCGAAAACTTAACTTAGCTGCAAAATCTACCTATAATTATATTTCCTAATGTCTGCAGCTCTTTTTTCACCAGAGGAATAAGCCTTCCTTGTCGTGTGTGCGTGATTTCAAACAAGATTAGTATAATTTAATTGTTTTAGCTCACAATTTCCTTTTACGTAGGTAGATTGAAAACAAATAACAGCTGGACTTCAAGCTTAGCTAATATGACGTACTTACACAAAAATACGTTTCTTAGAACTTAAAACATTAATAAAATACTGTAAACATAGCCATTAAAGGACTTCGTTAGATATAATAACTATACGAGTAAAATGGTAGCGCCTCCAGGCGCGATACAAGGTCACGCCGATTTCACGCCCGTCAAAATATCGGCGACGGCGGCGTGGCCAAAATCATCGGCGGCGTGCGCTGCGTCGATCGGCGCACACCCCTAGTACCTACCTAATATAATGTTCACGTGCCTGTACTCGGGAGATATGCAGCTCTATAATTTATATTTTCCACCTAATGTAAAATGTACCATGTCTTTTGTGAATAAACCTACTGAATACTGAATAATGCACTTGTGCGAAGCCGGGGCTGGTCGCTATCGCTAGTAATAAATATAACTTATATATGGATTATGTAGTATTCTAATGGTGAAAAAATGTTTGGAATAAGATCAGTAGTTTAACAAATAAAACACAAACATACAAAAATACAAATCTTCTCTTTTTAATATTAATTAGTTTATATATAGTTTTTAAGATATTTTTTACTTATCGTAGCCTCACTTACTTTGATTTTGATGTTGAGTGTACGAACGCTGCGCTGCCCTTTAGATGCTCTCATTACATTATCTGAAGTTGCGCAAGGGATCACACCCAGTCCAGTTGACTCACGGAGCAGCTTTTGTCCAATCTGCATAATGGACAATACACTTCCAATACAGCGTTGCACTTATCATATTATTATCATACAGATATGACCCTTACAATTCAGATTTTATTATGATGCCAATGTCTTATTTTCTTAGTATCTAGCAGGTACAGTCGTAATGAGATGTAGGTAGTATAAATTATTTATTTAAGTTTTTTAAAAGAAGGACCAGCATGGACGTCTATTGGCTGATATAATAATGATGAAGTGAAGGTACTAGCTGCCACCCGCGACTTCTAATGTCCTTCCTCAGACCTTAAAACTATATCAATGTCCATCCAAATCGGATCAGGAGCTAACTCACTTTGTCGCGGCGTTCATAGCTATCGGCGTTAAACACTGGTTTATGTTTGAAATTAGGATAGCTTCTATGGGTGATATAATCTTTTAGCGACAGAAGAGAATAATTGTTAATTATGGAATGATAACGTTTCCGTTGGCCTTAGACTACGGCCTCGTTTTTATCTACTAGATCATTTTACCATCTTATGCAAGAGCCACCAGAAGGTGGTATTAATCGTCACCCAGTTAATTTGTGCTTTGTTCAGGGACCCGTCTGCTCAACGGTACGACTGACGTGACCTTATCGTTTTTGTAATCCCTCAGACAGAAGATGAGTTCACTCATCACCCAGTTAATTTGGGCGGTGTTCAGAGACCTGTAATCTCATAGAAAACGAGTCTTACTCACCACCCCAACCCGTTGGTTGTATGTTGTTCAGGGACCTGTTTGTTCAACAGTACAATGGGTCTTATCGTTTTTGTAATCCCTCAGACAGAACATGAGTTCACTCATCACCCAGTTAATTTGGGCGGTGTTCAGAGACCTGCAATCTCATAGAACACGAGTCTCACTCACCACCCCAACCCGTTGGTTGGATGTTGTTCAGGGACCTGTTTGTTCAACAGTACGATGTGTCTTGTCTTTTTTGTAATCCCGCTGAACATCAATGTCTCTACTTTGATATTCTTCGTTTCTCTACTCTTGCTGGACTAAGTCCTCGTAGGGCCACCTCCTTCTCCTCGCCCATTACCGAACCTTCTCCTTTATTAGACAGCTATTTAACTCTTAGTCTGTCCTCGTCAGTCATTCTCTCACCTATTCATGTTACGCTATTATTTCTTAGCCGTCTTATCATAATTCGTGCACGCTAGCACTTAGTATATCAAGGGGGACTTACCAACCACGTTGTCGGTGCTCTCTTAGTCTTTAGCGGTCCACTTACCCTCGCGCACACCGCCCTTGTCCCACCTTTTTCTCTTTGTCCCTGGCTTGGTGGTGACCGAGCCACACTTGCTCTCCTTCTCGCCCTCCATCCTTTTTTCTCCGTGTCTCGCAAGTCAGTTCCAAGAACCAACCTGCGCAACCGCACACCTCCAATTTTTCCCCCCGCCATCCCTTTCCCCCGCACTATTTTTTCGTTTTTATTATCTATGGTAAGTGAAGTCAATCGCGTAACTCCGCGACACACTTACTAACATAGATATTAAAATTATATATTTATTTATTAAAAAAGGGGTCATAAACCACATTATTTTGAATAACAAGTAGGTAAGTACAAGAATATTGTATGTTCTGTACCTAAATAAAAAATACTGTGTGAGAAGACCTTTGTGCCAGCATTGAGCTCCTTACTCGTCTCTTATATATTCTTATAATCTGATGCTGAACTTCTGATTGTGAAATTTATGTGACTATATTTTATCTTAAAAGCTTGTCAATTATAAGGTAGTGGTGATAAATTGTAATGAAGAAAAATGAGTTGGATTTAAGCCTAAAAAGGTGTTGAAATTAAAGTATCCTGCATCCTTCCATCTATTCAAAAAGGAAGACTTGGTTCGCGTTTAAGTGCACAAAAGGTGGTGTTTTCTTTAAGAAAATTTTAGCGGGCAGTTAGGTATATTTGTTTTTAATCCAATCTAAGTGCGTTGCAATTATCTTTGCCGCGCATTTTTTGATTTTAGTGTTCAGCGCCAAAGAAATCTAACGCGATACTAATAATAAATAACTAACTTAATAATAACTAACTTGATAAATAAATAACTTGACGTGACGACCGATGTGTCGCAGCAGGTGCATGTCCGCCTTGTCCGCCTGCGAGACGCGGAGGTTGCGGGTTCGATTCCTGCCTCGGGTCAAATGTTTGTACGATCTACAAATATTTGTTTCGGGTGTTCTGGTTATTTTCTATAAAAGTATAATAAAAAAATATCTAGTACCCATAATACAGCTCTGTTTAACAGCAGCTTACCTTGGGGCTAGGTGATCCTGTGTGGATTGTCTAGCATTATTTATTTATTTATATTCTATATAAGGTCATTCATTATCAACCTGACAAACTTAAGGGGTAGGTTCCACACATAAAAAAAAAAAATACTTGTACTTTTTTTTTCTAAACGATTTTTTTTTAATTTAAAAAAAAATCGTTCGTAATTCTGCTTAATAATTAATAATCTTTGCTAGAAATCGAAAAGGCAGCGCACGGCACGTGTCAGTGACCCGCGCGTCAATGAACCGCGGGTCAATAACCCGAGCATCCTTGACATGCGCGTGTCCTTGACCCGCTACGGGGCGCGCACCCTCGAATATTTCATTATTACGTCGCTTAACTCGATTCCTGTTGATAAATAATAATTGAGCGGAAAAACGTAATCGATTTTTTTTTGTTTACTTGGGATTTTTAAGACAAAATTACATAAAAAAATAAATATTATAAGTACATATATTTTTTTTTATGTGTGGAACCTATCCCTTAAGTTTGTCAGGTTGATAATGAATGACCCTGTATATATATATTTAGTTGTTACTCTATGTTTTATTAAATAATAATATTACAATACAATATCATCTTATCTTTTATCTGCCTTTTATCTTCTCATAGATGGTGATGAAAAGTAAAGCGTATCATTTGGGCGTAAAATATATTTTTGGCTCGGGCAGCGTACTTTGAATCCCTCGCTAGCGCTACGATCAGGATTCTACTAAAGAATCCCTCACTTCGCTCTGGATTCAAAAAAGCGCCCTCGCCGTATAAATATTATTTTGCTCCCCTAAATTACCTATAAAAATTATTAAAAGGATCAATTTTATAGTGGCCTAGGTCTTTCTAACACCATAGAAAAATTGGAAAAAAAATAAGATTAACAGTAATAAACAATTTTATTTTTAAATAGACAAACAAAGTTCCAAGGGAAAAATGTTTATTGTTATGAGTTTCCTAAAACGGGAACACTAGAGGTCCGCCATGACAGCTATTAGCCAATGATCGTGACGCATCTTGACTTTGACAGTACCATTAGGTACTGTCAAAGTCCTAATGTACCATTAGGTACTGTCAAAGTCAACCATTATTGGGTTAACCCAGTTGTTCGTTAAGCCCGCCATGTTGTTTTGCATTGTGTTGCACTCTTTCACAAAGATAAACTTACTTTAAATTAAGAAAGAAGCCAAAATAAAATAAATAAACAAAGATAAACGATTTCTTTAATGATTATCTATGGTATTTCAAATGGTACGACTACTCAGTAAGACTACTGGAAACAACCCATATTTTTGTCTGACAAGGGCAGGTTCCCATTACTAGCACAGGTGGTGTACTGGAGATGGGGTACAAACATCCAGTTACATCCATTTAGTTCAAAACTAAATATCCGAAAGATATTTTGTCAACCATAGATAAGCATTTGGTTCGCGAGGTGAACACTCTCTCTCGTGGATAAGCATGATAATGGCACGTCATTATTAATGATTAAGGTATAATGTATGCCAAGGTACATAATGGTGTGGCCGTGTCGGGATATATGCGTGAATAAGTTATTCTGTACGGCTGTTAACGTTGAGGAACGTACCAGTTTAACGCATGCTGTTACACAGAGGCCTTTAGGTTGGTTATTTATACTATATCTACCTATTCTAATCATAAAATAAAAAAAGACTGATTTAAATTGTTTTTATGTTTTGGTTATGTTATGTATTATAGATACTATGTGCATGCATAAAGTAAATTAAACCTAATCTTCTCTATTATGTAAGCCGCTGCTTTTCAATAACACTTAAAGAAACTCTTCCATATTTCGTCAGTTAAAAAATAACAAAATTATATCCGTTACATCTCTATATTCTAGTCAGCTGGACAGTACTTTCGATGGATAAGCATCAGTAAGCATGTAGCCTAATGTCAAGGTGAAACTACCTTTTGTTTCAATTGCCCACTTGTATCGTGTGTACGAACCAAGGCAATAGTATCGTACCTACCTAGCCAATATATTTATTATGAACAGTCGATTTTCGAAGAATAAAATAATGGATCGACTGGAAATCCTTGGGGGAGACCTTTGCTATAAATATTATACGATTTACTAATTTATTATCCTTATCCCAGTCAGATGATGGTAGGTTTACAATAAAGATTGGCATAGAATGCATTGACCTGCAGAGCTTGCGAGTAATATGTAACCGTTTATAGGGAGTCAGTCAGAGCAGAACCGAGTCCAATACCCAAGGTCATATCTTAGGTACTCTTAGTGCGAACAGAAGCTACTCTTTGAAGCTCTACTTTTTTGAAAATAGGTATGTCATTTACTTGCTTGTGTGCGTGTGACCGTAATTACGTATTAGTCATTATTCTGAGGTAATTACCACCTATATATATACCGCATACCTACATACATGTATAAAACTTTTTAAGCTTTCTTCAATTTCGAGCGGAACTTTAAATTAAACTATTTATGTGCGTTCTCCAATGCAATAATGACATGCAATAGCTTAGTAGGTATACAATGTAAATAAATTAGGTTTTGTAAAAAGCGTTTTAGAAAAATAAATAATGCTAATAACGGATGAAAAATAATTAGGTAGGTAAGTATTTTGTACTTGTTAGTCCTTCGCCTAATTTTTAGAACTAAATTTACAGTTGGATGTAATTTGAGACATTTAGGTTAGGTAGGTACCGAAATATAATTGCATCGTATTACACTAAAATATTGTTTCACTCAAACCGATTACCGTCATAATGACGCCGGAATATGACAGTTTTTTTTTAAAAGAAGGCAACCTCTAATAGTTGGTAAAAGAGTGCCCGGCTGCGTGCGGCGTAAGAGTTGCGGGTTTCCAATTTGCGGGACAATGTTTGCATAGTTTGCAAACAGTGGTTCCAGTTCCGATAGTTATGTTTTGTGGTTACTCGACTGTAAGACCTGGTTGAATGGTGGTCTAAAAAAGAAAGTTCTTAATAACAGCCCAGTCGTGTGCTAATGAACTTGTCTGTTCAAAAATGTATGTGTGGTTGCGGTATAAACGGTGAAGGAAAATAGTCAAAAAAAAGCTAGGAACCCAGCCGAGTTTGTTGCCAGATTCTTCTAGGCTGGGGCGCGTGGAACTGGCGTAAATTCACCTAGCGTCGTAACGTAAAGCTAGTTTCAAAATGATCCATGTGATATTATTGAATAAATATATTTTTTACTTTACTTTACTTACTTAGCACGGTGAAGGAATCCGTGGGGTTCCGTCGGTCTGTCTAAAACCTAAAAATGTGAATGTTTTGCCATCACCCGCGAGCGACCTATTCACTCTCGCTCGAGAATAGTAGAATGCTGGTCAAGTTGATGATGATGACTTTATTCCAGTTACTTGTTTGTCATAGTATACTACTGGTAAGAAACGCTATCATCATGACAGCCTTCTAATTTTCCCACTGCTGGGACACTCTCCTACTCTCAGGCGATAGTGATTGGGTCTTAGTCCACCACGCGGATCCATTGCGGTATTTTTAGTTCTTGGATATGCCGGTTTTTTCACGATGTTTTCCTTCACCGTATGAGAGTGAATCGAAAGGCGGGGTCACTACCACTAGACCAGCACCGGTAGGTGCTCTTACGAAGAAGAAACGCTCCATCACGGCGTTATTTTTCAAGGGTCGCCGCGTCCGCGAATACGACAATTCGCCGATGACCTTGGACTACATTCAGTTAAACGAGTTGACTTCTAGATATTACGTGGGAACCGCTAAATAGCTACCAATAAATACGTATGTATTTACACTACGTACATTGTATTGTGCCTACCAAGCCGGTGGAATCGGAACAGAGCACAGAACAGAGTGATGTAAGTATAGAGACTATATAAGTAGGTGTAAGGTACCTTTAAATACTAACAGTACCTAGTGAGAAATGAGATCTACTTATGTTCATAATTAAATTATGCAGATTCTTTGGTAAAACCATTCTATTTAGACTAGCAATCGGTAGGAAATATTTAGATTTTTTATAATTTTAATGTTCAAACAATTTTGAACTGCATAACGTTCTTTTTGAACGTTCATTCATTTCATGAACGTTCTTTTTGACGACCGATGTGGCGCAGCGGGCGCAGGTCCGCCTGCGACGCGGAGGTTGCGGGTTCGATTCCCGCCTCGGGTCAAATGTTTGTACGATCTACAAATATTTGTTCCGGGTGTTCTGGGTGTTTTCTATGTATAATAAAAAATATCTATCTATGTATTGTATTGTATTAAGTATATATCAGTCATCTAGTACCATAACACAGCTCTGTTTAACAGTAGCTTATCTTGGGGCTAGATGATGCTGTGTGGATTGTCCAGCATTATTTATTATTTATTTATTTATTTTATAATTAAATCTACGTTTATGGAAAAATTATCTAGACAGACCCATTAAGTCATAAGTCCTTTTCACACAACTGTTGCCGTTTTTTAGTCAACCAGTGAGCCTTCCAGTAGGTACTTATATAAATGTAGTCTAAAAATTCCTTGCCTAATACGCTATTTGTGTTTGAAAAGCTTCTGAAATTCAGAGTATGAGACGACACAAAATAAATTTTTGTACGAAACCTTTATACCTGCTTCGAGTATAAAAAAACTTTGACATATTAAATTCTCGTAAATTCGTTATTTTTAATTTAGAACTTCTAAATTTAATAAAATAATTATCCTAAATAGATAGGTATATATAAATCGTAAGGCTACACAAGGTCACAACTCGATCGTGCTCTGAATTGAATTGCCAAAAATGATCATAATCTAATACATTTGTAAATATAAGCATACTAACTTTCTTTACACGTACGCCGTGGGTAGTAGTTACGTATGACCTCATGCATATGCTAATACTAGGTATAGCTGGTATCCTTGTAAATATATCGGATTTGTTCTAGTTTTAGACAAGCGGAATTCGGAGAAATATTGTTGAGGTAATCGTTTAAGCTAACTGTCTAATGAGACTTGAATACTAATCAAATCCGACTAGTACCTACCTACTTAGTGGTAGAGTAGAGCAGAGCAGTTATACAGCTGCAGTGTTTCTCGTCATTTGCTAACAAGATAATAGATAAGTACACGTTCTAGGTATAGGGTATGTATCTGATGCAAGGCTTAGTGTACGAATGAAGAGAAACTAATGAAATTGCTTCAGTTACGTGTTGAATCTGAAACAATTGCTTATTTTTTGTCTCGTTTTCTTTACACATTCGACCTGATGAATCAACTAATTAACTCGACTCTTTTGAATACTACATAGTTTTAGAATCTGTTACATATTTAATCCACAGTTCAGCTACTTCCAGTTGAAAAGACATCGACGCGCTCGGATGAGCCAAGTTTATTACAGAGTTTTGTTGGAGTCCGATCATCGAACCAACTAACCGGACTAGTGATACAAGGCCGTTTTGTCACCCGAGCCCGAACACAGTTTGTTTCAGGACAAACAATAAACAAGCGCGGTAGGTAAGCGCGTACCTGAAACTACGATTTAAGTAAAATAAAACATACATAATGTTTCTTTCTATAAAATAATACGTTGCTGTTTATTGCTTTAGTTTCAGTAGTTAGATGTTTGCTTTTATTCTATCTATTTGTAATTGCATCAAAATGGCAATCGAGCCCAAACATTTAAAATCCAAAATTCTGACCATCAAAATAAATAATTTTACTCAGTAATTTAATTACAAGTATATATATTTTAATTAAAATACCTAGAGAAATAGTCGGTTCTAGCGTACTTCTACTGACGAACTCTATGTACCTATTATTATAACTCTATATTCTTACAAACAAATGTGAATTTGACAAACCTCTGTGAGGTATAATAACTCCAGTTATTCTGCAAATTGTGAAATAAACGAGTATTAGTCGTTTTTATTTGGTATTATTACTCTTTCTAGGGAGAGCACCGGTGGTCTAGTGGTAGTGACCCCGCCTTCCAATCCTAAGGTCGTGGGTTCAAACCCGGTCGTGCACCAATGGATTTTTCTGTTCGAAAAATTTATGTGCACAATGCCAGTGCTCTCATACGGTGAAGGAAAACATCGTGAGGAAACCGGCATGTCCAAGAACTAAAAATTCGAAAGACATGTGCCATCCACCAATCCGCATTGGGTCCGCGTGGTGGATTAAGACCCAATCACTCTCGCCTGAGAGTAGGCCAGTGTCCCAGCAGTGGGAACATTAGAAGGCTGTCATGATGACTCTTTCTAGGTACTAACGTAGAGACGCTTAACTGGATGACGCACATAGTAGCGGAATAGCGATAGCGGCATTATGAACTCCCTCGTAGTTGTTGCGCAACTGTTGGCAACCTTGTGAAGGACGCGCGTGCGCAAGCTTGGAGACGCCGACCGCCCCGGCACGGCACGCGTCTCGCGCATTTTCATCTACTTAGCCCTGCGTGTATTTTTAATCGAATTTCAGACTAAAAAAATGCAGTTTACATAAACTAAAAGTCTTTCAGAAATTAGTTTTTGGTGTATTTTTTTGCAATGGATGTATTTCTTATTAAACTTTCAAATCAAAACATTTGTCGTTATAAAAGATAAAAAAACTAATTAAACTTTGTAACAAAAATCAAAGCTTTAGGTTTTGGCGATTTCACTTGCGTATTCATGTTGTAACTTAAATTAGATCATAAACAGTAGCTTGCGAATTAATAGCAGTCTATTTGTAGAGCTAGAAAACTAAGTAAGTCAGCCATTACCTATAATATGCTCTAACAATGACTGTCAGTCAACCTGCCGTGTAATATGGTGATTAAAATTGAGTAATCCAATTTGAGTTTTAATTTAAACCCAGGGGGCTTATTCGCTATGACCTAGAAGATTCCGTACCAATAACGTGTAACTTAGTAACGTGTTCTATACGTGCCATGGTGTGGAATTTTAAAATTGTTATCCGTATCTGTGTTGTTTCAATAGCGATAGTTTCGCTATCGAAAGGTTGACTTTAAAAAACAATCAGACGAGCCCTAAAACGTGGCTCGTCAACAACGATTCCACGCAGATATCGTAACCAGCCCACGTTTGGTCATAGCGAATAAGTCTCCTGATTATGTCAAGCAAGTAAGTAATAAAAATTCGTAATTTTTTTAATAATTCTATTTTCAAATTTTTAAACAAGTCATGCTTGATTGATGAATATTCAACAAGTGAAGTGACGTAGTTTTGCTAAAGCGTGTAACGGCCACGTAACGATCCTGTTTTTTTATCGATAACCAACGCAATCAATCGCTACATTAAAAGCGAGTGCTTTTGAATTTGCCGTCTTATTCCCTTGAAAATAAATGACCTACAATAAATGTAGTGGATCAAAAACAGAACAAATATTAGTACTTACTAACCTACTACATAAAACAATCAATGTATGTGAAACGAGTCAAATGAATTTGAATGTGGCACGCGTTTCCGAGTTCTCGAGCGTATATCGATAAAATAACCGTTCAAGTACTTACTAGACAGAGTGCGTTACGTCTGTACTAGTTTAGGAATGACCCTGATCTTTTAACTCTATTTTTATTTTTTATGCTCACGAGACAAGAAATTCACTCGCGCAATGTCCTAGAACGAGAATACCTTTTTATTTACATACTTGTATATAACTGCTTTTATCGTAAAATTAGTCTGAAATAAATATTGCAAAAAAAACTGCTCGAGGCGTGAGCGGCAAAAATACGAGGTGACAAATTCGAAATTCGGAAAGAGCACATCCAAAACGATTAGGTACCAATTTTCAAATCTCCCGGAAAATTTTCCAGATAACCACTATTTTTCGAACTAAACGACTGTTACTGTACTACAGTGTCACCTAGTTTTAAGGGTGCGCTGCCACCCCAAGCTCTCACTCCCCAATAAAAATAAAAAGCTTCTGAAAATGTTTGTTTGTTTGTGTAAAAACTGAACCGGAACTGAGCAAAAATGTGTGAAGTAGGTACAGAATTTTATTTTTAGTTCTTAGATATAAAAGTAAAAAAAAAATTTTGCTCCGTACGAGCCTTTTTATCACAAAGAATCCTTACTACTCTTATCACATTCCCGCTTCGCTCTGCTCCGCTTTGGAACCTAATTCATCAAAATATGATTCTAATACGCAAAGTCGTCATTTTATTACGTCTGAAAAAAGAATTGCAGTCTCTTTGCACTTCTTGCGACGTTCTATGTTAACTTCATGATTAGCAAGATGATGAAATATAAATACGAGTTATTTCACCAGCCTGTTTAAAATGTCGACTAGTAGTGTCCAACACTAGCCATTTAACTAGACCACTATATCGCAATCAACGTTTCATAGAGGATGTGGTTAGGAAGTTCGATTAGTTTACAGCTAGTGGCCTATATAAATTCGTATTCTTCACTTAGCAGTTATTTCTATTTCATAGCAGATGACTTGGGGGTGACACTTTTTGACACTTGCCGCCTGATTCCCGAGCAAAATACGTCTATGCTGTTTCCCACCCATCTAAATTACAAACTAAAAAGTTGAAAACGGCCTTAACTTTGTTGTTTGATATTTGTTAAGATTTTTGAATGACTTGGAACTCTTGCAAGCAATTTTAAGAGCACTTGGCAGCAACTAGTCGTTCTTGTGCCTATTTTCTTGATTCGAACCGTGAAGATGGTTTAATCCCTCCTGAAACACAGTAAGTATATTGTTTGTGTAAAAACTGAACCGGAACTGAGCAAAAATGTGTGAAGTAGGTACAGAATTTTATTTTTAGTTCTTAGATATAAAAGTAAAAAAAAAATTTTGCTCCGTACGAGCCTTTTTATCACAAAGAATCCTTACTACTCTTATCACATTCCCGCTTCGCTCTGCTCCGCTTTGGAACCTAATTCATCAAAATATGATTCTAATACGCAAAGTCGTCATTTTATTACGTCTGAAAAAAGAATTGCAGTCTCTTTGCACTTCTTGCGACGTTCTATGTTAACTTCATGATTAGCAAGATGATGAAATATAAATACGAGTTATTTCACCAGCCTGTTTAAAATGTCGACTAGTAGTGTCCAACACTAGCCATTTAACTAGACCACTATATCGCAATCAACGTTTCATAGAGGATGTGGTTAGGAAGTTCGATTAGTTTACAGCTAGTGGCCTATATAAATTCGTATTCTTCACTTAGCAGTTATTTCTATTTCATAGCAGATGACTTGGGGGTGACACTTTTTGACACTTGCCGCCTGATTCCCGAGCAAAATACGTCTATGCTGTTTCCCACCCATCTAAATTACAAACTAAAAAGTTGAAAACGGCCTTAACTTTGTTGTTTGATATTTGTTAAGATTTTTGAATGACTTGGAACTCTTGCAAGCAATTTTAAGAGCACTTGGCAGCAACTAGTCGTTCTTGTGCCTATTTTCTTGATTCGAACCGTGAAGATGGTTTAATCCCTCCTGAAACACAGTAAGTATATTGTGTGAATATAGCAGAGAATCGGTGTGACCGTCAAGTTTCATAGGCCAGCTATGTTGCAAGTAGCGGCATTGTTGACGTGGCATTGTCCAGCCGTCCCGTCGGTCGGGCCCGTACGTGCGTACTTGAATATATTTAAATTTGGAGATGTGACCAGGATGAGGCAAGCGCTTCTGTCAACTACTATAAATGCTGTATGCTGCCAACAAGGGGTACAGTTATCAGCTCTAAAGATCCCCGAACACACCTCAACAAACCACAGACATGGCTTTCAAGGTACGCAAGGATTGTTTTGTGAAAAAAAGTGTCACCGAAAAAGTGCTCGTGATTGTGATCAAACAAGTGTTATCAAAACCAACTTGAGATGAATTTATAATCGTCTAAATTTAATCAGTTACGAAACATTACACTGTCCCTTATATGTCTCAAATAGCCACCTGCAAATAACTTTGGAGCACAATTATCGCTCTGTTACATATCAAATAATAATGATTGATTAGAAACAACACGTGTCTTGCATTTCGATAGAAGAACCTACTTGAATACTTGGCTTGAATTGAAATAAGGTATTAATTAATTGTTTGCCTTTATTTTAGTTGGTGGTCTTCTCTTGCCTGCTCGCCGTGGCTTACGGAAGCGTGGCACCCTACGCGGTGGCACCCGCCGCCTACAGCGCGCCTGTTCAGGTGGCAGCGAGACTGGAAGAATTCGACCCTCTACCTCAGTACCGGTTTGGATATGACGTGGCTGATTCACTCACCGGTGACTACAAGAGCCAGACGGAGCAGCGCGACGGTGATTTAGTGCGTGGACAATATTCTCTTGTCGAATCAGACGGCACCCGTCGCGTTGTAGACTACGCTGCGGATTCCGTGAACGGTTTCAATGCAGTGGTGCGCAATGAGCCATTGGTGTCTGCCGCCCCCGCTGTGGTCGCTGAGCCCGCCGTTGTGGCCGCGCGCTACTCTGCTCCAGTGGCCGCACCGGTCGTAGCTCAGCCCGCTATTGCCCCGGCTCGCTACGCAGTCGCTGCTGCTCCAGCTGCGTCTACCCTTCCGTATTTCGCCCGCTACGCCAACGCTCCACTAGTGGCTGCTCAGTACGCTGCCGCTCCCGTCGTAGCTGGCCGCTACGCTACCGCCCCCGTTGCCGCTGCCTATACTACGGGACCAGTAGCCGCTCGCTACGCCGCCGCTCCTCTTGCCGCTGCCTACACTACCGCACCAATAGCCGCCCGCTACGCAGCCGCTCCCGTTGCCACCGCTGTTGCTGCACCCCTCGCTGCCCGCTATACTGCAGCCCCTGTAGCCGCTGCCTACAGCCAGTTTGCCCCTGCAGCATACGCTCAGTACGCACCTGCTGCCTACACCCAGTACGCGCCAGCGGCATACGCGGCCTCATACACCGCGTCAGCTCCTTTGGCGGCATACACCTCATACGCGACACCGGTAGCCGCCGCATACACTGCCCCAGTAGCCGCCGCATACACCGCTGCTGTAGCCCCCGCCCCCAGCGCTGTCGTCCCAACCCGCGCGGCCCCTGCCAAGATAGTCGAAGGCAGTGCCGCCGGTTATCGTTACCCCTAGATATTACCACTAAATTGAAGGCTTGTTTCTGACGATAAAGACTTGTTTTGTACATAGTTGTAAATGTTTTGTTTATTTTTTATCTAAAAGGAAACTGAAATATACGATTTAAAAATTATAAGTACAATTATTATTATTTAAAAATACTTAATGATAACACATTTATTTTTAATACAATATCTGCTAGGTTTTTTTGAAGTCGACTATTTAAAAGTTAAAGAAATTTTAGGTTGAGTTTGTCAAGTATCTAAAGATCAAAGATATGTTAGCTAAAAAGCTGGAACCAACAGCCTAACAAAGCACGGAAGTCATAGGGAAATAATGACCTGGGACAGGAAGGTATGTTTTTTTTTGACCTGATGTTAAGCACCACGCCTGACTATTACTGATGCCAGCCATATACAGTGCCACCCAAAGCTTAAAGTTTTTAAGTGTTTGCGTGGCACTACACTGCGCTTATCACCCCAAGATATTGTTGTTATAGTTGTTAAGTCTCTTTCGCCCAGTAATTACACTTGCTACAGTGCCCAGGCCAGGTCTGGTGCCAGGTTTGAAACCTAAACACAGTAATGCTTGCACACTACTGCTTGGAGGTAGAATATCTGACACTGCGGTGGTACCCACCAAGACGGACTCTTGCTTATGAGTCCTACCTGGTGGTAAAGAAATATTATGAAGAAAACTAAACTTTGACTCCCTCAAATAGAAATTCGTCGCTTTAGATCAAAACCTTTGTAAGTAAGTTCGTATAAAGTCATTGTTCAGTAAGTACATAAAGATATCTATTATACTTAGTCAAAGAAAGGATATCAGGTACTATTAAAATTACAAAAGGTAAGTAAGTTTAACTTTTAATTAAAAAAATAATTATTTACCAATAAACAAATAAGATTAGACGTTTATTTACTTACATTAGTTCTGTAAAATGTTTTTATCGCCTACCAAAGTACGTAAACGTGCGGGGTCCGAATCCACTAATCGCGCTCACGTGATGCTTGCGTGCGGATCGCCGTATGTCAAATTGTCAACTTTACATGTATTGTAAGAGTAGTAGAGTCCGGGAAAGGACCACCACCATACCTATTTCTGCCGCCAAGCAGTAATGCTCGCATTGCTATGTTCCGGTTCGAAGGTTATGGTTTCCGGTGAAATTATAGGCACATGAGAATTTCCATCTATAATGTCTCAGGGTGCTAACACGCAAGTGATATCTATGATATTGCCTGCGTACATAGGCTATGGTAACCGCTTACCATCATGTGGGCCGTACGCTTGGTAGCCACTTTAGTAGTATAAAAAAAATGTATTACGTTAAAATAGTAGAATCGCCACTACAGCGAAAAATATCACCAATGTGACAGAGCCTATTATGTATAGCAGAGACTACATTATTATATCACTGAATTGAAGATAAACCTAATGTATTTTTAAATGCCTACTAATGTGCTACTGAAGTTACTTTTAAGCCCTTGAGTTCAAATAATAAATCTGACCTGAATCAGCAGAATTTTGCACCACAATGTGAAATATACCAAGACGTTTCGTCGCATAATTCACAGCGCTTTCTTCAATAAGGCACATTGTATTGTGCTCACGTCCTGCGTTACGCAGTGGTCGATATATAACGCGGCCAGGCCTGAGGGTAGTCACATTCCACTCCGAGGACTTATCCTAACCCCAGGCCTACAGACATGGACTCCAAGGTAAGAAAGTATAAAATATTAAATAACATTTCAATTGATCTAGTTACCTATTAATATTGTAATAACTGAATCAATTTTAGTTCCGTAGATAATATAAACTAAATCAATTAATCTATTTTTTAACAAATATTTCGACCACCATCATCAGAGTCAGAGAAACTAAATTCACAAAGTTATTTCTAATAAAACATTTTTTTTACTATAAAAATATAATTTCTAAGTATTGCGTTTCAGTTTTACAGTAGTTTAGGTATTCTTACTATTAATTTATAAATTCATCGGGATTTCCCAGGCAACTATTGTAAAACCGTTCTAAAGTGCTATTGTAACCCACGGATCGATAGGGCCAAAGCATCAGGTTTACGCGGCGCGTGCGCTCGATTGACCAACGCGATCCATATCCAATTGTTTTGCGACATAACGTACCTATGGCATGTCTCGAAGTGACCTGCCGCTTTCGTTCCAAACAGGAGAACAATGCAACTTGTTCGTCTGTTGGTTTTAAACTCTAATTTGCGTTTGTCTACTATGACAATAGATTTGAGTCTATGACAATAGATTAGACTCTAAACTATTGTCATACAAAAACGCGATCGCTCTGTACTGGCTTAAATAAAAGTAAGACACAAAAGTAATTTTCATACCATCCTTACAGGTCTTTGAGTGCAAACGTTAGAGCTAAGGTGTCGAATTCATACATTACATAAAATAAATATACCATGCTAGTGAAATGCAAATATATATTTTGCAACAAGGATCAACCCGATCATTGTATGCTAATCACGCCCACTTGAAGCACATTTTGGTACCAAGCAGCTCGTCCCTGGAATATTATCAATTTAAGCAATATTATCAAGTACCTAATATTGGTATATTAGGTACTGGATAATATTGCAGTGAAATATCAGTTACAGAAGTAATTTGACTACCAAACCTATGAAGTTACAAGTTAGGATGCGCAAAGGTCTATCGCGTAGCAGTTTGTACTGAGTACCTACTTACAAGAATTATTGTAATAATTATGTTTGAAGGGCACTGTAAGCAAGTAAAATCACTAGGCGAATCTATGTAAAAAGATCGGAACGGTAACTACCTATGTAAAAGATACTAATTAAATGTCTGTTTATTCACTAGAACGTTTGTTCCTCGTAGTAAACGTATTTTTAATACAAAAGACGCGCTCCCCTCTCGTGCGTTGAGCGTGTCCAAAGTGGACGTAAGGTAAAAGTTGTAAAATTATTTACTTATTCTGATTTATTTTCTAGTCATGAGATTCCTAATGGAGTCAGAAAATATTTCAAATTTCCTGTAAATACTTGAAATCTGATAATTGTGAAATAGCCCTAAATCGTTTTTATTTTGAACTTTGTAATTAATTACCTTACTACTAAGTGAGTAGGTTAGGTACCTAGATGTAGTTCAAAAACGTTTTTTATTTTTTTACAAAAAACAGCTTTTTATTATTTGCAGATAAATTTAGATATTAAATAAATCCGAATTTACAAAAGTCGTTCGTTCGTTCGTATGAGTCAGTGGCCAACTCTCGTGACAGAGTTTCTAGGCCGCCCGAAGGCCTCTGTCATGGCCTAACAACTTTAACAACAAAAGTCGTAGAACAAAATGTCATTTTGTACAAAATGACCCCATTTCAGAATGCTATAGGTACTATTTATTTGGTAATTATTGTTTTTATAGTGTTAACCATAACTTTAGAGGAATACTCATTATATGACTTGAATGACTCTATATTTGCTTTTCCTAGTCTTTCCTTTTGCTATAATCATAATGCACAAGCTTAATATTCTCGATGCATAACACAAAGAAAGGTTTAAATAGGAGCATGTCGCAAGCTGGACAACGGACATACCCATACAATCGATGCATATAAAGTCAGTTCATAAAGTCGATACCTAATCTAAACTCTTCCAATTGAAACCTTATTCCAATACAATAGCGTAGGATGTAATTATTTACAGGGTTACATAACATCAATAGCGAAAATAATTATTATGAAATTGATTAGCATTTGTGTTATATAATGTAAAAATATACGACCTGGTACTAAGGTATGCTTAGATTGTAAAAGTACTGGTACCACATTTTTGTGGTCTTTCATGCTACTTGTTTCTAGAGCTGCATTAATTTCCATTAAAGATGTATGAAAACGCATACCAGATCCATTGCTAATTTTAAGCTAAAGCTCAGCTAAAACAAAGCTGTGCAATTCAAGCGATTTTATTGGTAGGTTTTACATAGGTGCTCCCATAGGCAACCTAGATCATCTGTAGTGGAAATGCAAATGCATCATTACCAACCTAAGGTAGAAGTCGTTTTCTGCCAAAGGTCAAGAAATGTTATTTCAACACAAAAAATATATATTTAAATTATTTCTCTATTTCAGATTGTAGTATTCATCTGCGTGGTCAGCGTGACCGCTGCAAGTGTAGTCGCCCCTCTTCCCCTGACCCGCGTGGACCCTCTGCCCCAGTACTCATTCGGCTACGACGTGCAGGATTCCCTCACAGGAGACTACAAAGGGCACCAGGAGCAGCGGAACGGCGACCTCGTCACTGGATCATACTCAGTCGTTGACCCCGATGGCACGAGGAGGATTGTTGACTACGCTGCTGATCCTATCAACGGGTTCAATGCGGTTGTCCGTCGCGAACCTTTGGTTATTCCTGCACCTGCAAGAGTCATCGCTCCAGCTCCAGTTGTAGCCCCAGCTCCATTCGTAGCCCGAGCACCATTTTATCCCCCGGCTCCTATCGTAGCCCGGGCTCCTTTATACGCACCCGCTCCTGCCCCTCTCCTAGCTCCTAGACTACCCTTTTACTACTAGATGAATTATTACAATTTTGTTTTTGCTTTGTACTTTTATAGGATTTATATGACTGTTATTTATGATATTAAATGATAAAAACGAACTTCCTGTATTTGATTACCTACTGGCTAATATCTGTTCGTTAGCATCCTAGTAGTCTGTGATCTGTTCTGTGCTACTGGAACTGATTAGTAAATAATAACCTTGCAGTTTTGAGTATGCAGGTTTGGTTCAATGTTACCTATAACTTATTAGTAAATAATTGTTTTTAGAATATTAAGATCATTTAAAAAACATGACTTAGGACTTATAAATTACAAGTTGGGTTGGAAGTGTAGTGTAATTACGCTTTTTATAGGTTTTCTATTAGTGATCTGTTTGCTTCTATACCTACCTACCTACTACTGTAGATTTTTATTTTATTATGGAACAGTTCAAAGGCGCTCCCATATCCAATCTAGCAGGCTTTTGGTTTATTAGTACATTATGGTACTAGTGTGTAACATTGGTGATTAGATTACCGCTGAGGCGCCATTCTTAAGATAGCCGAGGACGGTAATCATCAATACACACGTGTATCACACGACGTTTTTCAACACACTTGTGAATAAAATGACAAAAAAACTCATAATAAAACAACAAAAAAAAAAAAAACTATAACTCACAATTGAGTTAAAGCAATGAAAAAGTTATAGTTTGATTATCGGTGCCATTCTGTGCCTAATTGCGATGACCATAGAGCCACTTTATAAGTGTTGAATCAATATTTACTAGCTAAAATGTACATTAGCACAGCTTCCATTAGGTTACATTAAAATTATATTTTACAAGGCATTAATTTTTTTAGGAAAAAGCATGAAGAAGTTCTATCACGAAATGAAAATGGAAATATTTTTTTTCTTTTTCATTTTCATTTTCATTTTTCATTTCATAAGACATTGTATAAAAAATTACACAAAAATTAGATCGGTAGCTCAATCTCAATATATAAAATACTTAATTATTTACTGGCTTAAAAAATCGGGAAGACAGCTACTCACAGCTTCCTATTTAGGTAGGTAGTTTAGCATGCTGAATTTTGACATTTGTAAACGTCGAATACTTCGTTGCATACTGTTAACAAAATGCACCAAAAACCATAGGTACGTCTGTTCTGTCTGTCCGCTAAACCGACCTTACGGGTAATAAGATAATAAGTTCGGCGAGCACACGAGGGCGGCCGCCACTGACACATTCCACCGAAGATCGCGACCTTGCCTTCTTTATTACCTACTTCAATTAAAAGCGAAAGTAATAAGCTCGTACGGGGTTCGATTACCGGACCAGTGACGTCACAATCCGAATGTCACGAGTGGACACGCGACTCGTATAAAACGAGAGCGAGCCCCACATTTGGCAGTTCCATCACACCGTTGAACTTACTCACATCTTAAAATGGCAATCAAGGTAATTTACCTTCATGGATTATAAGCTATCATTAAAGTGCGAATAATTTGAGCATGGATTCATATTTTAACATTTTGTTTCAGTTTGTCGTGTTCAGCGCCCTGGTCGCGGCCGCCAGCGCAGGCCTCCTGCCCCAGGTGTCCTACTCTGCTCCCCTCTCCTACAGCAGCCACGCTGTACAAGCCGCTCCCGTCTACCACTCCGCTCCAGTTGCCTACCATTCAGCCCCCGTCAGCTACGCTGCCCCCATCGCCAAGGTCGCTATCGAGGAAAACTCCCACCCCCAGTACACATTCTCATACGACGTGCAGGACGGACACACCGGAGACTCAAAGTCCCAGCACGAAACTCGTGATGGAGATGTCGTGAAGGGCTCTTACTCCGTCGTCGACCCCGATGGCACCAAGCGTACCGTCGAGTACACCGCTGACGACCACAACGGTTTCAACGCAGTGGTCCACAGGGAACCCCTTGCTCACGTCGCAAAGACCGTCGCTCCTGTGTCCTACGCCGCTGCCCCCGTGTACCACGCTGCCCCCGTCAAGTACGCTGCCGCCGTTCCCGTGAGCTACGCAGCTGCCCCCGTGGCTAAGATCGCTTACTCCGCGCCAGTCGCTTACTCCGCGCCCGCTTACTACCACCACTAAAACCATGAAAAACTTTGAATGTCATCTTGTAAATAAACTATTTATTAAATATTAATTTGACTTTGATAAAGTATCCTAACTTTGTTCCTCTAAATACGTACATGCAACAAATGAACTATCAAACTTAGTAGGTATGTACCATATATTTATATTCATAGCAAAAAATATGGAACTAAAAGTGAAATACATCACTAAGCAGTTGCACTAGAATTTCTAGGTAACTAGGATAGTAATTAGATATCGAATACTTGGAATCCCAAAGTGGCAGATTTAGGCGGTGGTGCCAGAGCTTGTTCCGGACCAGGAATAACTGAGAGGCCGCGCTGCCGACGCTTGCGGCGCTCGGCTTGGCTCTCTCCTGCCTCTGGCTTCCGTGGCAGCACTGAGAACCGTCTTCCAGTTGGTACTGTCGACATTCGCTTAAACAGAACTTGGGTCTCGACGCGTTGTTGTTCATCCATCACAGCAACTATCTGCTTCTCTCTCTGTATAATCGCCTTTCGCTCATCCGCAGCGACGGCTTCGTTTGCCATCTCTGAACATTTCCCCAAAAACGCTTGTACTCGTTCCGGATCTTGCATTTTTTTTGACCACTCCCAAGCCTCTTCGACTTGAATTCGCACTTCATTAGCATTACCTTGTTGCATGTCACCACTCATCAATACAAAGCAGCCGTTAAGCCACCACGTTATGCTACCTAACTCTTGGGCTTCTCTCTGGCATCGCTTGGCATAGAACTTGGCGAGTGCGTAGTTCTTTTGAGTGCAAAGCAGTCGTGAAAGTTCATACATTAACCAACACTTCATAGTAGAGTTCTCACACATCTCGAGAGTAGCAACAACTTTTTCGGTAGCTTGTTTGATGTCGATGAACTTGTAAGGATAAGTCGCCATGACGGAGTCGAAAGACTGAGGGCGTCCGACCGGAAGACCCATAAGGAAAGCGATACGACGGCGGTTTCCCCGTTCGCTTAGGGTGTAAGAAAGCCGATGCTGTGACAGATATCCTTCTCCCACAGCCCTGTATAAGCGGTCAGTATAAACTTCTTTATCGGGTAACGTTCGTGGAGTCTTTCCGTCGAGGAACAACTGCATTCGCTCTGCTTGTGCAATCAGATCCATTACTCGGTTAGCGCGCATGCTCTTCTCGATTGCCTTTAATAAACGTTCAGCAGTTTTTGCTCCAATCTCTCGTTCTTTGACTAGTACAGCTTCTCTATATCTATCTTGATGCTTAGATTCAGCTTTTTCAGATAGTTTGATAGTATAGTACGGTCTTTGTGCTCGCAACATATCCTGTCGTTCAGTTAGAGACCTAAGTGCTTCTTTCACGATACCCTTCAACTCGTGACTTCCTCCTGAATTTGCAGACATCAAACGAGGATCCTCTGTGAGTTCGGTAAGAAAGAACTTGTCGTAAGCCATAGGGCCTAAATACTTCATCGCTAGCACTCGGGAAAGTGTTAAGGTTTTTCTGGCCTCCATCTGTGTTAGCTTTTTTTTACGTTGTAACTTAGGGATTCTGCACTGGTGAAGGACTTTCTGGGGTTCATCATCGTTTATTGTGCGTGTGGCTTCTACTTGCTTGATTAGCGGTAGGAAATCGAGCATGACGCTACCAGCGTTAACACCGATACAGTCTTGTATTGTTTCGACACCTTGGTTGATACCCTCCATGAAGTAAGGTGGCTGTCGACGAGCTCGCGCTCCTCGGAAGTTCATGACTACTGATCGTTCAAAGTCAGACATTGTGTACATGGCACGCGCCTGCATGTTTCGGGCTATCATGTTTCCTGGTTCTAGTTTCAGTGCTATTTCTGCATCTGCATAGGCTTGCACTGGCTGTACAGCGTCAGCGCAGACCTGACTTCTGCCTGTGAGCATCCGTACATCGTCAGGAGTGCTTTTGAATGCCTCATCGTATGAAGCTTTTGATTTTTCAAATTGTTCGAGACGTCTAAGAAAGGCGCCCCGTTCGCGGTAGACAGTCAAGGCACCGTACAGCTGCTTTTCTTCCATTTTAAAGACTTAAAGTAAACCTCTACAAATAAAATTATAATATTTACAAAATCATGACTTGTTTTGCTATCAAACTTCAGAATAAACGAGGTTGCTTCAGAACTGATACATCCGATCACAGATCTATCAGAAAACAAAAAAGAGTTTACTAATTAGGAGTTTACAACTATAGTTAACGGCGACGACCGCTGACGACCAATGTGGCGCGGTGGGCGAAGGTCCGCCTGCGACGCAGAGGTTGCGGGTTCGATTCCCGCCTTGGGACAAATGTTTGTAGGATCTGCAAATATTTGTTCCGGGTGTTCTGGGTGTTTTCTATGTATAATAAAAAAATATCTATCTATGTATTGTATTGTATTAAATATATATCAGTCATCTAGTACCCATAATACAGCTCTGTTTAACAGCAGCTTACCTTGGGCTAGATGATGCTGTGTGGATTGTCTAGCATTATTTAAAAAAAATATTTATTTAAGTTAAGTATTTATTTAGTAGAACTTCCGCGACTTTTTTCGCGTTTTTCTCACAAAGTTTAACCTTTTTCTGCACGTCTATAGAACTGTTTGGTTTTTCTATTTATTTTTCGGTCAGAAGATATGTTTAGGTTAACAAAAAATTGTATTATTATATTAGTTGATTCTTAAAAAGTACGGCTGTTGGTGTTCGGTCATTTTAGAGTTTTGGTAGATGGGTAAAACGTGAAGGATGAATAAAATTTCATTATACTATCAGTAAAAATGTAAAGCCATTTATTATTCGTTATCAGTCCTTGTTTGTTGAGATGTTTAGTATGCTACGTATCTCGCAGCAGCAGGGGCGTACGCTACTGGGGCGGCGGCGTACCGGGCAACGGGGGCGGTGTACGCAGCGTACCGGGCGACGTCGACGGCCGGCGCGGGGTAGGCCAGAGGGGCGGTGTAGGCGGCGGTGTAGCGGGCAGGCAGCACTGGCGCAGCGGCGAGAGGTGCCGCTGCCACCGGGGCTGCGGCGTAAGCTGCGGCAACAGGCGCTGCGGCGTAGCGAGCGGGTACCACTGCGGGCTCAGCTACGACAGCGGGGGCGACCAGCGCCTCCTTACGAACCACCGCGTTGAAACCATTTAGATCGTCCGCAGTATAGTCTACGACGCGACGAGTGCCGTCAGGTTCGACCAGAGAGTATTGCCCTTGCACCAAGTTTCCATTGCGCTGCTCAGACTGGCTCTTGTAGTCGCCGGTCAGCGAGTCTGCCACATCGTAACCGAACCTGTACTGAGGCAGCGGGTCGAATTCCTCGAGCCGCGCCGCGACCGGTGCAGCTACCACTGGCTCTGCGAGGAGAGGTGCCGCCACTGGAATATTCCCAGCGCGTACTAATGCCACAAGACAGGAGAGGATGACGAACTAGAATAGAAAGAACTGTTTACCACCTAATTAATGTGCACACATCAGCTGTACTTGAAACAGTAACACGGATTTGCGAGGGCGAATCTAGTGCGGTTGCGCAAGTGCACAGCTGAGAAATTACTAACAAGCCGAGGGTACCGTACGTCAAGGACGCAAAGTGTCGCCTGCTGCATCTAAATGAGCTTAGAACAATAGATATTTTAAGAACGAGCACAAGTTTATGTAGGTACAATAAACCAATCTGATTTGTCCGCTGCAGAATTTTTTCGAACCAAATCTATCATCTAAATTTAAGTAATACGTAATACAAATTTTCAAAAAGAGAAATTTATAAGTAGGTATTGTTCTCTCGGCGGATCAAAGCTTCCGTGAAGTTAGTCGTTTGTGATGCGCAAAGACAATTTAGTTAGAAAAAGCTCCATTGCGCATCGAAACGGCTAACTTCACGGAAGCCTAGATCCGCCGAGAGAACTATAACGTAGTACATATTAGTTTCATGGCTGTGACCTACAAATCAATTTGGTTGCATTAGGAACCTGACAATTTATTATAAATACACATGTATTATTAGTTTTATAGAGGCAGGTAACTTATATATATAAATAAGTAGTATCTACATAATTGAATGTAATTAGTCTACAATCTATATACAAAATTCTTGAGTTTAAGTACTTATATAAGTTTGTGATCTAAGTTGCTGGCGTGATATCCCTTAGATCAATCTTTGCTACATTTATTATGTCTTGTTCAGTTACTAAAAAGATTCAAACTGAGAAAGAAATTAATTAAGTAACTAAACAAGGTGCTATATCAATTAACATTACCTTAAAGGCCATTTTTGTTTTCGTGGATGGGTTGAGGAAGAAGTCAAGTGTGACTATGCTCCTGTGGCATCTACCAAGGTATATATACCAGCAGCATGTTGTGACATACTCAGCCCAAGTTCGCGCTTTGTATTATGAGTGCGCATCAATGGGGATGTGCACGCAATTCGAAATGAGCTACAATTTGTCAATGGCGGAAAATTTCAAAAATTCTTGAATTTTAGCCAAAAGTAGCTGCATTACTAAATAAATAAATTCTCTTTTCCCATAATTTTCAATTTTTAACCCATATATTAACTTTACACATTTGAAACCTTTTTATGCTTAGATACTACGCAATGCGACGTCGTACGCTTAGGCATCCAATTTACATTATTTGCTGAAATTGGCCTTCAAATATACTAAGGTGAAGAATCACAAAGTTAGCAACTTGAATTAACTTGATCCAAATTGCCTATTTTGTCATTCGTAAGCTACGAACAAACAAAGCATGTTCGTAGTTCGTAAGGCTTAAGATAGGAAATGCCCTAACATAATCTGCAAATGGCTCTCCAATTTAAAAAAAACTAGATAGATATTAAAACTTAATTTACCTAGTTCGGTTTTTTATGCTCACTTTAGATTACCACTTTTGTAATTTACACTGTTTATAGTAATTGCATGCAGTTCTTTGTAGTTTGAAAGAGATTTACTTCTAGATTCATCATCATCAACCTATTGCAGTCCACTGCTGGACATGTCTCTCCCAAGACTCGCCATTGAGCCCGATCTTCGGTTCTTCTCATAGTATCAGCACAACAGTAATCGATGTTTTATTAAAGATTTTGGACCAGCTTGGGTTAGTAAACTATCAAAAAAAATTGCTAGAGTAAATTAGGCGTAAATAATTTATTTTTAACTCTTTTCTATTTTTTCTACTTTTTGTGTAGAGGGAGTTAGGTACAAGTAGTACTTAATGACTTAATAGTTCTTAGGTTTAGTGGTGGTAGACGGGGGCGGAGTGGTAAACGGGGGCAGATTGGTAGACGGGGCCAGACTGGTAGACGGGGGCAGAATGGTAGATGGAGGCAGACTGGTAGGCTGGAGCTGAGTACGCGAGCTTGGCGACTGGGGCAGCGGCGTAAGTCAAGGGTGCGGCATACTTGACGGGGGCGGCGTAGGCGACGGGGGTAGCGACCTTGGTGACGTGAGCGAGGGGCTCGTTGTGGACAACAGCGTTAAAACCGTTGTGCGCATCAGCGGTGTAGTCTACGGTACGCTTGGTGCCATCGGGGTCGACGACGGAGTAAGAGCCCTTGACAACATCTCCATCACGAGTCTCGTGCTGGGACTTGGAGTCTCCGGTGTGCGAGTCCTGCACGTCGTATGAGAAGCTGTACTGGGGGTGCGTGTTATACTCTTCGACGGCCACCTTACCAAGGGGCGCGGCATAGCTCACGGGCGCCGCGTGGTAGGCAACGGGTGCTGACTGGTAGGCGACGGGAGCCGAGTGGTAGGCGACGGGGGCTGCTGGGAGCAGACCGGCGCTAGCAGCCGCCACCAAACCGAAGAACACGACGAACTGTAAGCAAAGATAAAATTAGTTAGGTAAAGTACGAGCATACAATAAATAAGATTAAGATCAATGTTTTATTTTTAGCAGCGCACGTATATATAGGGTTCCGTAGACCAACAAAGGACTATGAGTTCCTTAAGTGAGTAAAATTATTCATCCGTCGTCACTCCAACAGTTCCTGTATTTCATATTTACTTTTACTGCTGTAAATAAAAATCACAGCAATAAGTATACCTATTAAAGTTTATTTTGGTTTAATAATTCGCATTTTTTTCTTTCACGCACTCACCTTGAAAGCCATTTAAATTTTTTGTTGGTGTGTTTCGAGTGCAAGATCAGATGTCTGTAATGAATAGTAGTATTATATTTGCCATTATATATATCACGGCATAATGCCCGAGGCGAAAACGGGCGACGGCGCCAGCCTACCGGTTGATGACAGCAACCGAATCTCATTCATACAACTTTATAATAAAAAATGTAGGTACTTGATGTAGACCAAGGATTTTGTAATTGATTTGACAAAGTTAGCTCTGTTCATTTAATGATCAGAGAATCACATCACACTCATTTATAACTGGAACAGTTTGTGTCTTTGTATGTGTATGTTTGTTCCGATTTAACTCCGAAACGGCTGAACGAAATTTAATGAAACTCATCATTCGTAACCTAGAGTAGCTTATAAGATTACTTTATAAACTTACCAGATTTTTTCCTTTAGGGTAGGTAGTTTAAAAACTGCATAATTGCGGGTGCAACCAAAGAATGCGGCCAGTATGAGAATCAAATCAGTTCAGAACATCAGACGGGAATTACTGTCAAGTGAAACCTTTGGATTTTTTTGTATTTTCACAGCTAGACTACCTTTCCTGCATTGATTTCAGCACTTTCAGCTATAAATTTTCGTGGTAAAACACCCAGCATAGCATTGCTGAGCTGTAAGCTGATTTAACACTCGGACGAAGCTGATGGTGATGATTTGCTCTAGATGAGTATTTTTACTATTTTTTACCTTTGACACAGATAACATAATAAATACCCTTTGATTACAATCACGTCAATACAAGTTGGAGCCTAAAACTAATATTTTCAAATTATACAAAATACATATCTCTAAATAGCTTAACTAATTCAAATCACTATCAGCGTTCCCAACACGCTGGTTGCATTATCACGTTGAATGGCAATGCTGATGCTATTTTCTTTATGTTGATTTTATGGTTTTGTGATAAAGAAACAACTAAATATATTCTATTTTATCTATAAAGCTCTGTGCTCTATTTTATGATCCTAAAGTGGTGTTGTGGGTTCGACCCAGTCACAAAAGCGTTTTTTATTTTATTAAATAAATAAGTGCAATGCCAGCGCTTGCAAAAACAACCGAAACCATTTGAAAGATAGTGCCATTCACTAATCTGGATTGGGTCCGTGTGTTGGATTAGGACCAATTCATACTTACTTTTTTTTTAATGTCAGCAAGTGACAAGACGATCAAGACGCCCGCCTGATGTTTAGCACCACGCTCGACCATTAACAGATGCAGTGCGACCACAGAAATCGGAATTACGATTTCTGTTAGTGCGACACAAACAATAAATTTTGTTTCGCCAAGTAATTTTACTTGCTACAGCGCCCTTCAAATCTAAACACAGTGATGCTTGCATGCACATTACTGATGCTTGGACGTAGAATATCGGTAGGCACTGTGGTAGTACCCACCAAGACCACGAATTTTTTAATTAATTATTGACATTTAATGAATAATTATTATCTCTTTTATTCTATACTATTTGTTATTTGTACTTAAATTGATGAATTGACTATTGTTTTGTATTGTGATGCTGAATACTGAATTACTTTACTTGAATTCTAAATAAGTATTTGAATATTATAGTTACATATATTAGGACTTTTCCCATATTAGTTAATCCATATAACATTATGTAAATGAACTATTTAGGTACAATTTACCTAACTACTTAGACATAAAAAATGACATGTAAATGTAACGTACCTATTGTTACCAATAAATAACATAAACTTGAACTTGAACTTGGACGGACTCTTGCTAAAGAGTCCTACCATCAGGTAGAAAGGTTCTGAATAAACAATTATCCCATTAGCCGGGAACATTGGAAACCCGATCATGATTATGATGAAAATGTTGACAATCTTCTATATTAATCCTCACTATACTACTACAGAAAAGAAAAACGTGACTTCTGCAAAACTACTCGTTCTGATTGCGACTTTGAACTTCACCGCAGCGTGCGGTGCGTGGCTGTGAATCATGCAACCAGTACTGTTGTAGTAGGCTGCCGCCTTTGCCCCGGGCGTTATGCGCCCATATAAAACCGCAAGCTACATTTGAATATTATTAAACAGTCATAAGACTCATTTCAATCACTACATCAAAATGGCTTTCAAGGTGTGCATAAAGTAGATTTAAAATAATTAAAATAACAAAATGTAAATGACGACGTCAGTGGCTCTGTGGACCAGGTTAGGAGAGCGAGATTAGCGGGTTCGATTCCCGCTGCGGCACAAATGTTTGCACAATATGCAAATTTTTGTTTCTGGTCTGGATGAATCTATGTTTTATTTAGTATGTACTTACTTAAAAAAAACGTTAAATATGTGTTACTACATCAGTTATCTGATTCCCATAGTACAAGCTTTGCTTAGTTTGGGGCTAAAAAAAGTTATATAAAATGTCCACCAATATATAAAAAAAATATACCTATATATAGGTACTTACCAACATTTAATACTTTTATATTTTTACAGTTCGTTGTATTCTTCGGTTTGGTGGCGGCTGCCAGCGCTGGTCTCCTCCCAGCAGCCCCCGTTGCCTACCACTCCGCTCCCGTAGCCTACCAGTCAGCGCCTGTCACCTACCACGCGGCGCCCGTGAACTACGCCGCGCCCCTCGGCAAGGTAGCCGTCGAGGATTACAACACGCACCCCCAGTACAGCTTCTCATACGACGTGCAGGATTCACACACCGGAGACTCCAAGTCCCAGCACGAGACTCGTGATGGAGATGTTGTCAAGGGCTCCTACTCCGTCGTCGACCCCGATGGCACCAAACGTACCGTAGACTACACCGCTGATGCCCACAACGGTTTCAACGCTGTGGTCCACAACGAGCCCCTCGCACACGTAACCAAGATCGCTGCCCCCGTCGCCTACGCCGCCCCGGTCAAGTACGCCGCTCCCCTGACCTACGCCGCTGCCCCAGTTGCCAAGCTCGCGTACTCTGCTCCCACCTACCAGTCTGCACCCGTCTACCAGTCTAGCCCCGTCTACCAGTCTGCTCCCGTCTACCAGTCTGCCCCCGTCTACCAGTCTGCCCCCGTCTACCACTCTGCTCCTGTATACCACCATTAAATTAAATAACTATAAGGTCTTTGTACATAGTACCTACCTGTTATGATGTTTTAAAATATAAAAACAATAAATTATTGCTACGCCTATATGACTATTTTTTTACTGCTATTAACGGCGGCCTCGTATCGTATGCAAAATTATACCCTATCGTTCTTTGACTTTTTACCAGCGAATTGTACGAGATTGAGTTCACGACTTGACTGGGAAAACCTTACATTGAATCATGATACATGTCGTTGATTTGAAAGATATAAGAAAAACTGCATTCAGTGAATTTAAAAAAACTCTGTGGAACTTGGGAATTTAACCCGCTCTTTTTTTGACGACTTTCAGTGGCGTTGTGACTTGTGGGCGAATATGAAATTTAATATGGTGAAAAATTGTCAAAATTGTAAAATTGTACCTACCTACAATTCTCGTATTTCAAAATCAAAATCAAAAAGCAAAAATTTTTTTTTATTATTTTTAAGAACACAAGTTGGTCGATGCAGGACTAATCTTAGCAAATGGGGGATGATCGACAAAAATGAAACATTGGCACTGTGGTGCCCAAGTTCAGACCATGCCACACGTTCTCGTGTGTCCATCCTGCCAATACTTCTGCTCCATGAATGACCTCATGGCTTTCTCGGACAATGCCGTGGGCGTAGGCAACTACTTGTAACAAAAAAATAGTTGTAGGTACCTAACGACACTTATGAAGAAGAAGAATTGAATAGGGGCCTGGTTGCCAACTTGCTATAGTAGACGCATAATTTTGTTTTAAATAATTATTATGCATGCAGTTTTCTTTAATTGCTCTTGCATCACTTCATTTTTCATACTTCTCCACATTAACCGATATTTTGAGTTAGTCATCGTTCATCTTTGAAAATCCCCTTTTGGGTTAGTGTCAAAGTCCCATTTGAAAATGCCCTAAATTTTAGTGTCAAAATTCTCTTTGGAGCTTCTAGCTCATGACCACAGTGGCGCGGTGGGCAAGTGCCCGGTTAAGAAACGAATGGTTGTGGGTTTGATCCCCGCTGCGGGACAAACGTTTGCATGATAAAGAATTAGTAATAGATACTAAACTAAGGCTATTTTTAGTTGACGTCGTTGCTTCATTTTTTTTATGATTTAGTGGTCAAATCTTTTGACGGATTAATTAGGCAGCTTTAAAGCCTCCGTCATAGCCTAATAATTTTGAAAAATGTAATGGTGTTGAAAAGTAAAGCCTATTCAATTTTCTCACTTGCAAAGTGCATTGCCGAAAGTTGATAGGTAAATAAAGGGCTAATTTTACGATCTTCGAGTTAGTGTCATGCAAGTAGGATTTTGGTCAGTTGGTCACAAGTTGGTCATTATAATTATCCCTATCAATCACCATTTACCGCGTGATAGTTATGTATATAAGCCCAACCGGCAATTAACCTAAAATGGTGAAAGAATCTTCATAATATATTAAAGATGTATTGTGTTATATAAATAGGATAAGTATAATTGAGCAGTAGATCATGTGTTATAAAAACATGTATTTAGTATAACACTTAATTGATAACAATGAATTGTCATGACTTTGTATCTTAGTAATTCTACAATAAGTTAATGGTCCAATGTACGCTTGACTAGACGCAGTACTCAGTGGTGGTAGAGAGGAGCAGCGTAAGCCTGCGCCGCGTGGTCTACTGGAGCGGAGTGGATCAGAGGGGCAGAGTGGACCAGCGGGGCAGAGTGGACAACGGGGGCAGCGGCATAGGCCACGGGGGCAACAGCGACCTTGGCAACAGAAGCGACAGCAACCTCGGCAAGGTGACCGAGAGGCTCCTTACGCACAACAGCGTTGAATCCGTTATGATCATCCGCAGTGTAGTCAACAGTACGCTTGGTGCCATCGGGGTCAACAACCGAGTAGGATCCTTGAACGACGTCACCATTGCGAGTCTCGTGCTGGGACTTAGCATCGCCGGTGAGGCCGTCATGCACGTCGTAAGCAAAGCTGTACTGCGGGTGGGTGTCGACCTCTTCCACCGCCTTCGGGATCAGTTTGGCGACGGGGCCGGCGCCGGCGGCGGCGTAGACCGGGGTGTGGACGGCCGGTGCAGCGTGCAAGAAAGGTGCCGCAGCGTATGCGACCGATGCCGGCGGCGCAGCGTAGGCTGCGGGTGCGATCACACCCGCCTGCGCAGCAGCAATGGCGCATACCAGTACTACCACCTGGAAATCATAAAAAAAGGGTTCATGTAGGTGGTTTTTTTTTTTTTTCCAGTAAATGATGGCTTAAACTGTGCTACTTTTTTTTATTCCACTAAAGTGGCAACCAAGCGTACGACCCACTTGATGGTAAGCGGTTACCGTAGCCTATGTACTCTTGCAACATCATAGATGACTTGAGACGTTAGATGGAAAGTCGCATGTGTCTGTAATTTCACCGGAAATCATACCCTTCGAACCGGAACACAGCAATGCGAGCATTACTGCTTGGCGGCAGAAATAGGTGTGGTGGTAGTCCTTCCCCGGACGAGCTCTATCTCAAAGAAGTCTACTATTAACTACTACTACATCTGCAACTTCATTTCTTAAGAAAATATCTCAGTCAATTTGTGTTATTTTATTTTGTTTTTGTTTGTATCTGGAATGTTATGTTCTTTATCTATCAAAAGTAGGTATTTAGTAGGGTTCCAAGATATTTAGTCGGAGGAGGTCACTTCATTGTAGAGCGCTTTTGAAAAAGTGATGGACTAAATGAACCAAAATACCCCACAACAGTTTCTTATCTACGATGTGCCACGGTAACAGCCGGGATCTATAATTAAAGAGTCGTACCTTGAAAGCCATTGTTGGAGTTATGACAGTGACTTCACTATGAGAGGATATCAAATTGAATGTGCCGAAATCTTGCCTCCCATGACTGTTTTATATGTCTCTTTGCTGCCCCGAGCGTTGCATTACCATCTCGATTTTACCACACGTGCCTATAATCTGGCTGATAATGGATGTCGCTTCATTTGAACGCAGCTTTAAGAGTAAGAAGACAACTTTATTTGGCGATGTTAAATGTTAATAAGAGCAAGTAGGCTTTGATTGATCTCGTGCATAAAGATCACTTGTATTGTATGCAAGGCGACTTTTTTGGAGTACACGTCCTTGCGACCTCACATTGTTGGGTGTTGCAATGATTTTGATGGCTTGATTTACTACCTACTTAGATATAAATAATAATATGCATAAGTACCTAATTAGAATAATTAAGAGAATCTGCTTTTAAAGTCAGAAATGCATAAGAATTGATACCGATAGTCGAATTATTAAGTATAGTCATACATAGGTAGTACTAATATCTGTTCTGTGGTCATAGCTAAGTTAATTTTACACAAATGCCTCATGAAACCTGTTCGGTATACTATCAATCAAATTATCAATAAAAAAAATATATTGAAAGCATCAGCAAAGCTTCAGAAAGTTTGGCAGTTGTTGTTGTGGTCAATGCAAATATATATTTAGCTATTTAGCTTTACTCTTATTACCAGCTTTAAAAGATAAATGGGTAAGATTTTAATTTATTTAAAAAAATATGCTATTAGAAAGGGGTAAACCTTTGGCACGCATAATACGCTTATTATCATAGCTCGTCGTAATCATGTACGCGAAGTACGCCCTGCGCCTGCCGGCACAGCGAACTTACGTACACATCGTAGATTATCACAAGTTACCATCAAACTGAATGTTTGCCAATCACTATAGCTTGTAATTTCTATGAATGAAAGATAACATTTTATTGCATTTGACAGCGGCAATGTTTGGAGTACGCGCTCTGACAAGACTGCGTCGCGTAGGCGCTCGACTATATGGCGAATTCCACGACCACCTGGACCACGTCACCGGCATAGAGAAGAGGGAGCTACTGGCTTATCTGGCAGGAGACTGTGACCCTTGGCGTATCCTGGCTATAAAGAAAGGTGAAGCTGAGCCGGGCCTACACGTTTCGTCGTATTTCGTCGTGCCGCAGTAAATCCCGCATAAGATAACGTTCAGGAGGTCTACTCTTGGAAGCGACAAACGATACTTGTGGCAAATATCGTAGTTCAATTAATATCGGTGACAACTATTTTTCAGAGCATTAACGGGCATCAAACTGATCCACAAGTCGATACCTGATAAGATATATCGCTTTTATCCGCAAGAGTAGACCCTCAGGTCACATGATCGCCGCCTTCGATCACACAAAATGCAACACGCGTCGTCTCGTGTGTGTGTTGCATTTGTTCCGACTTAGGTTTTAAAACGATGACTGTAAATAATGAAATATTATATTATTAATGCCATGCCATGTCTTGCGCTACGAATCTAATTAAAAAAAATGAGTATACTTTCAAACGAATATATACTTTTACTTCAACAAGTTGACCTGACTCATGCATAGGTACGTCCTTATTAACTTCAACAGGTCCTGGAACCCGTGAGCGGCCCAACCTGATTCCGAGCTCCAACGAGAATCGACTGATGTGCTGCCATTGCGACCCTTCGGACAACCACCTGGAATTCATGTGGCTGCATCAGGGCTGCCCTAAGCGCTGCGGCTGCGGTTATTGGTTTGAATTGTGTCCTGTTGCCCCTCTATAAAATATACTAAATATGAGGTCAGCTAAAACATGCATTTATATTTAATCTACAGAAAGTTACTTACAAACAATTTTATAAGACTAATGGTAGATAGCTAATACATGGCAATACCTAACCTTTATCTTTAGATTAGCCTGATGCGTCCACCTGATGATGGCTGAATGCTATGCCTTTTCTAAATCTGAGTATTTGTCTCTTTTTGATATCGCTACGGCCAGCCTCGCTGTCTTAGAGATAATTTTGGTATTTATGGATGGCCCGGCCCACAACTAATCTGTTATGCGAAAGAAATGACCTAGCTATTTACTTTTTGAACGAATTAATTAGGCAGATCAGTAATTTTTACTGCAGAAACGCAGAGTCCTTATCCGTAGTTTTATGAACTTTCATATCCGAATCTCGTAATTACCTACTAAAATGGTGTTTACAGTTCAAACGTTTATAAATCACACAGTTTATAGTTCTGATTTAGCTGATCACAGGCTGCAAATAAAGGCATTCCACGGTCATCGACCAAACCCCGTGCGATTTTGAACCGGTTATTATCACTCATAATACTTAGAAACGGAACTTTAATTATTTATTAGATTTATATTGGCCATCAAACAAATTTAGTTATACACACTGCCTACTTGCATAATAAAATTGTTTGGCGATGGTAATGCTACTTGAAAATATGACACTGGCGTTAACCTTAAAATATAGGTACTTAGTTAGTACAATTTACTAATTAATAAAAACTTGGAAGGTTACCTCACACGGAACAATTTATTGTTACTTCCTTATATTTGTAAAATTACTACCAACTCCTTGGGTTTAAGGTCCTAAGTCTTAAGTAATTATTTATTGACTTAGTTTATCGATCTTTCACTAACGTATCAGTTTTACACTACAGCAACTTACATAAAGTAACTTAAATTATCACAATAGTTAAGAAATTAAAACTTAGGTAATTAGTATTCTAACTTTGCCTTAGGTTAAGCATCTATTCGCCCTAATTGTGTTTTCATTCAGCAGGTTCAAAATACTTCCCTTCCTCAATTAAGGATAGCTGATTTTTAATTTCATTTTCCGGTGTAAAATACATCACATCGTTATCCTTAGCATGTTGAAAGGGTAGCTTAGCCCCTTCTAACGTATACAAAGGCTTTGTATAGAACCTAGTTTTAGACAAGTATGGGACTTTATCTATAATTTGCAGTGGAGTAGATATTTCTACGCGTTCTTCTCGGATTACTGCTTGGAAACCATGTTTTGCATCAGCTGTATATTCCACGGTTCTTTTCGTTCCATCAGGTCCGACTACTGCGTAAGCTCCACTCACGAAGTCTCCTTGTCTCACCTCATGCTGACTCTTGCTGTCTCCGGTGTAGGGATCCTCAATGTCGTATGAATATTTATAATCTGTCTGTGTTGGTGGAGGGTCTCGAACTATAATGCTGAATACGGCTGGTAGGCAGCATAGAATCAGAATCTGCAATTGAAATGAGCTGGTTGAACAATGCTTGCTTGTAAGATAAGCGATCTGTTTGGTATCAGTTCGTGCTACATGTAAGGTAAATATCCTGGTAATTGAAAGGATTGTGTAAGCGTAGATACCACAACCTGACCCATAGTACCGTAACTAAATCTGTTTTGCTGTGCCACTGCTGGACCTACCGTTGTAAGTGCTATTCCTTTCGGATTTTTTTTCGAATCACTACTGGCACAGGGTTGGTGTCAAAATCCCCTTTGAAGGGGATTTTGGGAATTTTAGTATCAAAATCTCCATACACGTATTATAATTTGGTGTTGTTGGTTTGAGGGCCCTCATCACTAGCCGACAGCAAGTTTTTATAACAAATATTATGATTAGTAACTGAATTAAAAACACAAAGTGTTTCTATGTGAGATTAGCGCATAAGTTTTACTGACTGTATTTAGTTAAAGTAAATACAGTCAGCACTTACTTAAAATGGATCATTGTAATTTAGCACTTGCAATCACAATAGCTAACACACACAAACACAAATAGCCTATTACAGAAACCGTTATTATGCCTAAGAAGTCAAATTATCAAGAAAATATTTTAATAGCAAGGTAATTTAATTTACTAACCTTATGCATGATGTTCGCGGGACAATGGCTACAACAGTAGGTGCTGCAACCGTAGCCTGTATTTATAGAAGTGCATTCACTAGTTCCTTGCACACCTCCTTGCAACTGGCTTTGCTCTGAATGGACTTTACCTCGCAAAAAGATACTTTGTCATTGAATCTTTTGTGTAATATTTGAGAATGTTCCGTAAATATTCACTTGTATAAAGGCCGGTGACTTTACTCGCGTAATCTTCTTCTAACAAAACTCATAAGTTACTGACTGACTGACTAACAAATGAACGCATAGACAAAACGGTGATTCATACCTGAAATATTTAAGCTGTACTAATGTTTTAGAGTACTTATACTAAAGAAGAAATTGCCGAAATGCTACTACCTATAGAGAACGCATCGAAAAAAGAAGTTTTGCATGAAAAAAAGTCAACAAGAACAAAGTCCCGTGGCGTTCCACACGTATTCTTAAAATAATTTCAATCTATTTTATTATCTATCATAAAAAATTAATTGTGCATCTCTAAACCGCGAAATAATACTTTTTTACAAGTCTCTAGAACCGTGATTGATGCTCTCCGATAGAGATATTATAGCTAAAAATCTCAGAACATAAGGGTAAACTACCTACTCATCTAACGTTGAGTAGTTAACGTTGTTTAAGCTTACAAATTAATACATGCTCATCATTGATTCGCTGTTTCAAAAGTCAATATTGCAGGTTCATTCACAGATAGCGGCCATTCGTCATCTCCAGTGAAGCGCCGGCGCCGGCGCCGTGAGACGCGTAATGAATAGCGTCATAATAATTAATAATCATGCATCTTCAGTTTCGTGAGATAAGTACTTACAAATACAAATATAAATATAACAAGCAAACCGCTAAAAACAGAGGAGGTTTTAAATCGGTGCGTATGTACCTACCTATACTCTTTTATTTTTGTATAAATAAGTTTTGTCTAATACTACTAGCAGGCGGACCCGTCCCGGCTTCGCATGGGAGCCATAAATCTTCCCATGATGGTTTCATCAATAGATACGAGTAATCACTCTATCTATTGATGAAACACGCATTAAAATCCGTTGCGGAGTTTAAAATTTCTAAGCGTACAATACATACATACAAAAGGACAGACAGCGGGAAGCGACTTTATTTTATACTATGTAAAGATTAAGGAATACATTGCAATGGGTCTACTAGTCATATTCACAACTGAAGCGGGTTTCAAGCCTGCAAAAACAGCTGAAGATTACCTTGATTTTAACCAGAGCCAGAGTCGTGAATGTTTTAAGTTGCATTTTTAGCACTACTAATATGTTGTTAATTTAGACTTGTGCTTACATACACCGCACATTACATAAACTATTCATGTAAAATTCAAAAAACTCCCAAAATAATAAAATGTGTAAATAATAGCCCATATGTAGGCTCGTAGACCCTCTACGCACTGCCCGTGCATATAAAAGATATCAACGCGCACGCGCATCTTGTTTGATCACTTCCTGTTTTATATTTATTTATGTGTACATCATACTCAAAAGATAATATAAGGTGATTATTGGATATTATTATATATTTTGATGGTGCTGAATAAAAAAGGTCCGTCAATATTTATTTAAAATTTTAAAAGGATCTTCGAGTAACTATCAATAATACTATCCCCATAGTAATCAGCAACTCTTTTACTCGAAGGTAGTAAAATAGGCCCCAAACCATATTTATTATGTTATAAAGACTATTTATTTTAAGCATAGTGACTCGCTTTGGTTTCCTATAGCGTTGGACTTTCATAATGTTAGCAGTACTAAAGCGGCAATAATACAATACAATTTATTAATAGATTAATGCCGCGTTAGTACCCCCTTCCTACTGCTCGTAGTCCTACTGCCATAATAATTATGTAAATGATTTTACTCATTTCTTTTTTCTTTTGACGACAAATGTTTGCATGATCTGCAAATATTTGTTCTGTGTTAAGGTGTTTCTAAATATTATTATGTGTTAAGTATATCTAAGTATGCACCTATTTACAAAAAATAATATCCTATCATCATTCCATCAATAATGTATTTTAGGTACTTTAAATTTCGTTAACGCTATGGGTAATTGTCAATGTCATAATACATGTCGCCATTTGTTAGTAAACTAGATCCTCAGATAATAGCAAGGCGTGGCTGACACACATTCACATGAGCCATTATTTCTCGTAACTGGTCCACTCGTACAACCTTTAGCCGCGTTTAGTTATCCTTAAACTTTTGCCTTTAAATAGACATCGTTAATACGTCCTAGGATTATTGTAAAGGCAATCGTACCTACCAATCTACTTTGTAACACATTACTAAATAATTAAGTATTCAAAAATAGAATTACACATGCTCACTCAACCCTGTAGGTACATAAAACTTTACACTAACTGAGTGAAAGACATTTATTTTAGCATAGTTACACAAATTCAATATTGGCTACAAAATATGGTATAATCTGCAGAACAAAATTTTAAAAAGTGAATTATTGATTAAGAGCGAACCCGGGCGGCTTCACCCGCGTTTTTGCAGTTTTTATGCTATCCCACCCAGAGAAACATTTAATTTTTCCGGGATAAAAAGTACTTAGCCTGCGTGTTATTCTGGAGATACGTGGTAAGAAACATACTCATATACTTTTTCATATAATATATTAGTAAGGATTCGTATGATAATCGGCCAATCGGTGATAATTGGCGAGCATCCGGTAAATGAGAAGGAGAATGAAATGTTTGTAGGAGTCCAGGGAAGGTGAGAAATTATAGAAAAATTGCGAAAAAAAATACGTGAGTGAAACCGCGCCGGGTCAGCTAGTATAAAATAAAAATATGTGGATTGTGCCAGGGGTTTTAAAGGGGCTACAATAATGAAAGCACTTGTTCATTCATAAACCAAAATTTGTGCAAAAATAAAAAATAAACATCGATTCCTCTTATTTATTACCTCAGCTTTAACAAATAACAATTAATAGCACTAAGAAGTAAACATACATAACACTAGCGAAATACGAAATCAGGTCACAGTTAGCAAGTGAGACGGATCTAGTCTTGTGTTAGCTTTTTGCTATTGATATGATCATACACGCACGACCTTGAATAAGTAGTAGACATTGCAACGTAAGCGAAAGGTCCTATAGTCCACACTCACACCCAAGACCCACACGACTTTTATCAAAGTTAAAAAAAGCAAATGCGATAGATATACCAGCTCGTAAAAATGAGAAAACTATCTACATCTGTGTTCTTACCCCTTTTTTTTAGTTTTCGACGTGAGCTTTGAAGTATAAATTGCGTTGGGGTTTACTGTTCATATAACTTATATATAACTTATTTAAGCCCTTCTCTTTATCTAATACTACTCGTACTGATTATATATAGATTATTTACACTTGATTACAATAATGTTAGAGTAGTACCTTATGTGCTGCAAAAATTTAATTTTATCTCGGGTTTATTTTTTATTTTTAATGAATATTTCCTAATTTGCTGCACAAAGTAACTTTCCATTCCAACTTAAAATGATAACGTTATGTCTACTATGCCTCTGCAGTCGTGAATCTATTCTCGTGAGTGAGTTTTTCCATTCAAAATTCGCATTTTCACAATAGATACCAAGAATTCTTCGTATCGATAGCAAAAAAGACTAGATCAGCATAATAGGTCAATTGTTGAGACTAGTGGAGGATGGCGTGGGGGGCTGCAACGACTTTCGCAACCCCCAGAGGCTCTTTGTGGACGACGGCGTTGAATCCATTTTGGGGGTCAGCAGTGTACTCTACAATACGTCGCGTGCCGTCAGGTTCGACTAGCGAATAGGAGCCTTGGACTACGTCTCCAGATCGGGTCTCTTGCTGGTTCTTTGAGTCACCTGCGGAGAGACAAATGTTTTAATTTTCATGTTTATGGAAATTGTAGTCTGTCAGTATTTCGTGTACTAAAGAAAAAACATGATCTAAAGAAAACGATACATAATTTTTACTACTAAAACATTGTTTTAAATTTTGTTACTAACACAATATGGATTATTTATATATTTTTATTTTTTTACATAACTAACTTTTAATATAACTGTAAGCTTTTTGCGCAATTAAAAAGTAAAACCCTGAATTCATATTTGGCAGTACCTACATTATTACACCTGGTCCTGTCTAAGTAGTTGCGAAGTTGGTGTCGTATTTTATGTGACCTAGTTACATATCCAATTTTAATTACGTTGTTAGACCTAGATTACTATTAACGAATAAATTCATGATCCTTTGACATTTTACGAAACATTTTTATTTATGTAAATAAGGTACCCACCCACACAAATAAAAAATATAGTAGGTATTATGTGTAAGCCTACGTACGTAGGTATGTATAGTACGGCCAGCGGCAGCGGATCTAAGCATTCGTGAAGTTAGCCGTTTCGATGCGCAATAGAGCTTTTTCGAACTTTATCTTTGCGCAGTACAAACGGCTAAAATACTATTTTTACTAACAATTTATCTAGGTGTCTCAAAACTACTCTATCTAATCTCAGTCTTAAAAGTTGGATAAAATATCACATGAAATCTGATATTTATGACACATTTTGGTTATTGACTACACTATATGCTACACTAGCGCGTTTATATCATTTCTACAGAAATCGTTACAAAATGTATAGTTAAGTTCAACATACCAGTTATAGCGTCCTGAATGTCATACGAGTAGGAATACTGAGGGTTGGGATCGTATTCGTCCACTGGAGCCGCGATCTTGGCGACTGCGTGTCCTAGCACCGGAGCCGCATACGCTGGCCTATAGGATATCACATTGTAAAATTTTTGATTTATTTTACACAATTCACGGTGAAAGCTGAACCGATTTAGATGAAATTGATTGTACCTACTTAAAATAATTAAATGGACTAAGACTAAGCTACTATACGAGAAATGTAGTTAGGTACTCGATTTAATAACAGCAGGTAAAAAGATCGATAGCTAACAGTTGTTTACGAGTTTTGCATCGAAATGTTTCATACAATAAGTATTGTGCACCCATCGAGATGGATGTGAAAACAAAACTTTTCATACAAAAAGCCACTCTCTCGATGGAGGCGTGTAAGTAAATTAAGCCTCTGTCACAGAAAATATATTATTACTACCTCGGTGTTAAACTCGTAATAAACTCTTTGATAGAGGCTATCTTCAATACGAACCTAGCGACAGCATAAGGGGCTGCTAATGCGTGTCCTCCATAGATGGGGGCGGAAAGTCCGTAAGGAGCTACTAGTCCTCCTACTGCTCCTTTTACCACTAGAATAGCTGCTAAGATTATGACCTGAAACGGAAAAGTTCATTTAATTCTAAAAACCTTTATAATCCTATCCCTGAATCGCTATAAATAATAGATTTATGGTTCTAAGGGTAGATATGTATTTAGTGTCATTTTAATGTGTATTTAGGTTTCAAGGATACTGTAGTAAATTAAATTACCTAAATACTAAGCGAAAGAGACTTTCTCGGGGTGACGAGCGCAGTGCAGTGCTAGGTAGAACGCTAAATTTTTTAGTTTTATTGTTCATAATTTATTTAGTTATATGATTTGTCGCCTATTAAAATTATTATTTACCTTTAGTTTTATTATATTGTTTCGCTCGTGACGTCACCCTGTTAAGGCTCAGTCTGAAAACCAGCGTCACTTCCTTACTATGTTCGGGAGTGGCATAAAGCTGAGACTGGACTTGTTTTACCGCACTCACAAGGAGAGACTATGTGACTAATACGCTAGGTCTTTCTTTCTTTTTTGTGTATAAATTTATTTGTTTTTGTTTTTGACCTTTTTTTTCTTGCCTTTTTACTGTACTGCTCTCCTAATTGTGTGTGTCAAATAAACAAATTCTTATTCTTATTCTTATTCTAAAGCTCAATTTGTTTGTGACACTGACACTGTTAGCGTCAGGCGTGGCACTTAACAGCAGGCGAACGACTTGACCGTCTCGTCATAACTAAGTATCTACACTTCTATATCACATCTATCTTACTACTTAGTTCAGTAGTAAGACATATCTAAGTACATAATCAAGCAATAAATATAAAAATAATAGTAAATACATTTTAGTAAAAATATGCTACAAATTCCATACCTTCATGTTTGTACCGTTGGAACTCAACTTGGTGTGAACATGGAGGGTTGTGCACGCGTCGCTTTTATACCTACGCATGCAGCTTGCACGTTACCTATGCACCCAATTAGAAAAACGTCACATTCGTAGGTACCTACCGCCCTTATACCCTTTACAATACCGGTCATATTATTGTGCAATAGGTACATTAGGTATTGAAAGATATTCTGTTGGACACATTATAGAGCACGAGGCCGAACTTATCAATCCAATATCTAGGCACCTTGCTAGAGTTTGTACCTATTAATCCGTCTGTTGTTGTTCATAATGTATGTACGTCCAACCTATTACTTATTTATAAACAGGTGGTCCAAACATAAACGTCAATAAGAAAAATTTTGATTCCCCAGATTCAGGGGTATCCTACCTACAATTCGATAATTAAAAAAGGTTCCTTTCTGCCATCCCGACTTGGTAAGATTAGAGTAGTTTATGTAAAGTATAGTTCTCACGGCGGATCTCGGCCGTCGTGAAATTAGCCGTTTCGATGCGCAATGGAGCTTTTTCAAACTAAATTGTCTTTGCGCATCACAAACGGCTAACTTCACGGAAGCCTAGATCCGCTGCGCGAACTATACCTACCTACCTACACAATAAAATTTTATGAAGAAGGATCATGTTTTGCATGCTGCTCACAGGTTAGCATAACCTAACAACAGTCCAATGTTCCCACAGTAGAGACACTCAAGGAACATAACTATCCTTACGAGACACTGCTCATTCTCAAGCGAAAGTGATTGGGTCCTATTCCACCACGCGGACCCAATGGACTCATGCAGAATATCAGAGAGTAGTAGGTAGGTAGTAAGTAATAATATAGGTACAGATGGTATATTGCCATCTACCACCATTTATGCCTACCTACCTAAGTAGGTACCTACATCATTTTTTAGCTCCAGATAAATTATTATCTATGTTATGGTAAACGAATGGGGAGAAAGAAAGTATTTTGCTCGACCAATCTACTAACTATATATCTATGTAGGCTAAGTACCTTAACCCCAATGAACTTAGCTATCCTCCATAAACTGTCGTGTCGCGCAAAGGATACATGGGTAGGTTGCGATGATTGATAATCGCGAATGGTTGCGAATCCCTCAGGTGAAGGCGAATCCAAAATGAAATGTTGTTTTTGACTAACACAGATTGAATCAACGCACAGCCGTTTCAGAGTGTACCCAAGAACCTCAGAATAATAATGAACACATCCTGTTAGTTTGCACAAATGGAATTCTTGATATTATTTAGCAGGGAAAGTGTATTTTGCAGCCTGAGTGTGCGTTTAACCCTCTATGCGAAAAAAAAGCACTAAACGTCAACTTCAAGTCAACTTCAAAACTGACAGTTGACGTTGTTGCTTGAGTTTCTTCTTGCGTTCCTTTTTGGACGAAAGTAATCCAACAAACACTGTGCTTTGTGATGTGTTTTTATTACAAAGAATTGTTTTTATAGTTAGTGATTTAGTTGAAAATGGCAGATTTTGATGCTATTTACCCAGATGAGATCGAGCCTGAAGAAAACATAGAAGAAACACATGTGATTTTAGTGCCAGACCCTATCGTTGTAAGAGGGGCTGGTAATATGACAGTGTAAGGTTTTATTTGATTACAATCCAGTAGTACTAGTACCTACCATCATCAGCTGTTTCTATTTTTGCTCTTTACAATCGCTATACATCAGAATTCTACGGGACCTTTGTTCCATCAATGAGAAATAATTGCTTCTTTTCTTTGTCACTATTTCCCAATGGCATTCAAGGACTATTTTCTTTAGACATGGTTTTGATCTGAAGCCAAATTCTCACTTCGGTTCGGTTATTAGTAAACATATTTGCACAATTTTAGTCATAAATAAAATTTTATAGAAGGTAGGTAAGTAAATTTAATCAAACCATAATACAAGGTTGTTTGTTAATGACCTTTCATTGCTGACTGTTTTAAAATATGGCCAAGTTTACAACAATCTTAGCACGCTTAGCTAGCCTAGCTTAGCTTAAGCACTTACCTAAATTAAACATAATAATTTTCTCAACATTCTACTTTAATTTCTCTAGAAATGAAACATATGATAAATATCTCAAGTTTACTACAAAAACCCCTTCATTCATCATTGTGTTAGTTAGACCAACCAAAGATATTATTATGTGGTTTTGCCTACTCTACTGTAGGAAGAACTATTCTGCTATCCAATTTCTAAAAGGCTATTAAGTGTAACATGACACTTGACAGCCTTTTATAAATTAGTTGGCAGTAGGTATTATCTTGGTATAACTGCAGGCAGAACTTAGTAAGACTATAAAATCATATGACTGGATCATTTTATCAGTATGAATTACCTTAGCACTTAATATGCATTAGTTTCAAGTTGTTGTGTGAAGGTTGTTTACATTTTCCTACTTTGAAAGGTTTTATTTCATGAATAATATAAAATATCTTTAATTTAATTAGTAACATAAATGTTTTACAAACAAAACTCTCCTGCCTGCTATTAAGGGCAAGGGGTTCTGTTGATTATCTATCTGGGCTAATCAATCTATATTAGTTAAAAGACTTTTTCACAATGAATTCTGGGACTAATGTAACACTCTTATTATTCATAATCTCAGAACACCTCATTTTAATGTCAAATGCAGTCCTAAAGGCCTTGATTTAGGTCTTTGAGCAATATAAAACTTCAATACGAGAATTGGCCACTGGCTTCTTATGAACTTATTCTAATGAATAACAGTGAAAATAAATGGCAACATATACCTATTTTAGCTATGAGGTTGTACAAGATCATTTAAGCCCTAATAAGGTTACTTAGTATGTTTTATTAATTATTAATGATACTTTGATTGAATAAGTAGTTTAGCACTGAGCTGACCGACCTAGATGTTCATGTCAAAATGTAGGTCAATGGTACTATCTACTTGCTATAATGATTCTCTAATCAATTTGATTACATGCTTTAATTCAATATTTCCATCAATAATTAATCATTAGCCATAAAAGGGGTTCGTTTTGTATCAATGGCGACCATATGAGTGAAAGCGAGCGAAGCTTGTATGCACACAGGCATTAAACTAACTTGCAGATACCAGCTCCTGAATTGTCTATAATCTAAAGATCATTCTTACAAAAAGGGGCATGCCAACAAATATGAATGTTAGCTACAGGCATGTCTATTTTCGCCCTATTACTGCAGCAGGTGCCATGTAATTAAATGATGACTGCATTGAGACTGAATCACTACAGAAGCACTGCAAAAAGCCACATTGTGTATTATCCAATCTAACTCATACTGGTTTTAATGAGATGGTTCTAGTTTAAAGGGTATGGTTACTGGTAAAATTACTGGCCATTGAAATTTGATCTATATCTCAGGGTGACAACACGCGAGTGACACCTCTGTGCCGATAATCACTTACCATCACCGACGACGACCGATGTGGCGCGGTGGGCGAAAGTTCGCCTGCGACGCAGGATGTGGCGGGTTCGATTCCCGCCTTGAAACAAATGTTTGTACGATCTTAAAATATTTGTTTCGGCCGTTCTGGGTATTTTCTATGTGTGATAAAAAATATCTATCTATGTATTGTATTATGTATATCAGTCATCTAGTACCCAAAACACAAGCTCTGCTTAGGGGCTAGATGTGTGGATTGTCCAGCATTATTTATTATTTATTTATCAGATAGGCTGTATGGCAATTAGAACTTACTGTACGCCTAGTCATGGGGGGAAAAGAGACAGAGGCATTATATATTTCATACATTCTTTCCATTTTCAGTTTTGGCCTCAGCAACAAATTCAATGGCGAGTTCCCCTCCGGTCTACAGTCGCGCATAGCACCAGAGGAGTACCAAGCAACTGTAAGCCGTATCAACAGCGTGCTTAAGAAGACATTGCCGGTGAATGTGAAGTGGCTGTTCTGCGGCTGTGTTTGTTGCTGCTGCACACTGGGATGCTCTCTTTGGCCAGTCATTTGTCTTAGTAAAAGGGTGTGTAGTCTTTCGTTTATTATAATTCTTAATACATAGTCAATAACGACGACTAGCGACACGTTTCAAAAATGCACACGGCACAGGGCATGTTTCTATTGAAAAAATATTATGTTCGAGGATTGAGTGTTCACATCATGTCGCAAAAATTCTAAAAAGCGTAGACGACGATCGATTTCTTTTTGGTCGTCACCGTTGATATCTGTATCATCGATCACTTTTAAAAGCTCTTAATTAAAATACAATGGGCTAACATTGAAAAGACTAGCAAATAACCGAGATGTTCCTGGCGCTCACATAACGAAACATAAAAATGGCCGGGCGAGTGTCCAGTTGAGAAGCAAGAGATTGCGGCTTTGATTCCCACTGCGGGACAAATACTATATACCTATAAACACCCCAGACCTGTGGTGACTCTTGCGGCCAAAAGCGATATATCGTGCCAGTGTTTGGAACAAACATTTAATGTTTGCATGAACTGATATTGTTTTTTGTGTTTTTACATGTATTTAAAAAGTATATTAAAAGTATCTGGTTATAAGAGAACTGGTTTAAAAAAAAAATAATAAAAAAAAAAAACTAGATCTGGTGGTTTCCATACTTCCAAGAGTAGTACAAGCTTTGCTCAGTTTGAGGCTAGAATAGATGGCACTGTCTAAAAATGTCCGCCAATATTTATTAATATTTATTCTATTGCGTTTTATTGCAAGTATGTTGAATGTTATCACCTGAATACAATACATTATTTTGTTCAGCTTCTAGGAAATTCTTAGTTCTTCTATTTTTCCTTAGTGGTTTTATGCTGTATTATTGCAAAGTTTGGTTTGTCGCAAAATAAATAAGAGGTACTTAGATATATTGTCTCAAAAACAGGAAAAACATTTACAAGTATTGCAAAATACATACTTACTTAATTCAGTTATTAATTTGTTTGTCATATAGGTAGTAAGTACGAGTTTAATTGTTTTGAACCCAGATAAAGTAATGCACAAATCCAAAGTACAAAATATTGTTTAAGTGGGGTTATTCATAGGTACTTTACTGTTATCGTATGTATTGACTGTAATTAGTTAAGTCACAACTTTATACAGTAACGAGCGGACCCGCGCAGATTCACCCGCGTTTTTGCAGTTTTTATGCTATCCCACAGGAACAGTCAATTTTTCCGAGATAAAAAGTCTATGTGTTATTCCAGGACCTAAACGATCTACATGCCAAATTTCATCACAATCGGTTAAGTCGTCACGGAGATACGTGGTAACAAATATTCACACACACACACACGACCTACACACCCATACAGTCTTTCGCATTCATATTAGTAGGATACGCACGTATTTATATTAGTTCTACCTTTGTACATCGGCCTCGGTGGCACGGTGACAAGACGTTGAAGATACGGGTTTGAATCTAGGTCACATACTATATCAATTACAAATTTCAACTAAATCCGTTCAGCCGCTACGGAGTTTAGAAGAAACGAACAACAAACTTTGTCATCTTTACATAGTATAAAACAAAAATCGCATCCCGCCGGTCTGCCCTCTGTAATGTATGTATGTAGGTACGCTTAAATCTTTCAAACTACCTGCGCAACGGATTTTAATGCAGTTTTTATCTATAGATAGTGTTATTCAAGTGGAAATTATATACGATTATTACGCGAACAAGTCGCGGGCAACAGCTAAATTTTAATATAGTGTGATTGATTGTATTTCCAGACCCAACACTCTTTGAACAAGCTCTTGGAGTGGGAGAACAGTAGGCTTTACAACAAGCTCGGCCTCCGCTGGCGGCTGACCAAGCAGCACTGCGACTCCTCCTCCATGATGGAGTATGTACTCCTCGTGGAGTTCATACCCAAGATACCCATCTACAGGCCCGACTAGACCCAGTGACACCAAAGCCACTAAACAAATAAGTTTTATATGCGAATAACAAATTGGTAAAATGAGTGAAAGTGAGAGAAAACACTTAAACGTAATGGATATGTTATGACCGTATTCTAGTTCCTTACTCTGCTTTTATTTCAACAGTGACTAGTTTAGTCCAAGTATGATGATATCATACCTAAATGAAATTTCTGTAAGTAAGGTTCTAGAATACGACTGACAATCACGACTCTAATTCCCATGGATGCTATCAAGTCTCAAGTTATCCGTAGGATGGTCGTGTTTTTGCTGTTATGTGTAAATATTGAAGGGGCGAAATGTTACTTGCTTTTCATGTCTTAATCGCTTTGTTGCAAGTATTATCTTTTTAAAGTTTAGCGGAGTGTATGTTGGAATAGTGTGTTATTGTTATCAGGTTGATAAACGAGTAGGCGTTGTAAAATTATGCGCACTGAGTGCTTAGCACGAAAAACTCGTCTAACAGTCGTAAACGTACCGTCCAGCTGTCAATTTGTATGGAATTTTGGTAGTGCATTTAACGTAACTAAAGTGGCGCTGTTAAAATCCTATACAAATTGACAGCTGGACGATACATTTATATTTACGACTAGTAGACCCGGCCGGCGCGGTTTCACTCGCATTTTTTTTTCGTATTTTTTCCATAATTTCTCACCGTTTATACCTTCCCTGGACTTCTACAAACAATTCAAGACCAAAATTAGCCAAATCGGTCCAGCTGTTCTCGAGTTTTAGCGAGCCTAACGCACAGCAAATTATAAAATTGTCAAACGAGTTTTCCGTGCTAAGCACTCTGCATGTTACTGGCGATGTTTGAAAACGTTGAATGTTGACAATTAATCTCTGTGACTAGACATGATTTAAATAAGGGAAAACTGACTAGGTTGAACACTAATGTATCTTTGTTGGACTTGTTTACAAAGTACCACGAGCTAGTTTTCTAAAAAATAAAATTGAAAATATTTTTTTTGTAACTACTCTGCAACTCTGCACTTCATTATTACAGAACATTTTACAGAAACGTGCAAGAAAGTGCAGACTTGCAGAGTAATACAAAAATAAGCCCCTAGTCTAAAGTCACTAGACTTATCAAAAAAATATATATGTATATCAGTCAGCTGCAACAATATTCATACAGCTTTAACATTGTCTCTAACTTAAGGAAAACGTTCCATAAAATGACGACGGAATGCATACATTTCAACGAACTATTTTCAACGTCGATTTATTTTCCGGTTGATAAAATCCTAACGTTTGAATGTGTTCATTCCGGCGCCCGATTAAGAAAAGTTTTTCTTCGCACACTATATTGAATTTCCTATTTTGGAAATCGAACGAGTGCAGCCAGGCACTTAGCCTGGCTAACGCGCTAAGTATGTACTCAAATGTGCAGTTTAAGATAAAATGTTATTTTCGAATAGGTACATAATAATTAGCGCTCTTATTTTGATTTATTTACATTACTTCAGATACTTTTTTTTATCTAAAGTTTATGTTAAAATAGTTTCAAGATCTTGGTCATTCGACTTGTAAATGACCAAACATTGGTTTTTGTATGTTTTTCTTGTTTTTTTTTATTATTGTTTAAAAGACTTGACAAGTACTTAGTGATCACCAAAATAACTTTAATTTATGTGTGAGTTTTAGCAAATACAAAGTTTACGTTTCTGAAAGAACTTACATTACAGCTATAACGCACTTTTGGAAACAGCACAGTGCTGCATTCTATTCAAATTGAAAACTAAATGGTTTTTAATAGCCCAGACGAAACCACTCATTCTCATTATAAGACATAATTTATTTCCATTAGTTTAATTGGTTTTAACCTAACAAAAATAATAGGCAGTCATGTTCTTTGCAATGTATGTTGTGTAAAACTTGTTATGTAAAACTTTCGGAATTAAGACAGTTAACAAAAACTAAAAGTATTGTATAAGATAGAGATGTGTAATGTATAAGACCAACCAAAAAGTCGACTGTGAGTTAAGCTACTTTTTAATTAAGTTTTACACATCTCAACTATGCTTCGCTTGAGAATTATTGGCAAAATCGAATAATTACTTGGGAGATCAAAATTCTTTGGTTAGAACCATTGTAGATACCAATATTCCTAAGTAACATGACTTGCATTCGCCATTCATTTTGAAACCTAAGGGTAAGGCGCCGGCGCCTGCTGTAAAAAGAAAACAACCTTTAATTTTGCACACTCAATAGAACTTTTAATTTAAATCACAAGGGGCATTCTGATATCATACCATAATCATTATCTACCCATTCGTTTGCCACTTGTCAGCGCTATTTTTATTAAATAGTTTGCTGCTATGCAGGCTATGCCACCATTCTGTACTCAATTGCCATTCGCAGTAGCTGAGCAAGTCACGAGTCTAATCAAATACTTCCTGGCTCGCAATAACTACCATTAACCGCCAATAATAATATTAATATAGCGATTTGCTATCTCCAGAATATATAAGTTAGTAGGTATGATATCAAAGAGTTACTTTGATTTCTTTACCCACATCATAAGAACAAAAAAAATACAGCAACAGGAATGCGAAGCGTGATTATAAAATAATTGATTGGATTTTTATACGTTACCTACTAAACTAATTATATATACTGGTGATGTAAACGTTTTACTAGTTTTTCCATACGATTCTGAAGGATATTTCGTTTTTATTAGCAAAGGTTGCTTGGCTACTTCTGCCGTAAGTAAGTTCGCATGAGCCAGTGTCCAATTCTGGTGACAGAGTTTTTAGGCGGCCCGAAGGCCTCTGTCATGGCCTTCTGCCGTTGACAACTGTATATTGCAGTGTTCAATAGAAGGATGTTATATTTGTAATATAATTGGAAAGTAGTTTGCTGGTATGTGCGAGTGTAACCCTTAAATAAATAAAAAACGCAATTAATCAGTCTCTATGGAGATCCACGTAAGATAATTTGTTCACGTCCATCAATAGTATTTATTTATCGTTATGTATTTTGTTATGTACCTGAATGTCGAAGTTAGTATGTAGATAAAAATATATCCTAGCCCTAGACAAGTGGTCTTAGGCGATATTATTAGTGGCTTTGTATCTACAAAGCGAATAGTTTTATCTAAGGCTACTTGTTTAAGACTTTTGGCTAAATGTAGTGCGGTACACTAACGTATGCTAGATAAAAGGAATGGGACTGTGGTATTAGAAGATTTAGCTTACATAATGTAAAGTTATAATCGGTACGCTCTTTGTTATGCCAAGGGCCTATATCCACTCCGGCTGAGCTACAATCCGTAGTGTGGGATTTCAGTTTCTCATAGCGAGCTAGCCTATCGAAGTGACGTAACTAGACATCATGGCCGAAATGGAAATACCTACCGGATACCCGTTAACATTATTTTAATTTTTAAGTAAATTAGAATAGATGCCTTTTTGTTGGATCGACTCGACTTGATCGATGATGTCGGATCACATCACGTCACTTTAATAAGCCAGTTGGGTATGGGGTAGTACTAATATCTGTTCTGTGGTATGGGCACAGGTATGGGTACCACTTACAAGTTAAATGCCGAAGATCTCCGAGCAAATAAAAAGACTATTCTCTATGTCTTTGCCGAAGATATATTTACGAGTATTTTGAAATGTGTGCGTTGCGGCCGGAGTAGATAGTAGACGCGTGGCTTTAGACGCCTTCCCTCTTTTCTCTTTTCAACAAGTTGTGAATGAGGAATAAAAGTGGGTAAAAATGTTGGCCATAATATCTTCCTAAGACTACTAAATACATTTGTTATTAAAACTTGCTCGGAATGTTCTTGCCACCAAACATTTTAGTTTAGATAATACTGATTTTGAACGCAACGGTTGAAAAGTGAACAGGGTAATGTTGACATTAAGTTGTATTTTAAGGAACTGTAAATATTTTAAGAAATTATAGATTATATTATTTTTGTTCAAATAAACTTCACAACAAGTGATGAACCCCAACTTTTATTTTACTTTTATCAAATAAATAGATAGGTAGTCCCAGTGTTCTGATATCAATGATTTCTACGGTGGAAATAGGCTCTTTTTTTGATGATTTCTTTCTCGGTTTGTATGGTTAGTCTAGTATTTTTTTGGTAGGTATGTAGATAGTTGTGCTCTAATACACGTCACGAATCGTGACGTGTGCTGTGCACAAGTTAATACACGATACGATAGATTGTGTGTAACTTGCGTGTATACTCATAAATAATAATAAAATATGCCTTGTTAAAATTAAAGATAATTCTTGATTGGAATTACATTTTATTAATTTATAAATAATTTTATACATATTATACACATTTTAACTAAGTAAACACCTACTCAAGGCACTTAACATTATGGTCCCTTTGTAACGCTTAAAATAACTATGACACAAATAAAATACAGAACTGACAATACATAAAAATAATTAACTAACAAAAATAATCTTGAAGGCAAACAAGTTAACTGAACATTTAGCGGAACAGCCAAATTTTCTGAGTTTATTTTATATAAATACAAAAAGCTGTTTTGAGGTGACACGAATATAATATTTTGAAGCTAGGATTACAAGCTAAGCAGCATTCTGACTCCATAATGGACAGAGCGTTTAGGTTCTATCAACAAGGAGTTAAAGAACTAGCTTGCTACCTAGCCTTTTAACACCCGGGCCTTGAAGATTGCTTATTGAGTTGAATTTATGTTTATTAATTCGATAGCTGCTAACTCGTCACACAGAAATGCGTAATTAACTGTTGATCACTTGTTGTTGCGTCTGGAATATGGAAATGCCTAAATATAAACGCGATTTTATTGCGGGGAAATTGTTTACAATAAAATTTAACACTTCTGCTGAAAGGAATAAATATACTGGAACTGGAAGTAATATTTAAAATTGTATAGTATACCTAGTTAATTCGCTACGCATATATTTAAGCATTTCCACTATTCAGTAGCAGCTAGTAATAGTCGATTTAATTTGGTTTAGAAAACGTTTCACCTTTAAAGCTTCATTGAACTTATGATAATATTTATCACACAAACATTTATTATCTTTATTTACTTACATGAATTGCATTTTAATAGACTAAGCAAATTTATTTACTGCGTAAATTAATTTGAAATGATAATTTGGACCATAGTTTAGTCAAAAAACCACACTTTGTATTATAAAGTATATGGATACTAAACAAAATGACAAGACGACATATAATTTAAACTATGTTTCAGATCGCATGTAGATAAACAACCCTTATTAAGCTAAAATACAATATATTAATACCATATACTTACTATTTTAGGGACGTTTATACAAGCTCTATTATATACATTCAGTCGTTCATAACATAATAATACATAACATAGATTTACATCAAGCCATTTCTTGTAAAAAGCACTTACGTTATTATGGCAACATTAGTGCGAATACGCAAATGATTTAGTTTGTAAATTGTACAAATCAATGGCTACAATATTATAAAATGGTTATATTTGATTTTTAAGGGCAGGACACTGATTTCATATAAATTCACTGACATCGGAATTTGAATCAATACAAGTACATTCTAAATTAATTAAACCTATTATAATATTATGTATAATCACTTTTATTGCACCGGATGTCATGACTCAAAAAAATAATATTTTGTCTATGTAACACCAAACATTTTTAGACATCAGTCTTCAAGTCTATCCATCACACCATACATAATTTCGACACACATTCACGATTCCAGAACAAAACTCGACGATTAGTCACGCATGATGCACAAACAATTTTGAGGTGTTATCCTAACCACGCTACGTGCCGTGATCAGTCTAGCTCATTTGAACATAATTGATAGGGAACTGTCCCTTCGAGCCGTTGCATTCGCCGAAGTACCACTGGTCGTTTAGTTTGTATTGCACAACTATAGTATCTCCTGTTAGGAATCTGAGGTCCCCTGGTTGGTCCGGTATCAAGTCGTACAGAGCCAAAGCCGTTGCCAGGATTGGGGGTGAGAGCAGCTTTTCGTTTGGTAGCGGCACTTTTACTTCGATGTAGTTTGAAGGGAAGGTGCCTTCGGTGCCGTTTCGCAATCTACCGTAAAGCCATTCGTTGTCCACTCTCCTGATGAGCTTGATTCTCGTGTTCACCTGGAATTAAAGAAGATGGATATGAGTGGACTTCAAAGAACGTAAAACCAACGTTACTGATGACTGAGTTGATAACATTAGAAGGCCTTGTCCTCGTTCAAAGAATGGCACCACGGTTTTAATTAAAAAGTTAGTTATCAATAACTGTTTCTAAGAATATCCAACGGTCAATAGGTTTATCTGTTTGGGTGTTCCTATAAATGAGCAGACGCACAAAAATAGAGAACGATAATCTCCAATTTCTCACGAAGAGAGGTCTACTACTACTAATTTGACAGACAGCGACCGACTGGTAAAGAAAAAAGTTGTAGGTTGCAGTTCCGATTCCGATTTGCACGTTCTGCAAATGTTTCGGGTCAGGGTGTTATGTATCATTAGGTACTCATCTTTTCTGATACCCAAGGTATAGGGAATCCTCAGGACTCCTGAACCCGCATAAGGATACAGTTCTCATTTTGGTTGGCAGGGTTTAGTAATAAAGGCTGATGATTTACACACATGATACAGCAAAATTATCATTGTCTATCAACTATGGTAAATCAAACGAACAAAACATTTTGTTACAAAATATCTTTACACACACACACCCAACGGACACATCCATATTCCTGAATCAGAACTGTGGATGATACTAACTAACCCTGCCAACCCAAAATGAGAACACCTAAATAAACAGCTTAATTAAAAATAATTATCTATATCATACTACCTAGCTACGTTAGCTTTTTGATAGCAGTGCATAATGTACCTAGTAATGAAAAATCATAACAGCTAACGTCGAATCGAGGCCGCGACCCGACCGACTGGGTGGAGGCGGCGCGCGGCGAGACATGGAAGTTGCGTCGATAACGAGTTCCTATTGCACTGATAAAAGCATTGGATGCGTAGTATCTGTGTTATGATTACTGAAATCGCGAAAAACAACAACGCCCCGAACTAAACAAACAAATTCCGTGCACGTCATCGCGCCATGTGGCGGGCGCGATGCGAAACACTTCTATTTGACGTAACGCTAAGGGTACTCGATGGTATCGTAAGGTGCCGATGCCGTATCGTCGTCATACTTGAGTCAGTTGAGGCCGAACTAAGTATTCTATAGAAAACTAGCTTTACAAATTATAATATAGTTAAATTTTATTTGTACCTACATTACAGCAATATGGTAATGTACGGTACCGTTTTAAAATTGAGGTCGGCTTCGAAGCATATTTTGTGTCTAGATTTCATTTTATAAGTCGATGTTAGTCGATGCTATTAAGTCAAATAATAAATATAACTTTTAAGCGTTTTTAAAGTATGCTATTATTTGCGTACTGCTTCTTTTCGCTCATCTATACCTACTAATATTATAAAGAGGAAAGACTTGTATTCTTGTTCGTTACGAATAAAATTATAAACAATATAAAAATAGGTATATAATAAAATAATTTATTTTACTATTAGAATGCTACATTATCCCTAAGTAACACAGGCTATAATTTATGTCCACCCGTGCGAAGCCGGGACAGGACGATAGTGTAATATACAGATATATTTATAGACTACTTGTACCTAAAAGAAAATCAAAATAAAAGAAACATATTTTAGTAATTAGACAGGATTAAAGATTTTGCGTGTTTAGAAACACAATCAAGGGTATCATCACGCACCTTCTAATTGCTTAATAAGCAACATAATGAACAGATAAATGTGCATAAATGTAGCCTACACGGCCGTTTTAAGTTGGGAACGTTATTTTAATTATAGTATTGCTTCTAGTTTCTGCTTACTTTGCTTACTTTTGAAGAAAACTTCCTCCTAGGTAGCAAAATAGCGATAAGGCCGAGAAAGGTTTTAATTTTTTTGAATGGATTCAACCTTATTATTTTACGAATTGCTAAGATTTTAACTGATAGTAATAGAGTAACCTACCTAATCGTACAAAAACTACGGCAAACGGCGAGATTGAGTAACAAATAAACATCTACTAAGACTACAGCCATGCAAAATAAATAGAGCCCTGTTGGATGAAACATAAAGTTGACTTTGTTATGTAGAGTAAGCAAAGTACCTACATGAAAAGCTTGTTCCGTTTCAAATACCGCTCTAGGTGGGTGCAATCACAAGTAGTAATTACCCAAGAAAGTGTTCAACCATTTTAACCTATCTACATCCATAAGCTTGAATTGTTCAAATTTACCTATACAAATTCAACGCCGTCGTCATGTAAGTAATGGGCTAACGACGGCTAATATACTAAGAACTTCCTAACCTAAAACTGAATGACCTTTCAACTCCAACACCTAGGGTGTGATGGATGACTATTATTTTTCACTCTTACTTCTTCTAAACGGAAAAAAAACAGTCTTCTGAACCATTCAAGGTCTACTTTTTATGAGGATTACACTTGAAATGCTTCTCGATGCGCAATGTCTACTATAATATCTATACTAGAAGTTCAAGGTCTATACTTCGAGCATAATGTCTTTGGGTATAAAATGCTATTTATCAAAAAAAAATATTGCTTTAATTTTTTTCCAACGTTTCTCCTATTATTTATAGCAGTTTTACTTGTGATTCCAATCCTTGATGGCGTAAATGGAACAGCACAAAATACTTTTGATAAAAGACCATGCATGCAAGCGTGGTATTGTAAGGCTGTCTATAACCTAAATCGCTACGGTGGTGGTGGCACTATGGTGATATTGTTATACAGTTTATGTTATGATAAATGACTTCGATATTGACCAAGTTGCACTTCGATATACGGTGATTCGCGACGTAAGTTGTAAACATTGCTTGCTTTCTAAACATCTTTGACTTAGAAATCTTTGCTTTCAATAAAAATATTGTGTGTCGAGAAGTAAAATACGCGATTGGTCAATCGTTTGACCAATTAACAATCTTGAATGGCGTTATTAAATTCATAAAAATTATACCCAAGTGACCTCTAGCTGTTCTAGTATTTTCGGCCTTCGTGTAAGAATATCATGCATGAATTTAAATTGTATTCGGAGTGCTCATAATCATACATAATTAAGGCCTGAGAGAATTGCTTCTTCATGCAATACAAATAGAATGTACCTATTACCTTTCCTTATTCTGTGCTATTACTTATTTAATTTTGTTACTAGTCCACTAGAGCAGTGTGTAGATGATGGTATCTGAGTAATTTATTTTCGCGTTTGAAATTATAATTTATGACATTAAATTTTTAGCTCATATTCCAAACGTCCAATTCTAACATTTTAGGTATGTTTTTTTTAATAATATAAACTGGTATAAAGTAAATATAGATAGTAAGAATGTAACATAAGTTCACTCAAGGTGGCCAAATCATTGAAATAGGTATTAGAATTATTATTAGAATTATTTTTATTTGCAACAATACACAACAACATAATCATAATAAAACTAAATTAAGTAGGTGCTTATGATAACAAAAGAAATAGCATCTAACTAAAACCTACTCAAGTTAACAATAAGGATTTTATCATAAAATAGGTAGTCGTGATGCTGCAAAATGGTCACTAACTCAGCATAATGCGGATTGTTAAATAACAACCCACGCTGGTCTTCCGTATTTAGGTATAGATCTCTCGGCGGATCTAAGCATCCGTGAAGTTAGCCGTTTCGATGTGCAATGGAGATTCTTCTAACTTAAATTGTCTTTGCGCATCACAAACGGCTAACTTCACGGATACCTAAATCCGCCGAGAGAACTATAGCTAAACCAACTGTTACATGTTTGTTCCTCTGTTTTTAACATAATAACGGCCGAGACGCGCCGCCGCGCCGGCACGACCGCGACGCGACGCCTCTGAATGCTATTTAGTATTCTAAAAGTATAGATGTATACAAATAACTAGTTTTTTGTGGTGCGCGAGCTGCAGGCAGCTCGCGTGTGGGTTTGAGGCTGGGACTTGGACATTAAATATTTTCAAATTGAAAAAAGGTATAAAATGTTTACATTTGGACTCCTACAAAAGATGTAAATAAAATAAAGTTAAAATAGAATTAAAAAGATATAAAAGTTGGTTATTACTTGCACGGATAAAAAATATAGGTCGCCCGGTGCGCTCGCTGCAAGCAGCTCGCGAGGGGTTAAAGTTTCTATAGAGGTTGTGTGGTGCGCTCGCTGCAAGCAGCTCGCGAGGGGTTAAGTTTCTATAGAGGTTGCGTGGTGCGCTCGCTGCAAGCAGCTCGCGAACGGTGTGTGCTCCTGTAGAGGTAGCGTGGTGCGCTCGCTGCAAGCAGCTCGCGAGGTGTTAAAGTTTCTGTAGAGGTTGCGTGGTGCGCTCGCTGCAAGCAGCTCGCGAACGGGGTGTGCTCCTGTAGAGGTTGCGTGATGCGCTCGCTGCAAGCAGCTCGCGAACGGGGTGTGCTACTGTAGAGGTTGCGTGGTGCGCTCGCTGCAAGCAGCTCGCGAACGGGGTGTGCTCCTGTAGAGGTTGCGTGGTGCGCTCGCTGCAAGCAGCTCGCGAGGGGTTAAAGTTTCTATAGAGGTAGCGTGGTGTGCTCCTGTAGAGGTAGCGTGGTGCGCTCGCTGCAAGCAGCTCGCGAACGGGGTGTGCTCCTGTAGAGGTTGCGTGGTGCGCTCGCTGCAAGCAGCTCGCGAACGGGGTGTGCTCCTGTAGAGGTTGCGTGGTGCGCTCGCTGCAAGCAGCTCGCGAAGGTAAAAAGTGCTCTCCATAACAGGGGCAATAATATATAAAAAAAAAAAAAAAATTCATTCCGATAAAAAAATCCCAAAAAAAAAAAAAAAAAAAATGGTCGATTCGAAGTTGGTCTGGAGTATATTAGACATTCAGTTGTACTTCCATTGACAAAAACCTACACGAATCTTGAAAAAAATTTCCAATCCCCTCAATAGTTTCGGAGATAATACGAAAAAAAAAAAAACGGGGGGATTTAGGGGGGATTCAAAAATTGATTTCAACTAATCAGGACACCCTCTACACGAATCTCAAAAAAAAACCCGACTTTTCCAACAGCAAGTAGAAAATCCCCACAACGACCCCCTCAAGGGAGGGGAAAATGGGGATTTTGGGATTTTTCTAGAAAGTTTCAAAACACCCTCTATACGAATCCGTAATCGGTTTTACCCCACCCCTAGCGCAAGTGCCTCAACTCACATGTCAGTGAGTGAGTGAGTGAGTGGTAGTTAAGCTTTATATAGTATAATAAAATTAACACCATTATACGAGCACACGAGCGAATGTGCAAATTGGTAAATATACCTATAAAGCAGCTCTTGGTACGCATGCTCTTATTAGTTTTTTACCACTAATAAACTGCTGCCCAGCTGTAAATCGTAAGTCGTTTATTAATAAATTATAATTAGTCTATACTTATAAACGTTATACTTACTTATTTTAAACCTTAAAACATTTTACATAACTTTTACGTCTAGGATAGATAGTCCTCCTATTTCAAATGTCTTAAAACAAGTTCCATAAAAAGCAGATGAACCTTTCGTGCCTAATCTCTTCTATTCTTCAATGACCTTAAACTTGATAACGCCTGACAGCTCCTACACAAAGACAACACTTCGTACACACAGGAACTATAAATAGAGGTGTTTTGGCAATAATCCACGAGCGTGTCAACACAACAAATATAGTGTATGTAATGTAAACACAAACCAAAATATTCGCGTACTTCTCTAAAAAATATACAATGTAGATATATTTTATGTATGATTCTAGAAATATTGATTATTGTTAGAGTAGGGCTTCGAGCATACTCAATGTCTTTGGAGTAGGGTTATTTATTCGCAAGTATTTCAAGAATTTATCCAGACTGGTTGCAAATAAATGAATAAACAAGCACAAAAAAAGCAATTCCTGTAAATACATCTTCCATTTTGTCTTATAGTAGTAAAACATTTTTTATGGTAATATAAAACACTGTTATTCTAGAAACAAACATATTTCGAATGGGGCGTGTCGCATGTCCAATTTTCCGTTTACCTGAATATAGTGTGCGTGACTCATCTAGTGGTACGGTCAGCAAAAAATGTGGTCTACCACCCTAAGGTTGAGATTCATATGAATGTCATAGGGTTTCACATAAACTTTTGTCAAAAGTAATAGACCAATAATTTCTTTGCTGACTGTACAAGTCGTATGGAGGCCATACGGTAAGCTGCTTAGTAAAATATTCAAGTATCCGTGACGACAATGAGGCCGTTGTGTTTGTCTACCGTAAGATAATTTGGTTAATATGCTAAGATGATGATAGACCCAAAATAACCGAGGAAAATCTAGCTGCAATAAAAAATTTGTCTTTTGACATTTATGTTCGATTTACAAGCTAGATACCACAGAATAGATATTAGTACCTAGATACAACAAATAAAACTAAAAAAAGAGTGTTTTATTAAATCAAACAAAACTTACCGAAAAGCAAAGATCGTCCTGGTGATCCGTGAAGTAATCAAAGAGCGCTATGCCATAAGGTTCATTATCGTCCTCCAGTTCTGTGAAGTGGACAGCGTCACTGGGCCACGCGTCAGGCAGGCAGTCAATGACGTCGGGAGGCGGCGGTGGTGGTATGCTCGGCATTGGAGGGGAAGGTTCCCTATCCGGTGATCCATCGTCGGCATCGTCCCAGCTGAATGGCTTTGAGTCCTATAACAATTTGGTAGGTACTTATATTTTTTAATTGACTTGCTTGCCTCAGTTCCATATTGTAGTGCAGGCGATGAGCAGTGCTTGTTTTAAGGTTTTGTCATTGAGTTAATTATTGCTATAAATATAATAATTTCCATATTGCAGTGCAGGCGATGAGCAGTGATTGTTTTAAGGTTTTGTCATTGAGTTAATTATTGCTATAAATATAATAAGAGTCTCGCTCGCTCATGTATAGATAGTATACTATGTCTGACATACTATACGTCGGTAATTTGAAATATCCTAGGTTTTACTACCGATGTAGTAAAACTTGAGTAAATCGACAAACTTGGGCTCTGATTAATGGAAAAAATTGCAATTTGTATTAGCCTGATTATTTTTTTTACGACTGTATAACCAATCGGCCCTTGGTTAAATAAAGCATGACAGCATGCTAAGAATATCTACCTCATTGGCTAAATGAGCAATTATTTCATTGTCCAGGCAATAAAGAGACCTTGCAACAAGCTGTATTTAGCTGATTGGTGACAGTTCTGTAGGTATAATATTATATTTCTCTGGCCTAGTTTACATAACTAACTGATTTATAAACGTACATAACAAATACACTGCATTACAATCAACAAGCCACAGCCTCCAGATAGCTACAACAAAAAAAATACCATAACTAAAAAAGATGTTACCAATTATAATACCAAATCATCATGCCCGAAATAATTTGTTATGAGTTCAGTTTACTAAATGCTGTTTATATTGTAGTGTATGTAGCCCCGTCGCGTTTGCAATTCCCATTCGAATGATTTTATATTCCTGCTCTGAGTTTTAGGTATTGATACTGGCTGGCCACTGACTCACATAAATTTATTTTAAAATGAGGGATACGGATAACTTCTAGCCTACGTGTGTTCGTAGCTTCTAGCAAGCTTCAAAGCAAATAAATGAAAAGGAAAGCAAGTGAAGTGATGCAATGAATATGGAGTTTCCTGAAAACAGTGATCTAATCACATTCTTGATCACGTAACTAGCTTGAGGTCAAGTCATATACCTACCTACCTACTGTACTGAGTGGAAAACAATATTATTATGCTGTTGGTTGCTAATTTTTTTTAGGTATAATTAAATAGCAGTTGCCTGAGACTTCGTTCGCATGGAACTCGGGAACTAAGTCCTATTGTACCTATCTATGTTTTAAATAGTGTGATGTTATTAATCGTTACAGTACTTTCCATGTTTTAGCAACTTTTTCTACAAAATCCACGATTCCATTTTAGTGGTCAAAAGTCAAAAATTTTCAATTTTGTTATTTATATTACAAAGCTTAGATTATTCTAAGTTACAGAGTCTTACCTACCCATAAAAAAACAAAAATCAGAGTAATTGTGTTAGTGAGGTAGGTACCTACTGAGTACCCGAGGTTTTTAATTTATGCCATTTCCATACAGAAATTAGACATTCATGGCCATAATTTAGGAGCTTGATTTTTTCCGGGACTTTAAGTTTAGTATCTTTTTATCCAGTATTTTCATGTTGATAGCTAAGTAAGTTCGTATGAGTCAGTGGCCAACTCTGGTGAGTGGTGGGTGACTGAGTTTTTAGGCCGCTTGAAGGCCTCTGTCATGGCGTAATGAAAAAGCCGTTGATAATAAAAATAAAAAGATGGTGATAGCTATTTAAATAGTATAGCCGATTTCGAGAAAAAGAGTCTTGACAGGCCGACCAACCAACCAACAAAAAAAAACAAACAAACAGACAAACAGCCAGAACAACAGAAGGACAAAAAAGTTGTATTTCTATAGGTTTATGTTTTTTCCTTTTAGGGTATGAAATTTGCAATATACCTAGCAGACAAGTTGTAAACATGTAAAACTATTTAAATTATAGTTCTTAAGTTGTTGCTTCTTTATCTGATTTAATCTAGGTGAATATACAGTAATCAGGCAATTGCTTTTTAGTAAAATATCATTGATTGATATATCATGCCACTCAAATGATGAAGAAAAACATAGTGAGGAAACCAGCATGCATGACCAAGAATGCAAGAACTGACAATTCGAAAGACATGTGTCATTCACCAGTTCGCAAGTCATTAAGTTCAGCAGTGGGAACATTAGAAGGCTGTCATGATTATGACCCAAGCCAAGCAAGTTACTTCGTCAATGTTATTTCAACTTTGATCCAAATGTACATTTTTAGAAGACAAAAAAGAGTAAGAATCTTTGCAATTTGAATATTTATCAACACTTACAAAAGGCCCCTGGCTAGTAATCTCAAAATAACCAACTGGTGTACTGCTCAAACAATTATAGGTACAGTACCAGCAAATACTTATATAAAATTAGCATCACTTACAAAAGACTCAGGGCTACTTACGAAATTATCGCCAAACCCGCCGTTGATCTTGTGGAGTGGCGTAGTTGTGTTTACCGTCATGTTGGTCGCTGGGAAGCTTCCTCCAAATGTATTTTTTAACAGTGAAGAGTTGTCCGGAGGCTTTGGGCGAGCTGGCTTCGCGCGTATAATAGTAGGCTTTGATTGACTTAATGAATCATAAACATCTTTAATTATCACAGGCTTCTTCAAGATAGGAGGCTTAACCATCGGCTGAGGTGAGAATGGATCGCTCGGAAAGTTGTCCATTGTATCTTCTTTGAAAATTTTTCTTGTATTTAAAAACAGATCAAAATCATCCTCAAACCCACTCTCTGCTTGGGAAGCATTACCACCATTATGATGGTTGTGGTGATTGGTAGAGGTAGTGGCATCGGAACCAAAGCTATCTACACTCAATCCATCACTGCTAGATCTAGTTGTGAATGTTGGAGAACTTGGTGGTGATGACAAGTCAATCAATGCACCTGTCTGTATACTCTTTGGCTCACATTTGGGGAAAATTTTAGTTGCATCTACTTCACTTAAATCTGTGATAAAAGTTTGTTGGTTATTCACATTTGTAATTGAACTGTTGGTTGTCTTAGTTTTACGTGAGAGGAGGGAGGATAACACAGTCGGTCTTCTTATGAAGTGAGAAGGCTTGGCTGGAATCTCAGGCTGTTTGGAAGCCAATTTAGGTGGTGGAGGGCGTGGAGGTGGTTTCTTTTTCTGTAAATTGGGACTGGGCTCAAATAGATCTGCCTCGAATGGATCACTGTTCCAGTTTGTGACAGGGGAGTAGCGGGTTACTCCAATGCATGGCACTGTTGGTGCGGGTCTTGTTGGACCCTTCATACCTGTGGACAATGTAAACAAAGATATTGTGTACATACATCTGACTAGATACATATTCACTACAATGTATTTTAATATCTATACCTATTGTCATTTCTAAGTCATCATGCTTTCGTTTGATATCACAATCTAATGAAGTAAAACAAATCAAGTAAGCAGATGTAGTAAATAATGACTCATAGGCCGTTGCCAATATATAATAAATGCTATAGGTGTCAACCTATGCATATTATTATAATTATTATGTCTTGTGCTTGATACTTACTTGCAGATTGCATAAAAACGTTTCTGGGTAAGAAAACAATCACATACTGTAGTGTCAATGGCAAGGTTCTTGCGAATGTCGTGTGAAACGTGAACAAAGTGTACGCATGTGGCGCGCAATTACTCGGAACTGACTGACTGAGTGAGTTTTTTTCGCAGCGATTATGATGTCGCTGTGTCGCACAAGCGAATGTTATTATGATAACGAGATCCACCCACTGACGGACGGTAGACTTCAGACGCCTCGCAGTATCGACTGGTGCCAGGTACGGACCGCGCGGCCTTGGTAGAGTTCGATGTAATTTCACAAAGGGTTAATTAATAGTAGCTATGCATTCTGTTTGTAATCAAAAGTTAATAAAAAAAAGCCTGTGATGATTTATGTTAACAATTTACAGACCTTGTCTACAAATATCCATTAAATTCGAGTCTCGAGCGTCAGCTCAGCTGTTTATTAATAGTAAGTGTTCCTTGGAAATAGTCTTTCAAATAGCTCTGTGCAAACACTACGATCCCAAACTCTCATGTAATCAGATAATTTCTTTGAATTATACAGGCAATAGAGCATCGCAACTCAAATATTTTGTCATAAAATTTTAAGGTTTTTTTACGGCTACGAAACGAAACAAACTGACACTGACAGACAAACAAAAATAAATTCTTTTCAATTTTTTCAACCAACAAATCGATTACGGAATTTATGGATGCGCAATATGTTTACCGACATCGATGTTTTTAAATCGATGCCTGTTAAGTCTTCGAAAACATTGACAAAATTAATAAATACTTTATTAGCCATCTAGCGTAAATTGTGTAATAGATAGTTTTTGCCTTTAAATATTATTTGGAGCGCTCGTGACGTAGCTGGCTAAGTTGTTCATAACAGATCAACGAAATTAAACACTGTTTTGCGTAGTCACCATTTGGATGGGTGACCGCCGGGGTGGCAATATCAACTGAGCCTAGCTTCGAAGGGTACATTAAGCAGTCAGTCCTGGCATTTTTAAAGATGTTAGGCCATGACAGAGACTTGGAATTAGGAGGCTTAAAATCTCTGTCACCAGAGTTTAACCACTGACTCATCTCATAAGAATTTATTTTATATTTGGCCGACTTTTTTTCTCTTGTACTAGTGAGTAGGTAAACAGAGTTGGTTTAAAATTTTCATATCGATGTTTGGTACATACATAAAAAGAAACATTTAAATTTTCACAAGGATCGTTGCCTTTTTAAACCCTTTTGAAACATCGACGATTTAAATTTCGATGTTTTCCTAACGATGTTTATCGTACATCGATACTTTCAAATCGAAATAAACATCGATGTTTTCCTAATACCCTACAATCAATCAATCAAACAAAGCAGATTTAATGAGTATTTGACTTGACACTGGCAGTGTTGTAGCAAATGCCAAACAAACAAAGCACAAAAAGTGTCGTACCATATAATGTACCAAGACAACTCGGTCCTTGTGCACAAATACCAAGATAAGCTCACGTACCATGTATAGTTCTCACAACGGATCTCGGCCGTCGTGAAATTAGCCGTTTCGATGCGCAATGGAGCTTTTTCAAACTAAATTGTCTTTGCGCATCACAAACGGCTAACTTCACAGAAGCCTAGATCCGCTGTGCGAACTATACCAGGATTATTTGGTCCGTATGCAAAAATACCAGGATTCGCCGTTGACCAGATTATCAAAATTACACCAACAAAATGATGCCTCTAAAAAAACATTTTGAAAAAACAGTGTTGGCAGCGCCGCGGCGCCGCAGTGGAGAACTGGAGTACCAGTTTTGCGTGTTACAATAAATGTCAAATAGTTACATAAAAATAAATAACTAACCTACATTGTCAATAACTTGAATTTGGCTAATTGCCTATGTAGCAAAGACCATTAAAAAAAAAAAAACTACCCTAACTTACCTACATCAGTCAGCATAAGCAAGCTTACTTACCAAAAGAACTCACTTTGCTCTCCCTCAAAGAGTAAAATATATAGCTCTCACTACCATTTGATTAATAACAACAGACTTAATTATAGGTAATCAAAAAATTATGAATTAATTTCGTCCAAGCTTCAACATGACCTCAACAATGCTGCTTCAATTACCAGAAGACATCCTCACAGTTATTTTTAGATACCTTGATTTGCAAGACATTTTTAACTTGATCTTGACATGCAAATATCTTTGGTATGTTATCACCAATGATAATGTTCTATGGAGATCAATAGCACAACAACGATTTAGTTATAATAAAAATGAGAGGCTTATTCTACAGGCCAAAGAAACTAAAAGGTACCTATTTCAAACTATTGATAGTAAACAAATAAATAAATCTGGCTTACGATTTATCTGGTCATTAATTTGCCCTTAGTAGTCCTTGGTAGTCCTTGCTAAAAGCATACAAGCGCTAACTGATAAGAAATTTATTTATTTTAATAATAGACGAGCAGCTTTCACTGATGTGTCTATGTCACAGTGTATTTCCTTTAGAATTCTTTGATTTTTCAGCATTCATAAACAAAGCTGGTACAACAACTGTAGAGCATCATACAATTGGTGTAATGGAATCTTCAAAAACAAGGTAATAAGTAAAAAATATCTTATATAATTATGTACATAGAACAACGACAATCTGTTGTGATATTGACATAGGTAGTTACTACAATAAATATAACTACTAGCTGCAGATATTTTCCCCACAGGAACCAAACACTTTTCCAGGATAAAAAGTAGCCTATGTGCTATTCCAGACTATAATCAATCCCTGTCATAAACATTCAGATTTGTTTTGGTGTAATGCTCCAACAAACATGCAAACATTTTCTTTTCTTTTCTTTTCTACTTTTCTTTCTTTCAAACATCCAAACTTTCCCATTTATAATATTAGTGTGATTGTGTTCTAATGCTAAAGCATATCTTTTTTAGGTGTTAATGCAACATAGAATTAACTACATGCCTTCAATAGAACTTCATAACTCTGAGACATTACTCTTAACAGTGGGTACAAAACTACATTGCTATGCAGTGAATGGTATCCCAAACTGTAACAAGATTTTATGGAAATTGGAAGTACCTCAAATTGTAAGGAATGATATAAGAACAAATGATATAACAAGATTTACGTTAAATGATAATATTCTTGTTTGTGGAAACAGGTATAAGATAAATTAATAGTTTTGTTTTTATATAACATAAAATTATATATAATAAAAATATTTTATCAACTTAAATTGTAATTTATATATTTTATCAACATTTTCGTTACAGAGATGGCTCTACTGCTGTGTACAAGGTGGACAATATTAGTTTACAACCACTTTTAATTCAACACATTGATAATTGTCATAAAAATGGTGATGTTGAAGTTACTGCTGTAGAATTAGTCAGAAACAATCATGACTTTTATGTTGTTACTGCTTCTAATGACAGCTCAGATATTCAGTTTTGGCATTCAAACGTAGAAGGGGATCAACAAAATTTTAAGAGTAAGTAATAATGTATGGAAACACTTTAATAAACCAACATGTTTCCTTTATGTAAACTTACATCTATTATGTACTATACTAGGAATATTCACTGGAGTTAAAAAAGGTGACTTTTAAATAAGCCACTAGGTACTAGAAAATATTATGCATCTTGAAGGCTTAGCCACCCAGTGGGATAGTATAATGTTGCATGTTGGTTATTTATAAAATAATATTTTATTGGAAGAGTTCAAAATGTAAATAGGCAAATACCTGTTACTATGTAATTTTAAAATATTTTTTAATGTTGTTTGCTTTATATTTGGCAGGCTTTAAAAACATATTTCTTGATGAAGATTTAGGTGTTAGATGTCTGTCTGCAAATGAGAAATCAAACAAGTTGGCAATTGGTGCCAATGGTAACAGTAGGCCTCTGTTATTAGATGCCACTACGTAGGTATTTATAACCACATTATATTATGTCTTGTTATTTTTATGTTTATTGTGTGGTGCAAAATAAATATTTTTCTATTCTATTCTTTCTTCTTTGTAGTAACATACCATGTGACTAAATGACTCAATTGAAATCCATTTTTTTTTTTTCAGAGGCTCTATATTAATCTCAAATGAGCTCTCAAAAAAAAGAAAACAAACTATTCGAGACATACATTGGCATAATGAAAACACTGTTATTTATGTTACACACTCCGGGATTCTGCAACTTTTAGACATCAGAAATAATAGAGTGGTAAAATATTTTTTAATATTATAATTAAGGATCTAGGTATAAGGTAGAATATTTTATTGTTTGTTACAGGTGTACACAGGGAAAGACCCTTTTCAGTGTACCTTGTATTGTGTCAAGACAGATGGTCATAGAGCATTCATAGCAGGATCCTCGGAGTATTCACGCTGCGTGTTATATGATTTTCGTAGCCCTCTTCATGTTCAGGTATTTTAAGATAATAACTTTGAATTAAACCCACAACTATAATTTTTTCTAGGCCTCATCTACTCTTACCATCAGGCGAGTATCCAAACGCTGACCCATCTTTTCTATCTAAAAAAACCTACAACTATTATCAGTTAATCGGAAAATTTGAATATTTAATTTTTATATGTTTGTGTTTCAATCACGCTAAGTAGGTATGTGAGTAAGTTCGTATGAGTCAGTGGCCAACTCTGGTTAATCACGCTGTAACGGCTGAACGGATAATACTTGTTAGAGGCAAAGACAATAAGAATAATAATTTGTTTATATTCTCGAAGGTTAGAGGTACCTAGTTATATTTCTGGACCAGGTGGGTAACCACAAGCTCTAAAACAATATTAAAACAAACACAAACAACAGACTGTCATTTTGCTTTAGATAAAAAACAGTGTAATATTATTTAAATAAATTAAAAGAGTAGTAGAGTTCTCTGTGATAGAGCTCTTCCGGGGAAGGACTACCACCATACCTATTTCTGCCGCAAAGCAGTAATGCTCGCATTGCTGTGTCCGGTGTGAAGGGTATGGTTTCCGGTGAAATTAGTGCCACATGAGGCTTTCGATCTTAGCCTCAAGGTGGCAACCCGCGAGTGATGCCGCTGGTATTGCAAGCGTCCATAGGCTGCGGTAACCGCATACCATCTTGTGGGCCGTACGCTTGGTTGCCACTTCAGTTGTATAAAAAAAATATATATATATATATATATATAATATATATTGCTTTAAGAGCGCGTGGTTACCCTCCTGGAATAGACTCAATATGCTAATAGGCTTTTTTAGTAGGTACTACGCGAAAGAAGCCGCGACCTGTATCTAAAAAGGTTACAGATCCTTAAGTAGTGTACCTAGGTAGGCAGTACTGTAGGTATTTCGTATGGTAAAAAAAACTTATAGACGTAAATACATACTTACTTACATAAAACTTTTCTCAAACTCACAGATATTGAGAAAAATGGCCCCAGGCTTAGACGGCCTTATTTTCCTGAGGTCAAACTTTAACGAAATGTTTTTATTCCAGTACATTAGTGACGGTACCTATGTGTCTCTGCCTTTATGAGTCTATGTAGTTAGTACCTAATAATGATGTTTTTTTTTCAGATGTATTTTACGCAAAAGAGATCGTCGCCAGTATACAGCTTGGATTTCAATACTTTATCACTTGTAACGGCAGTTGATCGTGGAGTTGCTGCTTTAAATTTTGATGTTTTAGCTACAAAATCATGTCAACGAGATTATTCAGATATTTTTCAATCATATTGATACAATAAATACCTATTATTATGAATTATCAATAATCATTATTAGGCATGCATTTGCCTTTTAAATGTAATACCTACCTACCTAGGAGAAGGTACCTACAGCTTGTTTGGTAGATAAAGTAGAGCGTGCTTGCTCGGCACTTCTTCTCGTGTCAAATTAGAATCCTCAAACTCTTCTCGACCAATATAGGTGGCAACCTCGATAGCTCTATTTGTTGCTTTATATAAGTCCTGCCGAGTGCTGGTGGTAGTGCATAACGGACAGGATAGTAGGTGTGGCATATCTTGTACAGGAGCTTCGCAATCACACTGTACTCTAGATGGATCTATTATGCCCCATCTGGCCAGGTTGTTTTTGCAGCGTCCGACCTGGGACCAAGGTCGGTTCAGGGATTTCCATATCGGCCACTGCAGATCGTATCCAGGGGGCAGGTGTTCCACCGGGGTCACAAACTGTGCATGGGGTGGGTGCAAATTTCTCCACAGATCACATCTCGCACTTAATGCACTCTCCTCCAAGGATGACGTGTGCCGCAGAAAACTTTTACGGGATTTTAGGCGGGCGCGTGGTAGTTGGTATTTGTACAGCTGGTGACGACTGTCATTTTCCTGTTTGGTCTTTTAGTTGCAACTAGCTATTTTTAGTTGCAGCTAGGCGAACGTGCGGTGGGGCAATTCCTGCCAGTGGGTATAGCATATTGAGAGCAGTGGGTTTGAAACACCCGGTCACTATGCGACAGGTATCGTTCAGCGCGATGTCTACCTCCTTAGCGTGAGCGGAAAACGGTGCCACACTGGGCACGCGAATTCCTCAGCAGAATAAGAAAGGGACAAAGCAGTTACAGTAACTACTTCTGGTGATGCTCCCCAGGTAGTTGACGTAAGGCGGCGAAGCAAGTTGTTCCTGGTAGGTACTGACTTTCTACTTTGTTTTTTTACAGTGGGATTTATATGTTAGAGATCTATCCAGAGTAATACCCAGTGGTTGACTGCAATGCTCAATTAGGATTCCTTGCTATGAGATGTTGAGAGTCCTGTTTGACTGGCTGTTGTGGATATGAAAGGCACAGGACTGGGTTTTAGATGGATTCGGGCGTAAAGCATTGTCGTCGTAGAAGTTCCCGAGTGCATTCAATGCTTCCGTCAGTATTTCCTCGGACTCTTGAAAAGTGGGTGTTTGAGCTGTTAATGCAAGGTCATCGGCATATAAAAATCGGCACTTAAACCACAGAACAGATAGGTATGCTTATACTTACAAGTCTTATGTGGTAGGTAGTAATAAATATCTGTTTTGCGTTTGATAAAATGTAGTGCAGGTGCCATTAGCCCGAGTGTAAAAAAGAAAATTGTACGTAAGTTAATAATTAAGTTATATTTCATGTAAGTGAATTTGATTCTTATGAGAAATCAATATTCTTAAACCTGAGGTAGGTAAGGTACTAGGTAGTAATCCCTCGGCGAACTAAGTACGCAATAGCAGAAATGCTACTTTGCGGGTAGGTATAGGTATGGTATGGTTTACCATAGGACGGTGCGCCCTGTTACGTCCGACAACAACTTCCGTACCCTCATACGTGATCTTGTTGTCGGATAACTAAAACCTGGAACCGGGATGGAGCTTCTCCACGTGTGCTTCTGATCAGCAGAACGCGCAGTGGATGAAGCTGGGACGTGCTGGTGTGCATTACCCAGTTGCTAGGTGGCAAAGGACTTCTCGCTTTCTTTGCCAGCTTCCTACTGCACCGGCTCATGGGATCGGGTGGACTTCCGTGAGACCGAGTAATCTTGAGGGCTAATGGCGGTTGGATTGCAACCTAACATGTAATCTGATTGCTATTTGGACCTCGAGAGGGGCGGTGACACTCTGCGAGGAAGTATTTCCGTGTGCGCCCAGCAGGCGAGGAGAGATATCTCCCTTGCCAGCGTACGGCCGCTTGGTATGCGCTGGGTCGAAAGGCTTTTGTGCGACTAAACGGCGGAAGAAATGGGGGCTTCTTCATACACTCCCGACCATCAGGGGGTGTTGTTGTTAAAGAGGGGACGTGTCGGGTCAATGAATCCAACACTTAGTTTTGCTTTGTTGAAAGACCTAGCGGAATTGAGTGTTCTTGGGGTCCGAGGGAGCGATCCGATTTGTGTCAACCATTTCTGATCGCCATCTCAGCTCCCACGATGGACGGCGAACTTTTCGATCAGGTGTCGCCGAATTCACCCGACTATCACTGAGGAGATGGGATCTCTTAACCAATGATCCGGCCCTTGGTATGCGCTGGGTCGAAAGACTTTTGTGCGACCGAGTGGTGCCTTGGGTTTGTGAGCGGCCGGAGTGAGGGCTCTCGGTCACACGTTTACATACAAACCCAGGAAGGGCGGCAGTAACATAGTTGCGTGTTCCTGCCGTCGCATCCGAGGATGTGCCGGAGTGGCTTGCCACTCCCGGGATGGGCTGCGGCCGCAGCAAGTTTGTGAGAAGGAAACCCCAGAGATCCTAGGAGTTCGGGGATCCCTTTGACCCAAACGAGGCTGGCAACCGAGGAGGTTTAGTGAGTCGTCCGGCGTTTTTTTTAGTCAGACAACCTCACACACCTCTGTTCGCACCCTCATGCGAAAGGATGTCTGTTTGCAGATTACTCCTCGTTATTAAAAAAAAAAAAAAAAGCCATGATATGGTATAGTACTCACACCGGATCTCGGCCGTCGTGAAATTACCCGCTTCGATGGGCAATGGAGCTTTTTCAAACTAAATTGTTTTTTTTTTTTTTTTTTATACAACTGAAGTGGCAACCAAGCGTAACACAAAATGGTAAGCGGTTACCGCAGCCCATGGACGCTTGCAATACTAGAAGTATCACTCGCGGGTTGCCACCTTGAGGCTAAGATCGAAAGCGCTGTGCCAGTAATTTCACCGGAAACCATACCCTTCACACCGGAACACAGCAATGCGAGCATTACTGCTTGGCGGCAGAAATAGGTATGGTGGTAGTCCTTCCCCGGACGAGCTCTATCACAGAGAACTCTACTACTCTACTACTCGTCTTTGCGCATCACAAACGGCTAACTTCACGGAAGCCTAGATCCGCTGTGCGAACTATTGTAATACAGGTAGGTACCTACCTACTTTACCAGAGTATTCACAAGAAACACGTTTGTTTGAAAGGTACAAAGAAAGTTAGGGTACTAGGTAGGTAGGTATACATATTAAACAGGGTATTTTTTTTTACACAACTGAAGTGGCAACCAAGCGTACGGCCCACAAGATGGTAAGCGGTTACCGCAGCCTATGGACGCTTGCAATACCAGAGGTATCACTCGCGGGTTGCCACCTTAAGGCTAAGATCGAAAGCCTCATGAGCCAGTAATTTCACCGGAAACCATACCCTTCACACCGGAACACATCAATGCGAGCATTACTGCTTGTCTGTAAAATTCGTTCGCTATTTTCTCTTTTTCTTTACTTCATGCTTTACTTTGCTTCTTTGTCTGTGGCTTAGTTAGCACAATTCTGTCAGTGTCTAAGTCATGACGTTTGTTTGACTGACACCGACAAGACATTGACTTAATTTCATATTTGATTGATTTATTTTATCATAACCTCACTTTATTTAGTTTGTTTTGAAAATATTCAAACTCAAACAAAATATCACAAATCCAAAAAAATGAAATGAATTTAGTTTAATTATTACATTTTCAGCTTAAGACTATTCTACCATGTTTCGCAGCAAATTATTTACAATACTAAGGTCTGCATACCGAATGCACAGAAGAACTGCGGTTGCTAGATTCCGGCAGATTACTCCAGTTACTTTTGGACTGATTACCGCCAGATGTGATGAAAAACAAGTGGAATATCAAGAAGTCTATGATCCAGATAAACTAGAGCACGAGTTTTTGATTCGGCAAGCGACTACAGTCAATGTAAATGCTGCTACACAACTTCTTACAGTTACACTGGTTGCAATACAAGATACAAGCGAAAGGTTAGCTTGGTTTTTATAAACATGTAATTTACCGAGCCTGCCCAATACCTACCTTCTTAATTTAAAATATAAGCACTTTGAGGTTGTTTAGGTTTTTAATGTTTATTTTACCAGATTACGTGTGACCCTAACAAAGGAGATTTGCTTATTAAGACAGGCCCTTGAATGGGGAGAAGATGGTACACCGCCCCACCACTGGGACCAGCTAGTGGCTATCAGGAGCTCACTAAGCGACCTGAAACACAATCTCCGAACTCTCTTTAGTAAGGGTTGTTTTAAAGATCATTATCACATTGAAATTTACTAAAACTGTCACTCTAACATATGATTTGCTACCTTCTTGTATTTAGTTTTTCATGGTTACTCAACCTGACATTTTTATACCAATCAATAAAATTTGTCACTGGTTGAACATTGCATACACATTGTTGCACAGATATTTTCATAGAAATTGAAGCTGTGAAGAAAATACTCTGAAGTTGCTGTTGGACAAATAAACTTAAAATTTGCAAATTTGTAAATGATGTTATTATGACATGCAGTTATCTAGTGCTAGTAATTGGCTGATTTTTATACAGGCCTTAAATATATCAGCTGGCCTGTGTGAAAAATTCAGCCAATTGCTAGTACATTACATACTAAATGCAGTACTAGGTGCATATCTAAAAACCATTAATCATTTCAATAGGTCTTAGTGTTTTAAGAATAGTAATGATTTGTTCCATAATCTATTGTTCTTTATCATCCTAGGTTACATGGATTATGCTGAGAAGTTAGCAACAGTAGCAGCAGAAATATCTTATCTATCAGGAAACATAGCAGCATCTGATGCGATTTGTGAAAGGATTGATCATGCCTGCAGGTAAAATAAAACATGATTTTAGAAAATAATATCATAAAAAACTTTTATTAAAGATTTTACATTCCAAATTATAAATTAACAGTGTAGTAATGTTTTTATATTGCTTCTTTTTTTCAAACAGAACAATTGCTTATAACAATTTTCTTCAATAAACATAATACTTACACATTCTTTATATTACAAAACCATGCATGGTCTAACTCAGAGATCACCCCAAGCTTTGTGTAATGCTCTGCTGCAACCTAGGAAGCATTAATTTACCATAAAAATAATGTACCTAAGTTTTTAAGTGTTGATAAGGCATTTCCAGGGAGCATACTCAGCATAGTTTTTCTCATAGTTTAAAGGTAAAGACCTCTAAAAATTAAGGTACCAACCAGATAATCAAAACTAGTACTCAAAAGTTGACAATCCAATCAAACAAAAGAGCCAAGCAGTGGTCCCGGGAATACACCTTGTATGACTCCAAAGAAGGCATCACGATTTTTTTACAAGGTCATATGCAGCAGAGCATTTTAACCCAAGCTTTAAAAAAAAAACAAGATAACTGAGAGGTTGAATATTATGCATCAATTTTGAAAACATTCATTTACAATAAAAATATAACAACAGTCACTCCTTTGACTTATAACATTGTAATAAAGTAATAGTGATAAACAACTTAAAGTAAATACATACTTAAATCTTATGTTCTAAATTATATACATTGAAGTGAATTTGTAATGGGTTATGATAATTCAAAATATATTGTTATTAAATATTAATATTATGTCCACCAAAAAGTGCAAGTTCATATAATTAATTTTATTTATATGAAACACTGATTAATAGAGTGATACAGTTACTGTGATACATTTTTTAATTGAACCACATTACTTTGTGCAATGTCTTGTGACTGTAAATGTTAGTATCCATATCAAAAATTTTATTGAGATGGTTATGAAATAGTTACTTCCAGTCTTCCATTACAAGAATATAGCAGAAATGTACATTTAAGTGTTTTTACCATTTTTTTACATCAGAACCATTTTTTGGGTTCTACTTTTCGATAAGTTTACTTTTTAATAAAAAAAACTTTTACTTTTTTTATAAAGAGTGATTCATTGCAGAGTCTGTTATACCGTAACTAAAAAGTATATAAAACTAACTTTAATCTGTTTATATCTTTTATAAACAGATAAAAGTTAGGTTAGTTGTTAGGACGATTTTACGTATACAGTCGCGAATTTCACATGATATATTTTTCAGTCTATAGATTTTGGTTCTTTCACCACCAAAGCTTCAAGCAAAACATTGCTAATACACTATAATCCCGGATTCTGAAGTGTGATAAAATATCTTCCCATTATCATTGAGCTCTAAACAAAAGGGCCCAGGCCAAGACCAGTTTAAAATAACTCGTAAAAACCTAATATCTGTACAGACTGATGACGTTATTATGTTCGCATGGTTTATTTCATTTCAATATATTTCATTTCATTTTATAACATTGTTTTACTGCTATCAGCAACTCAACAATGAATCACCGCTGATTGTAATTAACAACCAATTGAAATGCTCAAATTAATGATAATTACTTTGCAGGTCTTGCAACTCCCAAAAGCAACTGACGCACGACCTTCAAGAAGAGAGCTTGGAACTTCAGCAGAAAGCCATCATTACCTCGCCTACACTTGAAGAAAAACTGAAAATTGAAAATGATACTATAACAGACAAGAAACTGAAGACTTAAGATAAAAAGCATCTTAGCAAAATTTTGATTATGGTATGTAAATAAGACAATAATAAAATAATTACTGAAAGAAGTATGAAAGATAATGTTTTGTTTTATTTACAATAATAATGCTGAGCCTTTCAACTTAGTATAACTTAAGTAGTATTAACCTCAATGAGTAATTATGTGAAAAGATACAAGGAATTTGAGAGAATTGAATTCGAATTATAGGTTTGTAAGTAACAAATACATTTGCTTTGAAATAAAGTAGATTACTTTACTACCATGATATTTAAAAGGCGGCATCCTTGTTGAGATGCGTCTCGATATCGACGCGGCAAATGGGGCAGTGTTTGTTGGTGCCCAGCCACTGGTCCACGCATTCCATGTGGAATAAATGCATACAAGGCAGCCGTCTGCAAACAGAAATTACACTAGGTTATTGACACGTTTTTTATGATTAATTTAAAAAGCAAACCAATTTCAAACCTATCAAAATCAATTTATAATTGGCGGAGAAGTCGCTTAGCTCTATACAAGTATATAAAAAATAAAGGCAGATCTAAGCTTCCGTGAAGTTAGCCGTTTGTGATGCGCAACAAACAAACAAAAAACATACAGTCGAATTTGTAATCTAAATCACACCCCGGAATCACACACCGGACCCCGGACTCAATAAAATGTATGAAGCAATCACAACACGCATAGTTTGTGTACGTAAACGGTGCTGTTGTATGTGTGAGTGTCATGGTTATTCCCAAATCTCATGAGCATCATCGCAAGAGCGAGAAGCACACTTTCGCTCGCTCTTGCATGCGCGCTTGGTCCTATACAAAATCAAAATAAACGCGTGCCTTAGCCCTTAGCTTCAGTGCCGGCAAACTTGCGACCGGGTGAGGTAAGTAAAACCCGTAAGGAGTGGCCATTCTGTACGTAGTACTAATATCTATTCTGTGCCTAAGTCGTGTTGAATACCTGCAGTCGGAGTCGACCTCGAACACGGAGAGGCAGATGGTGCACTTCTCGTCCTGGTGGTGCGGCGCGGGGCGCGCGTACGCGTGCCGGTACGTGTTGCTCTCGATGGTGGCGCGCGAGGCGCCGCGGTGCGCGCGCCAGGTGCCGTGCCTCGCCTCGGCCGCCCGCACCGCGCGGTACATGGCCGCCGCCCGCGCGCCCGCGCTCCCGCCGCCGCCGCCGCCGCCGCCCTGCAACTACCACCATAACTATCTACTCGTACGACTCAAAGGTATAGGACATTTCCTGAATAGTTTAAACATGATTTGAAACTAAAACTTTGATAAAAAAATATATTTGAAAAATAACTGTTTTGATTTGGATCTCAGGATATAGTATTTCAAGATGATTGTCACTTGACTGGATATGTAGAACTTTTTCATCGTTTACGGAAGACAGTTCAAATAAGCAAATACTGAGTTTTACAAGCAAATACGGAGCCATGGTGAAGAGCATTCTAATTTCAACTTTAATTCAACAATGTTACGTTGAAATAAAAGTCCAAGCGTAGAGGTGTAATCTATGCTAAGGTCCATTCATAAGTCTCTTTCGTTCAGTAAATTTAGTTGCTGTTGCTACAGTGCCCTTCACACCTATACACAGTAACGCTTACACACTACTGCTAGGAGGCAGACTATCTGGCACTGAGATGGTACCCAAAAAGACGGGACTCTTGCTCAATAGTCCTACCATCAGTTTCAATGGGGTGATACACACCAAGACGGACTAGACACGTCGCACTCTTGTAACATAAATAGTGGCGCGTAAACACTCGCCTCTTTAAACAATCGTAGTTGTTGATTTATTTGTAAGTGTATAAGTTCAAGTGTGATGGGTACATTACCGTGGGTTGGATAGATATGTGAAGGTGCGGTGTGGTCTGATGCATCTGCATGAAGTGATGCAAGTGATGATGTACATTATGCCCGTCCCTGAAAAACAGTTTACATTCATTTATTTTTATTAGAACATCAAAAGATCGTTAAATACGACCCGCCCCGGCTTAGCACGGGTGCTTAAACTGTGGTTGGTGGTAAGGTGCTGTATGTATAATTTTTTTATTTTTTTTTATACAACTGAAGTGGCAACCAAGCGTACGGCCCACAAGATGGTAAGCGGTTACCGCAGCCTATGGACGCTTGCAATACCAGAAGTATCACTCGCGGGTTGCCACCTTAGGCTAAGATAGAAAGACTCATGTGCCAGTAATTTCACCGGAAACCATACCCTTCACACCGGAATACAGCAATGCGAGCATTACTGCTTTGCGGCAGAAATAGGTATGGTGGTAGTCCTTCCCCGGACGAGCTCTACTACTCTTAAACATTCCTCTTGAATCACTCTATTTATAAAATATTATAATAATAAATTATAGTTTTATAAAAATGTTGTATAATAACTTACATAAGGAAAGGTGCAGATCCCTGTATTCCTGATATAGGAGGTCCAACATCCCGCGGTTCTAGCTCGTCCAGAAACTGAAAAATATGAAACAAAATACGAATAAAAATGTATAAATGTTGCTACATAATAAAGTAAATAATTCGGAGTTATTAGGTAGCATGAGTCTTTATGTACCTAATAACTATGTGCGGTGTGGGCGTCGACCGACGGCACCGGTTGTTCACAACTCTATCTGCCACGCGAACAACACGCCAACACTCCGGGCGATCTCTCTCATAAACGCATTTGTACACGAGTTCCAACAAGTCGACCTTTTTGCTGACAATCTATGCACTTTAATTAGCTATTTAAAATTATTCTTAAGTTTTTATTTAAGATAGTAAGTGTTTTGGTAGTAATACTGTAAACTTCTATCATTTCTGAATAAATAAATCTAAATAAAGTTGTTGCGTGACAATCAAATGTTGTAAACTGAGCAATCAACGTAGTCTCAACATAGCTGTTATAAAGCGCTTAAGTGACGTCAGTTCTTTCCCAATAGTTCAACATGCCACAATGATGTAGGTTTTTGACTCTTGGCCCTTTTTTAACACTTTTGCCATTTACTAAAAGTGCCAAAATTCGATCATACAACTAATTTTGCATTGTATTAGCAGCATTGCTTTCCATATAATAAACATCTATCGTATTATGAACGCTTGAAATACCTGAGATATCACTACGGCATCAGGACATTTTTTAATTAATTTATGATTTGAATAAACATACTGAATACTCACACTCAAAAATGTATTTGCTGGCAGCGGCACTGGCGGGAAGAACTGAGGAGCTAACGGCTGAGCCATATCGTTCATCAGACTTCGACGTTGCATTTCCTACAAATTAAACAAGATACACCGGTGGTCTAGTGGTAGTGAACTCGCCTTCCGATCCCACGGTCGTAGGTTGAAACCCGGTCGTGCACCAATGGATTTTTCTGTCAGAAAAATGTATGTGCGCAATGCCAGTGCTCTCAAACTGTGAAAGAAAACATCGTGAGGAAACCGGCATAACCAAGTACTACAAATTCGAAAGACATATATGCCATCTACTAAACCGCATTGGGTCCGTGTGGTGGATTATGACCCCCAATCACTCTCGCTTGAGAGTAGGCCAGTGTCCCAGCAGTAGGAACATTAGAAGGTTGTAATGATGAAACAAGATGGCATTCAAATGTGTGAAAAGAATTCAAAATAACATTTTTTCCATCCAGCCTGATTTTCAGGTGGTGTTTTTCGAAACATCAAAAAGCTTCAAACCTTGTTAAATATTACCTCATTTGATTATATCTTCAAAACACTTCAGGGAATTTTAAACTATTGTATGAAACATTACAGTACCGCCGAGGTTACTCTCATAAAATGATAGGGTGGACCACATAACTAGCACTCACCAGCATGTGATGTTGCCGCTGCCACAGCCGCTCGTGCACTATGTAGGGGTTGGGTCCCGACATCTCACGTCTTCGCTCTCCCACTGCCAAACATACATCAGCTTGTATAAGTTAAATTACATACAGCTTGAATACAGTCTTCAAATGTAGCCAGTGGTTGTGCGAGTGCGAGTGCAGTTGCCACACTGGAGCACTAGACAGTGAAGTAACAAACAATAAACAGTAATACACTCTCTTTATTATATTAATATAGATAACTAATCAGAATTAATTTTCACTTAAAACGGAATATTTACCATGATTAGTTAGTTCTAATAATTCCCGATATTTCGGCGCAGTTACATGCACCATGATCATCTAATTAGAATGAGGTCACACCCCGGACACTTTTCATAAAATGTATGATTCAAACACGTCGCAATCACCACACGCATAGTTTTTGTACGTAAACGGTGCTGTTGTAGGTGTGTGTCATGCGAGAAAGCACACTTTCGCTCGCTCTAGCATGCGCGGGCTTGGGCCAACACATAATCAAAATAAACGCGTGCCTTTAGCTTCAGTGCCGTGTGGTGACGGCAAACTCGCGACCGGAGTGGGGTAATGGCCCATTTACACCATACCATAATTGCATGTAAGAATTGCCTCATCAATTTTATTTCAGAACATTGTGTTCTAAAATCAATTTAATCAAAGGCAAATCTTGCATGCAATTATGGTATGGTATAAATGGGCCAAAAATAAAACCGGTGTGAGGTACGGAGTGGCCATTCTGTATGTAGTACTAATATCTGTTCTGTGATGAGGTTTAGTAGTTAGTTACTTACTGTGAGCGGGCGGTGCGTGGGCGTGGTAGGGGTGGTTGTGCGAGTGCGGCGGCAGGGAGTTGTGCGAGTGCGAGTGCGCGTGCTGCGGCGCCGCGCAGCAGCAGTTGCGGCACGGGTACACGCAGCTCGGCCGCATGCCTCTGTAACAAACATACCTACATTATGTACGAGTACGAGTCTAATGATCCTGTTCAACTTTGAAAATATGAAAATTGACGCAGAGGTTGCGGGTTCGATTTCCGCTTTGGAACAAATGTTTGTACGATCTGTATATATAAAAAAAAATGTTTATTAACAAAATAAAATATGTACATAATTACATTACATTACAAAATATACAAAATACATATGAAATAGTTGAGCCATCTAAAGACCGTTACAAACGACCTATAGCTCAACTGATCCAAATCACTACCAGATGGAAGCGTTCCCAACATGCTGGCTGCATTGCCATGTTAAATGGCAATGCTGTATATATTTGTTCCAGGTGTTCTGGGTATTTTCTATGTATAATAAAAAAATAAAAATCTATGTATTGTATTGTAAGTATATCAGTCATCTAGTACCCAAACACAAGCTCTGCTTAGCTTGGGGCTGGATGATGCTGTGTGGATTGTCCAGCATTATTTTTTGACGACCGATGTGGCGCAGCGGGCGCAGATCCGCCTGCGACGGTTGCGTGTTCGATTCCCGCCTCGGGACAAATGTTTGTACGATCTACAAATATTTATTCCGGGTGTTCTGGGTATTTTCTATATATATAATAAAAAATATCTATCTATGTATTGTATTGTATTAAATAAGTCATCATATATCACATATTATCATCATAGTACCCATAATACAGCTCTGTTTAACAGCAGCTTATCTTGGGCTAGATGATGCTGTGTGGATTGTCCAGCATTATTTAAAAAATATCCACTCAGACCGTACGCGGATACTTCGCCAGTTGATCAAGTTCCCCTACACAAGATTCGTAATACTTGTATGATAAAGTTATTAAAGTTGCTCTTCGGCATATTTTATGTTTCCGAATGTCCGGCCGTATCGCGCTGCGTCAGTCACCAAGGGCTTTATTCATAAAGGAACTATAGCTAATGTGTCTTTCAAATCTATCGTTTTTATTCAATGACAAAACATTAGTTTCTTTCAAGTCTATTTGAAACTACCCACATTCTAACTTCGTATTTATTGCTTGGTATTAGTACACATTTGCTTTTGTTAAAATTTTTTTTTTCTTCCTGAAACTCACTGTATACCCATTAGGCAAATACTATCAGTATAGAACAATAAGGTTTCTCAGTAAGTGATTTATGTTGTAAATCTTTTTAAAAAAAAATTTTCCTAAGCCGTAACCATTCGAAAACATGAAAAATGTTGAGGATCGTATAACTGTTGTCGTAGTGACCTAGCTCGCAGCAGTCCCAGCGAGGGCTCCGGGAAGTACTGCGGCGGTTCGGGCTCGTGCGGCGAGAGCGGCGGCTCGGAGGCGCGGCGCGGCGGGGGCGCGGAGGGCGCGGGGGGCGCGGGGGGCGCGGGGGCCGCGGGGGGCAGCCCGTCCGGCGTGTAGCTCGGCGAGAGGGGGGAGGTGGACGCGTCGCGGTTGTACGCAGAGTTGCTGACGTGGCTGTCCTCGTCGCGGGTCAGATCTATGACGCGATTGCGCACCTGAAATACATAAATGAATGTATATTTTTTTCCATTTAAATTTTTCCATAATTTCTCACCGTTTAAACCTTCCCTGAACTTCTACAGATATTTCAAAACAACAATCAGCCAAATCGGTCTAGCCGTTGTCGAACTTTAGCGAGCCTAACGCAAAGCAATTCATTTTTATAAATAAGATAAGAAGAAGAAGATAGAGCTCGTCCGGGGAAGGATTACCACCATACCTATTTCTGCCGTCAAGCAGTGATGTTTGCATTGCTGTGTTCCGGTCAAAGGGTATGGTTTCCGATGTACAGGCACATGAGACTTCCGATCTACGTCTCAGGATGGAAACCCGTGAGTGATATCTCTGGTAGCAAGCGTGACCGCTTACCATCTTGTGGCCGTACGCTTGGTTGCCATTTTAGTTGCATAAAAAAAGTAAACAATAATAACTAAAAAAAAACTTTATGATGGGATCGAAAAAAAGTAGGAACCTAGCAGAGTTTGTTACCAGATTCTTCGAGGCGCGTGGGATTGGCGTAAATTCACATAACTATAAAATGACGTTTCAAAGTGATTATTGTTATTTTATTGAATGCCCCAAGGTTTGGTGAAGAAGACCAAGACTTTCTGTAACACTTATTTATGCAAATAAATATCTTAAATCTTGAATCTTGATTCTAAACTCGGCGGCATACTGCAGTCTGCTTGCAAGCGACACTAAGTTTTTTTTTTAAGTGTCTGTTATTAACACAAGACATGCCAACCTACACTTTTTGTTTATTTTTGTTTTATTTACTAACCAATTTTAATACAACTTCTTTTGGGGTTTATAACTATATTTTTTAGAAATTGGAACAGCCGTTTCCAGGATCATCGGCTCTGATCAAAGGATTCTGTGCTAGGAAGGAACTTCAGTTTCACCTTCAGTTTTTAGGATATCTGGGAGACTCCAGGAACTGATGTAGACCAGTAAACTTTCTAACTGCATTTATACCATAAGTAGCCTAGTACCAACCCCGAATACACACACTCTTAAAAAAATGTAAGAAGTAAGCGCGTCGCAATATCCACATGCATGGTTTGTATGTACGTAAACGGTACCGTCGCATGTGTGAGTGTCATGGTTGGCCCCACCCAATTATAGCAAGAATGAAATAGCGCGCTTGGACCTACACAAAATCAAAATAAACGCGTGCCTTAGTCCTTGGCTTTAGTGCTGGCGAAAGGTGCCGGCAAACTCGCGACCGACCTTGGGGTAAATAAAACCAGTGGGAGGTAGGGAGTGGCTATTCTGTACGTAGTACTAATATCTGTTCTGTGGTAGTATGAAATATTATCATAATTATCAGCCAACAGATGTCTACAGCTGGACATAGGCCTTTGACTTATAATATCTATTATCAATAGATAACTATTTTGACTATTATGACTATTATGTCTCTTAGAGAGTGCCACATACTAATATCAGTTATGTCCAATGACGACAGATTTTGAGCCTTCACCACAGACTTCCTGCAACTGCTTCATGTGATCGGTCAAATGATTGGAGGCCGTTCTACGCTTCGTTATCCTGTACAAATAATAAATGTTGAAAGTGTTTCACTTACATTATCAGAGATGCATTGGATATCCTCATCGGAGCTATCAGACACCCAGTCCAGCTGAAGGTCTGGCGCGGAGAGCACCGCAGCCGCTGGCTGGGCGTTACCTTGCTGAGTTATCTGCAACATCACTCATATGATACACCAGAAAATATATAAAATAAATATTGGCAGATGTTTTTAGAATGACAATGATGTCTAGCCTCAAACTAATGAACTATGAGAACCAGATAACTGATATATACTTATTATCGATTTTTTGTTTCATACTTTAATAATACTAGAAACAGTCAGACCCGAAACAAATATTTGCAGATTAGCAAGCATTTGTCCCATTGCGGGGATCGAACCCGCATCCTCTCGCTTCTCAACTGCAACTGGGTACTCGACCACCGCGCCACTGATGTTGTCTATTGAATAGAACAACATTTAATTAGAGCTGTATCAATTTCCACCAAATATAAGAACCTCTATCTGATCTACCCACTTCAGCAAATACGTTTTGGTGTACTAACCACCAACCAATATTGCACAAACAGATATGCTATGCCCACTAACTTTATGAGCACAAACAGCATGCAGGATAGTATACAAACAGATATGCTATGCCCACTAACTTTATAAGCACAAACAGCATGCAGGATAGTATACAAACAGATATACTATGCCCACTAACTTTATGAGCACAAACAGCATGCAGGATAGTATACAAACAGATATGCTATGCCCACTAAATTTTTCAAGGACTCTTTTGCTGGTTTTTTGTTTTTTTCATGGATCTATTGTTCTAATCTTTTAACTGCTTGTATATGGACCAATAAAGCTGTTACATGTTGGATTGGATTTCGAATGTATTTTTCTAGCTGTGGGGTAAAAAAAATGCATTACCTGTTGAGTGTTGGACTCTGCTTCCACTTTAGGCTGAACTGGAACAAACCCTGAACTAGGTCCTGGCCGAGGAGACTGCGCACTCCTATCCCTACCAGCCTCCATGTGAGCTCTGCTAGAATCAACTGCCTCAGTCTTCACAGTAGCAGTCTCATTGGCTTCAACATAAGATGAGCTTTGAGGTTCAGCCTTTATTTGAACTCGTTCTTGCACTGGTTCCTGAGATGAACTTTGAGGTTCTGCCTTTACTTGAACTTGTACTGGCTCTGTTACATGCCAGGAATAATTGCCAGGAAGTGTTGGTGTAGTTAGTGTTGATGGGTTGGTCAGTGTGGCCTGAGCAGGTGTGTCCTGGGTGGTTGCATCCTCTGCCATTCTAGACTCTTGTTTGATTGGCCTTTCGCTTGTTCTTTGTTCACTTCTGGGCTCTGTTTTGACTTGCACTGGTATTGATGAGGTGCTGTTGCTAGCGTCAATTACACATGGCTGGTATGGGTAACCCCTTATAAACATTTCATGGTTACGGTTTTGATGGTGGTGGTGATGATTGTGATGGTGGTGATAATGGTGTCTATGGCCAGGATATAATCGATTCACATTATTATGCCTTGGACTATTTCTATCACATTGATCTGTTTGCACATGCCCTATGCGATAGTGTCCACAGCGACACATAGGCTCTGGGTTTTCTCGCTTGACCTGCAATACACCACTTAAATGGCCTGGCAATATTGTTTCTCTCATAGTAGAAGAGTTTGAATCGTGAATGGGCTGTTGATTAGTACTGTATCTCCTGGTAGTCAGAGGTAATGGTCCTTCTTCTCTTGGTACATATCCAGGAAGAGGTCCTCCAATAACATGCCTCTGTCTGTCTTCCATTACTTCTACATTTGCTGTTGTCACACTGAGATCATGTGGTTCACCTTTTACTGGGACTTGACTTGGTTCTCTACTACTGTTGCTTGCCTGTGCATTACTCCTGGATAGATTAGTAGGACTATTGTCATAGCCTGCACCATTATCACAGGGTCTCTTCCTCGGTGTGTTATCCTCCTCCTCAGAACTAAGTTCTATGGGGTTTGACTCAGATTCTCTAGACTGACGCCGCCCCGGGGATATGTTTAGTTGACGTGATGGTCTTTCTAACCATGATGCAAGATCAGAGCGGACTGGAACATCAGCAGTCATATTTTGATTAGAGCTTGCATTGTTTATTGGTAGTTCTGGTGGTTGGCTTTCCCTTTGGGGTATGTTATCATTTGGAACAGATGGTGTTATACTAGGGCGAACAGAATCCATTGCATAAGTGGAAACAGGATTGTATGAGCCATTATAATTTCCGAGAAGAAGGTAATCATTGTAGTACATTGGGTCTCTGTGTTCCCAGTACAATGAAGGAGGAAAACAGTAATTTTTAGGCCATTGTGGTTTTGGTTGGTAGCGAATGTTGATTGGGTTGCTTCTTATGTCACCATTGGAGCTGTCAGGGTTGGCTTGACCAATGGAATAGTCAAATGAGCTGGAGCTGTCCGGCAATGGCTGATATTCCTCTGGCACAGGGGTGCGAGATTGTGAAGGATGAGTAATGGGTGCCACGTTTACTTCATATGGACGAGTAGGTGTGGTAGAGTTCACATAGTTGGATGATAGAGGTTTTGGTGTTTGCTCGTTTGCTGATGACACAGTTGTATCCATAGTAGGTAATGGTGGAAGAACCACTACTTCATCATCACTTTCTGCAAACAATGCATCACACTCCATTTCTTCTGGAATTCAAAGAGTTAGGTCAAAACATATGACTATACAGACAAAGCTATTTTTTATTGCAATCTATTCTCAAGACTTTTGATTCTCAAGATTTTTTTAAGTAATCAGCAACACTTTATTATCAACGAAAAGAAACCTGTCATATGGTGAGGTTTAACAACATTGTTATGGATTTTTTCAATCTCTAGGCACTACTCTAACCAGATAGCAGAATACTTACCATTCTTTGGTTGACTATCTGATGATGTTGATGTAAATGCAGTATCTAGAATTGCACTCAGTGATGGTCCAGGCATATCCCACGAAGATGATTGTTCCCCTTCGTGACCCTTTTCAGTCATTTTAAATGTGCTAATCAGTACAAACTACATATCAATTTGTAATAATCAACACTGACTGACAGCCTGACCTGAGTCCTCAAAGAAACTACATCACAACGATCATGATCACAACTTGAATGCAGTTAATTTCAGCTTACGACCTGACATTTTTTCTTTATTTATTTTTTATTTGGATCAGTAGGTAGTAGGTTTATCATTTGTGTAAGCCGCTGCGCTATTCGTGAAATCGGATAAAGCAACACAACACGACCCACAAGGATGTATGTATGTTTTATTCTATTGTATTGCAACGCAAAGATAAATTACATTATTTTTCCATTTTAAATTAAAACGTAGTGATTAAAATCGTTCTCTTTCTTTTCTTCGGCCCTCTTTGGCCCAAGGAATTTTTATACTACATACCAAGGAAGTATGAGTATAGAAGGGCCCGAATCTTAAAAAACGTGGCAAAAATTCGATTGCACGCACTCACACAGTAATGTTGTCCCAGGTCAGCGAAGTCCACCGAATCATGACTTCTGGCTTAACGTATAATAAGCGTAGTCGCGGGTCATCAAATAGTGGCTGATTGAGTTGCGCATCACAACACAAAAGATAATTGAACTGCAGAGACAAAGTACTGTTAGTTATTTAGTTATTTATTCATGTAAACTTAGAATTAACATTACAGATTTCCAAATCGTTAATCTAGCTATATAAATATTTACAGTTTTAATAAAATGTCCTTAAAAATAAAATGAAAAAACAAACGGAACTATTTCTAATAAAATAAAATAATAAGTAATAGAACCAACAAATTAAAATATAAAAATTTAAAATTATAACAACGTACTTTTATACAATAAGATAACAATAATAAAATGACATATTATGCAATTTAGCATTGTTTGTTGCCTCTGTTTGTTGTAACATTGTTGTTTACTCCCGAACAAAACTGGAAATTCGTTCTCTTTCAATCGAAATAGCAAGAACATCGTTTTACACACGAAAACACATTATTACGTTGCAAAATCATGTACTTACTTATGGAATGTTATTCCATTCGCTTTGTTGGTGCTTCTAGAGTTATTGGTACACTTTTTAAATACACAGGACGGCATTTTACGCCTGTTTTTCACAAATTCGTCCGATTGCGCACAGGTCCGCGTCTGCCAGTCTGATGCGAATGAAGTGAGCTCACTTCTTTCAACGTGAACCTATTTTTAAGCGGTCGGAGCACTGTCAGGGCCCTTCTATGCTTAGAATTCCTTGCTACATACCTACTTAGAAATTCCTTGCTTGGTTGGGCTCATGACAGAATACCTACCTTTAACATGTGACGTTTATTTATTACTAGCGGCTCGTCCAGGCGGGCGTTGCACGTTAGAGACTATAAACATGTCTAGTCCGAGCGTTGTTCGATACACATTACCCGAAAAACGGGCCGAACTGCGCACGATGTGTGCGTTACACTAGCGTACGCATAGACTAAAAACTAACAATGTGTGTGTCTAGGGCTCCAGACATTTGTCTGAGGTCTAAGGATACCAACCAGCCTAAAAGTTACCCTACTTTTTACTTAGTACTTCATCTACGTAAGTTACGTTATGTACGACGAAAATAAGATAAGGTTAAAAATAAGGACTTTTCATCTCAAGTTATTAAAAAAAAAAGCTCAACTGGCGAGCCCAAGAGAATGTAAGCGTTTGGTGAATATTTAAGGAATTCAACATTGGTTGCTCCTGCTGTCACTGTCTGTCATACCTCTAGCTGGTGTCAAAGTCATAGTAAGTACTAGGTACGTAGTATATTAACTTTGGTCGTACTGGAGTTAAATTATTTTGCCTCAAGCAGGACATGAACCCACAATTTTCCGCTCGACACGAGACGAAACAAAAACGGAGTTACGGTATTACGGTTATATATTACGGTAACTACTTACCTTACGCTTGTTTGCCTGCCACTTTAGTGGTCAAAAAAAAGTACTTTTTGATAATTATTTACTAAAACTCTAAATGTATTTTTAAACTAGAATATTATTGAATAGAATATACATAATTTATTTTTCGTCCTTTGACTATATACATGACATATAGAAATCTTTGGGTGCAATGCCTACCTACCTATGTCTTCTTCTTCTCATTTCACTTTTGCACTAGCTCTATATTTGATTGGCATAAATAACAACAAACGTGAATTCGACTTTATGTACGGTGTACATCAATGAAAAGGAGTTGTTTCTCGATGTATGGAGCCGGGCCTAGATCCTTTGTAGGGGTCTAGATATTTAGATATTCAATAAAGAAACCATTTTAAGCTGTTTATTTAATTTATTCACACCACCGCACCGGTGGTCTAGTGGTAGTGACCCCGCCTTCCGATCCGAAGGTCGTGAGTTCAAACCCGGTCGTGCACCAATGGATTTTTCTGTTCGAAAAATTTATGTGCGCAATGCCAGTGCTCTCATACGGTGAAGGAAAACATCGTGAGGAAACCGGCATGTCCAAGAACTAAAAATTCGAAAGACATGTGCCATCCGCCAATCCGCATTGGGTCCGCGTGGTGGATTAAGACCCAATCACTCTCGCCTGAGAGTAGGCCAGTGTCCCAGCAGTGGGAACATTAGAAGGCTGTCATGATGATGATGATTTAATTTATTTTAGCTTCTTTCACGATCTTATGTAAGTTTATCTTTGTGAAGGAGTGCAACACAATGCAAAACCACATGGCGGGTTTAACGAACAACTGGGTTATTAGGTACTGTCAAAGTCAAGATGCGTCACGATCATTGGCTAATAGCTGTCATGGCGGACCTCCCGTGTTCCCGTTTTAGGAAACTCAACACAACAAACATTTTTCTTATAGAACTTTGTTTGTCTACATAAAAATAAAATTGTATTGTAATGTTAGTTTTATATTTTTTTCCAATTTCTCTATGGTGTTACTAAGACCTAGGCCACTATGAAATTGGTTCTTAGTTATTTCCTTCTTTGTTTGTCCACGTTGCGAGCGACGATTAAGTAGGGTACTTGACATTAAACATATTGTCAAAATTGACAGAATCCATACGCAAAAAAAAAACAATATCTTGCTTGGTGGTGATTACGAAAACTTATTTCATTGGTGAGAAAGAAACATGTTGTTTAAAGAAAACTTGAACTATAAAAGTAAGCTGATAAACGTACGTGTACTCAGTTTTAAAACGTCGCGCGTTATTTAAGTTACAGAGATAAGCGAGCGTTTTCTAACTATCCTAGAGATAATTCGTTCGGTCTATTTATTTTAGCATTCTCAAGACACTTGCTAAATTATTTATTCATAGCCTTGTACGGAAGGTATACAACATGTCTTCTTCAGTATTGCCTTTATTTATACAGGGACAAGTGGTTAAAGGGTTTGGAAGAGGATCTAAAGAGCTTGGCTGCCCTACAGGTAGTAAAACAAACTGTTTAGCGAGACTTACATAGCTTCACTAAAAAGTACATTGCAAATAATTCAAATTAAATGTAATCAAACTTTTCAGCAAATTATGCATTAGAAGTGGTCCAATCATTACCCAAAAACATGGAGCCAGGAGTGTACTATGGCTGGGCACAAGTGAATAATGGATCTGTCCATAAAATGGTAGCAAATGTTGGTTGGTGTCCTTTTTATGCAAATAAGCAGATGTCTGTGGTAAGGTTTAAATAATTTGTTTAGCAGGAACTTGAATATTCAATTTCAGCTGAAATAAAACTATGGACATCACATTATTGATACTATGACATAAATAGGCCATAACAAAGCCAGCCTACTATACCTTTCATGAAATTTCATTGTTTATTTAATGTGTCACCTTCTATCCCCATTATCAGATCTTAGACCTTAATGCAGCTATTTTATAGACTATTTTTATAAAAGCAGTCCTAACTTCATGCTTAAGGCCTACAGCATGTCTTCTAAAAAATGTAATACTTACTCATTTAATATTTAACTGAACTGAAAAGCACTGAATTTTAAATTGCGCATTTCACCATGACCTCATTACTTTTTTATTGTATCAGCTGTTCAATTAATTTATTTCAGGAAACTCATATAATGCATAAATTCCAAAGTGACTTTTATGGGTCAAACTTGAAGATTTCTTTACTTGGATATTTGAGGGGTGAAAAGAACTTTAGTTCATTGGACGAATTGGTTGAAGCTATCAAGCAGGATATAACAAATGCTGATCAATGCTTAGAATCACCTGATGCTCAAAACATTAAGAATGACAAGTATTTCTTAACTCAAAATGAATGACAACAGTATGTAACTAAAATGATGAATTGTTTATGTAACTGACTAGCTACAATTATTTCCATGTGTCGAAATAATAATAAGATGGATCCTAAGTTAAAAATTAGTACCTACATTGGAAAAAATTGTGTGTAGTTTCTTTACTTTTTACCTCAGTATGATTAATATGTAGGTAGGTAGGTATAGTTTATTCCATAAATATTTTGTGATATTTTTACACAAAGTGCAATAAATACTAAACTGAGATATAAAATATTTTGATTGAAACCATAGAACCCTTTGAAAAAGCCTTTATTTATATTTTTTCACTGTAATTATGTTAACAAATCTGAAAAACTCACTCCTTCATTCATGGAAAATAAACACAATTATCTTAAAATTAGGAAGTAGGGCTCTCTCTCTAGGTTTTTCTCAATGTTGTTTTCTCCTAAACGAACATCCTGAAACAAGCATTAACAAATTTTTATTGGTTCTTGTGTCAACTGAGTATTGTTGCCCAAATGGATTCCTGTTATTAACAGGTTAGCTGTCCCGAAGCAAGTTTCGATCTTCTTTGTACACGTCCTCGTAGTAAATAATGACAGCTAACGCTCATGAAGTTTCGTATTAAGTTACGTCATTCTCTTCAAGTATTTTATGATACTTTATGTGTCCTAGTGATTGAAATTAATTATATCGATAATTGCTAATGTTAGATGAGTATGATAAGAAATTAATTATTTACGTTTAATGATAAAATGTACGTTTATGTTCGTAACACATCTGAAAAATATCTTTTTGAAAACAATCTTCTGTTATTGAATTGCACCATTCAATTAGGTACCCTTTCGGCCACCAGTTTCCAAACAAGAAAAAAATTTAAAGAAATCAAAAAAAAGTAAATTAAGTTAAATAATTAAAGTTCAATAATAAATTGATTGGTAGAATTTGGTTGTAGTATAATTTACTAATGCTACAAATAATATAATTATTAAAAAAAAATATCGATAGATCGATTGCATTATCTACATCATTGGCCATGAGGCACATATGCCTCATGGACGTACCAGTGCAATCACCCATGAGGCACATGTGCCTCATCGGACAGCTAACCTGTTAATAACTGAACAGAAATCATAGCTTGACATGAAACTAAATTGCAGTAATTCGAGAAATGTCTTTCTTGAGTGAAATTTGTATTGAGAGTCTGTAAAACAATAAGTGTACAAAATGAAATCATCAAGTCTTATGTGGCTCAAGTACATAGTACTATTATCTGTTCTGTGGCTTAAGTCTGTTAGATGTCCAACAGTGGATGTCTGTCTACTAACTGATGATTCAGCAGCCATAACAAGTGAGCCAGTGTTACAACACTTATTAATGACCATAGTTTATATCAAAATAAAACTCAAACAGCGTAAATGCGATGCCAAACGGCATCGCTAGCTCATAATTGAGTTATTTTCATACAAAATGGGAGACATTGGCTATTAGCTTATTTAATTGAATCCTGCCAGTTTCGTCATAAAATCTTCTGATAAACTAAACCACAGCTTGCAGTATGCCTGTCTAAGCATGGGGTACAATGTATCAATGTTTATTTTATGTACCAATCTATACAATATTCTGCATATTGATAAAAACCTAATAATAATTAAAAGAGAACAACAAATTAATCTAGTTCAAACTAGCCATAATAAAATAATATAGCTTTTGCTAGGGATAATGTAGCATTCTAATTGTAAAGAATATTTGAAATCAGACCAGTAATATTAGAGTTTGTTCGTAACAAACAATAATACAAAAACACAAATATACGAACCTAAAATATTAGTTAAATATTTTTTTTTTTATTAGTGTTATATTTTTATTATTATTTATATTTGGTCCATATTATAGCACAGTACCAAGATAAGTACAGGGATGCAGGGAGGAGACATCTTTCCCAGCAGTGGGACAGTATAGGCTAGTAACAAAAAAATTAGGTCTAAAATCCAATTACAATGTAAAAAACAGCTTGCAGGTTTGATTTCTGTTATACAAATATTTCTACAATCAGCAAGTATTGTAACTAACATACAAGTTTATCATATGATGTATGAGTCAGTGGACAACATGGTCTGGTGATGGAGTTAATAAGCCACCCGAAGGTCTCTGCCATGGCATAATAAAAACATTGGATTAGTCTATTGCTACTGAATATCGAGTTACAAAACATACAGACTAACTAATTAAATAACAAGTAGATGCTACCTATTTACATAGAAAACATCATCACTACCACTGTACAGCAGCTAAGTAATAAAGTAAAATATCTTAATAAAAACCGGAATTCATTAGAGAGCCATTTATAATATCTATTATGCATTAATAAAGGCATTAATTTAAAGTACTTAAATAGATTACTTAATGATTTACTGCAATGTATATAAGATTGCACAAAGTTTTGTAAACTTGTAAACTTGTGCAACACACAAACAATTTTTCTTAGTCTGAGGTTAGACTTATTAAAACAAGCAAAAAGAAAAACTCACCTTCCGTTAGTCTAGCACGTCCACCAGTAGGCTGACAGAGGATGGTTGAGCATCCTGCGCAAACGACCACCCTCTGTGCGTGACTAAATACAGTGGTGATTTTGTAACAGCCTGGGCATTTCACATCCATAAAGTACGAATTAGGATGTGGCACCAGTCTCTTCAACTTGTGTTTCCTTCTCTCCGACGCGGGCGAAGGGTGCAATAAGTCAATTGCGAGCTGAAAGATGACCATGCATTTAGGTTATGATATCACCTGGAGAAATCTTCGACTTCATGACAAAGAAAGGCTCTTAAACATCCATGATTGTGAGATGCATAAACGTTTTGGCACAAATGTAGAATCTAATTTCCAGAGTTATATTTTTTGTCTGGAATTAATTTGACATGTCAGTTGATGCCATGTGTATCCTCTTGTTTAGGTGAACTTGAGTTATTTGGACGTTCATGTGGGCACTATTATGTTCACAGAAAACTATAGCAAAATTATTAGATTCACGGGAATGATTCACGGCAACAGATCACAACGGAATTATTTTCTATCACGAATAAAAATACACACCGGCATGGTTTCAGCTTTGATGCAGAACCGGAAAAGGAAATGCCGCCAATGTACCAGAGACACGTTCTTGTTAACCATAGACTACGTTCATGTTCACAAAATGTTTCAATCGATAAAATAATACGAACTGTCGAACGAAGTTAATGTTAGTTAGTGTTAGTGTTAGTTTAGTGTTGGTTTTAATGAAAATCATTCAAAGTATGTTATATATAAATTTATAAAATGTACTACAGTTTTCATAGGAATACTACTATTTTAAGGTTTTTGTACTAGTTTTAATCGTACCTAAATCCAACCCTGGATGACTAGTACGCTTGTACACTGGATACGACTACGCAACACGCACTAGTGCAAGTGCACCTCCTTACACCGAGCTGCCGGCCGAGAGCGGGGGCCCCGGGGCGCTGCCGGCGTCGGCACCCATGACTACGGATTTTTTCACTCGCTCAGTTGGTTGGGCTGAAAAAGAAGACTGACCAGACCATGCCTCCTTGTCTTTTAAACGGGCATAGAAGCATCAGTGTGCTCACATAAAGAGCGTATTTCGAAATACAAATAATACAAATAAATTATTAGCAAGGTTCGCCATCAACGGATACGTCGCGGAGGACATCATGTACCCTCGGTGTCGGCACAGTGTCGGTGTCGGTGCCGACGCCGAGTCGGGCCGGTTATTGAAGAAACGCCTCTAATGATCTACGAGAAATCGTATCCAAAGTACCGAATACTATAAAAGTGTGATCGATTTTTATTCAAGGGGTTTTAATTATTCGTATAATATCGTACTTAAACGCATGACTCATTTACGTATTTGGCCTTAGCGTGAACGTGTAGTTAATAGGAAAATAAATTCCTTGATGCATCAATCCTCAGGCCCCCTAAGGGTCAATCCCTCAGAATAATGACTAGTGTCTGGTTTTCGTCTCAAGTTATTAAAAAAAAAAAGCTGTTTATTTAGATGGCGGTAGCTCAACTGGCGAGCCGAAGAGAATGTAAGCACTACGTTTGGCGAGCTATGGTGAATGTGTAGGGAATTCAACATTTGTTGCTCCTGCTGTTACTGTCTGTCATACCTCTGGTTGGTGTCAAAGTCATATGGTGTCGTACTACGTAGTACATTAACTTTGGTCGTACTGGAGTTAAATTATTTTGCCTCAAGCAGGACATGAACCCACAACTTTCCGCTCGACACGAGACGAAACAAACACGGAGTTACCAACTTTTTTCTTGTTTTGATAACCTTTCCCAGTATGGCAGTAGGGCAGATAGCGCCATCTGTCAAAGCAATAGGAACTACTTTTTTTTTTAATCTCGAATCGAAAACCTCTCATTCAGGTCCAAAAAAAACAAACAAATGTCATTGTCAAATGTCAATTTTGTGTATCTCAGAAAAGCAAAACCTTTGGATCGATAATACTTGTGCCTGCGTACTAATCAGAATCAGACTTACTACCTGTGTCTACCAACAAAGATCAACAGAAACAACACAGGGCCCTTCTATCTATCGACTTCCTTGGTGGCGACTCATTTCATCAACCTAACGAAACTTCTTTAACGCATAATCATCACCATGGTAACTGGAAGAAAGAAAAATGACAAGAATTGTCACTTGGCTCGGAACTAAAAACTTGATATATAAAGATATTTTATTTTATAATTTTTCTCTGTAAATATTTTCACCTGCATCTCATTAAATAGCTTACAAAGTTTAAATCTATCTCTACCTATACCAACCTCATAGAACAAACTGGACAAAACGTGAACAGGACAAGAAAACATAACGAGAAACCTTCCGACAAGCACAGTCGATAAACGGATGAAAATGAACCAAATGTGTAATAGCACTGCAAAACCTTACCGTACCCCAGAATGTGACAAGTACCATAAAATATTTACCCAAAAAAAAATTGATTTTCTAAGTATTCGCATAACAAATATGAATATCTGAACAAAACTATGCCTAAATCATCTATTTTAATAAGTTTTACAAGTCTTGGCTAGATTAGAAAATTCTTACTCATTAATTTAGCGTAACATTGTTCCCTATCAAAATGTAAGTATTTTTTTTATGGTATCACCATTGTTTACCTTTTTGGACTTGAATTAAAAACCAGACTATAGTAAAAAATTAAATGGAACTAATATTGTACTATTTTAAACGTACATTACGTACATTTTAATGACTGACTCACATTTACATGCCACACTAACCCTCAGAATAATGACTGTCGTCAGTCAGTCAGTCAGTCAAGTCAACCCAAGCCAAAAGAGAATTTATGCACTACGTTTAGAATAGAATAGAATAGAATAGAAAAATATTTATTTAACGCCACACGTTTAGTAAACGTGGTGCATAGTATCTCTCTTTAGCTAGCTGTACTGTACAAGGTATACAAGGTAATGTCATGTGAGGCATAGAAGTATACAAGCCAAAGATTATAATTATCACAAGCCAAGAGAATGTAAGCACTACGTTTATTACAAGCTTGTAGAGTTAGTTGTTAGTTCCGCGTGTTTCGTATTTCTCCTCAATTTTAGTGACTAGTATAAAGGTTTGAAGTTCTTTTTTACATTTCTTAGTACAAAATACTAATTCTATCCCATAAAAATCACAATGGCCGACGATGAATTTGAAGCCGAGGACGCGGGCGCAGACTACGATGATATCGCCGAAGACGACGACAATATTGAGGAGACGGAAGAACAGGAGGAAGAGGGATTTAATGCACAGTGCTTGGCGCCAGGCCAGGCCGGTGGCGGAGTTGAAAAGTCCAAAAGAATTACCACCAGATACATGACTAAATACGAGCGCGCTAGAGTTTTAGGTAGAAGCTTCTTTTACAGTCTAAACCAGTTTTGAATGTAAATAAATTTTGTTTTGATAATAATAATACAGTTACAAAAGCTAACTTATTCATTGTGCTTGTTTTATATGTTTTAGGAACCCGAGCTTTACAAATAGCAATGTGTGCACCAGTAATGGTTGAATTAGAAGGTGAGACTGATCCCTTGCAGATTGCTATGAAAGAACTTAAACATGGAAAGATTCCCATCATTATCCGAAGATATCTCCCTGACCATTCCTACGAAGACTGGAGTATTGATGAGCTCATCATCATTGACCATTAGTTTAAATTACCTACCTTAGTATACTAAGCACAGAGTAACTCGATTAGGTAATAGAAAAAAAATAAAAAAAAATGCTGGACAATCCACACAGCATCATCTAGCCCCAAGGTAAGCTGCTGTTAAACAGAGCTGTATTATGGGTACTAGATGATTGATATACATATATTTAATACAATACATAGATAGATATTTCTTATTATATATAGAAAATACCTAGAACACCCAGAACAAATATTTGTAGATCGACAAACATTTGTCCCGAGGCGGGAATCGAACCCGCAACCTCTGCGTCGCAGGCGGACCTGCGGCCGTTGCGCCACATCGTCAAAGGTATATCATTTTGAGCTGACAAATAATATCATTGCCCTTTCAGTCAAACACTATCTGAAATAACTATTCTGCTGAATAAGAAATGTCAGTTTACTCTCGCATAACTGGTTTATTCAGAGAGTAGTGTCTATTTGATTGAATCCAGCATAAGTGACATTTTGTTCTGATGTCATGTCACATACATAACAGCCTTTTTGCAAAAACAAATTGCATGACCGGCTACAGAACAACAATTATAGCTAGATCTTACAAATTAAACTGATTTATATTATTTAATTAATTCATTAGTAAAAGTGTAAGTAATATTAGCCCATTTTGTTTTGGAAAAAAGGCAGCAATGGATCATGTAAATTTGCAAAGTATATTTGTTGTTTGTTCATTATCTATAGATATACCTACCTTATTTTTTTGATGTGATTTATCTTAGTGCCTCTTTTCCTACTCTATCTTTGGTACTTATCTAAAGAGACAAGAAGATTTGTATCATACAAATATTCAAATTGATTTTATATTGATAAAAAAAATCTAGCTTCGAAAAATGTTTTAACATCTAAATATATTTGGTTTTATTCCTATGTACCCATAAAAATTAAAGCTTTGAAACATTGTCTAAAACTCAAATGGTGTACCATAGGTACTTAAAAAGAGTAGTAGATGTGTACTCACTGTGTGTGGTGGTAATTTTAGGAACAGATGCCCCTAATTTTTAGGAAAAATACCATTGTGTTTAGAATAATCTATGACGTCTTTTATTGGTGCCATCCGTTCCACACAATAGTTTTAATCAGGTGGGCCATCTGCCAGTGCACGTCACATCACAAAAAGGGATGAGAGTATCTACACTTACCTACGCAAGTTATTTACGTACATGCCGCAAATAGCAGGGAATGCGAACTTGTGTGGGTTAAAGTATTAGTTAGACCTAGAGAGTTTATAGGGTTCGTACTTTTTACCCTACATATTTCCGGTTGGATCGCCTCTGTATTCTTCCAAGTATAGGAAAGATGAGTAAAATCGTGCAGTATTTTATGTACCTACCTACCACTGTATAACACTGAATGTTGTATTGTAGGCCTCTACCAAATCCTCGATGGCCTCTACTCTCAATAAACATTTTAAAAAAGTCCGATAGCGTCAACCTCAATTAAAAACTTGTCCTTTCCCAGGCTACATACCTACTCTCATCTGAACAAATTTCATCCAAAACTTACCCAGTTTAGCTACCTATTCAAGCCTCACGAGTTCTATTTCCTATATCCACTGCAGCAAGGGTTTTCCTTCCCTACAGCATGGAAAAAAGCCTGTTGAGCGGCGAGTGATATGAGTTTAAATCAAGGTTCAATCAAATGCGTCACTTCGGCCCCGGACCGTAAAACAGACGGGCTGCCAGGTCACTAACCGTCACCGTTTTCAATAAACGACTTATCGTCTATGTAATGTACGTACGGTGTATGTGTTCTAATAACTGTATCTCTTTAAGTTCGATCGGTTAGTGAGCGAGAGGTTGCGGGTTCGATTCCCGCTGCGGGGCTAATGCTTGCAGGATAGAATCTGCATATTTGTTCCGAGTCTGGGTGTTTCTATTATTATAAATGTATGTACTTAATTACAAAAAAAAGGTTTTATGATCTTTATGGTACTTACTTACAGCACAGAGACTTACTATAACTCTGTGGTCTTACAGTACAATCTGACTAATCCGGCACTTCAATACAACCGTTATGCCCTGTAATACGGCTTTATATTTTCTTTTTTAATTTTTTACCCGTAATCCGAACCTCAGAATGACTAATAAAGTTCCGAACATTCTAATAATCCGGCAACCTCGGTTTTTAATAGTGTAGTGCCGGATTAGTGAGATTCTACTGTAATCAATCAATCAACTCAATTCAATTTATAGTCTACGAATCTTGTCATGATTGACTGATGACAACAACGCACAGCATAAACTGCTAGTCGTAGAGACATTTTTAGGGTAGGTACTTTGTCTTGGTGCGTAGGTGATTTTTTTAATTTAACCCCAAAAAGGATAAAAACGTTTGTATGAAAATTTGTATTCTGGTACTTAGAAACTTGAAAATTGGCATTAACATTCTTCAATAAATTTGATAAAAGTCAGTAATCAAATATTTTCAAAACTACCCCACATCTCGAGCGAGGCAGCTGGGCGGTGCGAGGATGTGTAGCGACTAGCGAGCGCGGCTGAGAAACGGTGCGAATGTTTCCACCAGAGATTTTATATAGGCCGCTGAGCGGTGTGAGGATGTGTAGCGATAGCGAGGCTTTGAAACGGTGCATGGATGAGCGGTGCGAGGTTGTGAAACGGAGGCTAGGAAAATGAAGTGATTCTATTGGTTCTTATCAAACATATTCCTCGCTACACATCCTCGCACATCTCTGGAAGAAACGCAGCCTAAACGGTGTGTAGAAGGTGTTAAAGTTTCTATGTGAACTTTGTACTACGTACCTACGTCGTTGTACGATTTTTGATTTGATTGTTAGAAACTTATTACTTATTAATATTTTTCATGGCAAGTAATAAACGTAGAGTACTACTTATAAGTTGTTTTTCCAAACTACCCTAACACCGCAGGTAGGGGCTGTTATAAAGTTTGTATGGGAACTTTGTAACGCGTTGTGCGATTTGTTTGAAACTTTTACTAACTTAATGGTACCAGTGGGAAAATGGTAGGTACCAGTGGGAAAATGGTACCTGTAAGAAAAAGGGTAGGTATTAGTGGGAAAATGATACAGCCAGCCAGCTAGCAAACCAGCTAGGCTAGCCAGTTAGGTAGGTACTACTACTTAATAATGCGTACGAAGTCGTGTGCAACAGTTAGTAACTAATAAGACGTATTTCTGATCCCCATAGTGCAAGCTTTGCTTAGTTCGAGGCTAGATGGCGTTGTTTAAAATGTTAGCCAATATTTATTTTATTTATTTTTGTAGAGGTATAGTTCTCTCGGCGGATCTAGGCTTCCATGAAGTTAGCCGTTTGTGATGCGCAAAGACAATTTAGTTAGAAAAAGCTCCATTGCGCATCGAAACCTACTCGTTGGGAGATTATGCATGATTATAGAGACATCACGGCCTCAACTTACTAATTGTAAGTAAGTACGTAGGTAGGTACCACCTACTGACTGACCAGGTGGACCGCTATCACAAATAAAGACATAAGTAGGTACCTACCAATTAATTAGACCATCATCTACGTAAACGTAATCAAAAAATGATGTTATGTAAATGTTAAACAGATGAATAATTATTATAAGTATGAGATATTAATGTTGCTCTATAAGACCTAGTGTGTTAAGAATATTGGGCAAGGATTGGTAGTAGAGTAAGCCGCCAGGTGCACTTGGTAGTGGACTAGAGCGAGTGGTAGCGCGCAGGCAGCGACCGTGGGCCGAGGCAGTTGGCACGCAAACCGCGCTGAATATTGCCGAAAGTTCCGGCCGGGCGGGGAGCGCCTCGCTCGTCAGTACCCCTTCGACCAGCGATGCTGTGCTGTCTCCGGAAATAGAGTACGTCCGACGTCTCTGCGTACCGCGTACTGCCCGCCGCCGGCGCCTCCGCAACCAATCCCGAAGCCGTCAAATCGCGGTTATATTTAGAGCTATTTCGAATATTTCACTAACTTTCATCCGCGACGTGACGGCTTCGGTTCCGATCCGAGGTGCATTCCCGAGGGATGCAGCTCGCATCAGAACGATTGAGTGACATCGGCGGTTCAGTGTAGATGTGTACAACGTCCGTAGAACGGCCGACCGGGTGCGCGAGAGTGAGTGCAAATGACTGATAGCCCGACATAGCGGGCGGAACTTGAGGAACATGTGGACCAAAGGATTTACGTTATGGAGGTGTATGTTGTGCACGCTACTGGTCGCGACGACGCTCGCGGCCGTGGCGCGAGGTGAGTCCTTGTCGCGAGTGGCCGGAGCCACATCTTCGCTCGCGCTCTGCGTCACTACATCGTTTCTATTTTCGGCGTAACTTGCGCTGAAATTATGTAAAAAGCTCACGTATGTGGTCTATTTTCAGCGGTAACCTTAGGTGAAGTTATAAAAGACGAACGATCTAGTGACCCAGTTAGGGGGTAATTTTTTTGTCTTTATGTACCTACCCACTAAATGATCTGAATGGATGAAGAACCTAGACTCTCGATGAGTCGAGAGCGCAATGCGCCTGAGTTTCTCGCAAAGCTAGATACGTAAATAGAAATACAGGGATTTGTCGTTTGCCGTCGCCATCTTGTGAAAAACGATAGGATGGCTGAGACGGCGATATAAAAATGCGACACGAAATGTGGGTCACCCATTAGGTATATTTTTTTTGGAGAAATCAAATTTGACTTTCTACTAATAACAATTCATAAATTTCAACTATGGATCATTTTAGCATTTTAGTTTTTTATGTAATTAATTAATTTTAAACTTCTTACCTACTTAAAACTTCAAAAAATGTCCTGCAAAGTTAGCATTAATGCTAGTATTTTATGTGTAGGTAGGAACCTACCTAAATTTTTAGAAGTAAAGTATTTTATTATGTGGAAGTTAAAGATGTTAAAAAAAAATACCTACCTACTCTGAAAAGAGGGAGTATATTTTTTGACCATTAAATGTTGTCTGTCGCTGCGGGTAGACCTGCATTATTGATGGCCATAATTCACAAAGTGACAAAAACAATAATATTTCGTATGTAAGGAAAGTCATTCAAAAACATGTTCTTCGTCGCCAGGCCATTATGTACAATGATATATATTCTTACCTACTTATAAAGTTCTACTATTCCTCTGTGGTTCTACATAGATAGGTAGATACTTAGACCAACAAAATAATGGGATTATGAAAATAATAAGTTTCGATTTTACAAACTGATTCTACCTACTGTTATAGCTATTCGAGAGTAGAAAATTCACATAAAACTAATAGGTAGAGGTAGGTAAGTGTAAAAATTCGACCAACTTTTGGAATAAGTAAGTAACTATTTTCGCGGAATAAGAAATGTCAAATACAAGTAAACTGTCACTCGCGAATAACTACAGTTTACTCTGCGAATAGTGCATATTCCAGTTTGGTCGAATCAACATTAAGAGAGTCTAGAAGTAGAATTTGAAAAGCTAAAACGCAGTGAGAAAGCACATAACATACGAACATATTGTAAGCGTCATTCACCAAGGCCAAACTTTTAGAAGGTCAGACTAAAATACTTCTACGAGAGATGCGATGAAAAGTAAATGCAGTTTCTATTGCGATTGATATTTGTGCCTCGGTTATTACAAAACACTGATAACAAGACAAACATTATATTGACACAAAACCCTGAGCATAATTCATTAGGTAACTTACCTACCTAAAAAGATGATTTTCAATATTATGTAGGTTACCTAATATTAAAAATCATCTTACTTATAGGTACTATATACTTTACTTATCTACATAATCTTAATCTAACTCACTAAACTAACAATTCCAGTCAAGTCCAAAACTAACTAGGAATAACTAAAAAATTTAGTAGGTAGGTAACTTCATTAATTACCGTTTAATCATTAACTTATAGAAGACAACAAAACCGACTTCAAACTAAGAAAAATGTTTCGATGGATTGTGGTGATTTGAAGAGATGTAGTTATTGACACATTTTTCTTATTCAAAAAGTACTGAACCAATTTCTTTAAAATTAATATGGGACCACCTCTGAATGATTACATAAACTGTATCAAACAAAAAAAATATTATCAAAATCAATTCTAAATAATTGGCGGTGAATTACACCTAAACAAAACATAAAAAAGCATACCTACAGTCGAATATGATAACCTCTTTTTTCATAGTAGTTTAAAATATAAAAAAGGGTTTTTTTAAATATTTTCTAATAATGTATTTAAAAATAAACAATCTTATGAAAATAAGCCTAAAAACCACTATGTACCGTAAAACGATCTTTGATTTTTTATCGATGACTATTGTCAAACGTCTTCTACCTACCTACTTAACTACTTACAAGTTTACAACCACGCAATTTTACAACAAAAAAGTCTTTGTATCCTTCCTTTCCGAACTTAAAATAAAAAAAAAAGGTAAGGTGGATTTCTGAACTTTTTTGAGACTTTTTGTTCACAAATCCCCTGCTGCAGGCAAATTCGATTGTAAGGGCATTTTCTAACAGTCTCAAAAAAGTTCAGAAATTCCCTTAAGAATCCTATCCATGATAGCCCGTGAAGATCGAACACGATTGTGGCTCGTGTGTTGGAGATATTTTAACGAAAATAAAAACATATTAAAGCTTCATCCCTTAAAATTTAAGTAAGTAGGACAAATATTAATAAACTCAAGACACAACTGATTAAAAAAATAATTAGTAACGCACATTTTCGTAAAATGAGCATTTTCAGTCAACTTTCGATCATGATATCTATGAAACAACAAGGTCTAACATATTTCCAAAAATGTAATTCAAATAATCATAGTTTTAAAATTTAAGTAAGTAGGTAAAAAACATCACCTTAGTTCAATATTTTTGAAAAAAAAAGGTCTAAAAACGCGTACTTTTCCCAATTTTACGCTCGTTGTTTCTTCGAAATTAGAAAGTTTATAATAAAAATATACCTACTACATTAAAGTTTTGATATTTATTTACAAAATAAAATTTAAAAAATGGTCTAAAAGTTTTAATTTATTTTTATACGATTTTTTAAAGAATCCTCCGAATCCACTTTATAGCTTGATGCAAAACGCGGCTGCTCTCACTACGCGCTAAGCGCTCGTGGAGGGAGGACGTATCGCTGTTTGTCGCGCGAGCTGTTACGTATAATCATAGGGAGCTTATACAAATTATAAAGCGATCGTGTGGTTTTGATCCGTGATAGTTAAATCTCTAAGTAAGTACCTATGATATAATAATGTAAGTAGTAAACCACACTGGTTCTAGAGAACTAGTGATACGAGTAAGTAGCTTAGAATGTTAGTAGTAGTACATAGTAGTAATACATAGTATTATTAGTAGTAGTAAAGTTTTATGACATTATTAATGTTACCTATTTTTTTATTTTTTTTTTTATACTACTAAAGTGGTAACCAAGCGTACGGCCCACTTGATGGTCAGCGGTTACCGTAGCCTATGTACGCATGCAACATCATAGATATCACTTGCGTGTTACCACCCTGAGACGTTAGATGGTAAGTCTCATGTGCCTGTAATTTCACCGGAAACCATACCCTTCGAACCGGAACACAGCAATGCGAGCATTACTGCTTGGCGGCAGAAATAGGTATGGTGGTAGTCCTTCCCCGGACGAGCTCTATCACAAAAAACTCTACTACTCTTAAAATCTCTTCTTTGTGGTAGGTACATAATCTAGCACTAAGTAGTAGGTAAAATTTCTACCTAGATACAGATACCTACCTACGTACCTACTTAGTAGCTAAATCGTGGGTATCAGAAACTCTAGTACCAACCTACCATGGTAATACAAGACCCAGACAGAAGAAGCAATTACGTGTCAAGTAAAAGTATTTATTTCATTTCAAGTTCCTAGTAAGTTCCTAGGTGTTTGCAGGACACGTAAACATTTTTACCACTGCAGAATTCGAACCCGCACTTCTTGCATCTCAGCTCAGTTCAGCTGCTCAGCTGAATACTTGCCAGCCACGCCACCAAGATCGTCAAAGTACCTAGGCTCTGTGACCTAGATCAGGTACTAGGTAAATTGTTTTACGTAAGCTTACAAAGGGCACGGATGTCCCTACGTATATGGGTACCTATACCATAGGTACTTACACAATCTAGCTACCTACTAAGTAGGTAGACACTAGACCTAAACTAAACTTACCAGACCTACTTTGACGATCTCGGTGACGTGGCTGGCGAGTTTCCAGTTGAGACGCATGAAGTGCGGGTTCGATTCTTGCAGTGGTTATTATGTTTGCGTGTTCTGCAAATAGATACCTAGGAATTTGAAATGAAATAAGTAGGTACCTACTTTTCTATTTGCGATTTACGAACTAGAATCTAGTTAGGAGAGCTGGTACCAACTTTATATAAGTACAGGTAGGTGTATCTGTAGGTAGGTATGCAAAATAATGAACCTACCGTAACTATACAAGTACCGATAGGTATGATGAATAGCACGTTATTCGAATGTTAGTTTTTAGACATAGGTACTGTACCTACTGGTTTCCTCACGTTGTTTTTCTTCACCGTGTGAGATAGATCATTGAGAAGCGATTCTAAGTTTTTATCTATATATGGTTTTTATCTTTTTATGGTAAGTAGGTAAAGATAGACAATTAAATTCAATGTCATTCCAGCACCGCTGGACTTAGGTTGTCTTTCAAATTTGGACTCTATTGTCACAGGTTATGGTATGTTATTATTTGCACTTACCGAGCTCGCTAACTCTTGATAAAATCAAAACTTTGAATCGCCTCTTTGATCTGATGGCATTGCGCACATTATTATTACGAATAAAAAAATCCATTGGTGTGCGACCAACCGTCTTCAAACCCACGACCTTATGGTCGTCGGTCGGTTCGAAGCGCAGCGCAACTCTGTGGCGCAAGCCAGAAAAAGCGACCGGCGCGCATCGGGCGGGCGCGCCGCACCACTTCATACAAAATATAGGAGAGGGAGAGGGACGTGGTGCAAAACAGATAGAAGAATAATGTGCGCTGGCCGATGGCGGGGCGCGCCCCCGCGCGCCCGCGCGTCTTCTATCTGGCCTGCGCCTTGATCACAAGACAGGGTCACTCACTACCACTAGAACACCAGTGCTCCGGCCAAATTCTATGTAAAAAAATGTAAACATAGAAACGACCACGGAATGACAAACTCAGGTCAAACCCGTTTTTTTTTCACTAGCTGGGGTCTCTTTCCCGTAAATCATGTAGGTAGGTATTTATTTATTATTATATACTTACTAGTAGGTACCTACCTACCTATTTAATTATTATTAGACTTACCTACCAAAGTAACAACTTATGTAAGTATCACCCTCCCTATGTACTTACCTAGGTACTAATAAAATTATTGACAGGATAGATGAAGCAGTTGTATAAGTAGATAGCCTCAATTTCTTTTGAATCTAATAGAAAACAGAATCCTTTATGGTAAAATGCGAAAGTTTGTGAGTTAGTGAGAGTGTATGTTTGTCTGCGCTTACTCCGTAACGGCTGAACGGATTTGGCTGATACTTGAAATACACATAGTTTATGTCTTGGAATAATACATAGTTTATGGTATGGTATGTTTTGTTTTATGATGGTGTATGGTATGGTAGAATGAATGAGAACACTTACTTAGTTAGTTTAAAAAAAACATAAGCACGACGGTATGGTATGATCTAGTATCATAGACGTGTAGGTAACAAAATGTCCCCATAAACCCGAAAGGGGGATATCCCGCCGAGGCACGTATAATACACGTCGTCCTCGTGTATACTTTGACGTGTGCAAAAGTTGAATAGGTACATCATAAATTCGTAATTCATTCATTACCTTACAAAAATTAATGTAACATTATTAATTAACTTGGAGTTTACACAGATAATTTATTTATTATTAATTTATGAATGAAAAATCGTCGTCGTCAAAAGTCGTTGAAAAAACATTGTTCACCAAGACCTGTGGAATAGCCTCTTTTCGAGTTTATAGGGACATTATGATACACCGTGTATGAAGTGAATACCTACTCTCGAACGCCCTTTGTGAGTAAAATCTAAACGGTTTAAGAGTAGTAGAGTTCTCTGTGATAGAGCTCGTCCGGGGAAGGACTACTACCATACCTATTTCTGCCGCCAAGCAGTAATGCTCGCATTGCTGTGTTCCGGTGTGAAGGGTATGGTTTCCGGTGAAATTACTGGCACATGAGGCGTTCTTAGCCTCAAGGTGGCAACCCGCAAGTGATACCTCTCTGGTATTGCAAGCGTCCATAGGCTGCGGTAACCGCTTACCATCTTGTGGGCCGTACGCTTGGTTGCCACAACAGTTGTATAGAAAAAAAACGGCTATAAATATGGAAAAATGTTGTCGTTTAGATTTTACCCTCAGCGGCCGGTTGAAAGTACTCACTCTGTAGATAGTAAAGCAATAAAAGCAAAAAAAGGATAGCATAGTAGTGCATCAAGTAGTAACATACCTATAGCATAAAATATTAATATACATAAGTACTTATTTCAATAAAGTACAAAGCAGTTGGTATAATGGATATAAATGAAAATGTAATAATATAATGGATATAGATGAAAATAATTGTCATTTTCTTTGTGAAATTATGTAATTACGTAAATAATAACATATTTATGTTTGTAACTTTCAGATTATTCCGAAAAATTCGGTTGCGTTAAAAGAAAAAAAAGGTTTGAAAAACATATTGAAACTTTTTTTTTTATTTTCAATTTATTTGTTATGTACTTTTCGATAATAGTTCGCTGTAGAAGTAGTAGCACTTTGGTGAAACCTTTGTAGTTCAATAAAGTTTATATCAACTTCACAAAAAAAATATGGATCATCATCCAAAGCCCATAAACCACAGCTGAGCTTCCCCATTCATTCTTGGTCTAGTGAGTGCCCAATGCACTTAAAAGCTGTAGTGACCTCCGATCACTTCCAAATTTTCGGAATTTCAGATATTGTACCTAACATTTCTGTAGAATTATAGGTAAAATTATAAAACGAATGTTCCTTTATAAAATGCTACTTGTATTACAGACTCTTGGCCCCTGATACTGTGAACTCTATAGCCACAGAAAATGTGCGCATATTGACAAATGAAAACGTCGATAGATTGATTATTCATGAGAACAATGATGGAATGGTTTATGAGAACGACAGTGGATTTATTCACCATAACAATATTGGATTAGTTCAGGAGAAAGATGATGAAATGATCGATGACACGGATGATTATGACACAGTTATTTCGGATGAAGTAATAATAAATTGCATAATACAAGTTGATAGTTATCTGTAATCAGTATATTAAAATCCACTAAGCAAAGGTTTTTTTCGTGTCCTCGATAATATTTTCCAACGTTTAGGTTTCTTCAAGAAACCAACATAATATTGCGTTTTAATAAATACGTTTAATAAATACTCTGTTTATATAAATAGTCTGCGACACCGATGAGGGGTTATTTGATTTTTTGTTTTAGTGTAAAATAACCTTATGAAAGTACAGTAAAACTGTTCTTGTTTATTTATTTTTGCAAGAAAAAAAATCATAATTATTATGAGGTTACCTACTTATTAGAAAAAGAAAATACTCAAGATACCAAATACACAGCGTGTAAAAAAACGACTAGAGATAATTATAAAGTTGTGATCTTATTTTGTTGTACTATGTGTATGAAACTAGAAAAAAACGAAAAGGACGTAAACAAGACAACATTATTTTTTGCGTTTTTTTCCGCTAAATATTTTCAGATACATGGTCTGATCTTTCACACCTGATTAATCACGGTAGAAGTCTTTTTACACCCTGTATAAGTACATGGTGTAACCTAATGTCCCTCTATGCCCGAAAAGGGGGTATTCACAGGTCTTGCCAAAATTTGGCAAGATCTGTGGAATACTCTGACAGCTTTTGATCTGGACAGCTTTTCACTCTATACAAAGCACAAGTCCGGTCAGGTATGGAGTATTGCTGCCACCTATGGGATGGTTCAGCTCAACACCAGCTGCCTTAGACTCGATTGAGCGAAGGGCTTTGACACTTGTGGGTGAGCAACAAGTTGCGGAGACTAAGTTCCAGAGTCTCGAGCACCGCCGCAAAGTTGCGTGCCTATCTATCTTCTACAGATTGCATTTCGGTGAATGTGCCCAGGAACTGCATGATCTTATTCCACCATCTCCTTTTCATCAAAGGAGTAGCAGACGTACGGCGCAGTACCACCCGTACCTTGTCAGCATACCACCCATTCGCACCAAGCGTTACAGCTCAACATTTATTATGCGAACTGCCAAGGTGTGGAATACTCTGCCGTTTTCTGTTTTTCCTGACAATTACAATCCGGGCCTCTTCAAGGCTAGAGTGAATAGGTGTCTCATAGACCTTCGTGCTCCACCGTCGGCCACATCATCGCTTTCCACCAGGCGAGATCGTGGTCAAACGAAGGTCTATTCTCGATAAAAAAAAAAAATACCCCCAATGTTGTTTCAATTACTTTTTTTTTATACAACTTAAGTGGCAACCATGCGTACGGCCCACAAGATGGTAAGCGGTTACCGCAGCCTATGGACGCTTGTGATACCAGAAGTATCACTCGCGGGTTGCCACCTTGAAGCTAAGATCGAACGCCTCATGTGCCAGTAATTTCACCGGAAACCATACCCTTCACACCGGAACACAGCAATGCGAGCATTACTGCTTGGCTTCAGAAATAGGTATGGTGGTAGTCCTTCCCCGGACGAGCTCTATCACAAAGAACTCTAATACTCTTTTATGCACTATGACTTTTGATATTTCAAAGTTTTTCATTCATGAAATGCGTACTGTATGCGTAGGTAAATGAAATGAATACTTACTTACTAATTGGACTTTTTAAATACGATATACTAATTCAACTTTTGCACCGTCAAAGTGTTCACGTGCATGGGTGGAATACCCCCCTTTCGGGATTATAGGTACATTATGTTACACGTTTTAAATAATTAGTTATCATACATCATCATACCAGATTAATTAAATTATTACTAGTATCCGTTCGCGTACCTACCTGGTTTATGTGTTCTTCCAAATCATAAATTATGGCATGTGTATTGTAAAACATTAGTAGGTACTTAGATAATAATCAGTACGATTTTGTTTTTATCAAGCGCATCATAAAATAGGTAGGTAGGTAATGAAAAACACTAACTCAAATATTTCATGACCATGACTAAAACTGCACTCTCTCAAGAATTGGACTACCAGCGATTCCAAGCTCTATCACAGTTCCCCGAAAGTTTATATTGCTCCGCTCGCATAGTACGGCGGCTATAGCACTCGCGCTTTTCAACCGCACTTATTTACTATGCTGCCGCCCTGGCAGGCAGTTGTATACGCTTCAAACTATTTTGTCTCGTCTCGTCGAGATAAATAGTTTTAGGTAACTACCTAGGTACTTACTGTTAGTGTGATTTCAAATTAGCCGCAAAGTGCCGCGCGGGCACTTTTATCAAGTCACCCTTATTTGTACCTCTAACCACAGAACAGGTATTAGTACTCTCCAACCCCAGCCCTGCCTGTATGGTAGCCGCGCGCTACACGCGCTAATACAATCAAAAGTAGGTAGGTATCATGTGCTTGTAATTTCACCGGAAACCATACCCATCGAACTAGAGCACAGACGCGAGCATTACTGCTTGGCAGCAGAAATAGGTACTACAGGGTATTACCTACCTACCTACCATGTAATGGTTCCTGTTTGAGGACAAAACTGAGAGTAGGTAGGTATAACGTTGAAAAGAGCATGTGGTCCCCAGTCATAATAATAGGTAAGTAGGTACCTAACCTAGCTAGAGTAGGTACCTAGGTTTTAATTAAAAAAAGTAAGTAGGTAGGTACTTACATATATATTTAATATGTATACCTACCTACCTATTTTTATTCACGTCATTATCTGTTCAACAAGTAGAGTTAGGTAGGAACATAAGAGTATGCAGTAGACACCTATTTTTAAACATAATCACCCAGTCGACATGACAAAGGATCAAATGTATTTGTCCTTTACTTAGCTGTGTAAGTTACTAACGCACACAACGGTGAGCCGCGCACACGTAGAGCCTCGCGTCGCGCGCCCGTAAATACCTAAACTTGACAGCGCTGGATCTTGGAACGGACTCTTAACCATTTACTTGATTATTACCGGGTGACTTAGCCTTATCACCAAGTTTTATGTATTACTCTCATGTTTTTATTTCTTTGTGTGGTGGGTGTGCAATAAAGTGTTTTCTATCTATCTATCTATCTATCAGTCTTTGCTTATATATAAGTACATTATTTTCTTTTCTGATCTTTTCTTTTTTTCATTTGTATTCTTTCTACTTCCAGGTGACGACGAAATACCTTCAGAATCACAATGCCGTCCATATATCGAAAAGGCTCTGAAAGAGCTCGAATCAGGAGATGTAGAACCAGGTGAGTGAGGCTAATGGTTATAGTGTCGTGACGTGAGTGAGACAACGAACTACTAACTACTTACGTAAATATTTATGTACTTGCTTTTAATAAAGTGATGATCATCATTCAGTTATTTTGAAAGATTAATTCATAAGGTCCTAACTTTAATTTGAAGTAGTTTTGGTGTTTAGGTACATAAAAATAAAAAAACAAGGTTTTTAAACATTTTATGTTTACAAATACATATCAAAAATTTAACTCAAAATGAAATTGACTAATAAAATTCTCATGATTGAATGATGAGTTTAAAAAAAACAATTATAAGCGTTATTAAAAATATGTGGTATTTACTTATTCAAAAAGTACTGAACTAATTTGAATTTGAATTTGAAGATACAAATAAATGATTTATCTATCTATCTATCTATCAATTTCGAAAAATTTCTCACCTCACTTCTGAAACTTACATAACAAAAAAATAATCATCCAAATATAATTTCTAATGAGAGGTATTCGATTCGAGATTTAAAAAAAAAAAGTAGTTTCGTTTGCTTTGACCGATGGTGCTATCTGCCATACTGCCATACTGATAAAGGTTATCAAAACAAGAAGAAAGTTGGTAACTCCGTTTTTGTTTCGTCTCGTGTCAAGCGGAAGGTTGTGGTTGTGTTCATGTCCTGCTTGAGGTAAAATAATTTGACTCCAGTACGACCAAAGTTAATGTACTACGTAGTACGTACTATGACTTTGACTCCAGCCAGAGGCATGACAGACAGTGACAGCAGGAGCAACCAATGTTGAATTCCCTACACTACACATTCACCATAGCTCGTCAAACGTAGTGCTTACATTCTCTTGGGCTCGCCAGTTGAGCTACCGCCATCTAAATAGACAGCTTTTTTTTTTAATAACTTGAGACGAAAACCTCTAATTGAAAATCGTGTAGGGTAACAAATATAAAAAAAACCTACAGAAATCAATCAAATGAAAATCTAATCTGAAATCGAATTTACTTGATCGGTCCTGTAAACAGATATAAATAGCTTTTAGCCTGAGCCTTTAGCTATTTGAATATTCCTAATATTTCTTGAATTTAGTTTAGGCTGCCTTGGTTGAAGGCAGTGAGTTCTCTGAAATGTCTTTTAATCATCAACATAAACCCCATTTTAACGCGTCAAAAATTCTGTTTCCGTTTCAAATAAACGAGTTACGGGCGAAATGAAAGAAACGCTATTTAAATTCACGGAGATTATTATTGACATAAGTTTACCGGTGTCGAGAATCTATTTTAACTGTCTGTCGCAGTACTCGCATTAAACGATGACATGCGCACGCAGCTGAATAATAGACAAATCAGTAAATTGGTGATAGGCGAATATATCTCTGTCTAATTGAAATTCGATTTCAATTTACCTACTGTAATAAATTGCTACGATGTCTTTGGGAGTACATTAATGGTGACAAAATAGCACAAGGTAGGTATTAATTAGTTGCGGCCCCAATAAAAATTCCAAACAAACGAAATCAACTGTTTTAAACAGCCTGTACTAATATGACTCAAATCGTCTTAGGTTGGATTCGACCAAACTCGAATAGGCACTAGTCTATAAATAACGTACTTAGTTTTATTCGCGAATAAACTAACAGTTTATTTGTATTTGACATATCTTATTCCGCAGAATATTTTTTCCAGATGTTGGTCGAATCCACCCTTAGATTAAGAACTCGAGAAAATTTCGATGCAAGCTACAATAAATTATCACCAAATCTCAAACACAAAAACTCAGATGAAAATTATTCTAAAAATAGTTTTATATGAATGGAATCCGCAGCCAGAGGCGAATGAGCAAGCAAATTGCATTAACGCTTCATTAACGTAGGTAATGGCAACGATGTAAAAGACCAGCTGAAAGAAATCAAATACGAATGAAATAATAGTGTCTGTCCTATAGAAGCTTCGGACTAAAATAAAAGTTTATATTTAGATTCAATGAAATAAGAAATAAGTACTTTGCCCGTCTGCACTAATCAAAGATGTTGTCGGTTTTTAGTTTAAAAACCTGTCACACACGCATTTTCGTAAGTAGTTAGGTAAGTAAATTCAACCTTCAGTTGCCTTGCCTTGCTGTAGTGGCATGGCATTACGAACAACAGGATATAATACTTTTTACCTAACATACCTAGCCGTATTTATCGTAAATTCAAGTAGATTTTTATAAATTACTTAGTACATATCTACATTTTATTTCTTATCGCAGGATAAAGGTCTTTCTTTCCTACACCTATTCCTCGTGATTTGACGCAGTTGCAGGATAATACTAATGTTGCATGTTATACATGGATAGGATAATACTAAATAATTATACTATATAAATTATTTACCATATTATTTTAATGTTAGGATTCATTCGCTGTATAATAATTATATATAGTTATATCGTAGGTAGTTAATAGTTTAACTACCTACGATATAATTAGACGCAGCGAAGGAATACGAGTATACTGATCGATATGCAGTGCCCGAAATGCATCAATCAATCAATGGGTGAACGAACATACATATTGTACAATGACGCAGGCACGCACGAGTGCACTGCTTTATACAACTTAGAACATTATGACGAATGATCTAGCTAACTGCTGTGTTGTCGTCGTCTTCATACCTAACCTACTACTGTTAGTCCAGCAGAATCCAGGACTTTCACCACAGAGGTTCATATAATTTTAATTGTAACTACTTTGACTATCAATTTGACCACTGGTGAAAAAACCGGGCATTAGCAGTAACGCGAAAGCTCCAAAACCCTATAACCCAATATTCTCACCATTTAATAGCTAACTGTTTTTAGATTCTGCAGAAAAACACGACAGTAGTGAAGTAAGTGTAAACGACGAAACGAATGAAGTGAGTTCAGAAGGAGGTGAAACAACAGATAGTAAAGAGGAAGAAGCACCATCAATAGAAGTAGCAGATGAACCTTACATACCCCAAGCATCACTAGAAGAGCTAGAAGCTGTCAACGACAACGACTCAAAGGAAGACCAGGATACCGCGCAAGATACGGACGGAGATAGCAAAGAACAGGAAGCAGCAGATAGCAAACAAGACGACGGAGACAGCAAAGAAGAGACAGCATCTGCTGAAGATCAAACAGCCGAACAAGGTAACTACTTTGATTATATCATACTGACCTACTCTCGAGCGGGAGTGATAAAGAATAAGTATAAGTGTTTATTAATAACTTGTGCATATTACAGATAACAAAAAAAACATAGTACATGATTATTGGTTAGAAGTACCTATAAGACAAATTATTATAGCAGCCGTGCTGGGTTGTACCCCATTGATTGGGTCTTAATATATCACGCGGACCCAATGGAGATTGGTGGACGGCACTCGTCTTTCGAATTTTTAGTTCTTGGACATGCCGGTTTCCTCACGATATTTTCCTTCACCGTAAGAGAGAGAGATCTCATAGCGAAAATCCATTGGTGCACGACCGGATTCGAACCCACGACCTTAGGATCGGAAGGCGGGGTCACTACAACCAGTTTGATTATATAAAAGTACACAAAAGGATCGATCTGCAGTGACTCAAAACAGACACGATTGGAAGAAAAAAAGGGAGGTAGTATGCATAACAGCTTTTAAAAATGTAAATTGCAGATGGCACAATGTCTATCGAACTTTTTAGATTTCGTAATGCCGGTTTTCTTACAGTATTTTCCTTATTGTTGCGTTATTTTACGTTACTTTATGTTTAGACTACAGCGCCTCTTTCGTGCGTTAAATGAATCCCATCAAAAATCCCATACAATTAGACAGCTGGATGATACGTTAATGTTTACGATTGTCAAAAAGTGTTTCGTGATTTCCCCGGCACATAAACTTATCCAATAAAAAACTCCATTGGTGCACGATGGGTTTTTAACCTACGACCTAGAATCGGAAAACAGGGTCACTCACTACCATACCATACTACTAGCCCCCTAATGCTTCTTATAAAAAAATACATTAAACGAACATGACTTTGATGGATCGAGAAAATCATAATGACTAAATATTTTGTTTTTTAATCATTAACAATATTGTCTTTAACAGAAAGTGAGGAAGAGAAGGAAAAAAAAGACGAAGCTGATTCTGATGACCAAGATTCCAAGGAAGCTGTTAATGATGATAGCAAAGAATCAGACACAGCCACGGACGACGACAGCGCAAGCAAAGAAACAGCCGAAGATGACAAATCAGACGAATCCGAGGAAGTTGCTGATGGTTCAGAGGAAACTAAAGACGAGGACAAAATATCAAAGGACGACGATGATAGATCTCAAGAAAAGGCTGATGAATCTCATGAAGACCAAAGTGTATCTCAAGAAGTAAAAGAGGAATCTAAAGAAGAGGCAGATGCTCAATCTTCAGAAGACAATGCTGAATCAAACGAAGGCAAAGAAGAATCAGGAGAAACTAAGGATGATTCAGGCGAAAGCAATGAAGAATCAGATGAAACCAAAGACGAACCCACTGAAGATAAAGATGATTCAGATGAAGAAAAAGACAAATCTGTAGAAAAGTCAGAAACGGAAGAAGACAAAAAAGAATCTGAAGAAGAAAAGGATGGATCGGCAGAGGTAAACGACAAATCAGATGAAAAAGAAACATCTACTGAAGAAACTGCGGAAGCTGACGGAGAGGTAGAAGACAAATCAGCAGAAATAGAAACTAAAGAAGGTGAAGGAGAAACATCTGAAGAAGCTGATGAAGATTCTGAAGAATCAGCTACAGAAGACGCTGTGGAGGAAGCAGAAGAAGGGGCACCTGAAGAAGAGTTATTATTTGTAAGTATACCTTTTACATATAATAAGGTTACAGCACGGCATCGGTACAAGCTCGATGCAGCACGGTAAACATTATCTGTTACCGAGAGATTATTAGGTACTACATGAAAACGATTATCTATTATATGTCAATCTTTTATGGTTTTGTTTTCTAGCCAAGAAATTTATAAGTAAACAACAACGTAGTACTTATTAGTTCCATGGTTCTATATTCATAGTTCTAGCTAGATCCTGTCCTACGATGAAATGTTTTCTCGAAATTATCAGAAATGAGAATAAAATTATTCGACAGAAAATATATCGGTTTCCTCATCAGTTTTAAAAATTCTACCGTATAGTTTTTTAAACTAATATTACATTTTGCAGGAAGCTAATTTTTTATTACATATTGTATTTTGCAGGAAATTGATATTCCCGAAAACCTAAGATCTCGTGATCACATCAAACAGGTTCTAAGATTGGAAGAAGAAGCGAGTGAAAATGAATTAACCGTAGAAAAATCTGCAGAAATAATTCTGAGAGATCTAAAGAAAACTTATGAAAACTCTATCAAACCGCTAGAAACACTGTTCAAATATAGAGATCTAAGCAACAGGCACTTCGGAGACCCCGAAATATTCTCTAAACCATTGGTGCTGTTTATGGGACCGTGGAGCGGTGGAAAATCTAGCATTTTGAACTACCTAACGGGACTTGAATTCACTCCTTGGTCTCTAAGAACTGGTAAGCTTTTCGTACTCCTTCAGTTTATTCAATAAAAAATGATCTAGTTTTAATCAATTAACTCATGCGAACTTACTTAGTTTATTTAATAGGTAAAAGTATAAAAAATGGATAGAGTAAAGAAACAATTAAAAACTTACCCTCATAAGGTGCTGAGCCTTCCCCTGCGTACTTCAACATCCTGATGCACGGCAAGGAGCCTCAGGTTCTAGACGGCACTCAGCTCGCCGCCGACTGGACCTTCTCAGGACTACAGAAATTCGGCCAGGGCTTAGAAGAGCGGCTGAGGGGCCTTAGATACCCTAGCAAGATATTAGAAAAGGTGAATGATAAGCATACCTATTACCTACTGACAGTAATAGAATATAAATTGTATACTTCTAAAGCATACAATAATTATCTTAGTAGATGATTATTTCACTAGTGTGAGTGAGAGATTTCTGAACACAACATAATTATCATTATCATAGGTACTATTATTGAAGATTTCACGTGTTGGCTTATTGATTTTAATTTTAGTACCTACATAAAAATAAAATAAAATAAGGAATTATTATTAAGATCCATCCTGCCGAAGACAATTTTACTCAAATTGGCTGAAATAAATCAGGCAATTATTAATAGGTGTGTAAAAGATATGGCGCTGTAAAAAACTAAAGAACTAAGTAGAATGTAGACAAGGTTGACGACCTACTATAATTTTACAGGTGAACATCGTAGAAATCCCTGGTATACTGGAAGTGCGTAAGCAAGTATCGCGTGTGTTCCCCTTCAACGACGCCTGCCAGTGGTTCATTGACCGCGCGGACATCATATTTCTCGTGTACGACCCCTCGAAGCTGGACGTTGGTCCTGAAACCGAAGCCATACTAGACCAACTCAAAGGCAGGGAGTCTCAGGTGAGTCAACCAACAAACCAGAATTACTAGCCACTCGTCAGAGTCCAAAACCATTTTATTTGGTACCTTAATATTATTAAAATACCTACATAGGTACATAACTAATCATGATGAAGGTCATAAGCTTTGAAGACTGTTTTTACTCTTACTGACTGTAAAGTTCACAGTTTTTTCTATTATGATCTATAATGCTAAACTTATTTACTAGCTTAACTTATCAAGGGAGCGGTTACGTCCGTTACACCTGCCTAAGCTAACTTCTGATCTGTAATATCATGATTTTTATTCTACTGGTACGATACACATTAATATCTTATCCTAGGTACTCATACAGAAAAATATATAAGTATACCTATAGGAAACGAACTACCTACCTCCATTTTAAATTATTCTCTAAGAAAAAACGATGTATCTGCAATTTTTGATTCACTTTTCACCTAGACCCGCATCGTCCTCAATAAAGCCGACACCGTGAAGCCTGAAGAATTAATGAGAGTTCAAAGCGCACTGATCTGGAACATCTCTCCTTTGATGAGCTCCGCACAGCCTCCAGTCATGTACGCGGTGTCGTTGTGGTCGATGCCTTTTGAAGTAGGAGCTCCAACAAGGCTACTGCAGGCCCAGGAGCGAGAGCTGCTGAAGGACCTACGCCATGCCATTGACAAGCGCATCGAGAACAAGATTGCCAGCGCTAGGAGATTCGCTGTAAGTGTCCTATTATGACCAATCGTATCTTTTTAGCATCTGTGATGGCTGTTCGAAATTAGCTGGCTGTAACGTATTACCTGTCATCATAACTTACCATTACCATTCCCACAGTGTTTGCTAATTCTAATTAAATTTTTTAGTGATATAAATGAACTAGCCCGTGACGATAGTTATTAAAATTCTCTTTTCATTTACCTTCGCTTCAGATTCAACTTTTTCAAGTTAAAGATTCATTTGCTTGCATTGTTACGAAAGAAGATTGTTTGAAGAATTTTAGTTGTCACTCCTGATTTGTTTTTAAGGTTTAAGAGTAGGTAATTTAGGCATTATATGTATCGATTGTACTCTATTGCGCTACTTAATTACCCAGGTTCGTGTTCGGAATCACGCGAAAATGGTCGACTGCTACCTCACGACGTTCTACAATCACAAGACAATATTCGGCAACAGAAAGCTCATCGCCGATGCCATTATCGAAAACCCCCAAAACTACCACATCTACGAGGGTCTCAGTACGCTCACTAACATTTCCAGGTTTGTTATTATGCTCATTTGACACTACATAGAAATAATTATCTAATGACATGATCATTCCAAGGACGTAATATATTATTACGTCCATGGATCATTCTTACATAGATTGTTATTTTAGAGTTATTGTATTTCATCTTATGACTGTTATCAATTAACGACAGGCAATTCCACACAACATTTTTTTTGCTAATCGCTCTCGACGTATCAACACTTCTGCCGGAGAACAATTCGATGGTCCTGATGGTGTCCCGTAGAGGGATAAAACAAGTGTCGATATTTTTCTTTTGAGGTTAACTGTATTAACTGTGTGACCTCGTTGGTTAAAAGGTTAAGCGGAATACTACTAGAGATTTTTCGTCTGTTTTTTTATCTTAAAATAAAAAAATATATATAATATGCAAACCTAAGTACTACAGTTACCAACCAAAGCAAAATACTGGCCAAATCAGAAAAAGTTTGGTTAAAACCAGACTATAGTAGTTATTTTATGAGTTTTTCAAATAGATAAGGCAATATCATTTTACAGGTATGACCTGCCCGATCCGGAGACGTATCGAGACTTTTTCCGGCTGAACCCGCTGTACGAGTTCCAGCAGCTGTCGGCAACCTGCACGTACTTCCGCGGCTGCCCAATCACGCGGCTCGACGTCGCCATCGCCTACGACCTGCCCGAGCTCGTCGGCAAATACAAAAAGATGGTCGAGACAGCCACACCCCAAGGCATGCCCAAGAGTTGATGCACCAGCGAACGAACGAACCCCGCACTTACACCCGCTTCTTAACACTAGCCAATTGGAATTAAGTTTAATTAATAGATTGGGCACAGCACAGCACATTTTGCATTTGTACAATTGGGCGTCAAATATTTTTTTAAATCGCATTTCTTATTTATTTTTGCTTAACTCGCTTGTTCCTTTGGGGTGAATGACGTGAATGTAAGTTGATAGCCTTTGCCAGTGAAGTTCCAATGTCCCAAAAAATATTAACACCATATTTCTTTTTTTATACATAAAGTATCTATCAATAGGTACAGTACATAATGTAAGTCTAGTCATTATTTGTTAATTTATTTTAATTAGGTACTCAATGAGTGAAATCTAGGTGTTCCTACAAATAGGACTAATCCCTTGAGGTCTCTGCCATTTTATTTTTTGTTAGATTATATTTATTGAGACTTTATAATAAATATAAGAATAAAATATAAAATACTCCAATGATGTTTCATTATAAATTACCTGACGAAGAGACCACGGGAAGAGAAGATGGCTTCACTTAGCAACCTTCTTTTCTCTCATCTCAGTTCGCTCTTTTTTTTTTACAAGTGCCTTTCGAGTAGGTAGGTAACTACCAACTTATGTGCTGGTTGCCCGCAGCTCCGTGGGAGGAAAGTAACCTAACCTTTGATTATACAGGGTGGAAAAAATGAATAGGCTTTGAAGGGATCCGCTAATTATACTTTTGATAGATTATTTTACAGAGAAAACAGTCTTTATTTTTAAAAAGAAAAAAAAAGCCATCCTTGAATTTTCTTGTAGCCCGTGAAAAACGAACACGATTGTGGCTCGTGTGTTGAAGATATTTTAACGTAAATAAAACAAATAAAATCTTTATCCCTTAAAATTTAAGTAAATAGAACAAATATTAAATAACTCAAGACACAAGTGATAAAAAAAAAATTAGTAACGCACGTTTCGTAAAATTAGCATTTTTAGTCAACTTTCCATCATGTTTTCTATGGAATAACAAGGCCTAACATATTTCCAAAAATGCAATTTAAATAATTTCAGTTTTAATGAAGTTTAAGTTTTTATTAAATAAATACAACAAAAAAATAGTCTATTTGACATTTTTTATACGATTTTTTTTAAATCACATCTTAGCGCACCTAAAATCATATCGCCCGAAGCACCGACTCTCAAACCGCGCTGAGCGCTAATGGAGGGAGGACGTATCGCTCCTCGTCGCGCGCGCTTATATAAAAATACATTCAGGCGAACTTCACAAATATATCGCTTTTGCTTGGAAAGGCCTCAAAATTTGCTTGCCTCGAACGCTTGTCAGAACGCCTCGACTTTAATTTTTAGATGGTTCTATTCCCGGTCGACCGGGAATAGAACCATCTAAAAGTTAAAGTCGAGGCGTTCTGACAAAAAGTTTTAAACTTTTATTTTATAGAACGTTTAACTCGGTAATGGACCACAATGGTCGCGTACCTACCTTAAGGCTGCGTTTCCACCACAGATGTGCGAGTATGTGTAGCGTGCGATGTGTTTGTTACTGAATCACTTCATTAAAGCTGGGCAGAGCGAGGCTAGGTCAAGGAACATAACTATCCTTATTAGGTAAATGAAGTGATTCTATTGGTTCATAACAAACACATCCCTCGCTACACCTTTGCACATCTCTGGTGGAAACGCAGCCTAAAAAGTGCGGGTAAGGGTGGTATTACACTTATCAAATATCTTTGTCTAGTTATTATGTTCAATATTTGATCAAATTTCTTTGAAGTGTTAAGAAAATGTAGGAACATAGAGCATCTTATGTTCTGCTATTGCGTCTTTGAGTGGTGCTATTATCATAATGTTATTATTAAAAAAGAAAAAATCAAAACAGAAAAGGATTTGGGTGAAGCCATGGATCATGGATATGGATAATATTTGATCAAATATCGGTGTTGCCAATACATTTGATGAAGTCGTCCAATTTCTTTGATCAAATGTATAGTTCGCACAGCGGATCTAGGCTTCTGTGAAGTTAGCCGTTTGTGATGCGCAAAGACAATTTAGTTTGAAAAAGCTCCATTGCGCATCGAAATGGCTAATTTCACGACGGCTGAGATCCGTTGTGAGAACTTATACATTGGACCAAGATATTTGATAAATGTAATACCACCATAAAGGAATGAAACTGTTGAATCTACGAGAGGATTCTACTGTACCTATCATGTCTGTCACTGTCTGACGTTCACCGTCAAGTCAATGTCAGCTGTCAGCTGCATATAAAAAGAAAACAGACGGAACGGGAAGGAAAGTGAGCGTCGCGAAAACAAAAATAATTAATTTAAAATAGTCGCTTGCTTGAAAATTTTGAATTACTTACATTATATTAAATTACTTAACCTAAGTTATGCACACAGATTTATCTCCGCACTTACACACAGATGAGTGCAATGTTCTTATAAAAAAGCTGACTGATTGTCACGACAATGTGAGTATTGTAGTTTACATTGCGTAACAAAATTAATCGCGAAGTCAAAACAACAATGAAATTGTGGAATAGTACTATCTTGCAGTAAACGAACGCTAACAAAAATCGTAGTAGGTCCTACTTAGTTGTATTTACAATACCAAACATAACCTCAACATGTTTTATTATGAACTTATTTTTTATTTGCAGCACATGTTTCTCAAGTTCGTAGGCTACTGTAACGACTTCGATCGTGACATGAGAAAGTGCCTGAAAGGCGAAAGACTCAGGCGACAGAAAGCCAATTTGGAAGACTCCAAAAAGAAGCACTCTGAAATACGTGCCCGAATATTAGCACAGGAACAATCCACCAACTAACACAATATCATGAGTAAAATGGAGTATACCAGCATTATAGATTCAATACCACCCTCAGCATTAGTTTACAAATCATTTACAGATCGATATTACACCAAACGGTATGTAACAAATGTAAATGGTATAAAGAAAAATGATATTATGATTATGTTCCATTCAAACCGGATTGCCCTTCTCTGCCTTGCTCCCAGTCATTACTTTTTCAATAAAAAAGAAGAATTTTCAGTCAACTTCAATGTTGGGGGAGTGAATAGATTAGATAATACTGTTAAAGGAAAAGGAAAGAAAGGTGGACAGAAACTGTTTAATAAATCTGTGGTTTGTAAAATTGAGTACAAAGATGGTACAAGTTTTGATGTGCCTAGCTGCATGAAAGGGGCTTTGTTAGAAGTTAATGAAGAACTTGTAAAGAACCCTCAGCTACTGAGAGAGTTTCCTGATGCTGATGGCTACATTGCAGTTATACTGTCAAGTATTGAGAATTCTGAGTTGCAGAAAAATGAAATGTTGACTCCTGAAATGTATTTAAGTAGTTTAGATAATGGGGATGTTGCTGATAAAGTTTAATAATAATTTAATTTGTAATAATATTGGGTTTATTTTATTATTCATACCACAGTTCATTTGTTGGTAATTTAGGCTCTTTTATGATTAAATTGACAGAGTTAATGGTATACCAACAGATTATATAAGGTTATCAAAGCGGAAATGTTCTTGATGTTTGGACATGTGTACTTTCCCTCTTAGACAGGATTATAGGCATATGGATCTGAGTTACAACTAGAGATTTAGGTGGTAGTAGAGCATCACATCCATTTTTGAGTCTTTATTTTTTTTGTAAATTACTTAAGCAGTACAAAAAAATAATATCTGTTCCGTGCTACTGCCTTCTATGAGCACTTATTAATATTTTGGAGAAACTTACTAGATTATTGCCAGTCCAAACTCAAACCAATTTTATAATGACATCAAAAATGTTATTGTCACCTAGCAATATTATTTTATATCTCATTAGCTTATCTATTTTGACCCATGAACTCATTTTAAGAGTAACTTGCTTAAAGATAACAGTCTAGTTTTATTAATATCAATTCCTTGAAAGGTTGTGATCGTTGAAAATGTGTTCAAAAAGTCTCAACAGATTTTTCTTTGCTACAAGACTAAAGACTACTAAGGAAGAATCCTCAATAATCAGTCGTTTCTATAGTGATGATAGTTCCGCAAGAAAAACACCATTGTATAATTTGCATAAAAAATATGGCGGGAGAGTTGTCAATTTTGCAGGGTTTATGCTGCCAGTGCAATACTCAGACTTAAGTTTGTCTGCGTCTCATTTGCATACGAGAACAAGTGCATCAATTTTCGATGTGTCTCACATGTTACAAACGAACGTACGCGGTAAAGACTGCATAGAATGGTTTGAATCTATGTGCCCTGTGGACTTAAAAGGCATGCCCAATGGGTCGAGTTCTTTGACTGTATTTCTAAACGATCAAGGACGGATCATCGATGATTTGATTGTGACAAAAGTCACTGAAGATACGCTTTATATTGTCTCGAATGCGGGTCGATTAGAAGTCGATAAAGCATACATGAAAGAAACCTCTGAACAATTCAAGAAGGAACGAAAGGATGTGAATGTAGATTTCTCTGATGTTACAGAAAGAGCTCTCATTGCGTTACAAGGACCCAAAGCAGAGTCAGCGTTGCAGAGTCTCACCGATATCGCTGTGGAGGATTTGACGTTTATGACGTCACGATTGGTTACTGTCGCTGGTGTTGATTGCCGGGTTACTCGTTGTGGGTACACTGGTGAAGATGGAGTTGAAATATCTATCCCGGCTGATAAAGCAGAACATGTTACAGAGGCTTTGCTCCAGTTGAAAGACGTCAAACTAGCAGGGTTAGGAGCGAGAGATTCTTTGCGTTTAGAAGCAGGATTGTGTTTGTATGGTAACGATATTGACGAAAGTATCACCCCAGTAGAAGCTGCTTTGACTTGGCTGATCGCTAAGCGCCGTCGAGGCGAGGCCAACTTCCCCGGAGCTGATATAATCTTACGTCAAATCAAAGATGGCGTAAGTAAAAGGCGTGTGGGAATCAGAATGGAATCAGGCCCACCTGCCAGGAAAGATGCTTTGTTGAAAACTGATAATTTTGAAGTGATTGGTAAAGTTACTAGTGGCTGCCCTGCACCGTCTCTAGGGGGTAATGTTGCTATGGGATACGTTTCTGAATCTTTCAAAAAAGTAGGCACAAATTTATTAGTTAATATCAGAGGCAAAGATGTGCCTTGCGTCATTGCAAAGATGCCGTTTGTGCCCTCGAAATATTACATTAAGAAATAAAAGTTTTTGGTTAAAATATTCGTTTTATTTACAGTTAATTGTAACAGAAAGTAACGACCCAAGTCATAGAATTTCAAAATAATAATACAAACTAATTAACATAAAATTAATATTTAAATTAACCATTCAACAATAAATTGTTAATATTGTAACAATTTTATTAACATTAGGTATACATAGCAAAAAAAAACTCAGGCACGAATTGACATCGATACAATTACTGTTACGATAGTAATATTCGTGTGCTGAGGCCTCTTTTGCTTACACTGGTATCCATAATCTACAACGATATAGTTAAGTTACTTACGAGAGTGAGTCCACAGCGATCTACACAAAGGTTAGAATGCAAACGAAAGTAAGTCTGTAAGGAATGTAACTAATTTTGCATTATCGCAAATGTAATACTGTTTACTCTATTTACTATTCTAATGTATGTACTCTTCTATCACAGGAATTTACCACTTGGTGTTATGGAATGATGGTCTTAAATCATCAGTCTGTTTAAGTATGGTTATACAGAACGTCCAAAAGCCTGGATCTCAGTATAACCTTTTTATTGTCCTATATTCTATGGGGCTTCCGCGTTTATACTCTAGCAAAACATTAAAGTTAGTAATACAATCGTAGTCTTGAGCAATTGCATTAAATTCGAAAATGGAATTATTAAATATATTTATATTTAACATTTTGGAATAGGTTAAGTACATTTTTAAAACACGCCATTCTAAATTTCTAATTTAAAACTAAAGTTGTTTTTATAGCCACTTGCAGCAATCTTAATCTTATTAACATTATTCAAATAATATGAAGTACAATAGAGGGTGTCCCAGAAATATAATATTAGGTTGGGGAAAAAGTCTTTTCGCATTATAGTATGTATAAACTTTTAATAAAATCTCTTTGGCTATACACAATTTCTGTGCTGACTGACTGTCATTCCACAGAGTTACATTACAAGTTATGTTCATGCATTCTGATATAAATGTACGTAGAAACCACGCCTTTTTACACGAGTCAGAGATTGCCATGTATTCTGCCTCAGCACTGGAGAGAGCCACAGTCCTCTGCTTACGGCTTTCCCACGAGACCAATGAGTTACCAATATGAAACACATACCCGGTGTAGGAGCGCCGATCCACTTCATTCGCAGCCCAATCCGCGTCTGTGTAGGCAGTCACCTTCATGTCGCCTTTCTCAAAACGTAAGACTGTACTCTACCGTACCCTTCAAAATGTCTCAATTCCAAATTCAAATTGGGAAAATGTGTGATTTTCGTACGGTCAAAATGAATGAATCTAATGAAGAAATTCGTTACATTTTTAAATTTTACTACAAAAAAGGTAAAAATGAAACGCAAGCCGCGAATAAAATTTGCGATGTTTACGGACCTAATGCAGTGTCTGTGAGAGTAGCACAAATTTGTTTTAAGCGTTTTCAATCCGGAAATTTTGATGTCAAAGATGCACGGCGCTCTGGTCGCCCTATTACGGATAAAATGGATTTTTGAAAAAGTGGAGCAAGATCGGCATATCAGTAGTTACGACGTAGCTGAAGAACTGGGAATTGACCACAAAACAGTTTTGACACATTTGAAAAAAACTGGGTAAACAAAAAAGCTCGATATTTGGGTACCTCACGAGTTCACTGAAAGAAACCTAATGAACCTTGTACTCATTTGTGATTCTTTATTACGACGTAATGAAACCGAACCATTTTTGAAGAAGCTGATAACTGGTGATGAAAAGTGGATCACGTACGACAAGAACGTGCGAAAAAGGTCGTGGTCAAAGGCCGGTCAGGCTTCACAGACTGTGGCGAAACCCGGGTTAACTCGCAACATGGTGATGCTGTGTGTGTGGTGGGATTGGAAGGTCATTATTCATTATGAGCTGTTACCACCAGGCAGGACAATCGATTCTGAACTCTACTGCGAACAACTGATGAGATTAAAGCAAGAAGTTGAGAGAAAGCGGCCGGAATTAATCAACAGAAGGGGTGTGGTTTTTCATCATGATAACGCTAGACCTCACACATCTTTAGCCACTCAGCAAAAATTGAGAGAGTTTGGCTGGGAGGTGTTAATGCATCCGCCGTATAGTCCTGACCTTGAACCTTCAGATTTCCACCTGTTTCAGTCTCTTCAGAATTCTTTAGGCAGTGTCAGTTAACATCACGAGAGGACTGCCAAAACCACTTGTCGCGGTATTTTGATCAGAAGCCCCAAAATTTCTATAGCAATGGGATCATGTCCCTACCTACAAGATGGCAAAAAGTTATCGAACAAAATGGTACCTACATACTTTAGTTAAATGTAAATAAACTATATTAAAAAATGTTTTGAATTTTCTTAAAAAATGCGAAGAAACTTTTTCCCCAACCTATTATAATAATGCTGGAAAAACCACACAGCATCATCTAGTAAAGTGTCACTCGAAACTCGAAAAAAAATGTGTTATATATCAACATTTATGTACCTATTCAATAAACTCGTATTATCAAAAAGATCTCAAAAACTAATTTTGATCTTAAAAAGAACATAATTTACCACAAATTAAAATTCTGTTAATATTGTCCCATGTCTTATTGTTCCATATTTAATTTGCGACTTGCTTGTACAGTAATAATGAATATGACTGCATAATCTTAGAAGTACACCATATAAATTCAGTAATGAATGAGGCATAGATTGCACCAAAAGTGAGCATTTATCAGCTCAGGCCTTACACTGTAGTAGTAGACAATAGCCTTGGATGCCATAGCCGTGAATTCTCGTAAATTTTCTATTCGGAGTTAGATAATAGAAAAAAAAAAACGAATAGAAAAACTCATCTACAAATATGAGTTCACGACTATAGATACCGGTGTTAGTTAACCCAGAATTGGGATACACAGTGCAATAATGGGACTTAATTAGCCCAGTATTGGACGGCAATAAATGCAATAGAACTCACCCACCGAATTTCTTAGGCAGTGTCACTTGGAATCCTGTTCATCGTTGAAGTTGGATTGCGCCAGACGCGCGATTTCTTCGTTTAGTTTGCTCAGTCTTTCAGATACCTAGGAAAGTTAATATTGAACTTTTCACTCATTATGTCAAGGAAATAATTACAATTACAGGTCTAGGTTATTTTTATGTGTGAACGCTGTGTCCACCAAATGGAACTCCTGAAGAGTATGGTGGTAGGACACCACCAGAGCGGCGATTATATAATCGGTTGCAATTGATTTTACTTGGTTTCAATCAAAAATTAACGTATATTGTATAAATACGATAGCTAATTATTATTGACAGTTCGCTGATAGAAATCGAATTAACTAAGAAATGATAAGATAAATGTTTATTTCATAAGATAAATGTTGTAATTCGGATTATAAGTAAACTGTCGATACTTATAATCCGAATTATTTATTATTCAATCAAAAACTGTATTAATATAACTGCTTAATGACATTTCAATGATTGAAATTGGATTGCAACCGAGTTGCGAGTTGCGTATTCGCCCAGCACTTGCAATGGTCAAGATTAAATAAATAAATAATGCTGGACAATCCACACAGCATTGTGTTATGGGTACTAGATGACTGAAATATTTAATACAATACAATACATCGATAGATATTTTTTATTATACATAGAAAATACCCAGAACACCCAAAACAAATATTTGCAGATCTTGCAAACATTTGTCCCAAGGTTCGGGAATCGATCCCGCAACCTCCTGCGTAGCAGGCAGACCTTCGCCCGTCGCGCCACATCGGTCGTCCTTATTACAACTTACATCAGTCTGATGATGGGTCATCGGTTGGGATTGAGACGGCTTTCCCTTAGTCTTCTCCTCCTGCATGCGACAGTTGACTTGATAGTTAATCTGGTTCTGCAGCTTCACAAATATCTTGCGGTACTCGTCCTGTATCCGGTTCATTTCGCTGTTCACGTGCGTGTCTTTCTTTGAGATGTATTCCTGCGAAATGAGAATTAATATTCATTTGGTTATTTTTGTTTTTATAGTGTTAACCATCACACTAGGGGAATACTAAAGATTATAATATCCCAAAAATTATTTTGCCTCAAGCGGGATTTGAACCCGCAACCACCGCTTGATACGCGGGCGCTCTACCAATTGAGCTATCGAGACATATCTCGCTTGGACGAAATAATCAAGCGGTGGTTGCGGGATCAAATCCCGCTTGAGGCAAAATAATTTTTGGGATATTATAATCTTTAGTATTCCCCTAGTGTGATGGTTAACACTATAAAAACAAAAATAACCAATTGAATAAGCAATGCGATACCTCTCGTCAATGAACTAAATTAACTTTAGTCATTGAACAGGCTTGTCTTGCTTTTGGCATTGAACAGGCAATCCCACTCTGATTTGATTGCCAACTTGTTGCCCAACCTCTACGATTCGTGTTTTGGAGTGCACTATTTATATAGCAATCTGTTAATTCTATAGCTCGCTAGCTAACTCTACGCCTGGACTTTTGTGGATTTGACTTTGACTACGTTTGAGCGTCGTAAGTGAGGCTGGATAGACTGCTCAAGTCTATGGTTTTACTTACAATAAAAATATATAAAAAAAACCTTACCTTATACGTCATAATAGTCTTCTTAGCGTGTCGATACTTGTCTTGTACCATTTGGTATTCCATCTGCAGTTTCTCGTGGATTTCCTCCATTTGGGTCAGCTTTGCTTGCAACTCCGACACTTTCACTTTCATAGCTTGGTACTCCCTCGAACACGAAGAATTCTTTTGCTTCCAATCTTCTCTTTCACTCTTTAGCGCCTCTTCTGAAGACCCTAGTTTTATTGCTCGCTCTTTGTATTTTTCGGCTTTGACCTTCCATTCTAGAAGTAAATCTTTCGCTTTCTGGCAGTCAGCTTGTAATTCATTATGCTCTTTTATTAATACTGAAATCTCACTTTCCTTAGATTCTAATATTTGTGTGACCTTATTCCTCTCCGCTATAATAAACTCTTTTAATGTTTCAACCTCGTGCGCTTTTCTTTCTAAAAGTTCTTTCAACTTAGTGATGGCGTCGAGTTGCTCCGATTCTATTTCTTTGATTTTTCTGGCGCAGTTCATTTCGACAGTTTTCATTTCTAGTGTAAACTTTTCGGCGATTTGGTCCCGGATCGCTTTTTCTTTCATCATCATTGCTGTCTGGAAATGAGGAGGTCGACTGTTACATTTTTGGACTAAAAAATGAGCTACTTCTGCTACTCTACCAGACAAGCTCATTAATACATTAATAATACAATAAATTTTATTTAAAAACTATTAGCTAGCTCCGATAGCTCCCTTTGCAAAAAGCTTAGGTTTCTTATTTCCTAATGTGTCTATAAGGTAACAATGTTACTTACTTACAAATGTACTTAAACATTATTAAAAATAATTAGGAAGTACAGTTAAGTACCTAACTGAACTTTCTCCTTTGGATTGACGAAAGAGAAGAGCGAGCTGGACTGAATGGATAAGCAAGATAGGTATAGTTTTATCTACAGTATAAATACCTTGGCAGCAATATCATCGCAATCCTGCACCATGTGCTCTATGCTCTTAGTCCGCGGCAGGTCGGGCGACGCTTCCGTGTTCGTCCCGACGGACTTCTGTTCGTGCAGCTTCTTGAAGCGATCCATTATGTACTGCTGGAAGAACTCTGCTTTGCTTCTCAACTCGCTCATTAGGGCTTCGTTGCTTTCTTGGTTCGCTGGGAAATTGTTCGGTGATAGTTAGTTTTTAATACCAATCATTCACATATAATCCAGTAGGTTTTTTTTTTACTTTATCTAGTGGTAGGACTGTTTAGCAAGAGCTTTTCTTGGTGAGTACCCCACCCAGTGTCAGATATTCTGCCTCCAACTGTTTGTTCGTAGGCCTCCAAGCAGTAGTATGAAAGAAAGCGTTACTGTGTTTAGGTTTGAAGGGCACTGTAGCAAGTGAAATACTGGGTAAAACATACTAATAAAACATGCCCGAATCCAAAATAACAAAGATATTAAAAAGTTCGAAGGAACCAAGCGTTTGATAATTTTATTATGGTATGGAAAGCCAAGCATGTTTTTTAAGTGATTTCACAGAGGAAGATCTCGAACCACTCCTAACAGTGTTTTTCCACTTACCTAATCTAACAGTACATTTGCTAAGCTGCTCGTCTAAATACTTGACATTCTTCATGTGTTTTTCACAATTCATACAAGACTCCATTTCTTTCCGCATAGCTGTTTTTTCATCTACAAAAATATAATAAAATAAACACACCTCAATATATTATTTCCGCAAGGCTGGTGAAAACTGGCGGGAGATCTTCTACCAGCACTGGCAAATATAGATAAAAAAACATCTATAAAAAAAATAACAACTACAAACCAAATCAACCTAACTACACTGGCATAAAGGCGAAATTACATTACTAAATATAATACAAGTTAGATACCTCAGCAACGTTAGTTTTTCCGAATTTTTACGATTATGCAGTATGATTTTACATCCCATTTTTTTAAACCTGAACTTTCAATTATTTAAAAACCTTTTAACGAAATTTCATAATAGTTTCACGATAACACTATAAAAATACAAATAAAATTGTTGTAACCTTTCAATATTTGTCCAGCTTCTCTGAATTCCTTCTACTTCTGTAAACTCTATTTGCTGTTTATACATAACATTGTTGTAACAACTCAAGATAAATATCTCTATGGGGCGTTTGTATTTCCGATGAAAATCAAAAGTTGCCGAGGAATCTAACTTAAATGACTGAATGACTGTACCTTTCAGATATTTGTCCAGTTTTTCCGTAAACTCCTTCTGCTTGTCCGTAAACTCTCGTTGCAGTTCCGATATCCTTTTATTAGCGGTTTCCAATTCACTTCTCGAACTGATCAGTTCAGAGTTGAGTTTGTCAATCTGCTGTTTGTACTCCATTCGTTCTACGTATTCTTTCTCTTGAGTTTTGAATAGTTCCCGCTCTTTTTGTACTTTTATCGCTACATCCTTTACTTCGCGGGTTACCGAGTCGCGTGAGCTACATGCCTGCAATTAACAATTTACCTCTACGCTATTATTATTTATATTATTAATATTTTAGACCCATATCGTCCCACTGCAGGGCAATGGCCTCCCTCCCTTTTTTCCAGACTTCTCGATCTTTGGCTACTGTAGTTCAATCTTTAAGATGCTTATCGAGAGATCGTCCCGCCATCTTCTCCGAAGTCTACCGCGACGGAGTCTGGTTTGAGGGACCCGGATGTAATTTTGACCCAAAGATCATTCGGCATACGAGCCACGTGCCTTGCCCAAACCCACTTCATATCTACGTTTTATTAATTTATTTTCTTTTATGTCAGCGAATTACGAGACGGTCAAGTCGTTCGCCGGATGCTAAGCGCTATGTCTCACGATAACAGTTGCAGTTTTACTCAAAAAAGCCCTTCACCCCGAGACGTAGTTATTAAAGAGTTGAAACTATAGTGGTTAGAAATCATTTTAAATTATTAACGGCTATTTACCTCATACTATTTACGTAGTTAATAAGTCTCTTTTGCCCAGTAATTTCACTTGTTACAGTGCCCTTCAAACCTAAACACAGAAATGCTCGCACTATAACTGACACTGAAAAGCACACAGGCTATTTTTCATCCCAAAAAAGTTTAGTTCTCGTGGGTTAGATTTGTTATAGTTCACACAAATACACATCAACATTTCTACGCAAACGAAGTCGCAGGCAACATAATAATAAGAAGTTACGAACTATACTAAGATAACTTGGTATAATTCGCTCGGCGGATCTAGGCATTCGTGAAGTTAGCCGTTCGATGCGCATTGGAGCTTTTTCAAACTAAATTGTCTTTAGTCTTTTTTAAACTTAGCGATCAGAAATCATAGTTTTTATAATACTATAAATTGTCGTTAAAGAGCACCGGTGGTCTAGTGGTAGTGACCCCGCCTTCCGATCCTAAGGTCGTGGGTTCAAACCCGGTCGTGCACCGATGGATTTTTCTGTTCGAAAAATTTATGTGCGCAATGCCAGTGCTCTCATACGGTGAAGGAAAACATCGTGAGGAAACCGGCATGTCCAAGAACTAAAAATTCGAAAGACATGTGCCATCCACCAATCCGCATTGGGTCCGCGTGGTGGATTAAGACCCAATCACTCTCGCCTGAGAGTAGGCCAGTGTCCCAGCAGTGGGAACATTAGAAGGCTGTCATGATGATGATGAAATTGTCTTTGCCGTTTGTGATGCATAAACGGCTAACTTCACTTCGGTCAAAATCCACCGCTAGAACTATACCTGTAGATACAAGTTCTTCAGCTCTGCATTTTCCTTCAATGTGTCCTTGAGTTGAGCGCTGTACCGCTCTAATTCCCGAAGCAGGTCGGCGTTCGCTTCCTGCACCAGCGACGCGCGACTGCCTCTCTCGGATTTGAGCTTGTCGTGCTCCATTTCCAGTTCAGTGTATTTTAGATCTAGCTGTTATAATAAACAAATCACTACATAGTTAATATTCTTCGTAGTAGTTTCTATCTGTTGGTTATAAAAATTCAATGATCTTGATGGCGCGGCGGATGTGCCCGGATGCGAAGCGAGAGGTTGCAGGTTCGATTCAAAGTGGGGGACAAATGTTTGCATGCAAAATGTTGCCAAGACAAGATCATATGTCTCGCACTGTGAAAATGTTATCAGATCTCATGTAAAGCAAAGGTTCTAACTCTACAAGTTCTAATGTGGCAACAAGGACAACTAATAATTGACCAGATAAACTTAATTTATTTACTCGGGATTTTTATTACAAAATTCTCTTAAGTTAGCTATATTCAATGGTACCTAGGTAATAATTAAGTTAAGCACGCCTTTTTTTCTCTACCTACCTTTGAGGTTGGCAGACAGAAAATGCTGTTTAGATTTAGATTTAGATTTATTTATTCAGAAATGATAGAAGTTTACAGTATTACTACCAAAACACTTACTATCTTAAATAAAAACTTAAGAATAATTTTAAATAACTAATTAAAGTGCATAGATTGTCAGCAAAAAGGTCGACTTGTTGGAACTCGTGTACAAATGCGTTTATGAGAGAGATCGCCCGGAGTGTTGGCGTGTTGTTCGCGTGGCAAGTCCGCATAGCGGGAGCTGTGAACAACCGGTGCCGTCGACGCCCACACCGCACATAGTTATTAGGTACATAAAGACTCATGCTACCTAATAACTCTGAATTATTTACTTTATTATGTAGCATGAGACAATAATGTATTACTAGCTGTTAGCATTAAGCCCACCTTTTGTACTGTATATTCTGTGCAATAAAGAATTAAATAAATAAATATAATAGAGGTAGTAGGTATTTCTTTTATGTCTAACCTATTACTTCAATATTATGCGCTAATAATGAAAAAATTATAAAAGAAGATTATACATACTGTTTTGAGCTCTGCCCTAGCATCCTCCAAATCTCTCCGAAGCTGTTCGTTCTGTCGTTTGTAGCTGTCCACCAAGTCACCGTCTGAGGAGCTCCCCAACAGATCCAGCTTGTTCTGCAGAACTGCTAAACGAGAGTTCAGCTGCATCTCTATCCCTTTCTGCTCTTCTAATTTAGCTCGGTACTCCGACTCTTGCTTTCGATGTTGTTCTAGCTTCTTGTCTCTGATATGATAACAAATAATTAATTAAAAAACAGAAACCGACTTCAGCATATTTTAGCTTCAGCCATTTTAAAACCATTGGCTCGACCCGACATTACGAAACCGCATTACGTTTTCAAATCTATCATTACAAATGAGTTCTTACACCATTGCTCGCTTCGCACGTGTTTGATAGTCAAGCAGCAATGTGTATTTTTTTATAACTATAATTTTAAATCTTTCTTTTATTAGCCTAGCTCGCTCGAATTACAGGCAAATAATAATAATAAATAATGCTGGACAATCCACACAGCATCATCTAGCCAAGCAGAGCTTGTGTTATGGGTACTAGATGACTGATATATATTTAATACAATACAATACATAGATAGATATTATTTTATTATGAGAAAATACCTTGAACACCCGGAACAAATATTAGCAGATCATACAAACATTTGTCCCAAGGCTGAAATCGAACCCGCAACCTCCTGCGTCGCAGGCGGACCTTCACCCGCCGCACCACATCGGTCGTCATGAGAAATGAAATCTTGACTCAGGGAAATGCGAGAGTGATGCTCAATTATTCACATTTTTACATCATTACCATGGTAGGTACTTACCGTTTAGCAATCTCTTCCTGTAGCGAAGGTAACTTTTGAAGTTGTACTTTGTATCGAGTCAGAACGTCTTTCAATGTGGTTAGCTTGCCCGGCGATGGAGGTTCCCCTGTAACCAATAAATACAATAATAATAATAAAGTTTTTTGTTGGTACGCCGTAAAAAAATAACGGGCTTATAATGTGTGCCATTCTGTATGTATGATAATAATGTTCTGTGGCTGTGTTACAGTTCACAGTTTCCAGTGAAATTAAGATAACATGAGAAATTCGATCTGCGTCTGCTATTGCAGAGTAATACTTGCGGTTACCAGGTGGCCTGCTGATTGCCACTTTAGTTGTATAAAAAAAAAGAATTGAGACGTGTGTCACTTTTTTATACAACTTAAGTGGCAATCAACAAGCCACCCTTCTACATCTCTTTTTTTTTGCTTATTTTCCTTGTTACTTCACACGGAGTCAATGTAATGAGTATAACAGCTATAATCAAACTTACCAATATAAGCGTTGTCAGGCATAGTTTCCATCAGTATTTGCTGCAGTGTTGATCGCCAATGGTCGTAGTCCTTCTGACTCGTTGCTAACTTGTTGCGGTACAGCACCAACTCATGCGCAGTCACTTCTAATTTCGACTGTAAATACACATAAAAATGAATTGCTGTTCGTTAATCTCACTAAAACTCGATACATACTGGACCGATTTGGCTAATTTTCCTTGTGCTTAAACAATGAGAAAATAGGGAAAAATAACGCGAATGATGCCGTGCGGATCAGCTAGTTTATACAAATATTACAAAGAGGAAAGATTTGTATATTTCTCTAGTTTATACAAATATTACAAAGAGAGAAGGGTTTGGTCCCTCAAAACTCAAAAACTATTGGTCCGGTTTCAAAAATTATTTCTCCATTAGAATGCTACACTATTCCTGAGTAACATATACATTTTAAATACGTACGCCTAGCTCCTTGACTTGTTCCTTGGCCGCGTTCCTCTCTGCCGTCAGCTGCGAGACTCTCTCCTTGAGCCGCGCCGTCTCTCCGTTGACGAGTCGGCTCTGAGCCGCCTCCAGCTCACCCGCCAAACGGTTTATTGTAGCGCCCTTCTCTATAATTATGTCTTCTTTCTCTCTATCGCGTTCCATGCATCGCCTTTCTAATGTTTTTATTTCGTTGTCCTGAAAATAAAAACTTGTATTAAATAATTAATTAAATAATAAAAAAATGTTATGTTTATTTCGAGTAACTTTAACTCATAGAAGTAAGTAACATTATTAGTCTCTAGCAAAGTTGTACAGCTTTGCTTAGTTTAAAGCTAGATGGCGTTGTGAACCAAATATGGAATTGGAAACCATCATATTTGTAATACATAGAAACACCCAGACTAAGAATAAATATAAATTAAATGTTTGCACATCAGACAAACATTTGTCTTGCAGCGAGAATCGAACCCGCAATTTCTTAACTTCTCAACCAGGGACTGGCCCTTTACAATGGGGTCAGTAACTCCAAATGAAGTCAGTGCTGACTTTGAGAACTGACTTTCTCTGTTTACAAATGTCAGTACGCGAGAAATTGAAGTCAGTACTGACTCGAAAGCGTTTACATTAGGTCAATAGCGGGTCAGCACTGACTTTGCTCGAATTTGGAGTCAGCACTGACTTTGCTACTGAGTCAATGTAAATCATACTTACTTTTTCGTCTAGTCTACTTTTCGCCTTCATCAAATCGTTTTGAAGTCTGTCCATTTCTTCTCTATGCCTGACTTGCTGTTCTCTAAACAAGGCGTCTGTGTCGTGAGTGTGGGCCACCTGAGAGTAAAAATTAGTTTTTAAAATAACATAACATAACACATACACTGTCCAAAACTAGGATTCCATGTGTAGCTTAGCAAGCCACTAAAATTAAAGTGTCTTTTATAAATATCTATATGATGTTTATATGATGTTTTTAAGATGTTTTTTAGCCCAACGACCCTGTTCTTGGCGTGTTACAACGCCAAGACGTTGCTAATGGACGATTTTGCAAGAACTCCCAGGTTGAGAATAGGAACGTTGGTCGTCCAGCATCGCGATGGGTGAATGGAAGATATAGCAAAAATCTTAAGAGTAGTACAGTTTTTTGTGATAGAGCTCGTCAGGGGAAGAACTACCACCATGCTTATTTCTGCCGCCAAGCAGTAAATTGCATTGCTGCGTTCCGGTTTGAGAGGTATGGTTTCCGGTGAAATTACTGGCACATGAGACTTTTGATCTACGTCTCAAGGTGGCAACGCGCAAGTGATATCTCTGATGTTGCAAGCGTACATACGCTACGGTAACCGCTTACCATCAAGTGGGCCATATGCTTGGTTGTCACTTTAGTGGTATAAAAAAATCATCATCATCATCATCATCATCAGCATCAACCTATTGCAGTCCACTGCCCAAAGCGCGCCACTGAACCCGATCTTCGGCTCTTCTCATCCACTTTCTGCCAGCTACAGTGCGCAAGTCATAGCTCCATCTAGCCGGAGGGCGTCCTCCACTACGCTTGCCTAAGCGCGGTCTCCACTCCAGAACACGTTTGCCCCAACGGCCATCGGTTCTACGGTATATATGACCAGCCCACTGCCACTTCAGCTTGCTTATCCTTTATAAAAATAAGTGGGTTGAACCAGGATGAGGCTAGCACAAGACCAAAAGGGGTGGCACATACTAGGTTAGGCCTATGCAGTGGGTGAAGTCAGGCTGTGGATGATGACGATTTGGATATTCTACACTTGTAAAGTATTAAATTAGACCTGTAATGTATGAAATCTTTGCTGAACATCCTGCAAGCTTATATTAGCGGAGCGTAGTTCCAGTTTCATCTGTTCCTTCTCCTGGTCACTCTCCAGGAGTTTCGCTGTGAGACTGTTCACTTGCTGCTCTAGCTGTATCATCTGGTGTTTGTTTGACGCTAAAAATGTTTTTTTTTTTATGTCAGTAAGAAAGCGACAAGACGATCAAGTTGCCCGCCTGTTGTTAAGAACCAAGCCTGACCATAACACACAAGTGCCAGTCACAGAAGCCATCAAAAAAAGAAGTCAAGTCAAGACAAGTGCCACCCAAAGCTTAATGTTTTAAAGTTCTGCGTGGCACTGCACTGTGCTCATTATCCCGAGACATTGTTGTTAAGTCTCTTTTGCCCAGTAATTTCACTTGCTACAGTGCCTTTTAATCCTATACACAGTAATGCTTGCACACTACTGCTTGCAGGTACAATATCTGGCACTGCGGTGGTACCCTTGCTGCAGAGTCCACCAGGTAAAAAGTAAAAAAGTAAAAAGTAAGTAAGTTCGTACGAGTCAGTGGCCCACTCTGTTGACTGCGTAACGTGCCCTCTAAGGCACGGGAGCGCTCAGTTGAAATTGCCACTGGTGGTCACCCATCCAAATAATGACTACGTGGAACAGTGCTTAACTTCGTTGATCTGCTAAGAACAACTTAGCCAGCTACGTCACTAGCACTCCATAATATGCTAAATGGCATAGTGATTCTTACCAAGCAAGTGATGAGCTTCCTGCAAAGATAGCTCTGCCTTATCCCTGTCGTTAATGGCAGCGGCTAGTCTGACGCGAAGACTGTCAATATCCTTATCCAAGTTATTCATCTGAGACACTAGCTGTTGACATTCTTTGGCGCGCATCTAGAAGATAAATGGCATTGTTGACTAACACAAGCAGCGGAACAAATGTTTATCTTATGGCACGTAAATCCTATTGTAGTTATTAGAGGATCACATAGATATACGACTGCATTAGTCTATTAATTTTGTTAAGTTATTGCAAAAAATAGCTTCTCTATTGAATGTTGCAGTTGTTTTTTTTTTTATGACAAATGACTTTGTGGAACCCATTTTATGCCTCATAATAATGCTACAAACAAGACTAGCAGTCAATAATGTTCCGAGTTAAATATTTTATCGTCGTACATACCTCATACATAACTTTTAACTGTTCATGGTTCATGTGTTCTTGTCTAGCGTCATAATTATTCATACTATTCATAAGTCCTGAAACAAAGTAAGTAATGTAACCCTCTATTCATATAAAGTGTATTCAGTTTCAATTTTGTAGAGTTTTCAGACCTCTGTGATCCTGCGGGAAGTAATTGTTTTGTCCATCGCCAGCTCCATAAGGGTTGAACTGAAGTTTGACTGGCTCTTCCTGATGTTGTTGTGGCATGTGGTGCTTGGGTGTCTCGCAATAAGGTTTCGGTGACTCCAAGACATGTTCCTTCAAGTGGCTCAGAGATTCTATGTATGTAGGTGGACGACCTGTTCTTGTTAATGGCCCTGTGGAGACAGAAAGAAAATGTAAAGAATCTTTGCCATTTCTCAATGTATTCTCTAAAGAACAATAATAGTGGTAATGTTAATTTTTTGACACAGGAGTGACTACGAAACGTCGGTCAGATAAGGTCTGCATGATTCAACCCCGAAGAACTGCAATTGCGGGCAAACATTTCCACTATCTAAGCAGCACATTATATTATAAGGTTAACCAAGCAATCGACATTTACTCCCTTCCCTAATACAAATGCAAAGAAAAATGCATAGCCTGGCTCCTTACTCTGACATACGAAGATACAGAGAACTTATTAATTACCCTACCTTGAATTATGATTTTCACTTCTTTATCCACTTTCACATTTAAAAACACACCCATAAATACATGTTACAAACACACAAACATTCAAACACACTCACATACCTACCTTCACTCAAACCATCTCAATCCCTTTTTTCACACTGTGGACTTCCCGCTGTGGTAACCAGACTCTTAAGAGACTGGGAGGATCATGGAAGTTCACACGCACACCACCTCTCACAAACACACCCTCTCACATTGTAGGCTTCCTGCTGTGATAGCCAGTCTCTCTTGAGACTGGAAGTAACATGGAAGCCCACACACACATACACACACTCACACACACACCCACCATCACACAACATCACAAACCCACACTTTCATACATACACACACTCACCCATACCTTCTCGCAAGTGATATCTATGATGTTGCATGCGCACATAGGCTACGGTAACCGCTGACCATCAAGTGGGCCGTACGCTTGGTTGCCACTCTAGTGGTATAAAAACAAAAACATCGCACACACTTCACACACACACAGTATATTGTTAGACTAGTTAGTTTATATTAGTTATGTTTAGATTAATATTAGTTGATATCTTAAAGCTCATATTTTTTGTAACTTTCTTTTATATTATTATTTTGCACTGTCACTACAACTCAGTTGTATTAACTTTTGCAGTTGACAACGTTCACACTTAGTTTATGGTATACCTTGTTTTGTTCCTCATAAACAATTTTGAATCTTTTTGATTTGGAGTAAAGTACATAATTTGTTTACGAATCCTTTCGTGAAAAATATTTTGAGGTTGTAGGTTTCGGTTTTTGCTCATTATCTTGATTGACTGCATGTCTATTTAAAACAGTTAAAAACCATGGCTGTTTGGTGTTTGCCCTTTTTATTATTTTAACTGGGGTTGATGAATTTTATAATTTGATAAGTTTGTTTCCAAAGTAAAATCTTACTTACCATTATTCTGAGTGTTGTCCAATGTGAAATTACCACTGCTGTTTACAGAACTCCCCTCATCATCATCCAGGAGGTCATCAAACCCATTTGCCAATTTATGGTTCAACTGCAAAATAAATTAGAAACTTTCATTTAGCACTTAGTAGTATTTACATGGTTTTACTTTGTTAATAATCCTTACCTAGTCTATAATGTAGTCCTGCCTATATATGGATTTTAATTCGATTTTCATCAATAGATAGATTAATTCAAGAGAAAGGTTTATAGCACCCGTGCGAAACCAGGGTAGGTCCGCTAGTTAATAATATTTTAATTAACCTTATTAAAAAAGCTTTTTTTTGTAGGATTATTGAAAATTGGGTAGAAGCACTAGAGGCAGTAACATATTCAAATACAAGATGCACGTAAAACTTATTAAAATTGGGTTCTGCTCTGCGTGATATCTCAACCGATTGTGATGAAATTTAGAATGTAGATGGTTTTAGTTCTGGAATAGCACATTTGACTTTTTATCCCAGAAAAAAATACTGATTCAGTGGGATAGCTTTAAAGCTATAAAACCGCGGAGCACAACTACTTTTAAATACAAAAGAATCTTTTCATAATGAATTTGCGAACTAGAATAAATAGCAGATCACCTCTTCATTTCGCCGTTTCTGGTCTTCAAGTTCCTCTTGTTCTTCGAGTCTATCCTGGGCGCTGTTATTAATGTGGATGCTTGCGGCACCTTGAAATAAACTCATACCAGGACCCTCCATGATTTTATTATGTCGGAATAAGCTAAGATAATTTTAATTTCAAGGTATATTTAAAAACGAATATTTTGCACACAACACAAATCACAACACAACACACACAACAAGTTAGCAAATAAACGTAGTGCTAAATTGTCTCTGTGTAGTGCTTACATTCTCTTGGTTAGCAAACAATCAAACAAAACAAACGAATGATTTGGTCGATATTATTTCGCCGAACAATAGAACAAATGCTACGTGTGTCGCCCGGTGTATGTGCCACGCACGCCACGTCCCGGAGCTTCACAACGGCAACGTAGTGCCATGGAACTAATAATATTGCGTAGTGCTTACTTCTTCTTCGTTTATTGACTCTGTAGCTTAATTGCCACTTTCAAGTATATATTCTCTTGGAGAATTTTACATCGTCAGCGCAGTCGCAGTGGCCAGTGGCTAACAATACATGCATGGTGCACGTATTGCGCACTAGCCATTTTGTTCGGAAAAATAACTTCATTCATTCATCATTACTATGTATGAACAGTGTGTTCGTTTGTGACGGTTACTTACTTGGCAAAATTAAGTGCGATTTACATTGGGTCTGTGCTCTAAATGAAGTCAGTGCTGAATTTGAGAATTTATTTTATCTGTTTACAAAGAGTAAGTACGCGAGAATTTGAAGTCAGTACTTAAACGCTTGTCAGCACTCTGACTTGGCTACTGACTCAATGTTAATCATACTCTGCAGATTTGGCAGGTGGTAGACAGTGGCAGACAAGAAGAAGACGTCTCACGCACAATCAAACCAACCAGCCCAGAAGTCAAAGTCAAACGTTAAAAAAAAATGCTCAGATTGTGTGTGATATTTTTATTTTTTGGTTTAGCAAAAAATCTGAATATACACAGCACACAGCATGGCATACAAACCAATAACTCACGTATTGTTTGATATGGATGGTTTAATTCTGAGTAAGTATTTCTTCTCTAATAGGTAAGTCATTCATTCAACGCATTTATTTCATCTTGTAGATAATCTAAAGATCAGCTGTTTCCTGTGCTATCTTAGCTAGCACTCTGATTAAGGACCATCAATTTGCTTTTCGGATAACATTGTTACACAAGTTGTAACTTAATTATTATTATAATATATTATAATTGAGGTTTTGAGATCACACATCACAAAATTATTATCAATGGTGGTGATTTTGTTACAAATTCATCGAAAAGATCCCCAAATTTCTCGATGCAATTCACTGATGTTCTCATTTAGTGAAGCGAACGTATAAAACAGTAGGCGACAGCAGGACTGGCATAGCACAGGCAAGACAACCTAGCTCAAGGACTAGGATGTAAGACTTCCACAGGGCATTATGAGGCTGAACTAAACTCGCAACTCTGAGACTAAGTACAATATCATTATCTTATTGAAACAAGTTGAAGTTAAAAACAAAACTGTCTTCATTCATGTCAAGGCAGCTTAATTACGTTTAATATTTTTTATGCACTTTCATGAGAGAGAGTGAGAGGGCCAGACTATTTAATTAATTTTACCTAACTCTAGAGATTAATCTCTAGCAGACAGACAGTAGGTATGACTATGATTTCAGACACAGAAGATTTGTACACAGTGGTGTTCCAAAATGTTGTGTCAAAGTTTGGAAAGAATTTCACATGGGAGTTGAAGTCTACATTGATGGGGACACATGCTCAGGAGGCTGCTAAAATTATTGTTGACAAGCTTGAGCTTCCCATATCAGCTGATGAATTTCAAGTGGAAACTAAGAAACAGATGGAAACACTATTTCAGGACACTGAAGTGTTGCCAGGTATAGAATGTATAAATTATTATTGTTATTATTATTTATGTTGTATTTTTCTCTTAGTTCATAAATATTTATTAATAATAGAGCTTTTATCAAAAAAAAGACTAATACCAAACATATTTCTGCTGCCAAGCAATAATGCTTGCATGGCTGGCAATCAAGGAAATGGATTCTGTTAAAATTTCATATGTCAATGCGCAAATCTTTGGTTTCACAAGCATCCATAGACATAGTAGTTGCTTACCAATATGTGGTCCATACTTGTTTGCCACCTAAGTAGCAGTCATGAAGTAAGAAAATCTTTTAACATGCAAATATTTTTGTTTCCAGGTGCAAAAAGGTTAATAGAACATTTACATAAGCACAAAATACCTATTGGCCTAGCAACAAGTTCCACAGAGGAAGGCTATAAGTTAAAAACACAGAAACATCACCAGGAGCTATTTTCGCTGTTCCCATACAAGACTTTTGGCTCCTCAGACCCTGAAGTAAAGAGAGGGAAACCCCATCCTGACATATTCCTGGTTGCTGCACAGAAATTTGCTGAAAAACCACAACCTACGCAGGTATGTCAAATGTACCAGTAGAACTGGTATAATACAGGTAAAATATAGATATACAAACGTCTGATAGAGCTTGCTGCTTATCAAAAAGACCGCCCTTTGTTATACCTAATAAAATAAAAATTAATAAAAAGTATTGACCTAATTGTGTGCATTTAGGTCAATAAACTCATGCACACAATTAAGTCAATATTTTTTTATTAAATTTCTAGTGCCTGGTATTCGAGGATGCAGTGAATGGCGTGAGAGCGGCGAGGGCAGCTGGCATGCAAGTCGTCATGGTGCCTGACACAAGGGTCGAAAAGTCTCTGACAGTTGAAGCTACACTAGTGCTCTCAAGCTTGGAAGAGTTCAGTCCTGAGTTGTTTGGGCTACCCCCTTTTGGGGAGTAACTTTAGTCAAACTATTTTTAACTTACTCTTTTTTACCAAACTCTGCTTAGGCACAGATCCGGATCCTGGATTTCGGACACTGCACATATTTTAGTTGTTCATATTAAATATGAACTACACAATAGGTAAATTACATAGATGAATTACTTTTAGATTTTTTTTTTAGACCAATGTCCTAACAGGGTGAATATTAGAAAGTGTATGATGAATGACATAAATAAGTAGGTATTGCATGTTGATAGTTATGATGATATAAAAAAAATAATAATAAATTAATCACAGAATCACAAATTATAAAATTTGAGCAAAAAGCAGTAAATTAAGAGAAATTAGATTCAACATTTTAAACATTTTAAACATTATTAGTTGTCTCCAGTGTTTTGTGCTTGATGTGCATAATATATATAGTATACATATAGGTGTGTGATACTTATACTTAACTCACATGTTATAAATACCTAGTCTTAAAATAAATGTAGGTAAGTTAAATTGCACTGTACATGCCAGTACTTAATTAATGCTAATGAGTGTCTGGCTGTCTGTTACGATACTCGAGTCTGTTTGCTGTAGGTACTATAGATAAGATAGCAGATCGCAGATGATGTAATGTATAATGGCCTTGCAGTCCTAAAAACTGTTAAATCATTCAGTAAGAAACTATGTGCCTATAAAACGGTGCTGTGATAAATTTTACTAATAAACTAAGATAAACTAATTAAAATGAAATTTCAATGTGTTACGCATGTTTTATTTGATATGGATGGACTGATTCTAAGTAAGTTTAACTTCTATTGAACCTATGAAGATGTCTCGCCACAACTTTATTGCATTAATGGTCTATAGCTGGTGGTGTATCTTTGAATTACTAATTTAATTTTAACTTTTTATAATAATTAAATAAAATGTGGGTGGACTAAAATCTAAAAAAAAAATTGAATGGAAATTATAATCTTTAGTTGTTTCATTGATATACCAAGGTAGGTACAAAAACTTGTTCTTCTAACTAATTAATATTGTTGTAGGATTCTAAGGTTGTAGGTATGTATGTGATACCAAAAAGAAGTTTCTCCTTTATGTAGGTTTGTCTACACCATTGAACAATATTGGTTCAATGCCAAGATAGCATATTTTTAGTAGGTAACTACTAAAAATATGCCATCTTGGCTATAGGTACCTACCTATAGTTTCGAATACATTCATGGATGGGTAGAAATATATTATCTAGGTATTTACCTCATAAGTCAGAATAGGTTTCTACCTTTTTATTTAAATCAAATTTCTATTTGATACAAAATAATCCCTATACATTTTTCAGACACAGAAGACCTCTACTCGATCGGCTTCCAAAAAGTCGCCTCCCGATACGGAAAAGAGTTTACATTCGCTCTGAAATGCAAGATTATGGGACAGCAAAGCAGAGAATTCTCAAAATCTATTATAGACGAGCTGGAATTACCGCTCACTGTAGACGAGTTTATAAAGGAGACACGAGATATATTTTATGAGCTGTTTCCGGACTGTACAGTTATGTCAGGTAAGACGATCCACTTCTGTGGGTAAGACATACTCCTTTCGTCGTGAATGACAGCCTTCTAATGTTCCCACAACTGGGACAGGTTTACTCAGGTGAGTGAATGCGCGGAAGTAATGTGTATTGGTATTATGGCACATGTATTTCGAATTTTTAGTGCGAAATGCCGATTTCTTCACGATGTTTTCCTTCAACGTTTAAGAGTAGTGGCATTGCGCACATATTTTACCCAAATCCATTAGTGCACTGGTAGGTAGGTACACGGTTCAAGGATTGACTAACGATAAGGCACAGAACAGATATTAGTTCCTACTATGGATATGGTTTTAAGAGCACCGGTGGTCTAGTGGTAGTGACCCCGCCTTCCGATCCTAAGGTCGTGGGTTCAAACCCGGACGTGCACCAATGGATTTTTCTGTTCGAAAAATTTATATGCGCAATCAGTGCTCTCATACGGTGAAGAAAAACATCGTGAGGAAACCGGCATGTCCAAGAACAAAAAAATTCGAAAGACATGTGCCATCCACCAATCCGCATTGGGTCCGCGTGGTGGATTAAGACCCAATCACTCTCGCCTGAAAGTAGGCCAGTGTCCCAGCAGTGGAAACATAAGAAGGCTGTCATGATGATGATGATGGATATGGTTTACTTCACAGGTTTACTTGCACATCTATAGTTCGCACGGCGAATCTCGGCCGTAGTGAAGTTAGCCGTTTCGATGCGCAATGGAGCTTATTCGAACTAAATTGTCTTTGCGCATCACAAACGGCTAACTTCACGGAAGCCTAGATCCGCCGTGCGAACTATACCTACCTACTAGTTATATTTCATAATGTTAGCTTGTAACTACATTTACTTACATTTACATTAGTAGCCGTTTTCACTAATTTTCAACATATAAATTAGGTATATTAATTAAATTATTTACAGGAATCCAGAAACTAATAGAACATCTACACAAGCACAGCATTCCGATCGGCTTAGCAACCAGCAGTAGTAAAGAAAGTTATGACTTGAAAGTGCAAAAACATTTGGAGCTGTTCGACCTTTTCAAGTACAATACTTGGGGCTCTTCGGACCCTGACGTGGAGAGGGGGAAACCATATCCTGATATTTTTATTGTAGCTGCGAATAAGTTTCCTGATAAACCTTCATCAGATAAGGTGAGTTCTCCATAGTTACCTACTCTTTGGGTAGCTCCCTTTAAAAGTTACTTTATGGCACAGTCTCAGAGGAAATTCTCAATGTCTTTGTATTGTTATCTGTGGGTAGAGGCAGACCCTTTTTGACTGAAAGAAAAAAATGTAGAATCCAACTACCTGCATTATTTGAATCGGGCAAGCATTGCTAATTTACGTGACGCCATCTTCTACACACAATAAACCAATCTTCTATTATTAATTCCAGGTCCTCGTTTTCGAAGACTCTTTAAACGGAGTGAAAGCGGCGAGGACGGCAGGCATGCAAGTCGTGATGGTACCCGATCCAAGACTAGACAGATCTCTTACTTCTGATGCGACCCTGGTACTGCACTCTGTCGAAGACTTCCAGCCAGAATGGTTTGGTTTACCGCCCTATACGGAGTGACCTTCGATACTTATGCCCTTATTCATAAAAGAAATTGTCATTTTAGCAGCTTGCTAAGTATTGTCTTTCCTTGTCATTCATAAGTCAATGAACAAAAACGATATAAATTCGAAAGACACATAAGCTAACAGAGGTTTATAGTTCGATTATGAATATAGGCCGTTGGTATCACCATCCACTAATGCGTTAATAAACTCAATAATGTAACGTTCCTACAGTCTCCCATAAGCGGTGAGGGTGATTATGATTCTTCTCAATTAGCCATTGTCCTAGGCGAGAGCGTGGAATGCGACAATACACGTGGGCACAGCAACAATGTTATAGGAGGATCATATAGAGTTGACTTTCAATTTGGTTGGTTTGGTTAGTACGACAACCGTGCGTATAAAAGAAAACAATTAGACATAACATTGAACTTGTTTTAATAGTAATAATAACAAAATCGAGATAGGTATACACGATAATAGAGATGGGATCTGAGTAGTTAGGTAGGTACCTACCTACCTACATAGCCTGACTAAACTAAACTGCAAAAATATTAGTTGTAGGTACGTAAACAGTTACACACATTTTATTTTGTAATTTAAGGAATAGCTTGTTTAGAATGTAAAAGGATTGGTATTTTTATACAAATACTTTACAAAAATAAGTTATCTTTGGAATCGCTGATCTTAATAATTGTCTATGAGATAGAATAGAACATAGTAATATATAGTTTATTAAACTTATTTATAAACTATATATAAGAAAAAAAACTAAATTAAGATTAGAACTTGATTTCAAGTACCTACTTGATCACATGGTTTGCGAGAATATTTCCAGCAAAGGAAAACTTGCAATTTTAATAAGTAAGCCAAGATTAATGTAATTGTCTAACTAAACTGAGGAAAGTGAAGATGTTTAAAAAAAACATCAAAATCGCATTCCACACAATACTCTGGCGGCACTCCGCTTATCTTTGGTGAATAATGGACCTTACCATAATAAAAGTAAATATTGGCCTATGGCCTCACAAAATTCGTACTCTTCATTAACGTCTTAGTTAAGTACCTACCTAAGGGCGAGTATCCATGTCATAGAAAGGCGTAGAGGCGCAGTGTAAATCAATCAATAGAATCGTGTCAAAATGCATCATACTAACAACGTCTATTGTGCGTTAGCATCGATTGAATTTAAGCAGAAACTAAAGCCAAAGTTATGACGTGATTTGATACGATTTTATTGGTTTGCCGCTTTGGTGGGTGATTACTCTTACAATGTCTCTGAGCTGGATACCCACTCTTAAACATAATATTTAATTTGACTAGGATAGGATTATATTTTATACCCAAAAAATTAGAAATGGATATCAAAAACATTTTTAATGTTCTTGATGAAGCATTGATTATGTACTTGTTATACTTAACAGCTTATTTCTATCTGAGATTCATCTACTTTATCCAGGTATGCACCCAAATTTACTAAAGCTGAGTGAGAGATGTGTAAAATCAACCAATAGAATCTATGAAGGTGGCGCGGTGGGCGAGTGCCCGGTTGAAAACGAGAGGTTGCTAATTTGATTCTTGCTGCACCACAAATGTATGCTTGATCTGTTATTCCTGGTTTAGGTGTGATAATGATAGTATAGTACTTACTACTCATAGTAAGTAAGTATATGAATCAGTGGCCAACTATAATGTAAGAGTTTACTACTCAGTGATGATCACGACATTGGAAATCCTTGTGGCGCACACCTATGTTGAGTATATGTGAAAATTCGTCATGTTCTTTTAGCGCGGAATCATTGGTTGATTTTATATCTTCCAATTTAATTTCAGTGGTTACTCTAATTTCCCCATTATTGATCATATGGAGGCAGTCCAAAAACCTCTGGTTTGAACTCTTCCAAAGAGCTTAGCACAAGGGTAGCAGTAATAAGCTGAGCTGTGTCAATGCGGGGATCAGGCACTACAACAACTTGCATGTTCGCTGCATTTGCTGCCTTCAGCCCATTCACAGCATCTTCAAACACCAAGCACTGAAATAAGGAAATGATAAGTAAGTTCGTATGAGTCAGTGGCCAACTCTAGTGACTGAGTTTCTAGGCCAAAGGCCTCTGTCATGGCCTAACAACTTTGAAAAAGCCGGGACCGATTGCTTAACGTGCCCTCTTCGTTGATCTGTTAAGAACAACTTAGCCAGCTAATGGAAAATATAAATAACTGGACTCGTCAGTGGGTGAGTTTGGAATATAGTTGTTTTTTATTTATTTATCACTGTATTCCATACTTTACTTGAATCCTTACAACTTACCTTCCAGAGCTTAATTCCTCCTACCAGACTCATATTTTCGAAACAAACTGACAACCATGATTGTACGAAACGGGTCAGTCCTATTTGATCTATGGAACATGACATATCACCCGAAACTCTCGAATTTGGTAGAGGTTATAATATAGGCATTTTATATACTCAGACAGTCACAAAAGCCATAAACTTACATTTTCAGGCTTAGGTTTATCAGGAAATCTTGAAGCACAGACATGAAATATAACAGGATCTGGTTTTCCCTTTGTGACTTCAGGGTCCGTAGAACCCATCACCAGGTGATCAAATAGCTCGAGGAACTCCTTATGGTTTTGCATCTTCAGTTGCACACTGTCTTGGCTGGAGCTAGTAGCAAGTGCTATAGGGACTCCTTTACTTTTCAGGTGTTTTACAAGTTTCTCTGCTCCTAAAAAAAAAATCTAGGTTTTATTGTCTTACATCTCATGCTCTATATAAAGCTGCAGAAGAACCAAGGGACTCATGTCTATGAGCTAGATATTATGCTAATAACTTTAGTAACAATAATATTATGTGACTATTAATAAGTGAATAGATAGTACCAAATATTGTTTTGTAAAGAATACCTGAATACCAAACGCTTGTCTTCTATTTGCCTGCAACGAATACTCCAATACTTTGGACTTGTTGTGCGAAGAAACGCTGACAATATGGAAAAGCTCATCATCACAGGCAGTATAGAAGGCAAAAGACCGAGCGGAAGGAGCGCTCAACGATGGTCTGACCAGGTTTCGGATAAGCTTGAGACTCTAGTCAACGTCGCCCTCCATCGGCAACGGGACTCACAATCGTCAACTATGGGGAACCTAATAAGGAGGATGAGGAAAGAATACCTGGCATTAATTTCACAGTGGGGAACAACTCCTCATAAATATCACCACACTGTGACATAAACTCTTCTCTGTTAATTGGTAATTCAAGGGTTTTTATTATTTTGTCAGCACATTCCTGGCCTTGGAAGCCCAGCAAGCTGGCTTTGAGCTCCCACGTAAATTGTTTGCCGTAATTAGCACTGACTCTTGTAAATGCCTCAGTATATAGGTCTTCTGATGCTAAAAAAGAAGAAAACCGGAAATATTATAATTTTTATTAAGCTAGGTAAATTTATAGTACGTAATAAAACTTTTTACCTAATAGTAATCCGTCTAGGTCGAACAAAACATGAGTAACTATATTAAAATTCATCTTAATGTAGTTTTTATTCAAGATAATCACTATCGTAATAGCGCTAGATTAAAATTATAACTATATGATCATTGAATATCAAGAGAATGTAAAATCACTACACTTGGCAAAAAAGTCTAGAAACGGAACTAATTTTTTGTTTGTTGGCAACACTCCCAAACAAAATAATGACGTTTCATAGTAAACAAAGTTCACGAATTCGTAGAATTTTTATTTCGACCATCAAACAGTGAATAAGTGAGAAACAATGAATAAAACCTTTCGAAGTGCTGGCAGGGAGGTTATCTATAGGGTGTACAGACGATGTCTGGCGGAACATGAGGACCAAACTATACTTTCCGATCATCACAATGTTTACCAAAAAACCGCTGATATGACAGGTATGTAAGAGTTTGTTTTGTGGTTTTTAGTTAAATTAAGTGTTAATTGATGAACTCAAAGCTGTTTTAATTTGCTTGCATACGGAATCAATAGAAATTTGAAACAATAAACATCGAGCACATAGGTTATGTTTACATTTTGTTTGCATGACTCTGGTATAGCGCGCCTAGATTAATTGATACTTTGGTGACTTGAACTTTACCTCGTGTTACCTCGTGTAACACCATTGTGTTAATATTTATAGATGTATATGAATTATTTCAACTTTACAGGAAGCAGCTGAACGTGCTTTCCAAGCTAATACCGAGGAGGATTGGAAGAACTCATGCCAGCACGTAATAAAAATAGAAAAGGAAAAGAGTACTGTGAAAGAGAATGAACTATGTACGAGGAAATTGAGCGATTTGTCATAAACACCGAAGATGATAGCAGCAGCACCTCTGAATCTGAATGAATGAATGAATGAATGAATGAATGAAATTCACAAGACTCAGATGAGCTTGCGGCCAGCTCTAGCCAAGATATAGATGTCGCGGGGGTAGAATATTTAGAGGAAGATTTGTTAAAATAAAAAAGAATAATATTATACGATATGTTTTTTTTAATGCCTAAAAAATGTTGTGAACTCAGGAGTATTTCTCTAAATACTTATTTTTAGGTAATTAGTAATCAGTTGCATTTCGAAAAGACGTTCTTGTTCAGTTTAACAATACTTACTGATTTGAAAAAGTTACATAGGGGTAAATGAATGAGTTATTGGCTGGCAGTAGCTATTGGCTACTTCATACTCAAACACTTCTTAAAAGCTACTGATGCTAAGTACAATATTTCCCTTCATTCTAGAGAATAGTTTACATATTTAGCTTTAATATTTGTGCCGATTTGTACCACCTTTCGAATAATTTCGTATAAAAAAAATCATAAATTATTGACAATCGGTAATCCGGCTACTTTGGTGGGGTTTTGTTGTGAAAACGGTAAGGATTGCGTTTGACTACAATTGATCCATATTTCGTTACTATTTAAGTTATTTTATCTTAATTTAAATGTATTTTATTATTTTTTTACTTTAAAACATTAAATTATGGTATAGCCAATAACAGAAACGAAAAAAACCAAGTTTTAAGTTACTGACCATACATGTACATCACCGCCAGTCACCTACGAATTTAATTTATAATTTGTCAAATTTGGTGAAAATGGCCTTCTTCCGCCAATCTGACGTTTGCTGAAGAGCACAGCATAGATGGCCAGTTGAGTAACCACCGCATGCAGAGATCAATTCAAGATCCGATGGCCTGAAATAAACTTGTGCCGAAACCGATACTAATTCATTTTGTCTGGTAAACTTTATACTGTAATTATTTATATAAGGGCTTCGAAAAGTTCGTTTATACCAGAGCTAAGAACTCGATAATTATGTTCCTTGTATTTCTTAAAAAAAATGACTATAATCTGCTGTGTTTCGTAAAAAATGCCAATAACTGAAACCAAACATGCCAGTAACTAATTCTGGGGTGCCAGTAACACAATTTTTATTTGAATGAATAAAAAACTTTATAAACAATGTTAAAGATTTTTATTGTTATTCAAATGATATTAGAACTTTTTCCGTCTCCACTAACACCATAAAAACATCATTTGGATGACGCCTAAAGAAACTATAGCAATTTAAATTGACCAAGGTGCTTAGGTAGCCAATAACTAGTGCTTTTACCCTATAAAGTGGGAATAAATTTGTCTAATTGAAAAAAAACAGCTAAGTATCAAGATTAGGTCGGTGCGCTATTCGGTTGCAGCGGGTTGCCATACGAGCAACACAGTGGCGCCTCCATTATTTTCTACTTTTTTTTGCCAAGCTACCTAGATACGTTTAATTTTTTAGCATACAAAACATACTTTTTTTACGGCAATAAAGGCTAGACCAAAGATTATAATAACTGGGCTAGACCGCACTAGGCGATACTTGCGGCAGCGGCGCGGAGGCGCGACGCGTCACGTCACTACGTGTCGCCTAATGCGTTAAACCTCATACAAAAATATTATTGTATGAGGTTTATCGCACTACGCTACGCAGCAGCGTAACTACGCGCTGCGATACTGCGCGTCAAAGTTGACCAACCCAGTGTCTTGAGTTTTTATGACCAGCAAAATGAACATTACATGAAATAACTTAGGAAAAACAACATTTGGTGAGAGATTGGCGAGGAAATGAGAGCAAAGTTATTATTACAATATCCAAGTCATTTTCTTCCACCTGACTTAAAATAACATTCAAATCAGTTTCTTCCATCTTCCTCAGAAATTGCTGAACGACTGACATACAAAATTTGCAGTGTCGCGGCACTTCAGTTCAAGTGTCGCTACATGTCGCGTAGCGCCCCGCTGCGCTGCTGCCGCGAAGTGTCTCCTAATTAATGCGGTCTAGTCTTAACAGGTCTAACACCCCTGCTCAGCTTTTTTTTTCGAAGAGAAAAGACAGCGCATTTTGACTTCTTTGACATGCATTGATTACATCGACAGTATCATAACTATTGAAAATTGACATTTGGCAAAATTGTGGCAAACCCGGCCACAGACGCCACAAATTAAAAGAAGAAGAAGAAGACAATTGACATTGACAAGGCATGCTTGGCACACACACACAACAAATACATACAATACACGCACATCGCCCAGGGCGAGCATGGAACAAATCTTAAGTAGCAGTGAAAAATCATATGAAATAAGTTTTCATACGTCACACCTGAGCACCGGTGGTCTAGTGGTAGTGATCCCGCCTTCCGATCCTAAGGTCGTGGGTTCAAACCCGGTCGTGCACCAATGGATTTTTCTGTTCGAAAAATTTATGTGCGCAATGCCAGTGCTCTCATACGGTGAAGGAAAACATCAAGAGGAAACTGGCATATCCAAGAACTAAGAATTCGAAAGACATGTGCCATCCACCAATCCGCATTGGGTCCGCGTGGTGGATTAAGACCCAATCACTCTCGCCTGAGAGTAGGCCAGTGTCCCAGCAGTGGGAACATTAGAAGGCTGTCATGATGATGATGACGTCACACCTGCTACTTACCTGTACTACACTGCTATAAATGACAGCAAATGATTTCACAGATTGTTCGGTATTCGTCGGAAATCATCGTGTCAGGTGCATTGCTATTTGCTATAAATCACAATTTATTTTGACCAAACTTGGCATCTTAGTGCGGGTTAATTTTAAGCTTTAATTTTAGTGCGGGTTAATTTTAACCTACATGCCCGTAACGTTCTGTTTTGCAATTATTTGGTTTATGAAATCGTCAACTAAATTTCTTTTTTTTTCTGGTGGCTGTCTCTTTTTTACCCTGTCGACATTGACATTGGCAAAATTGTGGCAAACTCAGCCACAGACGCCACAAATTAAAAGAAGAAGAAGAGATAGCACTAGTAGCTTTCACCAAATGACATTTTAGACCGTCAAAATAAAAATCATTGCCTGTGAAAAATCACATGTGAAATAGCAGTGACAAAATTTTATAATATCATCATTTATAATATTTAAAAATAGCATTCATTTCCATGCGCCCGCCCTGCCTGCTTGCCTGCCAGCCGCCAAGGTTAAAGTTCTGTGGCAAAGCCAAAGCTTCCAATCTTAGTTAAGCAAGGGCAGACAGATGACCAATATTTTCACAACATTTTGATTATTTTCATCAAGCGCTACGCGCTATAAATTCGGAAGAGTTACATTACAAAAGGTTTCTGAGTAACCAAAATAATAAAATCAAAATAATAAAAAGCTATCGTGGCTTGAAGAAGTTGCAGAGCGGAATTTGTTAAAATCTACGCAGAAACGAAGTAGGCGCACGCAAATTGTGATCATTTTTAGTGAGACTTGTTAGTCTCACTTAAACAAGCAGGTCGCCATTCATCAATGTGAAGTCATCGTGCGCTCGTCTCTCACAATTATAATTTCAAAATGGTGTATTGTGTGGTGAAAGGCTGCTGTAACACCACGTATATAATCATTAATCACGAATAATACATAGGCCGCTCACACAAACATCAATTGTTTTGTGAGCACACTTTTGGTAATAATTTTGAATGAAACTATCATTCTTCGTGTTGTTATTCTAAGTAGGTAGGTATATCACAGGTAGACCACAGGTTACCTGCCATTATGCGAGCGAGACACTAGTATTCCTTTTCCGTAATGTACGACCTTCCGTCTGGCCCGTGCCCTTGGTGGCTTGGTTGGTACCAATCCATGGCTAACCTTTTTTTCAAGGTCTGTCCCGAATAATTCATTTTAGAACACCTATTATTAACAAAGTAATAGGTAGGTAAGGTAGGTAGGTACTTATGTAGTATGCACAGAACAGAAAAAAAGTAAATTCGTATGGAGTCAGAGGCCAACTCTAGTGACAGAGTTTGTAGGTCGCCCGAAGACCTCTGTCATGGCCTAACAACTTTGAAAAAGCCGGGACCGACTCCGCTAGCAATGATTCTCTCCTAAACAATAGGAATCCGATTAGTGAATAATACATTTATGAGCGGAGCCGACGCGGGTCGGGTGTCGTACCGGAGAGCTGGCTGCGCGTGCGCAGGTGGCGCGGAAGTGACCCCGGTAAGCACGGGAGCTCAGTTGAAATTGCCACTGGCGCTGGCGGTCACCCATCCAAACGGTGACTACGCGGAACAGTGCTGAGAACAACTTAGCCAGCTACGTCACGAGCGCTCCAAAAACACGAGCGGTATGTACCTACAAAAGCAAAACATTTTGTGCATCCTCGGCAGTGGTGGTAGGGTAGGGTCAGGTCACAAAACATATTTATAGTAGGTACCTTACCTACTAACCTCGGTAGGATGGGTAGCACCGGTAGCAGAGCGGTAGTCGGCGGCAACTGGGCGGGGCCGGCTAAGCGGGTTCGTTTCCAGTAGGTATGCGACGGACACGTGACCGACGCGGGACGTTGGCAAAATGTTGTATACCTACAGGTAATGAAACTAAAAAAAAAATGGTAGTTAGAGACGAGTTATTAAAATAATTCTTAGGTAAAGTGACATACCTATAGAGTGTATAGACCTCGTTAGCACATTTTTTTTTTTAATTTATGCTATTATGCTTATCACACTGAAAATCCTCATCAGATCTTCACCAATTGTTTATTTTATTTTAAATTTACTTTAGTACCTTACAAATAAAAAATCCACCACCATCTAAACAGGATCTCTTTGCCTTTTTTTGGAGGAAGTAGGTACTACAAAAATTAAAAAGTTCGAAACGCAAGTTCAAAACCTCCGACGCCAAAAAAATTTAATTAGGTCGTAGTAGGTAAGGTAGTCGTAAAACTAAAACCAAGTTTAGGGTTGTAAAATAAATAGTACTATTTAGAGGAGTTGACAGACGAAAGGAAAGAGACACTTCGCTCGCTCGGTAGAAAAAAAAATTTTTTTTTAATGCTCTGTATTTAAAGTAACTTTAAAATAAAGAGCCAGCGGAAAGGTAAGTTAAGTAGAGTAGGTACCTACAGGATAGTTATGTTCCTTGGTACCTACACAATTTGTTTGGGACACGAGTAGATGTATGTGCTTAGGTAGAGTAGAGTCATGTAATTTCCTAACTCCATTCATAGAACAGTCTAATAAAATTGGAGTGCACATAAATAATTAAAAGTCAATGAATGTAAACTTCGCCTTGGACTATATCGGAGCCCTTAGATAGGTAAGTAGGTACTTATTTCTTATCATTGAATTTATTGGGTCAATTATTTAACGGTTTGCTCAAAATTGTCGGACACCGAGGAACTGCGGTTACTTGACAGATTATACATAGGTAGAATGTCTATAAACCTCTGTGGTTTTTTATGTGGTATTTGTTACCTTTATGTAGGGTACTTATTATTCTTTATTTGGTAAATAAATTAAAAAAAAAAAAGGGTAAGGTACCTACTTAGGCAAAGCAATGTCTGTTGTAGTAGGTAAAGTATGTAAAGAAGGTAAGAAGGTATCTACGTTAAATGGATAGGTATAGGTCTCACGACGGATCTCGGCCGTAGTGAAATTAGCCGTTTCGATGCGCAATGGAGCTTTTTCAAACTAAATTGTCTTTGCGCATCACAAACGGCTAACTTCACGGAAGCCTAGATCCGCTGTGCGACCTATACAGTACTGAACACGGCACTTACCTACCTACTCTGTTTTTTTAAATAAGTTAAATTTGAAAAATATTTTTCAAACTTTACCTACCCTATTTAAAATTATTTCTGGGCGTCTTGTCTAGTTGATCAAAGCAACGTGTGATCCAAAGGTTGGTTCATAATATCTGACTCAATCAACGTATTGGCATTGCCATTCAACGTGGTAGTGCTAGGCTGCCCTGCCAATACCTATGTTGGAAACACTCCTGTCTGGTAGTGATTCTATAGAATATTATATAGAAGTATTTTATGCGTAATGTAAATTGTGTAGGTACGTACCTATATTTATTTTAATCAGTTTATTGGATTTGTCAATTTATAACGAAGCTCTAAAAAAAAAAGTGTAAGTATAATAAATGACTGAGTCATTTAGAACCTTCTCTTCTCATCAACATTTAGAATTAGAACCTTCTAGAGTGTAGAAGGTTCTAAATGTTTTAATACAATATCGAGGTAATTAATAATAAGCAGTGCACGGAAAAGTAGTTGTCTGTTTTTTTGGTAGGTAATTAGTAGGTTAGGTACCTATAAAAGCTCGCACGTTCGTCTTTTTCGTATCAAAATAAAAAAAATGCTGTTTGTTTTCATTTTTTATTATGATACGAAAAAGACCAACGTGTGAGCTTTTACCCATTCAGCGCTCTACTGGTACTGGTGCTACTGGCCGAAAAGTTGAACGGGCTAGGAACACAGAGTTCATCATTGCGGATCTACCACAAGGCAGATTCTCAGCTTAAACGTTTATACTACTACTACTTGATACATGATGCAGTATATTAATTTGTGGATATAGAGCGTGAAATTAAGCATTCAGTCAAAGCAAAAAGTAAGTAAGTAGGTATATAGGGGCGCAACGTGCTGGCTGCTTCTCAGTCGGTAGCGACAAGCCCTGCGCGTAAGGCGACCGCCCAGTCAACTTCCTATCTATCGACTAACTTGACAAGTTAAAAATAAAACTCCAGTGTGATGTTAGTAAACAAAAAGTGTATAAATATTAGCCGGAGCGAGTTTCCGTTGTCAATTTAGTTGTGGACCCAATTTGGTCAACATGTCCGTTCCGGGAGTTTTTCTATTTTCACACTATGTGGAAAGCTTTTGGGTAAGTTTTATGAATTACAACTTTTTAACTGTCTTTAATTAAAAGTATTAAACTGCTATTTAGCATTTGTTTTTGTCATTTGACTGACGTTTCGAATATAAGAAGATCAGCACCGTCGACCGCGTCTATTTTTTAAATTTATCGTCATCGTTTTTTTATCGTGTTTGTATGCAGATTTTTTGTTTACTTTTTATGCAGGTATGTATGTACCTATGTAAAAATATAGGATACCATTTTAGTAGGTAAAGTAAGTAATAATTATTTTTTGTAATCAAGAGCATTTTATAGGGTTTGGTTCAAATCTACTGTTTTTACAGTCTTGATCGGTCTTGAAGACCTCGTAAGTACTAACGATAAAGAGATACGCCCTAGCAAAAAAAAGCATTACCTACTGGTTAAAGTCTACCGTGCTATACCGGATTTGAAGACTGCGTAAGTGTAAAGAGTTACGCCTGCAAGAAAAATACATTATTCAGACACATTTCTTGCGAATTATGAAGCGCTACGCTCCGCTTGCGTGTTTTGGAGTTAGTTCTTGGAGAGTTAATTCAAAAAGTTCTTTGCAAATGTAAAGTTTTAAATCGTGTTTTAGTTATCTACAGCGATTGAAATAAGAAAGCTACCGCGGTTATCAACCTAAGAGTAGGCCACCTACTCCCCGTGTTAAAAGTAATCAACATTTTGAAGACAACGTATCTTGTTACAATTAAGTAAACTAAGCAGTTCATCCGTGACGTCGTAATGCTTGAATTGTTTTCTTAAAGTTCACTACTTCCTTCGTGTAGACAAGTACTTAGATGGGTTGTTAAATGTGACCTTTAACTACCAACAATATCCCTGTGCGATGGAAATCGAAAACAAGGTCTACTATGCATATATAGTAATAGGTACATATTTAATTTTATACTGCAATGTGGTTTCACGATTTCAGCGTAAGGAGAAGATTAAAGAGTAAAGTTTGAGTGAGCTGTGCATTAGTTTCGTCCCCGCAAGTAGAGCAGGGGAATGTTGTTACTGCAAGCCTTTAATTATTTTACACGCACAGTCGTTTTCAGTAGATGCGTGAGAGTGCTTGACCGAGACGATGAATATTCTATACCCACTCGATAAGATACATAAATATTAATTTTCAATCGGTCGCTAACTCCAGCATCTGATTCAAGGTTGATTTTTTGCTTTAGATTTAATAAATAATGGAATAATTGCCAATACATAATGATAGTTTTATGGTGTTAGTAGTTCGTCTGACTTTTTGTCGACACATCGTGCTACCTATATTAAAATATGACAGTTTGGATGTTTGTCAAGGTATGTGTGTAACAGCTGAACAAAACTGATTGATACGTTGATGAAGTAATAGGAGTAGGACCATCCCTTTTTCATTTACCATTTTCTGGTTACCTAGATAATATACCATTACCGAGATATGTACCGATATGTACCACTGGCTAATTTTATGTACGACGACCTCGGTGGCGTGGTGGGCATATGCCCAGTCGAAAGCGATAAGTAAAAGGTTCGATTTTCACTACGGGACAAAATGTTGTGTTGTGTTACTAAAGCAGTCGTAGTTTCTGATACCTACGACACAGACAATCCAAGTGTGGGGTTAGTTAAGAGACTGTTGGGTATGATACCTACGTAGTTATGTCATTTTAGGGCAAAGGACCGCATGAGTGAAGTAAGGAGTATATGATAGTAAGCTTTATTTATGTTATATTTCCTATTCTGTGGCGAACCAAGAGTATGTCCAGAATAATCAAGTAATAACCTACTTCGCATTTATTGAATAAGTAAAGTACGTAATTTATTTATTTATTCGTATGACTTTAGGCGTTACAAGAAAATATTAAAACTAAACAAAAAATACTTAACAAACAAGAACAAGGAACAAAATAAGTATAAAATAAAGAACGTAATAAGCTCTCTCTTTTCCAACTATAGAGCTTTTTGCTATATTATGCCATATTTACAGAGACAGATTTTCACGACGTAATATAAGTACCTAGGTACTAACCTAAAAAAACTGATTCGAAAACGTATGATGCGACACCGCAGACAGACAGATGTAGGAAATAGAACATTCATTCACAACTTGTTAATTAAAAATAACAAACTAAGACAGATTGATAATGTGCTATAAAAACTGAAAGATAAGCAATTTTATACGCATGAAACACAGCGTTTCGGCTAATGACCGGATGACAATCGTCAGCTATAAATAAATTATGTAGGTATTTATTACATGCCTAATTATAATTTTTGGATATTGTAAAAACTTGATTTAATTTACAGCAGGCATACTTCGCTGTGTGCGTAAACAGTTAGTCCGCGTCAACCAATGAACGATAAATTGAATTTAGGTAATAATATCTATCAATAATATATGTAAATCCTTACTTTTTAAACATTATTCAATATAAGTAGTTTTGTAAATAGGTAAAGTACCTATACTTATTTATATTTATTTATTTCATTGAAAATGTAGTTTAAAAAATCTTGAAAAAATCTGTATAACAAAATATTAGTCTTTGTTACACTACTGTAGCACTATTGCGCTAATCCTAAACGGAAACGTTTTGGTTTTGGACAAAAAATACGTTGAAGATTAGCATTTTAAGGGATTATAGTGATACGCGATGTTAGTAAAGATTTCAAAATAAGCAGATCGGGCTTCAATTTACCCGAATTGCTGTTGCGTCTTTTACAACTAGGTGAATATGTACATAATATTATCTACTAGTAAAGGTAGACAACGAGCATTTAGGTACCTACTTACAACAAAGACTGTAAAACGGGAGATATAATTTAAAGGGGTTGAAAATGAATGCAAAAGGTTATTTATTCTTTAACATTGAATCTTACTTTCCAGTTTTATTAAACCTACCTACCGGTTTTATTTCTATACTTTTGTTATATGGATCACCATGGGAGCATTCACGCGTAGATAACCAGTCATCAAGGTGCCCTTTGCTTTTTAGGGTTTCGTCATTGTTATTGTACGAAAACCTTTTGGTACAACTTCGTTGTCCTTTTGTATTTATTAGCTTTCTATCTAATTTTATTTAGGTACAGATACAGATCTGTATCTTTTTACTATTTGTATGTTTATCACTATTCCATTTCATTAAAATGTTTTTCAATAGATATGGAAAAGAAAGAAATCTCCGATGATTACCTTTCCTTGAGAATAGTAGGTAACTATCTAAATTCTACAGAAAAAACCATAATAACTGATCTACTAATAGCAACAATGAAAAAAAAGATTTTTATAAGAAACTAAGCTCTTGGCGCATGGTTTTTTTATTTAATTTACACTCTTCCTAGATAAAAAAAAAGTAATATTATCATCATAAATGATTACTGATGTATTGATACATTATCTGATTGATTACATAGCAATGGATAAACAAAAGTTAAGATTTTTTACTTTTATGGGTAACTGTTTACCCAGTCAGTAATTACCGGTATTTGTGTTGGTAAACACTATCACAGTCTGTCTGGTCTGGTGGGCATTGATTTTGTGAAAGAAATTGCCAGACGAGCGAAGCTTTTGGTGTACCAGACTTGTGTTGAATATTAGGGAAGGGAGAGACGAGTTTTTATCTGTATAAATGATATAGGTATAGTACTACTTGATGCGATGCGGCTGCAGTAAGGAAGTTTATATTATTATTATATATTATATATACCTAGCTCGGCAAAGCGACGCGACGTTTTGACCGATTCGGCCCAAATTACACTTTCAAGTGTAATTTGTTTATTTACTGACATTTCGGCCACCATCGAAATAATGCAGTGTTTTTTACAGTCACAGAAAAAGTTAATATCAGAATTAAGTATGTAGAATAAGTGTCTATGTTAGGACTTAGGATACCCAGCCCCTACCATGAACTCTTAGAGCGATTCAAATTAGGACCTAAACTGAATTGTCAAAAAATTTTGTACCATGACTTCAATAATTATTAATTTCATGATACAAATATTTTTGACAATTCAGTTTAGGTCCTAATTTGAATCGCTCTAAGAGTTCATGGTATGGGGGCAGTTTAGATAGTTGAGCCGTCTCAAGTTTTTGGAACTTGATTTAATTATTATGTAAGTTGTCCAGTCAAATACTTCCAAGGGCTTACGAATATGAAAGGTATCATTAATATGCCACGTAGTCACTATACTCCAACCACGATCTCGTTAAATTTTTGTAAACAAATGATTCACTTAGTTAGTACCTACAACCTACCTACCTAAGTATAGTGTTTTTAAAAAATTACCTGAATTTGTGTTGTTTCTGTTTTTAAATCATCCCACTGCTGAGACACTGACCTATTCTGGAGCGAGAGTGCGGACCCAATACGGATTGGTAATGATGGCAAATAATGTCTTTCGAATTCTTAGTTACCTGCCAGTTTCCTCACGATGTTTTCCTTTACCGTATGAGAGCCACTGGCATTGCGCACACATTTTTTTCTAATAGAAAAATCCATTGGTGCACGTTCACGACCGGGTTTGAGAACCTTGATCTTAGGATCGGAAGGAGGGGTCACTACCACTAGACCAGACCTCCAATGTACCTATTAATATTAACCATCTGTACAACATTGTGATTGTGTCAGGCCAGCCATCCCCAGAAAGGATTGTCGCCTTTTTTACAAAATCTATTACCTTACCCAACCTCAAATTTAACTACGCACTTCCACCACCTAAACGTATAAAAGTTAGAAATTAAAATTTTAATTGAATTAATTTTGCTATCTGTCTCACACGCAATTTTTTATATCTACCATAACTACGTAGTTTGCAAAAACTACCCCATTAGCATGGTAATGTACTGCCGCCGGCCGGGGCCGCTCGTAAACCAACCACCAGTACTGCCAGTTGCTGCCAAAATAAAGTTGATACTCGTAGATACAAATACGCAAATACAAATAGTTTATTTGGTATAGAAACACATTGGAAATTAAACGCAAGAGAACGTTGATAGCTGCATAAGGTAAACAAACTGTGTAGCAGTGACTCCAACTGATACAAATGATTTTGAAAAAACTACAAGTTAAGAATAGATAAGCAAAAATTTTAAACTAAAGTTACTATAATTTATTTAGGGAAGTGACTACTTAGGTGTGTATGCGTGTATGTATATTATGTGGTAAAGGGTGCATGTATGGGTGTGTATATTTTGGTGTGGTGTGTGTGCATGTGGATTTCCTTGTTCCGCCCAGTCTCTTAGGAGTCTGGTTATCACAGAGAGAAATCCACAGCGTGGGTGTGTGGGTGAGTTTATGTGTGAGGGAGTGTGTGTATTTGTGGGCTTCCATGTTCCTTCCAATCTCTTAGGAGTCTGGCTATCAGATTCTGCATTCATAGGTAGGTACAATTATTTGAGTATTAATAATATTTTACGAGTATCTGAGTTAGTTCGCTACCACTGAACCAATTTGGATGATATAAGGCAAGCAGACAATAGGCATGATTACAGTAACCAAGAATCACTAAAATTACGTCTTCACCATATAAAAATGGATTCAAGGAACATGGAAACCATACTTATTCCTTTTTACATTATGCGAGCTTGATATTATTTTAAAACTACAAAATACAGCAATCCGCCATGATTGGTGGATCAAACAAATTTGCAGAATTTTGAACCTTATTGCTAAAATTTTACAATGAAAACTCAACTAATATGACGTCACTTCTGTAGTTCTGTCACGCCTTGTTTTGGACGCGATTAAGCGTGATTTTTAAAATTGAAATTTAAATTGCGTTTTTTACTAACTACTAAACTAATCCATTAATTTCTGGAATATTATGGTATTTTTTGCTTAAAGTCGATATTATCTGAACATAATAGATCAGTTTTTCAAAATCAGCCATTTTGCATGCCTATTTGAGATCTAAGGAAGGACATCTACTCTACTTTTATGTAGGTATGTACCACGTGTGCGAAGTAGTTGGTTGGAACTAGCGCTTAATAAAACACTGGCAGTTTTATCAAATAACGATAGATTATATTTTTCAAAATGATTACATGGCACGAAAAAACAGAGTCTTATTTTAGTGACAGTTACCAACCACTATTGAACAAAATACAGAACCTTAATTTGTCATAATTTACATTAAGTACCTATCTAATGAAATAGCTTAAAAAAAATTACAGTCTCCGAAGATAAAGCAAGAGTACATCTAGTACTATGTGGTACCTAGAGCTCGTAAGAAGTATTGCCACCATACCTATTTCTGCCGACAAGCAGTAATGCTTGCATTGTTCCGGTTCGAAGAGTATGTAATCGGTGAAATTCCATCCTGGCACATGAGACTTTTGATCTACCTACATCTCAGGATTGCAACGCGCGAGTTATACCAAACCTCTAGTATCTCTAGTCATACCTCTGGTTTGGCAAGCGTCCATTATATAATACGGCCCATCGGATTATACCTACATAATAATAGCAACCATGGTTTGACATTATAAAAAAAATGTGCTAAGAAATGTAGAACACGGGGCTAAATTGAACCAAATAAGTGCGAGCTAGCAACATTGACGATAAGAAAATTCGTCTTTATGGTCCTAAGGCTGAGCCACAGCCAAGGATAAAGTAATTGTTTGATTATGCACATATCAATTAATTGGTCGACTAACGCTGAAGGGGCAATAAGTATGTGAGATTCAAGGCCTCTATCTCTATAGCATCACATCTACGGAATTGTAGAGCAGTCTGTAGAAGTTACTGTCCTTATACTAATAAGATCTTACACTAATAAGACTTTTTAAACTAATACTGTTCTCACAAGTTCTTTGGCTATCCCGAAAATGTTCCTTATTATGAAAGAATTTATTTTACAAAATCCGTATCTTGATGAAACGTTCTCTTGGTTCTGTGGGATCGATTACGCTCTTTTTGCAGTCGCTGTCGCCCGCGTCCTTTCTTCTATTTTCAATCCGGATCTGAGGGGCGAGTTGCAGACCTATAAAAAAAAAAACTTAAATACTTTTTTTTATTGGGCATTCGTAGGATGGCTTCACTACTGTTCTTTTAATTGTTTTCAACAAAATCTGTGCAGCCAAAATAACAAAGAGTAGGATTCCAAGTTATAAATACACATTGGCAATCCAAAATCTACAATTAAAAATGTATCGACGTCAACACCACCGGAAACTCGGTCTTCTTTATCTACTAGTATGAAATTGCTTTTGCTTATCAATACCCAATCAATTATCTCTCAGGTAGGTACACGATTTATATGCACTTGCTATAAATAGGCTTCAAGATCAGATACAACCGGCCATATATCGGTGCAAGCAGTTCATACACAAAGTTATGATGGCATACCAATATAATTTCTGTACGTACGATGCGAACTGATAGTAATATTATAAATAAATCACCTTCAAAATGATTGACTCAGTGTTATAATATAATAAACCCTCTCGGTGTGGTGTGGTGTAGCGTAGGTCAGGCACGTCGCTGATACGTGCGGTACACGCAACATTTTTGTTGGTCTTCACTTTTTTTTTGTTCTTATATCGCGTCTTGGTGTGGAAGTGGTACATGGAGGGAAGCAGACGTATGTGTGACACATATCCGATGCGCCGACCGGGCGGCCTTCAGGGAGCAAAACGAATCGAACGAACGCCCCTGCTTGCTCGCAGTCTGCGGGGAGCACCTCCTATATCACCCAGCTGTGTCAGATTTTTATTAAACCTTTTTTTCGCGGTCACGCGATCTGTCGCATGTTAATCTATGCTCATCAAACAGCAAAACCCAGGGCCATTTGGATTAGGCAACATACTTAGTATGCTTACCATTAACCCACCCGTAACTTAAGTAAGTATAATTATAATATACTATACATATAGGTCTAAGAAAAGTACTATGTTCCTAGATCTATTACCTACGATGTTTTTAGAGATTTTCAGTTCAACCATATACATATAAAATTATGCGTGTGTGTAGACAGACTTTCAGCTATGTGACTAGTAAATTTTCTTCCCCTTGCGTTATGACGTCACAAAGGTTCCATTCAACTCATCATTCAGACGGCAGTTTATTAGTCATGGTTATGATTAGCAGGTGTTGCTCTGTTTTTGTTGGTTATGCAGTTGCTGTACTGCTTTTTGCGTGCCACTGGGCTTTCTTCGCTAGTTCCCCTCACGATGTAGTGAAGTTCAAGGTCGTTCTTGCTTGTACTAAGTGCTACCATACAATGTAAAGGATTATACTTACTGAGGGTGTGGGTAGACACTTTCAACGTCACTAAGCGCAAAACTTGACACAGGTCTAAGAACAAGTTTAACGTCTTCTTTATTAATAATCTATCAATACATAAAATCTAAGTACCTATCAATACATATTATAAGAATCTTTGTCGTGATTGACTGATGACAACGCACAGACTAAACCGCTGGTTGTAGTGATTTGAAATTTTTAGAGTATATCAGTGTTAGTGCATAGGGGTGTACTAAGAAGGGATTTTTTGAAATTAAACCCAAAAGGGGTGAAAAGGGACATAAAAGTTTGTATGAAAAATCGTAATCCTGGTAGGTACTTACAAACTTGAAACTTGGCATTGACATTCTTATCATTTTCAAAACTACCCCTAAAACAGGGTGTAGAGAGTGTTAAAGATTGTATATGAACTTTGTAACGCGTCGTGCGATTTGTTTGAAACTTCATGGCATAAAATAAAAGTATCACTAAGTTAATGGTACCATTAAGAAAATGACACCAGCGTCAGAGTAAAAGTCATCAGAGTAGGCCACTGGCTCATAGGAGGTTAGGAGCTTTTGTGAAACGTTTTTATTACCCATAACCACAGATAACATAATACTAGTATAATAATACATAATACTACCATAACACAAGCTCTGCGCTTAGCTTGGGGCTAGATGATGCTGTGTGGATTGTTATCACTGAACGGTCTCTAAACACTCACAGGGATTCACCACAAGGCTAAATTTCTAATCACAACACAACAACTCTTTACCTGTGAGTTGTACGAGTTCATAACTGCTCTTCCGGTGATATTGATATTATTAAAGAATTCAAAATGAAATAAGTCAAGCGCGCTCGTGAATTGCAAGAACTACCTCTCAGTCTTTCAAGGCATGTAATATGTAAAGAAAGAACCGACGAGTCTGCGAGCTGCTTACATTCTCTTGGGCTGGCTATATAATTTTTCCCATTGGTACCCCTTTTTTCTACTGGTACCATTTTCCCCCTGGTACCATTACCTTAGTACATACTTTTATTATTTGCCGCGAAGAATATTAATATTGTTTCAGACAAAATCGCACGACGCGTTACAAAGTTCCCATACGAACATGAACACCCCCCCCTGCACCCGGTGTAAGGGGTAATTTGGGAAAAAAATATTTTAGTACTTTTATCACTTGCAAGTTTCAAACAAATCTTACGACGCGTTACGAAGTTCCTATAAAAACTTCCAATAACCCCGTTTAGTTGTAGTTCTGAAAATATTTGAATACAGACTTTTATCAAAAACTTTGTAAGTACCAGGAATACGATTTTCATAAAAAACATTCTTTCCCTTTTCACCCTCTTAGGAGTTGTATATTAAAAATCTCTTAATAGTACACCCCTGCGCACCAAGACGGATATATCCTAAAAGTCTCTACGACCAGCGTTTAAAATGTTTCCATTGCTGTTTCGGTTCCAGGGGAAAATATAGGCACATGAAATTACAGACTTTTCTCAGGGTGGCACGCACGAGTGATATCTCTGGTAGGTAATACAATACGGTAACTTGTTACCACCAGGTGGTGCGCATGCTTGTTTTGAACATAAGTGGTATAAAAAATGGCTCATCAAAGGTGTAGGTGTTAGAGATGCATAGGTGTCATATCACGGGTTTAAATCATCATTCTACATTCTAAAACTGCAAACTCCGCTTTCTGTTCGAGGAAAATATTATCCAAAAATATTTTACGAGGTTTTTGACCGGTAAAATAACATTTTAAACAAATTAGATAAAATGCCCATAAAGATACAAGTATCTTTGTTGTTCTAAGATAACCCTTACATATTTGTAGAAAACTATGAGACCCGTTTGTCAAGACAAACAGTTTTTGTTGACAATATTTTAATAGACAACAGTCTATGTATGTCCGTGGCGACATTGGTGGTAGGTAGGTCTAGGTATACATGAGAAAATTTATTTCTATCTATACATTCCCACTGCACGTCTTGTTTACTTTAGCTATTTCCATAGCGTGATGTCTTATGGCATACGGCTTTGGGGAAATTCAGCCGATGCTGAAGCTATTTTTATTTTTTAAAAAAAAGCAATAAGGGCAGTTTATAGGCTTTGTTCACGCGTTTCTCTTAAAGAACTATTCAAATCTATAAACATATTAACAATGCCATCTTTGTATATATACATGAGTATTATGCACATTAGGAAAAATCCAACAGAATTTAAAAAGCTCGGTGATGGGCATGCACACAATACTAGAAACAGAGATAATTTAGCTTGTCCAACCACTAGACTGGCTAAAGTTGGTAGGTCGTTTATTGGTCAAGGCGTTAAGTTTTACAATAAAATACCAAATGACATTATTAACCTAACTGAAAATAAATTTAAGAAAACTATAAAAACCACGCTTACACAAAAGGCTTACCATAATGTAAATGCCTACTTTGAAGACAAAAGGGCCTGGGAGCTCGGCACATGATAATGATTAGTTAGAAGGTATAGGTAAATGCCTATGTTGATATAATTTTGTTTTGTTTTATATTTTTTATAAGTATCATTGACATTGTAAAAATATGCTTTTACCAACATTGGTAAATCATTTACTTGCAAGAAATAAATGATTGTATTGTATTGTATTGTATACAATAGTTTCGAATTGCTGGTTTTAGTGTTATTTCTCAGCAGATGAACACTAAACATGATTTTCGGTTTTTAATTAGATTTTGTAGAAAATATCAAGCTACACTAAGTTTAAACATAATTAGTGAATTATAGATGTTACCTGTGTTTTAAAAAATTCATAAATGTGTGAAATTTTGAAATATTCTAGAAATACAAAGTTTATGCATTTGTTACAACACCACAGAACTAGAGATATAATATCAGAATAAAATATTGATATACTTACTTACTATACCCAACAGTGCGTGGTAGCAGGCTAGATACCTCAGATAAATAATTAGACATTGAATATTTATAGACTTTACACAAGCGTAAACTATTTTGTATTATCTAGTCATAAGAGCCCACTTGTTCGTCACAAGCTGTTTTAGTCAAGATATTATTAAACCTAGACCTAAATTAAATCAATTGAGTAGGTTATGCATTAGCAATGAATGCACTCGTGATTGGGCAAGTAAAAATGCTACTACGATACGTTACGATACGGATTCGAAATTTTCATGTCCTGAAACACTTGGTTTGGCTATAAAAAATCTTATAATTATCTAAAATTTAAAAACAACATCTATGGCTAGCTCTTGATATTATATTATAAACCTTTGAATATTAAGCATAAAAAGTCATCCAATAAATGTTTAAGCTAAATACATCTTATTTAGCTCGATAAAATAAATAGTTCAATTACAAAAACTGAACCATCATCATCTTCTACAGTAGTTTAAGAAACCTGGGTAAGTTGATGACAACGGAACTCTTCTCTTTGATCAGTTAATCTACTATGACTATCATCATCATTACAGATGTTTGTCTGTTTGTGGTTCAATAATGCCGTAAGCGCTGAATCGATTTAGTTCAGAGGAAACATGGAATGTTATGGTTTTGGACTTGGAATTTCATTTACTTTACCTTGGATTTTTAGTCTACTCGTAGTTTGCTGCGAACCAAGCCGCATGAAGCAAGTAGGAGATACAATTAACTAATAATATCACAAAAATATTATTTAAGTAAACCAATATTATAAGGCATTACACATCCGATCAGGTTCATTACGAATACGCTTGCCCTTGAAGGTTCATTGCGAATGTGGAGCAGAGATGGTGCTGATATAAACTGGGACCGCTTTGTTGGTTATTTATGTTTTATCTTATCACCTCAAGGATTAGAATGCGGTCATAGATGTTATTCTACTGTACAAAGAAGTCTGCTGAATGTATAAATGGATCACGGTCACCACAGTCACATAGATAACGAAAGTTTATTAAAGTCCATCAGGTTGAGGTAGAGTATATCCTTGCTTGTACACACCCTATGCATGTCGGGCTTATGTACAGGAAGTAAAATATTTACGTTACTGACTGACTGACTGAATGATCGACTGACTGACAATCAACGCACAGCCAAAACTGTAAATCTGAGCGACCTAAACTAAAATGTTCAGGGCGGTATGGAAATGTGTCATTTCTGTCTTCTTAGTGTCATTTTTTTTTGAATCCTATCTTAGTGCACTCTCACTTCGAAAGGAATTTCCATAATTTAACTCCCAGAAAAAAGTTGGGTAAGGACTGTGGTAAGGACCAGGATGGCAAAGAAAAGAATTCAGCATAGAAAAAGGCAGCACAGACAAAGTCGCCTGGCATTTCACTAGTCTTACCTTACATACCTACAACTCAAACAAGACGAAAAAACTCATAGGTTTTTTGATTTTTATTCAAAAGGAGTTGATATGAGATTATATGAGACTTATTTATAGGTCTCACGGCGGATCTCGGCCGTCGTGAAGTTAGCCGTTCCGATGCGCAATAGAGCTTTTTCAAACTAAGTTGTCTTTGCGCATCATAAACGGCTAACTTCACGGAAGCCTAGATCCGCCGTGAGACCTATACATGGTGTAGAAATGTAGAGCTTATATTTTAGAAAAGAGTAAAAATTAACTTATTTTTTCCCCACTTGTCTATCATTTTAGGAGACCGTAACAAACAAATCAAACGCAAGCTATGTAATATCTATGCTACTATGCCTAATTTTGTTGGCCTTCAACTTGTAAAGTTCAAGTTCACCATCTTGTCTGAGTTGAGTTGACCAAGAAACACATAAAATAAATTTGTAATTCAAATTGCGTTTCGTATAGCAGAGTAAAATAAATTAAAAAATCAAAGCGTCGGCCAATTAAGGGAATTAAAAATATGTCTGCGATCCAGTCTGGTCTAAATTGACTAATATTTTTCCACCAGTGGACCAGCATTGTTACGACTTATTTCATTATTTCAGTCAATTTAGTGTTTTTTTCAAGTGGCATGTTTAGCTTTGTAGAACTTTGGTGGCGCAGGTATTCATGTTCAAATTTTGGTTGTAAAAAGCAAGATTTGTTATGAAAAGGTTAAAAAACATTATATAGTGGTCTACGACGACGTAGAGAGTCTACGGCTACTCTACGCTGGCAAATCCGAACTGCACAGATTAGATTTTATTATTGTGTACCGAAATATCTTACCTACCTAATAAAAATCAAATAACTAAGTAATTATATCTAATTTTACACAAAAAATAAATTAAATCTTTAGAACCTAAGTATTATTAGCTACGCGTGCGCACAAAGAAAATATGCAGGAGTCCAACGGAAAAATAGAACATAAAGTTAATATATTATTATTTGGAATGAGATTACGAACAGACAACGTTGTTTCTCTAAAAACAACATATTTCTTAGTTTTTATTTGTGATCTCAGTCGAACAAACATTAGCTACAGTACAAGATAAGACTCAGAAGGAATAATGGCGCAGTTATTTCTTCTCGTGTAGTTTTTTATTTCTAAGATTTTTTTATTTTTTATTTTAGTTTCTTAAGAAAACAAACTACTTACCTAAAAGCTAATAACTATTCTAAAAATATAGCTAAGTACAATTCACCTGTTTCCGCATATTGTGTTTAAAGATAAACTTGTTAGAAGTGAAGAATTAAAAATTAATACACATCATACAGACTGCCCAGTAAATAGGCTCATGATCCTGATTAAAAAATATAGCTATAAAAACTGCAAACTTAATAGATACATTACCTACGTTGTCAAACTCGAGGGGAAAGTGTACAGTATTGGTAAGTATATTTACTAACCTACTGCCACTGCCCCTATTCACGCAGACTCAAAGTACCAACGCAGCCTTTTATTGACAAAAACTGAGGAGTCATTGACTGACCATGTTGACAAAATATCCGTTACACTCCTGCCAACGACTTTAATAATGAGCGTTATAAAAACTGGCGAGTCAACACGCCAATACGTACGTCTATGCCTACAATTGCTCGTGAAGTAAATAATAATAATTCCTACCGTATTAACCTGTCACATTCAGTGAGGTTGATTTGATGGCATTCACTTAGCAAGCATCAACGCTTACAAGCGTGACTTCTTTCAAGTTACCTACTAGTTCTTTCTTGTATCTTTCATGCATAACATTCTTTTTCATACTCACCCCACCGCACCGGCTCAATTCTTGAGTTTGCACCTCGCACTAGACTGAAAAAATGAGCTTCTATTGATAAGCTAATCTTATGATTTGAAACTTTTTGCTATGCAAAGAAACATAATTATTGAATTTATGTTCTTCTGGTCAACTTTTTTGTGCCTGAGATGCCGGCAATCCGCTTTTTGCGTGATATTTGGTGGTAAAGCGTGCGTCCTGCGTCTGTGCGTCTGCATGTCACAACTGCCATGCTCTTGTTCTTACGTAAGATACAGTTACGCAAAGCCAATGTCAAGACCGCTGCGTTAACCAGTCACCACGCTCGCGGCATTGAGTCAACGACCGCGATACCAAACAAATATTAAAAATAAAACTCTGTAGGTACCTACATAAGACCGTTATCGTATGTTAATCAAATAATACTACGCAATCCCTGGAAGTGTATCGTCTGATTTATGTTTAAAATGACAACACCTCTGTATCTGCGGAAGGTTGGTGAACTGTTGGAGATGCAATACTGCTGGTGGACCTCCTATATAGGGTTTGTTTGACCAGCTAGCAACTGTCTAAAAAGAAGTTATATTATGTTGGAAAACGATGGGTTTTTGCTTTCACATGCAAAAAAAACCTGATGGTTTGTGAAATGGTTTATGGTTTGGTGAAAATAATTAGCTCTAAACACTTTTATTGACGAGACTCTAACTAAGTATTCTTGCAGCTAGGTACTTTAGTTTGAGCTCAAAATTATCAGTTCTGAGCAGATCAGTTCGAATGAATGGAGTTTAAGACCACAAGATATGATGATGACGAATAAATGATGAACTGGATCTAGGGCAACTGTTACTGCTGACGCTAAAACTTTTAGTACGAGGTCAATTTGGATTAGCAGAATTAACAGTGCATTTATTGCTCCGATTCAAGATTTTTTGTATCAAAGCAGGCAGCTGGTGTTAGCGAAATGACAGACTGGTGTTTCGGGTGGTTTCGGGGAGCTACGGAATTTGATGATGATCAGCTAATAATAAACACGGGAGTTAGGGTACAACAGAATCAAAAAAATTTCTACTACAAATAGTTGCGAGGTTTTTATTTTTATAAAATTTGGTTGTGAGAAAGACATTGAGAATGCTCTAAGCTTCTAAGGGTTGTGACTTAAGTTACAGGAATTTGTAAAATAATGTAAAATCCATAAGTAACGACATGTACTGTGGATGAGTCTACGTGTTTTTTAAAAGATTATTTATCTTTGTTCACAGAACACCCCCCACCCCCTAGTGGACTGGTCATGCGTGCCCACCCTATTATTAGTCGTGATCGCGGTCCTGGTAGTAGCTACTGCCTTCACGACCCGTGTACCTGATGGAAAGCAGTCCTACCGTCTTCCAGGCCCTCAGCCTCTCCCATTCATAGGGACAAGATGGCTGTTCTGGAGTCGGTATCGAGTGAACAAGTTACATGAAGCATATGAAGGTGAGTATCTCTAATCACAAAACTCGTCGAATTACAGAATTCGCAACTTACTCCCATGAGTCCTAGCCTAGGACTACTAGGGTTGTTGCCTTGTCCTACGAACATGATGAATCTCACATATGTGTATCTAGCAGCGTTGAATGTCTGGATCTATGCGGGAATAGTGACGTTACTAGTACGTGTTGTTTAATAGTCTCATATAATGAAGAAAAAAAACCGATACTATTATCCCAAGAAGATCCCTTGATCGAACGGCAGTAACTAGTTTATTTCCTTTTTCATAAGTGGGTTGGTAACGGTAGCATCTTGGTAAAGTTTATCAGAGCATACCGAAACTTAAAAATATGGTCGAGCATTATACATAGACCACCCAACTGTTTTGCATGAACTGTTATAATATTATGTTGGAACTCTGAAATACCTACCTACTTTTATACAGGATTGTTTATTATTAACTGTGACTAATTATGACCTTATTTATGGATCGTAAATACATTTGAACAAATTAATTTAATTTAAACGTCCTAATGATGAACCACCTTAGGCTACGTATTTTTCTAGCTTCTTATATTTTTGTCAACTTGATAGAATATTATACTATATAAAGTTTTTTAAGTTATAAAGCTGGACACCACCACAGTTTCCACATCTGTAGCACCTAGTCTGTAGTCACAATGAGAGATTTGAATGCAGACATGTTCAGGCGTTACGGGACGGTCTTCGCGGAAACATCACCCAGTGGGGCCCTGATCGTCTCCATTGCTGATCGATCCGCGTTGGAGGCAGTACTGCGCATGCAGTCCAAGAGACCTTACCGCCCGCCCACGGAAATCGTACAGGTGTACAGACGAAGCAGGCCTGACAGATATGCGTCTACTGGACTGGTTAACGAGTAAGTTATTTTAATGAGTATAAATAGCATTAAGATGAGAAAATTGAGGGAGGTCTTCGTCAGTCAGTAAGACAGATTAAGATAAAAATTGAATCACCTTTAATTGCACTCTGTGCAGCCTATTAGCCACGAGCATATAACCTTACTAACGTGTACCTACGTAATTCAAACTTAGTTTAATTATCTGAGAAATAAAAATATGTGATTCAGAAGAATTTTATAAAGACATACTTAAGGAATGGGTTCCAAACATAAAAAAAATACATGTGTATTTTTTGTAAAAATCTACAGTAACTCGATTACATGATTCTGGTCAATTATTAGTTATCCTTGTTGGAAATCGAAAGGGCAGCGCGCGGCGCGTGTTATTGTCCCGCGCGTCTTTGAACCGCGCGTCTTAGATCCGCTACGGGGCGCGCACACTAGAATATTTCATTATTAACGCCACCTGTCTCGATTTCCAACAATGATAAATAATAATGGACCAGAAAAACGTAATCAATTTATTCGAGATTTTTGAGATAAAATGTTACCTACATGTGTATTTTTTATTTATTTGTGGAACCTATTCCCTGACTTTGTCAGGTTGATAATTAAATACCCTGTAAACATCTTTGCTAGTCTTAATTATTGGTAAAAAAAACTTAGCAACTTGTTTTATTCAGGCTTGAAACAAAAAATATCGATCAGATTCAATGAAACAGGTATGTATTAAACTTTTAATAGTATATTAATTCCTATCAACAGGTGGTGTGGCCTCGATAGTAAAGGAAAACACAACTAAATATACCTAGTTCTAACTTCTACAAGCACATAGAAGAACAATAAGAGCCACGATATTTTCGACAAGGCCTCATATTCGCCGGTCACGTAGACGATTCTAGTTTTTATAGCGTCGCAAACTTGGTATTTCCTGTCTGGCCGTCAGATAGGTGTAAATAATGTAGGTACTTGGGTACAGGGTGATAGGCTAGACTAGAACAAAATTGTATTATGCCAAAACTACTTAGTCATGGAAAACTGGAAAAAAAAAATTCATACGAAAATGGACACAGGATTTTGCAGATACGTGGGAAAAGTAGAATGGTTCAGTGTTTTCGACGGGTTTTAGTATTTTATTATTTCATAACTTGTAGGACCGATGTCGATAGATAGATACAACTTTTTTTTTATAAAAAATGCAACCTTTGCTTTTTATATTTGTAGGTACAACAATACAAAAACCTTAAAATATGTCCTAGCTACTTGCGTATTTTTAATTTCCAAAGCAAACCTCTTTTCTCACCCTGTGTGCGCGCTGGAGTTAATTTTATAAATTGTGGAAACATTTTAGTCTAGGTCTAGCAATCATGGAGTTGGTGTTTTTACTGGAACACCGCATCGAGATGAAACCTGATGCACAGGAAATCCATTTCCACCTCATTCTGCGTCTTGATAAATCGTTAGCTGCTCTTGCTATTACGTTGGATTGGAATAGTACCTACCATATACCATGAACATTATTATTAATTGAACATAATTTTACAAGTAGACTGTTAGTACTTACATGTAGATGATGTGATGGTAGTACATGTAGGTAAAACCCAGCACCCTTTGCTAGCCAGCATAATTTAATTTATTTTGTCTAAGTTAGGCGTTGCAATAATATTAGTTGTTTTTGCAACGACAATTTTTTTTTTGATCTTTTAATGGATTGTTTATTTAAAATGCCAATTGAGCATGTTAGTAAAGGATATAACGACGCCGACGGACGGCGCGTCGCGTATTTTTCTAACATATTATATACAACACAAATATCTAATGGAAGTTTAGGTATACCTATATGGGACATAGAGCTTAGCACTGCTCCGAAGCACGGAACCGTTCTGAAGGGAATGCCAATTTATCCACCCAAATGATAAATAATCGAGATGTGGATTGCTCACAACTTTCAGACAAGGAGAAAAGTGGTTCCATCTCCGCCGTCACCTGACCTCCGAGCTGACGAGTCCTCACACGATGCAAGGGTTCCTGCCAGAGCTGAACAACATTTGTGATGACTTCCTGGACCTAGTCCAGTCCTGCAGAAAGCCAGATGGAACTGTAAATGGATTTGATCAGCTGACCAACAGAGCTGGACTTGAATGTAAGTTAGTTGTTCATTTAGCAGTTATTTTTAATTTAAGTTCTAAGAACAAGGTAAACAAAGTGTTCAGCATAATCACCGACGGACGATTTTGACTAGATTATAATCGTAACAGTCGAACCATTCATTGGTATTCACACAACATATTGCCATTAAATTTTTTGGCAGTAGATTAGAATTTACATTGTGATTTCTAGCAATAATATTATATTATTTCCGCCATAAAATTTTATGAAGAAGACTCTTTTATGAAACAACTTTTGAAAACGTGATTAAAATATTTGCTTTAGATAAGCGTAGGTAGGTAAGTACGATAAACTGCTGCCCCTGCATATTAACATTTGGACTTTTTAGAACTTTACATACCTACCAAAAGTCATTGTGGTAATTAAGATAACTCTGGCAGCCAACAGCAAATTAGCTTATCAGTCAAATAATTAAATTCTCTTTTGTTTTGTTTAAATTCCAACGTTATTTGTAGTCCATTTGAAGATGAATACCTAATCTACTTTGAACATTTATGGTATTCTCTGTCCGTCGTCTCACTAATCATTTCTTTAAGACCTAAAAAGGGTTTGGTAAATGATCATGGAAGAACTAATCGAACGAACGAAGATGTATATATTTTAGAATATTAAAGAATTTTAAACATTTAATTTGATGTGAGCAATGCTTTTAGCTAATTGTATAGGCACATTTCTAATCGACAAGTTGTTTTGTTTTATACACACATATACCAAACAACATCTTGCAACGGTCACCGGATGACACTTGTAACTAAGATCTCGCCGATATACCATAAGTATCAAAGGCCAACACTAGGAGCTTGACATATTGTGATAATGAAATGACGTGTAGTAATGTAGGTCAGATATCTTGGAATAGCGTTAGGCCGACGTACCCGCATGCGTGCGTGCATAAAGGAATGTACAACATTAGAACTGCATTATGAAATAGTAAACTTCTTTGCTTGTTCCTAAGCGTTCTAACCTGAAAACTCTTGGCGCACGTGCACCTATTTGTGTAAGAAATCGACATTAGCATGAAAATCCGGTCCTATTAGATTTTATAATAAATATTTAGTGCTAATCACGCCGTGATGGTTACTGATTTGGATTGGAATTAGTTTGGAACCTGGCATATAAGGCTACGATTTAAACCGTTACGTGTACCCGTTACGTATAATATTATATGCCTACCCTGATTAAACTGCTGTAACTTTAATATAACAAACAGTTCGTTTTGAAAACAATGCCTGATGTCTTTAACTAGATTCAATTACAATAGAAACATAGCAAAAGCATACTGCGGAAAAGCGCTGAGCTGGTCTCTTTTTAATTCTTTTTATAGAGAAAAAAACCTTTTGCGGAGGGAGCACTTGGGAATAAGCACATTTTATCGGTTGGCCGGCAACCGGAAATTATAGCAAGATATTGCGGTAAGATACTTATACGTAGGTATGTTGACGTTTATTTTAAGGGTGTGGCTGCTTCACCCGAAGTTTGAAGGGTGATCGATGATGTTTTTTACTTATTTAACATTGAATTAATTTGAGCTCCTTTATAACTAGGTTGGTATTTGTGAGTTTTTTGATTCCCCATATTTTATGCAGCTTTTTATAAAAAAATAACCGTTCGTCGCGATCACGCAGATCACGCAATATCCGTGGTCAAAGGTAAAATTATCAGAAGGTAAATAGTGTTCTGCAGAGGTATTTTAAAACATACGAAAAGTCAATTAATTTCGGAATCGGAATCTTCCTACAGAGATCCCGCAAGACGCTATTTTGATTTGCGATCTCGAATGCTTTTAAGTTGGCGGAATTTTACAAATAAAAACATTTTCTTTTCAGCTGTATGTGCTCTGATGCTGGGCAGCCGGCTAGGGTTCCTCGAGCGATGGATGTCCGGTCGTGCTGCCAGCCTCGCCACCGCCGTGAAGGCGCACTTCCGGGCTCAGAGGGACTCGTACTACGGCGCACCACTCTGGAAGTTCGCGCCCACCACACTCTACAGGACTTTTGTGCAAAGCGAGGAGACTATACACACGTGAGCTCAACTTGTTTTTGGCTAAGAAAATACGACACTGGACAAGTAAAGACGGACGGACGGGACTATTAGAAGAAAAAGAAACAGCTAGAAATGCCGTGCCTGAAGAGAAGTTTTTTTCGCTCTCGTTCGACGGCCAAGAAGCGCCCTCTGTCATCATCATCATCATGACAGCCTTCTAATGTTCCCACTGCTGGGACACTGGCCTACTCTCAGGCGAGAGTGATTGGGTCTTAATCCACCACGCGGACCCAATGCGGATTGGTGGATGGCACATGTCTTTCGAATTTTTAGTTCTTGGACATGCCGGTTTCCTCACGATGTTTTCCTTCACCGTATGAGAGCACTGGCATTGCGCACATACATTTTTCGAACAGAAAAATCCATTGGTGCACGTCCGGGTTTGAACCCACGACCTTAGGATCGGAAGGTGGGGTCACTACCACTAGACCACCGGTGCGGTTTTAAACATCAATATTTGTCATTTGCCTCAAACACTAGTTTAGTTGCACCGACCACTTCCCTAAAAAATACCACAACTTTCCTTACTTTATAGCATGCCAACAAGGAAGCAATTTTACTGCAGTTCCTTATCCTTCCCTCCATATTTAAATAAATGAATATAAACCTTGCCCTTGCAAAGGAAATAAATACGTGAAATACCTGCGAATGACACGTTCCATTGATTTAAATAACATAAGTAACTATGGCGCTGCCCTTGAATACTTGCAATATAAAAAAGATGATTGAAAATAATGATCGTGATTTTAACAATTTGACTATTGACTTTGTTGATCAAGCAAATATGCATGTTAGATGCTCGATGAAGTTGGAGAACTAATCAACTAAATGAAGCAATTAAGTCGATTAGTTCTGCAACTTCAAGACCGTAAGCACGAAAAGATTTATACATACATTTTGCGTAGGTAGGTACTTAATTGAGATTTGTCTCTCGTTGTTAATGTAGTTGGATTTTGGACAAACAAATAAATAACATATATTTTTGGCAGGATAGTATCAGAGTTGATGGAAGAAGCTAAGTCACGGACGAAGGGCGCGGCACAGGACGAAGGCATGCGCGAAATCTTTTTAAAAATCTTGAACAACCCAGCGTTAGACATGCGGGACAAGAAGGCAGCTGTTATTGACTTTATTACTGCTGGGATTGAGACGGTAAGACTTTTATAGAGAAATTATAGTTCAAAGAGAAAATTAAAATGATTGATGCTAGCTAAGCTACCTACGTCACGTGTGATGTGATACTTGACGGAAACATGACATCGCCATATCAGTACGAGGATAGACGTGTTCTACTTTCATCGAGCATTAACATTGCCTGGAAATTTATATTTACAGCTAGCGAACAGCCTAGTATTCCTGTTGTACCTCCTAAGCGGACGTCCTGACTGGCAGCGGCGGATACACTCCGAGCTCCCCTCGTGTGCGTCACTAACTGCTGAAGAAATCGCAGCAGCGCCATCAGTTAGAGCGGCTGCAAATGAAGCGTTCAGACTACTGCCCACTGCACCGTTCCTGGCGAGGCTGCTGGATACGCCAATGGCAATTGATGGACACAAACTACCAGCTGGTGTAAGCACTCTATAGAATAATATTTTTACCAATCATAGGCGAATTATGTTAGCAATATGCAATACGTATATTTGTGAAAAGGTATTGCTGGCAAGAACATAATAAGAGCTAGAAAACTAAATTAAGTTTAGCATGTAAATTTTTTTTAAGAAATTAGTAACTATGTCCTGTTATACGAAATATGATGCTTTGCCTTGCAACCTGATTGTTCCGGTTTTTTATGACAGTAAAATGACTTGGTCCACCACATGCTTCAATAGCTGAAAGTTATAGAAAAGAGGTGAACCCCTAGTCTACTCCGGAAATAATTTAATAGACTCCGATCTAGGTCGTCAAAAACAAAACCTATGCAAATGGAGAAACTTCTCGGGACTGAGTGCAATTTCAGAGCTTTTTTAGTTCAGGCTTAATCTGCTCTATAGTCCTTGTGCCATACAAATTGTACAACGGATAACTTCAACATAGCTACAGATAATGCTGTATCAGTGCCCAAATAATACTCCAAGCTAATTATGTGGACCATTGACATAGAAAAAAAACAGATGTTCAGAATTTAACAACGTTTTTACGATTTTCTTCTATTACAGACTTTTGTGCTAGCACACACTGGGGCAGCTTGCCGTAGAGAAGAGAATTTCTGGCGAGCCCAGGAGTATTTACCGGAACGTTGGTTGGACATCCGAGAGCCGCATGCAGCGTCTCTGGTCGCGCCTTTCGGACGGGGGCGACGGATGTGCCCGGGGAAGAGATTTGTTGAACTTGAGCTCAATATTTTGCTGGCTAAGGTAAGGTATAATTTTCATTCAAGTGCTTATCACGTATTTGATCATTCTTAACACATTTTTACATAAGACCCGCCTTCTTCTAAATTCAGTATTATATTTTTTTCAGATATTGCAAAGGTGGCGCGTAGAGTTTGACGAGGAACTAGATGTGCAGTTCGATTTCTTGCTTTCTCCCAAATCTCCTGTGGGCTTTCGTCTAGTCGAGTGGTAGTACTTGCGCTACACACGTGCACGTGCACATATTGTATACAAGTAATGAAAACGACTAAATGCCTCCGGACAAAGAAGAATGCTTTCCCGATTTGGTTTTATGCTTAATTGTTTGAAATATCGTTTAAATTTTGATAGCGGCGTTTTTTGCAAGTAAAATATATAAGTAAGCATATACCAGTAGCACTTACCGTTTTCAGATACACACTGAACTAGTTTTTTTCTGAAACTATACCACTAAAATTTTGTAGTGATCCGACATGTGATTGTTGTTTTAGAGCATTTTGTATAATATTTAGCTCGACTGATTACTGAGGTAAGGAATTTAGCATAGGTTTACTGTATTCCTGAAGTAAAACGTATTGATAATTTTAAGATTTCCCATTTCGCCTAAAGTAACTAAAGCTTTATACACACTAAAGATTAAATAACATTGCTGTTTTTTAAGAGCATAAAAAGTGATGTGAAGATGTAAGCTCCACATGTCTTCCAGTTTTAATAGGATTGTTTTGTTTTATATAAGTATCTTTTTTTCAATAATTTGGTAAGGTTTAAAACTGTGTATGGACATTAGTCGTCCAGTAACGAAATGGGCATATAATAAAGCAAGCATCGCGAATCAATCCTGCCCGGCTGAACCATGAAATCCGTAGAAACAGTTTTCTCTACGGAAATGTAGAGAAAGACAGGTTTCTTTGAACAACTATTTTTTGTCTACATTTCCATAGTCTATGGTGCTCATGTAAGCCAGGCTGGATGAGGCTGGCACAGATAGAGGCCTATATACCTAGCAGTGGGTGAAATCAGGCGGTGGATGATGATGGTAGATTTCACAAGATTGTTAATAATGATACCTACTTGTTATCAAACTTCGGTGCCATGATACTCGTACGCTCAGATAATTACTGGTAGTGGACCAAAAATGCTCAATGAAATATTTTGTATGCACAAAAATAAGTATAACGTAATAATTACATAACATACTAGTTTAGGTATATCTTATACGATATATGGCTGTGTTAATATCAAAAACATATTTATATAAAATGTTATAACCGAATATACCTCTTGAAGACTGCATACCACCACCAAAATGCATTTTCCTAGATGCTACTGCTAATATTATATTAGTTCTATAAAATTTCTTTATTCTTAAAAATCGGTGGTATGATTTTTGAAGTGTTTGCAAAATGGCTGTGATGTTTAGAAGAATTTTATCGACATTTATGCGATCCAGCATTTCAGAAATCAATGCACTCTTTTATTATATAAAGAAAACGACCAGCTTTTAACTTTTAGTTTAACCATGTAATGTAACCGTAATTTCTATGTTTTAAGTTTAGTAGCATGCAAGCATTCCATTATTCGTTTAGATAAATATCATTCAGCTAATATTAATAAGCTAATTATTAATAAGAAGTTGCCATTTCCTATGATTTTGTTAATTTTAATATTATTGTAACAAAGAAAATGTTTTTACGTTGTAGTAAGTTTTAATAGGAATGATGATTTCTATGTACCTATTACTTACTGTAAATCCATAATAAAATTAATTAATCATATAAATTGTGCATCATTTGTAGATTATTTGTTTGTTTTTAGCCACTACCGAAGAAGCGCACGAAAAGAGCCCAGAGGCGCATTTTGAGTAGGTAGAGCACATACGTGTAGCAAATAATTTAAAATTGCTGGTTACACCAGGCGTGGCTTTCTTGCTATAGCCATTAAAACTGATGAGACCAAAGCAGAAAGAAGATAAGAAAATTATGATAGAACAACCAATAAACTATATCGAAATTGAGTCCCGCTATCTTCCTGTAGAATGAGTTATATAACTAACTGCTGCATTTGTATTATTATCGTTATCACACAGAAAATGACTAGTTTATCAAAGCGACCTTGACCAAGAAAATGCGTTCCAATACAAAGTTATTTTCCCACATACTTCGTAATATCTATGTATACCATGTGGTTTAAATATCGCAATAAATACCAAACGTACGTACATAATATTGTACTGTACTGTATTATTGTGTACTTTACCACAACATCAAGCAACGATAAAGGTTTTGATGGTTTTTGCGGTCTTTTATCATTAGAGGTAGGACAATTTTGCTTGAAGGCAAATCTGTTATAAATACGAGTTAAAACGGAACGTTATTCTGATGTTATTGTGTGGAGCGTAGTATTCGAACGTCTTTCACAAAACTAAACTTGTAATGTAACCTCTCTCACTGTCACTTGTCGTAATAAGTAGTTAACTACATAATTAGCAGTTTTGTTTATTTTAGTTTAGGTTTGTTAAAATGACAAAGTTTTGTGCAAATATTTCGTTTATGTTTGGTGAGGCGTCTTCAATTTTAGAAAGATATGCTTTAGCAAAAGATGCTGGTTTCAAAGCATTAGAATCGGGATTTCCTTTTGGATTTACATTAGAACAAGTGAAAGAGGCGAAGGAAAATGCCGGCATCGAACAAGTTTTGATCAATCTTAAAACCGGTAAGTAAAGACTTACACAGCACTTAAAAGGTAGTTTTAAAATAAATGCATCTAATATATCGAATTAAGAGAGCGAGCACCGCCAACCCCAATAACAAAGTTAATAATTACACAAGTTCATATCAAAATATTTACATACTTAACTACTCAAATACAATTAATATTATCTTATCAGGAGTAGGAGATCACTGGGTTCAAATATGATAAGTACTAACGAAGATGTTTTTTTGGAAAACAAAATAACAATTTAAGAGTTATTTGTTTGCTGGAGTTTGACTAATATTTTGCAATAATTTGGTCTACGATTTTCTAAAAAGTCATCGTAGTAACGTCTAACTATAAGGTTAGGTACTATTATCGATCAAGTATATAATTTTTATTTTTTGCAGGCGACACAGCAAAAGGCGAACTTGGAGTAACCGCAGTACCCGGCAAAGAGGATGAATTCAAAGAGAATTTTAACACGACAGTGCAATACGCAAAGGCAGTTAACGCGAGGAAAATACACATCATGGCGGGAAAACTGGAGCAGGTCTCCCAGAAAAATTGGGAGACTTATGAGAGCAACCTGAAGTACGCTGCAGATGTATTGAGAAATGAGAATCTGCTGGGAGTTATAGAGCCCATCAATCAGTACTCGGTTCCGCATTACTTTTTAAGCGATTATGGAAAAGGTAAAACGATAAAAACTAATAGCCTGACGCTCCAATTTCATGAACTTCTGACTCCTTACCCTCCTATGCCTTAATTTATAAAAAAACCCGTTCTTCTTCTTCTTTTACTTATGGCGTCTGTGGCTGAGTTTGCCACAATTTTGCCAATGTCAAATTTAAGCAGCTAGTTATGTAGTGTTTCTTGTCATTTTTATGTCAATGAAAACGACGATGATAGATTTGAAAGACCTATTAGATAACAGAAGTTTAATGTTTTTTAAAACATGAAGCTAAGCAAATATTTGTTCTGGGTATTTTCTATTTATAATAAAAAATATCTATTTATGTATTGTATTTTAATAAGACGTAATATCAATCATGCAATATAACACAAGCTCTGCTTAGTTTGGGGTTAGATGATGCTGTGTGGATTGTCCAGCATTATTTATTATTATTTATTTTTTTATGTGTCAATGTGTTCCAGCTGTTGAAATAATAATGCGTATAAACAGTCCGCACCTAAGGCTGATGCTAGACGTCTTCCACTTGCAACAGATCAGTGGGGACATATCGCACGCCATCACGAAGCTAATGCCTTATGTTGGACATGTTCAAGTATGTACAGAACACTAAATTTCACTTTTAAAGTAGCCTTTATTGCTATAAAGGTGTTGTTACACTAGCGACGCGCTCCGGCTTTGCACGGGTGCTATACACCATCATCTTGAATTTACTCTATCTATTGATGAAAACCTCATTAAAATCTGTTGCGTACTTTAAAAGATCTAACGTACATACATTCATAGAGTCAGACTTTATTTTATATTATGTAAATATAAAGCAATTAAATTAAGATAAGATATTTCTCTCTAGTGGTGGATATTTAATTTTCACGCGAACAAAGTCGCGGGCAACAGCTAGATAATCATTCAAATGCATTCTAAATATTACAGATAGCTCAAGTTCCGAATCGTAACGAGCCAAACTGTCCAGGAGAGATAAATTACGAATATGTCCTCAAGGAGATAGCTAGCAGCGGCTACAGCGACTGGATCGGACTAGAATACAAACCTCAGGGAAAAACCAAAGATGGTTTGAACTGGATCAACGCCTATGGATATAGCCTATAATAAACTGATAAAACTATACCTACGCTTATTTCTATGATAACACTTGCCTAGCACTAGCCTAAGAAATAAGGTAGTCTCGCCCCCTTGTTACGTAAGTCTATCGATGTCGATCGCTAGTCTATCCTTTACACGCTTATTGTACGCACTGTAGGTGTGCGACAGCCAAGCGACCGACAGTGATTCGACAGCAATAGAAGAGAAAAATCTCTAGTACTATTCCGATTTTTCGTCTGTTTTTTTTACTTGTAATGGATTTCTGCAAAGTAACGCCTGAATCTATATTGATAGCAGTTAGACATGAGGATGATAATTGTATCATCCTTACGTCTAACTGCTGGGACACTTGACTACTTTCTCTTATTTCTATGATTACATCACTTGCAGTAGCGTATAAAATAAGCAAGTCCCGAATAATCATATTGACAGTCTTGTAATGTTCCCACTGCTGCGGAGACACTGTACCTTCTCTCGAGCCGAGAGTAAAACACACTAACCCAATTTAGCCATCTTCCAATACGAATATTATGGTGAAGAAGAGGAATATTACGGATATTATATATTTGGATATATCACCATAATACGAGTAGGATGCGATCGTTTGAAACATCTATACCCACTATGTTTAACTAACTAATCATTGCATGAGATTAATTGCAATTTCAGACTGAAGTTCTCCAACATGTGGATAAATATGCTTTGGTAGACGGAATCGGGTGTATGACGTACCGGTATATCGGTGAAAAGTTGAAAACATCTGTTTTTAAAATGAATAAAAAAAATAGTTTACTAAAAGTGTAAACAGTATTTATTACTATGATTGAATTATTATTACAATATATATCTAAATTATTACTAACGTTAAGGTACTAGGCGGGGCTGTAGAGAGACTGCACCCAGTGGTGGTTCTTCACTGCGTCTAACGAGAGCCGGTCTTTGCTCGAATGTCGCAGGAGCTGGAAATTATAAAGAAATTTTCAATACCCACTTAAAAGTAGTCTTGAACAAAAAATCCTTGTGGTGCTTTTTTAATTTGTGATGTCAGTAAACCTAAAACTCTGAGTGGCATAAGTAACAAAACACCAGTCCTGGAGCAAATATGCCAAAAATTGTCCCGCGGCGCGAATCGAACGAGCATCTCTCAAACCTCAGCCGGTCACTCGCCCACTGGACAATCGAGGTTGTCAATACATAGGCATTGAAGCGCTCATACCGTATCAAAAGAAGTTGTGGTTTTCTAGTATAGGATTATATGCCAGATAGTTGCAAAGTTAAAAACATAATGACATAACTACTAAAAAAAATTTTTAAGCTATGAATATGAATAAAAAAATCATCATCGGCCTAAAGATGGTTGTTAAGTACAAAACACATGCATAATAAAACGCAACTTTAACAATGCAATTTACCTTTGAAATCAGATCTTTAGCTCCTTCTGGTACATAGCTAGGATAAACCATATCTAATGAGAGTATCCTCGCATAAGTCTTGTCTTGGCCTTCACTCTCAAACGGTGGCTTCCCTACTAAGAACTCGTAAAGCAAGACGCCGATACACCAGTGATCGACGGATACGTCATAGACCTCTCGCTTTATCATCTCCGGTGGTAAGTAGTCGAGAGTTCCACACATTGTTTTACGTCTGAAAAGAAAAATATAAGGTGAATGAATTCCTTCATGGTAACCTATATAAGATAGGTTGTATGTTTTTTTTATACATATGTGGTAATTAAATATGCCCATACTCGTAAAAACATTGTCATTTTAGCAGCTTGCTACAGGATGTTTTATCTTTATGTTAATAAAAAAAAATGACAGATGTTAACGCTGGTTAGCTAACAGGAGTTTAAAGTATGATTCATAATCATAACTTTAACATCATTAACTTAAGGACAAGGAGGGACTCCTAAACTACAACTACTATAATCATACTTTAAACTTCTGCTAGCTAACTAGCGTTAACATGGCCCTTAATTTCCATACATCAATACTTTTAGCTAATATAATAATTATTATGATCAAAACTGACCTCTCTGAAGGTGCATGGACAGACCAGCCGAAGTCAGCCAATTTGAGATCTCCACTGTAGGCAACCAGAATGTTCTCTGGCTTTATGTCTCTGTGTATCACATGATGTTGGTGGCAGTATTCTACAGCATCTGCAACCTGGGAAGTTTTTTTAAATTTACTTTCACCAACGTTATAGTCTTTTAGTGTTCCTCCTGCTGAGACACTGACCTCTCTCGAGAGAGTGATTGGGTCTTGATCCACCACGCAGACCTAATGCGGATTGGTGGATAGCGCATGTCTTTAGAATTCCCAGTTCTTGGCCATGCCGACTTTCTCACAATGTTTTCCTTCACTGTATGGGAGCACTAGCATTGTGCACATAAATTTTTCAAATAGAACTATCCATTGGTGCACAACTGTTTCAAACCAACAACCATAAGACTGGAAGGTGGGGTCACTACCACTACCACCAGAGCTTTAATTCACTTTTAGCACAGAATAAATATTAGTAAAGCAGCATACACATTGTGTTGACGGATCTAGTCTAGCATTAAACAATTATAATGCAATTTACATTGGTGACAGTTCAGAGCATTTACGGAAATAAGCGGAATTACATAAACCGTTATGATTGTAATATCGTATGTCAACAAGAGTAGATCCTTTGCATTTGCAGCATAAATATGATAGTTGCTCACCTGATAAATATATTTGGCAGCTTTAGCTTCAGGAAATCTGCCTTTAGGCGAATTAGTGAGATGTTTGTACAACTCCCCACCTGCTGCAAATTCAACCACAAGGTAGATCCGCCTCTCATCGTGGAACCAAGTTAATAAACGGAGTATGTTTGGATGTCTGTAATGAAATGTACTTATTTATGTAAGTTATTAAACTATTTGGAATAAACAGTGCTCATGAATGTCCATTAAAACCTATGGGCATTACAATGACATAGAGCTGGAGAACATTGAGTTCCCGATAATCAAGTAAACATTGAGGATGACTAAACAATATTATTTCATTTACTTATTTAATTCTAGGTACCTCAAATGTGATTGTATTTCAATTTCTCGCATCACTTGCCGCTCACATTTCGACTTTACAATCTGAGATTTGAATAAGGTTTTTATGGCTACTAGATATCCAGTTTTCTTTTCTCTGGCAACGTTTACGTGACCAAATTTTCCTTGGCCAAGGTTAGAACCAAGCTCAAAGTCCCTGGGAGACCATTTGTACCTGAAATAAGGTGGTTTGTGTTATTGTATGATGTATGTATGATGCGCAGAGTAATAAAGAATTTGTTAGACACTCACGAACTGCTGTATGCGGCATGGTTTATAATCTTGGTTTCTAGGTCTAGTACTTCACTTTTCATGGTAATAAAGCTTGCAACAATATTGCAATATTTTCCTAAAATTGTTTTACGCTTTAAAAATCCGTTATGTTGAGTTTTGATTTTTGAAATTAATTTTCACTTGAGTTCTTCTTCTTCTTGCTTGTCACAAGACTGCCAGTGTCAAATTTTTTTATTCTCAATGACATGCCAACGAAATCTAACCATATTCTGTGTATATTTTTTTAATGAAAAAAAAATTGTAATCCTTACTTTTCTTTTATGATAGATGCTGTGCAACAAGAAATTGTGAAGTTCACAAAGACCGTTATTTATGGAGTTTCTTAGGTCATTTTAATTTTTTAACAAAATTAAAATTTAGTACCTAAGTTAATTTAAGTCTCTTATAAGTGAAATGTAAATTTCTTAAGAGAAATAATAAATACTCTTTAAACCGATTTTGCCGGTGCGACATGTTCCTCCCATTTTAATTGTTTTTCTCGAGTTATTTTGAGTTTTATTGTGTTTTGGTGGCAGTTTAACCAATACGACTCGTAGTCTTGGCACAAGTGTAAGTGATTGAAATGGAAGAGTGATGTTGGTTTGTAATTTGGTCGAAGATTCTCCTAGAAAATTTTGAAAGGACGCCATCATTTCTTTCAAAATGTTGTTCGTCAAATTCAAAATTCGAACTTGTTCGTCTTTGATGTATACGTCGACACTACTTGACACTGGCAATATTGTCTAAACAGACAGACTATTATGCCATTTAAAAAAAGAAAAAAAAAAAATTAAGCTCGAACAAAGCCGTGAAAGAAAATGAATGAACGAATGCTAGTGACGTATGAGGCTGCACAGTAACATTATCTGGGTCAGTTATTAATACTGTGCCATGTACGTTTTTTATGATTTATTCAAAGTATTAGACCGATTTCCATAAAATGTAAATGGGACCTATTCTGAAGTATTATCTTTAGCAAACAAAAAAAGAACCTATCAAATAAAAAAAACCTACAGGCTGGACCGATTTGGCTAATATTAGTTTTGAAATATTTGTCGGAGTCCAGGGAAGGTTTAATTTAAACGGTGAGGCGCCGGGTCTACTAGATTTTGATCTTGAAATATTTGTAGGAGTCCAGGGAAAGTTTAAACGATGAGAAAATATGTAATAATTGCGATCAGCTAGTCTTCTTATAAATAACTAGCGACCTGCCCCGGCTTCGCACGGGTGCAATTAAATCTTATGCACCCGTGCAAAGCGAGGCTCGCCTTTTTTTCTTGTGACACGCGGGACACAAGACACAACCATACCTACGCTCGATGCCTGTGTTGATATTTCTATGCGATGAAGGGTCCTTCGAGCTGTGTGTGCTGTACCTAAGAGGAAGCGGGGTCTTTATGGGTGATAATAATAAATAGATACACAGAATAAATAAGAGAACGACGAATGATTTACCCATGTAAGAATTTTTTATTAAATAGAAGGATATTTAATTTTCTCAATTCACTTACATTGTGCTAAAAAATGGCCTAGCTAGACGTAAAAACCAAGTGTTGTATAGATATTTAAAATCAATATTGGCAAACACTTATAGAGTTAGGATAGGTATAGATAGGATAGCAGCTGACCTGCGCGGTTTCACCCACGGTTTTTCTGTTATTATGCTATCCCACAGGAACAGTATTTATTCTGAATAAAAAGCAATATTAGACCCATTGTTATTTTCCAGTAAGTATTTGTTTGTTAGCAGATCGAAATATGCAAAAAACACTAAAAAAAGAATTAAAAAAAAACAATTTTCTTGTATAAATAAATAAATTATATTTATTATTATTAAAAAATAAACGACTTTTCGATATTTTAAAATTCAGTTCTTACAACAGTGTTCGGCCGCTATCAAATAATTTTTAAGCTACCTACGTTACTTAAGAATCCTATCCATGATAGCCCGTGAAGATCGAACACGATTGTGGCTCGTTTGTTGGAGATATTTTAACGAAAATAAAAACATATTAAAGCTTCATCCCTTAAAATTTAAGTAAGTAGGACAAATATTAATAAACTCAAGACACAACTGATTAAAAAAATAATTAGTAACGCACATTTTCGTAAAATGAGCATTTTCAGTCAACTTTCGATCATGATATCTATGAAACAACAAGGTCTAACATATTTCCAAAAACGTAATTCAAATAATCATAGTTTTAAAATTTAAGTAAGTAGGTAAAAAACATCACCTTAGTTCAATATTTTTGAAAAAAAAAAGGTCTAAAAACGCGTACTTTTCCCAATTTTACGCTCGTTGTTTCTTCGAAATTAGAAAGTTTATAATAAAAATATACCTACTACATTAAAGTTTTGATATTTATTTACAAAATAAAATTTAAAAAATGGTCTAAAAGTTTTAATTTATTTTTATACGATTTTTTAAAGAATCCTCCGAATCCACTTTATAGCTTGATGCAAAACGCGGCTGCTCTCACTACGCGCTAAGCGCTCGTGGAGGGAGGACGTATCGCTGTTTGTCGCGCGAGCTGTTACGTATAATCATAGGGAGCTTATACAAATTATAAAGCGATCGTGTGGTTTTGATCCGTGATAGTTAAATCTCTAAGTAAGTACCTATGATATAATAATGTAAGTAGTAAACCACACTGGTTCTAGAGAACTAGTGATACGAGTAAGTAGCTTAGAATGTTAGTAGTAGTACATAGTAGTAATACATAGTATTATTAGTAGTAAACTTTTATGACATTATTAAAATTACCTTCTTCGTGGTAGGTACATAATCTAGCACTAAGTAGTAGGTAAAATTTCTACCTAGATACAGATACCTACCTACGTACCTACTTAGTAGCTAAATCGTGGGTATCAGAAACACTAGTACCAACCTACCATGGTAATACAAGACCCAGACAGAAGAAGCAATTACGTGTCAAGTAAAAGTATTTATTTCATTTCAAGTTCCTAGTAAGTTCCTAGGTGTTTGCAGGACACGTAAACATTTTTACCACTGCAGAATTCGAACCCGCACTTCTTGCATCTCAGCTCAGTTCAGCTGCTCAGCTGAATACTTGCCAGCCACGCCACCAAGATCGTCAAAGTACCTAGGCTCTGTGACCTAGATCAGGTACTAGGTAAATTGTTTTACGTAAGCTTACAAAGGGCACGGATGTCCCTACGTATATGGGTACCTATACCATAGGTACTTACACAATCTAGCTACCTACTAAGTAGGTAGACACTAGACCTAAACTAAACTTACCAGACCTACTTTGACGATCTCGGTGACGTGGCTGGCGAGTGTCCAGTTGAGACGCATGAAGTGCGGGTTCGATTCTTGCAGTGGTTATTATGTTTGCGTGTTCTGCAAATAGATACCTAGGAATTTGAAATGAAATAAGTAGGTACCTACTCTTCTATTTGCGATACAATTGCATTTATCGATTTACTAACTAGAATCTAGTTAGGAGAGCTGGTACCAACTTTATATAAGTACAGGTAGGTGTATCTGTAGGTAGGTATGCAAAATAATGAACCTACCGTAACTATACAAGTACCGATAGGTATGATGAATAACACGTTATTCGAATGTTAGTTTTTAGACATAGGTACTGTACCTACTGGTTTCCTCACGATGTTTTTCTTCACCGTGTGAGATAGATCATTGAGAAGCGATTCTAAGTTTTTATCTATATATGGTTTTTATCTTTTTATGGTAAGTAGGTAAAGATAGACAATTAAATTCAATGTCATTCCAGCACCGCTGGACTTAGGTTGTCTTTCAAATTTGGACTCTATTGTCACAGGTTATGGTATGTTATTATTTGCACTTACCGAGCTCGCTAACTCTTGATAAAATCAAAACTTTGAATTGCCTCTTTGACCTGATGGCATTGCGCACATTATTATTACGAATAAAAAAATCCATTGGTGTGCGACCAACCGTCTTCAAACCCACGACCTTATGGTCGTCGGTCGGTTCGAAGCGCAGCGCAACTCTGTGGCGCAAGCCAGAAAAAAGCGACCGGCGCGCATCGGGCGGGCGCGCCGCACCACTTCATACAAAATATAGGAGAGGGAGAGGGACCTGGTGCAAAACAGATAGAAGAATAATGTGCGCTGGCCGATGGCGGGGCGCGCCCCCGCGCGCCCGCGCGTCTTCTATCTGGCCTGCGCCTTGATCACAAGACAGGGTCACTCACTACCACTAGAACACCAGTGCTCCGGCCAAATTCTATGTAAAAAAATGTAAACATAGAAACGACCACGGAATGACAAACTCGGGTCAAACCCGTTTTTTTTTCACTAGCTGGGGTCTCTTTCCCGTAAATCATGTAGGTAGGTATTTATTTATTATTATATACTTACTAGTAGGTACCTACCTACCTATTTAATTATTATTAGACTTACCTACCAAAGTAACTACTTATGTAAGTATCACCCTCCCTATGTACTTACCTAGGTACTAATAAAATTATTGACAGGATAGATGAAGCAGTTGTATAAGTAGATAGCCTCAATTTCTTTTGAATCTAATAGAAAACAGAATCCTTTATGGTAAAATGCGAAAGTTTGTGAGTTAGTGAGAGTGAATGTTTGTCTGCGCTTACTCCGTAACGGCTGAACGGATTTGGCTGATACTTGAAATACACATAGTTTATGTCTTGGAATAATACATAGGTTATGGTATGGTATGTTTTGTTTTATGATGGTGTATGGTATGGTAGAATGAATGAGAACACTTACTTAGTTAGTTTAAAAAAAAAACATAAGCACGACGGTATGGTACGGTATGATCTAGTATCATAGACGTGTAGGTAACAAAATGTCCCCATAAACCCGAAAGGGGGATATCCCGCCGAAGCACGTATAATACACGTCGTCCTCGTGTATACTTTGACGTGTGCAAAAGTTGAATAGGTACATCATAAATTCGTAATTCATTCATTACCTTACAAAAATTAATGTAACATTATTAATTAACTTGGAGTTTACACAGATAATTTATTTATTATTAATTTATGAATGAAAAATCGACGTCGTCAAAAGTCGTTGAAAAAACATTGTTCACCAAGACCTGTGGAATAGCCTCTTTTCGAGTTTATAGTGACATTATGATACACCGTGTATGAAGTGAATACCTACTCTCGAACGCCCTTTGTGAGTAAAATTTAAACGGTTTAAGAGTAGTAGAGTTCTCTGTGATAGAGCTCGTCCGGGGAAGGACTACCACCATACCTATTTCTGCCGCCAAGCAGTAATGCTCGCATTGCTGTGTTCCGGTGTGAAGGGTATGGTTTCCGGTGAAATTACTGGCACATGAGGCGTTCTTAGCCTCAAGGTGGCAACCCGCAAGTGATACCTCTCTGGTATTGCAAGCGTCCATAGACTTCTTTCAATAAAGTACAAAGCAGTTGGTATAATGGATATAAATGAAAATGTAATAATATAATGGATATAGATGAAAATAATTGTCATTTTCTTTGTGAAATTATGTAATTACGTAAATAATAACATATTTATGTTTGTAACTTTCAGATTATTCCGAAAAATTCGGTTGCGTTAAAAGAAAAAAAAGGTTTGAAAAACATATTAAAACTTTTTTTTTTATTTTCAATTTATTTGTTATGTACTTTTCGATAATAGTTCGCTGTAGAAGTAGTAGCACTTTGGTGAAACCTTTGTAGTTCAATAAAGTTTATATCAACTTCACAAAAAAAATATGGATCATCATCCAAAGCCCATAAACCACAGCTGAGCTTCCCCATTCATTCTTGGTCTAGTGAGTGCCCAATGCACTTAAAAGCTGTAGTGACCTCCGATCACTTCCAAATTTTCGGAATTTCAGATATTGTACCTAACATTTCTTTAGAATTATAGGTAAAATTATAAAACGAATGTTCCTTTATAAAATGCTACTTGTATTACAGACTCTTGGCCCCTGATACTGTGAACTCTATAGCCACAGAAAATGTGCGCATATTGACAAATGAAAACGTCGATAGATTGATTATTCATGAGAACAATGATGGAATGGTTTATGAGAACGACAGTGGATTTATTCACCATAACAATATTGGATTAGTTCAGGAGAAAGATGATGAAATGATCGATGACACGGATGATTATGACACAGTTATTTCGGATGAAGTAATAATAAATTGCATAATACAAGTTGATAGTTATCTGTAATCAGTATATTAAAATCCACTAAGCAAAGGTTTTTTTCGTGTCCTCGATAATATTTTCCAACGTTTAGGTTTCTTCAAGAAACCAACATAATATTGCGTTTTAATAAATACGTTTAATAAATACTCTGTTTATATAAATAGTCTGCGACACAGATGAGGGGTTATTTGATTTTTTGTTTTAGTGTAAAATAACCTTATGAAAGTACAGTCAAACTGTTCTTGTTTATTTATTTTTGCAAGAAAAATATTCATAATTATTATGAGGTTACCTACTTATTAGAAAAAGAAAATACTCAAGATACAAAATACACAGCGTGTAAAAAAACGACTAGAGATAATTATAAAGTTGTGATCTTATTTTGTTGTACTATGTGTATGAAACTAGAAAAAAACGAAAAGGACGTAAACAAGACAACATTATTTTTTGCGTTTTTTTCCGCTAAATATTTTCAGAATCATGGTCTGATCTTTCACACCTGATTAATCACGGTAGAAGTATTTTTACACCCTGTATAAGTACATGGTGTAACCTAATGTCCCTCTATGCCCGAAAAGGGGGTATTCACAGGTCTTGCCAAAATTTGGCAAGATCTGTGGAATACTCTGACAGCTTTTGATCTGGACAGCTTTTCACTCTATACAAAGCACAAGTCCGGTCAGGTATGGAGTATTGCTGCCACCTATGGGATGGTTCAGCTCAACACCAGCTGCCTTAGACTCGATTGAGCGAAGGGCTTTGAGACTTGTGGGTGAGCAACAAGTTGCGGAGACTAAGTTCCAGAGTCTCGAGCACCGCCGCAAAGTTGCGTGCCTATCTATCTTCTACAGATTGCATTTCGGTGAATGTGCCCAGGAACTGCATGATCTTATCCCACCATCTCCTTTTCATCAAAGGAGTAGCAGACGTACGGCGCAGTACCACCCGTACCTTGTCAGCATACCACCCATTCGCACCAAGCGTTACAGCTCAACATTTATTATGCGAACTGCCAAGGTGTGGAATACTCTGCCGTTTTATGTTTTTCCTGACAATTACAATCCGGGCCTCTTCAAGGCTAGAGTGAATAGGTGTCTCATAGACCTTCGTGCTCCACCGTCGGCCACATCATCGCTTTCCACCAGGCGAGATCGTGGTCAAACGAAGGTCTATTCTCAATAAAAAAAAAAAAAAAATACCCCCAATGTTATTTCAATTACTTTTTTTTTATACAACTTAAGTGGCAACCATGCGTACGGCCCACAAGATGGTAAGCGGTTACCGCAGCCTATGGACGCTTGTGATACCAGAAGTATCACTCGCGGGTTGCCACCTTGAAGCTAAGATCGAACGCCTCATGTGCCAGTAATTTCACCGGAAACCATACCCTTCACACCGGAACACAGCAATGGGAGCATTACTGCTTGGCTTCAGAAATAGGTATGGTGGTAGTCCTTCCCCGGACGAGCTCTATCACAAAGAACTCTAATACTCTTTTATGCACTATGACTTTTGAAATTTTAAAGTTTTTCATTTATGAAATGCGTACTGTATGCGCAGGTAAATGAAATGAATACTTACTTACTAATTGGACTTTTTAAATACGATATACTAATTCAACTTTTGCACCGTCAAAGTGTTCACGTGCATGGGTGGAATACCCCCCTTTCGGGATTATAGGTACATTATGTTACACGTTTTAAATAATTAGATATCATACATCATCATACCAGATTAATTAAATTAATTAAGAGTAGTAGAGTTCTCTGTGATAGAGCTCGTCCGGGGAAGGACTACCACCATACCTATTTCTGCCGCAAAGCAGTAATGCTCGCATTGCTGTGTTCCGGTGTGAAGGGTATGGTTTCCGGTGAAATTACTGGCACATGAAGTTTTCGATCTATGCCTCAAGGTGGCAACCCGCGAGTGATACCTCTGGTTTTGCAAGCGTCCATAGGCTGCGGTAACCGCTTACCATCTTGTGGGCCGTACGCTTGGTTGCCACTTCAGTTGTATAAAAAAAAAAATATATATATATTACTAGCATCCGTTCGCGTACCTACCTGGTTTATGTGTTCTTCCAAATCATAAATTATGGCATGTGTATTGTAAAACATTAGTAGGTACTTAGATAATAATCAGTACGATTTTGTTTTTATCAAGCGCATCATAAAATAGGTAGGTAGGTAATGAAAAACACTAACTCAAATATTTCATGACCATGACTAAAACTGCACTCTCTCAAGAATTGGACTACCAGCGATTCCAAGCTCTATCACAGTTCCCCGAAAGTTTATATTGCTCCGCTCGCATAGTACGGCGGCTATAGCACTCGCGCTTTTCAACCGCACTTATTTACTATGCTGCCGCCCTGGCAGGCAGTTGTATACGCTTCAAACTATTTTATCTCGTCTCGTCTCGTCGAGATAAATAGTTTTAGGTAACTACCTAGGTACTTACTGTTAGTGTGATTTTAAATTAGACGCAAAGTGCCGCGCGGGCACTTTCATCAAGTCACCCTTATTTGTACCTCTAACCACAGAACAGGTATTAGTACTCTCCAACCCCAGCCCTGCCTGTATGGTAGCCGCGCTACACGCGCTAATACAATCAAAAGTAGGTAGGTATCATGTGCTTGTAATTTCACCGGAAACCATACCCATCGAACTAAAGCATCGAACTAGAGCACAGACGCGAGCATTACTGCTTGGCAGCAGAAATAGGTACTACAGGGTATTACCTACCTACCTACCTACCATGTAATAGTTCCTGTTTGAGGACAAAACTGAGAGTAGGTAGGTATAACGTTGAAAAGAGCGTGTGGTCCTCAGTCATAATAATAGGTAAGTAGGTACCTAACCTAGCTAGAGTAGGTACCTAGGTTTTAATAAAAAAAAGTAAGTAGGTAGGTACTTACATATATATTTAATATGTATACCTACCTACCTATTTTTATTCACGTCATTATCTGTTCACAAGTAGAGTTAGGTAGGAACATAAGAGTATGCAGTAGACACCTATTTTTAAACATAATCACCCAGTCGACATGACAAAGGATCAAATGTATTTGTCCTTTACTTAGTTGTGTAAGTTACTAACGCACACAACGGTGAGCCGCGCACACGTAGAGCCTCGCGTCGCGCGCCCGTAAATACCTAAACTTGACAGCGCTGGATCTTGGAACGGACTCTTAAGTAGTAATTGTTAGTTCCATGGCCGCTATACATTTTGTGACCCATTGTTATTTCCCGGTATTTGGTTGTTATCAGATAGAGAGTCGAAATATGCAAATAAAAAAAAAAAAAACTCAAATACCTAATAAATAAATGATTTATTTGATTTTTTTTAATGCAGTTTTTGTCATTTCAGAGTAGTTCGGTAATTAAAAAAGGCTACGTAACTTACGTTTACGTATTACGTAACGTAACACACGTTTAGTTTCGATTCAGACGATTCTTGACTGAACCCAGTAGCTTCTAGTGTTTCAGTGTATTACTGAAGCATTCGCAACGTTAGGTAATATCATTGTGATTTGTAGGTAAGCCCGCAAAATAGCTATATAATTATTATTTTTTAATCGAAGTGTCTTTTTATGTAGCTACCTATGTCTAGTTGACCCGGCGCGGTTTCACTCGCGTTATTTTTTACGCAATTATCACATAATTTCTCTCCGTTTAAACTTTCCCTGGACTCTTACAAACATTTCAAGACCAAAATTAACCAAATCGGTCCAGCCGTTCTCGAGTTTTAGCGAGCCTAACGCACAGCAATTCATTTTTATATTTATGAAGATAATGACAATCAACCAAGGTGTTTTTATACGACGACTGAGTTTTAATAGGGGCGAGTGAGAGATGTACGGGTGAGGGAGTCGTGCCGAGAGGAGAGGGATGCCTTTCCTGGCACTAATTTAGTGAATTAATGCAGGGTATGGGGCATGCCGCATGCTGGTAATGTAAATATCCTCGCAATGAATTAAATTTTGCTCTCTTTTGTTTACTAAATATTATGTTCTTGGTAGAGTCTATGATTCGATATAGGTAATTACTACTTTCAAGTTATTACTTCTCTTTACGTTACGGCAGCAAACATACCATATTGCCTTATTACCATTACTTACTAATCACTGAACCTATCTCTATCTGATCTAACTCTGAAGAATAATACTGAAGTGCTGGCTTTTGTAAGGAAATGTTGAATGTAGGTAATACTGGATTGATTTTACTAAAATAATGCATCATCATCATTCTCACAATAATTTTATTATCACCTCGAAGCAGCAAGTAACAAGATCTGTCATTTTAATTGCGTGCAAATAAAATGAGCATTAGAGCGTACTACGCGTGTGCTAAAGAACAAGTTACCGAGCCACTGTTGCCAGTTGGTCCAGGGTTTTTTGGTTAGTTTAGTCCCCAAAAGTGGTAGGTAGTCATAGCTATGGCAGTTCGTGATTGTTTAAAAAAATGTTTTAGCGCTCGAGCAATCATTCTCCTAATTTTTATAGAGACTTTTCATTTGTATGCTGCTGATGTAGATATGCCGCGTATGAGCTCAAGATCTAGCTTTACCCCTTTATAAACCGTGATATTCTAGTAATTGAGATTATGTAAAGTTCCACTAGCTTTGTCATATAACATCATTAAAATATTATGTTGCTACCCAAATTCACTGGACTTGTATATAATAGGTACCTACTTCTTATCGCCTGAAATATGGAATGATGTGCGTCCAAATCTTTTGTTGACTAAATCAGTTCAAAATAGTATTAAGCAAAAAAGGCCTACAACATAGTAGGTACCTATGTTGTATTTTGACCTAGTAGGTAGAGCCAAGTTTCCAAGATTTTTTTAAAAGTTGCTGGATCTATCCCTAAGATACTAGCGATAGCAACACCACCCCAAACCACCCTTGCCTCCCGACGCCGGTTACGGAAGAAACTCATACATCATCTGTGTCGCCGGTGGCGGGAAATCGAGGAAAACGTGCGCACTTGGGGTGGCTCGCCTCTCATTCCGTAGTGAAACGCGCGGCGGCGCGCCGCCAATCAATACCAACGACTTTACACACCAAAAACCATTGAAATACAAACATCATACAATCAAACGTAGCTTAGGAATCTTATAATTTATCTAAGGCTTAGCTTAGTATAAATAGGTAGTGAAATTAGTGTAAAGTGCGACGCAAATCGTTTGAGGCCCTAGGTAAGTGTACCTACCTAATAATTATTGGCACGTTGTGATGACCTACATAAGAAAGGAGAGTATTTCGTTAATAGTAGATAGAGCCTGTTGGTGGATATTGATTTGTTATGCTTTGATTTGAATGGGTGTTGCTATATCGACCTGACCCTGTGAGAAGGTTTCGAGATAAAAATTGTTAGGATACAACGTATAGTAGATATGTCGAGTAGTAGGCAGTAATAGTAGCTAGGTAATGTAGTAGGTACAATCATGTGATGTTGCTAAGTAAAGTAGCGTATTAAATTATAGCTAAAGCTGTTTACATACAGGTATGTAAACAGCTTTAGTTTTATAGGTCTATCTACCCACTTTACTTATTAGATAGGTACCTACTTTAATTGTTCATCTATCTGTCTGTATGTCTGTCTGTCTGTCCATCTTTTACCCTCCGATTGCCGAGCTGACTACCTACACTTTGCCTACACTATACTCCCTTCGCATCGTGCCTTGCATAAATTAGTGTTTTGTAACGTTCAACCCTTGCGTCCAACGATTTCGTTAGACTGTCTTTGGTCCACGGTTTTGCCACGAGGTAAATCCGGACCCTAAAATAATGGAATACTGTCCGATTGTGTACCGTTCGTCTGTTTTATATAACGATTTTAAAATAATTTATGGATTGTAAGTTGATACGGTCAAGAAATTGAGATATCTCATAATCTTCTACACTGTAGGTAGAACTGGAAACTTATTTCAAATTGTTGAGGGTTGCATACTGTAGGATTCTCAGTACCTACCTCTCAGAGCCTGAGTCTTGCTAGCATTTGTTTGTTTTATTTATATCAAGAACAGGAAGGTTAAGTGAGAGCCTAAGAAGGGATAAAATAATATGAGAAGGATGGTGACGTTCAAACCGAGGTCAAAAGCTGGGCCCATTGTAGGTAGGTACTGTATGTAAAGGCATGTATGCGGTTAACCCCAGCCATTTCGTCAGAATGGGCTTAAAAGTGTCATTGACCGCGTGGATCCTACCCTTAACAACGCCAGTGCCAAATCCGTCTGGCCTGCCTGGTTGCAGTACGGACTTTAATATTTATTACCCGTTCCGGGTCCAATTTACTTATATGATATTCTGGGCCGGAGGTTATAACTGGTAGGTATACCTAACTAACCATCTAATCATCTAACACTTTTTTTAAAAGCTATAAAGCTCTAAGTAAATCGTCTCGCTCGTTTTTGTGCTTTGGTTTGGCGAAGGTTCAAATGCTTTTTTTAACATTTTTAAAGGGGACAAATTTTCAGCTAAGCTAAGCAAGCCAATCACTTACCTATCTCTAATTTTAATTTCCTCTTAGAAAATTTAAAATTTTTAAAGAAGTCAAATGCACCAAATGCGGAACAGTAAATTAATGGTACTTAAGAAATTTTTACACTGATGGACTCTGCTAGTTAGTGGTCCTTCAAGCCGCGATTTTATTATGCCAGTACAGCTGTGACATAAGATTATTTCTTGCGAATGATAAAGAGATTCTTGAGGAACCCGTTCTCAAATTAAAAAGGAATTGAAAGTCATTGAAAGGCGGCGAGGCGGCGCGGGGCGGCCCCTTGGACCAGGAAAGCTGTTTGCCGACACGCCAGTCATTGGTGATGGTGACGTAGCGGCGTGACGGGTGCAAGAGAAAAGCTTCTGTGATGTGACCATGATATTAGAAACCAAATTTTCTCAATAAATAATATATATATGAAACCTGTGAGAAATATATAGCAGATACGTAAAACAATATAACTATTTTAAACGACTTCCAAAAGTAGGTAACCAATTCAACTGTTTTTTTTGTGTGTTTGTTACCCAATTTCGTCGCCAACTATGTATATAATTTGATTTTGATGATTATTTTATTTTACTGCAGAACAGGTCCCATATTATAAATTTTATCGATATCGGTTTAGTACTTTTTGAATAACTACACGCCTTGTATCACCACAATCTGCCGAAACATTTTTTTAGTTTGAAGTCGGTTTTCTCTGTTTTATGATTCAAACATTTTTTTTTATAAAACTGAAGTGGCAACCAAGCGTAGGGCCCACAAGATGGTAAGTGGTTACCGCAGCCTATGGACGCTTGCAATACCAGAGGTATCACTCGCGGGTTGCCACCTTAGGCTAAGATCGAAAGCCTCATGTGCCAGTAATTTCACCGGAAACAATACCCTTCACACCGGAACACAGCAATGCGAGCATTACTGCTTGGTGGCAGAAATAGGTATGGTGGTAGTCCTTCCCCGGACTAACTCTATCACAGAGAACTATACTACTCTTGAAACCTTTATTTGTTCTAAACCTTTACCATAATTTTATTAGAGATAGTTTATACCAGAGCGTCTAAAGACATAATATACATTTTTACACCTAAGATTTCATATAAAAAGTTCAACGGAAGCTAACAACCGGATATGGTCGTAGTTGACAGGAAAAAGTAACTTTTGCAGGCTTTGTTCGAGGAAAAGTAACACGCGAAAAAATACATTCTTCAAGTAAGTATCTAAACCGCAGATTGCCTTACTGAAATTGTGCGTTTTCGTATTTGCTGTATTTTACTTGAGCTTTATAAGTACCTAAAGTATATCTCAGTGAAAGAGCAGAGTATTATTCTATTGGCATTGAAATAAAAAGGATAGATTGGTTATTATTATACTTACTTACTTTATCGAACGTTTTAACTGTAACTGGTAGTCTAGCGTTTCGATCTTAGGTAGCAGATAATTGATAGATTCAGGCGTTACTTTGCGGAAATCCATTACAAAATAAAAAACAGACGAAAAATATATATATATAGAATAGTACCAGAGATTTTTCGTCTGTTTTTTATTTTACTTAGGTAGCAGGTTAGGATTCAACCGGCACCAATAAATTTTTTGCTAACATATGCAAATCGGAATAAGGTACTTATTCCGATTTCTGTGCATATGCTACATAATCCGTAATACTAGTCGCTCAAGGTCAAGGAAAACGATGCATCTGTTGTAGACTCGTGGTGTCTCGTGAGGAAACCCTAATAATGTTAATATTCTACCAGCCAGCGGCATAGGCTTGCAATCTATCACGTATGGAATAGGAACTACTGCGAAAATTTCTGACTTTCATCTCAGATTTATCAGCTTCATGGTGTCCCTACAATAATGTTACCTAAAGTACCGCTAACTGTTTGTTAGGGTCACTTTCACTAGACGTCTGGTCGTGGCACACGCCCCGATCTGATAACTGTATTGGTTCACCATTTATTAACTCCACGCATCTGTTGGGCTGTAAGTACCCGCCACGGTTGGGTAGTTACATGACAATAAAGCATATACGTTTATTTTGTGCTTCAGATAATTTACTTGCAACGCGAAAAAATATTTAGTAGCTCATTGAGTCATTTTTAAGTCTTTTATTCAGCAACCTAACAATAAAGGAGTGAAGGGTTAGCTAAACATCCCTCTTAGATAAGTCATAAAAGTATTTGGGTTTTTTTTATCAGCCATGCCAACTTATTTTATTTGCAATGCATGATTTGAATGAGTGTGATTTTCCGATATCACGTTTTGCTTCAATAATTTTGCTAATCTCAAACTAGTAATGAAAGACTAAATCAATAGAGTTCTCGATAGAGCGATAAGGCGGCTTTTCTCAGAAGTCCCGTATCGATAATAGCTTTTAGCAAATCTACGGTCAATACCTACTTAGGCAGGTACTGGTAAGAGAAATGGAGCACGACGCCCGACGACAACCGCTAGGTACACGACCATTGTATTAACCAACTTCCAACAATTGCCTTTCTTGTACGTGATTCATGATACCAATGTAGATAAGAACTAAGTCAGTGTTGGCTACGAGAGGTTTTGCGCTATTAGGGTGGCTTGATGTGTTTACGGATACTAATTGTAGCGTTGATAATTTTCATAATAACTGCGTGCTGCTTATGCGTGTTATTACGTTTTTATTCTGCTGAAGTTCTACTGTAATGTTCATCTTTTGTTTAGGTTACAGAACGGAAAATATAATGAGGTACAAACAAGGTAGAGTGTCACTCACCCTGTGTTAAAAAATATATGAAACTTTATTTAAATATAGATTGTGCATAGTCTACCAAATAGTACGTACAGAAATCCCCTTCGCAGGGGATTCTCTGAAGGGATTTGTATAAAAGCAACAAACTCAATCTCTAGGACAGAATCTAATAATTTCAGTGGATTATAAGTAACTAGGCGAAACTAAAGAGGCTATATTAAATAGGTAAGTTGTTCTTGTAGATTGCAGGCTCTATTTGGCTCATTATTTCTAGGTAACAGGAACGTTTCCAAGTTAGAAAGTACGGTAGCACATAGCGCAGGTAATAGGTGTCTCGCAAGATTTCTTCGTAAATTATCTGCACATTCCTCTATCCAATCACCTATACTCTGCCTATGCAGTAGGTATACAATTATTTACTAGCTAATAACGTATGTACACCTCGTCAAAAAGTTGTAAGAATTCACCGAAATCTATGTAAAATTGGATATGGCCATGGCTGAACTAATAAATCAAGTGGACGTTTATTTAGACTTGTTCCAATGTACTGCCTCATGTTGTGAGCACCAGATTGTTTAGTGAGTTTTAACACGTTTTAATGACCCACAACTTTTCGGTCTACACGTATGGTACCTGTATGCTTAGAAGAAATAAACAGAAAGAGGGACCGTTGGCGAACACACGGAAGAAATAGTACATTGTTACCCTAGGGGTGAAAGTAACTTATTTAGTCCCGAGACGGGGTTTGGCGCCCGAACGAAGTGAGGTGAATAGTTTGAGGGACTAATAAGTCTTTAACCCGAGGTAAACACTGTGCTTTTCATTACAAATAGGGTACAAGGAAAGTAAAAGTAAAAACATGAATTAGCTAGAGACTCATTTCAAATTTTTCTAAACCTCCTTATTTACAAATCTCTGCTATACGGAAGTATAAACCAAAACTCTACAACTCGAAAAAAACAAATAAAGATCGGATTGCCGCTTTCCCGCCTATTTTTTTTTTTTCTGTGGCCGGCCAGTTATTCAGCCATTATTTTTCATTTTCAAAATTGAAAAAATGGTAAACGTTTTGCCCAAATCTATGTTATTTTAAAGAAATTGTTGAAACTAAATTATAATAAATTTATTTAAAAAATTTATATTCTTTAATCAATATTTAACTTTATGTTATTTCAATTTTACATCGTGGCTGTATAGAAAGTTGGAACATGGTTCAATAAGAAAATAGAACATTTTTTTTTAAATATAATTTGACAGCTGTCAGTTGAAAGCGATTCTCCCTAGGGATGAAAAGAATTACTTTCATCCTGCTCCTCAGGCAACTTCAGACCTACTTTCAGAGTAGAGTAATGAAAAATGTATTTGCCAACACGAATCAAACTAGATTGAGTCGCGTTTTTTCGTTCGGTAGTGTTTTAATTTTTTACAAGTTTACTAAATGAGTAAATGAAATAACAGAAATTAAAACACCTTTTATTTATACCACTAAAGTGGCAACCAAGCGTACGGCCTACTAGATGATAAGCGGTTACCGTAGCCTATGTACGCATACAACATCATAGATATCATTTGCGTGTTACCACTATGAGACGTTAGATGAGAAAACTTAAAAAAATAGCACGAACATACTTCGTTCTAACGTTTTAATTTATATTTTGTGGTAGGTAGAGCAAGTTCGCAAATGCAATACTGTTATTAATATATTTACCGCAAACTCTTAGTAGAAAAATGTTGATTTTAGCTTGGAGAAGTTTCTCAAGCATTTTTGTGGTTATGTGGAGGCGATTCTTGTGCCATAAAGCACAATAGTAAATTTCCATTAAGAATATTCTGCGAAACTTATTTAACTTTCAATGACCAAACAAAGTTTCTCTTACAGGTTTATCTTCACATTACCTTCGTTTCGAGAGCAGGTGAGGAATTGAAGATGGCGACTGCTCCTGCGGCGGCTTCATGCATGAGCACCGAAAATGGCTGCGTGGTCTTTGACTGTCTCGTCCATCTTTGGGAATGGTAAGTCAAATATATTTAAAAATAGCTTCTGCCCCCAGGACCTACGAGTACATTTATACTAATATTATAGAGAGGAAATGATTTGTATTTTTGCATGTAACGAACAAACTCAAAAACTGGTCCGATTTCAGAAATTCTTTCACCATTAGAATGCTTCAATATCCCTGAGTAACGTAGGTTATATTTTACGTCCACCCGTGCGAAGCCGGTACAAGCCGCTAGCCAGTTATAAAAATGATGTAATAAAATCTAGCCTAAATATTATGCACTAATAATAAAATACCAAATAATATAAAAAATAAATAAATAATATAAAATAGGTATTGTATGATCGATTTTGACAATTTTAGTATAGCGCAAGTGTTAGAAATCTACACAATGCTACTGTAATTTTCCTATCATTGCCTCCCAAAACTAAACTAATTAAATCCGTTCAGTCGTTTGGGCGTGATTCACAAACAAAATATTTTTTAAATAGTTAATTTTATTGTTTGTTGATTCCTTTAATTTAAACAAAATAATGATTTATTCTAAGCCGATTATGGCTACAGCAATAACTTGTTTAATTTTGATACCTACTGAGGCACAAAATTTACAATTCAATATCACAAATACACAAATATTTCAATGAAAATATTTGTCCTTCGTCGGGTATCACCGCCTGCCCGACCCTTGTCTCCAGTAGTAAAGAATTACATCAACATCTACCAAAATAATTTGAAAGCTAATAATAATCATCATTCATTACATAAGTACCTAATATTTTAGAATCACCGGAACTTTTCCAGCGCACCTCGAATCACCTTAGCGATTCGAACTGAAACGCGAGATCGTAATACCGATAACTCACATATAGATTGATTTATACTTTCCTAGGAACTAAAGTTGGTTATATTTTGAGAATGGCTAGCACTTAATATTACAGCCGTAAACTACTTTGAGAATAGCAATAGGACACGTAGAAATAAATGATAATTATACAATTTAATGTTTGTTTTAAATTCTGTTGTATACCTTCACCAGAATTGGCCTCGCAAATCTATTCTATTAATTGGCTAATCGATTAAAGCACGCTAAAGACAAGACCGCTGTATCCCTGAGGAAAATACTTTACTTTTTCTGTGACACAATAAAAGTCTATACAGGGTCATTCATTATCAACCTGACAAACTTAAGGGATAGGTTCCACACATAAAAAAAATATATGTACCTATAATTTTTTTTAATGTATATTTTGTCTTAAATATACATAAAAAAGATATCCTTTCCCTGAATACACGCAGTAAATACCTGCTGGCTCTTTTAATACCTAAGCATAAGACCGCGCGCATTGAAAGTTGCTTCAAATACAGTGCATCAAAAATTTGGTATAATATTCCACCTCCTCTAAGGAATAAAATGAGCATTAAACCTTTTAAATTAAAATATAAAACTATGTTATTAGAACGAAATAGAAAACTATTTGAAGAAACTTTTTTGTAATACTAAGAATTTGTCATACCGACTCTCTCATTTCTCTCATACACCTAAACACATGGGGTAGCTGATTCTTCACCCAGACTCTTATGAGACTGGAGTTTTGAAAAAGTTACCTTCGCACGCTCGCATCACATTTACACACATCTTACACACACACACAAACTCACCCACACACGCTATGGATTTCCCGCTGTGATAACCAGACTCTTAAGAGTCTGGGAGGAACAAGGAAATCCACATGCACACACACTCTCACGCAACCCTCACACCCTACTCACTCTCAACATACACACATTCTCACGTCTCGTAGTCAATGGTTTTTATTTTGATGTTTTTTTCTGTTGTTTTTTTTGTAGTTATTTTCTTTTTCTTTACAGTAGATAAATACATATAATTAAGTAAATTGTATCTTTAGGGTAATAGTTTTAATTTTACAAAATATATATTGTTTTTGTTCCTGTCGTAAAATTTCGTTAAAAACTTACTTTTTAATTTTTATGTTCGACTACCACTTAAGTTCGAGCTTTGGGGTAGACTGAAAACCAGCCCTGCGTAGACCTTGTTTGCGCAGAATTAGTGCTGAGTCTACTCGATTTGCCAAATTGTACAATCCGATTTAATATAAGTTAAGTGCATTTTGTATACCTTACCTGCCCACTATTTATTTTGGCAATTAACTTTTTTGTATTTGTATTTTAAAAATCCCAAGTAAACAAAAAAAAATCGATTACGTTTTTCTGCTCAATTATTATTTATCATTGTTGGGTATCGAGATAAGCGGCGTAATAATAAGCTTTCTAGTAGGAACTAGAAAGCTTTACATCACACCTGCAGTGTGGCCTTGGCCATATCTGTTCTGTGCCATGGCCTTACCGACACAGAAACTGGCAATGATACCAATGATAAAACGCTTTTGTTTTTCAAACGAAATTGCAAAAGTGCCAAGATTCTGTACCGCATACGCTTTTACGATAGCAGTTTACACTTACCTAAGATGGGATTAGATTATTTTCTCAACGACTTTGTGCTTTTCTGCAAAGTAGAATAGTCATAAAAGACAAAACGAATTACCATTCCGTTGTTTGAAATCAATGCCAATGTTTTGTAAGCTTTTCAATTTGATTTACCATTATGAGAAAGCATAATGCTAAGGCCATAGCATAACAAAAAAATACTTAAAGAACTGACACTCTGTAAGATTTTTTCCGCTAAATCAGTAGGAAGAAGATCTTTCACAAGCTGCAAGACCATTCCAAGAATCCCTGCGGTAAAAAAAAATGTTTCTATAAACTGCAGGAGTTTATTGGATTGGATTGTTTCTGTGTTAGCTATTCTACCTTCATGATAACACTTGACATTCGCAGGTAAATGTAGGAAATCAGCACTAACTGTGAAAACGCTATAACGATGCACCTAGAAAAGCTGTTTTCTATTCTATGTAGTATCTTGTAGATTTATTCATACATATACATCTATTTCATAACAGACATATCAGCGGCCGGACAGACGAGAGCGCTGACAGTACCATCGCTTTGCGCCATTGTTCCAACACAGGAACTGTCAACTGCAACTATATCACCAGTTTATCATCAGCATAAACACAGAAAGTGGAGCAGGACGGTCATCTCACAGTTGAGACTAGAGCGGTGGGGAACAATTGGTTTCTCGTATATTGTATACTTTGAAAATGTTTTCAAATTATCATAAACTAGCGGTTGCTCGGGAATGCGTTTGCGTGGAACTCAGGAACCGTACTTTTTTGCAAGATATAAAGTATAATAAAAAAAAATCGGTGCAGTGGTTGTCGAGTTATCAGAGCAATAAACATAACCACCAAAGAAAGCAGAGATCTACCTTTAAGTGGTAAATAAACATTTTTTTGCATTTATGCCGTCGTTCCGTAAGCTTATAGGTCCGTCCGTCTAACTAAATGTTGCTTCTAAACTTTCCTTTACTATTGGGATACTGGTCTAATCTTGAGCTGGAGTAATAAGTTCTTATTACATCCAACTATCTCTCAAGAATTTGATTTTCTAATTCTCAGTCAGTAGTATCAAATAGACAGCCATTTTCGTAGCTGTAGGGTTCTTTCATAATAACAAGCGTTTCCTACAAAAGAAAAGCAACGGCAATGTGTAATGAAAAGTCTAGACGCATTGTTGCAATGGCTTTCCATCTGCCAAACTACTCGTACTTACATACACACATATGTGGCTATATAGGCTTCTGCGACTGTGTTTTGAAGGCAGTATACGGGCAACTGGTTAAATCTGGCGGAATAATGAAATATTGGAAAGACAATGTGTATGCTTGGTTAAAAATAAACATTCAAGTTCAAATAAGTTTTTTGTTTAAAAATTACAAAAAAATTGTAAATAAAAAATAATTAAAGGCAGCGAAGAAAGTGTGTTTTGCACATGTTCGCACATTTTGGTTTTAAATTTGTACAATATTCATTTTTTTTAATACAATTTAAGTGGCAACCAAGCGTACGGCCCAAAAGATGGTAAGCGGGTACCGCAGCCTATGGACGCTTGCAATACCAGAAGTATCACTTGCGGGTTGCCACTTAGAGGCTGAGATCGAAAGCCTCATGTGCCAGTAATTTCACCGGAAACCATATCCTTCACACCGGAACACAGCAATGCGAGCATTACTGCTTGGCGGCAGAAATAGGTATGGTGGTAGTCCTTCCCCGGACGAGCTCTAGCACAGAGAACTCTATTACTCTTACAATACCAACTACTCTCTACTACTCTACTCAATATACCTGATAACGTTTTTTCTATAGAAACGAATACGTGCGAATGCCGCATACCATTCAACGTGCTTACACTTGCTACTCTTCTTGAGTCGCTGTTGTCTATTCTACAAATAAAATAATGATTAAATACTATAACATACCGTTTACGGCGACAAGTGGCAGTAGAATATTTTGGCCATAACGTTAAAATTTTTGCGTTGCTGAAAAATTGTTGCTCGTTTATGAATCGTATTCTGCGTTTACTTTTTTCCAGTTATTTTTACTGGCGTTAACTCCGTGAAATGCTTGGCAAGGTTTCAAGATTGTATGAATGTATGATAAACAATAACATTTTGGAACATTAGTATTATAATATTAGCATAGAAGTATAGTTAATATAACTTTTTTGTCATGCTTGGCAACATTCCAAGATTTTATAACTACTTGAGATATAGACATTTTTAAAAGTTTATGATTAAATTGCTTGTTTTGTAATAACGCAAAATTAGTTTCTAAATTATCAAACTGCGTAAAGCTATAAATAGTGAGGCAGTGTTCCAAGTCGTTCTGTGAAAAGTATTTTTGTTAGATTGTCGAACTTTTTAATAAGCTAGCTGTTGCCCGCGAGTTCGTTCGCGTGGAAAACTGAAGCCGTTAATTTTCCTGGTTAAACAGGTAGCCTATGTGCTATTCTAAGCTATCTCTGTACTAAACTTCATACCAGATCCGTATCTTATATAGAGTAACAAACATACATCAATCTATCCATCCAAACATTCGCACTTAGAGGTAATAGTAATAGTGATAAGATTCAGGCTGAAGTTTTGATCAATAAGAAATTAATTAGGTAATACTTATGATTTCAATTTTATTTTTAACCTACACATAAATTAAGTCAACGATGTAGGTGATCGTGGTTTTTACCGTAAATGAGCGTACGACATTCTGTTAACGTCTACTGCGACCTCAATTTGCCCTAAATAGACAAAATAAATAGTTGGTACTCAACACTGTGGTGGAGCAACCTTCGAAACTGAACTTACAAAGCATTTTAAAGTATCTAGCAAACCGCATTCTACTCTCTTGGTCCAGCACAAATTTATTTTAATGCCTTATAATGAAGTATATTAACAACTTACTAGAATCACAAATAAGCTACGATTTACATACATAATAATCAACAGAGTTCGGGGGTAAGCAAATAACGTCAAATGATTAATTAAGCCTCCATCTATTTACACAATCATATTAAGTTCCGTAGAACGTTACACATTGTGATTAGGTGTCTACTTTTTATTTAAGATTATGACGGCGGAAGTGGTTTGATTAAAATAACCTAAGTTAATTTAAGTCTCTTATAAGTGAAATGTAAATTTCTTAAGAGAAATAATAAATACTCTTTAAACCGAAATAAAACATTATTTGTTATCCTTTGTTATCAAAAGCACGTGGAGGGGTAAAATTCATCCATCATGCATACAAAACCAAAATAGATTTAGCACTCTCGCCTGAGTATGTAAAGTGCAAACTCTCGTTAGGATGCAATTTCGCGGCCAATCTGGGACGAAACTTGGATTGGATAGCAGGTTTTAAGTTTGGAACCACTTGCCAAGTAGTTGATACTAATGTCCTACAAAAATCTAAAACATTTTCATATAGTAGGTATTATTATTAATTATTTGAAAGCTAATCTTAATTTTTTTTTATTGACTCGGCTCAAGTGAATACCTCTGGTGGACCATAAGCTTGTTTTACACCTTGGTGTCAAGTAATAAAAAAAGTATTATGATATATTTCGATTTTAGACTTCAGCTATGGAACAAAAAATTTACCTCTTCCAATAATAGTAATCTACTAAAACCTGACATGCCTATAATGTAGGTAATTGGTATGTAGGTACCGTGAACAATGACGCGAGGTCATTGCTATTCATCGAGCCAATCGGGTCATTTGTACAATTTCTATAATACATGATTCTGATCACGCTGTGACATTTGAAGAAAATTGCTTACCGCACCCTTCGGCTTAAACTTAAACATCTCTCGATGATGCTGTTCGTAAAGCTTTTGAGGTTTTGTTACGTAACCTCGAATGAGCAATGGCTGTGGCGGTGACAGAGTTCAAAGGCGATCGTAAGCCTGTTGTAAATACCATACTTATATACTGTAGGTTTTTTATATCTCTGTAAGTATGTCGATTGTTTATTAGATATTATTTATTAACTGCGCCACTGACTCATAAGAACACTTACTTTTTTACCACATGAAAAAATAAAAAAACAATATAATTTTGTGGTTTGCATTTTTCGTACACACGTTTGTTTAGATATCCCCATAAGTTTTATATAATTTACATTTATGTACAGTTCGAGCAATGATTTTAACATTAGTGATACAAAATACTTGCGAATTTGTAATGAACCCAAGAGAAAACAAAATTACTTGGTGCATGTTTTCCAACGTATACAGAATGCTAATTTGAACGCAGGCGGTTATAAACGAACAACAATGAAAGCTCCAAATACCGGTTGGCATAGATTTGGTAATTTTATTATAAGTTCGTCTGGTTACTTGCATTATGAATCACCGTCAACAGTTGAACATTTTTTTTTTCGTTTTACCTAGACTTTTCCACGCTGATTTATGGAAAGCCTACTACTTGAAACAAAAATTATAATACTTACCTACTAATGTTTATTGTTTATAAATTCCATCAGTATTAGCTTGGATTCTTAATTAGGAAAAGCTAAAACCAAACAGAATAATACTCATGTATTATTCTGTATTATTCTGTATCTGTAAGCTATTTCTCGATAAAAGTTAGTGGCAATCAATTTCCCGAATTTCATCAATCTTGGCTCATTGTAGCGAAATGTCAGTAAAGTAGTTTATTACTAGCTATTTTCGGCGTCACGTCGTTGGAAGATTGAACACTCACAGGTGTATCGAAAGTGTGTCGATGACCAGTTGGTTTTCACTTTCACTGAAACAAAGTGTCCAATTTCCCAAATTTTATAACTTTTGGTCTATTGTGACCAAATGACAAGTTCATCATCATCATCACGAGCTTTTTAATATTCCTTCTGCTGGGACATCTACTCTCGTGCAAGAGTTATTAACGACGCAGATTCAATGCGGATGAATTGTTCCCATCTGCCACCCCGCTCTGTCCGTTTAGGGTGACAAATTGAACTTTAATTTTGATGCCTGGCACCTCGAAGCAAATGGCACTGATTGTCTTTTTTGAATTTCCTTCTCTGTTTGTATGAGTAATACCTACTGGCATTGGTCATGTAATTTTAGCTATCCATTGGTGCAAGACCGGTTTCAAACCTTACAACTGCACGACAAGGTGCTTTTTTCAATGTCGTTAGAGAAAGAATAAAAACTATTGGGGCATTTTTTTTATTTTTATTAAATTGGCACGGCTAATATATTATAACACTGCAGCCATGCAGGCTTATTGAGTTCGCCGCTTGTGTTGTCGCCCATAAGGGGCATTTACCGTTCACCTCCGAGCCCTGCCGATACTAAGAACTGGAGGATTTGCTTGGGGCAATGCTTCTAATCAAAACATCAAAAAACAGTTTATTTGTAGATTTTTTTAATTCGATCATGAAACTGTAATTTGCTGTCACTGTATTAGTAGCACTCTCTTCGGTGTATCAAAAGTGTGTCGATAACGAGTTGATTTTCACTTGTTTTTAGAAACAAAGCAATCCGTTCATGCGCCCGCAAGCTAATTGGTAAAAGTGAAGAGAAGTAAGGTTTTTCTTTGTCCTCTCCAAAGGAAAGGCAAATAGACTAGTAGCCGAGTTTCTTGCTGTGAATCACGAGTTACAGTTTTTTATATGTATGTAATGTCTATCTTTGGGCGTAGTCAAATGCAAATTCCTGTGAGCGAATGCTTGGTTAAGAAGTGAGAGGTTGCGGGTTGCCCAGGACAAATACTCTGGGTTTTGGTGATTCTATGTATGATACTTAATACAAAAAAAAAATTTAGATATTCTATCAGTGCATAATAGAAGCTTAATAATGCTTAGTTTGGGTACGAAGTACTAATATCTGTTCTGTGGTTTGGGGTTAAGCTACTTTGGTAAGTAAATATCATCATTGTGACAATTAGGGCTTTAGTATCTCTCTCACTATGTTTTACTTAAAGCTATAAATTCGAAAGATATGTGTGTCAATCTTGGCCCAACATGCTGACCCAACCCTTGGCCAAGTTTCTACAGCATAAACTACAATTTTTAATTTTGTATTATGTGTGTAACATTTAAAGTTGACTGCAGAAGTAACGCAACGCCACAGAACAGATATTAGTACTAACAAACGCATAAAAGCCTAGCTGTAACCGTTAACGAACCCAGTATTCAAATTTAATTTAAAAGCATTTTCTTTTTGACCTTACGTACGTATTATATTCTATATAATATCCTCTAGCTAACTTCTATCTTTTTCACTCAACAGGAATTCAAATAGCCTTATCCGACACAAAGAACACAGGTAAAACCAGTATAACCTTGATAAATTTAAAATACCTAGATTAAAAGATATTTTAATGATTCGGCAGGACAGTTTTTACTAGCTGGTTTTTAGATATACTACCAATAACGTTTCCTGTTGTCTCATTCTAGCATGAGGTTGATGTGCATCTATACCGATCGCGCTCTCCTCCCACTCACTGCTACCGCCCGCAACGCTGTACGTTACTACTTCAACAGTCTACGGCGGACGGCCGCTTGCGTTCTCTGGTGCATAGCGGTCATAATTTAATTGAAAAATTTAACCGGAGAAATATTTTAAGTGAAAAACATAACATAAAACATCTTTAGTTTCAACAAATTCTTCTATTATTAAGTTACAACGGAAGTGCAAAACGTAGTAGGAATTAAATATGAGCAAGTAGACCAACCAAAAAGTTTTCGTGTTTTGTGTTAGTGGAAAAGTGGTTGGGTAACTTAGAAGTGGTAGTAACATCGAAATAAAGTTAAATGAAAACCCAGGAGAGGATTTGATGCTGCCAACATATAAGGTAAAGAAACCTGTATAAATAATTACTCGTAAATGTTGACTAGTCCAGTTTGACTCGCCTACCCTAGTAGTTTGCAGCCTTCATACCTACCTGACCCGAGTTTCTCTAAAGTAAATTGCTTGTTTCGCTCGTGTTTAGCTTGAAATACCCTAATTTGAATAACCTGCATCTTGAAAGAGTCCCAAGCTTCACTCATACGGTGCATAAATATTTGTAGTGGAGAGATAAACACTGGTTTCCTGACGCGCGCCACCCCAATATTGTCTGTTCAAACCAGGTGTGGTGGTAACAGGTAAACGAATCAACTAACGCTTGCTTTGTAGGTAATTAGTTCGAAAGTCAATGAATATCTTGCAAACAAAAGATATCAACGCGTATCTTGTCTTTATACCCCTAAGTACGCACGAACGTACTACTAGGTAGCTATATGATCAAGCTACCGATACTATGAAGTTATTTCAATTAAAGTCGTGACTAGCAAAGTAGTACTAACCTTACATTATATTACTTGAACCTATACGATGGAGAAGTGATGTGATCTCACTATGTGCCGGATATTTCCGATTGAAGAATCTGATGTCATTTTGCCATTCTAAAATCTATATTGAGCAGATGATGATGATGAGGTCTTAAAGTATTAAAATGTTATTCATCAACGAAATGTTAACTAAATCCATTTAATGCAGTTAATTTGCATGAATTATTTGGATATATGATAAAAAACAGGATATAGAAAATTTAAGCAAAAAATACGGAGTTATGTATGATTCACTTAACTAGGTATCAGGTAGGAACTTTTAACTTTGAAAAGTTTTAGCCACATGTACCTAAATACTTATTAAACATGCAAATAAACCATGATAATCCCATGTCATTTATTCATTAAATAATGAGTCATTCCACTCATCTATCAGCTGCTATAAAGTTATCAAGATTCACAAAATATTGTACTCTCAAATATGGCGGTCGTGTGTCATCGACATCAGTCTGGGCCTCTTGGGCTTTTTCTTATGATGTCTTTGAAGCAGGTAGCAAACCTTTTGCAATAAAGTTTTTTGTTTCTATACCTTTGTTTGTGTTCGCATAATAAGGCTTGAATGGCGTCGCGTCGTTCACAGTTCACACTATGGTTTGTTTGCTATGCACTTGTTGCTAATGCACCTTCAATACCGTTTCTTTGTCTTATTTCTCTTATTTCTTTATTACTTTGATATTATTTCTGGTAAGCTGTTATAGCTGATTGGTTATCTACTATTTAAAAAACTACGTGAAAATTCGCAATGTATTCTTGCTTCTTATCGGCACGCATAATGCTTATCTAATTGAATAGATTTATTACACCTCGGTATTTTACAAAAGAAATCAAACAAACTTTTAAAAATATAGCAAAAAATTATTTACTGGTAAACAAATAAAACGATCCCGTAACCATATGAACACATAAAATTTGCAACTTTTCATCAGAAGATATAAATTTATTAGTAGGAAGGAGCTTCTGTACGTAGCTGAGGTTTCAGTAGAGTCCCCGCATCCCTCTTCCCTACACAGAGATTACAAAATAGTTTATTAAAGCTGGCGAGTCAGGGTGAGTGCCCGACCACACAGCTTCTATGATCAACAAAACAAAACTTATCCTTCCTGTTCAACTTGTGTTTCTTACGTTGTAATTCCCAATTCGTCTTCAGAGCCACGGTTTATAATCTCTCTGGAATTTGGACGAATTAGGTACTCTGATACAACCGGTTCTGCAATTTGTAACGCCTTCGGGTATGGTAAGGATATTTTGGTTATGCTTGGAATGTGCCTGCAGACAATTGTTTTATAGTTTTTTCTCTCCTAATAACTTACCTAGTTTCTTACTGTAAATAATTTGTTTCGTTCATGAAAATATCCTATCATATTTTTATCCAGAGTCTTTTGCCACTTTGCCACCTAATGAAATTTATTTGTTTATTTTTTTTTTATTTATTTCAACGGTAAAAAACTTGTAGTTTTAGTAAAAAAATATTAATACCATAGTATTTAAAAGCAAAGTTTTATTCGGTGCAAATCTAGAATTTATTTCTAATCTACCTACCTGCAAGTACCGGCTATTAGATAACAGATACCTACCCTGATTCGGGTGTTGCCTATATTAGAAAAACACGTTGCAAGTGGAAAAACGTTTTGCTCGTTTCAAATATTTTACGATAGAAGATTGATTTTTTATTCAATCAGGAATAGCAGTCGCTCGATTTTATCTGCGCGTGTTTGCGGCAATTTTTAAGCATCTAACCCCTTGCCATATATGAGACATGAGAAATGATTACTCCATCCCAAGAGGCAAGTAGGTATTATAAAATACTGCACCGAGACTATTACAATCCAAATCTACCATTTTAGTGGCATTACCTGCAGAAACCCAAGTCAAGCTCCTTTAAAGATTATTATGGGCAAAGTTTCAATTATTTTATTTGCAGACCTTACTTATTGATCTCTCTCTTCCTAGACATTTAACCGTTGGCACATTGCAAAATATTGCGAAGCGTGAAAGGAACATTGGAATGCAGCAGACGTACCTACTCGACTCAATCTCACACAAACCATGAACAGGTTACTCCTTTAAAGTGCCGACAAAGTTTAACAATATCAGTTTTAATGAAAACTGTTTTAAAAATAGTTTGAATAGGGATTTAAAGAGTTTGAATATGTGTGATGCTTAGAGTAGTGTGTTTTGAAGTTAATGTTCTTCGATGGTATTGCAAGGAACCGGAATGAAACATACAGATGTAGGTACTTTTATATATCATGACTTCGGTGGCGCGGTGGGCCCGTTTTAGAAGTTGCAGGTCTGAGTGTTGTTGTATTGTACAATAATTATTATTATACCTACTACGAGTTTGTGATTGTTGGGTGTGTTTTGCAACAATTTCGTGTGAATTAGAATCAGTAATAATTTATTGTTTAACTGTTGAATAATTTAAGATCCTAGTTAATTATAAACAGTGGAGTTGGATGGTAGAAAAACGCGCAGATAAGTGACCGGTCGATAGGATGCAGGCTGTGGCTGCGGCATTCGTTGCGTCTTGCGTCACATCGCACCTGCTCCCTGGATCTACGAACTCTTATCTTAGAAGTACAGTTACCGCGTTTACTCACATCTACTTACAAATGCTTGTTTAAATGTTATACACGTTTTAAGTGTAATTTCGGAATAAAGGTTAAACTCTGTAACCGATACGGCTTTAGGCTGTGAACGACAATCGCGGTCAGTTAGTGTAAGCTACTTATAAATTCAGCAGTGTAGTGTTTCGTGGAAGGGCCACAGAGATTGTATTACGTGTAAATATAATGAACTCAGCTTAAAAGGTCTTATTATGGACTTTAGAAATCTTTGCCAACATAAAAAATTAGCTAACGGACTAAAAAGAAAATATATATGATATCGTTTAAGTTCATCACTACACAGTATAAAAAAGTCGCTTCCCGCTGTCTGTATGTCCCTATGTAGTACGGTTAGATTCAAGAGAAAGGATATGTTCGCACCCGTGCGAAACCGGAGCAAAAAAAAAGCTGTATTTTAAAAATCAATGAAATTTTTTAAAATTTTTAAGTAATAGTAGTACCTACTTATTTATTTTATATTACTTAGTTTTAGTAGAGCATCAACATAATATTTGATTCTAAGCTTGTAATATTTGGAGCCATGAGGCAAGTTTCCAAGATAATGTTTTCGGGTAAGTCAAGTCAAGCTAAAGTAAAATCTGTCATCATCTAACACCTGAATTTATAAAAAGTTAAAAAACAACCTCACGGCACTGGTGTTTGCGTATTGGCCCTAAAAAATGACCCAAATTTTTCAATACGGAATATGCGACTCATCGGATTATAAAATCCAGTTAGATGTGCCACTTGAATCGGGAACAAATTGCGTCATCATCAGTGATTGAGATAAATAGAAAAATTATCTCAGGTGGTTTATTGCATTTAAGAACTTAGTTTAATAAATACATTTGGATTAAAATAACTTATATACTCATCCACAATTGAGGCCCAATTATATTTTATTTACTTTGCAGGGAATATTTAGTTATACTATTTTTAGCTGTTTTATAGCATGTAGATATTATTTTTGTTTCAAACTCAAGTTTTAGTAAAAAATTACTCTAAGCTGTTTTTTTTTAATTTATAAAATAAATACTAGTTCCGAGACAACATTTGAGTTATTTTTCAACAAAAACCTTTTCAAGAAGTATTTTTCTTTTATGGTCGAATCTCGTATGTTTGCAATTAACCCATTACATTTCTTATTCATTTCGCCATTCCACACCACTATTACGCGATGTAAGCGGTGCGACTATAACTTTCTTCTCTCACGACTGTGTCACCGTCTCAGTTGATGTTATCAGTTTCAGTCTCGTAGCCAAACGATAAAAAGCATTTATAATGTTATTAAGCTCAGCGTCCCATATACGTTGACATCGTTTTTTAGTGTTTGTTTTCATATTGATTGCTTTAAAAGAGTTGTTTCACGCGGTATGGAGCCGGGCCTAGGTCATTTGTAGGGGTCTAGATAAATAAATAATCATTAAAGAAACCATTTAACACTGTTTATTTATTTTATTTTGGCTTCTTTCATAATCTTATGTAAGTTTATCTTTGTGAAGGAGTGCAACACAATGCAAAACAACATGGCGGGTCTAACGAACAACTGTGTTATTAGGTACTGTCAAAGTCAAAATGCGTCACGATCATTGGCTAATAGCTGTCATGGCGGACCTCCAGTGTTCCCGTTTTATGAAAATCAACACAACAAACATTGTCTACATAAAAATAAAATTGTATTATAATGTTAGTTTTACATTTTTTTCCAATTTCTCTATGGTGTTACTAAGACCTAGGCCACTATGAAATTGGTTCTTTCCGTTTATAATGCAATCTTGATTGAACCCCAAAAACTTCAAGTTTCAGCAGACCTTGCTTTGAATAACATTTTCAAAAATAATAATTTCGAAACCATACCTACAGTAATTACAAATGAACACAAACGTTATTGAATTCGTAGAACTTTCAAATCTATCCACGTATTCTATGTGCGTATCTTATGAAATTACTAATAAAGCAATTTTATGTTGAACTTTCTATTTGCTATTACTCCGAAGTGTTAGGACATAAAATACTCAATAATACGTGAGCGATAAGAAAATTACTATTTTGATTACCTTCCTGTAGTAAGTACTCAATTCATAAGATTATGGCACGTGAAGACTTTAATTCAGTTAGGAGATTACAGAGGCCCTAGAGGTGTTAATCTTTTTCAGGAGGATTAGAGGTTATTTAGAACTATCAGCTGGAAAAACGATGATCTCAAGAATTTTAGATCAACCTAAGTACTAATTATGTATTTTAAAAGAGGCTCAAACAAAATGGTTCAAAAGTTGAATATAATTTTAACAAGATATTTTTGTAGTTTAGTCTACAAAATTAAGAGTTGTAAACAATAAGCTCATAAATCAATTCATAATAAATTGATTAAGAAATCAACGAACGTGTACGATTTGAACTTTCTTATCTTCCCCCAAATAATTATGAAAATATACTTATATCTACAGTAGAAAGACGAAAACCAAAGTCACGGGCTTTAGTTGCTAACTGGGCCATGCGTAGTAATTATTATTAGAACTATTACTTGTAAAATTTTAAACCTATAATTTTCTATTTTCTTACCTGTACCTACTTGTTTGTAATACGGTTATCACTTCGTTTCTTCTACAACCATGCGTAAATAAGTGTGCATCATGCATGTATTATATCGTATATTTCAAACCTAGTCCTAGTGTAATATTACATTGCAATAGATGAAAAAACTATAATTGCAATGTCTTTTTGGGTTTTCGTAACTCAATTGCCATCCGATTTTAATCAACCACCTGTCAACTAACTATCATAGTCACACAAAATAAGTTAGTTTTTGATTAAAATCTAGTGTAATTGTTTTCAACTAATTTCAATAATAGTTTCATAAATGTAATTGCGGTTGGCATTGGTTGTTGTGCAGGTCATCAAGAACCTTCTCGATAAAACGTATTGCCTCTGATCAACCTGCCTAACCTGGATGAGGTTAGCATAGCACAGGACCAAGAGGAGTGGCACATGCAAAGGGAGGCCTATACCCAGAAGTGTCGTGTTGTCTGTGTGTGTGAGTCTATCTAAAAAGATACAGTATTGTACAAGAAGCTTAATTAAACAACAAAGTGTAGCCAGAAAACGCATTCCTCATCCATCAACTCTTCATGAAAGTGTGATAAAGAGTGACGTCATGAAATCTTGTCGGCCGGCGTTACTTACTACAGAGATTGTCCCACGCCGCCGCCGCCGCCACGCGACTATTCACACATTTACATCCACATGTTTGTTGAACGACAACAAATTGTATGGAAAGTGTTATTACTTTCTTTTCCGTCTACTTGTTCGTTCGAAGCGGTCTGTGTCAAATTTGGAAAAATTACTTAGTAAGTTCCCATTTATTTAAACCAAGAAGAACCCCATTTGATAATATTAAGCTCATACCTATTAGTTTGTATTTTATACGGACTCTAATATCCAATAAATACGAGTAAAGCTTCAAGCTCCTAACATTTCACTCTAGTATTTAGTTAAATAAATAAACGTATATGTGGCAGATTGAATCTAACTAGAAGCCAATTGCATAATAAAATACCAAGTACTCTTGCTTGATATTTTATCACTAGAGTGTCACTAGAGTGAAATGTTTGGAGCTTTAAGCTTTTTACTGGTAGAGTTTTCCTACAACTACAACTACATTATTGGACACGTCCACATTTCTAAACTTGATTCTATGATGCAACGATATGTCAGGAAAGTTGTGTGGGTAGAAATATAATAAACAAGCTGCCACCCGCAGCTTCGTTCATGTGATCATACTTACATATAAAATAGCCTATGGTTCAAGCTCCAGGGTTCAAGCTATCTTAGAAGCTCATAAAAAAAATCGATTCAGGAGTTTAGCCGTGGAAACGTAACATACAGACAGATAGAGTTATTTTTAGCTCGTTTATAACATTTTATGTTATACTGTCATATCAGATATTCTATTAGGCTCTGGTGGAGGCCTTTGGCCGGCTCTGATGATCTATATCATCAGAGTTGGCTACTGGTTAAACGAATATACTTAAATTAGGTACCTACTTATTGTGATTAACCTTAGAATTACAATGCACACTCTTTCGGTTCTGTGATGGCAAGCTGACCCCAGGGTTATCATGTGGCTGCAACCATATTTCTAGAGATAATAATAATGGTTTTACACCTGTAACATTTACAATGGGTGGCACATCAGTACATAATCACCAGATTTTCTTTTTCTATAACAATCACTTCGTAACTGATAAAAGTCGTTAAGGATAATGTTTATTTATTTTAGACTTTCAGACATAGTTTTTGTATACACAAGATTACTTCACAAATACCAAAGCCAAAATGAAATAAGACGCAGGCGCGATTTGCAGAAATAAAAGCATCCTTTGACAGGGTAATTGCTTTTTGGCCACCGTTTATGTCATTATATTTTACTAGCGGACCCGCCCTGGCTTCGCACGGGTGCTGTATACCTTTCTCTTGAATCACTCTATCTTTTAAAAAATACCGCATCGAAATCCGTTGCGTAGATTTAAAGATCTAAGCATACACAGGGACAGACAGCGAAAAGCGACTTTGTTTTATACTATGTAGTGATTGACTTTTTCATAAAAATCTAAATAAAAATAAAAATGTTTGTGACCACGACGACGCGATTGTGCTCAACCACCAACAAGATTGTAACTGCTTTACTTCAAATGCACTCTGCATTAGATGTAATATCGTAAACCAGTTTTAGTTGTAGGTAGAATGTCATTTGGTATGCTAATGGTTATGATAAAACCCACATCGTGAACAAGAACAAGGTATTATAATGAAAGTTTATATAACATAGTGGCTAATTAATAACAAAATCTGTTAAATAATGACAGGTCCAAGGCGGACTTGTAATTAATAACAAACTTTGATAATATCTCTCTGTGAGTAATGAAGGATATTCCGCATGACTTAAATAGTAATGAATAAATTGTTTCATACTTAAACAATTAATAAAACATGACTAAAAATAAGCAAATGTACTTGAAAAAAATTGGCAAAGTTCGACTTCCTATTTGCGGTCTTTATCGAACGGTTGTCTGTTTCTCCTTGTCTTATTCTTAAAACTTTCATAACACTACATAAATGCTTGGATCAAAAGTTCTGTTATGTGTCACACAGAATTTATAGAGAAATAAATGCCAAAAACATACATTAGGTACAGCAATTTGTGTTAAAAACTCAATAAACAATGTTTGCAACCTTAACATTTTGTAACGGGTTACTGATGTACTGCCTATTTTGTTTTATGTGGACCTTGAAATTTAGTTCAACATGTCTATAAGCAAGGTTGATGGTCCAATACAATGGTAAGCTAAAGTCCTTCCTTAATATTAACAGCTGCTCTGTAAAAAGTTATAAAGCTATTTTTGTATTTCTTCAAGCTATAAAAATATATAAAAAAGTTCAGTAAAAATATAAAAATAAGGCTTCTTATCAGGTTGTTTATAGCATGACCTAAATCATATTTTTTAAGATAAACAAAACTACAAAGTTACTGTTATCTTTCAATATTGCCCCACCCCATTGTCTTTGGTTTAGTGAACTCGAATGCTTACGTTTTTGTGTAAACTTCTCTGTAACGTAGTAGGTCCGTAACTTTACACCGCGTGCCACACCGGCACCGCCGAGACAACAAAAACAGAAGGTATTGTACACTCTTTGTGAACTTTTCATGGTCTGCCGAGCGCTGCAGCTCGCAGTCAACACGCTAAACTATTTGTGAAATGTGCCCGTAAATCTACGTTTAATTTTCACATAGTTTACTGCAAACCCATTTATTCCGTGGAATTTGAACGTGTTCAAAGTTCAGCCAGGTGTTTCATGAGTTAAGTTGTGAATAAGCTTAAACTAACTAAACTAGCCCATGGTACTAACTTAGCTTAAAAAGGACGATAGGAAAAAAGGATTGCGGTATTATAATTGTGTCTATTAATTTAATAGAGCTTTTAAGTAGTTAAGAAGGCAACTGCCATGCATAAATGGGGTGATAGCACTAATGAAGAGGTGCCTTATAAAAGGGGGTTGCATGCCACCCTCTTCCTGCTGGTAATAGCTGGATGGGGAAACGGTAATAGGCGGTTGTCTCAAATGCCTGGCTGGAACTCCAAGTTCTAAAAGTTCACATTTTTTTAATTTATTGAGCCATAAAGAAAAATACCTTGTTGCAATGCAAGATGAGATCTTGCATTGCATTTTTGCAGTTGAATTATTTTGCAAAGTTATTTGAGCGAGGAAGCGCTCTAATTGTTTCGTCAAAGTTCTTAACTAGTATTAAACGACAAGTTTCCATAAGTCAACTATTTCAGTCCTCCTCATTTTGCTATGAAAGACTCGGTTGTTTATAAAGATTTTAATATTTATTCAACATCACTTAACAAATATTAGCACTACGTCAGCATTTGAGATCTTGTTGAAACAATGATTCATTGAGATGCAATGCATAGTTTCAAGCGACGTCTGTAGTACGCATGCATCAATACAACTCGTAGGTACACATATATTCATAGGCAAGCACGGTACTCAAGTTGCAGTTTACCACTTATGTGAATTATCTGTACCTACCTGATTCTTAAAGTCAGGCCTATCAAAATGCATAACTTCTCCAGTCTCTAAAAATACAAACAATCGCAAAACAATCTACGAGATCCTGTTTAAAAAAAATATTTTACCCATGTGTTTTGTAGCGTTGGAGTAAAAATATGTCTTTCTGTTCTTATTATTTCTGATTATTTTAGGTGATTATAGTTGACCTATGCGTTCGTAGGTCGTATATCGTTTTTAGCTTGCAAGATGAATAAAAGTAATTCGCGATGTTCAATCTAGTGTAAACTGTCAACCCTTGGTGTCAAGACAAGAGACTAGCGTAGAAAGGAGCACGCGGCTCCAAGGACGACGACGTGTGCGCCGGTTGTTCACCTCAGGCGGGTAGGTGGCGTGCGCGGGAACTTGGCTCTTGCGGTCCCGGACCGGTCTTCATCAGACTCTGCATTCCACCGAGGTGAATCGCAGCTGTATAGTTTTCAAGGAGAGCTAATGAATTTTAACGGTACCTGTCGGTTGTCAAATGCGCTACTTTGCCGATACGCAACTAATTTTTTAACTTGCAGAGTTAACTCTAAAAGTTTTGGATAATAGGTGCTAGAATATAAAATAAAATTGCTTCATAAAATTAAAACAACAGTTTTGATAAACAACATGCAAGTTTACTCGGTCAGATGAAATCTTAGCAATAATATCCAGAGGCCATAGCTTAGAAAAATCTACCAATCACGAAGTACTAAGTGAAAACCTTTAGTGCATAATTTGATTTTGAATCTGACACGGTATCACAAACACAAAAAATGAATATATCATTCAATATCTGGAAGCAACGCGAGGTGACAAAATATCCAAATACGTTTTACTTAAAGTGGGCTTAAGTTTCAGGATATTAACTGGTGATCAGCCACAATATTATGTACACAAGAGATTGTATGGCACGTTGTATTATTCATTACAATAATGCTGGGATATCGATTGCTTGATCAGTCAAGAGATCTTTACCTCGTTCATCAGCCTGTCGTAGTTCTGTTCTATTATAAACTTGTCTAAAGAGAATTTTGTAAATGTATCGCCTTTTTCTGTTCTGGTCTAGCTACAATTTATTAAATATTATTCATTTATTAGTTTGCTTCTCAATTACTTCAGTAGGCTCTCTAAAGATAGCAGCACGCTTGTCACAATTTTATTTCTGTTTGCGTATAACCGTGGAAATCTGTTTCAAATTCAAAATTTATTTTCTGTAAAATACAATGTTTTCCTGTAAATATTATGCATCATCGTCACACTCATGGATGGCTTCATAGCTGTGTTCATACATAGTAAGCTCTTGCATTATTTGGTTGCTTTTCCTAGGAACCCGTTTTCACAACAATTATATCTACGTGAGACATCATTTTGCGACCGCAGGCTGTCGGGATGTGGTGTTTGTTTGTTCATTTACTAAGTAGTTTCCCACAGGTTTGCGTTTTGTTGTTTTGCTTATTAAAGCCTTTGCTAGGCTCTTATTATTGGGTCCTAGGGACCTGGAACGTATACTTGGCAGCTTTTTTGAGACGATGCAGTACTTATGTCATAACTTGTAAGATAAAAAAACATGACTTACCTACATTAAATAACCATATATTGAAAATACACTATTGTCCTTTGAAGCAAGAATATAAATTATATCTCTCCCCTCTGGTTTGGTAGTATGACATGAAATTTCCACCTAAAGTGGAAGTACATTAGTGTTTTTATAAGTGAGTACCTATTATCTATTCATACGACGTGTATCAATGAGTAGTTTGTTGTTATATCTACGAACGTGTCATAGAATACAAGTAAAACGAGCATATAATTGGAAAAACGTGCTTCGTTTGTTGTCATTAGCAACCGAATAGTCGTGCCGTTGAATATGTAGGTAAATTAGAGACAGTAATGTTGGTAAGTACTTGTTGATTTCCTGCTACTATTGGAGCACTACATAATTTGTACAGTAACTGAAAATTCTCGACATGTACAATTGCGTATTGTAAGATTTCTCTTTTCGACATGGCATAGGTAAAAAATCATAGGTAAAATAATTTAGAATATTATAGAATTTTCATTTTAATATTGCAGAGGAAGTTTTAATTATTATTAAAACTGATCTGTAAACAATAATTACCCAAGATAACCAAAAATCTTTTTACTAGCATTTCGGTAACATACCGAAGTTAACTGTTTGTAATTATTTTTTATAGCCAGGTTCTATATTTTATTCTAAAATAGTGCATTTAAATCGTGGATGAAGTGTTCGTCTGCTTACACCTGCTGCAGAATCGCAACATAAGTGATTTAATAGATGTTTTCTCGAAGTGAGATGTCGGGAAAGCTACTTTCCATTTACTTGATGGGTCACTTAGGAGTTTGAAGCGTTAGGTATGTCAGCATGCGTCATTTTAAGTGACTCGTCTGCATAGAGTCAAGTTTCACGTACTTAATATATTTTCGAAATGGTATGTTGCAAAGTTGATTAAATACAATTGTAGGTTACAACCGTATCATTGAGACGTTTTTATATTTTTATGACTTTACTTTATTTATACTACTTACTTAATTGATACTAATAATAATCTACAAGATAAATATTTTTTATAACTTATTTCTTTGACGTTATCTACGTATTCAGTGAAACTACACGAATATTGTCTTTTCAATGCACGAATCAGTGCATTGAAAAGACAATATTCGTGTAACTCTTGTTTACACCGGTGACACTTACCCATCGTTTATTCCATCTAGAAAGGAAAAAAATCAAAGTATGATTGCAGCTAAGTATTTAGGAGCTGCTATTTGCTAATATTTATTTATTTATTTATTTTAGTTTCCGGTAAACAAACAGTACTTAAAAGCTATTCTAAAAATATAACTAAGGACTATTTACATGTTTTATAGGTCACCTACCTACCTACCATGATTGACATTGAACAGGGACTGACCGTCTCGTCTCTTGATCTAAAAGAGAATATTGTATTGGCTAGTGGCCAAGTAGACCGCTTCTAGTGCTCATTGCGTACATTAATAGACATTTTATTTATGATGCTTAGACTAAACAGTGCGAAGTTGCGATAATTGTGTGTTTTTTTGGCAAATTGCCGTCCATTTCTCTAAAGGATCCCGGCCATTTGTCGATGACATAATATTATCATGGCTGTAATCAGTTTAAAAAAAATCTATCAGGTTTTTACAGTAGGTACAAGCATTGCTTAGTTCGGGGCTTAGATGGTGTTTTGAAAATTGGGAATTTGAGAATTGGTGTACACCATTTAATATTTATTTTTACTAAGTAGACTAGTAACAAACAATATATTAATGTAGGTTTATAAAAGTTACTCTTGTCTTGACTCGATCGGCAGCGCACGGACGTTCAGCATTCCTCTGATACCCTTGAAACTGACACCGTTGCTCCAATTTGGTATTATTATACTGGTACTATAAGATAAAGCCTGCTCTGAAAGTTCCCTTCCGGATGCAACCCGAAGCTTACAATACTTAATCTGCATATTGATTGACGTGACTCATTTATCCTCAGGAAGTGCCAGACAGACGGACGTAAAGACTGACGGGTGACTTAGTTAGCGTATCTTCCGGTCATTAGACAAAAGCTATTATTTACTCTCACAGGCTACCGCTGCGGATGCGATGAAGACAATGATCGATCGCTTATCATTAGCCATTTCATAATTGAAAGCTGATGAGCCTGACTAATTGTTAGTTGACTTCATTTTATTGTTTAATCTATAATTACCTACTCAATTACATTTGACTTCAATAAATCTCTAAAAACTTAGTTCTAGACTAGACCCAACTCCTGGGTAGAAGATCTTTTCTCTTTTGTTCTTCTTTTTATTCCGGTTAGGCAAGGCATCTGTTTACTTTATGAAAAACTACATGTACTAATAAGTTTTCACAGTTCATAGCGCAAAGGAAAGACTAATTATGAATTTTGTCAAATGTGTTTTGCTGTCTTTTTTGTGAATGTTTGTTATGTCGCAGTGCAGCTTTCAATTTTAATAGTGAGAGAGTGCCAAGAAACGCTTGTTAATATCGAAAACCCATTTTTTTCCGCGGAAATGACGCTATAGAATCGTCTAGTCTAGACTAGCACACAACAGATACATTCTGATAGATTCTGTTGTTAACTATACTTGTTTGGTGTGGTACTTTAATTTATTTTAACTAGATCATTACTTAACCCAGTTACCAACACCTATCTTTTCAACGATTAAAACTGATAAATTTAAGTGGGTCAATGATATTAAATTTATTTACAATAATAGCCGGAGACTCTAGTGACCGATGTTAGTTGAAATGTTTTTCTTAATGCTATTTAATTGCCATAAATAATGGGTCATGTGAATAAAATATCTTGCTTTAAAAATTTACATAATGATTCACGAGTCAATCACGACTCATTTTCCCATACATATCCATTTTTTCCACCGTTGACGATAACGCGCCTTAAATCAAACTGTTTCGGTTGACATAACTAGCACTTGTTTTCGTTAGGTAGTAACTTATTATTATTTTGTGAGGTCGATATACATTTTTATAGGTAGGATACTGTGAGACCAATATAACAAGTGCCGTTTTCTTGTTTCAGGCTTGACCCACCCATACCACAGTCACAATTCGAAATGGAGAATAAAAAGCAGCTGCCGGCAACGCAACAGCCTCTCACACAACAACTTCTGGCACATCATGTTCATCCAGATCAAATGTACTCTCAACATACTCAAATGGCAACGCACCTCACCTCCGCACAAGCCGGCCAGCTACAGCCCAACGGTGTCATGCACCAGTTACTGCAAAGCCAGTACCACTCCAACATGAATGCGAGGTCACCACTCCTGGAAAACAGACATGAGTTGTACGGCACGGGACACAATCATGATTACGCAAGACACTACGGAGCTAACGACAACTATAATTATCCACAATCACCACCAAGGTCCGAGAGGACGGAAGTTCACACAGATCACAACGTGAATCATGAGCTACTCCAAAACATACCAGTAGGATATAACGCGGAGGTCTATCAAGACTATCTAAAACGCAACCCACCGAAAGATACCAACCAAATATACCAAAATCATCAACCTACTTATAGGCCTAGTGTTAATCAGTATGGTTCAAAACCATATCTCCCTTACTCCAGTAGAATAGGTCCCCAGAGCAATACAGAGCTGCTAAGGAGACAGTACAGTGAAATCCAGCAAATGAAATTGCAGCAGCAAATGCATTATCAGAATAAAGCACAAATGCATCAACAACAAAAGTTTGCTGAACGGCAGTTACTACAACAACAAATATATGGCGTGCAACCACCTCCGAACTTACAGAACAGTATATACTCAGACAGTTCTTATCGAGATCTAGATCGATACAGCAGTAAAGATTTCAGTCCGGAAACGCCACAAGAAGATAGGTATGCAAAGAACAATGAATACAGAGAGATGGAAAATCAGAATCGGCAATATTTAGAGCAACAGTGGCAGGCTAACCAAGCAGCCGAATTGCGAGAACAAGAACATTACAAGCGATCAGAAGAGAGTCATGAAAAGAGTCAATCTCCACCTTCCGATCCCGTTTCTCACAATTTCACCAGCCAGAAGAATGACATGACTTCTCCAATGAAGTCCAGCGAATCCAGTACGCCAAGTGTAAAGTCACCATCTTCTGATAGCCGTAGAAGTAGCAGTGGTACACAGGCGTTAAGGTCCCCAGTGGCACAGCGAATACCATCTGCGCCTGTTGCCATGTCTGGTATACTCTACAAACAAGGGTCAGATGGATTGAAAGTGTGGAGGAAAAGGTGGTTTGTTCTGTCGGAATATTGCCTGTTCTACTATAAAAGTAAGTAATCATCGTCATCATGATCAGTCTCTAACTACTAGAGAACAGGTCACTGCTACGATACTGACCTACTCTTGAAAAAGAGAGAAAAAGAGATAGTGGATCTTAATCAGACCTAATGTGGATTGGTGGGTGGTATTATGTTTTTCGAATGTTTAGTAAGTGGACATGCTGGTTTTCCTTACGAATGTTTTCTTTGTCATTTAGGAGCAATGGATTGAGCATTGCACATAATTTTTAGAATAGAAATTCTGTCACCAGAGTTGGCCACTAACTATACGAACGAACGAACAAGAATAGAAAAATTCTTCTCTTTCGCTCGAAAACAAGTCACAGCCATAGGAACTATGATATTTAGGAACTATGATATTTATTTTTCAGGCTGACTATGATAATTATTTTTCAGGTCAAGACGAAGAAAAACTTCTAGGTTCAGTCTTGCTACCGTCCTACAAAGTATCTGCTTGCACCTCTGAAGACAAAATATTGCGGAAGTTTTCTTTTAAACTGGAGCATGCTAATATGAGGACCTACATTCTAGCAGCACCTGACCAGGAAGCCATGATAAAATGGGTGAAGGCATTGACCATGGCTGCTATAATGCAAAACCTCAAGTAAGAGTTTTTTTACCACTTTCTACCCACTGCTGATATACCGATACCGAGATGCCCTCTTTGGGAGGCCATGTTCAGCTGTGTTTTTCCGAAACATTAAAAAAACTTGGTGTTTTCAAGTCCAGAGTAAACAGGTTTCTTTTTAGGTAAGGGTGCTCCATCTGAGACAACACCATCGCTTTCTATCAAGTGAGAGTGGTCAAACGCTTGTCAGTATTTTTGTTTGCTTGTATTTTTGTATATTAATATTGTTGTTTGTAACGAATAAACTCAAAAACTAATGGTTCGATTTTAATTTTTTTCGGCTCGGTTTCGCATGGGTGCTTAATTTATGTTTTCATTGCACCCGTGCGAAGCCGGGGCAGCTTGCTAGTTATCAATATAAAAACTACTGGCTGAAATGATAATGATGACTAGGATTATTGATACAAAATTAATTCGAAACCGTTTATTTTCAGTGAGCAGTCACAATCGCAGAGCGAGCGAATAGCTGCAAAAATCGAGGTGCGTATCTATTACCATAGACACTGATCTGTGGATTATTACTGTGTGCATTGAGCATAAAAAAGCACGGAGGAACATTGCACTGAGCGCACCTAATTATATAACTCCTTTTCTGTCTGTCTGTAAGCAACTCACTTTTTTATTGGTAGTTACTCGAACTATCCTAGAGCAATCGAAAGTGCTGCAACAGTCAGCAGGTACTTTCTGAAAAATATACTTACTCTCATTCAATACTAATACAATCCGTTGTAGGTAAAAAAGCGTTTTCACACTTTGCGACACGTGTCTGTCGTCTTCGACACCACAGTAAAATGTATGTAAGTGTTGTCGATGACACAGGGCTCTCGTACAGGACAGTGAGAAAAGCGAGCATGTTTGTCAATTTATGTGTCGCCTGTCATGTAGAATAATGTGAAAATGCTGCTTACCTAAACGTATTAAAACATGCTCAATATTGGTAAGTAGCTAAGCTTGGTAAAAAGAACTACATGCAAAACCGATAATAAAAGATGAATAAACGAATGTGACATCAGCAGTATATTTTTTACGAAATACGAGTAGAAATATACTCATGGCTTTTTTCATTAGTTAAGCATTGCATAAACGAAGTTGATAGGAGTGCGCAAAGCATGTAAGCTCTAAGCGCTGTAGGCACAGAATAATCACTCCGAGGAATCAACTAGTACTTAGCACCGGCTTTTATAATAATCTGTGGCACCAGTGCACAGGTGAACAATTACTTCGCTAGAGCGGAACCAAGGACAGTGATTACACGCTACTGTAAGTCTGTAACAGCTAGTGATAGGATAGTTGGAGAAATATTGATACATCTGTTTCCAATAGTTAGGTACTAGTGCGTGTTGCTATATTATTATGGTGTACTGATAATTTAATAGGTTCCAAGATGTTACAAACTCAGTCAGCCATCGCATCTGTTTGCGGAATAAAATTAAAACAATAACTTAGATATTACGGGGTATTTAATGTAAAAAAACATTATCCAAATAGAAAAAAAACTATATTTAAAAGAGCCTTTAATAGTAGGTGTTTATCTAAACGTCTTCTAAACGTCTTATTTTTCATTTATTGGTCATTATGTGCCTTACAAAGAGTACACAATAAGTACAATTTAAAATTGATTGTTTTACCAAAATTTCTTACAACTCGAATCAACAGGTTTACAAAAAAGAATACCAATATGCAATCATTTACAGAATGGAGAAGAAATACCAACATATGCGAACGCTCCACCAAAACCAAGGCGATCGAACGAAGGATATAGCTCGCCTAGCCCTGATATGTAAGCATTTTACTATCTATGACCATCTAATAAAACAGTCAACTATTATGTAATATTTTTTCCACCAACTTATCATACACCGGCACTTCTTAAATTTAAGAATGTGCTTAACTGTACCTACACTTTCAAAGCTAACCCTTTATTCTCGCAAACACAGGTACGATCCAAACTACGACTTACTCAAAAAACCAGCATCTCACTACAGTCAAGGCACAACTCAAAGATATCCTGACCACGGAAACTACTCAACCAGTCCAAACATGGAATATTCACGCAGTCCACAGTCGCCTCAGACACAGTACAAACAACGCCCTTACGACACGCAACACCTCTCTTTACCACTGAACAACGAAAACCAACCGAGCACATCTTACCCAAATAATGCTCAATCACCTTATTTTGATAGGACCCGAAATCAAAAAGTTGCTGATAACAAACAGGAGTTGTACGAACATCAACCACAAAATAAGCAAGAGCTATACGAACGCCAACAACAAAACAAGCAAGAGCTCTACGAAATACAGTCTCTACGCAACCCATTCTTGCAAGACACACCTTCGGATAACCATGTAGAAACTGATAATAAAAGTCAAGATAGAACAAATGTTCAGAATTTGAATATTCACAACGACTATTCAGAGTCAAGGAACACTAATGACATAAATACATGCAACACAGAGTCCGAACTACGAAACGAAATTAATGGTTATAATAGAGATGCATATGGGGAACTAAACCCTAGACCAAGTCGAGCGGGCAGTACAGTTAATGAAAGACTTAGTGAAAGAAGAACACCAGATGCGTACGGAAGATCAACAACAATGGCACCATATCAAAGTAGAGGGAAGATTGGAGATTATGAAGATGTGTACGGGAGCTATGTGACGGAGAAAGAGTATGGTCAAACTTACGTCAAATCTCCAAACCCACCTCAAGCTCGAGATGCTATCAGCATTTCTAGTCAAGGTCACATACAGCCGCAAGAAAATACTGTTAACTATGTAAGTAGAAATTGAAAAAAGGTCCTATAATTCTTTATAACATTTGAAAAGTAAGTCAGTTGAATGACAATTAATTTATCATTTTTGACTATATTATTTACTTATTTTATATTGACCATATAATTTTGTTTTCAGCCGCAGGAAAAAACTTTTACTGGTCCAGCAGTATTGAGACGTAAAAAAATGCAAGCAAGCGGCATTCAACCACCAATGCCAAGACCGCATAGTGCAGATTTTCTCGAGTACGAAGCCAAAAACGAAAATTTAAATAGAACTGTGCCCGCACAGAATGTTTATGAGCCACCGAGACAACCGCAACGACCCAAATCCAGTCTAGACATAAATTCATATTACGATCCCAGCTCAGATAGATATTATTCCGAGGAAAGCTATGCGGAAAAAATGCGGCAGTCCGCGCAATACTTGCAACAGAAAGGAAACTTGGGACCACGAACTATGGACATTCCTCTAGCAAAGTATGCTAGTGGTTTAGCTCAAAAGCAACTCAGTTCGGCTTACTCTCAAATTAGTAACAACAACTATGAAACAGAATTTAATGCTAGGAACAAAGACAATGTAAGTTACAGTTCAAAATATGGGGATATTGAAGGTTTGAATTCCAATTGGACATTGAAAGAGAAAGGTATGGAAAATCAAAAAGATTACATGAATAGAAGTGGCAGTGTAATGAGTATTGGTTCCAATGTTAGTGGTTTTGTAAAAGATATGAGCAAGTACGATCCTAATTCTGATGGGTTTATGAGGTCAGCAAGTGCTCGACTGCCTTCTACAAATACTGGTGAAGGCGAGAAAAAGGTTCAACAGGTAAAGCATGAAGCTAAAGGTTTGTCTAAATTTAAGACAGAATCGATAGTAATATTTTATGAAATAACTTTTTTACTTACAGCGTGAAGAATCAATGAAGAGACTATTGGAGTGGAAGCAAAGGATGCTCCAATCGCCGTTAACAAGAAAAAGCACACCAGCGACCATATCTTTAGCAAGATCTTTGAATCAGAGTCGCCAGTCTCTGAGGTCTGATCAATATAAGCCCAAGACATACGCTAACGGAACGTACAATAGCTACTCGTCTGATGACGAAGGTACGTCTGAAGTTTTATTGAATTCAGTAGTTTTGTAGCATGTTCAACAATTTTACTGAAATTTTTAATCATTATAAAAGTTTCAGCAGCACGTAAACAATTTGTTGCATGAAATATTAAAGCGTTATTACATAATGTTTACGAATTTACTATTTTAGATAATAATAATATTATGTAATTTTATTTATATTTATGATTCTTATTTTAATTCTAAGTCTGTCATTTCATTTATTTAGCTATTTTATTAACTTATTTGAGTATGTCTATTATTAAAAGAACTATATCAATAATAAAATTTATGAAACAAAAATAATGTTGTGATCGCCACATGATACTTAGAATAACTAAAGTAGCCATAATGATGACTTCGCTATGCAGAGGGGTACCTTCCTGCCTGCGGGTATATTGTGCCACTAACAGAATAAAAATATTTTGGTGAAAATCGGTGGTGGATTTCAAATACTAAAATTTAAAATACACAGTAGTTTGCATCACTATCTAACATTCAGGTCTACTAACTCTGGTGGTGGGTATATTGAATAATTACTATTCAAATAGTAATTATCGGTTTCACTTTTGCACCTCAGAGGAAACAACGGGCACTGATCTGCAAATACCCAGAGATATGCAGGCAGGAAGGTCTCATAAAGTGAACCTATCTAGTCCAAACATTATGCAGCCGATTACCCCACACGCGGCCTGTATTGATCAAGTAGTCGACATCAAAGAAAATAATTTAAACACTTCAGACATGAATGTAGAAAACGCAGAAAATGCTTACGAAAATATTTTTTGTACAATATCCATTCCTAAAGTAAACCTAGACCAAGATGATAATGACTATGCGGGATCTCAAAGCAGTGATATTCAAGAAGAAGTAAAACAATGTACTAGTGAAGAAGGGTACGAAACTCATGAAAGTGAAGCAGAATCTGAAGGTGCAGATGTTGAATACACAGATAATGATTTAGATGAAGTTTTGTTGGACTCAAATATTGAACTTAAAAATTCAAAAATTAATTGTGAGCAAAAAAATGCCACTAGCGCTACAAGAAATGAGATCATAGAAACCAATGATGACGCTGAAAAAAGTAACCCTAATATACCTACGACTAGTGGTCAGACTGAAAACCATTATCTGCCGATGAGTCCTCGTAAAATATCTGTAATAGAGCAAGCTCACAAAGAAATCATAAAAAATCTTAGAGTATTTGATAAAACTATGCACATGGCAACTTATGAAGACAATCCATATGTTGAAATGAATATAGGCACCGAAGAAGATGCTCAAACCTATGAGGTAGTTTGTGTTAATAACGATAGAGTAGAACCAGTTTATATGGAGCTGTCTGACGTTTCCGACAAAGAACATACACCTCGCGACAAACGAAACCCATCATTATCTGATACTGCGTCTAACTTTGCTGATACAAAAGAACATACCTTAAAAAGAAATTCAAAGAACGAAAATAAAGTCAGAAATAAATCTGATTGCTCGGATGCAGATGAGGACTCTTTAAAAGAAAGTCATTTAGATAGCCCATTCAGTCGATTTAGCATATCTGATACATTTAGACCTGCTTCATACTATTTGAACGCAAGTCAAAATCATTTAGACATTCAAGATAGTTCTGATAGTGAGATTTTACCTCCTCCTCCGATTCCCAGCACATCACCTCCATGCGAAGATCTATCTGAAGACGCACTTTCTAAATATATTTTGGACAAATTAGACAAATCAGATATGTCATCGGACAACTCTATACTAAAAATGTTGACAGCGGAAAATCAAAAAAAAAATACAGTTAAGAGAAAAACAACATCATTAATGATTTACGGGAGCAAAACGTCAATCCATGATACACTCTCCAGAGGCGAAAAGATTCGCAATAGCAGAGCTAGTCTCAATGAAAGAAATAGAATGCTGGAATCGAATCCTAATTTGTTGAGCTCTAGTGTACCTGATCCGTACAATTCAAGTAGTGTTGAGTCAGATTCTTTGAGAAGTTTCAATGCAGACAGAGGTTCTTCCAGGTTATCACTGGACTCAGATGTCAGTAGTAAATTTGATATGGTTCCTTCAAATATTTCATCGGAGGTCACAAGTTTGAACGAAAATGATATGGCTATAGATTTCAGACACTCTAGTAGCAGTTACGGGGACTTAGAAATGATGATGAAAAGAAGACCTCTATCTGATGACTCAATATTTGAATTAGCGGAGTCTACATTCCCACTACCTAACGAGACAGCTTCGAACATAGATCTAGACAGATACCTTGATAATTTACAACCAAGTACGAGCAATAATGTAAATAACAACTGTCGTTTTAATTTTTCGGCGACAGATATTTCTACCGACAAAGATAACTTATATCACCAAGTTGCTGTACAACATGTCTCACATAGTCGTAGTTTGAGCACACCAGTTGTTCATAATAGTAAAACTAATACTTTAGGCAACAAAAATCATACTGGGATACCGTTTAAAAATATTTGTGAACAAATATCAAGCTACGCTGAATCACAAAGTTCATGCAGCTCAGTTGGATTACCAAAATCACCTATTTCATATTATTGTAAAAACTATAGTGAAGAAGCGGTAATGCATAAAAACTTAAATAACGACTCACTGACTGATAAAATAAAAGAATATGAAAACGAAACAAAGCTGGCGATAAAAACTAGTAATGATAATCATATTTCCTCTTCTTCCATGGGCTTTCACAGCAGAGAAAGTTCTGCAGAACACAGTGCACCTTACTATTATTCTGACCTTTCTTCACAAGAGCAAATTAATATCTTACCTACTTCTCACTATTTAAAAAACACTAATTTGTATCGAAAACTAAACAATCAGCGGCGAAGAGGACCACTGCATAAAAAAAACGAGATCTCTCATATTCACAATCCAATAAGAAATAATCAAGTAATTATGTCAGACCAACCATTTGAACTAGCAGCTGCCAGAAGTGTTTCGGTAGAGTTTTTGAGCGCTGCTGATAAAGATCCAGAGATCGATCTAAAAAATATATACGAATCGACTGGAGGAAGAAACTCTAAAATTCCGGAATCTATGAATTTGTCTGGTCTAGGTTGTAAAAAAAGCGCAAGTAATAACAGTAATTTTGAAAATTCCTTATTAGATTCTAGCAGCCTAAGTGCCAGTGCTTTGATAAAACTATCTTCAACTAGTATGTCATCTCACTGTAGTGGGAATTCTTCAAACACCGTGTACTACGATGCCGAAGCCGAAGCCAGCGCTTATGAAAATGTTGTCAGCCAAGGAGAAAAAATCTGGGAAAATGACAAGTTATGGAGGGACAACTTGAAGCGTGTTTCGCATAGGCATGCAAGATCTATGGATGATTTGGACACAATGCCTGAGAGTTCAACGCCAAGGAGAGTGAGTTTCGAGACGTGTGGCATGAATAGTATCAAACGAGTTAAAAATGAACCCTCAAAAAAAATAAGTAGAAACGTGACCTATGTCAACTGCGACTTTCAAGGTCGAGCACTTATATGTGCTACGAGAGACAACAATAACGCCTGTGACCAAACTAGTCCAACTGGCCTGCAATGTTTTGAAGCAGTACAAAAGATAGATGATAATGATGTGTATGTTAGTCTTGCAGAAAGTGCTGGAACGTCACTTATGCCAACTGATGAAGGGGTGTATGAACAGTTAAGTTTGGAATCTCCTGGTAGTTCTATGAAGATCATTGAGTCTAATTCGGTTAAAAGGAGACGTAAATTTGAGATTGATAGAGAAAAACTAAGGCAGTGGGATCTAATGTCAAGTGGTTTGATGAAAGTTGGGCCAGGTCGCGTGCGGGGGATAGGTGCTGGTGTGGGCATAGGTGACGCTGTCTGTAGTACGGATACAGGGGCTGACAGTGCAAGCAATGAAGGTATCCTCTAACACTCTTGGTCCTGTAATATTCACTATGTAAGTTATACTTCTTTTAATAATCCGCAAAGCAAAGTCATTATTTGTACCTATTTAGTTGTAAATAAATTAGCATTTTATTATAAACTGAATGTTGAACGTTTTAAGAGTTTTAAACACATAAGGGGTACATAAAAAAATTGCATGCAAATTTAACATGAATGTTTTGTACATAGATAAAGTTTGGTACTAATAAATGCTGATACCGACACTTTATTATGTTTTGCAGAATATAATTTGTTTTTCATAATTTAAATATTTTATAAAAAAACTAAACAGAGGTGTGTAAAGAAGAAGGGTTTCAACACTTCAAAATGTCACATTTAATTTCCAGCTTCGATGACTCTGGCAGCTAATAATACGGAACCTGGTACAAATAATAATGCAAACAATCAACAATCTTTATCAAAAAAAGCTTTCCTCGGAAGTAATACATCAATCGGTCGGAACAGTAACAGAGAGGGTAATATTCCAGTTAGAGCTGTGAGCCCTAGAGTGCGGTGGGTGGAGGACAAACCAGCGAATGATCACTACGGTTCACAAAACATGTCAGCTTCACAACAAAACGTAAGGGCTTTCAGTACTTATTTACTTTCTGCTGAAATTACCTACCTACGTTCTGATAATATGAAGAACATTTTTTTTTTAATTTTTAGTTAAACGCAACAGAAGATTCATGGGGTAATGCTAGATCACCATCTAGAGCATCTCAACAGCCAATACGAGCTGTTAGTCCAAGAGTCAGGAGGTATACCGAAAATGATGAAATGGTATGCATTATTCAAATAAATGAAATAATAATTAAAAAATATGTTTGTCTAGTAGGTATTATTAGTCTTCTCTTTCCGTATTGTTGTGTTTTGTTGTTTTGTATGACAATATTTGCAGCATGAACAACATCTATTTGTTATTGTATGTCAATTATTTATTTTTGCTTGAAATTGCATTTAAAGTGTTTAGTTTTTATGATTTGTTACATTTTTCACTATTAGCAAAGGGCTCTACAAAATCAAGCAGAATTGACTGATACACCAACCGCTGGAGAGCTCTTAGGGAGAACTCATGAAGAATTAGTACTATTGTTAATCCAACTCAGAAGAAGGCACACGGCGACGTCTCGGGCTATAGAACAGTGCTGCTCACAGATCGAGAGCATTGAGGTGTTTAGGATTTGTTTGTTTGCATGTTTGTTACATGGGTTTCGGTGACTAATTTTTAATTTTACAGCAATGTCTACACCCGCGAAGGTGCTCCTGGCTTCTAACAAATAAATGGGTGTATAAATTTATCAAGTTCTTTGAATACCTAATAACTATGATTGGACTCTATCAAAATTACTTCATATACCATGATTTTCGGTTTTCATAAAACTTAACTTTCTTATAATTAACAGTATGTTTTTGATATTGGTGTTTCATTTTATAGCATCTAAAATGTTTTAAAAACTTTATACAAGCCTAGTTAGTACCTATTTAAAAGGTGTACTGCTAGAATATGCATCCTTTTACTTTTTTTTTGTAAAATAAACGTTTCCACCGCGGCAGCAAACGCCTGTTAATTATTAATATATACTTACTAACTTACTAACATTGTAACTAGAATTTCGTTATTCTTTAGCTTCAAACTACCTAAACTACAGGTCTGCTTACTTTTAAACCATATTACTAAGTGACAGCATAACAAATCTGTTTTTAACCATCATAGGAATGCCGCAACAGCTCAATCAAAGCAATGGAAAGGGAGGAACACCTCCAAAGACTCGAACAGCTAAAGATGCAGTTAATGGAATTAGAACAACAGTATGAGAAAAGCAAGCCGTTGGTGCAGCTAGTTGATAACATGGTGAAACTGGGCTCGTTGTATAATAGGCCAGGGTCGACTGTGGAGAGACTTGAGAGGAATCAGAGGCTAAGGCAGAAGGTGTTGGCTGAACACGCGTTGGAACAACAAAGGTGAATTTTATTGCTCTGATACCACTGTTTAATAACATACCTATATTGGTAGCACCTCTGCCTTTGGATTCTAAGGTCATGGTTTCAACACAAGATACCTTTACTATTTCCAAAATGTTCATGTGCAAGGATTGAACTTGCATTCGCAAGTGAAAAATGAAAAAAACAAAACAATTCTAAAAACATGTCCACTAACCTGCATTGGGTTGCCAATCATTCTCACTCGAAAGCATCAAGGCAGTAGAAGCTTTAGAAACCTGGCTGAACATGACCAAACATTAAAATACCAAGATAAGAACTTAAGCTAGTTACAATGTTAAAAGAGCAAGTGAATGTATCTTGGAGTAATAATGTATTGAAATACGTTTGCAGGTGGCTAGAAAGTGTGGCAGCAGGCAAGCCGTTAGAAACAGAAGCGGCAAGAGCTCGCGTGGCTGAGTTATGGGCTTTGGAACAGGAGCTCGCTGACGAAGCTTCTATACTCCAGGGTATGAGAACTGATAAGGATACCATCGAATCTATGCTCAGTGGTAAGTTACCAGTGCATGTGCATGTGACAAAAATAACAATTGGTCAAACAAAAACTAGTTTTGTTTGACCAATTGTTTTTCGTTTCGTTTCGTTTACACAACTGGTTGTCTTCGATGCTCATTGTGGCTTACTAACTTAGAAAATGAAAATAATAGTAATTGGTTAAAAATTCCCTATATGAAAATAGTTGCTTAGTTCCATCGATTTAGGAATGCTGTTTTCCTAAATCGATGTTTACTTATTTATAGATAACGACTACTGATACTCTGCAGTCTTAAAATTATGAATCTTGCCGTCTTAGCAAGATTTTCAGTTAGATAATATTACTTTATTTAAACAGCTTACATAGGATTTTTTTTGGTGTTTTATCCATGTGATACAATAAAATGAAATCATTATTACAGGTGTGAGGGGTAAGCTGGCCACCGTCCATAAAACAGAGCTGCTCAGCGAACAATTGCGCCAGCCGTCGTCAGCTGGCCTTGAGGCGGAGCTGGCGCGAGTCCACGCCATGTTGGCGCACAATTCTAAGGTTTATAAGGTTTTATATGCACCGTGCACATTTTTATTTTTTATTAGTATTTAATATATCTTTATTAAACAAAATAAAATATGTACACAATTACATTACATTACAAAATATACAAAATACATATGAAACAGTTGAGCCATCTAAAGACCGTTACAAACGATCTATAGATAGCTCAACTGATCCAAATCACTACCAGTCGGATGTGTTCCCAACTGGCTGCATTGCCACGTTGAATGGCAATGCTGATACGTTGAGCCAGATATGAACCAGCCTTTCGATCACGCGTCGCTTCGACCAGACGCCCGGAAAGAATTTTGAAAATGCGGTGAGCCCCGGTACCCCACGGACCCAGGAATATCGAAGGAGTTGTGGGAAAAGTTGTTTCAGTCAGTTCATGATAAACAGTCGTTTTATTTTAGGTTATGGGCCCAGTATTTAATTATAATATTTAATAGATACAACACCGACGGGTTGGGTTTTATGAAATTTAATTATTATTAAGCAGATACTTATGTATTTTGTATATCTTTTTGACGACCGATGTGGCGCAGCGGGCGCATGTCCGCCTGTGATGCGGAGGTTGCGGGTTCGATTCCCGCCTCGGGTCAAATGTTTGTACGATCTACAAATATTTGTTTGATTTATAGAGAATACCCAGAACATCCGGGACAAATAAATATAATAAAAAAATATCTATCTATGCATTGTATTGTATTAAGTATATATATATCAGTCATCTAGTACCCATAAACACAGCTCTGTTTAACAGCAGCTTACCTTGGAGCTAGATGATGCTGTGTGGATTGTCCAGCATTATTTATTTTATCTTGGTTTGTAACTTGCGGTGGTTGTTTTTCGTTTTTGCATGATGTGAGATCAGTAATCATTGTATAAAACGTAGCCATAAGGCAAATATAGTTTAGGCATGCCTAGTGTTCTGAGTAATAATTTTAATATAGTGTATAATATAATACTATTTTAAATTTGACTGTGAAAGACTTACAAGCTAGGTGAATTTATGGTAGTTACAACGTGCCCATGCTATAAAAAATCTGGCAACAACGTTGCATGTTAGTAATCAAACATGAATTATAAGATTTATAAATGTAATGATTGCGCAGAAACTGGAGCAGACAGTAGCAGACAATGCGAGGTTGGAGCGTGAGTTGCAGCAGCTGCGGCGCGCGCTTCAAGCTCGCCGAGCAGCTGCGCCTGCGCACCCCACTGCTATGCTGGAAGATGGTAAATTAATACAATAGTCAATAGTCAATATACATATACTTCATGATGTTGCAAGCTACATAGGCTACGGTAACTGCTAACCATCAAAAGGGTTGGTTGCAACTTTAGTGGTATAAAAAAACGTACTTACGTAAGTTATTTACTGCTACCGTACACATAATTTTTGCCTATGATAATATCCTTCCTCAGATCTGAAAAGATTTCATCAAAACTGAAATTACAGGCACTATGAGACCTAAGATCTATGTCTCAAAACGCGCAAGTGATGTCTCTGATATTGCAAGCGTATATAGACTACGGTAACCGCTTACCGTCAAGTGGGATCAAGAGTAGGCCGTGTCACAGGTGTAAGAATATTATAAGGTTAACTATAAGTTTCCATTGCAGAAGTAACGCGAGTGCAGCAGCTGGTGTCTGCGTTGCAGCGCCAAAGACAAGAGCTAAGTCGAGCTGTTAGGCATTTGACACAACAGTCGCACGCTCTGCAGTCCACTCATGATTCAATGCCAGGTATTTAGCAGAACTTATCTTATTTAGATAGTATACTCTTGCACTTCAGATGAATCTTTGCTCGCCGCACCATAGAAATTGAGAAGTATATTAATCGATCATCATCAATTTATCATTATCCGATACCAGATCTCACCCAAGACAATAGGCCTCAGTACCCTTCAAGCCTAAACACAATAATGCTTGCACGCTGCTGCTTGGAAACAGAACATCTGACACTGCAGTGGTACCCAATACACACTTTACCTAAAGAGTAATAACACCAGTATTTTAGCCTAGTCCTAGAACATAGACCTTAGAAATGCAGCGGTTTTTTCAATAAAAAAAAATATTGATACAGGCCGACAACAGCGAACCCAATCACATCAGCGTCCGCTATCATCCTGGTCAGAGACCAACTTGGACACTGGTCACACAATCGACCACGGCTATAGTGACTACGAGTACGAAGTCAACAGATCCATGGCCACTGGACATTACAACCAGTCCGGTATAGACGTACCATTGTATGTCGATACCAGACCGCCTGGTGATGTTATATCACCATTAACCAGCGAAGACGCCCAACAAGCTGGATTTGGTAAGTCTCACCGAGTTACAGAGTCGACAGATTCTTGGCCTCTCGTGTTATGTTTGAACCTTGGAAATTATGCTCGAAATATTTAGCGCTATCAAATGCAGGTCTTATCAGATAACACCCCTACCTTTCAAATATTGGAATTTGTTTTGAAGCATTGGAATTTGAAACACTAACCCAAATAGTCAATGGATGCATTAATTAAAATTGTTAGAACTGATAATAACTGTAAATGCGTGAATATGAAAAAATTTCAAATAAACAGCAGGCAGAACAAAAATACTTTTCATGGTGACTTTAATCTTTATGTCTAAGGGTTACTGTTCTCACCCATGATACTGTAGATAATTTAGGCCTTTTTGTTCTGTCATCTAATTAAACAAAAAACCATTCCATATTTGTGACATATTTGTTCTACGCACAAATACAGGGTATCCTAGTGTGGAATCATGACTCATATTCATAACTGTTGGGTGCTTTTTACAGTCAACCTCACCAACGTAGAGAAACAAGAAATCAAAACGGTCCGCATAGTGAAACGCGAAAGCGAGCGAAGGCAACGCGATCGCGAACGTTCGCTCCAACCGCTAACCGACTGGCCGTCTAACACAATAACTACAAACCTCGACCAATTCATCGAAGACGAATTAGTTCAATCGTTCAACAACACACGAGCTTCATCTTTACCAAGGACCGATTACTACAAGAATCCACCTAATCCGCCAAACTACCTCCAAATTGGAGAAAAAAACATGGACATCAGCCCCAAATACGTTTCTAGCCCGTCGTTGTCCTACGACTATTCCCAGAACATGTCGTCCCTAAACAGCAGCTATAGCAAAAGCTATAATCCTTCTGGATACGATAGAATGTCTCTGTCCGCTCAATACACGATTAGTCCTACTGAAAGTACTAGGACTTTAACTAATGATCCCATGACCATGTCCATGTCTAAGACCAGTAGCATAGTAAGTTTGACCAGGTCTAATATGGAATTGTCACCGATTTTCAAAAGCGAGGCAGCAAAACAGATTATTACTGAAATGTCTGGAGACCCTAAGAATGGCTCGTTGCACAGAAGGCAGGTTCCGAAAGAAAAAAGAAGGCATTATACAGCGCCTCATCATCTGAGCGCGAAGACTTTGAATGAGCTGCCTAAGGATGTGTACAATCAAGATGTAAGTTGATTATTGTTGCCTTATGTGTCTTAGTTTGTTTCTTTTTTATAATTAACTGTAAGTTGTCCAATACTACTAGCATAATTTGAGTTTGCTCAAGAGAGGGTGCAAGAACTAAGGCGTAGCTTTTGACTACAGTGACTGCTAGGAATTTAACTTTCAATTCAACATCATTTCACTATCTGATACTACCTGCCAGGCCTCCCTGCTTTTCAACTTAGTCAGTATACATGATACATAGCTATAACTAAGACTTTATCGTCGTACACTTTAAAAACCCACATTTTTTATATTAGACATTTCTCTTCATAGCTTCATTTTCATGAAAAATAATGTTAAACAGAAGCTCGGCCGGTCCCTCGACGACGCGGACATGGAACGGGCCCTTCGGACCGCACCCGCGCCTGACGTGGTGCGCTCGGCCTTGCCGCCTCAGATGCACAAGCTGGCAGACAACACTATCGACCAGCTGCTGGCCGCACCGCAAAAGATTCTCATCCCAGAGCGGTACATTCCTGAGAAAGTAAGCATCTACAGAAAATTATGTGACAGGTTTTCAGGACAACAGAAAACATGATGATGATGATGATGATGATGATGATGATGATGATCATAACTAATTGATATTGCAGTGCCAAAATAACAAACAAATCTTTATTAATCGCGCATAATGTTACGATTAAAAAATTAATGAATGTTTAAACAGCCTCCAGAACTATCACCCGAAGAGCAGCAGAAGAGGCAAGAGAAAGTGGAATCTATAAAGAAGATGCTAACCGGCGCGCCGGCTGACCAGGGCAAGGTAACACGCATGGGCGCACTCATTTCCGTTTACACTGATTTACTGCGATCATCTAACATCGCGTGAATTCGCATTGTGTAACTGCTCTTGAAAATTTATGAACTAGGTACAATTGAAAATGTATGTTTTTGCGGATTTGTGTAGATCTTGAATAATGGTTGTAAACACCTATGTAACTTTTGCTGATGCTAAAATCTTGTCATTGCACTGCAACAGTCCATAATTATATTCAATCATGAATACTTTTAGGAATACATTATTTTTATCAACATGGATGTTAACTGTACAATAATCATTTTTTTCTATTTTACTCAGTACCTTAAATCTGTTGTATTGTAATTAGTTACACGTGAAACCTTCTTTCTTTTAACAAAATTATTCTGCTTTCAATGTTCTTTAACTAAAATAGCATTCGCATGATTATTCTTTAAATTTTTAAATACTATTGTGTTTGTAGATAAAGTCGTAAATTTTGTGTCCACCTATTTCACTTGTACATCTTTAGCATAATCAAGCACTTTATAATTAAAAATAACATTTTTTTTAGCGAAATCATCTACAAACATAAATGACCCAACCATAGAACGTTGTCTATATCCTATATTTTGTGTAATACGGTTTATAGTTACCCCAGTCTCGTAATCTATACATTATTATTTAAAAGTCAGGTTTAGTCTTGGTAATAGCCTAGATTCGGCTTATATTAAATATTACTACTCTTACTAATAAAAACCTGGGCTAATTTTAAACTAGTATTGCTTTAGATGACGTGAATATCTATGCTTAGAATGGCCTACATTGTGTGCTTATTATCATTTAGAGTCCCGACGCGGTCGAGAAGCGGCAACGCGAGCATCTGCTACAAATGAACCAGATATTGGCCAAACAGGTTACGGAGATGAGCAAAATTATCGCTGGTAAGAATATGGCTGAAACTTTACCTACTCAAGGTTTTGTTTGTTTGTTCGTTTGAATCAAAGATAATCTGACTGAATTTTTGTATCTTTTCTACAGTGGCTAGGGTTAATGGATATAGTCTCGTACGACTCATCTGCTAAATGACCTGTTTTAAAGACTATTAGCTAAAAATCATACAATTATGTGCTCTTTCAAAACATGTGTTACAATATAAATGTTAAGGCATATTTTTAATAAAGCTTACTAAAAGCCCTTGGTCATTATTTTCCCCTCAAACCGTAGATGTAGTTTGGATAAAAGTATTTGCAAACCTCGTACTTTGCAAATACTTTTATCCAAAGCTAAAATTCCAAAAAAATAAGTATTCCTGCGCTAAGAATTCAGTTGGATTGTCTAAAATGTTTGTTTTTTAAAGTGTTTTTTTCTGGCATGTTCAATGTGTTTATTTACTATGGTACCTCGACCATCATTCTTTGAATTATTTTATTTATAAAAAAAAAATCTAATATAGTACAGATACTTTGAATATGCCTTCAGTTTTATTGCTAAATAATATAACTCTAAAGCATTCACTTTTTATATGAATAAATATTTAGTTCTAGAGTTTGGTTGTTGCACATTTTTATTTGCGATTTAGTTTCCATTGAACTTTTGATGAGAATAATCAAACCACCAACAATATTTTTTTTTACGTAATCAATTGTTGTAACAAAGAATATAAAAGTATACGAAATCACAAAATCTTTTTTAAACCAGTCATTGGTTATCTCCTGAACTAATTCGTTTGATGATTCTCAGCGTGATTTGACGTGACTAATCCACGTGTGTCCACGCATGTAACAACATTATGCTTGATGTCGTTTGTCCCGTTTCTGCAGGAACCAACACTGATGGCCCGTCGTCCAACCACTGATTCACATATCTAACTCATATCACACTTAACCTTCACTTCTTACACTTTCTTCCATACACTTTACTCTTAAATACTTATTGGCTGAAACAGGACGATTCTGAAGATCCAGTGTGTCGCAGCATGGTTTCGTTTTGTGCATTTTGTTGTGAGTAGTCCCTTGTTTACTATAATAATTACATTATGCGAATACACATGTCTACCGTAGCAGCCGATTAATGTTTATAAACTAAGTACAAAAGCTGTTGCTTTTATTGCAAAGTCAAACACGTATAATTTCTGCGAACATGAAAATGTGTATTCGTATCTTTTTTCTGTCCGTTAGTTGCCTTGTTATTTTGCATTTCGCATATAAATTATTCGCTAAATTAAAATAAAATTTGTATTAGAAACTAAAGTTTTGTTTCTATGAATAGAGAAAGCGTTAGAGGAGCTGCCTCATAACATGAATGATGAAGAATGGGACGATCGCTCGCCCGACGTTGAGCTGCCTATTTATCAACAAAGGGATAATTTCTTCACTTAAAGCGTTTGTGTACTCGTTTGTTTGATTGGTTCCAAATTTGAGATTTTCATAAACAAAGTCAAACGAGAGTTGTTGATTTATAGTTTAATAATATAATAATAGCATTGTGCAATTATTATCTTGACGACTTTTTAGAAAAAGAACAAACACACATTTTTATAGAAATATCTATATTATTTAATAATCAGACGTCAATATAAATTACAAATTGTATTATTATATTTTTATACTTGATCAAGGTAGAGATTTATTACGATATTGATATAGTACACTACACATTAAAATAATGGTAGAGGTATGTGTAACTTTGTCATTAAAATATTACTGGTTCCTGACTACTTATTGAAACTGTTTGTAGAATAGTTTTTTGTGTATTAGTTTTTGAATTGATAGGTAATAGGCAAAAAGATATGTAGAGTCGCTTAATTTTTCAAGTGAAATTAGATCTTTTGTCATTAAATTATGACGTGTATCACACACAAAGCAAGACCGTGCGGTGTGGTAATCTAACTATGTTTAAATATGATGGCTTACTGATAAGTTTTTGAATAAAAGTACCTAACTGCAACAAAGTTACATAACTACCGCACATATGGATTAAGTTTACATTGCTCAATTTTGACAACATTCCATAAAGAAGAATGTAAAAAGTAAATTACTTTTTGTAGAGTTTAAGTGTAAGTAGTCAAATCATAATTATTCATGTAAATATAATTTCAAAACGATTACGTTAATACTTTGTATAAATATAAACCTGATTATTTGTAGTTATTTGCATAGAAGAAATATTGTTAATGATAACAAATATTTTACTAGATGCCATAAAACAAAATCATGATGATTTAGTTATATTATTTTTTTGACCTAAAAGAGTAGAACAACTTAATGTGGTTTGACGAAAAACAATGCGTTTTAGTATTATTTCGTGAATTTTAATTTGTTAATGTATTTATATTTGTTATGTGAAAGTTTTGTTATAATTTTTTTGTCAACATGATGTGGTGAACTAATTTTATGTTTGTATTCTATTTCACTAATATTAGTGATAAAATGATTTAAAAACAATAATTTTATTACCTATAGAATACTTACTTTTTTAAAGTGATGTCTTATTAGTAAATATACTTAAACCCCAAAATGTTCTGTAGTGTAGGAGATAGACATAGTAGCTTGTATGTATTAGAGGTGAAAATATGTTTACAAGCCTAAACGAAAAGCTTTAAATTACATATAGCATGTACCTACATTAGTTATCTATCTTATGTATTTGTGGCAAAAAATCGCAATCTCAGTTTATGACTGTAGTTCTAAAATCAATAAACCTAATTCAATGAATATTTACGTATGATTATGACATATTACGATTTATATGTATTTATATATTGGTGCCATACATAATAATCGATGATTTGTTTGTTTCATAGCCATGTTTTAAGTATTACTAGATTTTGTCAGCTGAAAAATAAGTGTATGTTTTTAAAGCGTATTTTCCGTACTACCACTAATATAGCTCATTTATATTATGAGATTATGATGTTTATTAAAATGCCTAAAATGTATCTAGAAAATATAGACTGACTTGTTTTTGCCTTAGACTTCCACAATTTATATTTATTTACTCTATAGTCAATTATTATACTCTCTATACCTACCTACTAATAATTAAGATTTTATGATAACTAAGCCTTAAGCCTATTTTAAATAAAGATTGTAGACTGTTCTATATCTTAATATAATTCCCAAAATATAACCATAATCTAACACGATAAACATAATATTTAGGTCTATATACACCTCTTCTTATTTCTAGCATTCTTGCAATGTAGTATTGCGAATTTGTAATTATATTATATGATATTATACCTACTGCAAACATCAAGCATATTTATCAAAAGAAAAGGAAAAATGTGATTCTTTAAATATATAAAATTATTCAAATTAGAGGCCGTATTTTTATGACTACAATCTATTTATAGGGTTTCTTACTTTACCAACCCATGAAGTAATACTATAATTATTATATCGCTAATAAGCTTACATAATCATATCCTTAAATGAGTAATTAAATAAACGCAAGCTTAAAAATTATGACAAATTGATAATATTGTCTAAAGATACCTTTGTATCTTTAGTCCAGCCCCATAGCAATTGTTGACTTATGCCTTAACTGAGTTGTTAAACCTACAGGGAAATGTGCATATTGTTTTACATATTATCCTATATTGTATTTACCTATCCTGCATAGCGCGTACGTTGTTCACTTGAATAAATAAATACCTAATATGCTGCTTTGTTTTATTTATCTGACTGTGCAGCCAGTGTTACAAGTATGTAGGTATATATATCATTTTTTCAGTTTTTTTTATTGAGCTATGTTTAAACATAAGATAAAAATAAATGTTTATGACAAAAATGTCATCATAGTACACGAATAATACATATTAACAATGGTAGGTAACGTGCAGTTAAGTTAATATACAAGTAGTGTATTATTATCATATATGTATGTAAATTTTTTGCACTATTTAAAAACTTTGATATTATTATCTACTTTCTATGAGTTACGGGCACATTATGAAGGGGTAAATTTTATCGAATCCAATCTCAAGCTCTAACCACTTATACTTACCTACTAATATTCAATTGTAAAGTTCGAGTAAAAAGCCTTCATGATTGATTGCAAGCGATAAATTTAGCTCGTCTTTTCAGTTTAGCTCGCCTCTCTCAAAAAATACAGAAAACGTTTAAAAAGGAGGAGGGCTGGGCTTCTCTTGATATATTTTTTTAAATCCATGAGTAAGAATTTTATAATAAACTAGCAGTCCGTCCCAAAGCCGGGGTAGTATAGTTTGCACAGCGGATCTAGGTTTCCGTGAAGTTAGCCGTTTGTGATGTGCAAAGACAATTTAGTTTGAAAAAGCTCCCATTGTGCATCGAAACGACTAATTTCACGACGGCCGAGATCCGCCGTGAGAACTATAATAAATGTAGCCTCACTCAACAGTACTCGGAGATAATGTAGCATTCTAAAGGTGAAAGAATTTTTGAGTACCAGTAGTTTTTGAGTTTACTCGTAACAAACAAAAATCAAAAAATACAAATCTTTCCTCTTTATAATATTAGTATAGATAAACTTCGAAGCCTAAACTTAGAAGGTAACGTAGGTAGCGCAAAAGTAGAGATAACTAATATTTCGATAGGATCGTATCTTAATAATCCAAATCAAGCCAGAAGTACCTACTATAAGCACCAGCTAGTTTTATCATCAGCTCATCACCAATGGGATAATAATGTCTCTTATCGAGTCTTTGTTTTGTGAGACAAATCAGTAATTAGGATGCGAGGAGCGCACGCTACGTGATCCAGTCCAATGTCAAAATCAGGCAATCCTTCCTTCCGTTGTTTTGATTACTTAGTTAATGACCTGTGGAGGTTGCGGGTTCGATTCCCGCCTTGGGACAAATGTTTGTGCGATCTGCAAATATTTATTTCCGGTGTTCTGAGTATTTTCTATGTAGGTATAATAAAAACTGTTTATTTGAGCAAAGCCTATTTTCCCCTGTGGAGATCTATTGGCTTATGTTATGACTGAACTTATCAGAAGCATTCGGATTCTTATTTTGGTAGGTACCTACGTACAATTATGTTAATTAGATTAACAGAGGAAAGCTTATTAGAAAGTCAATGAATGGCTGTGACATCTAGTGATCCATCACGATGCATAAGAGTGGGCATTAGTAAATCCATTGACATATGAAATCGATCATAAATGCTGACTTGCGTTTTCGTACGGCAGACAATAGTTTTGAGCGAACCGCATTTTTCAAGACTTTACTGACATAGGCTAATCTATGTCAGCAAAGCTAGCATAGGTCTATTAATAAACAGCTTCCTTATGTTCCCACTGTTGGAACACTCTCAGGTGAAAGCAAATTGATCATAACCCGCCATACGCAGACCCAATGCGGTTTCGAATTATAGTAGACATGTATTAAGTATATAGACATGTTTCAGATTTTCCGTTACCGTTTGAGAGCACTGGTAAATATTATTTTTAGTTAGGAGAACATAATTATTTTTTGTAAATACATGCATATTTATAATACATACAACCTAGATACAACCTAGATAAAAACCTAGGTTAAGCGGAATAGTACGAGAGATTTTTCGTCTGTTTTTTATCTTGTAATGGATTTCCGCAAAGTACCTAACGCCTGAATCTATCAATTACATACAAAACACCCAGTCCTGGAACACATATTTGCAGATCATACAAACATTGTCCATAAAAGTACTTTTACATTGTCCAACAAAAGCCTTCCATCATTGTCTAAAGATACATTGTGACACAAATAGTGTAAAATGATTTTTGAAGATAAGTAACTTTTAATGAATTGACATAAATCTTTTAACCTAATGTCTTATCAATGTAGGTTAATAGAATACAATACAGCCTTAATCATTTATTAATTGCGTATCACTTCTTTTTCTAGTAAACCGGTTAAAATTGGAATTTTATTGTAAATCTAAATAAAATGGGCTATAAGAGCCAACTCGCATCTGGGCCGCAGTCCGGTTAACACGCACTGGATCTAGTGGTCATTTGGACAGAATGTATGAGCCAGAAATGTCCACTGAATGAAAGTTAGGAAGTTACCTTTGCTGCCTGTACTCACTACTCAGTTCCTCAACGACAAGTACTACAAGTAATTGTACCACTACAAGTAATTGTAGTGGTTGATTTATTTAATTATTAAAAGTTCGAGTGTAATTCAATTTTAACAGTTTAGGTAATCAAATGGGGTAGATATTACATTGTTTTTTTTTAAACACTAAATAGCTCGTCATAACGCAGTGTGAGAAGAGCGTAGCGTGTGGCTCCTACAGTTAGACGAAGTTAAGTTACGGTTCGCTAGATCATGATTTGGATGGGTGACCGTCAGTGGTAATTTCATCTGAGCGTTTTCGTTTCATAAGACACATTAAATAGTCAGTCTCGGCTAAAACAATCTTCAGGCCATGACGGGTCAATAAGCTTTCCGGTGGCCTATATGCTGAGGCCACTGACTCATGCGAACTTACGTTACTAAGAAAGAACTGGTAAGTTAATGAATAGATTAATTATTATACCTAACATTTAGTATCATTTAGTATACTAATATATACTAAGCACAGGTGGTCTAGTGGTAGTGACCCCGCCTTCCGATCCTAAGGTCGTGCACCAATGGATTTTTCTGTTCGAAAAATGTAAGTGCGCAATGCCAGTGCTCTCATACGGTGAAGGAAAACATCGTGAGAAAACCGGTATGTCCAAGAACTAAAAATTCGAAAGACATGGTCCATCCACCGCATTGGGTCCGCGTGCTGGATTAAGACCTAATCACTCTCGCCCGAGAGTAGGCCAGTGTCCTAACAGTGGGAACATTAGAAGGCTGTCATGATGATGATGATATATACTAAATGGAGCATTATGTAGCTACACAAGACGGTCTTATCGCTAAGTAAGCGATCTCTTCGGTAATATAACCAATGAACGCAAACCCTGATGTTAATTACGGACCTACAGCGGATCATCACGCACTAAACACGAATCCATTTAGGCGAAATTAAATGGAGCTTACAAGAGTAATTACAATATTTTATATCCTAATTTTACGGGTCGCAAGCGCCATTATGACCTGAGAGGGTAAGGTAATAAATGGGGCTTTTAGAATATCTCGTGATCAGAGAATAATCTGAATACGACTTAGTGCTCTAAAGTAAGCTTAAATTATACAGAATGGAAGTGATCCCGTTCTGGTTCAATCCCATCCAATTATAATTTCAGTAAAGGTGGATTCGACCAACATCTGGAATTATCTATTTCTACATTTAATTCTTGGGAATAAGAAATGTCAAATAAAGTAAACTGTCAGTTTACTCTCGAATAACTACGATTTTATTCGGAGATTAGTGCCTATTCGCCCTAGTTAGGTCGAATCCAACCTAAAACAATCGTCTCAAAACTATAGATGGTAATACTATTAAAAGTGATCACGCCAGTGATTTTGTGATGATGCCAGTGTCATTTTACCCTGACATGAGGTGATGATAGTCGGCCGTTTACTTGTATTCATAGTTTGATGTTTGCTTGGTTTACGTTACTGCGCCGATGTGATATTATAGGCAATTGACGTCCACACTCATGTACGTCTCCATGCCGACACTCAAAGGCCAATGCAGTGTTCGATACTACGCCAGATTTGAAACTGTGGCACTTGCACGTGTTTAACCATTGCAAGTAGTTGCATATGCGGCGAGTACCAGGGTTTTAAAATTCTTACAGTGTTCATACCTTTGTTCATGCTCTTTTTGCTTGCTCGTTTAGATACTCTTCTACCATTTTTTAGGTAGCCTAGAGTTTATTATCTACTTACATAATTTTTGATACAATATAAAAAAACATCTATGCTTTATATATTGCCCCTATTCATAAAAAAAGGTTTTTTTCAGCAGCTTGCTACGAGTATGTACCTACTTTTGTCTTTCCTTGTCATAAGCCTATTCATAAGTCAATAAACAAAAACAATGATAGATTTGAAAGACACCTTAGCTAATCTTACCTACGTTTGTTAATAAGGCATAATATCCTCTATATATTCATATAATTGTGGAAATAGGTAATTACGAGTATTTCATATCAACATGGTATTTTTCTTAGGCCTACGAGCAACTGATGCCTGGGCATCATGTTCCATATAAATGAAACTTTGCTAACAAATTGACTGTTTCGTCACTAGCCGAAAAAAGCACATTTAAACTTTAACTGTAGTCTCAAAGGACTGCACAGCAGCAATACTGGTTATCTTTGATAAAAGTTACAGTTGTTATTTATAGTTACGCTCGTTACATCCACGCACTTGCGAAAATTATCTGCTACCGACAAAAAGTTCGAAAATAATATCCAAGCTTGTAATGGGCCACAATAATGCCACTGCAATTTGAAACTCCATTAAACTGCAACCGACAAAACCAACTGTATTTTATATAAAATTGTATTCGTTTATTACAAAGTTTATTCCCAACCAAATCATTAAAAAAATACATATCTTTAAATACGTAGATGACGTTGATGAATCAAATGCTAGATTGTTTTTATGAAAACTAATAGGTACCTATGCACTTATTCTTAAAACACTGTCATGCCAATGAACAAAGATCATTAATTCATATTTTAAAGCTATGTTAGCAAATAGAGGACTGATTATAAATAGGAGCATTAAAAAATAAAATTAGTACTGAATCGGAATACGAGGAAATGTAAAAATAAAAGTGGGACTTGCGTATTTTTTTAGTATCTACCGAATCAACAGCTCGTCGCATAACTTTAAAGTGAATATTAAGTATTTAGGATACCTCATCTTTAAAGATATCTGGCTGTAATAATTTATAATCTTTTTTTTTCTTTTTTACATAATTTTGAGACAAACAGGCTGACGGCCTGCCTGATGGTAAGCAATTACTGTCGCCTATTGACCTCAGCAACACCAGAGGTACTGCTGAAGCGTTGCCTGCCTTGCAAGACCTTTTTTATACATCTTTATTAATTCACGTAAATCACCCCTTTAAAAATGATTCGAGTTTATTTTTTAGTTTGGTTCAGAAGTCTACTCTTCCGTGGAGCACAAGTTTATTCGGATCGTAATTTTTACCATTGGTATAAATTAAAAGGCATATAAGATTCAGGACTGGTTGTACCGTTGCTCGGCCCGGCACCCACCATTGATCTCATTGTTTGATACATTGCACTTTTTGGGGATTGTCGTTTGGGTACTATCTTTGTTGTCAGCACAGGGTGTTGCAAATTTTGAAAACAAATTGCGGTGACGTTTTTGTAAAAAAAAGGACAAGTAAAAAATATATTTATTCAATAATATCACAATCATTTTGAATTATTTTATTAGGATCATTTTGAAACGTCTTAAAGCTAGGTGAATTTACGCCAGTTCCACCCGCCCCAGCCTATTAAGAAGAATCTGGCATTAAACTCGGCTTTTAAAAGCTTTTAAAAGTGATAAAGCACAGAACACTTCTTACCAAAAATACACTGGTTTTGATTTCGGCTGTAGTTCAGTACAAATGTATTTTTCAGGTCTGTGTGATATGGTACTCTGTATCAGTAACTATATACTATTTCTGATACTATTGACAGGGAATTGTAATCTAAGATCAAGACTGTTTGGTGTTTATTAAACAACTAAGTAGTAAGTGAGTTAAGTACATTTTCACCACTTACAGCAATATACCAGTTGTTTTGTAGGTATTCTAGGTTGGTTGTTTATTGTTTTTCATCCTACATTTTATTTACGAAAAATAAATTTCTTATTCTACTGTGCGTCTCATCACTAGTTAATTCCTAAAAAATACCAGGAAAACCATCAATATGTCAGTCACAACGCTCACCCTGTGGATAACTGGGTATGCGCATAAAACAGCAGTGCAGCGCCAGCCGCGACACAATCGCACGCCGGCCGCTGTCGACACGCAACGGAACCGTAAGTACAACAATCATAACTGTAAACACGCGGTGTAAATAAACAAAGAACGTAACCAACACAAATAGTATTAGAGTAAAACATCCTTTGTGCAGGTGTGCGTATTTTATAAATAAATATTATAATTTATTAATTATTATATATATATTAATTATTATAAATAATAGTAAATCGTTTTAATTTCTTTTATACTATTGATTTATTACTATAAATTTGATAATTCACAATTAAGGTTTGTTTTTGGCCACTATTTTGACTTGTGCTTTACATAACAACATAGCAACTTGCTATGTAGGTACTGTTGCTCTGTGAATATTTCAAAATATGAATGTGAATGTGAAAAATGTGCTTACCAATGTCATAATAATGTCAACTAAATAACAATTTTTTATTTATTTTTATTTATTTAACATATTAAACGTTATTACAGAGTTGTTTAAATACATCTAAAAAACCGTAGTAGGTTTGACTAAGATGCAATATAGCAAAAAATTCCTTAAATATTTGTTAGTAAGAAACATGCCGTAAAAATTTAAGATATAGGTATTGCATGTCGAAAATGAATTTAAATACAGTTTATTATTATTTATTTTGCATGCATATAATTATTTTTGCCCTTATAATATATTATCAGATACCTACCCAAAAAAATATAATTGAAACAAAATTATAGGCACATCACTAATCTGTATAAAAGCCGAAAATTTAAAAACTGGTGATTACAAATAATCCTAAAATTTTTAAGACACTTTTTTTTTTTTTATTCAACTGAAGTGGCAACCAAGCGTACGGCCCACAAGATGGTAAGCGGTTACCGCAGCCTATGGACGCTTGCAATACCAGAAGTATCACTCGCGGGTTGCCACCTTGAGGCTAAGATCGAAAGCCTCATGTGCCAGTAATTTCACCGGAAACCATACCCTTCACACCGGAACACAGCAATGCGAGCATTACTGCTTGGCGGCAGAAATAGGTATGGCGGTAGTCCTTCCCCGGACGAGCTCTATCACAGAGAACTCTACTACACTTTCTTGTCTATTACATTTTTGCTACAGTTCATAAATATTTATGATCACTTTAGATTAGACAAACAAACAAATATTTCATCCATTTCTTTTTTCAACTTGATAGTTAACAGTGAAAGTATTGCTGATGTTAAAATTATGGAAATGTTATCGCTATCGATTTTTTTGGAGGCTGCTATAGATCTATTTTTGCAAAACTTTACGATTGGCTATAAATTATTAAGTGTATTTTTTGTTTCAAATTTTGTTGTAAATGATAAATCTGGTGACAAAATTGCGAGCGGACTATGCAGAATCAAATAATAAGAAATATTTTTAATACACACTGAGGCGAGCGAGAAGAAAAACGCGGTATTTTCGCCTCATTTTATTTTCAAAAAAGTGTAGGCGGAAATTCCGAGCGTACTTCTGATTGCGATTTTTTCGTCAGGTTGTAAAACCTTACATGAAACTTTTCGGCACAAGAAAGTTAGTAAATAAGTGTCACGCACTTATTTACTTACACTTGCATGCATACTTGAACTCGAGAACTTGTAGGTATTTGATTTTTACAGTTGTACGTGCAAGTACATACATATAAAATATTCATTTATCCTACTTTACTGTACCTACTTACTGTCGATTTTAGTAAGCTGTATATTATTAGTGAAACGGACTAAGTATCACGCACAAATATCTCACGCAACCAGTAAAACGATTTTAACTAACGGTATTCTACTGGCTTATTAAATAAAATATTGATAAACTGGGAAACAGTTTCATGTGAAAAAAAATTAAAATTATTCTGGGTAAAAATTTAAGCTACCCTTACATAATAACGCATAATAACGCAACTAATAATTTCACTTTCGGCCGGTGACCTTAGTTCCTCGACCATGCCGATGAACTCACCAACTCACTCAGTATTCTACATGCGCCTGGGCAATAGGCTGTGCGGTGTTTGTGGTAGGCATTGAGTATGTGTGGTAGGTATGTAAGGTACTAGAGAATAGGTATGCGGAATTATTTACTACAATCATCACGTATAATAAAATATTTACGTCAAATGATGTTGCTCTACCTATGGATCTGTGTTTTTTTATCAACTCTATTGTTACTTACCAGTAACGTAACCGTTATCATTTAATCGTCCAAATAAACGTAAAGCTCGTTCAAAAAATAAAAAAATGTATCGCTCTAAGGGAAGAGCTCGTTTGCTTGGTTATCATTTGGATGGGTGACCGCTGCTACAACTCGTCTTTAAAATATCAAAATACTGCTTAATTCTGTTGTGAAATTTTAGCCGTGGTTTTATTACAATACCAAGGCGAGGTTGCCAATAGCTTAGATTAATAAGGTCTCTTAATATAAGCCCTATCACGTGACATCATCACATCCAAACATCGTCCGTGACGATCAGCAATACCAAGTTTAATTTAATTAATATAACACAGTAACATTTCACAAACAGTAAAAGTTTCGTAAACTTTATACCATGCAATGGAGCTTTTTATGGTTTCTAACGAGGCTACCGATTGGAGGGTTTCAATCGAAGAATAATAACTAGCAAGCTGTAGAGAGCTTAGATTGATAAGTAATATTATATTTATATTTTTTTATTTTTTTTATTTATTTTTTAATGAAAAATATTGGAACAAATATTTGCAGATCGTACAAACATTTGTTCTAAGGTGGGAATCGAACTCGCAACCTCTGCGGACCTTCACCCACCGCGCCACATCGGTTGACGTTTTGTGTCTGCCGCCGAAAAAAACCACGATTAGTGGTTTTAGATCAATTCTTTGTATTTGGTGTATTCAGATCATTCGCAGACACAGTACAGTTCGTTTTATTTACTACTCAGAGGTCCCGCCCAACATTAAACTGCTTTTCGAGTCTTTGGCATTTATTGCTTTGAGTGTTCGCTCGGTACGGATAAAATTCAATGAGTGAATGCCTGTTTTTTACCAGAAAAATACTCATTGATAATGTAAAGTCAGGCAGCTCAACTTTACTTTGAATTGATGATAAGAGTTTCTTTTCACCGCAAAGGTTGTAAAGGGTACATTTCAATAGAAGTGGATTTTATTGAGATAATTATACCATATTAAACTTACTAGGTACGTGTCCGCTTTTAAAGTTGTAAGTTAGACCGTAACGCTCAATTTTGGTAGAAAAACTTTTGTGGTAGTATGCCAATTATCATTGTATATGAGTCAGGATGTGATTTGCGTACATTTGCATGGTGGAAAGCGGCGCAGGCGTCGACCGGTTCCTTTGTGTTTAATCGAGTAAAGATGTCAATAACATAAATACTTGGTTCACATTCATAATGTGCTCATGTCACTTATTGACAAATATCTAATAGAATAGTATAGTCTACAAATCTACATCTACAGTAAAAGGGAGTAAAAAAAATGTAAAAGAATGTATTTGCTGTGCATCAGTCTGTTTGTCTGTGGGTCTGTCAAGACCCTTTCAGGAACAGTTAACAAATAACTTCAAATTTATACCTATCTATACCTAGATATTTATCTGTGAGCTTTATATTGATGTGAGAAAACCAAGCTTCTAACATAACTCCATTTTTTTGTAATATTTTTATATGAAAAGGGCAAAAATGAAAAACCTTAATGTACTTTCACATTCGTAACACCACGGTTCTGAATACTAGGTGCTTTTGTAACACAAATAAAGAAAACTGTCTAAGATGTTAGATTTGAAGTGTTATATATAGATGTTTATGCGGTCAAAATTTCCTCTAGCTGAGTCCAAGCTAAGCAGAGCTTGTGTTATGGGTTCTAGATGACTGGGAATTTGTAGGATTCTATGAAGGCGCGTCCACGTTAACATAGCTTTGATCAACTTTGTGCGCCTGTGAAAGTGCGTACGTTCACGTCAATTTGTTTGTTTTGTGTCGAACGAATGGATGAGCCTGTGCCAGGTGCCATGGATTAAATAAAACACGTTATCATAAAAAAACCTGTGCTAAATATAAGTCATCATCATGACAGCCTTCTAATGTTCCCACATTTGAGACACTGGCCTACTGTCAGGCGAGAGTGATTGGGTCTTAATCCACCACGCGGACCCAATGCGGATTGGTGGATGGCACATGTCTTTCGAATTTTTAGTTCTTGGACATGCCGGCTTCCTTACGATGTTTTCCTACACCGTACTAAATATAAGTAGGTACTTTAATAAAATTAACAAAAGGAATACACGTTCCGTTACGACGTTTTTTTAATCCTTTTGTACTCGCAAGAGGGTTACTAGCACTCGTTATTCCTTTTGAATCCACAGACCCACTGTTACGTTGAGCTGTTCCACTCAAAGGTTCCATAATCACTATCAGATTCCATTTTTGACTGATATTATAATTACAAAGTTTTTCAATATCTTAAATTCTTAGTAGCGATAGATTATAAATAATAAAATAAAATAAAAACATGTAGGTAATAAAAGCCCGCATCTACCTTGAACTCATCACTCGACACGTCTAGTCGAGATAGTGCAAATGTGAACTCTACGTTAATGCAAGAATTTACGCATATAGGCCACCACCATTATCCGAAAGCACTTTGCAGATATAGTGAGTTCCATTCACAATATGGCTACGGCTAGCAAAAAATCTGACGCAGACATCAATATTCAATATATCTGCATATTATAAAACAAAATCGCTTCCCGCCGTCTGTCCCTCTGTATGTCAGACTTTAATGCAGTTTTCATCAATAGATAGGAGTGTTCTAAGATTTATACGAATTTACACGTATAATTGAAGCATCCTCGCGAAGCCGAGGCGGGTCGCTAGTATAATATAAAAGGCTTGGTGACATACAGATCTACAACGTAGAACCTAAGCGCTGGACCTAAACACTTGGAAAGAAGTGGAAGGTATATTCCCCTTAAACTGGAAGGGTGTATTAAGAGAGGGGTTTCTGAAATCCAACTATAAGAGGACGCAGCGAAAAAATGAAGTTTGTATAAAAAACTTTACGCGGACATAGTTGCAGGGCTATCCACTAGTTTTTGTATAAAGCTGTGTTTTGTTTTGTCACAGTTGTGACGCGTGCGAAACATTTAGGTACATAATTTGTTGCAATGCGGATTTTCCGCGGGATTTGTCACCAAGACATCTGCGGATACACCTATCCTGACCATTCAGGCTAGAATTTATTGTCTCGTTAGTATCAAAAACTAAAATTAACATGGTACTACTACAACACTTAAACCTGTTTTGTACACTGTGGATTAGGTAGTTTATCATACCAATGTGCTTATTTACTTAACTGTTGAACTTCTCAAAGCCATTTCTGTTTTGTCAGTTTTGTAGTAATAATAATGTTATCTGGAAGAGATCGCTATTTAGCGATAAGACTGCTCATTTAACTCCCTCAGTAAGATTATCGCGGGATTCTGAGTTTATTGCTTTGCCTATAGGTACTAATAGTTTACAGTACCTATTTTACTTACACACCTTATAGAAGTTATCTATTATAGTAAGTCACATTGAAATGTTTCAAATCGCAAGTTAAATGTGATATTGTAAATGAAACACTTAAATGTGATATTCGTGCCCCTCAAGCAATTGTTAAACTTCACGAAAATTCAAAGTTCATTTCGACGATTGGTAGGTAATGAGGCGAAGGCCGTCCTATTGATTGCCATTCATTTGAGACTCCTCATTGTAATATCTGGTAAAATAATATAAAACATCAGCAATAACCAAAAAGTTACAGATTTAATAAGAAGATTAAGTTAACAACACATTATTTTAGTTAAACCATCAGTGTTGTGCGAGAAAGCTGTGAAAAATTCACCATCGCTAATCAAGATTAGAGCGAGTCTACGAGAATTGGGAAACGTAGCACCCAAGAGATATTTCGTATTTTCCTTAAATTCCTTGTCTTGTATTTTGACACTGCAGCTGTTATGGTCAGACGTGGTGCCTAACATCATGTGAACGATTTAACCGTCTTATCAATTCATCATCATCATCAGCAACATATTGTAGTTTACTGCTGGACGTAGGTCTCTTCCAAAGCGCACCACTGAGCCCAATCTTCGGCTTTTATCATCCACTTTTTGCCAACTACAGTGATTATAATTTGCTAAATAAAAAAAACAGTCTTAGACTTGTGCTATGATGGAAGCTTTTGAGCGACATATCTGAGTTGGTCGCTGATTCATACGAGCTAACTAACAAGGTCACCGGGGCCATCAAGATGGTACAAGTCTCAAATCTAGAACCTCGTCCCGTTAAAACGAGGGCCGTTACGATTCTGTAGTGTAGGTACTTTCATCATACGTAAACTTAAAACTTATGCCAATGTAGCTTTTTTAATCCTTTCACCACATTATCGCGATGATTTGTCGTCAACAATCGAGAACGCATACCTAGTAGAAAGCTATTCACCTGAATAGACCCAGATTATAATATCGCAAAACACAAACTCCGGTAAGTCTTTACAGTGTATATTTCGTTGGGTACAAAATTACTTCAATAGTTATTTAGCAGGATTTAGGGAATTCACTGGTAGATTGAGTAGCATGAGTAGATAGGTAAATTTTTAGTAGAATTTGTGAGATTTTTACGAGCATAGTCAAGAGAGCAATGAATGGGTAAAACCAGCTTTGATTTTATTTGGTGCGATAACTTTCTAAAATGGCAGGAGCTTTTATTATTATGGTACGATCTGAGGGTAAGATAACTATCACTAAACAACCAGTAACAGTGATCTTGTCTTTTAATTCGTTCGTTCGTTCGTATGAGTCAGTGGCCAACTCTGGTGACAGAGTTTCTAGGTCGCCCGAAGGCCTCTGTCATGGCGTAACAACTTTGAAAAAGCCGGAACCGACTGCATAACGTGCTCTCCGAAGCACGGGAGCGCTCAGTTGAAATTGCTACTGGCGGTCACCCATCGAAATGATGACCCCGCGGAACAGTGCTTAACTTCGTTGATCTGTTAAGAACAACTTAGCCAGCTATGTCACGAGCCCTTTTAATTTAAATTAGTAGATTTGAAAAAGGTCGCACATAAAATATTTTTGTTTATAGTTATTTGAAAATCAAATCTTTTATTACATCTTTTAACTGACGAATAAAAAATTGTGATGAAACCGGCATGTACTAAAGTAAGTAAAAACTAAACAAATTGTTTTGCACCAATTCGCATTGTGTCCGCGTGATGGACCCAGTCGCTTTAAATAAATAAATAAATAAATAATGCTGGACAATCCACACAGCATCATCTACACCCAGGTAAGCTGCTGTTAAACAGACCTGTGTTATGGGTAACTAGATGACTGATATATATTCAATACAATACAATACATAGATAGATATTTTTTATTATATATAGAAATACCCAGAACACCCGGAACAAATATTTGTAGGTCGTACAAACATTTGTCCCGAGGCGGGAATCGAACCCGCAACCTCTGCGTCGCAGGCGGACCTGCGCCCGCTGCGCCAAATCGGACGTCAAACACGAGTTATGATGATAATAATGATTATGCTAATCTTCCAAACGTAACAAATGAATGCTGCTATTTTTGACTTTTTTCATTTGCGCTTAGAATTCTGCGAGCTATACACATTGTGTTGCATGTAACGGAACATATTAGCAAAAAGACATTTGAGTTTATAATTTTCCGGAGAATTTGACATATTAATTATTATTGTCTCTTTTGGTGCGATTCCATACACGACGTTAAAAGAGTAGTAGAGTTCTCTGTGATAGAGCTCGTCCGGGGAAGAACTACCACCATACCTATTTCTGCCGCCAAGCAGTAATGCTCGCATTGCTGTGTTACGGTGTGAAGGGTATGGTCTCCGGAGAAATTACAGGCACTTGAGACTTTCGAACTACGTCTCAGGGTGGCAACCCGTGAGTGATACCTCTGGTATTGCAAGCGTCCATAGGCTGCGGTAACCGCTTACCATCTTGTGGGCCGTATGCTTGGTTGCCACTCTAGTTGAATAAATAAAAAAAAATAAAACGTTCTCTGTACTGTTTCGAACAAATGTACTGAACAAATGTTTGTTTTGGTGGACTCGTAAGAAAAAATTGTTGCGAACATTTTAACTTATATAATTAATTTACCTTATTCCTAAAATAGTTTTTTATATACAAGAAGTTGGTCGAATTTACACTTACAGCGTCATTAAAGCTGGTTTTTTTGGTTGGTATCCATAGCCGTAACATAACCTGGCATTTCACTGTGTTTTTTCTTAAAATTTTACATTCCTGACTGCAAGAAACTTGTAAGATGTTTTAAAGATCCTTGTGATTTTATTGAGTAAAACTCTTTTGACTTTGAATTTTACTTTTTAAGAATGACAATATTTGAATCTACACAAAATAACTATAAAAAGTTTATGATAGTAAATAACGTGACGTAACATTGTTGTTATTCATTGCAGGTGCAAGATGCGAGCTATACTGGCGACGTTGGCCGTCCTGGCGGTCTCCACCACCGTTGTTGAATGTGAGCACTATGAATTTTAATTTTTTATAATTTTGATCTTATTATAATCATAAATTTTACGATAACTTGATAGCTTACTTATTAAAAACAGTTGTTTTGGAGAAAAACGACCTTACCAGTCACCTCATGGCTCTTATTCTTTTAGCTAGTCTAAACCACGGAGTCCAGGAAGTTTAGCTCCTCTGTGGTTATAACTATGTGTTTCTCCAATGTACTCCAAATAGTATGCTTAACAAGTTGTTTTTCAAAGTTGGCCTATTTACTTCGTTATCAGAATTGACCACTGACTCACATGAACTTACTTTCATAATAACAAGTAAGGCAGCAATGCAATTGAATACTATCTTTTGTTCATTTTCAGACACTTTAAGCTTATTGAAAATTCTCAAAAGAGCTTGCAGAACCATTTAGCGATATTGAAACAATTGCAAAAGTAGCAACGGTTATATAATATTATGCTGATTGTATCTAGCAAATAACCAATATTACTTTATTGACGCTGAGCATTATTTATAAATATTCTGGGTTGGTTATAAAATGCAAAGCTTTTAGTCTTGACCGATTTGCCCTTTCAGAAAATTCTACTTTTAACTTTAATATTCTTGAAGGGTTAAACAATCTTAAAAAACTTTTATTTATAAATCCATCTAACTTTAGATAAATGAGTTGACCTATCGAGTATTAAATGATAAGTTTTTACGCGATAAGCTAGAAAGTTAAAAACTATAAATCATAGAGTTAAAACAAAAACAAAAACTTTAAGGCTAGACTAGAGATAAATAACGTCAAGAATAAGATTGGGAACTGATGACAGTATTTATAAAGTTCATAGGGTGGGACCAAATCACTCTTGCTCGTCAGAACCAATGCGGATAGATGGATGTCACATCTTTCGATCTTTCGGTTCTCGGACAAGCCGGTTTTCTCACGATATTTTCACCGATTGGACCTTAACTGGTATTGCATTTATTTTTCCTAGTTAAAAACCCCATTGGTGTGTATTTACCTGGTGATAGGACTCTTCAGCAAGAGTCCGTCTTGGTGGGTACCACTGCAGTGCCAGATATAATATGCAAGCTTTACTGTGTTTAGGTTTGAAGGGCGCTGTAGTGTAGCAAGTGAAATTACTGGGCGAAAGAGACTTAACAACAACGTCTCGGGGTGACGAGCGCAGTGCAGTGTCACTCAGAACTTAAAAACTATAAGTTTTGAATGGTACTGCATCTGTTATGGTCAGGCGTGTGGTGCTTTAACATCAGGCGGGGGTCTTGATCGCCTTGTCTTTGCTAACATTAAAAAAAACTGGTTTTATACCCACGACCGGCCCCCTGATTATGTAAGTCTATCGCTGTCGATGGCTTGTTGTTGCGTCTGGCCGTCTTTTTCACACCTACAGTGCGTACCATAAGCGCGTAAGGGATCGACTAGCGATCGACAGCAATTTGACAGCAATAGACTTACGTAATAAAGGCACGGACCTTTGAGATCAGATGGTGCGGGGTCACTAATACTAGACCATCAGTGCTTTTAGGTCTCAGAAATGTGTAATTTTCGAATGATTGGTTACCATTACAGCGGACAGCAGAGCGCGCATAGTATGCTACTTCAGCAACTGGGCAGTGTACCGGCCCGGGGTGGGGCGGTACGGCATCGAAGACATCCCAGTAGACCTGTGCACACACATCATTTACTCCTTCATCGGCGTCACTGAGAAGAGCAGTGAGGTGCTAATTATCGATCCTGAGGTGAGAACATGATCATTCTGCCTGTTTTTTCGTCAAACCTAAATATGTTGCGACGTTTCACTAAGGGCAGGTCGTGATAAATCGAGGTTTCTCAGCACTTGTTCTGAATTAACATTTCTCTGTGACTGTTGACGCTTTTGATTTTACCTCCATTTTACCTCTATCTATCTTTTACAGGTCGTCAGACAGTTACAGGAACAATTCTAAAAACTCAGCAGCATGTGATATTCGCACTTTTATATAATTTGTTCTCTTCATTAGGCACTCATTTTCAGGAGTACGATAAAGCATTATTTTTTTGTTATTATTATTTTTATTATTTATATTATTATTTTTATATTTATTATCTTTTTGTTCTACCAAATTAAGTTGCAACAATCACCACCGTAAGAACATTGTAAACAACCTAAGTAATACGTATAAAACAATAGGTAGAATTGCATTCAGGGAATTTAAACAATGCCTCGAAAGCTACGTCCTCTAGAATCACAACACTGCAGTAGTAAGTTGCTACAGTTCAAAATTTTTGTAGTATTTCGTGTGCTTACTCTTGCAGATATTAAAAATGTATTTCTAAAAAGTTGCGTCAAATATATTACTTTCACAGTACCTAAAGACATTTCCAAGTATGTACTATAAATCAGAAGAGTACCGTACCACAATGATACGAGTATGTATTGGCATTGATCCCGTGTCAAATTGATGCGGTAGATTAGGACTAGGACCAATCGTTTTCCCTCGAGAGTAGGCTTTGGTGTCCCAACAGGAACATTAGAAGGTTAACCATGATAATACGCGATACACATTCTTCAGTTAAATAAAAAATAGAGTACCATTTTCACACTTCCGTTATAACACGATGATTGTCGCTTTTAGGAAGACAAAGCTTTTGTTTTGTTTGTTACCAGGAGGTTTTTATTGTGTTCAAGATATAAAAAAAACAAGTGAAAACCTAGAATTATAAGCTTATTAATTTAATGGTCATTTGCATAAATAACATGGTTCACGACGTAGAGTCTCGAAATCAGTTTTTGAGTAGGAAAGCTGTCAAGATAAGATAAAATCTGTAATCAAATGTCACCTGCCTGCGAGAAGAAGTTGAAAAGCGGCTAAACACTGGTATTCACAACTCACGACTGTGAATACCAGCGTTAGCCTAACTTTGTCCTTATATTTAGCCGCCTAGTAGGCAGCAATTTTATAACAGATATTTATTTTTTCTTTCAGTTGGATGTTGACAAGGGTGGCTTCAGAAACTTCACCTCCCTTCGTGCTACACACCCTAACGTCAAATTCACGGTGGCTGTTGGGGGGTGGGCTGAGGGTGGCTCCAAGTACTCGCACATGGTGGCCCAGAAGAACACCAGAATGGCCTTCATCAGAAGCGTTGTTGGTAAGTCAAAAAGAGCCAATGAGTGGCTAATTTATAGTTTTCCAGATTACCTGCCATGAATAACTTATGCCACCAAGCAGCAATGCTCGTGCTTTGTTGACGTAAATTTACAGGCCACATGTGACTTCTGATCTATGTCTCAGGAGCGTCCATAGACTACAGTAACTACATACAGGCGTATGCTTTTTATTGCCACTTTTGAGTCAGAGATGTCACGTGTTTTTATTAGTCCTAATACTTTCCGCTATCATTATCAATTTTATATGAAATATTGTTGTAAAGATAGTAAGTTGGGACTAGATTCAAACTCTTCCCTTATGTTATTATAGTATCTTCCGTCACAGTGGAAGGGATATCTTTCTAATCCTTCACGCTAAGCAACCTTGCACAATGAAGAGATAATAAAGTAATTCACTTTGATACTAAAAACATTACGGCGTAGCAAGCAATTATTAGAGTTAATTATAAACCCGGAAATGCAGGAACTAAGACAGTTGTCTTATCTTGAATTTCTCTCCCATGTCTACATTTATTATCCATCCTTCGGAGGGCACGTTAAGCAGTCGGTCCCGGTTTTTTTTCAAACTTGTTAGGCCATGACAGATGCCTTCGGGCGGCCTAGAAACTCTATCACCAGAGTTGACCACTGATTCGTAAGTACGAACTTTTATTTATATTATGTCCGTGCAACAAAATCAGCCCAAAAGTGCGTGTTATCGCGTGGTGTTAGGACAGTTCCATTCAAAGACTTGTGTTTGAAATTTTCGGTCGGTCGGATTACAAAAAGTGGTTTTGTGTTGCGACACCAGTTGATGACATAAAATAACGCAGTTGGGCAAAACTATTTATTTACTGGTAAAAATGTAATTCGATGAGTTTTTAAAGTTTATTCCTCAAAATATTTTTTAATGCCTATACCTCTTTCTCGTAGACGTACTAGGTCACAAGCATTCAATTACATATGGTAAAAATACCACAAGCGTTGAATGTGCTGCATGCCACCGGGAATTTTTTATCTACCCCTAAGCGCCCTTTGTTTTAAATTTGTGAATTATTGCCATATTTCCACGAGATAAATCATTTTTAATAGGGAAGAGTTTTGCCCAATATGAGGCATGGCTGTGGTAAGTGCATAACATCACTGATTAAATTACTATTAAAATATTATCAAGAGAAAAGATTTGTATTTTTGTATGTTTGTAACGCCGCCCGAATGCCTTTGGCCTGGCCTAACAAACAACTTTGAAAAAGCCGGGACCGACTGCTTAACGTGCCCTTCGAAGCACAGAAGCATTCAGTTGAAATTGCCACTGGCGGTCACTCATCCAAATGATGACTACGCGGAACAACTTGGCCAGCTATTTCACGAGTTATTTAAAGGGCACTGACTGATATTTAATAACTATGTCTCGGGGTGACAAGCGCATTCTAGTGGGACTTAGAACTTTAAAGTATATCTTTCAGTGACACTGCTACGCTATACTGCTATGGTCAGGCGTAGCGCTAAACATTAAACAACTTTACCATCTCGTTACTGGCTGTCATAAAATAAACACGATTGGTTCACTCGGCTTCGTTTCGCTTTAGTAGACGACGCCCTCATGGTGATTTCAGCGTTAATTCATCTGAGATAACCTAATTACAAGAGAGCAGATACAAATTAGGTAGAGTTTTATACGTTTAATGGTTTATTCCACTTCGTTAAGTTCTAAAATGGTACTGACCCTATGGGAAGCTTCTTTTGAAGGTTTTTTCGGTCAAAGAGGACGAGGGAACAATCAATTACATTAATGACTTCTTTCGTTGTCAGCCCGTTACAATTTATCACACTATCCATCTTCAAGACGTAGCATTACACAAATTAATTTAGACATTTGACTATGATAACATTAGGTGTTATTTGTTCTGATCTAACAGCTTATTGGTAATAGGTCTGAGCAACGTAAGTAAGTTGTGGGTTCCATTTCCACCCAGGACAAACATTTGTATTATGAACAAATATTTGTATTTCTACCAATGTTTATCTATTTATAAATATGTTTTTGAACAAAGTTTTAAAATAATTACTTAGACAAATTTTTTTGAGAAAAAAATTCATAGGACTTTCTAAATTTTTTTGCGGTACGAAATATTATGAAATTTTCTATTTCTTACAGATTTCCTCAATAAATACAAGTTCGATGGCCTGGACCTAGATTGGGAATACCCAGGAGCAGCTGACCGCGGTGGTTCATTCTCCGACAAGGACAAGTTCCTTTACTTCGTCCAGGAGTTGAAACGAGCCTTCTTCAGGGCTGGCAAGGGATGGGAACTAACTGCTGCTGTTCCATTGGCTAACTTCAGACTGATGGAGGGGTACCATGTGCCAGAGCTTTGCCAGTAAGTGTTAAGACTATAATAGGGAATATAATTATTAGTAAATATTAAATATTAAAGGAATATGTTCCACACACAAAAAAAAATACATGTAAGGTACATGTATTTTTTTTTGTTTTACGCATATTGTCTGAAAAATCTTGATATTGTCGTGTAGTGGCTCAGTCTGAGCATATAACATAGCACAGAACAACAGTCAGTACATAGTCCTCACTTCACACTTCACAAGACTTTTTGTGTCGTGGGTATTAGAAATACAAGTTTTATTGTTCCATAATACTCAGACAAGAAACCAATATTAATTGCTGATCATGTAAGCATTTCTCCTGTAGCGGAATTCGAACCCACTCGCCAGCGAGGTCGTCTTCTAGTAGCAGATGTTGCCACTGGCACTGGTGGAACTTAGACCTATTCTTTAGGAGTAATTATATATTTACTCCTCCACATAGTGGTGATTGGTGAATTCATAAATTCTTCACTACTTATATTACGCACAAGCATAAACATAATATTTTAGGGAAAATCCTAGGAGTTAAATTATCTTTCGGTAACACACCCGTATATAAAAAAGTTTAGTTAGGAAAGTAAATTCACGGTTTTTCGTAAGTCTTTTGCAAAAGATAAAACACCACCATATTGTAATTCACAGCCATGCAAATTCAAAAAGCACGTTACTCCCTCGTAATATTGAATAATGTGTAATACGACTACAAATCACACATGGTAGGTACGTTGTTTTTATTATGAACCATAAACGTAAAACCCTTACATCGGCGCCACCAGTAGCCAAGAATGTTGTTTTCATAAAGACATAATAAACGAGTTAGTTGCAAGTATACCTAGGTACTTCTTTAGCAAAGCATTGCCGTTAATACGACGAAAACGTCGAAAAGAGAGGCTGGGATAACTCATTTTTAATGATTGGCATAAAAAAATCGACTCAAGCGGCACTTGTACCCATAACCTTCCGCTTGGTACGCGAGTACTCTGCCAGTTGACTCACCAGGTCATATTTTGCCTGCTCGAAAAAATCTTTGGGGTGTCTTTAGCCCGTAGTGCCTATCATTCGCGTATCGAGGGGAAGGTTGCGGGTTCAAGTCGCGCCTAAGTCGTAACATTTTTGGGATATTACTTTAGTATTCCTTTATTGTAGTGGGTAACACTTTAAAACCTGCGAGTTGATGAGTATTTTTGCTGGAGTGTAGTTTTTTGTCAACACAGTTACAGTCTAAAGCGACAACATGCTTCGGGTCATTGATTTCACGCTCTTACTTGTTTAATATTATTCTGAGCATGTAGCTTTATTTCCTGTTGTGCACTTTTATTACCAAATGGATTTGTATGTAACCCGCTCTTTGTATTAAATGAGGGGAAGTCGTGGGTGTAGCGCTCAGTTTGCTGAATTTTATCACTTGCTTAGTGAAAGAAAACACAGAACCTACGTCAGGAGGTTCTCCCATAATTGTCGAGTCATGTCGCTTGGTGCTTCTTAGGTGGGGAATATTTGTACCCATAACCATTATAAATCTGAATGTTATTCTTAGAGAGCTGGATGCGATACACGTGATGTCCTACGACCTACGTGGAAACTGGGCTGGTTTCGCCGATGTGCACTCGCCATTATACAAGCGTCCGCATGACCAATGGGCTTATGAAAAACTCAATGTGGTAAGTATCAGCTTGTACTATTGTACAGTTAACAAATTTGAACCTAGTGGACTGTGGATACATGGCAAAGCCTGCCTACGTTATAAGAGAGTCACTCGAGGACTCGGAGTCAATCGGGGATCGGAATTAGCCAATGGTATAAGGGTGTAAACCACCTGTTATAAAAACGTCACAAAAGAAGTAGACCGTTTTCCTACCTCACGTCGTCCGCAGTCGCGTCGATTCGTCCGATTCAAGCCGTGGCAATTGACATAAATATTCAACCTTATACTGTTGTAATACAGCTTTTACTGATCAGCCTAGTTGATTCCGAACCAACATTATGTGGTCCTGATCCATGAACAAGCTGCTGAACAAACATTATTTCATTACAACTCACTATTTATGAATGAACATTCCATTTTCATTCACAGTTAAATACTAATTGGGGCAGTTGTAAAACACAATAAGTGAACCAAAATAGTTGATTGCGTTGGCGTTACATAGAACCATGTTTTAGAAATGGCTTTACATTGTAGGCCTATAATATTTACGATGCATTTTCAGTGGCGCTAACGGCGCTAGTAGGAAATGAGCAGTTCAGAGAATTCACATACCAAACGCGTTTCGCAAGCGAACACGCCAACATGCACATTGTTACGAGTTCAAAGAAACATTCATCAATTTTATTGGTGAAGTCATTTCGCCTTCGATGTAATAGGGTATTACATGTTTTTATAACAGTGCATGTAACATAAGAACCACTTAGAAAATATGAACTTATGTTATTGAAAAACTGCTTAAAACGTTCCTAAACAATAAGAGACGTGAACTTTAGTGGTCAATTTTTGGATGCGTGTCTGCTAGTTAAATTTTAGTCACATAAAAATTCTAATTCAATAAAAAAAAATATCACTAGGGTTGGTTTTCGCTCATCATCTTATTTATTTTAGAACGATGGTCTCCGCCTATGGGAAGAGAAGGGCTGCCCCACTAACAAGCTAGTAGTCGGCATTCCTTTCTACGGACGATCCTTCACTCTGTCAGCTGGTAACAACAACTACGGTCTGGGAACTTACATCAACAAGGAAGCCGGTGGAGGTGACCCCGCTCCTTACACAAACGCGACTGGCTTCTGGGCATATTATGAGGTAAACCTTCACAATTGGTAATACTATGCCAATCAATACATACCTATAACTCTTTACTTATCAATTATGCCACTGCAGTAGATAATTGCACACATGTGTTCTAGTTCGAAGGTTGTAGATACGGTAGAATTATAGGAACATGAGACTTTCATCTTTATGTGTCATGGTGGTAATAGGCGAGCGATACAATGAATTGTACCCGTGTCTTTCTTTGACTACTGTATCAACATTTTAACAGGTGGGCCAGGGCGTAAGCTTGTTTGTCACCTTACGAGCACTAAAAGACAAACTGTTTTACAGATTTGCACTGAAGTAGACACCAAGAAATCCGAATGGACCAAAAAGTGGGATGATCACGGCATGTGTCCCTATGCTTACAAAGGAACCCAGTGGGTCGGTTACGAAGACACAAAGAGTGTGGAGATTAAGATGAACTGGATCAAACAAAAGGGGTACCTCGGGGCGATGACCTGGGCTATCGACATGGATGACTTTAGGGGTCTTTGTGGAGAAGAGAACCCACTAATCAAGCTGCTACACAAACATATGAGCGCTTATACCGTGCCTTCTCCTAAATCTGGCAACACTACTCCTACGGTAAGTTATTTTAGTGAATTATTTTACGAATTTGATCATCTATATTTTTTTATTGAATTGATTATATTAATTTATACTGTTTTTATTTATTTTTATTTTGTTTTTATATTTATTTGTGATATAATAACAATAATAATACTGTAATTTTAATAATAAGTTTCCAGTTAGATAAATAAATATAATATCTTATTTTATATAAGTACATTGATTATTACTAACAGTGTGCAATAGGTAGATATAATAAAAGTACCTTCTCTGTCAAATCAAGAGCTGTGAAGTAGAGTTGATAATCAAATGAAATAAAACAGTAACTCAGCAACTAGGCATAAGGCAATATATTTTTTTATTCAAATAAGTTATTATTTTCATGATAAATCTCAAAGAATTCACAAATAAATCACCCCTAAAAATGAGTTCACCACACAGTTATGGAAATGCGTAGATAATAAATCGCCGCAAAACAAATACTAGGCCCATTACTCATGTCGATGCTATCTGCAGCCGGAATGGGCGCGGCCGCCGTCGACGCCTTCGGACCCAGCCGAAGGAGCTCCCATACCGTCCACAGATAGGCCCCCGGCAAACGAGCCGACAACTCAGGCGGCGACAACGCGACCCACGACCCACGCACCGACTAGTTCTAGTACTGCGTTTGATAATGAGGATGACATCAATGTACAGAAACCTGAGAAACCAAATAAACCAGAAGTTGAAGAGCCGCCAACGGTAATAACTCATTTCACTGTTGTTTGTAACTGCGACCCCTTTCTAAATTTTTAAGTTACTAATAACAAACCTCAGACAGGTATTGTTAAAAATAATATTAGGTATGCGTAGTAAGTGCTTATAAAATAGTTATAACTAGGTACTTACATGGTAGAGCTACATTATCGTTTTTGTGTTTTTTCTTAGGACAATGAAATCGAAAACTCTGACGTTTGCAACTCTGAAGAAGACTACGTATCGGATAAAAAACATTGCGATAAGGTAACTAATTCATAACATTATTCTTTCAACGTTCTTTTTGGCATCCATTCTATAATATGCTGTTATAACTTAGCTCTCGTTGTTTTCAGTACTGGCGCTGTGTAAACGGAGAAGGACAACAATTCAGCTGCTTGAAAGGAACGGTTTTCAATACAAAGCTTAATGTTTGCGACTGGCCTAACAATGTCGACCGCCCAGAGTGCAAGTCGTGAGTCGCGCATCTATAGCAAGCCTTATTATAACTAGGTTGCTCAGTTGTGATGAGTAATTTATTCTCAAATGTAGGTTTGATTTTGATGTTCAAGTAGTGTTATGTAGGTATAGCTATTTGATCAAACATACGTTAATAGCATTTGTTTTCTAAGTTCAAATTAGCACTTAGCGATAATTTTTGTTTATTGTGTTGGTTTTAAAATGTCGATCAAATCATTATTTCTAAAATTAGTAAAAAAATTTAGTCTATTTAAGTAACATGACCAAGGTATAATCTAATATTGCTATGTTTCGTTTTCGTATTGTTAATGGAATGTAACAATGTTTTTATCTAATCTATGTTGGTAATAGGTTGTAATTTATGTTATTAGGTCATGCCAGAAAATAAAAAAGTGAGTAAAACTGTATGTCTATGATAACACTTAAATTTTGGTTTAGTGATTTTGATTAAAAAAATATGATGACATTACTTAGTGCTTAGAGTAAGAAACAAAAGACTGTCAAAGTAAAAAGTGGTTTTAATAACCATTCAACCTTACAATTTGTGTTTGTAAAAACTTAAATTAAATTTCTTGTACGCTCAGCTCAATGCGAAAATGATCCTGTTTGTAATGCTCTTTTTCAAATAGTTAGCTAATAATGTGCTTATGTCAGAAGTTTCGTGTTTTCGTAGTTTGAGGTTTGCCTACTATTATTACAGTCAAACTCAGTCTTTCATTTGCATTGTCATAAATTAAATCTTTAAAATAATCTAAACAAAACTCTTGAAATACTCGAACGAAACTCGATCTTGAATACTCTTGACGAAATTTCCCAAGATATAATCAAGTTCCGCCTGTTGCTGACTTCGATGAACTTGCGATTTTATACGGAACTTGCCCAATTAGGAGCAAGAAAATTCAAATGAATCAAATCAATGCAGAAAGTTCTTACTTACTTTACTTTAAGATTTATTTTTAAGTTTAAATAAATTATTGGAAATTTGAACAGATGTTTTATTAACATGTTGTTTGTTTTGTACTCAAAGCTACTGCCGTATAGCTCCCACACTGCTGTTATAAAATGTTTGCAAACATTAGTAACCATGTCCAAGAAAACATTTGATCACAATGTTAGAAAATATTTTTATGTTAGATAATGTTAGCAAACATTTTCTAAGCAACTTGTAACAAATTAAAACTTAAACATTTTTTACTACGTTTTGTTTTCAAAATGTTCTAAAATGTATGTAAACATTTTCCATCAGTGTGGGAACACTCTAAACATCTAACAATTCCTAACAGAACGTAACAATTTCTAACATTTGTTAGAAATTGTTTTATAAATGTTTAGTGTTGAAAATGTTAGCAAAAATTTTATAACAGCAGCGTGGGAGCACCATTACAAACACAACCGCACATTTTAGCTAGTTTTTTATCACATAAATAAATAGCTATAATCATCCCTTTTAACAAAAAATAATTCACAGTCAAATAAAATAAACAATTAAATACCTACTCGGTCTTGCAGACAGTTTATTCATCTCGGTGATTGTGCTCGTCGAAAACACGCAGGCTCTATACTCTTAGCTTAGTAGAGCCTTAGTGCCTGCGTGTTTTTGTCCACTTACACTAGTGGCAAGTTCCAAATTACATTGATGATTTCAAAGTTCATTAGATTGGTTAAACCGACTCCATAGGCCGTATTCGGAATTTTTGACTATCGTAAACGTTAACTTTTCGTCGAACTGTATGAAATTTTTGTAGTTTTACATTATGCGCGCTGTTAAAAAACCCATACAATACATTTACAGCTGGATACATTGACGTTTACGATTGTCAAATAACATAACATCAAAAACTACTTATTGTTGAAAAACTCCAGACAACGTTGCATCTATATCTTCTTTCTTATATATAAAAATGAATTTCTGTGCGTTAGTTTTGCTAAAACTCGAGAAGCGATTTGGTTAATGTCTGTAAAAGTTCAGGGAAGGTTCAAACGGTGAGAAAATATACAGTGTAAAAATTTGCTAAAAAAAAATAACGCGAGTGAAACCGCGCCGGGTCTACTAGTAAATAATACATTTACCTAAAGAACAAAAGTATGCACTTACATAATAGATTATATAAAGTAAGTACAAAAAATTATCATTAATTTAGGTCCCAGAAACACTAGACGGTATGTTAAAAGTTTGATATAATCGAGTGTTTCTTTCTGTTTACTACCACTTGAAATATTGTACCCTTCGGGTCGAGGGGCAAAAGTAAGTAAAGGTCGCTGTAAACAGATCCCGGGTTCGCAGGGCTTCAATTAGGCGGTATCAATGTGACGACGGGCGCTTACGGCAGTAAATCCTGCTAATACTTACTATAAATCCAAAAGTTTGTATTTGTATGTTTGTTTTTCAAGTAGCTTTGGCTGGACGAGAAACCAGTTTGTATGAAACTTGGAATAATAATATTTATTAATATATCAATAAATTATGTTTTAAGTTCCAGCCCCCCTACCATGAACTCTTAGAGCGATTCAAATTAGGACCTAAACTGAAATGTCAAAAAATTTGTACCGTGAAATTAATAATAATTAAATTTATGATACAAAATTTTTTGACAAAAAAATAGAGAATACATAAACAGAGCAAAAATTTGGGCTCGTCCGGGATTTGAACCCGGGACCTCTCGCACCCTAAGCGAAAATCATACCCCTAGACCAACGAGCCGACGAGGAAGTTGTTGAATTTATAAACTTGTTTACTGTGTAGGTATTTATAACCTCGATGATTGTGCGTTATATTAATATCTTGAGCCTTTCTCCTAAGTACGAGTACTAATATTTGTTCTGTGTCATAAGGTAAACATGAGGCCGTAGCACCTTGGTTAAAAACAAAGCAAATAAGGCTTACCCAGAGAGACCGTACGGCCGTGTAAGTGCGTACGGTAAGCTGGCACAGTACCGTAGCCTACGGTACGAACGCTTGCATCATCTTGCCTGAGACGTAGACCCTGCCTAAGGTAGGTACGTTGTTTATGGCTTAACGTACGAAACGTTATGCTTTAGATAACGTGTAAAAAAATAGGTAATTAATTATAATCTATTGTTTTGGCATGATAGTATAAAATAAAATAGTATGCAATGAAAGCACGAAAATCAATTGTAGTAATAAAGTAGTACAACAACTGTAAAGCTTGTTGAAATAATTTGTTTTGTTTTCAAAAGTTCTTTATTTAACATGAGCATAGTTTACTAAACACAGTCTAGCACATTACAACTCAAGATTTAAGTGACTGAGATGCCTGAATGAGAAAATAAAACGTAACACAGACGATTGCCCGCGACTTAGTTCGCGTGGACGTACAGGCGAACCGTATACATTTTTTAGTGATAAAAAGTAGCCTTTATGCGGGTCCATCTATGCTATATGCGGGGAATCTGTCTTTGTAATAAATTTTATTTTAATCTGTTCAGCCGTTTTAGTCATGATGCTAAAAACATACAAACATCCAAACTTTCCCCTATATTTTATATATAATATTGGGATTATTCCCTACGGATTATATGATCAGTTTGTGGTTGCATCAGATCACATAAAAAGTAGGTACTCAACTGCTTTATTTAAATAAAGAGATGGAAGATAAGTACGGAAGACAAAGACAGATTGTTTAAAAATGAAAACTATTTTTTATGCTGTTAATGTGTTACCTAAATTACTACTGTCATGCCAAAACAAAATGTCAAAATAACATAGAAGAAAAATACATATTCAAATAAATTTATTCTAATGAAAAACATGTTCAGGAGTAAGCTCGTCTTCTGTTATAATGTGTGATTTTATACATTTTCAACTTGAATTTATCAATTATACGGTTTAAAACGGTTTAAATTTACCGTGAAAATGTTTTAATTCAATTACGTGTTCATAATGTTAACAAAATAAATAATGAACTATTAGCTGAATTAACTTTACCAGTGTAAATCACATTAATGCCAATTCAGTTCAATATAGATAACTCGTACAATTAGGTTTCCTGCTATTGCCAGCATAATGATCATGTTATTTCGGCCAATATTTGCTTTCAATTGAATTTCTCGCGTCTAGCGTTACGTTTACGGTTCTTGAAAGAATGTTTTTTTTATTAGAGAGAAAAAAGAACCGTGCTAGGAAGAGAACTGGTAGGTATTTTACCGAGGTATGTACTTTTAACTTCATCATCATAATTTCACCAACAACTGGGTATATTAGACCTCTCTACACCTCGGACAAAATACAAAATCTATCATTACAATTTAGGCGCGTCATATTTGAAGGGAGGCCAACAGCTCAAAAACATGAAAATATTTCGAGTAAACTTATCTTTTTTGGTAAAGCATGATGGCGTTCACACTTGCACATTTTATTCGATAAACTAGATCGTCGAGTTAACTACATTTTTCGCAATGTTACACACTCAGCATACTGTATTTGCGTCTTTAGGATCCATCGACTAAGTCCAAGTGACTTTCAGTCAGTCAAATATTATTTGCGTTATATTTTTTATTACGACAACCTCTCTGTGGAGCTGTGACCAAGTGCCCGGTTGAGAAGCGAGTGGTTACGGGTTGGAAATTACTGCGGGATAAATTATTGCATGATCTGCAAATATTGGTTTGGGGTCTGGGTGTAACTATTAAATAAATTTATTTATTTACTCACATAAAATAATTATAGTTGTATTCTATTAGTTATAGTTACGGTTCAAAAGCATATTTTCCTGTTATTTAATTATATCTGTGTAAGTCAGTGCATATCTACTTACCTAATAAAATAAACTTCGAAAGAGTTCGCGCATCGAGTCGCGCATAAGCGTAGCGGATATTCTCCCGCTCAAACGCTAGTACAGCCAAGGAAAGCGCGGGTGCCGTTCCAACCTCGACAAAGCTTTCCCGCGAAAACTTGCATCAATTTTAACGGAGTAAAATGTTAAAATATGTAACTTTGATAAATGAATAATAATATGTTTTTTTTTGTTTGATTTTTTAAAGTTTTATGTGAAACTTCAGGTAATTATTTTTAATATTCTATATTTTTAAAACGTATATACCTATAACATAATATTTGTGCAAAATATATCAAGTGCTCGTGGATTATTTGACTAAAAAATGTGAGTTTGTGTCTAATTAATTGTAGCAAAGGACGTGTTGTTGCGTAAGTAATATTAATTCAATTAATCATTAAGCAATAAATTAGTATCTAGGCTACATGTAAGTAGGTAGACATACCTACTTATTAACAATATTACTTATCTCATTTATTGTCGATTTGTATATCACATTTAGTAGTGTAGTTTTTACTTACACTTTATTATCTGGCTGTTTGCAATTTACATACAGATAAAAAAAGGTTTTAAAGAGTCGTTTATACTAAATAAAATACATTCCTATTTTTAGATAATTACTTATCTATTAACAAAATTAAACAATAATTAAATCATGACTAATTAATAACGAGATTAAACTTAATTTTAGCTTGAGTTATCCTTTCTTGGTACATCTAAGTATGTATAAAATCGTTGTTGACTGACTGACAGACAATGAACGCACGGCCTAAATCGTAAGCACCGTAAGTTCTAACTATCTAGCGTGAGCATAGTAGACAGCGGTTTTCTTATTGTAGGACACAAATAAAGGTCATGTAAATTTTTGTCTATAATAAGGACATGTAATTTTTCTCTGTAATTGTTAAATAAAACAGTTACCCACGAGGCGTGTGCTAACCGTACCTATATTGACACCTGAAATTTGAAGGGTGTTGTCTTTTTGATGTGCACTATGAAAGAAAATTCCTAAATATATTGGAATCAATTCTTCAGAAGACTGAGTAGAAACTTGCCAGTAGTAATCAAAATGGCCGCTACTACTTTTGCAAAATGCGCTCATGCATGTTTTTACTTATCATAATTGACTTACAATATTTCTTTACTTGATATAGTATCGTCATTCAATCACCTATCTATTATACCAAAAACCGTTAGTCATTGTTGAAACGTAAATGAGAGAAGCGCTAATACCCTGAATGGTGTCTAATGGCCCAAGTTAGTTTGGAACTAAACGCCATTATATTGCAGTTAGGCTACAGTTTCAGGTCTTCACATCACTGTCTTTGTCATATCACTCGTATATGACTGAATTCAACTAAACTTATTTCACTATATTGGCAAAATAAATCGAAGTTATTTTTTTCATGTATAAATGCATAGATAATGTTTATATGTCTTATATTAATGTCGGTTAGTTACGTTTTCACGGTTAAACCGCTGAGCTAATTTCGATGAAATTTGGTATGAAGATCGTTTTAACCTCGGAAAAGAACATAGTTTACTGTTCGCTAGTACCTATGTGGCACGTGATCGAAGCTGCAGTCGGCAGCTGGTAATTAAATACAGTAAAAATTGTGTTGGCTGATCCAATGTCTGACGTAGCCCAATACATGTATATTTTAGTAGATATTTTAAAAGTTAAGTTTTTATTTAATTTTTTTTTCTCTCTTGTTACCTAGTTTAAGTATCTATAGTTTAATTAACAACTTTGTGAATATTACTGATTGGGCGGTGTGGTCACAGCCTGTGGGACAAAGCCTTTTTTATTCAATAAATTAAAAAAAAAATACAGTAAACAGATTCATTTTACAGAAGAGCAAAAATAACTTTTTTAATAAGGAACAGTAGGTAATTAAATATTGTAAACAGACTCATTTTACAGTACGGTAGTTAAAGAACAGAAAGCACTTTTTTTTAATAAGAAACTATTAAACGGTCCTCTTATCTTAAGTAGGAGATTACGCGTACCTAGTGGCTAATAAGACCTAAATTGGATGAGCCAAGTGGTAAGTGCGGTTTAGGATCAGCTTTGAGTTACCCACACAGCTCTGTCAGTGTGGGAAGCTAGAGGGTCTACTCTTGCGAACAAAAGCGATATATCGTGACAATTTCCGTTGTTCACCTTATATTCTTGAAAGCTCTGAACTCAATTGTCACCGATATAAGTTGAACTACGATATTTACCACGATTATCGTTGGTCGCTTTTAAGATAAGACTCTTAGGAGTAATCCAAACGCTCGTGCTCTTCCATTATTAGGCTAAGTTTAGCTCTACACTGTGGGAGGGCGCAACTAAATAGAACCTTCGTAATCCTGCAAGGACTTATGGAATGCTATGTTTGAATTTTAGGTTAAAAGAGTGCATAGGGCTTACGGTAAAATTATGTTGTATGATTTCTTGTTTATTATGTTTTTAGTAAGATAAAATAATGCGTATAATAATTGATGCTTAGAAAATGTAAAAAAAATGATTTAGACCATTACTTAGTACTTACTTACTTGTACTTACTGAACAAGTTTATGAGGAAATAAATTGATTTAAAAAAATAAGTACTCATAGGTAAGTATTAAATAGTAATGAAACATAATAAAGGCAAGTCTACATTTTTGGTAAATATAATTCATGCCAACCTACCATACAATCACAACCTTATAATCGGGGTGGTATGGTACCAATTAGCACAAGTATAAAGTACTTAGTTCTTTTCATCTATTGTTATACTAATTCTATTGTTTTAGGTAAGTGTTAAAAAAGTGTTACTCTTACTAGAAAGAGCTTTGCTAATAAAAGCCCTTTAGAACCTACATATAATATTTCCTTGGACAAAATGCCGTGACTAATTTTGTCGTGAAAATCTGAGAAGGGTTTGCCTGCCAATAAATGTATAAATTCACCTAAATCTTATTTTTGTAATGGGCCCTGATGAATATCGTTCGTTCGTTCGTATGAGTCAGTGGCCAACTCTGGTGACAGAGTTTCTAGGCCGCCCGAAGGCCTCTGTCATAGCCTATGAATATAAAAGGGTATATAAATATAAAACTAAGCATATGCTTAGGTATAAAAAAAACAATTGAAAGTATTATTTTAACAAAAATAAACAAAAGATTATGTAAATACTTTTTGCACTTTTGCTTGTTGATGCAAAAACACTAATTAGGCTCTTCAATTTATCATTAGGATATCTTGATTTCTCGATCCTTACGGTGTAAACTTAGATCATAATTTGTTGTGCTCAAAAATAAGTCAAATTCTCTTAAAAGCCTCATTTTTATAAACCAACTGGCTTAGCCTACTGGTAGCTCTGTGCTGGTAGGCTAAAATAATAATATAATGTACCTACCCAACAAATGGTATTTTATTTTTATTTTAGGCACCCACCTGCCTACCATTCAAAGTGGTTACTGGTAGTGTTATTTAAATCTGAAATGTGTTTTCTACACTTCCTAATTTTGACATTAAGCCTATAAAAAAACTGTAAAAAACATAAATAAAATATGTTTCTACTTGTCTAAATCGACGTAAACGAGTGTTTACTAGAGTCGCCACAGTTGAGTTAAATTATTATTGAATGCATACAATACAACTTAAAAACATTCCCCTCATGCACATGAGCGTAGAAAAGAACTACAAGTCACGAACATCCGTTTCGGCGTGATTGAACAACAAATTTTCGCATTTACAATATTAGTAGGAGAGATACCAACTTTTATAATAAACCTAACATGTTCATTGTTATTCGTTAGATACAGTTCTTGCATCGTCCACTTTAGTTGCTGTTACTTTAGTTTGTGTCCACTATACCAAGCCATGGTTCCATTCGTTTAACAGCAAGAGCGAAGACGGCAATGGTTTATTTTTATGTTGTCCCTCTTTTTAAAAAATCTGGTATAAATACAAATAAAATGTTTGATTTACTTATCCAGGGCGTGGTTTTTTTGTTATCGGCAAACGTATCTTCCAAAGTTCGAACGTATTGCGTTACGCTTAAGCTCAGCTCTGCGCTAGCGCAAAACTAAGCAGTGCAACAAGATTTAAATGTTTCCGTTACATTAACGTTTAGCGCAATAAGCCTCTGATATTAATAATGTTAAGATACCAGCACCCGTCGCGTTGAATTATTTCAACTAAAGTACAATAATTATTTGTCTGGTGCGTCTAGTTATTTTCACAAAATGGTTAAGTATAAAGTAAGCGTCTGGCGCTGGTGGCACGTTTCCTTGTAGTAACATTCAGCAGTTAGCACACAATTATTGCCCGTCCAAAGAGTAATACTGTATTCCATACAAAACTGATCTGCAGTCATCATTACACTTTTATAATTTTTAATTCAGACATAAATAACATACTTAAAATATACTTAGTTTAATATACGGGGCGCACACTAGACATTTGTTTGTAGGTATTATACCTTTATCAAAGTTTTCTCAACATAAGTGACAGAGTATAATAACAAATGTTACCTTATCAGTAGGTGTACACAGTTGTCTAGTTTTTTTTAATATTATTTATTTTAGTATGTAGTTAGTTTATTTTGGACAATGGTTATTTTGTGCTTATTCAGAGAAACTCTAGCACCATTGACACTATTCAGTACGTACCTAATTGCATATAAAATAATCATTAAAAAACATTGTCTTGCTTAGACTGGTAAATTATTACTTTTTAAAATTACAACCGTTTTGCTGAGGAGTCAATTATAAATATACTGCATACTAAATTGAATAGATCTGAATAATCTTGCCAGTGATCTATAGCAAATATCATTTCTCCAAATCTTCTATGTGAAATCACACTTTAATACAGTATTATCATTTTGAATCCGCTAATGCTTTTTACTGTGCTAATACTGCTTTGGGCAATGGCGCTTAACTGAGTTAGGAAATTATGTTTAAATTGAATGTCTACGCTTCTGTTTTGTGGTGTTTTGTTGTTTGTTCTAGTGCACAGTTATTTGCTTAGCATTTCGTAAAGTTGGATTGTCTTTGTTTTCTTTAAAATAACGTAACAAAAATAACACCACAGACCACGTTTTGCAGAATATTATGATAGAGATGGGGGCTGGTCAGTTGGTAACAGTCATTTGAACAAACGCGTGCATTTTTTAAATTCTTTGCAGTCTACAAGTAGGTAAGTAGGTACTACGAAAAAACCAAAATACTTCACTTACACAACAGCGCGCAAAGTTTGCGTCATTAAGTCGCGCGTTGTCACGTCGTGATGATAGGTGACATTACATTATTATCAATTGCATTGCATGCGACAATTTTCCAGCAAAATCGCGTGTTATACGGCGAACGTGTTGTACTTATGAGCGTTGGAATAAGTGAAATAAAAAAAGTTTATGATAACAAAAAAACCTACCAAAACAATCTATGAGGTCTGACTTTTATAAAGGTCCAGTTTTACTAAACCTACTTGTAATGTTCGATAAGGATTATTTTGTAGTTCACTCTCAAAAAATATATGACTCAATTTGCCTCTCAATGTGGCATATCTTTAACTTCATCGATAGACTCAAAGAAATATCACTTTATGCGTGCCACAAAAGATTTAGAGTCATCGATATGGGCCTGCGTGCGGGCTCAGCGCTGGCGTAATGCCAAATTATTTTTTCCCAATTTTTGTTGGAGTCACAGGAATAAATCAAACGGAAGGTCAGATCTCGACGCTATTGCATAAAATCACAATATCGCTTTGACCCCCTTATTCTAAATTAATTCATTGTATTATTGATGTTGTCAGCTCTTTGTCCTGACAATTTCTATTTAATTTTCCGTTTAGCTTGCCGTTTGCAAACATCGCGGTCGCCGCGCACTGTTTACCGATATAGTTGCGATTTTAACGCAGCTTCTTTGAGAATAAGGCGAGAGAGTTTTATAGAAGGATTTATATTTAGTGCATGGAAATATGACGATCGAGTCGTCAAATGTTGTTTACTTATTACTATTACTATTTATTTTTATTTACTGGTTTTCTACAATTTATTGTTATACTGAATACATCAACGAACAATATCGGGGGTATGTGTACAATTTACTTAGACGTCTAGACCACCATTATGGGCCATAAAGTAAGGCTAGATACAATAAAATATTTCCCAAAACGATAGATAATCATCTATATTTATAAGCGCTATAATATTGTGTCAAATATAAAAATAAGATTGGAAAGGTATTGTGTTTTCATTAAGCGTTTTTATAGAGATGAAGACAGTGATAGAAAATACTTACCTTAAACAGTTGAAACCAAGATTGCAAATGTAAGTGATCTCTCTAGCGCACCAAGAACTTTTTGCTTATAAATTGCTTTCAAGCATTGCAACTATCATCTTTCCACCAAGAATATTGTAAAGGTCAAACGTGCATTGTTTTACAAGAACTCGGATTCTCAGAATGCGTTTCAGATACAGTTCAGTGGGTGGCGACTGACCGACTCCTTGACAATTTCCATCAAAGCGAGGGGAGTCACGCGGCACAGAGTCACAGACAGAGTCAACCAATAGAACTGTATTACGACTAAGGTATTTTATTATTAGTCTAAAATATTTAAGGAATCGGTTTCACACATAAAAAAAGTATACATGTTCCTTTTTTACATTTTGTGTAACTCAAGTAAATCGATAAAGTTTATCTGGTCAATTATTAGTTATCATTGTTGGGCAGCGTCACCTTACCTTATAAAATACTAGCCGATCTGCTCCAGCTTCGCACGGGTCCAATGAAATCTTAAGCACCCGTGCGAAGCCGGGGCGGGTCGCTAGTGATAAATATAGCCTATTAGTGTGATGTTACTCAGGGATAGTGTAGTAATGGTGTAAGAATTTTTGAAATCGGACCAGTTAGTTTTTGAGTTAATTCGTAACATACAAAAATACAAATATACAAATCTTTTCTCGAGCACACGCGCCCCGTTTGACACGCGCGGGTGGGTCATTGAAGGAATACTTTGCGGCAAACACTAACCTAAATGAAATTCCAAATATAAGCCGACGAATGGTATGTATAGCAAAGCTATTAATAGGTAACATAAATCAAATAGATATATATATCTTTATGATAATGGTGTATTAGGTAAGGTAATATTATGATAACATATCTTTCTACTTATAGGTCGCTACATTATCAGCCCACTAAAAGTTTTGGTATATATGTGCATTTATCTTTAGTTTATCTCGTATAGGCCCTACCTAGGCCATACGTAGGTGCCTGATGACTTTGTAATCAGACGCTGCCTAATCATCTTAAATTTAATAGATGTTATTGGCCACTGATGCTGATGATAATCTTAGTTCTTATTATCAAATGAACAAGGGTCAGGTAAATACTCTTATAGTAGAATCAGCAAAGAATTCGCAATTGGGGTACCTACACCTACCAACTCTGTTCTCTTCTAACAATTTCTTGGAAAACCTGGTCTGGTTTCCTACATATCTGCCTAAGGCATTTATGTAACTCATTATACTAAAAGATGTAGGTAATCCGCGATGGAAGGCCGTTAAAACTCCAAAACACTTATATAATAAATGAAAAATACGTTTCTTAACATTTTCGTAATTAGGAAGCAGCGTTATCGTACACAGGTTCCTCTATGTTGTTATTGTCCGTATTGTTTATAAAAAACAATGAGCATACTTGAAATAATTATCTTCGGTGTGCTAGGGTTTTAAACAATATGACTGTTTTTTTGTCCCCATATTTTGCTGATATTAAAATCTGCAATCTCTCGCAATCGCAAGAAACAGCAGAGTTTTCTTAAAAACAATGGATTTTAGGGAAATTAAACATTTCAAACTTGAATACTTTTTGTTATCTAAAGCATTTTTGCCTGTTTTGGTAGATTAGATATCAAATCAGTAAGTTGGTTTCACAAGAAACTTATGTTTAAGTAGGACTTTGAAGCTATGAAAAATCAATAAAAGCTGGTATCGTCGACAGCAGGCGCCCCTATGACTGATAGCAATTCTAAGAACTGGTTACCCCTTACTACAGGCTCCGTTTTTCATCGGTAACAAACAATCGTGTAAACGCGCGATGAGACGGTTCATCAAAAAACTCTACTTTGCGAAAAACTAAAAAGTTACTTTTTACGATGCATGACTTGCATATCTTGCAAGTTGAACCTTATTCTAAGCGCCTTAACATAACACACCGAATAGGCACATAATATTAGGTTGGGGAAAAAGTCTTTTCGCATTATAGTATGTATGAACAAGTAATAAAATCTCTTTGGCTATACTATTTGTATCTGCCTGGTTTTGGTATCATTAAAAGTTTAAATTTTAAAGAACATAATTCCAAATTCAAATTAGGAAAATGTGTGATTTTTATTTGTTTTTCGTACTGTCAAGATGAGTGAATCTAATGAAGAAATTCGATACATTTTAAAATTTTACTACAAAAAAGGTAAAAATGCAACGCAAGCCGCGAAAAAAATTTGCCATGTTTATGGACCTAATGCAGTGTCTGTGAGAGTAGCACAAATTTGGTTTAAGCGTTTTCAATCCGGAAATTTTGATGTCAAAGATGCACGGCGCTGTGGTCGACCTATTACGGATAAAATGGATGCCATTTTTGAAAAAGTGAAGCAAGATCGGCATATCAGTAGTTACGACGTAGCTGAAGAACTGGTAATTGACTACAAAACAGTTTTGGCACATTTGAAAAAAACTGGGTACACAAAAAAACTCGATATTTGGGTACCTCACGAGCTCACTGAAAAAAACCTCATTGTAAACCGTGTACTCATTTGTGATTCTTTATTACGACGTAATGAAACCGAACCATTTTTGAAGAAGCAGATAACTGGTGATGAAAAGCGGATCACGTACGACAAGAACGTGCGAAAAAGGTAGTGGTCAAAGGCCGGCCAGGCTTCACAGACTGTGGCGAAACCCGGGTTAACTCGCAACAAGGTGATGCTGTGTGTGTGGTGGGATTGGAAGGGCATTATTCATTATGAGCTGTTATCACCAGGCAGGACCATCGATTCTGAACTGTACTGCGAACAACTGATGAGATTAAAGCAAGAAGTTGAGAAAAAGCGGCTGGAATTAATCAACAGAAGGGGTGTGGTTTTTCATCATGATAACGCTAGACCTCACACATCTTTAGCCACTCAGCAAAAATTAAGAGAGTTTGGCTGGGAGGTGTTAATGCATCCGCCGTATAGTCCTGACCTTGCACCTTCAGATTTTCACCTGTTTCGGTCTCTTCAGAATTCTTTAGGCAGTGTCAGGTTAACATCACGAGAGGACTGCCAAAACCACTTGTCACGGTATTTTGATCAGAAGCCCCAAAATTTCTATAGCAATGGGATCATGTCCCTACCTACAAGATAGCAAAAGCTATCGAACAAAATGGTACATAGATACTTTAGTTAAATTTAAATAAACTATATGAAAAAATGCGAAGAAACTTTTTCACCAACCTATTACATATAGGTAATAGTCCTGACCTTAAACTAAGATTTCCTTTGTCGGGAGTGTCGGAAACTACGACCACATCTATTACCGGAAAAGGTTTTTACAGATCATGCAAATATTTGTCTTGCAACTCAATTGCCACTGCAGCTCAATTGATTAACAAACATTGCATGAGCGCCATGTCTATTCACAATCACAACAGTTAAAGTGTCAGTAGCGCAAAGTGGACGAGTAACCAATAGAGAAAGAGGTCGCAAGTTCAATTCACATATACCGCACCTGTTTTACCGCTACAGTAGGTAGGTAACATACATGCAATAAGGAAGTCACACGAAGTGACTTCTCGCTTGAGTTCACTCGAGGTAAAGTTTTAAAAATAAAAGATCCCCAGAATTAAAGCTCATTAAGCACGTTTTGACTGAAAATACAAAGAAAATTCCCGCCGTACAAAGTTGAAATGCAAGAAAAGCTCTTGAAGATAATTGTATGTGCAAAGTTCAGATGTAATGAAGGCAAGATCACGAATAAGTAATTTCATCTGAGCGCTATCAGCTTAGTTGGCTCAGATGTTCAGATTTAAGAGACTGGAAGACTTTGAAGCTACGTAGAGCTAGGTTTCATAAAGTACGAACTTCTGCCCGCAGCTTTGTTATATCGCTTTTCGAGTTTAGAACTACCTACATCCTTTCAAAGTTTCATCCAAATTGGTGTAGCTAACAGCAAATTCATACTTTCGTACCAATAATATTATTAGGAAAAAGGTTGACACAAATGGGCTCAACACTAGGTATAGCAAATAAAATTACTGGGCGAAAATGTCTCAGAGGTTGTCCCTGGCCACACTGAAAAGAAAACGCAGTGCAGTACCACGCAGACTTATAAACTTTTAAGCATTCGGTGAAACTGCAACGTTTATGGTCAGGTCAGTCGTTGCATCGTGGCATCAGTCACCATATAAACTCACCCTGAAAACATTAAATACAAAACAGACTGCCTGGTATCAACAGCGTTCTCCTTTTTATTATCTAAGTTGAAGACGTGAAGGCATATACCACCGCTTTGCTGGATCGATCACTCAGTGGGTCTAATGAGGCGCGAAAACATCCTTGGGAGGTACAATATCAGATTATTAAAATTAGAACACGAACCTTCATAAAACATCAACATCAGTATGGCGATAATTAATTTTACCTTCAGGCTTCAACTCTTTTGTGAAGGCTTATAAACGTAATTATTTTTTAAATTTAAAGTCTTATCTAACCTTTATACTAAAGGAAGGGCTGATTGTGCTAATTTTAAGTTTAACTTTTGAATACAATTACTAATTTAATCTTTACTATAAAATTAACCGTTACTCACCTCTGCCTGTCCCTTTTTATGTATGTACGCTTTAGATATTTTAAACTAAGCAACGGATTTTAATGCGGTTTTAATTTCAATTTATTTATTAATCAACAAAAGATCATTATGTATTTACTTAATTAGACATTATTTATACCTACATACATTACATTAGAATTGTTATTACATTAGGTTTACAGCAATAGATAGATAATAATTTAAGAGGAAGGTTTTACGAAGGTGAAATAGAGAGGCGAAGCCGGGGCGGGTCGCTAGGTATACTTATATAATATAATTTAAGCTCTAAAAAGGAGACCACTAATAGCCGCTTCTTTCTTAGGTTATAATTATATTTAAAAGAGATCCGGGCATAGATCATTCGGCTCAACAGTTTAAAAAGGTGAAAGTAATCTTAAATATTATTTTACTTGTTATAAGTTCATACCTATTCAAACAATAACTTTATATCTTCACAAAATAAAACTTGGTTTAGGTAAGTACTTGAACTATCCTTTATTTATTTCAGGTCTTTTTATATTGACTTGAGATTTTGTTTTCTTTATTATAATTGAGAGGTTTATTTCATAAAGTAAGTAAGTTCGTATGAGTCAGTGCCCAACTCTGGTGAAAGAGTTAATAGGCCGCCTAAAGGCCTCCGTCATGGCCTAATAAATAATAATAATATTTAGGAAACGTAAATACAAAGAAAAAAAGTCTGTTTGATAAAATACCGTCAGTATTTTTCATTGTAGTCAAAGAACAGAGAAAAACAAATGGCAACAAACTTTCGCCTTTTGTGAGGCTTATAAAATATAGTGATTATGAATTAGTGGGGTAAAGTATTTAATAAATAGCTTTTAATGCTATATTAGAGCCGTCTTATAACAACTGCTTCTAGAAAACAATTAGTCTTTGCGTCTTAATTAGTTATATTTTCTCATTAAAATTTAAATTGTTCCGCAGAGAGTATAAATATTGGAAAGGAAAGATGTTTAGTTCAAAAAACCTGGCAAACAAAATCAAAAAGCCTGAACCTTACCTAGGTTAGATAATTACAACTCAATTTATAGGTACGTTTTCTATTTGAAATCGCATTCATTTCAAACCGTTTTCAATTCAATTCGCACCATCAATAATTAAAGATAAAAACGAAAAGCAGTTCGTTTTTATCTTTAATTATTGATGGTAAACATAGGAATGTTGGTAAAACGATGCGGCATGCACTTAAACTCAAGTCGTAATTTTTATTATTCATCCATCATAATTTTATTGTTATGGTTCGCATAATGTACTTTTGTAAACATTTAGCTATGTATAATACCTACCCACTGAATGACTACCTAAATTAAATCTTATTATCAAGTTATCTGATTCTCTGTAAGTGAATTTGGTCTCTTGAAAAATAAATGCTATAACTAAAAATGTTAGTAGCTATAAAATTAAACAGAGAAAGATAGGTTCCTGGGTAATATTTAAATAAAAATATATTAATCTATCTAAATATTGCTAGAATTCTGTAAGTATAATTTGAAGCAAATCCAGCAACACGAGTAAAGTTACAAGAATAATGAAATCGTGGATATCAGTGGATATTTTTGCAGATAATTTATTTGTGGTGAAACATACACATGACTGAGACACTGGCAGAATTGTGACAAATAAGCCAATATGTCACAAACAAAGAAGTGAAGTGCAACATACACGTAGCCACCGCTATATAGCAATCATTAAAAAGCGGCCGTCGCTTTTATGAAAAGCGTTATTTTACGAAACGATTCAGTCTAGGTAATGATAGCGGAATTTAGCTTTAAAGTCTCGCTCGACGCAGACGACATAGAATAGACAATTTATTTTTTATTGCCATTCTTTATTGCCCCGTATGTCTACGGGTGAATTCCTGAACGACAAGATAATAAAAATGTTTTACATAGTTGAGTTCATGCAAATACCAGTTTAATAAATACTATAATTTTGGATTGGTATTTGTTTTGATTTACAGACTAATGCCATTATTCATAAAGTGTCATTTCAGTGGCTTACCAAGTATTGTCTTTCTTTGTCATTCTTATGTCAATAACAAAGACGATGATATATTTGAAAGACACCCTGGCTAACAAAACATAAAAAATCGCTGCCAGTAAAAGTTTTGGCCTGATGAAATCGATGCTTCACTGTCATTTTTATACCTGTAACACCATTAAGGTCGACAGAATGGGTGTTGATGGCCTGTTGAACTTTTTCAATTTTCTAACAAAGACATTACATTCCAAATGTACGAGTATAATAATTGCTACAAGTTTTGTAGAGCTTCGTAGACCTTCGTAGCACTGGCTTTTAATGCGGTTCAGAGACTTACTATTACTATTGTGTATGTTATTACACCTTTTAAAATTTCAGAGATATTTTTGAAGATTTTACGTTCACGCGATACGAATCGTTCGCATGATGTAGCAAATCTCGGTTTTTATCGGTCCAACCTTTTTTATGTAATAGCGACTTCGTATCCTAGAAAATAACCCTAGATTTTTACACTTGAGTTGTTTTAGTAGTGATAGCACCCCTGCCATATATGTTAGTTTTCTATTTTGATCATATAATAGTGAATTGAAGGTCTGTCGTGCACCTGGGGATATTTTGTCGATAAAAAAACTAGGAGACAACGACAGGTACTTTCAAACGGGTTAGAAAATATTTTGCGGATATAGTAAACATTCGGAAAACGTGTGCCATTCAATAGTTAGATAGATAGATAGATAGATATTTATTTATTGTACACTTTAAAAATAAATACAGAAACGATAAAAGCATTTTCATAAAAGTGTAACAAAGGGCGGCCTTATCACTAATAGTTCGTATGGGTTCGCGTAGAGAACTCAATCTCTGGCTTTAGAGTAGGCTAGTGTCCTAGCTGTGAAAACTTTGAGAGGCTGATGATGTTTTGGTTACTGCCGATGTTGGACGATGCCAGGCACTCATTTGTCATCAATGAGTAATTACTACAGCACATTTAGTTCGCTATTATGAACGTTACGATGAAACACATTTTGTGTAATAGCATCATTGAAAATACATAATGTGGGCGCTACAGCCATTTACAAACAATCACAAGCTTATGCCCGCGGCTTCGCTCGCAAAGCCAGGTTTTAATCCAGGTTATAATCTATACATGTATAGATTGAATTTTTATCTGCTACGACGTAATTGAGTAACAAACATTCAAATTCTCACATACGTTTATAATATTGATATAGGGGGTAAGTGACGTTACGTCCATTCAATTTTAATTTATTTATTTATTAACATTTCGGCCAACAATGATAAACACTGTTTTGTACAGCCAGCGAATAAACTTAAACTGCCAAGATAAGTTTTCCTAATCTCATAAACTTATAATACAAATCATGAGCCGTTTGTATGATGCGAGGTAAAAATTTTTTTTTTTTTGGGTTAGTTTTGTTCTCCCTCAGTCCCGTATTCACCCGGCCCGTTCTCACCCGATTTTAATAAAGTTTATATCAATATTTTTTTATCACTTTTGCGTTAATTGACATTAAGAACCGGCGAAAACTAAAGTGCTTCAGTATTTTATTCTTATTTTAATTAAGTTCTAAATTTTGAGTGTCACTGCAGCTATGGTCAGACGTGGAGCTTAATATCATGCAATAGACTAAAAACCTAACATGTTATAACTAAATTTTGATATTCGTTTTTTTTTTCATTAGAGAGAGAGAGACTGACCAATACAAACTTAACTACATAATTTGTTATCTGTTATGATAACGGTATGTGAACTGAATTTGTTACAATTTATTTCTCACTCAATGAATATTATTTGATTATTATTGATTATGATTATTATTACTTTTTATTTACGACTGACATTTATTTTCTGATAAAATAAGAACTGTATGATGTATATATAACAACTATCACCTATGGCAATTTTTTTAAGTTTAAAGGGCACTGTAGCAAAGTGAATGGGACTCAATAACTACATCTCAGAGTGAAGAGAGCAGTACAATGCGACGTAAAACGTTTTGTTTTGGGTGTCTGCACCTTGGCCTAAATAAAAAAAAAAACTAGAACTAAATTGGCGTTTGGTGTAGCTAGGTGGTGGTACGCAGACAGAATATTAAATGGTAGGTATTGAGTCTGAGGTCTTACGTTCAGTTGTTTGTAGTTCTTACGCAACAACATTTTTGTGAACAATGGGCCTTATTTTTAGTTGGGAAGTCCAAGACGAACTTAATTAAGAAACGTAGGAGTAAATAAAACGATAAGTATCCATCTTAGCGTAAGAGAAGGTGCATGATATTAAAAGTTTTTTCTTCTGTTCCCTTCCTTTATGAGCTTGTTTTGAACTGACTAGGGAAGCCTTAAACACGCAATCGATCGTTTACAAATTCTTATTTGAGAAACACTTAATTAAAGCATTTGTTCATGAAACGGTTTCTATCCGGCACGGCGCTGGACATTTAGTTTGACACGCCCAACAAAAAGAGTCTACGATGAGGCCTTTATAAACCAAAATTCTATTAGCTGAAACCTGCATTAACAATGGTAGCTCGTTACTTCTCCGAAGCCAAAATGGACGTTCAACCTTTATTTGATCAATTATTCAGATAATGCCGAACCGAACAAAACATTTTCTAATTGTATCGATTCGCTCACTGTCGATATTTAACAATCCAGTCACATCCCTATCCATTGTTCCGCAAGGGAATGCAACACAATAACCCTATTACCGGGGAACGACACAGTTCCACCACTTTGCCGGCGTCCACACGACTTTTGCCCTTCTTTGATCAAGGTTAATGGTTCTACTGAAAATAAGTTTCATCTGCCAAACCGATAAACTCCCTCGCGATTACTCCTACTTTTGTCGGGAAAAAATACGGAAAAAATACGCTACACTTGCGGTGAGTAACGTATCGTTGCGTGTAGCAAATTCGACAACCAATTTTGGCTTGAAACGTTGAATACAAATCATAGTTTCATAAATAATGTGGCGCCTCTGGGTCACACTACGAATAAATGACAATTTATATGTGACACTGCTGTTTGTTTTTCTTCGAATTTTAATTCTTCTAAACAAACATCAAAGAAAAAACTTTAAAAAATATCTTGGGATTGTTCGATTATGATTGGTGTTAAAAATGTCATTGTAGCCGATATTGTAAAATAATACCCAGACTCTTTTTTATATAAAATTATCTACCTTAAATGCTGTGACAAAATAAGCAAAAAGTATGTTTCCGCCCGGGATCGAACCTGGGGCCTTCTGCTTGCTAGTATTAGATGTGATAACCGCTACTCCACGGAAACACTATACATTATTATTGAAAAAAAGCTCTTCATTCTGCTAATGGTACATAGCTCAATGAAATTATGTCAGCAATTATTTTAATAAAATGCATTATTAAAAGGTTTTTTTTTTGCATTTAATAGTGGTACCTAACACAAATAATAGATAGTTATAGATACTAGGTATATGCTAATAAGGTGCATTGAATCTTAATTTAGGTTATGATATTAACAGTAAATAAATCGTTTTTCAGTTGCATAAAAATAAAGTCTATACAACTTCTAAATTTCTATTTCACGTACTTTAATGAAGGCCACCTATCTTCATCACGTTTATAAAATCCACAAAAGTATTGTTTCCCTGGAGACATCTTAGAAAGCCTTATTCTAAACAATTCCGTTTCTCGACGTCGGAATCCAGAATCGTTGGTCCTTCGGGGCCTCATTATATTGGCAAGTAGGTTATCAGCCGGCTTTTCTCCCGTATAAATACGGGAGCTTCACATGCCCTTGTAGGCAAGTAGGTACCTAAAATACCTCGTTTTAAGACGGAAATAAATGACAAATAGAACCTTATACTTTCAAAGACCAGTAAGCCTAATGTACCTTTTAGCTCATGTATTCATAACTTATATTTATTTTTCAGATCGATGCAAAGTTTATAAGTGTAGGGGTTACCAAATGATTAAATATTGGGTAAGCTAGGTCCAGTCAAGACTTTTTTTTATGGCTCCTAGCAGATCAGATCCAGCGTAATCACAATTTTATAGAGGTTTTTTAAGAGTTCAGTCACCAGCATATAAGTCATAAAAATATTTCTTTTCTTTATCATTCATCGATCATCGAGACTCACGCTCACAATAATCCATACTTGTGGATTTTTCTCTCGAATCGAGAGTGAGTTTATTATTCGAATTTCAATTTTTACCACAAAAACAAACTAAGTTATATTGAACAGAAAAACTTACGAGAGTGAGTTCACGTCTTTGGATACCAGCGTAAATAAAATCGAATATCAGTGGCTCAGTCCTTGCCCTCTGGGACCAGAAATTCCCTCAACTATCATTTACAACTTACTAGCTTCTTCCCGCGGCTTCGCTCGCCTGATACTAGGGTAATATGTAAGGTGCCTTACATATAATTTGAATTGTGGTACGCAAACCCGGAACTATGATATACTATGCAAACATCTGTTCAGCAGTTAGGTCGTTTGAAAAATGCTCATGAGTCTAGGGAATCTCGTACCATGCTGCATCAAAGTCACTTTATGATTTTAAAGACTACACAATACACATATCATATAAATCCTACAAAAAATATTTTTAAGTTAAGTTAAGTTTCCGAATTAGAAAAAAAAACTAAATCACGATTCGACATATTTGCACAACGAACGACATTATTATTATTTTTTTATTATATTTTTGACAAGCTTATTTGAAACTTTTGCGGTTTCGCAGTTTCGCTGTTTTGGCTTCGCAGCGTAGGTCTACAACAGGCATAAAAAAACACAGACATTCGATATAGAAAATATACTTTTCAATACAATTGCCAAAGTATATTTTTATGTCATGTTTTCATGACATAAACGTGAAACGGAACAGGGAATAAAACAGTTTCAACACTTTTTTATTTTAAATTAAATTTCCTGTTCAAAAACCAAATCCCCGACACGCATTGTCGTAAAAAAATATGAAAATAATTACTATAATATTTTGATCTTGAGGAATGAGACTTTTTGGTACGACTTTTGGTCATTGTCCTTTATAATATTAGTAGGATACGCAAGTTTCTTGAAAATAATTTTATCATCGACTCGTTGTGAAAATGAAATCATTCCTTAAAGAATAACAGGTCTATAACTTGTCTCCGGTCAACAGTTGGAAACTCTATCAGTATTTTACACCACTGGGAGTACCATTATATTGGGCCTTAGAACGACTCATTCTATTTTATTCCCACTGTGGATTCTAACGATAACTGTAACATTTTTTTCGGTTTGGTAAGGGTTTGATTGACTATGATAAAACTGTTATATAAATATAAAGTTTAGTATTAAACAATGCAAAAAGATTTAAGCCAAAACTAATTAAGTGCTACTAACTAATAGTTTATCCTAACTCTTTTAGCTCCTACAAAAATGAGGTGTGTTATAAGTTTGTTGTGTGTATGGGTGAGTATGTCTGTCTGTCTGTAGCTTTTAAACGAAAGAACTGAGTTTTTTTTAATGGTGTATTATAATATAGACAATCGATTATAGTATTAGTTTATAGTGTCAAATGATAGTATTCTTAGCTATGTTTCAGGAAAATCTGCTCTTTGATGATCACCTCTTTTCTAATTGAAGAGATAAACTTTAGTTGAAAGAGTAACAGATGTTTCGTAGGTATAGTATTTTAATTTATGATAGATAGATTAGATTATATCTTTACTTACCTTATCAATATAATTACATTGGAGGTAACTATGTTTACAGTGTAATAATGGGCGGTCTTATCACTAAAAATACTCACTTTCAGACAACCTATGGTTGTTATTGCTAAAGCTTACTGAAATTATAGCGTATATTCCCGCGCTTCAATAGCTTGTTTTTTGAAAAAACTTTAGCACAGCATAATGCACCTCACATGGGTAGATCTTTCGGTGCAAAGTACCATACATGTTATTCGGTATTATACTCGTAGGTACCTAATTTATCCGTTCAGTAGTAACGACTAGATTGTGTACAATCATATATCCATACAGTCACATTTAAAGATAAACATCTTTACATACTTTCACATTCATAGTATGTCATAGTAGTATAGGATAAGATTCAAAATGATTATGAATAAGAGGGTTAGAAATAGCATTATAATCTATCTCATGTGTTTAACATGACTCTCTTGCTAAAACAGAGAAAACTTTGATCAAAGTTAAGTACTTATCACGGTGTCAACGTTTGAAAAGTTAGAAGTAACATTATTATAACTACCTTAACTTTCCTGACGCCTGTTCGGCTCTGGTTTTTAAAAGTCGGCGAACGTTATTTGACTGTAGACAAGTAGCGGAAGACGTGTATCTCATGCTAATCTCAACAATTAAATAATTATATATTTTTTTTATTTATATATATTACTATTATATATATATTATTATATTATATATATTACCTACTATATATATACCTACAATGACATTAAAATTCATCGTATTTTTTTAGTGACATAAAAATGCAAAAGAAAGATTGTAATGAAATTACAATACTGTAACGTATCACTTGCGCATTACCATTCTAATACGTAGTTCAAAAGATTAATGTGTCAGTAAATATTATTGGCAACCTTTTAAACCGAAACAGCAATGTAAGCACTACTGCTCAGCAGCAGAAATAGATACGGTAGTACTTTACCGAATGAGCTCTACCACAAAGAACTCATACTCCTGCAAACATAATACGTTTTTGTTGCAATTACATGCAAATGTTTTCGACCGGTCTTTACGCAGATCAACCACAAACATTATTAAATAAATAAATAAATAATGCTGGACAATCCACACAGCATCATCTATTGCGAAGTTATGGACCTAAATTTAGTGCGATTCGTTCTATGATCATTAATTCCGCAATCGGTCCCAAAGATGGTACGTGATTGTCTAAAATAAATTATATGCAACTTCATGGTAGCTAAGAGCTTTGTTTTTGTTGCCGTTTTGTTTGGCACCAAAGTTACAGACATACCTTTTCTTGGTAGGCCAGCAAGTTGGTCAACACCTAAAGTAATAAGTAAAATCAGCTGCGTCTCTTTATTACGGTGCCATTATGACGGTTTACGTTTTTTTTGGCAAAGGCTTATCGCAGTGACATGAAGCGGCTTAATGAAAATAAATAAGTGGTATTCAGTGAAAATTAGGCGAAGAATTACCCAGATTAACCTTTTGTTTGGGCGTGCGTCGTATTTAGATTATTTAATAATTTATACTAAGAGCGCCCCACGACTTTATCCGCGTTGAGTTTTTTATACAAATATCAGTTTCCCGCTGCGCCTTCTAGGAGTCAAATTTCAGATATTATTTTCTTAGTGTACTCCTAGACTTTAAAAGCAAGATACTCTTCAAGTTTCAAATAGGCCCAGCGGTTCAGTATGTCACCAAGCCTTTTACAATACATGATTACTTAATTACTTACAAAACAGTTACGTCTGACAAACAAAACATTCTAGAAGATATGCTAGTACTGAGATCCTAACCTATAAACACATAGATCTCAATTTCAAACATAACATCGTTGCAATTCAAGTAAAAGAATACATTTCGGTGTAGCGCTTACACCAGCTCTGCAGTCCGCAGTCCACTCAGTCTGCGCATTCACAAAAACATTTCCGTACAAACATTTCAGACCAATAGAGAGCCAATGTTCGTCAGTATTTACTTAAACATCAGGAAAACAAAGGAGTTATCACAAAAACAAAACCATTCATACTTGCTACGTAAGCGTCGTTATGATTAGGTATAATATAAAAAAAGGTTCTCTCGTTGATGAGAAGTGGCTCTATATACGATAGCGTGCATGTTCCACCTCCATTACACATCGTACCTTAATAACAAGCTTATCCGTGCGCTTTCATTATACATGGTAGAAGTGAAGCACCGGTTTTAAAAACTCAAACAGCGCTGGTTGTTATTGAAAATGCAAAATAAGCTCACATGTGTAATCTCTCTGTTTGATTTATTACAATGACGGCGGGACGGAACCCGTTGCGTTTTCTGCAGTGGAAGGTCTTAGTGCCACCAGATTCAGAGATTAGCTGACATCGATCGGTCTAGTACGGTCGGTCACTTGTGGCCGAGTCTTCCGAAGCCCTAATATGACACAACTACAATGCTCATTGCCATGCACTACTACCGTATACTAACCGTACGACTATACGAGACTGACGTCATGTTCTTCGCCAAATAAGGCCATAATAAATGATCTAGCGTCGCCACTATCCACCGAGCTCCTGCGACCGCTAAATCGTCGATCCAAAGTCAATTCAATAACTTCTACATGATTAATTTAAAACGTCTTAAAACTAGGTGAAATAACGACAGTTCCACGCGCCCCAGCCTAGAAGAAACTGGCAACAAACTCGGATGGCTTTCACTGCCTTTTGGTTTGATGCTTTAGAATATCTCTACATACTGCAATGGTTTCAAGTTACGCTCCTCTCGTGCTAGGTCAAGGCTAAAAGCCAAGTCACTGCGCCCCTATTAAAATGTTCCACGGCTGTATAGGCAGCACGCGTACGCTGTTAATGACAGTGATTCTGTTAATGTGCAAATAGCTTTAGAAAACAAAGTATTGTGCGCACTCGGCTTACCATATTTTATATTATGTCTGTTTAAATATCATTGTTGGTAAGATTTATTATGGCTCTTGGGTAATTTTAAGATGAGTAATGACCGAAGGGGCTTTAATTAGCAGTTCATTATTATTTATCTACTGATAACTTATTTAAAAAAGTACTCTACCTTACCTAATGCTACATAAATTCAATTCAATTATAGGTCTATTTAATATATAAAATATATTAAATAGAAAAAAAAATTAACTTTAGTCACTGAACAGGCTTGGATAACTGCAACGTTTCCCCTGTAGGTGGAGCTATCGGCGCTTCGAGCCGAAGACATCCCAATGATTATTTCGTCCTAGCGAGATATGTCTCGATAGCTCAATTGGTAGAGCGCCCGCGTATCAAGCGGTGGTTGCAGGTTCAAATCCCGCTTGAGGCAAAATAATTTTTGGGATATTATAATCTTTAGTATTCCCTTAGTGTGATGGTTAACACTATAAAAACAAAAATAACCAATAAAATATAAGTAATAAAATTTAAGTAAGTTTTTCATAATTCATGATTCATTTTTAGATGTTGGACTCGTATTTATTAGGTAGATATTTATTTTATATTAGTATTTTCTTTAATTTTATTGTAACGAAACAATTGTGTTAGGTATTATTTCTAAATTGTATTGTATGTTTCTCAAATTGTATGGATCTAAGTTGTCTGAAATAAAGAATTTATTATTATTATTATTATTATTAATCTGGCAAAAGTTATATTAGCATTTACAATCAGCTGAGACATATAAACGCAATGCGATGTCGCTCGCACCGCCAAAATCTGCGACGCCGCCATATGAATAATTGCATTTATTAATATTAAAATATGTGGAAATTTTATATCTACATCTATCATCGAATCAAACGAAATAAAACACATACATATTACGTGTATTACCTACATCGAGATGTATCTTCATTAACTAGTGCTGGTGCTACTACATTAAGTTTGTTTAGTATATTTATTTTTATGTGGTGCAATGAAGTTTATTCTATCTACATATGCTTTGCAGATCACGCTGTTTTGTGTACCACTAACAAAACAATGTATTCAAAGATCAATTTGTTACGGTACTCAAAAAAACAATAAACGAGACGTTTTGTGCGACAGTTTTTGACACAAAACTAGACGGCGGAAAATCGTTCTGAAAATCGCTCTCTTCACGCCGAATGTGTATTTTTTGTCGATTCTAGAAACAGTCGGGCCAAATGGCGCACTATTTTCTTTATTACAATATGGTGCCCGGAACTTTGCTATTGTAAAAGAGTGAGGATATTGAAATATGAAAGGGGACGTTCGATACAAAGTGAAATGAAATGGGTGAGCGGTAGCTCTGCATAAAATATAATAATAATAAAGAGTGTTAGGATTTAACTACTTGTGCAATTATTATCAAGAGTTTAAAGTTTTCGAGCGACATGCAAATTGAGTAAAGTGGTAGATTAAAAGTTTTTTTGTAATTTCAAAACCAAAAATATTGTAAAACGTAAACGTGCATTTATGTTTCATAAGTTATCAGAACTAGCCTTGTAACTGGCGGTGAGTGTGATAAGGATTCAATGCGCCTTAAACATATTATAAAGTAAATAAAAGCAAATAAGTTTTCTTACTGTTCTCCTGAATACAAGATACATCAGCGATTTCCAGCAATACTATCTGCTCAAATGTACAGGTAGCATCCTAGACGCAACCTGTGTATTTTTCCCGCCCGGTACCGGCCGGTGTAAATTGCCAATAAGCTCGGGTTACGTAGCTCGCTCCGACCTGTCGTCCGCAACTTAGCTTTAAAATTTGCTTCGACCTTCCTTCTTTGAGATTTGTTGGACGTAAGTCTTCAAATGAGCTACGAAATTAAGTTAGCGTAGGGGCTCTATGGCGTAGCACAGCGTAGTTGTAAGCAATGTTTTTGGTATTTTATTTACAGAGTAATATTTTTGTGAGATTAATAAAAAAAAAACATTCCCACTTACTCAAAATTGAGTTTAAATGTTTTAAGTATTTATCTTAGCAATTTAAGAGATGGTCAAGTCGTTCGCCTGATGTAAGCGCCCGTCTGATCATCACATACGTAGACATAGACATACCTACAACATATAAAACAGTTGCAGTGTCACCCAAAGCTAGATACAGCACATCTGTTCGTCAATCCGTCCAGTAATTTCTAAAATTGTGAAGTTATTATAAATCATAAAATCATAAATAATTTGTTGTTTGTAAATCCAGGTATGGTAATAGTTACATTAAGGTGTTGTTAAAAGTATATATCTCTAGATTCTGCTATTTAGCATACAAACATTATTTATGCCAAACCTAACCAATAATTAAACAAAATTAGAAAAACCAAATTATAATAAAGAAGCTAAAGAATTGTTAAATTATATTATTTATTTATTTTATTTTATTTTATAAATTTTAGGAAAACTAACAGCTAAACAGATACAATACAATACAAGATAAATTCTATAGATAAATGTAACTAGAGCTACACTTATGGGAAGGCCAATAGATATATTATCTGTTACAATAGACGACAGTTAGAAGAGAAAATAAAAATGAAAACATTAACTGACTTATCAATAGGTATGTCAAAATAAAATACTTAATACTTAAGATTAGGTCAAATTGTCACAGTGTTAGTTTAAGTTATTAATTAATTACAATGCAAAAACACTTCAAAGATCAAATGTTAATAAAAATATGTAGGCCGAATCAATTTACAAAAGCAGAACATTAAAGGCAGTACTTAAATCTTGTCTAAAATTGGCCGGTCGTAAATTCTACTTAATGTCTGTGGAAACGATCAAGTACAATAGAAGGCAAGCGCGATGTTTAGAGGGTGCGGTTCGCTTTTTCGTTGGTTTAATGTGCACAAAACCGAAAAGTTTATGGTCAACGGCATGTTAACACCCCTATAACTACTAGTTCCCCGTTCTGTGGGTTTGAAGAGCTTCCGCGGTATTGTTAGCATCGAGCAATCATAATGTCATGGCGAATAATGCACAATTGTTGTAGCATAAAGTTAATTTCAGAGGACTGGCTTTTGTATGTACTCGTAGTTTAAAAGTGCCTAGTCCTTAGTTGTGTAAACTATAATAACGTTTTAAATGTTACAGAGTTAATTTTTTTCATATAGACTGTACTTTATTTTGTTGATCACAAACAGATCTAAAAACTGAGATTTACAAAAAAACTTAAGTTTAATCAGTATAATATTATATAAAGTCTAAATTAAATAATATTAAAGCAAACATAATTTCTTATTAGATCAGGCAACTCGCCAAGAATCGGTTAAATTTTATCTATAGGTACTCTCTGCCTAAATTCAAATTGTCCAAGTTCAATTCAATCCAAACAAATTCAAAAAACTTCCAACGACGACACTGGAGGTTTTTCAATTAGACCTGTGGAATGCGAACAATTGCTATTCTGAAGAAAATAACTGTAGTTTTGAACAATCTATTGATAATCACTGGGTGGGTATACAAGGTCGCACGATGAATCTTCTCTGTTGAGAAATAAAGATATTTTTTAAGTAAGCTACTGTCAAGCCTTGATAAAAATCAGGTAACTCCCATTAGTTTTATAGGACTATGACGTTAATAACTATTAATAGTTAATAGAACTGTTATAATCTATAATTTCTGACTAAAGCTAATTTAAATTATGATGTTATTCATAGTCATATATTCACTCTCGCTAAAGTATCAAAACTCGAAAAAATATAAATGAATCTCTTCAGTTCTCCACTAAGACACAAAGACCTTGGTTTCCAACCCTAGAGCAGAAGTTGCCAATAAATCGTATCATATCTTTCAGATTTCTACTTGTGTGGGATTTCCAGGGTTTCTTCTAACTAGAACATGACTAAACTTAGTTCTAACTAGAAAATAAGAAATATCAATACAAAAAGCGTATAGATTAAAATAAATTTATCTTTGAAAAAAAAGAATAAATGAAAATACTTTAAAATACTTTATACTTTAGTGTATAAATAAACTACTTACCTACCATAATTTCATACAAACCCTATACATGCCTGCTAGATGGTACATTTACGATTAGCAAAACCAATTTTCGTGATTCTGTTTCTAATTTCTTTAGGTTACTAAACGCAAATAAATGATGTTAAGTGAGACCTATTATTAGTTACTTCATCAACTTCGTTTCTTAAAGGTTAAAATATTAAATGGGTTTGTTATCTTCCCAAACATTTCCAACTGGTAGAATTCTCCAAACAGTTATGATAAGAATCAGAATAGCTTTCGAATTCACAATTAACTTATTGGTACTCATTGACTGCAAGAGGGCTTACAAAGAAACAAAATGAAAACTCAGCTTTGTTTGAAAACTCTTTGACGAAGTGCGATGAACTTCGTTAGCAAAATAATATTCAGCGCTTGGTAGACACACAAATTAGGGCTTGCTCAGACACGCCACAATTACACAAGTCGGCCGTTGTGTGGTTAGGTGAAAGTAAATTACAATTAAGTACAACTTCTACGTGACTGTTTTGTAGTTTATTTAGTTCTAAACATAGGCACAGCTAATAATAATAAAAATAAATAAATTCATTTATTCTCTCACAAGGGAATCTTAGTGCTAAGGAAAACAGTAGTGCCAGTCTGATGATACATTACTTTGTGAGAGACTGGTACCTGAAGTAGGTTTGTTAAGAATCTGTATTACTCGCCCAGGTCACCAGGCCTCACTGGCGGAGTAATACAACGAAGTTAAAACGGAACCATCCTTTTTACCGAACAGAAAAACTTTAAACATTTATCATTTAATATGAAAACTTGGTTAAAAAATATGCTAGTTGGCATCTCTAAAAAAATCTTTATTGTATTTTAAGTTGTTTAAAAAGGATATAAAATATAACTTACCGAGATATCGTGTGCGGTGACCTAGAAAGTGTCCTGACATTTCGTCATGATTGAGTTTTTTCTCAAAGAACGATGAATAAATTTTATTTTCGAGAGCAAAACAATCTAGATTTAAAAGAAGCAGGTTATGAGCTTCACCATGATTAACGCTTCATCATCACCTATTTCTGCCTATTGTTGCCAATTTAGTGGTATAAAAAAACATCAATTTTTTTATTTTTTTACTGCTGGGACTGACCTACTAATAAATGTTCAAACTTAAAAATGCAGCATCACCCACATACACACTCACGTTCATAATTAGATTTTGTTAACTCTAAAAACTAAAGCAAATCAAACAAATAAATAAGATAAAAAACATCAAATAAACCTAAAAATACATTATTTTTGGCATTCAAAATAATTAGGTGTCTTACTTAAAAATGAGAATTCGCTTGTATTTTGAGGCACGTTACTTTAAGTTTTTGATGCATTCAACAAAAAAATACAGGACACGGTATAGCTATACGGAATAGCTAAATATCTTTGTTAGGTATTAAGCTAACGTATTTATTTTATTGGTAAAAGACCATAACCTAACATGCTACTTAAAATTACTTATTCTCTTTAATTATCTTTCCCATCGTCTTAATTAAAGCCTGTTAAAGGTATCTAGTTAACTAAGCTAATTGTATTTGCACTAGTAAGTAGGGTTATTTGCTTCGGGGAGCTCTTTCGTAATTTATCTTCAATTCTCCTTCTTTATACTATCTCTTTCTGGGGCCATAAACCAAATCATACTGCTATAATAGGAACAATGTCAGGTTATGTGTAACGGTTAGCTTAGAAGTAAGTAAATAAATTATTAAAATGTAATAACGCATAATAATATCACAAAAAAAATGTCTGCCGCGTCTATACAGGGTCTTTTATTATCAACCTGACATATTTAAGGAATAGGTTCCGCACATTAAAAAAAACGATGTACCTTTTTTTATACAATTTGTACCTAAGTACCGTAGCAATTATGTCAGTGAATTGGGATAAAATAATTAAAAAATAAACTCGAATAAAGTAACATGATCACGCATTGCATGCGTTAAAACTATTTGGCTTATGTTATGAATACATAAACCTTGGACAAAGACAACAATTTATATCTTTATCTTTGCAAAGTAAACAAAGTCACTTCCTGCCGTCTGTTCTTTAAATGTACCTACGTTTAGATATATTAAACTGCACAACGTATTTTGATGCGGTTTTCATCATTAGATAGAGTGATTCAAGAAGAAGGTTTACTTAAGCACCTACGAAGCCATGGCGGGTTGCTGGTGTTAATTTTATTATGTACGTGAAATAAATGTCTGGTTGGTCCTTCTCTGTTATCTTTGACGGTTTCTGGTTTCTGCTTTGTATGATCTGTTCTGTTTTTTCTCTAATTGTTTACTAAACTTCATTTGTTACCCCTCTCTCTCTGTGCATCGTTTCCTCAAAGCAGAGGGTCGCGACCTCTTTGCATGATCTTTTCTCTCGTGATGTTTCTCCATTCGGTACGGTCTTCTGCGACTCGAATTGCATTGTGTAATTGGGTATCAAGAGTAGTGCGGATTTGATCAGTCCAGCGAATAGGGCTGCGTCCTCTAGGTCTTCGTCCTTCAATTTTCCCCGTAACAGTAAGTTTTTCGAGGTTGTCAGGGTTACGTCTGATTATATGTCCGAAGTATTCTAGAGTGCGACTAAGGCAGATGGTTGAAAGCCTTTTGGTGATGTTGAGTTCGCTTAGAATAGATACATTTGTACGCTTCGCTGTCCATGGTATGCGGAGCATCTTCCTCCAGCACCACATCTCGAAAGCATCGATTCTTTTCCGGTCAGCGGATTTAAGTGTCCATGTCTCAGCTGCATAGAGAAATATAGGGAAAACTAAGGTGTTAACTAATTTGGTTTTCGTCTTCTTTGTAATTTGCCTATCATTCCACACCTTTAGCAATTGAGACATGGCGTTTTTAGCCATTCCGATTCGACGGCGCACCTCATTCTCACAGGATCCGTTGTTACTGATACTTGAGCCCAGGTATATGAAGTTGTTTACGATATCTAGATTTAGGTTTCCTGTGAGCTCAAGTTTATTCATGCGGTCCACAATCAAAACTTTGGTTTTTGACTTGTTAATAGAGAGTCCTAATTCTTTGCTTATAGATTCTACTCTGTCTATAAGAGACGCCATTTCTGTTTCGGAGGCTGCGAATAGAGTGGTGTCATCAGCGTATCTCAAATTGGTTATCTTAACTCCTCCAATAGTGATGCCACCTTTCCAGTTCTCGCATGCTTTCCTCATGATATGTTCACCGTATATGTTGAAAAGGATAGGTGAGAGAATACATCCTTGTCTGACACCTTTCTCGAACTTAAATGGCTTGGATAAGGTTTTGTCTATCCTTACTCTGCCGTGATTGTTTGCGTACAGAGAACTGAGAAGGGAGACCAGATGTTGAGGCACTCCAAATTCGACTAGTACTCTCCACAAGCATGTCCAACTGACACAGTCGAAAGCCTTGCTGTAATCTATGAAGCACATAAGTACTGGCGTATTAAACTCATAGCATCTCTCCACTATTTGGCGCACGTTCAAAATTTGTTCCCGTGTACCTCTGCCCTTGACGAACCCAGCTTGTTCCTGCGGTATTTGCCAGTTAAGATAGTTACGTAAGCGGACATTGAGTATATGTAGCAGAATTTTGCTTGCATGCGAGATGAGTGCGAGTGTTCTGTAGTTTTCGCATTTTTTGGTAGAGCCTTTTTTATGTAATGGCAAAATTATAGATTCCGACCAGTCTTTGGGCCATACGCCTGTGTGCCAAACGAGACTACAAATATTGTGTAATGTATCTATTGCAGTATTTCCCAAGACTTTAAAGACTTCAGCAACAATTTGGTCGGGGCCGGGAGCTTTTTTAAGTTTCAGGGATTTTATGGCAGCTAGTATCTCCGATCTTAGGATTGATGGCTCTTGTTGTGTATGGGACCAATCTGGTTGAGCAGCTGCTATCCCGTGCGGGTCTTTATATAATTTTTCGCAATATTCGCGCCATCTGTTTGCAATATACTCCAATTCATGTATTGCGGTTCCCATTCCATCCTCAATAACCCACGATTTTGGTTTAAATTGCCTAGTCAGCAGTCGGATTTTCTTGAACAGGTCTGCCGTTTGAAACTTAAGAGAGTGTTTTTCGATTTCTATGCAGATGTTTTCTATGAATAAGTTCTTGTCTCTTCGGCAGTTATGCTGAATTTGCTTGCTTAGGTCACTGTAAAGTTGACCCGCATCGATCGTCAATCGTCCTGTGGCCTTGATGTTTTTTCTCTGTTTGATGAGGTCCCATGTTTCGTCTGTTATCCAACATCGTTTGGCATTATATTCAGTGTCCCGCGCTTTAGGAAATTGCGCAATTGTGGTATTGATGTTCGTTTTGAAATGTTCCCATAGTGTATTGGCATTAATTTGCACATTCGGTGGGATGCTTTGCAGCTTTTCGTCTAGTTTCTCCTTGACACAAGATAGCTCGCTTGGACTTAAATACCTTGGCTTTGACTGCGTGTTTATTTTAGAAACTTTAAGTCGCATGTTGAACCACGCCACCAACAGAACATGGTCGGATCCGCAGTCCGCCCCTGGGAAGGTCTTGACGTTACTGATAGATGATTTCCAGCGCTTACCGATTAGTATGTAGTCAATCTGGTTTCTATATCGGTCTCCAGGAGATTTCCACGTATATAATCTTCTCGGGTGATGTTGAAAGTAAGTATTCATAATACTGAGGTTTTGTTCCACGCAGAATTCTATGAATTTCTGTCCTCGATCGTTTCTCAATCCTAACCCGTATTTGCCAATTGTATTTCTTAAATGATCATCTGCACGTGTGTCACCAACTTTTGCGTTCCAATCTCCTAGAATTATCGTAATTTCACGTGAAGGTATGGATCTAAGTACGCTTTCGACTTCTTCATAGAATTTGTTTATGTCTTCCTCGGAACTAAGTGATGTAGGGGCGTACGTCTGAATGATGTTAAGAGCGCAGGGTTTTGCGTTGATTTTCATTGTGATAATTCGATCTGATACGGGGTTGTACCCGAGGATATATTTATTAATTTTTGCTGGGATTAGAATTCCAACTCCGTGTTTGCTGGAGATCTCTACATTAGAGAAATAAAGTTACCCCTCTAACTAAATGACAAAGGTCACTTCTGCAGAGGACATTCAACTCAGGCAAAATATAGTTAAAATAAATGTACAACACGAGTGTTTCGTCTTTGTAAAACTTGGAACAGATAATTAAAACTGATCAATTGAAATTTCACTGTTTACAAATCCCATTAAAGAATCAACGTAAATATCGGATGAAATAAAATCAAGTACCTATTTTCAAGACACAGAAAGGCTAACAAAAATTGTATCCCGTTTTCAATGACGCTAAATTCTTTAAAAGAATATTCCGAGTTAAAGGGAGAGTTCAATCGGGATTGCCAATCAAATAAATATCGACTGATGAAATCCACTTTACCTACATAAAGTGGCGAGGCTGCGGCAGGCGGGAATGGGATTTTGAAGATCATAAATACAGAGACGCGGTGACTTCACCTTGGTTCGATTTACATTTTTCGTGATAACCATCAAAGCAATTTAAATTTCATTTTCTTTAATGATCTAACAGATCGACACAGTGAGCTGTGCTCTGGATATTTTGTAAAGCAGTTAAATTGAGACCCACTTAATCGGTAAATAATTTTAATCTCAATATTTTAATCGTAGCAATAATACGGTCAATATTTTGGTAAAAATTAATTTATTATTTAGAACAATTTATAAGAATAGTTTTTTGTCAGGCGTGGTCTCTGATAATCTATAAATCCAACATTATTTTATAAAATTTTATTATGTTTGCTATAAATATTTGACATATTCTCGTATTTTTTTATTAGCTTCTAAATAACTTTCGTTGGTTAGAACAATCTGTTTCAAGATCTCTAAGTGCCTACTTAATATATTTGGTAACTTCTAACTATGTTTGCGTGTTGTTTTCGCGTAGATGTTTGTGTCAACAAGCTATAACTTCAAAGAGAGTCATAATATAAAAATTAATCTGAAAGTTTTCTTACTTTTTTGTAATACTTATCTGTAATACTTTTTTCTTGTTAGATATCGGCAGTTTTTTTTTATTTAGATGTAATTTTAATCACTAGTAAAAAGGGGGTGACTCTCAAATACATTCACCAAATTGTTCCTGCTTAGAAGTCGTTTACATCGCGTCGCGTCGGCGTCGGTTGCTAAGAGCCTCCGAATCAAATGCGCAAGAGATATAAACTCGTTGACCTCTGAATAGTCACAAACTATTTTACCGACCTAGCGAGCTTAGCAGAGGTTAATACCCTGAGAGTAGAGTTTGTAAGAACTTTCTGCATATGCGGGAAGTTATAGCCCGGCCTCACACGAGACACACATTTATATTGCGACATTCGTGGCGCCACATTGACTGCTTCTGTATATTTGCACAGAGGCATGTGGGGACACATTTTTAGAGGGTGCATTTGTGCCCTAAGAGTTGTACCATGTTTCCAATGTAGCGCTACAATTTTTTTCATTATAGAGCCTAAATATTTGAGCCTTTTGGAGTGGAGACCCTGGGTCCGTGGGGTACCGGGGCTCACCGCGTTTTCAAATTTCTTTCCGGGCGTGTCTGGTCGAAGCGACTCGTGACATTCAACGTGGCAATGCAGCCAGCATGTTGGGAACGCTTCCGTCTGGTAGTGATTTGGATCAGTTGAGCTATCTATAGGTCGTTTGTCGTCGATCTTTAGATGGCTCAACTGTTTCATATGTATTTTGTATATTTTCTAATTTAATGTAATTATGTACATATTTTATTTTGTTAATAAACATATTTTATTTTATCATTATACAAAAACTATGTACATGACTCATTTCCATGGCGTTATGATGGGTATGGTTTCAAGGACATGGTGTGACATTCGCTACCACGGTCGACAATGTTATGGCCAGGCCAGCTCACTTATTTGAGCTATTGGTACTTGTTATATTTTATGTTATGTGAAAGATATAATTTTTGTAATCTAATAGGGATCTGTGGATTTAAATAAATTGAATAAATACTGCTGGGTTGTGAGGTTTGGTGAAGTCGTTTTTCTTTGCACTAAAAGAATTCGATATTTTTTTGGGTAAGCTACAATCAATACAAATTACAATCTGTCACTAGCAGACAGCTGAGTTGAGAAAAAGTTGAAAAACGCGTAGTACTAATATCTGTTCTGTGCCGTCTTGTCACTTGCTGACAACAGAAAAAAAGAACCGAAAAATGCGGTTAGCAAGCTAATTTAACAATCTTGTGCAAGCCAACCTGGGGTAGGTTTTTTCTTTAAAACACACATATCCTACATCGTCTACTTTAATAGGTATTCCTGAAAAATGGTTCGTGTTGAATAAGCGGGTGGAGTTTTTTGAATTAATTTCGGAAGTGGCGAGATCCTTGTGATTTATATCGGCTTAAAATTAATCTGAGCTGTCCTTTGCTCCGTCGCGTCGCTTCTCAGCCTTTGTGGGATGACACGCTGTAAAAAATTCATTGTTTTTATGCTAACTAGCTTATCCCAGTTTCGTTTGCGTAGTTGGTACTCTGGGGAGAATGCAACTAATATTATAATAAGCGGTTGAAGGTTTGATTGCCGATGTGGGACAAAATTATGCAAGATCAACAAATATTTGTTCCTATATCGTTATAGTCTAGCTAGATGTTGTGGTATCATAGTAGGCGTAAAGTTAGTTAGTATTCCAAAAAGTTTTTGAAACAAGTGCCACCTAAAGCTTTAAAGTTCTGCGTGGCACTGCACTGCACTCATCACCCTGAGAAGTGTTGTTAAGACGTGGTACCCTACAAGACGGACTCTGACTCAAGAGTCTAAACCACCAGGTAAATAAATCCCTGTACAATAAACATTTTCAATTCAATTCCGAAGAATGTAACAGAATCGACGAACTGCTTTTACTGCTTAGTTTTATATAGTGAAAAACGAAGTAACCTCTAGAAAACGCTATGTATGAAGTGTAAAGGCGTGTGCACTTTCCTGTTTTTCAATTTAACTTAGTATTCAGAATGCATCGCTCACGTTACCAATACGGCAAAAACAATGCAGATATGCGAATATCAATAGGTTTTGATTTACATAAAAAATTATGAGAGAATATCAACAAAAATAATTATGCAAAACAATAAATATCCTGTAGATTGCTACAAATTTTATTAATATTGCATTCAAAAAATAGTTTTTTTTTTTATTGTTTTGGCACTGTTTTTATAAAAGGTTCACTTCATAACACATCTAACAGTCACATACTCTTGACCTCACATTAGGATATGTCGTGCATATCAGAAACTAGAAGTACCATGGTACCTAGACATGGCACATTTGTCCAGCACCGGAAATCGAACCCACAATTTCTCGTTTCTTAACCAGCGTTCGCTCACCGCGATATTGCGGTTATTGTTGGCTTTTTTTATACAATTACTAAGTCTTTCCCTCCACTCAATGGACCGATGACACTTAAGCGGTCGCAGGAAATCGGTGGATGATGAAGGCTCCAAATTGGTCGTCATGGCTCTCTTTGGAGGAGGCCTATGTCCAGCAGTGGACGTCTTTTGACTGATATGATGATGATGAAGTCTTTTTGAAGAAAGAGAAGAAGTTAACTGTAACTAAACATTCAGACTCCGATCAAATATGTTGAAAACAAACAAAATTCTACAACCCGCACCGCTGATACCTTAGCCACTCCGTAAACTCCTCCGTTCTACCGCAACAGTATCACGAGGTTATCGAATCAGAGAAGCATTTTTACTTGGTGGTAGGACTCCAGCCAGAGTCCGTCTTGGTGGGTACCACCGCAGTGTCAGATATTCTACCTCCAAGCAGTAGTGTGCAAGCATTACTGTGTTAAGGTTTGAAGGGCACTGTAGCAAGTGTAATTACTGGGTGAAAGAGACATAACAACAATGTCTCGGGGTGATAAGCGCAGTGCAGTGCCACGCAAACACTTAAAAACTTTAAGCTTTGGGTGGCACTGCATCTGTAATAGTCAAGCGTATGGTGCTTAACATCAGGTAGGCGCCTTGATTGTCTTGTCACTTGCTAACATTAAAAAAAAAAGCATTTCTCGTCATTCAGTAGGTACTATAAATGTTAAGTTTTTATTGCTCGTTGCGCACCAATGACAATGTAACTCTTCGCTGTGAAGGCAGTTCGTGGGAATACCTCGATATATCGCGTATCGGATCGGTAACGTTTGACTTTTGTTCCAATACGACAGACAAAGTTAAAAACACGTAGATTTGAATGAACCTTAAATGCTGCTTTTATTCTGTGATTTAAATACATTAAGGTGATAAATCCAAGTTAAAGGTTCCAGTGTGACCACACCCGTCGTTCGGGACAGAGCGTCGACACGAATCCCAGTTTTATTTGCATGCACTCTGTCGCGACGGATCCACTACAAAAACTAATAAACAACACTAAACACTTTGAGTATTTATTGCTACGTTTACAATTTTGAGCAATCAGTTTTGTTTATAGGGTTATAGACTTTTAGTTTTAGTGCAGATTTAGTATCCTATAAAACTCAAAAGACGGAACGCGCTAAAGTTAAAACCTATGTTTTGTAAACCTAGTTGACCATACTAATTAATTCAAAATAATATGTATCAGATCTTAAATTTCATAGTGGCTAAAATAAAAATAATTTTAAAATTCCAATGCACTTTAAGTGCCTACAGCCTATACACAAAATAACTTGAAATTAACTTCTTATATTCAAAATGTATCCTAATTGTAATGTAACCAATTTCTAGGATTTTTTTTTTTTAATTATTAGAAGAATTAGAATTGTTTGAATATTTAAATAAGTACTTAGCCTGCCCATATATATTAAAATAAATCACTTTTAAATTAAAATTTACAAGGTTTAGCCACGAGTCTGCAAGACTGGTAATACACTCGTTGTCTGGGCCTTGATATCTATTTCGGTTTCTTGACAAAACGACTTGTAACTAAATATTATCCCAGACGCCTTACTATAAATTTACATGGGCAAGGGGCGAAGGTAGGGGGGATTTTTTTTCTACCACTAACGGATATCTTTAATATATTGATGGATGGCCTAGAATATTTTATCTTTTCCATTCCTTTGCCGATAGCACTTATTCTGTTAGAAAAATATATCTCGCATTGTTTACACAGTCGCACTTTAACTAGGTACATATTTCACTGCCACAAGCGTTTAGCGAAATGCATAGCACACCACCGCATCTCAGCAATTCACCACTTATTCGAATAAAATTCTAGTCCAAGAAACGCGCATGCAGGTATTAGACCTTGCAAGTTTCAACCTTATTTCTGAACTTCTAAGCCATACAGTTGAAGGTTCTTGTGTATTTTACAGGTCGTCTGCTCGTACGTTTCTTTGTGAGGATTTTGTCGACATTACGCGACACGGGAAAAGCACTTATGCTAAAATTGTGTATGTTAAAATGCAATTGTGCTGGGTGTAGAGTAAGTTATTTAGTTATTTCACTGAAATCTTTACGAGTAGAAAAGCTGAACGAGAGGAATTGTCTCGTAAATTAACGAGTACGAGCACTAGGAAAATGCACTAATTAGGTACATCTAAATGCAATTGTATGTAACAGAAAACTAAAGCGGACTGTGACCACCATGACTTTCAAGCAAATCAAACTTATTTTATACAAGCTGACCCGCGCGTTTTTACCCGCGGTTTTTCAGTTTTTATGCTATCCTACAGGATAGGTACATTTTACTGGGATAAAAAGTAGCCAATGTGTTATTCCAGGATTTAAGCCGTCTACATTCTAAATTTCATCACAATCGGTTGAGTCGTCACGGAAATGCGTGGTAACAAATATTGACGTACACACCCACACACACAGACTTTCGCATTTATAATATTACCTTGTAGGATTAGTAGGTTAGGCTAGTAGGGAGCTTATAAAATATCACAAGCTATAAAATTGCGGCAGGAGCAAAAGGTTCTGTACTTATTGCTTACACACAAAAATATTGTTTACCAATTGAGTTTTATTTTTAGATTGAGCTTAAAAGTTATGATACATGATAATTTTTATCCATGGTAAAAAGAAAAAAGCGCCCGAATACTGAAACGCTACTTAACTAATCAAAGTTTAATTGATGACGTTTTTGACGTTTCTCTATACAATTTTGCAACTAATGACCTCTTAAGCACCTTGATATTAAATATTTAAATAGCGTTTGAGTATTCTGGCCTAATAAATTACTTATGATGAACACAGTGCACGCCGGAATCGGTAAGAGGCACTACAACTGTTATTGTTGATAGTATTGCGCCTGACTCATGGGAGATAAAAAAAACTTGCTTATTCATAAAAATATAAACATATAAGCTAGTTAGGTACATTTTGTTTATCTTCTAGTGCAATGTATTATAACTCTAGTTATTGTCACAAACACACTCGATGTTTATGCGTTTTTTCTGCCAATTTGAACGAATGTCGTTGCGAGAAATCTCTCGTAGATGTTTTTCTAGAGAGAAGATTAAGATACTACTGTTTTCTCAGAGCATTGCTTTTCCTTTCTGTGTATTGCAAAATGCTCCTAAGAATTATGCAATAAAATATTTGAATAAAGATAATAATATTATTCGTAATACATAGTTAATAATAATTGAAAAAGAAGCTGTGTAAACACGATAATTACAACCGCTTTGCGAACATTTCAATCATTTAAATTGTATGTTTCTGACAATAGATTAGAATTGCTTGAGGGGGACGAAGAGGCGACACAACTTGAACAACAAAAACAATGAAAAGCCTCCGCAGTCGGTTAATTCTATAGATTCAATTAAATCTTATTCCAACACTATTATTTTCTAATAGCGGGTCTTAAATTAAAGGGGCACTGAAATATAATTTCATTTCATTTTTAATTAGTTAAGTATGGATGTATTGAAAATGCAGTAATTGTAGTATACTAAAGTATCTGAACGTAATTCATATTAATAGACTAGCGGACTGGCCATGGCTTCACACGGTGGCTATAAACCATCCTCTTGAATTATTGTTCGACGACGATTGAACAATTTGACGTTAACGTTAGATGGTGCAACTCACCCTTGGCGTACCTACTTATATACGTAAAGACAGACGGTGCGGCCTGACTTTATTTTATACTATGTGTATATAGGCTGGATTCCACGGAATAAGAAATGTCAAATACAAGTAAACTGTTAGGTAGTTACTTATACAGAAGGATCACAATTTATAACAATTTCTAAAGATAAAATAGCACGGGCTATATTTTAGATGGTTGACTCAGAAGTGCGTAGGTAGACACGGAGTGTAAAGGCAAATTATCTTTCATTGTTAAAATTACACGCTTTTCCATCTACATAAAGGAATTTAATTGGTTACCCGTATGAAAATAATGCTATGTAGGCCTTAAAAGCTACATCATCATTCTATATTCAAAGTTGACACGTAGTAATTGACAGGTTATTACTAAGGTATTAATTTATGCTTTTTCTGTAATAATGTTCTGTGACTTGAGCGTAATTATTAACAAAAACAGGTTTTCTGAAGCACGAAGGGTGAAATTGATAAAAGGAGCTTGACTGGACTGAAAATAAGACTAAATAAGGAGATATCTACCAATCCGCATTAGGTCCGCGTTTGGATCAAGACCCACTCTCGTTCGAGAGTGACTTCATAACTGAGTGAGTACTGGAAGCTGAGCTATTGTCATATTCTCTAAAATTTTCAGATAAGGAGATACAGCGATTGAAACTTGAAAAAAAAAAAAAAAAAAGATTAGGCCAGTGTCCCAGCAGTGGGAACATTAGATGAATATCGTGATGATCATGACTTGAGACATGTTATAAAACATAGCATTGCTTATACATCATGCATGCTTTATTTACATGTTTGAACTAGCTTTTAATGTTTCATGCCAGCAAATGACGAGCCAAGCAGTTTGATTAATGTTAAGCGCCACGCTTGATTATAACTTTGAAGTGTCACCTAAAGCATTAAGTTTTAAAGTTCTGCGTGGTACTGCACCGCGCTCGTCACCATGAGACATAGTTATTATGCCTCTTCGTCCAGTAATATCGCCAGCTGTAGCTAGTGATATTACTCTGTAGAGTTCTTGGAGGTAGAATATCTGGTACTGCGGTGGTACACTTTTAATTTTTCAAGGCGCTTTTGTCGTTCAGTCCAAGCAACTAAGTAAGCAACGTACAGCAAGTATTAGCTTAGCCTATCGGAAAACAAATACCAAATAAACTTCAAGAGCCGCCGGAAGTCAACAAATCCCCTCTCGTACCGGAAGTGGGTAGCCATTACCCTAGTAAACACTTTCTGACGAGACTTAGTGGCTTTTTCGTTTTATTGACTCAGGCTTCTTCAGTTGTTTCATTTATGCTTAGTATAATCTTGCTAAGCCTTGTCAATTTTCCGGTTGTATAGGAAAAATTACAAGTTTTACTATATACGTATAATATATAATATAATATAATATTTAATATAATATAATATATAATATATATAATACGCTTATAAAGTGTTCAACTCTTTGTAGAATATTCACACACAGAAACTGCTAAAACATTATTTTATAGAACTGGTTTCAATGGTAGAGGAGCATCAATTGTTTACAGTAACCTATCCGTTGAATATTTGAATGTTTTTTGTAAAACAATAACCCTCAATGACAGGCTACATTTGGCAATGTTTGTTTGCGATCGGTACTTGCCAATATCTTTTGTAATGCAAATCCGAGTATACTCCAAATAACATGCAAATGTTTTCGATGTTTTCACGGGTTGATGCGAGCGCTCAACATTACCTTGACAAGTTTTGTACAGTCACCAAAAATACTATAAGCTACACAAAGCCAATGTGGTGATTTCATAGATAGAGAATTGTGTTTACCATAATCATTGCGCTAAATATCATAAATATCATATCATAAATTGTTTTTATTGAACGAGTAACTAGGTCAGTAACCATTTTACTTAAAAATAAAACTAGTTTATAATGAGTTATGTAAAATAATAATTAGCACTTTGTAAGTTTTACCCATGGCCATGCCAGTTTGACAATCGTTAGCCACCTAATAAACGCGATTGTCTAGACTATTATAGATCCATACTGATGCCACAAACCAAATAATAGTACTAAGTATTAGTAATAGTAAATAGTAAAAGCATTTATTCAGAACAATTACAATGAGCAAGTTATTTATGTAAAACGATGAGACTGCAAAAAGTAGTAGAACTGTGTAGCAGCCTCAACGCCTATCTCCTGACGTAGTTACAGGTGTTCTGGCTATGAAATATAACATAATATTCACGAAAATATATAAGATATAAATAATACAGTATAACAAATGGATTACACTAATGTATAACAGAAGAATGAATGCGACGAATAACTGAGCAGGTATCACTGAGTACTGAGTGTAATGTAGTGATGTAGATGTTATGTGTGAATAACGAGTGAGTGTAAATAAAAATATTCCTATCATTGCGCTAATATCTACTAATAATATAAATTAAAAAAGTTGAATTGTTCGCTGTAGAGCTTTTAGATTAAATGTGAAAATAAAACTTTGAATAGTAAAAGTTTAAAAGATTTGTTTGAATAAGAGAAGTAAAAAAAAGTTCAAAGTAAAATCTTAAAAATATACATATAGCTACTTTCTATACAGATACCACGGGAGTGATGCCGAGGGCAGAAGCTAAATATTCCTAGTAGGTATAAAATACACTATTATTTTATATAACGGGTAAACTAACATAATGAGCAAAACATTGTACCGCCTTTACTTAAAATTTGTGTTTTTTATTCTTAGAGCTTTTCGGCATTTTTAATCTGTTACTAAAGTTAACCACAGACTCATACGAACTAACTTATTTACATAGAATATATAGATCATAATTATTTAAACCTAGCTTTTTACCATTTCAATAATAAGAAACAAGGAAAACATTTAATTTTCTAAGACTATGACTAAGTACTATTTAATACATTATTCACGTATTTTTAATAATTATGTGAGAATGTAGGCGCTCACAAAACACCAAAATAACTGTTTACTGGAGAGGGTGAATAAAAGGGAAAATTCCGATGGCTGAGGTTCCACCTTTTTTGTGAAAATAAGACAGTCATAAAAATAAATTTATCACCCGCAGTAAATAAAGCGTAACATATTGCGCTTTCGAGCTGTAAAAAGATATCAGAGCTCACAGACAGACGTCGAGTCGTTAAATTTTATCATTGCTGTTTTGTTTCATCACATCTTGGACAGGACGAGCCAGGCCCTAAATGCAGTCGGATTAAAAACTAGCTGTTACCCACGATTTCGTTCGCGTAGAACTCGGAAACCGTACTTTTTTCCTTATTATTAAAAGTAACCTAGGTCTTATTCCCGGTCATTATTTCTCTATGTTTTAAACCGAATCGGTTCAGAGGTTGTCGATATAATAGCTATATTATAACAAGTATACTGCCCGACTGACGGGAAGCCGTTACCGTAATCTATTGATGTAATCTTAGAATACGAGAGATATCACTCCCCCGTTGCTATCCTGTGACACAGGTAGCACAAAAATATCAGTATCCCGCAGTAATTTTCCCAACAACTATGTTCTTAAAACTTCAAACACAAAAATATACAGCTACTTAGCGGCAGAAATAGGCGGGCACTACCACAAATACTCTACAACATTTTGGTATAACTTTTTTTTTTTATGTCACCAAGTGACAAGACAATCAAGGCGCCCACCTAATGTTAAGCACCACGCCTCACTATTACAGATGCAGTACCACCCAAAGCTTAACGTTTTTAAGTGTCTGCGTGGCACTGCACTGCGCTTATCACCCCGGGTCATTGTTGTTAAGTCTCTTTCCCCCAGTAATTTCACTTGCTACAGTGCCCTTCAAACCTAAACACAGTAATGCTTGCACACTACTGCTTGGAGGTAGAATATCTGACACTGCGGTGGTACCCACCAAGACAGACTCTTTCTGAAGAGTCCTACTACCAGGTGAACCCACTACCACTTGATTGACTGCTTGTTTTGCAGTCAATCAAGTGTTCTCATCACCATAATTTTGAGCCTTCATTTGTCCATTTTTGAATGTAGGCCTCTCCCAACTTTTTCCATGCCTGGCGGTCAGTTGCCTTCATCAGCCACTCACGTCCCCCATATGCCTTGATGTCATCGACCTCATCACTTTAGCGGTCGGCCTCGTGATCTGGTATTTGCCAAAATCAAAATATACGTTACTGAAAAAAAATTCTACTCACCGACTTTTGTGATCCTTGGAAAGGCTAGATCCAGATTACGATAGTTTATTGTCATCTACGGATTATGGCTAGTCACGGAGGGCACATTGCCAACAGAAGCTCGTTTGTCCAACGTAATGACTAGTTCTATAAAATTATGTTTTAATACCCTATCAACGGTATCAGTGGCTCTAAATTACTGCCATTTGCAGTGGCTAGTATGAAAATTTAATATTGTTACTTACCACTCCAAGGTATTGGCAGTATTTTTTATTAAACTTATCTTAAAATAATTTTATTACAACTCATGTTAACTAACCTCACATTAAAATGTAAGCACACGGGGTTTGATAAGTAGTACCGACGTCATATTATATTCAATACTTAGTAAGCAATTTCTAACCGGACGTGTCGGTTTCATCACGATGTTTTACTTCACCGTTTGAGTTTGTCAGTGCTGTCATTGAGCATAAAAATATATGCTTCTTCTCCTTTTTCGTCCCACTGCTGGGCAAAGGTCTCCCTTAATCCAACCTTCTTTTTTATACGCAATACCACACTATCCTCTAAAAAAATATAGTAGAATATAAAAATCCGTTTATGCACGATCGGGATCTTATGATTAGATGGGGGATATTATACCACTAAACTTTCAGTGCTTTTGACTTAATTATGTCGCGTTTAAATAATGTAGGTACCATCCGTTATTATATTCCACCAGTTATTTCAAACTCTTAGAAAAATAAAGGAGAGTTTACCCTAAAATATCAATTGACTGATGCTATTGATAAGATACGTTTATCACGTAGGTAAACCTACAGTCAACGCTCGAACCATATTAACAAATGTTCGTAAGTCCTTTATAAAAACCCAATTTAAAACCTTTGGTCCACTTTCACAACTATTTTTCACAACTAGTTACGAAAAGACACTTTTTACTCCTTATTTCATAACCGGTTATTAAAATGGAATAAAAAGTGGCCTGTCTTAACTGACATCCAAAAATAGTTAAGAAACGAGAAATATAATTCTGTTTTTACAACTAGCATAGACATAAGAAACTTTGTACTCTATTTTGGACTCCGTGTGGGCTCCCGCCAGAAGCTCTAGACGGTCGCCCCTAAGAGTGGTTTGATCACACGAGTCTGAGGCGGAGCGAGGGGGGAGGTGGCGAGCGAAGCGAGCCGGCGACCTCCGTAGTGCAGCCTCTCTGCGCTTTTGGCTCCCGCTCTATTTTATTGCACTACTATCTTCTGTCCCCGTGTCGGTCTTGCGGCCGGGCTTCGCGGCGGCCGCGCTTTCCGTGTAGCGTCGGGCTTTAGTCATACATAAGTTCGATATAATTTGAATTATGAGGTTTTTAGTTAAACAATAATGAGTACAGATTCTTATGTCTATGCTAGTTGTAAAAGCAGAATTATATTTCTCCTTAACTATTTTCGCATGTCAGTTAAGACAGACCACTTTTTATTCCATTTTAATAACCGGTTATGAAATAAGGAGTAAAAAGTGTATTTTATTAACTAGTTGTAAAAAATAGTTGTGAAAGTGGACCAAAGTATTTAAAAACCGACACAAATGAAAAGAACCAAGAATAAACTAGAAACAGACTGAGCAATGTTAAGTTTCCCGCGTAGAAATTAATAATAAACAGTTGATGTTTCAGAGGGGCTCAGGCTGTCAGCAGTCCACATTGCGGTTGTGATCCGAAACACAGCGGCATAGTAAAACAAATTCAGTGTATAGTTAGCACGGCGAATCTCAGCCGTAGTGATGCGCAATGGAGCTTATTCGAACTAAATTGTCTTTGCGCATGTTATCTGTGGCCGTGCGAACTATACGGTCCTACTTTTGACAGAACAGAACCTTACGAGTTTTAACGTGTTTTAATAAATATAGCGATGTGTATGTAAAACAACTAGCTATATAGAATCTTTTAAATAAGTACGTGGTTTTGTTGCTCTCGGTTTGTTAAATAAATAAATATTGGCGGACGTTTTTACACATCATCTAGCCCATCATCAAATCATCATCTATGCAAAGCTGGTACTAAGGGAGCCATATAACTAATACAATAGGTACTTAGATTGTACATTATTTGTAAATAAATAACCTAAAATACATAGAAACTCACAGACCCGAAACAAATATTTGCAGATCATGTAATCATTAGTCCCGCAACGGGGATCAAACCCTCAACTAACGTATAATTTTATATTATACTAGCTGACCCGCGCGGTTTCACTCGCGTTATTTTTCTTACCGTCTAAACCTTCCCTGAACTCCTACAAATACTTCAATACCAAAATTGGCGAAATCGGTCCAGCCGTGTCAAGTTTTAGCGAGACTAACGCACAGCAATTCATTTTTATTTTATACTAGCTGTTGCCGCGACTTCATTCGCGTGGAACTCTAGAACCGTGTTTTTTACCGGAAAAAAGTAGCCCTATTCCCGGTCATTATGTTTTTTTTTTTTTTTTTCCAGCCTATCTTGTCCCACTGCTGAGCAAAGGTCTCCCCCAAAGTCTTCCATTATCTATCTATGTTTTAAATTTCAGCTTAATCGGTTCAGTGGTTGTCGAGATCTATATCTCGACAACCATCCAAACATCTAAACTTTCAAACTTTTGCATTTATAATATTAGTGTGATATCATATTACTAGTGTGAAGATGCCTGCATTACAATCATTGTCTTATAGTTTTGCGAATTATAACAAAATCTAAGCAAAAATAGTAAAATGCATGCAATGAAATGGGTAACTTCTGTATCATTAAAACTGACACAGCAAATATTTTTAACACGAGATATCGACAAATTAAAACTAGTATGAGTAGTTAGTATGTTTAGATGAAGTCCTGCCTATAATGTCTACACTGTGGTCTCAGCATTCACACAAACTTAGCTGAACTAACCAACTGCCAATTTACTTTGGGAATACGCAAGACGGTATGTTTTAATTCCATGGGCTTCGTAACTAGCTTACCTTTGAGTCTCGGAATAATTCATTAGAATCAAATTGTTATTTTTAAAATGGTTTATCTTGCTGTCTTTTTTTTTGCATACAAATTTCAAATTTAAATATTTTAAAAGAGTTTTATTAAAGGATCACTTTGAAAAATCTAAAATAAACTGATGACAAACTCAGCTTAGTACCTCGTTATTTTTCTATGATCTTTCTTCATCACAAAAGTCTAGTGTGACGCCAGTATATTTTATTTAATAACTATTTATTATTACACCAAAACAGAAAGTTAAAAGAGTACCAAAGCACACAATCTAAAACAAATAATTGGCATAGGTAGGTAAACCATCAAAGAATTAACCGAGTCTGGATACACTGTGTACTTATTTTAGTAAAACCCACTGCAACCTGTGTTGCTCTACCTGTGGTATTTAATTTGATTAAACTCAGAACGCAAGCGCAATAACTGCAAGTGCAAATGAATTTAATGAAAATTTGGTATTTATACATAATTATTATTGCGCACGAATTAGTATATTCAAATTAGAAGAAAATACAAAATTAAAGAAATTGTTTGGGAAAATACAACATAACGTTTCATGATGATTGACTACACATAGCTTTTGCGGTTTTACTATTTCCACTTGAATAAATATAGAGATAGATCGAATCACGCAGAGCGATGTGGAATTGTCATAGTGATCGAATTTCTGCGATTTGACTATTGTCGGAACAGCTTTTGTAGTTTGCTACAATTCTATCGGAAAACGGAAAACGTGTAGTATTCATTTTTTTTGCGCTACCTACCAGTTTGATGGAAGAATGTTTTAATTTTATACGACAGAAGGGTCAGCCGATTTTTTTTATTAGGGTTGTTTGTCCATCTGATAGGCACCAATTGACGTGACTTGATAAGGAACATTTACTTTTAATAGCCGTTTGTTCTATTCTCATTTATTGCATACTTGAATACATACAATAATGTTGTCTAAGACCCTTTTACTAAATAAAGATTTTTGATTTTTTGATTTGATTTGACTTTGCACTGACTCTACATGCGCGCAAAGTGTTTGTAAATCAAAATAGGAGGTTCTCGCATGACGTTGGTTGTGGAGTATTGTCACATGTGCTTCATAGATGGGCAAACCACTTAAGATAATATGATGAAAAATTAGGACGTTATGAAAACAATGACACTGCAGCCAAATAATCATGAATCATAATAATATACTAAGCATCTTTTCATGTTTTTGTAAGTCAATTAAGTTTATTTTTTATTATATTTCTACACGTATGACACACTTGTTGTCGAAGCATTCAGCGCTCTTTTTTCTTTGTGTTGTATACAAGCTCCGTACGTTTTCAAAGGATAAGGCTATATTTTGAAACACATTACTTAGAAGCTAGGTAGGTACGTCAAAATTCACCGTTTTACAGGTACCTTAATGAAATTTTAAAATTGAAAAACCCTTGGGAAATCAGCACGAGTTTAGGAGTGGGAAGTAAAAACAGAACGTCATGTAGCAAAGAAAAATACTGTGTAAAATTAATATAATTAGGTACCTACCTATCAAAATACTCATGTAGCAAAACGACACTAACAACAAAACGCTAAGGTCGTAAAATGTCTAAGCACCCAAGTCGTTAGCTTTAGTCAAATAATCACTTCCTTAATCCTGAGCGCAGGCAGATATTGGTTAGAGAAACCATGAGCACAATCGCACCAATACCAGTTCCAAAATCAACCTTTAATTATTTATTATAGCAGTGGTTTCGCTGTTTTGGTTTCACAGCGGAGGTCAAGGAACATAACTATCCTTACGCGGAGGTCTGCTACAGGCATAAAACACAGACATTCGATAATCACAATATGTTGCCTAGCAACATATCCATAGAATGGATACTTTTCAGTAGAATCTCCAAAGTATAATATTTATTACGTGTTTTTTGAAATCCGTCATCATGACATGACATCAAAACTCATGGTTTTATTAATCATATTATGTGAAACGGAGGGAATAAAACAATATCAATGCTTTTTACTTTAAATTAAATTCCCTGTTCAAAAATCCCCGACACGTAAATGTCGTAATTTTTGAAAATAATTACAATCATATTTTGATCTTGATGCATACTTACTTGACATTGGTGTGCAGATTGAAATAATTTACAAAAAACCTAAAAAAATAGTAATAAACATGTGCGTTCATCAAAGATTTCTATATGTTCAGATGGATAATTGATCTCAGCTATACGAACTCAGAACATTCTACTTTTAAGAAGAAAGTTTTTTCGGCTGCGTCAATGTCACTTCTACGCGTTCATATAGGTATTCGAAGAATCTCTCTAATTTCACACTGTATTATTAGATGGCCTTACGTTATCGATCAGAATAATAAAACTCTGGGAAATCCATTGCATTTATATCGTCATTCATTCTGAACAACTTTATCGTTTCCAAGAATCAACGTAGAGCCTAGAAATAGCAGCAGTATCGAACAAAGGTAGCTGGATATTATATAGCCAGGCGCATTATGCTATATTGTGCACCAGGTATCGAAACATAAAGTTTAAGTACGTACTTGTTTAACAGTTACGATAATATTGTATCACATGTCGTAAAACAAAACACCGCCTTTGAAACTAACCTAAAATTCATTTCGGTACCTATACCTTGTATTATTTTTACACTTTATGTGTAATATAACATATAATAACTTAAATAACCTGAAAATAAATAATGAAAAGAAAACCAAAAAAAATTTAATAACTATTTTTTTTTATAATGTAGTTATTTTTTTGTAAATCTAAGGAAAAAAGCGACTTTTTGACTGCTATCAAGTAAAAATAGAAAAGAAAATCTACAAAGTGCGGCTTGCATAAGATTGCTTAATTTAGCGGCTAATCCTGTTTATAGTTGAACTTAGTAAAACATTCCATGTAGTGTATCCAACTTTATGCATCTTATATTTTTTTTATTTCGGAATAACCTAATGCTTTCGTAAGATGACAGAAAACTGTTTAACCGCGAGTAACACCCCAAGGCGCAGATAGTAAATAATAACGACGTGCATAAAACATCTCGGGGGGAAAAGTATTCTCATGTAATTCTTATTACTTGTCACAGACTACTAGATAAGACTTACTTGCATTTCCATGTCCCATTGTATCATATCAACTCACAGTAACATAACTTAAATGTTCTCTCCCCGCTTCGTCTGACCAATGCGACATAGTTTATCACTTACACTGTAATGTTCAATCAATGGATCAACCAACTGAGTAGGCTTGACGCGTACATTTAATAATTAATTACTGTAGGTCCCTCACAATGTCTTCGGATATCTATTCAGTCTACGACAACAGCGGATTGGTTCATACCATCATTATTACGTAGTAGTATTTGTAGTATATAGGTAGGTGCTACGGTATTATACTTAAATAGGTTTCTCTAGTACCCAGTACCAGTTTTCATACAAACGTCATTATTCCCGCTGTGTTTTCTAGGAGCTACACACATCAAAAAGAACTCACCCTCCAAACTCAGGTCTCTACTCTAGGACTTACAGTTTAAAGTGAGTGTCAGTCAGTATAATTTTCTTAAATCTTTTTTATCAGAGTTCATAGCCGCCTATGACCATGGTTTAGTGATTGTTACAACCAGCTATGTGCCCCCCGCGGCACGAAACCTATGACATTTCTATAGCAGCAGACACATTAATTTATTGGTACCATAGCAAGGTCCTTGATTAATAAAGTAAATCAGTGAAATCTACGCCCATTTCCTATTGGTCGAACGTCCAGTTTCAAGTTCCAACAGTGTGATAGCTTTAGTCGGTCGCACTGATGACTTTGATTGATGTTGCGATTCGGCCTGAACAAAACACCTGTGATGGGAGCTCACGTATTTGATAGATTGCTTCAAGAAATCGCGTTGAACTCTGACAGCTTAACCTACTTCCTTGTCCTTAGTTGAGTATTGCTTTGTTTAAGGAAAATTCATAAATACATAACACGATACTATGTTGATAATTATCTATGACTAGCTTCTGCCTGCGGCTTCGCTCACGTCGTATCTAGATAAAATAAATGCACTGTAAAATGTAGCTTTTTTTTCTATCAAAAAACAATAACCTCGTTATCAAAGAATTTTCTCGACAATACAAAGTGTGCTCAATTTTATCTAAACGTGCTAAGCTGAAATTGTAACTTTCAGTACAGCGAAAGTGTCTAAAATCTTCAATACAACTGTAATTTGCTATCATTTTAAGTACTTAGCATTGTCCAAGTCTATTACATTTTTTGCATCAGCAATCAGAATAACAAACATTTATTTTGTTGACGGTAAAGATGACACACACCCAGCAGTAATGCCGTGTAATAGAGGGTTGCGATACCATAGAGAGATAATAGGACTGTCACACGAGCGCCACAATATCGCTTACTCATGCCGAGGTCAGCTCCCTTATTGCGCTAAAAGTTAACGTAACGGAACCGTTTAAGTCTGCACCGATTGTGTGAACCACGCATAGCGCAGAGCTATAATAAATGCCACAGCGAAACGCATTCTAATTTCAACTTTATTTATCGATTTGATTTAAATTAGAAAAGCCAGTGAGTGTCATATTGAAATACAGAATATAACCAATACGTTCCTGTTCAATATAGCGCAATAACCCCACAGCTATTGCTATATTATTGCGCTGATGTCATCATCTCGTAAAGCTGCTTTAGTTGGGTTTGCTTTGAGATACGAAAAGAACAGAATCTAGAATTTTCTGGGAATTGCCTCAAGTGTCGCCCTGGGGGGCGATACACGCAACAAAGGTCAATCTAGAATTTACTAGGAATTTCGGTTTGAGTCTTCTGCAGGGGTGACAAGGGTCAGCCCCTAGGTTTCTCTTTGAAGGTGGAACTTTTAAATGCACCGAGCAAAGAAAGTAGTTAATCCGGTTTCGGCGTAAAGGTCTAACTACACCTCATCGCTGGCTTCAACATCACATCAAAACCCAAAACCCTGTAGGTAAGTAGGTCCTGAGTATTAACTTTGCTGCACCTAATATCTCTTAGGGCTGACGAATGAGATCAGCATTAGATCGACTTTACTTTGCCATCAACGACTCGCCGTTAACCAGCCATCAACACGATGTAAGTACTTCTCTGAAGCATGGCTATGGCTAAGGGGCCTTGTGCGACTAGGTGACGTCGCTTTATTACGTCATGCAAGCTTGGAGACAAAGGAAACTTAACGCGCAACGCAAGTGCGGCATCCGTGAGTTGACCACTCACCGATCACTGCAGTTGTAGCTTATGCGTTTTCTGCGCCATTTGATACAAATAATACTGAACCGCCAGAGTCGAGGCGAGTAAAATCTGTTACCGGGACGATATATCTGCAACAATTTTATTCCATTTAGGTAGTGCTGTAAGCTGCGATATTATGTAGTTTGAGCTTTAGTTGCCTCCGCTTCGGTATTTGCTCAGGTAATGCAAGCACTTTATATATTACGGAAATAAGTCGTTTACTCTTTGCTATTTTTCGTTTTAAATAGTTGTCTTATTTTATGAAAAATCACCAGATTGTGTGCTGGTGTTTTGACTTGGGTTTGAACGATAAAATATCTTAATAATCGTAGCAAGGTTGTTTAATATGAACAAATGATGCACGGGCAGAACTTCTATAAAAACATAATACAAATAAATATTTTTTAAGACCTTGGTGTGCCCGGTTGAGAATGGTATTCCACCCGGGTTTGATCAACGCTGCAGAACAAATATTTACATAATTTCTACAAGTACTTCCGGGGGGTTTTCTATGTCCTATAGAGTATGTGTTTAAAAAAAATGTGTATGTATTCTTCTAGGCTAGAGCGCGTGAAGCAGACGTAAATTCAGCTTAGACTTTTCAAATTCATATTTGTGATTTTATTGAATAAAAATATAATATAAATAATAGACCTGAACACTAATTAACTGATGATCGTGGCCATTTGCAATTACTTGTTGTTATGGACGGTATGTACGCAAATATGTACAGCAACATACTGCCTACTGCAGTCATAATCATTAACCATACTTGTGGCAAATTAAACAGAGTATTATTCATTGTAAATATCTGCGTAAAAGCGGTATTGCTTTTGTTGAAGTAAAGAGAAGTGTTCACTTGCAATAGGACGGCAATATTGTTGAGTTTCATGACATGAGAAACACTTTGCATGATGATATCAGTTTTAGTTGTACTGCATGAGCTTAGTAATAAACTAGTGACACGTCTACGCGGATTGTTTTTTAGTTTTTTTTATTTCCTCAGGTGAAAAACATGCATGCCACCTGAGCCACCTGATGGAAAGCGTTCATCTTTGCTTATAGACATCTGAAACACTATATTATTAGGTGTCACAGAAGCGTTGCCTACCTGTTAGGATGTCCTTAACTTTCCTCTTAAACATGCCCATGTTGACCCAATGCGATGACATCAGACGGAAGCTTATTCCACATCTTGCAGGTGTGCAAGAGAAACGTACTGTGACCTCAGAAGCGTAGCGTAGCGTAGCTTGAAGTTATGCCAGCTCAGATTTGAGAAGCTTTACGCTAGAACATTTCATAAGTGTTAATATTATAAATATTTTGCGCGCTAAAGTCCGCGTCAGATTTTCCCAAAATTCCAAGTTTTTATTAAATCTTTAGGCCTCTCCCTTCTCTCTCTCTCTCTCTTGCATTATAATAGGTTGGGGAAAAAGTTTCTTCGCATTTTTTAAGAAAATTCAAAACATTTTTTAATATAGTTTATTAACATTTAACTAAAGTATGTAGGTACCATTTTGTTCGATAACTTTTTGCTATCTTGTAGGTAGGGACATGATCCCATTGCTATAAAAATTTTGGGGCTTCTGATCAAAATACCGCGACAAGTGGTTTTGGCAGTCTTCTCGTGATGTTAACCTGACACTGCCTAAAGAATTCTGAAGAGACCGAAACAGGTGTAAATCTGAAGGTGCAAGGTTAGGACTATACGGTGGATGCATTAACACCTCCCAGCCAAACTCTCTTAATTTTTGCTGAGTGGCTAAAGATGTGTGAGGTCTAGCGTTATCATGATGAAAAACCACACCCCTTCTGTTGATTAATTCCGGCCGCTTTCTCTCAACTTCTTGCTTTAATCTCATCAGTTGTTCGCAGTAGAGTTCAGAATCGATGGTCCTGCCTGGTGGTAACAGCTCATAATGAATAATGCCCTTCCAATCCCATCACACACACAGCATCACCTTGTTGCGAGTTAACACGGGTTTCGCCACAGTCTGTAAAGCCTGACCGGCCTTTGACCACGACCTTTTTCGCACGTTCTTATCGTACGTGATCCACTTTTCATCACCAGTTATCAGTTTCTTCAAAAATGGTTCGGTTTCATACGTCGTAATAAAGAATCACAAATGAGTACAAGGTTTCTTTCAGTGAGCTCGTAAGGTACCCAAATATCGAGCTTTTTTGTGTACCCAGTTTTTTTCAAATGTGCCAAAACTGTTTTGTGGTCAATTCCCAGTTCTTCAGTCACGTCGTAACTACTGATATGCCGATCTTGCTCCTCTTTTTCAAAAATGGCATCCATTTTATCCGTAATAGGGCGACTAGAGCGACGTGCATCTTTGACATCAAAATTTCCGGATTGAAAACGCTTAAACCAAATTTATGCTACTCTCACAGACACTGCATTAGGTCCATAAACATCGCAAATTTTTTTCGCGGCTTGCGTTGCATTTTTACCTTTTTTGTAGTAAAATTTTAAAACGTATATTCGATACGTTCTTCATTAGATTCACTCATCTTGACAGTACGAAAAACAAATAAAAATCACACATTTTCCTAATTTGAATTTTGAATTATGTTCTTTAAAATTTAAACTTTTAATGATACCAAAACCAGCCAGATACAAATAGTATAGGCAAAGAGATTTTATTACAAGTTCATACACTATAATGCGAAAAGACTATTTCCCCAACCTAATATATTACAAGATCAATTCGCACCACTTTTAAAAAACCAAACCCATCCCATGCTGCATTATTGATTGATTGATTCCTCATTTTTTATGGCAAAACCTAAGCAGGAAATCTACCTTACCTGGAATTAATAAGGCAATGTTTAATAAACTATATTATAAATTATCAACATAATATTTGATTTGACACTTTCAAAATACTACATAGTTATATGAGTGGTAATGTTAAAACTGACACGTTACAGCGCTGCTATAGTGCAATAAAACACGTAGTGAGCAAGTTGGATTTAAATATTAAGCAATGTATTGGGTAGCGTAAAATAGCCCAGTGAATACCCAGCTTAAAACCCGTAACCCAACGCACGCCACAACTGGCTACCAGCAAATATTATGCAAAGTAGAAAATCCATTTACTACGTGCAGTCTTATTAAATTAGAGAACCCATCCGTTTTATATTAATTAACATATTTCCCTGAATAAAAAATATTCAGTTGAGTGCTTAGTTGCATTGCTGCTCTTTTAGCACATAACGTGATTCGCTTAAAAAAATTACAAATTAAAGTTTCGATCTTGTTTGGATGTTGTAAAAGCCACTTTCTCAATTTCTCTCTTTTTCATTAATATTACAGAGTTGAAACCCGTTTTGTATCGAAATCACTATTTTGTCAGCAAAAAAAAAATTATAACTTCCTGATTACTTTCTTACAATTTTATTGAGTTTTAAGGTTGTTAAATTGCCGGAATAAGGCTTAGCAACTATTCAATTCAATTCAATTCAAAAAATTTATTCCATTTTGATACATTTTGTACACTTGGAAAAGTCACATATTTACATTTGTGGGTACAGGTACAATAATACTACCTACTTATTAAAAAAAAAAAAATACCAAATAATATCTGAAAAAGTGTAGGTATACAGATACGTCGATTAATAGTACTTAGTAAATGCGATTACCTATATAATAAAGTCATCAGCCAGAGCTTCGTCAATAATATAATACGATTTTAACAATAAAAAAGATCTTATTCTATTATTAAATAGTTTAAAATCTAGATTTCTTATATCCGGAGTCAATTTATTAAACAAATTTATGCTTATACATAAAAAACTTTTGTCTACTTTGGCAAGTCTACGTTTTGGAACCATTATATTGTGCTTGTTGCGTGTATTATAATTATGTATGTCACTTTTTAATTTATAATCATCAATATGTAATTTTGCATAAATTAAATTTTGAAAAATATATTCGCCAGTAAATGTCATGATACCAAGATCCCTAAATTTATTTCTACATGATTCTAGTTTGCTCATTTGCAAAATAAACCGAATAGCCCGCTTCTGCAATATAAATATCCTGCTGGACTGTGCTGCATTTCCCCATGCTAGTATACTATGACTCAGGGTGATCAGCGCAGTGCAGTGCATAAAGCGTTAAGTGACATCACCCTTACATTTCAATCATATACACCTGTGGCAAGACAACGAGCGCTGCGAGAACTGCCACCAAATTAAATAAATAAATAAACAAACAAATAATGCTGGACAATCCACACAGCATCATCTAGCCCCAAAAAACTAATATCTGTTCTGTGCCCAAGCTAAGCAAAGCTCGTGCTAAGGGTACTTGTACTTAAAACAGTAAAATACATTGATAGTTATGTTTTATTAAACATAGAAAATACCCAGAACACCCGGGACAAATATTTGCAGGTCGTACAAACATTTGTCCCGAGGCGGGAATCGAACTCGCAACCGTTGTGGCGCGGCTGGCGGAGGTACGCCTGCAACGCAGGAGGAGAAGAGTTGTGTCTTAGTGCACACTCATACGTCGGCCATCCTTATTTATTATAGCCTATTCCTTTCCATTTAGTTTTCTTTCTATCAAACTACAGAGTTGTTACTGCACACTCTTATGTCTGACACCTACAACAACCAAATAGACTTGTTTATAGAAAACAAGTCAATTCATTCGCTCTTATTTTTGCGAGTGTATTTCGCAAAAATTTCGCTTTTTTCGTGTAACACACGCTGGCAGCTTTGTGATTTTCTTTAATAAACCAGCTTTCACTTTTTGACGAAAATTGCAAATTCGAAAGCTCGCTGTGGATTGAGCGCCCACGGGCAACTATTGTATGATCGTCTGGCTGTTTGAGCATCTTAATTATTTTATTAAATTAATTTATATTTAATTTATTATATTACTAAACAAAATTAAAAACAAATCAATGAACGAAGAAAAAAAGGGGCTGGGCGGTTGGGCGACAGTTGCTTATAGATCCTCAGTCTTACATAACATGGTATTTTTTCAAAATGAATCTATAAGTTGACAAACCAGCTAAGTGCTGTTTAGCTTTAGAAGAGTAAAAAGTCGTAAAACAGACACTTTTAGTCAACTTAGCCTTTTTTTCTTTACGTTACGTAGCTGCTACGTTGTAGCGCGCCGTAGCAGTATCATATTTTTTAGGTTTTAGAGCATTAAGGAAATCCGAACGACCGTTATATCTAGTGAAAAAAATTCAATGTTTTATAAGAGCATTTTAACTTATTCCTGGGCTGAGAAACTTTTTTCCAAAGTCACTACATATAATCCAAAAAAAAATCCTACACATAAAGTACACCGAAATAAAAATTTATCAAACATTAATGTTTGGTGCCGATTTTGAAATACCAACTTTTAATAAAAATAACAGACGAAATTCACAGAATAACTTAGTTTTTCGCTTACGTAATTGCACTAAATCACAGAAACGTTCCCGAATCAAAAGTTTCAAAGAGATTTATTCCTTATGGCAAATAAATAGGGTATCAAAAAAATTTATTCTACCCGCTATTGTTGGATGAAATATAGAGGTTGAACCTTTGTCTGACTAGTGAGAGGAAGTTGAAATTAAATTCTCGGCGTTACAGAATGATGACAAAAGTGGCTCCTGGTACTAGGTAAGAATAACTGTATGAAGCTTGCAATGTTTTCCGGTTTTATTACAACGTCCAAGCAGCGTTACTTATTATGGTTATAATAAAATTGTACAAGTTTTGCCGTCATCATTAGTACAATTTTGCAATCATGTTTTCTAATTAATAACTCAGGTAAATACTAACTATAGGATACGATCTATAAATTTTATAAATCAAATTCTATGTATTTATTTCAATGTTTATATCAAATAGTACAAGTAGACTACAAGTAAACTGTGGTAATGCTGTATTCTTACATGAGTCAGTATGACATGTCATATAAAAATATGACAAGGAGTTCCGTTTGGTATTTTTCAATTGCAAAATGCCTTCATACATTTCAAAACACGGGGACAAAATGTAAGCACTCCACCAAAATATTTGCTACTCAAACTCGATTGTAAAGCTGCTACACACACGCTGGTGATGTAGTTAATAAAGCTCAAACTAGGTCTATTAGGACATGTAGACAGAATCCCCGCAAACTTTAATACGCCACTTATGATGCTAATAAATGCGCCGGCTACTATCCAGGGTGTCTCATAAATAGTACTATAAGTTAAACGAGTTTACAAACAAGTTGGAGTCGCTGGTGAATCGCTATAAGTGAGCTGTCAGTAGCACTGCATCCAGAATAAATTACAACTTTAATTGGATTAATCGAGCTATTATGATGAAGTATAGATTTTGCTATCGAAATAGGCGTTTGATGTCCAAGACTATCAAGTAAATAACAATCCAAATACATATATAAAATTGTTGCATTACTGACTGCCTGATCTGACTGACTAACGGTCAGTCAATTTGTCTTTCAGGCTTTGTTTTTGAAACATCAGACTAAGCTCGAGATTGATTAATTTGCAAAGTAATTTGGCTTTGTACTCGTATCTTCTTGCTAAAATATACATAATTCATAAATCTATTTTCTTTTAATTAATTTTGAAATTGTGGTTTATAAAAGCAGTTTTTTAACGAATAAAAATCACTGTGAATGTGAATGAGAGCAATTTATATGCAAAGAGAAGAATTTTATGCAGTCCAGAGTTTGGCAGCAGATGCATAACTAAATATTTAGGAACCTAAATAAAAACAAAGTTATTTTATTATAAAAGCAACATTAAAATATAAATGCAAAGACATTTTTTCTAGCTTACTTTTAGACATACGAGCAATTCTAGATAATTTGACGACTTCACTAGCGCGGTGGGCGAGTACCTACCGGTTGAAAATAGAGAGGTTGCGAGTTCGATCGCCGCTGCGGAACAAATGTTTGCATGGTCTACAAGTATTTGTTCCGGGTTTGGGTGTTTTATGGATTACGATTCTGGCGGTTTATTAACTCCATCATCAGAGTGGGCCACTGACTCATACGAACTTACTTGCTAATGTATTACAACTATGACAAGTATTTATCAGTTATCTGGTTCCTTATTAGTGTAAAATGTTTGCCACTAAAAGAAACATGGTCAAAAATTAAAAATAAAATGTAATATACGTACTTGCTAATAACATATCAAAATAGACAAAACAGTGGCTGGTTATCGAATTAACTCTATGAACTACTACTACGTTTATAAACGGGAAGTTTTATGAAAAATGGCAATTAATGCATAGCACCGTTCTCACCCCCAACCACTATGATGGGAGGTTGAGGTTTTTTATCAAACGGAATACGAAGATTTTTTTATTTTGATTATTAAAAACATAAAAACTCACTCACGAATGTAAGTTTTAAGTACCTACTATAGATACCAGAGATATTTTCAATTTGGAATATTCGAAATTCGAATTTTTACTTGAATTCTTTTAAAAATAAATACTCAATGAAAACACACCAAAGCTATTTGTATAGGTAGTTCTCACAACGGATCTCGGCCGTCGTGAAATTAGCCGTTTCGATGCGCAATGGAGCTTTTTCAAACTAAATTGTCTTTGCGCATCACAAACGGCTAACTTCACGGAAGTCTAGATCCGCTGTGCGAACTATACACTTGCCTATTTGTATCTCATATCTTGCTTCTCTTCTTGACTCACAATAATAATTAAATTAGCTTGATCAATATCTGATCTTGCACTCGAATTAAGCAAGCACATTTAATGAATGAATTAATGAATGAATTAATGAATGAAAAATTCTTCATTGTACACCGAAAATAAAACTTAAAATAAACAATTTACAAACAAGGTACAATGGGCGGTCTTATCGCTTATGAGCGATTTCTTCCAGACAACCTTTGGATGGAGAAAACTTTTATAATATTGAACAATGGTTGGTGGTGCAATAATATGAATATAATTATATTAGAAACAAATAAATAAACATACAATGTACCTAAATACAATATGAAATAATGCATACTTACATAATATAACTCGTATTAACAATTAAATACATATTTAAATCATATACTTACTTAAATAAACAAATATAAAATAATAATAAACACGTATTAATATAATCATTCCTGCTATACCTATTATGATAAGAGAAAGGAAATGAAATAAAATAGAAATTAAAAAATTAAATAAAGTGATCTTACTAAAAAACTATAGGTGCTTCCGATAATTATTATGACGACGCTTCTGAGAGATAAAAGTTTTTGACTTGCGACTTAAATATGGCTAATGATTTGGCTTTCCTTATGGAGAGTGGTAGATCGATTTAATATACAAGTAGTATAAAACAAGGAAGCGACTTTTCTTCCGTCTGTTTCCCTGTATGTGTTAATGTATGAATCTACTCTTATATCTTTTAAACTACACACAGAAATTTGATGCGGTTTTTTCGATTCTGAGCCCTCACCATCAACTTACTTTCTGCAACCGTTTTAATCGGTTCATCTAGTGGGGAGCCGTTCCAGTACTTCGTTTACTAGTTCGTAGTCACCATTCGAGAACCTTTATACTCCAGCGTAATAAGGACAACATGATTGATGAACTCCGAAATCCGGGGCTTGATTAAACAACGTCATTCTAAACAAAGCTTTAGTCAAGATTAGGGACGATTCATATTGAAGGCGTATAATAAAGGCTGTAGAACGTAAGTTATGAAACTTAGTCCGTATAAGTAAATATACTAGGCCATTACTATATTTTACAGCATCTGATCGGAACCAGATTTTTTTTTGTTTCCTTGTTTCTTGCAATCTGCCTTTCTAGGCTTTGAGCTAAAGTTTTGTTGTTTCTTGCACTTGATATGGATGGAATAGGCCTAGTAAATATTGTTATTAAACCGGGAACCGGTGAACCCTTTTTTACATATTAATACAAAAAATCACTTAAATCTGGAGCAAATATTCAAAGATCATGCAAACATTATTGTCTTGCAGCGGGAATCGAAACCGCAACGTCTTGATTCACACCGAGCACCGTCCACCACGTCACGTAAGTCTAGTCACAGAACAGCGTAGTCTGTTGAAAAATCTGTGAACGTTTGCCTGCGAGGCGCGAACTGTTTTTTTGTCATTGTGTTTTGTTTTCCGCTCTGAATATATGGTGTTCAGAATATTTCTATTTGTTACAATATAATGGTGTGGAAATTTGGCGCGCGTTCTACGTCTCATTTGCCTTATACGAGTACGAGCAACTTTTGGTATTTGGTAGCTTGAGTGTCTGTGTCACTGAGTTATCTTCTTAACAAATCACAGGGGGAGAGAAAACAGTGCTGAACAGTGTTACCATAAAATAGCTTCTTGTACTTTAATCTAAAACAAACAATACCACACAATAATTATATAAAGCATAGTCATAGTCAGGTCAACGTGTTACAAAGACCGTGGTAGAGTCCGCATTGGGACAAATATTTGCATAATCTAAGCGCTCTGTTTGGTTTCACCCCGCCAGCAGTTCGTAGTTTCTGTCACCCTTCTTGTTGATACAAGGTCTAAATTGTGTTTTTAGATGGAGGATTTGGGAAAACTGCGTTGTATTTTTTTAACTGTATCAAAATAAATACTTGCGCTCAGTAGTATAAACTAATTAACACTATGTTTATGTGTATTTGTGGGTGCAAAAGTGCGTGTGTCTTAGTATGCTCTTCTTCACGCTTCACGCTCAAAAAACGGATGAACAAATTTGGATTAAACTTGAAACATAGTTCGTGACCTGAAATAACACAGGGCTAAATTATATCCCAAAAAAGTTGATGGTTCGTGTTGTAGCCTTAAAACTGTATACCAGATTTAATTTTAAGTTTCAGTTTCAGTTTAAATGATTCAGTTCTAATTCGTGGTGGATAATGACCTATTCAGTTTCGCTCGAGAAAGAAGAAAGAACGAAAATACATTTATTACAGAAGTAGATTCATAAACGTACATATAACTTCTAATCAAGAGTTGCCGGTAGGTACGCCGCGCTGGTTGGATGTATGAGTAGAAAAAAGTAAAGATGGACATGATACATAGTTGATTGTCGCTTGACGTTTGATATTTGCATGGGAAACATTTTACCTAACTAAGCCCAATTTAAATTAATAACAAACCACTTCATTTTTATCCCCTAACTTAGCAGCCTTGTTTACACATCTCTAGGCTATTAAATATACTCGTAAAAGAGGTACTTAGCTTTTCACCCTGCTTTCACGATCAGAAGACTCTTTGATCTTATTTGGTTGCCCTAATCCTGAAATTCCTTCGAGTAAATCTGGCAAAATGAGACCACCTTTTATTTGGAAAGTGAACTCGTATGAAGCGGGTAGACGCTGACATTCTACCGATGACGGCACCGTAATAAGAAAGCTATATTATGTAGTGTCAGTAGTTCTAACATCGTCTGCTTACGACAAATAAAGTAAATAAATAAATTATAAATAAAGTAGCATATAAAAAAGGGCTCTTTTTCAGCCTTATTAATATGTAGCGTTGCTGATTGGCAAATGGTAAGTCCATTAGTGAAGCAAAAAATCATGGAGGAAACCAACATGTCCACTATTCAAGAACTACAAATTCGAAAGACATGTGCCATCCACCTATTCGCATTGGGTCCGCATAGTAAATTATAACCCAATCACTGTCGCGAGTAGGCCCAGTGTCCCAGCAGCGGGAACATTAGAAGGGTGTTATGATGAGGATACGTCATGCATCTACATCGTATGGATAGACCGCTTCCAGCCCACTGTCGCCTTGTTCCCACTGTTGCCGAGAATGCAGGCTTACCGCTATTACGAAAAACACACTGGCAACTTGCTTATGCTTTTAGGAACACACCCTTATGTCGGAAATGAGATTAAATTACCCGCAGGTATATTTATATTTGCAGTACCCTCTGAGATTTTAACGTGTTTCAAATAGCCCTTGTAATCGCGTAAACGGATTTATATTTGATTCGGTTTCGCATATAGAACGGTTTTATTTAACGTTATTTAGGGATATATCTCAATACTATATTGGATCGCATACCCTTATGAAAATACTAATTTAGCAAATATTTTCTGAAGCATTTATTTATTATGGGTTTACTGAAGTCCTTGGGTATTAGTTTGTCATGTTTTTCTTAACAGATCATTTCATCTCCATCACAATAATATTACCGCTAGTGGTATAATACACTTTGCGATTGTAGAGATTTTTTTGCAATTTTCGAAATATAAAATAGTACGTTTTGATTTGCTATGAATTTGCTACGAAGCTCTACGCATGTGCTACAAACCGTCGAGCTTACTAGCCACGAATTACCAAACTACATAAATTATCAATAGTTCCTTATTTCAAGCCTCATTGTTTTAGCGCAAGTATGCTACAAAGAGTACACAATAAATCAGTCGGCTAGCCACCCGCGCGCCTTGACGAAACCATCGAATTTGTAACTGTCAGTAAATGAAAAGACTCTGATAAGGGTGGAAAGGAATGCTTCTAATAAGTCATGATAATGCATTTTGGCAGTCTTTGTAAGCGTAGAAAGTTTAATTGAGATGACTTGGCGGTTTTATTTATAACTGAACTTTGCGATAACCATGTTAGCTATGGACAATGTACTATGTGTAATGTTGATTAAATAAAATGGGGAAGCGATGGACATAAGCCCATAAGATAAAAAAATAATTTTTATTTGTGACAGATGGAAATAATATTTTTTTGACCTTTGCTTTCGTCTTAGGATATCTGAATAGGCTGAAAAAATAATAATAATAAAAACTAGTTTTCCTAACCTTACGCTTACTATTGCATTTTTTTTATACTTTTGTATTGTACTTTTTATTTAAATAATTATAATATTTATCCTTCTTTTACTTGTTTTTTTGAAAAACCTAATATTTTAACTATGAGTAATTTATATAAGTCACTGCCACCGACGATAAAAACAAGACAGTAAATAAGTAAGCTCAACTATAATTTACTAGAAACTGCAGAATTAATTACGCAGAAGCTCCTATATAAGCATTGTCTCATACGAGCCAAAGTATCCGGAACGTATGCTCTTATATTGGGATTAATTGCTTCTTATTTTTAGATTTTGTTATTTATTTTCGAAACCAGTGAGATAGCGCCGCTTCTGCGTATGATTTTCAGCCTCACGATAATAGTGAATGTTTTTTCTGGTGGGAAACTATAGCCTACTCTCAAGCGAGAGTAGGCCATTGTAATCAAATTCAATGGCCACGCAGATCCAATGCTGTTTGATAGATGGCACATGTCTTTTTAATTTTAATTCTTAACCATGCTTGTATGTATGTATGTATACTTATATAAGGTAAACTAAGTAATGTAAGTAAGATTATTTTAGTACAATCGTCGTGTAAACGGTTTATTTATTTGGTTTCAATAAAAAGTACCGTACCAAGTTACAGACTTTGTTTAAAAAATTGTTACATAGATTGAAAAACAAATTGAGCTAACAAAAAAAAATGTGAATAAATACTGTGATAAAAACATTTATAGAGTTAGAGCATTTTAAAATAAAGTCAGACTTTTTCAGTTGGATAAAAAAAAACTATGTAAATATATTTTTCGTATTTTGTAAAAAATTGTTGATCTTTAGTTAGGTTTATTAATTAGACTGATTTTATTCATTAAGTTAGATTTTTGTTAATCATAGTTTTTAATTTTTTTAATGTTGTTTATAAAAATTATCAATTAAATGTAGGAAGCACAAAGGAATATGAATTTGTTTGTGCCTTCGAAGGTGGTTTTTGAGTTGACTGTATTTATAATTAAGGCTTGAGATGTGAAAAGCCTAACAGGAACAAAGCAAAGGACCTTTTTCGTACCCAATTCAACGTTTAGTTTTTGTACTCACCGCGATATATTCTTTGCTCATGAATGTACCATTTTCAGTTATATTTCTTTTCAAATAAATTGAAAAGAAAATCGTTTGAATAGAAATTAAATAAGCCATAATTACTCATGAAAAAAAGAAATATGTATAATATTCTTTGAAATGGTCTTGAATTACCTACTCACTCACTGCTCGGATGATTTTATAGGAAATCAAGATTCTGTAAACTTCATGGAACCATTTAAAAACATAATCCTCATATCACACCGGTCCGTACTCATTGTGCCAAAGCAGCAGCACCCCGACACACAACATAAACATACTCTAAGCTCAAGTGTGTACAAATTAATTACAGCATGTAATCATCACGTAGCTTAATTAGAATTTCCGCATCGTGGTCGTCAATGTCCCAGCTTCTCTGCCCCGTGGAATTTGTTACGATTAATCACCTGGGATGGTGTTCACAGGCTAGAAGACTGAGTCTGCTTACTTTATGAATTATATAATTACATAAAATCCAATATTTTCATATAAAAATTATAAATACGAAAGAAATTGTCTGTTACGTTATGACGGCTAAATCACTAAATGCCACGAAGATATAAATCTAAGAAAAGACAGGCTACTTTTCGTGTAAGTACCACGCGAGTGAAGCTGTGGGTGACAGTTAGTATAACAAAATTCAATAATTGCTCAAACAGACCTACTCTACCTGTGTCCTAATTGCTTCGGTGAATTATTATCATGTCAAGACAGTCTCTTTCGCCCAGTAATTTCACTTGCTACAGTGCCCTTCAAACCTAAACACAGTAATGCTTGCATACTACTGAGCTAGGTGTTGGTGGTTGTTAGGCCATGACAGAGGCCTTCGAGCGGCCTAGAAACTCTGTCACTAGAGTTGGCATACGAATACGAACGAACGAACGAACTACTGCTTGGAGGTAGAATATATGACACTGCGGTGGTACCCACCAAGATGAACTCTTGCTGAAGAGTCCTACCACCAGGTTAAGTTCGCTAAATGCCTAGCCAATGTAAATGTAAATCAGGTGTTACGCATTTCATCTATTACAAATGTATCGCAAAAAGCTTGGAAATTAAGTTTATATGTCAAGACATAAAACATCTATGCGGAAAACAAAAACCTTTTGTATAATGGCTCAAGACATAAAATATCTATGCGGAGGGAGAAAGTAAAAACCTTGTTTTGTTTTGTTACTTCTGTCTATGTGTCAAGACATAAAATATCCATGCGGAGAAAGTAAAAACGTCGTTTTGTTTTGTTACGTTTTTTTATAATGGGTCAAGACATAAAATATCTATGCAGAGAAAATAAAAACCTCGTTTTAATTTGGTGCTTCTATCTTTGGGTCAAGACATAAAATATCTATGCGGAGATAACAAAATGATGTTTTTGTTTGGTCCAGCTATTTCCATACAGCTGTGATGGTAGCATGAAAGAGAGCTCATCTCAGTCCCAACGACCTTTTTTTCCTGATAAGCTCTTTGTAGATTGCTAATGTGAATTTAAATAAAGAAATAATTACTTCTTTCTAACTATAGGTACATTGAGTCAGATATGAAAGAAGGTTTAATGAGATTGTAGGTATGAATCGGCGTGTGATCAATGGGTCAAATGTATTAGGTACGTTATCGATAATCTTTTCAGAAGAATCATTGATTTAATGCGTAAAAGAAAAAGGAAAGACTATGAGATTGGTGAAAACTGTCAGAATTCACGAATCCAAAATGCAGCATCTCACTGAGCACAGTGGAGCCCAGCGTAGTGTAACGTAGTGAAGCGTAGTGCAGCGTAGTCTAGCGTAGTGTAGCGTAGTGGGCGTAGTACAGTGAAGCGCAATTACCTTAAGTTTACCGTCTATTGCTTGATTTCACACTGTAAAATCAACTAATATATTTTAAAGGCTATTACTATCTGACAATATTCCTGTAAAATTCACTGGTATATTCGCCGTTAAATATCCACGTTTAGCAAATACAAAAAACAAAAATATTATAAAAAGCCACAATAAATACTGAAGTATTTGTCAGATAGCCTTTACAATATTATCTTAAATGATCTAAGCCCTGTTATTTGTCCACCAACTTTAAAAATAAACTACCGAGAGACTATTCTAATGTCTAGTACCTAAGCTAATTACCAGTTATCTGTTGCGGTTAACTGTCAATATAACTGTCGTGTTAGACAGTGACAGACAGTTATTTTAGTTAACCGGAATTAGCCTACTTGACACTTAAATCTTGTAATTTTATTTATTTAAAAGAACGAAGAAAGATTGATAGGCATACACATTTATAATTTACAGAGAGTACTCAGGTCAGGGTGCTCTCTCAATTAGAGATTAAACAGATTATCCACAATCTTGTAATAGGCCTTAACTATACCATTCCGATCGACAGGTTTTACAATAAAAATGCACTATTTTTGCTAGATCTCAGAGTCTGTCGAGATCCTCTCCTACATTATTTTTGAAAAAAAAAGTTGAGGTTTTCTCAAATGGGTATTTGCAAAGAACGCCGGGGACTCTCCATTCACAGCAGGGTTTCGTGTCTCCGTGATTGATAGCGAGCCGCGTGACAGTTGAGATTGCGACACACTCGCCGGCTGATGAAACGCGACCGTTGGCCAAGTGACTGGCGATTCTTTTATCTTTTCTAATTTATTGTACAAAATTGGTTGTAAATATCAGAACAAATTACAAAATAAAGATTGACTCACGTGACTGAAATATAAACACAACTTTTTATTCCAACAATGCTTTTAAAACAGACAAGTGAGGCTGTGTGGATTGTCCAGCATTATTACTTATTTATTTTGATAAAACTGCAAGGTAACTCAGGTTGTATAAATTTAAAATTCTTTCATTCATTTCGCAAAACATTGTTTCATAAAGATAACAATTAACAAATAAATAATAAAAAGATAAATCAATTAAAATACGATTTTGTTTATTTTCATTGTATCACAATAGTTTGTTCAATATCATTTGTCAACCGAAACAGAACAATAAAACATTTCTTTACGTTCAGCCGGGGGCAAGACATTTTTCATTTACAAACAAACATCTGTCTTGGTTTTATTGTATGTGTGGAAGATTAACGCGCAGGCAATTGGTTCCGTCGTGCCTTAGGGAACTCCGAGAAACTCGGAAAAGTTAATTTCGATTTCGTAGTAGCTTGCAAGAACTTGGCTTCTTCAATAATCGTTTTTGTTGTGACTTTCCCCTTTATGCTTTCGAGAGATTTGCCGCGTAAAGCCCGCACGCGGACCAAACACATCTAATAAAACGAAATCAAACTAAACCCAAAACCTTTCTATTCCAAATTAGTAGCCTCTTCCCTCTTCTTAAACTTAAAACTGCATTTTCTTAGTTCAATATATTAAGTAAGTAAACTCTTAGAAATTGATGACGGAAACCTTATTACCGTTTTCTATTTTAAGATGCCGCCCAAACATTTTAGTTATGGCGTAACAATTACTGTTGTTGTTTAGTGTAATTACTTCACTGTAGAAATCACGTCCAATTTCCAAACATGGCTCCCTTTTCTCATTCGTTCTACCTATTGAATGAAAAAAATTACGAAAAGTGTTCAGTAAACACTTGTTTAAATAAACAACCCTTCAATTATTATATTAAGTTTAAGGTAAATTGCTTACTGTTTATGTTCCTAAACAAAATTGGTTATCTAGATACGTAAATATTTTTGTATTTTACGAAAACTTTGCAAAATAACTTCGTTTTTATAACATTAACAAAAGTTAGTGTTAAAAGTTACCAAGTAGGTAAATTTTATTCGTCATAGTACTTTGTTGATTCAAAATCGTCTAAGCGCTCTAGGCAATCATCTAAAAAGCTATAGGCTCTAAAGTTTTTCTAACACTGGTATCCAGAGTAGTAAGTAGATGACGTTTTTCAACTTTTTCTTTACAATCAAAGTTAATGAAGACATGGTTGACTTAGGCTTGCCACAGGCTTATTGAAAAAAAAAATCGAAATCCTCAAAAACGCACTTAACTCATGACTCTGAATATGTACGCAAGGATTGGGTATAGATGTACAGATTTGAATCTCAGAGTAAAAACCGACCCTACTGAATTTTACGTAATATTGCAGAAGCGGTTCCAACCGCAAGCGAAACAGTTTGGTAACCAGTTGCCACAGAAAGTTTCAATGTGAGGTCGCATAAAGTTGCGATTGAGGAGTTTTTTATACCATGCAGCGAACACCGCCATTATAGGTCAAGTTTAACAGTTTGAAAAAAATATTATTAAAATATTAAATCATCTCTTTTACCATGTGGTTAGCCTTTTTTTTTAGTAATAAAAAGTGTGATTTAATAACATTAAATAACGAAAGAAGAGTTCGAACAATCTTAGCGCCGCCGCTTTAGTTTGAGTTTCGTTCGAAACACGGACCTTTGCACTCTATAGCTTCTAAAATTAGTTAAATAATCTTAGATCCAATATTAATATCTTCTGAACTTTGAAATTTGTAAACAAATTGTCAATCATAAGTTTAAATAGTATTTTCATGTGTTTAAACAAGTTAGTAAAGATAAACTTTTGATAAAGTTTTGATTGATGTGAAATTGTTACGAGCCTTGACTTTGCATCACGGTGGTTGGTTTCAACTTAGCACTTAATTGGTAATGGAGTTATACAAATTTAAAATGGGCGCTTTTGCAGATTTGTCACTAGACATAATATCATCGCACGGGCTTTGAGCGGCAGGCGCCAAAAACTTATTTGGTTTGCCTTTATAAAATTTCGCAGACACAAATGTTGTATTGCTACTTTGATAATCAAGAACTCTATTTGGAAAAATAATAATGTGTATTTTAAGATAAAGATAGTTACAAAAATTCAATTTCTTGATATGTGGCCAACCGCTTGCAAGCAAATTTTTTTGACACCGATTTCGACCTCAGCGTTATATAAATTCCAATCTGAAAATTGACTCTCTGACTCATAAAAACCTTAACATGAAACTCGTTTTATAGCAAGCGGATTTTTTTAGATCTTTTACACGAAAATCAACTTAGGTAGTTTTAAGGTAAAAGATACGGGAGCGGAGTAAACGAGGAAAGGGGGAGGGTACACCGATGTCATAGTATAAAGCACAGTTACTTCGCCGACGCCCTCATGTGGACGAGCCGATCACGGCCCACAGCACACAATTTGTTTGATCTCGTCTGATGCTCTCTCGCTATTTATGGCGAAGGCCACCTGATGACGACCGCACACCTACCCTGGCAATGACATACAACTTAAATACTGGAAGCTTAAAATAGAGCAACGCTTACGTGGGTGGATGAGATTCAGGGAAGGATTTATGAATATACTCGAGCATAAGAATGCGACGACGGGGTGGCTTACATTCAAGAAGAAAAGGTAAAAGGTAAATGGTCTCTGTGTGAGGAAGGGGTAACCTAGGGAACCAGTTTCACCTCTTTATTTTGTAGACTCAACAAAAATTTATATAAATCTTCTACTTAAATATTTTTGGCTTATTTAACGCCAACGTCTTCGAGAAACTGAAAGTTTTTAACTATTGTTTGCTAAGTGCTAGGTTATTAAAAGTATGCCTTTGCCTTGTTCCAGATATCTGCTTAGTACCCGCTGGCTACGAAAAAGTATGCCAAAAAAACATGTGCCAGAAGTACGAATACGGGAATACAATGCCTGCCAAGAACGTTATTTCGATATGGCTGCGGGCAAAACAGGGGAAACATAAACACTCACCATGGCGCTAGCATGCTAACCCTTTGAATATGAACGCCACGGACTTGGATACACTGGCGGCAAGGAGCCAACTGGACTACAGGGGGCCAGAGTACACGCTGGAGTCTGCAGGCGCCTACAACTCCGTTATCGAGTTCAACTTCACCTTTGATAACGGCACCTACAACGCAACCGAAAACACTGAACTTTGGGACGATTACATAAAACTCCTGCAGGATCGAGCGGTTTTAGTCGCATTCCTTCTATTGTTCTCGCTGACGACAGTCTTTGGCAACATGCTAGTTATACTAGCGGTCGTGCGAGAGCGTTACCTCCACACGTCTACCAACTACTTCGTGACGTCACTGGCAGTCGCCGACTGCTTGGTCGGATTAGTTGTGATGCCGTTCTCAGCGATGTACGAAGTGCTCGAGCACACGTGGTTTTTTGGTGTCGATTGGTGTGATGTGTGGCGGTCACTCGATGTTCTTTTTAGTACGGCGTCAATATTGAATCTATGTGTGATATCGCTGGATAGGTACTGGGCGATCACGGATCCGATTACGTACCCAATGCGAATGAGCGGGCGCAAAGCCGCTTTTCTCATCTGTGCCGTATGGGTGTGTTCCGGAGCCATATCCTTTCCAGCGATCGCGTGGTGGCGCGCCGTACGAACGGAAGAAGTGCCAGACTTTAAGTGTCCATTCACGGAAAACTTAGAATACATAATATTCTCATCGACAATATCTTTTTATTTGCCGTTATTTGTGATGGTGTTTACTTACTACCGTATTTATCGTGCAGCGACTATACAGACTCGGTCATTGAAAATAGGCACGAAACAAGTAATGCGACCGAGCGGTGAGTTAGAGTTGACGCTTAGGATACATAGAGGAGGAACAGTGCGGCAGCGTAGTGCTGATGTGTGTCAGGGAGTGTGCACCCCCGAGGAGGCAGATCAAGAGCCTTTGACTGCGTTACAGAACAATGGTTTGTCTCGTTCGTCAACGAGATTGACCAATGTGACTCATGGGAAGAATTTACCAAAGAATTTTTCATTGTCGCGAAAGCTTGCAAAGTTTGCGAAAGAGAAGAAAGCAGCAAAGACGTTGGGTATAGTGATGGGTGTGTTCATAGTGTGCTGGCTGCCATTCTTCGTGGTGAACCTGCTCTCGGGCATATGCTCGGCGTGCATAGCGCACGAGGAGATCGTCAACGTGGTGGTCACGTGGCTGGGTTGGGTGAACTCTTCCATGAACCCGGTCATCTACGCTTGCTGGAGTCGGGATTTCAGAAGGTAAGAAACGCACATTATTTATTATCCAAACGAGAACCAACAAGTATTGACTTGTGGTTATTTTCAGTGTATTTTCATATGCAAAATAAATCGAAAACCGTTATGCTAAAAGCGTTGAGCCCCGACTATCAGGCATCAGCTTGTTAATTTATTCGTATTCAACAACTTGATTTATTTTGTTTCAAAATGTTAACTGTTAAAACGTGAACTGTAACTTTTAATGCACTGCTATTTTACCTGATACTTACGATGAACATTTTTTTCAAGAACCATTTGGCAATTTATGAATTTTTTTTTCTTAAGCCCGGAACCCGGACCTTTTTTTTGTAAATATAAATATTTAGTAGTAGGAGCATACTTTTAGTCAACACTCAAACATAGAACAAGTCTCTTTGTTTATCACATAAACGTTTGTCCTGAGAATGGAATCCACAACCTACAGCTCAGAAAGCAGATCACCTAGTTACTCTTTCTCTTTTTTTGGGGTATCTAAGCAACCATTCAAAACTCTTCGATGATTTCGAGTGAGTCGTTGCTACGAATACAAAATTTAAAAATCTGGCGCAAAGTGCAGTTAGTTAGTAGAGCATTCCAAAACGTACAATAAGTTTCCGCACACATTCACAAATGAACTAAATTGCAAAGGTATGTTTCAAAGCATATAGCTACAACTTCGTTACACGGTTGGTTTCCAAGCTTGATTAAGCCTTTTCTGATCCTAGTATATCGTGCAATGTTAAATTGTTGGTCGCAGACTGTCAATTACGTAGATCCGGGCCACCCACGGCCCATCGTCGTGCGTCGGATCGTGACCGGACTCAGAAAGTCTCCATAAATCAGACGAAACAGATTTTTGCTGATATAGCGGTAAATCATTTTTTGTTTCACAAATAGGTAGGGATTGATTTTATGATAAGTTGCCTATTTACGATAAAAAATATTATGTAACAAGTTTTTTAGAAGCTGCTTGGATTTATGTAAATAATTTATCGTGATGAATTGGCCCAATCATGATTGTTATGATATAATTTTAGGCAGTTACAGCCAGGTTAGGCAGGTAGGTAGGTACAGGTGCCGAACACAATTTATCTATTTGTTACACACACACAATGGTGCGGATATTACGCACAGTCATTCCGCGGTAGATTTCAACCTAGCTCTAAGGCCTATTTTAGAACTATACCGACGCTCAAGCTTATATATTCTTTTACAAAACCGTCACAATATTGATGCATAGGCAGATTAACGCTTTAGTTTTACAAATACGAGTCTTTTGGCACATTGAACCAAATGCCAGCCTTCGCAAAAATGTTGACAGCAGACAGTTTATTATTGAAAAGTGTCAACACAGCCGACGGCGACGGTTATTGTAACAATAAATATAAATCATGGACGTTATATAAAAATCATTACGTCCATGATATAAATTCATTTATTTTGTCTATTTCTGTCCCTGTCATATAGGTATATAATAATAGGTAAATAGATAGATAAAATAAAATCTTGATAAATTAGCAGAAAAGTAGACAGTACACTTTCTTACTAGACCCCATTTAACCGACAATGTATATAAGTAGCTAGATAATAAGATATAATTTTCAGTAAGAAATAAAAAGGAACAAACACACAGCTAACAATATTTGAGTTAGTTACGGATATTGTCTTGTGTACATGCTCACTTACTTTGTTTTTTCCTTTATTCTACTGTAGTAAAACAGTAAGATGACTCTGTTTATTTGCTGACACATTACACACATGAAAGCTTTTATCTCAGCCTTACTTACAAACACTGTTCTGGTTTGACACCACCTATTGACAATTTGTTGTGAACTTGTGAGTTTGATATTGTCACGTTCAGCTAGGTAGATTAGATATACATATATAACGTATTAATCAATAAACAACTTCACCACATTCACTAAATCAGAAAACCCCATACCTAGTATTTTATTTTTAAACTGACTCATCCTTAATATTAACTGCTATCAGGGTTGATTAACTTGCAAAATTATAATTATGAATAAATTACCTTCTGATTATGCGGTAAACGGGGTTTGCCGTCTTGTTATGATGACCTAGTTAAGGCGATTATTAGACCAAGCGCGAGCTTTCTCGCTCTAATTTATAAATTTTTGTAAAACATTCAAAACAGGCCTTAAAAAAACAACACCAATGCAGGGGATTGTCTAAGAAAACACATAATATTTTAGTTTTGTAGGGAGAACCCTAGCACTTTAGTTATTAATCGTATTAGATTGTAAGGTAGTCGATTATGTATACTCTGTAGACGGCGTGTTACCAACACTAGTTCTACGCGCAACACTATGCGTACGCGTCCCATTCGTTCCTCGCCGCGCTGGCCTATCCGGCAGTTGGAAATTTTCACTCTAGCCGAGCGCACGTCGCTTCGAGTGCTACACTGGCGCCAACTAGAGGCCGCAACCCAAGCACGCGTCGAAATAACAAGTTTTCCGCGTCGCTAGTGGTTGTGCGAACGAACCCTAACCCAAAATAATAATAAAACATTTTCAACTCGCGTAAATATCGTGTGTGAAGTTTTGTGACAATGCCGAAAACGCGTAGCCGTAAATCGACGACATTTGACGACGACGATAATGCTTCCTTCGGTAGCGCCGCCGACATCGCCCCGGCATTGGCGTCGACCGCTCCTGCCAGCGTGACGCTGACGCAGGAGCAGCTGTCCGCCATGTTCGCGATGTTCGCGAGGACGCAGGCCGAAGCAAACCTGCAGGTCTTGGAACGCGTCGACCGCCTTATAGCGTCGAGTACAACTCCGCCTAGTGAAGCGTCGATGACGCCGCTACCAACGCAGACGCAGACTAGCATGTCGTCACCGACACTGAACGTCGCCGGGCCCGCGGTATTAACTACCTTGGCCCCGAATTTTACCGGCTGTACGATGCGATTCAGCGGCTCGTCGCGTGACGCTGACGATCTAGAGGCGTTCATTGACGCCATAGAAATATATAAAGAGTGCGTAGGCATGAGAGAGGACCACGCCCTGCGAGGTCTACCCCTGCTGCTAGAAGGCCAAGCCGCAGTATGGTATGTAGGCGTTAAACATACCACATCCAATTGGGATGACGCCATAAAAAAGCTAAGATGCGCGTTCGGGCATAGAAGGCCGCCACACGAGATCTATAGAAAGCTGTTTGCGCACGAGCAAGAAGAAGACGAACGTGCAGACGTGTTTGTAGCGAATGCTCGAGCCTTGCTTGCCAAGCTGCCTGATGGGGACCTAACGGAAAAGGTGCAAATAGATATGGTGTTTGGCCTCTTACATCGTAGCTTCAAGAAGCGGATGCAGCGCGCCTCGATAGAATCTTTTGAGAAGTTGTTAGATATCGCTAGAAACATCGAAGAGAGTCGATCAGAGCATTGTAATACAAAGAAGGCCATCGAACTCAGCTCTCAAAAGGATTTTGTCAGTTCGCGCGCAATTTCTAATGAAGCCACGCCGTACAACAGCGCCCCCAAAACCAATACGGCCGCGACTCGAAACCGAACCGACGCTCAACAAGCTTCAAATTCAAACACCGGAAACGGTCGTGCTCGGCAACAACGCGACAACACACGAAGTTCGAAATTCAATCGTTCTTGGTCGCCGGCACCCGTCAGAAGTTCCACCGCTACACCACCGCCCTGTAAAGAGGGCGCTGCAGTTGCAAATCTATCGACTCATTCGCGACCGAGCTCTGCCGAACGAACCACTCAATCTCATTCACCCGGACGATCTGTCAAATTCTGTTCAATCGAAACGTCAAGCCTTGGTGACGCCATGGAAAAGGCTCTAATGAGCGAGGAAGGAGAGAATTATTCTCTAAACAATACCGCCATCGCTGTGTGTACGTCGAGCCGCGAGCACATCGCCGCACCGCGTGTCCCCGGAGGCCGCCGCCGCCGCCGCGCGCCGCGCCTCGCAGGCCGCGCCGGCGCAGCAACCGCTGGCCAGCGCCTCTCAGACCGTGGAGTGCAGCCCCGCCGCTCGCCTAAAGTGCGCCGCCGAGACCGCTTCTATGTGTGTGTCTACGCGTGTAAGTCCGACCGCAGAATCATGTAAGTACATTGACGTTTCTCCTCGGTGCAAAGCGTGTGATAGTGATGTAGGTGTAAATAATAGAGACACTAAGATAGGGCTAAGTAGAGACACTATTGTAAATTACCCTTATTGTGATAAATGCTTGAGTTACGCATTAGATTTAAGTAGCATAACTGTGCCTGGGCATGCAAGAGATCTGAGCCGTCCTATTCTTGAAATTCAAATCAATGGGATTGATGGTACGGCTTTGATTGACACTGCTGCTAAGCGTTGCATTGCTGGGTGTACTCTCTATGCACTCCTCCTTAAGCAAGGTTTTCCATTTCGCGCTACAAATATGCTCATTAAGCTTGCAGATGGTAGCATGCAGGATACAACAGTAAAATTGGCCGATGTTAATGTTGTTGTTTTTAGAACTAAACTCACTGTTCCGGTTACATTCATAATTCTGCCTCATGCTATCAATAACGACACATTGCTAGGGATAGATTTCATAACACAAGTGGGGTTAGTGCTAGATTTCTCAGCCATGACATGGCACCTATCTGACACACCTCAGAATGTTCATCATCTCAAGTGTGAGAATGCTATTGCTCGGCCTGTGGAATGTTACTCGGCAGAGTGCTTGCGGGAAGATGAAGGGACAATGCTAGCTATAGAGGAACGGGTTTCTTTAGCAAATTTACTGATGTGCTATAATGATGTTTTCAGCGAGAAAGGAGAATGCACACCTTATGCTGAACATCATCTAGACACCGGAGACCATCTGCCCATTGCTGTGCCACCCTACCGTCTCACCCCTGCTAAGCGAGCCGTGATGGAAGCGGAAATCAACAGGATGCTGAGTGATGATATCATTGAGGAGTGTGAGTCTGCATGGGCTTCACCGGCACTACTGGTACCAAAGAAGGATGGTACCTTTCGCTTTTGTGTGGACTACCGTAAGTTAAATGCAATAACTAAAACTGACTCGTATCCACTCCCATTGATCGATGACCTACTTCAGTACACTAGGAAGAACTGCTACATGTCCACAATTGACCTGCGATCCGGGTACTGGCAGGTGAAGCTAGCAGAGCAGGACAGAGACAAGAGTGCTTTTATCTGCCCACTAGGGGTTTTCCGCTTTAAGGTCATGCCTTTCGGAATGAACAATGCTCCTGCTACCTTCCAGAGATTGATTGACCGGTTCAAGTCTGGTGCAGCATTAAAAGATCTCACTCTCTTATGTTATTTAGACGACCTGATCCTTATCACAGAAGGTAGCTATTCTAAGCACCTTGCAGAACTGCAGATGGTGTTTGATCGGTTGAGAATCTTTAAACTGCGGGCCAACAGGGCAAAGTGTATGTTTGTTCGTACGAGTGTCAAGTACCTAGGTCACATCATCACTAGAGATGGGGTGTCCCCTGACCCAGACAAAGTTACTGCCATCAGCAACATGAGAACACCAAACTCAATGAAGCACCTAAAAAGTTTTCTTCAAACTTGCTCATGGTTTAGGAAGTTTGTGCCTGGATTCTCTAAAATCGCCCAACCTCTCACCCAACTGACCAAGAAGGATGTAGCGTGGACGTGGGGAGAGCCTCAGAATACCGCCTTTGAGAAACTCAAAGAGTTATTAACTACTGCACCCATTTTAAGTCAGCCAGATTATAATGTAGAGTTTATACTCAGGACCGATGCTAGCAATTACGCCTTGGGAGCTGCCTTACTCCAGGGGGAGTCGCCTGCTGACGAGCATCCCATCGAGTATGCGTCGCGCTTGCTCACGCCCGCCGAGCGTAACTACTCCACTACGGAGCGTGAGGCGCTGGCCGTCGTGTGGGCAGTGGACAAGTTCCGCGGGTACATCGACGGACACCGCGTGCGAGTCGCCAGTGACCACCAGCCGCTCAAGTGGCTGCTCACGCTCAAGTCACCCACTGGCCGCCTCGTGCGCTGGGCTATGAAGCTGCAGGCGTACGACCTCCGCTTGGAGTACACCCCAGGTAAAGCCAACGTCATTGCTGATACACTAAGTCGCCCACCCTGCGAAGATGAGTCCCGACCCGCATGTGGGATATGCACGGTCGTAGTGGAGACCCCACGCTGGGAAGCGCCCGCGCTTAGAGAGGCGCAATTAGCCGACTTCGATGTTGGCAAAATTATAAAAGATATGGAAGGAGATGAAGAAGTGGCCAGTACCAGATGGGCTGAGAGAGGTTACTGCATGACGCAAGGGGTGCTCTACCGATATACTCACGATGAGGATAGTGAGGAGCCCCAGCTCGTAGTTCCTGACAGTCTGAGAAAGGAAATAATGATAGAGTGTCACGACAAGGCCACGGCCGGACACGGGGGTGTCGAAAGAACGCTTAAACGCATTTCACAGCGTTACTACTTCTCCGGTATGCGTCGATACGTAACTGAGTACTTGAAAACCTGTATAGAATGTCAGAGGTACAAACCAAGTAATGTAAAACCTGCTGGCCTTTTACAGACACCAGTGCCCGCGCAACGCTTTGAGGTGCTTGCTGTGGACCTGTTCGGACCGCTGCCACGCGGAGAGTTCGGCGAGCGCTGGATCCTGGTAGCGGAGGACCCCGCCAGCAAGTGGGTGGAGCTGTTCTCGCTGGCGGAAGCTACAGCCGAGGCGTGCGCGCGTGCTCTCATCGACGAGGTGTTCCTGCGCTACGGCGTGCCACGACGTCTCGTCTCAGACAATGGCGTGCAGTTCGTCGCCGACGTCATGAAGCACGCCATGTCCGCGCTTGGTGTCACGCAAAACCTGATCCCGCTATACCACCCAGAGGCAAACCCCGTCGAACGGAAAAACCGCGACATCAAGACTCAGCTCGCTATCCTTGTCGAAGGACACCATAAGGAGTGGCCAGAGGCGTTGCCCGCGATCCGCTTCGCGATGAATACGGCGGTCTGTAAATCGACGGAAAGGACGCCGGCGTATCTCACGTTCGCGCGCGAGCTACGCTCTCCTTTAGACGCGCAAGCCGACATTCGCGATGTGGTGAGCGCCGTCAACTACGTGCCGCAGATAACGCCGTATCTACGCAAGCTCGGCGATGTCCTAGCGGAAAGTAAAGAGACTATAGAGCGTCAACAAGATCTCAGAAAGGGTGCAAAGGATGCCAACCGACAAGAAGGTGAAACCTTTGCCGTAGGTGACCTGGTGCTGCTAAAGACGCACGCTCTGAGTAACGCTAGTAAAGGCGTTAGTGCGAAATTCATGCCAAAACAGGATGGACCGTACGTGATTACAAAACAGGTCAGCCCCACTACTTTCATCTTGGCTCACTATCGGAAACAGGATGATATTGTAGGCAAATATCACATGTCCCAGTTTAAGCGATACCACGCTAGGGATGATGAACAAGAGGTCTGTCGACCAGTCGCTCCTAAGCGCAGACGGGGCCGGCCTCGTAAGAACGCTTAGCGGCTCTTTCTCTCTTATGTTTAAGGTAGATTGTTCTACTATGGGGTCCAACAGCAGGACAATCGGGGGAGTATGTAGGGAGAACCCTAGCACTTTAGTTATTAATCGTATTAGATTGTAAGGTAGTCGATTATGTATACTCTGTAGACGGCGTGTTACCAACACTAGTTCTACGCGCAACACTATGCGTACGCGTCCCATTCGTTCCTCGCCGCGCTGGCCTATCCGGCAGTTGGAAATTTTCACTCTAGCCGAGCGCACGTCGCTTCGAGTGCTACAGTTTTAGATAATAATAAATAAATAAACCATTATTTATTATTATGCTGCTGTGTGGATTGTCCAGCAGGACAATCATCTAACCCCAAGCTAAGCAGAGTTTGTGTTATAGGTCTAAAGTAAAAATAAAAAAATATATAAAAGTCCATTTCCAAACGTTTTTTTACGTGTAACTCTTCGTTGTTTAACTAGAACACATCAATTCCGCAGTAATATTATTACAATGTCAGTTATTGCACTCCCCCAGGCTAACGAAGTTTACTAGGGTTTATTGAGTTTATTTCGTCGTTCAAACTTTGTTCTTGTTTGATGAAATTTGAAAAAGTGCTTTATTGGGTACAAATGCAACTTTGAGAAATAAACTTTACGCCATCATTCGTAGATCAGTTAAGCTTTTTTAATCGAGTTAAAGCAAAAGTTGACGAAAGACTTCTGTGGTTTGAGTTTTGTTCATTTCCAAATCAAACACGGTTTCACAAACAGAACCATGTAACATGGTTTAAAAATTCAAAACAATTTTTAGTGAACCTCTAGAATACACCTAGACATAAAAAAATATGTAAGATGAGTGCGTAAGTATACCTCTTACGAAATATAAATAGAATAGAAGCTATACTTGTATAATTAAGGTTTTATTTCAATCCAACACCTGGTGCCTTATTCGCTATGACCAAACGCGTGCTCGTTACGGTATCTGCGTGGAATCGTTGTCGACGAGCCACGTTTTAGGGCTTATCTGACAGTTTTTCAAAGTCAACCTATTGATAGCGAAACTATCGCTATTGAAACAGCACAGATACTGAAAACAATCTTACAAATTCACACCATGGCACGTAAAGAACACGTTACTAAGTTACACGTTATTGGTAAGGAATCTCTATGTCATAGCGAATAAGCCCCCTGCTTTGAATTAGATATAAAACGTAAATCACAATAATATAACTTCTCGAAGCCTAATAGAGCTTGCTAGGATAATTTCAGTCTATACCTACTCACACTAATTCAGTCTATCCACACAGTTGAAAACTTATAACTTAATAAGGTACTGTGTTTAATTCAAGTAGGTATATAGTCTATCTCACATAGGAAGGGTGCTGACACATTTCAATTTCCTTTTTTGCATCATTTATTCGGCAATGTCAAAGTCATAAAATACAAACAATTATACCACCGCAACCACAATTTATATTCCAAAAGTTTGTTTCAATTTGCAATGTAAACTATAAACTATCAACTGCGCCCAGATGCATGTCAGCGACTGACTTTTTACTGTCACAATTGACCGCCAATTATCGCAACGCAACGCTATTACGCAACTTGGTTGCATTCGATTTCGATTAGCAACCTGTCAATAAGCTGTGATAAACCTAGTGAAATCGATAGTCGGTTCTGGCTTTTTCAATGTTGTTAGGCCATGACAGAGGCCTTCGGGCGGTCTAGAACTCCGTCACCAGAATTTGCCACTGACTCATACGAACTCAATTACTTTTTATCGATTACAACCGAACTACATAACAGACCCTCTGGTAGCGACGATAAAGCTTTAATTGAGTTATCGTCTTTAGTGATCTCGCTATGAGAAGTCGAGCGTAACAGCCCTGGCTCGGGACTTAATCAAAACAATTTTTTCATGCTGTTTTAAGGTTTTCTTGACACTTGTGTTAACTTTGTTAGGGTAAAGTGAATTTATCGCGCCGAAACGCCACGCAATATTTTTAAACCTTTTTCTTTTAGGCTTGTAGTAAGTAGGGTCATATTCGGAGGGATTTTCGACTGTGATGAGTCGTTAAAGACGAAAATCAAGTACCAAAACAAATGAGGTTTATTTTATTTTTGAGCTTCAACTTCTCACTTACGAGAATTGGATCAAAAAGGTCAGTCGAAACACTGTAAGACCTTTTCGAAACCTACCCTAACTCCAAACTAATCCCTTCATTGCCAAGGATTTCAGAGAAATATGTCCTCCGTTAAAGGTTAATAGCTTTGAGGGGCCCCTTCTCTTAAGATAAATTAGAATTGCCTTGCTAGGCCGTTTTCCGCTTTCAATAAAATTTCAATCTTAAGTGGTCAATCATACAAAAAAAAAATGCATTTCTACTTATTAGTAAACTCGTGTCCATTGATTTATTAAAGAATTATATGGGAGACGTTAGTTGTCCTTACACTGTTTGAAAATTATAAAATAATAGTCGTTTCAGTTTTAACGCTGATTAGTCTTAATTAGTTAAATATCTTTAAGTGATCAAACGTTACTTTGATTAAATCTTTTATTAAGCTCAATATCAGCCAGATGATTTAGTTTAATTGAAACAGTAAAGTCTAGCTCCTAATTTACTAGCAAAGTTTCAAGTGCTGTAAATTACATTGAGCACCAACATTTCTGACGTTTTCAACTAGTTCTACAATTAAGAACCGTTCTTTAGTATGTTTAAATTACCTACTCTGATGGTAGCGACTTCAACTACTTTTTCACTTAGTGTTTTAGGCCAAGGCAGACTCCTTCAGGTGGCCTTTACTCCGTGACCAGAGAGTTGGCCACTGACTCATACGAAATAACTTATTTAGTGTTGTGGTATTTTTATTATACCACTAAAGTGGCAAACAAGCATACGGCTCACTTACCGTAACCTATATGAACGCTTGAACATCATTGAATAATTTGCGCGTAAATTGCAGAGTAAATCCCTGAGACGTAAACCAAAAGTCTCAATTGGTTGAAAAATTTGACCTGTAGGCGAGAACAGCCTGACTGACTGACAAAAGCATTTTTGACCGATCTCGAAAATAAGACCCTTGGTGGCAGAAAAAGGTATGGTGTTAGTAAGAGAGAGTTAAAAAAACTCGCAGCTAGAAAGCCTGTTATTTTCTAATTTCTATATGTGCATATTAGTTGTTTTTAAGTATGTCACTCGTGCGTATGCGTCGTGCTTAGGACGTTATTTGCTTACTGCCTGTTAACTCAAATTTATTTGATAAATAGAAGTTCTAAATGTGAAAGATTATCTATAATTCTATATTATCTCGGGACTCAGTAAATAAATAAGCTATAAAACAATAACTCCATTCATCATTCAATCTACTAAAACAAATATTGCATAATCCAGTCATAAAGCTGTGCTTAAAACCTTAATACGCTTCGTGTGATTCCATTATTTCCTGTCTATCTGTGATAATCCCTGAATTGATACAATTTATAACACGACGGAGACACAGTCTGCACAAATAATATTACTGCTTTACTTTAACTACACATACAACGTTATTTACATATTTAAAAATAACTATGGGACTAAATTAATATAATCAATCCAAATAAGCTAAACCCATCATTCAATTCTGCTTGCACAATTACTTAGTATTTTTAGAGTGTCATGTTTTATAACGAATTTCTTCTATTTTCATGTAGTTTCTCAAAAGTAGCTTTCCCTAAACAAAATGTATTTTTTTATTTTATACAAGAATTTTATAATGTCCTTTTTTTGTACCTTTCTGTTCTTATTTCAATAAACTAAGACGAATGAATTTTTTTGAATGGTACATCCAGCAAATATCACTTTTGACAAAAGTTTCCTGTGAAATTACATTCAAATGAATCTGAACCTTAGGGTGGTAGACCACATTTTTTGCTGACTGTACATTAGGAAAAATATTTTTAATAAGATGGCCCTAAGCGAAGGTTAGATTAGTTTTTTATACAAAAAAATACCTACAACATTATTATGGACAAAGACCAAAATGTTAATCAAACTAGTAATTGAAATAGGAGAGTGTCGCAGGTGTTTTAAAAAATGAAAATAAGCCACACGAATTATTATTTTACTAAAGAGATAGTTACTCGTAGAGTTAGATAACCCGTAATAACTAAGTTTTACTTATTGTTGCGAGTTAGTAACACAAATATTGGTTGTTTTGATTTCATTAACCTTTACTCTCTTAGCAAATATCAAATCATATTAGTTTTACGGCAATATTGTTGTTTATATTATAGACAAAATATTGTTTTAGTGGATGACTATCCTGTTATGAGCAGACATTGAGATTATGTGTAAAATCAACTGATATTTCTGTTTTTTTTACTTTTATATTTACTTTTATTTGTTTATTTTGAAAAACCAACGGTGATTTACAATCTATGCATAAAATAATAATAAGCATAAACTATATAACATAAGGCTAAAAATAGATTTCTACATTTGTCTATATAGGTAAATAAATAAAGATGTTTCGAGCAAAACATTAGCAACTTTAGCAAGTTATTATATCTACATTTTACAAAACACGATAGTGAGAATATATACTACCGCTAAGGGTGGTATTAATTTATTTTTATTGAGAACATTTATATCGATACTCAAAACGATCGTTTACTTCAAGTCAGCCATCGCATCCTTCAGCCTACGTGTTGATTATCGGAAGTAGAACGTCAATTTCTCCGCCAAGTGGACCGGAAAATCATTTTTATCGGATGTGGGAAATGAGAATTACACCCTAGCATCAGGTGACCCACATGGGGTAATTATTTTCCTTCTAAAATGATACTCAGCATAAAAATGTTTTCCGGAAATAAGAATTTAATGTAACCATCGTATTGTACTCAAGGCATGTTTATATTTTTCTACTATTAAATTAGTTATATAAAAATCAAGGAGTCCTCTCCTGTCGGTAAAAATGACAAATATTTACGAGTAAGTGAGTAAATAACGAGTAAATAAAGTTCTCACGAACTTACCCAAAAAGCCGTCATGAAAAACAAGCAGATAGGTACTCGTAGGTACCTGTTTACTTAGTCAAGTATGTTTTAATTTTTACTTTTATTGTGTATTTAATTAAACTAATATTGAACCTAAGTTGTTATCTGTACATATCTTAGGTGTAATATCACACAGTGAATGTGGATTAATACAGTTTTTTTATGAATACAAAGTTATTTTGTGTTCATAAAAAACTGTAAAACTGTACAAACTGTGTTTTAGGTGTAAATAAACTGTGTTTGAATAATACGGCTGTATTATCTAACCCGAGGTTTTTATTTCGTTTCTAAAACTACCACGTTACATGAAAATAAAATGTGAGTGAGTAGCCTTTTGTGCTGCAAGTGCCAGGCTAAGATTGCTAAGACCACTAGAACTATTGTTTTGTGGAAGTAGTAAGCTAGTGAGCTTCTTTGAAGCCTGGCCAAGCCACTCCCACAACTACGTATATAATACCCCTTGCCTAGAACGTCGTTGATGCGTGTAAATACTTTTCTAGCATTCAAAACCTAAGCTTTTTATTTTATTCCACTTTCAATGTACTAGAATCCAAAACTGCCTAACAAGGATAACCATTGCCTCAATGTAATATTCGTGGTGTCACCAGTCTTTTCATGGTCACAGCGTGCTAGGCATAGTGAAATAAGAACCGTTGGAAGTGAAAAAAAACAGGTGGTTCTTAGAGAGACTTATTGCATGCATGGTCATTGGCTTTTACTCAAAATCTAAAATATATTGGTACACAATATTTTTTACAACACTTGTTTCTTTTAATTATGTTATGCTGTTTTTGTGTTAGGCCCAGTATTTCTATTTTTTGTCGCAAAAACAAACGATGCCAGACCTAATCCATGGTTATTAAATTAGATATGCCTTACCAGTACAAATTCTTGTCAAAATATAAATTCTGTTTGGGTCTCGCGGGTCGCTTATTTAAGAGCAAAAATAGTCACTTTACGTTTTTACTCGCGTAGTAAGCCCTCAGATAAGAACCCCGCCAGCCGGCTTCTAGTCACAACCAAAAAATTGGTCTATATCTAACCCACCTCGCAAAACTTTGAACTTCGGAAGCGGGAGCCTGTGCTTGGTGAAAATGAAAATAGGCCGGATGAAACAAAATAAGTTATTTATAACAAGACTGCGTCCCGTAATTCTACCCACGCTTATACAGAAATCGTGGTTATACTATGCTATAGGCACCATCAATGGTTTGCTTACTCTAGTCCGGGACAAAAGTAGGCAATGGGTTAATATCTGTTCGCGATTTCAAACTCACAATCTTTTGCATCGGTGTGTTTTATCCGACTTATAAGAAATGTGAATTATAAGAGTTAGATAGTAAGAGTTAGATTTAAATTGGCTCAACAAAAAAGACGCGAGAAAAATTGCGAGGCGATTTACTGGTTTTTAATAAGAACTAAGTAATAAAAATATGTGGTAATTGAATAAACGTCTGGATACGTTTACGAAAGGTTTGAATCACAATATAAACAATCTATAACCGCTATGGCTTACGATGTTGTAGAGAAGATATCAAACAGAGCTTTGTTGGCTATTTTCGCAGGACTCGTTAGCAAATGTGATAATAATAGCTCATGATAGGTAGAGGTAACTAAAGGATTTTTTTTGGTTAGCTTAGGAATAAATCTAAAACGGAGGCGTCTCGGGAGCAAACGACGACGTTTTGTCATCCCACAATGCCGCAAATTGCTGGGCATTCCGGCAAAAACCTTTATCCGTTCCTATAACTCATTCCCCATTCTAAGATTACGTTTTTGTTGTATTTTATTAACTCGAACGGCGCATTCATTTATTTGCTTGGTCCACTTCTACTTGGAAAAAAATCCAAAGGTTTTTAAGCTTTTTCAGAAACGGTTTTTATTTTATGAAATTTTAAAGTAAGTCCAGCCGCTGCAAAGGCTACCGTCTGAATTACTTACATCAAACAAACATTAGCTTAGCGTTCCGGTCCAATGAAGCCACAAATAAATATACAGACAGACAAGATTGCTTGTGTGCCTGTTATTATTCTAGAGAGTTTTATTATTTTATTGTTAGTGTATGCCGATACTTTTATTTGTTCAATGTACTTATTTATAAACTCTGCTTCTCTTGTTCATGTAGTTAGTGTATTTTTATTTTATTACTAACTGACCCGCGTGGTTTCACTCGCGTTATTTTTCTCACGCTTTAAACCTTCTGGTTACACAAATATTTTAATATTAAAATTAGCCAAATCGGTCCAGCCTTTCCCGAATTTCAGAGAGACTACCGACCAGCAATTCTTTTTTATAAAACGTGTAGCATAATGTCCGCATTTAAAGATAATCTAGTTTTTAAGTTCAGTCAAAAAAGTGTGAATAAATTCAATACCTATATTTTGTAACGGCTTCAATTAAGGCTAGAAGCAAATCTGTACCTATCCATAGCATTTATTCTGGAACTGTATGTATGTATGTATCTAAGTTTAAAGCTAAGCTGTATATTTTGTGACAGGTTTTTTATGAAGAAATATGTATGCCTGAGGGCCGTTTGAGTGTTAGTTGTGGTCCAAAGTGTTATGATTGTCTACCTCTTGTCAACAGAATCATTTACTTACAATACAGCTGATTGCAGCCCCTATGTTTATTTGTCCAACTGCTTCCCTCAGAGCCTAAGGCCTCAACGGGTTGCAGTGAATGCGAATGTCACTCCTCACAATAGACCTATCGCGACATCTCCAAGCTATTGTTTTAGCGCGGCGGATCCAACTTGTGTCTCAATACGGCTTTGTTCCACGATTTATTAGAGGCTTTGTTTTAAAACATTTGTTTGTAGGTATTAAAGTTAACGTTTTTCATAGCTTTTCACATTTTTCACAAGTTTTTTAATAGTAGGTACTTTGATAAAGGTGTTATAAATCTGACATCGCTAAATTATTTACTGCGGCTATGGTTAGTTTCAAGGCCCATTTACACCATAATAGTAGTGCTTATACTCGTATGCTCTTACTTAGAAGAAACTGTAATTATAGGGGCTAGCTAAGTATTGCCTTTCCTTGTCATTCTTATGTCCATAAACAAAGACAAACAACAAAAGATAAACAAAGACTATGATAATTTTAAAAGATACTTTATATAATAATAATTACGAGTAGTTATTAGAGATCTGAAGTATTTTTAAATAAGCCTCGTAGTATAGTTCGCACAGCGGATCTAGGCTTCTGTGAAGTTAGCCGTTTGTGATGCGCAAAGACAATTTAGTTTGAAAAAGCTTCATTGCGCATCGAAACGGCTAATTTCACAACGGCCGAGATCCGTTGTGAGAACTATACTTATTAGTGCATGTAACAGTCAAGTTTCATTATTTAATTATGCTTTAAAACATGCGTTTTGAATCTACAATGTTTGTAATGAGTTTAATGTACCGTATCAGCTTTTTTTTTAGTTACTTGTATAATTGATTCATTGTGTAGCTTACATTTTCTTTTAATTTATTAAGCCTGTTAAGTAATTTATTAAAAAATTATGTATCTTTCAAATATATCATCTTCTATCATCGTCTTTGCTCATAAACATAAGAATAACAAGGAAATACAATATACTTAGCAAGCCGCTGAAATGGCAGTTTTAAAAAAAAACCGGCACAAAGACTTTTGCTTAAAACCGCACTTTAGGTGGTAACTTTTCGAAAACGCCGTATCTGGCCAAACAAAATAAGACGGAAAGTTGCGATTTTCCTCCGCGATTTTTCGGCCATATTAATTTGTCTCCAGCCGAACGAAGCATAGTTCCAAACCATAATCGATTTTAAATTCCGAACAACTTTCTTTGTATGGCAATAAAGCATACGTGGAACCTGTAGGTATATTGTACCTACTTCCGGTTCCGCTTGGCAAGTAAACCTCGGGTACCGGAACTGGCAAGTTTGCTGCAGTGCTGCCAACATTAGGTCTATGCTATTGTCGTCAGAAGTTTTTGAGTTCAGAAGTGTTCACATTGTTCTAGTTAAAACAATAAAATGCAGAACTACTTAGGTGGCTCGGTAATGGCGGGCATTTTTTAGATTATAAGATATAAAAGCGGTAATTTTTATGCATGGAGTTATTTGTCGTAGAATGTCAACTTGTCATACAGAGAACATTTTTATTTTCCGAACACAAATGGTTTATGACCACGTCAAGTGTTTGGTGGTTAGCCCGTAAAACCATATTTATGTACTAATTTTTTTTTTGTTTGCACTTTGCTTAGTTTGATGATTGATAAACCTACTGTCAATTGCAAGTTTTTATTTTATTTTGTGTTATCGAATATTTTGGTTGTAATCCCTTGCAGTTATGTATTCGTTTAATTAGTATGAAAGCAATTTTTATCTACGAAATTATGTCAGGTTCACCCTTGTAAAGTCAGTTTAATGTGCGTGAAAAATTCGTTATTAAGAACCCTATCCTTGATAATCCTCGAATTTTCTTGTAGCCCGTGAAGTTTAGAACACTATTGTGGCTCGTGTGTTGAATATATTTTAACGAAAAAAAAACATATAAAAGCTTTATCCCTTAAAATTTAAGCCAACAGAGCAAATATTAATTAACTCAAAACACAACTGATTAAAAAAATAATTAGTAACGCACGTTTCGTAAAATGAGCAATTCCAGTCAACTTTCGATCATGTTTTCTCTGAAATAACAACGTCTACATATTTCCAAAAATGCAATTATAATAATCACAGTTTAAAAATTTAAGTGTACAGAGAAAAATACAGCATGTTAGTTCAGTATTTTTGAAAAAAGACGGTCTAAAAAACGCGTACTTTTCCCAATTTTACGCTTGTTATTTCTGCTAAAGTAAGAAGTTTACAATAAAAATACACCTACTAAATTAAAGTTTAAGTTTTTATTAAATAAATACAACAAAGAAAATAGTCTAATAGCATTGACTTTTGTTAATACGAATTTTTTAAAATCACACCTTAGCGCACTTATAATCATATCGATCGAAGCACTGACTCTCAAACCGCGCTGAGCGCTTATGGAGGGAGGATGTATCGCTCCTCGTCGCGCGCACTATTACTTATACTATATAGAGATATATTCAGGCGAACTTCATGAATTATATCGCTAAATCTTGGAAAGGCCTTTTAAGCATTTTTAACAGCAAGCGTCAGGGTGTATCTATAGACACCACGTCGACGCTTGGTGTTAGTGACCTGCATTACGTTTTTTTTTTACACTGTTTTCATCAAAAATACTTTGGTGTGAAAAACTAACTATCTGGAATAGACGCTAAAATTCGATGACATGGTCAAAACCCATCATTGGCTACCTAATGGCTCGCACACATGTTATGTTCTTCCGAAGCTTGTTATTTACGACCTGTAGACGCAGGCCTACTTTTGCCCAGGTCCTGTACAGATCGTAAATAACAAGCTGATATACAATTTTTTTATTAAATGTATTTTCGTCTTTATTAAATACATTAATGAATGAATATTTTATGGTAGTTACACCAAAATAACTTAGGTAAGTACCCTACAAGTAAAATATAAAAATACTTAGTAAAAAAGAAGAAAGAGTGTCCTTATCATGACAGTCTTCCTATGTTCCCACTGCGGTAGGACACTGACATACATATAATGTTAGTGTACGTGCGGATTGGTGGATGGCACATGTCTTCTTAATTATTATTTGTTCATGCTGACTTCAACCGAACGGACATATCGGTTTCCTTACAGCTTTTTCACCAATTAAGAGCATTGCGCACAAATCTTATAATCAGTTATCACATACAAAACGTTAAAAATAAACATTGGTAAGTACCTACTTAAAAATAAGTTACCTAAAACCGCTATTAACTAAGTAAGTAAGAACAGATACCGCTTAGCTTCTACTAAATCAACTTCATAGAACAAATTATCATGTAAGTTGCCACTGCTTTGTATAACAAATTACCAATCCAGCAAAATATTGTAAGTACTTACTTATTATTACTTTTCTCGAACATCGGGTAAATTTATCCCTTTATAGCCCTAAGAAAAAAACATTTTCTAATGAAAAATTAACAAACATAGACAGCAAAAATTGAATGTTTATTTTAAATTTCGTATAGAAATTGAAAAAATGTGATAAAGGACACCAAAGACAAAATTACATTCTAAATTCAAACGAAAGCGTATAAGTACTGTAAAATAAAAAGGTGTCTACTCGATCGGAACAAATACGGTAATAATAAACAGAAGATAAAAGTAAAGGAAACCCACCTGCCTCAAATAAATTGTTAGTGCAAAAGCACAATTTATTCGGTGTTTCTTCTGACCGTATCTTCATTGCCTGTACTTAAGAACAGCAGCTAGTTCACTACTATATTATAACCCCGGACATTGCAAAAATAAACGCGTCATTACCATCACATGCATAACTTGTTTCCGTGAAAAGTGCCTTTGTATTAAAGTGAGTGCCATGATTGGAAAAAAATACCGCAAGAGCGAGATAGCTTGCTTCGCGCGCTCCATTCGTTTCTTGAAGTAGTAACATAAAAACAAAAAACGCTAGCGTGCCTTAGTCTTCGGTGCCCCCAAAAGTGCCCTCAAACTTACGATCCACCTAATGGTAAGCAGTTACCACAGACGCTTGCAAATTGCAATACCAGAGGTATCACTCGCGGTTTGCCACCCTGAGACGTAGACCAAAAGTCCCTTGTGCCTGTAAGTTTATTGAAAACCATATACATTACCCTTCGGACCGGAACATAGCAATGCTAGCATTAGGCTGCGTTTCCACCAGAGCTAAGCGAGGATGTGTAGCGAGAGATGTGTTTGTTAGAACCAATAGAATCACTTCATTAAAGCTGTCAGAGCGAGACTAGGTAAATGAAGTGATTCAATTGGTTCCTAACAAACATCCCTCGCAACACATCCTCGCACATCTCTGGTGGAAACGTAGCCTTTCTGTTTGGTAGCAGAAATAGGAATGGTTGTAGTACTTCCCGAACGAGCACTATCACAAAGAACTTTACTCTAAAAATGTAAACCAATTAACTCAGCTCACTCCTATTTACGGGGGTGTTTGTGGCACCGGTTAATCTGTTCCCTGCGCGATCTAGATGAAAACAATCTTCGAACAATGCCGCGCTATCCGCGAATCTAAATCGAAGAATGTTTATATTACCTATAGCACAGAACAAATATTAGTACCGCGTATGCCTATAGCTAAGTAACAACGATTTTGAGCAGTGAGTTTTTTGCCACCATATATTTTTTTTCGGAAGCCCACAGGCAGAAATTTAATAATATTTTTTATATTCTCAAGTCGAACAGTGAAAACTTGAGCTGTTGAATCATCACTAACAAAAACATTCATGAGAGTATCAACTCTTTTTTGGCAACAAAGTTTTTGCTCAGTTTCGTGATCATAAGTGGACCAGCTGTTTCGATTGGCTGCGGTACGTGCAATTGCCAGGCAAACCGGTCGAGTGAAAAATTACTTTTGTTCTCCGCCTCTCTCGATACTTAATGTCTACAAAATTAGCGCTAATGTCTATAGTTTTATGGGTAATTAAAGGGAACACCAGACTATAATAACGACTTACTACAGAGCCGAGACTTGCAGTAAATCTTTATTGATGGCCCTGTTGTTGGCAAAATTGATAGTGTAGAAATACAGTTTGCATTTAATCCCTGATGATGAACAAACGTTTTATAGAATAGAATATTATATATTGAAAAAGAAGAGCATATTATTATCTCTAAAAAAAAATTAATTAGTTAGTGTGACATCAATCTATCGCCATTTTTGGGGTTATATAGATTCATAACTATTTATTTTAATATTTCTAATTATATCTTTACTAGGTTCACTATATTTTTTTTTATTGAGTGGACATTTTTACACAGCGCCATCGAGCACCAAAACTAAAAAACTTGTACCTACTATCGATAACCAGATACATCACTCAATGTTCAGATCTCACGTCTTTGCCGGATACGATGTACGGCGGACGTGCCTCGTCTGCACCAGGGAACGTTGTAGCGTGAATCATGCTTTAACTACCCTTGCCACGGAGCACGTGTGGCAGCTGGGAACTCTATTCTATCTATATTTCTATACTTTATTGTTGTTTGGCAAAAGTGAAGCTTTTATCGATAAAAACAATATTTTTACATTGGCTGAAGTCGTGAGATCGAAACCTGTCTAAATATCAATTAATTATGAGTCTCCCTCCACTCATGAAAACATGGCTTGTATAAATCACCTGCAATTATTTCCAAGTGATCTTAGCCTAAAAACTCTTCCAAGTAATACCTAGCGTATAAGCGCGGTTTTAAAGTGCGTAACTTTGAAGTGTGCCGCTAATTTTGAGTAAATAATGTAAGATGGCGGCGGAGTGCGTGTTTACTTATGTAGAGGCCTAAAAGCAGGTCAGCTTTATTAGCCAGAATAAGTTTGAGCGCCCACGAGTAACTATTGCTTGGAAGATCGGATACGGAGTTCAGAAGATGACTCTATGTGGGAATCACGACTCTCGGTCACAATTACGGTAGTAGGACTTTTCAGCAAGAGTTTGTCTTGATGGGTACCACCGCAGTGTCAGATATTCTGCCGACAAGCAGTAGTGTGCAAGCGTTTAGTTTTACTGAGCGAAAGAGACTCAATAACTACCTGCGTTTTAGGGTCACGAGCGTGGTGCAGCTACGCAAAACATTAAAAGTTAAAGTTTTAGGTGACATTGTAGCTGTTATGGTCAGGCGTTAACTTGACCGTCTCGTGCGCGGACAGCAAAAAAAAACAGCAGAGGCTTGAAAAACAGTTGCTCGTGAGCACTCAGAAATATTATAAGATCTAGAAGTAGATTTTATAAATTATTAACGATCAAAATAGTAAAATTAAAAATAACAAAAATGTGTTTCAAGCAAAGCTAAAAGTCCGCAGCGGCTTATCTTAAATTATGTACAAATTCTTTTACTGTGTAAACATTGAATTTTAAACAGAAAAAAACAAAGAGCGCTTTTTTGAGAAGTCTATTAAAATTATGATCCATGATAAAAATTTCCTCGAACCAGTTTAATTCTCAAGATAGGCCGCGTCACTCGTAAAACGCCACCGTTGCCTGCTCATCATTTTCACGACACACTTGTCTCTTAACCGGATTACGTGGAAAAAAAGTTAACAGAAATTTCAAGTTTTTGTTTCAGGAGCTTTAAAAAGCACTGGTTGACTACTGGAAGTGATCCGGCCTTCCGATTCTGGGTCATTGGTTCCGGTGGCTCCGATCCGCTTTAGTGAATGATCGTCCTTAGCACTTGCACTTTTGCTTGCACAAAAATATTAATTGTAATTCATTTACAGTCTAATAAAAAATAATAATAATAAAAATCGTTTATTTCGTTACCAACTAAAAACATTACATCAGCTATTACTAAAAATATAGAGTAACAAAAATGGCCACCACTCAGCATGTGCTATGACAGAACAACTCATCTCAGTCTCTAGCTCTCATCATAATCATCGGTTACTTAAATCACTAGATTGTTCGTTGAAGAATATAGGCTCGTATCTTTTGTTATTCCAACGATCTCAAAACAATTCCGTTAACTCTAACACAAATAACAATAAATTACAAAACAAATCAAAATCCCAATAGCAACAAAAACAATTTGCAAAACTTAACAAGTTTAAAGATCTTTCGCTCATTAAAGAAATCCCGTAATCGAATCGCTCGAGGCTCTGCGGGAACTGAATCACAATGCTAATGAACGCTTCACTCGCCTTCAATTTCACCCGAGATGATAATTTCCAATCAACGGTGGTGTGGTGGTTTCTTTTTATTTTGTATTTCAGAGACTAATACAGGGTGTGAAATGACAGCTCTTGAAAACATAAGGCATGCACAGCTTCCCTTACTTAGATATTTATATATTCTTGAATACTTACTTAGATATACCCTATAATTATTTCCCCAAGGTCAGCCATGGCAGTTTTAGTATGTCTTGTGATATCAAAATTTCATATTTACAGGAGCCCAAGAAGTCATGTTATTAAAGAGGCAGTTATAAATGAGGCACTTTTCATCTCAATAATACACAAATTTAAACTAAAAGTAAGTAAGTACAGTGGCCAACTCTGGTGACAGAGTTAAAAAAAAAAAAAATACTGAAAAATCAGAATTTTAAATAAAATTGGTGCCAGTAAAAAGTAGAAAACTTATCATGGTTTTTTACTTATTTCAGAATGTCTCGTTTCCGTTTTAGGTTGTCTTTTTACACCCATTTTAATAATACTTGTGAACACTCCACGGTTTTGTCCGCACTAACCTTTTTTCTTCGCGTTGCGGCATTTAAAGTTGTATTTCTACAATTCCTCTTTGGCCTAAATACGTATGACTGTAGCAGACTAAAAATTGTTTATGTGGGATCATAATAATCTATACTATAAGTGTTTGTTTCTGGTCTATTTGTTCTTATAACATTAAAAATAAGTAGATATTTGGCATTTACAAAAAATATATATCTATTCTATCAGTTGTCTTACTCCCGTAGTACTTTGCTTAGTTTGGGGCTAAATGGCTCTGTGTAAATGGCAAGTCCAATATTTCTTTTTTTATTAATCTTACATTTAAAATAATCGACTAAAAGGCTGAGTTCGGTTTAATTATCTAAATACGGGCTCATCACATCGAGATCGAGCCGCAAACTAAACAAAACACGATCTATCGGTGGTTCAAACATTTACAATAATTTATCTGTGAGTTTAGGCACTGTTTGTAAATTAATCAGTATCCTATGTTTCAATTACACTCATTTCGATTATGTACCTTTACTTTTGTTTAACATGACTCGCGCCTTCATTCGCATTGAGTTTTTGCATGCTCTGCAAATATTTGTTTCAGAGTTTGGGTGCTGTAGTAGCTAAGTATACTTATTTGTAGTTTCTGATGCCCCACGGCACAGGATCCTAGTGTAAGGTCAGGCTAGGACTAGGTATTTATGGGACTGTTGAGCGAGTGTCTTGCATAAACGTATTTAGGGTACTTCCAAAAAGAAGACTTAGACAAAATATTCAAAGTGTAAGAAGAAGTGCTGGCCTCTGGGGTAATAAAGCAAAGAACTGCGGCTAATTGCACTAACTAGGCAGGCTCTAAGAGCTGGGTTTTTAGTTGGTAGTCAACGCAAACCCATGGTTAAATTATGTGTAAATATATAATACACGATCACCGGTGCTCTGTATCAGATCATAAATTGCGTATATTGTAAACGCTTCATTTCCATCAGCACAAACTTTAACAAAACAACACTACAGCACCCAATAGTTGCCAAAGTGTTCCGTAATCGTCACAGAGTATACCGTAGTTGGTACGGCATCGTATAGACGGTCTTTAATCAAGCCGCGCTTATGTAAATGTTGGAACTTCTGCCAGTGAAACACTGTAATTGTTGTATGAAGCCGGGAAACGCCACACGGCTGGCGAATATAACGGACGAGAAGAGAAATATTCTAGGCCTAACGACAAATTTGACTTGGAATGCGTGAAATTTCTGCACCATTGTCACTACGGAATGCACTACGGATTTAGCACACGAATATGCATTACGAAAACGGAAAACTCTTAACCACCTCCAAATGCTACAGCAATGCAACAGTTAAATTGCTTAATTAAAAACCAAATGTTAAAATATTTCTGTTCATCATCATCATCATTATATCAGCCGATAGACGTCCACTGCTGGACATAGGTCTCTCCCAAAGAGCGCCATGATGACCGATTTTGAGCCTTCACCATCCACTGACTTCCTGCGACCGCTTTATTGTCATAAGTCAATCGAGTGGAGCGCCGTCCTACACTTTGTTTTCCAGTTCGTGGTCATTCGAGAATCTTTTTTCTGTTACGATTCGCAAAATACGAAATTGTAGTAGAAAGAGTTTACTATTATTTTGTAGTTTGGTTTGCGAAAATGATACACTATACCCCACGGCACCAGGGTCCTAAAACCTTATATCTAAGTTAAAATTTATTTAACACATTCCTCGAATACTTTGGAAAGATTATGTGGGTGCAGCTCTAGCCTGCTTCTAATTTCAGGATACAAAGGGAAGTCCTCGAAACATTATAATGAAATTTCAATTGTAAAAGTCTTCTCTTTGTTGGAGGCGGCAGTATATTATTAGGACTTGTTATTTCTAGCGGTTTTTTTACTTTACAGCTGTTGATAAGATAGGAGTATAAATTTTTATTCGAAACGATGAGATAGACCGACTACTTAGCTACTTTGATTCGAACACAATATTATATCAGTGTGTCAAACTATATGCTTTGTTTTAAAAAAAAATAGGAACTTAACAGACAAATTGGTTAATAATAATAATATATTTTTAAATTGACTAAAAGAGTTTACTTACTGGAATCTACCTTGGAGTATAGTGCTTGAGTTTTGAATCTATTAAGTAATTAATCTTCAGTATTTGTCATAGTACCATGTTATTGTCTCTAATTGAGTATGTAAATCAGTAGGTTTATTAAGTATGAAGGACTATTAATTTTTTTTTTGATGTCAGCAAGTGACAGGACAATCAAGGCGCCCACCTGATGTTAAACACCACGCCTGACTATTACAGATGCAATCGTGCTACCCAAAGCTTAAAGTTTTTTAAGTGTTTGCGTGGCACTGCACTGCGCTTATCACCCCAAGACATTGTTGTTAAGTCTCTTTCGCCCGGTAATTTCTCTTGCTAGAGTGCCCTTCAAACCTAAACACAGTAATGCTTGCACACTACTGCTTGGAGGTAGAATATCTGACACTGCGGTGGTACCCACTAAGACGGACTCTTGCTGAAGAGTTCTACCACCACAGGTAAAATTCCAATGATCCAATAATTGAAGTGAATCATCTTTTTAAATTTTTAAATACTAAACTTTCAATTCCAAAGCCACATGTTGGCCCAGCCTTGCCGAGTGAACGCCAATGCAAACGTGTGGACAGCATCAATCGGTGATACTCGTTGTCGCTCGCCTACCTGGCCGAGTTAAGCCAAGTGTATTGGTTTGTTTAGACTTGCCAAACTTGTGGACTGTAGCACTTGTCTTGCCTACGTTCGCCTTCACACGCGCTGACCTTCACTCGGCATGTAGTAGCTACTTCACAAATTGTTGGCCTAACAAACTTATGCCCGTGTTTTGTTTCAGGGCCTTTCTCAGAATAATATGCGTCTGCTGCCCGCGGAAGCTGAGACGGAAATATCAACCGCAACTAAGATTCAACAAGCAGTCGCAGGTAAACAAAACTAGTGAAAGAGCTTCAGATTTTTCTCTCTCATTGCCTGTTGCAACACACGGACCATGCGCCGGAACTTTATTAAAATAATATTTCATTCTGCTTTAGATGTTGACTGTACCGCGTGGTTCGTGTGCTGCAATGCAACGGTAATGTAGCAAGCAAAAGCAGCATTACGTATCTGTCACCGTTTCAAATGGTCAAATTTCATAATACCGTCTGTTTACTAGAAAATTAGCATTGCCATTCGATGGTAATGCTTGTCAGCATGTTGGGAACGCTTCCACCGGGTAGTGATCAGCTAACTTATCTATAGATCATTGGATCCCTTTTTTAAACGGCTTCTAACTGTTGTTTTTTTTTTTTATATACACCTAATGTAAATAATATTATATTAATATGTAATGCACATATTATTTTCTTTTGTAAATACAACATAGTAATGTACCCAACTCGTAATATATTATAGACAAGGCAAACAAGACATCACAAGAGGATCGCCTCTAATTTAGTCCGTTTACGTTATATTCATAAAATATATTTTTTCTACAAAGAATCATTGTCACAACTAGATTGAATATTACTTTACACCATTAAAAATGATACTGACAAAAAAAGTGGACATAATATTAAAAAGCTTTTTATTCCCACTTTGTAAATAATCTTTATATTTCAGTTGCGTACAACACGACGATATTACTCATCGAGTGAGCTGGTGGGCATTCAGCAAGTCAGGTCCAACTCCTGTGAACAGACCTACATATAACAAAACAATATCTCCTCGAGTCGCATCCTTTCCAAGTGCCTTTACGAAATCTCAATGTATCTTCCAAATTTCCAACTAAGAATTAGTACGATAGCGTTAAGTTTACTGAGATACCCAAAGTTTTCAACCAGATTTATTCAAAGATGTTGAGGTATGTGGACTGAGTTATCACTTGCACTTATTGGTGTGCTCCTGTCCGCTAAAACCGTTCCGCACTTGGTCATCTTAATGTTTGACATTGTGACACCTCATTCGTACTACTATCCACAAGTCTTGCATGACACAATGCCCTTGATTTTCAACGTTCAATATCAGCGTCTGTCGCCCTATACTCCAGCTTTTACTACTATTTTATGTGTTGTGTTGTATAATATAAAAACAGCATAATAATCGACGTTCTGCATGACTCGACTGGTAAAATGTCAACTCATCGTGATCGAATAGATCTGAATGTGTACCTCGCTAATTGTTTGTGTAAACCTTCCACGCAATTTGTATGCACGCAACCTTTGTGCGCTAAAATGTATTCACCCTAATACCCTTAAATTATTCTTTTAATTCTTTCTAAAAGCCATAAAGAAAGAGAAAGGAACCGCAAGCGTTTTTGGGTCAGGTGACCAGTTCCCTATAATTTATCTTCAACGCTTAAATAAAGAAATCCAGGCTTACTTTTAGTATGTGTCAATTTTCCATTTCCAATAGATTCCTACTGAAACCAATCGAGATTTACGACCATCGTTTGATTCAATTCTCGCAGTATTGATTCAGCCAGTTTTTGAGTTAATCGCATCGTTTCCGGAACTTTATTCATTTTGCGATTAGTCTTACCGCTTTCAAATCGGCGATTGTTTTCAGAGGAAATCGACTAAATTAAATATTCCTGACAAGGAAAAGAGCCTGCTTTAGTATGTAACTAAGTAAAGTCAATTTGATAAGAAAACGACGCTAGTGAGGTGTGAAATCACTTTGACAAATAGGGTGTGATACAAACAACAAGTAGAAGTGACGGTAATTCATGCGGCAAGGACGTAATACGTATTGTGTTATAGCTCTCAGTCTTGAAAATAACAAAGAGAATTCTTAAAACGAAATTGTGTTATTTAAGTAATATAGCGCCATTCACAAACACATTCTGCAGTGTCTATAACTCACTGTTACATCAGCAAAGTATTTTTAATGTATATAAAGTATTAACAGAAATAATTTCTTTTTTCTAGTACCCAGTGGCAACAATGATGTACTCATCGGTATCGTCACACGAGATGTGTCGGTTGTGACATCAAGCCCGCGCGGGATCATTCCGTGGGCCGCGCGGGCGATGCTCTTGATGCAGGGAGCGCCGCTCGCTCCGCTGCCGGCGAGCGGGCGGTGAACGAAGCGAATCCTACCGGCTGCGCCACTTAGAACACCCTAACTTTGATGAACAGATTCACTGCGTAGATCGCCACCTCTGCTGCCAAGACTCAGAATCGGTCAGTGAAATCAGTCTCGAAAGTGAAAGTAGAAACCCCTCTATAAAACGTAACAGCAAGAAAAAAGTTACTTACCAAAACAAAGCCGAAGTGATCTCAAATTAGTCTAGTCGGAACTTTTCAATCTGAAGCTGTGATTTATTAAGTGTATCTATTTGGATTAGAGAACCTACTGATTGTAAATAGTGTAATATTATAGTGCATTAGATGCTTCTACTTGTGTAAATTATGTAAAAAAAATAATAAGGGAAGTAATGCGCTTCATAGTGATGAACCACTTACATTATTATTTGATTATCACAACTAATATCGTAAATTAAAAAAAATATTTCTTATTTTATTATTAAAGAAAGTCAATTAAAAATCTACTTACAAAATGATCTCATTATTTTAGATTTACATAGGTACTTTTTTGTGATAGAACTCAGACATGACAACAACGACCAGCGGCCCAGTTATCTTATTCTGTACAGTGCAGTTGACGTTTTTGTCATCATCATTATCATCATCTTGGCTTTCGTAAGTGTGTCGTAACCTACTGCATGCACTAAGCATAAGCTACCTCCCAACAACTTGTTATATTTCTTTGTGCAACCTTGGGGCCCAACTCTGCTAATTCTATGACGAGTTGCAGCGTGCAGTTGACATGTAGCGATAGACCCTAACTTCACTTTCGCGTAATTTTTGCGTCCAGCTTACAAGTCCAAAGGAAGTTAGCTTTCCAAATGTTTTAAAATACGCCTGCATTACCCCATATATACCTACGGTGATTTTTTTCTTCAGCGTCAAATGCACTATAAAGAATACGAGAATAGGTCTGCAGAGTACATAAGAGGGTTGTGTGTTTATTTGTTCTAGACGTAGTAATAATTACATTACACAATTAGTTATTTCCATCACTGTTGTATAGTTGTAATTGTGTTATCTATCAGTGTAAAATTATTAATAATAAGGCCATTTAAATTATTATGTTATCTTAAATAGTTAATTATAATAATAAGAACAAGTAACATTAATTGTGATAATCGTAAAGGTCTAAACATTCCTTCCATTGTTCATTACCTACCTTATACAGGATTGCTCTTCAATTTTATTCTGTGTAATGCCTGATGTTATCTTGTTTTAAAATATTGATTTACGTTACAATAACAATAGTTATAATTTTGATAGAACATTCCTTTAATATTAAGATTTTGTCTAATAGTTTGATGTATAATAGAATATTGTTGATAAAAATATGATTTTGTGAATGAAAAACATTAAAGCACTTACAGAGATTGCATTCATTATCTATAATATAAATAAACATTATTAATTATTGATATAAAAACTGTCTTGACTGATATTTTACTATAAAAATAACTTTTAATAAAAATAATGGTAAGCATTAGCGTTCATGTTATTATAAGCTTTTCATAAAATTGTAAGTTCATACTTTTTCTACTACAGCAGTTAAAATTCAACTACAATGTAATAAAGTGTACTTGTATAGATGTATTACGTATCTATGGATTTTTAATCTGAAATAAATGAGAAATAAATTTACTCAATTAACGGTTACTTAAGGCTACGTTCCACGTGTGTGTTGGATCTATCACCACGTGTCGCGTGTTATAGTTAACGCACTAACATATCTACGCCGACCGCCCGTCTTTTGTTCGTTTCATTACAATTCAATACAATCTTTGTCGATCTCTCTATTTATCTGGTTATGTGCCATTTAGATTCAGTTATGGTTAACCTCGCCGCACAAGCCAACACGAGCCATGAGCGATATAAAGTATGGCACACGCGCCCACACTTATGTTTGTCTCTGCGTCGACACGTGAAGGCAAAGTGGTGTTAAATCAAATCAAATCAAATTAAAAATGGTTTATTAAACAAAATCACAAGGATCACTTTGAAACGTCTTACGAGCTAGGAAAATTTTATACATGTTAATACAAGCCCATAGGTTTCAAACGGTGCCACTTGCACATGGCTCGTGACTCGTGACAGCATTGGCTGTCACGAAACGAAAGTGTTGGAATGTGTGGCGGGCGTTAATATTATTAAAAAACCTTACTTCATAAGAATATCAATATTTATATATATTTAAATAATTAAAACCCTGCTGAAGTTCTAATTACTTTAATATTGTAACTACCAGTGTGCCTGTCTTTAATCTATAAATTCTATAAATATAAGTACATACTACGTACTATGTACATTGTGTATGTACCTACTATATACATAAAAAGTAACTCATGTCACTCTGAAATGGAGAGCAAAACGCAAAATTTTCTTTGATTTTGATTATCTTCTCAATGGAAAACAAAATATTACTAAAATAATATCTTGCTTATATAACTTGGTACTAATAATAACAGTTTAGTTTAAAGTAGGTACATATGCTTAAGATCTACATGCTGGGTACTTAATACCTATCTTACCAAAAATCTACGTGTTTTTGTATTTATTAGTACCCAGTAACATGCGTTATTTAGGAAATAAACATTATTTTTACCTTAAATAAAGCATTTAATTCATGGATGGTAACTCTAGATAAAAGAAATAATATTTACTCATTTAATTTTGTGAACAGATAGAAGTTTTATAGATTGTGAATAAATAATAAAATAATTTACTTGTCTATCTATGTTAATTACCTATAAATGTAAAAAAATAAAATGGGTTGTCGTATCAATTTATATAAAGTAATATTTTTCATATAAAAATGTTTTTTTTTTCATTCCTATAAACTAAAACGTATAGCTAGCCCAGTCGCTCCTTGATGATCCAAGTACTCATGGTATCATCGATATGATTCCCTGAGTAATACTTACAAGTATATCAATAAACCGGTCATCGTCTGGATGGATGACTCCCATTTGTTCTAGGATGGGTAACCGCCAGGGGTTTTTTACATCTAAATGTTTCATCAACATAGCGATAATAAACATGATATAAATTAATAATTTATTTAAAATAAATTAAACAATTATATAATATTATATTAATATTTACAGCAAGCCTTGTTTTATTAACAAATAGTTATATTTATTGCTTTAAAAAAATATTGAATGTTTTGTTTTATTCCCTGAGCGATGCGTCCTATTTTGACGATACGATTACGACCAAAAATCACCAAAAAGATGACAGTCAACACAAACGCTACCATCGTTTAAACGTAGAAGAAGAAAAGAGAAGCATTACTTACCATCAGGTGAGGTACTGGTCAAATGTTTGTCTAAAATAGGTGAATAAGATCTGCATATCGCATTAGGAAATGTATTAAACATTTTACTGATTTAAGCTTGAAAGCAAAAATTACCTAAATAAAGTAAGACGTAGGTACTCTACGTAAAACATTTAAATTGAGCTACATCGGGACTCCATTCAATCAGATAAATGGATATACGCGTAGGAACGATTTCTTTAGGAACGTGATGTGAAGTATCTGATAAGGTTCGTTTCTGACAGCACAGAATAAGTAAATCAGACCTTTGAATTATTCAAGAATCAGTCAGAACGACACATACCCAATTTTGGTGACAACGTTAGTCGGTCTTGCATTTAGGAGGTACTATATAATTTTCTTTTGATGGTATTCATAGATTAATACCGGGATATCATAATATGCGACAGCCGTTAATAAAATCCGTTATTTTTTCTATGAAAAAGAAAACGTACCATTCACATTTTCCTAGATAAATAGATAAACTGTTGGTTTTTCGTTTATTATAGAAATGCTTAATGAGTAATAAAAGTATAAGGTTTAAATAAAGGTGTAATATAAGGTTTTATTATTATGGAAATTGTTATTTTCAAATGATGACAATCGGCTACATAAATCATTTAAAAGTAACGAAAACTATAACAGCAAAACAAACATCTTAAAAATACAATAATAACTTATATATTTGTACTAATCGCCCTTCAATGTAACATTTGAATTTGTATTTTTTTAGTATACGGTATATTTGGCTTTTCCAAATTCCGATTTCTTCTTCACGTTCCTTTACTGAACTTTTAGGATTTGCCTCAAAGTATATCAAAATGTCGAGTTAATCGTCAGTGTTTATCATTTGGTACCGCGGTTGTGGTAAGCAATGATCGAAAATTCGATCAAATTTAGCAGATTATCGACCAACCGTTTCATAATAAATCGAGATGGTGTATTTCTATCAGGATATCTTTCGCGGTGCCATTGTAAGGCTAATGTTATGTTTCTGTGGTTCAAAAAGTATGCTTCCATTAAATCAAAATTATTTTGATACGCCATGGTTATGTAAAAAAATCACAACACAACAAATAAAAATCACAGATACATAAAAATAAAAGTTTGAAAATGGAACACATTTTTGAATTATTTCTTTATAATCAGCCAGCCGCATTGCGTTGCGATAGACAAAATAGTTTACGCGTCTTTCGGCTCAACCATGCAATTATTTAAATATCTATGAATGCAGTTTAAATTGTTTTTAAAATTCAAATAATGTCTTCTTTCAGTAAAATGTTCCATCTACAATATTCAAGGTACTTCCCTTCCATGTGGCATGTCCGTGAGACGCCCTGTATATATTTATATTTTAAATTTTTATATTTTCCTAAATAAAGATTTTTGATTTGATTTTGATTTGATTTGATATAGGCAATGCAAGATTTAAAAAACGCCTTACTTTTCCAGCTTGAAAGTAACTTGGCACGACCTAGGAAATTTTTAAGTGCAATGTGCATTTAGATTATCAATTTACATAGACAATGCAGTACAATGAACATAGTAGTTAATACATAGTAAAATAATTACATCTGTGCTACTAGCCAAGCCAGCTAGCCGATGCTTTTATTTTATGCAGTGTTATCGATGCGGCTTCGGCTAATTGTTTTCTTTGTTCATAAGGTGTCGGTCAGTATTATTTTAATGGATTGTGTATAAAAATTACGTAATTTATATCTTATGCGTAATTTAGTTCAAACCTGTGTTAGCTTACCTATGTGTTTTTAAAATATATTATCATACTATTGAACCGCCCCCGGTTTGCACGGGTGTAAACTATAACTTTCCTCTTGAATTACTCTATCCAATGTTGAGAAGCGTATTGAAATAAGATCTAAGCGTATAAACATTCATACAAAAGATTTGTTCATTGACAGAATGACAAGAAAATTGATTTCAAGTTTTTTTTTTTGTTAAGTTTTAGTTTTTATTTTTGGGCGTATTTTTTTTTACATTTATGTTGTAAAGCGCAGATAGTGATTGTATCGTGAACAACAGAGTGGTTCATAGATATCTTATTATGCAAACCAACGCAAATAATTAATTAACTATTCTGTACTAATTACCATATTGAGCGGATTATTCCAAAATGCAACGTATGTTTGTCAGATTGCCAGTTTATATGCGACTATAGAGCGTGTTAACTTCCAATTACGTGCTACAGTGGTAAGATTACCATGATTCAGGATTCGAAATGCGGGTCGTGACTTTATTTACATCTTTACACATCGTTTTATTGGTTGTTTAAGCTTATTCATTGTATCTAGAGTAGAGTAACTACAAAAACGGCAGCAGCGGACGTGGCTACAACATTACATTTCATACCCTTAATTCAGTACCTTCCTTGGGCTTTTACCAAAGGTTATTTTATTAATAAACAATTAACTGTATGATTGCTAAACATTTTTATTATGAGCACAAAAAAAAATGTGCATAAGTTTCCTAAAGATAATGGTGCAGCCGTGCAGCCACTTCTAAATTTTATCACGATTCGTGAACGACACTTTACGAATATTTTTTTTTGTTACCCATCAAACTATTTCGAACAGTAAATCAAACTTTGATTTGAATAAAATCAATTTGGTCGTATGGATTCATAAAAAAAGTATTTTTTTTTTATCTCACTGCTGGGCTCCAGCTGGGCGAGTATAACTCGAGCGAGAGTGATTGGGTCGGACCAAAACCAAATGCTATTGGTGGATGGCACATATCGTTCAAAATTTAGTTCTTGAACATGCCGGTTTTCTTACGATGATGACGACCTTTACCTTTTTTTTGAGTGGAAGATCCCATAGGCTCAAAACCCACGACCCTACGGTCGTGGTGTGGTGGTAGTGACCCTGACGATCGGAAGGTTGACTGGATGTACCACCATTGCACGTTATTATAGTGTAGTCTATATAAAGATTTCTTATCTCATATAATTTAGTACCTAATTTACACTAAATTTATTTTTTCGTCTAAGTATTTATAAAAGCAGTAGATAAACAGGGTTCGAACATTTTTCTATTGAAGAACACTAAAATAGGTCTATAGAATTTTCAATAATAATTTCTGTGTGCGCCTAGTTCAATCCACATGCATGCACATCGGATCGGATGGTGTAAAATTACCCAGAGGTTTACAATGCCGACGCTTGATTCTAAACTACAGGACAAACAAAAATAAAACAAGAAAGTTAGCCTCTCTGGCCGGGGCTTTCAACAAGATATCAACGAAAAAGTTGTATTTTTATAAAATAAAGAAGCAATCACTTTGAGTCTCCATTGAAAAAAGCGGTTTGCCCATCTAAAATGCACCAAGTGACGGACTCGACCAACAAAAGAATACTGTTCCATTTTTATTTATCGAGCACTTTGCATTGACAATGTTGTCAACTCGCCGTGGACGCTCGAGAATTGTTTAATAATTGGAAATCTGATTATCGGTTTAGAGTTTAAATTCATTTGTCAGTAAACTAAGAGTAGTAGAGTTCTTTGTGATAGAGCTCGTCCGGGGAAGGACTACCATCATACCTATTTCTGCCGCCAAGCAATAATGCTCGCATTGCTGTGTTTAGGTGTGAAGGGTATGGTTTCCGGTGAAATTTCTGGCACATGAGGCTTTCAATCTTAGCCTCAAGGTGGCAACCCGCGAGTGATACCTCTGGTATTGCAAGCGTCCATAGGCTTACCATCTTGTGGGCATACGCTTGGTTGCCACTTCGGTTGTATAAAAAAAAAACAGTTCTCGAGATACGTCACGTGGTGCTCCTAAAATGGGTGAACTGCCTAAGTAAGACTTTTTGTACAGATAGTCATTTTTTTTCTATAAAAAAAATTCACAGCCGAGATTTAATGCTAGGGACAAATATATTCTATATCTATTCTAGATAGAAATTTATTAGAACTTAACAGAAGATAAAGTTCAAATTAATGATATTTATGAACAGGGGAGGTCAATGCTTAAGTATACTTTTATATTTTAACGATTTTAAGATGGCGGCCCTTATGCTACAATGTTGGATGCAGTGTATTTCTTTTAATATCGGATGCTGCACTAAGAAAACAATTCCTGAAATTCAACTCCGGGAGGACGCAGCGGGAAGATGAAATTTGTATAAAAATTGGCATGGGCAAAGTCGCGTAGCATTCCAGTCTTCGTCTTATAAAAGTTGGAAAAATATACCTACTCATCAACGTACTGAAACTATATAAAAAGTATTTACAAAGGGGTATAGCTGAAGTAGCCACAATAAAAGAACTGAAGTAATTTGAATCTTAAATACTTCCATTCAACTGTGCAAAAGTTTTCATCGCTCGGAAGTTTCTGAGACAGTCTGCTGAAGGAAGATACCTACTTTAATTTACAACTTTAGAGCCTCCATTATACTAAGCGGACAAACCGCAGTTGTCCTTCGTTAGTTTGTCCGCTATATCCTAACTTTATTAATTAAGCTTCTGTACACAGGTTCATAAACCAACATAACTCATTTTACTGTTGATTATAAAAGTACCTAATATGTAGGTTTATGGACTATTTACACCTCACACGATGCAATAGTTGATGTTAAGTTGACACTGTTTGACAGGCAATGATGGTTAGCAATACTTAATTGACAATATAACAATACAACATTCCGTCTTGCAACTAGTCTGCGGTTGTATGCGCAGTGCTTCGCTCCGCATCAGTGCCAGTGCGGTACGGCGGTCGACCAGCTTGGTCACCACGGATTGTCGTGCACCAGGGCCGCCGGTAGGATCTGCCGACACGCCAGTCTTAATGACATCATTCGTCGGGCGTTTGTCAGTGTCAACGTACCAGCTGTTCTGGAACCGAACGGTTTGGTGCGTGATGATGGCAAACGACCTGACGGTATGACTCTTGTCCCTTGAGAGATTTGGTGTGGGACGCGACATGCGTCGACACTTTAGCCGCATCACATCTGTCGGGGACATCAGTTAGGGCTGGCGCGGCGGCAAATTGTGCGGAGAACACCAAAAGGCGCAAATATGCCGGTCTAGATAGAGCCTACATATTTGAGCCTTTTGGAGTGGAGACCCTGGGTCCGTGGGGTACCGGGGCTCACCGCGTTTTCAAAATTCTTTCCGGGCGTCTGGTCGGAGCGACGCGTGATCCAAAGGCTGGTTCATATCTGGCTCAACGTATCAGCATTGCCATTCAACGTGGCAATGCAGCCAGCATGTTGGGATCGCTTCCTACTGGAAGTGATTTGGATCAGTTGAGCTATCTATAGGTCGTTTGTAACGGTCTTTAGATGGCTCAACTGTTTCATATGTATTTTGTATATTTTGTAATGTAATATAATTATGTACATATTTAAAATTGACAATTGTTTCTTAATTTTTATTGAAAATGCAATTATTAAGAAAAATACTTACTTAAGGAAGTTCGTTCATCATTATGACAAGTTTTTAATAAGCAAACTGTTGCACAGCTCATAAAATACAGTCATCATAATTAGTCAATAAACAATGCGATGATCGCCGCTGTTGACATCAACTGGTCAGAGTCCGCTCGATGTTCAAATATTATTTGTTTGTTTTGTAAAACAAAACCGTAGAAAAGATAGGAGGTATTGAAGCCTACCTACCCAAGTAGAATTAATCTACTAACTGTGTTCCCCAAACAGACAAAGTCACGGACGAGAAAGCTAATTTTAAATAATATTACGTAATAAGAGCTATTATTGCTTTATTGTGGGTGATCTAGTCTCTGGTTTCTTGATGAGGGATAATCTTTCAAACCCCTTGGATTTCGACTTTGAAGGTCAAAAACTCACGCAATAATCTCACCGATTATGTTGTTTGAAGTAACTTCGTAAAGGCAGACATTGGCTGGTTGGATCCACAGTCATGGATGTAGACCCTTCAAATCTTTTAATCTAGTTTGATTACTTAGATTGCCTTTACAAGAGATAAGTGATGATAATTGTAGTAGAGTCGTAAATAACCTCTGGATCTACATACTGAAAACTTATTGCCTATTCATACTTGATCTAAAGCAAGGGTTCCGATGAATCACCGAAAGGAAAGCTCCCAATGAGAAAGTCGATGGATGTTGGAAGCTCAAGATTGGTCGCTATAGCATTCTGTGGGGGAGGCCTATGTCCACCAGTACACGCTAATGGTTGATATGATGATGGTTTGGTTAGAAATAATAAATAAATAAATAGATACTGGCCCAATCTAAACAAAGCTTTTACTATGGAAACCAGGGAACTGATAAGTATTTAAATACTTTTTTAAATACATACTTATAATACATAGAAACACCCAGATCCGAAAATATTTGCAGATCATGCATATACGTTTGTCCCGAAGTGGGGATCAAACCTGCAACCTCTCGCTCCTCAACCGGGCACCGAGGTCGTTTACTTTTAATAATACTTTTATTATAAAATACTTTGCAACACGATCAATGTGGGTACGTACCAGTTATGAGCATAATTATGTTCTGTAAATTGCCATCTTCATCCCGAGACGCGGGATAATTTATCAAGTGACTTGACAAAGCATCTTCAATGTATTTATTTGTAGTTAGTAGGCTAGCACTGGTTTCATGACTTTTAAATAAGCTAGAGAGTTTTATTGTCAGAATATTTTTCGGCCTAGACCAGCGAATCAGCGAATCACGCACAAACTACTGGACAGATTAAAATTTAATTTAATACAAAACTAGATTATATCCTCGAATAGGCTATTTTTCATCAGAATCAGAATAATTTATCATCCCGGAAAAATTTACAGTTCCTGCGTTCCAGGCGAACGAAGTCGCGGGCAACAGCTAGTGTTTTATATTTACATAAACTAAATACATGCAACGTAGCACCTAAATATTGTCAATCAACAAGTTCTAGTACCTAATTTAGTATAGATAGTCCTTTCCTTTATTGACTTCTCATACACTTCACTTTAAACTATTACACCTTGTTATAAAGTTGAAACTCGTGTAGCATGCTCTGGTGGCGCATGTTGCGTTACGTATCTTCAAATAATTGTTAGGAAGCACTCAAATCTTCGTCGCAGTTTGAAGAGTGACATAGGATAAATAGAACATAGCCGATACAGAGCATTCAAATTAAAAAGTTCATTTGCAGTATAATGACATGTTGACATAATAGTGACATGTTGCAAAATAGAATAGAAAACTTCAAGTACAAAGGCATTCCTATAGCTGTGAGCAATTTCTTACATACAACTTCAGATATACTGCATTTTAATTGAATATTTTTATTTCTTAAAAATACGAGACACAAAAATCAATAATAAGTTTTGACGTGGGGATGGGACACTATGTTTACACCTTTGACTATATAAATCTTTGGTTTAGACAAAAGATGGGTTATAGTTTTGTAGGTATATAATAAATTTTACGTTGTTTACCCAGCTATTTAATAAAAGCAATGCAAGCCACCGCACTCTCGTCGTGTGGATCCCGGTGTTTGCTCCCGGTGCATAAATCCGTAAGACTTGCAACTTCCACTTGCTTGAAGATTGAACATCTTCAAAATCTTGCCTATGAACTGAAGTTTCACTGTAACTTTAAATTACTGTACCTACAAGCAGGTAAATTTCAAAAGTTGATAAAACGTTTTTGAAAGCGCATCAGGATCTAATCTCAAAACTTCGAAATCACTACACACATTTAAAACTGCGTTAGATTTTATTTACTCTGATGTTGAGACAATATTGCACGGGTTACTTGGGTTGGGAGGGATATGAGAGGATATACTCTATGCTATCTCCCTTTTTATTTTGCTAGCACTCTGGATCATAAGATCATTTTAAAAAATGACAAATCGTCGGCTGCACGGCGAATGTCCACGAGCGTGTCGCGAATCGCGATACACGGTAGAGTTGGTAGAGTGGCCCGCGCTGTGGAAATGCAGCATCTTTCTTACATATTATAAAACAAAGTCACTTACCGCCGTCTGTCTGTCGGATTTTAATGCAGTTTACATCAATAGATGAGTGATTAAAAAAAAAAGTTTCAACGTATAGTTTAAGCACCTGTGCAAAACCGGGGCGGGTCACTTTAGTTACCAATATATTCCAAGTTCTTGTTTGTTTGCACAAAAAAAGTATAATATAAAGTATAAAGTACGGGCTAGTTAAGAGGAGCGATGCCTATCTCATTAGAACGCCCACAGAGTCGGGAAATAATTAATTACCGTCAAGGATTTCGACGCTCTCGAGAAGGGTCGGTTTATAGCGATTCTGTGGCCAAGTCGTTACAAGATGACACACATGTTCACTGCTACATATTATTACTACAAGGAAATGACTTATTGGTGGGGGTGACCGTATATAATTTTTTTCTCATCTATCTTATTAGAGCTTACCTACCGATTACATACCATCTACCATTATAGAACCACTTGTTGCCAGTAGAGAAAATATAAAAATGTGAGATAAACTGATAATGGTGCAGTCTAGCATTTCGATCGTGATTTTAAACGTCACAGTAACAAAGTCTTCTCCTGACAAAAGTGAACAAATCCTACGGCTAGTGTTTTGATTCGGGAAACCTTTTTCGTTTCCCACTTATCTCAAGTAGCTATCGCCCGCTGCCCTACTTCAAATTAATCCTGACTTGCCCCTAGTGTGAGACAACAAGACTGATGTCCAGACGATTTGAGTAAGTAGGGTACAGAATATCCCAGAATAATGTAAATAGTAATTCCGGTGGAGAATGATTGTAAAAAAGTACCATCTTTTTTATTACAATCACATTTCTGGGGTTGGCAGACGTAGGTACTCGTAAATTCATTGTGACTTAATTTATGATACTTATGTAGTTTTGAATATCAAGCACTACACCATAACGGTGAGAACAGTCATATAACACACAATACAGTCATGTTTGACCCTAATAACCCTAAATATTTCAGCAGAAGAATGAAACTCTATGAAAACCTTCAGGCATATCACCGGTAGCATATCAGGGACCTAATAAAAATATGCTCACATAGACTAAAGATAAGAAAGACAGCTTTGCTTACTCAGTTCCTTCAGGTAGATTTTTTGAAAGTAGTACATCATCATAGTAATACCACCAGTAACAATAATAGTTCTTTTCATTTATTTTGTCATTTAAATCTGACTTTTTTATTTTGGTTCATACTACTGTCAATGGGCAACACACGCTAAGATAAATCTCTACGATCATACGGTAACGTTTTAACGGTAACGACCAATCGTACCTACAGTAGTATTATATACGAGCTGACCCGCGCGGTTTTTGCAGTTTTAATGGACAGGAACATTACATTTTTTCGGTATAAAAAGTAGCCCGTGTGTTAACTTAAACCATCTACATTCTAAATTTCATCACAATCGGTAAAGTTATCACGAAGATACGTGGTACCAAACTTTCACATACCCACCCGCACAGATTTGCGCATTTATAATATTAGTAGGATGCCAAATCGTTGTAGTATTCAATTTATTTTTAATACCGTCGAATTGTGGGCTAGTAAGCACTCAAATTAAATTGTATCAACTAAAAAATTGTTTAAAACATTTCTTTACAGCAATGCGTGTATTTACGTTCAATTTGAATCGATATATCAAAATAGGAAAAACTGTGCTGAAGATTTAATGATCGCACATACGCTACAAAAAATTGCTATGAATTTTGTCCGAACCGTCGGTTGGTCTAACCGTAGCAATTTTTCGTAGCATGTATATGTTTTATGACCGATTATTATTAAATCAAAGTTTATAGTATATAAAGAAATCAATGTTTACCTATTATTACACCTACTTTATTTTACTCCACCACGCGCCCATACAAGCCCCATGCATGCCCCACTCTGTATTGTGATTCCTCTAAGGTCGTATACATCCTGGGTTGATATGACGCATTCCCCATTGACCCTTATAAGGTTTAGAAATTATAGGGTCAACATTTACATAATGTCCCTGCCTAAGGCACTGTTACTTAACACGTATTGAGGAGAGTGCTGCTATTGTGTTCGTTTATTCACGACTAGTAATTAAAATGTTTTGTATGCAAATGACCAACATAACAAACCTCTAGGGTAATTAGAGGAAGTCAAACACCATAATCTGTAGTTTACTAGATCTTTTGTAACGCAAGCACAGGTTTTTTAATACTTCAAATTAATATTTATGCAAAATAAAAATGCTTGTATTATGAGATGATGTAGATTTTAGTAAAAATAAAATAATGTAAAGCTTTAAAAATTAGTGTTATTGTATACGTTGATACTACTCGTGTAGAAGAGCTTTAATTCGCATGAACTCTTATTGTACATATTGTTTTACTTTGCAGTCTTTTAGATTATTGTTAGTAAGTACTTAACTTACTATTTACTTAATTTATAAGGTGTACAAAAAATGTTATTCATTCATTAAAATGTTACATTACTTGAAAAGATTACACGTGCTGTGCTTTTGATCGGAACCACTATCTTCACCTCTGTGTTCAATCCTACTTGTTAGTGTAAGTATACTTATCATTCTGATCAAGTTCCCTTGCGAAGGCAAATACACAAACATTTAATAAAAACAAGGAATGACGTCAACGTATTCTCAGGCTCGCGTGGGTCGTAAATATTAGTAAACGGTGTGTAGGCGAGAGCGTAGAAGGAACATACCAAAAGGACTCTACACGGGAATCAAAGCAGTATTTATCGGCATGGGTAACTTTAGGTTACATGCAAGATAACGGATACTCTCTCTTAAATAAATACATTTTAAATAGGCGATAATTTTTACACATTTTTCATTATTTACACACAATATTATTAGTATATAGTGCAGTGTAAAAATACTTAATAATATAAATAATTATAGCTCGAAACTAAACAAAAAATAGAATAATATTTATTTTACGCCACACAATAAACATAAAAATAGCAATAATAATTAAAACAAATTTTTTGTGACGAAAAAAAGCAGCCACTCAGCATTGTGCTAAAGCGTGTACCAGATACCTGCATGCAGATAGATGCATGGGCGTTGGCCCATGCACCCACATACATAACAGAGTTTTGAATGACTAAGATTCAAACACAATTGATTGCTCCTAGTTCAAATTAATGCTGGCGGGTCTAAACATGGCCTTTCTGTGACATTATCATTTCAGTGTCACCATTTTATCTTAACAACTTCTTTCCAAAAGAGTTGTTTGTTAAACAAGCAGTAACTTTTCATGGTAGCGAAATACGACCGAATTTCACTGCGGCTGTAAAGAATTTTCATTTGCCATTTCGGTTTTTATTGAGCCCTTAAAAAGTTGAAGCCTAACGTTAGGTCATTATAACGATGTTACAGAGAAAAATGAAGTTATTTTGCGTTTTAGTAACTTTGCAAATTCATTTTTGCTGTAAGTTATAATGAATGATGTAAACTTCAAAGACAATTTAAGTCATGAAAAAATAAATACTTCTAAGAATTAAGTTTGACTACGGATAAAAATTTACAGATGCAATTTTATGAACATGATTTAAGTACGTAGGTATACTTTGCATGATTATTTAATATAATTAGATAAAACCTACATAGTATATATTTTAGTACATCTTGGTGGTCCTCAGTTATAATGATTCGTATTATATTGTTCCTCGCAGCAAGTGGATATCTGTGGTCTCTGCCTCCCCTACGGGATACATGATATGAATATTGTAAATTAATTGTCATAAAACTTAACACTTTCATATTTTTTAGAATCATGCACATATTCTGTGCAGAGTAATGGGAATAAAAAGTGTATATTAAAAAGTGTGCGATAGAAAACTGTGCAGTTCGCGGAATTACATCATTTATTAAAAGTATCGTAAATTGATTGTTATTGCGGATTTAGATATTATTCATCGATGTTATATTTTGTCCCTGATTCAACATGTACATATAAGCTCAACGTCATGGCTACTTACCATAACTTAGACTAAGTCCTGTATCACTGACCCTGAGTTGCTTGGCAAGATGCCCTGTCCCGAACGCAATAAATCGACCATAATATACATGTTTTGTTAGTTATTTCACCCATTAATTGATTGTTGTTTGCATATTTTATCGTTCAAATTGGTTTATTGACAGAACTTTTTGCCCAAATATTGTGGTAGATATAATAGTTGTTTAAAATACGAATAGAGCTCTATCACGGATCGTTTAACTGCAGTTTAAAAAGTCGTTTTTGGTACAAGATGAATGTGATTTATATTTTAGAACCTCCTCACCCAAGCCCGCTACCAGTGCTTTTATGCGAGTCATTGCATTACAGGCTAACAAAATTTTAGTTATGCAAGTAGGTAGTTGGATTATCTAGGTAGTCTATACCTTTTTCAGTATTCTTATTTCATTAAATGCTTAGCTATTCTTGTCGGAAGTACTTCGTGCAGATTTCAGCCAATTTCTACACGGCATAAAACATCCCAGAATTAAGTAGTTTAATCTCAAGCAAATGTGTTAGTTTCCCGCGGCCCCAATCAACTTTTATAGTGAAGATGTATTTTATAGTGAAGACTAGTGGAACGCCAGTAACTTTTTTATAAAACATTTCCCGCTGCGAACTGTAGTACTCGAATTTGAGAAATTACTTTCGTGCCTTGTACCTTATACACATATTAAAACAAACATAATAATATGTACCCTATAAATTTCAGGTCTCTAGGACTTATCATTTCGGCTGTGAAAAACCATATTATATAATTTAAACGTTGCATATATGGTGGAGATGTACTTCGACTATCCGCAACTTGTTTGAGCGTTAAATCGCCCTTTGAAATTTCATTATTGCCCTTTCGTTTCATCGGGAAAAGGTTTAGATTTATTTGACGCAAACGACTGACCAAATCGGTTTTTATTGTTGGATTATAGTTTCGCTCATGAGCTGTACTAATCCCGATATGTGACAATACATTTTTAATGCGTTGTTATTTTTTGTAATATTTATACATTTTATCGGGGTTAGGTAGGTAACAAATCTGGGCAGAAAATTCCGCGAAATTCCGCGACGTTTTGTCTCAAGGTAGGCTTAGGCTGTGGAATGATCTCACTGCTGAGATTTTCCCTGGGTTCTTCAAAAAAGGTATTAGAGTAGTAGAGTTCTCTGTGATAGAACTCGTCCGGGGAAGGACTACCACCATACATATTTCTGCCGCCAAGCAGTAATGCTCACATTGCCCTGTTCCGGTGTGAAGGGTATGGTTTCCGGTGAAATTACTGGCACGTGAGGCTTTCGGTCTTAGCCTCAAAGTGGCAACCCGCGAGTGATACCTCTGGCATTGCAAGCGTCCATAGGCTGCGGTAACCGCTTACCATCTTGTGGGCCGTACGCTTGATTGCCACTTCAGTTGTATAAAAAAAAAGGGTGTTTTAAAATTTTTAAAGGGTCGGCAACCCGCGAGTGATACCTCTAGTACCGCGAGTATTGCAAGCGCCCATAGGCTACGGTAACTACTTAACACCAGGTGGGTTGATGCTTGTTTGCCACCTTGGTGGTATTAAAAAAAAAGGCTTTCCGCACGCGATTTTCCACCCAATCTATACTAATATTTTAAATCTATATCTATACTAATCTATACTAATACATATTATAAAGAGAGAAGATAGGCTATATTTATTACTAGCGACCCAACCCGGCTTTGCACGGGTGCGGTTTCATTGCACCCGGACCAATGTTGGCCACTGACTCATACGAACTTACTTAGGTACTACTACACTTATACACCCGCGCGAAGCTGGGACGGACTGCTAGTAAATTATATATCACGCTTGTATCATAATCTTTGAGTACCTGGGTGTAGAGTATAAATTAGTTGCGGTTATCAGACAGAAACAAGCTGGTGGTGCCACTGGGATGTGATTATATTGTGTAACCGGCCTTATCATCAATTGCTGGAATTATGTTTTTTAAAGTGTTAACAATCACAGGCGCTTCGAGCCGAAGAGATCCCAAGAATTATTTCGAGGAACCGTGGCATGTTTCAATGGCTCAACTAGTAGTGGACCCGTATATCAAGCGGAAGCTTGTGTCCCACTTGAGACGGTTTTTTTAGGGGTGTTATTTTTTTTACTGGCGTAAATTTCTAAATGATCCTTGTGATATTATTGAATGAAGATATTTTTACTTTACTTTATAAATTTGCTCCATAAAGTTGGTGAAAGAAGCCCCTTGTCGTCGTTACTAATTAAAATGCAATATAAATGCTAAGCTACCTTCTGAAACAACAACAAACATGATAGGAACACTATGTAAAACAAATCTGGCCACACAAAGATAAAACGTAGCAGATATTCGTCCGTCTACCTCTCGTCTAATGAAGCCAGTTCCGACAGAGCTTAGTTATCTGCGAAAACCACATTTTGTTACTCCCGATTAGTGACGTGCCAACTTTCCGTAACAACGAATACACCTACTTCATACTTCAGCTTCTGTATGTCCGCGACGAGTGCTTCCCCGTTCAACCCAAGATTTTTCTACCCAATATGTATTTTGCTCCGTTCGACCCAAATCATTTTTAGCAAAAAAAAATTTGAAAATATATTTATTCAATCATATCACAAGAATCATTTGATCATTTGATTCAAGTTACCCTTTGTACTCACTCCAACTTAACTTCACCCGATACGATCTGACGATGCGGTTTTGTGATACATTAAAGAATACAGGGTGACAGATAGCACTTTTCAAAAAAATAAAATTACGAAGAAAAAAAAATTTCACTTTTTTCAATAAGGTGACAGATCGCACATTTATTTTTTTTAAAAGTGCGATCTGTCGAGGTGACAAAACTAGGTGACAGATGGGAATAATCCGTTATTGTGTCATCATCGAATAACAAAATAGATACTGAATACAAAAGAATAATAATAATTATGTAAACAAATGTATAAGTCTGACACTGTCACCTTCACACCGCAGTACTAGTCTGTCACACTGGTGTGAGGATAGTGGGCCAGGGATTTTTTGGAATAAGCCGCTTGCCTAGATAAAACGTGATACCTAGATAAAAAAATTCTCTTAAGATAGCCATTTATTTTAAATAAAATAATCTAATATTGGCGGAAGTACTGTGTACCATCTAGCCCCAAATTAAGCAAAGCTTGAACTATGGAAACCAGATAGAAAACACTGCTAAGTTTTTATTATGATAGTGTTTGTTAGTTTTCTTATATAATATCTCCAGCGTATTGTAATTTCTAGAACTGTTTACAAGTTTACTTTTATTTTACTAAATAAATAAGTAGCTTTCGTTTCCGTATCCGCTTTTCATTCATAATCATACTTCTTCAATTACGAGTTCGTAGTTACTTAGAAATCTTACAACACTACATTTTACCCACTTTGTTTGACTTGTTTTCTCTGTGTTAGAGTAAGAACAATGAATGGATATTCCGCGAGATAACTCATGAATAAGCATACAACTACCTATAACAGACTATCAATTAGAGAGGTTTTGTTAATCAAACAATGGTGGTACCCAATTAAGTGGTGTTAGAAATTGTTTGGGTAAAACGTGACTATCTCGTACTTATTGTATTTGATCCAGGGTTAGTATTTACCAACTAACTTTCAAGAAATGTATTCTGTTAGTACGGCCGCACGCCAGAAATTTGTTTAAATTATAATAATTATTGACGTGGGCAAAAAAGCTGCTAAGCTAAAGTGGGATTGGGCGGGTCATGCTGCCCGTATAGAAGAAGATAGATGGGCTAAGGTCGTAGCTAAGTGGATCCTGGAAGGCGAAAGACGACGCCGAGGCAGACTAAGAAAGCGCTGGCGTGAAGAAGAAGGTCTTCCACAAGGGCTGGCAGGAGATGGCACAGGGCCGGGATAAGTGGAGGGATGCAGGGGAGGCCTTTGCTCAGCAGTGGGACAGTATAGGCTAGATTAAAAATATATATATAATATATATATATAAGGTCATTCATTATTAACCTGACAAACTTAAGGGGTAGGTTCCACACATAAAAAAAAATACTTGTACTTTTTTTTTCTAAACTTTTTTTTATATATAAAAAAAAAAACATAATTCTGCTTAATAATTAGTTATCCTTGTTAGAAATCAAAAAGGCAGCGCTCAGCACGTGTCAGTGACCCGCGCGTCAATGAACCGCGGGTCAATAACCCGCGCGTCCTTGACTTGCGCGTGTCCTTGACACGCTACGGGGCGCGCACACTCGAATATTTCATTATTACGTCGCTTAACTCGATTCCGTCAATGATAATAATTGAGCGGAAAAACGTGATCGATTTTTTTTTTGTTTACTTAGGATTTTTAAAACAACATATACATAAAAAAAAATTATAGTTAGGTACATATTTTTTTTTTATGTGTGGAACCTATCCCTTAAGTTTGTCAGGTTGATAATAAATGACCCTGTATATTGTGGGCCACATTTAGAACGCTCCTGTCACGCACGTTCATGTACATTTGCGCGCAGGCACACGAACAAGAGACACATTTTTAGAGGTATCGCGTTTTAAATGTGGCGCCACAATAGATTTATTCGGAGAATAGTGTCTATTCGAGTTTGGTTGAATCCATCCTTATAGCTAAATATTTGAATTATTAAGTTATTTTTGCATATAAACGATACATCTAAACACAATAGAACAGTTTTAAAGATCAGTCATCATGCTTTAAGTTTATATTGTCGTAATACAAAATTGTATGTGTGGTGTGCGGCCGGGCTTAGTATGATTGCGTGTTGAACTTGAACCCAATTTGGATAAAGCCTCGGGGCATATCATAGCCCATTGTAAAAGCAATACGAAGTTGCGAAGAACCATAACACGGCTAGAGCAAACGTAAAACGGCCGCAAACAAAATTAAAACAGCGACTTTGCTCGCTTTTATAAACGACCCTTATAAGAAGATGCGACTTAATCTAAATAATACTACCTCTCTCTCTCTCTCTCCTGGGCAATATTATTCCCATCTGATGGATACTACTGATGATAAATAATACTACCTACTTATATAAAAATCGTTGCGTAACTGACTTACTGACTGACTGTCAATCAATGCACAGCCAGCTTATTTGAGCAACTCCGAATATTAGTAAAGAAGTTACTTTTAATTTGATTGGACAGGCTATAGTATGTTACGTGCATACGTTTATTTATACTTATTCGAACTTCGATACGCTATCTAAGCATATACATTCCTCCTAAAAAGTAAATGCTAAAACGTATAGCATCTACTTTTGCTTTCGTAACACGCTTGGATGGTCACCTATCATCAGTTACGGGCTAATGTTCCCAAGAGTGTTGAACGAACGTGCAAATTGCCTTACTGTATCATGTTAGTATTAATTTAAGAGATCCTTACTGACAAGTTATATAGGTACCTATATAATATATTAAAAAGTTGATTAATTATGTAGAACTAGAGGAAATCGTTAGTGTACATTCTATACTAACGATTATGAACCATATTTTATATTATATAATATCGTTGAATTACTTTAGTAGTTTTATTAATGTCCCGTGAACCGTCGAATAACAAAAATTTACATAGTATTTTTTTTTAAATCCATCAATCAATTTTTTTTTGTCATAGCAGTGTATTATATGTATTCTGTTACGTCAAAGTGAAGATAGCAACAACACTTACTTAAATCATTTTTTTGCAACTAAGTACTAACGGTTGTGTACATGCTTAGTAGCATTTATATTAATCCTTTACATATTTAGGGGTCCGCATTAGGATTCAGAAAGCGACGAGATATGCTGATAACGCGCTAGCGTGTGTGAATACAAAGCGCTTATCACTTCTTGTCTGCAATTGAATGCCTTGAATTCAGAGTAAAACTACTTACTTGTTCTACTTAGTTATAGTTCTAGTTCTATAATATTAATGATTAATTGATATTAATAATGCTGGACAATCCACACAGCATATCTAGCCGAAAGCTAAGCAGAGCTTGTGTTATGGGTGCTAGATGACTGTTATACTTAATGCAATACAATACATAGATAGTTTTTTTTTATTATACATAGAAAATACCCAAAACACCCGAAACAAATTTTTGCAGATTGTACAAACATTTTTACCAAGGCGGGAATCGAATTCGCAACCTCCTGCGTTGCAGGCGGACATTCGCCCGCCGTGCAACATCGGTCGCAGACCTTAATATTGTACGTATTAAATTAAATGTACAAGTTCGCGGCAATGGGCCATTAAACTTTCAGAAACTACAACCCGCAAATGTTCTGCAATTATGAACCGAATAACGCCGATTTTTATCATAGGAGCCGATTCTACAAATTTACAACATTTAACGTTTAGTCAGTTCTACCAATCGTTTAGTTCAGCTATATCTTAGAAATGGCCTTCTGCGTCACTTGCTGTGCTTTCAAAGCACTACAGTGTCACATATCCTTCAATCTATTTATCTATCTAATCAGCCTGTAGCACCCACTTCTAAGGAAAAGCCTCTTCTCTATCTCACCATTCCTAACGATCTTATGCCAGCCGATCCACTGATGTTCTCCCATACACTGACCTCGCAATGTCGTCCGACCGACCATCAGGCAAGGTACCTGCTGCGACGCCTGCTCTATCTATGGTCTTCTCGCCCAAACAGGCCACTTAACTGTTATTAACTTAACACTTAACTCAACACTGCACCACCTTATTAAAGTTTAAATCAACTTTCCGAGCAAAAACAGATTGAAAGCATCACCCGGCCACAATGGCTTCAAAGTTAATGGCGTCACAGAATACCTACGAATAGAAATGAAATTAGGGTTTGGTTTTATAGCTTTTGTAGCCTAGATCCTAGAAGTCAGAGTATTTTTTTAAACGTACAACACACGTCAGTTGATGGATGTCATAATATTTGAGTTTAGAATGTTAAATTGACAAAGATGTTAATCGAACGATAAACCTTTGTTTGCTAGTGTTTTTCAAATCTATCATCGTCTTTGTTCATTGACATAAGAATGACAAGGAAATACAGTACTTAACAAGCTGCTAAAATAATGACAGCTACTTTAATGAATAAAGGCATTCAACTTTTACATTAACAGAAACATTAAACCGTCTGTGACAGTCTGTGCTGATTGGATCCTGTAATATCCAGACTTCAGTTTCTTTTCTACATTATGTATATGAATTACCTATTCTATCATAATGGCTTCAAAGTTGATATCGCTCTGGTTTCATTAACATCGACAATGCCGCTTTTAGCGCCGTCTTTCCTTTTCTTCCTTTAAATTTTATTGTACGGTAGATTCGTAAACGGGACACTTCGAACGCATCAATAACTGTCTTTTAAGGCTTGACCTTTTCACTGATTCAAAAATAACAACCGATTTATTGAAGAGGATTATCAGCCATTGATTTTTTGCTTTCAATTCTTTTTTCGAAGGAGTTTAAGTGACATTTTATATGACAAACAAATGATATTTATTTGCACGAACACATGTTATGTAAATGTCTTAAAATTTAATAAATATTATGTTATCCTCAATGAGCTGTTTTCGATTCGAGATTTAAAAAAAAAAGTAGTTCCGATTGCTTTGACAGATGGCGCTATCTGCCCTACTGCCATACTGGGAAAGGTTATTAAAACAAGAAAAAAGTTGTTAACTCCGTTTTTGTTTCGTCTCGTTTCAAGCGGAAAGTTGTGGGTTCATGTCCTGCTTGAGGCAAAATAATTTAACTCCAGTACGACCAAAGTTAATGTACTACGTAGTACGTATGACACCATATGACTTTGACACTAGCCAGAGGTATGACAGACAGTGACAGCAGGAGCAACAAATGTTGAATTCCCTACACATTCACCATAGCTCGCCAAACGTAGTGCTTACATTCTCTTCGGCTCGCCAGTTGAGCTACCGCCATCTAAACAGACAGCTTATTTATAACAATAACAATAATTTATTGAATAGGAACATTTATCTATCAGCCATTTTATAGCCAATGTAATATGAAATAGGTTTCACTTCCAATCAATTAATTCAGCAGGTAACATATTATTATATTATATATCCTGTAACACATGTTGTAACACAACACAAGCTTGACGTTGTGTGTAACTTAATTTATATTTAGGAAAGTGCAATTTGTTATTGGAACTGCGGAAGTCTTGATTTTTTAATGAACAAAAGAAGTATAATTTAAAAAAGGGCAAGGAATATTTTCACTGTTTTTTATAATCTGTTATTTTTGTATAATTAATTTTGATAAAATAAAAGTCATCAAAAACAGATGTTTTATTATTTTTGTGATGGGAAAAACTGCTGAATATTTTATAAAGCTTTATAAAGTAAGTGATATCCACGCAAAACTATTCAGCAATGCAGCATTTTTCTCAGAAAAACACTACTGAGTTTTGTATTAATATAATAAAGAGCACTCAAAGCCAACTATTTAGTTCATGGTAATAATACTGCAGTAATCTCTTGGTCAGATTGGATGCAGTGCAGCTACGAAGCTACGCAAATGATACGAACTGCGTAGATCGTCTACGAACATTATATTGCAAGTCGTAGTCAGCAAGCCATCTAAATAAACGTAACCCAACCAACACGGCGTTGTCTAAAACAAAACAACAAATAATTGTGTTAGTAGCCAAACATCTATTCTGTGGTATGGCGACAAAAAATATAGATGAAAATAAAACCAACATTGGCTATTGATTAAAACTTTCATGTTGGTCATGATGTCATGTCGAATCACGTCACTAGCTAGCTACTATACAGGGTCGTTCATAATTTTTTTTTTTTTTTTTATTTATTTAGTGTACTTAAATAACATGATCATTATCAACCTAACAAACTTAAGGGATAGGTTCCACACATAAAAAAAATAATATATGTACCTATATACAGTGGTGGCCATATAATTAAGAACGCTGATATAAAGGGAAGATTTTTTCCAACTAAGATGCAAAACTAATTGTATGCATTTGTTTTTATTTCTCTCGGTATCGTAAAACATTTCCATATTACCACTGTATTCATTGATACACATGATTGGCTAAAAATCAATAGGTAAACTTTTTACACTACTTTTAAACAAAGTATTCCTTATTACTGGCTGGTCACGTAATTAAGAACGCTAAGTAGTTTATACCTTTATTCAAATTTAAATAGAGAACACTCAGTCGATTTGTTACTGTTTGTATAATTTTGGCGCAATTACGTGCTGTAAAAGATTAAAGGTGATTGCTTCTTTAGAAAAAACAATGGGAAAAAATAAAAGTTGTGATAAATCTACAAGGGAAGTAATAATAAAACTTCGCCGGAAGAATTGGTCTTATAAAAAGATAGCCGACCATCTGCAATGTTCAAAAACGATGGTTTTCCACGCTGTAAAGCATTTTGCTACGCAAACTACTTCGAATGTTCCACGTGTACCTAAACAGAGAAAAACAACTCCTCGAGATGACCGAAACATCGTTCGTATGGCAAAACAAAATCCTTTTAAAGGGTCCAATGAGCTTAGAAAGAATATTTTGGTGAAAACAACTTTTCAGCAATCTCAGCACGCACTATTCGAAGACGTTTGGTAGAAGAAAAATTGCACGGTAGGATAGCAAGAAAGGTACCCATGTTAAAACTTTGCCACAGGCAAGCCCGGCTTGCATTTGCGAGAAAGTATGAAAACTGGACTGTGCAACAGTGGAAAAATGTACTTTTTTCTGACGAGACGAAAAGAAACAGAGTATGTTCTGATGAAAATGATATGTACGACGTCCCCCGAATACAGCATTCGACCCAAAGTACACGAAAGTTACATTAAAGCACGTTGGTGGAAATGTGAAAATTTGGGGTTGCTTTTCTGGACATGGTGTAGGACCTGTAAAGTTGATAGAAGGTAACATGGATCAGTTCCAATACAAAAATATACTGGAAGAAACAATGTTACCATACGCTGAAGACGTTCTACCGGTCATTTGGACATTCCAGCATGACAATGATCCAAAGCACACTGCACGCACCGTAAAGGAATTTCTTACAGCGCAATTAGTTTCTGTCTTAGACTGGCCTGCTAATAGTCCAGATCTAAACCCAATAGAGAATCTGTGGTTTGAAGTAAAGAAAAAGGTTTCAAATACAAAGTGTGGAAATTTAAGAGAGCTGTATGACGTTTTTTTAGAAGAATGGAACTCTATTTCTCTTGCGAAATGTCAAAAATTAATAGAGTCAATGCCTCGCCGGTGTAAAGCTGTAATTAAAAGCCGTGGATATGCTATTAACTATTAATTTTAGTTAAATATTTCTTTTTATGTTTCCTGTGCTACATAATATTGTGATTTTTTAAATCTAAGTGTCATACAAAACAATTCCCGAGCAGTTAAATAAATCGTTCTTAATTATTTGTCCAGTTTCAGTACTATTTGAATGTGTTACTTTGATAAAATCAATAAAATGTGCAAAAAATAGTTAGCGATTTCATACTTTATTCTTAAGTCAGGTTGCTCTATTAATGTGACTATAATTCATAACTTCTAAGAACTCAACTGTGATGAATTTTCGCTTTCGTATTCTGTGCGTTAAATTTCCCAATGAAGTTTATAGATAAATAATGACAGTCTATTTATTGAAAATGGCGAGTGAAAATCCACGTGAACAGGAACCCTCATTCCGGAATCGTATTGGCTGCTAGTATACAGGTCTAAAGCAAAGAGCACTGGTGGTCTAGTGGTAGTGACCCCTTCCGGTTCTAAGGTCGTGGGCTCAAACTCGGTCGTACACCAATGGATTTTTCTATTCGAAAAATGTAATGTGCGCAATGCCAATGCTTTCATACGGTTAGAGATTCAAAGGTCTTAATGAAGATCATTTTTAGGAAACCTAAATAACATATTATAGGTAATTAAATAAGCAATTTCTACTTGCAGGCGGTGCTTTACAATTATAAACAATTGAATAAATTATTGATGATGATGTTCACGAAACAAAGATATAAATAAAGAGCTTTGTAATAAAATTTTAATAAACCCAAGAACCCTTAATTTGTATGCTGAATTTAAGTGGGGTCTCGCGATGCCAGAGTTTCCGGCAAAGAGATTACCTATAAAGAGATGCAAAAGGTGGTAATAGGTACTCCGAACAATTTAATTACCTACTGCCTGTATTCCAATTTAGTGTTTACATTATACAAATAAGTGTAATTATCGTTGTCGGGTAGTTAAAAGCTTAGCTAGAGATTCGTTTGTTAGCTTTTTTACATATCATTTTGTTAAATGGTAAAAGGTGAAATGCCAGCCAGCCCAGAAGCATTAAGAGCACTACTTACTGCTTAGCGGCAGGTAATGAATAGTGTTAATATTTCCCCAGAGGAACTCTACTTTACTATATGGATATGAAAATTATTGCTATTAAAAACTTAGTGTCCACCAAGTTTCAATACAAAATATGAGTAACCCGTGTAACAAATACTTAATAGCATAAAGTTGCTTACTTGCCTTGTCAAGCAGAAAGTACTATGACGTCGCGCTAAGAGTGTCAGCGCTTCAGGCGCTAAACAGGGGGCATTTTTTGCTAACAGTCAATGTAATAAAAAACATTTTTCTGTAAGTTCACACAGACTTTGTGGACTGCGCAGTGCACAAATCTTAGCACAACGTTACGGCGTTAAGACGAGCGTTAAGAAAGTCTAGCGCAATAACGCCGCGCTAAAAGGCATGGGCTGGTCGGGTACTTGTCATTACCTACAACACACGCGCTTTTGCTTTGAAAGCTTCCTGTTTTACCATTATTTTATTTAGACGTCCACAAAGATTCCGTTTTGTTTACCAAAAACCGCAAACCAAAATAACTTGAACTCATTAAGCACAACGAAGTAAAGGATGAATAATCTAAAGCGCAGGCAAATTATCCATTTCCAAGGGTCAGCATTAAATCAGGGTTTAAGACCTGAGCCTCGGAGCGGCTTGTTACTCAATTGATTCCCAGAGGACCACCAGTTTTTACAACTCAAATTGGCTGTTAGATTATTTCCATAGTTGTTGCGAATCACGTTACTAGCCTATGGAAACTTCCGTGTATTTAGAAGACTGATGGTCACTTGAGCAGCTCTAGCCAGTAAGCCGTGTAACACGCCGTGGAAACGCAGTTTTACAGGAATCTATTTCATCGTTATTTCAGTCAGCACAGTACCTATTATAATATTGAAGCGCTTGCAGATAATTGGTCAAACTTTTATTCGTATCGATTTGATCGACACATCCATCAAAACCGGTTATCTAAATGTTCAATTTGAATCAATTTTCATGGAGGTATTTCGGTTTTAGGGATTATGTAGGTACAGTAAATTTGTTTATAAAAAAACAATCGATTTTATAACACGAAACGTAAGGCTATTTTATGTATGGGTTAAGTAGTCGAGATACAGATTGATAGACAGCAATAACATAAACGCGCGTTGCTTCCCTGAAAAAAAGACAAAAATTCCTGTGAACTAAAATTATGTGCCTGTAAATCCTGTACCCGTATCTAATGGTTACATTTTATATGTTGTAAGTAAGTACCTAATTTTCTTTACATAGGTACGTATTTATAGATCTATCATCAAAATCCTAAAAGACAGCTTAGAGAACACAGCAAGGCTCGGGTAGGTAGGTGGCAGGTAAGTATGGTACGAGTATTATATGTGCGCACAGTGCGGTGCAATTAAGAAGCTTGATTTCCCAGGAAGTCAGTTACCAGTCGTGATTTCCACGAGGCAAAGTGGCGGTTAACTCGATAACAGATTCGACGTCTGAGTTAGCTTTATGGCAGTCTATAAATTAAACACATTTGAATATTGCGGAGCATTTGATTTCTGTGTATGGGTTTGGTTCTGATAATTGATAGATTTACCTGGTGGTAGAACTCTTCAAGAGTTTGTCTTGGTGGGTACAACCGCAATGCCAGAAATTCTGCCTCCAAGCATCAGTGTGCAGCAAGCATTACTGTGTGTAGGTTTGAAGGGCAGTAGGTGTAGCAAGTTAAATAACTGGGCGAGTTGACTAAAGAGTCACAAAAAACTTGCATACGCTGAAATAGTCTTCATGATCAGAGACTGACCAGTAGGTAATTAAGTAATGTTTTCTTTTAAAAGTACATTTATTACATTATTTTTACATTTCGCAAAAATAATTATGATAAATTAACTCAATTATGGGACACGTTTCAAAAAAACAAAGAGGGGTTATCGTAAGACATAGAGATGTACCTACCTATCGGTCTGTCTTGACTCTTGAACCTCCGGCCACTTTTACTTGTATTTTCTCCACCATACAACCTGTGGATAACCTTACTATTTATACTTAGGGTGAGTTGCACTTCTAAAGTTAACGTCAAATTGTTCGACGACGATTGAACGATTTGACGTTAGCTTTAAATGGTGCAACTCACCCTTAGTTGCTTCGTTAAATTATAGACACTATTTAAATTCAAAAATAGATTCTTAAATTAATTTACTAAGTAATTACAAACTAGTCATCTGACCAACAAAGTCAAAATTATCATCATGATCAGCCTTTTTATATTCGCACTCTGTCCTGCTCTCAAACGAAGAGTGATTGTTCTTTATCCACCACACGGAACAATGCGGGTTAATGGATGGTATTATGTTTTTCAAGTGTTTATTCTTGTACAATAAATCGCTGATTTCTCACGACGCTTTCCTTCATCGTCTATAAGGTAGGTATAATACACCTACCTACATAATATTTCAAATAGAATTTCGAAACGGCTGGACCCACAACCAAAGCGGGATCAAGTCCACTAGACCACAAGTGCTCATCAAGCCAAATGTTTGCTCAACTTGTTTTCGTGTCCAGAGTCCGCTTGCTAACCTAAATTCTCGTTCGGCATCATCTCTAGCTAACATCAATCACTTTGAGGCAGAGCGTGGCCCGCAGCCCTGAGTGTCCCGATCGATGCGGATCACGTCAGGACGTTTGTCGGGACGCGCGTGACCCCTTCGCGACACATAATAAACGGGACAAATAAGACCTATAGATCACTTACCAAAGAACGACGTGCGTGCTGAATTATTTAAAAATCATAAACTTTTCAAAGAACTTCACATTTCACAAAACAGTAAAATGGGTAAAGATACCTTTAATTTTGTGAAATTAGGAAACGATAACTCCTATAAAATACCTCTAGAGAAACAAATAATATAACGAAGTAATAAGAATTTGAAGCAATTCAAAAATAGTTGTGGGATAACTTACATAGAAAGAAGTTCTCGAGTATCAAAATAACATAATATTATGCAAAGTTGATTCACAAGGCTCAGTAATAGCTGCCCCATCTGCTTTTCTAGTCCATCGATTTAACTTACAGATAAAGTCTCGAATTCAAAATATATTACAGAAACGATCACAAACAAAACAGTATATGAGACATTGACACTGAAATCTCTGTTGGTCAAATGCCAAGTGATTCAGCTAAGCGATAAAATACTTAAGAATACTTTTTTGGCCCCCAGTTTGCATCAACAACTAGTCACGTAATTTATTAGAAGCAAGTTATAAAGTAATTCTAAAATAGAGTAAAGACTGCTCTTTGATAAAACGTAAACTAGTAGATGATGTATTTACGAAAATGGTGTTAATATGCCCAACTTTTTCTTTAAATATCAGATACTGTGTTAAAATAGCAGTCGGCTTTTATCACTGTCTTCGAGTTTAGTTTTCTTATTTCGAACATAGCATCGTTGAATTTAAGTTTTTAATTAGAATGCGTTTCGTTGACAGCTCTGTGCACTGTGCAATCCATGCCGTTTGCGCAACCTAACGTTTAGCTTTTATTTTTTAGTTATAATAAATCTTTTAGCTGGTGTACCTCATTTTGAAACCTCGTTCTATGGTTATGGTAAAGCTAGAAAAAACAGAAAATTTATTGAATAAGTAGGTACGATACCATTATCTTACCTATTTTACTTTTCTGAAAAAAATACTCCAACCTTAGGTAATCTTTGATGTTTAAAACACGATTTCTTCCCCACTTCTATTCTATTTATTTATTATTAACTATTGTTTTTTTTATGTGGACAACCAATTTTTAAACTTTCTCAACACGTTTGTTCCTACAAAATGATAGATTGATGTTTTTGAAAATAGAACAATATAAGTGTACCTACTTTATACATACAACAACCACCTACTGATATTCTAAAGAACAGAATTTTCAGGTTTACCTATTGTAATATTTTTTAACTAACTTAGGTATAGTACATACAAGTACCTACCTGCTTACACGTTCGTTATTTGGTATGTTAACACTTCATTGACAGTGATAGATCCATGTTTTCAAGAAGTAATAAAGTTGAGCCTTGGGAATTGTTACAATGTTGCTATAGTGATTGATCTCGGATTAAAGGTGGATTAAATTGATATTCCAACCACAGTTTCTCTACACCCAAAAGGTAAAAGTAATATAAATATTTCATGTAAAGGTTGGAATCATCATGACAGCCTTCTAATGTTCCCACTGTTGGTACACTGGCCTACTCTCGGGCAGAGTAATTGGGTTTTAATCCACCACGCGGACCCAATGCGGATTGGTGGAAGGCTTGAAGTACATAGGTATAGTTCTCTCGGCGGATCTAGGCTTCCGTGAAGTTAGCCGTTTGTGCTGCGCATAGACAATTTAGTTAGAAAAATCTCCATTGCGCATCGAAACGGCTAACTTCACGGAAGCCTAGATCCGCCGAGAGAACTATACAATATGAAACAAACAGTTTTATGCGCGTGTAGAAAATCACACATAAAATTACTTATTATACTATATAAAGCTTCTTTATAATTATGTGATTGTTTGTGTGTTAAAACCTGGGATACTTAGATAATAAAATTAAAAACTATCAACAATTTTTTTTGGTAGATTTTTAATCTTAGTATAATGCGTGCCAGGCCGCGGGTAGAAGCTAGTAAACCATAAAGAAAAATATTTAATAATATTATTAAGACCTGAGACATTAGCGTATATATTCGGTTTCAGTTTTAGAACTCAAAGGTATTTAATTAACCTGACTAGCATAAAAGTTACGTGACACTTGAAATAGGGGTTGAATTAAATCTTACGTCTGAGACAGATAGCGATTAGCCCCACGTTGGAATTCATTTGGACAGTCACCCTGTGGCCTGGGAACGATTTATTTATAGGGGTTGCACACAGAGCACTGAATTTCTCACAGGGCGCGCCAGTAGAACGGCTAACATGCATGTTTTATTTAGCGACCAGTGAACTAAGACAGAAAATAGGTACGATACTATTTCATAACCAAACAGTAGCTTTAATAATAGAACTAGAAGAAAAGATATACCTTTTTCGAACGTCGAACTAACATACGAGTACCTTAGGACACTTATGACAATAAAGTTTTTCCCTCAGCAGTCTTTGTTGAATCGATTCCGAGATTCCGGGACTATGTAGTGCAGATCAAACTTTGGAGTTAGGGCGCCATAATCGCATCAGCAACAAAGCCTTTTTTTTCATTGATTAAAAAAAAACTCTGTGGAGTTAAACACAATAAAATTACGAACCAAAAATAATTATTCAGCAGAAGGTAAATAGGCATACAAGTAAGTAGTTTTCTAGTTAACACACTAGGATTGTGTTGTGGTTAGCTAGCCTATTCCATGAGTACAGAGTTGTAGGTACTTGCTAAATACATTTACTATTATTAGATGTCAAAATGTCTGTGCGAACTGACCACGGACTGACTGTGTAGCAAAAAGTATGAACGTTAAAATGCCCCTGTGTGTGCGCGTGAAAATGTGCATAATCATCATGGTCACGATGTGACAAATGGTAAACATCTCAAAATGCAAGTACACCAAAAGGTGTGATAGACAAAATGCTCAATTGATAATAACGTGCATGTCTAAATGAATAGCTGTCGCAGCTCAGTGTGGGTTTCTTTCTTTTCTCGCACTTCTCTCTCTTTACACTTTGCTATACGAGATATTTTTTCTAAAAGTGAAAGAAGCTTTTTGCATGTAAAATGCTTGCAATGCATTTACTGTGAGGTTTTCAATCAGCAAAACGCGTGCTCTTTACCGGGATCGCAAGATTACGAGCTCAGCGATAAATCACTTCAGTGCGATCGAGCGATGCTCTCATTTTTTTGGAAATCTATAAATCGGCTTACTCATCATCAAATTGTCTGAGAAATCTGTATATTGATTTCGGAATAAAATCTTGTTTATTATGATGTTGGTTGGAATGGGCATGTTGTATGAATTTATTGCTACGATGGCTACGTAGTGCTACGGCGCAGTGCTACGGCGTAGTGCTACGGCTACGAAGATCAATGTTATTGGTATTAAATTTTAAGTCAAACACTGCTTCAGTAATAAAATAAAATAATACCTAACAAATTAGAAAGGAGATTCTAACGGTAGTATTATATTTAATAATCGAACCATATCGGTACGGCGCCGGCGATCACCGAGACCAGACAATATAGTGACATTGAGGGTCGTCATAAGACATTCGAAGGTATACCAAACTAAATCGATTGATATAAGTCTACTGGTGGACTTATATCAAAAATTTTATTAAAATATTCTAGTATCTGGATACACGAATATTTTAATAAAAATATTATATATCCAACAATGTTTCCAGTAAGCAAAATGGTCCAATTTGCACAAACGTGTTTCTTTAGGTGGCATTAGGTATTCATTTTCATTTCATTCAAATGTTATCATCAAGTTCAAAATTGTTTCGCAATTTGAACTGGGTTTTAGGTCCACATTATACAACGGGGCGAGCAGAATGAAGCAAGTAGTACTTTTAATATGAATTGAATATAAGTTGACATAGACAGAAATAAAAAAGAAAATTTCCGTTTTGCTAGGTTAGAACTAGGTGAGTTTTGCGTAAATAGATATATTAATCTTCCTTTTTTTATTGATTTTGTAAGTTTTGAATAACGCCGTGAATCGCTGTGTACCGAAATGAGAAAACATGTCAGCAAATTAGTCAGGTTTTGTCAGGTTTGCCTAATGACCATACTAACAGCTGCGGCTACAAAAAATTAAGTTATAAAGTTCTGCGTGGCACTGCACAGCACTGCGCTCGTCAGTAATGTTGCAAACAACTGCTTGGAGAGCTTTGATTTGAGAGAGTTCTAGAGATACGTTTAAATTGTATAAAATTACAAGTACCTGTATCCAATATCCATAGGTATATAGTATATAGACTGAGATCTTGTTGAAAACGGAGATGACAGATGACGGAGTAAGCGATTACCTCCACTTATTTTACACCTTTTATTTATTATGGTATTTATGATACTACGCACTAATAGGATTTTTAAATAGGTACGGTAATCATGGTGGTTAAAGTGAACGACGTGCATACATTTTTTGTTTTGACTAAAGACTTAAAAATAAACCTTTTATTGCTTTCGTTTCTAAAAGTAGAAACTCCCTCTCGGTAGTAGAGCGTGGTATAAGATATTTCTTTGCGCTCCAGCTTCAACTTCGTAGCGTTAAAAGATCTCAGTAATAAGTATCACTCTCTGGGGCAGAACTTTATTTGAAACTATTTCCTTCCGAAACACGTTTGCTAAAATGTTTCTGCGTTATTCAGTTCTGTAAGAAGTTAAATAAGGTGCTTCTTATAAAAGAAAAGGACATCTGTATAAAATAACTACATTATATTACATAGAAATAAAATATTTGCAGAGCATGCAAACATTTATCGCGCAGTGGGAACCAAACCCGCACGTCTTGCGGCCCCGCAACCTTTTTCAGCCGGGTATTCACCGCAACTTAAAGTTGCGGTGAATACCCGGCTGTCGTCAATAAAAAAGAAATCATCGAAAAAAAAAACGAAATGTAGCCGATGTACCTATTATAGGTAGAGGTACTAAGCTCGCGAGTGGGCACCGTGGCACGACTGCCAATCTAAAATGCAGATGCAATCTGTGAACTAATTCTAGCACACGACACCCGTAAAATACATAGAATTGGTTTTACACCTATTTTGTTTTCGGATATGATTTGAATTCCAGTTTATTCATAGACGAAATCTATACGCTGCAGTGCTACGTCAGATACTTGAAAAGGCTTTTTTTATCAGTTTTGTAACAGTTCATGGGCCAGATAAGATCAATTTTCGAAATCATTTCATAAGTTTCAATAAAAAAACTAACTTATTCTGTTTATTAGCTTTCTTATTGACAGGCTTCTGAATAAATTGACTGCAACAAAGATACGTAGATACGAATTGGAGCAAGGTCCCTTAAAAAATATTTAAAATTCCTCCTCAAAATCAAAATCCAGTAAAGGTCACACTTCTAAAAGTTTGTGCTTGCGAGGTCTCCTGTTCGGAGAACTACTAGTTTTATTTTTGTACAACTCTATACATATTGTAGCTCTATGTTACTTACATGTTTGATACAACCTACCACAAATTTTAATAGCCGAGAAAGGTCATAAGTTACTTTCTCTGTTAAGCGAGCTACCGAGAAATTATGGTAAATGGAAAGATAGAAAGATAACAAGGAGAAAGAAAACTAATCCTGAGAAAGTTTTTTAATCTCGAAAGTTGACAGAACGGACAATGTGATTCAGTTCCTTTTAGGGCTAAAGTAGGGGAGGGTTAAGAAGCCCTTATTTCAATGAGCTTAGGTACTTTATTCGAGTTAGGTGAAACAACACTGCGGAGTTTTAAGTCAGTTTAGTTAAAAGCTAAGTAATATGAAATAATACCAACGTTCTTCAAGTCTAACCTATGTAAAGTAAAATATCATTAGACCTGATACTTTTTTCATACCTAGATCAGTGTGTTATACATAAGTAGATATGCTTAACTTAGTAGTTCGCCTCGAGCTAAAAACTAAATGTCTGTATCATTAAAAAAAAATAACATAATATTTTGCCAAAAACCTACTCAAAGAAATAAAAAAATCGTGGGTCGTGGGTTTGAATCCCAGTTGTGCATCATTAGAAATTTATTATGTGTGTGCTTTAAAGGAAAGTATCGTGCGAAAATCATTTTACTTAACTTAGCGGTAGTAGGACGGTACTTAGTAGGTATTGTGTAAAGTGCCCGAAGCTAAGCCTGACCTCACGCAATGCTGGCCATGGCTTGCATCAGTGCGCTGCTGCGCTGGCGAGCCGCCAGAACCGGGGCCGGGGGGCAGTTGTCGCCATTTGTACTCTTATGATGGTAAATTATAATGCAATGCTGAAGCTTGAAGGATTTACGAGACTGTTCTAAAACACTACTCCGCATCCATTGCCAGAAATGAAGTTCTTAAATCCTTACTCTGCTTGTCACTGCAATGTTTACCTGCACAAAACTTCATCCGATCGTGTTTACTCTTGTTTACTACGACCATGAAAAAAAAAATTTTTGTACGACACTCACGACAGACAAATGAGATAATTTACATTATCATAAGCCCCTTATTAGTTATTATTAGTCCACTGCTGGTCATAGGCCTCCCTTAATAAACGCTACGGTGCCCAGTGTTTTACTCTTCAAGTCTACTTTCTGCTCACCACTGTTCGATTGTGTTAAATCGAGGGTTCAAAAGAATGCTACCTGTCCACGAGCTTAAAGTTAAATCGCTGAGGCTAAGTGCAGCGCCGTGTTCTATAGTTAAATTCTGTATATTTTATCTGAAATGATTCAAATTGAAATAAATTCTGTCTAGCAGCTAGGGCTGGGTACCTACAACCAATGCGAGAGGGACGGCCAATTAAACTATTTAAATATTTAAATGGAAACTAAGATTGTAAGCAACAGCTGTCTGTTCTAACAGGAAAATAGTAGGATTAGAACTGGATTAAACTACGAGAAAGAAAGACGCCGGTCAAGTGTCTGACCGCGCATTCCTTGTGGGGCTACGGAACCCTAGAAAGTGTAACTACTAACTTGCCACTGTGTTTTAGTATATTTAATATCTTTACAAACATGGAACTCATTTCAACAGGATATTTCATAAACATTTGGCGACAAGCGGCACTTCTGGTTTTGACGACCTCAGTAAGTGGCGCGGTGGGTGAGTGCCCGGTAGAGAAGCGAGAGGTTGCGGGTTCGATCCCGTTTGTTCTGGGTATGGGTGTTTCGATGTGATTCTAAGTACCTTTTTACAAATAAAAGTAAGTATTATATTTTTATCAGTTATTTGGTTCCCATAGTACAAGCTTAGCTTGAAAAAATGTGTCAATATTTACTATTCTTGAGATCATTTACATTGTCATAGTAACGCCACGCAATGGTACGAACGCGAACGGCAGTAAATAATTGTTATAATGTAATATGTTTAACGGTCTAACTCATGGGTAAAGTTATCTACATTGCTTTTGTTAACCCACTGAGTAACTAAACCTATTATAATAATAGAAGCAGAAGTAGTATAGCTGCTACCTTTCACGAAGTTAATGCTGTTTGCCAACTTTAAACCGATAATATATGAATTTGCAACATGCAGTAGGTTCACAAAATACATAAGCAATCCGACGAGCTGCGATTGGCTAGTCTAGACCAGAGATGCGGGTTCGATTTTGAGCAATGGGTACCTGCAGACCATAGGTACAAACATTTGTCCCGCAGCGGGAATCTAACCAGCAACCTTTCGCTTCTCCCAGTTGAGAAGCGAAAGGTGGCGCGGTGGGCGAGAAAAACTCGCCCACCGCGCCACCAAGCTTCTTAAATAAACGGCATAAACACAGAAAGTCTCAGAATAACATGGAAACTGAAAGAGAACTGTTTTACTTACTTAGAAGTTGGGCAAAGTGCTTAGCACGCTATCTAGGTAGATAGGTACATAAAACCACTAAATCCTTTCGACCCGTTTCGTTCGGCGGAAATCCGGTAAGCCAAGGCTAAAGACGCCGATAGGCGATGGAATATTGATAGAATTTCAAGTAATAAAGACCTCTGCAGAATTTGTAAAACTGGATTGTTGATTGATGTAACTCTTGCCATATTTGGCTGAAGCTGTTGAAAAACGATGCGCTGCGTTGATGTCTTGTAAGGTACTTTTCGCAAAGTAAATCCAAGAACTAAAAAAGGAAATGCCATCCACCAAGACCGAATCAGGCGAGGGTAGACCAGTGTCTCAGCAGTAGGAACATTATAGGGCTGTGTAATAATAATATAATAAACAGTGGTCAGATATTATGAGAAAAATACCTACTGTCTCTGAATCTCTAATAGTATGTACTTAGTGTACCTAACTACCTACTCCAGTAGGTACCTAGTACCTACTGGAGTAGGTATACTTATATGACAATAAAAAAATTGAAAGAAAGACTGACCTATTCAAAATTCTATTAAAAATATGCTGCCATCAGCTGCCATCGAGCACTGATGACACTGCGGAATTGTAAGAAATGAAAGAATAACGTGATATTCAACTAGAATTAATTAGTTAAACAAAATTCAAATCCCTCATAAATTTTCAATTCAGTTCGTGGTGGTATTTTGCATTAGGTATGTAGGTACCTAGGTAAAGGATTACGCGCCCCTACCTGTCCAGTATAAGATTATTTTTGCCACAAATGTATAAAGTAGGTAGGAAATCTTATGTACTGCGGTTTGCGTGACTTGATCTACGTAACTTTATTTTAATTATGTCTTAGGTACTTGCTTTGGTGGTATTGAATGTTTATTATTTTTTTTATTATGAATGCATATAAATGATTTTTTATAAGCTAATTTCAAATCGCCCAGTCTCTTGAATAATCTAAAATAAAACTATTGCTTTTTCTTTCAATAAATATCCATATCATTTTAATACCTAATCTTGAATCTTAATGAAATTTTTATCAATCATTATTTTGTCACATTACTTACACAGTTTCACTAGGCAAATAACCATATTTATAAAAGTCATCCATGATCGATCCAACTACAGACTTATAGGAATTCACAGCTTTCTCCTTTTCTTCCTGGGTCGTCCAAACTTGCTTACTTTTCACATGACCTTCCTCTTGTAACCCATTTGACAACCACAATGCTGTATTAGCAGTAATTAGACATGCCGGAGCCACTATCTTCAAATCCTTGGCAAATGTTTGAGTTGAATAAAAGAGCTGAGAATTCAAGCCAGCTTCTTTTAATGCCTGATCGAATGTCTGGTAGTAAATGTCCAACATTTGGTGGTAATGTTTGCGTCTGAGCTCTGTATGTGTGCTGCTTATGATGAGGTATAAAGTGTCAAATGCTGGACTGGCTATCCTTGTTGTTTGGTAGTCTATTATGCAACAGCACACAGGTTTGTCTTCCTAAAAAAATTAAGTTAATATCATTAGGTATACCTAAAACAAATTACAAAGCTAAATGAGAAATAGAATGACACAGTAGCTAAGCTTAGTTAGACTGAGGTAAATATTAACAGATGCCTCACACACTCAACTCACTGTAGTAATTTATTGTCAAGGGTGAAGGCAGTGCAAGAGATTTGAGTTAGTAGGTACATACTTACCTAATAAATAAATATTTCTTACCTCATATTTAAATAAAATGTTTTCTTTCCAAACATCACCATGGCTTATGCATTTTCCATTTGCTAAATCTATAGATTTTTCATAATATTTCCCACAGTTTTTTTTTAATTTCTCCAGCAGCGGCACATGCTGTGTTCCTTCAAATTTGCATATAGCTTTTGTCAACCTATCAATCATTATTTCAAAATACCTCTTATTTGTTTTGTCTGAGAGTGGCACGCAGACATCTAATATTTCATCATACAGTTTAAGATCTCTTTCTTTAAGTATAAATGATAGTGCATGAAATCTAGCAAGAGCTTTCAATGCTACTGTGATATGTTGTAAGTCCAGGAACATTTCATTCACAAAAGGTCTGTAGCCATCACTGCTCATGTCATCCATAGCAATTACTTCACTGCAGTATCCATCATCAGTATAATATAGCTTTGGTATCACTAGCTGACATTTTAGAGGAATATTTTGTTGCAGTTCCTGATATTTTTTAAGCAATTTTGAGTAAACAAATATTTCTCGAAGAAATAGAAGAGTCACAGCCCCGCTTACTCTATATCTCTCATCAGTGGGTGCTAGCTTTAAAACAATTCTTATCAACTTTGATTTATCATCGTCGCCGACGACGGTCAATGCCACCGGGATGATAATACCAAAGTAATTCTGCCCAATAATCTCGAATTTTGATACAGAATGTTGACATAATTTCAAGTTACAATTTGAAGCTATTTTACTTACAATACTGCTGATATATTCTTCAGGGATTGTAGACATTTTAGCACTCTGTTTTTAATTGTAGAACACAAAGGAAAAACTAAGCTTCCGTTATTTAAACTTTAATTCGGACCAATTAATAACAAATCAACTGTGAACAACAAGCAAACACAACAAACAAAACCGCAATAACAAAATATGTCAATGTCAATTTAGTAAAATATCTATCACTGTCAGTTATATGATAATGTCATCAAGCAACACGCAACGCACGTAAGAACCACAAAACTTGGCAAAATTGAGCCAAACTCACCACAGAGCCACAGACAGACACTCTATCTATCGATGCCTATCAGCCAAAATAGGCTAACCGCCACTATACAAACTGTACACCAGAGAGGTTTAAAGTTGAAAATTTATGAAAAAAAATCATAAAAAATCGTTTTAGCTTCCGAAAAAAATTTATGAAAAAAAAATCATAAAAAATCGTTTTAGCTTCCGAAAACCTGAAAATTTTACTATTTAGCTTTTTATTGTCACTCTACAAAATGGCATTATTAATTAGTTATAATTCATCCTGTTTACACCCTTTACTGTCGCTTACCTCTAAATAGTCCTGATTTTACAAACAGCCAGAATGTTTTAAGTGAAAATCTCTTATTCATTTACTTCCAGCATAAATGATCTAACAGTTCTTTTTGTATTATTTAAGTCGAAGAAAAGCAGCATTACTGAGCTTTTATAACATAAAGTAGGGGCGATTACGGTATAACTGGTTATTGAATGTTGAAAGACGAACAGGGAATATGGTACTAAGTGCATAATTTTCGAAAGAAACGTTCGGCTTTTTTTGTAATCGACGAAACACTGTCTTTCAGTCTTTCAAAATATTGAAAAGTAATTCGTTACTTCATCTCAGAAAATAAAAGCTTTTTATAATAAATCAGCAGTTTTTATTTATGATAAAAATGACACAAATTCACATTTTAACTCTCGTTTCCACAATACTACTAGTAGTAGGTATAGTTTTTATATCTTAACTTATCAAAGTCTTTGGGGATCAATTAAAGTTCTACTAATATTAAATATTAGACAGGTAGGTACTTATGTGGGTACTTAAATATTATTTAAATATTTCACTATAAACTATTAGGAATACAAGTCAACAAAAATACAGTCTTATCGAAATCATTCGCATCACAATAAGTAGGTAATCAATATTTATAACAAAAAATGACACAAATTCACATTTTCTCTGAATTACAGTTTCCACAACTCTACTACTAACTTTTTACATCTTATCTTATCATAAAAATCTTTGGAGATCAATGAAAGTCATACATTTCATACGTCATTGGTCGTCAAAATTAAGTCTTCGTGCACTTAAGTTTATTTTTGAAAAGCGCAATGCTTTTCAAATGAGGTCACATACCCGTCGTTTTTGAGCCATGACGTTCTAAAACAACAATAAGTTATTAATAATTTTAAGTAACAAAGACACCAACCATAAGTCTGTACCAAGTACCTGTACCTACTTACTAATCCAGTATTATACCTTTTTGAATGCCATTCTATGAACTATTATTACTATTATTATTCACTATTATTGTAAACAAACCTTTTAAATTGTAGTTCAACACTTCAAGTAGACTCCAAACTTTGCGCGGAAAATGGTTTGCGTGCACGCGTGGCGCTTGTCAGTTATTATCTTTGGCGCTTGTGCCACTGTCGCCTGCGCACTAAATATTTACTAATGGTTCATAAGCCCATTTGTTTTGAACATATGAAACGGGTAACCGACGTTTTCGTTTTTTGTTGCACTAGGTAACAGACAAATTCTGTGACATGAAATTAGAGTAAGTGTAAATTTTATTTTTACCTTTTTATCTAACCACCACATTCGTTTGAATATCGGGAGGTAAAAAAAGGATAAGCGACAATATGTTTGCTGAGAGTCACTAGGACAATCAGAGAATTTGAGCAGTGACAGGGAAAATAAGGCTAAGCGACAAACAAACTCTCAGGAAATGCAGCCAAAACATACTAAACGACGATTATGTTTTTCTAAGAAACTGACAAAATATCCTAACCGGGATTTTATAAAAAAATACTTCCAGCTCGAACAGGCTAACGTCCAATCAAGAAATTTTTATTACATGCCAAAAAAGCGTAAGTGTCAATTCTGAGATTCAACTTTTAATATAACCACCAAAGTAAAAAAGACATTTCTAGATGTGTCGTTTACGACGAAAAAATCGGGCTAAGGACCATAATTTACAAACTGCCTAAGCGCCAAAAAGTGTTTAGTAGAGCTATGGTACTTAGACCAAACGACGCAGAAAAAAAGCCATATTTAAAAGTCTATTTCCCAAAAAATGGCGTTTAGCCCTCTTTGGCTGTTAGGCATCGATATATAAGTCGATTTCCCAAAAAATGGCGCTTAGCCCTTTTTGGCTGTTAGGCATCGCTATAAAGCCCTATAATAAAAGAAGAAGAAGAAAGAAAAAAGAACCACAGAAACTTACATAGATCTGCGATGAGTTTTCTTCTTTCAAACTTCATTTTCCCGCTGCCGCTGCGTCCTCTCGGTGTTGAATTTCGGAATTTCCTCTAGGTATCTTGGGGTCGATTGACAGTATCTCAAAGAAACTTTCTAATAGGTCCTTGGTCTCTTTAGGTACCTACCTATCTTTATATGTATTACTTTACCTAGGTAGGTACTGACTGAACAGACCGAACGTCCTATCGAGATCGTAAATTGGGAAATATTATTTGACCATAATATTATTTATACCAAGTACCTAGTACCTATTTTATTAGTAGGACCACAGTCTTGAATTTTGAATTTATACTAAAATTTTATAAATAATATCAAATAAAATAATAGGCACTAACGGCACTTACTAAATAATATCTTAATACGAGCTCTACAAAAAATCGTGAATCTAGCGAGCTAAATCTTAGAGAAAACTTACAAAAATTTGGGTACCTACCTACCTGCCTAAAGACTTACCTACACGCCTACCTTACACCGCTAGATAAAACCAAGTCCTAGGAAAAGATTTCTACAATTTGTCTGTCTATACCTAGTCAAAGGTCTTAGGTAGGAGGTTAAAATTAGATGCATGGCTACCATAACAGCCTACCTACACCAATGTGTCAGCATAATATTAAAAACCACAAAATAACAATGTTTTGATTAAAAACAAAAAGATAATTGAGTAAGTTTGGCTCTATTTCCTTAGTTTCGTTGTTAAAACGGATACAGTCCCTTGACGAGGGTGCGGAGATCGAACGTGCGAGCTGAATACTAACTAGAAACTATATTCCCAGGTGTTTGGCATGGTTTTATTAGCCTGGAAAATTGATTGCCAATATTGTACCTAAATGACATTTTCAAATCCCACACTCAAGTAGTATAGTACCTACTTATTTGGAGATTGAAACAGTAAGAGTAAATCTCAACTGTGAAACAAAAAGGCCGATTATAATGATATATTATGCCTTAAGTAGGTCACTTTACCACCTCCTCGGTACTACCGAAAACAAGTAACCATATTTAATTTAAAAAAAACGACCTCTGACCTCTTGGACATCATATCTCTCTCTGTACAGGGTCATTCATTATCAACCTGACAAACTTAATGATAGGTTCCGCACATAAAAAAAATATATATGTACCTATAATTATTTTTTTTATGTATATTTTGTCTTAAAAATCCCAAGTAAACAAAAAAAAATCGATTACGTTTTTCCGCTCAATTATTATTTATCATTGTTATGAATCAAGTTAAGCTACCTAATAATGAAATATTCGAGTGTGCGCGCCCCGTAGCGGGTCAAGAAAACGCGCAGGTCAAGGACGCGCGGGTTATTGACCCGCGGTTCATTGACGCGCGGGTCACTGACACGTGCCGAGCGCTGCCTTTTCGATTTCTAACAAGGATAACTAATTATTAAGCAGAATTACGTAATTATTATTTTTTATTTTAAAATAAACGTTCAGAAAAAAAAAAGTACAAGTATTTTTTTTATGTGTAGAACCTACCCCTTAAGTTAGTCAGGTTGATAATGAATGACCTAGATGGATAATGATCCAATGATCTGTCATCTAGTACCCATAATACAGCTCTGTTTAACAGCAGCTTACCTTGGGGCTAGATGATGCTGTGTGGATTGTCCAGCATTATTTATTTATTTATTTATAACATTTCTAGTGCCTTATTATTTACATTTCTGTGCTTAGCACTATGACGTGTACCAGACATATGATATGTACCAGACGGAACGGGGCCTTTTTATTTTTACTTTTTCATAATAAGAAAGTTTTTGTCTGACACCCCCGGCCGTGCGCGCCGTACGTACGCACCGCACTCATGTATTGGTCGCGTAGGCAAGTCGTAGATTTCTCGTAGGCACGTAGCGTGGTGCGTAGCACTAACTCGTAGCAAAGCAAGCTTAGATTTTTCTAAGACGATAAAATTGGGACAATTGGGTAGTTAACTTGGTATTGCTATAATTTGTACCTACAATCTAATAATGAGTGTTTCCGACAGCAACTTTCAACCCATTTTCGTTAAATAAAGAGCATTTCGAATACAAATGTGCAATTAGCCGTCCAAGTTTTACTTACAATTTCTCTTCGCTCTGAAGTTCAATTTAATTAAACGAGCAGATTGGAAAACTGTCATAAGGCTCAATGCAAATCTGCCGTACCTATGCAGTTGGAAAACTTGGTTGTTTGTTGAAAGACTTGTTTTAAACCTAGGTAAATTTAAGATTTAGTATGAATTAATTGTTAACTTATGCAAGCCAATATACTTACTTATTTTCAGTTTACTTCATCCATGTTCAGTTTAGAAACTTCCTTGCTAGTTTCTAAACGCCTATCGTGCTGCTTGTATTTTTTACCTATTTTCATTGTTCTTTTGATGTCACATACATTATTATTTTAAACATTTACGTGTGATTTTACGTGCGTTTTTACTTTTTACTCATTCCAATGTTTGTTATACTCTAAATTATTTTTTATAAAAAGTAGGTAAGTAAGTTAGTTGTGGAGTCTAGCTAACTCTGCTGACGTTTAGTTAGTACCTACCAAAATGTTATGAATTATGATAAAGTGGGTATCAATAGATATGGCAAGTTTATTCTAATTAGTTAAACCACAAAGGCATTTTTCAGGTCTCATTAACCAGTCACCTGGCCTTTATATCGCAATAGTATAATATTATGTATTTCGATTTTATAGCCCGATGGCTAAATCTAGAGCTTGTTGCGTTGCGTTACTTACTTAACAATCGTAACTCCTGGAGATCTGAAAATTTAAGGAGGTGTATAATTTTATAGAGTTGCACTCAAAAAGGAATTTCCGAAATTCAACTCCTAGAAGACGCAAAGGGAAGAACTTCTCAACGCGGTTAATTAAGGTCAAGGGGAGTTTCACTACAGTTAGGTAAATACTTTACGGTATGTATGTTATTTAGACAGTACTAATGTAGTGAAAAAATGATCATTTTCAATTAATTTTTTAACTTTGTTAAATAACATAAAGGTAGAAGAAATACTCGTTTATCAAGCGAAGGTTGCGGTTTCAAGTCCCGGCTGAGTCAAATACTTTCAGGATTTCATAAAAGATTCATGTAATTCAAGAATAGAAATTATTTATTTTGCGCCACACAACAAACATAAAAATAACACAGTAAGTAGGTACAAAAAAAACTAAATTATTGTGACGAAAAAAATATGATAAAGAATCTTCAAAATACTTAATTAAGAAATATTTTGTAGTTAAATACGAGTTGTGAGTGAAAATATAGAACTCGAGTTTGAAAAAGAATTTTGTTGTAGATTCAGCATTATTCTAGTCTGACTCTGCTAACTAAAGTAAGATAATTTCTACGTAGAGCAATCAGTCATTTTGATGCAGCAGACTAATTGCCCCAGTCTAGTCACCAAAATATCGCCCAAGCTTCATTTACGACTGGGTATTTACGAGCTTAAGCATCATCATCATTATGACCAATCTTCTAATGTCAGAAAAAAAAAGAAAAATCAACGGTATCATAACAAATAGCAAAATAAATATAAATATTTTCTTGTGTTTACGGTTTAAGAATATTTATTTCCCAAAAGATTTACATGAATCACTTACTGAGAAACCTTATTGTTCTATACTAATAGTATTTGCCTAATAGTTATACAGTGAGTGTAAAAATTAAATTTTAACAAAAGCAAAATAAAAATCGAAAAGTTAATACTATTATGAACCAAACAATAAACACGAAGTCAGAATGTGGGTAGTTTTCAATTTTGCCGGCGTGTGTTTTGCTGACTTAAATTAATCAGGCGCTTTTTTTAGAAAATGTTTGTATAGTTTAAATCAGTAATAAAAATAAAACCACTGCATAATAATTATATTTTTGAACACGTACATACTAAACACAATACGTACAACAGTTTATGCTTAAGCACTTTCATAAATACATAATCCAAGGTGGCTCGGCTGGGAAGCTCTGGATGGAAACTGTGCTTCCTGGCAGAGCCACTAGCGAAGTCGATTTTTTCAGTACCTGACGAACGCACAGCAATAAACGGCATACGTACACTATGTACGTCTAACGTACATTCTTTTAAGATATAAATGATCGGATTCTAACGTGGTGGCTCTGCTGGGTACCTAGTACCACGCCAATTTTGTGCGTGCGTGTGTTTCGAACTAATTTGGATGAAATTTGACATAAAGATTTAAATACCCTCTTTGGATTATCACATAGGCTACTATCCCGGAATAAATGTTCATGTCTACTTCGTGAGTCGTGACTGATGAAGATCACGGTCGCAGATGGTCACGCTTGAAGTTTATTGGCGTATTGTTAGTAAAGGATCAAACCTTAACTGATTTGCATGTTTTTCAGTTAAAAGACACTTTGGGTCGGGTCAAAAAGCCAGTCAGGCAGGATGTATTGATTTGCATAATCCGCAAAGTTTGAGATCCTAGGTGATTTGTTTCACTACAGTACCTACATAACTTAACTTTTATTCAAACGAGAAATCTGTCTTTCTTTCTATAGGTCTACTAGAGTCGACTTTAGGTTTTCAATTACATTAGGTGGTATTTTTTTACTCGATGGAAAAGGGAGGACATTCTCAAGTCGATGGGTATACCTATTAGTTTTTTACCAGAAATTTCTGTAATTCTACACAAAAATAGCGTTATGCAAAAAATAATTTAGTTCGGGAGACTGACGGGAGTCTGTTTGTTTATTGATTAGAATAGAATAGAATATAAAAATATTTATTAAACGCCACACAAGGACGATTGGGACTAGTATCAGAAATTATTACCTATATTCGTATACCTACCTGAATGTTTATTTTATAAAATTGTACAAATTAGAATTTGTAATAAAAACAAAACATAAAGCGTGTATCGTTTTTTACTTATCCATAGCGCGTTTGAACTTGCATTTGTAAAAAAGGATTTTTTTATTATTTTTTTATACATTGGCTATCTACATAAACGCTAGACGACCGATGTGGCGCAGCGGGCGCAGGTCCGCCTGCGACGCAGAGGTTGCGGGTTCGATTCCCGCCTCGGGACAAATGTTTGTACGATCTACAAATATTTGTTCCGGGTGTTCTGGGTATTTTCTATATATAATAAAAAATATCTATGTATGTATTGTATTGTATTAAATATCAAGTCATCAGTCGTCTAGTACCCATAATACAGCTCTGTTTAATAGCAGCTTACCTTGGGTCTAGATGATGCTGTGTGGATTGTCCAGCATTATATATATATAAACCTACATTCTACTAAAAAACGTATCAACCACGTGTCAATACCTACTTTAAGGGTAAGTTGCACCATCTAACGTTAACGTCAAATTGTTTAATCGTCGTCGAACAATTTGACGTTTGTCAAATTCAAGAAACGTCAATTATTTTTTTTGTTGTGTATCTTCGTTACAGTGACTACTCGTAGTAAGTATGCAGTACCTTACACTGGATTTCGCGAGGGAAACCGCGCGGGTACAGTTGTGTAGGCAATAAATTACTCAGATATCGATGATCTTGGAAACGGGATGGAGCACCGCGTGCGAGTGACGTGACCACTCGAGCCGGAACTGGGATTTCAATAGGTACGCCTTCAGTTATCGCGTTATCGTAGATAGGGTATTATTTTCTTGCACCCCTGGGAAATATAGGTACTCTTAGGCGATTCTACTAATATAAAATGGTTAACGTTCTATTCAGTTCCAATTATAGTTTACTTCCGATCGCAGTTTGGTTTTTGCTTACTAAATGATGCCAGTCGCATCCAAAACGAAACTGACACGCAACCGAGTCGTAGCGTAGTAAGATTTTGTATCATCCATATTTTCAGAAAAGTTTATAGTGTGGTGCTTTTTAACGTGGTATTTACGTTATTGTTACGTTATTGTGTCAACTGTCAAGTTGTGTTATGTGATTGCTTGTCATTTGAAAAAAAAACCATTCGATAGATCGTTAGCTTGAGCTGGATCGGTGTATAATAAATAACATAATACGAAAACATAATAAAAGCTACAGTTCAGATGTCCGTTTCGTTTAAATACGGTCGGTTAAAAAAAGTTTGTAAACAGAATCGCATGATCCCCCTGCCCTGTACCTATGATATTTTTGCTCGCTTACGATGGTAATGAGTTCTTAAAAGCGAGCGTGCGAGTTATATTTACTATTTAGTTTGTTAGTACCTAGTAGTGTTTAGTTTCACAAAAATATGTACTAAGTTGTAAGGTAGGTACTAAAAAAATAAAAATTATGTGTAACTGCAATCGTGATGTTCAATGTTTTTATTCTAAGGAGACAAATCAAGATAACTTGTCAAGCACCCTGCGTCTGGTTGCGGTCAGAACAACTATTAGCATTCACCTACATGAAATTAAACCAGAATTTCTCATTAGATTTCCCACGAGACACCGAACCCAACCCTAAATACCTCGCCTTCTTTTCTGACGGATCAACCAGCCAATCAAATTCAAACTTCATTGGAATTTCCTGAGATGGAAAGGTATTTTGGGTGATCTCAGAAATCTCGACGCTTGGTTAAAATACCACTGAAATCACACGTTGAAACTAAAAAAAACGAGAAAAACAATTGAAAATGGGAGCTCTTTAATGCTGTGTTAGGAACTTTTTATTGCATTTTTTTTTTTATGTGCAGTTATGGTAATAAAAAGTGTGCAGAAGAAGACTGTGCCGTTCGCGGGAATACCTTAATTACATAATAAACAGACAAAGAGCTTCCTTTATGAGCCTTGCTACTTTTTTAGTGACTTATTTACTGCGCCCTGTCCGATGTTCCTTATTAATAATAACTAACACAGGTACCAACCATCACGATCCCACATGATTTTTTATTATTTTATAAAGAAGTTCCTGTCGTGTTTAAAAAATACTGTTGACTTTACTACCTAATTCATCTTTTTTTTGGACGCTCTGATGCTGTAGGTTTCACTTAGACGTAACTTAGAGCAGCGCTATATCTTTTAAATGCCGAAACCTTGATTTAGGATAAGGATAGATAAATCGTTTATTTGCAACCACAAACTTTTAACTAATACTCTCAGGTACTACGGGTAAAAGTGAGATAGATTAGTAGCAACAAAAGGAATATGACTCAGCACCAAAAGTTTTTTCTATTATTATTTTATTTATCGTGATCTAATTGCATTGCATAACACCCTATCATTCTGAACGTAGCTAAGTACTAGTGCTTATATAGAATCTCTTGGATTCTGAGTGCCACCAATTCCCGGCAATCATTTTATTTTTAGACAGATTTCAATCAATTAGATGATTATTAGATCTAAATGAAAAAAACTGTCTCTGTCACCTGTGAATGATTTGAAAACCCGAATAATGAGTTTGTAAGCGTTACTCCGTTGGAGGTTTTCCCATCAACGAAACGGGCCCACTTTGCCTAATCCTCGATTAACCCGGCGCTGCAGCTAAATTTGATTGTGACCGGCTCTAAGGAACTCGGGGGTAACCAAGGGCTAACCTTTTTTCTTGATTGCTCCTTGAGGGACGGTTTTATATCGGCTAGATAAGCACTCTTTCGTACTTGTTATTGTAACTGGACGTGGTGCGGATCTTAATGTAAAGATTGTCATTCTAGGGCCCAGATTAGGTTCTACCTAAGGTTTCACAGTAAGTATTTCTTACATGTAAATGTAATTTCTGTATGTATAACATCCTACACAATTCCCAATCCCCAAACTACCTCAAAGAACGATTCACTCCCTTGTATGCTGAGGATCGGCTTGTTCGCTCTTCACAAAAACACGTGTTAATGACTCCTCAACATAACACAAATTGTTACACAAATTCTTTCACGGTTACTGCTATTCGACTGTGGAACAGTATTCCACAGCAATGTCGTGAGGTGTCCTCTGTTGAAGTTTTCAGATCCAAAATACACAATCATTATTTAGTTAAGTCTCAGATATGATTCATAAATATTTATTATTATATTATTAGTCATGTAAGTTTATTATGTATTGGTATTATTAGGTAATAGGTATGTATAATTTTATATGTAAGTGTATCTTAATATGTATTTATTGTAATATTAATATATTATTATAAATAGAGTCATTTCATTTTCATTTTTTTTTTTTTTTTTCATTATGTTATCAAATTTTATGTGCACTACCTACATATCATGTATCTTCGCTACCCACAGGTTAGCTGGTAGATAATGCTGTCTAGCATTAAGTTCGCCTTTGTAAACATATTTTAAGTTGTACAATAAAGTATTTTCTATCTATCTATCTATAATTTCGGTATTAAAACGGTAACTGGTATAAGTACCTACCTACCAACGGGCATCAACAAATTCATGGTTTATTCATAGTTTATTACACAGAATGGCACGTAAGTATACTTCAACACAAAGTAATAAATAATAATAAATGTTTCAGATGCTGTCATACCTACCTTAAAATTTCTGCAGATGTAGCAAAGCATCTACCTAACGTTTAGCTATATTAATCTTTGTTTTTTTGTTTTATATTTTCCCACTACTGGTTAAAAAATGAAAATAATAAAATGTCTCCCCCAAGTCTTTACTTCTTTTTATTATTTTATTTCTAGCTATTTTATTAGTATTACTAACACTTGTCTGGTATTAAAATTTAAAAACGTAACAGTCAATCAATTTGATTTAAATATAAGTAGGCCAAAATTAAAACCTTCTTTATCCTGGGGCTCATTACACAATTTTTAACACATAATGCAATAATTGATTGAGCTTGAAGCCATTTCATCGCTGAACTGCACAGTGATCTAACGCACTGACGCGACGTTTTGAAATCCATCTCTACTTTATTTAGCAAAACAGCAAAAGTGTAAAAGAAAACTCATTACAGTCAACTTAGAATCCATGTCACGTCAACATGACAATAAACGAATTTGCGGAACTAAAGGGGAAAAGTTTCGTTCTAAGTATTACAAAACCCCACTTGCGTTTATTTTCCCAATGTATGTATATTAGAACCAATAATCAATAACCGTGTTTTAATAATGAACCTAACCACTGTACCACAAGCACCTATAGGTCGGTAAGGTATCATTAATAATAATAATAGGTACTTATCTTATTAACATTTAGTTAGTTCCCACTCGACGCCTATCTCACTCAAACGCCACAGCCGGAGCCTATCCCTATCCGACGCTGATCCCTCTCTGACACCGATCCCACTTCGATGCCTATCCAACTCCGAAACCGATCCCTCTCCGACGCCTATCCCACTCCAACGCCAACACAGGAAGTCGGTGGATAGCAAAGGGTCAAGACAGGTCGGGTTTACCTGGTGGTAGGACTCTTCAGCAAGAGTCCGTCTTGGTGAGTACCACTGCAGTGTCAAATATTCTACCTCCAAGCAGTAGTGTGCAAGCATTGCTGTGTTTAGGTTTGAAGGGCACTGTAGCAAGTGAAATTATTGGGCGAAAGAGACTTAACAACAATGTCTCGGGGTGATAAGCGCAGTGCAGTGCCACGCAAACACTTAAAAACTTTAAGCTTTGAGTGGCACTGCATCTGTAATTCTTAACATCAGGTAGGCGCCTTGATTGTCTTGCCTCTTGCAGACATAAAAAAAGAAAAAAGTCGTCATGGTGCTCTTTGCGGGTGGCATGTCCAGCAGTGGACGTCTTTTGGTTGATATGATGATGATACATGCAACGTCTGTAACTTTGTTATTCTGTAGTACCTACCTACTAGTACAGAATGAATATGTATTACAAATGATATTGCAGGCCAGGTGTGCCGTTATATTTTTATGTCCGTATCTTGTTGCCTATAAAAGATATACTGTCTCGGGTTATGGGTTATCTTTGAACGGAAGTGGTATGATTAACAAATAGTTGCCCAATAAACTGCATAATAAGTTTTATTAATGAGTCGAGTAAACATTAACATTGAAAAATTGCTACCAAGTCAAGTTACAGTAAATACATATAACTTACATAATTAATTGTTTTAAAAAAAAGGTGATTCGAATATTAAAAGGGAAGATAGGGTAAATGAATGAGTTATTCGCTGGCATCAGTTATTGGCTACTTCATACTCAAACACTTCCTAAAAGCTACTGATGCTAAGTACAATATCTCCCTTCATTCTAGAGAATAGTTTTACATAATTAGCTTTAATATTTGTGCCGATTTGTACCACCTTTCGAATAATTTCGTATAAAAAAAATCATAATTGATTGACAATCGGCAATCCGGCTACTATGGTGGGGTTTTGTTGTGAAAACGGTAAGGATTGCGTTTGACTACAATTCGAATGAAACTTGTCTCATACCTCATATCTCTGTAGTTGATCCATATTTCGTTACTATTTAAGTTATTTTATCTTAATTTAAATGTATTTTATTATTTTTTTACTTTAAAACATTAAATTATGGTATAGCCAATAACAGAAACGAAAAAAACTAAGTTTTAAGTTACTGGCTATACATGTACATCACCGCCAGTCACCTACGAATTCAATTTATAATTTGTCAAATTTGGCGAAAATGGCCTTCTTCCGCCAATCTGACGTTTGCTGAAGAGCACAGCATAGATGCCCAATTGAGTAACCACCGCATGCAGAGATCAGTTCAAGATCCGATGGCCTGAAATAAACTTGTGCCGAAACCGATACTAATTTAGTTTGTCTGGTGAACTTTATACTGTAATTATTTATACAAGGGCTTCGAAAAGTTCGTTTATACCAGAGCTAAGAACTCGATAATTATGTTCCTTGTATTTCTTAAAAAAAAATGACTATAATCTGCTGTGTTTCGTAAAAAATGCTACAGCCAATAACTGAAACCAAACATGCCAGTAACTAATTCTGGGGTGCCAGTAACACAATTTTTATTTGAATGAATATTATAACTTTATAAGCAATGTTAATTATTTTTATTGTTATTAAAATGATACTAGAACTTTTTCCGTCTCCACAAACACCATAAAAACATCATTTGGATGACGCCTAAAGAAACTATACCAATTTAAATTGACCAAGGCGCTTAAGTAGCTAATAACTGGTGCTTTTACCCTACCTACTTCCTTATTTATTAAATTCATGTTAACCATTGACAAAGTCATGACTAATGACAAATCCGCCTCGCAATAATGCGAGCCGCTGCGGCCCGACACAGTGTGCGATAATTCATACAAATTGTATTCAAGCTATCTGTCCGACATAATGTGCTCGAACCTTAACTCTTCATGATAACTTCTATGCTAAGAGTTATAGTAACAACAATAACTTGAAAAATGTTTCTCTAACATATTCAAAACATACTTTCGATGTAAGCAATTTTGATGTTGACTGTACCATAACTACGCAAAGAAAAATAACCTTGGCTCAAGGTGAAGAGCGCGTTGAAAATTTAAACTCAAGGGCGACAAAACGCTTACTTATCTGCAATCAACTTGTCAATCTATGACTTATGAAGTTATAGGTATGGTCCACTATGACATCATCAAGCTTTAGTTACTGTTCAGCATCAAAACCACTAAGACGTGAAAAGTGACCCCTGAGAATTAAAGATGACTTTCTACACGAGCAACAGTCTCTTTCCAAACTCTTCTAATATTTCCATACCGAATGGCTTTGTTGCCCAGATGGAAGATAAACCGAGGCCAAACAAGGTTGTGTTTCTAGATGTCACGCCTGCCCGTACACCGATAATGAAGGTGTCATCCAATGCCGTAGAACCTATGAGAAACAACCTTATCGCTCCAAACATCTACAGGGATATCGTTTACGAGAATATCAAGCCTGTGTTCTCTATCTTGCGGTTAATGGGCGTCCTTCCCTTAACCAGACCACAGCCAGGAGTAAACCAGTTTCATATTACGTCCACTTCAATGATATACTCAGCTGTTGTATTTATATTTCTGGTCGGCTGCGTGATGTACCTATCTCTCCATAAAGTCCAGATCTTGCGTGCCTCTGAGGGGAAGTTTGAGGAAGCAGTCATCGAGTATCTATTTACAGTGTATCTGTTTCCCATGACCGTGATACCCATAATATGGTACGAGACGCGAAAGATTGCTGGTGTTCTCAACGCTTGGGTAGATTTTGAGGTGGGTAGCTTGCCCCCAAGATTCTAGGTACTAACTATTCTATTGAAACTTAAATACCTACCACTTGGTGTATTTTTGTTCCAGGTTGCTTATAGACACTTGTCAGGAAAAGCTGTCGAAGTGAAACTTTACAAAAAAGCATTGATAATCGCTGTTATAATCCCAATCCTTTCAACGACGTCTGTTATCATAACCCATGCAACTATGGTTCATTTCAAGATTATGCAGTTGATCCCGTACGTGTTCTTAGAGATCCTGACTTATCTTTTAGGAGGTTACTGGTATCTCCTTTGTGAAGCTCTAAGCGTTTGCGCTAGCGTTTTGGCCGAAGATTTTCATCAGGTTAGTATAGTTGAAAATTTTCATCTATTGTTTTTTTACTGTTGTGTCCATAGATTAACTAGATGTTATGTTTCAGGCTCTTCGCCATGTCGGGCCAGCTGGAAAAGTGGCCGAATATCGCGCCCTTTGGCTTCGCCTGAGCAAGCTTGCTCGCGACACTGGAATCTCGAACTGCTATACCTTCACATTTGTTAGCCTTTACCTGTTTCTCATAATTACTTTGTCGATATATGGGTTGCTGAGTCAAATCTCTGAGGGTTTCGGGGTCAAGGATATAGGACTGGCGCTGACAGCGTTTTGCAGCATTTTTTTGCTTTTCTTTATTTGTGATGAAGCTCACTACGCTTCACATAATGTAAGTCAGTTTGTAAGTTATTGCTGTGTGTTATGTAAGTTACTAGCTAGCTATTGTGGTTCACTTTTGTGCTTTTTATACGGAACGGAGATAGATTATAGTCTGAGGAAGGTGTTAGGTTATTTTTTATGTTTGTGCCAATAGAGACCGAAGCCACGCTTGGCCGCTAGTAATTATTAAAATCAAAGTATTGACTATTCCTTACAGTGTAGGTACACTGCCTTTGCAAAACTTTTCTCTTCACTCAGGTTCGGACCAACTTTCAAAAGAAGCTGCTTATGGTAGAGTTGTCCTGGATGAACACAGACGCGCAGACTGAAGTGAACATGTTTCTGCGAGCCACTGAGATGAACCCCTCGCAGATCAGTCTGGGTGGCTTCTTTGATGTCAACCGAACGCTTTTCAAATCCGTGCGTACCAAAACCTTTAGATACCAACCATAATTATAAGTATTGAAGATAATTTAAACAGCATCTAGCGCCAAGTTGGTTCCTGTTGTCACACATTGGATGTATGAAGCCCAGATGCTGTAGTGCCTGCATTGGACAGGTTTTAGATAAAGTAGGTTCGCCCAGCACCTACATCATCCTCTCAGCTTAGCCAGCCTAACCTCGTGCGTACAGTGTGTTTATAATACATACAATTAGAAAAAAACTGCGGAGCCCACTTTTTCCTTTAACACCATGAGGAACTTTAGTTCTATGACTTTGTTGTCAATAAATTCCAAATGTTCATCTATGTTTAATCTGTTCAACGGTTCAAAGTCTTTACCACCTTTATAGTCTGCGAATATGCTACACCATCTAATGTTTGGTATACGAAATCACGTTATTATTTGTAGCTAGCGGTAATGCTAAGGCGCGTAGACGCGAACGCGTTGACGTATTTTTTACGTTTGCCGGTTTTTTATAAAAAAAAATTAGCAGTCCGTCCCAGCTTCGCGCGGGTGCAATGAAACCGCACTTGTGCAAAGCCGGGGTGGGTTGCCAGTAATAAAAATAGCCTATGTTACTCAGGGATAATGTAGCATTTTAATAGTCCAAAAATTTTGGAAATCGGACCAGTAGTTTTTGAGTTTATTCGTAACAAACAAAAATACAAAATCTTCTCTCTTTATAATATTACCTAGTATAGATTACAAAACGAAGAGAAAGAGAGCTTTTTGAGACGTCATAGTTCAGAGAACCAAAATGCTCTGGTGTTTACCTTTTAATGTAAAAAATATATGGTTTCTAAATTCCTGGAATCTTTTTTCTGGTGAAAACGTAATTTTAGTGATTCTCGGTTGTCATCATGCATGTTGTACAAATATAAAAAAAGCGACTCAAGCGAGACTTGAACCTTTCGCTTGATACGCGGCGCGGGTGCTCTCCTAGTTAAGTAGGTAGATGATAAAAAAGTTGATCTCTATTTCAGCTTCTAGCAACGATGGTGACCTACCTAGTGGTGCTCCTCCAGTTCCAGATCAGCATCCCCGACGATAGCCAAAGCCTGATGCCAGAGGAGCCGTTCAATTTCACAGCTCCGACAGAACCTACGATCACCACCGCGTTTACAACCATCCTTACTACTCTCGCAAAGAAGAAAAAGAAAAACTAGAGATTCATGATTGTGAAAATTAGGATAGATCTAAAAATTAAATTGGTAGTATTAATAATGTTATTTCACTATATTTTATTTTTTACGGTAGGCACTCATTAAATAGAAGTGCATAGATAACACAAACCGATTGACAATTTTGTACTGAGAGGTTTTCGTCTCAAGTTATTTAAAAAAAGGCTGTCTGTTTAGATGGCAGTAACCTCAGACAATTTCTAATTTGTCTCTGAGGGGCATATTACACTATCATTTATCTTGGATCATTTAAATGATCATATATTTGATCCAAGATAATTGACTATTTGAGTCATATCTGTGTGACACTTAGATTTAAAAACTCACAATATTATGTAGCACAGGAAACATAAAAAGAAATATTTAACTAAAATTAATAGTTAATAGCATATCCACGGCTTTTAATTACAGCTTTACACCGGCGAGGCATTGACTCTATTAATTTTTGACATTTCGCAAGAGAAATAGAGTTCCATTCTTCTAAAAAAACGTCATACAGCTCTCTTAAATTTCCACACTTTGTATTTGAAACCTTTTTCTTTACTTCAAACCACAGATTCTCTATTGGGTTTAGATCTGGACTGTTAGCAGGCCAGTCTAAGACAGAAACTAATTGCGCTGTAAGAAATTCCTTTACGGTGCGTGCAGTGTGCTTTGGATCATTGTCATGCTGGAATGTCCAAATGACCGGTAGAACGTCTTCAGCGTATGGTAACATTGTTTCTTCCAGTATATTTTTGTATTGGAACTGATCCATGTTACCTTCTATCAACTTTACAGGTCCTACACCATGTCCAGAAAAGCAACCCCAAATTTTCACATTTCCACCACCGTGCTTTAATGTAACTTTCGTGTACTTTGGGTCGAATGGTGTATTCGGGGGACGTCGTACATATCGTTTTCCATCAGAACATACTCTGTTTATTTTCGTCTCGTCAGAAAAAGTACATTTTTCCACTGTTGCACAGTCCAGTTTTCATACTTTCTCGCAAATGCAAGCAGGGCTTGCCTGTGGCAAAGTTTTAACATGGGTACCTTTCTTGCTATCCTACCGTGCAATTTTTCTTCTACCAAACGTCTTCGAATAGTGCGTGCTGAAAAGTTGTTTTCACCAAAATATTCTTTTCTAAGCTCATTGGACCCTTTAAAAGGATTTTGTTTTGCCATACGAACGATGTTTCGGTCATCTCGAGGAGTTGTTTTTCTCTGTTTAGGTACACGTGGAACATTCGAAGTAGTTTGATACGTAGCAAAATGCTTTACAGCGTGGAAAACCATCGTTTTTGAACATTGCAGATGGTCGGCTATCTTTTTATAAGACCAATTCTTCCGGCGAAGTTTTATTATTACTTCCCTTGTAGATTTATCACAACTTTTATTTTTTCCCATTGTTTTTTCTAAAGAAGCAATCACCTTTAATCTTTTCCAGCACGTAATTGCGCCAAAATTATACAAACAGTAACAAATCGACTGAGTGTTCTCTATTTAAATTTGAATAAAGGTATAAACTACTTAGCGTTCTTAATTACGTGACCAGCCAGTAATAAGGAATACTTTGTTTAAAAGTAGTGTAAAAAGTTTGCCTATTGATTTTTAGCCAATCATGTGTATCAATGAATACAGTGGTAATATGGAAATGTTTTACGATACCGAGAGAAATAAAAACAAATGCATACAATTAGTTTTGCATCTTAGTTGGAAAAAATCTTCCCTTTATATCAGCGTTCTTAATTATATGGCCACCACTGTATACCTAGTAGAAAAAAAAAAAAAAAACTGGCAACACCTGTTTCTAGACCGTATTGGATCCAATCTCTCAGCAAATGTCAAAAATCTATGATCAAGGAGAAAATAAATCATAGTCCTAATATTATTGACTCATAGATCTATGATCCGAGATAAATGATATTTCTAGTGTAATATTGTCCCTGAGGCGGTAGCTAAACTGGCGAGCCCAAGAGAATGTAAGCACTACGTTTGGCGACCTATGGTGAATGTGTAGGGAATTCAACATTGGTTGCTTCTGCTGTCACTGTAGGGTAGCTAGCGCCATCCGTCAAAGCAATCGGATCTATTTTTTTTTTAAATCTCGAATTCCCATTTAATGCTTACATTAAACGTAGTGCATATATTCTCTCTGCTTACATTATCTATGGTTGTTCGTTACGCTGTTGTTCACCGCTGTTGTTCCTTGTCGCTCGCTGTGGTTCTATGCGTTTCTGGAAAATATATATTAAGAAAAACAATTTCATTTAAAAAAAATCTGATAATTACATTTAAATCTTCAACAATGGTAGATTATAGCAAGTGGAAAGACATTGAGGTAAGTATTCATCTTTATTTATGAATTGATTTGCCTGCAAGCAATGCCTTGTTTTCGTAGTTTACGTTGCCCTTGCCACCGGTTTATTTCAGATTTCTGACGATGAGGATGAGACCCACCCGAACATTGATACGCCTTCACTGTTTCGATGGAGACACCAGGCGCGCATTGAACGGATGGAAGAGCGACGTCGAGAAAAAGAAGAACATCTGCAGAAAAAGACAGAGAACCTGCGGCAGATAAACAAAACGCAAAAAGAAATCGCCCAAGCTGGTCCAGATAGCCCGAAACTTGAGTCTTTAAAGAAAACCCTTGCTGAGCTACAGGAACAAGAAATGCAGTTACTAAAAAAAGAAGAGGATCTTAGTAAGAAAGACAAAACCACTCCCTGGAATGTTGACACTATCAGCGAACCAGGTTTCACTAAAACAGTGATCAATACAAAACCTCCTCGAACTAAAGATGATAATCTGACGGAAGAGGAAAAGGAAGCTAGGATGAAAAAGTTTATCAGAGAGAATGAAAAGTTTTTGAAAGAGTTTGGCTTACTAAGAAAATATGATGACTCTAAACAGTTCTTGATGGATCATAATCAGCTTGTATGTGAAGAAACTGCTAACTACTTAGTTATTTGGTGCATTAACCTCGAAATGGAAGAGGTAAATACCTAAACGATCAAGGAAAATTAAAGCAATCATTATTATTAATACTTTTTTATGACCAAGCTCATCAAAACAGGCATGTTAAGCAGTCAGTCCTGGCAATTTCAAGGTTCTTAGGCTATGATAGAGGCCTTCTGGCGGCCTAAAGACTGTCACCAGAGTTGACCATTGATTCATACCAAAACAGAAATCATTTAGAAGTACTGTCTTACTGTTGGAGGTCAAACCTCTATAGCCTTTTTAAACCCTTTAATTATTGATTCATAAATATTTTCTCTTTATTTCAGAAACATGACTTAATGGCTCATGTGGCTCACCAGACAATCTGCATGCAGTACATTCTAGAACTTTCAAAACAACTGGATGTTGACCCACGTGGTTGTGTTGGAGCATTCTTTGCTAAGTATGCTATTTAATAGAAGAAGAAGTGGTTACTGCCACCTCGATAAACATATTCAAGAATAAACTTGATAACTGGTTGCAAACTAATAAACTGTTAACAATTAAAAACAATCAAGTTTATTAGAAACAGTGCCCAAAAGTGAACTTGACTTATTAAATATGACAGACACATCGTGAAAGCTGCTTGGCTATTAGTAATATAAAATAAAAATATTAAAAGATCAATGGTATCAAAGCAGTGGCGGGATGTTGGTGTATGGTGAAGGCACAAGATTGGTTGTCATGGTCCTACTTGATGAATGATTATAACATGTCTAGCAACAGATGTCTATTTTTGAAGATCATGGTTATGCTGTATTATGAGTCAATACATTAAACAGATTCAAAAAGTTTTAAAAACCTGTAATACTTTTTTATATAACTTCAAAGATTTTCAAACTCCTTTTAGAAACTAACCTATATTTTATTTTTATTAAGCTGAAGATTAGACAAGAGACAAAGAGACACATTATACATTAAAACTAACTTCAGTGTATAAACTTATTTTCAGGATCCAAGTAGCAGAGAAGACTTACAAAGACTCATTTGATGATGAGCTGAAGCAGTTCAAGGCCCGAATTGAGAAGCGAGCTGCTGAGAAGGTCCAGGAAGCCCTCAGGGAGCAAGAGGAAGAGGAGAGGAAAGCCAGGCTTGGTCCAGGAGGCTTAGACCCCGTGGAGGTGTATGAGGAATTGCCAGATGTAAGTCTCTATTCATATTATTAGCTCGTGAATGTTCATTGGTGGAAATGGTCTGCCACAAAGACTTCCTTTGCTGCTACTAGGCTTTTTTTATTATTTTATCCTTTATCCTCTTACTGCAGGGTAAAGACATCCTCTCCCTCCTTTTTCAATCCAGTAACAAATTATGAACCAATTAGGTTCATAATTCTCCAGCAGTTTTGATTCTGCAAGATATCATCATCATCATTATCATATCAGCCGATAGACGTCCACTGCTGGACATAAGCGCCCAAGGAGCGCCATGACGACCGATTTTGAGCCATCACCATACACCGACTTCCTGCGACCGCTTTAACGCCATCGGTCCATCGAGCGGCCTTCCTACACTTCGTTTTTAAGTTCGTGGACGCCACTCGAGAACCTTTATTCCCCAGCGGTTATCGGCAAGATATGTGGCCTACGTATTGACACTTTTTTTTGTTATTGATAAAAAAATGGGCTTTGTCGCATTTACTACACTTATTACAGTGCTAAGATTTGAATACCATACCTAAATCTAACACTGCTCGCTGGCGACTGACAAGTCGTCATAAGTCGCGAGACAGCAACATTTGGTTACATAATCGTACAAACTAATGCATTACAAAAAAAAAAAAGAACATAATTGAATGGTATTACTGTATCTATTGAACCGCAGGGTAATTTTTAATATTGATTCATAAGAGAACAGGCTTTAGAAATGGTGATGGGATGAAATAACAGGTAAATGTACAGATGATTCACCAGGTGTACCTAGCTACCTTATCTGCACACTCTTACTGAGACCATTTCCATGATTGAGACCTCACAAACTAAACAAATTTTTAAATTAGATCAACTTTGCAGGAACTAAAAAAATGCTTCGACGCGCAAGATGTACCTTTGCTGCAAGCAACAATAGCTAAGATGCCAGAGACTGAAGCTATCTATTTCATGAAAAGATGTGTTGACTCTGGACTATGGGTGCCTGGAAAGAACGATGATGAAACTAAAGAAAAGCCTGAAGGCTCTGGTGACTCCACAGAAGTACCAACAACATCAACCAGTACTGAAGAAGTTGATTGAGGGTCACCAAGATGCAGTGACATTCGCTTTTTCATAGGCCTGCATCTCAATAAAGCACTGGACTCATTACATCAAAATATATGGTTTTTATCAAAGTGTAAAATAGTATTTAGTTACTTTGCCACAAAATGTTTTACTGGCGTATCAGCATATTATTCTGTTTATTCATTATTATAGCATTAACTAATAACTAAGATGCTTCTAATCTTCAGCCTGATATTGATCTTAACCCTAGTGTACAAATTGCAATGCTGTAATGAGATTTTAAAATATTATAAAATAATTTGTCATATAATGTTATTTCATTTGTTTGAGGTGAAGTGTATAAGCCACCATATTCATAATATAATTTTAAAGCATCTACGCCTCTACATCACAATCTCGAATCAATTGACGAGAAAAATTCGCTGTTGCTTCTAGTCGCCTGCTTGTCACCACAGCGAGTACCTATTCTGACTAGTACCGGTCACTTTGTGTGCGTCAAGTTAGAAGCCACACAATGAATCCGAAACTTGAGCTATTTATGTAGTTAAATTGAGGCTTATTACCGATTTTTATAGAAGCTGTCTTGTGTCGTAACTAAGTTCAGTTCCGCGTAGTCACCATTTGGATAGGTGACCTCCAAGCACTTCGGTGTTTTAGAGGCTACGCGATCCCGGTTTTCACATTTGTTAGGCCATGACGGAGGCCTTATCGGACGGCAGTTCGGGTAGCTATAGGGTAGTAGAGTACTGGCTCATACGAACTTATCGCAGCCTTTACCACCGAGCTGCTGCAATGCTTTCATTACGGTTTGGCGGCAGATATAATTATATATAAACTTCCCCAAATATACACATCACAGAATTCTACTCCTACTAGACTCGTCTTACGAGAATACAACATTCGCATGAAAAGTCTACCTAGTTCAAGTTACCCTCCAGGAAAGTGGAAAGCAAATGAAATAATTTGTAAACTTGTACTTTTTATATAACAAAACTACAATAGAATGAGAGACGGTGCGGGGGCGCTACGTGAGCAAATGCGGCGGTAGTTGCGGCCGCCCTTCCAGTTTGCTGTAGTCTAGGTGAAATTCTTTCGCCACCTGCAACAATTGAAGACGCATTCATGAAAACATTATTGTAATGAACTCACTTTTAAAGGCCTAAGAATTTAACACGTTCAAGGCCACCGACTGACTCGCCACGCGAGTCCACGTAAATTTAATGAGAATAATACATTTTATTATCTTTTGAACTTAGGGCATTATTTATAATCATATACATACGTCTGTTAGCTAATGTCTTTCGAATCTGATGACAAGAAAAAACTACCCAGCAAAATTTTATAAATAAGGCCCATAGTCTGTAAACATGCCGGCCCTTTTCCTTATTCATTACAATTTTGAGTAAGTAGTGAATGCACACATTTTAGAAGTCTAAAAACTCGCTCGTGAATGGCAATTTGGATGACTGTGTCATGGTTATGTGTGTATGTTATGTATGTTACTGTGTTATGGTGTCGCGTGTTGATAACTTAAAATACTTATCGGTATAAATATTTACCTTGCGCCAATTGTGCGCATCAAAGAAGTAGTAGGTGCCGCGCTCGTAGGTAGACGTCTTTTCCACCATGGGCATGCCGGGCGCTTGAGAGATCCACACCTTCTCCTCCATGTGATACCGCCATTCTCGATTGTAGCTGCAAAAATTACATACCTTATATACTAAACCTATTATTACTATATAGAATCATACAAGTTCTGACGCCACTGGCAAAATGATAGCAAAATAATGTAGGTAAATGACTTGTTCAAAGTCGTAGAATTTTAGATCAATGCAGGATCGCCGTGTATGGCATAAACTAGTCTCGATGCTCGATAAAATCTATGTGCTTTTAAATAGTATTTTATGTGTAAGATGTTTGTCTTACATGGATTTTTGAAAATTCCTTTGTTAAACGGAATAATAAGATAAATAAGGTGGCGGCGCCACTTTAGGTGGGGTATGGGCCTTAAGCGTACTGTTATACTAGCCTACTAGCGACAAAAAAATTAGCTGCGTGAAAAAAGCCGCTGGCGTAGTAACGAGTTTTTCTCACCGCTTCGCAGCTAATTTAAAAAAAACTACATGTGACTGACGCTAAGGCGCATGTTTAGTATATACTTTACATGTAACATGCGTCTAAGGGAGGTTTGTAAACGCAGTGAGTGAAGCCGAACTGTAAATGATGATGATGTAAAGTATACTCACAGCTCTGACGCCGCCGCAATCTGAAGTACATCACCGACAAAACAGTAAAACAAATAAAATAATAGGTCTTCCTTATATCGACTCAGTCGTAGGGGCGCCAGCTTTTCTCTGATGGAGCCGTTTATGAGATACTCGGGAGGCACGTGATAATCCATGTCTTGCGGTCTGCAACAACACAAAGATAATGTTACAAAAACATTTGAAAACTTTTTAACCAACAAAAACGGACAACGGAGGTGAGTAGCAGAGCTCTTGGTGATGAGCTCTTCGGATGAGAGATGAAATACGTATTGTCTTAAGAAAGTTCGTATAAGTCAGTGGTCAACTCTGGTGACGGAGTTATAAACCTGGACCGACAGCTAAAAGGCCTTCAATTCTATCACAATTTGTATATTTGTATACCTAAGGGTGTGCTCAAATATCGCGAATGCCGCGATGTTTGCGCACACCTTAATATTATTTAAGCTTCATCATTCTCACCTACAAGACGTATCCGCCCAAGGACCAGCAAAGGTGAGATAAAGGTTATCAGGAGAATTAAGGTTTAATCCAAGCGCCGTAAGGTCCTGACCTAGCGCTAGTTGAACTAAGTTTGGGTCCGACTCTGCTGCTCGAATAAACGTCAGTAGTCCTACAATACCAAACTGATTCGGTATCATTGTCTCTGGTATATTCGTCACTTTGCCTGGAAAAGTTACAACAAATCAATTGGGAGTTCAATAGTTGAAAATAAAATCATTTGTGTGTACAATAAAGTCGCTTTTTTATTGGTAAAATTAGTAGGTATTCTACGAATCAAGTAATAGGTTATAGGTTAGTAAAAGCCACTTTATTACACTGTTTTGTTTTTTATACAAACCGTACACTTCCTTTGGAGGGGTAGGCGGAGGGACTTAAGAAATAGGTTAAGATTAGATTCAGGAAAACCATAGCGATAATTAATACACAATGATAATATACATAGGTGCTAATTTTTTTTTTTTTTTATACAACTAGAGTGGCAAACAAGCGTACGGCCCACAAGGTGGTAAGCGGTTACCGCAGCCTACGGACGCTTGCAATAACAGAGGTATCACTCGCGGGATGCCACCTTGAGGCTTAGATCGAAAGCCTCATGTGCCAGTAATTTCACCGGAAACCATACCCTTCACACCGGAACACAGCAATGCAAGCATTACTGCGTGGCGGCAGAAATAGGTATGGTGGTAGTCCTTCCCCGGACGAGCTCTATCACAGAGAACTCTACTACTCTTGCTAATGTCATAAATAGACTCTTAAAGTGGTTAAAATGACATAAGATCTTTATAATATGAAGATGAAATGACTGTTTCTAGCCCTAGCCTACACACACAATTCGGAGAGATCATTCATGATTAGGGACACTAATAAGGTTTAGCGCATGACACCAAAACCACAAAACAACAATACCAAAAGTTAGCTAGTTAGTGTGTTCAAGTGGACAGATTACAGTTCTGGGTTCTACAGTGTTAATTTTTTAAAGCATAGTTATTTAGTAGACCTAACCTTTTTCGTCTCACTGCTGATAGTTTTAAAGTTATAATATCCAATAGATCGCCTTAATACTGAAACGCTATTACACTATTCAAATCTAAATGACGTTAAGACGTTTTTCCATACGATTTTGAAAGATAACGACGTCTGAGGCCGGATTCGACCAACTTTTGGAATAATTATTCTGCAGAATAAGAAATGTCAAATACAAGTAAAATGTCAGTTTACTCGCGAATAACTACTATTTACTCTGCGAATAGAGCTTATTCGAGTTTGGTCGAATCCAACCTAAAGCAGTTAAAACACTCTCAAATATTGAAATAACGTTTCAGTATTCGGTCGTGAATGTACAAATAGTAACGGCGTATGTAAAGTAATAAGTAGAGTGGTACCTTCAGGCGAGGTCTGTATCCCCCGCTTAGGTTTGTCCACGCTGTTGTGGTTCGCGTACTCCTGGCTGGGCGCGGCCTGGCTCGGCGCGGGCGCGGCCGCCCCGCCCGTCGACGTGCCGGGCAGCGCGGGGAAGTCCTCAGACGACATCGTGAACTCCGATTGCTCTGAGGTCGGCTGCTTCACCATACCCACTGGATAGAAGAGATAACCTAGATTAGAGATTATGGGTGAGTGCTAAGGCATGCTCTACGGGAAGCCAATGCGATAGTTAGGTAGGGGGTCAACTGTCATTACGGCGGGTGTTCGTCGAGAGGAGAACGTGGACTTGTCGATATCGAGTTATTATTATATATTTTTTATGTAATAATGTGACAAACAAGCAGACGAGCCAGAGTTAACTCATATACTTGTCACGTCGAATTCTCTATCGCGTTTTAATAATGTACGATCTGTTTGTAGCATATGTCAGTTAATAATTTTTCTATGAAAATTATCTGTTTTTTTTTCATACACAAATCAACTGACAGATGCTACTAACGGATAATCGTAAATTATTAGAACGCGACATTAGAAAACGATTTTTTTCTCGAGAAATTATGTCAAATTATCTTTATCGACATAGCCATTCTCGATACCCTGTGCGGAGAGATGTGTAAAATTGACCAATGCTTACGCGTGAAGATGACGTAATTTTAAGACAATTCTATTGGTTGATTTTTTACACATTACTTCTCCGCCCAGTTTCGATGGATACCAGCTCATAGATATGATTTATTTAAAACAATGACAAATAGATCATGCAATCTCCATTCTGTATGACAAAGATGACCCCCAAACACACTAGCGCCGCCATGCGGGATAAAGACATTCAAAACATTTTCAGTGAACATGGGTGAATCATTGATCGCATGTTCACTGATAATGATATTTAGTATAAAAATTCACAAATAAAGTATCGTATGCTGGAAAGCGGATAAGCGTAAGTAAACGTTACTGAGCGCTTCAACTTTCTTTCTTTAGTCAGCTCTACGTTTCAGGATGACAACTAGTTATCGCTACGCTAGTTAAATATCTGAAATCGTAAGCGTCCATATGCCAAGGTAACCGCTTGACCGCTTACCATCAGGTGAGTACACTTAATTGATAGTTAACCTTTAATTACCTACTTTAGTAATAGTAAATACAAAAACGCATGAGCGAATTACCTCGATCTATTGACGCTAAGTAAGCACTTAGGGTGCTACGCCGAATGCTAAAATTTTTGGGTGACACTACAGCAGCTATGGTCAGGCGCGAAACGCGCTAAAGACGCTTAACATCAGGCGAACAACTTGACAATTTGATCACCTGCTGACAGCTTTGCATTTTAGATCATCCAAAAATCCGCATTGTGTCCACGTGGTGGATTAATGACTCAATCACTCTCGCTTGAGAGTAGGCAAATGTCCCAGCAGTGGGAACATTAGACAGGTGTCATGATGATGTTTGGCGCTTCCCGGCTAGGTGGAGCGATGACCTACGAAAGGCGGCGGGCAAAAAGTAAATGCGAAGAGCCGAACACCGGGCTCAGTGGCGCGTATAGGGGGAAGGCTTATGTCCAGCAGTGGAGTAATGTGGGCTGATGATGTTAGATTGTATAGTGTAGAGTAGACTTACCGTAAGGTTTGGAGCCGGGGGGAGGAGGCGCGGCGGCGGGCGCCTGGTCGCCCGCGCCCCGCGCCGTCAGCGACGGGAACTCGCTCAGGTCGAGGAGCGACGGCGTCGACGTGTCGCCGCCCTCGCCGAACACAGAATGGTAGTTGCTGCCCGCGTTGAACCGAGACAGGTTGCCCATACTCGACTTGAAAACAAAATAAAACAATGTTAACAGAAAACAAATTGGTCCTTGACAGTCCTTTTAGATTTTATCGAGAACTTAAACAGTTCTGTGACTAACATATACGACCTCGATGATTGCGGGTTCGATTGACGGTTTGATTGAGGGTTCGATCTATGGGAAATTATAATTTGAAAATTATGCAAAAAAAAAAACATTTAAATACGCCAGCTAAAGTGTCGCATTTGTTCATACACTAAAATAATTCATTTATTGAATAGGTAGGTAATAAATTTTGAAAATACGCGAGCTAATGAGGGGCGTCTAGTTTTTAATTTATAATTTTGTGTTAGTAACAGTAATATTTAGCTACTATAATTATGGATCTAACCTAAAATCCGGTTCTAATCTGATTCCAAACTGAAAACAATACCAGGTCAAATGCAAAAACGACAAAATGAACAATGGCTAGCGTTTAAAGTCAATGTTGACCTGAATCGCGTAAGGTATTTGAAAACCAAAACTACTGAGCCTTTAACTGTTAGCATTCAGTTGAATGCTGCATGATTTTTAAAACAAAATTCGCTAAAGATCTTAAATTGATACCATAACGTTTTTGTTACTGTGCAAACTTCAACCCGCAGATAGTCACGATACGTTTACGATTTAGACACAGATAGCAGATAGCCAAACTGAGTGACCCGCGCGTTAGTACCGCTAGCGAATATTATTTAGAATAGCGCTAGTTAGTTCTAGTAACTAGAGGATAACTAGGTAGATTATTCGGCGGTCTAGGTCCTGGTTTGACACAGTGCGTTCCCTATCACGCGTAGACACCGCGAAACTAACGTTGCGCCTCTGTGACGACCGACTGATGCTTGACGCGCTGAAGGTGAATCACAAAAAACTCATATGACAGTCGTAAACATAAATGTTTCATCCAGCTGTCAATTTGTATGGGATTAGTATTTTTATTTTACGCACTAGACGCTGTAAAAAACCTATACTATAAATAGGTCATTTACGGCAGGACTTTAAGTTTACAATTGTCAAGAGAGTTTTTCGTGAGTGGCACTCTGACCGAAAGGCTAATTGTTTGATGTAGGTCTTGTTATAGAATTAGGCTGTGTATTCTTAGGCATGAGTAACCTTCTGTCGAAAGAGTGTGGACGCGAGGCCGCAGAGCACAGAACGACAGGCCATATTTTAAGTTACTGATACCCACGATACAGGGAGTCCTAATTCTAGACTATTATTATTATTATTATACTAATGTTCTCACCATAGAATTAGAATTAGGTTGTGACAGTGTAGTTGGCATCGGTACCCTTCTATCCGCAAATGTCCTCTGTCCAAAGAGTGTGGACCGCGAGGCCATAGAGGGAGGGGCGCCGGGCATAGCCGTAGCATTCCGGCTGGGCGACAGCGCGCCGCCGAACGTCGGCGTCACATGCCCCGACACACCCCCCACGAGGCCTGAGCTGACGCGGCCGCCGACACCGCCGCTCCCTAGGCTTCTAGGCGCTTGCTGGAAGTTCAAGTTTGCCATAACCTGAAATCATTACAGTTTGTATTAGAAAAATTATAGGTATAGACTATTGGACTATGGACTAGTGGATCCTGTTACTTTGGCTGTACTGATATCATTTTGGTGTTGAATTTACGAAATTCTTTTCTTAGTACATCAAGCCCATACATATTACTGCAGTCATCTGATGGCCCCTCTGCTAAAATACTGGCTTATGCTTGGATTGGATCTTTTAATCCAAAATAAGAACCCAAAGCAAATTGGTAGATGGCACCAATCTTTCGTTCTTGAACATATCAGTTTCCCACAATGTTTTCTTTCACCATACAAGAGAATGATAAACAAAAAAATATTTTTAAAACAAATAAAAGTAACAATATTAGCATTAGTCTCTTTTTTCATTATTTGTGTAATTGATTTGAAATATTTTGCAACCAGCTGAAAGATGTGACTAATATTTCTTGATAACATGCATTGTGCTGTTCAGTCAGCTACTTTTTACAGATAACCTTTGTCATAATATGTAGTTGCTGTATGTGATAAGCATAATGAAATGGTCAAAGGAAGCAAAGCACTAAAAGCAAACAGTGAGTTTTATGGGGACTCTGTCATGGCTTGAAAGACTTTATGGCTGCACAATCAGTTAATGGACCAAATCACAGAAACACTCAGAAGTAAATGCCAAGTAGTGGTCCCCCATCCAAGCACTGAACATGCAAAATTAATCAGTTACACCACATGCATTCCATGTTGTTAAGATCATTGCTTTATTCTCATTCATCTACCTACAAAGAGGGAATTCTGTATAAAAAGTTCTATTGTGTTTATTTTCAATCGGTATCATACAAATGCTTAGTTTACTTTACAAATAATTTATGTTTCTAAAATACTGGTTAAATTTATGTATAGGTACATAGTATAACTTTCAACTAAGAAGGTTGAGTAGTTAACAAATATAGAAATACTTAGTAAAACTCTAGCATAATAAATAAAAATAAAACCTATCTACAACCTGTAAAACAATAAAATAGATATAGTGTACAAAGCACTAACTTCAAAACTACAATGATTTTAATCAATTCTATATAATATACATACATAATACATACTTAGTGATAAACATTAGGTTATGTACTAACATTTCACACAGCAAACTGTGCAGATGCTTCTGCAGTTTTCAACTTCAGATACGATGTCAACAACTTGGTTCAACATTAGCGTGACACTTTCAGTTTTGAAATGCATTAACTCACACTAAAGTAGCCCAAAACAAAGAGGTATTGTCATTAGTGCTAAGTTTCCACTTGATAAATCTAATTGGTAGGTAGTTTTGAAACATATGTTACAAATTATAAGAGAAAGTTCAGGGTAGTTGAATTTTTTTACATATTGCAGTATAAATATAGCTGTTTGAGAGCATCTGTTGCCACTGAAGCATTTGGCAACATCTTGGCTTTGGTAAACTTCTCCCAATTTATGACAGAAAATTGGTAAACAACACCACTACAAGCAAGCTAACACGTAGATCTATAATTAGTAGAGATAGGTGAAATGAGATAACGTTTGTTATTGACAACAAATGATGTATTTTCTAAACATATCAGTAGATATTTGCGATGGTTAGCTCTCCTGTCATACAATGGCGACCCTGGATAAATGTTTCACTCCAGATACTTAAAAATTAATGATTATTTACCTAATATGTAGACGTCAGTCCTTGTGCTACAATTTCAGTTTAGTTATAGATTGCTCATAATCGGGTATTCTCTCTAAAAATGTTTAAATCCACTATAATGAAATAAACAAAAGTTTGTTGACTGTCCAATTTTGACGTCGCTCTAAAGGCATTCAAAATTTTATACACCAACTGAAAATGTGTCTGAAAGTGTCCATGCATGTAACACTGCTATAAAACGCTGAAAACTTGATACATCTTTATGTCACTTAAAAATATTTTAACAATTTCACTTGGCTTCATTGAACGCCACATTACCCTAAACAACTGGCGGCCATATTGATGAAAGCGAACGGAAACCGATAGCAATTTTCAAATGACTAACATTTATAAATATTCAGAATGTAGTATATATATATAAAATAGTCATTTATGATTTTTAAATAAAAAAAATATTAATAAAATTTTTTTAGTGATATGTAGGTACAGATTTATTATAAAATTTATATTTTGGAATAAAAGTGTTCAACTTTACTGTTTAAACGTCAAACCATAGTTTGTTGCCATAGTTTCATGCCAAAAACAAGGTTTTCCTGAAAAATAATAAAAAGGTTCAATGGTTCATTCATGTTCCGTCTGTCATGTCAGCGTAAGTCTGCGTGTTAATTTCGTTAGTACAAAGGTTTAGGACTGAGGTTAGTACTAATATTTGATCTGTGGTATGTGTTAAAAACTTAACTCAAACATAGCTTAATTAACTATTTATTGAGAAACAAATTCAGTATATAACAATTAAGCAAAATAAAATATGTACATAATTATATTAAAATATACAAAATACTAAATTAACTAAAAATGCTTAATTAACTAGTTCTCCAAGCAGTAGACCTCGCAAGTACAAACTTGTAAAAGTGTTCTTTGAAAGTGAGCAATATATTGCTATTTGTGAAACTATTTTGCTCATCACGCTGAAGATCCTCATCAGATCTTCACCAAGTATAAAAAAAACAAAATAGACAAACTTAGAGTTAATTATCTTATCTTATCTCTTTAAATATCTTACCTTTCAAATAAAATAAAAATCATCGAAATCAAATCACATTATGCGGAGAAATTCAGCAGCCCCCCCTTTTTGTCTCTTTTTGGAGAAAGTAAGCCCCATAAGAAAAATCCCCGACGACAATAAAAAAAATTAAGTCATAGAACCTGTCAAGTTTCAACCAGATTGGTTAAAAAGAGAACACAAAATGACCGGACGAACTGACAACCAAAAGCATTTTTGACCAATCTCGAAACTGAGACGAAGCAAAGACATTGAGAATAATTATGCTCTATGAGAGTCTAAGGGTAAGGTAGGTATAGTTCGCACAGCGGATCTAGGCTTCCGTGAAGTTAGCCGTTTGTGATGCGCAAAGACAATTTAGTTTGAAAAGCTCCATTGCGCATCGAAACGGCTAATTTCATGACGGCTGAGATCCGTTGTGAGAACTATACACAATATTGTTATCTATCATATTATAACAAAATAAAACTTATAAGTTAACATTTCTCTCTCTCTTAGCTCTTAGCGTTTTGAGCATGTTTTGTTTTCATGTATATATTTAAACATATTTATTTTCATCAATGTGGGAGCACTCAAATAGTAACATACATTTTGTTACTAAAGGTTTTAGCGTGTGGGTAGGAGCATTATTCTGTTACTAAACGAGTTTAATTTATACGAAGTAGAACCAGTTGTCTATGAATATAAATGTGACTTTTTTAATAAATTGGCAACACCGTGATCATATGATTGTTCAATGAAGGAGCACGTCTGCTAGGCGTCGTCTTACTTCTCGGGCCAGTTTTTAATTTTCTGGCTCTTTACTGGGCTGTTTTTTGTGTTAGTGGTGTTAAATAATAATCTACAGCCATGGCGCTAAGCGACGCAGATGTTCAAAAGCAGGTAAGTACGTGGAAATCACGGAAACGAGATCTACACGTAGTTCGGTCGAGATGGTTTTGTCAGGATAATTGATCGGAGATTCTGCACTTGCCGATCTACGAGTTGCGACCTAATTGCAACTGCCCGTGTCTAATACTGATAAATATGTTGCATATGTTTGATAATGGATGCTTTATATAGAAGAATGTTTTTTCCTTGTACAGATCAAGCACATGATGGCCTTCATCGAACAAGAGGCTAATGAAAAGGCTGAGGAAATCGATGCAAAGGCCGAAGAAGAGTTCAACATTGAGAAAGGCCGTCTGGTCCAGCAGCAGCGACTCAAGATCATGGAATACTATGAGAAGAAGGAGAAGCAAGTTGAGCTCCAGAAGAAGATGTAAGTCGGTTTTTCCAGAGCATTATAGTCTCGGTGTTTTCAAGTCCAAAGTGAGCAGGTTTCGTTTTAAAAGCAAACCTGCTCCATCTTACACTACACAATTTGTTTAATTTTAGGAGTAGGTACCTACCTGTTATAGTATCAAAAGATACTCATTACACTTTACTCTGCTTAGATTCATAACAGAATGTACCTACTAAGTAGGTATCAGAATAACCTAATTGGAATTTTTTAGAATGTGCACATCATGATTTTTATCAAACTTTGCAAGTACCTACTTGTTATAAAAATAAAAAATAAATAAAGAAAAAGCATTGTTGAATATTAAATAAAAATTTTTCATGGACATGTAATTTATTATAGTTCAAGTAGGTTTATATGACAAAATAGGTTTGATTTTTATGAATACCTAATCTTTACATAGTATAAAACAAAGTTACTTTCCATCTTCTGTCCCTCTGTATGTATGTACACTTAGATCTTTTTTTTTAATGTAGATTTTCATCAATAGATAAAGTGATTCAAAAGGAAGGTTTATACATATAGCAAAGTCAGAGTTAGTTGCTTGTTTTATGGTTTAGACTCATTGATTTATTTAGGTTTAAATGTTTTGTTTGATTCACTTTCATTTTGAAAATGCAAAATAATTCAGAACTATCCAGTTAACCTGCTTGTGCTACAACTTCATTGAGCTGAATTGATAACGGTGATTGCATAAAGTTATCTTGAAAGATTAGATTTGAAAGAGGTTATGGGTCTAGTTTAGTCTTTTGTAAAACACCTAGCATTGTTAGTACCTGAGTTTCAATTGTATGGCAGATGTTTTGTGTGTCAGTATGGAATAAATGCAAATATTTATGATGGACAGATAAGCTCACTCTAAAACATAGTTCCTAACTTATAACTTAAATAAGGAACACAGGAAATAAATACAAAAGCTTAAGGAGGATAACATATGTAATATCAACCAATATTATCTTAAAGAACCCAAAGGCATGTTTACACTTTAAAATTGACATACACTTTTCTTTTGTTAAATTATGACTCTTTTACATAAACTTCCCATCACAGTTCAAATGTTAGTTGGAACTTTTTCTTATTTTACAAAAAGTATGTTAAAGTGTAGCACACCGCAACCACTCTTTGAGTTATTATGACTGTCATTGCAGCCATATAGGCTTAAATTGTGTTCACCAATTTTTATTGACACCCTGATGAGGCATTTACAGTTCACCCCCAGACTTTGCAGACGAACATTAAGAACTGAAGGATCTGCTTAGAGGTATCTCTTAGCTCATCTGCCCCCCCTACCATGAACTCTTAGAGTGATTCAAATTAAGACCTAAACTGAATTGTCAAAACATTTTGTACCATGACATCAATAATTATTGATATTTCAGTATTGACAATTCAGTTTAGGTCTTAATTTGAATCGCTCTAAGAGTTCATGGTAGGGGGGCAGGGCTGAAGATGTTTTGTTTAGGTTTTTCCAGATAATAAGTAATGTTTCTTAACAGCCAATCATCGAACATGCTGAACCAAGCTCGTCTGAAAGTACTCAAAGTGCGTGAGGACCACGTGCGTAATGTGCTGGACGAGGCTCGCAAGCGCCTGGCAGAGGTGCCCAACGACAACAAGCTGTACTCCGACCTGCTTGTCACATTGGTGGTGCAGGCACTCTTCCAGGTTTGAACTTCATCTTCCTATCGAGCGTTCGTGACGTAGCTGGCTAAGTTTTTCTTAACAGATCAACACAGTTAAGCACTGTTCTGCGTAGTCATTATTTAGATGGGTGACTGCCGGTGACAATTTCAACTGAGCGCTCCCGTGATTCGGAGGGCACGTTAAGCAGTCGGTCCCGGCTTTTTCAATATTGTTAGGCAATGACAGAGGCCTTCGGGCGGCCTAGAAACTCTGTTATCTGAGTTAGTTTACTTTACTATCTTCCTATTATCTTCTTTATAAATAAAAATGAATTGCTTTTCTTTATTATTGCTAAAACTCGAGAACGGCTAGACCGATTTGGCTAATTTTGGTCTTTAAATATTTCTGTGAGCCCAGGAAACGTTTAAACGATAAGAAAAATAACGCGAGTTAAACCGCGCAGGTCAGCTAGTCTCTTATTTGTATGAAAGTTTTTTTCATAGAAACTTCCTTCTTTTGTTTAAGAATTCAATTTAGGAAATTTCTCAATTCATGTCTCTAGTTCATTTAATTTCTCTGTAGACGCCCCATAATAGGTTTTTGAGTCAATAAAAAGATGTTTTCCCATATGAAAATTTACTTGCTGGTCATAATAAATCTTGCAAATATTTTTTTGCTACTTACGTCCTATCTACCTACGCTCTTTTTTATAATGAATTTAATGAGTTTGTGTTTTGCGAACGCAAATTGACTACCATATCTACCTATTTGCCAGTAATCTGAAAGTAATATAAATTATATTATGAATAAAAACGACGACCGATGTGGCGCAGCGGGAAGGTTCGCCTGCAACGCAGGAGGTTGCGGGTTCGATTCCCGCCTTGGGACAATATTAAGTATATATTATCAGTCATCTAGTACTCGTAACACAAGCTCTGCTTAGTTTGGGGCTAGATGATGCTGTGTAGATTGCCCAGTATTATTTATTTATTATTATTTTAATATGAGTAGTAAACAAATAGATTGTAAAAACCACGTTTATCGAGCGTAGTTATAGGTATGCGTCATCCAATAAATATCACATCTTGGCATCGAGGCCAAAGGGCGGCACCACCCCGTTGGCGCGCGTAGTTTGATTCATTTTTCCTACCCCTATTACAATAACCAGAGAGCAGACTTGAATAAACATATAATTTTATATTACGGACCTTTACCTACGTGGCACCACACGGTAAAAAGTAGCCTATGTCAGTCTGTTTTATTATATGGAAAAAAGTAAGGTTCCAGAGTTCCACGCGAACGAAATCGCAGGCAACAACTTGTCTAGAATCAGCCTCTGAGCAACAGCTTTTTATTTATTTGGCACTGAAATAGATTATAGAATAGAAAGAATGGAACTCTTTGCCGGAGTCTGTGTTTCCCGATAATTACAACCTGGGTGTTTTCAAATCACGAGTGAATAGGTTTCTTCTAAGCAAGCGTGCTCCACCGTAGACCACATCGTCGCTTAACATCAGGCGAGATAGTGGTCAAACAGTTTATAGGCTTTGTTCACGCGTTTCTCTTAAAGAACTATTCAAATCTATAAACATATTAACAATGCCATCTTTGTACATGAGTATTATGCACATTAGGAAAAATCCAACAGAATTTAAAAAGCTCGGTGATGGGCATGCACACAATACTAGAAACAGAGATAAGTTAGCTTGTCCAACCACTAGACTGGCTAAAGTTAGTAGGTCGTTTATTGGTCAAGGCGTTAAGTTTTACAATAAAATACCAAATGACATTGTTAACCTAACTGAAAATAAATTTAAGAAAACTATAAAAACCACGCTTACACAAAAGGCTTACTATAATGTAAATGCCTACCTTGAAGACAAAAGGGCCTGGTAGCTCGCACATGATAATGATTAGTTAAAAGGTATATGTAAATGCCTATGTTGATATAATTTTGTTTTGTTTATATTTTGTATAAGTATCATTGACATTGTAAAAATATGCTTTTACCAACATTGGTAAATTTGGTATTTGATAATTTACTTGCAAGAAATAAATGATTGTATTGTATTGTAAACGTTAGCCTATTCTAAGAAAAAAAAAATAGTCTGCAATAGCACATATTTACTTTTTATTCGGAAAACATAGACTTCATAACATAAAAAGCATAAAAACTGCAATACAATCTAGTATAGAATTAGCCTCAGAACGACAACCATTTATTTTGTAGTTGGTAGAGCCAACCGTGACTCTTCGCATCCGCAACGCAGACAAGACTCTCATCGAGTCGCTGCTCTCCCGCGCGCAGACCGACTACAAGAACAAGATCAAGAAGGATGTGCAGCTCAAGATCGACCAGGATAACTTCCTGCCGACCGACACTTGCGGAGGCATTGAGCTGATCGCTGCCAAGGGACGCATCAAGGTAACTGATCTTCACGTTTTGTGTGCTAATGTAATTTATAGAGGTAGTCCCGCGAACAACTCAGTTTTCTTCTGCACACTTTTTACTGCACAGACCCTTAGGATTTATCTGAAGCCGTGAGCGTCCGCAAGAATGAATGTACAGCTTAAGATTTACCAAGAAAAATATTGAAACGTCAGCATAAATGACAAAAACAAGTGGTCCATACTAAATAGCCACTAATAATATTTAAAACAGTTGAGTACGCTTTGCACGCTGAGATTTTTAAACTAGGTACGCAACGAATTTTGATGCAGTTTTCAGCAATAGATAGACTAAAAACTAAGGCTAAGCGCAGTGTGGTTCAAAAGGAAGGTTTATTTATATGTAATATAAATACCCGTACGAAGCCGGAGCGAGTCACTAGCTTTAAATAATATTGAATTCGTAGATCTGCAACACCTTGGAGTCTCGCCTGGAGCTGATCGCTCAACAGCTGCTTCCGGAGATCCGCACCGCGCTCTTCGGACGTAACCCCAACCGCAAGTTCACCGACTAGGTACGGAACACGCGTCACCACTAACATTTTAAAACTACCCTTATAATACAGTAGAACTAAAATAATAATAAGTGTTTTCCTTTGCCTAATTAATATAACGCGTACAATTTATATCGCTTAACTATTAAAGTCGTCAGAAATTTCTTATAAATCATGTGCATTTCTGATTCTTGGTAGTCTATAAACGTAACTGTGCATTAGTTTCGCCGCTAATTTAATATCACAGATTTAAAATATTAATTTAATACAATTCATTCGTAGCACGTTACTTTTAGACGTAGTTGTAGGCTTTGGAAACTTTAAATAAGATGTTACAATTTTAATAGGTCATACTACCTTCTAAGGTCCCTAGGCACTTGGCCTATACGTATACAGTATTATAGCACAACGTTTCAGATTACACTGTAGATCGATGTTATAATAATGTATTTTCTGAATAATCTTCGTATTGTTGTTGAATGTTTTCGATAAATATATGATATCTATATGTTACCTGTAGTTAACTAGGGCGTCAGTGAAAGCTGTAAGGCCGGGGTTTGACGCAGCATCCCATGCTATGTTCACTCAAATCGATGTAAAGATTTGGCTAAGCGCAGTGTGGAGTCAAGCATCGATCTTGCAGCCGAACAAGATTCCTACTGTGACCTACGTATCCTGGCAATGTAACAATTTGGCTCGCTTTTAGGCAATTCTCAAAGAGCACCATAGCTCTGTAATATGGTAAAATGTATAATTCCCGTATGGCACTGTTAAAATTCTTATGTAAATAAATATAATAGATGTGTTTAAATTCGTGTTTTATTCAAATAGGTAAATACCAAAAGTTCTGTTTTTAACGATAATTTATTAAATTCATAATTATGCTGCATTCATGTACTTAAAAAACCGTAAGTATGTAGGTACTTACAATAAACGTATTTCTATTAAATCACAACACAACTTTATAAAAATAACAATTATTTTGGCACCCTAAATAAATTCCATTTGCATTGCACAATTATAAATATTGTTTAGAAAACAATCAAAAGGTAATAGGTGGTACCTACTTGCTAGATAGGTTAATCAATAAAAATATACTACCTAGGCCATTATATCTACTAGGTACACTTGAAAATATTATAACCATGAAGTTAAATAAACTAAAATTAGGGAGGTGTAGGTACTTAATGGGGTTTACATTTTTTTACAAACCACAATGCAATCTAATTCGAACATTCATAATAACATTGAGCGAATAACATCAAATACTTCTATGTTTTAGTGCCTACTATACTTAACATTAGTCACAGCTATAATGGTGTTTGAACTCTAAATAGGTAGGTTCTTTGGCCTTACCCTGTACCACAGAATACATAATAAGTACAAGTATCTTTAATCCTAATAACGAGCGTGAATTAAATTTGGTTATGCATCACGCACACGACACAAAATGGTTATACGACACACATGAGGACGAAAATATTGAAGTATCTTATTAAATAAGTTACACGACCAGATGGGACACATCGGGAGTATAGGCTGGTAAGTAACGCGGTACTCTTGGCTCATCGCGTCTCCTCGCCCCTCTGTCAACAACCAAACTAATACTCCCAGCTTCTTTCACCCCATTCGACTTGACTCGTCTTTGCGAAGGCAGCAACGAAGCCCTCATAGTCTTCCGCTTCTGAAAACAAATTTAACACCGTAAGACCTAAAACAACTCCAAACTACACAACAAGTAAGTCTACTTACGAAGATACGACATCGACTTAACTACCGCTTCCAGCAAGATGATCCACGAAAAAGCAGCGGGGACTCAAACGAATTTAACAAAATGAACATGAAAATTGTTTATTGGTTAAATTGGTATAAATATTGGTCGTTAACATTTTAAAGCTACATCAGGGATGGTGAACCATCTTTGGACTACTAAAATCTAGTCTAACAACTTCAAAAAGGTTATCTTGTTTTAGGTTCGCTATCCCTGATCTACAAGCGTGTGCGTCTTCGTTTGCAGGCTATTTTATATTTTGCTTTCTATATGGTGCTTTTGGTTGTAGTTGTTGTAGTGGTCCACATCCATGGCTTCAGCCTTGGCTCTGTTTACCTCTACTGCGCCGCGCCATCTGTCGGCGGCATGACGAGCGATCTCCATCCGTTTCTGCTTTTTGATCTGATGCCGTTTATACACCACCTCGATAATTATGAGAACTATTCCCCCGATAATGCCTGCTAAGACAAGTATGAACACTCCAGCCATGTTTTTTAGCCCTAAAGTGTTTGGAGTCTTCTCGTTTTCTTCACAGTTCAGCATGTTGTTTCTTAAAATCCATTGGTTATCCAGTGACTCCATTATACCGCCTAAAATCACAAAAACAATTGCTAAACGTGTTGGAAATCTGTCAAAAATATCATCAGATGTTTGTATCTACTTACTTTCGTGAAAGTCCAGTATAGCTAATGTGACTAAATCAGCCCAAGGAGATCCTTTTTGCAAGCCGACCCCGTATCCAGACCTTCCAAATAGTTCTCCAGCTGTCACCAGTTCGCAATCCTGAGCTGCTTCGAATTCTAGTCGCGAAGAGTCCCATATAAACGCCATAAGTTTTCTAAAAAGATAAACCAAGTAGGTTCAGGTAAAAGGAAAGATGACATAACTGAATTAAAGTTAAAATAACATATTTCCTTACCCGCCTTTCACATCTTCAATTGCTTGCTCAGCATTATCATAATTGTTCGCTTCCATCGTCCGGTACATGTTAGATAGCTCGACCTGTCTTCGGAAATACATGTCTACCGCTGATCCTTTCACCGTTGCACATGTAAGGTTCTCCATAGTATTACGCAACTAGAAAAATATCATTATAGTGAGTGTATCATGCGCTTACAAATTATTATAAATGGCCGTACCTTAGACTGTTCATTTGACGTACCCTAGCATCATTGATTCCTGTAAGCTTAGTTTTAGGACGTTCGAGCACAAGAAACGCAGCCAAATTGGCAGTATATGAAGCAACGATGATCATAGCAAATCCTGCCCAGACCATTCCAAGAACACGTGCTGAAAAGCTTCGTGGAGTTCCTGAAAAGACAACATTATTAGTTTCTAGCACATGGATTTACATAGTACTACATCTGATTGTGCGAAAATACATTTACACACCTTCACCAATACCGCTATTGAGAAGAACGCCCCAAGCAAACCAAATAGCACTTGATAGATTCAATGCATCCTCTTCCGTTCCGTCGATATTTGCCAGTTTGAACCTTCCAAATGGAGAAAACCTGTCCAGGAGATACAGCACCAGAGCCACTACATGGACAGACACCATTACCAGGATCCAAAGAGTGTTGGAGAATGGTTGCAAGAAAGACACCAGGGTTGAAGATCTGGATGGCTAAGAAAAACCTCACGTAAGTTAAAATTATATTACTCTAAAAGACACTAGTTATAAGACTAGGTACCTACCTTTTTCTCTAGTATAGTGATACCCTGATACTTGAATGGCTTACTGAATTCAATGAATTCTGCTCGTTCAGGATTGATAGTTAATGGAGCCACAATCATATCAGCACGTTCATACACCAACTCTCCTGTTGACCAAAATTTTGGATATAATTTCCGATTGTGGACTAAAATAGTTAGATATTAAAGAAACTCGTCATACCAATCAGTCCAGTCCATTCTTTCTTAGCTCCCGGTATGGAGTAGTTTTTTATAATGTAATGCCCAAATTGTCCATCAGGAGACAGAGCCAGTGAATACGTAAAATTGATGGCTCTGGATAAGTATCTCAGAAGATCCATACAAAAACCTTTGCAGCAGTAGAGTTGATCTAAAAATTGAGTGCAAATCAATCAGTCTTGAAAAAAATATTTATAATTAAAAGTTGGTCTTAGAGACCGATACCTGAATCCTCACTAGCATTATAATGTGGACAGGGTATTTCTTCAGGAGCACATTCACTACCGTCGTCAATTTTTCGAGCATAGACGAACGGCTTCTCTTCAATAGTCAACACCTTAACAGGAAACATAATTTTATCGATTTCGACAATAAACTAAGGAACAGTAGAGTTATATGAACCTACTTTGAGATGAGTTGGAATCATAAAGCCTTCCGGTTTCGATGGACTGCGTCCCATCCATATAATCTCTTGCTCTTTCAACTCCAAGCGCATCTTTTGAGTTTCCTTAAATTCCAATATTCTCTTTAGTATCACCCTCATCATTTTCTTCACTCAAATAATTATTATTCACTTACCTTAGAATAAAAATATTTTCCTACAGCAACATGTTCTCCTTGAGCCCTGACGTTTACCATATCGTACTCTGCATGTACTCTATCGCCATGGTCATCAAACGCTACGTGTCCTGTCGCACCGTTCTCCAAGCTTTGCTTTCTGATATAATCGAACAGAAGTCGTCCAGTAGTCCAAATAGATCCGGAATTATCGCAGTCTGAAGGTGGAGCATGGATTTCTTCAGATTTATTCATATCTCGAATAGCAGAAGCAAGAACGTATCTAGAAATAAAAATTAACCATGAATCTTCGACATCGTCATTTTGCAATAGTTTAAATAAGTTATAAAAAAGCTAAACCAATCATCAATTCAACCCACATAGAATCTTGTATATGGGCTCGTTCGTTTGTAGCATTTACCAGTCGAAGACCCAAGAGACCTTCAGGAGCATTGGCTGCGTCAAGTGCTTGCTCCGTCACCATCCATACATAACCAGCAGTAGTCATGTTTAGAAATGTAGCGTCTCGGAATATAATCTCTGCATCGGTTTTGCTAAAAATACCAAAATGTTTTATTGACTAACACAAAGCATTATATATTTTAAGTAAAAAAAAAACGGAAATCTTAGAAATGGTTGAATTACCTAGCATACATGAGGAATACTCTAGCTTGAGCACTTCTAACATCCATAAGACGATCGCTGAATGAGTCTAAACCTGGTTCGAACTCAATTACTTGCTCCACAACGACTTTACGATCAACATCCTCATCGATGCTTTGAGAAGTCGTCTGGAACCTAAAAAAATACACATAAATGAGCCTTACAACCAACTCTCTTTTCTTTGCTATTCTCCTATAGTTACTCTACCTTCCCAAAATTGCTCTGCCATCAGTATCAGAGCTGTGAATTACGATGACCTTCATGTAGTTGAAGTGCTTTAACACATCAACCCATACGTCGGCTTGGTGTGAATACGGAGGTACAGTTCGAAGGAAAGACACGTGGATGTTTTTGTCCGAAAAAGCAGAGTCCCTGGATGATATCCCAATCACAGGGATATGGTAGAAGCCACTGGTGTAAGATACGGCTGCTGGGGACAGGTCTCCAGTTAGAGGATGGGAGACCACAACTGCATACACCTAACAAAGGGTGATATTTATATCAATTACCTACTAATTTGTTTAAAAACAATAACTTTATATCTACCGATTACCGAAGAGGTACAGTTTTTACAGGGTAGGTATTGGTAGAAAACAATACTACTTAACATGCTGATTCACAACTGACTTACCCTGTGTGCAATAAGATCCTTGCAAACGTTGAGCGCTGTTTTAATAGGATTGGTGTCCATGAGAATAGAATAATCGTGATACGTCACACCTCTAGGCACGTAAACGTCTTTAAAGTTCAGTTTCTGAAAATAAATTTCATAGGATTAAAAATGGTATCTACCCAAAGAGACAAGTTCGTCAAGGCATAATGCATCTATCAATAGTTATGGCTTACAATACGATAATATTAACAGTATTTATTAGTAATAACAGTAGGCAATACAGGAAGCTGAATGTTAACTTGTTTCATCATTCAATTAGAACAACTTACAGATATAGTATCCTTGAAGAATGCAATGGATTCGTTGCTAGAAAGGACTCCCCCTACATTATAGTAGGTCGGGTTTGAGAACCGCCTGCGATCGATATCTGCGGCTACCATAAAGTTGCCACAGCATATCAGCAGCAAGCTGTGGTAGACCCACATTTTGGCCTGAAAACATTCATAATCATCCATCCGTAAATAAATAGCACCTTTATAAAACCAGTCAAAAAAAGAAACTTTCAAATTTGACTGTTTAAACTTAGTGTGCACTCCTGGCTTAAATAAAGGCTTTATAATGTGATCTGCTGAAGTGTTATACTCATCATTTGCGTTTAGGGCAGAAACTTTTGATTAACATTGAATAATTTAGGAACGCCCTCTCCCAACACTACGCAATTTACAACTTCAGAACACTTCGCACTAACACGCATAGTTTATAAACTACCTCGAATGCGGGTACAATTCAATCGTTAATTCATTATAGCTTTTACATTTTGAGATAAAAATGCATTTTACGTAACAGAAACAGATGAAGGATGCTGGCAATGGAGACTTATCCCATGTTGCCGTGACAACAGCGCAGGCGCTAAATTTTCTGCTAATCAATCGTAGGTGCTGACCGTGAAATATTAGGAGGATGAAAAATAAAAAAAATGAAACTTACGAGTATTAGCAATCAGAACATTTTTATTAAAACATCAGGAATATATCAATAGGAACGAATATTATAAGTAACTAGTTATTGCAAACGTGCTTCACAACAACTAAAACAAGCTTTTTATCTTGATAAACATGATGCTAAATACATAAAACAAGCATTATGTTTAAGCTATTTCGCTTATGACCAATTCCAAGGCAATGGGGTCCAAGGTGCGGGAGCAGGTGTCCACGGGGACCAGGAAGCAGGCCAGTCCACGGGCGAAGGGCGAAGCGCTTCAGCGGCTGCGTTGGCCGCATGATGAGCCGCGCCGGCAGCGCCCGCGGCACCCGTGCTTTGGATGACTGACAGCTTCAAGGCTTCGATGTCTGGAAGTTTAAATTTATGAATTACGGAATGACACACAGACAGAATGTTGAGGTTATTTTCTCATCCAGGGAGGTAACCACGAGCTCTTATAGCAATATTGAAATAACATTACACTATTTTTTTATGCCGAAATGTCGGTCTAACATTGTTTAAATATTGCTTTTGAGCTTGGGGTTACCCAGTGTCTCTGTTGCTGCTGTCTGTCTTGATTTTCTGTCATGACGTTTACGAAAATACAGTGAATTACAATACAAGGCGGCCAGACTAAAATTTAGAACTAAGTATTTATATAATAGAAAATGGCAAGATACCTGCATTCTGCAGCCTAGCAGCTTGGTTGTGAGCGGCACGTTGGATAGCCTTCGCTGCTGCTGCTTCCCTCGCAGCTGCTACTTTCTGAGCTACAGCTACCCGCGCCCTCGCTGAAGCAAGTTGGCCTTGGGCTTGGACTGCTGCTTGAGCTGCTTCTAGCGCGTGAGCTCGCGCGTGGCGGGCTGCTTCTTCGCTGTCAATTATATAGAGTAAGGTAAGCAGGCATTAGGTGAAGCTACAGCTTCGATGGACTCATAAGATATTCAGGAAGCATGTTTGAGGTTAGTTAGGTAAGATACTATAAGTATACCATTCAGATGAATTTAAAAATAGAAAGAACTGTTCTTAAAATCGGAACGATAAACAGAAATATTCAAATCTACCTCTTATGGGCCGCTTGTGCCGCAACGACGCCCTTGACGCTTGCAGCACTCTGGTGCTCTAGCGCGGCGTGCTTCGCTGCTGCGACTTCATGCTGCGCGGCCATCACAGCTGTGGCGGCTGCCTTGGCTGCTGCCACTGCGCCGGCTACGTCAGAACTGGAATCTAATAAAAAACAACAGTAAAAGGATGATTGCAGTATTGCTATGAACGAAATGTAGAACAATAACCAGAACAATATTCAATAATTATTTATATAGCCCATACTTAGATAGATCGATAGATAAAGTTTTTAAATAGGTAGATATTGAGTAGGAATCGGCGCCGGCGCGACGACAGATCAGCATCACCTCAACTCAACTCGAGCGGTTCTTTGTTTGAAACTTCATGCATCGAAAAGTAACATACAGTGACGAAACCATTCGTCTCCGCGCTAATCAAGAACTTTAGTAAAGTCCTGGCCGCCATGTTCCATGAAGTTTTCGTCAATAGGTACCTACGTGAGGGAACTGAGGACATACCATGGACATGAACAGGTTGAGGCCATGCTGGCGGGGCCGGCCACACAGGGGCCACGGGCTCCCAGCCAGATAGACTTCTCTTCTGAATGCTACCTCCTGTAGCCACCAGAAGAGAAACAGCTATGATCTATGAACAAAAATAGGCTACTTATTAAAATATTTTACGTTTATGTAATCGAGATAAGTAGGTAAGGTACCTAGGTTTTATAATTTTAGCCATAGCAAAAGCAACAAGTTGTAAATGTTGTAACTAGGAATCTAGAATTCTTTCAACTTACCAAAGTTTTGAAAGCCATTGCGTTGATAGTGTTCTTTCAACAAAAGCTGATGGATCTGTGTTATCAATTGGGTGGACCCTAGACGTTTTATACTTATGAGAAAACACGGAAGAACAGTAAGTAGGTACTTACCTTAGTTAGGTACATTATGGTACCTAGGTTAGGTACTACCTTCTATTTCACTCAACAACATTTAGAAAGGGTTCACTTTTCATAGGAAATAAATAGGTAATTGTAGTGCAACGCTGATGAGCATGTTACGTGTCGATACAAAGATAATACAATAGGTACAGGTAGGAAAGGTACCCTAATTTGGTAAAAGTAAATAATAACACTGCATCATAATAGGTAGGGACCTAGTTGTTTATCTAGGATTGCCTAGCTTTGCTATGAGCGTTTGCTCTGTTTACATATCTACCGTTTTTTTAAGATATTGGGAATTTCCTACGAGCCTGAGGAGGTCTGAGGAGGCCTAGGTCATCTCCATTCAGCAAGAATGAGGATTCTACCATCTGTCTTATCTCTAGATTTAATAATCCAATTATAAACATGTTGCAATGCAAGGCTTAATTTGTATCATTCAACAAAATAGGTACCTATCATGCATAAATGTTGTAAATTTCAGTAATTTTAGCCCATGATTTGTTAGTAGTTAGGTCTGACGATTTGGATTTTGTCTAGCTAGGTGGATGTACCTAGGTGTACTTTGCCTCTGTGCCGCTTCGATGACCGAGAAAGTTGGCAAAGTGTACATCCGGCGAGCCAGGGCGTGCCGCCAACTAAAACAAAAAAGTTGATCTGAGCTGGTCGAGGCTACTACCCAAAGACTGCATGCACTGCCAGGATATTCTGTGAATGAGAGGAGACGTACTGTCTCTAGGAGTAACGAGCACAGTGCGTGCAATTGATAAAAGCGCCATCTACCAAGCAAATAGAATTAAGATAAGATTAATTTTACTACTCAACAAGAGATGGCTCTTTTATATAGGTATTAAAAAACAATCAACTGACTGACGGATATGAAAAATTCGAATACTTTAAAAATCAGTAGTTAGCATGTGCCCCCGTGTTCGATTTATTATAGCCACTTTAAAAAAACTATTAACTTTTGTCTGAAAGCTGCCAAAAAAAAATCAGAAACCGACCATTTCCGAAAAAAAAAATACCATATTGAAATGGTAACATTAGCGTAGGTCATGCCAAACAACCAATCAAAATAGCCACCCTCCCATCCCATGACATCCATCCACACAAGTCAATTTCAAAATCAAATCAATTGATTTTTCGGACCAAAATTACTAGTACAACAAATGGCATAGCTCTGTGTTGTGCGTAGCTCTGCTCGGTTTCGGAGTGGTGAGTGGTTGTTATTGGATCGCGCGCGGACATCCGAAGTTTTCTTTCATGATTATCTTCCTGTAAACGCTTCGTTATGTTCTGTTTCTAAACTGATAGAGCAAATTATTGACTGAGGTTTCTTGTCTAGCAGAGGTGAGTAGGTACCTACTTTTATTCCTTGATTACGTAAAAATGCGTTTATTATCTTTAATAGCCTTTACAAGATCTATTCATTCAGCCAAAAAAAAACAAACCATCATGCTTCAACGAAATGTTATTTTTCAAAAATTGTTAAATAAATCAAGATTAAAGTTTTAAGCCGCGGTTGCCGAGTGCCCGAGTACCCGGTTGCCAAGCGAGAGGTTCAGGGTTCGATTCCCGCCCGATACCTATTAAAGTAGGTACCTACCTAACTATTGGGTGTGAAAAAACAATAAAATGTAGCTTCTACAGTTTAAAGCTGTCTATTAGGTTTGTTTTGATTAAGAAATTCAAATTTATCATTGAGGGTGGATAACTAATACTTATTGATAATTTTGATGCAGCTCTGAAAACCACACCAGAAATGTCAACCTCACCGAAACCCCCACAGCAGTTTGCGTGAGTACTTACTATAAAATTATATGGTAGTAGTTAGAGGCTTATCTTTTTATGTATCTTCCTATGTAAATCATTCTCTATACTTACTAGAAAGAAATAGAATATTTTTTTTCATCATATAATGTGCCTATAATTTTGCTGGCTAATGTCTTTAAACTACTTACTACCAGCTTGCACTTAATAATATTTATGGCAATACTTTAGGCCTAGGTCATCTCCATTCAGCAAGAATGAGGATTCTACCATCTGTCTTATCTCTAGATTTAATAATCCAATTATAAACATGTTGCAATGCAAGGCCTAATTTGTATCATTCAACAAAATAGGTACCTATCATGCATAAATGTTGTAAATTTCAGTAATTTTTAGCCCATGATTTGTTAAAACTAAGTATTCTGTGGGTTAATAGTTTGATAAAGAACTATTGAGTTGCACATCTAAACATATAAATTTTCATCAATGACTTTTCAAACAGCTGAATAAAACTGCAACTCTAAATCTGTCCAAAATAGTTTCAGAAATTACTTTTGGATATAGTCCATTTAATTCTGCATAGAGCATAATTTAACAAAACAGCTACACTATTGTTTAAATGAATGTTTAAATTAAAATTGACCATGATATGCTAATATTATGTAAAATTTTCAACTAGTTCAGTTGTAAGCTGCTTAGTAGGTATTAAATGTGCAGTAGAAAATTTGTTATCTTGATAGTAAAAGGCCACTCCATATTCAGTCTAAACATAAGAGAAACAAGGCACCTTATTAGTACATAGTATTGATATACAATGTCCCATTGTCCTAAATCTGGAATGTAGTTTTGTTGTCATTATCGGTTTGGACATTTTTTTTTCTTTAACATAACATGAATGATAGCATGAATGTTAGAGTAATGGATCAGATTAAATATCTAAACTTGTACATACTTACTATATTATATTTATTCTGTGCTTGTATGTACACTCGAGTAGCAGATAAGATAAGACCCTCGTGCAAGTGGCAACTCTAAACAAAATATTAATCTTTGAAATTATTGATAGAATCATAAAAGTTAATGCTTTAGAATTTGAAACTTCAGTACCTAATAAAAAAAACTATCAAGTACTTTTAAAGTAACCAAGGGCTTTTTTTAAGATTAAATCTTCTACACTAAAGTTGTTCTTTTTTCCCACACTAGATGTTTGAAGTGCACCACAGTGCCTGGGGCAGGTTTAAGTGAAGTGCTTACTTTTTTAAATAACTATATAGGTAACAAATAAATAAACACTGGACGGATTTAGGTAGGTGTAATTACCAGATCGTTTTTACATCGGACGACACGATATTGACTTTCAAGGACAACAGAACGACAGATAGTAAGAATTTCCTTTCATACTATTCTACTCTTGCGGACAAAAGCGATATATAGTGTCAGTTTCAGTATAGTGTCAGGTTCAGCATAAGTCTATGAATGCTCTGAACTTAGTTGTAACCGACATAAGTTGATTATACCCTCTATGATAGTTAAGTGTCGTGGACGGGACATACAAACATACTACTGTTGCGTACAGCGTGTCGTGGACGACAGACTGTCGTGACGGGTAATGTAAAAACGCTCTAATAGTTAATAACCCCCTAGTAGTAGTAGTAGGATAATAACCTTATCATAGCTTTGACAGTTTACCAGGAAGTTGAGATCTCCTATGCCACTTCAGTTACAGTTGAAGATAAGCACTTATCTATTAAGCCCCTTGGGTTTGCAAATATTTAATCATTCTGAGTGATAAATCTTAATATTTCTAACTATGGAAAGCCCGCGACTTTATGTGTGATCTCAACAACCTACATCCTCCACATTGACTGTCATCTTATTATGCAGTCAACTGAGGCAGTCAATAACAATTATTATATAACTAGGTATGTAATAGTAATATATTATGTATTGTTGATACAGATTCAGATTAATTTATTGCAAAAATGAATATAAAATAGATGTTAGGTAAGTAGGTACAATTAAAAATCACAGACCAGCCATGTTTAACTTTAAGAGCTGTGATAATACAACTCAAACACACAAATATACTAATGATATTTCGTAGTAATTTTTTTTTGCCTTACCTAACTGGTAAACGATGTATAGTAGATTTAGTAGGTAGGTACTAAAGATTTGTTTGTTATAATGAATACAAATCTTTACTTAGTTCTAAAAGTTTTAATACCGTCTTTTCCAGACTCTGTTTAGTAGACAGTAACTTCTTATGATTTGTTTGTCTTACTTAATAGTTACTGAATATTTGTTAATACCTGGAATATTTTCCAAACTCGGTTTAGTAGACAAAACCTTCTTAATTTTCATATCATATAAATATAATAATAATACGAATGTTTAGTATCTACATAATTTCCAGACTCGGTTTAGTAAATAGTACCTTTCAAAGACTAGTTTGTCATATTACGAATGTAGTAAATATTTGTTAATACCAGGAATCTTTTCCAGACTGCTTCCAAAAATCATAAACGGAGGCATAGCCGGCATTGTCGGTGTCTCCATAGTATTTCCACTGGATCTTGTCAAGACGCGGCTGCAGAACCAAACCGTAGGGCTTAATGGAGAGAAACAGTACAAAAGCATGTAAGTCAACTCAATTATACTTCGTCTGTTCACAACTAGTCTTACTCTGTGTCTTTCAGTCTTCAGTCAGTCAGTCAGTTTCTATTTTCTTTGTATGATGGCAGAAAAGCTGCATAATTTTTAAATGAAGCTTTTTATCTGTTATTGGCATTATTGGTAGCATTATTATTTGGATTAGTATAATACAACTAGATGTATTATTTACATAGAATAATTTACAATGTGATATAAGTAACTTACTATTAAAAAAAACTGATAAACTACGATTCGTTCGTTCGTTCGTATGAGTTAGTGGTCAACTCTGGTGACAGAGTTTCTAAGCCGCCCGAAGGCCTCTGTCTAAATATGATAAACTACGATGGGTGATGATTGTGATTCTAAATTTTTTTTGTGCTAAATCATTGTTCCCACGAAGTATGATAGTAAAGAAGGGCCCGAATCTTAAAAAACGTGGCAAAAATTCGATTGTACGCACTCACACAGTAATGTTATCCAAGGTCAGCGAAGTCCACCGAATCATGACCTCTGGCTTAACGTATAATAAACGTAGTCGCGGGTCATAAAATAGCGGCTGGTAGAGTTGCGCATCACAAGAGATAATTAAACTGCAGAGACAAAGCGACTGATGCGAATGGAGTGAGCTCACTCCTTTCGACGTGAACCTATTTTAAAGCGGTCGGAGCGGAGCACTGTCAGTGCCCTTCTATACTTAGACTTCCTTGATTGTTCCCCATTATTTGTCAAATATTATGCCAATAATGTGGTGTGGTGAGGTTATTGTGATTAGGCGGATAGAAAATACCTCTCTCTGAATACTTACTTATGTACCTACTCCACTTTCTCGTTATCTAACGTTTTTATTACAAGACATCGTGAGTTGTAGGTACTGTAGGTAGGTACAACTTGTACATAATGAATTCAGCAGAAATGGTAATTTTTACGTTTCGATTTATTTATGAAGGCACAGACTGCTCACTATTACCGTAGTAATTTGAATTTTATTTATGATGAAGAATTTTATAGAGGCTCTACCTCACCGGACTGTCGTAGCATGCTGAAAACTGTTATTTTCTACATTTCCGTAGAAATAACTCTTCTTTCTTTTTTCGGTGCTCCTGCTAGCCGGGCTAGACACCCTGAGACGTAGATCGAAAGTCTCATGTGCCTGTAATTTCACCGGAAACCATACTTTTCAATCCGAAACACTGCTTGACGAGCATTACTGCTTTGCGGCACATAGTTATGGTGGTAAGTAAGTTCGTATGAGTCAGTGGCTAACTCTGGTGACAGAGTTTTTAGGCTGCCCAAAGACCTCTGTCATGGCCTGCTGGTACTACCGGACGAGCTCTATCACGAAGAACTACTGATATATTTGTTCCTTTTAAAGAAGAAGCGGCTTCCGCGTATAATAACGGTTTCTCGGGCGGCCACTAAAACAAATTAGTCGATAAAGGGTGGTGTTTCTTTGAAAGGTTGGACTGTTTCAAGAAGACGTACGCAGCGGAAGGCTACTTTGGGATGTACCGGGGGTCCGCTGTGAACATCCTACTCGTCACGCCGGAGAAGGCGATCAAACTAGCCGCCAATGATATGTTCCGGTTTATGCTGTCCAATAAGGATGGGTAAGTTTGGTTTTAGCACACAGACATTCTCTGGGTTAGGTTAGTCCCACTTATCCGAAATCCATTGTTCTCTCTATTTTAAACTACACTCGAGAGCAATGAATCCGGGTCACTCAAAGAATCCAAAAAATCTCGGAAAGTAAGAATGCTAGGTTAATGCAATAAATTGTATTTAATAGACAATTTAATACTCCTTAAATGAAAGTTAAAAAAATATGAGTCACCATACATTTTATTTACACAAAATTACAGAGGGTTTCGTTGTTTTACGCATCTCCCTAGCTCGTCCCAAGCATGCTCGATCGGGTTGATATCCGGGCTGCGCGCTGGCCACTCCATACAAGTAATGTTCATCTCTTGAAGGTAGTCATTCACAATCCTACCTGTATGAGGTCGGGCATTGTCATGCATAAATATAGCATCCTCACCCAAATTGACCATAAATGGACCAACGTGTTCGTTGAGGATTTCTTCCACATATCTTACGCTAGTTAAAGAGCCGTTTTCTATGATCACCAGCTCTGTGCGACTTTCAGAGGAAATTCCGGCCCACACAAGTACAGACCCACCACCGTAGGCTACTTTTTCTTCGATGCATGCTTGCTTGAATCTTTCCCCTGGTCTTCTATACACTCTGTGTCTTCCATCGTGCTTGTAGAGCATAAATTTTGATTCGTCGGAGAACATAACTTTCGACCAATTCGATTTTCGAATTTGATCGATTTTTTGGATTCTTTGAGTGACCCGGATTCATTGCTCTCGAGTGTATATACATCACACTAATACTATAATGCAAATGTCTGGATGTTTGTTTCTCTATTTATCTATAACTCGACAACCACTGAACCGTTTTGGCTGATATTTAAAACATAAATAGATACTAACCAGGAATATAACATAGGCTACTTTTTATTCCGGAAAAAAGTACGGTTCCCGAGTCCCACGCGAACGAATCGCGGACGACTGCTAGTTCCCAATAAGTAAATTACATAGAGTCGGATAAGACCTATGCTTGTTTGCAATCTAAAAAATAAGTAAAAATTTTTCATAAAAAATGAAAATTAATTCGTAGTCACGTGTTTCATTCTATAGTTTGGTTCCCTATACACACGTTTGTTCTCAATTACCATAAATTGTTTCACGACCTTGTATATGTAACATGACGTGAATGTGGCATTGTTCTATTTAGTAAACCGAACTAAATTACTAGAAATAAACCTAAATTTATAGACTGTTAATGTAAACTATTGTAAACGCTCTCACTGACTGACACAACGCAAAGCCTAAACTACACCTGTAGGTTTCAATGTTTCATACTTTTAAGGTCTAGTCTAGATTAGAAATGACTGAGAAAGGAATTTAAAAATGAAATCTCTAAAATAGTATATATTTTTATTAGTATAAAATAATGATACAAATCTAATCTGTTATCATAAGATAATTAAAAAGTGTCTATAGATAGTTTAACTGATTCAGATCACTACCGGAAGCAACAATATAGTACCATTAATAAAGTTTTTTTTTTATAAAAACCTTCAAACTCAGGTTCACACTACACATTCCGTAATTATAGGGCATCACAGCATGCGTTAAATCTTCACTACAACAATGTAGGTACTAGCAATATTGTATTGATTGATATTTGGTAAAAGTTCGTCATTATGAGTCTGAAAACGTCTAATGCATATCAATAGGAAGACCTCAAAGAATGCTACAACGGTCTTGAGCCGCCACCATCAGCCGACTTCTTGCGGATATCATTCAAATTTCTATCAATAATTAAAAAAATACTCGGACGTAAGGTTGATATCTAATTTCAGGCACTGGGCACGTTAGCATTCGATCCGGAACAAAGAAATGCGAGCAACACTTATATGTTGCAGAAATAGGTCTACTACCTAATTCATTTAAAAAACGGGTGTTTTCACGTACCGGTACCTATATCGGTACGTGAAAACACCACCCGTTTTTACAATGAATGTTTTGTTCACGATAGTTTAATTAGGTTTTTTTTTTTTTTATACAACTGAAGTGCCAACCAAGCGTACGGCCCACAAGATGGTAAGCGGTTACCGCAGCCTATGGACGCTTGCAATACCAGAGGTAACACTCGCGGGTTGCCACCTTGAGGCTAAGGTCAAAAGCCTCATGTGCCAGTAATTTCACCGGAAACCATACCCTTCACACCGGAACACAGCAATGCGAGCATTACTGCTTTGCGGCAGAAATAGGTATGGTGGTAGTCCTTCCCCGGACGAGCTCTATCACAGAGAACTCTACTACTAATCTTCATTTATATTGTTCAGATCGCTGCCTATCACAAGTCAGATGATGGCGGGCGGTATGGCGGGCGCCTGCCAGATAGTCATCACCACTCCAATGGAACTGCTCAAGATTCAGATGCAGGACGCAGGCAGAGTCGCCGCGCAAGCCAAAGCAGGTCAGGATCATATAAACAAACAAACAAATGTGTTATTTGTAGGTGTATTTTTAGTATGTAGTTCATTTAACTATTGCTTGTCTAGTAGACGTTTAGGTCATAGATTCAAATTGGAATTCACGTGTGAACGTCACCATAGATCTTTATTCATGTAATTGAAACAGCGCAGCTAAAATACACCTTTCGCAGTCCAATGGTCTTTCTTATTTTCATGGTGCCAAGTTAAATACAAACAACAAATGCAAAAATTAATTCGGTAATATTTGATCGGTCTAGCAGACGCCAGCTCAAACAGACGTCTGGTAAAATAATTTTGATAAAATGCGTAATTTCTTAAACAACATCTTAAACATACTACTAAACTAACCGAATAAAATTATATACAAGTTTTACGTAAACACATTCTACTGAAATAACTTCATACAGCTTTCAGCTCAAAATAGAAATAGTTCCTACCTACTTTCAGTAATCCCGTAAAACTGTATACGAATGAGTGTCATCTTGATAGTGATGTAGAACGCGAGTTAAAATAGAAATTCGCATAGTGCGACAATACGCGACGCCAAAGGTTATCGCTGAAGCGTCTTACAAAAAACTCATGAAACTGATATAAAGTAAACATTTCCTTGTCATGGTCACTGTTATTCTTCTAATGTTCTCACGGCAAACGTTGGCTAACGCTCAAGCAAAAGTGTTACTTCTAAACCACGTAAACCCCATGCGGATTATTGATGGCGCATATTATGTCTATCGAATTTTTACTCAATAGACATTTATGCCGATCAATGTTTTGCTTCGCCTCAAATATTTTTTTTACGCTATTGTTATTTAAAAAACGATTGCATAAATAAGTATGGTGGTACTTTCTTGGACTAGCTCTATCTCAAACGACTCTACTACTATTATCTCAGAACCACAACAAACAGAAACAAACAATGTTAGTATAAAAACACTTTCAAATGTTTTTACTGCGTGTATCTAATTCGGATTAGCGACAGACTAGATGTAACATTATTTTATCTGGTCTAGGTCTGGGTTAATTTTATACCAGTTATGTTTTAATAATAGGCAGTTATCCAACCTCGCCGGTGCTATCAGATTATTTGAAGCACCTTTTGGTTCTCCTATCTCGCTACTAATAATAACTAGGTACGCTGTAATTACATCATCATAATAATATACAGTATATCATTATTATGATAGTATGTCATAAAAGATTTATCTTCATATTCATATCAGATTAATTTCATTTTGATTCACACTAAAGTATAGATGGGAAGATACAATGAGGTTTATTTATTTATTTATTTCAGAACACAAACTTAATGAACACTATTTTCACTTAAAACGGGATATTTACCATGATTTGTGAGTTTTATTGATTCCCGATATTTCGGCGCAGTTACATGCACCATGATCACAGTTCTCCCGTGATCATGGTGCATGTAACTGCGCCGAAATATCGGGTATCAATAAAACTCACAAATCATGGTAAATATCCCGTTTTAAGTGAAAATTATGTTAATAACCATGATAGTTTTAATAAACACTATTATAAGATTTACAAATTAAATGTTATTACAATTAAAGGTGAACTACATGCACAACAATTATAGCGACAATATTATATATTAAAGTTTACAAATTAGTTTTTGAGTAAATTCGAAGGTCAATGATGGTCTAGTGGAAATGACCTTGCCTAGTGACTTCGCCTTCCGATCCTAAAGTCTTGGGTTCAAAACCGGTCGAGCAGTAATAGATTTTTCCACTCAAATGAACTAGTGTTCTAATCAAACGATGAAAGAAACCATTGTGAGGGGTTTCCTCATATCCAAGAACTACTAATTTGAAAGACGTGTAAGTTTAAGCTCTATTTACTAATCTAGCATAGAGCCTAAACCACAGAACATATATTAGTACTACGTCCAGAATGGCCACTCCCTACCTCCCATCGGTTTTACTTACCCCACCCCAGTCGCGAGTTTGCCGGCACCACACGGCACCTTTCGCCCGCACTGAAGTTAAGTGTAGGTCCAAGCGCGCGCATGCCAGCGCGAGCGAAGGTGTGCTATCTCGCTATTGCTATAATTGGGTAGGGACAACCATGACACACACACACATACAACAGCATCGTTTACGTACACAAACTATGCATGTGGTGATTGCGTTGCTTCATACATTTTATTGAGAGTGACCGGAGTGTGCTTAAACCTCAAAACTACTTCTATTTCTAGAGGGGAAAACAGTGGTTCGGACAACAGCAATGGAACTGACCAGGCGATTGCTGAAAGAGCGAGGCATTTTCGGGCTGTACAAGGGCATTACGGCGACGGCGGCGCGCGACGTGTCTTTTAGCGTAGTTTACTTCCCGCTGTTCGCTACTCTCAACGACATGGGGCCTAAGGGCCCGGACGGCGGCCCTCCGCCGTTCTGGTAAGCGTTTATATTATACTAGCGACCCGCCCCGGCTACGTATGGGTGCTATAAACTTTCCTCTTGAATGACTCGATCTATTGATGAAAACCTAATTAAAATCCATTGCGTTGTTTAAAAGATCTAAGCGTACCTACATACTACACACACAGAGAGATGAACCGGCGGGTAGCGACTTTTATACATTTTTTAAACGGCTTCCAAAAAGGAGAAGGTTATCAATTCAACTGTATGTTTTTTTTTGTATGTTTGTTACGTGATTGCTCCGCCAATTATGAATAGATTTTGATGTTTATTTTTATGTTTGATAGGTTTTTAGAATAGGACCCATTTAAATTTTATTAAAATCAGTTCAGTACTATAAGAGTAAATCTTAAAAAACCTGTCAATCACTACATCGTCATGTATCACCACAATCTGCCAAATAAAATTTTGGTTTAAAAGTTGTTTTTCTTTAATTAATTATTTAAATAATAATACACTTACTAATGTAGATACTTAGTTACATTTATTTTTCACCTCACAACACCTTTCTGGTTTCTTAGAGATGGGGCATATTTGATGTAATTACTCTGCAAGTCTGCACTCCAAAAAAATTGTATGAGGCACCCATCGGAGGCAGCAAAGTGAGTTGCAGAGTGATTACATAAAATAGGCTCTAGGTCCTTATAATACTTACCAATGTCGAGTGTGTAAAGATTTTGTTGTGTTCGTTTCAGGTGGTCGTTCCTATCGGGATGCACGGCTGGGTCCACGGCGGCTCTCTTCGTGAACCCGATGGACGTGGTGAAGACACGAATGCAGACCTTCACGAAAGGCAGCAACGAGCGCCAGTACACCTCCATCGTTGACTGTGTCACGTAAGTTTATACATAATGTTCTTTGTGATAGAGCTCGTAAAAAATTACACACCCTGTGCATGATGACAGTAACAAAGAATCACTAAAATTACGTCTTCACCATATGAAAAAAGGATTCAAGGAGTATGAAAACCATATTCCTATCTTACCCATGACTTCACTACTACGACGACGTCATGCCTGCCTGCGTGACTTGGACGACTTTTCGGGAATTTTAAAATCCAAACATAAATCGCGTTTTTTTTACTACTAAACCATTAATTTCTGGAATATTTATGTTATTTTTTGCATAAATTCGATACTTCTGAACACAATAGAACAGTTTTTTAAAAACAGTCATCATGCCTTTTCCCTGAGGTCTCTATGATTTGGGTACCTGCCGTGCCGTACCTTTATTCTGCAAATGTAATTTCAGCGACCTGCCCCGGCTTCGCACGGATGCAATGAAAACTTAAGCACCCCCGTGCGAAGCCAGTAGGGCGGGCTAGTAGTAAATATAGCCTCTATCACCCTAGCTTCCCAAAACGGTGAAAGAACTTTGGAGCCTATTCAATGCAAACAAACAATCAATTTTTTCTTCTTTATAATATCTGTTCAGATTATTCATTTATTCATTACTGTGCGTTTATTGTCAGTCTTTCAGTAATGTTAGAATATTTTTTTATTTTCAGAAAAACTATGAAATACGAAGGCCCAACAGCATTCTTCAAAGGCGGCGCTTGCCGTGTGATGGTGATAGCTCCACTCTTCGGTATCGCCCAAACGGTCTACTACATAGGCATTGCTGAGTATTTGCTCGGACTCAAGAAATAGTGCGCTTTATGACACAAGACAAGGTTATAGAGGCAAAGGTAGATGTCTAGTTCGATAGAAGCGTTTATTTAAGTGCCGCAGTATTTTGTTCATGTAACAGGTAACTGAACAAATGTTCGAAGGTTGGATGATGTTGTTATGAAGTCTAGTTGCATTTGATATAATAATTAAGCACAGTTTGATTTGTTGTGATTTAGTTATTTTTGGATACAGAACAGAGGAGATGAATCTACGCAGAATGTTTAGTACCCATAAAATTACACAGTTAGAGACGATCATAGATCATTATAATTATATTTATATTTGTAATTATTTCTATTTAAATATTTCATTAGCGTGTGATCAATTGACATGTAAATTATTTTTTATACATTATGAATTATTCAAATGTGTTTTACCTATCATGACATGCTTCTTTTCCATGGCATTTACATTTAAAAAGTATTTAAAACTACTGTTTTATATTGTGTTGTAAAATAACAAGTAGGTTATATTTTAATTAGTAATGCAGTATATTATTTTGTATTAGCTTTTTTCCGCTTTACTGCGATAAAATAAAACTAATAAGATTGTTCTGCTAAAAATAGTTAATAAAAAGTGCAAATAATACACCATTACATACTATGCATGTAACGGTTGTCTATAGGTACTTGTCAACCGTTACCTACATACGAGTATTGCATGATTAATGCCCAAATGGGATTTCCAAAATTGTAACATTGGACACATGCACTTCACAGAACTAACTCCAAATTTGTCTCTAAGACCAGCAGTTTAGGCTGTGCGTTGTCATTGTCAGATAGTATTTTATTTTTTATATTTTTGGATTAAAATTTGCTGTTTACTTTTGATTATGTAGTGTTGTTTTGCTTAAAAAGCAATATTTAGCTCAATGATTATTTTTTAAGTCAAGAGTATTATAATAGTGATATTGTTATATTTTTTATATTTGTTGCTAAAGTTTTTAATTGTGGCCATATTTTGTTGATATTTTTGCTAAAGAGATTATGCTTGTACCTACCTTTAGTAATGAATTTACAAAAAAATACGTGCTTACATCAAATTTATGAAATTTCGTAAAATTCCAACAAGTCTTCCGTTTTGAATCTAGCATTTTTTAACAATAACGATACAAGTTCTACTACACTCATGGTTAGCCTACTAATATAAAACATAATGTAATCGATGTTAATTAGTGTTTATCAAGGTACATTTAACATAATTATTATATTATTGACAATAACAGCCAATGAGCATTCTAGTTAGAATTTAAATAAATACTTGTGTGTGCAAAAACACAATGTCAATTCAAAGATCTGTAAGGTCCAAAAATTAGAGACATTTTAATATAGAGACGAAGAATTGCTGGGATGTGTTCAGTTCTCTGGCTTTAAGAAGCTGATTATTCCATTGAATTTACATGCTTATTTGCAAACCTTTTTATATCAACCGATTGTAGTGCAAGTAAAAAAGAATTTACTAGTGAGCTAGTGATTTTTAATTGTCCTGCGTCGTAGGTAATATGACAAGTCACGTTAGTCTATAGGTGCATTGAATTTCAAAGTATGTTTTTTTTAATACGCCTATTTACTACAAATCACTCACTCACTTCGCATATTAATTTGCAGATCTCTTTTAACATTAGTAAAATCTGATGAAATGAAAACAACTTACAAAAAAATAATTTAATTATTATGCATTTTATGACACATTTTATGTTCATATTTTATGTCAGTCAATTACAAAATTAAAATATAGAATATTACTATGTAGTGAGTAGTAATTAGTATTTATTCATACGCCTTTGTTGCCTCAAATTGGGCGCGTTAATGATTATTATTTGCATAATGCATTATATCGATGTAAAGACAATAAATATGTAAACTAAAATTATCTATCGCATGTGTGAAACGTAAAGATGTTTTAGCTAGGCTAGTCTAAAGATATTTCTAGAGATATCAGTGCTTACATGTTACGTAAATAGATAAGATCAATAGGCATGTCCAATTCATATTTCAGTTTTATAAATTTATTACATACAAATTAATTATTCAACTATTGTATTTCTGATATAAAATATAATGCAATTACTTCATGTTGATGTTTGAAATTATGAATGTGTAGTACACACTGTTGGTGTTTAAATTACTATGTATGTATGTGTAACAGTTTATCCTAGTTGACTATTTGTGCTGATATTGTGATTGTTACAAGATCAAAAGTATAACTCAGCTTATTTTAGACTAAAGAATGTAGATAAAGATTGAAATATACAATGTATTAAGTTGTTTTTTTTTACATCTAATGTAGACCCCGAATGTTATAGTTCGGTCTATTATGTTATCTGTGGTTTGGGTACAGAATAATATGGTATACCTACCCACTTTCTAGAAATTTGCTAATAATATATTGGTACCTATGGCACCCTATTGAGCAAGGAACATAACTATCCTTACCTATTAGGGGTAGTAGTAAATAGTCTTTGACCTACCTTGGCATGAAGGAACGCATAGCTCTCGTACTAACTACTAATGGGGTGATTACACGTAGGTACCGAGTAGAGTGGTGGTGTGAGTCAGCCACTATTTTTAACCAAATTCTCAATAAGTTTGAACTAGTTTTGCAAAAGTGGCCCCTCAATCCTGACGCACAAAGAAAATCGGAATCGTTCAAACTTTTTATTGCTATAGTTTTACTACTGCACGCTAGATGGCAATAGTTAAATTGTTTTTAACTGGCGGCACTGAATTAACTTTGACATATTTATTTGACATGACAGACATAGGCAACAGCAACATGGCAACACTTCTTGCATAAACGTCAAAAAGAATGCGACGCCGCTGGCCGCATTTTATTTTGTTCTCAGTCAATTATTTCTATTTTCACGTAAAGCTTGAAGAATTGTGTGAATAAACTTGCTATTTTCTGTGTGGAAATTGTCAATAATAACCATGGCCGCTATAGGTCCTAGAAAGGACGGTGGGCCGAATTCAGAGTATTTTCAGGCGTCGGAATCATTGACACAATTTGATCTGATTCGTGTTTGGCTACAAAAGAACTGCAAAAAGGTTAAAAATGTTTTCCATTCCTTCCCTCTACAAAAAGCAGACTTCGTTGACGTTCCAGATTTTGATATTGGGCTCTCACTAAATCCCTGACGTGATTGTTTCCTTGGCTTCCAGCATGTCCAAACGGATCCACCTACAAAGGAAGGATTGGCCCTGTTGGTCACGCAACTTATCCAGTATCAGGAGAATAAACTGGGAAAGAATGCAGCAGATCCTCCATTTTTGAGGCTTCCGGTAAGTACATTTTATAGAAAAAAATATAATTTAGATTTAATGTTGAAGGAACCAAAGTGTACCTACAAACATGTGTTCAATGCATTACTTTGGAAGGATTTTTCGAGATTACACATTACAATCCTGCTTAACATGATACTAGGAATCTCGGTAGGTATAATATTACCAAAAAAAAATCTGTGCCATTGTTCCACAACACAAATATATGCTGATTATGAAAAGATGAAAGTTAGGTTGCTGTCTGTTAACTATTACTACAAATACAATTTTTTTATTGCACGTAAGTTGCTATCAGGTCTTTTATAATAGTAGGTAGTTACAAACATAAACCCTGTTAGGCACTGAAATATTGCATTAGGAGGCGCTTTGTCTTTATGTATACTCAGTGTATCAACTTTGTGTCATTATTAAATTTTAGATTATAACAAAAAAACAAACATGATCAGTAAAACTCTTTATAAAATAAGTTAAAACAGTCAATCCCTCTATCAACCAGACATAATTAATAATTTACTGCATCAGGAAACACAAACTGATTTTCCGGGAAGCCTTTAGATCCTGTTCCTTCTATCGCAAACAGAGAACCAGCTTCAGGTTGCTGGGCTCTTTCCACTGCAGTCAGTCCCACTCGGCTTGTTGTAACAAACAGTGTTGATAGATCATGACCTCCAAACATTACTGAGGTAACTTTATCAGCGGGAAGCTTGTGTTGTTCTAATAACTTGCCAGCTCTGGAGTCTATCTTTATTACCTGTAAATAATAAATTTTAAAAAGAACCTTCTTACTGAACAGTGGGTAAGTATGTTGTATGAGTCAGTGACTCTGGTGAGTTCATAGTCTGTTGTGGCTTAATTAATCTTATGACTTAGTAGGTAATGTGGACTATTTGTGTCAGTCACTGTTGTACTTAGCAATGTGAAGTATGATTCAAAGTGCAATCCAGTTGATTGCAGCTGGATTGCAATACTAGATCAAAGTAAATCTGCTTGACATTCTAGTTCACTAAGCAAAGTGTTTGAATTAATTTTCCATGTGCATATTAAATTTGAACATTATTTTGTAGGGAAATCTACTTACTACTTCTTCTGTTGCCAGAATTTTATAATATCCCAGATTGTTTCCGATCAGGAACCTTATTCGCTATGACCAAACGCGGGCTAGTTACGATATCTGCGTGGAATCGTTATCGACGAGCCACGTTTTAGGGCTCGTCTGACGGTTTTTCAAATTCAACCTATTAATAGCGAAACTATCGCTATTAAAACAACACAGGTACGGAAAACCATTTTACAATTTCACACCATGGCATGTATAGAACACGTTACTAAGTTACACGTTATTGGTAAGGAATCTCTATGTCATAGCGAATAAGCCCCCAGGCGAGACTTGAACCCGCAACCATCCGCTTAATGCGATGCTCTGACAGTTGAGCTGCCGAGTCAACTGGGAGAGCAAAACTTCATCACCAGAATTGGCCATTGACTTTTACAAACGTAGCTTTTTAATGCAATTCTGCGCTAGTCGCATTTACTTACGTGAACATACTAGGTATAGCTTGTAATAATTACCTTTCCTCCATTGAAGCAAGCAACCCAAAGGTTTCCTTCTGTATCAATAGTGAGGCCATCCGGCAAACCGGTTACGTTATTTGCTTGGAAGCTGAACAGTGTTCTTCTGTTACCTATGACATTTTAGAGTTCAATGATTATTAACGATGTTATAATACTGCCAACGGATCTCGATCATCGTGAAGTAGCGGTTTCTTTATGGCCGAGATCCATGATGAAACGGCAACTTCACGATGACGCTTTCGCAGCTCGAAAGCAGCTGTTCAAAAGTGTGAATGGTTCGCTTTCGCGCGTCTATGCTAGATTAATCGTCATATCAGCCGAGACATCTCCTACTGGCAAAGCGTCTTTGACAGTTGGACATAGGCCCTATGTAGATTCAACCAATCAAAATTGAGCTGAAAATGTCAAATCAACTTACGAATCGCTCCTGTATCAAGATCATAGTCAAAAACATCTATGTTTCTCGTGGGCGAATCGATGTAGAACATGTATTGGTTGTCTGCTGTCCATGCTATGCCGTTCGACACGGATACGGGACGGACCATGGGCGTTGGGTTGATGTAATTCTTCTCGTCCAGCTTGTATAGAGTCGCTTGGTCTTTGTCCAAAACGTTACCGACCTCTCTGCCCATCGTGCCTGTAAAAAGATCATTGAAATACGTAAATAGATAAACCTAAATTACCACATCATGGTTTTGCCAGACCCTAAACTTCCCCAGGATTCCTGTGTGTTTGTTATAATCAAATTGTAGCGTGGCTAGCGTGTGCTGTAATGGAATCGCGCTCTTGTATCAACGACAGGATAATCTCACCAAATGCAAGATGACTTTTTATTATCAAAAAATTGACTTTTGTACCTATGAACTGAGTATGTAGGTAAATAGATAAACGATATGGATCATGCGTATCTATGAATTTCTTAGCAATAACTTTGGATAGCACTTAAATGATTGACGGATTTTCATCTCCGCTTATCTATACCTAAGTACATATTAATAAAATAGTAGAACTGATGCTGAAGTTACATATATTATTTTGAAAGTAAAAAGCTAAATCAATTTGGACGTTGTTTTCTTTAATATATTTAGACGAACTTGGATTAAAAATGTAATGCTGGTTTCAATTAAAATCGGTCCACAACAAAATATAGAAATGATGTTCCTGTCACGACAGTCAAGGACAAAGTCACCGCTAAGCAAAACCAGCTTAACCGGTTGAGTGTATGTAGGTAATGAAAACGTATTACTTCTAATACTGCCTTTAAAAATCTTAATCCGGTGCACAACACCCAGCATGTTAAACATAATAATGAGCTAAATATCCTATATCGTTTCATTGAACCAATTATTTTATGAAGATTTCGCACTATTTTCTTACCAAACCAAAGGCGTCCCTTAGCGTCGACTTTTCCGTCGTTGCATCTATTATCCGGGTGTCCCAAGTCCACAGCAGTCAGTAGCCTCAGCGCCCTGTCTTTCTCAGAACTGTCCCAGGACATGAGGTATACTTCTGAACGAACTGTTATCAGTAGCAACTTGGGAATGTCTTTGACGGTGACGACAAGGGAAACCGGACCGTAAGCTGAAAGCAAACAGGTCTACAGATTTCGTAGATTATAGGCGTAAATGAAAGTGGGCTAGTAGCTCTACTATTATGTGAAGTACCCGTTGGAATCTTTATATCGATATACAAAAATAAAAAATATCTAATGAGCTCTAGAAACTTTGATTACTCATATAAAATCAGCCATATATTAGGTTTTATTCAATAGTTAGAAATATCAATGTTGCTAAATAAAGGCGTAGTCACTTTCTATATTTCTCTGTATGCAATAAAAAACGGACTTGTTAATCTACAAAACTACTCTCAAATTACCAATTTCCTTGGTGGTAACGTTCCCTGAGTCGACGTCAAGTCGGTGCACCTTCTGTCCGTGTATGTCGACCCAGTAGAGTGCGTTTTCGCCGCCCGCCCAATGCGGCCCTTCATAGTGATCTCCTGTTCCATAAACCTGTTAAATATAAATCAGAAACCCATGACAATTTACTAGACAACGCAATGCTGAACCAAGCTCATGAAATTAGCCGTTTCGATGCGCAATGGAGCTTTTTCAAACTAAATTGTCTTTGCGCATCACAAACGGTTAACTTAACGGAAGCCTAGATCCGCTGTGCGAACTATACCACTAGACTTTGTTCAAATGCTAACCATTATTTATTTATTTATTATTATGGATCACCAACGAAAGATACACAGGTATACACATTTTTTAATTACAGAGGTACTCAGGTCAGGTGCTCTCTCAATTAGAGGTGACCACATCATGCACAAAAATAAAAGTTATTGTGAATTCAACTGAATTATAACTATAATGGTCCTAACTCCACTAGACCCACTAGGAAAAAGATTAGGAAAAAGATAAAGATTTCTTTTTGACAGCTTTAAGTTTTCGATTCCTAAGTATGAATATATTTTATATAAATATAGAACTTTTTTATTTACGAAAGTCATATAAACGATTGCCAAAATCTCAAAAGAAGGGAGGAGCATTCATCATGACAGCCTTCTAAGGCAGGAGTTGAATTTCGGTAATTTCTTTTTTCAGGCAGGTAACTCGACAGTTATATATTTTAATACCTGACCCGTTCCGTTGTGGGCAATAACTATATTTAGTCCATAAAAGGTCAATAAATAACTCTAACATACTAGAGATTGGTGCAACCTTTTTTTGTAAATCTTAATTTTCGAGCTACTTTAACATTTTACGCAATATTACTTACATTCTTTATAAGAGGTGCGTTTGATCTGTTCCCATCTATATTACCAGCTAAAAGCATCAGCACTATCCCGTGCAGTATCAACATTTTAAAGATATTTTTTTGTGTTTATAAAATCAAGATAAATTCTGTCGGCTCGAGCGACACTCGCGACTTGCGAAATGTGACTGGTCAATGCCACGATCCCTGCATTTGTACACTGTCTACTCGGATTGATTGAAGTAGCAGCAGCTAATGGATTGCGTTGCGACTCTAGCGAGATGGTAGGGCAAGTTATCGTTTATTCAAAATAAATAATAACTTGTTCTGTACGCTAAAACATTTTTTCATATGGATATATCTTTATTCATGGCAAACGTTAACTTTTTAGTACAAGGTTTTATTATCAAGAAGGATAAAATGTTAAACGACCCCATAAATAATGTTTTGAGTTGACCCATTATCGGTCCGTTTTGCATAGAGTCCGCGTTTTCGAATAAAATGGGTCTCGTAGGTATATCTATTAGTTTTTATCAATTAACCGAACGAAGGTTGCGCTTGCGAACTCCAATTGTTCTCTTCAGTCGTTTACGGTAGTTACGCTGGCGCCGGTTTCTGCGGAAGCCAGTCGTCAAACAAAGCCTTGTTGATGCCATTTCTTTGCCACCCAATCAGAATTATGTAACTCTTACGTAGGCAAATTCTAGGGCACGACTATTCATGGTTTTTTTTTTTTGGCAGTTCTTAACCGGAATAAATGAACCATTTGATTCGCACTGTCGTCGTGTCGGCGTCGTCTTCACCAAGCCGGATACGGATCGGTTACGGTCGAATTGCGTGTGCTAAGCCCTTTCTGAAAGCAACTAGAAATACGGAACTTCGGTCGAGGCCGTCCTAAGGTCTAATTTACTTAGCGTTAGCACATTGTTGTTTGCCATATAATTAAGAGCTATAAAATTATTCACAAGGGCTTTGTCCACATAGTATCCACCTACGCTTTCCAATAAAAATATTGCTGTGTGAACGCATGTAATAACACTCGAGGTTGCACTTCCTTAATCTTTATGTAAATGATGACCTGGTGCCTTACTCTTGAATCCAATCCCAAATTCAATTTACTGCAGTAAAATTTACTCATGAAAACAATGTTGAATTTGGCGTTAGGTTTGCACTCAAAAGTACAAACTGTCATAATCCAATACTTACTTGTCCAATACCGATCGCTTTTAAGAGTAAGGCCCCTTAACCTGCATTAACATTATAAATTAAATAATAATATTCGAGGTACATAATACATATTTTAATTATAAATATACATTCATGTTCTTCACACATGTCTTGGGTCAGAGTCCACAACGTATTAGCGACAGAAGACAGAGCTACTAGTACCAACCAACGGAGCAGTAAGGCTACCATTGAATACCACAATTATTATTATTTTATTACAATTATGATTTAATTATTATTTGACTTTTTTTAACTCTATAGAGATCGATCGATGGATAAGTAACTTAGCCATTACGTAATGTAACTAATTTAGTATACGAGTAGGTACCGTACACGTCTCTGTTCCTTGCGCGTGTGTGAACAATGTACATGCATAGATGGCTTATCATAATGATGTAAATAAAATTACTTTTAGTAACATAGCCAAGATAAATGTTTCCTCACCAAGGCCGAGCTCATAATTCGCAGTGTGCCAAATGTTCTAATAACAATTGACAGTAACGCCTTACGCAGAAGCCAGTTATGAAGCTTTGTTTAAATGAAACTGTTCTCTGGCCATATACAACTTCCTATAATACTAACTACCTCAGCCCGTTTTTTTATCCGTAGTCTAACCAGATAGCCATTGCGCTTGCACTTTATTATAAAATATATGACGAATTCTCAGTGTATTTTCGCCAACGTCAGTTGCTGTTTTTATTACGCCAGACTCTTCGACAGAGCAATGGTTATGTATGTCTGTTGCTCTGGCTCATTCTCCCTTTAGCCTAAAAGCAACATGATGTATTTTAATATTTTGTCTTTGGGTTAGTCTTGGTGACATTAGGGGAATTTTCTTACGTGTTATTTGATCTAACTTGATATGACGATCATGTTAGATCAAATAACACGTAAGATATGGGTGTGACGATAAGCCTTCTTTAATTGATAAAAAAATCGGGCTCGCATTGGCACAATCAGGATTTCCCTACAATAACAACAAACAAATAGATTTCCCTCCTAACTGCAACACACTGCATCGCACAAAGTCACTGGTATAAAATATCTGCTCTCTGAGCAAAAAAATAAAAACTCTAATCGGTATTATTGATAGTATTTTATTTTCAATAGTTTTCAACATTCTCCAGCGTTAAGAAGTTATCTGGGACTCCACGGCACCCTTTCACTTTAATAGCGAACAAAGCTCCGGACTTAGGCATTGGATTATCTATGAATTGCTTCCCAGTTGTGACGTACAGGGTAGACAAATCCTTGCCTCCCCAAATAAGAGAGGATACTTGGTCAACTGGCAGCGGGATTTCCAGCATTATTTTCCCAGTCACTGAATTTACCCTCAGAACCTGAAATGATAATAAACATTCTTATATCGTTTTATTGAGTATAATAGCGTCGACGGATACTGTCAGAGTCATGCGAAAGCGTCTTCATGCATTCCACATCTTTCCGTCCGTCTAACTTAGTGCTGCAACAATAATAAAACAAACCTTTTTTCCACTAAAAGTTGCAATCCAAAGATTTCCTTCGCAGTCTATGGTCATACCGTTGGGGCTGCCACCAGGGACATTCAGTAAATTGAAATCTAAAAACGTTGTGCCATTCGCTGAAACAATCAAACGTCGCGATATCAAGTGTTGTGTTTGTATAAATTTAGAAATATTTACGTTGTCATGTTTAAAATGTGTAGAGAATAGAGATACCTAATAGTTTATAAATTACGAACCAATATCTCCAGTAGCTAGGTTGAAATCGAAAACGACAACCTTCCTAGTAGGGTCGTCGTTGTAATACAGCTTCTTATTATCCAAAGACCACACGAGGCCATCAGAAAGAGTCACTGGGCGCAGAGCCACTCTAGGGCATGTGTAAGTCGTATTCGTGATGACATAAAGGCTCCCTCGATCTTTTTCTATTGAGTCTAAAGTTTTTCCCAATGTTTTTCCCAAAGTTCCTTAGGAAGGCAAAATAAAATTAATTATATTGGTCAGATCGGCTCTCTTTATTCTAAAGACTTTAATTTTCAAACGAAGCAAAATCATCAATCCTTCTGTCTGTTGAAGTACTATACATTTTTAATTAATATATCAATACAAAACTATAATTGCGGGCAAATCTATACATTCATAAACTGTGCAAGAGATCAAGATCAAGATTATCCTAAAAAGCTGCAGTGCTCTGCAATGAGAGACTAAAGGCCAACTTACCAAACCAAAGCCTTCCCTTAGCGTCAACTTTAGCATCATGTATTACATTATCCGGCTTGCCAAGATCCACTGTGGTTAATAGCCTCAAAGCCTTGTCTATGTCTGGAGCATCGAATTTCGCAACGTATAGACTTTGCTAGACCCCGACTATGACGTAACCTGGAGATCCCTTGATTGGCATTATAAGACCGGTGATACCGCATTCTGTTGAATATTATACAATTTTAGAGATAACAAGCATACATTTTTTTACCAACCACATCACGAATCTCAACCATCATTTGAAGAAAACATCAACAACTCTCAACAGAGAAAAAAAATATATTTTAAATAGTCCGTGTATCATTTGTTGGTGATCCATAATAAATAAATTTAATTATATATAATGCCAAAAATTGGTTTGTCGATGTCATAATATGGTTAAATGAACTTACTGATATCTTTTTTAGTTATTTTGCCAGTTTCACCATCCATTCTGAAGATCTTTTGTCCAAAAAAGTCTACAAAATAAAGTGCACATTCTTCTACTGACCAATTTGGAGTTTCTAAAAGATCCCCGAAGGGACTCGTTATCTGTAAAATTAGGTAGATACTCAGTTCAAAATTCAAATTAAGGTAATATCAACTTGATATAAGTATCTATAAAATACATTGAAATATCAACAAAACTAGACTGGAGTTCTGGCACAGTTCTGGCACAGTTCTAGTACCCAATAATAACATGCAACAAGTAAGTTAAATATTTTTTAAAACAAGCTATAGTTCTCTCGGCGGATCTAGGCATCCATGAGTTAGCCGTTCCGATGCGCACTCGATAGGCACTTGCGTAATATTGCTGTGCGTTAGTCTCGCTAAAACTTGAAAACGGCTGGACCGATTTGGCTGATTTTGGTTTTAAAATATTTGTGCGAGTCCAGGGAAGGTTTAAACGGTGAGAAAATATGAAAAAATAAAAAATCGCGGGTCAGCTAGTTATAAATAAATGGAAAGGATACGAAATATAACTTGCTTGTTTTACGGTGTAAGTAGAATCAATCGCCCAAACTAAACTTATAACTAGCAGTATATTGGTAGAATACGAAATAATCATGGTGATGTTTTGTGTTGTTGGTTTCAATAAAAAAACACTGAAAAATGTCTATTTGGGTAACGTTTTATATCGTTTCAAAATTGGGGTTCTGTCTTTTGTTCATGATTTAGGTAAAACCTTAGGTTATACGGCATAGTTCAGTTCTATTCTTACAGATTAGGTTTTACAGCATGCGTCGAGGTTAAAGTTCGAATGAAATGTGTTGTTGATCAGTGATCACACGAAGTCGCGGGCGACAGCTAGTATATAATAAAGCTTCTAAAAATATTTTTATTTAAAAATATTAAATATGTGTATAGAAGTCAAAATAACGACAAGTACGGAATACTCATACAGAATGTCGTACTTACGCTTGATCTCTTTTGTTATTTTAATGGATTGATAAATAAATATTCCGGTCTATCACTATTATTCGAGTAAACCTTAAGAAGGTTGCCTCAAATAATCTAAATCTTCATACAATCGTAGTTTTTGTGTTATTGAAAAAAGAGAATTAAGTACACTTTAGTTAGGTAAATAGGAAATTATTTTACATACTTTCATTGTTTTTTATCATCTCATAAAGTGTGCTAAGGTCATAGTAAAATCATAGAGTGTACATTGCTTATTAACACGTTCATTGTTTGATCACACTAGTTAGCGATTTACTTCCGTCATTATGTTATCTGTGCTTCCGTTTTTCTAGCGATGCAAGCTCGTCGCAATTATTTTGCGTACCTAGCAGTCTTGCCGAATTTGTATAAGAAGTTTTGAATATTACCATAGCCAAATTGTCGTTGTTACCATAAAACATCAAGAACAGTAAGTTGTTAAGTTGTTAACAGGCTGTACGGATGGCTCGCGATACTGAGCGATGCGCGCTATTCGTATAGATGCCCCCCGATTGCGTAACTCGGTTTCAATTCGATTTCAATCAGCGAACTGTCAATAAGCTATCACATTCATACAAAATACGTCAGTTTTTGATTGAAACCAAGTGAAATCGATTGCAACCGATTTACGCAATCTGCGGGCTGATTGCAATGCAACTAGATGGTGTGCCGAAACGTAACTTCTAATTTTCACACAAAATAGAGGTATTTATGTAATTAATATATTCTTAATGTTAGACTCTACATCTAGAGTTACCCTTCGGCCGTGTATGATACCAGAGTTTGCTAACCAGTATCATACTTAACCAGATGAAAAACGACGACTTATTGATTTATGACCTCGCTCATCATCATCATCCGCACTGCATCAACTTATCTCATAGCTGGGTATAGGTCTCCCTTTGTATGTGCCACTTCCCTCGGGGCCCTACTGTGCTAGCCTTATCCAGGTTCGTTCGGCCCGCGATTTTGGTTATATCGTTTTGACCTCGCTCAGAAGCTATCATTTTTTTTATTAAGTATGACTATACAAACGAACTTTATTGTTTTTTATTAAGCGTATGTTAGCAATTTTCGGAATTTTTATATAATAAAAAGCATGTTCATCATATCAGCCGAAAGACGTCCACTGCTAGACATAGGCCTCCCCCAAAGAGCGCCATGACGACCGATTTTGAGCCTTCACCATCCACCGACTTCCTGCGACCGCTTTAATGTCATCGGTCCATCGAGTGGGGGGCCGTCCTACAATTCCTTTTTTCAGTTCGTGGTCGCCACTCGAGAACCTTTATTCCGCAGCGGTTATCATACACATACAAATATCGGTTTATATAGTATGGTTATGAGATATAAATGCATGTTACAAAAGGTTAAAATATTTTTACCAGTACTTTATATACTGACTTAAATGAGTAGGTACTTACGCGTTTTACACTGTATTTTGTCCGTTTAGCATCTACAGACCAAACTAAACTCACGATGAGCAATACTATATTATACGAAATAATCATGTTCGTGCTGATGAGTTTACACACTCTGAAAAATACTTTGTGAGTTTACATTTTATACGTTTTTTGTATTATTGCGAAATCGGGGTTCTGAGTCATAGTTTAAACCGATTAGTACAAACTCCTAGATCATTATTACTATTGTCTGAAATTTCGTAGAGTGCACTGCATAAATAATTATACACGGCGGCGGCGTGTGAATAAATAAATAAATAAACAATAAAAAAAATACTATTTTCTGTCCAGTAAATAAAAATGTAAATAGTAGGTCATGTTATTTACTTTTGTGTTTAAATGAAAAATAATAATAAGTGGGATCAAATGATAGTTACCCAATACTACCTACCTAAGTGTGTTAGTTTTAGTGTTAGTTCCGATAAAAGAAAATCAATTTCATGTTTTTACTCGTACATGTACGATAATAATCGATAATAATTTCTTTTGTACTTAACCATTCTATATGTACTTATATAGAATAGTTAAGTATACTGATTTATGTTATTAGTGAGTAAGTTGTGCTTGTTTGGCTTGTTCCGTAATGTTTAAACCGTTCTTTGCATTTAACTAAAATGTTTCTTCTATTTTCTATGAAGTAAGTTTATAAGTTAAGTTATGAAGTAAGAAGTAAGTTGTTTCTCATGTTTCTTTTTTAGCAAAAATAAATTATTATTATTCTAGTCTATGTCAATAACAAGTCACGTCAAACCGAAATACCGTACGGAAGCCACGAGAATCAACTTTACTCGCACTTGATAGTATTATTATTTTAGTATAAATAGATAATTATGTATTATCAGGTACTAAAATTACTTAGGAATTCATTTGCATATTATTCATTTTATTATAACCCACTTTATAATAAATACTATAAGCAGTTAAACTAACTGAAACACATACGTGGATTGTTCGTTCGTTCGTTCGTATGAGTCAGTGGCCAACTCTGGTGACAGAGTTTCTAGGCCGCCCGAAGGCCTCTGTCATGGCCTAACAACTTTGAAAAACCTAGACTGACTGCTTAACGTGCCCTCCGAAGCACGGAAGCGCTCAGTTGAAATTGCCACTGACGGTCACCCATCCAAATGATGACCCCCCGCGGAACAGTGCTTAACTTCGTTGATCTGTTAAGAACAACTTAGCCGGCTACGTCATGAGCGCTCCTTCACACAGCATCATCTAGCCCCAAGGTAAGCTGCTGTTAAACAGAGCTGTATTATGGGTACTAGATGACTGATATATATTTAATACAATACAATACATGATAGATATTTTTTATTATATATAGAAAATACCCAGAACATCCGAAACAAATATTTGTAGATCGTACAAACTTTTGTCCCAAGGCGGGAATCGAACTCGCAACCTCTGCGTTGCAGGCGGACCTGCGCCCGCTGTTTGGGACCGGATTTCTGAACTTTTTTAAGACTTTTTGTTCGCAAATCCCCTGCCGCAACTAAATTCGATTGTAAGGAGAATTGCAAACAAAAAGTTCGGAAATCCCCTTCGCAGGGGATTTTCGAACCAAGCCCGCATTTTAACGGTGGTATTCTTATACCATCTTACATCACAACTTCTTCAAGACCTTTGATTTCGATCAAAGCTCTACTTCATCTGCCAACGCTTTGCCGGGCCAAGAGTCCTGCTTATTCCTATTTGAGTTTAATTACATTTCCCTGTTTTATTAATTTAAATGATTATAACTTAAATGACATGGGAAGACCTCGAACAGTACGGGATCGCTTGTAGTGGCGTTCGAGGGTGGAGACTTATAGCTTGCTTGCACCAGATCGACTTGGTGGCCTGCTTGGCTTACGTACCAGGGGCACGTTGCATTATAAAATAAAAGTTCATGACAATATTAGTGATTTTGTATGAGAAAATACTCATAATATTATTATTTCTAATCATTACCACCCACCACCCGTTAAAAAGTTCCCACAAACTTTGTTACCTTTGTTTACTTACTCTTTTAGGGGGTTAATAAAAAAAAACCAGAAACACTTACTCTTATTTTGAGTAGGTAATCAAAATTCAATTATATCGCATCATGACACGTTAAAAATTTATATTTTCTTCTTTTCTAATCGACCCAAGTTAGGGGGTGTAAGTGAACGATCATACCAAAAAATGTGGACATTACTGTGCTTTTATTTAGGCTGGCAGTGAAATTAAAAATTATTAGAAGTTAAAAATGGGGTTTATTGTTTCAGATGAAAGTGTTCATGGACATGAAGCCGGGCGGTTCGCTCTGCACGGTGCTCGCCACCATGTTCCGCTTCAAGTCGGAGCAGCGGTGGCGCAAGTTCGACTTCCAGGTCGGTAAGGTATGCACCCGCACGCTGCCTCGCTCACCCCGCCCCGCCAGACCCGCACACCGCGCGGCATAACACATCACTAGCAACACGCGACTCACATTTTGAAAACAGTTACTAGTTCAAGAGCCTTTTGATATTGATTACAATATTCATTGAGATCTAAAAATGAGGATGTATTCAAAGTACTGCTGCATAAAATTATCTAAAAAAAACATGCTCTTATGACTTGTTTAAGAGCGAATTTTGTATTTATCCTTGTTATGACGTCAGCATAAGTATGATATGAAAACCTCACGTCTGGTTAAATCACAGGTTTTGAACCAGCAAGATGGCTTGAAATCAATTAATTCTCTTCAAGATATTAGATTGAATAATAAAAGTTGTTTTGAGCAGTGGGTCAAGCGTTTTTTACCCCATAAAATATAATGTTGGTTGTTTCGAGGAGTATAGTTCAAATTAAAATAGTAAATGTCAGACGCGTGTTGCTGCTATATGCACGAAGGGTATGATATACTAATTTTAACATTTACATTAAAATAATTAAATTTCGTATAAGTTATACTGTATATACTATTTACCTTAGAACAATCATTGATTTGGTTCTGTTCTAAATTATAGGGGCTAGTGATATAAAATTCGATTGGTAATAAAGTTGAAATTTCTGCTTTGGGTAGCAGGATCATATTACATTAGTCCCATATCCATTTCATGCAAAGGGTTCCATACTACTCGGAGGCAATACTAATTGCTAATAAAGACAGCAAAATTGTAGTGACATAAAATCAAATTTTGGTACGTTTTGTCAAACAATTTTGCAACATACGTTTATTTTATTACTTTCACTAGCAGAATTGCAGCAAATAAGCTACAGAGGCCATAACAAAAAAAAAAAAAAATACTAATAATAATATTAGTATAATTTAGTATCATTGCACTATTGCTAAAAGGTTTTGTATTGTGATGATTTTTACTGTAACTAAATGTTTATTGTGTTGTTTCCTATCATCACGTTGTAAACACCGACGACGGAAAACTTCAAGGATTGTGCGTGTGATTAACGTTCTGTTATTTTTGTTACTAATAAAATAAGAACATTTTCTTTATCTTCACCTTTAAGCATGTGGACTCGTTTATTAACATTAAGTATTAGACTTCTTTATTTATTGTTCTATTTTTGTTTATTAGAAGTTTAATGATAAGAATACGATGTCAAACTATATTTGAGGTTCTTTTGTGAATATTGATTGAAAGTATGTAATACTAGCTGTCGCCCGCGAATTCGGTCGCGTGGAATTCAGGAACCGTACTTTTTTCCGGGATAAAAAGTAGCCTAGGTCCTATTCCCGGTCATTATCTATCTATGTTTTAAAGTTAAACCAAATCAGTTCAGTGGTTGTCGAGTTATAGAGGAACAAACATCCAAACTTTCGCATTTATACTAACTAAATTTATACTAATTTCTGACCGCTACTGCGCTTGCGTAGTAGCCGGATAAACATTCTTCCAGCCGGCCTAGCATGACCAAGCTACTTTTCTCCAAACTCCTCAGTGATCATGCTAGGAATTCAGGTTGCGAACTACCTAGGTACCTATTCATTCAAATCGATTGACACAAATCTAATGTAGGTATACATAAACTACTAGCGATCCGCTCTGGCTTTACACGGGTGCTTAAACTATACGTTCCTTGAATATCGCGCACTAATAATCAATGACCATGTATAAACTTCCTCTTGAATTACTCTAATCCTTTGCCTAGTTTAATAGATCTAAGCATACAGAGGCACAGACGCAGAAAATGACTTGGTTTTATACTATGTAGTTAGTTTTTATATCAAGTGAGACATCTTAATCACCTGAACGCAGCTAACGAACATCTTTTCTCTTCCCTCCCCCCGCTCGTCCTTTGCAGAACCCGTCTCGCAAGGATCTGAACGTGCAAATGATGCTTGAGATAGAGTCCTCGCTTCTCGGCGCCGAGTTGATCCGCACACCCTGCGTCTACATCCGCCCTGAGGTGGATAAGGCGACCGCTAATAAAGTCAAAGATATCGTCAGCAACCATCAAGGAGAGATTTGCGGTAATTTCTTTTTGCACGGTTATTGTCCAGTCATTTGCTACTTTTAATGTTGATTTTTTTCTACTTTTATTTTTCTAAAGTCGGTACCTATTTGTAATATTATAGTTTACGATTGACTTGAGTTGTTGAATTTGGTTTGAGTATGTACCTAAAGTAAAAAAAAATTGAGTCAATTCACGAGTGTATAGGTGTCTCACGCAACACCAGGCGAGCTAGTGGTCAAACGCAAGCCTCTGTGAATAAAAAAAATGTATAGCAATTTGAATTCAATCTAATGTAAATTGTATTGCAACACTAGTGGAACTACGACGACTTTGTCCGCGTTGAGTTTTTTTTTTTTACAAACTTCATATTCCTGCTGCGTCCTTTAGGGAGTTGAAATTCGGGAATTCCTTTCTTAGTGCACCCCTACACCATAAGAGCAAGCAATATACCTTCCAAATTTTTCTAACGCGAAAGCCTTTTATATATTCTGTTTTTTTTATACAACTAAAGTGGCAACCAAGCGTACGGCCCATAAGATGGTAAACGGCTACCGCAGCCTTTGGACGTATTACTCACGGATTGCCACCCTGAGACGTAGTTCGAAAGTCTCATGTGCCTGTAATTTCACCGGAAACCATACCTTTCGAACCGGAACACAGCATTGCAAAACATTGCGTGACGGCAGAAATAAGTTTGGTGGTAGTTCTTCCCCGGACGAGCTCTACTACAAAGAACTCTACAAACTTCATATTCCCGCTGCGTTGTCTATGAAATTCCTTTCATAGTGCACCCCTGCACCATAAGAGCAAGTAATATACCTTCCAAATTTTTCTAACGCGAAAGCCTTTTATATATTTTGATTCGTGTACAGAGGACGAGGAGGAGGCGACTCACATTGTGTACCCGACCGTGGACCCGCTGGAGGAGGAGTACGCGCGGCCCGTGTTCCGCCGCGGGACCCACGTGCTGGTGCACTGGTACTACCTGCCCGACAGCCACGACACCTGGGCGCACGCCGATCTACCGGTACTAATGCACGACATATGCTTTTATTTACTTAGTGGGTTCAAACCGGTCTTTCACAATAAAACGAACCAGTGGCATTGCGCACATATTTCTTTTAATACCTATCAGAAATAGAAATAGAAGGGGAAATCATTGTATTGGCTCATAGACTTTGCTCCGGGCACATACCTCTTAACAAATTCAACTACTTCAATTGTGTAACTTGTGGAACCCCAGAAGATGTACTAGTTACGTAGAAGATAGTGTACACTATCTTCTGGCAGAATGTGTGCGGAGCCAGTCTATGAGTATGCTCAATAAGTATGGAATTAACCTACGAGATTTTGGTGTTCGTAGCAAATAGTCAAATAGTATTTTATAGGTAATTTCTTACAGGCTAATAAAATCAGTCAAATCAAAAATAGATTTTAATATTAATATAAATGTGTCATAAAGATGATAGGTATTTGTATGTCGCGAGTATTTATACGTTGCATAAAAAAACGAGTCGTATACAAACACAATTGAAATAGTGATGATAATATTGTCATTACTTTTTGTAGTTGCTACAAAATCATAGATCCTAATAAAAATTATAATTTTAAATATTCCTCAAAGCTATAGAAGTTCCCTGAGTAACGCCGCAAAGACATTATATAAGTTAGTGTCTGATATTCTACGATAAGATAAACTCTATTTTCAACACACTTGCTTATAAAGTGGCTCTATGGTCATCGCAATTTTTTTTTATTGGTTATAGACAAGCGTTTGACCACCACCTCACCTGATGGCAAGTGATGGTGTGGTCGATGATGGAGCACGCTTACCTAGAAAGAACATGTTCACTCTAGCCTTAAAACATATTCACAAGTGTGTTGAAAAACGTCGTATGATACACGTGTGTATTGATGATTACCGTCCTCGGCTATCTTAAGACGGCGCCTCAGCGGTAATCACCAATGTTACACACTAGTACCATAATGTACTATTATTATTACGGTGTTGACATAGTCAAGCTTTGACTCAAAGCACCAAATAAATTAATAGGGATAAAAAAAAAGAGCCTGACAGGCGCAGGTCCACCTGCGACACGGAGGTTGCGGGTTCGATTCCCGCCTCGGTTTAAATGTTTGTACGATCTACAAATATTTGTTCCGGGTGTCCTGGGTATTTTCTATTTATAATAAAAAATATCTATCTATGTATTTGTATTAAGTATATATCAGTCATCTAGTACCCATACACCTCTGCTTACCTTGAGGCTAGATGATGCTGCGTGGATTGTCCAGCATTATTTATTTATTTATCCTCCAGGTGGATGTGCCAGAGAGCGTGAGTTGGGACTGCAACCGCGCGGAGCCGTGGCGCGTCACCGCCACCTGGGTGCTGGACCTGCCGCTCTACAACGAGTGGATGAACGAGGAGGACTACGAGGTCGATACCAACGGCAAGAAGAAGGTGCGACACACACTTTCATAACACTATGCGCTCGTTACTTTACTTTGATGCTTTTAAATCATTCATTTTCGCGCGGCTTATGTTTCCCATCACTAAAATACATGTATTTTTAAACATAATACATAACATATACACACAAATGCATTTGTGTGTACAAATACGCAAAATGTTACACGCTCGGTTCCAATACAAATCGACGAACTCTTTCATTCTACTTAAATATAGTCCTGTGCATTATCTGTTGGCATTAGATACACAAACTGCGTCTGTCTGTGGACGACCTGATCCCCGGCGCGGAGACCTCTAGCAAGGGTAAGAAGGGCGGCAAGAGGAAGCGATCACCGTCGCCGCCGCCGCAGAAAAACAAGAGAAAAAGGTACTGTTTCATCACACACTATTTTTGGAATATTACGAGTATAATATTTAGTATTCTTTATAGAGCACTGGTGGTCTATTGGTAGTGGTACCCAGCCTTCCGATCTTAAGGTTGTGGGTTCGAACCCGGTCGTGTACAAATGGATTTTTCTGTTTGAAAGAGGGCTCTGTGCTCTCATCATAAGGTAAAGGAAACATCGTGAGAAAATCGGCATGTCCCAGAACTAAAAACTCGAAAGACATGTGCCATCCACTAATCCGCATTAAGTCCTCGTGGTGGATTAAGACCCAATCACTCTTGCTTGTGAGTAGGCTAGTTTCCCATGAGTGGGAACATCAGAAGGCTGTGATGATGATGATGATGATGATGATGAAGTGACAAACATCCATCCATCTATCGAAATTTTCGCATGTATAATATTAGTAAAGTAAGTAAGCTCGTATGAGTCAGTGAAGGCCAACTCTGGTGACAGAGTCTTTAGGCCGCCCAAAAGCTTCTGTCATGACAGACGACTTCGGGTGGCATAAAAACTCTGTCACCAGAGTTCACTCATATGAATTTACTTATTTTTACAGTCGCGTGACGAAGCGTCGCGACGAGGCCGAAGACGAGGACGATAACGCGTCGCGCGACAACACAGACGTGGCGCCGCCGCCGGAGCCCGTCGAGAAGCCAGCCGAACGTAAGGAATTGATACCGTATCTATCGATACCCAGAATTAACAGTTGGTATTTTAACTTCTTTCTTATACCTTTTTAACTACTGGTTTTTAGTATAGTCACAGAACAGATATTAGTACCTACTATGTACAGAATGGCCACTCCCTACTTCTCACCGGTTTTACTAACCCCACCCCGGTCGAGAGTTTGCCGGCACTGAAGCTAAGGGCTAAGGCACGCGCTTATTTTGATTTAGTGCGCCAATGCCAGCGCGAGGGAAACTGTGCTATCTCGCTCTTGCTGTAATTGGGTGGCGCCAACCATGACACTCACGCATACAACGGTGCCGTTAACGTACACAAACCATGCATGTGGTGATTGCGACGGGTTTTGCTTCATACATTTTATTGAGACTGTCCGGGGTGTGGTATATTTCTAGCGGCGGATCTCGGTCCGACGTGGATTTAGCCGTTTCGATGCGCAATGGAGCGTTTTCGAACTAAATTGTTTTTGTGCATCACAAACGGCTAACTTCACATCGGTCGAGATCCGCCGCTAAAACTATAACTGACAGTACTAAAAACTACTAAAATTATTGATTATACTGAGGTGGTAATCAACTACACGGCTCACCTGATAAATGCTGTAGATCATAGGCGCTTTCATGGGGTGTTTTCATAACATTGCCGGCATATTTTCATACTTAAAACCTCTTTCTAGCCACTGCAGAGCTATAGGCGAAAAACGCCCAAGATCCGAAGTTCACATTTACAGATGAATGAGGACAAAAATTGCCAGTCTCATGTGCCTCATGTACTTAAAACCGATGTATCTGTCTGTGTCGAGTTTTTTTTTAATGATCTTTATACAACAGTGGCAACCAAGCGTACGGCTCACCCGATAGTGAGCGGTTACCGCAGCCTATGGACACTTGCAATACCAGAGGCATCACTCGCGGGTTGCCATCCTAAGACGTAGATCAAAAGTCTTATGTGCCTGTAATTTCATCGGAAACCTCTGGATCGGAACACAGCAATGGAAGCATTACTGCTTGGCGGCAGAAATAGGTATAGTGGTAGTACTTCCCCGGACGAGCTCTATTATGCGTAGCGGTGACTTAAGTATAGGTAGTATAGTTTATTTATTTTTTATTAGGTAGTACTTAGAAATCATTAAAAATACAAACAACATAGGTATGTTCATTATTCCACTCGACAAAATATTATAACTGTGTATCAAAATAAAATAATAATATGTGGGTAGTATGCGGTTCTTGATTACAGAATGGACCCGAATAGCTAGAGACAGAACGAAATTTATCAATATTGTCAATCAATCAATACATATTTGTCGAAGGGCAAGCTGTTACAAGAAAATGAACCGGGTGCCGATAAGATTTATATTGATAAAACTGTTAGATTTAAAAACAATTTTAGCATTAGGTAATAGATTTAAGTTGCATTATAAAAGAAATGAAACATCAATAAAGGCTTAGAATAACACGGAGAAACAAAGTACGCGCACGCAAATTGTGATCATTTTTAGTGAGACTTGTTAGTCTCACTTAGTCAAGCGGCTCGCCATTTATCAATGTGAAGTCATCGTGCGCACGTCACAATTATAATTTCAAAATGGTGTATTGTGTGGTGAAATGCTGCTGTAACACCACGTATATAATCATTAATCACGTATATTACATAGGCCGCTCACGCAACAACAATTGTTTTGTGAACACACTTTTGGAAATAATTTTGAATGAAACTATCATTCTACGTGTTGTTATTCTAAGAATAAAAGCTTATTTTATTTTATATTTTATTTGATGTTGTCCCCAGCACCGGCGACGGCGGCGGTGGAGCCGGCGGCGGCGGCGGGTGCAGCCGCGCCCGAGGCGCCCACCACGCCCGCGCCGCAGATGGACCCGCACGACGACTCGCAGGGGAAGCACAGCGACTCCAACACGCAGGTATAGTTCGCACAGCGGATCTAGGCTTCCGTGAAGTTAGCCGTTTGTGATGCGCAAAGAGAATTTAGTTTGAAAAAGCTCCATTGCGCATCGAAACGGCTAATTTCACTACGGCCGAGATCCGTTGTGAGACCTATACACATGCGCATCACACTACTTGTTAATTTTTTTTGACGACCGATGTGGCGCGGCGAGCGAAGGTCCACCTGCTACGCATGAGGTTGCGCGTTTGATTCCCGACTTAGAACAAATGTTTGTACGAACTTCAAATATTTGTTCTGGCTGTTCTGGGTATTTTCTATGTGTAATAAAAAATATCTTTATATGTGTAATAGATATAATTCATTATATCAGTCATCTAGTACCCATAACACAAGCTCTGCTTAGCTTTGGGCTAGATGATTATGTGTGGATTGTCCAGCATTATTTATTATTTATTTATATGACGATAGATTTGAAGGACAGAAACTAACAGAAGTTTCAAGTACCATTGTGAATAAGGGCCTGGATGTTCGATGTTGCTTTTATAAAAAGAACTGTAAGTGGTTTATTACATCAGCGAAGTTGATCGCTGTTCCGCGGGATCACCAATTGGATGGAGACGCTGCTGTCGCACGGCTATTTCCGTCACCAGAGTTTGCCTATTTTTTTCTTTATGTCAAATGACAAGATCAAGTCAAACGATCAAGTCTTGCCCATAAAAGCTGCAGAGTCACGCATTTTTTAAAATTTTAAAACTCAGCGTGGCACTGCACTGCGCTTGTCATCCCAAAACGTAGTTATTAAGTCATTTTTGCCCAGTAATTTTCACACTGAAGAATATCTGGCACTGCGGTGGTACCTACCCAACAAGGCAGACTCTTGCTGTAGAAGCCTACCAGGGTCAGGAGGGTAACCAAGAGCTCTTATAGCAATATTAAAAAACATTACTGTATGCCGTAATGCCAGTCTAACATTGTTTCAATATTGCTTTTGAGCTTGTTACCCACCAGGACTTACACAAAAATTCTTATCAATTGCCTATGATTTTCCTCCGTACAGGAAACCATAATAAAGGAAGAGTTAGAAGACAACGTGACGGACCAGACGCATCACATCGTGGTGCCGTCCTACTCGGCGTGGTTCGACTACAACTCCATCCACACGATCGAGAAGCGAGCATTACCGGAGTTCTTCAATGGCAAAAACAAGTCGAAAACGCCCGAGATTTATCTCGCTTACAGGTATACCTTCACCTACCATCTTTTCTAGATTAGCATGCTTTAAACGCGATTCAAATTTATCTGGAATTATGTGTCATACGCATTTATAAGTTCATAAGTCGTGCCATCGTTTGTTAGTTAGCTTCAAGCTCCGTCGTAACCTGGGATGAAATATTAGAATAGAGTTAGTCATTCTCTGGTACTTACCTCGTCAAGAAACAGATCTGATTTAACGTGTATGAAAACAACTCAAGCCAAATCAGACTCAAAATGATTGTGATTCCTGAAGTTAACAACAACAACTAAGTCAGTTTTTTATTGAAACTGATTGCAACCGTATTACATAATCTCTCTGGTGATTTATCGTAATAATATTGGACTATTCTCATTTGTCATCTATTTGATATTGATTTAATTTATGTTTTTAGAAATTTCATGATTGATACATACCGACTTAACCCTACGGAGTACCTAACGAGCACCGCCAGTCGACGCAACCTGGCCGGGGATGTATGCGCTATCATGCGAGTCCATGGCTTCCTCGAGCAGTGGGGACTTATTAACTACCAGGTGATTAAAAAACAAGAAAATGTTACGATCCTGCCGACTGCGCCAAGTACATGGCGCAGCCGGTTGATTTAAACCATGTGTGTTGCCATAAAACGTTTATTTACTTCACGCGTATTGTCTAGATTTGAGTATTTGCAGGCCTGCTTTAAAACTAAGGATGTTTCTATTCTTTGTACATACTAATACCACTATAAACCTTCGAATGTTTCCACAGATGGGACATTAACTTACTCTCATTCAGCGAGAGTGAACTGGTCATAATCCATCATGGACCCAATTGGGTGGAAGGCACATGTTCGAATAATTAGTTGTAGGATATGCCAATTTCCTCACGATGTTTCCTTAGTAGGTTAATGTCCCACCAGTGGAAACATTAGACGACTGACTATGATAATGTCAATTAGAAGGAAGCCGGACTAGCATCAGTATTGGAGACAACTTTATCTCTCCGTAGAGAAAAAGTCATCCTACAAAAGTAAACCAAAATGATTTTTTTCACTTCCACTATAGTCTACTTCACATTGGAAGGGTGCTGGCAGATTTAGTTTTTAATGGTTTTAATCAATAATTTATAGTTTAAATTGCAAATTGAAACAAACTATTAGTATATTTTTGAATTGTGGTTAAATATTTGTATTATATTACTTTGGACATTGCAGAATAAATGATGCAAAAATAGAAAAACAGAAATGTGTTAGCACCCTTCCTATGTGAAATAAACTATAGCTAGTATAGCTCTGTCGGTGGATCTAGTCTGTTATGAAGTTAGCCGTTTCATTGCCCAATGAAGCTATTTCAAATAAAAATTGTCTTTGCGCATTAAAAACAGCTAAGTTCACGATGTCCGACATCCATCAGCGTCATTATCATCATCATCCACAGCCTGACATCACCCACTGCTGGGTATAGGCCCTTGGTTTGTGCCATCTACCGCGATCCTGTGCTAATCTAATTCACTTACGGCCCGCGACTTTCACTATGTCGTCTACCCATCTTGCCAACGGATCATCGATATATACATATATATCATAGTATCCAGAGGCCTTCGGGCGGCCTATCAACTCTGTCACCAGAGTTGGCCACTGACTCATACGAACGAACGAACGATAGTATCCATCGGCGTACCGTATAGCATTGATGTTGTTTCCAGCTGGACACGGAGTCCCGTCCGACGGCGATGGGTCCTCCGCCGACGTCGCACTTCCACGTGCTGTCCGACACGCCATCCGGCCTGCAGCCGCTGGTCGCGCGCGCCACCCAGCCCTCGCAACCCCGCGCAGGTATCAACTACTTGTTACAATCCAACGGTGCGTTCATATCTGCATTATACCTACACTGACACTGACAATACTACAAATATAAATAGAAATATCTTTATTGTCATACGTGAAACACGTAAAATATAGTCAATTTAAATACATAGATTATGTGAACAGGATTCGTCATATATTTGATTGAACGACAATTTTCCCAAACCTACCTTCGTTCGTTGTAAAGAGGCGAAATAATAGTATTTTATTTATAAAAAAAAAAACTAGTATCACAACATACACGCGTATCAGTGTTACGCCATTATTAATGAATGAATGAATGAATGAAAAATACTTTATTGTACACCAACAATTTACAAACAAGGTACAATTGGCGGTCTTATCGCTTATGAGCGATTTCTTCCAGACAACCGTTTTGGATAGAGTATTGAGACAATGGTTGGTGGTGCAATAATATGAATATAAATTCTATTTATTTATATTATTGATGTTATTAACGAGAATCTATTGGCTGATATGATGACAAGAAGCCGTTTCAAATCCCAATCAAACGCAGTTAACAACTACTTACAATGCAACGGTGCGTTCGTATCTGCGTTATACACTGATGCCATTATTCATATAAAACAGTATGCAATTTTTATGTCAATGAACAAAGACGGTGATAGATTTGAAAGACTCTTATACAGAGGTTTAAAGTACGTTTATGAATAAGACCCTGACAGTACTATCACAAGATCCACGCATATCAATAACGATCCTTATTGTTAAGGCATGTTGGTGTTATTGACGAGAATCTTTTCACCAAAACCGTCTTGGTTTGGTAGTATGAGCCTTGGTTTCTGACTTGGATGTCGTAGATTCGAATCTCAGTGCACCAATTGATTTTTATATATCAAAAATTGGTGTCCGCATCAACATACGCTTAAAACGTTGAATAAAAACATCGTGATGAAACCCACTTAAGCAAGCTTGATTTATCTAATCTTGTCCCATGCACTGCAGACGACTGCAACTACTGGGCAACGAGTAACCAAGTTGAACGCTTAACGCTGTTCAGTGGCATTTGGCAATAATCATCTTAGATGGTAAAGGTCTTAACTATTTAGATGTTCTTGTAATACTAGATCCAGTATCAAGACACTAGGATCGCAATACTAAGTGAAAGCATGTGCCAATGGTCAGCTCACTCATGTGCTCAACAAGAATATCTACATAGATACAGCATCTAACTTGCCATTAGATGCTGTATCGTCATCAATAGATGGTACCAATAGATGATAACAGCCTTGTTTAGTTTTAAATCAACCAAACTCTTTGAACCGGAACACAGCAACGCGAGAATCACTACTTGGCTGCACAAAAAATATGATACTGGTGTCGATTCTATTGTAGCATTATCTAAACTTAGCTAACTAAAACTATTGCGGTCCTTTGTATTTTAATTTATAAGAAAAGAACGGCAACAATTTTAGCTAGTTTAGTTTAGAAAATGTTACAACAGAATCGCCACTACTGTGTGCTTAGTAATATGGTCCTAGTGTTGTAAGTAAGTTCGTATGAGTCAGTGGCCAACTCTGGTGACAGTCTTTAGGCCGCCCGAAGGCCTCTGTCATGGCCTAACAACTTTGAAAAAACCGGGACCGACTGCTTAACGTGCCCTCCGAAGCACGGGAGCGCTCAGTTTAAATTGCCACTGGCGGTCATCCATCCAAATAGTGACTACGTGGAACAGTGCTTAACTACGTTGATCTGTTAAGAACAACTTAGCCAGCCGTATGTATGTCACGAATGTTGTGGTAATAAATAGAGTTATATTACAGCGGAGAATGTGCCAAAAGTGGAGCCGGGACTGCCGAACGGCGCGGAGTCCGGCGCCGTGCCGCCGCTCGCCGCCAGCAACGCGCCGCCTCAAATCAAGCCCGAGCCCACGCCTGAGTTCGGACTCAACCCCGGACTCAAACTTGACCAGGTCCGACAAACTCATAAAGATTATAATATCCCAAAAAATATTTGCCTCAAGCGTGTGTGATGGTTAACACTATAAAAACAAAAATAACCAAACTCATATAAGTTTTCTATACTTATATTATAAAGGGAAACAAGTACTGGTTCGATTTGAAAAATTCTTTTACCATTACGATGCTTCGTTATCACAGAGTAACATAGACTATATTTATGCCCCGTCCACCCGTGCGAAGCTCGAACGAGCCGTTTATTATTTAATAAAACCATTATTTTCACTTTAAATTGTCTTATAAATCATTGGTCAATCTCCATGATGTAACTATAATTCAATCTGGCTACCATATGAAAGCAATAAACGTATCCAGTTTTGAGGACAAATTAGTGCTCTCATTCATAAAGTCTTTTTAGCAGCTTGCTC